>OZ007598.1:104704147-114704147 GCA_963931845.1 Maratus michaelseni | reverse complement strand
CTGATAGAAATTTTACAAATGAATTGAAATTAATTGTATGTCGCTTTATGTAAAAATTCCGTGTGTTGTGAAGTAATTGCTTAATAAATTAATGTTGCGCGTTAACAAGTCTTTTAATTATAAGTATTACAATACCAAACGCATAAGTTTCAATACGTAATTTTTAATCCTATATTCAAATTTAAAAAAAATGACGATATTTTTATCAATCACAAATAGTTTAAATAGTGCTAAATCTGATTTTAAAAAACAACAAGACTTATCAAATTAAACAAACAGGGTAGAAGAAGGTGTCTAAGATTGAAAAATGCCAACATACGGTAATGCAAATTGATTGGTAGAAAGAATTTTGGACTGTCTTTATTGGCAAGTTAATGTGGGATTACATATAAGTAGACTTTTCCAAACAAGTGGCGCCAAGTTCTATAGTGTGGGCTGCCATTGTTTGGACAAAAACTTCCACGTATATAGCCACTCTCTAATAAAGGCGCCCTAGATATTATTATTTAATAGATAACAAATGAAATTAATGACAGAATAATTTTGAATCTCCTTCATTTATGTTTTTTTAAGCCTTCAGAGCTTTTATAAGAAGTTCATTGGCCCGAGCAGGATTTTCAGTTATATACTTTAGCCACTGTTCTGTTTTGATGATTTTCTTTATATTTTTACAAAAAAAGGCAACGGCCAATTTTTGAAGTTTGGATTCTCCATTGAGTAAACCCGAGGCAATAATGTCGCAGACTGTTTCTACTGAGATATTATTTTTCATAAATTTAACGCACTTTTCTTTCAAATCTTCAACTTGGTATCTGTCAGCAAAATCATACAAACTGCATACATTACTTGTTGATATTGTATCAGCATTTCCTGTGTAAACATAATGAAGAAAAACTTCAAAGGATTCAGTTGTACATTTATATATGGTCAGTTCATAAATTTTCTTCTCTTCCAAATCAGGTTGGAGTTGGTACATGGATGCAAATACTGGTGAACGAGCTATCAGGAGTTCTTTGTGTGCTTTAAATATACGATTTTCGACCTTCAAAACTGTGTCTCTCATTTCCTCGTCAAGGAATACTTGTTTTAGATTCTGAGTCAAGTTCTGTACGTCTAATGGATTAAAAAAAATAGCAATCATCATTTTTCTATACAGAAAAAGACAACATGAGGTATTAAAAAATTAAATTTTTAGTATGTGAACGTGAAATTTTTTTTATTAATTATTATTCAGATATTTATATTTCTTATCTAAAGCTGCCAACAGCCTAATTTTTTTCCCAAATCGTTAGGGTTCCTTTCCGAGAAAATTACCCTAATACCACAGCCAGTCGATGGAACTTCACTTTGACGCCACAGATGGTCATATGTGTCACAGTCACAGTTGTGACCAAAACTGATACATCTAATTCGTCACATCGTCACTTTCATGTAACCCTCACTTTGAAGTCGCCCTGACGGAAATTTAAGTTAGGTGTCACAAACCGACTACAAAAAAAGCCACTTCCAACGCGTCACAAAACGGGACATACCGTCATCGAAATGATGTATGTCACAGTGACTCAATTTTCACGTCATGTGACGTCAATATGGGCAGTAAGCGTTGCATTTCGGTCATGGTGATTGATATTTTGGTTATATACGGATCTTTATGCTATTAAGAGCCTAAGATGCTACTAAGGCCTAATTCAGCCAAGCGAAGACACGCGCCAGCTAATATTAAACTGATGGCTTCGTTCTTTTCAAATTTATCGCTTGCATTTCAATATTTTAGACGATATTTTCTTTTGCATACAATATATGAGATAGATGTCTAACCGGGTATCTTCGTACTTTTTCGATTTTGATGCTGTTTTTTTTCTCTGAGGACGCTTTCAATTTCGAAAGCAGTACCGAAAGAGAAAGTAGCCTCAGAAAATAAAACTGCAATCAAAATCGAAAAAGTAAAAAGATGCCTGGTTTAGGCATCAACCTCAGATATCGTGTACAAAAAAAAAATTGTTTAAAAATATTTAAATGCCAATGAGAAATTTGAAAAGCGTTGCCATTGTTGGCCCAAACGTTGCTATCGGTTCAACATTAGCTTGTAAGTGTTTTCGCGTGATTAAAGTATACTCTTAAGGTAAAAGCTTGTTCCCTTTTGAGTACTAAAAGTTTTATAATCTTAGATTATTGACAAAAAAGTTATAAAATTTTAGTAAAATTATTGATAGTTATAAATCTTATTATTAAGAGAAGTCCCGAAAAATCAGAACAGTTGGCAGCTCGTTTATTGATGATCAACTAGAGCCTACGTTAGTCATTCGGCGACATTCCGAAACTAATGTTAAACCAATAGAAATAGTATTTACAAATTCCTGGTTTGCATGCCAATATTTTTAAATGATTCTTTTGCAAATCTCTGAGGCCGATGTCTAACCTTGTACCTTTGTATATATTCGATTTCGGTTTCACTTTCATTCTAAGGGACGCTTTCGATTTTAGAACCAACCAATTAACTTTTTTCCTAAATTAAAAGATTCCTCAGAATAAAAATACAATCAAAATTGAAAAACTTCAAAACTACAATGTTAGACATCGACATCTTATGCCATATTCAAAAAGAAACAATAAAATTGCAATAAACAGTGAAAAATATTAAAATGCAAACAAATAATTAAAAGAACGCTGTCGTTGGTTTAACATTAGCTTGTGGGTGACTAATGTAGGCTCTTAACTACATAAATCACATATACGGATATCGCCTGCAAAATTTCTGTGCGGTTGACAACGATTCAGCTCGAAGAATTGCAGATGAAAGTAATCAGTTTAGTATTTTTGCAATCCTGGAATGGTGTGCATTTAATATATTGTCTCTCTTTATTGTCGAACCAAGTAAGTGGTTTTACAGAAAAAATCAGCAGACAGTCAAGGCATTATTAAGAGCCTACATCAGTTATGCGAAGACATTCGTAAGCTAATCTTAACCAATGGCAGCTTTCTTTTCGAATTTCTCGTTTGCATTTCAATATTTTTAAATGATTTTTTTTTAATTGGATAGGTGAGGCTGATCTCTAATCGGATCCTTTTTTTACGTTTTCGATTTTGGTTGCAGATTTCTTTCATGAGGTCATTTTCTATTTTGGAACCGGTTCTGAAAAAGTGAACCATTTTAAGTGAATAGTAGCCTCATAAAAAACTGCAACAAATTCATTCATTACATTTTTCATTTAATTAATTTTTAAAAACAATTCTTTTTAAATATAGAAACAATATTTTGAAATTTATAAGATGCTAAATAGTAGCTCCTAAGCAATAATACATTTAAAATATTCGATGTCGACTCAATCAATGTAGTTTCGGTTATTGACCATTAAAGATAATTTTGTCGGTTCATTTGAATGCTAGTTAAAACTGTTAGAGGTAATTTAATCTAAATTTTTATATTTATATTTTCATTAATATCTTAAAACATTTCTTTTTTATAAACCCATTCTATTTTGATATTTAATCAAACCCCCCTCCTCTTTTTTCTTATTTTTCTTAAACATTATTAATTAAAACTCTTATTTTCAAAATCCAAACATCTGTATTTTTCTGTAAGTCCAGACCACCCAAGATCTTCTTTTTTCACTGTGAGATAGTTTTCCACGCAAACAACTTTTACTTGAAATTCTCACGTAATTTCAGGGATCGTAAATTCGAAACACACACAGGCAGATTGGATAACGTACAAAAGGCCTTTATAAGAAGTCGTGAGAATAGCTGAAGCCTTTTTGTCAGTTGTATTGTACGCAACTTTTATTACCCTCAGAAAAGATAGTCGTAAAACTATTTCGAAGGCTTGTTACGAAGATAACATCAACATATTGCTTTTCGATCGTTGTTTACGAAATAGCAGGTGCAAGTGTGCACGTGGTTTCTTTTTTTTCCGTGGGACCCAACGCACAGCTGTCAGGCGGCTAATTTCCAGGAATTGAAGCTAGGATTTTTTCACCTAGTAACAACCCATCCAATAAACGTGTTATTATCTCTCCCCACTCATCCAATAAGCCCTGAGTTTTTTTTTCTACCCCCTGGTCCACGCGTTACCAAGGGAACTGGGAGTTTGCTGGTACAGGCAGTCATGTTTTGAAGCGCGGATAGTTTGGGTGTGTGAGGGTGAAGGGTTCCTTCCCCCACCCCGCCTGTTAGGCAGTGGCGAAATTTTCAAGAGAGAGACGCACTCTCTCCAGCGGTAGCGACAGTGAGAGGACGATTTAAAAAAAAAATACTAGAATGTTGCTCCGTCGAGTCTCATTCAGCATGATGTTTTCGTGCACCACGAGTTTTGTGAAATAATAGTTTGCATAGTTGATGAAAAATACTTCCCTGAAATGCAATACTGTTTTGTTGGACTTAACAATATGATTTAGATCGATGACTAAACTTATGCTGTTTTGTTTGTAAACATGCGCTTTCCTTATGATCGAAGAGATGATCGAGGTAGTGTACGAGAATATACAGTTGTAGTCGGAACATGAGGTTCTAGCGAAAAAGTATGAGGTATGTTCGAAATATAACTGTCTATTATTATCATCATACGGCGTACAACAAATAACTCAAATTAAATGTGATCAGCGATTGCTTTACCGTGTGAAAAAGCTGAGAGCATGAAATATACAGATACTGACCTTTACACTTGTTTGCAGTGCACATTCCGTAAAACTACCTAAGATGCCATATGCAGTGATATAGGATTAACTCTATTTCGGTTAGAGTCATTGTAATACGGTGAATGACTATTCAACAAAAAATAATAAGGTTTGTGGATCAAAAGAAAAACTGAATCCAAAAGTCGATGACCTATGAATCATCATGTATGTACCATCAGTCTGTATCTAGTGTTCACTACACTGCAGGGATGTGAGTAGAGAAAGCCTTATTTTCATTATTATTATTTGTGTTAATAATATTGTTTGTTTGATCATATAATATCTATATATATTTTTAGTGAATGATATCCAAACTACCTAAGATGACATTTGTTAATAAATACCTGTTTTCTCTTAATAAATCTTCTCTGTTTTCTTTCTATTTTACTATTTTCTTCAATACTTAAAAAAAAAGTTTTCTCTTCAGCATTTTACTTCTTATTTAATCTTATGAGAATCAATCTCCCAAGGATTTATATTAATCTTTTTACTTAATATCTTTTAATTGATTTAAATATTAATTCTAAAATAAATAAATAAATAAATAAATTAAAGTAAATTTTTTGTATTCCTTAATCATGAAATTCTGAGTAATATTTCAAGCACTAAGCTTGGCGGAAATAAACTATTGTCTTACCAATTGTTAAAATTAATAATATTCAAACTTATTTTATTTAATTAACTGAGACCTTTTACTATTCTTTAATTAATTACAGAACATACATGTCTGAATTTTTATATAAAGTAATTTTAATACTTTGATTTAAAGTCTTGTGAGAAGTGTTTTATTATAATGAATTACCTTATTCAAAATTTAATTAATTATTTATGGTCTCTTAAACAATGAATAATCTATACGATCACAGCTCAGGGTTGTGAATTCTTAGAATTAATCTAGTATTTTTTATATTTGTTAAATATTATTTTGTTTAACCTATATCATCAATTTTCTACCTCCCCTTTTTGTACTTTCTTTAAAAGAAAGATTTTGTCCCCTTTATTCCAAAATTTTCACTTAGTCAAAATTATTATGTCTATGAAAATTCCTTGTTGTTACACATCATATTAATTCCTAAATTCACAATGCTGATTGTTGGGGAATTGGATGTAGTGCAAATTGAGAATCTTGTCAGTACTTTTAAATGATTAATTCTTGTACTGTTTTGAATTCAAAAATTAGAATTCAGGTAACTTTAAATTCTTTAAATTGTAATTGTTTCTGTTTAATTTAATCCATTTACGTTTTACTAAATGTATTTTAGTTTGAGAATAATTTTGTAAGTGTGCATATTGACAGGATTCATTTCAATTTTAAGTCATAGGTAATTTGCACTTATTCAAATTTTAGCAAAAGGTAATAGTACCTAATCAAATAAACAAAACCCCCAACAAAACTTTTAGGTATTAGAAATAGTGTGATTTGATTAAATTACAACTGATAAAACTAGGCTGCCCCGCCAGGAGCCTGAGGAGCACCCGGCGCGTCTACGACCACCGAACCCAAGTCCTGGAGAACTTTTAGCGCGCACGACCGGATTTGTCTCCTATATGCGCTTCGGCCATAAAACCAGTTATAAACCACTTATGCTGAGAAGAATTTCAATTTCACAGAATTATTAAATCAAAATAAGACTATATTAATAATGATAATAATAATTTATTAATATCATTATAGTCACAGCTTAACTACGCACTTTGGGTCGAGAGATAACTTAAGTACTAAACTACAACCTTTTGTTTAAATTTAAAAACATAATATCATGCTGGGATAGACGTAATCAAATTATACCATAAAAAAATTAAATTGTATATTTACCTTTACTTGCGCCATCTTCAATGTTCACTTCGTCTTCACTGTTTTCTTCATTTTCACTATTCTCTTCATCTTCACCTCGTGTCTCTTCATCACTCACTTAAAAGGGAATAGAACAGTAAAACTTTACTATAAATAGGTACGGAAATAAATAGTTTCATATTTTCAATAATTCCAATTTTTTTAAATTGAAAAAACAGTAAATTAACTAGAATGCTTCGCATTATTTCTTGGAGATTCAAATTCATGAATAATACGAAGAGAGGTGTAAGTAATCTTTCAGGACCTTTAATTGCTGAAGAAATGTTGAAAGCCGAGAAATATTGGAAACAAAATTCCAAAAGAAAGAAAATATTGCTTAAGAAGAAATTAGTCCCAAGAAAATCAAAAATTCTAAATGTAAATCATTTCTTAGATGAAGATGGAATCATGAGATTAACCCATTTTCGGCCAAAGGTGCGTAAACGCACCATTTCAATAAATATATTTTTATTAACACTGTGACGTATATTTTTCACTAATTTTATTTTTCTGCTATTTTTAAGGGTTCTGGAGACATCTTATAAAATATTAGTAATTCAATTGAAGTAATCACTTTCTGTTGAGAAATTTTCAAAATACGCTGGTTTTTTTACTTGAAACGGTTATTGACAAATTAGACTTTTTGAAAATGTATTATTATTCCACTTGAGATTAATCATATGTTTTTATAATGGAGTAAAGTTGCAAGTTCCGTAAATAAAATAAAAATAAAACAAATACCATAAGAAAAACTTAAAATTTTTCATTTAAATTTAATAGTAAATTATTAATAATAAATTAATAATGGTAACGTCAAATTGAATAAAATATTATTTTTCATGCACGAAACTTTTTTGGGGTCTTAATGAATGTAATTTAAGCAAATTTCAATGCAAATAATACCACATTTTATAAAATTTCTATGCTTGGCCTAAAATGGGTTAAGAGGGAAAACTCTAGAAATTAAATTTAAGTTATTCAGAAGCCCATCCAATTATCTTTTTAAGCAAAAGCCTTTTTACCAATCTTAAATCAGAAAAGCATATAAACAAGTGACTGATGCTGGAGGGTCTAAAATACTCGCTCAATTAAGAGAAAGTTTGTGGATTATAAATTTAAAAAGGGTAGGCAACTAGTAAAACAAATAACAAAGCAATTTATCATCTGTCAAAAATTCAGTGCTAAACCATAGTATTAAGATATTCCATACCTTCCTTGCCATTTGAAATGATTGGTATTGATTTTCTGGGTCCCTTATACCTCCAAAATAATACTAAGATTTGTATTGTGTTATTTCCCCATGCAGTAGTAAGAGAAGTGCACCTCGAAATTGTTGTGAATTAAACAACAACGAAATATTTTTAATGACTTTCTAAACATTTATTTCACGTCATGGAATTGTCAATATTATTTACAGCAAAAACGCTAAGACATTTAAAAGAATTGAAAAGTATTTAAGCAAATATGGTATTTGATAAAGAATCTGGAAGAGTGAAATTATTTCAATGGCAAAAGAATTGAATGGAAATTCATCATAGATAGAACAGCATGGTGGGGGAGTTTCTATGAACGACTAGTACATTCGACAAAGATATATCTGAAGAAACTTCTTGGAAAATCTTCGTTGGAATATAAAGAATTTCAGACTACCTTGCAAGAAGCAGAATCTTTCTTGAATTCTTGCCCATCATCAACCTTTAACCTTACGAGGGGTGCAAACGAGCCAAGTCCATTATGTCTAACGCATTTCCTTGTAAGAAAAAAACTTACAGCCTTGCCACCGAAAAAAATACGAGTCACTTCTTTTACTAAAAATGAATTAACTCGCAAATATAGACATCGGCTAAACCTAGTGCAAAAAATTTCGGTAAAAAGGGGAAACAATTTTATCAGGTGGACTTACAATCTACACACCAAACAGAGAGCACCAAAAGTATGCAAATTACGAAGGAAGATTTTGTTCATATTAAAGAAAATAATTAGCCAAGGTTTTGGAAACTAGGCATTGTTACATAGAACCATGATGGTAGAGATGGGAAAGTTCGTGCTTACACCTTAAGACTTGCGAATTGAAGTTTTATTCTACGAGCAGTGCAATAGTTATACACGTTGGAGCTTTAAAGGTAATTTCAAATAACTTATCTTTCTGGACCGGAGAATGTTGTAGTTTATAACTCTATTAAGACTCATTGGCTCCAGATAACAAAATAAAGTGAATAGAACTGAGAAGAACTCTTCTTCATTAATTTTATGTTTTCTTTTTTTAGTTAGAAGTTTGATTGCACAGTGATAATGTGCAGATATTGATTCTCTATAAATACATTTTATTGTTTTTTGTGTCTGTGTTTGTCTTATAGGAAATTAAATTATTTTTTTTTCGTCTAAAGATGCAGTTTTTAAATTAAAATAATATGTACCAATGGGATCGAGGATGAAAAAGGGCATTCAAAATCCACAAACTAAAGAATTTTCATATTTTTATTATTAAGAAGAGATTGTTCTTACATCTTAGAGTTATTATATATATATTTTTTTCAAACTATGTTTTTGTGCTTCTGGTCCTTTATTTTTTTTTACAATGACATGGCGGAATTTTGAGCGCAATTTCTCTTCAGTGTATTTATTTATCGGTAACAACTGGTATGGATCCCTATTATTACATGCTTTTATTTAAATTAACTTTAGTAATGCATGTAAAAATGGAATGTTGTAATCGACTTTTCCCTCAGTTTTTGGTGTGTTAGATTTGTAGAAATTGTGTAGTTGTGTGCTTCCGATGACAATACAATATTCTCATATTTTCATAACTTAATATTCAATTAATAGTTTAATTAAATTTTGAATATACGTTGAAAAAAATCCAATATAATTTTCATGCATAAATGTTTTTTTTTTTAAATCTATTCATTTTTCTCAATAATATACATTTGCATTTTACAATAATGTAAAATAACATATGAAGTAATATAAAATTCAGTTTTTTTCTTTTCTGCTATACAATATCTGAGAAAGAAACTTATCAAAAATTTACATTTTGTATAACAATGTATTAATTTTTTATTTTTAATATGATGTAGTTTTTACATGAGAAGGCGACGCCATATAAAGGACGCGAGTTTTCATTTATAAAACATGGATTTTTAATTCGAAGTATTTCTACTTGTATATACACCAATAAAAGCATGTATTTAAAAAATTCCTTTTGCTCTAAAAATTAACTCCGAAAATAAGTGAAGGAATCTTTTGTAAATAAATACATAAATTTTAAATAATTTTTCACTATTTTTATTAAACTAGGGGACTCAGCCCCCTAATCGCCAATCCCGTAAATAAATTCTAAATAAGAGTTGAGAATTCATTTGGAATTAACGATATTACTCATAATTAAAATGAGGATTCATCTCAAACGCAACGGATTACGTACATGTTATTTTATTTTTAATAATTGCTAGTTTCACTGCTCTCACAATGGCCGCCATATTGTAGCTGGAAACTACGGTGGTTGCCAAACGATAATCTAGAAATTCAGCCTTTTTTCCGCGCCGCGTAAGAGAAATATTTATATAGATGGTTTAAATATACTTTATAAGACATCTCAATATATACCTATTTTGAAGAAATGTCTTATTTAACTTACTTTAAATGTTTTTTTGTTTTTTTTGCCTTTCATACTTACAAGCATTTTTCCTTGTATATAATACCCCGTAGTTCCCGGAAAATAATACCTAATTAGACTATAAGGAATAGCACAACTTTTCCGAATGCTCGCAAGTCCTACCCCAAACATAATCCCTACTCTAAAAATAAGCCTGTTTCATTTTCTTAAAAAAATCTATTTTTTAGGTATCTTGACTTTATAAAACACGCAATTACAGTGAAACATTTTGAAAAATCACTTTTTGAAAAACAATCTCTGCCATAAACTTACTCTAGAACATTTTCAAGAAAAGGCTATGAGAAAGAAAAATTTTGCATTGTGGTACGATTGAATATGAAAATAGTCGCCAGTCCTGGCTTGTAATCAATGGGCTAAAAGGGGAGGGTGAAAAAGACATTCCCCTGAAAATAAGATCTATAGTACATTCAAAATCAAGAGACTCTAGGTCAACATAAGGGTTGCAAATTTATGTGAGGGAGTTTCAGTTTGACGCTTTTATCATTGATTTGGTGACTTTATAAAAATAAATAAATAAATATTTGTTTACCTAAAAAGAAGTCTTTAGAAAACAAAGAATATTTGTTTATTAAAATGATTACACTAGTTTTTCGTTTTTTCTATCTTTTCTTTCTTCGTTTTTCGCCCTGTTTCTTTTTCTCCTTTGCTTTCTTTATTCTAAAATTATTTTTCTATATAGCAACTCGATAGTCACCTTGCCTGATGTTGATTGTAGGCAAAATTTTTGCAAAGGTTGCCAATTCGCACGTGTTTTTGTTTATTTTCAGTCTCTGTTAATTATGAATAGACTATAGTGCTTTTATTTCAGATAAAATTAAAATATGACCTAGTCTTACTTTCGAGAAAAATGGTAGTATACTCACTTTCGGTAGTAGCGTTATATTTTTCCTCTTTCTGTATATCGAAGAATAATTTTACGAGCCCATTCTTAGAAAAAAATGTATTCGTTGCATCAGGAAACTTCAACTGGCAGCCATATTCAGGATCAATTTCTCCAACGCACTTAAATAACAGGTCTTCATCTCCATCTATTGTGTTTAGACTTAACTCTATAGTATACCTATGTTCGGACAAACTTGGGCGAACTTTTTTCCATAAACGGAAGATCAAATCGGAGGATGTGTAACGGTAAATTGTATCTTCATTAACCGTAATTTCGGAATATGGCTCTTTAACTAGACGCCATTTTCCTCCCATGCAAGAAAACCAAGGACTGCATATGAAATAGTCTTGATCCTTCAAATATTCTCCAGGAAAAATCCAAAAAGACTTCTGATTCCGTATTACTACTTCACCAATATTGTCGGTAAATTTACTCATTGTTGTACAATAATTCTAAAACTAGCTTTCTTGCATCTGACTTGCAAGACTGGTAAACTTTCAGCTAAGTACTTGGTTTCAAATACCTGCAAAGTAAATATTAAATATCAACATATCAAAACCTATATAGCCAAAAATCACCAGGCACTTTCAAATTTAGATGTTTTATCGAATATCTAGAGAAATACTTTACGAATTCTTTTTGAAGTTTAGAAGTATAAAGAACACCTCATATTTTCAACGAAGATATGATCACGAGAGCAATTAATAGACCAACAACAAATTGAACGAAAAAATATTTGGGATCACCTGTAAAATAAAATTTACGAAATGATCTGTCGCTGCAGCGCATGACTATGTGGATATTGTACAACACTTACGTTCATTAAAATTCAAAAGATACAAATAAATGTAAATATATTGCTTGAAGGTGCGTAAAAACATACATAAAAACATTTAAAAACACATTAAGATCCTTTTAAAATCAAAACGTTTTCAACCGAACTCACTCGGTCTTCACTAATATTGTCAAACTAATATTGTTTTAGTTTTATGTTGCATGATTACATTGTTGCTGATTAGTTTTTCACTGATGAAGACCGAGTGAGTTCGGTTATAAACGTTTTGATTTTAAAAGGATTTTAATGTGTTTTTAAATGTTTTTATGTATGTTTTTACGCACCTTCAAGCAATATATTTACATTTATTTGTATCTTTATGAATTTTAATTATTAAACAAGGTGAATTTGCACTGAAATTTTAACTTTTTATTGACTTATGTTCATTTGTGTAAGAATAGCAGGTATATCCATGGAGATATAATGATATCTTGCATGATTTTGCATGTTTCTTGTTTATAACATGCAGGATTTTCAACCAAATTTAACATCAGTTTCAGAAAATTTGACAAAATATAGTAGAAACAACATGGTGCAATTTGAAGATAAATATTTTAGCTGTTATATGAAATAATTTTTAACTGCGCATGCGTAAACTATACGAAATATTTTTTATTTTCATGAAGTCATCTCTATAGAGCAACTACTATAAAAAATCATTTCAATATCTTGAAAATTCATCGGCGTTGTTTTATTAACTGACTTCCAACAAAGGAGTTAGTATGTAATGAATGTCAACGAGTAACTTTGGAACGGATGCTTCGATTTTGATAATCCTTTTTAACACTTTCCAACATAGTTGAAAAGTGTTTATGAATTCGGTTTGTCTGTCTGTCTGTGCGTCTGTTTGCAGTCAGTCTGTCTGTCTGTGTGCCGTCTGCCTGTCTGTCTGTCATTTATCTGACTGTCTGTTCGTGCATTGTGACGGATTGTCATGCAATTGGTATATGTTATTGAGATTTACTGTGGCCTGTTCGGTATTGAAAATGAAGTGTGCAGCACTTATAGTTTTTTTACAGGAACACTCAAAAGAATTCCATTACATTACGGTCTATGGGGAACTACAAGGGGCTTACTATAGAATATGGTATGCATAGATAGCACTTATAATTCCTTCACAGGGACACGCAAAACAATTCCGTTACATTACTGTCCATGGAGAAGAATCGTTTGGGTCTTATTTTAATAATGCCTCAGTATTTCAGACATATTGAAATTGATATAATTTAGCATTAAGGTGTAATGCAAGAGGTTTACTATAGAATATTTTGCGTATAACATTCATCGTTCATTTACAGGGACACACAAAAGAATTCGATACTGTATGTTAACAATAATGGATGGAAGTGCGTTTTCAGTTGCTGAACGCGTTTTTAAATTTAATTCATTTTTTGTCTTTTACTTGGTGTGTATAAACTCTACAGATCATAAACAGGGCACACAGAAGTTCTGGAGTCCATTTTCGTTTACTGGCGGAAATTCCATAAGTGAAATTTTAAACTGTGCTGCACTTTTTCCTAATTGAACTAAAATTTAGCATTCTACGTAGCGTATATACAAATCTACAGATCATACACAGGGCTTCACAAAATAATTAAGATATTTTTCCGAATATTGTTGGTAATTGCTGAAATTGGATTTTAAAATATGTTATGCGTTTTCCAATTTGTTTACTTAGATTGGGCGAGGTTTGTTGAGCTTAAGCCGAAAGGTAGTCCTCCCCGTCCGGTTTGACCATGACCTTGTTATACATCTTTCACCTTATTAAATGGTAAAGATTTGTAAATTTATTTTGGAAGTGTAGGAAAGTGTTACACAATCTATGCCTGACGCATGATTTTTCGTTCTTGTTTGTTGTTGTTGTTGGAACAGATTCCTTCTGGTAGTTTTCCAAAAAAAAAACTAAAACATCAGTAAAAAATTAAAAATTAAAAAAGGCAATTTGTGAAAAACAAGTATCATCCAGCTGCTTTTAGAAGGCAAGTGAAAATCAGCCCACTCTATCGCCGATATTTTTTTTAATTTTCACGAAATTCGACTGATTTTATATTATATAAGTTGCTCTATAGATTGAGCTACCAAATCAAGAAAATAAAATCTTTCATATCGTTTGCGCATGCGCAGTTGAAAACTATTTCATACAAATATTCATATACCATCAAATGTTTAATATATTTATATTCGAATTGTACTATGTTGTTTCTACTGTAATTTGTCAAATTTTATGACAGTGGAGTGAAGTTTGAAAAGCCTGCAGCTACAATCAAACAACATGCGAAAATATCTTGAAATCTTTAAGGAAACATTTGTATCACTGGCACGCATCCGGTCATCTGTAGATTCGGCGATGACCATAGAAAAGAGAATACAACATAAAATGTCTTAAATCTATGCAACATATTTTAAAATATGTCTTTTAGTTTTGAACCGTAACAGAATGAGATAATAATAAAATTATTTTTTCCAATTTCGTTTTTCTTAAAATTTCTATTTCTGCCATCTACCGTATTTTAAATGAGGCGACTAAAAGTATTCTTCCAGATGCTCAAATCTACTTTTGCAAAGCTTTGCAACACCTCGCAAACATAGATATGATGAACAACTCATGGGTAATTTGAACGAATTCATTCCTCGGAGAAAAGCATGCATTTTTTTTTACAATGCTTATTCTTGTTTTATGTTATTCTAATGAAAAATTATTTTATTATAGTACACACACACACACACACACACACACACACACACACACACAAAGTACTATACTTAATTCTTAAATAATGCTATTGTAACTGAGAAATTAGTCACAAAATCACAAAGAATGGATTACTTTTACAAATGAAATATCATACATTGCATTATCAAAAATAATGTTTATAGATTTCAATATTCATATTTACTTCAACGAAATAAAATGAAATTTCTTAAACTTATGTTATATATATATATATATATATATATATATATATAAGAATTATTTACAAAAAAATGCCTTTCAATCAACAACACACGCGGATGGGGCAAGATCGTAGCCAGTATTTTTTTTTCCAGGTAGAAGGGGCAACCTTATGGATTTTAAGGTACAATGCCTTTCTTTTAAATAAAAGTGTATTAATGTATATTTTCTAATGTTTTTCCCTGAAGGGTAGGAAATCATCCACCTTAGTTTTTGCCTTTACATTGGTCGTTAGGATGTTGTGAACATATAGTGATGACCATCGCGAAAACTCATACCTCGCCACTGCTTTGTATCTCCATGCACATGAGTTCTATTCTTAGACAAATGAACACAAATGTTGTACAATATACACATAGTCATGCGCTGTAGCTACAGATAATTTCAAGCATTTTATTTAAGAAGGTGATTTAAAACGTTATTTTTTTTTTCTTCGATTTGATGTTGGTTTCGCAATTGCTCTCATACATCTTCACTGAAACCTTCGATAAAACCTTTGCTGAAAGTTCGCTGAAGTTAAATATTTTCTTTATATTCTGGAAGCTCCAGAAAAAATCGTCAAGTACTTCACTAGATATGATTTTTGGCTACATAGTGTATATAGTTAATACATATAATATAGTTAATAATATAGTATAGTATATATAATATAGTTAATAATATAGTTATATAGTATATGTAGTTAACCATCTTACTAATTAGCATCACTAAAAAATGCATCTTTGCAAAGTAATACTTTTATTTCTTTTCCTGCAGTATTCAAGTATTTTTAATATATTTTTCGAAGCGCTGAGTTAAAAAATGAAAGTTAAAACAAAGCGAGAGGATGATGAATATCCATTAAAATAACCCAGAACATATAACAAAATAAAAAAAATATATATATGAAAAAACGATTAGAAATAAACTGTATCTTGCATTTTATTAATTAGTTACATTTTTCACAATGATACAAATTTAAATATCCTTATAACGTATTTTATTCCTCTCGAAAAAAGATGTCTCCCTTCAGTTACTTTTAGTTTTGTGCATTATTTGTGGTTATTTCCTTATGCAGCAACCAATATTATTCTGATGTCATGTTTATTAGTGTCTGGTATCTTTATAACTAAACTTATCAATTCGAACATAACTTAAAGCTCACTTTCAGCAATTACTAATTATAAGCAACCTTGTTCTTTGCGTAGCCCTGTGTATGAATTTATATATATTCACCAAACTCCTATTACTCTACTAAATATAGTTCAGCTGGAAAAAGCAAAACACAATTAAAAACTATACTTCAGCAATTGAGAAGGTTAGAATGACAGTGGAGTAAATCAATATTTAGTAATTTGAGAATTGAAGGGGTTTTGTGAAACTTGTCGTATTCCCGTTGCATTAAGTGGTCCAACTTGTTTCGCCCTCAAGCGACTTCCTAAAGTAAACTATGACTTATTTGACTGTCGCACTGAACAGAAATTAATATACGTTCAGTAAAAATATGGTTATCTAGATTTTTAAAATTTTTGACTTACTCCACTGTCATTCTAACCCCCTCAATTAATGCCCATGGTAAACAATATTTAAGAATTCCTTTGTGTAGCCCTGGAGAGAAAATTAGAGAGAAATTAATATACGTTCAGTGAAATATGGTTATCTACATTTTTAAAATTTTTGACTTACTCCACTGTCATTCTAACCCCCTCAATTAATGCCCATGGTAAACAATATTTAAGAATTACTTTGTGTAGCCCTGGAACAGAATTCTTGGTTTTATCAACAGAATTCTTGGTTTTATCAACAGAATTCAAACACATCACGTACTAAGCAAAAATCTATATATTTAAAACGCTAAGCGATTTCTTTCGACAATCCGTGAGAACAAACTACTGCATCAAATTACACCATTCTTTTTTTAAATGAAAGATATTTGGACACAGATTTGTTATCGTGCATTCGTTTGTTCGAAAATTTAATTAATTATCTGTAATTTTCAATTAAAATTTTACTGCTGCTTATGACGTCATAAAGTCGGCAACTCCCACTGTTGCAAGGCATAGAGTAATTTTCTGAACTCTGTGGTTCGCCAATCTTTTGACATTAGCTAATATCAACTAGGTAATATTTTAACATTGTAATATTAAATCTTAAAAAACTTACTTAAAATTAGCTAAAATATAATCATAATAAAATATCTAAACATAAACATATCAATATGAATAACAAATCTCACGTAAAATATTGCAATTTAAATTATTCCAATTGAAAGAAGATTTGGAGAGTTATCCCTAACGCCCAGCTAACATAAAAGTACCAATTTTATTTTATTTATTTGCACACATATTCAATTTTATTATAAAACACCAGGTTGCCATACAAAGCAAAAATCGTCATTTAGGCATAAAAAATTAACCCGAGTTGCAGCGCCTAGAATACATTATGTTTATAGAATGACATACATGTATATATATATATATGTGTGTGTGTGTGTGTGTGTGTGTGTGTGTGTGTGTGTGTGTGTGTGTGTGTGTTATATATATATATACTTCACTGGCGCCCGGCTAACCGAAAAGTACCCCCAAATTATTCGCCAAACTGTAGCGCCCAATAAACAAACACAAGAATGTTGCCATTAAATCTCAAAAATAAATAATAAAGTAATAAAATAATAATTAGGAAAAGACCCATTTACTAAAGTATCATTTTTCGGTAACTTTAAACAATAAAATTTACAATATATTAATGAAAACAGAATAAAAAATAGTCTTGAATATTTATTTATTTATATTATTTCTCTTAATTATCCCTTTCGACTGTTGGATAAATGTTTGTGACGTCAGTTGAATTTTATCGATTGTACGAAACTACGAATCACAACATTTTTTCAATGCTTTTTCTTTTTTAATATCATGGTTTAGAAGACGTAATTTTTATTTTAATTAATGTAATAACTAATAAATCAGTAAAACATCATTATAAATACAATTAACGTCTAATTAAAAATCACTTGATGAGAACTTTTAGGCCGAATTTTTTTATTTGCAAGTTAAATTTCGGTGAAAATATTTATCCGCGTGTTTTATAAGCGAATAATAATTCATATTTATTGTCACGTCACGGGAATATTGTCCATTGCGTTTATTTTAACATTATCCATTATAACTTTGTTGATACCATTTTTTCATTACAATTAAATACAAAATATATTTTTATTTGTAACATGGTGTTTAAGCATAAAAGTAACTTATACAAAGTACGTGTGAAAAGTTTGCGCCGGGGAAAATGACGTTATGCTTAGCTTGAAATGCATTTTAACATTGATAAAACTAAAAAGAAAAATTAATTGCGTCAACATGACGTAATTTTAACTGATTTTTCAATTTTTAATTTTAAAGGTCAGAATTTAAGCCTTTATTGATTGCTTCATCTTGATTGCATACCTTGATTACATGTTACCAATTACTTTTTTTTTTTTAATTATAGGTTAGAAGATTTCATTTTTTATAAAAAATTCACAAAAGTAAAGAATTTCAGGAAAATTAAAATTATTAAAAATAGTGTTATGGGAAAAAAATTTGAAATAATGATTGTATTTGTAGCTAGAATAAATAATGTAAGGCTAATATTTTATAGGAATTATTTTGGTAGGTTTGTTATAAGTTCATTTAACAGTTCCTTATTAGTGGAAAAGTCCTATTTCTTCCACTGTGAATTTCTCTTTCGATGTCAAAAAATTATAGTCTACTTTTGGACGCCAGCCAAAACACAGTGGCAATTTTTAGAAATGTATAACGGTTGTGACAACAAACGGCCCTATCGCTTTAGCTTTCATCGCGCTTACATCACTTCTAAATACTACAAATTTCAATTTTTTACTACATTTTACTACACTTTACAATTTCAGTTCTTACATCATCAATTAGAAAAAAATTAGCTTTCGATTGAAATATATTTGAAAACTGCCGCTTAATTTAACGACTTTTTAAATAATTTTCACGCATGAAATAATTTTTAATTCTATCTCAACAATGATCATCAGTTTGCTTTAATAATGTAACATATTCCCTGGGAAAGTTGCCCCAATTGAAAATAGATTTTCTTGACCATCATAAAAACTGAAAAAGAAAAAGAATAAAAACCCCTGATAAATCATAAGATCAGATTATCCAAAAGAAAGAGCATTTTGGCGCTAAACTAAAATCTGTCAAGAAAAAAAACTATTTATAGTTATGATTAACATAAAATGGCTATGCTGAATTCGTTGATGTATATGTTGCATCAGAATATTCTAGGAACTGTATTTTATTATTTTTTTAAAGATCCATTGGATATTTAACTGTATAAGAAGGAAAAGATCCCCGACTGTGATGGAAAAGGAATAATCATCCTGATTATGTAAAGTAACCGAAGAAACCATACAAATAAATTACACTTGAAAACATTAAAAATCTCCCTCATCTGCAGATTGATTTATTATTGTAAAAAAAAAAATTCGTCATCTTTACATAGAAATTGATTAGCTTAAAACAATGGATGCGTTTCAGAAGATATGGATTTGAAACGAACAATGATTAAAGAAGATATTTTAAAACTTTTAATTTAAACATTTGAAAACTTTTTTTTAACGTCGAATTTTGACGGTGCCTTTGGTGAGATGCAATGCACATGCGCATAGGAGCGCATTCGGTTGCATTATCACGGGGGGGGGGGGAGATGTGTGCTTTATTTACTATGTTCTTTTATTGACTGAATATGAGATGAACGTAGGGATATACTATTTGTATGATACTTCATAGGTCCAGGAAATTTTCTTTCTTGCCGTGGGGAATATGGCGGTAATGTCAAACTGATTTGTATTACACAGTTGTTTACGGATTGTTTATTTGGAGTTTGCTTCGGAATTAGTACTGTAATTGTTTTAAAAAAATTTTAAATAAAATATTTCAAAGACTGTTTCATACGCAGTCCTTCTTATGTAATAAAGAAGCTAATTTTACTAATATTGTTATTGTAATTTTTTTTCCGTCAAGTTTTGACGGGTTCCATCTAGTTTAGTTAAAAACGCAAACAAAAGATGAAAACGCACTTCCAGCAATTATCTCTTATAGACAGTACTGTAACCGAATTATTTTGTGTGTACCTATAAATGAATGATAAATGCAATGCACACAGTACTTTCCAGTAAAATCTTATAGTGCACCTCAGTAATGCATATAAATTTCAATATGTTTGAAATACTGTAAATGACATTAAAACTGATAACAACATTTAAAAAATATATATACATATATAATTTAACAAATTACAATAACCATTGGAAAAATGTTCCGAAAGCTTAAAAATTACCGTACTTTCGTGTTATAGCGGCCCCCACAATTATGATTATGCCAAGGTTGCAGTTATGATTTCGCCAAGATCATCGCAAAGCTTATATATGCATCCTATATGCGCATATAAATATTCCAAACACTCCTATATGTGCCATATACGTCATTATACACATATTATTTACGTCTTATATGTCGTATATACATCATATACACACATGTCATACATACACATCATATATGCATCATATATGACTATAACATGGCCACGTACGTCAAGAAATGTTATATATATATCATATATTATTATAATGTCATGCATGCTTTATAATTTAGTGATAAATCTTGGTCGCTTGGTGATTATATATTTATAGACTTGGGAGCCGCTATAACACGAAAGTACCAAATTTATACAACATGAAAACAGAAACAAATGAAAGAAAACAGAAACAAAAATATTTTATCGGGTCCTTCCCACAATAACTTTAATTCTTGTTTAGATTGATGTCTGAGCTAAAGGTATTTTGAGAAAATTAAAGTTGAAGACCACGTTTTTTGCTTTATCAGAGGATTTCTCATCCGACGTCAATTTTTGAATTCGGCCTTTTTTCATATCTGATAGTTTGCATCTATCCTTTTTGTAACGATTTTATGCATTTCTATTGCCTATTCAAAGAAAAATTATTCTAAAGTTACAGAATTTCATTAAAAACGCTTAAAAAATTCTTCTAAAGTTACAGAATTCCGTTAAAAACGGTTAAAATAATAAATTGCGAGCATCAAGAGGTCCATTCTCGACCGAAAACAACAGCCATTTTCCCAATGGTTAAAAATACTATAAACGATTCTTCCCTGTAGACTTTTTTGTGTGTATGTGTGTGACCTGGTAAATGAATAATAGATTATTTTCATCCTTTATTCTACAAAAAGCATGTTTTAATGTACACTCCATAAATACATATCAATTTCATTATGTTTAAAATGGTATAACATCATTAAAATGTACTTGAAACCATTTTTTCGAATTCACCGTAATGTGACAGTATATTTTTTGACTGTCACGAACTATAAATGTTAGTCATTTCATTTTCAGTAGCGATCTTGCTATAGTAAACGTTAATAACATATACAAATTTCAGGCCAATACGAGTGCATGTACGAGAGTTAGAGCATAGACAGGCGGACAGATAAACCGAAGTCATAAACACTTTTCAACTACACTATATTTCCAATGATGACCGGTCACTTGCGATTTTAAACGTTTTGT
Source organism: Maratus michaelseni (assembly GCA_963931845.1). Classification (NCBI taxonomy): domain Eukaryota; kingdom Metazoa; phylum Arthropoda; class Arachnida; order Araneae; family Salticidae; genus Maratus; species Maratus michaelseni. The sequence continues at coordinate 114,682,717 of OZ007598.1, read as the reverse complement.
TAAATATCTGGAAAGATACATGAGGAATTATCCTGAAACTTCAAGAGTGTAAACTACCTGATAGACGTCATATATTTCCGTGAAGATTTTTTCCCGAAATCCCATAAGGGGCCGTCAACAAACTGAAGAAAATCGAATACATTTTGGATAACTCTGTAAAAACTAATATTGCGAAAGCATTCCAACTGTAGATTATGATTAAGTGGGTTATTGTAATAATTTGGGTTCATTTTTATGAAGATAGCATGTATACTCGAAGAGAAATTCAGGATGTTATAAAAACAGTCCCAAATTTTATCAAGTTTTTTGCTTATAATTTGCAGAGTTTTTAATATAAAAATAAGTTATTTTCCGAAAATATGACAAACAAAATCGTACACGCAACACCCTGCAATCAGAATTAAAAAATAATAAAAATTGTATGAAAAATGAGCAGGTTTACTAAATATTGTTTCACTGTGCATGTGTGAATTCAATCAAGATATACTGTGCATAATATATTAGCTAAATGTATAGACACCAAATTTTATGAAAGTCTCAAAAACATAGCTTGAAAATTCTGATAGTAATCGTCGATAAAATAAGCTCGAAATTCGCTGTTCCCAAAAGGAAGCAAAAAGATGAGGGGTTGTATCAAATATAGAATGAGAGACACTTCATTCTTATTATGTCAACTTTCATACGCTAGTATATTTGGATACAACCCCTCATCTTTTTGCTTCCTTTTGGGAACAGCGAAATTCGAGCTTATTCTATCGACGATTACTATCAGAATTTTCAAGCTATGTTTTTGAGACTTTCATAAAAGTTGGTCTATACATTTAGTTAATATATTATGCACAGTATATTTTGATTGAATTCGCGCATGCGCAGTGAAACAATGTTTAGTAAACCTGCTCATTTTTCATACAATTTTTATTATTTTTTAATTCTGATTGCAGGGTATTGTGTACAATTTTGTTTGTCATATTTTCTGAAAATAACTTGTTTTTAATAAAGACTCTGCAAATTATAAGCAAAAAACTTAGTAAAATTTGGGACTGTTTTTATAAAAACCTGAATTTCTCTTCGAGTATACATGCTATCTTCATACAAATGAACCCAAATTATTAAAATAAGCCACTTAATCATAATCTACAGTTTGAATGCTTTTGCAGTATTAGTTTTTACAGGGTTATCCAAAAGATATTCGTTTTTCTTCAATTTGTTGACGGCCCCTTATGGGGTTTCGGGAAAAAATCTTCGCGGAAATATATGACGTTTATTATGTTGTTTACACTCCTGAAGTTTCAGGATAATTCCTCATGTATCTTTCCAGATATTTAACAAAACGTCTAAAATCGCAAGTGACTGGTCATCATTGGAAATATAGCGTATGTTGGAAAGTGTTAAAAAGCAGTTGCATCAAGTGAAGAAGAAAAAGTCGTAGAACATTGTACCGGGGGTTCAAAAATGGACTGACTGATTTTAAAATTCAATAACTTCCAAACGGTGACAGCAGGGCCTGATTACCAACGGGGCACACTTCCACCAGTAAAAAAGAATAGAAATTTTTTCTTTATTCATGGCAGTAATTTTGTATGAATAGAGCGTTTTAATAAGACGAAAATTTCTTTTAAATTTTACTGGTGGCAGTGTGCCCCGTCGGTAATCAGGCCCTGGGTGACAGATATTTAAAAAATTCTTGCGGGAGAATATGATGTCAGGAGTTTTTTTTTTTTTTGTTTACTGCGATTCCTGATTTTAGTTCGAATTATCAGTAATAGATGGCGCTGCAAACAACAGACATCCAACCGAGACAAAAGTAAAAATCACCCAGCATTTTGTGAAGGAAAGAGGTTCAATACATGGAGTGGGTCTCATTCACCAATAAAATCTTATTCAGAATCGGGACCTAAGAACAAGATTGTATTAGCGAATGAGACCCACTCCATGTATTGAACCTCCTTCTTTCGCCTCATCAATGTTGGTTAATTTTAGTTTTGGACTGGATTGAACTCCTATCGCTCGCAGTGCCATCTATTACTGATAAATCGAACTAAAATCAGGAATCGCAGTAAAAAAAACTCCTGACATCTTACATTACTCTCCTGGTAGAATCTGTCACCGTTTGGAAGTTATTGAATTGTAAAATCAGTCAGTCAATATTAGGACACCCGGTAGAATAAAATATTTCGAGTGATCACGAATGAAAGTTTGTATCAATTTCAAATATACTTACCTCACATCGAAAAACTTTTCAAGAGTTATTAAAAGAATTCGTTGAAACTGCCATATTCCAGGAAATCAATTTAATACAGTGCTTATTTAAAAACTACTTAAAGTTTGTAAAAATTATAGTCGATTTAAAAAAATAAAGTTGCGTAATTTAAAAAACTAATTCAATAATCTCTACAAAATTGTATGCTCCTAAACTGCTGTTTCGTGTTAAAGTAATATTTCATACTTCTCTATTGATGGGAAACCTGTAATATATCCCAGGGGTTCCATAGCTACAGCATTGAAACCGTAATCCAAACAGTAATACTCGCCTTATTTAATCACAGAATTTCTATTCGAAAATATTTTTTTCATGAAGTCCGTTGGTGAAAATCCCTGATATCGTCGCTACCATGTCAAACTATCGAATGTGAAAAAATGCATTTTCATTAGTTTTAAAAGTGGGCCTTTTGTCACCACTAAACTTTAATATAGTATTCTTCAGCTAGGTTGCCAGTCTTGCTTCCCTTTTTATTCAGAAATTTCGAAACTATACCAGAAATTTCTAATAGAAATTTTTGCTTTATTTGATGACAGACATTTCATAATTATTTAAACTAAAAAAAATTTCTAAAATTTTCTGGTATGAGTTCGGTATCTCTGACTTTTTAAAAAAGACCTAACTGGCAATCCTGTTCTTCACAGAAATTTTATTAGTTATTTTTACTAGCCAAAGAATTCTAATAAAATTTAGGGGTGACAATCGGCCCATTTTTAAAAGTAATAAAAAATACATTTTTTCATATTTGATAGTTTGACATAGTAGGGGCGATATATACACTGCTCAAAAAAAAATTGGGGGAGCAAGCAAAGAAGAGAAGAGAGCCGTGCGAAACAGCCATGCATGGGTATAAAATGGAAAGTACACGTGTATCAATGCACAATACAGAAAAAAAGGACGTAAAAAATTGCAAGTGACCTTTAATTTTTTTAAAAGATGGAAAGAAATGAAAAGATGGTTTAGGGAAACAATTTGGTTACATGTAAATGACCAAAAAAAGTATTGTTTAGTAATGATGCAAGTTGTTTAATACGACGTGTGGTCTCCTCGAACAGCTAAGACTGCTCCACACCTGTTTTCCATGGATGCAATGAGATTATCGATAAGACTTTGCGGAATACTGTTTCACTCTTCAAAAATTGCATCTCCTTGTCCCAGACAATAAAAGAAAACTTTCGTCTCACTGAAATGTGTCGTCGGAGTGTATCCCAAACATGCTCGATCGGATTCAGGTCAGGAAAGCATGCTGGACATTCCATACGCTGTATTGTTTCAGCTTCAACCATGTTCTCCACCAGACGAGCTGTATCCGGTCTGGCATTATCATGCACGAAAACAAAGAAATCACCATGGATGAAGCGTAAGGTACGAAATGAAGTCTCAGTATCTCGTCTGCATACATTTGGGCCGTCAAAGTGTCATTCCAAATGATATGCAGGTCCGTAAGTCCACCTATGCTGATTCCAGCCCATACCATCAACCCACCTTGTCTGTAATGTGATCTTTCACGAACAAATATGGGGTTATTTCGAGTGTCCCTTTCCCTCCATACCAAAACACGTCGACTGTCACACTTCAGACTGAATAGGGATTCGTCTGTAAACAGCATTTGACTCCAATCCGTTACCATCAATCTCGATGTTCAGCAGCCCACCTTCTTCGGGCCGCATGGTGGCTTGAGGTCAACGGAGCATAGTACGTGCATAGAGACCACCGTGATGAAGCATATTTCGCACTGTTTGGCTGGACGTCCTTCGTCGTGTTGCCAAGAGCTACTGTCTTTGCAGCTGAGTACCATCCCCTTTTCTGTCTCGACGAGCTGTTAACAGGATATATCGGTCATCAGTTGCTGTGGTGCACGTGCTCGACCTTGTCCTGCTCGACATCTAACATTTCCTGTTTCTTGGAATCGATTCCACAGCCTTGCAAGGTAATTTCTTGCAACTCCAACAGCGTTCACTACACTTCGTTGTGTTTGCCCGGATTCATGTCTCTCTCTAATACGTCAAGCCATGGATTCCGGTAAATCACGTTGTTGTGACATTTTCAAATCACCTTTTCTCAAAAACAAAAAAAAAAAAAAAAACAAAAAAAAAAAAAAAAAACGCTGAGCAACTGGATTTCGCAGAAACAGACATTTCTGCGAAACCGCGATTTCTGCACTTATCTCCTTTTTCTGGTTTTTGACGTCATGAACTTTGATTTGCACATGAAGTTTTATTTTTCTGTTTTCTGCTATGCTTTAAATTATGGATGTTTTAATTTAAGTTACTTACTGGTATAAGTAATATTTGTGTAATTTCGTTAACACCATGTGCTCCCCTAATTGTTTTGAGCAGTGTATGATGCTTACTATGAATTAGTAAAATTAGTATCAAATAACAAAATTTCGAGTATAAGTAAAATAATAATAATAATAATAATAATAATAATAATAATAATAATAATAATAATAATAAAAACCTTATATAAATTAACTAGTTTTTGACGTACTAAACATTGTACGCATGATTAGTACTCTATTAACAAAGATGTACTTAATTTTTCAATAAAGTTTAAAGAAATCTTTTTAGCGAATTTTGCGTATAAAAAATAATTTCTTCAACTTTGTTATACGTAGTTTTCATTCTATTTTATTTCCATAAATTAAATTAAATTTTATTCCAGTCTTATTTAATTTTGGGTTTTGGGGTATTATATGGATTCGGCTAGTTTTTATCGCCAAATTTGTATTATTCAATCGTCATAAATGTAATTTTCCCGTATATATTACAGTTTCACCCAAAATTATCCTAAATATTTTACTTTTCACCTGGATGAGAATCAAACCAAATATACTTAGTTTAAAACGAAATAAAAATGATGGTATATTTTATTGCACATTAGATGTAATTAATACCTTATATCTCTCAAAAATGCATAAAAATCTAATATGTGTTATTTAAATTAATTAATTTTATGTCATTATACTTTGTATGATAATATGTTTTCATATGTATATTGTATTGAACTAATTAATTGAACTAATTAATTGAACTAATTAATGAACTAACTAATAAAAACAATAAAAACAATTTTACCTTTCCGTTGGAAATACTTTAACGCAATCAGAGAACTCCCACAATGAAATTAAAATGAAACTTTGCAATGAATTCTATCGATTTAGATGCTGATAAATTGGTATTGTTTCACATAAATTCCTATCTTGAATAATTTTAAGATGAAAGATAACATGCACACAAAAAGAACGCATCACAGATTCAGACTGTCAGACTCATTAATTTATGTTTATTTTAGTGTTCGAACTCAAACTAAAAACTTCAAGTTTTTTTTTTTTTTTTTTTTTTTTTTTTTACTTTCTTCTATCTTTACAAGAAGAAAGTATTGGATTCATAAAAATTTTCGCTTTCCGGTTTTCAACGGATTTATACGTGTTAGAAGGTCCTGAACACGATTTGACTGTCTTTAGAAAATGTCTGTCTGTGAGTCTGTGACTCTGTCTGTCTGTCTGTATGTGGCACAAATTTTGTGGGCACTCTATCTCAAAAACTAATGCACGAAATTTAATAAAACTTTATATTTAGTTAGTCCCTGATATAAATTGATGCTGATTAGTTTTTGGTGAAAATCGCCCAAAAGGTAGCACTGCTAAGCTGCATTTTACGTGATTTCCGCAATAGCTCTATCTGAAGAGCTACTGCACTTATTTCCATCAAACTTCAGATTCATTTATTTGACATAAATAGACGCTGATTACGTTTTGGAGTAGATATCCCAACAGGTGGCGCTGCTTTACTACTTTTTTTATGATTTTTTCTATAACTATAGTTCAAGAACTAATGCACGAATTTCATCAAACTTCAGATTGTCAGACCTTGGCATAAATAGATATTGCTTACGTTTTGGTGTAAATAGCCCAATAGGTGGCGCTGCTATGATACTTTTTCATTATTATCACGATAGCTATATCTCAAGAACTAATGCACGGATTTTCATCAAACTTCAGATTCAGTTAGACGTTGACATAAGTTGCTGTTGATTGGGTTTTCGTCTAAATCTCCCAACAGGTGGCGCTGCTAATCTGAATTTTGCAGGATTTACACGATTTTGGAAATAGTCGTATCTCAAGAACTAATGCACGGAAAAAGTTTGCATTCAGTTAGGCCTTGATATAAATTGGTGCTGTATGCAAAACCTGTTTGAGATAGAAGAAAGTTTTGGGATTGGCACATACCACTATGTTTTATTTATTTATTTATTTATTTATTTATTTTTTTTATTAATTTTTTTTTATGCTGGGTGTATTTGCGAATTTGGTAAAAAAAAAAATCAGATTTAAAAACAAAAATACAATCAAACACTGTCTTATTGGCATATACTATTTACGCCACAGAATAGACAATTAGATTTGTTACATGAAAACTTATATTAGGTAAAAATTATTTATTTATTTATTGCAAAAGTTATATATAACGTCAGTTGAACAATTGTATTTTTTTTTCTTCTCATCCATGATTTTATAATATATATATATATATATATATATATTAAATCTACTAGGGATCTTGCTTCCCTTCAAGCTACGCTCACTAATCCCCATAGCTACGCTAATTTGCTTCGTTTTAAAACGATTACCCCATTACGGAAGATTGAATGATACTATCATGACCAGTGGTTATCGTCTGTAATCGGGTTGCCATTCATTTTCCTTTGACTAAGGTATTTTTTTTTTGTTCCCGGGTGTTCATCTTATTTCGTGATTGATTAAGTAAGATTTATCAAACATTTGAAAATTAGTTTGCATAAAATGGTTAAGTAAAAAAGGTTGCTGCCTCCTGGACTTTTATAATAACGCCTTGAAGAAAAGTTTTCTTTTTAGACACTATAAGAAAATCATTTTAAATATACACTGTAAAAAATTTTCAGTAAAATTACGGGCAGAGGCCGGCAGCAGAGATTCCAGTCATACCCCGTAAAAAAAAAAATCCATGCCCATCATTTTGTGCAGCCCGTAATTTTACGGGTCAAAGTAATATAGCATTATAATGCACAGGATAGAATGCACTTTAAAACACAATAACACTTTTCTAACTGTTCCGTAGCACGTAGCACGTTAGATAATCATCACAGAATCGCTGTTTTGGCGGGTTAAAATTTTCGAAACACGAGTAAAATGAAGGGTTACATCTTAGCGGAGGAGAATGTATGGGCTCGTACCGTATTTTTGCTTACATATGGGCTAGAACTGTAAAAATATGTGGATTGCTCTTAATTTTCTAAGTATCTAAGGAATAAGGCCGCTTATTTAGTGGATCAGACCGTTTTTCATCAAATAAGGCTGTTGCCCGTGAAAATTGAAGGGCAAACGCTCATAAATTTACAGTTTTTTCTTAGAGTGTATATCGATTTAAATATAACGTAATTTTCTCTATTTAATGCTTTTAGCATGTAATAGTTTAATTATTTGAAAGTTTTCTTTCTGTTTCAATATTCACGTTTAAATATATTTTTCAACTGAAAGATGTTTGGAAATATTCTTTGCGCTTTTCTTATAATCTGACAACAGTAGGTAAAAAAAAAAAAAAAAATGATTTTTTCCGAAATCAGAAATAAATTTCTATTCAGTTAATGAAATTTTGAATAAAAATTTCAAAAAAAAAACTTAAAAGATTGGATAAATTAATTAAAAAAATGATTGAACACTGCACAATACAATCTCGTCAAATATGTGCCTGCGAAAGATATTTAATCCACTATGAATTGCTATGTTTTTGATCCCATAAAATTTTTAACTGAACTAATTTGACCAATTTCAATATTAAATAGAGCTTAAAATAATTTTTCAATTTAAAAACTATATGATTCAGCGTGTTTATCACACAAATCTCTATAAAACTTACCAGTTTTAAAATTTTTATATGCAGTAGTTTTTATTTTAATATAAGCCGAAAAAGAGCCCAGGTCACAATAAATTCAATTACTGCAGTGACAGCAGTGTTAGTTTTTATATTTTTTTTTTCTTAAGATTAGAGAGAAATCATTATAAACATTTGTGCTCCTGACCTATAAACCTATCTCCGTACTGTTTGTCGATCACAAGAATAGCTCTCGCCTAAAAGTCTGTGCCTGTCTGTTGCCGTGGAAACAAGACGCTCTATTTTCGACAGGGGAAGCCAGAAGATAGGCATTCACATTGGCTTACTGAGCGCCTTGAGGGCGTCTTGGCGATGTTAATCAATTCATCGAGTGAAAGAAAACTGTTTCATATATTATTTATATGATAATATATAGATTTTACAAATGAAAACAAAATATGAATCAATAGGAATTAATTAATGAAATTTATTACAGTAAAAATTTAATTAAATTAACTTAAATAATTGTTTCAAAAGTAATATTTTCGTAGCCATTAATAATTATCAATGACTTTAAATAATTAATACAATGACCGAACTTCAGTGATTATTATAAATTTCAGCATGTATTTTCAAACAATGTGCAAGAACGGAGAAATTTTTTAATCAGTAAAAATATAAAAAATAATACCTTCTAAACTTTTAGAATTTTATTTATGGATGTGAAAGTTCTCCAAATCCCTCTCAAAAGTCTCGGTTTCTTCTGAATCAGAATCGCCGGTATTAATGTTAAATGACAGTTATAGGGGGGACACTCCCCCCGGAGCATTGAAATGTCCCCCCACCGGAAGATGTGAGATTTTATGCTTTCAATGATCAAAAAGTGGAATCCCCCAGGAACCTCCCGGAACTCAATAATGTCCCCCCCCCCCCCGGAGCCACAGAAATCCCTCCCGGAGAAAAGTGTCTGAATTCAACACCGTGCCGAAGTAACCTCAGTGATAGCTGTTTGAAGTAGAGATTTTAGATTGTCCAAACTTGAATCAACAGTAACATTTCGTTCTTTGACTTTTCTTTTCACAGAGGACCACACAAATTCTATTGCGTTTAGATCGCAGTGATAAGGGGGGAGTCGTAGAACTTCATGTCTTTATTTCTCTAATAAATTATCAATTTTATAGATGATTTTCTTTGGACGATTACTGTCTATGGTACTTTTCTTTCTCTTATATAAAAGTCTTGAATCGTTTGACGTATAACGCACTTGTCAAAGCAGTTTCATCCACTAGGTCTTTTGCTATGTTTAGTAGGTGATTTTAAAACTGTCGATGAACCCAATGCAGAAACTTCATTTCTTATTTTTTTAATTGTAGCTTCAGAAATTCCACTTGCTCGAGAAGCCCGTTTCAGAGCTTGTGGGAGCGGAATTAATACAGTTTTAGATGAAGCTTCACTGGAACAAAATTCCGCAACATTATATACGATTTTACGTACTTGCGATTTCAAGACTTCAACTTTCCTAAACTGAAAGGGCATATTTTCAGTTTAATAAATTAGCAAAATTATTTAAAGAAATGGGAACAAATAATCTAAAAAGCAAAAGTAAAATTAAATAAAAAATAAGGTAACGCGTGCAACTGCTGATCCGAGAAGAAAAATGATGTGGGGTAACCTTTTATTCCGCCAATTCCTCACACGCATATTCCCCATTCGAAATGGGTAGGTCTTGTTACTATAGCGACCGCCACTAACCAGACTTTTAGGCGAGAGCTATTCTTGTGGTGGACAAACAGTACACAAGGAGGTGGTTTGATGTGTGCTCTCCCCTCCCCCTTGTTTTTATTTATTTATTTCGTGCAATTTTTCAGTTTGACCGAACGTAACAAAAAGAAAAAAAAAAAAAAAAAAAAAAAAGAAAGAAAGAAAGAAAAGAAAAGAAAAAAGAACAAATTGTAAAAAAAATTATTTATTTCATGTTTGGGCATTTGGTGAATATTTATTATTCGTATAATGACATTAATTTTTTTGTGTGAAATTTAAATTTTACTTTTTCTTTAATGGTTCCGGGAGGCAGCGGCACATTTTGGTAATCAATTTTAACGCCGATGATTTTGGTATAATTTAATTTAATGTAATTTAATATAATTTATATAATCAAATGAAATTATAATTTGTCAAAAAATATTTTAAAAAAGTGGTGATCAGGAAAATCATGTACATTTAAAGAGAAATTAAAAGAAAAAAGAAACATTATTTTCTCCTGTTTATTTAGAAAGGGATAATGAGAGAAAAAAATAAAAAATAAAAATAAAAAATGAATGAATAACTGAAATAACAATAATAGACAAAATAAATCTTCAGCTATATCAACTTTAGTATGGTTTGAGTAGTTTTATTTTTAAAATAATAATAACAATAATGATAATATACAAGTGCCAAATACAAAAGTTGGCATAGGTAATTTTCTAATATTGCATTCTACACGAAAGAATGTATATTTACCAATCATAAATTGCTTAAACTGTAACATATACGCAGCAAAAAAAACCCAAGAACTATCAAATCAGTATACAAACATTTTATATATTTCATTGTCAAAAATGATTAGAATTTTAATAGAAAAAGCAAGATAATTCAAAATAAATAAGCCTTTAAACTGCAAATTAAACTAACCTTTCAGCAGGCACGCTATTTACATTTTGTTGTTGTTGTCGTTGTTTTTCATAAGCAAACGCCCACAGTATTTTTTTTATTTTTATTTTATTTTAATTTATTTATTTATTTTTACGACACAAATGTTTTTTTTTTTCAATTCCTACTATTAGCTCACACTCTCTATATATTTATATATCTTGTTCAAATTCTCAATCGTTAATAAAATATTTTCTATTCATCCTATCAAGTTCAAATAATTTTTTTTAACTTGTACTGGATGACAATTGATGTTAATACAGTTTTTTTCAAATATTAATTCATTAATTAAATTTAATTAATTAATTTTAATTTTATATTTCATTTTTGTTCAAAAGTATAGATTCACTCCATATTTATAGTCTCACCTTCACACGTAAAAAGATAATGGGGCTGTTCACGGACGAGGATCAGGCGGCTCACGGGCGAAGGAGACTATAAATGTGGAGGGAGTCTATACTTTTGAACAGAAATGAAGTATAAAACTAAAATTAAATAATAAAATTTAATTAATTAATTAATATTTGAAAAACTGTATTATCGTTAACTGTAACATCGCTATGGCACTTTACTGTGAAGTTTGGTAATTTTTGAAATTCAATATTTGAAAAACGGTATAATCATTAGGCATCAAACGGCATCATCATAAATTTATATCATGAAAAATACAATTTTTTTAACTTTCTAACGCAGTTTGTCTAACAATTTTGTGAGAAATACTTTTCGAGCTATTAATTTTTGGTATTTTAGCTATTTATTTTTTATTTAATTTTTAATACATTTCAAAAATTTGTCTTATGTAAGATATTTAGCAGGATATAAATTTAGGAATAAATACCGTCAGTGGCGAAGCGTGTAGATCGCTGGAAAAAAATTTCTATTTGACCTAAGTAGGAATTGACTTTAAAAAAAAGTTTTTATATTACTTGTTTAGTTACGCTGTTACAAATCAAGATGCTTCATAATAATAATAAAAGAGATCAGTTAGAAAAACAATTATACATATCAATAAAGGAAATTACGTTTAAATAACATTTGAGAGCAGAAAACGATATATAAAGAAAGTAAATGCCATTTATTAATGGTGAAACAATAAGATTATTTTATACAAAACTATATCAAACATGTTTTAATGCCAGAAGACAAAGATAAGAAAATATATTATTTTTATAAATAGATCCATTATTTAAAAAATATATATCCAATTTCACCTTCTGTATTTTTACCAAAAACGTTTATAGGGCCCCACCAGTGGCTGAGAGGTTCGGCTCTCGAAGCTGGTAGACGGGAGGTGCTGGGTTCGATCCCAATCGCTGCTGTCGGCCTAATCGTTCGGAGTTTTCGTGGTTTTCTTCGAGCCGTGGATTTATCCATGCGTAAATACGGGTTAGGTTCCCTTAGAAAGACCCCCACGAAGGGCACTCCCCCTGGGCCTATATCCCAAGTGTAGATAATTGGCCGTCAACAATCAACCCAACCCAACCCAAAAACGTTTATTCAAGAACTTTCACAGTATACACCTTTTTCAGTTCTGAGCTCCGTCCGTATACTATTCGACGTCACTTTGTAGTATCTTTACCAATATACATAAAAAAATATTTTCAACTGAATTTTCTGGATTGTCATGAGTTATATATTAATACCATTCCATTTTAGCAGTTTTGAAGCAAGCCATAATGGTAAAACTTCTTACTAAATATATTTTGTTTGACTACGTAAAACAAAATAATAATTCAGCGTAACAGAAATAAATATTTAACTCCTTCGCGATGAGCGTCCGTTACAGAATGTTACTAATCGTAGGTTTTTCATAATAGAAACTTTTGACTAATTTAATTGTACAGATGCCTTAATTAAATAAGGCTAAATTTTTTAATTAAAATTAATTAAATATTTAAATTAAATTAAAAATTACTGGTAGAAATAATCGAGGATTCTAAGGACTTTATCCGTCACGTATAATTGACGCTCGTTGCGGAGGAGTTAAAACGTGAGATTATTAATTAATTAATCTACTTGCCACATGTCCGCGCGAAATCAATTTTATCAAAGACTATCTACTTTGCATTGGAAATCCAAGAAACCAAATTTAATCCGAAGGGGAGAATTCAGTTGAGCAATATTAATAACTTTCAGACAACTTCAACTTTAGAACAGTTTAAGAATATCCCTTTTGTTGTAAAATTTGCGCAAGTGCGCTCGCTGAAAGGTTAAATTTCTTTCATTTTTATTTTTAAACACTGTGAGCTTTTCAAAAAATAAATTATCAAAGTAAAATAGCACAAATAAAAAAATATAAAATGGCAAACAGCTGTTTCAGAGCCCCTAAAGCTCCATCATCAATGCCAAATTTAAAAGATTCAAAACTGATTCAAAAGTTTAAACCATGTAAATATGCTTGCGTCTCCGCACCCGCCCAAGATTGAATGGCGGTGAGTTTTTTAAAAACAACAGCGGAGTCAGGAAACACATGTGACTAGGAGACCTTAGAAGCGCCCGGCCACACTATACGAGCTTCAGTACGGAGAAGAAAAAAAAGGGGGGAGAGTGGGAAACGGTTCCCCTCCCCTGGCCGGGCGTTTCTATTGGCCTCCTAGTCACATATGTATTTCCTGACTCCGCTGTTATTTTTAAAATACTCACCGCCATTCAATCTTGGACGCGTGCGAAGACGCAAGCATATTTACATGGCTTAAACTTTTGAATCAGTTTTTAAACTTTTAAATTTGGCACTGATGATGGAGCTTTAGGGGCTCCGAAACGACTGTTTGCCATTTTATATATTTTTATTTGTGCTATTTTGCGTTGATCATTTATTTTTAATATAACGGCACAAAGTTCAATCCACCTATTTTAACTATGAGCTTTGATCAGAAGTTCGTTGGCCTGGGTAGGATTTTCAACCATATAATTTTGCCATTGTGGAGTATTGAGGATTTTCTTTATGTTTGTACAGAAAAAACTCGTGGCTGCCTTTTGCAGTTTAGATTCTCCATGGCGTATAGACAAGGCAATAGTGTCACAGAATGTCTCTGCTGAGAGATTATTTTTCATGAACTTAACACACTTTTTTTTCAAATCGTCAACATGGTATTTGTCAGCAGAATAATATAGATTGCATACATTATTTGTTGACATTGTGTCAGCACTTCCAGTGTAAAGATAATGGAGAAAGACTTCGAAAGATTCAGCTGTACAATCAGGTATGTCAACAACATTAGTGTTCTTCTCTGCATAGTCATGTTGAAACATGGATGCAAATACAGGTGAGCGAGCGACCAGGATCACTCTGTGTACATTGAATTCCCGAGAGCTTACTTTCAGAACGGTATCGGTCATCTGTCCGTCATGGTATACTTGTTTTAGGTTCTCAGCCAACTTTTGGACATCTAGTGCGTAAAACGAAAAAAAAAAATTAGCATTTGTTTTTAAATTGTATGCAGAGTTAGCAACATACTTTTGTAATATCTCGTAATATTAAATGTAATTGTGTAACCAGAGTTGCCAAGTCTCCGGCTTTTTGGACACTAGTATTTTAGTACAGAAAATGTTGTTTTATGTAATCGGAACATTCCGCGATTTAAAAGAACAACATTTTCTCTAAGATAATACTGGTGTGCAAAAAGCCGGAGACTTGGCAAGTCTGGTATAACGTATTTGTAACGTTATTAATGTTGCTTACGTTATTTATTAGAACGTTTTTTACACTATTAACGTATTTGTAACATTAAATACGACAGTGTTATAATCCAAAAATCATCAGTTGTGGCGTTATTTACACCTACGTATCCACGCCGGGCAGCCCAGGTTATAAAAAATACTGACCAGCGTTATTTATTAAAACTTCTCAATGCACTTCTCAAGCAAATTTTATTTGAAAGTATACATTTTTTTTTCTATTTGAGGGTGTAAATATTGAAATTATATATTTAGAAGCGAAAATGCGTGCGATAAAAGCAAAAGTGATTACTTATATTGCTGCCGCCAGCGTTAGTGATGGACATATCTTTGATTTATAATATAGAACATAATTGAAATGCACTTTTTATGAGTTTTATGAGCTTTAAATTACGTTATATCTGTAAACTAAAAATTAGCCGACATTTTTCAATGGCACTTGAGTTTTGAATTTCAAACTTAAGCATTTCGATTGCAGTTTTCACAAAACGACATGTTTCAAGTAAGTCATTAAATTTATTGAACGATACATAACTTTAGTTTCTGGAATGGATACTAATTTTAAATGTCGCAATGAACAAAGACAGTTAGAGAAATCATATTTATATACGTATAATTCAAGACCTAAAAATACAAGACGCTGTTAAACTCATTAATTTTACATTTCTTTATCGAACAAAAAGGAAATAGTACATAACAGATTTCGATGTTTAATTACTGATCAATGTCTCCAATGATGTTATGAAGATATCTATCATTGTCCTACTTAAACAATATCTATTTTAACCCTTTGTACTCGTTAAAGATTATTATTTGAAAATAGCGATAACTTTTTTGGCTACCACTATTTTTAAACAAAAATGTTTGTCATAGAATTCTATTTAAAATTGCCTTAAAATAATAGAAGGAAAGGTCCAAATACCTATTAGGGTTCAAATAACGGCTACTAGGTGTTCTGAGAACTGAGAGCAGCTATTGAGAGCATATACTTTACACTCATGCACACACTTGTCAAGTTGTTGCCTAAATTAAAAGATTTTTCCCTAAATGAACAGTTTGGTGAAACTCTCACTGTGTAATAAAATTTGCGCGATTTATTTCCCAATCTTGGTGACGGCACCATCTTTTGGTTACACTAATTAATAAAAATATGTATTTTTTTCTTTAAATCCTCTATCTCCCTGAGTTATTTATGTATTTTTAAAGTATCCAAAGCATTGAATTACTTTTAAATATCAGCACATATTCTATTTATACCCTAAAAAAGGAAACAAATGCGTACCTTTAGCTTTACCTATGGTTTTCCTTTTACTGCTGTCTTCATCTTCACTGTTTGTCTCATCTTCACTACTCTCTTCATCTGTACTGCTGTTTCCATCTTCAGTCGGAGTCTCTTTAATATTCACTAAAGTGGAAGAGGCATTTTTAGTTGAGGTAATTTTAAAATAAATTAATTAATGTGAGAAAAACTAGCGATTACTAAATGTGAACTCAACTCAATGAAGTATAAATATTTGCGAGTTAAGATATTGTGAGATGATATTATTAGGAGAACGATATTCGTCTCTAGTGGAACAGTACGATGTTTAGCTTTTAGAAAAAGCTAATACCAAGAACTGTGTTGACAAGAACATATAAGACCGTAGAGTTCTACGGTCTTGTGTTCTTGTCAACACAGTTCTCATATTTAGGAAAGGATTTAGACTAAGTCTGGGTACTTGTAAATGGAGCGACACTATGCGGTGATCAGGCGAATCTTGCCCTTCAAAGTGTGCATCATAAACTCATTAAACTTATCAACAGCCAGGACGGCACACAATGCGCCGAAAACACTAATTTCTACGACGTAGGTAAAAATGTTATGTATTTTCCCAATTTTTTGTCAACTATTTAGATTTGTTCTATAAGTCCCGCAACATGAGATACCATATATGTCTTTACCCTATCATACCGTCTAGCCATGTTCTTGAGTCCCAGACATTGGAGATCCCCGAAGTAATTCGAGTTTTAATGTAAAAACTTGCATTTTTCCATATTCCAGTTGGGAAGAGCGAGTTACGATCGGTTTAAATTAGCTTTGTGTTCAACTTGATATAACATCGACTTTGATGTGACAGTTGTATTTCTTCAGCAGGTATGCTTTGTACGGAACAACGTCTGTGTTGCCCAAGAACGTTCTATGTACTCTGATTGATTAAATCATGTAAATCGACTCCTATTGAGAATTCCTGGAAAATTCCTTCATATTCTGAAAACCAATTTTCTTGCCAGATGTCGTCAAATTTGGCAAAAAGTCACAAACTTGGCGACTTCCTTTTATTTGGCGCCAAGCATACATTTGGAGTATTGGTAGGAAGTTGATTTTCCCGCCTAAATCTCGCCAATGTCCCCAACAATTCGTCAAATATCGCTAAATTTGATGAGATGTACTTCGTATACTGCTCAGTGTTCAAGAATTTGATAACTGTTTCAACATTTATTTTCATTGAAATGCATTGACTCATAGTGACACCAACATGACACACTAATCAAATTTTCTCTAACATGTGACCTAGACGACCCTCTTCTCGTACCCCAAAGTGGTAGGATACAAAATTTAGTCAAAATTGTTAGAGCCGTTTTTTAGATAAATTTGCTTGACTCTGACCTGTAGTGACTAGAGATGCGACGATTCGGACTAGAGATGAGACTCGGGCTTGATTTTTATACCAGCCTGGTATAAAAATAGTAACCAGTCTGTTATGTAAGCCCGGGTGGGCTCGGGCTCATTATTTCTGAAACTAACAATTTTATTTATTCTCATAAAATTTTATTTATTCTCAAAAAATAAAAATAATTTTTTCCTGAAAAATTACATATACCATTTCAAGTTATTTTAATGTTATTTTGATCAGAGTGAATAGAAGAGGAAACATATATCTTATTTTCTTTTCTATTACTAGGGGGCTCCGCCCCCCTGCTCGCTAAGCTCGCCAACCCCCCGCGTTATAGCTTCGCGATACCAATTGGTATCGGGCAGCAATCCATATTTTCTAGAAGCAAAGAAAAAAAGCCGGGAAGATCTACGCAGATTTTCATTGGTCCATTTCAAATCGTTTGGCACATTTCCAAATCGTTACTTTTTAACACTTTCCAACCTAGTTGAAAAGTGTTTATGACTTCGGTTTGTCTGGCCGTCTGGCCGTCTGCCGTCTGGCCGTCTGGCCGTCTGCCGTCTGCCGTCTGCCGTCTGTCCGTGCTCTAATTCCCGTAAATATGCTCGGATTGCCCTGCAAATTTTATATGTTATAATCGTTATCTATAGCATGTTCCCTATTTCAACGGAAGTGTGTAGCACTTATAGTTTTTTTACAGGGACACTCAAAAGAATTCCGTTACATTGCGGTCTATGGGGAAAAATCATTTGCGGTTTATTTAAATAATGTTTCAATACTTTAAACGCATTGAAATTTATATATATCACTAAGGTGCATTAGAAGAAGCTTAATATGGAATAGGGTGTGCATAGCACTTATACTTACTTTACAGGGACAGTCAAAAGAATTCCGTTACATTACGTCTATGGAGAAAAATCGTCTGCGGTTTATTTAAATAATGTTTCACTATTTTAAACGCATTGAAATTTATATAAGGTTCATTACAAGAGACTTACTACAGAATATTGTGTGTATAGCAGTCATCGTTCATTTACAGGGACACACAAAAGAATTCTCTACTGTATGTTAACAATAATTCCTGGAAGTGCGTTTTAAGTTACTGAATGCGATTTTAATTTTAAATCGCTTTTTGTATATTACGTGGTGTGTATAAATTCTGTAGATCCTATACAGGGAAGTACAAAAGTTCGGGAACACATTTCCGTATTATTTAACTCCAGACGGAGAATTTTAAACTGTGCTACGTGTTTCCTAACTGAACTAAAATTTAGCATCCTATGTAGTATATATACAAATCTATAGATCCTATACAGGGCTGAATAAAGTATTCGGATTACTTAGATGTTATCTTTTAGCTTATAAAAGAGTATGATTCGTAAAATTATTTTGGAAGCGTTGGAAAGTGTTACATAATCTATGCTTGACGCATGATTTTTCGTTCTTGTTTTTTAATATAGAGGGATTTGCGAAGCGACTGACGACTGAGTGATACGGCGCCAATGGAAAGAAGCATGAATAATATTCGTTGATAGATTTTCGTTTGTAACAGTAGGATATTTTTTAATTGGAACGTTTATATTTTATTTTTTAGAGATCTAACGCGAAATAAATTTTTTGTTTTTGTTTTTAGTCAATCAGTTTTAGCTTAGGTTTGCTAATTTTTAGTCTTCTATTGTGTGTGAGTCATAATCGCTCTTCATATGAAAATAATGTTAGTGATTCTATTTTTAATTATGAACTCTGCTCATGCTAAAGATCTGCTCTGCTCAGTTACAAAATCACTTTCATTCGTAAGTAGATACAATTTTTATGTATTGTTATTCCGATAGAAAGCAATCCAACAGTGTTTCCACTTTTCCTATAAAAGCATAGGATCGTTCAGATAACGGTGTCACACTTTTAATTTAAGATGATTTTCAGGAACACGAAATATTTTTTTAATTAATGAATCAATTTTAAAATTTACGATATACACTTTTATACGAAATAGAAACCGTTGTTCGATTCTTCGTCATAGAAATAGTAATTTCTACAAATTTCACGCATTTATTCATAAAACTCATTATGTTAATGTGTCCATCAGATTTGCTTGTTGGAAGAGAAAAACGTATGAACATTCTCTTAAGGAAATATATTTTTATTTGATACCAAACTTCTCGTAAATTTCCATAAAATTAATTATGTACACGGGATTAGCAGTTATTTTCATGTACGAAGTCTTTTAAAAATGAGATATTGCTTTTAAAAGAATTTTTAAATATTATCATATTATGATTTTTTTACGGTATCAGGCTCGGGCGGGCCCGGGCTCCGAAAAGAGAGCCCGAACTCATCTCTAGTAGTGACCCCAATTTAATATTTGCCTATTTTTCCTAAACTGTCACCCTTTATTAAAAACTTTAGTATGACGAAGTGGTTTTTTTTAATGCAAAAAGACATGCTAATGCAAAACAATTTTTACCGTGGTTACAGAGACCATACTTACTCTCAGAAGCAATGCCAATACTTTCCTTTTCCTCTTTTTCTATAATAAAGACTAACTTCGCTAGTCCATTCTCAATATAGATTTCATTGTATTTCATTGCATCATTCTGTAATTTACAGCCATAATCAGAATCAGTATCTCCATTCATGATACAATCGAATCCGGAGACTGTTTCCACACGTAGCTGTATAGTATACTTATGCTTGTGCAAACTAGAGCGACCTTTCCTCCATATGAGAAACTGCAAGCTGAAACTAGACGGCACTTTAACCAGGCGCCACTTTTCTCCCATGCAAGAAAACCAGGGACTGCATAGGTGATGTTCTTTATCCCAGACATAATATTTGGGCAAAATCCAAAAACGTTCCTCCTCCCGTGATATTATTTCACCAATATTGTAGAGGTATCTATTCATTTTTGTAGGATTCTTCTAAGACTAGCCGTCTTCAATCTATTTTGGAACGACTGGGAAATTTTCAGGCAGTACTTGGTTCTGTATATCTAAAAAACAGATTCGAATAAAAAAATGAACAAATACCGGATGACCCAAGAATATTTTTAGAATACTGAATTGGAATAAACTAGAAACTATTTAGAATTTCTTAGTACCGTAATTTTCGGCATATAATCCGCGGATCAAAGAATCATGTTCGACCCAGAAATTTTATTTTATAAAATGTAACTTAACAGATTGCTCGGAAGCCCCGTAACCGACATCAAGTATTCGACAACTGTTTTGAACTCATTATAATCATCATTTTTCGTTCTTAAATTTACAAGTAATTTTTGATTGGCTGCTCTACGCAAGCTAATCTTGATTGGCTAGCTTACTTATTTCGGATTGGCTGTTGAAGTTGACAGTGTAATCCACAGCTTCTTTCTCTTTTTACCCGACTCCCAAGAAAGGTTATGTGTATGACGCGTATCTGGCTATGTATGTGGATTTCTTTAAACCCTCGAAACATCCCAACGGCTGGATGGATTTTAATGAATGAGGTCTCTGTCGATTCGTCTTAACCGTCCGATGTTTATAGGCTAGGTTTTGTCTTCATAAATTCAAAATGACGGCCATTAAAGGCAAAATGGCGGTAGAGACGAAAAAAAATTTTACGCACCATATTGAGTGGCATATTATTGAATAGGTCTTTCAAAATGAAGACTTGTAGGCTAGTCTTTGTTTTCATAAATTAAAAATGAAGGCCGTTTTATCAAAATGGCGGTAGAGACGAAAAAAAATATTACGCACCATATTGAGTGGCATATCATTGGATAGGTCTTTCAAAATGAAGATGATGTTTCATAGACAATTTTACAGTCAGAAGCTCCGTTTTTAGTTCGCTTTTTACGTAATCGGGTTCCTTGATTTTTTAAATTTAATTCGTTTTTGTTTACATGGCTCCTTTAAGATGTGATACACAACTACTCATATACAGGGAGTGAAGTTGCTTGCAACTGGGAATCCCTTTAAAATTATAAACTGTATACTGTTTGACTTCAATTATTAAATAAAATTTCTGGGTCGGAACAGGATTATTTAATACGCGGATTATAAGCCGGAAATTACTATTTTATTTTTTGGTTAATAATATTTTCGATGGCAATTAAACATAAAATACTATAATAATATTAATTTTACAACACTTCTTATAACATGTACGACAACATACAATATAGGTTACGAGGGCGGTGGACTATTAAAATTATTTTTCACTATTTATGTTACTCCAATACGAAATTCGTCAAAGAAATACTGAACCATGAGTTCAATAAATATTTGGGGGAAAATCTACTGACAATTAAAAAAAAAATCTATTAAATAGTTTTAAACAATTTTTTTAGATGATCCATGCATTCCAATTTTCAAAATATTTTCTTCCTTTTTTCATTTTATTACTTTAAAGGAGTTTATTTTTTAAAAAAATGTATATCTATTTTTAGGGTTTCGTTCATCTCACGAAACCCTATTACTCCCTCTTCGTTGTCTGTCCGTCACAAAGCCGGCTCTCAGAAACTATGTAACTTACAGTCATGAAATTTTGTGTACGTATAGCAAAATACCTATTATGAAGCTCAAAATCATAAAATTTAAAAAAATCGTATTATTTTTATATAGGGCGATAAAAAACCAAAAATCTAACAGCCTTTTCCTAATAAATTTAAACATTTTTCGTTATAGCAGTTGCCAACAATTAAAAATCCGCAATAAAATTCTTTCTACAATAATTAATTTCCTATTGAAAGATTTCCACATGAAAAATGAAAATGAAATAAAAAGTTTCACCAATTGAACAAAAAAATTAATATGACGTTATGACGTTATACTGGTAATAAAACGGAAATTTTCAAACATTTCTCAATAATACAAGGAGTATGAGTATGTGTAAATACAGAAAGCAGCTTAATATGACGTCATTAGAGAATGAAAAAGAAAATTAATCTGACGTCTAACATTTTGAAGGTCTCTATACAACATGTTTAATTTTGAAATTGATTTTGTTTTTTAATATCGCATTTAATCCACATGACAGATATTATTATGACAGAGTATATTAACGGGACCGCTATCGGACCGGTTCAGATTTAAAAAAAAAAAAAAAAAAAAAACGAGAAAAATAGACCGGTAAATTTTTACTTTATAAAAACCATGACTTCTTTTTTTTAAAACCATTGGGAAAATGGCTGTTGCTTTCGGTCAAGAATGGACCAAATGATGTTAGCATTTTACTATTTTAATCGTTTTTTAACGAAATTCTGTAACTTTAGAAGAAATTTTCTTTGAATAGGCAATAGAAATGCATAAAATCGTTACAAAAATGTTAAAGTTACAAAAAGGGTAGATGCAAATTATCAGATATGAAAAATAAAGTAGAAATTTGATACTTTCGTGTCATAGCGGCCCCCAAGGATGAAACATTTTTGTTTCTGTTTTCATTAATATATTGTAAATTTGGTACTTTCGTGTTATAGCGGCCCCCAAGGATGAATCGCCAAGCGACCAATATTTATCGCCAAATTATAAAGCATGCATGACATTATAATAATGTATGATATATATTTAACATTTCTTGACGTATGTGGCCAAGTTATAGTCATATATGATGCATATATAATGTATATATATGACATGTGTATATGATGTATATACGACATATAAGACGTAAATAATATGTGTATAATGACGTATATGGTACATATAGGAGTGTTTGGAATATATATATGCGTATGTAGGATGCATATATAAAATTTGCAATGATCTTGGCGAAATCATAACTGCAACCTTAGCATAATCATAATTGTGGGGGCCGCTATAACACGAAAGTACGGTAATGTTTTTTAAGCTTTCGGAACATTTTTCCAATGGTTATTGTAATTTGTTAATTTTTTTTAAAAATCGAACTCAGCTGTCAGTTTGATTCAAGATTCAACTCTTTCTTTCCATACCAATATTTTTTTTTCTTTTCACGTTTATTGTATAAATGAAGTGTGAAGTGAATCTGTTTATTTTGATTTAGTTCAGACAATCCAGACAAGGAACTGTAACATGATAAAATCGATAGATACCAACTTTTATCTGCTAAGTTAATAATTAAAATTAACAAGGATTTTTTTTTTTTTTTTTTTTTTTGAAAATTAAATTTATTTGGATTTATTAAAGGAAGGATAAAGTGTTTTGAGAGGAATATTAAACGAAACCCTTTGTGCGATCTTCGAGCACACTCACCCACTTGTTTTAAATCCGTACAATATTTTAGTTAAAAAGAAGAACGAAAAATCATGCACCATGGCATAGATTATGAACACTCTCCAAAACTAGCTGAATATGTTAAGAAATGTCATCTTTGTTCATACAATGAAATGAGATATTTAAATAAACATGAAAACATAACACAACGCAGTAAAAATTCATTTTCAGGAATTGCTGTGCATAGCCGGTAATGAGAGCGAATTCTATATCGTGCAACCCTGTATATGAAATACACATCTCATAATACTCTAAAAATAAACATTTTAAATGCATATCACAACTTAAAACTAAATCCAGCAGTTATGGCACATAGAGTTCTGTAACCGAAATCTTTTGAGTGTCTCTGTAAATAAACGAAATATTCTGCGCACTCAATAAATTTACAGAAAATAGGCTCTAGTGCACCTCAGTTAATTTCATTAAAATACACTGTAAACGATTTTTACCCATAGATATTAATGCAATGGAATACTTTTGTATGTTCCTGTAAACGAACTATATATGCTACTTACTCTATGCTCTATATAAATCATGTTGCCAGCCAAGTAACGCATATAAAGTTCCTTATGTTTGAAACAGTGTAACGTCATTAAAATGTACTGCAGACGACTTTTCTCCATTGACCGTAATGTAACAGAATACTTTTGAGTGTCCCTGTAAACAAATTATAATTTCTATTTATTCTATACTCTATAGAAAACATGTTGTCGTCCATCCCAGCGATGCATATTAATTTTGTTATGATTGAAAGAGTGCAACATTATTAAAATGCACTGAAAACGCTTTTTCCCCATTGACCGTAATGTAACAGGGATTATAACCTGTGAGTGATCTGGAACAAGTCTTTTTGATACTGAATTTTTGGATTTAAATTGATTCCAGAGTGTTTGGACGACACTACGAGACATATTAAGAAGCTTAGCAGCACCAGCATGTGATAACACCATTTCCATCTATCCGATTACCCGCTATCTTGACGAATCAGGTAAACGACATCTCCTAGATATGACCAACACTATTTTAGCACCAACAATTCAAGATCAACAAGCATAAAAACAATTCCACACAATGTTCAAAATTGGGATATTCGCAGTTTCCCTTTGACTGCCCAGTTCTTTAAAATATTGAGATGGATAAAAATAGTTCACAATATTTTATTGAAGTTGCTTATGATCATTCATATAAACCATATTTTTTACCTTTATTGCCATTCTTTTAATAGTGAGCGTCGACAAACTGGTTGTACCTTAACTTTTGGATGCTAGTATACGTACTTTTGAAAAGTAGTCATTACTTCGCCACTTTTAGATTTTTTCGAAGGATTCAAACTACACTCGAAATTGAAGGCCCAGAATTAGAGTTTTGCACGGGTCGGGTTGAGTACCCGATCTGAAATTGAAAATTCTGCTTAAAGTCAACCCAAAACCCGACCCAAACCAGACAAAAAAAAAAAAAATTCGTCAACTCGAAACCCAAAATCTTTATACCCGAAGCTGAAGTGAAATAAAATTCTCTTTAATAAAAAGCTATGCGTTGCTGACGACTGGGATTTTTGCTAACCGTTGCCACAGATTAATCTCGGAAAATGAAACATTTGAAGTTACTGAAAAAATTAATAGTTCGAAAAATATTTGTCAGAAAATTGTTAGACAAACTGCGTTAGAAAGGTAAAAAATTGTATTTTTCTTGATATAAATTTCAAATCTAATGATTATGCCGTTTTTCAAATATTGAATTTAAAAAATTACCAAACTTCACAATGAAGTACCATAGCGAAACCTTCACGCGTAAAAAAATAATAACAGCAATGTGTCCTGACGCGTTAGGTCGCGCGTATACTGGCTTTATAGCACGAGTCACAAATTATAGTAACCGTATTATTCTGTTAAAATATAAAAGTGAATTATGATGTCACGAGTGCATGATTTTTATTTAATTCTCGACAAATACTAGATGCGCCATTTCTTTTTAGTATATATATATATTAAATGTAAAAAATCTGTTAGAATTTTAAATAAAAAAAATAGTTTTCAGCGATGTTCTGTAACCTGGGAAGCCCGGGTTCGATTCCCTAGTTAATTCATATTACCATAATCCATAATACCATATAAATCCATATACCATAATCCATATCCCATACAATTATGGAAATGTGGTCTAGGATCGTATCTCTAATATCAATTTTATCTTTTTTGTAGAAAAATGAACACACATGCACTCATAAATATTCAAATAGTCTTTTCATTTAAAAAATATTCAGGACTTCCTTTTGAAAGATTGGGTCAATGGTAACTTTCAATAATAACACTCTATTTTGAAAAAAAAAACTACTTTGAAATTTATGCTCATATACCAAGTTTCAAGTAACTGGGAAGTTTTAAAATCAAATGTATTTAATTTCTATAATTGTATGATGTGAAATAAGAAATTAATATTCGAAAAAACTATAAATTATAACCCATAAATATTTTAGATGTTCTAAAAGAAACTTCTAAACTTCTTTACAACATTTCAGCCCATTCTGCCAAATAATTTTTGGGTTATGCTTAAAAAAAAAACAGCTTAACTACAGTTTGAGAGACCATAATTTATCAAAAAAGTGACTAATCTCAGAAAACTGATGTAATAGCAGTGTTAATTGTTTGTATTTGATGTAATTTTTAACTGATTTATTTGAGGGTTTTTTTAATATTAATGATATTTTCTGTTGAAAAGTATTAAATTTTTTTTATAATGATTTAACTTTATAGGCGACCTGCTAAAATGAACAATATTTTTTAATATTGAATATACCGGGAACTAATCATTAGAAACTTTGCAAAAATTTATAACTAGGCTAATTTGATTGTCTAGATTCGTATTTTAGTATCAAAAGTAAGTATTAGTATTGAAAAACCAAGTTTGTGTTCTGATCGATATCAAATCAACTATAAAATATTATGAATCAATTTCTTTAGTGATAAAGAACTTGTGCGGCTAAAATAAAAATAAATAACCATGAAAATCAGGACCATAGAGATGTCTACTACTCTATATTCCTGATAAAAATAAAGTTACTTATTTTTTGGCTTTTTTTTTCCAAGCACTTTTTTTATCTACTGGAATCTAGAAGAAGGAAATATGCATTCAATTAATTTTTATGCATGTATGGAACAAATATTTCATAACGATCAAAAGACGTGTTAATAAGATAAATTTTTACGATAATAAACAATTGAATGAGAATATTTCCTTAACTAGAAATCTTAATTTGTAATTTTTTTTAATGATTATAAGTTTTAAATATTCGGTGCTAGATGCGATCCAGTAATTATTATTAATAAAGAAAATGCTAACTCACCTCTATGTGCAGCTTCCTTCTCAGAGCGGATGATTTTGAAACTGACAACTTCTTATTAAATGGGCAAAGCTTTCAAGTTACAGTGTAATTACCAATGAGATGTTTTTCGATAACTTTAAAATACTGGTTATATAACGACCATGTAATTCAATTTTATTTTTCTCTGTCATAATTTTAATTCCAAAAGAAGATCCCCGGCATTAAAACATAAGATTTAAGAACGTGTTAATAGACAATGTTTTGACCACAAGAAAATTTATTATTTTGGTGAGTAAGCACTTTGTTTCGTTTTATCAACAAAAGTCAATGGAAAAATCTATGACACTGCAACTCAGATTTGTCGCTGACGTTCACAAACTACTGCAGAGAAGGCATTTTCTAAACAAGTGGGTAAGTGTGATCGAAGATCGTTCAAAGGGTTTCGTTTAATATTCCTCTCAAAACACTGTATCCTTTCTTTAATAAATTCAAGTAAATTTCATTTAGCAACAACAACAACAACAAAAAAGTCATGTTTTTTATAAAGTAAAAATTTACCGGTCTATTTTTTCGTTTTTTCGAACATCTAAACCAGCCGGATAGCGGGCTATTATATTCTGTCATAATAATATCCGTCATACGGACTAAATGCAATATTTAAAAAAATAATTTCAAAATTAAACAAATTGTACACTTTTAAAATGTTAAAATATGCAAATATTTCCCTAATCGGATTTTTATCACGATTCAATATGTTTCTCTCATATATTTACTATTCTTTATTACTCATATTGATACTCACTTTGTATTATTCTCAAACATTTGAAAAATTCGTTAAACTTCCAATATGACGTCGGATTTTCTTTTTAATTCTCTAATGACGTGATATTAATCTGCTTTGTGTACATACACATACTCATACTCCTTGTATTATTGAGAAATCTTAGACATTTTCCGTTTTATTACCACTATGACGTCAATCAATTTTATTTCCTATTAATCTTTTTTTTTTTTTCAATGGGTGAAACTTTTTATTTCATTTTCATTTTTCACGTGGAAATCGTCTGATAGAAAATTAATTATTGTAGAAAGAATTTCATTGTGGATTTTAAATTTTTGGCATCTGCTATAACGAAAAATGTTTAAATTTAATAGGAAAAGGCTGTTAGAATTTTGGTTTTTTATTATTTTGAGCTCTTCACAGCTAATATTCATCTATATACACAAAGTTTCAACTCTGTAAGTTATATAGTTTTGGAGAATGGCTTTGTGACGAACAGACAACGGAGCGGGAGTAATAGGGTTTTGTGAGATGAACGAAACCCTAAAAAGAAGCTAGTTATGATCAAGTGATTAGAAGAATGACATTTTTTCTCCCTTCTAAAGTAGCGTTAAAAGTACACTGTAAAAAAAAAATCCTACGGTTACTAGAATTTGTTTTAGTATATTTGTATTCCACAGAATTTTTTAGTAACCTATTATAAATCGGAATCGTTGCTAGCTGTTTTCTAGTAATTCTTACAGATTTTCTTGCAACTGAGTAAGAATACAAAAATGTTTCAGTAACTGCAAAGATCAATGAAGAAAACTAAAATTTTTTTAGCAGATCGACCTTTTTTTTTTTTTTTTTTTTTTTACAGTGTAGTGTGAAAATTCTTTACAAACTACTGATTTTTTGTATCGCGCTATTCGCTACACTACATTTTTTAAAATGCAGCGCGCTACACTACAAACTACTAGAAAAAATAGAGACTACTGTAGTTTCGCTACTTCCGACCCCTGACCTAGTGGTTCATTCCAATTGTGTTTACCTATATCATGATTGCGAAATATTTCTTCTCTATGTTATAATGTTACAAAGTCATTGCTGAATTGCTTTAAAAAAATGAGAAGAAAAGTAACAAATAATTCTTACCTCTCTTTTACAAACTTTTTAATACAGTCAGAGAACTCCTATTATGAAATTAAAGTGAATTTTTTCAATGAACTGTCTATCGATTTGGATACTGATAAATTGGTATTGTTTAATAGAAATCATATCTCTCAACTTATTTTGAATGCAAGATAACATTGCGCTCTATCAGAACGCAATAGAGAATCACGCACAAAAATTAGCAGTAGAATGCTATTTTTTTTCTTTTTTTTTTTACATTTTTTTATTTAACTCAATTTGTTTTTTGTGTATAAAGATGGAATTTTGTAATCGATTTTTAACATACTTCCTGATATGCTAGAATTACAAAAATTATGTGCACAAGGGGCTTATATAACGTTATCAACTTTTTGGTAATTTTGGACCTCCTGCCCTCGCCCCCTTACGATATCATATATCAAATTCTTTTTATTTTTACAATTACTTTCTTTGTATACGTTTGCAGTGATATACAGATATGGCTGGTTATATATTCCCAGACTTTACTGATTCAATTGAAAAGAAGTCCTGAAAATATCACTCTTATACATGAACAAGGCTTTACAAATTTGATAAAAATCTGGTAGCCAGCAAATACTTCTAGTCGCCAGTAAAACATATTTACCCTCCTCCCCCATCATTTATTTTTAAAAAACACTAAATAAAATTATGAATTAGTTGAGAAAAAATAGAATAGAAAGCTTAGAATTATTAGTTACATAGTTTAAAATGGTACATAATTCAGAAAGATAATATAAACTAAGTTTTTTAATTAAGGGTATAAAATTTATGTACCGGGTGGTTATAGTATAAGTATCTCTATTTGGAGCTACCTGTAGCTTGAAGGAATAACCGGCATGAAACCAAAATAGGTACACTTACTATTCGAGAAGGGGGAAGAAGAATGGAACAATAAAAAAATTAATTGCAATAATTGCCGACAGATGGCACTTTTGAGTGTGATATGTAATGTGTAATATTGTGCACCGTAGAGCTGTCGCAAACCTCAATGACTTTACCGCATATCACAACATGTGCGAAACATCACTCCTGATGCGTTACATTCCGTAGTTGAGCACGTCGTGCACCGCCTGGATTGTGTCCTCCAGGACAATGACCATGTGAAACCTGAACATAATCGGCACCGCCATGCAGAAGTGTAACTACGTTCACTGTGACATTTTCCAATAAATTAGGTGTGCCATTTGGTCTGACGCCATACTTTTTTGCTCTTGTATTACACATTACATTTCACACTCAGTAGCGCTATCTGTCGGTTATTATTGCAATTATTTATTTTCATTGTTCCATTCTTCTTCCCCCTTCTTGAATAGTAAGTGTACCGATTTTGGTTTCATTCGGATCATTCCTTCGAGCTAGAGACAGTCCAAATAGAGATACTTATATTATAACCACCCTGTATGTCTGAAAAAAAAACAACAAAAATACTGCAAAGGCTGAATTAACCAGTCTGTTCGGGAAATGTCGAATACGTCAAATGACCGGAAATTTGAGTCCTACAAAATCTATATCTGATGAAATTGTGCATCGATGAAATTGTGAAGCAGTAAAACAATTTTTTGCATATTTTAATGTCGAATTCAGCCAAATAATTCTGATTTTGATTTTTTTTTTAATTTGCTATTGATGAACTTATTTTTGCCAAATTAAAAGTTAAAAATATTTTTTGCTTGAATATAATTTCTAAGTTTATTTCTTAATATTTTGCAACTTTGGAACATTTATAATGAGACATCTTATGAGAATTTTAATTTAACATTGTGACTAAGATGATTAACAAGTGCTGCTCAAGAAAGAAACTGTAGGCAAGTAATTTCCGTAAACATATTGATTGTAAAAAAATAAGCTTATTTATATATACATAAGCCAGTTCGAATGATAATTATCTTTACGTTCTTATAAAATTCCCAATATGAGAAATATCAAAACTAATTACGTTTACAAAATAACTCAGAGTTATTTTTTAATCAGCTTAAATAACTTAGTTGCCAGATAAAAAATTCTTGGTCGCCAGTGGCGACCGCATTTGTCAAGCCCTGTACATGAAATAACTTTATATAATAACACCTAAAAGACATAGTTACTACCTGAAAGTATTTAATAATAGCCTTTTATTACATAATACACTCAAGAGTAATATTGTCTTCTTGTACTTGCCCCTGAAGGGAAAGCAGAATTTCTTGTTAACTAGTAAATCTGCAGATCAGGAGCCTCAACGTCAGCTCTGAAAGTCATTATTTTTTAATCTCACTTTTCATAATATTTAGCATCTTACAATTCGCAATTTTTTTTTTTTTTTTTTTTGTGTTGCATACATATTTATAGGCATATAAAATACTTTGGAGGTTTCAGAAATTAGAAGCGTTGAATTAAACACGATTTATGCAATGATATTCTGAAATTCTTATGAACTTCTTATTCTTGTAATTTTTTAGATTAAAAAAAATGCATTTCTTATTTTGATGTTCTTTGAAATAGGGTTGCTTAGGCTGTTGATTAAGGGCTTTCATAAGGACAGTGAGTTTTCCGAGATCATCTTGGGATGATCCTGGATCATCCCAACAAAATTTCATATTTGTCAGTACTTTTTAAATTTTGCAATTAATTGGGTAAAATCTTGGACTTTAAGTTCTTTAGCTATTTGATTTAATATATCGATTTTCAACTCTGATATGATTATAGTTAAGGGTTTCTAATTTGAATATTCCGTTAGCTTTGGGAGTACTTTCTAAATGAATTTGGAATAATGGCATTTTACGTTTAGTGCTAAATTTTTCCATCTGATTTTCTTTGATAACGGGGAATTCTAATTTTATGAGGTCGTTCTTGATCTCTTCGATGTCACTATCTATATCAAGCCCTCTAATAACAGCCTTAAGTGGGGCAGTGGAATTCTCAGGAAAATAGAAATGTTGGACCTGTAAAATGTCCAACTCTGGTTGATAATTTGTGTGTCCCACCGAAATAAAGCACCATGATTGTGCGCTGTAACTGGACACGAAACAAACCAAAGAGAATGAAACAAATATATTAAGAAAGTCTATATACAAATACATATTTACAACGAGTAACTCACACCCTGCCCCACCTCGAAAGGAAAAAAAAAAGAAAATGTAAAAAAAATGGGGGGGGGGGAGTGACCCGCTGAAATAAAGCCACCATCTCTATCAGTGTTTATGAGAACTCCCGACATTCCAGCTGCTACAGGTCAACAGGTTTATGACGTCAGGAAGTTGTCAAATACCTGTTCTATGCCAGGGGGGTGCCATTTCCCTTTAGTTCTGGTATCAAGTTTTCGGTTTTTCTGGCGTCACTGAGCGTGCTAAGAAGGATTCTTTCAACGGGAAGCGAGATTACAATCCAACAAAACTTGGAGACCTTGGCGAGAGAAAATGTAATCAGCCAAGAGCGCTCAAAATTCTTCACCCTTTCCCCTTACTCCAGACCCATTTGTGCAGTCCCAATTCATCTATTGTTCGTGAAAGAGGGTGGCTGTGGAAAAAGAGACACGATTAACATTTGGAAAAAAATGTACTGCCACGATTTATCAATAAAGTTCAACTAACAATTTATGATCACTAATGTCTTAATTAAAATGATATTTATTTTTGTGTTTAATGGAAATCGCCTATATAATCTAAGAGTCAGAGGGCTTGTTTGGTCGTTGTGTTTTAAGTGTATGTCCTGTATACACAACTTTATATGTCTTATATTACAGTTTACTATAGTTACTATTACTTATAATTGCTATTCCCGTTTAAAAATATGGGATGATGATTATCTAGTAAAATGGCATGGTGTGAGGTCTTATGTTTTAATGATTGAATGCCCCTTAATGATTTGTTAAAAAATTCCAAGAAACTGTTTGCGAATTTCGTTGTTCTGTATCTATTGGCGATGGAACATTCCCCCCCCCCCCCCCTCTTTTAGTTTTCTGGCAACCCGTTAATGTAACCTTGTGTGTGAAGTAGATGTGCTCGGAACTCGGTGGCGACAAGCCGCCGTTGCTGTCTTCTCTTTAACGTATTTATTAACTAAATAAATACTATAGTTTGATATATACAGTCCATTTTATTCCAAGTTTCGCACAACTAGTACGAAACCTCCGCACATTTTTGGTCCTAAGCGACCCGGAGGTAATCAGCGCATCTTCATTGTTTTAACGAAAAACTTGTGATTTCTTTATCTTCAACAAGAAGATCAACAGTATGTCGGAGGCAGTAGTTACGACTCTAAATCGAAAGCGCGGCAACATCAAGTCTCAGCTCACCAAAATATCCAAAGCGATTAATGAAAATACTTTCGAAATATCTGAATGGCAGTCTCATTTGGAGTGTTTAACTAGAATACAAGAAAAGTTCGAAATTATCAAGGAGGATTATTATAAAATCGTGAAAGAGGACGATTTTGAACAAACAGAGGAGCAACTGTCTCTACTGGATGAGGACATTAGAAAAATAGAGGTAAGTCTTAAAACCTCTATTAAGAAATTTTATTGTGAATCTAATGTTAGCGCTTCTTCAAGTAATGATATAACTGTTAGTAATCATAAAGCAATTATAAAACTGCCCAAAATTCCATTACCGGTTTTTACTGGAAAAATTGAGGAGTGGAGCATTTTTAAAACTGCCTTTAATACGCTCATTACGGAAAATTCTGATTTGAACGACAATGAAAAGCTTTTCTATCTTCGTGGCGCTTTATTGGGGGAACCCAAAAGCATACAAACGCCAGACGATAGTTATACGTCTCTCTTTAGTGCATTAGAACAACGGTATGAGAACAAAAGAAGAATAAAAAAAATTTTCTCAACTTTTACCCAATCAAACATGAATCCGCAAAAGATCTTCGAAATTTATTAGATAGTGTTAGAAAGAACTTAAGAGCCCTTAAAGTTTTAGACTATGAAAGAGATACATTCTCTAACGCCATATTATTAAATATACTTTTAGACAAACTTGATCGAGACACTCGTAAACAATATGAGCTCACGTTAAAAGATAACGAGGTTCCTAACTTTGACGAATTTCTCGAATTCTTAGAACGAAGATGTCAAATCTTAAATAGCACCAGTGTTAGTTCTTCATCAAAATTCAATTCTAACTCTGACCGTTCTAAGTCTTTATTCATGAAATCTGATAAAACACAGAATAAAAAGTGCAATCTATGCTCTGAAATCCACCCGTTGTACCATTGCGAAAAATATAAGATTATGAAATTAGCAGATAGAATAAATATTGTCAAGAAAAACAAACTTTGTTTTAACTGTCTTAATTCTTCACATTTATTATCATCGTGTGATTCAAAAAATACTTGCTTTGTTTGCAAATCAAAATTTCATCATACTTCCCTACATAAATATTCAGCGCCACAAGCTGATCATTACGAGTTCAAATCAAGCGTCCCAGACACAGCGGCGACTGCCTGTACGCAAAGAGAGAATTTTGAAAGCGATACTCCCAAACATTCGTTTTTTTCTCATGGAAACAATAAATCCGTTTTGATAAACACGGCGATAATTTATATTACAGATTCTAATGGGGTTAAAAGACCGCTACGTGGCATTTTAGACTCTGCGTCAGAAAGTAATTTTATCTCATTTCACGCAGCAACTTTGTTGGGATTAAAGAAAGAAAAAATTCGTATACCGATTGCGGGTTTGAATGATTCAACAATAAATATAAAGGCAAAAACTGCAGTTTGCTTATCTAATAAAAGCGAGGATTCTCAATGGAATATTGATGGTCTGATCACTCCGAAAATAACAAATTTAGTCCGTCTAGAAAGATAAGCATTTCTAATTTGAGCATTCCACAAAACATAAAATTGGCGGACCCTGAATTCTTCATTCCGCAAAAAATAGATATACTTCTGGGTGCCGAATTGTTTTTCGAATTTTTAAATGCTGATCAAATAAAACTGAAAGATAATTTAATTCTGCAATCAACTTGTTTTGGATATCTGGTAGTGTTTATGATAATAATATAAGGCATAATGAAACCCATTGTTTTCTAACAAAAAATCTAGAAGCACTCAATAAGACCTTGACCTCATTTTGGGAAATAGAGAATGTTGATGATTTAAAGCCATGCAGCAGTGACGAATTAACATATTGTAATCAACATTTTGATAAAACGCATTTTAGAAAGGAGGATGGGAGATACGTAGTTGAAATGCCGTTCAAACCAGAAACTTCTGAAACTAATTTAGGAAAGTCTAAAAAAATCGCATCTAAAAGATTAGATTATTTGTGGCAACGTTTAGAGCGTGATCCAACAATGAAAAATTTGTAGATAGATTTTCTAAATGAATATAAGTATTTGAAGCATATGCATGAAATAGAGGAAAAAAGTGATTTTGAAGACGGTGTTTATTTACCTCATCACGGAATTCTGCGACCATCAAACAAAACTACCAAACTGCGCGTTGTTTTTGACGCAAGTGCAAAATCAACAACTGGAAAATCTTTAAATGATATGTTATATAAGGGAGGGGTGCTTCAGGAAGATCTCTTTTCAATATTAGTAAGATTTAGAAAGTACATTTACGCCTTCATGGCAGATATAAAACAAATGTTCAGAATGATAGAAATTAGCCCGTCGCAGCATAAATTCCTAAAAATTATCTGGAAGGACAGTAAGTCATCGCCTGTCAAAGTTTTCCAACTGTCAACCGTTACCTACGGGACCGCCTGCGCCCCATACAGGCCCGGACTGGCTCCTTTGGGGGCCCTCGGCTAGAGACTGAAAAGGGGCCCCTTACCGGGAAGTTTAAGAGGACATAAAATATTAGAATATTTGCTTTTTGAAAATTAGGTTTACATGCCTAAAAACCACATTTAGCTACTTTGTCACTTGGAAAATAGTTGGGTTAAAAAGTAAGCTTTCTCTGATGTAGTTTGCTTACTTTCACAATAAATATTTATATTATTTTTTATATACCGTACTTAAATTAGTTTCTTGCTCGAAAAAAGTAAGTACACTAATTAATTACGAGTTGTTTATTACTTAAAAATGAGAGTGAGAAATGCTTTTAGTTTTAGGCAACCAAATAACAAAAGTTGAAGATCCAACAATCTAAATCCTTCTGTAATACCTAAGTAAATATTAAAAAGGGAAACAACGGTAATAAAAAAACAAGCATATTGAAAAAAAATCCCTGACGGCTTGGCCTACAGGCACAGGTAGATTTCGAAGACGCAGACCGTGGGGCGCCTGTTTGTCGGGAATTGCGGAAGAAATTACCTTTTTGCGATGATGCGGCAGTTGGAACCGCCTACTTTGAAACCTAACTTGTTTGCAGGCGGAGCCAGCAGAATTTTTTATTTTATTTTATTATTTTTTGTTTTTGCTATTAGAGTTGGTCCTATAAAAAACTTGTCAATATAAAAGTTTTAGATAATATTAAGAGGATTAATAATAAATTTACGCGGATTTGATATCTTGTAAATTGACGAAGCTATGATTTTTTTTCTTCTAAAACCCCCCTTCCCCCCCCCTTGGGGCCATTTTTAATTATATCAAAAATCTGTCATACATAAGTTTTTGGCCCTGTTCCTAGAAGTAATAACAACTTTAAACGGATTCGATACGTATCATAACTAGGACTTCCCTCAAAGGGATTAGTCTGAGTGATATTGCTGAGAACATAGGGTTAACAATTACAATATAAAGAAAAAGAGCAAATTAAATGATATAATTACAAAATATCATATATAAATTCATATACACTGTTAAAAAAATAGAAAAGAAGTACCGTTCATCAGATGTGTTGTCATAATTTTTTTTAACATGTTTTTCTACAAACCAGATTGCAAAACTATAGTCTAAATTACTATTAAAGTATAGAAAAAATCTTTCGATGACTTCTGTAAAATAACTTTTATATTAAATCTCCATATCGGCAAAATTGAAAATTATATATATTACAAAGTTAAGCTTAACAAATACTTCTTGATTATTCTATAGGAGGCTCTGCCCCCTGCGCCTTTAATGCGCCTTTACAGCGTCAATCCGCAGACTTTTCTTTTGCCTGTCTGTCTGTCTCTCCACAATCTGTCTGTTTCCCTATCCGTTTTTCTGCCCGTCTCTCTAACTGATTGTCTATCTCTCTACACGTCTCGCTACCTGTCTCTATATTTCTCTACCGGTCTCGCTACCCGTCTCTATATTCCTCTACCAGTCTCGCTACCCACCAATCTATTTCTCTAACCGTCTGTCTATCCGTCTAACTATTTGTATGTCTAGCCGTGTCTCTATCCACTTCGCTACCCATTTGTCTATCTGTCTCTCTACCCGTCTGGCTATACGCCTCTCTACCCATCTTCTTACCCATCTCCGTACCCATCTACTGTCTCTCTACTCGTCTGTATACCCGTCTCACTATCCGTCTGTTTTTGTACCCGACTCTTCACCCGTCTCGCTATCAATCTCATTACCCGTCAGTCAACTCGTCTCTGTACTCATCTCTCTACTCGTCTCTTTATCTACCACGCTACGCGTCTCACAACCTTTCTCGCTACATTCCAGTCTACCGGTGTCGCTACCCGTCTCGAGACCCATCTCGCTACCCCTCTGTCAACCCTCTTTTTACCTTTCTCTCTAGCCGTCTGTCTATTCGTTTCGCTACCCGTCAGCCTACATATGTCTCTACTCGTCTCTCTACCCATCTCACTACCTGTCTGTCTACCCGTTTGTTTACTCGTCTTTCTACCTCTCGCCACCTCTACTTTCTTCCCAATATTTAAACAGTTCATTTATTATACAGAAGCCGTTTATCAGTTATTAAATGCAAACAGAAGTAATTTATCTAATAAGTGTAATCAGATGCATTTTTTAAAAATACATACATAAACCTGAATAATAATTCATCAGTTTTGTGTTCATAGTTGTTTATATCATTTGACAGTAAATCTCAACTTCTTAAACCTGAATTGTCTCAAGCTTTTTAAAAAAACCACAAGGTCTGTATAAC
Organism: Maratus michaelseni; assembly: GCA_963931845.1. NCBI lineage: Eukaryota > Metazoa > Arthropoda > Arachnida > Araneae > Salticidae > Maratus > Maratus michaelseni. The sequence goes on along the minus strand of OZ007598.1, from coordinate 114,645,121 downwards.
TGCAAAGTACCCTGAGGGCTATATTAGCTACAGGTTATTAAGTTTCGTTATCGCGTTTGCAGCCAATTGCTTATGTCAGAAAGCGTGGCTTAACGCCATTTTAAATTCATTACTGTAACTTTCTTTTCTTTTCTTTTCTTTTTCTTTTTCTTTTTTTTTTTTTGGGGGGGGGGGGGGGTAGGGGGGAAGGGTTTCAAATATATACATTTAAATTAAAACTTTTGCCTCCATGCCATTAGTGTTGTTTGTATTATTAACTAATACCTTGTAGACCGAGCTTCATTTGAAACAAATGTAAAAGACTTCTTCTACAGTTTTTTTTGTAGGAGAAACTTTCGTAATTGGGCCCAAAGCCAATCGGAGTATTTAATATCATTATTGTAACTCTTATAGAGTTAAAACAATATTGTTGCTAGCTTTACTCTTGTTTGAGACCAACCTTGCATGTGTATCTGAATGGGAAAAAGTTTCGTATCCTATGTCGGTTGGCGAAAAAAATTTTAAATGGTGCCAAAAGGTAGTTTTAGCAACTTACAAAATTTTTCAAGAGAGCGGTAAAACATGTTTTTCAAATATTTACAAACATACGTTTATTAAAGCATGTTTTTGCGCCATCTTAAAAATTTAAGCACGATGCTAAAAAGAAATTTTATCGCCATATTCGATATTTTAATAAGTAATGAAAACACATAAACAAAATTATATAACAAACCTAAGAGGCATTTTTGTGATAAATAATTGTTATTGTCAGGGGGTTAAATTGTAAACAATTAATAAACGGCTAGTAAATAATAAATAGCATTTAAAATCTAAGGTACTTTTCGGTTAGCCGAGCGCCAGTGAAATGTATATATCTATATATACATATATATATGTATACATACACACATATATGTATGTGTATATATATATGTATATATACATACATGCATATATAAATGTGTGTATGTATAGATATATGTATAGATATATAAATTTCACTGGCGCCCGGCTAACCGAAAAGTACCAAATCTAAAAATGGAGAAGTGGTCCGTATAAAAATTAAGCGCTTGATATATGTAAATCATTTTTTATTTTTTAATATTTCCGAATGCACAGATAAAAAGGTAAAAATCTCTTTTCCAAATGCCAAATAGAAAATATACAAAATAGAAAAATATCTGCTAAAAAATATATTTACATAATACTACATCTGCAAAAAAATAAGATTTAGAAAAAATAAGCCAAATCCTTCAGATCCCAACAATCACATCGAAAAACTTATCACCAAAAAAGAACTCGCCAAATCTTACGGCACAGGAGATGGATTTTTCCCTCTGAATGCAGAATATTAGTTTTTTTCTTGTACGATGGGTGATTATAATTGTTTCATTTCACATACTACATACCGTTTGATATATTGGTACTTTTATGTTATCCTGGCGCAGTTGATAAATCGCCAAATATTGTTCCTATAACATTTTCATATTGAATTCATTTCATTTAAATATAAACCTTTCACTCATTTAATTTAAAATACATGCCTTTCATTAATCCCATTTAAAATGCTAAAAAGAGAAAAAAAAAAAAATAATGCCATAAATCGAAACCTTTTATTTAAACACCAAAGAATTTTTTTTTTATTATTTACACATGAGAAATAAAAAAAGCTGCTATTGCTGAGATTTGCGCCAAATCTCTAACACCAAGTCTACTAAGTTATTGCGGGGTTTTTCTTTCAAAGAAAAAAAAATCCAGATTAATTTTCGATTTCTACTCAATTGAAATATATTTTATTGTGCTGAATATTAGTGCGTGCATATTTTTTTTGCTCCTTGTACTCCATGAACTTTTAAATTCCGATTATCTACGAAAATCTCGCGCCGGTGAAAATGACGTACCACAAAATTTCGTGACGTATGTACTTTAATTGTGCTTTTTTATCTATTTTTTTAATATAATTTCCAAACGGTTTGACGTTTATTCTTGGTAATAAATAGACGTCGTTGTCACCTTTATAGGTACCTGCTGTAAAAATTTGAACGAAATCCGTTAAATATTTTTTGAGTTATGCTTGACGAAAGGTTTTAATATCCATCGTAGCTATATATGGGGCAAAGTAAAACTGCGCTGTGTAGGAGTCTTCGTTGCACTCAGACAATTAAGAAATTATGTTTTTTTTCTGTTTTCACAAAAAGCCACCCCCCCCCCCCTGGTTCGATTTGCCCATTAACGAACTTGACCGAGATTTTATGCCCCTTGATTTTATGTATCAGTTTCAAAAAGATGCGGGAGTTGGAACCGCCTACTTCGAAAAATAACTTGTTTGCAGGCGGAGCCGGCAGGGATTTTTTTTGTTTTTAATTTTTTTTTGCTATAACGGTTGGTCCTATAAAAAACTTGTTAATATAAAAGTTTTAGATAATACTAAGAGGATTAATAATAAATTTACGCGGATTTGATATCTTGTGAATTGACGAAGCTATGATTTTTTTTCTTCTAAAACCCCCCCTTTTTCCCCCCCTTGGGGCCATTTTTAATTATATCAAAAATCTGTCATACATAAATTTTCGGCCCTTTTCCTAGAAGTAATAATAACTTTAAACGGATTTGATACGTATAATAATAAAGAAATTATGAGGATTTTTCTGTTTTCACAAAAAGCCCCCCATTTCCCCCCCCCCCCCCCTTGGTTCGATTTTGCCCATTAACGAACTTGACCGAGATTTTATGACCCTTGATTTTATGTATCAGTTTGGAAGAGATTTATGCAGAATTTTTCCAGTTATCGTGGTCAGAAAAAAGTGACATAGATAGATAGATAGATAGATAAACTTTTGAACTAGGGGTGGTTTTGGGTTCTGGGAGTCATGATCGGCGTAGATCTGCAAAAATTTTTCAAAATTTCCAACTTAGGTGAGAATGTAATAGGTAGTATTTCTTACGAAATCTACCTAAAAGACAATCCCCTCTTTAATTTTAATTTAAGTGTTACAAATTGTAAAATAGGTTTTATAACAAAAATAAAAATGACTCTACAATACCTTGGTACAGATACAGCGAACTAAGAAAGTTCATGTGATTGTGAACGGCTGTATACTAACCAAACGTCTTTTTGGCCAGTTCATCTATAATAGCATCTTTATCCAAATTATAAAAAAAATCGTTCTACATTCATGAAAAGAAGATTAGAAATAAGGTATTGGCTTAAAGTAGATCTAAATCAATTCTTAGCTGTTTTCAGTTTAGATAACACCCTTTCACAGGTGTACAAACTTTTAAGCTACATACAGGTTGGTAAACATTCCAGATTCTAAGATTTCAAAAATAACAGAAAAAGTGCATGATAAACACAGAAAACATTGTTTCTTGTCAGAGCAGTAACCATAAAGATTTTTGTGTTTTTCAAATTCAGATTCTACATCGTCATACTCACAGATTTCCTCAGTTCCATTCGGATTGTCTTGTTTTCTTTTAATGATAGTTTGTTAAGCCATTGTAAAGCTTTCAGACTGATCTGCAAACTCTTTCAGCTCTACCTATAACTGACTTCTTTCAACTTTACAAAGATTAGAAATGCTACAAAGGACTTCCGCATGAAAACTATCAAGCATTGCGATTTTATTCAATTTCTTTGGGTCTAACCAGGAACAATCTACTGAAATTTCTATGTTTGGACTAAATCTTTTTCCGATACTTGCCCTGTCACAATCTAAAACACTGAAAAAGACCAATTTATAGTTTTGAGCAGTTGAGATTCCAGGAGCCTCGTCTATTGATTTTTTACCAGGCATTACCTTTTTCTTTGAAGTTCTTTTTTCCTTGAAATCTAATTCTACTTCAGCATCAATACTGTTATCTTCTAAGTTGCTATTAACTATACTTGTATAATATTTTGTTTTGGAACACAGAGCGTGAAAGTGTTTATCACTCTTTTTATCCGTTATTTGTTCTCTACCAAGTTCCAGACTGTAGAAAATAGTCAATGGTTTTACTTTGTAAATATTTTAAAATAGGAGATATAACAAGAAATAAATCTAAAAAAACAATAGACATAAATAGGATTAAAAATTTATTTTTACTACAAAGTTTCTAGTATGTTAAAATATAAAATTGTATTTGCATTGATATAATTAATATATGTAGTAACACGGTATTATATATTCCTTATATTCCAACTACGTTTTATAAGAAATATTCATTTTATTTGCAATGTCTTCAGAATTCGTAACACGCATAACAAAGTATAATTTCAAAAGAAGATGTCTTTATTTATATTAATTACCGACAGATGGCGCAAAAATAATATTTAGAAACGAAGCGCTATTTGTGTATGGAATCTCAAAACTTCGTTCTCAGTCACGTGATTTGGACTTTTATTATAATGATTTTAGGGGCAAAAACAAAACATATAGTCCAGCATTAAGTGCTCAAAAAGGGCAAATTAAAGAAAGTTTTGGTACCTTTATGTTTTTTAGGTCGATGAACACAAATAAAAGATTTTCCAAAAAAAAAAAAAAAAAAAAAAAATCCGGGAAATACGTTAACGTTATTTTTACAAAAAGCGTATAAAAACGAACTTGTCTCTGTTTTTTTTTTTTTTTTTTTTTTTTTCTAACTCCAAAAATGTGTGCACATGCAGGATACAAGCATCAACAAAGCAAGGGGAGCAGGGGGTAGTTCAGTAAATACAGGCTGTCGGCCAGCATTTGTTTTCTTCCGTCCCCACTCATCAGCCTTTTTTTCAATCCCCAGCCATTGCTGGACTTGGTGATATACTCTTAAAGAGTGTTGTTGCGCTGCACCTGCAGATAGTGGTAAAACAGCAATATTAGAACTGTATCTAAAGGCTGACTTCTTTTACGAAATATACTTTAGGTAGTTTAGCGAAGGCACATTCGCCCCACTATAGCCGTACAGTGAGACAAGGAAACGTTCCACAGCAGCTGCAACCATCTCCTGATTAGCGATCAGGTATTTGAACACTTTAACAACGTCTGCAACATATGGATTATTCCCAAGAATTTTGAGGAACTTCATTTTCCCTTACATAAACGGTGCTGACTTTGTATCGCACCCGCTCATAGCATGTAGGAAGAGGATGTTTTCCACAACCGTTGAACTCACAGCATTTGATGGAGAAAATGTCAATGGAGAAACGGTGTCCTTCCCAGGTTTTAAAAAGAAAACGTTTTCAGCTCTGCAGAGACCTATCAAAATGACCAAGAGCTTTACATCCTCCCCAACTATATTCACCATCTCATTTTATGAAGCCAAGGACAAAGCAGTGTTTAAAATAAAGGTGTCTGCGTATTCTTTTGCTTGCTTGCATGTAATATCTGGTGATGAAAACCTGTCAATCATCATAGATATTCATCGACCCTTGTTTTTTGGGTTAGCAAGAAACTTTTCTTCGGACGTGGTAGGTGTCGTTGTGCCGTCAAACAATACGTTAGTCAAAGCATGCTTCCTTAACTCCTTAAGCACCATATTCAATTTAGTGATAGTATGCTGAATACCAGGTATGTTAAATTTCGTCAAAAATACAAAAAAAATCATACCTGAAATTCTAAAAGAATAATTTAATTTATGTAATCACGAAAAGTCTGTCATTATATAAAATACAAATTACTACTATAACTTTCTAGTATGAATTTAAAAAAAGGTCAAACTGGCAACCTGGACGTACGTCCTGAAATTACAGATAGAGGTTTTCATGACATACGCAGGTACGTCGTGGTGCTTAAGGGGTTAATCGTCTTATACGCCCATCAGTTTTTTACCACTATGTACGCCATCAAAGACAACTACTCTCTGTGGTTCATATTTTGACTACTGCACTGCACGTACTCAACATATTCGTCGGATATTAAAGAAAAAGAATGATTTTTTGACCAAACAGCCCTATGCAATTAAAAATAACCATCAATGACGAATTGAACCCTGCCGCTGAACCGCTTGGTTGTTAGAGGTTTGAATGCCTTGTAGAGAGTAGGTTTGGTTCCTTTTCTTAAGTCATTGTCGAATAGGTACACGGAATAAGGTACTGGATCGTACGTCAAAAACTCCTCAATATCTTCATCCGAGTGCTTTGTAACCGAAATTCGTTGGAACAAAGATGTGGGGTTAATAGAAACCAATTCGTCGTCTACTCGTATCACAGTATCACACTTCATTACAACAAGAGGTTTTACTCTGTCGCTCCTTTTAAATTTTACAGTTCCAAAGTCACCAACAACAACATTGTTGACGTCTTTGATGCCTGATTCCCCAAAGTTATGGAGGTTGATCCGTTTAGGCAAAAAAATAAAACTTTTAGGAACTGAAGTCCGTGTCAGCTTTTATTAGCGAAAGTGTATTTTAGTTATTTTATTTCAGTGTTATTTAAAAGGCAAATTAAAAAGTGCCATATTTTTGTAAAAGCAAATGGAGATTTTGATCCGATCCCAGGTATGCTCATTTTTAGTTATTTTTTAGTTATGAAGAAAACAATGAACCTCAGATGCAGACCTGCCAAGTCTCCGGCTTTTTGGATACCAGTAATTTAGTACAGAAAATGTTGTCTTATTGAATCGGAGCATTTTGCGATTTAAAAGAACAACATTTTCTCAAAAAAATTACTGGTGATCAAAAAGCCGGAGACTTGGCAACTCTGCAGATGCATAAAATATAATCAATCATATAATTTTTAGTATCATTAATGGTCAACATTTGTGTTATAACGCCCTTTCAAAGATAATCCACGAAGTGATGACTTGGTAGCGAAAGGATTAAACTTCGAAAATATTTCTTACATCCGAAAGATCACTTTATTGAATAAACAAAGATTTTCTTGGTAGATGAAAAATAAGAATAAGATTAAAAATAAGAATAAATTTTATGAGTTCGTCGATATGACGATCTTTCGTTTTAAATTATCGTTCATTGGATTTCAGTGCCTGTTCAGTCCACTATAATTGACAGTTAGATTTGTTTTATATTAAGAGTTTTAGCACTCTTCTCGATTCGTGAAAAGTTCAGAATTCTCTCTCACTCTAGTAGGATTTTTATCCAGATCATGTGTTGAATCTCAAAAGGTTTCTCGTTCCCTGTCCGCACAAAGCTTCTTGCGGCCGGACTTTCTAGCATTCGCCCGGGTACTCGGCGTACCCTGTATTCTCGAACAGAGGTCTAGCACCTCTCTGCGTTTCTCTTGCAGTTACCCGGGTACTTGGCGTACCCTGTATTCTCGAATAGAGGTCTGGCACCTCTCAGCGTTTTTCTCAATCTGAACTCTTAATTAAAATCCTTTAGCTCATGGTTTTTGCAATGGGAGTGGATTTTGTCCGAGGAGGGGCTTATCAGGACCACTTGTACTGTGGGACCATGACATCACCTGCAAACCAGTGTGGTATTGGTTCCTTTCTAAAAAGGGGAAAATAAGTAGTTGCACTTTGTAGTTTCTCACGGAGATCTTTTTCTCACCATGACAGGCCACCAGCAAACTATGTCCTGTCATCCTCGGTGGACAATGCTATCAATTATAATTCTAAAGCTTTCCTCTGTTCACAAAAGAAGTTCAGGATTGCCACTATTTCAAAGCAACGCCGATGTGAGAAAATATGCTGGAAATGTTCTTTTATAGAAGTTTTCACACGAGAACTCTCAACTGCCAAACACTGGTTCTCACGCAACATCACGTAAAAATAAAAATGGATTCTTTATAGCGTAAAATGGTTAGTTTCTATGTTACATCGATGTACAGTGCCGTATTTCCCGTTGTTTCAGTTTTTTGCTTTTAACACTCATTTCTGTGGCATTCTCAGGGCTAAACTATTGATCAGAGAAAAGAATTTCCATTTATAAAATGTATGAAATTTTATCCTCTTTGATTCATATACTGTCGACTTTCACGTAAAATGCATAGTTTTAGAGTTATTTTGATAAAACAGAGAAAAGTCCGTTTTTTTTTAAATATTTTTGTAACAAAAAAAAAAAGAGTATTTCCCGGAAAAAAGTTTGTTGGAAAATTTCCGATTCATGTTCAGCGACCCCAAAAAACATAAAAGTACCAAATATCAAAACTCCATCAAAACTTTCTTTTATTTTCTACCAAATGATTGGACTAATAATAGGCAAGAAACACAAACACGTAATTGGCGACTCAAAATACTGCGTATGTGGAAAGTATTTATGAGCTAATAAACTAATTCGATTTACCTTACCTGTTTTTAATGTATCACTACTGTCCCTCAAAGGCTGATTTTGCGACTGAGAAGTAGCACTAGTTAACCAAGTATTTTAACTTTTCGAACTTTTTTCAACGCCTAAAGATTTTATCTTCTTTTTTTTTTTTTCCTTTTCGTAGCACCACTATGGCACACACGTTTCATGTTGATATAACTGTGACACTGCTCTAACTACAACCATCATGGCCCTCGTAGGGGAAGCCCGACATCAATTTGAATTTTTATCATCAAAATTTCGAGTAAACAACACTTTTAATATTAAACTAAAACTAACTACCAATATACATATAAAATTTTTTTATTATATACATAACAAATTAATTTCGTAAATGAATTTACAAACATGGAACAGGTGTGAATATTTGAACTTCAAAATATATTTTATGCTTTACAAATTTCAGGATTTGTCAGTGTTAAGAACACTGCAGGGACAACAAATATTTGACGTAAATTTATGCTTAGCTGCAACACAATTTTGCTTCCATTTTATAAACAGAAATTTGGTATCACCTGTATGCTAATTACTTTCCCCTTTATTTAAATAACTTATTCTCCATATTTTATATCATTTCTCCACTCTTTATGAATATAAACAAAATATAATCATAGAGATTAAATTTTTTGTTATTTTTAGCACGTTTGAAATTAAAATGTAAAACATAGAAAAAATGAAAATAAGTTGCATTTGATCACTGATTTTAGCCATTTATTATATCAACAGAAAAAAATAGAGTATAAATGTGTCAGTAATAGTCTGAGGGAAAATTTAGTAGCTATAATTAAGGGAAAAAAATACATTTTTTACTCTGAATGAAAATTTCCCCCCTAAAAATTAGTTTTGAAAAGTAAATTTGGGGGCCCCTTTGTATTTCAGTGGGTTTGCTCGGGCTTCACGTGCCTATTCGGTAAACAGGCCCTGACAACCATACTACGAGACTGAGCAAATGAGCATCGCAATACGCCTTGAATCGTAGCCTATGAGAACTACACAGAGCTCGATTAGTAGCCAGCAGTCTTCTTCCGCTGGCCAGTGACACGACACAGCGCCACTACGTAGGCTACCATAAACAAAAACAACTGGACACTGCTTAAAATTTATTGAAAAAAAAAGTGTGATCGTAATATTAGTGGGAAATAGTGAAATTTGTCTAATGTAACTAATTATAAATTTGTACTCATATATCCATTTTTGGGGGCCCCCTTGGTCCGGGGGCCCTCGGCAATCGCCGACCAGCCGACCTGGCCAGTCCGGGCCTGGCCCCATATCTAGCAACCAAAACTTTGCAACAACTTGCTTTGGATGAAAAAAGGGACTTCCCATTGGCTTCGAATATTTTATTAAATGATTTTTACATGGATGATTGCTTGTCTGGTGCTTCAGATTTAACCCAGATGCAATTAATTCAGCGAGAATTAACGCAACTTCTCCTAAGTAAGAGGAGGCATGAGCTTGCACAAATGGTGCTCCAATGGAGTACAGTCTAAGGATCAGGAAATATTTCCCCTTGACAGAAATTCCGAGGAAATTATGACAAAAACGTTAGGAATGCTATGGAATAGCTTCAGTGATACATTTACCTACAAGGTAAACATAAGTGAAAAACAAAACTTTACTAAAAGAGATGTCCTTTCACAAATAGCTCGTATCTATGACCCCCTTGGTCTACTTGGACCGGTGATAGCAAAGGCAAAAATCTTCATGCAACAACTGTGGCTACTCAATGTGGATTGGAACGAAAAACTACCTCCACACGTTTCTCAGCAATGGGGAAACTTCATCGCAACATTACCAGAATTAGAGACAATTAAGGTGCCAAGGTGTTTCTTAAAAGTGAACGTTAAATCTGTGGTGCTGAACGGTTACGCAGATGCTTCTTCTAAGGCGTACGGTGCAGTCATATATATTCAAACTATCTCCAACACTAATGAACTATCTAGTCACTTCTTTGCAGCAAGTCCCGTGTTGCTCCGACGAAAGTAATGACTATTCCTAGACTGGAATTATCTGCATGTCTTCTTCTGACAAAATTGACTAACAAGGTCTTAGAGGCCTTAAAACAACCTCTCGACTCCGTGCAGTTGTTCTCTGATTCAAATATAGCACTAGCGTGGATTGAAACTTCTCCAAATTTGTTAAAGACATTTGTGTGCAACAGAGTGTCGCAAATTCAGCAGTTATAAAAAAAAACTATAAGTGGTCTGACATTCCATCCGAGAGCAATCCAGCTGACATGGTTTCTAGGGGACTTGACGTAAAAGCTCTTGCTGCTAGTGAACTGTGGTGGCAAGGTCCACAACTTTCAACTGTTAGTGAACAATCTTTAGAGACTATTCGTAATCCAGATATTCTGTGTGATAATTTATATGTAAATGAACTGAAACCTCCTGCAAAAATGACTCTTTTTAACATTAATGACTCTAATTTTATGAATGATTTATTTAATTTAACTAATAATTTTTTGAAATTAATTAGAATTCTAGCCTTTATTTATAGATTTATTAGAAATTGTAAGGAGCGCGATAAATTAAAGGGTCCTCTTTCTGCCAACGAGATCCAGAAATCGGAAATTTACTTATTGAAATACATTCAGGTAAAGTATTTTACACATGAAATTGATGCCTTGAAAAAGGGTTCTTCAGTCCTTCCTGCAAGTAAGTTAAAATTTCTGAATCCTTTTTTAGATTGTAATGAACTAATCAGAGTAGGTGGGAGACTCTCACATGCGAACATAAATTATAAAAGCAAATATCCCATAGTTTTGGCAGCAAAGGATAGGTTAACTAAACTTATTTTTCAATACTATCATCTTCGTGATTTTCATGTAGGACCCCAGGCTCTTTTGAATACTGTACGTCTAAAATATTGGCCACTCAGCGGCAGAAACATTGCAAGTAAGGTTGTGCATGAATGTGTACAAAGCTTCAAAGTTAATCCCATAATGGCTAACCAGCTGATGGGGGATCTCCCTCCTGAGAGAGTAATACCTAGCTCTCCCTTTTCTAATGTCGGATTAGATCTATGTGGACCCTTTGAAATAAAATACAAGGGCCAGAGAAAGGGTACCCTCCAAAAAATCTATGTAACTATATTTGTATGTATGGTCACTAAAGCTGTACACTTGGATTTCGTTTCAGACTTAACATCTGAAGCAATAATTGCTACTTTAAAGCGATTTTTCTTTCGTCGTGGGAAAAGTTCAACAATTTTTAGCGACAACGCTACAAATTTTGTTGGGGCTTCAGCAGAACTTAAGCGTCTAGGAAAACTTATGAATAGCGAAGAAATCTCTAACCTTTTGGCATCAGAGGGCATCTGCTGGAAATTTTCTCCTCCTACAGCACCCAACTTCGGTGGTCTTTGGGAAGCGGGAGTTAAGGCATTTAAATATCATTTTAAGAGAGTAGTGGGTTCAGCTCATTTAACGTTAGAGGAATTACTAACGGTAATTGCACAAATCGAGGGCATATTAAATTCGCGGCCACTTTCTCCTTTGTCGACAGATGCCGACAGTTTTGAAGTATTGACTCCTGGTCACTTCCTCATAGGAAGACCGCTTAATGCGCTTCCAGAACCAAATTTAATTGAGGTAAAGGATAACTTATTAAACAAATGGCAAAGAACACAAAAAATGGTGCAAATTATATGGAAGCGTTGGCAGAATAATTATCTTAGTTACTTACAACAACGAAACAAATGGCTATTCAAAAAGCCAAATATTTTGCCAGGTATGTTGGTATTAGTAAAGGAATCGCAACTTCCTATTTGCACTTGGTCTTTAGGCCGTATTACTAAAGTAATCCCAGGTGCTGACGGACACGTCAGAGTAGTAGAGGTACGAACCGCGAAGGGCATTTTTAAAAGATCTGTATCTAAAATTAGTATTTTGCCCATGATAGATAATGAAATTAATGCTCAGTAACTATTTAATATTTTTTATTATTATTATTCTTAATTGTATAATTATTGTGATGGTTTTAATTGCTTATAATTGTATCATGTTGTTTTCTTTATTATCTGTGTTACATTTGTTATATATTGAAATACATTGTAATATTTCAACGCCGGGCGGGATGTTCTGTATCTATTGGCGATGGAACATCCCCCCCCCTCTTTTTGTTTTCTGGCAACCCGTTAATGTAACCTTGTGTGTGAAGTAGATGTGCTCGGAACTCAGTGGCGACAAGCCGCCGTTGCTGTCTTCTCTTTAACGTATTTATTAACTAAATAAATACTATAGTTTGATATATACAGTCCATTTTATTCCAAGTTTCGCACAACTAGTACGAAACCTCCGCACATTCGTTTGGAAAAAAAAAAAAATCACAATATTTATGTTAACAATGGCGGGTTTTCAAAGATATTTTAAAAAAGAAATAATAACATTTCAGAAGAGCATCCTAAAGTAATATTAGAAATTTTTTCTAAATGTTATTATTCTTAATGCCATTTATCATCTAGGCACTACGATACACATGGCAACAATATTTAGATTATTGTTGAATGTTTCATTAGTTCAATTTTTTTATTCATAGTTAAAAGACAATTTCCCTAGATTTCTTTTAATTGATAGTTTGTATGTGAAGCGAATTTAAAAAGAGTATATATGTGATCGACAATTGTGACCATTTCACATGAAGATTTCATTTTAAATAAACTGAGTTCCGTTTTTAAAAAAAGTAAATTTATAAAATAAATATTTCAAAAAACATAATCACACCAGTGCTTTAATAACGTTTTCTTTAAATGTTAAACGTGCTATATCATGAAAGAATGAATGGGTTTAAAATGCAGTGATATTAAATATCTTCATCACAGAAAAAAGAAAGGGTTTTTTAATTTTCTTCTATCTTTTAAAAAAAAGTACTGGATTCATTAAAAAAAAATCGAATTCCAGTTTTCGGAGGATTTATACATTTTAGAATGTCTTGAAAACGATTTGACTGCTTTTAGAAAATGACTGTCTGTGAGTCAGTCTCCCAATGTGTCTCTATGGGACAAGAATTTTGTGGGCACTCCATCTCAAAACTAATGCACGGAATTTTATAAAACTTTAGATTCACACATAAATTGGTGCTGATTAGTTTTTGGTGTAAATCGCCCAACAGGTGGTTGTGCTATGCTGCATTTTACAGGATTTAAACGATTTTAGCGATAATCACATCTCAAGAACTAATGCACAGAATTTCATCAAACTTCATATTCTGTTAGACCTAGCGATAAGTTGGAGCAAATTAGGTTTTCATGTAAATCATATAACAGGTGGCGCTGCTAAGCTGCATTTTTCACGATTGTAGCGACAGTTATATCTCAAAAACTAATTCACGGAATTTATTCAAACTTCATATTCTGTGACACTTTCACATAAATAGATATTTATTAAGCTTGGGTATATACTGCCCAACAGGTGTCGCTTTTATGCCTTTAGCGTTAAGAATTTTAATTTCAGACATCTGAGAGGGTGGGTGCCGAAATTCAATGATTTGTTTGAAAAATGCTATGCTTATATCTCTTTTTTACATGCACACAATTCAACTAACCTATACTATTAAAATCCTCGTGATGGGCATAGATTGTCATTTCATTTTGGAACTGTGATGGACTTATATCAAGGTCTAACATAATATGAAGTTTGATGAAATTCCGGATACTAGTTCTTGAGATATGACTGTCGCTAAAATCATGTAAATCCTGAAAAATGCAGCATAGCAGCGCCACCTGTTGGGCAATTTACGCCAAGACCTAGTTAGTAGCTAATTTTGAAGTATTAACATGTATGAGATAGAAGAAAGTTTCGGGATTGGCACATCCGACCATCCAAATTACAAATATCCTTTATAAAGTTATGTTAAAAAAAACGTAACAAGTACCCTTTTATCCTCGTGGATCCAAGAATTATGTTTTATTGTTACAAAAGTTATATTGTCTTTATTCTAGCAGATTGCCTCAAATATTTATTTTAATTTATAAGTCATTATTAGGTTATAACGTATTAATCATTATTGTTTAAATTAATCCATTATAAAATTAATTTACTGACAGAAAGCACTCATTCATGAGATATAAATAAAATCATTCTGGACATAAATAAAAACTAGCTAATCTACAAGGGTTAGCAAACTGAAATATGAATATAATCATACAAAATACTGAATTTGGCTATGTACATTAATTTAGACCAAATTTTCCTTTATAATAAACTTTTAACAAAAAAAAAATTATGCATACAAAAATTATCTAGCTGATCTTCTACAGATTCAAAATTATATTTTTCTACCTGTTCAGTTGTAAATCTGATACATTTTTTATTATAGATAGTCGTTAGCTGTTGATTATATTTTTGTGAAGCCAGAGGAGTGCCCTTCTCTGACCTTACATACAAAATTTATAAACTTTATGTAAGCAATTTTTACAGCACAATTAATAAATTTGCACTTTAATATTAAGTACTAAGTTTATGAGGCTCACAATATCTTTTCGGAGGCAATTTGATTTTTAACTTTTAATTAATGAGCGTTTTTATTGATTGGCCATATTTTAGTATCTGCTAAACCACCAAAACCCATTTTAGAACAACTTTATAAAATACAGGTTTTCGATTTTGGTTTGAGAATTTTTGCGATTTTAGAAAATTGAAGAAACAAAATAGATGTCGACAAAACAAAATAATAACATATTTTAGGATAACAAAAATTATAACTTGTGTAGTAAAAACCAATGACAATGCGTAATAACACAAATTTAAATGTGATAAGATTTCAGAAACCTGTATAAATGAAATAATTTGGATAAATAAAATAAGAATTATAAATTATCTTTAAAAAATGGTAAAATTTATCACGTGTTTTAGGACAAGCAGAGTCTTATTTTATTTTTTAAATCACACAAATGTTTTTTTTATTTCCAAAGCATTTCACAATACATAACACAGTACCGTGTCACAAGATACAAAACTACACTACGTTTCTCCCTAAGAATTTGTTTCTCCCCACCAACGAAAGCGCCAAGAGCAGGAAACACAAACCCGCCAAACCCTTCCCAAGTTTTGTTGGATTGTAATATTGTAATGTCAACGGGAAAGCACGCATTGTTTCATTTTAAATAGTATTTCTGCTTTTAAAAAATCGTTTTTTTGCTCATATGAAAGCACATTTCTTCAAAATAAAACATTTTCCTTTCGCGAAAGTATTTTTTTCCAGGAATAAAGCGATTTAGAGGGATTTTTTTTTCCCTTCAAATGAACTAGTCGTGTATCTTTTTTTGCTAAGATATGGAGTTTTTTTTTGCTTGTTATCTTTGGTTGATCTTTGAAAGAGACCGGTATGTAAACATTTATTGTCATTTTCTTTGACAGACAGGGCATTTTTCCCTCACACGAAGCTTTAATTGCTTCTCAGAAAGAGAGACTTCCGGTCAGTTTTGCTAAATACGTTGCAAATATTTCCCAGCGTTTTTTAGTGCAACATCTCTTGGTTTTAGCTCTTTAAAATAACGCATTCTTTGCATTGATTTTTCTGAAAATGCCCAGTACTCGTGATATTGCAACATGTACTAATCGTGTAATTTCCAAAGAAACCTGATATAAAGAAAAGATGGATCATTGCATGCAAAAGAGCAGATAATAGCTTTAATGCTGCATATTCCCGAATTTGTTCGGATCACTTTCTAACGAATGATTACGTGAGAAATTTGAAAGCAGGACTTTTGGGTTACGCTCCTGCTAAAAGAATGTTGCATGAAAGTGCTGTGCCAACTTTAAAATTGCCAGAAACATGTGCTATAAATTTTAAAAAAGAAACTTCACTCGGAATTGATTCTTCTTGTAGCAGTTCCTCTCCAAGCATAAAAGAAACACCTAGACATACTAGGTTATATAAGGTTATATTTTAATGAGATTCACGACAGCTCACTTTCGAAAGAATTTAATGTTATCGAAAATGCGTTCCAAAAAATCCAACTGTTTTTTTTCCAAATATGCACAAAAATATAATAAAAACATTTGTGAAAACAAGAACTTTCATTAGATTGAGACATAGTAATCATTTATTCATCAGAAATAAAAAGAGATACGCTGCCAGAAAATCAAAAATGTGGAGTCAATCAACTTTGATTGCACGATAAAACGAAAAATAGCAAATAATGGAGCGCACATCTAAAATGTGTCTTCAAAATGCACCCTGTGATGAAATAAAGTTCTTGAAATGAAAGCATATTCTGAGGGTAAAAACCTAAAATATATTAATTATTAAAATATTTTTATATAATTTTTTCATCATACAGCATTAAAATATAATTTTATATAACCCTTTTGGAAGTTTTTTTTTTTTTTTTTTATAGAAGTATATTATTTTGAATTTCAAATATTTTTTCTATATCTCATAAATCTGTCAGTTTTAAAAAATAGGTAATTTAAAAATTAAAGTTTCTATTTTATTTGTATTTTAAATCTTCCTTAAATACTGTTGTCTACTTTTTTATTCTAATATATATATATCAATTTGATATTCAATCACATCAACTAGCTGAATGGAATTTGAAGAAACAACATTAAATTTTTAAATCTATATATTTAAAACGCTAAGCTTTTTCTTTCGACAATCCGTGAGAACAAACTACTGCATCAAATTACATCATTCTTTTTTTAAATGAAAGATATTTGGACACAGATTTGTTATCGTGCATTCGTTTTGTAATAACTCCTCTATACCGACCTGATAAAGATGTTGAGTGGTAGCGAGGTCAGATCGTTGGCAAAGAGAATCTGTCGCATAAATTAGAAAATAGAATTTTATTGCATAACAATATTAATTCTAATAAAAAATATGTACAAGATGTTAATACAGCATTTAATTATTTTTCGTGAGTCAATCGCTAATAAATTAATGTTCTCTTGACTCTGAGTATAACTGGAACCAAACTAAAGTCTCCAAATGTTACGATCAGTCGTAACTTCTAGCCAGAGTTCATACGGATCAAGGCACGTCCGTTCCTTCTCTTTCGGAAAAACTACTCGTTCTCAATCATTCAGAGATCAAGAACTCTCACTCTAGCACGGGTCGTGCTTTTCTCTTCACTAGGATTTATACCTGATACCTGCCGTATCAAAACAAGTCTTCAAGGCAAAAATAGCGAGGGAAGGTATGCAGTTAAGTGTACTCACAGGAAATGCTAGAATGACACATCGTGCACCTGGATGAGGAGGCCCAATTCTTTACAGTTTGTTCGAAAATTTAATTAATTAGCCTTGATTTTCAATTAAACTTTTACATCTGCTAATGACGTCATAATCCGTTAACGCCCAATGTTGCGAGATACAGAGTTTATTCTCTAAGCTCTGTGGTTCCGAGGATAAAAGAGGAATAATAAATATTAAAAGCACGTGGCTTTTAGGCCGAATTTTTTAATTTGCAAGTTAAATTTCTGTAAAAATATTAATCCGCGTGTTTTATAAGCGAATAAAAATTCATATTTATTGTGACGTCACGGGAACTTTGTTGTTATAACTTTGTTGATGCCATTTTTTCATTACCATTAAATACAAAATATATTTTTATTTGTTAACATGGTGTTTAAGCATAAAAGTAACGTATACAAAGGAAAATACGTAAAGTTTGTGCTGGTGAAAATGATGTTATGCTTAGCTTGAAATGCATTTTAACATTGATAAAAGTAAAAAGAAAAATTTATATGATTGTGTCAACATGACGTATTTTTAACTGATTTTTCAATTTTTTATTTTAAAGATTAGAACTGGAACCTTCATTGATTGCTTCATCTTGATTGCATACCTTGATTACATGTTACCAATTACTTTTTTTAAATTATAGATTAGAAAACTTCATTTTTTAATTAAAAAAAAATCACAGAAGTAAAGGATTTCAGGAAATTTAAAATTATTAAAAATAATGTTATTGTAGAAAAAAAAACTTGAAATAATGATTGTATTTTTAGGTAGAATATAGACAATGTAAGACTAATATTTCATAGGAATTATTTTGGTATATTTGTAAACAACTCATAAAATGCATTGCAATTCAAATAAAATCGTGGCTTGATGATGTCCTAAACTTTAAATGCTCTATTACCGAATTACGTAAAAGAAACATCCTTATAACTCCAAAAATGATAATCATATTAACTAACGGTTTATTGCATCTGATTAAAGATTAAGCGTCTCATTTTCAATTAAAATATATCTTTGAATTGAAATTTGGATGAAATACAGAGTCATAAAAAAATCGAAGAGTGTGGAAAATAGGATTACAAATATCTCGGCAACTCATTATCCAATCGACTTCATGCTTTATGCAAATTTTATGTTTTTTTATTGTCTTTTATATTCACTCCTTAAAAAAAACAATTTCGAAAATTTTTATATACCTTTTATCAGAACGAATAGTTCGAGAGTTCGAAAAAAATAGTTCCAGATAATCGAGGTTACTGAAATTCAATAAGCTTTTTCCCAATTATTACATGCTAAGTGCATACCCAATTTCAAGTCTCTATCTCAATTTATTCGGATGATAAGAGCGTTTACAGACACACAGACGGACGGCAAAATTTTTTTTCTAAAAATATGTTTTTCAGAATATTTAGTGTCTGAAACGTGCAAATCCGTCAAAAAAATTTTCTCAATTTTTAAAATGATTACAAGATTTACCCTATACTACGTATGTTGGGTAAGTATAAAAGACATTACTCATGTTTAATGTAAAACTATTATTTCAGTAAAACTACTATTCCTAATTGATGTTGAATTAAAGTATTAATTTATTTTGAATATTTACTATCCAAATCCACAATACCATAGGTTTCTGTGTATGTTGCAGTTTCATGCAACACATGCAACCTAATTTTTAATACCTTTGGACAGAAAAATCCAATAAAACGTAAGACAAAACATTTCAAACAGATTTCATTTTATTAAAATGTAACAGTTATTTTTAAAATTACACAATAGTCACAAACAGGGCTTCACAAATTTGAAAAAATCTGGTAGCCAGGTATAAATTCTAGTCGCCAGTAAAAAAATTTAACACCCCCCCCCCCTTCCCCGTTATTGATTTTTAAAAAGTACAAACGTTTGCTTAGGAATTAAGTCAGAAAAAATAATAACAAACATAGTTTAGAATTATTAGTTACATAGTTTATAATAGTGCATAATAACTAAGTTTTCTAAGGAAACTTATCAAAGTTATATATTTGTAAAAGAAATAATAATAAAGGAAATATTGTAAACTCTGAATTAACCGACATGTTCGGGAAATGCTGATTGCCGTATGCTTCAAATGTTCAAATAGTTGAGTGCTACAAAATCTATATCGGATGAGAGGGCATCTATAAAATAGTGAAGCCGGAAAACGATTTTATGCCTATTTAGCCTATCAAAATAAAAAAGTCAAATAATTCTGATTTAATTATTTCAAAATTTGCATTTAATGACATTTGCAATAGTTTTGCCAAATTAAAAATAAGTTAATTTTTTCTGTTGTTTGTTTGTGTGTGTGTGTGTGTGTGTGTGAATATAATTTCAAATTCATTTGTTAATATTTTGTAACTTTGCAGCATCTATAATGAGATATCTTACAAGAAATTTAATTAAACGTTGTGATGTTCGCAAACTCGAGGGCTATTAACGCGTAATATTACGAGTTATTACGTAAACGTTTATTTTCGTAGCTAAAAAGGAAAGAAAAAAATATATTTTCCCGCGCTGGATTAAATCGAAATCAGCAGCCGGCTGAGGTTTATTTTGATCCAACGATCTACAATAAGAATTTAAAGAAAAAAAAAAAAAAAAAAAAAACTTTTTGAAGTGCAATCAATGATTTTTTATTTCCATTTACTGCAGATAATAATCCAAACAATGCAATTATAAAATACTATTGAGAAACAACTCTGAACCAGACAGTTGTCGCCAAGACAGAGTGACGGCAATGTCCAACGCGTGTGGTGCAAACAGACGCGAGGCGCCAAGCATTTTAAGCCGGGAAAAAATATTTAAAAAAATAATACATATTTTTATGATGAAATTATTATAATGAATTATTCTTGAAATTTTAATTAAGTTTTATAGATTTACTTCGAATGAATTACTTATAATCACTTATATGCTATTATTCTTTTAAAATGAATGTAATAGATTAAAAGTTTTAATTCTGAACACAAAAATCTGATTTGAAACATACAAAAAAGTAAGCATTTTTTATCATTGCATCCAATTTTTAGAAGCCACATAAGACTATTTGTTATTGAAACACCCCCCTCTCCTCACATTCTAATCCCATGACTGGCCGACTAGAGCGGAAAAGAATGACGTTTTATGTGCATGAAATGGAAAAT
Organism: Maratus michaelseni; assembly: GCA_963931845.1. Classification (NCBI taxonomy): domain Eukaryota; kingdom Metazoa; phylum Arthropoda; class Arachnida; order Araneae; family Salticidae; genus Maratus; species Maratus michaelseni. The sequence continues at coordinate 114,624,574 of OZ007598.1, read as the reverse complement.
GCCTTTTTAACTTCGCTTTAGAGAAAATATCGTTTGTGCTCATTTTTTAGTTCAATTTTTGTAAAAAATAAATAAATAAATGAAACAAAAAAAGTCAGATTAAAAAAGTTAGTCTCCAGATAAAAAAAGTTGGTCGCCAGTGGCAACCTGGCGACCGCATTTGTCAAGCCCTGGTCACAAATCATTGCTCCATGGTTGCAGAAATTAAAACAGAAAATTGCCGCTCAATAATTTCATGCAGTTGTCAATGGTTATTTACACAGAAGCCAATGAGGATGTCAAACACCAAATCTTTATGAGTGAAGTGAATTTCGGATTTTTAAAAGTAAATTTTAGAAGACAAAAACCACACAATATACACAAAATTATATTGAATATTTACAGTTCATCATTGTTTGATTAAAAAGTATTCATTATAAATCTTTTCTTTTTATATTTATTTAGAAAAAAAAAAACACCAATTAAATGTAAATCTATATAGTAATTCAATTATTTATATTCATTTATTATGTTGACCATAATTATTTTGCAAATGAAAAAATCTTAACAGATTCGGAGCTCTGTTTAAATTAAAAATATGTAATTTCATATTCATAAATCAAATTACACATCTATACTATTTAAAATCAAGCTAACTATTAGTGATAAAAGATTTTCTAGCTGAAAATTTTTTATAAAAAAAAGAAAACAATCATCATTTAAGAAAGTGTATCTGCTATATAAACTCAAAAATTAATTTAACCAAAATGTTTAATTTTTTTATTATTCAAAAAATTTTAAGAGATTTAAATTCACTGCAAATAAATACAGAAATTTTTATTGACATTGTAAAATAAGATTTGATTATTTTGAAAAAAAAAAAAAATCTTGTTTCCCATTAGTAAAAGTCACCAATCATGTTGATGATTCTTAAGCATTGATATTTTTTGAAAGAAACATACTCTTGTTTTTTTTTTTGTGAAATGGTGCCAAGCAGATTTTGCCCAAAATCGTGCCCTATTTATGCTCTTTCTAACATTGTTTGGCAATAAATAGCAGGAAGACACCAAGATGAGTATTTGAGTAAAATACCATACAGTTCTATGTGCAAACTAAGAGCATTCCTCGAGCCCTCACCCTCAATAGCATGAGAGGAGTGGTCACCATTAAGAGGCTACTTCACTCAGACGAAAACACCCGCTCGCTAATGTTAATCTTATGGAGGAAATATTCTAAGATATCTCGTTCACATTTCAATATTTTTAAATGATTTTTTTTTGCATTGGATAGTTGATGTCAATCTCTATGCATGCTCCTTTAATACTTTTTCAATTTTGATTACAAGTTTTTTTTATTAAGATACTTTCACTTTCAGAACCGGTGAAAGTATCCTCAATAAAAAAAACTGCAACAAAAATCGAAAAAATAGAAAAGAGAGTGCATAGAGATTGACCTTAGCTATCCAATGCAAAAAAAATCATTTAAAAATATTGAAATGCGAACGAGATATCTTAAAATATTTCCTCCATAGGATTAACATTAGCGAGCAGGTATTTTCGTCTGAGTGAGGTAGCCTCTTAAGGTTGATTTATGACTTCTCGAACATAATGCTGTCACAGGGTATTGGCTGGAGGAGCGTAGAAGAGATAGAAATTACTTTCAACCTTAATCCAGCGAATGGAGCTGGAATCCAAATTATCTTAAGTAGTCAATATTTTAAAGAAAATTTATTTTGAATTTAACAAATTGAACATGGAAATATACATGCAACTGTGTCCCAAATATCCTATACAAGGAACTACCCCTGCCTGTAGCCAATATTTATATAAAAATATCCTTAATGTATATATACACATACTTATTTAGTTTTGCCAAACTTTATTTTACATTTCTATTATTTTTTTATAAATCAATTCTGCTTTTCTTTCTTGCCTGTCATATTCTCTCGTTTTTTTCTTTATTTTGACAAATTATATAATGGAGTACATATCAGATATTATACAACATTGAATTTTCTTTATCTTCTCTTCCATTAATCTTTACAAATAAATGCATGCTATAACAGCAGCTATAACTAAATTCTTAGAATTACAAGCAAGAACATTTTACTCACAATTTTCATTAAGGACAACAGAAAATCTCTGAAACTGAAAGAAATCAGCTGCGAAACCAGCCAATCTCCCTTATACTGTTAATGAGAGAAAATCAGAAGGCACATTATAGGGATGGAAAATCTTCCATCCTAGGGCAAGCACTGATACATAGAGTTTTGCTTTTAATAGGATGTCTATTCCAGATCAGCAACAAATTTCCCTGACTTTTCCAGGTTTTTCGTACCAACAAAAAAAAATTTCGGGTATCGAGATTTTGTGATGTTACACACAAAAAACCTTAAAAGTTGTGAATTTGAGAGTAGAACTTTCACAACTGGTTCTGAAGCACAAACTACTGAAGTATTAAACAAATTTTTGCAAAATCTAGAAATTGGTGAATATTTTACATACACTTTAGCGATACACTTTTAGCATCAGGCTCTATCCATTTTGTCTAATCAGGATGGAATTCTTTATCTTATCGGTCACAGTTAAATACAGATTGCTTAGACAAATTAAATTAACAAATGTTCAGTTCCCAAACAAAGATAAGTAAGCAGAGTGAAACACCTAATCAATCCTACAACATTCAGTAGAAAGTTTCAGTGAAGTTGGAACAGGAAAATCTCTGAGTTACAAAGGAGGACTGAAAGGGGGTAGAAAAAATGATTTGTACGAGAGGTTGAAATACTCAATACAGAACTTATGAAGAGCGACGTTTGATTTTAATGACACTGCAATTTCAAATCCTTAGTTTTATAAAAAACATTTTCCTATTTTCTCTTGAAAGTTTCAAAATTTTCTAACTTTTTCTCAGAATTTTCAATTTTTTTTTACTTTTTGGCAGAAATGGTCAGAATTTCCCGACTTTCCCAGTCCATATAAATTTCCCTGATTTTTCCAGGTTATCCAGGTGGATAGACACCTTGCTACAACCACTGTGCTGGACATTGTAGAATGACACCTAGCTACGAGATTTGGAGTGGGGGATCCTATTGCTTTACACTGTTAAATAAAAAGGTTATTCAGATTTTTCCAAGAATTAACTTATGAAGCAGTAGAATTTTTGGTTACATTTAATAACATTTGAAAATTGAGTGATAGATATTTCCCAAAGGATTTTCTGAATGTATGTTTCCCCAAAAATGTGTCTAAAATATTGAAAATAAATGTTTTTGAAGATTTAAGTAATTTTTATCAGTATGTGGCACATGACTGGCGCACTCAGAGGATTAACCATGGGTATTAACATACATAAAGAATACACAAGTCTTGCTGCATCTCTCTTCCTTTTTTAAGACAATTTAAAGTCTTCAAGTTTTTTTCTGAACATGTTAACTTTCATTATTTTTTTTTTCCTCTCTAGGGTTTGAAAAATCCCTGACACTTTTGCTCCTAGAAATACAGGTCTGATGCTTAGATTTTTAAACACCTGATGCTAGTCATAAGTAACTGTTTATTTTGGATCATGCTTCAAGTTAAATTTTAGGATGTACAGCAAAAGCAATTGAATAATAATACCAGATCTGCTGCTAATTTCCTTTTCTTCTTCTTTTTTGGCAAAATGGAGCTAAGAGGAAAAGTTTCTTCAGGCTATTCTCAGATTAAATTGGATACTTTCTGACACATGCACAAAGTTGTTTTTGTTCTTAAACTAGCTACCGGCCCGGCGTTGTCCGGGACCGAGATAATAACAATCTCAGAGCAAGGCGTTAACCCCTCCCTCCCCATACCTGCAAGTATAATGAATAATTTGTTCAAGAATATCACCTTAACCTACATTAACGCGATCATTAAAAAAAGAATTAAATTTTTCTGATAATTAGAATATAACAAAGATGCTACGCTAAAATAGCTGGAAGATGACAACACTTCCCATCCTCAATTTCAGATCTATATCTTAATTAGTTATCTAAATTTTTGTTCATTAGTAAAAATTGGCAAGTATTTCCTTTCATTTTCGCAAACTAAATGGAGGGATCGACCAGAGAAACACATCTCTTTGTAGTTCAGTTTTTAATGAAAGCAGATCCCTGTCTGAAACTTTCTCAGATTTTTTCACTGGTGCCGGTAGATTTTATAAATTAAGAAAAATTACCGGCCGAATTTTTCAAATATCACATACTCGGATGCAGATTTTTTTTTTTTTTTTACATATGCTCAGAAATTTTCAAATTGATATCTTAATTAGTTTTCTTAAAATTTGCTAATTAGTAAAATAATTTCGAATTCGTTCATTTCCGCTTAGCAAATCCACAACATCAGTTCTTTTCTTTAGCCATTTTGATTTAAAAAATGGCATTTTCAATGCGATGTTTAATGATATTCTAATTAATATCATTAGTAATAATCAAAATATTAAAATTCTGAGACTCAGGTGCACATGCTCAGACATTGGGCTATGAAAACCTAAATTTTCAGACTTCTAGATAGGCTAGATTTTCCTAGCCATCACCAACAGACACACAGAGCGAAACTTTATTTTATTACTATAGATGCATGAAATTAGCATGTGCTTTTATTCAGAAACTAAGAAATCAAATAGCTTATTTCCTTTTTTGATACAAGCAAAAAATTTTTCAGAAAATGTGGTCAAATTTGGCATTTTAAGCCCATTTTCAGGATACAACAGTCTGAAAAAGTTCCTCTTAAGATAGCAGATGGGTATAACTAAAAATGCAGCACATTCATCAACAAGAACAAAAAAAGCATGCATGAGGCATATATTATTGAACACTTTCCAATACTAACCGAATACCATTAGGAAATTTCCTTTTTTCATAGCATGAAATGAGATATCTAAATAAGGAACTTAAAAACACATAACCTGCTAAAAATCCACTTTCAGCAAATGTTGTCCATATCCAGTAATGGGTGCAAATTCTTAGGTGTAGCCCTGTATGCCATCTACAGAATTTATACACACCACCTAATACATTCAAATTTAGATGAGTTTAAAAATGCCTATCACAGCGGAAAACACACTTTCATCAATTATCAATCTCATTCCTGTAACTAAATTTTTTTGTGTGTCTCTGTAAATGAACAATAAATGCTATGCACTCCTTCTTAATCTATAGAAAATATGTTATAGCACACTTCAGTGATTTTATTATGTTTGAAATACCATAACATCATTGAAATGCACCACAAACAATTTTTTCCCCACACATCATAATATAATGGAATTCTTTTGTGCATCCCTGTAAACTAACTATAAATGCTACTCATTCTATACTTCTGAGAAAGCATGACTGAGAATCCTTCTCAATGTTGCATATCAATTCATGATGTTTGAAATGTTATAACATCAATAAAATGCATCAAAAACGATTTTTCCCTATAGACCATAATGTAACAGAATTATTTTGAATGTCCCTGGAAATGGACTATAAATGCTGAACATTTCATTTTCAATACCAAACATTCTATAGTAAACCTCAATAACATGTAAAAATTTCATGGCAATCCGAGTATATTTACGAGAGTTAGAGCACAGACGAACCAAATTCATAAACATTTTCAACTATATTGGAAAATGTTAAAAAATGAAAATGCTATTATATTCCAATTTCGCTTGAATAATCATGACTGATTGAAGAGCAATGAGCGATAGGCAAGCAAAGCTTGTATCCACTCCAATATGACACTTAAATGAACAAGATTCCTTGGAAATGACACTATCAATTACAATTTAATTTATGACAAATATAGATGTTACCATGATAGAGGTAATAATGTCTCCCTATTTTAAAATTTGATTAATGTTGTGAGTAATTAAAGCTGAAAATTATAATGTTAACCCTATGGGTGATTTCAATAAGTGTATTCTAGCACAATAATTCAAGTTAAAATAATACACAGATAGATGTGATAGTGAATTCAAAATTTGATGTTATAATAATACACTATAAGAATTATGCAGATGTAAAGTTTTGAACTCCTAATATTATTGAAGATCCTTCGGTTGTCGATTATTAAATGCCCCATACCTTCACAAACAGCTGTTTGACGTCTTTTACCTAATGAAAACCCCTTTAAAATTTTTCCCAAATGTTGTTTTGTAGTCAGGTTACCTTCCAAATAGTCCTTAGTCAATCGCGCTAGGCATTGTCGCATGATGTCATTCATTATTCACAATGAGAGGAATAATTTGAATGAAATTTAAAGGTAGTATTTATTTTTCTACATTTATTTTCGATTAAGTATTTTTCGGTGTTCTCTTAAGAGCTACTTTAAGCAGTGGTATAATAAGTTTTCAGACACAAGCTAATCTGCTGCACTTCAGTTACGAATTTTTGATTCAGCTTAGTAATTTCATGCTTTTATGTATAAAAATTTATCTGTGAATAAGTTTTCAGACACAATAATTTCACAGATACAAGCTAACCTGCTGCACCTCCATTATGAATTTTTGATTCAGCCTGGTAATTTCACGCTTTTACATATAAAAATTTGTGAATAAGTTTTCAGACACAATATTTTCACAGATATATGCTAACCTGCTGTGCCTCCATTATGAATTTTCATTCAGCCTAGTAATTTCATGTTTTTACATATAAAAATTTATCTGTGAATAAGTTTTCAGACACAATAATTTCACAGATATATGCTAACCTGCTGTGCTTCTATTATGAATTTTTGAATCAGCCTAGTAATTTCATGCTTTTACATATAAAAATTTCTCTGAATATTTCACAAAATTTTGTATATTTGGATGAAGAAAAATATTTTTTGCCTTAAGAGAGAGATATGCCTTAAAAGTAAGAAAAGCATCCAAATGTGGAACAGAGTAATACTTTTATCTAGCTGAAAAGGAAGGAACTTCAGAATTTTGGAGAAAAAGAAGTCTAAATACTGACACAGCATTTTAAGAACCAATTTGCAAGCTGTATTACGGACTTTGAAAAAAAAAATTTACAAATAATGTGAAATCAATATGCTTGGCAAGGGGATAAAATTACAAAAATATATATATATATAATATATATATATATAAATATGCATATACAGGGGTGAGCAAATACATCATTTTACTCACCACTGGCGAGTGCATTTCCTGACAGGGTGAGTTAATTTTTAGGTGTTTTTGAAAAACTGCAGGCTATAAAGATATGCCAAAAACTTAAGTTTTTTTTTACTAGTTAGCTATATTTTGAAACTTTCCAAATTTCCATGATGCAAACAGGGTACTAAGTTTTATCCTATGATAAACTTTCCTCTGTTGTATACATTTCTTAAAATAAGAAAAACAAAATGCATTGTAGTAATAGTATAAAACTATTTTTGCAGTTGCGTGCATTTTGCCATAACAATTTTCAACTATGTGTTGCATCTTGCTGGCTAGTAAAATAAATTCTTAGCTGGTAAGATTTTCTGAAAATTCCACAGTCCTGTATATAAAAAAGACAAATTCCAATATTAGCCAAATTACTTTCTATTGTGTCAGTGTTGGCTGTGTGACATGTTTCTTATGAAAGAAAGTTTAGTCTAATGAAGCCAATGAAGAGCAATTTGAATTATCAATGGGATCAGGTAGTCTTCGCAGCCACTTTGTAAACTTTATTGCCTTCAATAAAATTTTAGTTTATTGCTTTCAAGAAATGCCAAAATATGGGTACAGATGTTGCAGACTCATCAAGGTTTCCTTTTGGCACCAGAATAGAGATTTTTTGCCTGGCATGGTAACTCTCTGATTTTTTGTTTCGTGTGGCAACCTGGTATTTTATAATAAAATGTGTGTCTTATAAAATTAAATGTATAGGTAAATACATAAAATAATATTCAGCAGAGTCTCAATAATTCGAGTTTCCCATAAATCAGAGTTAGTTAAAAAAATCCGTTTAGCTCCCAAATAATAACCGACACAGACGCAACACAAGAAAAAATTATTTAGCACCCCAAAATTCATGTATCTGGTTTTTATTGTTGTTCGACGAGTCATATGTCAACAACTGCACAGAAATTGCCCCTTCCAAAGAAAATAGGCGTATTCTTCCTATATGTGCAGGGAGGGGGGGGGGGGGGGCAACTTAGAGAAAATAGTTGTTCAACGCCCCACTCACTTCCTTTTCTCTACTGCGAACATATCTCCCCACATTCTAAAAATAGATCAGTGTAGAGTGAAGTCTTTTCGTGGTTGCAGGTGTAATTTATAGTCGTGCTTAAAGGATCTGTGAAATTTTTTGACTGTTTGTGAATCGTCCTTGTTTTATTTTCATGCTACAAAAAGTAAAAGGAAATTCGTTCCATTGAAAGTGAAACTGGAAACATTAAAAAAAACTGAACAAGGGGGAAACCAGGGTTGGAAAAAAACATGTTTTTTTCTAAAAAAAAAAACAAAAAACGTGTTTTTTTTGTTTAAAACATGTTTTAAACGTTTAAAATGTTTTTTTCTCATTCAACAGCACAATTTTGATTAAAGCGAGCAAAAATTAATAAATTAAATATAAAGAATGAAAATAGTTTCAACAAACAGTAATGAAGAAAAAAATTATATAATAAATACCAAATATTAATTAACAATAATTTTTTTTTCTAAACTAAAACATTTAATTATTAAGTTCTTTAAAAATAGTAACAAATTTGGCAGCCTTATCAACACCTAACCAGTTTCTAGTTTTGCTCTGCACACAGCCAAAAGTAGAAAACACTCTGTCTAAGCCAGCAGTAGAGCATACAGCTGTATGTAATAGTTTTATGATCTGCATGACATTTATATCGACGTGTTTTTCAAGGCTTATCCACCAAGATAAAGGTATTATTTCTACAAAATTGTCCACTTTATTTGATTCTTGAGCAGCGAATTTATGATTGGTAACTGACATTTTTTTTTTTTTGCATCATATTATTAACAGCATCAAACATATAACTGGAGAATGGAGCTGACTTAACTTTATAGTTTATAATTATTGGAATTAATTCAGGACATAATTCGGCTGCAAGGTTCATGCCTTTTTCTGTCTCATCATTTGTAAATGATTCTCCTTTAAAGCGTGGATCAGTAATGTTTGCCAAGAAATGTGCAGGTGTCATGGCCATTTCATATCTATCTTCTATGGCTTTTTCATTTTTTTAAAATTTTGTAATCATGGTAAGATTACTAGCAGCACGTATTTCTGATTTTTTTTTTTAAATCTTTCCAACCGGTAAAATCCGGTACAATCACTAATCTTTCCATTAGTGATTGCGCTACATCACTAGTAGTACAATTATCTCTCTGAGCTTTGTCACATGCAACTGCAATAGGTTAGAGCCTTTGTATATAATCTTCAACATTTCTTTTTAACTGCAAGTCTATGACTTTCTTAGAAATATATTTAATTTTCTCTCGATTATCTTCACAGACTTTCAAAATTTTTTCCAATTGCTTATATTCCATTGCATCCAAAGTGGCTGAGAGGTTCTGCTCTCGAAGCTGGTAGACCGGAGTTGCTGGGTTCGATCCCAATCGCGCCCGTCGGCCTAATCGTTCGGAGTTTTCGTGGTTTTCTTCGAGCCGTGGATTTATCCATGCGTAAATACGGGTTAGGTTCCCTTAGAAAGACCCCCACGAAGGGCACTCCCCCCGGGCCTATATCCCCAGTGTAGATAATTGGCCGTCAATAATCAACCCAACCCAACCCATTGCATCCAACATGGAATTCCACCTGACATCTGATGGTAACTCAAGCTTTAAGCACCTGTTTGCGGAAGCAAAATGATTATTTCGAAAACATTTAACAATATCAACAACTTGAGCTTTGATATTGGAGATTTTAAAGCTAGACGATTTAAGACATGAGTTGAATACCCATAAGTTAAATTATTCATATTATTCCTGTAAGTCTTTTTAAGATCATTTTTCATCTTCATAACATTGGCAGCATTGTCTATTACAAAGCTGCTAATAAGACAACCATAGCATTCCCCTACTTTATTTATGGCAATACTTGCAAGCTCACAAAGATAATTAAATTCATGAGGATGGCCAGATGTATCAAGAGTAAAAATAGGATAACACCAATATAATAATATAGTAAGGTGATTAGATTAATATAATATAATAATCTATGATATAATAATCTATTATATGAGCAGAAATTGAGAACAATTAGTGTTTAGTTTAACTAGTAGTAGGATAGTTTTTTTTGTGAAGGTTTCATTTAACTTTATCATTTTTAATTTTTTTTTATATCATATTGTGCTATACTCCAATAATGGAAAATAGTGGGGTATAGATAATTGTACTATTAGTGATGTAGCGCAATCACTAATGGAAAGATTAGTGATTGTACCGGATTTTACCGGTTGGAAAGATTTAAAAAAAAAAAAAAAAATCAGAAATACGTGCTGCTAGTAATCTTACCATGATTACAAAATTTAAAAAAATGAAAAAGCCATAGAAGACAGATATATAATACGTATCAATCTTATAGGATAACACCTTAAAAAAAGTAAATCCATAAAGGATATGCATGCTAAACTTTTAATCTCTAATTTTGTTGCAGTTTCTGTTTGTACACACTTTTTGATAACACAAAAATAACAGGGAGACAAATTATGTATAAAAAAAAGTTGTTCACCTTTTTCCATTATTGGGATATAGCACAATATGATATAAAAAAAAATTTTAAATGATAAAGTTAAATGAAACTTTCACAAAAAAAAACTATCCTACTACTAGTTAAACTAAACACTAATTGTTCTCAATTTCTGGTCATTTTAAAGAAAACAGCAATAGCCGAAATTGCATAATCATGGTATTACACAAAGTTGAGCAACACAATTATAAAAAGATGACTGCTGACTTCTTGTTTTTAGACAGAAATACCTCAAAAATTAAAGATAGTAGTTAGTACAAAAATGAGATAGTAGAGAAACAGAAATGCATGTTTCTAGATAATCCTATCTTTATAAAAATTTTAACAACACTGAAATACTGTTAGTTTTTGAAAATTAGATTATTAATATTAATATGTTATAGAACTTTAATTTTGATATTATATAAAAAATCATAATTGAGGTATTTAAAAAAATAAATTGCATATTTTCAATTTTAAAGGAAATTTAAATACTTAATTAAAATTAACCGATTTATAATTTTAATAAAATTTGAATGCCTTTTAGTGTATAGAGCTAATACAAATTTTTAATACAATTTTAATCAGTAAATTTTAATTTGTGAATTGTCACATCATGACATTATAAACAATAAACATGTTTTAAACATTATTTTAAATGTAATGTTTTAAACGTGTTTTAAACAGCTGTTTTAAACATAACAACCCTGGGGGAAACACTTAAAAAATCTGCAGCTGAATATGGCGTAGGTGAAGTCATGGTTGGTGATTGGCAGCAGAACAGAAGTAAACTAGAAGCATTTTTTACTAACAAGCGCTCTGAATTATCTTTGGACAGAAAATCCTTAAAAAAGTCTGAGTGTGAAAAAACTGTTGAGGCACTTTATATGTGGTTTACACAGCAAAGGCAAAACGGTTCCCTCTTTCAGGTCCAATTCTTCAAGAAAAAGCTTTGCTGTTTTGAAAAGAATTGGAAGAGGGTGATGAAAACTTCACTGCTAGTATTATCTGTCGTTAACAAGTGCTAGTATTATCTGTCTTTAACAAGCGCTAGTATTTATTATCTGTCATTAACAAGTTGCTAGTATTATCTGTTGGTTTGAGAAGTGTAAAAGAGATATGGTATCCGGCAACTAGAGATTTGTAGAGTGAAGCTATCTGCTGATTCTGAGGTCGTCATGCAATTTTGAAAGAAATTGCAGGAAGTCATGAAAAATGAAAACCTTATGAATGACCAGTTTTATAATTACAATGAAACTGACCTTAATTTCAAAATACTCCCATCTAAAACACTCACATCACGAGAAGAGAAAACAAGTTGGAAATTGTACATCAAACGTTACAAACGAGGTGCGTCCGTACGCACGTTTTAGAATTAAATTCATGATATCCCGTGCGTAGAACGGGTTAAACAGCTAGTTAAGTATATATTTTATGACACTGTTCATACAAATATCTTAACTAGCTATATAAATATTCAGATATATATGTATCAGCTAGTTATATAAATATTCAGATCTTGATGATTTTTAATTCTGTGAAATGAATTATATCGTCTGCAGATTAATTTCTGTAATAAAATAAGTATCTCAGTCGCTTGACGATTAAGCTTCGGAAGCTCCTATAACAAAAAAGCACCGATTTAAAAAAATAAAATCAAATTTCTTAATAAATATTTTTATTAATATCTCCTAAAGTTTTGATTTGATTTTAATAAAATTTGAAATGTCTCGACAAAATTCTGCAAAGATAATATATTTTAAATTGCAAACCATTTGGTTGGGTAGTTTTTGCGTTGTTATATGTGGACAGACAGACGGACGGATAGACAGACAGATGGACAGACAGACAGACGGACGGACCAAGCGACGACTATAGGTGCTACGTATTTATATAATTACGAACGCACCTAAAAAAGCAAAATGAGGTTAACACTTCTTGCTGCATCAAATGCTTCAGGAAATCACAAGATTTAACTTGTTATCAGAAAAGCTGCAAAGCCAAGAGCACTTAATCATGTCTTGATATCTTCACTTTTTAAATACAGTTACATATAGGAACCAAAATACTGTTTGGATAACTAAAAAAATATTTAAAAATTGGTTTTTTTACAATTTTGTGCCAAAAGTTTAAAAAAAAAAAATGCCTTGCAAATGAGCCATCTTAATGACAGATAATGTGGGTCATATCCAAATGAGGATGATCTAATTTGTGATAGGTCCGTGCAATGTTTTTACCACCAAACATCATGAGTTTAATTCAGCCCATGATCAAAGAGTGCTTTAAATCACACCCAATGTTTCACAATGCTTTAAAAAATATGTCATTGCAGATTGCTACAATCTCTTCTGCAAGTCATGGAAGATGAGGAAACCAATGTAGGAGCTTTGAAAAAAATTACTGTGAAGGACGTTGTGATTGGATGGCTGAGTCATAGGACGAAATAACATCCGAAACACTACTCAAATCCTGGGACAACCTATTGAAGAACAAGAGTACAGAAAGCGATAACACAGCATTGATGAAGATTATTTGCCTTTGTTTAATCAGATTAAGAAAATGCAAAAACGGGATGGATGCAAAAACTGACTTGGTTGTGGTAGTGGAATGGATAAATAGTGACGAACAACTAGAATTCACAGATGCTGCCACTACCATAGTAGAAATGATCAATGTTAGTGCAGGATGACAGTGAGGAGGAGAACCCAATATATTCTACACCGCTAATGAGTCACAGCGAGTGGCTCGATGCTAGAATCTGCCATGCAATATGCGGAGCAACAGCCTGAGGCGACTCCAGCTGACAACATGCTGCTTCAATGATGGCGCGATATTGCTGCATGAAAACGGGGGAATGTATTAAAACAAAAAACAATTGACAATTATTTTAAGATATAAGTAACCTGTTGCTATCAGTAGTAATTTAATAATATGTAAGTACATTTTTCATTTAAATACACACTGAAGTTTAAAAATTGCTTTATTTCTATTTATTTATTTATTAAATTTTATGATTTCGATAGTTCGAGGTAGGCCCGGTCCTGTTCACTTTGAATTATCGAGACTCTTGTAATATAAAAATAATTAATAGATAAAATTTAATGTGTGTTAAATAAAAATGTGTTTCACAAAAATAGCTCAAAAACACTGATGCATTGGCGACATATCTGTTCCAAAATATGAAGGCCTATACATAAAATTGCATTTATATTACTATACTGTTGCATTAAAAAAAAAAAAAAAAAGACAATTTGGAGACACTGCATCATGTTTGTCTCAGCTGCAAAATAATAGTAGTGCTGATGACAAATGTCAAAGAAACAGTGACATTTGCAAACTTTTGTTTGTATGGTTGAGTTTGATGATATGGACTTATACAAAATTTACTATATGAAAATTTTTAGAGATTGCTGTTAGAGAAGTTAGCCTTAATTGCATGATTCAACAAAATTAAAAAAAACAATATTTAGTAAAATCATAATTCAATAGAAAAGAGAATTAGATGTACTTAAAGAGAAAGTGCAATAAATTTAAGTTGGACTCCACTATTTTTTAACAGAAATTTTTGCCTAATTTAATCATAGAATTTCAGCAATTAAATAAAAAACCTGCAGTTTTATTTTTAAATTATTAACACTAGAAACAAAAACTAGATACAAAAATAACACTTGATTTATTGTAATTGACAGAATATTTAAAGCAAAACAATACATAATTTATTTATCAGTTGCATGCAGTTTATGCAGTAATATATAGAAAGAAAAAATAAAACCCACAAGAAATATCACATGAACCATATAAAATAACAAACATATATGTATATATATATATATACTAATTTTAGCCTTCAGTTTCAAATTAATCAATATTGCCACTTAAAAGTAAAGAAAAATATATCTTAAACAGTAAATGAAGTTAGTGGTAAAAGTTCAGTGAAACTTTTTACAGCTTCTCTGTATTCTCTGAGCTCTTTGTATTCATCTCAAAAGAACATATATGTACTAGTGATAAATTGCTTAAATGGTTAAAGATACAAATTTCATATTTCAAAGAAAAGAAAAGAACAAGAACTATCAAGTTAAGTTACTAAAAATTTTAAATAATTCAATTTTCAAAAATGATCAACATTTAAAGTGAAAGAACAAAACAATTAAAATAATAATAATAATAATAATAATAATAATAATAATAGAAAATGTGTGAGTCTCTCATTTATGCTTTTTTAATTTTATGATCTTTATTTAGAAGTTCGTTAGCCTGAATAGGATTCTCAGCCAAATATTTTTGCCACTGTACAGTTTTGATGATTTCCTTTACATTTTGACAAAAAAAGTTACTGGCTATTTTTTGTAGTTTGGTTTCTCCATTATGTATAGACAAGGAAATAATGTCACAGACTGTTTCTACTGAAAGATTAATTTTCATGAATCTAATACACTGTTCTTTTAAATCATCAACTTGATACTTATCAGCAGCATAGTATACATTGCATATATTTTCTGCAGACAGTGTTTCGAGACTTCCAGAGTAGAGGTAATGGAGAAAGGCTTCAAACGATTCAGGATTACAATCGGGTATTTCAATCATATGAGTGTTCTTCTCATCTAGGACATGTTCAAACAAGGATGAAAATACAGGTGAGCGAGCAACTAGAACCATTTTATGAACATTGAACTCACGACTGTCAACTTTCAAAACAAAATCACTCATTCGCCCATCAAGGAAAATTTGTCTAAAATTCTTCAGCAACACCTGGATTCCTAATTTAAGGGGAGAAAAAATAATGAATAGTCACTCATGAATTGTTGAGAATTTAAAAATTTCAACATTTACAAATATTGCATGCACTGGTATTTTAAAAATTCAATTAAATTAAACACAAAACTGTTTAAAAGCAAGCATAAGAAAAAAAAAATTAATCAAGAAATACTTGAAATATTGACTACATATCTGCAGTGATGGTCAGGGGTAGCACAGTATTTAAGCCCCCCCCCCCCAAAAAAAAGGTCCTTCACAATGCATAACTTTTCTCTTGACAGATCGCAAAGGAGGCATATTTTGTATTAAATATATTGAATCTATTTTTTATTTAAAAGGAGGACCCACTTTTATAAAAAAGTTGGAAGTGGATGGGTCCCAGGATTTCAAAAGCTTGGTGACATCACTATATCTGGTAGATATAAAACAATACATTCTTGGATTTTCTGCCGGTATCCATTTTTCATTGCATTTTTTACCTTCTTCTTTAAATGGTGCTGCATTTTCTTTGTCAGGCACTGTAATATACTAAGGTTTTTAAATAAAATATTTCATTGGAATACTGAAAATTCTCTGAAATACGGTAACAAGAATTAATTGCTTAATGCTTGAACAATCAAGAAATTTAGGGGAAGAAATGGGTATAAAATGAGCGGGGAGGGGGGGGGGTTAACTTACATACAGGGTAAAAAAAAATCCCAAATTGGAAATGTTTATTTTCCTCAACCCAATCAATCAATGTATAAATAAAAATGTTTAGCAATACTAATGCTAAAATATTACATACAATATTGCAAAGGTATTGAGATAATACATACACATTGTGTTTCAACATTGCAATCTAAGTATTTAAAGTTTTGTCATTGTGAAAAACAACTTTTGGGTTTAGTAACAATTTTTAGGCAAATCATTCTTCCAAAAAATCCAAATTCCAATATTGTGGCCTCACTTGTACACACAAAAATTCTTTGGATTTTTAAGGCCACAGATTTGTATAATACAGACGTACGTGTGCACACCGTGCACGGAAAATTTTCTGCAAAATTCTGAACTTTGCAGAATTTTTTTTTTTTTTTTTTTTTTTTTTGTAATTTAAATACCAAAAAATAAAAAATATTCCCCCCCCCCCCCCAATTTTATGTATGATTTATTTACTGTTTGCACACAATTCAAAATTCAAAACATTGTTGTGACATTACAGATGCTTGCGAAGAGGTCAAAATATTAAGGATTGGGCTGTTTCTAAATTCATTGACAAAATAATTGATAAGAATTCAGCTCTTCCTATCATGGATTTTTAGCTTTATTATTATTTCATTAATTATTAATTAAATTAATATTAATTAATATAAATATTTAAATGGTAATTATTTTAAACTACTGTTTTAAATTCATATCGTCAAAATAATATAACACATAATTTTATTAAACATTAAATTAATTTGCTTAAAGTTTTTGACCCAATATTTGTGTGCGCAGAAAGTTTTTGGTTTTATATAAGTCTGTAAGGCCAATACTAAGAATTGGCTAAAGAATATCTAAAACAAAAGGCTGTGTTAAATTTTGAATTAAAAAATAAAGTAATTATGTTGTGCGTTTTATTCTATGCTCACCACTATTGGACAGTAAAAGAGTAATCTAGAAAAATTAAATGAATTCTTGCTGTCATGCTCACAGATTTTACATTATTACATATCTGCCAACATGTCAATTTTGAAAACCGTACAATTGGTGGAAATTTCAGGGAGTGGCTTGGGGGTGAGGGTGGGGGTGAGGGTGGGGGTGAGGAAATTTCCCCCTCCTAGAACACTTGAAATTCTGTATTTGGCAATGAACTAAAAATGCAAATTAGAGTTGAAGTTTTATTTTTTATGGATGGATAAAATATTTTATCATTCATTACAAATTTTTCTGCAAAACAGTACAATTTTACTGTTTACCTGTAAAACCGTACATTTAGAACCAAATCCATATATTGTATGGCCAAACCATACAAGCTAGCAGCTATGTTATTACTTCCGCTGTTAGATGCCTGCTTCTTGAAACTGTTGAAATGCACTGTCTGAAAATATTGTGCGAACTGGATCAATTCAGACTAGTCATATGAAAGCAAAGGTAGAAATTTCAAGAAGCTAGATATTACGTCGGTTGGGCAACAGACAAAAAATGCACAGGACCCTAAACCAATAGAAAAGATTCTGAAGAGATTTGGTAATGTGCCGATAACATAAAAAAATCTCCTGACCAGAATTGTTTGGCAAGTCTGATACAGGATTGGAATTAGAAGGATTCCAATGACTACATTTTTCATGAAGACATGAAGACATTGTTTCTGATAGTGTTTATATATTGAATATAGGATTGACTTACAAGTGAGTTTTTAACTGTTTTCTCTCAAAGTAAAAAAGTCAATTTACATACAAAAATTTCATTTTCTCTGATTTTTGTCACTCAAAGTTTGGGGGTTGACTTATACTTGAGTATATATGGTAATAAATGCATGGCATTGCATTTTTGAAATCTGGAAAATAATTGTTATTACTGTAATCTGTAATATAAACAATGTTAATCAAAATAGAAAAGGAATTGGTATAATACTTAGGCTACACAATAAGTAATGATTATGTACACAATAAACACAAGAAGTAAAAAAAAGGATTTAAAACTGATAAATATTATTAACTTGCAGAGCGTTACTGGGCTAGAAATTATAAATATGGGGATAACTGTAACAGGATAATAGTTCAAATATTTCCTTGGTTTTTAATTCTACAAATAAAAAATCACATAAAAGTACTTATCATAAAAATCTTGAAATCTTAAATTAAAACTAAGTACATTTCTTAGCCAGTCCTTATTACTTTCCTTTATGTGATTTGATATCATGAGTTGTCTGTGGTGTTATCAGTATGTGCCATTCACCTTCCACCCAAATGGTTTCATTTTGACAGTTATTGTATATTGCATTTATAAATTAATTATTTGTTCAGGTTTTTACATTTTTGGGCCTTTTTAAAATCTACTAAAACTTTGTTTTAATTTCAAATTTTATAATTTAATATATATAACTATTATTATTTAATTTTCAATAAAATACTTACATAACCCAATTGTTTTTTAATTTAAATCAGTTGTGTAAATTTATATATAAAAAATGTTTATCAATGAAATATGACAAAAAAAAAAAGCAACAAGTCAGCTTTTTCATTTAAGCCTGTATTGCCATCTAGAACAGGGGTCACCAAGTGACCCATTTCATCAATTTGGCAGTTAGAAGCTTTAGTTTTCTCAGTTCACTCTCAGTTGTAGCACAAGAATAGTGACACAATTATAGTTACATAATGAAATAATAATCATTATCAAAACAAATTATTACCATGAGCAAACAAAAAGAAAAAATAAATTGTTTCAAGGTGTGTGGAAAGAAATAGACGTATTGAAAATGGTGATAACTTGATATGTACTTTATGCACATATGTAATTACAGCCAGAACTTAAAATATTAACTTAAAGTTTAAAGAAAACATATTGTGATTATTTTTTCAATAAAATTTATCTTATTATTTACCAAAAAAGAGGGTTTTAATATGAAAATACCACAGACCAGAAACATCTTCTTAATACCCACATTTTGGTTGATTGTGACCTGCAGCCCCAAAATATTGCCGACCATGGGATAAAGTTACAAAGACAATCACAATTTAAAAAATATGAACCAGAATTAAAACATTGAGCGATACTTCCCATAAATTTAATTTATTTAAATTAAACGTAACCTATAATATATATATATATTATAGGTTAAGTTTAACATATTGTACAATGCAGAAGTAGGTTTAGAGTTGAAATGATAAAAATAAATATATTAAACATTTAAAAAGTTTGTGTACTTGTTTTTCAATAATGAAAAAAAAATAAATATAATTATTTAAAAAACAAATCATACAAAGTAAAATTAAATGTGCTACCCAATTTTATTATTATTATTATTTTTTTTTTAGTCAAAATATTGATAGAACAGATCAATGGCAAATTTAAAATCAGAATCTTTTTTGTTGTTGTTGTTTCATAAGGAAGTCAGATCAGTTGTACCATCTGTTTGTTGTTATGTGTCATCTATTCACACACACACAAAAGAAAAATAGGGGCAAGTTTTCATTAATTAATATGAAAAAAAAAATTATAATTCAAGCTCCTAAATGCTCTCTTAGAAACATAGTTTCCTTCTTATCCAACTTTTGTAGCTTTGCATGCAGCAGTTTCTTTATAAACTGCACACATACACAAACAGTTTTCTTTATTATTATAGATAAATCTAAATTTTGTGATATCTTTTAGAGCAATTCTTATTCCTATAAAAATATAAGCCTTGGGTAGGCGGTTTGAAATCATCCCTCCATGCATGTGTATTGACTTGTTTGGTTATAATGTGGACGCCTCTACATATTTTGAAAACAATAATCTAATAGAAATTGTTAAAGTTCATTAATTACTATTATTTATCACAACATAAAAAGTTCTGTTTATGTGTAAAATATAAAAAAAGAAAAGAAATTTACATTAAGGGAAATATGCAAAATAAGCTGGGTTTTTTTTTGTCAAAAAATCATTAATGATTTCAGTGAAATGTAACTGGTGGCATGAACAACATTCTATGCTAATCAATTGCTACATACTAGCCGCCACTGGCGACCAGTTTGGTCTCCCTTAAATGTATGTTAAGCATTGGAACGCGCATTGATATTTTTCGTATTGTTTTAGTTTGATTCCATATTATTTACCATTTTTAATGATGGGTATTTTTATTAGCCGGGAGCAAATGATAAATCATCAAATATTGCTCCTATCACCACCATTCATACTACATTAATTTAATTTTAAATTTTAAACCTGTCACTCATTTCAGTTAAAATACTTAGCTTTAATTTCAAATACTTATATTACATACAATTTAAAATACATGCCATTCCCACTTTTCATTTAAAATAGAAAATAAATAAATAAATAAGAAATAATATCATAAATCAAAATATTTGATTTAAAAATCAAAATATATTTTCTAATTCGAACACGCGAAAAATAAAACATGGTATCGGCGATTTAAAAAATGAAATTGGCGAGATTTGCGCAAATTAACATAAAAGTATTTAATGATATTATGTATTTTATAAATGCATATTAAATTACTATTTTGAACGCGATTGGTCATAACAATGGTAAATATGATTGGCGATTACCAATCATTTTCCGTGATCTCTCTTCCTGGCGAGAATAATACATAAATACCAAATTAACTGATAATTCGTTTCGAAATTTTATTCATTAAATATTATTACATGAGTTCAACTTACGTCAAGAAAAGATCTGGAAGGAAGTTGAGTTGTATAGCGCATAATTATGGTAAACTTTGATTGTCTCACTGGTGCGAATTATTTTTTGACACCAGGCAGCGGTCCAAAAATTCATTCGCGGAGAACTTGCTTTACGAACGATTAACTCCATGGTTTAATATTTTAAACATTCACGACGAATGAATGTTTTTTTTTTGTTTTGTTTTTTGTTTACTTTCATGGATAGAGAATTTGAACTTGCGAACTTAATTTCAACTGAAGTTATTGGAGAATATATACATAATTGAACGTAAGTCATCTCTCAAATATTAATTTATTTTAAACGATCTTTCTAAAAATGTAACTTTCATGCTGTTTTATTCTAAAAAGTAATTTTGAATAAAAATGGCCGCCTGGCATATGGAAAAATGAAGCGGACATCCCGGAACTGTTGATGACAGTCACATGACTTAGGCTTTTATTATATAGAATGCCAAAAGATCTTGTGTTAGTGACTGCATATTACAGCTTAAATTTTACACACAGATCCCCCCCCCCCCTTTCATTTCAGAATGCATTTTGCAGTAATACAAAATTTGAATTTTGGTTTCATTTCGATTACAGAAATTTTATTTTTATTTTTTGTGATTTTCAAACCATTTTAGCGTTTTGCTGGCAACAACAACAACAAAAAAATCATCCTGTGCTTTGTGCACTGACCAAAATTTTACCTGCATCTGAAAATCGCATACAATAAAGTTAAACTCAGCTAGTTTTCTAGTTTTGCAGACATATGTCTCTTATAATTTCTTAAATATAATTATTTTAAATTAAAAGTGAACTTTTTACTTTCTTTAATTCCAATTTTTTCATAATTTAATTAGAAACCTCATAAAACTAACAAATAAATCCAACAATATCGATAACTGTCATCAATAAAACGAAATTCAAATGAAAAACTATTTTTTTATTCTATTTGACTGTATATTAAATTTGTAGGAACCAGAATATATACAACTACATCAAATTTTAATCTTACAGGAAAAAAAAGAAAACTGAATAACAATAAATAATTTATACCTTTTGACTCAGTTAGAACATTGTCTTTATTATCATCCTCATCATCACTATTCATTTCATGTAGTCAACTTTCTTCTTCAACTAGAAATAGTCACAGAAAAAAAATTGCATCATGAAAAATACTAAAAAAGTTTTACAATAATTAAATACAGTAAAACTTCTTAAAACAGAATTACAAGGCTAAAATAATTTCATTTCAGATGCAGACTTCTCCTTTTAACAGGCGTGGTGTCTCTTACAATTGTATTGAACATTAAAAGAATGGATTGTATTCTTTTCTTCAAAACCATGAAATTTTCCATATAAGGTAGGTTTACATAACACAGAAGTTCCATTTTTACAAGTTTAACTGTACTTAAAAATGAAATTTAAAAACAGGGTTTTTTTTATTATTATTATAATAAGCAAAAAAAAATGTTTTATGAGGCTTAATTTTTAAACTTTTTACTAATTAAATTAAAAAAGTTTTGAAGTTTTTGAAAACATAGTTCACTATATTTTAGCAATTTAACATTAAATTAAAACAATAACCTCCCTGTGAGAAAAATATAACAATAAGGCAACAATGTTGCACTACAGATTTCTTTCAGAGAGAAGAAAGAAGTTTTAAAAAACAAATTTTATTTTGGGAGAAATGGAAAAAACATTCATGCAACAGTGTGAAGGCTGCATCAAATGTTTCAGCTCTGCAAAATGGTATCAATGAAAAAAAGAGAGAATTTTTGGCAGATTTCTGCACTTTTCATCATGAAACTACCCCTTTCCTCTTTTTGTCTCATCTGCACACATAAAGTTTAAAATTAAATTAAAACCAATATTCTTAATTTTTTAAAGCCTTTTCAGCCACCTATCCTTTTTAAATAACTATAAATACATAATCAACAGTCTAAATCCACCCTGAAATTTCCACTTAACTCTTTACTCCTTCCCAGAAAATTTTAAAAGTCTATTTTTTTTTTTTTCTGTTTCTTTTATTTGTTACTTTATGGAAACAATAAATAAATAATCATCCCTTATTTTGACTTTCAGCACACAAGTTTTTATAAGTCCTTTTCTGCTATATTTTTCTTTTTATCTTTTGTAACCATAATTAAGAAAAATTTAAAATAAATCATCTGATAACCTCCCCTCTCCCCCCCCCCATCCCAAAAAGTGCCTAGCACTGTGTCATGAGGTAATCGCAACATTTTTCTTGATCATGGGCTCTGAGGTGCTATACAACATATGTCCTGGTCAGGTCGTCAGCCTAATGTGTTACCCTCAGTGTTTGGATCCTAAGCAATTCATTTTATTGACACTGAAGGGATGAAAGGTTAAGCGACTCAGTCTGAAATCAAACTGTGGACCTGTAGCTCATTATGTTCACAGATGATAAAAAGCTTCGACTTGAAGTCCTAATGTGGCTGAGACAGCAACCCAAAGAATCTTATGCAGCTGGTGTTGGGGCACTGATAAAACAGTGATATAAGTGCATAAATATTGGTGGAGAATATGCTGAAGTGAATACCATTGTAAGTTATTATTTAATTATCTTTTGTGACTTACTTCATGACCTTCCCTCGTAAATTTAGTTTTGTTTAGCTGGTAAAAAAGCAAATCACCCTATGGTTTGTGCACTGACCAAAATTTTGCCTTCATTAATTCAGGGGCCATCTGAAAGCATTTACTGCATTAATTGTAAATCACATTAACTGAAACTGCAAAATAAGAGAGGAACTTATACACAAACTAAACATAGCTAGTTTTCAAGTTTTATAGACATAGTTTCTTTGAAGTTTTTTAGAAAAGGTTTTCATTTATGTATTTAAAACTGATAAAAGAGTTTTTGAATGATTTGTTTAATATAATTAGTATTTTAAATTAAAATTGAACTTTTACTTTCATTAATTTAAAATACTTTTTCATAATATAATTATAAACCACAGAAACTAATAATAAAAAGAATAATCTAGCAATCCTAATAATCCCAGTGGCAGAAACATCGCGACACAGCGACATAGTCGCGGACAAAGAAAATCTCTTGCGGACAGTTTCTGTCTGCACTAATGAAATTTCGTCAAAGGATCGCAGGTAAAAACACGCGAATTTCAGTAAAGGATCGCGGTAAAAACACGCAAATTTCGGAAAAGAATTGCGGTAAAAACACGTGAATTTTGGCAAAAAAAATTTTGATAAACACGCGATTTTCGTCAAAGGATCGTGGTAAAAACACACGAATTTCGGAAAAGGATCGCGGTAAAAACACGCAAATTTCGGCAAAAAAAAAATCGGGATAAACACGCGATTTTCGTCAAAGGATCGTGGTAAAAACACGTGAATTTGGGCAAAAGAACGCAATAAAAACACGTGAATTTCGGCAAAGGATCGCGGTAAAAACACGCGAATTTCGGCAAAAGATCGCAGTAAAAACACGCAAATTTCGGCAAAAGATCGCGGTAAAAACACGCGAATTTCGGCAAAAAAAATCTGGATAAACACGTGAATTTTGGCAAAGGATCGCGGTAAAAATACGTGAATTTCGGCAAAAGATGGCGGTAAAACATGCGAATTTCGGCAAAGGATCGCAGTAAAAACATGCGAATTTCGGCAAAGGATAGCGGTAAAAACACGTGAATTTCGGCAAAAGATCACCGTAAAAACACGCGAATTTTGGCAAAAGAACTCGGTATAAACACGCGATTTTTGTCTAAAGATCACGGTAAACATGCAAATTTCGGCAAAAAATCGCGGTAAAAAAAAAAATAAATAAAAAATGCGATTTTCAAACGATTGTGGAAAAAAATATACGTGAGTATCGACAAAATTTACTGCATAAAAAGGCTATATTGAAACCTAGTTCCTTTTACTAAAGTCTGAAGATCGTCGCAAAATGAGAAGAAATGCTAAAAATTGCATAAAAAATTCAAAAATAGATGTAGGAATTCCGGATTCCTTTTACTAATGTAAAAAATTTGCTGCAAAAAGAAAAAAAAATACATAAAAATTAAGAAAACTAGTCCAAAAGCGGGCTTTGAGTTACATAACTTCAGACTCTTCTTGCTAAATCTTGCAGCTCTACACTTAGCGGTCTCTTCAGAAAACATCACACATAGACAAACATCTATGTTTAATACATAAATTTTTAAATCTGAAACAGTATACAGAACCAACTTTTAAAAAATTAGGTTAACCCGAACCCAACCTGCCGGAATATAAACTCAGCTTGAACTGAAAACAGAGTTAACCCGATCTGCAGCTGATGCAGGTCTTTAATTAAAATATTTTTCTAAAGAAAGAATTTCTGTAGCTGCATCATGGTAGGGAATTTTCTCTCCCCCCTCCCCTTCACAAAATTCTCTGTGAATTTCAGAAAATATTTTTTTACTCAGAATCACCCCTGGTTCCGCGATAAGCTTATCCTTCCCATTTTAGAAATCCCACAAGAAGTGAGATGGTGAAACAATATGTAACATCAAAAGTTATAAGCAAAATTAATGAGAATGCATCATGCTTACCATATTTTAAATAAAATGATGTAAAATTCCTAGTTTAGTGTATTATTCATTCATTAAAATTACACGCAGCATTTGCAGACAGATTATGAAATTTTAAAAGCTTGTCGCAGACAGCTACAAAACTTAGCCACTGGGCTAATAATTATCATCAATAAAGCAAAATTCAAATAAAACCTTTTTCTAATTCAATTTGAATGCCTATTAAACATTTTAGGATCCAGAGTAAGTACAACTACATCAAATTTTAATTAAAACAAAACTATCCACAGGAAATGTTACATTTTAATTATGTTTAGTATTTTCCATAAGAAAAAAATATTGATTTCATCACAGTGACTAATAATTTTTAAGAGATCAATTAAGAATTAATTAAACTTGCTTAAAAAAATAAGTTAGAGTAAACATGAATAATTTATACCTTTTATTCCAGTTACATCATCATCTGTATTATCATCCTCATCATCACAATTCTTTTCACCTTCACAACTCTCTTAAGAAAAAAATATCAATTTCATCACAGTGACTAATCATTTTTAAGAGATCACTTAAGAGTTAATTAAACTTGCTTAAAAAAAAAAAAATCAGAATAAACATAAATAATTTATACCTTTTATTCCAGTTACAGTGTCATCTTTATTCTCATCCTCATCATCACAATTCCTTTCATCTTCACAACTCTCTTACGAAAAAAAAAATATCAATTCCATCACAGTGACTAATGATTTTTAAGAAATCACTTAAGAGTTAATTAAACTTGCTTAAAAAAAATAAGTCAGAATAAACATAAATAATTTATACCTTTTATTCCAGTTACAGCATCATCTTTATTATCATCCTCATCATCACAATTCCTTTCATCTTCACAACTCTCTTAAGAAAAAAATACCAATTTCATCACAGTGACTAATAAATTTTAAGAGATCACTTAAGAGTTAATTAAACTTGCTTAAAAAATAAATCGGAATAAACATAGATCATTTTTACCTTTTATTCCAGTTACAGCAACATCTTTATTATCATCCTCATCATCACAATTCCCTTCATCTTCACAACTCTCTTAAGAAAAAAATATCAATTTCATCACAGTGACTAACAATTTTTTTTTCTTAAAAAAATAAATCAGAATAAGCATAAATAATTTTTACCTTTTATTCCAGTTACAACAATATCTTTATTATCATCCTCATCTTCACAACTCTCAACTAGATCGACAACATCTTCAACTAGAAATAGTCACAGAAAAAAAAATATTGCATCATGAAAAATACTACAGAAGTTTTACAATAGATAAATACAGTAAAACCTGTTAATACAGAATCACAAGGCAAAAATAATTTAATTTTGGATAACTACAGACTGGAAGGACTCTTTAGGTTCAACTGCTTACTCTGCTTAGTCATTATATGGCTGTCAACATTTACTCAAAATAGATAACTGTAAGCAGATGTAACATAACCAAATACATACACTGCATCTCATGAATATAAAGACACAGATGTTTTTGAAATTATGTTTTATTATTTCAGTATAAGAAATTAAATTTTATACCTCATATTAAGAACAATGAAATGAATCTGTTATTGGGGTTTAAATTTAAATAAAGTAATTTAAACTCGAATAATAATAATAATAAAAAATTATGCTGTCTGATAAATATAAAGACAAATTTGAAACTGCTTCACATGAAAATTTTTTTCAAATGTGTGCATACAGAAATAATGCGCATGCACAGAAATACGCTTTAAGTTACCCAAACGAGCAAAGTTGTTTGACTTGTTTCAATTGCAAAGATGTTGCAGAACACTGAAATTTCTAAAGATGATATTTGCAACATACGTAGATTTAAAGCTAATAGCTTAACAGCTTCTCAAGTATGTAAAAAAACAGGGAGAAGTAGTGCTGCAGTTTATAAAGTTTTATCAAAAGCTTACAATTTAAATTCAAGAAAACGATCTGGCAGACCAAGAAAGACTAGTGAAAGACTCGGATCGCAAGATCATGGGACTTGTTTCGGCGCAAAAAATGTCACTTCGACAAATTTCTTAATGAGTTGATGGTATAGTCTCAAAGGTCACTGGACATCGACATATAAAAGAAAGCAAAAATATTGTGTGCCGGCATATGTGCAGATTTTCATTACTGAAAAAGAACACAAAGAACAGAGGATACTCTGTGCTAAAGATCATATGCATTGGAAGGACGAATGGATGCAAGTCATTTTTTCAGATGAAAAGAGATTGAACTTGGATGGCCCAGATGATTGGAATTCCTACTTGCATGATTTAAGATGTGAACCTCGAATCCTTTTCAGTAGGCAGAAAGAGAGAGGTTCTGAGATGGTTTGGGATGCCTTCTCTTTTAATGGAACTACAGATATTGCTTTTCTGGAAGGTAAACAAATATCTAAAGTAGGGGTGCACAACTTGTGGCCCGCAATCGGATTACTGGTAGCCCGCAGATCAATTTCGCCGATCGGACGCGAAAAAATCACGAATTTCGCCGATCAGGTGCATAAAAATCACGAATTTTGCCAAATTTTGCCCATCGGGTGCGTAAAAATCGCAAATCTTTCCGAACGAGTGCATATAAATTGCAAATTTTGCCGATCGGGTGCGTATAAATCGTAAATTTCGCCGATCGCCTGCGTAAAAATCGTGAATTTTGCCGATCGGGCCTGTAAAAATCGCAAATTCTGCAGATAGGGTGCGTATAAATTGCGCATTTTGCCGATCGGGTGCATGTAAATTATAAATTTTGCCGATCGTCTGTGTAAAAATCGCGAATTTTGCCGATCGTATGCGTAAAAATCACAAATTTTGCCGATTAGGCGCTTAAAAATCGTGAATTCTGCCGATCGGGCGCATAAAGATCATGAATTTTGCCGATCGGGCACATAAAAATTGCGAATTTTGCCAATCGGACTTGTAAAAATCGCAAATTTCACCAATCAGGTGTCAAAAATTGCAAATTTCGCCGATCGGATGCGAAAAAAATTGCAAATTTTGCCGACGAGGTACATAAAAATCGCAAATTTTGCCGATCGAGTGCATATAAATAGCAAATTTCGCCGAACGTGTGCGTAATAATCATGAATTTCGTCAATCACTAGTAAAAAATATTGTCAATCGCACATGGAAAAAAAAATGCAAGTTTTTTCCATCCTTTCCAACTGAATTGGGTTATGCTGACTAAGGAGGTGGTTGTTGAGTATAGGGAGCTAACCCTCCTTTTAAAATTAGCATTTTTATGAACTTTTAGGCTGACCACCCCCCCCCCCCCTTCTTGCCCAAAACAAAATTTTGTCCACCCTATGAATGTTGGCTCTCGACAATCCAGTCATCTTTGTGACTGCCCCTCTTCTTATAAAGGTTGTGCACTCCTTTGATATCCACATTTTATGACTGAATATGTCAAGAAGTACAATTTAGAATAATATATGTTTCTCCTCCTCTCCACCTTCATTCATGAAAGCAGAATTTTTTTTTTGGCACTGGCAATCTTTAAAGCTAAATTTATTCCTTCAAATAAAGTCAAGGAGTATTTTCACTCTTTGAAAATAATCTTAGCTATATCTCTTATATAAATACAAACGTAAACTGTTGATATATCATTGCCAACAGAACTGAATACGTTGACTAGAAGGAAGGAACCTAGGGGGCTAAATCTACCCTTCCGAAATTTATGTTTTTTTAATCTGATTCCCTCCCCCCTTTCCACCCCGGTCACACCTCCTCGAAACAAAAATTTTCTGATGGTGGCCCTCGACAACCCAGTCAATTTTGTAAGTGGCCCTTTGCTTAAAAAGGTTGTGCACCCCTAATCTAAAGAGTACATAGAAGTGCTCGATAGTCACTTGTTGTCAATTGCTGAAACTCTTGGTGATTGGAATTATTTATATCAAGAGGATAATGCACTGATTCACACATCAAGACTCACAAAAAAATGGTTTGTTGATAACAATGTTCATGTCAAGGTGTGGCCCGCACGTAGCTCTGGTTTAAATCCAGTTGAGAACCTTTGGGGCATTCTCATTTGCAGTGTATATGCATCTGGAAGACAGTTTTCAAACGTCCTTGAGTTGAAAGAAGAAATCGAACGAAGTTGGTTTGATATAAAACCAGAATACTTGCACAACTTAATAAACAGCATGCCAGCTACAATATTTGCTGTCATTAATAAAAATGGATCTATTATTGAATGATAATTCAAAAGTATGTAAAATATCTGTATATTTATGAGACAGCAAATTTGTTTCCATTTATCAATTTTCGAGTTGAGATTATTTAATTCTAATTTAATTTACTGTAAAATGTTTTTCTGGCACATATTTTTGTTATATGCATAAACATATTTCTGAATACTGAATTATTAAAATATTATTTCAAAAATATCAGTGTCTCTTTATATTTATATGATGCACTGTATATTTAAAAAAAAAAAAAGTTGGAAGACTATCTAGGAATGTCTCTTCTTTTAACAGATGTGGTGTCTCTTATAATGTGTTGCATTCTTTTCATCTAGATCAGTGGTTCTCAACCTATTTTTACCTGCGCCCCACCAAAACATCTCTAAAATGATGATGCCCCCCTCCCCCTATAACATATAATTCTCATAAAATTTTAAAAGAATTTACTCCTGACAGAGTAAAAAGCATTTAACATTGATCCTGAAACGTACCGAAGGTAATGGATGAATCAAATATTTTTTATAATTTGATACTCCTCGTAGTATACTGGCACACGGTCGCCACGTATGTGTGTGTGTGATGTATAGAGTGCTCAGAATCCTTGATTAGAAAAATCAATAATTTTGAATAAAACATTTTTGTCTTATTTAATCACAGAATTTCTGCGATTAAATTACTAATCAATTTCTAATCAGAATGAAACGTGATAAAAGATTCAGTAAAGGAAGGTCGTCAAATAATTGTTAAATATACACTTAAACAGTTTCATGTGTAAAATTGATTTTCATGTGACATATTGCAGTGCGACTCATTCAATAAATAATCGAAAAAGTTGTTTAAAATTCTAAAATACTTATAAATCAGAAAAATTATAAAGAATTTTTAAATATATAAAAGTATCTAAATTTCTTAAAATGTTTTTTTCTATAATTATTCTGGTAGGATTGTATTTAAAACTTTTGAATGGATACTTTTAAAAATTGAAAAAAAAAATATTTTTTTAAATTTTGTTTTTGAAATTTGAATGTATAACTTTTATTTTATTTTCAGTCTACAACATTACTATTAGAAAAACAATTCAGAAGGTATGGGATCACAGAAATTCTGAATTGTCCCCTTGAAAAGTTAAATTGCCCCCCTGAAAAGTCAAATTGCCCCCCTGTGGGGCGTACGCCCCCCGTTGGGAACCACTGATCTAGATCATGAAATTTTTTGCATATGAGGCAGGTCTACATAATACACAGGTTCTATATTCACAGGTTTAACTGTAATTAAAAATACATTTGCATAAATAGGTTTTTTACCAGAGGGCCCGTGCGAAGATTTCGCACTGAAATCTAATATTTTTTAGGTACTTCTTTCTCTATTATCCCGTCGACCACTTTTCATAACAAAAAACTACCGCCAAAAAGTAAGATTAAACGCCAAAAATGCAGTCCCATTTACTTGATGTCAGAATCATGCGTGTTTGTTACGTCATCTAGTGGTTTTACATTCGACATTTGCATATATTTTTCATTGTTTTACAGATTTAGTAGTTATTTTATTAATTAAAATAACAATTGTGTCCTTAAATTCTTATATTTTATTTATTTTTTGATATTCCAATGGCAACGTTCTCCAGTTTATTTGGGGGTAGTTTTTTGTTATGAAAAGTGGTCGACGGGATAATAGAGAAGTATCATTTTTTATCAATATGTAATATTTATTAGATGCAGGTTTAAACTTCTAAAGAAAAAGCAAGGATAAAAATATCTGCTAACAACATTTAGTTGTTAGTCAAGCCAGAATATCATCTAATTTATTCCATCAAAGTTAGACTAAAAACTGAATCAAGATTGCTAAAGGCACGCGCGAGAAAAAAAAATTAACAATCGTATTTTGACTGCATTAGAGGATGACGTCATCCGCTTCGGGAAAACCATGGAACTTAGAAATATAAATCTAAACATTTCAATTTCAATTTCGCTTTTTAATCATAAGTATAAAATAAACCCGTGCGGTGTTTTTTATAATAATTGCTATGAGCATCCTATAATGTGGTATTTTATTTTTTTGGCAACAATAATTTCAGAAAAACCTTTCATTTCTTTCATGAAAACAATGCCGATTTAATTTTTTAATTTCAGCAAATTTTAATCAAAAACATGTTTTAACGAATTGTTAAGCGGGCTATGTCAGAAGCCTGTTCTAAAACCTTTCATATGGTATCTCATTCGTTGTTCTGCGTTTCATATTTTCTGAGTAAAAGGGATGTTGACAGGAGAAATAATATATAAGGATTATAATGAGCAAAAAAAAAAAAGAGTTAATTTAACCTTTACTAATTTAACTTAACCTTCACTAATTTTAGAAGTTTTGAACATTTTTGAAAACATAGTCAACTATATAATTATATTTTAGAAATTTAACAATAAATTAATACAACAGTCATTGTAGCATCTTCATATAAAAATTGCATCAATATGGCAACATTGTTGCAGTGAACAGATTTCTTGCAGAAAGATTTTTCATTTAAGAAAAAAATTTATTGTGGGGAGACAGAAAAAAAAATTACTGCAAAACTATTCTACAACAAATGTTTCAGCTCTGTAGAATAGTATCTATGATAAGAAATGAGAATACTATTTTCCTCATCACAATCTAAAAATGAATAAAAATGTTTGAGAACATTAAATATTAAGATATGACGTATAATATAGCAAAGATATAGAGAAAATACATAATCATAAGTCTTTTAATGCTTAATGCTGTTTTCTAAGTATTTTAAGTTTTAACTTTTATAGTCTTTGCCAAAAATTATTTTCATCTTCAGTAATGATTTTTACGCGAAACATTCTTCCAAAAAGTGCTGAATTTCTTATCATTCATGCCTACAAAAAGGTTTTGATAAATGAGTTTTGTGGTATGTATTGACTAAAGGATATCTGGAACAAAAGTCCAAGTACACTTTAAAAAAAACTTAGCTTTTATGTTGGGATGGATCTGCTGTTCATCACAGTTATGCAATAAAAAAGTAAGCCAAAACTAACTTTTGCAACCCCTCTCTCCCCGCCTAGCATTTGACATCATTGCTTCAACCTCTACAAACTATTGAAATAGTGTTAAAAAAATACTAGGCAAATGCATTAGTTCAAATCTACCATAATGAAACCAAAGGCTGAAGTTTTTTAAAGAAGTCAGCTATTACAATAGTTGCCCAATGGATTTAAAATGCAAGGAATTGCTATACTAAAAAAACATCATCAGAGCATTAAAAAAAAGTTGTAATTAGCAAAGAACCTGAAAGCACCTGAAAGAATAGAGGAGCCTGAAGCAAATTATTGAGCAAAGAACCTGAAAGAATAGAGGACAATGCAAAACTTTTAACTGACAATGAAAGTGATCTATACATACACATTGATGAAACCAAGGATAGGTATGACATAAAATGACTGTGTGAAACTCATTGTTTGACGAGAGTTTGACACAGAATGGGAATTTAAAGAAATCCTATGACTACAATTTCATATTGATTGAATATATTATTTTATGTATATTTATATATTTCATTTCCGAATCTGTTTCAAAAGGTTTTAAACAACTATTTTATGAATAAGCTTCTGTGTTTGTGATTTTATTTTTTGGTAGAGTTTATGAAAAAGAAAAAGGATCAACCTACATATGAGTATATAAGGTACATGTACAGTTGATGTTTCTCAACACTATTTTTTTGGCACTGAAATGGTTCCTTTTTATGAAGCTTTGAAACAATTTGGTAATTTACCTAAATGCTGTTTCACCTAAAACATGAACTCTACAGATTACAACAAATGTTTCTAAAATTTTCAGTACCATTATCCCCCTCTTTTAAAATGAATAAATTAAAGATGTCAAAATGTAGTTTTTGATCATTTATACAGAACAGCTTGTACAACCTATGTTGAACAACATTGATCACAGCATATGGTAAGCAAATCATATACATAGGCTTCTTATTTCCTTATCCTGTCCAAAAATATTTATTTTCAAATTAAAAAAAATGAAGACCCAAATTTGCATTTACAAAAAATGATGAGAACTTTTCTTTCGAATTACCCAGTATATTTCTTTTGACAGAAATCTTGTTCAACCCTTGTGAGACTAAAAATGACTTTTTCTAAGAACACTCTCTTAGAGGGACTTAACATACTCAATGGAATGTAATATCAATCAAATGTTATATAAATTATTCAATCAATAAGCATATCATTCATTTCAGAAATGCCATAAGTGCAGAATTTTAAGTTTTGAGATATGAAGGTTTAAGGAAAACTGTCTAAGTTCAAAATGGATATCCTTCTATATATATAAAAAAAAAAATAATGGTTTAAAAATGGACCAATGAAAATCTGCGTAGATATTCCGGGTTATTCTCATCGCTTTTTTACTAGGGACTTTTTTGAGGAGCAATTACTTTTTTTCTAGCCATCCTACGGATTCGAAAATCATACCACCAGACGCAAAATATAACAAGCTTTCAGAAATTCAAAAAAATTATCACGGTCGGACAATAAAAACTCAAAAAATCCTTAAAAATCGAGTAAAAAATCTTTTATTGAAAAAATCATTTTTTTATATTGTTGCCAATTTCTAAATAAACGCAAATGATTATATTTTACCTCAAATAAAAAAATGTATTTGTGCGAGACTATTAAAAATACTAATGAAAGTTTAAAATAATAATTAAATGATCACGTGTTGAAAGCAGGAAATAAAGAAAATTACGTCATAAAAATCGTGTTTACACATGAATATTAAAAATAAAAAAGATGAATTAAATGAAAAAGCATTATAACCTGATTACAGAAGATAGTCGCTGTTCGTGATATCATCATCATCATCTTTTTAAAACAGGATACATTACCAGGTTTTAAGAGGCTGTGAAATCAGAACGGGGGTTGGTGAGCATAGCGAGCAGGGGGCAGAGCCCCCTAGTAGTTTACAAAAAAATTCTACAATGTAAACATTGGCTCTCTACATCAATGAGGGAGGAGGGAATTATCAGAAATGGACTCATTGCACTAAAATACATTTCAGCCCTGTCTTATT
This sequence comes from Maratus michaelseni, assembly GCA_963931845.1. Classification (NCBI taxonomy): domain Eukaryota; kingdom Metazoa; phylum Arthropoda; class Arachnida; order Araneae; family Salticidae; genus Maratus; species Maratus michaelseni. The sequence goes on along the minus strand of OZ007598.1, from coordinate 114,590,023 downwards.
TCATCTGTTTTACTATATTACTGTCTTACTATTTTACTTTATTTTGATTAGTTAAAAATTTTAAAATAAATTTAAATGTTCAAACTATATTCAGATACCTCTGAATTTCAGACATGAAAGATAAAGTGAATGCAGCACATTTTGCAATTTAGAAAACTAGCTCAGTGTTAAGATGAAGCATTATGAAAAATACAATTTTAAAATCCTCCAAAAACACAAATTTAAACCTCTAAGTGATGCTGCTTGTGGGGTTTCTGTACTAAACAAATATTTTAAGTATGCAAAACGAGGATATATACAAAGTAATTTTAGTGGGTTTTTGAACTAATAAAAATATCTATATAGACACTTAAGAAAATCAGTGTTAACTCATTTTCAAATATTTTGTCAGTTATGAAGTTTAAAAAAAAATTATTTCTAAAAAAAAAATTATCATTAGTTTTTGAGAAGAGTGACACAGGTCAAAATCATCATTTCTGAGATAATGGTAACATTAATTTTTAAATTGATGTTCCTTTTATCTGGATAAGTGTTATTTTTAAACAACCTAAAGTTGCCACTAGATAAATTTGTTTGCAAATAAAAAATTAACATAGCATAATCTTTAAATAAAAACTTTACATTGATTTTGCTTAGAATGTTAATTTTGAATTATGTATACCTTTTTTAAAACTAAAAATATAAAATAGAATGGCCATTTTCAAAAGAGAAAATGTAACCAAGACCAATATCATAGTATAATTTCTTGATAGCTTGGACTTTTTAACTTAGGTAGTAGATGTTGATACGTTCAAACTCTTTTTGTGTCCTTCTAAAAAAAATGTCTGACACAGTGAGTTTTTCTTTTTTTTCTTAAGAGAACATACTGCTGCTTGCCTAACAACATATCCAATTTTGTGGCCATTAGAATATTTTTATAAAAGTTGAAGCATGAGAATACAGAAAAACAGACAAACATCCTATTATTTGATCCTATTGAAATTAACACGATGCTATCACAAATATTAGCCCTTAAAAAAAAAAAAAAAAAGAAAAAAGAAAGAAAGATTATTAAAATCAGAATTTACTCATTAAAAAAAAAGTTAGGAAGGACGATACATTTTAATAAAAATGTCAAATTGAGCATTATTTTTTAAAAAGTTTATTAAAAGGAAGTAAAAGAAATCCAAATTCTAAATATGACCAACCTTTGATTTTTTTAAGCAGTGGAAAACTAGGCGATGGTGTCTGACATTTTCTGCGTCTTCCTCGACGTTTAGGTGTTGCAGCTGCTGTTACTAAAGTCAACAGGAAAAATTTATTTTTGCAAATAATAAAAGTTAATTTCAATATACATATCACTTAACATTTTCTGTAATATAATAAGTTAATTCACTGTTTAAAAAACTCGTACATTATGCTTTTAATGCTCCAACATTTCAAGATTATTAAATGCCTGCACCAGGAGCAGATCTGGTCTTTCATTTAAATGAAAGGGGTTATGCCTCTTTTGGGAGGAGAGGAAGGAGTGTCACATCTCTTCATGAAGAATTTTTATATCTTAAGGTTGTTCTGATAAACAAATAGGCTACTATCTGACACATTCACAAAGTCATTTCCATTCATTAATGCATAAAACTTTCAAGTATATTTGTAAATGCACAAACTTTCTATTCAAATACCAAGATCCAAGAAATCAAACAGAGTTTTCCATTTTCTCATAAAGGCAAAGGAGAGAATTGTAAGTGGGCCAGACACCTAGCACCATCTATGAGCGGACCACGGCTCCATAGCAAAACTAAATGGGATTGCGTGAATGTTGTGTAAGTGAAAAGTTTTGACTTATTTCACCAGAAGACGTACACGTGATGAAAAGGATTCTCGGATAAATAAGTTTAAGCACATTGATGAGACCCACTGATGATACACATTGATGATAACCTCCACCCAAGCTGCTTCCATCTTGTTAATCTCTGATGTCTTTCACCAGCCAAAGGAAACCTTAAACACTTTTCTAGATTCTCCACTCAAGGCAGGCATAAAAGTATGAAATAGGAAAAAAGTGGACATTTTTTTCCATCTATACAATAAAATGAAATATAACTGTATAGATGATTGTTATTTTCTTTTCATAACTTAGAAAATATTAAAACAAAAAACAAATTTAAAGTAATAATAAATGTACAGGTTCATTGAAAAAAAAAAAAAAATGAAGACAGTTTGTTAAAGATGTAAATCTAAATATAGTGAAGTACAGTTATTAATTTTTCGAAACAAATATTATTCTAGATGGTTTGGCTATTTAAGATATTTCTACTTCTTCCAAACGAAAAAAATATCTATATTCTCCATGCTAAATATATGCACATCAAATTTATCTTTGCTCTGAAATACATCACCCAAAACCAAAAGTGTTGTATAAGTAAGTCAAAATATTTTTTTTCTATTACAAAAAGAACCTTATAGAAACTTCTTTTATCTTTTAAAGTCTAAAAAAAAAATTTCATCCTGGAAAGATACTTTAAACAACTTCATTTACATAATTTGAAATACTTATATAACATAAGCTCACTTATGATTTGATGGCCCTTTTGCACAGCAATTCAAAAACAAACTCCAAGGATTTGAGTAGATAAAGTGCCTGATTATTAAAATTTCCAGATCCCCACCCCATCCCCCTCTTATATGCTTCCAATATTCTATTTGCATTTTTGCATCAATTTAGAGAATTTCCAAAATTGCTTTAAGGGGTTCCTCCTTTAGGAGTCACTCTTTCCTGCCTGTACAAATAGATTTCACAATTTTTAAACTCCACCAATCAGAGAACTGCAAGTCTCACTGCTGCTGCCTTATATATAAGCTGAATCTTTGATGTAAAATCAGCAAAATAGAGTTTTGCCAGAGATCAGCGAACTTTATTCAATCGGCTGTTACAGTTATGAAAATGTTAATTTTGAGAGTTTTACTCCTGGATTGGCAATGGTGGCAAAGTATTATTCAGGAATCCTAGGAATTTTTATTTACGATCTTTGCTGAAACAAATTTCCAGCACTAAATTTACAGGATGGTTCTTAATGGTACTTAAGTTCTCTTTTTTTTACTGGAAATCGAGAATGACTGCGTTTAAGCCATGTATAAAATGCTATCAAATTCAAAAAGAAATTTTAAAAGAAGTAACAAGATGACTATAGACAGTCTAAAAAACAGAACTTTTCATCTGTATAATGCCACATATTATATTTAAATCTTATTTTTAGTTTACTAATCTTCAGGCATTGGTATTGATATTTTTGAAGAGCAATAGTAATACATAAAGACACATTTATGCTACTATTGTTCTTAAAAAAATCAATACTAATGCCTAAAGATTGGCAAACTAAAAATAAGATTTAACTAGATGACTTTTTTTTTTCTTTTTTTTTTTTTCATTTGGGCGGAGGAAGAAAGATTTAAGTCTTATTTTGAGTGAAAATATGACAAAATTATCAGAAAAATTAAGATCATTTCAACAAGATAGTTAAAAATAAAATAAGAGATTTAAATAATTATTATTAATGATTTTGGACTTTAAATGATTTATTTAACAAATATATATATTTTTAAATTTAAAATAAGATCAATGTTTACAATTCATTAGAAATAGGAAATTTTTGATTTAAAGTGTGATCGTTGAAATTAATTACAATTTTATTAAAGAAGTTTATAATAAAAATTAAATTGGTAGAAATAAAGAAATGTTATAATTATTTTATAACATTTATCAAATAGCAATCATTCAAGAAAGCAGTAAAGTGAAAAGCTTTTTTGCTAAGACTTATTATACAAAATATATTTAGTTACATCTCAGGTACGCTACTCTAAAATAGGCTTCTGAGATTTATTTATAATAAAAATAGCATCATGACATAGCTTCTGCTGGCAAAAACATCTTATGTCCAATCATCCACTAACATATTTATGGTAATTACTTAAACATCAATCTAATGAATGAGTTTTTCAGCATTTTTATTTTCAATGTTATTTTCAAGGTACATACAATAAATAAAGTTATACTAAAAAAAAAAAAAAAAAAAAAATAGAATTACCCACTTTTTCAAAAATATAGATCTAGCAAGTGGAAAGATAATTCATTTAAATATTAAATATTATGTAATATATATATTTTTTTCTTATGGGAATTTGAATAAATTTTTGATAAAAGTAACTTTAAAAAATTGAATTCATTTATAATAAAAATGAACATACACTTCGAAGATGGGGATGGATCAGCTTGATAAACAGTTTCTGCAACTGCACTGGGAAAATATTCCTCACCAGTAATGTCTTGTAACATGTCTTCATATCCAACAGTCTAAAATAATAACATTTAAAATAAGTGAGATATATTTTACAGCTGTATTGATTAGAGTTTGAAATAGCATCACAAATATAATCCCACTAAATATGGCTGAGGTAAATATGGCTGCAAACATGGTACTACTTTGTAATTTCATTTTTTACTAAATTCAAAGAAAATACTCCTTATAATTCTCTTATTGTTATCCAAAATAATGAAATTTAAAAAAGTTATTTTACTAATTTTTTGAAATCTATATTATAAAGCAAAACATTTCCAAGAGTAACGCTGACGTCATATTGACAGTAGCAATGACCAGATCAATAAATTTTGCTTTTACTGCAATGGTTTGTTTTGTTATACTTTAAACATTACACAATTTCAATTTTTACACTGTCGAGTAGAAAAAAGAATTATTTTTAAATGCAATTTGTTTGAAAGCTGTATCTTAATTTATTGATTTTTAATAGTTCTTAAAATAATTTTTAAGCATTTTTTTTTTTTTTTTATGTCTGATAGAAGATGGCATAAAATCTGATTACGGAAGATTAACCAGTTTGTACTTTAAACAATGTAAATAATTCAGCATTTGTTTGTTTCCATGTAATATTCCATAATTAAATTGCCAAAATGAAATTAAAACTTCACAAATAAGTAAATAAAACACTAATTTAACAGATATGAAATTATACACCTAAGAACTGAAATAACCAGAATCCCAAAGGTTGCTATAAACAGTTAAATCAGTACTTTTCAGTTAGCTGGGTGCCAGTGATATATATACATGTATATATACACATACACATATATCTACACATATACATATATATACATACATATATCTATACACATATATGTATAAATATGTATATATATCACTGGTGCCCGGCTAACCGAAAAGTACCGTAAAATCTTTAGTGATTAACTGCTAACGAGTGGTTAATATGAAAGTATCAAAACTGCTTTTGGATGTCATTGGTGGGCAATCTAGAAAAAACATGCTACAAATGTAAAAAAATTAATAGAGTTTTCAATTAAAAGTTATTTTTACCTATGTTCTGAACATCGGCAATACATTAATATCTTTTAACAAATATGAATTTAACATCAGGAGTTCAAAACTTTGCACCTGCTTAATTCCTAAACTTCTTTATTGAATGATTTCCAATTTGGTATCTCAAGGTAAAATTTACAGAAAAATCCAAATATGATGTAAAAATTAGGTGTTACAAATTGAAAATTTTTAAAGTTTATCTCTGTTTCATTATGGAGACAGCAACCTAAACTTTCTTCAATCATGCAGAATTATAGAAGATAATTCCCAGTTTAATAAAGATTTGTTTGTTAAAGGCATGTTATTTTTTGTTTCATCTCTATTTTTGATTTCAAGAACTCTGATAAGAAATTTATTATACTTTCTCTTTGAATGACTTTAAAGACATCATGTTGCTTGCTCATTTTATAAATTTACAAATACTTAAAAACCTATACGATCACTCTGTTTATGACGACAGAATTGTAAATTATCTCAATTTATAATTTTCAGAACTCTTAAATTGCAATCATCTCTTTAAATTGGCAGAAATGTAACACAATATAAATTTTACCACTCTCTCATCTCTCTGCGATAATTTGTTTTTTTAAATAGTATGGGAGTTCTGTAAAATGTTTTTTTTTTAACCGACTGTACATCACATGTGACATGTAATGCTGCAATTGATTACAATGAATGTGACATGTCATGATATCTCTAGCATTAACCCTTTAACAGGCGGTGGTCACAAAAAAAGGACACCTAATTTTAATTCCAAAACTGACAAACAGCACCAAGAATATTTAATTAAAATTTTCATTTTGTTAAATATCGGAAAATAAGCAAGTTTATATTTTCTAATGAATTTGTTTGTTATTTCTGGTGTCAGCCCATTATTTCATCATTTTACAAACAGACTTACTCCGCGCCGGAAAGGGTTAAAACCAATTGTTTGGTGACATATTTTGTTTACTGTAAATAGTTGAGGGGAAAGTAAACAAGTACAAAATTATTAACACTGTCCAACATAGTTGAAAAGTGTTTGTGAATTAGGTTTGTCTGTGCTCTAACTCATGTAAATTATACTCGGATTGCCATGCAATTGGTATATATGTTAAAGAATTCTAGTTACAGTACTGTCTATGAACAATAATTGCTGGTACGCGTTTTTAAATTTAACCATTTTTTATTACTTGGTGTGTATAAATTCTATAGATCATACAGAGGGCTGTACAAAAGTTCTCAAGTACATTTAAATTTTTAGCAGAAATTGATGAAGGGAATTTTCAACTGTACTATGTGCTTCCTAACCGAATTAAATTTTAGCATACTATGTAATATCTATACAGATCTATATATCACATACAAGGCTGCATAAATGGATTAGAATATTTTTCTGATTATTGATGGTAATTGTTGAAATTGGGTTTTATAATGTGTTATGCTTTTACCAAATTTCTTACTTAGACATCATATTTCTGGTTATTAAACAGTGACATTTTGTTACAGTATTAATGTGTTGGAAAGTGTTTCATAATCTATGCTTGACACATGATTTTGTATTCTTGTTTTCCTTTTAATGTTACTTTTACTGCTGAGTATTTTAATTATAAAACTAATCAAAAACAGAAAATTATCCTAAAAAATGCATGGAAAGGTACTTAGCATAAAGATCAAGAAATACATAGTCACTTAAATTAATGATCTGCTAACAAAAGATTAAATTATGATTTTAAATTAGAATAAAATTATTTTAAAGAAACTAAATTATTTATTAAAATAATATTTCAATACATTTTTCAGATGGTCCAGACTACCTCAAATTTCAACCAGATTTTAATATTTTTTATTGAAGTATTTATCAGAGACACAAAAAACCCAAAAGAGAATAAAGTTATTTAATTTATGAAGATGTGAGCTACAATATTACCATAAATGATTGCACTTAATTTATTAAGTAGGATTATGAAAATATCAAAATGTTAAGGAAAAAAATATGAAAATAGTGAAATTTTTCCTCTTAAGATAAATATGAATTTACCTATTATAATCACTAAAGATAAAATGTTAACCTGTAATTTATGGGGGCATTACCATAGTCCCAAAGAAAAAAAAAAAACCTTGAAAAATACAAGGTTGGGATTACTGTCTTCCCAAAAATTTCCACTCATATGATTTCTCAAGCGTTGTTACCCCTAAAATAGATTATTCTAGGGTTAAAACGAACAACATTAAAAATTATCAATGTGCAAAATTATAATTTTATATATAAAAAATTAGGAAGGTGTAATTAAAATTCAGCACAGCGCTCTTAAATTCATTACGTCACACAGAAAAAATAGAACAGTGCACAAGTAAAAAAAGTACACCATTTCTCACCATTGAAAACAGTTATTAGGAATGAGATATGCATAACTTTTTTGAATAACAATGTGTATTTCCATATTTTATTTTAACATGTTTTATTTTGAAAACAATTTTTTTAAAAACTTATTATTGTTTTCTATTTTGTCTACACTTACATATATTAAAATCTCCTCAAATATTATACAGTGGAACCTGTTTAAAAAGTTCCTATTTAAGAAGTTTTAAAGCAGTGGTCCCAATTGGTTTTCTATTTCTTTAACACTAAAATCCACTCTTTAAGAAGTTTTAATTTTGAAAATCTTCCTTCTTAAGAAGTTTTTTCCCCCGAAAAACCTTTTATCTGAATTTCACTATACAGAAACTTTTTTTGCATTTACAATGTTCTTTCTTTCAAGGGAAAAAAAAAGATTCAAAATGTACATATGAAGAAAGGAATAGATAAAGCAGAAAAGCAAAAGAATGTAACACCTGTCCCCATAGTTATAGAATACACGATAGACATAGTTCAGAATTCAGAGGAAGTAACCAGCCAGTTTTGAGAATTTCACTCTTGTAAGGTAAGAGGTTTTCTTTTCTTTCTATGCCGGACTTTAGCGTGGAGTTAGGAAGGGGGTGGGGGGATTATCACTGTGATGAATGTAGTTAAATATGCAAAAGGCTTTTTCAAGAGTGGAGGAAAGAAGTGGTGGTGGTGGTGGTGGGGGGTGTCGTGCGAATTTTCGTGTAGGATAAAAAACTGTAAATTGTTGAGTGGCTGATTCAATTCAATTATAATTATTTTAGATGTAATTAATATTCTTTATTTTTATTGCATAAATGCATTAAAATATTTAAATTTTTAATTTATAAAACTATTTTGTATATCTAATTCAATACTTTGTATAATTTTATATAATTAATGTTTTCATTATGTATTTTGTTATTATAGTTTTTCCTCTCGGAAGTTTTCCCGTTTAAGACGTTTTATTTACACAGTCTCCTGGAAAACTTCTTAAGCGGATTTCACTGTATCTCCTTCCTAACTCCTCTTTCAACATTAATTATTCAATGATTTAATCTCTTCATATGGACTTATCTGGAATAAGTTACAAAAACGCTTAGCAGCAGAAAAAAATAGTAAAACTTTTTTAAGCATATAATTTTTATAAGTCATCAGAATCCACTGATTACTAACTAAATATGGATGTTCTCAAGTATTATAACAGATAATTTCATTTATTAAATACATATAAATTATTTAGTTTTAATCAATTTTAAAAGTTAATAGCAGCATATAAGAATGTGTCGTTTTGATGTGTAGTGATTTGTCAATGTTTAATTTAATATAACCTTTAAAATATATAGTATATGTGTGGCTATGTAATATAGAATTTCAAAACATCATCTTGAAGTCTAATTTAATGCATTCTCCTCAATGTATATGTTATGTTGTTATTTTTTAATCTTTTAGCACTCATTAATTTATGACCATTGTAGAAGACTTACTGCAGCATTTTACTCTAGTCAGTTGATGTGATCACTTCCATAATCCATATCATGAAGAAGAAAACCACACAATTATGTTGTATTAAGTGTTAAGAATGACTCAATAACATGAATAGACAGCTGGTAAAAGTTTAACACCTGCACAACGCTTTACTTAGATTGTACTCTACGATTCTAAAGCGGAATCTTGTCTCTGGCAGTCAACAGATCAAAATTCCGAGGGGGTTTTCTCTGAAATACAGTCATTCACTAAAAAATCAAAATCATTTTTAAGTACTTTTATTTTTGGAGCCATTTCCACAAAAATATGAACACTCTTTGGTAATAGTATACTGCCCACCAATCTAATTAAAAATTCGTAAGAAACTATTATATTTTCATAAAAATTCCGAGCAAAGCTTTACAAAAATTTTCAATTGTTACATTAGCTACAAAGATATTAATTTAATAAAATTCTATATTTAGCAGAATTGACCACTTTCTGATGTTGCGTGGATTATTCAAACAGTTAAAAACACATAAAAGCTCAGCTCTGAACCTATGCAAGAGTTTTTAAAGACAACGTGTAGCATAGGCAGTGTTTGAAATTAGCAGTCGTTAGTTGTCAAATATTAACTAAATTATCGCATTTGATGACTGCAAAATTATTCTCGGTCGTGAAATATGGTGCATAGCTTTTTTTAAAAACATTTTTAACTATTATTTTAAATAAAAACAAAATATTTGTGCTTTTCTAAAAAGAAGCATACAATATTACAGTTAAGTTAAAAATAAATTTTAGAAATTGCAACTAAATATTTTAATTTGACGCCTAAGATATTTACAGTAGCCTTTTATTTCCTAATTTCTATCACTGAGCGTAGCTATACAATACATGATTCTAAAAAGAGTGCCATGAGCAAAAGGGTCTGTGTCTAAACCAATCAAAGACTTCATTTAAGAACTTTTTGGCAGAATCATAATTTTAATGTAAAAGAAATAAACTACTGGTGCAAAACAATATTCTGAGCATCCCTTCGAATAAAAAAAAGCACATAAAAGAATAGAATGTTTGATCAAAACACATTGAAAGAGAAATGCCGCAATGCCAAAAATGAAAAAAAAAAAAAGAATGATGCATAGAAAATTATTAGAATTTTATGAAATGAAAAAAAGAATAATAGTATTTAAGATGAAATATAATAAAATGAAATAGGGAAAATTTAGAATAATTTTAAAATAGGTTAATATTTAAAATATGTTATATGTATATATATATAATAATATTTTAGATTTTATGGGTTTATTTATGTTTTGAAATTATTTAAATGTTGACATATGTAAAAATAAATAGATAAAATAATTTTATACTAAAAATTTACTTAATCAAAATAATTAATAGTTATTTAGATATTGTTTTAATCTTTAACTAGATGGCAGCACCATATAATGATTTTAAAAAAACTATTACTATTATTCTTTAGTATTATTTTTTAGTTATTGTTTATTATAAAACCAGATGGCAGCACCATATAAATTTTCACAATTTTTTTTTTCTCTTTTAACTGAAAACTTGGAATACAAGTGAAATTTTTAAATATTCCAATAATATAATATATATATTAAAATTATTTAAGTTAAAAAATATTTTTAGTAAATGAATTTATAGTTTTTATATTATTTATTTGTATTTTTATATTTTAAATTAGAAATAGTTAAAATCACAATGGTTAAATTAATAACTGCTACTTTTAGAAAATTAACTGTAATTTTAACTTGTACGTTTGAATTCACTTATTCACTTTACCATGTGCTTAGCACAAAACATTTTTGGCTTCGGATTCTGGACAAATTTATGTTGTAATGTATAGATTTTCTTTGTCTTCCTTTGTATTTATTTGTTTATAAATGGATTTATTTTCTTCCGTTTGATTTGTAGTGTTCTATTTTCAAAGGTATCCTTTTTTTTTTTTTTTTTTTTTCCAATTTTTTTCCAATGATTGTTAGGGCTTGGAATTGTCACAAAATTTTGGCTTTAAGCTTGTGACAGTTACAGAAAACAATCATTCTTTGCTTATAATGTGGTTTCCCAGCCCTTGAAAAAGTAAATTACATTATAAGCTTGCATTTGTGTTTTTTTTTTTTTTTACTTATGTTTCACTTTTTGAATAAATACTTCATTTGTTAGGACTATGTTTTATAATGTGTAATTTGACATAGCTATTTTGGATAATAATTTCATTGCATTTGGTCAGTTATTTCTGTTTCAATGGTTAATTTTTGCAATAAGTTTTTATATATATATATATATATATATATTAGGCACATTGCCTTCGTAGTTGCCTTCTAGTAGCAGGGTTTCTCCCAGGTTTAGAAAAGGGCAGGGTGCTGCTGGTGAGAAAAGGGCACTTTTTTTTATTCTAAAGGGCATTTTTAAGATTCTTGAAGGCACTTTTCAGATTCTTAAGGGCACCTTTTTTAATTGTTATAGGTTATTCTTTTGGTTTTTAAAGCCGCTTTTGGTATTTAAATGTCAAGGCACTCTTTTTAAGACAACTTTGAGTCAGTTTTTACTATGAAAGCAAATTATTTAATTCAAAAAGAAGGGCGGGCACTTTTTTTAATGAGGGGCAAGAAGGATGCTAATTATTTTATTGGAGGGGGCAAGAAGGGTGCTAATTATTTTTATGAAGGACATGAAGGGTGCTATTTTGTAAACCAAAGGGCAGGCAGGGTGCAGCACCCTTCTGAAACTGTCTGGGGGAAACTTTGTAGTAGTTATACAGACTTATTCATTTGATAATATATAATGGAAGTTTACAAATTTTTTACTAGAAAACATTTATGAATCCATTAAAAATAAATTAATGCAAATTTAATGAGAGTTAGCCATGATGCATCTTAAAATTAAAGCTAAAAAATTAAAGCTGTCTTTTTTAATTTAAAGTCACCTTTTCTTAAGTGGTTACAACTAAAAAAAGCTGTACAGATTTTTCTGGCCTGGCTAAAATTTGGCAACACTGGGGAAAAATGATAGAATTTTGGTTAACATTTTTAAAATGCCAAATGATAATAAATACACATCCTTTAAGTAAAAATAAATAAATAACCAAAAATTATATGAAGAGACTTTGTACACATCACATTTTGGACATTAGTTTCGAAAGCAATTATCAGTAATAACTTTTACTGATATGGCAACTATTGCAAAACTTCACATCTGTAAATACTATTAATAAATGTATTTTCTTTTTAAATCTCCCACAAGATTAAGAATATTAGCCAGTAAAAATATTCATCAATACAGACAATTATTATCAAATTAAGTAAATACAATAATAGACCAGTACATAATGGGTCATTCCATGGTAACTTACGTTACATTTAGAATAATTGACTTCAGTAATTTTGGTAATATAACACTAAAAAATATTCGAAAAGTAATGTTTATATGATTTGTTAACAACACCTACCAAAGCTAAATTTGGATGAAAATGACTTAAATTTAGTACTATTTCTTGAACGCTAAAAATTTTATTTACTATGGTAACTTACATTTCTGACAAAAAGAACGTAAGTTACCATAATAAATTTAATGGCCAGTGTTCAAAAAATAGCACTAAAGGTAGGTAATTTTCATCCAAATTTCGCTTTGGATAAGTTTAATTAACAAATCCTATCAACATTACATTTTCAATATTTTTTGGTGTTATATTATGAAAATTACTAAAGAAAATTATTCTAAATGTAACGTAAATTACCATGGAATGACCCTAATGAGATTTTGAAGACCTCCGAAATCAATTTGTTAAAGTGAAATTTTACTGAATTTAGATAATTTTTTAATTCACCTAATATTATAGGATTACATTACTTCAACATGAATTTACAAAAAAAAAATATATATATATATATATACCTCCTCATCCTCCTCTTCTTCTTCTTCTTCTCCATCTGACTGTTCCCCAGGACGTTTACGCTTTCCTATTCTTAAAGCCTCATTTTTTTCAGCCGCAGAGGCATCAGGATCATGAATAACTAAATGTCGTGTAAGATTACCCTAAAATTTCCAGTTGAGTGAATGAAAAATAGTACATAAGGAAAGAACTTTTACAATTGATTTCAAATGAAAATTATAATAAATACAGTAGAAGATCTTTATAACGCAATTCTATGTATAACACACAACTTCTCAGATGTAAACAATGAATTTTTAGTTGAGAAACACCTGAATTCCCACATTATAAATAGTTGCTATTCTCTAGAGAACTAAATTTGATACATTAGTTCAACTTTATCTCCTTAATTCAGAGCTAATTACTGAAAAAATTGCTTTGATTTGATACAGGTATGTTTGGACAATGTTTATAAAGTAAATTTAACAATGTGTGGAATGATCTATATTATGCAAAAAATTATAATCTGCACAACTCCTGGTAATAAAGAATGCAATATAAAGATACTCTAATGTATTTTGGTATGTTTCACAGTTATATAACGCACAACCTCGTGTTTTTAGGTTTGCGTTATAGAGATCTTCTACTGTAGTCACAACTAAACTAATAACATAATTTGGCAATTACGGGAGAGATCAAATTTTAAAATCTCAAGAAAAAGAAAGAGATGTTATGTCACAATGTATTAATTATTTTGAATGCAAATTTCATATACAGTTGAACCTCGAAAATCCGGAATCGACCGGACCACAGCGATTCTGAATTTTCGAATTTTCTGGATTTTGGAGATCTGTTAAAAATATTTTTTATGATAGTATAACATACAAAATGCAATATTTTCCCCACTGCAAATAAACTATGATCAAATTGGCGAATTAAATAATAAAATAGGAATAATACAGTAAAATATAACACCTATGCTGAAATTAAATATACATATTAAAACACAACAAATTAAAATATAGTACACAATAGATAATACAGTATAGGATCTATTATCCGGCGTCCTGATTTCCAGAACGCTCTAAAAACCTGAACACTGAACAATCTGAAACCGAAACTTTCAATTCAAAAAATTGGTAGATTTTTTATTTTCTTTTTCACATCTTATTGAAGAGTTAACATGCTTTATTATTCAATATTTTAAACTTTTTTTCATACATATCAAGATACCGTAAAATCTCACTACCCCACCCTCGCAAACGCAGTAAAAAGAAGTAAGATAATCAGAGGTGGCCCAGTTAAGGTGCTCCGCGGAATACAAGCATTAAATGAATGCAACCGTCGGACATATGTTCTTTTTTGGATCATTTTTATAACTTCTCATCGGCAAAATCGTTAAAAATACAGAAGAACTATCTACATATTTTTAAATTTCATACTTTTCTTTCTTAAATGCCAAAATCCATCAAATTTTTTTTGAATTTTAACCTTTTGAAATAGAATATTTTTTAAACATCGACATGCTTTTTTATTTTCTCCTTCTTTCTTAAAACATGTTTTTGAAGATGGAAAATCTGATTTTCATGATAACAGGAAGCCTATGTCGTCTAAAGGTACACCCACAATTCGGCCAATCAGAGAGATCAAATCAGGAGAATGAACAAAGGGAGAAGTATTTGTTTCCGCATGATTCAGCTGGGAGAGAAAATGAATGAGAGAGGGTGGGAAAAAGAGTAAATAAGAGAGAAAAGTGATAGGTTCCTTTACTGTTTAAGTCCATTCCCAGAATATTGTACTTAGCGTGCTTTATTTATTAGGAAAGACTTTTTTGGGATTATTTGAAAATTTTTAATTACAATATTACGGGAGAGGGGTGAATCCTTTATCTCCATTTTATGTATCTAAAACTACCTATTTATTAAAAAAAATACTCAAATAAAAATAAGGAACCTGACAAAATATTTTTTAGCCACACACAGGGTGGCTTATTCTTTCAATCTCTATCATTTTTCATGTTTATGAAAAGTCACAGCAATCCATCGTTGCCACAGATTAATCTCGGAAAATGAAACATTTGAAGTTACTTAAAAAATTAATAACTCGAAAAGTATTTGTCACAAAATTGTTTTACAAACTGCGTTAGAATGGTAAAAAATTGTATTTTTCTTGATATAAATTTAAAATCGATTGATTATGTCGTTTTTCAAATATTAGATTTCAAAAATTACAAAACTTCACAATGGAGTACCGTAGCGAAACTTTTACGCGTCAAAAGATAATGATAAAGACATTGTGGCTCGACGTCTATCGTGTATACTGGCCATAGCATGAGTAACGAATTATAGTAAACTTTTGATTCTGTTAAAATATAAAAGTGAATTATGTATATACATTTTTAAAAAATAACGAAAAACATTTTATCACAAACATCAACAAATTTTTTTCTTCTATTTATTCCCTTATTCCAAAGATATCGTTTTATCGTCTGCTGCCATAGCAACATGAATTAAATTTCATTAAAAAAAATTGCTCAGTGATAGAAAAATATTTTTCTAAATCGAATGGTTATTGAACAACTAAACACTTTAACAGGGGAATTTTTATTTGTTATTTAGATATTTTAAAATTGTTTGTTGTCATTGCGTTTTTATTCTGAGTTTATTTATTTTTTAAATAAAAGCCGTGTGTGGCAATCTATATTCTGCCTTATAGCAGAATTTTCCCCTCTTGTTTATGATGATTTTTTAAAAACACTTCAACATTTTCAAGGGTTAAAAAGTGCAAAATTCTCTCACTTTATTGAGAATCCTGTTCCTGTTTTTTATACTTTTTTTTAACCTGCCCATTTTTTTAATAATTAAAGTCTTTTAATTAACGGTCAGGCGGTATAAAAATATACCAGAACATGTCCATATTTGTTTATTTAGTTTTCAGTTAAAAGTGTTTAACTGCATTCCATGAGAAATATGGAAATTACAGCTAAGTATTATTTCAAAAATCGATAAAACTGAAATCGGGAAAATGTCTGGATGTTAGAGATTTCCGGAATTTGGATGTCCGGATTTTCGAGGTTCAACTGTATATATTAAAAAAAAAACTTTAATAGAACTTCGGATTAATACTTTTGAAATTTGACTAATTATTTTCCTCTCTCTCTTTTTTTTTAATAGCTCAATGATTATTTTAATTGGTGAGTGAATATGAGGTGATGTATGGATAAAACATAACAGTAATTAAATAACCTTAATTGATTTTTATGTTAAATATATATGTAAAATACTGCAAATACTTACTTTATGACGAAAAAGTTTTGGACACGATGGGCACTTGAATGTTTTTTCTTTTGGTACAGGTGCAACATAATCTGGATTATGATACAGATTATTATGCCTTCTAAGTAACTGTTTCTGTCTAAATGTTTGATCACATTCTTCACAACGGAAAGGTTTTTCATTAGTATGTCTCAACATATGTGATTCCAGATGACGTGCAGAAATAGAAGCATAAGGACAAAGTTCACATTTGAAACATTTTTCACCTTCATGAGTCTTTGAATGCAACTATAAAAAAAAAAGAAAATTATTTCAGTCTTGAAAATATAGACATTTGTAATAAAACATATAAAACTATAAAAGATTGCAGTATGTGTCAAATGAACAAAAATTGGAACAAAAAGATAATTTTATTTACTTTATGTCAGCATAAATCAATTTTACTAATTGTATCCCCTTAGATACTATTGGAGGATTCAATTATTATAATTCCAAATGAAAAAAAAACATCTACTAAACAATACATCATGCAACAGCAACACAATACATGAGCTTTTCATTTAAAAGTTGTCGCTAGTGAGGTGAAGTTTATATTAACTGTTTTAAACAAGTACTGAATAATCATGTTTTCAAAAATTACTTAATGATAAAAATGTAGCTTTATTTCTTCCAGATTCTAATAAATCAGTCAATTGCAAAATGGTAAATGATTGTAAATTATGTATTTTTTTTTGTAACTGACTTGACAAGACCTTCATTTAATACCCATCTCAGTAAGATTCAGTTGTTGTTTTTTTTTACCTTGCATTTTGTCACATGTTGTTTGATATACTGGATATATCACAGGGGTCGGAAAAACTACTATTTTATTGTAGCGAACTACAATTACTTTATCGAAAATGTAGTTAACTACAACTACTTTATCGATAATGCAGTTAACTACAACTACAACCACTTGTTTTAAAAAGTAGCGACTACAAACTACTTTTCAAAAGTAGTCACTAATTCGCTACTTTCAGATTTTGTCAAAGGGTTCCATGTACACTAGAAATTGAAGACACAAATTAAATAGAGCGGCCCCTCATTATATCGTGTCTGCCAGGATATAATTTAAAAAATACAACATAATCGAGGGCATTAAAAAATATAACATACAAGTAAAAGGGTACTTCTCTATTATCCCGTCGACCACTTTTCATAACAGAAAACTATCGCCAAACTGTAAAATTAAACGCCAAAAATGCAGTCCCATTTACTTGATGTCAGAAGCATTATACGTGTTTGTTATGTCATCAAGTGGTTTTTAATTCGACATTTGCGTGCATTTTTCATTATGTTTTACTGATTTATTAGTTATTTTATTAATTAAAATAACAATTGTGTCCTTAAATTCTTATATTTTATTTATTTATTTATTTTGATATTCCAATGGCAACATTCTCCCGTTTATTTGGCGTTACATTTTGGCGATAGTTTTTTGTTATGAAAAGTGGTCGACGGGATAATAGAGAAGTACCAGAAAAAGTTTTGTGTTTGTTTCCAAAATGTTAATTTACACACCCATTAAATTTCGTAGCAAAATTATAAGAGAGATTATAATCTAGAATATTACAGAGAAACAACTCTAGATGGAAATAATACATAAATCTATAAATCAAAAAATTCCGAATATTAAGAAATTGGTTTTAAAACATAAAGACTTAATAATGAGGAAATAGACAATTGTTGCCAGAAAGAAAATTAATTCATTTGGTGGATTAGTACTTGATTTTACCAGCAAGTCTCAATGGGGAAAATCTATCACTTTATGTGATACGTTGTTACACGCTACAGCCGAGATTCGCAAATTGTTGAGCAGGACAAATTTTACTCAAAAGAAGCAAATTTCGGCAACGTTATTGGCAGAATGATACATCTCCCACCATCACCACTGAAGTAGCATTAAAAGTAGCAATGGTTCCCGCTACAAACTACGGATTTTTTTGTATCGCACTACTCGCTACACTACGTTATTCAAAATGTAGCATGCTACACTAAACTACTGTAAAAAGTAGCAGCTACAGTAGTTTCGCTACTTTCAGCGTGCTACTTCCGACCCCTGATATATCATAATATTATATGCAATGTTTAGAGTCATTAGCAGTCTGCAGTGTACCCAATTTTCTTTTCTTTTTTCCCCCCCTTTAATGTAAAAAAATCTACCAGAATTTCTAAATAGTAATCTTTGCTTTATTTATTCATGAAATTTCTGTCATAAAAAAATAAAATAAATAAAATAAAATAAATAAATAAAAATTAATATTCAGAAATTCTAGAAGATTTTTTTTTTATTAAAAAAAAGTGCTAAATTGACAAAACTGCCGAAAAAATAACTTGACCATGAAAGAAAAATCTTTTGGTAGTCTATGCAGAAACAATAGCCAAAGATTTCTTAATTTTTCAGGTTAATATGTTCTCAGGATCGCTGATTCTTAGAACCAGTGACTTATTTTTTAATCTAATGCTGGTTATATGAACAATTTTGACTGTATACTGAACAGATACACTGAATTCATCTAACAAGATGAATTCAGTGTATGAAACCTTCTTTTTGCCTTTTTTTAGGGAAAGGACAACCACAAGACACATACATATGGTGGAGAGAATGGCCACTGAATAAAGATAATCTATACTAGGGATGTAAAAAATACTCGGCCACTATCAACCGAAAACTTTCTCAGCTCGTCATAGGAAATTCTGAAAAATCCCACTGTTTCAAGGGAATCAAAACGTTGCCTGTAGTATACAAAGCGAATAAAAAATCATGGATGACGTTGGAATTTTTTAAGAGTGGATCAAAATGCTAGACAAAAAAATTAAATATAAACAAAGAAAGATCCTATTAATCATTGATAACTGCACGATTATTCTTCAGAAATTAAAAATCTTGAAGCAATAAAGATTATTTTTCTTCTCCCGAATGTTACATCCCTTTTACAACCTATGGATCTAGGTGTTATACAAATACAGTGTTTCAAAAAGATGTAGGGGAAGATAGGGATAGTTGAGCCACTTTTTAAATTTTAATTTTTTTAAATTTTTTATAGTTTTTTAGAACAAAATAAAATATTGTAGTTGAAAATTTGATATTTTTTCTTCAACTGAAAACCATTTTCAATTAATTTTGAACTATTTTTCTTTGTCCAATAAATTTTTACTTTTTCTTTTACATTGTGGCTCAAGTATCCCCATGAGGGGGATACATGAACCATAGTGAAGGGATACTTGAGCCAATACTAAAAAATACCTACAAAAATAATATTTTTCTTTTTATTGTTTTATAAATGCTTCACGTAGTGATAAATTAAGATACACTAAGTCCTTCGAAACCAGTTGTGAAAACAAAACTAGTAACACAATCATTTTTTGTAGTGATAATTGGTGGTCGAAGGATCATTTCAACTTGGGTTTCATCGATGATAGTAACATCCTCAGTCGGTGGCCATTTAAATTTGGAATCTGCAATTCTTCAAGCAAATTTCATGTTCATTCCATTTTCTGAAATATTAAGTACTTGTCCAACAAATCTTTTCACAGTTTTCTTTCCTTTATATTTTACCAGCAACCAATCGTCAATAGTGGGTTTTCTGTTGATATCATCACCATAATTGTCAGTATTTTCACATAGTGACATTGTTGAACTCATACTTTTAATAGAGTAGCTGTCAGAATCTGAACTAGATGTATCGTGCCACTCTTTCAAGCCCTTTTTTGATTTCACTGGAAAAGGTTTTCTTTTCACCTTTGGTTCCATGCTGGTAAGTTTGAGCTGTGATCTTTGTTGCTTTTCTTGGGGTTTTTTGTGTGCTCTATTTAGTAGCTCTTCTTCAATTTTCTGGAGTGTAGGTCAAAATAGTTGATTTTGCTCTTTTCCTGACCTTTTTCATAATGCAGGGCAAGGCTTTGGGATAAGGTCGTACAATTTCTGGAGAGACAATGGTTTGACTAATTTAGGGTCCGGGAATAGAGCAGTTTACAGAAAGAGCCTGGTTCATTACAATATTTTTATTTTGGTTCCAACATTCTGTTAGAGTAAGATCTGAAGAAATTTGGAAGTTTTTAATAGGAGTACTTGGTTGTTCCATGTATGACCTATCAGTGACAAATGAACTCACAAATTCATCATCTGTGAAAATGTTTGCATTGAGTGGTACAATGTCACTTACTTCAAATCCTTTGCAGATATTTTGACTACTAAATACCTCTGTTGGGGACAATAGAAATCATTTCTTTGGTTAAAAAAAAAAAAAAAAAGTTACAGTAACAGAGGTTACAATTTCAGTATACAATATTTAATCTTAAAATATGACATTAAAAAATAAATATTTTAATATTTTGGGCCTAACTAGTTAAAATATCAGAGATTATGACCAGTCAAACTAGTTAAAAAATTGATTTTGGTACTTTTTGGTTAGCCGGGCGCCAGTGAAAAAAAAGATATATTTCCCAATATACATATATATTAATAATATATATACATATATTTCCCTATATATATTAACACATTAACTATTTTACTAGTTACTGTGTAGAGACTATTTTGTTAGTCAAAATGAAAAAAAAAATAGATATTTTCATTTATTGATTATATTTTTAATGGAAAAAATAAATAAATAAAGAGTTCTTCCCCATTTTACCCAGAAAAAAAATATCTTTGAACATGAAAAGGACGTAATTTCCTAGTGGGGATGGTTGAGCCATGGCTCAAGTATCCCCAATGTCAGTGGCACAAGTATCCCCATTACCACCATTTTTGTTTATCAGACTTTTACTAAGTAATGCATGCAGCTATTTGAATTATTTTAGATTCAAAATATAACTGAAAGTATACTTATTAAATCTATCTATATTGTTGCAGCTTAAAACAAAACTTTGATTACAAAAAAATTCAAAAATACTCAGGGAAAAAGCAAATATTAATCACTATACTTTCAAAATGGTACCAAGTTATGTGATTTTTTTTTTTTACATATGCAGAACTATAAATATGTTACCATGTTGCCAATTTTAGAAAGAAAAATTAACCTACTGTAGAGAAAATAGGGGTGGCTCAAGTATCCCATATGATCAAGCATCCCCACTCTCCCCTACTGAAAGAAACTAGTCAATGACATTCTAATTAGCTTAGAAGCAAACAAAACTCTTACGATGAATTTGTTAGAGGCTATTCATGAAGAAAATGATGCTTGGTAAGCAGTTTCACAGGACACAGTTAAATTGCTTCCATTTTAAAGAAACAAGCATGAGAAATTGAACCTGCTGCTAAAGAGTAAAAAAAAAAAAAAAAAAAAAACACTGAAACTTAAGAATTCAATCATCTAACGTAAGAATTATGGAGACATGTTGTTTTGCTAGAAAATCTAACATTTGAAGATTATGTTGCTGTTGACGATAAGTTAGAAACGTAGGGGGAATTTTCAGAAGATGACATAATTTGCAGCATTCTCAATCCTGAACAGGACATCCCAAAGAATTCTACCAACAAGAAAACTGATGATGTTCTAGAAACACCTCCTATCAAAAGAAGCAAAGGATGCCATCAAAACTCATTTCAGATAATCAATGGCCTCGAAAGTGGCATCCTGGAAGTTTCCAGCCTCCATTTGAAACAAAAAAGTACCATATCATTTTTCAAAAAATGTTATAATTAACACATTCGCATCGGGAATTGAGAATTCTTGTCTTACAAAAATAAGTGTTGTCGTCAAAAGCATTTCAGGAAAATTCCAGGCTCATTCATAAGTATTTTGAAATTTCATTTGCAAATTTTAATGTGAGCTGGTCATTTTGTACTTACGTAATAACTTCAACTAAATTGCAATTGTTCCTGTATTAATCTATTATTTTCAAAATATAATTAATTTTTTTTGTTTTGTTTTTGTTTCAAAATGTTACTTGAAAATTTATATTACTATGTTATTTACGGGTAAAGGGAAAATAAAAAAAGAATTAGATTAATGAAAAATAGATTCGATTGAAAGATAGATAATACCTAATAGCAGTCCACTGTGCCCCGGTGGGTGGACCAGTGTGCCCCATAAGTGGGGCACACTGGTCCACTTTATGGGTACATGTAGGCATGTACCCATAAGGCATGTAATTTTTTTTTTTTTTTTTTTTTTGAAAAATGTATTGAAAACTATGTTATGAGAAAATTATGATGAATGTGTAAAGGTTTAAGGAATATTCAAAAATATTTTCATGCAGATCAGTTTGTCCATTAAAGAGAAAAAAAAATTAACTGAAAAAGGGGTCCAATGTGTAGCAGTCTCCCCTATGCATTTATATCATGTTGCCCACATTTTTTTTAGATTGTGAGCCATTTTATAATAAATCCGTATATTGAATGTTATTTACTGATGCATAAACTTGAGTAAACTATCTAGGAAACAATTTACGAAGGCCTTTCAGAAGAGGGAGGATGGAGGAACTTCCATTGTTTTAATATCATTAAAATACGGCGTTTTATAGGAAATATTCCATAATTTTTATGCTATTTTTAGTATTAAAAATTAAGACAAATTACTACAAATATATTTTTAAAAAATTGTATTAATCAATAGTTTTTAATTTTTATTACATTAGAATGTGTATTTTTGAACTGCATTAAAAACAACCAATATCAGCAACTTTTGATTTAACGACCATTCAATTTAACGTCTTATTTGCTGAGGTCCTGTGAAGGTCATCAATCACAAATCACGATTCTACTGTATTTTTAAATTAATACTGGTGAATGATGAGTTTATTTTAGGCAATGTTGAATTCAGGAAGTAGCTCAAGGAGACATCCCTCCTTGAAACTCACAGTCTCCCCCCCTCCCTTCTTTTTTGCCCCTCATCTAAAAAATAGTGCCCTTTTTGCCCCTCAGTCAAACAAATTGTGCCCTTTCTGTCTTTTGTATTAAAAACTTTGCTTGCATAGTAGAAACTGCCTCATTGTTGAGTTTTTAAAGGATTGCCCTAACTTTTAAATATTAAAAGTACCTTTAAAAATCAAAAGAATCAATTAAAAAGTAAAACAAGAAAGAAAAACATCATGCATCAAGCATAGATTATGAAACACTTTCCAACACAGTAGCAAAACTTCACAGTTTACTAAGTAGAAACAATTTAGAAAACGCATAAAACCCAATTTCAGCAATTACTACCAATAGTTGAACAAAATATCTGAATTCTTTTGTGCACTCCTGTAAATGATTATGATCTATAGATTTGTATGTATACACTACACAGTATACTAAAATTTAATTCAGTTAGGAAATACATAGCACAATTAAAAATTCCCTTTCAGCAATTTCCGTCAACAAACGGAAATATATGTGAGAACTTTTGAGTAGTCCTGTGTATGTACTAAAGAATTTATATACATCAACTAATATTCAAAATATTACTTACATTTAAAAATGCATGAAGCAACTGAAAATGAGCTACCAGCAATTATTGTTCATAGACAGTACTATAACTAAATTCTTTTGAGTGTTCCTGTAAATGAATGATACATTCTATGCACACAATATTCTACAGTAAGCACCTTGTAGTGTACCTTTGTGATAGATATCAATTTGAATGTGTTTAAAATAGTGCAACATCATTAAAATATGCCACAAACAATTTTTCTCCATAAGCGGTAAAGTAACGGAGTTCTTTTGGTGTCCATGTAAATATAACGTAAATGTTACACATTTCATTTTCAATACCAAACATACCATAGTAAACCCCAATAACATATATCAATTTCATGGCAATCCGAGTTAGAGCACAGACAGACCAGGGATGTAGTGGAGGATAAACAGAGAAACTCTGTATACCTTCAGAGTAACTCTATATACCCTTTGTAGCTATAGTGTGTATACTCTCTGGTATATACCCTCTGGTTTTTTTTATGACTACACCACTGGGACAGACAGCAGACAAACCGATTTTATTAAACACTTTTCCAGAGTTTTCCCAAGGTTTAAAAAGGGGCAGGGTGCTGCTGGTGAGAAAAGGGCACCTTTTTTTATTCTTAAGGGCACTTTTTGGATTCTTGAGGGCACTTTTCAGATTCTTATTGGTGCTTTTTTTAATTATTAAAGGTATTCTTTTGGTTTTTAAAGCCACTTTTGATATTTAAAAGTCAGGGCACTCTTTTAGGTAGCTTTCAATACTAAAAAGTATAAAGCTACCTATTGCAGCCGTTCGGAGGAAAGCAGTTCCGGAAAATTTCGATATATTTTCACCGATCATGACCCCCAGACCCCAAAACCACCCTCTGCTCAAATGTTGATTTATATATATAGATATATCCATATATATATATATATATATATAGAGAGAGAGAGAGAGAGAGATATATCCATATATATATACAGTCAAACCTCGTTAACACGAACACGCTTAACGCGAATTACTTTTAGCACGAACTGTTTCCGATTGCCCTGTCCAGTTGTATGTAATGTATTTAAGTTCGGATAACACGAACTACTTTTAACACGAACAAAAAAATTTTCCCCTTGAGTGTTCGCGTTAACGAGGTTCGACTGTATATATATATCTGACCTATGTCATACGATAACGCTCGTATTTATAAATCGATTTTGATGAAACTAATTGTGTGTATTAAGGTCACCAATGTCTCGACCGAGTTCGTTGGCCAGCTTGGTCACCATTTTGTTTCAAGATGGCGGCCATTTAAAAATTTAAAACTAAACTAAATATACAAAAAAATTAAAAATTAAAATTTATTTTTCAATTACGTGTTAGGCCTTGATACAAGGATTCCAGAGCATTTTTTGGTTTACCTCTATCTTAAAAAATGGCTGAGATAGAGCAGTTTGAATTTCTAGGGTGGCTGACATTTTGAAACAAAACAACACATTAACGCGATTACTCGCAAATTTTTTTCTTTCATTGTTGTAATAACTTTCCCAATCATACGCATAAAACTATATATTCATATCCGTTAGCGCCAAATGTGGCGACCAAAATAAGTCTTCATAAATGAAGCCAATTTGGTTATTGCTCAATAATTTGGCGAATTTCTTATTCAAATTCAGTATTAACGAATCTTTTGTAAACGTTTCTTTGCATTTTAACTTGCTGTTTTCGTGTAACATTAGCTAAAATTTTAAAACGAAGATATAGGAAAGCTACCTTTTCCTCCCGGTACAGGCCGGAAGGACTTAAGACAATATTGAGTCAGTTTTTACTATGAAAGCAAATTTTTTAATGCAAAAACGAGAAAGTGCCCTTTTTTACTGAGGGGCAAGAAGGGTGCTAATAATTTTACTGGAGGGGGCAAGAAGGGTGCTATTTTGTAAACCAAAGGGCAGGCAGGGTGCAGCACCCTTCTGAAACTGTCTGGGGGAAACTCTGACTTTTCAACTATGTTGGAAAGTGTTAAAAAAGTGGCCAAGGATCTAAAAAGTGGTTTTTTCCTACCAGCAGCACCCTGCTCTTTTTTAAACCTAGGGGAAACTCTGCATCAAACATGTTAAAATACAATTTATGATATTACATTTTCATAATATTATTACACATGTATTTAATCTAAGATATAAAAAGAATCAATACCTTTAATGAATATCGATCAGGACAAGGATCTCCACAACGCTTGCAGTGTAAAGGCTTGTCACTTGTATGAAGTTTTTGCACATGTATCTGCAAATCTGTTTTGCGTCCACAAGTAGTAGGGCAAAAGGGACATTGGAAAATTTGCTTGTCTCCCGAATGTATAAGCTTATGTGTCTTAAGACTACTGGACTGTGTGAATTGAGCTTGACAGACATCACATTCATAAGGCTTTTCTCCAGTATGCGTTCTTATATGACGTTCTAGTTTGTACTTATCTGGACTTGAATAGGAACAATAAGAACATGGGAAAGGACGTTCACCAGTATGACATCGCATGTGACGCTTCAGTTTACTCAATTCAACACTAGCATAATCACATTCTTTACAACGATGAGGTTTTTCATGAGTATGTCGATAGCGAACATGACGAACTAATTCTCCGGATGTAGTGAATGATGCCTTACACTCCCTGCAACTATTAGGCCTGATACCAGAGTGAGTATTGACATGATTTCGTAAAGATGTAAGAGATTTAAAGTCTCTGTCACAAATATCACACTTATGAAGCTTTTTTGGAGATTGGGACTTCATGTCGTATAATAATAAGTACACCTCTGAAAGAAAAAAAAAATCAATAAGTTTAATTTTTAATATATATGATTAAGTTTAATAATATTTATAATTAAATATTCACTGGGTTAATTTTGATCATACAGTATATAGTGTATATCTGTATATTTAAAATTTCTTGAAAAGTGAATAAAAAAATTAATCTGTAGATAAATACCCAAAAATTATAAATAAGAATGTATTCATAAAAACACATAAAACTGCTAAATGGTAGGCACAAAACAAGAACCTTTATATGCACTTATATAAATAAATATGACGGTAAAAACATCTACATTTTGAACTAATTCTGCAGTTGTCCTCAGGTTAAAATATGATGTTGAAGTGAGCTAAAAGTCCAGAAATGAAAGCTTCTTGCATGAGAGACAATTTGTTGAGTCATTAACTAATTACATGATTGGAAAACTGTAGTGGCGCCATCCAGTGAGTATCCCAGAAAAATTAAAATGAAAAAGTTAGAGATGAATCAAAAGTTCAATTGAAGATCATCAAGTGTCACCATCTATGACACATTCAAACAAGTTCATGGTGAAAGAAGAGAAATTTTTTGAAATATTGCAAGGAGATAAAAATTAAAACTTTTTTTAAATGTTACGCCAGATTTTTGAGATATTATAAGATAAATTATCGTTGCAGGCATTATCCTCACATGCAATGATATCGACCAATTCTCTGATTATGCTTTCAAATGGGTTATTACAAGGAACTGTGATTTTCCCCTCATCAAAATTAACACAGCAGCCTTTGTTATCCCAATAGAAGCGAGAAAGAGCTGTGCTCTGGTTAAAGTCCTGATGATGCTCCTTAATTCTTTCAGAAAACTTACGTTTAGTCATGCCAATATAGACTCTTTTATCATTATTTAATAACGTAATAGGAATTTCGTATATTCCAGATTTTTGATCAAATGGGATTTTGTCAATATTATCACTAAGGGTATCAATAAGGCAAGGAGGTAGAGTAATTTTTTACCATCATATTTATTTATACAAGTGCATATAAATGTTCTTGTTACCATTTGACAACTTTATGTGTTTTTATGAATATGTTCTTATTATAATATTTCATGGTGCAAATTGTCTAACATGTGTTACCCAAAAATTGTTTTCAGATTATTAGAGATAAAATTTTAAAGTCTTTTTATCAATGTTATTAAAATTAAAATAGATGAATTTGAATTAATTTTTATTCATGATAATATTCCTTGATTGACAAAACCTAAAGCTTTAACAACCAATGAAAAAGTTATACTTAAAGACTATTTCATGAAAATAACAGTATGTTACTTTTAATATGTTATTTTTAA
This sequence comes from Maratus michaelseni, assembly GCA_963931845.1. NCBI lineage: Eukaryota > Metazoa > Arthropoda > Arachnida > Araneae > Salticidae > Maratus > Maratus michaelseni. Next base: position 114,562,144 of record OZ007598.1, on the reverse strand, counting down.
CTTCCCTCCTTTATCTTAACACTATGTTACTGAGTTACTTTTTCAATTTTGTCGCTGTTGTTTAAGAACTATACACAGGAGTTTTAAAATGTTAGAACACGCTTCAAATGTAGAGGATTAGAAAATTAAATAATTTCTGAAATTCTGGGGGGGGGGGGGGGGGTAAATATTTTTACTGGTGATTAGAATTTTTTATTGGCAACAAGATTTTATAAAAAAATTTTAAAGCCCTGTTTGCTACTGTTTATTTGTTTTCATTTTAAAGCATTATGCTTCCAGAAAAGGTTTTAGCTCTTGACCAAAAACTTTTTCAAGAAGTGGTTCAATTTTATTTATTATTATAATTTATTTTGTTACTGTTTAGTGATTTATTTATTTGTTTTCATTTTAAAACATTATGCTTCCTGAAAAGTTTTAACCATTGACCAAAAAATGTTTTAGCCATTTTTGGACATAAGTGCATGAATTTAACTATGTATTACTTACTAATAGCACACATGCACTATATGAAAGACAGAGCGAATCATTGTGAACTGAAGTTGAACTATTATTAGAATTGAAACTCCTTCAAGTAAAAAATTAATTTGGCAAACCCAAATATGATTTTAAATAAACATGAACTAATGCTGCCTGAACTTGAAAAATGAAAAACATACATATCCTAAAGAAAATTAGATTCTATAGATAGTCATAAAAATAAAAAATTCATCTGAAAATTTAAAACATATATAAAAACAGAGCAGAAATATTTTGGGGAAAAGTCCCATATCCTGTACTGCAAGATTTGGTGATTTTTTTGGCGTGCTTTTTGGGTGATAACTGTTTCAATCTGGTTTGATCTGATCGTAGAAGTTTGAATGGCTTTTCTGCTCTAGGGTTGCTTTATTTTCGTAAATCACGTTAGAAGGGAGATCTTGAAGCTTATTTGTTAATTAGTATAACGTGAATCATTACTGAGCTAAATTTTGAATTCTGTTAGATAACTAATTTGCCGCATTTAGATGCGTATCTGTGCTGCTGTTAAGATAAGTCTCTTGGTCTGCCGTTTACTTATTTTGTTTGTTTTTTTAATTTCTTTTGTATTTTTATTAGGATTTTTGCATTAGCTGTTTATAATGCACCCTTTATTAAAGGTATTATTAGGGTAGATAGCAAAAAAAAAGGTGATATTTGGTCTTATGTTCATAAAGATACGCGTGTTGTATATACAGATTCGTTTTCTTTTTGTTCTTTTATAAGGATTTTTGCATTAGCTGTTTAAAATGCACCCTTTATTAAAGAGGGGTTGTTTTTTAGGGTAGATATTAAAAAAAAGTGATATTTGGCCTTATGTTGCAAGTTTTTGCCACATTGTCTATACAGATTCGGCCAAACAATACCATTACAAAATTATTCTTCAGTCAGACAACACACGATGTTACAAATTACAGTAAAGGTGAATTCATGTCAAAAACCGATAAAGCGAAAACCATTAATGATCTGGAAAATGAAAATTGTTGGTTTAAGAGATCTCTAAAATGTCGCAGGAGCGATAAAATGTTATCACAATATATGGCTCTTTATTTTTATCGCCAGCACAAGCTAGATCATTTAACAAAGGCTGCCGAAAAAATTCAAATCCTCATATATTAACTGATTGTTTGTTTTTTGTGTAAATAATTAAGATTTTATTTATATATATTTTTTAATGAAACTTCCCTTTTTTTCTGAATTGCCGTCTCATTTATTGGTATTTATTTATATTTATCCTTTTACTTTATATTTAATAAAAATTTTTTGGCAGTTGTAAGCAAGATTTTACCTGCATTAAAAGTTTCTGTTAAGTTTTTTTCACTTTTTCAATGTCCAAAATGTTAGGGACATGTTATTGTCAGGGGGGGGCAGAGCCCCCCTGACAATAACAAATATTCATCTCATAAAGCACATTTGTTTAGTTTCTTACTCATTAGTTTATTTAGAATGCTGTTAAAATTTGTGTAATTGCATCATAACAAACTTTTCAAGATGGCGGAAAAACTTCGTTAAATCTTTATGTTGTTTTAAATCCACGCTTTTACATCATTTTCTATTTTTAAAAATGGTGCAAAATCATTGATTTATAAATAACATAAAGATTTAAAAATGATGTTTTTTGGCCAAATATTTCAATATTTTTAACTTACATAACATAAAGATTTAAAAATGATGTTTTTCGGCCGTCTTGGAAAAAATTTCATGTCACCAAAACGGCATTTTGGCGAAATTTTTTTCACCAAGTTTGCCAAGCGGCACAGGATACGGAACTCTTCTCATATTTTGGATGCATTATCAAAAACTTAAAACTTTAAATATTGAAAAAAAAAAAAAAACATAAATACCCTTATGTCCCTGACAATTTTAACTTACAAACGTTATTTAATGAATCTAGAAGTTCTTAATTTTTTATCACATTAAGATATTTTGGAATACGATTCATAAGTAACACCAGAAATTTTTATGCCTCTTAAATATGTGGATACTGGAAAATTGCCCCAGAGTGCCTAAGAAATTGATCCTAAAATAGAAAATTTTTAATAGAATTTTTTTAAATTATTTTTTGAGTTCGGGGCGGGGAGGGGGATTTATAGATCTTAAGTTACAATTCTCTTCTTTTAAATGAAAGTACATGTGAAAGGGCCAATTAACACTTTTCAACTTATTTCGGCGTACCCCCCCCCCCCCCTCCCATTCTCACTAGCTACGGCCTTATTGACAAACATGATTTCTGTTTACAGCAGAATCCATCCTTTTTCGCAAGGCAGAGAACCTTATCGAAATTTAAGTCTTCTCTTCCCCGAAATTAAATTCTGGGTACGCCACTAGTTCTAGTCCCAGTACCCCCCCCCCCCCTTCTTAGTACGGCACTGCAGAGATGTCAACCTATTACACTATCGGCGTAGTCATTAGGGTTAATGTCCAATAAATCTAAAAAAATGTTCCCTAAAATTTGATCATCTTACACAAGACAAAATTCCTGAAAAGTCAGAGAGCGATTATAGAAAATCATGGCTGCTAATATTATGAGAACTTTCAAAGGTTGAAAGCACTGCAATTGTGTAATTCAAGTAACATATATCTATTTAAATTGATATGATTAGAAAATAAACTTACAACAACGTACAAATACAAAATACTAAAATATGAATCAATGTTTTCAGTTTTCAAGCGTTTTCGTAAATAACCAGAGTTGGTTGGTTGGTTGATCCGTTGATCATCTGAAGCCTGATGCTATCTCTGATGACACTCTAAAATAAAGCTTTGTTTATCTAGTACCAGAATCTAGTAATAGCTTTGATTTTGATTTTTTTTACCACATATCAAAATTAATTTAGAAATTCTTTTTTAAGGAATTGCCAAAAGAAATGTTTAACAGGGAATCTTTAACAGGGAATGATTCAGCAACTGTGCGATTCATTCGTTATCCTTCACGTTTTTGTAAACAACTTGTGAATCAAAAATCGGTTGGTCTGGATCGTGCATTTTTCTTTTTAATAGTTTTAAATATTGTGAAATTTTTTACCTGTAATTTTCCCACAGCATGGCAGCCCCTGCCAGTGGACAAATTGTGGATGAGTTTGAGAGTTCTTTTCAGGTGATGTGTATATTTTTTTTATGGTATAATTAATTAGTGCTGGGATTCAAATACTTTAACAACCGGTTGTCTTCTGTTATGACTTTTGAAAGGAGAATAGTGCATCATGCGTAGATTATGATACACTTTCCAACTTTACTAGAACTATTTTACGAAACTACTAGTAACTCACTGACCAGGGTTGGCCAATTTTTGCCTAAGTGGAAAAAACCGTCCTGGCAAAAATACTTTTTGCCACAATTTTTGCCGCTGGCAAAAATTACTAGTATTTTAAAACAGGGTTTTATGGATTTTATTTTAATAACATGATTAAAATCAGTGATTTAAGTTACAATCTTAATCAACTGTTTCTTTTGCAAACCATTTACATTCTAAAATTTCTTTAAATGAAATTTTTAATATCAACATCAACAATTAACGTAATTTTTTGTACTTCTAAAAATAGTTCAACATTAGCAGATCCTTGTCATTTGTGGTGTTCTTTAGAACCGAATCTTGTTTTGCAAAGCCATATTGTCATAGTCAAGAAACGTTTCAACCAAGCAGTTCTACCATATCATTTAGTCACTTATTTATTGTACCCAAAGTACAGAGTTGAATTATGAGCAAAAGGAGAAAGCTCGAAAGTGGTTTCAAGAAATAGATCCTGACCTCTTGCTATAAAATTTAACATGAAAGAATCGCCCCAAAAACATACTTTACTGCTAATGTTGTTGAATCAGTTACAGCTCACAAATAGTGGGAAAGTATTTCACCTGTTTGTGGCATATCAAAGAATTTTTGTAAACTAATTACTCATTTGCAAATTTGTTGCCCAAGTCCTGCTGCTGTTGAAAGAACATTTTCAATTTTTTCTTTTATTCATTGTGATATCAGAAACAAACTTTCTCTGGAAACTTCCACAAAACTTTTAATTTGCTATGCAATGTTAAAAAAAAGACTAATGTAGTAATTTTATGCTCTGTTTGACTTTGAAATATGGGTTATTCCATGTCAAATCAACCAGTGACTCATCCTGACCATTTTAGATTTTGATGAAACTTACAGGAATCATTCTCTCTGATGATATAAATGAGAATATACTTTTATTATTTTTTTATCTCAGTAAATTTCCATACAATTAATTTTTTTAATTTCAAAGAATCATCACTTTTTGGCTTGTGTAAGTGTTTCAATTTTGAATTTCTCAAGTTCTATCAGGCGTAGAGAGTTGTTTGACCCCTCATTTTAAAGATAATAAGGTTTAATTTGATATGCAAGTTGACTATGCTTGGTTAAAAAAAGGTTAATTTAATTTAATTTAAAAATTTTGAAAAGAATATATGTTTTTTGTAATACAGTATAGGATCCGTTATCCGGCGTCCCGGTATCCAGAACGCTCTGAAAACTGGAATGCAAAACACTAGAAAAAAAAAATTTCATTAAAAAAAAAAAATATATATATATATATATATATATATTTTTTTTTTTTTTTTTTTTTTTTAAGTGTTAGTAAAAGAAAAAATAGCAAAATGATCAGGGGTGATTCTGGTCTGAATTTTCCGGGAAAAAATATATATATATCGGTCATAAATCCAAAAATTCGGACATAAAATGTATCTGTATTTCGGCAAGTGATCGCCGAAAAAAATCAATCTCGTCATTCGTTCGAAGAAAAGTCGCGAATTTTGTCAAAGGATTGCGGGAAAAAGGTGACTTTCGTCAGAGAATCTCGAAAAAAACGGCAAATTTCGTCAAAAGATCGCGAAAAAACGGCAAATTTCATCAAAAACATTGCGAAAAGCGGCAAATTTTGTCAAAAGATTGCGAAAAAACGGCAAATTTTGTCAACAGATCGCGGGAAAACGTGACCTTTCATCAGAGAATCGCGAAAAAACGGCAATTTTCGTCGAAAACATTGCAAAAAACGGCAAATTTCGTCAAAAGATCGCGAAAAAAAACGACAAATTTCGTCAAAATATCGTGGAAAAACGACAAATTTCGTCAAAAGGTCGCAAAAAAACGGCAAATTTCATGAAAAGATCGTGAAAAAACGGCAACTTTTGTCAACAGATCCCGAAAAACGTCAAATTTCGTCCAAAAATAGCGAAAAAAGCGCAAATTTTATCAACAGATCTCGAAAAACAAACTGCAAATTTCGTCAAAAGATCGCGAAAAAACGGCAAATTTCGTCAAAAAGATCGCAAAAAAAACAGCAAATTTTGTCAACAGATCACAAAAAACGTCAAATTTCGTCAAAAAATAGTGAAAAAACGCAAATTTTATCAATAGATCTCGAAAATAATTGGAAATTTCATCAAAAGATCGCAAAAAATGCAAATTTCGTCAAAGGGAGCAAAAAAAAAAAAGTGGCGGGAGTGTATCCCCTCCCCCTCTGTTGTAACTTTTCAGAAAATTTGCTGTGAATTTCAGAATTTTTTTTTTTACTCAGAATCACCCCTGAAAATGATATTGCCTTCATTCATTAATTTATAAATTCAATAAATAAATTAAAAAAAATTCTGATACAAAAAACATTACGATTAGAAAAAATTAAAAACAATTACGTTAGAGAAATAAAACATGTCTGTCTGTTTACAAATTTTATTTTGTTATAAGTTTCATTAAAAAAAGTTAAACGTAGTTTAATGCCATGGTGTTATTCCGGAGAAATATAGTGAGCAGAAAACTGACTAACATTTCTTTTTTGTTTTGTAAAATTGAGCCTAGAAAAATTATTTCTGTGCTAAGAATCGGCGAATCCGCCATTGCGATCAGCATAAATAATAACAGGTTATGGAAAGTTACCAGATTACACATTGATTTTAACATTTCCTTTTTAGTTTTTATACATAAAATAATAGGTACTTGATAATTTGTAAATTTAGAGTTGAAAAATTTTTCATAGTCAGAGGGATTTTCTCTGAATAAAAAACTAAAATTCTTTTTTAGAATATACTTCCAGTAAATTTTATACACATGACGTCACACTCCAGTATGCGCAGCCGCAATTCACTCCAGCAGATGATCTTTAGCCTCAATCTAGGGTACTTGTATAAATTTTAAACAAGCTGGATAAATGACGGCAGTTGATGCCGTCGCTATCTCCAAATCAAAGATTCTGCTCCCAGCTCCCAAAATGAAATTTTATTTATATTTTTTGTAATTTAGAATTTTTTTTTTATTTTGTGCAAATAATGTATTAAATGAACAAATTTATAAGTAATGTATTTGCATATATTAATCATATTTATCACCATTTTATGCAATTATTTCGTATATTTTTTATACTTATAAAAAAGTGTTCTGAATTACGGAAAAACCCCTTATCCAGAATGCCCCAGGTCCCAAGCATTCTGGATAACGGATCCTATACTGTATTATAAACTTTAAATTCTTAAAGTTTTAGAGTGAGATCTCAATGGGATCAGCAGTTACGTTAAAAAAACTAATGTTAAACACCAGTTGGGGCTGATATTTAAAGTTGGCACCTCGCCAACTTTATGATTATGCTAAAGATAGTTTTGTCTTATTAATTTTAAACATTATTTTTTTTATAACTATTGATCCCATTGAGATTCCACTCTAAAACTTTCAGAATTTAAAGATTATAATATTACAAAAAACATATATATTTAAAAAAACACTATTTAAAATTTTTAAATTAAATTAAATAATTTTTTTTAAACCAAGCATACTTAACTTACATATCAAATTAAACCTTATGAATTTCTCTTTAAAATGAGGGGTCAAACAACTCTCTACACCTGATAGAACTTGAGAAATTCAAAATTGAAAACATTTATACAAGCCAAAAAATGATGATTTTTCAAAATTTTAAAAAATTAGTTGTATGAAAATTTACCAAAAAAAAAAAAATTATAACAGTATGTTCTCATTTGTATCATCAGGGAGAATGATTCCTAAAGGTTTCTTTAAAATCTGAAATGGTCAGGTTGAATATTGAAAATTTTTGGTTGATTTGACATGGAATGACCCGTAGGAGAAAATTAGGCATGACTGTACTACAGTAAATTGTACTGTGAAAATTTTGAACCAGAGCTATTGTCAAAAGTAAAAAGTAATTTAACAGCGTCAAACTGTTTCAAAGAATATGACATTTATGCATAAAAATTAACTGTGAAAATAGTTTCTGTAAAGTGTGAACAACCTTCTGTGATATTCTTTCACAAGTGAACTAATTAATTTTTGCAAAGTTCAGTAACATAAGCTGCCATAGTTTGGACAAAACTTTGAATCTGATCATTCACTCTTTTCTATAAGAACACTCTACGGAGAAACAGCACATTTATCTAATAGGAATTTTAGACAAAACGCAAAAGCTTAAACAAATAAGAACATGTCATAATGTTATGCTTAAAATATGTTGTTGCACAGATAAACATTAAAAGAAAGCAAGGAATATAAATTTTGGTACTTACGTTGCCAAGTACCAATCTTGTTTATCGTTGCCAATCATGTTTTCAAACACAGTAATTTAACATTTAACATTATCAAATAACATTGTTAAAAATGGTAATTAATGTAAAATAAATAAAATGTAATATATGTTTATTAAATTTATAACATTGTTAAAAATAGTAAATAACATTATTTTAGTAAAATTAATAAATGGTAAATAACATAGTAAAGAATAATATAAGGAATGGTAAATAATATAGCATATTCTAGAAAGTTAATTTTGTTAACATTTAGTAAATGCATAAAAAGGTTTAAAATGACATTTTGTTTTGCAGCGGAAATAATTCTGCAATAGACTTTAACATGGCATCAAAAATATTTTTCCCTTCTGCTGCTTGCCAACCATTTGATCCATTTGTTTCCATTCATCGTTACCTTTTTATGCTATTCTGATGAAATGTGTATAAAAATGTTGTTTGTTACTGCTAATATTATCTTTTTCATATCTATCTTATTAAATTTGTCAAATAAAATATTTATATTTTACTCATAAATGCAATATCTAAAATAAATTAACTATTTGTTAATCTTACTACGTATAGAAATGACCCCTACTAAAAAGAGTAGATTATTCCCAGGCATGTACCATGTAGTAAGAAAAAAAATATATGAGGGTTACTATATTTAGTAATATTGGCCTTATGCCTGGCGCAGTTGGCTTAAAACTGGCACAGATAATATGTAAGTACCTAAATTTTTTATTCACATATTACATAAGATGTGCATTTTAAAATATTATATCGAAGAATATTCAAATTTAATCACTGCCAGTCTATGCTTAACATCTATTGTCATACAATGTAACAGCATTTTTGCATCTCTAAAATAATTTTAATGTACTTTATTAAAAATGTATATTGAATGTATATGAAACATAATTTTCTCACAACATAGTTTTCAATACATTAAAAAAAAAAAAAAAAAATTATATACATTTGTAAAGTGGACCAATGTACCCCGGAAGCGGGGTACATTGATCCACCCACTGGGATACAGTGGACCACTATTAGGTATTATCTAAAATACAATATAAATCTATTTTTCATTAATCTAATTCTTTTTTGTTGCCCCTTCACCTGCAAAATAACATAGTAATATAAATTTTGAAACAAAAACAAAAAAAATTAATTATAATTTGAAAATAATAACAGATTAATTTAGGAACAATTGTAATTTAGTTGAAGTTATTACTTAAGTACAAAAAAAATCTGCACACATTAAAATTTGCAAAGGAAATTCCAAAATACTTATGAGTAAGTTTGAGCCTGGAATTTTCCTGAAATACTTTTGTGTCTGGGAGCAACATTATGAAATCATTGACATCAACAACAGATTCATCTACAGTTTCGGGGAAAATAAACTGATTTCCATTCAATTTGCATCTCATGAATATTACTTGAATAGAATCATCACCAATTAGACTACAGTTATATTTATCAAAGGCAGTAAATACAAAACAAAATATTTCTTACTATGTTAAATAAATTTTTATTTTTCTTTGTTTACTTTATTTTACAGTTAAATAACTATTTTAAAACAATATTTCTTGATAGAAAATAAGCAATTATTAAATATTTTGAACATTCTGCATTACAGGAGCAGAGTGGATTGTGGACCACTGTGGCCCAGGAGTGGGTGGTCCACTGTGACCCATGTTGAAGTTCAATAAATAATCATATTAATATTGTTTAAGCTTTCTTTTAAACATATTAATTTTAAAGTTAAATAAAAACAAGTAACTTTGCAAAAAAACTGTTTTATCTTATTTATCTACAAATTTTAGTTACTAAAAAAATAAAAATATGATGATGAAAAATTTTACTTTTAGAAGCTCAAAACAACCAATCAGTATAAAATAGTTCAATCTGAGCTAAACATATTTTCTGAAGGCTATAAATAATCAATGCAGTGCTGTTGTCTATTAGGATAGAAGAGAAGCTTAAAAATAATTTAAATAAATAAAATATTAGGGGGTGGTCCACTGTGCCCATAGGTCCAGTGTGTACCGTTCTTCCCTATAACAGAAAAGTACTACTATTATTATTTTTTAAATTTTTCTTTGAAGTGATTAAAAAAGTACTTTATTCATATTTTTATACTTTAATTAGTCTATATAACACTTTCTCATTTAAGTCAATACCTTCATTTTGTTTTGTAAGTGTTTATAGTTAAAAGTAATTTAAATAAATATTTCTGTTTTTATATTAGCAATATAATGACTGTTTGTTATTTTTCCTTTTGATTGAAACTAAATCTTTGGTATTTGTTTACTGCGAATTGACAATATCATTATTCTTAGGCTTGTCTTGCCGCCTTGACAAATCCGGATTATTTTAATGTTCGTGATTCTGAAGAAATCAAAACAGGTAAATGCAAATTCATTAGAAGTTTTATTATTTTACTATCTGTTATGACATTGCATTACATACTTTTAATTTCTCTTCTGTTCTTTAAATGTTTTATCAAGTGATAAATAATCGATGAAACATGGAATTTAATGGTAACTTGTTTTATATGTTAAAGGATTATTCTATTTTATTCTAGATATAATATATTTTTTAATATTATATTTATCCAAATACATTTTGTTTATAAAATTAAAATAATTGTTTTAATGAACATTTATCGACAAGATCCAGGTAGGGGAGAAAAGGAGCTAATGTTGACAATTTGTATAAATTTGGCAAAAAAGTATACTAAATAGGGATGTAATAAGTGATTTGGGCAAATACTTTATATTCAGCCAAATTTTAGGCTGAATACTGAATATTTAACAGCCAAATAGTGATTATATCTATGTATATATACATAATATTAATTACACATACGCATTAATTTAAATTATATTTATATTAATTGCATATACATATTAATTTTAAAAAATAGAAATAAAATTAAATACAAGTTAAAATTGATTTTTCATTATTTGCATATTTAAAAATTTTAACAGCTTCTAGTATTTTTGTAATATTTCAACCACCTACATGCTAATAATAAAACATGCTTTTACTAATAAGGGAACAATCTCAGCCCACAAATTAAAAAATATTATGAAACTTTAGGTCTGTGCAGGGCTCATGAAGAAAGGTAAGTAATACACAATTTTTGTTGCCCAAATTAACTTTAAGTGAGTAAATTTTATGCCAGAATATTTTTTTTTACTTTATATTGTTAACCTTTAATGGTCAGAGATTGGGAAAAAGTTTTAAATTAAAAATTGCTTCTGTTTATTAGTTCTGAAAAAACTATAAATATATCAATTGTTAATTAACTTTAAAAAAATGTTGAAAGAAAATTAAAAAAAAAAATTATATAATATAAATTAACTTGGCAATTGTTATTTTGTTGCAAATAAAACTACTTATTTTCACTACATTTAATAAATTATCATCATTCTAAAATCGTTGTGCATTCACAATCACCGATTTGGAAAACTTTGCATTTCTACTATCGCTTAAGTAAAAAAATTCAAAACTTCACTATCAACGAGTAGAAAACTCTGTAGCTCCAAAATCAACGAGAGAAGAACTTTACAACTACCTATAACGTTACCATACTTATCATAATATCAGCTTCTGGAAAATTGCTATCCCCATTATTGCCCTAAAGAAACAAAGTGGTAGTTTTGGTCCATTTATTATACAGTCTTTATTTCAGCCATGGAATGTTTATATAACGGCATCAACATCTGTAAAACGAACAAAAGATTTTTTTTTTTTTTAAGGAATAGCTAACCAATGTCTATTTACCAAATGTAGGTCTCAAAGCGTTTTGTTGTTGGACTCTTGAACAGGCCACTGCCACTGTTCTTCTACACTATGCAGTAGTATACCATATAACAAATATGTTGAAATAATGATGATACCGAAGAAAATTACATTGTTTAACCTCTTGATATGTTATGACTTGAAAACAATGTGTGCTAAAATTTTCCAAATGCAATTGAAGATTCCAAGATTTCGTGTTATTGTTTAATTATGACTAGAGATCGACTGAAACAGGTTTTTAAGACTGAAACAGAAACCGAAACTGGATTTCGGTGATCTTCCCACTTTCGGCCGAAACTGAAAGTGTCAACAAAATTTAAAAACTGATTAATACATACATACCTGCATATAATTATTAATTAATAATAACTAATTACATTACTAATTAATTTATTAATTATACGTGTATTGAATCACATTTCTAACAAAACGTACATATATTATATGTGTGTATAAGTTTCAGACAAAAATGAAACATAAATAATACAACTTTTATATTTTACTATTTTATAACAACCAATAATTATAGGAATTTATCAATAATTAATTAACAATGTAGTTAAATGATGTAAAACAAATTCAATAATGAAAATTTAATTTTTAAATATATTCATATTTTCAGTTTGTTAATATTTTGCATTTAAATTAATTGAAATAAAGTACTTAACAGTTTGATTTTTAGGAAATTAACATTGAATATGTTTAACTATTTTATAATTATAAATATTTTTAATTAATAGACGTTTAAATATAGATAGATATTTAAATATTGCTGAATATTATTATTAATTATTTAAAATTTTGTACAAACATTTTTATGGTACATATGTTTAAATAACATATTTACTTAAAAAAAGCTTTGCCACTCCCTGCCTTCCTAAGAAAGTATTAAAATTTTTAAAAAACCCTGTTTGAAAATTTTATCTCCGGTGCCAAGTTGACTGTCTGTGCCTCGATCCAAAACTATTTATTTTCATGTAAAATAAAATGTAATTAATTTATCAATAAGACAGAAATAATTTCCAATTATACGAATTTCATCTAATAAAAAAAATATTTTAAGTATACATACCTCAATATATCTTTTGTAATAAATTTCGTAAATCTTCATATGTTTTAACAACACCTTTCTCATAAAGCATTTGAAACAATCTGGAGTTTCAAAGTAAAAATTTTCTATTACTGTTAAGTGTGCAGCTTTTAAAGATCATGTGATAAGCGTCTTTTAAGTTTAGTCATACAGGCACTGCTTGCTTTATAATTTACACTCACATCGTGAATCATCGCATCAGTCATGACAGATAATGATAAACAGTGGAGTTCACAGCAATAAACAGTGTCTCATTTGAGCCGATACAACTCATATCAATGAGTAAAGTTGAAAATTTCCGAAAGAAGGAACGATATTTTCAAATACAGTTAGCTTCGGTCAGGCCGAAATTTTGATCGCAGTTTCGCCAAAAACGAATATTCGGTAAAACTCTAATTTTGCGCCGAAACCGAAATTTCGGTCGATCTCTAACTATGATGTTGATTTACATGCATGAAATGATGTTAATAAATTACAGTCCCTCATTCACAATCAACTTTAATCTCCAATGTATCATTATTTGTTTTCTTATGTGTGGTATAAAAGGATATATAGATGAGAAACTGAATAAATTTAAAATTTTCAGTAGATTTTGCCTTTTTACTACATGATTTCATACATATTTATCATTGTCCTGTATGTTGTGAACATGCCTTTATGTAATGTGTATGGCATAATGAATATCTGTGCTTCAAACACTTTTTGAAGAGTTTCATCTTCATAATGAATAAATTTATTATTTTTGTGAGAAAAGCATATGTGATAATTTATTTTATTTTCTGTGCACTGCATTTTATTCATATATTTTTTACATATGATAGATTATTAGTCTTCGTGCCGTCAGTTGCTTACATAATTATTATAGTAAAACCTGTGGAAATAGAACCTGCTTATGACAGAATCTTGCCTTAAACTGAAAATTTTCATGGCCCAAAGAATACAATACTGACACAAAGGACAATGTACCTACTAGGATGGAAAACTGTCTAGATCAGAATTTTTCTCTGGTCCCTTGTGTTTCTATTTGTTCTTTAATTAAAGAAATATTTCTGAACAATGCAAAATTTTCTGACACAATCACAAAGAAATTTTTATATATGCATGCAATTTATAGACATTAATATCAATGTATTTCAGATTCGAATAGCGATTTACATTTTTCTATAAATGTATTAAATCTTAAGTAGTAATAAATTATTTCCACAATGAAGTTTACCTAACAGCTTCTTTCTGTAGTTTCTTTTCAAGTTCTGAAGAACATCATGATCTAGTGGTTGTATTAGTGAAGTTACACTTGGCAAAAAATATGGTTTGAACTCTTTATTTGCCAGCTGCTTCACATCCAGATGCATAGGGCATTGTCTAAGACAAAATGCTCATAAAACCACTTCTTAAAAATTTCAGTACCCATCCACACACTTTCCTGGTTTCTATAAAACACAAGAAAACTCGAGATGCTGACGTTCTTGAATGCCTTTTGACTTTCTTTCTTTCTTTGGTTCTGGTTTCATTGACTTTCTGATGAGCATGGATTTCAACTTCAAGATACCAGACTCGTTACAACAACCTAAAATTATTGCTCTCCTTGTTATTCTTACATCCAGGAGCTGATGCTTCTCTTTTTGCAGCTAAGGTTTTTGATGGTAGCATATGAAAATTTAATCCTGTTTCATTACAGTTAAACAGTTTATCTTCACATAAATTGAATTGCAATCAATTATTTCTCAATGAAGCTTTTCTAACAGCTTCTTTCTGTAGTTTCTTTTCAAGTTCTCAAGACCACCTTGATCTAATGGCTGCATTAGTGAAGTCACACTTGGCAAATATATGGTTTGAACTCTTCACTTGCCAATTGCTTCTCATCCAGATGGCATTGTCTAAAAGTAGGATTGCTTTTCTTTTCAGCTTCTTACTCTCTAAATTTTTTTCCAATTTAGGGACAAAATGCTCATAAAGCCACTTCTTAAAAATTTCAGCATTTATCCACACACTTTCTAGGTTTCTGTAACTACAGGAAAACTCAAGATGTTGATATTCTTGAATGCTCTAGGTTTCTTTGACTTTCTGGTGAGCATGGATTTCAACTTCAAGATACCAGACTCATTACAACAATCTAAAATTGTTTCTCTTTCTTTGCTCTTCTTAATCCAGGAGCTTATGCTTCTCCTTTTACAGCTAAGGTTTTTGATAGTAAAATACGAAAATTTAATCCCATTTCATCACAGTTAAACAGTTAATCTTCACACAAATTATTTTCTTGATTAAATTTTGGAACTTTACTCTAAATTTAACAACTTTTTCAGAATCTGCAGATAACTTTTGACCAGTTGTGTTGAATTGACGAATTTCGTATAATTTTTTCCAGTGATCAAGCCATTCAGCACTTGCAGTGAAGGGCTCATCATCATAAAATATCTTATAAAAATCCTGAGCTTTTGACTGCAGTATTGGTCGTGATATTGGACTTCCCTTTTTCCACAATTAGTGTGAACCACAGAAATAAAACTTCAGAAGTTTTTTTAAACTCACAGTGCTCTATAGTAATGTGTCTTCCTAACATTACTACAGTTTGCTTTGTTCACACAATTTTTTTCAGTGTTTCACTGGTGCCTGGCTAACCGAAAAGTACCAATTTTGCTTTATGTCTCCAAATTACTGTGCTTTTATTTCCTTCATAAATACACATTTTGCTTATTATATGGACTGTTGTCATTTTGTACGATAGTAGCAGGGCCCGCTCTAAGCATTCGCCTACGCGCCAAATGCGAATACATTATGAAAGTGGCAAACAAATATTTATTATGGCGAAAAGCCTGGCGAATGATTTTTTTAGACTCTTTCGTTGTTGTAATCATGTTTTGCACAGTACAAATATATGTACTGTAATGTTTTGAAATGTAAATGAATTTTTGTTTTCGTCGCGAGTTCGTGTACAGCCGTATTCCTTCCCCTTCGCGCCTTTCCGGCCGTTGTTAGGCTTAGCATTGGGCCCACTTCTCACTAACTTGGAGGGAGAGAGGAGTGAATATCTTCGTACTTGCGCGCATGCGCTTTGATACCGCACGGAGATTAGATGATTTGTGTCGATGACGGGCACTGCGCTGTCTGCGGAACCGCATTTGTTTCATTTTGAAATGCTTGTTGCTTTGTTTCGTTTTGAAATGCTTGTTTCTGAATCTAAGTTTGTAAAAAACTGGTGGTCAAAATGACTCAACAACCTTTAGTTCTTTTGTATTTTGAAAAAATAGATCATAATTCCGATAGTGTAGAAGAAGAGAAAGGCGTAAAAAGAAAAAAATGTAATGAAGACTTGGAAATTCGTCCGGAACAAAAGCGAAAAATTCGGCAAAGTTGGTTTTTAAAGCATAAATGGCTGAAACATATTTCTGAAAAGCAGATATTAGTTTGCACTTGGTGCATTGATGCTGGACGTTCAAATACATTTACCACTGGTAAATCCAGTAGTTTTCCGAAGGCAGATGATTTTGCCAAACATGAAAAAACCGGGGATCACAGACTCGCGACAGAAGCAAAAAGATCAAAGGAGGGACAAGAAATGGTTCGAGCAAAATATAAAGCTTATGAAAAAGTGAAAGAAGCTATTATTAGTACAATGAGAAATGTGTACTTTATTTGTAAGGAAAATATAGCAAAAGAAAAGTTGTTCTCTTTACAAGAGCTATTGTTACAACAGGGTTGTAAACAAATTGAAATGCTAAAATCTGAAGAAAATATTCATTATACCCATCACGAATGTGTCGATGATTTCATAGAAGCAATAAAAACTGTTATTGAAGATGAAGTTTTAGGCAAAATAAAGTCTGTGAAATTTTATGGTCTGGAAATTGATGAATCTACAGATATCAGTACAAGTCAAAATCTGATGATATATATTCGAGCAGTAGTTGAAGGTAAGGTAGTTTCAAATTTTTTAAGCTTAGAACAGTTAGATGATGGCTGCACTTCTGATAAGATCTATGAAAAAGTATTGGATTACATATAAGATACATACATTGGTATAAGATTACATATATATATACTTTTGGCTAATAATAGATAAATTTGGCTAATTTACTGGCTAACATTTTGAAATTTTTAGCATGGCCCCTGTAGTAGGATTGGATTGGCATTACATTATGTTAATCCAAAATTGTTACTGTCATGAATAAATTTTGGTTAGCGATGCTGGTACTGCAGATTGACACAGAATCTGCTACGGAATATCAAACATTTAAATTTTACAACATACAAAGAGACAGTAACTTTAAAAAGTAAAACTTAGCTTCTTATTCTGATACTTTCATTGTAAAATTAATTGAAATTTAAAATCACCTTTGTTCGGCCTTGGTGAAGTTTCTTGCGATTGATAGACTTTTTTAGCACAGCTGAGTAGAATGATTTTTTTATGTTTGGTTTAAATTAGTGACTCATTATTAGAAAGACATGTCTGGATTTATTAAATGTTTTTGTTTTTGAAAGCAATATTTTGAATACTTATGAAGATATTTTATTAGTTTAAAATCTTTAATATGTTTTCGTATAACATTATTTAGTTCAAAGACAAGTTTATCTTGTTATGAATAAGTAAACTGCATTGAATCATGAAATAATTGTTCTTTGGGAACATACTTCTTTGGAAGAAAAAATAAATTTAATTTAATATGGTGATCTTGAACAATGTAACATACGTCATCTGTAACAATGACTAGACTATGCTGTATGAAAATTCATTGTGTATTGCATACTACTTTTGTATGAAATGTGTTTGTCAATAAACAACACTTTATGCTCTTCCAACTTAATTCTGTATTAATCTTGAATTTATTTTTCTTCAATCTGAAAGTTAAATTGAGGTTTCTAACTTAGGCAATATTACAAAATAAAAAGATAGGCCAAAATGCTGAAACAATGCTAACTCTTTTGTTTGCAGTATCGAGCTATTAAATGCATTAACGTGGCTTTAGAGCAGGTATGTCAAACACGTGGCCCGCCGACAACTTATCTGTGGCCCGCGAAGTCTTTGGCAGTTTACTTGTATTTGATTTAGTTGTTAGAACACGCATGCAGAAAATACACTTTGCATGAACACGCTTGCACAAACCATAGTCTTAGAGATGGTAAACATAAGAAAGATACGTAGATCAGTGTTACCAGTTTTGTGGGCTTTATTTTTAAATCAGAAGGCTACCACTATTTTTAATAGTAATATTTGTCTTTATTCTGTCATTAAATAAGGGAAATATTTTTCTCAGAATGTGGTAGCATTTTTTATTTAAACAATCCCGCACATCGGGCAATAGTGATGTATATAGATAGATAAAACTCAATTTTACATTTCAGCACAATGAGATCATGGATACAAAACTAACCAATCGGTACGTAGCAAAGTGCGAAATTTTGATCCTGAAAATTTAAAAATTCGTAAAATTTTTAAGTAATTTTACATATAGTTTTTGTACATGTCGAAATTAATACTTTATTTTACTACTCTCTTTGATTTTACACCACTTTACAAAATAATATAGTGTATTTATTAAATACTAAGAAATGTATTCTAAAATTAACAAAACTTGGCTCTAATTTAGAATACTTAAAATTAAAAAATTAAAAATGTAAAATTAAATAGCTTTAAATAAGTAGCTTTGAAAGTGAATAGAAATTATCACTTTTGTAATTGACACAAAAACCCCAAATACATTGTCCGAACTGTCTATCCAGGTTGTTTCTTCATTTGGGTTTTTGTCGAACATAGGATTTTGGATTTAAGCTCTTTTACTATTTTCATTACTTATGTTAGTAATTGCGTGTGATCTTTCTGGAATCATGCATGATCTTACTCTCCTTTCTTTCATTTTTTTATTAATATACACACATTTTATTGACATACTCTGATACATCCCAGGATTTATGTAAAAACTATGTTAAAGCTCTTTACCATTTAAAATTGATATGATGAATTCAAGATGAACATCGCGGATTTTTTTAAAGGTAATTTACAGTAAAATTATATTTGAAGTAAAGCTGAAATTTTATGTTTGATATGTAGACACTGTTGTGGAGTTTGAAAAGAATGTAACATTAAGAAGTGTTACAGCACAAAGTATACAGAAAACTAAACATCAGAAAGATAAACTGTCAGAATTGAAACAGATAATTCTTAATAGAGATTCAAAGTGCTTTCGCAAAGCCTATTCAAGAAAATACATTTGCTTTAAAAACTAATAATTGTCTTTATTACATTAAATGTCCTGCGAGTCGAAATCATTCTCTACTAAATTGCAGAAATGGTGTCTAGAACAGTTAAAGAAATTTGGAAATACTATAAGCATAGGTACCATTGCTAGAAAGAGTTATATATAGCTAATAGATTTATAAAAGCTTATGTGCTTACAAACTTATAGTGCTTATAAACTTATATTATATTTGTACACAAATGCTTAACTCTCGTCAATCCAGAAAATATCTTAGGAATATGGGTAAGTGAAGATGAACAAATCTACCTTCTTATAAAGATATTTGATGGTTTACCATCATGAAATTTTAAGTGTCAATTTTGAACTTTTAAACAAGGTTACAAATTTTATTTTAAATTGACAAATTATGAATGTGAATTATTAAGAGACTACTAATAGACCAAGTACTTGAGTCTATATTTTAAATTACAAAGCACCTGAGCAAACTTCAACTTCAAGGCAAATTTCATAATATTATCTCGTTATTTTATTGTATTAGGGTTTTAAAACAGAATTTATTACTTTGATAAAACAATTTTCAAAAAGAAAATGTATTTAATTTGTTGCCAGGCATTATTACAAAAATCATCAGAGTAGAAATTTTTAGAATAGACTAAAAATATATTAACAAATTAATTCAAAAGCAGATTTTTTAATTTCAAAAAATATGAAAAATCAGTTTGATCTATTTACTACATTTCTAATGATTTAGGTTGAAATTATTCTTCATAATTTATTACTGCAGTTAATCGAAATTCAGTACGATTCCATATTAGAGCGAAAATATATGGATATGGGGTTTCCAAATTTCTGTAATTATTCACAAATCGACCGACTTTTTTAAAGTATGGTATTAATTAGGCATATTTTAGCTATATTGCAAGAGCACACTTTTATAGGATAGCTTTGAGTAGCTTCGAAGCCTTTTGAACCTTTTGTTTGATATTTTTCAAGCCAATCATAATTTGAACCAGAAAATGCATTTAATAAATGAAATCAAATAAGTAGCGCATAGATACGCCACATTTTATTAAAAAATTTTTCATGATTAAAAATATGCTTATTTTTTATAATTGTTATTTGAAGGAAACACTGAAGATGACACGCCTTTGCTATATCAAGATTAAAAAACCAACGTGTGCAATCAATTTTTAAAATAAATGCAACTTGGAAAATTCAATAAATTTTATACATTTGGTTGATAAAAAATAATTTTGAGTATTCTTTTAAAAATTAATAAAAAATTATGTATATAATACTAACTTTGGAACTTTGCGTGAATATTTCATTAACATGGTTGTGTATTGTACGTACAAATTTTATTTCGTGGAATAGTAATATTATTATCCACTTTTTTTTTTTATATGTGGCCCGCGGCCTTGTATATAATGCTTAATTTGGTCCTCGACGGTAAACGAGTTTGACATGCCTGCTTTAGGGAATGTGTCTTGATAGATCTTAAATATCAAATTGATAATAATAAAACTTAAAGTAATACTGTGGAACCTAATTAAAATATTTTTATCTTTATAGGTGTTGAACAAACTATTCAACGTTTTCTTGATGTGGCTAAACAAATGGAGTGTTTTTTCTTACAGAAAAGGTTGTTGCTTTCTGTGCAAAAACCAGAACACATTATCTTAGAGGTAAAATTTATTTTCTACAATAAAAAATAATTAATGAGATAATATTTTGATTGATCTTGCATATTAACACTTTTCCATATACATTTAACTTGTTAAGGCATGTTATAACTTTTAAAAAAATTACCTAAAATTTCTCCATTTGTTAGGGTTTCGTTCATCTCAAGAAACCCTATTACTCCTGCTCCGTTGTCTGTCTGTCACAGAACCATTCTCAAAAACTATATAACTTACAGAGTTGAAACTTCGTGTATATATCTGAATACCAGCTATAAAGAGCTCAAAACATTAAAATTTGAAAAATTCGTATTATTTTAATAAATAGAGATAAAAAACCAAAATTCTAACAGTCTTTTCCTATTAAATTTAAACATTTTTAGTTATAGCAGATGCCAAAAATTAAAAATCCACATTTTTGAAATTCTTTTCACAATAATTAATTTTCTAGCAGACGATTTCCACGTGAAAAATGAAAATGAAATAAAAAGTTTCACCAATTGAAAAAAAAGATAAATATGAAATAAAATTGATTGACGTCATAGTGGTAATGAAACTGAAAATGTCTAAGATTTCTCAGTAATACAAGGAGTATGTGTATGTATACAAAGCAGATTAATATCACGTCATTAGAGAATTAAAAAGAAAATCTGACGTCCTATTGGAAGTTTAATGAATTTTTCAGATGTTTGAGAATAATACAAAGCTAGTATCAATATGAGTAATAAAGAATAGTAAATATATGAGTTTAAGAAACATATTGAATCGTGATAAAAATCTGATTATGGAAATATTCGCATATTTTAACATTTTGAAGGTGTGCAATTTGTTTAATTTTGAAATTATTTTTTAAATATCACATTTAGTCCGCATGACGAATATTATTATGACAGAATATAGTAGCGGGCTGGTTTAGATATTCGAAAAAATGAAAGAATAGACCGGTAAATTTTTACTTTATAAAAAACATGACTTTTTTTTTTTTTTTTTTTTTTTTTGCTGCTAAAAGAAATTTATTTGAATTTATTAAAGAAGGGATAAAGTGTTTTTAAAGGAATATTAAACAAAACCCTTTGAGCGATCTTCGATCACACTTACCCACTTGTTTTTTATTTCTTTTCGCACAATTATACAGTAATAATAATGGGGTTTTTTGCAAATGAAAGAGCATATCTTCAAGTTTTTTCAAACCATTTTCTTTTTGGAAATTGGTTAAAAAATGGTCCTCTGGTGGCCTTTGATACAGGGGGGTGCAAAAATTGAAGCGTTTCGCAGTACCAGATGAATCATGGAATTTGCTTATCTGTAACAAAAAATAAAGAAATAGAAAAGAAAACCATAAAATTTACGATATTTTGTAATCCTTGGATGGGTTTATCAATTTTTCGATTCTGAAGAAAATGGCGGGCGTTCAAATTTCAAGTTGTCAATTTTAGACAAAAATTTTTTTATTTAAATCGCGCAAAAAATATTTACAATTCGAATGTTGAAAAACGTGGCCATGAGGGACTACAAAATAGTATATTCTTGAAAAGCATGAAAATTTCAACTAAATCGTTCAATCCAATCTCGAGTTCTACCTGGTACCAGTTTGTAAAACAGAGTTTCGAGAAAACAGGTTTAAAGTTTTACAATGTTTTTAAACAAACATAGATAACAGTGACAATTTTCAACTTACATAAAATCATCTATACCAGGCCCATATAATGAACCCTCCTGGCCTTGCTCTTTCTCAATTCTTTTGTTTCTACATGTGCACCACACACAGTACTCTAAAAATAAGCCTATTCATTGCAACACAAAAAAGTGGATAATTTTTGAACCAATACAAATTTTGAAAAACTACTTTACTACAAAGTTTTTGAGGGTTTAGTTTAAGGAATAAAAATATGTTAAAAAATTTTTTTTTCAATTTTTTTCAAAAAACAAAGTTATAACATGCCTTAAAGCAAAATAATTAGTAACACCTTTCATAGAAACTTGAGCCTTTTACACCAGACTTAAAGAAATTTTATAAGTTAGCATATCAAATAAATCTGATTAACTGAATCTATTAAATTTAAAAAGGTTGTTGAAATAAAATTTCAAATTTTCCCTTTCCAAAATGAACTGTTAGTTAAACTCAAGAGTTAAAAAACTGAAATCCAATTAGCCGAGGGTTCCTAATTTAAATCCTTATTAAAGTACTTTTTAGAAGAAAAAAAAATAGATAATTAAAAATTAGTATTTTTTTTTTTTTTTTTTGAGACAATTTTCCTCTATTTCTGTTCTGTAGTATTGCTTGAAAATGTTGATTAACTCTGGCTGTTATCTAGTTAAAATCCTATTTATAATTTATCTCATTTTGTTGAACATGATAATTATATTAATGTAATTTCTGTTAGATTCTTATTATATTCTCAGACGGTTCTATTAAAGGATATTTTAAATTTCTACTGAAATTAATGTAAAATTTCTAAACTATTTGGTATTCATACAACTAACTGTAGAAATTAAGTTGGCATTTTTACACTTTTACTTAACTACTTTCTGTATCTAACAGTGGAATTTTGTAATCAATTTTTCATTCACTTCCTGATATGGTAAAATTATAAAAATTATGTACACAGGTGTGTTTTTGATGACAATACTTTTTAATATTTTTAGAACTTATATATACCAGGTGAATAAAAAGTGCCAGAAAGGTGCGATATCTCAAGAAATAGACATTTAAAAAACAAAAAAGTACATGTTGAATACTTTTTTTGAAAGCCTTTTTTTTTTTTGCAGGTTCAGATTCTACAGTACACAATATGATAATTTTATCCATTAATTTTTTGGGGGATATTTGTAAAGTAAGATTTACAAGACCAAACCCAGTGATATTGAGGAGTTGAAAGAGAATATGCATTGTTTCCAATTCAATAACACCAGAAATATTGGAAAATGTTTCTCAACAATGTTATCCCCAGTTAGCAAGCACACTATCAAGCGAAAAGTGGTGGTCAATCTTACAGCATAAAGTGCTTCAAAGAGTGTTCAGTGAGAGGTGAGGGGGCTCACTTTAAACAAGCACCCCAAATGGAATAGAAAACTAGTACATTGTTAAATCTCTGTTACACTAAAAGCAGTTATTTTCATTGAATTTCTGGAGACTAATTACTTTTGTAGTGAAGTAATCAGAATAATGGAGAAGCAGTCTTTTTCCTTAAATGTAAAGTGTTTATCTGGAGAGATTCACAATAGTTTTGATTTTTTTAAGATTATCTGCAAACATTAAAAAAAAAGTTTATGGATAAAATTAATGTATTTTGTTCTGCAGAATCTGAATCTGCAAAAACAAATGTGGGTTCATATTTAAAATTTCTAAGTTGCCCTCCTAAGGGAGGTGGCTCATTTTGCACCATTAAATAGCTTTCAAAAAAATATTCAACATATATATATATATATTAATCCAACATCTATGTCTTGCGATATTACACCATTCCAGGACTTTTTATTCACCCAATATAAATTGATTTTAAGGCATTTTTTTGTTAGTCAGCCACAGGTGATAAATTGCCAAATAATTTTAATGATTGTTGTAAAAACAAATGAGTTAATTATGCAGCAATGCAATATTTTAAACACTGAAAAATAAAAAATTGTGTAATATATATATATATATATATATATATATATATATATATTTAATGAGCTTTTATGATTTAGTAGTTAAATTATGAATGTACATTGAGAAAAAAAATTAAAAATCCTTAATTAGATAGTTTAATAATGCTTTTTGTTTTTCTTTCCTGTTCCTATAAGAACAGAGCAAAAAATATCATTTTTATAATAAATTTACTAGTGTGCACTTTCTATAAAAGGATAAATCAAAGTGGTGAATTTTCAGTAATCGGAGCCCATGCCAAAATAATGTATTGTAGAGGAAAACTACATGAATTGCAGCTGTAAATATCATAAAAGTCATAGAAATTGACTGAGTTATTTGTGTGAAAACCTTATATAATTACTATTTTCTGAAGAAGCAATTAAAAAAAGATAGTGAAAGCAATTATTGAATGAAAATAGAACTGAATAAAATAATTAAATTTTTTAAAGCATTAATAATTAAAAAAAAAAAAAAGCTGCATGGTAAACCAAGAAGTAACATATACATAAAGACATGCTTTTTGTAATTAAAAATTGTAAATGCTCATTTGCCTCTTTTCTAAGAAGTCTAGTATTTATTAACAACACTGAGCAGTGTAGTATCATTTTAATATTATATTTTGGAGAAATTTTCAGTTTGATGCAGAATTTTACATTAAGGTCATCATATTATGTAGTTATCTCTTATATTGAGCCTATATATAGCCACAATAATTCATAACCATTTTCTTTCCTATATAATAATGTAGTTCATGAAGTTAAAAAATATATTTAACATCATATTTCAGAATATCAGTGAACTGAAGAATGAACTTCTGAGGAAAGAACAGCTTTTGAATAAGTACCATGAAAAAATTCAAACTTGGCAGAATCTTTTACAAGATGTCCCTGGTACACCACGTCCTCCCCCATCTGCTGTTCCTCCCCAGCCGCCTCAAACCATGCAGCCTATGCAAGGTCCACCTCCTCAAATGCCACCTCAAGTTGTACAGCAAGGAGGTGCCTCAACTCATCCTCATCATATGATGCAATCTCATATTGGACCACCAATGACATCATCTCCTGCACCAATGCAGGGAGGCATGGTTATGCAGTCTCCTCAAATGCATCCACAACAGCACATGGCTGCTGCTCAACAACCAGGAGGATTACAAGGACCTTTAGCATTTCTTGAAAGGACTATGTCAAATATTGGTATGCCTGATCCAGGAAGATAGGAATAGATTTTTGTAATTGGCATATATCATTAAATATAATTTTTGTGCTTTTTTTTTTACAATAAAGACTTTAATTACTTTAAAACTGAGTGAATGTTTCATTGTTTAAATTCAGTGATGCACAAATAAATTATTTTTATATATTTTTTCCCTTGTAAAAAATTTTTTTTAATCACTTATGCTCAAGTGTGTTGTTTATCGCTTTTTAAGATATGAAAATCTTCCTTCCACAAATCAGTGATTTCTGTTTTTTAGTACTTTTGAAAATCTTTTTTGAGCTCTTTATTGCCTCTCCACTGTCCTATAGATATTATCATATATACTAGTAAATCTGCAGATCAGGAGCCTCAATGTCAGCTCTAAAAGTCAGTTTTTTAATCTCACTTTTCATATTATTTAGCATCTTACAATCCACAATTTATTTTTTTATATTGCATACATATTTATAGGCATATCAAATACTTCGGAGATTTCAGAAATTAGAAGCGTTAAATTAAACACGGTTTATGCAATGATATTCTGAAATTCGTATGAACTTATTCATGTAACCTTTTAGATAAAAAAAAAAAAAAAAAAAAAAAAACTTGTATTAAAATAAATTCTTCATTTATGTCAATAGAATACAAAAATAATTTATTTTGATATTAAAATATTGCAGCAAAATAGTGCGAGTTACTTGAATTTTATTATTTTGATAGTCTTTGAAATAGGATTGCTAAGCAACTAATAAATTAAAGAGCAAAGTAAAAAGAAAAAATGCATTTTAAAATTTGTAAAAAATATGAAAATAAAATGTTTTATAGTTCCCGAACAGATGCAAAAAATTTTCCAACAATTTAAAGAATTAATTTCAAAATTCTAATGAATGTAACAGCAAATTTTCAAAGCTATTGGCCGTATTTAAAACCTCCATATCGGGGAGATTAAAAATGAATTTTTATTTTATTTATGCACAGCTTTGAAGTAATTTATATAGTTTTATTCTTACGTATATTTTTTAAATTATCCAAAGTACTAATTGTTGGTACATGTGTCAACTTTGAGAATGCGTTTCAGTAGTTCTTTAGCAAATAGTATTCATAATTATTAATTTCTCTACTTAAAGCTTTAATTTAATGACAGTGATAGGCTAGATAGCTTAAACTATATCTGGAGGCACGGCAGTGCCTCCGCCAAGTCGAGAAAGCACAGCCGTAAGCATACTTTTCTGGAAGCAACTCAGGGCACTTTTGACACCCCCATATCTCCGCGCTGGAGTTTCCCAAAAATTTTAAACTTCAATTATAGAGAGTATTTGGCACACAGGACCAAATTTTAAAATTACAACTTTCTGTCTTTTCTAGTTCAGGCGATATATGAACTCAAACATTCGATTTTTTGTCACTTCTTACTCACTCGTTCACGCGTCATCAAAAAGATTGGGTAGATCCCGTAGCCCCAGAAACTTGACATTTGGAAAAAAGGTAGTGTTTAGGATACAAAGAAAGGAAAAATTATAAAATCCAGAAAATTCGAAAAAAAACATTCGAAAATTCAACAAATTCCATCAAAATTGAAAATTGAAAATAATACGATCTTGTAGTCTTGGAAACTTAAGATTTGGTGTGAAGGTAGTGTTTAATATCCAGAAAAAGAAAACATCAAAAACACCAAAAAAATCGAAAGCAAAATTGAAAAAATTGAAAAAAACCGAAAATTTGAAGACAATCCGATTTTGTTGCGCTAGAAAATTCAAATTAGGAATAAAGGTAGTATTTAGGATACAGAAAAAGGAAAATTAAAAAAATCCAGAAAATTCGAAAAAAAAAATAAAAAAATTCGAAAAAAATTGAAAAAATGAAAATAATTTGATACGATAACGCTCGTATTTATAAATTAATCAATTTGGATGAAACTAATTGTGTGTATTAAGCTCACCAATGCCTCGACCGAGTTCGTTGGCCAGCTTGGTCCGCCATCTTGTTTCAAGATGGCGGCCACGGAAAATTTTAAAACTAAAATAAATATACAAAAAAGTTAAAAATTCAAGTTTATTTTTTAATTAGGTGTTAGGACTTGATACAAGGATTCCAGAGCATTTTTTGTTTTACCTCTATCTTAAAAATTGGCTGAGATAGAGCAGTTTGAAATTCTAGGGTGGCTGACATTTTGAAACAAAACAGCACATTACAAAAAACCAACGATAAATTTATGGTCAATAATGGTCAAGCAGGTGCAATCCCGAATGAATACTCCGTGTTATTATAACTGTAACTTTGACTTCGAAATTTTGATACGTTGCATTTTCTATTTGTTGATATTTTTGAACTATGATTTACGCTAAGTGAAATGTTGTTGTTGAAGAGGGATTTTCCATGTAAATCCGAAACGTCCAATTTTAATATGTTTTTAATGTTTTATGAAAGTGTATTGTAATGTCTGTAATTTTAATGATTTTAATAAAAATTTATAAGTTTTAGTGAACGCGATTTCTCGCAAATTATTTTCTTTCATTGCTGTAATCATTTTCCCAATCATACGCATAAAACTATATATTCATATCCATTAGCGCCAAATTCTCGCCAAACTTGGCGACAATTGGCGAAATCTCGCCAAATTTGGCGACAAAAATAAGTCTTCATAAATGAAGCCAACTTGGCTATAGCTCAATAATTTGGCGAATTTCTTATTCAAATTCAGTGTAAACGAATCTTTTGTAAACGGTTTCTTTGCATTTTAACTTGCTGTTTTCGAGTAACATTAGCTAAAATTTTAAAACGAAGATATAGGAAAGCTACCGTTTCCTGCCGGTACAGGCCGGAGGACTTTTTTATGAGTTGTCGGATGCAATCTATGTTTTGCATTAAATAAAGTAAAACATTGAAAAACAAATCCCACAGGATGGGGATAGTTTGTTTTAGATAGGTTTTAAGATAATTGTCCTATTAGCTAGTACACCTTCCGTTTATTGTTTTGTGTTATTTTCCCCGGATTATGCTTTTCTTTTCTTTTGTTTACGAATTTTGTAATAGAAAAGTTCCGCTATAGACTGGCTACGTTATAGACCTTTTTTTTTTATAGACAGGTTCATTTTCTTTCACAGGCTTTACTCTATTTAATTTATGTATGAAATATTTGTTGTTAAAAGATGTTGGTCGCACAAAAATTGTCACATCTCTCCCTCCCTCCCGACATTACTGGTTGGTTATGGCTTGATAGTCCTTTCTAAATAAAATCATGGTGATTCTAAGATTCTCTTGATTTATCTCTAAATTGAACATAAACGATCCTAAGAAAACGGATCAATGAATTACTATATTGGCATGAGGAAATTTAGTTGCAGAAAAATGGAGCATATAGCTAACATTAAGTCTAATAGGAAAACCACAGCCTTGGCAAGATTGTATTAACAAGAAACCATCCAAATACATTTTTATGAAAGTAATATAATTTTTCCCTCGAATCTATACAAACCATGCATTATAAGAAAACCCGGTACTTCTCTATTATCCCGTCGACCACTTTTCATAACAAAAAACATCGCCAAACTGTAAGATTAAACGCCAAAAATGCAGTCCCATTTACTTGATGTCAGAAGCATTACACGTGTTTGTTATGTCATCAAGTGGTTTTTAATTCGACATTTGCGTGTATTTTTCATTATGTTTTACTGATTTATCTGGAGGCACGGCAGTGCCTCCGCCAAGTCGAGAGAGGACAGCCGTAAGCATACTTTTCTGGAAGCAACTCAGGGCACTTTTGACCCCCCCCCCCTCCATATCTCCGCGCTGGAGTATCCCAAAAATTTGAAACTTCGTTTTTCTAGAGTATTTGGCACACAGGACCAAAATTTAAAATTACAA
Source organism: Maratus michaelseni (assembly GCA_963931845.1). Taxonomy (NCBI): domain Eukaryota; kingdom Metazoa; phylum Arthropoda; class Arachnida; order Araneae; family Salticidae; genus Maratus; species Maratus michaelseni. The sequence continues at coordinate 114,532,654 of OZ007598.1, read as the reverse complement.
CTTTCTGTCTTTTCTAGTTCAGACGATATATGAACTCAAACATTCGATTTTTTGTCACTCACTCACTCACTCGTTCACGCGTCATCAAAAAGATTAGGTAGATCCCTTAGCCCTAGAAACTTGACATTTGGAAAAAAGGTAGTGTTTATGATACAAAGAAAGGAAAAATTATAAAATCCGGAAAATTCGAAAAAAAAAACATTCGAAAATTCAACAAATTCCATCAAAATTGAAAATTGAAAATAATACGATCTTGTAGTCTTAGAAACTTAAGATTCGGTGTGAAAGTAGTGTTTAGTATCCAGAAAAAGAAAACATAAAAAAAACCAAAAAAATCGAAAGCAAAATTAAAAAAATCGAGAAATCGAAAAAAATTGAAAAATTTCAAATAATCCGATTTTGTTACGCTAGAAACTTGGAATTCGGAATAAAGGTAGTATTTAAGATGCAAAATAAGGAAAAATTAAAAATTCCGGAAAATTCGGGAAAAAAATCAAAAATTCGAAAAAAATAGAAAAAATTAAAATAATTTGATTTTTTAGCCTTAGAAACTTAAAATTCGCAGTAAAGATAGTGTTTAGGATTCAGAATAAGTTAAAATAAAAAACGCAATAACATTCGAAAATAAAAACAAAAAATCGAAAAAATCAGGAAAATCGAAAAATAAGGATAGTTTGAAAATAATTCAATTTCATAGCGCTAGAAACTTGAAATCTGGAATAAAGGTAATATTTAAGATACTAAATAAGGAAAAAAAAATGGATAATTCAAAAAATATCCATAAATTAGTGCAGACGATATATGAACTCAAAGTTTTGATTTTTTCTCACTCACACACTCACTCACTCTCGCGTCATCAAAAAGATTGGGTAGATCCCGCAGCCACAGAAACTTAAAATTTGGAATAAAGCTAGTGTTTCGGATACAAAGAAAGGAAAAATTATAAAATCCGGAAAATTAAAAAAAAAAAAAAAAAAAAAAAAGACATTCGAAAAGTCAAAAAAATTGAACAAAATTGAAAATTGAAAATAACACGATCTTGTAGTCTTAAAAACTTAAAATTTGGTGTGATAGTAGTGTTTAGAATTCAGAAAAAGAAAACATCAAAAACACAAAAAAAAATTTTGAAAAAAAAATCGAAAATTTTCAAATAATCCAATTTTGTTGCGCTAGAAACTTGGAATTCGGAATAAAGGTAGTATTTAGAATGCAAAATAAGGAAAAATTAAAAAATCCAGAAAATTCGAAAAAAAATCAAAAATTCGAAAAATTCGAAAAAAATTAAAATAATTTGATCTTTTGCCCTTAGAAACTTGAAATTCGTGGTAAAGATAGTGTTTAGGATTCAGAATAAGTTAAAATAAAAACGCAATGAAATTCGAAAATAAAATCCAAAAATTGAAAGAAATCGAAAAATAAGGAAATTGTGCAAATAATTCGATTTCATAGCGCTAGAAACTCGAAATTTGGAATAAAGGTAATATTTAAGATACTAAATAAGCAAACATTAAATATATATATATATAAAGAAAGAAAGAAAAAATAGAAAGAAAGAAAGAAAAAGAGAGAAATTGAAAATAATATGATCTCGTACTCTTAGAAACTGAAAATTTGGTGTAAAGGTAGTGTTCAGGATTCAGAAAAAGAAAAAATTAAAAACACAACAAAAATTGAAAATAAAATCAAAAAATCGAAAAAAAAAACGAAAATTTGAAAATAATTCAATTTTGTAAAGCTAGAAACTTAAAATTTGGAATAAAGGTAGTATTTAGGATACAAAAAAAGAAACAAATAAAAAAAATCTGTAAAATTAAAAAAAAAAATTCAAAAATTTGAAAAATTGAAAAAAAATCGATTTTGTAGCTTCAGAACTTAAAATTCGACGTAAACTTATTGTTTAGGATACAGAAAAAGGAAAAATTAAAATACAATAAATTCGAAAATAGAATGAAAAACTCGAAAAAGATCAGAAATTTCAAAATAATTCGATTTTGTAGAGCTAGAAACTTGAAATTTGTAATAAAGGATACAAAATAAGAAAAAATTAAAAAACCCAGAAAATTATAAAAAAAATTCGAACAAAAATGAAAAATTGAAAATAATTTTATCTTGTAGTCTTAGAAATTTAAAACTTGGTGTAAAGGTAGTATTTACTAATCAATAAAAGGAACAATTAAAATATTCGTTACATTCGAAAATAAAATCGAAATATCTTTAAGAAATCGAAAATTCGAAAACAATTTGATTTTGTACTGCTAGAAACATTAGTTTTAAGATAATTGTCCTATTAACATATAGGACGTGTAGTACAACGCCTCTAATTGTTTTATGTTATTTCCCCCGGATTATGGTTTCTTTTCTTTCGTTTACGAATTTCGTTATAGAAAAGTTCCGCTATAGACTGTCTACGATATAGGCGATTTCTTTATAGACAGGTTTGTTTTCTTTCACAGGTTGTACTCTATTTACTTCACATATGAAATATGGATTGTTAAATGATGTTAGCCCCACAAAAAATTTCACAGCTCCCCCCTCCCGACATTACTGGCTGGTTATGGCTTGATAGTCCTTTCTAAATAAAATCATGGTGACTCTAAGATTCACTTGATTTATCTCTAAATTGAACCTAAATGATCCTAAGAAGACGGATCAAATAATTACTATATTGGCATGACAATCAGGTAACTTAGAATTAAAATCGAAAAATCAATAAATTTATAAAAAGTCGAAAATTTGAAAATAATTCGATTTTGTAGTCCTAGAAGCTTGACATTTGGCAGAAAGGCAGGGTTTAGTACACAAAGTAAGGAAAAATTAAAAAATCCGTAAATAATAAAAAAAGACTAAAAAAAACGAAAAAAAAACATCGGAAAAAGGAATATAATTTGATTTATTGGAAATTTCCGCAAATTTTAATTTTGGCTTTCTTTTTATACTAAAATGTTCTTTTATGTTAAATATCAAGTATCTAGGGCTGCGAGTAATATCTCAGATGGATAGCACCTATCCTGGAAGCAATTGAGAGTACTTTTGACACTCCCCCTCCCATAACTTAGTGCTTGCCTAGGATCCTGAAATCTCTTTTTATCTACAGTACTTTGCAAACGAAACTAAAGCTACAAATTTTTGATACCTGTAAATAATAGGGACAGAGTGTGGGCTTAGCGAAAATCAGTGGATGATCTCCAAAAAGAACCCAAAATCAAGAAAAGGAGGATTACTTACAAAAAGAAGTGAAATCTCATCAAAAAGTCACCTGTAAAAAATCCAGCCAAGTCTCGTAACTCATTTACCGTAAAAAGTACTGAGATCGTATAAAGCCAAGTTTAACTATCTTATTAACTCTGAAATTTTCATTCACAAATCACTCCTAGTCTCTACAGCTTTAGTTAATTATTATTTTGTGACTTGGCAATTACGCAGCACAGGGAAGTTATTACACCTTACTATGTTATGGGATGGGATGGGATAATTTAATTAAGACAAATTATATACGCACAGGGAAGTTATTACACTTTAATATGTTATAGTATTATTTGATTAAGACTAACTATGTACATCACATTCTCGTGCTACGTAATTGCCAAGTCACAAAATAATAATTAACTAAAGATGTAGAGACTAGGAGTGATTTGTGAATGAAAATTTCAGAGTTAATAAGATAGTTAAACTTGGCTTTATACGATCTCAGTACTTTTTACGGTAAATGAGTTACGAGACTTGGCTGGATTTTTTACAGGTGACTTTTTGATGAGATAAAATGTTACTATACAATTTTATTGTGAAATTATCTAAAGTTTTATACACTTCTGAAGCTTTGGTTTAAACAATCTATACTAATATATAAAATTGAATGTCATCCTTCCAAATAAAAATCTATTTCTAAGATTATTCTATTACTTAGACAATTTATAGTCAAAAATAACATTTAAAAAATCTTTTGTTTGTCTCTCAGTTTGGAATATGCTTAGAAATGGTTGCATAATGTTAGAAAGAAGAAAAAAAAAAGAAATTGATTTTAACTTAAATTAATGGATGAAGGGAAGATAGATAATTTTTAGAATAATAATTTTGAATTTAAAATATTTATATTTAAAAAAAAATTTGAGATTTTCAAATAAGAGAAAGAGATATATTTTATAAATGGCCAAAATATCATATAGTGTGGTTAGTTAGTACAATGCATTGTAAAATTATTTTAAAAAAAGAAATAATAAAAGATATTCAACATACTGGATTATATGATAACATTGGACTTACCTGAACCAGATTAATAATAAATTTTCTTCATATAGAAAACCTAAATTTTGTAAATATTTACAATATGGAAATGTGCCCTAATCTTACTTAAATAATTTCTTTATTTTTTATAGTTATAAATTTCTTGTATTTTCTCTTTAATAACTCTTTCAAATATACTTCAATTTATTCAAAGTGTTTTATATTGCACAATTATATAATTATCTTTAATTTAAATAACATCAATAAATTTTATAAAGTAACTTTTAATATAACTTTTGGTTCATGTGCTATAAATAAACTATATTCTTAATATTCGTGTTTAATATCATATTTAAAGGCACATCAAAAATATAATAATGTATCATAATAAAAATATGATTTGAGAGACAGTAAATACACCTTGAATTAAATAACATCATTCATTATAATGAAATCATACTTAATATGAGAAATTTCTGCAGAGGAGAATGTACACAAACCCTATATACCATGAATATAATTACATTTGGCAATAAATAATTAATATTTGAATTCCATAGTTTTGAAAACACAACTTAGACCTATGATTTCATTAAAATATTTATGAAAAATTTCTAAGATATACTTAATTAAAAACAATTTCAGAATTAATAAATGTTTTATATATAGTGTTGATAAAAATTTTAATTAATGAAGAGTGATTAGTTCAGAGAGTATTTTCCAAGAAGAAGGGTAATTCATCCAATAGATATCATTCTCCAGTTGACATATATTCCAGCAGTTCATTAGAATAATTGATGCTAAGGCTATGATGGTCATAAATTATGAGCAATAATAGGACTCTATTATATGAATCAATTGCTGGAGAACTCAATAACGACAATTTTCTTTGTTCTTTAAATTTCAGGCATCTATCGTTATAATAAAACTATATTACTGTAATAAGGTGGCCATTGTATATATGCATAGGTAAATATCGTAAATAAACCAAGCATTATTGGAGAACTGGATGATTCCTAAAAACATTGATGCTCTTTTCATGACATCACTCACAATAATCAAATGATTTCTGAAGTTGAATCACTTTTGATAAAGATGTTTAACTATAATCATGATCCTTCAAAATATGGAGAAATCTCAGCACAATTTTCTGGCTTTTTATTATTCACCAAATATATTCATTATTTAATTATATTATAGAATCTTCTATTATATTTAAATATAACATTATTTAATTCAATTTTTTATTATCCTTAAGCCTAGAGATAGAGAATATAAGCAGAGTTGGCCAAAAGTTGAAACAGCGTACGCTGTAACAACGGCCTCGCCGCTGAAATAAATTTTTTGAACACGAAAATACATCTTTTTAGTTTGAAGTCTTATGGCAGTCAGAAAAAAGACGCTAGGAAAATTTGAATCCATGTGTCCCTCCAATCTATATAGATACACTGTTTTTATGTTAATATAAAACTTTCAGCCCATCAGAAAATTCATTTGGTAGTTGGGAGGAAGCAATATGTTTCTCAACTCCACCGAAGTTCCGATTATCCCACTCAAAATAGTTTTAAAGGAGCGAATAGCAATGATTTTGTACAGAAAAATATTTTTTATTGCATTTTTTCGTGTCTGGGAGATAAGGGTCAATGACAACTATCTGTATGGCATTCAAACTGATGTAATAGAATACTAAACTAGTTCTTTTAACTGAGGAAGAAGGAAGAAAGATGGTGTGAGCAAATTTCGTAATCAGAAAATCGTGCCAAATTTTAAAAGTAAATAAGGGAAATTATTTATTTTTGTTTCTACACTTAAATTTTTGTCCAAAAATACTTTAAAATGATTAGTAAAATAAGAAAATTAGTTAAATTAGCTGAAAAAAAAATTACTCTAAAATATATATTTTTTATAAATAAAAAATGAATTTTAATTACTTAATGGAAATTATCTTTATTTTTAAGAAGATTGTTTTTAGAAAGTGAATAATTAAAAATTAATTTACATTTAACTGAATATATTTAATGAATGCTTTTTAAATGATTAATATTAAATAGATTTAATAACAGAAATAATTTATTTTAATTTAGTGATAGAATTAAAAAAATTTGAGGAAGAAAAATAATTTTATTTTGAAGATTGGTTGAAATAAAGAATAATTATACTTCCTAACAAATAGTAAGTAAATAATTAATAAATACGAGTAGGGAAGACCGAGCTATGCTCGGTCAAAATTAAATTTGAGTTCAAATATCATGACCCATGACCAAAATGACCCACTAATTGAATTTTCTCGAACATGTGACTTAGCCCAACAGTCTTCTCGTGCCGGAAAACCATAGGATGCAAAATTTAGTGTAAATTGAGCCGCTTTTTAGATATTGACCCACAATGACCCAGAAATGGCCCACTAATCGAATTTTCTCAAACATGTGACCTAGTCTAATGATTTTCGCGTGCCCAAAACTCGTAAAATACAAAATTTAATCAAAATCGTTAGAGCCGTTTTTTAGATAAAATTAATTTGACCCGCGTTGACCCAAAAATGACCCCCTAATCGAAAGTTCTCGAACATGTGACCCAGCCCAATAGTCTTCTCGTGCCCAAAAATAGTCGAATACAAAATTTCGTCAAAATCGTTTGGACCATTTTTTAGATACAATTAGCTTGACCATGGCCCAAAAAGACCCACTAATTGAATTTTCTCGAACATGTGACCTAGCCCAACAGTCTTCTCGTGCCCGGAAACCATTGGATGCAAAATTTAGTGTAAATTGAGCCGCTTTTTAGATCTTGACCCACAATGACACAGAAATGACCCACTAATCGAATTTTCTCGGACATGCGACCTAGCCCAATGCTTTTATCGTACTCGAAACTCGTAGGACACAAAATTTAATCAAAGTCGTTAGAGCAGTTTTTTAGATAAAATTAATTTGACCCGCGTTGACCCAAAAATGACCCACTAATTGAAAGTTCTCGAACATGTGACCCAGCCCAATTGACTTCTCATGCCCGAAAATGGTCGGATACAAAATTTAGTCAAAATCGTTTGAACCGTTTTTTAGATACAATTAGCTTGACCATGACCTAAAATGACCCACTAATCGAATTTTCTCGAGCATGTGACCTAGCCCAATGGTTTTCTGGTGCCCCAAAACGGTAGGATACGAAATTTCGTCAAAATCGTTAGAGCCGTTTTTAAGATAATTTTTGCATATATATATATAACCACCCACAAGATTTGCTCGTATTAGAATATATGATTAATTAATTAGTGTGATTAATATTAATTAATGTCGAATTTGAAGGGTTAAATTTTTGAATGTATGCCACAGCATAAGACATAACAAGCATTAAACTTAGGGCCAGATGGAGAAAACTGGGACAATCAATCAATAAACCAATCTTTCAATACTCAAAATCTCAATAACTAATTGATCAATTTTAAGGAATCGTAGGGCAAATGAAAGGTCTAATTAAAATTTATAAATGATAATTCTGGCTACAATCTGCAGTTTGCCACATTCAGATGTCTAAAATAGTTTTGGGGAAAATCAATCAATAAGCCAGTCTTTCAATGCTCAAAAACTTGAGAACTAATATATCAGTTTTAAGGAATCTTATGTTGATTGAAAAATCTAAGATTTATAAATCATTATAATTACATATTTAGCTTATGGCTTATACATTTTAATTTAAAAACAGGATTTGTAAGCATTTTTACCAAAAAACTCCAAAGATCTTTAAAAATACAAATGCAACACAACGGGTTGCTATGCAGCAAGTAAATAAATAAATACTAGTTGCATGACAACCCGATGTGTTGCATTTTCATTGCATGATATCTTTCTATTTCTTGAGGGAAAAAGATATCCAAAATTATTGTACTCTTAGAAAACATTTATAACATTAATTTTATTAAACACTAAATTTCAAGGAGGAAATAATACTTACAATGTAGGTTAAACAGAAATTGTGAAAATTGTATTTTACATTACCTGATTTTTGATGCAAAACATTTGTCAAAAGTATACTGTTCTTTTAAGATTTGGTTTATAATTTTAGACCTGGTGAAATAAAAATGACACCACTTTGATGAATTTGCAAAAAAATGTTTTTAGTTTTTTGAATTAAAATAAATGCTTTACAAGAAAAAAAAAATATCTATCATTTTTACTCGATAAACCATTGCACCCTTATAAAATGTCTCAAATGCCATAAAAAAAATTAAAAAAAATAAAAAATTGCACATACTTTGAAACTGTTGGGAATAGGGGGCAGTAATTGTTCACTAAAATGCAAAAAGCTTTATATCTTCTGTGAAAAAAATCTACGATGTAATTATTTCTAAATGTCAATAAGTTGACAGATGATATTTGATTCTGTACATTAAAGAGATTTAAGAAGCATGAATATGTGAAAATATGTCTGTTCTTTGAATTTTCTTGGATTTCCCCCCCCCCTTCTTTCCATATTGAAAATAGGTTTTCTTTTCAATTTTAATGAGAAAATAAGCTTAATAAAAATATAATCCATTTTATTTCCCTTTTTTATCAACAAAAATAGAGTAATTTAGTTGCCATCTTTAAAGGAACTTTGTTAAAAGTTACAAAAAAATTATCTTGGAAAATACTTCCAATTTTAAATTTCTGAAAGCTTATATGACATCCTCAGATCCATGCATAAAACTAGTGTTAATTGCATCACACAGCATTCCATATTCTAGGAGGAAGAGTTGTGAAATATAAATAACCAGCCAGATGTTAATATAAAAATACATGCTTCTAGGAATTAATTTTTAAAAAATATTGCTGTTGATTTAATTAAGGGGACTCAGAATCCCTTGAATACTTTCCAACATAGTTGAAAAATGTTTATGACTTAAGTTTGCCTGTCTGCCATCTGCTCGTACTCTTAACTCTCTTAAATATACTCAGATTGCCATGTAACTGAAGTTTACTATGGCATGTTCACTATTGAAAATGGAGTGTGTAGCACGTATAGTTCATTTACAGGGATACTCAAAAGAATCCCCTTGCATTATGGTCAGTGGAAAAATTGTTTTCAGTCTATTTTAATGATGTTACACTATTTCAAACATAATGACATTTTTCATTATGAAGTGCACTAAAACATGCTTTTTGTAGAATATGATGGTGTGCAAAGCTATCATCATTCATTTACAGAGTTAAGCAAAATAATTCGGTTACATAATGCTGTATGGGTAAAAATCATTTGCAGCATATTTTAATAATGTTAATATGTATTTTAATAATTTTAATTTATGTACATTATTGAGGCACATTACAAAATGCTTACTGTAGAGTATGATGTGCATAACATTTATTGCTCATTTACAGGGACATACAAAATATTTCAATCTGTCTATGAGTAATAATAGCTGGAGGTGTGTTTTCAGATGTGGTATACATTTTTATGTTTAATTAAATTTTTGCATACTATGTGTGTGAATAAATTCTACAGGGCTACACAAAATAATTCGTAACCATTACTGTGTCAGTAACTGTTTAAGGGTGTTTTTAATTGAGTAATGAATTTTCCAGCTGAACTATATTTAATATACTTAGAGATTTTTGTAGAATATAATTAAATTTGTGAACAGGGCTATGCAAAGAGACAGATACATTGTTGTTTAATATGAGTGTATAAAAATCTGTAGACAATATACAAAATTATTCGAGTGCATTTAGATCTATTGGTGGAAATTGTTGAAAGTGGATTTTTGACTATGTTGTGTGTTTTGTAACTAAGCTCAATTTTAGCACAGTATGTAGTATATATACATATACAGTTGTGTAGATCATAGACATGGATGCATAAAAGATATCAAGAACCTTTTTGACTTTAGATGATAATTGCTAAAATCTGGTCTCATAATCTATGCTTGATGCAGGATTTTTCATGTCTATTTTGATATTTTCAAGCTAAAGCAGACTATATACTTCTACTTATAAGCATTCCTTGCTTTTTATAAGAACACATCAGCAAAATTTAAGAGCTCAACCATTATTAGAACACGAATTACAACTGTTTTTACAAATACACATCAATTGCTTCTAATAATGAATGAAATTAAATACATTTATATGAACTTTGTCAAAATATTTACAGAATTGTTTGAAATGTTTTCTAGTTGAACATTATATCACAGATAAGAGATTTACGTATCCGTTTTGAAATTGCTTTTTTTTTTTTAAATTGAAATTAATGATTGTGATTTTATTTTCTCTTAAAACTATGTCATTAAAAATATATAGGGCTTAAATTTGATGGTTTATTATTAATGCCATACAAAATAAATTAAGCAAAAATCTGAAATGCATCATTTTAAAATTTTTAACAAAAATTTTGTTTTTTGAAATAAAATTTCAAAAGTTATTTTTAAAAAACAAATTTTTGTTTAGAATTTCTTTAATAATAATCAAAAGTAATTTTTAAAAGTTAGTATAAATATAGAGGTACATGCATCATTTTAAAATTTTTAACAAAAATTTTGTTTTTTGAAATAAAATTTCAAAAGTTATTTTTAAAAAACAAATTTTTGTTTAGAATTTCTTTAATAATAATCAAAAGTAATTTTTAAAAGTTAGTATAAATATAGAGGTACTAAGTCCTCTTAAGTAATGTTTATTTCGAGTTCAGCTAGCACTATGAAATTTAATGTGTAGACCGACACATTTAAAAAAAAAAAAAAAAAAAAAAAATCAACTAATTAGCATATGATAGTGCACTTTAAATGAAAATGCTTTCATGATCGAAAGTTTCGTTTAGGCAAATAAAGTTTAGTTCCAAAATTTGCCCACAGGCTTCAAAAGTTGCTTAAAAATTATCAAAAACTCAAGCAGCTATGGACCATTTATTTTTTATAATCTACTACTATATCTATTATATTTCAATGTATGGAATGAAACTGAGTATTGTTTAGATGTGGTTAAAGCTACAAAAGACACACATATTGAAATATTTTAGTATATTGTATAAAATAAATAGTCTGAACTGCTTATCTTGGGTTTTCAATGCTTTTTTGCAGCTTTGAATGTATGGCACCATCAATGAACATACTTTATAACCAATTTTTGTAAGGTAAAATTACAATGTTAGCTCCATTATACCAGTCTTTATAACATTTTATAGTTTTTTTTTTTAATTTGTTTAATCAAACTTTTTACCATGAGAAGCATTTTTTTCCAGGCTGATCTCTTGCAAGAGTGCAGAAAATGTTTTTACTCCCAACATTTCCTCCAATCCATATGAAAATTTCTCCAAAATTTTAGGATATGTTATAAGCTTACATAAATTCTGTATTACCGTAGGTATAGAAAATTTTGCAATATACAAGTCACATCTTTAAAAACCTATAGACTGAACTTGTAACATGCCTAGGATTACGTTAATGCATGTAAGCTTAAATCTTATGCCTAATATTTATTAATAAATGCACAGTTTTAACCCACAAATACAATGTTTTTGATTACTTTTTCTGATAAATTGTCAATTATTGAGAAACTGCAATCTTCCACTGTCTTTGTGGATGTTGTCAATCACTTTTGATGTTTTGTAGATCTTGAGTCTGTTTCTTGAAGAAAATCTAGTGAAATAATAATTTCCACCATGAAAATGTCTGTTTAAAGATGCTTTTAATAATTCTGTAGCTTTAGAGCCCTGTATCAGGTCGGGTAATATGATTCAACCCTAACCTGATCTGTTGATTCGATTTCTTGAATTTTTTGCTGCGGATCGGGTTGACTGAATCTTTTTCACTGTGGGCCAAGTTGATTTGAATTTTTTTTAGGTTTGTATTTTAAATCTTGTGTGTTGGGTTCAGGTATACCCGATTTTTAAATGTCAGAATATTATATCAGATAAAAAATGTACTTTAAAAAAAAAAATTCTAAGGTAATTCATTAGAAAAGACCTTAGAAATTCGGAAGATCACGATTGCATAATTACTACAGAACATCAGGGTTTTTTTTACTCTGAAATTTTTGTAAACTTTTTTGTCTTGCGTATAATCCCCCCCTCCCACTTTGAAGCAGATTATTTTTCCAAAATTTCTCAACTTATACGCGAGTATATACAGCAGTACATATTATTCTGAGATCGATTTTGTGACAGTTGCCATACAGATCTTTTTATTTGTCAGAAATTATGTAATTCATTGTTAAAATCTAAATCAATTGTATATTTTTTTGCAAAATTTCCCCCGATCCTATATCGCCGGATCGAACATATTCTACACCAGGGTCGGCAAACCTATGGCACGCGTGCCGTAGCTGGCACGCAAGAAGATATCTTTGGCACGCCATTGATTAAATCAAATGCAGTCAAACACCCCAAAATTCTACACCTCATTATTTTTCTTCCATTAATACACGAGCATGACTGGCAATAGCTTTTGATTGTTATAATAAGTACTTGTGTACTTATCATATCAATGAATTACCAATTTCGGAATCATTTAACCCTTAAATGCACAGTGTGCAAATTTACATTACTTTGTATTTAACTTTTAATAAATAAATCAAGTTCTTTGCCACCACTATATTTATATAGAAATATTAATTTTGTAAAAATTACATAAAATATGCTACTAAACAAATTTAAACATTTATCTTAAATTTCTGGTGTCTATAATCCTTAATATAAGTATAAAAAAAAATCAGTTCTAAAAGAAAAATTCATGCATTTATGGTTAAACTTATTATCTACCCAGATGTGACACCAATTGATAAACTGATCTTGATTGTATTCGATTGGTTGGAAATTTCAGAAATTAAAATATAGCTTATCGATTTCCAATCCAACTCAATATATTGACTCAGCAATTTGTCGAAGTGAGAGAGGATTTGGAGATAATCGAAAAAGAAAGACTACCAGGCATCATAAACAAAATGTTGATAGTAAAATTATGTACACTTTGAATTCAATTCCAGAAGAAGTTGGCATTTGCTCCATTTTGACAACCTCTCTCTCTACTTATGCTTGTGAATCATTATTATCAGAGATGAATAATATTAAAAATTATAGTCGAATCAACTTGTCAGATGACCCCAGTTCATCATGTATTTTATTAAAAATAACCAATTATGAGCCCATCATATGGCATCAACGATGCAACATCAGAAATCACATTAAGTTGTTTAATTGCTTTAATTTCGTCTCTTTCTAATTACTTCAAAAATGTAATTAAAGTTAGATATTGTTAAACCATCACTCTGCATATTACGCCAGTTTATTAAGATCCCAACCAAATAAGGAAATACCGGTAAAAAATCCTAATAAATCTTGACTAGAAAATATGAGATCTGTTAAACTTACACTTACTTTATCTTTGACTTAAGATTTATCTTTTTTGTATAATCGATAGTCGAAAATTGATAGAAGAAACAAACATTTATGACAAGGAGTTAAATGAGAGTAATTACGAACTCGGTGAAGAGAAACTAACATCGAAATTCCAAGATGCTGTTGCTGCATTACGTATACTTTACAAAGTTTTAAATTTTCTTCTGAAAAAAAGATTTTGCAATGCTTATGAAATTAGAAAATAAAATTGAATCAACGAACACCACAGAGAAAACAGATTTCTTTCGCAGACTTTGTAGGTAATGTTTTTTATATTTACTAATTTCTTCTTATGCATTGTAATACATTTTTAAAATAATAATTTTCTATTTAATAACAGGTGTAAAACAAATATTTTGTAGATATGATTCGTAAATGCTTTTTTTTTCGATGTTTCTTTTCTCATTGTCTATTTTAAAATAAAATTATCTCAACTATAAAACCACCACGTTGCTTAAAATGTCAAAATCAACAGATCCCAAGAGGAAACATCATCTATGACCATAATTATTACAGTCATTTGGCAAGTTGTTTCGATTTGAGTTATTAATATTTTTTACGATTGCTACAATTATTTCTTATACTTATCTTATTTCTATAATTATTACTATAATTAATTAATCTTTGCATGTGACAAGTTATTTAGGTTTTAATTTTCAATATTATACATTATTTAATTTAATATGCATGTTGATATTTATATTATGTTAATATTATTACCTGCAGGTATGTTAACCATATATCTTAGTCTAATAATAATAAAAGTAATTTTATTCACTATTTTTATAGTTCTTTTAGCACAGATGGGCGGGGTTTGGGGGTTGGTACGCCATAGTCGCTTGGAATTTTTTTTGGAAGAAAATTGGCACGCGGATGTTAAAAGGTTCGCCGACCCTGTTCTACACCCTTGATCTCTCGTTCACCAAGTATTTGATTTTTATTGAATTTTAAAATCTGTTAAGGACTTTTAGCTCCTTCTTTCTTTAATCAAGAAAAGCTTTTCAAGCAGATGTTCACAAAGTATGAGGCTGCATAATTAGAATAGAGAATTTATTAATACAACTTTTACAGAAACTAATATAAATGTATAAAGTAAAATAGTAAACAAATCTTGGAATTTTTCAAAAAATATATGTTTGTATAAAATGAGTTTTAACATATATACAAATTTAACATGGCACTTTTTTTCCTTCAAAAGAAATATAAAATTGTGCTTTATAACAAGGTGGCTGTTTTCAAATTTTCTCTTACAATAGTATCCATAACAACTTGGAAAACAACTTGAACATTACTTGTATCTGTTGCTGTGGTGAAATGTGGGTATATCACTTTCCCAGAATGTTTATTCTGTTCCTGGAACTTATGTTGAGCAAATAGTGCTCCACTGTCAACATCATAATCAGGACCTGCAGAATTTAAAGAAAATCATTGTTCAGTAAATAAACTTTATACAGGGCTGATTTTGACACAAAATGAAAAATTCTGAAAATTATTGACACAAAGTGAAATACCCCGAAAATTGTTGATGCAAAATACTGATATCAATTTACATCACAACTTATTATGTAACAACTGAATGAAACTGAAAGAACATAAGAATAACATAATTACTGCTGTTGTTTGTAATCAAACACAATTGTAATTAAACAAAATTTGGTAAAACTACCTCAATTCCACTGAAAACTGAATGGCTTCATAAAAAAAAAAAGGAAAAATTGTCTTGCTAAACAGGAAAAGTTCAATTTGTTTTATCAGTGAAGAAATTTATTTCACATATTCATGAAACAAGCAAAAATTATATGCTAAGTTTAATGCAAATTATATACATGAGAACTGAATGGTTTCATCAAATAAAGAGTAAACATTGTCTTGTTAAATATAGAAAGCTCAAATTCTCTAATTAGTGAAGAAATTTATTTCTCAAGTATTCATGAAACAAGCGCAAGTTAGATTTAATGCAAATTATATACATGACAACTGAATGTTTTCATGAAATGAATAGTAAAAATTATCTTGCTAAATAGGGAAAATTGAAATTCTCTAATCAGTGAAGAAATTTATTTCAAGTATTTATGAAACAAGCACAAATTATATCCTAAGGACTCTTACTAAATTTAATGAAGTTTATATGTATGGCAAAAGATATTTTAAAAACATTTGAAAAAAAAAAGGTAAAATACTTTAAAATCAATTTTATTTTTCAGTGTCTAAGTATTAGAAAGAAGATAGGGACAGGGTGGATTATTGACGGCCAATTATCTACACTAGGGATATAGGCCCGGGGGGAGTGCCCTTCGTGGGGGTCTTTCTAAGGGAACCTAATCCGTATTTACGCATGGATAAATCCACGGCTCGAAGAAAACCACGAAAACTCCGAACGATTAGGCCGACGGGCGCGATTGGGATCGAACCCAGCACCTCCCGTCTACCAGCTTCGAGAGCACAACCTCTCAGCCACTGGTGGGGCTTGGGACAGGGTGGATAAAAATTTTAAGTGATTTCACTTCTTAAAAAAAGCTGAAAGTTTTGTTTCATCCTGGGTATTACAGAGGGTGTTTACAGATATTGGAAACAATTTTGATGTTAAATTAAAAAACGAGAAACAACAAGGGGAAAAATCTTGCAATATGTGATAACTGAAATATTGGCTGCTATGAAAAAATGTCGTCTGCTAATGAAATGGTGCACGGAAAAAGCTAGTAGCTTGATGGTTATATATATTTGCTCTTTCCAAAGAGAATTATTCATATTCCATTATATGAAAATCATTTAGCAGGTGATAAGTAGAAAAAAATTGTCCAATTGATGAAGCGTAGATTTATCTAAATGACTGTAATAAAAAAAGATTGATTTATTACCAGAAAAGAGGCCAAAAATACTTAAAAATCGTTGTTTCAAACACTGCAAAGAAAGTTTCTCTAAAGGATTTATGGTGATTGCCTGAATATATAACAACGGAAAATTAAACATCAGAAAATTTGAGAAAAAATTCAAAATTAACTCTAAACCAATGTTCTAATTTCCTATTTTTAAAGAAGAAATTCCAAAACTTTATCCTATGGATGTTAAAAGTGTTGAGTTTCCCCCAGGACAAAGTGAGCAGACATACATCCAAAAGTACAGTCGCATTTCTCAAAAAATTGACAAGAGAGACTGGAATCAAGTGTATACCGTTTAATCATATTCCAAACAAGTCCCCAGATGTTTCATCAATGGATTACTGTGCCTTTGGACTATTAAAACAAGCTCTTAGGAAACACCAACCAACTATGTTAAGTGGACTCTGGAGGGAGGAGGGGTAGAGGAATGGAACAAAATTCCACTTCCAGTTTTACAAAAAGCCCTACTTTCCTGGAAATCCTACTGAAATATGATAATGTTCCGGTGAATTCTGGCCAATATTTAAATATTTACTAAAAACAGAGAAGTACCGGAGCTGAGCTCTGGTGGGATCTGGTGCAAATTAAGCCCAGGTCTCAGTTCTAAGTCCATTCGAAATGTGTTTCTCTGACATCATATTTGGAAAAAATTCTGCCAATTTCAATAGTGCAGAAAATGTTGTTTCACATCTTAGGTTAGGATTAAGACCAGATAATTTAATTAATAGAGAATATCTAAGGGAAGTTTTGTTAGCATATATGCAGCATACCCAGGAAGCCCTTTTTTAAAACCTTCATAAACTCCTGCATAGTAGTCTTGTACAGTTCTATTCTTTCTGTTTGTCCCATCCCTGTTTTAAGAACAGTTTTATATTTTGGATGACCGATTTCTTCAGTAGTCAGTTGTCTTTTTTCATAGGCTTATTTTTATAAAATCTTCATATACCATGGAATCTATGCCAATCCAAGAAAAGAAAAAGTTATCAGTGCATCTCATAAATATGCAAAATGTTCAACAACTGCAAGTATATAAAATCAATAGCGCTCAGGCCAATTTAACTGTTTTAATGGCTTAATTTACGAAATGTACAGATTAAAAAAAATATTTCATATTTAATATAGTGCTCTTTAAATCAAAGTATATATTATCAGATAGAATTTCCAAATGATTCTGTAATTTTTTTGCACAATTAATTGCTGTGTAGAACATTCCACCATGAATATTTAATAAATGTGGTGCTTTCTGTGTTCTTATGTTTGTTTCAATTCCAGGTTTTTTTCTGTGCATGGTCCATTAGGATAGTTATTAATTGGGACCAAGGTAATTTGGTTAAATGAAAAACAGACATACAGACACAATGCCACTAAATGACATTCTCCAAATCACAGGCAACAATTTTATTGAGGCTGTGTGTCTCAAAACAACTTTATTCTGTTCGTGCAAAAAGTAATGACCAAAATACTTTCAGAAACTTTATTTGTGCTTTCATCTACACTAAGTGAAAAAAAAAAGTATTTTTCAATTCTCTAATCTGTTCATCTTTTAAAGTTTTTGAGAGTCCATATTTTAACATATAGGATGCAATCTTGCTAATATATGCAATGAATTCAAGGTTGAAACATCTCGCGATAAAGTTTTAGACAGTTCAATAATATAAGGAGCCAAAGAAAGTGAAAGCTAAAGTCAAAGCTTCACCTCTAGTTTTCCTAGTTGATAAATCAATATTTTGGATTTCATCATTCCTTGAAACACCTTTTATTCCAGGTTAAAGCGAATGTAAAATCTGCACATTTTGCATAGATTCCTGAGCCTTATTATGCACTGCTGACCCATAATGATTACTGAAGGCTTTAAATCCTTCAGTTTGATACTTTTTGGATGTATTGCAAGTGATGTGAAAACACAGCTCAGAAGAATACTTTCTGCATTACATACTTGTTTTTACTTCCAATTTGTATCTTTTTTTTCAAGCCATTCCCACTGAAATTTATTTGTACTTTCTTTTTCTAAGCTCAAAAATATTGTCTTTTCTGTAAGATACTTCATAATATCAACAGCATAACATAACGAGCACTTGAAATAATAGACAGAAGAACACAGAAAACAAGACAAAAATATTACATTTGCAAGAAATTCACAAGATAATAAGATTTCACTCCATTTATCTATCTACTGCATTACAAGCAAAGTCAATCTCTGAAAAGACACTATCCAACAGCACATGATCATAATTACACATATATATATACACACACACACCATACATACAGACAAATATACTTTAAATATTTTATACAGTAAAATGATTATATTGAAACTATATAAAATTAACATTAATTCATATGAATGAAAATATTGATATCTATATAAACTGTTTCTGTGTATAAGAGTATCAAAAAAGATTTTTGAGTAAAAAAAAAAAAGAAAAAAAAGGTGGCTTTTCACCTATTTTTTACAAATACAAATCTACAAATTAGTCTCAGGTTAGTACGGATCAAGTTAACTTGAGCAGTGCAGGAGTTAAGAAAATTGGCTCCAATAGATGCACAATTTATTTTTTAATTTGAGTCTTACAAATAATTTTCATTCTACAAAGGAGAAATTATTCTAGACAAATTTAACACAGCACTGTACCAATATGTATCCTTTAAGGTTGTTCTCAAATCCAAAGTGTCTACTTTACTTTCTGACACATTCACACACATTGACAAGTCATTTTTATTATTAGATACAAACAATGATATATTAGATAATGATAATGATTATGATAGAGATAATGTAGGCAGTGTTGTAGATGTTAAAAACAGAGGTATATGCTACAAAGTATACACTATAGCTTTAACTTGAGAAGCAGAGACTTCTCAAAAAATACTGAGCTTCTTAAAAAAAAATCCAGAAAGTATATGCCCCTTCATTAAAACTCTGCATCCTTATTCTTAATGAAATCAAATAGCATTTTCCATATTTCGATAAAAGTAAAGGATCTTTCAGAAAATGCTGTCTGAGGGTTTGAACTGATTTTTGGAATGCAACAAGCTCAAGAAAGGTGGTCATGAGACAGCAATCTCTTACAACTAAAGATTTAATACATTTATCAAAAAATAAAAACACAACTAGATTCTAAATTACATCCAATATTCATACCTGAAAATTTCATGCTTTTTTTAATTTAAAAAGGGTTTGCATGAATGTGCCAGAAAATTTTGCGTTTTAAAGCTTTTTTTTTTTTTTTAGAACCATCAAATTGCATGTGCTTTTGCTTTTGCTTTTTTTTTTTTTTTTTTTTTTTTTTTTTTTTAATGCTATTGCTATATAATTTTCTTAAATTTTGTACAAAAAGTATAGATTTGAAGAATAATTAGTTAAAAAATGAACCTCTTCATTTATGCTACTGTTGAGTTTGAAAAAAGGAATATTCAGAAACAAGGTGCATTGACCACAATGAATTTTTCCTATTATGTAGTCTTCAGAAATAAATAATTAATCAAATCGTATACATCAATGGGAAAATATTCCTAGATATGTATTATTTGGATTTTGTAAAATAATTTGGGTAACTTATATAATTCTTTTTAAAATAATTTTTCTGCTGAAAAATATCTTGTTTTCCCCAATTGGAAATTGGCACAACTGGTGAAGTGTTAAATTTTTTCAGAGAATATTCAGTGACTCAGTTATGTGCCTCATGTTTATTGTAAGTCTCTTGATTACATTCCAAAGTATCAATACTCTGGGATGAGGATTATGGAATTATTACTTTAGATCTATCACTTATGTGCATAGATGCTAACTTCACACAGGGACGTGGGTGCAGTTTCCCATGAGATTACATATGGACCTCCTACCCCCAAGCTAAAGGGACCTCAAAATCTTATTTCATATTCATAAATTTGTTTTAGATTTTCTGTGAAAAAAAAAAAAAAAAAACGTGGAGACAGAATAAATTGATTTTTTTTTTTTTTTTTTTTAAAGGAAATTAAAACTTTATAAAGAACAAAGTAATACTTTATTTGAAAATAAGTTTCAGAGCTTACAATTATAATATCCATTTTTCAAAACTTTAGTAATAAAAATGTCAAAGAACCGAAATATTTTAAGGCTTTAGCTAAAATTTGTAATGACAAGAAGATGAGACTATGAGATTTTATATAATTAGAAAACACCAGTACACAGTAGCTCCTGTAAGGACTCTCAAAGAGCAGTTTGAGTATGCGCGTAATTATTTTATATTATCTTGTTTAACTTAAAATTAAATTAATCAGTTATAAAAAACAATTAAAATGTAATTAATTAGTAATTACTTAGTTTTTAAAATGTGAAATTATCTCAGTGCATTAGATGGGATCATGTTTCCAGTAAGTGGACTGTCAACAATCAAGCTCACTGCTGTAGTGAAACACAAAAGTCAACGCCTATACTTATGAGAGTTACTTACACTCTTAGTTAAGTGTGCAGAGAAAAAAAAATTGTCTGTTCTATTAAAAGATTTCAAATTTTGTTCATTTAGTATCAAGTCAAAGGACCATTTCTAGAAATAGTATATCTACGAATTCTGTGGTTTTTGAAACCCAATATATTTCCTCTCCACTTCTGATCAAATTTATTTTGTCTTTTCTTATCAAATAGACTCGTGCAAATATTTCCATTTGGTCTTCAGCTATATTTTTAAAAAGGTAGATCATACATGTATCTATTTTATATGAAGAAATTTGGGAGTAATGTCAATAATATTGTTAACAACTTTTGATAAATAAGTTAATGAAACAATAAATAAATATGCAATAAATGAAGTTTTAAAAGAATCTTGTGAGAAATTTATGGAATTGTTTTTGAAGTCCATTGCCGCACTGAAATCTATCATAAAGAATTTGTCCAGTGAAAAACTACAAAGAGGATTAAATATCTTTAAAAACCTTTTCTTAAAGCAAAGAATCAAACAAAAATAGAATCTAAATGGTACAAAGAATGAAGATTAGTATAAAACTTTACTTTTATCATTTAGTTATTTGGGTTTAGATAGTTTCATTAAAATGAAATATATGGAAAACCAACAGATTCACTTTTTCTACTTTTTTTTTTTTTTTTTCAAGATATTTAAACTGTGCATACTTACAATATACATAAATGAGCTGTAATGATAGAAAATTGATTATTTAAATTTATTACTTTAATTGTGCAAAACAAAAATAATAATAAACAAAATTAATATTGTTCTATCTTTTATTTAAAACAATTTTGGTTTGAAATAAGTAATAGTTTTTTTTTTTTTTTTTTTTTTTTTTTTTTACATTGTATTTTTACTGATTTAATAAAATTCCAAACATGATATGATTTTTAAAAAATCGCATAATTTCACATATTATTTAATTCATTATTTGATACATAATAGTAATAATAATAAAATAGAGTTCACCCATGATGCCATGATAAATTAAATGTTTGAGAATAATATATATATATATATATATAAATGCAGAAACAAAACTCTATTCTTGAAAGCGAAAGATATGGTAAATAATTGTGAACATGATTCACATTACTAATTTGCTCACACTTACTAGAATTACATACAAACAATCAATGCTACAATACAAAAAGTTCTTATATTCAAGGTTAGAAATTAAGAACTCTAAGTAAGGCATCAAACGACGCCTACAATTTTTTTCTAGGTGCCAAACTGCACTTCATGGTTGCAATTTTATGTTATATCAGATTTTCTAATTTCTTTTTGCAATCATGTTAACAATAATATTGTTAATCACTAAAACAAAATAAAAACTGGCTTTCTATAAAAGTGTAAAACCTAATTAAACTACAATATTTGGATTCTGGAAAAATGTTTAACTTATTATTTTTATAAAGCTAATATGCCATACAAAACTGATTATCAAGCAATTATGTCCACAGAAAGAAAATTTCAACTTTTAGATACAACAAGGGATAAGCCTAGTTTTAAAAAATCCAGCGACTGAAGGTACATCAGAAAATAAAAAATTAACAAATAAATGAACCTTTGGATACCAATTATGGTATGGCATTTAAAAATATTCACAAATCCTGCATAAATACTTTTTTTTGAAGGGTGGGAGTGAATAGAAGGGGGAAGTTCTTTGTGAATTAGGCTTAGGGGTTCGTCCTGGCCATTAGCCAAAAGCTGGTCCCTAGGGTGGGCGCTGTCTGTCTGTCTGTCTAGAATTTGCATCGCTAGAATCCAGCAGTTCTTTACTTTCTTCAGTATGATTTCAAACGTTTGCTTGTAAATGGTAATGTAAAGTAGGAAGATACATTGCATTTTGCCATTTTAAAATGCACGTGCTCACCAGCAATTCAAACAACGCATGCAAGAAGTTTAGGATTGGTGAAAGTGAAGTCAAGTTAGAGGTGATTGACAGGTACAATGAAGTCTAAACATGTGCCTCTGTCCGATCTTTTATTGAAAACAGGTGCTCTTGAAGTGCATGCAGTGGAAGGGAAAAAACCTTCGCTAAAGTATGAATGACAGTGTTTGTTAAACAAAAATTAAAGTGAAAGAGAGCTAGACGTCGAATTCGACAACTAGGCATAATTTTGTTGTCATAGAATGCAATAATTTAGTTTCATTTGACGGCTAACGACCACTAATTTCTAACCCTGCTTATATTTAAAAATTTTAAAGTTGTAATTTTAACAGTTTTCTAGTTTTAGTGAATGAAAAAAAATGTTAATTTAGAAAAAATAAATACGGAGCAAGACAAATAATAATCCATTTCTAAAGGATCCATGAGTAAATCAAAACAAAATTTATGTGGGATTGCTACAGTGAAAAATACTCAGTAACAGAAAAACAGCTGTGTCTATATATAATTAACTCATTGGCTGCCATATGAATCAAATACATTTCATAATATATTCCAATACGCTGTGTGAATTGTGTGCCATCAACGTGTTAAATTAGCCAGTTAATAATGTGAAAAATTCTTAAATGATTGCAAAGATACCATTATTGCATATTCCAGAATGTAACAGATATCAATTAAAAATAATAATAATAACAATGCATAAATATTTCATATTTTTATAGAATAAATTACAGAAGAGTTATCAGCAAAAAGACATATTAATTATCTATTATATAAATGTTAATTGAACAGTAATCTTCTGTTATATAAAATGGCATATAATTAAATCACAATGGTATTCTTATATTCATTATTTAGCAATGCAAATTAGAATAAAAGTAAAATCAAGTAATATATTTAATAACATTTTTAAAAATACACATTTCATAGAAATCCATTTGTTTAATATTTGAGAAATTTTTTACACATACCATCGTAGTCAACCATATAATACCGGAGATGTCTTCCAGAATATAATATTTTTTCACGAAACAAATCTAATTTGTTCAAAAATAAAATCTAAAACAAAATAATAAAATAAAATAAAAAGTAAATAAAAGTAACTCAAATTAAAAACAAACAATATATAAATAAAAACTGAAAATAAAGAATACATTTACTATCATATATATTAAAATGTGATTGATATAATAAAATGTGATTCGTTCACACCTACTCCTCCAAGAATATGATGATTTGTGAGTTGAAGTGGACATCAATTATTTGTAAGGATACACATATGCAGTACTTATAAATTATCTAGCTCATGAGATAGATCACCAAAAATGGTTGCCAATTGCCAATCTTGTTTATCATTGCCAATCATGTTCAAAACAGTAATTTAACATTATTAAATACATAACACTGTTAAAAATGGTAAATAATATAAAATAAATAAATAAATAAATATAATATAATATAATAAATGATCAATAATAAATAAATAAATATAAACTATAATTTAAAAAAAAAACTATAAATTATAAAATAAAATAAATAAACTGTAAACTATAATTGATAAATAAACTATATAGTTATCAAAAAATAAAGATTTTTGTAATTAGTATAATTGGCACCATGCTTGGTGCAGTTGTATCTGATCTGGCACAGACAAAACGTAAATACCAGACATGCTATAATAGCTGTCAAAATTTTACATTAATTTCCAAAAGATTAATTTTTGTTTAATTACCATCTTCTCATTAAAATTGATTTTTTTTTTTTTTTTTTTGGTAATAATTTGAATAGATAACTTTTAGGACTGTTTCTCGAGGGCCTAAAAGTGCATGCTTTTGTGAACAGGGCTGTACAAGTTATAAAACATCTGGTAGCCAGCAAAACATTTGAGTCGCCAGTAAAAAATATTTAGAGTTAACAATAGATTCAATCCGATCTGCAAGGAAAAAAAAATAGTACCAACTCAATCCGAACTGAGTCGGGTTCAGATAAAAATTAGGTTATCTAACTCGATGCTGGACTATGATCGGAAGGCAGTGGTATTGTAATTTATAGTTTTACAAAAAATTTATGTAATAGCTTGTAAATTGTACATACTAAATATGTTTTGTAACACAAAATGTAAAGTTGTTTTTCTTTTGACATTCACATTAAAAAATAGTTTCAGAAAATAAATAAATAAAAGATTGCAAATACACAATGTTCTTTTCAGTGTTCTTGGTGTAAACTAAAATACAAACTGAACTAAAAATAAATATTTCTAAAAAACCCCAACAAATTCTGTAAGTGTCAATAAAATAAATTTTAGTAGAATAAAAAATATCAAAGCTAATTAAATTCTTAAGTACCTTAAACATTATTGTGTAATATTTATTAATAAACAAACACTTTTTTGACAGCAGAAACATCTAACCAGAAATCAGAATCTGTTGTAAGAGGGAGAAAATTATAGTTTACATTGAACAGCAATTCATGATAGAAACCAGATGGCAAATGACAAAAACAAGAAAAAGAAGACAATAAACGTCCATGTGCATTACTCTGCTTTTGTTTCTGCAGATATGATTTCCTGCTTATTATAAGAAATTTAATATAATTAAATATATATTTTTTTTATTCAAACAAATTACATTTCAGTTTTCTTCCCCTCCCCCCAACACAAAAAAAAATAAAAATAAAATAAAAAAAAATAAAATAATAATAATAATAATCTCATGGCAATACAAATGCAACACATTGGGTTGCCACTTACCTAGTTTTACTTTAAAGAAGCAAATCTAAAACACAAGTATATTAGATTTAATAATTTGAAAAAATATTTACCATTGAAGTATTTATGAAGAAGCGATTGTTGCAAATGGATGAAAACAATTGTAAGCTTTCCTGCAATCGGTTCTAAGTAAGAGAAAATTTATATTAGGATTAAAATTATACATATATTAATATAGAAACAATGCAAATTAAAAAATAAATAACACACATGCACACAATTTATTCACAGAATCCTTTATTTATGACGTAAAATAACAATAATGTTTTTAAGTCATAATATAATATTTTATTAATAAGATTTGTATTTTAGAAAATTAAAAGATAAAATATAAGAACTATCTATACATTAATAACAAGAATGAAAAATCATGCGTCAAGCATAGATTGTGAAACACTTCCAGAATACTTTAACAAAACTTTATCGATTAATAAAATAAAAGTTGATATCTAAGTAAACAAGGTCAAATCGGGCGTGGAGGCCTACTTTTTGGCTTAAACTCAACTAGCCCCTAAGTAAATAATTTAAAAAACGCATAATAAATTTTAAGACTCAATTTCAGCAACTACCATCAATAGTCAGAAAAATATTCGAATTCTTTTGCGTAGCCCTGTATATGATCTATAGATTTGTATATATACTACATACAGTGGAACTCCAGATATACGTTACCTGAGTTGTACGTTTCCCTCAATTATACGTTTCAACTCAGTGGTCCCGACCGTTTGCCATTAAAAATTAGCTGAGTTATACGTTACGTTTTTGTGTCCCCAGCCAAAATTTTGTCTCATTTATGCATTTTGTAACCAGAAACACTGACGACGTGTCGAATGAGTCTGATTTGAAAGATCTCACTCAAAATTTGGAGCTGCTGTGAGGGCTTTTGATGTAGCAAAGCGGTTCGTCAGTAGTAAAAACAGTAATGGTAAGGCGGCTGCATTATTAACAGAAATGCAAAGTTTGCTGTTCAATATCGGCACTGCTGAAAAGAAACAATTGAATATTAGTGATTAATTCTACAAGATTCAGTAAACTACTGAAATGTCTTTTGATAAATGATTTACATACCAAGGCGATTCCAATAATTTGTTTTGAGTACACTATGTCTATTAAAAATATTTTTAATAAAGCTTTTATGATAAAATAACTTCATGTCTACTTTTCTTATGTACCTTCTTCTACTCTTTTCCATTTCCGAAACTTTATATCATGGGTGCAGTAATATTTAGGAAACTTCCGTTTTTGATATAAAAGGTAACTGAAACTCCACAGTGGAACAAAGCTTTTAGGATATATTTAACAAACAGTTCCGGCAGACCATTAATTGAGTTGTACGTTTTACCGAGTTATACGTTTTGTTGTCCGGTCCCGAGCAAAATGTATAAATGGAATTCCACTGTAGTATGCTGAAATTTAGTTCAGTTATGAAACGCATAGCACAGTTAAAAATTCCTATTTAGAAATTTCCGCCAATAAACAGAAATATATTCAATATCTTTTGTGCTGCCCTGTATATGATCTATAGCATTTATACACCCCAAAACCAAGTATTAAGTAAAAGAATAATTTAATTTAAAAATGCGTATCACAACTGAAAATGCACTTTAAGTAATTATTATTCATAGACAGTACTGTAACCATATTCTTTTGTGTGTCCCTCCCTGTAATTGAATGATGAAGGCTATGACCACCATATTCTATAGTAAGCCTCTTGTAGTGCACCTCAGTGATATATATATCAACTAGGGGGCTCAGCCCCCTACTCGCTAACGCTCGCCAACACCCCGTGAATTGCGAAGCAATTCACATTGAGACCGCTACGCGGTCCCAGCTCGCTCGCCCCTTTTTATTTTTGCAGAAATTCTAGCCGGAATAAGTACTATCATAAATCATTTGAACATATGAAACTGACAATTTTTTCTTTAATGTAAAAAAGTAATTGAAAACTCCGTTGAAAACAAAACTAAAAATGCATTTAGTTGGAGCTACTAATGGGCATATAAATCATTTAAATACTATGAATAAAGGATCTTGGAAACATAATTTGTTTAAAACTTATTGCACCTATAATATTGTACAGCACGGCTTATTCATTAAAAAAAAAAAAACACTACGTAATAGGAAGATAGTTTATCATCAATGAATGTTTAAATTTCGTTCGACATTTTACTATTCTAATTGATTATAGATTTCTGCAACAGATGGCACCAGGTGCAACCTAGACAGTTGATATTTTTACTTCTCTCCGATTTTTCATGTGAGTGAAATTCATAAATAAATTCTAAATAAGACTTGAGAATTCATTTGAAATTAGCAATATTACTCATAATTAAAATGAGGAATAATCTCAGACGCTTTGGATTACGTACATGTTATTTTATTTTTAATATTTGCTAGCTTGATTTTCACTGCTCTGACACTGACCACTATATTTGAGGTGGAGCTGATCTATTTAACACAATCTAGTCTTTTCATTGGTCTGAGCTCTGGAAACTACAGTTGTTGCCAACAATAAGCTAGAAATTCAGCCCTATTTCCACGCCACGTAAGACAAATATATATATAGATTATGTTTGTATTAGTGTAATATCATTAAAATACACCATAAACGATTTTTCCATATAGACCGTGGTGTAATGAAATTCTTTTGAGCGTTCCTCTAAATGAACTATACATGCTATACACACTTCATTTCCAATACCAAACATGACATAGTAAACCTATCAATTGCATGGCAATCCGAGTATGTTTACAAGAGATAGAGCATGGACAGATGGCAGACAGATAGACAAACTGAATTCATAAACACTTTTCAACTATGTTGGAAAGTGTTAAAAACTAATTAAGCCATCTGGGACTGGTTGGGCCAGTTTTGGCAATTATTGTTATTTTTTAATTAGCAGAAAAAGCCTCCCCCCCCCCCCCCCCCACCAACTCTATTGTGTGAACTTTCTTAAGCAATGGACAATATTTTTATTCTAAACAAAATTCGGTGTCCTATGGATTTTTCAGACCCTCAAGATGGAAATGATGTTATCTTAGGAGACAAGGGGCAGAATTAAAAAAATTCTGTTGTATTTCTTGTTTATGTTTTGCGATTTTCCTTCCTGATTATTTTCTAAGGCTCTGATAGATTCTGAAGTATGTTTTTGATTTTAAAGAAGAGTTGGGAAGCCAAATTTTGAAAAAATCTTTTGTGTTCATACGATTTTATATCTGCAACATTTCATTTGTATGGTGTTAATAGATTCTGAGATATCTCTACATATGCTTCTTCTTATTTTTTTCCCCCCATAAGACACACATTTTAAACACGAAAATTATTTAATAAAATGTGTCTTGTTTCTACATGGTACTTATTTTATTCCTTTATTCAGGATGGTCACAAATATCTTATGTTAAAATTCCCTGATATTTCCAGGTTAGACAAAAATTTTCAGGTTAGCGTTAAAATTTAAAATAATAACATTTTCATAGATAATTTCTTTTACAACATTACTCTAATGCACACAGCATACAGTCATTACTTAGTAAAAGTTTATATTTTAAAAAATCACACTACAAGTTCTTGCATAGTTAAACAAAAATAGACATTACTGCTTGTTAGATCTTGTGGTAGTGTACAAGGTAAGAATACTGTCATATCAAAATAACATCTAGTGGGGAGCTGAATAAAAAATTACTGTGCATCACGGTAATGACAATAGAGACGAACTTCAAATAAGTATAATTGGTACTTGTCTATTATCCCGTCAACCACTTTTCATGGAAAAAAAAAACAGAGTTTACACATGTTTGTTATGTCATCAAGAGATTTTTAATTTGATATTTTCTCTGTACTCTTAATGATGTTTTACTAATTTTTTAGTTCTTTCATTAATTAAAATAACAATTATGTCCTTAAACGATGATGTCATGATAATAAAACAGAAAAACACTGCAAAAATATTGTGATGCATAGAATCTATCAATTTTAACTGACGTCACAAACATTTATCCACAAGCTGAAATGATAATTAAGAAAAATTAATTAAGAACTGTTGGATTTAACTCCAAAATAACGAAAGGGTAAAATAATGTTTGATTTTAAATACAAAGCTAGCACATGATATACATTTTCCATTTTTGTTTATTTTGAGGATAAGTCAGTTTAGTGTTTCTAATGTACAATATTAGTTAACTTCTATTTCCATGCTTTCTCTTGCATTTTGAGAAAAAAATTATACAGATCTGAGATCAGCCACATAAAGAAAATGGGGCAATAACTTATTTTCAAAAATAAGGAATTCTGCCATGAAAAAAATGTGTGTTAATGGGCATGAAGCATGATATGAGACTATCTACAAACTGATAAACTGTGACGGTTTAATGTGAAAAACTGCGATAAAAGAATATCCATTAGAAAAGAAAGCTGGTTGGATGGCTCCAAATTAACATTTGTAACTGCATTAAGGTTCATTTATACCTGGTATGATGAATCAACATCAATAAAATGGAGAAAAAAAGCAATTGGATTTAAGTCATTGTATAGTTATTGATTGGAATAATTATCTAAGAGTTTGTATCTAACCTTCTAACAAGAAAATCTGGAAAAATTGGAGGGTCAAAAACAATTGTAGATATTGATAAAAGTTTCTTGTAAAACCGAAAAAAAATCAAGCAGGTCGAATTCTTTCTCAGCAATGGTTGTTTGGAGGATTATTCTGAGAAACTGATGAATGTTTTATAGTAAAAATTCCCAACAGAACTGATGGGAGAAATAAAAGAATATATAAAAGATGGCTCTATCATTTTTTCAGATTCGTGGCAGGCTTATAAAACTGATTAAATTAAATGCTGCAGGATTCGCAAAATCGTTATAATTTTGTAGATCCAGATACTGGTGCACATACACAAAACATCGAAAACCTTTGGGGCTCAGCTAAATGGTGAAATAAGAAACACTGCCAAATAGCACATCAACACTTAGATTCATATTTAACTGTGTTTATATGGCATCTAATGCACAGAAAGGATGATGATTTTGTCACATTTTGAATGGCATTAGAAATTTTTGGCCTCCGGAATAATTGCTGCAAATTTTGGCCATTTTTTTTTTCTTTTTATAATTTCAAGGTTTAATTCAATGTTTATGAAATGATTAACATTTTTTTTCTAATACAAATGAAATGTGCATTAAAAGATAGTTTCTTACTGCTTATATTAACTTCTTTATATGTATCATTAAATATGTAAAATAAAATATTTATGTTTCATCCATAATATCAATATCTAAAAAAAAAAAAAAAAAAAAAAAATTACATTTTTGTTTAATTTAATATTTTACATTTAAATTCTGAAACTAGTAAATCTTCAGATCAGAGGCCACAACGTCAATTTTTCAAAACAGTTCATCTCGCTTCGCATAATATATGGTACCTTGAAATCCACAGTTAATAATGTTAGACTAGGACTTCCCTCAAAGGGATTAGTCTGAGTGATATTGCTGAGAACATAAAGTTAACAATTACGATATAAAGAAGATATCAACAAGAATCTAAGTGAATATACAGCATATGATAGACAAGAGATAGATAAAGATACAACATATGAAAAATAGCAAATTAAATGATATAATTACAAAATATCATATATAAATTCATATACTATTATGTTTTCATATGCATTTTTTTATAACATTTGGCAAATAATCTCATTTTCTTAAGCGGGAATTGCTCAAAACTTTTTTTAAAAAACCGCCGGATCTTTTAAAACGATATTTTTAAAGTCACATAACCAGATTTGCAGCCAATAGCGTAGTTTAACGCAAAATTTCATTTAATTTTTGCAACATTTTCTTTGTGACAAATATCTAAATAAAATATTAAAAAATAAAATATTAAATATTGAAATATTAAATCAAATATTTAATATTTGAATTAAAAAAATTTCCTTTGTTTATTTGAATAACTATTTATAGAAACGCGTATACTTCAAACCACATTGATAACATGCTTTGCTACAAACGTGTTTACCAGTCTAACTACTCATATGTCTTAGCTGTGCCTCTCTCCGAACTCATCTGTCTACTGTCTCTCTACTCTTCTGTATACCCGTCTCAGTATCCGTCTGTCTTTCTACCCGACTCTTTAATCGTGTCTCTACCTGTCTCGCTTCCCGTTACACTACTCGTCTATCAACACGTCTGTCTGTCTATATACCCCTCTCTCTACCCGTCTGTCAAGTCATCTCTGTACTCGTCTCTCTATCCACCACGCTACCCGTCTCCCTACCCCTCTGTCAACCCTTTTTTGCACCTGCCTCGCTACCCGTTAGCTTATCTCTGTCGCTATCCGTCTCTCTACCCGTTTGTTTACACGTCTATCTATCTCTCGCCAACTCTTCCCAATATTTAAACAATTTAGTAAACGGAAGCCGTTTATCTGTTATTAAATGCAAACAGGAGTAATTTATCTAAAGAGTGTAATCAGATGCAATTTTTTTAAATACATACATAAACCAGCATAATAATTCACCAGTTTTATTTTCATAGTAGTTTATGTCATTTGACAGTAAATCTCAACTTCTTCAACCCGAACTGCGTCAAGATTTTTAAAAAAGCCCCAAGGTCCGTATAACTGGGAAAAGGAATTGTCCTCAGGGCTATTAGATACATGTTATTAAGTTAAGTGAAAGTTTCGTAATCGGGTTCGCAGCCAATTTCTTATGTCTTCACGCCATTTTAAATTCAGTTCTGTAACTTTCTTTTTCTTTTTTTGGTGGGTGGTTGGGGGGGGGGGGGGTTCCAAATATATACACTTAAATTCAAACTTTTGCCCCCATGTTAATATTAGTGTTGTTTGTATTATCAATTAATACTTTGTTGATCGAGCTTCATTCAAAACAAATCTAAAAGACTTCTACAGTTTTTTTTTTTTCTAGGAGAAAGTTCCGTAATCGGGCTCTAAGCTAATCGGGGAATTTAATATCATTATTGTTTCTAACTCTTATAGAGTTAAAACAATATTGTTGCTAGCATTACTCTTGTTTGTGACCAACCTCTTCTGTGTATCTGAATAGGGAAAAGTTCCGTATCATGTACTGGTTGGTGCCAAAGGCAGTTGTAGAATCTTACAAATTTTTCTAGAGAGCGTAAAAACATGTTTTTTAAAATATTTACAAATATACGTTTATTAAACCATATTTTTGAGCCATTTTAAAAAATTAAGTACGGTGCTAAAATAAAATTTTATTGCCATTTTCGATATTTTAATAAGAAATGAAAATACATAACAAACAAATTTAAAAAAACTAAGCCATTTTTGGGTACTTCTCTATTATCCCGTCGACCACTTTTCATAACAAAAAAACTATCACCAAACTAAGATTAAACGCCAAAAATACAGTCCCATTTACTTGATGCCAGAAGCATTATACGTATTTGTTATGCCATCAAGTGGTTTTTAATTCAACATTTGCGTGTATTTTTCATTATGTTTTACTGATTTATTAGTTATTTCATTCATTAAAGTAACAATTGTGTCTTTAAATTCTTATATTTTATTTATTTTGATATTTCAATGGCAACGTTCTCGCGTTTATTTAGCGTTACAGTTTGGCGATAGTTTTTTGTTATGAAAAGTGGTCGACGGGATAATAGAGAAGTACCCATTTTTTGTGATAAATAATTGTTATTGCCAGGGGGGCAAATTGTAAACAATTAATAAGCGAACTAAAAAAATTACCGGAAAAAACTTGTGGGAATCTCAAGAAAGAAATATCTGATATAAATAGCATTTAAAATCTTAAAATGGAGAAGTGGTCCGTATAAAAATGCAAAACATTATACACCTGATATAAGAATTTTTTTATTTTTTTATATTTCCGAAAGCACAGATAAAAGGGTAAAACTCCCGGCACAGATGCCATATACTCACCACGTTGGCGCGATTTTCCCCCGCCCCTTTGGCGAAAACTTTGTTGTGTTTGTTTACTTTTATTTTTTATATGTATATCAATATTAATTTAGGCACAGATGTCATATATGCACCAGATTGGCACGATTTTCCCCCCGCCAATTTGGCGAAAACTTTGTTTTTGAATATTAGTTACAAATACCATACAATAATAGCATGTAATTTTTTATTTCAATATAAAAATAAAATAACGTAATAAATGAAATAGCTCCTATTATTCAAAAATGGGAAATAAAAATAAATAAATGATAGTTTGATATAAATAAACATTGATATATATATAATAAAAACAATTTATAGAATTAAAATAAAAAATAAAAGTTAATAAACAACAATTGAAACAAAATAACCGGGTTACCATGTGAGGCATAAAATTACCATTTTGTTGCAATCGCGCCAATGTGGTGCGTATATGACATCCGCGCCTTTATTTATATCAAACTATTATTTATTTATTTTTATTTCCTTTTTTAAAATAATAGAAGCTGTTTCATTTATTACGTTATTTTATTTTTATATTGAAATAAAAAATCACGTGTACTATTTGTCACACTATTTGTAACTAATATTCAAAAACAAAGTTTTCCCCAAGCTGGTGGAAGGAAAAATCGCGCCAACGTGGTGCGTATATGACATCTGTGCCTTGTTTCATTTCACATAGAGGTACTTCTCTATTATCCCGTCGACCACTTTTCATAACAAAAAACTATCGCCAAACTGTTAGATTAAACGCCAAAAATGCAGTCCCATTTACTTGATATCAGAAGCATTATACGTATTTGTTACGTCATCAAGTGGTTTTTAACGCGACATTTGCGTGTATTTTTCATTATGTTTTACTGATTTATTTAGTTATTTCATTCATTAAAATAACAATTGTGTCCTTAAATTCTTATATTTTATTTATTTATGTATTTTGATATTTCAATGACAACGTTCTCCCGTTTATTTGGCGATAGTTTTTTGTTATGAAAAGTGGTCGACGGGATAATAGAGAAGTACCCACATATGTATTGGTACTTTTATGTTAACTTGGCGCAGTTGATAAATCGCCAAATATTTTTCTCATAACATCTTCATATTGCATTCATTTCATTTAAATATAAATCTTTCACTGATTTCATTTGAAATACATACATTAAAAATACACGTCTTTCACTCATTTAATTTAAAATACACGCCTTTCACTAATTCCATTTAAAATACTAAAAAGGAAAAGAAAATAAGAAATAATGCCACAAATCGAAACCTTTTATTTAAACATCAAAGAATTGTTCCTAACATACACACGCTAAATAAAAAAGCTGCTAATGGTGTGATTTACGCCAAATCTCTAATACTAATACTACTCTTACTAATCTCTAATACTTTTCAAACAGAAAAAATTCCAGATTAACTTTCCATTTTTATTAAATTGAAATATATTTTATTGTGCTGAATATTATTGCTTGCATATTTTTTTGCTCCATGTATTCCATGAACTTTTCAATTCCGATTGTCTACGAAAATCTCCCGCCGGTGAAAATGACGTACGCACAAAATTTAGTGACGTATGTACTTTAATTGTGCTTTTTTATCTATTTTTTTAATATAACTTCCAAACGGTTTGACACTTATTCTTGATAATAAATAGACGACGTTGTCACCTTTATAGGTACCTGCTGTAAAAATTTGAACGAAATCCGTTAAATATTTTTTGAGTTATGCTTGACGAAAGGTTTTAATATCCATCGTAGCTATATATGGGGCAAAGTAATACTGCGCTGTGTATGAGTCTTCGTTGCACTCAGACAATTAGTATTTGTAAATTTCTAAGCATATAAGTTTTCTTAAAAGTTCAGAAAATCTTTTTTAAGAATTTTTAAGAATGTTAAATCAGCCTGATTTTATTTAATTTTCCTTTCTGATATGCTAAAAAATTCAGTAACTAGAAAAATGTTAAATAAAAAAAATAATATATGATTAAAAAGACATACATATTATTTCAAAATTGTAAAAATGATAAAGAAAAATCTTACATATATAATCTTATTTATATAGTCTTAATATTTTTTGAGCATATGCACAAAATTCCATAAAATTATATAGAAAATCGTGAAAGGCCAAGGAAATTATTGAAAAAATTTCAAACAGATTTGATTAACTTAAGACATTGCATATCAAAAATTTAGCATTCGTAATGTAACATTCTTTTGTCCAAAATTGTCTGAATCAATGAAATTTTATACCTGGTATGTCGATATCGATATATTTGTATGTTTGGTATATCGACATACCATTTTCATTTCTTCAGGTGATTTTGGACAAAAGAATATTTAACATAATTGACGTTACATTATGAATGCTAAATTTTTGCCATGCAATATCTTAAATTAATCAAATCTGTTTGAAATTTCTAAAGCACCCTATTCTTCAGTGATGTTTTAAACTCTAATTTTCTTGACATTATATTTTGGCACTTTTTTTTTTTTTTTTACAGAAAGTTGTTGACAAAGTATAGACAAGAACCGGATAACTAATTGAAATGTTTTCTGTTTTACCTAAAATGTCACATGTGTAAAAAATAGAGACAGGAAATATACCCGCATAGTCATTGCATTTGTTCTAAAGCTTTCCAAATCTTAAAAATAAGGATTTCAATTAATAAATCTGAAGTTTGGGACACGCTTTGTCAATAACATTTATAACTTGACAATTTTTTTTTATATTGATTTTTTTTTTCATATTTAAAGTACATAATGTAGTGAGTACTTAAAAACAAATGCTCACAAAAACCAAACATTCATAATCGATTTAATTCATATTTTTTAGAGAAGAACATAAAATTTTCCATTATCTGAGAATGACTCGCATATCAAGTTTCACCAATTAAAAATTTGTACAAGGAAAATACAATCATTCATTTTCATCCTAGAAATAAGTTCAGATTTTTTTTTTTTTTTTTTTTTTTGGTTGAGACAGATATTGAAAGTACACAGCAGAAATTTGTTAACAACATTATAATATTTAAAAGTTGTTTCAAGATTAATATTTTCATTTATTCAGAAATTTAGTAAATGCTTTCGCCTTTCCATTTTATGAATAATGTTTAACTTTTGAGTGACAATGCAGAATAAAATGAAAAATTTGGACAAATTGACTTATGAATGTGCCATTAAACAACAATTCACTATAGCATATAAATCACACAAAATATCAAAAAAGATATGAAAAGATTAAACTATAGAACACATAAATTTCCATCTGAAAAGAATAAAAATTTTAGGGAATAATCCTAACCCTAAGGGAAGTGTATTTTGAGAGACATTAAAAAAGTATTTCATGAAATGCATTGGTGATATTTTATTATAAAACTTTCAGAACTTCAAACAAGCCATAAGAATTTTAATGAAATCAATATGATTTTTTTAATCAAAATTAATAGTACAATGAGAAATTTACTGAAGTAGACAAAAGGAAGCTGCCCATTACTTTTGTTAAGGCAGAAATAGGATTTTAAAAAATAAAAACTAATGCAAAAAACAGAATAAGCTGACTATAACTCTAACCAATTCATGATGATTTCACTTTGGGAACAGCAATTGTCTGAGTTTTGAGCAATTATAATTAAAGTAATGAAATTCAATTAGATACATGAAACATTTTAAAATAATGCTAGGGAGTTCTGTCACTTAAGAGCTATGCTCGCCAACCGTTCAGACACCGCAGGCTCTAAAAATAAACTCCACTAATTTGCTCTGTTTCAAAAAGATTACAGAAGATTGACTAATAATTAAATGATCTGTGTTGATCTTCTGTAATCGTCTTGAGATTAATTTACCTTTGACTGCGAGATTTTTTGGTTATAAGGCCAAATCAACTGAATTCACGAAATTTTATACCAACATAGGAAAAGATTTCTATTGAAAATTTGCGAAAATATCTTCATTTTTAAAAAAGTTATGTATGAAAATCACAGTTCAGCATGGAGTGAGACATACTGTATTTTGAATCAAATAAGTGGATTATGATCCTGGTTTCCTGTACAAAAATTGTTAATGTTGATAGGCACTATGGTCAGTTTACAAACACCATGTATATAATAAGAAATATATATATAAAACAGCAAATTTTTGCATTAACTTACAACTGAAGTATCCTCCTGCAAGACCATATCATATCCACTTAGAGCTACTACAAATAAAAGAGCTCCAACATCATCAAAACACTGAATCCACTTTCGGCGTTCAGATCTTTGGCCTCCAACATCAAACATTCTAAAATTTTAAGTAAGATTTTTTAAAACACAAAATTATTAAGATTTAAAAAAAATATTATAATTAAAGTTAAAAAGCTAACCTTATCACAAAGTCATTTATTTTGAAGTGAGTTTCAATTATTCCAGTTGTGCGTACTCTAGCTCTTAAAACATCTGTAGCAGTTGGCACATACTTTTCTGAGCAAAT
This sequence comes from Maratus michaelseni, assembly GCA_963931845.1. Lineage (NCBI taxonomy): Eukaryota > Metazoa > Arthropoda > Arachnida > Araneae > Salticidae > Maratus > Maratus michaelseni. The sequence continues at coordinate 114,494,685 of OZ007598.1, read as the reverse complement.
TCTGTCCATGCTTTCGAATAAACTGAAATAAAAGAAAAAATTATTAATAACTAATGTACTTGGAAAAAGAAACAAGATATTTATCTTTGTAAGACAACAAAACAATATACAAAAACACAAAAATACATAAAATGTGTATTATTATTACAATACTACCTGACCAGCCTGGTTTTGACAAAGCCGCTGATAATAAATTAAAATAAACCTCAAGTTTGTATGATTTTACAACTTTAACCCGATTTTACATGAAATAATTTTTTTTTTTAAAGAAAAATTCGTGAAAAAATATTGATATCTAGTGATAAAAGTTCTCGTAAATAGACATTTTCTTGTTTTTTCATGTAGTGTTGTTTCATAGTTTTAAAAAAAAAGCTCTTGTTCCACAAACTCTTTGAAATTTCTATCTGTTATAAATAATATAACTGTTTTACAACCCATGTAAAAAATTCATGAAAAAATATTGTTATCTAGTTGTAAAAGAAATATGTTTCTGTCTCTCTTTTTTGTTTGCTCATTTTCGTGTTGGCTGCTTTAACATAACAATGAAAAAATAGTTCTCATCTTCCAAACTCTCCGAAATTTTAATCGATTATAAATATAACTGTTGGATCTTTTCAGTATGATATAAATGCAAAGCTATAGTACATAATTTGTTGAATGTATACAGGATTTTTCTCAAAGCCTTGTTATACATACTGAATAATTTACACATAAAATTTCAGCAGATCGCAAATAAAGTCTTAATGAATTCAAATTATAATTTTAAACTCTATTCATTTATTTCAAACTTTAGATTATTTAATTTTTCAAATACTTTTATTATATTTTGACACTTTATCAAAAACAACAAAATGCTTGTGATTCGACATTTATTTATAAATATATTGGCAATTAGTAATATAGAGAAATAGACAGATGATGCAGTTAAAGATATGTGCAATTTGTTACATAAAAATTAATAAATGCACCTAAGGTTCAACAATGACTTAAGGCAGAGTCTACATTTGTGTGTCTGTCTTAAATACATTCGAAAAATTGCATCCCATGTTTATAAAACAGTAGCTACAATAATAAAAATAATTTCTCACATTTACCAATTTAAAATAAAATATTAAAAATGAAAAAATAAAATTATCAAAACTAAAACCACAAGCCATAAATTCAATTTTAGCTACATAGACTGCAGAATAGACACAGACATGATTTTCTTTCTTTTTTTTTTCCAAAATTTTCTGCTATTACTAATTAGTTTCCACTTTTTGTCAGAAAAACGTGTATTTCAGAGATATGTGTATCGCCAGATCGGAAACAATGCGTTAAATTATCATGTGAAATATGTAAATGTTCAATATTAGATAAAAATTTATACACTCACTAGAGAGCTGAATCATTGAGTTCATATTCATAACCTCGGGCAACAGCTAATCTAACTCCTTTATCATTCCATAAATTACGCAGAGCATTGTTTATAAATGGCAACATCATAAAATTTTCATCAAAACAGCACTGGCAGGATAAAATCGTTTGAGCATGAGCCTAAATAAATAAAATAAATAATTTAACATATATATAGGATGAATGTGTTTTGTACATGATGACAAATAGAAAATAAGTACTGTATATTCTAGCGTATAATGTACATATAAACTTTTGCATATAATTTTTCCATTTTTAGGTGTATTCGACATATAACACACACCTCCGTCTTTGCAAAGAAACCTTCATGAGATACATAGTTAAAAATAAAAAATTACTGCAAAGTATAATAACAATTACTTTTCTTGTAATCTGACAGTGAAAATTGTTTTTTTGTAAATAAATAACATGTTCAGTAACTTTTTTTTATTCTTAATTTTTAATCTTTCACTTTTATAATGGCATATAATTTGCAAATGTAAAGCTTGATCCATTTTCTTGTATCAAACATGCAGAATATATGGCATGTTTGATATACATGCTGAATATACGGAATATTTCCTTAACAAAAATATGTTCTAAATTTGAAATATAAGTTTATTTTCTGTACTGAACTCCATAATTCCATGCCAGTTTGACATATTTTAGCACAAAAATGTTTTTACTGACAACCATTTATTGTTATGCTCATTCACTTTAAATAACAGCCAATATCACTCTTTTTGATACACAGTACTCATATTATTTTTTTGTGTGTGTCTCTGTAAAAAACTATACACAATACAATGATCTTTTTTTTTTTTTTTTTAAGTGGTACTGTGTACTTTAACAACCTATTCACATTTTGTGATGATTGGCCAATTTTATAGAAATTATATCTTAAAAAGATTTTTTCTTTAAAATAATAATTAAAATAATAAAGACAGGCAAACAAACATGCCATTTATTGCAGACCTGATGAAATTTATAAGGAACCACCATCAAACAAACCTTTTCCAACAGAAAGGAAATAAAGCATCCATAAGTGACAATATATAGAGAATTTGGAGCATGAAGGACAATCAATATGTACGGAAAAAAATCTGTTTTTAAAAATGAGAAAACCATATTTACAGTTTTAAGAGCATTCATAATTAGCTTCTCCTTCTTAAGGTGAAGGGAAAGCATGATTACGACAACATGGATAAACTTTCAAAAGGACTTGTTATTCTTTAACCCTTTAAGCGTTAGGCTCGTATTTTTCCGTTTTTAGTAGTCATTTTAAAATGGCTGTAGACAAAAATATTTTTAACATTTTTTTTTTTAACCATATCTAAAATGGGGAGATATAAAAGATATTATAGCATCAAATTGCCATTAAAAAAAAAATACATTCTGGGATTTACCAGCATATTTATAGAAATATAGGAAAACCTTCAAACGGTGAAAGGATTTTAATATAAATAGTAAAAAAAGAAAACTGCCCAGTTACACTGAGGGCATTGAGCTCACAGGCTATTCACACTCATTGTATATTGTACTCTTATTTCAAAGAATTTGAAATATGCCCTCGAAAAATAAAGAAATCAACAATATATTAAGGGGGGGGGGTCATCCCCCTGTTACCCCCTCATAGTTAACTAATGAACTCCTTAAACTAATCAGGGAAGTGTCTAATTACAATGAATATACATACAAAATTTGAAGAAAATCGGATAATTCTGCATGAAAAACTCATTTATCTAAATTTAGGAGGGATTAGCCCCCCTTTCCCCCTTCATACTTAACCAATGAACCCCCAAAACTATTGACAGAAGCGCATTATCAAAATGAACCTATATACAAAATTTAAAGAAAATGGGATAATTCTGCATGAAAAACCCATTTATCTAAATTAAGGGGGGATTAGCCCCCCTCTTTCCCCCTTTATATTTAACCAATGAACCCACAAAACTATTCAGAGAAGCGCATTATCACGATGAACCTATATACAAAATTTGAAGAAAATCGGATAATTCTGAATGAAAAACTCATTTATCCAAATTAGGGGGATTACCGCCCCCTTTCCCCCTTTATACTTAACCAATGAACCCCCAAAGCTATTGACAGAAGCACATTATCAAAATTAACCTATATACAAAATTTGAAGAAAATCGGATAATTCTGCATGAAAAACCCATTTATCTAAATTAGGGGGGGGGGGGTATCCCCCCTTTCCCCCTTTATACTTAACCAATGAACCCCCAAAACTATTGACAGAAGCACATTATCAAAATGAACCTATATACAAAATTTGAAGAAAATCGGATAATTCTGCATGAGAAACTCATTTATCTAAATTAGGGGGGGTTAGCCCCCCGTTTCCCCCCTTTATGCTTAACCAATGAACCTCCAAAACTAATCAGGGAAGCGCCTTATCACAAGGAACCTATAAACAAAATTTAAAGTAAAACGGTTAGTTCTATCAAGAGTTATCGCGTTACGTACATACATACATACATACGTACGTACATACAGAACCGGCGGGCACATAAGCTCTCAGGCTTTGATAGCCTGTGAGCTAAAAAAGGAATGATAAAGTTTAAACAGAAATAAACCAGTCAGTTCAAACAGAAATACAGGAAAGGGATCAATGAATGATTTCCGCCCAACAGAAAACTAAGTAAATTGTTTAAGTGGACAAGAATGCTCTTAGCTAAATGAAACAGAATGAATAGAAATTGATTAAAATTTAGCCAAAAGTAACTCCTGATAAAGGAAGAAAAAGATTAGAAAGTATTCATGGGTTGTTTATAAACACTATATTCTTCAAATAGTTAAAAAATATACATAGATAAATAAATGAATTACACAGATTAAAGCCCATATTATACTTTTATATAGTTGAGGTAGTATATACTACTTATACTTGAGGTAGAGGTCTGCATGAGCTCGAGCCTGGCCCGGCAAAATGAAGGCAAATTTTCTAATGTGCCGGCAGAATAAAAACAATTTTTTAATGGGCCAGGCCGATAAAAAAATTAAGCAGGTCGACCGGCCTGATATAATTAATTTAAAGGATCAAACTAAGCTAATAAATATGACCAATTTCCAATGAACTTGACTGGGGCAAGAAAAAATATAAATGTGCTTGTAAGAGTCGATGCTAACTTTTTTTCGCACAAAAAATGGTGTAAGAAAAAATTATGTTCCACTTAATGTAATAAATGCATTATTTTTAAATTGAATAATGGTACTTTTAAGTTTAACGGTTCAAGTGGAGTAGAAAGTGTTAGTCATTAATAATTCGTGGTAACTAAATGTATTAAAGTGTTTAGAAAAGTTATTATATACTAGATGGAACCCGTCAAAACTTGACGGAAAAAAATCACTAAAACAATATCAGTAAAATAGGCTTCTTTATTATTTAAGAGGGGTAGGGTATGAAACAGTGTTTCAAAAATTTTACTTTAAAAGTTTTTTCCCAAAGTGAAATACGAAGCTACTTTCGATGCAAATTGCAAACAAATAATCCGTAAACAACTGTGTAATGCAAATCAGTTCGACATTACCACCATATTCACCACTGCAAGAAAGAAAATTTCATGACCTATGAAGTATCATATAAATAGTACATTCGTAAGTCCCTATCATATTCAGTAAATAAAAGAACATAGTAAATAAAGCACACATCTCTCCCCATGTGATAATAAAACCGAGTGAGCTCTTATGCGCATGTGCATTGCATCTGCCCAAAGGCACCATCGAAATTAGATGTTAAAAAAAAAGTTTTAAAATATCCTCTTTAATCATTGTTCGTTTCAAATCGATATCTTCTAAAATGCATCCACTGTTTTAAGCTAATCAATTTTTATGCAAAGATAGAAAATTGTTTTTATGATAAGTATATACAATCTGCAGACGAGACAGATTTTTTAAAAAGTTTTTAAGTATAATTTATTTGTATGGTTTCTTTGACCCCTTTCCATAATCAGGATGATTATCCCTCCTCCACAATCGGGGATATTTTTTCTTATACAGTGAAATACCCAATGCATCTTTAATAATAATAATAATATGCATATTCTGTTGCAACACATACATAAACAAATTCAACATATCAATTTTATGTTCAACATAAACTGAAAATCTTACTTTTTTTTTTTTTGCTGTTGCGAGATTTCAGTTTAGCACCAAAATACTCTATTTTATGAATAATCTGATCTTATGATTTATCAGGGGGTTTTGTTTAATTTTTTTTTCACTTTTTATGTTGGTAGGGAAATCAATTTCCAACTGTGGCAACTTTCCCAGGGCCTATTTTACATTATTGAAGCAAACTGGTGACTGTTGTTGAGATAGATTTGAAAAATAATTTGTGCTTAAAAATTACTTAAAAAGTCTTAAAATAAGCGATAGTTTAGCAATAATTTAATCATCAGTCACTAATTGAGTTATAGTTTGCTTAACTTCACAAGCTAGACATTGAAACAATTTTGTTCCTCTAAAAATGCAGGAACAGCATTCGCTGCATCTTTTGCATAATTTAAAAGCTCACTGTGTTTTTTCTTTTGCATCTCTAGAATGGAAGCAATGGAAATATTGAATTTGGCTGCTTTCAATATCAATGAAGAATGAGAAGAATCAAATATGCAAAAGTAGGTACAAATACATTCATACAAATTTTACTGAAAGACATATTCACCTGTATTGCAAAATAAACAAACGTAATGTTGAGATAAAGTCAGTAAATGTTAGTTTCATTGGCGTTTGAGCAAAGTGTACGTTTGTGTTATGCATAAACAAACAAACATTGATGCCCATTTAAAATAAAAACTGAATATGAGCTAAAACTGATAATGACTTTTTCGATTTGGTTGTCCCTTTTACTTAGCTCAAATTATTATTTTCGAATGCAGGTTACAAAATATATGAATTTTTTAAATCACCATTTATTTTATTGCGAAATTAATAATTTATGAAAAAACACCTAACTTTATGTATGAGCTTAACTGTTAACTGCAATTTTCACTGTTTACAATTCAACGTTTAGTGCGGATTGGTGGATTTCACAGAGTTGACTGTACAAGACTAGAAGTGTAAATAAATCAAAAACGATAATTTTAAGAAAATTTTGGAAAACTTTTTCTAAATGTTTTGATGTAAATTATCTTATATAGTAAATCATCTTACTTTTCCAGTCAGTAAAAAATTTAATTTTATGCCTTTTATTTATTTATTTTTAAGAAATAACTGCACAAAACTGAATAATTTATTTTTTAATAACTAAATTATTTATTAAAATATTTATTTAAATATTAAAAGAAAGAAAACAATTATATTTCTTTATAAATAACCTGAGTATAATGAGAAGTTTTAAAAGATAGAATTTTGATAGCTTGGAAACAATGTTATATGATGATATTTTTCATTATAAGATACAAAAATAGTATAAGTAATTAAAACATAAGAAAGTTCATCTTAATTGAAAGAACAAATATCATTAAATGAGAAAATTTCCCTCTATAAGATGCAAGAGTATTTACACATTAGAAGTATAACTAATTAAAAGATAAGAAAATTTTGTTTTAGTTTCAAGTCTAAATGCTGTTGTTCAATGATTTTACAGTGAAAATTATAATTAATTACAATTATGCACATTTACCATTTAAATTAGAATTAATTTTTCAATTTAAGATGCAAAAATATTTCATATATCAATTGTATAAGTGACTAAAAAGTATGGCTGTGCAGTTGGTAGATAAAATGACCAACTCCAGTCCTGTCCCTGTGTAGGTACTTTACTGAGGCTCCTATACAGAAAAAGTACTCTTTTATCAAAGACTTACAGATGAACTAGTAATGAAATATTATATGCCTATGCTTACCTTATTTTTCGCATTTTCCAGATTGATTCGTAATATTCCCATGCCAGTCAACACATACTTCATGGAGCTCAAAACATTATCTAGCACAGTAGGCTAAAACAATGGGAAAATAATGAGTAATTCAAAAGAACAACATTTATATAGTGTATTCCTGAAATAAAAATGTTCTTTAAATATAGTTAAATAAGAATTATTTGAACCTTAAATAATAAAAACTATAAGGACAAATGTCTTTTCAAAGTTATAGTTTATAACTTTACTAGTGAGAAGATATATAAAAACGATCTCAATTGATTGTCTTTATAAATAAAACTTTATGGAAAATACTTTTTTTTTTGTATAAATATATAGTTTTTTTTTTTAAATTCTTTGTAGAAGTACAGGAATATTAAAAAATAAATTCCCTTATCCTGAGGTATTTGTAGCTAAAACTAGTTAATAGAATTTAAACTAAATTTTATATTTGACTTAAATAAAAGATATTAAAAAAAAAGAAAGGAAGAAAAGAAAGGAAAGGAAAAATTCGCTGTATCGCAAAGTAAGGCTGGATTAGAGTCCTGCATGGGTCGGGTTGTACCCGGCCCAAACCCGCAACCCCGCAACCCAGCCTGAACCCGACAAAAAAAAATTCCTCAACCTGCACCCCAACAAAATAATTTTCAGTGACTTGCAACCGAACCCAATCCCAAAAAGAAAGGAAAATAAATCACATTTTAATGCAATTATGAAAAAGCAATCTGCAATTACATATCTCTAATACCAGTTTTATCTTTTATATAGAAAAATGGACATATCTATATGCTTTAATATTCAAATACAGTAAAACTTCTGAATAACAGACGCCTCGGGATCGTTGAATAGAGTTCTGCATTGGGTCGGGTTGTCCCAAAGTTCTTGAAGCAGTTTATGATTTAAGTGCAAACTCCTTCATTGCTACATTAAAACGGTTTGTCACATATAGAGGAAAGCCCCAAGAGTTGTATAGTGTTTGTGGAACTAATTATATTAAAGCAAGACACATATAAAGAACATGGATATCTAAAAATATTGGAGGATATCTTGGAAAGGAAGGTATTCAATGGAAGACTAACGCACTTTCTTCACCTCATTTCGGTGGTCTCTGGGAGGCTGCAGTGAAAACAATGAAATATCACATGAGAAGAGTGATAGGTCTACAAATTTTGAGTTTCGAGGAATTCACCATTGCTATAATCAAAATAGAAGCAGTAATGAATTCCCATCCTCTAATCCCAACTGTGTGGATGATCCCTGGTGATTTGTCGGCCCTCACAGCCGGACATTTCCCCGTAGGAACTGACTTATACCAGCACCTAATGTTATAAAAGAAAAAATTATCTTAGAGAATGATGGAAATGAGTACTGTTGAACCACTCTTGAAAGACGGACCTTGGCATGCTGCCAAAAAAATAGACCCATCCGAAGGGAGGGAAGCATTATATTAGGAGGAGACAAAATTCAGGTTTACCTTATCTTGCCTGACCGCTTGTCATTTCTTCACTGGCTGTTCTTGTACTATTAGCGATTTTTTTTCTCTCTCCCTATTTTGTTTGCTATTCATTTTGTATTTGTTTCTTCTTCTATAAAATGGATTTAACAGAATCTAAAAGCTCTCAAGGCAAACATTTTCACAGTGCAGTGAAAAATATGTTAAACAATGATGTAAAATATTGTGATAATGAAGCAGATAAAGGCTGCCTAACTATTCCATTAGCACATGCAACAAAAAGAGCTAGTGCAATTGCCGGTGTTTCGGATAGCGCTATAAGAAGAATTCGAAAAGAAGCTAATAACAATGCAAATAATTTCGCTTCTCCTAAAAAGAAAAAGGCGAAAACAACCATAGAGAATGTCAACTTGGATAATTTTAACTTAGATGTAATTCGAAGAACTATCCAGGACTTCTACACTAAAGATGAAAAAGTGCCTACTGTTCCGAAATTGCTAGCCAAGTTGAAAGAAAACATACAATTTTCAAAAGGAAAAGAAACATTACGTAAAATTCTTCTTGAAATGGGATTCCGCTGGACTTTTATAATAAAACGAAAAACGCTGTTCGATTTCCTGATATCTGAATAAGAACGTCTGAAACTTTCGCGCATTTATGAATTAAAAAGATTTAGTAAAAGGTATCAGAAAACTTAATTTGAATTCGAGCACATTTTTTTTAAATATTTGAGTGTAAAAAATATTTTTCATCCTTTAGTATGACTCTGTACTCTTTGAACTATTTTCTTTTATTATTAATTGAGTATTTTGTTATACATTTTCGCCCTATTATTAAATGGTTTCATGTAGGAAAATGAACATGAGCAATCAAGAAAAAAAAAATGGAATTCTTGCAGTAAAATTAAAAATATATATATTAAAATAGACATAATAATAAAAGAACATTTTAAAAACACACTTCTCCTACAATTACATAAGTGTGCCCTATAACTGTAAGGAACTGATATTTAAAATCGTAATTTATTTAAGAAAAAATAAATTGCCATGTCATGTGTAAAAAAATAGTATTTATTTACTTAACATGTTTATATCCGATAATTAAATAACCTAAATTATCATAACATGTTTCTTTAGATTGAAGATATACCCTTCATCGAAATGAAAACTACAATTTTTATGTGCTTTATTACATAAAAACAAAAATCCTTTTCATAATCTTGTAACAAGTAAACATGAAACTATCGGAAATCAACTCATCCCCCCACGAAAGCAAAACTAGGGGAGACTCCCTTTCATTACCTCGATCCCTATTATGAAGAATAGACTGGTCATATTTGGACCTGTTACTCACGTGACCAGTCTTTAAAGCTTGGCTGAGCAGTAACTCAGTTATCACAATCCTTCTGAAATAAATGGTCAAAGGATTATTCAACGCAGCTACAAACCCGTATAATACATGGAGAAAGAACTTTCTGAAAACGAAAATTGATGATCTAGTTATAGTGGAAGAAGATAACCAGCCCCCATTAAAATGGAAAATAGGTAGAGTTTTGCAAGTTTATCCTCGTAGTAATGAAAAGGTTCAAGTGGTAAAATTAAAGACTGTCCATAATGAAATAACGAGACCAATTCATGAATTAGTGTTATTAATGACTGAGAACTGAAAAGGCTAATTATTTTAGTTTGATGTTTGTGTAAATCTTAAATTTAATCAATTTGTTTTATCCCATATGTAGATAGTATTATAATTACTGTCTTATTGTCAAATGATAATAGTACAAGAGGTATGTATTTAATACCATATTATGTAATTGATGAACTACAAGCCATCGGGCCCCAGTATGTTAGATTCATAGATGGTGCTTTCCTATGCCTTTTTTTTTTTTTTTTTTTACTTGTCTTCTTTTTATGTTGAGTCTGTCGTGCGCAGTCTTCCAATAAACACATGTTTTAATGTGCTCCCATTTGATTCAATTAGATCTTCCAGTAATCACTGTATCCAAATATTAATCCTTTTATGAAAGTTGTAAAAGTGGGAGAAATAAAAGCGGGAGAAATAAGCAGCTAAACATTTCCAAGGATCCTAATAAAATTTGGTATTATTTCTTTTGTAAAGGGACCTTGACATGATAAAGAAAAAGTCAGATTGAATTTAGCAAGAAAAGCAGAATTTTCTAAAGCATTTTCTGCTAACCTTTATATACATTTCAAAATTTCATCATATTGCTATAATTTTATGAAATAACTATCAATGTATCAAACACATAAGCAATTTGTTAAACATTTACACCATTTAATGCATACATTGAGAAGCATTTTATATTATATATGTACATAAATAAATCATATAATAAGGGAATACAACATACATAACATATGGATATATAAATAAGCCACACAAGATTAGAAATTGTTACATTGGTTATTTCTTTTACATCACTGAACAAACAAACTTTTAAAAATAAATAAATAAAAATCAAATGAAAATATATACTTATTTTTGTAAATGAATATTATACTCAAAAAATATTTTGTTGGAATGAAAATGAATTTAACTTACTTTTTAATCACAATTGTAGGAAATTAATTTATTTTCAAATAAAGTACTTTAAATATTATTTATGAAAGTTTATTACAGCTATTTGGTGTGAAATTTGATTGTAAGAATTTAAGAGTACTTTAAGCATTTTTTAAAATATTTCTATTAGAAAACATGTTTAAAAAGATTTTTTTTTTACTTTGAAACTCTTTAATTCTTCAGTTGTAAATCCATCACTGTGAATTATTTTCATTTGCTTCACTAGAGTACTTTTACCACTTTCTCCAGCACCTGAAAATTGTAATTAATAAATAAACTCATTTTAAAAACACAGTTTCAAAAACTTTTTGGTACTTTTATGTTAGCCAGGCGCAGATGATGAATTGACAAACATTGTTACCATCGCCATCATTCGTATTGCATTCATTTTATTTAATATAAACCTTTCACTCATTTAATTTCAAATACATATATTTAAAGTGCAACATTTAAAATACATATATTCCATTTATTTAAAACTCATGTCTTTCACTTTCATTTCATTAAAACAAAAATATATAAGAAGAAGAAATAATATCATGAACCAAAACATCTTATTTGAACATCAAAGTGTTGTTTCTAATTTACACATGTGAAAAATAAAAGTCCCTATTGTCGAGATTTGTACCCAACTAAAATAAAAGTACCTAATAAAATACATTGAATACATGCCTTTCGCTCATTTTATTTAAGATACACATAAAGAAATAATAAGAAGAAATAATACCATAAACCAAAACATTTTATTTCACCATCAAAACAATCTTTTTAATTTATACAAGAAAAATAAAAGCTGCTTTTGGCAAGAAAAAAAATTCTATTGGCGAAATTTGTACTCGACTAACACATACCAACTAATTACATACCAGTAATTATGACCAATTCTTGGTCATAATTACTGATAAGAATTTATAAAGTTATTTAAATATTTAAGCCAAACTTTAAAAGTCCTCATTTTCTTTTTCTTTTTTTAACTTTGTGTAACGTTATTTATTGCACAAAGTTTCCCCCAGGTTTAAAAAAAGGTCAGGCTGTTTTCCTTCTGTATGGAAAGGGCTTTAGGTTCAAAGGCATTCTTTTGATTTCAAAAGGTACATTTTAAGTTTCAAGTCTATTTGTCAAACTAAAGGGCAGACACAATACAGCGCCCATCTGAAACTGTCTGGGGTAGAAACTATGATGCATATATACAAATGTTTGTAAAAATATTTACATACTTTTTTTATGGAAATTTATGGAGTAATTAAATAAATAAGTCAAAATTTGCATATATTAAAAAATACTTTCATTATTATTATTTTAATAACACAATTTGAAAGAGGAAATTTAAGACTTTCGACTCATGCAGAAAAGTGTTGATGTTGATAATAACAATTATGAAGTGATACAGGAACATTCAAAATCTTTTTTTTTTCATGTAAACACTTAAAAATCAACTTTCTGTAAAAAAAATTCAGAAATATTATTTTTTTAATAAGACCTTAAGTTTAGAAGTTTCTGTGTCAATCTGCAACAAACCAAAATTTATCTGTAAGCTAACAATGCTGGATCAAGCCTACTGTTATAAAATGTGTATAATTTACACTTACAAAGAAAATATAACAAAAAGTAGGGATGAACCAAATAGTGATTTTGGTTGAATATTCGACACACAGGTGAACGAAATACTGAATATTCAGCCAGCCGAATAGTAAGTATTCGGCCGAATACTGAATATTTGGTTAGCCAAATACTCCTATATTTCAGGGTTTAAAAAGTTTTAAAAAGTTAAATTTAAAAATAATTTTACATCATATTTAAACACAAAGACAATGTTGAATAACAGAACCTTTTCACAATTAAACTTTCTGAGTAAAAAAAAAAAAATCTCTGCTTTGAATTATTATTTAAGAGGAGTTTTTGTGGAGTTTAACTTTTTCAATTAATAAAAAATTTAACTCCACAGTTTCCTCTATGAACTAAAATAAATGAAAATTTTCTTAGATTCTAAAACAAGTATTTTAAAGTAATATTTTACAGTCATATAGTGTTTATTTGTCAGGAAGCAAGTAAAAAAAAATAAAATAGTCAAATGCTGGCAACTCAGAAAGAACGTTTTTGAATGTACCAGAGCAGCCATACTCAACCTGTGGCCCGGTGACCTTTTGTGTGCGGCCCAAGGAACATGATCATTAATCCATATTTATAATATTAATTGATATGGGTATACAAACATACAAAGTATTTAAGATCTTCACTGTCGTTTTATATAGTTTCACAGGAAAACAAAATATTTCCTGTTATTTCTAATTAATTTAAAATTATGTTAAAACATCTTAAATGCCATTTTCTTAGTCAAAAGTTCTTTTTTATGTAGCCCTATTTGTGTGTATACATTTCTTAATCCTCAACACAAATCAACATTATTCTAAATTAGTTAAATTTGCACTATATATTTCTACAATTTAAAAATATAAATAAATAAGAAGTTTTTGCATTGAGCAAAGATATTAGAGAAAATCTTTTTTTTTTTTTTTTTTTAGAACTTGTAAATTCTGCATTGTTATATTATTTTGTTTTATGATTATGGTCCTGTAATATTTCTTTTTAGAGTTGAATATTTGTCGAGAAAATCATTGGCACCAAACAATTTGTACACCACTATTTCTAAATAACAAACTTCGCGACCTATTTCTACGACATTTGCAATAAAAATGTACTACAAAGTTTATTGTTTGGAAATAGTGGTGTTAAAAATTTTTGGTAACATTTCTTCCACAACAAACGTTCAACCTTATTGATAATACTAACTTTGTTATATTGCTTTGCTATACTACTTATGTTACCTTACTATTTTATTTACCTATTTTTAAATGTGTTGCGGCCCGCCAAATGTCCCAAACCTTTGTTTGTGGCCCGCGAGAAAAAAAGGTTGAGTATGGCTGTACCAGAGGGTCTAAAACGAAACAATTTATCTGAAGTGAATGAATATTTTCAGAGGTTCGAAATGTACAGGGTGTTCCTAAAATTTTATAACAAACTTTCATGGGAGATAACAAAACATTTTTTGTACAGGAAAGCATCACAATCCATTTATTCAATCAAAAATACAGGGTGTTTCACTACAAGCCAAACACCAATTTTCTTTCACAACTTTAACATTAATGAAGATACCAGTGGACCCGTGCGAGTATTTCGCACGGCAGCCTAATATTTTTTAGCAATATCTAATATTTCTGAGATGCAGGTTTAAACTTTTAAAGAAAAATTAAGGATAAAAATATCTGCAAACAACATTAGTGAAGCCAGAATATCATCTCATTTATTCCATCAAAGTTATAATCAGAGGTGGATTACCAAATAGGCTGAGTAGGCTGAAGCCTAGGGGCCCGACAAACTAAAGGCCCGGCGCAAAGTTTGTGACTTTTTTTTTTGTTCTAAAAAAATATGTATGTATATGTGTGTGTGTGTGCGTGTGTATGTATATATATGTTGAATGAATGTCAATGTATATACATATAGAGGAGGGAGGCCCCCAATGTGTTAAGCCTAGGGGCCCGGTAGGTGGTTAATCCGCCTCTGGTTATAATAAAAACTAATCAAAGTTAGCAAAAGGCACATGCGAGAAAAAAATTAACGATCATATTTTAACTGCATTAGAGGATGACATCACTTGCTTCGGGAAAACTGGGAAAAACCTTTCATTTCTCTTATGAAAACAATGGTGATTTAAATTTTAATTAACTACAATTTTACTTTGATCGATCGATGGTCCTTCTAAACATTTCAATTTTCCTTTTTAATCATAAATATAAATTAAATCCATGCACTGGTATGACACTTTATACATGTTGTACTAATTACGTATGCCATGGTTTTACTATTTATTTTTCTTTATAATGATTATTGAGCATCACGTAAAGTGGTATTTTATTTTTGTGGTAACACTAATTTGAGGAAAATTTTTCATTTCATTTATGAAAACAATACTGATTTAATTTTTAATAAAAAAAAAATGTTTTAACGAAATGCGAGTGCACTATGTCAGAAGCCTGTTTAAAATACTTTCATGTAGTATCTCATTTATTATTCAGTGTTTTGTATTTGCTTAGAAAAAATAATGTTCACAACAGATATAATATGATTTTAGCGAGATTTTCATCATATTAACTTTGCTTTGTATGGAATCTGATAAAATCATTCCAAGTGATAGAATTTTAGTCAGTGATACAGTATATATGTACTGTCAGTTACATTTTGAATAATGAAATGTTTAGCTTAGTGTTGTCTTCACAACAATGGTGGCAGTTTTTAGAACTTCTTGTCATATTTCATAGAAAACAAAGTAAACCTAATGTTTGAAAATATATTGTTACAATATCTTCATTAAAGTTAAACAAAAATGCAAGTTTGACTTAGTGCGAGATACACAGTATTTTTTAATAAGCGGATTGTGATCCTGGTTTCCCATACAAAAACTGTTTGTCTTGTTATTTATTATAACTCCTGAAAACTGTGTTTTATCTTCCATTATGTTTAGAAATACCCTGTTGTGTAAAGCAAATGATTTTATGCATCATTAGCTCCTATGAATGTCAATGTTCCTATGAATTAACAGTTAATTTTCTTGTTACTCTTCAAACAGCAATAGAGTCCGAGTCAGGCCCATTTTTTGGGCAAAAGAGTCGGAGCCAAAGTCGCTAAAAAACAGACCAACTCCGACTCCAGCTTGTTTTTTGGACAGTTTGAAGTGAAATTAAACCAACTCTATGTTAGTTTAAATTTATAAACTCAATTATTATTGTTATTTTTGAACTATATATACCAGGCAAACTAAGTCAAAGAGGCCCAATATACTGTCCGGTGTACAGCATATATAAAAACTGTTTTTAATTGAAAACTCTAGTTGATATTTTACATTTAGTATATAGTCCTTTCTCTCGGTTTTTTTTAGAACCTGAGGTAATGTGAAAATTGGAAATTTCTGATATTTTTCGAGTCTACAGAACGCAAAATATCATTGTAATAGAAACCTTTTTTTTCTTGTTTTCCCCAGATTCTTTGGGTCTGTGGGACCAGGAGTAATGCCGAAATTGTAAA
The DNA here is from genome assembly GCA_963931845.1 of Maratus michaelseni. NCBI lineage: Eukaryota > Metazoa > Arthropoda > Arachnida > Araneae > Salticidae > Maratus > Maratus michaelseni. The sequence goes on along the minus strand of OZ007598.1, from coordinate 114,478,299 downwards.
TTTTCTGCCAATTTTTTTTGTGCATGGAACCCCCACAAAAATGAGAAACTGTAATTTTTTGTCCTGAGCCAGAAGACGCTACACAGAGTTTTAAAGCTTTATTAATTAAAAAGTTTTAAGACTATCCTCTTTAAATTATAACTCAAAGCACAGATTTTTTTTTTTTTTTTTTTTTGTATAAAGGTTTCTTGTAAAAATGACTAGTTCCTAAAATGGTAGTATCTGTGTAAAAAATTATGTAAGTTTTTTTTATAATTTAACTTTTAATACCATTTAAGCTCTGAAATATAAAAATACTCAGCCAGCCAAATATTCGGTATTTGACTGAATAATTACTATTCTGTTGGCCGAATATTCGGTATTCAGCCTCACTGTTACTATTCGGCTTACCGAATATTCGGTATTCTGTTTACCCGTGGGCCGAATATTCGGTATTCGGCCAAAATCACTATTAGGTGCATCCGTAATAGACAGTGTTCTGGAACTGCAATTGAGCAAGAATGCACCACAACACCAAACGAAATGTTTGTTGAAGTTTTTGAATCAATAGCCCACCATTATAAGCAGTGTAATTACCAGAACAGTAATAATTTTGAACATCTGTGATAGAAGGAAAATTTATACTTTTTATGTAGATTCTTTTGCAATTTAAATATTAATTATAAGTGAATAACTGGAGATATAATCATTCAAAGTGTGTATACATTTTTCTGATGCACCCTGTGTACATAAACATTTTATTTATATATATTATTATTTACGTTTTTAATATATAATTTCCTTCTGTTTGTAAATTAAAATAAATGGCTTGTTTATAAAAAAATTGCATAAATACAGAAAAAAAAGTTTGTGTATGTGAAACAGTAAATAGGTTGGCAGAAAATATGCATGAAAAGTTTCTTTCTCTGGCCAATCCCATTTTCTTTACTCTGCCAACGCCTCTATACTAGAAAAGTACCAATTACTATAATCTTCATTATAAAAAAAACTTTTTTGTTAACAGTCACTTAAACTGATGAAAAAAAAATTCTGAAATTAAGAGTACACAAAACTTTCTGACATCAAGATACTTGTTTACGTTTATCTCACATGTGAAGTATGATATGCATTAGCGATAAAGTTTAAAAGTGATTCCGTTTTAAGAGAAAGATTAAAAAGCATTCTACCCAAGCTAAAACCAGCTTGACAAACAAAAAATTAAAGGTAAGTAAAAACAAAATATAAATAAAACTTGTAAATTTAAATGTTTTACAAACTTAATAAAGATGAATATGTTGAATGCTAGGTGATTTTCATGAACAAGCACTCCTCTGGCCTCCCATAGAAGTAAGAAAGATTTATATAAAAAATTTGATTATTTTTTTTTTTTTTGTCATAAATTTTAGTTTAATTGTGAATTGTTTTCAAAAGTATCTCTAGTCTAGTAATTTTATAAAAATTATGAAATAATGGAAGATTTGGGTGAGAGGGGGGGCACCCTGTGTCTCTGATAAGGAATAGTTTTGCCTAAAAGCTAAAAGTCCAATATTTCATGCAATAAAGGTAAAACAATCCTAGACCATACGGTCATCTGCCTCATGTAATTAATGGCTGAACCCTAAATGGGAAATATAGGGAAAAGCTATTTAAGCATATTAACAATGTACTGGATCATTTGGAAAGTTCTGCGAATTTTCAAAAAGTAAAGTGCAGTTTCGTCTAGTTATTTTCTTACTGCTGATAAGGTGTGACCTGACCCAGATATGTACATTCGGTCTTTTCTGATTGTGCAGCATAATTCACACTACCATTGGAGTATAATGTTTTTTTCAAGGCAGTGCTAAGAATGGAGACTAAAAAGTTCGTTTTTGTCATATTATGCTCTTTTATTTCAAGAAAGTTAAAAAAGCTAGTGAGACTGCTCGTAAAATTTGTGCTGCATCTGGACAAAGTGCTGTTTCAGATGACATAGCTAGAAAGTGGTTTGGGAAGTTTAGGCATAGAAATTTCAGCCTCAGAGATGATGCCCACTCTGGACGATCATCATCTGTAAAGGCAGACCTCTTACATAAAGTTACCAAAAACCTGAAGTTTTATACCTAAAGTATACCTGAAGTTACCAAATAATCAGGAACTGTACTTTTTCGAATATTTAGTCTGTGTGACAGCTTCTCAACTGTGTAATGTAGATTTTCAGCGATAGCTTCTTTTAAAAGGTCCTCCTTTATAGATGATGGTTGTCAGAGTGGGCATCATCTTTGAGATTGAAATGTCTGTGCTGAAACTTCTCAAACTACCTTCAAATTGTGCCATCACTTTGTCCATATATACACATACAGCACAATTTTTATGAGTACTCTGACTAGCATTTTTACTTTCTTGAAATAAACGAGCATAATATGACTAATATGAAATTTTTGGTTCTCATTACTTGGCACTGCACTGAAACGCAAATCATGCCATAACACAAGCAGGAATTATGCAGCGCAAGCAGTAAAGACCAAATGTACATATCTAGGTAATTCAAGGTCCCTCCTTATCAGCAGTAGAAAAATAACTACACAAAACCATGCTCCGCTTTGAAAAGTCACAGAAATTTCCGGATGACTTGGATATTATAGAATTTCTATAATAACTGACGAAATAATTAAATTTTGCTACTTTGGCAAAATATTAAATGATCAAAAATAGCATAAAAGTTAAATCAAACTAGTTACCTAACAGCAATATTTTAATAACATTTCTTTCTTGCTTGGCAAATTCTGCCAACTGCCTGTCAATTTCCTCACTTCGCATTTGAGCTCTTCGTTCTTCTTCGTCAAGACTTAAGCATGCCCCCATACTCCATAACTTCAAATTTCACAGCCCAATATATTTAATTACTTAAATTAAGTAAGTGTAACAGAAAAAAAAAGTTCAAAAGTTCTGTTAAAATTAAAGTCAAGTGAGTTTAGAGGTAAAATGGAATGGCATAAGTCTATAAAATGCAGGGACGGCAACACGATTAGATATATATGTATAAATAAAACTCATTGTGGAATGCAAAAAACTCACATACAAAGTAAAAAAATAATGTTATGCTGATTATTTAGACAAAACAGTCTAAAAACTGTCAAATTCTTTCCAAAACACACTAACATTGTTGTCAAACAGGATTACCGTTGCCATATATAAAACACAACGTTTTAAATATATTCTGCGTTCGCAAAAATAAAAAGCAAAAATCTCTTGAATTGCGAATCTTGTCAAAAGCAGATGCCTGCAATCACACTCCCAGCTTCCGATTGGCTATTTTTTTTCTCTTACTTGGAAAAGCTTCAGCTTTTGCTGCAAACACATTCCACCACTTTTAGAGAAAACAGTTACTTTACTATATTATGGAGCATTTCCATTGGTCAAAATAGAGATATTCTATAAAAGCGGTGGAGTGACTATGCAGCAAAAGCTGAAGATTTTTAATAGTGAGGAGCAATTATTAGAAAGCCCTTATAAGAGAGTGGCGATATATGGGCAATGGACTTTACCCATGTGACACAAAAGGCGTGAAGAACATTTTACCACAGCTACAGCGCCTAGAATACATAGTGTGGAAAACGGCTACAAAATAGTACTAAAAAATTGAATCCGATAAATGTGGAACGATGCTGAAAAAATAACAGGTCGATCGCAGCGACATCTTCTAGCAGTGGCGTAGACAGGATGGAGGTCCAAGGATGTCACTAATTTTATAAAAATATTTTTGCCTTATCTAATAGGAGAATTTTCTGCGATATTGAAGGCGAAGAAAACTTTATTATATTACTGGTTTCCAGAACATTCGGACCCTCCCTCTCTGACTACGCCACTGTCTGCTAGCTCTTTTCAACACAAACATTGTATAAGAATCGAACTGAGAAAACGTTTCAGATAACTATTTTAAATAATTAAATTATACCCCTATTTCTTTTGACTTGAATAGTGATTTTCATAAGCTTTGGAAATATGAATGATATTGATCATGGCCAAAAAACGTAATACGCATTATTTTGTTCCTGGTTGTAGTACTCGATACAATACAGCAAACTGGAAAATATCTCTACTTAGCATACCAAAGGATGAATCTCTGCTAGAAGAGTGGAAATGATTAATTCCCTGATATGATAAAAAACTAACTTCAAAATCAGTTACTTCTGAAGATTTTATTAACAGAAAATATGTTCATGTTATCAATAGTGCACGGTTACTTTACTGAAACGGCTAGAGGTAAATCTATTTTTAAAGCAGATGTCGCTGTGATCGTCCTATTATTGTACCGCATCATTGCATGTTTATCGGCTACAATTTTTTAGCACCTTTTAAAGCATTACCAGTTTCGCTTTTCATAAATTCTGAAATTTCGCATTTATACCAGAAATGTCCTATAATGTTCTTTTCGTTACTTAATGGCAGATATTTCGTGATTTCTTAAAGTAAAAATTCTTGTTTCAGAATTTCCGGTTTGAATGAATTCGAAATTTTTAATAAAACTAGTCGTTGGGGGCCACCGTAATATTTACCCTACATGGATATGCATAATGTAAAATATTAAAATAAAAATGTGTAAACTACTTATAAAATGCATTGCAATTCAAATAAAATCGTGGCTTGATGACGTCATAAACTTTAAAGGCTCGATTACTGAATTGCTTGAAAGAAACATCCTTATAACTCCAAAAATAATAATCCTACTAGCGTACCCGCCCGGCGTTGCCCGTGCCAATAACCTTAAATGTACCTGAAATCAGTGTTGAACATTTTTTTATTTTTAAACAAATCTAATGTTGGGGACCCCACTACCTTAGACAGCAAACACTGGGCGTGCCATACACACTCCCATATATTACCATAAGTCGAGTCGAAAGAGCCATACCCCTTCATGATCCAGCCCATAGAACCAGAGATAGAAAAGCACCCTTGGTGGTGAAAATCGAAAAGCTCTATCTATGTAGAGTCGAATAAGCCATGGAAAGAGCCATACCTCATTGTGATCCAGCCCATAGAAACAGAGATAGGAAAGCACCCCTTGGTGGTGAAATTCAGAACTAAAATAGGTAAGCTCTATTGATATTGTGTCGAATGAGCCAAACCGTGCCGTGATGTGACCCATAGCACCCGAGTTAGCTGCGAAATCCTTTAGTTACACCTTCCACCCCCAGGGAGCACAATATGTTCTATACGAACATAACTGAATTCATTAAGGTTATCGATGTCGAGTCGAATGAGGCATACCCCGTCATGATCCAGCCCATAGAACCAAAGATACGAAAGCGCCCCCCTGTGGTGAAAATCCGAACTAAAATCAGTAAGCTCTATTGATGTCGGGTGGAAAGAGCCATACCCCGTCGTGATCGAGCCCATAGAAACAGAGATAGCAAAGCAACCCCTGGTGGTGAGAGGAAGTTGATGTAGAATAAATGTGATATTTAATAAAAAGTCGTTCCCACCCCACCCCCTTTATCTCGCCATTTTCGCTAATTATTACAAATATACAAATGTTTCTTAATTACATCTAATGTCCCGATCTTATAATGGGGTTTCCCTATCTACCTATCCTAATCCGCTTTTCCCTATCATAATAGAAAAAATTATATTTTATCAAAGAATCGCTGGCAAACGCGAATTTCGTCAAAGGTTCGCAAGAAAAACACGAATTTTATCAAATAATCGCTGAAAAAACATGAATTTTGTAAAAGTTTCGCTAAAAAAACATGAATTTCGTCAAAAGGCAGCAGAGAAAACACGAATATTGTCAAACGATCATTAAAAAAGCAAATTTCATCAAAGGATCACGGAAAATGCGAATTTCATCAAAGGATCGCGGGGAAAACGCAAATTTTGCCAAAGGATCACAGGAAAAATGTGAATTTCGTCAAAGGATCGCTGAAAAAAAAACACGAATTACGTCGTAGGATCACTGAAAAAACATGAATCTCGACATAAGTATGTGGAAAAACACGAATTTCGTTAAAGGATCACAAAAAAAGCAAATTACGTCAAATGATTGCAGGTAAAACTTGAATTTCATCGAAGGATCGCAGAAAAAATACAAAATTCGTCAAAGGATTGTGGAAAAAATGCAGATTTTGTGAAAGGTTCACAGAAAAAACTTTCGTGAAAGGGTCGCGGAAAAAATGCAACTGTCTTTATTAAAAACAGCACACACACAAACCTCTACACAAACAAACCTATTCTGTCTTCCTGCCTGAGGAAAGCACCGTAATTATAACACCTAGGCGTGATTTTTTTATTTCAATTTAGATTTTTTTTTAATTATTAAAACGTGCATACGGAATTCTGGATTCGAGGCTATTCCATGCTCTCCGCCAATCCACAGCAACAAAGCAGACAGCCAATGAGAGCAAGTGTGAATATGGGATGATCCAGGATCCAGCGACGGCAGTTCATGTTCACAGCTGAAAGCGGCTAGCCACAGATTTCATTGTTTTGTTTATGTTTGAGTTTTATTTTAAAGAAAAGGTATATATGGGGCCTCCGTGGCCGAGTGGTTAAGGCACCACGCCGCTAATCGCTTGCGAGTGTAGGAGGTTGTGGGTTCAATTCCCACTGGTTCCATTGCACACACACTTTGTGTGGAACCCCCAGGTTGTGTCTCTTGTGTTGTCATGTTTCCTTGTACTATCTCGTCAAGATATATGTAATTGTAGAATTCATGTATATGTTTCTGTGAATAATAAATAAATGTATATGGATCATTCGAGACGACAGCCTTGAAGCTATAGGTCTCAAAGCCCACCTCCCTTCAAAGTTATCAAAGGTATATATTTTTGGCTAATTGAGGTTCACATAAGTTAGTTGCAATGAGGAATTTTCACGTTTTCTAATTTTATTTTTATATAATAGAAAATAGAAAGATAAGAAGAACAGTATGTTTTTTTTTTAATTTTGAGCTGTAATTGTTGACTTCTGACAGTTTTTATAGCGCACTATTTACCGTGTTCCGAAAACGACACTTTTTACTACGCCTGTCTTGTGACGTCATAGTTCATGACAAGGCGAGAAACGCAGCATTTGTTTACGCTGTGGATAGCGCGTTTGAGGGATTTCTTTTCTTCTTCTTGTAAAATTCGTGGGTATTACATTATCAAAAGTAATAGAATCTTTAAGAAAATACAAGTGTACTAAAGATCTAAACAACTCGCAAACTACAAAAAAGTTTTCCTTAATTTTTTAAGACCTTTAAAAAAAATAGTATAATACAAAAACAGTTAAAGTAAGTTTGATTTTCTCCATTAGCATTTAAATTTTGAAAGAAAAAAAATGATTCCAATATAAAACATTTATACCAGTTAAAAGTTATACGATATTGTGTGTTAGAATAATTATTTTTTATTAGAAAAAATATTATTTTTATAAATCATTCAATATACTACAGAGGCAAAAGCATTTCTGGTAATGTGTGACAGATATTTGAGAATTTGAAGGTAATCTGCTAACGTTACAATAATTTTACAAAACTCCTTGATTCATTTATATACATTATTAAAATACACTGCTCAAAACAATTAAAGGATATTTGAAGTTTTATATAAAATAAAGATATAAACGAATTTTTTTTTGCCGAAAATAGAAGAAGAGAATCACAAATGCAAATTTTTCTGGTTTTCAAACTGTGGAGTATGCAAATTTTGAGTTCGACGTCAAAAACGTCGCTTCAGCGGCAGCGAATGAAATTTGACTTTCAACTGGATAAAAGAGAATGAAGACAAGGATGTTCGGCATTCAGTGATTGCTTTGTTTCGATGAGTACGATGTCTCAGCGAAGTCATTTGACAGATTCAGAATCTTGGAGAATTGTTGGTAGGTTAGAAGGGGCCAAACTCAAGCCGAAGTAGCGCAAGCCATTGGAGTGTCACAAAGTGTCATTTCCAGGATCTGGAACCGTTTTTTGGAGAGTGGATGTGCAGGCCGAAGACCAGGGCAAGGTCGTAGACGGGCAACAACGCCCAATGAAGATCGGTATTTAGCGTTAACAGCTCGAAGACACCGAAACATGAACGCTACTCTTCTCCAACAACACCTTCGCTCGGCTACAGGCACCACGATTTCAACTCAGACTGTCCGAAACCGGCTCCATGCTGTAGGTCTGTATGCTCGCCGACCGATGGTATGTGTTAGATTAACATCAAGGCATCGTCGCGACCGCAGGGAGTGGGCAACCGAGCATGTCAACTGGAGGAGAAATGAATGGAGCAATATTCTGTTTTCTGACAAGTCCCGTTTTTCCGTGCATCCGGATAATAGGCGTATTTTCATCTGGAAGGACCGTGGCAGTAGGAATAATCCTGCGTTCGTGCACGAAAGTGTCAGATTTGGCGGTAGAGGAGTGTTGGTGTATGGTGGCATCTCCGTTGACGGGCGCACTGACCTCTACATCATTCGAGATGGAGCTCTGACTGGTCGCCGATATAGGGATGAGATCCTCAAACCTATTGTAGTCCCTTACGCTGCAGCAATCGGAGATAACTTCATTTTAATGGACGATAACTGCAGGCCACATCGTGCAAACCTGGTGGAGGATTTCCTTTTCGAGGAAGGAATCGTTCGAATGGAATGGCCAGCGTGTTCTCCAGACATGAATCCAATCGAGCACGTTTGGGACGCTCTAGGAAGACGAGTTTCTGGCCGCCAACAACCCCCACAAACTCTCCAAGAACTGGAAAGAGCTCTTCTGGAAGAGTGGGGCAGAATATCCCAACTCGTCATTAATAGCCTCATTGAGTCCATGCCTCAAAGGTGTTCAACGTTGCTGGCCGCCCGTGGAAACTATACCCCCTACTGAAAATGATTTTCTTTGAAGAAAACACCTTTTCTTATTCTTTTTTTCTCATATGCACAAATTGTGTTTTTTTCCTTTTGTACACAAATGCGCAATAAAATGCATTTTTTTCTGCCAAACATGTGTAATTTATTCTCATATAACCTACTATGTCTGTCGACCATGTATCAATCAGCTAAAAAGTTTCCCAGATACAAAATCCACCTAAAACTGCAATATCCTTTAATTGTTTTGAGCGGTGTATAAAGTAAGGAAATGATTGTTTTGATTAATTTAATTCATAAAATTAATATATTTTGAATGAAAATATAAATTAATTGGAACTTAACTCAAAACAATAATTTGTTGATAAATTTTATCACCAAACATGATGGTTTCTTTTAATTTATAACTTAGATGTATTGATTCTAGTTTTTTTTTTTTTTTTTTAACATAACATTACAAACCCCAATGTTAAAGTACCTTTCATATTTTTGTTTGTTTAACCAGGTGGAAATAATTTCAGAAGTATGAATACTTTTTTATCACTTTTTATTTAAACATAATTATAATATCCGTTTACACATATATAAAGCACTGATACAACAACCTATATATATAATATATATACAAATTTAATATGATGTGTCCAAACAGTCAGATACCAGTATATAATTAATGTTTTTTGCATAAAAGAAAGACTGAAATTTATAACTAACCTGAAAAAAAAATGTATTTCTGTGACGCGTCAGTATTTTTTAGCAGAAATCAAAATATAAGCTTTGATTAGGAAAAATAATAAGATATTTATGCATTTGAACTAGATATAAATAAACACACACACACACACATCTATATATATATATATATATATGCCCTCCTAACAGTTATGCTCGACAACTCCCATCCAGACCCCCACAGGCTTTAAAAACACGCTAATTTTTTTCGTTTAAAAAACTTTATCTGATTATGGAAGGTTAAATGATATTATCACAAGAAGTGGCGATGTCCTGTAATCAGGTTGCCGTTTATTTCCCTTTGAGTGGGGGATTTTCGGCGCCCCAGACCGCATCCACTGTTGTCGCAAAAGCTGACGTCTGTTTTCGTGATTAGTTAAGAAAGATTAATTAAAGATTTGAAAATCAGCAGTTATAAAATAGTTAAGGGGATTCTAAAATGGCCTTCTCAACGACGCGATTCATTTTTAAACGCAAAAGCAGGAAATTGGCAGTCATAACTATTGAAGCTATTTGAAATCGAAATGAGTTTTCCATTTTTTTAATAAATAAATTACTTATCAAGTTATAACCAATTTATATCACGTGACATACGTTTTTCCCTTTCCTCGTGCTGCCGTGTCGAGAATTCAGTTCAAAACGCCGACTTTGACAGCATTTTCTGAAAGATCTTCTGCCTTTTCCAAAAAAGAGAAAACGTCTTTGATTACATTGTTTCTGAATAAGAACACCTGCCTATTTCATGCGTTTCCTAACATAAATGAATTCAGAAATGTGTCAGAAAGTATTGGATTTAACAGTCTTAAGTTAAAACTGTCGCTGCTTCCCGAATTTGTATAATGTTTAGGAATTTTTTTTATTTTACATGCTATAAGAAAATCGTTTATATGATGTAAATATGACGAATTAAATGTATATCGTTTTAATTTGGAGTGATTTTTAACATTCATTGCTTTTCGCGCGTAATAATTTAATTATTTTAAAGTTTCTTTATTTTTTTACAATCGGGTGTAAATAAATGTTTCGATTGAAAAGTTTTGTAAATGTTATTACATATTTAGGCTATTTTAAAACGGGTAACAATGAGAAATAAAATGTTATTTCAAACTATGAATTAAATCTTAATTTAGATAATGAAATTTTGAATGAAAAATTTGAAAAATACTTTAAAACTTCAAATTAGAAAAATGTTTGCATTCTGCACACCACAATCTAGTCAAGTATGCCTACGAAAGATTATTAAATTGCTATGCATATTTTTTGATGTTTAAATGAGCTATTTTGACCAATTTTAACATTAAATAGCTAATAAAATGATTCTTCGATTTAAAAACTGCTTGCTTCAACGTATTTATTATACATTTCTCTACAAAACTACATGTTTTCATGTTGTTATATGTAATAATTACTGTATTATAAGCCGAGAAAGTCAAAATGTCACAATACATTCAATTGCGTCAAGCGGCATCAGCATTAATTAAGTACTTTTTTTTAGAATAGCGAGATACAACGAAAATGAGAGATTGATAAAAATATCGCAAAGACCAAAGTAGAAATAAATTTCGAGATAAAAAAATTCAAAATGCTTGCAAAACCCGAGCCAAGAACCAAAACGCCGCTTGCAAACAAAATGTAAACATTGGCACATTGTGAACAGTGACGTCATAGCCAATCACGCAGCGTTTTCAAGTCGCGTGGTTTTCTCGTAACTTTAAACCTAATTTAACAATTATTGAATGATTTTTTTACATTTTTGAGAACATTTTTGAAATTTATGAGCCTGGAATTATCAAAAAAATATAAAGTTGGCCGATTACCTCATGTGTGCAAATTCCTCATTGTCTTCATTCTTTGTATGCGTAGTTGCCCCCATATATTATGTGTTTGGTAAGAATATATTTTGCACTTTACTGAATGTTTTCGTAGCGTTAGACATATCAGCTCATGTTCTTAAATGAAACAAACTGTTTTCAATAACAAATCTTAATGAATCAAATTAATCTTACACTTTACTATAAAATGTACAGTTCTACAATTTATCGCATATTACAACGTTCTTAGGAACTAAAAATGTAGTCCAATAACAGTAACAGAAAAAAAAATTGTAAATAACAATAAATAAATAATCATAAATTTCACATCATTGACTTAACAAACTCATATATAAGATACAACTTTAAACTTATATGCCTCATCAACTGTTGTCGAAATCAATATAATGTAAATAATTCTTAAACATTATGAGTTTGCTAAGAAATTAAAACATTCAGTGCAGTCAGTGTAGGATGTATTTTTTCCTCAAAACAATTTAATTTGTAAATATGAAGTAAAAAAAAATCACCGTTTTCTCACATATTATGAGTTTTATCAGGAAGTTAAAACATTAAGTAAATATGAATGATTTGCGGAGCTGTTTCTATCAAAAATTCAATCACATCGCCCAAAAACCCTCAACAAAAATAATTATAAAGAGTGCGATGACAACATAAATTTGCATGTCCGTTCTTGGGCGATTCTTATAAAACACAAAATTTGTCACAAAATGGTGATTTTTTTACAACATGCTTACAAATTAAAATGGTTTATAATTATTTAAAAAAAAAACTCGGCCAGAAATAACATTGATTTTACATTTTTAAAGACTTATTCTTTATAATTATTTTGAAACAGCTCTGCAAATCATTCATATCTATTTATTGTTTTACTTTCTGATGAAACTCATTATGTGAGAAAACAGTGATTTTTTTTACCTCATACTTACAATCCTCAAAACAATTTAATTTGTATATATGAAGTAAAAAAAAATCACCGTTTTCTCACATATTATGAGTTTTATCAGCAAGTTAAACAATAAGTAAATATGAATGATTTGCGGAGCTGTTTCTATCACTAATTCAATAACATCACCCAAAAACCCTCAACAAAAATAATTATAAAGAGTGCGATGACAACATAAATTTGCATGTCCGATCTTGGGCGATTCTTATAAAACACAAAATTTGTCACAAAATGGTGATTTTTTTTACAACATGCTTACAAATTAAAATGGTTTATAATTATTTAAAAAAAAACTCGGCCAGAAATAACATTGATTTTACATTTTTAAAGACTTATTCTTTATAATTATTTTGAAACAGCTCCGCAAATCATTCATATTTATTTATTGTTTTACTTTCTGATAAAACTCATAATGTGAGAAACGGAAAATCACAAAATTCATCAATCAATAGTTGAAAAAAATCTCAAAAATCATCAAATGGTCTCGGGGGAAAAATGCAAATATCGGCAAATAGCTTTAAAAAAAATCACAATTTGTCAAAGGATTTGGGGGGGGGGGGGGGGTAATTGTGAAATGTACCAAATGGTTTTGAAAATCATCAAACGACAGAAGGGGAAAAAATCTTTTTTCAATCAATCATCACAATTGGCGAGTGTGACTATTAAGATGGCCAGTGGTGGCAAAACAGTCAATCGACAAATTTTTAGTATTACTTGCAGATTGGTGAGTGCTAATTTTGTCCTATATGTGAGTGATTCTTATGAAACTCATGTCACAAAATGCATATCATAAATATTTCACGCACTGGGAATTAATAATCAGTTCATCAAAACAATTTAATAATTATCGTAAAATCCCGTTAATCCGTCCCCCTAAATGCGACGGAAAATCGTAAAATAACCAGGGGGGGGGGGGGGGGGTGCGCTTGCACGGTATTAGAATTGTAGTATATGATATTTATGGGTGGTGGTGGTGGTTGGATGCTACCGGCCGAACGTCGCAAAGTAAGCATTCTATAAAGTGACAAAAGAAACAAATTTGGAAAAAAAAATGATATACAAAATAGAAAAACAGTATAACTTTACTATTAATGGCGATTTCAGATTATAAAAAATTCTGGATTTCAGAAGCTTTGAAACTGGAATGCATTTAGATTAATAATAACACTAATATCTGTCATTAATATGGTAACAGAAAAATAAAACAAACTTAATAATTTAAAATAATTAAAAAACACCGAGAAATTGCAGTTGAAATTTTTAGTCGCCCAAGAATCGACTGCTTTTCTTGAACTTTACTTTCTATAAAATGAAAACATTCATCAAATAATTTCCGTTCTCAGGTGATTAAGATTTAATAATTATTTACTGAATGTTTTCATTTTATTCAAAGTAAAGTTCAAGAAAAACATTAGATTCTTGGGCGACTAAAAAAGTTCTTAAATCATAAACATCACTCAAAAACGCCCCAACAAAAAAATAATGAATATATAGAAACAGCTCAGAAAATCTGTTTCATTAAGAATATTTTTAGTCGCCCAAGAATCGACTGCTTTTCTTGAACTTTACTTTCTATAAAATGAAAACATTCAGCAAATAATTTCCATTCTCAGGTCAATTGATTAAGATTTAATAATTATTTAATGAATAAAACATTAGATTCTTGGGCGACTAAAAAAGTTCTTAAATGAAACTTCTTAAATGGAGTTAAAAATGGTTCTTAAATGGAGTTCAATAACAAATCTTAATGAAAATATACATCTTAACAATTTATCGCATGTTATGAATTCACCATTCTCGGGAACTAAAAATGTAGTCCAAAACAATTACAGGAAAAAAATTGTAAACAATAAATAAATACTCAAAAATTTAATGTAAATTGTTTGTTTCCATCAAAAATATTTAATTTGTAAGTATGAGGTAAAAAATAAATCACAATGGATTCCTAACCGCCCAAGAACTCAAATTATTTACTGAATATTTTCATACTAAAAATGTTAAAAAATGAAACAAACTAACTAAAAATACAGTCAAAAACAGTTTTTTTAAAATATTATAAGCGTTGCACAAATTATTTACTGAATATTTTCATACTAAAAATGTTAAAAAATGAAACAAACTAACTAAAAATACAGTCAAGAATAGTTTGTTTTAAATATTATATTTAAAACAAACTATTCTTGACTGTATTTTTAGTTAGTTTGTTTCATTTTTTAACATTTTTAGTATGAAAATTTAACTAACGCTCTCCCGCCCCTACGGCTCTGGCGGCCTGGTCACCCGACAGCGTGACGGGGGTCGGAACCCCTTCCTAGTTTTTTAGTCTATCTGTGTTCACTAACCTAGTTTTTTAAGTTGTGTTTGTCCATTCCCGATAAGAGAGACATGAGATTACTCGTGTGAGTTATTCTCGATCTCGAATTGGGATACAGCAAATCATGAGAGGGAGCCCTTGACTAGTCGCTGGGCCCTGGTTGCTCCTGTGAGCTTTCCAGACAAGCCCGGCGTCGAGGATGTTACGGACTGTCGCTCATGAACCGAGCCTGTCCGGCCACTCTCGCACCCATGTGTGGGGTTGCGAATCTCACCGATTCAGGCATCCATAGAGTGAAAAGGGGGCAATGTCCATGTTTGGATGGGTGCCGCGATTTTTTTTAATCACCCGAACTAGTCTTAAATATTATAAGCGTTGCAGATACATGAAGATATACTTTCTGTTCAGTGAAGTGTAAGATGAAATAGGCCTAAACCCCAGTGACAAAACTAACTATCGGGAACTTAATATGATACTAGATGGAACCCGTCAAAACGTGACGAAAAAAAATACTATAACAATATCAGTAAAATACGCTTTTTTATTATTTAAGTAGGGCTTCGTATGAAACAGTCTTTCAAATATTTTATTTTAAAAAATCCCCGCCCCCCCTCCCTGAGTGAAATGCTATTTCCGATGCAAACTCCAAATGAACACTCCGTAAACAAATGTGTAATGCAAATTCAGTTTGACATTACTACCCTATTCCCCACGACAAAAAAAAGGTCATGGACCTATAAAGTATCATACAAATAGTCCTATCATAAAGTATCATACAAATTTCCTACTTTCATATGTATTGCATCTGCCCAAAGGCACCGTTGAAATTCGACGTTAAAAAAAGTTTTAAAATGTTTAAATTAAAAGTTTTAAAATGTCCTCTTTAATCATTGTTCGTTTCAAATCCATATCTTCTAAAACGCATCCATTGTTTTAAGCTAATCAATTTTTATGTAAAAATGAAGAATTTTTGTTAAAAATAATAAATTAATATGCAGATGGGGGAGAATTTTAATGTTTTCAATTGTAATTTATTTGTATGGTTTCTTCTATCCCTTTACATAATCAGAATGATTATTCCTTTTCCATCACAGTCGGTCTCTTATACAGTTAAATATCCAATGGATCTTTAAAAAAATAATAAATAACAGTTCCTAGCATATTCTGATTCAACATATACATCAACGAATTCAACATATCAATTTTATGTTAATCATAAACTAAAAATAGTTTTTTTTTCTTTTGACAGATTTTATATTAGCGCCAAAATACTCTATCTTATGGATAATCTGATCTTATGATTTATCAGGTTTTTATTATTATTTTTTTTTTCACTTTTCATGAAGGTTAAGGATACCTATTTTCAATTGTTGCAACTTTCCCAGGGGCTATTTTACATTATTAAAACAAACGGATGGTCATTGTTGAGATAGAATTGAAAAATATTTCATGCTTGAAAATTATTTAAAAAGTAGTTAAATTAAGCGGCAGATTTCAAATAAATTTCAATCGAAAGCTAATTTTTTTTTCTAATTGAAGATGTAAGAATTGAAATTGTAAAATGTAGTAAAAAAATTAAATTTTTAGTATTTAGAAGTGATGTAAGCGCGATGAAAGCTAAAGCGATAGTGCCGTTTGTTGTCACAACCGTTATACATTTCTAAATATTGCCACTGTGTTTTGGTTGGCGTCCAAAAGTAGACTACCATTTTTGACATCGAAAGAAAAATTCACAGTGAAAGAAATAAGACTTTGCCGCTAATAAGGAACTATTAAATGAACTTATAACAAACCTATCAAAATAATTCCTATAAAATATTAGCCTTACATTGTTTATTCTAGCTAAAAATACGATCATTATTTCAATTTTTTTTTCCTGAAATTCTTTACTTTCGTGAATTTTTTTATTAAAAAAGGAAATCTTAATAATTTAAATCCTATAATTCCTATAACTTAATCCTATAATTTAAAAAAAGTAATTGGTAACATGTAATCAAGCTATGCAATCAAGATGAAGCAACCAATAAAGGCTCCAGTTCTAATCTTTAAAATTAAAAATTGAAATATCAGTTAATATTACGCCATGTTGACACAATCATATAAATTTTTCTTTTTAGTTTTATAAATGTTAAAATGCATTTCAAGCTAAGCATAACGTCATTTTCACCGGTACAAACTTTTCACACGTACATTTATGCTTAAGCACCATGCATACAAATAAAAATATATTTTGCATTTAATTGTAATGAAAAAAAATGGCATCAACAAAGTTATAATGCTTAAGGATAAAATGAACCCAATGGACAATACTTCCGTGACGTCACAGTAAATATGAATTTTTATTTGCTTATAAAACACACGGATAAATATTTTTACTGAAATACTTAAACATTTTAACTATATTTTAACTTACAAATTAAAAATTTCGGCCTAAAAGTCACGTGTTTTTAATATTTAATATTTATTTTTTATGCTCGCAATCATTGAGTTCAGAAAATAAACTCTGTACGTCGCAACAGTGGGCGTTAATCTGATTGCCGACTTTATGACGTCATAAGCAGAAGTAAAATTTTAATTTAAGATTACGGCTAATTAATTAAATTTTCGAACAAACGAATGTACGATAACAAATCTGTGACCAAATATCTTTCATTTAAAAAAAGAATGATGTAATTGGATGTAGTAGTTTGTTCTCACGGATTGTCGAAACAAAACGCTTAGCGTTTTAAATATATAGATATATTGCATATTTCAAACTATTTTTGAAATTTTATTAGCGTTGCAGACACACGAAAATAGTTCTGTCACTGGGTTTAGGCCTATTTCATCTTACACTTCACTGAACAGAAAGTAAATAAACTAACTTACGGAAACTTAAAATAAATATATAAAAAGGAACAGAAACTAAAGAAACTAAAGAAACTAACTTACGGGAATTTAAATTAGTAAAAAATATATTTTACAATACTAAAATGTTTAAAAATAGAAAACTATAGTTCAACAGTAAAAACTGCTGTTTGATTTATATATATGAGTTTGTTAATTTACAATCTTTCTGTTACAGCTTTTGACTACATTTTTAGTTCCCGAACTGTACATTTTATAGTAAAGTGTAAGATTAATTTAATTCATTAAGATTTGTTATTGAAAACAGTTTGTTTCATTTCAGAACATGAGCAAATATGTGAACGTTTTGAAACCATTCAGTAAAGTGCAAGTTATATTCTTACCTAAAACATAATATATGGGGGCAACTAAACATACAAAGAATGAATACAATCAAAACTAACCTACTTTAATCTCAATCAGGCAAAAATTAATCTCAATTCCTTTTCTTTAAAATAAATCTAAAAAATAAACACTGTGCTACGACTAATAAACTGTCGTCGCTGGTCGCTAGATCCTGTATCCTGCACCTGCTCTCATTGGCTGGCTGCTTCGTTGCCACGAATGGCGTTGCCGAGGCTATTTCATGGGAGGAGCTTGAAATAGCCTCGAACCCAAAATTCCATATACACGTTTTAATTAAAAAAAAAAAAAATCTAAATTAAAATTTAAAAATCCGGCCGCGAGGTATACTATCCGGTGACAACATCTACACATGACAAAAATTTCTGAGTCCTAGGTGTTATAATTACGGAGAAATCCACGGGCAGGCAGGCAGACAGACACTTACTCTTTTATAGAGATAGAGATTAACTAGTGGTTTATTGCAACTGATTAAGCGTCAAATTTCCAATTAAAATATATCTTTAAAGTGAAATTTGGATGAAATACAGGGTCATGAAAAATCGAAGAGTGTGGAAAATAGGATTCCAAATATCTCGGCAACTAATTATCCGATCGACTTCATGCTTTATGCAAAATTTGTTTTTTTATTGTCTTTTATATTCATTTCTTCAAATAAACAATTTCGAAAATTTTTAGATACCTTTTATCCGAACGAATATTTCGAGAGTCCGAAAAAAATAGTTCAGGTTAACCGAGATTATTGAAATGAAATAGGCTTCTTCGCAATATTACATACTAAGTACATACCAAATTGCAAGTCTCTATCTCAATTTTTTCGGGAGATAGAGTGTTTACAGACACACAGACGGACGGCAATTTTTTTTTTTCTAAAAATATGTTTTTCGGAATCTCCAGTGTCTGAAACGTGTAAATCCGTCAAATTTTTTTTTTCGATTTTCAAAATGATTACAAGACTTACCTTATACTACGTATGATGGGTAAGTAAAAACGGTAAAACCGTTTTCCACACTATGTATTCTAGGCGCTGTAACACAGCTTTCCCTTCGTCCAATAAACAGTTTTTTTCTGAGAGGTGACTGTTGTCACTTATGGTAAAGTCCATAAAATTGACTAGCTGAGAGGATTTGCAACAAAAGTTTGGTGAATCTTTGACTTGGTGATATTGTCTTTATTCTCAGTGCATGTTTATAAACATATTACACAAATACATACATTATAAACACAAACTTATTCAACTCATCTAAACAAACTTATCCAGACGAGCATAACCAACGCCACCTATAGATAATTCCTAAGAGAACAATTTTGACGTCACGGCAGATCGACTAATGATTCAATTGATTACATTCAACCATTCCTGCAACCAAAATGCTAAATGATTTTTTTTAACTTGCATAACAAAATTGAAGATCAACTATTTCTATATAGACACAATTTGCTTTTTACACTTGCAAAAAAAAAAAAAAAAAAACTGTAGGATTTAGTATCAAGAAAATTTTGTTTTATACAGCAAAATTTGAAATACAAAATAGTTATTTTTATTGGAAAATAAAAGCTATCTTTTTAAGAGTGTTTATTAACTTTTTTTTGGTAATTAATGTGCAAATTAAGTTCATATTTGGGTTCTAGCTTATTTTCATGAAAATTAATAATATTTCGATTAAAGATTGGATTGCTTTCAATTAAAGTAAGTACTTATTTACAGTATATATGTACAGTAATAATAGTAACAATGTTAATCATTATCTGTTAAAATATGTTTACTTTATCGCTGCTAAAAACTTGATTGAATATTTGCATCTGATAATTACATATTTCATTTATTTTGCTATATATGTAGTTTTTTTATAATCACCAATAAAAATCACCAGTGGTAGTTTACTATTATTAGAAAATATTTATATATTTTTTAGTTATGTGAGATTGAAAAGGTATAATTTTGTTTTGGTTTATGTTTAAATATTTTGAATAAATTGATTTAAATTCATAGTAGTATTAAAAATATTTGCATAAATCGTGCCAAGTCTTTACAATGAATCGCATTGAAAACTATGAAAGTTATCACAGCGAACAAATATGAAATACAGGAAATTATTTATGCACAACTTTCTATTGATATGCATGAAAATAAATGAAGTTTTTAACAAAAATGTCTTTATTTTCGATATTTATTGTGTTTTTGATGTTTTCTTTTCTGAATTCTCACTACCTTCACACCAAATTTTTAGTTTTTAAGACTAGGATATCGAATTATTTTCAATTTTTTTAAAAAAAAATTTCTAATCTTCTGGATTTTTTAATTTTTCCTTCTTTCTACACACTACCTTTATTCCAAATTTCAAGTTCTTAGGATTACGGGATGTACGTTATCTTTTTGATGACGTGTCAGTGACCAGTGAGTGAACTGTTTCAAATTGACGCCCATTATCAAATACGTTTCTAGTTAATACTCCCCAGAGGTTCTCTATTGGGTTCAGGTCAGGACTTATGGCTGGCTAGTCTATAACAGTTATTTGGTTTTGTCTAAACCACTGGATTGTAGAGTTAGACACGCGAATGGATCAATTGTCTTGATGGTATATCCATTTATCCCCACCTAGCAACTTTCCAAATGGAAGTAACTGTCCTTCAAGCGTTTTCTAGTAATCTTCGGGACATTGACGACCTTTCAAAAAAGCAATATCGGTTGTTCCATTATAAGAAAATGCTCCCCACACCTTGAGTGAACTCCCTCCTTGTTGTCTGCTGAAAAAAAAAATGTGGTTCCTTGCGAATATCGTGCCAGTAATATGCCCAACCATCGAGCCCATTTAAATTAAATTTATTTTCATCTGAAAAGAACACTCAGTCATTCATCTGTCCAATTCATGTGATTTCGGACCCACTGAACACGAGCGTCTTTATTCCG
The DNA here is from genome assembly GCA_963931845.1 of Maratus michaelseni. Classification (NCBI taxonomy): domain Eukaryota; kingdom Metazoa; phylum Arthropoda; class Arachnida; order Araneae; family Salticidae; genus Maratus; species Maratus michaelseni. The sequence goes on along the minus strand of OZ007598.1, from coordinate 114,457,537 downwards.
TTTTGTAAACTTTTGCGAACGACGTATTTTACGATAATCAAGAAATGTACTTGCCTGCAGCCGTCGATAGACCGCCGATTTTGATACTGGAACGCTTACTTCTTTAGACACTGACTGAGCAGATTCTGGATTGAAACTAATCTCAAAATCTCTCTGTCTTTCCATTTAGTTGTTTTCTTTGATAGTCCCGAATGAGATTTTGTTTCAAAATTGTCACCTTTTGACAGAATTCGGCAAATACCAACCCTGCTGCGTCCAATTTTTCTTGCAATGCCGACAACTTTCCATCCACGAGCCTTTAAACGGTAGATCTGCAAACTTTCTTTTTTTGGAAAACTGCACATTGCGAGGCATCTTTGCAATCAGTCAGAAATGGAAAGACCCATTCGCTTTTATCTCAGAAAAATATTGCGTCACACGTACATAACCGAGGCTAACGAAAAAGACAGGCTACCACGGTGCATTCCACTTATCTTTTTTTACAGACCGCTCGAGGCTAACGAAAAAGACAGGCTACCGCGGTGCATTCCACTTATCTTTTTTTACAGACCACTAGAGTGACGTGTTGCTCTTTTTGTACACCTGCATTGGTGCATTCGAGCATCACGTGACTCCGGCGGTCTGTAAAAAAAGATACGCGTAAAGCACCGCGGTAGCCTTTCTTTTTCGTTAGCCTCGAGACCGCTAGAGTGACGTGATGATCTTTTCGTACACCTTCATTGGTGCATTCGAGCATCACGTGACTCCGGCGGTCTGTAAAAAATTATACGCGTAAAGCACCGCGGTAGCCTTTCTTTTTCGTTAACCCCGTACATAACCTTGCAATATGCAAATATTGGATATCAGTAATCTAAATCAGCTTTTAACACCGGTTGTCTATATATTTTTGGGACAGCATTTTTTTGTTTTTATTTTTTTATATTAAATCTGTGACTGTTAAAAGTTGCTTGAGTGTTTTATTATTTTTATTTCATCATTATATTTTTGCATAATTTATTTCGTCTTTCTTACTCGTTTAGTTAGCTCTTAAATTAAAAAAAAAGGTTTTCTATAAGCTTTTTGGGACGCACTTTAATAGTTTTAAACATTTTGGGCATTTAAGTGATAAGGAAATCAAGCTATTACAGGCAAAGAATCGAAAAAGATAACTGATTCGGGAAATGAATTGGGTCAGATGATGAGACACCCAAACATCCTTAACCCCTTGGGGACGAGCGACACGTATACGTGACGCATAAGATGCTCAGAATCCTCGATTATTCCCACCAGTTATTTTTTACTCTAAGCTTTGCCTAATTTAATCATAGCATTTCTGCGATTCAGATAGGCGAAAATTTCTGCACTGAAAAATAGGTGGTAAAAGATTAAAAATTCTGTAAAGAGCGCTCGTCGCGAAGGGGCTAAATGTCCTAATGAAAAATTTAATAACGCATGCAATTTTTATTGCGAAAATGTTTATTCAGATGGATTCTTCATAAGACAAAGAAATGAAATATTTATTCGAAATTGAAACATTGGCTTATAAGCGTCGGGGTAATAAATTACAACCTTTTTCATAACTAATTTTTTCCCTAAACTTTTTAATTCTTAATGTATTTCAATTGTTTTTCTTCTTAACTTATGTTATTATGATTATACAGGGTGTCCTAAAAGTCCTTGATACATTTTAAAATTCAATAAAAGATCAAACAATTGACGTACGAGAGTGCGGTTCGGACGGAAAGGCTTCTTATGATCTCAAAATTGTGTTTAAGCAAATAAAAAATTAGTTCCAAAAATTCCTCATAGTTAGCGCTGCTTCCGGAACGTTATTGAATAGGCAGAATGCCTTTATATAAAACAATGGCGAAAGACGTACAATTGCAGCGTCTAGAATAAATAGTGTGGAAAACAACTACTAAATAGTACTAAAAAGTTGAATCCGATAAATGTACAACGATGCTGAACGATAAGAGGTCGATCGCAGCGACATCTGCTAGATCTTTTCAATGCAACTTTTCAAATACATTCAAGAGTAGCATTTATTTGATAAATTACAAGTAATATTAACCCTTTGAGGGGCGGTGGTATATATTATATACCACCTAATTTTAATCCGATTCAAACCAGAAACTTTTAATTAAATTTTACTTTTTTAACTTTGACGAGAACAAAGTTGAAAAATTGCTTATTCTTATTTTGATCTAAATTCTTTCCTAAATTCCGGTGGGAATTCAACGTTACAGGAGCAAAAGTGCTTGCCCCTGAAAGGGTTAATAATAATCAATTTGCAGTATCATTTAGGCATACAGCGGAACTAATTCATATGTGTTCGTGCATTAGTGATTCAGAAATTTATCTGAATAAAAATTTCCTTGGATTTTCATTTTCGAAAAAACAAATCCTTCTTTTTTCCGTTTATCCTAAAACGATTTAGCAATGATGATATATAGTTATCCTCTTAAAAGATATTCTGAAACTTATTTTATGTTATTGCTTGATTATCAACTTATAACTGTTCAAAATACATATGATATTTACTAAATTTTTGCAATACAATGTTTACGTTGAAAAGAGCTAGCAGATGTCGCTGCGATCGTCCTACTATCATACAGTATCGTTGCACATTTATCGGCTACAATTTTTTAGTACGTTTTAAAGCATTACTGGAATAGCCGGTTTCCACACTATTTATTCTAGGCGCTGTAGCACAATACATATCCACAGTTTTTGTCCAAACTATGGCAACCTACATTCCAGAAGTTAACAATATAGTCCAGTAGAAATAGCACAAAAAAAGGCCTTGCCTTGAAAAAATTCGGGTAACTCTGATTTTTGGATATGTTGCACAGGTTGACCCTCTAATAAAAAAAACCAAGTTTTCGACCTCCTAGACCTTGTGCGTTCTTCACAATATCGAAAAAAAAAACAATCTTTTTCGGCACTTTTTTCGATTTTTCTTAAATAACTCGATTTCAGTGTATCTTACAGAAAAAGCACTTTCACTATTTTGTAGAGGATAAAATTCTCTACAACATGCACTTATCATGTTTGTAAATTGTTCAAATAAGGGGTGAGATACGGGGCCTGGAATATAGGCTAAAATTTGCAAAAAATGCAAAAATCCACAAATGACGTTAGTTTTTGCTTAATAACCCATTTTTAGTGCGTTTTATAAACAAAAGTGTCATAAAAAAGTTTGTAAAGCATGAAGTAGTCTATAAGTTTTATTTATTAGATCATTAAATATCTATAATAGACTCTAAAAATCAGAACAACACGATTTATGGTTAAAACAGGAAAAATACCGAATGACAAGTCACTAATTTAAAAACGAGTTTTATTTTTGATATTGATTAACCCCTTGGAGACAAGCGACACGTATACGTAACGCATAAGTTGCTCAGAATCCTCGATTATTCCCACCAGTAACTTTTTATTGTAAACTTTGCCTTATTTAATGACAGCATTTCTGAGATTCAATTAGGCGAAAATTTCTGTTTTGAAAAACCGGTGGCAAAAGATTAAAAATTCTGTAAAGGACGCTCGTCGCGAAGGGGTTAAACGATGCAATTAATTAATTATAGTATGTGCAATAAAAGGTACCTGTTGAATAGTTGAGGGGGGGGGAGCGAAGTTAACCAATAAACCTAGTCGGTAGATATAGGCCCAGCAAAGAGGTTGGGCCAAGAATTCAAAGTCAAAAGTAAAATTAACAGCTGGGAATAATGTAAAAAAATACTTGAATACTTGTTATAATTTAGAATTTTTAAAAGGGAAAAGGAGTATCTAAGGCCAAAACTAAGGGAGGTTAGAGCAAAAGCAGCATGTGGCCCGGGCGCTAGAATGGAAGGAGCAGAGGGCACACAATGAAGATTTGGTTTGTCGTGTTTGTATTAATTTGCCCCACATATTTTTGTTAGTTAGTCAAAGTTTACATTGATGGTAAATGTATCTCATGTTGCGAATGTTAGTCCGAGCAGAAAGAATACCAACAATTATACCTAATGAGACGGAAAGCTGTATAAAGGGGAATTGTTTTCCGAAGTTTTGAATTCAGTTTTAAATTTTAAAATAAAGAAAATATTAGAAACTTATCTTGAACATAATCAAAAAATATAAAAAGTGCAGAAAGAGCTCTTCGCTTGAAGATTCTTACTTCTGTTGAGGTTAAGTTCAATGAGACCATGTTTCCACAGATGCCACAAGAGAAATTTTTGAAGAATGAAAAAAGCAAAGAGCTTTTCATTTCTATACTTCGAAATGAATTTGAAAAAGCACAAATGGTCACTAAGCAGGCCACTGAAGATGCACATGTGCTAATAGTTAACACAGCTATATCCTTAGCCCATGATTACGATGCTATCATTGTCAATGGTGAAAACATCGACCCTCTTGTTCTTGTGGCTTCTCTAACTACAGACAATGTTTATTTCCGAAGGGCCGGTAGAGGGAAACTGCCTGATGCTCTCTATTCCAACAAGTGTTTCAAGTTTAAGGAAGTTGCGCAAAATATTCTTTTTCTTCAGGCAGTAAGTGGTTGCGACACCACTTCTGCGCTCTACAGCCATGGAAAAATGAAATATTGCAGAATTCTTCAGAATCCATCCCTGAACCAAAAAGTTCAAATCCTTAAAAACTCAAATGCAGAGAGGCATAAACTTGTTGAAGCCACAGAAACTGTACTTCTTGCCCTGTATGGAGGTGATCCCAGCCAAAACTTGAATTTATTGCGGTATGTCAGCTTCGCTAGAGCAACTAACAATATTAACCCCTTCGGGACCAGCGGCTTTTACACAAATTTTATTCGGTTGGCACCACTTTTTTTAAAAAAGCTGCCTTTACTTAAACTATCACAAAAATACTCTCATTAGAGAAAGCAAATATTACTTTTATTTTTTACTGCTGCCTAAAACAAATTCTGTATGCTTTTTTTGAGGTCCCGAATGGGTTAAATTAAATTTAGCGAGACTACCACCTACTTGCGATGCTACTGAATATCATGCGTTTCGAACATACCTACAACTACAAGTTTAAACATGGCTGGAAAACGAAAAGGATTCTCTCGAATGGGGCTGGAAGTGGGGTGGTTATGGGCTCATTCCAGTCACCATGATGCACGAACCAGCCCCTCAAACTCTGCTGAATTTCATATCTTGCTAATGCAAAAAAGGTTGTAGTACGAAGTGCAGTTGTAGAAAGGCAGGAGTGAAGTGCTCAGTTATCTGTCTGAAGTGCCACAACGAACTATGTGCCAACGCACATGATACTATACTGGACTTTGATGACCTAGATCAACCAATCGAGTCAAGTACAGAGACGGACGATGAAGTATCTGAGACGATGGTTAGCAGGACCAAGCAGCAGAAAAAGGAAACATATATATATTTACTATATATTTGTTGATTAATTTCTTGTACATTCTATAATTAATTAACCACATCGTGTTTTCAATATCAAAAATAAAAGCTCGTTTTTTAAATTAATAACTTGTCAGGCGGTATTTTCCTGTTTTCGTCTAAAATCTTTTTGCTGGGATTTTTAAGGTCTATTACAAATAATTAATTATTTAATAAATGAAACTATAGACTATCTCATGCTCTAAAAAGTTGATTATGACAGTTTTGTTTCTAAAATTATTAAGCAAAAACTAACGTCACTTGTGGATTTTTGCATTTTTTCCAAATTTAATCCTATTTTCCCGGCTCAGTATCAGTCTTTCTATTTGGTCAATTTACAAACATGAATAGTGCATTCTTTAGAGAATTTTATCTTCTACAAAATGGTGTACATGCTTTTTCCGTAAAATGCACTGGAATCGAGTTAATAATCGAAAAAAGTGCCGAAAAATATTGTTTTTTTCGATATTGTGAAAAACGCACAAGGTCTAGACTTTAGAAGGTCAAAAACTTGTTTTTTTTTTAATTAGAGGATCAACCTTTACAACATATCCAAAAATCAGAGTTACCCGAATTTTTGCAAGGTAAAATGCTATTTCTACTGGACTAATACTGGTCTTTCCATTCTCACTCGTCTACTGGTCTCTGGATATATGTCACTGCATAAAATCATTGGTAATTTTGTATTTAAATGTACGAAAGTTTTTACCAGTACATTGTGCATATTGTACAATATTATCACTAACTGTTCGATTTTAGTACAATAAAATCTGCTTTTGAAAATATTTTTCTCCTATTTTTTTTTCCCCAAACACAACTTGAAATATTAAAAATCAGAATGTGCATGTTACGCATGCAACAACGCGGCATAAAAAATATAGCAAGTTTTTAAGTAATTTGATTTTGCTTAAATTGGCAACATTCCAATTTTAGAATCATTAAATTTTTAATAAGTTAATATAGATAAAAAAATAAGATACGTTAAATTAGCTACATTTTTCTTAAATTAATACAAAGTTAGAAGAAAACTAGTGAGTATTTTTCATATTTTATCAATTTTTTAAAGTTTTTATTAGTACTGTACTCTGTAGATTTCAAGAGGTTTTTAAAATTTTTAAAACCCTGGATACAATTTATTTTAGTCAACTGTTGTTATTTATGATTAATACAATTTTGTGTCAAAATATCAATTAATTGATAGTTTACTTAATTTGAATAAAAAACCCTATAAAAATGTAATATTTTTCAGATATTTATGTAAGTACTTATCGTTTTCTGGTTACTTTTCCGTTAGGCGGACAGCACTTCGAGGCAATTCGCTATTATTATTGAAAGTATAAAGGTATAAATGGTAATCCTAATGATATACGTACAATCGTACTTGTCTACTTTCACGCCAACCACTTTCTATAAAAAACAAGAAAGAAAAATCATGCACCAAGCATAAACGGCACAGATGTTATATACGCACTACATTGGCACGATTCCCCCCCCCCCCGCCAATTTGGCGAAAACTTTGTTTTTTAATATTAGTTACAAATAGCATGCAATAATAGCAATAATAGCATCAAGATGTCCATTCTTGACAGAAAACAACAACCATATTCCCAATGGTTAATAGTAAATATTACAGACACGTTTAGGCCGAATTTTTTAATTTACAAGTTAAATTTCGATAAAAATATTTATAGGTATGCACTTTATTTTACAATATTCACGGGAATATTGTCCATTGGGTTTATTTTATCATTATGCATTATAACTTTGTTGATGCCATTTTTTCATTACAATTAAATACAAAATATATTTTTATTTGTATACATGGTGTTTAAGCATAAAATTAACGTATATAAAGTACGTATGAAATGTTTGCGCCGGTGAAAATGACGTTATGCTTAGCTTGAACTGCATTTTAACATTGATAAAAACGTAGATAAAAGAAAAAAATTTATATGACGTATCAGCATTGACGTAATTTTCAACTGATTTTTTAATTCTTAATTATAAAGATTAGAATTGGAGCCTTTATTGATTGCTTTCTCTTGAATGCATACCTTGATTACATGTTACCAATTACTCTTTTTTAGGTGCGTTAGTAATTATATAAATACGTAGCACCTATAGTCGTCGTTTGGTCCGTCCGTCTGTCTGTCCGTCCGTCTGTCTGTCTGTCCGCATATAACAACGCAAAAACTACCCAACCAAATGGTTTGCAATTTAAAATATATTATCTTTGCAGAATTTTGTCGAGACATTTCAAATTTTATTAAAATCGAATCAAAACTTTAGGAGATATTAATAAAAATATTTATTAAGAAATTTGAATTTTTTTTTTTTAAATCGGTGCTTTTTTGTTATAGGAGCTTCCGAAGTTTAATCGTCAAGCGACCGAGATACTTATTTTATGACAGAAATTAATCTGCAGACGATATAATTCATTTCACAGAATTAAAAATCATCAAGATCTGAATATTTATATAACTAGCTGATACATATATATCTGAATATTTATATAACTAGTTAAGATATTTGTATGAACAGTGTCATAAAATATATACTTAACTAGCTGTTTAACCCGTTCTACGCACGGGATATCATGAATTTAATTCTAAAACGTGCGTACGAACGCACCTCGTTTGTAACGTTTGACGTACAATTTCCAACTTGTTTTAAATTATTATTATAGGTTAGAAGATTTAATTTTTTAATAGAAAAATTCACAAAAAGTACAGAATTTCAGGTAAATTAAAATTATTAAAAATAGTGTTATGGTAGAAAAAAACTTGAAATAATGATTTGTATTTTTAGTTAGAATAAACAATGTAAGGCTAATAATTTATAGGAATTATTTTGGTAGGTTTATTATAAGTTCATTTAACAGTTCCTTATTAGCGTCAAAATCCTATTTCTTTCACTGTGAATTTCTCTGCCGACGTCAAAAAATGGTAGTCTACTTTTGGAAGCCAGCTAAACACAGTGGCAATTTTTAGAAATGTATAACGGTTGTGATAACAAACGGCTCTATCGCTTTCGCTTTCATCGCGCTCGCATCACTTCTAAATATCTTACAATTTCAATTCTTACATCATCAATTAGAAAAATTTTAGCTTTCGAATGAAATTTATTTTAAAACTGCCGCTGAATTTAACAACTTTTTAAATAATTTTCAAGCATGAAATAATTTTCAAGTCTATCTCAACAATGACCATCAGTTTGCTTCAATAATGTAAAATAGCCTCTGGGAAAGTTGCCACAATTGAAAATAGATTTCCCTAACCATCATAAAAAGTGAAAAAAAAATAAAAACATGATAAATCATAAGATCAGATTATCCATAAAATAGAAAATTTTGGCGCTAAACTAAAATCTGTCAAAAAAAAAAAAAAAAAAAAAAAAAAAAACTATTTTTAGTTTATGTTAACATAAAATTGATATGGCGAATTCATTGATGTATATGTTGCATCAGAATATGCTAAGAATTGTATTTTATTATTTTTTAAGGATCCATTGGGCCTTTAACTGTATCAACCGTTCAAATAAACTATTAAAGCCATTATTACAAAATCAATGTCTTACTTTTTTAAATATAAGATTTAAACTAAGGAGAGTGCAAAGCTTGGTAATCACAGATTTTGATTATTTTTATATATGTTGTAGAGTAGAAGCCCCTTGGGCTCAGGCTCAACGGATTTTATACAACGCCCCTTACTTCTCGAGAAATAGGGGGTCTAATATTATAACACAACTTAAATAGTTATTTTGTAATGATTTTCTGTGTTGGTCGTAGGTCAGTTGTTATGGCGTCTGCTCGTTGTTCCCCGGGCTCGGGTTCGAGAACGGAATGCGCTGTGTTTGTTTTTCTCATTGTTTGTTTTTATAAATATAGTTGTAACTATAATTTAACTAGCCGCCACTGGCGACCAGTTTGGTCGACCTTAAATGTATGTTAAGCATTGTAACAAATTATTTTTATTCATAATTAATTTTTTTCCTTAATCCTTCGCCAAACCAGAAAAATCTAATAGACAAATCAAGAACTTTTGCGATCGTGGTAGCATTTCGCATATTTTTTGTTGTTATGGGTTTCATCTTTCTTGACAAAAACCGCTTAACCCACTTTATAATAAATTAATCCTTGTGCGTATTTTATAATAAAATTGTATGTTTTTTAATATAAAACAACTATTTCATAATAAAATAAAAGTACATGCTGTTTTAGTAATCTCTAATAGGTACCTGAAAATGGGATTTTCTCGCCAAAATGGCACAAAACAAAAATCGCGCCAACACCCGGTGCGTCCGTGACAGCTGTTCCAATTTAAAATACATGACGTTCACATTTTTCTTTAAAATAGAAAATAGATAAATAAGAAAAAATATCATAAATCAAAACATTTGATTTCAAAATTAAAGTATCGTTTCTAATTTGCACACACGAAAAATAAAAGACTGACAATTCATTTCGAAATTTGATCCATTAAATATTATTACATGAGTTCAACATACGTAAAGAAAAGATCCGGAAGGAAGTTGAGTTGTATAAAACAGAATTATGGTACACATTGACTGTCTCACTGGTGATTATTTTTTTTTACACCAGGCAGCGGTCCAAAAATTCATGGTTTAATATTATAAATGTTCACAACGAATGAATCTTTTTTTTTTTGTTTGTTTACTTTCTTGGATAGAGAATTTGAACTGCGAACCTAATTTAAACTGAAGTTATTGCAGAATGTATACATAATTGAACGTAAATCATCTCTCAAATATTAATTTTTTTGAACGATCTTTCTAAAAATGTAACTTTTATGCAGTTTTATTCGAAAAAATAATTTTGAATAAAATGACCGCCTGGCATATGAAAAAGTGAAGCGGGCATTCCGGAACTGTTGATGACAGTCACATGACTTAGGGTTTTATTATAGAGATAATCTCACAGTTAACAATTTTATTACCGTACAATAATTATAATGTTAACATATTTAAATTCAAATTAAGCATTTTTGATTTTTAAACCATTATTAAACATTTCTCATCATTTAAAAAGATTTTTTTTTAAATTATATCTATTATTAAAAATTATTATTAAAAATTCCAAAATCGTTACAAAATCATACCATATTTTATTAATAACATGATATAAATTACAATCTTTAATATGCTAAAAAATATGTTGTAATTTAATTCTTATGCTAATTTTTAATATATTTGTGCTTCTTACTTTAAAAACAGTAGTATTATCATCGCATTGACGCGGAGCCTCCCGCTGTTTGCTTTTTATACCAATATATAACTAGTCGGATATGCTAATCCCAAAACTTTCTTCTATCTCACACAAGTTTCGCATACACTAAAAAGAATCAGCACCCATTTATATCAAGGTCTAACTGAATCTAAAGTTTTATTAAATTCCGTGCATTAATTCTTGAGATATGACTATTGCTAAAATCATGTAAATCCTGCAAAATGCAGCATAGCAGCGCCACCTGTTGGGAGATTTAGACCAAAACTTAATCAACAACAACTTATGTCAACGTCTAACTGAATCTGAAGTTTGATGAAAATCCGTACATTAGTTCTTGAGATATAGTTATCGTGATAATAATGAAAAAAGTAGCATAGCAGCGCCATCTGTTGGGCTATTTACACCAAAACGTAAGCAGCATCTATTTATGTCAAGGTCTAAAAGAATCTGAAGTTTGATGAAATTCCGAGCCTTAGTTCATGAGATATAGCTATAGCAAAAATTAGGAAAAATGTGGTATAGCAGCGCCACCTGTTGGGATATCTACACCGAACCGTAATCAACTTCTATTTATGTCAAGGTCTAACTGAATCTGAGTTTGATGAATGTAAGTGCATTAGTTCTTGAGATAGAGCTATTGCGGAAATTGTTAAAAATGCCGCATAGCAGCACCACCTATTGGGCGATTTTCCCCAAGAACTAATCAGCACCAATTTATATCAGGGACTAACTGAATATAAAGTTTTATTAAATTTCGTGCATTAGTTCTTGAGATAGAGCGCCCACAAAATTTTTGTCATAGACAGACAGACAGACTCACAGACTCACAGACAGACATTTTCTAAAAATAGTCAAATCATGTTCAGGACCTTCTAAAACGTATAAATCCGTTGAAAATCGGAAGTTGAAAATTTTCATGAATCCAATACTTTCTTCTTGTAAAGATAGAAGAAAGTAAAAAAGTCCTTCTGGCCTGTACCGGGAGGAAAAGGTAGCTTTCCTATATCTTCGTTTTAAAATTTTAGCTAATGTTACACGAAAACAGCAAGCTAAAATGCAAAGAAAACGTTTACAAAAGACTCGTTAATACTGAATTAGAATAAGAAATTCGCCAAATTATTGAGCTATAGCCAAATTGGCTTCATTTATGAAGACTTATTTCGGTTGCCAAATTTGGCGATATTTCTCCAAATGTCGCCAAGTTTGGCGAGAATTGTTTGGCGAGAATCCAAGTTTGGCTAACGGATATGAATATATAGTTTTATGCGTATGATTGGGAAAATGATTACAACAATGAAAATTTTGTAATGTGTTGTCTTGTTTCAAAATGTCAGCCACCCTAGAATTTCAAACTGCTCTATCTCAGTCATTTTTTGAGATAGAGGTAAAACAAAAAATGCTCTGGAATCCTTGTATCAAGGCCTAACACTTAATTAAAAATAAATTTGAATTTTTAACTTTTTTGTATATTTATTTTAGTTTTAAATTTTTAAGTGTCCGCCATCTTGAAACAAAATGGCGGACCAAGGTGACCAACGAACTCGATCGAGCCATTGGTGAGCTTAATACACACAATTATTTTCATCAAAATTGATTTATAAATACGAGCGTTATCGTATGACATAGGTCAGATATATATATATGGATATATCTATATATATAAATCAACATTTGAACGGAGGGTGGTTTTGGGGTCTGGGGGTCATGATCGGTGAAAAGATACCGAAATTTTCCAGAATTGCTTTACTCCGAACGACTGCAATAGGTAGCTTTATACTTTTTTGTATTGAAAGCTACCTAAAACAAACAGCGTGATCTCGGAGGCCCTGATTGACGTCCCTTGCTAAGGCAATATATAAATGATGTTTTTTTTAAAATCACAAATTGACACAATTGTTCAATGTCATTGCATCGATAAAGCATAGATGAAATACATTTTGTAAGTGATTTAAAAGAAAAATTAACCGTTTAATGATGTGTTTTATACAGAGGTGCCAAGCTCCCACTAATCTTCCATAATATGTGGATTAATTTGACCCAGTTTAACAACGTTTCGAACCAGAAAATTTTCTTGATGAATCTTTTTTTATGTAATTTCAAGTTTCTATGTGGAATTAATTTAATTTTATTTCTTAAAAAAATTTCTGGTGCGAAACGTATTAAACCTGGGTTAAATTAACGCACATATTACGGATGATTAGTGGGGGTCTTCTGGTTTTATGCAACGATTTATTACAAATAAAAAAATGAATAGGTTAACATTATAATTAATGTAAATATTATAATTTTTATTTGCGATTGTTAAATTTTAATTACAATTATATTTATAAAATAAACTAGTCAGATGTGTTAATTCCAAAACTTTCTTCTATCTCACACGGGTTTCGCTTACACTAAAAAGAATCAGCACCAATTTATATCAAGGTCTAACTGAATCTAAAGTTTTATTAAATTCCGTGCAATATTTCTTGAGATATGACTATCGTTAAAATCGTCTAAATCCTGCAAAATGCTGCATAGCAGCGGCACCTGCTGGGCGATTTTTACCAAAAACTAATCAGCACCCATTTATATCAGAGACTAACTGAATCTAATGTTTTATTAAATTCCGAGCATTAGTTCTTGAGATAGAGCGCCCACAAAAATTTTGTCACATACAGACAGACAGACAGACAGACAGAGTCACAGACAGACATTTTCTAAAAATAGTCAAATCGTGTTCAGGACCTTCTAACACGTATACATCCGTCGAAAACCGGAAGTCGAAAATTTTCATGACTCCAATACTTTCTTCTTGTAAAAACAGAAGAAAGTAATAAATGGGATAGGGGGATTTTTAAAACTACCTCGGTCCTTCCCAATTAAAAAAGTTTTAATTATCCAAAAATTATGTTAATCCTTTAATTATATACAGCTATATAAGTCAAATAAACTAAGTTACGTGAGAGAGTTATGGCTACTACACAACAATTTAAATTTTGTAAAAGCAACAAAATTTTGCTGGAATTACAAATTACAAAATTATGGTAAAATTAACAAAACAGATTTTTTAATTCAAGTAAAATTGATGAAATTTTGTTAAAATTTTGTAAGATTGTTAACAATATTTTGTCCAGGACGTTTTTTTCCCAGAGTGGAAAAAACCAGACAACCCTGATTAGACTCCCTATTTCTCGAGAACTAAGAGGCGTTGTATAAAATCCGTTGAACTTGAAACTAAGGAACTTCTACCCTACAACATATATAAAAATAATAAAAATCTGCGATTACCAAGCTCGGCCCTCTCCTTGTTAGTTCTAGAGAGTCATGATTATCAAATTAATGAGATAAAGGGGGGTGGGGTGCAAATGCCTTATGTAATACTAGCAGACTACGCCCGCTGCGCTGGTCGGTTTCTCCAAAAGAACCTTGAATCAAACGTTATATATCGGTGAATTTAACCTTGTATTTTAAATTAATCTGTACCTTTACCTGGAATATCCTAAAATAACATAAAAACGGATACTTATTTCACTAAGTTATGTTTTTTTTAATACGGTTTATTATTACGTTTACAATTTATTAACTTCCGTTTTCCATTGATTTATATGTTTTATAGCTACATTTTTTAATAACGTGAATTAACCTATATTATTTACAACCAAAAAGAAATAGCGCATCTAGTATTTGTCGAGAATTAAATAAAAATCATGCACTCGTGACATGATAATTCACTTTTATATTTTAACAGAATAATACGATTACTATAATTTGTGACTCGATATTTGAAAAATGGCATAATCAGTGGATTTGAAATTTATATCAAGCAAAATACAATTTTTTACATTTCTAACGCAGTTTGTCTAACAATTTTCTGACAAATACTTTTCGAGCAATTAATTTTTTCAGTAACTTCAAATGTTTAATTGTACGAGATTAATCTGTGGCAACGATTAGCGAAAATCCCAGTCGTCAGCAACGCATACCTTTTTATTAAAGAGGATAACGTTTTCGCATAAAATAAAAATTTCTGGAATATCTGTACATGTAATCGACTTTTGCGTTACAATCGGAGCCTAATTCAGCCTACGTGGATCTCTTCAGCAAAGATCCAGTTGGGGGCTTCTAACACATGTTTTCAGCCACAGTTTGTACTAATTTTAAGGAAAAAAACACCCGATTTTTGGCTTTGTGGGCCTTGGGCAACTGTCCCCTTTGCCCTTGCGATAATCAGGCCCTGGTTACAATTCACAAAACTTATATCTCTTTGAACTACTTAGTTAGTAGTACTAATATGAAAGAACCAGTGGACCCACATGCGGGGATTTCGCACTGCAGTCTAATAATTTTTAGCAATATCTAATATATATTTTTTAGATCCAGGTTTAAAAGTCTAAAGAAAAAATAAGAATAAAAATATCTGCAAACAACACTAGTCAAGCCAAAATATCGTTTCATTTATTCCATCAAAGTTACAGTAAAAACTGATTGAGATAGCAAAAGGCACGCGCGAGAAAAAAAAATAACAATGGTAATTTAACTGCATTAGAAGATGACGTCATCCGCTTCTTGAACACCGCCCCCTGAATACTAGGCCTGCGCGATGAAAAAAATGGCGGCTGTCGCAGGCGGAATCGTTTGTACAATCCCTGGAACTTCAACACCAATAATATCTAAAAGTTATCTCTGACTTATTTGATCTCCGAAAAACAAGGCGAAGAAAACTTTTAGAAATTATTGGTGTGGAATTTCGAGGGACCGTTCAAACGCTGAAAAAAAAAAATCGGCCTGCGACAGCCGCCATTGTTGTCAGCGCTCAGGCCTAGTATTCAGGGAGCGGTGTCTTGAAAAACATGAAACAAAGAAAATAAATTGACTGCATTTAAAATACAACTTAATCTAATATAACAAAGCATAGTTTTTATTCTACACGTGAAATACAACTGCTTCGATCGATCAATGGTGTCTTTTTCTTCTAAACATTTCAATTTTGCTTTTTAATCCTAAATGTAAAATAAACCCGTGCGGAGAAATCATACCTTATCTTTTTTGTACTATTTATTTTTTTATAATCATTGTTGAGCATCCCATAAAGCGGTATTTTATTTTTGTGGCAACACTGATTTCAGGAAAACATTACATTTTATTTATGAAAACAATGCCAATTTAATTTTTAATTAACAGCAAATTTTAATTAAAACAAGAACGAAAAATCATGCGTCAAGCATAGATTATGTAACACTTTCCAACGCTTCCAAAATAATTTTACAAATCATTACCGCTTAATAAGCTGAAAGATAACATCTAAGCAAACAATTTGAAAAACGCATAACATATTTAAAAACGCAATTTCAGGAATTTCCAACATAAATTTCCATCATATACAATATTCGGAAAAATATCCGAATACTTTTATTCAACCCTGTATTATGATCTATAGATTTGTGTATATTCTACATGGGATGCTAAATTTTAGTTTAGTTAGGAAATGCGTAGCACAGTTAAAAATTCTCCTTCTGGAGATTCTGTCAATAAACGGAAATGTGTGCGCGAACTTTTGTGCTGCCCTGTATATGATCTATAGAATTTATACACACCAAGCAATAGACAAAAAGTGAGTTAAATTTAAAATCGCGTTCAGCAACTTAAAAGCACTTCCAGGAATTATTGTTAACAGACAGTAGAAAATCTTTTGTGTGTTCCTGTAAATGAACGATGACTGCTATACACACACTATTCTGTAGTAAGCCTCTTGTAATGCACCTTAGTGATATATATAAATTTCAATGCGTTTAAAATAGTGAAACATTATTTAATTAAATCGCAAACGATTTTTCTACATAGACGTAATGTAACGGAATTCTTTTGACTGTCCCTGTAAAGTAACTATAAGTGCTATGCACACCCTATTCCATATTAAGCTTCTTGTAATGCACCTTAGTGATATATATCAATTACAATGTATTTGAAACTGCGCGACATCATTAAAATAAACCGCAAACGATTTTTCCCCATAGACCGTAATGTTACGGAATTCTTTTGAGTGTCCCTGTAAAAAAACTATAAGCGCTACACACTTCAGTTGAAATAGGGAACATGCTATAGATAACGACAATAACATATAAAAATTCCAGGGAAATCCGAGCAAATTTACGGGAATTAGAGCACGGACAGACGGCAGATGGCAGACGGCCAGACGGCAGACAAACCAAAGTCATAAACACTTTTCAACTAGGTTGGAAGGTGTTAAAATCATGCTTTAACGAAATGTGAGTGTTTTATGTCAGAAGCGGCTTCAAAAACCTTTCGAATGATACCTCATCCGTTGTTGTGCATTTCGTAAATTCAAAGAAAAAGGGCTGTTGACAACATAAATAATATATGTCAGTGGACCCGTGCGAAGATTTCACACTGCAGTCTAACATTTTTTTAGCGATATCCAATATTTTTTCAGATGCAGGATTAAACTTCTAAATAAAAATTAAGAAATAAAAATAACTACAAACAACATTAGTGAAGCCAGAATATCATCTCATTTATTCCATCAAAGTTACAGTAAAAACTGACCGAAGATAGCAAAAGCAAAAAAATATATATATCAATCGTATTTTAACAGCATTAGAGGGTGACGTCATCTGTTTCTGTAAAAAACATGGAATAAAGAAAAATAAAATTGAGCATTTGAATTTAAATTTTGTTTTTTAATCATAAATATAAAACAAGTAATATATATATACAGGGTGTTTTTTTTTAAACTGACACTGTTCAGAGCCGTCTGTAGCTCGTTCTAATAACTGGATTGACACAAAATTTTGTGAATGGACTAAGAAAACCATGGGAAAAAATATTCCAACAAAAAAAAAAAATTAGTTCCAATCACCACCGATAGGGGGAAATGTGGCGCTGTGGTCATTTATGCAACTGGGAATTAGCATAAAATACGGGCAAAAAATGAAAATGCAAATTTTTACTTACGCAAGCGACAGTAGCGCCAATAGTTTAAGTTATAAATGCAGGCGAAAAACACCGAGAAACAATTTCAGCTCAGGTTGAAAATGAATCTCACGTTACCGCAGCGCGCGTTACTTGTGAAGTTCTTTTTATATTGTAACCAGTACAATGCACCAGCCGCTCTTCGTTTACTTAGAACACGCCATAAACTGCGCAAAGGACCTTTATCCGTTAATGTATTGAAAGCAATGATTCTGAAATTCGAAGAAACAGGCTCGCTAGCAGTTCGGTCAGGCAGAGGACGTAAACCGGTGGCAGAAAAAGTGATAATGGATGTTTCAACTTCGATCAACGAAAGGGAAAGTGTAAATGATGAATAAAACGTGGCATTTTATCCAAATTATTAATTTTGTCTGTTTCTGATGGTTTTTTTTCAATGTACAGCGCCACATTTCCCCCTATCGGCGGTGATTGGAACTAATTTTTTTTTTGTTGGAATCTTTTTTCCCATGGTTTTCTTAGTCCATTCACAAAATTTTGTGTCAATCCAGTTATTAGAACGAGCTACAGACGGCTCTGAATAGTGTCAGTTAAAAAAAAAACACCCTGTATATAAAAAAAAAAAAAAAAAAAAAAAAAAAAAAAAAAAAATTAAGTCAATTCCTACTTAGGTCAACAAAGAAAAATTTTATTTTAGTTACTTTTTATTAAATAATTACAATTAATGTAAATATGTATATACATATGACATAGAGAAAATTTTTCTCCCATATAAAACTAAAATTAATTAATTAAATTTAATGAATGAATTAATATTTGAAAAAACTATATTAACATCAAGTGTCATCACTACAAGTTTTAAAAAATGTATGAACTTGAGTGGATGAATAAAAAGTATTTTATTAACGATTGAAAATTTGAACAAGATATATAAATATATATAGGGAGAGTGTTAGTAGGAATAGTAATAGTAGGAATTGAATAAATCCATCCAACAACTATGTCCACTTTATCTTTATTTAACATTTTTAAAAAAAATTATAATTATTGTTGCGGTATTTTATTTTTGTGGCAACACTAATTTGAGGAAAACCTTTCGTTTATGAAAGCAATGCCGATTTAATTTTTAATTAATTGCAATTTTTAATCAAAATACATGTTTAAACTAAATGTGAGTGCACTATGTCAGAAGCCGCTTCAAAATCCTTTCATATGGTATCTCATTTATCGTTCTGCGTTTTTTATTTGCTTAGAAAAAGGGATGTTGACAACAGAAATAATATATATGATGATGATTGAAACTGCAGCTTCGAAATTTCAAAAGTTAAATAAAATGAGTTTAAATAAAAACGCGACTCTCACAGCTGACATTGAGAACTCTGATCTGCAGATTTGTATTTTAGAAATACAGTGGAACGTCTCTTTAACGAAGTTTTCTATACTTAACGAAATTTTCTGCAGAATCTTGACTTCGAACATCATTAACATGTAAATTAATCTCCATATTACGAAAAAATTATTTTGTATAACAAAGTTTATTCCATATTCGTGCTTGTACAGCATTCAAACGGAGTGGTTGCTGTTACGATGGGTGTATGAATTTATTTCAGCGGACTGTATGAAAATGAAAACATTTGAATCATTTAATCGAAATGACATTTTAATGAAAAAAAGAAAAGGTACGCTTCGGTTTTTGTTTACTTCTCTTTGTTACATGTTTTTCTTTTAAATATTATAATTAAATTATTCTCATATCTACATTGCATAAAAAATGACTGCCTGAATTAAAATACATTTTTCAAATATTTCCATTTTATGTGGGTTATGTGTATACACCTGATTGTCGTTTTTGTGCTAGAACTCTTTCTGCTTGGGTCGACAAGATCGACGATCGAACTTTGACATGTCACAAGACAAAACTCCCAAGCTAATGTTAATCATTGGGGGCATTTCTTTTTAAATATTTCCATTTTATGTGTACTTTCCTTTTTATGTGGTTTATGTGTATACAAGTTTCACAAATTTAAGTTGATTTCTATTTAACGAATTTTCTTCATAACGAAGTATTTAAGTGTAACGATGAGATTTCGTTAAATGGAAGTTTCACTGTATAATCAATATTTACAATACTTCAGATACTACGTATAATACGTACATTATAATACGTACAGATTTTTTTGAGAGATTAATTACTAAACACTGAAGACAGAAAATAATAGACTTTGGGGCAGTTCATACAGCTGAAAAAAATGTGTCTTCAATTGAATGGGGAAGGCTTGAGAACTCCATGAACCCTTTTTTCACTCCCCTGTTCGCACACATAGGTTGTGCTACACACCAATATAAATTTTATGGTTTTCACAGTAATAAAAGCATATTATATTCGCCTTAGGATCCAAAACTCCGTTAATTAATCCTCTCGAAAATTTTATCAAGAATTCCGTCACATATGATAGCGGAATAAGTACAATGTTTCCTTCTTTCGTCAGTGATGATGGTTAGGTATCTTCAGAGGTAAAAAGGTTTCTCATCCAAAAATAGGGTGTTAGATTTTCTCGGATGGGATATCCTAGAAATTTGCGATCTATACAAGACTTTCATTGCCCTGTATCAGTAAAGGAGCTTGAGCTCCCTGAACCTTTTTTCATTCCCCTGTTCACATAGATAAGTTGTGCTACACATCAATATACATTTTATGGTTTTCGCAATAATAAAAGCATATTCTATCCGTCCCAGGATTCAAAACTCCGTTAATTAATCCTCTTGAAAATGTTATCAAGAATTCCATCACATATGATAGCGGAATAAGTACAATGTTTCCTTCTTTCGTCAGTGATGATGGTTAGGTATCTTCAGAGGTAAAAAGCTTTCTCATCCAAAAATAGGGTGTTAGATTTTCTGAGATGGGATATCCTAGAAATTTGCGATCTATACAAGACTTTCATCGCCCTCTGTCTGTAAAATTTGGTGTTAGAGTGTTGATCTCGAAATATATACGAGATATGGGACTTAAGCGTGTGCGAATTAAAGATTTTTCCGAACTAGATATGTAACATCATAATATGTTTATGCTTTTATTATAAACAACTGAATTTTCAATCAAGCGTGAGATTTTTTCCTGTAAGTTTTTGTGCTCATTTTTTGGAAAATTTTTTGCGTAAAAGAACATTTAAATCGGTTTCGTCCAAACTAAATATCTTATTGCACTCTCGACTAATAAGGTTAATTGCCAATAGCTGAGGTAGTTTCTAAATTGCGATCTTATAACATAATATTCCTTTCAACTGCTCTGGTAACGTGGGGTGATTTATATGACAAATATTATATAACCTCTCTCAAAAATTACTGACTATAATATAGACTGTGGCTGATATGAACATTAATGAATTCAGTGCATCATATGAAATATGTAAATTATTCAGTATTTATCAATTATTTTATAAATTCAAGTATTGTTTTAAATAACTAGTAAATCATTCGAATTCGTAGCCTCTCTCGCAAAATAGAATAAAGATTAAGGTATCCATTTGCTATAATGGTTTAATTACGTTGAGGATTCCGATACCAAATCATGAGTAAGGCCTGAGTTTAAAAATAAGGATTCAATGCCTCTTAACCCGTTCGGGACCATGGGTGCATATATGCACCCTTAAAAAGAGCATACAGAATTTGTTTTAGGCACCAGTAAAAAATAAAAGTAATATTTTCTTTCTCTAATTAGAGCATTTTTTTGATATTTTTAAGTAAAGGTAGCATTTAAAAAAAAACGGTGCCAACCGAATAAAATTTGTGTAAAAGCCGCCGGTCCCGAAGGGGTTAAATAAATATTCAAAGGCGAAGTCTTGAGTCATATCCTCCCCCGTCCCACTTTTTTTTACTTGTGAATACGCGTTAATTTTATATTGATACAAAATTCTGCGTTATATGAACTTCTCTGGCACCCCACCCCTCTTCCTATAAAATATGACCCATTTAACCCAAACATTTGAGGTCTGAATACGCCTAAGGAAATCAAAAGTCGTTACTGATTTATTTGCATCTTTTTCGTTTCAGATTTGTTAAATTTAGTCAAATTCTAAAGCAAACAGCCACAGCTCACAATGCCTTGCACAAAAACAAAGAAGTCAACCACCCCTGTATACGATTTCGGATCCTCAAGCAATCAGCAACCTGTCACAATACCTGACAGGAGAAAAAGTAAGCCAAGGAACCAAAATCAACCGACCCCGCAACAACCTTCTGAAACGAACAGTGAAACAACCCCGCTGAAAGGGCCCATTTTTTCAAGCAATCAACAACAGATGACAATGTCTTGCAGCAGAAGAAAGAAGCAAAGTGTGAATCAAGAATCACTGGAAAATGTTTCTGAATGTTATGACGAAACAAACCCGTTGAACGGATCCACATTTTCAAACAATCAGCAAGCGAGGACAACGCATTCTAGCAGTAGAAAGAAAGCAAGTTTGAATCAAGAATCACTGAGTAGGGAAATCAGCCCGGTAAACGAGTGCAGTCTATTCAAATTTTTGTCGATCTATGAAATTTGCAAATCTCTCCAGCAACGTGCAAGTAGAGATATCATTTTTTTCGAACTGCCAACCCCATTGGACGAGTCCATATTTTCAAGCAATCAGCAACAAATGGCAATGTCTTGCAACAGAAGGAAGAAGACAAGTCTGAATCAAGAATCACCGGAAAGTTTTTCTGAATGGTATGACGAAACAACTCCGTTGATTGGGTCCATATTTTCAAGCAATCAGCAAAAGGTGACAACGAATCTTAATCAAATATTCCTGAAACTTTTTTCTTATCTAAGTAGGGAAATCCTCTTGCTGAACGAGTCCAGTCTATTCAACTTCTTATCGGTCTATGAAACTTGTAAATCTTGCCTCAATCCACATGTGAGAAGAGAAATAATTCTTTTCGAACTGCCAAAGTTATGCTTTCGCAGACAGTTGGGAAATAGCAATGCCATTACAAAAGTTTTACTGAGTATACATCAGCTTCCTCGGACGGCTGTTCCTCATGTTGTATTTTTCCTAGCTTTTAATACTGTGTGCAATTACATCTTGCCCCGAAAATCCGCTGATGGTGAAAAAACAGAAAGGAAAAGATATGTGAGCTTTCTGGCGTTTTTCTTGGAGCACTGCAATGCAGAAAAGTTCACTGTTGATGGAAAAAGGGTAACAGAAATGATGGAAGCGGCCAATCCAGTGCTGTATGCAAGACTGCTCGTTTTCTCAGATTCAAACTGTGTATTAGCTCTGCTTCAGCACGGTTTGAGGTAAGTATTTAATCAGAATTTTTTCAGATTAAGAAAACTACTTTTGTCCAGTCAAATAATTAATAATTAATTAATCTTGAAAAGCATTTTGCAAATTTATTTATACTTACGTATTATCCGGTACAGCTAAATACACCCAGAAAAAAGTTTTGTTGAATAAACAAAAATTTGGTTGACCCAACAAAACTTTTTGTTTAAATATAGGTCAATGGAAATTTTGTTTGAATCAACAAAAAATTTTTTTTTTGCAATTCCAAAAAAAAAAAAAAAAAAAAAAAAAAAAAAAAAAAAAAAAAAATTGTATCGTCAGCAAAAAATGTTTTGTTAATTCAAGTAAAATGGTTCAATTTTACTTGAATTTTGCTAAAACAACCAAAATGTACTCAACAAAACATGTTTTGTAGTTTTAGTCAATTCCTTTTTCTGGATGTAGACCTTTTTTACCCGTGTCCTTCAATATTGATCGTTCGCTGAAAATTAACTGGTAAAAGTTCCGTAACCGGGTTTATAGCCAAGATTGGAGTCAAACACGAGCAATGAAATTACGCCATACTTGAAACGAATTATGAATTTTGAGTACCTTTTTAATGATACGTGGAACAAGATTTCATAATTATACGAGGGCTATTTTTTTCCAGTTCCGTGTGAAATGAAAACCACATTGAAAATCAAAACTGTTTTATTTGTAACATTTAGATACACCTTTCATCTACTTATCTACATAGTCGCCGCTCCGACTGAGACATTTGTCGTAGCGTAGTAGCAACTTATTATTAATAACTTATTATTACTTAATTTATGATTATACGCTGATATATCAATTTAGAAATCTTGAAAAGACAGTTTAATAATGTTTTTTTTTCCCTTGAGCTTAAAAAATGAACAGAGCGAAAATCATAATTTTTTTTAAAAATAATTTTACGAGTTCATGCTTTCTATTAAACATAAGTCAAAATGGTGAATTTTCGGATTTGGTATCCACGTCATATTCACGTATTTTAGCGGAAAATCTTTAAAAAAATCATGAATTGCAGTTATGAAATTCTGCGTGATTTTCAAGATAAACATCGAATGTGTATAAAAGAGTGCTTTTTAAATAAGTTGGAAATTGTACGTCAAACGTGACAAATGAGGTGCGTTCGTACTATAGCTAGTTATATAAATATTCACATATTTATGATTTTTAATTCTGTGAAATGAATTATATCGTCTGCAGATTAATTTCTGTCATAAAATAAGTATCTCGGTCGCTTGACGCTTAAACCTCGGAAGCTCCTATAACAAGAAAGCACCAAATTTTTTTTAAAATTCAAATTTCTTAATAAATATTTTTATTAATATCTCCTAAAGTTTTGATTCGATTTTCATATAATTTGAAATGACTCGACAAAATTCTGCAAAGATAATCTATCTTAAATTTCAAACCATTCGGTTGGGTAGTTTTTGCGTTGTTATATACGGACGGACGGACGGACCAGACGACGACAGTAGGTGCTACGTATTTATATAATTACGAATGCACCTAAAAATGCTATTTTTACTTTTATATTTATTTAAATATTTCAATCTTCGTCAGATATTTAAGTAAATTCTTTTCGCCAGCTCTCGGTCTATAATATTTAAAGCACTATTATTAATTTAATAACAGTCAAGTAAACTGATATTGAGACTCTGTTTCAGATTTAACGAACCAAAAGATGAGCCTAAGATGCATCCAATATTCCTTTACATCCTGGCACGTTTATCTCAGTTCGCTCCGTGTATGGTTCATCAAAATCTGAATGGTCGCCGGTCAGTTCCGAGAAAATTCGTGAACCTTCTAGCTAACTTCATGATCATTTTGAAATCTACCTACAATCCACGTGCCGTAATATTTCACATGGCTGCTATTACTGAAAGGGAATTTAATATTCTTGTGGATCCAATCAACAGTTTCTTGAAATTCGCAAACCAAGGCGAAGACATCAAATCGCAGTCACCCCCGACTTTGAAACATTTGTGCAGACACGCTATCAGACAGCGCCTATACGAAAATTGGAATTTGCCACATGGCATTAGACAGTTGGCAGTGAAACCACGTTTAATGAGCTATCTTCAATTATGTGCAGATTAAATTTTTATTAAATCTGATTCTGATTTAAAGTGTGTGCAATTCATTTCTTTTTAATTACTGCTTACAATTTATGATGAAGTATAGTACTTATATTAGGTCATATAGAAATAATCTGAGTTTAGCAACACTATATCAATATGAGTCCAATGCATTAGTTGTGTTTCCCAACTGCACCAGTTTTGATTAGACTAATTATTTAAGAGCCTACACTAGTCACGCGAAGAAACGCTCAAGCTAATGTTAAGTCTATGGGAAGGTTCTTGCGCGATTTCTCGCTCGCATTTTAATATTTTTAAATGATTTTTTTTTTTTTTTTTTTTTTTTTTTTGCATAGGATAGTTGACGTCGATCTCTAAAGTTGTTAGTTTTTACTTTTTCGATTTTGGTTCCAGTTTTTTTATATAAGGGTACCTTCACTTTCAGAACCGGTTCCAACCGGTTCCAAAATTTAAAATGTCCGCTTATAAAAAAAACTGTAACCAAAATCAAAAAAGTAAAAACTAACAACGTTAGAGATCGACCGCAGCTATCCTATGAAAAAAAAAAAAAAAAAAAAAAAAAAAAAAAAATTAAAATGCGAGCAAGAAATCGCGCAAGAACCTTCCCGTAGACTCAACATTAGCTTGAGCGTTTCTTCACGTGACTAGTGTAGGCTCTTAAGCGCGGTAATGACGGGCAAGATTGACAATGATCAAAATGCGCCCAACGACTGGCTTCAGATAATTAAAGTTTAAGAACCTTGTATAAGAGCAAACATGATAAAACGAACACGACAGAATTGTTTTGGATTATACAAATCTCATTCTTCACGCATTTGCCTTCGTACCATGTATGACTATTCACCTGATGAAGGATAAGATTTATATGATTCGAAACAGTTCCGTCGTGATCATTTTATCATCTTTATGGTGCTCTTAAACAAAGACAAAGAAAGCTTTATAATTGACAATGGCGTGCTTGCCGACTGCCAAGTGGCTCTCAACCAATCGAGTATGTTCAAATACAATCATCTGTGGTTGGGAAACAACGCTCATGTTGAGAGCAAGCGAGGCTAACGAAAAAGACAGGCTATCGCGGTGCATTCCACTTTTCTTTTTTTACAGACCACTAGAGTGACGTGATGCTCTTTTCGTACACCTTCATTGGTGCATTCGAGCATCACGTGACTCCGGCGGTCTGTAAAAAAAGATACGCGCAAAACACCGCGGTAGCCTTTCTTTTTCGTTAGCCTCGGAGAGTAAGAACCTTGCTCACACGCATAGTGTTGCCAGTAGGCTACTTAAAAAAAATTAGATTGTTTGATTCTCACTACTTTTTTAAAATAGTGTAATTTGTATTATTCTTTCATTATTTAATTTATCATTAAATAAGTCGAATATTTCTACTTCAAAAAATTTGTGGCAATTAAGCAATCTGGATTTTAAAAATGTAGCCAACTGGGCAACTCTGTGGTCTAAGGTACAGAATTACCGAAATTAAACATTCCCAGCTCAAGAAGCTGTGCATTGTTAATAACCCAGTATCTGGGGGGGTTGAATTTAGAATTAATTAAGAGAAAGCTGGAAATTGTTTTAATCTACTCCCTTTATGTCTGTAATAAACTTCCCAATGATCCAATTACAGGGTTATCAAGTTTGGCCTTTTTTAAAATTCAGAAATTCCAAATTCACACTCAAAATTCTTAATGAAATTTCTTCTATATTGGTACTTATTTGTTTTAGCTGTCCCCAAGGATGAATCGCCAAGTAACATAAATATATCACCAAGTTAGTTTGTAAAATCTCATCAAAAGGTTTGCAATCCTAAAGAAACAACACGTTTTTATGCTAGCGTCATACTGCTTTTTTGTTGATGTTCCAGAACATTTTTCATCTGCTTTTTTTTTATTACATGACTAGCTGACCCGCCCGGCGTTGCCCAAGCCCTTGTAATAAACTTAAATCTCTTAAAAAATGGAACTCTGGCCACGGTCTACGATGGCTTCGGAACCGTATACCCGGCATGCTCGTACGTTCTAGAAAATATTTTATTTCCCCCTACCACCGCCAGGGGAGCATTCTGTTCTAAACAAACCTCTTTCCGAAAGAACTTCTGAGACATGTCCCCGCTGCCTACGTTACTGTATAGTAGGCGCACTACAAAATTGAGCTGGTTTCGAGAAGATTGGAACACTATTAGCCCAGTTATTGCAATAAGGCACAGTTAGAGAAAATAACCTTGAGTGAGGTGCCGAGAGGAGGGGATGTTCGAGTGTCCTTCAGAAAATGACTAATTAGGAGGCCCACTATGCATGCATAAAAATTCGTTCGTTTTGTTAAGCTAGGAACTTAATTACAAAGTTGGCTTAAACTCTTATTTGTAAATCGTGGTAACCGCTACTCATAAATTTAATTTAATGTTCTAAAGGGTGACTATTAAGTTAAATATAATGTTTGGAATCACTTGCGTTGAAATCGGAAAGATAGTTGCTAAGGTATAGAAACGGGGCATAGTTAGAGAAAAACCTTGAAGGAGGGGCCGGGGGGGAGGGTTGTTCAAGTACCCTTCAGCAAATGACTAATTAAGAGGAGCACTATGCATCTTTCGAAATTCGTTCGTTTGCTTAAGCTAGGAACTTAGTTAGAAATTTGTCTTACTCAATTATTCGGAAATAGTGGTAACCGCTACTCATAAATTTAGTTTAATGTTATAAAGAGTGACAATTAAGTTAATTATAATGTTTGGAATCACTTGTGTTGAAATCGGAAAGATAGTTGCTGAGATATGGAAACGGAGCATAGTTAGAGAAAAAAAAAACCTTGAAGGGAGGACGGGCGGGAGGGGTTGTTCAAGTGTCCTTCAGCAAATGACTAATTAGGAGGACCACTATGCATCTTTCAAAATTCGTTCGTTTGCTTAAGCTAGGAACTTAGTTAGAAATTTGGCTTAAACTATTATTCGGAAATAGTGGTAACCGCTACTCATAAATTTAGTTTAATGTTATAAAGAGTGTCTATTAAGTTAATTATAATGTTTGGAACCACTTGCGTTGAAATCGGAAAAATAGTTGCTGAGATATGGAAACGGAGCATAGTTAGAAGAAAAACCTTGAAGGAGGTCCCGGGGGGGACGGGGTGTTCAAGAGCCCTTCAGCAAATGACTAATTAGGAGGACCACTATGCATCTTTCAAAATTCGTTCGTTTGCTTAAGCTAGGAACTTAGTTAGAAATTTGGCTTAAACTATTATTCGGAAATAGTGGTAACCGCTACTCATAAATTTAGTTTAATGTTATAAAGAGTGTCTATTAAGTTAATTATAATGTTTGGAACCACTTGCGTTGAAATCGGAAAAATAGTTGCTGAGATATGGAAACGGAGCATAGTTAGAGAAAAAAAACCTTGAAGGGAGGACGCGGGGGAGGGTTGTTCAAGAACCCTTCAGCAAATGACTAATTAAGAGGAGCACTATGCATCTTTGGAAATTCGTTCGTTTGCTTAAGCTAGGAACTTAATTAGAAATTTGACTTAAACTATTATTCGGAAATAGTGGTAACCGCTACTCATAAATTTTGTTTAATGTTATAAAGAGAGACTATTAAGTTAATTATAATGTTTGGTACCACTTGCGTTGAAATCGGAAAAATAGTTGCTGAGATATGGAAACGGAGCATAGTTAGAGAAAAAACCCTTGAAGGAGGTCCCGGGGGGGTGGAGGGGGTGTTCAAGTGCCCTTCAGCAAATGACTAATTAGGAGGACCAATATGCATCTTTCAAAATTCGTTCGTTTCCTTAAGCTTTGAACTTGCTTAAGCTTTCAACTTAATTACAAATTCGGCTTAAACTATTATTCATAAATAGAGGTAACCGCTACTCATAAATTTAGTTTAATGTTATAAAGGGGGACTATTAAATTAATTATAATGTTTGAAATCACTTGTGTTGAAATCGGAAAGATAGTTGCTGAGATATGGAAACGGAGCATAGTTAGATAAAAAAAAACTTGAAGGGAGGGCCGGGGGGGAGGGGTTGTTCAAGTGTCCTTCGGCAAATGACTAATTAGAAGGACCACTATGCATCTTTCAAAATTCGTTTGTTTGCTTAAGCTAGGAACGTAATTACAAATTTGGCTTAAACTATTATTCGGAAATAGTGGTAACCGCTACTCATAAATTTAGTTTAATGTTATAAAGAGAGACTATTAAGTTAATTATAATGTTTGGAACCACTTGCGTTGAAATTTTTAAATAGTTGCTGAGATATGGAAACAGAGCATAGTTAGAGAAAAAAAACCCTTGAAGGAGGTCCCGGGTGGGGGGGGGAGGTTGTGTTCAAGTGCCCTTCAGCAAATGACTAATTAGGAGGACCAATATGCATCTTTCAAAATTCGTTCGTTTCCTTAAGCTTTGAACTTGCTTAAGCTTTGAACTTAATTACAAATTCGGCTTAAACTATTATTCATAAATAGTGGTAACCGCTACTCATAAATTTAGTTTAATGTTATAAAGGGTGACTATTAAATTAATTATAATGCTTGAAATCACTTGTGTTGAAATCGGAAAGATAGTTGCTGAGATATGGAAACGGAGCATAGTTAGAGAAAAAAACCTTGAAGGGAGGGCCGGGGGGGGGGGAGGGGTTGTTCAAGTGTCCTTCGGCAAATGACTAATTAGAAGGACCACTATGCATCTTTCAAAATTCGTTTGTTTGCTTAAGCTAGGAACGTAATTACAAATTTGGCTTAAACTATTATTCGGAAATAGTGGTAACTGCTACTTATAAATTTAGTTTATTGTTATAAAGGGTGACTGTTAAATTAATTATAATGTTTGAAATCACTTGCGTTGAAATCGGAAAGATAGTTGCTGAGATATGGAAACGGAGCAGAGTTAGAGAAAAAAACCTTGAAGGACGGGCCGGGAGGGAGGGGGGGGGGTGTTCAAGTGGCCTTCAGAAAATAACTAATTATTAGGATCACAATACATCTTTAAAGATTGATTCATTTGGTTAAGCTAGGAACTTAATTTGAAATTTGGCTTAGACTATTATTCGGAAATTCTGGTAACTGCTTTCTAGAAATACACATTGAAGCTTAAATGTAATTAGACCCTTGCCACTCTTCATTCCCGCAAATATAAAAAAGAATCTGTTAAATAAAGTTTTCTGTATTAACAATCTCCATCATAATAATAAATGTCATGTAAAAAAAAAAAAAAAAACGACTAATTGTTATGAAGAAAAATTTGCATGGAAAATATTTCAATCAGTGGGACGTGTGTGTAATTTGTCATGTACAGGTGGCGCGGCATTCGCATGGCTCTACGCTGATAACTTCAATCCATATTGACACTGTTTAGTTAAAAATCCTTATTTATGCATCGCTACTCTGGTTTATTTAATTATTTCTGTGAAGAATCTATGCAAGCAACCAGTGAACCAACCAACCCAAGCGAATAAATATTTTTATGAGAGTTCTTTGTGGATATTAATTAATATTTCAGTAAATAATTAAAATATTAAAATTCTGAAGTAATGGTGCACCAGGAGAGGGTTTGGACTACCTAAATCTAAATTTCCAGCCTTCTAGGTGGGCTAGATTTTCCTAGCCATCGCCAACAGATACACACACACAGAGCGAAACTTTCTTTTATTAGTATAGATGTATTGTTTTTTCTTTAATCGTTTGCATTTATTTTTATAAATATGGAAGCAATATTTGATCTACCTAGTACTAAAATGGATGCAATCTCATTTTTTCAAAAGCGAGGGCTTTTACCCAACGGATAACTATGCGAAACTGGCCATGCTATGAAACTATGTTACTAATGATGAAGCTATATAGAGATGCAACGTAAAAAGTTATTTAAAAAGGCACCCGAGCTGGAAATTGGTTTAGTGGTTCGAGACTTAAAAATTGCAGTACCTATTATATAGTACCTATATCTCAGTGCTTATAATACTTATAGGCACAAACTTAATATCCATGATATCGTCTAACTCTGAACTGTTCTATTAAGCTTTGTTCTTGTGTTCTTCGAGCCCTACGCCCTTTAGCTTTCGTACTATGTGGGTTTTAATCTCAGGTTTTCTGTTTTAGGCAGTTTTTTGGCCTTTTCAACCCTTTCCTGTGGCTCTTGAAATATGTTTTTAGTTTTTTGCTCCATGGGCTGCCGATGTCTGTCCATTATTAAGCTTGAATCTCTCAGATATTTATTTAAAATAGAAACAGGCTTTTTAAAACATTTTCTCCGTCCATGGCCACCTTCACCCTTTCTTTTATCATTGATAAGCTTCTTTTGAGTTTCTTTAACTTCTATCTAATTTTAGTGGCCATTGAATCATTTTAAATGTTTTTGAGCATTTTCCCCCCATCTACTATGTAGTGCAGAATAGTGTATATTTGTTCTTTATTCTATATCTCAGGTTCTATGGGTCTGATCCTACACAATCTAGACCATTCGTCTCGGTATGTATCCTCATCCACTCCACCATCATTTTAGTTATAGCTTGCTCCGCCAGAGGGCTGCAATTTACTGTATTGTCTTCTATATTGTCTTCAGTTTTTATTTTGGATGTGTTTTCGGTGGATGTGAGCGTTTTGGCTACCCTCGGCTCTTCTGGGAATCTTATACAAGCTCTTCAATGTTTCAATGATGTGAAACAGTTAATGCGAAACTAGTCAACTTGTTGATTGCTATGTTTTGCAACTACTGTTTTTAGCTTATCGGTGTGACAATCGATTGTAGAACATCTCTATAGTTGAATTTGGGAATCGATTGTTATCTTTATCGATAGTTATGTTATACAATGGCGATTTTTATCGATTTTTGAATTTTCAAGAATCGTCCATCATTATCTGGAACTATTTCAATACGATTTTAATCTTGTGTATGTACCAGGAAAGAAATTATAGATAGCGGATACACTTTCTCGTTCTCCGAGTGATAATAAAATAGATACACTCTTTTTAGGAGCAAGAGCCTCAACCATACACACTAGGGCTGGGCAATATAGATAAAATTGATAAAACCGGTATAAAAAGCATATCGTGATAACGATATCAAAAATCCTACCCAACGGTATAACGCGATTCGCGAATATCATAAATCTGACGAAAACCGTAAAAACCACGATATTAAACAGATCTTTCTCGTCTTCGAGTATTCAAGAATACTAACGGTGTGAATTACCCCAGCCGAAAAGGTTTTCGAAAAGAGGAAAGGAGATTTTTTTCGGTTTTATGCGACGGGTAATAAATATGGTACATACTTGTTCACGGTTTTCGCCAGAGACCGTGCATCTAACAGTGGATGATATATTGTTTTTATGGTATTGGCGGTGCGAGCTTAAATTCTGAGCGCATGCTTTGAATTTCACATGTGCTTTTATTTAATTACTAGTATATAACCCCCATACAAAATTTCGGAATATTGCGTTTCATTTTCATAAGATTTCATACAAACAAACAGCATGAAGACGTTATGAAATAATCTGCAACCCTTTGATATAAACAACGACATTCCCAAATGAAATAAAGAGTTTTGATTGATCTTCAATAGTTTAAAGATTCCACTATAAAAAGATTCTGCAACGATTAAGAACGATAAATCTTCAAAACAATGTTTAGATCAACAAAGGTGTTAAAACACCCGTTGCTGGGTTAACACCCTGCGGGCCCGCTTGCACCCACTAGCAGGCCTCTAATTATATCTAGGCGAGTCCTCGATGTAATTGGTTCATACGAACATGTTATGGTAATAATTCATACGAACCTCGTAAAAACTGCTCTAATACTTTGTTAACACGCAGCGACATTTAAAAAGTCACAAAATACGTAATTTACAATATAAATTTCAAATAACTTGGGCAATGTACGTCATTTCGATCTTTTAAACTGCCCTGCTCTATCAGAGTAAACATTTCATTATTCAAATTCCGATTTCACCACTGAATAAAACTGTAATAAACTTCAATCATTAAAAAACTTCTTTTCTTTTATTTCTTACTGAAATTGTATCTATTAAGTGTATTAATATGACTGATATATTTTTTTTCACTACAAAGTTACTATGTTAAAATTCAAAATTTTTTTCTGCATTGATATCATGTAACTAATACTTGTTGTTATATTATATTCCTTATATTTTAATTATATTTGATATAAAATAATCATATTTTTTGTACAATGCAAGCAGAATTGATAAAATGCAGAACAAAGTGTAATTTCAACAGAAAGTTTATTTGCCAAAATAATAATTATATAACTTAAATTTTAATAAGTTTATCTCAAATTGTAAATATTGTTTGTTTTTCAATGTAAGAGAGCAAGTGTAGCCTTAAAGAAAAATAACAAAGAAACCAAGAAATTTTTCTTATCTAAAGAAAATTAAAATGGCGCAATAAAATTAGATACGCCATTTATAATTATAAATTTATTTTTGAAACTCTAAGTTCTTTCAAAAATGTATTAAAAAATGATGCGGGAAAAATTATCCTTAAACAATAATATTATACAACACTTTAAAATATTGTTTTTTTTCCCTTTGTAAATTAATGTAAAACGACGATATGAAATAGATATTTTAAAATCTGATTTTGTTATTCAGTTCGAAAAGATACTTTTTATTAGGGTTTCGTTCATCTCACGAAACACTATTACTCCCGCTCCGTTGTCTGTCTGTCACAGAGCTATTCTCAGAAACTATGTAACTTACAGAGTTGAAACTTTATGTATATAGCTGAATACCAGCTATAAAGAGCTCAAAATATTAAAATTTGAAAAATTCAAATTATTTTAATAAATAGAGATAAAAAAACCAAAATTTTAACAGCCTTTTCCTATTAAATTTAAACATTTTTCGCTTTAGCAGATGACAAAAATTTAAAATCCACGATGAAAATCTTTCTACAATAATTAATTTTCTATCAGATTTCCTCGATTCTATCGATTTCCACGTGAAAAATGAAAATGGAATAAAAAGTTTCACCAACTGAAAAAAAGATTAATATGAAATAAAAATGATTGACGTCATAGTGGTAATAAAACGGAAATTTCAAAGATTTCTCAATAATACAAGGAGTATGAGTATGTGTATGTACACAAAGCAGATTAATATCACGTCATTAGAGAATTAAAAATAAAATCTGACGTCTTATTGGAAGTTTAACGAATTTTTCAGATGTTTGAGAATAATACAAAGCGAGTATCAACATGAGTAATAGAGAATAGTAAATATATGAGTTTGAGGAACGTATTGAATCATGATAAAAACCCGATTATGGAAATGTTCGCATATTTTAACATTTTGAAGGTGTACAGCATGTTTAATTTTGAAATTAATTTTTTTTTAAATATCGCATTTAATCCACATGACAGATATTATTATGACAGAATATAATAGCCGGCTTCGCCCGCTATTGGGCTGGTTTGGATACTCGAAAAAACAAAAAAATAGACCGGTAAATTTTTACTTTATAAAAAACAAAAAGCATGAGTTTTTTTTGGTTGCTAAATGAAATTTATTTGGATTTATTAAAGAAAGGATAAAGTGTTTTGAAAGGAACATTAAACGAAACCCTTTGAGCGATATTCGATCGCACTTACCCACTTGTTTATATTTTTCAACTTATTTTAAAGTCATCAATAGCGTTGATTTGTAAAGTTAAGTGCGTCGATAACAGCCATTAATATTTTTTCTAGTTTTTTTTTTTCCCCTTAATACTCGAGGATGAGTGAAAATGAAGCTTTTTCGTTGTCTGAGACTATGAAATCGGTAACTTTCATTTGCGGTTTCAATAAAAATAACCATTTTTGATGCACGCGCAGGACAATCTTTTAGTTACACCGCCAGGAGATGCATTTTGGTCTAAACAAATTATGACACGTGTCCCCGCTGCCTACGATACCATGTATAGCAGGCGTGCTAGGTACGAGCTGCAAACTCTTTTAGTTCCAGTTTCCACCACCAGGGGGTGCATTCTGTTCTAAATAAACCTATTTCCAAACGAAACTCCGGCACTCGTTCATGCTGCTTACGGCACCGTGTAGAAGGCGTGCCTTGCACGCGCGAAAAATCTGTTAGTTCCGCTTTCCACGGCCAGGGAGTAACAAATCTGAGTCTCAAATAATTAGCTATATCTTAATTAGTTCATGTTAAGAGGCTACTTCATTCAGACGAAAACACTCGCTCGCTAATGTTAATCCTATGGAGGAAATATTTTAAGATATCTCGTTCGCGTTTCAATATTTTCAAATGATTTTTTTTGCAACGGATAGCTGAGGTCAATCTCAATGCACACTCCTTTCTACTTTTTCGATTTTGATCACAAGTTTTTGTTATTAAGATACTTTCACTTTCGGAACCGGTTTTGAAAGTGAAAGTATCCTCAATAATAGAAAAAAAACTGCAACAAAAATTGAAAAAGTACAAAGGAGAGTGCATAGAGATTGACCTCAGCTAACCAATCCAAAAAAAAAAAAAATCATTTAAAAATATTGAAATGCGAACGAGATATCTTAAAATATTTCCTCCATAGGATTAACATGAGCGAGCGGGTGTTTTCGTCTGAGTGAAGTAGTCTCTTAAGTTGAATGAGCCGATACCTGTTGAAATTGGACCCATAGAACCCGAGAAAATAAATCAACACCCCTGGATATTTTCATAAATGGTGGTAATCAAGGGCAGAAAAAATGATACCGAAGTTTATTTAGTACCTGGGAGACCTCGGAAGAATGTCAGAAAATATTTCATTTGAATTGGACCAAGATTAAATGTAAAATCTTTTAGTTACATTTTCCACCGCCAGGGGGTGCACTCTGTTCTAAATAAACCTCTTTCCGAACTGAACTCCGACACATGTCCCCGCTGCTTATGACAACGTATAAAAGGCGTTCTGTGCACACGCTGAAAATGGTTTAGTTCCACTTTCCACCACCAAGGGGAGCAAAAAACTATGTCTTAGTTACTGTAGTTATCTATATCTTAGTTAGTTATCTATATCTTAATTATTTCATGTTAAATTGAATGAATCAATTGTCATTGAAATCGGAGCATTAACGCGATATTTAAACTACAATCGAACATTCATCTCCCCCCCCCCCCCCCATACAGAATTACATCAACGGCGTTAAAAAATTAGGAATTATTAACTTTTAAAACAGAAACAAAATTACTTTTTTTTTTTTTCGTACAAAAACAGTAAGTTATCGTTGTTAATTTCTAAAATCAAATACATAAATGACGTATACATGAAAAAATTCTAAAAATCGCATAAAACAAATGGCGAGTTTTGAATAATTCAAAACTCGCTGTTCGAATTGCAATCAGCTGACGACCTTTTCATCTGCCAATCACAATTGCTCGGTTGACTTCCAGCTGTGCCTACAATTCTATCAGCTACCAATCACAACTGCCATCCAATGATGTTTGACTTGTAGTGGGCGATTTGTGACGTCATTTGAAACAATAAACGCTGCAAAACATGAAAAAAAATGTTCAAAAATAAAACTAAAAGAAAAAATCTAATAAAAAAATCGGAATAATAAATAATCCGCTCTTTCCCTTTAAAATTAAGATGTTTTAGCTGTAAAGAATCTGGAGGCACGGCAGTGCCTCCGCCAAGTCGAGAGAGGACAGCCGTAAGCATACTTTTCTGGAAGCAACTCAGGGCACTTTTGACCCCCCCATATCTCCGCGCTGGAGTATCCCAAAAATTTGGAACTTCGTTTTTCTAGAGTATTTGGCACACAGGACCAAAATTTAAAATTACAACTTTCTGTCTTTTCTAATTCAGACGATATATGAACTCAAACATTCGATTTTTTGTCACTCACTCACTCACTCGTTCACGCGTCATCAAAAAGATTAGGTAGATCCCGTAGCCCTAGAAACTTGACATTTGGAAAAAAGGTAGTGTTTAGGATACAAAGAAAGAAAAAATTATAAAATCCGGAAAATTCGAAAAAAAAAAAAAAAACATTCGAAAATTCAACAAATTCCATCAAAATTGAAAATTAAAAATAATACGATCTTGTAGTCTTAGAAACTTAAGATTCGGTGTGAAGGTAGTGTTTAGTATCCAGAAAAAGAAAACATCCAAAACACCAAAAAAATCGAAAGCAAAATAAAAAAAATCGAAAAATTTCAATTAATCCAATTTTGTTGCACTAAAAACTTGGAATTCGGAATAAAGGTTAGGATGCAAAATAAGGAAAAATTAAAAATTCTGGAAAATTCGAAAAAAAAATTCGAAAGTTCGAAAAATTCGAAAAAAATTGAAAAAATTAAAATAATTTGATTTTTTAGAATCTTAGAACCTTAGAATCTTAAAATTCGCAGTAAAGATAGTGTTTAGGATTCAGAATAAGTTAAAATAAAAAACGCAATAAAATTCGAAAATAAAATCAAAAGATCGAAAAAATCGAAAAATAAGGAAAATTTGAAAATAATTCGATTTTGTAAAGCTAGAAACTTAAAATTTGGAATAAAGGTAGTATTTGGGATACAAAAAAAGAAATAAATAAAAAATCTGTAAAATTCGAAAAAAAAATTCGAAAATTCGAAAAATTGAAAAAAATTCAATTTTGTAGCTTTAGAACTTAAAATTCGGCGTAAACTTATTGTTTAGGATACAGAAAAAAGAAAAATTAAAACACAATAAATTCGAAAATAGAATAAAAAACTCGAAAAAGATCGGAAATTTCAAAATAATTTGATTTTGTAGCGCTAGAAACTTGAAATTTGTAATAAAGGATACAAAATAAGAAAAAATTAAAAAATCCAGACAATTATAAAAAAAAAAGCTCGAAAAAATCAAAAATTGAAAATAATTTTATCTTGTAGTCTTAGAAACTTAAAACTTGGTGTAAAGGTAGTATTTACTATTCAATAAAAGAAACAATTAAAATATTCGTTAAATTCGAAAATAAAATCGAAAAATCGAAAACAATTTGATTTTGTACTGCTAGAAACATTAGTTTTAAGATAATTGTCCTATTAGCTAGTACAACGCCCCTAATTGTTTTATGTTATTTCCCCTGGATTATGGTTTTCTTTTCTTTCGTTTACGAATTTCGTTATAGAAAAGTTCCGCTATAGACTGGCTACGATATAGGCGATTTCTTTATAGACAGGTTTGTTTTTTTTCACAGGTTGTACTCTATTTACTTCACATATGAAATATGGATTGTTAAATGATGTTAGCCCCACAAAAATTTTCACAGCTCCCCCTACCCTCTCGAGATTACTGGCAGGTTATGGCTTGATAGTCCTTTCTAAATAAAATCATGGTTGCTCTAAGATTCACTTGATTTATCTCTAAATTGAACCTAAATGATCCTAAGAAGACGGATCAAATAATTACTATATTGGCATGACAATCAGGTAACTTAGAAAAATCGAAAATTCGAAAATTCGAATTCGAAAAATCCATAAATTTATAAAAAGTCGAAAATTTGAAAATAATTCGATTTTGTAGTCCTAGAAGCTTGACATTTGGCAGAAAGGCAGGGTTTAGTACACAAAGTAAGGAAAAATTAAAAAATCCGTAAATAATAATAAAAAAAGACTAAAAAAACGAAAAAAAAACATCGAAAAAAGGAATATAGTTTGATTTATTGGAAATTTCCGGAAATTTTAATTTTGGCTTTCTTTTTATACTAAAAACTTCTTTTATGTTAAATATCAAGTATCTAGGGCTGCGAGTAATATCTCAGATGGATAGCACCTATCCTGGAAGCAATTGAGAGTACTTTTGACTCTCCCCCTCCCATAACTTGGTGCTTGCCTAGAATCCTGAAATCTCTTTTTATCTACAGTACTTTGCAAACGAAACTAAAGCTTCAAATTTTTTATATCTGTAAATAATAGGGACAGAGTGTGGGCTTATAGTGGAGTAGAAATAAGTGAAAAAACACCTTGAGGTGGAACTAATTGCAACAAAAGTAATTCTTGTTTTAAATGATAGTTAACATGCTTCTAATGAACATACTAAAAATATACATTCGTACTCTTGCGCAAAATGTAGTTTTGGCGGCCATCTTGAAAAAAATATGAAAAATTTTAAAAAATTTAAAAAATCTTAAAAAATGTTCTGGGTATCAAATTACAGGAAATTGCATGGTGAAAAAGAGTATGATATTGGTTTTTAAAAGTAAAATGGTTATAAAGATGAACAATACGTTTTTTGGCGGCCATCTTGAAAAAACACAAAAAAAATAAGAAAAATCGTAAACAATCATATGGAGTATCAAATGATAGGAAATTTCGAGTTGAAAAATATGATATTGGTTTTTAAAAGTAAAAGTAAACAGCAAATTGTTGGCCGAAAAACTGAAAGCTTTTGCAGTGTTGAAAAACATCTTTTTATTAAACAAATTGAAAAATTTGAAATCGGTACACAATAAAAGGGATCGAAATCAAGTCCCCTTCATCTTCATCTAAATTAAAACTGTCTCCTGTGTTTGTACAGTCCTTTCCACGACAGTTTTTACAAACTACAGAACATGGGAGTCCATATCGGCTACATGTACATTTAGTGGTGTTACATGGTTCTTCAACTGTAGTTTGGCAGGCACATTTAATCATATTTAAGAGTTTGTCTGGTACTGGGTTCAAGTCTGTTAATAATGGCTGAAATTTTCCATCAACCAACTGCCAACCCCATAGTGCAGGATCAGGAGTTGGAATATCAAGATTTTTCCACATAAAACACTGCAAATGCACTCGAAGTAGATGGTATTTTGACGTATTTTTATGTTGGAGGCAAACGGGCTATGGGTAAACGGGGAATTTTTGCTTTTTTTATAATGTCATGTGCTAGAGGGCGAGATTTAAGTCATTTTATTGTGTCTGTGAGCAATAAAGAGTTGTTAAAAGGTGCTCCTGATGCGCACATTATAACTACCAACCCATGAAAGGAGTTATGTCCATCTATAGTTGCTATATTATGGTCGACGTTGTCGGTGACCCATTGAGAGAAGTGACCTGATGATACGATGCTTTGGTTACTTTCATCCATTACAGAAAAGTGTACATATTTCTGTATTTCAT
This sequence comes from Maratus michaelseni, assembly GCA_963931845.1. Lineage (NCBI taxonomy): Eukaryota > Metazoa > Arthropoda > Arachnida > Araneae > Salticidae > Maratus > Maratus michaelseni. The sequence continues at coordinate 114,417,560 of OZ007598.1, read as the reverse complement.
CATAAGACACACTGAATCCAAGGCTACAAAGTTCATCGATTAGGAAACGAGACCCACAATCTCTGTGAATCTGTACACCTACAACAAGAGGAATTGGCCATATCAGAGAACGAGGCCTGCAAGCTTGCATTACAGCCTGGCCTATCGAAATTTGCTTCAGATCGTTGCGTTTACCACCGATTAGGATATCCAAAAATGTTAGTAAAACAGAGGGTAAATATGTCTTGTTTTCTTCAACGGGTGCAATATCTGATAGACTAGGATAAAAGTCCTTATTTTTGTACAATAAATTTATTTCAGTTCTAATCAGTTTTACTGCAGACTCGATTAATCTAAATTTTTCTACATCGGCATCTTCAAGTCTTTTTTGCTTGTGATAGTCCAAGGTTATGTTTGATACAGTTTTTCCAAATGTTATCATGTTACATTTCCCATCTGTGCCTGATATTATGATGTTGTCTCCAAACCGGTCTTGCAGTTTTTTCTTCGAATGCCTAGAAGTGTAAGGCTCACTTCCCTCTGATAAAAAAACTACGCATTTTTTTTACTAAATCACTGACAGATATTGGCTCTTCACAGTTTTCTTGAAACCACTCACATGTCTTTTCAAAAGCATCAGAACTGTCAGTGTCAGCCGGACGGCCTACTGATGTGGGCAATCCACCACTACTACCTTCAGGAGTATACTTCACAGGAATGGGTTTTCCCGTCCTAAAATTGACACTACATAAATGGCGATATTGAGCTTCAGCAGCAGGCAAATCTATGACAGAAAGAATCCTCTCGTGTACATTTGCTGCCCATAGATCATTTCTAGTACAGCATACTTTAAAAAATGTTTCACGAAACTGAAAAGTACGCACAGGAATGACTGCCATTTTTTTACGCTTCTGATAATCCGTAATAATCTGGCCACAAAACAAACAATTCTCTTTGAAATTGAACGATCCAATACTTCCTCGTAGCGTTCTCAAGCTGGTTGAAGGAATATCATCTTGCGATGTTTTCAGTTTTATATCACTTTTAATTTTAGTAGGATTGACATATATACGTCGACATTCTGTGTGCACTTTAACAGCACCAATAAGCATACGATTGAAAAGTTCACAAACACTTGGCGCATGTAGCCACAATCTCTTTGTTTGCTTGCGTTGATGATTCCCGTCAAACTTTTTGCTGTTAATGTGACATGGCGAGTATCGTTACAAAGTACATTGGAACACAAAATGCAGGTTTCTTCTTCCATTTTTCTTATGAAACTCTCTTGACTCAAAACAAAATTTACCTACCTGAAACAGATAATAAAGAAAATCAAAATTAGTCTCACAGTATCAGGTATAGGTGTAATGTAATGTAGTATAATTTAAGCATTTATGGTTTACCTACAGGGTTATGTAGGTATAATTTTTTATAATTCTTCCCTACTTCATCTTTAAAAACATTTTACTTTTAAAAACCAATATCATACTCTTTTTCAGCATGCAATTTTCTGTAATTTGAAACCCTACATAAATTTTTGTCGGAGCAAAGCTCCGGCTTCCCATGAAAAATTACACTTTTGTGTACACGATAGCGGCCAAAATATTTGCCGCATTGATACCAAAATTGGACTGGAAGTCGGTAGTGGCAAAATCTCGCCGGGGATTGAAAAACAGAAATATTCGTCAACTCTAACGCCCGGAATCGTCTGCTCTAGAATTTTCCATTTCCCCATAGAGATAACATTGCGATTGTTTGAATTAAATAAAAAGAAAAATGAAATAATTCATATTGTTGCCATTTTTTATCATGAAAAACTTTTGAATTAAATAAAAAGAAAATTGAAATAATTTATATTGTTGCGATTTTTTATCATGAAATACTTATGAATTAAATAAAAAGAAAATTGAAATAATTTATATTGTTGCCATTTTTTATCATGAGAAACTTATTTAAATAACAATATACTCGGAAACAACCTTTTAGTAAAAGCTCTTAATCTCGGTCCCATATATTTTACTTTTATATATTTTACATATATTTTACTTTTCTGAAATTACTTTTCTCCATACATTTTTATCTTAAAACACGTGCAATGAAGTTTAAATCGTATTAAGTACATGAATTTAGTTTTTTTTTTTAAATCGAACTCAGCAATTAGTATAATTAAACTTTTTGTTTCCATTTCAAAATATTTTTTTTCTTTTCATTCAAGCTTATTGTATAAAAGAAGTATGAGGGTAAATCTGTTTATTTTGGTATAGTCCAGCCAATCCAGGATAAAAAAATATATATATTAAGAAACATTTTATATATGAACGATTATATGTTTTTATTATATAGAATTTGCAAGGATGCCAGTTAAGAGAAAGCAATCAGCTGAAATGAGAAGAATTGCGAATCGTAATTCAATGCGGAGAAGTCGCACAAGTCAGTTACCTTCAGATTTTTTGCCAAGTACCGGTATACTGACAACTCAAACGAATGAAGCAATCAGGTTTGATAGAGAGGTATCGCAAATCACCTATGTGTCCTGTAATACGTGTCACAGAGCTTTCCCTGATATCATATTAAATACTGCTGGGCTCTGCCAGACATGCAAGTGTAGAGACTGTGCTTTCAAGTTTTCTGCCACTAATTCGATGGACCCAGGTCCAGTTCCTATTTGTCTCAAAGATCTGAGCTACGTTGAACAAATGATGATCGCTCAAATACATCCAGTGGTTTCTCTTTACCGTATACGAGGCTCACAGTATGGATACAGCGGAAATGTAATCAGCTTTAAACAAAATATTGAGAGTTTTATTTCGCGCCTGCCTGTCAATCCTTCAGATATGACTTCAACTGTGTTAGTGACAAAAGATACTTTATCAGGATGTGCAGAGTTTTCTGTTCGCTCACAACGCCTTCTAGAAGCACTCAGATGGCTTAAAGCTCACAATCCTTATTATTCAAATATCACAATTGATGAAGATTTGATCGCTACATTACCTGAAAATGGTGACGTATCTCAAATGTTACCAACAGCAACCGATATTACTGAGGATATTGATACTTTGTACGAGGAAATAAGGCGCGAGTCATTTAGACCACTACTTGAACCGGTAGATCAAAACAACTTAATAAATGACGCAATTCGTGTGCCTCACCCTTCATTAAATTCACAGCCTATCAACGAATTTCAAGACGAGGGTTACATAGCACGTGCTTTTCCTCATCTTTTTCCACATGGTACAGCTGACTTACGACAACCTCGTCATAAAGCAGTCTCTCCTGATGAGTATCTTAAGTTCCTAATGAAGTATGAAGATGGACGATTTGCTAGAGACCCCCGATTTCGCTACTTTGCCATGAATTCAATTCTTCGGTGGCAGTCTTTGGCTAAAAGGCGTTTTTTCGTTCAGCGAAATAGGTTCAGCAATAAGACGGTAGAGCAGATGCGTGATATTCTGAATAGGCAACCAGAAATGGCAAAACACATTATGATTTATGCTAGCAAATTAAGATCCACAAAAGGATACTGGCGTGCACGTTGTGGGGAACTCCTTTCCATGGTAGGACAAATTGGAGCACCAACAATTTTTTTACACTGTCTGCAGCTGATTATCACTGGCCTGATCTTTTCAGACTTTTAGAGCCTAACAGAGATCCAAATGAGCTGACTGATACAGAACGCAGACAATTAATGCACGATAACCCTCTGTTGACTGGTTGGCTCTTTCAAAAACGTTGTGATATATTTTTGAGAAAAATCTTGACGCCGTTGTTTTTAATAGACGACTACTGGGTTCGTTTCGAATGGCAGTGGCGTGGAAGTCCTCACATGCATGGATTGTTGTGGTTAAGAGGGGCGCCAAACATGGAAACTCTAGACATGACTAACGCTGAAAATGTAGCAGCCGTAACAGCATATTTTGAAAAACTATGCAGTGCTGTTAATCCTGACAAGGACGTCCTCGTAAATGATATACACCGCTGTCGAGTTCGCTTTTCAGACATTTCCAGTGAAGATCGTGAAAAAGATCTCGCTCAGCTCTTAAATCAAGTCCAACGTCACACAAGACATGGAGATTATTGCCTAAGGAAAAAAAGAGGTACAAATAGTTATAGCTGCAGATTTGGTTTTCCAAAAGCAGAGTGCGACTCTCCAAAGCTTCAAGTAGAAAATGGCATAATTAGCTTTTTGCCAAAAAGAAACGATTCTGAAATGAATACTTACAATTGCTTCGTGTCACAAGTTTGGAGAGCTAACACGGATTTCAGTCCTATTACATCAAAGGATACGGTTTTACATTACATTGCCAAATATGCCTCAAAATCAGAAACAGCTTCTGTTCCTTACAAGGAATTGTTATCTGAGATTTTAAATAAGATGAACGAAACAAATCCAGCGGTTCAAGCAGTCCAAAAACTTATTTTGTCTTCTGTTTCTGAAAGGGATTACTCAGCCCAAGAGGTAGTACACATATTAATGGGATGGCCAATGTATCACATTAGTCGGGAAGTAGTTACAATACGCTTCATGATAAGAACTGGGAAGAAATCAACTTTTCAAGCGACGAAAGACCATCAAAAAGCATGCTTCAGAAATATTGCGCGCGGCCGGAGTAACTTATTTCCTGCACGCTTCTTAAGTTTGCAAAATCTTTCTCATTAAGAGGAGTCGATTATCACCAAAGAATAAAAGATGCAGTTGTCAGAGTTTTTCCTCTTACATCACTCAACCACGACCCAACTCTAGCCGAAGAATACTATAGGCAACAAGTATTACTCAATTATCCTTGGAGAGGTAATTCTGACTCTTTATTGCAAGAAGGACTGCCGTCTGCGTATCACTCATGGGAGGAAGCATTCAATGATCTAAATATTGATGCACACGAAGAAATAAATTTTCCTGCTGTTAGCAGTACACATGAGACAGAAATCCTGCAAGAAGAATACCGCGAGATTGATCCATATATGGCAGCAGCTGCCATAGTTCCTGTGCAGACAAACGAGGATACTTTGGGGCAACGCGTGATTGATCATGCATGTGAGTGGAAAAGTGAGAGTTACAAGTACCCTGATCGCAATTTTACTTCATTTTTAAATTACTGTAAAGAACAACAACTTACAGTGCATCAAAATTACGATACGTCTGAGATCAGATTTACAGATTAGCAGCAAAAAATACTTCACTTATGCACGCAACAGCTTTCGTGTTTGCAATCAAGATTTATAAATTGCCCTAAACGTACTTTTATTATTGGGAAAGCCGGAGCTGGAAAAAGTACGGTAATAAAAGAAATTCGTAAAAGAGTTACCGAGCAGTTAGGACCGAAAGCTATTATGGTTTTGGCTCCAACAGGTGCTGCTGCAATTAATGTCGAGGGCAAAACAATTCACTCTGCACTAAAAGTACCAACATGTTTTAAATCGTTTACTGATTTAGGAAGTGAAGCAGCAAGATAGCTACAGCTCAGCATGAATCCAGTTTCATTTCTCATTACTGACGAATTTTCAATGATCGGATGCCGTCTGATGACTGCACTTGAGCAAAGATGTCGCGAAGGTAAACCAGACAGCATTGAATCTTTTGGAGGCTTATTTGTTTACCTGATTGGAGATATTAGGCAGCTATAACCTGTAAAAGACACACCTCTATATAGGAGACATTCTATAAAAGACATTTTGGCTTTACGTGGACAAACAGTTCTTAAGATGTTTGAAAAATGTTTCACCTTAACAAAGTCAATGAGACAAAGCGACGATCAGCAAATACAGTTTAGAGAGACTCTTGATTCGCTTTCCGTAGGCGAAGTTACAGGCGACCAATACGCATCCCTTATGCAACGACGTAAACCTATACAGCCTCCGGCTGAACTTGAAAGATTTCAAGATGCCATACGCCTTTTTCCCACAAACAAGCAAGCTGAAGAACATAATCAAGAAGTACTTCGTAAATCAAAATGGCCAGTGGCAGAATATTAGCAGACCACAATAATCAAATAGCAAGATGGAGTGAAGATGAGCACGCGTCTGGACTTCAGGCTGAACTTTTTTTAGCAATTGGATGCAGAATTATGCTGCGTACCAATCTGTGGACAGAGGGAGGATTGATCAACGGTGCACTTGGTACGGTAAAAGATGTTGTCTACGGACCAGGATTACGGCCTCCAGGCTTGCCACAGGCAGTAATGGTTCATTTTGATGATTATCGGGGACCATTTCTCACTGAAAGACTTTTTCCTGTCACACCTATTACAAAGTCTTGGAAAGAAAACAATGTCTCATGCTCCCGTACTCAGTTACCTTTAACAGTTTCATACGCTGTCACCATACACAAATCCCAAGGTTTAACTTTGTCAAAAATAGCTGTGGACATTGGTGAAAAGGAGTTGTCACTTGGAGCAACTTATGTCGCGTTTAGCAGGGTTCGACGTTTAGAGGATGTTCTGATTGAAGTGCATTTCGCAAAGGATAGGCTAGAACAAATTAGAAGAATGGGGGCACTTGCTGATAGATTAGCATTTGAGCAGTATCTGAGGCAACTGTTGACCGAATAAACAGTTGAAGATTCAACAGCTGTTATTGTAATTTTTCTTTTATACTATTAAACAGTAAATATAAAAATAAAAAATATATATTATATATTGTTAATGTTTTATGTTTATCCCACTCAATGCTCCGACATTTCGGCCTGACGGATTCTAGTTAAGATTTTTAAAAAATTTCATATTTTTTTCAAGATGGCCGCCAAAAAACGTATTCATCTTTATAAACATTTTACTTTTAAAAACCAATATCATACTCTTTTTCAGCATGCAATTTCCTGTAATTTGATACCCTACATGATTTTTGAAGCTTTTTTTAAATTTTTCATATTTTTTTTCAAGATGGCCCCCCAAAACTACATTTTGCGCAACAGTACGAATGTATATTTTTAGTATGTTCATTAGGAGTGTATTACCTACCATTTACATCGAAAATCATTTTTGTTGCAATTAGTTCCACCTCTAACGCTATTTCTACTGTACTATTAGCGAAAATCAGTGGATGATCTCCAAAAAGAACCCAAAATCAAGAAATGGAGGATTACTTACAAAAAGAAATGAAAACTCATCAAAAAGTCACTTGTAAAAGTTATTACACCTTACTATGTTATGGGATGGGATGGGATAATTTAATTAAGGCAAATTATATACGCACAGGAAAGTTATTACACTTTAATATGATATAGTATTATTTGATTAAGACTAATTATATACATCACATTCCCGTGCTACGTAATTGCTAAGTCACAAAACAATAATTAACTAAAGATGTAGAGACTAGGAGTGATTTGTGAATGAAAATTTCAGAGTTAATAAGATAGTTAAACTTGGCTTTATACGATCTCAGTACTTTTTACGGTAAATGAGTTACGAGACTTGGCTGCATTTTTTACAGGTGACTTTTTGATGAGATTATCAACTTTCTCCAAGCTAAAAAGAGTAAAAAAAAAATTGCGATTGTGAGTGTATCTGAGGCTGGAATTGAAGCAACCACCGAACCAATCAAGCGTTCTGGGCAAAATTACTTGTTATCAAAGGAAAAAAAATCGCCAAAAAAATCAAAAATCGCTGTACCAATTTCGCATAAACTTTATTGAAAAGAAGATAAAATTTACTATACTGGGCTAAAAGATTGGAACCGGATTCCTGTTACTAATGTGGGTAAATCACAGCGAAACACTAAAAATTGCATACTTAAAATCATGATTTTTTATCTGTAAAGAATTATCAACTTTCTCCAAGATAAAGAGAGAGAGAGAGAGAGAGAGAGAGAGAGAGAGAGAGAGAGAAAAGACGATTCTGATCGTATCTGAGGTTGAAATGGAAGCGCAACCACCGAACCAATCAAGCATTGTGGCAAAATTTCTTAGTGTCAAAGGAAAAAAATCGCCAAAAATTCAAAAATAGCTGTACGAATTTCGCATTAACTTTATTGAAAAGAGGAAACAATTTACTATATTGGGCTAAAATATTGGAACCAGATTCCCATTATTAATATGGAAAAATCGCATCAAAACGTGAAAAAACACTAAAAATCGCATAAAAAATTCAATAAAAAAATCTATTCAAAAATTCCAAAATCTGGCTTCGAGGTGCAAAACTGCATGCATAGACCAAATTTTGTAGCTCTGCGTGCAGCGGTCTCTTCAGAACAAAACCGAGAAACACACACACACAAACACACAAACTTGCATCTTTATTATAATTTTGGTTTTAAAAATACCATTGAATTGGAACTTGCCTCAAAAATATAGTCAAACAAAATTAAAAATTAAATCAAGAACGAAAAATCATGCGTCGAGCATAGATTATGTAACACTTTCCAACGCTTCCAAAATAATTTTACAAATCATACCGTTTAATAAGCTGAAAGATAACATCTAAGTAAACAATTTGAAAAACGCATAGCATATTTAAAAACATAATTTCAAGAATTTCCAACGCATACAATATTCGGAAAAATATCCGACTACTTTTATTCAGCCCTGTATATGATCTATAGATTTTTATATATATCACATAGGATGCTAAATTGTAGTTCAGTTAAGAAACGCCTAGCACAGTTTAAAATTCTCCTTTTGGAGTTTCTGTCAATAAACGGAAATGTGTTCGCGAACTTTTGTGCTTCCCTGTATATGGTCTACAGAATTTATACACACCACGTAATAAACAAAAACTGAGTTAAATTTAAAATCGCGTTCAGTAACTTAAAACGCACTTCCAGGAATTATTGTTAACAGACAGTAGAGAATTCTTTTGTGTGTTCCTGTAAATGAACGATGATTGCTATACACACAATATTCTGTAGTAAGCCTCTAGTAATGCACCTTAGTGATATATATAAATTTTAAATGCGTTTAAAATAGTGAAACATTATTTAAATAAACCGCAGACGATTTTTCTCCATAGATGTAATGTAACGGAATTCTTTTGGCTGTCCCTGTACATTAACTATAAGTGCTATCCACACCTTATTCCATATTAAGCTTCTTGTAATACACCTTAGTGATATATATCAATTACAATGTGTTTGCAATTGTGTAACTTCATTAAAATAAACCGCAAATGATTTTTCCCCATAGACCGTAATGTAACGGAATTCTTTTGAGTGTCCCTGTAAAAAAACTATAAGTGCTACACACTTCAGTTGAAATAGGGAACGTGCTATAGATAACGAAAATAACATATAAAAATTGCAAGGCAATCCGAGCATATTTACGGGAGTTAGAGCACTGACAGACGGCCAGACGGCAGATGGCCAGACAAATCGAAGTCGTAAACACTTTTCAACTAGGTTGGAAAGTGTTAAAAAAAAACCAGTAAATTTCATTTTAATGTCGAATAGCGTTTCATTCTTCGGGATATTACGAAAAAGAACAGGAACTACATTTACTTATAACTGCAAGAACTTACATTAATACATTTTTCTTTGGTACAGAAAAGCATAATTATTTTCTTTCTTTTCTGAAATGAAGGGATCGCAAAGCTATTTTCTCTAAAACTTCTTTGACCTGATTAAGACTAATTCATGTACCACGATCATCGATAGAGCTTGCAAAAATGCAAACAAAATAATATTTTTTCAACAAGCAATGTCTAACACTCAAAAATATTTTTCTGTTCATCATTTTATTTATTTATTTATTTATTTATTTATGTATAAAAATTAGAATATTTAATTTTTTTAAAAATATTTATGCTCAACAAGATATTTGACTATTTTCAATCTTTATAACTTTCTATGCTACAAGTTTCAGCTTAAAATTTAACAGCAAAAATATCCTATAAATAAAATTCCAAGCGCGGGTCCGAGGGGAAAGTCATGGAGGACATGACCCCCCTTTAAACGAAGAACATTTCTATAGAATAATGCATTTTTTAAATATAAATACAGTAGAACCCCGATTGTCCGAATCCCGGTTATCCGAAAATCGGCTTAACCGAAATACCTCAAAACTGTCTTTTTTTAATATGAAAAATTTTATTTTTATACAAGCATATTGTTTATGAAATAATTAAACAGAGTCACCTTAATTATATGTACATTGCGTAAATGTAAAAATTTATTGCATAGACACATACAACACTTCATTTCTTTACAAAATATGTTGTGGTTTTCTTTTGTTTTTCAACTTTGCATTGCTCTTCAATGCTGCCATTTCACACCATCTTTTAACACATTGACGGACAGTAGGAACAAGTGAAGTTCGAAAATTGACACTCTTTGTTTTTGTAATTTTTAGAATATTAGAAGTATAGTTTTACTCTTTCTGCTTAAATAAACTTAAATTTGATTAATTCAACACCTTTAATTAGGTTGCGTTACTCCCTTCACAACCACGTCAGGGTGGCTAGTGTTCAGGGAAAAATACAGTCAAAAAAAGTGATGAACACCAGTATATTCTTATAGAAAAAATTATGTTGATTATTCGATCAAATAATCAATTTGAATTTTTCTATAAGAATATACTGGTAATTATTTTTTTTTTTACTGTATTTTTCCCTGACCACTAGCCACCCTGCACTTGCATACTGAAGCTGCACTCGTATAACAGGTGGAAAACGAACTTCCACCTAAAAATTTGTTTCCAAAACATGACACTGTGCTTCTACTTGTACGCCGGTAAATGCACATTTGGGCTGCTATAGCCGTATTGTCTATAAACGTACGTTTCTTTTTGGGCGGCTATAGCCGTCATGCCACATAGCGAACTTCGCTTTGACGGCTATAGCCGTCATAACAACACATATGACGCTGTTTCATCCTCCTGCACTTCAATATATCGAAGTGCCATTATGAACACTTTTCAAGGCGTTGACGTTTTCATGCTTATAAAGACCCGTTTGTGCTTTAACCTTTTGATTACGGGCTTGGACTGGCGACTAATTTTACATTCACTCGCACCATAATTTGCAAAATAATTTCTTTGTTGTAGATTTCTCTTGAAATTCTCTTGGTAAGTGTATGGCAGGTATTCGTATATTGAAAAAGTGGTGAGAATAGAATAAAGAAATAGTCTCAGGGACGACAAATGTCTCAACCTCGTAATCCAAAGGTGTTACTTATCGTACATAAAGTTTGGAAGAAATTAAAACACATGTAAACGGGAAGGGGAAATCACATACAATACGGACTCTTGCTGTTACTGCATCTAAGGCTCCTACACTCAGAAAAAGGAATTGATTAAAACTACAAAAAATGTTTTGTTGAGTACATTTTGGTTGTTTTAGCAAAATTCAAGTAAAATTGAACCATTTTACTTGAATTAACAAAACATTTTTTTCTGACGATACAAATTTTTTTTTTTGGAATTGCAAAAAAAAAAAAATTTTTTTTGTTAATTCAAACAAAATTTCCATTGACCTATATTTAAACATTTTGTTTAAATATAGGTCAATGGATATTTTGAAAAAATCGTATTATTTTAATATATAGAGATAACAAACCAAAAATCTAACAGCTTTTCCTTATTAAATTTAAACATTTTTCGTTGTAGCAGTTGCCAACAGTTAAAAACCCACAATAAAATTCTTCCTACAATAATTAATTTTCTATTGAAAGATTTCCACATGAAAACTGAAAATGAAATAAAGTTTCACCAATTGAAAAAAAAAAACATTAATATGACGTCATATTGGTAATAAAAAGGAAAATTTCAAACATTTCTCAGTAATACAAGGAGTTTGAGTAGGTGTAAATACAGAAAACAGCTTAATATGACGTCATTAGAGAATTTAAAAAAATAATAATCTGACGTTATAACGGATTTTTCAAAAGTTTGAGAATAATACAAAGAGAGTATCAGCATGAGTAATAGAGAATAGTAAATATATAAGTTTGAGGAACGGTTTGAATCATGATAAAAACCCAATTATGGAAATATTGGCATATTTTAACATTTTGAAGGTCTCTATACAACATGTTTAATTTGAAATTGATTTTTTTTAACATCGCATTTAATCCACATGACAGATATTATTATGACAGAGTATAATACCGGGATTCGCCCACTATCGGAGCGGTTCAGATTTTCGAAAAAAACGAGAGAAACAGACCGGTAAATTTTTACTTTATAACAAACATGACTTTTTTTTTTTCTCTTCTCTCTCTCTCTTTTTTTTTTTTTTTTTTTTTTTTTGAAAATGAAACCCTTTGGGCGATCTTCGATCACACTTACCCACTTGTTTTATCAGTTTCCGTAAATGTCGTACATTTTGAATTGTATTCAATCGTAATCTCAAGACTGCATTTCCATGACTGTTGATACCTGAAAGTCGGCTTAAAATGCGAACTTTGAGAACATTTTCTCTAAGATTAAATAAAATAAAAAATGAAAAGTCTAATTTCTTGACATCTGAAGAAAAAACATAGAACCTACAAATTTTATACATTTACCAGAGTTGTTACGGGTCAGGGAATTTTTCAAGGGGAATACTAGTATTTTCTTATAGAAATATTCGCCTAATTTAATCGCACGATCTAATAAGGCAAGATTTTTTTTAATAAGAAAATACTAGTAATTCCCTTGAAATATTCCCTGACCCGTAACAACCCTGATTTACGAATATACTGAAAATTTCATGCATTTGCGAATGAAAAAAGTCCTTCCGGCCTGTGCCGGGAGGAAAAGGTAGCTTTCCTATATCTTCGTTTTAAAATTTTAGCTAATGTTACTCGAAACAGCAAGCTAAAATGCAAAGAAACCGCTTACAGAACATTCGTTAATACTGAATTTGAATAAGAAATTTGCCAAATTAGTCAACTATAACCAAGTTGGCTTCATTTATGAAGACATTTCGGTCGCCAAATTTGGCGATATTTCACCAAATGTCGCCAAGTTTGGCGAGAAGTTGGCGCTAACGGATATGAATATATAGTTTTATGCGTATGATTGGGAAAATGATTACAACAATGAAAGATAATAATTTGCGAGAAGTCTCGTTCACTAAAACTTATAAATTAATCGTTGGATTTTTGTAATGTGCTATCTTGTTTCAAAATGTCTGCCACCCTAGAATTTCAAACTGCTGTATCTCAGCCCAATACTAGCACTCAGCAAACCATTCAACAGAGTAAAACTAATTGCAGACATACAAAACAAAATAAGAAAATCAAACAACAAATTTAAAATTAATTGGGTTAAGGCACACATTGGCATCCAAGGAAACGAGGATGGCGACGAATTAGCAAAGGAAGCGGCTAAAAATAATAAAAATGATAGACCCTACCATATAGAAAGACCAATATCAAACCTTAAACGTATATTAAAAGAGCTAACAATGAAACAATGGCAGTTCGAGTGGGACTACGGGGACACGGGTAGGACAACCCATGGATACTTCCCAAAGGTAGACACAAAAATACTAATAAGCTGTAAATTACTAAGCCAAATCTACACAGAACATGGAGCATTCCCACAATACCTACATAGATTTACCAAATTTAGCTCTCCAGAATGCATATGCGGGGATTTAGGGTCCCCAAAACACTACCTCACGTCCTGCCCGCTCACACAACCACACCATCTGGTCAACATCACAGTTAATAACGAAAAACTATGGCACAGACAACTTGCAAACAACAAACATTTACAAAACAAAGGTAGAGCAGTGATCAGATGGCTAATGAACAATGTAGACGACATGAAACAGACAAACATAGATTAATACAACAAAAACAAGCAAAAACATAAAAGTCCCAGCAGCCACCATATTTCTATATTCAAAGTGTATATAACCTCTGCCTAATTTACCTTCTCTTTCAGGAAAAAAAAAATATATATGTATATATTGTGTATGTGTATATATAACAAAAATAGCAGTGTAAAGGACACCTCTTTCCTGTGACAAAAAAATCGATCTTTCAGCGTCTAAGAGGGTGGAAGTTAATGTAATTAACGGACTAATGGCCAAGGAACATGCCCCACCCCACAGCGCACCAAGTCTTCAAATAGCTTCATCGAGTTCATGGTAACAGCCATAAGGTATCTATGGACTGATCGCCATTAGAGCGCAATCATGAAAACAAATTCAACGGTTACCAGTGATGCAACAGAGTATAAAATCAACAGCGAAAAATGAGAAACACAAATCACAATGAGAAACCTGTAACAAATGAGAAACCAAAATAAAAGCAACAAATGAGAAACCAGAAACAACTGCAACAAATGAGAAACCAAAAAGCAATGAGAGAAACCTAAACACGAAACAAAATGCAACAAAAATCAAGCAACAAAACAAAAGCAACAGGAAACCTTTAAGTACAGTCGGAAAAAGGGAAAAGAAAAGGGGAAAAAATCCAACACAGGTAAAAGTAATCAATTTTTTATTTTTTTTTATTTAAAGTTAAATAAACATGTATTAACCCCTTCCCTTACAGGTTTTTCTTTTTTTTTCTCATCATGTACACTAATGGCACCCGGTGCATGTAAAATCTGTCGTGGGAGCAAAGTCCTCTAAGTTACTTGTGAATAATACCTCTGGAGGTGCCTAGTCAGGTGAAGGTCTCGTCACCGGATCAAGGTTCTAAATTACGAGACCAACTTGCATAGCGATGGCATGACGTATAGGTGTGATGCCAAGCCTAGGTCCATACAAAAAAAATCAGATCAATTAGCAGCAAAACAAAAACGGGAACAAAACTCAGACCTCCACATAGCCGTCCTGCCAGAAATGACCAGCCGTTATGCGGCATCTCTTCAGTGGCGCTACGCGCCCCGGTGCCAGGTGCTAAACCCGTTTAAGCTAGCGAAACCTGGCAGGTAGGGGCCTGGTCGCCAGTCTCAAAAAAAAAAAAAGATAGAGGTAAAACAAAAAATACTCCGGAATCCTTGTATCAAGGCCACCTAAGCAAAAAATAAATTTAATATTTTAACTTTTTTGTATATTTATTTTAGTTTTAAATTTTTAAATGGCCGCCATCTTGAAACAAAATGGCGGACCAAGCTGGCCAACGAACTCGGTCGAGACATTTTTGAGCTTAATACACACAATTAGTTTCATCGAAATTGATTTATAAATACGAGTGCTATCACATGACATAGATCAGATATATATATATATGGATATAACTATATATATAAATCAACATTTGAACGGAGGGTGGTTTTGGGGTCTGGGGGTCATGATCGGTGAAAATATACCGAAATTTTCCGGAATTGCTTTCCTCCGAACAGCTGCAATAGGTAGCTTTATACTTTTTTGTATTGAAAGCTACCTAATAATTTCAGGTATAGGTCAGAAAATAGCCAATTTGGACTTGGGATATAAAAATTTGTCATGAAGACATGTGACCTTACCTCCTCCCCCCTTAAAACAGAGACATGACCCCCCCCCTCTAAATGGGGGACTGGATCCGCCTCTGTAAAATACATCTTTGAGTATGGTCTGAAACTCTTTAAAGCTGTTCTGAAATCGAAACCTGTATCTTTTTGACACATTCATGAAACAAATTTTATTTTTAAATACACGAAATTTGCAGATATTCTCTCTTATTCGAAAACAAAGAAATTGAATTGCGTTTTTCTTTTTCTTTTTTTTTTCGATAAAAGTAAATGAGCTTTCAGAAATTGGTGTCATCAAAGTTAATGTACTGAACCGATTTTTCATTTATACATTTATCACAAAGTGAAAAATGCTATTTGATTTGAAAGAGCTTCATGTCACGCCTGCTAATTTCAAGCTTTTACATATAAAAATGACTATTTGAATATGTCCGAAAATTTCACATTCTTGAGTAAGGAAAAATATTTTTCAGGCATCCGTAAGTCAATATTTTTTTAAAGAAGCGTAGCGGTTAAAATGAAATTAAAAAAAATGTTTAGTTATTTCAAATCTGAATCAGTGTCTATACTATTATATAAAGAGGAAACGGTGACTGACTGACTCGTCAACGCCCAGCCGAAACTACTGAAGTCAGGGTCACGAAATTTGGACTGCAGATTGCTGTTATGTCCTAGGAAAGCAATAAGAAGGAATTTTTGAAAATTCCCTCACGAAGGGTTTAAAGGGGGGATCGAATGTTTTAGGTCATTTCGCCATATCTCAGCAACAGTTATAGGTAGGAGCGCGAAAATCAAGAAAACAAATCTACTAAAAAAATGATTAAACACCTATTTTAGCGATTTTAGAAATTCCCCCCAGAAGGGGGTTAAAAGGGGGTGTTCGAATGTTTTAGATCATTTCGCCATATCTCAGCAGCAGTTATAAGTAGGAAAGCGAAAATCAGGAAAACAAATCTACTAAAAAATGATTAAACATGTATTTAAGCGATTTTAGAAATTCCCCTCCCGAAGGGGGTTAAAGGGGGTTTGAATGTTTTAGGTCATTTTGCCATATTTCAGCAGTTATAGGTAGAAGCGTGAAAATCAGGAAAACAAATCTAATAAAAAAGTGATTAAACACGTATTTCAACGATTTTAGAAATTCCTCCCTGAAGATGGTTAAAGGGGGGGGGGGGGGTGTCGAATGTTTTAGGTCATTTCGCCATATCTCAGCAGCAGTTATAGGTAGAAGCGCGAAAATCAGGAAAACAAATCTACTAAAAAATTGGTTAAACACGTATTTCAGCGATTTTAGAAATTCCCCCACAAAGGGTGTTACAGGGGGGTCGAATGTTTTAGACCATTTCGTCATATCTCAGCAGCAGTTTTAGTTAGGAGCGCGAAAATCGGGAAAACAAATCTACTAAAAAATGAATAAAACACGTATTTCAGCAATTTTGGAAATTTCCCCCAGGAGGTGGTTAAAGGGGGGGAGGTCAAATTTTTTAGGTCATTTCGCCATATCTCAGCTTTTATGTATGAGGGCGAAATTAATTAAAACAAATCTACTAAAGAATTGGTTAAACACGTATTTCGGCGATTTTGGAAATTCCCCCCAGAAGGTGGTTAAAGGGGTATTCAAAAGTTTTGGGTTACTTCTCCATATCTCAGCAGCAGATTTAGGTAGGAGCGTGAAATTCAGGAAAACACATTCTACATGAACACATATAGTTGCTATGTCCTTCCATGGGCCGTGTATTATTTATTAGTTTCAATATGTACATAAACAGAAAAATTTATTTATCACATTTTTACAAGCTTTAGATTTTCAAAATTTCTAAGTACTGCAATTTTGTCTCACTCCCCCTTTTATCCAATTTAGAACAACTTTTTTAAAGTACCTACACTTCTCTACCCTACATTGTAGTCAACACATTGTCTACCCGTGCAAAGCCGGGACGGGCCGCTAGTATTTAATCATTTTGATCTGGTGTGGCGGAAAAATATTATATAACATAAAAATAGAAGATTTAGATTTTTTTTTTTTTTTTTCTTTTACTCCTTTTTTTTCTTTCATAAATATTTATGCAAGTCATAACGTAAGACAAAATAATCATTGTTAAGTAAATCAGTTAATCAGTAGTTTTCATTTTCTCTAGTAGTTAAAATGATGAGAATTGTTGAAAAATAGTTCAATGAGAAAGTTCCAGGCTGTCCGTCGACCAATGTTTTGTAAGGGTGCAATTGCAGTGATTATAAAAACCATATTCTAGAGCACTTGATTTTTTGTAACACACAACAAAGCTAAAAAACAAACAGCATACGATTTTCGTATGCATCTGAATAACAATAAAATAAAGGGAAACCTTCTTTTGTAGACAATATAAAACGGCATAAAGCAAGGGTGGTAGGCAGGGCCCGCTTAAGACTTAGAATTAGGGGAAGCCCGAGGTCACACAGGGGGCCCCCTTTTTACTCTATCAGTTATGCTTCAACAATTTGAAATTTTAAAAACAAAATTTCGAGTAATCAACACTTTTAACATTAAACTAAAACTAACTACCTATATACATATAACAAATATTTTATTATATACATAATTATACATAAATTAATTTTGTAAATGAATTTACAAATATGGAACAAGTGTTAATATTTGAACTTTAAAATATATTTTATGCTTTGAAAATTGCAGGATTTGCCAGTGTTAAGAACAGTGCAGGGACAACAAATATTTGACATAAATTTATGCTTAGCTGCAACACAATTTTGTTTCTATTTTATAAACAGAAATTTGATATCACCTGAATGCTAATTACTTTCCCCTATATTTAAATAACCTATTCTCCATATTTTATATAATTTCTCAACACTTTATGAATATAAACAAAATATAATTATACAAATTAAATTTTCTGTTATTTTTAGCATGTTACAGTCTTAAACATTTGAAAATAAAATGTAAAACATAAGAAAAATGAAAATAAGTTTCATTTAATCACCGTTTTTATACCATTTATGATGTCAACAGAAAAAAAAAGAGTATAAATATATCAGCATTAGTCTGAGGGAAAATTTAGTAGCTATAATTAAGAAAAAAATACATTTTTTACCCTGTTTTAAAAAAATTTTCCCCCTAAAAATTAGTTTTGAAAAGTAAATTTGGGGGCCCCTTTGAATTTCAGTGGGTAAGCTCAGGTTTCACAGGCCTATTCGGTAAACAGGCCCTAGCGGTAGGTAAATAGTTCCGAGACACATTGCTTAAGCATGGAAAAGTGTGCACTCTGCATTCATTTAAAAGAAAGGGATTGTCCGCTTATCCTCCCTCCCCCAAAATAGCCTGGCTATGGTATTGCCATTGATCAAAGCCATTTGAAGTATTCATTACACTATTTGGTCTTATGGAAGCACGGCAGTGCCTCCGCCAAATCAAGAAAACACAGCCGTAAGCATCCCTTTCTGAAAGCAAGTCAGGGCATTTTGACCCCCCCCCACCCCATATATCTTTGCACTGGAGTATCCCAAAAACCTGAAACTTTGTTTATTTAGAGTATGTGCACACAGGACTAAAATTTAAAATTTCACGTTTCTGTTTTTTCTAGTTCAGACAATATATGAACTCAAAGTTTCGATTTTTTGTCACTCACTCAGTCACGCGTCATCAAAAAGATAAGGTAGATCCCGCGTACAAGTTGTAAATTTCCAACTGGACGAAAAATGTCCGGGCCAGGATTTGAACCTGGGATCGCTTGGCTGAAGCCGCCACGCTCTACCACTGAGCTATCCCTAGTCCAGTTGGAAATTTACAACTTGTATGATTACTTTACCAATTTGAAATAATTGTGTTAAAAAAATAATCCAGTGTATTCACGTATCCAGCGTTTACTGGAGTTTCATTACCTGCGATCTTCTCTGTTGAGCTGATTAAAATATCTGGCCAGATGCTTTGATCATTAAGGTTAACTGGATGAACTATGCCCTCCAGATTCGACCGGGATAGCTCAGTGGTAGAGCGTGGCGGCTTCAGCCAAGCGATCCCAGGTTCGAATCCTGGCCCGGACATTTTTCGTCCAGTTGGAAATTTACAACTTGTATGATTACTGTACCAATTTGAAATAATTGTGTTAAAAAAATAATCCAGTAGATCCCGTAGCCTTAGAAACATGATATTTGGAATAAAGGTAGTGTTTAGGATACAAAGAAAGGACAAATTATAAAATCCGAAAAAAAAAAAGAAAAACATTCGAAAATTCCAACAAAATTGGAAATTGAAAGTAATGTGGTCTTGTAGTCTTATAAACTTAAAATTTGGTGTGAAGGTAGTGTTTAGGATTCAGAAAAAGAAATAATTAAAATCAAAAATTAAATTAAAAAATCGAAAAAAATCGAAATTTTAAAACAATTTGATTTTGTAGCGCTAGAAACTTGAAATTTAGAATAAAGGTAGTATTTAGGATACAAAAAGAAAAAAAAAATATACGTATACAAAAATTTGAAAAATTCTAAAAAAAATTTAAAAATGAAAATAATTTGATCGTTTAACTTTAGGAACTTAAAATTCGGCGTAAAGGTAGTGTTTAGGATTCAGAATAAGAAAAAATTAAAAACACAATAAAAATCAAAAATTAAATTTAAAAAATCGAAATTTTAAAATAATTTGATTTTGTAGCGCTAGAAACTTGAAATTTAGAATAAAGGTAGTATTTAGGATACAAAAAGAAAAAAAAAATCCAAAAAATTTGAAAAAAAAAAAAAATATACGTATACAAAAATTTGAAAAATTCTAAAAAAAATTTAAAAATGAAAATAATTTGATCGTTTAACTTTAGGAACTTAAAATTCGGCGTAAAGGTAGTGTTTAGGATTCAGAATAAGAAAAAAATAAAAACACAATAAAAATCAAAAATTAAATTTAAAAAATAGAAATTTTAAAATAATTTGATTTTGTAGCGCTAGAAACTTGAAATTTAGAATAAAGGTAGTATTTAAGATACAAAAAGAAGAAAAAAAAATCCAAAAAATTTGAAAAAAAATATATATATACAAAAATTTGAAAAATTCTAAAAAAAATTAAAAAATGAAAATAATTTGATCGTTTAACTTTAGGAACTTAAAATTCGGCGTAAAGGTAGTATTTAGGATTCAGAATAAGAAAAAATTAAAAACACAATAAAAGTAGAAAAAAATTTAAAAAAATCGAAAATTTGAAAATAATTCGATTTTGTAGCGCTAGAAACTTGAAATTCGGAATAAAGGTAGTATTTAGGATACAAAATAAATAAAAATTAAAAAAAATCATAAAAAAGTCAAAAATTCGAAAAATTAAAAAAAAAATCTAAAAATTGAAAATAATTCGATCTTGTAGTCTTAGAAATATAAAATTTGGTTTAAAGGTACTGTTTACGATTCAATAAAAGGAAAAATTCAAAAATAATTTTCGATTTTGTTGTCCTAGAAACTTGAAATTTGGCATACAGTTAGGGTTTAGGATACAAAGAAAAAAAATTAAAGAATCCGAAAATTTCGAAAAAAAAAATTAAACATAAAAATAATCGATTTTTTTTTTTATTTGAATTTATCGTAATTTTTAATTTTGTTTTTCTTTTTATCCTAAACAATACTTTTATGTCAAACATCAAGTATCTGGGGCTGCGAGTAATACCTCAGATCGATAGCACCTTTTCTGGAAGCGACTCGGGATACTTTTGATACCCCCCCCCCTTTCCCCCACGGCCATATCTTTGTGCTAGAGTCGCCTAGAAACCTGAAACATTTTCTAGTTCATAAACTATATGCATTTAGAGTAATCAGATGTATCAATCAACTTACCCGCGTCAGCGAAACGAATATAAACAAAATAAATGTACTTAGCAAAGAACAAACACTCTAAAATTTCTCATGTAAGATTTTATCTAAGCATTTAGATATGTTGTTATTGAATGTAGCTTAATTAAACAAGGAAAACCAATAATTTTTAGTTATCTGGAGGCAAGGCAGTGCCTCCGCCAAGTCGAGAAAGCACAGTCGTAAGCATACTTTTCTGGAAGCAACTCAAGGCATTTTGACCCCCCCCCCCCCTCCATACGTTTGCACTGAAGTTTCGCAAAAACCTGAAACTTCGTTTATCTAGATCTAGAGTATGTGGCACACAGGACCAAAATTTTAAATTTCACGTTTCTTTCTTTTCTAGTTCAGACGAAATATGAACTCAAAGTTTCGATTTTTTGACACTCACTCACCGATTATCAAAAAGATATGGTCAAAAAGACATCAAAGATTATCAAAAAGACATTTACATCTTATAGCCCTAGAAACTTGAAATTTGGAATAAAGGTAGTGTTTATGATACAAAAAAGGGAAAATTTTTTAAAAAAAATAAAAATTTTAAAATAATTAAAAATAATTCGATCCCGTAGTCTTAGAAACTTAAACTTTGGTGTGAAGGTAGTGTTTAGTATTAAAAAAAGAGTAAAATTAAAAAATTCGGAAAATTCAAAATATTTGTAATAAATCGAACATTTGAAAAAAATTCTATTTTGCCCGCGTCCACCAAGTCGAGAAAGCACAGCCGTAAGCAACTTTTTCTTTAAGTAAATCAGGGAACTTTTTACGCCCCCCCCCCCATATCTTTGCGCTGGGGTTTCCCAAAAACCTCAAACTTCGTTTCTCAAGAGTATGTGGCACATAGGACCAAAATTGAAAATCTCATTTTTCTGTCTTCTAGTTCAGACGATATATGAACTCAAACTTTCGATTTTTTGTCACTATCTAAAGCTGAAAAGTGAACGAAGTTGGTTTTCTCTAAAGCCAAAATTTCTTCAAACTCTTGTGTTGAGTATGCCTGATCGAGTTCCTGAAGCGATTAGAAAAAAAAAAAAAAACGGTTTAATAATTTGAACGTTAAAGGAAAAAAAAATGAGTTGTCTATAAACTTTTGGGACATTAAAATTTAAGTTTTACTTTTTCTCACAAAATCTGTGGTTGTGTAATATTATTTTTGTATATTATTAAATTCCTACTATTAGCTCATACCCTCTCTATATGGTGTCGCGTCAATTCATCTCGCACAATTCATCGCGGAACAATTCATCGCGCACAATTCGTCGCAGCGTCAATTCGTCGCAGCGTCAATTCGTCGCGGCAATAATTCGTCGCAGCGACAATTTGTCGCGAGCTCAATTCGTCGCGGCTCAATCCGTCGCGACGTCAATTCGTCGCAGCGAAAATATCTTTGAAGGCCATTATGATAAAAATAAGGATAATTTAGTAAAATTATTTAATGATAATTTGTTTTTTAGATATACAGAATTATAACTAACATTTTAAAGGCGATTTCGGAGGAATTTTTTTTATAAGTGATTTCTTTGGGAATTTCCTTATTGTGAACATGAAAGTTTAATGAATAAGAGCAAGTCATCTCTTATTTAAATTAGAGATAGAATAAATATTGCTTTAGATAACCGAAAAAATGGCGAAGGATTTAGGATAAAATCACCCAGATCATGAAAAAATGATGAATACAAATGCTAGATTTTTTTTTTAAATTATTAGTTGACATATATGTACACAGGGTACAACCCCCCCCCCCCTCCCTTATATTTGAAAGAATTAGGAAGTAAAAAAAGTATTGAGAGATGTAAACATAAAATTGAACTGATTGCTGCATGAATGCAATTTCTTTAAGTGGTATTTTGGTTTTATAAGTTTTTTCATTTATTTCATCTATACTAATAAAAGGAAATTGTTTGTCTGTGTGAGTTCTGTGTACGTGTGCACGATGACAAGCGAAATCTACTGCACGTGGAAGTCTGAAAATTTGGGTGTGGATAGTCCAAGGCAGGTCCTACAGACCTGACGCTCAGATTTTTAATATTTTAAGAACCGGAGCCCCTAAGGACCTTTTAAGGTTTTTGCATCTAAATTGTTAATAACTTGCCCCATTTTCATCTGATCTCCCTTCTTTTTGTGAGCTTTTCTCCATTAAATTCCCCGCCCATTTCTAAATTTCAGTTAGGACCCTGGCCCCCTGGGGCCCGATGCGGTGTTGAATTGAACCTTTTGTGCGCCATGCATTTTCACCCTCTCAATGCGTAACTTTTAAGTTGAGTCTTCGACTCCTTTCCCCGGGCCAACACCTTCATATTTTTACTGTGGCACTAGGGCCCTTTTTTAGCATTTCTTTCAAAATTTATTCTAATGATTAGTTTATACCCTATGCTTAATTTCGACTAATTGAAGATCTAAAGCGCTACGTACTAGGATCTTTTAAGATGTTTTCCTCTTAAGGCGTTACTCAAAACTATCATTTGGCCATTTTTGGGACCTCTAATATAGCTCCCTTAAAATTCGACCGATCCACTAGTTTTTTTCCAGCTACTATATGAACGACAAAAAAATTTCTCGGACATGTCCCGGGCCCCCTGGGCACCTTAAAATGTTTGTGCCCTAAGTTATTAATAATTTGCCCCATTTTTCTCAGATCTCCTTCGTTTTTGGTGCCTTCTCTCCATTAGGCTTTTCTCCCATTTCTATGTTCCAGTTAAGACCCGGGGCCCCGTGGGATTCGGTATAGGGGCACCGTTGAAGTTTTTGTTCCCTAAATTTTTAATAACTTGCTCCTTTAAATCCGATTTTTTTCGTTTTTGGTGCCTTTTCTCCATTTAGTTATTCCTACATTTCTACATTCCAGTTAGGACGCTGGGGCCCGAGTCGAGGCCCCTTGAACCTTTTGTGTGTTATGCATTTTTCACCCCCATAATTCTGTCACCCTTTTACTAAGCGACTTTAAAGTTTAGCCTTGGATTACTCTCCCCGGGTCACCACGCTTATATTTTTATTGGGCCTTTAGGGCCCTTTTTTAAGCATTTCTTTAAATTTTGTTCTAATGATTAATTTATACTCTATGTTTAATTCCGACTAATTGAAGTTCTAAAGCGCTAAGTACCAGGATCTTTTAAGATGTTTTCATCTTAGCTCAAAACTATCAGTTAGCCCCCTTTGTTAGCTTCCTTTAAAAATCGGCCGATTCACTAGTTTTTTTTTTTTTGTCTGACAACTACTTAGGACTTCCAACTACTACTTGAACGACAAAAAAATATCTCGGACCTCAGCTACCACCAATTTTGAATATTAATCCCCTTCTTGGGCCCCTCAATGCAGATTCTTTTAAAAGAGTCATAGAAGTTTGAGTTCTGTTTATGGTTATTATCACGGGCACGGAAAACACCGGGTAGGTCACCTAGTCAGAAAGTAAACCATAATTTTATTATATTTTATTTATTTTCATCCGCTAATGCTGCTTGTTGTATTCAGTAAATGTTTCCAATTTATGATTTTTCACTTTCTTCTATAGAAGAAAGTATTGTAATCGAAATTTTTTTCGACTTCCGGTTTTCGACGGCTTTACACGTTTTAGGGGTCAGAGATTCCGAAAAAGATGTTTTTACAAATTGTCTGTCTGTCTGTCTGTCCGTCCGTCTGTCTGTCTGTCCTCATTGTATCATCGAAAAGTGTATGAAAGTTATGCTTAAAATTGAACCAAAATTTTTTTCTGTGTTTTTGGCTATTACCAGCAGGTCCTACTTGAATTTGGAGCTATTGCGACGGAAGAGGGCGC
The DNA here is from genome assembly GCA_963931845.1 of Maratus michaelseni. Classification (NCBI taxonomy): domain Eukaryota; kingdom Metazoa; phylum Arthropoda; class Arachnida; order Araneae; family Salticidae; genus Maratus; species Maratus michaelseni. The sequence continues at coordinate 114,392,670 of OZ007598.1, read as the reverse complement.
TGTGATTGCGATTTTTGTTCCATTTTTACTATTGTATCATCGAAAATTTTATGAAGTTATGCAGATAATTGAACCAATTTTTTTGTATATGTTTTTGACCATAGCCTGCAGGTCCCAGTTGAATTTGGATATATTGCGTCTGGAGGAAGCGCTGTGATAGAGCCATTTAAAGATTACAATTTCAAAAAGTTGTAAAAATAAAATTAGAAATCCTAAAAACTTTTTTCCGTTAAATGTTCTGTCTTGATCCAAGGATTCTAGAGCATTTTTTAATTTGCCTCTATCTTAAAAAACGGCTGAGGTATAGAAGTTTGAAATTATAGGGTTGCTGACATTTTGAAACGATACAGCAGTATTCTCCTTAAACGGGTTTAATTTATTAGTTTCAGTAACATGGTTTCGCCAATTTTTTTTCATTGTTGTAACCATCGTTTCAACACTTACATGCTTAACACTATATATTTATATTCCCCAAAGTCAAATTCTCGCCAAGCGTGGCGACAATTGGTGAAATATCGCCAAATTTTGCGACAAAAGTGCGTTGTTATATATGAAGCCAACTTGGCTATGTCTGTCTAATTTAGCAATATTCGCATTCAAATTCAATATTGACGAGAACTGGGAATGATCGCGCATTTTAGCTTCGTGTATTTTCAGTAGAATTTGCTAAAATCTCAAAACCAATCAGTAGGGAGGCTATCTGTTCCTGCCGGTACAGGCCAAGAAGGACTTTTTGTAGTTTAGTATAATACATCGGCTGCTCGCATCCAAGTAACCCGACGATTCGCAAGCAGCTGACGTACAGCAGAATGACGAAAAATATTGATTTTTTTTTGGCGGTGTGATTGCGAATTTTGAAGCATTAACATGTATGAGATAGAAGAAAGTTTTAGGATTGGCATATCCAACTAGTTTTTTTTTGGTTTTTTTTTTATGAGCAAAGGGTACCTTATATATTTCAACTGCAATGGATTTATTTTAAACGCATATTAAGATGGTTCTCAGCTGACCTGCTGAATAATGTGAAACTATCTGACGCGTTTTCTGACTAATTTTTAAACGCAAAGGCATAAAATTGGCCGGCCTGATTGTGAAAGGGATTTGGAGTCGAAATGAATTTCCCATATTTTTTCAATTACTATCGAGTTATAATTGATTCGTGTCGCATGGCAACATTATTATCTCATTCTTCGTGCTGCGCCTTTGGAAATTTAGTTCAAAACTCCAACTTTGTCAGTATTTTCTGAAAGATCTTCTGCTTGCATTAAAAACTGGAAAATGTCTTTGGATTGCGAACTTTCTGAATAAGAACACGAGCCAATTCCATGTGTTTCCGAACAAAAATGAATTAAAAATTATGTCATAAAGTAGCCAGTTTGGAATTGAGAACAGCCGTTATATAACTTTCCCTACTGGTTTGTGGGAAGAATCTTCTCCTGCCCTCTCCTAGCCTCGTTGTAACATGGACATGGACTTAAAATTTAGAAAATATTATTGAATTTTTTCGTTGTTGAAGATGCGTACTTTTCACACTACATACCACTTCAACCTAGTGAAAATTTTGCATGCAAGCATGTAAATGGTAATATTACGAATCAATCTACAGATTTAAGACTCACGTCATTTTTTCATGCTCTGGGTGATTTTATCCTAAATCTTCCGCCATTTTTTCGGTAATCTAAAGCAATATTTATTCGATCTCTAATTTAAATAAGAAATGAGTTGTTCTAATTCATTAAACCTTCATGTGAAATGTTTTATAATTCTCTAAATCTAAAAAACAAATTATCATTAAGTAATTTTACTGTATTATCTTTATTTTTATCATAATAGCCTTCAAAGACGTTTTCGCTGCGACGAATTGACGTCGCGATGAATTGACGCTGCGACGAATTGACGCTGCGACGAATTGTGCGCGATGAATTGTTCCGCGATGAATTGTGCGCGACGAATTGACGCAGAACCCTCTCTATATATATCTTGTTCAAATTTTCAATCGTTAATAAAATATTTTCTATTCATCCACTCAAGTTCAAATACATTTTTTAAACTTGTAGTGGATGATACTCTATGTTAATACAGTTTTTTCAAATATTAATTCATTAATTAAATTAAATTAATTAATTTTAGTTTTAAATGGGAGAAAAAAATTCTTCTCATTGTTTTCATAAATGAAATGAAAGATTTATCTCAAATGAGTGATGCCACAGAAATAAAATACCGCAACGATGATTATAAAATAATGTCCAATAAAGATAACGTGGGACATTAATGCGCACAGGTTTATTTTATATATTTATGATTAAAAAGTAGGAATTGACTTTAAATTTTTTTTATTACTTGTTATTATTGTCTTGATATTATTTATAATTATAAATTGTTTTGAAATTGTTACTCCTCTTTTTTAATGGTAAAATAAGAAAACCCCTTTGTCTATAAACTTTTGGGACGCACTGTATCAACTTTTACATACAGTATTCCATAAAAGTGATGGTACAGAAAGTAGTTTTCGAAAAATTTACAAATTTAACCATTATGAGTACAAATAAAATTGAGTTACCAAATAAGAATTATTTAATAACAGCTTTTGCTACGAGGGGCAGTCGGAAAATAAGTTTCCCCTGGCGACTGTGGACAGAGGTGTGTATGAAAGACAAAAAATGTAATAAGACATAAAATATAAAACATAACTTTATTTTTCCACATAAGTACCAAGTACATTGAGACATTTGTCATACCGCTTTATAAGCTTCAAAAAGCCCTGCAGGAAAAATCAGGGCTTCGCATACGGACGAAAGACGACACAGCAGGTGAACGCGAACGTGCAAGACACCGATACACCATTGGGTAGAGGTCGACCACGATCAAGTAGATGATGCTGTTGCAGCACCGCGTTCACCTGCTGTGTTGTCTTTCGCCCATAGCCGTTCAACGCTTCGTCCGTATGCAAAGCCCTGATTCTTTCCTGGAGGGCTTTTTGAAGCTTATAAATCGGTATGACAAATGTCTCAATGTACTTGGTACTTATGTGGAAAAATAAAGTTATGTTTTATCTTTAATGTCTCATTACATTTTTTGTCTTTCATACACACCTCTGTCCACACTCGCCAGGGGAAACTTATTTTCCGACTGCCCCTCGTATATTATACAAGGAAAATTTAATAACAATTTCCTTTAGAAACTGTCAAAATGAAAATATGTAACATTTATGTTCAAAAAATGCTTCCACAAAAGTCATGGTACACGGGGAATTAAAAAAAATTATTAAAATAAAACTATTTTCTAATATTTAGTTGCACATCCTTTCATCTTCAGGACTATCGGGCATTGGTTTTACCAGATTTTCTGCAACACTTTTCGGAATTTTATTCCATTTGGTGAGTAAAACTTCTTTCAACTGTGTTTTATTTCTGACTAGCTAACCCGCTCGGCGTTGCCCGGGCCCAAGATAATTACAATCTCAGAGAAAGGCGTTAACCCTCTCCCTCACCATACCAGCAAATGTAATGAATAATTTGTTCAAGAGAACCACCGTCACCCACATCGGATTCATTCCATATCCCTTTCTTTTCCAAACTCTAACAATATTAAACTTAGACTAATTTGAAAAAATACCTGTTTCTAGAAATCAAGGGATGCATGTAAATATTTTCTCGGATTTTTTTCATTCTGTTGATCGGAGGCATATACGGTTTCCTTCTTGCAGTTCTTGATCTAAACTCAGTATCATTAATGGTTCTTCTGATAGTTTCTTTATGTACTAGTATTTTATTGCTATACGTTTGTTATTTTTCTAGCACTAATTGAGAGATTTTCAGAAATGCAGCGTTTTATTATTCTAACATCTCTCACTGTTAATTCTTTTTAGCGGTCGTTTCGAGCTTTATTTTGAACCTTGTTTTCTTTTCTGTACCGATTAATTACCTTTTGTCTGGTGAAACGGCTTCGAGACATTATTTCAGAAATCTCGCTGTAAGATTTATCCCTTTTTGTCACGAAGATTAATAATTAATTATCTTTTTTCAACTGTAAGCTCTTATCGAGCCCTTTTTAACACTTTCCAACATAGTTGAAAAGTGTTTATGACTTCGGTTTTTCTGGCCGTCTGTCCGCCTGCCGTCTGCATCTGCCGTTTGTCCGTGCTCTATCTCCCGTAAATATGCTCGGATTGCTCTGAAATTTTTATATGTTATTGTCGTTATCCATCGCATGTTCCGTATTTCAACTGAAGTGTGTAGCACTTATAGTTTTTTTACAGGGACACTCAAAAGAATTCCGTTACATTACGGTCTATGGGGGAAAATCATTTGCGGTTTATTTTAATGATGTTACACAATTTCAAAAACATTGTAATTGATATATATCACTAAGGTGCATTACAAGAAGCTTAATATGGAATAGGGTGTGCATAGCACTTATAGTTACTTTACCGGGACAGTCAAAAGAATTCCGTTACATTACGTCTATGGAGAAAAATCGTTTGCGGTTTAATTAAATAATGTTTCACTATTTTAAACGCATTGAAATTTATATATATCCCTAAGGTGCATTACAAGAAGCTTACTACAGAATACTGTGTGTATAGCAGTCATCGTTCATTGACAGGGACACATTTAAAAATTCTCTACTGTCTGTTAACAATAATTCCTGGAAGTGCGTTTTAAGTTGCTGAACGCGATTTTAAATTTAACTCATTTTTTGTCTATTACTTGGTGTGTATAAATTCTGTAGATCCTATACAGGGCAGCACAAAAGTTCGCGAACACATTTCCGTTTATTGACAGAAACTCCAGAAGGAGAATTTTAAACTGTGCTACGCGTTTCCTAACTAAACTAAAATTTAGCATCCTATGCAGTATATATACAAATCTATAGATCATATACAGGGCTGAATAAAAGTATTCGGATATTTTTCCGAATATTGTATACGTTGGAAATTCCTGAAATTACGTTTTTAAATATGTTATGCGTTTTCAAGTTGTTTACTTAGATGTTATCTTTCAGCTTATTAAACGGTAATGCTTTGTAAAATTATTTTGGAAGCGTTGGAAGGTGTCACATAATCTATGCTTGACGCACGATTTTTTGTTTTTGTTTAAAATTCAGATTGGACCTTTTCTATAATAAGATAAAGACAGGTACCTTTAACTTTGCTGAAGATAATGTGGGACTCCAACTTTGTTCAGTAAAATTTGCAAATGAGGGAAATTTTTTTAATTTTATACAAATGTGCCCTGACTTTTGTGGAAGTATTTTTGAACTCTAATAATTTTCTAATATTTTTTTCAGTATATCCAAAGGGGATTTCTATTGATATTCCATTGTATAATGTAACAAAGGGAGCTAAGCAATTAATTCCGTTTGTTAACCAATTTTATTGTTGTTCACCAGGGTGAAATTTCTCAGTTGTTAAATTTCTGTATTTATTTTTATGTTGTAACAAGTTGTAAATTGTACGTCAAACGTGACAAATGAGGTGCGTTCGTACTATAGCTATTTATATAAATATTCAGATCTTGATGATTTTTAATTCTGTGAAATGAATTATATCGTCTGCAGATTAATTTCTGTCATAAAATAAGTATCTCGGTCGCTTGTCGCTTGACGCTTAAACCTCGGAAGCTTCTATAACAAAAAAGCACCAATTAAAAAAAAAATTCAAATTTCTTAATAAATATTTTTATTGATATCTTCTAAAGTTTTGATTCGATTTTCATAAAATTTGAAATGTCTCGACAAAATTCTGCAACGATAATATATCTTAAATTTCAAACCATTTGGTTGGGTAGTTTTTGCGCTGTTATATGCGGACAGACGGACAGACAGACAGACGGACGGACGGACCAGACGACGACAATAGGTGCTACGTATTTATATAATTACGAACGCACCTAAAAATTGTCTTGCACGCTGGGTTTTGACAAGAAATTCTCACTTTGGTTTATTTCACATTTATATTCTCCAATTAAAAAAAACTCGACCTACACTGCAAACGACAGGCAAATCAGTTACAAAACACACACAAGCTATACAAAACCCTCTTTTCTTTGCTAATAATATTCACAATATTTCGCATTTTTGAAATAATGATTGCTTCCTTTCATTGTATTGTAGGAGATTTGAAAGAAAGAGTCGGAATCAAAAGCAGTCTTTATTTAACTCTTTCCTTCACGGAAGGTCAAAAAGATTTACTCCTGACTCGATATCTTGCGAGATAAAAGGTTAAAAAAAAGCATTGTTGAGACATGATATTGTTAAGGAACCTTTCATCCATAAAAGACGTTGGAAGTGGCAAAACATAGAAGCGAGTGAATAGTCTGTCTTTTATCTTTAGAGCCAATAGTTTTTATTACCTGAATAATTAAAAGGAAAGTGAAAATTGAAAATTCTATTGTGTGGTTCATTAGCAATTTTGTATTTTTAAACACCAGCATAAATCATTAACTGAAGCATTAATCAAAAGCTATTGATTACGTTTTAAAAAAAATATAAGTATGAGACAAAAGCCTTTGTAATGTATACCAATTAATTCAAAAATGTATTATTCGTCACTGAAGTGACGAAGGAACAGAACTCTTTTATGCTGATCGTAATTTAGCAATAGAAACTTTGACACATAAATCAACCCAAATTTGTCTAGGGGGGTCGTATAAAATTAAAAAAGGTGTATCATTTTGAAAGATTTACTCGTAACTCGATATGATCTGAATAGAAAAGCTTTTTTAAGTGCGTTCGTAATTATATAAATACGTAGCACCTATCGTCGTCGTCTGGTCCGTCCGTCCGTCCGTCTGTCTGTCCGTCCGTCCGCATATAACAACGCAAAAACTACCCAATCGAATGGTTTGAAATTTAAGCTATATTATCTTTGCAGAAGTTTGTCGAGACATTTCAATTTTTTTTTTTAATTCGAATCAAAACTTTAGGAGATATTAATAAAAATATTTATTAAGAAATTTGAATTTTTTTTTTTTAAATCAGTGCTTTCTTGTTAGAGGAGCTTCCGAGGTTGAATCGTCAAGCGACCGAGATACTTATTTTATGACAGAAATTAATCTGCAGACGATATAATTCATTTCACAGAATTAAAAATCATCCAGATCTGAATATTTATATAACTAGCTATAGTACGAACGCACCTCGCTTGTAACGTTTGACGTACAATTTCCAACTTGTTGAGACATGATATTGTTAGGGAAACGATTTACCTTTCAGCCAAAAAAGGGGTTTTGTAAGTGGCAAAATAGATGTTAGTGAATAGCCTGTCTTTTCTTTTCAGAGCCACTGGTTCTTATTGCCTGCATAGCGAAAAGGAAAGTGAAAACTGAACCTATATTGTATGGTTCATTAGCAATTTTGTCTTTCTAAACCCAAGAGGAAGTTTTTAATTGTAATACTAATCTAAACAGGAGTGATTGTGTTCCGGTATTTTGTACGCCACTAAATTTATATAGCAATAGTCTTAGTATGTCATCGCAGAATTTATCGAATAAAGAAGAAAAAATATTGCTATATAAATTTAGTGGTGTACAAAATACCGGAACACAATCACCCCTGTCTAAAGCTATTGATTCATTTTTATAAATTTCAAGAAGCATTGTAAAACTAGTCGGATGCACCAATCCCAAAACTTTCTTCTATCTCATACATGTTGCTATTCGAAGTTAAACTTAGCCAAAGTCGAAAATTAAACCTAGATTGGACAATCGGGTGATTCAGCATGAAAATTTACTCATCTTCTCTGGTTTGTCGAATCTTATACCATCTTCTTACGCAGCTACGGCTCGCCGGCATCCCGCTGCTGCGAGGCCATCGCGTTCTGGGCAAATGGTATGCCACAGCATAACAGCTTGGTCTATTGTCCCCAAAATTCACTACAGGGTTCATACCCTTTTTAACAAAGTTAATTCCAGGAGTTTTCAAGGAGTCTCAAAATTTTTTCCAGGAGATTTGCTTTGAGTTTTAGGTAGCTTTCAATACAAAAAGTCCTTCCGGCCTGTACCGGGAGGAAAAGGTAGCTTTCCTATATCTTCGTTTTAAAATTTTAGCTAATGTTACACGAAAACAGCAAGCTAAAATGCAAAGAAACGTTTACAAAAGATTCGTTAATACTGAATTTGAATAAGAAATTCGCCAAATTATTGAGCAATAGCCAAATTGGCTTCATTTATGAAGACTTATTTTGGTCGCCAAATTTGGCGATATTTCGCCAAATGTCGCCAATTTTGGCGAGAATTTGGCGCTAACGGATATGAATATATAGTTTTATGCGTATGATTGGGAAAATTATTACAACACTGAAAGAAAATAATTTGCGAGTAATCGCATTAATGTGCTGTTTTGTTTCAAAATGTCAGCCACCCTAGAATTTCAAACTGCTCTATCTCAGCCATTTTTTAAGATAGAGGTAAACCAAAAAATGCTCTGGAATCCTTGTATCAAGGCCTAACACGTAATTAAAAAATAAATTTGAATTTTTATTTTTTTGTATATTTATTTTAGTTTTAAATTTTTAAATGGCCGCCATCTTGAAACAAAATGGCGGATCAAGCTGGCCAACGAACTCGGTCGAGACATTAGTGACCTTAATACACACAATTAGTTTCATCAAAATCGATTCATAAATACGGGCGTTATCGTATGACATAGGTCAGATATATATATATATGTATATATATATATATATATGGATATATCTATATATATAAATCAACATTTGAACGGAGGGTGGTTTTGGGGTCTGGGGGTCATGATCGGTGAAAATATATCGAAATTTTCCGGAACTGCTTTCCTCCGAACGGCTGCAATAGGTAGCTTTATACTTTTTTGTATTGAAAGCTACCTAAAAAGTATAAAGCTACCTATTGCAGCCGTTCGGAGGAAAGCAGTTCCGGAAAATTCCGATATATTTTCACCGATCATGACCCCCAGACCCCAAAACCACCCTCCGTTCAAATGTTGATTTATATATATATATATATATATATATATATATGTATATGTATCTGACCTATGTCATACGATAACGCTCGTATTTATAAATCAATTTTGATGAAACTAATTGTGTGTATTAAGCTCACCAATGTCTCGACCGAGTTCGTTGGCCAGCTTGGTCCGCCATTTTGTTTCAAGATGGCGGCCAATTAAAAATTTAAAACTAAAATAAAATACAAAAAAATGAAAAATTCAAATTTATTTTTTAATTCAGTGTTAGGCCTTGAAACGAGGATTCCAGAGCATTTTTTGTTTTACCTCTATCATAAAAAACGGCTGAGATAGAGCAGTTTGAAATTCTAGGGTGGCTGACATTTTGAAACAAGACAGCATATTACAAAAATTTTCATTGTTGTAATAATTTTCCCAATCAAACGCATAAAACTATATATTCATATCCGTTAGCGCCAAATTCTCGCCAAACTTGGCGACATTTGGCGAAATATCGCCAAATTTGGCGACCAAAATAAGTTTTCATAAATGAAGCCAATTTGGCTATTGCTCAATAATTTGGCGAATTTCTTATTCAAATTCAGTATTAACGAATCTTTTGCATTTAAGTTGCTGTTTTCGTGTAACATTAGCTAAAATTTTAAAACGAAGATATAGGAAAGCTACCTTTTCCTCCCGGTACAGGCCGGAAGGACTTTTTAATACAACCTCGTTATCTTTTTTCAAGATGGTATATACTGGGATGGGGTTGCTCCTCCTGAAATGTGAATCCTCAAAAATCTTACCAATTTTAAATTAATAAAAAGGTTCGGAAATTTGAGACTTAAGAGAATGTTGATTTCTCATTATGGATCACTAAGCTCCAGTTGATATGTATCAGAAGCAAAAATTAATTTAAAACTTTTGTTTAAATTCTCTCAATATTTTAATGTCAAATTCACTGCTAAGAATTCGAAGTTCCCAGTTTAATTTGATTTTGTGTTTCCCCACCAGCTCAATCATTCTTTTTAGCTGCCGGTTGCGCATGTTTACTGCGTAATACACTTTCTGCGCCGGTTGTGCGAACTGTGCCAGTTGCAGTTAACACTGCTCTATGACGAAATAATTAGATTTCTTGTGATTTTCCTTCAAAATCAATAAATTTTTAATGTTTAATATTCTCAAAATTATAGAGAGTAAAAAAATAATTAAAATATCGTAGTTTTAATATTTTCCAGGAGTTTTTTTTTTAAATTTCCAGGAGTTACAGGTAAATTCCAGAAGATTTAAGGGCCCTTGAAGAAAAAAATGAAATTCCAGGAGTTTTCAAGGAATTCCAGGAGGAGTATGAACCCTGTCACTATCGCAGCGCCACCATCAAGTTGATTTTCACCAAAATTTTATACAAAGCTCGACTTATTACATTATATATAAATATAAAATTTTGTCAAAAAATATTCATAAATTCTTTACTTAAACTGCAAAAAAACGAAAAAATCGCACAAAAGTCACTATCAGAGCGCCCTTTTTCGGGGAAATATCCCAAATTTCAACTAGGACCTGACGTCCATAGTCCATATGGAGTTTGGTTCATTTCTATGAATAAATTCGTACACTTTCCGATGATACAATAATGAAAATGGCACGAAAATCGTTATCACAGCGCCCACTGCCAGCGGAATATCCCCAAATTCAACTGGCACTTGCTAGCTATAGCCATAAACATATGTATAAAATTTGGTTCAATTCTATACATAACTTCATACACTTTTCGATGATAAAAAGAGGACACACACAGAGACATAAAAACGGACAGACAGACATTTTGTAAAAACATGTTTTTTTGGGATCTCTGATCTCTAACACGTGTAAATCCGTCGAAAACAGGAAGTCGAAAAAAATTAATTACAATACTTTCTTCTATTATAGATAGAAGAAAGTAAAAAGCATGAAAAAACCTTTGTACTGTAAGCTGATTAATTCAAAAAAATATTTTTGGCCACAGAAGAGGCAAAGGAGCAATATTTTTATGCCGATCGCAATTTAGCAATTTTTAGCTTTGATGTATAGATTATGGTTCATTTCCAGACTATTAGGCGCTGGTAAAGTGGTACAAAGACGGGCCATTTCCCCTTCTTGAATGTTGAAATTTAATTAACTAAACTTTCCCTGATAATTTTGAAAAAAATTACCTTATTTAAAGTTTTTTATTTTCAAATGGTTAGAAATAATTGATTACTAAAAAGAAATAGGAACTAAGACTTTTTTGCCAGGAAGGCTGTCCACTCCCCCCTTCCTAAACCTCTCGTTAAAGTCACCTTTTAGTTCTGCCTTTCGTTTTATACTTCAGTGTAAAAATTATCTTAAACAGGTGAATCAGGGAGAGGGGGAAAGAACCTCTCCACGTGACGAAAAAAGAAAGTACCTACTAATTCAATTCATGTCTTCATTTTGAAAATTTTTGCTAAAAACTTATTTTTGAATATTCAATATTTCTTAATTGCTAAATTTCCGAATTCTTTTTTTTATGTTGATATGTTTAAGAAACTGACTTTCATGCTAGGTTCTGACTCAAAATATTGCGCCATATTTGAAATAATGATTGCTTTCCTTTCTTTGTAATATAACAGATTGCAAAGAAAGGGTCAGAATCAAAAGCAGTCTTTATTTAACTCTGTTTTGTCCACGGAAGGTAAAAAAGTTTTACTTTTGACTCTTTATCATGGGAGTTAAAAGAGTAATAAAAACAATGCTGAGACATGGTATTGTTAAGGAAATTGTTTACTTTTCAGCCAAGAAGTATGTTGGAAGTGCTAAAGCAGATTGCTTGTGAATAGTGTGTCTTTTACTTTTAGAGTCAAAGGTTTTCATTACCTGCATAACTAAAAGAAAAGTGAAAAGTGAAATTCTATTGTATGGTTCATTAGCTATTTTGTATTTCTAAACTCAATGAAAAGACTTTAGATATAGCAGTGATCAAAAGCTATTGACTAAGTCTTTTTTTTTTTTAACCATTGTAAAGAAAGCATGAGACAAAAACTTTTGTAATATATGCCAATTCAAAAATGTATTATTGGTCACATCACAGAAGAGAGCAAAGCAGAATGTTTTTATGGTAATCGGAATTTAGCAATAGAAACTTTGTTACTTGGTACACTCGGTAAACTGTTCAAAATATGTTCGTATTTATTTAATCATAATTCATTCATTCGTACCAGAGTCAAGTCATTCACTCGTACCAAAAATAATTGTTGTGGAAAGAAAAATCATTCAGATAGCGCAAAAACGAACGATTTTCAGTAAACGAGGAATAATCGAATAAACGAGGAATAAAACTTCGGGCATGTGTAAACGAGGAATAATCGAATAAACGAGGAATAAAACTTCGGGCATGTGTAAAAGCTAGATATGCCTAAAAATTTAATTAATATCCCAATACATGTTGAAAGTTTTCTCTTAACCCATTAACGCCCAGTGGCATATTTTTAGATCACTAGACTTAGTGGAAAGAAAGCGTCTTTCACACCAGTAAATATGGAGATAAATATATACTCTCTTTCACGAGACAAATCCCTTGATAAAATAATATAAAAAATACCCTTCATTTAAAAGTGGTGGGAAATTTAACTTTTAATAAAGAAAATAATTTGGGCGTTAATAAGTTAATATTTTTTTTCTGATTCGAATTACGTGCGTTTTAAATTGAAAAAAACAAAATGAAAGCATGTCATTGTTTGGATAAAATAATTGATCAAGTGGTTATTTCGAGTTATATCTTCTATATTATAAAGGACAAACGTGTCAGTGCGTTACGCTGACGTCATTTTGCGAATGGCAACACTTGACGATGAAATTTCGGTTTAGCGATTTTTGCTACTGCAATTTTTTTAATTTCTAAACATCAGTATTAGAAATGATTTAATCATTGATGAGCCGTTTGCGAGATATCCGATAAATTATGTGTACAATTTGTTTATTTTTACTGGTACTTATGAGAAACAATAAAAGAGAAGTCAAAAGTAATTGGTCATATAAAATAACTGGTAGAATGTCAGTAATGTCAGGAACTAACTCCTCGCCCGGTCCTATGGGATGAAAAAAGTCCATAGGTAACGAAGAGACTCTCCTGCTTTTGGATCAGTGGTCAGGAAAAAGAAGACATACAGCTCATGGAAGAGAAATTGGGAGGGAATGTTCTTTCCTCCCAATACGACAAAGTACCTGCAGCCACTCGATAAGCAAACTTAATTTCCAAACATAAGTAACATAATTAAATTATCAGAAAGCTATTTAACAGCAAAAATTACAAATTTAACGACATAACAAATTTTAACATAAATACATTCTAATAAATAAATATACAAATTGTGTGACAATCTGTTAGATATCTGAAAAAGGCTCACTTTGTGATAGGGTTGTTCCATTGAAATTTTTATTGCCCACGACGAGATCTTTCCAACGATACCACTCTCGTTGAAATCGGTGACTAACACGTCTTGCAGTTCCCTAGTTAGACGCAAAACAAAAAGAAGCGTTTTAATTCAGTTCTGGATCTATTGTGTTGAGATTATTGATCAATACTCTACAGGTGACATTTTAAATTAGCATTAGTACATCTAGGACTGATTTAAAATGTTTTTTATTTGAATACAAGTAGTCCTGTCCTGAGTAACCCCAAATTATGGTATATCTCTGAGAGGTTGGGGGGGGGGGGGGCGGAACTAAGTGATGGTAAAACTCCACTAATTAGAATTGGATGATGTTATTGCATATATATATATATTTTTTCTGGTTACATTATATATTCCTCGATTAAGAAACATTTGTCTTTTTTTTTTACATTATGCTGAACAGCGTATGCAGCTTTTCGGGGCTTCCGAGCTGACATCAGCTTTAAGCCCAGTCTATGGATGAAGAGCAGGGGTGTCAAACTGTGGCGCGCCAGATACTACTAATTTTTAAAAGAAATAGTCGACTTCTTGAATCGCATAAATTGGATGATTAGATAAGGTAAAGATTACTATAAATTTTTAGTGGTATCCGGCGGGCCACAGTTTGACACTTCTGGTGAAGAGTCTCGCTAAGGTACTATTTCCCAATCTATATAAAATATAGATTGAGAAATAGTTTAACTGTAGTTATGAAACTACTTATCAAAATTTAATGATTATAAAAAAATAACGTTGATAAAAAATGGCAGTGAAAAAAACAATTAAGAACTAATATAAATTATATCCGATGGTTGGAGTATCATAGCTGAGATTTTTTCCAACAGAGCGAAAATATGCCGGGACCAGGACTTGAACCTGGGTACTTTGGTTTGCCGTACCACCGCTCTCCCTACTGAGCTATCCCGACGATATCCTGGACTGGCATATTTCACTCTTATTTGTTGGACAAGGCTGAGAACTGCATCGCTAATTTCATTCATCTGAGCTATAACTATAGCATTTACATGATGAATCTTGAAATAGCACGGAAACTCCCGTATACCATGTGATTAGGTTAATATAAGTTATTAAGAGTATTAATAAGTTTAAAATGTTAAATTTAAAGAGTAATAAAATATTTAAAAAGTAAAGTTTAAAGAGTAATGAGAATTAAAAAAAAAAAAATATGTAAAGCAATAGTTCAATACTGCGCAGAGGGTAGTTTAGGTAAAAGAGTAGAAATCGTATTTTTCTACCTGTATCTCCAATCAATAATCTTCGGTGTAACTCTCTTTAACATATGCAGTAGAAATGTAATCATGCTAATAAATGTTTCGAAATAGTGGTAGGAACAATAAAATTTGTCCTGTACGCTTCGAGCCCTGATTAGTGTTTATTTTCGGCTAAGGACCGTAAGTGTCCATCCATGTAGATGAATAATAAATGAGTAGTAATAAGCCAACGACCAATAATTCAATACAAATAAAAACCGGTGAAAGTTATCAAACAGGAAGAAGTGAGTTATAAGTTTCCAGTTTTCCACGCGAAGCAGTGATGAAAGACGCACGCGATGCTCATTCAAAGAAATAAACAAAAACTTTCACTTTCCTTCACGAAGAAAAAAAGACATGCCCATCAAACCGTCCCGTTTCATATGCATATTTTTTTATATCTAATGTCTTGAATAATGGCCATACTTTCCCCAGCGCTTCACAAAGTATGAAGTATGTTTGATTTTTATCTCATCGATATAGCCATATGAGAGATCGCTCCTTAAGAACCTGCACTAGTCACGGGAAGAAACGCTCAAGCTAATGCTGTTAAGTCTATGAGAAGGTTCTAGCACGATTTCTCGCTCACATTTTAATATTTTTAAATGCTTTTTTTTTTTTTTTTTTTTTTTTTGCATAGGATAGCTGAGGTCAATCTCCAAGTTATTAGTTTTTACTTTTTCGATTTTTGTTGCACTTTTTTTTTATAAGCAGGCATTTTCAATTTTGGAACCGGTTGGAACCGGTTCTGAAAATGAAAGTACCCTTATATAAAATAACTGGAACCAAAATCGAAAATGTAAAAACTAACACGTTGGAGATTGACCTCAGCTATCCTATGCAAAAAAAAGCATTTAAAAATATTAAAATGCGAGCGAGAAATCGCGCTAGAACCTTCCCATAGACTTAATATTAGCTTGAGCGTTTTTTCGCATGACTGATGTAGGCTCTTAATGTAGAAATTTGCAAATGACTGATTTAGAAAAAATATATTTGAAGGAGAAGCCTACAGAGTGATTCAGGATTGATTATTCAAACTTTAAGAGGTCGTACAGCACACTACAACAAACAACTTTGTGCACAACTTTTAGCCAAATGAGAAATTGATCCTGAATGTAGAGATTTTGCAAATGGCTCATTTCGAGAAAAAAAATATTTAAAGGAGATATCTAGAGGGGGATTCAGGATTAATTTTTCATATTTTAAGAGGGGCTAGAGCATACTACAACCACTGAGTTCCATATATAACAGGAGTTCTGAGTCAGCTGTCAGAAGCATGCAATGCAAATGAAGCTTTCAGGGCAAAGGGATAAAATAGTCCACGTTGTCAATGTTAGAAATTTGCGTTCTCATGGTACTATTATCCTTTATATAATTAAGCTATGCTTATCTAATTAACAAATGATTCTCTAATTATGTAAGGCAATGCTATAAACAGCATGTTTTGCCATGAATGGAAACTCAAATTATCGCCCCTGTATCCTTCCGCGCTGGACGCTTTAAATAATGTTGCGGAATAGGAAGACAGATCTCCTGTTATATATGCAGCTCAGTGACTACAACAAACAAATTTTTTCATAACTTTTAGCCAAATCAGAGATTGATCCTGCATGTACATACTTTTGCAAATGACTTATTAAACAATAATAATTCAAGGAGATAAGGTGATTCAGGATTGCTTATTCAAACTTTAAGAGGTGTTAGAAGAACACATTATAACAAACAAGTTTGTCCATAACTTTTATTCGTATGAGAGATTCATACTGAATACAGATATTTGAAAATTACTGATTTAGAAAAATATATATTTCAAGGAGAAATCTACAGGGTGATTCAGGATTGATAATTCAAACTTTAAGAGGTGTTACTACACATTATAACAAACAACTTTGTCCATAACTTTTAGACAATTGAGAGATTGCTCCTGAATGTAGAGATTTGCAAATGACTGATTTAGAAAAAGTATATTTCAAGGAGAAATCTACAGGGCGATTCAGGATTGATTATTCATACTATAAAAGGTGTTAGAACACAATGCAACAAACAACTTTGTTCCATAACGTTTAGCCAAATGAGGGACTGATCCTGGATCTAGAGATTTTGCAAATGACTGATTAAAATATATCTCTGTGGTGATTCAGAATTGATTATTCAAACTTTAAGAGGTGTTAGAACACATTATAACAAACAATAAGTTAGTCCATAACTTTTAGCCAAATGAGATATTGCTCCTGAATGTAGAGATTTGCAAATGACTGATTTAGAAAAAAATATATTTCAAGGAGAAATCTATAGGGTGTTTCAGGATTGATTATCAAACTTTAAGAGGTGTTAAAACACATTATAACAAACAACTTTGTCCGTAACTTTTAGCCAAATGAGAGATTGCTCCTGAATGTAGAGATTTGCAAATGACTGCTTCAGAGAAAAAATATTTCAAGGAGAAATCAACAGGGTGATTCAGGATTGATTATTCAAATTTTAAGAGATGCTAAAATGTAGATGTTGTTTACATTTCTGGGAAATGACTTACATCGAATTTCAAGCTTGCTTATACTACTTCTTTATAGATACGTTACCATCTTAAACTACACGCACGCAGTTCTGGTAACGCCATCTGTTGGAAAACAGCGAGAACTTATTCAATCTCCCAATAAAAGAATAATTATGTTGCTTTACAATAAAAAAAACGCGTAAAATTTCATTCGTTACTATAAAAATTAAAAGTTAAACTTCTGAAAAATAAATCGTACTATATAAATGTAACTGTGCATATTAGAAAGGGAATTTTTACTTATGTACCTTTCTCTTCAAAACAAGAAAAATTCGTTACCTGAATCTTAAAATTTGTTTACATTCTCATTTCAAAAGACATAAATTTCTTCAAATAACAGAAAAAATCCTTCCAATCATAGGGGTGTTCCAGCAACTTGCTGCCGTCCTTATGGATCCGCTGCTCAATGTCTTAAACTTATTGAATTTAGCTTTTAAAATTTTTCGGTAGGATCTTCCATGATCAGGTTTACTACCCTTCCGGGCAGTATTGAAGGAAGGTCAGTCTGTTCCACAAGTAGCGGCGCAGTAGTAAAAAAATATGATTAATCGACTAAATGAAAAACATGATGTTTCTTTATTTATTACTTATGTTCCACAAAATTTGCAGCTGAAAGTTTAAAAAAAAACATTTATAGAAGAAAAATCTATTTTTTATGGATCTAAAGTAAATAGCGAATTCTATTTTGAAATAGATTTTGACATTTATTACAAAATAAGTATTGCAAAAATTGCCACGTATTTCAAAAAATATTTAAAATTATAAAATTAAATATTTGTAGCTGTTTGGGAACACTGAAGGAAGAAATTTAACATATCCCATACCTCCCTCTTTCTAATGTGAGTGTCGCATTTCTCCCTGCAGATAGTATAATTAGTAGCTGCTTATCACGTTAACCATATTGCATTTTAGGCTTAACTTAATTACTGACTTTTAAATACAGAATACAAGGAGTTGTGGTAAGAATTCATCATTTTTTAAAATTTATAAATTTAATAAATGTCAAAATCAATGGAACAATGTAGTTAGTAGGATGGGATACCTAGTTGCATACCAACTGAACTTCCAGGCAATAGATAATTTACTTGTGAGGCAAAAGAAAGCCGTGAAAAATTTAAAAAGTAAATAAATAAATAAAAATATTTAAAAATATAATATTGAAATAGAAGTTTAAGAAAAAAGTAAAAAAGTAAAAAAAAAAAAAAATCCATTAGATCCAAAAAAGGGACAGACGAAACCTACTGAGGGTCGAACCCATCTTAAAAGGAAGAAAAAATGCTCATTTCATATAATATTCAAAATATTATTTAATATTTACTTTTGATCTGTAACTTTTCTGGTACAAATGTTTAAAATCATGCAATCGTAAAAATTGTTGCTTATATAAATGGGTTTATAGGTACTCCATCTTGTGTAGAAAAGACAAATAAATATTAGTGTTTAGTTTAAAGAAAATTAATCTTGTCCTACTTCTGCCTCATCTCACACCCTTAAATACAGGGTGTCCATAAATTATTGTCCGGGTTTCCTTACCTCATAACTTTTGATTTAAGGACATGACGAAAACTATTATTAAGAGGCTACTTCACTCACGCGAAAACACTCTCTCGCTAATGTTAATCCTATGGAGGAAATATTTGAAGGTATCTCGTTCGCACTTCAATATTTTTAAATGAGTTTTTTTGCAGTGGATAGCTGAGGTCAATCTCTATGTAGGCCTTTTTTTACTTTTTTGAATTTGGTTGCAGTTTTTTATTTTTTTTAGTGAGGACACTTTCATTTTCGAAACCGGTTCCGAAAGTGAAAGTATCTTAATAAAAAAACTTAAAAAAAAAACTTGTAATCAAAATAGAAAAAACACAAAAGAACTTGCAAGAGATCGACCTCAGCTATCCAATGCAAAAAATCATATTTAAAATATTGAAATGCGAACGAGATATTTACAAAAAAAAAATTCCTCATAGGATTAACATTAGCGAGCAGGTGTTTTTGCATAAGTGAAGTAGCCTCTTAACTATATGTAAATTACAACTCAAAAAGTTTTTTAAGTAACACAAAAAAATTACATATGCAATTTATCAAAATCGATTGATGAATCGATGATGAATCGATGGTTAATCGATGAATCGACTAATGAAATCGATTTATCAATCGATTATATAATATCTATTTATCTAACTTTCCGCTCATAACTTCCGCTCTAACATTTTGATAAATTTGATAAAATTTTAATTTTAATTATTATTTGATTATAATCGTTTTTTGATTTATTAACATTTTGATTTACAACATTACGCATATATAATTTTGATTGTGTTAGTTAAAAAAAATTAAAAAAATAAAAACGTTTTAAGTTGTAATTTACGAATATGTAATAATATTTTTCGTCATGTTCTTAAATCAAAACGTATGAGGTTTGCGTATTACGAAAATATGGATTCTGTCGTCACGATCAATAATTTCAGAGTCTTTTAGTTATAAAAAGTCGAAACACCCAAGCAAAATGAGACACTTGAATCGCCGTTTTATAATGAGTGAGACAGAGTAAAAGGAGACAGATAGATATATAGATAGATTAAGGAAAGACGAGAGAGAGTGGGGAGGGAATATGGGGTCTAACTTTGCAGTATTGCAATGTGATTTATTTGAATAGCTTTAAAGCACAAATGAGATTTTTCTTAAATTTATATAACGTAAAGTAGGAAAAATCACGCATAATTGGATTTCAATATTTTTAGTCGAGGAACAATTTAAAGATTAACGGTGATCAAATGTTATTGATAAAAGAATAACTTATAAAACGTATGCATTAGTGTATAATTAAACGTGTATTATTTTCTTTTCCATTTCAAACTTAATTCACTGTCAAATAATGAAAACTTAGGCCGAACGTAATGTAAATGAACGTAATGACAGAACGAATGAAAGAACGTAATTACAATTGACGAACATAGCCTTAAAAAAACTACTCCAGCGTGACAACTGCATTGAAAATATCTTTTACTTTTAACCCACAACACTTAGTCCTAAGTGACGTGATTGTCTTCTCGAATTAGCAACAATTGGAACAGCCGCCACGCACGATTTACAAAAAAGCATATAACTATAATGATTGTTTTATGTTTTTTCTGGTGCAAACGCACAGAGAGAGAATAAAAGTGAAATTAATTTAAATAGTATGATGTTTACAATCTATGCAGCTGATTTTCTTTTCTTTTATATTTACATATATCTAGAATAAATCTTGGCTATCTTAGATCACAGGTAAACGTAATCTGAAACACAGCAAATGATTTTGAGAAGAGAACTTGTAAAAAGTCACACTCCACCTCTTCGTCGTTAAATTTCTTCCGGAAAGTCATTATAGCCAGATAACATCTCATAAATGTCCGCTCAACTCATCTGAGAGATTTTTTGGAATTCCTGACAATTGACGAAACCTTAGATCGTAAAATAAGAGATTTCCTATTTGTCTCTGTCATTTCATTGAATTCGGAGATCGATCATTATGAAATCGCAATCGAGGTGAGTGGAGTTGTAACGTTCTATTTCCCTAGAAAATCGTCAATAAACAGTTAAAAGATAATGACTCTGTAAAGAAGAAGATGAAGTGATAAAGAAGAGAAAGCTTTTAACTTTTAATGAAGTTGAAAAAGCAGTGAAAGATTTTAGTTTTTAATGAAGCTGTTTTATTCGTAAATTATAATTTCACAGCACGTATTTTTCTGTGTATGCACCTCCACGACAGAAAGAGACGTTCATTTCAAGCAGATTTTATTTCTATTAAAATATAACACTCATTATTAATATGAAAGAATATGTATAAAGTAAGGTAGAAGTAAATGAAGTTATAGCTTAATAAAGTATCATAAAGAAGAGAGAGAGGAGAAGGGAGGGAGGGAGAGATAAATAAACATACAGAGAGAGAGAGAAAAGAAGGAAAAACAGTGAAAGATTTTGGTTTTTAATGAAGCTGTTTTATTCGTAAATTATTTTTTTTCACAATACCACGTAACAAAGCAACGAGAGAGAAAGAGATATTTATTTCAAGCAGATTTCTTTTGCTACATAAATCTAACACTCATTATTAAAATTGCACAGAGACAGAGAGAGAGAAAGAGAGAGTGAGAGAGAGAGTGAGAGAAAGAGAAACATTCATATAGAGAAAAAGAGACAGATATATAGAGAGGGGGACAGAGAGAAAGAGAGAGTGAGAGAAAGAGAAACACTCAGATAGAGAAAAAGAGACAGACAGAGAGAGAGGGGAGGAGAGAGAAAGAGAAACATTCAGATAGAGAAAAAAGACAGACAGAGGGAGAGAGAGAAAGAGAGAGTGAGAGAAAGAGAAAAAGAGACAGACAGAGGGGAGGGAGAGAGGGGAGAAGGGAGAGAGATAAAGAGAAACATTCAGATAGAGAAAAAGAGACAGACAGAGAGAGAGAGAGAGAGAGAGAAAGAGACATAGATACAGACACACAGAGAGAGAGAGAGGGACAGAGAGAAAGAGAGAGTGAGAGAAAGAGAAACATTCAGATAGAGAAAAAGAGACAGCCAGAGAGAGGGGGGAGAGTGAAAAAGAGAGAGCCAGAAAAAGAGAAAAAGAGACAGACGAGGGGAGAGAGAGAGGGGGGAGAGGGGAGAGAGATAAAGAGAAACATCCAGATAGAGAAAAAGAGACAGACAGAGAGAGAGAGAGAAAGAGACATAGATACAGACAGAGAGAGAGGGACAGAGAGAAGGAGAGAGTGAGAGAAAGAGAAACATTCAGATAGAGAAAAAGAGACAGCCAGAGAGAGAGGGGAGGAGAGAGAAAGAGAAAAAGAGACAGACAGAGAGAGAGAGGGGAGAGAGAGAAAGAGAGAGTGAGAGAAAGAGAAAAAGAGACAGACAGAGGGGAGAAAGAGAAAGAGAGAGTGAGAAAAAAAGTGAGAGAGAGAGAGAGAAAGAGAGAGAGAGAGGGGGGAAGGAACTCGTTTAATTAGCATAAGATTTTAAAATATGTAATCCAGTTCATGGAAATATTTTATTTTTTATACAACTGAAATCGATCGAGTCTATCTAATGTAAATCAGATCCCAGGTAAGCGCATCCTAAAACCCACCAGATGATTTTGAGACGATGACTTGTAAAAAGTCACGCTAATCACATGGGAGATTTTTCGGAATTCCTGAGAATTGACGACATAGCGACACGAGATCGTACAATAGAAGATTTTTCATTTGTGTCTGCCATTTGTTTGCATTATAAGATCGATCATTATGAAATCACATTCGAGGTGAGTGGAGTTGTAACGTTCCATTTCGCTAGAAAATTGTCAATAAACGGTAAATAATAATGACTCTGAAAAGAAGAAAAAGAAGAGATAAAAGAAGAGAAAGCTTTTAGCTTTTATTGAAGTTGGAAAAACAGGGAAACCTTTTAGTTTATAACGAGACTGTTTTATGGATAAATATTTTTTTTTCATAATATTCCTTCATACTGTTAAGGTAAAAAACACAACTGGAAAAAATACATTACGTCATATTATTTTCAAAGAATATTTTATTTTACAGATAAAGATATTATGAGATATCATATGTTAAAATTATATATCATATATATATTATTATATATATATGATATTATCATATGTTAAAATTAAAATACTTAGAATTATTATTGAAGATCTGTGACAATATTTTAAAAATATTTAATAGTTTAATATTTAAAATAAAAATAATTTTTAATGTTTAATAATTAAATATTAATAAGTTTTTCTGAGAGAGTTCCGTACCACTTGTTAACCAAATACTGGAAAGAAGAAAATAAATAAGTAAATACAATTACCCCCCCCCCCCCCCAAAAAAAAAAAAAAAAGAGGTTTTACTTTAATTTTCTCGAAGATTAATTTTTTTATCTTTTGGTTGTAGTTAAAATAATGAAGCGTCTATTAAGTATTACATGCTACCGTTTATTTTTTAACACTCGTTTCATCATTAAATTCTGGAAACCAAAAAATACGAAATAACATCCAAAACTAGTGAAAACTGATAGTTATTTTTTAAAAACTATTTCATTTCTTCCTAAGAGATTTCTTACTTAAATGTGTTAACCTTTTGAGGGGCGTTAGTATATATTATATACCACCTAATTTTAATCCGATTCAAACCAGAAACTTTTAATTAAATTTTACTTTTTTAAATTTGACGAGGAAAAGTTGAAAAATTGCTTATTCTTGTTTTGAACTAAATTCTTTCCTAAATTCCGGTGGGAATTCAACGTTGCAGGAGCACAAGTGCTTGCCCCTGAAAGGGTTAAACACGTGGCGTTCATACCGGGTGTTCCAAAAATGACTGATGGATTTTAAAATTCAATAAGTAGCAAACGGTGACAGATATTTAAAAAATTCTTGCAGGAGGGTTATGAATGATGTCAGGAATTTTGTTACTGTGATTCTTAATTTTAGTTCGAATTTCAAACAATAGACGAATAGACAAAAAAGAAAGGCTACCGCGGTGCTTTACGCGTATCTTTTTTTACAGACCGCCGGAGTCACGTGATGCTCGAAAGCCCCAATGCAAGTGCACGAAAAGAGCATCACGTCACTCTGGCGGTCTGTAAAAAAAGATAAGTGGAATGTACCGCCGTAGCCTGTCTTTTTCGTTAGCCTCGGCATTGATGCACCGCCCCCTGAATACGAGATGGCGGCAGTCGCAGGCGGATTTTTTTTTCAGCGTTTGAACGGTCCTTCGAACTTTAACACCAATAATATCTAAAAGTTTTCTTTAACTTATTTAATTTCAGAAAAACTAGGCGAAGAAAAGTTTTAGAAATTATTGGTGGTGAAGTTCAAGGGACTGTTTAAACGCTGAAAAAAAATCCGTCTGTGACAGCCGCCATCTAGTATTCAGGGGGTGGTGCATCAATGCTGAGTGGTGTCAGTTTCGGCCTCGACTGAACGCCAATCGCTGTCAACACCATCTATTGTTTCAAATTCGAACTAAAATCAAGAATCACAGTAAAAAACTCCTGACATCATACATAACCCGCCTGCAAGAATTTTTTAAATATCTGTCACCGTATATCAGTTATTGAATTTTAAAATCCATCAGTCATTTTTGGGACACCCGGTAAATGATCGTCCCGGTATTCTTAGCTCATAACTTTTGAGTTAAACATATGATGAAAAATATTATTACATATTCGTAAATTTCAACTCAAAAAGTTTTTTTAATAATACAAACAAAGTTGCATATGGGTAAAGTTTCAACTCAAAACGCTACTAATGACAAATAACGATTACAATCAAATAATAATTAATATTAAAATTTTACAAATTTATTAAAAGCTGTTAATGAATTATGAGTACAATGTTAGATAGATAGATATTTCATAATTACTCAATAATTTTTGATAAATTTAATAAAATTTTAATATTAATTATTATTTGATTATAATCGTTATTTGCTTAATAACTTTTTCAGTTGCAACATTACTCATATGTAATTTTGTTTGTGTTATTAAAAAAAAAAAACTTTTTGAGTTGTGATTTACGAATATGTAATAATATTTTTCGTCATATTCTTAAATCAAAAGTTATGAGGTAAGGTAACCGCGACAATCGTCACGGTTTCCTTACTCTGACACACTGTATATCTCTAATTAAGTCACATTCAGTATTGCATTTAGGTAGATTTCGTAAGAACCTATTACATTCTCCCCTAAGGTGGAATTTTTGAAAAATTTTCGCAGATCTACGCCGATCATGACTTCCAGAACCCAAAACCACCCTCAGTTCAAAACTTTATCTATCTATCTATCTATCTATCTATCTATCTATCTATCTATGTCACTTTTTTAGGGACACGATAACTGCAATAATTCTGCACAAATCTCTTCCAAACTGATACATAAAATCAAGGGGCATAAAATCTCGGTCAAGTTCGTTAATGGGCAAAATCGAACTAGGGGGGGGGGGGGGCTTTTTGTGAAAACAGAAAAGACCCCATAATTTCTTAATTATGATACGTATCGAATCCGTTTAAAGTTATTATTACTTGTAAGAAAAGGGCCGAAAATTTATGTGTGACAGATTTTTGATATCAATTAAAATGGCCCCAAGGGGGAAGGGAGGGGGGTTTTAGAAGAAATAAATTCATAACTTCGTCAATTCACAAAATATCAAATCCGCTTAAATTTAATATAAATTCTCTTAATATTATCTAAAAGTTTTATATTGACTAGTTTTTTATAAGACCAACCCTTATAGAAAAAAAAAAATCCCTGCCGCTCTGCCTGCAAACAAGTTAGGTTTCGAAGTGGGCGTTTCCAACTGCCGCTTCATGGCAAAAAGTTCATTTCTTCCGCAATTCCCAACAAACAGGGGCCCTACGGTCTGCATCTTCGAAATCTACCTGTGCCTGTAGACCGAGCCGTCAGGGATTTTTTTTTTTTTTTGTATATAGGTCTTAAGCCTTTGGTGACGATAAAAAGAAATATAAGTCAATTCTGTATTCAGAAAATATTTTCGCTAAAGTTACAAAAAAAAATGGTATAACTTGAAAAACTGTAATTATTATTTACATTTAAAAAGGTCCATAACCCAACAAATAAATGAATAATCTACAATATAAAATGTGCATTTATTCAAAAACCAGTCAAAACTAAGGAATAAAACCAGAATGCATAATAATAAAATAATATTCAGATAGCGCGTTTTTTCTTCTTTTTCTTTTTTTTCTTTTTTTCTTTTTGGTACATGAAAAATAATCTTTAACAGCTCATTTAATTTTAAAAACAAATAATAAAAATAAAATAGTCCCAATAAAATAAAAGAAAAATAATAAAAGTACATAATGTAATAAAGATAAGCAAAATAGGCATTTAAAGCAACTCACAAGAAACCATTGAAATGAATAAAAAATCCCTATAAATGGCATCATTTTTATTCAATCGTAAAGAAGAATAAAAATAAAAATCAGATTGTGAAATAAAAAGGTTGCTTTCTTATAAAAAGGATGCTTTCTTATAAAAATGATGTCATCTCAACCACGAAAACATTTCACTTTTAATGCCCCTGAGAACATATCTAAATACTAGCTATTAAAATTAAAAGTATTTTTCTTTTAAATTTTAATTAGAAAAATGATATCAATAAAGATATAGTAATCCTATTATTTGCCGTATTTTCTCCCTTGGCCTTGCTGAAACAAAATTTATGAATAGTCTCATTTTAGCTAATAAATTTTAACAGAACGAAATCTGATTGCAATGTTTCGGATGATTTTTATCAGATTATTATTAGGTGTGTACATAATTATATGTTGGGGTCAGAATGACAGTGCGGTAAGTCAAAAATTTCAAAAATCTAGATAACCACATTTCCAGTGAACGTATATTAATTTCTGCGCGAGTGAGACAGTCAAATAAGTCATAGTTCACATAGTTCACGCCAGACAGCAAAACAAGTTGGACCACTTAATGCAATGGTATTACGACAAGTTTCACAAAACCCCTCATTTCTCAAATAACTAAATATATTGACTTACTCCACTGTCATTCTAACCCCCTCATATAAATATGTAGCACCTATAGTCGTCGTCTGGTCTGTCCGTCTGTCTACATATGATAGCGCAAAAACTACCCAGCAGAATGGTTTGAAATTTAAGATATAAAATTGTTGCAGAATTTTGTCGAGTCATTTCAAATTTTATGAAAATCGAATAAAAACTTTACTCAGAAAAAGGAATTGATTAAAACTACAAAACATGTTTTGTTGACTACATTTTGGTGGTTTTAGCAAAATTCAAGTAAAATTGAACCATTTTACTTGAATTAACAAAACATTTTTTGCTGACGATACAAAATTTTTTTTTGGAATTGCAAAAAAAAAAAAAAAAAAAAAAAAAAAAAATTTTGTTGATTCAAACAAAATTTCCATTGACCTATATTTAAACAAAAATTTTGTTTAAATATAGGTCAATGGAAATTTTGTTTGAATCAACAAAAAATTTTTTTATTGCAATACCAAAAAATTTTTTTGTATCATCAGCAAAAAATGTTTTGTTAATTCAAGTAAAATGGTTCAATTTTACTTGAATTTTGCTAAAACAACCAAAATGTAGTCAACAAAACATGTTTTGTAGTTTTAATCAATTCCTTTTTCTGGGCGTTTAAAATATATTAATACAAGTTTTCTTCATTCTATTAAATCCTATCATACGTAATTAATTTCCATGATATAGATAAAGATTCTAGGTTGGCGTGGTGATTACATCATATTATTTTCGTATTACGGAATTTAAAACCGAATTTTTATACTAAAATGGTTTAATTATAGCAATCATTAGATTATATGATTTTTTGGACGACAGTTTTTTGATAGACGTTTCCGGAGAAATATATATTAAAATGGAAAATGAGTCTAAATATAGATTTCAAGTTCTGAAATTTTCAATGCTAGGTTTAAGTTTCCCATTGGAATTTTCAGTATGTGTCAACAAAATATAAAATGTTGCCAGCTTAAAATGTACTTATTACTTATCCATCATACGTAGTATAGGGTAAGTCTTGTAATCGTTTTGAAAATCGAAAAAAATTTTTTGACGGATTTACACGTTTCAGACACTGGAGATTCCGAAAAACATATTTTTAGAAAAAAAAAATTGCCGTCCGCCTCTCTGTGTGTGTCTGTGTATGTGTCTGTAAACGCTCTATCTCCTGAAAAAGTTGAGATAGAGACTTGAAATTTGGTATGTACTTAGTATGTAATCGTGGGAAGAAGCTTATTGACTTTCAGTAACGTCGATTATCCGGAACTATTTTTTTCGGATTCTCGAAATATTCGTTCTGATGAAAGGTATATAAAAATTTTCGAAATTGTTTATTTTAAGGAGTGACTATAAAAGACAATAAAAAAAACAAATTTTGTATAAAGCATGAAGTCGATCGGATAATGAGTTACCGAGATATTTGTAATCCTATTTTGCACACTCTTCGATTTTTTGTGACTCTTTTTTTATTTCATTCAAAATTCAATTCAAATATATATTTTAATTGGAAATGAGACGCTTAATCCGACGCAGTAAACCGTTAGTTAATAGGATTATCAATTTTGGAGTTATAAGTATGTTTCTTTTACGCAATTCAATAATAAAGCATTTAAAGTTTATGACGTCATCAAGCCACGATTTTATTCGAATTGCAATGCATTTTGTAAATAGTTTACGCATGTTTTATTTTCATATTTTATATTATGCGTATCCATGATGGGTAAGTATTACGGTGGCCACCAACGACTAGTTTTATTATCGAAATTAATCACATGATAATAACAGACGATATAATTCATTTCACTGAAATAATAACGATGATTTTTTTTTACATTGCCTTGTATTGGATATTTGCGCATAGTATAATTTTAATGTAGCAGACTTGTAATTAATTGTTTTTAAAAGTGCATTGAAACTTAGTTTCATAAAATAATATTAATATCTATAATATGAAAATCTGCATATAAAATAAATTTGGTATTCATGCTTTTTTACTTAAGAGTGCAACAGCTATTGCACAAATTCTGAATATTTATAAAACTAGTTATATTACTAACGCACCTCATTTGTCACGTTCGATGTACAATTTGAACGTGTTATTATTATTAATAATAGCAGTAATATTATTTACCGCGATGAGGTATTAAGAATCAACGTGCGCATGTTATGTTTTATGAGAGCAAGGCATTTGCGCGAAGGAAAAAAAAAAAGAGATATGTTTGTTTTAGCACTTTGTCATTTATTACATACTAGCAAAACAATCCCCCTCCCCGGAGTTCCCAGGACCCGCAGAAAAGTGCCGTCTATCCATGGTTATTCTTTGTTATTTAGTATTTCCACCCGGTAACACGTAAATAGCAATTTTAAACTGTAGAAAACTGTAAAATATGTAAACGACTTTCAGATTTTTTTTTTTTTAAAGTTATAAATATTTATATATATATATTTTTTTTAAAGGGAAGGTACCACTGAGAGAAGAAAAGTAACTTCTATACTTTTTTTTTGTCGTTGTTGTTATTGTTGTTTTGAATTTATATTTCCACCCGGGCAAAGAAGGAGACAATTTAAAACTGCAGAAAAAACGGAAAATATAAAATGCCTCCAGACAATATATTTTTTGAAATAATAAATATTAATATTTTTAAAAATAAAAGATACCATCAGTACCACGAATATACCGACAACAGCTAGCTAATTTTTATTATTTTTTAATTCAATCCAAACCCCGACGATTGCGATTTTAATGCCTTTACGCGCGATAGATTTCCCTAACCATCGCCAACAAACAAACAGAAACATACACAGATAGACAAAATCCTTTCTTTTATTAATGTAGATTATTGCTCAAAATAAACTGATAATTACGACAGGTGATATTAATACATACTAGTCATCAATATCTTTATTTGACAAGATTCATTTTTCACTAATTACTCGCTAGCGTTTTAGTTATCACCTTGGGAAAAAGCAAAGGCGGAAGACATTCAACCTGTTTATTTTCGGCGGATGAAGTCCGCAAATCACTCCACCCTTCAGAGTATGCAGAATAAAATACATTCGAACAGACAGAACAGGAAAAAAGCAGCAGATATAAATATCGCACAATATCGAGCAGTATCTGAACCATTTTCAATTATCGCTTTTTTTGCCTAATGGCAATCATGCACGTCTTTTGTATGCAGACGATTAAAAAAAATGTAATTGATTGCTTGTTTTTATTTAAATTATGTAGTATTGGTAAATCTATGTTTAACCAGTGTAATTATTATTGAAACGTGTGATATAATTAGTCGTTTTTGTTAAATTGGTTAATGTTGGATTGAATTTGTATCTAATATGTTTATCCACATCGGTGTGTGTGTTTGCTTAGAAAAATGCGCAATTTATGCAAATGAAACAAATATGATTATTTATTTCAATATCTGATGGTTTTCAGCATTTTCAGATTTGAAATTAGTAATTTTTTTTTATTAGAAATATTATTTTTTCTCTGGAAAATAAAGAGTTTATTATATACAACCAGACAGACAGAACAGGAAAAGCAGCAGATATAAATATCGCACGATATCCAGCTATATCTGAACCATTTTCAATTAAAGTGTTTTTGGCTAATGGCATTCATTCACGTCTTTTAGACGCATACAATGAAATAAAAAATGTAATTTATGGTTTGTTTTATTTAAACTACTAACTAACCGCCCGGTGTTGGCCGGGCCCGAGATAATAACAATCTCAGAGCAAGGCGTTAACCCCCCTCCCTTCCCCTCTCCCCATACCTGCAAATATAACGAATAATTTGTTCAAGAAAACCATCTTCACCTACATTAACGGGATCATTAAAAAAGGAAATACGTTTTTCTGACAATTAGACATAACGAAGACGCTACGCTAAAATAGTCGGCAGATGACAACATTTCCCATCCTCAATTTCAGATCTATATCTTAATTAGTTATCTAAATTTTTGTTCATTAGTAAAAATTGGTAATTATTTCCTTTCATTTTCGCAAACTAAATGGAGGGATCGGCCAGAGAAACAGATCAATTTGTAGTTCAGTTTTTAATGAAAGCAGATCCCTGTCTGAAACTTTCTCGGATTTTTTTTCACTGGCGCCGGCAGATTTTCGACAGTTTTTTGCATAAATTAAGAAAAATTACCGCCGAATTTTTCAAAAATCACATAGTCGGATGCAGAATTTTTTTTTTACATATATGCTCAGAAATTTTCAAATTGATATCTTAAATAGTTTTCTTAAATTCTCTAATTAGTAAAATAATTTCGAATTCGTTCATTCCCATTTGCAAATCCACAACAGCAGTTCTTTTCTTTAGCCATTTTGATTTAAAAGCCGGCATTTTCGATGCGATGGTTAATCATATTCTAATTAATATCTTGAGTAATTATCAAATTATTAAAATTCTGAGACTCAGGTGCACATGGTCCGACCTTGGACTGTCCACACCTAAATTTTCAGACTTCTAGGTGGGCTAGATTTTGCTAGCCATCGCCAACAGACACACACACACAGAGCGAAACTTTATTTTATTAGTATAGATATCGTAATCATACATCTGTATCCAAGCAGCGTAATTGTTATTTAGATGCAAGATATAATTAGTATTTTTTGTGAAATTAGTTGTATTGAATTTCTATCTGATATATTCATGAGTATGCGATACAAAAATGAAACTAGTCGGACGTGCCAATCCCAAAAACTTTCTTCTATCTCACACAAGTTTCGCATACACTAAAAAGGAATCTCAGCACCAATTTATATCAAGGTCTAACTGAATCTAAAGTTTTATTAAAATCCGTGTATCATTTCTTGAGGTATGACTACTGCTAAAATCGTGTAAATCCTGAAAAATGCAACATAGCAGCGCCACTTGTTGGGAGATTTACACCAAAATCTAATAAACAACAACTTATGGCAACATATAACTGAATCTGAAATTTGATGAAAATCCGTGCATTAGTTCTTGAGATAGAGTTATCGTGAAAATCCTGAAAAAAGTAGCGTAGCAGCGCCACCTGTTGGGCTATTTACACCGAAACATAATCAGCATCTATTTATGTCACGTTCTAACAGAATCTGAAGTTTGACGAAATTCTCTGCATTACTTCTTGAGATATAGCTATTGTGAAAAGCATGAAAAAAATAGCATAGCAGCGCCACCTGTTGCGATATCGACACCAAAACTTATTCAGCGTCTTTTATATCAAAGTCTAACTGAATTTGAAGTTTGATGAAAATCAGTGCATTAGTTTTTGAGATAGAGCTATTGCGGAAATCGGGAAAAATGCCGCATAGCAGCGCCACTTGTTGCGCGATTTACACCAAAAAACTAATCAGCACCAATTTATATCAGAGACTAACTGAATATAAAGTTTTATTAAATTCCGTGCATTAGTTCTTGAGATAGAGCGCCCACAAAATGTTTGTCACATACATACAGACAGACAGACAGACGGACGGATAGACAGAGTCACAGAGTCACAGACAGACATTCTCTAAAAACAGTGAAATCGTGTTCAGAACCTTCTAAAACGTATAAATTCTTCGAAAATTTTCATGAATTCAATTGTTTCTTCTTGTAAAGATAGAAGAAAGTAAAAAATTATGCAAATGAAAAGTTTCTAATTCTATTTTAAATGTTATTTTTTTGTCTGCTAAAATAATATAATGGATTACGTGTGATGCATATGCTCCAAAATGATCATGATCTACAAATAAAATTGCATGCTAATACACATGGAATTTCTAAACAAACATAGTTTGTAAGATGCAATTAAAAAAGTTAAAAGATTTGTTTTAACAAATAACAATGCATTGGAAAATAGCAAAAAATAGCAAAACAGTTAAAATGATCATATTTGAAAAAATAAAATTTAGATTTTTTAAATAAAGGTAATTTTTTTTGTAAAAGTTATATTTTTGTAAAGTTACGGAATCGGATGCCAATAACGTATTTTAGCAAGCGTGGCTTAACGCAAATTTAATTTCATTGTTGCAACATTTTTTTGTGACAAATATTTGTATTTGAATTAAAATTTTTCCCTCCTTGTTTATATAACTACTAGCTGAAGTACCCGGGTTGTCCGGGATTTAAAAAATGTTTGTGTAGAAAAATTAATTTCAAAATTAAACATGTTGTATAGAGAACTTTAAAATGTTAAAATATGCCAATATTTCCATAATCGGATTTTTATCATGATGCAATACGTTCCTCAAACTCATAGGACGTTATATTCACCTGCTGACGTCATATCTAGTTGCTTTCTCTGCTACTCATATTGATACTCTCTTTGTAAGATTCTCAAACATTTGAAAAAATCCGTTAAATTTCCAATATGACGTCATATTAATTTTCTTTATAATTCTCTATTGGCGTCATGTTAACCTGCTTTCTGTACTTACGCATACTCATACTCCTTGCATTATTAAGAAATGTTTGAAAATTTCCGTTATATTACCAATATGACGTCCTATTAATCTTTTTTTTTAATTGGTGAAACTTTTTATTTCATTTTCATTTTTTTACGTGGAAATCTTTCAATAGAAAATTAATTATTGTAGAAAGAATTTTACTGTGGATTTTTAATTGTTGGCAACTACAATAACGAAAAATGTTTAAATTTAATAGGAAAAGGCTGTTAGATTTTTGGTTTTTTATCTCTCTATATTAAAATAATACGACGTTTTCAAAATTTTATGATTTTCAGTGTTGCAGTAGGTATTCAGCTGTAAGTACAGAAATTTTCAAGTTTCTAATTTATACAGTTTCTGAGAACCGACTCTGTGACGGACAGACAGAGAAGCGAGACGAATAGGGTTTTGAGAGATGAACGAAACCCTAAAAATTACGCTTTTTAAAAAATTAACATGTATAGAAGAAAGTTTTGGAATTCGACTAGTTTAAATTGTTTTTTTTTTTTAATCGGAATACAATATCACACGAGCATGTAACCATAAGCAGAACCTTGACCAAATTTACAGGAAAGGCAAAACTACAAATCAGGTGAAAAATAAACTCCCTTTTCCTGTTCACATTTGTGATGAGTTTTAAAGAGACTTCACGCGTCACTTTCTCAATGTTCGTGATACTCACGTTACTGAAATGTAAATCTGAAATCGCCTGTTTGATTTCCTCGATTTAACCGACAGAGCAATGAATATCGCTTACTATTATAAACATCCTGGATTTGAAACTGGAATGATATCAGTATAATGAGTCTTTATTGCGTGTGTCTTATTTTTATTTTTTTTTATTTTATTTTTTTGTCATATCTGGATGCACTATTCCGAATCGGTTACCGATTTTTACCTTTCTCTTTCTTAAATCTGAACAAAAATTTCTTTTTGTAGATTTAGATTAAATCTGGCTTTAATGTTATATAATATCGGCTATGAGCAATTTATTATAGTGCGGTTTCCCATAAGAAACCAAGTCAAACCTACATTTAGGATATTGTTTTTTACACCATACAAATACAGTGAGAAAAGTTAATTCTCTTTGTAATTATGACTCAAAAAATGGTATATCACAGGTAATTAATTAAAAAATATATACAATTTTGAAATATGTGTTTGAAATAATTATGAACTGCAACCTATGAATTTTTTTTTTAACAGAAATCAATTTCTAGAAGGTTTAAATATACAAATCTGAACTTACAGCTCATTTTTCTACGTAATTCTTGAGTTATGCTATAAAAACTTCCCACATTGCATATTTATTTATTTATTTATTTGTTATATCTGGATGCGCTATTCCGAATCGGTTACTGATTGAACCTTCCCTTTCTTAAATCTGGACAACAATTTCTTTTTGTAGATTTAGATTAAATCTGACTTTAATGTTATACAATATCGGCTATGAGTAATTTATTATACTGCGGTTTTCCATAAGAAACCAAGCCAAACCTACATTTAGGATATTGTTTTTTACACCATAAAAATACAGTGAGAAAAGTTGATATATCTTAGTAATTACGTCTCAAAAAATGGTATATCACAGGTAATTCATTAAAAAAATATATACAATTTTGAAATATGTTTTTGAAATAATTATGAACTGTAACCTATGAATTTTTTTTTAACAGAAACCAATTTCCAGGAGGTTTAAATATAGAAATCTGAATTTTCTGCTTATTCTTCCATGTAGTTCTTGAGTTATGCTATAAAAACTTCCCGCATTGCATATTTATTTATTTCTTTATTTATTTTTGTTGTATTTGGATATACTATTCCGAATCGGTTACCGATTTTTAACCTTCCCTTTCTTCAATCTGGACAAAAAATTATTTTTGTAGATATAGCTTAAATCTGGCTTTAATGTTATATAATATCGGCTATGAGTAATTTATTATACTGCGGTTTTCCATAAGAAATCAAGCCAAACCAGCATTTAGGATATCATTTTTACACTATAAAAATACAGTGAGAAAAATTAATATATATTAATAATTTATGACTCAAAAAATGATATATCACAGGTAATTAATTAAAATATATACAATTTTGAAATATGTGTTTGAAGTACCGTAATTTCTGGCGTATAATCCGAAAATCGATTTCTAGAAGGTTTAAATATACAAATCCGAAGTTACAGCTCATTCTGCCACGTAGTTCTTGAGTTATGCTATAAAAACTACCCACATTGCAATTTGTTTTGCAATAATTACAAAGGCATTTAACATTTACTTCAAATTTAAAACTTAATTATTCCTAAACTACTTGATCGAATGATTTCCCTTTTAGTATTCTATTAGTAGAATTTATCGAAAAAAAAAACCCCAAACAAATATGATGTCAAAATTAGGAGTTCGTATCGAAAAATTCAGAGTTTGGTAAAATTTCAGTATAAAGACCATCCCCTAAGCTTATTTTTTTAATATAAATTGAAAAAAGACATAATTTCCAGTCAAATAACTTGGATGAATCGCGCAAATGATCCTTGCTGGGGTGAATTGTGATACGATGCGCAAACCATCACCGCATCGAGTGCACGCTTGGAATACCCGTATTAGATGGAATTAGATGGAACTCGATTAGCATACTACAATGGAAATGGTCTGCCAAGTCATATCTTGTTGGAAACCACCTGCATACCAAAGTTTAGTGGTAGTTTGGTAGGTCCCCATTGAGTTTTCCAATGAAATTCTTGCATCAGATAGAATATTACAATAGAAACTGAACTGCCAGTGGGACATGAAAGGTATAAAAGGATGCAGGAATTTCATTAGAAAACTCAATGGGGACCTATCAATTAACCACTAAAATTTGGTCTGCAGGTGGTTTCCACCAAGAATGACTTGGCAAACTAGTTCCATTTTAATATACCAATCGAATTCTATCTAATCCTGGAATTTCAGCCGTGAACGTCGAAGGTTTTAGGTCATTTTGCCGTATCTTAGCAGCAATTTTAGTTAAGAGCACAAAAATCAAGAAAACAAATCTACTAAAACCATGATTAAACATGTATTTCGGGGATGTTAGAATTTCCCCGCCCGGAGGGGGTTAAAGGGTGGTGGTCGAATGTTTTACGCCATTTCGCCATATCTCAGCAGCAGTTATAGGTAGGAGTGCGAAAATCATGAAAACAAATCTTCTAAAAAATATTTAAACACATATTTCAGTGATTTTAGAAATTCAGACACTATGAGGGGTTAAAGGGGGGGTGGTCGAATGTTTTAGGTCATTTTGCCATATCTCAGCAGCAGTTATAGGTAGGAACTTGAAATTCCAGAAAACAAATCTACTAAAAAAATGGATAAACACGCATTTCAGTGATTTTAGAAATTCCCCCCGAAGTGTTTTAAAGGGGGTGGTTTTGAAAAGTTTAGGACATTTCGCCATATAACAGCAGCTGTTTTATGTAGGTGCACGAAATTCAGGAAAACAAATCTACTAAACAAATGATTAAACACGTATTTCAGTGAATTTAGAAATCCCCCCCCCCCCCCCCCGGCAAAGGTGGTTAAAGTGGGATTCGAAAGTTTTAGGTCATTTCGCCATATCTCAGCAACAGTTTTAGGTTGGAGCGCGAAATTCAGGAAAACGAATGTAATAAAAAAATTACATTGTCTACCCGTGCAAAGCCGGGACGGGCCGCTAGTAATCTATAAAGTTGTCTCCGCCCCTAAATTCTGGCTACGATTGTTGCTTGACAATAAATAAATTTTGCTTGGGACAATCTCAAACAAATTTTTTTTTCATAATTTGTTTTCTATTTTAGGATCAATTCCCTATTACTACCAAGGCACGTAAGGTACTTTCCCAGAAACCACATATTTAAGGGGCCCAAAAATTTATGGTGTTTCAAATCAATTTTATTGTAAACAATCTTAAAAGAATAAGAAATTAAAATTTCTAGATTCATTACACAACTTATGTAAGCTAAAATTGTCAGTGAAATCATAAGTATATTTATAATTTTTCTTCTCATTTGGAGATTTAAGTTTCTCATAGTGCGCCCAATTTATTTCAGCTTTTTCATATGTGTTTTAAACTTGTTTAAAAATGTTTTAATTTTATGACTATCTTATTTATAAAATATAATTTTCTTTGGGTTGCGTATGTTTTTGAAGTTCGTGCAACATTAGTTCATGTTTATTTAACATGATATTTGAGTCTGTCAAGTTAATTTTTACGAAGAAATTTCAATAATAATAATAATAATCCAACTTCAGTTCACATTTATTCTCAGTCTTTCATTTAAATGGATGTATTACATAGTTATATTCATACACTTCTCATTCACAGTATTTGTAAAAATGTGATAATCTACGATTAGGGCCAAAAATATTTTCTGTTGCCATGGCCCAAAATTTTGATGGTCAGGTCTGTTCAGGATAAACAAACTTTTTTTGCAAAATCTCTTTTTTAATACCAACAAAAATTTAATTCAAAATCTTAGAGGTAGCAAGAACTACTTCTAGATCTTGCCAATTGAGCACATTATACGTATTCAACTATCCACTAAAACATGTATGGAACTGTTTTTCAGTCATTTGAAAATAGATTTTGTGATCTCAAGTAATTTTGATCGCAGTCATCGAGAGGCATATGGGGCTAACGAGAAAACAAATTCGTTGCGTGCCAGAAAATAAAACAAATTTATCTCAAAAAAAAAAAAAAAAAAAGAAACAAAGTCAGTTTTTTTTCACTGCGACCACTTTGGAAGGGGAAGGGAGCTGTTACCCCATAACCCCCACCTCTTGTGTACTAATGTGGGACTAAAGAAAATAGAATGGGTTGTCCATTGCATGACAGAAAAAATAATTCTAATTTTATCTCAAACATAAAGAGGAAAAGCAGCACTTTTTTCATTCCATTTTGGGAGGTGGGGGGGGGGGGGGGCTGAGTCCCATCAGCCCCTTCTCCCTCTTTGGATATGCTGTGGTGTTACTCTGTACTAATATAGGAGTAAAGGTAAGAAAGTGGGTAGTCTGTTGTATAACAAAAAAATACAAATTTACCTCAAAGAAGAAAAAAACAGCATTATTTTCATGAGATGCTCGACTATTTCGGGAAGAGGGGGCCCTTTGTAACCCCATCAGTCCCCTTCCCCTTTTTTGAAACGTTTTGATGTCAATGTGAACTAATATGGGGCTAAAAAGAAGAGAGTGAGTGGTATGTTGTATAACCAAAAAAAATTACAAATTCATCTCAAAGAAGAAGAAAACAGCACTTTTTTCCTGAGATTTTCGAATATTTCGAGAGGGGTGTGTGTGTAACCCCATCAACTACCTTTTCCTTTTTAGGTATGCTCTGATGTCAATGTGGACTAATATGGGACTAATATGGGACTAAAAAGAAGAGAGTAGATAGTCTGTTCTATGACCAAAAAAAAAAAAAAAATACAAATTTATCTCAAAGAAGAAAATAACAGCACTATTTTCATGAGATGTTCAACTATTTGGGGAGGGGGGGGGGGCTGTAATCCCATCAGCTTCCCATTTCCTTTTTAGGTATGCTCTGATGGCAATGTGGACTAATCTGGGGCTAAAAAGAAGAGAGTGGATAGTTTGTTCTCTGACAACAACAAAAAAAAATTACAAATTTATCTCAAAGAAAAAAACAACAGCACTATTTTCATGAGATGTTCAACCATTTGGGGAGGGGGGGGGGGCTGTAACCCCACCAGCCTCCCATTTCCTTTTCAGGTATGCTCTGATGTCAATGTGGACTAATATGGGACTAAAAAGAAGAGGGTGGATAGTCTGTTCTATGACAAAAAAAAAAAAAAAATAAATACAAATTTATCTCAAAGAAGAAAAAAAAACAACACTATTTTCATGAGATGTTCAACTATTTAGGAGGGGGGGGGGCTGTAACCCCATCAGTTCCCCATTTCCTTTTTAGGTATGCTCTGATGGCAATGTGGACTAATATGGAACTAAAAAGAAAAGAGTGGATAGTCTGTTATATAACAAAAAGAAAAAAAAAATACAAATTTATCTCAAAGAAGAAAAAAACAGCACTATTTTAATGAGATGTTCGGCTATTTCGGGAAGGGGGGGCTGTAACACAAGCAGATCCCTTCCCCTTTTTAGGTATGCTCTGATGTCAATGTGGACTAAAAAGAAGAGTGTGGATAGTCTGTTGTATAACAAAAAGAAAAAAAAATACAAATTTATCTCAAAGAAGAAAAAAACAGCAACATTTTAATGAGATGTTCGGCTATTTCGGGAAGGGGGGGCTGTAACACAAGCAGATCCCTTCCCCTTTTTAGGTATGCTCTGATGTCAATGTGGACTAAAAAGAAGAGTGTGGATAGTCTGTTGTATAACAAAAAGAAAAAAAAATACAAATTTATCTCAAAGAAGAAAAAAACAGCACTATTTTAATGAGATGTTCGGCTATTTCGGGAAGGGGGGGCTGTAACACAAGCAGATCCCTTCCCCTTTTTAGGTATGCTCTGATGTCAATGTGGACTAAAAAGAAGAGTGTGGATAGTCTGTTGTATAACAAAAAGAAAAAAAAAATACAAATTTATCTCAAAGAAGAAAAAAACAGCACTATTTTAATGAGATGTTCGGCTATTTCGGGAAGGGGGGGCTGTAACACAAGCAGATCCCTTCCCCTTTTTAGGTATGCTCTGATGTCAATGTGGACTAAAAAGAAGAGTGTGGATAGTCTGTTGTATAACAAAAAGAAAAAAAAATACAAATTTATCTCAAAGAAGAAACAAGTTGGAAATTGTACGTCAAACGTTACAAACGAAGTGCGTTCGTACTCACGTTTTAGAATTAAATTCATGATATCCCGTGCGTAGAACGGGTTAAACAGCTAGTTAAGTATATATTTTATGACACTGTTCATACAAATATCTTAACTAGTTATATAAATAT
This sequence comes from Maratus michaelseni, assembly GCA_963931845.1. NCBI lineage: Eukaryota > Metazoa > Arthropoda > Arachnida > Araneae > Salticidae > Maratus > Maratus michaelseni. Next base: position 114,352,605 of record OZ007598.1, on the reverse strand, counting down.
TCAGATATATGTATCAGCTAGTTATATAAATATTCAGATCTTTCTGATTTCTAATTCTGTGAAATGAATTATATCGTCTGCAGATTAATTTCTGTAATAAAATAAGTATCTCGGTTGCTTAACGATTAAACCTCGGAAGCTTCTATAACAAGAAAGTACAGATTTTTTTTTTTTAAATTCAAATTTCTTAATAAATATTTTTATTAATATCTCCTAAAGTTTTGATTCGATTTTAATAAAATTTGAAATGTCTCGACAAAATTCTGCAAAGATAATATATTTTAAATTGCAAACCATTTGGTTGGGTAGTTTTTGCGTTGTTATATGCGGACAGACAGACAGACGGACGGACAGACAGACAGACGGACGGACAGACGGACGGACCAAACGACGACTATAGGTGCTACGTATTTATATAATTACGAACGCACCTAAAAAACAGCACTATTTTAATGAGATGTTCGGCTATTTCGGGAAGGGGGGGGCTGTAACACAAGCAGATCCCTTCCCCTTTTTAGGTATGCTCTGATGTCAATGTGGACTAAAAAGAAGAGTGTGGATAGTCTGTTGTATAACAAAAAGAAAAAAAAATACAAATTTATCTCAAAGAAGAAAAAAACAGCACTATTTTAATGAGATGTTCGGCTATTTCGGGAAGGGGGGGGGGCTGTAACACAAGCAGATCCCTTCCCCTTTTTAGGTATGCTCTGATGTCAATGTGGACTAAAAAGAAGAGTGTGGATAGTCTGTTGTATAACAAAAAGAAAAAAAAATACAAATTTATCTCAAAGAAGAAAAAAACAGCACTATTTTAATGAGATGTTCGGCTATTTCGGGAAGGGGGGGGGGCTGTAACACAAGCAGATCCCTTCCCCTTTTTAGGTATGCTCTGATGTCAATGTGGACTAAAAAGAAGAGTGTGGATCGTCTGTTGTATAACAAAAAGAAAAAAAAAATACAAATTTATCTCAAAGAAGAAAAACCACTATTTTCATGAGATGTTCCACTATTTCGGAAAAAAACAGCACTATTTTCATGAGATGTTCGACTATTTCGGGAAAAGGGGGGCTGTAACCCCATCAGCCCCCTTCTCCTTTTTAGGTATGCTCTGATGTCAGTGTGGACTAATATGGGTTTAAAAAAAATAAGAGTGAGTAGTCTATTGTATGACAAAATATATATATATACAAATTTATCTCAAAGAAGGAAAAAACAGCACTTTTTCCATGAGATATTCGACTATTTCGGGAAGGGGGGGCTGTAAACCCATCAGCCCCCTTCCTCTTTTTAGATATGCTCTGATGTTAATGTGAACTAATATGGGGCTAAAAAGAAGAGAGTGGGTAGTCTGTTGTATAATCAAAAAAAATTACAAATTTATCTGAAAAAAGAAGAAAACAACCCTTTTTTCATGAGATTTTCTACTATTTCGGACGGGGGGGGGCTATAACCCCATCAGCCCCCTTACCCTGTTTATGCTGTGATGTCAATGCGGACTAATATGGACTAACGAGAATACCTAATCCACCGTATAACAGAAAAAAATATTAGAAATTTATCTAAAAAAGAAAGAAAAAAGCACTTTTTTCATTTTACTCTTGACAATTTCGGGGGAGGGGGGGCTGTAGCCCCATCAGCCCACCCCCTGGATACGCCACTGAGATGCAATATAAGCAGTTGGAAAAGAAGAAAGATGTTCGTATGGCAAACTGATTCAAATGGCCGTAGAAAATACCTTTTAGAACGACATTGCGATTTATGTATTGCTGACATGAGGAATCGACTTCATCGGATGGTGCGAAAATCAGTTAAATATGTCTGAAACATCGGTCGTTGATAAGAATAGCTACACACGAAAAGTCTGTTCTGAATTTATGACAAAGCATTTAACAAAAGGGTAAAAAAAAGAAAGAAAAAAAATGGACGAAAAATCATACATCAAGCATAGATTATGAAGCACTTTCCCACACATTCCGAATACTGTAACAAAGCTTCACCTAATACACACGATAAATATCTAATACACAATAAATATACTGTGTGAACTAACACACACTTAGATTACTGAATGGAAATGTCTAATGCTCTCTTCGTAAGCGATAGTCGGCATCCACTTCATATTCAAAGGGGACACGGTATACTTTGAACCAACACACAATAAATATCTTCACACGCATAACACACTTATGGAAAACGCATAACACATTTGAAAACCAAAATTTTTTAATTAGCACCTATAGTCGGAAAAAATATCCGAATCCTTTTATGCAGTTCTGTATATGATCTATAGATTCTTATGTATAGTACATAATATGCTAAAGTTTACTTTAGTTAGAAAACGCATAGCATAGTTGAAAATTCCTTGTCAGGAATTTCTGTCAATAAACGGAAATGTATTCGAGATATTTTGTGCAGCCCTGTATATCATCTATAGGATTTAAACCCACCGAGTAATATGCAAAAAATTAGTTAAATTTAAAAACGCGTACCACAAAGTAAAACGCACTTCCAACAATTATCGTTCATAGACAGTAGTGTAACCGAATTTTTTAGTGTGTAGCTGCAAATGAACGATGAATGCTATGCACATCTTATTCTATAATAAGCATCTTGTAGTGTACCTGAATGATGTATATCATTTTCAATATGTTTGAAATAGTGCAACATCATTAAAATACATCGCAGACGATTTTTTTCCAACGACTTTTTTGCAACGAAACTCTTTTGAGTGTCCTTGTAAACGATTTATAAATGCTACATACTTAATTTTCAATACTGTACATACCATAGTAAATCTCAATAATATACATCAATTGCATGACCAACTGACTGCATTCACGCGAGTTAGAGCACAGACAGACAAACGTAATTAATAAACACTTTTCAACCATATTGGAAAGTGTTAAAAAAGGGAAGGCTAAGTAAAATCGTGGAAATGCATGAATTCCTCTTCGTAAAACGAAAAACAACAATGGGATAATCCCACTACTACAGTGTGTAGGTTGTATTTGGCTGTGAAATTTGTATATGTATGCTTTGTAAATGTGCATTATTATATGGTTTATTTGTGTGGACATATTTTTTACATATTTCGTATTACATTATTATATGTCTTATTTATGTAAATATTAAATAAATTGCTTTTCAATGTGTACACATCAAGTGGTGTAAATAGTGGACAAATTTCTTGTGCGTTTTATACATTGCTTTACTTCATAAAGATATGATAATATGATGAGATTTTAAAAATCTAAATAAAGATTTAATTAAATAAAAGAAGAGAAAGGGCTTGTGAAAATTTTGATTATCTCGCCAAATTCCGCTCTGCTCTCTATCGCGCCAAGGTCCTTATAACAAAGAAGTACCTGAAATACGTTCAAATTATGTATCGAGCTGCTAACTCTATGAGTTTGATTGGTATTGTTTGATATGGTAAATTTCTGTATGCTCCCGAAACTAATGCACATCACCCTTAACCTTAAGCGACTGCTATCACTTGACTAATTAACATGATTTTGTTTTAATCTTTCTCTTTCAATCTATTGTGTAAAACAGTCCATTGAATTGAAAATGTCTTATCCGACATCTCGGAAAAGAATACTTACTTGAAAAACCAAAAATAGATAGCAACAAAGCAAATGCGTATATTTTTAACTTCCTTATTACATAGGAAAAAAAAAGAAAACTAACACCGGAAAAAATAATAAATTATTATTTTAGAATATAACAACAACAACAAATACTTGATTATTGCTCTTACTTTCTTGTTGTGGTATCGTGTTAACTAACCGATCGTTGCAGACGGTTAGATATTACTGAATGGAAATGACTAATGTTCACTTCGTAAGCGACAGTGAGCATCAGCTACAAAGGGGACAGGGTACCCTTTGAAATATTTTTTTATTTGGGTATATTATAATATATTTTTGACGTATTATTAAAAGCTCTTATGAAGGAAAATGATTTAATCAATAAAAAATACAATTCCTCTGATATATATATATATATTTCCATTGTATATATATATATATACAGTGACCTCTCACTTATACGACTTTCAGGGGACCGTAGAAAAAAGTCGTATAACTGAGAGTGTCGTATAAGTGAGAGACCGTCTTATTATACAAGTTTCAAACTTTATATGCATTAATTATTTTACCTATATTTAAAACGATAAGTTTTGAGTACTAAGAACAGATTTTAACAAAATTTGTAAAATAATATTAAAAAATAAAATATAAAATGTATTTTAAAATGTTTACAAATAGTTCACTCACCACTATGTTTATTTTGAAGATTTACAGATCAGATTTTCTCAAACAATGAAGTGATTTTAGTTTGTCTCTGTCGTCGACGAAAAGAGAAAATGACTTTTTCTAAGTCTATTAAAGCTTTTAAGTTATTTTCGGAATAATCATTTTGGTGGACATAATTCTTTAATGTAATTAAAACGGCACTTCCTTCTGAAAAAATTACAACAGTAGGGACATTGCTCTCATCTTCGGCACCCACCTCGCTCACGTCTTCATTATTGATATCGTCAAAGATTTCCCATTAAAGGATTCCCATACATACGCTCTCAAAATCGGATTCATTCGTTGAACTAGCAGTTTGGTCTTGTGAAAAACCACATTTTCTAAAACAATTCTTAACTGTCTGCGATGTCACATTTCCCAAGCAGATGCGGTAAGATGCTAATGGAAATCTAAAATGGAAATTACTTTAGCTTTTTTTTTTGTTTTCTAGATCAAAAATAAAACGACAAATTAAACTCCTTCTATAGTTTACTTGAAATTCTTTATAATCTCTAAATCTAATAGCTTTAATCTGTTTGTGGAATTTGCTGGCAAAAATCGAACTTTAATTTGACGCAGAAATGGTAGATCTTTTACATATGGATGTGATGGACATTGATCCAGGAAAGTGCATTTTGCAATAACCCTGATTTCTCACTCAGTACTATACAGAGACGTGATCTGTAGGTGGTCATTTGGCTTTTGTTGATCGGTTTTGTTAAATGGCAGGCACAAGAAAATTTTATACAGCCACCTCCCCGCCATAGATTTCATCGTTAATAACACACCAAGGTAGATAAGAAATGTTATTCATTATTGATAAACACTTTAAGAATAGTCAAAATGACAAAGGTCAGAAACGTTAATGATTTGTACTTTAATTATTATAAAAATGAATTGTTGAGTGAGAAATGTAAAATCGCTTGAACTGTTTAAAGCGTCGTATAACTGAGAGAAGCAGTCGTATAACTGAGAGAAGTTTAGCATTATTTCCCATAAAGCGTGGACGGGACCAAGAGAATTCGTCGTATAACCGAGAGAGTCGTATAACTGAGAGTTCACTGTATATATATATATATATATATATTTCCATTCAATTTTAAAATGCATTTAACAAATATATATATATATATATTTGTTTTATGAAAATTGTAAAATACATTTCTCCCACAAGTTTGCTCTTTTTACAACATATTTTTTCATAATTTTCTTACAAATGTGGTCTATAACTGTAAGTATCAGATTTCACAAACTTAATTAGTTTAAGAACATATAATTTAAATGTCGTGACATATGGGAAAATCCACTAAAAATGTCTATTTACTTAACATTTTTATAAAAAAAAAAAAAACTTTTTACGCAAATCAGATCCTTAATCTTAAAATGCATCATAAAGCAAAACATTTATCATATTTATTTTCAAATCCATTTGTTCATAAGTTCTGGTGACATTCAACAATTTCTACATTTTTACAACAGAAGTAATTTGCCCCTGAAAGGCTTAAAATGGCTTTTTGGCCCTCAATTTTTGCACTGCTATGCCCCTGAGTGCAGATCGGGGAAGAATCTATGAATCGAATGCCATAAAGAATTTTAAAAGTTATAATCAATAATTCTTGAAACAAAAAATCCGCACGATAAGAATATAATTTAAGGAAATATAAATGAAAGAAAAAAAAAAGTCATTTTAGAAGCTAAATTAAATGAAAAGTTTTTTACACAAATAATTTAAATAAGATATCTGAGTGTTAATTGCCGAATCGTCAGTTGAGGCTTACTGTGGAGACACGAAAAGTTTTTGGTTTCCGTCTGTCTGTTTGTCTGTTCCGCGATAACTGCCGTAAAAATCGTCCTTTTAAGTTGATTTTTGGTGGGTATGTTGGTGAAGTCACCGGAATGAGCTGTATAGTTTTTAGTTACATTTGGTTCATTCGTTCGAAGGATATAGAACATTTCTTTTTAGGTCATAATGCTTTCCTATGGGAATGCAGACGATTTTTAAATTTCATTTTTAACTGAAATGAGAATCGCATATTTGAATAATGGATTCAAACTTAAAATTACGGATACTAAAATTTCGATATGGAGGTCTTAAATACATGCAATAGCTTTGAAAATTTGCCGATACATCTATTAGAATTTAGAAATTAATGGTTTAAATTATTAGAGTTTTTTTTGCAACTGCTCGGGAAATATAAAACATTTTATTTTCCTATTTTTTACAAATTTTAAAATGCATTTCTTTTTTCTTTCCTCTTTATTTTATTAGTTGCTTAGCAACCCTATTTCAAAGAATATCAAAATAAGAAATGCCTTTTTTATCTAAAAAATTACAAGAATAAGAAATTCATAAGAATTTCAGAATATCATTGCATAAATCGTGTTTAATTTAACGCTTCTAATTTCTGAAACCTCCGAAGTATTTTATATGCATTTAAATAGGATTTGTGTATATTGTTAAGATGTTACTTTAAATGTTTTTTTAATGTAAATAAATTATTTGTTTGTTTAAAAGATGTTGTCATAATTTAAGTGTATGCGTAATTAATTTTAAAACCTAAATCTTTCTTTAGAATTCATTAACTTAAGTATTTGTGTTTTAATAATAGATTATCTTTGGGGTTGTTTTGAAATTTTACTGGAAATTCCTTACACTCCTATTCAAAACAAAGGCTAGATACTCGTCTATACACAACGCGATGGATTATTTCTCATAAATAAATAATTTCTTTATTAAATAGTATCTAATTAAGTCACGATCACCGAGTCTTCTGTAATCAGAAGCCCCTAAAGATAATTTCTGAGTTATGGTAAAGGTGCACCCAACACCTTATTTTCTCTATGTGTGGTAACTAATTAATTATTGATATCTGTAACCGGCCATTAGTGGGCTTTGTCTATATATTGCCAGCACCTACCCTATATGTTTCGAGAATAAGTTTGCATGAAAAATGTTGTTTTAAGGACGAAACTTTTTATTGCATTGAGTTAGAAACTCGAAGTTTTTACAAAACAATAGGGCAGTGGGCCTTATTATTTATATTAATTTAAACTTGATACCTTCAGCCTTCCTAAAAAAAAGGTCTTGGCAGACAGACGGTCAGACGAGTTTGCCACGAAATAAATTGATAAGGAAATCATAAATTAATGATTTTTGGATATTTTCTTTTACATTTGCTATAAGATGTTTCCTTCGTGCCAAACGTCAAGTTTCTAGGTCAACGGGAAGTAACCTATAGGTCTTGAAAGTGAATATGTATGAAAAAAAAATAACCCGTTGTTTTAAGGCCGTAACATTTTATTGCATTGAGTTAGAAGCTCAAAATGTTTATAAAACAATGCGGACAGGAGCGTTATTATTTGATATTAATTTCAACTTAATACCCTTAGCCGTTTCTGAAAAAAAAAAAAAAAAAAACGGTCGTGACACACAAACGAACAACAAAGTGATCCTATTAGGATTCCGTTTTTAGCACTTTCCAACCTAGTTGAAAAGTGCTTATGACTTCGGTTTGTCTGGCCGTATGGCCGTCTGGCCGTCTGTCCGTGCTCTAACTCCCGTAAATATGCTCGGATTGCTCTGCAATTTTTATATGTTATTTTCGTTATCTATGGCACGTTCCCTATTTCAACTGAAGTGTGTAGCACTTATAGTTTTCTTACAGGGACACTCAAAAGAATTCCGTTATATTGCGGTCTATGGGGAAAAATCATTTGCGGTTTATTTTAAAAATGCTTCACTATTGTAAACGCATTGAAATTTATATAGATCACTAAGATGCATTAGAAGAAGCTTAATATGGAATAGTAGGTGTATAGCACTTAGAGTTATTTTACAGGGACAGTCAAAATAATTCCGTTACATTACGTCTATGGAGAAAAATCGTCTGCGTCTTATTTAAATAATGTTCCACTATTTTAAACGCGAAAAAATCATGCGTCAAGCATAGATTATGTAGCACTTTCCAACGCTTCCAAAATAATTTTACAAATCATACCGTTTAATAAGCTAAAAGATAACATCTAAGTAAACTATTTGGAAAACGCATAACATATTTAAAAACATAATTTCAGGAATTTCCAACAGATAAAATATTCGGAAAAATATTCGAATACTTTTATTCAGCCCTGTATAGGATCTATAGGTTTGTATATATACTACATAGAATGCTAAATTTTAGTTCAGTTAGGAAACGCGTAGCACAGTTTAAAATTCTCCGTCTGGAGTTTGTCAATAAACCGAAATGTGTTCGCGAACTTTTGTGCTTCCCTGTATAGGATCTACAGAATTTATACACACCATGTAATAAACAAAAAGTGAGTTAAATTTAAAATCGCGTTCAGTAACTTAAAATGCACTTCCAGGAATTATTGTTAACAGGCAGTAGAGAATTCTTTTGTGTGTCCCTGTAAATGAACGATGACTGCTATGTACACAATATTCTGTAGTAAGCCTCTTGTAATGCACATTAGTGATATATATAAATTTCAGTGCGTTTAAAATAGTGAAACATTACTTAAATAAACCGCAGACGATTTTTCTCCATAGACGTAATGTAACGGAATTCTTTGGACTGTCCCTGTAAAGTAACTATAAGTGCTATGCACACCCTATTCCATATTAAGCTTCTTCTAATGCACCTTAGTGATATATATAAATTTCAATGCGTTTAAATTAGTGAAACATTATTTAAATAAACCGCAAATGATTTTTCCCCATAGAACGCAATATAACGGAATTCTTTTGAGTGTCCCTGTAAAATAACTATAAGTGCTACACACTTCCGTTGAAATAGGGAACATGCTATAGATGGCGACAATAACATATAAAAATTGCAGAGCAATCCGAGCATATTTACGGGAGTTAGAGCACGGACAGACGGCCAGACGGCAGACGGCCATACGGCCAGACAAACCGAAGTCATAAGCACTTTTCAACTAGGTTGGAAAGTGCTAAAAAGAGAATTCGGAATGCAGTTTATGTTTTAAAAAAAAATACCATCAGTAGATAACCTTCTATAAATACACTGGCCTCCAAAAGTTAAGGTACAACCGGTTTTTTGCGTCTAATTTGCAAATGAATGAATATAGAAACAACAAATTTGGAGGAAATGTGCGCTAAACTGTTATTTATTAAATGCGACATGGAAATTTACTTAAGTTAAACGTATAAATGAAATTACAACAAAAATGCACTCATGGTGGAAAATTCCATTCTTGGAGAAATCAGTACATCGCAGTATTATGCAGTAAAATGTGACAGAAACATGAAAAAACTGGTTCTAATACGGAATATGCCCACTCCGGACTTGAATGCATTGGCGGCATCGACTTTCCATGCTCTCAATTAAATTGTCGGACACCGAAATGGGTAACGCTGACCAGACTTGGAGTAAGCCTTGTTCCAGCTCATTTAATGACCTTGCAGGAGGACTTAAAGTCGCAACCTGTCTTCCAAGATAGTCCCAAAGATGTTCTATCGGATTCAAGTCTGGAGAGTGTGCTGGCCATTCCATTCTCTCCAAACCGTGATCCTCAAGATAATCCTCAACAACCACAGCTCGGTGTGGTCTCGCATTATCATCCATTAGAATGAAACCATTGCCAATAGCACCGGCATATGGGCACACATATGAATCAAGGATCTCATTCCGATATCTCGCACCAGTCACAATTCCTCCATGGAACACATGCAGGTCAGTGTGGCCTCCGAGTGTGATCCCTGCCCAAACAACGATTCCGCTGTTTCTGTACCTGTGTGTTTCGACAGTGTTTGATTGATGGTATCGAGTGCATTGTTCTCTCCAGATCAGAAGACGTCCTGAATCGCTCTCCAGTGTGAATCTGGACTCGTCTGTGAAGAGTACAGAAGTCCACTGTTGTCTGGTCCACGAAACACGTTCTCTTGCCCAACATAAGCGGGCCCTTCTCTGCCGTCTGTTGAGGGGGACACACACAACTGGTCGCCTCGCAGGAGACCTGCATTGTGAAGACGTCTTCGCACCGTAGTAGCGGATATTCTTTTCCCTGATGTTGCAAAGTGGTCTGCAATGAGTTGCGACACAGTAGTGCGTCTTCTCCTTCGGGCCGAAAGAGCTAGAAACGGTCTTCTACAGGTGTTGTAACACGTGGACGGCCTGGAACATGTCTTCTGAACACAGAATCTTCGGATTCATACTAATCCCGGAGTCGTTGGACTACACTGCGAGACACATTGAACCGTCTAGCAGTATCGGCGTGTGACAACCCCATTTCCATCCATCCTACTGCCCGCCACCTTAGTGAATCGGGCAAACGACTTCTTCTAGACATTTCTTGACTCTACTGGCTGTTGTGAACAAAACCGACAACAATAGTTCGAATACAACAAAACTTACACGCGAAATTACGAAAGCTTCGTAATTGCATATTTTTCTCTCATTCACAAATACCTATTATTTTCTATAAAATAAAAGTGGTAGCTGTAATTTTTGCGGAAGTTTTTTTAAAGCTTATTATTGTCATTCATATAAACTATGAAGTTTAATCTGACTGCCATTTTTTGTCTGGTGAGCTTCGAAAAACATGTTGTACCTTAACTTTTGGAGGCCAGTGTATGTAGAATAAAAATAAATCAATAAAAAAACATTATGAATATTTGAGGGGAAAGTATAAGTTTGAACAAGCACATAAACTGGAAAATCGAAATCATAAACATTTTCTAAATGTACTGTTAAAATGCCACAAACCGTCTTTTCTCAAACTAATCATGTAACTTACTGTCAATTTTTAAAGCATCCGAAATTTACTTTCACAAAACGTTTCTCAAACACAACATGCTTATCAGAGATATAAGTTTCCGTTTAGATTCCTAACAAAATTTACTTTCCATTTAGCACTAGGAAATCTCTCAGTGCGCGATCAAAATAACTGGATTGAAAATTCACCATATATAATTGATACTATACAAAGTAACCAAAAAGGTTCTTGTCTTTTTTGATCGTCAGAAACAAAACGATTTACACCAAATATCATATGCAGTTAATTCTCAAATTCATATCGACATCCAGCACCATTTTCCAGCATATATCCAGCTTTGAAATACCCTGATGGTAAAAATCGAGGGTTTTGAGCTCGAAGAAATACGTGGGTGTCTGCCGCAAGTCTGTTTTATTTCCGATAAAGGTTAGATAGTCCAGGAGATAGAAGAGGTAATTGTAGAGTGGCTGTTGGCGAAATGTCCATGGAATATGGTGGATGGCACAATGTTTTCTATCCAAGTCGCTATATGGAGGGCTCTCACTAGTCCGTTGTATAACCCCTTCGCGACGAGCGTCCTTTACAGAATTTTTAATCTTTTACCACCGGTTTTTCAAAACAGAAATTTTTGCCTAATTGAATGGCAGAAATGCTATCATTGAATAATACAAAGCTTACAATAAAAAGTAACTGGTGGGAATAATCGAGGATTCTGAGCATCTTATGCGTCACGTATACGTGTCGCTCGTCCCCAAGGGGTTAAATACCAGTATTTGTGAAAAAAAATTCGTGCTAAGGTTTTACAATATTTGCAGAAAATATTACTTTCCAGGTTATGTCTACAAAATTTGTAAGAAAAATTTAGAAAGAAAACTTTCTTAGAAAAAGTGGTGTTAAAAAAACGTACCGAAGGGGAGGCCTATATATGGTATTCCTGGTCACTCCCGTCATATATGCCCTAAATTGTAGTGAAGGAGAAGCATAACCTTGCGATTAATCAGTGATGACCGCATTTGTTAACTACTTGTTGCACACGTTCCAACTGCTGTGAGTTCACATATGCAATGATTGTTTGATGCGTTGGTAACAGCTCATTGTGCACCACTTGTCGACTAGTCCTTCAAATACAGAGCATGATCTGTCACAGTTGTAGGGATAGCCTTGAGGACTGAGTCACAGCGTCCTGAGCTGGCAACCAGTGTAGAGTACCATACAGGACCCACCACTTTTCGTCACTGGTGAACATTCGATCGAATATGAATGCGTTGCGGTGTCGATAAAACAACGAGAAACAGGCTGATATTCGTTGTTGCTTTTTGACGTTCAAAAATGTGTGAGGTACCACTTGCTCAACTTGAACGTCTTCACTATGCTGTGCATGTGAAGTTTGATTGTTTCATCAGAAACCTGGAAACGTTCGGCAAGCTGATCACACGCTAGACTACTGTCCTCCTCTATGGCCGCTTTCAGGGTCTCATCAACCAGGATCTTGAACATCCACTATGAGGGTTCATTTCAGAGAGACTGATTTTCTGACCTGGAACCAATGGAACCAATGTATGTAACCAATGACTTCTGGAACCAATGTAATTCATTAACAGCATATCTCCAAAGTCTTTGCGTAATCGGTTATGGACAATCTATTTTAAAGTTATAAAACATAGAACCCCGAATGAGCTGCTTCGACGCTTACATTTCTCTTCAGCATTGTTAAAGCTATGCTTGCAGTGAATGTTGAAAGCGCATGTCTTGGTTAAAGTCAATAACACTACTCTCACCCTTACTGCTTTCTCGGAAAGTGCTGCACTAATTTCTGTATCAGAGATAACTTCTTCTGACATCAAAATGGCAAGAACATTTTTGGTTACCTTGTATAATAAAATTCAAAAATATATCAGAATACAATCACTTTGAGAAATTTCTAAATAACAGAACGAAAAATTAAAACTTTTTTTACAGTTTTTGACAAAAATTATATTATTACAGTGGCTCACATTTGTTTTTGGACACTCGTGTTTTTGAAACTTACTTATAAACTACATCATCTAAATATTAAAGAATCTACTTACGGATTTTTTCATGTAAATTTTTTTAAGTATATAATAAAACTTATGTATTGTAATGAAAATATATTCAAAACTTTTTTTTCACAAAATTAATTTACAAAGAAAGTTCTGCAGACAATCTCACATATGTAATTGAACACTTTGAACATTCAACAAATGTAAACAAAAATATGCAAATAATCAAACTTTTTAATACAAGGTGTCCCACAAGGTACGCAGCGTCTAATATGTACAGATTCAGATAGAGCACGTCAATATGAGTATTTTGAATGGTAACATGTGGGGTCCCCGAATATAGCGTGATAGTGTAAGTAAGATGTGAAGCTTGTCATATAAAAACACAAGAAATGAGGAAAAAACCAAGTGAAAATCAATGTTTATTGAGAAATTTTGGATATATTCGGGGACCCCACATGTTACCATTCAAAATACTCATATTGACGTGCTCTATCCGAATCTGCACATATTAGACGCTGCGTACCTTGTGGGAAACCTTGTACTTTGTTGAGTATTCTTTACCTGAAATTACACGTTTAATACGTTTTGGCATGGATGCAAATAGTTTTTTTTTTTTTTTTTTTTAGTAATGTTCAATTCCTCTGTTAATACTGCTTTAAGTTGTTCTTTCGAAGAAATGCCATATTTTTTGTTTTTTCTCCAGTTCATGCCACACATTTTCAATTGGGTTTTAATCTACATAATATGGTGGAGTTTTGATAACTTTGGGACAGTTGTACAGCAGCCATAACCGAATATTTAGGGCTGTATGTTTGGGATCATTATCTTGATACAACTTGAATGCGTTTTGAATTCCAAATTTTTGGGCAGATATTTTCCAATTTTCCTTCAAGATATTTATATACTTAAACTGGTCCATATTATTTTCAAAGAAAACTAAATTTCCCATACCAGAAGCAGCAAAACATCCCCAAACCATTATGCCTTCACCTGTTTGACAGTTGGCAATAGATTTTTCGGATTGAGCTTTTCGTTGGTCTTTCTCCACACAATTATTCGCCCATCAGACCCAAATATGTTAAATTTTGATTCATCCATAAATATGACGTTTTCCCAAAACGATACATCTTTGTCTACCATGGATTTTGCAAAATGCAGACGTAACTTTCCTGCTCTTTCATGAACGAAACATTTTCGTTTGGCAACTCTACTGTTGTATCCATATGATCTGATAACTCATCTAATAGTTTCAGGGTTTTCTTTTATTGTGAATCTGTTTTCTAATTTTGTTGTAAGTTTCACTGCACTAATTCTTGGTATTTTTTCTTGATTTTATGCATAATAAACCTTAGATTCCTGGGAGTTAGCTTGCGAGAATCTACTAATTTTAATGCTTTTTCAACAGTTCCATGTAGTTTCCACCGTTTTATAATAGCAAAAACAGTTGAATGTCTTACTTTAACAAGTTTTGTGATAGTTCTGTTGCTTTTACCATCTTTAAAATGCTCTATGATTAAATTACTATTAGAATTTGTTGTAACTTTGTAGAGCCCGGCCATATTCACTTCAAATAAAGAAATGTGAACAAATTTACATGATGTAGTAGTAATATAAAAGTGCAGACGATAATATTTGACATATATTTCCATTTGTAAAAAAAATAAATGGAACAGATGCTTTACACTCACGCACGGATGTTTGGCGACTTTTTGGTTGGCGCGATTTTTAAGCCCGCTCCAAACCAATAACTTAATACAATAGCTAGGTTGGCATTCAAGGAAAAAAAATCCCCTAAATTTGGCGACTTTTTTCCTTTTTATAACTGATTAAAAAAAAAAAAAACTGTGCGTGAGTGTATGATATCATAGCCAAATAAATAACAAAATTTATCATTTGTCAAAAAATTTAGTAAAGCTTTCAAGTGTCCAATTACTTATGTGAGATTGTTTTTAACATTTTCTCAGTAAATTATTATTATTATTATTATTTTAAAGGGTGTGAATTTATTTTTATTACGATATGTAGGTTTTATTATAGAGTAAAGAAAGTTTATATGAAAAAAAAAAAGTGGATCCTTTAATATTTAGATGATGTTTTTTTATAAGTAAATTTCAAAAACACAAGTGTCTAAAAACAAATGTGAGCCACTGTATATGATTATTTGCGTTATGAAGCTTCTCTAATCTATGTGTAGAATAATACAAATTTAAATGAGATCCAAAATGTGAAATTAAAATTCTTAACAGGGTCCGTTAAAAAAGAAAGAAAGAAAAAACTTTTAATGCATCGCCTTCTATAATCCATCTCTAGAAAAAAAAAATCAAAACACATTGTGAATATATGAGGCGAAAGTAAAAGTTCGAACAAACATATAAACAACAAAATCGAAATCGTAAACATTTTAAAATGTATTAGTGCAAAATGGCCGAAAGCCATTTGTATCCAATCTAGTCAAGTAAATTACAGACAATTTTTAAAGCATCCGAAATTTACTTTCATAACACGTTTTGAAAACGTAACACACTTATTGGAGCTATAACTTTCCCGTCTCGAATCCTAACAAGATTTTACTTTCCATTCAGCACGAGGAAACCGTTCAACACGCGATCAAAATAGCTAGATAGAAAATCGTCTGCGATAGCTATCTCTATTTACCTTGTCATCTTGAAATAGAACTGGTCAGTTCTGAATACTTGCTTTCTTTCTTTGACGGAAGTTCCATTAGACGTAGAAGATAGAAAATGCTGCCATTCGAAAATAACTGTGTGGAGCATACATGGATATAGTATATGTTATTGTTATTGACTGTTCATTTCATTGTTTTTTTTTTCGAATATAATTTTAAAGCTTTATGTCAGAAAAATATCTATTTCTAAAGACATTTTCAATATAGCTTTTTAACACTTTCCAACACAGTTGAAGTGTCTGTCGTGTGCCGTCTGTCCGTGCTCTAACTCGTGTAAATATAATCGGAATTCCATGAAATTGATGTTATGTTATTGAGGTTTATTATGGATTGTTCGGTATTGAAAATGAAGTGTGTAGCATTTATAGCAGTTTACAGGGACAATCAAACGAATTTCATTCGATTACAGCATATGGGGGAAAATCATCTGCGGTGTATTTTAATGATTTTGCACTATTTCAAACATATTCAAATTGATATATATATCTGAGGTACACTACAAGATGTTTACTATAGAATAAGATGTGCAGATCATTCATCGTTTTTCTACAGGGGTACACAAAAGAATCCGTTACATTATAGTCTATGGGGGGGGGGGGAATCGTCTGCGGTGTATTTTAACGATGTTACACTGTTTCAAAGATATTGAAATTGCTGTATATATAACTGAAGTGCACTACAAGATACTTACTATAGAATAGGGTGTGAATAGCATTCATCGTTCACTTACAGGGACACACAAAATAATTCAGTTACAGTACTGTCTATGAACAATAATTGGTGGAAGTGCGTTTTCACACGTGGTGGCACGTGTTTTTAAATTTAACTATTTTTTTGTAAATTACTCGGTATGTATAAAGTCTATAGATCGTATACAGGGCTGCACAAAAGATCTCGAGTACATTTAAATTTATTGACGGAAATTGCTGAAGGGAAATTTTCAACTGAGTTTTCCTAACTGAAATATATTTTAACATATTATGTAGTAAATATATACAAATCTATAGATTTAGCAAGTATTGTGAAAATAACCTTCACTGTTGGGTATTTATAAGACAATATGTATTGATTACCTTTGAAATGGTTCTTCGTCGGTGTGAAAAAACAAAAATAATTGCAAGAGTATATATCCTAAAATGATATTCTACATTAAAAAGAAAAAAGAAACATTTTTTAAATTAGAGTTGTTTTTTGAACGAAATAATGTGAGGTATGTTATAATAAATGGTTTCCTAACATAGTTATATATATTCATATCTTTGCCAATTTTTTGCTCCCAACTACTCTAAGTAATATATACAACTATCGCATCAATGCGCATGAAAATGCAAGCGTGTTTTTCTTAACACGTTCACTGCCGGGTTAAAATTAACGGAATTTTTATTTATTTAGAAAGTTGGATTCATACCAGAAAATACTAATGGCAATATTTAGTTTATTTAATTACAGATATTTCGTGATTACATAAAATAAAAATTCTTCTTTCGAAATTTCCGGTACGAATTCTTAATTTTAGATTGAAAAACCACGAGTATACTCGTGTTTGGCATAGCGAATGGGTTAAGGTTGTAATACCCCTTTGATCGTCTCAAAATTTCGATTTTGTTTTTCGGGTAAAGTACTTTTTATATACATGAAAATCATATTTTACTAGTTAGAAAAATATACTGAAAGTCAAATGTAATAATTTTGGAGCTATAGTAGTAGAGTGCGACACAGTGAGTAAACAGTAAATAAAACTTTAAGCGCTTTTTTTTTTTTTTTTTTACTTTTCAGAACAGCATTTTAAAAGTCGGTGGGCACTCTAGATCCGTCAATTTCCAAATCAATCAACTTGATCTTTTTGAATATTAATCGACGCATATTTTCCTCATGAAATAATACCTACACTGTAAAAAATGACCGATGTTTCTTATTTTATGAAAATATGCTATAACCACGAACGAAAATATAATATAATCTTCTGAGTTATCCGAAATTTCAAATAGCATGTTGCATTGTCTTTTGAATCCCCAGGAACGAATACATCTTCAAAATTTAAAGAATAATTTATAAAAACAAATTATTTTTAGCTGCCCGAATTTTTCAGAAACGTTTCCGAAGGGATTTATAGTGTATTAATTAGTGTCCTTAGCCTAGAATAACTTTTTTTCGAATGCTATCCATTCTGAAGTAAACATTTTCATGCTCAAAAATAATGTTTAACAGAAAAACATGCAAAATTAACAGCGTTAACAATAACATTAAAATTAATAATATTTATTTACTCTTTCATGTATAAATTAACTTATGCGGCTGAAAACGTGTACTTGAGAATGGATAACATTCGAAAAACAGGTATTCCAGCCTGAGGACACTAATTAATACACTATAAAAAACCTTCAGAAACGTTTCTGAAAAATTCGGGCAGCTAAAAATAATTTGTTTTTATAAATTATTCTTTAAATTTTGAAGATGTATTCGTTTCTGGGGATTCAAAAGACAATGTAACATGCTATTTGAAATTTCGGATAACTCAGAAGATTATATTATATTTTCGTTCGTGGTTATAGCATATTTTCATAAAATAAGAAACATCGGTCATTTTTTACAGTGTAGGATGTTTTCTAAATATTGATATCTCACTTTTCTTTCTATGTTTAAGGCGGTATTAAAAAAAAAAATATTTTTCCACGCTCAACAACTCCAAATTTTATGACACATTTTCAGACTCATTTTTAAAAGTAGAAACGTGAAACTTGGCAACGTGGTTTATAAAGGGATTTATAAGGGACCTGTGTTTTTATTTTAAGTTCAATTAATTAGAAATTGATTTACAAACAATTATTTTCACAGTACGATAATTTTCTCTTGTTTCCAGCCCTATCGCTTCGGGAAATTCGGTTCAAAATGTCCACTTTGACAACATTTTTTGAAATATAGTCTGCCTTTATCAAAAAAATCGACCAATACGGGCAATATAAAGTTTCTGAATAACAGAACCTGCCAATTGGATGCATTTTAGAGCAAAAATGAATTTAAAAATAAGTCACAAAATAAGCAGTTTGGATTTGAGTACACCCTTAAGTAGCGAAAATTTTGCTTGAAAATGTACATTGATGATGATTTTTTTATTGGTATAATTTCACTAAAAATTCATATTATTTTAAAACGGCTACTTATTTTACCAATTTTTGAACTTAAAGAAATAATCTTTTTGTCTCAATGTTTTATATTAAGCCTACGATGAGTTATCGTGTCCACAGCTTGACCCTCTTTTTTCAAACCTCTCCCGACCATCAATTGTCAAGCCGATATTTTCTAATACATCATCTAAATGAAATATAGTTTTTTAACACTTTCCAACATAGTTGAAAAGTGTTTATGAATTAGGTTTGTCTGTCTGTCTGCCGTCTGTCTGTCTGTCTGTCCGTGCTCTAGCTCGCGTAAATATGCTCAGATCGTCATGAAATTGATATATGTTATTGAGGCTTACTGTGGCATGTTCGGTATTGAAAATGAAGTGTGCAGTACTTATAGTTTTTTTACAGGGACACTCAAAAGAATTCCGTTGTATTGCGGTCTATGGGGAAAAATCATTTGCGGTTTATTTTAATGATGTTACACAATTTCAAACATATTGAAATTGATATTATATCACTGAGGTGCACTACAAGAGACTAATTATAGAATGTGGTGTGCATAGCACTTATAGTTCCTTTACAGGGATACTCAAAAGAATGCCATTACATTACGGTTTATGAAAAAAATCGTTTGCAGTTTATTCTAATAATGTTTCACTATTTCAAACATATTGAAATTGATATATATCACTAACGTGGATTACAAGAGTCTTTCTATGGAATATTGTGTGTATAACTTTCATCGTTCATTTACAGGGACACAAAAAAGTATTCGATTAAAGTACTGCTTATTAATAATAATTGCTGGGAATGCTTTTTCAGTTGCTGAACGTGTTTTTAAATTTAACTCATTTTTTGTCTATTACTTGGTGTGTATAAATTGTATAGATTGTATACAGGGCAGCACAAAAGTTCTCGACTACATTTCCGTTTATTGTCGGAAATTGCAGAAGGGAAATTTTAAACTGTGCTACGCGTTTTCTAACTGAACTAAAATTTAGCATTCTATGTAGTATATATACAAATCTATAGATCATATACAGGGCTGCACAAAACAGCTGAGATATTTTTCCGAATATTGTTGGCAATTCCTGAAATTGGATTTTAAAATATGTTATGCGTTTTCAAATTTTTTAGCTAGATATCATCTTACACCTTACGGTAAACATTTGCAAAATTATTTTGGAAGTGTTGGAAAGTGTTACATAAAGTATGCTTGACGCATGATTTTTCGTTCTTGTTTACTTTAAAATATGTACAGGGTGGTTATAAAATAAGTATCTCTATTTGGTGCTGTCTGTAGCTTGAAGGAATAACCGGAATGAAACCAAAATCGGTACACTTACTATTCGAGAAGGTGGAAGAAGAATGGAACAATGAAAAAAAATAATTGCAATGATTGCCGACAGATGGCGCTTTTGAGTGTGACATGTAATGTGTAATATTTTGTACCGAGGAGGTGTCACAAACGTCAATTACTTTACCGCATATCACAACATGTGCGAAACATCTCTCCTGATGCATTACATTCCGCAGTTGAGCACGTCGCGTACCGCCTGGATTGTGTCCTCCAACAAAATGGCTATGTGGAACCTGAACATGATCGGCACCGCAATGCGAAAGCTTAGTCACATTTACTGTGACATTTTCCAACAAATTAGGTATTCGATCTGGTTTGACGCCGTAATTTTTTGTTCTTGTATTACACATTACTTTTCACACTCAATAGCGCCATCTGTTGGTGATTATTGCAATTATTTTTTTTTCGGTTCCATTCTTCTTCCCCCTTCTTGAATAGTAAGTGTACCGATTTTGGTTTCATTCGGGTTCTTCCTTCAAGCTACACACAGCTCCGAATAGAGATACTATTTTATAACCACCCGGTATAATAGTTTAGTGTAAATGAATTTTTATAAACACTTCGCATTTCCTAAAAATGTAATTTCCTGACAAAGGCCTTAAATTCCAAGGCAGCAAAGCGTTGTTTCCCCTTAAAATTTCTTTTCAAATTAGTATGCCCATTATTTTTACCGTTTTTAATGGATTGGATTATTTATATCCAGCTATCTAAAGGAATCGGTAGGGATTTTGTTTTAAAAAAATATGCTTGTAATAACTTTTATGTAATATTTTTACATCAAAAAGAAACTTTGTTATTTAAATGACTAATAACTTCATTTTAAAATTTTGATTGTTTAAAATCGCTACATAATTTGTTTATTGATGACTTGTGAAAAATGAACAAATTTTTACTTTTGTTCCAAATATAAGCAATTTTCACAAATATGCACATCGACTCGGCCTCTGCTAAAATGATGTCTATGGAGATAATATTGATTTTAAAAATATCGAGAATTTTGCTCAAGTTTTATAAAAAATATTTCACACCAGGATTTTTATGTGAAACTATTTTAATTTAAAATTCAACTTATATCTGTGTGATTGACATTTTAGTTGTTTTATGAAAAAGCTTTTGGTTTTCTAATCGAAATATTTTCATTTGATGCAGGTCAAATGTAAATGTTTATAGTTGTTAGTACATATTTAGTGTTAAACGACGGCATTTTCATTCAAACGAAAATATTTCCAATTATTTATATATGCACGATAATATGTTATACTAAATATTTTTTATTAAATAACATTAATGTTTAATTTTTTTTAGCTTCAAAGTGCCTTTTTCAGTATTTTTTTTTTTTAGTGTCCCTCTAAACGAACTATAAATGCTACACACTTCGTTTTTAGCACCGAACCTGCAATAGTACGCCTCAGTAACATCCAGGGTGTCGATAATTAAACGCCCCTATAGTTTAAAGTTGTCTACAGACGAAACTAGTGGCCAGAAAGTTGCGAAATTCTCTGAAGGCCGTGATGAAGGAATGGGAATTTGTTTAAGCGAAAGAAAAATAGTTCAAAATTTCGTCACCAGACGGCGTTTTTAAGGAATTACACATTTAGCATACATTTACGGTAGTTTACATATTTTATTGCAACAAAACATGTTCCACATGACGGCCATCATTTTCAGCTACCATCATAAGATAGGAATCGTAAGATAGCATGTTCCATAGTTGACCGCATTGTGTTCTGGGAAATGCTAAAAATATATAGCGAAAAAAGTTTTGTTCAACATGTTTTGTTGTAATAAAATTTGTAACCTATCGTAAATGTATGCTAAATGTGTAATTCGTTAAAAAATGCCCTCTGGCGGCGAAATTTGGAACTAAATTATTTTTTCGCTTAAACAAATTCCCATTATTTCATTATGTCCTTCACAAAATTTCACAATTTTATGACTAATCGTTTCGTCTGTAGACAACTTTAAAGTTGGGTTGTATAATTATGGACACCCTGTATACAGGGTGTCCACGTATAACCTGACCGACCTTTATTTTCGCAACCGTTGGTCCTAGATACATACTTCCAATTACAAAAATGGTTTAAATAAGGTACAGAATTATTTTTAAAGTGATTTGGGTCAAGAAAAACATTTGTTAAAAAATTACGAAATTTAAATTTTTATACGGTCCCCCGGTCCTATAAGTGATAATTAGTAAAAATTTACTGTGACACTAACAAGTTAGACACAAAAAGTCCCATTTATCTAACATTAAAATTGACCGAGTAATAGCTGTTAAAAGTTGGAGTATATTTTTTACTGTGAAAAGGGGTCATTCACAAATGTAGTAGAAATATAAATAATCGTCAGATATATCAAAAAAATAGTTGAGAGCAAAATTAACATTGCGATCTAATATAAATGTGAAATCTATAATCATTTTGACATATTAATGTAAAATATACAATTTGTACTGAACATATAAGAGGATAAAAATAACAGAATTTTTGTTAAATAAAAGGATGAAAAACAACAGCCTCAATTCTTTACAAAATGATACAGAGTTTAATATGCTGTTAGATTAATTACACTGTCTTTCAAATTTTGGGTTGTGTCATGTTTTTTAGCTTTTAAAAATTGACTCATGTATTTTTTAGCGCTGAATCCGAAAATGATCTTCATTTTAAACCATCACGTCAGGATTTTTTTTAAATTGCAAATTTCATATAGTTAAAAAGCCCAAAGTTAAAATTGATCCCCCTTCCCCTCCCAACCTCATCGGACCCCTGAGCTTAGCTGTAAGAAACCCAGTATAAGCCAAAAATTTGAATAAATTATTGAATTAAATAAAATTAAATTGAATAAAAAAGTCTTACATCTATTTTATAGTATTAGATTTTTTTCTATTTTTTAAACTTGAAATTTACGATTTACGAAAAATCCTGAAATGATGGTTAACAGGGTTCGTACGGGTACCGTTATTTTTCCAGGTGGCATACCAGTATATTTTTCAAAAAAATACATCAAGTTCAAACGTGCGAAATTGCACCGTATTTAAAAAAGAGATTATCTGTAAGAAAATAATGGTACCAGATTATTTCCTGGTCATAAAATTCCAGGACCCGTACGAACCATGGTTAAAAGTGAAGGTAATTTTTTTATTCAGCGTTAAAAAACACATAAAACGTAATTATAAAAGTTAAAAAACACAACCATCGCAGGTTTATGTTATCTAATCTAAAACTCTTTCTTAAACATGTTGACGTTAATCTATCCAAATTTTTTTGTGTTATCCTCTAATATAAGTATGTATAAGATGGTAAGCGTCGAAAATCATAATAATATTACATTGTCATCGGATTTAAGTCAGTATGTAAAATTTAACTTCGAACGGATATTTGAAAGTGAGTTAAAGTTCGACTATAAATTTTAAACTGGAAAGACGATCGTTGCAAGTTAAATAAAACCTTATGAAAATAACATAATTTTTGTTAAAAGAAATCATAGCATCAAATCCTTTCAAAATAAAACATATGTTAAAATACAATTATTTTAACTAATCTGAAACTTAACTAATAAAAGTTAACTCAAACGTAATCGTTGTACGATTTCTTCCAAAGCGCAGATACCTTGAAATAAGTTTAAGTACTTTATATACGACCCCCAAAAGCATGGCCGAAATCATCTGTTTTGAGATGCAAAAAAGCGGTATAAGTCATGCATTTCAAAGTTTCATAACTCGGTTAATTTTAATGTTAGAGGAAGGAGACTTACTTGTTAGTGTCACAGTAAATTTTTACTAAATATCACTTATAGGACCGGGGAACCGTATAAAAATTTAAATTTCGTAATTTTTTAATAAAGGTGTTTCTTGACCCAAATCGCTTTAAAAATAATTCTTTACCTTATTTAAACCATTTTTGTAATTGGAAGTATGCATCTAGGACCAACGGTTGAGAAAATAAAGGTCGGTCAGGTTATACGTGGACACACTGTATATGAATTGCAAGGTAATCCGGGAATATTTACGCGAGTTAGAGCGTTGAAAAACACATATACAGACAAACCGAATTCATAAACACTTTTCAACTAATGTAGGAAAGTGTTAAAAATGTTACACTTCTTATCCCGCTTGTGGAGTTATAATAGCTGGGCTACATTATAAAAAAAGACAGATGTTTCTTAATCTTGTAAAATACAATATAATATACTTAAATATACAACAACGTCTTATGAGTTACCGACGATTCTAAAAAACGTTCTTTATCTTTAAAAACTTCAGAAACAATTACATTTTCGAGATTTAATGAAGCATTTATAAAAACAAGGTTTTTTGTCGCCACTAATTTTCGGACACGTTTCCGAGTAATTTTAACAGTGTATTAATCGTTTTTTAATCAATAAGGAATATAGGTTTTTCGGATGCTATCAATTATCAAGTAAACATTTTCATGTTAAACAAAGATGTTTTTAAACATGATGAATTAACATCATTAATATTAATATTAACTGTAACATTAAAGTTAATATTATTCTGTCACTATTGCATGTATAAATTGAATTACGCTGCTAAATATGTTTAATTGAAAATTAATAGCATCCTAATAACCAATATTCCACTTTGAGAAGGTAATACATTATAAAAACTATTCCGAAAATCAGTGGCAGCAAAAGAAACTTTGTTTTTATAAATGATCATTTAAATCTCGAAAATATATTGGGTTCTTAAGATTCTAACGAGCAGGGAAGACCGAGCTATGCTCGGTCAAAATTAGCTTTGAATTCAAATATCATGACCCATGACCAAAATGACCCACTAATCAAATTTTCTCGAACATGCGACCAAGCCGAATTATCTTCTCGTGCTCGAAACCAGTAGGATGTAAAATTTTGTCGAAATCGTATGAGCCGTTTTTTAGATAAAATTAGTTTGAACTACAGTGACCCAAAAATGACCCACTAATCGGATTTTCTCGATTATGTGACATAGCACAATGATTTTCTCGTGCCCAAAAACCGTAGGATACAAAATTTAGTTCAAACTAGCTGTTACCCGTGACTTCGTTCACGTATTATTAAAAGAAGAATAAATGCATTAATTAAGCAAAATATTTCATTTCCGATAATTAGAAAGGTAAATAATTAACCAACTCTTTATCACATTCCATAGGAGACAATACAGTATTTCTATGTTATAGAGGCCTTGACATAACTAAGTTTTAAAAAAGTGAAATTTTGTGACAAATAATCACGAAAAGGAAACTGCAACCAATGAAAAAAGGCGGGACAAATAAAATAGGGGAAATCGGCGAATTATATAAAAACATATGTCAAGTTTACCTGGTAAACCATTTTACTTTTAACGCCTTTGTGAAACGTTTTAATAGCAACCCTTCAAAGATAATGGAAATAGTATATTCTCTTTCATTAAATTCAATTATTGTGAATAGGGAGCAATTATTGTAGACCTAAATGCTAGGAGCTTAAATTTGCCTCCTTGATTTAATCTATAACTGAAAAAAAAATCTTTATTTCTAAATGAAAATATGTTGACAGACGATTTTTGTTCTCCAGAATAAATTGATTCATGAAGTTTGAATATGTGAAAATACGTTTTTATTTTTCAAAAATTTTACCGTAATCAAGATTTTTTTTTCTTTCACCATCTATTCAAATTGAAAATAAATTCTTTTTTTTTTTTTCAGTTTTAATGAGAAAAAATATATTAAATCGTTTTATTTATTCTTTTATATCCACAAAAATGGAATAACTTAGTTACCATTTTTAGAGAAACTTCGTTAAAATTTACAATAATAATAATAATAATAATAATAATAATAATAATAATAATAATAATAATATCTCGGAATTTAAATCCTTTTTTAAATTCTGAGAGTTTATGACATCCTAGGATGAATGATAACCGGTGTTAAGTAAATCGCGTTGCGTTCGACAATCTGAAAAGAGTAGTTGCGAAATACAAACAGGCGGTCAGATTTTAATATAATAGATTCGTATTTATTTTTCTTTTCCTAATAATCATGGTGTGGTTTTTGGCAAAAAACTCTCATCTGTATGTAACTGATATTCATGCTTAATAATCGGTATAGATAAAAAAAAACATTTCAATTTTTCGTTTTAAATATGTCGTGAAACTAATCTACTTTCTATACTTACTGATCCTTGTATTACTAATGTACGGAATTAATTCCCGCTTCTTGTACAACACATTTGAAAATTCCCGTTTTATTTCAAATATGACGTCACATTTTCCTCAGAGAAATCTCTTTTTAATGCCATAATTCTTGTTAATTTTCTTTTTCTGGCAATCAGGACGTAAATTTTAGCGGAAAATTCACATTTGTATATGTAACTGGTACTCAAGCTAATTATTAATCAGTATCGATAAAAAATATTTCCGTTTTTGATCTTAAATATTACGTCCATTATCTATCTACTTTCATTATACATTGATATTCATGCTCCTTGTATTATTGCGACTATTTGAAAATACATGTTTTATTTATGACGTCATATTTGTCCAAGCCGAGGAGGATCCTTTTCATAGTTCCGTTGCCCAAGCGAAATCTATTTTTAAGAATATAATTATTGTTCATTTTTCCTTCTAATTATAACGCAGTTTTTTGGCAGAAAAAAATCTTTTTAATGTAACCGATATTCATACTTCATGTATAATAACAAATACTCCATATTTTTGTTTCAAATATCACGGAAATTCATCTTCTTTTGAATTCTTTTTCATTTTCATTTTTTCCCGTGAAAATCGTTCAATTGAAAATTAATTGTTGAGGAAAAATTATTTTTCCGTGTTTTTATTTATTCGCAACTATCAAAGCCCTAGCAACGATAAAGTAAAATGATTAAATTTTATTGGAAAATGTCCATTTATTCTCTATGAAAATAACGAAATTTTGAATTATTAAGAAAACAATTTGAATAAAATGAACAAAACCCAGCCTATGTTCATTTGAGGGTTATAATCAACGTATATGCAAAGATACAGGATCATTAAAAGCTCCATTTTGACGCTGGCTTCAGCCTAACATTTGCACACAATCAGATTTATAATATTATTAGGATGGTCTGAGCCGTTTTTAAGATAAAAATAGCTTGACCCATAATGTCCCATGACCAAAATGACCCACTAATTAAAATTTCTGGAACATGTGACCTAGCCCAATAGTCTTCTCGTTCCCTAAAACTGTAGGATACTAAATTTAGTTCAAATCCTCTGAGCCGTTTTTTAGCTAAAAATAGCTTGATTCATAATGACCCATGACAAAAAGGACCAACTAATCTAATTTTTTCTAACATGTGGCCTAGCCCAACAGTCTTCTCGTGCGCGAAAACCATAGGATGCAAAATTTAGTCTAAATAGTCAGAGCCGTTTTTAGATAAAATTAAGCTTGACCCACATTAACCCCAAAATAACCCACTAATCGAATTTTCTCGGACATGTGACCTAGTCCAATGATTTTCTCGTGCCCGAAACTCGTAAGATACAAAATTTAATCAAAATCGTTAGAGCCGTTTTTTAGATAAAATTAACTTGATCCGCGTTTACCCAAAAATGACCCACTAATTGAATGTTCTCGAACATGTGACCTAGCCGAATTATCTTCCCGTGCCGGAAACCCGTAAGATGTATAATCTTGTCGAAGTAGACTGAGCCGTTCTTAAGATAAATTTTGCATATATAACCACACACACAAGATTTGCTCGTATTAGAATATATGATAATAAATAACGCTTTTCGGAATCATGGGTAACTCGGTAGAGTTTACTGTATATTTTCGTTCGTGGTTATATTAAATTTTCGTAGATTAAGAGATATTTGCCTTTTTTAAGCATTGAACTGTAACAGCTATAATCCAGTTAGAGTTATAGCACCTAAGTACATTTAGTTTATTTGCTATTTTGCTTTTATGTATCAGATAGAAGAATAAAAATATTCCCGAATCAGAAGATAAAAGCGAAAAATATATTTTCTTTATCCATATTTCTCATGGACAGAGACATTGTACTGTCAATGACTTTTTTCGTATCATGCGAAGTAATTCAATAGAATTTACTTCTACTTCCATCCGCGTCTACGCAACATTAAAATTTCGCAACTTTAAATGGCCTGAACAGCATGAAAAGTAAAAGCTTCCGGCAACTTTCGTTAAAAAGCATTTTAAACGGTATTTTAACATAGTTAATTGGCAACGCTTAGAAGGTGCATTTGTCTGTGACTTCTTTGAGATTCAAATGATTGCTTGTTCTTACGAATAACGTTCGGTAAAATTGAAAAGCAATATTTTCTTGGAACTATTCTTTTTTAATGAATGTATTAACGCTTTGTGACTCAATAGCTCCGATTTGAAAAAATTTTCTCATATGTACAGAATACATCATTTTAAACACATAAAAAATAATTAAAAAAATTTTAGAACGCAAAAAGAAAAAGAAAATATTGACTGAAAGGTACTTTTTCTCGTCTGCAACAATCAGAAAATTATATATTGGGTTATCCGGAAAGTTATGCGGTTTTTCCAAAAAGCGCGGTTTCTTCTAGTTATTTTGCTACTGCTGATAAGAAGTGTCCTTGAATGACCAGATATGTACATTCGCTCTTTTCTTCTTACGCTGCATAATTCTCGCTTGTGTTGTGGCCTAATTTTTGTTTCGGTGCAGTGGTAAGAATGGAGAACCAAAAAGTTTTTTTCGTCATATTATGGTCTTTCATTTCAAGAAAGGTGAAAATGCTAGTCAGACTGTTCGTAAAATTTGTGCTGTACATGAACAAAGTTCTGTTTCAGATTTAACAGTTCGAAGGTGGTTTGAGAAATTTGAGCGCGAAAACTTCAGCCTCGAAGATGATGCCCGCTCTTGACGACCATCATCTATAAAGGAAGATCTCTTATAAAAGAGGCTATCAAATGATCATCATGCACTGTAGTTTTTGGAATATTTAGTACGTGTGATTGCTCCTGAACTGTGTAATGTGGATTTTCAGCGACAGCTTCTTTTCAGAGGTCTTCCTTTACAGATGATGGTCGTGCAGAGCGGGCATCATCTTCGAGGCTGAAATTTCCGGCTTAAACTTCTCAAACTATCTTCGAGCTCGAACTGCCGCCAAACAGATCATCCAGACAGCATAATATGGAGCACCTCACAACAACCCTTTTCGGCCCTTCGCAATATCCAAATGTAGACAATTCAGATCTTCATTTTGACTCACCACCAGACAAACCTTTTTCCAAATCAGAAATAGCACATGCGCTAAGAACATTAAATGATAAGAAAGCCCTCGGCCCAGACTGCGTAGACTTCAAAATTCTAAAACTAACACACAAAATTATTCCCGGTGTATTTACCAGTTGGGCCAATATGTGCTTACAGCACAACTACTTCCCGCACACTTTGAGACAGGGTGAAGTGGTATACTTCCTCAAACAGGGAAAGGATGCCTCTGAACCCACATCTTACCGTCCAATTTGCTTGCTCTCGACTCTAGGTAAACTCCTAGAGAAACTAATAGTCACCCGATTGGTTCATTTTCTGGAGAGCAACAAGCTACTCCATCACAGACAGTATGGGTTCAGAGAGGGTCGGTCCTGTGACAAGGCCCTATTTGACATTCTTTCCACATGCACACAAAGTATAGATGAAGGCAACTATACCTCAATCGTCTCCCTCGATATCAAAGGTGCTTTTGATAACGTGGAGTGGCGGGACATCCTACTTCAACTAATTGATATACATTGCCCGAGCAACATAGCTGGAGTCATCGCCTCCTACCTCAGCAACAGAAGCATTTTAATTAATTGGGGAGCAGACTCCTCATCCCACAATATACAGAAAGGATGCTCACAGGGGTCTTGCCTTGGGCCAGTTCTCTGGCTAATTATTGCAAATGTCATCCTTTTAGAACTAGAAAGATTAGGCTTCTTCTATATGCATTTGCAGACGACTTCAGTTTTGTTTTCTCGGGCCGCAGGCGTTTGGATCTGGAAAACTCGGCAGCTCGAGCTCTCCCGGTCTTTTGTCAACTCTTGGAACGTCTCCACCTCCAGCTCTCTACAGACAAAACACAATCCCTAACATTCGCAAAACCCAAGAAGCTTAAGCGCAAACCTATAATGAGAATTTATGGGAAAAGCGTTTCTCATGTCACACACCTTAAATTACTAGGAATCGTCATAGACGAACACAGGAGCTGGACGGAACACATCAACAACCTCAAGACAAAACTAACTAAGTGTCAACACAATGCACGAAGATTAACTTCTAAGTCTTGGGGTATTAAACCTGCAATGTTAAAAATCTGGTACCAC
Organism: Maratus michaelseni; assembly: GCA_963931845.1. NCBI lineage: Eukaryota > Metazoa > Arthropoda > Arachnida > Araneae > Salticidae > Maratus > Maratus michaelseni. The sequence continues at coordinate 114,322,061 of OZ007598.1, read as the reverse complement.
GCAATCATAGAACGGATCCTCTTTTACTGTGTGGGCGTCTGGGGAGGAAATCTCACCAAGGCAGTCAAGGAAAAGTTGGTTTCGATCCAAAGGATGTTCTTGCTGCAAATGGTGAGAGGGTATAGGACTATCTCAACGGACGCACTCACAGTACTAACGGGGATCCCTCCAATCCTAATAACACTAGAATACGAGCACCAGAAAAACAGAATCCAACACCTAGAATATGAACCAACTACTACGCTACACTTCCCAAAAACAATAATACAGAGAAAAGTTCCAAGTTGGCACCTGCACCCCGCGGAGGAGACATCACAATTACAGGTATGCATCGCCAAGAACAGTCACAGACCCTCGCAGCATCCAACCATCTACACTGATGGGTCGCGCACTGAAACTGGCGTGGCCGCAGCCTTCTGCGCCATGGTAAATGGAGTGCCGACCTATGAGTGGGCCTCCAGAATTGGAGACGATAACTCAGTATACCAAGCTGAACTGTTTGCAGTTCTGAAGGCTTTGGAATGGATTGCTGCCTCCGCCACGCAGGAAAATTTTAAAATTTTCAGTGATAGTCTTTCTGGACTTCAAGCAATATTTGCCTTACGGACAAAACACCCTCTCATACTGGAAATTAAAATCAAACTTCACCAGCTGTACAAAAAAGTTACCCTTGGCCACGTCACTGCACACATTGGTATCGCAGGCAATGAGCTGGCGGACAGCCTTGCAAAAGAAGCCACCAAACGCCAATCAATAGACTTCTCTCTTCCGGTACACCCATCTTTTATTCGCAGAGAACTCAAATCTAAAATACTCCCCAACTGGCAATTCTACTGGGACACCTCCACAAAAGGTAGACACACTTACAACCTAATTCCAAAAGTTTCCAGAGAGCTACTTAACCTCACTCCCTATACAAGTGCTTTCTTATCCGGGCATGGCCCGTTTAAAAATTACCTCTTCAAATTTAAAATTTCACGAACCAATGCGTGCGAGTGCGGCGATAGTGGTACCCCCATGCATTATTACTTCTCCTGCCCACTGACTGTTGCTTGGCATCTTAGGCCTGCTCCTTCTAACCCACCTCCTTCTTGGCTGCTGAACATAATTACGCGTCCCATCTTAACTCATAAACTTTCAGAAATTTACAAATTACTATTAGACCTATCTAACAGAACTTAATCATTCAAAGCAGTTTTCTTTCTCCATAAATTAATAATAAATCGCTTATTTTAGTCATTAACGTAATAATTCCATCATTGTTTATCTGCTTAGCTTTCTCCTTTAGCTATTTTGCAGCTTAATTGTTTCTCTCATCCGCAAGTAATGTTCTCTTCCTAGCAGGGGCTGAGTCCCCATTAATTATGTATTCTTATCGGGAACCGCAAGTCTGGTCAGCAAGCAACGTATCGTCACCTCTAACACAAAGTGCATCCAGCCTCCATCCAGTGTGAGGGTTTCAGCGCAATTGTGTGGCGCTCCTTGTCGCGTGAGAATCTCACACTGGCACCTCCACATCTCAAGTGCCGTCATTTACGAACTGTACAAATGGTACAGTCTTACCTAAGAACTGCACCCTTCTACTAAATAAGCGGACTGTACAACTGGTGCAGGCGCACCTGTGGACCTCGTCCACCCTGTCTGTCGCTCCTTGTCGCGTAGGAATGCTGGTTCCAGTGACAGACCCTGTAATTTTTTTTTTTTTGTGTGTCTTTAGTTCCTGCCACCTGTCGCGTGGGGCTTTGCCCGGCAGGACCCGCCATGGCGAAGTCTGTACTGCCACGTTTAATCCCTGCGTGCCGGGGAGCTAGCCGGGGAAGACATTAAACGCTCAACGGCTGGGTTCGCCCTCAGCCGAGTGGTCTTCCTCAGGCATTAAAATTAAAATTAAAATATACAGCACAAATATGTTACACGGTTGTCAAATTCGTCCCGAACTTTTCCGAGCATGTCTGCATCCACTGCTTCCACCTCTGCTGTTATACGTATCTTCAGTTCGGCTAATGTCACTGGAAGGGGAGGCACATAAACGTAGTCTTTTATACACCGCCACAAGAAAAAATTGCACACTGTGAGATGTCCGGCGATCTTGGAGTCATACTTCAGATAAAATGCAGATCAAAAGTTACGTATATACTGCTGCGAGATCTTGGTAGTTAAATTCTGATATCTTATCATGAATTTAAGGGCTTTTTGTGAATGGAATGATTTTGAGATAACAAAAACAAATTTTTTTGAAAAAAAAAAGTTTTGAAATAATAAAATTTTGAAATAAAACAAAATAAAACAGAACAAAATAAATAAGCAGAGTAAAAGTAGTATTTAAAAAAAAACTCAATTATATAATTAATTTTCCATATTAACAGTTCGCGCATAAAAATGCACTCACAAGGAAGGTGTCCATAAACGTATACTCAGAAAAAAAAATTATGGAATATTCTTCTCATGAGGGTATGTACGTTTATAAAAAAAAATTCTAGGGAACCTCGATGTAAAATCCGTAAAAAAAAAAAAAAAAAAAAAAAATGAAAATTTCGCGTTTTTAGCGATTTATCGCTGATTGGCAACACAATGAAATCATAATAATAATAAAATATGCTTTTATGATAAATACTCTTTTAGAATTTTTTTTTCCACACTGAACTAGTTAAAGTAACTTTAACTTAAATAAATACATTTTTATAACTATGGTTTTGCCATATATATTTATATCTATATATAAATAAAATTAACGATCGTATTACACAATTTAGAACAAAATTTAAATTGATTAAAATGCTCTAAACTCAAAATTAATGTCCGATTTTGAGCATTGTCAATTTGATACTGTTAGTGGCTTTGACAACAAGGGAAAAGTACTATTGCCATAGAAACAACAACTTATTCAATATCGAAATGTATTGCGAGAGCGTTCTTAATCGGGCATCTACAGTTAAAGTACATTTGAAATTTATCCAGCCGGCGAAACTGTGTAAAATTAAATAACTTCAGTAACACGCAACTTGTATATATATTATAGAAGTTTATCGAAAAAAAAAAAACTATTTCATCATTTAAGTTTAAATTCATAAAATACTACGCATTTAAATATTCATTTACCCAGGAATTTTAAAATGCATTTAGCGAGAAAAAATTTTTTTTCTCGCCAAATCGCGTCTTTTTGCGCCAAATACTCGAAGGTATTTTTTTTTTTTTTTTTTTTTTTTACAGATTTTTTACTGGGATTCCGCAGCTAAATGTGACTAATCCTTTATAACGTCCATGAGTAGTTTCATTAGTATTTTCTTTCAAAATATTCTGAGTATGCGCTTTAACCCTTTCAAGGGCAGTGGTATGTTTATGAAACCACTTAATTTTAATTCTCAAACGCCACATTGGCACCAGAATTTTGCTAAAATCTTTTCCATTTAATATGTATGTGAAATATAGTCTTTTTCATATTTCCAAAGAAATTTGTTCGTACATTCCGGTGCTAGTCGTTTATTTCAACATTTTAGTACTGAAAGTACTTAGCCCCTGAAAGGGTTACAGAGACATTCCTTGTCAGTATTTCATTTTTATCAAGCTCCATCATAGCCGGAAAGCGTTTATGAATTCGGTTTGTCTGGTCACGCCCTAACTCGCGCAAATATAGTCGATTACCATGCAATTGATACATGATATTGAGGTTTACCATAGCATGCTCGGTATTGAAAATGAAATGCGTACCATTTATAGTTCGTTTACACGGCACTCAAAAGAACTCCGTTACATTGTGGTTTGTGAAGAAAAATCATTATCAGTGTATTTTAATAATATTAACTATTCCAAACATATTCAAACAACATCAACTGAAGTTCATTACGAGATCCATATGATTGATTTGGAATATGGTATGCATAAACATTTATAGTTTATTTATAGGGGCACATAAAAAAATTCGGTTTATGTACTTTGATGATACTATGGGCTATAATTGTTGGAATTGCAGTTTCAATTCTGGCATGGGTTTTTTAATTTAACTAATTTTTTGCATATTATTTGGAAATTTTATAGAACATATACAGGGCTGCACAAAATAATTCGAGTACATTCCCAATTATTGACGGAAATTGCTGAAAGGGAATTTTCAAATTTTTATGAGTTTCCTAACTGAACTATATTTTGGCATACTAGAAGAATTAGTATTGTGCTATCCTCTAAAAAAAACCCACAGTTAAATATTTCCTAAAAAAAAAAAAAAAAACCCACTCTAGTACTACATCAAATATTTCACTAAAGACAATTTTTTTGTTTTGCTCTGTTTTTTTGCACCATTTGGAATAATAAAAATAGTTAAAAATAAGTAAGGAGTGCTTATTTAGTTTAAAAATAATTTAAACTAACAATTGCACAATTCTGGCAAAACATGAGCTAGATTTTTTGAGATTTTCTTGTTATAATAAAATTTTAGAATATCTACATAATTTTTTGATTGTTTTTAAGTTAAACCATTAATAGGTAATAAAATGCACCATTTTCAGCTGATTTCGTCAGGTGTAGGTTTTTTTGGGGGTAACATGGGTTAATTTTTAGAAAAGCGTTTTTTTTTCAAAATTCTCGCTTAATTGGCTGCCATTTTGTAATAAAGTGATAAAATGAAAAATGCTCAACATTAAAATCTTAGTCAGAACGAGCTGTAAAAATTTAGCCATGTTTAATTTTTTTAAATTTTTTTATTATACTTTATATAGAGAAAATTTCAAAAAAGGTTTTTTTTAGAGGACAGTTCAATATGTATATAAATCTATAGAACATATACAGGACTGCATAAAATAATTCTGATTTTGCCCAGTTATAGATAGTAATTTCTGAAAATGGGTTTTCAAATGTTTCATGCGTTTTCCAAATTGTTTTCTTAGATATAACCTTTCACCTTATTAAACGAAGTTTCGTTGCAGTATCCTGATTGTGTTGGAAAGTGTTTCATAATCTATGCTTGACGCATAATTTTTAGGTGCGTTCGTAATTATATAAAAACGCAGTGCTTATAGTCGTTGTCTGGTCCGTCCGTCTTTCCGAATATAACAGAGCAAAAACTACCCAACTGAATGGTTTGAAATTTAATATATATGTAGGATTTCAGTTTATGACGTAAATGATCATCAAATTAACTGACACTCTAGTGTACTATTATTATCCATGATTTAAATGTACGAGTTATAAATATTTTGGATCGCGAGATCAAGATTTGAAAATCTTCAAAATTGGAAAAGAGCCAGTCTTCTAATTTTTGCTGTGAAGCAAGCATGAAAGTGAGAAATAGCCAGTAAAAGCGCTGCTAGGCCTATTTGGTTTGTTTGGAAAATAAACATATATATATTGGACGAAAAGTGTATTAGTTGAAGAGAAATCATGAGTAAAGTATTGTAGAGTTATCTGTCTAGGACTGTATTAAAGTTCGTATTTTGTCATTCATCGTCTATTTGTTCATATAATTCAAGTAAATCTACTATTTACATACCATCTTCTTACATTTATGGGGGCTCGGATCCCAGGATAATTAAAAGTAAGCGAATTGGCAAGGTGAAACCGTAATCGTATTACTTCAAGTACAATTTGGAAAGATAAACATGGGAACTCTAAATAAAGCTAATAGAATTGATCTAATAAATCTCTGCGAAGAATGCGGAATTGAAGCACCAGAAAAAACGACAATACCCGCCCTAATAAAGCTGATCAACAGTTGGGAGAGTTACGAAGAAGATTTTATAAAAGATCGATTGGAAGTAGTTATAGCAGCTAGAAAAGAGAAAACAGAAGAAAAAAGAGAAAGAGAAAGAGAAGAGAAAAAATTACAAGCAGAACTAGAAGAGAAGAAATTACAAGAAGAAGTAGAAGAAAGGAAATGGCCAGTGCAGATTAAAGAGAGGAAATTACAAGCAGAGATTGAAGAAAAGAAATTAGAATTGGAGAAAAAAGACCGCGAAAGCGAAAGAGATTTCGAAATTAAGAAAATGCAGATACAAGAAAATTCAAGAGAACACATTGATCGAAACCCAAGGACAAATCCAGATAAGCAATTTGAATTGCTTAGATTATTAACTAAATACGAAAGTTCAAATGATATTAGTTTATATTTGGCTATGTACGAAATTCCAAATTGCGTAAACGCGCAATGATAAAAAAGAATGGGTAAATTATTTAATTAATCTAATGCCGTTAGATGTGATCAATATAATAACAAGGGGAAACGAACCCGAAGTTCACGATTATGATTACATAAAAAATATTCTTCTAAGACACTACAAACTATCGCCAGAAGAGATTAGGCTGAAATTTTTCTCTTTTAAAATGGAGCCACCAGCCAATTGGCGAGATTTCGCTTATGAGATAAAGGTGTATTTTCAATAATGGATTGAAGATCTTCAAGTAAATAACTTTGAAGATTTATCTGAATTAATTGTAGTTAATCAAATCAGGCATAATTTACCTGCGGAAACGAAGACACAATTTGCAGAGGAATTATCAGTAATAAAGAAAATTGATGACTTAATTAATAAATTGGATATTTACGAAACAGCACGAAGGGTTTGCAATAAACAAACAGTTAGGAATACAAGCGGACATTTTGAGGACAGAAGATCGAGAGTGGCTGATTACGCCAATTTGAAAAGACGTCAAGTTGACAATAGACACAGTGTGAATCATGGAAGCAGAGAGTCATATATAATCTGTTTTACGTGTGGCAACCCTGGTCACGTGAGTGCGAAATGTGCCATGGCGAGTGATACAGAACGAGAATATTAAAATTTTTACCCGCAACGTAATCAAAATTGGCGAGAAACAAAATACCAAGATGACACCCAAAACACGTAAAAAAAACAGTTAATATGGGCATGTTAAATGGTAAAAAAGGAAGAATCTTAGATATTCACGGAATAAAAACAAACGTAATAATTGATACCAGGAGTGATATTTCAATCACCAATTAAAAATATCATACTGCAATAAACGCGCCAAAACTAACCAGCGACAATATATCTGTATCGGGCATAGGTAGAAAAGAAATTAAGCCAACGGGGTTTTTCTGGCATAAAGTCTACGTGGACGATATAGAAATCCAGGATAAATTTTACGTGGTACAAGAGACAGACTGTGATTTAATGATAGGTAGAAAAGCAGTAGAAGGTATGACGTTAAAAGTAACGGAAGAGGGTGTTACAATAATAAGCAGTAACACAGTGCGAGTAGGATACATTAAAATTAACAAAGTACCGACAAAAATTGATAAAGCAAGCATAAACAACCATAATCGAGGTGGGGAAGATATGGTTAATATCGACTGCGTAAATGACGAGGTGAATTTGACTCATATTACAAATTTAGCAAACAGAGAAAAAATAAGAAAATTAATAAAACCATATAAGCCGAATAAAACAAAAGATACAGGATTATCTGATGAATGGAATGTTGACTATCCATCTCCAGAAGAAAATTATGAAATTAGTAGTCCTGCACATGGTAGAAAAGACTATGTGAAAGATCGCAGTAGGAGTTTTGATCATAAGGGAAAGAACAGAAATTTTAATAGACCATTTGATAACAGAAGCAATAATAGATATGGCCAGAGACATTTTAAACAGTCATTTAACCATGGAAATTATAATATATATAGATATGGGAAACAGAGTTCCGAGAATACTTATCAAAATGAATCTGAGATTCCTGAAAACTTTGAGACAAAAAATTCTTTGATACCTCAAGACATAGCAGAAAATGCTTTACCTAATTCAGAAGCAAGATATAATCCAAATTTTTCCCCTTGATACATGAATAGAGGCTACTATCATGGTCGAAATAATTATAATTATGGTGGCCGACGATCAAGCAAGGCTAGTTATAATGAACAAAGATATTCACAACCATCACATAAGAATAATTCTCATCATGGATTTAAAGGAGCTGATCGTGGAAGAGATGCTTATTCAAATTCTTATGGTATGTAGCTTCCAAAGATAGAGAATAATATCCGGAAAGAAATTATAGAGATATTAGATATGCAGATTCCAAAGATAGAGAACAATATACAGAAAGAAATAAAAATCTCAAAAAATTAACTGTTTAAGCATGAAAAATATAATAAATCAAGATGCTGATGTCGAGACGCCATCACGTCAGGATGACCGATTTGTAGGATTTCAGTTTGAACACTTCATCTCCTTTATGACGTAAATGATCATCAAATTAACTGACACTCTAGTGTACTATTATTATCCATGATTTAAATGCACGAGTTATAAATATTTTGAATCGCGAGATCAAGATTTCAACATCTTCAAAATTAGAAAAGAGCCAGTCTTCTAATTTTTGTTGTGAAGCAAGCATCAAAGTGAGAAATAGCCAGTAAAGGCGCTGCTAGGCCTATTTTTTTTTTTTTTTTTTTTTTTGGAAAATAAACATTATATATATTGGACGAAAAGTGTATTAGTTGAAGAGAAATTATGAGTAAAGTATTGTAGAGTTATCTGTCTAGGACTGTATTAACCCTTTCGGGACGCGTGATGCATATATGTATCGCCAAAAGTTGCATGTGGAATATGTTTTTGGCACCACTAATAAATAATTGTAATACTTGTCTTTTTTAATTAAGGTACTTGTTGGTATTTTAGAAGTACAGGGAACTGTTTAAAAAAAAGTGGTACCAACCAAATAAAATTTCTGTAAGGGATGCCGTCGTGAAAGGGTTAAAGCTCATATTTTGTTATTCATCGTCTATTTGTTCATATAATTCAAGTAAATCTACTATTTACATATCATCTTCTTACATTTATATATATAATCGTTGCAGAATTTTGTCGAGTCATTTCAAATTTTATGAAAATCGAATCAAAACTTATAAAGACATTAATAGAAGTTTTCTTCATTCTATTAAATCCTATCATACGTAATTAATTTAGTGATATCCTATGATAGATAATGATGCTAGGTTGCTATGGTGATTATGTCATATTTAAGATAGAGCCATATTATTTCCGTATTACTGAATGTAAAAACCGAATTTGTATACTAAAATTGTTGAATTATAGCAATCATATAATCTACCGACAGTTTTTTGGATAGATAGCTAGGCTTAAGTTTCCCATTGGAATTTTCAGTAAATGTCAACAAAAGATAAAATGTTGCCACTTTAAAATGTACTTATTTTATTATGGAAAATAATCATATCGTAATAACAGACGTAATAAAGACGATTTCACTGAAATGATAACGGTGATTTTTTTTCACTGTCTTGTATTGAATATTTGCGCATAGTGTAATTTTAATGTAGCAGAATTAGAAAATAGAAAATGAAAGAAAGAATTAGAAGACCACTTTTTATACAGTAAGAACGCATCTCATTTGTCACGTTTGACGTACACTTTCCAACTTGTTCTTTCTTGTTCAATCTAAATACAGTGAGTAAGTTTTTGCTATAAATGAAACAAACTTAACTAAGATTAAAGTTTTTTTAAATTAAAATAATAGTAAATTTCTTTTAAATTTTTTCTAATAAGAATTCCAATAAGCCCATTTTTCCATTATTTCGTACTAGATGTAATTTCATATGTATTGTTCGTTATTTTTAATTGTCATTCATATCACATTATGTTTATAAGCATATTACTGAATTCCAGTGATTGCCAGATCACAGAGCTAGTTAAAATTATATTAAATTTATTTTTAAGATGATCAGAGCAATGCTTCTGCATTTAAAAATTTAGAAATTTAAAAAACAACAACAAAAATTATAAACAAGAACGAAAAATCATGCGTCAAGCATAGATTATGTAGCACTTTCCAACGCTTCCAAAATAATTTTACAAATCATACCGTTTAATAAGCTAAAAGATAACTTCTAAGTAAACAATTTGGAAAACGCATAACATATTTAAAAACATAATTTCAGGAATTTCCAACATATACAATATTCGGAAAAATATCCGAATACTTTTATTCAGCCCTGTATAGGATATATAGAATTGTATATATACTACATAGGATGCTAAATTTTAGTTCAGTTAGGAAACGTGTAGCACATTTTAAAATTCTCCGTCTGGAGTTTGTCAATAAACAGAAATGTGTTCGCGAACTTTTGTGCTGCCCTGTATAGGATCTACAGAATTTATACACACCACGTAATAGACAAAAAGCAAGTTAACATTAAAATCGCGTTCAGTAACTTAAAACGCACTTCCAGAAATTATTGTTAACAGACAGTAGATAATTCTTTTGCGTGTCCCTGTAAATGCACGATGACTGCTATACACACAATATTCCGTAGTAAGTCTCTTGTAATGCACCTTAGTGATCTATATAAATTTCAATGCGTTTAAAATAGTGAAACATTATTTAAATAAACCGCAGACGATTTTTCTCCATAGACGTAATGTAACGGAATTATTTTTACTGTCCCTGTAAAGTAACTATAAGTGCTATGCACACCCTGTTCCATATTAAGCTTCTTCTAATGCACCTTAGTGATATATATAAATTTCAATGCGTTTAAAATAGTGAAACATTATTTAAATAAACAGCAAATGATTTTTCCCCATAGACCGCAATGTAACGGAATTCTTTTGAGTGTCCCTGTAAAAAAACTATAAGTGCTACACACTTCCGTTGAAATAGGGAACATGCTATAGATAACGATAATAACATATAAAAATTGCAGAGCAATCCGAGCATATTTACGGGAGTTAGAGCACGGACAGACGGCAGACGGCAGACGGCAGACGGCCAGACGGCCAGACGGCAGACGGCCAGACGGCCAGACGGCAGACGGCCAGACGGCCAGACAAACCGAAGTCATAAGCACTTTTCAACTAGGTTGGAAAGTGCTAAAAACAGAATATTTTTGCTAAAATTATCAAAATGTCTAAGTGAATGTTAATTTATCTTTACATCCATAATTACTATTAAATCTAGAAAAGAAAGCTTAGGGAAAAAAATCCTAGTGTAAAAGAACTCGAAAATATTTTTTGACCAATGAAATCAAACTGTTTGTAATTCAACAATAAAACGGTTAATCCAAGAGGAAAATAAACCAAGCACTCTTTAGTTTAAATCGTGACTTTTTACTTATAAACCCCAACAAATGTTAAACCCTATATTTATTTTTTGTTTTCTAAACCAACAACTATATCCATCAATTAATTGTGACCACCTGTTCTGTTCTTTCTTCTTCACTTTCCTATCCCATATTCCGATGTCCGAAATATACAGGTCCAGAAGGAAATGCCCTTGGCAAGTACGATCTAATCCTCGAAGGAAAGGTAGGGCGACCTAATAAAGAAGGAGAAATCGCTTTTCTCTGAAAATCCGATTCTTCCATATCTGATCGTCTGTGGAAAGAAGAAAGAAAACTCTCTCCAAAAGACAGATTCACTTATTGTGATGCAACAACTAATAGAAAAATGAAGCAATCAAGGAAGTAGAAGCAGACGATTTTTGCAATAGAAAACAAGAGACATCTGGGGTGGACGTTCGCTCATTTTTTCTTATCTGCAAGGTCGTATTGCGTTTTTCATCCGGGGGATGAAACATTTTACTTTTTAGAACAAATCTTTGGGAGAAAAAAACACCGATTCTGATTATTATTATGGAAAAACGTGGAACGCAGAGAAAAAGATGATAAATAGGTATAGAATTAAGCAATGTTGATGATACTTGCAGAATAAAACGGGAAACGGTAAGTAACAGCAGACAATTATTGTAGTAGAAAACAAGAGACAATTGATTTAGTTGCAAATAACGTTTGCCAATTTTTTTACCAGGCAAGGTTGAATTATGTTTTATATCTGGGGGATGAAGTATTTTGCTTTCTGGAACAAATCTTGAAAGAAAAAAAATTGGTGCTGATGATTATTATAGAATAACATGGATGCAGTGAAAAAATTATAAATAGGCGTGTTTAAAAAGTAATATTGATGATACTTGCAAAATTATATGGAAGCCAATAAACACAAAAATACGATTTATAGAAAACATGAGACATGATACTTAGTTGGAAACAACGTTCGACTTTTATTTATTTACCTCTTTCATTGGCAAAGTCGAATTGCATTATCCACCCAGTGGATGAAAATTTTGATTTTTTAGAACAAATCTCTAAAAATATATAGTATAGATTCTGATTATTATTATAGAATAATATGGAACGCAGTGAGCAGTGATAAATAGGCGTAGAATTAAGCGATGCTGATGATACTTGCATAATAATATGGCAAACTGTAAGTAGAAGCAAACAATTTTTGCAATAAAAAACAAGAGGGCTTAGTTGGAAAGAACATTCGTCCAATTTTCTTATCAGCAAGGTTGAAAGGCATTTTTTATCCAAGTGATGATATATTTTAGTTTTTAGAACAAATCTTTCAGAAAAAAAATCGATGCTGAAAAACTAATCGATTATTTGCGACCCTCTAGTAGGTCGCGACCTTCGTAAGTACTGTTTTTTTCCATTCAATATCTACAGTGAGCAAAAAAAAGTATTTGCACACCCGCAAGTTTTTGCATAAGTAATCGTAGGAAGCAAATGTGACGAAATTGTTTTAACTATTACTTTATTTAAATAATAAAGCATCGACCAAGGTCAGTGCTTGGGAGGGTGCATCGTCTATCCTCTCTCGTCTGTTACTGCTGTGGGACCGTGTACGTTAATGGGAGCTGGTGCACGTTAAATCTGTTCGTGGCTCCAAAGTCCTCCAAGTTCTATATAAGCGCTACCTCTGGGGGTGCCAATCCAGATGCAAATCTCTCATCTGGAATTGGTTCAAAATTAGGAGATTTAGGTATCAGGTTTATGGAATTAAGCGTAGTGGATTATGACAGCTATATAGAAATAGAAAGCTGCAAAACTGGGCCCTTTGGGTCATTTCAACAACAACAAACAACAATTTAAATAATAAACAAACACAAATAACCAACCTTTTACCTTAAAAAATAATAATACTCCTTTAAAAAATTTGTCATGTCAAAAAAGTATTTGCAAACGAAGCATTGACAATTTAAAAAGCAATTAAATGTGAAAATTATGCAAATTTTTAGCACATTAGTCTCGCACTACATTAGTCCCGCACTTTGAAATAACATAATACAATACCTGGAACGGGGATTTTGACAGTTTCTGTTGCCATGGCGCCGAAATCGTCTGAGCTTTCATTAGCTATCAGTGAGAAGATTATAACTCTTTGCGATTCTGGATTAAATTACCGACAAATAGGTAAACAGTTAAATTTAAACTTTTTTAGTGATAGTTTTGTAATAAAGAAGAAAAAAGAGACTGGTACGACAACAAATAAGCCGCGAACTGGGCGTTCAAGAAAGCTAAATGGAGGACATCATAAAGGAATCTACAAAAAAAAAAAAAAAAAAAAAAAAAAAAAAAAAAACCCTTCCTAAGTGCTCGAGAATTGGCTATTGATGCCGTTTCAACTTCGGAAAGAATAATTACACCACAAACTGTTAGAAATACCCTTCATGATACACATGTTCGAGGAAGAGCCCCTAAAAAAACACATATATCAGTGAATGAAATAGGCTGAAAAGACTTGCTTTTATCAAAGCTTATGCCGGCAAACCACCGGAGTGTTGGAAAAATGATTTTTTTTCCGGTGAAAGTAAGTTTAATATTTTTGGCTTAGATGGAAAGAAGACTGTGTGGTGAAAGCCAAATACAGGGTCACCCAAAAATGACTGGTGGATTTTAAAATTCAATAACTTGCAAACGGTGACATATATTAAAAAAATTCTTGCAAGAGGGATGTCAGGAGTTTTTTTTTATACTGTGATTCTAGATTTTAGTTCGAATTTGAAACAATAGATGGCGCTGACAGCAATTGGCGTTCAGTCGAGGCCGAAACTGACGCCACTCAACATTGTTGCACCGCCCCCTGAATATTAGATGGGAATTTTTTTTTTCAGCGTTTGAAAGGTCCCTCGAACTTGAACACCAATAATTTCTAAAAGTTTTCTTCGCCTAGTTTTTTAGATCAAATAAGTCAAAGAAAACTTTTAGATATTATTGGTGTTGAAGTTCGAGGGACCTTTCAAACGCTGAAAAAAAATTCGTCTACGACAGCCGCTATCTAGTATTCAGGGGGCGGTGCAACAATGCTGAGTGGCGTCAGTTTCGGCCTCGACTGAACGCCAATCACTGTCAGCGCCATCTGTTGTTTGAAATTCGAACTAAAATCAAGAATCACAGTAACAAAATTCCTGACATTATACATAACCCTCTTGCAAGAATTTTTTAAATATTTGTCACCGTTTGCTAGTAATTGAATTTAAAAATCCATCAGTCATTTTTGGGACACCCGGTAAGTCCCTTCAAATAAAAAACTTGAAATCAACTGTAAAACATGGCGCTGGTCATGTAATGATTTGGGGATGCATGTCTTTTAATGGAGTTGGTGAAATGGCTTTTTATTGAAGGCAATATGAACGCCAAACAATATATTAGTATATTGCGAGATAATTAATTTAATAGTGCTCTGAAATTGGGAATTGCTGATTCATATCATATTCAACAATATAATGATCCCAAACACATGGCGAACATTACGAGGTTATGGTTGCGGTATAATGTTAGAAATCTATTTCAACGCCACCACAATCACCAGACCTCAATCCTATTGAAAATTTGTGGCATATTTTGGATATGAAAGTACGGTAAAAGAAAATTTCTAACAAAGATGATATTAAGCAAGCTCTTAAGGAAGAATGAGTAAAAATCAGCAGCGAAACCTGTCTGAAATTGATCGAATCAATGTCCAGAAAATTACACTCTGTAACTGAAGCAAAGGACATGCATATTAAATACTAGTACTGTTCAACCACGCTTCTAAGAACCCCGGTTGGCAGAATGCCAAGCCGATTCCATTCACACAGTAGGGAGAATAGCCTCGGCAAAAGAAGATGAAATCACCAGTCTTTATATTAGGCAGAGTACTTACGGCTTACGACTTCCCCATTTTCGACATGGACTAGCCATTTTCGCCCATGCGCAGTTCACTCCAGGTTTCTATCAAGCGTGGTGCATCAGTACTGTTCTTTATTTTTAAATATTTACTACATTTTTATTCTCACTGCTAGTGTGCAAATGCTTTTTGGCATCACAAATGTTACTTTTTTATATTTTTTTACTTTTTAATATAGATATCAAGTCAAATATTAAATATGTTTATTTGTTTTGTAAATATTTTTTATATTTTTCATTCGTAGTTCATTTAGTGTTTATTTATGTGTGATACAACAAATTCACCTGGTGTGCAAATACTTTTTTTGCTCACTGTATATTAATGACATGAATTTGAACTTAAAGTTTCAAATAATAAATTTATTTCATAAGTTAGTTGTTAGGTACAAATATTTTAAGAGTGAATTACAGAAGTAGAAACAGACAATGTTTACAACAGAAAATTAACTTGAAGGACTATTTGTTCATTTTTCATATCGACAAAATCGAATTTAACTTTTCATTCTCTGGATGAATTATTTTATTTTTTAGATAAATTTTGGAAGTAAATGGTGATGATTCCTCTTATGGAATTATATTGAATCTAATTTAAATCTCATTACTTATTCAATAGCGATGTATCCTTGTAAACTTTGATTTATCTGACAAATGAGAATTTGCATCTTCAGAATGTCGTGAAACTTCCTTCATTCATTTCCGGCTCCAAGGAAATGAAGGCAACAGTGCTATCAGTTCTAAAGTAAAGGATCACCTTACATCCGGCACGTAAATTTTTCATTCTAAGGATTAATTATTTTACTTTTTAGATAAAATTTGGAAGTAAACGGTGGTGATTCTCTTCTTATGGAATTTATATTGAACGTGAATTAAATCACATTATACTTATTTAATAGCGATATATCATTGTAAACTTTGATTTGTCCCACAAATTTTTGAAAAAGAATTTATATCTTCAGAATGCCATGAAATTTTATTCATTCACTTCTGGCTTCAAGGAAACGAAGACAGCGATGGAATCAATTCTAAAATAAAGAATCACATTACGTCCGGCGCGTCGATATCATATTAAAAAACTTAGAAAGAAAATAGCCATATTTAAAATTAGTTTTTAAATAGCATATAATTAAACAGATTCTAACTAGAAAAAAATTGAAGCTTTCGTAATATTGAGGAATTTTATTTTTCTCAAGGTATTTTTAATGAAATTCGATTATAATTGCTTAACCCCTTCACTCCCAGGCTTAATTTCGCTGGTGAAGGGTACATTCCAGGCTGTGCGGTGCAAAATGTTTGTGTCATAAATTATTTAATAACTTCCGGGATTTAATAGTAATGAATGTAAGGTTTTTAAGGATTTACAACGTTATCATAATGCGTATAAAATAATATATAAAACTTGCACATTATATACATACATACAGTATATCAGGGTGGCTAGTGGTCAGGAAAAAATACAGTCAAAAAAAGCGATAAACTCCAATATATTCTTATAGAAAAATTCATATTGACTATTTGATCGAATAATCAACATGAATTTTTCTATAAGAATATATTGGTGTTTGTCACTTTTTTTTACTGTGTTTTTCCCTGCCCCTGTATATACATAAAACTTAGGAATTTATTTTCTTTCTATTTATTTTCTTTTATTCTTTCTTATAATGACGTAAGATGTATAGTGAACGTATTGGTGTACGTAATGTTCACTGATTACTGAAATAATAAGACGTACGCAGCGCACGTCCTGGTCGCTGATTACTGAAATGAGAGGACGTACGCAGCGTACGTCCTGGTCGCTGATTGCTGAAATGAGAGGACGTACGCAGCGTACGTCCTGGGAGTGAAGGGGTTAATCCTTAAAATCACTTCTAGACATGTTACTGATAAAAAAGTTATGAATCATAGAATCGATCAAATGTCAAACACAACTATTCCGTTTTAAATTAACGATTTCAAATGTGCTGTGCGTTTTTTCCTGAATTAAATTTTAGTTTAATATTAGGAGTGTATAAGAATCTGTAGATAATATATAGGGATATACAAAATTATTCGAATGCATTTCCGGTTATTGTGGAAATTACTGAAGTGGCGTTTACGACTGTATTATGCGTTTTGAAACTAAGCTAAATTGTGGCAAATTTTGTAATATACAGATTTATAGATCATATAGTGGGATGCAAAAAAGAATTCGAGTACTTTTTTGGCTATAGACGGTAATTTCTCTAATCTGGTTTCACCTTTTTTTAACGGTGAAGTTCCATTGCAGTATTCTGGAAATGTTGCAAAGTGCTTCATAATCTATGCTTGACGCATTTTTCTTCCTTGTTGATTTAAAATAATTATCCAATACAAGACAATGTAAAAAAATCGTTATTATTTCAGTGAAATTAATTATATCGTCTGTTATTATGATATGATTAATTTCCGTTATAAAATAAGTACATTTCAAGTTGGCATCATTTTATCTTTTGTTGACATTTACTGAAAATTCCAATGGGAAACGTAAGCCTAGCTTTGAAAATTTCAGAACTTGAAATCTATATTTAGACTCTTTTTCCATTTAATATCTATTTCTCCGAAAACCTCTATCCAAAAAACTGTCGGTAGATTATAGGATTGCTATAATTAAACAATTTTAGTATACAAATTCGGTTTTTAAATTCAGTAATACGGAAATACGAGGGCATACGCTTCGTCCGTATGCAAAGCCTTTATTTTTTCCTGGAGGGCTTTTTGAAGCTTATAAAACGGTATGATAAATGTCTCAATGTACTTGGTACTTATGTGGAAAAATAAAGTTATGTTTTATCTTTAATGTCTCATTACATTTTTTGTCCTTCATACACACCTCTATCCACAGTCGCCAGTGGAAACTTATTTTCCGACTGCCCCTCGTAGTATGACTCTACCTTAAATATAACGTAACCACTTTGGCAACATAGAATCATTACCTATCATGGGATATTGAATTAGTTACGTATTATAAGATTTAATGAAGAAAACTTTTATTAATATCTTTTAAGGTTTGATTCGATTTTCATAAAATTTGAAATGAGTCGACAAAATTCTGCAGCGAATATGTGTATTAAATTTCAAACCATTCGGTTGGGTAGTTTTTGCGCTGTTATATGCGGACAGACGGACGGACCAGACGACCACTATTAGGTGCTACGTATATATATATAATTACGAATGCACCTAAAAATACGAATACAACAAAAAATTGCCACTACGTATTAATGTAGAACTTAAAAAGTATTACCCTAACATTTAACCTACATTGAAATATAATGTCCCTTTTTTTAAAAATGAAATTCAATAAAATTAATATTGCTTTTTTTGTAATTATTTTTCATATCCTCTTGTATAAGGGCAGATTAAATAAAAGTAATGTTGTTTTATTCTAATTTTTTTTTCAAATCCTCTTGTATATGTGCAGATGAAATAAAAATAAAAATAGTTAAAAAGAACGCTTTTATAAGTATTCAATGTTTATCTTAAAAATCATGCCTAGTTTCATAACTACAATTCATGTAATTGCCAAAAATTTCCGCTGCAATACCTTAATTTAGCATGGCCCCGATTATTGAAAATTGCTTGATAGATAGCACGAACTAGTGAATTTATTAAATTTATAATTTTTGCTCGGTTTCTTTTTAATATAGGGCTACTGGAAATAAAATAGCATTAACTAATTTCGTAATTATATTATTACGTAATTGTATTGTTACGTATGATTTAAACTGTCTATTTAAGATTTCTAAACTTTTTTCTCAATGTATAATCATAATTTAATTAATATGCAACTGTTAAATGATAAAAGAGGTATATTTTTTTAATTATTACACTCTTTTTTATTTATATTTTCTACTTTTAATGTTTAAAATTTTTCGTTGTTGCAGATTCACAGCCAGTTGGTTTATTTTGGCGAGAGTGGTTCGGCACATAATTAACTCAATTGTTTCTATAACTCGTAAAAAAGTTGCGAACATAAATATTATTTGGCGATTTATCATTGCGGGCGACTATAAGAAAAATGCCTCAAAATTAATTTATTAATTTATAATTAATTTCTAAAAATATTAAAACGTTGTATTGTCATCGGAAACACACATGTGTACATAATTTTTATAATTCTAACGTATCAGAAAGTCAGTGAAAATCGATTACAAATTTCCATATTTATGTAATTTTTATAATTCTAACACATCAGGGAGTCAATAAAAAAACGATTATGAAATTCCATCGTTACATAATTTTTATAATTCTAACACATCAGGAAGTCAGTGTAAAATTGATTATAAAATTCCATCTTTACATAATTTTTATAATTCTAACACATCAGGAAGTCAGTGAAAAATCGATTACAAATTTCAATCTTCAGATAATTTTTATAATTCTATTTCATCAGGAAGTCAATGAAAAATTGATTACAAAATTCCATCTTTGCATATTTTTTTATAATTCTAACACATCAGGGAGTCAATAAAAAATCGATTACAAATTTCCAATTTTACATATTTTTTTATAATTCTAACACATCAGGAAGTCAGTGAAAAATCGATTACAAAATTCCATCTTTATATAATTTTTATAATTCTAACACATCAGGAAGTCAATGAAAAATCGATTACAAATTTCCATCTTTACATAATTTTTATAATTCTAACACATCAGGGAGTCAGTGTAAAATTGATTATAAAATTCCATCTTTACATAATTTTTATAATTCTAACACATCAGGAAGTCAGTGAAAAATCGATTACAAATTTCAATCTTCAGATAATGTTTATAATTCTATTTCATCAGGAAGTCAGTGAAAAATTGATTACAAAATTCCACCTTTATATACAAAAAGCAAGTTAAATTAAATAAAAGAGAGAAAAACCGGTCTTCGAATACGGAAATATTTATAACGGAAAAAATAAGCAAATAAAAATAAAATAAAACACGCTTGCAAAATTGTGGATCAATTTAAATGAAAGAAATAATTTTCCAACCAACACCCATTTCTTTTGTGAGACATCTCATCGCCTGCAAAGCAAAATCATTAATAAAAAAAAAAACTTAGCATTTATAATTCTTTGGATATCTTAGACGCCATAAATATTTTATTTTATTTTTCTGAAATACAATGGGTTCTTCATAACCCGGCAATACCGGCCCGGCCTACCCATTGATTTACCGTTGCGGACGTTATGATATAAGAACTAATGAGAGAAACAGGTATGCCATTACCTGTCTTTTATCATGGAATATATGGTATATCTATAATACTAATAAAAGAAAGTTTCGCTCTGTGTGTGTGTTTGTTTGTCTGTGTGTTTACGATGTCTAGGAAAATCTAGTCCACCTAGTCTATACTAATAAAAGAAAGTTTCGCTCTCTGTGTGTGTGTTTGTTTGTCTGTCTGCGATGGATAGCAAAATCCAGCCCACCTAGAAGTCTGAAAATTTAGGTGTGGATAGTCCAGTCTGACCATGTGCGCCTGAGTCTCAGAATTTTAATATTTTGATAATTACTCAAGATATTAATTAGAATATCATTAAACATCGCATCGAAAATGCCATCTTTTACATCAAAATGGCTAAAGGTAAGAACTTTTGTTGTGGATTTGCAAGCTGAAATGAACGAATTCGAAATTATTTTACTAATTAGCGAATTTTAAGAAAACTAATTGAGATATCAATTTGAAAATTTCTGAGCATATGTAAAAAAATATTCTGCATCTGACTATGTGATTTTTGAAAAATTCGGTTGGTATTTCTTTTTAATTTATGCAAAAAACTGCCAAAAATCTGCCGGCGCCAGTGGAAACGATCCGAGAAAGTTTCAGACAGCGATCTGCTTTCATTAAAAACTGAACTACAAAGAGATCTGTTTCTCTGGCCGAACCCTCCATTTAGTTTGCGAAAATGAAAGGAAATAATTGCCAATTTTTACTAATGAACAAAGGGTAAACTAATTAAGATAACTAATTAAGATATAGATTTGAAATTGAGGTCGGGAAGGGGTGTCATCTGCCGGCTACTTTAGCGTAGCGTCTTCGTTATGTACTAATTATCAGAAAAATGTAATTCTTTTTTAAATGATCGCGTTAATGTAGGTGACGGTAGTTCTGTTGAACAAATTATTCGTTATATTTGCGGGTATGGGGAGGGAGGGGGTTAACGCCTTTTTCTGAGATTGTAATTATCTCAAGCCCGAGCAACGCCTGGCGGGTTAGCTAGTTGTATAATATGTTCGGTTTCCCGGAATTTTTTTTTCCGCATACATAGATACGGCGGATACTGCGCAGACGATTTTTCGAAATGCATTAGACTCCCGCTTAAACCGCTGAAATTATCAGAATCAAAATGGCTGTTGAAAGTAGCAAAATCTTTGGCCATTTTTTCGGCTGTTAACTCTTGGCATGCGGGTAATAGAAAATATAGCTTAGACTAAATTACAAAACTTTATTTGGATGGATTATTGCTATTTTTCATATAAAAATGCGTTTTGGTGGTGTTAGAGGGTAATCTAAAAAAATATATTAAATGTAAAAAATCTATTAGAGTTTTCAAAAAAAAAGAAAACAAGAACGAAAAATCATGCGTCAAGCATCGATTATGAAACACTTTAAAACACATTTAGAAAACTGTAACGAAACTTCACCGTTAAATAAGGTGAAAGAAGATATGCAAGTAAATAGTTTAGAAAACGTATAACACATCGAAAAATACAGTTTTCGAAATTACCTTCTAGTGTCAAAAATGTAGTCGAATTATTTTGTGCAGCCCTGTATATGATCAAAAGATGTAGATATATAGCATGATAAAATTTAGTTCAGTTAGAATATTCACATTTAGCAATTTTCGCCAATCGATGGAAATGTACTCGAAATCTTTTCTACAACCTTATGTATTATCTGAATTCTTTTGTACACACCACATATTAAGCTAAAAGGCAACTTAAAACTCACTCGCAGCAATTACCAATCGTAAACGAATGTATATATTGTTGTGAGCTCGGGGTTCGAAAGGACTGATGCCAATATATAAGAACAATAAAAAGGCTTTATTGTCTATAAACAGTGCAATACGATCACAAATATCTTCTGAAAATTACAAGATATTCAGTAATCTTCAAATCCAATAAAAGCTAAGCAAAATTTCACACAGAAACAATGCGTTCAATACGACGTATCAACGACAAAATCGATCCGAGAAACACAGTTCTCAATGCAAAGCCTCTCGTATGAATTCAATCGCAGTTGACAGACAACTAACTAACTGGACTGGTGGAGGTCCATTATATAGGCTTCAGAGATCTTTCCAGATTATTCCAGAGCTTTCAGATGCTAGAAATTACCAGAAAGTGCTTTAACTTTCGATAGAGAACCAAAGCGAGAAAGGATCCCAATGTACAGGTATAAGGGGGGGTGGTTGCACAAAAAGTCGCCAAATCCGTCGCCAACTTGGCGACATTTGGCGATATATCGCCAAATTTGGCGACAAAAATAAGTCGCCAAAACCATCGCCAACTTGGCGATAAACCCATTCCTTGGCGATTTTACCATAGACTTCCATTAAAAAGATGAGGGTGTAAGGTTGTTTTCCTTGCAAACCATATGAGGCCTTTAGCATTGAGTTACATGATGCTCAATAGGAAATACATTAATAATACTGCAATTTTCACAATAATAAAATAAAATAAATTTAAACAAATGGAATATTTACAGATATATACAAAATTCATAACATTGCCCCCCTCTCAAGGACTGCACGTCCCGGGCAGTTCAACCTTTGATCGGAAAGCAAACCCGTTGCCAACAAATACTATTCAAAACACTTAAAGCAAACATGCAAAATAACCATTAAACACATTCATAATGCTGAATTATACAAAATATACACTTATTTTAAAAAAAATTAAATTAAATTAAAGCATAGACATCATTACATACAAGTATTTAAATAATAATAACATTAATAATGATAATGCTAAGCAAAAGAAATTTTTACATTAATTTATATACAACACCATGGTCATACTAATTTACATTATTTACATTACACTATTTACAATCAATGAACTAAGTACTATGGCCATAGTATGGAGCCAGCCTGTCGTAATGAACGACTCTAGGCTTCGAACTTGGTGACTTTCGGATCCGAATTACGACATCGTTCAGTCTGTTTAGGACTGTATAAGGACCGTCCCAGTGCGATTGCAGTTTGGGAGAAAGTCCTTTACGTCGAGTCGGATTATAAAACCAAACCTTGTCACCTTCTTTGAATTGATGTCCCGTGGCTTTCGTGTCGTACCTGGTCTTCATCTTCTCCGTCTGTATATTGATCCGCTCTCGAGCCAAGTTGTGGACGTCTTCAAATCGTGCCTGGAGATTCTGCACGTATCCCTCTGGCGATGAAGGCGCATCTGGAGGGCGACCAAACAGCAGATCACAAGGTAAACGAAGATCACGACCGAAAAGCATCTGAGACGGGGAATAGCCGGTTGTTTCATGGACGGCGCTGCGATAGGCGAGAAGAAACAAGGGAAGTTTTTGGTCCCAGTCTTGCTGGTTTCTTGAGACTAGAAGTGAGAGATTGTTGAGGATGGTACGATTAAATCTCTCAACCATGCCATCCGACTGCGGATGTAAAGGCGTCGTCCTAGTTTTGTCCATTCCGAGAAGTTGACAGAGACCCTCAATCACAGCAGAGATGAAATTTCTCCCCTGGTCAGAATGCATTTGAAGAGGGACTCCATACCTTGATATCCACTGGTGTACCAAGGCATCCGCAACCGTAGAAGCTTCTTGATCAGGGATGGCATAAACTTCAGGCCATTTTGTGAAATAGTCCATGACAACAAGGAGGTATTTGTTGCCATCAGCACTTCTTGGCAGAGGACCTAGGATGTCAAGGGCGATGCGTTCAAAAGGTGCTCCTACATTGTAGAGATGTAGTCTTCCTCGGCTACGTTTCTTTGGTCCTTTCCGAGCTGCACATGCATCGCAAGATTTGCACCATTGTTCGACGTCAGCTCTCGCTTTTCCCCAGAAGAAGCGCTCTCGGACTCTGTGTAATGTTTTCATGACTCCAAAATGGCCACCAGTGGGACTGCCATGTAATTCCTTAAGGACCTCTGGGATTCGGGATCGAGGAAGTACCAACTGCCACCGTGATGTCTTTCCATCTTCCGATTCGAATTTTCGGAACAGGACACCATTCCTGACGTGGAGAGAGTTCCAAAGAGCCCAATATTGCTTCGTCGTAGGACTGTAAGTCGAGATGTCTTTCCAACTGGGCTTCGTGCTAGAAGATTCTAATAACTCCAAGATTGGTTTGATCTCAGAGTCTGCCATTTGATCTTCTCGAATCTTCTCATCACTCCAGGGATCTGGTGGCATCAATAGTGAAGTCTTCGTCTGGCGTATGACATATTCGGGATTATACTTGCTCTCCGCTCTGGAACAATAGCGACAGCTCTCGGGACACGGTCTTCTTGATAGGGCATCGGCGTTTCCATGCGATGAGCCTTTGCGATGCCTGATGTCAAAGTCGTATTCCTGGAGTCGTTGTATCCATCTGGCTACTTGGCCCTCTGGGTTCTTAAAATGCATCAGCCATGTTAGGGATGCGTGGTCAGAACGAAGGAGAAATTTCCTGCCATAGAGATAGTGATGGAAGTGTTCTATGGCTTTCACTATAGCTAATAACTCCTTACGAGTGACGCAATAATTCCGCTCTGGTTTCGATAAACATTTGCTCCAGTATGCTACGACTCGTTCTTGGCCATCTATTTCTTGGGAAAGTACAGCGCCGACACTTTCCTGACTGGCATCCGTGTCCACAATGAATTGTTTGTCGGGGTCTGGATAGGTAAGGACTGGAGAGGATGTGAGAGCTTCTTTCAGCCGCTGGAATGAATTGTCGCATTCTTGTGTCCATAGAAACTTCTGTTTGCTTTCAGTGAGCCTATGCAAGGGTCTTGCGATGTTGGAGAACCCCTGTACAAACTTTCTGTAATAAGTGCATAGTCCCAGAAAGCTTCGCAACTGATGGACATTTTCCGGACGTTTCCAGTGCTTTACTGCAGACACTTTTTCAGGATCAGTTCGAACACCTTCAGCTGAGATGAAAAAGTAGAAAGTAGTCTTCATGTGACCTAAATAGTTTACTTCTCGTTGGAAGAACTTGCATTTCAAAGGGTTCAGCTTTAAATTCGCCGCTCTTAGTTTCGTTAACACTTTTCGAATATTCTCTAGATGTTCTTCAAACGTGCGGCCACCAATGATGACGTCATCTAGGTAGATGAGACAAGCTTCAAAAGTCAGACCTTTTAACACTGTCTCCATGAGGCGCTCGAACGTTGCTGGAGCATTGCAGAGCCCGAACGGCATAACTTTAAATTGCCAAAGTCCTTGTCCAGTAGTAAATGCGGTCTTCTCTTTGTCATCAGGATGGATCTCTACTTGCCAATATCCACTCTTCAAATCCAGCGTGGAAAACCATTTATGTCCTGAAAGAGTATCTAGCGTGTCGTCTATTCTTGGTAGAGGATAGCTGTCCTTCTTCGTGATATCGTTAAGTTTACGATAATCCACACAAAATCTTGTGGAGCCATCTTTCTTTCGGACCAACACGATGGGAGAGGCCCACGGACTTGATGACGGCTCGATGATGTCACTATTCTGCATCTCTTGTAAGAGCTTAGAAACCTCTTCTTGTTTTGCGAACGGCAAGCGTCTTGGATGCTGTTTAATCGGTGGATGGTCGGCAGTATCAATTCTATGACGTGTCAGAGAAGTGCGACCTATATCATTCTCGTTTTGTGAAAACACATCCTTAAATTCCTGGAACAGTCTTTCTGCGGAATGTCTCTGCTCAGCAGATAAATTCTCATTTCGTCCAATTTCAGGTGTTAAACTTGTAGGCGGCTCCGACAACGTCAAGCTCGGGGCTTTGCAAACACAGGTGACTGGAGCACAGGTAGCAAGCACTTCACCCTTCTGGATAATTCTAGACTTTTCACTTACATTCGCCATCCTCACGGGTATCACATCTCTCGACAGATCTACCAGCGCTGATGCTATTAGCACTCCTTTTGGGCTCTTCTCAGGATATCCAACCAAGCCACATTGAAAACTACTTTCGTTCTCAGTTAATCCAGGTATCATCATTTCGGTCCGAGGAGGGATGATAACATCTGCCTTGGCTGTGATCCGTTGAATAGACCCGGACTCATTTCCAAGTTTGAAAATAGTGACATCTTCTTGAGCAGAGCGTAACTCATTCTTCTTAAAGTCCAGTGTAAATCCATGCTCTTTTAAAAAGTCCAGTCCGAGTATGAAAGGGTCTGAAATATCGGCCACATAGACTGTATGATGGTAAGCGGCGTTCCCAAACTTTATTTTCAATTTCATTCTTCCATGTATGTCAATCTTATCCCCGGTCACGGTTTGAAGGATAACACGGGGCGGAGTCCAGAGGAGCTTTTCTTTTAGCCGCTGATCTAGATCTTTCCGGATGATGGTCACATTGGCTCCTGTATCGATGATCATATTACAGGGCAAATCATTCACACGCCCGACTATAAAAACTCCGTTCTCGCCGTAACTTCTTGCAGAAATTTGACACACTTGATAATGGGGCTTCTCAAAATCTGGCAACCTCCGCCCCGCGAGATGGCCATTAATTAGTTTTCCTGCTCCGCCGTTCGTGCGGAGCTATTACCTTCTGTGCTGGGTCGGTTTAGGCAGTTTCTTTGAATATGGCCTTCTCCACCGCATTTCCAGCACTTGATCTTTCTTCCAGGTTTGTTGTCCATCAAGGAGTTTATATGTCTCATCACGTCCTTCATCTGCTGCTGTAAACGCTCCACAGCTGTATCCGACGTCTCATGTATGTTGGCTACTCGCACAAAGTGCCGATCTTTCCTTGTAGCTTGCTGGGCTGCCTCGAATTTCAGGGCATAAACTAAAGCCCCTTTTAAGTCACTGAGATCTGCAATCCGGAGTTGTTTCTGGATCTCAAAGTCACGCACACCATCTATGAAATGTTGCAGAGCTAAACTTTCTCTAGTTTCAGTCGGGCAGTCAGGATAAGCAAGATGGGAAAGTCTCTCGACATCCGTAGCAAGCTCTTGCAGGGATTCAGTGGATTTCTGTTGTCGAGATTTGAGCTGGAGTCTGCTATATTCCTTCATGCATTTCTCGCCAAAGCGCAATTCTAAGGCACTGACGAGCGTTTCAAAATCCAGCGGTTCATTTGCAGGCAATGTCTGTAGGACGTCGGCAGCATCAGCTCGTAGAGAATCAGCTAACTGGCAAGCCTTTGTCTGGGAATCCCATCCATTGGCGTCCGCTACGATCCCAAATTGTGTCTTAAAAACTGGCCAGGAGGATTTGCCGTCATAGGTCGAAAGTTTAATAAAGGCCCGAGGAAGCATATCTGGATACTTGAAATCTTCGGAAAAGTTTACGGCAGTTATCTTCTGTTTCTTGACTTTTTCCAAATCTTTTTTTACATTCTCTATGCTTTCTTCAACGGTCTTGGCGATCTTTTGAACTTTTTCTTCTACTCTTTCTTCTACGGTTTTCGCTGTCTTCTGAACTTCTTCTATGGTTTTGGCTGTCATTTGAACATTTTCTTCTATTTCTTGAAACCTTCCTTCAAATTTATTTTCCACGGAGTCAATTCTTTCATTTAAAGATGTTATTTTATCCTCTATCAGATCTTTCAACTCACCAAGGTTGGTTGACATATCTTTTTTTATTTCTTCCGACATTTCCTTCGTTTCAGCCTGATTCGCAGTCATTTTCTCATCCATCGCTGACATTTCCTCCTTCATTTCAGCCTGGTTCGCAGTCATTTTCTTATCTATCGCTGACATTTCCTTCTTCATTTCTTCCGACATTTCCTTCATTTCAGCCTGGTTCGCAGTCATTTTCTCATCCATCGCTGACATTTCCTTCTTCACCGCTTCCTTCAACTCGCCAAGGTTGGTTGACATATCCTTCTTCATTTCTTCTTTCAACACGCCAAGGTTGGTTGACATCTCAGCCTGATTCGCAGCCAATTTCTCCAATAATTGTTTCAGTTCACCCTCCATTGCTCTGGTGATCGGCATTCAACCCCACTCCTGACACCAAATGTTGTGAGCTCGGGGTTCGAAAGGACTGATGCCAATATATAAGAACAATAAAAAGGCTTTATTGTCTATAAACAGTGCAATACGATCACAAATATCTTCTGAAAATTACAAGATATTCAGTAATCTTCAAATCCAATAAAAGCTAAGCAAAATTTCACACAGAAACAATGCGTTCAATACGACGTATCAACGACAAAATCGATCCGAGAAACACAGTTCTCAATGCAAAGCCTCTCGTATGAATTCAATCGCAGTTGACAGACAACTAACTAACTGGACTGGTGGAGGTCCATTATATAGGCTTCAGAGATCTTTCCAGATTATTCCAGAGCTTTCAGATGCTAGAAATTACCAGAAAGTGCTTTAACTTTCGATAGAGAACCAAAGCGAGAAAGGATCCCAATGTACAGGTATAAGGGGGGGTGGTTGCACAAAAAGTCGCCAAATCCGTCGCCAACTTGGCGACATTTGGCGATATATCGCCAAATTTGGCGACAAAAATAAGTCGCCAAAACCATCGCCAACTTGGCGATAAACCCATTCCTTGGCGATTTTACCATAGACTTCCATTAAAAAGATGAGGGTGTAAGGTTGTTTTCCTTGCAAACCATATGAGGCCTTTAGCATTGAGTTACATGATGCTCAATAGGAAATACATTAATAATACTGCAATTTTCACAATAATAAAATAAAATAAATTTAAACAAATGGAATATTTACAGATATATACAAAATTCATAACAATATGTTTCTTTGCGTAGCCCTGTATAGGAATTAATTTATATTCCGCAAACTTCTATTAGTCTACTAAATATAGTTCAGCAGGAAAATGCGTAACACAATTAAAATCTATCCTTAAGGAATTCACTCCCATAGTCTGTAATACTTTCGAATTCTCTTGTGTAGACCTGTATATGATCACGACCTACGTTATACACGGCCGGTGCATGACGTTTAAAACGTCACAGGAGTGGGTCATTTTTACACGGCGATTGGCTCAAAGTGGAGCGCCCCGCGTTTTGCACCAATCGCCCTGTAAAAATGATCCACTCCATGTGACGTTTTAAACGTCATGCACCGGCCGTGTATAACGTAGGTCGCGATATGATCAACCGAGTTTATAAACACATATATACGTACTACGGAAAAAATTTAGTTAAACTTAAAAACGCGAACCAAAGTTGAAAACGCACTTATCACACATAGACTGTAAATATCGCATAGACTGTAAATATTATGGTTGAAATAGTGAAATATCACTAAATTACACTGAAACGATTTTTCCCCATAAAACAACGTGTAACAGAATTCTTTTGTTTGACTCTGTAATTGAATAATAAATGCTTTCCAGCCCATATTCTACAAAAAGCATGTTTTACTGCGCTTCATAATTATATATCAATTCCATGATGATTCAAATGACGTAGCATCATCAAAATGCACTTGAAACGATTATTTCCCATTGACTGTAATGTATCGGAAGAATTTTGACTGTTCCTGAAAAAAAAAAAACTATAAGTGCTACACATTTCAGCTGAAATAGGGAACATGCTATAGTAAACTACAATAACATACAAAAATGTCAGGGCAATCCGAGTATATGTACGCGAGTTAGAGCATGGCCAGGCGGCAGACAAACCGAAGTCATAATCACTTTTCAACTAGGTTGGAAAGTGTTAAAAAGGTTTTCACTTATATTCTGTAACCCGGGTAGTCTGGGTAGAATCTCCTATTTTAAAGTGAATATAAAATGTCAAATAGACGCAACAAAGGATTGATTATCAAGCTTTTATGTTAAAGCTAATTTGTTTTGAAGAAATTGAATTATTATTTGTAAACTACGCATTTTCACATATAAATCATTTTTGTCACATTTACAGTAATTTAAATCTAAATAAGATGTCGAAAATACCGAAATGAGACAATGCATTATATGCATATCAGTCTATCTTAATTTTATTAATTTAATTGCAATCAGTTTTTAAAATATTTAACACTGCATTATAATTAAATAATAAAATCAAATGAATCATTTAACATTGATACTTTTAAATACTTTTAAATTTGAATATTAATAAACAAGAAGTAACAAATTAATGACCAATACAACAGTAATGCTTTTATGTTAAAACTAATTTGTTTTGTAGAAATTCAATTATTATTTGTAATGTACGTATTTTCACATTTGCAGTTATTAAAACCTTAATTAGATGTCGAAAATACCGAAATGTGACAATGCATTATAAGCATATCAGTTTATCTTAATTTTATTAATTTAATTGCTATGAGTTTTTAAAATATTAACACTGCATTATAATTAAATAATAAAATGAAATGAATCATTTAAAGTTTAAATACTTTTAAATTTGACAATTATTAAACAAGAAGTAACAAATTAATGACCAATACAACATTAATTTTATCAAAATGATGTTTAGTACTGCATGTAGTACACACCTATTTCATATACAACATTTTTTATTCTTAAGAATTCCTGGATCGCCGAAGTTGTTACGGGAATTTAACAAATGGGGGTAACGCTTCAGGTTTTTTTTCTTTCAAAGTCAAATAAACATAATTTAAAGAAAAACGAAATTACTTGACGAAATTGTTTTTTTTTTTTCTATATGGTTATTTATTATTCTTTTTTATTGTTTAAAATTTCTGATTTTTAGTTAATTTAAAAAAAATGTAGGTATGTCTAATTTTATCTAGTTCATAAAATATTTTACCACACCGTTCTGACCTTTTCCAAATTTTGAGACAACTATTAAGACGGTGCAACAAGTCTATTATACATTGCCCGTTAAGATTGTGCTTATTTCGATTTGTTCATCTATCTCTTAATAGGAAAAATAGTATCTTGAAAAAATCACCCTCATACTCAACAATTACATAGCTTCTAAACATAATATCATCATCATTAGACTCTTCATTTAGCATTTTATCATATAAGCTAGAGTGACTGCCTGCAAAAGTTCAACCGTTTACTTGATCATATAATGTTGAATGAGGAAATTATATTTCCTTTGTGCCTGCCATGATGCCATTTGACCAGCTTTAACATCCTCGGCAGCTTGTTTAACTTCTAGGACATTTTTACAAGATCCGTTAAGCATTTTGGTAACTAGAAATTACACCGTGAAAGGAAAGTAAAAATGATAATGTAATTTTATTAAATAATCCATGGAGCACATATTAATGTTTTTAAAAGGACTGACTTCTATTTTGAAGAAATAATTGCATATCTTTGTAAATGACATCTATATTGGCTCTATAATAGGAACGTTCAAAAAGTACCGAGCCGGAGGCCTAGGAACAGAAACTAGTACATGTATTTCAGAAGTATTGGCAATGGCTGTTGAGGCACTTGTCCCACTGAGACATTAGGCGGTGAATGGCTGTCTCGTAAAATTCCTGGGGCTGCGATGTGAACCAGTTCCGCACGTACTGCTTGACGTCGTCGTCCGAGGTGAATCGTTTGCCCCTTAGAGCCTTTTTTAGGGGAACAAAAATGGCGTAACGAGTCCATCAACCAGCTGGACTAGGTCATCGTTAATGCGTATTGGTGTTCCAGACCGTGCATCATCGGCTAAGGAAACTCCTTCCCTGAAGCGCTTGTGCCACGCCTTAACCCTTGCAAGGGGCATGCAGTGTTCACCGTACACTTGTGACATTCTTCGATGAATGTCAGTTCCCCTTACTCCTTCCGCTTCCAGTAAACGAACGACAACACCTCTATGCTCTCCTTTTTGACGCCTCCATTTCACTGCTTACAACACGAATGAGCGTTTGATGACTGATGCATACTAAAAAAAATAGTATGTTAGTAGCAACTAGTAGTTCTGCTAGCTTTGTAGTCACATGACTTACACCCGTGACCCTCTGGCGGCGGGCATGTAGACTTCCGCGCTCTTGTCGGAAACCCTCTTTGTTACTGACGCAACGATATTACTATTCTATCACCAGTTTGCACATTCCAAACTCCGGCTCGTTTCTTTTTGAACGTCCCTTATATATGAAATTTCTTTTTAATGTCTGTAAATGATAGTGGTAAATAAAAATATATGAATCATCTTAAAAAAATATTTTCTCCCATCGTCTGGGGCATCTTCAGTTTTACTTATCTTCGTCATCGCCTCTTGATTTTAGTCTAACTTTCCCGGTTTTTTCCAAATGTTACAGATGGCGTCATCTATTGTATTATAGCACATATAAATGCTTTTAAATGGACTGACTTCGATTTGGAAGAAAGTAGCGTATATCTTTGTAAATGACATCTACATTGGCTTTATATGGGAAATTTGTTTTTAATGTCTGTTTTTAATGTAATTGGGTGTTTTTAATGTAAAGGTAAATTATATTCAATGGTTGGAGTATCATAGTTGAGATTTATTCCAATAGAGCGAAAAGTCCCGGGACCAGGACTCGAACCTGACTACTTTGGCTTGCCGTGCCAACGCTCTTCCTATTGAGCTATCCCCAGGTTCGAGTCTTGGTCCCGGAAATTTTCGCTCTATTAGAATAAATCTCAACTATGATACTCCAACCATTCAACATGAATATTACAATGCTGAAATTCAAATTTTAATTGCTTAAGAGGAGTAAAGCCAACATAGTGAAAAAGTACCCACGCCGGGACTCGAACCCGGGTCACCAGTATAGCTCATCAGTATAGGTCATCAGTATAGTAATTTTCCATAGAAAATTAGAATAGAAAATTATATTTCCATAGAAAATTAGAATTTCCATAGAATCTAATTTTCTATGGAAAAATTTCCAAGTATTAAATATGGATTTATTCAATTATCGATGCTGGATTTTCTTTGGTTTCTTGCTTGCCCCAGAGTTTGTGGCTCACTGAAAATTTTCCATCTTGTGCTGCGTTTGTAGTCTTGCCAAAATGTTATAGTGAGAAAGTTCCAGGCTGAGTATCGTTCCCAAGTGGTTCAGTGCCTCAGTTAGAACGTCAGTGCGCTATACTGATGACTCGGGTTCGAGTCTCGGCTTGGGAACTTTTTAACTGTTATGGCTTTACGCCTCTTAAGCAATTAAAATTTGAATGTTATGAATGAGAGGCGTGAGAAATTTTCTATGGAAAATTTTCCAAGTATTAAATATTACAATGCTATTTCATATTTATAACTCTTTACATATCATGTAAAGCAATACTTATTTTACATTTTGTTTTCAAAAATAATCAGTGTATAATATTCCAAATAACAAATTAAACAAGTTATCTGGGTCATTTTTATCTATGCGAAATACGTAAAATAATGAACATCGACAGTAAAAGTTCCGAATGACACGTATATCATTGGAATGATAACAGCCAATATCAATCACTAATTAGTTGTGTGAAATGAAAAGTAAACGAACTGAACATCATAGAAAAACATAAATTTTAAATGGATATTTAACAGAATTGGGTTATAGGATGTAGATCGATTTCACTTTCAAGGGGATGGCTGCAGGATATCTCTTTCATGAAGATAACTTCCGCAGAAGTATGTCGAATGATCATTCGCTCTATACCGGGTAGAGCTCTGTTTTTGAAGCCCAAGCGCGATATCGAAACTACTCAACATTTAAAAATTATTTCAAGATTAATTTTGTCATCTAAAAATATCCTCTGACACAGAAAAAAAAAACTATCAAATCCAAATAATCCGTCATTATTTTTCGTGATTTTCGTGTCGCTGAAAAATCTGTTTTAAATAGCAAATTTATTATTTACATCCAACAACTGGGTCTTCAAACAGAAAAAAAAGGATAGAAAAGATATTCTCTATACTCTTTATATTTTATATTTATATTATTATATCTTATATTATTTATTATTATATCTATTATTATTTAAAATTATATCTTATTTATTATTACGTATTATTTATTATAAGTTAATCTACTATATTATTATCTTATATTATTTATTATTATATCTTATATTATTTAAAATTATATCTTATTTATTATTACGTATTATTTATTATAAGTTAATCTACTATATTATTATCTTATATTATTTATTATTATATCTTATATTATTTACAATTATATCTTATTTATTATTATATCTTATATTATTTATAATTATATCCTATATTATTTATAATTATATCTTATATTATTTATTATTATATTTTATATTATTTATAATTATATTTTATATTATTTATAATTATATCTTATATTGTTTATAATTATATCTTATATTATTTATAATTATATCTTATATTATTTATAATTATATTTTATTTATTATTTATAATTATATTTTATTTATTATTTATTATTATATATTATATTATTTATTATTACACTAGCGTGCAAAAGTCTTTGGTCAAACGTATAAATCAACAATAAAAAACAAAGTATAGTGAAATAGTAACGAATGTAATATAAGAACGATGTTATACATGGTGTAATAACAAAATATAGGTGAACATTTTAAATATTTAACATAAAAAATATAATTGAACTCATATTTTGCTTTCGTGATGGGGCCTCTTTTAGCGCGTATTACAGCTTTGCGCAATTTTGTCATTCGAGACTCCATTTTTTCCAGTGTTTCATGGCTTGTGTTTCCCCAGGAATCATGCAAACATTTCCAAAGACTTCGAATATTTGTTGGAGAGATCTTACGAACTTTTCCGTACATTTCATTCCACAATTTCTCAATAGGATTGAGATCAGGCAATTGCGTGGGCTATATCAAATAATTTTGAGAGCTTTTCAGCTGCTCCTTTGTTTTCAAATAATTTAAACATAATTTAGATGTATGTTTTGGGTCGCTGTCTTGCTTAAGTGAATCATTTGCCAATATTTCTAGCACCAGATGGAACTTCATGATGTAGTAATATACCGTGATACAATTTTTTATCTATTGTAGATTTAACTTGTACCAAATCTCCAACTTTTCCTCCACCAAAATCACCCCAAAGAATGATGTTACTGCCTTCATGTTTCATGTGATTTAAGCAATTTTCGCGTACACGCGCTCTTTGTAATTGATCTTTGTACATACTGCTCTTTGAACATACTGACGTCCTTTGTTTTCAAATAATTTAAACATAATTTAGATGTGTGTTTTGGGTCGTTGTCTTGCTGAAAAGTGAATTCTTTGCCAATATTTCTAGCACCAGATGGAACTGCATGCAGTACTAAGCTACCGTGATACGATTTTTCATCCATTGTGGATTTAACTTGTACCAAATCTCCACCTTTTCCTCCTCCAAAACACCTCCAATCATGACGTTACTGTCGTCATGTTTCATGTGATTTAAGCTATTTTCATGTGATTTAAGCAATTTTTGCGTACACGCGCTCTTTGTAATTGATCTTTGTACAGGGGTCAATTTAGAAAAGAAAGTTGTATAGCAGTAACTGCTATACAAAGTCAATTTTGAATAGCAGTTAGACACTTTTGTATAGCAAGTAAAAAACAGCATAACAGTGAGTGTTCATTTTAGAGTATAAGAACCATTACACCGCGCACGTCAAACTTCTATGAGCAAACGCTGTGAACAGCGAGTAACAGTGATTCAGTAATCCAAGCATAGCATCAGAGCGTGAACAAATCATGTGTTTACTGGGAAAACTGTGCTCAGGAAAGGTGTCTTTCTGTACTTCATTGTAAATAAACACTTGGGGAGGGTGAAAACACAACGCATGTCATGTAAAAACACCTTTAAATCTTAACTTTAAGTGTACATGACATAACAAAGAGTGCAGGAAATATGCATCACAATGATTGCGATTTAATGCATTTCTTAAGTCACATTTTAGTTAAATTTGAATCGCAAATTGCGATGCGATACCGCTTAAATCGAACCCTGTCTTTGTACATACTGCTCTTTGAACATACTGACGTCCTTTGTTTTCAAATAATTTAAACATAATTTAGATGTGTGTTTTGGGTCATTGTCTTGCTGAAAAATGAATTCTTTGCCAATATTTCTAGCACCAGATGGAACAGCATGATGTACTAAGCTACCGTGATACGTTTTCTTATTCATTGTGGATTTTACTTGTACCAAATCTCCACCTTTCCAAAACACCCCAAATCATGACGTTACTGCCTTCATGTTTCACCATGTGATTTAAGCAATTTTCGCGTGCACGCTGTCCGACCCTTCTTTGAACATAGTGACGTCTTTTGGTTCCGAACAATTCAAATTTGGATTCATCAGTTCAAAACATCTTTTCCCATCATAGAAGAGAGATTTATATTAGATGTCTATGTTTCCCATACACTCAGTGTCCAAAATTTATGTTCTTTAGCTCACTGAAGACATCTTGTTTTATTTATACGTCGTAGCAAATGTTTTCGACAAGCTATGCGATCATTCAAACCTACAGTACGCATACGCCTCTTGACTCTATCTTCGGATGTTGCAGATTCTATACTTTTATTCAACTCTTCTTTAATTGCAGTTGCTGGGAGTCTTCTATTTCATTTACTCATGATCGCAATATGTTTGTCTTCTTTGTTTGATATCCATTTAGGCCGTCCACCATGTTGGTGGTGAATTTGTTCCTGTTTTTATCAATCGAGTTGATATGAATTTTGGGATTCTTAATATTTTTGCATTTTTATCTTGGGTATAACGTTTTGAGGCAGAATTTCAATTTTATCACACAATTGGATTAGAATATTCACGTTTTTTTCTTATTTTTTAACGTTATTTACAATCAATCAATATTATCTAAAATAGAGAGTAATATTAATAGATTGCATATTGGAATTACAAAGCATAAATTAATATTAAGTAATCATTACAAAAATCATTATACAATTAGTGTACTTTATTGAATTTATCAATATACATAATATACTTGATATGAAGAAATAAAAAATGCAAATGTCTATACGTAAATAATGTTTCAATATGCGGTTGCTATAAGATATGTGATGTTTATAATCGATATAAGAATTTGAATATACTAAATTAGAACTTCTGCTTTGTGAACTTGTTGATAAGCACAAAATCAAATTCCATTTTAAATTTTAAATTTTATCTCTAAATTAGTGTCCGTTTTTTTTTTTTTTTTAATTTTCTCAATTTGTGAATAAATAATATTGTCACTTTAAGACCAAGCCCGAAGACTGATCTAAAAACCAAACTCGAACCCAGGACCGGGCTGAGTCTGTCTCCTCTTTAATACTGTGTCTCCCATAAGTCCGTTCAGATTTCAAAAATCATACAAAAATTTATAAATTGTCGTATTAGATTGCGGTTTATAAACCTGTAATAAAACTTGTAAAAGAGTCGGATTTTTTGTGGAAAAAGAGAAAAAAAATCCAATTTTCACCGACAGATAGAGCTGTTAGAGGTTTTATTAAAAAAATAGATGAAAAATATTAAGATTATGAAGCACGCATTCGTTTGTATTTGAGACTATATTATAAGTACGAATATTCGGTGCAGTGTGCAGTAATCCCGGTGTGCAAGAACATTTTTGAGGCTTCATTGTCGAATTAAAACAAATTAAAAGACGTGCTTTTTCTGTTTTGTCAGCAATTCAATCTTTCAAT
Organism: Maratus michaelseni; assembly: GCA_963931845.1. NCBI lineage: Eukaryota > Metazoa > Arthropoda > Arachnida > Araneae > Salticidae > Maratus > Maratus michaelseni. Next base: position 114,284,412 of record OZ007598.1, on the reverse strand, counting down.
GAAACATACTAATTCAAAAAAAACAGTATTTCATTTCGTACAAACTGTTACTAAAAAACCTTTCATAAGCTTCATCAATTGTTTATTTTAAAGGGATGTAATTGCCATATTTTTAGAAAACAAAAATGTACAGTGCTAAAAATCTGATTTTTTTTTTTTTTTTTTTTTTTTTTTTATTCCTTCAAAAATTTCATTCTTTGACAATTCATGGGGAAACCGCCCTCCGATAACGAATTTTTGAAACGTGAACGCGCGGATTTATGGAACATCCTACATATCCAAAATGTCACCACTGCTGTATTATTGAAAAATTTAGCCTGTATTGGTTTGCTACTAGTAATCCGTCTTGGTAAATTTGATCAATATAAAACTGATAAAATAATGAATAACGACAGTAAAAGTTCAAAGTAATATCTTATGTAACTTCTAATGTTTCAAATTGAAATGGTAATGCATTAGATATCGACGTTAACAATATATTTTTATTTACGATTTACTGTAGACTAGAGCTCCTATAATTATATACTATTATAGGAGTCTTACTGTAGACAGTTCTTAAATGAGTGAGAAAAGAGCTGCTACTATTGGAACATTTTTACTAATTAGTTAAAATACAGAGGATCTTTTAGTATATTTTTTCAAAGTTAGAATTTAAATTGCATTTTTGAAAAAATATATTCAGCAATCAATTGTTCTATATACAGGGTATCCCAAAAACATTATCCTCGGCTTTTATTCTTGAAATATTGATCGTACACATATATTATAAATTACAAAGTTACGTAAAAAAAGGTACAGAATTTTATGAAATCGATTAAAATTTTCAGGGAATTAAATTTGAAGAAATACAAAATTTAGATTTTTATACGGCTCCAAAAATTCACCAATGAGTAAAATGTGCCCCATACACAAATAAGATCATACACAAAATTTTAGCATTTTATCCTAAAATCCCGCAGAGATATGTTTAAACAAAGTTGGTGAGGGTTAATCATAAATTAAAATGTAAATGTTTACGGCTAGAGTACAGATGACACGACGCAAAAATGCATCGTAAACAAATAAAATATGGCTCTTATCTTTAGTTTTATTTACAGATTTATAAAACTATGCTTCCTGAAAAATACCTTAAAACTTTACATGATGACAGCTTAGAAATGTTTGCTTTGCACATGCATATATCTTCCCCTGATCGGTACGTCACATAATCGCAAGAGACACGTCATCACATGAGAAAGTTGTTGAAAGATACTTTTGTACCAATAAATAGCACAATTATTATTACTTACCCATCACACGTAGTATAGGGTAACTGATCGTTTGAAAAATCGTTGTGATCGTTAAAACATATTTGTAGAAAAAAAAACTGCCGTCCGTCTGTCTGTGTGTCTGTAAACGCTCTATCTCCCGGACAAATCGAGATAGAGACTTGAAATTTGGTATGTGCTTAGTATGTAATAATGAAAAGAAGCCTATCGAATTTCAGTAATGTCGATTATCCGGAACTATTCTTTTCGGACTCTCGAAATATTCGTTCTGATAAAAGGTGTATAAAATTTTTTGAAATTGTTTATTTTAAGGAGTGAACATAAAAGACAATAAAAAACATAAATTTCGCATTAAGAATGAAGTCGATCGGATAATAAGTTGCCTAGATATTTGTAATCCTATTCCAACACTCTTCGATTTTTCACCACACTGTATTTCATTCAAATTTCAATTCAAAGATATATTTTAACTGGAAATGAGACGCTAAATCCGACGCAGTACACTGTTTGTTAATATGTTTATCATTTCTGGAGTTATAAGGATGTTTCTCTTACGCAATTCAGTAATAGAACATTTAAAGTTTATAACGTCATCAAGCAAGGATTTTATTCGAATTGCAATGCATTTTATTAATAGTTTACACTACACATGTTTTATTTTCATATTTTATATTATGCATATCCATGATGGGTAAGTATTACGGTGGCCCCCAACGACTAGTTCCCCTTTGCAAACACACATTCAGGTATCGAAAAGTGGTTTAAGTAGCATTTATGTATTTTCATATATATGCTACTTTTTATGTGAAAATGCTGAAATTTTGTACATTACTTTATTAGTGTATAGGGCACATTTTACTCATTGTGAATTTCTTGTACGGGGGTCGTACAAAAATTTAAAATTTGTATTTCTACAAATTTAATCCCCTGAACATTTTAATCGATTTAATAAAATTCTGTACTTCTTTTTTACGTAACTTTGTAATTTATAATATATGTCTATGATTAATATTTAAGGAATAAAAGCTGAGGTCAATGTCTTTGGAACACCCTGTATATATACAGACTTTCCACATATCTGGATATTTGAATACAAGTATTTTAGTTCAGAAATTTTTGTTTTGCTTAATCAGAGAATTCTTCAATTTGAAAGAACAACATTTTCTATTAGAAAAAAGTCCTTCTGGCCTGTACCGGGAGGAAAAGTTAGCTTTGATAGTCCAAGTTTTTAAAAATTCAACTCATTTTACTCAAATAACCGAAACTAAAATGCTTGGAACCCGATTATAGAAGTTTCAATCTCGGTTTTCGTTAATACTGAATTTGAATGCGAATTTCAGCATGAGAGTTACAGCATAACAAAAATCAGATCGTTTCAAAATGTCAGCCATCCTAGAATTTCAAACTACCGTATCTCAGCCATTTTTTAAGATAAAGCCAAAACAAAAAATGTTCCGGAATCCTTGTATTACGATCTAACACTTAATGGAAATAATTTTTTCAATTTACAATTTTTTGTACATCTTTTTGAATTTTTAAAAATTTATTTTTTTTAACTGGTTGCCATTTTGAAAAAGATAGAATCAAGCTGGCCAACGAATCTGTCGAGACCTTGATATGTTTTATACACATATTATGTCCACTTTCAAATAGGTTCATAAATGATAGAGTTACAGCATGACATACGTCATATATATATATATATATATATATATATATATATATATATATATATATATATATATATATATACAGGGTGATTCATAAAAGATGGGCAGAACTTTAAGGGGTTATAGTACACTTAAAGACAAATAATATTAAATAGGAGACTAAGGGTCCCAGACGTATTCCCAAGGAGATAGGGGGCATTAAAGTTTAGGGTCCGAAATTTCAAATGATTATAAAACATGGAAAAATTGGTCGATTCGTTTGCGGTTTTTGCAAAAAATTTTCTTTATGCCAGTATTTTCTTGAAATAAAATTTTAAAGTTCAATTTCAAAAAATGCCGATAGGGGGCGCTTTAGACTTTGGAGTAACAAACAACTATTTTTTAACGTTATTTTTTGTATTTCTTTAAATGATTTCGAAAGCTTAGACTTAAATTTTGATCTAAAAATCTGAGTCCTAACGAGTAGTTAAGTAGCGTAAACTGAAATTTGAAATTTGAAACCCTTCTCCCCCCAGAACAAAAATCAGTTATTCCCGATCTTTGTGTCGTAGATTAGGCTCTAACTACTGCCGCGTTTTGCTAAAATTATTCTTTATGTCAGTATTTTCTTGAAAATAAATTTTAAAGAAAATTTTCAAAAAATTCCGATAGAGGGCGCTTTAGACTTTGGAGTAACGAACAACTATTTTATACCGTTATTTTTTGTGTCTCATTAAATGCTTTCTAAAGCTTAGACTTAAACTTAAATTTTCAGCTCAAAATCTGAATCGCTGAGCGTGGTTCAGTAGCGAGGGGAGGGGGTTCAAATTTCAACTTCTGAACATAGTTCAGTTTGCACTACTTAACCATGCCCAACGATTCTGTGCTGTGATACGAGGCAAAAATACAACTTTCGTCAAGGACTGCATAATCGGAATTCACTCATAAAGGCACTGGCACAGTTGGAAACGTCGCTCATGCAAACGTTAAAGCTCCATTCCTGACGCTAGTCACCGGGTGAAGAAGGAAACAGAAAGTATGCAAATGTCAAATGGGGAAGAAGAAGAACACGTATGCAAAATTTCGACACGATTCAGGCATAAAAACCACTGAACGGTGAGTCAAGTGTAAGTCGCTGTAGTAATGAATCGGAAGATGGTGCCCTTCACGAATAAGGAAAAGGCTGAGATGCATTTAATTTACGGAGCGGCAGATGGAAATGGTGCAGAGGCACAACGAATGTACGGAGAGCGATTTCCTAACAGGCGGTTGCCTAACCGCAAAACTTTCGAGCGCTTGCACAGACAGTTGTGTGAGACGGGATCATTTCTCGCTTCCCGGTCGAATGCAGGTCGTGCAAAAAAGGACGAATCAGTAGTTGTTGCAGAAGCCATTCTGGATGTAGTAGCGGCGCAGCCAAGTACAAGTACACGAACAGTGGCTAGCCAGGTGGATACCTCACAGTCCACGACTTGGAGGGTACTGAAGGATGAACATTTGCTCCCGTTTCATGTGCAACGAGTCCAGAAACTGTCTCCAGGGGATTATCCAAATCGTATTGAATTCGCCCGCTGGTTTCTGCAGCAGAACGCGCTAAATCCACATTTTGGACGAACTGTGCTTTTCACCGATGAATGTACCTTCACACGTGAAGGTACATTTAACACACACAATGCACATGTATGGGCGGATGTCAATCCACATGCTACGTATCCACATGCTCATCAGAGACGCTTTTCCATCAATGTTTGGGCAGGAATCCTCGGAGACCACCTAATCGGACCGTACCTTCTTCCTGAACGCCTCAACGGTAAAACATACCTCACATTTCTGCAACATGTGCTGCCAGACCTGTTAAACGTTGTTCCTCCACGCATCCGGCGGGTCATGTGGTTCCAGCACGATGGAGCGCCAGCCCATTACGTACGAGACGTCCGCAACTATCTGGACATCACATTTCCGAACAGATGGATTGGTCGAGGTGGTCCTGTTGCTTGGCCTGCTCGCTCGCCAGATCTTTCACCCCTCGATTTCTTTTTTTGGGGACGATTGAAGGCTCTTATGTATGAGACACCCATTGAATCCCCCGAGGAACTGGTCGCCAGACTTTCCGCCGCTGTAGGGGAAGTGCTCGAAAAGCCTGATGTTTTCGCGAATGTTCGCCGTTCCATTCGTCGCCGTTGTTCTGCGTGCATAACCTCTGGTGGTCACAATTTTGAACATTTATTGTGATTACATGTTAATAAATATGCTTTGGTAACATAATCCTAATTTGTGTCTTTTTACCTCGTATCACAGCACACAATGTGTGGACATGGTAAACTGAACTGTGCTCAGGAGTAGAAATTTCAAACCCCTCTCCCCAGAAACTTAACCACGTCTAACGATTCAGATTTTGGGCTGAAAATTTAAGTCTAAGCTTTAGAAAGCATTTAATGAGACACAAAAAATAACGGTATAAAATAGTTGTTCGTTACTCCAAAGTCTAAAGCGCCCTCTATCGGAATTTTTTGAAAATTTTCTTTAAAATTTATTTTCAAGAAAATACTGACATAAAGAATAATTTTAGCAAAACGCGGCAGTAGTTAGAGCCTAATCTACGACACAAAGATCGGGAATAACTGATTTTTGTTCTGGGGGGAGAAGGGTTTCAAATTTCAAATTTCAGTTTACGCTACTTAACTACTCGTTAGGACTCAGATTTTTAGATCAAAATTTAAGTTTAAGTCTAAGCTTTCGAAATCATTTAAAGAAATACAAAAAATAACGTTAAAAAATAGTTGTTTGTTACTCCAAAGTCTAAAACGCCCCCTACCGGCATTTTTTGAAATTGAACTTTAAAATTTTATTTCAAGAAAATACTGGCATAAAGAAAATTTTCTGCAAAAACCGCAAACGAATCGACCAATTTTTCCATGTTTTATAATCATTTGAAATTTCGGACCCTAAACTTTAATGCCCCCTATCTCCTTGGGAATACGTCTGGGACCCTTAGTCTCCTATTTAATATTATTTGTCTTTAAGTGTACTATAACCCCTTAAAGTTCTGCCCATCTTTTATGAATCACCCTGTATATATATATATATCATTAATTATCTCTTTGTAGATTTTAGTAGAATGATATTAGAACTTGATATGTTTTTGAAATTCATAGATATTATAATTATATATATAATATATATATATATATATAAATGAATACACATGTGAAGAACGAAGGATATAAAACACCATATATATATATATATATACAAATATAAATCATCATTTGAACGGAGGGTGGTTTGGGGGTCTGTGAGTCATGATCGGTGAAAATATACCAAAATTTTTTGGAATTGCTTTCTTCCGAACGGCTGCAATAGGTAGCTTTTTGTAATGAAAGCTACCTAATAATGGCTAACAAAAAGCCGAAGACTTGTCAAGTCTGATATATAGTACAGAGAAAACCTATTAATACCACAATAGTGCAGTTAAGCTATAATCATCTTATATGCATAATCGCAGCCTTAAAAATAATCTTGTTATATTGGATTCGGAAGTTCTTATAACAAAATACAAACGCCTACAAAATTTATGGTTTAATTAAAATGAATGAGGTACTAAATATCTTCAATTCACACCCACTTCTGTCTGAGAAAAACTCGATTTCTTCAAATGAAAGTCATTAATTTCAGACCTTTTAACGACATTCTTTATTTGTAATTCTTAGCATATCATGAAAAGCAATAAATATATTTTACATTTTCTTTTCAAAAATAATTGCATATCAATCTAAATAATGAATTAGCCATTCATCTGGGTCACTATGATGTATGTAAAATACACAAAATAATAAACGGCGACAATAAAAGTTCCGAATGACACGTATCATTTCAAATGGGAATGATAACAACCAATCATTAATTAGCTTTGTGAATTGAAACGTAAATGAACATCATACAAAGACAGATGTTTTAAATGAGAGTTTGAGAAAAAATCTAGGTTACAGGATGTTAGATCAATTTTCTTTTCTAGATGATGAACATAGGCAGAGTTTTGATAATTTACCGCATTTTTAACACTTTCTAACACGGTTGAAAAATGTTCATGAATTCGGTTTGTCTGTCTGTCTGTCCGAGCTCTAACTCGCGTAAATATATTCTAAATGTCATGCAATTGATATATGTTATTAAGGTTTACTATGAAATGTTCGGTATAGAAAATGAAGTCCGTAGCACTTATAGTTTTTTTACAGGGACGCCCAAAAGAATTCCATTACATTACAGTCTATAAGAAAAATCATTTGAGGTTTATTTTAATGCTGTTACACAATTTCAAACATATTGAAATTTATATATATCACTAAGGTGCACTACAGGAGGTTTACTATAGAATATGGTGTGCATAGCTATTATAGTTCTTTTACAGGGTCACTCAAAAGAATTTCGTTACATTACGGTCTATGGAGCAAAATCGTTTGAGGTTTATTTCAATATGTTTCACTATTTCAAACATATTGAAATTTATATAGTGTATCACTAAGGTGCATTACATGAGGCTTACTATAGAATATTTTGTGTATATATATCATTCATTTACAGGGACACACAAAGAATTCGGTACTGCATGTTAAAAATAATTGCTGGAAGTGCGTTTTAAGTTGCTGAACGCGTTTTTAAATTTAACTCACTTTTTGTATATTACTTGGTGTTTATAAATTCTATAGATCACATACAGGGCAGCACAAAAGTCCTCGAGTACATTTCCGTTTATTGATTGAAATTCCATAAGGGTAATTTTAACTTGTGCTACGCAATTTCCAACTGAACTAAAATTTAACATCCCATGTAGGTGTATACAAATCTATTGATCATACAACTACAAATCTAATGGATAATATGGCTGCACAAAACAATTAAGATATTTTTTCGAATATTGTTGATAATTCCTGAAATTGTGTTTTTAAATATGTTTCAAGTTTTCCAAATTAGTATTCAAAATTTCTGGCAGATATTGTGAATAAAACTAGTATGTTCTGGCAATCACAAAATGTTCCTCTCTATATAAAACAGATCAATTAAACGATTTAAATAGTACAAGAAATTACATTGATTTAGCAAGTAGTTTTTTTTAAACGTATAAACGCATAATATTGTTATGGAATCGTGGGCGATGGAGATTTTTAATTCAGAAAAACAAATTTATTTGCGTGGATTTAAATTGGAGATATAAGCATCACATATTTCGAATAAATCATCGAATTTCGACATCCCCTCTTAGAAGTCTAAAATAAAATTAAATAACAATGTTTTCCCATACTGGAAAAAAAAAAGTTATATTGACGGAAATTCTTTGTTTATTGACGAAAATTCCTAATAAGGAATTTTCAACTGTGCTATTCGTTTTCTAACTGAAGTAAATTTTAGCATATTACACTGAAAAAAAATGTTGATTTTACAGTATAATACTGGCACGCCAGCTGCCAGTATTATACCGTAAAATCAACAGTAACAAACAGTAAAATAAGCAGTAATACACTGCCGCACATGCGCAGTAGCGTATTACTGCTTATTTTACTGTTTATTAGTGTTAATTTTACGGTATAATACTGACAAATGGGGTGCCAGTATTATACCGTAAATTCAATTTTTTTTTTTTTTTTTTTTTTTTTTTTTTTTTTCAGTGCAAGATGCGGATTTTAAAGATAAAGGTTCGTTGAATTGTGTGCATTTAAACTGGAGGTAAAAGCATTGCGTTTTTCGAACAAATCATTGAATTTCGGCACCCGCTCTTAGATGCCTGCAACCAAAATTTAGTGACAATGTATGCCCATATTCAGCATGCTAAGCGTGAAGTTTCATTGAATTCTGTGCATTTAAACTGGCGATATAAGCATCGCATATTTCGAACCAATCATGGAAATTAGGCCACCATGTTAGATGTTCGCAACTAACATTGAATGACAGTCAGTTCCTATCATGAGGATTATAAATTTGATATTTCGTTGAATTCTGCGCACATAGAAGATTTTAAAGATCCATTGGGTATTTAACTGTATAAGAGATAAAAGGTCCCGACTGTGATGGAAAAGGGATAATCATCCGGATTATGTAAAGGGACCGAAGAAACCATACAAATAAATTACACTTGAAAACATTAAAAATCTCACTCATCTGCAGATTGATTTATTATTGTAAAAAAATTCTTCTTCTATACATAAAAATTGGTTAGCTTAAAACAATGGATGCGTTTTAGAAGATATGGATTTGTAACGAGCAATGATTAAAGAGGACATTTTTAAAACTTTTTATTTAAACATTTAAATTTTTTAACGTCGAATTTCGACGGTGCCTTTGGGCAGATTCAATGCACATGCACATAGGAGCTCATTCGGTTACATTATCACGGGGGGGGGGGGAGTTGTGTGCTTTATTTACTGTGTTCTTTTATTTACTGAATATGAGGTGGATATAGAAATATACTATTTGTATGATACTTCATAGATCCATGAATTTGTTTTCTTGCCGTGGGAAATATGGCAGTGATGTCGAAATGATTTCCATTACACAATTGTTTACGGATTGTTTGTTTTTAGTTTGCATCGGAAATAGTACTGTATTTCACTAGGGGAAAAAACTTTTAAAATAAAATATTTGAAAGATTGTCTTACGCACCCCTTCTTAAATAATAAAGAAGCTTATTTTACTGATATTGTATTAGTAATTTATTTCCCTCACGTTTTGACGGGTTCCGTTCAGTTATTTATTAATAAATTGACAGTTTTGTCAACCCCACTCATTGTACGCTAATTACTTGATTTTATATTAAATAAATAAAAAAAAAATCCAGGAACTTTTGGCTCACATTGTATTAGCATACAAAAGCCCCCACCTTAAAATTGACGTTCTTCAAATGAAGCCTCAGAAATCTTGGGTGAATTTAAACGCTTTAAAATTTTAATTTTTTTTTTGGTTGATTGTTTAGGGGGAAGTTGTCCAAAATAGGGACGCTAGCGTATTTTAGCGTGTACCGAAAAAATATATATAGCTGAAAGTAATCGGGCAAGCTATTTTAATTTTAGAGTAACTCCTAAACCATCATAACTCAAGGCTGTTTGTTAGTAAAAATCATTAGGTTAGACAGGAAAAATATCTTTAAGGAAAATGTGTGAAATGATTTAGACATTATGTGTTACCGAAAATGTGGAAAATGTTTTGGACGACCTGTTGGGTGCAATGAGGTACTCATATGAAATAACATAAAATTGAAGTCTAATGCAAATTTCATTAAACATGTTTATTTGGACAACAAAAAATGAAGTTATAAATACAGAAAAATATTACAAACCAAAATATTATTGTTATTGTTAAAAAAAATCTATCGTTCAGAAAAGCCCCACATGATATTATCATTCCTTTCTTCAGCACTTGAACAGGCTTCATGTCTCCAACCTCTACAGCTGCTACACTGAATCCACCTTTCTTTGTCCTTTGAATTTACATACAGTTCATTACAGAAGATGCAAGCATCATCGTCATCATTTTCTTCCACATTAAATGATATCAATGATGCGTGAATTTTCTACTTTCTTCAGTTTTTGGATGTTAGGAGTTGTGGGATCAGAATTATTGGGTTGCTTGAAAAATGCTCTTTTCTCTTATTCTTTTTTTCATTTTTCTCCTGTTCTATAGTTTCAAGTTTTGATTTATAAGAAGATGATGTTAATATAACCGTTTTACCTCTTTTCTTGTCATTTTCCCTTTTTTCAGAATTATTTTTTAACCTTTATAATCAGTCATTATGCCCAAATAAACGTTTATACATCATTAAAGAACTTAATAAAAATCATAATACCACCAGTTTGTCCAAAAATTAAATATATCATACAGTAACAGTATTCTGTGGTGTCTAAAACGGGGACGTCCCCGTTTTCGACGACCACTATTGTCTTCGTTTTAGCAGACAATGACGTATGCTGAAAAATATCGCGTCACCCTGTATAGATGTAAGATAATTTATCAAGCAATATGTCAAAATGTAACTTATATCTAGAAGAATCATTACAGTACTTATCAAATTCGAATGTTCAAAGATGACTTGAACGGTTCCAATACAGTCCATGACGGTAACATGTTGGTTCTCTTAAGATGGCTCTTACTTATCGGTGAGAATTCTAACGTCCCCATTTGACCAGCCGTCCCCGTTTTAGACGACTTTCTCCTACTTCATATAAGTTTTTAACGATTAAAGCATTATTGCTTTTTGGTTTTCCCTACAACAATTCTTGAAACAAAACCATATAAAGAGGGAGGCAAATCACCGGGTAGCGACTTCGTTGAATTTCTAAAAAAGTACAGAATCAATTTTGACGAAATTTAAATAGGATCAATTCGAGAGTATCATTTTTCAATAATAAAAAAAAAAAATCCCTGATGATTCGGTCTACAGGCGCAGGTAGATTTCGTAGAACGTGGGGTGCCTGTTTATTGGGAATTGCAGAAGAAATGACCTTTTTGCCATGATGCGGCATATGAAACCGCCTACTTCGAAATCTACCTGTGTCTGTAGGGTGGAGCCGGCAGGGATTTTTTTATTATTATTTATTTTATTTTATTTTATTTTTTTTGCTGTAAGGGTTGGTCCTATAAACAACTTGTCAATAACAAAGTTGTAGATAATATTAAGAGGATTTATAATAAATTTAAGCGGATTTGGTAGCTTGTGAATTGACGAAGTTATGAATTTTTTTCTTCTTAAACCCCATTCCCCCCCTCCTTCCCCTTGAGGCCATTTTCAAGGATATCAAAAATTTGTCATACATAAAATTTCGGCCTTTTTCCTAGAAGTAATAATAACTTTAAACCGTTTTTATACGTATCATAATTAAGAAGTTATGGTTTTTTTCTGTTTTCACAAAAAGCCTCCCTCCACCTTTGGTTCGATTTTGCCCATTGACGAACTTGACCAAGATTTTATGCCCCTTGATTTTATGTATCAGTTTGGAAGAGATTTGTGCAGAATTATTGAAGTTATCGTGTCCATAAAAAAGTGATGTAGCTAGATAGATAGATAAAGTTTTGAACTGTGGGTGGTTTTGGGTTCTGGGAGTCTTGATCGACGTAGATCTGCAAAAACTTTTTGAGAAATTCCAACATAGGGGAGAATGTAATAGGTAGTATTTCTTACGAAATCTACCTAAAAATCACATGAATCGGTCGCGTAGTTTCGGAGTAATCGGTAAACATACATTAAAAAAAAAAAAAAAAAAAAAAAAAAAAAACACCATACGCAGTGAATTCAGAACCTCCTTCATTTTTAAAGTCGATTAAAAAAAGAAGAATTCAGAACTTTTAAATAGGAGTGTTCTCTCTACCCTCCCCCCCCCCCCCCACTAACCACCTCCATAAAAGAAAATTTTTAATTGTGTTTTTCTTTCGCGTTCACGGGTTTCATATTTATCTAAAATAGGAAGTTCGGGGGATGAACTCTCCGGACGAAAAAAATGAATGAACTGAAAAAAATGCTCATTTTTGAATATTAATATTTTTTAATTGTTTAAATTTCTATATTGCTTTTATGTTGAGATGTTTAAAAATTGTATTGCACCAGGAGTCCACAAAACTCTTGACTCAGTTTATTTCAGGTCTATATTCTATTTTTTTTAATAATGTCATTGATATAGACTACAAGTACACATCTTCCAAAATCTGGCCCCTCTCTAGATTTCATTCTGGCCGGCGTCCATGAGCCAAAATGAATTATTAATTAACTTTGTGAATTGAAAAGAAAACGAACATCGTAGAAAAAAAAAACAGAATTTTTTATATTGCCAGCAGAAAAATCCAGGTTACAGGATGTAGATCGATTTCACTTTCAAGGGGATGGCTATGGGATACCACTTTCATTTTCGAAATTCCAGTCATGAAGATTGCTTCCGCAGGGGTGTGTTGAACAACCAAAGTTAAAAACAAAAAATAAAAATGCAGTGGATAGGTGCAGGAAAAACACTAGCGGAGTAGGTAGTTAATTAGGTCAATGGATGCCGGGAAAAGTTGCACCTCCCCTTGTTTAGATAACTTTCTTTCCTCAGAAGAAGTATTATCTGAAACAATTTTGCGCTAATTGAAAAAAGAAGCATACAACCGCAGGCGAGTTGGATGGATTTGTTTTTTGAGACAAAGTAAAAGTCAAATAAAAGAAAGGAATTTTGAAACGGTAGTTTACTAAAATAAATAAATAAGTTAATAAATAAATAAAAAGAAACAAGAAAGAAAAATCATGTGTCAAGCATAGATTCTGAAACACTTTTCAACCCAGTATGCAACAAAACTTTACCGTTTAATAAAGTGAAATATGATGTCTACGAACGATGAATGGACAGTTATGATGAACAATTTCGAAAACTCACAACACATCTGAAAATCAAATTTCAGCAATTCCCATCTACAGTCGGAAAATTATCGGAATTATTTTATGCAGCCCTGTATATGAAATATAGATTTGTATACACATACTATATAGTATGGAAAAATTCATTTCATGAAGGAAACACATTGTGTTCTGTGTTGAAAATTCTCTCTCAATAATTTCCGTCAATAAGCAGAAATATTACTCGAATTCTTTTGCTGAGCCCTGTATATGATCTATAGAATTTATAAACATCGAGAATAAGCAAAAAATTAGTTAAATTAAAAAAACGCACTCAAAAATTGAAAATGCACCCCCAGCAATTATTGCTCAAATACAGTACTGTAACCCCGAATTGTTTTGGTGTCCCTGTAAATGAACTATAAATGTTATGCAAACTATATTAAGCATTTTTTAGTGAACTTCAGTGTTCTATATCAGTTTCAATATATTTCAATTAATATAACATCAGTAAAATACACAACGAACGGTTTTTTCCCGTTGACCGTAACGTAACGGAATTCTTTTGAGTGCCCCAGTGAACGAGCACTTAATGCTACACACTTCCTTTTCAAGGCCATACATTCATCAATAACACATATAAATTACATAACAATCCGAGTAAATTTACGTGAATTAGAGCGCAGACAGACGGACAGACAAACCGAATTCATAAACACTTTTCAACTATGTTAGAAAGTGTTGAAAGGTTAAAATATCTGATTTTACAAATAACAGTGACAAGAACAGTAATAATTACATGATAATCCGAGTAAATTTACGTTAGTTAGAGCGCGGATAGACAGACAGACGGACAGACAAACTGAATCTATATATACGCTTTTCAATAATGCTTGAAAGTGTTAAAAAGAAGAAGAAAAAATCAGAATAAAGAAAAGAAGAAAAAGGAAACGAAGAGAAAAAGGAAAAAGAAAACAGTACTCTCATCAATTTTGCTAATCAATCAATTTGCTCATCAATTTTGCTTAGTCAATTTTGCTTAAAGCAAATATGTGTTACGTATCCCGTGGAGTGACAAACTCATGATATCCAGTGGTATCCATAGTGAGCCACTGTAAACCGCAGCCATAAACAGTAAAACAGAGAAAAGCCAAGTTCAGCTTAAAACTGAATATTTGAAAGACATTATAAATCACGAACAACAGCTTCTCTAACAAATTTTTATTTATATAAATGTGGAACGATTTTATTGAGAATTTGATGTGTTGTCTCTGATAAATTGCATAATTGCATAGTTTGCAAAAGTAACATTAATTAATATATACAAATTAAATTCGAAAATGTTCTATAATCTGCGCAGAACGCGGGGAAGTTTTGGAACCTTTTTTTTTTAACATTTCCCAACATAGTTGAAAAGTGTTTATGAATTCGGCTTGTCTGGCCGTCCATCTGTGTGTCTGTCTGTGCTCTAACGCACGTATTATAAATATTCTCGATTGCCATGTAATTGATATATATTATCGAGGTTTACCATGCCATGTTCGGTATTGAAAATGAAATGCGTAACATTTACAGTTCATTTGCAAGGGAATTCAAAAGAATTCTGTTAGGTACATTATGGTTTAAGGAGAAAAATTGTTTGCAGTGTATTTTAATGATGCTACACTATTTCAAACATATTGAAATTTATAAAGATCACTGAGGTGCATTATAAGATGCTTACCAATGCATGCTGTGCATAGCATGTATCGTTTATTTACAAAGATACACAAAATAATTCGGTTACATTACTGTCTATGAGCTACAATTGATGGATGCGCGCTTTGAATTATGATATGCGTTTTTTGTTACACTATTTTTTGATATATTACTAATTTTTTGGTGTGTATAAACTCTATAGATCATATATTTGACAGGTTGTGCAAAATAATCGGATCTTTTTACGACTATAGATGGAAATTGTTAAACTTGGTTTTAAAATGTGCTATGCTGTTTTCCAAATTACTTACATATTCATCTTATTAAGCTACGAAGTTTCGTTACAGTATTCTGAATGTGTTGAAAAGTGTTTCATAATCTATGCTTGACGCATGATTATTCGCTCTTGTTCTCTTTAAAAAAAAAGGTGTTCTACAGTTTTTCATACACATTATGAAAAATCCACGCACTGGTCCTGCTTAGTCATAATCATAAGAGTTTATAACTCTTATACAAGTTGTAATTTTCCAACTGGACGAAAAATGTCCGAGCCAGGATTCAAACCTGGGATCTCTTGGCTGAAGCCGCTACGATCTACCAACTGAGCTATCCCGGTCGAGTCTGGAGGGCATAATTCAACCAGTTAACCTTATTGATCTTAGCATCTGGTCTGATATTTTAATCAGCTCAACAGAATAGATCGCAGGTAATGGAACTCCAGTAAACGCTGGATACGTGAATACACTAGATTAATTTGAACACAATTATTTGAAACTGGTAAAGAAATCATACAAGTTGTAATTTACCAACTTCCAACTTTTCCAACTTTTCCAGTTGGAAAATTACAACTTGTATGATTTCTTTACCAATTTGAAATAATTGTGTTCAAATTAATCTAGTTTATAACTCTTAATCCAGTATTTTGCCCCATCCTATCTAAAACCTTAGTTAGGATGATTATACAACTAACTAAACAACTAACTCAACTTTAAATTACATCATAATTGACAAGTAAAAAACTGCTGACGCAATTTCTGTAAGCGGAAAAATAGCGCGGAAGAATAATAAAGGCAAAAAAAAAAAAAAAAAAAAAAAAAATGAAAGAACACATGGCAGAAGAGAAAGTGATATACAGTTCTGATACATTGTAGACAGTTGACAGACTCGTTTCTCAACATCCAACCGATTATCAAAGTAGTTCCGTCACTAAATTTGATATATCTGCATCCTAACATAGCCTCTTCAGCAAGGTGTATACATGACTTTTGCTATTTCCTCATCGCGTTTGCACCTTATCACCCACGATTACGCTGATGTAGATGAACTGTGGCTCTTTTTCTCCCGTCAGAAACATTCTGGGGGTTTAAAGACAGGTCTATGACGTAAGAGAAAAAAAATTATATTTCACATTAGATCGCCTATAGAACAGCATTTTGCAATTGGGGGATTACCACAGACATTGCTTGAAATTTCGCAAAAGGAATTAACTCATGGGGGGCAAAGGCGGATCCGAGGAGTTAAACAATGCCTCAAAGTGGCGAAGTTTATCAAAATGCTGGCCACACTCCTAAATAAAGAAAAATGCCCAGTTAAACAGATGGCATTGAGCTCACAGTCTATTCACACTAATTGTATATTATACTCTTATTGTAAAGAATAATGTCCCTCAAAAAATAAAGAAATCGAAAATAAATTAAGGGGGGATTAGCCACCCGTTCTCCCCTTTATACTTAACCAATGAACCCCCAAAACTAATCAGGGAAGTGCCTTATCACAATGAACCTATATACAAAATTTCAAGCAAATCAGATAATTCTGCATAAAAAATCCATTTATCTAAATTTGGGGGGGGGATTTGACCCACGTTCCCTCCTTTATACTTAACCAATGAACCCCAAAACTAATCAGGGAAGCGCCTTATGAGAATGAACCTATATACAAAATTTGAAGCAAATCGGATAATTCTATCAAGAGTTATCGTGTTACGTACATTACATGCGTACATACATACATACATACGTACATACAGAATCTAAGGGCACATCAGCTCTCAGGGTTAGATAGCCTGTGAGCTAAAAAAGTTACATTTCTACATTTAACTTTGCATAATTCTATTACCAATGTCTTTAAAATATGTTTAGACCACCTTTAATGAGTAAAATAAAGGTATTACAGCTTACTTTATCTCATAGTGCTGGTAAAATAGAGTTTTTAAGAGACAACTAAAGGCCCATTCACCAAAATTTGGGAAGGACTTCGTTTTGATCCTAGAAATTAAGATCCGACGAGTCCTCAAAAAATAAAGTTGTTTTACCATGTTTTTTAGGGGCAAAAGTGAGGCATTTTAACTCGGGGAAGAGGGAGTCTCAACGTTTTTAAGACGGTCAGGTGGGGTATCGTTTATTATGTATATATGTTTTTATTCTGAATAGAGTTACTCCATCCGCAAGTCAATATGATCATTTGTTACAAAGTTACGGCAGGTTTTATGAATTTAAAAAGTCGAAAATTATACTTTAGTACAGGTAAATTAGGGTTTTACAGCAAGAACTGGTAGGCCGTTCACGAAAATTTAGGAAGAACTTCGTTTTTGCACTAGAAATGAAGATTCGTTGAGTCCTCCCAATGTAAAGTTGTTTTACTATGGTTTTGGGGGCAAAAGGGGGGAGGGCATTTTAACTCGGTGGGGGAGAGGAACTCAACGTTTTTAAATAGATCGAGTAGGGTGTACCATGTATTTTTTAATTCTGATTCGAATGATACCATTCGCAAGTCAATAAAATCACTTGTTACAAAATTACGACAGATTTTATGAATAAAAATTCAAAATTATACTACACAAAATAATTCGGTTACATTACTGTCAATGAGCGATAATTTCTGGAAGCGCGTTTTCAGTTGGGGTTTGTGTGTTAAATTTTAATTCATTTTTGCATACTACTTGGTATGTATAAATTCTATAGATCATATACCGTACTGCACAAAATAATTCGAAAACACTGCGAAAAATTACACTTTCAAGACTGAGTAAATCGATGTTTTCATTTTATTATACAACTTTTTGTTTCAAATATGACAACTCAATGCTTTCAATTCTGAAATACCGGAAATATTCAGAATATTGAATCATGGACATACTCAAAACTGAGCACATAGAGGTCAGTTCATACTCATTTTTGAAATATGAACATTCTCAAAAATGATTACGGTTCAGTTCATACTCATTTTTGAAACATGGATCTACTGAAATATCGTCGCTACCATGTCAAACTATCGAATGTGGAA
This sequence comes from Maratus michaelseni, assembly GCA_963931845.1. Taxonomy (NCBI): domain Eukaryota; kingdom Metazoa; phylum Arthropoda; class Arachnida; order Araneae; family Salticidae; genus Maratus; species Maratus michaelseni. The sequence goes on along the minus strand of OZ007598.1, from coordinate 114,266,164 downwards.
AAATGCATTTTTCATTAATTTTAAAAATAGGTCGATTCTCACCACAAAATTTTATTAGAATTCTTCGCTTATAAAGAACACTAATAAATTTTCTGCGAATAACAGGGTTGCTAGTTTGGCCTTCGTATTTATTCAGAGATGCCGAATTCATACCGGAAATTTTGAAAGACATTTTTTTACTTTAAGTAATCACGAAATGCATATCATTAAATAAAGCAAAAATTTCTAAAATTTCTGGTATGAATTTGGAATTTCTGAATGAAAAGGGATGCCAAACTGCCAACTCTTTTGAAGTATACTATTAAAATTTAGTGGTGGCAATCAGCCTATTTTTAAAAGTAATGAAAAGTGCATTTTTTCACTTTCGATATTTTGACATGGTAGCGACGATATGAGCACAAGGTGTTTTATTCTTGAGTGCGTGCATGTTTTCAGAAATGAGTATATGCATGTTTCAAACTTGAGTAATTTTGATTTGGAGCCATTTTGACTATGCGACATACTCAGGTTTGAGTATTTTTTGCTCAGTTTCGAAAATGTCGTTTTTAGAGTGTACATTTCCGTTTATTGACAGGAATTACTGAAAGGGAATTTTCATCTGTGTAATGCATTTTCTAACCGAACTAAAGTTTAGCAGACTATGTAATATGTATATCACATACAGGGCTTCACAAAATAATTTTAATATTTTTTCGATTATAGATTGTAATTGTTGAAATTGTGTTTTCATGTGTGTTAAGCGCTTTCCAAATTGTTTACTTAGATATGCTGAGTTCCCGGGCGGTCATCCCTTGTTTACTTAGATATGATTTTTCATCTTATTAAACGAGGAAGTTTTGTTACAGTATGCTGAATGTGTTGGAAAGTGTTTCATAATCTATGCTTGACGCCTGAATTTTTTTTCTTGTTAAAAGTTATGTTCGAAATTCCGAGATTAACTTAAACGGTAACAAGCTGTGTTTGTGAGTAAATAAGCGGATTGAGACCCTGGTTTCCCATACAAAAAGTGTTTATCTTAATGAGTAGCTACTCTCACCTCTCTTATTTTGAAAAAAACATTTACGAACAGTTCGTACGAGGGTCAGTCAATAAGTTAGTAGCACTGCTTAAGAAAACAAAACAGGATCGAAATTTTACAATAACTTTATTTGTATCCTAAAGTTACAGGAAAAATCTATTTTTCGACGTAATTACCTTTGTTACTTAAACATTTGTCGAGGCGTGGCACAAGTGTTTCAATGATTTCTGCAAAGAAATCCCGTCTAACGTCCGATAACCATTCTTGGGTTGCAGCTTTCACCCTGTCCTCCTAGTGGTATCGTCCATTTGAAAGTTCTTCTGTCATGGGACCAAAAACAAGAAAGTCACAAGGTGAAAGGTCTGGGCTATAAGAAGGGTGATTCCACACTTCGCGCCTAAACCCGCTCTCAAACATGTAGTACCACTTCGCGATAGATTGACGTGACCTTGCATTTTCACCATACACTTCTTGCAACTGCCGATAAATTTCAATGTAGTTACACCCTTTCTCCCACAAAAAACTAATAACTGCACGCATTTACAATTTGGACGCCACTTACAGCGGCCGAGATATGTTTACGACTGATTATTAGACAAACTAAAATTGCCACGTGAAAGCCGCTAAGCCACACGATACAGATGAATGTCTGAAGTGTTGCCACAAGGTATCATCAAATTAGAAACTACAGTGAAACTTTCATTTAACGAAGTCTCATCGTTACACTTAAACACTTCGTTATGAAAAAAAATGCGTTAAATAGAAATCAACTTAAGTTTATGAAACTTGTATGCACGTAACCAACATAAAATGAAAAGTAACACATACAATGGAAATATTTGGAAAATGTATTTTAATTCGGGAAGTCATTTTTTATGCAATGTAGATATGAGAATAATTTATTTAGAATAATGTCTAAAAAATACATAACAAAGAGAAATAAACAAAAACGGAAGCGAGCCTTTTCTTTTTTCATTAAAATGTGATTAAAAGTGTGTGTTTTGATTGAATGATTCCAATGTGTTCATTTTCATACAGTCCGCCAAAATAAATTCATACATCCATCGCAAAAGCAACTTTCCCGTTTGAACGCTGATGTACACGCATGAAAATATTCGTGCGGAATTCCGGAATAAACTTCGTTATATATAGAATAAGTTTTTCGCAATATGGAGATTAATTTGCATGTTAATGATGCTCAAAGTCAAGGTTCTTCTGAAAATTTTGTTAAGTCGAAAACTTTGTTAAATGGAGACTTCGTTAAAGGGAAGTTCTACTGTATATGAAAGAAAATTGAAGTCAACTGTTTTATGACTTCGAGCTAATTTAAAATTTAAAAAAACTTGCTTTATCCCAGATTTTTTTTTAATTGATGAAGTATTGCCCAAAGCTGAAAGGTGATACCAAGAAAGGAAAAAATAAATGAAAGCTATAGATGTCACCTATTGCGTAAGGTATGCGTCTAATAGGTAGTTTACAGATAACAGTTTTTTTACGATAAGAAACTTGACACCACTTTATGCGACTTTATCTCCACAATTCTTTCGTCAACTTTTCAATCGAAGAAAAAATAAACAATATCGGTAAGATTTCCGTCTGTTAAGTGAAAGTGAAAGCCTCCGATACATTTGATGGCCCTACTTTGTGCCTACTCACTTCGATCAAATCCGGGTCATTCGATGCTTTCACTTTTTTCTTCCCTGGGGCCACGGGCCCTCCTTTGTTCTAGTTTTCACCCATCCATCTAACAAATATCGTGCAGCATGTGTTTCCATTCGCTTTTTTCTCCTGAGCTATTCTTCCGCCTTTTGCGTAATCAATTTTGTGGTAAAGCGGTGTAAAATGTTACAAGAAATTTGGATTTAATTTTTTTTTTTATTTTCCTTTTATTAGTTTTATCGTTAGACGAAAAGAAGTCGAGGTTTAGTCCAATATAGATCACCTAGATCGAAAAAGGGTATTTGGCTGGAAGTGGTTTGAGGTGACAGTGTTAGTTATTGAAGAACGTGATGTGCTGCAATGGGTGATGTAATTGACAGTTATTTCACTTTCCTTGGCTTGTGCTTAATTTGCCTTCAGGTCAATTCCTGAAAGCGATCTAGTTTGAGAATATGATGAGGTTTTTTGATATGCTTCTTTTTGATTTATTTATTTATTATTATTATTATTATTATTTTAATTTAGTTAGTAAAAAAAACCTTTAGCTAAAAAAAAGTTTTATTTTTTAGAAATGATAGAAAAAAAACACATCTCCCTTTATAATTAATCTGTTCTTTCTTCTCAACTGGAAATTCTTTAAAATATTTATTAAATATATTAAAACACACATAAATAACGCCTGAAATCAACAGTTAAAGATATACAATTATTATACAGACATACATACATTCTCTCCAACATGGTTTATTAGTGAAAAATTGCACACTCAGGAATCGGCCGGAGTGACTCAGTGGTTAGAGCAACAGCCTAGAACGCTGTGGACCCAGGTTCGATTCCTGGCTCTGGGTAATTTTTCACTCCATGTTGGATTATTGTATTTATTGTATGTATGTCTGTATAATAATTGCATATATTTATTAAACATCTAATATTCAAGCACACTTGGTATTTAAAAATGTCACATACGTGGACAGTGCTTTAAAGAAAGCGACAATGCCATTCCTTAACACAGCATACATTCTGCTATTATCTACGTACACACAGGGATGTGGCCTGACTTTTCTGAACCCGCCTCTTTCATTCAAAGTGTTTTAATACACTCGCTTATGTTTCGAATCCTATTTATATATGTTAAGGTCAATATGATAAATTCAGTAATTATTAATAATAACCGGTTATTATTAACAATAACCACGTTAATTATTCATATTAACCAGTTATTATGACCGGTAATTATTCATAATGACCGGTTATTATTAATAATTACCGAGTTTATCATATTGACCGAAACATATATATAACACAATTCTGAGAACATTTAAAATTCTTTTGCATTATATTTTCTTTAAGAACAAATTTACACTACATTTATAAATTAATGTATTTTTATATATAAATTTATTTAGAGCGCCCCTTCTCCACCTCCTCTTAAAAAAAAAAATCTATGTTAGTCAATTATCGAATTTTACTGCAATAAATTCATATTACATATTAATTTACTAATTTACTTATTACAATATTAATTTCATTACATCAATTACATCAATCAATTTAATTACATTAATAAATTAAATAAAACTGTACTTTAAAAAAATTCTCATATTTTTATTGAAAAAGCTATCAAGATCTTAACGTGTATCCATTGAGCATAGTAAATGTGATTCGATGTATATTATTGCTTGTATAAATAAAGTAAAATAAAAATAATATTGTTATCATATTTTTTTTTCAAAGAGAAACACATGCGTATAATTTTGTAAAATCTGGGAAACTTTGTGCAGCATCTCTGGTCTGAAAAAATATTACCCCGATAAGAACGAAAACAGAAAGAATTTCTTAGCGTTCCCTAGGCTTCAGCCTATTTGGTAATCCACCTCTTCTTGCACCCCTGAAGAAGTAATTTTGAATTTCCGGTGTACTCTACGCTGTTAATTGTTTTATTTTTATGGTGTCAATACAAAATTTTCCCATTTGTATATTTTACACAATTAGTCATGTCGATGAATGCAAGTTTTTCTGCTAGGCCAACTGTCTGCAGGTCTAACAGAAATTTAAATTATCCTTCTTGAGACCAGTCATTTTGTTTATACATCCTTAAACTGGAAGTAATAGTCTTTCTGCTCAACTGATCAATTTAGTTTACTTCCATTATTTCTTCGTAGTTTCTAATTAAATCCTAGTTATTTTATACGATTTTTTTCTAACTTTATACTGTCAATTATTTTACTTGCATCATAAAGATGAAAATCAGCTGTTTCTTCAGTGTTTTAACAAAATTAGATCTTTAGAAACTACCTTCTCCTTTTGAGTGATACGCAACGGTTACGTATGAGTAGCATTTTATTGATCTTGTCGATATAATCTTTTTAATAAACAACTAGCTGACCCGTCCGGCGTTGCCCGGGCCCGTGATAATAAATTTTTAAAAAAATCAAGTTTTTATTATTTTATATCTTTAACCCCATTTTGTATGAAATTATATTTTTAAATGAAAAAATTCGCGAAAAAAATATTGATGTTTAGTGATAAAAGCGTTCATTTTCTTGTTCTTTTTGCCCGAACTCTTTGAAATCTTTATTGGTTATAAATAAAACGGTTTTACAGCCCATGTAAAAATTTCGTGAAAAAATATTGTTATCTAGTTGTAAAATAAATGTTTTCTTCTTGCTTTTTTGCTTGTTTTCGCATCGGCTCCTTTAACATAGCAATAAAAAAATAGTTTTCATCTTCCGAACTCTTTGAAATTTCAATCTGTTATAAATATAACTGTATCCAAGCTCTCTTTAAAATTTTACGAAAACTATGCATATTTAGTAGTGTAAACATGAGTTTTTTTCTTTAAAAAAAAAAAAAAAAAAAAAAAAAAAAAAAGCTTTTAACGCAATGGCCATATTACGCCATCCGTTTTCAATTAACCCTTTTGAATCTCCCTAGGCTAAATAGTTGAAGGCTAAACACGTTTACCGTTTCTAAGCCTTCAAAAAAAATTTTTGAAGCATGCGCAAAGGGACGATTTTCGTGTGGAAAAGAGAGTGTGAATTTGACAAAATGTGCTTCTCGTTTTAAATATATAGATAACGTTAGATGTTACACAAGTGTGACATTCAACCTTCTTCACTTTAGCATAGCATAGACAGACATACGTGCAGAAAATATCCTAGATTTGGAAAGCGGCAGGACGTTCTTTCTACAGATGAAGAGAAAAAAAAATGCAGGTCGCTTTTCAAATAAAGAAGGAAATTCAGAGATCAGAAAGGGCACATGACAAATACAAGAAATACCCACAGAAGATTTAGTGGAGAAGCAAAGACGATGTAGCAGAGTCAAAAACTTTATCCAAATAAATATAAAAATAAAAACAGGTGGTTTAAAAATAAAAAAACTTTTAAGCATTGCGTTTTTATTATAGAAATCAGGCATAATTTTATAACTGCAACTGATGTTGCTCTAAAATATTTCCGTTGAAATTCATTCGAGTGCCCGAGATTATGGAAAACTCGCTGCTTTGATTTACGCTTTGTAGAACGCGCGGACAAATGAATTTATTAAAAAATAATTTGATTGAGTTTCTTTTTAAGATGTGGCAACAGGAAATAAAAGCTATCTATTGAGGATTAATGAAAGTGCGATGAAATGAATGTGCTTAAATACATAATATTTTGTTTTTTCTTAGCACATGTCGCATGAAACAATGTGATTAAGAAATAAAAGCGCTCCAAATCTACGTCGCGCTAGTTGGAATTAGTGTCGTGCGAGAGATGGGTTATATCCGACCGGAAATCGCAATACAATAAAATATCCGATCCGCAATATAATAAAAATAACCCGAAACCCGCAATCAAAGCAAATGGATCCACTATTTAATCCAAAATGAATCCACTATTTAATGTAATTATTGAAAAAGGATATACAATCACTTCCCCAATGTAAATTTCACCTTTTAACATTGAAAAATGAAGATGTAAAGAATAATTCATATTCAAACTTATAATTTTTTCCCTGAAACTTTGGACTTTCATTTTAAAAAATTTGGTTAATAAGACTACGACCCGCAAGAATAAAAGTTCAATCCAAAAACGACTTGAACCCGAAACAATTACAGTCAACCCGACCCGCAACGAAACAAATAAACGCCAATCCGACCCGACGCAAGACACTAGTTGGAATATAAAATATTGTGTATAATCACATACTCTCGTTTTCATCATCTACCTCAACTGCACAAAAATTCCGGTCGAACACTGAAAAGGTATTCACCATTTACCTTCATTAACCATTCGGCCGCGATAAGGTCCAATTAGGCAAATGATGAATATAATTTGGAATTAGACTGAGGCTTTCTCGCTTAACCAGCAGTCGAGGTATAGCGAATATGGTGAATAAGAGCATTTCCCACCGCGATTGCACTACAACTCTCAAGCGAAAGGTGGGTTCCCGGGGTGGTCATCTCTGGTCAATATGAGCATAATTTATTTTCTTTGTAATATGTTTTCGACTGACCTTATTTTAAAGCAAACTTACTACTGCATTGTCCCCCCACCCACCTTTTTTTTAAGGGGTTGGCTGCAAATGGGTTGGAATGAAGGTTTTCTCATTAATTCAAGTCTCACTTTCATCTAATGCGGCACAAAAATAAAGTTTCCTCAAAATGTGATTTAAATAGTCATATTTAAATTATCTGAAGCTGTATAATTTCTCCAAACAAATGCTATTTAGCATATTTCATCAACCACGCGTGCAAAGCCCTGGGTTTTTCTAGTTGTAAATAATTTCCATTAAAAAAATCACATTAATTTTTTGGCGGTGCGGAAGTGAATTTTGAATAAAAGTAAAATCTGACGCTGCCTTTTTAATGTTAAAAAATAAATAAAAAATAAATAACATGAGCTTTCCAAAAGTCGGTGATTTTTTAGTACTTTCCATAATGCTTGTGTCTCTTATTTTCTATTCGTCAGCTTCCAAGAATACTAATTATTTAAAATTTAATTTTAGATTTCATCATCGAAGCGTAATATATCTTTCCGTATATTTCTCATGATTATTTAACTATTCAAATAACACAGAGAAAAGAAACCAGTTGTAAGCGGTCATTCCACTTTCCAGCTTCATAGGTGCTGCTTATTTATCTTCTTACAGTAATGTTTTAAAACTTTAAAAAACGACTACCTGGGAGCTACATGCTACTAGTTATGCCGGTAGCAGAAAATTCGAGACGTGAGAAAAATACAGCATGTTTTTTATTAACTCTACAGATTATTTTCAATGCAATATTCATTCATTCATTTACAGAGGGTGGAAAGTAATACATTCAAATAACTTTTCAATAGATAAAGATAGAATTGCGGAACAAGTGTCTACGTATAAGGTAAAGGCAAGTTTACAAACAAACATTTGCCGTTAACCAATCTATTTATTACATTTTCACTTTCTTCTAATTTTGCAAAAAGAAAGTGTTGGTTTCCTGAAGAATTTCCACTTCCGGTTTTCGATGGATTTATACGTTTTAGAAGGTCCAAAAGACGATTTGACTGTTTTTAGAAAATGTCTGTCCGTGAGTCTATGTGTCTGTCTTTATGTGACACAAATTTTGTGGGCGCTCTCCCTCAAGAAATAATTAGCTGAATTTTATCAAACTTCAGATTCCTTTAGACATTGGCATAAATAGGCGCTGATTAGGATTTGGTGTAAATCATTTTTCAACAGGTGGAGCTGCTGTGCTGCATTTTTCAGGATTTGCGCGATAGCAATATCTCAAAAACTAATACACGGAATTTCACCAAACTTCATATACTGTTAGACCTCAACATAAGTTGTTGTTGTGTAGGTTTTGGTGTAAATCTCCCAAAAGATGGCGTTGCATTGCTACATTTTTCAGGATTTACACGAATGTAGCGACAGTTATATCTCTAGAACTAATGCACGGAATTTAATAAAACTTTAGATTCAGTTAGACCTTGACATAAATTGGTGCTGATTCGTTTTTGGTGTATGTGAAACTTGTATGAGATAGAAAAAAGTTTTGGGATTGGCACATCCGATTAGGTTTGTGTGTATAACGTCCAACAGGTGTCGCTGTTATGCTCTGTTTTTCACGATTATCGTGATAGCTATATCTTAAGAACGAATAGATGGAGACGATTTGATTTATATAGAAGAAACTTTTTTGATCGCCATAACTTAACTAGTTTTTTTCTGAGCGATCATTTCAGGAATCATCATGGTGGCGTAGACAAATCAGATCGTTGGTGACTTATTCGCAAACCAATCAAATTGTCTGATCTTTTTTTACAATAGGGGGTATAGATACGGCCAGTAAATGAGATGCATTTTTCCAGTAATGACGCCAGAGAATGACTGCAGCGGCTTCCAGTGGAAATTATTGACCTTATCTCGAAAACAATGAAAAATAGTGAAAAAAAATTCTGGGACTAGATTCTTACAAGCTGCTAGTAATCATCATAAAACAGTAACAAAACAGTTTTAGTTGCTACTGTTTGAAAAGATTCTCCTGATTTGTACTTGATAATCACAAAGTAAAAAAAAAGAGAGAATCTATATGATAAACTTCTTAAAGGTCCTGTTCCCTCACGCAAAAACACCTATTCGCTAATTTTAATCCTATGGGATAGTTATTTTACAATATCTCGTTTGCATTTCAAAATTTTTAAAGATTTTTTAGCATTGAATAGCTGAGATCGATCTCTACAGCTCCTCTTTTTTTACTTTTTAGCACTTTGCAACCTACTTGAAAAGTGTTTATGACTCCGGTTTATCTGGCCGTATGTCCGTGCTCTAACTCGCGCAAAAATACTTGGATCGCCCTGAAATTTTTGTATGTTATTGTCGTTTACTATAGCACGTTCCCTATTTCAACTGAAGTGTGTAGCATTTATAGTTTTTTTTACAGGGACAGTCAAAAGTATTCCGTTACATTACAGTCAATGTCAAATAATCGTTTAAAGTGCATTTTTATGATGCTAAGTCATTTAAAACATGATGAAATTGATATATAATTATGAAGCGCTTTAAAACATGCTTTTTGTAGAATATGGGGTGCAAAGCATTCATTGTTCATTTACAGGGTCAAACAAAAAATTCTGTTACACATTGTTCTATGGGGAAAAATCATTTGCAGTGTAATTTAGTGATATTTCACTAATTTCAAACATAATGAAAATTACATGCATTACTGAGGTTCACTATAAATTGCTCTATTGAAAGTGTAGTGTGCATTGCGTTTATTTACAGGGACACACAAAAGATATCGGTTACAGTACATCTGCGATATTTACAGTCTATGTGTGATAAGTGCGTTTTCAACTTTGGTTTGCGTTTTTAAGTTTAACTAAATTTTTTCATTGCACGTGTGTGTTTATAAACTCGGTTGTTCATATACAGTGCTACACAAGGGAATCCGTATAAGTATTACAAACTATGGGAGTGAATTGCTTAAGGGTAGTTTTTAATTGTGTTACGCATTTTCTTGCTGAAGTATAATATGTTTAGTATACTAATATAAGTTTGTGGAATATAAATGAATTCATATACAGGGCTACGCAAAGGAAAAGATACATTGTCGTTTACGGTTTGTTATTGCTGCGAGTGAGTTTTAAGTTGCCTTTTAGATTAATAGGTGGTGTGTACAAAAGTCTTTAAATAATATACAGAGCTGTACAAAGGATTTCGAATGCATTTCCATCGATCGGAGAAAATTGCTAAATGTGAATATTCTAACTGAACTAAATTTCTTCATGCTATATATCCACATCTATTGATCATATACAGGGCTGCACAAAATAATTCGACTACTTTTTGAGACTGGAAGGTAATTTCGAAAACTGTATTTTTCAATGTTGTATACGTTTTCTAAACTGTTTACTTACATATCTTCTTTCACCTTATTTAAAGGTGAAGTTTCGTTACAGTTTTCTGGCTGTGTTGGTAAGTGTTTCATAATCCATTCTTGACGAATGATTTTCCATTCTTGTTTGACTTTGTTTCAGAATCTTCATTGTATCGATACTTTCACTTTCACGCTCGAAAGTGGTTCCGAAAGTAAAAGTATCTTCGTAAAAAAAAAAAAAACTGCAAACAAAATCGAAAAAGTAAAACGGGGGCGCTGTAGAGATCGATCTCAGCTATCCAATGCTAAAAAATCGTTTAAAAATATTGAAATATGGTAAAATGACTGTCCCATAGGATTAACATTAGCGAGCTGGTGTTTTCGCGTGAGGGGACAGCAATCTTAACCGCCGATCCCTCTTTTTGAATCCCTGGGTCCCGAGTTCGGGCAGTCATAATAAAAGTGATAATGCTCGTAAGTAGAGAAATTGATTTATTGACATTTGAGAATTAGAATAAACTTCCTAGAATGGGAAAGATTTATGCCATGTCATATCTAAACGAGATTCATCAATATTAAAAAAAAATTATCATTTGAACTATAAAAATCATGCAAATGATAGAAAAAATAACAAGTTAATGATGACAACTTTGTAATGAAAATTTTCTTATTAGAACTTACCTATTTATTTATTAATTTATTTTGTCAATCGGGTTAAATCATCATATGTTGAATTATTAACGAAGTTTTGCAAACATGAAAACACAACATTTAACATACAAAAGCACTTCCGTCTGTTTTGTACGCTTCCTAATAATTTCTAGGCTGTATTGTTGCAGTTAATTTTTTTTATTAAGATAAGAGAATAAGTCAGTATAATTATCATTAATGATAGATCAATTATCATATATTCTAAATTCATAATGTATTATTATTTATTTATTTACTTATTATTATAATTAAAATTTTATCAATCGTAATGAATTCTCCGGGAATAATAATATAAATTTTGGAATACAAAATAACATTTAAAATAAAAATTAAAAAAATTTTAAAATTCCTTTTGCTTGTTTACTATTTTTGCTAAGAAAAAAATTGTACCGATTAATTCTTCAGTCTGATAACAGAGATATTAACTGCAGATATCAATCAACAATAATTTATTCATAATTAATACTTTTATATTAATAATCAATAAATAATTTTTTTGTAAAAAAAGTTATATTAATATGTTGGATCATATTCAGTGATTAAACAGCTGCGCACTACCAAGACAATAGTCACCGCTAAATTTAAATAGTATTAATAAATCATCCTATTTAATGACAGAATTTCTGAGATTTAAACAAGTTGGAATTTGTACGTCAAACGTGACAAATTAGGTGCGTTTGTACTAGAACTAGTTTTATAAATATTCAGATCTAGGTGTAGTAGCTGTTGCATTTTTATGCATAAATGCATGAATACAAAATTTATTTTACGTGCAGATTTTCATATTATAGATATTAATTTTATTGTATGAAATTAAGTTTCAATACACTTTTACAAACAATTAATTACAATTCTATTACATTAAAATTATACTATGCGCAAATATCCAACACAAGACAATGTAAAAAAAAAGTCATCGTTATTATTTCAGTGAAATGAATTATATCGTCTTTTATTATGATACGATTAATTTCCGTAAGGAAATAAGTACATTTTAAGTGGGCAACATTTTATCTTTTGTTGACATTTACTGAAAATTCCAGTGGGAAACTTAAGCCTAGCTTTGAAAATTTCCGAAATTGAAATCCATATTTAAACTCTTTTTCCATTTCATATCTATTTATCCGGAGAAACATCTATCCAAAAAACTGTCGGTAGATTATAGGATTGCTGAAATTAAACAATTTTAGTATACAAATTCGGTTTTTAAATTCTGTAATACGGAAATAACAGGACTCCATATCTTAAATAGGACGTAATCCCCATGGCAACCTAGAACCAGTACCCATCATGGGATATCATTGAATTAATTACGTATGATAGGATTTAATAGTAATATGGAGAAAACTTTTATTAGTATCTTTCTAAGTTTTGATTCAATTTTCATAAAATTTGAAATGACTTAGTGGTACGTAGCAGCGGCAACATTCTGCAACGATTATATATATAAAATTTCAAACAATTCAGTCGGGTAGTTTTTGTGTTGTTATATGCGGACAGACGGACGGACCAGACGACGATTATAGTGCTACGTATTTATATAATTGCGAATGCACCTAAAGAAGCGAAGAATACTATTAAAATTTATTGGCGACAATCGGCCCATTGGTACGCAAATGTTCCATCACTGCATATTATACTCCTTTACCTCCCATTAATTTTATTATATTGGAATACATTTCATACTAGCTGACCCACTCGGCGTTGCCCTGCCCGGATAATAACCTTAAATATCCTCTTTAATAAAAAGGTATGCGTTGCTGACGACTGGGATTTTTGCTAATCGTTGCCACAGATTAATCTCGGAAAATGAAACATTTGAATTTACTGAAAAAATTTATTGCTCGAAAAGTATTGGTCAGAAAATTGTTAGACAAACTGCGTTAGAAAGGTAAAAAATTGTATTTTTCTTGATATACATTTCAAATCCACTGATTATGCCAATTTTCAAATATTGAATTTCAAAAATTACCAAATTTCACAATGGAGTACCATAGCGAAAATTTCACGCGTAAAAAAATAGTAATAACAAGAGTGTGTTAGCACGAGTCAAATTATAGTAACCGTATTATTCTGTTAAAATATAAAAGTGAATTATGATGTCACGAGTGCATGATTTTTATTTAATTCTCGACAAATAGTAGATTCGCCATTTCTTTTTAGTTGGGAATAATATAGGTTAATTCACGTTATTAAAAAATGTAGCTATAAAACTTATAAGTCAATGGAAAACGGTAGGTAATAAATTGTAAACGTAATAACAAACTGTATTAAAAAGCATAACTTGGTGAAATAAGTATCCGTTTTTATGTTACTTTAGGATATTCCAGGTAAAGGTACAGATTACTTTAAAATACAAGGTTAAATTCACTGATATATTTCGTTTGATTCAAGGTTCTTTTGGAGAAACCGACCAGCGCAGCGGGCGTAGTCTGCTAGTAACTAATAAAAGGTGAACATTGAGTTAACTACAATTCGAATGACTGGCGAATTGTACTCAGTCTAGTCTTGTTGTACCAAAAGTACAGATTTACCTAAAAGCCTTTGAACTAACAACTAGCGTAACCTCGAAAGCTAAGAGAGTGAAAACTAAGAATTTATTTATGTGAAAGCATTTATTATAAGTATATTTACATAAATTAAAAGTTACTTTTCAATGAGCTAACTTTTTTCTTTGATCGCAGCCATCATATGTTCTGGAAACTTTTCGCAGATTTGACGTATCCCATTCTTATTTATTTGTTCCCAAGCAGACTTAAGTTTTTCCTTAAATGTTATGCATTTTTTGTGCGGTTTACAGCAAGCTTTTCTTTCTAAAATTTTCCAAACAGAAAAATCAAATCAAATTGGGAAATAGAGGAGCGGTTTTTGTGAATCAATAAAACGTTGCTGATTGGTTCTTAACCAATCTTGGGTAGCCTTAACTTTATAGGCTGGTGCAATATCGTAGGGTCCAGTACTTTTTTTTTTTTTTCAAAATGTTTACTAACCCATGCACGTAAAGGTTCTTTTAGAATGTGCTTTTTATAATATTCTTTGATTTTTTATAATATTCTTTCATTTGTTAAATTAAAGACAAATGTTGTCCAAAAACTTTTGGGTCGACGTCCAGTTTGAGAAAACGAAAAAAAATGCCAGAAAACACTGAAAATACTACTAGGAAACGTTTCCAAAAATCAGTCTTAGCAAAAAACACTTTATTTTTCTAAATGCTTCTTTAAATATCGAAGACATATTGGAAGAGGTTATTTTATATCTTAGTTCGTAGTTATATTATATTTTCGAAAATTAAAAAAAAAACATTTGTCTTTTTTTACAAAAGTTCCAAAAGTGTCTTTTTTTACAAGAGTAGCAAAATAATGTTAATTTTAATGTTAATATTAATGCTGTGAATTTATCATGTTTGTTGAACATAAAAATATTTACTCGAGATTTGAAAGTATTCGAAAAATACGATATTTTGGTTTGATAAAACTGACTAATTCACTGCAAAAACTACCCGGTAACGTTTCAAGAAAACTACGGGCAGCAAACGAAAACTTTAGTTTCAGACATGCCTCTTTAAATCTCCGGAATCCATTTTTTTCTGATAATGAAGAAACGCTTTTCGATATCGTGGGAGGTTATATTATATTTCCATAAACCTTAAGGAAGATAAGATGTAGATTAAAAAACAGCGAATGCAACAATACTTTGATACTTGATTATTAGCACTAATTTTTTATCTCTTCTTATGTCTTCAAAAGTCCAAACATAAATTTGGTCTCATTCCGTTTATTAGTTTTAGCGACAGATGCACCCAAATAGGGAAAGTTACAACCACATTGCATCAGAAAGGGAAAAAAATACTTGATACGATTTCAGCGTATTCTGCGAAACAGAATACTATAAACGAAAGCGATCGCCATGTCGCCCACTGTTAGAAGTTTAATCATTGTTTTAGTATCATTATGTAGTATCTATATCTATGAAGAAGATAAACAGGAAACTTAACAATACTTCTGCGAAAATACTCTTTTTTTCGGGCTCAACTGTAGCCGCGGGTGTTTGCCAGCCTATATATACGTTTATGAAAACTAACTAAACATGTCAAACTTGTTATCTTATAGTTAATCACAGACTTCAGAACATTAAAACCACAATTTAACAATATAGTTAGGTGTTTTGAATTTAAATAGAGTATCTAATTGTGACATGATATATGAGTTTTCACTAATAAAAACTGCAATAATCTAAGTAGAATAAGTCTGGATAGTAATGTTAATAGTTAGCTTCATTTTAAACTACATGAAATGTATACTTAAATCTATTAGTTCATGATATCATTAGCTATTTTCTTATATTAACGTGCTGTGGTGTTCATATTATTTTTAGCTATTGTAGTAAGATTAAATTAAATTTATTTCAGGTTTTTCTAAAAATAGAATTTTGTATTAGATAGGGTCAATCGGGGTAATCGTGAACAAATTTTACTAGTTTCAACTACTGACAGCCTCTAGGAGCACATGTTCCATATAAAATCTTGTAAAACCGCCATAAAGTTATTGTTTTACTTCTATACTTCAATTACATTTAGTTATAGATGCTGTGGTATGTTAATTAAGCATCTAAAATCGAATGCTTACAACTACCTCAGATGTTCATAATTAACCCAAAGGCTACGAGATTATTTTTGACATCTATTTTTGAATCAATATGATATAATACAAAATACACAACGCTTGTTCAACAACAAGTTCATACACACATTATTATACAAGTGGCTGACCCGCCCGGCGTTGCCTGAGCCTGTGATAATATACTTAAATATATCTAAAATCAGTATTGAACGATTTTATATTTTTAAACGAAATTCTTTCCAAACAAACCTATTGTTGGGGATCCCACTACCTTAGATTTTTAAACAAAATTCTATCCAAACAACTAAGGAACCCCTGCTATCAGGGGTGTAAAAACTGGAGTCCAGTAGGTTGATTGTCACTACTAAATTTTTAGTATTCTTCGCCTAATAAGAATACTGATAATATTTAGGCAAAGTATACTAATAAAATTTAGGCAAAGAATACTAATAAAATTTGGTGATGACAATTGGCCCATTGGCGGGAGCCCAGTTTTTAAAATCCTGCCCGGTATAATGATTGTTGGTTTAGTTTATGATATTTAGACATATTAAACTTTTAATACTAAACAACCTGGGGAAACCAAAAGTTTCAACTGCACAGCCTGTTATGACTTCATATGAGATTTAATATGATCTAATATGGAACAAAATTTTTAGATAAAAAAACTGTTCATAGTTATCCCATATCACAACAAATGTGGAGTAATTGTGAACATGATTCTATAGGTCTTTGAAAATGAGTTGGTGCAAAAACTTTTAAAGCCGCCTGTTAGAGTAATTATAACTTAACAATTATTGACTATGATAAACGATTTACATTGATTTATCTGATAGAAACGAAGAATATGCACAAGGCATTACAAAACTGTTTGTCACTTTGAACTGTTAAGAAATTCGATAGGCGCGAGTGAAGGTTCCAACCGTCAAGTATAGACACGGTGGGAATGTGTTCGTTCTGTCAAAAGAGATGTAAACATTTGATTTCTACTTCACTGTAGTATCAACTACTCTCACACGAGCGTTGTACACCCTTCAGATATGATATTTAAGCTACCTCAGCCAGCTGAGGGAGTTCCACAAGCTCTATCACTGAGTTTTAACGTTCTATGGCTAGATACAGCCACTAACACTCACTCTGATTGGCTGTGGAGGCTTGCTTTAACTGATTGGCTGGTGAAGCTGGATTTAACTTATGCGCGTGCGCATACTTTACATTTGTTCAGCTCTCAGACATAGGGACGTGGAATATTTGTCACTTATCTTAGATGAGTTTTGTCTTGCGAACAAGTTGTATATTCCGGGTGTACCACCTCTAAAATAACGATCTAAGATATCTTAAATATCTAGTCTTGACGAGGTATTTGTGGCTCTTGTTGTGAATTATCCCCAACTGATCCTACATTGTTTCAAATGTTAAAATGGAATTCATTGAGGATTCATAAATTTTTAGGACAGTATACTTTGAAAATAACCAAAAGTATTAAACAAAAGGAAAAAAAAAAAACATTAAATAAATAAACATTGAGGACTATTTACATACCATAAATCCTTGCAAAAAGGATATAGTTGTTACACATTATCATTTTAAACAGATAACAATCTATAGTGACCCTTATTAAAATATTCCAATTCAAGCATATTTAGAAGATAATTCAGTATCAAGGCTATTTTCAGTGGGTAAATACATACAAACAGATAGAAAAATGAAGCGATAAATATTTTTCAACTATACTCTAATATATTAGGAAAATATATAAATGAAAGAAAGTACGGAAGCTTTAGACTGCTTTACTAGTAGATACCTAAAACTATTTGCCACGCGATAGCAGCGGGTTTTTGCAAAATTAAAAAGAATAATCGAAATGCGTTTTCCATGTCATCCACCGTTAGAGGGTTAATCACTGTTTTATTATCAACTAGCATGCTACGCCCGCTGCGCTGGGCCATTTTTCTAAATGTACTTTAATCATACGAAATAGTTTCTTATTTTAAAGGAATATGGATCTTCACCTACGGATACTACCCTAGTCAAAATTTCAAACGAATTATATCAATGGATTTGAGCATGTATTTTAAAGCAATAGGGACGTTCATCTGATTTTTCCTTCAATATTGCTGTAAACGATGCGAATGACATTGCGTTATATTATATCATACATTGGACAAAATTTGGGCTAATAAGAAGCAACTCATTTAGTTGATCATTTGTAGTAGAGGAAATGAGGCCATTATAATTATAAGACCATTATGGCAACAGGAACTAAAAAGAGAGCATTACAATGATAGTATAAATTGACTATTGAACTTAAATAATGTTCGGGTGATTCATTTTCGTCTGTAAGTTCTTACTCGTTCCTCTTTCTTGTCTCTATGTGAGGTTCTGATAACGTAAGTACAATCTCACTCTATGTTACGTTATATTTCGTAATATACGTCCTCTTCAGGCAAGTCTACAACGGTTTTTCATCTTTCGATTCCAGCAGAGTAAATACAGTCAAAAATGTAATAAATTGTTTTCACATAAAGAACAGGGTTTAACTTTCATATTTAAAAAAAACTGTTGAAACAATAAAAAGTGCTTTTTTAAAGCTGAATAGTTTGAATAAAATTAAACTGACGCCATTTTCACTGTCTTTCCATTTTTTAGACCAGTTGCATTCGTGTAACCGTTAACCTGAAAAAAAAAACTACCGATGATTAAATCCGGTAGAAGAATAAACCTCTAGTTTGCATCCAATAAAATCTTCCTAATCTTCCATAATCTTGTCGACATCCAAGTTTGACGTCAAACATTAGAAGTGCTGGAAACGATATGGTTACTAATGTACCAGAGTTGCTTACTAAACGAATTTATTGACACGCCAAACTATGTTCCATTTAATAATGTCAGATTACTGTTAATTCAATTATAGATCTTTCATTAGCAAAATTCCATACCTTATACAAAACTGACAATGATAAAGTTAGTGATGCAAAATGTTTAGTAATAATCTTTTTGGTGAATACTTAAATCGAATATTTTCTTTGCATTTCCCTAAAGAGCATAATAATACGCAGAAATAAATTCATTTGCCACTATGTTTAGCTGCTAGGGATGTGTGTAAGTCGAAAATGCTTTATAATGATCGAAAAATTATCTAATCAGAATTTTAGCTACTCGTTTTTCTTATCCAGGCTGAAATGATAAATCGACAAATATTATTTATTCCATTCGCCACCATTGACATTACAAAGTTTTTCCGTACATTGATTGGAAGCGTTGGTTTTTTGGTAAAACTTTGCTTCATAATGAAAAAACCCCATAAATTTAGCAATCGCTAATTTCAAAAGTCGTCTAATCTTCTGTAATCTGAATCGTCGTCCAGAGTAACTTTGAAACATAAACGAAACTTCCAACAATATAGTAAAAATGCCAACTGGCAGGTGACCGGAATACGGACGATTAGTCCAATATCTTTTAAAAACAATCACGAATCAAAAAGAGCATCGAAAATTTATTTCAGCACGCAATTTTTATTACAAAATGTTGCCTTTTGTGATAGTAATAACGCATAATTGCACACATCTCCTTAAGAATGTTCTTTAGTTCCTAACTTTTGACGCAGTGAATATTTCTATAAGTGAAATTGGCGATATATTAAAAAAAAAAAATAAATAAAAGAATAGACAATATTCGCTGATCTGAATTCGAGGCTATAAAAATCGTGTGTTTGGTGAAAACATGCCGGCATGTGTCCGTAGTAAATTTTTAAATGTTTAAAATTTAACTATTTTACAATATGTGTTTGGGTGGCAGACATTCACTAAAATTTAAATATTTGATCGCATATTTATAACAATAACTGCTATTTATCTAATTTTCATTTGAATATATAAATTTACTCCAAAAAGGATCTTCTATACCCGAAAAAATACTATTATTGCTAATAAAGCTCAAGTTGATGTCACGCTTATGCATTTTTGGCTTAAAATCACATTGTTTGGCGCCGAATGTCAAATCAAAACCGTAAATAAACAAATAACATGTAACTCATAAATACAGTCATTTTTACAATTACATGTGGTAGTTCCTCCTGTAAGTCACATGATAGGGGAGTTATATATATATATATATATATATATATATATATAACAGAAAGATAAAAAAATGAAAAACAACAAAAAAAAATAAATTGCCGCTCATATAGTATCTAATCAAATGATCAGATTTTGTTAACCTGACGCAAACGATAAATCGCCAAATATGTTTTTAAAGCATTACAAACATTCCTTTGGGTTTAAATTAAATATTTTCGCTTTATAATGTTATCCCTCATTAAAACAGTTTCTTTTTCTTTTTCTTTTTTTGGGGGATTTTAAGTAAAATTAATAAGAGAATTTTTCTTTTAGTTTTCTATGTGTTTCAATTATTTTCTGATATAGCTGTTTCAATTCTTTCGCCAACGATATCGGTCGCCAAAAAAAAAGACCTATGGTAACCTTAGTCCAAAATAACAGAACTTTCCATCATAATTCTATAACTAATCTACGTAGAACGTTGTGTTATATACTAAAACCTTCCCTGAAAAAATATCTATCGAACAGTGCAAGTTCCGTCAAAATCCATTCAGCGGAACTTGAGTTATAAAGGAACGGAACGAAATTTCCGTTGTGTTTTATATATAAAGTAGATAGATGTGCTTGAAGAATATAAATTGGAATCCTACGAATAACTTATGACGTAAATATAGCCGCGGGTAAGCATGTTTATACAATTTATGAAAGCTACTAACAAAAATCAGATTTAATTACATCTCAGAACGTTAAAAAAATAGTTTAGCAAAATAGTTAAGTATTCAGAATTTAAATACTGTGTCTGACTGTGGTATTTCTAGATATGAGTTTTCACTTTTAAAAAAAAATGCTACGACATTACCAGAATAAATCGAGAATGTGATGTTAATATTTAACCTTATTTCAAATTACATAAAGTGTATATCATTAGCTGTTCTTACTTCTGGTGTTCGCATTGTTTTAAACTCATATTTATGTTTTCAATTAAAAAAGTGCATTTTCTATTAAATGTAATTGTTTTACACCAAAATAGAACTTGTATTAGTTAATTTATTTCAAATGTTATAATGAAATTTCACCGCGGATTCATTTCATTTTAGGACATTGCACTTTGTGAGTAAGAAAAATCGCATCATATTAGCAACTTAAGTAGCAGTAAGAACTTAAATTTAGAAAATTAAAAAATTTGAAAATTGGATATATATATAAAAATTGATCGTTACGAACTGAAAAGTAATCTGAAAAGTGATCACTTATCTGAACTGTAAAAAAGTCAAATGTTTCTTAAGGTAAATATAATAAAAGAAACAAAAGTATACAATAACATCTTCCGATTTACCCACAATTCAGATAAGAGTTCTTTATCTCTAGAAGTCCCAGAAACTAATATATTTCGAGATTTAAAGAAGCATTTACGAAACAAAATTTCTGTTGCTGCTACTGATTTTTGGAAACGTTTCCGAGTAGTTTTTATAATGTATTAATCAGTATTCTCAAATTGGAATATAGGTTTTTCAGACGAGATCAATTTTCAAATAAACATTTTTGTTAGAAAATGTCTTTTGTTTCAAGAAAAAGCCACCAGATGACTGCATCAAACAATGTTTTTTCAAATTTTCAAGCTGAAACTCAGAAACCTTTTTCTTTTAGTTCAGATGATGGTAAGCATGTAACACATCGGCTGATAAGTTTTTGGTCTCGCACACAGATGGCGTTGCAATCGCCGAACCGATGCTTTTTTTTAGTAAATACTAACCTGTAAAAGGCAGCAGAAAAAATGTCATGACGATTCGCCGTGTGGATAAAACGTTAGAGTGGTTTTAGTTGAACGACTTTGTTGATAAACAAAAAAATGGATAAACAAGAATTTCAAGAATTGTTACTTGATGGGAAAAAACGCCGTTCAAACAAAAGGTTGGATTGATAAGCGTTATCCGGACACTGCACCAGGTAAATCAACCATTATTGACTGGTTTGCTGAATTTAAACGTGGTCGTACGGACACCAGTGATGCACCACGCAAAAGAGGCGGTTACTCCGGAAAACAGAAAAAAAGTCTACAAAATCGTTTTGGAGAACCGTAAAGTGAAGTTGCAGGAGATAGCTCAGACTCTGAAGATATCCAAGGAACGTGTAGGTTTTATTTTGAATGAACATTTGTCTATGAAAAAGCTGTTGTCAAAGTGGGCGCCGCGCGTGTTGACTTTTGACCAAAAACAACAACGAGTCGATGATTCTGAGCACTGTTTGGAGCTTTTCCGTTATAAAATTATGTTATTTATTATAAAATTATTACTATTATTTATTTATTAACTTATTATTATTAAATTATTATTATTAAATTATTATTATTATTATTATTATTATTATTAAATTATTTTTATATATTATTAAAGTTATGTTATTTATTAAAGTTTTAAAGTTATAAAGTTATAAAATTATGTTAAAAAGTTGTGTTTTCTTTATTAGACCGGGAACTTATCAGCCCATGTGTTAGCAGGCAAAATGCGGTTAGAACTAAAAAAATCCAATATAATAACACAGCATTCCAAAGGAATAATGCATTTAAAACTGCAACAAACTTGTGTTAAATTTTCAAAATATTTCTTCATATTTGTTTTGTAAATAGTTCTAAGAATTCTTTTTATTTTGTTATTTTGAATGTATCCCGCAAGTCCAGTATTATATTCTACGTGTATTTTTTCATCAAATAAATGTGTTTTGTTCATCTTAAGAAGAATCTATTTCAAACAAATAATTCACAAGCCATAAAGGTAAAACTTTTAACTTTTTATATTATTTACTGTTGAGGAATTTCTTATTCATGCCTTCATATATTGAATAATATTCCAACAATTTTGATGTTTAATAAACATGTTTCACAGACAAAGATGATAAATTAACAGCATTAACTTTAAAATTAATATTATTTTTTTACTATCGCATCTATAAATTCAATTACGCTGAAAATGTTTAATTGAGGCTTGATAGAATCCTAAAAAATGATACTCTGGTTTGAGAAATTTGACAAATACTCTATAAAGACTACTTGGGAGCATTTCCGAAAATCAGTTGCTAGCAAAAGAAACTTTTTTTATATATATAAATGTGTAACAGCCATGTCGCTGTTAGTGATAGTGATTAAAGCTAATCAGTCGAAATAGAGCACAAGACGTGTAAAATTCAAACTCAAGTTTATTAAAAATTTAAGTGGGCAAAGACTTTGGGAAAGACACTACTAATTTCCCTTATGTCAAAAGAATTCAGCTCCCCCGTAACTTCACTCATCAAAAATACAACTTTAAATATCAATTAATGAGAACTCAAAACGTAACTTACAACTTTGGCAATGTAGCAAGTCCAGATACCTTCAACAAAGATTTAATGTCCGCTTCTACAAGCTAGTCGAACTCTGATGGTAAGAGGTCCGACTAGGTTACTACTGAAAATGGCGCTCCGTGAGCACCGAATTAACTTTATTTTCAATTAGCAGGAAATAACGTAATATACGCTTACCAACTACTATTCTCCTTTCTCAGCTTCGGAATAGTTGAGCACAATAGCCGGATCTAACATCAGCTCACAGGGAGGAGAAACTTGATTCAAGTTCCACTTTCCCAATGCATGCGAATGCTTAAATACTAACACATCGATTGACCAGGCGTACAAATTTGTATAAATATCGATACGAAGCAAAAACTCACAAGTTCCGAGGTTTTCACACTCATTCATTGAAAGTTAAAGAAAGATAGACTTGATCACTTTTACGTACATTGACAATTAGTGGACAAAAATTACGTTCTCAATCAAAACTTAGACTACTCTTATGATTAGAGTAGTGGATACATCATAAATGCTTTTTTGAATCTCGAAAATACATTGGATTCTGAGATTTCAAAAGATAAAGAACGCTTTTTGGAATCGTGGGTGAATCATAATAGGTTATTGCATATTATAGCTAGTGATTACATTATAATTTCGTAGATTAAGAAATATTTAACTTTTTTTACAGTGTGGTTGGCAACTACACATGGTGTTGCGTAGGAGGACATGCAAACAATGCATGTCGTGCTAATACAGCAGGTCGTTCACACTTTGTGGAAACGATTTTCTCGGTTAATTTATGCACATAAATGTCATATTCTTTGCGTTAATTTTACTCTATTGGATAGCCTTGACTCTTGATTACAAGTTCTGTCTTGAAATTTCCATCACAGTAGATTTTTTTCTTAATACAATCATACCCATTTTTTACACTAGATTAATTATAACACAATTATTAAAATTGGAAAAAGAAATCATATGGGTTGTAATTTCTCAAATGGGTGAAAAATGTCCAGGCCAGGATTCGAACCAGGGATCTCTTGGCTGAAGCAGTCAATGCTCTACCAACTGAGCCATCCCAGACGAATCTGGAGGACCTAATTTAACTAGTTAACCTTATTGATCATAGCATCTGGTCTGATATCTGAACCAGCTCAACAGAATAAAGCAGGTAACGTAGCACTGGCCCGGACATTTTTTGCCCAGTTGGGAAATTACGACTCATTTACTCATTTCCACCCACACTTCTTGGGAGACTTTCCGAAGTCTTCTTTTGCAGAAACCTATAGCTAAAAATTTATTTGTTAGGTAGCTCTACCTAACAAACATGTATCTGGTGATTAAAAAAAAATGTGATAACACTGGGTGACACATTTCTTTATTTAAATGCTTGTGGTAATAAATAAATAAATAAATAAATAAATTACCAATTAATGGAAGAAAACACCTGAATGAACTAAGGTTCGTAATTGTAACAAAAAAATTCCGAAAGGATTCATGATTGCTGCTGTATTTTTTAAATTAAAGGTTATAAATGTATTAAGCAAAGCTAAAATAAATTCACTTTATTTTCAGTAAAATATTTTATAACCCATTTTCGAAGAAGAAATTTCAGATTTATATGGAAAAGACATCAATCGAGCTTCATATGAAGAAAGCCTCCAGTTAGAATCCTTCACGGGTCGAGTTGTACCCGACCTGAACCCGAAAATTGTGCTTAAAGTGAACCCCAGAACCCGACACGAATCCGACAAAATCATTTTTCAACCCGAAACCCGACACAAAACCAACCCAAAACGTACCCGAAATGAAAGAAAATTAATCTATATTTAAAAAAATATATTGGAAAAATAGTCTAGAAGTTTTATGCAAAAATGAACACATATGCACAATATTCAAATCTATATACTTTTTTTCAATTGAAAAAAAAATCGAGTCAATCTGAACCAGTCCCGAAAGAGTCAAAAACCAATCCGAAACCAACCCGAACCCGAAACATTTAAAGTCAATCCGAACCAAACCTAACCCGCAATGAAAAGAATTAGCGTTAATCCGATCCGACCAGAAAAAATGCATAAAATCACCTGACACTTTCCGCATGACCGTTTTGCATTTGGATTGTTAAAGTGAATTCATGAGCATTGTAAAGACTTCTTCAATTTCCAAAAATGTGTGGCTGGAAATTTGATTTGATTGTTCTAAGAAATATTCTAATATAATGGAAATTTTGAACTAGAGCTATACTGAAGAATCAAGAGGATATCCAATAAAATCAAATTGTTGTAAATAGTATGGCTTTTAATGCGTAGAAATTCATTGTGAAAATCATTTCCATAAAGTGTGAAAGACCTTCTGTATAAGCGTCGCTGTTAGTTTCTATTAGTCTCCTGAAGAACTGGTTAAGTTTTAGATTCGAAATCGGTCAATATAGTAGTTCTTTTATATTAATGCTTAATAGTTCGCATATGTAGTTATTTTAAATAATGTTTATAGTTATTCTTAATATTTAGTTACAAAGTATAATTAAAAATAAGTTCTTCATACTTACAATGCATCGATTTTACGATTTAAGAAAAAGTGAAACTGTCCTCTAAAAGAAGTTACTTGTTTTAAATTTTTCTCAAGTGTATGATTTAGATACAAACAAAATTAATATGAATTATTTTACCATCTAATCAAACTTTAAATTGATATTTACGCGTTTTAAAAATTCTCTTGTAATAAAATTATTCAAAAGGATTCGCGTGAACTTCTTTTTACTACGATATTTAAAAAAATGGAAAGAATGTTAACAGTCCTACCTGTCAGAAAATCGTACATAGATTTCACAACCAAAATAGTTACCAGAATTGTAAATTACCAAATAAAAAAGAAGCTAAAAATCGAAATTCTCGCAAAATGTTAAAAACCTGTCCGAAAAAACTTGTAAAAAACTTGTGTTGTAAAAACTGTGGTCCAATTTTAATTTGTGATAAATCGCGAACACACAAATATGTACGTTTATATGATACGAAATTATACATCAACAAAATACAGTAAAAGCTGGGGAAACGGAATCGATAGAGACTAGAACATATTCCTTTTTAGACAGAATTCTGTCTCATTCCTTGCGTTGAGATCCTGAAACTTTTTCTTTTAAGAAAGGATTTTATTAGAAGCAGGTTCTGTTTTTACAAGTTTTACTGTAATTAATTCTAATTGAACTGAAATGTACATGAAATGTTTTGGAACACAGTTACGGCATGCATTTTGTTTTTTCAAGAAAAGCTTTTTAAAATACGTTCTTACGCTTATAAAAATGCGAAATTTATGTCATGGGAGAAATAGCTATAAAAGAAATTATAACTATAAAAGAATAAAACTGTATAAAATTTTATGAATAGCATAATAAAAAACTTTTTTAAACTCGGGGCACTATGCACATACTTACTGTGTCTTGGCCATAATTAGACACTACGCAGAATTGCACATGGTCTTTGTTATCTGCTGCACCTGCAAAAAGAGCCACTAATTAATTTCTTCGGAAACTATATTTGGAATTTTACTAATTTTCTGGAGGGAAAAGATCTCCTGTATTTTACCCCATTTCTATATTTCACGTTTCTAAGTTTGTTAACTACTTCTCAGATTTATTGTACATTTAGCAGATAGAAGAAGCTGTCTGTGTCAATTGATGACAGTATTTCTGCAAATTTTAAAATTTCAGAATAGCATCGCTACTCAAATTTGAAACAGGGAGCCAGTTTATTATTTTTGAGAAAATGCATAATGTGGAAAACCCAAACAATGAACGACGCGTTACGGCACAGATGAACTATTATCGAATGAGCAAGACAGTGCTTTTTAATTTTTTAATTCGTCATGTTCGGAAGAATATATTGTCACAAAAAATATTCATTTTGGCACCTTCTACCATCCTTTAAAATTTGATTAGCTATAATCAAAACTCTGTCTATATTAAAAATAATTACTGTTTATCTGTTTTAATGTAATCTTTTCTTTAAAAGTATACGAGAAATAACGGAACAAGTTTTATTTATTTAATTATAACACCACATAGCCTTGTATAAACACACATAGTTGGTGTTTTGAATGTTACTTCTTCGTGACCAATAAAGTTTAATAAAAATGTTTAAATAAATATCATCTAGTAAGCTGCGTAGCATTCTCCGTGTCTTAAACATTTATATAATTGCTTTGTTTCGAAGCCAATTTTTATATATCTGAACTTGTGTACCAATCTCTTCCAAATATCTTCTATTCAAACCTACACAATACCAAACAAAGACTACCTTACACTGTTTTTCACCTATTGCAGATTTTAAAGCATATTGCTGAATTTAATTAATAAAAGTTCTTTTCTGTTTTCATAATATTTCTCAAGAATCAATTAAATAAACACCTTTGTTGTCTTCTAAATTAACAGCAGGTCAAGGATTCGACTGAAAATATAATCGTGTAACCCCCACAATTAAATGCTGAGAGAAAACTCTTCTAGGTACTTATTCCACCGGAAAATATATTTATAATCGAAACAAAGAAGTAATATTTCGTCAGTTTCTTTTTTCCCAGACTAATTAACTCAGAGTTCTCTAAGTTAAAGATATTCTTTTGTATAATCGGTCCTGTTTAAAATACATTGTTCAAAAGGGATTTTTTTTTATAAGCTTTGTAGACCATTTTACTCTAGATTAAGGAACATTTGACTTTTTTCACAGAGTACATTTGAGGGGGTCGGGGCAAGAAAGTTCCAAGCCACATTTTTGGTGAAATGAATATAACACTGTAATCTGTTGCTTAATATTGTAAATTATAATATCCAACATATAATTTGTTTCTAATTTCACTTGGTGGCAGCATATGTGACAGGTTTCGTTTTTCCCCAGATGTTTATGCCCTCAATGAAGATAGCTAATATACAAAAAACGTAACAGCAATATCATTAAAGTAATGCCATATTGTTACTCAGAATATCTCAAATGTTACTAAGACATTGGCGAAAAAACTTTAAATTATATATCTTGAATTGAGTATTTGATCAAATTTTCAAATTGAAATGTCTCAGAAGTTCAAAAATGTAGCTTGGCACTCTCTTGTCCCGACCTCCTCATATGTATTATAATAGGACTTACTACTGGTAGGA
This sequence comes from Maratus michaelseni, assembly GCA_963931845.1. NCBI lineage: Eukaryota > Metazoa > Arthropoda > Arachnida > Araneae > Salticidae > Maratus > Maratus michaelseni. Next base: position 114,237,792 of record OZ007598.1, on the reverse strand, counting down.
CACTATATATATTTCCTATGCTAGAGTCACTTTCATGCATGTGTTAATTTCTAAAACATCCTAACTGCATTGTAATTTGATTTATGTTATTTTGCACCTTATTATATGTTGTATAACGAGGTGAGAATTTCCTAAAATCAATCAAATACGTTTTGAGTTATCACTATGTTTGTGAATTTTCTTCAGTTTATGAAAAACAGTGTATTTAGCTCATACGTTTTTGCATGTAGCCCTGCATATGAGCATTGGGGAGTAAGTGAATGTTCAATATAAATAGTTTCAAAAGGCTTTGTCTAAAAAGAAAGTTCAGACATGGTGTAAGATACTAAGCTACCAATGTTAACAGCATTTTTAACCCGTCAGCACACGCGCTGGGATAAAATCTACCCCACCTCAGAATCCTTACTTAAAATGTGAGAAACTCGTTCGTTATCATTCTGAGCTTTATACTTTTTTTCAAGCAAGAACGTCTTATAAAGACATTCTTTATAAGACTTTATAACGTCTTCAATAATCGTCTAATAAGACTTTATAACGTTCTTTATAACGTCTTTATAAGACGTTCTTGCTTGAAAAAAAGTATAAAGCTCAGAATGATAACGAACGAGTTTCTCACATTTTAAGTAAGGATTCTGAGGTGGGGTAGATTTTATCCCAGCGCGTGTGCTGACGGGTTAAGCATTAAAAATAATATGTACGAGTGCATACAGCCATTCAAATCGCTATGCTCTCACAAATACTATTTTGGCGCATAGAAACGTCAATACTGACAGATTTGTCTATATGTTCGATAATTTTATATTTTGTTTGTAGGTGTCTTTTTTTTTTTTTTTTTTTTTTTTTTTTTTTTTTTTTTTTTTGTCACAGGGTACAGCGGTTACTATTTAGTGTAAAAAAAAATAAAATTTTCGTTTTTTTTTCTTTGCGACAGTATTTCGTCTTAAAAAAAAAAAAAAAAAAAAAAAAAAAAAAAGAAGCATTAAAGGATCATAATACAACATTTAAAAAAAATAATATTGTATGTAAACAAACTTTGCTTTATAGTATCAAATGTGGAATTCATTTAGTAATTTTCTGTTGTTCATTGTACTATTGCTTTTTTCGCAATTAATATTAAAAAAACATATATTCTGTTCTGTGAATTGCTAATTAAAGTAAGTTCAAAAAAGAAAAAGAATGATATAATAAAATTTATAAATGAATTTTTTTACAATGTCTTTTTGGATTGACTATGTTTGAAATTGCAAATTTGTACATTTATATTGACGTACAGAAAAATTGCACGCATTTCACATATTGATTCGTATGTTATATTTTTATATGTTATTTTTTAGACTTCAATTTTAAAATTTTGAAGTGCGTGGCATTACTACCTGAAGTATGAGTGAATTAACAAGAACAACAACAACAAATGGCAAGCAATTATTGTCTTTTGGAGAAAAGTTGGAAATTAATTCAATAACATAAACTGAAGATTCTCAAACATGTTGCCTTTTATCCTCTTTAATAAAAAGGTATGCGTTGCTGACGACTGGGAATTTCGCTAATCGTTGCCACAGATTAATCTCGGAAAATGAAACAGTTGAAGTTACTGAAAAAAATTAATAGCTCGAAAAGTATCTGTCAGAAAATTGTTAGACAAACTGCGTTAGAAAGGTAAAAAATTGTATTTTTCTTGATATAAATTTCAAATCCACTGACTATGCCATTTTTCAAATATTGAATTTCAAAAATTACCAAATTTCACAATGGAGTACCATAGCGAAAACTTCACACGTAAAATAATAATAATAACAACAGTGTGTCAGTACGAGTCACAAATTATAGTATAGCCTTATTATTCTGTTAAAATATAAAAGTGAATTATGATGCCACGAGTGCATAATTTTTATTTAATTCTCGACAAATACTAGATGCGCCATTTCTTTTTAGTTGTGAAAAATATAGGTTAATTCACGTTATTAAAAAATGTAGCTATAAAACATATAAATAAGTAATAAATTGTAAACGTAATAGTAAACCGTATTAAAAAAAACTTAACTTAGTGAAATAAGTATCCGTTTTTATGTTATTTTAGGATATTCCAGGTAAAGGTAAAGTAAAGATTACTTTAAAATACAAGGTTAAATTCGCCGATATGTTTCGTTTGATTCAAGGTTCTTTTGGAGAAACCGACCAGCGCAGCGGGCGTAGTCTGCTAGTCCTAAATAATAATTGATTTTATTTTTAAACATCCCATTCATATATTTTTTTAAGAATCGATTTCACTTCAAATTTAGTACTGATCAGTGTTTCTTGTATCATTAATCTGTATTTTTTCAAACAAACAAATAATTTAAGCCCTAAATATTACTTCATTTCCAAAAACATACTGAACTCACATACGTTAACACCTGGACATAATGTTTTGTTTATACTTTAACCCCTGGACGCCACACTATGGATCAGCACTCGCGCACTTTACACTAGTGTGATTTGGGATTCCGTTTAAACTCAACTGCGTGTAAATTTTCAGCAATATACAGGGTGATCAGAAACTGCCTGGCAAAACTTTTAAGGGTGGTAGACGAAGTCAAAATAAGTGTTTTTCGTCATACAATGTGTGTCCAGAAATTGACGTGTATAAGCGGCATCTATTGGCCGTTATATGCTGTCTTTCACATTTTTGCACCTTTCACATTTTTCTCATCACCAACGCTTAAACGCACCATTTCCGGCCACTCGTTCTGTGACGAAAAAGGCTTGTTCAGGTTCCCTCAACCATCCTTTAAAATTTTGCCAGTTATTTTCCGATCACCCTATAGTGATAAAGAAATATAACACATGATTCCTATACAAAATTTAATGAGGAATAGAAATGGGATATTTATTTTTTATCAAAAATGTTATTTTGTTAATGAAAAATGCATGATAATGAAGCCATTTTTTCAAAAATTGCCGACATTTGAAATTTTGGCTGGTGTGAATTTGCACTAGGTCACGGATAAAAACTGCACAATTTGTTTGTATGACAATTTTGGGTTTGTGTTACAGCACTAAGAATTACCATGTATTTTTTGCTTAATAGTCCGTTGACTTATTTGTAATTTCTACTATCATAAATGAAAATGTAATGTTAAAAGTGTTCATAACGTATGAACAATAGCTAGAAATTTATTGTAAAAGAACAATGCTTCACACGAAGTGCATTCGCAACTTCACATAACCATTTATTTAATCCTTTGTCTCCAAAAACACAAGTCAATTCAATTGGGATTAAGAACGAATCAAAGTTTATTTAAAATCATTTTAGAAACTGATTTCCGGCACAGAAGTATTTGTTTTCTCAACTTATTCCGGAGCACTCTCACTTCCAAAGTTGTATCTGTTTGGAAATCCTTGAAAGTTTAAGAGCAATTATTGTCTGCTAGAGAATTGATTTTTTAACAATCATTTTTATGAGGATGTTGATTGGTGAAAGGTAGTTTGGTTATCCAAACAATTGAACAACTCAGCTCTTGTTTGGCTTTTAAACGAAAGACAGTTGAAGAAATGTTCTTTTCTTTCTTGTTTTTTCAATAAATGGGTTTACATAGGAGAGTTTAAAGAAGTAAACAATAACTTTATTCGATAGCATATTCGAATAAATTATGGCAATAAAGATTTCACAATAAGTTGAAAGCATTTAAATCTGGTTCTTTAGAAACACTTCAGATTTCTGAATTAATTAAATATATTTTATTTTCATTGTAATTTCAGCGAAATTTTTTACTGTTTTTTTTTCACTGTACATAGTTGTTAGGTAGTTTTCCGTTATTACGATAACATTTATTATAATAAAATGGTAGTTTAAAAGAAATTATTGCACTCTTTTTTTAACACTTTCCAACATAGTTGAAAAGTGTTTATGAATTCGTCTGTCCGTCTGTCCGATCTCTAACTCGCGTAAGTATACTCAAATTGTCATGCAATTGATATGCGTTAATGAAATTTGCCATGGCATGTTCGGCATTGAAAATGAAATGTGTAGGCTTAATAGTTCATTTAGAGGGGCGCTCAAAAATATCCCATTACATTAGGGTTCATGTCAAAAAATTACTTGCAGCGTATTTAATGGTGTTACACTGGTTGAAATATAATAAAATTTATGTGCATTATTGAGATACAGTAAAAAAAAGATTAGAATATGTTATGTGTAGCTTTTAGAGTTCATTTACAATGTCACTCAAAAGAATTTCGTTACATTAGGGTCCATGTCAAAAAAATTACTTGCAGCGTATTTAATGGTGTTACACTGGTTGAAATATAGTAAAATTTATGTGCATTATTGAGATACAGTAAAAAAAGATTACTTTAGAATATGTTATGTGTAGCTTTTAGAGTTCATTTACAATGACACTCAAAAGAATTTCGTTACATTAGGGTCCATGTCAAAAATTTACTTGCAGCTTATTTATTGGTGTTACACTTTTTGAAATATAATAAAATTTATGTGCATTATTGAGCTATAGTAAAAGAAAATTACTTTAGAATATGCTATGTGTAGCACTTAGAGTTCATTTACAGGGACACTCAAAAGAATTCTGTTACATTAGGGTCCATGTCAAAAAATTACTTGTAGCGTATTTAATGGTGTTACACTGGTTGAAATATAATAAAATTTATGGGCATTATTGAGGTACAGTAAAATAAGATTACTTTAGAATATGTTATGTGCAGCACTTAGAGTTCATTTACAGTGACTCTCAAAAGAATTTTGTTACATTATGGTCTGTGGGGGAAAATATTTTGCGATCTTTTTAATGATGTTACACTTTTACAAACGTAATGAAATTGATATGCATTACTGATGTTTATTACAAGATGCTTGTTGTAGAATATGATATGCATAGCATTTATCGAACGTTCATTTATATTGACACAAAAGGAGATTTCGGATTCATTACTATATCCGAAGTATTGTCTATTAATGATAATTCCCGGAAGTGCATTTTCAGTTATGATTTACTAAATTTGGGCATGTTATTTGGTGTATATAAATTCTACAGATCATATGGAGGATTACGAAAAAGAATTTGTAAAATTACTGAGTACGAAAGTGAATTACCTAAATGTGGTTTTTAATTGAGTTATGCATTTTCAAGCTCATTTATCCTAATCCTAATAATATTATAAATCCGATTGTGTGCAAAAGCTACGCTGAAGCCAGCGTCAAAATGGAGAATTTAATGATCCTGTATCTTTGCATATAGGTTGATTATAACCCTCAAATGAACATAGGCTGGTTTTTGTTTATTTTATTCAAATATTTTTCTTAATAATTCAAAATTTCTTTATTTTCATGGAGAATAAATGGACATTTTTTCGTATAATGTTTTAAAATGGTTAAATTTACTTTACCGTTGCTAATACTTTATCGTTGCCAAAACTAGATCAAAATCCGGAATAATAATTTTTACTCAACAATTTAGTTTCAATTGAAAAATTTTCACGTGAAAAATGAAAATGATATAAAAAAATTAAAGAATTAAAAAAAAGATTAAATAATATTATTAGAAATAAAACGTACTTTTTTTAGTTTTTGATAATAATACAAGGTTTCAATATGTGTAACCATAGGAAACAGGCGAATATGACGACATACGTCGAAAATAAAGCGGATATGCTTTGATGGTGAAATAAAATGATCTTGGGTTTTTTCTTTCCTTTTTTTTCTTTTTTTTCTTGGCGTTTTACCATCTGCGCACGGCTAATATAACTATACCGTATTTTTTATTTAAATTTTTAAAAAGTGAAAAGAAGTTTGAAAAGAAAATGGTTAGCAAATGTCAATAATATGCTCCGCAAAATTATCCATGTCGAAAATGATGTCATAGATAGCTAGAAATAGTTATTTTCATTCTTAAAACTAAAAGAAATAACTCGATTACCTAAAAAAAATGAGGAATGTTAATAGTAGTTCCATTTTTGTTGATAAAACCTAAAGATTTAATATTATTTCGTTAAAGTAACATAATTTCCCCTATGCCAGTATTGAAATTAATTGCCTGAAAAAGAAAATTAACAAGAATTATGTCATTAAAAAGGGATTTCTCTGGGGAAAAAGAGACGTCATATTTGAAATAAAACAGGAATTTTCCAATATATTTTAAAATGAGTGTGAATCAATTCCTTACATTAATAATACAAGGATCAGTAAGTATGGAAAGTAGATGAGTTTCACACCAAATTTATAACGAAAATTTTAAATGTTTTTTTTATCTATACTGATTATTAAGCATGAGTATCCGTTATATACAGATGAGATTATTCTGCTAAAAATCCCATCATAATTTTTAGAAAAGGAAAATGGACACGAATCTATTACATTAAAATCTAACCGTGTGTTTGTATTTCGCAACTACTCCTAGACTATCCAAAGCAACGCGATTTACTTAATACCCGTTATCATTGATCCGAGGATATCACACAAACTCTCAGAATTTAAAAAATTAAAATTAAATGTAAAGATTTTTTTTTTTGTAAATTTTAACGAAGTTTTTCTAAAAACGGAAAGTAAATCACTTCATATTTGTGTATAAAAAAGGAGAAATAAAACAGATCAATATATTTTTTACACCATTTTCTCATTAAAATCGGATGGTGAAAAGAAAATCTTGATTTCAGTAAATTATCCAAAAAATAAAAACATATTTTCACATATTCAAACTTCATGAATCAATTTATTCTGGAGAACAAAAATTGCCTGTCAACATACTGTCATTTAGAAAACAAGATTTGTTTCAGCTATACATTAAACCCAGGAGGCAGAATTGAATTTAAAGAAAAAGCATATACTATTTCCAATTAATATTTTTTTTGAAGGATGGCTGTTAAAACGTTTCACAAAGGCGTTAAAAGTAAAATTGTTTATCAGGTAAAATTGACATTTGTTTTTACCCAATTTGTCTATTTCCACGATTTTATTTGGCCCTTCTTTTTTTGCATTGGTTGCAATTTCATTTTCGCGATTATTTGGCACAAAATTTCACTTTTTTAAGACTGAGTTATGTCAACGTCCCTATAACAAAAAATACCGTATTGTCTCCTATGAAATGTGATAAATATTTAGTTAATTATTAACGTTTTTAATTATCGGGAGTGAAATATTTTGCTTAATTCATGTATTTATTCTTCTTTTAATGTTGCGTGAACGAAGTCACGGGTAACAGCTAGTATTTAATATACTTGGAGATGTTTGTAGAATATAAATAAAATTGTAAACAGGGATGTGCAAAGAGCTGGATACATGGCCGGCTATGAATAGTAATTCCTAGAAGTGTAATTCCAATAGTTTTAGGCGCGTTTTTGCCTGGATTTAATTTTAGCTTAATATGTGGAGTGTATAAAATTTTTTAAGTAATATACAGGGCTGTACAAAAGAATTCATGTACGTTTCCGTCAATTGTTAGAAATTGCTAACGGTAAATTTCCATTTGTGTTATGCGTTTTCTTACGAAACTTAATTTTAACACTGTATGTAGAATATATACAAATCTATAGATAATATACAGAGCTATCCAAAGGTATTGGAGTATAGGCTATCGTCAGTAATTGATGAAATTAGGTTTTCATATGTGTTATGCATTTTCTAAAATGTCCACTTAGGGATCTTCTTTACATTATTAAACGGCGATGTTTTGTTAAAGTATTCTGGAAGTGTGGAAAAGTGTTTCATAATCTTTGCTTGACGCATGATTTTTCTTTCTTGTTTATTTATATTGTCTACTTTTTAGAGTTCAAATATGAAGTTGCAATTTCACAGCCAAATTGCATAGTGGCATATTTTGACGAGATTGTTTTTTCCATAATTTACTCTATTGTTTTTGTAACTCATAAACAGTTATAAAACCATATAAGATAAGTTATATAACTAAAAGTTAACCATAACTTAACAGTTAACCAGTCAATAAACCATACAGGTATATAACCATAAATAGTACTTGTCGATTTACTACCCCACCGTATAGTTAACGGAAAAATGCCTTAAAATTAATTTATTATAAGTTTTAAATATGTTTTTATAAGTATTTTTAAATATATTTTATTATAAATATTTTAAATATTTTATTACACGTTTTAAATATAAATAAAATGTTGCCTTGTCATCGGAAACACACCGGTGTGCATAATTTTAATAATTCTAGCACATTAGGAAATGAGGGAAAATTGATTACAAAATGACATCTTTACATACAAAAAACAAGTTAAGTTTGATTTAATGTAAATATCCTAATATGCGAAATAATCACACTTAAACTGTAATTGTGAAAATATTTTCTGAAACATATCTCAGATTATTAATAATATACATTATTATTTTTTTTAAACTTTCTTTTATTTTGTCCCGCATTATTATTACTTATTTTTCAAATTCTTCATCAAACAAGCATGGCGAAAATAAATCTCTAAAACGGTTTCCGTTGACACAGACTTCCGTTGACTAAGTTTGAATGAAAGAGTATAAATATCCGAATATACGAAATAATAACACGTAAACTGTAATTGTGAAAATATTTTCTGAAATATATCTCAGATTATTAATAATATACATTGTTTTTTTTTTTTTTAAACTTTCTTTTATTTTGTCCCCCAAGATTATTACTTATTTTTCAAATTCTTTATCAAACAAGCATGGCGAAAATAAATCTTTAAAATAGTTTCCGTTGACTTAGACAATTATACTTGACACTTGAAATGTCATCAGAATTAGCGCAGTCACTTGTGACGATCATCAACTGAATTTCCAAGGCTACGTTATCATTTTAAGAAGTATTTGTTCCGATACCCATTTCCGTCTAGTTTTGAGCCTTTAATAGTATCCTTTAACATAAGGTTATTTTAAATGCAAACATGCAATTAAATCTGACTGTTGAACTTGGATTTCCGTCTGGCTCAACAGGAAAAAGAATGTGGTTACATTTTTTAACAAGTTTCCAACATATAAACTTTTAAAACAACGTTTTTAACAACAGAACTTTTTATGTTATACCAGAATAGTTTCAGTAAGCATTTAGTGTATAACTTCATCAGTGCAAAGAATGATGGATTTTTGCTCAAATATATGGAAGAGAAGCGGATTCAACGGATAGGTTTATCCGTAATCTATCCTTTGGATCCGCTTCTCTTCCACATATTTGAGAAAAAATCCATTGTTTTTTGCACTGATGAAGGTATGCTGACTGCTACCGAAACTAGTCTGCTATTTGATAAAAAGTTCTGGTATTAAAAACGTTGTTTTATAAACTTTAAATGGGTGTCATGTTTTGTGTAATTTTAATTTAATTTTATTTTATTTTATTTTTCGGGAGGTGGGGAAGTGTCATATGTCTTCATTAGTAGTTTTTATATTTTAGATCCAAACTATTTTCTGACATATACCCGAATTCATTTGCATGATTCAAGTGCATGAATTTTGCAGGTACATTTTCGTAAATATATAAAATTTGCATGTTTTATCCAGATATCAAATAATCAGAGTATCCCATTTTCTTACAAATGCAAATAATTTTACGGAAAGTTTGCTCTCAAAGTACGCATTTTAAGCCGATTTTCCAAGCTTAATAATCATGCAAATATTGTCTTTAGGGAGCAATTCAAAATGTACCACATTTATAGGAAAATTAAAAACAAAGTTCGATTCTTTAGCAATAATGCCTGCAATGTTCATGCATTTCTATTTAAAAATAACTCCATGAATGTATCAGAAATATTAAAATTTTTAAGCACTAAAAAAATAAAAAAAATAAAACACCTTTATACTTATTTATATTTAAAAAATGTATTGTTCTATAGAAATGTTTTCCGTTTAGTGGGGGGAGGGGTCATGACCCCCTCGACTTCCCCTTGGATCCGTGTTTGTGGCATGCTAAAGTTTAAGAATTTTCCCTGCCGTCATTTTGAAAAAAAAATCGTTTAATTTTTTTAACGTTCTCATGTTAATGAACTTTCATAAAAAAATATTCCATTCCCCATGAAAATATTTTTACTAGTCCGGAAAAAAAACGGAATTCCATAAGTCTAGCAAGTGGCCGTATCAGGCACATGTGCACATGATTCCACCATTGCTCCATGCCTCACAAATCGGGATTGTTTTCAATTTAAAAGTGCTGTTCTGGTAAATAAAATAATTTTGGTGTAAATAAATAAACAGGATACTCAATAATTATTTTTGTTATTCAAAAGTAAATTTGAAACAGGATTTTTCATCAAAAATGAAATTGTTTACAAAATTGACATTACAATTTAAGCTTTTATTTAGTTAAAAAAGGGAAAATCCTTTTAAAGTTAAAAAAATTTGTTGAAACAAATTAATTATCGCAATTAGAACAAATAAAAATGTCTTCATCCTTAGGTTTCCATGGTGCACTGTCCACCTGGATGGCCATATCAGGGCAGGTCAGCTTTCACGAAAATCGTTTGATTTTGATCAACTCATACAATATACACCATCAACGACAGCATCAACAACTGAACAGAGTATGATGATATTTATAAAAAAAAAAAGAGTGCATAAAAAAAGGAGACTTATCCGATAAAAACAAGAAGCGATTACACCAAAAACATAAAATAAGAAATTGGCGACAAATTACACAACCTAGCTGAATGGCAAGTGATCAAACTAGGAAGGCCCCTTCGCGGTATGCTTATGCCATTTAGCGAATTTTTTGGTTTGCTAACGTTTAATAGGGAGATGGCCAATAACAGGGGCACCTACCTTAGTTCAAAACTGTTTAGGAATTCCATTTGTCTGACCGTCTGTCTGCGCTCTAACTCGCGTAAATATAACCAAATTGCTATTTAATTGATATAAGTTATTGAGGTTTAAGATGACTCGGTTAGTTAAGGTTCGGTATTGAAAATAAAGTCTGTAGCATTTTTAGTTATTTTACAGAGGCACTTAAAAGAATTCTGTTACGTTATGGTATATGGGGAAAAATCGTTTTCAGTGTATTTTAATAATTTTAGAGTATTTCAAACATATGGAAATTGATATATATCACTAAGGTGTTCTACAAGATGCCTAGTGTAAAATATGGTGTATATAACTTTTATCGTTCTTTTACAGGGACACACAAAATAATTCGGTTACAGTACTGTCTATGAACCATAATTGCTGGAAGTTCACTTCCGGTTGTGGTATGCGTTTTTAAATTTAACTAATATTTTGAATTTTATTTGGTGTATATAAATTCTTTAGATCATATATAGGGCTGCACAAAAAATTCGAGTACATTTCCGTTTTTTGATGGAAATTGCTGAACGGGAATCTTCAACTGCATTTCCTAACGGAACTAAATTTTAGTATACTATTTAGTATGCATACAAATCTATAGATCATATACAGAATTGCGCAAAAGAATTTAGATATTTTTCCGACTATAGATGGTAATTGCTGAAATTGAGTTTTCAAAAGTGTTATCGTTTTCCAAATTGATTACTTAGACATTATTTTTCACCTTATTCATAATCTATGCTTGACGCATGATTTTTCTTTCTTGTGTGAACGATTTGTTATGGATATTCAAAGGAAATATTTTTTGAAGTTTTCCTGTGGAACTTTCTTTATTTACTTTGTTGGAACTTACTTGGCTTAAGGGATGACAGCAGCACAATATAATAAAAGTTGTATACGCTATTTTTACTTTATTCTATATACATCAAGAAAGTATTGGACTCGTGAAAATTTTTGAATTCCGGTTTTCGTCGGATTTATATGTTTGAGAAGGTCCTGAACACGATTTGGCTGTTTTTAGAAAATGTCCGTCCCTGAGTCTGTCAGTGTGCGGCCCAAATTTTGCGGGCGCTCTAACTCACGACTGTCCCTGAAAACAGACTTTAAATGCTACACACTACATTTTCAATAGGAATCATGCTATAGTGAACGTAAATAACATAAAAACAAATTTAGGGCGATCCGAGTATATTTACGAGAGTTAGAGCACTCACGGACGGAAAGACAAACCAAATTCATAAACACTTTTCAACTATGTTGGAAAGTTACTAAAAGAAAACTAATAATCAGTTGTTGAATACACATACTGTTGTAAGGGTTTCTCTACAACGAAATTCCTATCCGCCTTATACTTTATAAAAAAAAAAAACCCTAAATTTTTGAATACCATATAAATTGAATTATCCCCCCCCCCCCCCATTTTTAATAGACACAAAACACTACCAATATTCTCGAAACATTTTCTCATTTTCTTATGCATAGAAATTCCGTGAAACTTGTGATTATAAAATAATATTCATTGATGAAATAAACAAAATATCACCAAACGAACTATTGTGGACCATACTATTAATTAGACTACATTGTATTTCCTGGAAATGATTCTTTTTTATCTGGTTATAAATATATTAAAAAAAATATATAACATAACTTTTACCTGAAAAATTTTAATCAGTTGTTGAATAAACCGACTGTTGCAAGGATTTTCCTTACAACGAAATTCCTACTCGCCTTATACTTAGAAAAAAAAAACAATTTTTGAAAATTATATAAATTGGTTTTTTTTCTTTTTGACTCGTTTTTGCAAGTCACAAAAACTGTACCATATTCTCGAAACATTTTCTTATGCATAGAAATTCCGTGAAACTTGTGATTATAAAACAATATTCATTGAGGAAATAAAAAAAATTATCATCAAACGAACTATTGTGGACCATACTATTAATTAAACTGCATTGTATTCCCTGGAAATGATTCTTTTTTATCTGGTTATAAATATATTTTAAAAAATATATAACATAACTTTTACCTGAAAAATTTTAATCAGTTGTTGAATAAACCGACTGTTGCAAGGATTTTCCTTACAACGAAATTCCTATTCGCCTTATACTTAGAAAAAAAAAACAATTTTTGAAAATTATATAAATTGGATTTTTTTCTTTTTGACTCGTTTTTGCAAGTCACAAAAACAGTACCATATTCTCGAAACATTTTCTTATGCATAGAAATTCCGTGAAATTTGTGATTATAAAACAAAATTCATTCACAAACTTTTTTTTTTATCATCAAATGAACTATTTTGGGCCATACTATTAATTAAACTGCATTGTATTTCCTGAAAACGATTCTTTTTTAGCTGGTTATAAATATATTTTTTTAAAAATTAGAACATAACTTTTACCTGATTCCCTGACGACAATGAGCCCATTCCTATGTCAGCAGAAACAGACCAGTTTGACTTAATAAATAACTCCTCTGGGGTATTAGACATAAATAGAACATTTATCCCAAATTTCGAATGGAACAGCACCAAATTTTGTTCTTATTTCTGAAAGAACTGAATTAGCTTTAGTTTTTTTTTTTTTAACACTTTCCAATATAGTCGAAAAGTGTTTATGAATTTGGTTTGTCTGTTTGATATTGAAAATAAAGTATGTAGCAGTTATAGTTCATTTACAGGGACATTAAAAAAAAAATCTGATACATTACGGTCTATGGCGAAAAATCGTTTGCAGCGTACTTTAATAATGTTACACTGTTTCGAACCTATCAAAATTGATATATTTTACTTAGATGCGCTACAAGATTCTTACTATGGAATAAGTTGTGCATAGCATTCATCGTTCATTTACAGGGACACACAAAAGAATTCGGTACAGTCTGTTAACAATAATTGTTGAAACTTCGTTTTAAGTTGCTGAACGCGTTTTCAAATTTAACTTATTTTTTGCATATTACTTGGTGTATATAAATTCCAATGATCCTATACAGGGCTTTACAAAAGATCTAGAGTACATCATCATATATTATAATACGAGCAAATCTTGTGTCTATGTCTCTGTGTGTGTATATTTGCAAATGTAAAAAAGGGCGCAAACGATTTTGACTAAAGTTTGTATCCTACCGTTTTCGGACACGAGAAGAGCTTTGAGCTAGGTCTCATGTTCCGGAAAATTGGATTAGTGAATAATTTTGGGTCGCTGTCGGTCGTACTTCTCCGCTGGTATATTACAATACGTGCAAATCTTGTGTCTATGTGCAAACAACATTCCAAGAATGTTCTTTTTCAAGTAAAGTGTCAAAATTGCAAAAAATGTCACTACTGTTCCTTACAATTTCTGTTTTGTCTGATAAAAAGTGCCGTATCACATTTATTTTTCAATAAAGTATGTGCCCATCTACTAATTATTATTATGCAATATATCAGTGGTTATTAAAAATTCAAATTGAGCATAATATGGGACTTTTAAAAATCAGATATATCAGCAGGAAATCAGCTGCCAAAAATCCCACTTACGGGAGAATGGCCTACGCAGATCTAAAATTTATTCTAGTTTTTTGCAACCGGTTTTTTAATAATGGATAGAAAGCTTTTAAAAAAAAGAAGAAAATGTCGACATTTTAAATGCATTCTCTCATAAATAACTATGACAGAAAAGATCCATTAAAAAGCAATTTCATCAAAAAATTTTAAAATTTATTTCGAACGACGACATTTCTATGAATAAAATTAAAGAAAAATATAAAAACACATTAATCAATCGATCTTAATTTCTGCAATCCTCTTATCTGTTTGTTATTTACGCCTGGCAGGCTAATTTGTGTTTGGAATTTGGACCAGGAAATTTCTAGAAATCACACTGGTCAATTACAGGTACTTCGTAGCTTTTCTTGTTTTTAATTTATCGCTTGTAAACACCCTGTAGGGTACATAGATCACTTCCTCTACAGCTAAAATTACATTCTACCACCCTTCTAATACGGAAACTGTACGCTGTAAAAAAAAGTGGTCGCTGATTTTCCTGTTTCTTATTTCTAACACGTGCGTTCGCTGTAGGACGCCAAAGAAATTAATAATTAACGCCTCTTGTAACTTTTCGCAAGTTTGAGATACTACGCTGCATGGGCGCCGGCGTAGGGCAGAGAAGGGCATTGCCTCTGCCCTGTGTTTTCAAATTTTATTAACTAAACTTTTGCCTCTGATTTTTTTTAACAACTTTTATCTCTTTTTAAGGGGACAGTGGACATTCAAAACCATTTTTTTTCACTCAATTGTACTGAAATTTTGTACACATAGTAAGTCATAAATTTTCTAAGTACAGTAAGCAATTTTATTCAAAAATGTGTGTAATTAATTAATTAAAATATATTAATTAATCACTGTAATTAAAAATGCGCATTAAATTTGGCTTTAGGAACATGGTGTTTTGTTAAATGCTAGCTTTATATTAATGCAACAAAAGTTGGTATGCGTTTTAAAATTGTACCAATAGATTGAGAAAAATTAATAAAAAACTTCCAACATTTACATTTTTTTTTTCACGGAAAAAAAATATATAACTACCAAATTTTCTTTTTATGTACAGTAATACATGAATATTAGCTTTGAAATATAGCACATTGCTAACAATAATACTTAATATTATAAAAATTGGATAAAACATAAGATGCCTGGAACATTTTGAATATTTTAAAAAGGCGAAAATTCTCATTTATAGAAAACGCGATTTAAAGTTTTATTTTTTAGTGTAACTCAATTACTGTGTCAAATTTGAAATGCTTGTAACTTCGATAGGAATCTTTGCAATTGCATGCGTTTTTTTTTTTGCAAATGTTGCAGTTAAGATTGAAGTATAGTAATAAACCAAAATAAGAAAAACGATTTTTTAGTCGATTTTAGCCCAACTGAAGGTCCACGGTCTCTTTAAGGGATTGTAAATAATTAAACACTAAGAGAAAAAAGAACTAAGGATTTTTCGTCAGTGTGTGTAGGGGGGGGGGGGATCTGCTCTCCTTAAATCCCTGAATCTTGACGATAATGTTAGTGCTGTTTTTCTTTTTACGTTCATGTGTTTAAACTTTAACTTAAACAGGGAGTTCAGGGGGGGGGGGGGAGGGACCGCTCCCTACCCTCTGATGGAAAAAGAAAAAACTGTTTAATTTTCTATTTTGAAAAAAAAACTGGTAAAACTATAATTTTTAAATTTTAATATTTCTTATGTGTTAAATTTCTTTTTTTATTATATTGATATATAAAATTGTCTTGCACGTGGAGTATGTTAAAAACGTCTTAGTTTAGCCCATTTCATGTTTAATACTATTATCCATTTTAAAAAAAGTGGAAAACATCTGTTTCAAAAGCTTTCCCCTACCTGGACTTCTTTCGACTGGCGCCCATGCCATACCATATGGCATATATTACGTTACAAGGAATTTATGTGTGTATATTTTTGAGTGTATATTTTATCATGTATATTTTTGAAGAAATAAGGTTTATAGTAATTAGTTTATATTCTGTAAAAAAGCAAGAACAATGCATTATTTCGTGTAGTTAAAAGTTACATTAAACAGATTTCTGCTATCCAACAAGTTTATATATCTTTAGAATGTCACCTGCTGGGATCTTTAAAATAAATAACAATTTAATGAGCTATTCATCATTTAATTGTAGAACAAAAGTTGTTATCATAAAAATGCTTTAAATGAGATTTAGAGATGAAGTCATATATTTTAAATTTAATTTGTTGTTTATAAAAACTACCTTCTACTATAGTCCTGTACGGGTTAGGTTGTACCCGACCCAAGTCCGAAAAGTATGCTTTAAGTCAAACCGAAACCCGAACCGAACGCGACCAAAAAATTCCACCAACCAGAAATCCGAATCGAACCCGAAATATTTGAACACGAATCCCATCCAGACCCTATGTGAAAGAAAATTAATCCATATTATAATTCAGTTATGGAAAGGTATCTACAATTATATATCTAATATCATTATTATTTTTTTTGTATAATGATGAACATACATACACTCCATTAATTTTGACATATACAGGGCTGCCACTGCCGACTATTTTTATATTCTATTCGTACCACTATTCTTAAAATGTAAATTTCTCTTGCAAATGTTATCAGAGTGTACGTAAAAGATTTTTGTCTTCAGAAAGTGATGGGAATATAGTCGCCATTGGCAGCCTTACATATAGTACAGTTTTTCTCATTGAAAAAATATTCAAGTCTTTCTTTTGAGATGTCGAATCAACCCCGAACCTAACCCGGAAAAATCAAAACTCAGCCCGAAACCGAAAACTTTAAAGTCAACCCGACCCGCACCGGAAGAAATTAGGGTCAACCCGACCTGGGTTTGGGTAAAATCAAGTAACCTGAAAAAATTAAAGAAGACTTGCTAAAAAGGTGCATTTAATGTCACAAATATAAAAAAGATGTCACAAATATAAAATATGTTATTACATTTTAAAATAGTTTTTAAAAACTTAAAAACTTTCGACATTTCGCACCGAGCTCTTTCCATCAGACCTTGATCGTCATCAGGGCAACTTTGATTGCATACTGCATTTGATTGTATGCAATCAAAGCTGCCCTGATGACGATCAAGGTCTGATCGAAAGCGCTCGGCGCGAAATGTCGGAAGTTTTTAAGTTTTTAAAAACTATTTTACAATGTAATAACATATTTTATATTTGGGACATCTTTTTTATATTTGTGACATTAAATGCACCTTTTTAGCAAGTCTTCTTTAATTTTTTTCGATATTTTCAAGGCGAATGTGATATTCCACAGTATATGTTTATATATAATATATTTGTGATCAAGTAACCCACCCCGATCTAGAACTCTACTTTCTACCACCCTTAAACTGGAAGTTATAAAAAAAAAAAGAGTTGGCGTTGATTTTCCTGTTTTTCATTTCTGACAAGTGCGTTCGTGGTATACTGTCAGAGAAATTAACAATTAACGTCTCTTGTAATGCTTCGCTAGATTGAGATACTCCATGCTGTGTCACATAAAGTTACAAGAAATTGCTTTGCGTATCATATGCATTTTGGAGGAAATAAGGCGCACTAAATAATTTATCTTCTGTAAAAAAAAAACAGGAACAATGCATTATTTCGTGTAGTTAAAAGTTAGATAGTTTCCTATTATACGACATATTTGTGTATCGTTACACTATCATCCGGCTGAGTGCTTTAAAATGAATAAAAACTGAATGAGCCATACATCATTTAGTTGTAAAACAATAGTCGCACTCATAAAAGTACTTTAAATGAGACTGTGGAATGAGGTTTTATAAGTTAAATCTATATATAAGCCTCACTTGATATCACCTGTGATTTTATTTTCAGAGATTGTAAATTTAAACTAGCTGAGTTCAACCCGATGTGTTACATTTGAAATGCACAAGATGTTTCGAAATTTTAAAGGAAAAAAATTATTTTATACATTGAAAACATTTATAATTTTAATTTTATTTAATTTCTGATAATAAGTAGGAAATCACATTTGCAAAGTAGATTCAATGAGAATTGTGCGATTGTGATTCAATAGCTGTAATATGTTCTCAATAAGAATTCGCGGTACGTTGCCAAAGAAATTAATAATTAAAGCTTTTTGTAATTTTTCGCTCGGTTGAGATACTCCATACTGTGTGACAGATATAACGTTAACGTTACAAGAAATCGCTGTGCGTATCATATACATCTTTGGGAAAATAAGGCGAAGTAAATAATTTATCTTCTATATATGAAAAAAAAATAAACATTTTAATTTAACAAATTACAATAACCATTGGGAAAATGTTCCAAAAACTCAGAAAAAAAATTACCGTACTTTCGTGTTATACCGGCCCCCACAATTATGATTATGCCGAGGTTGCAGTTATGATTTCGCCAAGATAATCGCAAAGTTTATATATGCATCCTATATACTCATATATATATTCCAAACACTCCTATATGTGCCATGTACGTCATTATACACATATTATTTACGTCTTATATGTCGTATATACATCATATACACATGTCATATATATACGTCATACATGCATCATACATGACTATAACTTGGCCACATACGTCAAGAAATGTTATATATATAACATATATTATTATAATGTCATACATGCTTTATAATTTGGCGATAAATCTTGGTCGCTGGGCGATTCATCCTTGGGGGACGCTAAAACACGAAAGTACCAAATTTCTACTTTATTTATCATAATAATTTGCATCTATCCTTTTTGTAACTTTAACATTTTTGTAACGATTTTATGCATTTCTATTGCCTATTCAAAGAAAAATTCTTCTAAAGTTACAGAATTTCGTTAAAAACGCTTAAAAAAATAAAGTGACGACGTCAATAAAATGGCGACGTCAGGAGGTCCATTCTCGACCGAAAACAACAACCATTTTCTCAATGGTTAAAAAAAAAACTGTAACAATGCATTATTTTGTGTAGTTAAAAGTTACTTAGCTTTCTCGACAAGTTTATGTGTCGTTAGACTATCATCCTGCTGAAAACTTTAAAATGAATAAATATTGAATGAGCTATACATAATTTAGTCGTAGAACATTCATTAGTCGTATTCATAAAAGTGATTTAAATAAGACTGTGGAATGAGGTTTTATAATTAAAATATATAAATCTCATATGATATTAACTATTTATGAGAAAAGGGGGTTCTTCTGAATGAAAAGACTGAGAAAGGGGTACGTAAAGGAATAAAGGTTGGTAACCGTTGTTGCGTTGTTTTACACTGTTAAAAATTTGCAACAAACTGTCCAGTGTCATTTGACCGTTTTTTTTTAATAAAAAACGGTTACATAACCGTAATTTAACGCCTGGGAAGAATAGCGCTAAATTATGGTTATGAAAATGTTTTCTATAAAAACTGTCAAATGACTGAAATAGTTTGCTGCAAATTTCTAACAGTGTAAAAGAAGAATTGTAAATTATGTAGAAGACCATTTTCAGTACGAAATGTACTATAATCTAATAAAAAAATTTAATTTCGTACCTAAACGAGAGTTTTGCGAAAGTTACAACGTAAACGTTACATCTAAAGTGACAGGTTGACTGACAGATTGACATTTTAATTTATATATGTTTTTCAAATTGCATACAAATACTTCAATGGAAGAAAAATTCTTTTCTTGCTTATACGGTTTCACTATTTTTTATTTTATTTTATTTTTAAAGCGATGAAAGTGTTTTTGTGAATGTGTGATAAATTATCGTAAATGGATTGGATTTGAGAATATCATTGACAGATAACAGCACTTAAGATATAGTTAAATCATCCAAACTCAACCTGCGGCCAGGCTACCTCCAATGTGTGTACACATTGTGCATTCAATGTACCTTCCAAGGTACACATTCTTTAATCCGTATTGCAAAGCTGCAGCAAACCATTCTTTTTTTTTCAAATCAACTAAACAAAAAATTTCATTAAATAGAAAAAATATATATACATTAGTTAAAATAATTATTAATATTAATAAATGATTTTAAGAAACAATTAAATAAAATTTCAAAATATGAATATATAATTATAATATATAATTATATATTCAAAATATGTTTATTTGATTTGAAAAAAGAAAAAAAAATGGAAGGTTGGCAGCTATATTTAAACAATTTGAAAAGCGCATAAAATATATTTATGATCTTCAATATTGTTTATTATTTTCATTGGAAGAAAAATTTTGAACTAGTTTTAAAATTTTAAAATCATTTCCTTTTTTTTCAATTTTTTTTCTTACATATAGTCCTGTTACCGTTATAGTGATGTATATATTTTTTAAATCATCCCCACTACTTAAATATATTTTAAATTAAATTTTCACGATATATTTCACATTTTAAAAATATAGAAAGTTTTGTATTCAGCAAAAGCCTGATTTATTTAAAATAATCGCCCCCTTTTTTTTAACATTTATAGCCTGTAAATTATATATTATTATATTATTATGTTTTATAGTTATTATATAGTTAATACTGATTATATAATTTTTTAATACTGCTTTATTATACAATTTTTATTACCTTGCTATTTTAATCATTTCTTTTTTACATTATTCTAAAACTATAGTGTATTGCGGCCCATTTAACTTAGCTAACTCATGTTTGTGGCCCGCGCAAAAAATTTTCTCACTGTAAAACTAAAAAAAAAAAAAAAAAAAAAAAAGTATTAAAAAAATTTAACTAGCCGTTTGTTTTTGTTATCTGTCATGTTATCTGTCATATTGTCAAATCTATATTCGCAATTTCCTGACACATTCACAAAAACATTTTTATCACAAAAAATCGTAAAGGTACAAAAATCCTTCCAAAAATCACGGATATTTTTTTCTTTACAGAATTGGTTGTTGATAAAGTATAATGACATAACTCATAAGAATGTTCTTCAAATTATAGTTGTCACAAGCGTGTAGTGTATTCCAATTCTCAGAGTTTCCCAGAAAGAATTAAAGACAATTTAAATGTAGTGTGCCACCAAATGTAACTACCAAACAAAGCCATTAAATAACAAGTTGGAAATTGTACGTCAAACGTTACAAACGAGGTGCGTTCGTACGCACGTTTTAGAATTAAATTCATGATATCCCGTGCGTAGAACGGGTAAAACAGCTAGTTAAGTATATATTTTATGACACTGTTCATACAAATATCTTAACTAGTTATATAAATATTCAGATATATATGTATCAGCTAGTTATATAAATATTCAGATCTTGATGATTTTTAATTCTGTGAAATGAATTATATCGTCTGCAGATTAATTTCTGTCATAAAATAAGTATCTCGGTCGCTTGACGATTAAACTTCGGAAGCTCCTATAACAAAAAAGCACCGATTTTAAAAAAAAATCAAATTTCTTAATAAATATTTTTATTAATATCTCCTAAAGTTTTGATTCGATTTTAATAAAATTTGAAATGTCTCGACAAAATTCTGAAAAGATAATATATTTTAAATTGCAAACCATTTGGTTGGGTAGTTTTTGCGTTGTTATATGCGGACAGACAGACAGACGGACGGACAGACAGACGGACAGACAGACAGACAGACAGACGGACGGACAGACGGACGGACCAAGCGACGACTATAGGTGCTACGTATTTATATAATTACGAACGCACCTAATAAGCCCAGTCAGATAGTGTTAAATTTGTTAGCGACACACTAGCGCCAAACCTCTGCTGCGGAAGGAGGACAAAACAGAAGTGGGTCGCAGAGAAACGATACGATTTATTTATATCGATATTTTATACGATTTTTATCGATATTTTGTTTTTGCACTTCCTTTAAGAGCTTGCTAATTATTGGGATCTTTCACATTAAAGCTAAAACTATAATGAAAAAAAAATGTGGAAATTTACTGGATTAATATTTCTATATAAATATTGTGGTGGCGAAGAAGTTGATTTATTTATTAAAAGTTAAATAAAAAGTGATGGAAATTTACATCACTATGCAATTAACCCTTTCCGGCACAGACAAATTATGTTCGTAAAATGTGAAATTACTGACTGACACCGGAATTTACAAACGACTTTCTTAGAAAATATGAACTCCTTATTTTAAGCTTTAATTTTAGAAGCAAAATTTTATTAAAATATTCTTGGCGCCGAATGCAGCACTCCCAACCGCTAGATGGCGCTATTTTCAACTTGCGAAAAATTTCCCATTTATCTGACTGGGCTTATTATTTAATGGCTTTGTAACTAAAAAACGTTAAATTTTTAGCATAGTTGCCTCATTGGAGAAGAGTGTGTTAAAAAAGTAACAGTTGGTAGAATCACTTGGTGAAACTTTATAGTTTACTTTAACAACATATTTAAATTTCGTAAATTTTTTTTAAATAATTTTTATGACATTTTAAGAGCAAACAAACAACTAGACATATGGGCACACCAACATTAGTAATTTTGGAATGCGTTAATAGAGATATGAATAAAATAAATAAATCTATTTCCAACTACTGCAGTCTTCAGTATTTTGACCGAATAGAATTTATTTTGAACAAAGTACTATAGAACTATTAGAAGAAATATTTTGCAGTGCAATAACCTCCTTTTTGTAGTAACAAAACATAAATATCAGAAGTTATTTTTTTTTCTTCTCATGATTAATTCATCATTGCATCATGATAAATGACGTTTTCTCCCGCATCAATTTTATTCCACCTTAATTTTAAGTGAATTTTATTAATAGAAAATATTGATACAACCATATTTTTTTTATATTATTTTTCTAATCCTATGGGGAAGTAAGTTATTGAAACTCTTTTTAATGTTCTAGAAATAGATTTAAAATTACAGGCATTTGCTGCGATAATATACGGATATCATCGCAAGAGTAATTTAATGACCCATAAAAATTATTAAAGAAGTCTGATGTCTGCTTTAGTTGGTATTGCACGTGCGCACACGCACGTATATATACAATTAAATTTAAAAGCATTAAATTTAAAAGCAAATATTTTTACATATACGAGGGTAACTCTGAAATTTTTGAGACTGGGGCAGATGATATGCACCAATATATATATATATATATATATATATATATATATATAGTCCCTGGCCAAATTATTAGACGCTATATATATATATATATATATATATATATATATATACAGTCCCTGGCCAAATTATTAGACGCAGTTGTTTTTATTATAATTTGTTAAATATCTGGAAAGATACATGAGAAATTATCTTGAAACTTTAGGAGTGTAAACAACATGATCAACGTCATATACTTCCGAGAAGATTTTTTCTTGAAACCCCATAAGGGGCCGTCAACAAATTGAAGAAAAACGAATACGTTTTTGATAACCCTGTAAAAACCAATATCACAAAAGCGTTGAAACAGTATCACACGCTTAGGAGGCTTATTGTAATAATTTGGGTTCATTTTTATGAAGATAGCGTGTATACTCGAAGAGAAATTCAGGTTTTTATAAAAACAGTCCCAAATTTTACGAAGTTTTTTGCTTATAATTTGCAGAGTTTTTAATATAAAAACAAGTTATTTTCAGAAAATATGTCAAACAAAATTATACACAATACCCTGCAATCAGAATTAAAAAATAATAAAAATTGCCTGAAAAATGAGCAGGTTTACTAAATATTTTTTCACTGCGCATGCGCGAATTCAATCAAAATATACTGTGCATAATATATTAACTAAATATATAGACCAACTTTTATGAAAGTCTCAAAAACATAGCTTAAAAATTTTGATAGTGACCGTCGATAGAATAAGCTCGAAATTCGCTGTTTCCAAAAGGAAGCAAAAAGATGAGGGGTTATATCCAAATATACTAGCTTTTGAAAGTTGACATAATAAGAATGAAGCGTCTCTCATTCTATATTTGAAACAACCCCTCATCTTTTTGCTTCCTTTTGTTATATAAAACTTTATTTCCTTCGTATCCTTCCATTTTATTCGCATTAATATTTTAAAATTAATCTAACTTCTGTCATAGTCAGTATTTCCTTAATTCTTAATAATATCTAGTCCTATTTAAAGTCCTTTTAAAAGTAAATATCCGTATATTAATAATTATTTTATTCCAAATCTTAATCTAAAATTTAAGATCATTCGTAGCTTTTATCAGTTCCCCAATCTATAAAATTCTGAGACGCGTTCTCATTTCGAATGTTTTTTAAAGCCATTTTCTTTTTATTATTATTATTATTATTGCTCTGAATTTTTCGCGCGCTTGGGATTTTAATTTCAAAATTGGTCCGCACCCAAGTAAGGGATTCTTTACTGTTTTAGCCTCGCCCTCTAGCCTCATTTGTTGGGCTGGAGCTAGCTTCTTACTCATTGGGTTGTGCGCTCGTGACGTAATTCTGTGTATGTTTCCGCGGAGAGAACAAAACTCGCCCGCACCGGTCGGAGCACGAGATTTTTGACGTTTTCGGAAGCTAAACAAATATGTGTCTGGTATTTTTATGTCCGTAGAATATTCATCTGGCCCAGTAACATCTTAATTCAATGAAGTGAAGCAACGTTAGCCCGAGGGCTATAAGTTTTAGACCTTTTGGAATTGTTTCTGTGTTGTTCGTCTTCTAATAAAATTATTTGTCTGGAGATTGGCTGGATTTATTGGAAAACTTTGGTGGACTCCTTTCATTGCCTTCTACTTCGCCATACTCGCTAATATCGACTGCAACTGGCTACATCGTTGAAGGACTACCATTTTTTCATCGAATATTATTCATCGTAATATCTCAACCTCGTCAAAATGCTACATATATATATTTGAATGTTACCTTTTAAGTTTATGCGACTCAATGTTCGGACATTTCGGCCTGATGGATGCTAGTTGTTAAAATATTTTGTTTTTAATCAAATTAAATTCATTGTAAAATTTTACTCAAAATGTTGTCAAAATATGTATCACTGATTTTAACGCTTAATAAATTAATTTAATTAACTTTAATCATTTTTTTTTATTTTACTGGGAGCGCTTGACAATGACTTTATACAAATAATATAAATAGAATCACTTGTTAACTTTAAATTAAAGTCTAATAATGCTTAAAGTGATAGAAACCTAACACGAATTATTTAAAAATACCTTTTTAATGTAGACTACATATGTTTCGTTCACTCTATCGGCGACATCTTCAGATCTAAATGATAAATATAATATTCTCGCATAGTTTTTGAAAATGGTAAACATAAATCACGAAATCGAACTGTTGTCGAACATATGTAATCTAAGGTAAAGGCAGGAGAGATGGCGCGGTTGGAGAGATTGCGCACATAGAGGTTCGGGAGGAAGGAGCAGATTGAGTGCGCAGCGACTCCAGGTAGTTGTACAACAGCCGCAGTGGAGTGTCTACTTGAAAGTGCACGTTGATTGTTTTGAGCGTCTAAGATAAAGCATTGCTATTTTGTTTTGTTTTCCCAAAGTAAGTGCGTGAATTTTCATAACTATTTATCAGAATTTCTATACAATGTCAGTAGTACAAAATATTTTAAACTTAAACGATTTCTCTTAAGCTACTAATCTAGACTAACAATGTGAACATCAACGGTTCGTTTTAGTAGCGGCAATGTTTATATTATAGGCCACTCAATCTCTCCTACCAAAATTGGAGAGTTTGCGCATCTGCTACTTAGGAGAGATGGCGCATTGTTCCCATTAGTTTCTATGTTAGGAGAGATTACGCAGCTTATTGGCAACTTTGAATAAAAAATAAAAAATTAAAATGGACTAATTTTAAGTTAAACGTGTTATCAAGTAACTTAATGTTATTTTGTAATATTCTCTGGACTTGTTTTTTGTTAATTTTTTTTCCTTTAATTAAAATGTTATAATCGTTTTTAAAATTATTTCCTTTTTCTGATACTTTAATCATTAGGTTGAAATATTCTCTCCTAATACAATAATATTTGTTCACAAAAACCTTACAACAATGTCATTTAAGTGTAATTATTATTGTTAACAATTTAATTGTAGTTATTATTAGTAACAATCTCTCCTATCCATGTGCGCAATCACACCAACCCTGTAAGGACAGATTGCGCAAAATAACTTTCTTGGTTTTATTACAACTGTCCTATTAAATTACAACATAACAACAAAATAGCAATGGAAATGCATAAAAAACAAATGAAATAAAAATTATTCATGGATAGTTTAGCAAAAAATTAATATTTAGATTTTTTATTGTTATTCTTCTGAATGGTGCGCAGACTCTCCTAGCTTTATCTTACATTAAAAAGGTATTTTTAAATAATTCGTGTTATGTTTCTATCACTTTAAGCATTATTAGACTTTAATTTAATGACTTTATAATTAAACTTTTGCTTCATGAGGAACCTGATCTGCTAATTGATTATTAATTATGTTTTATAAAATATTTCCTTTACTATTCTTCCTTTAAACTAACATAATAATAAGCAGATTTGAATGGCATGAACTACCCGAAGGCTGAATTCATGAGTATTATTTCAATATTTTAAAATTGTATTTGTATTTACATTTATAATTAATTTTGTTTATTTATTTATTTTCAGATAAAGATGATAGCAACTGCTGCTGGCTATTATTATTGAAGTAGTTTTTTTTTTGCATGTGTTCATAATTAAACAATTTTCAGAATCAAAGCTCAATATTAATGACTTAGATTACTAATGTCGTGTTAGAGCAGAACCGGAGGGAACACTTATTTCTGACCTGAATCGTACGAACGATTAATGATTTAATCATATGAATCACTGAATTAGTATACTATATGGGGAAATGCTCAACAGTGATGTATACAAATGTTGTTTTGTTTAAGAATAAGCTATTTTGCTTAAATAAGCATAGCAGTAGTGGCTCAGTTTCAATATTTAGCACGAAAAAAGTAAACTTTTGAATTAATTTTTACTACTGCGTATTTGGGGGTTTTCATTACAAAAGAATTGAAGAATCATAATACATACACTTTTTATCAAAACAATAATGTGCGTAAACAAATTTTGCCTTTTAGTATCAGACATGTCATTCAGTTAGCAATTTTCTGTTGTTCATCATATTGCTTTTTCCGCAATTAATATTAAAAAATTGTCTTGTTCTGGTCAATTGTTTATTAAAATAAATTTAACTAGTCAGATATAAATGAGCTCGCCCCGCCAGGCGCCCACGGGGGTAGCCGGCTCGCGTTCCGACCATCGCACCCAAGTCTCTAAAGGACTTATAACGCACCAGGGGCTTTGTCTCGCCCAGGCGCTGCGATCGGCCCAAGGCCGCTCCAATGCGGACCCCCAAGCCAATTTACCAAGGTCGATGACATAGGTCGCCACGACAGTAACCCCACATCTAGGAGGAAACTCCCGCAGGGACGGAGCCTTGATGAACCGTCATGGAACCCCTGACGACTTCGTTCGCGAAACCCCATAGGAGGAGACGGTCCCTAGGTCATATGTCGAGCTACCACGACGGCTCTTGCTTTACCACAACTCGAGGGGTGTGAAAACCTACAAATGTAGTCACGTTCCCTCTTGTAGTGGATAACTAGTCAGATATGCCAATCCCAAAACTTTCTTCTATCTCGTACATGTTAATGCTTCAAAATTCGCTATCACACCGCCAAGAAAAATCAATATTTTTCGCCATTGTGTTGTACGTCAACTGCTTGCAAATTGTCGGGTTACCTGGATGCGAGCAGCCGATGTATTATAACTAAACTACGAAACTACTAAACTACGAAAAGTACTTCTAGCATATACAGGCAGGAAAAGATAGCCTCCCTATTGCTCGGTTTTGAGATTTTAGTTAATTCTACTGAAAATACACGAAGCTAAAATGCGCGGAACCCGAATTTGAATGAGAATATCACTAAATTAAGCAGACATAGCCAAGTTGGCTTCACACGTGGCAACGCATTTTTTGTCACCAAATTTGGCGATATTTCACTAATTATCGCCAAGCTTGGCGAGAATTTGACGTTGGCGAATATAGATATATAGTGTTAAGCATGTAAGTCTCCAAACGGTGGTTACAACAATGAACGAAAATTTGGAGAAACCATGTTCACTAAAACTCAGAAATTAACACATTTATGGAGGAATCCTGCTGTATTGTTTCAAAATGTCAGCCACCCTATAATTTCAAACTGCTACATCTCCGCCATTTCTTAAGATCGAGGCAAAAAAAAAAATTCTCTGGAATCCTTGGATCAAGGCCGAACATTTAATTCAAAAAGTTTTTAGGATTTCTAATTTTTTTGTACAACTTTTTGAAATTGAAATATTTAAATGGCTATCACAGCGCCCCCTCCAGCCGCATTATACCCAAATTCAACTGGGACTTGCAGGCTATACTCAAAAACATAGACAAAAAGTTTGGCTCAATTATTTGCATAACTTCATGCACTTCTCGATGATACAATAGTGAAAATGGAACAAAAATAGCTATCGTAGCGCTCCCTTATCTCCAAATTCAAATGGGACCTGCAGGCTATAGTCAAAAACCCATACAAAAAATTTGGTTCAATTATCTGCATAACTTCATACTCTTTTCGATGATACAATAGTGAAAATGAAACAAAAATTGCGGTCACAGCTCCCCCATTCGTCGAAATGTCCCCAAATTCATGTAGGACCTGCTTGCCATAGCCAAATTGGTTCAATTTGAAGCATAACTTCATACACTTTTAGATGATACAATGAGGACAGACAGACATTTTGTAAAAACATGTTTTTCGGAATCTCTGACCCTTAAAACGTGGAAATCCGTCGAAAACCGGCAGTCGAAAAAAATTTCGATTACAATACTTAGTTTTATTATAGATAGAAGAAAGTAAACAAGAAAAATAAATTACTAATGAGTGATTTTTGGTATTATGGTAATTACATATAGGATAATGTTCCAGTACTAGTAATTTTGCATTAAAATTGTTATATTCAACATCTAACAATTCACTTTTAAAGTCAAATAATTTAGAATCACCTTAAGCACAAAATCCCAAACCTTCGAGGGAGACAATTCTATGCACCGGGTGGGATGCCACTTACCCCCCCCCCCCCCCCCCCCCCACACACACACACTGGACTTTCCTTGCAATGGCGTAGCCAGGGTTGGCGTCTAGATGCTCTAGATACCGCTAATTTTCTTAAGTTTACCTTAAGTAATCGGATAACTTTCTGCGATAATCAAGGCGAAGAAAACTTTACAATATTACTGGTATACAGAGCATTTGGACACCCATCCTGGCTACTCAACTGTCCCCTTGAATTCATCATTGTGTGCTTCTATTGCTAAAGTGTCCTCTTAATGCACGATATGTTCATTAAACACCTTCTTACTCTTCATACAAAGTGTCCAAGCCATATTTCCTCCTTCCTTCGCGGACAAAGGTAATTAATGAGGCGAATGCCTCTATAAAATTTCCTCTGTATCGCAAAAATCGCCCTAAGCCTCCACGATGTCAATGTGCGAACGACACAACAAAAGTAACTGCTCGTACATCTTTGGTGCTTTGGAATTCGGAACACGACATCGAAAGCATTGGAAAATTGGCGCCGCCAGTTCAAATATCCAGCTTTTCGTCTAAGAGTTGATTTTTTTTTCCGTTTCGATTGCCCAAAGGTTCTTTATACTTAATCGAAAATACCTTAGATTAAATGCGTGATTAAATTAAGCGAACTGCATATAGACTAGCATTGGAAGATTTATTTCTAACTCTAATAATAGGATGCTTAAATTACTAAAAGTGAAAGAAAGGAATTAATTGTCGTTAGATTTTTTTTCGCTAAATTTCATTAAATAGAATAAGTAGTTATTCTTAGAATAATAGTTTTTAGTTACTTAGATACTGTAAGTTCTTATAATAGAAGGTAAATGGAATACTGTGTAATATACATACCGGGTGAACCAAAAGTTCGTTAAAACTTTAAAAATTCATAAAAAGGAAAAAATTATGATAAAAAAGTGCGGTTTGCAAGAAAGGGCTCACAAGGTAGTCGAATTTTTTTTTAGCAGCAAAAACATTTTTGGTTTAAAAAGTCACCTGTAGATGGCGTTTACATGCGAGAGATTCAGCAGAATTATGCAAATTAATCCTGCAATAAAAGACCGGGATACACGAGGATTTCTCATTCGATTTCAGAATGTTATCATTACCCGATCGAGCGTTCTATCGAGATTCTATCTGTCGTGAGGTTTCTGCAATTCATTCCGACATGTTGCATTCAGCAGTAACGGACGTTGTGAGTCGCCTTAGTTGTGTCGTACAATGTTCTAGAAGTCATGGTGAACAATTGTTATTGGAAGAATAAATGGATGGAGTGTACTGTTGTCCTGTTTATTGTGTTTCGGGTCGTAAGCGCCCTCTATCAGTGACATTTTTAACTAAATTTTTTTGGCTGTTAAAAAAAATCCGACTACCTTGCGAGCCCTTTCTTGCAAACCGCACTTCTTTATCTTAATTTCTTCCTTTTTTATGAATTTTTAAAGTATTAACGAACTTTCGGTTCACACCGTAAATATTTAATTATTTTGGAAAAAAGTTAGTGCATAGGCAAATTGACAGAAGAAGGAAAAAAAGACATATCACAAGCATTTTTTCTGAACAACAATATTTTTGGACAAAAATTATATTAAAGACTAATGATAAGATAAGCAAAAATATTGAATTGGAACAGAACTTTATTAAATAAGAAAACTTTGTATGAATCACCATAAAAACAAAAGAACACACAGTACGCATTTAGGGTTGGAAATCAAGCTTTATACAAGCTCCTCATCAGAACAAATAGCAATCGAAAACTAAAGCTGTTGTTCACACATGTTAACGTTCAAAATTATTAATTAATTAATTAATCTAATTGAAAGCATGAAACGTTTACTGTAATTGAATTTATTATGTAATATTAATGTGTTTTTAGTTTTTACAAGCTGCTCTATACATAAGGCGGTGGTAGCATTATCTCCTATAAATTGGGTACTTCTCGTTAACAATTAGTCAATAATAATCAGTTTGTTTTAAATTGACAGTTAAAATTAGACGTACAATAAAAATAGTAAACAACTCATTAATATCACATATAAAAACAATTACAGCAGACGTTTCAACCTTTATACAAGCTCCTCATCAGTACAAATGTCAACCGAAAACCAAAGCTGTTGTTCACACATGTTCACGTTCAAAATTATTTATTAATTAATTAATCTAATTGAAAGTATGAAACATTCACTGTAATTCATTTTATAATGTAATATTAATGTGTTGTTTTTTAGTTTTATCCTTAGTTTTCCGGTGCTGTTTCATGAGAACTTTATTGTTTTATTTTTTATAAGCTTCTCTATTCGTAAAACAATGGTAGAATTATTTACTATAAATTGTGTACCTATCTTTAACAATTAGTCAGTAGTAACAATAAGTTTTTTTTAATGAGAAAGAGATTTAAAATTAGACGTTCCATAAAAATAGAAAACAACTCATTAATATCACATATAAAAACAATTACAGCAGACGTTTCAACCTTTATACAAGCTCCTCATCAGTACAAATGTCAACCGAAAACCAAAGCTGTTGTTCACACATGTTCACGTTCAAAATTATTTATTAATTAATTAATCTAATTGAAAGTATGAAACGTTCACTGTAATTCATTTTATAATGTAATATTAATGTGTTGTTTTTAACACTTTCCAACCTATTTGAAAAGTGTTTATGACTTCGGTTTGTCTGGCCGTCTGGCCGTCTGGCCGTCTGCCGTCTGCCGTCTGCCGTCTGTCCGTGCTCTAACTCCCGTAAATATGCTCGGATTGCCCTGCAAATTTTATATGTTATAATCGTTATCTATAGCATGTTCCCTATTTCAACGGAAGTGTGTAGCACTTATAGTTTTTTTACAGGGACACTCAAAAGAATTCCGTTACATTGCGGTCTATGGGGAAAAATCATTTGCGGTTTATTTAAATAATGTTTCAATACTTTAAACGCATTGAAATTTATATATATCACTAAGGTGCATTAGAAGAAGCTTAATATGGAATAGGGTGTGCATAGCACTTATACTTACTTTACAGGGACAGTCAAAAGAATTCCGTTACATTACGTCTATGGAGAAAAATCGTCTGCGGTTTATTTAAATAATGTTTCACTATTTTAAACGCATTGAAATTTATATAAGGTTCATTACAAGAGACTTACTACAGAATAGTGTGTGTATAGCAGTCATCGTTCATTTACAGGGACACACAAAAGAATTCTCTACTGTATGTTAACAATAATTCCTGGAAGTGCGTTTTAAGTTACTGAATGCGATTTTAATTTTAAATCGCTTTTTGTATATTACGTGGTGTGTATAAATTCTGTAGATCCTATACAGGGAAGTACAAAAGTTCGGGAACACATTTCCGTATTATTTAACTCCAGACGGAGAATTTTAAACTGTGCTACGTGTTTCCTAACTGAACTAAAATTTAGCATCCTATGTAGTATATATACAAATCTATAGATCCTATACAGGGCTGAATAAAGTATTCGGATTACTTAGATGTTATCTTTTAGCTTATAAAAGAGTATGATTCGTAAAATTATTTTGGAAGCGTTGGAAAGTGTTACATAATCTATGCTTGACGCATGATTTTTCGTTCTTGTTTAGTTTTATCCTTAGTTTTCCGGTGCTGTTTCATGCGAACTTTATTGTTTTATTTTTTATAAGCTGCTCTATTCGTAAAACAATGGTAGAATTATCTACTATAAATTGTGTACCTCTCTTTAACAATTAGTCAGTAGTAACAATAAGTTTTTTTTAGTGAGAAAGAGATTTAAAATTAGACGTTCAATAAAAATAGAAAACAACTCATTAATATCATATATAAAAGCAATTACAATAGACGTTTCAAGCTTTATACAAACTCCTCATCAGTACAAATGTCAACCGAAAGCCAAAGCTGTTGTTCACATATGTTCACGTTCAAAATTATTTATTAATTAATTAATCTAATTGAAAGTATGAAACGTTTACTGTAATTGATTTTATTATGTGATATTAATGTGTTTTCTTTTAGTTTTAGCCTTAGTTTTGTGGTGCTGTTTCATGAAAACTTTATTGTTTTCTTTTTCATAAGCTGCTCTATCCATAAAACAATGGTAGAATTATCTACTATAAATTGTGTACCTCTCTTTAACAAATAGTCAGTAACAATAAGTTTTTTTTTTAAATGAGAAAGAGATTTAAAATTAGACGTTCAATAAAAATAGAAAACAACTCATTAATATCACATAATAAAATCAACTACAGTAGACGTTTCAAGCTTTATATAAGCTCCTCATCAGTACAAATATTAAACGAAAACCAAAGCTGTTGTTCACATATGCTCACATATACCCAATAAAATTATTAATTAATTAATTAATTAAATTGAAAGCTTGAAACGTCCACTGTAATTGATTTTATTATGTGATATTAATGTTTTTTTCTTTTAATGTTAGATTTTGGTGCAGTTTCATCAGAACTTTATTGTTTTCCTTTTTACACGCTGCTCTATACATAAGGCAATGGTAGGATTATCTCACTATAAATTGTGTGCCTCTCGTTAACAATTAGTGAGCAATAATCAGTTTTTTTAAAATTTGAAAGACAATTAAAATTAGACGTTTAATAAAAATAAAAAACAACTCATTAATATCTCATAATAAAATAAATTACAGCAGACGTTTCAAGCTTTATACAAGCTCCTCATCAGTACAAATATCAATCGACAACCAAAGCTGTTGGTCACACATGTTCACGTTCAAAATTATTAATTAATTAATTAATTAAATTGAAAGCATGAAAAGTCTACTGTAATTGATTTTATTATGTGATATTAATGTGTTGTTTTTCAGTTTTATTAAATGTCTGATTTTAAATGTCTTTTTAATTTTAAAATTCTGATTCAAACGCAATATATTTAATTAGTAAATACTCAGTTTTACTTAGGAATTATATATAAGACTTGACATGATTAAATATGCAGTTAATTTTGACTTTTTTCACACAATTACCGTATATACTCGCGTATAAGCCGACCCCCAAATTCGAGACGAAATAAGGTTTAATACCAGTAATTCAGAATGATTTTCTGCGTCTTAAATAATTTAAAATTAAATGAGATTAAATATGGCGCATGAAACCATTCTGAATGACTGGTATTAAATCTGTTTTCATCTCCAATTTGGGGATCGGATTATACGCGAGTATATACGGTATTTAAATTTTGAAGAAAAGTCTTGTCAGATAAAATAGTAAAAAATAGTCAAATTCAAAAATCTAAAAAAAATAATAATAAAAATTAAAATTATGAAAATTGAACTTAAAATGATAGAAAAACTTATCAAACTCAAAATCTAATTTAATAGCGGAACAAAAGTATGCGATATGACTTATGAACATTCAAAAAATTAAACACAATTGAAAATTATATTTAATTGTGTGCTGATATTTTGCTATATAAATTATGAAAATTGGAAAAGCCCTTGAAGAATCACAGATCTTGTAGAACTCAATTCAGTTCCTTGAAATTGGAAGATTGGTGAAACTTTTTTCTCTCTTACAAGTAAAGGTACCAGAGTCAGCGGCAAATTTCGAATTTTATTGCTCATTCGATTAGCCTCATTCACTTTAGTAATTTGATGTCTCACATATCTGCTATTGAGTTTTAATAATAATAGAGGGCCGGGTCAGAGTTCAAAATTTAGTTCATTATAAAAATAGTTGTTGGCAAAGAAATAAGTATGATTTAAATTTACTTGTGGTTCTTACACTACCATACATTGGTGGCAACTTATTATATGATTATATTATTACGGTTATTATAAAATATTGTCACTGCAGATAAATTGAGGATGTGGGGACAAGAAAGTGCCAAGCTATATTTTTGGCGAAATAAATCGGACACTGTAATCTTTTGCTTAATATGGTAAATTATAATATCCAACATATTATTTTTTCTAAAATAAAGTAATATCATTAAAGTAATGCCATATTGTTATTCAGAATATCTCGAATGATGTTACTCAGAAATTGGCAAAAAAAACTTTATGTTTATATATTTTGATTGGAGTATTTGATCTAATTTTCAAATTGATATATCTCAGAAGTTCAAAAATGTGGTTTAGCACTCTTTTGCCCCGACTCCCTGAATTGTTGGTATGCTATTCAAACCCTACTTTGTTTCACGTTGAAGACTTTCAAATTAATCTGGTGTAGACCGGGAGGCGGTAGCACAGACAATTACCTCATCGAGTTCACGGCTGAAATTCCAGAATTAGTTAAAACTTGATTCGCATATTAAAACGCAATCGGTCTGCCAAGTCATATCTTGGTGAAAACACATGAAAACCCGATTTTAGCGGTTGACTCGTAGGTTTACCATTGTGCTTTCCTGCACCCAAAAGTATGAAAACATGGAGAACTGGGTGCCGGAAAACACAATGGTAAACCTACCAGTCAACCGCTAAAATCGGATTTTCACGTGTTTTCCACCAAGATATGACTTGGCAGACGGATTGCGTTTTAATATGCGAATCGAGTTTTAACTAATTCTGGAATTTCAGCCGTGAACTCGATGAGGTGATTGTCTGTTCTGCCGCCTCCCGGTCTAGTGTGTATGCCTTCAAATTCAACTAGTCTCATTCACCCGCTGGATTTATGTATTTCCGGTCTTAGACAGTCTTTGTAAAGTTCATTCAAGACTGCATTTTAGTCAACAAATTAAATATTTCCCTCATGAATAGGAACAACTTAATCAAGCTTCAATTACTGACACACTATCAGTTTGAATCAGTTAAGTTCATCCCTATGTTTAAGTATTGATTTGCCAAAGGAAGCTATATTCATAAAGACGAAAATTACTTCACCACTACAAATTATTGTTTTAAAATTCAAGAAAGGAACAGACCTGTTTTGAGTGCGTTGTCGAGTCAGCTGAAGAAGTCTTTGCTCTCGTTGGGCTCACTGCAAGAAATATTTTTGCTTTACTCACCTAATAGCAGGTATGTGAAATATCAAATTATTAAGCTCAATGAGACAAATCGGATTAGATATAAAAAATCTAAATTCACCACCAAGGACTCTGGTACTTTTACTTATTAGATTTCTCATTTCATTACTCTATCTAAAAAGTGACAAATGTACTCATTGCGACCCCAACGTTCGTAGCGCATACAAAAACTCTCCTGGTCGTGCGCGCTAAAAGTTATCCAGAACTTGGGAATGGCGGTTGACGTGCCTTACGAGTGCTTTCAGGTGCCTGGCGGCGCAGCTCAGTTTTATACAGAATTAATTACTACCCAAAACTGCAGATATCTTGGGTTTAGAAATCTGTATAATTTAAAATGAAAACTGAAAATGTACTATATGCAGGGTGTACGGTACATAATTAAAGTTTACCTCCTCAGAGCTGTCTGTAGTCGAAAGTATTCATCAGAAAAGTAAGAAATTTGGTATACGTCTAAATGAAGGGATACCAAAGACAGCAGAAAAAAAAAATAAAAAATAGCCACCAGACGGCGTATTAGTGAATTTTTAAATAAAGTAACAAAAAACAAAATTATACACTTTAGAATTTGTTTATCAAAACAAATACTGTTCAATGTATTCACCATTATGGCCAAGTACCGTTTAAAACTGCAAAATAACATGGTCAATAGTCACGTGAAACAAATTCTTGAAAATGTTTAGGGCGTGACTGGAAATACTGACCTTGAGTATAGTGTCTAGAAGATATAGTGTAGCAATCGGCCAACCAAAAAGTGTTAGAAAATTGTATCCTATAAATGTTGAACGATGCTGATCGACAAATGTCGACCGCAACGACATCTGATAGTTCAAACGTAATCATTGTATGTAAGGATTCAATTCAGAAAGCTTTTCGGTCAGTGAAGAGCTAGCAGATGTCGCTGCAATCGACACTTGTCATTCAGCATCGTTCAACATTCATAGAATTCATTTTTTGTATCCTATTGAAAGTATACGCTAATGAAAGTATACGCTATACCTTGAGTTCTGCCAATGTTCTGTTTGTGGTTATTGCACCACTGCGAATAAAGTTGGAAACATCCGCAAAACGTCTGGTGCGGGATCACCATTTTAATTTTAAAAAAATTACCAGTAAACCACGATCTTCTAAACTGCACGACATTTTCCGTGAAAAAGGCATGAGTCTGACAAGAGATTCATTGCATCTTTTTATTTAACATTTTCATTGTGCGTGAGCAGATACATCAGGAAACGCCCTGGTGGCCCTTTATAAAATTATTATTATTATTATTATTATTATTATTATTATTATTATTATTATTATTTTGCTTTTTGTCTTTCGCATTCCTTCATTTAGACACATTCCACAAATCCTATTTTACTGATGTTTCGGCTACAGACAGCTCTGAGTAGGTAAACTTTAGTTATGTACACCTTACCCTGTACATGTGTTTGTCTTGCTATGAGCCTGTGCTTACATGACAAGTTCTATTTAAAATAATAAACGTCTTCCTTCTCTTTTAACAAATGATTTCTATTCGAAGGGTGTAGATGCAAAATTCACACTCTCCACCTAACTTAGTTTATAGAAAAATGCAAAAAAACTGATTATTATTAATAAACATGATATATTGGCACATTTTTTTGTGTGTGTGATATATTTGTTGGCATAACAACTAGTTGCACATAGTCCTAAACCTCTAATAATTGTGGTAAAGCTAGAATTTAAATTTAAATAGGGAAAATGTGAGTTTTGGAGCAAACTTTTATGGGTAATGTTAGTTATAAACCAAAATACTAATGAATTTAAAGCAACAAGAACCAAAAAAAAAAAATCTGAACATTAGTTTTCATTATGTTATTTTGGAGGGTAATAAACAAAAAAAATTTAAAAACATTTATCAAAAATAATTTGTGCAAAAATTTTACTATTAGCCGTGGCTCAACTTCTTCACTATCATTAAACTAGTGCAACATTTTACTCTACTTCTTACTTTTGTACCTCCCTGATTGGTTGAATTGGAGAGTGTGAGTTTTGCTGCAAAATAGTTGGTGGATAATGTGAGTTATGCAGCAAAACGAGATTTTCAGCATTTTTTTTTTAAACCTTAATATATTTTTTAGGGTCCCAATCACTATTACAGTCCGATTCGCCTTAAAAAAGACGAACATGGTGATATGAATAACTGAATACCTAAAAAAGTGGATAATGCGACTTTTGCATCTGCACCATTCATTTAATACTTTCTCTATTAACTATTTCCGGTTGCAAAACGTGTCCTATATGGAACCTAATAGTTCATTAAATAACGTGAAAAAAAATACAATGTTTAAATGGCAGCTTTTGACTCCATAATTTGAATCATACGATAGTTATTTAGATAAAATCAAATTCTAAATTTCACTTTCAAAGGATGAATAAATGGCATCTGAGTAGACACTCAAATGGGATATTGATTTATTATTGGCTATAGTAACATAGCAAAAGAAAAAAAAAAGCTAAAACCAATTATAAAATTAATATACAGGGTGTCCATAATTAAACGACCCTACTTTAAAGTTGTCTACAGACGAAACTATTAGTCAGAAAATTGTGAAATTTTGTGAAGAACATAATAAAGGAATGGGAATTTGTTTAAGCGAAAAAAAAATTTAGTTCAAAATTTCGCCACTAGATGGCGTTTTTAATAAATTACACATTTAGCATAAATTTACGATAGTTTACAAATTTTATTACAACAAAACATGTTCAACAAAACTTTTTTTCCCGACATGTTTTTAGAATTTCCCAAAACACACTGTGGTCAACTGTGGAACATGCTATCTTTACGATTCCAGAAGGTAGCTGAAAATGATGGCTGCCATATGGAACATGATATGTTGTAATAAAATATTTAAACTATCGTAAATGTATTCTAAATGTGTAATTCGTTAAAAAACGCCCTCTGGTGGTGAAATTTTCAACTAAT
The DNA here is from genome assembly GCA_963931845.1 of Maratus michaelseni. Taxonomy (NCBI): domain Eukaryota; kingdom Metazoa; phylum Arthropoda; class Arachnida; order Araneae; family Salticidae; genus Maratus; species Maratus michaelseni. The sequence continues at coordinate 114,198,564 of OZ007598.1, read as the reverse complement.
TTTTTTTTTCGCTTAAACAAATTCCCATTCCTTCATTATGTTCTTCACAAAATTTCACAACTTTCTGACCAATAGTTTCGTCTCTAGACAACTTTAAAGTAGAGTCGTTTAATTATGGACACCCTGTATATATATATATATATATATATATAATGCAGTGATAGAGACTTAAACTTCAAAATAATATTTCCAAGGATATATCCCTTATTCGTTCATCAGATAATGTGAAAAAACATTACAAGTTTTAACTATCATTCCTTTGAATATAAATCATCCAAAAATTATTTTGATAATCTGACAAGGAAGGTCTCCTTAAAGCGCATACTCAGAATATTTTGAAAAAAATGCTAATGAAGCTACTCATGTACGTAATATGAGATCAGTCAAATTTAGCTGCGGAATCCCAGCAGAAAATCTGTAAAAAAATAAAATACTTTCGAGTATTTGACGCAAAAAGGCACGATTTAGCGAGCAAAACTTTTTCGTTGCCAAATGCAAGCGATTTTAATGTATTTGAAAATTTCTGGTTAAATGAGTATTTAAATGCGTAGCACTTTATGAATTTAAACTTCAACGATTAGATAGTTTATTATTTTTTCTATAAAGTTATGTAATACATACACAAATTAACTATTGCTGAAGTTATTTAATTTTATACAGTTTTGAAGGCTGGTTAAGTTTTAAGTGTATTTTAACAATAAATGTCCGATTAAACACTCTTTCATTATACATTTCGACTTTGAATAAGTCACTGTTTCCACGGCAACAAGACTTTTCTGTAGTTGTCTCCGGCACTAACAATATCGATGACAAATTGACAGTGCTCAGAATCACACAATTAATTTTTAGTTAAAAGCAATTTTAATCAATTCAAATTTTGTTCTAAACCGTAGAATGCGATCGTTAATTTTCTTTGAGATGTACATTTTCTTTGAGATGTACATGGCAAAACTGTAGTTATAACAGTGAAATTATTTAAGTTAAACTTACTTTAACTAGTTCAGTATAAAGAGTAGAAAACGTTTTTCCTAAAAGAGAATATATGGTAAATGCATGTTTTTTTTTTCATTGTGTCACCAACCCAGCGATAAATCGCCAAATCCCGAAATTTTCATATTTTTTTTACGGACGTTATATCGAGGTTCCGCAGCAAATTTTTTTATAAACGTATATATCCTCATGAGAAGAATATTCTGTAATTTTTTCAAAATTTTCTGAGTATGCGCTTATGGAGACCTTCCTTGTGAGATCTCAAAATTTTGATTTCAAAGGATAAATTAATAGCATCGGAGTAGACATACAGACAAGATATTAATTCATTTAATATAATAACATAGCAAGAACAAGCTAGAACCAATTACAAAATTTTAAAAATATGGATTGCAGTAATGAAAATTTAAACTTCAAAAAAATATTTCCAAGGATATTTTCCCTATTAGATCATCAGATAACGTGAGAAAACATTACAAGTTTTAACTATTATTCCCTGGCATTTAAATGATCTAAAAACTATTTAAAAAAAACTGACATTTCTAAATTTTACTTTCAAATGTTGAATTAATGGCATCGGAGTACAGATCTAAACACTCTATTAATTTATTGATTATACTAATATAGCAAAAGCAAGCTAAAGCCAATTACAAAATTAAAAATATGCATATATTTCAGTAATGAAAATTTAACTTCAAAATAATATTTCCAAGGATATTTTCCCTGTTTATCTGTTAGTTTATCCTATAACGTGAGAAAACATTATAAGTTTTAACTATAATTTCTTGGCATTTAAGTGATCTATAAATTATTTAGATAAACTGACATTTCTAAAATTTACTTTCAAAGGATAAATGAATCTCTGAATTACTTAAAGGATGAATTCATCGGAGTAGGCATCCAAACAATATATTAATTTATTGTATATACTAATATAGCAAAACTAAGCTAAACCCAATTATAAAATTTAAATATATATATATATATTGTAGTAATGAAAATTTAAAGTTCAAAATAATATTTCCAAGGTTTTCTTTTAGTTCATCAGATAACGTGAGAAACCATTACAAGTTTTAACTATCATTCCTTGGCATTTAAATCGTAGAAAACTTGTTTAGATAATCTGACATTTCTAAATTTTACTTTCAAAGGATCAATGCGTGGCATCAGAGCAAACATGCGAACAAGACATCAAATTGATTGAGCATAGTAAACCAGGCAGAACTAATTCTTAGGTTGGGAAACTTAACAATACCTTCTAGCGATTTTTTTCCGCTAGAAATACAAAGCAAACTGTTGTAAAACAAACAGTTTAGAGATGTATGTTCTGTTATCACGTGCCACGCAGACGGAACATTGATTTTTATCTTTAAAGTCATGATTTGTTCATCCAGTATTATGTATTTCGTTTGATGATTGTGGCAATGGTAATAAAAATAATTATGATTGACTGTAAAATTGGGAAATGTATAATTTTACGAGATTTTATCTTCATATGCGTAGTTCATGTTATGTATAATTCAATCTATAATTAGCTAAATATAATAAGTCTCAAAATATGTTACATATAAACTTAAATAATTTAATTATACGTTTTTTTCTGTGTTTGTTAGAGAACACATTAAGATGTATAAAAAGAAAGAAAAGAAAGAAAAAAAAGTTGCAGTTCTGTAGTCACTGCATTTTTATCAATTCTCCACAGTCGTTTATGGGGGGAAAATAATATGTTTATTAATACTAAACATACTAGGAATTTTACTACATTTTTATGAGAAATATCTCACACTAGAATTTTTATTTAATACTATTAAACTTTTTTATTTAATTTATTTCTGTGTATTTAATATTTTATAAAAATATCCCTGGTTCGAATCAACATATTTTCATTTGGTACCTGTAAAATGACCGGTTCTTGCCTTGGTATGTTTAGTGTTAATCTAAGTTACTAAAAAAAAAAGTTTATTTGTTTGCTAGATGATCCGTCCGACGTTGCTAGAGCCCAGGATAATAAAAAAAAAGAAAATAGACTCAAGTTTTCAATATCAAGTCGAATGACCCAAACCCTGTTGAAATCAAGCTCATAGAACCCAAGAAAAGACTGAGCCCCCAGGCAGTGGAATGTGCCCCACCCCCCCTGTAAATTTAACGAATTTCCTTTAACATTAACGCGATATTTAATTTACGGACGAAATCCACCGCCTCTCTCTAAACTTAACCACTTACCTCTAAACTTAGCTACTTATCTGGAAAGTAGAAATGGGGTAATAACTAAATGGAGAAAAAGCCCCAAAACTAAGAAAATCGGATTAAAAGGGAGCAAGTTATTAACAGTTTAGGAAACAAAAACTTTAACAGGCCCCGTACCGGGCTCCCGGAGACCAGGGACTGAAGCTTAGAAATGGGGGAAAAGCTAAATCGAGAAAGGGCCCCAAAAACGAAGATAAAAATTGGGCGGGTTATTAACAATTTAGGGCAAAAATCTTCCCAAGGGGCCCGGGTCTCAAAAAATTAAAATTTCGAACCTCAGGTGCATCAAGACCTGCTTTGGTCTATCCGCATCCAAATTTTCAGACTTCTACGTGCGGTAGATTTCGCTAGCCATCGCACGCAGACACATACACAAACAAACAACTTCTTTTATTAGTATAGATTGTTAGTTATTGTTTTTTTTGTTTTGTTTTTTTACTTTTAGCTTTGAAAATAAAATCAGGACGATTTGTTCCTATTTGATTAAAAATTGCTAAGAAGTTAGATTTGGTTTCATTGGTTTGATTTACTTTTCGTTTGGTCACCGATTATCTCCGTTATATATTTGGTAATTAAGCAGGAAATGTCCAATTTCGAGCTGAAAGTTCGGTTTATTATATCTCAAGAGTGAAACACTACAATTAATAAAACTATGCGTTTAAACTGTATATATATATATATATATATATATATATATATATACAGATTTGCTGTCTTAACGGTAGCTTGTTAATGACAGCAGCGAAAAAATCTGAAAAGTGAATGGAGATAAAATTGTTCTACAGGTTGTTGGGAATTTTAAAAATATCTTCCAAGAAGTGGTCCAATTTTTGTATCAAATGGTAGTCAGTTTATCCAAGGTCTGGGTAATAAGGTTGGTAATAGAGAGTTTTCAAGTCCAGTTCCTATAGTTTAAGCAACTTTATTCGTGTGATATGTTAATGGGCGCTGTTCTGCCCCTGTTCACCAATTTTGTCCGCTTAATCCCAAGCTCCATCATCATTTTGTCAAATTGAGTAGATTAAAATTGAGTAATCAAATTGAGTAATTTATATTAGACATCCGCCGTAATCGATTGATTTGTTTCGTGAAGCTGTATTGGAAAGTACCAGCACCAGATCGCCATACAGACACCATTAGCATTTTTTATGCGTATTCGGTTGCGTTTCCGCACTTTAACTGACTAAAGATGAATGTGCCAAACGCTTGCGATTGCCGATAACAACCCATTTTTCATTACGTGTAATAATACGGTTTAAAAATAGTTCGGTTTTGTATCTTCAGCAAAGGGAAACAAACTTCGAAACGATTTCTGAACCTATCCAGCTTCTTAACCTTACCGTGATTAACCTTAAGTGATTTAATTCACCTAATTCTGTTTCTACACGACTATAAACTTAATATTTTACGGACATTGAATGCACTTATTTTTAATAGTTTCCTCGTCTTATTTAATACCGTAAATCTGGGAGTAAATAAGGCAAATATTACTATAAAATTACTGGCATACATTGTCCGAAAACCATAAAGCTATAGGCAAATAAAAACAGAATTAGGTGCATTGTTTGAATAATAACATCAAACCTTCCAGCTAATTAATTTGAGATGTATCCGCTATCACTGCAGCTTTCAACTCAACATTATCTGCACCTCTATCAAGTCACCCATGTGGTTCATTTTGAAAATCCAAACCGTCAGATCGGAATTTCTCAAGAAATCGATGACCTGCACGTTCATTAGTTATATCCTTGCCAAATACTTAGTTGACATTTCGAGTTGCCTGTGCTGTATTATTTTCACGATGGAAGCCATATTCGAAAGTAATGCGATTATTTGACTTATACGTGGTTTATAAAATTAAATCTACAAAAGAAAATGAATTCGACAGATAATCAAAAACCAAAACGTGTGTCTGAACGGCTACCTTCACATAAAAGAAACCTCCCAAAGAACTATAAAAGTGAAATATCAGAGATATTGGGTCTCAAACAAACTAGTTATACTAATTAGTAATTTTTGGTATTATGGTAATTACATGTAGGATAATGTTCCATTACTCGTAATTTTGCATTAAAATGGTTATATTCAACAACTAACATTTCACTTTTACAGTCAAAAAAGTAACAAATCATGCATTTAATATTACAGATATTTTTGAAATTGAGGTTGTCTACATATAAAAAATTTTACCAATTTAGAATTTTAAAACATAAACACCCACTTTTGACATCATATTTGGGTTCTTTTGATCAAGACAGTAGAAGAGAGACACGTAAAGTTTATATACTTTTATATGTACTTATTTAGACATTCTCTATTATTTGCCTGGCAACTAATTGTATGTTTTGATAGTATGATTGATAATTTTCATTTTTAGATTTTAATTTTAATTTTCGAAATTTATGTATAAATCACTAACACACTTTCTTTTATAACTTTATGAAGATTTAAGAAAAAGGTACTTTTCGGTTAGCTGGGCGCCAGTGATATATGTACAAGTACATATAAAAATATATATGTATATACATGCATATATATATACATATACATACATATATGTGTATATATATGTACATGTAGATATATGTATATATATATATGTGTGTGTATATATACATGTATATATAATCACTGGTGCCCGGCTAACCGAAAAGTACCAAGAAAAAGTATATAAACTATGCCTTGTTTCGGGTTGCTTTGATCCAAAGAACTGAAATAAAGCGTCAAAAGCGGGCGTTGCCATTCGAAAAGTGAAAGTTGATGCCATTATTAATGTCTAGACAACCTCTGTTTCAAAAATTGCTTTCATAGTCAGACGATACCTCTCACATCTCTCTGCGACAATTTTGAGATGAAATAGCATACGGTGGTGCACTTTTTTTCCGGACTGTATAATTTGTTATTGTAATTAGCGCAGTTTTGTTGGTAGACTCAACCGTTGATCATTTAGCAATTCAGATTTTTAGTACAACGATCGGCCAACCATTGGTTCAGACGCAATTCTAGCTGTTGCGTTGGCCAACCAAAAGCCAAATGTTAGGACGACGTACTAGGTGAGATGGCCAACGAAGCTAGAAAACAATGGGTTAATAATACCCTAACGAATCTGTGTTGTTTGAGAATAATAAAAAAAGAGAATTATATAAAAAGAGAAAAATTTGTAATGTCATATCTGACAATAAAATGACGGTGAAAAAAATCACAACTGTCGTTAGGCTTAAAATCCAGGATGAAATTGTTAATTAAGTAAAGCAAGGGAAAAAATTCTGCGTTAAAGCTTACAACCATGGATATATCAAGTTATGATTAATATGTTAACGCACTTGGGTATCTATGGAAAAAAGAAATAAATTAGGAAGTCCTAGCGTTGGTATCTGTCAATCTACCACAACTTAATCTCTGTTCAATCAATTTCTGGAGTTTTTGTATATTACATGACTTCTTATAAAAATTTGTGTTGTAAATGTATTTGATGGAGTTTTCAACATGCACGGAGTATATAGCGGTATCGCTTATCAAGACTCAGAGATAAAATACCAAGCCATTTTCATACTTTATGTGATGCGAATGTATTAAACCTTCTAAAGCCAGATATTACTCAAGCAGGTAAAATCACCTGAGTTCGTTAAAATATTTGCACTTTCTGAAAATTGAAGGTCTACGTCCTTTTCTTTGATCCAACACGATCAAGCCAAATGGCCTTATATCGCGTGACGGCCATGCTTTGCATTTATTCTCTTTAGCAATTAAATGCCCTTTTTTATTATATTTGGATTTTCTAATTATTTTGGCAGAAAATATTCACACGTAAGCACTGTATAAAAAACCAGCTGGTTGCCCCAATACAATTCCAAGGTAAATTCCGATCAAACGTCAAGCTTTCTCACCATCAGTACATAATACGAACGTTAGAAGCTGACAATAAAGTATAATATATTTTCAAGAAACGTTCCTTGAAACTTTTGGACAACTAGTTTCTCCTTATTTCCCAGAAGCGGTTTTGGATTTTTTAACGTGTGGACTCATACGTATACCCTTTATGTAATTCCTGAAATTAAACTATATAAATAACTTTGCATTTCATTGTAAACGAATAATAAGTGTTATGCCAATCATTTTCTCCAAGGAATATGTTTTTGTGCACCTCTGTAATGTATACACAATTCGTTAGATTTGAAATATTATAAAGTCGTTGAAATGTATTTAAAAAAACTACCACCTATAGACTTAATGTATCCGAATTGTTTTGTGTATCACTTCTTTATGTACAACTTCTTTTGTTTAAACGAATATCAACGCTACACTCGAAATTTTAAATGCTGTATAATTTAACATGCTGTATTTTGAGTCTCAGTAACGTACTAATTACATTGAAACCTGAATGTAATTACGAAAGTTAGAGAATGGAATTACAATCTGATGAACCGAAGTTATAAACAATCTTCAACTAATGTTAAAAATGTGTTAAAAAGATACAATGCCGAGAACGACTTATTTATAATGTGTTCTATCACATTTCTTTTGACCTAGACTTGTGTTAAATCAACTCCTAAATATAAATAAACAATTAATTACACACGTAGCTTGAATATAAAAAATTCACATTCATATTAACTGCAAAAAATCGTACATAATTTCACTTCCATGAAATCGGTCGAACATTGAAACAGATTGAAGGAATAATTATTTAATTAGAATCCAAGATGTGAAACATAATGAATATCCTTTACTTTTTACTGAAGATAGAAGAATAAATTAGTTAACATGTATCATTTTCTAAAAGATTAATTATCGGAATATCACAAAATAAAAACCAGCTTCACTTCACGTACTCAGTTTTTTAAAAATCCATCCAGCCTTCGAGCAACTCAGCTTAGTCGCTTTTCTAAAGTTATTTACGAACATTGCATAAGTAGATCGAATTGAAAGCGTTCCGCTTTTATTTACGGAAGAACAACTTTTTTAAAGAATCGTTTGATCTAGATCGGGGTGCAGACGATTAATTAAAGTGTTTTGAGCGATTGGTTGTCAGTTGTTTTTAGAAAATGTGACATCAGATAAGCTAGCAAGCGAATGGAAATGCATTATTTGCAAAATAAAGTTCGACAGGCGTCAATATGCAAATAATGTATGGCCGAAACAAATATGGAAATTATACAGTGAAAGTTATGGTGTTGATGTTGTTGTTACAGATAAACGCGCTACAAAACTTTCGCTCGCATTTAAAATATTTTATTTTTTAACTGCAGACAGTTTAAATTTGATTATTGGTGGAATAAAAGTAGTACTTTTGGAACGATAAGAAGTTTATTTTATATGCGTGTCTTATAATTATTTGATAAATATGGATATTTTTATTTTAAAATGTGACTTTTTATTTCAAAGGCAGAATTTGCTTTTCTCATGCACATTTTTCTTAAGCAGTTATACAATAGTTCTCAAAAATACTCGAACACAAAAACAGAAAAATGTGTTTTTAGTGCCAGAAAACTCTGAAAATTCATAAAATTCAAAATATTCGGTTAGTTTTGATTGTATAAGAATGTAACTTTTACTATATGACTTGTTAGAGTACGGAGAAAGTTTTTCTAAATATAATTTATAGAGACTAGGGACCGTATAAGGAAAAAATAATTTTTGGTTTAAATTATTTTAAGTAATAATTATATTAAGTAATTTTAATTTGTCATCTATACTAATAAAAGAAAGTTTCGCTCTGTGTGTCTGTCTGTTGGCGATGGCTAAGAAAATCTAGCCCACCTAGAAGGTTGGAAATTTAGGTGTAGATAGTCCAATGTCTGGCCATGTGCACCTGAGCCTCAGAATTTTAATATTTTGATAGCCTAGATATTAATTAGATTCTCATTAACCATAGCTTCTAAAATGACATAATGGCGAAAGAAACTAGTCGTTTGCAAGCGGAAATGAACTAATTCGAAATGATTTTACTAATTAGCGAATTTTAAGAAAACTAATTAAGATATCAATTTAAAAATTTCTGAGCATATGTAAAAAAAATTCTGCATCCGTCTATGCAATTTTTGAAAAATTTGGCCGGTAATTTTTCTTAATTTATGCAAAAAACCGCTAAAAATCTGCTGGCGCCAGTGAAATAAATCCGAGAAATTTTCAGACAAGGATCTGCTTTCATTAAAAACTGAACTACAAAGAGATCTGTTTCTCTGGCCGAACCCTCCATTTAGTTTGCGAAAATGAAAGAAAATAATTGCCAAATTTTACTAATGAACAAAAATTTAGGTAACTAATTAAGATATAGATTTGAAATTGAGGTCGGGAAGGGGGTGTCATCTGCCGGCTATTTTAGCGTAGCGTCTTTGTTATGTTCTAATTATCAGAAAAATGTAATTCTTTTTTTAATGATCGCGTTAATGTACGTGACGGTGGTTCTCTTGAACAAATTATTCGTTATGTTTGCGGGTATGGGGAGGGAGGGGGTTAACGCCTTTCTCTGAGATTGTAATTATCTCGTGCCCGGGCAACGCCGGGCGGGTTAGCTAGTGATTATATTAAACTTGATAATTTCAGGGTAGGGGATCTCCAGCCCCTGAACCTTCCACTTGGTATTCCACCTGGCTCCTACTTAATAGGGATTTTGGAGCTTCTAATGCGGTTCTTCATCAGCTCAGGCTCCAGTACATCTATGCCCTTTGACCCTGTCCCCGTGTACTCTCACTTTTGTAAATACATTGTTCCTACAACATTAAGATAAATTCAAATTGACCGCAGTATTTTATCTTTTTAAATGGTCCTTGTAATATCGTAACTAGACTTTATATTTCCGGTCTAAGGTAATTTCTAGCTTTAAATACTAAATGCTAAATCGTTAATTGCTTGGTAGGAAAGGTTGAGGATTTATGTAGATGTAAAACTTCTACCTCATAATGTTAAATTATTTTTTTTCTGACTTTTATTTAATTTACGATTTTATGCATCCCTATATATTTCAGACGCATGTTCAAACGAAATTTAAACTCATTTCCCACGAACGAATTTCGCTCTAATCTTCAGAATAAGCTTCTGTCATGGCCAATTTTATGCTTTGATAAAAAATTTCACGTGATATGTTTTTATGCTACTAACACCTCTGCTGGGAATTTGCATAAGTACACAATTTAAACTCGCATCTCCCGAGCGAATTTCGCTGGAATCTTCAGAATAAGTTTTTGCTATGGTCAATTTTATATTTGATAAAAGTTTTCGCGTCATATGTTTTATGCGAGTACCGCCTCTTGGTAGGAAATTGCACAACTAAACAAATTAAACTCATTTCCTACGAATGAATTTTGCTTAGAACTAAAAAAAAAAAACTTCTGTCGTAATCAAATTTATGTTTCGATAAAAAAAAAAATATCACATTATTAGAGCTTTTATGTTAGTAGCGCTCCTCGTGGGAAATTACATAACTACACAATTTTCATCGCTTCCCAAGAACGAATTTTGCTCAAATCTTCAAAATAAGCTTCTACCATGGTCAAATTTATATTTTTATAAAACTTTATAATGATAAGTTTTTATGCTAGTCGCAATCCTTGAGGGAAATTGCATAACTACGCAATTTAAATTAATTTGCCACAAATGGAACTCATTTATTCTTATTATTTGTTCATTTTGGTCTTATTTTTTATTAAAAAATCAATCAATTTTCATGTCACGAAATTTGTTTCTAAGGAACAGTTCCTTTGAAAACTGAACTTGCCTACATCCTGTGTTTAATAATATATTACATTATCTATCTCACAAGGGAGCTTACACAAAAGGAATGACACACAAATTATGAAATTGGTATCATTCCTCATCATATCATAAGTACTCTCCATAATAAAAGTTTTATCGAAATCAGGGTGCACCTTTTGGGTAAGGGTCCCTTGACAACTTAAAGAATACTATACAATCATGCCCCGCTTTCGATGAAACTTTTATCATATAGAGTACACATGATATGATGAAGAATAATACCAATTTTATCGGCCATAATTAAGGTTTAGTATTTTTAAATGTTTGTAAAGTATCTATGGTGCAACTAATGAAAATCGCTAAATGTTTTATTAAAAAATATTCAAAGAACTTCAAAGAACGTAATCAATCGTCACAGAAATGATAATTAGTATAGCAATGAGTAAAACACAATGACTTTTTACACTATCCACATATTATAAAACGAATTTTTTCATATTCATGACATTCGGTTCCATTGCTTGTGAAACAAAAATAAACTGGAAATAAAATATTCATTGTGTTTTACTCATTTCTATACTAATTATCATTTCTGTGACGATTACGTTGTTTGAAATTATTGGAATAATTTTTAAATAAAACATTTAGTGATTTTCATTAATTGCATCGTAGATACTTTACAAGTGTTTTAAAAATACTAAACCTTGACGATGGCCGATAAAATTGGTATCATTCCTCATCATATCATGAGTACTCTCTATGATAAAAGTTTCATCGAAGTCAGGGTGTACCTTTTGGGTAGAGTTCATTGTCAGCTTCAAAAATATTATACAATTATGCCTGTTAAAACAGAAACCTGCCTCAAACAAAAAAAATTGCCGGTCTTTAGCGATTTCGTTTTCACAGTTTTTACTGCATTGGGTATGTTATTATGCTTGACTATGCATGTGAATACATAAATACCTATTGATAAGAGGCGCTTGAATTTTTTTTCCTAGGGGCGCCAGGTACCTGCGTCGACCCTGACTGCATCTAATAAGTTATTTCATCATTTTTACACCATCCACAAATTATAAAGCAAAATTTTTCACATTCAGGACATTCGGTTCCATAACTTGTGAAACAAAAATCAACTGGAAATCAAAAATTCATTGTGTTTTACTCATTTCTATACTAATTATCATTTCTGTGATGATTATGTTATTTGAAAGTATTGGAATAATTTTTAAATAAAACATTTAGTGATTGTCATTAGTTGCACAGTAGATACTTTGCAAATATTTTAAAAATACTAAACCTTGACGATGGCCGATAAATTGGTATCATTCCTCATCATATCATCAGTACTCTTTATGATAAAAGTTTCATCGAAATCAGGGTGTACCTTTTGGGTAGGGTCCCTTGTCAACTTAACGAATACTCTACAACTATGCCTATGAAAACGGAAACCTGCCTCAAACGAAATTTTTCTCCGGTCCTTAGCTATTTCGTTTTTTCAGCTTTTACTGCATTTGAGTATGTTATTATGCTTGAATATGCAGGGGAATACATAAAGACCGGGCGCTTGAATGTTTCTTCCTAGGGGCGTCAAGTACCTGCGTCAACCCTGACGGCATCTAACAAATTATTTCATCATAACTTGCTAAACTGTATTACACCAATTAAAATAGCACGACAGAAAATCAATCTTCAATGACATAGTTATCATTTATCACATTTCAAACCGTGCTCTTCATTATCAGATTTATAAGACTTTTACGCAAGGAATCTCTGTGAAAAGCTAAAAATACTTTACCCTTTAACTTCCTCTAAGATTATGTTACTATAACGAACATAAAGAAATGGAAACATTACCTCGGAGGGGAAAAAAGAAAAAGAAGAAAAAGAAAAATTAAGTGATATCAACTCTCTGATCTCTTTCACTTTAAACAACCGTGATATAACCTACGAAAAGGAAAGTTGTTAGTTTGAACAAAGTAAGCAAAGATTTGATCTGACGCTCAGGGAAAAATGTCTGGATGTCTATGTCTACTAAAAACAAAAGATAAAGGGTAATTATGTTGCTCTAATTGTAACATGTCAAAAAAGAAGAATACCACACAATCCATATAACTTATTAGGAAATAGATAAGCCATGTTCTCTTGCTAACCAATGAAAATGGTTTGTTTGACCTTTAATAATTTTATATAGATTTTCAAGGAAGCAGATCTGTCTTAAGAACTTCGGCGGTCCTGGCTCACCTGCTTTCGGAGCTCTTTACACTTCAAACTAAACTTGGTGGAAACACTTTATAAAAGCATATATTATCTGAAAAACAATTATTTGTTTATTCGAAACTTTCTCTTATTCTTCAATTTCACAGTGTTTTTAAGAAATTCATATATTTTTTTTCAATCCAAATCATTTTTTTTAAATTTTTAAATAACAGTGATAATTAACAGTGATAAATAACAGTGATATAATCCTTTTCGTTGCAAATAATAATTTCTTGCAACTTATAATTCTGATAATGAAGAGCATTGTTTTTTATTATCACTGTTATTTATCACTAAAACTCCTTTTCGTAAGTTTATACAATTTACGAAAAGGAAAGTTGTTAGTTTAAATAAAGTAAGAATCAAGGATTTGATCCGAATCCAAGGTCGAAGCCTGGGGAGGGAGGAACCAGAGCATTTCCAACCGAAATAAGTTGAAAAAGATTTGTACGTTAAAATCTATACAGTTGCCCGCTACGAAAATAAAAATCCGGCTAATTTATTTTAAAAATATGAATCCGTTTCAAAAGTTCTAAAATCCAACCCGATTCGAATGTTAGCTTCGGGAAAAAACTGGACTATACACAATGCCAAATTTTACACTCATTACTTTTTAAGCTAGTTCACACATCAACCTACTACTTGGTGCAAATCAACTGGCGGTTCGGGGTTCTCGTGGTTTTCTCCAGCTAGAGTGCCTTTGTACGTAAAAGAGTAGCGATATACTTCAATAAAATGTGATTCATCTTGACGATTTTGGATCATAACTTGGCCAGTCTGCCATTATCTTGTACTTAGCAATCAAGAGATTTTACATCAGTATTTTTTGGTTCAGCCAAACCCATTTTATGTCCACAGAGAAGATTTAACTTCAGAGACAATGTCCTGAAATTGGCAAAACTGGTGGAAAAGATGACCCTACATTGAAATAATTTAGACCTAACAGACTACCTTCTTATTTATAAGAAAATATCCAGAATGAGTTTATATCACTTTTAAGAGATTACCTAAAGGAGAAAATAATTACTTATATTTAAAATAAAAGTACTTTGGAATCATTTCTTATAGTATTCCTGAAGAAAATCGTGCCGACAAAATGACACATATAATAATAAGATATAGATCTAGTGTTGCCAGACGGTTACTTTTTTAAAATTCAGATTGCTTGAGTGGCATCACTTTTCTGAAATGGTATATTTCGTCTTACTCTCGCCTTACTTAATCTATCATTAAATAAGGCTAATTTTATTTTCTCAAAAAAAAACTGGTGGCAATAAAGAAAATTGAATTCCTATATCTTCGTTTTAAAATTTTAGCTAATGTTACTGGAAACAACAAGCTAAAATGCAAAGAACACGATTACAGAAGATTCGTTAATACTGAATTTTAATAAGAAATTTGACAAGTTAGTCAACTATAGCCAAGTTGGCTTCATTAATGACTTATTTTTGGTCGCCAAATTTGGCGATATTTCACCAAGTGTCGCCAAATTTGGCGAGAATTTGGCGCTAAAGTATATGAATATATAGTTTTAGGCGTATGATTGAGAAAATGAATACAACAATGAAAGATAATAATTTGAGAGAAATCGCGTTCACTAAAACTCACAAATTAATCGTTGTTTTTCTGTAATGTCTATCTTGTTTTTAAATGTCAGCCACTCTAGAATTTCAAACTGCTCTATCTCAGCCATTTTTTAAGATAGAGGTAAAACAAAAAATGCTCCGGTATCCTTGTATCAAGGCCTAACACTTAAACAAAAATAAATTTTAATTTTTAACTTTTTATATATTTTTTTAGTTTTAAATCTTTCAGTGGCCGCCATTTTGAAACAAGATGGCGGTGCTCCACGTGTTAAAATTTATTGAAACTGGAAAAGACTTATTATAATTGAAAACACACTTTCCGAAATAATCGCCCCTAAAAGTATAATGTGTCCGAAAAGTTCTGTGAGATCCTGCATATGGATTATGCATTCCACTTTAAAAATATTTTCCTTTGAGAGTCACAATCCTGTTGCATATACATTCTGCTTCTTTTTTTTAATGCTTCTTGCATTTTTGCTTTCTTCTACCTAAAATAGAAAAAGTATTGTAATCGAAATTTTTTTCGACTTCCGGTTTTCGACGGATTTACACATTTTAGGGGTCAGAGATTCCGAAAAAAATGTCTGTCTGTCTTCATTGTATCATCGAAAAGTGTATGAAGTTATGCAGATAATTGAACCAATTTTTTTTGTATGTTTTTGGCTGTAGACAGCAAGTCCCACTTGAATTTCGGGATATTTTGACTAAAGGGGGCGCTGCGGTAGTGTGTTTTGTTCCATTTTCATTATTACATCACCGAAAAGTGTACGAAGTTATGCAGATAATTGAACGAATTTTTTTGTATGTGTTTTTGACTATGGCTTGCAGGTCCCAGTTGAATTTGGGGATATCCGCTGAAAGGGGAAGCAGTGATAACCATTTAAATATTTCAAACTCGAAAAGATGTACCAAAATTTTAGAAATCCTGCAATTTTTTTCCGTTAAATGTTCGGCCTTGATCCAGGGATTCCGGAGCAATTTTTGTTTTGCATTATCTTAAAAAATGGCTGAGATATAGCAGTTTGAAATTTTAGGGTGGCTGACATTTTCACGCATGACAGCAGAATTCATCCATAAATGGGTTTAATTTGAGTTTTAGATAGATTGGTTTCGGCCAATTGTCTTTCATTGTTGTAACCATTGTTCCAACTCTTATATACTTAACACTATATATTTATATTCGCCAACGTCAAATTCTCGCCAAGCTTGGCGACACTTGGCTAAATATCACCAAATTTGGCGATAAAAATATGTTGCCATAAATGAAGCCAACTTGGCTGTAGAGTACTAATTTGGAGATATTCTCATTCTAATTCAATATTGACGAGAACTGGGAATGGAACTTCTTTAATCGGGTACCACGCATTTTATCTTCGTGTTTTCCAGTCAAATTAGCAAAAAATCTTAAAACCAAGGAATAGGGAGGCTATCTGCGCCTAGCGGTACAGGCCAGAAAGACTTTTCATAGTTTAGTATACATTCGGCTGATCGCATCCAGGTAACCCGACGATTCGCAAGCGTCTGACGTACAACAGAATGACGAAAAATATTGATTTTATTGACGATGTGATACCGAATTTTGAGGTATTAACATGATTGAGATAGAAGAAAGTTTTGGGATTGGCGCATTCGACTAATTTGAGTATGTTTTGTGCTTTATATATATATATATATTTTTTTTTTCCCCTAGCGAAAAATTAGCCATATATAATACAAATAATATAATCATATATAATATGGTACTCATTGTTTCAATTCCAGTGTTTCTTGAAAAGTAATTTTATTTGAATAAAAACTAGTCGTTGAGGGCCACCGTAATACTTACCCATCATGGATATGCATAATATAAAGTATGAAAATAAAACATATGTAAACTACTTATAAAATGCATTGAAATTCGAATAAAATCGTGGTTTGATGACGTCATAAACTTTAAATGTTCTATTAATGAATTGAGTAAAAGAAACATCCTTATAACTCCAAAAATGGTAATCATATTAACTAACGGTTTATTGCGTTGGATTACGCGTCTCATTTCCAATTAAAATAGATCTTTGAATTTAAATTTGAATGAAATACATCAGGGTCATGAAAAATCGAAGAGTGTGGAAAATAGGATTGCAAATATCTCGGTAACTCATTATCCGATCGACTTCATTCTTTATGCAAAATTTGTTTTTTTATTGTATTTTATATTCACTCCTTAAAATAAACAATTTCGAAAATTTCCGGATAATCGAGGTTACTGAAATTCAATAAGCTTCTTTCCATTATTACATACTAAGTACAGTCGTGGAAAAAAAAACGGAACACCCCCCACTAATTCTGCAACAAATTATAGTAGAAGGACGTGACTGGTACCAAACGATTGGAAATAAAGTCTACTTTTAAGTGATGTATCTAAAATTTGCTTAAGGGGCCATCTACATATTAAAACCAGCCTAAACTTTAATTTTTTCAATGGCAACACCCACTTTTGACATGATATTTTAAATTTTCGGTTCAAACTATGCCTAGATACAAAATTTTAAGTCATTTGGATGATAAGTTTTTGAGTTATAAACATTCAAATTTTAGAGCTTCTAATGTTAAATTACATTTTCATATTTTTATTAATATCTCCTGAAATTATAATCCTAATGTGCTAACGTTTTGTTTGGTTATAAAACTCAAAAACCCAAACATAACTACGTCAAATTTGTAATTTTTAAAATTTTATAATATGAATTATGAATTATGAAATTAATATTCGAAAAAATTATGAATTGCAACCTACAATTTTTTTGATGGATTTATATTTATTATGTCCTGCTTTATGTGTATTCAAAATTTCAATTTTTTTTCCAAGTAGTTTTCAAATTATGCTTAAAAAACGACAAAATGCTGCTTTAAGGGGCCGTCTATGATGTGCATTAAAGCATAGTTTGAATAGGGATGGGAGCGCTCCGACTCGAAATCCCGATTGACACCACTAAATTTTAATAGTATTTGTTAGCTTATTCAAGGACAAAATTTCTGAAATTCTTTACGTTGGAGTCTACTTTAAACTAGAAACTGGAGACTACTATTAAAATTTAGTGGTAAGAATCGATATTCGGGTCGGAGAGCTCTCATTCCTTTTTGAGAAAATATTATACTCATAGGCTGGGATTATAGTTACTGGATAAACTTAGAGATTAAGTCTGCCTTACACTATAAACAATGCGTAAACCGTATTTCAATGCTTCGTGATCTTACGTTAAACAACTCTGACAACGACCTGTGATTGTAGTAAGACATAAGATAGCGAGGCACCAGAACCCCAGCCTTTATTAGTATATATATATATATATATATATATATATATATATATATATATATCTTTTACTTTTTCAATGTCTGCTTTAAAATTTTTCATTAAAATTACGTAAAACATATTTGCATGAGATATATGTTTTCATTTATGGAAAATAGTTTCGCTTTTATTTTTAAATTAATAAAGCTCATTTTTGAAAAATATGATCAGTTCTACCTTAGAAAAAACTTAATCATTTTTGTTACCTTTAAATGGATTTATAGCTTCTTTTCCAGTCTAATAAAGCTATATTGTTTTTTCTGCAGTATATATGTTTGAAGTGAAGTTTATTATAAATGCATATGTGTAGAGTATTTGCTGAAACAAAATGGCCCCACAATTAACTGAAGCAACGAAAGGCCAAATGATTGGCATGTGGCAAGCTGGAAGAAGTTTTCGTTATATAGCTGGGCATTTTCAAGTGTCTCTTCAAACTGTTTCAACATGGATTAATAGGTAAGGTTTATATTGGTAGTTTATTGCGAAGAAAAAAATACAATATTTCTTCTATAACTTTCGTATTTAAATCTATTCGATTAAACAGGCTAATTGAAAAAAAAAATTACAAGTTATTTTTATGGTTTTCTGATAGGCAAGATTATTTCCCAATCGCTAGCAGTGTGCAAAAAAATCTAATAATAATAATAATAATAATAAATAATAAATGTCATATGGCAAGTTTTCTTGCCAGGAGGCATTAATGAGTTAATTGTAAAATTTCAAATGAACTACCAGAATAGGTTTAATCATAGAATTATTACCCCTATTCCGAAGGAGAATAACGGATGTAAAGTTATTCAGATGTCTTTATAACATATATTTAGTTTTAGGTCTTCAAATAAATCGGAATGTAAATTCTGCGAACATATCTCAAAACAAGACACCCCCCCCCCCCTCTCGCTACTAAAAAAAAAGCAATGTCTGGATTTATTTTCAGACTAAAAAACAATTTATCTGCGGGTTTTTTTTTTGTTATTTTTACTTTGTTTCATTACGATGCTTTATACTATTTTTTTTTTAATTCTAAATTTTGTATCTGTCAATATTATTCACGTTTCTGCCAATAAACTAAAGAAAAGGCGAGTTAAATAGATGCAAAATCTGAGAAAAAGCATTATAAAAGCACCTGTAAAATTCTAATAACATTTACATATTCTAAGACTATTTTAATTACAAATAATCTTATGTTTTTTTAATCCCTTCGTGACGAGAGTCTATTACAGAATTTTTAATAATTTACCACCGGTTTTTCAAAACAGAAATTTTCGTCTAATTGAATTGTGGAAATGCTAAGATATAATAAGGCAAAGCTTGCAATAAAAAATAACTGGTGGGAAAAATCGAGGATTCTGAGCATCTTATGCGTCACGCATACGTGTCGCTCGTCCCCAAGGGGTTAAAATCGGATAATTCAACACTTGTAAACATTATCTTACAGCATATAACAATAACCGAAACTTATTAAGTGAGTAAAATGGTCATATCGGTAAAACATAATACATTAAAAGGTGACATTCTGCAGCATTTCAACAATCGAGTACCGAACTTCAATTTGGATACAGCCCCTTAAATATGCTCATTATAAAGTAATTAATTTCTCAGAAACTAATCGTAGGAATTTAATGAAATTTGGTATCTAGGCATAGTTTGAACTACAGATTTCAAATATGTTGTCAAATTTGGGTCTTGCTATTGAAAAAAACAAAGTTTGGGTGTGTTTTTATATGTATATGGCCCCCTAAGCAAATTTTATATACATCACTTAAAAGTAGACTTTATTTCCAATCGTTTGGTACCAGTCACTTCCTTCTACTATAATTTGTTGCAGAGTTAGTGGGGGGTGTTCCGTTTTTTTTTTTCCACGACTGTACATACCAAATATCAAGTCTCTATCTCAATTTGTTCGGGAGATAGAGCGTTTACAGACACAAACACAGACAGACGGACGGCAATTTTTTTTTTCTAAAAATATGTTTTTCGAATCTCCAGTGTCTGAGAACCGTGTAAATCCGTCAAATTTTTTTTTCAATTTTCAAAATGATTACACGACTTACCCTATACTACGTATGATGGGCAAGTAAAAGGGCACAACAAATCAGTCAATGACATCTTACGTACTATCAATTAATTGTCGATATATGGCGTATACGTATGAGACTATTTACTACTGAATAATGGTATTGTATTGTGGAAAGACCATAAAAATAATTAAATTCCTTAACTTTAAAATTAATTAAAATTACAGAAAATGATTTATTTATATAATATTTCCTAGTGCATTGTTTCATTTCCATTGATTCTTGAAAAGTAATTTTATTGGTGAAAAAAAATAAGAATTGTTAAAATACAAATGCATTTCGTTAATGGTTAGCAACTTCACTGTGTTTTCAATTTTCCAATTCTCATTTAAATGTAAATCAATTGTACTGTTCCTTTCAAAAATAACAGTCAGAAACAAATGTAATTTTTATTTTTATATCACTAATAATTTACTGTTACTTGATTCGAAGTTCTTTAGTCTTTGGTTTTCAAAACAAAAGTATGCTGCACTTTTTTTTTAATTTCGAATAAAATTATCTTAATTTAATTTTAGGGAATAAGAAGTATTTTTTAGGTCATTGTGAATATATTTTTAATTTATTAATTACTAGCGGCCCTCCGTCGCTTTGCTTCGGGTTAACCTTGAAAACCTTCATCTCTTTGTGTTTTCTGTAGACCTTTTTAATGTGTACAATAATTAGTACATTATTTTGATAAATCTTGTAGGGTTCAGCCTGCGTTTGCAATGTATAAGCGGAAAAAATGAAATTATTTACGACATCACATTAAAAACCTCAAAAATAACAGTATTTCTCCACTATTTAATGGATGTTATTATACATATAAACCTTCCTCTTGAATCACTCTATCTATTAAAAAAAAAAACCGCATCAAAATCCGTTGCGTAGTTTTAAAGATTAAAGCGTACATAGGGATATAGGGACAGAAAAAGCGACTTTGTTTTATACTATGTAGTGATTAAAAAAATATTACATTAATCAAACTTTGACCACAAATAAGGAACTTTCATTAATGAAAATACGTTGTTCCAAATATCTTTGTAGAAATGCTATGATATAATTTCAAATATAGAAAATTATTTGATGAGAAAAAGTATTTTTTAATATTAAAACATATTGTAAATTATTTATTGAATAAAAATAATTTAAACTTTTAAAGACCGTCAAACCTAATCCTTCTACTTTAAAAATAATTAGAGCCATAGGAAAAATTTTAAAATGTATTATGTTGTTGCTATTCAATCGTCCCAATTCAAATTAATTTTTATTTTAGAGAATGTGAATAAAAAACTATATGTAAGTTTTGAAAATACAAACGCATTTCCTCAGTGGTATCCTTAATGATTTTAATTTTGAAATTGTCACAAAAAAATAAATTAATTCCAACTTTCCTCGTAAAAACTACATTGTAGATAGAAACTATATTTTAAACATATCACCAGAGATATTTTCAACGGCTCTACAATTGTATTTCATGCATTAAAAATCTAAAATACGCCTTAAAAATTTTATTATACGTATTTTCACCCTTTGGGCTTTGAAATTAAATTTAGCGTATTTTATTGCTTAGTTCCTGCCATGCGAGCTAAGTGCATGATCGTATAATTGTTCCTAATCACTATTACATTACAACACTCTGCTAATAGGGCTGCCATCTCCTACGTTTTCCCCGTAAGTTGTACGTTTTTCAGGCTTATTGTACGCTGCACGTTTAAATCTTTACCGCACGACGATTTCTTGAGTTTATTAAAAACATATCTGATTTAATAATCTTAAAAACTTTTATCAAAATTTTTACCTTTGGAATTTTTTTCCTTTTTAATCTATTTATACCACAAAAATGTGACTGCAAAATTAATTAAATAATTTTATTAAAGTACTTAATTCTTATATAGTTATAAAATAACAATTAAAACAAATAATTAATAATTAGTTTTAGAGGAAAATAAGAAGACAATACATATTCAACAAAGTTCAGTTGGATGTGAAAAATAACGGTAGTTCAATAAAACAAAAATGAACTTGTGTCAATAAAATCCGTTTTTTAAGAGATAAATCTGGCAACCCTATCTGCTAAATAACGCAGAAAACTTAATTCTGATTTAATATACAGGGTGTTTCACTACCAGACCGACAAACTTGCAGGAGGTGTAGGAGGCACAGAGACGACTCGGAATCACATAGCAATGCAGAATCGAAAATGCCGTAGTTGCGAGCTATGGTTAAAAAAAAGCAGAAAAAAAGAGCAGAAACAGAAACACATTAAAGGGACAGAAAACATTTTATTGAAAGGTTGTACTACAGAAGATGTTTGAAATTAAAACCAGAAGTCGTCAGGCAGGCTTGATAGCGGCGCTGCATGGATTCCTTTACGTTCTGGAAGATTCCTGGCGTGTCGCGTATCCTCCCGGCAGCTACAGATATTCGATCGGCGAAGTCTTCAACTGAAGGAACGGGAATTTCGTACACCAAACTCTTCATTTGACCCCAGAAGAAGATGACGACTTCTGGTTGTAATTTTGAACATATTCTGTAATTGCTTTCAATAAAATGTTTTCTGTACCATTAATATGTTGCTGTTTCTGTTCTTTTTCTCTGCTTCTTTGAACCATAGCTCGCAACTACGGCATTTTCGACCTTGCATTGCTATCTGATTGCTATACACCTCCTGCAATTTGTCGGTCTGGTAGTGAAACACCCTGTATATTTTAAAACTTATGATTTTGTTTATTGAACAATGTTAATTACTTTAATAATGTTCAAATGTTTAGAAACCATGCAGTAACCCAATAAACTGCATGCATTTTTTTCAGCAACAAAAGTTTCTACTTCTCAAGAATCAACAGCAATTTCTCATAAAATTCTGTGTAATTGTTGATAATGGTTGAAACTGATAATAATAGTTGAATGTTTTAAGAATAGTACGCGTGTTCCTCTCCCCTTCCCAAGCGTGTAATTTCACACTTCCAAGCCAAGGAATATTTTCACGCCTTGGTAAAAAAATATATATCATTTATATTTAAAAATAAATTTCTCAGAACACCACGATAAGTAAATTATTAACATATTTTTTTTAATTGAAAGTTTTATTTTTTATGAATTTTAATTAAAAAAATAAAATTTGTCAAAAATTATATGTAACCCAAGGTAGCTTGCACTGTAGTATCATGTTAGAGCCCACAAAAATATCATTAAATTGAGAAATAACTGCAATTTCTAGCTTCATAGCGTACAGAATTATTAACAATGTTGTGCATGCAAATAGTACAAAATTTGGTAGCTTTAGCTATTTTTTAAATTCTGTAAAAAAAAAACTTTCAAGCAAAGAAAATTATTTTTTTTTCCATTACTAGTGAAATCTGAGATGTTAAGCCCTCGTTGATTTAACATGGATTAACATATGATTATCTATTACTAAGTTCTTTACTTAAATTTATGAAATTACATTTTATTTTCCACTTATTACATTTAAACTTGTTTCTGAAATTCTTAATACAAAACCAATACATACATTTTTACCATAAATGCTGCTTGCATCTCTAAATTCTTGGCATACGATGCATTTACGCGCACATTATGCGGACTGTTTTCCAAAATTGTAAGGCTGTAATGTAAGGCTAAAATGTAGGATAGATATGATGACATGTTATACAAGGATATTTTCGACAGTTACATGAAACTGTGCGAGCTAAGCACAGACCTTTATGATTACAGAATTGCTCATCCTTTTCGAATTTCGTAATCACTATTCCATCATCACGACTAAATAACCCATAAACCTTAAATACTGATTTAATATATATGTATAAACCTTGCGATTTTGTTTTTTATTTGATAAAATTAGTTATATTAACAATACTCAGCTGTTTAGAAGCATTTTGTGCATTTTTTTTCATCCGTGTCCATTTGTCAAGAATGAACAGCCACTCTTCATAACATTTATGTAATTATTGATAATGGTTGAAACTGGTAATAATAGTTGTCTAGTATTTAAAAAATAATACGCATTCCCTTCCTCTGCTCATGCGTGTAAATTCAGATTTCACGCCTCCAAGTCAAGTAATATTTTCACACTTTGAAAAAAAAAACTAAACTATAATTCTGCCTACTATTCATATTTAAAAATGAATTTCTCAGAACCCTATATCATTTATCTACTCTTGAAACTTTGCATAACTGTTGGCTATAAGTAAATTATTAACATATATTTAAAAAATATCAAAAGGGGTATATTTTAAAAAATTTAATTAAAAAAATATATAAATTTGTCAAAAAATATATGCAAGTCAAAGTAGTTTGTGCTGTATATCATGTTAAAAACCTACAAAGAGATCTTTAAATTGAGATGTAAATGAAATTTATAGCATCATAGCTGACAGAAATATTAACAAAATTGTGCATAGAAACAGTGCAAAATTTTGTAGCTCTTTTTAAAATACAGTTAAAAAAAAAAAAAAAAAAAAAAAAAAAAAAAACGACGAACCAAAAAAAAAAAAAAAAATTTGTCAATTATTATTGAAATCTTAAATGTTAAGCCCCTCGTAGATTTGACATGGTCTAACAGGATTCACTTTTGCAAAGGTTTTTTACTTAAATATATGAATTTGCATTTTATTTTCCATTTATTGCATTTAAAGTTCGCACTACAGCAACAAAAATTAATCAAACATTTTTTATCCTTACAGATATGAATTCAACAATTAGTTAACTTTAACATTCAGGCAAAAAATAAATATGAGACTTATTGCTTTTTTGACATTCCTTACCTCCTCCCAGAAAAAAAAGACCAATTCAAGCCATTACTTGTTGGTATTAGGAGGTACAAAACTCTTTGGAAGGTTATAGTATCATTCCAGAAAATCTGAGAAATATGGGACATTTTACTATGATTAGTTAAACTCTTGTAGATGATCTCAATAAAGTCTCACGTTATACATTAACTTAAAATCTAAGCCTAGAGTTCCTTTAAAGAAGTGCCACCTGGAGGTAGAGTCCTGCATTGAGTCGTGTTACCCGCTTTTACCCACACCCGACCCGACCTGACCCGGTGGTCAGGGGTTGGCTTCTGCTTTTTTGTTGCGAGTCGGGTTTGGGTCGGGTTGAGTTTCATTGTTTTGGTTTCGGCTCGGTTTAGGGTTGGATTTTGATTCTTGCGGGCCGGGTTCGGGTTGACCCGCTTTTTCAAACGAATGTCCACAATATTTTTGCAGGTTAAATATATACACTATATTGCCAAAGTTGACCGGTCACTTACAATTTAAAACGTTTTGTTAACTATCTAGAAAATAGTGCAATATTGTGTACTCTAACTTGGCACTAATCAACAGATATTTGATACAACCCTTCATCTTTTTGCTTCATTGTGGGAACAACGGATTTCGAGCTTATTCTATCGACAATAATTTTCAGAATTTTCAAGCTATGATTTTGATACTTTCACAATAGTTTCTCTATATACTTAGCTAATACATTATGCATTATATTTTGAGTGTATTCGCGCATGCGCAGTCAAACCTTTTTTAGTAAACCTGCTCATTTTTCATCCAATTTTTAATATTTTTTAATTCTGCTTGCAGATTTTTATGTACAATGTTGTTTGTCATATTTTCTGAAAAGAACTTTTTTTATATTAAGAACTCTGCAAATTATAAGCAAAAATCTAGGCGAAATTTGGGACTGTTTTTATAAAAACCTTAATTTCTCTACGAGTATACATGCTATCTTCATAAAAATGAACACAGTATATTACAATAAGCCACGTGTTAATAATCTCGAGTTTGAACGCCTTTGCTACATTAGTTTTTACAGGGTTATCCAAAAGATATTCGTTCTTTTTCAATTTGTTGACAGTCCCCTATGGGGTTTCGTGAAAAAATCTTCGCGGAAATATATAATATATACTATATTGTTTACACACGTGCAGTTTCAGGTTAATTCCTCATGTATTTTTCTAGATAGTTAACAAAACGTCTAAAATCGCAAGTGACCGGCCACCTTTGGCAATATAGTGTATATATACAATTAGACCTCCATAATGGACACTCCCGAAAAGCGGACAACTCTATTTCGCAAACACTTTTTCAATTCCTGACACTTATATCGTTTTACGCTTATACCTTTTAATAGTGCGTACCTCCAAATCTACGCACACGTAGAATGTGTATGTGTGCAGAAAGTATCACAAATATGGTACGTGTGTTTTTGTGTGTATCATAAACGAAATGTTGGTAGTGTTTTCATATTCTGAGAAAAGAAAAAATGGTTTTTAAAGAAAGAATAATCTATGATTACATTTATTATTAACATTTTATTTTCTCATGCAGTATATTGAATATATACTTATTCACATTCAAATACCTATTTATTTTCATCTGAAACATTCATCTGTTCAAACTTTTTGTAAAAATCTCAACAATCCAACATGCAAAAAAATCTATATTCTAGGTATTAGGAGTATTATTCTAGGGCGAATCGGACACGGTAGAAAGAAAATTTGTCATCCCGACCCGCCAAAAAATAAAAACAACCCAATCCGATGCAGGAAGCTATCAAATATTTCGAGGTGTTCTCTATTTAGAGATTTCACTATATTTAAATATTAAATAATATAGATTTGTCCATTTTTCTAAATAAATTTTAAAATTAAATTAGAGACATAATTGTATACTTTTCAAAACAGGATTCTAACGTGATTTATTGTCCTTTCATTGCGGGTTCGGGTCGGGTTGCGGGTTGAAATATTGGAAGTTCGGGTCGAAGTAGGGGTTGTACAATGAAAGACACTTCATTCTTATTATGTCAACTTTCATAAGATAGTATATTTGGATACAACCCCTTATCTTTTTGCTTCCTTTTGGGAACAGCGAATTTCGAGCTCATTCTATCAACGTTTACTATCAGAATTTTCAAGCTATGTTTTTGAAACTTTCACAAATGTTGGTCTATACAGTTAGCTAATATATTATGCACAGTATATTTTGATTGTATTCGCGCATGCGTAGTAAAACAATATTTAGTGAATCTGCTCATTTTTCATCCAATATTTATTATTTTTTAATTCTGATTGCAGGGTATTGTATATAATGTTGTTTATCATCGTTCTTGCAAAGAACATTCTTTTATATTGAGAACTCTGAAAATTATAAGCAAAACACTTGGTGAAATTTGGGATTGTTTTTATAAAAACCTTAATTTCCCCACGAGTATACGTACTATCCTCATAAAAATGAACACAGTTTATTAAAAAAAGCCTCCTAAACATGTGCTACCGTTTCAACGCTTTTGTAATGTTAGTTTTTGCAGGGTTGTCCAAAAGATATTCGTTTTTCTTCAATTTGTTGACGGCCCCTAATGGGGTTTCGGGAAAAAATCTTCGCGGAAATATATGACGTCTATCATGTTGTTTACACTCCTGAAGTTTCAGGATAATTCCTCGTGTATCTTTTCAGATATTTAACAAAACGTCTAAAATCGCAAGTGACAGCTCATCATTGGCAATATAGTGTAGTTCGTTTACAGGGACTCACAAAAGAATATCATTACATTACGATCGATAGAGAGAAATCGTTCGCAATTCATTTTAATGATGTTATGATTCTTCAAACATAATCAAATTGAAAAGGATAACTGAAGTGCACTACAACATGCTTTCTACAGATTTTGAAACAAAATCAATCAAAAAATAGCAATGTTGGAAAAATAACTATGTGCACATTTTCAAAATTCACTATATGGAAGTCACAATTACTAAAAACTGTCATAAGCACATCACTCATCATCATTTCGGCCACTTTTATTAAAAAATCTTTGGCACTGACTATGGCTTCATAAATAATATCATTTTCACGTCAGTCCATCTTATTTGAAATTCATCTCACTCTGAAACTTTAAACATAATTTTCTATTTCTAATTCCCGGATTGTCTGCCATTAAAATACTTTTCTGTGTTTTATATAAGAGTTATAACTTCTATCGTTTTCCTTAATGAAAACAGGATGTCTATTATACATGCATGCACATTATGTGCACGAAATTAGGTAATCATATTCCTTTTTAAATATACGCTTCTCCTCTATATCTGCAATTGCTGATTTCAAAAATTCGCTTCCATATCCGTTTCTGCAGATGTCATAAAAAAAATAGCATCTGAGCATCTCAAATATCTAACCTACACTAATAATATAAAGAAGTAATGTTTGTGTGTTTGTTTGTAGGGTTAATGGCTGGAACTACCGAACCGATTTAAAATATATAGGTGGCAAAATGCTCGTGACCATTTCTACTCTAACATAGGCAACATTTTATGTCGGTACAATAATCACAGGGGGGGGGGGGTGCAGGAACAAAAAACGTTCTAAAATGGCGATTTCTCTGATATTGTTGAGGTTAGAAACTTGAAATTTGGTGCGGTGGATACTTTTAAGATATAAATACCCGCTATGTACGGTTTCTAAGACGTTCGAAATTTAAAACGGTGAAGTGAGTGGGAAACGTACAAAAAACGTTCTAAATTACGATTTATTTGGAACGATTAGAATTATAAAGTTGAAATTTGACAAGGCTGTTTCTTCGGAGACGCAAATACTTGTACAGAGCAATTTCTGAAAATTTCAAAATGTAAAAGGATGCAAGGAAAAAAGACATTCTAAAATTGCGATTTCTATGACACTGTTGGGACTAAAAACTTTAAATTTTGCATGATAGTTACTTTTAAAATTTAAATGTCCCCAAAGAACGGTTACGAAAAAATTCGATATTTAAAAGAGTGAAATGTGCGGGAAATATTCTAAAAACATTCTATAGTGTTAAGACTAGAAACTTGGAGCTTCACATAACTGTTACTTTTAAGACGTAAATACTCGCAACACAACAAGTTCCAAAAAATTCGAAATGTAAAAGGGTGCAGGAACTAAAAATATTCAAAAATTGCGATTTTATGACACTGTTGGGGCTAAAGAAGTTAAAATTTAGCATGGTGGCTACTTTTAAGTTGTAAATGCTCTCTATAAACGGTTTCTGGAAAATTCTAAATTTAAAAAGTTGAAAAGAGCTGAAAACGTTCTAAAAACGTTCTATATTACGATTTATTGTTACGGCTAGAAACTTGAAATGTTTAATAAAATTAGATTTATTTTCCCCAAAAACAGTCGAAAGATCTCCTGCAAATTTATTGAAGCACAATGGGTTGCTGCGCAACTAATAAAAATAAAATTAAATTTTATACATCTATTTCTTTAGCTAGTTTGCGCTTCAAAAGTTTAAAAATATCTTTATACTTCTTATAACCAAAGCATCCCTGCCATAATTAAAGGTTCTTACTAGATTTTTTTTCAGTAAGAGATGGCAACAAAATAATACCTGCGAATCCAACAGACCATTTATGTGACTTCCGAATTAAACTCAATGATCCGATTACATAGAACAATCTCAAAAAGAGCGTAACATTCCAGTAGGTAATCAAAAGCGCTATCAACAAATAGCATAAGGTCAAAACAAATTAATGAGTGTGCATCTAAATAACACTCCAGTTCTCTTTGGAATTACTTGTTTATTTCTCTTGCACATCTGTTTTAGGATAGGTTTAAAGAAAAGGTAAGTCAATGTTTATTATAATCTTTATGGCGATATTATGCGGAGTACGAAAGGGTAATGTCTTTTTTCCTACATCATTAGAGGAAGTGTTGTAAGGTGCCCCAAATTATGTAAGACGATCCGATTTGGAAGGGATCTGAAGACCCGTATCAAGAAACGACTGAATAGGACGTTACAAATCCCAATTTCTAACACTTTCTAACATAGTTGAAAAGTGTTTATAAATTCGTTTTTTCTGTCCATCTGTCTTTCTGGTCGTCTGTCTTTGCGTACTCTAGCTCGTGTAGATATACTGAGATTGCTATTTAATTGATACATATTATTGATGTTTACCATGACATGATCGGTATAGAAAATGAAGTGTTTATCATTTATGGTTAGCTTACAGGCAGTGGCGTAGCCAAGGGGGGAGGTCCAGGGGGTCCGGACCCCCCCCCGAACCTAGAATGAAAAATTGGTTTACTGAAACATAGATACAACATTAAAAACTGATAAGACGGAATCGCAAAGAACCATGAAAAATTCCGCTTTAGACAGGTATTTGACGTAGCAAGTATTATTTAAAGGTATGTCTTTCGCCGGGGATATAAAAATTTTCCGTTTAAGACAGGTTTTTGTCATAGATACATTCTATTTTTACAGGTATCCTCTAAAAGTGTTAAAACGTATTCACTCTATATCTTCTGAAAAGCATAGGTTTATTACAATAAAATCTGTGAAGATGAGAGCTATCTTAAACGGCAAAAGTTCAAGGTTCAACAAAAACAACACTACATATTTACACCTGCTAATATTTGAAACCTATCTAAAAATGGAACTTTATACGGTTGTGATTCCTTCTCTTTCTGTGAACACAGAATCCTCTTGTAAACGGAAACATTTCATGGTCTCGATGACGGAAAGATAACTATGCTTGATAAGTATATCTATCTACATCTGAATTATTTAATGATCCCTATAGCGATTCCGTTTTTACAGATTTTAATGTCACTAGATTAAATGCAAAACTTCGTCAACAGAGATTTGGGCATGACAAACTGTTGCTAACACTTACTGGAAAATACGAGTTTACACGAATTCAATAACAGCACATTGATAAGAGTTTGGCGATCCTTTTCTGTGTTTATTTTAGAATTTTATGTCGAGCAATATTATCATTTACTTTGAATATGCTGGCTGGAATTAAAGAAAAAGTAGTTTATTCTTCGATTAGACATTTGTGAATTTTTATCCAACATTACATTGCCACTTTCAAAATACCTGCAAAAATCTAAATGTGATTTGTCTTCTGCTGTAAAACATGCTGATGATGTTATTTTTCAGCTTTTGAAACTTTACATCAATCAGTAAGCAGGGAAGAGAAGACTGGTGTTCAAAAGTTTTCTGACCTGTTCAAGAGAGCACAATCCTTTGCTAAAGAAACTTTTGACGCAATTTTCTTTAGCCATACATATTCCTTGTCAAGTTGGCCATCAAATACATCTCATTTCAAACCTGAAGAATATTTCGGGAGGTGAATTTTCTTCCTCCTTTTGATACTTTTATTTCTGATCTCGTTATTCGTTAATCATTAAATGAAGAACAGAGGGATATTGAAAGATTTTTATGTTCTTCTGAGTTTGTATAAAATAATGGTGATTTTTATTTTTCAACTTTTAAACCCAAGCTATTTTTAATAAATTGTTAATGGAATATTACGTTGTTGCATATTATTCTGAAGAGCAAGTTTTTATTTACTTATTTAGTATTATAATTTTGTTTTTCGCCATTGTACAGGGATATTTAAGACAGTTATAGAAATTAAGTATGGGAAAGTTCATACGATTTTTTGTACTAATTCAAAATGGTACAAAAAACAGCGGAAACGGTTTTTATATCAACTGCACAACATCGTTGAATTCAGGAAGAGCAGAGGTGGGGGGGGATCCATTCAGGAGCATCGAAATGTCCCCCCTGGAAGATTTGGGATTTTATGCTTATTAATGGTTTAGAAATAGAATCCTCCTTCCGGAATTCCACAGTGTACCTTCCGGAGAAAACTGTCTGAATTCAACATTACATTTGACCCAAGTATGATTTGTGAACGCACTTTTTAGCATTCCTTCCAGAACTTTCGTGGTGGCAATGCGAGTTTTGAATATGGAGAAGGTCGTGGGTGACATTATGTCATTAAAAATAAGAAATTGAACCTAATACACGTACCAAAGACCTGCTGAACTTGGAGTATGTTCTAAAACTGTTTCCAACCACTTAAAATAAATTGGTTGAAAAGTAAAAAAATAGAAACCACCATTATTTTTTATACAATCTAATATTTACAAAAAAGTGCTAATCCAACAAAATGTTCACAAAAATTTAACATCTTTTAAGTCGGTCTGATATCGGAGACAATTATTGAGGTCGAGTTATTTACTTTGGTATGGAAAACAGCGAAACTTGAAACAGAGAAACCCAGAATAATTATGTATGTTTTAGACAATTGTAAAACTATTTTTTCCAACGTGAGCTATATTTTTTGCCTGTAGTGTAGTGTTGTTGTAGTGTTTGTTACACTACTAGTTTCTATAGCTAAAATTGCAAGACATTTTTCTTAAAGATTAAAACCTTATCTCAGAAACTCCCATGGGGAATCAGTGGTTGATGAAATTGGCAATTATGTCAACTTATTATCCAGTACCTATTACAGTGCAAGTTCTCAATTCCATGACAAGAAATTAAACAGGAAAATTGCAGTTATAAATGTAACCATTTCATGCAAGAAATAATGCCACTTAATGCAAGAAAATATTTGTTATATGAAACTTGATTTAAGTGCATTTAACTCTACAGTATGTTCTCAGTTATTTATATCATAGTGTTTGTAGAAATCTTTTTCACTGGTAAAGGTTAATGAAACTTCATTGTAGTATTATTAGCTGCAATTATAGAGATTGATCTTACTTTATTTTAGACATACTATTTTTTTAAATAAAAAAATACCTACATTCTTAAAAATACTCGAAATACTCCTATTGCACATACACACACATAGTCAATCCTGTCAAGACGGAATCACTGGAGTGACTGGAAAAATGTTTCATTTTAGACAGGTTTTCGTTTAACGAAGTGTGTAATTAATTAAAACTCTAAGATACAGTACCTCAATAAGATATAATGTTCGTTTGGACGTGATCCCGAAGCTCTTCCGTTTGAGACAGGATTCCGTTGTAGAAAGGTCCCGCTTTCACAGGCTTTACTGTATTTATAACTACATCAAAACCTGTTAAGACGGAATCGGAATCACAAAAGAGCGGTGAAAAATATTGTTTCAGACAGATTTTCAGCAGATTTAATTGTATGGTAATCCATATATCAAGACAATGTAATGCTTCTACTGAAGACAGGATTATATTATAGACAGGTTCCGTTTTGTCAGGTTTTAC
Organism: Maratus michaelseni; assembly: GCA_963931845.1. Taxonomy (NCBI): domain Eukaryota; kingdom Metazoa; phylum Arthropoda; class Arachnida; order Araneae; family Salticidae; genus Maratus; species Maratus michaelseni. The sequence continues at coordinate 114,165,383 of OZ007598.1, read as the reverse complement.
TATACATATAACATAAATAAGTATATTTATATAATTACAGCAAACTTGTGAAAATGAAACCTGTCTATAACGGAATGCTCACTTAAATGGAAATATTACTTTGTCCCATGGAAAAGAATCCATACAATTACACCTGCTTAGAAAAAAAACCTGTCTAAAACGGAATTTTTCACCACTTTTTGCGATTTTATCTTGGCGTGTTTCACTACATATATAACCTGAAGAAAAATTCTGGACCCCTCCCGAAAAAAAATCCTGGCTACGCCACTGCTTACAGGGACATTCAAAAGTATTCCGTTACATTACGGTCAATGGGGGAAAATCGTTTTCAGTTCATTTAATAAAGTTACACTATTTTAAACATAATAAAATTGATATGGGTCACATATGGACAACACCATGTTTTCTATAGAGTATAGAAAGCTATTGTAATTTATTTACAGGTACACTCAAAAGTATTATGTTACATTACGGTCAATGGGGAAATATCGTTTTTGAGTGCATTTTAATGATGTTATACATATTTTAATGATGTTTCATACATAACGAAGACGATATGCATAACGGAAGTGGTTGGTAACATGCTTTATGTATACACTGTAAAAATTTTGGTGTTACGTTACTCTATAAAATTGGTGGTAGAATTACTGCCTCCAATTTTATGGAGTAATTTAACTGATGTAACTGGTGTAACGTTACTCACCCCTTGTGGAATATTACACCCTAATAATGTGAAACATATCAGAAATGTCTTTAAAAGGTTACACCACAATTAGCTGTAAGTTTACACAATAATTGTTAAGCTTACGCAATAATAATTCGCTGTTCCCAAAAGGAAGCAAAAAGATGAGGGGTTGTATCAAATATAGAATGAGAGACACTTTATTCTTATTATGTCAACTTTCATAAGCTAGTATATTTGGATACAACCCCTCATCTTTTTGCTTCCTTTTGGGAACAGCGAAATTCGAGCTTATTCTATCGACGATTACTATCAGAATTTTCAAGCTATGCTTTTGAGACTTTCATAAGAGTTGGTCTATACATTTAGCTAATATATAATGCACAGTAAATTTTGATTGAATTCGCGCATGCGCAGTGAAACAATATTTAGTAAAACTGCTCATTTTTCATACAATTTTTATTATTTTTTAATTCTGATTGCAGGGTATTGTGTACAATTTTGTTTGTCATATTTTCTGAAAATAACTTGTTTTTATATTAAAAACTCTGCAAATTATAAGCAAAAATCTAGGCGAAATTTGGGACTGTTTTTATAAAAACCTGAATTTTTCTTCGAGTATACATGCTATCTTCATAAAAATGAACCCAAATTATTACAGTAAGCCACTTAATCATAATCTACAGTTTGAAGGCTTTTGCAATATTAGTTTCTACAGGGTTATCCAAAAGATATTCGTTTTTCTTCAATTTGTTGACGGCCCCTTATGGGGTTTCGGGAAAAAATCTTCACGGAAATATATGACGTTTATCATGTTGTTTACACTCCTGAAGTTTCAGGATAATTCCTCTTGTATCTTTCCAGATATTTAACAAAACGTCTAAAATCGCAAGTGACCGATCATCATTGGAAATATAGTGTATATTTACCAAAAGAAAAAAAAAAAAAAAAAAAAAAATGCGATTTCTCTCTAAACATAAGATGTTTTTAATTATTATTATTATTTTAAAATATTGTTAATTTTTCAACATTTTGTACTAAAAGTTATTCGCATTTGTACATTTTGTTAAAAACTGAAATCGCGTTACAGCAAAAATGCATAAAATAAGATCGCACATAGAGGGGGATAGGTATATTCAGCACTGCCTGATTTTCACTTGAAAATCAGCTGGAATTTTTAAAATAAAATGATTTTTTTCAGTTTTCTATTAATATAAAAATAGAGAAATACTGATGTAAAATTATCCAATTGTAGACTTTATAAATACATTTTTAAAGTCTATTTTACAAACATGTGCACACACTATTCATATCTCAATAATTCAATAATGTGTTTATTTCTTTCTTTACTCTTGGGGGAAAAAAACTATCTTTCAGCATATTATTAAACAAATCTCGTAGCATTAACTCAGTTTTAAATTGTGTATAAATTTAAACTGTATTGTTAAGTTACTTACGTTCTTCAGAAATACAATTAATGATGTTATAGAAATAAAACTATTTTTAATGCATGGTGCATTCAAACGAGCATTCTAACTTTAAAAAAAATCCCTGACGGCTCGGCCTACAAGCACAGGTAGATTTCGAAGACGCAGAACGTGGGGCGCCTGTTTGTCGGGAATTGCGGAAGAAATGACCTTTTTGCGATGATGCTGCAGTTGGAACCGTCTACTTCGAAACCAAACTTGTTTGCAGGCGGAGCCAGCAAGGATTTTTTTTTTTTTTGCTATAAGAGTTGGTCCTATAAAAAACATGTCAATATAAAAATTTTAGATAATATTAAGGGGATTTATAATAAATTTAAGCGGATTTGAAATCTTGGGAATTGACGAAGTTATGAATTTTTTTCTTCTAAAACCCCCCTCCCCCCCCCCCCTTAAGGCAATTTTTAATTATATCAAAAATCTGTCATATATAAATTTTCGGCCCTTCTCCTAGAAGTAATAACTTCAAACGGATTCGATACGTATCATAATTAAGAAATTATGGGTTTTTTTCTGTTTTCACAAAAAGTCTCCCCATCCCCCCCCCCCCCTTTGGTTCGATTTTGTCCATTAACGAACTTGACCGAGATTTTACGCCCCTTGATTTTATGTATCAGTTTCGAAAAGATGCGGGAGTTGGAACCGCCTACTTCGAAAAATAGCTTGTTTGCAGGCGTAGCCGGCAGGGATTTTTTTGTTTTTAATTTTTTTTTTTGCTATAACGGTTGGTCCTATAAAAAACTTGTCAATATAAAAGTTTTAGATAATACTAAGAGGATTAATAATAAATTTACGCGGATTTGATATCTTGTGAATTGACAAAGCTATGATTTTTTTCTTCTAAAACCCCCCTTTCCCCCCCCCCTTGGGAACATTTTTAATTATATCAAAAATCTGTCCTACATAAATTTTCGGCCCTTTTCCTAGAAGTAATAATAACTTTAAACGGATTCGATACGTATAATAATAAAGAAATTATGAGGATTTTTCTGTTTTCACAACCCCCCCCCCCCATTTCCCTCCCTTGGTTCGATTTTGCCCATTAACGAATTTGACCGAGATTTTATGACCCTTAATTTTATGTATCAGTTTGGAAGAGATTTATGCAGAATTTTTCCAGTTATCGTGGTCAGAAAAAAGTGACATAGATAGATAGATAGATAGATAGATAGATAGATAGATAGATAGATAGATAGATAAACTTTTGAACTGGGGGTGTTTTTGGGTTCTGGGAGTCATGATCGGCGTAGATCTGCAAAAATTTTTCAAAATTTCCAACTTGGGTGAGAATGTAATAGGCAGTATTTCTTACGAAATCTACCTAAAAAATGCAAAATATGTATCGTAATGCATAAATTTCTCGCAATAAAATTTGCTTGACCAAAGGAAACTTCAGGAAGTATGTAAGAAAGGATAAAAGTATCGCTGAATGATAGAAATGAAGATTATTCTTAACATTTAACGGGGGGGGGGGAGGGGATAACTTTCTGACTTAAAATCAATTTGATATGTCGAAGTATAAAAGTGAAATATAAATTCTTAATTTTTTTCTATATCGAATAAAAAATAATAAATTAAAAAGTATATTTAACAGTCGTAATAATGAATTCCTCTTTTAGCTGAAATGTATACAAATTACATTTATATGCAGATAAAATTATGACATTAATAATTAGATTCAGTAAAAATTATGTTTTATTATATTTGACATAGGACAAGTGCAGTGCACATTTTCATAAAAGAAGGCACTGCAGTTGAATAAATGATGTTAATTTTTGTTAATTTGTAAAATTTCTGTTTTCCTACAAATGTTCCGTTCTATTAAGCTCATTTCTGTAATTAATAGACAACAAATTAAACTTGTTAAAATTTTTATTTATTTCCTAATGTGTAAAATAAATGTTTATAACACTACTTGTTACCTTATTTTCGACACTCAAAAACTTGATTTATACGCGACCTCCGTTATAAGACCAATTTTTAATGGAACGGAGCATGGTCGCTTTATGGAGGTTTTACTGTATATGTGTAAATTTCAAAATTTCTACAAAATTATTGACAGATACACATCTATCTCTTTCTATCAAGATGAGGAAAATAATATATATAAGAAATTATAAAAGGGAATAAAATTGCAACTTACGAGTAAATTACGAACTTTTCTTTAATTTGTTTCCTTCGTTTGTTCTTCTTCATACTGGAGAATGTTCAAGCAGCAAGTATTTTTAAGTGTGTTCGTAATTATATAAATACGTAGCACCAATAGTCGTCGTCTGGTCCGTCTTTCTGTCCGTCTGTCCGCATTTAACAGCACAAAAACTACCCAGCTGAATGGTTTGAAATTTAATATATATAATCGTTGCAGAATTTTGTCGACACATTTCAAATTTTATGAAAATTGAATCAAAACTTAAGAAGATATTAATAAAAATATTTATTAAGTAATTTGAATTTTTTTAAAAACGGTATTTCCTTGTTATAGCAGCTTCCGAGGTTAATCGTCAAGCGACCAAGATGTATCACCAAGTTATCTGACATGTATGACGTTACATTCATATGTGACGTATATGGCATTTTATAACCTCTCTGACCAAGTTATAGTCACATTCTTCATTCTGTTAAATCCTATCATACGTAATTAATTCAACGGTATCCCATGATAGGTAATGATTCTAGGTTGTCATCGGGGTTTACGTACTGTGTATCGTGGTTAAAAATCACATGACAGTCGCGGTCTTATTCAAAACTCACTTTGATGCGCAGCTATCAAACAAAGGAATGCCACTATTAGTTTGTTTTCTGCTGCTCTGTTTTCGATTTGATAATTAGATTGTTCTTAAATAATAAGAAAAAATAACGTAACTTTCATTGCGAGTGTGCTATTCTACTGAAAATTTACTTTCATTTATTGAGTGTATGAAAAAATTGTCATCTCTTTAGATGAAGTTGTGACCGGGGATAATATGTAATCTGTCGAATGTAAGTATTAACCCTTACTCCGTTTCAATGTTATATATAGATTTTTAAGTGCTTAATGTTATATATTCTAAATCTTTGGTGAATTATAAAAATTTAGTCTTTTCACCAAAATGCCGATAATTTTATTTCTACGAAATTGAGTAGATCGGTAAAATCGTAATGTAGAAGAATTGGCTAATGTTTAAATAGATATCACGTTCAGTAAAAAGTTTTCCGCCAAAATGTTTTTTATTGTAAAATGATAAATACATACAAAATCATCAAAGCTAATGAGGATAGTAATCTCCGTTTAAATCTACAATCGTTTACGAACATTTTGGCAACTTTTCAACCCCTTCTGCGAAAAAATTATGGCGTGCGCGAGTCCAGAAAGAGATCGACCTCAATTATGGCCTCCTCATTTGAATGGAAGATTGTTCCATCAAGATGCAGCTACAGATGTGAAAATAGATAGAAATCTGAAGGAGCCATGTCGGGGCTGTATGGTGGATATTGTATCAAATCCCACTCCAGCTTGTAGAGCGTCCAGCCGGTCATCGTACTAACGTGTGGCCGGGCGTTGTCTTGATGAAAGAGAACCACCTTCCTTCTGAACTCGTTTCTTCGTTTTTTGCGAATGACATCGCAAACTTTGATTAGCATGTTGCTGTATATTGCACAGTTGATAGTCTGTCCGCTTTTCAGGTACTCTTTGTACAGAATTCCACAATAATCCCACCAGATGCAGAGGAGCACCTTCTTGTTAAATAAGGCACGTCTTGCAACCGAGCCAGCTGATTCTCCAGGTGCTGACCACCCTCCTTTATGGCTTGTATTGTTGTAGTACACCTATTTTTCACCACAGGTCACAATTCTGTCCAATATTCTCTTTCCTTTGATCTCTGAGCAGAGCCAAACGACAGTTTTTTCTCCTGCGCTTGTCGTCATCAGTCACTTCGTGAGGCACCCAGTGATTGAACTTAAACGTAGGGCTTATGCGTTTTAGAGCGTTAACTATTGTTTTTTGGAAAATGTTAAGCTCTAACGCAATAGTTCGTGTTGAAACATTTCTGTCTTGATTAATGATTTGCTTTAACTGCTCACAATCAACTTCAATAGGGTGGCCGGAACGTGGTTCATCTTCACTGTCGACATTTCCAGCTTTAAATTTTCGAAACCAAACTTTGACTGTATCATAAGAAACAGTATTGATTCCTAAACTTTCACACATCTTTCTGGGGTATTCAGTCGCACTGAGTTTATTACGGAGCTCATAGTAAATAATTGTTGTGATCTTCTGACAAGATAGCTCCATTTTCAACACTTTTTTGAAGCACAAGGTAATAAATTTTTAACAAACAAATTACACAGTCATGTAGTTCCTGTGCTCTGCTTTCAAATGCAAAATTTGGTGGGCTGAAAGGCTAATAACCGCACAAATGACAGATGTTTGCGCGAAGGTATCTTCCCTTGGCGGAAAACTTTTTATTCAACGTAATATTAAATCCATCCTGCTGTATTTTTTCCAATACCTTAAAATTGTGTTACAACTTTGAAATTTTTACATATTAAAATAATCATTATTAAATAGGCTGTGTTAAATTTTGGCGTATTTACAATGACTTCTAGGATATAAAGAGCCCAGTTGGATTTTTTTCCCTACTGTTGACAACATTTGGGTACAAATTATTTCATGTAATATGCATAAAATTATGCCAGTGCTTTGAACTTTTTATTTAACAATTATAATTTCGTTGTCTAGGGAAAATATCAGCGAAAAAATATTATTTTTTAGATATTTTGTGTGTTAAAATTGTTTCGTTCTCTTACATGCTCATAAGTAAATATTAAACGCTTTTTTTTAAATACTTATTTTTGTAATACAGCTTTAAAAATGGTATAATATATTAAATAAAATATGTATCCAATGACCATGTATAGTTTTGGTGCAGAAATGTTGATATTTAAAATATAAAAGTTCTGCTTGAAAAAAATGTCACTTTTTTTCGCTTTCTTTCAAAAATCCATATTGTTCCAATAATTTAAAATTGGGTTACAGCTTTCAAATTTTTATATATGAAATAAATTATTCTGAAGTTGTCTGTGTTAATTTTTGGGGTATTTACAACGTTTTCTAGTGTACAGAAAACTTAGCTGGATATTTCCAATTTTTTTCTCTCTTTTGACAACATTATATCGGGATGCAATTTTTTTTTAATTTAATGTACATAAAATTATGTCTGTGCTTTGAACTTCTTGCACTATTTAACAATTATAATTCCGCTACTTAGGAGAAATTTTGGTGAAAAAATATTAATGTTTATACATTTTGTGTTTTAAAAATTGGTTTATTTTGGTTGTTAACACCTACTAGTTGACCCACTCGGCGTTGCCAGGGCCCGTGATAAAACCTTAAATGAACCAAAAATGAAAAATACTGATAATTAGTGATAAAAATTCTCGCAAGAAAAGATTAATAAAAAAGCTTTTGTTGTCCAAACTCTTTGAAAATGTTAATGGTTATAAATATAAAGATTTTACAGCCCGTGTAAAAATTACTTTAAATTTATTGGTATTTGGTTGTAAAATAAATAGGTTTTCTTCCCCAGAAAACGACCCTTTTTTCAAATTCTATAGAAGGGAAGAACTCCCCCTCCCATTTACCTTTCCAGCCTTCAAAAAAGTGAAAGCGCATCCCTTCCCTTTCCTTTTTGTTCACCCTTCTCTCAACTAAAGCAGGTAGAAGAATAGATGCTCCAGGAAGGGGGAATAAAGATGGAATGAACAGGAATTTAGAGGGAGTATTTCCTAGGGGTAGGGTTGTGAGCAGTGAAAGCCAATAGGCGAGCTGTTCTTTCCCCAACCGTCTTGATTCTTCTTAATTCTGTTCCCTGCTTTATCTACTACTCAAAAAAGTTGAGGCAGGCGAAATAAAGTCGAATTTGCACTGAAAAATTAAGACTTTTGCTACTATTCTCTTTATATGCTCAGAAATAAATATTGAGCATATTTCATATATATTTTTAAATACTTAAACTAAAATTTTGAAATCTTTATATATTATATAAAGTGTGTGTCCAAAGACCGTGTATAATTTTGATGCAAAAATATTGATATTAGGGTATAAAAGTCCCCCCCCCCTTCTCTCTCATCTCTCTCTCTCTTTTTTTCCAACAATCGTATTTTTTTTCTCAGTAACTTAAATTGTTCTACAGCTTTGAAATTTTTATATGCTAAATAAATCACAGTATCTAGTATGTGTTATTTTTTTGTATTTACAGTAACTTCTAGGGTACAGAGAGCTGCGTACAGTTGAATATACGTATATATATATATTTCACTTTTGACATTATAACTGTTTATAAAAATTTTTTATTTAATATGTTTAAAATTATGATAGTATTTTGAACTTTTTATAAGATTTAATCATAATTACTCTGCTAGGAAAAAATTGTTGAAAAAATATTAATTTTTATATATTTTGTGTATTAAGAATATTTTATTTATGTTATGCTCAGAGATAAGTATTGAGCACATTTTATTTTGTTTTAAATATTTATTTTTCTACTAAATCTTAAATTTTTTTTTATATATTGTGTAAAATATATATCCCATGACCGTCTATAATTTTGGTGGAGAAATATTGATATTTAGGGTATAAAATACCTGTTTGAAATTAAAAAAATAATAATAATCGACAATTTTTTTTTCCAAAATCGTCAGTTGTGCTTCAATTTTGAAATGTTAAATAAATTATATTTACGTAGTTTGTGTTATATTTTGGTGTATTCACAATGATTTGTAGGATATAAAGGGCTCAATTATTTGTTTTTCAGTTTTAATAACTTTATACCTGGTTACAAATTATTTTAATTAGGACTTAAAATTATCCCAGTGTTTTGAAATATATGTAAGATTTGATAATCATGATTGCGTTGCTTGGGGACAGTAACGAATTTTATCAAATTAAAGAACGACTCGGATATGATAGTAATCTAAAATATATTATGTCAATTTGTTTGCTTAGCTCAGCTGAGACCGGGAGCGTCACGTGACTACTCTAAATTGAAGAAGCGCGGTAGTCCGTCTTTCTCGTTAGCCCCGGTTGTCATGGTGATTACGTCATATTTAAGGTGAGCCATATTATTTCCGTATTACTGAATTTAAAAACCGAATTTGTATACTAAAATTGTTTAATTATAGCAGTCCTATAATTTACCGACAGTTTTTGCGGATAGATGTTTTCGGAGAAATATATATCAAGTGGAAAAAAAGTCTATATATGGATTTCAATTTCTGAAATTTTCAAAGCTAGGCTAAAGTTTTCCATTGGAACTTTCAGTAAATGTCAACAAAAGATTCAATGTTGGCAAGTTAAAATGTACTTATTTTATTATGGAAATTAATCATATCATAATAACAAACGATATAATTCCTTTCACTGAAATAATATCAGTACGAACGCACCTCATTTGTCACGTTTGACGTACAATTTCCAATTTGTTGTTTTTTATCCATTTTCCTAGTAGTGTAATATGAAATAATATTTCAGTTTGTACTCTTTAAAAACTTTCTACTAATTTAAGTAATAAATTATTCCATGCGCCGAAGAACTGAGGCCGGCATTGAAGTCGGTGGACGAAACTTCGAACACTATCTTTGACCTATGTTACGTTTGATCATGTACATTTGTTGTTTTTCATGTAAATTCATGTAAATTTATTATTAAAACGAATATTCACTAACGTGGCGTCTTTTTATTTATTTATTTTTATTTCTGATGTTTCTGTGTACACCACCACGTCAGGAAAGAATTTCCGATCCTGCATTGCAATATGATTCCGAGTCGTTGGGCACCCTATCTCTCCTAGAAGTTCTGAAACGTTGTACTGAGACACCCTGTATATTTTTGTTAGCGCAATAATTAGTATTTTAGTTTTAACATAACTATTTACCTACAATGGTTACTTTGCAACCTATTATGTTTCTATTGAGTATATTAGATAATTTTAGTTGTAATTAATTTGGTTTTTTGTGATTTATCAATACTGATATTGGTTTTCTATTTTCGTACAGCTGGCGGTGTCACTATATGCTGCTTGTCCACTTATGCCAGGAGAGGGTTGTTAATGTGATTTCTAGTTCTCAATTAATGCTCGTTGTTTCGGGCTTCTTAAGGGGCTGGGTTCTCTGGGTAGTAGGGGCGGCTGTCCCATGTCCCATGTACTTGAAGAAAACCTTTTATTTATTTTCAAATAAATTTGTTCGTAAATCCTGGTGTCATTCGATCTTCTCAACATTTTAGCAACATAAGAACATTGCCCCTGAAAGGACTGAAAGATTAAGGTGATTTCTAGTTCTCAATTAATGCTCGTTGTTTAGGGCTTCTTTGGGCGGCTGGGTCCTCTGGGTAGTAGTGGGGATCTTTCCGCCGGGACATTTGTGCCACAAACCTAACAGATGGTGTCTGTGCGGGTATCCCATGTCTCATGCACTTGCATAAAAGCTTTTATTTATTTTCAAATAAATTTCTTCGTAAATCCTGGTGTCATTCGATCTTCTCAACATTTTAGCAACAGAAGAACATTGCCCCTGAAAGGATTGAAAGATTAAAATGATTTCTAGTTCTCAATCAATGCACGTTGTTTCAGGCTTCTGCCGGCGACTGGGTTTTCTGGGTAGTAGTGGGGATCTTTCCGCCGGGACATTTGTGCCACAAACCTAACAGATGGTGTCTGTGCGGGTATCCCATGTCTCATGCACTTGCATAAAAGCTTTTATTTATTTTCAAATAAATTTCTTCGTAAATCCTGGTGTCATTCGATCTTCTCAACATTTTAGCAACAGAAGAACATTGCCCCTGAAAGGATTGAAAGATTAAAATGATTTCTAGTTCTCAATCAATGCACGTTGTTTCAGGCTTCTGCCGGCGACTGGGTTTTCTGGGTAGTAGTGGGGATCTTTCCGCCGGGGCATTTGTGCCACAAACCTAACAGATGGTGTCTGTGCGGGTATCCCATGTCTCATGCACTTGCATAAAAGCTTTTATTTATTTTCAAATAAATTTCTTCGTAAATCCTGGTGTCATTCGATCTTCTCAACATTTTAGCAACAGAAGAACATTGCCCCTGAAAGGATTGAAAGATTAAAATGATTTCTAGTTCTCAATCAATGCACGTTGTTTCAGGCTTCTGCCGGCGACTGGGTTTTCTGGGTAGTAGTGGGGATCTTTCCGCCGGGACATTTGTGCCACAAACCTAACAGATGGTGTCTGTGCGGGTATCCCATGACTCATGCACTTGCATAAAAGCTTTTATTTATTTTCAAATAAATATGTTCATAAATCCTGTTGTCATTCGATCTTCTCAACATTTTAACAACAGAAGAACATTTACCCTGAAAGGACTGAAAGATTAAGATGATTTCTATTTTTCAATAAATGTTCGATGTTTCAGGCTTCTGCCGGCGACTGGGTTTTCTGGATAGTAGTGGGAATCTTTCCGCCGGGACATTTGTGCCACAAACCTTACTGGTGTCCCATGTTCCATGTACTTGAATAAAAGTTTTTATTTATTTTCAAATAATTTTTTTCATAAATCCTAGTGTCATTCGATCTTCTCAATATTTTAGCAACAGAAGATCATTGCCCTTGAAAGGACTAAAAGACTGCTAATATTGCTATTACACGGGATAAGTGGAAGCGGCAAAAATTGAGGCGACTCATCAGTTTTCCAAGCATTTTATTGGCTGTTCCGGGAAAAGCCTTTTCCTTCGTTAGATTTCTATTCATTTGGTTGGCTGTTCCACGCGATATGCATGGAGAGACGACAAATTAGCTCTGACAATAAAAAGTTGCTCTTCTCTTGTTGCTTGTCTTTTAAGCCATAGGTTTAACATGGTGTCGCCAGAAAGTAGCGAGTACTTTAACGCCTCGAGTAATAGCACTTTAAGAAGTCAATACTTCTCTTAAAGGGACTCGCCACCTTCATTTACCAAAAACAAAACAAAAGTTACGAAAATGTCATTTTTTTTTTTCGATTTGCGTTTTTTAATATATAGTATGATCAAATGCTAAAACCTCAATATGTATTTTTCAACATTTTGATATTTTATGGATGTTCTTAATGGTACGTTTTATAAAATTAATGATCAGATTTTCAGTACCACAAATTATTTTTTTTAATGGTAATTAAATATTCTTTTTTACTGAATTTTTACATGACATTTTTTTTCTTAAATTATGTAACTTTTGGTATTCTGATCTTAAAGTTACAGGCAGCACTTCTGAAAATTCTTCTATTCTAATAATAAAAAAAAAAACGCTGCTGCTGGCTTAATTGAATTCATTGAGACCTTTTCACTTTCTCGGCTTATCTGACAAAAGCTTTGCATATAAAACATAAAAAGTGGTAGTTTTATAGTTAAATGTATGATAAACACGTTGAAGAAGACAGTTTTTAAATCTCAGAATAATTATTGTAATCGCTATTTAATGTTGAAATCTGTCAAGACTATGGAGCTATGAATGCAGAGGAAAAGACAGACTGTGTAGTGTCTACCAGTTGCAAGTTAAGTAAATAAGGATGTAGTCACAAGATGGCGGCTTTTGCCTTATTTGATCCCGTTTTAATATCAGTTTTAATTAGCTGTATGATTGCTGCCTTCTCCTCGATCTCCAGCCATCCAAAGTTTTTTCAATAAATGTATGGGTACGGATTTTGTTAAACTGTTATTAAAATGTTATAAATCGCCATTGCCTAATGTAATCTACAGTACTACAAAGCGTTTCTCTAATTTACTGTATTTTACTTACACAGAATTGTGTGAAACAAGTGAATACAAGTGAGTTGGGAATTTGGAACCACTTATTCGTATTTTCATTATTTCTTATGTTAATATTTAATTCGGTTCTCGAACAATTCTGTGGAACAAATTGTGTTCGAGATCCGACTTACCACTGCATTTCTCTTATGGGGCTGTGCATATATAACGTTATCATTTGGAGAAGGATGGGAATCTGACACTTGATATCGTAAGATATCTCCAGGAGGTGGGGGAGGTTTGTCTTTTGGTTGTTAGAAATTGTGTTCGAGAACCGAGGTACCATTGTATTTCTCTTATGGGGCTGAGCATACATAACTTTCTCATTTGGAGGGGAGGAGAATCTGACACCATATATCGTAAGATGTCTCCAGAAGGAGGGGGAGGTTTGTCTTTTGATTGTTAGAAATTGTGTTCGAGATCCGAGATGCCACTGTATTTCTCATATGGGGATGTGCATACATAACGTTATCATTTTGGGGGGGGGATCTGACGGTTGATATCGTAAGATATCTCCAGGAAGAGGGGGAGGTTTGTCTTTTGATTGTTAGACATTGTGTTCGAGATCCAAGGTACCACTGTATTTCTCGTATGGGGATGTGTATATATAACGTTATCATTTGTGGGGGGGGGGGGTATCTGATGGTTGATATCGTAAGATATCTCCAGGAGGAGGGGGAGGTTTGTCTTTTGATTGTTAGAAATTGTGTTCGAGATCCGAGGTAGCACTGTATTTTTCGTATGGGGATGTGCACATATAACGTTATCATTTGGGGGGGGGGGGATCTGACACTTGATATCGTAAGATATCTTCAGGAGGAGGTGGAGATTTGTCTTTTGATTTTTGATTGTTAGAAATTGTGTTCGAGAACCGAGCACTGTATTTCTCTTATGATACTATACCTATATAACGTTAACATTTATCTGACACTTGATATCGTAAGATATCTCCAGGAGGAGGGGGATGTCTTTTGATATCGTTATCATGTTTTATACAACCAAAATTCTCTCTTTCTCTCTCTCTCTCTTTTTTTAAATCAAAATAGTCTGTTATCTTTTTTTAAGTCTGCTATCGATTTTTATGAAAATGCAAAGTTATTATTGAAGACTAACTAAATGATAATAAAATCATTTCATTCCAAAATATGGAATACCGTTCCAACGTTTGACATTCCCATTCTTCTGCCATATGCGCATATAATCCGTTGTTGGAGAAACGAGGTGTGAAGTATGTTTGAAATGTATCTGTTGCTTTTACTAGTAAAGAAAAAAGAAAGAATGTTGCAAACCTCTTTTTATTGATAAAAAGTACTGATTTCCCCCTCCCCGTTCAGGGAACAAGTGCACGAAGACAATATTATTGTTGAATGAATTATGTAAGAAAAAACTATTATCAAATATTTTTTTTAAATAGTAATCATCTTTTTAGGTGTTATTTGATACAAAGTTATTTCATGTATAATAGTGATACTTCATTAACATCATCTCTTCATTTGAACCAGTAAAGTATGCGAATAACAAATGTATAACTATATCTGTATAGCACCACAGACGTATAAAAAGTTTTAAAAAAATTAAAAGTGTGCAAATACACAGATTTTTTTAGATTGATAAGGATATCATTAGAAAGGCCGAGGAATGATAACATAGAGTAACTCCGGGAGAGTCGCCGCATCCGGGATAGATGCCACCCCCTGGTATTTCATGTAATTATCGATAGATGATAGTCAGACGCACAGTATAGGTGCGCAGTGAGATTACTTTAACCAGTGTATAGAGTGAATCCCATTTCGATGTTTACTTGTAGCTGTACAATCCTTATTTTGAGTTAAGTGCATGATTACAACATCCAAACTTTTTCACATGTTATGTTTAAATACTTTTTATACGCTAATTACTAAATGCATGCATGATTTCCAAGTCAAAACTAAGTGTAGCGTCTGTATAGAGTACTGTGTGTATGGTTACGCCATTTTTCTTTGCGAGGGCAGGCAACTATGATGGGCTACGTCTGTACCGTACAAAATGGGATACATGCCGCATTGTTGATCTGGTATACATGCCGCAGTTCTTTTGTACAGGATGCCGCGATTAATAAAATTCAGTTCATCATACATTGATGAATGTCCAAACAGTATGAAGTTTACTACACCTAAGGATAAAAAGGGAAAAATAAAAAGTAAGAAGGCAAAGAAAGATGCAAGTCAAGATGATAATAATGAAAAGTTGGATCACACATGTGACGCGGACGTTCTTTGCAAGAAATGTGTAGAAAACTACTACAAAACTAAGAGGAAGTCTGGCTTCATTGCATCATGCGTCAAATGTGGTTACATGAAGACTGTACTATTTTCTACACTTTTGCGGTCAAAAAAACAGGTCTATTAACAAATAAAACAATGTAAACACTATTTTACTTTTTCTGTTCCTTCTGTAATACACTGATGTTACGTTGTTGTTGAAATAACAATTAAAATCCAATCTTTAAAAAATAAGTAGATAATTTTAGTAGTGAAGAAAGTAGGCAGACTAATATTGATATGAACCTACTAGTACGTTTCAATGTACTCATTTAGTTTCTTTTTGGTCTTACATAGTTAATTATAGTCCAGATATGAATATTTGTTTGAATATTTTCTATTTATAATTTCATTTCGTTCTTATGACAAGCGCGGCATAACTCCTACACAAGTGCGGCATTTCACCCTAAATGTACGGGTGATGGGCCGCAGTGTAACGTTTTAGAAAAAAATTATTTAAAAATATTAATTATTTTTTTTTGTCACGGTACACATGTTGTATATTTAACATTAAATAGCACAGCATGATTTTTCTTTTAGTTTATGTGCACCATTTTATACACAAATTAAAAAAAAATATGCGGCATCTCACCCGGAATTACTCTAGAATATCATAAGGGGAGGGGGAGAGTGTTTCCAAAATTACCAAAAATTTTATAACGTTATATATGTACAGCCCCTATACAGCGTGCAAAAAAAAATATTTTTTCACATTCTTGGTAGTTTAGAAACAATTTAAATAGTAGCCAGGTGATGCAAAACAATTTAAGATAAACTCTAAACATTTCTTCAACATTGATGCGTCCAAGGTCCGCCTATTATACATCTTTTTGGAATGAATTCTGGAACACGCGTTACCCAAGATCGTCTGCGCCACGCTCGGACGATCAGCTTCCAAGAACATTCCACGGATCAGTAAGTCCTCTGCAGACAATTACAAGCACGATTTTCCGAATGCCCTCAGGTTATGTCCACTTTCGCTTTCGTTTCAAACACGCTTTAAGTGAAAGTGATTTTTTTCTTTTTTTGTTTTGATGTAATTGCAGGATTAAAAGAAGCGTTATAATAACTTTTTTATTTGAATTTTTTTTTCAAGGCCCCTTTGATCAAAAATCCTTATTTCATTTTTAACACTTTACAACATAGTTGAAAAGTGTTTATGAATTAACTTTGTCCTACATCCTGTCTGTATGTTCGTGCTCTAACTGTCGTAAATATACTTGAATTGCTATGTAATTTATATAGTATATATTACTGAGGTTTACTATGGCATGTTCACTATTGAAAATGCAGTGTATATCATTTTTAGTTCGTTTACAGGAACAGTCAAAAGAATCCGGTAACATTATGATCTATGGCGAAAAATCATTTTTAGTGTATTTTAATGATATTATACTACTATTTCAAGCATAATAAAATTGATTTATCCTCCTCAGTCCTGAGGCAAATATTACGAGGGACCACTAAAACCGGCTTAAAATTACTATACGACATCGCCAAAGATGTGTCAGTCTATATATCGATTCTTATGATAGAATCTCAGCTACATTGTTTAGAAAAGATGAACACCTAAATTTATGCAGTGTATGCACAAACTGTTACGTACAAGAGAAAATAGACAGCTCTGTTTTGATGCCTCACGAAAAAAAATAAATTAGCTGTTTTTTATTTTATTTTTTAACAAACATAAATGTTTCATGAAACTATGTAGCTCTTAATTTTGCAATGGAGATTGTAATATCTATTATGTGTATCAATTACATTTTAACGAGAAATACAAACATTTTCTTGTATGTTAGCTTTCTTAATTTTTTAATGCTCTCGGATATATCGCACTTATTTACTTGGATCCTGGAAAACGCAATATAACGAGGGACCATTGTATTTTTAATTTCTTCTATTTATAATAGAAGAAAGTATTGTAATCGAAATTTTTTTCGACGGATATGTTTTAGGGGTCAAAGATACCGAAAAACATACTTATAAAACATGTCTGTGTGTCTGTTCGTATGTCCGTGTGTCTGTCCTTATTATTTCATAGAAAATGATGTGAACTTATGCTTAGAAATTCAAAAAATTTGTTTTATAGGTTTGTAGCTATGGCCCGTATGCCTTTCTTGAATTTGGAAATATTCCGCCAGAAGGGGACGCTGAAATAGCGATTTTTGTGATATTTTCATTATTGTACCATCGAAAAGTGCATGAATTGTTCATAGAATTGAACCAAATTTCATTTGTAGATTTTTGTCTATGGCTAGCAGGTCCTACTGGAATTTGGAGATATTTCGCCGGAAGGGGGCACTATAATACCGAATTTTGTGCCAGGTTCATTGGCGATGTGATAGCGAATTTTAAAGTATTAGCATGTATGAGATAAAAGAAAGTTTTAGGATTGGCACATCCGACTAGTTTTTGCGTGTCCTCCTTTTCGAATGTAGCTTCAATCCTTTGACAAAATCTGAAAGTAGCGATGTGGTGACTACTTTTGAAAAGTAATAGTTTGCAGTCGCTACTTTTAGAATTAAGTAGTTGTTGTTGTAATGAACTACATTTTCGATAAAGTAGTTTTAGCTTTAGTTCGCTACGAAAAAAAAAAGTTTTTCTGTCCACTGCTTGAGGGGAAAACATTTTTAGTATGTTCTTCAAAATCATCAGTGAAAGTGAAAATTTAGTTAATTTAATTTGAAAATCCAAGGAGGGAAAATTGCCTTCAACTGCATGCGCTCTTGTAAACTAATGATAACTTTGCATTTTTGATAGTTTAGATACAACATAAATAGTTTCCAGGTTATGTTAAAAAAGGTGAGTTATAAACCTATCTTGATATCTGATACGTCCAAGACCAACTTTTATGCTTTTTGTCACTATTATTACCAAATAATAAGTTTCGCTTTATTTAATCGAAAATCTTTGTGATTAAATAAGGCGAAGATTACTATTCAGAAATAGTGGTTTATAAAAGAGCATAAAAGTTAACAGCTATGCTATTATCCATCCTTTTAGAAAGATTCCTGGAACACACGTTACCCAAGATCGTCTGCGCCATCCTCAGTCGATTGGCTTCCAAGAACATTCCAGGTATCAGTAAGTGCGTAACCTACAGACAATTACAAGTTCGATTTTTCGAATGCCCTAAGGTGATGTCCACTTTCACTTTCATTTCAAATACACTTTTTTACGGAAACTGAAATATTTCTTTCTTGACGTGTTTTGATGTAATTATAAGATTAAGCATTACAATAACTTTTTTTGTTGTAGGTTTTTGGCAGGGGAAGAACCATTGCCCCTCTCTGGATTTTGAAATTTAATTGACCATTTCTTTTGCTCTGGTGATTAAAAAAATAGATAATGCATTTAATTCTTCTCAAGTGCTTTAAAAAATTAAAAACTAAGAGAAAAAGGAATTGAAGATTTTTCGTGTAGGGTGGCTCCGGAATGCTTCGTAGAAGACAATTTTTAATTCGGTTTCTCTTTTAAGTTCATGTATTTAAAAATTATCTTAAATAGGGAATCTCCACACTGTAAAAAAAAATCCTGAGGTTTCTAAATTTTTTTTAGTATATTTGTATTTCACAGATTTTTTTAGTAACCGGTACTAAAAACCTGAATCGTTGCTAGCTGTTTTATAGTAATGTTGTTAGGTGTTTTCTTGTAATTCTTACAGATTTTTCTTGTAACTGAGTAAGAATACAAAATTGTTTTTAGTAATTGCAAAAATCAATGAAAAGAACTAAAATTTTTTTAGTAGATCGACCCCCTTTTTTTTTTTTTTTTACAGTGCACTGACAAAAAAAGAAATTAAACTGTTCCAGTTGTTCCATTTGGATAAAAAGGAATAAGTGTTTATTTTGGTGGTTTTAGTATTTCTTATTTAATACATTTCTGTATGGCTTTTTTATGCTTATATGTTTAAAAATTTCTTGCGCGGGATGTTCTGATTTAAAAAACAATAATAATTTAGCTTATTTCATGCTTATATTCTCCATTAAATAAATAAACAAATAAAAACGTAGCCTTGACAAAGAAACACAGGCATATTTGTTCATAAATTTTGCCCCTCCCATGATTTCATTTTGCCGGCGCCCTTGCTTTCTTTGACTCTGATGTGCCCAAGGCCTACCTATAACAGTATATTAACTACCCTTTTGGAATAATTTCTAGAACACGCGTTACCCAAGATCGTCTGCGCCATGCTCGGCCGATGAGCTTCAAAGAACAATCCACGGATCAATAAGTCCTCTGCAGACAATTACACGCACGATTTTACGAATGCCATTTTCACTTTTATTTCAAATATGCTTTCAGTGAAAATGATTTTTTGTTTTCCTTTAAGTGTTGTGATGTACTAATTTCGTGGTTTCCAAAAATTTTTATACCATGCCCCACCTAAGCATCTATAAAATCCCGATGCCCCCCCCCCCTCTCTCTCTCTCTCGCTCTGTAACATACGTATAATTCTCATTATTTGAAAATAAGTTATTTTCTATTCAAATGAAAACGCCTAAAAGAGTATTAATAAACGACAAGTCATTTCATAACTTGTTAGCTTATCAAGCAGGCAGAATTTTGACGGAAATATACTTTTAATATAAATCTATAAATCTAAAGAAGAGTTAAACATCTTCATTAATTTTAACACAGTTATTCTACTTGGTAAATTAATATTATGAGTCATAATTTTCCAACTGTCAGAAAAAGTGCATGTACAGTCCAGGATTCGAATCTGGGACTTTTTGGCTTAAGCTGCCAATGCTCTGCCAACTGAACTATCCTTGACGAATATGGCGAACACAATTCACCCAGCTAATCTTATGGATCATGGCATCTGATCTGTTATCTGTATATCCGATTTTACTCACACAGAATAAATCGCAGATAATGGAGCTCCAGTAAACGCTGGTTACTTAATTACGCTGAATTAATTTTAACACAATTATTCTAATTGCTAGCTTAAGCCGAAAGGTCCCTGGTTCGAATCCTCGTCTGGTCACTTTTCACTCAGTTGCAAAATTACCACTCATATGATTTATTTACCAATCAGAATAATTGTGTTAAATTAAACAAGCGTAATTACGTATCCAGCCTTTACTAGAGTTCCATTATCTGCGATTTATATTGTTGAGCTCTTTCAATTAACAGACTAGAGGCCATTATCAATGAAGTTAGCTGAATTGTGTCCACCAAATTCTTCCAGGATAGCTCAGTTGGAAGAGCATTGTTAGCTTAAACCAAAAGGTCCCTGGTTCAAATCCTAGCCTGATCACTTTTTCACTCAGTTGGAAAATTACAACTCATGCATCTTCACCTTTTTATCTAGAAGTGTTTTGCTGTTCTTTGCCAATTTACTTCAGTGAGAAACAAAAATGTCATATGGTCTCCTTCTTTCTTTATTTTTACAAAATAAAGAAGAGACGTTCACATTTGACATTAAATTTGAAAGCATTAGTAAATTTTAAAACTTATTTTAGTACTCCATTAAGAACAGATGGAAAATTTTTTAACACTGAAATCTCTCTGCAAAAAACACAAGGAGCATTTCTGAAATCTCATCTTTATCAGTTTCCAGTAGCCATTTTTCTAGCCAACATTATACACTTCTCTGTTAGAGGGCTTTTCTTTTCTCATTATTGTCAATTGACCACCGTGTATAAACTCATTTTAAATATCAAATTGTAAAAAGTAATCCAATTCAAGTTTCCTAAACTTTATTTAAGAAAAAACACACAAAATGTAACCTTATCGTATTTATTTTTTATTAATGGAATATTTGGTATTTTTCATTAATTATGAAAAATGATTTCAGACAATGGCCACCTCTGGACCTTGCAGCAGTTGATTCGTTCAAGGTAAGTTTCGATGATTTTTTCGTAAGTTTCGGGTGTTATCTCTGCTATAATTTGGCAGTTGCTAACTTTTAAGTGCTCTGACATTGCAGATTTTTTAGCGTAAACGCGACTCTTAAGAAAACCCCGCACACACACAAAAAAAAATTCCAACGGTGTTAAATTGCATGATCTTGGCGGCCAGTTGACGTCACTGCAACGTGAAATAATGCAATATCTGAACTTTTCATGCAAAACGTCTAACGTTGCACGCGATGTGTGGCAAGTTGCGCCCTCTTGCTAAAACCACGTGTCTTCCACATCAATATCTTCGATTTCGTGTCCGAAATACGCCAAAAGAAGCCATAAGAAATGCCCAAACTTTGCGAACGGCGACAAATCAATAATTCCGGGTTTTCAGCCACACTAGTACTCACAGCAGCAATATTCTCGGATGAACGTGCCCCACGTTCAATGTAATTTCAATATAATGCATGTCCATTTCAATATAATGCACACGAATTACCTTATCTTCAATGCTTCCAGTTTTCTCAAATTTTTTCAATACGTTGCGCCAAATTATAGCAAAGATAATCCCGGAAACTTACGAAAAATTCATCGAAAAATACCTAGAACGAATCAACTGCTGCAGATGGTCTAGAGACGGCCATTTTTCCTTGATGTCATTCTTCAAAATTAATGAAAAATACCAAATATTCGATTAATGAAAAAATAAATATACGATAAGGTTATATTTTTTGTACGAAAAAGCTAAAAACAACGTTGAAGCACACAAATTATAAAACTTTAAAACACATACGGCCGTTTCAAGGATACATAAATCCCCTTCATCAGTGTAAGGTGGAGGAAAAAAAAATGTTAAAATGGTTCAAAAGACCCACGCTCGGCTTATAGCCCCGAGTACTGGCTGTAATCTGACCGTATTAAAGTTTTATAATTTGTGTGCTTCAACGTTGTTTTTAGCTTTTTCGTATTGATAACCACACAAAGTGTACCTTTTATACATTATATTTTTTTGTGTTTTTTTCTTAAATAACAGTTGGGAAACTTATTGGATCACTTTTTATATGTCATAATGTATATTTATATACTGTGCATGAAGCCTGCACAATAACTATAAGAAATTTACTGTTCACCCGTTTCCTTTTGTGTTGCCCGTTTGGGAATTTATTCATTTTATGAGGTTGGTAATACATTGTTTACATATTTGAAATATTTTTTAGGTTAAACGTGTTCAAGCTAGTCAGTTTTAGATAGCTTTAAGTAGTTTCATGTCTGTTTTCTTCGTTCATATTACAGAGCGAATAAAAATACAGGTCTCATCCAATAAATATAACTCGGAAAATTTGTAAAAAAAATTCTAAATTACATTTATAACCAGTACCACCGTTTTATTATAAGGGAAAGTGTCTACATAAAAAACTTTTTTTACACAATTATTCCTACTAAGGTTTTATTTTGAACTTCTGTACGGAAGCTTTTCTTTAAATTGAATAAAAAAAATTATTTTACATTGTATTTTTATATTTTAATAATCTGAATGTATTACTTTTATTTATTTTGTTTTAAATATTTACTTTAAAAACATAAATAAATAAATTGACAGGGAATATAAACAAATTTGGAATCGGTCCCCCTCAAAATCAAATTGCCCCCCTGTGGGGCGTACACCATATCTTGAGAACCACTGTACTAATTATAGGATTAAAAGAAGCATTAGTATACGTGTTTTGTTGTTTGATTTTGACGGTAAAAGAACTACTGACCACCTATCCAAGGTCTACTAATTACATAGCTGCCAAGTTTTGCGCTTTTTGGCTACCACTAATTTCTGCGACTAAATAAGGCGTATATTATTACTCGGAAAGAGTGGTAAAAAAAAAAGCGTAGAACTTCGCATCTATGACATTATCCATCTTTTTGGAAGTATTTCTAGAACGCGCGTTACCCAAGATTGTCTGCAGTACACTCGGACGATCAGCTTCCACGGAACAATCGAAGCGAAGGATCAGTAAGTCATCTGCAGACAGTTACAAGCACGATTTTCTGAATGCCCTGAGGTGGTGCCCACTTTCATTTTCGTTTCAAATAAACTTTTAGAGAAAGTGAAAGTTTTTGTTTTCTTTGTGTGTGTGTGTGTTTGTTGATGTAATTCTATGACTAAAAGAAGCACTACAATAACTTTTTTGTTTGAATTTTTCATCAGAACACCCCGGTAAAACAATTTCTAAAAAAAAAATAATGTAAAAAGCAATATAGTAATATAAAAATTAAGAAATATTAAGAATTCTGAAGTAAGCTTATACCGGATTTCTTCAAAATGAAGAACTGAAACAGTTAATTATTACCTTTTTCATCAGGTAGGCTCCGCCCCCCCATTTAACGTAGTTTTCGAACACATGATCATAAAAATAGAAACAAAAATAACATGAACGACAAATCATGCGTCAAGAATAGATTATGAAGCACTTTACAACACATTCAGATTACTGTAACAAAATTTCAGAGTTTAATATGATGAAAAATGGTGTCTAGTTAAGGAAGGTCAAGGTCAAACCGAGCCGGGGGGGCTACATTTCGGCTTAAGCTCAACTAGCCCCACCCAGTCTAGTTAAACAATTTGGAAAACGCATAACACATTTGAAAACCCAATTTCAGCAATTACTAACAATAGTCGGAAAAATACGAATTCTTTTCTGCAGCCCTGTATATTATCGATAGATTTGTATATATATAATACACAGTATACTAAAATTTAGTTCAGTTAAAAAACGTATAGTACAGTTGAAAATTCGCTTCAGAAATTACCGTCAATAAATGGAAATGTACTCGAGATATTTTATGCTACCCTGTATAGAATCTATGGAATTTATACACACCAAGTTATATATAAACAAATTAGATAAATTTAAAAATCGCATATCACAATTGAAAATGCACTTTCAGCAATTATTGCGCTCATACACAGTTCTGTTATCGAATACTTTTGCGTGTCCCTGTAAATCAACGATAAATGCTATGCAAATCATATTCTGCTGTACGCATCTGGTAGTGCACCTCAATCAGGAATCGGAAGTAGCGCGCTACAAGTATCGAAACTACAGTAGTCGCGGCTTCTTACAGTAGTTTGTACACTGTAAAATATGACCAATGTTTCTTATTTTATGAAAATATACTATAACCACGAACGGAAATATAATATAATCTTCTAAGTTATCCGAAATTCCGAATAGCGTGTTCCATTGTCTTTTGAATCCACAGAAACCAAAATTTTTTCATTTCCAAAATTTAAAGAATTATTTATAAAAACAAAGTATTTTTCTTTGCCCGTATTTTTCAGAAACGTTTCCGAAGGGTTTTTATAGTGTTTTAATTAGTGTCCTCAGCTTGGAATACCAGTTTTTCGAATGTCATCCATTCTCAAGTACACGTTTTCAGCCGCATAAGTTAATTTATACATGAAAGAGTAAAGAAATAATCTTAATTTTAATGTTATTGTTAATGCTGTTAATTTTGCATGTTTGTCTGTTAAACATATTTTTTGAGCATGAAAATGTTTACTTGAGAATTGATAGCATTCGAAAAACAGGTATTCCAGGCTGAGGACACTCATTAATACACTATAAAAACCCTCCGGAAACGTTTCTGAAAAATACGGGCAGCGAAAAATACTTTGTGTTTATAAATAATTCCTTAAATTTTGTAAATGTATTGGTTTCTGGGGATTCAAAAGACAATGGAACACGCTATTCGGAATTTCGGATAACTCAGAAGATTATATTATATTTTCGTTCGTGGTTATAGTATATTTTCATAAAATAAGAAACATTGGTCATTTTTTACACTGTAGTGTAGTGCGCTACATTTTGAACAATGTAGTATAGCGGGTAGCGCGATACAAAAATCCGTAATTTGTTGCGAAAATCAACACTACTTCAAGAAATAAAGTGACATTCTACAAATGACGTGGCCACGACTTGCTTCTTTTGTGCAAAATTAGTTCTGCTCAATAATTTGCAAATTTGACCGGCAAATCTCAGTTGCAGTGATAATAAGATATAGATTTTCTCCATTGACACTTCTTGCTAAAATGAAGTATACTAATCCACCATAGAAAATAATTTTCTTGCTTGCCTATTTATCCCTTAATAGGTCTTCACGTTCTAATGCTGGGTTTTTTTATTCTTTGAAATTGCTTTATTTACAGATTTATTTATTGTTTGCATTTCGAGTTGTTTTTCTGGAATTTTCCAGAACACAAAACAATTTTTTGTATATTATCTTTCTTAATTTTTTAATGCCCTTGGTTATATCGAACTTATTTAATTGTATACCGGCAGATAAGGGTCACCAGAATATTATTTAATCCGTGATGTCTTCAGTTTGGATTGAACATTGAATCCTTTGACAAAAACTGAATGTAGCGTAGTAGTAACTACTTTTGAAAAGTAGCTTGTAGTCGCTACTTTTTAGAACAAGTAGGTATAGTTGTAGTTAACTATATTTTCGATAAAGTAGTTGTAGTTGTAGTTCGCTACAAAAAAAGTAGTTTTTCCTTGCCCTGACCTCGGTGATGTATATCAATTTCAGTGTGTTTGAAATAGTGTACCATAGTTAAAATATGTTGCAAACGTTTTCCCCCATAAACTGTAAAGTAACAAGATTCTTTTGAGTGTCCCTGTATAGCTAGCTATAAATGCTGCACACTTCATTTTCAATGTCGAACATGCTGTGGTAAGCCTCAATAACATATATCATTTGCAATACAATCCAAGTATATTTACATGAGTTAGAACACGGACAGGCGGTAAACAGAAAGACAGACAGACAAACCGAATTCATACACACTTTTCAACTATGTTGGAAAGTGTTAAAAATTGGTTTCTACGGCGAGATTCAGGAACTTGACGAAAAATCCTCAGTTCTTTTTCTCCTAGTATACCACTTTTATTATCTTCTTCAAAATCATCAGAGAAAAAGAAAATTTTTTAATTAAATTTGAAAATCCAGGGAGGCCATTTACCTTCTTCTGTCCTCCGCGTAAATCAATCATAATTTTACATTCTAGGTAATTTAGGAAGAACTTAAATAGTTTATAAGTGGTGTAAAAAAAGGAGTTAAACTTTTTTTTTCTTCTACTCTTTTGTGTTTTAGCTTCAACTATTATTAATCCGTTTGAAATGATAGCTTTCTTATGCGTTACGCAAGACATTGTTGCTAGATTAAGGGATTTTCTGATTCAAAATGTCTATCGCTTTTTCCAACTAGTAATCTTCGCTTCGTATGATCATAATTAGTAAATAAAAAGAAAAGTGCCCAGCTAAACTGACGACATTGAGCTCACAGGCTATTCACACTAATTGCACATTATACTCTTATTTCAAAAAATAAAACCACTCTAAAAAGAAAGAGATCGACAATAAATTAAGGGGGTATTAGCCCCCCGTTTCCCCCCTTTACACTTAACCAATAACCCCCCAAAACTAATCAGGCCTTTCCACAATGAATCTATATACAAAATTTGAAGCAAATTGGGTAATTCTGCATGAAAAACCCATTTATCTAAATTAAGGGGGATTACCCCCCCCCCCGTTCTCCCTTTATACTTAACCAATGAACCCCAAAGACTAATCAGGGAAGCGCCTTATAACAATGAACATATAAACCAAATGTTAATCAAATCGGATAATTTGGCATGAAAAACACATTTATCTAAATTAAGGGGAGATTAGCCCCCCAATACTCCCCCTTTATGCGTAACCAATGAACCCTCAAAATTAATGAGGGAAGCGCCTTATCCCAATGTACCTATAAACAAAATTTGAATAAAATCGAATAATTCTGCATGAAAAACTCATTTATCTAAATTAAGGGGGGGATTAGTCCCCCCGTTTCCCTCTTTATAATTAACCAATGAACCCCCAAAACTAATCAGGGAAGCGCCTTATCATTATAAACCTATAACCAAAATTTGAAACAAAGCGGATATTTCTATCAAGAGTTATCGCATTACGTGCATACACTCATACGTACATACATACATACGTACATACAGAACCGGCGGGCACATTAGCTCTCAGGCTTTGATAGCCTGTGAGCTAATGAAAAACGAAGATTTACACTATTCTGAAAAAGCGGTAGATATTTGAATAAAAAGTTCCCCAATCTAGCAACACTGACACCCAAAATTGCCTACGTCACTCTCGGCCGATCAGCTTAGCTTCCAAAAAACAATCCACGGAAGAATAAATCTGTGCAATCTGTGGTCTACACCAACTGTGCAAACGGAGCACTATTTTCCGATTTTGTTTCAAATACGACAATAGTAAAAGTGAAAGTTTTTTTTTTTTTCCTTTTTGTGTTCTGGTGTTGTTAGGTTTAAAAAAAGCATTATAGTACAATTTTTTGTTTGATCAACAAATCTTTAGCTCGGTAAAATAATTTCCTATTTAGGAATCTGCAATATAATGTGATAAAAATTTTAAATTAAACTAAATTCGACATTTATACGATAGATACGTTTTTGGAACAAACGGAAATCATAAAAAACAAGAACAAACAAATGGGTAAGTGTGATCGAAGATCGCACAAAGGGTTTCGTTTAATATTCCTTTCAAAACACTTTATCCTTTCTTTAATAAATCCAAATAAATTTCATTTTCAAAAAAAAAAAAAAAAAAAAGTCATGTTTTTTATAAAGTAAAAATTTACCGGTCTATTTTTCGAAAATCTGAGCCGGTCCTATAGCGGGCGAAGCTATATACTCTGCTATTATACTCTTTCATAATTGCAACAAACTTTCATAATCAACATTGCTATTATACTCTTTCATAATAATATCTGTCATGTGGACTAAATGCGATACTTAAAAAAAATCAATTTCAAAATTAAACATGTTGTATAGAGAGAGACCTTCAAAATATAAGACGTCAGATTAATTTTCTTTTTAATTCTCTAATGACGTCATATTACGCTGCTTTCTGTACTTACACATAGTCATACTCCTTGTATTATTGAGAAATGTTTGAAAATTTCCGTTTTTATCCAATATGACGTCATATTAATCTTTTTTTCAACTGGTGATTTTTTGACATGTGATGACAACTTTTTATTTCGTTTTCATTTTTCACGTGGAAATCTTTCAATAGAAAATTAATTATTGTAGAAAAAATTTCATTGGGGATTTTTAAATGTTGGCAACTGCTATAACGAAAAATGTTTAAATTTAATAGGAAAAGGTTGTTAGATTTTTGTTTTTTTTATCTCTATATAATAAAATAATACGATTTTTTCAAACTTTATGATTTTGAGCTTCATAGTAGATATTCAGCTATAAGTACACAAAATTTCAAGTATGTAAATTATATAGTTTCTGAGAACCGGCTCTGTGACGAACAGACAACGAAGCGAGAGTAATAGGGTTTCGTGAGGTGAACGAAACCCTAAAAATCATGCGTCAAGCATAGTTTCAAACATTTCCATTATACTTAAGAAAACTTCACCGTATAAATCATGCATCAAGCATAGGTTAGAAAATACTTTCCAATACATTCAGAATACTGTAACAAAACTTCCCAGTTTAATAAGGTTACGGTACCTAAATGAACAATTTGTGAATGCATAATATATTTGATAACCCAATTTAAGCAATTACAACCAATCGTCAAAAAATATCCACATTCCTCTGTGCAGCCTGTATATGATCTATAGATTTGTATGTATACTACACAGTATGCTAAAATTTAGTTCAGTTAGAAAATGCATAGCACAGTTCAAAATTCCCTTCAGCAATTTCCGTCAATAAACGGAAATGTACTCGAGATATTTTGTGCAGCCATGTATATGATCAATCTATTGATACACGCCAAATAATAGGCAAAAATTTAGTTCTATTTAAAATTTGCGCAGCACAAGTGAGAACCAAATATACAAGCAATGATTGTTCACAGACAGTACTGTAACCAAACGCTTTTGAATGTCCCTTTAAATCACAATGAATGCTATGCTCACCATAATCTATAGTAAACCTCTGGCAGAGCACCTCAATGATATCTATATCAATTTAAATATGTTTGAAATAGTGTAACATCCTTAAAATTTACCGCAAGCGACTTTTTACCATGGACCGTAATGTAACGGCATTCTTTTGAGTGTCCATGTAAATGAACTATAAGCGCTACATACTTCATTTTCAGTACCGAACATGCTATAGAATACCTCATTAATATATATCAATTGTACGGCAATCTGATTATATTTACACTAGTAGAGCACGGACAGACATACAGACGGCAGACAGACAAACCAAATTCATAAACACATTTATTATGTTGTAAAATGTTAAAAAACATCATAGTACCGCGAACTTTGAACTGAGCTTATATTCAAAAACCAACATCACTTTATGTCAAGATCTAACCGAATATGAGGAAAAATGGATTTTCTTATAGCGTCTAAAAAGCAAAAAATCATCTAAACGTTATTATAAAAATACAGCAAAAAGCGACATTTTTTATTTTACCATTTTGGTCAAATGATTTTTAAATGAGTGATAGATCTTACTTAATAAATCACGAAAACAACCCTCAGCTTTCGCCGCAACGGTAGATGCGGCCTTGGGAACCAAAAAATCCTTCTTCCCCTAGTCAAAGGAAAATAATTGCACCCCGATTACAGAAGAACGCCACTGGTCTTCAGAATATCATTCGATTTTCCATAATCGTGTAATATGTTTTAAAACAGAGCAAGTTAGCGTGTTATTAGAGCCTGTGGGGTGTGGGTGGGGAAGGGGATTGACGAGCGCAACTCGTAGGAGGCAGAGCCCCCTAATTATATAAGAAAAACACTTCATTAAAAAATAAAAAATAAAAAGACACTAATTCCTGAACACAAAAATGATGCAAAACAATTTTAATAACAAACTACGAGATTTCATACATTTGTTATTTCTTGCAGTTGTGACAAATATTATTATCGTTTAAAAGTTTATCTGTTCAAATTATGGAATTATATCATTCTGTAGATGTGTAGATGGTAACTGAATTACAAGCATATTAAATTTTGTTGTTAATAAACTTTGCTTTTAACTTATAGGGGGTCCCAGTTTTACTTTTAGAAATGTAATACGGAGAGGAAAATAAAATTTTTGTCTGTCATGTTAAATATGAAACAAATTCTGTAAAAACAGAATGATTTTTAAACAAGGTCGAAAAATCATGCATCAGGCATAGATTGTTAAACTCTTTCCAACGTTAACAGAATATTAGACATTTCATTTTATCCTAGAATGAAATAAGATAGCAACTTAAAAACATCAAACGTAACTCAATAAACATTCATTTTCAGCGATTTTCTATCCATATCCGGTAATATGTACCAATTCCTTCGTGTAGCTCTGTATGCGATCTATAGAATTTATACACACCACCTAATACACTCAAAATTAGATAAGCTGAAAAATACATATCACTGCGGAAACCGCACTTCCAGCAGTTATCGATCTTAGTCAGTACTGTAACCGAATATGAGGGGATCGGGGCAAGAGAGTGCCAAGCCACATTTGTGAACTTCTGTGATATTTCAATTTAAAAATTTGATCAAATACTCAATGCAAGATATACAGGGTGTCCCAAAAGTCTCCGTACAACTTCAAAAATTTATTACAAAAAAAAAAAAAAAAAAAAAAAAAAAGGCCTACAGTAAAAATAATTACAACAATACATAGAGTAATTTAAAAAGTTTTTTTCTACTACCTTAGTATGATTCCTTCCTTAGATCCTTTCGTTTTACGATGAATATCAAGTCGATATTCCATTTCCATCCACGTGCGTTTCAGCATGCTAACATCAACAGTAGTTACAACTGTTTGATGAAATCCGAACAAAATTTAATAGTCTCATGGAATTGAAACAAAAGATCCAAACAGCAGTAGCTACTGTTAACGTTAGGATGCTAAAACGTTCGTGGTTTGAATTGGAATATCGTCTTGATAGCCTTCGTGCTACGAAAGGATCTCATGTTGAAGTTTACTAAGGCAGTAGAATTTTTTTTTAAGTTACTCTACGTACTGTTGTAATTATTTTTGCTGTAGGACTATTATTTTTTTTGTAATACATTTTTGAAGTTGTACGGAGACTTTTGGGACACCCTATATAACCTAAAGTTTTTTCGCCAATGTCTTAGTAACATTTCAGATATTCTGAGTAACAATATGGCATTACTTTAATGAGATTGCTATTACGTTTTTTGTAAATTAGCTATCTTCATTGAGGGCATAAACATCTTGAATAAAAACGAAACCTGGGACATATGCTGCCACCAAGTGACATTAGAAACAAGTTGCATGTTAGATATTATAATATACAATATTAAGCAACAGATTACAGTGTTAGATTTATTTCACATAAAATGTGGCTTGGCACTTTCTTGCCCCGACTCCTCAGTTCTTTTGTGTGTCTCTGTAAATGAACGATAAATGCTAAGCACTCCATAATCTGTAGAAAACATATTATAGTGTACTTCAGTCATTTCATTTTGTTTTAAATAAGAAAACATCATTAAAATGCACCGCAAACGATTTATCCCCATAGATCATAATGTAATGGAATTGATTTGTGCGTCCCTGTAAATCAGGCATGACAAACACGTGACCCGCCGAGCGCCGACAACTTATCTGTGGCCGGCGAAGCCTTTGGCATTTTGCCCGTGTTTAAGTTATTAGAATTGCTTTAATCGTTAGTTAATTCAAAATACTACTATTATTTTGGAATAGTAATATCTATGCTATTTATCCTGTCATTAAATAAGGAGAATATTTCTCTTCAGAATGGGGTAGCATTCTGAATTTGAAAATTCTTGCTCATCTGGCAGCAGTGATGTGTATAGACAGATACCGGATGTCCCAAAAATGACTGATGGATATTAAAATTCAATAACTTACAAACGGTGACAGATATTTAAATAAATTCTTGCAGGAGAATTATGTATGATGTCAGGAGTTTTCGTACTGTGATTCTTGATTTTAGTTCGAATTTCAAACAATAGATGACGCTGACAGCGATTGGCACTCTGTCGATGCCGAAAGTGACGCCCGTCAACGTTGATGCTTCGCCCGCCTGCGAGCTCACAAAAATGACGGATTTTTTATTTTCAAAATTTGTACAGTCCCTCGAACTTCAACACCAATAATATTTAAAAGTTCTCTTTGACTTATTTGATCTTAGAAAAACTAGGCGAAGAAAACTTTTATATTTTATTGGTGTTGAAGTTCGAGAGACCGTACCTAATTTCAAAAAAAAATAATCTGTCATTTTTGTCAGCGGGCAGGACTAGTATTAAGGGGGCGGTGCATCAACGCTGAGAGGCGTCAGTTTCGGCCTCGACAGAGCGCCAATCGCTGTCAGCGCCATCTATTGTTTGAAATTCGAACTAAAATCAAGAATCACAGTAAGAAAACTCCTGACATCATGCATAATCCTCCTGCAAGAATTTTTTAAATATCTGTCACCGTTTGCAAGTTATTGAATTTTAAAATCCATCAGTCATTTTTGGGACACCCGGTATAACTCAATTTTATACTTGAGCATAAAAAACAATGTGGATACCAAAGATAACCAATCGGAACGTACCAAAGCGCGGGATCTTGAGTCTGAAAATTTAAAGGTTCGTAAAATGTGTACAGTATTTTACTTATAATTTTTATTTGTTTTATGTCGAAACTAATACTTTATTTTACTACTCTCTTCAATTTTGCACTATTTTACAAAATAATATGCTATATTTATTAAATAATAGGAAATGGTTTATAAAATTCGGAGCTAATTAAGAACAGTTAAAACTTTAAAAAAAATTAAAATATGAAATTAAATACCTTTAAATGGGTTATTTTTAAAATCAAACAAACAACATTGAACAAGAAAATGTATTTAATAAATTGAATCAAGTAAGTAGCGCATAAATACAAGACACATTTTATTAAATAAAGTTTCTTATTAAAAGTCTGTTTACTTTTATTTTTTTACTTGAAGAAAACACGGAAGATTTTGTGAGCTATGCCTTTGTTATATCAAGATTGAGAGCTATGCCTTTGTTATTATCAAGATTGAGAGTTATGCCTTTGTTATATCAAGCTTAACAGACCAGAGTATACAATCAATTTTTAAAATAAATACAATTTAGACATTTCAATTACATTTTAGAGATTTGGTTTATCGAAAGTAATTTAGAGTAATTTTTTGAAAAATAAAATAAACGGTGTACAGTAATAACTTTAAGAAATTGCATGAATATGTCTTTAACATGGTTGTACGTACAAATTTTATCCTGTGAAATGGTAATAATATTATCTATTTTTATATATATGGCCCGCGGTTTTGTATGTAATGTTTAATTTGGTCCGCGGCGGTAAGCGAGTTTGACATGCCTGCTGTAAATGACCTGTACATGCTACTTATTCCATATTCCTGAGAAAACATTTTGTAGTCCATCTCACTGATGCATATCAATCTCATTATATTTGAAATATCATAAAATCCATTAATGATTTTTTAACTGATTTTTTAACTGATTTTTTAACTGTACATGCTATTTATTCCATATTCCTGAGAAAACATTTTGTAGTCCATCTCACTGATGCATATCAATCTCATTATATTTGAAATATCATAAAATCCATTAATGATTTTTTAACTGATTTTTTAACTGTACATGCTACTTATTCCACATTCCTGAGAAAACATTTTGTAGTCCATCTCACTGATGCGTAACAATCTCATTATATTTGAAATATCATAAAATCCATTCATGATTTTTTAACTGATTTTTTAACTATATATGCTACTTATTCCATATTCCTCAGAAAACATTTTGTAGTCCATCTCACTGATGCATATCAATCTCATTATATTTGAAATATCATAAAATCCATTAATGATTTTTTAACTGATTTTTTAACTGATTTTTTAACTGTACATGCTATTTATTCCATATTCCTGAGAAAACATTTTGTAGTCCATCTCACTGATGCATATCAATCTCATTATATTTGAAATATCATAAAATCCATTAATGATTTTTTAAATTATTTTTTTACTATACATGCTACTTAGTCCATATT
Source organism: Maratus michaelseni (assembly GCA_963931845.1). Taxonomy (NCBI): domain Eukaryota; kingdom Metazoa; phylum Arthropoda; class Arachnida; order Araneae; family Salticidae; genus Maratus; species Maratus michaelseni. The sequence continues at coordinate 114,131,181 of OZ007598.1, read as the reverse complement.
CCTGAGAGAACATTTTGTAGGCCATCTCACTTATGTATACCAATCTCATTATATTGGAAATATCAAAAAGAATTTCGTGTTAAATCGAGTTAAAAATGTACGTATAAAAACAAAATTGTGTGTTTATTGAAATGTATTGAAATTTTTACTAATTCAGCGTGATTTGAACGTTTACTTTCGTTCGGTGTAAATTTTATTATAAACATTCATATATTTTACCTAGAATTAAATGTTTTAATTTTGTTTATTTTTTTCTTCCCTGCATTTTATTGCATGTTAGTTGATTGTAATAATTCTATTCGTTTTCACAACTTTATTTAAACCGATATAATTCATTTTATACCAGTTGTTTCACTGGGAACGTATATTGAACGTATATTACCTTGAACTTTACTTCCACAATTTAAAATGATAATCTTCTTCTTATTTAATCACCGAATTTCCCATTAAATAAAGCCAATATTTTTATTCGAAAAATGTTGCACTCAAATTAAAAACTAGAACGAAAAATCATGCGTCAGGCATAGATTATGAAACACATTCCAACACATTTAGAATACTGTAAACAAAACTTAACAGTTTACTAAATAAATAATTTAGAAAACGTATAACACATTTGAAAATCCAATTTCAGCAATTACTACCAACAATATATCCGATTTTTTTGTGCAGCCCTGTATAGTATGATCTATATCTGTAATCTTTGTATGTGTGCTACAGAGTATGCTAAAATTTTCTTCAGTTAGGAAATACAATTGACAATTCCTCTTCAACAATTTCCGCCAATAAACGGAAATGTACGTGAGATCTTTTGAGCAGCTCTGTATATGATATGTAGAATTTATATTAACCAATTAATATTCAAAACTTTGTTATATTTAAAAATCACAACTGAAAACGAACTTATCAACAATTGCTGTTTACAGACAGTACTGTAACCGAATTATTTTGAGTGTCCCTGTAAATGAACGATACATTCTATGCACACCTTATTCTACAGTAAGCGCATTGCAGTGCACTTCAGTGATATGTATCAATTTGAATATGTGAAACATAATTCAAATACTCTGCAATGGTTTTTCCCTATAGACCGTAATGTAACGGAATTCTTTTGAGTGTTTCTGCAAAAGAACCATAAATGCTACACATTTGATTTTCAATACCAAACATGCCATAGTAAACCCCCAATAACATATATCAATTTCAAGGCAATACGAGTATATTTACGCAAGTTAGGTCACGGACAGACCACCACCCCCTGCGCGCTAACAAAAGTGACGGCTGTCACAGGCGGATTTTTTTTCCAGCGTTTGAACCGTCCCTCGAAATTCAACACCAATAATTTCTAAGAGCTTTATTCGCCTTGTTTTCTGAAATCAAATAAGTCAAAAATAACTTTTATATATTATTGGTGTTGAAGTTCGAGGGACCGTACATACGCTGAAAAAAAAAAAATCCGTCTGCGACAGCCACCATTTTTGTCAGCGCGCAGGCCTAATATTCAGTGGGCGGTGGACAGGTGACAAACAGACGGCAGACAGACAGTCAAACCGAATTCATAAACACTTTTCAACTATCTTGGAAAGTGTTAAAAAAATAGATGAACCCTGTGTAACTACCCAATGAAATACCCGATATATTATCAGTCATACAAGTATATTTACGAAACTTTGCTGAGAAAGAATACAAACGGATAAAAGGACAGATTTATAGATAGATAGGCTGAACAAAAGTCTGATGAATAAATAATTTTGAACTACGTCGGAAAATGTTAAAAATGACTTACTATATTTTAAAACATATGCAATACGTTATTAGTAATAAAAGAAATAATCACCAGAAATAATATATAGAAAATAGTTAATAATGAATTATAAGCTTTTTGTTAGCAACTTGCGGTTTTAAACTTGATTTAAAATCAAGATAATAAGCCGTTTACAAATATGGCTTATAAAACATGCAAAGATTGAACACTACATGATACTGTCGTGTAGTCATAAGTATGTCCTGTTTTTTTTTCCTTTTTTTTTATTTCATAAGAAAAAAAAATTCCTAGTTCTTTAAAGCACTTATTTAAAAAATATGTATAGTAATTATGTTCTTATAATTAATATTCATTACAATAAGAGATATTTGTTTAGTTTACTCGTGTTCTTAAATGAAGAAAATCTGCATAAATAAAAATCAGTGTTTGGGTGTATGTTCCTTATACAAATCTACAGTTTTTGACTGATTTGCACGAAACTTGAGATGCATATGTTTTAGAACAAGAGTGAAATTACTGGCTATATTAAAAATTTCTCAAATCACTTATCACTCCTTTTCTCAACAACTTGCTATAATTTATCTTTATGCAATTTTGTTGTTGTTGTTGTTTTTTCAAATGCATTTTGCAAAAAGGAACTGCGTATGAACAATATTTTTTAAACCAATAAAAATTCAGACTTACACGCTATATTTCCGCACCCGAAATTGACGTCATTCTGAGCAGATAATGCGCATTTTTCGTATATCTCTATTCTTAAAAAAAAAAGTAACTAATGCTCCTGCCGCCGTTGCCATACTTGAATTTTTTGGGATCTTTTGAATTTCTCGGCTCATAAGAAAAAAACTATTGCATTAAAAAACACGAAAACTGGTATTTTATATAAAAATGTATGAAAACATGCTGAATCAGACAGTAACGGATATATATGTCACTATATTGGAAGTATTATAACATTATTAAACTGCACTACAAATATCCCCTTATTTTCCTCCATAGATCGCATAATGCAGCGGTTCCCACCCTTTTTTCTCACACGTTGCTTAGGTTTTTCATTTATACGTACCCCTTCCCACATAAACCCATTCCAAATATTTTTGGTTTTATTCATTAGTTATATCCTTAAGCTAGTTGCCACTTTTAGATGCATTTCTCTTCAGAATTCTATTTTTTAACCCCTTATCCCTTTGGAACCACAATATCAACACAAACACACTCAAAACATGAAATAGTAGCTAAAGATTTCAAATTAAGCCCTCGCAAAGTAGAGATGAAGCTATATCTATTAATACAAGTTAATGAGTTTATGCTAATGCTGAGTAATCGAACGCTAAAATGATGACCTGCTTTCAAATGGGTTTTAAATGAAATTGTCGAAACCAGAAGATCCGATACGATTCGTGTTCTTTTTTTTTCTAAAAATTTCTACAATTATTTGAAAATAAAGAACAATAAAAGATAAGGGTGGGGGGAGGGGGGAGAACAAATGCAAAATCGTAAGATGTTATTATGAATGGGCAGAGATAATGGCAGCAAATGATCAACCAATTATTAAGTTTAGACATTTTCCTTCATTTTATGCGAGTAGCCTATTTTACTTTTCCACAGGTCTCTCTTTATAAACGAAAAGTTTACAGTTTTGTTTCTCTGTTTTCATTTTAGGTTTTATTTTTGCATTATTCGCCATTACCAATGTAATTTTCACGTACCCCCAAATATTACACCACGTACCCTTAGGGATACGCGTACCCCAAGTTGGGAACCGGTGGCATAATGTTTCGTAACTCCTTTGAGTGTCCCTGTACACGAACTAAAGATGCTACACACTCCATATTTGATATGGGACATCCTATAATAAACCTCGATAAATTACACCAAATACGTGAAATTCCAAGTATATTTACGAAAGTTAGAGCACGGGCCCGGTAGATAGACGAACCGAAGTCATAAAAACTTTTCAACCTTGTTAAAAAGTACATGTTAAGCTTCCCAATATTAATCACCATTTATAATGGGCGTTCTAGATTTGGATCTAATTATTAGTTCTTCATTCAAATGCTACATCTTACAATTACTTGTGTTTATTTTAGTGAAATGTTACGCCAAACACTTTTACTATCATTGTTATTCTCAATTCTATGGTATTAAATGCTTCTTAATCATCAAGTCTCACGCTAACTAGCTCTAATAATAAACTCGTATAATACGGAGTTCTTGTCTTTTTTCCCTCCAGATACGAAGATCGAAACTGTTTGTAGTTAGATATCGCTTTTATTATCATGATAAACAACTCTTTGTACGAAAATGGCTGCTTTTTTTCTTTAATGTATTCATTGTTTAGCTAGCCTGATAATGAATGCGCTGCAATAAATCTGGCAGTACCTTACAGACAAGAAAAAAATGCGAATGTTTGACTATGCAAATGAGCTGCATTATTTATTTTCAGCTTACTGATTCTCCCATGGATTAAAAAGGTTCTTTTTTATCTTATTCACATTGTAAGGGAAATAACAATTTATTTTTAGCAAATTCGTTCACTAAAATTTCGTTTTCATCAAAACTCAATTCGCTTCAAATGTATTTGAAATTAATGGTTCCTGAATTTTATTAATTTCCTATTACAAAGCAAAAGAAGATGCAGGGCTGCGGAGTCGGTAGGAAAAATGACCGACTCCGACTCCGACTCCGACTCCTGAAATTTTAAAGGAACCGACTCAAACTCCGACTCTGACTCCGACTCCGGAATGGCTAAAGTACTAGTTTTGCCTGTTGATTCCTATTATTCAGATTGCTTCATTGCTGTCATTTGTTTTGAAACAGTAATAGTCGCTTTATTAAATGTGATTAAATAAAGGAAATATTACTATTTTAAAAAAGTGGCAGCAATCAAGCAATCTGAATTTAAAAAAAAACCTCAACTGGCAACACTTCAACCTGCTGTTAGATTTTTGTTCGACCTTGAAGCATATGATGTACATATCAACCGATAATTTTTTTTCACGTTTTATTTTTTTTTTGGATGAATTATGGGTGTAAGCTGTGATAAGTAGTCAAGAGTAGGAGTCATTTACTGCAGCGGCAAACTTCCGACAATATTTTAGTATAAAAAGTTTCACCTTTTTTTAAATGCAGATTTTTTTTTTTAAATAAGGCAAAAATATTCTTATAAAATGCCTGTGGAACTTTGCCCCTACATTTATTGGCTCTGGTCAAGACTGAAAATATTTTGAACATCCCCCTCCTCCTCCCAGATACTCTATGCCACATGAACTCACACAAAAACACAATATGCATTAAATTTTATATGTGGTGAAATTTAATTATGTCAAAACTGCAAAAACTGCATGTAAAATATTTATATGCATGTAAATTACAATAGAAAAGTTAAACTTGAAGCTATTAGATAGAAACAACAGTTGAAATCTAATAAATCTCCAAAATTTACTTTGAACAACACACACAAAGATCTATCAGATGAATCCAAACAACATATAACATGTTGGTATATCATTTTAAGACGATAACCAAAATATTTTATGCCAAATCAAACATATATTATACCAAAATATGGGTGAAAGGATGTTTAATTTTGGTTTTATATCTATTCCTGCAGACCCAAAAAATAAGAGACAAAAATTTTACAATTTAAGCATCATTTGGGGTCTCCAGAACCCGAAAAATTCTGAGAGAATGCAAGAAAAATAAAGATGAAAATTTTATATTTCCTGCATTAATTTTATAATTTTGGCTTTATTTCGGGTATTTTTTTGAATATCAAAAGGAGAAAGATAACAGAAATTTCACTATTTCATCATTATTTTGAGTACTGCAGACTCAGGAAAAAAACATTACAATTTCACTTTTTTTTTCTTTGGGGGGGGGGGGGTTCCTATGCACACGAAAAAAAAGGGGGGCGGAGAAAATTTACAATTTCAGTATTACTCCTGGTCCCACAGACCTGAAAAATCTGAGAAAAACAAGAAAAAAAAAGGGAAAAATTTCCAATTTTCTCATTACCTCGGGTTCCGCAAACCCCCCAAAAACATAGAGAAAGGACTATATACTAAATATAAACTAGAGATTTCAATTCAAAACAGTTTTCAAATATGATGTACACTGGACAGTATATTAGGCCTGTTTAACCTGAGTTCCCTTGTATATATAGTCCAAATATAAAAATAATAATTCAGTTTATAAATTTAAAATTACATAGAATTGGTTTAATTTCACTTCAAACTGTCTAGAAAACAAGCTGGAGTCGGAGTCGGAGTCGACCTGTTTTTTAGTGACTCCGACTCCGACTCTTTTGCCCCAAAATAGGCCCGACTCCGACTCCGACTCTTTTGCCCCAAAATAGGCCCGATTCCGACTCCGCAGCCCTGCTTACAGGGCAACCTAAAACGCACTGAATGTTTTTAACCAGTCTTTGGTCGCAGCTCCGTCTTTTTAGACGACGCCATTGGTCGCGTATGAACGTTTCGACACGCTATCTTCTCACAATGTTTAAGTAGTGCGCCGTAATGAAAATAGTTATAAAATCTTTCTTTAAGTGAAATATATATTAATAAAAGAAAGTTTCGCTCTGTGTGTGTGTCTGAATGTCTATTGGCGATGGCTAACGAAATCTAACGTACTTAGAAGAAAGAAAATCTGTATGAGGATAGTCCAAGGCAGGTCTTGTCCTGATACAGCCAAGACTAGGATTTTTATTTCTTTACAAAATTTTATTTCTTTACATAACAGGAGCAAATATACGGTCCACTCAGACTAGAACTCAGAATGAAAGAAGAATCTGAAAAAGAAATTTTATTTCAGCGATCTACACGCTTCGCCACTCACGGTATTTATTCCTAAATTTATATCCTGCTAAATATCTTATATAAGAGAAAAAAATTTCTCCCGTATAAAACTAAAATTAATTAATTTAATTTAATTAATGAATTAATATTTGAAAAACCTGTATTAACATCAAGTGTCATTCACTACAAGTTTTTAAAAATGTATTTGAACTAGAGTGGATGGTTTAAAAGTATTTTATTAACGATTGAAAATTTGAACAAGATATATAAATATATATAGGGAGAGTGTGAACTAATAGTAGGAATTGAATAAAAATAAATATGGATTCAAGTATGGCTTTATTACCGATTAATATGTTACAGCCAAAAACAAAGTAACAAAAATAATTTTCCTGCTATCCAAATTTTTTGAACACAAAGCAAAATTATTAAATCTTTGCAGCACAAATCATTTATTAAAATAATAGGGGAAAGTCCGGTAGCCGCTTACGGCGGTTAACCCCGGACATTTCAATATCTAAGAAATTCAAAGTGTTGCGTAAATAAAGAGTTATTGTAAATGAACGCCCTCTAGAGTCGAAACAAATACAGTTTAATTGCGACGTGGGTGCCGAGTAAGTTAGTCGTGAGTGAGTGTTTTGATTTCATCAATAAATTTTCAAAAAAAAAAAAAAAACGAGACAGAATGCATCATATGCGGAGCAACATTAGAAGAAGACTGGATTCAGTGCCAGGAATGCAAAGACTGGGCCCATGAAGATTGTGTTTATTATATAGATGCATCGGATTTTTATTATAATTGTGATGTTTGTAAGACCAAAAAACTGTTGGGACACCATTGATTAATATGTCCGGGGCTACCCGCCGTTTCTTGTGACGCCAAAAAAATAAGGCCAAACTATTTTCAGTATATTTCTTTAAATAATTCGATATTATTAGCAATGTTTAATTAAAATCATTAAAGAAGTTCGTAATTTTATTTCAAGTATAAAATAAAGACAGAAATTTCATTCATTTGTTTTTTATTTGCAATTTATCCAAGTGTCCGGGGCTACCCGATCCTACCCCTATTTCATATTTAGTACTTGTGTTTATGAGTATTCTTATAATCAGGTCTTAATTTGTAATATATGAAAAAGGTACCCTTATTAATTTTTGTGTAAAAACATTGTTAGCATGGCAAAAAGTAAACTTAACATACACTGTAAAAAAAAAAATTCCTGAAAAAAATCGGAAATTGTACTGGCAATCGAGACGCCAGTACTATTTCCGTATTTTAACAGAAAGAAAATTCCGTAAATTCCAGGAAATTTTCCGTGAATTCTGAAATATCCGTTTTTAAATTTCCGTTTTTTAACAGAAATCTTCCGTATTTTTTTAAAAAAATTATTTCGTTAAAATAAAATTTATAGGACTAAAAAAGAAAAAAAAAAGTACTTCGCGAGGACAACCTTATAAGGGACAGATACATTTCGGCTTCATTTTATCATTTTTGAGTGAGTTTATAGAATTTTATCAACCCTTGCAACAAGCGGATTCGAACCCATAAAGTCCCGTGTACTAACCCGATGACCTAGACCACGGCGGTATGATCGGTCGCAGTATTCGCTCAAATGCTGTGTACTTATTTGAATCGCTTTTTATGATGCAAAAACTTGATCTGCAGATGGATTTTTCCAATGTTTTTAATATTTTCTTTTCATAATTTTCAATAATTTGCTGTATTATTTGGTGCCTTATAACAGATAAATTTTAATCTATTATGTATTGTATGCATAAAACATTGTATTAAAAATAATAATTGCTTCTGTTTGCAACAGTACCAACTAGTGTTGAATTCAGACATTTTTCTCCGGGAGGGATTTCTGTGGTCCCGGGGGGGGGGAGGGAAATTGCACTTTTTGACCATTAAAAGTATAAAATCTCAAATCTTCCGGGCAGGGGGGGCAATACAATTTTCAGGGGGGTAATGTCCCCTCCAGGCTACCTCCTGAATTCAACACTGGTACCAACATTTTCTTTTTTCGAACATATACTTTTTTTTAAATTATTTGCCTGATTATCTATTTATCAATTTCAATAAAAAAAAAACAATTATCTTAATCAGACTCGTTTATTATATGCTATTAAAATATTTTTTTTTAAATCTCTTATTTAAAAAAACTTATGCAAATAAACAATTTTATAATAAATTAAATTATTATATTTCAGCTATACTGAGAGATTTTGCGTACGGTTCTGTTAAACATTATATTTTTTAACATTACATTTAAAAAATATTAAAAAAAGAGAAAATTTTGAAATTAATGACTTTGGGATAGTTAAGTTTAAATATGGACTAACTGATTTAATTTAAATTAGTTTAATTTATAAAAATATGAACTAACGAAATAAATTAAAAACGTTATAAAATTAAAAACTTGATTTATATAAAAGTAAAGAAAAAATATTAACTAATTTTATACATTTAAGGAAAAAATTGTAAACTTTGTAAAATTATAATTTATAAAATAATAAATTTTAGCGTAATTCATAAATTTGTAAGCCAAAACAGTTTAGTTTAATACCAATTTTCATAGCTATAATTTGCAGAGATATTATGTTATGAAACCTTTAAATAACACAATATTGCCTTACATTAAAAAAGATAAATTTAAAAAAAAATAGTGAAAAAAAATATATAATTTTAAAGTACTATGAAGAAAAAAATAAGTAGATTTTTTAAAAAATATTTTTTTTTCTGTAATTTATAAAAATAAAATAAATTTCTAAATATTTCATTAAAAAATATAAATATTACTATTCTTTTCACAATAAATTGACATGGCTTCGGTTAGAATGGGCCTGCGGGTCGAGCCGAGCCAGGCCTGTATCCTAGAACTCTAGTAAATACAACAATCTTAATTCGCATTTCAAAAAAGGCGATTTCTGTACTCATCCTTTAAACGTCATTTACGGAAATTGCACTCTTTTGGAAGAAATACGGACATTGTACTGTTTTGAAAGAAATACGGAAAAAATCCATTAAATTTACGGAAAACTTTCTGCATAGTTACGGATTTGAAGTCTCTTTAACGGAACTAATGTCATTTACGGAAATTGTACTGAAATTTTGGAAAAATGAAACTCCTCCGTAAAATTTTACGGAAAATCTCTTGTATTTTCACGAATTTTTTTTAGAGTGTAGAAACAGAAAAGAAATATACAATCATAGTCGCATTTGTTTAATTTTTGTGGGTTTCATTCTTTTTGTTTCCTATAACATGCATTATAAAACATAGTGGTGATATAACATACATAATTTCGCTAAAAATAAATATAATCATCTCTAATCATAATAATTTTTATAACGTATCGTTGCTAATTTAGTGGGGTTTTTTTTATTATTCAAATATCTACTACTACTTCCGATCAGTAATAATCCCTTAATTAATCTGTCATTAAATAAGACGAATTTTTCTAATCGGAAACAGTGGGTGTTATCTGAAAAAAAAATCTGCTAAAATGGCAACACTGGAGAAAACAGAAGGAATTTTGCAATCTATGAATTCGCATCTTAAGCGATATTTTTTTGGTCTCAAAGAAACGACACGCTATCGCGTATTAAACAGGATCGCGTAATAACCGTTCGCGTGCTAAAAGTGATATTTTTACATTAGTCTAATGGCGATGTCCATGTAACCGGAAAAAATTCGCGTATTAACCATGAGCGTCTTAAACGGGTCCAACTGTATCTCCAATTGAAAAAATCCGTGGAGCTTGTCTAAACGTCAATAAATATAGTGCAAAAACTCTTCAGTTGATATTTTTATCCTAGTTCAAAAAATATATATATCAAAAATCATGCTTTTTTGGCCAAAAATGAAAACCTTCCATTAAACCTAAACATACCAACAACCGATCATGAGACCGCAGTGTTGCCAGACAGTCGAAAGTAAATTTTCCCAAATCATTTTGCTCGAAATCAGTAGTTTTATTTGAAAAAGTTTCCTACTGATTTCCTATACTCAAGAAAGTGAATTCTTAATTTTAAATTTGCCACTATAAAATATTATTTCATTTAAGATCGAAAGTTTTCCCCAAATCTTTCTTAAAAGTTTCACCAAAGTAAAAATCAGAAAAAATTCTCATAAAAAAGAAAGAAAGAAAGAAAAGAAAAGAAAAGAAAAGGATTTTATTGTGATCGATTATTTTCTTGAACACGAATTACGAAAAGATAAATAGATATTAGAATTAGATAAATAAAAAATTAGAACTTAAAATAAGTGTAAACTGCAAACGACGAGCAGGAAGATAATGATTGATAAATGACAAACTGCTATTTCCGAATCTACAAATCGATATCCAGTGTTGATAGATGACTAAAAGCAAACTTTAACTTAAAAATGCGAAATAATGAAAAAATTCCAAACATTAAGTTTTTCACCAAAAATATTGATATTCCGCCCAAAATTTCCTCAATAATACATGTCCCCAAAAAATTCCCCTAAAGATTCAAAATCCCCCAAAATGGGGGCAAAATCACGAATCTGGCATTATTGTTTGACCGGAAGAAAATGAAAATATGTCGATTCAAAGCAAAATTTTTTTCATAAAATAAATAAAATATAGTCACACAGAAACAGAAACAGTAGATTGTTTCGAGGGGATTCCCAGTTGTTATCAACTCCACTCCCTGTATATGAGTATTTGTGTATCACATCTTAAAGGAGTCGTGAAAAAAAAAAGAGTATAAAAGTAACAAAAATGCACTGTAAAATGAAAGAAAAGCAAAGGATTTCAACGTCAACTTCATTAGCCAATCCCAAATAAGTAAGATAGCCAATCAAGATTAGCTTGCGTAAAGCAGCCAATCAAATTTAACTTGCAGTTTATGAATTAAAGGCGGTGGAAAAAAATAGAACAAGTGGGTAAGTGTGATCGAAGATCGCACAAAGGGTTTCGTTTAATATTCCTTTCAAAACACTTTATCCTTCCTTTAATAAATCCAAATAAATTTCATTTAGCAACAACAACAAAAAAAAGTCATGCTTTTTATAAAGTAAAAATTTACCGGTCTATTTTTCTCGTTTTTTTCTAAAATCTGAACCGGTCCGATAGCGGGCGAAACCCGCTATTATTCTCTGTCATAATAATATCTGTCATACGGACTAAATGCAATATTTAAAAAAAAATCAATTTCAAAATTAAACATGCTGTATAGAAATCGTCAAAATCTTGGACGTCAGATTAATTTTCTTTTTTAATTCTCTAATGATGTCATATTAAGCTGCTTTCTGTATTTACACATACTCACACTCCTTGTATTATTGAGAAATGTTTGAAAATTTCCGTTTTTATCCAATATGACGTCATATTAATCTTTTTTTCAACTGGTGATTTTTTGACATGTGATGACAACTTTTTATTTCTTTTTCATTTTTCACGTGTAAATCTTTCAATAGAAAATTAATTATTGTAGAAAGAATTTCATTAGGGATTTTTAAATGTTGGCAACTGCTATAACGAAAAATGTTTAAATTTAATAGGAAAAGGTTGTTAGATTTTTTTTTTTTTTTATCTCTATATATTAAAATAATACGATTTCTTCAAATTTTATGATTTTGAGCTTCATAGTAGGTATTCAGCTATAAGTACACAAAATTTCATGACTGTAAGTTACATAGTTTCTGAGAACCGGCTCTGTGACGGACAGACAACGAAGCGGGAGTAATAGGGTTTCGTGAGATGAATGAAACCCTAAAAATGAGTAGAAAAATAAGTAAATAGATGATGAGAAAAGATGTTTGACTGTTTCTAAAGGAGAATCGTCCGCAATAAATGCAAAGTAAAGCAGGAAGAGTGTAAAGCTACCGCATTTTTTTTTTAAAAGGCAGTTTTCATTGCCATACATTTAAATATAGTTAAATTAATGTAAGTATACGAACGAGTATATTTGCACAAAAATCAGTTAAATTAAAAAATTAACTAGTTTTAAATAAAAATTCTGGTGTAAAATATTTTTGTAAAACTTGAGTAAAATTCCCGGTATGTTTAATTTTAAGTATAATTTCTGGTTTAAAATATGTTTATGTAGTATGAAAAAAAAAAAAAAAAAAAAAGTGGGTAAGTGTGATCGAAGATTGCTCAAAGGGTTTCGTTTAATATTCCTTTCAAAACACTTTATCCTTTCTTTAATAAATTCAAATAAATTTCTTTTAGCAAAAAAAAAAAAAAAAAAAGTCATGTTTTTTATAAAGTAAAAATTTACCGGTCTATTCTTTCATTTTTTCGAATATCTAAACCCGCCCGCTATTATATTCTGTCATAATAATATCCGTCATGCGGACTAAATGCGATATTTAAAAAATAATTTCTAAATTAAACAAATTGTACACCTTCAAAATGTTAAAATATGCTAATATTTCTACTATCGGATTTTTATCACGATTCCATATGTTTCTCAAACTCATTTTACTCTTCTCTATTACTCATATTGATACTCGCTTTGTATTATTCTCAAACATCTGAAAAATTCGTTAAACTTCCAATAGGACGTCAGATTTTCTTTTTAATTCTCTAATGACGTGATATTAGTCTGATTTGTTGTACATCGCATAATCATACTCCTTGTATTATTGAGAAATCTTAGACATTTTCCGTTTTATTACTACTATGACGTCAATCAATTTTATTTCATATTTATCTTTTTTTCAATGGTGAAACTTTTTATTTCATTTTCATTTTTCACGTGGAAATCGTCTGATAGAAAATTAATGATTGTGGAAAGAATTTCATCGTGGATTTTTAATTTTTGGCATCTGCTATAACGAATAATGTTTAAATTTAATAGGAAAAGGCTGTTAGAATTTTGGTTTTTTATCTCTATTTATTAAAATAATACGAATTTTTCAAATTTTAATATTTTGAGCTCTTCATAGCTGTTATTCTGTTATATACACAAAGTTTCAACTCTGTAAGTTATATAGTTTTTGAGAATGGCTCTGTGACGGACAGACAACGGAGCGGGAGTAATAGGGTTTCGTGAGATGAACGAAACCCTAAAAACGACGATTTGAAATCCAAGCCAATCATCAGTTTTGTGTCATCAGAGACCGAACTCGCCCTCGCCCGATAACGAAAACACGCAGTAGAAAATTGATAATAACATTTAAAAATTATTTGAAGATTAATTTTCTCACATAAAAATCTCTTCTTGCATAGAAATAAGTATTAATCCTAAATTAAATACCTATTTATCCTTAATGAAATGTGTACAAAAACTCATTCATGACAACGTTTTGTGATTTTCATGTCCTTGAAAATCTGTTTAGACTGGCCAATTTGTTTTTTATTCCCAACCACTGGTAGAAATCTACAAAAGTCACAATTCTTATACTTTTAAAATATCATTGTACAACTGTGGCAGAAAGACATTAGTTGTTTTTTAAAATAACTCTGAAAAAGGACTTAAAAGTGAAAACGATCGATATATCTCGACTTTTTTTAATGTTACTAACATTGACTTTGCAAAAGCTTCAGAATTATATAGAATATTTCTCCTTATTCTATATAATTCAATTCATCAATGACAATTTTTAAAGGATTATAAAATACTTCTTTTTAATTGATAAAAGGTGTAAAATAAAAAGATTATAAACAGTAAAATAGGTTTATTACATTGTTGACATATGTTTCAGCTCCATCTGAGCCATTATCAAAACAAACAAAAATATTCTATACATGCACGGTCTATGAAGCTATTTGAAATGCAATTATTTAATTTTTCACGTACATTTTACAAATTACACACGTTATTATTTTTTTTTTTTTTTTTTTTTTTTTTTTTTTTAACTTGGATGTAAATTTTTCATATTTGTAACCATGGAGTAACTCGAGTCACAATTCTGGAAAATTAAATGATGCTGCATCGTTACATATTATATTTTTACGTGTTACAATCTCTATTCAAATAACTTTTATAGAATTTTATAGAATATTTTTGTTTGTTTTTATAATGGCTCAGATTGAGCTGAAACATATGTCAAGAGTCTAATAAAACGTATTTTACTGTTTATAATCTTTTATTTTACACCTTTTAGCAAATTAAAAAAAAAAGTATATAATTACAAGGTGTTATTATTTGTTAGATTACAAAATACTTTAAGAAATTTCGACTATATTCTCGTTTTTTAAATAAGAGCTGCTTTCTTTTTTCAAAAAAAAAAAAAAAAAAAAAAAAAAAAATGTGAATAAATAAAATGTCCACTTTGAGCCCGAGTCCTAAGACTGGTATAAAAGTCGTACCCGTGTTGGGGACCAGGCTCGGGCTTTTTCCTCGCCAAATGCATGCAAACGATCATTTGCATTTTGGATTCAACATTTTTAATTCTCTATACATTTGCTGTAATATTAATTTAAAATATTCTTTAAATCAGGTTAAATAAATCAGTCACCTTTTTTTTTCTCTACTTATTACCGATTGAATGATTTTTGCCATTCTTTTTTCCTCCATTCCACGATTTTTTTCTAATTTAAACTGATTCACCGGTTATATAATTAATTTTTAAGTGTATTTTAAAATAAAAAGCCCGATGACGAACGCATTCGTTATATATATCCATATCAAAGAAGTCGTTGTTCCCATAGCAACAGTACCTTTTTTTGTAATTGACAATGTTCAGAATCGGGCTTATTTTTGAGCTTGAAACAATTTCAATCAATTTAAATTTTCTTTTAAATCGTAAAATACAATGGTTATATTTCACTATATATACATAAATGTGTACACAAAACTATAGTTATAAAAAAATTTTATTAAGTAAATTAAACTTACTTAAACAAGTTCAGCAAGACAAAACATTTTCCTTAACCCTTAATTGCATAGTGATGTAAATTTCCATCACTTTTTATTCAACTTTTAATAAATAAATAAACTTCTTCGCCACCACTATATTTATATAGAAATATTAATCCAGTAAATTTCCCATGAACTATGTTGCAGTGCAAAGTTAAAAATCTATCTTAAAATTTCTGGTGTCTAATATTTAATATATGTATAAAAAAAACACAATTGTAAAAGAAAAAATCATGCAATTAAGGGTTAAAGAGTATTTGACATAAAAACTTTTTTTTTTTATTTATTCTGTCGCCAACCGTTGATACATCGCCAAATAAACGAAATTTTCATAATTTTTTTACTTTCGTTATATCGAGGTTCCGCAGCAATTTTTTTATAAACGTACACACCCTCATGAGAAGAATATTCTGTAATTTTTTTCAAAATTTAATGAATATGCGCTTATGGAGACCTTCCTTGTCAGCTCTAGTAGCTACACTGTCATTAGAAAATGTCTTTTGAACTTTCATATTTGAGTAGAACAATTTTTTAAATTCTAATGAATCGCTCTTGTTTGTTTATTCGGCCGTTTCATTTACATTTTTCTTGTATTCATGTAATCCGACTTTGTAAGTAAATAAAGATATGATATGGATATGGTATATGTATAGGAAACATAAAAATTCATAACTGTAGTTTGCTGATTAGATCTTTGGCAAAGCTACACCTTTCTCATTACCATGTACTTAAACATAAAACCGTTCAAGATGGAATTGAATTTTAAAAAGATCAGATAAATATGTTGATATCTTCTTCATTTAAATAAATTTTAATGAGAAAAAAAAGATATGTTTTTAAACGGAAGGAAGTTGAAAAGTTATCGAAAAGGGCGTGTCTTAGAACAACACCTCTCAGGTTTTTTAACGCTCGGTTAATCATTCATTGATTGTTAGATAAATTACTTTCATCTTTTTTAATTATTGTTAAATGTGTAATGGATAAAACTGTAAACATCTCTAACTCCTTAGATGATGAATGATTGATGGTATTTTATGAAAATTCAGATAGTTAAGATAGCTGCGTTTAAAAAAATAAGGGGGGAAAACAGATATTTGTAATATAAAATGCTTACGAAAATCTTTTTAATGATTAAATAAATTATGAATCGATTAATTAAAAGATAAAATAATGTACTCTCTTTATTTTTAATTAATGTTACATCTTTAAAAGCCATTTATTATTATAATTCATTTAATTACCTTTAACTCCTTTCCAATCGACATCTTCGTGGGAAATGGTAAAAATGTTGAATAAAGTGTGATAAATAAAAATTAATTTAATCATTTGTGTGTTCTTTATAACTCCTTTTTGCATTGCACAGTGCCATATTTTCCCATATCGGGGACTTTTGGAACTAAGGTTTTTATCTCAAAATCCCTTTTCCCGTGTCATCGTTAGTTCGTTAACAAAATATTGTGCTGTTCCAGATGTTAAATCGAGATGCATATTAAGCCATGTGTAAGTAGTTAAGCTGACATTTTGAATAGTGCTAGTTTAAGTTATGCATCCGGAATTAATATTATTTAACACAGAAAAATATTCTGCATTAATATAGATTATTTTCTTCTTTTTTTCCCAACTAGTTCTCAATTATGTTTAAAGTTGTAATGAAAACAACAGTCAAAACCCTATGAGACAGTTACAAACACATTCATGATTGTGATCAATGGCTGTAATGGCTTACATTCGTGGCTGTAATGAGATTTAAAAAAAAATAAATTAGAAAGTAATAATAATTGTGAATATTTAAAATAATCTGGGAAAATATTGAATGACAAATGTTGAAAATTAATATAGTATTACAAATAATAATAGATTATTGATTTAGTATATTATAGAGGAGAAAGAAATTAACATCAATTATCCCATCACTAGGTCAGTGATAAATTTTACAATATTGAATTTATTTTAACCCTTTATATCCTGAATTAATTTTCCAGCTACTTTTTAATTGTATTTTTGCATCATTGGATAAGTTTTGGTGCAGAATAAACATAGGAAAGAGGACAATAATTTTTACAGTGTTTTAGTGGTTAATTATGCAACTGTAACAACCATAAATTTTTTACCCTATGATATAAAATAAAATAGTACATTTCAAATAGTAAACTTCAAATAAAATATAGGAAATGTTCACCTGTAGAGTATAGAAAACAATAGAAAATAATAGTACTAAATAACCGGTAATAAACCTCTCTAATTACTCAAATGAAGAACAACATGCATGTCAATTCTATTGCAAAATGATTTTCGAATGTAGCGTGGCAAATGTGAAATCCCTACAATGCAAAGAAAGAAGATATGTGCTTGAATTTGCCATCTCCTGGCTTATGTCTGAAATACACTCTTTGTGCCATTGTGAATACCGTTAGGAAAAACGGTCATATTACGAATATATAGGTGTTTTATTAAAGTGGTACTTATAAGTACCGTCAGGATAAAAAGGGTTAAGGAACATTATCTTCTGATATGATGCATATAATTGTGCTTCTTGTTCTCTAATATGGTGCTACGTGCTACCACAAATTACTGGTTGGATTGTTAAATATAATTTTTTGTTTGATATCATTTTTCATTGATTTTCAAGTGCATAGATTGCTGTCTTTTAAGTTTTAAAAAATCCCAAACGTTTATTGATGCCTCTGACCTGGAGACACAGTTCATTTACTCTAAAAATAAATCAAAATGCCAAGACAACCAGTTCCTCTCTAACAATCTCTTCACTCTCGCAAATATACAAAAACGATTTTGCATATTTGCATCGATAATATCTGCGATTATCTTGTCATTTATAATTTTGAGACAAAAAGAATTTGATAACTGTATTTTGTTCCGAAAGTAGTTTTTAATTACAACTTCATACGTATGGAAATCTAAGAGAAACAGAAACGTGTTCACGTTATGAGAATAAAGAAATAATCATTGCGGAAAGTTAAAAAAAATAGCTTCCCACTTTCTTTTAATAAAAAAAGTTGTTTCATCGATTATCTGAATTTAAAAAATCATCATCTGTCTTCAAACTGCTGTCATACAAAATAAAATAATTGCAATTTTACACAATCGAATACTATCAATTGCTTCACATCACCATCAACAAACAATCGATAGTGATTAAATATTGAAATTAACGATAATGGAGTTGTAAATCATCCATATCAAACCTTTGTTCATGGAAATGTTGATAAAAGGCAGGAAGAAAAGATAACACTATAATTATATATAGAAGAAGAGATAAAAGTAAAACAGCGAGAGTGGAATTAATTTTGAATAAAAAATGATTATCCAAATTTCTGGATATTTTTTACTTGAGCTAACGCATAATGAAGAACATGTGAAAAACGATTTTGTGTATTTGCGTCGATAACAATTGCAATTATCTTGTCATTTATAATTTTGAGACAGGGAGAATTTGATAACTGTAATTTGTTCCGAAAGTGGTTTTTTAATTACAAATTTATACCCATGAAAATCTAAAGTTTCTCAGGTATACAAAATTGTAAAGGAAACAGTTTGACTATAGCTTTGATATGTAATGTCGGATGCGGATTTTGAACCAATAACCGAAATTGTGGCAATTTTCTACAGTCAAAAGTAATTAACCGATATCAAACAAGTTGGAAATTGTACGTCAAACGTTACAAACGAGGTGCGTTCGTACGCACGTTTTAGAATTAAATTCATGATATCCCGTGCGTAGAACGGGTTAAACAGCTAGTTAAGTATATATTTTATGACACTGTTCATACAAATATCTTAACTAGTTATATAAATATTCAGATATATATGTATCAGCTAGTTATATAAATATTCAGATCTTGATGATTTTTAATTCTGTGAAATGAATTATATCGTCTGCAGATTAATTTCTGTCATAAAATAAGTGTCTCGGTCGCTTGACGATTTAACATCCATCGGAAGCTTCTCTAACAAGAAAGCACCGATTTAAAAAAAAAAAATTCAAATTTCTTAATAAATATTTTTATTAAAATCTCCTAAAGTTTTGATTCGATTTTAATAAAATTTGAAATGTCTCGACAAAATTCTGCAAAGATAATATATTTTAAATTGCAAACCATTTGGTTGGGTAGTTTTTGCGTTGTTATATGCGGACAGACAGACAGACGGACGGACAGACAGACAGACGGACGGACAGACGGACGGACCAAACGACGACTATAGGTGCTACGTATTTATATAATTACGAACGCACCTAAAAAGGAGGTTAGTCAACTTGACGATATATTTCTTTTTTATGCATGCTAATTTCATGACCTTCAGAAGGATGCTCAGGTTTTGATATCTTATTTCTTTTGCAAAGGCCCGTTTTTCACTGATTCGTGGGTATATTCTAATAGGATCTTTAATGTGTGAACTGTCTGCATTCCAAACTCCAAGTGTCCTCCAAGTGTTTTAAGTTCTGTAAAATTATTTTCAATGCATTTCATAAGTATATAAGAGAGTTTTAGATCGCAGCTAGGAAAGATTTGCTGAGACTTTTCACAACAATGTATACAGGGTGTTCGTAAACTGCTTCGATAAAATAAGAGGAGGGATAATACCCATCAAGACAAATATTTTTTGTATATAAAACGAATCTCGCAATCAGCATATGCATTCAAAAATACAAGGTGTCCCATTCCAAACTGAATCGGGATTTTTGTTTATAGCTTTAAGATTAATTAAGTCATTTTAACGAAATTTTGTTATTTATGACATGTGATGACACCACGGAAAGTACCAGAATTGCACTGTAATTCTGCCAATGGTGCCACATGAATTGTCATCTGTGCATTCTGAATTATGATGCACCATCTTGTACAATGTTGTTTGGAGAACGGTGGAATATTGAATGCACTGCTCGTGATGTCATTATATGTCACAGGAAACAAAGTAAGCCTGTTGAAAATATCGTTACAATATCTTCATTACTGATTAAGTTATAAACAAAAACTTGGGTTACGCTTGGAGTGAAGACATCCTATATTTTTGACTGAATAAGTGGTTGCGAGCCAGGTTTACCATACAAAAAATGTTCATTTTGACCGGTAATACGGCCCTTTTTATTCTGTGGAAATAGTTCACAATCACCCAAGCATAGAATGAAAATGTACATCATCATGAAAGTTTTCGCTCACAGAAATAACATTCGAATTAATTATTTTTTTTAGAAATAATCCCAGAATTCAAAATATATCTAGCTACAGAAGCTTCTGTAACGAATAAAGACGTTACGCTCATTAATGTGTCACAATAATACGATCACTTTCGGCGTGACTCACACTCAGTTAGTGATCAGAGAAAAGGATGCAGATTTGTTTTTATCATTTTATGCTACATAATAAATAAATCACCATTTATATGAGTAAAAAACTGTCTCATTACTTAAAATATGTTATTCATTAAACATTTTTTCCACTGCTATTATTTATTAAATGCTTCCGCTCTCAGAAAAGTGTATTTATACTCTCTAAGAAAACAATAATCTTCGATTATATTTTGAAACACACCCAAAGTCACTCACCCAGTAAATGTAATGCCCAGTACAGAATACGTTTATGGGCCCCTTACCACCCCTATATATGCATATATTTAATATGAAACCTTTCCCCTTTTAAATTAAGGCCCAGACATATCTCCTCTTTTTCCCGTCTCTCAAAATGTTTCATATGATATAAGCTAACGGAAAATATTTTATATATATAATGTCTTTTTGAAGGATTAAAGTTGAAGTTTCACTACGTTAATCACAGAAAAATATTCTAAACATTAAGTAGTTCGACAAACTCATTATAATATGGAACAACAGATATGCCTAATACGATATTAGGGCCGAAACTAAGGGGTAGCAAAGGGGGCATGGGCCCCTGGCACAAGAATAGAAGGCACAGGGGACGCCAAATGAATATTTGGTTTGCCGTTTGATACCAAAATATATATGAAATTTGGGTAAAAATATTTTGCAGCAAAAAAAAAAAAAAAAATCGAAAAGAAAAATTGAGACTGCACAGGGCACTATACACTAAGGGGTGCAAAATTCACAAAATAAAGTACTTAGTTAAAACTTAAAACTTTTTGTTTTTGTTTTTGTTCTAAGTCTCTATTATAATTTTGAAAATTAGAATTAGGTTCAGGAAAGCATTTAGACACATTAATCTATTAATAGGAAGAACGGTCGGTATAAGTGATACTTCCATGTAACTGGCTGTACGTACATAGCACACAGAGATAGTTTACAGTATTGGAATTCATTGTTATACCTACAGAAATTACTGGGCATTCTGACTGATCTCACTATGACTTTAAACGCCTGCTCAATCGTAATATAATACTACAACGACGACAAAATCTATTTAAATGAAATCTGTCTATAGCGGAATCCTGACTTAAATGAAAAAATTGCATAGTCCCAACGGAAAAAATACCAGCAATCCTATTTGCTAAGACGAAAACCTATATAAGACAAGATAAGCTTAAGACAAACATAAACGCTCACGTTATGAAATAAAGTACTTAATTAAATAATTGATTAAAAGTTTGCGTTGTGAATTTTAGAAATCCCTATACTTCTGAGCCTTCCGCGAAAAGTTATTATTAAACTCACAAGAATAACCATTGAAAATGTTACAAATAATATACGTGGGAATTATTTAACCTAAACATACCTATGAAAGAAATAAAATTAACCTAAAAGAATTACACACAATTTAGACATGATGATTAAAGAAATACCAAAAGTAATTAAAATTAAATTATTTATTCATATGTTTAACAATATGTACAAATAAAAGTTAAGGAAAATAAAAAGCACAATCCCTTTCATATTTTATCTCAGCTCCTGCGCTGCTGGTTACATTTAATTTGTTATGCAAAGTTAATTCACTAACATTTAAATGTGACATATTAAAATTAATTAAGTATGTGCCAATTAGCGTGATTTACAATTAATTGATGGACTGAGATGAATAATTAATTGATGGGCTGGGTTTCATGAAAGTCATCATACCCTATTTTAATTTACATAAATCCATAATAATTAGTGACACAAAAAATCAAGTTATAAATAAATACATTGACACTTCTTTATGTTGTGGTGATGCTGATTTCGTAGTCTCTTGATATTTTTTTTATTCACATATTATAAACTATTATTCTTTTGAGATCTTATTAATTTTAAGTTTAATAAATAATAAATTAATTGATCTAAATTTTTTAAAAATATGTAAATATGCATAAGAGCATATTAAAATTATCTCTAATTTTTAGAGTGTCAAAACTATAGAGATATACGAGGATTCCAATTCAATGGGTACTGTGCATTGTGAATATGCCCCTGAGGGGCAAACAGTCCATCATAAAAGTGTCCTTGTGTATTTGTGCAAAAATGCGCGGAAGAAATTGTCAACCAGTCTTAAAACTTCTCTGGAATTGGATTCTCCACCACGATAACGCACTAGATCATAGTGCGCTCTCTTTCAGGGAATTTTTGGCTGAGTTCCAAATTCCTGCCTCCCCACCTCTCTCTCTCCAGATCTAACCCCTGCCGACTTGATTGCCGACTTAATTGGTTTTCTAAATTGAAAATTTCGCTGAAAGGAAAACGATTTAACCCAATTGAAGACATACAGGCAAATCCGGAAACTGTTCTTAACACTCTTAAGAAAGAAAATTTCTCGGAATCTTTCCAGAAGTGGAAACACCGTTGGAATCTGTGTGTTCAGTCAGAAAGGGACTACTTTAAAGGGGATTCATCGCAATAGTCAGTATGTAGTGCCATTTTGAAATTACAAGCCCACTCTTAAAATTTTCCAACCCCACTTCGTATTCCTACTCCGAAGATAATCAAAATTGCAACATGTTGCTATTAGACATAAAATTAGAGCGAATGAAAGTCAAGAAGGATGCTAAATTTGTGCTCTCATCTTTTTTAAAAAAATTGTAATAATAAGAAGGAATTCTGTTTGAAATTGCACAGAAGTCAGTGATTAATTTTTTTTTCCTTTTTCCTTTCCCAGGGCAGCGTGGAAGTAAATAAAGAACAGGTGATAACAACTTTGCACGGGTTCTCACAAATTCTCGAAAGGACGAACCAGACTTGCTTCTGGTTAAGCCCTGGTCAAGGTAACCAATTATAATTACGTGAGGGGATGCTGGAAAGATCTAGGCAAATTATTAGAAATCGGTTACTTATTGCTAATCTGCTTATCACTTACTATATAAAAAGTAAGTTAAAATCTATTTTTAAAAAATCGGTCAAATGTATCATAAAGATCATATACATATTTTCATTATTATTCTAAATTTATAGTTCCCTTATGTTTTCTAAAGATTAATTTATTTTTACTTAAACCCTTTCTATTTTAAAGATTAAAAGTAATTACATTTCATCAATTATATTACAGTTTCTTTTCTTTCATTTTTATGTCTGGCTTTTATTTAACCTCAAAAACGTATCTTCCTTTCCTGCATATAAATGCAGCTGTAATTATTCCATATTTACGTTAGATATTTTTCATTTATCCTTAAACTTTATTCTATGTCTGGAAAACTTAATGATAAATATAAAATTATTTTACATCTGCGATTTTGTCCAAGCAGAACATATGCATTTTTTTATTAATTCCCAACGGCCAAAATTCTATTTAGCCCAGCATATGATTCATCTCCAGAAAATCACAGAGGCTCTCTTTTCTCATAACATTATTGGGTTGCCGGACAAAATTATGAAAAATAGCAATATAGCCTGGCATTGCACGCCTTTCATTTCCTTCCCCCTCTAAATTAATATACTAGAAGGCTAACTGTCCTAAAATTCCTGCTGTCGAAATTGTTGATACACATGTATATATTGGCACGGTAATTAAAGATTGGCGCCCGAATGTACTGTGAAATTCGATCAGATCTCATCTATCTCTTGTACTGAGAGAAGATGGCAATTTTGATGGTGTGAGTAGGTACTGGTTCTGTGTGCCGGGGGGCCACCTCAATTTTCAACTCTCATTTGCTTCAAATAAAAAAGCTTTCCATGGATACCATCTGCTTATTTTACTTTTCTTGATAAGCATCTTTACACGGAAGGAGAACGATGGGTTCTGCTGTTAAAACAACGCAATGTTATCTTGCAATTTTACGTTCTAAACGGCCATACCGCACATGGACTTGAAACTCCTCCACAAAATGCAAGTTTAATTCGTGCTCAAAGGTTCCGTACATTAAATTTATTAATTACTATTTATTACTTAGCAAACTACTACTACCCCTAATTTTTTCATAATTTTAGTTTCAGTAGATTCGGAAACAGGAGGTGGGGGACATATTTTTGCTGTTCACTTTAGACCAGCGTTTCTTAAACTTTGTGATCTCGCGGACCCCCTTTAATGTGACATGCATTTCGGAGACCCCCAAAAGATTTTTCTTAATATAAGATGAGAAAAATTATTTGAATGTATACACCTTATTTATATTCCATTACACATATTCTATATTTAGTTAATGGTGTTAGAAAAATCAGCTGCATTAATAAGAAAAATAATTATAATACATATTTTAAGACAGTAAAAATATACATACTACTATTTGCTGTAAGAAGTATGCTGCTTACCTTTTGCTACTAGATGTGCAGCATCTCGTTCAATGTTTAAGTAAGTTTCGTTCAACATTCCGTCGAGTTCTAAGTTGTTCTTCACGTGCACAAGGCTGGAAAAAAATCTATTCATACAAATATATAGTTCAGAGTGGAAGTAATTCTTTAACCGCTTGAAAGCAATTTCCATGGAACCATCGCATGATAATCCCACATCTTGTTCCTGCTCTATATCGAGGTTTTGATTTCACTAATTTCTTGGAAATGAAATGGATCCCTCAATCACTAATTTTCTGACTTCGAGCGGCGAAAATAAAATCTAAAAGATTATTTCATGTGCTTCAGGTGTATAACAAAATTTTCGATAATATCAGGGGATAGTATATCGACAGACGTTTGTAAGAAATCGAATAATGTTGGGAACGATTTAAAAATTATTTTTAAGTCGAATTTCCCACAAATTTTTCATTGTTGATTCTATTTAGTTCTGTACTTGGAAAAGGTGTACCAAAGTTTCTTGTAAGCTTAAATTAAGTTCATTCAGAAAATTAAAAATAACTGTCAAATATGCCGCCTTGACTCGATAGTAGAAATCATTGAACCGAACTTTCAAATTAAATTTGGAGTCCACTAAATGCAGTCTTACTTCATCACGCAGTGCAAAAATGCAATTTAACCCTCGTGACAGCCACCTAATTTCTGTATGTAAAAGTACCTGTTTCCTGTTTTTACTACATATTGACCCTATGTAGTTTCTTTAATGGCAACGGGAAAGAAATTACATTAGAAATTGAAAAAAAAAATAGATTTCTGTATTGATAATCTATGGGAGATGTTTGAAGAAAAGTGGTAAAGAATGGTCTTAGAAATTTTTAAAGTTGACAGTAATTTTTCTCGTGTTCTAAAACGTATGTATATCAAGTTTCGTTTAAATCGGATAAAAACTGTAGATTTGTATAAGGAACAAACATACCAAGAATGGCTTGTATATATATATATATATATATAGATAGATAGATATCTGAAAATATAATACCAAAATTAAAACAGATATATTTTTGAGTTCAGTGTTACGAGATCTTTCGAACTATACTCCACACGATACATAAAACCCTTTTTTTAAGTAACTTAATTAATATCTTGGCTAATTACCGAAATAATTTTTTCGAAAATCATTATCAAATATCCTTTGATGATTATGCGTCGATAGGTACCTCGACAACCCCTCCACTCCCGCGCTGACCGCCCGAAAAGTAAAGTTTGTGTGTAACAAAAAAATGCGTTAAAAAAAAAACTATGTGATTTAGGAAAATCGCTATACTTTTCTGCAAGGTTTAATAAAACTCTTACTAACCATAATTTTTATTTCAGTAGATTAGGAAATATATAGTGTTATATAGACAATAGATATGTGATAATAGATATGTAGTTAATAGATATGTTTCTGCAGTGCATTTTCGACTATCTCTCGAAAATATAATACCTAAAATTACAACAAATATATTTTTGCGTTCGGTATTAAGATATCTTTACTGATAGAGATATTCCGCCGGTGATATCAGTTTGTCATTAACGATGCAGCAATAATCGGTACAAAAACTAATATATTTTTTACACTCTTTTTTTATAACGCTCAAAGCGAGTTTTTGTATGTAAAGATGGAATTTTTTGTAATCGATTTTTAAACTACTTCCTGATATGCTAGAATTAAAAAAAAAAAAAAAAAAAAAAAAAAATTACGTTCACAGGTGTGTATGCGATGACAATGCATACATTTTACTATTTTTAGAACTTAATTGTAAATTAATACATTAATTTTAAGGCATTTTTCCGTTAGCCAACCACAGGTGATAAATCACCAAATATTCAATGTAACTCGTACAATTATATACGAGTGGAAAAATAACAATGCATTTAATTATGCGCCAATTGCCACTCGCCAAAATATGCCAAATGGCTTGTGAAACTGCAACAATTTAAAGGCTGAAAAGTAGAAAATAAATTATAAATAAAAAATGAAAAGTATAATATTTTTAAAAATGCTCTTTTATTAATTAATTGTTTAATATTAATTAATTTACGATTATACGCTGAGAAATTAACTTAGAAATCCCAAAAAGATAATTTAAATAATGTTTCATTTCTTTTTTACCGTTGCCCGATCCTAACCTATTATAACCGCAATTACTTTTCTCTTAAAAATGGACAAAAAATGTATTTCACACCACTTTTTTTAGAATAGATATTTTTTGTCTTATTTTATCGAAAAGTTTTTTTCATCAAATAAATAAAGTATTTTGTTTCGGAATTGCTGTTATGCAAAAAACAAAAGTGGTTTTAGCTATGGTGTTGCTACATACAATGCTAGGCTAATATGGGTTAAAAAAGAAACAGGACAAAAATTATACATTTTTTTAATAAATTCACTTGCTTGCGCTTTCTACCAGGCGTAAAAAAAGCTGTGCATTTTTCATAGTCGAGTTCGGTACCCGCGCCAAATGAATGTATTTGTAACGGAAAGTTTTGGGAAAAAACATGAATTGCAATCATGAAATCAGGCGTGATTTTAAAGATGAACGTTCAATGCTTATAAAAAACTATTTTTACTTTTGCACTTATTTCATGAGAGGGGTCAAATGCAGTTGTTGTAACATTGTTTAGTCGATGCGTTTAAAAAGTTTTACTTCATCTCTAAATCAAAGAATTTAATATTTCTTTTTAACACTTTCCAACACAGTTGAAAAGTGTTTAGGAATTTAGTTTGTCTGTCTGTGCTCTAACTCGTGTAAATATATTCGGATTGCCATGCAATTGATATATATTATAAGGTTTACTATGGTATGTTCGGTATTGAAATAAAGTTATAGTTTTTTTTTTTTTTTTTTTTTTTTTTTTACAGGGACACTTAAAAGAATCATGCAGAAAAATAGTTTGCGGTTTATTTTAATAATTTTTCACTATTTCAAACATATTGAAATTGATATATATCACAAAAGTACATTACGAGAGATTTACTGTAGAATATTGTGTGCATAGCATTCATCATTCATTTACAGGGAAACGCAAAATAATTAATTCCGTAATTTGCTGGAAGCGTTTGTAGTTGCTGAACGCGTATTTTATAAATCATAAACAGGTCTGCACAAAATCTCTCGAGTACATTTCCGTTTATTGCTGGAAATTCCACAAGGGGAATTTTAAACTGTGCTACGCGTTTCTAAACTGAACTAAAATTTAGCATTCTATGTAGTATGTATACAAATCTATAAATGATATACAGGGCTGGACAAAAGAGATAGGTTATTTTGTCGAATATTGTTATAGTAATTCCTGAAATCGGGTTTTTAAATATGTTACGCGATTTCTAAATTGCTTGCTTAGATATCCTCTTTCATCTTATTAAAAAGATTTGTAAAATTATTTTGCATGTGTTGGAAAGTGTTGCATAATCTATGCTTGACGCATGATTTTTCGCTCTTGTTTGATCGGAATTTGGTATTATACAACAAAATTTCTTTGTTAACATTTATGGTGAAAATCAGTTTCAAATTACTACAAAAATGAAACAAACAAGTATGTTGCGGCTAGCACAAAAATTTCTTCTGTATAAATCAAATTGTCTTGAACCAAAATCAAATGGCAATCTATTCGCTTTTTAGGTGCGTTCGTAATTATATAAATACGTAGCACCTATTGTCGTCGCTTGGTCCGTCCGTCTGTCTGTCCGTCCGTTCGCATATAACAACGCAAAATCTACTCAACCAAATGGTTTGAAATTTAAGATATATTAACTTTGCAGAATTTTGTCGAGACATTTAAAATTTTATAAAAATCGAATCAAAACTTTAGTAGATATTAATAAAAATATTTATTAAGAAATTTGATTTTTTTTTTAAATCGGTACTTTCTTGTTATAGGAGCTTCCGAAGTTTAATCGTCAAGAGACCGAGATACTTATTTTATGACAGAAATTAATCTGCAGACGATATAATTCATTTCATAGAATTAAAAATCATCAAGATCTGAATATTTATATAACTAGCTATAGTACGAACGCACCTCATTTGTCACGTGTGACGTACAATTTCCAACTTGTTTAAAGTGTGGGAATGCAGGTGCTTTTTAACTGCAAAATTCATTGTTAGATATAGCTATCGCGGAAATAGTGAAAAACGGCGCATAGCAGAGACATATGTTGGGCGGTATAAACCCGAACCTAATAAGGATCTATTTATGTCAAGGGCACTGAAAAAGAAAAAAATGTTGATTCTACAGTATAATACTGGCATCACAGTAGTAAAATTAACAGTAATAAACACTAAAATATGCATTATGCTTATTTTACTGTTTATTGCTGTTAATTTTATGATATATTACTGGCAGCAAGAAAGCCAGTATTATACCGTAAAATCAACAATTTTTTTTTTTTTTTAGTGGGTTAACAGAATATGAAGTTTGACGAAATTCCGTGCATTAGTTCTTGAGATATACCTATCGCGGGAAAAAAAATGCAGCAAAGCGTCGCCACCCGTTGGGCGATTTACACCAAAGCTGAATCAGCACCAATTTATGTCAATGTCTAACAGAGTATGAAGTTCGATTAAATTTCGTGCATTAGTTCTTGAGATAGAGAACCCGCAAAATTTGTGTAATCACAAAAACAGACACACAGACTCATGGACAGACATTTTCTAAAAACTGTCAAATCGTGTTCAGGACCTTCTAGAAATCCGTCAAAAAACGGAAATCGAAAATTTTCACGGATTCAATACTTTCTTTTTACAAAGATAGAAGAAAGTAAAACGGAAAGTAAATGGGCGTTTTAGACCACACATACTAATAAAAACCGTTACGATAGAAATTGGCTGCTGAGTTGCCTATTTGCTTAAAACTTTATCTGTTCATTTAATGCTTTATATCAAAAATACACTACAAATCTCCATTTATAGTTAATTGTAAGGTGGCGGCTTTCAGAAAATTGATTCCATTGTCCAGTTCTCCCCTACGAAGACGAAGTGCTAGACTGTTTCCTGAACATAAAGCTTAAAACTACAATAAAGTCTGTCCTTTATCTACTAACAAAACAAATATTTAAAGAAAGCAAATCTGTGAAAAAATACCGCTAAAAATAAATCCCGAAAACAAAAAACGAAAGTGTCTCTTCAAAAGGTGTATCCCGCCAAAAACGTGCCCGTACGAAAGCGAAAACGAATCTCTAGATAATAAACACCAAAACAAAGCATCACACTTGCTCTGATTTTATTCTCGAAGAAAAATTCCGCCAGAGGCGCTCCATGCCTCGAAGGTTCACTGGCCTATATCCATCCAAGATGGCGGTCAGTTCTTTCTTTGCTGCAAAGTGGGTCACCGATGTCTTATTGGTTCAGGCGAAGTATAAAAAGATAAACTGAGCTGATGGACCAAGCATTCAGCCGCTTTTTTCCTCTATAGAGAAAGTTTTCATCTGGAAGGAGTATAACGACAGGTAGGTGATGATGATTTTTCCGAACGGATGAAGGACTGGCGGATAATTTGTTCTAACGGATATACCTTAGGATTATAAAAATTAGCGGAGGCGAAAATTGAAAGGAATTATCTAAGGAACGTAATGACATCCGGAGAAATTATCATTTCCGGCAAAAATCCACTAAAGTGAAATTATTGGAATTTACATGTTCCTTCAGCTTAGCATTCAGAAGACTGGATTGGATTACAATGGACCAGCTTCTGATGAGATAGTTAACTTATTATTTAACAATAAGAATTTTAACAAATTTTTGATTGTTTTTGGACAAACATACTTTAAAATTGCTAAATTCGTGTAAAATCAACTAAACTTATTTAAGAGCATTTATATCGTTTAATATCATCGATTGGATCACAGTGGACCAGCTTCCGGTGAGATAATTAATTGGATAACAATGAAACAAAATAAAATAAACAAAATTTATATAATCAGAAGACTGATTTTCACAAACAGACTTTTTAAGTGGTTGAATTTGTGTAAAACCACATAAATTTATTTAAAAGCATTTATTGGATTAATGGACCTGCTTCTGATAAGATAGTTATTATTTAACAAATGAAAATTTAAACAAAATTTATATAACTAAAAACTATTTTTTGGAAAAATCTATTTTAAAAATTATTAAATCTGAGTAAAATAATCCAAATTTATCGTAGATTGCTCTGGTTGGATAAATTTTTCCTACAACAAAACTTGTATTTTCGTTATTAATTGGTCGATAAAGATTTATTAAAGAATAGCGGTTTTAATGAATTATCAGAAATAAATTATTAAACAAAATTTAATCAAGAAATTAGTATAACCCAAAAAAACGCGTTTTTAGACCAAAGATAATTAGTTTTCCAATTTTTCAGACTGTTCATTAAAAGTGAAATATTCTTCTAATTTTGAGATTAGCAAAAAACAGAAAAAAAAAAAAACGACGAAGAATGTATACGTGAAATATTATTTTCTTTTAAAACTGATTCTGCCAATCTTCGTTTAAAAAATATTCCAGTCCTTCATTTTATTATTATTATTATTATTATTATTGTTATTATCCATTTACTTTATTTTATATTTTGAAATGATTAAATAAGTATATTTCTGAAAAATAAATTCATCGTTATTAGAAGTAATTCATATTCCATAATATATTGTAAATTATACTATCAACACAGCATTAATGACAATAATAACTTTGTGTAATGAAAATCAGCAAATAATAATAAAAAGTATGCCTTTATTGCATTTTAGATGATTAAATTCGATAATTAACACATAATATTATTATTTAGCTAAATGAAATCAAAATGTAAGAGATAGACTCTTATAGGACTGTATAGTTTTAAGCATATATTTATTTCTTTATTTTAATTTAAAAATAAAACAAAACAATGTTTTAAATATAAAACTGCAAAATATATCTTATATATATATAAATAGTTGCATGTATTAAAAAAGAAAAAAAGAAAGAAAAAAAGTATCTTTTTAAAGTTGTGTGAAATTAATGAAAAATAAAAGAAAGTTTAAGTTACGACAAATAGTTATTCTATAGACTAAGAAAGAAAAACAATTTAAAGAAAATCATAACTAAAAAGTAATATTAATTTAGATTTAATGAAAAACATAACTAAAAAGTAATATTAATTTAGATTTAAAGAAACCGTGAAAATATAAATTATATCCTTGCGCCATCATAATATAAACATCTAAGTTTTCGTGAAAAAATATAGCAAGACTCAAAATTAATTGGCTAATTAATTAAAATCGAAATACGTTCTAAAACTTGCTGTTGGAAAAAATATTCTAAAAGTCCTAGAGAAAAGGGAAACTCTTCTCCTAAGTATGATTAAATAGGTGGAAAAACAACCTTTACAGTGAAGATCTCTCTTAGTGTAAAGAGAAATGTAATACCTATAATTTTAATGGATTTAATAAAATAAAACCATGAAAATATAAATTACATCCATAAGACACCCTAATACAAATTAAATAAAATAAGTCTTGTGAAAATTTCCACAAAAAATTCACAATTTCCTTGAAATAATTACTTCTTTCTACTGAATCTTAAATCATCAGAAAATATTTCGGTAAATTCCAACAGTCACAGAAGAGATGGAAAAAACTTCTCCTCGGTAAGATGAAATAGGCAGAAAAACAACTTTTACAGTTAAGATGTTTTCAGTATAAGGAGAAATACAATGTATATAATTTTGACGGGCTCAGTGTAATTAATCTAACATTCTTAGAGTTTATATAAAGAAAAAAATGTAAATTACATTATTCATTTAATAATTATAATTAATTATAACTAATTATAATTAATTATAATTAGTATTCAGTCGCATTAAAAGAAATAAGTCGTAAAACATCTTAATGTAAATCAAATAACTCTCGTAAAAATGTAAAAAAAAAAAAAAAAAAAAAAAAACTTTAAAATAAATACTTGATAATGAATCTTAAAGCTGTAAAAATTACTTTGGTAAACTACAATCGTCACGGATAAAATAAGAAACTCCTCTCCTAAGTAAGGTTAAATAGGCAGAAAAACAACATTTACAGTGATGTTTTCGTCCAGTGTAAAGGAAAATACAATGCATGAAATTTTGGCGGTGTTAGTACCATTAGTGTGAGTTCTTTGCAGTTTAACAAAAATGCACATTTTCATTAAAATTAGTCAAACGTAAATTACTGCTTGCTTTAAATAAATGTGTATAAGTATCATAAATGCAACATAACATATATATAGGCTTTTTAGCTATTGTTTTGTAATTTTAATTTGACTTATATATATATATATATATATATTGGAAAAATACTTCAAATGTTATTTTATAAAAAATAAAAATCGCTTAAAAAAAAAAAAAAAAAAAAAAAAAAAAAAAGTTTAATCAGTTATCTAAATAAAACAAAATCCTGTAGTTAAGTTTAATGCATGGGTGAAAAGTTACAGAGATTCAAAATAAAGAATTAAAAGATAAATATAAACTTGACGATCTTCGTTATTACATTATTTTACTAGCTCACCCGCGAGCCCGTCAAAATATTGCCCAAAACGCGAAAAAACTCTAAAATTCACGAAAAATTTAAAGATTGCTGCACTAACTTCGAATAAACTTAATTGAAAAAAAATATATACTATATTCGTCTGGAAGATATAAGCCGGATTCCTTTTACAAATGTGAAAATATCTCAGAAAATCGCGAAAAAACGATAAAATTTCAAAAATCGCCGACGACAAAATTTACTAATTGAAGTAAAATAATAAAACGGGATTCCTTTTACGGATGTCAAAAAATCTCTAAAAATTGCATGAAACAATTCGTGAAAAATTCAAAAATCCCTGTACAACTACCGAATAAACTTTATTAAAAATAGGACAAAATTTACTACATTGGACTAAAAGTTTAAAACCAGATTTATTTTTACTAATGTGGAAGTATTGGCGCGAAACGCAAATACGTTAAAATCGCATAAAAAATTGGCAATAATTCAAAAATCGCAAATTACAAAATTTAGTGCAGTGGGCTAAAACGTTATAACCGGAATTCTTTCACAAATGTCAAAAAATCGGTGCAGAACATGAAAAAACGGTGAAATTCGCATTGAAATTCGCTAAAGATTCAGAACTCGCGGTAGACAAAATTTACTATATCGCGCTACATGTTTAAAACCGAATTCCTTTTACAAATGTTAAAAATTCGTCACGAAACGCAAAAGAATGCTAAAAATCGCATTGAAAATAGCATTAAAAATCGCTTAAACTTCAAAAATCGCGGAGGACAAAATTTACAATGTTAAGCTAAAAGTTTAAAACCAAATTTCTTTAAAAATGTAAAAAAAAAAAAAAAAAAAAAAAAAAAATCGCAGCAAAACGCGAAAAAACGTTAGAATTCTCATTAAAAATCACTAAAACTTCAATAATCACAGAGAAAAAAAAATTACTATAGTATGCTAAAATTTTGAAACCAAATCCCTTTATGAAAGTACAAATTTCGCAGCGAAACGCGAAAAAACAATAAAAATCGCGGTAAAACTCGTATTAAAAATCGAATTAAAAATCCCTAAAAATTCAAAAATCGCGAACACCGAAATTTATCATATTAGGCTTAAATTTTGAAACCACATTTTTTTTTTTTATCGATGTTAAAAAAGCGCTGCGAAACTCTAAAAAACATTAAAAATCGCATTAAAGCAATCCGAATAAACTTTATTGAAAAGAGGACAAAATTTACTACATTGGGGTAGACGATAGAAATCAGATTCATTTTAATAATAATAATAATTAAAAAAAAAACTCTGCAAAACATGAAAAATTTCTAAAAATTGCATAAAAATTAAATTTAAAAACTATTATCAAAAAATCGAAAATCGGGCTTCAAGGTGCATCAATAGATACATAGAGATCCTTCCTATCAAATTTTGTAGCTCTGCGAACAGCAATCTCTTCAGAACACAACCGACAGACAAACTTCTTTCCTTATTATTATACATTCTATCAGATGTTTTGTTCAGTAAATTCCAGGATTTTCCTTTATCTTTTCTAAATTTCAATGCAATTAAATTTTTATCTTTATCATTAATAGTTTCGATTAATTGTTTAATGGATTTTCATTTATAATTTCTAAATTTCAATGCAGTTATTATTATTTTTATTTTTATCATTAATTGTTTAGATTAATTGTTTAGATTTTATCCTTAATTGTTTAGATTTTATCATTACCTGTTTAGAACTTGTTCAAGTTCTCTCTAAAATTTCTTTCAAATGAAATTTGGAAAATCTTTTCCACTGATGTGCAACATAATAAATCACATTATGACATCATTATGTTGAAAACGGAATTCATGAATGTGTCAGATTTTCTAATAATTTTTTAACTAACATTTTATTTTATAGATATTCTGTGGATATATATATCTTTTTACTCTATGGACAGTTACAGTGCACAATTATGTGTAAAACTAGGGGGCTTTGCTCTCTACGAGCTATTTTCCCATTTAGACCCATCGGTCTCTAATAACACGCTAAATTGCTCTGTTTTAGAGGTGGGGGGGGGGGATGGATGCACACATAGAAACTCGGCTGTGTTAGTAACTTTATATCTATAAACAGACAAGCGGTCGTAAAAATATATTTATTTAATAAAATCTGCAGAATTCTGTGCTGACAAAAGAAAAAGAAAGGGGGTGGGGTTAAAACTAAATATTAAAAATATCTGACTTTTCGAAAATTCGAAATTTTTAAATAAATTGTTATGCAAAGTATGTATATATGCATATTATAAAATTAGTCATATAAATAAAAAAAGTAAACGTTCTTAATTATCAAAGCATTTAGAAAAATTATGAAACAAAATATTTAGCAGTATTTTTTGTAAGATATATTAAATTTACTTTTAAAATATTCTTATTAGACAGTTAATCGTAAAATGTGTTATTTAAAGCTGTTCATATACGTAATGAAAGCTTTTCATTTGTTGAATATTTCTAGCCGATTAACATTGCGCCTAAAGTATCTTAATTTGTATTGTGGCTTCTTGCAATACAAAATTCTAAAACTTTTTTTTTCTTTTAGAATTTTGCAAATACTTTGATAAAAAAAAAAAAATAATAATAATTCGAAAGAACATATTTTCGAGATATAACTTTAATGTATCCCTTGTAGAATAGTTTATAAAAAGATGTATTCCCATTGCAATTTTAAAAATTCTGATTTTTTAATTTTTAGGAAAGATTTCATGAAAACATCCAATAAACATGAACAGTATATTTTAGGAATATTTGCTGTGTTTCTGAATTTTTAAGATGGTTGAAGTTAAATATATTCTCACAAAAATAAATAAGTAAATAATTCTGAAATCTGTGCATTAGAGCTAAGATGTTTAATATATCGGACGACCCTCGGCGGCGGTCAGGGGCATGAGGGTGGAGCCACCCGTCGCTACTTGCGGAACAGACGGCGCGCGGTCGTTTTCTCCTTCCCTCAACAATGACCGGAACAGTAGCAGACCCGATCATAGAAGATCTCACCGGAAAAAACTGAAAAGCTAAATTCAATAAGTTTATAGCATCGAGTAGCGGGTACGGGCGGGATGATGTATTATCATATTTTAAAGCAAATAACTATACGTGAATTCTATTAATTTCTTCCCTCTCAGAAATATAATCTTTTTAAGTTAATAATGAAATTTTAAATCTTTAAATGTACCAAACAAAAACCCTGTTTATAAAAAATAAATATTAGTTTTAAAAAAAAAAGTGTTGTCTGGTGTCTCGAGGTATTTAAAATTATTATATGTTATTATATATTATTGAGCAAACACTCTTTTATATGTATATAATTTATATGTATTTTCATTTTCTAAATAGTTGTATTATGCTGTCATTATTGTTACATTACTTACCCATCATACGTAGTATAGGGTAAGTCTTGTAATCGTTTTGAAAATCTCAAAATAAAATTTTCACGGATTTACACGTTTCAGACACTGGAGATTCCGAAAAACATATTTTTAGAAAAAAAAAAATTTGCCGTCCGTCTGTGTGTGTGTGTGTCTGTAAATGCTCTATCTCCCGAAAAAATTGAGATAGAGACATGCAATTTGGTATGTACTTAGTATATAATAATGGGAAGAAGCCTATTTAATTTCAATAACCTCGATTAACCGGAACTATTTTTTTCGGACTCTCGAAATATTCGTTCTGATAAAAGGTATATAAAAATTTTCGAAATTGTTTATTTTAAGAAATGAATATAAAAGACAATAAAAAACATAAATTTTGAATAAAGCATGAAGTCGATCGGATAATGAGTTGCCGAGATATTTGGTATCCTATTTCCCACACTCTTCGATTTTTCATGACCCTGTATTTCATCCAAATTTCACTTCAAAGATATATTTTAATTGGAAATAAGACGTTTAATCAGATGCAATAAACCGCTAGTTAATAGGATTATTGTTTTTGGAGTTATAAGGATGTTTCTTTTAAGCAGTTCAGTAATAGAGCACTTAAAGTTTATGACGTCATCAAGCCACGATTTTATTCGAATTGCAATGCATTTTATAAGTAGTTTACACATTTTTATTTTAATATTTTACATTATGCATATCCATGATGGGTAAGTATTACGGTGGCCCCCAACGACTAGTTTTCTACTAGTAGTAATGATTCTATATATTAATGGTACCAGGAAAGCAAAAGTAGAACTTTTAAAACTTTAATTAACAGCTGTCATGGCATTTAAAAATAAACGTTTCCATCATTTCCTATATGCACTCTTTTATTTAACTCAATTTTGTTTTTGTATGGAAGTTTATAATCTATTTTTAACTCACTTCCTGAAGTGCTAGAAGTATAAAAATTGTGTATACAACGGTATGACAATACAACATTTTAATATTTTTAGAAATTAATTATAAAATACTAAATTAATTTTAGGGCATTTTTTCCGTTAGTCCGCCACGGGTGATAAATTGCCAAATATTCTTTATGGTTACAATTGTCACGAGTTACAACAACACTGGATATGTTACGGTCAATGTGATAAATCCGGTAATTAATAATACTGGTCATTATTAATAGTAACAGATATAATGATGCGCCAAACATCGCTCGTAAAAAATGCCATTTGACTGTGAAACTGCAACAATGAAATATTTTAAACAGTAAAAGGTGGAAAATATAAATTAAAAAAAAAAGAGTGCAATATATATTTTTTAAAAGTACGCTTTAATCAATTAATAGTGTCATATTAATTAAATTATGCTTATACCTTCAAAAATCAATTTAGAAACCGTAAAAAGATAGTTTTAATAATGCTTTTATTTCTCTATTTTTGCCATATCTTAAAAAAAAAAAAACAGCGCAAAAATAAAAATAAAAAATTAATAAATTTACAACTTGCGCTTTCTACCAAGCGTAAAAAAGGGCGGTGATATTTTTATAATCGGTTTCGCCAAAAACATGTAGTGTAACGTTAAATTTTTGGAAAAATCGTGAATGGCAATCTTGAAATTAGGTTATTTTCAAGACAAATATTGAATGTTTATAAAAGAGTGCATTAAATATATATATATACATATATATATTTTACTTATATGCTTATTTAAACTTAACTCAAGCTAGCAAATCATAAGTGAAAAGTTGTTCGAAAAGTGAAACACCAATTTTATAAAAATAGAACAATTATTCTACTGTCATAAAATTAGTGCAGTAAAACAATTTATAATTAATTTTTCCTATTTGCTCAGTGAAAAATGGTGAAATAATTAAAAAGTAATGCATGCGGAATTTTTCCATAACTGTAACATTCATTCGTTCAGTAATAGTTTTTTTTTTTTTTTTCCGTTTGCATGAAGTTGAAAAAGAACAAACCAATTAATATTAAATCGAAACCCATACTTTGAATAATATCAAGAAGATTAATTTTAGCATTTTAAATGAGAAAGTTCAATCGTATAATCTAGTTGTAATGCTCTTTCCAGATGAAGCGGTGTGTTACTTTATGGATTACATTATCGTATTGTGAAATTAATCAGAAAATCATCCATTATTCCTTTTTATATACGAAAATATAGGGGAAAATAAGAAATCAGTTTTCTAATAAACATAAGATATGTTTTAAACTTTCACGATATAGATAAAAAAAATTTGCCTGAAAGTATACTTAACATAATCTCTACTACTCCCTTAAGAAACTTGTTTAAAACAATAAATGAAAACTGTCGCTTACCATGCAAATGCTGTTTAATATTAATCACATAAACAAAGGTTTTAAAAAACAAATCCCAAAAAGGAAATGAAAGTTGATTTATTTAAATAATCCGGTGACAAAGACACTACCGACACCGTGAAAAAAAGTCGTCAGTTTGTAGTTTTATCTGTTTAACTCCAAAAATCTAAATATTTTTGCAAATTATTTGATAATCATGCAAAACTGCTTTTTTCCGCCTTAACACTCTGGAAAATCCTCATTTAGAAGTGCTAAATTATATAGTATGTATGTATATATATATAAAACTTTTTCAAAATTCCTTGCAAATCTCAACATTCTTCATTATCTTTGAACCCGCCTATAAAGAATATTGAAAAATTTGAATATCGCATAAGACGAAGTTTTATGTAAAATATATGTATACTGTATATATATCGTAAAAAAGAAGTTTCCTTGGAAATATATTTACAAATTGATGAATGACTCTTAAGTACAGAGTTGATTCATACATCGGCCTCTAAATAATCGTTCGAGTAAAAAAAATCAAAATAGATATTAACAAAAATAAAATCCAAAGTTTGTTTAATACACTAATTTTTTTCTGATTATCAGGGAAAAAATCAATTCATACAGTTGATAATTTTGTTTCAATACATACATACATACATACATAAATAATAGCTTGCAAAAATTCACAAGTGGCAATAAAGTAAAATAAAATTCAATGTAGCAGATTCCATCTTCTAAACATCTTATAGAAGTGCGTATGAAAAGTTTACGGCATTGTTGCTCTCTGGCGAAGACGTCAGCGTTGCAGAGAGAAAAGCAGTGTCAAATATTCCCTTTTGGAGATTCCCCTAATATTTCTGAGGCCCCTCATAGGAGACTGGGCCTGATTATAGAAAGAGTAAAAGAGGCAGCTGAACAGGGACCCCCCATATCTCATAGGAGCCCCCAAAGCAAAAAATCAGTTTAAAAAAAAAAATGAGTAAAAATTGTATCTACAAAAATGTTATAGGACCCCACAGCTGGATTTTTGCCACACGGACACACGTGTGGTTAATCGTGCCCCGATAGAATCTTTTATCGGTTTTGGAACACTTAATGCTAATTTTTTATAATAGTTGTAAAACAACCTGTAATAGGGGTAGTTTTTAAGAATAACTATCGAATAACTCTCAGGAATGGCGGCGGGGGGGGGGGGGGGGGGGGTTCAGCCTGTTCCGCGAGTAACGGCGGTCAAAGAAGGCAACCGAGCAGGCAGAACCGCGCCCCCTTCAATAGCCCCTGGAGGATTAAGACTGTAGAGAAGGAGGTAGTACCGATCACGCAAACCCTTACCGGAAAACTTTAAAAACGATTTTCGTTAAAGATATCGACCAGTTTTTACCCATAGACTGGCTATAAAATATATGTCTACGGGGAAGCCAACACTGATCTAATCTCATATTTTCAGCGATTAAATAAGATAATTTCAGTATGGAAACACTGCGGTGACGAAAAATTAAAAGGACTGAAAAAGACTCTCGTCGCGAAAGGATTAAGTATCTGTCTTTGGTCCAATTAACCTTAAAGTAGAGAGAACTACTATTCAACATCTGTTGATCTAAAACAATTCTCTTGTTCCTTGGTGAAACAAATTTGGAATATTTATGTCTTCGAACATGATAGAAAAACAAAAGGAAAATTGCTACCACTCATCAATTTAATCATTCGAAACATCAACTATTAGCACGAACCTATTA
Organism: Maratus michaelseni; assembly: GCA_963931845.1. Classification (NCBI taxonomy): domain Eukaryota; kingdom Metazoa; phylum Arthropoda; class Arachnida; order Araneae; family Salticidae; genus Maratus; species Maratus michaelseni. The sequence goes on along the minus strand of OZ007598.1, from coordinate 114,090,189 downwards.
AACCTATTTCGAAAAGCCTCGATGCCATTCGCATTATTTCAAATTATAGAAATAAAAAAGAAGTCTTTTATCTGTTTCGTCCGTATAAAAACATGCGGAAGGGAAATCACTAATAGAGAAGTTACTTCATCCAATTGCACGAAAACGGTTCCTTTTGTTAGAGGTTGACAAGGTGGATGACTTATGAATCTCACTTTCGCCTCTGGATTCGCTATTCGGGTCATACCTCAGATAGAGTTTTTATGGGTCACTTTCGATCGTTTTTGCCCCAAGTTCTTTATTCCTTTCACCAGAAGTCTGTTCAACCTCTTTGTCATTTGATCCACCCTATATTGATGGAAAACGATTCCAATAACCGGTTAACAAATATTTTTCTTTATCCTTTAACTTTTGCTTGCAGACATTATCTATCATTTTTTTATGTATTTTTTTTAATAGTCATAGCTAGTGATGGGCATAACGATTATTTTGATTATTCGAATGAATCATTCGTTCACGTGCAGAAGCATATCTGTCAAACTTCATTTTTTTTTATTATTATTATTCAATTACTGCAGAAATTTTGTTGAAGAAAAAAAAAAGTTTCTGCAGAAACTTGCTTTTTTTTTTTTTTTACCGTACTGACAATGAACAATAATTGCTGGAAGTGCGTTTTCAGTTGCTGCACGAATTTTTAAATTTAAGGGTGTACTCAAATCCAAACTGCTTATTTTGTGACTCATTTATAAATTCATTTTTGCTCTAAAATGCATCTAATTGGCAGGTTCTCTTATTCAGAAACTTTATAATGTCCGTATTGGTCGATTTTTTTATGCTGTCAAAGTGGACATTTGGAACCGAATTTCCCGAAGCAATAGCGCTGGAAACAAAATATATATATATATATATATATATATATCGTACTGTGAAAATAATTGTTTGTAAATTAATTTCTAATTAATTGAACGAAAAATAAAAACACTTGTCCCTTATAAATCTCTTCATAAATCCCGCCCCCAAGTTTCATGTTTTTACTTTAAAAATGAGTTTGAAAATGTGTCAGAAAATTTTGAGTTGTTGAGCATGGAAAAATATTTTTTATTAATACCGCCTTAAGGGTTCTTTTTGAATAATTTTTTATTTAATTTAGGTTTTTTTCATTTTTTACACAAAAAGAAGGGTAAATAAATAGCCTACCATTTTTACAACTATTGAGACTGATATTATCATCATAATAACTGATTTTGAATTTTTAAAACTGTAATTTGTAGGAAAGAAAAATAGCCCGTGTTTTCTACACCAGTGTGAATTCGCCCCGACCAAAATTTCAAATCACAGAATTTTTTGAATACATGCTTTCATTAATTTGCATTTTTCATTCACAAAATAAATTTTTGATAAAAATAAATCTCACAGATCGACTCCTCATTAAATTTCGTATAGGAATCATGTGTTATGTTTCATTAGCACTATATTGCCAACAAAGTTACACACAGTTGGAGTTACGGAATCCCAAATCGCACTGGTGGGAGTGTGCGTGTGCTCAACCGAAGTGCCCATACAGATTAAATATAGCAATTTTTTTAACATACAAAAACAAAATTCTGAAAAACAAGTTGAAAATTGTACGTCAAACGTACAGATGAGAGGCGTGCGTACTATAACTAGTTTAATAAATATTCAGATCTTGGTGCAATGGCTGTTGCACTCATGCATGAATACAAAATTTATTTTTTGTGCAGATTTTCATATTATAGATATTAATTTTATTTTATGAAATTAAGTTTCAATACACTTTTACAAACAATTAATTACGATTCTGTTGCATTAAAATTATACTATGCGCAAATATCCAATACAAAACAATGTAAAAAAAAAAAAAAAAATCATCGTTATTATTTCACTGAAAAAATGAATGATATCGTCTGTTATTATGATGAGATTCATTTCCGTATTAAAATAAGTACATTTTAAGTTTTCAACATTTTATCTTTTGTTGACATTTACTGAAAATTCAAATGGTAAACTTAAGCCTAGCCTTGAAAATTTCAGAACTTGAAATCCATATTTAGACTCTTTTTTCATTTAATATTTATATCACCGGAAACGTCTATCCAAAAAGTTATCGGTAGATTATAGGATTGCTGTACTTAAACAATTTTAGCAGACAAATTCGGTTTTTAAATTCAGTAATACGGAAATAATATAAAAGCTTGTATAATATAAAAAAGCTTGTTCTTTTTCTTATTTAAAAAATTTACTTTTTCTAAATTTATAACCGTTTTCAAATGACATATTTTCTTTAATCTTAAACATCCAATTTTTGCATGTTTATTGCATTTTTGCGTCTTCATTTTATTTTAACCCATTAACGCCACAATTATTTTTCTCTTGAAAAACGGAAATATTGCATTTCATACCGTTTTTTAAGAATAGAAATTTTATCCTGTTTTATCAAGGAGTTTTAGGTCGTCAACCAAACCGAAAATTTCTTTTGAGAATAACTGGTGTGCAAGCAACAAAAGTATTATTAGCTATGGTGTTGTTTTAATGCAACGCTAGGCTTTAATGGGTTAAAATCTGTCGATTTTTATTTCTCCCTACACTCGTTTAAGTGTCTCATGTAATACATTTTATTTATTCTTTCTCATAAAGAATTTAATAAACCTCAAATATTTATTTTCTAAACTGTTTTTTAAACTATCTTATTCTTTCATCATTTGAATGGATCCGTTGCTATTGAAATTTCAAAAGAAAGGTATGAGAGATTAGGATAGTTTATAATGAAATTGTTAGAAGTATTTTATTATCTAATCATGCAATAGAAAACATTTATTTAAATTAATATATCAGTCCTTTACTAAATTAACCATTTTTTATTTATTATTATTCTTTTTTTTTATATAAATCCTGCTATTTGTTATGCATAGTATTTTTAAGTAATTGGGTAATTTTAAGTCCTATTTATCCCATTGTAATTTGCCAGTAATATTATTAACTTTTGTATAGTCAGTTTTACTTCTTAAAACTGTACTGGCTATTTGAACAGTTGAACAGTTTGGGCCATTCGTATGTTTCCTAGTTTGTCGCAACTTTACTCCATGTTTAGGAGTGACTGCATTTCTAAAACTTAGGGAGCCATATGAGACTGTATTTTAAACTACGTAAGAATGAGTATAATTATAATTATAAATAAATATAGAAAAGCAGTTATGATAGGATTAAAAATGAGAAATATTAATAAATTATATATATATATATAGTAATTACATTTAAAAAGTGAGTAAAACAAATTATTAAAATGTTCAATTGTTCAAAAGAGTCAAAGGAATAAAAGCACTAGAATACAAGACACTTCCTTTCAGTGATAAATAAAGTATAATCTTTATACATTATAGTATTATTATTATTGTATTAGATGTATGTATATATTTATAAAATAAAAAATAAGAAGAAATTTAAGTTAAATGTAAGTTAACACTAAATATACCGAGGATTTTATAAAAATATATCACACCAGAACATTTCTTTAAAACTATTTTTTTTTTTTATTTAACTTATCTCTTTGTGATTTATGTTTTATTTATTTTATGAATAAATTTCTGGTTCGAAAAGAACTTGGTATCTGTCGAATGATCCATTAATTAAAAAAAAAAAAAAAATCAGATATTATCTTCAATCGGTATTGAATAACGCGATCTTTTTCTATTACTGGGATCGGAGACATGATAGCTAAATACTAAGAACATTTGGAAAGTAACTATTACTTATAAAAAAGAGTTTATAATATATCTGGCCTAATTAATCCTTTCTAAAAACTAATTAAAAGTATTGAAAACATATTGTTGGAATTAGCCAAATTGAACCTCTTTACCCACAAAATATTTTCAGACTTGCGCTTTCGAATAAGGCAAGCATAAATGTATTCAAAACAAATATTAGTCTGATATTTTTTGTTTATTTCTCTACAGGTTACTTTTGGCTTATTTTCAAATCGTAATTTAAAACTGTTTTTCCTCAAACTCGCAAAATGCACGGTTACAGTTCTGCTCTTTACTTCCTTCACAGGGAAATCAAAACTTAGAATATTATTAAAGTTGACATGCATCTGAAACTTGTAATGTAGGGGGAAAAAAACTAAACTGCCCGTTTGATCTACTTTGTGTTTGTTAATTTCGTAATTTAAGAACTTTGGCCTGTTATGAGAAGTTTTCCTTTTATAATTTCCTTTTCTTGAAACTGATCAGATATCACTCGGTTTAAATGCATATCATTTACGTATAAAATGGACATTTCACAAATATTAAACACGTAATACTAGTATTTTTGAAAATCAGGAGCAAATTTTATTTTAAGAATTATTATTATTGCTACAAAAAGAGTACTTTGAAGTATTTTTAGCATGCATTACAGTATACTTGGATTTTAACACTGAATAAGCATAAAAGTAAAACTACTTTAAAAAAAAAAAAAAAACACTCTTTTATAAGTACAAGGGCATCCAACCCGATTTTCCCGGGATGGGGAATATGCGGAAATCTTGAAAAATGTAGCCTAGCAGCGCCACCTTTTGGGCGATTTACACCAAAAACTAATCAGCACCAATTTATATCAGGAACTAACTGAATCTAAAATTTTATTAAATTCCGTGCATTAGTTCTTGAGAGAGAGCGCTCACAAAATTTTTGTGACATACAGACAGACAGAGTCACAGACACACAGACAAACATTTTCTAAAAAAAGTCAAATCGTGTTCAGGACCATCTAAAACGTATAAATCCGTCTAAAATTGGAAATCGAAAAATTTTCATGAATCCAATACTTTCTTTTTGTAAAGATGGGAAAAAGTAAAAATTTAAATCGAATATATGCAGTGTACATGGTCATGGTCCCAGTATAATAGGAACCTTAACTTACATCAATTACACATTTAACTTGATGCTGGCTGTTTTTATTTATAAATTCTAATAAGTCAGACAAGCCTTGACCCTTCCTGTCCCTAACAGTAATAAACAAACTCAGTGAAAACTTAGCTATTTTGATCAAATAATAAAAAGACATTTAAATTTCAAATGTTCGTTTTCCTCCGTTTTCATAAGTATCGAAATGTCACGTATCTATTAGAATTTAGATCTCTGGTCTAACAATAGAACATCAGATATACTAAAATTAGCTAATAGAAGAAATCACTTTTAGTTTTACTCAGTTTTTTATTTCATTGAGTGATAAAGATTACGTGAAAATGCTTCTCTATTTCTCCATGTCACGAAGATTTTTTACCTTAGGCTAAATTTCATGGGTAATCAACATCTGACATTTAACTCCAAATAAGGTCCACGCAACGTGTATTAGGTCATACCAAGATATGTAAACAATTATAGGAAATAAAGACGCTATCATCTAGTAGGAAACGTAAAGAAGTACATTTTTCGCATTCAATTCAAGGAATTCAAATTTCAAGCGGTATTAAAATTCTAATAGGCAAGTATTAAACATATTTTTATCATTTTGAAATTCCAAATCAAATTCAGAAAGCAAGATTGTATGTTTAATAGTAGTTAGCTTGTTTTTATCTTAAAAAATTAAATTAACAAAAAGATTATTGGATAAACGCTTTAACCCCTTGAAAGGCATCGGTATATTATATGTACCACTTAATTTTAATCCCAAAATGCCACAATAACACCGGAATTTTATAATCAAATTTTGAATTTATAAGGTACATGAGGAAAAGCTTTTACTTAGTTTAAAATAAATTCGTTCGTGAATCCTGGTGTCAATCAATCATTTCGATATTTTAGCTACAAGAGTGCTTTGCCCCTGAAGGGGTTAAAATATTTTTTAGCTCACAGGCTGTCAAAGCCTGAGAGCTAATGTGCCCGCAGGTTCTGTATGTATACGTATGTATGTATGTATGTAACGCGATAACTCTTGATAGAAATATCCGATTTGCTTCAAATTTATTATATTAGAGTCATTCTGATAAGGCGCTTCCCTGATTAGTTTTGGGGGTTCATTGATTAAGTATAAAGGGTGGAACTGGGGCTAATCCCCCTCTTAATTTAGATAAATGGGTTTTTCATGCAGAATTATCCGATTTGCTTCGAATTTTTTATATAGATTCATTCTGATAAGGCACTTCCGTGATTAGTTTTGATGGTTCATTGGTTAAGTATAAAGGAGGAACGGGGGACTAAACCCCCCTTAATTATTGTCGATTTCTTTATTTGTCGAGGGGCATTATTCATTGAAATAAGAGTATAATATAACAGTATAGTCAGTTTAAATGGCCACTTTTCTTTTTATTTTAATATCAAATTCCCTAAAATAAATTTCAGAAAATTGAACTTATTTGTTTGGATTGAAGTCAAACCAGAAACAACTTTTGAACATTTAAATCACACTCAGATATTCATTGAAAGTGTTCATCTATCAGTTTAACACCATGACTTTTTTACAGGCTGAAGGTTTCGGACAGTTCAAAGTACTGATTTAGGTTATTAATAAATTAGACCGTTAGTGTAAGAGTGACCATTATCAAATACTGAATAAAACATTACGGCAAAACGAATTTCAGTTTATTTTATTGTCAACTTTGCTGGGGTTTTTTTACCCAATTCTACCTTAAATTACATTATAAATATTTTTAATCTAAGCTAAATAGATCATCATTGCATTTGAATGTATGAAAATTGCACTTAAAGAAAATTTTGATGAATTTTATATGAATAAGCTAATTAGAAACACATAATATGTTTTTACAAAATAAAAAGAGTCAGTTTAATTTTTTAATATAAAATTTAAAGTATTATTGTTATTTAAAGAATTATTATTACATGCTGTTGCAGTGTTACGTCTGTACTATGATGACATTTAGTCATTTTTCTTTAGCATAAAGAGCTTAGAAATCATAAAATAATTGGCATTTTTATTACTTTAACTTGCTATTGTTTAACAGACCAAATTCTTTCCTTGCATACATAATTGAAAGAAACCCTTTTATAGAGTTAGTTCAGAATGTAAAGAAATATTTTTAACTAAAAGGTGGATTAAAACTTTGTGCCGTTATATTAAAAATAAATGTGCAACGTTAAATTAGCACAAATTAAAATCATTTCTAATGGCAAACAGCTGTTTCAGAGCCCTTAAGCTCCATCTTCAGTGCCAACTCAAAAGGTAAAAACGAATTAAAAACTCCTAGGCCATGACCGCTTGCCTGCCATCTCTCGCCCCCCCGGCCAGATGAAATGGCCGGGGGGGCGAGAGATGGCAGGCAAGCGGTCATGGCCTAGGAGTTTTTAATTCGTTTTTACCTTTTGAGTTGGCACTGAAGATGGAGCTTAAGGGCTCTGAAACAGCTGTTTGCCATTAGAAATGATTTTAATTTGTGCTAATTTAACGTTGCACATTTATTTTTAAATATTTTTAAGTACAATAATTATAAGATTGTGAAAGATATAATTACGAAATTGCATTCAGAGAAACACTGTTGCATGCTAGAAAGATATTACGCCATCTTAAACCATCGAAAATACTTAAATGATTTCGGTCTGCTAGAGCTTGTCATCTTTGTAATAGATGAAAGAGTTATTCTTTAACAAGAAGTTTCCGTTTTGAAAACCAGCTTTCCATTCTGTAATGTACTCAGTTATTAACGCAATTTTTAGGGCATTAAATTTAAATTCTATTTAAAACACTATTTTTGGAAATTTTACTTTCATTATTGTTTACCTTATTTCGACAAGTTATTCAGTTCGACTTCTTTAAAATATGACGAATATTAGAAATTGTAATATTTACGTTTTTTTTAATTAAAAAATTATTTCAATAATATTTTATTCATATTTTGAAGAATGGGAGTAAAAATGAAGAATGGGAGTTATTCGCTGAATTCCGATTAATCATCTTGTTCTAAGTATAATTGTTTGAAAATTGTGTGATATATTTGTAACATCAAGGCTGATTGTTTAAGGTGTGTTTTACACTATTTCGCAAGACTTAAAAAAATAGTCAATTACGTAGGCGACTTAAACAAACGTCTTGATGGTACGAACATATCACATACGAACATATCGGGTTATAAAATTTCCACTTTATAAATCAAATAAGCATAATGGTGAAAAGCTTTCTTGTGTAATTTTTAAGTACTTCATATCTATATATCCTATAACTTGTAGTATAATTTTACGATTTTTTATTACAGATACCAGAATGCTCAGGCTAAGTCTTGGGGCACTATTAATGACATGCATCATTGCTGCTGTCCATGCCAGTGGCTATGAACACTCATATCACGAGGATGATTGGAAAGCACAACCCATCAAATACATCATTAAGGAAAACCCAAAACTCATCACCATCCCTCATCATGTACCTGTACCCAAAACAGTACACATTCCTAAACCAGTACCTGTCATCAAGCACGTGCCAGTGCCGAAGCCTTATCCAGTACCACATGTAATTCCAGTAATAAAACACATTCACAAGGAGATACCAGTACCGAAGATCATCAACATCCACAAAGAAGTACCAGTTCCAAAACCTTATCCCATCCCCAAGGTTGTGCGAGTCCCCAAACCCTACGTCGTGCCTGTACACAAGGAAGTTCCAGTGCCCAAGCCATACCCAGTCCATATCCCAGTCCATATTCCCAAGCCATACATTGTTCCTGTTCACAAATCTGTTCCAGTGCCAGTCCCCAAGCCCGTCCATGTGCCTATTGAAGTGATCAAAGAGAAATCTGTTATTATTAAGAAACCAGTTCCCGTATAGTAAGTAGTTTTAGTCTAATATTAAACAGTAAATTTAATTTCTACACAGCAAAAAAATAATTGTTGATTTTACAGTAAAAAACTGGCATCCCAGCTGTCAGCGCGGTAGCGTATTACTGCTTGCGCGGCAGCGTATTACTGCTTATTTTACTGTTTAATACTGTTAATTTTACGGTATAATACTGGCAGCTGGGATGCCAGTTTTATACTGTAAAATCAACAATTATTTTTTTGCAGTGACGAGTGTATTATGTTTTTAAATGTTAAGTAGAAGAAATTTGAGAACATTGCAGTAATTTTCTCATCCTTTAAAATTTCTGGCAAACCATAGATAAATAATCACTGTTTAATATGTTTGCAACTAAATATTAAATATCATAGATATCAATTCAATAGACCCCGTTTTTACTCAGTTATGATATTATTTTTCCAATGGCAGTGATATTAAAAATATGGTGGCAGGTTTAAGTGCAATGCTTAATGTATTTATTTGTCCAAAGAATATATCACTATCAATTCTTTTTAAATTTTTATTCGATATAAATCAACTGCTGTAATGCATCGTTAAGGCACTTAGAACAAAGTAGTGTACAAACATAATCAAATACATGAAGGTATGACGCTAGTCTTACAATTTTTTCCATCATTTATGAAAAGCTTGCTTTGCATATTCAAGATACTTCTAAGTTTTTTCTAGGAGCTGAAATGTGATAAAATAGATTAATAGAATGTGTCTATTAGAAGCTTATCTAGAACAATAATGGCTGAAATGGTAAAATTCATTAATCATATTTACAATCAAAGTCTATCAGCAAGTTTTTGCCAAAAATCAATGGAAACTTTTTTTTAAAGTAAAATGAATATGTTATATATTATATCTTTTGATGCAATTGGCAAATACACAGTTGGAAAAAAGGCTAATTACTCGTTTCTTTCAATGGATTCAGTGTGATTTTTGTATGGCAACGTGTAGTTAAACTGTTTTCATTTCTGCATAAATTGAAGGTTCCTATGAAAGAAAATGTGTGCATACGAAATATTTACCATCTGAAAGAAACATTGCGGCCAGCAAGCAACGCATATTTTCATTCATAAAAAGAAAATTTTACTACGATCACATGAAAATGGCGTAATTTTTACACTATGTTAGTTCCTTTCTTTACGGAGACTAAACACATTACATTCATCACTGGTTCTAAATGATCCTACGCATTCTTGGATTCATTTTACTTTTTGTTTTTAATCGAAACACAAATTTACGCGCAAAATGTTTAAGTTTTTCGTAGGTTTTCAAATCTTAAACAGAATATGTTATATATTTAATCTCCCAAATGTACTATTTAAAAAAAAGAAAATAAGCAAGATTTACCATCATTTCGCGAAGATGCAATTCATCACCCTAAACATTAATCCCTTCCCGACGAGCGTCTTTTACACTTTTTTTAATTATTTAAAAATTGTAATTTTCTATTTATTTAAAAGCTAAAATCTGTGATTATATAAGGCGAAAATCTCTGTTCTAAAATACTAGAGTTTAAATTCAAGGATTTCGTGCCCTAAATGACACGTATACATGACGCCCTCCGAGAGAAAGGGTTAAACTCTTCCCATACTATATTATTTGCCAAATCCTTCTTCTTCCACAAATATTAATTAAATTATTGTTATTTGGGTTTTCATACTTTTTTATTAATGAGTTTAAATAACATCATTAGCACCCCGCAGCTCAATGATATAATATTTAAACCAGGTCTAAAGTCAAAAAGAGAATATTTATTTCCTGTTTTCCTTCGCTAACTTCTGTAAACATATATCGTTTCTTTCACAGCACGCATCTGATACGTTACGGTCATGAATTTAGATTTGTATCGATGCCTTCGGTTGGAAAGCTGAAAATAGTGTTATTTAAATTCAAAATATTTCATCTAAGATCTTCATTCGTATATAAATAATTAATCACAGTGAAAGATGTGTTTCTGATAAATAAATATCCGATGTATTATAATTCATGAAAAAATATTTTAATCTGAAAATATGTATTTTTTTAAATATATTAAATAGAAATACATTGCGATAAATACATTTAATCTCAATGCATTTCAATGTTATAAGCTGAATCCAAATGAAAATTACTTTTATAAAAATGCTCAGTGTTATTATAAATGGTTACAAATGGTTTTTAAATGTGAAACTAAAATGTTACAATATTATTCACAAATATTGCTTTCCGGTCTAATTAGTTCTCAAACTACTTCAGTGAAAAAAAAATCATTGGTATTTTTTTCAATGAAAACTTAAATAAATTTACAGCATGATATATACATTCTTCTTAAAATCAAAATATGTACTTTAAATCTATAGTTAATTTAGTCATGATGATATGTTGTCTTAAGACAAGATGACAGAATTTAACATATTATTTCAATTTTATTTTTATACATAGCCAAATTTATTTACAAATTTCTTGTATACGGATATTTGATTTCCAATATTTAATGCATACAATTAGCCTAGTATAATTAAGGTACCAAGATGGTATTAGATATAAAAAAAATCTTGTACGCTACATATTTTTAAATAAATCAAAACAGCTAACGACTCTCGTGTAACTTACTTTACACTTTTTTCTAATATCAATATTCATCTAATTGTATGTTTTAAGATGTATGTTGTTTCATAAACATTACCATAGAAAAATACGATATTGCTTGACATAAAATAACTGTTTCAAACTATTACAAAGTATGTGTTCATTACAGGTATTATTGAGCAGACATCGCAAACTGCTTGAAAGGATGAGGTGTGTGATTGCTGAATGTCAAATAAGATTAATAGTTATGCCCTATGGAGTAATAAATACGTTTAATGAAAAGCAGTTCTAGAATTCAGATAAAATATATCAAAGTATTTGCATTATATCTTATGTACAAGTAAAATATACTTCTTTTTGGAAGAGAAAATTCAGATAAGCCATACCTAGACGCCCGAAAAAAAAAAAAAAAACTCCGCAGTTTTTCCCTTAACTTTGTTCTATACCATTTATCAGTCATAAATATTTTTTAATTTATATCCCTTTTCTTTCGTATTGGTTTTTTTTCAGCCTCACCCCCCTTTCTCCCCACCACAATAACATATTCAGTCCCATAGATCTAACATGGGAAGTTACCACTTATACGCAATAATGTTCAACGCTGAATCACAAATCCGCAACTTTTCTACTTATGAGCCTGAGATTGTGACTCTCTCTTTCTATCTTGTCCTCTTCTATCAATTTTAATTGATACGCAAATTGCCAATTAACCACTGACACGCCTGTGTTAATACGTTCACTAAGCTCCAAGTTTCACTGCAATACAAGCATTATTCAAATTAATATAATCCTACGAATATAATACAGTTTTAATACATTGAGTAAAGATTGATACTCTTAAGGACTATATTCATATATGTAATTCTGTTTTTTATATAATTTTGGAATAATCACCTTTTTTTTAGCATTTAAAATAAAATACAGAGAAAACAACATTACACGGGGTTCGTACCGATCAGGGAATTTTCCAGGAGTGATACCAATATTTTTTTTATAGAAAAAGAAATCTAGGTTAATCTTGCAAAACTTCACCTTCTTTTAAGGAGAAATCTTCTAGAAGAAAATACTGGTAAGAAAGAATTTCCTGGTCACAAAATTCAAGGACCCGTACGAACCCTGTTTACAATTCTACTGTTTAGCTCGACAGTCAGAGGGTTTCCAGCATCGATGAATGTATCACATATAATATTGTACATTGCAAACAAATTGTTGATTTTACAGTATAATAATGCCATCTCAGCTGCCAGTATTATACCGTAAAATCAACAATCAGTATTATACTGTAAAATCAACATTTTATTTATTTATTTTTTTGCAGTGTAGTAATACCATTTCTACAAAATTAGATATTACATTTTATATGATTTTACAGTAAAATACGCAGTTACCACTAATTGTTTTACTTATTATCTCTTTCTACTTTTGCAGCTTGGAAGAAAAACACTACGAACATAAACACTACGAACATGGCTGGGACAAATAAGCATCTTCGCCAATGCATCACCAAAACGACTTCGCCGGTAAAATTTTCCATCTGTGAGTCATTGAAGAAAGAAAGGAAGACAGTAGAGGTTATACTTCATGGGTCATATCTTTATGGTTATGGACATTCTAACTGTGGACTGCCAACGTGGATTTCCGCAATTACTGTTAGGATGTAGCACAGCCTACAGCGGATGGTCTGAGAAAGACCGTACGCTTTGTACAATAGCTGTACAGTTTACATACTTGTTTTTATTAAAGTCATTTGCTTATTTATGTAACAAAAGTTTCTGATTCTTTATTTTCGCGCTACTACACTCATTACAAGTAATATATAAAAAAAAATTCAAGTCAATTCCTACTTATATTATGTACACTATATTATACTATTCTGAAATATCCGTATTTAAATTTCCGTTTTTAACAGATAGTTTCCGTATTTTTTAGAAATTTGTATAATGTTAAAATAAACATTATAGGATAAAAAAAAAGTGACTTCTCAAGAACAATCTTATACACAACCTAGATATATTTCTGCTTTTTTTCTTTTTTCGCATTTCTGAGTGAGTTTTGTGTAGATAACAAAAAATTGCCACGATGAGAATCGAACCCGCAATCTTCCGTATACTACACTGGAGGGTCCCGACCACTACGCCATGACTAGATATTCCGCTGTCTTAAGCGTTGCTACTTATTATAGTCGTTTTTTATGGTGCAAAAACTAAAATTAATTAATTTAATTTAATTAATTAATTAATATTTGAAAAAACTGTATTAACATCAAGTGTCATCCACTACAAGTTTAAAAAAATATATTTGAACTCGGGATGAATAAAAAGTATTTTATTAACGATTGAAAATTTGAACAAGATATTTAAATATATATAGGGAGAATGTGAACTAATAGTAGGAATTGAAAAATGATTAACAAGAAAAGGGTAAAAAAGAAAGGAAATATATTAAACGCAAACAGAACTTTAAAATGGCAAAAGTTAGCAAAAGTTTTCAAGCTTGTTTAAATTAACTTTGTACATAGAGGTTATGTAAGCTAAACTTTAAAATTAAATATTTTTATATTTACTCCACATTTATCTATCTTAATATAGCAGCATCGATTTTCTGAAACATCAGCTTCATATATAAATATGAAAGGAAAAATCATGCATCAGGCATAGATTATGAAACACTTTCCAACACATTCAGAATACTGTAATGAAACTTCCCCGTTAAATTAGGTGAGAGAAGATATGTAGTAAACCATTTAGGAAACATGTAACGTATTTAAAAATCCGGTTTTAGCAATTACCTCCCATACTCAAAAACGTAGTCGAATTATTTTGTGCAGCCCTGCCTATGATTTATAGATTGGGATATATACTACATTAGCATGATAAAATTTAGTTCAGTTAGAAAATTTACATTTAGCAATTTTCACCAATTGATGGAAATGCACTCGAAAACTTTTGTACAGCCATGTATATTATATAAAGACTTTTTCGCACACCACATACTAAGCTAAAATGTAATTCAGTTTAAAATCGCATAAGGCAACTTAAAACTCACTTCCAGCAATTACCAATCATAAACGACAATATATCTTGTGCTTTACATAGCCTTGCATATGAATTTATTTATATTCCACAACCTTCTATTATTCTACTGCATATACTTCAGCAGGAAAACGCGTAACTCAATTAAAAATACCCTTAAGCAATTCACTCCCATACTCAGTAATACTTCCGAATTTCTTTCTGTAGCCCTGTATATGATCAACATAATATGTATACACCACCTACGATTCAAAAATTTAGTTAAACTTAAAAACACAAACGAAAAGGTGAAAACGCACTTATCACACATAGGCTGTAATTGCAGCACTAAGACTGTAACCGAATTATTTTATGTGTCCCTGTAAATAAACGATAAAGGCAATGCACATCATACTTTTCGGTGAGCAATTTATAGTACCCCTCAGTAATGCATATAAATTTTATTATTATGTTTGATGTAGTGAAACATCATTATATTACACTGCAAACGATTTTTCCCCGTAGAATATTGTGTAACAGAATTCTTTTGTGTGACTCTATAAATGAATAATAAATGCTTAAAAGGAATTACGTTCTAGGAAATTTTAATTAGAATGACACAGCATTTAAAAAAAATACAAGAATATATTTATTAATAATACGTTACTGAACAAAGTACAGTAAAACCCGTAAAAAATTTTTTAAAAAAATCGCTACAGACCGGACAAATATTATATTTTTGACAGATTTCAATCTCAGCAAGTAGATTTGTACATTATATTTCTTTCAGATTGAACCGTACACACTTTACGCTATGAACAGGATCTGTTTTCGCATATTTTACTGCATTAAGTTCCACTTGATTCAAACTAGTCAATAACATGATACTAAAAGAAATTTAAAAGAATTTGTATATCTTGAAAAATCGGGACTGTTGATGTCCCGTGCAGTAATTCTGAGGGACGGGTCTGGGAACCTTTGAAAATCGGACGTCTCGTATAAATCAGGAGACCTCGCAACATTACACTGCAAAAAAAAAAAAAAAAAAACAAGAACGAAAAATCATGCGTCAAGCATAGATTATGTAACACTTTCCAACGCTTCCAAAATAATTTTACAAATCATACCGTTTAATAAGCTAAAAGATAACATCTAAGTAATCCGAATACTTTTCATCAGCCCTGTATAGGATCTATAGATTTGTATATATACTACATAGGATGCTAAATTTTAGTTCAGTTAGGAAACGCGTAGCACAGTTTAAAATTATCCGTCTGGAGTTAAATAATACGGAAATGTGTTCGCGAACTTTTGTGCTTCCCTGTATAGGATCTACAGAATTTATACACACCACGTAATAGACAAAAAGCGAGTTAAAATTAAAATCGCGTTCAGTAACTTAAAACGCACTTCCAGGAATTATTGTTAACAGACAGTAGAGAATTCTTTTGTGTGTCCCTGTAAATGAACGATGACTGCTATACACACAATATTCTGTAGTAAGCCTCTTGTAATGCACCTTATATAAATTTCAATGCGTTTAAAATAGGGAAACATTATTTAAATAAACCGCAGACGATTTTTCTCCATAGACGTAATGTAACGGAATTCTTTTGACTGTCCCTGTAAAGTAACTATAAGTGCTATGTACACACTATTCCATATTAAGCTTCTTCTAATGCACCTTAGTGATATATATAAATTTCAATGCGTTTAAAATAGTGAAACATTATTTAAATAAACCTCAAGTGATTTTTCCCCATAGACCGCAATGTAATGGAATTCTTTTGAGTGTCCCTGTAAAAAAAAGTATAAGTGCTACACACTTCCGTTGAAATAGGGAACATGCTATAGATAACGACTATAACATATAAAAATTGCAGAGCAATCCGAGCATATTTGTGGGAGTTAGAGCACGGACAGACGGCCAGACAAACCGAAGTCATAAACACTTTTCAACTAGGTTGGAAAGTGTTAAAAAGTGTTGATTTTACAGTATAATACTGGCATCCCAGCTGCCAGTATTATACCGTAAAATTAACAGTAATAAACAGTAAAATAAGCAGTAATACGTGCGCGGCAGTGTATTACTGCTTATTTTACTGTTTATTGCTGTTAATTTTATACGGTATAATACAGGCAACTGGGGTGCTGCTATTACACTGTAAAATCACAGGGTCCGTAAGGTTCCTGGAAATTTGTGACCAGGAAATTCTTCGTTACCAGTATTTTCTTACAGAAAATCTCTTCTTAAAAGAAGGCAAAGTTTTGCGAGTTTAACCTAGATTTCCTTTTGTATAAAGAAAATACTGGTGAAATGCCTGGAAAATTCCCTGATCCGTACGAACTCTGAATCAACACTGAATCACACTTCTAACAATATTCTACGATTGATTTTAGATAGATTTTATATGGTGATCTTTAAAAATCACAGAATTATCTTATCGTCTTGAGACCTGAAGTTAAATTAACACTACATATGCACATTCTTTGCTTTTCCACAAACAAAATGACACCGTAGACGTCACAGAAAAGCCTTTTTCTGAAATTGTTACTTTAGGAAACTGGTACACTGCAAAAAAAAAAAGTGTTGATTTTACAGTATAATACTGGCATCCTACACTGCAAAAAATAATTGTTGATTTTGCAGTATAAAACTGGCACCCAGCTGCCAGTATTATACCGTAAAATTAACAGTATTAAACAGTAAAATAAGCAGTAATACGCTGCCGTGCAAGCAGTAATACGCTACCGCGCATGCGCGGTAGCGTATTACTGCTTGCACGGCAGCGTATTACTGCTTATTTTACTGTTTATTACTGTTAATTTTACGGTATAATACTGGCAGATTGGATGCCAGTATTATACTGTAAAATCAACGCTTTTTTTCCAGTGTAATTCAGGTTCACAAATATGGATCTAAAATTACTAGCGCCCTTAAAATATAAATTTAATTATCAATAACCTAAATTCACACAATAACAAATTTGAGTGTTTTAAACAAGTTAATGATCTACAAATCCTCAATTTTTTTAAATTTTATAAAGGGTTTAAGGTTCAATAATTATGAAAATTTCTTACTTTCTTGTCCGTTCTGTCTTGAAGGCATTTTCTAAGATGTAAACAAGTTGGAAATTGTACGTCAAACGTGACAAATGAGATGCGTTCATACTATAACTAGTTTCAGTGCAATTAATTATATCGTCTGTTATTACGATATCATTCATTTCCGTAATAAAATAAGTACATTTTAAGTTGGCAACATTTTATCTTTTGTCGACATTTACTGAAAATTCGAATGGGAAACTTAAGCCAAATTTTGAAAATTTCGGAACTTGAAATTCATATTTAGACTCTTTTTCCATTTAATATCTGTTTCCTCAGAAACATCTATAAAAAAAATGTCGGTATATTGTAGGATTGCTATAATTTAAACAATTTTAGTAATACAAATTCGGTTTTTAAATTCAGTAATACGGAAATAATAAGACTCCATCTTAAATAGGACGTTATCACCATGACAATCTAGAATCATTACCTATCGTGGGACATCACTGAATTAAAATACGTGTGATAGGATTTAATAGAGTGAAGAATGTGAAGAATGTGAGTATAACTTGGTCAGAGAGATTATAAAATGCCATATACGTCATATATGACTATAACGTCATACATGTCAGGTACTTCTCGGTCGCTTGACAATTAATCCTCGGAAGCTGCTATAACAAGGAAGTACCGATTTAAAAAAAAATTCAAATTACTTAATAAATATATTTATTAATATCTTTTTAAGTTTTGATTCTATTTTCATAAAATTTTAAATGACTCGACAAAATTTTGCAACAATTATGTATATTAAATTCCAAACTGTTTGATTGGGTAGTTTTTGCGCTATTATATGTGGACAGACATACAAACAGACAGACGGACGGAGGGACCAGACGACGACAATAGGTGTTATGTATTTATATAATTACGAACGCACCTAATAATATTTATTTTATGAGGAAATAAGCATCAATGCTGCCATTTACTGGTTTTGAAGCAAACAAGTTGGAAATTGTACGTTAAATGTGACATATGAGGTGCGTTCGTTTTATAACTAGTTTCACAATGTAAAAAGAAAATCATCCTCATTAATTCAGTGAATTGAATTATCTCATCTGCTATGAGCGAAATGACCATGCCTTTTTTTTCCCTTATTACGTATGCCACGTTTACAAATGCGAATTTTTTTTTACCTTAGAGATCTTGCTTTGCGAATGATTACCTCCATGGTTTAACATTTTTATGACTCATAATGAACGAATCTCTTGTGTTTATTTACTATAATGGATTGAGATATTCGGTTAACCTAATTCCCAGTTAATTTGAAGTTAGCTCAGAATCTATACATTGTTGGATGTAACTCATCCCTCAAGCAAACAATTCTTTTGAACGATCTTTCTAAAAATGTAACTTTTATGCAATTTTATTCGAAAAAATAATTTTGAATAAAAATGGTCGTTTACCATTATGAAAAAAGATGTGGTTAGCCCGTATTTGTTTTCCTCAGTCACAAAACTTTCACTTTTATTATATAGATTACCTATGATAGGATTTAACATCGATTATCATAAAATTTGAAATGACTCGACAAAATTCCGTAAGGATTATATGTATTAAATTTCAAACCATTCGGTTGGGTAGTTTTTTGTGTTATATGCGGACAGACGGACGGACGGACCAGATGACGACTACAGGTGCTACGTATTTATATAATTATGAACGCACCTAAAAACGTTCAGCCATATAGAAGTAAAGTAAAAATTTAAAAAAAATGAAACAGTTTAATTTTTATGAGGAAAAGTATAGAGGTTTACATTTGTGTGCATCGGGTCTGAAGAGGTTAATGGGCTTCTTCTGTATTTGGTTTCCTTGTTAAAAACCATTTGTTCTGAGAATTATTTCATGAGTGTTTTGCATTTGAAACATTGCATCTATTACCTTTTGCATCTATTATTAATGCCTGAGAACATATTTAGCATTTATTGTCGAATTATTGATTGCTTTTTGCCTGTTAGGAAAACTTGCCAGTGCGAAACAAAAGAACACAATCAAATGAAGTGAAAGTCTATGGGACAACACCAAATCTAGTAATTAGACTTTACACTGGAAAAAAAAAAAAAAAAAAAAAAAAAAATTGGTTTTACAGTATAATACTCTAAAATCAACATTTTTTTTCAGTGTATTTAGTAAACAAAAACTAAGTGTTATAGTAGATAATTACAAATATGTAGCAAGAAAAATTGCCAATGAGTTGATTTTACTTTCTAATTATACGCATCCGATGTGTATATGACTGTATGTTCTATATATATGACTGTGTAAGAAACAGGATTCATGCGGTTTTAATATTTGAGTACCACTATTTTCAAATAGCAATCTTCACCTTTGTTATAATTGGGAATTCATTTCCTCTTGCATCATCCAAAACCCCCTTTCTACTTAAAGTTTTGAAATATCAAAAGACAATTATTTACACCTACGCAGTGTAGAAGTAGAAGTGTACTTTGATTCGCTGTTAAAGAGACAATGAATCTGTGGCGCATGCGCGCAACTTTATGTTTATTCAGTAACTGTTAAGAACATATTTATTAGAACTTTAAGTTTTAGTTTAATTTGGTTTGTGATTATGATATTTTGAGAGCGTTTTTCGCTCAGTTGAAAAGCTGTAAATAATGATTTGTGTTCGTCGTGATGTGATTTTTGTTAATTAAATCGTGATGTCTTCTAATAACTTGAATTTATTTGAGTCAATAGTGTATTCATGCTGAAAAAGGTTTTAGTTTTTTGAAATATAATGAGCGTTGAAGAACCGGAACACCGATGTCCCGTTTTGGAACTTAAAGGTAAGAAAATTTGTTTCTTACTAATTTTATTAGAAATCAATTAAGATTAAAATTGATTATTTACATGTGGTCAACTGTGCTGAAATTAATAATATGGGCAGTCGGAGTTGTCACATAATTGTGGCATCCCTGCCGGGATCGGTTGCTCCGTAGTTGATTGGAATTAGGGATTCGAAATTTAATTAAAAGAGATTTAAATAGTTAATTAGAAAATTTCAACAGTAAATATGACAAATTAAAGAAATCAAGGACGCCAGTGCGTTCCAACTTCACAAAGTTGATAAAAGAAATAGAAGATTATTTGCAGGCTAAATATGATGATTTAGATAGCTTGTCATCCCTTTTGGATAGATTAGAATCAAAATACGAAGAACTTTCTTCTTTAGATAAACAAATTTTGGATCTTTTATCTGAAGACAAAACTTGTTCACAAGACGCATTCGATGCTGAATACGAACAAATAGATAAATATAACACCGATTATTGGGAGGTAAAAAAATAAACTATCTAGATACATAAAAAAGTTAGAGAAAGAGAGCAATCAGGATAGCTCTCTATCATTAGATGGTATGTACACCAGAAGAAAGTTTAAATTACCAAAATTGGAATTTAAGCCCTTTAATGGCGACATAAAAAATTGGCTATCTTTTTGGGGGCAATTCGAGAAAATCCACGAAGATCCCGATATAGTAAACGAAGATAAAATTCAGTATCTAATTCAGGCTACTCAAAAGGGATCTAGAGCTAGGGAAATCGTGGATTATTTCCCCCCTACAGCCGATAGCTATCCAAAGGCGATACAATCGTTGAAGGCACGGTTCGGTAGAACAGATATTTTAATTGAAGTATACATACGCGAAGTACTAGGATTAGTTATAAATAATTCTTTGGGACAAGGCCAGAGACTGTCCCTTGTTAAGTTGTATGATAAAATAGAAACCTACCTTCGGTCATTAAAAATGTTAGGCGTATCGAGCGAAAATTATTCTTCGATTTTATATCCATTGGTCGAATCAGCATTGCCTTCAGATATTCTTAAATTATGGGAAAGACATCTTGGCACTTTATCTGTTAATGATAAAGATAAACATCAGGGAATTAATAAATTAGATACTTTAATGAAATTTTTACAAATTGAAGTTGAAATGGAGCAAAAGGTCAAATTGGCTAAGAGTGGGTTTTCTTTCGATAAAGATGTCTCAGTAAACAGAGAACTTAGATTCGATCGTAAAGATTAAAATTTTTCCCTTCCTACGGCGGCCGAACTGTATAATGCAGATGATAAAAAATTGGAAGAACAGTGTGTCTTTTGCGAAAATAAACACCGTAGTCAAAATTGTAGAGCGGTATGGAAAATGACACTCGGGAAGAGAAAAGATGCTTTATTAAAAAAAGGAGCTTGCTTTCGATGCTTCAATGCCAACCACTTGGCTAAAACTTGTAAAATTAAAACTAATTGTACTCATTGTGGGAAAAATCACCACCAGTTCATGTGCATAGAAAAGGATAAAATTAACTTAGGCGATAATTGTAAAGAGGATTCTACTCCTAATAAAGATTGTATGCTTGCGAATACAACTTCTAGTAAAAGGGTTTTGCTCGAAACATTGGTTGTACGCATATACAATGGGGATATCGTACGAAATGTTAGAATTTTATATGACACGTGATCGCAACGGTCGTATATATCAAAATTTGCTGCTAACATGTTAGGATATAATAGTATAAGTAAAGAAAGAATAGTGCATAGTTTATTTGGGGGTCGACAATGCGAAGAACTACACGATAGATATTTAATTAATTTGGGAAGTATGGATAATAGTTATCGATGTAAACTTGAGGTATTAGACCAACAAAAGATTTGCTCTGAAATTTCACCTATACCGGAAGGATCCTTTATTAATGAAATAAAACGGTACGGAATTTTATTGACTGATAGAGTCACTAAAGCTAATGATTTACTATACGAATTTTCTCCTGATGAAATTCATGTGTTAATTGGTGCAGATGTCGCCGAAAAATTATTTACCGGAAATTTAAAACAATTACAGGGCGGATTAGTTTGCATGGGAACTCGTTTAGGTTGGACAATTCTCGGGAAAACTGAAGGTTATGAAAATAAAAATATGAACAATTTAGTTTTCTCGCTGCATGTCAAAGAGGCAAAAATTTCCGAGTTATGGCACCTTGACACTTTAGGAATTCGAGATCCTGGAGAGAAAAAGGGTAGAGAAGAGATAGAGTTAGCCACTAAAGAACATTTTCTTAGTAATATAAGAGTAGATGACAAGGGTAGATATGAAGTTAGTCTTCCATGGATACAGGGCCACCCTAGACTACCCAGTTACGAAAATATCGCTCGACGTAGATTAAAAACATGTGTCAATTCATTAAAAAAAATAGGAAAATTAGGTAATTATAATCAGATATTTAATGAATGGTTAGACGAGAAAATAGTAGAAAAAGTTGATCAGAGAAAAGCTTTAGGTAGTGAGCATTTCCTTCCTCATAGAGCGGTGTTTGAAGAAAACTCCACTACGAAGGTGCGGCCGGTTTTTGATGGTTCAGCTCGGGAAAAGGACTCACCATCGATAAATGATTGTATTGAAAAGGGGCCTAGCATCGTAGAACTGATTCCTTGTGTTTTAAACAGATTTAGATTGGGGAAAATAGGGGTAATTGCTGACATTTACAGATTGGCATTACAGAAAAAGATCCATCATACTTGAAATTTCTATGGTATGAAGAAGGGGACCCTCAAAAGTTGATAACTCTTCAACATAGAAGAGTAGTATTTGGCATTTCATGTACCCCCTACCTTCTAGGTGCCACATTAGAATATCATTTGAAAAATGCATCTGAACAATTTAAAAACACTGCGTTAAAATTGTTAGAGTCATTTTATGTAGACAACTGTGTTACGAGTGTTGATAATAAGGAACAGCTAAACAGATTTATCGAAGAGTCAAAAACTCTTCTTAACAATGCTAAATTCGAGCTTCGCGGGTGGGAGCATAGTTTTCGAGAAGTTTTTACAGGGGAAAATGTCCCTGTTTTAGGGCTAATGTGGGATTTTAGAAGGGATACACTAGCAGTTGATTTAAAAGAAATTTCAGAGGATGATCACCTAGTAACTAAAAGAAACATTTTATCGTCTGTACACAGAATTTTTGATCCTATCGGATACACATGTCCTGTAACATTAGAACCTAAAATATTATTGCAGGAGTGTTGGAAAGCTAAAGTGACATGGGACACGGAATTACCTGTTTCTATCAAGAAAAAATTTGAAAAATGGAAAAAACAAATAGTAAAATTAGGGACTATTGAAATATCTAGGTGTTTTTCACGAGATGCAGATAAGTTGCATTCCTTGCACGTTTTTTGCGACGCTAGTAAAGTAGCGTATGCTACGTGTATATTTATGCGGACCGAAAATGAGAACGGTGGTTTCTGTCAGTTGGTTCAAGCAAGAAGCCGAGTTGCTCCTATGAAAACAATTTTCATCCCGAGGTTGGAATTATTGGCTTGTAATATTGGGGCTAGATTAGCAAATAGTGTTAAAACTGATTTGAAATTAGATAACATTGACATTTTTTATTGGACTGATTCGGTCAATGCGCTTTACTGGATAAAAAGAAATGAAAATTGGGCACCTTTTGTTTACAACCGAGTGTCCGAAATTCGCTTATTAAGTGATCCTTCAAAATGGCACTTTATTCCTGGCCAATTGAATCCTGCTGACCTGCCTTCAAGGAGTTGTACCGCTGAGGTTTTTTCAAGATTTTTGGATCTTAAAATTCCGAAAAACTGTCAGAAAAATCATTAGATCCTGTGTAAGATGTAGACGACACGATTTTAAACCAGTAGAAATTTCCACTCCTCCCTTACCTGAAGATAGAGTAAGAGAAGCTGCCATTTTCCAAATTGTTGGTCCGCTTATTCTTAAAGAAAATAGGAAAATCTGGCTAGTAATATACACTTGTGCTGTTTTTCGAGCAGTTCATTTTGAATTAGCAAACTCATTATCAACTGAAGTGTTTTTACTAACGTTGAGAAGATTCATAGCCCGTAGAGGCCGACCTTCTATTATCTATACAGATAATGGTAAAACTTTTGTAGGAGCGGAAAATTTGTTGAAAGAAATAAACTGGAATTCAGTACAAAATGATAGTATATCAAGGAAAATTATTTTGAAATTTATACCTCCTTCAGCTCCGTGGTGGGGAGGGTGATGGGAGCGATTGATTGGCCTAACCAAGAGAATACTCAGAAAGGTTTTAGGAAAAAGTTCTCTGAATTATGAAGAAATACAAACCATTATATGTGACCTAGAAAGTGTTATCAACAGTCGCCCCCTTACTTATGTGTCAGAAGATTTAAATGATCTCGTACCTCTCACTCCGTCCATGTTCTTGCTAGAAGGGAAAGGTAGTGGTACACCCGATATTGATATTCTAGATGCCAAATCATTGAACAAAAGGCTTGTTTATCAACAGAAAATAAGACAAGACCTTCGTAAACGATTTAGATCAGAATATTTAGGCCAATTGCGACAAACTAGTAGATTGAAGAAAATACAGAAACCTTTAGCAATAGGTGATGTTGTGATTGTTTCCAGTGACAATAATAAAAGAATTGATTGGCCTCTGGCCAAAGTGACTGAAATTTTTCCATCTAAGGATGGACACATCCACTTAGTGAAAATAAGAATGAAAACTGGAGAATATTTAAGACCTACAAGCAGGTTAATACCCTTAGAAGTATCACAAGATAACGACAGTATGAGAAACCATTTCAAGGACATTAAAAAGAAACAAGATTTTAATGAACATAAAGGTGCTAGTAATCCTCCTAGTGGTTCAGTCAGCGACAGTACGTCGGACGTTTCAGTTCATCGTTCCAGATATGGGCGTGTCATAAAACCTCGAACTAATTGGAAGATTTGAGTTCCAGAACCTGAAACTCAAAGGTGGGAGGATGTTGTAATTGGGAATTCATTTCCTCTTGCATCATCCAAAACCCCCTTTCTACTTAAAGTTTTGAAATATCAAAAGACAATTATTTACACCTACGCAGTGTAGAAGTAGAAGTGTACTTTGATTCGCTGTTAAAGAGACAATGAATCTGTGGCGCATGCGCGTAACTTTATGTTTATTCAGTAACTGTTAAGAACATTTTTATTAGAACTTTAAGTTTTAGTTTAATTTGGTTTGTGATTATGATATTTTGAGAGCGTTTTTCGCTCAGTTGAAAAGCTGTAAATAATGATTTGTGTTCGTCGTGATGTGATTTGTTAATTAAATCGTGATGTCTTCTAATAACTTGAATTTATTTGAGTCAATAGTGTATTCATGCTGAAAAAGGTTTTAGTTTTTTGAAATATAATGAGCGTTGAAGAACCGGAGCACCGATGTCCCGTCTTGGAACTTAGAGGTAAGAAAATTTGTTTCTTACTAATTTTATTAGAAATCAATTAAGATTAAAATTGATTATTTGCATGTGGTCAACTGTGACTGAAATTAATAATATAGGCAGTCGGAGTTATCACAACCTTATTCAATATCAAATTTCTGTCATTAAAAAAGCCAAATATTACTTTTCAAAAATAGTGGTGCCAGTCCTGAAAATATATGTTGGCATGAAATCCTGCCAAGAGGATTAAATGGGTTAATTATCTTCTAATGATTAACTTTCAGTGAACTTTCCTTGATAGCTCAAAGATGAATCTATGGCATAAAAACACAAAATGAAGTTTTTTTTTTTTTTTTTTTTTTTTTAATGGAAATACACATTAACATGCTCTGCCCCCTACGAACTACGTCGTAACCTTCGAGTATCTCGAAGGCTCGAAGGTTACGGCGGCGCTCGTCAATCACCGTTCGAACATTGAAGGCTCTAAAAACACGATAATTTGTTCTGCTTTAAACAGATTACGGAAGTTTGGCTTATAATTAAACAACCAGTAGCGATCTTCTGTAATCGGGTGCCATTAATTTCCCTTTGACGGAGGGATTTTTATGTTCTTAAAGCCGAATCAACTAACTGCCATCGCTACAGCTAACGGCTGTTTTCGTTGTTCTTAATAAGATCAATTAAACATTTGAAAAACAGCTTGTATAGAATGGCTAGGTAAACAATGTCGCTCCTTCACGAAATTTTATACCGACGTTAAAATAATTTGTCTTTAAATAAGACGTTTTAAATATATCGTTTTAAATATGACGTAATTTTCAATGTTTTATTTCTCATTTTACTATTCACGTGTAAATACATTTTGTAATTGAAAGGAAATATTATTCTTTGCGATGCTTTAAAATTTGGCAGGAATAGATTAAAAAAAAATTACTTTTTCAAATATGAAATAAATCCCTCGTGTAAATATATTGTTCAATGGAAAAGTTTTGGAAATACAATTTTCGGGTTTTTAAGACATAAGTTTCCCCCATTTAATCTTTTTCTCATGATAATAATTTAATTATTTTAAATTTTTCGCTCTCTTTTAACATTCACGTGTAGTTATAGTTTTCAATCGTAAAATGTTTGAAAATATTATTATTTGCGCTTTTTTTTTTTAATTTGGCAACAATATAAAACAAGTGGGTAAGTGTGATCGAAGATCGCTCAAAGGGTCTCGTTCAATATTCCTTTCAAAACACTTTATCCTTTCTTTAATAAATCGAAATAAATTTCATTTAGAAACAAAAAAAGTCATGTTTTTTATAAAGTAAAAATTTACCGGTCTATTTTTCTCCTTTTTTTTCGAATATCTAAATCAGCCCGATAGCGGGCGAAGCCCGTTTTTATATTCTGTCATAATAATATCGGTCATGTGGACTAAATACGATATTTAAAAAAAATTAATTTCAAAATTAAACATGTTGTACACCTTCAAAATGTTAAAATATGCGAATATTTCCATAATCGGGTTTTTATCATGATTCAATACGTTCTCAAACTCGTATATTTACTATTCTCTATTACTGATATTGATACTCGCTTTGTATTATTCTGAAACATTTGAAAAATCCGTTAAAATTCCGATATGACGTCAGATTTTCTTTTTAATTCTCTAATGACGTGATATTAATTTGATTTGTGTACATACACATACACATACTCATACACCTTGTATTATTGATAAATCTTTCCGTTTTATTACCACTATGACGTCAATCAATTTTATTTCATGTTAATCTTTTTTTCAATTGGTGAAACTTTTTATTTCATTTTCATTTTTCACATGGAAATCGTCTGATAGAAAATTAATTATTGTAGAAAGAATTTCATCGTGGATTTTTAATTTTTGGCATCTGCTATAACGAAAAATGTTTAAATTTAATAGGAAAAGGCTGTTAGAATTTTGGTTTTTTATCTCTATTTATTAAAATAATACGAATTTTTCAAATTTTAATATTTTGAGCTCTTCATACCTGGTATTCAGCTATATACACAAAGTTTCAACTCTGTAAGTTATATAGGTTCTGAGAACGGCTCTGTGACAGACAGACAACGGAGCGGGAGTAATAGGGTTTCGTGAGATGAACGAAACCCTAAAAATTACCTTTTTGAAATATGAAATAAATCCGTATTAAAATAATGAAATTTTGAATAATTTTTTTTTTTTAAATAACCTCAAAAAATTCGTCAAAAAAAATTATTTTACATTGCACACCGAAAGCTCGTCAAGTATAGGCCTGCGAAAGATGGTTAAATTGCTGTGCATAATTTTTGATCCTATAAAACTTTGTTAACGGAACTATTTTGACCGACTTCAACATTAAATAGCGCTTAAAATAATTCTTCTATTTAAAAACTGTTTGCTTCAGTGTGTTTATTGATCATTTCTCTATAAAACTACACATTTTCATATCTTTATATACAATAGTTTCCTTAATAAAAGCCGAGGAAGACCTCCGGTCACAAATAAATGCATTTACGGCAGCGACAGCAGCATTAGTTACTTTTCTTTTTAGAAAAGATAGATACTTTATAAAGATGTATGAAACACCCAAAAGATGATATGACTCCTCCCCAAAACTGAGGGCTAAATCTTTCTTTGCAATGAATCCCAGATTGTCTTCCGGTTACTCCTCTCATTTAAAATCCTGACCTGTCTTTCACTTTTAACAATATTCAGCAATTGATTTCAAATATGTTTTCTATGATAACCTTTAATAGAAAATAAAATGACCTCCAGCTTACTTATCTTATTCTTCTTCAATATCTGACTTCGCCTTTAATTATCTTCCATGACTATAGCTTTTAATATATTTTATCAGATAACCTTCAATGTAACAAGGTGCATCTGCCTGGTTGCTCACTTTATTACGCTTCAATATTTGACCTTCTTCGGGTTTATAAACTAGTAAATCTGCAGGATCAGGAGCCTCAACATCAGCTCAGGCATTGTTTTTAAATCTCACTTTTCTTATTATTTAGCATCTTAGAATTCGCAATTTATTTTTTTTATATTACATACATATTTATAGGCATATACCATACTTCGGAGGTTTCAGAACTTAGAAACGTTAAATTAAACACGGTTTACGCAATGATATTCTGAAATTCTTATGAACTTCTTATTTATATTTTAGATTAAAAAATAAACTTTTATCAAAACAAATTCTCATTTATGTCAGAAGAATATTAAAATCTCCCGAAAATAATTTATTTTGCTAATACAATATTGCAGCAAGTAAGAGTTACTTTAATTTTATTATTTTGATAATCTTTGAAATAGGGTTGCTAAGCAACTAATATATTATAGAACATAGTAAAAAGAAATTAATTTTAAAATTTGTAAAAAATATGAAAATAAATTGTTTTATATTTTCCGAACAAATGCAAAACATTTTCCAATAATTTAAACAATTTATTTCTAAATTCCAATAAATGTATGGGCAAATTTTTAAAGTTATTGAATATATTTAAAACCTCCGTATAAAAAAATTAGCAGCAGTAATTTTACGTTTAAATCCATTATTCAAATATATGATTTTCATTTCAGTTAAAAAGGAAATTTGAAAATCGTCTGCATTCCCATAGGAAAGCATTATGACCTAAAACGAAATGTTCTATATTTTTCGAACGAATGAACCAAATGTTACTAAAAAGTATACAGCTCATTCCGGGTACCTCATCAACATACTCACCAAAACTCAACCTAATCGGGCGCTTTTTACGGCAGTTATCGCGGAACAGACAGACAGACAGACAGACAAACAAACAGACGGAAACCAAAAACTTTTCGCTTCTCCACAGTGAGCGTCAACTGACGTTTCGGCAATAAAGGAAAAGAAAAATCATGCACCAAGCATGGATTTAGGAAACACTTTCCAACAATACCAGAAAATATTTTTGAAACTTCATCTTTTGATACAGTGAAAGGAGATGTCTATTTGGTTGGTGCAAAAGTTCTGTCGTATTTTAACACCTAATTTTAATGCCTTTAACACCGGTAAAATTTTAATACCTGATAATTTTATCCATCAGTTCAAAGCAAGCACGTGTAATAAAATTATCAGGTATTAAAATTTACCAGTAAGCAAAGTTAATAAGTTAATAAGCAAAGTTCGACCAGGTGAGGCTACCAGACGTTAGGTTTTTAGCATATTTACCTCACATTTACTACACTTTATTTCATTATTCTTGTGTAGAGTACAAAGTTGATAAGTTTGAAGTAGTTTATATGCTTATAAATGTAATTTAAAAACTTTGTAATTTAAAACTTTAAATTGAAATTTGTAGGAAGTTGTATATTAGGCAAGGTGTGTTAAAAAACAACGAATTGGAGAGTTGACGTTGAGGCTCCTGATCTGTTAAATTGCTGGGGCTTCTTTCCCGCGTTATATTACGCTTTTCTGCCATGACGCATTTTTAATTACTCTCTTTCTTTTTTTCTTTTTTTTTTGAGGGGGGGGGGGGGGAGAGTAAAAAAAATGGATGCATCATGTTTGAAGTTTTTTTGTTTTACGCGATAGATAAAATAATATTTTAGAATTCATTGCTAATTTTAGCACAAAAACGTAGGATTTTAGTGTTCATCCGTACACTTAGCAGCGAAATCGTACAAGGTAGTAGAAGCTATGCTTTTATAATGGTTATTCCTGCCTTAAATAATAAAATTTGCATAGAAAGATAAAAAGAATGAACAAAATAAATTAAAATAAGTTTGAAAAATATCAAAACAATGTAAAATCACAGCTGAAGGGTAACCTTTGCGTGTAAAAATGTTGGATGGATTTTATTTTTGAAAAAGTGGATTTTTTTTTTAATGATTTTATGACACACTAGAAAAATAATTCCTCAGAATTATTGAAATATGCAATAAACTGCATAATTTAATTAAGATTCTTAAGAAGGATTTTTTTCTTGTATATTGTGTCCTCGAAGTGTGGGCTCCGGCTCCACCGCATGTCGCAGCGACGTTTGTCGTCATTCATTTGGGAGAATGGGAGTGGTCAGCAAGTGGCGGCGCTCCCACGGCCGCAGCGCTTACAGGAGGACCCTCCTGGTCGAGCGTGATAAAAGTTCCTCAGAACTTGGGGTACGGTGGTTGACATGCCTGACGGGAGCCACTCGGCGGCTGGCGGCGCAGCTCAGTTTTACCATTTATTATTATTGTTGTTTTTTTAATTTGTGGGTTTTTTGAAATTATACCATTTTTAGGGACATTCGTAATTATATAAATACGTAGAACCTATAGTCGTCGTCTGGTCCGTCCGTCTGTCTGTCCGCATATAACAGCGCAAAAACTACCCAACCGAATAGTTTGAAATTTAATATACATTATCGTTGTAGAATTTTGTCGAGTCATTTCAAATTTTATGAAAATCGAATCAAAACTTAAATAATATTAATAAAAGTTTTATTTATTCTATTAAATCCTATCGTACGTAATCTATATAATAGAAGCGCAAGTCATGTGACTGAGGAAAACAAATACGGGCAAACCATTTCTATTTTCATATGCCAAGTGGCTATTTTTATTCAAAACTATTTTTTCGAATAAAATTGCATAAAAGTTACACTTTTAGAAAAATCGTTGAAAAAAATTGTTTGTTTGAAAAATGAGTTACATTAAGAAATGTATAGATTCTGAGATAACTTCAGTGGAAATTACGTTAACAGCCGAATATCTCAATCCATTAGAGTAAATAAACACAGGAGATTCGTTCATTATGAATCATACAAATATTAAACCATGGACATAAGCATTCGCAAAGCAAGATCGCCATGGTGAATTTTACAGTGCTGTCTGGTGTAGAAAAAAAATTCGCATTTGTAAACGCGGCATACGTAATAAGAAAAAAAAGGCACGCTCATTTCGCTCATAGCAGACGATATAATTCTTTTCACTGAAATAATAAGGATGATTTTTTTACATTGTGAAAGTAGTTATAAAACGAACGCATCTCCTATTTCACGTTTAACGTACAATTTCCAAGTTTTATTTTAGTTCCCTTTTGAAAGGTCACCAGCTGAGCCACATGACATAATCAGTTGAAAATGAAACATTTTATTCAAACATTATTAGTTTAACATAAGAACATTTAAAAATTGATGTTCCTCATTCTAATATATCGTATTATAACA
The DNA here is from genome assembly GCA_963931845.1 of Maratus michaelseni. Taxonomy (NCBI): domain Eukaryota; kingdom Metazoa; phylum Arthropoda; class Arachnida; order Araneae; family Salticidae; genus Maratus; species Maratus michaelseni. The sequence continues at coordinate 114,058,349 of OZ007598.1, read as the reverse complement.
AGGAAATCTCCGAAAATGAAGCTCGTGTTTTGGCAGGATTCTGCATTATTAGCTTAAATTCTTTTAAAACTAAATAAAACCGCCCTAAATATTTTATAAAATATATTTATTATTATAAATGGTGTATAGAAACAAGACAAAACAAAAAACTGATTTCAATAAAATATTTGAAGTATTAGGGTGCATTTTTTTCCTTTTTGAAACATTTCACTCTGTTGTTTTATTTAGAGGACAGCACAATACGTAATTAAAGTCTACATTTGAATCTCAATTGTAAACAGAAATGATGGTTTCATTTGCTTTTTTTAATTTCTTCATAGGATAATGCTATTTACATGTTTAATATTTTACCACACTGAATAAGAAAATTATAAAACTATTTTAATTAATTATTCACATCATTCCGTCTTTTAAGTATAAGAACGATTACTTGGCAGTATAAATAAACTGGTTTTAAAAAATAGAATTTTTGGGCAAATAAATACAGTGTCTCACAAAAGTGATGGGACACTTGTGCTTTATAAAAAGAAACTGCAATAAAATAAATAAACAAACATGTGCAAAAATTTTTTGGGTGTGTTTCATATTTAAAGTTAGTAACAATTATTACATAACATACATTTTGTCAAAATATTAAAATATTAATTTAGTAAAAATACAATTGTTCAGAACGGAGCAAAAAATGGCTCACATAAGTGATGGGACACTTACTTTTCCATCAAATATTTATCCACAAATTTTACTTTTTAAAAGGTTTTAATATTTTGTTGGATTTCCTTTTACTTTTAAAACATGATTTAATCTTTTTGGGATGGATTCGACTTTTTTTTTTGTGATTTCTGGAGTGATTTTACCCCATTCTTCTTGAAGCACCGATTTTAGTTGTTGTTTTGAAGAAATGGTGTGTTTGCGAATTCTTGATTCCAATTCTTGCCAAATATTCTCTATGGGATTTAAGTCTGGAGATTGTGGTGGTGTTTTTATTATTTCAGGACAGTTATATAGCAGCCAGAGTCTAACGTTCAGAGCAGTGTGCTTGGGGTCATTGTCCTGGTAGAATTTAAAATCGTTATGAAGGTTCAATTTTCGTGCTGAAGATTTCAAATTTTGCTTTAAAATATCAATATACTTGTACTGATCCATTATACTGTCAATAAAAACAAGATTACCAACTCCAGCGGACGACATACACCCCCATACCATAACTCCTCCTCCACCATGTTTTACTGTTGGTACCAAGTTCTGTTTGCGAAGTTCTTCCCTGGGTTTTCTCCACACCAAGATTCTACCGTCAGAACCAAATATATTAAATTTACTCTCATCAGCAAATATAACTTTATTCCAGTAATCAGAATTCTTATTTATGTTGGATTTTGCGAAAGCTAGTCTGAGTTTTCTATTCTTTTCACTTACGAAGAATTTTTTCCTGGCTACTCTACCGTGATATCCAGCAGATCGAATTACCCTTCTAATAGTTTCAGGATTAACAATTATTCCATATAATGCTTGTAAATCAGCAGCAACTTTTGAAGCACTAATTCTTGGATTTTTTTTAATATTTCGAACGATAATTCGCTTTATTCCATTGGATAGCTTTGATGGTCAGCCAGGTCTTCTTTTATCCTGAATCATATGATTCTTTTTATATCGTTTAATGATATTGAAAACTGTTGAACGACTCAAGTTAACTGTTTCAGCAGTTTTTCTAATAGATTTTCCACGTTCAATATGCAAATTAATAACTAATTTTCGAATTTCAGGCGAAGTTTCTTTTCGTTTAGCATTCATGACTACACAGAGCTAAAAAACACAAAAATTCCAAAACAAACTGGAGAGAAATACTGCAGACGATTTTATAAATTATTGCCAATTGCTTTTAAGTAAAAATAAAACCCCAAAAAATATTTTTATTGCTTATTTCAGGCGATTTTTGTTGCATATATAATGGTGTCCCATCACTTATGTGAGCTATTTTTTGCTCCGTTCTAAACATTTGTATTTTTATTAAATTAATATTTTAATATTTTGACAAAATGTATGTTATGTAATAATCTTTACTAAATTTAAGTATGAAACACACCCACAAAAAAAATGTGTACATGTTTTTTTAATTTATTTGATTAGTTTCCTTTTGTAAAGCACAAGTGTCCCATCACTTATGTGAGACACTGTAATTGACGCAATTTATTAATGGGTAGTTGAACTTGTACATTCAATATGAAATATTTCGAAACGTATTTATTTACTGTGGTAATTTTCAAAATTTGTAACACTCATAATAAAAAGAAATTATAATGTTTCTTTTTTTTTTAATTGTTATTTAGATTTTAATTTCTATTATATCTTATGCTTTCGAATCGTTCTCTCTGAAATAATGCTTTAAAACTGTTCAAAATGAAGGAAAGGAAGCAGACGATGTGAGATATTGTGACAGCAGACGAGAATTTAGTTTAAGGAAAAGAAAAAAAATACTATGTTTCTTGCTTGTTCATAATATAGAAACGATCTTCCTATATTGTAATAAATAAGTAAGCATTGTTCATAAAATTATTTTTATTAAAAAAAAATTATTCAGATATATATATCTTTTTTTTTTTTCAATTTATGATGAATATCACGATTGTCCAGAAAATTTCAAACAGTAGTAACAGAGCATTTACATTCAATTTATATTTTCATTTTTTTTTTAACTGTGGCAACAAACTGATACGATACCATTCGAATAGAATAATTTCTGAAGCAAAGAATATTATTTCTCATTTGATTCGAAGTTAATTCTTGGAATTTTGCCATCATGACGATGCAAATGACAAAACCGACGCAAACTACTTTTCAAAGTGTAAATATATTATATTTATTTGTTATTTTCACTTTAAAAAATTATATATTATTACATTAAATTTGGTTTTATGGAATAAGTTAATCCACTAAAGTTGTCTGTTGTTTAAAGACATTGTTCTATTTTATATTTGACGTAAATACTAAAAACAACTACTATATTTCGAAATTTAAAATTATGGTAAGAGATAAACATTTGAAATATTTGCTTTTTTCTTATAGAACTGGAAGACAATATTTCCAGATTTTACGACTTTAACTGGATCTTGTCAGTTTATAAAGAAACTCATGGCAGTGTCTATATCGGCAATAACGTATTTGAGAGGTGTTTTCCCAGAAAAGGCTTATGGTGAACGAAGTTTCTGCGGTAAGTTTAATTTATCTATGTGTGACGCATTATTTATCTTCAATTCTATGTTTAAATTATCATACAAATGTTTAAGATGGCCCATGATTATAGACAAAAACTAATCTCAACACGGTTTTTAAAATAAAATAAATTTTGTTAGCTTGTAACGAGGTATTACAAGCCGAAAATTATGTCGAAGCTACATTAGGTTATTAATTGTTTGTCTTAAAAAAACGTTTGCAGGAATAGAAAATAACGAATTTTAGAAAGCAGTTTGTGTTATTAGAAAATCTGAATTTATAAATATGTCTTATTTGATTTCAAACTTGCCAATATGAATTGAAGTAGTGAATTTTAGTTTATTATTCATCTTGCCATAGTAACTATAAAATAAAATTTTAAGTCTAATTATGCAATATTGTAAATGTACTTTAAGATTTTACTATAAAAATAATAAACAGCTGTATATAAAGCGGTATATTACACAAAAATATTTTGGTTATTTTCCGTTTGACGAATATCTTCCGTTAGAACAAAATAATTTTTTTTATTCTTTTATACGGAATGCGTACTAAAGCATTGCGATCAATCGATACCTGTAACCATTACCATTTAAAGCAGTTATCTTAACTTCTAGTAAAAGTTATTTAAGGACAATTATTCAAGCTTCCAAATCTGTATTCATTAAAACTATGAAACCATTCAAGTGATATAACTATAAGAATAAAAATACGCAATAAGTTCTAAACTCGCTGCTGTCCAGCTTTAAGTCGTTCGCAACGAGGGTTCTTTATAGAATTTTCAATATTTTATCAGCGGTAATTCCGAACAGAATTTTTGCCAAATTTAGTCCCAAAAACACATTAAAATATTGAATAATCTGGTGGGATTCAATAAAAGCATAAAAACTTCTTAATAACACCATAAAATAAGGAATGCGCTAGGTTTTCGATAGAACTTTGTCTTTCTTTGTCAGGTTCAAAGAAGACGTGCTACAACTTTGAAGGCAGGACAAGATAAGATCTCTGAGACAGTGAGTCTTGATCCTGCTTTCAAAGCGGTAGCACGTCTTCTTTGCGCCTAACGAAGAAAGACAATGTTCTTCTAAAGACATACCGCATTCTTTATTTTATTGTGTTATTCAGAAGTTTTTATGCTTCTATTCACAGAAATTCAGTGATTAAATAAAGCAAAATTTTCGATTTAAAATTATTGGTAGGAATAATCAAGATTCGGTAAACCATATACGTCACGTATACACGACGCTTGTTCCTGAAAACTAACTTCGTTTTCAGCAGAAAATTCTTTGATTTGAAAATGTTTTTAATTTGAAATAGTGGTAGGAAATGTAAGATTTCGGAATGCTGCGAGCCTTGAGTAAATTTAGTGTTGTGAATCACTCACGAGTGTGACACCTGGTAAGTAAAATATACCTTGTGAATCTATCACAAGCGTGGCTCTCGATTATTGCACAAGGGACGAGGTTAAATAACAAGTTTAAGTATTGGGTCATCCGGAAAGTTCTGCGGTTTTTCAAAGCGAAGAGCGGTTTTGTCTAGTTATATGTTGCTACTGCTGATAAGGAGTAGCCTTGAATGACCCCGATATGTACCCGATATGTTCAGTCTTTTCTGCTTGCGCTGAATAATTATCGCTTGTGTTGTGGCATGATTTTTGTTTCAGTGCAGAGCTAGGAGGGGAGAACCAAACAGTGCATTTTCATCATATTATGTTCTTTTATTTCAGAAAGGTAGAAATACTAGTCGAACTGCTCATAAAATGTGCACTGTATATGGACAAAGGGTTGTTTCAGAGGACACAGTTCGAAAGTGGTTTCAGAAGTTTAAGCGTGGAAATCTGACTAGCATTTTTACCTTTATTGAAATAAAAGAATAAAATATCATGGAAATTAACTTTTTGGTTCTCCCTTCTTAGCACTGCACTGAAACAAAAATTAGGCCACAGCACAAGCTAGAATTATACAGTGCAAGCTGAAAAGACCGAATGTACATGTATGGGTTCAAGATCACTCCTTATCAGCAGTAGCAAAATAACTAGACAAAACCACGCTCCGCATTAAAAAAATCGCAGAACTTTCGGATGACCCAATACATAACTAATTTAAATAAATGAAATCACAAGGAGTTATATATTCACAATGTAATATGCTATATATAAAGTATTTTTATTTGTTTATTTAGTACTTTTATTTCATGTATTTATTTATTTTTTATCAATGGGCAATAATTGCTGGAAGTGCATTTTCAGCTGTGCTATGCATTTTCCAACTGAATTGATTTCAGTATACTAGGATGTACAATGACATACAGGGTCGCAGACAAGTTTTGCATGTCTTACTTTCTACGAGTGGTAATTGCTGGAAGCACATTTTCGTTTGTGTTATTTATTTTCCAGGTGAATAAAAGTTTAGTGTGCCATGGTGTGTGTGCAAAATCCATAGTCTTTACACAGAGCCAAAGGAAAAAATAATATGTTACGTTCTATAGTTAGTTATTACTAGCAATGGTTTTTAATTATACGCATTTTAACTGAACAAAATTTTGTTTTTAATTCAAACTGATAAAAATCGGTTTCCTCCGCATGCTATATTGTTGCTCTAAAACTTGTTTTTCAGGTATTTGTTAATAACGAATATAATGTGTTGACCATCGAAATTAGAGAAGATTTCGTATGAATTTTTCTCTAATGTTGGAGTTTCATAATCTATGCGTGAAGCATGATTTTTTCTTGTTTTTATTACAAAACTAGTCGGATGTGTCAATCCCAAAACTTTCTTCTATCTCACACAGGTTTCGCATATACTAAAAATGAATCAGCACCAATTTATATCAAGTTTTATTAAATTCCGTGCATTATTTCTTGAGATATGAATATCGCTAAAATCGTGTAAATCCTTCAAAATGCTCCATAGCAGCGCCACCTGCTGGGTGATTTTTACCAAAAACTAATCAGCACCAATTTATATCAGGGACTAACTGAATCTAAAGTTTTATTAAATTCCTAACATTAGTTCTTGAGATAGAACTATTGTGGAAATCGCGAAAAATGCTGCATAGCAGCGCCACCTGCCGGGCGATTTTTACCAAAAACTAATCAGCATCAATTTATATTAGGGTAAACTGAATCTAAAGTTTTATTAAATTCCGAGCATTAGTTCTTGAGATAGAGCGCCCACAAAATTTTTGTCACATACAGACAGACAGACAGACAGACAGAGTCACAGACAGACATTTTCTAAAACTAGTCAAATCGTGTTCAGGACCTTCTAAAACGTATAAATCCGTCGAAAACCGGAAGTCGAAAATTTTCATGAATCCAATACTTTCTTCTTGTAAAGATAGAAGAAAGTAATAAATATTGTAGATAAATTTAAATTTTCACTCTTAAAATTAATAAATAATGCAAATGTTTAATTTGATAAGCAATCAGACAACCATGTCACATAGCTTAATTATTTAATGAAAGATTTAAATTAATATAATAACAATAATTATGTATATAAATATTAGAATTTATAAATACTATATTTAATTTTAAAATTTCACAACTTGGACAGAACAAAATGATAAAATACTCATAAACTTATATTTTTACTTTCTTCTATCTTTACAAGAAGAAAGTATTGGATTCATGAAAATTTTCGACTTCCGGTTTTCGACGGATTTATACGTTTTAGAAGGTCCTGAACACGATTTGACTATTTTTAGAAAATGTCTGTCTGTGACTCTGTCTGTCTGTCCGTCTGTCTGTCTGTCTGTCTGTATGTGACAAAAATTTTGTGGGCGCTCTATCTCAAGAACTAATGCTCGGAATTTAATAAAACTTTAGATTCAGTTAGTCCATAATATAAATTGGTGCTGATTAGTTTTTGGTAAAAATCGCCCACCAGGTGGCGCTGCTATGCAGCATTTTTCGTGATTTCCGCAATAGCTCTATCTCAAGAACTAATGCTCGGAATTTAATAAAACTTTAGATTCAGTTAGTCTCTGATATAAATTGGTGCTGATTAGCTTTTGGTAAAAATCACCCAGCAGGTGGCGCTGCTATGCAGCATTTTGAAGGATTTACACGATTTTGGCGATAGTCATATCTCAAGAAATACTGCACGGAATTTAATAAAACTTGAGCTTCAGTTAGACATTGATATAACTTGGTGCTGATTCTTTTTAGTCTATGCGAAACCTGTGTGAGATAGAAGAAAGTTTTGGGATTGACACATCAGACTAGTTTGTTAAAGTCTCAATCCGACTTTTCGTGCGATGCCTATCTTGGTGGGGTTCGAGAAAAATGTTTTTTTCGTCCCATATATTGATATCTGGTGTGCGCCATATTGATTTTTATATACTTTAGTTAATCGCAGAGTCAAATGAATCCAGTGATATTTCATTTGTTAAAATAGATGTTTAGACTAGACTTTTAGAGTGTAGTAAGCTTTCACCAATACATACTGACAAATGAAAAACATTATCCTCTTTTTTACTTTCTTCTATCTTTACAAGAAGAAAGTATTGGATTCATGAAAATTTTCGACTTCCGGTTTTCGACGGATGATATATACGTTTTAGAAGGTCCTGAACACGATTTGACTATTTTTAGAAAATGTCTGTCTGTGACTCTGTCTGTCTGTCTGTCTGTCTGTCTGTATGTGACAAAAGTTTTGTGGGCGCTCTATCTCAAGAACTAATGCTCGGAATTTAATAAAACTTTAGATTCAGTTAGTCCCTAATATAAATTGGTGCTGATTAGTTTTTGGTAAAAATCGCCCGGCAGATGGCGCTGCTATGCAGCAATTTTCGCGATTTCCGCAATAGCTCTATCTCAAGAACTAATGCTCGGAATTTAATAAAACTTTAGATTCAGTTAGTCCCTGATATAAATTGATGCTGGTTAGGTTTTGGTAAAAATCGCCCGGCAGGTGGCGCTGCTATGCAGCAATTTTCGCGATTTCCGCAATAGCTCTATCTCAAGAACTAATGCTCGGAATTTAATAAAACTTTAGATTCAGTTAGTCCCTGATATAAATTGATGCTGGTTAGGTTTTGGTAAAAATCGCCCAGCAGGTGGCGCTGCTATGCAGCTTTTTTCGCGATTTCCGCAATAGCTCTATCTTAAGAACTAATGCTCGGAATTAAATAAAACTTTATATTCAGTTAGTCTCTGATATAAATTGGTGCTGATTAGCTTTTGGTAAAAATCACCCAGCAGGTGGCGCTGCTATGCAGCATTTTGAAGAATTTACACGATTTTCGCGATAGTCATATCTCAAGAAATACTGCACGGAATTTAATAAAACTTGAGCTTCAGTTAGACATTGATATAAATGGGTGCTGATTCTTTTAGTGTATGCGAAACCTCTGTGAGATAGAAGAAAGTTTTGGGATTGACACATCCGACTAGTTTATTCCGGTAGTTGTGTAAAACTAGTCGGATGTGCCAATCCCAAAACTTTTTTCTATCTCATACATGTTAATACTTCAAAAAGTATATATATTTTTTTTAACTATGCATTTTAGAATTTAAAAAATGCCGCATAGCAGCGCCACCTGTTATGTGTTTTACACGAAAACCTAATCCGCACCAACTTATGTCAAGGTCTAACAGAATCTAAAGTTTTATAAAATTCTTTTCATTACTTCGTGAGATATGACTGTCGCTAAAATCGTGTAACTCCGGAAAAATGCAGCATAGAAGCGCCACTTGTTTGGAGATTTACAGCTAAACCTAATCATTAACAGCCTATGTGAACGTCTAACGTAATTTGAAATTTCATGGAAATCCCCGCATTAGTTCTTGAGTTAGAACTATTGCGGAAATCGTAAAAAATGCAGCATAGCATCGCCACCTGTTGGGCGATGAACACCAAAGACTAATCAGCACCAATTTATATCAAGGTCTATCAGAATCTAAAGTTTTGTTAAATTCCGTGCATTAGTTCTTGAAATAGAGCCTTCACAAAATTTTTGTCACATACAGACACATACGCACACAGAGAGAGAGAGAGAGAGACAGATAGACAAACTCACAGATTTTCTAAAAACAATCAAATCATGTTCAAGACCTTTTGAAACGTATAAATCCTTCGAAAACCGGAAGTCGAAATTTTTTACGAATCCAATACTTTTTTCTTAAAGAAAGCTAGAAGAAAGTAAAAAAATCATAAAAGTAAAATCAAATCACTTTTTTTTTTTTAATTTTTTGCAAATTTATGGTAAATTATCTAAAGAGGAAAATTTTTGATCAACAAATAATGCTCAGTGAAATAATTATTATTATTATTTTGTTAATTCATTGTTATAGAACAACGGTTTCCAGTTAGTGGCGTTTTGAATTAGTTTTATCATCATCACTTTGCATCAATTAATGTATTTTATAGTAAACATGTTCTTCGAAAAATAAAAAGTGCATAGTAGCAAAGAAAAAATTTCCTGCAAATTCAGTTACGTTAATTTAATAATGCATTTAAATAACATAATATATATTATTCATGCGAGCTCTCAGATTCACAGAAACTTTAGTTACGACAGTGATGATACTGACCGCCACTTTTAATTCCCATGATCCCCGTGACAGAATGTACGCGACGCTGCGACGCTGCGACGGGCGTCGCAGACTTTTTAGGGCACCTGCAGACTAAAAACATACAGCGATGCCACGGACGCGCTATAGCGCGTAAATTACGCGAAGAAACATGGTTTCGTCGAAGGATCGTTAACAAAACGGTGAATTTCGTCGAAGAATCGCCGAAAAAACGCGAAATTCATTTAAAGATCGCGAAAAATGACTGATTTCGTTGACAGATCGCGAAAAAAAACGCAAATTTAGTCAAAAAGCCGTGAAAAAAAACATGAATTTTGTCAAAAGGCCGTCAAAAAAACATGAGTTTAGATGAAGGATCGCGGAAAAATGCGAATTTTGCCGAAGGGCTACGGAGAAAACGCCAACTTCGTCAATGGATCGTGGAAAAAGCTGTTAATTTCGTCGAAGGATCACGAAAAAACAGTCAATTTCGTCGAAAAAACAGTCAATTTCGTCGAAGAAACGGCAAATTTCGTCGAAGGATCAGCAAAAACGGCAAATTTCGTCGAAGGATATCGAAAAAACGGAAAATTTCGTCGAAGGATATCGAAAAAACGGAAAATTTCGTCGAAGGATTTCGAAAATATGGTAAATTTCGTCGAAGGATCTCGAAAAAACGTCAAATTTCGTCGAAGTATTTTGAAAAAACGGCAAATTTCGTCGAAGTATTTCGAAAAAACGGCAAATTTCGTCGAAGTATTTCGAAAAAAACGGCAAATTTCGTCGAAAGATCGCGGAAAAAACGCGAATTTTGTCCAAAGGCCAAAGGAAAAACGCAAAATTCATCAACGGATCTGGAAAAATGGCTGATTTCGTTGACAGATTGCAATAAAAACACAAATTTCGTCAAAGGGCCGCGGAAAAACTTGATTTTCGTCAAAAGACTGTAAAAACAAAACCAAAAAAAACATCAGTTTCATTGAAGGATCGTGGAAAAAATGCGAATTTCATCAAAGGGCCACAGAAAAAACGCAAATTTCGTCAAATGGCCGCAGAAAAAATGCCAATTTTGTCAAAGAATCGTGGAAAAAACTGCTAATTTCGTCAAAGGATCACGGAAAAAGTGTGAATTTCGTCGAAGGGCCACGAAAAAAAAACGTGAATTTCGTCAAAGGATCGCGGGGGGGGGGACGCTAATTTCGTCAAAGGTTCACGAAAAAAACGTGAATTTTGTGAAATAGTCCCGGAAAAGATGCAGCATTCCTGTAGAAAACAGCAGACACACAAAGTTCTATGCTTATTAATATAGGCATAGTTTTTAATCTGAAACAATATACTGAACTAACTTTTGAAAAATCGGGTTAACTTGAACCCAATTTGCAAAAATCTACACTCAGCCTGAAATCTACTCGAATCAAAAGCAGAGTTAATCCGGTCTGCTACAAGAAAAATTATTGCCGATAGGGGATTTTCTTCCCTCACCCGTCTGCTGTAACTTTTCAGAATGTCTGCTGTGAATTTCAGAATTTTTTTTTACTCAGAAAGGCTGATAAATGTTGATGCCTTAATTAATTAGCACTACAACTACAACAGCAGCAAGAATAGATTTATATGATATCTTGCGTATTGCAAACTTTTTTTGAAAACATTATTAGCGTTGCAGACACTTGAAGATAGTTCTGCCACTGGGCCCATGATCATTTACGTCCTGAACACACGTATAAGGAAGAAGAGATCCTTGTTATAGGATTTGTATTATTTTTCTATACAGATATTAAAGTATTTGTACAATATTCTTGAGAAATTCTTTTAAAAAATGTTTTACTACCACACAATTTGACAATAAATATGTATGTATGTATAGCAAACAGACGAATGCATGCATACGTATTTATGTGAAGAAAACAAAGAATTTTTATTATGCTTACATATATATGGATATGGTATAGTTATGGGGCGGTGGTTTTACTGAAACTGCAGTCACAGAAAGAGTAACTGGCATAATCATATTGTCCCGTTAAAGTATTTTATTTGTAACTAAATATCACGATTAAGTTGTCTTTGCATCGCAATAGAAATTACATCACGAGCTTGAAAAAACATCACGACATTCCTCATAAACTTGAGAACATCTCTAGTCCAGTCAAAGCTCAAGCTGGAAAATTGTGGTGTAATTGTTTTTAGTGGATTACTTTATGTTTTTGGGGATGCTGAAGATGAATTTGAAGTTGTCCAACAAAATTTCTTTTGGCAAATATGAGAAATCGTGAAAAAAAAAAAAACATTGAAAATCACAGTTTTTATTAGTTTTTGGCTTATAACTTGCAAAATAAGCTTTTTACACAAAAGGTGATGATATATTAAAATAAAGATGAAAAAATTACCAACAATTCATATTTTTATCTTTTTTTTTTTTTTCAATTCCTACTATTAGCTCACACTCTCTCTATATTTATATATCTTGTTCAAATTTGCAATCGTTAATAAAATACTTTGTATTCATCCACTCAAGTTCAAATAGATTTTCTTAAACTTGTAGTGGATGACACTAGATGGTAATACAGTTTTTTCAAATATTAATTCGTTAATTAAATTAAATTAATTACTTTCAGTTTTATATGAGAGAAAAAATTCTCCCATTGTTTTCATAAATGAAATGAAAGATTTTCCTCAAATTAGTGATTGCACAAAAATAAAATTCCGGAACGATGATTATAAAAAAAAATTTCAGTAAAAATAACGTGGGACATTAATGCTGTACGGGTTTATTTTATATATTTATGATTAAAAAGCAAAATTCAAATTCAAATGCACAAAAGGAAATTCGCTTTCTATTTTGTCACTTAATATTGTGATTCTGTCATATGTATATACATATTTATATTAATTGTAATTATTTAATAAAAAGTAACTAAAATAAAATTTTCTTTGTTGACCTAAGTTGGAATTGACTTTTAAAAAATTATTTTTATATTACTTGTTTTTTAACATTTTCCAACCTAGTTGAAAAGTGTTTATGACTTCGGTTTGGCCGTATGGCCGTCTGCTGTCTGTCCGTGCTCTAACTCCCGTAAATATGCTCAGATTGCTCTGCAATTTTTATATGTTATTGTCGTTATCTATAGCATGTTCCCTATTTCAACTGAAGTGTGTAGCACTTATAGTTTTTTTTACAGGGACACTCAAAAGAGTTCCGTTACATTACGGTCTATGGGGGAAAATCATTTGCGGTTCATTTTAATGATGTTACACAATTTCAAACACATCGTAATTGATATATATTACTAAGGTGCATTACAAGAAGCTTAATATGGAATAGGATGTGCATAGCACTTATACTTTACAGGGACAATTTACTTACCTTACTGGGACAGTCAAAAGAATTCCGTTACATTACGTCTATGGAGAAAAATCATCTGCGGTTTATTTAAATAATGTTTCACTATTTTTAACGCATTGAAATTGATATATATCACTAAGGTGCATTACAAGAGGCTTATTACAGAATAGTGTGTGTATAGCAGTCATCGTTCATTTACAGGGACACACAAAAGAATTCTCTACTGTACGTTAACAATAATTCCTGGAAGTGCGTCTTAAGTTACTGAACGCGATTTTAAATTTAACTCACTCTTTGTTTATTACGTGGTGTGTATAAATTCTGTAGATCCTATACAGGGAAGCACAAAATTTCGCGAACACATTTCCGTTTATTGACATTAACTCCAGAAGGAGAATTTTAAATTGTACTTACGTGTTTTTTAACTGAACTAAAATTTAGCATCCTATGTAGTATATATACAAATCTATAGATCATATACAGGGCTGAATAAAAGTATTCGGATATTTTTCCGAATATTGTATACGTTGGAAATAAATGTTGGGAATTCCTGAAATTACATTTTTAAATATATTATGCGTTTTCCAAATTGTTTACTTCGATGTTATCTTTCAGCTTATTAAACGGTAATGATTTGTAAAAGTATTTTGGAAGCATTGGAAAGTTTACATAGTCTATGCTTGACGCATGATTTTTTTTTTTTTTGAACGACATATGGTTTTTTTAGAAGCGTTGAAAAATCAGCGAAAATCAGTAATTTTTTGGTAAATATCAAAAAACACATTTTTTTACAGCCTTTCCGTTCATAGCACTAAAAGTAAACATTTCATTGTAAACATTATCCTATACTTTGAAAAAGCAGAGACCCTCCGTGGTCGAGTGGTTAAGACAGCCACGACCTACGTTATACACGGCCGGTGCATGCCGTTTAAAACGTCACATGGAGTGGATCATTTTTACACGGGATTAATTCAAAGGCCATCATTTTGCACCAATCGCCGTGTAAAAATGATCCACTCCGGGGATAACGAAAAAGACAGGCTATGCGGTGCATTCCACTTATCTTTTTTTTTACAGACCGCTAGTGAAACGTGATGCTCTTTTGGTACACCTGCATTGGTGGATTCGAGCATCACGTGACTCAGGCGGTCTGTAAAAAAAGATACGCGTAAAGCACCGCGGTAGCCTTTCTTTTTCGTTAGCCTGGGATCCACTCCATGTGATGTTTTAAACGTCCTGCACCAGCCGTGTATAACCGCGACCTACGTTATATACGGCCGGTGCATGACGTTCAAAACGTCACATGGAGTGGATCATTTTTACACGGTGATTGGTGCAAAACGGGGGGCGCGTCGCTTTGCACCAATCACCGTGTAAAAAAGATCCACTCCATGTGACGTTTTAAACGTCATGCACCGGCCGTGTATAACGTAGGTCGCGAGTCACCTCTACGATAATCGCTTGAGAGCGTGGGAGAAGGCGGCGGGTTCCATTCCCATCAACTCCAGTACACACTCTTTGCGGAGTTGTTGGCTGTAATTCTTCAGTATTAATATTTTCTTGTGTCTATCCAGTCCTCATCTTGACAAAGATTTATAAGCGAATATTTGTATCAAGCACACAAGTCTGATGTATATATTCAATAAACGAACGAACGAATGAACGAAAAAGCAGATAAAATTCTGTATAATTTATGTATAAGTATTTTTTTCCGGACCTTGAATAGTTATAATAAAAGCAATGGTACACGAAGGCAAATACACGAAGTAGTCAGCCGCCTCCTTATTAAAGGCATATAACTTAAATGCACAACGTACAAAAAGTACAACAAAATTATAAACAGTGATTCATGGTTGATTAATACGAAAACTGTTTAGTGTTAAACAATATAATAAAATAAGTCGGTAGGTATTTTATAAAGCACTTGTTATTAAAAGATTAATGACGTTGAAGTGAAATTTAAAAAACCAGAAGGTTGACATCTATTTTATATTAAAATGAATGAAATAAATTTCACAAAAACAATAGTATAAAAATAATGTATTTTTATTTTTTTACATATTTTTGCAATATTTATAGGCATAAAGCTGAAACTTCTTACTGAAGAAAGTGGAATTAATGCAGTCGATCAGTTTATAGATTTCGTAAGAAGTTGCTATGATGCCATTGATAAAAAATATGTAAGTAAATATTCTAGGAAATTTAATTATAAAAAACATTACATTTTCAAGCATCATTAAATGAAGCTTGATTAGTTAGTAGTTACACGTTTAACGTACAATTTTCAACTTGTTTAAATATTATGTGTAGCATATTTAAAAAGTATTTATTTTTTACAATGAAAACATTGCTAACATTTTTAGGTGCATTTTCAATCATTTTTTTCCGATCCTCTATCTTTTGGGATAAAACCGAATATCCTAAGTGAGGTAAAACCAGAAACTAACTTTCTTAGTTAAAATTGTTTAGGGTTTCGTTTATCTCATGAAACCCTATTACTCCCGCTCCGTTGTCTGTCCGTCGCAGAGCCGTTTTCAGAAAATATATAATTTACAGGCATGAAAATTTGTCTACTTATAGCTAAATACCTACTATGAAGCTCAAAATATTAAAATTTGAAAAAATCGTATTATTTTAATATAGAGAGATAAAAAACCAAAATTATAACAGCCTTTTACTATTAAATTTAAACATTTTTCGTTATAGCTGTTGCCAATAATTAAAAATCCACAGTAAAATTCTTTCTGCAATAATTAATTTTCTATTGAAAGATTTCCACGTGAAAAATGAAAATGAAATAAAAAGTTTCATCAATTGAAAAAATGATTAATATGACGTCATATGGTAATAAAACAGAAATTTTCAAACATTTCCCAATAATACAAGGAGTAGACTATGTGTATGTACAGAAAGCAGATTCATATCACGTCATTAGAGAATTAAAAAGAAAATTAATCTGACGTCATATTTGATGTTTAACGGATTTTTCAAATGTTTGAGAATAATACAAAGCGAGTATCAGTATGAGTAATAGAGAATAGTAAATATATGAGTTTGAGGAACGCATTGAATCATGATAAAAACACGATTATGGAAATATTCGTACAATTTAACATTTTGAAAGAATACAACATGTTTAATTTTGATTTTTTTTTTTTTTAAATATTGCATTTAGTCCACATGACAGAGTATAATAGCGGACTTCGCCAGCTATCGACCGCTTTAGATTTTCGAAAAAAAACGAGAAAAATAGACCGGTAAATTTTTACTTTATAAAAAACGTGACTTTTTTTTTTCCTGGAAAATGAATTTTATTTGGATTTATTAAAAAAAGTATAAAGTGTTTTGAAAGGAATATTAAACGAAACCCTTTGTGCGATCTTCGATCACACTTACCCACTTGTTTCTTTTGTCTTTCAGAAGAAATTCTACAATCATTCATTTCCTATAAGATTAACAAAGCCTTTATTTTTTTCTTTTATAATCTTTCCTCCACCGGAATTTATATTCTTTCCTCCACTGGTAGGGTAAGATAGGACGATTTGATATTTTCTGGAAAAGCATTTATTAATAAATGCGTGATAAACTAATCATACATTTATATTGATATTATTGAACAAGGGTAAGATATGGGCATTTACACTTAGTTGCATAAAAATCTGTTGGAAATTGTGGCTTCAAGAAGCAACTAATTATAAGGTATCCGATTTTACCCTACTTTCTCGTATTATAAAAATATTTTCTAATTTATATGCATCCAAGAAAATATTACTTAAACATTTTCTTTGTTGAACTTTTGTAATATTGTAATTATATTTTATTTTGGATATTTTCTTAGTTTCATTTTTTGTTTTCAGCTTAATCAAGTAAGCATTGGGGTAAGTATTTTTAATTTTAATTAAAAAATATATTATTATTTTGAATAATGCAATGAATTTTATAATAACATGAAATTTCTCCTTTAGTGTAATTTAAAACTCCTAAGACAAATCCTTAATTTATAATATGAAGTTAATATAATGCATAAAAAATATAAAATTATTATTGAGAGTACAAAAGATTCAAGACGTGAAACAATAATATTGTTGATATGATGTAATTTACTGCAATTACATGATTAACTTTAGTGTTTTGATAATGAAATTAAAATATGTTTTCTTAGATTAATAACTTAAAACGATTCTTTCATGTCATCTTGTTACACTGAAACATTAGCGCTGATATTGATAAACTTTCTTATAAAGGTGTATTTATAAATGGCAAAAATAGTCTCCATTTTGTGTGAAATAAATTTATTCAGTTCAATAAGAATCTAAATGCTTATATTATGTCACCACTTTTCCAAATTCTAAAATGTTGTTACTTATTGAATTATTTTAAAATATAAATAATTAGTATTATAAAGAAACATTAATTAAAATTCACCTTGAAAGGCCAAACAATGTGATAGTAATTTCCAAAACTTGGCGCGTTTTCATGTCTCTAAATTTTGCTTGCATTATACTAGTTACAGCTTAGTATAAAATTAACAATATTTTAAATCTAAATATTCCTATGTGAGTAATTATCTTTTTTTTTTTTTTTCAGATCTGCACTGATCCAGAAAATAAAGATGTAAGTAACATTTTAATTCCAGTTTGTTTAAAGGGGAGCAAAAATTCTTGATATAAATTTTAAGAGATGATTCAACACGTATATAGAAAGCACAAAACACCACACAATGCAGGGTCCGCATTATCATAAAGTTTGGGGAAATTATCTAATTTGGCAAAACAATTGCCGAATCATATTTTCAATGCAGGATAAATATTTTTTTGTGGCCAAGATATATTAGTACGCAAAGAAAAATTAATGACTGATTTTCTTAAACCACAACGTAAACAGAAATGTAATTTATTGCATTATATGCAATTTATAACAGGTGACATTAAAATATCTTAGCTATTTGATTCTTATTTATAAGTGAAGGCCCAAGTATGTGAGATTTCAAATTTGATAGATATAATTTAATTCATTTCTTTCTGCTAATTAACAGTGTTTTTCATAAATGATTAAGAATTTATTTATATGTAAATTCTTTAACTAGTAAGTATTTATTTAATTTGTATTATGTTTGTTTTAAAATATAGTATGATCTAATTTTGATTATAGTGTAACATGAAAAAAAAAATAATAAAAAAATAAATAAATAAATGTAAAAGTTAAAGAATGTATCCGATGCTGTAATGATAGCTTTGGCTAATACCTATAAAATTTGACTTTTTTTTCAGTTTGGGCAATTTGTTGGCTAATAACGTACGTAACATTTCTAATGCGTGTCCTGCAATACATAATCTATAATTGTAAAGACAGAAGATTTTTGTGTGTGTGTATGTGTGTGTTCTGAACAGACCGCTGCGCGCAGAACTACAAGACTTGGTAGAAAAAATACCTGTTTGCCTGAAGTTATACGCCTCGAAGCCAGTTTTTTTATTTTTTTAATCAGATTTTTTTTATTTAATTTTTTATGCAATTTTTAATGCTTTTTCGCGTGACCCTTTCACTTTTTCAACCAGTTGAAAACTAAAAGTGCTCTCTCTCTCAAAAAAAAAAAAAAAAAAAAAGCAATTAAACTTAACGTAGAAACATACCCTGTAACACATTGGCCTCAGATAACCTACGCAAAAAAGAAAAATATATATTGAAATGCAAACGAGAAATTTGAAAAGAACGATCTCGTTGGTTTAAAATTAGCTTGCGAGTGTCTTCGCGTTACTAACATAGGCTCTTTAACTAATTGACTCGTCGCGTCGTGATGCAAAATGGAACATAGAATGAAAACGTCTGTTTTACATAAAAAATATCTCTCTTCCTAATGGATCAAAAAAAAAAAAAATTAAGCCAATGCATGAATTAGAAATACCTGCAGGTTTTTGCAGCGTTTTTTTTAAAAATTCGAAATTTTCAAATAGCATTATGAAAATTCTAGTTTACTGAGGCAAAATCTTTATTCTTTTTTATCATGTTTTGAGTGTTTTATACTAAATAAAATATTTCAATTTATTTTTTATAAAAATTGTAGGCGACAAATTTAAGCAAGTGCGAAACCAAATTAAACAAGTCGAAAATTGAACATTAAACATGACAAATGAGGTGCGTTCTTACTGTAAGTAGCTTTACAACGCAAAAAGAAAAAAATCATTATTTCAGTAAAATAAATTATATGTGTCTGTTATGAGCGAAATAAGCATGCATTTCTTTTCTTTTATTACGTATGCCACGTTTACAGCTGCGAATTTTTTTTTCGACACCAGTTATCGCTTCAAAATTCACCGTGCAGATTTTGCTTTGAGAATGATTACCTCCATGGTTTAATATTTCTCTGATTCCCGATGAACGAATTTCATGTGTTTATTTACTTTAATGGATATTGGGATAAATATTGGACTGTTAACCTAATTTCAACTGAAGTTATCTCAGAATTCATACATTTTTACTTACCCATCACACGTAGTATAGGGTAAGTCTTGTAATCGTTTTGAAAATCGAAAAAAAAAAATTGACGGATTTACACGTTTCAGACACTGGAGATTCCGAAAAACATATTTTTGGAAAAAAAAAAAAATTGCCGTCCGTTTGTGTGTCTGTAAACGCTCTATCTCCCGAAAAAAATTGAGATAGAGACTTGCAATTTGGTATTTACTTAGTATATAATACTGGGAAGAAGCCTATGGAATTTCAATAACCTCGATTAACCGGAACTATTTTTTTGGGACACTCGAAATATTCGTTCTGATAAAAGGTATATAAAAATTTTCGAAATTGTTTATTTTAAGAAGTGAATATAAAAGACAATAAAAAAGCATAAATTTTGCATAAAACATGAAGTCGATCGGATAATGAATTGCCGAGATATTTGGAATCCTATTTGCCACACTCTTCGATTTTTCATGAACCTGTATTTCATCCAAATTTCACTTCAAAGATATATTTTAATTGGAAATAAGACGCTTAATCAGATGCAATAAACCGCTAGTTCATAGGATTATTGTTTTTGGAGTTATAAGGATGTTTCTTTCAAGCAATTCAGTAATCGAGCTTTTAAAGTTTATGACGTTATCAAGCCACGATTTTATTCGAATTGCAATGCATTTTATAAGTAGTTTACACATTTTTATTTTCATATTTTACATTATGCATATCCATGATGGGTAAGTATTACGGTGGCCCCAACGACTAGTTTTTAATGTAACTCATCTCTCAAACAAACAACTTTTTTGAACGATCTTTCTAAAAAGGTAACTTTTAACTTTTTTGTAACTGCAGTTTTTTTGTTGTTTTTTTTGTTTTTTTTTTTTTTTTGTTTTTTCAAAAAAATAATTTTGAATAAAAATGGTTGGTCACCTGCCATATGGAAAAAGAAGTAGTTAGCTCGTATTTGCTTTCCTCAGTCACATGACTTGCGCTTTTATTATATAGATTACGTATGATATGATTTAATAGAATGAAGAAAAGCTTTATTAATATCTTTTTAAGTTTTGATTCGATTTTCATAAAATTTGAAATGACTCGACAAAATTCTTCAACGATTATATATATTAAATTTCAAACCATTCGGCTGGGTAGTTTTTGTAGTGTTATATGCGGAAGGACGGTCGGGCCAAACCACGACTATAGGTGCTACGTATTTATATAATTAGGAACGCACCTAAAAAATCCCCAATTCTGTCATGAGATATTCTTAGAAAATGGAAGTACTTTTATTCCATAGCAATAACATGGAGAAAGGAAAACAGGGAGTTCTTCATAAAGTTCTCTTCATAAAGTCTTCTCTCTCTCACACACACACACACAAACACAAATGTAGTAGAAATTGTGAATTGAACACGTCGGTCGTTTACCAGGATTAGAAAGCGACGTTTAGTATTATAGGGTATTAATTATGGCCCCAGCTTCTATGCTAAAAAATTTTTTTTTATGCACTGTACAAACCCTTAAAGTTTACACTAAGAGTTCTGAATCACTAAGCATTTTAAAATAGAAAGATATAGATTTAAGAAAAACATGCTTTATGAAATAATATTTATTGATTTTTCAACCTTTCATTCCAGGAAGTTTTGGAGTCGTACAACATCAATTTTCGGTACAGGGATGATGACTATGAAATGTCTAAGTAAGTCAATATAAGTAATATTAAAACTCTTTGAGCATTTGGTAATATTTTTGATATATTTTAATATATATTTTTACATAAAATGATAGTTATGCAACATAATGAGGTATATTGATGTTTAAATACTTTACATAGTTATTATGCATGCGCAAAACAGAACATAAATTTCAATTTTTTTGCTGCGTGAGGCTTTGAATTCGTAAATTACTAGACAGGCCAAACGCTTATAGAATTAAAATGTTTTAAAGATATAAATATTACGCTATAAGAATTTTTATCTACTCAAGAAAAATTAACTATTTATTCTTCTAAATGTACTATAACCACTAATATTTTTTTTCTTTCCTTTTTTTTCCTTCCTTTCTTTCATTCTTTTTTCTTTTTCTTTGATTGCATAGTGCTATAAATTGCATCAAATTCATTAATGGATTGTTCTGAAATGACAGGATACTGCTTCTAAAATTTTCGTTGTTACAAATTTAACTTTATACAGTGAAAAATTTACGCAATTTATAAAAATTTTATTATATTTTTCGTTTTATTGAGTTTATACATGTGTTCATAAGAATCTAGAATTCTTATAAAAATACTCATATAAAAAGGTAGTATGAGCAATCATATAAAAAGTTTTAAAAGTTTAAAAAGTTATAAAGTTATAAAGTTACAAAAGTTAAAGAAGTCATATAAAGCTCATATAAAAAGTTATATGAGCATGAGCAATCAACAAAAGTAACTTTATTAAGAGAACATCAAAATGAAATAAGTTTTAGACAGGGTTTTAATTTTCACTGGTTAAAACTGATTTTAGCCCGAACAATGGTCAAAACTGGTTTTAACCATCTAAAACTGTTTAAAATTGGTTTTAACTACTCAAAAATGGTCGAAACTTAAGTAAGTAATTTAAGCTTACATAAATTTCTCAAACTGTATATTTATGTGAATATTAATATCATATTATATATTATATATATTTAATAATAATTAATATTTTAATAATTTTTAAAAATATATGGAATTTTGTCTTATGTAATAGTATTTCAAATACAAACATATTTTTCACAAATATTATTTTTCTTAAAGTATAAGTAATACATTACTACATTTGGTGGGCATTAATAAAAAATTGGAAAATATTGATTTAGAATCTGTAGATTTCATAATGCACCTGATTAATGACTGTGCAAACTCCTCAGCAGAAAGATTATTTTCTAAGTTTGAATCCAGAAAAATCACCTTATCTTAATATAGCAGTATTTGTTACTTGTAATCAATCAGTTTTAGAGTTTAAAATAATTTTTTGTTAATGTTTCTTTTGCTTAACGCAATTTAATTTCCTTCACCTTTTTATATAAAATTAGATATGTAATCAAATTATTAAAAATATTTCAATACTTACGATAAATGCTTATCTTTAATAAAAAATTTGTGCTGTTAATTTGTAAAGTATTAAAAATTAAAGTACTCTACTGAGTAAATTATTTGCAAATACTTCCAAATGTTGTGCTAAATATTGTGAAATATTATTTTGACATACCCTTCACAACGTTATACTAAATTTATCATTTAACAAAACGAATTTTAATTTCTTTTCCTCAGACAAAATGAGTTTTGACCACTGATGGTCAAAAACTATTTTGACAAGGGTGGTTAAAACAGGTTTTTTTTTTCTTTTTTACATTGTTTAAAATTACGCCTGGTAAAACCAACACAACCCTAGTCTCGAAGCATGGGCGAACATATTAGAAAATTTCTAATTATTTAATTGTGCATTATACATAATGTTAGAAATATGTGTACCTAAATTATAAGAATGCTGTTTTTATATAAATAAATAAATTGCAAAATAGATTTCATTTATTTTATTTTATTTATTAGTATGTTAATTGCTATATATGATCTTTGATTACCTACAGCAAAATGTCCGCGGGGAAGTTAGAAGAAACAGATCCGACTGTGCAAGCTACACTGATGCTATTGAAAAGTATATTCTATATAACTGACATTTTGGGTCCATTGCCTACGGGAGCTTATCTTACTATGAAACTTCTGTTTAACGATGACAGTAAGTAAACTCAAAAATTTTGTTCGGTTATTGTACTGTCCTCTAAAAAAAAACCCAGTGTGAAATGTTTCCTAAAAAAAAACCACCCTAGTATTTTATCAAATATTTCACTAATGTTAATTTTTTGGTTTTGCCCTGTTTCTATACACCATTTGCAACAGTAAAAACATTTGATAATGCCTAAGGAGTGTTTTTTTAGTTTTAAGAGAATTTTATCTAATAATGCAGAATTTTGGCAAAACATGAGCTTCATTTTCACATATTTGCTTGTTATAATACGTTATGTTAGATTGATGTACATCAATTTTGAAACGTTTTTATGTTAAACCATTAAAATTCGAATAAAATGTTACATTTCCAGCTGATTATGTCATGTAGGGCTCGGCTACCAACCTTTGAAAATGGAGCTAAAAAAAACCCATGCTGGAATTAAAAAAAAACCAAAAATTTTTTGAAATAAATAAATGATAAAATATACAAATTTTCTTAAAAAGACATTTATTTTTAAGGAATATAATTAAATTATGCAAATTTAATGCATATTGAAGGCACTTCTAGGGATTTTTTTTTTTTAGTATGTCATAAAAAATCCATGTTTGCAAAAATAAAACCCATCAATCTGTCTTACACACAGATACCCTTCACTTGTATTTTACACATTATTTTGATGTTTTCAAACTTTTATTTATTTTATTTTATTCCCTCTTTTAATTTGTTAATGAAAAATATTTTACTTAAGGCAGGAATGACTAATATAGATGCATAGATGCTAATTTGTACTATTTCTCTTCTAAGCATACAGATGAACTGTAAGTTTGTGCAGTTTTGTGCAAAACACAGTAAGTGAATTGCAAAATATCATTTTGTCTTTAGCATAAAAGGTAAAACTTGAAATCTGATGCATTCCCTCTTTTCTATGTAATTTAAAATATACCACAGAAGAAAATCGTAATACAATTCAGGAAGGAAGTGGCAGCAATTTAATCCGCAAATCTTCTTTCAAGAACAAGAGCGTACCCATTTCTGTGTCATCGATGAATTTCATTACCTTTGCTTTATCATGTGAGAAGGTAAAGCCAGGGTTGTAATTTTGATCAGTCAAAACTCATTTTAACCAGGATTGTGGTCAAAACTGGTTTTAACCATTTAAAAGTAGTCAAATTTGCTTCAACCACTCAAAAATAATTGAAACTCTCTTTAAAAAAGATTTGAAATTTTTGGATTTCATCATGCACCTGGTGAATTGTTGTGCAAACTTTTCAGCAATAAAGATAATTTTCAAAGTTTGATCTGTGTTAGCCTTTATACAGAAAAAGTTGTTACGTGATAAGTAACGCATGTTGTATTAAATTTATTTTAATAAAATAAATTTTAACCTCTTTTTCCAAATCAAAATGGGTCTTAATTACTGATGATCAAAACATATTTTGACCAGGAAAGTTAAAACTGTTATTTTCCATGTTTAAACCAATACAACCCTGGGTAAAACGAGGACTAATAATATTAGGTAAAAGGCAAAATTGGGAAATTTCATTAGTGGCCAGTGGTAGCAGTTTTATAAGTGGCCACTAACTTTAAACTAGTAGCCACTTTTTTATTTAAAAGTGTTAAACAGTATACTTTTTTAAAATATTTTATTAGTATTAATCTAAAATTAAATAGTCTAAATAAATGTTAATGAAAATATATTGCAACCAGCAAAAGTAGAATCCTTGATAAAATGCAAGAAAATTTTACTCTCTCCTTGTGGGAAAAGTGCATTAAGGTGGCCGCTGACAGACGTAATTAGATATTAAAGGGAATGGAAATTTATTTGGTGCCAAATATGGGCTAAAGGTTCATATATGATAGTATGACTTGATACTTACAGTCCCTAGGGTTACTACATGAATGGTAGGAAAAAGTGAAAGCATTAAAAATCTGCACATGCAAAAATGTTGAAGAAATGTGCTCAGTAAAATAAGATTTTGTGTGGCAATGTTGGCAGATGTTCAGGAAACAGCACAAATCCATTCCCTTTATTACCTAAGCACTCAATATTTTTTAACATCAATCAGATAATTTTTTTTCTAGATTGACACTGATCAATTTAATAAAACACAAACTACAGCTCGTACAAGATGTAAGGAAAGAATAAAGATGAGTGTTTCAGTTATTACACAAAAAGAAATAGATGAAGTGTTAAAATCACACGAATCTCAAAGCACTTAACAGCATTGTAATCACTCTTCACTGCATAAAAGATATTCCAAAAACAAGCATTGAGAATGAAAGTACTACTACTAGTGAAGATGGCAGTCAGGAAAGTAATAAATCTTTATGGAACTCAGATTTATCAGATGCAGATGTGCATAATACAGAAGAAACCGCAATTTTGAACACTGCAAGTGATATTACCGATAATGAAGACCATGATTTATTCTGTTCTGTACAAGTAGCTGAGAAGTTACAATGTGGCCAGTAGGTGATCATTAAATAAGATGATTTAAAGTTTCATGTTATTATTACTGAAGAAGTAAATGATGATCGTGGAATAAATTGCTTAATGCCGACAAAAATTAAGAGTACTCAAGTTTGAATCTAATGACCATATTATTCAAACAAAAGAAACCAAAATGTGGCTATTACTGATGCTTCTCCATTAATAAACTCTTGAAGATTTTCCAAATGTTATTTAATAATTTTCTTCTTAAATTTACTGAAGATGTATGCAAAGAAATATAAAAGTCTGAAGCGAATTTACAAATAATTATATTTTACATTTTGCTTTTGAAATTCCTTCAATTTACAAAAATAATGAAATATTAAATATTTTGTTGCAGAATTGTGGTTTAAAAATAAATAATAATGAAAAAAAAATATTTTGCTGTCAAATAATTTTATTTCCAAGTATTTTTACATGTGGGTTTTTTTAGGTAACATGGGTTTTTTTCAATTTCTTGCTTAATTGGCTGTCATTTTGAAACATATTGATAGAATGAAAAATGCTCAGCATTAAAATCTTAGTCAGAACAAGCCGTGAAAATATAACTATGTTTAATTTTTTTGTATTCTTTATTAGACTTTATATAAAGATTAATTCAAAAAGTATGTTTTTTTTTTAGAGGACAGCACAATACTATTTGCCCTGTTCAGTTTTTTAGTAAATGTGGTGTTATCCGAGAGAAAAAAAAATAAACAAAAAATAAGTATAATAAAATCTAATTTTTTTCAGATTTCAGCTATAATACACTGAAACCTCCCTGTGCGACCACCTCCCTAAACGACCATTTTTTTCATTGAACGAAATTTAATCACATAGTAGGCTCAATGCTAATTTTACCTCCATTAAGAGACCTACTTCCATTCTCCGTATAACTCCCTCCGTGAGCGACCAATTTGTTTGGAGAAACGAAATACATTCCGTTCCGTTCCGTGATCTTAATTTTATTTATTTATTAATTATTATTATTATTCAAGCAGCCTTTAAGTGTTTAAACCACTTTTGTGCCTTTTCAAGCACTGAATCGAATTCTGATGACGAATCAGGAGTGCCGGACATTAGACTCCCTGCCCTATCCTCTCAGGAAACTCAAAAAATAAATAAATAAATAAAAAATAGATAGATTAATGTAATCTTCATTATCTGTTCAAGACGGAAAAATTTTGCGTTTATTCACTGAAGTTCGAAAGGGTTTACAAATAAAAATTGTAAAAAATAAAATAAAAAGTAAAAAATAAAATTACAAAGTAAAAGATAAAATTGTAAAATCAATACAAACAACAATTTCTACATTTATAGGTACGTTCGCGTACTTATATAAATACGTAGCACCTATAGTCGTTGTCTGGTCCGCATATAACTGCACCAAAACTACCCAACCGTATGGTTTGAAATTTAATATATATAATCGTTGCAGAAAATTGTCGAGTCATTTCAAATTTTATGAGAATCGAATCAAAACTTGAAAAGATATTAATAAAAGTTTTCTTCATTTTATTAATTCTTATCATACATAATCTCTATAATAAAAGCACAGGTCATGTGACTGAGGAAAACAAATACGTGCTGACCATTTCTTTTTTCATATGCCAGGCGGCCATTTTTATTCGAATTTATTTTTTCGAATAAAATTGCATAAAAGTTACATTTTTAGAAAGATCGTTCAATTAAATTGTTTGATGATGATGAGTTACATTGAGATGGGTTACATTAAAAAATGTATAGATTCTGAGATAACTTCAGTTAAAATTAGGTTAACAGCCCAATATTTATCCCAATATCCATTAAAGTAAATAAACACAATAGATTCGTTCATCGTGAATCATAGAAACATTAAACCATGGAGGTAATCATTCGCAAAGCAAGATCACCATAGTGAATTTTGTAGTGCTGTCAGGTATAAAAAAAATCGCATCTGTAAACGTGGCATACGTAATAAGAGAAAAGAAAGGCATGCTCATTTCGCTCATAACAGACGATATAATTAATTTCTCTAAAATAATAACGAAGATTTTTTTTTCATTGTAAAACTAGTTATAGTAAGAACGCACCTCATTTGTCAGATTTAACGTACAATTTCCAACTTGTTTAAATCCTTGTAGTAATTGAGTTATGCATATAAATTAAAGTTTTCTTTTGGTATTTAAATTTTTGTATTTATGTCCTAATGAAGGATAAACTTTCATAACTCTACTTGTTACCTTATTTTCAACAATCAAAAACTATATTTAAACATGACCATCATTAAGAGACTACCTCTCGATGCGACTAATTTTTAATGGAACGGAGCGTAGTCGCTTTAGGGAGGTTTTACTGTACATGTATAGTGTTTTATGATTTAATTAATGTTTTTGTGACGTAAGGTATATTTAAAATAGATAATGACTACGAAAAAAGTTTACAATAACATATTGTGCTGTCCTCTAAAAAAAACCCCATTTTTTTTGAATTTTCGCTTTATAAATTCTAATAAAAAATTTTAAAAAAATAAACGTAGCTCAATTTTCACAGCTTGTTCTGACCAAGATTTTAATGTTGAGAATTTTTCATTTTATCACTTTATTACAAAATAGTAGAAAATTAAGCGAGAGTTAAAAAAAAAAACCACTTTTCCAAAAAATAACCTATATTACCTGAAAAACACCCACACCTGACATAATCAGCTGAAAATTTTATTGAAGCATTTTATTACATTGAAGCATTTTATTACATATTAATGGTTTAACATTAATAAAATATAAATTTATGTAGATCATTCTAAATTTCTATTATAACAAGAAAATTTGTAAAAATGAAGCTCGTGTTTGCCAGAATTCTGCAATTGATAGTTTAAATTATTTTTTAATTGAATAAGCACTCAGGTATTTTTAACTATTTTTTTTATTTTAATTGGTGCATAAAAACAGAACAAAATAAAAAACAAGTGGGTAAGTGTGATCGAAGATCGCTCAAAGGGTTCGTTTAATATTCCTTTCTAAACACTTTATCCTTTCTTTAATACATCCAAATAAATTTCATTTGCCAGACAAAAAAAAAAAAAAAAAAAAAAAAAAAAAACATTTTTTGTTTTTTTATAAAGTAAAATTTTACCAGTCTATTTTTTCGTTTTTTCGAGTATCCAAACCAGCTCGATAGCGGGCGAAGCCGGCTATTATATTCTGTCATAATAATATCTGTCACGCGGACTAAATGCGATATAAAAAAATATTTTCAAAATGAAACATGTTTTACACCTTCAAAATGTTAAAATATGCGAATATTTCCATATTCGGATTTTTATCATGATTCAATGTGTTTCTCAAACTCGTATATTTACTATTCTCTATTACTCATATTGATACTCGCTTTGTATTATTCTCCAACATCTGAAAAATTTGTTAAACTTCCAATAGAACGTCCAATAGTTGTATATGCGCTATTGTTTTTCAAGTATAATAAAGGAATTTAATGAAAACTTTTTAAATAAAACAAAACTATAACACATTTACAAAATAAAATAAAATTAAATAAAAAGCCGCCTCGTTGGCATATTTTGTTTAAAGACCAAACTGATTAAGATTAATAAATACTATTTAATTTTTAAATTAACTTCATACTAAATACTCCGCACTCCATATTTATAATACAGTAGACTCGCGATTTAATGACCTTCACGGGACTTCGACAAATCGCACGTTAAATCGAACGGTCGTTAAATCAAAAGTTGGTAATATGGGTTGTTTTTAATGAGTTCAAAAATACCTAAATTCTAATGAAATAAAAACTATTTATTTATACAATTATATATATATATATATATATATATATATATATATATATATATATATATATATATATATATATGCTGTATAACAAATGCATAAAAATTATGGAATAATTTTATAGGCAAGAATTAATTTAAATATTTTACAAAAGTAAAAAATGACTTACATTAGTTAATTAACATTTTTTGAAAATGATGTTATACTTTTATGCTGGCGGGCGGTTGGAAACTTGAATGCCACTTTCGAGGCCATTGATCATCTGAAAGTAGTCGTTCGTAGATTCTTATGATCGTGAAAAGAGTACTTTTTGTAATGTAAAGCATTTTAGCAATTTCAGATTTTGCTATGTGTTTTTCCACACTTTCAAGAATTTTCACCTTCATATCAATGGATATAGATGATCTTATATTTACAATAGGAGCCAGAGAAATAAAAAAAATTTCGCATAAAAAAATACAGACAACACAAATGATTTAACGTCGACGAAATGACTCCTAAAAGATTGTACATCGCGAGATTATTCCATCAGATGATGTACGCATTCGCCTGATACGGGTATTGTTTGTGACGATCACAAGCTAGATAATTTCAGAGCTCAGTGAGAGTACACTACAAATCTACAGGCGAAAGGGGAGATAAATGTCCAATAAATTTAACAGAACTGTTATTAGGTGCATTGTTATTCCTTGAGCGTGCAGGAGAAATTGAAGGGAAAGGGGTGGCAGAGCTGGCGGACATCTGAAAGGGGCAGACCGAGGCCTCCGAGATCACGCTGTGTGCTTTCTCAACCGGGCCTGCTACAAGTATTAGTGACGTCACAAGAGTGATCCGAGGCTAACGAAAAAGACAGGCTACCGCGGTGCATTCCACTTATCTTTTTTTACAGACCGCTAGAGTGACGTGTTGCTCATTTCGTACACCTGCATTGGTGCATTCGAGCATCACGTGACTACCACGGTCTGTAAAAAAAGATACGCGTAAAGCACCGCGGTAGCCTTTCTTTTTCGTTAGCCTCGAGTGATCCATACTACTTAAAAATTCCATGCACTTTGTTCGTTTCTACGGATTGTTTACAATAGTATTTTGATATTATTTATTGTTTTATTTAGTAATTAATAATATTTTTCAGTGTATTTAGATTATAACGCTATCAAAAATTATAGCTTATAACTATTAAAGAAAGTGTAGATTATATCTATAAAATAATGAGAAGAAAATGTTGTGCTCCTAGTTTAAAATCTAAGTCTTTAAGTTCTAAGTCTTCAAATTCGCTACTGATAATGAAAAAAAGAAATTTTAGCTACGAAAATTATACATTGTGATAATTTGACTTGTATTTCAACAGCAGAGGTCTACATTAAACGTTTCGATATAGGGGAAAGTTGTCCAAAATGGGGACGCTAACATATTTCTGTCTGCAAAAAAAAATCTATAAATAAGAAAAATGTGGCAAAGCATTTCCCGTTTAGAGCATGTCTTAGACTATGAGATGGCAAGGGGATTTTTTAAAAAAAATCCTTAGTATAGGCAAAAAAACCATTTTTCTGAAAAATGTTCGAAGTCCCTGTTTTGGACAACCGGGTGGGTAAAATGGGGTACTCATATGAAATAGCATATAAATTCAAGTTCTACTGCGAAATTTTATTAGAAAAACTTGTTTTACAAAGAAAGATTGACTTTAATGCAAAATCAAAATGCAGATAAGGAATTTTACCTTTTTTAACAGTTACTAGAATGTCACAAAAAGTAATCAAATACAAAAGTCACATATGAAATTGACATCGCTTTCGTCAACACTTGAACATGCTTCATGGGCCTAACCTCGACAGCTGCTACATTGAATCCACCCCTCTTTGTGTTTCGAGTCAATGTAAAGCTCATTACAAAAAATGCAAGCGTCATCGCTATTCTCTTCCTCATCAGATGATAACGGATCTTGATTTTTTTTTTTTCTTCTCATTTTTAGCTTTTGGATATTTAGGATTGGGTTCGGTGGGTTTCTTGACCAATTTTCTTTTCAGTTTATTTTGCTTTTCATTTTTCTCCTGTTCCATAGCTTCCAATTCTACTTTATAAGGCGATGAAGTGAGTATGGCAGTTTTACCTCTCCTCTTGTCATTCACTTTTTTTTTCGTGCGTTCAATTTCTTGTGGTGGAGGCATTATTATTTTCGGTGAAATGTTATATGCTGAACATGTCTGGGGTTCTATAGCTGGAGATATTCCAAACGATGAAGTGGAAGGTTGGGGTGTGACGATTCCATCACTCGATGCTAAATGACGTTCTAAAGGGTTGTTAGCAGGTTTTTCAGTTGTTTCTGAAGGCGCAAATAAATGTTCAGGGAACACATCTCTGTTAAAGGGATATATCCCTGTTTTTTTAAACCCATTCATAGCATTTTGCACAGTAGCTGCTCTTGAAAATGCATTTTTGAAAAGGTTTCCGACCTGGTAAATTGTCACGTAGCATCCAGGGTGATGTATGAGCCATTTCCTTGTCTCTTGCTCATAAAAGGCACTAAGTGGTGCCATGAAAGAGACATCGAGTGGCTGCAACCGATGTGTGGTGTGAGGGGGAAAGCATATCAACACCACGTTATTTTCCCGAGCAAAGTTCACCAGTTCCAAGCTTTTTGTATGGGAATTGTGGCCATCAAGTATTAACAACACTGGCTTTGTAGGTCCTGGATTTGAATGTTCCACAAACTTCTTGAACCAAACAAGGAAAGTCTCCTTGTTAATCCAACCACTCTCGTGATATACCGCAAATGATCCAGGAGGGGCATCATCCATCAAGAGAGCATTTTCTCGCTTTCTAGGAAAGACAAACATTGTTGGAACGAAATTTCCCGCGGCATTGACACAGATTTCTGTTGTCACAAGTACCCCTCGCTCGGCTGATGCCAAACTGCCAACTTGTTTTTTTCCACGCAAAGCAAGGACTTTAGATGGCTTATTGGGCACTGTCAAGATGCCTGTCTCATCTACATTGTAAATATCATTGGGTGAGAATTGATATTTTAGATACAATGACTCTAATAAATCAAAGAACATTTTGAGAGCGACGCGATTAAAACCTTTTGCACGCGCCATTGAGGTTTTTTCAGGATTACGTAGAGCTAATATTGGATGACGTTTTAGAAATCCATAAAGCCAGTCCTTTCCAGCCATTCTCCGTTCCATGTTAAAAACATGCGGAATTTTGTTTTTCTCTGCTAGCTCAAACGCGAGAGTTCTCAAATCTGATAGCGTAACGCCAAACAACCTCTCTTCCAAATGTAACAGATGGTCCACCAATTCCTTCTCTTGGGCTTCCGAAAAAACTGTTTTATATCTTCCTAAGCATTTAGCAGCAGCCGCTTGTGAAGAGAGCTCCTTCTGTCGAGCCTCTTTCACCTTCCTCTCCAGAGTTGTCTGTGGAACGTTGTAGGCTTTAGATGCTCTCCTGTAACCCATTTTTCCTTCTAAAACTTCTTGGATTGCACCAGCCATGCTCTCTGTCGACCAGCTCTGTCGATCAGTTTTCCTTTGATAGCGCCCCATCTCGTCTTCAAATAAAATGATAGTTCTGTAAATAACAGAACAAATTATCATTTTGACATTAAAAAAAAAATTATACATTAAATTTTATTTTTGTAACTTAAATATTTATTTAATTTAGTTAATCAATATTAAATTAATTGTATTTAATCTATATTAAATTAATTATATTTAATCTTTATAAAAATAATTACATTTAATCGATTTTATTAAATCGTTATAAAACTAATTTTGTTTAATCTACATTCGTTATGCACACAAATAATCTCTTACACTCAATTTAAGCACTTAATTCACAACATAATATCTCAGAATTAAAGCAAATTAAAACATATTTCAAAATTGTTATGAGACGTTCAAAACGGGGACGTCCCCATTTTGGACTACCCTCTATGTCCCCATTTAAGCCGACCATGACGAACACTAGAAAACATGGCATCTCTTCACACACATGTAAGATAGAAAATGAAGAAACATATCAGAATATAACTTAAAACTAGAGCGAAAAAAATGATTTACTTACCAAAATTGAATCTTCAAATGTAAATTCATACAGCTCAATATAGTGCAGGGGCAAAATCGAACTTTTTTCTTGCTAAAAATTCAAAACTTCGTAGCAGAAAGAATAACAGCAAATTGCGTCAACAAATCTTTTCAAAATGGCAATCTGATATAAAGGAATAATAGTAGTACATTGGATCACCAGATGTCAGCACTTATCAGTGAGAAACCGAATGTCCCCATTTGACCCGCCGTCCCCGTTTTGGACGACTCTCCCCTACGTTTTATAATTCGTGAAGCTAGAATTTATATGATGGTACTGAACTTGTTGTGCAGAGAAAAAAATTAACCCTAACAACGAATATCTATCCTACTGTAATGGAAATATTCCGGCATATTTGAATGAATTCGTACATCTAAAACGAAAAGAGCTAAATGATCTTTGTAAAAAAAAAAAAAAAAAAAAAAAAAGCAGACGATAAACAGTTTAAAAAATAGTACAACGATGACAACACATCTTTCAAAGATTTTTAAATAAATACTGTTATAAATTGAATGAAATCTGCATACATCTAGTTAGAAGTGAGTGTGCTTTGTTTATAAAATTAAAAGTAACTGATTGACCCAACTTAGTAGTTTCATTTAACATTTCAGCTAAATTAAGTGTACAAATATATTATGAAAATAAATCTTTTGATAAGTTCATTTGAGTGGTTATTAGGTCCTAGACCCAAGTACAATAAATAGACAATTTTAAAAATATGGCAAATAAGTTATAAAGTTAAGATAGAAAATTGGGTACTTTTCGGTTAACCGGGCGGCAGTGATATATATACATATATATATATATACAGACATATCCTATATATACACATATATCTACACACACACATATATATATACATACATATATATACATATATGTATGAATATATATATATATATGTATATGCATATATATTTATATATGTACATGTATCACTGGCGGCCGGCTAACCGAAAAGTACCGAAAAGTGCTTATGGCGAGAGAAGGAAAGTTGGCAACATATTTTCTGGCAACCTATTCGTAGTTTCCTATAAATAAGCATATTTTTCAATATTTAAACAATTTATTTAATATAAAGAAGCCATTTATCTCTTTTGATATACAGGCAGAACAGAATTGTATATATAAATAATTTTATATATAAATAAACATAAAAGTTCATTAGGTTTGTTTTCATAACTGCGTATATAATTTGGAAACATATCTAACTTTCTGAAGCCCGAATTGCGCCAAAGCGTTTAAAAAAAAAAAAAAAAAAAAAAAAATGTGCCAAGGTCTCTATAGTTGAAAAATGTCGATTTCTCTATTTAAATTGACATTTATTGTGTTTTGGTGGTTAAATTATGATATGTAGTGATAAAAAAGGGAATGGGATTGATTTTGTAAAATTTTTTGCAGATTTATTATACTTTTTGTACATATATTTATCTACCCTATATATATAAAATCCTAATGAAACGATTTTATGAAACGAATTTATGAAACGATTTTATGAAACGACTGATTAAACGACTGATTATGTTTCAGGGCTATTTTTAATAAAATATTAAACGCTTGATGGTGAAATTAATACCAATTGTCCATAAAAATCCGCGGATGTCAAAACTGGTAATAGAATTTTGAAATTGGAATTAGTTTTCGAGATATTAATTTTTTTCTAATTTTAATGACATTTCTGTAATGATGGCAACTAATTACACATTTTTGTGACAAAAAAGGGAAAAAATTGAAAAGGAGATATCTTTTTATTCGTCATTTTCAAATTGAAATTGAATTTATCTTTTATTTCAATCGATAATGAAGACAAGATTGTGATTAAATTATGTTTTTCATGAAAATTTGAAAAAAAAAATCACATTTCTACAGGATTCAATCGTCTGTCAGCATTTAATTTAATTTATAAACTGAAAATATTTTGAATAAATTCGGCCAAATGACGTCATTTATGTAAACGCAAAAGAAAGGGGGGAAAAGGAATTAATAGTAATTATTATTTATTGATATAATTTTGTTATTTTTTTTTGTAAAAATTAATTATTTGAATTTATAAAATCACTAATTCGGATATTTGAAACGAATATATAAAATAATAATTGCCCAACTGAACGGAAGGAGAATAAAATATCCTGCTTGGTTTTCTATCCTACTTGGTTTTTTCCGCCAAGCTTTTTAAAAAAGCGTCAAGACCCCTATAATAGAAAAGCACCAAAAGTTCATTGGGTTTGTTTTCATAACTTTTGGCAACAAATCTATGTATATTAACGAATCTATCCCTTTTTGAAGCTCGAATTACGCCAAACCTAAAAGCAAAGGATCCTATACTGGAAAAGTACCCGATTCTTATGGACAATATTCAAGTGACATAACATGGTGTAAAATTATCGCGGATAGCAAATTTGTTTAAATATCAATTGATGCCGAATAAATGCAGGCATGCATGCACAAAATATTTAATTAATTTTGTATGATAAATAATTATTAGAAAATTCGTATATAAATATTAATTAAAATAAATAATTTGCATATTTAAAATAACATGAAAGTATGCATGATGGTGCACTAAAATATAGAGAAAATTAAAACCTGTTACTGAAAATGTCTATAACATAGTACTTTTCAACACCGTGGTTCTTAATGTTATTCACAAGCAGATGGAATTTTTCTCATCCTTAAACGCAAAGGAAGAAAAGAATACAGATCGAAGTCCGAGAGGTAGCCACAATTCAAACCTAACTTTTTTATACAAGCTGGTTTTCAAGTTGTAATTGATTTTACTTATCAATCCCGAAAACAGTCGTCCGTTGTCGCAACAGCTGTGTATGAGGCCATGATAATCAAAAAATGCCCCATTAAAACGGTAAAAGCATGGCAAGCCAATTACAGATTTACCAATATATTTAAAATAAAGCACGCTGTCATGTTTTTAGAGGCATCGAAGTCTGAGCGGGGGTTGGCGAGCGTAGCTCGCGGGGGGGAGGCCCCCTAGTTGTAAAATAATGTTTTTAGGAAAAAGTAAGTCAATGAGTTCAATCTGATCTATTAATCTTAGCAATTATTTTTAATTTAAAACTTTTAATTTCCTTTTATAAAACAAGTTTATTAACTCCCTTTTATTTCACGATTATGAAATTTAGTACTATTACAGTCAAAGCACCTTATAACGAAATCGAAAGTGCTCCAAAGATTTGCTCGTTATAACGTGCTTTCGTTAAAACGTTATAACGAATTTTTTCGTTAAAACGTTATAACAAATTTTTTTGTTATACAGTAAGAACTCCAATTATCTGGACTAATGTGGTCTGAATGAAATCTGAGTATATAGAAGTCCGGATAATTGAGACAATTATGAAAGAGGGCTGTTTATTGCATAAATATATTTCTTAAAATTGCTTTTGTTTAATAAAAAAACAGTTAAGCCTTATGTATTCATATTAAATTAAGCCTTTATAGGAAGGATCACTTTTACTACAAACAGTGAAAAGAAGAAAAGTGTCGATTTAAAAATTAATTTCAAGATAATTATATTTTTATGAATACGTACAATTCATATCATAATTTTTTTTTGTGATTATTGATCTGGAAGACTATGGATTTCAAATAATTAAGTTTTGCTGTATTGTTCTAACGGTATTAAATATATATTAGTATGCTAAACATGAAAAAAAGGGCAAATTTAAATGTGAAAAAATATTATTGTTTTAATTCTTTTAAAGGGCAGTTTTACAGACCTATATAAATTTGAAGAATGAAATTAACAAGCTCTGCTTTTTTTCATAACAGTATTATCTAATATTGCATGTTCTATTTTGTCTACATACATGCATGTAAATTGTTTTCAGCAAGTCTGTTTTTGTTTCTTTCTTGTCATCTGAATTCACGGTTATTTTTTTCATAAGCATCTTCCGGCATTTGGTTTTAAATTAATGAGTAAGTCTAATGGTTGTATTTGGATGTAGTGTTAGGTAGCAAAAAAAGTAATTTTACACATTTAAGACGAACAGAACTCACATGCGAAGATACATTGTCTAAAATAAGAACTTTTCTTTTGGTCTTTTGCATCTCTTTGTCAAAATCTAAAATTCATTCTTCAAAAATATATTTCGTCATCCAAGCTTTGCAGTGATGCCTGTACAATCCAGGCATAGTTTTTATTACATTTTATGGGATACAGCGTAGATTCTTTGCTTTTCCAATTACAAGAAATTTTCGCCTTTCAGAACTGGGCAATGCCGCATATTGCTAATGAAAGTCGATTTTTGCTCCTTTCCCCACAGTGACAAGTTTCTTTTTTTAAAGTTAGTGTTTTATCAGACATCCAACGTGGATTATTTGCTTTTCCAATTACAAGATATTTTCGCCTTTCAGAGCTGTTTTCAACGCCGCATATTGCTAATGAAAGTCGATCTTTGCTCCTTTCCCCACCGTGACAAATTTCTTTTTTTAATGTTCGTGTTTTATCAGGCATCAAATGGAACAACAATCCAGTATTATCCGTGTTAAATATATCTTTTCGATCGTAATCCTCAAATATTTTTGAGTTTTCATTTCTTAATTTGTTTATTCTGAAACAGAGGCTGCTTCCCCACATAATTTTTTACACACAATTTCATCTTTTTTTTTTATTTACTCAACCAACAATCACTCACACGAAAGTCTTTATATCCAAGTTTTTCAGCAAACGCATGTGCTTTTTCTTGCAAAATACTTCACCCAATAATTTTTGGATCTTGCACTTTCAAACCATGAAATAATACTTCCTCCACATCTGCATATTTCGTTGTGCCCGTTTAAACGATAAGGAAACTGCACTCTTTTCGAAAATTTTAAGAAAAGAGTGTGAGTGATTGTTGGTTGAGTAAATAAAAAAAAAGATGAAATTGTGTGTAAAAAATTATGTGGGGAAGCCGCCTCTGTTTCAGAATAAACAAATGAAGAAATGAAAACTCCAAAAATTTTTGAGGATTACGATCGAAAAGATATATTTAACACGGATAATACTGGATTATTGTTCCATTTGATGCCTGATAAAACACGAACATTAAAAAAAAGAAATTTGTCACGGTGGGGAAAGGAGCAAAGATCGACTTTCATTAGCAATATGCGGCGTTGAAAACAGCTCTGAAAGGCGAAAATATCTTGTAATTGGAAAAGCAAATAATCCACGTTTGAAAATTTTAAGAATTTTTTCTCGATTTTTCAATATTGCGCTGAGAGTGCTACTTGGGATCTCAAATTTTCTCGCTACATCGTTGTTTTTTACATTATTCGCAACACATTTTGTATTTTCGATTTTCTCTTCTAAACTCAAACTTTTTCTTTTGCCAGCGTACAAAGAGTTTTAAAAATTAACACGCCATAAAGTTACAGGAAAAGCAAGTCAATGAAATCAATCATCGAATAATAATATTAATAATAAACATTATCCAGTTAGCTAAACTGTCGCCCCTCTCCTGTCTATTTTAAAACACTGCCCCTCCCCCAAATCTCTCTTGGAAGTATTGAAAATATGTGACTGGAAGTTGAGCAAAAAAATTGAAGGTTATGTCATGGAAAAAAAAAAACATCAACTGGTATTCAAGAGATACAATTCTATTTTCCGCGTTAAGTTAAAAAAAAGTAAAAAATTCGCTATATCGTTTTTATTTCACTTTTCATGTTCAAATTATTTTCGCTATATCGTGCTTTTCGTTATAAATATTTCGTTATATCGTTTCGAATTCAGTATTCTTTAACATACAGACTAACTTAATGGTTATGAGCATTTCGTTATATAGTGCTTTTCGTTATATCGTAATTCGTTATAAAGTGCTTCAACTGTATTTATATAATGACAAATTTTAAGACAGGAAATTCAAAACATCTCTCTTTATTAAATCTTTCTGTTGGGATACATTGACCGAACTCTATCACTCTTGTGACGTCACTAATACTTGTAGCAGGCCCGGTTGAGAAAGCACACAGTGTGATCTCGGAGTCCCCGGTCAGACTCAGATAAAATTAAATGTTTGGTTACTTGCTTTTTTATACTTCTCGGAAAAGTTTAATACAATGCACTGTTTATTCATGTTTTTGTAAAGGTCGCTAAATCAAGATTCGAATTATTTACGGGTCGTTAAAACGAGCGCTGAAAAACGTTGTGAGTATTGGGAAACGGCCAGGACCTTATCCAATGGTCGCTAAATTGCGAATGGTCGCTAAATCAAGGATAGTAAAATCGCGAATGGTTGCTAAATCAAGGGTAGTAAAATCGCCAGTCTACTGTACATCGTTTCCTTGCTTATACGTTTTATATATCTTACATATGTATTACATGTTTGCATGTATATCTCTTATATACACTGCTTGCATGATTATGTAATACTTTCCTTACATGTGTATGGAAATTTAAAAAAAAAGGGGGGGAGACACCGTTTAACTAAAAATATGAATATATTTTTAAGAGCCCAAATTTAGACATTCCATGGCCACAATTTAAGATTTTCTAAGACGTTCAATAGACTTTGTGATTCTAAGTTGATAAGGCAAATAAAATGATTTCGTCACTCCGATTTCATTATAGTTTAATAATTTGAAATTTATGGCAAATATGCCAAATTCATCTCGATATATATAAACGAGTAGTCTAACTTTACAAGACTGTTTTGTCTTTGTTACAGCTGGTAAAATTTATGTTACTTGCAACACATATCTTTCACATATTTAAATATGTATATCTTTCAGTAACTCCCCCAGATTATCAACCACCAGGCTTTGAACCCAGTCTGAATGAAAAGTTCTTTTTTCCACCCAATGCTGTGAAGCTTGATCTCGGAAAAGTTTCCACTGAATTCAACAAGTAAGTACTTAAAGAATTATTCAATAAAAGAACCTTTGACTCATTTTTATTATAAATAAGCATGCTAATTCCGATTAAAATAAAACGAAACGAAAAAAATAAACTTAGGGTAGAAGAAAATATTTTATTGGTATACTTAAAAACTCTCATCTATTTGAATGCTGCTGGATATGAATTTTTTAAAGTAAACTTTCACTCAAGGCAACTAATTTTCTATGTTGCAGATATTCTATCAAAATCGCTAAAAATATCTGTTATTACAACATCTTAAGACTGTAGATTAGTCTGTCTCCCTTTTCCTTTCTCCACGTTAATCATATGTTGGAGTGAAACACTTCTATTTTCTAATTATATGTCATTAAAAAATTGAGTTTTTGAACTTCCTTTTGTATTTAGCTTGAAAATTTATAGGATAAGTTTTTGTATTGATATTGATTGAACTTGTCGCTGTTGTCGTTTGCAAGTTTTATTAAAACATTTGTTTTGTCTGGACGACAGAAAACTATTTTTTTTTTTCTGACTGAAAGTCTCCCTGTCACATCTTCCTATGATAAATGCTTGGCATTAGTCATAGCCAGTATTATGCCAGTATTATACTGTAAAATCAATTTTTTTTTTTCAGTGTAATAGCTGTCAACGTAACTTTATCCCATCGTTGATCGACCTATAAGCCTGCCTCTCACACTAGGTTTACGAAGTATCTATTTAATTTATAAATGACCTTCAAATTATGAACTTGTTTCTTTTCATTCTTTATTTTTCTTTCTTTCTTTTCTTTCTTTTTTTTTCTTTTTACAATATTTTCATAATATGTATTTGATACTTTCGATGCATTTTTTATGTAAACGTAATAGAAAATAATTCCTGTATTGTTTTTAAATTTTTTTTCACCCCTCATACTTTACGAGTAGTAGTTATAAAATTAAATTCTACAAACTAAGTTTCCCGAACTGGTTCATATTTCATTCAGTCCATTACGACACAAAACGTCATACTTAAAACTAGATTTTATCGGAGCATACT
Source organism: Maratus michaelseni (assembly GCA_963931845.1). Classification (NCBI taxonomy): domain Eukaryota; kingdom Metazoa; phylum Arthropoda; class Arachnida; order Araneae; family Salticidae; genus Maratus; species Maratus michaelseni. The sequence goes on along the minus strand of OZ007598.1, from coordinate 114,016,881 downwards.
TATACCACTGAGCTCCACAATAGTACGAAGAAGGCTAACTTCCTAATTCTGTTACATTGAATCCAATGTCCTATGAATACAATACCATAGAATTTCGGGAGGAAATTTACGACAAAACAAAGATTTCCTCAAATATGCGATAGATATTTTCAAATTGTATTTTCTTTTTAAAATATGACCGAGTTGCTTCAATTTTCATTGATATATATTTTTTATTGAAACAAATTATTTATTTTATTTTATTTTATCACAAATATTTAATTTGATATTATTTAAAAATAAAGTTTTATGTAAGCTCAACATAAAAAAAAAAAAAAAAGAAAAGAAAAAGAAAAGAAAGAATTTTTTTTTTAAGTATTGCTCATAAAAATATGAAAGAGGTGTGGAAATAAACAAAAGTGAAAAAAATTATGAGGAAAAGTTTGAAAAAAAAAATGCTTCTAATATTAAGAAAAGTGCAGGATTCATTACTTGCGCACATTGAAAGCGTGATGCGGTCGCGGCAGAAAGTGGACGCGTGAGTTAGCTCTTCGTTCTGTTATGGAGCTCAGTGACTTATACCATTTACAGAAATTTAAAAGTCTTATTTTATTTATATTAAATCATAGGGGAGAGCTACTTGACCCATAAATAATAGAGAGAGAAAAAATTTCCGAAAAACTTGCTCTCCGACAGCAACAGTAAAGTTAAAATTCATGCTGATTGTCGACCTGTAACCCAGATTCTATTAAAAAATTTTCAAAAATTTTAAATTGATTTAAATTTACTACAAATAAAAATAATAAAAAAACAGCAATTTTTCTATTAAAAATATGGAGGCATAAGAACTTATCAAGTAAAAGAACGGTTATTAAAATAATAGTTTATAATATTTTTTAATTGAATAAGATAAGTCGATTTAAAAATAAAACCAGGTGAGGATAAGTTATATTTTTATTATATTAACATTTTGTTCTATACTATTTTTAATTGCAACCTTTTTTTTATTTACAGCTACAGGATGTTTTTGAAAACAGTGCTCAGTAAAGAACCATTGAGTCAAATTTATGAAGAGACCTTATTGAGTGGGTCTCAGCCCTCTCAAAACAATGAAAATAATGTAAGAAATGCTATATTTTTTAATACTTTATTAACTGTGTATGGCATAATCATATATCAACTGTACGAATTAGGACACATTTACACTATTATTTTATATGGATTAGCATCTCGTTATCACAAGATTTTTTAGATTTATTCAACTTTTGCGGTAAATTTATTGCTGCTACACATCTTTCTGGAAATATGATAAGATCTCAGAATAAAATCTTGTGCAAAACTACTATAAGACTAGAGGTTATATCGATCAGCTTTCAAACTTTGGATCATAAAAACATATTTACAATTACAAAATGTAACGATGTTTATTACGAGAATTTCACATACAATTAACTTGAATTAACTGTTAAAGACATTCAGTTTTAAATTTCTCCACAGTGCAGTTCCAACTCAGTTCACGCAGTGCTTCGAAATCCATTTCTCACACGGTTTGTAAATATTTACATGTCATTATCAAACAAACGGGATGCTTATTTAACATTATTTTGTTTATAATTGACCCTTAAAACAGCCTTACACTTAAATATCCCCGATGACCTCCTTTTTGGTGTAAATATATACTTATTTATAACCTCCATTCGTATGTGTAAATAGATATTTTTATTAAATTTTAAATCATAATCAATGAGGAAAAGGAATTAACGTAATAACAAATAACATAGCTATATATTTCTTTTTCCACATAAACATGTTTTAATTTTCTTTAAATTATTTCAGGAAGAAATCGAACACGAAAATTTCATCATGCCATCTCCTACTAAAGTTTCACTGATGAAGTCATCAGGTAAAAAATCCAGTTGAAAATTATTTCTTAAAATTCAAAAAATAAGTGACTACCAGTGGACCCATGCGAGGATTTTGCACTGTAATCTAATATTTTTTAGATCCAGGCTTAAACTTCTAAAGAAAAATTAAGGATAAAAATATCTGCAAATAACGTTAGTCAAGACAGAATATCACCTCATTTATTCTACCAAGGTTACAGTGAAAATTGGTCAAAGGTAGCAAAAGGCACGCACGACAAAAAAAAAAAAAAAAAAAAAAAAAAAATGAACAATCGTTATTTTAACTACATTAGAGGATGACGTCATCCGCTTCGGGAAAAACACGAGACAAGGAAAAATAAATTTAATAAATAAAAAATACAATTTAATATAACAAAGCATACATTTTAGGCTACATGTGAAATTCTAGTTATTCGATTGATCGATGATGTCCTTTTTTTTTCTAAACATTTGAATTTCCATTTTTACTTACCCATCATACGTAGTATAGGGTAAGTCTTGTAATCGTTTTGAAAATCGAAAAAAATTTTTTGACGGATTTACACGTTTCAGACACTGGAGATTCCGAAAAACATATTTTTAGAAAAAAAAATTTGCCGTGTGTCTGTGTGTGTGTGTGTGTCTGTGTTTGTGTCTGTGTGTCTGTAAACGCTCTATCTCCCGAAAAAATTGAGATAGAGACTTTCAATTTGGTATGTACTTAGTATGTAATAATGGGAAGAAGCCTATTTCATTTCAATAACCTCGATTAACCGGAACAATTTTTTTCGGACTCTCGAAATATTCGTTCTGATGAAAGGTATATAAAAATTTTCGAAATTGTTTATTTTAAGAAATGAATATAAAATACAATAAAAAAACGTAAATTTTGAATAAAGCATGAAGTCGATCATATAATTAGTTGCCGAGATATTTGGAATCCTATTTTCCACACTCTTCGATTTTTCATGACCCTGTAGTTCATCCAAATTTCACTTCAAAGATATATTTTAATTGGAAATTTGACGCTTAATCAGATGCAATAAACCGCTAGTTAATAGGATTATTATTTTTGGAGTTATAAGGAAAAACCTCTTTCAAGCAATTCAGTAATCGAGCCTTTAAAGTTTGTGACGTCATCAAGCCACGATTTTATTTGAATTGCAATGCATTTTATAAGTAGTTTACACATTTTTGTTTTAATATTTTACATTATGCATATCCATGATGGGTAAGTATTACGGTGGCCCCCAACGACTAGTTCTATTTAATCATAAATATAAAATAAACACGTGCGGAGACGTCCCAATTTATCTTTTTTGTACTATAATTTATAATTATCTTTTTTGTAATATTTATTATTATTATTATTATTATTATTACAATCATTGTTGAGTACGATATAATGCGGTATTTTATTTTTGTGGCACCACTAATTTGAGAAAATAACTTTCATTCCATTTATAAAAACAATGCTGATTTAATTTTTAATTAACTGCAATTTTTAATTTAAAAAAATGTGTTTTAATCAAATGTAAGTGTACTATGTCAGAAGCCGGTTCAAAAATCTTTCGAATTTTACCTCATTCATTCTTGCGCGTTTTGTAAATGCATAGAAAAAGGGATGTTGACAACAGAAATAATATACATGATAGTTTCAAGAAGAGTAACTTCATAGAACTCTTCATCATGCATGTGATTACCTCAAAGGCATCCCTGCCTTTAACTTTCGAAGAGACTGCAAATGCTGCTTTGGTAGGTGACGAGTACTATCTTGTTATTATAAAAGCTAATAACTTATTTCAAGCTTTTCTGACATTTTAAAGCGTTTTTGTTAAATTTGCTTTTACCTCTAGCTTTCTTTACATTGTCAAACTAGAATATAAATAAATAAATATAATTGTTTCGATTGGTAGCAATTAATTATCTAAATGTCATTATTTCCTTTTGTATTTTATAGATGACCTCATCACCATAAAACATGAAAAAGGAAAAATGGAGTGCATTTGTGAATGCAAAGAGGTAATTAAAAATACACATTTCTCTTCAATTTTTAAAGTTTCATATTTTAGTGGAAGAAAACATTATTCTTTTATTTTAGATGAACCTTGAAAATGCGTTAAAAATGTGTAGATAATATTTCGTTTTAAGTTGTAATGTAGTCTTCATTATGTTTAACCAATCCTCTAGGCCCCAACGTGACTTTAAATTGTCATTAAAGAAATATGATACAAAATTTATTTATTAATAACAGTGATAAGAGCGTGTAATATGCAGGACAGTGAAGAGTACACTCTCCTCCCTCCTCTAACCTTTGAAAATACAAATATATAACTTGAAATCTCAAGAGACTTTGACGCCGGCAGAAAGAAATCTAGTCAGGGGCAAGATTTTGGAACAGATGTGCCTGTGGTTCCCAGACTAATCCTTTTTTTTTTTTTTTTTTTTTTTTAATGCAGAATACTAAGCAAGAAGATTTTTAAACATATCAATATAACAATCTATACAAAAATTTACAATTAAGAAACATTAAATATCCAACAAAATAACTTTCTATCAACAATTTACTAAGTGGAGAATTCAAACAGTTGGCTCTTTCTTTCGTCATGGGGACTCTGACCGTTCACCCCCCCCCCCCCCTAATTAAGATAAATTTGTAACACATGAACGTAAGCAGAAAAACAGAATTAAAATTTGTCTTCCACGACCCCACCCTCCCTCCGTGACAAAAAAAAAAATAGTTTTATTTTCTGTTAGCGTTTAATTATTCTAACGACACTTGGGAAGAATAAATTTTATCATTCTTTTAAACAATTGGAAATAAAGATAATTCTGTTAAGCAAATTTCAAAATTCACGGAAGGGCAGTGTTCTCCCATTCCGCTGGCATCCATGCTAAGTGAATGTACTAATTAGATACCACTGCTTCCTTACAACAGCGCAAATCGTACGTACGCTCTTGATTTTATATTCCATGTAATATACTCTACTCTACCATATTTTGAACCACAAATAAGTTTAATGTTTTAAAAAAAAAAATACTGCATTTTCTAAATCATTTATTTATGGGCAGCTTTTATGTTGTAGAAAGATTCGGAATGGAAAAATTTCCTCTCAATATAATACCACCATTTACAGATAAAAACACAATATATTTACTTTTATTATTTTACAAGAATTGCGAGATTTCAAAAGATAGGGGCAAGGTTTGTTGTTAACCTTTTGTTTACGGACTGTGACTGGCCACAATTTTTATATTCAATCGTATCTCAGTTTACCAAAAAAAATTCTTTGTGTTAGATTTCTCTTGAAAATATCCTAGTGTAAGTGTTTGGCATAGATTTTTTTGTTTCAAAAAGTGGTACGAATAGAATTAAAAAATATTCGCTGGGACATATGTCCGAACCCAGAGTTAATCTATCTATTGTGAAAAATGTACAGTAAAACCTAGAACACGTATTTAATGAACGAACATTTCCCAATTATTATCATTGTGTATTTTTTTAACCCCTTGAAGGGCGGTGGCATATTTTATATACTACTTAATTTTAATCCTCAAAATGCCACAATGGCACCAGAATTTTAATTTTATAATGTACGGGAAGAAAATCTTTTATTTATTATCAAATAAATTCGTTCATAAATCCTGGTGTTATTCAATCATTTCAACATTTTAACAACAGAACTATTTTGCCCCTGAAAGAGTTAATGTATCTTCAAACATCAAGATGGATACTTATTGATGCGGAATTTTCCTTATTTCTTAATTTGAGACATTAAAACACAGTTAAAACTTTCGTAAATGGCGGCGTCCTAACAATGGGATATTTTGTACATCTACTATTATTTAGTCTTTAGAATAACTTTAGTTATTATATGCTCGTAGTAATATTAGTATGTGTCTTTAGTTTACTAGTATCACTTCATTTATGTTTCAGCATTTAGTAAAAAACCGAAAAAAGAAAAAAGTTTGCTTAAAACCCTATACACCGTTGCTCACACTTTTATTTCGAACATGTGTTTCATTCTTTAAATTTAAAAATAGGGGTCATTTGTCCGAATCAGTAATTTATGATAAGAAAAAGAAAAAAAATATTGGAAATATGTTACGTGTATTTAATCATGTTGTAATGAGTCCAAACGTCTTCAAAATTCTTCCATATACAAATTGTCATATACAGGGTGTCCGAAAGGGAAACGGTCAAATAACTCGAGAAATATACATCGGATTGAAAAACAGCAAAATGCATGTTCAATATTTTTGAAAAATCTATTTAGGGATATCAAAGTTCCGTCCCCCAACTTTTCTCTCCCGGAGGGGAAAAGGGGCAACTTTAAAATCTTAAATGATGACACACATTTTTTATTGCAAATTCAGATTCTACGGGGAAAAATACGTAACTTTTGTATTAAACATTTTCTTCAAAACATTGTAGATGGCGCTGTAATCGAGTGCAATGCTGTGAGAATCGTTACCATTGCAATGTCTGGAAACTCTCGAATAACTCGAGAAATATACATCGTATTGAAAAACGGAAAAATGCATGTTCAATAGTTTTGAAAAATCTATTTAGGGATATCAAAGTTGCCATTTTTCTAAAATATTAAACACATATTTTTCCGTTTTTCAATTTGATGTATATTTCTCGAGTTATTCGAGCGATTCCAGACATTGCAATGGCAACGATTCTCACAGCATTGCACTCGATTACAGCGCCATCTAGAATGTTTCGAAGAAAATGTTCAATACAAAAGTTACGTATTTTTTCCCGTAGAATCCGAATCTGCAATAAAAAATGGGGGTCATCATTTAAGATTTCAAAGTTGTTCCCCTTTCCTCCCCCGGGGATGGGGCAACTTTCATATCCCTAAATAGATTTTTCAAAAATATTGAACATGCATTTTGCCGTTTTCCAATCTGGATGTATATTTCTAGAGTTATTTGACCGTTTCCAGACTTTTCGGACACCCTGTATATTGCCCTATTGTATACAAAATAACTAATCTATTCGTTAGATTTCAGTAACTGACATTTTCGTTAAATTTCAGTAAACCTTATTTTTTGTCTTTTGAATAACTATTTTTAATTTCCTAAACCTAAAAGTAATCCCCACCCCCGACCCCCCCCCCTCCCTCAAAAAAAAAGAACCTAAAAAGGTTAAGAAGAAAATCGAATGCATCGTTAAAAAATAACGAAATCCTTAGTTTTTCTTTTAAACTAGCAGGGTTCCAGCTTCGCTGGTAGATTGATTTTTCCGAAACGAATCTCGAACTAAACGAACCTGGGGAGGGGGGGGGGTTAGAGGCTATATTGTCTTCGGCAGAATATACCCGCTCTAGTCTCGATCGTTGAATTATAGCAATTTTTTAGTTCGACGCTGATTAAATTAACATTTTCAGTATCGTCCTTCACATTGCTATAGAAACCGATTTGACATTCTTCAAACTTTCTTTTAATCACGTCAGTAGCAAAATTTATCAGAGAGTTCTTTCCGGTTCTGAAAAAATTGTCCAAAAATTACCGTAAAACACGAAAAAATGCTAAAAACCGTATAATTTTTTTTTTAATTTAAAAATCGGTGTACGAATTTCGAATAAACTTTATTAAGAAGAGCACAGAATATGCCATATTGGGGTAAAAGATCGAAACTGGGTTATTTTTATTAATGTGGAAAAATCGCTGCAAAACACGAAAAACGATAAAAAATCACATAAAAAATGAAAAATCTAATTTAAAAAATCCAAAAACTGCGTTGAAGTGCATAATTTCAGAGAATTTCCTGACATATCTTGTAACTCTGTGTGCAGCTGTCTCTCCAGAAAACAGCACATACGCAGAGAGAGACAGACATCTATCTTTATTATTATAGATTAACATTTATTCATATCTCAAAATTTGTAGGCAGGAGAAAAAATTACAATTTACATTTATAAAAATGAATGTTTACTTACGAACACTAAAAAAAAAAAAAAAATCCAAACCGAATAAAATTATAAACCAGTTATTTTTTTCAAACACATTTTTGTAACTACTTTTATCCAATTGCCGGAATGCAATCAGACTTCAGATGAATGTTTTTTAAGAGAATGAAAAAAGTAAAATCACTTAGGAGTCACATCTGGACTATAAGCGGGATCATTTCAGTTTAAATGTAAAAAGATTATGCTTTTTTAACGCTTTCCAACACAGTTGAAAAGTGTCCATGACTTCGGGTTGTCTGGTCGTCTCTCCGTGATCTAACACTCGTAAATATACTCGGATTGTCCTGTAATTTTTATATTTTATTGACGTTTACTATAGCACGATCACTATTGAAAATGATGTGTGCAACTTTCATTGTTCGCTTACAGGGACAATCAAAAGTACAGTTAAACCTCGTTATCATGAACACGCTTAACTTGTCTACTGAATTACTTTTAACATGAATTGTTTTCATTGTCCCCTATAAAAACGAGTACAAAGATTTTATACTGATAATATGAATTACTGTTAACATGAACAAAATTTTGATTCTACTTGAGGTTCATGTTAACGAAGTTCGACTGTATTCCATTACATTACGGTTAATGAAAAAAAAAATCGTTCCAAGTACATTTTAATGGTGTTACCCCCATTTCAACATAATTAAATTGATATGCATTTATGAAGTGCACTAAAACGTGCGTTCTGTAGAATATGGAGTGATTCATTTTTTATTCATTTACAAAGCCACACAAAAGAATCCCCTTACGGCTAACGGCTTACTTGCTCTACGGGGGAATACTTTTTGCAACATATTTTAATTATGTTGCACTATTTCAAATATAATGAAATTTTATATACATGACTGAGGTTTATAACAAGACACTTACTGTAGAATATGATGTGTGTAGCATTTATCGTTCATTTACAGATATACACAAAAGATTTCGGATATAGTACTGTATCCGAAGCACTATCTATTACCGATAATCCTGGAAGTGAGTTTTCAGTTATGGTATGCGTTTTTAAGTTTAACTGAATTTTTGCATACTACGTGGTATGTGTAAATGGTTTAGTTTAGATCATATAGAAGGTACACAAACGAATTCATAAGCATTACTGAGTATGAGTGTGAATTGATTAAAGATACTTTTTAACTGAGTTATGCATTTTCAAGCTGAACTATATTTAGTATATTAAGAGAGGTTTGTAGAATATAATAAAATCCTACAAAGGGCCACGCAAAGAGCTGGATACATGGTTGTGTATGGATGATAATTTCTGGAAGTGTGATTTCAATAGTTTTAAGCGTGTTTTAGCCTGAATTAAAATTTAGCTAAGTGTGGCGTGTATAAAATTATGTAGGTAATATATGTAGGTAGGCTGTACAAAATAATTCAAATATGTTTCTGTCTATTCGTAGAAATAGCTGAAAGGGAATTTTCATCCAATTACGCGTTTTCTTACTAAACTAAACTTTAGCATACTATGTAGAATATATACAGATCTATAGATCAAGTACAGCAGCTGTGGTCAGTAATTTCTGAAATCTGGTTTGCAATTGTGTTAGGAGTTTTCTAAAATGTTTACTTAAGTATCTTATTTACCATATTAAACATCGAATTTTGTTAAAGTATTCGAAAAGTGTTGGAAAGTGTTTCATAATCTATAGTTGGCGCGTGATTTTTCTTCCTTGTTTTGCAATATTCTGCATAAAATGCGCATTCACAATCGCCAATAATTTGGCAAATTTCAAAAATTGATAAACATATACTTATGCCTCAATGTCTATCAACACTTGATACATTAATCGAAGATGAATTTTCCAGTCTAACAAGTTTGTCTTTACTTTTTTTTTCACTTTTTTTTAAGTTGCGCATAAATTTGTAATTCAAATTTCTGCGTGGACAATTAACACAGTTTAATTAACTTACATGTAAAGATTTATCAAATGTGCACCAAATTCTGTAAAATGCATGTGCTTTTCAACTACACATTCTGTTTCATAAGGTTTTGCAATCAGCAATATATTTTAAGTTTTGTCTGATTTAACACATCAGACAAAAATTAAAGAAGAATAATATTGTTTATTTGTTGCCTTATATATCATTTTATATATTTGTTGCATTCTCTACTATTTGCTTTTGCTAGTTATGTATTTATGACATGTTTCTAGAATTAATTTCTGATGCAAAGTTGCAATTTAACCTTTCTGCACATAGTAAATGCCATTTAAAGTTAATATAAAAATATGACCTTTTTTTATATATATATTTTAATTTAACCTGTTTGTATTGTTGCAGAATTCAGGTACTAATATTCTTGAGTGTACAGTCTGTGGCAAAAAGCAACATTCTGTTTGTTACGGTTTTTTGAATTCGCATGAAGTTGAATCCGAATTTTACTGCACCGAGTGTATCAGTGATGTTCCTCATAATAGATCACAAGATGTGATATATACATATGAAATTGACGAACAAAAGGTAAATATTTTAAATATTTTTCTTCCAAATATTCACATTCCATATGTTGATATTGCACAAATCCTTCCGGTATTCTTCAACTTTTCAATTCTATCAGAAGAGAAGAATATCCAAAAAATTTGTCATAAAACATGTGTTAAAGGTTTATGTTTTAATTGAAACTTTAATACATTCGCTTTATTGAAATCAATACTTTTATCATGAATTAATAATTTGTTATATAGAATACATGCTTATCAAATTTAATTAAAATTGAAAATTGTAATGTATCACTGAAGTTCTTCCTTTTATAATTCTTCTGTTTTTGGAGGGGTCATCCATTAATTACATAACGTTATTTTTTGGGGGAGTTGCCCCTCCCTTCTCTTATTTCACAGATTGTCACACTCATGTGATACCCCCTCCCCTGATTGGACGTCACATTTTTAACAACTTTTATTTAGAGCTAATTTTGATTAAAACAACATTGCAATTATAACTATTTTTTATATATACTATCTAATAACAGTTGATATAAATATCCTAAAACCATCAAGATCATGTGAGCTTTTTCTTCAAGTTGTTCCAATTCAAAAGAAAAATCTGCTTAAAACTTCATGAGGAAAAATATATGTGATTTATGAACTAAACTTATGCTGCTTGCAAACTATGCCTATCTCATTCCTCTCATGCCTGTTCTCACATTTTACATGTGACGTCACAACGTATGAACCGAGGCTAACGAAAAAGACAGGCTACCGCGGTGCATTCTACTTATCTTTTTTTACAGACCGCTAAAGTGACGTGATGCTCTTTTCGTACACCTGCATTGGTGCATTCGAGCATCACGTGACTCCGGCGGTCTGTAAAAAAAGATAAGTGGAATGCACCGCGGTAGCCTGTCTTTTTCGTTAGCCTCGGTATGAACCTAGAGCTCCTATAGAGAATGTGCATGTTTGTCAACAAACTGGTTCCTCACTAGACCACGCCTCTTCGGTAGGCAAAACATTTCCGCTCAATGCGCTATTTCCTACGGTTTCCTATGAGAAAGCGAAATTTTTGCATTCAATTTATGGATCATATTTATTCAAAAACAAATTTTCGTTTATCAGATTATGCGCAGAACTTAGATTCTGTTGCTAATCAAGATTATTTAACAAAGCTTAGATTTGTCAAACCGAATAATAGTGTTATTATTTTAGATGATTCGTATATTATTGTGGATGCAGATTGGAAAGCAGATACGGCTTTTTGGCCATCGGTTGCTTCATCAGATATTGAAACTTATTTAAAAAAGTTTCCAGGGAAGAATTCAAGTGTTCAAGAAGCGTTTCAACTTGTTGTATCTGGTAGGAGAAAGATTTTGGTTTTTTTTTTTTTTTTTTTTTTTTAATTATGTCGTAAAGTTAACGTTTTATTTACTTTTTTTCTACTTGTAGTTCAAGTTGTTCTTGTTCTATGGTAACTTTTTATTACTTGAGCTAATCGGAAAATGTTTACAAATCTCATTATATTCAGATTAAATGATCGATTAAAATGATACCTATGAGTGTTCTCAAATCAAAACTGCTTATTTTCTGAAACACTTTTATATAATTTTAACATGTTGTATTATGACAAGGAAATCTATGAAACTGAAGCATAAGTTTTGTCAGAATTCGGTTTTATTAGCTGAAATAATTTTTATACTAAATAAACATTCCTTAGGTTTAAAAAAAATATTTTTACTATTCTAATAATATGTATAAAAACAGGACAAAACAAAAAATTGACTTATATGAATTTTTTAAGAAACATTTTACTCTTTATTTATTTTTATTTTTTTGTAAAAGCGAATTATATAATTTTATCTAAAAAAAAAAAAAATAGATGCCATGTTTTTGAAAAAACCTTACCATTTAAAAAGCATTTCATCATGTGTCGATGCAGTTTTTTTTTCTTGGAGGGGGAGGGGGGCATTTTGTGAAAAATAAAATTTATTTTTCTGAAATTTGTTATATTTTTGTGAAAAATAACATTTTGTAACAAAATATTATATCCAGTTACTCAAAATCGAACCAAACATTTATTAATAACGAACTGATAATGACGCCCGTGATAATAAATTTAAAAAAAAAAAAACCTCAAGTTTTCAATATCGAGTCGAATGAACCAAACCCTGTTGAAATCGAGCCCTTAGAACCCAATAAAAAAATGAGTCCCCAGGCGGTGGAATATGCACCCCTGTAAATTTAACGAATTTCCTTTAATATTAACGCGATATTTAATTTATAGATGCATTCCCCCCACACACACACACACACACTTTCTAAACCTAACCCCTTATCTTTAACAGTAACGCGATTTCTAATTTACGACTGTGGTGAGTAAACGTAAGTTGATGCCGAAAAAGAAGATTAATATTTAAAACAATATCCTTGACAGCTTGGCCTACAGGCACAGGTAAATTTCGAAGATGCAATTGCAGAAGAAATGACCTTTTTGCCATGATGCGGCAGTTGAAACCGCTCACTTCGAAAACTACCTATATCTGTAGGCGGAGCACACACATTTTTTTTTCTGTAAGGGTTGGTTTTATAAAAAAAAAACTTGTCAATATAAAAGTTGTAGATAATATTAAGAGGATTTGTAATAAATTAGCGGATTTGATGACTTGTGAATTGACAAAGTTACGATTTTTTTTCTTCTTAAACTCCTATTCTCCCCACCCCCCCACCCCCCAACCACTTGAGGCCATTTTTAATGATATCAAAAATCTGTCATATATAAATTTTCGGCCCTTTTCCTAGAAATAATAGTAACTTTAAACGGATTCGATACGTATCAGAATTAAGAAGTTATAGGTAACGTAAGGGGTCCAGGGGCCCGGATCTTGTCCGAGAAATTTTTGGTCATTCATGTAGTGGCTGGATATCCTAAGAAGTTATTAGAAAAAAAAAGCTAGCGAATTGGACGATTTTTAAGGGAGCTATAGTAGGGGGCCCAAAAGGGGCCGCTGATAGTTTTGAGTAGGGCCCTAAGATGAACGGTCCTACCTGGAATGTAGAAATGGGGAAATAACTAAATGGAGAAAACGCCCCCCAAAACGAAGATCGAATTAAAAGGAGACAAGGTATTAACAATTTAAGGAATAATAACTTCGAGGGGCCCGGATCTTCTCCTTTTTTTTTTTTTTTTTTTTTTGTCGTTTATGTAGTAGCTAGAAGTTTTAAGTTGTTAGAAAAAAAAAGTTAGTGAATCGGACGATTTTTAGGAGAAATATAGTAGGGGGCCCAAAGAGGGGCCAGCTGATAGTTTTGATCAGGGCCCTAAGATGAATGCTCCTAACTGGAATGAGGGAAAGAAATGGGGGGAAAGTTAAATGGAGAAATAGCCCCAAAAACGAAAATCGGATTAAAAGGGGACAAGGTATTAACACTTTAGGGAGCAAAAACTTCAAGGGGCCCAGGGGGCCCGGATCTTCATCGAATTTTTTTGTTTTTGTTTTTATCGTTCATGTAGTAGCTGGAAGTTCTAAGTTGTTAGAAAAAAAAGTTAGTGAATCGGACGATTTTTAGGGGAACTATAGTAGGGGGCCCAAAAAGGGGCCAGCCGATAGTTTTGAGCAGGGCCCTAAGATGAAGGGTCCTAATTAGAAAGTAGCAATGGGGAAATAACTAAATGAAGAAAAGGCCCCAAAAACTAAGAAAATCGGATTAAAAGCGGACAAGTAATTATCAGTTTAGGAAACAAAAACTTCAACGGGCCCCGTACCAGTCCCTAGGGGGCCAGGGTCATAACTAGAACGTAGAAATGGGGGTGAAAGCTAAACGGAAAAAAGGCCCCAAAAACGATGAGGATCGGATAAAAATTGGGTAAATTATTAACAATTTAGGGCAAAAATCTTAAAGGGGCCCCAGGGGGCCGGGGTCTCAAAAAATAAAAAATCCGAGCCTCAGGTGCATCAGGACCTACCTTGGGCTATCCGCTGCAATTAAGAAAGGCAAAATTAATGAATAATTAATTTTAAAAATATGAATAATAAGCATATAACACAGCTAACTATACAGTAGGCATGCGTATGTTTTGCCTACCGTTCGTTCTTTACGGCTTCGTGACGTCACATGCACATTCTCTATAATAGAGGCTGACGCATCCTCGCAGATTTGGTGCTCAAATTGAAGTTCAGTCGAAAAACCAAGCTAATCAGAACCGGTTCAGCCAATCAGAACCGAGTCTAACGCTCGTATTCACGAATAACTTCGACCGAGAGTTGAACGGAGGGTCCAGTAACCCCAGGTTGAGGTTTTCAACCGAGAGTTGAAAACTCGTATTCACCGTCTACTTCGGACGAAAAGTTACCCAACTCAGAGTTACTCGACCCCGGTTGAATAAAGCGTGCTAATTGGTTAAAAAAATCAGATGACGTTTTCGGTTTCACGTTGAAGCTTTGTTTGTTTATATTATGGAAGAAAAGTGCCGGAAAAAAAGGAAATTAAATGTAGTAATTATTTTATTTTTTACAAAATATATGCACAAAATAAAAACTTGTAATTACTAAATATGGAGATTAATTTATTTTAATTTCTTACAAAGTTTAATATTTTTTTTAACAATTTTTTCAAATTTTATGTATTATTATTATTACTTTTAAACATATATGTGAGTTAAGAAAGGGATATGAAATGTGTTAATTGCTAAAGTAAATTTTATAAGTTTATTTTTCAAATAAAATTTGTCTTAGTAGCTAAACGAAAACTTGATTTGATCAAAACGAAAATTTTATTTCAACAGCAATTATGTTGATTTCTATTATTAATAGCTATAATTAGTAATTAATTAAATAATTTCTAATTAAGAAAATATTAAAATGGAGAAAAAGGAAAAAATTCCAGAAAGTAGCCTCTAGTACTATTTTTATTTTGTCGAATCAATTTATATATTGAAGCTAAATAATAAACTCCAAACTTGTTTTTAGTTTAAACTGTCAACCATGGATATATTGCTACTTTATTAGATGTTACTTTAATGAACACTAATATTTAAAACCTTTTAAGGCTACTATATAAATTTTCATTCAACACAGAATCGAGTAAAGTCTTTTCTAAATAATGATAAATGAATTCTGTATACTATCTGGACATAAAACTGTGAAATATTACAAAAAGTTGATTTTTTTTTTTTTTAAATTGTAGCTTTTAGAAACCCCTTTACCCCTTTTGTATAAGAATTTTTCCATTATCAGATTTACAAGTTCAAAGGTATTCACTTGACTGCCTTTGAATATTTTTTAATAAATTAGCCTAAGTAATTACAAAATATTTTTACATGCATAGACATCTTTTTTTAGATCCAGTGCATCATTGAAAAAGATGTATTTATATAGAAAATTATACTTCATTTTCTATATTCTTTCTAGTTCTTAAATTTTATTTTTTTCACTCATTTAGATGTCACTTCATAGATTCAATTACAATTTTATTTATGAGAGAGAGAAAAAAAAAGATTTTTAAATATTTTTTTATGAATGAATGGCGATAGATTTCTAGACTAGATAGGGAAAATAATGATAGTTCGTAATCTGATAAAACAATCTGAATTTATTAACGATAATTTCAGATAATTTTATAGTACTGAATTTTAAGGAATATAATTTTTTTGAATGTGATTTAGTGGAGAAGAATAAGTGCCCCATTTGCCCCACCCTACCCATGCATCACTCTATCTTTCTTTCTTTCTTTTTTTTTTTTTTTTTTTTTTTTTTTGGTCAGTGTTAATTAAAGTAAATTAAAACGTGACTCAAGATTCTATGTAAGATATAGAAATAAAAAGAAAGTTTAAAGTATTAAAAATAGAATGTATGTAATCTCATATACATATATATATTATCTGCAAACTTTTTAGCTAGTTTGTTTATATTTATACATACAACTCATATATTATATGTTTAATTATTTGCTTACATAAATATTCAAGATCATTTTATTATTTGCCTTAAAAAATTGCCAACATTACCTAAAGGGCTAATAAAACATTACTAAAATAACATATTTTGCATTTAAGGTTATTTTTTTTCAAATTTTCATTAAAAAAAAAAAAAATTAGGAATAACGAATGTATTTTAACAGTAGCGAAATGACTCCTGTTTACATAAATGAAATTTCAGATATCAAACTAATTAGTATTTTCGATTTACCAACTAAAGTAAAAAAAATTCAAGGTTTTTTTTTTTTTTTTTTTTTTTTTGGGGGGGGGGGACATTTTTGTGAAAAGTAAAAGAAGTTATTTTTGTGAAATGTATTATATTTTTGCGAAAAAAACATTTTGTAACAAAAGAGGAAATTCAGTTATTCAAATTCAACCAAGCATTTATTAAAAATAACTTCTTTAAGTCCTTCTGCTAAAGTTTTACTTTTTGGTGAATTTGTTTTGTTAGTAGATTACACATTTTAAAAGCTAACACAATAAAAATAATTAATGAACAGTATGTTTTTGTGGAATTGAATTTTGTGAAGGGTCCTGTTTTATTAAAAGGAGTTTTGTGAAGGCCTTGTTTTATTAAAAGCAATTTTATGAAGGGCCCTGTTTTATTAAAAGCAATTTTATGAAGGGCCCTGTTTTATGACATGGATTTTTGTGAAGGGACCCTAAATAGGCCCCAAATTTTGTCTGGATTGATCCTTAGTATGTGTATATGTGAAAACATGATGGGAAAAGGGGAAGGGGATAAGTTTGGTTCTGTAAGTTTATTATGTACAGCTGTTATAACTTTTTATATACCGTACAATCAATGGTTTAGGTCATATCAATTCTGTCATGATAGACAAAATTGGAAGTGACAAAACGTTTATTTGAAGAGAAGCATTATGTTAAAACAAAGGTGTTTCTGGATTTTTTGCCTGGTGTTATTTTAAAAATGAACAATTTTTTATCAATGTATTTCAGCCCTTTACTTCTATTGTAATATTTTAAATTATATATAATTTTGAAATTAAAACACAGTTGAAACTTAAATGTAATTAAATAAATATTTCAAATTTCTCAAACATTGGGAAATATAACGTAAAGCTCAAAAACAGAAATAACAATAGTATAGTGTTAATCAATGATAGAGTTGTTTAATTAATATAAACATATTCGTGATTTAAACAAAGAATAAACCTACTAAAAATCTTCAATAGATAAATACAACTCAGATGATATATTGTTTAGTTTAAAACCTCAATATCTAATTTATAGAGCTAATCTTATATTTATATAACAGATCGTACATAAATAATAATAGTGTATCTTTCACACAAGACACAAAATTTAACTTTTACCCATATTCTACGAGTACCAAAATCGAAAACCTACATTGAGTCGATGGATACTTGAACATAATCTAAGTATTTTTTACTTAAAGAAAAATGCAAATTAGTCTGATGTCTCAAATTTTAATTAGAACTTACGTACGACATTCATTTCGCTACTATTAAAATACATTCATAAATTCTTTTTAAGATCAAAATTGCAAAAACAAATAACCTTAAATGCAACAATTTTTATTTTAATAGCAATTTATCTACCATTAATGTAATGTTGACTATTTTTTATGGCAAATAAAATTCTTCGCGACCATGCTTATTTATATAAACAAACAATTGAACATAAAATATAGAGGATTTATATATAAATATAAACAAACCAGATAAAAAAAATTGAAGCTAATACATATATATGAGATCACATACCTTTGCATATTGTTCTTTTGTTTTATAATAGTAATAAATTTCTATTATATCTTATACACAGACACTTGATTCAGTACGTAAGCTCGTAAGCCGCCATTATTGTAAAATGAGACTAGACTTGCTCTCTCGTCTTGTTTTTTGTTAACTACGCATGCTCGGTTGAAAAACTTGAACTTCAACCCTCTGTAAAGCCAGGTCCAGTAACTGCCAGTAACTGAACCCAGCGTTAGATTTCGCCTTCAAACCGGTCCAGTCAGGTAGACGATGAATGCCATTTTAGCTTTCGACCAGGGTTTTCGGCTTAACTCGGGGTCGAAGTTATTCGTGAATACGAGCGTTAGGCAACCCCAACTCCGGCTGCGGTAGATGATGCTGAACTGAGCACCAATAATCCGAAACAAAATGGATATGCGTCAGCTCCTATTATAGGAGTCTTATATGAACCCACTGTGTCGCACTTTGCAAAACCCCCTCTTGAAGTATGTCGAAATTAAGTGATAGTCCCTTTTCCGATGGATGCTCTTAAATATTTTTTATTTCTATGATATCACAGATTTTTTTAATGAAATATATTTGTTACAGTTCGTCCGCAGTTGACACCTAATATTATATATTTTTCAAAAAATCGTCAATTTATTGGGGTATTTTTATTGACATTTCACAGAAAATTATTAATTCTGTATCAATCAAAAATTTTAATATATCACTTTTAATTAATTTATTAATTTACTATTAAATAAATAAAAACGCAGTTACAAATTTTAATATGACACAGAGACCAAGTTAAAAGCATTTAATAAAAGAGATATTTCTACTTTTCTTTTCTTTTTATTTTCTTAGGTACCGAAATTCATTAAACTTTATATTAAAAAAGAGCACGATCTGATATATTATTTCTCGAAATTGGTACTAAATTCAAAAATATAACCTGAAAATGTTCTTAAAATGCACATTTTGTGATATTGCTAAAATATCTACACAAAGAGATTTGATACAGAGTTCAAGTTAAAACTAGTCGGATATGCCGATTTCCAAAACTTTCTTCTATCTTTTATAAGTTTCACATGCGCCAAAAACGAGTCAACACCCATAACTGAATCTAACGTTTTATTAAATCCCGTGCATTAGTTCTTGAGATATGACTATCGCCAAAATCACGTAAATCATGAAAAATGTAGCGTACCAACGCCGCCTGTTTGGATATTAACACCAAAACCTAAACAACAACAATTTATGTCAACACCTAATTGACTTTGAAATTTGATGAAATTATGTGCATTAATTCTTGAGATATAGATATCGTGAAAATCATGAAAAAAGTAGCATGGCAGCGTCATCTGTTGGGATGGTTACATCAAAACGTAATCAGCATCTATTTATGTCAAGGTCTAACAGAATCTTAAGTTTGATCAAATTCTGTGCATTAGTTCTTGAGATATATCTATGAATAAAAATCATGAATAAAGTAGCATAGCAGCGACAACTGTTGGGATATTTGCACCAAAATGTAATTAGCGTCTGTTTATATCATGGTCTAACAGAATTTGAAGTTTGATGCAAATCCGTGCATTAGTTCTTGAGATAGAGCTATAGTGAACGTCGTGAGTAACTGTAGCATAGCAGCGCCACCTGTGGGCGATTTACACCAAAAACTAATCAGCACCAATTTATATCAACGTCTAACTGAATCTAAAGTTTTATTAAATTTCGTGCATTAGTTCTTGAGATAGAGCGCTCACAAAATTTTTGTCACACACAGACAGACTCACAGACAGACATTTTCTAAAAACAGTCAAATTGTGTTCAAATCCTTCTAAAACGTATAAATCCGTTGAAAACAGGAAGTCAAAAATTTTAATGAATCCAATACTTTTGTTCGGACAATATTTTCCGACAATGTTTTTGGACAGTGTTTTCCGACACACGTTCGACAGAGCATTTTCGATAGAGAGAACGATACCTAGATAAGAGATTATGTGCTTCCGCATACTTGTGCATCGAACCAGACTTCGCAAGTGATCTTGGGTTTACTTGCATGCAAGGACATTTCGCAGTTTGAATAGTTGGTTTATTCTTTCTTTTTGTTAACTGTTAAAGTGATTGTTTATGTAAGTTTTCAGTTCAGAGCAGAGAGCTCATGTGTGTTAGATGGCGGTCGCTGTCAAATGTGTAACCAAGAGGGTTTTAACGTTTTAATTAAAGTTTACAGTTCACATTTTTACCTTGTGTAGTTTTAATCAGTGTTTTCTTTCTTATTAAGTTTAAAGTTAACCAGCCGAGCTATCATTAAATGGTCCGTCGCCCGAGATTTCTTTTAAAGGGGAAAATAGCTGATGAGGCTAATGTGGAAAGTGAATTTGGACTGTAAAATGTGGACGTTTGGTGTTCAGTGTTAGAGTTTAAGCGCATGGTTGGTTGGATGCCAATGCCCCTGCTTTGTTGATCAAGACGTTTTAAAGATTCGGTGAGTTCGTTCCTGTATTTAAATTTTTATTTGTTATGGAAGAGTTAAGGGATGTTTTAGTTAAGAAGAGGGGATTAAAGTCTGCTATTACAAAATTAGAAAAGAAGATAAATGGGTGTATTAATGAAGCCGATTCAAGTGAATTAACTTTGTTTGAGATTAAAATAGGAAAATTAACTGATGAATTGAGTGAAACATTTAATAGGATTTTGGCTAAATGTGATAAAAATGAGGTTGATACGTACATTCAGGAGCAGTAGACTGAACAGGATCGAGTTGACAGTATGTGGCTTAGTGTTAACCGAAAAAAATCGGGAATTGCTTTAAACGAAAGTAACAACGGTGCGGGGTTGTTGAGGTCTCAAACCTCAGAGGTTAAACTGCCGAAACTCACACTTCCCACTTTCAGTGGTAATCTGGAGGAGTGGCTTCCATTTTATGATTTATTTAGGGCTAGTGTGGATTGTAATGAAGTTTTATCAGACTGTCAGAAATTACAATATTTAAAATCGGCATGCAGAGGCAGTGCACTTAAAATAATTCAATGCCTTCCAATCTCTGATTCGAATTATGAGACAGCGTTAGAACTGTTGAAAGAGCGATATTCAAATAAAAGAGAATTAATTAATTCATTGATTAAGAAATTTATTGGAATGCGTTGTATTTCGGGTACAGCACAGTCTCTTCTGGAAAGTGTAGACGTTATTAATGAATGTGTCCGTTCATTGAGTGTACTTAAACAGGAGGTTAAAGGATTTTCAGAAGTATTAATTGTTTATTTAATTACAGAGAAATTAGATGGAAATACAAGATATTGGTGGGAAAGAACACTCAAAAAAGAGGAATTGGGTACACTTGAAAATTTATTATCTTTTTTAAAGGACCATGCGAGAACCCTTCAAAATAGTAAAACAGCAGTTAAAGAAAGTGGAAAACCTAAATTTACTACATTATTGTCTGCTAATAATATTTGTGTTTTATGCAAAGAATCGCATCCACTTTACAGATGCCCACGATATTTGAAATTAAATGTGCAGAAAAGAATAGAAATAGCTAGAACAAATAGTTTGTGTTATAACTGTCTTTTAGAGAAACATTATGCAAAAAAGTGTATGAGTGTGGGTAGATGTAGAGTGTGCCACAAGCCTCATCATAGTGTCTTGCATATTTCACGGGATACTGGCCCTCATGTAAAGAATACGACTGAAACTCCGGTGGTTCCTCTTTCCCCGAACGCAACGGAATTTCGACCGAGACAAAATGAGTTAAGTCAAACTTCCTGCACTGGCACCTTTGAGTTTCGAAACAATTCTGGGTCGGGAATACAGTTAATGAATATGGGACAGACTCTACTTTGTACAGCAATGATTAAGGTTCTAGATTCAGTGGGTAATCTTGTAAATTGCCGCGCGTTGCTGGACAGTGGAAGTGAGGCATGTTTTATAAGTGAAAATTGTATGCGAAAATTGTGTTTGCCAAAGCGAAGAACTAGAGTACAGGTTACATGTTTAGATTCTTATAGTGCTGAAACAAATGGAGAGATAAATTTGAATTTTACTCCTCATTTTAATTCTGAAATAAAATTTGCTACTAAAGCATTTGTGATAAAAACAATTACATCTAATGTGCCATGTAGTTCTATTCCTTCAGACGTTGTGAATAAGTTTAATGATTTAGTTCTAGCAGACCCACTATTTTTTGAGTCACGACCAGTAGATATTCTACTTGGAGTTAACGTATTTTTTACATTGCTAAATGGGAAAATTGTGAAAAGAGGGGAAACTCTGCCCTTTGCTGTAAGTTCTAAGCTAGGATGGATAATTACGGGGACTACCTCATTCGATAGAGGTCTACGTACATTTGCCGTCAATAATATTCAATTAAAATTAGATGGCTTGGTGCAACAATTTTGGTCCTTGGATTCTGTTCCGGAATTAGTTCAGATTTCTAAGGAGGAGAGGGAATGTGAGGATCATTTTAAGCGTACTTATTTTCGAGATATGTCTGGAAGATTTGTCGTGAAACTTCCATTTAAAGATTCCCCATCTAGATTAGGTGACACTAGAGAAATGGCTATCCAGAGATTTCGTTCGTTAGAACGCAGACTTTCAAAACAGCCATTTATTTATGAAGACTATCGAAAGTTTATGAGGGAATATTTTGAATTGGGTCACATGGAACGTGTATCCAAGCCGGAGAGTGTTCCTTCAAGTGTTTGTTATTTACCACATCATGCGGTAATACGGGAATCAAGCACAACGACAAAACTGAGAGTTGTTTTTGACGCTTCAGCTAAGTCGACTTCGGGTGTATCTTTGAACGACATTCTTATGGTCGGTCCACGTATACAGCAGGAGCTTTTTCCAATACTGTTGAGATTTAGAATTTTACCTATAGTTGTATGTGCAGATATAGAAAAAATGTTTAGACAGGTTTTGATTAACCCTGAAGATAGAGACTTTATGAGAATTCTTTGGAGAGAAAATTCCCAAGATACTATAGAGGATTACCGTTTAAAAACAGTTACTTACGGTACCGCATCTGCCCCGTTTCAGTCTACTAGATCTCTTCATCAGCTTGCCTTAGATGAGAAGAGTGAATTTCCGTTGGCATCTGCAGCAGTGTTAAGGGATTTTTATGTAGATGATTTATTGTCAGGGGGTCAAAATAAAGAGGAAGTTGTGGAATTAATTGATCAATTGACATTGTTAATGAAGCGAGGTGGTTTTAAATTGCGAAAATGGATTTCTAATGTGCCTGGGGTGTTGAAAAACATTTCGGAAGAATGTAGAGAAAGTGCAGATTCCTTGTTCTTAAAGAATGATAGTGGTATAAAAATTTTGGGAATCCAGTGGAATTTGAACGGTGATTTCTTTTGTTTCACTGTTTTAAACCATGACAAAAAGAAGAGATATTCGAAAAGAGATATCTTGTCAGAGGTCGCAAAGGTGTTTGATCCGTTGGGGTTGCTATCTCCTTGTGTCGTTTTCATGAAGATCTTGTTGCAAGATTTATGGAAAATTTCACTTACCTGGGACGAGCCAATTGGTGAAGACTTTAGTAAACGGTGGACATCGTTTAGAAATGACTTAAGTGTAATTTCGCAATTGAGGATTCCTCGATTTGTGTTGGCTGCAGATAAAATGGGACTTCAAATTCATGCCTTTTGTGATGCGTCCGAAAAGGCGTATTGTGCGGTAATATATATGCGTTCAATTTCTCAAGATGAAAAAATAACGGTAAATCTTTTGACATCTAAGACTAAGGTGGCACCCATTAAGACTCAGTCCATTCCACGACTTGAATTGTGTTCAGCCCTTATGTTGGCAAATTTGCTAAAAATGGTTTTACAGCATTTAAATTTTACTGAGACTGAAGTATTTGCCTGGACTGATTCTAGTCTGGCGTTGGCATGGCTTTCTTCAGAGCCTCATCGTTGGCAAACCTTCGTGGCTAACCGTGTTTCAAAAATCCAAGAGGCACTTCCTAATTTTCCGTGGAATCATGTTTCTGGAATTGAAAATCCTGCTGACTGCGGAACAAGGGGTATGTTGCCGTCGGAATTAGTAAATTGTGAATTATGGTTTCATGGTCCTCGATGGTTAAGAGAGCCATTGAACAACAATCAACATAATGATCCAGTTAACGGTAAAGAGATACAGGAGATTGTTTCAAAGGAAGAAAAGCGAAACTGTGTTGTAAACGTGTTTGATCTTAGTGATGATCATGTGATTTTCAGATATTCCACTTGGAATAGACTGGTACGAATCGTCGCGTGGTGCTTGAGATTTGTGAACAATGCAAAAAAGGTATCTCAGCGAATAAACGGTTTACTCTTGACATCAGAGCTTTTGAGAGCCACAACGAGGATAGTGAAATTAGTACAACACCAGTGTTTTTCTGATGAGATCCTTGCTTTAGGAAATCATAAATTGTTAAGACGTTCGAGCAAACTTTTAACATTAAATCCATTTCTGGATTCAAGCTGTATTTTGCGAGTTGGTGGAAGGTTGAGACATGCTAATGTTTCTGAAGATCAGAAACACCCAATAGTTTTGCCTAAGTCTCATCATATTACTGCATTGCTTATTAGACATTATCATATAACTTACTTGCATGCTGGTCCTCAGCTTCTTTTAGCTGTCCTTAGAACAAAATTTTGGATTTTAAGTGGTCGAGATGCAGTAAGAAAAATTGTGAAGACATGCATAAAGTGTTTCCGTGCTTCCCCAGCTATTGGTACACAATTAATGGGGGACCTGCCCGCTATGCGTGTCTTACCCAGTCGCCCATTTTCGAAGACGGGATGTGATTATGCCGGTCCGTTTATGTGTAAAGAAAGAAATCGTAGAGGTATTAAGGCATTTAAGAGTTACATAGCAATTTTTATTTGTTTTTCGACTCGTGCTATTCTTCTTGAATTGGTGTCAGATTTGTCCACTCCAACGTTTTTGGCTGCTCTGAAAAGATTTGTTTCTCGTAGAGGCAAGCCAGCCGAATTAGTAAGTTACTGTGCTACAAATTTTAACGGTGCAAGTAAGGAATTGAGGGAATTATATGAATTTATGTCCTCCACCATTAAAGATGAATCCTTACAGAATTATGTTGCTAATGAGGGCATCGTTTGGAAATTTAACCCTCCATCGGCTCCACATTTTGGTGGGCTGTGGGAGGCTAACATAAAGTCTGTGAAATATCATTTGCGTAGAACAATGGGAAATTCGCTATTTACAATTGAAGAGTTCTCAACATTATTGTCGCAAATTGAAGCTTGTTTGAACTCGAGACCTTTGTGTCCGTTGTCAAGTGATCCAAATGATCTAGAAGTTTTGACACCGGGTCATTTTTTGACGGGTGCTTCGTTGACAGCTATTCCAGAGCTTGATGTTTCTGAGGTTCCGCCTTCACGACTTCGTCGTTGGCAACTGACGCAGAGAGTATTCCAGCACTTTTGGAAGCGATGGAGTGCAGAGTATTTGTCTCAGTTGCAACAACGCCCCAAGTGGTTACGTCCAACAGCAAATTTAAAGATTGGGGACTTAGTGCTAATTAAAAATGAACCTGTGCCGGCGCTTCAATGGAAGCTGGGAAGAATCATTGAAACCTTTTCAGGTAGTGATGGTCATGTTAGAGTGGCCATAGTAAGAACTGCTACGGGAGAGCTCAAACGTCCTATTCACAAACTTTGTCCTTTACCTTTTGAATGAGAATAGTTAATTATAGCCCTTGAAGGTTTCAAGGCCGGGGGTGTATGTTCGGACAATATTTTCCGACAATGTTTTTGGACAGTGTTTTCCGACACACGTTCGACAGAGCATTTTCGATAGAGAGAACGATACCTAGATAAGAGATTATGTGCTTCCGCATACTTGTGCATCGAACCAGACTTCGCAAGTGATCTTGGGTTTACTTGCATGCAAGGACATTTCGCAGTTTGAATAGTTGGTTTATTCTTTCTTTTTGTTAACTGTTAAAGTGATTGTTTATGTAAGTTTTCAGTTCAGAGCAGAGAGAGCTCATGTGTGTTAGATGGCGGTCGCTGTCAAATGTGTAACCAAGAGGGTTTTAACGTTTTAATTAAAGTTTACAGTTCACATTTTTACCTTGTGTAGTTTTAATCAGTGTTTTCTTTCTTATTAAGTTTAAAGTTAACCAGCCGAGCTATCAACTTTCTTCTTGTAAAGATAGAAGAAATTAACAATCAGGTTTTCTTTTCTTAGTAATTAAATGTTTTGTTTAAAAATATCTAAAATGATGACAATGATTAACTAGTCGGATGTGCAGATCCCAATACTTTCTTCTAACTCACACAGATTTCGCATACACTAAAAAGAATCAGCACCAATTTATATCAAGATCTAATTAAATCTAAAGTTTTATTAAATTCCGTGCATTAGTTCTTGAGATATGACTATTGCTAAAATCGTGTAAATTCTGCAAAATGCAGCATAGCAGCGCCACCTGTTGGGAGATTTAGACCAAAACCTAACCAAAAACAACTTATGTCAACGTCTAACTGAATCTGAAGTTTGATGAAAATCCGTGCATTAGTTCTTGAGATATAGTTATCGTGATAATAATGAAAAAAGTAGCATAGCAGCGCCACCTATTGGACTATTTACGCCAAAATGTAAGTAGCATCTATTTATGTGATGGTCTAACAGAATCTGAAGTTTGATGAAATTCCGTGCATTAGTTCTTGAGATACAGCTATTGTAAAAATCACAAAAAATGCAGCATAGAAGCGCCACCTGTCGAGTGATTTTCACCAAAAACTAATCAGCACCATTTTATATCAGGGACTAACTGAATATAAAGTTTTATCAAATTTCGTGCATTAGTTCTTGAGATAGAGCGCCCACAAAAATTTTGTCGCATACAGACAGAATCACAGACAGACAGTTTCTAAAAACGGTCAAATCGTGTCCAGAATCTTCTAAAACGTATAAATCCGTCGAAAACCGGAAGTCGAAAATTTTCATAAATCCAATACTTTCTTCTTGTAAAGACAGAAGAAAGTAAAAAAGAAATTTATTCAACAGTAAAATAAATATTTCAAATGAATACTATATGCAGACTTGCCAAGTCTCCGGCTTTTTGCACACCAGTATTATCTTAGAGAGAATGTTATTCTTTTAAATCGCAGATTGGTCCGATTACATAAAAGAACATTTTCTGTACTAAAATACTGGTGTCCAAAAAGCCGGAGACTTTTCAACTCTGCTATATGTCATTCTGTATTATGTTATAATTGTACAACATATATGTATCAAAACATAAAAATTTATAAATAATAAACAATTCTATTATAATGTAAAAATTATTTTTCTAGAATGCTATATTATTATACATAATATACAGGATGTCCCAAAAGTCCTTCACACACTTTTAAATTCAATAAAATATTATGCAATTGGCGTACGAGAGTGCGGTTTGGACGATAAATGCTTCTTATGATCTGAAATTTTGTTTGAGCAAATAAAACAAGTGGGTAAGTGTGATCGAAGATTGCTCAAAAGGTTTCGTTTAATATTCCTTTAAAAACACTTTATCCTTTCTTTAATAAATTCAAATAAATTTCATTTAGCAACAACAACAAAAAAAAGTCGTGTTTTTTATAAAGTAAAAATTTACCGGTCTATTTTTTCCTTTTTTTCGAATATCTAAACCAGCCTGATAGCGGGCGAAGCCCGCTATTATATTCTGTCATAATAATATCCGTCATGCGGACTAAATGCGATATTTAAAAAAATAATTTCAAAATTAAACAAATTGTACACCTTCAACATGTTAAAATATGCGAATATTTCCATAATCGGATTTTTATCACGATTCAATATGTTTCTCAAACTCATATATTTACTATTCTCTATTACTCATATTGATACTCGCTTTGTATTATTCTCAAAATCTGAAAAATTTGTTAAACTTCCAATAGGACATCAGATTTTCTTTTTTTAATTCTCTAATGACGTGATATTAATCTGCTTTGTGTACATACACATACTCATACTCCTTGTATTATTGACAAATCTTAGACATTTTCCGTTTTATTACCACTATGACGTCAATAAATTTTATTTCATATTTATCTTTCTTTCAATTGGTGAAACATTTTATTTCATTTACATTTTTCACGTGGAAATCGTCTGATAGAAAATTAATTATTGTGGAAAGAATTTCATCGTGGGTTTTTAATTTTTGGCATCTGCTATAACGAAAAATGTTTAAATTTAATGGGAAAAAGCTGTTAGAATTTTGGTTTTTTATCTCTATTTATTAAAATAATACGAATTTTTAAAATTTTAATATTTTGAGCTCTTCATAGCTGGTATTCAGCTATATACATAAAGTTTCAACTCTGTAAATTATATAGTTTTTGAGAATGGCTCTGTGACAGACAGACAACGGAGCGGGAGTAATAGGGTTTCGTGTGATGAACGAAACCCTAAAAAAATAGTTCAAAAAATTTCTCATAGATGACGCTGCTTTGGCAAAGCTACCGAAGAAGTTGAATGCCTTTATACATAACATTGGCGAAAGACGCACAATTAGAGTTGCAAAGGCTAGAATAAACCCGGTTTAAACCTGGGAATAAACCGGGTCTATTGGAAATAAACCTGGGAATAAACCGATTCTTTGCAACTCTACGCACAATGCTAAAATAATTGGCGATAATAGAAAACGCGCCAAGATTAGTAGGGTACCTCTGTGAGATAATAGCGACATACGGACAAAAAACTTTTGATTAGTCAATACGATTTTGAAAAAAAAAAAACGATTCACCAAGCATCCAAGCGAGCTGTCTATTACCGCCAAACTAATGTTTGTTGACTTATCTCACTCGTCTAATCGAACTCATGAAGGCGAGTATTGTTAACTTCTGGAATGTGGGTTGCCATAATTTGGACAAAAATGGTACATACGCATTGTGCGTCTTTCGTCATTGTGATGTATAAAAGCAAGGCAACACTAGATACCGGGCTGGCTCATTCATTCTCATGACATCACAAATAGTGGCTGGCCGCGACCAGCGATTGGTATAAAGCGACGCGCCCATCGTTTTGTGCCAATCGCTGTATGTCTTTCGTCGCCGCCAGCCACCATTTGTGACGTCATGCTAATGAATGAGCCAGTTCGGTATCTAGTGTAGCCCTGATAAAAGAGTTCTACTTATTCGGTAGCTTTATAGAAGCAGCGCCATCTAGAGAAATTTTTGGAACTATTTTTTTTTACTTGTTTAAACAAAATTTCAGATCATGAAAAGCATTTTCGTCCAAACCGCACTCTCGTACGCCAATTGCTTGATCTTTTATTGAATTTTAAAATGTGTTAAGGACTTTTGGTATACACCCTGTATTATTCTATATATATATATTTATTTATATAAAATCAAATGAGCTCTAATTTCAAATATAGATTATTTGAAACTTAATGTGCGGATGATTTTATTTTTCATTGGGCCTAAAAGCAGTATTTTGATTTCATAAGATGAAGAAAAATTGATGCAATGATAGGCTTTAACAAAATCTATCTATAAATCATATAATAATCCTGTATTAATGTATATATAAATCCTATAATTAAGGATTATTTTATATAAGTTCTGTATAAAGTGAAATTTGACAGGAATCTATAACAGAAATCTAAGTATAATGTGATTTTCTTGTAATGAATTAAGTGTATTATATAAAAAGTGTATATTATATAAAAAGTGTATTATATAAATAAGTTTTATATAAAAATTTCCTTTCGGTAATAACAGTTGGCAATGATGTAGTAAAAAAATTAAAAAAAAACACCTTATTTTAATTAACTAATTATTGTAAAATATAATTTTGTAGACACTATTTAATTCTCGAATTTTTAATCATTGTAATTCAGATGTGATTTTTTTCTCTTTTTTAAGCGCCTTTATACCTAATTTATTTTACAGGAATTGGGTGCAATGAGAAGGGCACTTGTATTTTGTGTCGAATTAAAGCATGTGACACCCTACCAACTGGAAAAGGGTTTGAAATGTGATAAGCAGCTTGCTAGAGATATGATTGGAAAACTTGAAGCGGAAGGCTTTGTCAAAAAATCTGGGTAAGTAAATGTTTATTTTTACGATGTAACTTATTAATATTAATATACGGAAAAGGGGTTGTTCTAAGTTCAGAAAGTTTAAAACATACAGCGTGTCGTCCCTCTTAGTGTTGATCAATAGTTACTTCCTAAACCGATAGTTTAAAAAATACAGTTCCAGTTGCAAAAATATTTCAAATGCTCTTCTTCCTCATATGAAAAGTCATTTTCGTCAAGTTACAAAATTTAAATTTTAATACAATCCCTGGGTACAATAAGTTATATTTAGGAAATCTTTCTCCATGCTCTACAAAGTAGTCATAAAAATTCCATTCTTCTACGATCAAAAGTTACCGATTTTTAAGATACTTTGAATTTTATGAATATTTAGCGTTTTCTGGCAATAAAAAGGGAAAACGCGTTTTTAGTGATGGAATATGCTGAAACTTCATAAAGTTTCAACTATCATATCTTGGTAGGTTTAGGTCGTAGAAGAATCTATATATTTAAAACGCTAAGCGATTTCTTTCGACAATCCGTGAGAACAAACTACTGCATCAAATTACACCATTCTTTTTTTTAATGAAAGATATTTGGACACAGATTTGTTATCGTGCATTCGTTTGTTCGAAAATTTAATTAATTAGCCGTAATTTTCAATTAAACTTTTACTGCTGCTTATGACGTCATAAAGTCGGCAACACCCACTGATGCAAGGCATAGAGTAATTTTATGAACTCTGTGGTGCACCAATCTTTTGACATTAGCTAATATCAACTAGGTAATATTTTAACATTGTAATATTAAATCTTAAAAAACTTACTTAAAATTAACTAAAATATAATCATAATAAAATATAAATAATAAAAAAACCCAGAATAAAAAAACCCATCGGCTTTTAATATTTTTATAGATTGTATATTGTATTATTATTTGTTTTTCCTTAACCCGTTTGTTTTATTTTTATTAAATTTAGTCATTTAAATCTTCTATCCTATTTTTCATAATTGTATTTAATTTTTAAAACAATATTTGTCGCTTAAAACGTGTTTTTTATAAGATCTTGTATCATTTAAAGCCGCTCATTCGATGCATTTTACATTTATGTAAATTGTATATATATATATATATATATATATATATATACCGGGTGATTATAATTAAAGTTACGATTTCAAAAATCGATAATTTTAAAACTACTGGTCAGAATGACTTGATATTTTAGCAGAACAAACGTGAGGCAATGGAATTTTGTTTGGCGAAGGAAAAAAAATAGTTCCAAATTGTGCCGATAGATGGCGTTGTCAGGGTAATGTCAGGGGAAAGACCAAAAATGTATCCTTGAACCCTTTCCGGCGCGGAGTAAATTTGTTTGCAAAATGATGAAATAATAGACTGACACCGGAATTTACAAACGAATCCATTAGTAAAAAGAAACTTGCTTATTTTTCTGGTTCTTAATGAAAGGAAAATTTTAATTAAATACCGGGTGATTATAATTAAAGTTACGATTTCAAAAATCGATAATTTTAATTAAAACTACTTGTCAGATTGACTTGATATTTTAGCAGAACAATCGTGAGGCAATGGAATTTTGTTTGGCGAAGGAAAAAAAAGTTTAAAAATGTGCCCATAGATGGCGCTGTCTGGGTTCACATTGTCTGAAGATATGCAAATTACTAATACGTGACATGCGCACCGCAGACATAGCAACCATAAAAATGCAGAGCAGCAGCTCTTTGCCTGAATGCTTCATCATGACTCTGACTATGAAGGATCGCTCTCTGCTCTTGAAGCTTTTTTTTATAAGAACGATGACTGTGCACTTACAGCTATTAGGAAGTTTCGGACATTAAAATCCATAAAAAACGGTCCAATAACAACAAATGGTCTGCAAAAAATGATTGCTAAATTCGAAGAGACCGGTTCATTTGACGTTAAATGGGGTAGAGGAAGGAAATCAGTTTCAGCTGCGGCAGTGGAAGATGTGGCTACAAGCATTACAGGAACATACTGACAGTGATGCTGGGATCAGCAGTGCAAGGTAGATTGGCCGAATGCTGGATATGCCGAACAGCACGGTGCGTAAAGTCCTACGGAACGTCTTACGCTGTTATCCGTACAAGATAACTCATGTGCAGGAGTTGCTACCTGCTGACCTGGAAGCACGTCAATCTTTTGCACTACAATTTCTTGCCCGGATGGAAGTGGACAACGGATGGCCATGGAACATTCTGTGGTCTGACGAAGCCCACTTTCATTTGCAAGGTTCTGTAAATACGCAAAATTGCAGGATATGGGCGACCGACAATCCGTCCCAGCTACAGCCATTACCTCTTCAGTCTGAAAAGGTCACTGTGTGGTGCGGAATAACGGCAGCTTTTATCGTCGGTCCATTTTTCTTCGAGGAGATCACACCTGCGGGTCCCGTTACCTGCACAGTTACTGGCAAGCGGTATGAAGCACTTTTGCGTAACCATGTTCTTCCGGCACTTCAACAGCGTCAGTGTGTGGATCGCATAATATTCATGCAAGATGGCGCTCCTCCGCACATTGCTACTACTGTGAAGCAGCTACTGAGTGATAATTTCGGAGATGATAGGATCATAAGCCGCCATTTTCCAACAACGTGCCCACGTTCCCCCGAATTAAACCCGTGTGATTTCTGGCTTTGGGGGTACCTGAAGAATGTTGTTTAGCGGGCGGATTCAGAATCTAGCCGACTTGAAGGCAAGCATCACACAACACACCCATTGCATTAGTACAGATACCCTCCGATCTGTTGTGGAGCATGCCGTTTTGCGCTTCCAATTAGTAGCGGAACAAGGCGGAGGGCATATTGAGCAACTTATGCCTTAATAATCAGTAAGGTGTTTGTTCCATGAAGCTCTTTTTTTTTTTCCATTTTTTGTCATTATCGCTGTCGTCGCTGTAAACACGTAGTCTTGTCTTTTCGCTAATAAATTTTTAGTAAATCTCTGAACTCTATTTTTTTCCTTTTGGCAACATCATTCCTATGTTTAACCCTTTAACGGGCGGTGGTCACAAAAAAGGACACCCAATTTTAATTCTAAAACTGACAAACGGCATCAAGAATATTCAATTAAAATTTTCCTTTCATTAAGAACCCGAAAATAAGCAAGTTTCTTTTTACTAATGGATTCGTTTGTAAATTCCGGTGTCAGTCTATTATTTCATCATTTTGCAAACAAATTTACACCGCGCCGGAAAGGGTTCAAGAATACATTTTTGGTCTTTCCCCTGACATTACCCTGACAACGCCATCTATCGGCACAATTTGGAACTATTTTTTTTCCTTCGCCAAACAAAATTCCATTGCCTCACGATTGTTCTGCTAAAATATCAAGTCATTCTGACCAGTAGTTTTAAAATTATCGATTTTTGAAATCGTAACTTTAATTATAATCACCCGGTATATATATATATATATATATATATATATATATATATATATATATATATATATATATATATATATATATATATATATATTTCTTTTTATAACTTTGATTTCTTTAATATGTTTATGTTATTCATATTAATTTTTAGTTATTTAAATTTTCTATGCTGTTTTTCATAGTAAAATAATGTTTGTCGCTTAAAACATCTTTTTTATAACATCTTGTTTCATTTAAAGCCCCACATTACATTCATTTTACATTTGTGTATATTGTGTATATATATATATATCTTCTTTTTTAATATATAACTTTAATTTCTTTAATATGTTTATGTTATTTGTATGTTTAAATTTTCTATACTGTTTTTCATAATAAAACAATGTTTGTCGATTAAAACGCCTCTTTTTTGTAACATCCTGTATCATTTAATAAACCCCTCATTAGATTAATTTAATATTTGTATACGTTGTTTATATAGTTTTCTTTATTCTTTTTGCAACTTTAATTCTTTTAAAATGCTATTTTATTTTTATTAATTCTCAGTTATTTAAATTTTCTATGCTGTTTGACATAATTGTACTTAATTTTTAAAGCAATGTATGTTGATGAAAACGCATTTTTTGTAACATCTGGTATCACTAACAACACCTCTTTAAAATTTGACTTTTATTGGTCTTGACATTGGCTAACATTCTTATGTTATGATGCCACTTTTTCCTATCAGAAATAAGGCTGTAGCAATTTAAAAAATTATATTGGTTCTTTACATTTGTCATCACACTCACAATCTAAACTTTTGATTAGCTCCACCCCTTACTTAGACTTTTCGTCAATGAGTACCCGCCCTGATGTAAATGTAACCCCACCCATATATCCCGTTTCGTTAGTAAAGTTTTTCTACTAGTTGCAGTTTCTTTAACATGTGTAGTTTTTAACCGCATATCTATTTTGAAGCAAAAACAATGGTGAAAGAAAGTTTCTTTCAAAACTATAATTAATAGCTAAATACTTCAAATAAATCATTTTAAAAAACAAAAAAAAACGATGCTGCACTTAACAATACAGGTTATAGATTTCCCCCCGCCCATTTAAACAGTAAAACGATGATCTGCTTCTAAACGTATTTTTTAAAAATGGTTCAAAAGAAGAAGCTCAGAGCCGATTCGTTTCCGTTGCATGTTTAAAAGTAAAAGAAACATAAAGAACGAAAAAAGAATCTGTAATCGCATGATTCTATTACTGGTGGGCGGGAATAGCGAAAACGTGTTATATAATTGCTCATGGGCGACTGGGCCGACGCATTTTCATTCTTTTTGCGAGTAGCCCATTGGGATTATACAGAAGTCTCTCTTTGTAAACGAAAACGGTACAACTTACCTTTTTTTCTGTATGCGTGTGGTTTTCGCCATGAACAGAGGTGCCAAGCTCTAACTGATCTTCCGTAATACAGTGATCTCTCACTTATACGCCAGGGTTCGCACGCTCTTGCGCCACTCCCCATTTTGTAAGGACTCTGCCACCAGAATAGTTGAAAGATAATTTTCTTCTTAATGGTATTCAAGATTCATTAGGTAGAAAATAGTTTTATGCGATTACTGGTGGAAGAGTCCTTACAAAATGGGACGTGGCTTAAAAGCGTGCGTACCCTGATACGAGATGTTCAGTAATTACTTTTTTACACCACTATTTTAATACAGTAAAATTCGATTTATAAATTCGGCGATTTAAGAAGTCGAAAATTACCTTATAAAAAAGCTGGTGCGGAAAAATGATTTCCGTTTATCGCGTATAAGTGAGAGATCACTGTACATGGGTTAATTTAAACCAGATTTTATACGTTTTGCACCAGAAATTTTTTTAAAGAAATGAAATTAAATATATTCCACATAGAAATCTGAAATTAACTAAATAAAGATTGGTTAATTATTTTTTCTCTTTCGAAACGTTGTTAAACTTGGTCAAATTAATCTACATATTACGGACGATTAGTGATAGCTTATCACCTCTGCATAAATAATAATAGTTTCACGTAAGCCCCAATGCTATGCATAACCCCGACAGGGTTACCATTTTTATCTTTAATTCCGAGTTCATACTGGAAATCCCGAAAGAATATTTTTATTTTATAAATGGAAGTCATTAACCCCTTAACAGTATTTACTCGAAAGTTGCTGGGGTAAGAAGAGTTTGTTTTCTTCGTTACTAAATGCTTTCAGAAACCACAAATTTTTAACCATAATTTTTGCTGTATTTGGCGGACATATCTCGATTGTACAAGATAGATATTTTAATACAAAAAGTGGTTTTTAGCCCTTATTTTTAATTTATTGTGTCCAATAGTAATGTTAAATAAAACTGTTAAGGGGTTAAATAATAAAAAGTTTGATATTCAAAATTTCTAGTAAATATTCAGAATTTCTGCATCAAGAAAAGGGCCAAACTGAGAACATTGGTCCCATGTTGGAAACTACTGGTTAGGATTCTTATCCAGCAGATCTTCCTCTGCGCCATCGGCATAAAAAAAAACATAAATTTGTAAACCATACAGTACCGTGGGGTTAAGGGGGACATGCTTCCCAAAAAAGGCTCCGCGAGTCCAAAAGTTTGGGAACCACTGATCTGAACATAAACATAACAATATGAATAACAAATTTCACGTAAAATATTGCAATTTAAATTATTCCAATTGAAAGAAGATTTGGAGAGTTATCCCTGACGCCCAGCTAACATAAAAGTACCAATTTTATTTTATTTATTTACACATATATTCAATTTTATTATAAAACACCAGGTTGCCATACAAAGCAAAAATCGTCATTTAGGCGTCAAAAATTAACCGCAGTTACAGTCCTAGAATACATTATATTTATAGAATGACATACATGTATATATATATATATATATATATATATATATATATATATAAGTATATATACTTCACTGGCGCCCGGCTAACCGAAAAGTATCCCAAATTATTCGCCAAACTGTAGCGCCAGAATGTTGCCATTAAATCTCAAAAATAAAAATAATAATAAAATAATAATTAGGAAAAGCCCCATTTACTAAAGTATCACTTATCAGTAACTTTAAACAATAAAATTTACAATATATTAATGAAAACAGAATAAAAAATACTCTTGAATATTTATTTATTTATATTATTTCTCTTAATTATCCCTTTCGACTGTTGGATAAATGTTTCTGACGTCAGTTGAATTTTATCGATTGTACGAAACTACGCATCACAACATTTTTTTCAATGCTTTTTCTATTTTAATATCATGGTTTCGAAGACGTAATTTTTATTTTAATTAATGTAATAACTAATAAATCAGTAAAACATCATTATAAATACATTTAACGTCGAATCAAAAATCACTTGATGAGAACTTTTAGGCCGAATTTTTTAATTTGCAAGTTAAATTTCGGTGAAAATATTTATCCGCGTGTTTTATAAGCGAATAATAATTCATATTTATTGTGACGTCACCGGAATATTGTCCATTAGGTTTATTTTATCATTATGCATTATAACTTTGTTGATGTCATTTTTTCATTACAATTAAATACAAAATATATTTTTATTTGTAACATGGTGTTTAAGCATAAAAGTAACTTATAAAAAGTGCGTGTGAAAAGTTTGCGCCGGGGAAAATGACGTTATGCTTAGCTTGAAATGCATTTTAACATTGATAAAACTAAAAAGAAAAATTAATTGTGTCAACATGACATAATGTAACTGATTTTTCAATTTTTAATTTTAAAGGTCAGAATTTAAGCCTTTATTGGTTGCTTCATCTTGATTGCATACCTTGATTACATGTTACCAATTACTTTCTTTTTAGGTGCGTTCGTAATTATATAAATACGTAGCACCTATAGTCGTCGTTTGGTCCGTCCGTCTGTCCGTCCGTCTGTCTGTCTGTCCGTCCGTCTGTCTGTCCGTCCGCATATAACAACGCAAAAACTACCCAACCAAATGGTTTGCAATTTAAAATATATTATCTTTGCAGAATTTTGTCGAGACATTTCAAATTTTATTAAAATCGAATCAAAACTTTAGGAGATATTAATAAAAATATTTATTAAGAAATTTGATTTTTTTTTTTAAATCGGTGCTTTTTTGTTAGAGGAGCTTCCGATGGATGTTAAATCGTCAAGCGACCGAGATACTTATTTTATTACAGAAATTAATCTGCAGACGATATAATTCATTTCACAGAATTAAAAATCATCAAGATCTGAATATTTATATAACTAGCTGATACATATATATCTGAATATTTATATAACTAGTTAAGATATTTGTATGAACAGTGTCATAAAATATATACTTAACTAGCTGTTTAGCCCGTTCTACGCACGGGATATCATGAATTTAATTCTAAAACGTGCGTACGAACGCACCTCGTTTGTAACGTTTGACGTACAATTTCCAACTTGTTTTTAATTATAGGTAAGAAGATTTCATTTTTTTATAAAAAAATTCACAAAAGTAAAGATTTTCAGGAAAATTAAAATTATTAAAAATAGTGTTATGGGAAAAAAGCTTGAAATAATGATTGTATTTGTAGCTAGAATAAATAATGTAAGGCTAATATTTTATAGGAATTATTTTGGTAGGTTTGTTATAAGTTCATTTAACAGTTCCTTATTAGTGGTACAGTCCTATTTCTTCCACTGTGAATTTCTCTTTCGATGTCAAAAAATGATAGTCTACTTTTGGACGCCAGCAGTGGCAATTTTTAGAAATGTATAACGGTTGTGACAACAAACGGCCCTATCGCTTTAGCTTTCATCGCGCTTGCATCACTTCTAAATACTACAAATTTCAATTTTTTACATTTTACTACATTTTACAATTTCAGTTCTTACATCATCAATTAGAAAAAAATTAGCTTTCGATTGAAATTTATTTGAAAGTTGCCGCTTAATTTAACGAATTTTTAAATAATTTTCAAGCATGAAATATTTTTCAATTCTATCTCAACAATGATCATCAGTTTGCTTTAATAATGTAACATATTTCATGGGAAAGTTGCCCCAATTGAAAATAGATTTTCTTAACCATCATAAAAACCGAAAAAGAAAAATAATAAAAACCCCTGATAAATCATAAGATCAGATTATCTAAAAGAAAGAGCATTTTGGTGCTAAACTAAAATCTGTCAAGAAAAAAAAACTATTTATAGTTTATGATTAACATAAAATTGATATGCTGAATTCGTTGATGTATATGTTGCCTCAGAATATTCTAGGAACTGTATTTTATTATTTTTTTTAAAGATCCATTGGATATTTAACTGTATAAGAAGGAAAAGATCCCCGACTGTGATGGAAAAGGAATAATCATCCTGATTATTTAAAGGAACCGAAGAAATCATACAAATAAATTACACTTGAAAACATTAAGAATCACCCTTATCTGCAGATTGATTTATTATTGTAAAAAAAAAAAAAAAAAAAAAAAATCTTCATCTTTACATAGAAATTGATTAGCTTAAAACAATGCATGCGTTTCAGAAGATATGGATTTGAAACGAACAATGATTAAAGAAGATATTTTAAAACTTTTAATTTAAACATTTTAAAACTTTTTTTTTAACGTCGAATTTTGACGGTGCCTTTGGTGAGATGCAATGCACATAGGAGCTCATTCGGTTGCATTATCACAGGGGGGTGGGGAGATGTGTGCTTTATTTACTATGTTCTTTTATTGACTGTGTTATGATTTAAAAATTTAACTCTTAATTTATTCAGTATTTTACATTTAACTTTAATTTATTCTTCAATTTAATTAAATTCATTAAATTCATTTAAATTAATTAAGCTAAATTTCATTTTTGCATTTTAAATCTAACATTCTTTCTAAATTGTTTACTTTTGGTGAGAATATAAATTAATTTCAGAATCTTTCCATTACATATGTTTTAGGATATTTATTCATTCAATTTAATTTACATTTTATTCACTTTGCAATATTAATTAAACTTCATTTCAAATTATCTAAAATAAAAATATTTATAACTTACTTTTTCTAACTTTTAAATAATATACAGTCTAAAATAAATTATTCCAAAATATAGTGTATTTCCTTTTTAATAATATTGATAAAAAATTGGTTAATTGTTAATTTTATTCTTTTCAGAAAGTTCAAATTCATTTATTTTAATTCAGGCAAATTCTTTCAGAATCGCGAACTTTTCCATATTTCATTTCAAAATTTCTAAGTCCAATAATCATTTTTCAAAATTTCTTAATTTAAATATTTTACTTTCAAAAACATATCTGGTGGAAAGAAATTTTAATTTTATTTAGATTGCTAAAATTTCATTTGTTTTCATCCATTAGTTTGGCAGTTATAGATTTTTAATTACTTTCGTTTTTTCTGTTTTGAATTTCGTCGAGATTTACGATCAGACGCCATTGATGAGTATTTGGATGTTTCGGGTAAACAAGCAGGCATTATTTCTTAGTTCCCGCGCATTTGTATCTGGGTCAGTGACTCACGTGAGGCAAGGTCATTATCAGTCCGATTCAAGGTGACAGATAGAAGCTCATAGAACATTCGCAATGACGTGTCGTCAACAGTTAATATTTGACTTTGACCGTGTGGGTGAGCTTCTTCAAAAAATCCATCAGGGGGTGTCACGAGCGCGACAGTTAGATTCGGAACCGTTAGGAGATGCTCTTTTTTGATTGGCGGAGATTTCAAATCTCAGAGAGAGATCGTACTTTGAGTATTGAAGGAGAATCACTTCGCCAAATTCGTTTGATCGACTAACAACGCTTTTTTAGGCTGTCGGGCCTCTGGCCTGGCGGCAGTTGAGTTTGTTCCAGCACTGGATGAAGTTATTCACTTAGTGGGTGGAAATGTGTTGTGATTTTCTCGAGAGATAGAGATACTAAGATTTTTAGATGCTACGGAGCAGTGTTACCATCTCTTTTCGACATCTTGAGCTATTTATTAGCTATCGCTAATTTATTGAAGAGTATTTACGATGTATTAAATTGAACCAGCAGAATTAGATGCTAGCCAATCCACTTTGACATCTAGACCCACCTACATTCTTCAGCGTGTTCGGAGAGCCAGTCCGTGAATTTTCGTACATCCCTGAGTGATTTCTCATTAGATAGATGCAAGCGTGATAGAAGAAAAACGTTCATATTCTTTATTTTCCTATTCCAACAATGAACTCCATTTCTTGAATTTATTCATATAACAATAGCATTTCATTTCAAGTATAAAAAATTATGTTCATCGACAACTGAATTTACCGTGTAAAAGAATCTGCCATTTTTCTGAGAGACTTTTTTTTAATCTTCAAGAACATCCTTAATGACGAACATTAAATTTTGAAACAATAAACTTATTTAAACGAATATCATTTTAAATTAATCTAAAAGGACTGAACATCATACATTTTGAATGTATTCTCATGATTTAAAATTATTAAAAATTATCTGGTAAGAATTATTGTGAAAGAAGAAAGAATGTGAATTAATATAATCAATTGAAGTTCTTTGCATATTAATATTTTGTGAGTGCTCTTTCTGCTTCAAATAAATCTATGTGTGTCATCTATTTGGTGAGTTATTTATTTTCTTAATTTACATTTCACCGATTTCAGATGGATCAACTTTGGTAAAAATGTTTATCATTCTTAAATTTTACAATTAAGCTTTCAACTTTTATTCTAATATTCCAACATTAAATTTTAACCTTTTTAATTTAACTTATTTCACAACGCAATGTTACTGTCACTTGAGATTACGCCATATAGAGAGATTTTGGGATAGTTAACTTGTACTATTTTCAAAATTGAATTTTCAGGTTTGGATTCAATCGGAGTATTTTTCGAGAGAATCATCACTTCATTAATTTTTCCCGGTATAAGTTCTCCGATCCCTAAATCTCGCTATAGACTGAATATGAGATGAACGTAGGGATATACTATTTGTATGATACTTCATAGGTCCAGGAATTTTTTTTTCTTGCCGTGGGGAATATGGCGGTAATGTCAAACTGATTTGCCTTACACAGTTGTTTACGGATTGTTTGTTTGGAGTTAGCTTCGGAATTAGTACTGTAATTCACTGAGGGGGGGGGGGGGGCTTTTAAAATAAAATATTTGAAAGACTGTTTCATACGCACCCCTTCTTATGTAATAAAGAAGCTTATTTTACTAATATTGTTATTGTAATTTTTTTCCGTCAAGTTTTGACGGGTTCCATCTAGTAAAAATTATTTTACTTAATATTTACTTACTTTACTTAATTATTTAACTCACGGAGAGAGTTTTTCTAAATATAACACACAAAACCCAAGAAGCGTATCTGGAGGCACGGCAGTGCCTCCGCCAAGTCGAGAGAAGACAGCCGTAAGCATACTTTTCTGGAAGCAACTCAGGGCACTTTTGACCCCCCCCCCCATATCTCCGCGCTGGAGTATCCCAAAAATTTGAAACTTCGTTTTTCTAGAGTATTTGGCACACAAGACCAAAATTTAAAATTACAACTTTCTGTCTTTTCTAGTCCAGACGATATATGAACTCAAACATTCGATTTTTTGTCACTCACTCACTCACTCGTTCACGCGTCATCAAAAAGATTAGGTAGATCCCGTAGCCCTAGGAACTTGACATTTGGAAAAAAGGTAGTGTTTAGGATACAAAGAAAGAAAAAATTATAAAATCCGGAAAATTCGAAAAAAAAAAAACATTCGAAAATTTAACAAATTCCATCAAAATTGAAAATTGAAAATAATACGATCTTGTAGTCTTAGAAACTTAAGATTCGGTGTGAAGGTAGTGTTTAGTATCCAGAAAAAGAAAACATCA
Organism: Maratus michaelseni; assembly: GCA_963931845.1. Classification (NCBI taxonomy): domain Eukaryota; kingdom Metazoa; phylum Arthropoda; class Arachnida; order Araneae; family Salticidae; genus Maratus; species Maratus michaelseni. The sequence goes on along the minus strand of OZ007598.1, from coordinate 113,974,591 downwards.
AAAACACCAAAAAAATCGAAAGCAAAATTGAAAAAATCGAAAATTTTCAAATAATCCGATTTTGTTGCGCTAGAAACTTGGAATTCGGTATAAAGATAGTATTTAGGATGCAGAATAAGGAAAAATTAAAAGTTCCGGAACATTCGAAAAAAAAAATTCAAAAATTCGAAAAAAAATGAAAAAATTAAAATAATTTGATTTTTTAGCCTTAGAAACTTAAAATTCGCAGTAAAGATAGTGTTTAGGATTCAGAATAAGTTAAAATAAGAAACGCAATAAAATTCGAAAATAAAATCAAAAAATCGGAAAAATCGAAAAGTAAGGAAAATTTGAAAATAATTCGATTTTAAAGCGCTAGAAACTTGAAATTTGGAATAAAGGTAATATTTAACATACTAAATAAGGAAAAATTCAAAAATATGGATAATTCAAAAAATATCCATAAATTAGTGCAGACGATATATGAACTCAAAGTTTCTATATTTTGTCACTCACACACTCACTCACTCTCGCGTCATCAAAAAGATTGGGTAGATTCCGCAGCCACAGAAACTTAAAATTTGGAATAAAGCTAGTGTTTCGGATACAAAGACAGGAAAAATTATAAAATTCGGAAAATTAAAAAAAAAAACATTCGAAAATTCAAAAAAAATCGAACAAAATTGAAAATTGAAAATAACACGATCTTGTAGTCTTAAAAACTTAAAATTTGGTGTGAAGGTAGTGTTTAGAATTCAGAAAAAGAAAACCACAAAAAAATTGAAAATAAAATCGAAAAATCGAAAAATTTCAAATAATCCAATTTTGTTGCGCTAGAAACTTGGAATTCGGAATAAAGGTAGTATTTAGATGCAAAATAAGAAAAAATTAAAAAATCCAGAAAATTAGAAAAAAAAACAAAAATTCGAAAAATTCGAAAAAAAAAAAATGAAAAAAATTTAAATAATTTGATTTTTTGGCCTTAGAAACTTAAAATTCGCGGTAAAGATAGTGTTTAGGATTCAGAATAAGTTAAAATAAAAACGCAATAAAATTCGAAAATAAAATAAAAAAATCGAAAGAAATCGAAAAATAAGGAAATTTTGAAAATAATTCGATTTCATAGTGCTAGAAACTTGAAATTTGGAATAAAGGTAATATTTAAGATACTAAATAAGGAAACATTAAAAAATATGGATAATTAAAAAAAAAAAAAAAAGAAAATTTAAAAAAAAATAGAAAGAAAGAAAGAAAAAGAAAAAGTGAGAAATTGAAAATAATATGATCTCGTAGTCTTAGAAACTGAAAATTTGGTGTAAAGGTAGTGTTTAGGATTCAGAAAAATAAAAAAATAAAAACACAACAAAAATTGAAAATAAAATAAAAAAATCGAAAAAAAACGGAAATTTGAAAATAATTCGATTTTGTAAAGCTAGAAACTTAAAATTTGGAATAAAGGTAGTATTTAGGATACAAAAAAAAAAAAAAAAAAGAAATAAAATATCTGTAAAATTCGAAAAAAAAATCGAAAAATTGAAAAAAATTCGATTTTGTAGCTTTAGAACTTAAAATTTGACGTAAACTTATTGTTTAAGATACAGAAAAAGGAAAAATTAAAACACAATAAATTCGAAAATAGAATAAAAAACTCGAAAAAGATCGGAAATTTCAAAATAATTCGATTTTGTAGCGCTAGAAACTTGAAATTTGTAATTAAGGATACAAAATAAGAAAAAATCCAGAAAATTATAAAAAAAATTCGAAAAAATAAAAAATTGAAAATAATTTTATCTTGTAGTCTTAGAAACTTAAAACTTGATGTAAAGGTAGTATTTACTATTCAATAAAAGGAACAATTAAAATATTCGTTAAATTCGAAAATAAAATCGAAATATCTTTAAGAAATCGAAAATTCGAAAACAATTTGATTTTGTACTGCTAGAAACATTAGTTTTAAGATAATTGTCCTATTAGCTAGTACAACGCTCCGAATTGTTTTATGTTATTTCCCCCGGATTATGGTTTTCTTTTCTTTCGTTTACGAATTTCGTTATAGAAAAGTTCCGCTATAGACTCGCTACGATATAGGCGATTTCTTTATAGACAGATTTGTTTTCTTTCACAGGTTGTACTCTATTTACTTCACATATGAAATATGGATTGTTAAATGATGTTAGCCCCACAAAAATTTTCACAGCTCCCCCTACCCTCCCGACATTACTGGCTGGTTATGGCTTGATAGTCCTTTCTAAATAAAATCATGGTGAGTCTAAGATTCACTTGATTTAACTCTAAATTGAACCTAAATGATCCTAAGAAGACGGACCAAATAATTACTATATTTGCATGACAATCAGGTAACTTAGAATTAAAATCGAAAAATCAATGAATTTATAAAAAGTCGAAAATTCGAAAATAATTCGATTTTGTAGTCCTAGAAGCTTAACATTTGGCAGAAAGGCAGGGTTTAGTACACAAAGTAAGGAAAAATTAAAAAATCCGTAAATAATAAAAAAAAAGACTAAAAAAAACAAAACAAAAAAACATCGAAAAAAGGAATATATAGTTTGATTTATTGGAAATTTCCGGAAATTTTAATTTCGGCTTTCTTTTTATACTAAAAAGTTCTTTTATGTTAAATATCAAGTATCTAGGGCTACGAGTAATATCTCAGATGGATTGCGCCTATCCTGGAAGCAATTGAGAGTACTTTTGACACTCCCCCTCCCATAACTTAGTGCTTGCCTAGGAACCTGAAATCTCTTTTTATCTACAGTACTTTGCAAACAAAACTAAAGCTTCAAATTTTTTATACCTGTAAATAATAGGGACAGAGTGTGGGCTTAGCGAAAATCAGTGAATGATCTCCAAAAAGAACTTAGTAAAAGTAAATTACTTAGTAAAAGAAGTGAAATCTCATCAAAAAGTCACCTGTAAAAAATGCAGCCAAGTCTCGTAATTCATTTACCGTAAAAAGTACTGAGATCGTATAAAGCCAAGTTTAATTATCTTATTAACTCTGAAATTTTCATTCACAAATCACTCCTAGTCTCTACATCTTTAGTTAATTATTATTTTGTGATTTTGCAATTACGCAGCACAGGGAAGTTGTTACAATTTACTATGTTATGGTATGGGATGGGATAATTTAATTAAGGCAAATTATATACGCACAGGGAAGTTATTACACTTTAATATGTTATAGTATTATTTGATTAAGACTAACTATATACATTACATTCTCGTGCTACGTAATTGCCAAGTCACAAAATAATAATTAACTAAAGATGTAGAGACTAGGAGTGATTTGTGAATGAAAACTTCAGAGTTAATAAGATAGTTAAACTTGGCTTTATACGATCTAGTGCTCCCGATGCGATACGTATATCAGTTATACGTTTAACCGATATACGTATATACGTATAATACGTATTTAAGAAATACGTATACCCTAAAATATACGTTTAAACGTATCCATATACGTATAAGCGTATATCGGTTAAACGTATAATTTAAGTATACGAAAAATTCAATTATACGTATATTTTAAATACGTATTTACTTTTAATGCCAATGGACCTCATTAGTATTACGTTACAAAACGGGGAACAAGCTGGAAATCAGTGGTTTTAGCGAAATAATTTGCATAATATGTTTCATACATAGGATTTTGTTATTTTTCCCTATAAACGATTATTATAAGCATATAACGGAAGAAAACACTTTTTGAGAAAAGAATGAGAATAGACACGTTTCAGATTTATTGTCACTTCTTGTTAAGTAAGTTTATTTTTCTTTTCTAATTTTTTGAAAATTCTTTATTTGTGAGTGCGTGTACTCAAGATTGCGTCCGGGTTCAAATGTTATTCTTTCGACGGGGCTAATGTTTTCCACTCTGTGTTAATGTGTATAACGCGAGTTCATTTTTTTAATCATGACACTCATGGTATACAAGGTTTATGGACATTACGTTTAAGATTTTTTGTTAATTTTGACAAATTTTATTTTTTGTGTGAAGTACTTATAAATTTTGATTTCTAATAGCCAGACAAATAATCGTCAATGCAGATTTTAGAACGCAATCACACATGCATAAAATGACTTGCCTTCTCATTTCTTTTTTAATGTAGGACGTATTTTCAAAATATTTTAACACGGCGACTACCGGGTTAAAATTAACGGAATGTTATTTTATTCAGAAATTCCGAATTCATACCTGAAAATACTAATAGCAATATTTGCTTTATTTAATGACAGACATTTTGTGATTACATAAAATAAAAAAAAACTTCTTTCAAAATTTCCGGTATTAATTCGTAATTTTGGATTAAAAGTGGAATGTCAAATAAGTGACCAAGTGACGACGCCACGTATACGTCCTCGGTAGCAACCGTGTTAAATAGAGAAAAAACTATTCTTAAATACAATAAAAGTATGAGTGTGAAACTTCCCAGGAAATGGATTGGTCAGTGTCACTATAAGATAAAAAGTTAATGCATGCCTATGTTCTACGGTCGCATTAAAAAATAATTTTTCGCGCGAAATGTCCACGCCATAAATCTAAAGAAGTTGTGTGTGGAGGTGTTACAGACATGCGAAAATTTGCTTTGGAGCTACCCGCTACCCATAGTAAAACATTTCATAATTAATAGCTTAGATTTAAGGGGGGAAAAAACTCTATATCTCAACTGAGGGAAAAAAGTTTCGATTTTTAATTGTTTTTTGGAATACCTCTACCGCTAGACAGGTAAATTAGGGACTTTCGTGGATCTTTGAACAAGTTATCTCGATGCCACGTAAACTACGAGAATGTGGACCTCAGTGGGTGTTTCTCAATTTCTCTGATCCGCAGACCCGGTAGGTGCCATTTCCCTTTACTTCTGGCATCAGGGTTTTGGTTTTTGTGACGTCACTGGTGGTGCTAAGGTGCATTCTTCCAATGGGAAAGAACCTTTTTTTCTGATTTAAAATAGTATTTATGCTAAAAAAAAAATCGTTTCTTTGGTCATAGGAGAGCATATTTCTTCAAAATAAAACATTTTTCATTAGGCACAAAGTAAAGTATTTTTTCTAGGAATAAAGCGATTTAGAGGAGATTTTTTTTCCTTCAAATGAAATAATCGTGTATTTTTTCTTTGCTAATATGGGAGTTTGTATTGCTTGTTATCTTTGGTCGATCTTTGAAAGGGACGAGGGTGCAATGTAAACAATTATTTTCATTTCCTTTGACAGCAAGGGCAGTTTTCCCTCACACGAAGCTTTAATTCCTTCTCAGAAAGAGATATTTCCGGTCACATTTCCTAAATACGTGACAAATATTTTCCAGCTTTTGTTAGTGCTTTTGGTCTTAGCTCTTTAAAATAATGCATTCTTTGCATTGATTTTGCAGAAAATGCCTAGTACTTATGCTATTGCAACATGTACTAATCGTTTGGATAAAACGCAAAATGTTCTATATCATACATTTTCGAAGAAATCTGATATAAAAAATTGATGGATTATTGCATCCAAAGTGTAAAGAATTGAGTCTCTTCACCCAGGTGTAGTGTGTGTCATCTTAAACTTTCCCGTGAGAACGCTTAGAAGGGAATTTTTTCCTTAATACCTTCCCACGCTAGTGTAGCTTTGAAGATAGGTAAAATGCCGAATGTCTTTTGTGCTGCGAGTGAAACGCTCAGACATTGATTCATCGAAAAGGATCACCCCAGTGGCGGCCTTGTGCTTTGATCTATGCCGGTAAAGGGGGAGACGAACTCTGCACATGATAAAAATAAGAAAAACATGATTTTATGTTTGCATACGATTCTATATCCTTTATCATAGAATATCCAATAACAGACTTGTTATAAATGGGAATGACGTATCCCAAAGTTGCTTAGAGGCTGAGGAGTTTCAAGATGCTCCGCCTCGACCTAATCCCCGCCCCTAGTGTAAAATCCCCTGTGAGAGATTGAGAAAGAAAGAAGTCAGTTTTTGAAAAGATCTCAACGAGAGAAGTTGCTCTCAGAAGAGAGGACAAGAAACATCTGTTTCTTACTTAGCGTAGTCGAGACGCTAGAGAGGTCGTTCCTCTGTTGGATTGATACTTGAGGTATAAGAGAAAGCCCTAACAAAGAGAAGGCACTACAAGTGCAAGGGAAGGAGTTCTTAACTCCGAAGTATCGTAGAATAGAAGATATTCCGAAGGAACGGAACGGGTACTTCTAGGCCCGAGCGAACTCTACTTAGTAACTACGGCAGACTGTGCGTTGCAGAAACCGTTGCTGTGAGAGTTAGACTCAGAGTCTAGAGACAATTAATTGAAAGCTGATGACCTACAAAAAATAATTTAAATGATGTAATTTCCACTTGTATATATTATTATTAGAATCGATATTGTGTTACAATAAAAGTTCTATTTTTTAATTATATAAGAATTCTCTTTGCCATTGATTCGATTCGCTACCACTTACCAACTATATCGAGTCGGCATAGAGGAGGCGTTAAAAAAGGAACAGATAATAGCTTTAGAAAAATCATGCATCAAGCACAGATTATGTAACACTTTTCAACTTTTCAAAAATACTGTTATAAATCTTTACTGTTTAATTAGGTCTGATGTCTAAGAGAAAAATTTGTACAAAGGCATAACACATTTAAAAATGCCATTTTAGGAATTACTAACAATATTCGAAAAAATATCGAATTCTTTTGTGCACCCCTGTATATGGTCTATAGATTTGTATATAAACTATGCATACAAATTACTAATAATATTACTAATATTATACATACAGCGTCATAAATTGCTAAAATTTAGTTCAGTTAGGGAGGGCATAGCACAGTTGAAAATTCACCTTCAGCAATTTCCGTTGATAAACGCACATGTATTCCAGTATTTTGTGCTGCCTTGTGGGTGATCCATAGAATTTATACATAACAAGTAATAGGCAAAAAATTCGTTCCATTTAAAAAATAACTAAAATCGCAATTCAAGGAATTATTAGTAACTGACAGTACTTTAACCGAATACTTTTGAGTGTTTCTGTAAATGAACAATACATTATATGACAGTAAGCGCCTTGTAGTGCACCTCAGTGATCAATTTGAATATGTATAAAATATTGAAACATCTTTAAAATAAGCTGCAAACGATTTTTCCCCATAGACCGTAATGTAACGAATTCTTTTCAGTGCTGCAATAAAGGTATAAGTGCTATGCATACAATATTCTATAGTAAACCTCTTATAGTGCACATGTTATATATGTCAATTTTAATATGTTTGAAATATTTTAACATCATGACAATAAGCCGCAAACGATTTTCCCCGTAGACCGTAAAGTAACGGAATTCTTTTGAACTCCCTGTAAAATAAGCTGTAAGTGCTACACACTTCATTTTCAATACCGAACATGGCATAATAAAGCTCAATAAGGTATATAAATTGCATAACAATCCGAGTATATTTACGGCGTTAGAGCACAGACAGACAGGACAGACAGACGGCATACAGACAGAAAAACCGAATGTATAAACAGTTTTCAACTATGTTGGAAAGCTTAAAAAAGAGATACGCTGCCAAAAAATGAAAAATGTGGAGTCAATCAACTGTGTATGATCAGTATGTGTATGATCAATCAACTCATGTATTTTATCATTGCATGATAAAACAGTATGAAAAATTGCAAATAATAGAACATACATCTAAAATACATCAGTAGTAGAAGAATGTTCGTTTCAGTCCAGCAGGCTAAGCGCTAAGCGGTGGAGGTGGGTACCGGAAGTGAGCCTGGCAGTGGAAGCGGAAGTGATGAAAGATAAGACAGGAAGGGATGAAAGATAAGACAGGAAGTGAACCGGAAGTGTTGGAAGATAAGAGAGGAAGTGAAGTAGCGGAGGGCTTAATTTTTTTAACCGATAAGGGAGAGAGGGGAGGGCTTATTTTTAGGGGGCTTAATTTTTTTTGTGAAAAATAAAGGGTTTTAATCAGATTCTTTCTTGTCAGGGATTTTTTTTTTTAAATACGAAGTTTAGATGTAAGATATTTAAGAAATATAAACTACAACTTGGAGTACTTTTTGAAATTTTCTTATTTTTAGGGGGTCTTTTAGGTAGGGGAGGGCTTATTTTTAGGGGGCTTAATTTTTTTGCAGGAAAATAAAGGGAGATGAAAGGATTGGACCGACCTATAGGTGAACTGCGATTGAACAAAATGAACATCATTTTTTGTAAATAATATGTGTAACCTTTTCGAGTAGAGTTGAGGGGTAGGAACCCTGCTGTAAAAATAATAATATTAATAGAATATACAATTTTTTTTCATAAAAGTTTCTTATGGTTGGTGGGAAATGTTAAAGTAACAAAAGGTCAACAGTGCTAGTGGAGTTGAGGGGTAGGAACCCTGCTATAAAAATAATACCTGTAAAAGAAATATTTATGTGCTACCTTTCGCGCTCGTCGACCTAACTGTTCAGAGTTTAACATGAGATTTACTTATAATTCACCTGTAAAAGAATTTTTTTTTTTCATTCTTTAAACATTAACTTAAATGTGAATGAGATTAAAATAGATGCGAGGGCTAAATTTTTAGAGAGTTAAAATGAAAATCCACTGAGGGTTGTGTTAAATAAAAGGAGATGATCGACTTTCACAGCATTTTTCTAAAAGTTTATTTATCGAAAAAGGAATCATACGTTTCGATTATATTTGTTAACTATTATAGTTTAACATTAAAAAGCAGGTAGACATTCACATCTTTAGCGCTCGTCGACCTAACTGTTCGGAATATTTTTCGAACCCATTATGTTTGACTTTATAAAAGTTTCATGTAAAAAATTATTCTTTAAGTTTTAACTGAAATGAGATTGAAATAGATGTAATGGCTAAATTTTTAGAGAGTTAAAATGAAAATCCACTGAGGGTTGTGTTAAATAAAAGGAGATGATCGACTTTGACAGCATTTTTCTAAAAGTTTATTTATCGAAAAAGGAATCATACGTTTCGATTATATTTGTTAACTATTATAGTTTAACATTAAAAAGCATATAGACATTTACCTTTCGTGTTCGGAATTTTCTTCGAACCCATTATTTTTGACTTTATAAAAGTTTCATATAAAAAATTATTCTTTAAGTATTAACTGAAATGAGATTAAAATAGATGTAATGGCCAAATTTTTAAGGATTTAAAATGAAAATTGTGATAGCCATGTAAATGAAAGTAATGCGATTACTTTGCTTCATAAAAACCTAACACGAAAAAAGCTGGTAGACGTTTACCTTTCGCACTCGTCGACCTAACCGTTCGGAATTTTGTTTAAACTTCTCTCGAGTTCGTCGACATAACCGTTCAGAGTTTTCGTCGAAATCCGTATATAGATTAACTTACAATAGCTAACTTTTTTTAAGGGAAGTTTAAATAACATATTTCCCAAAGTGTCTTACAAACATTTAAGAATTTATACACACATAAGCACCTCGCCTATAGGTGCAAGGTTCTGACTTTAAAGCTACTAGATGTTGAAATTTAAACTTCTTGCGCTCGGCGACCTAACCGTTCAGAGTTTTTTTTTAAAACCTTGTGTCAATACGTGTTATGAACCCTTAGAAAGACCTACATGGAGGCACTTATCCCTAATATAGATAATCAACCCTAAACTAACCAGTTACAACACACACAAGACATAATCATTACATTCAGTTAATAAGTGATTTGACATGCAAAATATTAGATATAAAAACATACAATATGATATATACAAAACAATTTTAAAGATTTTTTTCCCTTTCATATGAACAATTTTTAGCAATAATTTAACTTGAGAGCAGGTATTTGTTTAGAGTTATACGATTATAATAAATTTTCATTAGATTTGACATTATACAACCAACATTTAAAAAAAGAGAACGACATCTAGTTTTTTAACGTCACATATTTGAATTATTAACCTATTTTAGTTAAAAGTATGATACTTAAGTGATTTTATTTGAAAAATCAATACAACATTTTAAAAGCAGTCGAAAGATTTTTGCTTTTGAAAAATAACTAACATAATTTTAATTTTTTAAAGCAGTTAGGTAGATGACACTAACTTTAAATAAAATACATATTTTTTATTATTATTAAAGAAATATAAACTACTCACACATTATTATTATGCTGCATTTTAACATAACAACATTCACAGTAATAGACATGCGATTAAGACCATTGGAATTCTACAACTTTTCTGCTGACATGTGGTCACAGAGGAAATCTTTTCATATAGAAGGCAAAATAAGATAATGATAAACATGATTCGTTATGCATATGTTGAAACAGGAAATTATTTAAGACGTGTGATTAAGACCATTTTACATGGTATTACAGAATAAATCTTTTCATAGGATGCAAGATAATATCACATAAGGTATTGATAAACGCGATTCGTTATGCATATTTTAAAACAGGAAATACATCCGTCAGATAACATTACTTTGTTTATATGAAGTGACCAAATACAAATTTTGCTGATTTAATTAATTTTATTTTGAATTTGAAAATAGTATTGACAGAACATTCAAATTTTACTTTTGCACAATATTTAAATAAGGGAAATTGTATACAATATTTAAAAAAAATTAATTAGGAATGTTAGAAAAGGAGAGTGCTTTAAGGAAAATACGTTACGATTTTAAAACTTTTTTTTTAATACATTTCTAAGTTTTATAAACTTTATCGAAAAAAAGAAAAGAAACTTTTTGCATGTGACTTTTTTTTAACCAATAAAATGCTAGTATTTTGAAACAAGCACCCCCTACATGAGAATGTTATTTTACGAACAAAGTGTTTAATGCTATACAATACTTTGTATGATTGATGTAAAAGGTTGTGATTTTCGTCTAAGTATTAAAGTTGATATGGAACGATTCATGCAGTCTTGTGAAGGTGATAAAACCATGTCACCGTTAACAATTAAAAAGTTACCCTATTTTTGCAAGTCGTGTGACAAAACATTTCCTCGAAAAGTTAACTTAGTGTTTCACATGAAAAATCATTTAAAGGAAAAATCTTTTCGCTGTGAGGTGTGTGGTGAAGTTTTTTCGCAAAAGATTCACAAATCGCCCAAACAATTCAAGTGTAGTGATTGCAACGAATTGTTTTCAAGAAAGACAGACTTATTGAAAGATAAGAAAACTCACAACTTAGCAAAACAACATTCGTGTACAAAGTGTTGTGAAATATTTAATTGTGAATCTGATTTTTTACAACATTGTGATACATTTCATAAAGCTTTACCTAACATTGCGAAATCACCCTGTTTGAAAGATTTGTTATTTGAACTGATAGTGAAGCTTATAGATTAGTTCGAACTTATAGTGAATTAAAAGACAAAATGATATGCGAAATATGTGAAGTGGAATTAACAGATCAAAACGTGCATGTATAGAATGCCTTTTACAAGTTGTTTAACTGATTTTAAGATTTCACTGAACGAGTGACTTATTGGACATTACAAAAATTTTGAAATTAGAATTGTATACATCTTAATATGACAGAATTATTTGATGTGTGTTATTTTAAATGATGAATAAAATAGTTTGATTGCGAAAAAAGTGTTTTCTTTAACCCACGCTGTTAAAACTGATGTTGTGTATTTTGAATGACTTAGACAAAATGTTAATTTAAAAAAAGATTTTAACATGAGATAAGAGTTTTATAATAAAAATTGACTCACCTAAAATTTTTTCAAGATAGTCTATCTACGTTTCCAATCTAAACTTGTTATCAGCTTGCTATATGCATGTTTGAGTGACTCATTTTTACCTGTGTCGAACTGTCTGTTGGGAAAATGATTGCCATTTTTAACACGTGTAGACGATTTTTACCCGGAAGCTGTTTGAACTATTAAATTTCAGATATCACCCATTTTTCTACAACATTTAAATATTTTAATGTATTTTCACTTGTATATTGGAAACTTGGGATTATCACCTTTATATCGGAACATGGAAGATAGAAAAAATAATAACTTTACACTGAGACAATATTTTAATCTAACAAAAATAGACTTAACACATTGTTAGAGGTTTTGGAAAAATATATAGTTGGTTAAAAATTTTAGAAAATTTAACATAAAGTAACAAATTTTAGAAAATAAACATTTCGATAAATGAAAAAAATTAAATTTTGGTAAACTTTACACTTAGACAATACTTCAAACTAGGAAAAAATAATAACTTTACACTGAGACAATATTTTAAACTAAGGAAAAATTAGACATAACACATTGTTAGAGTTTTTTTTTTTTTTAAACTATCTAGTTGGTTATAAATTTTAGAAAATTAGCAACAAATAAACATTTCATTAGATTGACAAAAGAAAATAATTAAATTTAAGTAAACTTTACACTTAGACAATGTTTCAAACTAAGAAAAATAATAACTTTACACTTATACAATATTTTAAACTAAGGAAAATTAATAACTTACACATTGTTAAAGTTTTTTTTTTAAAACAACACAACACTTTCAAAGCAGTGGAAATAGTATACCTGTAAAAAATTCAACTTAGTGGAATTTAATAGTGAAATTTTTTAACCTCACTCATTTAAAAAATAAAACTTTATAAAATTTTAAGTAAGCAACTGTTAAACATTTTGAATGTCTTAGACAAAGTAGGAATAAATTTGTTGAAATTCTATAAAACATGAAAAATTTCATAACTTTTAAAGGAAATTTTATTTATGATGAAATAAACTCGAGGTATTTATTATATGTTACTTAAACTACAAGAGAATTGATTGAAAATGTGCTACTTTTAATCACTCACAAGATAAGACATGATGTTAGGAATTATAGATAGGTTTTTCTCCCACACATGACGTCACTGATAACATATTTACTGACCAAGTCATAAAATTATAGTTTAGGGTAGGTTTTTCTACACGAAGTTGAGTTGAGATTTAAGATATTTGAGAAATAAAAACTACAACTTTGATTACTTTTTGAAATTTCCCCCTACATAAGAAAAATAACATAGAAAAATAAAATGAAAAGTCGTATTTGAATGGAATCGAATTATTATCCTTTCACTTAACAGTTGAATGCGTCGGCAATTACATCACAAAGATACTGATTGAATATATTGTGTTTTTTTTTTAAGGTTAAATTGATTTAATATTCAAGTTATTTCTTAATGATACACTTAAAAACAATAAACTTAATTAGCATTCAAAAAGCAAACGATCACATTATTGTATAAATCAAATGTTTTAAAAGTCACGAGTTAAAATTTGAAATGACTTATAGTTTAATTGGAATTTAGATGTGAACGTTTTAAAATGAAATAATAGTTTTTTTTGTATCGCTCTCTATCGGTGGGTAATAGAATTAAGAGATAATTAAAAGTTTTAACTTGAATTCGAACCCACAACAAAAATTATTTTTCGGTTTTATAATTTAGGGTAGGTTTAACTGAGCAAGCCATGATATGACAGTATTTATAGACGATTTAAGATATTCGATAAAGGAAATCATCTAAATTTCTAATTTAATTGAAGGGTTTACTACTTAAAGTACTACAAAATGAGTACAACACGATGCATAGTTTTTTAATTAATTATATTTTTCGAAAGGTTAAATTGAATTATTGATAAACTTAGGATTTATGTTTAAAGTGAATAAATTTGATATGTTAGGTTCACTTAATAACAGAGAGTTGAATAAGTTATTTTTAATAAAAATAAAGTTTACTAAAAGTTTTTAAAGTTAAAAAAATGTAAGTTACGTTAAAAAAGTTAACAAAAATATAGTTTTAAAAAATTTAAAGTTTACAAAAAGTTTAAAAATCTTTAAGTAAATCAAAATTAACTTTTTAATTTTAACTAATGAGAGACTATAATCTAACTGTTTATCCTTGTAACCAACTGGTGCATATCAAGTATCTGCACATGTGCAGTAAAAACATATACTAACTTGAGTCCGATTTTAAATTATTTGCTAATTTTTATACAGCTCGATTACCTTTCAGAAACAAAACAGAATGAAATACTTACCAAAAAACACGTCAACGTCTTATACTTACTTTCACTTAACTAATCTTTCTACATTAGCTTTGCTAGGGGGCGCTGCAATCGCTGCTAGAGGCGCTACTAGTTTCCGGTTTGTGACGTAGTTTCCGGTTTGCGATAAGAACAAGGTAAAAATAAAACACACGTGCATTCAGTTGGTGTTGTTTACCTGTACCTTGTTATTAGCCGTTTGCCTTCTCTTGGTCACTCGCTTGTCCAAACTTGTTTATGTGCTGCACGTCTGTTTTGCTGACTCATCTCTTGCTTTAACTGTTTGGACTTGTCTGATGTCAACTATCTCAGGTCTTTTGTCATAGCTTGAATGTACTTTATGTCGATCACTTTAATATAAAAGTTATGTCCCAACTTACTTAAACTTTGACTCATCTCTTGCTTTAACTGTTTGGACTTGTCTGATGTCAACTATCTCAGGTCTTTTGTCATAGCTTGAATGTACTTTATGTCGATCACTTTAATATAAAAGTTATGTCCCAACTTACTTAAACTTTGATAAAAATATTATTTATTTATAAATTATATCAAAGTCACTTTCGTTCAAAAATATGGTAAAGCCCGATTTTAAATTGAAGTTTAGGATAAATTCCCCAAATTTTGTAACATTTTAGCACTAATAAGAAATATTGTAAACACCCTGTACATAAAAAATAATATTAAATTCCCAAATTTTGTAACATTTTAGCACTAATAATAAATATTGTAAACACCCTGTACATACAAGTTTTGTAAAAATAATATTACTTATAGCTAACTCGTTTAGTCGCATGATAAGAACCTTCAATATCGCTAAAATCAGTGTTAAACGAAAATGCAACCATAGGTTTTACCGTCTAATTACATGTCTTTACATATTATTTTAAAATGTAAAGCATTATATCTGAACGAATGATATAAAAAAAGTTAGAATAGATCACATATTTTTGTTATTAAAAAAACTTATATGCAAACACACACTTACAAGGTTACAAGACTCAACAAACGATTCACCATGTTTTTTAAACTTAGTAAAATATTTTAAATTTATAAATTTAAATTAAAAATAAAATATTTTTAAATAAGAATATTTAAGAATTTTTAAAGTATTTTAATTTAAATTTATAAATTTAAAATATTTTACTAAGTTTAAAAAACATGGTGAATCGTTTGTTGAGTCTTGTAACCTTGTAAGTGTGTGTTTGCATATAAGTTTTTTTAATAACAAAAATATGTGATCTATTCTAACTTTTTTTATATCATTCGTTCAGATATAATGCTTTACATTTTAAAATAATATGTAAAGACATGTAATTAGACGGTAAAACCTATGGTTGCATTTTCGTTTAACACTGATTTTAGCGATATTGAAGGTTCTTATCATGCGACTAAACGAGTTAGCTATAAGTAATATTATTTTTACAAAACTTGTATGTACAGGGTGTTTACAATATTTATTATTAGTGCTAAAATGTTACAAAATTTGGGAATTTAATATTATTTTTTATGTACAGGGTGTTTACAATATTTCTTATTAGTGCTAAAATGTTACAAAATTTGGGGAATTTATCCTAAACTTCAATTTAAAATCGGGCTTTACCATATTTTTGAACGAAAGTGACTTTGATATAATTTATAAATAAATAATATTTTTATCAAAGTTTAAGTAAGTTGGGACATAACTTTTATATTAAAGTGATCGACATAAAGTACATTCAAGCTATGACAAAAGACCTGAGATAGTTGACATCAGACAAGTCCAAACAGTTAAAGCAAGAGATGAGTCAAAGTTTAAGTAAGTTGGGACATAACTTTTATATTAAAGTGATCGACATAAAGTACATTCAAGCTATGACAAAAGACCTGAGATAGTTGACATCAGACAAGTCCAAACAGTTAAAGCAAGAGATGAGTCAGCAAAACAGACGTGCAGCACATAAACAAGTTTGGACAAGCGAGTGACCAAGAGAAGGCAAACGGCTAATAACAAGGTACAGGTAAACAACACCAACTGAATGCACGTGTGTTTTATTTTTACCTTGTTCTTATCGCAAACCGGAAACTACGTCACAAACCGGAAACTAGTAGCGCCTCTAGCAGCGATTGCAGCGCCCCCTAGCAAAGCTAATGTAGAAAGATTAGTTAAGTGAAAGTAAGTATAAGACGTTGACGTGTTTTTTGGTAAGTATTTCATTCTGTTTTGTTTCTGAAAGGTAATCGAGCTGTATAAAAATTAGCAAATAATTTAAAATCGGACTCAAGTTAGTGTATGTTTTTACTGCACATGTGCAGATACTTGATACGCACCAGTTGGTTACAAGGATAAACAGTTAGATTATAGTCTCTCATTAGTTAAAATTAAAAAGTTAATTTTGATTTACTTAAAGATTTTTAAACTTTTTGTAAACTTTAAATTTTTTAAAACTATATTTTTGTTAACTTTTTTAACGTAACTTACATTTTTTTAACTTTAAAAACTTTTAGTAAACTTTATTTTTATTAAAAATAACTTATTCAACTCTCTGTTATTAAGTGAACCTAACATATCAAATTTATTCACTTTAAACATAAATCCTAAGTTTATCAATAATTCAATTTAACCTTTCGAAAAATATAATTAATTAAAAAACTATGCATCGTGTTGTACTCATTTTGTAGTACTTTAAGTAGTAAACCCTTCAATTAAATTAGAAATTTAGATGATTTCCTTTATCGAATATCTTAAATCGTCTATAAATACTGTCATATCATGGCTTGCTCAGTTAAACCTACCCTAAATTATAAAACCGAAAAATAATTTTTGTTGTGGGTTCGAATTCAAGTTAAAACTTTTAATTATCTCTTAATTCTATTACCCACCGATAGAGAGCGATACAAAAAAAACTATTATTTCATTTTAAAACGTTCACATCTAAATTCCAATTAAACTATAAGTCATTTCAAATTTTAACTCGTGACTTTTAAAACATTTGATTTATACAATAATGTGATCGTTTGCTTTTTGAATGCTAATTAAGTTTATTGTTTTTAAGTGTATCATTAAGAAATAACTTGAATATTAAATCAATTTAACCTTAAAAAAAAAACACAATATATTCAATCAGTATCTTTGTGATGTAATTGCCGACGCATTCAACTGTTAAGTGAAAGGATAATAATTCGATTCCATTCAAATACGACTTTTCATTTTATTTTTCTATGTTATTTTTCTTATGTAGGGGGAAATTTCAAAAAGTAATCAAAGTTGTAGTTTTTATTTCTCAAATATCTTAAATCTCAACTCAACTTCGTGTAGAAAAACCTACCCTAAACTATAATTTTATGACTTGGTCAGTAAATATGTTATCAGTGACGTCATGTGTGGGAGAAAAACCTATCTATAATTCCTAACATCATGTCTTATCTTGTGAGTGATTAAAAGTAGCACATTTTCAATCAATTCTCTTGTAGTTTAAGTAACATATAATAAATACCTCGAGTTTATTTCATCATAAATAAAATTTCCTTTAAAAGTTATGAAATTTTTCATGTTTTATAGAATTTCAACAAATTTATTCCTACTTTGTCTAAGACATTCAAAATGTTTAACAGTTGCTTACTTAAAATTTTATAAAGTTTTATTTTTTAAATGAGTGAGGTTAAAAAATTTCACTATTAAATTCCACTAAGTTGAATTTTTTACAGGTATACTATTTCCACTGCTTTGAAAGTGTTGTGTTGTTTTAAAAAAAAAACTTTAACAATGTGTAAGTTATTAATTTTCCTTAGTTTAAAATATTGTATAAGTGTAAAGTTATTATTTTTCTTAGTTTGAAACATTGTCTAAGTGTAAAGTTTACTTAAATTTAATTATTTTCTTTTGTCAATCTAATGAAATGTTTATTTGTTGCTAATTTTCTAAAATTTATAACCAACTAGATAGTTTAAAAAAAAAAAAACTCTAACAATGTGTTATGTCTAATTTTTCCTTAGTTTAAAATATTGTCTCAGTGTAAAGTTATTATTTTTTCCTAGTTTGAAGTATTGTCTAAGTGTAAAGTTTACCAAAATTTAATTTTTTTCATTTATCGAAATGTTTATTTTCTAAAATTTGTTACTTTATGTTAAATTTTCTAAAATTTTTAACCAACTATATATTTTTCCAAAACCTCTAACAATGTGTTAAGTCTATTTTTGTTAGATTAAAATATTGTCTCAGTGTAAAGTTATTATTTTTTCTATCTTCCATGTTCCGATATAAAGGTGATAATCCCAAGTTTCCAATATACAAGTGAAAATACATTAAAATATTTAAATGTTGTAGAAAAATGGGTGATATCTGAAATTTAATAGTTCAAACAGCTTCCGGGTAAAAATCGTCTACACGTGTTAAAAATGGCAATCATTTTCCCAACAGACAGTTCGACACAGGTAAAAATGAGTCACTCAAACATGCATATAGCAAGCTGATAACAAGTTTAGATTGGAAACGTAGATAGACTATCTTGAAAAAATTTTAGGTGAGTCAATTTTTATTATAAAACTCTTATCTCATGTTAAAATCTTTTTTTAAATTAACATTTTGTCTAAGTCATTCAAAATACACAACATCAGTTTTAACAGCGTGGGTTAAAGAAAACACTTTTTTCGCAATCAAACTATTTTATTCATCATTTAAAATAACACACATCAAATAATTCTGTCATATTAAGATGTATACAATTCTAATTTCAAAATTTTTGTAATGTCCAATAAGTCACTCGTTCAGTGAAATCTTAAAATCAGTTAAACAACTTGTAAAAGGCATTCTATACATGCACGTTTTGATCTGTTAATTCCACTTCACATATTTCGCATATCATTTTGTCTTTTAATTCACTATAAGTTCGAACTAATCTATAAGCTTCACTATCAGTTCAAATAACAAATCTTTCAAACAGGGTGATTTCGCAATGTTAGGTAAAGCTTTATGAAATGTATCACAATGTTGTAAAAAATCAGATTCACAATTAAATATTTCACAACACTTTGTACACGAATGTTGTTTTGCTAAGTTGTGAGTTTTCTTATCTTTCAATAAGTCTGTCTTTCTTGAAAACAATTCGTTGCAATCACTACACTTGAATTGTTTGGGCGATTTGTGAATCTTTTGCGAAAAAACTTCACCACACACCTCACAGCGAAAAGATTTTTCCTTTAAATGATTTTTCATGTGAAACACTAAGTTAACTTTTCGAGGAAATGTTTTGTCACACGACTTGCAAAAATAGGGTAACTTTTTAATTGTTAACGGTGACATGGTTTTATCACCTTCACAAGACTGCATGAATCGTTCCATATCAACTTTAATACTTAGACGAAAATCACAACCTTTTACATCAATCATACAAAGTATTGTATAGCATTAAACACTTTGTTCGTAAAATAACATTCTCATGTAGGGGGTGCTTGTTTCAAAATACTAGCATTTTATTGGTTAAAAAAAAGTCACATGCAAAAAGTTTCTTTTCTTTTTTTCGATAAAGTTTATAAAACTTAGAAATGTATTAAAAAAAAAGTTTTAAAATCGTAACGTATTTTCCTTAAAGCACTCTCCTTTTCTAACATTCCTAATTAATTTTTTTTAAATATTGTATACAATTTCCCTTATTTAAATATTGTGCAAAAGTAAAATTTGAATGTTCTGTCAATACTATTTTCAAATTCAAAATAAAATTAATTAAATCAGCAAAATTTGTATTTGGTCACTTCATATAAACAAAGTAATGTTATCTGACGGATGTATTTCCTGTTTTAAAATATGCATAACGAATCGCGTTTATCAATACCTTATGTGATATTATCTTGCATCCTATGAAAAGATTTATTCTGTAATACCATGTAAAATGGTCTTAATCACACGTCTTAAATAATTTCCTGTTTCAACATATGCATAACGAATCATGTTTATCATTATCTTATTTTGCCTTCTATATGAAAAGATTTCCTCTGTGACCACATGTCAGCAGAAAAGTTGTAGAATTCCAATGGTCTTAATCGCATGTCTATTACTGTGAATGTTGTTATGTTAAAATGCAGCATAATAATAATGTGTGAGTAGTTTATATTTCTTTAATAATAATAAAAAATATGTATTTTATTTAAAGTTAGTGTCATCTACCTAACTGCTTTAAAAAATTAAAATTATGTTAGTTATTTTTCAAAAGCAAAAATCTTTCGACTGCTTTTAAAATGTTGTATTGATTTTTCAAATAAAATCACTTAAGTATCATACTTTTAACTAAAATAGGTTAATAATTCAAATATGTGACGTTAAAAAACTAGATGTCGTTCTCTTTTTTTAAATGTTGGTTGTATAATGTCAAATCTAATGAAAATTTATTATAATCGTATAACTCTAAACAAATACCTGCTCTCAAGTTAAATTATTGCTAAAAATTGTTCATATGAAAGGGAAAAAAATCTTTAAAATTGTTTTGTATATATCATATTGTATGTTTTTATATCTAATATTTTGCATGTCAAATCACTTATTAACTGAATGTAATGATTATGTCTTGTGTGTGTTGTAACTGGTTAGTTTAGGGTTGATTATCTATATTAGGGATAAGTGCCTCCATGTAGGTCTTTCTAAGGGTTCATAACACGTATTGACACAAGGTTTTAAAAAAAAACTCTGAACGGTTAGGTCGCCGAGCGCAAGAAGTTTAAATTTCAACATCTAGTAGCTTTAAAGTCAGAACCTTGCACCTATAGGCGAGGTGCTTATGTGTGTATAAATTCTTAAATGTTTGTAAGACACTTTGGGAAATATGTTATTTAAACTTCCCTTAAAAAAAGTTAGCTATTGTAAGTTAATCTATATACGGATTTCGACGAAAACTCTGAACGGTTATGTCGACGAACTCGAGAGAAGTTTAAACAAAATTCCGAACGGTTAGGTCGACGAGTGCGAAAGGTAAACGTCTACCAGCTTTTTTCGTGTTAGGTTTTTATGAAGCAAAGTAATCGCATTACTTTCATTTACATGGCTATCACAATTTTCATTTTAAATCCTTAAAAATTTGGCCATTACATCTATTTTAATCTCATTTCAGTTAATACTTAAAGAATAATTTTTTATATGAAACTTTTATAAAGTCAAAAATAATGGGTTCGAAGAAAATTCCGAACACGAAAGGTAAATGTCTATATGCTTTTTAATGTTAAACTATAATAGTTAACAAATATAATCGAAACGTATGATTCCTTTTTCGATAAATAAACTTTTAGAAAAATGCTGTCAAAGTCGATCATCTCCTTTTATTTAACACAACCCTCAGTGGATTTTCATTTTAACTCTCTAAAAATTTAGCCATTACATCTATTTCAATCTCATTTCAGTTAAAACTTAAAGAATAATTTTTTACATGAAACTTTTATAAAGTCAAACATAATGGGTTCGAAAAATATTCCGAACAGTTAGGTCGACGAGCGCTAAAGATGTGAATGTCTACCTGCTTTTTAATGTTAAACTATAATAGTTAACAAATATAATCGAAACGTATGATTCCTTTTTCGATAAATAAACTTTTAGAAAAATGCTGTGAAAGTCGATCATCTCCTTTTATTTAACACAACCCTCAGTGGATTTTCATTTTAACTCTCTAAAAATTTAGCCCTCGCATCTATTTTAATCTCATTCACATTTAAGTTAATGTTTAAAGAATGAAAAAAAAAAATTCTTTTACAGGTGAATTATAAGTAAATCTCATGTTAAACTCTGAACAGTTAGGTCGACGAGCGCGAAAGGTAGCACATAAATATTTCTTTTACAGGTATTATTTTTATAGCAGGGTTCCTACCCCTCAACTCCACTAGCACTGTTGACCTTTTGTTACTTTAACATTTCCCACCAACCATAAGAAACTTTTATGAAAAAAAATTGTATATTCTATTAATATTATTATTTTTACAGCAGGGTTCCTACCCCTCAACTCTACTCGAAAAGGTTACACATATTATTTACAAAAAATGATGTGCATTTTGTTCAATCGCAGTTCACCTATAGGTCGGTCCAATCCTTTCATCTCCCTTTATTTTCCTGCAAAAAAATTAAGCCCCCTAAAAATAAGCCCTCCCCTACCTAAAAGACCCCCTAAAAATAAGAAAATTTCAAAAAGTACTCCAAGTTGTAGTTTATATTTCTTAAATATCTTACATCTAAACTTCGTATTTAAAAAAAAAAATCCCTGACAAGAAAGAATCTGATTAAAACCCTTTATTTTTCACAAAAAAAATTAAGCCCCCTAAAAATAAGCCCTCCCCTCTCTCCCTTATCGGTTAAAAAAATTAAGCCCTCCCCTACTTCACTTCCTCTCTTATCTTCCAACACTTCCGGTTCACTTCCTGTCTTATCTTTCATCCCTTCCTGTCTTATCTTTCATCACTTCCGCTTCCACTGCCAGGCTCACTTCCGGTACCCACCTCCACCGCTTAGCGCTTAGCCTGCTGGACTGAAACGAACATTCTTCTACTACTTACATCTTCAAAATGCACCCTGTAATGAAATAAAATGCTCGAAATGAAAGCATATTCTGAAGGTATACTTGAAGGTTCCTTAATATATTAATTATTAAAATAGTTTTATATAATTTTATCATCATACAGCATTAAAATATAAATTAATATAATCCTTTTGGAATATATTTTTAAAAGTATATTATTTTGAATTTCAAATTTAATTTTTTTATATCACATAAATCTTCCAGTTTTAAAAATGCGGCAATTTGAAAAATAAAGTTTCTATTTTTATTTGTATTTTAAATCTCTTTTAGGAATACTGCTGTCTTACTTTTTATTTTATAATATATATATATATCAATTATTTGATATTTAATCACATCAGTTATCTGAATGGAATCTGAAGAAACAGTAAATTTTAAAATTAAGTTAAGAACGCTGAAAAGAAATGTAATTTTAAATTTTAAATATTATTAGGAAACAAAAATTTTTGCGTAAACGTAGAACTCTCTTTCACGCAATAATTTATCTTTCTTTCTTTCTTTCTTTCTTTTTTTTTTTTTTTTAATTATGTATGTGCATTTATGGTTATCGTGTAGCATTAAAATAATACTTTATATAAATATTTCGGAATTTGTTTATAAAGTATATTACTCTGAATTTCAAATTTTATTTCCATTAAATCATCTAATTGTATCTTATGTATATTTCGGTTTAAAAATACTAAATATTCAGCCATTTACTTATTAAAGTTTTTACATTATTTGTATTTTAAATCTAATTACACAAAACTCAATCTTGTGTATATGTGGTATGAGGTTGAAATCTAAGTGATTTTTTTAAAACTTTTTATAGGTTTTTATGAAATACGTGTCATAATTATAATAATATTATAATTATTATGTATTTCAAATAGAATACTGATCAAATATTAAAAATATACTATATTAAAATTATTAACATGATATTAACTGCACTCATATAAACATTAAATTTTCTGCTCTTGTAGGTCTTTAAGATTTTATTTATAAAAAATTACTATTTGCTTGTTTTTAAAATGAGAAGGAACTTTTCATACTGAGGTACAAATAAAATGTAATGATAAAAATAGCAAATTTAAAAATTATATATCGTAGAATTGAGAAGACATTAGTTTAAATTTTGGATGTGATGTCTGTCCTATGTATAAAAAATATTTTTAAAAAAATTTAAACTTCTTCACTCGAAAATTTGTATTGATACTTTTCAATTAAACATAGGGCTTTTCTAAACCAAATCAATTGGAAAACTGAATCGAGCAGGCAAAGACTCCTATAATAGGAGTTCTAGAGCAGAGAGCAGGCTAAGTGACATCAAACAGCAAATCGCTCCCTATTGATTGCAGGGTGAAATGGGGCACAACCTTATGATATAGTAACCTTGCGCAGACTAGCAGGAGAAAAGTATCTTTTTTCACATGAACGAAAACCGTTTAAACGTTTATACGTTTAACCGCTGGGGTAAGATCCGTATATACGTTGGACCGTATATAGTGTTTCGTATAATACGTATAACTGACTGTGCCGTATCATACGTATAAAAAATCTGCACCGTATAATACGTATTATACGTATACACGTATAAATGTATAATAGGGAGCACTAATACGATCTCAGTACTTTTTACGGTAAATGAGTTATGAGACTTGGCTGCATTTTTTTCCGGTGACTTTTTGATGAGATAAAATTGAAATTTCGCAACGTTTTAAAAAAATATTTTGACGTAAATGGATTTTTATATGATGAAGAATAACATTTTAAACCTTTTTGCAACTGGAACTATATCTCTAAAACTAACGGTTTAGGAATTAACTATAGGAGAACGATAAGAAGGGGCACACCATATATTGTTAAAGTAAAAGGGGAAATTAAGCCAATTTTCTTCTTTAACGCTTTCCGGCACAGACAAAGTCTGTTCGTAAAATGAGAAATTACCGACTGACACCGGAATTTACAAACGACTTTTTTTTAGAAAATAAGAACTCCTCATTTTAACCCCGCCTCCAGCTGCCACCCTAGTATATATACCAACTTGCCCCTCTTTTCAAGGTCAACACAGCGCACCGGCAGGTTGCTGCTAGTGCCGCTCTCAGATGAATTTTTAAGCCGCATCCTTATGCAGGCATAGTTAATTAAATCAGAATCAAGCAGTTTTCTCCTACTTTTCTCCTATTTAGAGTCTTTTCCATGTTCTATCATAAAAATCCAAAAAATCTCACAAAAACATTCAAAAAAAATTTTAAAAAATACAAAAATATATATTGTTGTCGTAATGCTTTCCTTAACCTTCCTAAGTGTATTATGTGTTTATTTTCTATGAGCTCCTAATTTATTTAGTTGTTAGTGATTGTTAGTCTTGCTTAGGCTCCCCGCCCCCCCCCCCCCCCGGTGCTTCCAGTTTTTATTGAAATCACTGACATTTTATTCTACATTGTTATGTTCTGGGGATGTGTGGCATCTGGCCACGGGCTCCTCGGCCCAAATTTGTTCGAAGTCAAGCTTCCGTTGTAGAAACAAAATTTTATTGCCGAAACGTCAGTGAAGGCTTACTGTTGAGACCCGAAAAGTTTTTGGTTTCTGTCTGTTTGTTTGTTTGTCTGTCTGTCTGTCTGTTCCGCGATAACTGCCGCAAAAAGGGTCCGATTAGGTTGATTTTTGGTGGGTATGTTGGCGAGGTACCCGGAATCAGCTGTATAGTTTTTGGTTCATTCGTTCGAAAAATATAGAACATTTTATTTTAAGTCATAATGCTTTTCATTGGGAAGTCGGATGATTTTTTTTAATTTTAACATTCCGCGAAAAGAAAATCGCGCATTGGGATAATTGTAAATGCTAAATTATGGATATTAAATTTACAAATGGATATCTTAATTTAATTTGATAGCTTTGAAAATTTCCCAATATATTTATTAAAATTTCTAAATTAATTGTAAAAACTAGCTGGCTTCGCCCTCCAGCGGGCCCCTAATTTACATCGGTGCCTCGAATTGTAGAAAATCTCGAATCTTGTAAAACCTCAAACCGGACGAACCACCGACCCGGGTCCCCGCTGCCTTCGGCACCGTATACCGGTCGTGCTACGCACGCACCGGGTAATCCCTTAATTAGCACATTGAATTGTACAAACCTCTAACCGAACGAACCTCCGACCCTGGTCCCCGCTGCCTGCTGCCTGCTCGGATCGGATGATGCAGACGTGCTTTCCAGGAGCTCCCATGAAGTGCTAATTTTCTACAGGACCCAGGCGAGTGGCACCCCTAATTATGGTAAATATCTTTCCCTAAACTCTTTCTGAGTTGTTTGGTACAAACCGCGTCCAAATCGGTTATTTAGATCAAGAGTTATGTGCAAAATACTAAAAGTCACTTTCTATGGCATTTTAACATTGGTTTTCAGCCTATAAGGCAGCCATGTTTTTTCACTCACTAGAGATTTTAATTGCTTAATTTCTCAGCTTCCCGTGCTCAGATGTGCTTAAAAATGACATGTATCTTATTATTTTAATGAAATGATCCATTTACACTGTTTTTACATTGTTATAGGCCCTCAAAAGGGTATTTGAAAATTTGAAATTTTAACATGTATTGTATGGGATTTTAACATGTTGATTTTTATGTGAATTTTTAAAGTATACTTCCAGTCTCCAGATCTTTTTAATTTTTTACCGGGGGGGGGAGAGGCATATTTATACTATGTACATAAAAATTTGTAAGTCATTTGGACATTTCTAACTATTTTTAAAATTTCATAGTTTGTTTTCTGGTTCTGAGTGCTGACGTGCACTGTGTGGATGATCGGCATGTCATTTTTAATTTGAATTTTTTTTTTTTCACATACTTCCCGTCCCCAGATCTTTTTAACGAGGGGGGGAGGCATATAAATCCTCTGCTCAAAAAAAAAAAAAAAAAAAAAAAAAAAAAAAAAAAAATAAATAAATAAATAAATAAAATAATTTGCAAGTCAATTGGACAATTTTAAGTATTTTAGTAATTCAATGTTTGTTTTCGGGAGCACACTTGCTCCGGGTCTACAATGCTGGTAAGCTGTGCTATCATTTTGTCCTAGTTTTTTAATTAATATTAATGTTCAGACTCGTTTAATTGGTCATTTGACTTTTAAAACTTAATTATAAAGGTCTGGAGATTATTTTTGTTAGGTTTTTTCATTGTTTAAGTACTTAAAAATGTATCCTAGTACAGGCTTCTGAGATTTACATTGCCGAGATTGGCCACTGTTTACTTTTTTGAAAATGCTTTTATTTAATAATTAATTACTTTAAATCTCATAAAACTATTCTCTTTCATTAAATAGACATACAAGGTGTTCTCCGTCTCCTTTTTCAAAAAATTTTATGTTTATTTTTAGTGTTTTTGTGATATAATTTGTAAACTGTGCTATCGTAAATCTTAAGTATGTGTCATAATGCTATTCACCCATAGACTTTTTCATAACAAATGGAATTTTGTATTTTTCAATTGGAATTAGTAAAATTATTTAAGATTTGACGTTGAATTTTAATGTAGGATTAAATGCTGTACATAAAAAAGTCTTCATTTTTGAAATTGGTTGGATATGAATTGTATTATAAATATTTAAAGTAAAAAATTCTTTATGAAATTCTGTGGTATCCAAGATGGATGCCTTTGCAGTATCATCACGCCATTTCTTTTTGGCTGCTACTTTCGGTTCATTTATAAAGTTCCGTAGTGTTGAGTTGTCACTCAGTATTCAATTGTAAATATCTCTAGTGATTAGCTCCAGACCTTAGTGTAGAGTTAGTTTGCCTTATGGTTTTCGGGAGTTTAGTTATTAATATACAGCATTGTTTACAGACCCAAGGAGCATCTAAATAAAGTTAGGATTCTAGGTAAAAATATAGCCCAGTTTCAAAACAGAGATTGGTTTTCAAGGTGGAATTGTGGGAAAATATATATTAAAGGATACAAATAAACATTTGATCAATAAGAAATAATGAATTTTAAGTTCTAGGGTGGACATGGGGTCTAAATTACAGTAGTTACACATTGGTTATTTGGTGTAGACCAATTGGGACTCATTATAAGGGATTATGGGATTTTAAAGGTTTCTGTTAATATGTTAAGGTCTAGGTTCAGTATTTAGTAATAAATATACAATGTTATGGATTAATATATTTAATAACTGAAGTAACATGGAGTTTGATTAAGAGTATAAACATGGTTGTTATATATTACAAGGGTTCTTGAATAATATGTTTATTAAGGGGGCAATGAATATTTCTTGAAAGGAAAGGGAAAGAAAAAACTTTGTTTTTGTAAAACTTTTGGATAGCAAGGGGGTCTATGAGAAATACTCTATCATCAAGAATGTAGTAATCATAATCTGATTTAACCCTCGGTTTGCCCACAGTATTTTAGGTTTAACATCGTTTTAATAGTATTTCTCTTTTTACCTATTTTGATTTTGTGTTTTTTTTTTTTTTTTTTTTTTTTTTTTCAATTTTCTCCCTTCCTATGGGAGATAGAGCTTAGATATTTTTCCAAGATTAGCTCTCCGGCGCCTAGGGAACTTTTTACGCTGCATCTTTTGGCATCATCGGTTTTTCTCTATCTCATATAGGGGACCGGCTATGGGGGCAGGGGGGGCACTTTATTATTTTCATTAAACTTTTCACTGTTCTTAAGTAATTATAGAGTTTCTTTCTGCACATTCCTTCTAGTGACTCCCCCTTACACTGTCCCCGCCGGCAGCAGTTCCCTCCCCCTATTTTTATTTCCCTCTAACATTAACAGCTTTTTTACTTTAATTTCTGTTCTAGTGTTGTAATATTTCATTCTTCTAGTCATAATGTTTAGAATTAGTCCTACCAGCTGTTTATTAGCCATTTGGTTTTAAAGTTTTAACCCTTGTTGCACAGGTAGCCCATCACTGACTCATTCAATAGAAATCATATAGCAATAGAAATACAATGGGGGGCTTATGTGAGGTACTTTATCATTAAGAAATGTTGTACTCATAATCTGTTTTTACCCTTGGTTTGCTCGCAGTAACTTGGGTCTTACATCCAATTATCAGCATTTTTCTTTTCTTTTTTTTTACCAACATCGAAATTCGGTTTTCTCCACTTTTCTCCCTTCCTATGGGAGATAGAGCATAGAATTTTTCCAATTTAGCTCCCCAGCGCCTTGGGAACTTTTTACGCTGCATCTTTTGGCATCATCGGTTTTTCTCTATCTCATATAGGGGACCGGCTTTGGGGGCAGGGAGGGGCACTTTATTATTTTCATTAAACTTTTCACTGTTCTTAAGTAAATAACAGAGTTTCTTTCTGCACATTCCTTCTAGTGACTCCCCCTTACACTGTCCCCGCCGGTAGCAGTTCCCTCCCCCCATTTTTATTTCCCTCTAACATTAAAAGCTTTTTTACTTTAATTTCTGTCCTAGTGTTGTAATATATCATTCCTCTAGTCATAATGTTTAGAATTAGTCCTACCAGTTGTTTATTAGCCATTCGGTTTTATTAAAGTTTTAACCCTTGTGGCACCGGTAGCCCATCACTGAACTCATTCAATAGTAAACATTTTGCAAAATAGTAATACCATATTTCGTAGGTTCGGTTGTAAGCACTACACTGATATTTTCACTTCCGGCTTAGGCGGGCGTGTGTTTTTTTTTTTTTTTTTTTTTTTTTTTTTTTTTTTTTTTGGGGGGGGGGGGGGTGGGGGGTGTTATTGCCATACTCTATTTTATAGCTCTATGTAGTTCAAGCGCAGCGAGGAGTATCTATAGCATAGGCCCACATAGGTAAGTTGTGACCCTGTGTGATTCTTTGGTCTGGAGCAATCATTTTTACTTTTAGTTTAGGGCATTTTGATAACTTCATAACAAATAATGTAAATAATTATATATAAAAAGTCCAACATTATAACAACAATAATACATCTCAATTTCTCAATTATTGTTATAAGGGTAATTCTTATTATACAGTTTTGCATATCATAGCAATTTCTTATTCATGTATAGAAGAAAAAAAAATTTGTACAAACACCTATAGCATTGTCCTTCCTTATTATTGTAAATTATTGAATATTATTTCTGGCATGAAAATTCCTGGTATGAGCACGGGGAGTTCTTTCCGGTTTGGACGTGGGGGTACCATTTTTCTTTGGCTTATTCTTTTGGCTTTTATTTTGATCTTTCTTCTACAAAATTTTCTTCAAAATTCAAAATTCTTCCTCATATGTGGGGTGCCCGTATTCCTGGTTCTAGATTGATTAGAGGCATAAGTAGTTAAAAGGGAAATAAAAATAGTTATAAGATAGTCATAGTTTTATAATCATAGAAAGAGGTATATTAATCAGTTTGCAAATAAAAGTTAGAATGGTGGATTCAGATAGACAACAATCCCATGCTGAGATAAAAATGAACTCAAATGTCGACACCTCTCATACTTATGCATATGTTGACGTCGTTCCAATCAGTTCAATCTCTAGAACTGTAGACAAAAATCAGACTGAAAAGTTGACTTTCAATGATGCATTCACGAAGAATTTAAATCTTAGCGATATAGCACAACAATACTATATTCATATAAAGAAAAGCAAAAAAGGTGCTATCCAACCAATGGCATTTTTGGAATGGTTTATAGTAAAACTAGAAAAATATACAAGCTATATAAGCTACTACACCAACTCAAAAGGAATCAAAAACAAACTCTCATGCCTAGAAATAGACCTAAAATCAATTTCAAAACATTATGCCACAGAGGACGACCATCTGTCAAAAGGTATAGTCAACATGATAATCGATGAAATTACCGACAAAGGAGAATTTCAAGAATATGACAGCCAAGAGGCAAGTTGTTCACAAGATGTTATCGATCTAATTACGCAGTTGACAAGGGGTGTAAGAAAACGCACTAAAGGAACATCTGCAATAGTCCACCTATACTTAGACGAATTAAAAAGACGACTTAAACTAATACAGACAGATTTCACCAATATCTATATACTAAAGGCACCATCCTCAGAGATATCCCCAAAAATGGCATTAAATATAGCTGAATTACAAAATGCCTCTTACAGTCTAACACATATTGAAGATGAAAAACTGATACACAGTGGAAAATCGATACAAGATAAAGACAAAGGAAATGAAGGTGGTGATAAAAGTGTTTTAAGTAAGGAAGACTGTGGAAAAGAAATGATTCAGGAAGAGTTGGAAACAGCCCATCTGAATTTACAGGTACTTTCTGGAGAGAGTTCCACTCTTAGTATACCAATGACATTGCAAGAACTAACGAGCTTAACACAAGAGAAATCTCCACTACATCAATTGGAAGATATCCTAAATCAAATTGAAAGTAATTCAAAAATTTATGATGAAGACATCCGAACACAAATAGCGAACTCAATACAGCAGATAAAAGAATATCTATACTTTGAACAAGAAGAAAATAACGTCCTGAAAACTACGACAAACGAACAAGAGCATCAAATAAAGGAAATGAAAACTCAAATCACTCAACAATCAAAAATAATTGACAAAATGGAAAAAGAACTTCAGAGCAAAGAGATTGAAATAACCGAAAAAATTAAACAAACATCACTTATAGAAGAAATGTTTCATACCATAAAAAATCAACAAAACTTAGTTAATAATCAAGACCATCTGGAAGATGGAATCGATTCCGAAATATCGAAAAGAGCACAACTCAAGAGTTATGCTGCTGCAATTACATCCGATCAACCTATAAAAACACCTTGCTTTAAGTACTCTAAATCAGCAATAATAATAAGAAGAAGTCAATCAACGAATATTCCCATTAATGTAATACGAAACATGTTAAATGACAAAATAAAAGGGAATAAAAAATTTAAATACATCTCATGTTCGTTAGGAAGAGATAAAAACTCGCTCATAGTCCAAACAGAATCGGACGAAAAAACAGCGGTTTTAATTGATTTTATAAATCAAATAGAAGGTTTCAGAGATTTGGCCGAAGCAGATCTTAGAGATGCTAAAAGAAAAAAAGTCATTATACTGGGAATTCCAGTAGATGTGACTGAGACTGAAGTAATTGATAAGATACATCAAGAACTGGGACAGAATTTTCCTCTAGGAATAGCAAAAGTTCTCAAAAAACAAAAAATGAAAACATACCAAATAGTACTTGATGCAGAAGAACATTACGCGAAAGCATTATTTTCAAGAAGAAAATTACCTATTCATTTTAATTTATGCCGTATAGAATATTACAATCCAGTGGTTAGGTGTAATAAATGTCAACGTTATGGCCATACAGTTGATAATTGTAGAAGTTATTACTTAACATGCGCATATTGCACAGGTAACCACAAAACAGACACATGCAAAATAAAAGAAAATTATGAACGTCATCGTTGCATCAACTGTGAAAGAGAATATAAAACCGCAGTAAAACCTGAAAAGATTGAAAGGCATAGTGCAAATTCTAGATTCTGCCCAATTTTTCAAAGATTGTTGCAACGAAAACAAAATATTACTATCTCCTATGATCCTTCAAAAGTATGTTCTCAGAACTAAAATCACTCAATATCTCTGATGACTCTATAGAAGATTCAACTGTAGAACCTCCAACCAATGCTACATATATAATAAATCAGACTATCCCATTGGACAATAGATATTATTTCGGAGAATCCAAGACCCCACCAAATCATTTAAAAATAGTTCAAATAAACCTTAATAATTGTAAGGCTGCAAATCTCCAATTGCTGAAGCACATACATGAAAATAAAGTAGATTTAGCTTTAGTTCAGGATTATCACAAAAGTAATAACACCTTCACGGGAATCCCAATTTCATGTTCTTTCTACCATTCAATAAATCAGACGTCGGGAATACTCGTATCCAATCCCTTATTAATTCATATTCAGACTCTACAAACAAATAACAGTGTATTTATAAACCTATCACTGTCATCAAAATTCATTAAAGTCGGATCACAATATTCAAAACCGAGTGGAAATCTTGATGAAGACTTCCGAGAATGGACCACAGTCATAGAAGATACATCGAACCTTATCCTTGGGGGTGATTTCAATGCACACCTCCAGGCGTGGGGTTATAAAAGAAATAATGCTAGAGGATATATCCTACTTGACTATCTAGCAATGAGCAGATTAACTATTATTAATGATCCTGATTCAGAATGTTCTTTTGCGCGAGACAAGTTTAAAGGCAAACCAGATTTGACCCTCTGCGGTGAACATTCAAAAAATATTATAGATTCATGGAAAATAGACTCGACATTTAAATCACTAAGTGACCATCAATATATTACTTTTACTCTGAATGTCACACCCACAATAAGAAATTTATACCGTTTCAAAACCAAATATGAAACGTTTAAAAAATTCAATAAACTGTTTCAAAAACATGAAGAAACATTACTTTCAACACTTAAAGCAGTCAATTCTGTTCCAGAGTTAGAGAAGTGGACAGAGGAATTTAATGTTATCCTTTTAAACATCATGCAAAAATCACTTAAAAAGAAAAAGTTGTCTCATGAAATTAATGTATCCTGGTATACTGACAAACTTAAAGTACAGCGAAGCCACCTAAATGCTATATATAAACTACATAAAAGAAATCCAGATTTTGTAGAACTCAAGATTAAATATAAAAAAGCCAAAGCAAAATACAAATTAGATATTAAAAAAGCTAAAATTGATTCTTGGATAACATTTTGTTCGGAAACAAACAGTAAGTATGGTACTGCTTTTAAAATTCTGAAGCAGAAATATTTAAAAAATACAGATCTCATCCACTCTGTCATGGAATCTTCAACTCAAAATGATACATACAAAGAGATTCAAGAAACGTTACTTCATTACCATTACAATACAAGCCCAGAATTCGAATCATCATTTCAAAACACAAACACACTATCAATAAAAGAATATAACAATTTTAAATTTACCCATAGAGAAATTCAATATGCAATTAACCAACAAAATAAAAAGAAAGCCCCAGGATATGATCGGGTAGATGGCAGAATTTTACAAAATTTGATAAAAAATAATATGAAGCTTATAAAGTTATTATATAACAAATGTCTCTACCTTGGACACTTTCCAGAAACGTGGAAGAAAGGAGTAGTCATCTATTTTAGAAAGAAAAACAAAGATCCATCAAAACCTGATTCATACCGTCCAATTACACTACTACCCATGATTGGTAAAATCCTAGAAAGATTAATAAAAAATAGAACTTTAACTTATCTTGAAGCAATAAACTATCTAAAAGATGAACAGTTCGGCTTCCGTGAAAACAGAAGCACTATATCAGCTCTGGAGAGACTTAAAGAGAAAATTGCACAATTATTACAAAAACATACTTATGTGGGCATCATATCATTTGATATTACAGGTGCTTTCGATTCAATAAACTGGCACCAATTATCAGAAATAATTGATGACTCACCGTTACCCAGATACCTCAAAACCTTATTAAAAAGTTATATAAGCAAAAGAAGTATAGGCTTAAATCAATATGAATATATAGAATGGTTCAGGGTATTTAAAGGATGCCCTCAGGGATCCTGTCTTGGACCACTCTTATGGCTTCTTATAGCTAACTACATAATAAAAAATTATAAAAATCTATATGAAGATATTATTGTTTACGCAGATGATTTTTTGATTCCAATAGAGGGAAATACCGTAATAGACCTGGAAGTTACAACCAACAACAAAATAGTCCATTTTAAGAATATATGTGATGAACTCGGTTTAAAAATATCAACTCAGAAAACGCAATCAATGCTTTTCGGTAGCAATCTCCTCGAAAGAAGACTTCCGAGATTTAAATTAGAAAATATAAAAATAAAAGTAGTAAAAAATATTAAATATCTTGGCGTACTGTTAGATTCTAAATTCAATTTTACAGATCACATGAAAGACCTTCGAACAAAGATTGCAAACTTTGTAAACGGATTTAGAGGATTTCGATTCTTTAATAAAGGTATCAAACCAGACATTCTGAAAATATGGTATCAAACAGTCATAGAACGCCAAATACTATATGCTTACGAAATTTGGTATCCAAACTTGAATACTGATGGCCGCAAATTACTACGTTCAACTCAGCGTTTGGCATTATTAAACTTAATACGGACCTATAGGACTATCTCTCACGAAGCTCTGTATCTTCTTACAGGAACTCCACCAATCCTAATAAAAATACAGAATGAATTTCAGTACTACCAACTGAAAATAGGAAATAGAAATTTGTTAATCAATAACACACAGCTAAACATTAACAATATAATGCAGAAAGAAAAATCGTATCGATTCCTCAATTACTACAGAGTCCAAAATATCAGAATTATAGAAGATAGAAAATTCATCCATCCAAAAGAATACGATGTGGAAGCCTACACAGATGGTTCTGTCATGCCAGGGGGTGTAGCCAGTGCTTTCACCATATATAAAGATGGAAATAATATACATGATGAAGCAATACGACATCATCCACTGAATAACATATATCAAGCAGAATTAATGGCAATTTATAAAGCAATAAAATGGTTCTCTACCTCCGACTACAATAAACTACTAATTATTACAGATAGTTACTCTTCTATGGAAGTATTAAAAGTTGCTTTTCCTAGAAACTACATTATCAAAAACATTTACAATCAATTACTTCAAATTCCTGATAAATCCATTATAATAACATGGACTAAATCTCATGTGGGTGATACTGGCAACGAAAGAGCTGATCTCCTAGCAAAGCAAGCCATCTTACAAGACCAATATCAATCAAGAAAAGATCTGTTGTTCCCCATTTCAATAGCAAAATTGTATTTTAAAAAGAAAACCATCTCTGACTGGCAAGCCATTTGGGACTCATGTAATAAGGGCAGAGATACCTATAAAATTATAAATAAAGTCGATCCAAATTATCTCTGCAAACAGCCAACACTGCCGTATTATCTGAGTAACCATGGCAGTTTCCCACAATACTTACATAAAATAAGAAAAAGAGCCTCACCTAGATGTCCATGCGATAAAGCAGAAGGAGATGCAGTTCACTACATATTCGGATGCTGCCCTCTTATGATCCATCACTTCCCTTTTGATAAGAACGAAACTCTCAGATATAACCTTCGTAATATCATTTTCAATCCTTCAAACTCTCAAAAGTTAAAAGAGAATTATAATATTCTCAATAAAAATTTCTCTTTCATTACGAAAGAATTTTAAAAAAAAAAATTGACTGAACTGACCATTGACTTTCTGAACTAAAATACCATAAATTTAGGACATTATGAACTTATAGTACTTCGAAAATATTTTATATTTAACTTTCAATTTGCAAAAAATTGTTATTTTTTACCTTTTATATTTTATTATTGTTATGTAATTATATTCATTGTTTAAAATCTAATAAACAGGCGCCTCCTGCGGTGGGGGTTGGAACGGATGGGTGCTATCGGTGCCGGGTAGCGTTTATTTTTCCCCTCGTGGACTTATTGTTCCTATACCTCACGGGTGGCTGTCCTTGAGTGGGTGATTTCGGTCCCCGCTGCCTTCGGCACCGTATACCGGTCGTGCTGCGCACGCACCGGATAATCCCTTAAATTGCACATAGAATAGTATAAACCTCTAACTGAACGAACCTCCGGCTCGGGTCCCCGCTGCCTGCGGCACCGTATAGCAGTCGTTCCGACCCTGGTCCCCGCTGCCTTCGGCACCGTATGACGGTCGTGCTACGCATGCACCGGATAATCCCTTAAATTGCACATGGAATAGTATAAACCTCTAACTGAACGAAAACCTGCGGCTCGGGTCCCCGCTGCCAGCGGCACCGTATAGCAGTCGTGCTGCGCACGCGCTGCAGTATACGTTAGTTCCACCTTCCGCCACCAGGTGGCGCAATCTGTTTATATGATCATAACTGAAATCGTTAAGACTTTTGATGTCGAGTCGAATGAGCCATACCCCGTCGTTTTCATACCCGTAGAACCGAAGATAGGAAAGCGCCCCCTAGTGGTGAAAAAACGAAATAAAATCGGCAAGCTGTATCGATGTCGAGTCGAATTTATTTAGACTACCTGAGTTCTAGTTCAAAGACAGGGACCTGTAGAAAAACTTAAAACTTTAAAAAAAAAAAAAATCGATAACGGGCGAAGCCCGCTTTTCCCTATCATAATATCTGGATAGGGGGTCCTTATTACTTTAATTATGATGTTTGGAATCAGTTTGGTGGACATCCGTAACACAGTTTCTTAGTTATAGAAACGGACCACAGTTAAAAGAAAAAAGCGGGGGGGGGGGGGGGGGGGTTTGGCGATGACACTGCTTTTCCTCAAACAACTTATGTAGACTAAGGCTCCTATAAGGGGAGCTGACGCATATCCATTCTGTTGCCCAAAATAACCGCCATATTGTGACCTAGTTCAGCATTAGGAAACCGCCTGAGCAGGTGTTCAACGTCCCTGTTGCTGTCACTCGCCGTCCACTAGTACGGTAAGCTAACCGGTTTTAGCTTGGCTTTTGGTCCGCTGGGTCATTAAATGGCGATATGATTCAGCCTGTATTATAGGAGCTCTAATGTAGACTACCTGTGTTCTAGTTCAAAGACAGTGAGCTGTAGAAAAACTTAAAACTAAAAAAAAAAAAAAAAAAAAAAAAAAATCGATAACGGGCGAAGCCCGCTTTTTCCTATCATAATATCTGGTTTCCACTCTAAAACAAAAACTTAAGATACTCGTTATGGCAGTTTTTAGACGCGGCCTACTTCTTAAAATCGTAATATCTAGCCGGCACTGTAATAGAAATCTTTCTTTTGCTTTAATTATACAAATAACGATGATTAATTATACAATAAAATAATATATCGGCTCCTAATAAAGATATGAGAATAATTTTTAGATATTCTGAAAGCAGAATCCATTTTGAGTCGCCCTGTCAAAGTTTGGAATTAATGCGCCCCTTAGATTCGGAAATGCCCCCCCCCCCCTCTGAAAAAACGCAGTTGACTATTTTATCTCTTTCAGAAATGACTTATCCACAGACGATTTGTCTCCGTTGAATGTTGAAATAAAAAAGAAGCTGTCTCTTCGGAATGGAAATAAATTCATTTGCCGTGTCATTAATGAGTTTTAATTGATATCTTCAAAAATTACTGGTCGATTTTTACGAATTTTTTTTTGTTGAATTCGCGATTTTTTTATACACGTGTTAGCAAATTTTCGCGAATGTAGAGTCATTATTTCCACTTGTTTCAAAAAGGACTGGGGCGATTCGATCTCGGATCTGTCGACACTGCATTCTTTACGGCAACCTCTTTTTACGTCTGGGGTCGATGTTGGATGTCTGGTCAGTTTTTGGCCGAAATAAAGAAAAGTTACGGTCCGAATTTCAAAAAATTTGACGTTTTGCAACGATAAAAATCGGCCGCGTGTGTACCCCGATTTTCGGATCGATACCTCCGGTACATTTTTTTTTATTCGATGATGCGTTAAAAAGCGACGATTTGGATGTCTGCGATTATCAAAACTGAAGGCAAACTTTTCGCTGTTTTGACTTCTCTTCCAACTTCGGTTTCGGTCGGTAATTAAAACACTTTCGCTCATTAATAACTCCCCGTGTCCGGGTCGGAATCCCGACCCGATCGAAACTTGAGCGTCGCGCCTTTTTTGCGAATTTTTCGGTCCGCGTCCGCCGTCGGTGCGTCGATTAGTCCAGGAGCCTTTGCGGGTACAAAGGCGGAGTGCACAGACACACACACACACACACAGACGTTTACCGTGCTTAATATTAGTGACTAGCTGGCTTCGCCCGCCAGCGGGCCCCTAATTTACATCGGTGCCTCGAATTGTAGAAAATCTCGAATCTTGTAAAACCTCAAACCGGACGAACCGCCTACCCGGGTCCCCGCTGCCTTCGGCACCGTATACCGGTCGTGCTACGCACGCACCGGGTAATCCCTTAATTAGCACATTGAATTGTACAAACCTCTAACCGAACGAACCTCCGACCCTGGTCCCCGCTGCCTTCGGCACCGTATACCGGTCGTGCTGCGCACGCACCGGATAATCCCTTAAATTGCACATAGAATAGTATAAACCTCTAACTGAACGAACCTCCGGCTCGGGTCCCCGCTGCCTGCGGCACCGTATAGCAGTCGTTCCGACCCTGGTCCCCGCTGCCTTCGGCACCGTATGACGGTCGTGCTACGCATGCACCGGATAATCCCTTAAATTGCACATGGAATAGTATAAACCTCTAACTGAACGAACCTGCGGCTCGGGTCCCCGCTGCCTGCGGCACCGTATAGCAGTCGTGCTGCGCACGCGCTGCAGTATACGTTAGTTCCACCTTCCGCCACCAGGTGGCGCAATCTGTTTATATGATCATAACTGAAATCGTTAAGACTTTCGATGTCTAGTCGAATGAGCCATACCCCGTCGTTTTCATGCCCGTAGAACCGAAGATAGGAAAGCGCCCCCTAGTGGTGAAAAAACGAAATAAAATCGGTAAGCTCTATCGATGTCGAGTCGAATTGATTTAGACTACCTGAGTTCTAGTTCAAAGACAGGGACCTGTAGAAAAACTTAAAACTTAAAAAAAAAAAAATCGATAACGGGCGAAGCCCGCTTTTCCCTATCATAATATCTGGATAGGGGGTCCTTATTACTTTAATTATGATGTTTGGAATCAGTTTGGTGGACATCCGTAACATAGTTTCTTAGTTATAGAAACGGACCACAGTTAAAAGAGAAAAGCGGGGGGGGGGGGGGGTTGGCGATGACACTGCTTTTCCTCAAACAACTTATGTAGACTACCTGAGATCTAGTTCAAAGACAGTGAGCTGTAGAAAAACTTAAAACTAAAAAAAAAAAAAAAAAAAAAAAAAAATCGATAACGGGCGAAGCCCGTTTTTTCCTATCATAATATCTGGTTGCCACTCTAAAACAAAAACTGAAAATACTCGTAATGCAGTTTTTAGACGCGGCCTACTTCTTAAAATCGTAATATCTAGCCAGCACTGTAATGGAAATCTTTCTTTTGCTTTAATTATACAAATAACGATAATTAATTATACAATAAAATAATATATCGGCTCGTAATGAAGATATGACAATAATTTTTAGATATTCTGAAAGCAGAATCCATTTAGCGTCGCCCTGTCAAAGTTTGGAATTTCTGCGCCTCTTAGAATCAGAGATTGGGACCCCTCTGAAAAAAACCCAATTGAACGTCTCGTGACCACCGTAAAAAAATTGCGCCTCTACTCTTGAAAATATTCCTCTTGTCTGAAAATATCCGGTCACGTGTCGTTTTTCTGCATTGGTTACAAATGATTAGAAATAGATTGCTTCATTAACCGGTTTTTAATTCATATCTTCCGATTTTGCTGGTCGAATTGTACAATCTTTTTTTTGTTGAAATCAGGATTTTTTTTTACGTGTGATGGCCGATTTGGGGGTCCAGAGATTAATTCTTTCATTGTTTTTCGAAAACGGACTTGAGCATTACATGAAAGCTGTCACGTGAATTTGCTCTTTCTTCCTTCCAAACATCTGCGTTCCAGGCAGTCTGCGGTCTCGACATGCCGCGCCGAAAGAATTAAAAAATTATTTTTTATTGATCGATTTTTAAAGGATTTTTTAAGTTCTAATGGTCGTACGGGAATGATTTTTCGAATTTCTGAAAGCAAATGCTCTCCTGAATCTGTCTGTCCCGTTTCCGAATTTCTGACCCCCCGACTTCCGTAGATCCGGGTCGGTTTAAAAACCCGCACTGCGGTTTGGGGCTTAATTTGCTCCTGGCAACCCTGCCTTTTTCGAGAATCGTCTCCACCGGCAAACCTTTTCGGAGGCGAAACTTTGTGGTTTTTTCGATTCTTTTTCCAGTTCGGTTTCGGTCGGTAATTAAAACACTTTCGCTCATTAATAACTCCCCGGGTCCGGGTCGGAATCCCGACCCGATCGAAACTTGAGCGTCGCGCCTTTTTTGCGAATTTTTCGGTACGCGTCCGCCGTCGGTGCGTCGATTAGTCCAGGAGCCTTTGCGGGTACAAAGGCGGAGTGCACAGACACACACACACACACAGACGTTTACGGCGCTTAATATTAGGGACTAGCTGGCTTCGCCCGCCAGCGGGCCCCTAATTTACATCGGTGCCTCGAATTGTAGAAAATCTCGAATCTTGTAAAACCTCAAACCGGACGAACCACCGACCCGGGTCCCCGCTGCCTTCGGCACCGTATACCGGTCGTGCTACGCACGCACCGGGTAATCCCTTAATTAGCACATTGAATTGTACAAACCTCTAACCGAACGAACCTCCGACCCTGGTCCCCGCTGCCTTCGGCACCGTATACCGGTCGTGCTGCGCACGCACCGGATAATCCCTTAAATTGCACATAGAATAGTATAAACCTCTAACTGAACGAACCTCCGGCTCGGGTCCCCGCTGCCTGCGGCACCGTATAGCAGTCGTTCCGACCCTGGTCCCCGCTGCCTTCGGCACCGTATGACGGTCGTGCTACGCATGCACCGGATAATCCCTTAAATTGCACATGGAATAGTATAAACCTCTAACTGAACGAAAACCTGCGGCTCGGGTCCCCGCTGCCTGCGGCACCGTATAGCAGTCGTGCTGCGCACGCGTTGCAGTATACGTTAGTTCCACCTTCCGCCACCAGGTGGCGCAATCTGTTTATATGATCATAACTGAAATCGTTAAGACTTTCGATGTCGAGTCGAATGAGCCATACCCCGTCGTTTTCATGCCCGTAGAACCGAAGATAGGAAAGCGCCCCCTAGTGGTGAAAAAACGAAATAAAATCGGTAAGCTGTATCGATGTCGAGTCGAATTTATTTAGACTACCTGAGTTCTAGTTCAAAGACAGGGACCTGTAGAAAAACTTAAAACTTAAAAAAAAAAAAAATCGATAACGGGCGAAGCCCGCTTTTCCCTATCATAATATCTGGATAGGGGGTCCTTATTACTTTAATTATGATGTTTGGAATCAGTTTGGTGGACATCCGTAACACAGTTTCTTAGTTATAGAAACGGACCACAGTTAAAAGAGAAAAGCGGGGGGGGGGGGGGGGGGGGGGGGGGTTGGCGATAACACTGCTTTTCCTCAAACAACTTATGTAGACTACCTGTGTTCTAGTTCAAAGACAGTGAGCTGTAGAAAAACTTAAAACTAAAAAAAAAAAAAAAAAAAAAAAAAATCGATAACGGGCGAAGCCCGCTTTTTCCTATCATAATATCTGGTTTCCACTCTAAAACAAAAACTTAAGATACTCGTTATGGCAGTTTTTAGACGCGGCCTACTTCTTAAAATCGTAATATCTAGCCGGCACTGTAATAGAAATCTTTCTTTTGCTTTAATTATACAAATAACGATGATTAATTATACAATAAAATAATATATCGGCTCCTAATGAAGATATGAGAATAATTTTTAGATATTCTGAAAGCAGAATCCATTTTGAGTCGCCCTGTCAAAGTTTGAAATTAATGCGCCCCTTAGATTCGGAAATGAGTCCCCCCTCTGAAAAAACGCAGTTGAACGTCACGTGACCACGTCCTCCTTGCCTCTTGAAAATCGATCCAGACAATCGTCTGCCTTCTGGCATTCCCAGCGCCGAAAGAAATGAAAAATAATTTTTTATAGATCGATTTTTAAAGAATTTTTTCGGTTCTAATGGTCGTACGGGAATGATTTTTCGATTTTCTGAAAGCAAATGCTCTCGTGAATCTGTCTGTACGATTTTCGAATTTCTGGTCCCCCGACTTCATTGTTTTTCGAAAGCGCACTGGAGCGATGAATACAGGCCGGTCACGTGAAAATCCTCCGGAACACCTGCGGTGGCGGAGAATGAAATCGTTTTGCAGCCGTGTCTCCGGCTGTCTGCTGTCTGACATTCCCAGCGGTGAAAAAGAATTCGAAAATTACATTTTATCGATCGATTTTTAAAGGATTTTTTCGGTTCTAATCGTCGTACGGAAAAGATTTTTCGAATTTATCAAACCTGACGACGTCCCGGTTCCGTACGTACGACTTTTGAATTTCTGGCCCTCCGACTTACGGAGATACGGGTCGGACCTGCACTGCGGTTTGGGGCTTAAATCGCTCCCTGGGAACCCCGCCGTCTTTTCCTTCCCGGACCCGACGGAGACTGGCAACCCCGGAAGGCGAACTTTTCGCTGTTTTGACTTCTCTTCCAACTTCGGTTTCGGTCGGTAATTAAAACACTTTCGCTCATTAATAACGCCCCGGGTCCGGGTCGGAGGCCCGACCCGATCGAAACTTGAGCGTCGCGCCTTTTTTGCGAATTTTTCGGTACGCGTCCGCCGTCGGTGCGTCGATTAGTCCGGGAGCCTTTGCGGGTACAAAGGCGGAGTGCACAGACAGACACACACACACACACACAGACGTTTACCGTCCTTAATATTAGTGACTAGCTGGCTTCGCCCGCCAGCGGGCCCCTAATTTACATCGGTGCCTCGAAACTTTTGTATTCTCCGGCTCGCATCCCCCTCGAACCGAACGAACCTCCGACCCGGGTCCCCGCTGCCTCCGGCACCGTACACCGGTCGTGCTACGCACGCACCGGATAATCCCATAATTTGCATAATCACTTAATTTGCACATCGAATAGTATAAACCTCTAACTGAACTAATCTCCGACCCTGGTCCCCGCTGACTTCGGCACCGTATACCGGTCGTGCTACGCACGCACCGGATAATCCCTTAAATTGCACATAGAATAGTATAAACCTGTCACTGGCTTCGCCCGCCAGCGGGCCCCTAATTTACATCGGTGCCTCGAATTGTAGAAAATCTCGAATCTTGTAAAACCTCAAACATGACGAACCGCCGACCCGGGTCCCCGCTGCCTTCGGCACCGTATACCGGTCGTGCTACGCACGCACCGGGTAATCCCTTAATTAGCACATTGAATTGTACAAACCTCTAACCGAACGAACCTCCGACCGTATACCGGTCGTGCTGCGCACGCACCGGATAATCCCTTAAATTGCACATAGAATAGTATAAACCTCTAACTGAACGAACCTCCGGCTCGGGTCCCCGCTGCCTGCGGCACCGTATAGCAGTCGTTCCGACCCTGGTCCCCGCTGCCTTCGGCACCGTATGACGGTCGTGCTACGCATGCACCGGATAATCCCTTAAATTGCACATGGAATAGTATAAACCTCTAACTGAACGAAAACCTGCGGCTCGGGTCCCCGCTGCCTGCGGCACCGTATAGCAGTCGTGCTGCGCACGCGCTGCAGTATACGTTAGTTCCACCTTCCGCCACCAGGTGGCGCAATCTGTTTATATGATCATAACTGAAATCGTTAAGACTTTCGATGTCGAGTCGAATGAGCCATACCCCGTCGTTTTCATGCCCGTAGAACCGAAGATAGGAAAGCGCCCCCTAGTGGTGAAAAAACGAAATAAAATCGGTAAGCTGTATCGATGTCGAGTCGAATTTATTTAGACTACCTGAGTTCTAGTTCAAAGACAGGGACCTGTAGAAAAACTTAAAACTTAAAAAAAAAAAAAATCGATAACGGGCGAAGCCCGCTTTTCCCTATCATAATATCTGGATAGG
This sequence comes from Maratus michaelseni, assembly GCA_963931845.1. Classification (NCBI taxonomy): domain Eukaryota; kingdom Metazoa; phylum Arthropoda; class Arachnida; order Araneae; family Salticidae; genus Maratus; species Maratus michaelseni. Next base: position 113,930,457 of record OZ007598.1, on the reverse strand, counting down.
GGGTCCTTATTACTTTAATTATGATGTTTGGAATCAGTTTGGTGGACATCCGTAACACAGTTTCTTAGTTATAGAAACGGACCACAGTTAAAAGAGAAAAGCGGGGGGGGGGGGGGGGTTGGCGATGACACTGCTTTTCCTCAAACAACTTATGTAGACTACCTGTGTTCTAGTTCAAAGACAGTGAGCTGTAGAAAAACTTAAAACTAAAAAAAAAAAAAAAAAAAAAAAAATCGATAACGGGCGAAGCCCGCTTTTTCCTATCATAATATCTGGTTTCCACTCTAAAACAAAAACTTAAGATACTCGTTATGGCAGTTTTTAGACGCGGCCTACTTCTTAAAATCGTAATATCTAGCCGGCACTGTAATAGAAATCTTTCTTTTGCTTTAATTATACAAATAACGATGATTAATTATACAATAAAATAATATATCGGCTCCTAATGAAGATATGAGAATAATTTTTAGATATTCTGAAAGCAGAATCCATTTTGAGTCGCCCTGTCAAAGTTTGGAATTAATGCGCCCCTTAGATTCGGAAATGAGTCCCCCCTCTGAAAAAACGCAGTTGAACGTCACGTGACCACGTCCTCCTTGCCTCTTGAAAATCGATCCAGACAATCGTCTGCCTTCTGGCATTCGCAGCGCCGAAAGAAATGAAAAATAATTTTTTATAGATCGATTTTTAAAGAATTTTTTCGGTTCTAATGGTCGTACGGGAATGATTTTTCGATTTTCTGAAAGCAAATGCTCTCGTGAATCTGTCTGTACGATTTTCGAATTTCTGGTCCCCCGACTTCATTGTTTTTCGAAAGCGCACTGGTGCGATGAATACAGGCCGGTCACGTGAAAATCCTCCGGAACACCTGCGGTGGCGGAGAATGAAATCGTTTTGCAGCCGTGTCTCCGGCTGTCTGCTGTCTGACATTCCCAGCGGTGAAAAAGAATTCGAAAATTACATTTTATCGATCGATTTTTAAAGGATTTTTTCGGTTCTAATCGTCGTACGGAAAAGATTTTTCGAATTTATCAAACCTGACGACGTCCCGGTTCCGTACGTACGACTTTCGAATTTCTGGCCCTCCGACTTACGGAGATACGGGTCGGACCTGCACTGCGGTTTGGGGCTTAAATCGCTCCCTGGGAACCCCGCCGTCTTTTCCTTCCCGGACCCGACGGAGACTGGCAACCCTGTTCGGAGGCGAAAATGTTTGCTGTTTTGCTTTCCTTTCCGAGTTGTTTTTCGGTCGGTAATTAAAACACTTTCGCTCATTAATAACGCCCCGGGTCCGGGTCGGAGGCCCGACCCGATCGAAACTTGAGCGTCGCGCCTTTTTTGCGAATTTTTCGGTACGCGTCCGCCGTCGGTGCGTCGATTAGTCCAGGAGCCTTTGCGGGTACAAAGGCGGAGTGCACAGACAGACACACACACACACACACAGACGTTTACCGTCCTTAATATTAGTGACTAGCTGGCTTCGCCCGCCAGCGGGCCCCTAAATTACATCGGTAACTAAAATCGATAAAATCCCTAATTTACATCGGTGCCTCGAATCTTTTGTATTCTCCGGCTCGCACCCCCCTCGAACCGAACGAACTTCCGACACGGGTACCCGCTGCCTTCGGCACCGGATAATCCCTTAATTTGCACATTGAGTAGTATAAACCTCTAACCGAAGAACCTCCAACCCTGGTCCCCGCTGCCTTCGGCACCGGATAATACCTTAATTTGCACATCGAATAGTATAAACCTCTAACTGAACGAATCTCCGACCCTGGTCCCCGCTGCCTTCGGCACCGTAAACCGGTCGTGCTACGCACGCACCGGCACATAGAATAGTATAAACCTCTAACTAAACGAACCTCCGGTTCGGGTCCCCGCTGCCTGCGGCACCGTATAGCAGTCGTGCTGCGCCCGCCCTGCAGTATACGTTAGTTCCACCTTCCACCACCAGGTGGCGCAATCTGTTTATACGATCATAACTGAAATCGTTAAGGCTTTCGATGTCGAGTCGAATGAGCCATACCCCGTCGTTTTCATGCCCGTAGAACCGGAGATAGGAAAGCGCCCCCTGGTGGTGAGACTCGGAGCAAAAATCGATAAGCTCTAGTATCCTCTATCGACGTTGAGTCGATTGAGCCAAACCGCGTCGTGATGTGACCCATAGAACCCGAGTTGGATGAAAAATCCTTTAATTACACCTTCCACCACCAGGGGGCGCAATCTGTTCTATACGAACATGACCGAAATCTGTAAAGCTATCGAAATCCAGTCGAAAGAGCCAAACCACGTTGTAATCGGGCCCATAGAACCCGATTTCCGAAAGCGCCCCTTGGTGGTGATGTTCCTGTGTTGACTCTCTAGTTTATTTTACTACGATCGAAATGAAGTTGATTATTTACATAGTGTATAATCTCTGATCCATCGAATAGAAAGTTTCTATAACTCAAATGGCAACATTTCTTTCCGACGAAATGAAAAAAGGATGCGTTTTAAAACGACAAATTTAAATATATCGCATCCCCACACAAACACAAAATCATAAACTGGGTGTTAAATAAACTATATAGAATCCGATATATAAAAAATAGAAATAAAAAAAAATTATTTTGATATCTTTTGTAGCTTCCGAAAAAAGTAAACAAAGCAAGTATTTGGAGTGCAATCGGCTGCTTGAGAATACAAATATCCTAGTAGAATAGAATTTTAACTATGAAAATATAATTATTTCTCAAAATAAATCATATATTCGGAAAGTCCATTCAATTCTGTACGCAAAATGAACAACGATTTTTTAAATAAAATCGTTAATAAATTAGATAATTACTTCCAAAGCAAAGTCACTTATTACACTTTGATTAATCTGTGCTTGCGCCGAAAAACGCTTATTTCTAGAAACGGGTTTCACAAAAGAATTTTTTTGAAATTGATAATACTCGAATTTTTTTAACTGAAAGGTGTCTTTCTAGAGCTGAATGTATGCACTTTTAGCTTCTTCTCTAGGAATTTATGTAATTCGATAAAAAATAGCTGCGGCGGGGGGGGTATACATTGGCAAATTAGAGGAAACACGAAAGTGACGTACGGGAACGATCGGTTTCTAAAGGGTTAATGTACATATTTTTTAAAACTGAAATATATGTTTCGAAGAATAAGAACGTGGCTATGATCTGGTGTATTTTATTTGTCTCTATTCATATTTTCCGAGTCGATGCGGATTTTTAAACATGGGCCGAAAAACGAAAATTCATGCGAGTGAGTCTCGGAAACCATTTTTTTAGAAGGGTTAAAAAACGAATTTTTCGAAACTGATACCTGATTTTAAAAGGAAAAAGAACGTAGATTAGGCTCGGTATTTTTATTTTTTCGTATCTTGTTTAGAAGCCCAGAAATGAATTTTTAAAGATTGCAGAAATAGCTGAAAAACCGAAAGAGACTTACGGAAAAAAACGATTTCGAAAGGGTTAACTGATATATTTTTTAAAACTAAAGGTTTTATAGTGATCTCGAAAGAAGGGAAATGTACATGAGTGTGTTTGTTTGTTTTTTTGTTCTTTCAGAGAGCCGATGCGCGATTTTAAAAATCGCAGGGTATCGAAATTTGCAAAAGTGAGTCTGCGGGCGAATTTTTTTCGAAGGGTTAATATTTGTATTTTTCAAAAACGATCGCATATTTCGAAAGGATAAAGAATGTAGATCTCGACTGGTATTTTTAGTTTTCTCTAACTTGTTTGGAACGGCCTCTGCGAATTTTTGAAAATCGTCGCAATTGCCGAAATCGCGAAACTGTGTACGGAAAATATACATTTTCGAAGGGTTAACTGACGTATTTTTTTTAATGGAAGGGGGAATTGGAGAGGACAAAAACCGATCTTTTATTTGGTGAAATCCGTTTATCCGAATCTTTCTTAGTCCGGCGGATGCGAGGTTCGGAAGAAGGGAGAATATAAAAAACACGAATTCGACCCTTTTTGATTATTTTTTTTGAAAGGGTTAATATCGAAATTTTTTCGAACCGACCGGATCATTAGAGACGTAAAAGTACGTTCTTTGAGAATATGTTGACAGTTTTTTCGTATTTCTGTCGGTTCGCCGTCGGCGAGTTTAGACAGTCCTAAAACGAAACCGGCCGAAGCGATTTTTCCTTCTTCTTTTTGCAGAAGATGAGAATTGAGCTCTTCTCGGCATGCGCGGAATAATTTCCAGGTAGGTTTCTTTTTAGTAATTAAAACAGTTTTGTTCGTTAATAACTCCCTTAATTATGGGCCGATTTTTTCGAAACTGCAATTCCTGGAGGTCCGGATTTTTCTGAATTTTTTGATACCGAAAGCGCTTCGCAACTCGCTGCGCTCGCAGAGTTTATCCGGGTACAGATACACACACAGACAGACACACAGACGTATACGAACATTAATAATAAGGATTGTCTACATAAATAAAAGACTTGAAAACTTATTTTTTTTATAAGAGTTAACTGTTTGGTACTTCCATCTACAAACACAGTGGCGAAACAAAGATAGTGATTTCTTGGAAACTTCAAATGCTTATAAGAAACTGTAATTATAAATTATCAAAATTATCAATTAAATACATATCTTTTTATAGCTTTTCTTTAGAAATATTGATTTTTATAATTTATAATATTGTTAATTTAAAAAATAGAGCTAGTAATATAAAATTTAAAAAAAGTAACCAGTTTTTTTTTTTTTTTTTAAAGACAAAATTATGTTTTATTTTTAATATTAATATTATATAAATTTTGTTCACAGCATATTTAATAAACATATTTAATTACAATTTTAGAAATAATTTAATACAATTTCTCTTCATATTTAAAATTTTACTACAAAGTATAGTTACACAGATATGTTATAAAGTATTTGTAATTCAAATGTTAAAGTAATATATAATTTCAAGCCAAAACGATTTTTATGCATCTTTAACAATATAAAACAAAAAACATTTTTGTTTTCTAAAGTAAGTTTATGGCTTACAGATGTAGCAGACTAAAAAAAATGTGCATTCAGTATCACTAAACAAATAAGCAATGGTTGCACAAAATATTAGAGTCATACAAAAAAGTACAAAATTAAAATTACTTTACCTAAGAAGCAAACATGATATTTCTAGAAAATAGCTGAATGGTTCGTTTTGTATTTGTCAAATAACTATTGAAATGTCTATTTTCATTTAAAACTGGTTATTATGACCAATGAACTAGCAAGTATGCACTTAGAGACTGAAACGAAATACGCACTTTGCAGCCTCTCAGCACATTCCAGCTGGAATTTTTTAAAAATATTATTGTATTAAAATAAACTTAATCTCGTAAAGCAATCATTCTATATTGTAGCAGCTACGCTGTAAACATGCAGATAAATATTCCTCCAGCTAATGTTGATTTTCTGGAGTTCAATTGATTTTGAGTCGCTTTATCAGATACGATAAACAAAATTTAAAACGGAAGTAAATAATCGTACACAAATTGATATTTTTTCATTGAAATGTTCACATTTGTATATGTAAATAAGCTTGTTTATCAGCCATAAAGCCATACCATTACATTTGTCGGTTCTCTCATCCACTACGCGGAAAAACGTGGGCGTGACGCGTATTAAACCTGGTAATATGATTACTGTTCCGAAACGGAATTTTTTCCCTGTCGCTAATGATTCCGTTTTCGCAGGTTCTACTAGGATACGTAATTACAAAAATATAGTGTATAACGTAAATAAATTAAACTTGCAGCTAGATGGGCTGTTTCGAGCCTTCATAAAGAACCTCCCCATTTTTAGAGCAAAATTACAAAATATAATGAAAAACTGCTTTAGCAAAGTAATATAAATTGTATTTAAAAACAAGTAATATAAAAAAGAAAAAAAAAATTAAGTCAATTCCTACTTAGGTCAAAAATAATTTTCTTTCCAGCGATCTACACGCTTCGCCACTGACAATATTTGTTCCTAAATTTATATCCTGCTAAATATCTTATATAAGAGAAATTTTTGAAATTTATTAAAAATTGAATCAAAAATAAATAGCTCGAAAAGTATTTCTCACAAAATTGTTAGACAAACTGCGTTAGAAAGGTAAAAAATTGTATTTTTCTTGATGTAAATTTCAAATCTAATGATTATGCCGTTTTTCAAATATCGAATTTCAAAAATTACCAAACTTCACAATGAAGTACCATAGCGAAACCTTCAAGCGTAAAAAGGTAATGGGGATGTTCACGGACGAAGATCAGGTGGCGCGCAGGCGAAAGAGACTATAAATATGGAGTGAGTCTATACTTTTGAACAGAAATAAAATATAAAACTAAAATTAATTAATTTAATTTAATTAATGAATTAATATTTGAAAAAACTCTATTACCATCAAGTGTCATTCACTACAAGTTTAAGAAAATGTATTTGAACTTGAGTGGACGTTTTTTTCTTTACAATATAGATAGATAACGAAATTGATATAAATTTCTGAGGTGCACTAAAATATGCTTTCTGTAGAATATGGAGTTTGCCGAATTTATAGTTCGGTTACATTATGATATAAAACTATCCTGCGCCGTCAGGAGCCCACGGGGGTCGCCGACGCGCGTAAACGACCATCGCACCCAAGCCTCTGAAGGGCTTTTAACGCACCAGGGCTTTGTCTCGCCCGGCGCTGCGATCGGCCTGAGGCCGCTCCCCGACTGCGGACCCCCAGGTCATTTTACCAAGGTTGGTGACATAGGTCGTCACGGTAGTAACCCCACATCTCGGAGGAAACTTCCGCAGAGACGGAACCTTGATGAACCGCCATGGAACCCCCGACGACTTCGTTCGCGAGACCCCATAGGGGGAGACGGTCGCTAGGTCATATGTCGAGCTACCACGACGGCTCTTGCTTTACCACAGCTCGAGGGGTGTGAGCAACCTACAGAGGTTGTCACGTTCCCTTTTGGCAAATCCATTTACGGTGTATTTTAATGATGTTATTCTATTACAAACAGAATGAAATTGGTATGAATTTCTGAAGTGCACTAAAACGTGCTTTCTTTAAAACATGAAGTGTAAAGCATTTATCACACATTTAACATCACACAAAAGAATTCGTTTACATAATGGTCTATGGGAAAAACCGTTTACCGCGTATTTTAACTATGTTACACTATTTCAAACATAATGAAATTAATACGAATTTCTGAGGTGCACTAAAACATGCTTTGTGTAGAATATGGAGTGCGAAACATTTATCATTTATTCACAGGGTCATAAAGAAAGGCATTTTGTTATATAATGGTCTATGTGGAAGAACTGTTTGCAGTGCATTTTAATTTTGTTTCACTATTTCAAACATAATGAAATTCATATACATTACTGAGGTTCACTATAAGATGCTTGTTGTAGAATATCTGTATAGCATTTATCGTTCACTTACAGGGACATACAAAAGATACCGGATATAGCATTCTCTATTAGCGATCAATGCTGTAATTGCGTTTCCAGTTATAATACCCGTTTTAAGCTTAACTGAATTTTTACTTACTACGTGGTACATATAAATTATTCTATAAATCATATCCAGAACTACACAAGAAGATTCATAAGTATTACTGGGTATGGGAGTTAATTGCTTAAAGGAGGTTTTTAGTTGAGTTATACATTTTTAAGCTAACTATATTTAGTATACTAAGAGATGTTCGTCGAATATAACTAAATTTATATAGAGGGCTACACAAAGAATTGTGTACACAATCATCTGTAGGTGGTAATTTCTGAAAGTGAGATTTTAGTAGTTTATAGCGTTTATGTCTGAATTAAATTTTAGCTTAATATGTGGCATACATAAAAATCTGTAGATAATATACAGATCTGTACAAAACAGTTAGAGTACATTTCCGCCTCTTGGCAAAATTTGCTGAAGATGAAATAACTGTGTTCTGCGTTTTCTAATAAAACTAAATTTTAGTATAGTATATAGCAAATATACAAATCTATAGATCATATACAAGGCGGCACGAAAGAATTTGAGTGTCTTTCCGGCTATGGACTAGGCAGTAGATGCTGAAATCTAGATTTCAAATGTGTTATGCGTTTTCTAAAATGTTTACTTAGGCATCTTTTTTACCTTATTATACGGTGAAGTTTTGTTAAGTATTATGGAAACGTTTGAAACTATGCTTGACGCATGATTTTTAGGGTTTCGTTCATCTCACGAAACCCTATTCGTCTTGCTTCTCTGTCTGTCCGCCACAGAGTCGGTTCCCAGAAACTGTATAAGTTGGAGACTTGAAATTTTGTCTACTTACAGCTGAATATCTTCTATCACGCTGAAAATTATAAAGTTTTGAAAATGTCTTCATTAAGGCAAGATATTAATTAAAACCTTAAAAACCCACTCATTGATGGATAAAAATATTCAACTGAAGTGTAGAATTTAATCCAAAGGGAATTCATTCTGAAACTCCAGAAGAGGGAGAAGGGTTGCCACAGTCACATCATTGCAATGGCGACAACAGATTGGACGTTTTAAAAGACACCCCTATCCCACAAACATCATAATTTCACGTAAATTTTATCTAAGTTCACGTAATCTAGGAATATGAAATTTCGAACACACACGCAAAAAAAGAAAAAAAAAATAGCTTTCAGAATTTCTAAAAAAAAAATTTTTATTACTCCCAACTAGAAGTGTAAATATCAATTAAAAATCGATTTGAATAAATTAGTTTAATTTCCTGTCATTGGAAAACCACAGACAAACAATCTGCACCTGTTCCCACAGCCCAAAGATTGCGAACTAGGCATTTTTCAGGCTCTATAGAATTTTGTTTAATATTGCATTTATCGATTTGAAATTAACATATCTATGCGTATTTTTTATGGTTAACCCAGAAATCTAATTTTTATAAAGATGGCGTAATTAGAATAGAAATAACGAATTATTTTTGCGTTAATGAAAATAATATTTTTTATTATATGATGATTGCAACTAGTGTGTGAAATCAGGGACTATCAGCTGCTTTTTGGAAGGGAACAAGAGCAAGATAAATAAACCGCAGATTTTGAGAGTAGTAAGATATTAAAAGCTCTATTATTATTATTATTATTTAATACTGCATTTACCAATTTCAAAATTTTGAATCTATGCATATTTTTTATGGTGAACTCAGAAATCCAATTTTTATAAAAATCGCATTATTATAACCAAAGTTGTATTTTATCACAAAATGCTGATTTTTGTATAGAAAAAAAGAAATAAAACGCTACTAGACAATGATGTAATTAATAATGCGACTAGGGATTCCTAAAAAAGAAGGGGAAAAGAGGGAAATTACTTTTTGTTAAATATCGCATTTTGTCCACATGACAATATTATTATGACAAAGCAGAATAGCGGGCTTCGCCGCTATCGGGCCTATTCAGATACTCGAAAAAACGAAAAAAGATAGACCAGTAAATTTTTATTTTATATAAAACAAAAAACATGACTTTTTATTTTGGAAAATGAAATTTATTTGGATTTATTAATTAAAGGACAAAGTGTTTTGATAGGAATATTAAATGAAACCCTCTGTGCAATCTTCGATCACACCTACCCACTTATTCTGTCTTGTTATTTTATTTATTTATTTACCTTTTATTTTTTGTTTATTTATCTTTATTTTTTTTGTTTATTTTTAATTTAATTTATTATTATTATTATTATTATTATTATTATTATTATCTTTTTTTAGGGGGGAGGGGGGGATTGGACATGTACCAGCAAATATGCATTTGTTAAATTTTTTACTTTAAAAAAAATATATATTTGAAGAGCTTTTTAAATGCATTTAAACCTATAAATAACCATTCTCTTTCATGAATAGGCAAAAATATATTGTGAATGACAAGAAGATAATTAAGAAAGGATATTGGATGTATTTTCGAAGAACAGAGGACAAAGAAAATTTGGAGAGCTCTGCGAAAACAAAACAGTCTCCAGTAAGATAAACGATTGTTTTATTTTTTGTCTTACATTCCTTATTATTTAAAAATATATATTAACAGCAATACAAGCAGCCACTTATTTAGAAAATTTTTGTATTTTATCTTTAAAGAAACTTAGCTACCAACAATCAGCAACTTTGTTAACCGGTAACAGGTGTACTCGTCACTAATTTAGTAACACACACACACATATATGTATATATATATTTTAAAAACATCTAATAGAATTTTCGAATAGTAATCTTTGCTTTGTTTTTAATCACGGAATAGTTATCACTAAATAAAGCAAAAATTCTGGTAGATATTTTTAATTTAAAAAAAAACTCGTTAATTTAACAACACTGCCGGTCAACAATGTGCTAATTTTGGGGGCAATGATATTTTTATAAGTTTTTTTTTTTTTTTTTTCTCCTAGTATGTAAACAACGAATTCATTAATAAATTAACAGATTCTAGTGGAGTCATCAAGGAAATTATTTTTTTTCACATTCTTCTATATTCGCATGGAAGTATAGGATTTGTGAAAATTTTCGTCTTCCGATGTTCGACGGATTTACACATATTGAGCTTTGACAATTTTTGGAACAATGTCTGTCTGTCTATTACACAATTTTTGTGTTAGTGCAATAAATACAAAAACTAATGAACATAATTAAACGAAAATTTCATATTTAGACGACCTTGACAAAAATGGGTGCTGAGTAGATATTGGCATATATCGCCAGGGCCTGATTATGGCCTAGGCAAAGTAAGCATGTTCCCAAGACCTCCATACACTGCAAAAAATTGTTGTTGATTTTACAGTATAAAACTGGCCGCGTAAGCAGTAATACGCTACCGCGCATTACTGCTTATTTTACTGTTTAATACTGTTAATTTTACGGTATAATACTGGCAGTTGGGATGCCAGTTTTATACTGTAAAATCAACAATTATTTTTTGCAGTGTACTTTGCGTTCCAAAACGAAATTCGATAGTTTTTATCTAAAAACATTCACTTTTATCGTTAATCTATATATAATAGCCAAAAATGTTTTAAGGATATTTTAAGTAAATTTATCTGTTAATTTATTTCTTTAAAATTACTACATTTTGTTAGGCACAAGATTTATTCAATTCAAGCAACAAATTTTGTACAAAATCCAGTTACTGATATTTTGTATGAGATTCAATTTTAGTTTTGATCATTCAACAGGGAGCTATGCTATCAAGGTTGATAAAAATCATGATTTTTTTTTTAAATCAAAATTATCGGATTTTTTAAAAAACAAAATCGGATTTATTTATTTATTTTACAATACCTCCTATGAGCTATTGTTCGCCAACATCCGTTCAGGCTCCCGCGGTTTCTAAAAATACGCTAATTTGCTCTGTTTAGAAAAAAAAAAAAAAGGGCTGCAAATGTATACATAGCATTTGAAGCTGTTGATTCTCCGTCATTTATATTTGTTATTATTATTATATATATTATTATTATATTGTTATTATATTTATATTTATTTTTGTTCATTATTGATTCCGTCATTTATAAATGCAAATGCACGTGATCTGCTGATTATTGCACGACCTTCAGTTATAAAAACCCATACGTTAAATGTTAATATTTCAATATCAAAACGTTTTTAATCGTGCTCATTTTCTTATAAAAATACGACAATATATATATATATAATCATTAAAACATCACAGAAACATCATAAAAGAAAACAAGAACGAAAAATCATGCGTCAAGCATAGATTATGTAACACTTTCCAACGCTTCCAAAATAATTTTACAAATCATACCGTTTAATAAGCTAAAAGAAAACATCTAAGTAATCCGAATACTTTTATTCCGCCCTGTATAGTATCTATAGATTTGTATATATACTACATAGGATGCTAAAATTTATTTCAGTTTGGAAACGCGTAGCACAGTTTAAAATTCTCCGTCTGGAGTTAAATAATACCGAAATGTGTTCGCGAACTTTTGTGTTACCCTGTATAGGATCTATAGAATTTATACATACCACGTAATAGACAAAAAGCGAGTTAAAATTAAAATCGCGTTCAGTAACTTAAAACGCACACGCACGTCCAGGAATTATTGTTAACATACAGTAGATAATTCTTTTGTGTGTCCCTGTAAATGAACGATGACTGCTATACACACACTATTCTGTAGTAAGCCTCTTGTAATGCACCTTATATAAATTCCAATGCGTTTAAAATAGGGAAACATTATTTAAATAAACCGCAGACGATTTTTCTCCATAGACGTAATGTAACGGAATTCTTTTGACTGTCTCTGTAAAGTAACTATCAGTGCTATGCACACCTTATTCCATATTAAGCTTCTTCTAATGCACCTTAGTGATATATATAAATTTCAATGCGTTTAAAATAGTGAAACATTATTTAAATAAACCGCAAATGATTTTTCCCCATAGACCGCAATGTAATGGAATGCTTTTGAGTGTCCCTGTAAAAAAAGTATAAGTGCTACACACTTCCGTTGAAATAGGGAACATGCTATAGATAACGACTATAACATATAAAAATTGCAGAGCAATCCGAGCATATTTACGGGAGTTAGAGCACGGACAGAGGGAAGACGGCAGACGGCCAGACGGCAGACGGCCAGACGGCCAGACGGCAGACGGCCATACGGCCAGACCAACCGAAGTCATAAACACTTTTCAACTAGGTTGGAAAGTGTTAAAAATGGGGAAAAAGAAATATATATATATTAAATGCGAAAAACGAACACGTACCTATTTCAACAGTATCCATAAATATGCAAAGAAAAAATAATTAATAGAATTTAAAACAATGAGAACATAATATAGATTGGAGGGATAAATGAAAAGAAAATTAAAAGTCTGAAAGATGAAACTCAAATATGTAATGAAATGTATCCAAATTAACAATTAAAGAAAAAAGTGAAATTTTTTGAAATAGATGAAAAAAATTGAAATTATTGTGGAACCATGGTAGGAATTATCAAGCCCAAATTACCATAAGTTCCACAAAAAATGTATGATTCCATCTTTGTACGAACTATTAAGTTAAAATTGTGCAAGATTTGAGCAATCACACATTTAAAAAAAAAAAAATAAATAAATAAAAGATTAAAAAAAAAAGATTAAAAAAAAGTAAAATAAATGTTTCAAATGATCTTAAAAAACAAAATTAGATTTTTTTAACAAAACTTTCCTTTATGTACTATTATCCATATATCATTATTAAACTGTGCATTAAAAATACTTCCGTGTTTGAAAATGCACAATTTGCTTTAAGTAAGACGTAATTTTTACGAGTACATAATTTATTTTAATTTTTTTTTTCATTTTCAATATCCATGTGTAAATATATATAATTGAAAATAAACTGTTTGAAAATTATTATTCAGGCTTTTTAAATTTTGGCAACGTAAATAAAAAGGGGCTATTTGAAAAATATTAATTAATTATTTATTCGAAGTGTGAAATTTTGAATAAAAAAGTCGAACCCTTCCCCCAAAATTCAAATTAAAAAAATGATTGAACACTGCACACCACAATTTAGTCAAGTCTGTGCCTCCAAAAGATTGTTAAATTGCAATGCATAGTTTCTGATCTTCTAAAACTTAATGTAATTGAACTATCTTGGCGGATTTTAGCATTGAATAATCTTAAAATAATCCTTCAATTTAAAAACCATTTACTACAGCATATTTAAAGGTATTTCTGTATAAAGCAACCAGTTTTCATGTTTGTATATGTAACAGTTTTTGCCGTATAAGCTGAGAAAGTAAAAAAGGATACGGTCGATTAAAAAACGACAGCGGCAGCGTTAGTAACTTTTATTATTTTTATTTTTTTTACGAATAGAGAGATTTTTAAATAAAAAATGACATTATTTAAGTTATGATTACTTAATTAATAATAAAGTTTTCATTACTCTATTAGTATTTATATATGTAGTCTATGTAATATATAGTCATGATTATTATTTTATTTTTTATTTTTTTACCCATTCTCAACAAAACTGTAGTAAATTGCAACAGATAAAACTCTGTAAATTAATATCAAAGAGAAAATTCTTACATTTGAGAAAATTAAGCTTTCAACAATCACTAGGTTGCTTTATGAAAGAAGTTCTTCATTATTTACGCATACAACTAAATTTATCAACACAGTTTTCAAAGCATTTGTATTTAAATAAACACAAACCAAGTATAAATGATTATGCATTTTTTGATTTGATGAGGGGTGGGGGGACATTTTTTAAAACATCAACAAAATTATCTTTCCTTTCACACAAAAATTCTAGATGAATTTCTGAAGGTAAAAAAATATATATATTTATTTATTTATTTAAGTACCAAATCCAATGAAAAAGTTACAACTGCAGATTCAAAAGGTATTTTTTATTCTTAATTAGTCTTTTAAACAAAAACACAAGCTTGGACGCTTTTTCATTTCTCAGTCTATTTGTAAGTACTAACTGAACCAATCCAAAAGTAGAAAATACTTTTACTGAAGTAAGAAAATTCAAACGAAATTTTCATAATGTAATATATATATATATATTTTTTTTTATTTGATTTCTACTTTGTAGTTATCTGATACCTCGTTATAGGAATTTCCAATAATTGATTCATTATTTTCATCACACGATTCATTATATGAATTTAACTAATCCCATTGTTTCTGAGTGTTACTTACTAAATCATAATTTCACGTTTCTGTTGGTGTTTCGGTAATGTTTCATTAATGGTTATATATATATATATATATATATGATTTAAATACATGATTTAAAAAAAAATCAAAATATTAAAATCGAAGAGACATAAATCAGCCAACCCTGTATGATATTCTTTTTGGCTATGGGTATAATAACTGTATCTAATGTTGTTAGATGCCCGGATTTTCTGAGGTTCCAAGACCTGTCCTGCGGGACGCCATAATTCCCATTATTTCATGATGCACAATTTCTTTTAGTACCATACTATTCGTTAATCTGCATCGATTGAATCTTAATACAGCAAAATCTGTGAAAACCAAATCATTCTATAACAGAAATTTTGTGATTCAGCTGATATGAATACTGTTTAAATCTACCTATGCAAAGAAAAGACGGAAACCCGTCTATGACGGACTATTTTCCGGTTCCTAGCTATTTCTTTTCCAGAGGATCTACTCTATTTTGTTTAGTAAAACCTGTGAAAACGGAACCTGTTTATAACGGAATCCTGTCTCAAACATAAAAGTTTTACAGTCCCTACAGAAGGATTATCATACAATTATAACTGAAAAAATCGCAAACCTCTCCAAAACGAATATAGTTTCAGTCACAAACGATTCCGCTTTCACAGATTTTACTAGATAAGTTTATTGTACCACCCAACATTGTAATACCCAATAGGGATTCAAAATCAGGCATCTAAATGCACTACACTTTAAATTCATAATTGTTGGCGTGTAACTGCACTATTTAAATTAATATAATGGAATAACAAGGAAAAAAGTTTTGTGATAATCACAGCATACTAGTTTAACATTGGCAAACTGCCCCTTTTAGAATTTTATAAATGATTTTAAATGGCAAACATTTTTTTTTTTTTTTTGCAACTTTTTAATATTTAATTGGGAAATTAATCATTGGAAATTTAATGAAAACGCTTTTTGAAAACTGAAAGAAACGTAACTCTGGTACAAAAAATAAATAAATAAACATCCCGGTTTTAAATTATTGTATGAAACAATCTAATTTCACGACATTATAATTTCATTTGTTCGACATAACAATGCATCACACTTCTATTTAATAAAAATAATCTGTCCATTCCCATTACAGTATAGACAAAAAATTATTCATTGGTGAAAATAAGTTATAATTGTCGACATTGAAATGTTCAACGAAGAAACGAGATTAAAATTAATCTTTGACTTGAATGAGTAAATTCTATTGAAATTTGAACATAAAACTAGAAAAACAATAATTAAAATGAAAATTAATAGATCGATTCCCCCCCCCCCCATTCTTATTAAGGGAAATAAATATTACACATTGATGTGTGTACTTTTAATCACCAGGCAAATGTTTCTGATGATGCAGATTTCGAAAATGAAAGAGCTGTAAGAAACAAAAGGAAACTAAATATTAAGACTGGGAAGATTGTTCCAGAAGATGAATATATGGAGTTTGCTATTGAAAACGAAGTATATATAAATTTTTTTTCCTCTTTTTAATGTTTTTTTTTTTTTTTTTTTTTTTTTTAAATTTTCTCTTATTCTAATTAAAATGAACAAAAATTACTTTTTAACAATTCTATTTTCAACACTGTTGCAGTTTCCCAACAAAACTGAATAATGACATTCATTTTTTTTGGCATGTCTACCACATTTTCACATAATAATTTTACCTATTTCAAGAAGTGATTCAGACAGGCATACTCTATCTTTTGAGTTTGTTTGTTCTTTATTAAAAAAAAAAAAAAGATTTTAATAATGGAAATATTTTCAAAATGCCCTAATTAAGTATAGGAATACTGTCACACATAAATAATTATCTGAATTATAAGTTGATATTTTCAAAATTTCTCAAGCTCAATTAAATTCCACATACTTTTAGGTAAACTCAAAATAATCAATAGTGAGGATTATCACTGCAACTATAAGTTTTTATCTCAAAAATTCACATAAATTGCTGTATACTGTATTTTTAATTTAAAGTATTTAAATACTGCAGTGAAACCTCTAAATAAGGGATACACATAGGACCAGATAATTTTGTCCCTTAAATAAAGGTGTATTTGGGTGCATGGTTAGAAAACCATTGAACATTAAGTAAAGCCCTTATATGTACTTCAGTATTAACAAAAACGATATATCCCATACATTTTTATCAAAAATTGTCTCACAGAAAAATGAAAATAACCATTCAATTAGGAATTATGTCTTCATTCAATTTATGTTGAAAAAACATGCTTAGAAATGCTTCATACAGAAATTGCACCAAACTCTGAAATTTTCATGACAGTATATTTAAATTTTACGATACAGTTTATCTTCGGATGACAAAATTATACAGGGATAAAGTTTGGAACTCATGTTGTTAAATTTCTTTTTAATTGTTGTAAAACAGATTGCAATGCTGGCAGTTTTTAAAGCATCTCAAAAACTACTTGTCAGAATGAGCTGTAATTGGATTCGCATATTTGAAGCTTATAAAAATCGATTTCTGAAGAAAAAAAATTCATAGGTAACAATTCATATTTTTTTGGAAAATCACTTTCAGTATATACATATTTTCAAAATTATAATAAATTGTAACCTATTAATTTTTTTAACAGGAATAGATTTCTAGAAGCTTCATATATGCGAATCCAACATTATCATATTGCTCATTCCAAGTAGTTTTTCAGTTATGCTTTAAAAACTACCCGCATTATATTCTGTTTTGCAATAATTCAAAAAGAATTTAACAATATGATTTCCAAACTTTAAACCTTTACAATTTCTAAACTATTTGACCAAATGACTTCCTGTTTGGCATCCAAAGGTAAAATGTACCAAAAAAGCTGAACATACTGTCAAAATCGGGTATTTGTATAGAAAATTTTAGTGTTTGTTGCAATTTCAGTATGAAGATAGCTCCTAAGCTTATTTTTTGTAACATAAATTGAAAGGTCTTATTGCACATGTAAAGAAAAAAAAATCCTTAATTTATAAATTCTATGTTGATTTATTACGTGAATTTTCTATGATCGGGATTTCCATAAACATTGTTTTAAGGCTGTAAGTTGTTATTGCATTAAGTCTGAAGCTCGAAATTTTTACGCAACAATAGGATTATTCAGTAATTAATTTTAACTCGATAACCTCAGCAGTTCCTGAGAAAAATTGTCTTGACAGACAAACGTACAAGAAAGCGATCCTATGCTATAAGGGTTCAGTTTATCCCTGTTGAGGTATGGAACCCTTAAAAAATGATGATAAAAATAATTCAAAAGTTTGTGACTCAATTTAAAAATGTATATTAACATAAAATTAGTAATTGGTATTCATTTAATTTAATAGATATATTTTATTAATATATTTCATGAAATGTGTAAAATTGGCAGTACTTACATCTGTTTATTTATCAATTTAAGACCCAAGAAATTTTTTGGCAATTTTGATTGTATAGATCAGCAAAATATTAAACTATAAAGCAAGGCACCATCAGAATCATTGCTGTGCCTATTAAAATTAAACACCAAATTAAAGCAGTCCAAATGATAAAATGGGTTCTATTGTTGACCATCAGGATTGTGAGAGCTAGGACTTAAAGCATTAAAGTAATCAGTTAAAGGAATTCATCTTGTAAATAAGCAATTTTATGTGTGTAAGTTTATTAACTAAAATTAATCTTTCACTATCACTTATACTGATAAAGAATCAGTCTAGTTCTAAACCATATTTTAAAGCACTATTTTTGTCTTTAATATCACTCATTTCTTGTTCGTCTTGTTTTTTATCATTGTCATCGCAGAAAATACATTTGACTTATGATAAATTAATTGAACAAATAAATATTTTTATGTAAGCAATAGAGAAATGTAATATCCCCCTTAACGGATTACCCCTTCTTTTTACAAGGTATTCTTAAACAAAGATTTTTATAAAATGAAGGAATTTTAGTGAGCCATTTGTTTTTCTTTTTGAATGAAATTATCCCTTTCTCTAGAGCAGCCATACTCAACCTGTGGCTTGGCGACCATATATGTGCGGCCTGAGACACAATCACTAACCCATATTTGTAAAATTAATTTAGATGCGCATAAAAAGTATTTAAGAGTTTCACTGTTGGGAAGCCAAAATCTGTCTTGTTATTTATAATTAATCCAAAATCCTGTTTAAACATCCTAAATGCCATTTCCTTAGTCAAAAGTTATTTTTATTCTATTTATGCAACAGTGCTGTATACATTTCTTAATCTTCAACACTAAACAACCATTATTCAAAATTAAATTTACACTATATATTTCTGCAACTAAAAGAAAAAGGTTTTCATTGAGCAAAAGACTGATTTATTAGAGAAAATCTCTCCCCCCCCCCCCCCCCCCTTAGAACTCTGAAATTTCGCATTGTTATATTACAACGTTTTATACTTATTATATAACTAGTACTGATTTTTATTGTTCAACGTTTGTCGCAGAAAAAATTGGCACCAAATTTTTTTTACATTGGTATTTCCAAACAACAAACTTTGCGGCCTATTTCTGTAACATTTGCAACAGAACGATGTTTATTGTTTAAAAATAGTAGTGTTAAAATTATTTGGTAACATTCCTTCCGTGACAAACATGTAATCCTTCTGATACATTAACTTTGTTATATTGCTTTTGTTATTTTTCTATTTTAATTACTCTTTTTTAAGTGTGTTGTGGCCCGCCTAATGTCGCAAACATGTGCTTGCGGCCTGCGAGAGAAAAAGGTTGAGTATGGCTACTCTAGAGTGTCCCTTATTTGGAGGTTAAATGCATTATACACATATTTAAAGGGACTGGGACTTAAGAAATTTCATCTTAAATAGAGGTGACACTTAAAAGAGGTTTTATTGTAGTTATATTCTTTGAAATCCAAGATATTTAAAGGTATATTCATTTGGAATTAATTTCTTATTGAAGCTGACTACATTCACAGGACTGCGAACTACTATGCATTAGCTGTAAAAACTACACATTGGTCTGCTTCTATTATACATTGCTTACTAGAATAGAAACCTCACTTTTTGTCAAGATGTTTTTTAACAAGAGGGATTTTTGGAATGTATTTTTGTTTTCTTTTTCAATTTCATTCATAAGCAAGTATAAATTTCTCATTATAAATTTTATTATGCTTTAAAATGTACATTCTCCAGGAATTACTGTGTACAATATTCTAAATAAAAATATTCAATGGATGTTTTTTCCAAAATTTTTTGTTTTCATGTAGCTTATTTTATTTAAAAAATCATTCTTTTCAACTTACAAAATAATTTTTAAAAATTTTTAATAATGAAGAGTTTATTAGCGAAAATTTTTGTATGTGTGTGTGCTGTAGAATATTTTAACGTGTTTCATAAGTAAAAGTTCACATTAATATAATCATATTTCAGATTTTTTAAATTTTGAATATGTTCATTACTATATACATAACTTGACACTTTAAAATTACATGATTTTTAAGTTTGAACTACAACACATTAATATTCACAAAGATTGGCAGCTTTGCATTCATCTAAGTAACTA
This sequence comes from Maratus michaelseni, assembly GCA_963931845.1. Classification (NCBI taxonomy): domain Eukaryota; kingdom Metazoa; phylum Arthropoda; class Arachnida; order Araneae; family Salticidae; genus Maratus; species Maratus michaelseni. The sequence continues at coordinate 113,910,240 of OZ007598.1, read as the reverse complement.
CGATTGTACCTGAACTGAACATCATATGAAGGGTGTAGATGCAAAATTCACAGTCTCCACTTTTAGAAACTGCAAAAAAACTGATTATTATGAATAAACATGATATATTGGCACATCATGTTTATTCATAATATTAAGTTTTTTGCAGTTTCTAAAAGTGGAGATTGTGAATTTTGCATCTACACCCTTCATATGTATAATCATCTATAGATTTATTTTTTTTTCCTCCTTGATAATCTTTGAATGATGTCAATAAGTCTGATTTAATGGAATGTTAACATAATATGAAGAAGTTAAAAAAAAAAAAAAAAAAGGTTGAAATTTCTTTGCATTTATTTATATTTTGCATTTGTTTACATCCCTTAATAGTCATTTATTTGCCCTTTCTTACTTTTTATACTACAGAATTAATTTATGCTTATTTTTTGTTTTTCTTCTTCCTAACAGGTTAAGAAACTTAATTTAAAAGGACCAGAAGAAAAACAAGTTAACAGAGTATCTAAAAGACGAAGTTCCAAAATGGTAAAAATAATCATTTATGTTGTTCTCCTAACACACTCAAAATGGAAGGATCACAGGAAACTGATCCATTCTAGTCTCAAAAACATAAAATTCATATTTGTGCTACTTTATTTATACAAGCAGGGAAGACCGAGCTATGCTCGGTCAAAATTAGCTTAGAATTCAAATACCATGACCCATGACCAAAATGACCCCCTAATCAAAATTTCTCGAACATGTGACTTAGCCCAATAGTCTTCTCGTTCCCTAAAACTGTAGAATACTAAATTTAGTTCAAATACTCTGATCTGTTTTTAAGATAAAAATAGCTTGACCCATAATGACCCATGATTAAAACGACCCATTAATCGAATTTTCTCGAAGATGTGACCTAGCCCAACAGTCTTCTGTGCCTAAAAACCATAGGATGCAAAATTTAGTCTAAATAATCTGAGCCCTTTTTTAGATAAAATTAGCTTGACCCACAGTGACCCACTAATCAAATTTTCTCGGACATACGATCTAGCCCAATAGATTTTTTTCATGTCCGAAATAAATAGAATACAAATTTAATCAAAATTGTTAGAGCTGTTTTTAAGATAAAATTAACTTGACCCACGTTGACCCACTAATCGAACATGTGGCCCAGCCCAATAGTTTTCTCGTGCCCGAAAATGGTAGAATACAAAATTTAGTCAAAATCGTTTGAACCGTTTTTTAGATACAATTAGCTTGACCCTGACCCATGATGACCCACTATTCGAATTTTCTCAAACATGTGACCTAGCACAATGGTTTTCTGGTGCCCCAAAATGGTAGGATACAAAATTTCGTCAAAATCGTGAGTCATTTTAAAATTTGTATGTATAACACCCCCTCCCCCCCCCCACACACACACAATTTGTTCGTATTAGAATGTAGGAAATTTTAAAACACAAACCAGATCTAGTAAGACTGATTTTGTCTGATCTGAGCATGCACAATGAGCATTTTAGTGGGCTTTTCTGAAGCTAAATGGAGTGAGAAACCAGTCTTCAAATGGTTTCATTTCAAAGGGATATTGAGCAAAGTCTAGACGACAAAGTTGTCTAAGGTGGCAGAAACAAGAATTCTGGTCCTCAGGCAGAGTGTGGGTTTGTGCCCCGCTTCTGGCATAAGATATTTCTCAGATATTGTCAATGCTCTGATAACTCAGTTCAATATTGTAAATTATATTTTTCTTTCAGAAGGAAAAATTATAGAATTTGTTTTTTCTTCATTATTATTAAGGAAAATTTACCTTTCCCAATATATATATTTTTAATTAATGATTTTGCATTTAAAATTTTAAATTAAAAGTTTTGGCATGTAATTATCAATTAAGTGAATTGAAATGATCTACAATTTTTGGCATATTTTTATTACAATTGATTGATAAGGCATAAGGCGTACATACTAAGTACATGATTTTCCATTAAAAAATAAATAAAAATAAAAAATCAGAAAGTAGGAGAAATATTTATATAAAAAAACTGTGATGCCATCTATTGGTATTGTAATACAGTTAAATGTACCATCACCCATATATTTTTTAAATTAAAGATTTTGTATTTAAAATTTTAAATTAAAAGCTTTGGAATGTAATTATCAATTCAATAAATTGAAATGATCACAATTTTTTTAATATTTTTTATTACAGTTGATCGATAAGGCATATATACAAAGAAAAGTAACTGATTATTTTCTTTTAAGGAAAAATATTTATATAAAAAACTGTGGTGTCATCTATTGTATTGGTATTGTAATACAGTTAAATATATCATCACCAATATATTTTTTAATTGATGATTTCGTATTTAAAATTTTAAATTAAAAGCTTTGGCATGTGATTATTGATTCAATAAATTGAAATGATCTGCAATTTTTAAAATATTTTTTATTACAATTGATCGATAAGACATATATACAAAGAAAGTAAATGATTATTTCCTGTTAAAAACAGAAGGAAAAATATTTATATAAAGAACTGTGGAGCCCTATTGGTATCATGGGTGCAAGCGTGTATTCAAGCCAAGACTGAAAACTTTTCTGAATATTAAGAATACCCAAATGAAAATAGGCTAGAAGATTTCTAGTAAAATTGCTATTATTTAAGAACATAAAGAAAAATTAACTGTCAGTCAAAAATCTTGCCAAGACTGAAGGTCTTGCACCCATGATTGGTATTCTAATGAAGTTAAGTGTTTATATTTGAGAAAACTAATAAAATTTTAACTTCAAAAATTTCTTTATTTGCAAAATTTTTAAGGGGAAAAAAAACTTGGGAGTTGCATTTTTTTTAATCTCAAAACGGAATTCGCTGATAAATGTTTTGCAGTCTGTATCTGTATAGAGTTAATATGTAGCCGGTCTTTAGCCCCATTATAAAAAAGAGAGTTCATTTCTTTTAACTATTGCTAAAAAATATTCTGTAAAAAATTCTGACATTTTAATGATGTTATGAACCATTTTTCTGTGTAACCTTTAGCTTGTTAACCATAAAGTTTTGATGGTTACTACTGTTTGTCGACCACAAGAATAGCTCCCGCCAAAAAGTCTAGTTAGTGGCGGTCGCTATAGTAACAAGACCTATCCATTTCGAATGGGGAATACGCGCGTGAGGAATTGGCGGAATAAAAGGTTACCCTACGTCATTCTTCTTCTCGGATCAGCAGTTGCAGGCGTTATCTTATTTTTGATTTAATTTTGCTTTTGCTTTTTAAATTATTTGTTCCCATTTGTTTAAATAGTTTTGCTAATTTGTTAAAGTGGAAAGATGCCCTTTCAGTTTAGGAAAGGTGAAGTCTTGAAATCGCAAGCACGTAAAATCGTATATAATGTTGCGGAATTTTGTTCCAGTGAAGCTTCATCTAAAGCTGTATTAATTCCTCTCCCAAGCAAATGTGAACCTACAAAAAAAAAAATTAAGTTCCTGCATTGAGCTTATCGACAGTTTTAAAATTAACTGGTAAACATCGTAAAAGACCTAGTGAACGAAACTGCGAAATAGATGACTTTGACAAGTGCGTTATACGTCAAACGATTCAAGACTTTTATATAGGAGAAGGAAAAGTACTATCTCTCAGAAAATTATTACCCGTGTTGAAAGAAAAAAATGGACTTTCGTGGAAAAGAGACACATTGTTCAAAGTCTTACATTCAATGAATTTTCGATGGAAGAAGTGCGTGAATAAAAAAAAAAAAGTTATCATGGAAAGGCCAGATATTGTTTTTTGGAGACACAAATATTTGAGAGAAACAGCTATCACTGAGGTTACTTCGGCAGAATGGACAGCGCATTGAAAACACGTGGAAAACGTTGAAAATAATTACTGGGGAAAAAATGGACTGTTAGAGGATTTATAGGACGAACTGTCATTTAACATTAATACCGGCGATTCTGATTCAGAAGAAACCGATACTTCTGATAGTGATTTAGAGGACTTTCACATGATTGAATAAAATTCTAAAAGTTTAGAAGGTATTATTATTATTTATATTTTTAATGATAAAAAAATTTATCCATCCTTGCAAATTGTTTGAAAATACATGCTGAAATTTATAATAATCACTGAAGTTCGGTCGTTGCATTAATAATTTAAAGTCATTGATAATTACTAATGGCTATGAAAATATTAATTTTGAAACAATTATTTAAGTTAATTTAATTTAATTTTTACTATAATAAATTTCATGATTAATTCATATTGATTAATATTTTATTTTCATTTGTAAAATCTAAATATAATCATATAAATAATATATGAAACAGTTTTATTTCACTCGATGAATCGATTAAAATAATTACCAAAAAAAAAGTAATAATAATAAAAACATCGCCAACACCCCTTCAAGGCGCTCAGTAAACCAATGTGAATGCCTATCTTCTCGCTTCCCCTGTCGAAAATGGAGCGAGTCTTGTTTCCACGGCAACAGACAGGCACAGACTTCTTGGCGAGAGCTATTCTTGTGATCGACAAACAGTATATAGTTTGCCACAAATAGCATTAATTTCTTGAACTCCTTCCCTTAAGAAATTTTCCAAAATCAATGCTTGTGCCCTTAGAATTTTTTTTTTTTAATGCTTTCTAAAAAGTTAATCTTTAATAGTATGTTTTTACTAGTTTAAAGTATATCACTGTACTTTTTAACTTTATTTAGCATAGACAATTAAATATCTCTACATTGATGTAACAATAACAGGGTTCATACAGAGTTGGGAAGAAAAAATCCAAGGAGTACCGAAAAAATCCAAGGAGTCCAAAAAATGTTAAGGATTTGCCATTTTTTGTTGTTGTTGCTTTTATGTGCTGCATCGTTATGTGGTAAGCACACTCTAATTTTTAATGCCCAATTTGGAGACAAAAACAAATTTTACTCTATTAGAATCTAATTGTTAGTGCTGGAATTGCACAGTATTCACAAAATATTGCTTACTAATTTCGTAAATGTAAATACAAAATAGACAATCAAATTTTTTATGCAGCGACCAATGGTCATATAAACAGAGATTAGTCAAACCCCAAACACTTATTATGTATATCACATACATAATACATCTTAAAGAAAATTTTATAAGGTAAAAAAAAAAAAAAAAAAAATGCTAAACGCAACATACAAGAAAAAATATAACAAGTTTTGAATTTATACTTTTAGAACAGCTGTAATCGATTTCTTTGAAGGTGAAACTTTGACGAAATTCATGTGTTTTTCGCGATCTTCTGGGAGAAATTCGTGGTTTTTTTGCAATCTTTTAACAGAATTCGCATTTTATTTCGATTGTTTGACGAAACCGACGGTTTTTTCGCGATCTTTTGATGGAAACTGCGTGTTTTTTAGCGAGCTTTTGATGAAATTCACGTGTTTATTGCGATCTTCTGGGGGAAATTTGCGATTTTTTTCGCGATCTTCTGAAGGAAATTCGCGTTTTTTCGCGATCTTTTAATGGAATTCGCATTTTATTTCGATCGTAAGACGAAACAGACGTTTTTTTCGTGATCTTTTGATGGAAACTGCATGTTTATCGCGATCCTTTGACGAAATTGGCATGTTTTTTGCGATCATTTGAGGAAATTCGCGTGTTTTTTTTGTGATCTTTCGAGGAAATTCGCATGTTTTTCACGATCTTTTGAGGAAATTCGCAATCTTTTGAGGAAATTGCGTGGTTTTAGCTATATTCTGGGGGAAATTTGCGTTTTTTTTTACAATCTTCTGCGTTACATTCGCGATCTTTTAATGGAATTCGCGGTTTATTTCGATCGTTTGACGAAACTGACGTTTTTTCGTGATCTTTTGATGGAAACCGCATATTTTTCGCGATCCTTTGAGGAAATTCGTGTATTTTAAGCGATCTTTCGAGGAAATTCGCGATCTTTTGAAGATATTTGCGTTTTTTTCACGATCTCCTGGGGGAAATTCGCGTTTTTGCAAGATCTTTTAAAGGAATTCACGTTTTATTTCTATCGTTTGACGAAATTGACTTTTTTTTTTGCGATCTTTTGATGGAAACCGCATGTTTTTTCTGATCCTTTGACAAAATCCACGTGTTTTTCATGATCCTTTGACGAAATTTACGTGTTTTTTGCGGGGTTTTTTTTTGAGGAAATTCACGTGTTTTTCGCGATCTTTTAACGAAATTCGCGTTTTTTCGTGATCCTTTGAGAAAATTCGTGTTTTTTCACTGTCTTTTAAGAAATTCGCGATCTTTTGAAGAAATTCAAGTTTTTCCGCAATCTGTTGGAGAAATTAGAGTTTTTTCACGATCCTTAGACAAAAATTACTAATTTTTTCCGCGATCGATTGACGAAATTTGACTGTATTTTTTGGGATATATTTGCGAAAAACGCGATTTTTCCGAGATTCTTGGCTAAATGCCAAACATCGATAAAATTTAAAGTAAAGTACAGTGTTGAAAAACGGAAACGGACTTTACGGAGCTAATAATTGAAAAACGGACCTAGCGGGAGCCCTGCTATAAGATTATCCTAACCAATCAATGCTGTGCTTCAGATAAATGACGTGCATAAAGGATTTACTGTGCGTTTTACAATCACGATTTTTTCCCCCTCGGCAGCAATATCACTTGCGTCCGAAGCCACAATACAATTTAAGGAGTTTCTAAGGAGTGGTTTGCTTATCTAAGTAGTTCTAAGTACTACTTGGGAATGTTTTCATTTCTAAGGAGTTTCCAAGGAGTCTAAGGAGTCTGTGCGAACCCTGCAATAATATAGGCCACAAGGTATATCATGACATGAACTGATGATATGTTTAATATATTAAGATTGATTATATGAAAGACAAATAGTGAACTATTTCCTTTTTTTTTTTAACTTAAAAAAAAATGTGTTTCTTAGATTCTAAGAAATATTCCGTAGTGATTATTCTTAGGTTTTCTTCTAAATTTTTAAAATTCAGAGGACATTTTAAGTAGACTTTTTTTGTGGGGGGATAGAATTTCTTTTGCAAATACATCGGATATATATCATCCAAAAGAATTTGCAAAATAAATGGCAAAAATTAATAAACTGAAATCTAAATAGTAAATTTTTTTTTATTTACAGTTCCAAATTATTTGTGCATACAAGAAACAAGGCATATAGTGTTCAACAATTATAATAAACTTCATTAAAAATCAATTATGCAAAAAAAGTCTTAAGATATTTTATCATTATTAATGTGCAAATAAACTTTATTGAAAAATAATCAATAGATTTCTTATAGACATCCAGATTACTTTTTGGATAAACTTTTTTTTCAGTATATGATCTTTCACAGCAAAAAAATCTATATATGCGATTTAAAATAAAAGCTGCAAGAACTGCTTTTTTTTAAAAAAGGATATATAAATGTATTATTTGTAAGAAGGTTTTTTAAAAAAGCCCCATGTTTTCTAAGTATATGTTGCTTCAGTAAATATCTTGGGCAAATTATAAATTAAATTTTAGTTAGTAAAGTAAAAAACATTGGACCTTCATACAGTGCTATTTTGATTAAAATAAAATACAGTACACTCTGTGTTTGGCATAAATTTGCTGGAATTATCTCTTTTAGTTAGAATTACATAAATTGTTATTAAATGATTATAAAATGCAAAAATGGAATCAGGAGCAAGTGACAAATATGTGTCTTTAGAAATATTATAGTGTCATTCTTTTTTGATAGATCATGGGTGTATATGTACTTTGTTAATGTGTTTGTGTATGTATACCCTTATTTTTGACAGAATGAAAAAAGTCAAACATAAAAGTGACTTGTTCTCCCTTCTCCTTCTGTTTCAATCTATATTCTAGGTCTAGATTTTCGGATGGTGTCTAACAGAAAAAAATTAGTTTTCTCTGTATCTGAATGGCCAATTCATGTAATTTACATTTTGTACTTTTTCTTCAGACTCAAACCTAATATTCTAGGAATTATTTAAATGAATTTCTTAAAATACAACTTGAACGAAGATCTTTAAGTATCAAACCATTTAATTTTCAAATGTTTTCAGTAATCAACAGTCTGTTATCCCTGAAAAATTATTGTTGCAAAAGACATCTGGATGATTTTATTTATTTTGTGATGTAACAAATAAATAAAAACTAAACACATGAATTATTTTCAGGCTGTGGAGGATGACTCAGAGGAGACTTTCCAGAAAAAAACAAGCAAAAGACGCTGCTTGAATAAGAATGAAATCATAAATCTTAAAGAGTGAGATTGTTTTGTTTTTACAACTGAATGAAGACAGATTTTTCTTTTTCAGGACTATTAAATAATTCCTTACTAATTGTCTTGCAAAAACATTTTCTGTCATAAAACTTGCTTCTTAAATAAAGATATCTTCTACCTTGAGAATTTTTTTTTTTTTTAATGCATTGAAAAGTTTAGAGGTAAAACTCAAAGTACTATCAAAAGCAGACTTCAATAATGCACTTAATATTTACTTTAACACTTTTAAGTAAATGCATTGGCTTCTCAAAATTTGAGTGAAAGCAACAAAATAAATTAAGGTTGAAAATTTTAAATGTTTGAATAAATTCTAAACTTCTAAATTATAATATAAAAGACCATTTTTATATAAATAGACCATAAACATTACTGGGTAATATTTATACCAGTGGTGCATTTCTTTTTTCAATTTATTTATTTTTCCTATTAAATGTATGTTGCAAATGTTTTTTTATTTATTTACTCTTCTTTAAGCACATTAGTTTTCATGCATTATGTTTAGTAAGTAAAAGTTTACTTTATGAAAAGATCCAATGAAAATGCATAAGCTAAGTTTTACTTACACTTACAAACAAATAGGCAAAAATTGAAATTCAGTGAAGTCTTATTAATAAGTCTCCACTTAAGACATATCTCCATTTAATGAGGACAATTTTGTTCTCCTCTTTTTCTATTCACAGTTAATTGTCAAAGATATTGCTTAATGCATATAACTTTTTCACAACATTAGATAATGTGGACAATTTTTTCCACAAATTGACCGAGCAGGGTAGAAATTGATTTGGTACATTATTTCTTGAAAAACAACTTTGGTGTAACTTTAGTTATTGAGAGATCAAGAAATTATTAGTGACAATGATGAAGAGAAAGAGAACATTCATCCACCAGAAACATGAGAGGTTAAAAAATTGAGCATGGCTGTTCACCATTATAACCAATCAGAATAATGTGATGTAAACAGTCCAAATTTCTAGGTGTGCCACAAAACTGTAAAATTCTGTGTTAAAAGAATCATTTGTTCAACTACAGCAAAGAACAGGAAGATATTACTCTAATTAAAGTTTAAATATACAAATACAGCTTTTGTATATTTTGTTTATCCTGAGTAATTTATTCTTTTGTATTAAACTGTGGTTAACTTCTTTTATACTAAATTAAACAAATAGGTGTTTCTTTTAGCATAAAGTTATTAGCCTATTTAATTTTTGTTAAAATCTGAATTCAATTTATTCAACAAAAAGCATTATTTTAAATCTTTCAAGGGCTTACATAATATGTGGACTTTGGTTAGAACAGGCGAAAAATGGCCTCCTTTGGAAATGCACACTAATGTGAGTTCACTGTGACAGATGAATGAATTAACATGTTTGCTACCGAGGATGTATACGCGGCATCACTTGAACACTTATTTGACATCCCACTGACCTATGCATCCTCACAGCATAAACACAAAAATCTGATGGAAAATAGTTCGAGTGTGTTAATTTTAACCCAGTAGTGAATGTGTTATTAAAAAAATAAAAAAAAAGCTTGTTAAACATATTTTTTTAAAATACAAATTTCTTTAATAATTCAGTGCTTTTTATGATCATTTAATGAGATTATATTTTTAGAAAACAATAATAACCTTTAGAATTCTTTTATACATTCTTGTAAAGAACGATTTTTAAAAATATGAACATGTTATAAATGATCTCAACAATATACAATAGACTCTTTAATTCGAACTCTAATAAGGAAGGTCTCCATAAGTGCATACTCAGAAAATTTTGAAAAAGTTACAGAATATTCTTCTCATGAGGATATATTGTGCTGTCCTCTAAAAAAAAAAAAGCAGTGTTAATTTAGATTTAAAATAATTTAAACAACAATTCCAATATTCTGGCAAAACATGAGCTTCATTTTTACAGATTTTCTTTTTATAATAGAATTTTAGAATGATCTACATACATTTTTAATTGTTTTTATGTTAAACCATTCATATGTAATAAAATGCTTAATTTTCCCAGCAACACCTTTTCCTCGCCGAATCACATCTTTTTGTGCCAAACACTCAAAAGTATTTTATTTTTTTACAGAGCTTCTACTGGAATTCCGCAGCTAAATTTGACTGATCCTTTATTACATACATGAGTAGTTTCATTAGCATTTTTTTTTTTTTTTTTTTTTCCAAAATATTCTGAGTATGCACTTTAAGGAGACCTTCCTTGTAAAGGGATTAAAAAAACTGAATTACCTAAAATTTGAGAGAATAGAATATTTTAATAAAAATGGAGAAGTAAAGCACATGAATAAATACAACTAATGTGCAATGATCTTTACATTAGGAATTTGCTGAAATTCGGTATTCGATCTATTCGGCCATACTACTGAATATTTGGTCAGGCCGAATATGAAGATATTCAGTCTGCTGAATAACAAATTATTTGGTCTACCAAATATTCTGTTTGACCAAGTAGTTTCATATCCAGTCAAACAGAATACTTAAAACTATTTTTTTAAACCATACACAACTTCTACTTTTAACAGTCAATTAATAAAGATATTCAGAATAATTAAAAAACAGAATCATATTTTAAAAAAAAGAAAATGCTTTTACATTAGTTATTTGCTTTTTGAAAAGTACACTTAAGAAAATTAACCATTAATCATGACCTTCATAGGAATTAATTATGTACAAATAAAAGTTCCTTAATATTATCTGGTAAATAATCTGTTTCTTGCTTCTTTTCACAAGTAGGGCGTTTCTAAACAAAATGGAACAAACTTTTAGGGGATGAAAATAAGCATCAAGACAAACACTTTTTGTCCAGGAAACCAGGATTGTAATGCACTTATTCAGTCAAGAATACAGTGTATCTTACTGAAGGCCAAACTTAGCTTTTCGCTCGTCACTTTAACAATGAGTATTTTCAACAGATTTACTTTAATTTCTGTGAAATATGACGACATGATGAGAAGTGCTGGAAACTGCTCCCATTCATATCTAAATGACACTGATTCCACCGGCATTCCATTATTAATAATATACATATATTGTCGCTGGCCAAAATTCAGTCACTTACAATGATGTCACCACATTTCAAACAAAGTTAATATGATGAAAATCTCACAAAAATACCTTCATTATTGTTCAAATTGTGAACGAAAATTCAGTTTTAGCTTGTAGTGACACACCCTGTTTTATTATTATTATTATTATTATTGAATGTATTGTATTTTTGATGGAATAAGCGGATTAAGATGTTGGTTTCCAGTATAAAAAATGTTTATCTTGACCACATTATCTCCCATTAAAGTTTGTTCCAACATTTTAGAAACAAACTGTGTGTTTACAATCTCTGATAATGATAGCATTTAAAAACTTCCTTGGTAAATAAAGAGGAGCAGAAGAGTTGTTCTTGGTGAGTTGCCACCATTTGAACAGACATATTATTTATTTGGTAACTAAAATATCTACATTATTGTTAAAGTTGTGAACAAAAATTCAGTTTTAGCTTATAGTGACACACCCTGTATTTTTTATTGATCATACTGTATTTTTGATGGAATAAGTGGATTAAGATGTTGGTTTCCACTATAAAAAATGTTTATCTTGACCACATTATCTCCTCTGAAAGTTTGTTCCAACATTTTAGAAACAATCTGTATGTTTACGATCTCTGATAATGACCGCCCACTTCAGACATTTTATTAAATAAAGAAGAGTAGGAAAGTTATTCTTGGTGAGTTACCACCATTTGAACAGAGAATATTACTTGTTTATTACTCTAATACTTTCCTGAGAAATACACGCTGCAAAATTTTTCTTCTAATTCTCTCAAAATTTCTCTTTGATTTTAAAATATTTATTTTATAAAGAAGGACATTTGATTCATTTATTTTAATTCACAGAAGAAGCCATGAAGTTTAAAGTTCATTAAGACTATCCTGTACTTCTGTACTTAAATAATAACTCAAAGCATAGATATTTTTTTAGTGTTAATAAATAAGAAAACAGATATAATTTTTATTATTTTAGGCATATAATCGATATATTAAACAAACATTCTGTATTTTTTTATCAGGATATTTTGTAAAAAAAAAAAAATATTCCTCTATTCTTTAATGTTTACTTATGTATGTTATGTAACTAAATAAAAAATGTATAAAACAAACAACAAAATTAAAAGAAATATTTACTTTACTAAAAAATATTTTACAAAGAAAATAATTTTATTTACATTATTTAAACATTTGAAGACCCATTTCAATCTTTCTCCATGGTGGCTGGGCTAGTTCTGGATCTAAAATCAATGAACAATCATAATGAGAAGTTTACTTTGTAAAATGAAAATGTCATTAAAAACTTTAAAAAAGTGTTTTGTTAAAAGAAGAATAATATAAAGAGAGGAGGAAAAAAAAAGGGGGAAGGGGGAGGGCTTGACTAATAAAGAACAATAACATTGAAAATCAATTTGCCAAATGCAGTGTATAGTTTTAATTTTAATAATATGTAGCTTGCAGATCAAGAAGAAAAACTTTGACTATCACAATTATTTTATACAACTAAAAACGTAAAGAAAATATGTACAGTTAGATATCAGAAATAATGACAGAAGAAGAAAAAAAAAAAATACTTAAACTTCACTTAAGTCTGCAACATACGCTTGTTATTTCTCATGTGATTATCACTTCCTTTTTTATTTTATACAGGTAAATTTAATATAAAATATGAACAAAGATGGTTTATGATCAAAGTCAAAACAGGCAATATCATACAAAACTCTGTAGATAACAAGAGATTACACTGTTAACAACATAATGAAAACAAGCATTAAAAAAATTATAACCAACGTCAAATACAACCCCTTCCTCCTCCCCTGTTTGCTTCTTTTTTTTAACATATACTTTACCTATGATTCTGAATCTTTCACATGGCTGACTTATTATGGCATAAGGGATTTCCAACAACTATGCCATTACGATACACAGATTATATTTTCTATTACAGCACATACTATTGAATCCTTATTCATCATAAGTGATATAATCTGAACAGAAATTCTAATTGATATGAAAGTCCCTTTTAAAATGACTACTACTATTTTTCTACTCTACCGAAACAACTTATTTGAATTTTGTAGCAATAAAAGCACTTATATACAGATCACTTATATTCATCATAGTAAAATATCAAATGCTCCCCTCCTCTTCCCCACCTCAAAAGAAAAAAAAACTATTTATAGATATATATCAAACAACAGCTTTCAAAATAGACAAACAAAAAATGATGCATCAGGCATAGATTATGAAACATTTTCCAACACTAGTAGATTATTATTCAGAAATTTCATTAAAATACATCATGCATCCAGCATAGATTATGTTTTTATACTACGAAATGAAGTATCTAAATAAGCAATTTAAATACACATAACTCAATAGAAATCCATTTTCAACAATTACTGTCCATATCCAGCACTGTGTGTAAATTCTTCCGTGTAGCATTATATATAATCTATAGAGTTTATTATACTTATCACGTAAATACTAAACATAACGTACATCACGTAATATACTAAAAAGTTTTTAAATACATACCACAGCGAACAATGCACTTTCAGCAATTATCGATCATAGTCAGTTCTGAAAAGAATTCTTTTGACCATCGCTGTAAATGAACGATAAATGCTACACACTTCATAATCTATAGAAATTATGCTGTAGTGCACCTCAGTACTCCTTTTTAATTTCATTATGTTTGAAGTACCATAACATCATTAAAATGCACTGCTAACAATTTTTCACCATAGATCATAGTGTAGTGGATTATTATTTTTTTTTTTTTGTGTATCCCTAGAAACGAACTATAAATGCTACTTATTCTATACTCCTGAGAAGACATGTCATGGTCCACCCCAGTGGTTCATATCTATCTCATTATGTTTTAAATATCATAAGATTAATAAAATGCACCACAACTGATTTTTCTCCCTAAACCATAATGTACCGGAAAACTTTTGTGCATCCCTGTAAACAAACTATAAATGCTACACACTGAATTCTCAAAACCAAACATTCTATAGCAAATCTAATAACATATAAAAATTACATGGCAATCAGACTATATTTATGAGAGTTAAAGTGGAGACAGACAAATTGCATTCATATACATTTTTCAACTATGTTGGAAAGTGTTTAAAATGGTGTTTTTTCTTATAGCATATTCAAAATCTGTCACAATCAAAATGTCTTTGTGAAAATGTCATACATGTTGTAGGGTCAAACAGGACAGATTACTTTTCAATCTTAGTGAAATATACAAGGAGCACTAAGCAAGAAACCATGTCAAATAAAAGGGGAAAAAATAATTATCAAAACTAGTGTTTTAATATAGGACATATGCATGAATACATATAAAAAGATTATATACCATCCAATCTCCATTTTTTTAAGTCAGTTAATAAATAAACTAAAATTTTAATAATAAACTGAACCCTAAACATGTTTTAAATGACAAATGTAATATTTCTAATGACAAAAACATCAAAACTCGCATGTTTTTATATGAAAGTCAGAAAATTAAAAACATAAAATGCAAGACCATAGAAGATACTTGTAGAATGCAGAAAAAGAAGAATGATAAACTAATATTAAGAAAAAAAGAAAAAAAAAAAAACAGGACACACAGGGTGTGTGTGTCGGCCAAAATGAAATCTATACTGATATTATAAATAAACGTTTGCTTGTTTATAGGAGGTAAGTTCTGAAACTACTAAACTTATTTTTAAAAATATTGGTCGCAAAATAATTGTGACGACTTCTGATCCCAAGGAGTGATAGAGCAAAAAACATTCTAAAATATTTTTTTTTTTTTTTTTTTTTTTTTTTAACATTTAGAGCTAAAAACTTGTAAATTCATACGGTGGTTTGGTTTCTTTTAAGAGGTAAATACTTACTAACAATGGTTTTTAAAAGATTCAAGAGGATGAAATGAGCAGTAACTGTTCTAAAACTACCAAACTGATTAAAAAAAAAAATTCAGTATTCAGAGACTGCACTAAGAAATTCAGAGCATTAGCCAAATTTGAAAATCGTTAGCTAATTAAAATATATATATATATATATATATATAGCTAAAAACTATTGGTATTCCAAAAACATGGACTTGAGCTTCTACTATATTTAGCTTCATGAGTCCCATTTCACGTTGTGCTTTCGATTCCAAATTTCCACTTTTCCTACCATGTATTGATAATGTTTAAAAAAAAAAAAAATTACATATTTGTTCTTACTTAAAGTGATTGGTGTAAAAATAATTGTTTGCCCAATATTTTACCAGTTATAAATTTATATACATTTCTGAAGTGGCAAATGCATAACGCAGTCCCTGTATATTATAATATGACTATCTCTACTTAAACATTAGGTTATTTTATACCTCAAGGTCTCTGGCTACCAGAAGGTGCAAGAAAAAGAAATGCTCTAAAATTATGATTTTTTAGACATTGTCAAGGCAAGTAATTTGAAATTTGACATGGTGGTTATTTTTAAAAGAAAGACTCAGATGGTTTTCCCTTTTTTTCTTTTCTTTTTTTTATTCAAAAATTTTAAAGAATGAAATCATCAGAAGGTATTTAAAACATACAATTACCCTGAAACTATGGAACCAATTTAAAAAAATTATTTTAGTATTTATAATGGTGACTATCTTTACTTAAAACTAGGTTAATTTTATTTATTTATTATTATTATTATTATTATTATTATTATTTTGGCACCCTTGCAGCCAAGAGTGCAAGAATGAAAAATGATTTAAAATTACAATTTATTTGAAACGTTAGGGCTAGAAAGTTGAAATTTGAAATGGTGGTTACATTTAAGACTTAAATACTCATTAAGAACTTTTTTTTTTTAATTCGAAATTTAAAAGGGTAAAATGGATGAAAAATGCTCTAAAATCATGATTACTCTGAAATTACTGAACCAATTTAAAATTTCTTTCACTATAGTATAAATGGTAGATGGAATTCACAAATAGACAACATTTTTTTCTTTTTTTCAAAAGGGGAAGGCTGCAAATAGGTTGCAATGAAGATTTTGAATTTTAAATAGTAGTATTTTTAAAAGTAGTCACAATGTAATTTTCATTTTGTGGTAATGAGCACATAAAGTACATTTTAACAATTTTTTCGACAACTAAGTTCTATTTCTACATACATGCAGCCACAGGCCTTGGTAGTGTTTTGTAAATAGTGAATTTTTCGTTCAAAATGAAATATTATAATTTCCCAATGAACAGCTACCTATTAATAAATTATCAGTCATCAGTAAAGTATCATGGATATATTTTTTATAGAGCTAGAAATCATTTATTCATGTTGGGTTGTTGCAAGGCTGACTACTGGAACTTTTACCCTAATTTATTATTTAAACAAATCATTAAATTTTAAAAACAAGTAATCAGAATAGAAATTTTAACATGAATCAAAAACTTTCAATGTTTTCTTTTTCTTGATTTATAAATGCAGAAGTTGTAAAATATTTTAAATATTTTTCATCACATATTTAATAAAATAAGAAATTACTCAGAAATTTAGAAATATTCTGTTCAACGGAAAAAAGATCCAGAAAAATGTACAATCAATGACAAAGTACAATTCAAGATTCAACACAACTCAATAACAAAGATTTTATGGGGGTGGGGGGGTGGGAAGGAAAAATTATGAAATCTTTTGCATGGAAAAAAATGTGTGAGATCTTGATATGAAAAAGTATTTTTAACCTGGTCTTATATATATATATTAAAGTATCACAAATAAATTTTTAATAGTTATTTTTTATGGTTATTCTAAATCAAAAGCATAGATTTCAGCATTATATTTTAAATCCTCATGACACATATAGAAGTGTATTAATTAAAAATAAATTAATAAAAAAGCTCTGGAAATAGAATCAAAAAGAAACTGGCATTTTTAACTTAACTAAAATAAAAACAAAAGAATCTTACAACAAATCCAAAATCCAAATAAAACATATGTATGGGGTACTAAGAGTATAAACATAATTAAAGGAAAACACAAATTACAAATGTATAAATTTTAATATATCATAATTTTCTGTAATAGTGAGACACAAAATTTAAGGATAAAGGTCAAGATCTGGAAATTAATGATTATTTCCCTCTCTCCCAAAAAGAAAACAAAAAGGAGGGGGGGGGGGGGGGGGGGGTTAGTGAGAAAGTCAGACAGAAACAAATATGTATATATATATATATATATTTTTTTTTTCTGTCACTTTTTGTGCTTTGTAGAATTAATTACATAGACTAACAAATGAAATGAGAAAGTGAAATATTTATCAATATTTTAAAATTATTAGGAATGGATAAGTAAATCAATGTGAATTTAGTGATATTTCAGAATATCATTAGATCATAGGTAGTCAAATAGAAAAATATGATAAAGGCTTTTTATGTTTCCTGTATAAAAGAAAAAACAGTTTTCAGTTCTTGTTTAGAATATTTTAATTAATGAAAAATCAAAGAAAAAAAATTATACAATTAAACCATATACATTTAAACTTTTAGAATGTTACAAAAATATTTTCAGAGAAATCCATAATTTGAATGCATGGAATATAGATAAGCTCTGCATGCAAAATATATTTTAGAAAATGCATTAAAGGATTTACTTTTAATCACGATTCCCAAGTTAGAAAAGTCAAAAAATTAGACTGTATGAAATACTAAATATCTTACCTATTTTCTGACTAACTGGATTTTTATTTTCAGATTGCATCATTGCAGCAATTGAATTAGCGGTTGAATCAGGTCCAAATTTCTAAAAAATAAATAAAATAATAAGTAAATATGGCTATTTTACAAAATTTTATGATTTAAGATAAAGCATGCAATAAAAAATACTACCACAAAACATAATTAATATCATACAAAAAATATAAATTATGTCAATGTATGATAGCAAAATCTAATTGTTTAATCATTTGTATTTATGAAGCTAGTTGAAAATATCTGAATGGAATTGAAAAAATAAAAAAATACAAACATTAGCATAAGAAAAATAATATAGAGAACTGTTGAATAAGTAATTTAAAATTCTTCATATGAAAATATTAAACAACCGTTCTACCGATTATATGTGCCTGCATCCACACGGAGCCAACAGCAATGCAGTGTTCCCAGAAAAAGCAATAAGGAGAGCATAAAAGTACTTGAAATAAAATGAATAACCAAGATCAGGGGTGCAAAAATCTAGGTGCCAATGGGCTGATCCCCACCACTAAATTTTATTAGTATTCTTCGTCAAATTTTATTAGTATTCTTTGTCAAATTTTATTAGTATACCTCGTCTAAATTTTATTAGTATTCTTCGTCAAATTTTATTAGTATACTTCGTCTAAATTTTATCAGTATTCTTATTAGGCGAAGAATACTAAAAATTTTGTGGTGGGAATAGTCTCATTGGCGCCTAGATTTTTGCACCCTTGACCAAGACTAATACATTTTATTTTAATTATTTATTTTGATGCTGTACTCTGATTGCAATAATTCTTTATTGAGGAAAGCTTTTATGCACATACTCCAATAGTACCTTTGTGACTACACCTCCTAAATAGTTCAGCCAATGACCATTTAATTCAGCACACTGATAGACGCTTTTGTTATCATAGTTCAAATAAGAAAAAATGAACAACAATTGTGTTTTGAGGAATTATTATAGAGCATAAGCAGCGTTCGAAATCCTTGGTGATCCACTGGTCCGAGACCACCAAGAATTCAATCGGACCACTAATTTATAAAATTTAGTGGTCCGCAGGACCAGTAACTTTTTTCCCCTCTCAAACAGTATAGGTGCAGATTCACGGTCGCCAGTCGCCACGTGGCGACTAAATTTTTTGCTGTGGCCACTAACTTTCGGTGTTTAAGTCGCCATGTGATTTAAAAGTAATCAATTTCTGGTATTCCCAGTCCCCATTGTGAAATGTTGATATTTTTTTTTAAAGATTAAGACAAAACACATAACAAACATTATTATTATCTTTTAATAACATTTCAGAATGATCTGTTTAACATAGCAAATTATTAAATACATTCGAACAGCAATGTTATTCGTAACAGTTTGAATCTGATAATTTTACATAGACTGTGATTTAAATATATATATATGTAAACAAATGTTTGGAAGTGTGTTTTGATTTTTATAGTGCAAAATAATCTCACAAATTCAGATTTTCTTTCATATGTACTTTTGCCAGGCAAAATCAAAGTAAGAAATGTTTCTCTGATATTCCTCGCTATCATGATTGCTTAGCGTATAAATATTTTTTTTAAACCGTATCTTGCCCAACTTTATCTTCTGACTGTACACATGATTTAAGATTTAATTAATATTCAAATTTTGTTGTACATGTGTTTATATTATATAAATTACTTTACACTTTGAATTCCTGAGTTTTTTTTTTTTTTTAGTTTTTGACCCCATATAAACACTATTGTTTTTATGTGTGTGTTTTACAACTGTGGCCACTGGAATTTTTGGGTTTAGGAGCCAGTGACTCCTTCCAAATTTTGGGAATCTGCACCTATATCAAACAGGCAAACGTATATTTTCCCAGCCTCGAGAAAAATGATCGCAAATCACACAAATGTTATACATATTAAAAAAAAAAAAACTTTAATCATACGTTCTTTTCCCCTTCTCTTAAACAAAAGATCCACGGCTGCAGTTTATGCTTTCTTCCATGTTAGGAGCCATTCTTTGGCTGTAAAAAACAAAAGGCGCCTAATGCCTAATCTGAAAGAAAAGAAGAGTGTGCACGCTGCGACGGTCGTTGAGGGCATTAGTAATCCCGTAGCACAAAAATGACTTATCAAGCAGTTCTTTCTCTGGCCCTCTGGTCTTCAATTCTCAAGAATGGGCATCTTTAGTGAAAGCTGTTTATGCTAGTACAAAGGAACCCAAGAAACGGACATGGGAAACTATAAATTTTGAATTCCATATTGGTCACAGAAATATTTTGGCTGTAATTGATGTATTGCATTCCATTCCTTCTACATCTGTTGAAACAGAAAGAGGGTTTCGAATCTTAGGGGAAATTAAAAATGACTGGAGAAACCAGTTAAACAATGAAACTGTTTCAGATTTAATGAGAGTTTGTCTGGACACACCAGAAATTGAAAAATTTGAACCAATTCCACCAATAACACTCTGGCTCCAATCTGGAGAAAAAAAAAATTGCATTAAACCTTACAGTCATTTGATATAATCAAAAATAAAATATCTAATTAATAATTTTATAGTTTTTGTTTATGTATTGTTTTTTATTTAAATTTTAGCAAATTATAATTTTACATTTTGTTATGCTGGAAATTTTGGATAACTGCAAAGAAAGTTTGGTTTTTATTCTAGAAAGAGTCACTCAAAGAGTTAAAGGGACTTAATAGAATTTTATGTAGCGAACCAGTAAATTCTCATGCTTACTGGTGCTTGGGACCAGTGAATTTTTTTTAAGAATTCTAATGCTGATAAGTGATATAGATTTAACGTTAAAAGTCACTAGCTGATCATTGTTTTTCACATTACATAATCTCTCTCTCTCTATATATAAATCAGTCTGTTGTGTGTATGTTCCTTATACAAAACTATTGATCTGACCAATTTGTACGAAACTTAATATACATATACTAGAGATCTGCATGGACAAAATTTCCAGGCACAGGCCCAGTCCGTACAAAAATTTTATTGGCCTGCCCCGAATCAATTTCTAAAAAGCATGCTAATATTTTGTGAAGCAACATTATCCTACAATTAAAATTATTCAAAAAAGTGCACTTACTGACGCATAGATTTTATTTTCTGATTATATGTCTGCAATTCATTGAATACAAAATAACAATAATATTAATGACCACTTAGACAATTATGTATAAACACTAATTAAAAAAATTGACTTATACAATTACATTCCAATGAAGATTCAATAAGAGAAAAAAAACTGAGCAGACTTCTTATACATCTAAATATAATAAAACACAATGTGTTCATTCTGGTATGAACACATCTATATTACAACAGTGGATTAGTACTTCAATTTTTGCAGAGAAAAAAAAGAAATAATGAAAAATATTCAGACACATGGCTTTTTTGGAGGTATATTTTTTAATTTTCAGGTTTCTGCACGTTTTTGGAAGTACTTTTTAATGTGCAGGTTAAAATTCGGTAAAAATATTTCTGCGTGTGTTACTTTGTTTTTATAAGTAAATAAAAATTCATATTTACTGTGATGTCACGAGAATAGCGCTTATTGGATTTATTTTATCTGATGCATTTTTTTCACATTACAATTAAATAGAAAATATATTTTTATTTGAATTCATTGTGATTAAGCATAAAAGCATGTATATATAGTACGTGTGAAAAGTTTGTGCCAGTGAAAATGACGTTATGCTTAGCTTGAAATGTATTTTATATTGATAAAACGAAAAAAAAAAAAAATATATATATATATATATATATATATGATTGTGCCAATGCAACGTAATTTTCACTGATTTTTCAATTGTTAATTATAAAAATTAGAAATGGAGCCTTTACTGTTTACTTCATCATGATTACATGTTAGCGATTGCCTTTTTATAAAACTAAAATATATGTAAAATTAATTAATTTTTTAATAAAAATTCAGAAAAGTAGCAGATTTCAGAAAAATAAAATTATCAAGAGTGTGTTATGATAAAAAAAAAGTTTGAAACGATTACGGAACATTAACACTTTTGTACTTAAAACAATATAAGATACTTTTATGTTAGCCGGGCGCAAATGATCGCCAAAATTTTTTGAATCTCGCCAACCCTTTTTTTCTTGGGAAACTGATAACATTAGCTAATAATAAATAACAAATATTTTAATATTGTAATATATCTTAAAAAGCTTACCTAAAAATAGCTAAAAGATAATCATGATATACATAAACACGAACATATCAGTACAAATAACAAAATCTCATGTAAAGGGTTGCAATTCAAATTATGCCAATTTCAAAAAGAATTGGCGAGTTATCACTGGCGCTCAGCTAACATGAAAGTACCCAATATAAATAGTTCAGCGTTTGTTTCCGGCTAATAAAATTATAGAAGTAGCCGAAAGTCTATTTACCAGAAGAAAAGGCAATGTAGGACATGCACTTCCTCTTCAATGGGTTTTACGTGGTTTATGTCGTGAAACACAGGAATATTTCCTTACTCCTATTCCTGATTGTACAGTTAAACTTTAATGGTGGCAATAGAAAAGAATGTAGTATGTAATTATTATCTACACAGATTGCTGGAGAACATATAAAACAAATGAAATGCGAGATAATGGATATGATAATTTCACAGTAAATCAAATATAATTTTGTTCCCTAACACTGGATGTCATACCCAAATTGTTGAGAGATTATATCGCATTGCAAAATGGTGCAATAAAAGACATCGGGGGACTGTTCATCATCATTTACAGTCTTATCTCATAGAGTTCATATGGCGACGTTTTCATTCAAAAAATGAAATGTTTACTGCGAAACAATCTGCAGGGAGTTTTAAAAAATAAACTGTAAACATGGATGTTAGCATCCTTTATTGCTGAAGAAACTATAAGATAAGTGTTCATTAGACATATATACAACAGCAGGATTGCCAGCACTTGTGAATAATAATATGCAGTCACAGAAAAATTATAAAATCGAAAGATCTGCAATCTATTAAAACAAAAAAGAATAGATATATTATTTTTCCCCCTCTTCTGAAACATATTAATTTAAGTATCAAACATTAAAATATCAGGGAAGTCAAAAAGAAATTTTACAAATAAAAATATAAAACCTATTCTCTGATAAGAACATGAATATATTTATCTTCATTATGAAAAATTAATTCAAATTTAATATTATTTTATAAGTTCAATTAAGTACATTCAACATAGACCATTTCATGAGATAAAAATGTAGGCCAAAATAGCAATTGAATATTTGTATTAAAATATTTCCTGCAGCATATAGAAGCTAGAACAGTAATCATGGTACACTTTTTAAAACATAATGAAATTTATACATTTTTTTTTTTTTTTAAGTTCAAGACAAGAGCATTTGTTAAACTAACAACAATTTAGTTGACAACTAAATAAAACAAGTAAAGTTGACAAAAAATATAGTTCAAATAAGTGATGTGTAGTGTTTAGCAGAAACAGATCAATGTGGAGCTTCCACAACTGATATGCAACTGTTGTACAAAAACATAAAAATAATCTATTTCAACTGAATTCATTTGTTCATCTGGGAAGTTTTTTCATGGTATTGACTTCTATTACAAGTACTGTTTATTTAAATCATAAAAGAATGTAGTTTTAAGTTAGTATATCATAAAATAGGAATTAAACTTTGAAGTATTTACAGGTAATATTTTTCTTACCGTCATATTAAAACCCTTTCAGGATGAGTACCGCATATACATGATGTATAGGGTACTCAGAATCATTGATTTTATTCCTATCAATAATTTTTAAGCGTAATTTTCACATAATTTAATCATAAAACATCTGTGATTAAATTAGGCATAGATTTTTGCTTAGAAACACTAATGCCAAGATTAAAAATTCTGTGAAGGATTCATGTTGTGAAGTGATTAATAAAAATTGTTGAAAATAAATAATTTTTGAACAAAAAAAACACAAACTCCTTTTTTTTTTTTTTTTTTTTTTTGGAGATACACAGCATTTTTTTACACTATGCAATTGAATAATACAGACATTCAAGTATACATAAATTTGATTTATATGATGGAATTTAATTACAATTATTTTAATGCATATTCTTACCATTTCAGAATTCTGAGAATTTGTTTCAAATGGTTTCCAGATTTCTGGCATCTCATTTTCCACAAGAGTAATTAATTTGCACATTTTCTGTTGCAAAAGTTTAGCTTGATTGTCGTAACCAAAATGGACTAAAATCTTCAAAGTGTCGAGAAAATTATCTATAGAAGGAATATTTTTATACAGTCATAATTCAGGCAATATTAAAAAATATATATTTAAATTTAACAACACTATTAAAATAAATGATAAACTTATTCTTTATAGATTTCATTATAGCAGTACTTACATGATTTCACCCCTTTTCAAATTAAAAAAATAAGTTCTTTGTAAGCACTTTAAGGAAAAAAATACATAATGACTTGTTTAAAATGAAATAAAGGTTTCCCACGCTTAATTTGGAAATTAAAAAAATAATAATAAATAAAGGTCTTTTTAAAGATTTTTTACAGTTTATAAGGTCTAACATTAGAAATGCCATTAATCAAATCTTTATTATCAGATTCAGTGTTACATATAAAATACTAATAAAGTTACTCAAATTGTTACTAATGAAATATCAATTTATATTATTGACAACTAAATATAAATCGCCATTTAAAAAAAAGTTCAGGTTATTCAAGTAGGTTTAACAATCATTTAACTAAATTAAATGAAGATCACCATGCTGAAGTATAATTTACTTATGGTTCTAAAATATGTTAACATGATAATTACATTTCTGCAATTTCTGTTTCTTTTTTACATAACTAGGCATAATTATTATAGAAGGCAGTCAAACTATGCCCACATTTAAAAAAATATCCTAATTCATCAATAGGTGAATAGATGAATCAGCAGATCAAATTTGATTAATAATAAGGTAGCTTGAGGTAATTTTCAGACAGAGGAATCTGGGCTAATTAACAGACAGCAGTAATACTCACACAATAATCGGAATTTGGCCAAAACAGTTTTATTTTTAGTTAAACCAACTATTTTTCCATTTCAATTAGTATTTTCTTAGTAACTAGCAGATTACCTTGTCCTGTAAAATATTTATTTCTTAAATGCAATAAAAAATTACTGTTTAACTTTTTGCTTCACAGATTTCAAATGTCAATTTCTTGAGTGTAGCAACACTAACACATGTACTACTTTATGTTTGAGTACTAGGGTATGCTATCTTTCTGCAAACAAAAAAGTAACATTATTTGGATGCACATCTGGGAGAAAATGGAATAATAATAAAAAAAAGTACAGCTTTACAGAAAAAATGGGGTAATTTCTAGATGTTAATATGTGTTACAAAATATGTTTTGAATGGTCCTACATGGTTCCTGATTATTTTTTAAGTAAGAAAATAATGCAATATAGTACACAGCTTCTTTGAAATAATCAATGAATATAGTTTTTAAAATTTTATAAGTCAGGATCATGGGTGCAAGTTTGAAATGTGGCCAGGACTGAAAATATTTTGACCTGCCCCCCCCTCCCCCCTCCAAGCACACACGTGTGCACACACAACGCATGTTTTGACTTTGAGATGTGGCAAAGACTGAAAATCTTTTGAATTCTCCACCCAGACCTCCTCTCCGAATGCACACACCATGCCCACTTAGACAAAACGTCGAAGGACTCAAAAAAACAGCAAAATTTATCGAAGAATCTCAAAAAAAAGGTCAAATTTTGTCAAAGGATCTCGAAAAAACGGCAAATTTCGTCGAAGGAACATGAAAAAACGGCAAATTTCGTCGAAGAATCGCGAAAAACATGCGAATTTCGCCCACAGGCCAAGGAAAAAAACAGGAAATTCATTAAAGGATGGCAAAAAATGGCTAATTTCGTTGACAGATTGCGAAAAAACGCAAATTTCGTCGAAGGATCGAGGAAAAAAACTGCCAATTTCATTGAAGGATCGCGAAAAAACTGCAAATTCTGTCGAAGGATCATGAAAAAAAAATGGCAAATTTCATCGAAGGAATTCGGGAAAAGGCGAATTTAGTTGAAGGATCGCGGAAAAAACGCAAAATTCATCAAGGATCACGGAAAATTGCTAATTTCGTTGACAGATCACGAAAAAAAATTCGTCAAAGGGCCGCAGGAAAATGTGACTTTCGTCAAAAGACCATGAAAAAAAAAAAAAAAAAAAACCATGAGTTTTGTTGAAGGACCGCGGAAAAATGCGAAGTTTGCCGAAAAGCCACGGAAAAAACAAAAATTTCGTCAAATGGCCGCAGAAAAGAACACCAATTTCGTCAAAGGTTCGTGGAAAAAAATGCTAATTTCTTTGAAGGATCACGGAAAAACGGCCAATTTCGGCATAGGATCGCGAAGAAACAGCGAATTCTATCGAAGGATCTCGAAAAAACGGCATATTTCGTCGAAGGATCTTGACGGAAAACTTGCACCCATGGTCAGGATACATCAAAGTGGAAAATTATAAAATTATTATTTTGATGAAAAATTCTAGAAATCTAGAGAAATTTTAACCGCTAAACAAAACAACAATGAATTAATCCTTTGCAAAGCAAATATATATTTAATATTTGCTTACCTATCTAAAATCTATTAGCTTTCTTTTTTATTAATTAAGTTAAAATATTGTTTATTATAGAAAAAGTTTTGTATCAATAGATAAAATTCATCTAGATCAGTGTTTCCCAACCTGGGGTACGTGAAAAAAAATATCAGTAATGGCAGAAATCACAAAAAAAGATTTAACTGAAAACACAAAGTAAACTGATTAAGTAAAGTTAGTCTCATGCGTAACTCCAATCTGGTACACTCAAAATGAGGGAAAAGGCTCTCTAGACTTAAGAGCTTATGCTAGTCATCCGAAGAAGCTTGAATGCTAATGTTAAGTCTATGGGAAAGTTCTTGACAGATTTCTCGCTCGCATTTTAATATCTTTAAATGATTTTTTTTTTTGCATAGGATAGCTGAGGCCGATTTCTAACGTTGTTAGTTTGTAGTTTTCCAATTTTGGTTCCAGTTTTTTTATATAAGGGTACTTTCATTTTCAGAACCGGTTCTGAAATTGAAAATGTCCGCTTATAAAAAAACTGTAACTAAAATAAAAAAAGTAAGAACTAACAACATTAGGGATCGCCCTCAGCTATCCTATGCAAAAAAAAAAAAAAATCATTTAAAAATATTAAAATGCGAGCGAGAAATCTGTCAAGAACCTTCCCATACACTTAACATTAACTTGAGTGTTTATTCCCGTGACTAATGTAATCTCTTAACAATTCATTGATACTTGAATGTCACTAGCTCCGCCCACGGCTAATCATACTGCATGAGTAATTTCTATATTTCTCCCCCATCTTCGCAAAAACTGCCATTGATGATTACACAATATTCTTTTCCCTACTTATTATTCCGTCTTGAATAATAATTGCAAAACTCCTAAATTATATCACAGCTTCTGGTTTTAATTTTAATTTTAAAACATGTTGCAATTAGGCTCATATTTTCCTTTTCGAAATAGGCAGAGTCATATTATTAACAGGAAAGCTTCCTTCCTTTTAATGACTATTTAATTTCAAGTGTTTACTTAATATTTGAGTGATTTTGTTTTGTGTTTAAAATAGATAATTGGTTTGAAATCCGGAATTTTCATCAAAGAAGTCGCATCTCAGGTAGAATAGGACCATTGCTCATTGAAAGTAGTGTGCCAACTGTCTGTAAAAGTTGTTTCGATTTTATTAAGGCCAATTAAAAAACTCCAGACTATTTAATCGTGCGAAGTGATAGACAGAATCCATACTACATTGTTTTTGCACACAGAAATGAAGTGGCTTTCACAAGGAAATGTACTTGAAAAATTGTTTGAATTGAGTCGAGGCATGAAGTTTAAGTTTTTTTTAACAACATCCTTTTTATCTGAGCTCTAAATTTCATGAAAGAGAATGGCTTGAAATTAGGGATGTAACGAATAGTGATTTGGCCGAATAGCCGAATACCAAATATTCGGCCAAATTTTAGGCCGAATACTGATTTTAAAAATATTTTAATTGTTTATTTATTTATTTTTTCAATTTTAAAATCAAAAATTAAATTAAGGACTAATTGAAATCATTTTTTTGTTTGAGTGTTCAAAAATCATAACAGCTGAATGTATTTTTTGTAATATTTGAAATACTTTGATGCCAATAAGATAACATTTGACTTTCAAAAATGTAAATAATAATTTAATTCATATATATATATATTTAATCCATAGATAGTTCTAGTAATTTATATATTTTTTACCTAAAATAGAAACTCATTACCTCTGTAAAAATGAAACTTTTTTTATTTTAGTAAAATCATTTAACTCCCAAAAATAAGAACTTGCATGTGTCCTCTGTCTTTTTATATCCTTTCTCATGCAACTCAAACTTAGTAAATTTACACTCTGTATGTCAAGAAAAGGGTTATTTTCTCAAAATATAATTTCATTTTCATTTTGCGATTGCTTTTCAGAAATAAAAAATAAGAAGTCATCACTGCCAAATTTGTCAAATGAAGTTAATAATAATACAGCAGATAAATTAAGAGAGGTAGATTGCTATTTTGATAAACATTTAATAGCTAGGACAGAGTGTCCATTTAACTGGTGGAAAATAAATGCAGAAATACTTTCCAAGGCTTGCAAATTTAGCAAAGAAATCATCTTTCAGCTCCTGCAAGCACAGTATATAGTGAACGTTTGTTTTTTGAAGCTGGTAATATATATGAAACCAAACGAAACAGACTTCTTGAAAATGCTGAAAAGTTATTATTTTTGAATCACAATTTCAGGCTTTACAGTGATAAATTATTTTGTTACCCTGTATGTTATTTTGAAGTAACTCATTAAATGCTTTTTCAGTATAGGTAATAGTTTTTTTCTTTTCAATGTATCAAACTCATGAGTTTGTTTAATCAACATCTATTGTTTAATTTTTAATTAGTAAAGTAATTATATAGTGCTATATTTATTCAAATTTTTTTATTTAAAAGTAAAACTAAAAACTAGAAAATGATTTAATTTGTGAAAGATAAACATTTTTACAAGACAGTAAAATATTTATTTTTAATATTTATGAATTTTATTGTTTAAGAAACTGTTATCATCATTATAAATCACATTAAAAAAATAGATATAAAGTTAATATTTTTAAATTCACTGAAGAGATTTAAACTTTAAATGCAGTATATATTTTGCATTTTAATGTAAAAGAAATTAATGTTGCAATACTTACTTAAATTCACATGATGCCTAAATAAAATATGCAGCAGGAAAAATATTTTTATTTATGTAATATCATTGTATACAGTTATTTATAAGTTGTCATGAAGCTTTAAAATTGCATAAGTATTAGGATTTCTTTTTCTTATAATAATTAATGTATTTAGATATAATTTTTTAATATTGTTTGTTGAAAATATTTAAAATCACATTTTGTTTTGATTTTCTGGAACTTATTTAACCAAATATCTTAGAATATTCGGCCAAATATTCAACTATTCGGCAAAATATCAAATTATATTCGGCTACAGGTATTCGGCCGAATATTCGGTTCAATATTTGGCGATGCCGAATATTCGGCAAAAGGGCCGAATAGGCCGAATATTCGTTACATCCCTACGTGAAATGCTTGCATATTTATCTAATATTCTTCAGAAATAAATAAACTTAATTTAGGATTACAGAAGAGTTCTGTATCCATTTTTAAAGTTTTTGACAAAATCAAATCTATGATTATGAAATTAGATTTTTGAGAATCTTATATATATATATATATATATATATATATATATATAAAATCCCTGACAGCTCGGCCGACAGGCACAGGTAGATTTGGAAGACACAGACCGTGGGGCGTCAGTTTGTTGGGAATTGCAGAAGAAATGAACTTTCTGCCATGATGCGGCAGTTCGGACCGCCCACTTCGAACTTCCTCTGTGTCTGTAGGCGGAGCCGGCAGAGATTTTTTTGCTATAAGGGTTGGTCCTATAAAAATCTTGTCACTATAAGAGTTGTAGATAATATTAAGAGGATTTATAATAAATTTAAGCGGATTTAATATCTTGTGAATTGACAAAATTACGATTTTTTTTCTTCTTAAACACCCCACTTCTCCCTCCCCTCGCAGCCATTTTTAATTATATCAAAAATCTGTCATACATAAATTTTTAGCATTTTTCCTAGAAGTAATAATAACTTTACATGGATTCAATACGTATCATAATTAAGAAGTTATGGTTTTTCTGTTTTCACAAAAAGCCCCCCCCCCCCCCTCCCCGGTTTGATTTTGCCCATTAATGAACTTGACCGAGATTTTGTGCCCCTTGATTTTATGTATTAGTTTAGAAGAGATTTGTGCAGAATTATTGAAGTTATCGTGTCCATAAAAAAAAAAGAGATATATATATATTTAAAGTTTTGAACTGGGGGTGGTTTTGGGTTCTGGGAGTCATGATCGGCATAGATATGCAAAAATTTTTCAGAAATTCCAACTTAGGGGAGAATGTAATAGGTAGTATTTCTTACGAAATCTACCTAAAAATATCAGGGATAAGTTTTTACGACATTTTACATTTTCTTATCAGAAAATGAGCTAAAATTATAAGAAGTAATATCTAGTGTAATAGCTCATTTAAAAGGACTTAAAATGTCATTCAGACAATATTTTTCGAAGCGTGGTAGGGAAAATAACAGTATTTTAAACCCATTTAACGATTTATGCTTTCAAACCGCCGAAAATTTATCAGTTTCTGAAAAAGAAAAATTGATTGAACTTTCGACTGATTTTTCTTTACAATCTGATAAAAAAGAAAAAAAAAATTGACTTTTAGATAGCAGTAAAAGAAGAGTACAAAGAACTCATTGATAAAGCTATAAAATGTGGCATTTCACAAATACAGAGCTTGTCAGATAAGCATTTTTGTCCTGTGGATATATTAAGAATAAATATCGCAATAAGCTTGCAATTACATCTCTCACCGTTTGAACCTGATTTTAAGAAACTCAACTCCATGAAACAGCTCAAGGATCCCATTGCATGTATTAAAAGCCATTTTTGGCTGCTTATATATAATGATGCAAAATTGTTATAAACTTTTATCGTAAGTTAGTTAAAAATTGTCCCGCAGTGGCGCGGACGGTAAAGCTCGGCTCTCGTAAGATCGCCGAAAGCCAAGCAGCATCGACCACGGTCAGTGCTTGGGAGGGTGCATCGTCTATCCTCTCTCGTCTGCCTCTGCTGTGGGACCGTGTATGTTAATGGGAGCTGGTGCACGTTAAATCTGTTCGTGGCTCCAAAGTCCTCCAAGTTCTGTATAAGCGCTACCTCTGGGGGTGCCAATCCAGATGCAGGTCTCTCATCTGGAATTGGTTCAAAATTAGGAGACCTGGGGGGATAGTACAATAGACCTCTGGTCGCGGTGCTTTGGCTTTCGAGCCCCCCCCCCCTCGAGCAAAAATTTTTCAGAAATTCCAACTTAGGGGAGAATGTAATAGGTAGTATTTCTTACGAAATCTACCTAAAAATATCAGGGATAAGTTTTTACGACATTTTACATTTTCTTATCAGAAAATGAGCTAAAATTATAAGAAGTAATATCTAGTGTAATAGCTCATTTAAAAGGACTTAAAATGTCATTCAGACAATATTTTTCGAAGCGTGGTAGGGAAAATAACAGTATTTTAAACCCATTTAACGATTTATGCTTTCAAACCGCCGAAAATTTATCAGTTTCTGAAAAAGAAAAATTGATTGAACTTTCGACTGATTTTTCTTTACAATCTGATAAAAAAGAAAAAAAAAATTGACTTTTAGATAGCAGTAAAAGAAGAGTACAAAGAACTCATTGATAAAGCTATAAAATGTGGCATTTCACAAATACAGAGCTTGTCAGATAAGCATTTTTGTCCTGTGGATATATTAAGAATAAATATCGCAATAAGCTTGCAATTACATCTCTCACCGTTTGAACCTGATTTTAAGAAACTCAACTCCATGAAACAGCTCAAGGATCCCATTGCATGTATTAAAAGCCATTTTTGGCTGCTTATATATAATGATGCAAAATTGTTATAAACTTTTATCGTAAGTTAGTTAAAAATTGTCCCGCAGTGGCGCGGACGGTAAAGCTCGGCTCTCGTAAGATCGCCGAAAGCCAAGCAGCATCGACCACGGTCAGTGCTTGGGAGGGTGCATCGTCTATCCTCTCTCGTCTGCCTCTGCTGTGGGACCGTGTATGTTAATGGGAGCTGGTGCACGTTAAATCTGTTCGTGGCTCCAAAGTCCTCCAAGTTCTGTATAAGCGCTACCTCTGGGGGTGCCAATCCAGATGCAGGTCTCTCATCTGGAATTGGTTCAAAATTAGGAGACCTGGGGGGATAGTACAATAGACCTCTGGTCGCGGTGCTTTGGCTTTCGAGCCCCCCCCCCCTCGAGCAAAAATTTTTCAGAAATTCCAACTTAGGGGAGAATGTAATAGGTAGTATTTCTTACGAAATCTACCTAAAAATATCAGGGATAAGTTTTTACGACATTTTACATTTTCTTATCAGAAAATGAGCTAAAATTATAAGAAGTAATATCTAGTGTAATAGCTCATTTAAAAGGACTTAAAATGTCATTCAGACAATATTTTTCGAAGCGTGGTAGGGAAAATAACAGTATTTTAAACCCATTTAACGATTTATGCTTTCAAACCGCCGAAAATTTATCAGTTTCTGAAAAAGAAAAATTGATTGAACTTTCGACTGATTTTTCTTTACAATCTGATAAAAAAGAAAAAAAAAATTGACTTTTAGATAGCAGTAAAAGAAGAGTACAAAGAACTCATTGATAAAGCTATAAAATGTGGCATTTCACAAATACAGAGCTTGTCAGATAAGCATTTTTGTCCTGTGGATATATTAAGAATAAATATCGCAATAAGCTTGCAATTACATCTCTCACCGTTTGAACCTGATTTTAAGAAACTCAACTCCATGAAACAGCTCAAGGATCCCATTGCATGTATTAAAAGCCATTTTTGGCTGCTTATATATAATGATGCAAAATTGTTATAAACTTTTATCGTAAGTTAGTTAAAAATTGTCCCGCAGTGGCGCGGACGGTAAAGCTCGGCTCTCGTAAGATCGCCGAAAGCCAAGCAGCATCGACCACGGTCAGTGCTTGGGAGGGTGCATCGTCTATCCTCTCTCGTCTGCCTCTGCTGTGGGACCGTGTATGTTAATGGGAGCTGGTGCACGTTAAATCTGTTCGTGGCTCCAAAGTCCTCCAAGTTCTGTATAAGCGCTACCTCTGGGGGTGCCAATCCAGATGCAGGTCTCTCATCTGGAATTGGTTCAAAATTAGGAGACCTGGGGGGATAGTACAATAGACCTCTGGTCGCGGTGCTTTGGCTTTCGAGCCCCCCCCCCCTCGAGCAAAAATTTTTCAGAAATTCCAACTTAGGGGAGAATGTAATAGGTAGTATTTCTTACGAAATCTACCTAAAAATATCAGGGATAAGTTTTTACGACATTTTACATTTTCTTATCAGAAAATGAGCTAAAATTATAAGAAGTAATATCTAGTGTAATAGCTCATTTAAAAGGACTTAAAATGTCATTCAGACAATATTTTTCGAAGCGTGGTAGGGAAAATAACAGTATTTTAAACCCATTTAACGATTTATGCTTTCAAACCGCCGAAAATTTATCAGTTTCTGAAAAAGAAAAATTGATTGAACTTTCGACTGATTTTTCTTTACAATCTGATAAAAAAGAAAAAAAAAATTGACTTTTAGATAGCAGTAAAAGAAGAGTACAAAGAACTCATTGATAAAGCTATAAAATGTGGCATTTCACAAATACAGAGCTTGTCAGATAAGCATTTTTGTCCTGTGGATATATTAAGAATAAATATCGCAATAAGCTTGCAATTACATCTCTCACCGTTTGAACCTGATTTTAAGAAACTCAACTCCATGAAACAGCTCAAGGATCCCATTGCATGTATTAAAAGCCATTTTTGGCTGCTTATATATAATGATGCAAAATTGTTATAAACTTTTATCGTAAGTTAGTTAAAAATTGTCCCGCAGTGGCGCGGACGGTAAAGCTCGGCTCTCGTAAGATCGCCGAAAGCCAAGCAGCATCGACCACGGTCAGTGCTTGGGAGGGTGCATCGTCTATCCTCTCTCGTCTGCCTCTGCTGTGGGACCGTGTATGTTAATGGGAGCTGGTGCACGTTAAATCTGTTCGTGGCTCCAAAGTCCTCCAAGTTCTGTATAAGCGCTACCTCTGGGGGTGCCAATCCAGATGCAGGTCTCTCATCTGGAATTGGTTCAAAATTAGGAGA
Organism: Maratus michaelseni; assembly: GCA_963931845.1. Taxonomy (NCBI): domain Eukaryota; kingdom Metazoa; phylum Arthropoda; class Arachnida; order Araneae; family Salticidae; genus Maratus; species Maratus michaelseni. The sequence continues at coordinate 113,875,847 of OZ007598.1, read as the reverse complement.
CCTGGGGGGATAGTACAATAGACCTCTGGTCGCGGTGCTTTGGCTTTCGAGCCCCCCCCCCCCCCCCCCCCCCAGTAATACAGTAATACAGTAGTTAAAAATTCTTTTAATGCTATATTGATTTCTTTTGATGTTTGGCTAATATTATAAAAAGTAATACTAACTTTAAAATGCAACATAAAAAATAAAAGGTAAGAAATAATGATGTAATTTGTATTTATTTAATATTTAGCTATGCTAAGAAGATTGCTAATTTAAAAAAAGCAAGTATGTTTGCAATATGTGGGTAAGGAAAGGAGGAGGGACAGGCTTATGAGAAAAGAGTGTACTATGAAGTGAAAAGTGTAACAAGAGGTACGCAAAAGGAAAAAGGTTGGGAAGTGCTGATGTGGATTAATAAAAAGTTGTTGCAGCCAAATTTTAATTAATCCCCAGTAACTTCATTTCAGTTTTCCTTTACAAAAAATAAAAAAAAGTTGGTGGAAGCAAAGTTTTGCATCTATTTTATTAATGTAAAAAAGTTACCACCAGTTTAAACAGAATGCATTGAATTATGATAAGCACTCATAATTCAATCCGAAATATACCATTATATTGCCAATATTTTGTTTGTCTGTTTAAGTTATATTATAACTCTCTATAATAATTCTACAGTAATTTAAAAGAATTACATTATTTTAATGAGGGTGGGGGTTGTAGTAGAAATTTTAGAGGGGAAGGAGTTGCATTAGAAATGACCCTAAAAAAATTCAATGGGAAAAAAAAATTAAAAAACCACTGATTTACAGCAGAGCAATAGCTTCAAACTTAATAATGATAAAAAATTCTTTAATCAAAGTATCTCTAGCACAATCCAAGTGTTGTTATTAAATAATAAATAACTATAAATACCTTTTAAGTTATCTATCTTTATAACTAGTTCAGACAAAGCAGCAATATGAGCCAAATCTTCATCAGGGCTTCCTTCTTTAAGTCGGTATTTCTTTAGTTTTTGCTTTCTTCTACTTTTTGAGCTTTTTCTTGTCATGATAGACCTAGATTAAAGTGGAGGAATCATGGGGATAAAAATACTATGCTCTACTTACATTTAATGATAAAAAAAAATGGTGAAATGCTATTAGATATTTGCAATCTCAAATGCTCAGTTTACTTCAAATTAAAATCAGTAAACAAATCTGTTTAAAATTAGGAAATATAAAATCATGTAAGAATTGTAAAACACACACATGATAATTTGTATAAAAAAATATAATAAAATTCCATTTTAATCAAGTTATTCTACCCTGTCTCAATTATTTAATTTACACAATTAACAATGAGATAATAACTAAATTTGGATAGATTGGTATTTTTGTATGCTTTATCTAAAAAATTGCTTTTTTTTTTTTTTTTTTTTTTTTTTTTTTTTTGTAATTTTTATAAAAAAATGTTAATATTAAAAACACCTGTGTACTAAAATATAATATGTTATTTTTTAATATGTTTAAATAATAATAGTTATTCTCTAATCTTTTTAAAAAAAATAAAACATTTACTTAGACCCAGATGGTAATGTGTTATTTAATGGTGAAATAGAGACCTACTGTTTTAGATAAAATCATAAAACATTTATTCACAGAATCAATTATTTTCCAAAATATATTTTTTAATACAGTAAGGGGGGAAAAAAAGAGACTTTTTTTTCTATTTTGTTATTTAATTTTTATAATTATTGATATTTTAGGTACATCAAATATATATATATACATATAATTTAACTAAAAAAGATTTTTTTTATATATTAGTTGAAGAAAAAAATATATAAATGCACAAAGACTTCCAGATAGAAAACTAACAGAACTGAAGTTACAGTAAAACTTTGTTGATTGGTGGCAAATACACTCGTTATTAATTAAGCACATTTTTTTAATTCCAAATATCTACCAGAATTTTTGAGTAGTAATCTCTGATTCTATTTAATCATGAAATGTCTGACATTAAATAAAGTGAAAATTACTGTTGGAAAACTGTGATAGATATTTTGAATAAAAAAATGCTAAATTGGCAAACACTGCCGGACAACGTTGTAGTAACACAAAAAAGATAAATTCACATTACTCTATAACTCAGTTCAATTACTATTTTTAAAAAAAAGAAAAATCCAGCATAGATTATGAAACACTTTCCAACACATTCACTGTGACATAACTTTCACATTGAAAATGTTTAAAAAAAAAAGAGAGAAAAAAGAAAAAAAAATTAGAAAATGCATAATACATCTGAAAACTCAATTTCAGCAATTACCATCTAAAAAGTACTGTCTAAAAAGTATTCAAATTCTTTTGTTCATTCCTGTCCATGATCTACAGAACTTGTACACATCAGGTAATATGCAAAAAATTAGTTAAATTTAAAACAGACACCACTACTGAAAACACACTTCAAGAAATTACCACTGATAGATAGTACTGTAACCATATTCTTTTGTGTGTCCTTGTAAATCCTAATAATATTATAAATCTGATTGTGTGCAAATGTTAGGCTGAAGCCAGCGTCAAAATGAAGCATTTAATTATCCTGTATCTTTGCATATAAGTTGATTATAACCCTCAAATGAATATAGGCTGGTTTTCGTTTATTTTATTTCAATATTTTTCTTAAAAATTAAAATTTTTATTATTTTCATACAGAATAAATGGACATTTTTTCGTATATTTTACAATGGTTGGTTGGTTTGGATGGTTTGGCCCAAAGGGCCCGGTTTTGCAGCTTTTTTTAAAATGGTTAAATTTATTTTACCGTTGCTAATACTTTATCGTTGCCAATATAAAATAAAACCCCTGACTAATAATTTTTAATCAACAATTTATTTTCAAGTGAAAATTTTCCACGTGAAAAATGAAAAGGAAATGAATTATTTAAGAATTAAACAGAATATGAAATGATGTCATATTAGAAATAAAACGTGCGTTTTCAAATATTTGATAATAATACAAAGTGCATAAATACGAGTAAGTATGGAAAGCAAGCGAATATGATCTCATATATAGAAAAATAAAACATATTTGTTTTGATGTTGAAATAAAATGATCTTGGGTTATCAAATTATTTGTGATTAATTTCTCTTTTTTTTTCTTTTTCTTTTTGACATGAAAGGATTTATTTTAAATGTACGTAATATATGTATTTTAAATGTATGTGTTGTAAATTAAAGTTCTGTGTTTTAAATGAAATGAGTGAAAGATTTATATTTTTAATGAATTCAATACGAATGATGGGATAGGTTGGCGATTTATCGTCTGCACACGGCTAACATAAAGATACCATATTTTTAATTTAAATTATAAAAAGTAAAAAAAAAAAAATGAAATAAAAAAAAAAATTGGATGGCTAATGTCATTGATATGCATCGCAAAATTATCCGTATCGAAAATCCGAAAATCTTAATAAAAATAACTATATTTTTTTAAAGAAAGTTGCTTTTCTCATTAAAGCTAAAGATTTAATATGATTGTGTCGAAGTAACAGCATTTCTTCTCTATCGTTTTCCCACAATCGAAAACACATTTGTAAATCGTCGTTTCGAACCAGAATTTAATTTTACATTTCTTTTAGTTTTAAAATAGGAAAAACTTTGTTGTCTTTTTTAAATATAGCTTTTTTAAAAGTTGTTTCATAATAGATTTTAGTAAGGTCTTGCAGGATAAGAAAAATTGCATAGATTTTAAAGCAATGTTTAAGTAAAATTACAATATTTTTTAAACTTAAAAAACAACAATGTTATCGAAAAGAAAATCAATTTTACCAACAAATTCGCGTAATGCAAAAGCAAAGAAGAAATAAACAAGAACGAAAAATCATGCGTCAAGCATAGATTATGTAACACTTTCCAACGCTTCCAAAATAATTTTACAAATCATACCGTTTAATAAGCTAAAAGATAACATCTAAGTAATCCGAATACTTTTCATCAGCCCTGTATAGGATCTATAGATTTGTATATATACTACATAGGATGCTAAATTTTAGTTCAGTTAGGAAACGCGTAGCACAGTTTAAAATTCTCAGTCTGGAGTTAAATAATACGGAAATGTGTTCGCGAACTTTTGTGCTTCCCTGTATAGGATCTACAGAATTTATACACACCACGTAATAGACAAAAAGCGAGTTAAAATTAAAATCGCGTTCATTAACTTAAAACGCACTTCCAGGAATTATTGTTAATAGACAGTAGAGAATTCTTTTGTGTGTCCCTGTAAATGAACGATGACTGCTATACACACACTATTCTGTAGGAAGCCTCTTGTAATGCACCTTATATAAATTTCAATGCGTTTAAAATAGGGAAACATTATTTAAATAAACCGCAGACGATTTTTCTCCATAGACGTAATGTAACGGAATTCTTTTGACTGTCCCTGTAAAGTAACTATAAGTGCTATGCACACACTATTCCATATTAAGCTTCTTCTAATGCACCTTAGTGATATATATAAATTTCAATGCATTTAAAATAGTGAAACATTATTTAAATAAACCTCAAGTGATTTTTCACCATAGACCGCAATGTAATGGAATTCTTTTGAGTGTCCCTGTAAAAAAAGTATAAGTGCTACACACTTCCGTTTAAATAGAGAACATGCTATAGATAACGACTATAACAGCGGGAGTTAGCAGATGGCCAGACGGCAGACGGCCATACGGCCAGACAAACTGAAGTCATAAACACTTTTCAACTAGGTTGGAAAGTGTTAAAAAGTAATGAATCTTTTCTTCCAGCCGAATTGTGTAAACTTGAACAAGCCGATCGTGCCAATTCAGAACATTATAAACGGGAAAGCGCGTTCTATACAGTAGAATTTTTTTTACATATAGGTAGAACATTTGTGAGAATAGGAAGGTTAGGGGTCTGTAATTAGGTCCATAGTCAATTTGATTTTTTTTATCAAGTGAAATTTGGCGCAAAATTAAATACATTGTTGTAACCAGATTTGTTTTTTGCGTGGTAAACACTTAATGATATTTTAGATGATCATTTCCCCGCTCACCTTTGATGCCAACTATGACTGTAAAACATTAAAAAATATTAGCCAATTATTTTCTAATTTTCTTATTGCTTCATGATGTAAATAGACTTCCTGGTTCTTACTTTAAACCTGAATCGGTCATGCCATTGTCGTTCAATTTTTATTCCTAATCCTAATCCTGATAATAACTTTAAAAAATATTCTTTGACACGAATATGTAAATGAAATCAATATCCATATCCATAAATGGAATGAATGGATAATAGAATAAATGTTTAAATTGATAAAAGAATATTTCATCAGTTCATTAAGGCAGGTAAAGACTATACTTAAGCTTTTTTTAATTCCATTATATAAGGAATGTATACAGAATATGATAGAACAGCATATATAAAACATATATTTTTTAAATTTCTTCTAGATGAAAATAAACAGAAAAATAAGTCATTTTTTTCTAAGGCAAAATAATCCAATAAATAAATATATACGTATATATATTTATCTTTATTATAAATGATTTACCAGATGTTTCCCTTTAAAATGCTGTTCGTAAAATTGAATATCCAGAAATATTAGTAAAACTTGATATTTATACATTATTACATTTTGGCTGTTACTCAAAATGATTTGCGAGATAGAGCTATAAAATTCTATAACAAAAGTAAATGTAGCATGATTAATAAATAACATGAAGCATTATTTCTGGTTAAATTGAAATTTTGAGTGTTTGAATTTAATTACGTAACTTGATTCTAATAGAAGTGTCGAAAATTTTAAACCAAAAAGAAGTTGCAACCAATTTTATTTTTAGACGATTATATTTTCTATTACTATTCGTATACTGTCATAATTTTTATGTCTGAACATAAATAAATATATATGAAATCGTTAAGGTTTTAATACGTAATAGAAATGTGTAGCATTTCAAATCAGATACTTAGATGCAAACATGTTGTATGCTTAGATTTTAAGATACGATTTAAGCTCGAATGAAGGTATATTTTTATTAAGAAGAGAGTGATACAATATATACATGATACAATATATAATCTTGTTGCAAAAAAAAAAAATGTTAAAAAATCTCAAAGTAAACCAAGAACATTCCAATATAATAATATAATAAATTATAACACCTTGTAATAATGTATTTCTTTTAAATGCTAAAGGGTGTAAATTAACAACATAATACAAATTAAAATAACTTTTATTGGGTTGTTTTACATGTTTCGATTCATTCCGAGTCCTTATCAAAAACAAATGAGATTATTCCATAATATCACGGGCTTTAAAGTTATTATTTAAAATGCTATCATTTAATTTCGTGTACTTTTTTTTTATTAATCACGTTATCTTTATTTTTTTTGGTTGTTTATTTTCATATCTGTAACTAAATAGCAACTCGAACCACAATTTCGGTAAGTTAAAAGATGCCGCATCGTTACATATTGTATTTTTGCGTGTTAGTATCTCTATGGTTTCTCTTATTATGGATGAATAGTAAAGACTGGAAGGAAAAATTATATTTTCATTGAAATTTATTTGGAACGGGTTTATCTTGATATAATCTTGCAAGGGCTCTGATTTTTCTATTATACTTAATATCAGCTATATGCTCCTTTTTCTATAACTAAATTTCCTGCTGGTCATGCCAATGTAGTAATTCTTGGATCCGTCTTCTTTAATAAAAGGTATTTCATATACTCCTGAATAATTCTCAAAATTAATTTGGGAAATTTTACTGCAAATGGTATTCTTTAATTTCTGAGGGGGTTTGGCTATTAAGCAGATATTGAAACGTTTAATGCTGTGTTTTAATTTTTCAAGAAAGCTTGGATAATATTGAAGAGTATAAAGTTTGTATTTTTGCGAATCAACGTTCTTTTCTGATTAAATAAAAAAGTTGATTGAGAGAACAAACACAAAACAAACAGAAAAGAACGTTGATTCGCAAAAATACAACCTTTAAACTTTTCAATATTATCCAAGCTTTTTTGAAAAATTAAAACACAGCCTTAAACGGTTCAATATCTGCTTAATAGCCAAACCCCCTCAGAAATTGAAGAATATCATTTCCGGTAAAATTGACCCGATTAATTTTGGTAATTATTCGGGAGTATACAGTGATGGAACACCAGGATCATCATTTTGGAGCAGCAAAACACCATTTTGGAGCAGCAAACCGCTCATTTTGGAGCAGAAATCGCTCATTTTGGAGCAGCAAATGACTCATTTTGGAGCAGCAAATGACTCATTTTGGAGCAGCAAATGACTCATTTCGGAGCAGCAAATGACTCATTTTGGAGCAGCAAATGACTCATTTCGGAGCAGCAAATCGCTCATTTCGGAGCAGCAAAACGGTTTTTCAGCAGAAAATAACTATTATGGAGCTGCAAAATCCCTCTCTTTTAAGCATGAAAAAGCTTTTTAGAGAAAACGTACACACACACCAAAAAAAAAAAAAAACTATGTTACAGCTATCACACAACTTTTTTCTATATCAATCAAATCGTTTGTAACCAAAATTAAATGACAATCTACTCGTTCTTGAGATAGAGCTATCGCGGAAATTCTGAAAAACAGAGAATAACAGCACCACCTGTTGGTCAGTATACATCCAAATCTAATAAGAATATATTTATGTCAAGGTTTAACATAATATGAAGTTTGATGAAATTCCGTGCATTACTTCTTGAGATATAGCTATTTCAGAAATCGTGATAAATGAAGTGCAATAGCGCCACCTGTTGGGCGATTTACACCACAATCTAACTGGCATCTGATTCAGGGGTAATTCTGAGTAAAAAAAAAAAAAAATCTGAAATTCACAACAAATTTTCTGAAAGGTTACAACAAGGGAGACGGGGGAGGGGGAATCCACTCCCGGCACAATGATTTTTTTCCGCACCCCACTGACAAAATTTGCGGTTTTTCCTCGATCCTTTGACGAAATTTGCGTTTTTCCGCGATTCTTTGACGAAATTTGCCGTTTTTTTCACGATCCTTTGACGAAATTTGGCGTTTTTTCGCGATCTTTTAACAAAATTTGTCGTTTTATCGCGATCCTTTGACAAAATTTGCCGTTTTTTCGCGATCCTTTGACGAAATTTGCCGGTTTTTTCCACGATCCTTTGACGAAATTTGCGTTTTTCCGCGATTCTTTGACGAAATTTGCCGTTTTTTTCACGATCCTTTGACGAAATTTGGCGTTTTTTCGCGATCTTTTAACAAAATTTGTCGTTTTATCGCGATCCTTTGACAAAATTTGCCGTTTTTTCGCGATCCTTTGACGAAATTTGCCGGTTTTTTCCACGATCCTTTGACGAAATTTGGCGTTTTTTCGCGATCTTTTAACAAAATTTGTCGTTTTATCGCGATCCTTCGATGAAATCTGCAGATTTTCCACGATCTTTTGACGAAATTAGCAGTTTTTTCGTTATCCTGTGACGAAATTTGCCGTTTTTTCACGATCCTTTGACGAAATTTACCGTTTTTTCACGATCTTTTGACGAAATTTGGCGTTTTTTTTTTCACGATCCTTTGACGAAATTTGCCGTTTTTTCGTGATCTTTTGACGAAATTTGCCGTTTTTTCGCGATCTTTTAACAAAATTTGCCGCTTTATCGCGATCCTTTGACGAAATTTGTCGTTTTTTCACGATCCTTTGACAAAATTTGGTGTTTTTTCGCGTTCCTTTGACAAAATTTGGCGTTTTTTCGCGGTCCTTTGACAAAATTTGCCGTTTTTTCGCGATCCTTTGACGAAATTTGTCGTTTTTTCGCGATCCTTTGACGAAATTTGTCGTTTTTTCGCGATCTTCTAATGAAATTTGCGGGTTTTCCGCAATCCTTTGACGAAATTAGCGGTTTTTCCGTTATCCTGTGACGAAATTTGCCGTTTTTTCACGATCCTTTGACGAAATTTGCCGTTTTTCGCAATGTTTTTGACGAAATTTGCCTTTTTTCGCGATGCTCTGACAAAAGTCACGTTTTTCCCGTGATCTGTTGACAAAATTTGTCATTTTTTCGCGATCTTTGGGCGAAATTTGCCGTTTTCGCAATGTTTATGACGAAATTTGCCGTTTTTCGCAATCTTTGACTAAATTTGCCGTTTTTTCGCGATCTTTTGACGAAATTTGCCGTTTTTAGCAATGTTTTTGACGAAATTTGCCGGTTTTTTTTCGATTTTCTGACGAAAGTAACGTTTTTCCCGCGATCCGTTGATAAAATTTGCCGTTTTTTCGCGATCTTTTGACGAAATTTGCCGCTTTTTGCAATGTTTTTGACGAAATTGGCCGTTTTTTCGCGATTTTCTGACGAAAGTCATGTTTTACCCGCGATCCTTTGACAAAATTGCCGACTTTTCTTCGAACGAATGACGAGATTGATTTTTTTCGGCGATCATTTGCCGAAATACCGATACATTTTATGTCCGAATTTTCGGATTTATGACCGATATATATATATATATATATATATATTTTTTTTTTTTCGGAAACCATTGCCTTAATTTTTCGGAAAATTCGGACCAGAATCACACCTGTAGCAGACTGTGATTGGTGTCTCGCGAGCCGAGCTTCCTAGCTGCTAAGCTCTAGTCATATATAGTTGGTTCCTTTGCAGGAAACTCAATCCAATCAGAGGATCGACTGATCGGCGCGCGCGAGCACGTTTCGAATCGTAACAGGCACTTTAAAGAGGGGATTTCGTACCGCGAAGAATGACGAAATTTTTCTTATCTTATGGCAAAATGTTGCTAGAAGAAAATTATCGAATTGGCGCAGTTGGGCGCAATTTTGTTGAAAAATGATCGTTTTGGCGCAGAATGGCGCAGCATTATCGTTTTGGCGCAATTGGAGCAATTGGCGCAGCTGTTCCATCACTGGAGTATATGAAATTTTTTTATTGAAGATAAGATGACGGATCGAAGAATTACTACATTGGCATAACCAGTAGGTAATTTAGTTACAGAAAAAAGGAGCATATAGCTGATATTAAGTATAATAGAAAAACAACAGCCCTGGCAAGATTATATCAAGAAAATAATCAGAAATGGCAAAATAAAATAATAAGAAAGTACATTTATTCGACACCTAACCCTAGAGAAAGCGTAAAAAATTTCAAGCGCATGAAATAAATCAAAATAATCCTATATATACTAACAAAAAAATGTAAATTTAGATTATCAGATTTGTGTCGTCGGTATTTATTTGCTTATAGTGTTCTTGACGCGATAGAGAAAATATCGAGGTTAAATTGGGCAGAATTTAAAGTACTTTCTAGCAACCTTTATATACATTTTAGAATCGCATCAGATTGTTATATCTTTGTGAAATATCTATGAATTTATAAAATCCACAAGCAGTTTGTTCACTATTTACACCACTTAGCGTGAAGCACTTAATTTAATATATACGTAAACAAGATAATGTAGTAAGAAATATATAACATATGTCTATGCAAATAAACAATATAATAATGCCCATTTAGCAATGCACACATATACAAATTGTACACCAAATACCACCTAAAATGCACTGTTGTATAGAAGAATTCTGCCAGTGTTGTTTTTCGTTTTACGAAGAGGAATTCCTCGATTTTCACGATTTTACTGGGTCCTCCTTTTTTCATTAGTTGCAGTTTCATTTTCGCGATTGTATATATTATTTGGCATGAAATTTCACTTTTTTAAGACTGGGTTATGTCAAGGCCCCTATAGCAAAGAAATACCGTATGGTCTCCTATAAAATGTGATAAAGCTTTGGTTAATTATATATGTTGTTAATTATCAAGTGAAATGTTTTACTAAGTTAATGCATTTATTCTTTTTTTAATGTTACGTGAACGAAGTCACGGGTAACAGCTAGTCAACAATAAATGCAATGTCAAATTCTACAGTAAGTATCTTCAGTGATATATAACAATTACAATAGTTTGTCTGAAATAGTGTAACATCATTAAAATGCACGACACATGATTTTTTTCCCATAGACCATAATGATAACGTAATGTAATTCTTTTGAGTGTAACTGTAAATGCTATGCACTTCATTTTAAATACTGAACATGCCATAGAAAAACCTCAATAACATGTATCAATTACATGGCAATCAGAGTATATTTATGTGAGTTAGAGTACGGACAAACCGAATTCATAAACACTTTTCAACTATGTTGGGAAGTGTTAAAAAATGAGAACGGAACTCATCATTTATAGAAAGGAAAATTTATTTAACCGCAATTTCAAATCAAGTTAATTCAAAACATAAATCTTTCAAAGAAAAAATTTTTAATTAAATTTTATTCGTTAAAAATTTTTTTTTGTCAATTTATAAAAGAAAAAAAAAGCAAATTCTGGAAGATTGATTTAAATTACACTCTAGTCTAAAATGCAGGAAACATAATATGCCTACAACAGAAAATTAGTTTGTTAATTTACCCTGATATCTGCGTTGACCCAGTACAAGATGTGGTTAAAGATGCCCCATCAGCAATACTATCTCCTTCATCAAACAGTTCTTCATCATAGTGTTTCAACATACCTATGTTTACAAAGAGGAATATATATATATATTTAATTGGAAAAGAAAGAAAACAAACAATGTAGAATTAAACTTATGACATCTGGAAAGTTTTAAATCAACAGAACAGAAATATAACTTTCCAATATATTACACAGAATTTTCAGTAAATGTCAACGAAAGATAAAATGTTGCCAACTTAAAATGCATTATGTACTTATTTTATTACGGAAATTAATCACATCATAATAACAGACGATATAATTAATTTCACTGAAATAATAATGATGATTTTTTTTACATTGTCTTGTATTGGATATTTGGGCATAGTATAATTTTAATGAAACAGAATTGTGATTAATTGTTTGTAAAAGTGTATTGAAACTTAATTTCATAAAATAAAATTAATATCTATAATATGAAAATCTGTGTTATGACACAAACATAACATCTGCTTTTTTTTTTTATTATTAAAATTTATTTATGCTAAATTAATTAATTTATTTTTAAATTAAAATTATTTATTTCCCATTTTTAATTAATTCCCATTTTCTAAATTTATTTTCATTTGATAGGCAACCATAACGCTAATTTCTGTATTCTTTTAATTGTAAACAAACGCCATTTTAATTCATCAGCGGTTGCCAATCGTATATATACTTTTTTCCATCAACGCACTAGCTTTAGCGATCGCAAACTTGAGTTGCGAGTCGTTACGTTTAATCTTTAAGCATTTTTCCTGTGGCATTATCTGCACCGGAGTTTTGAACGGCGTAGAAGTCTCTGATTGGCTATTAAAGTTTCGGCGCGAAATGGGGGACTTCAATGTATCTCCGTAAGCGTCTGATCTTTTGGCTTCTGAGCTCCTAACTAGCTAATTTTAAAGTCAATACGATATTTTGTAAGGTTGTGCACATACCATTAATATTATATAAACTATCTATTTTTAACTTTTATTTATGTATGAATAAAAATGTGTTGTTCAACCTATGTCTCTTTCTTTGGTGTTTTATAATTTATTATCAATCTGATATTTATAACGTATTTTTTTACAGAGTGCCTTTAAAATTAAAAGCTAACTTTATAATCTTAAAAATAATTTAATACCTCATGAATAAATATTATTTAATAATATGAAGATTTTAAAGTAACACTAATTTATATTTAAACAGTAGATATTCAGTTCAGATTTATTTTGAAGATTCATCTTTCACTCTTAAATTGTTGATTTTGTTTTACATTTGTAAATAGTATATATATATTTTTCTCATTTGGTATATAAGTGTTATGTTTTAGGTATGGTTAGGATTCAGATAATTTTAAATTTTTCATTTAACTTTAAAGTTTCAGTTCAACTCCATCAATAGTTTAAAATTTTCAAAATTCTTGTTTCGATTTGATGCCACAGCTTCAAAAATTTTTTTTTTCAATTTTTTTTTCTATTGGCCGTGGGTAAATGTTATGACATGAACATAACATCTGCTTTTTTTTTTTATTATTAAAATTTATTTATGCTAAATTAATTTATTTATTTTTAAATTTAAATTATTTATTTCCCATTTTTAATTAATTCCCATTTTCTAAATTTATTTTCATTTGATAGGCAACCATAACGCTAATTTCTGTATTCTTTTAATTGTAAACAAACGCCATTTTAATTCATCAGCGGTTGCCAATCGTATATATACTTTTTTCCATCAACGCACTAGCTTTAGCGATCGCAAACTTGAGTTGCGAGTCGTTACGTTTAATCTTTAAGCATTTAATCTTTAAGCATTTTTCCTGTGGCATTATCTGCACCAGAGTTTTGAACGGCGTAGAAGCGTGGAGGTCTCTGATTGGCTATTAAAGTTTCGGCGCGAAACGGGGGACTTCAATGTATCTCCATAAGCGTCTGATCTTTTGGCTTCTGGACGTGGGTGTGGAAACAAGTCCGCACTCCGCGCTCCTCAAAAATACTATTTTCTGACTGGCCTACTGTTGGACTAAACAGGTCCAGCAGTAGAGTCCTTTCAGTAAAATCTCGTCACAAATTATGAGCAATCATTTAAGTTATAGTATGTAAATAAATTTAATATTAATAGTATGTAAAGACATCGATTATGAATCTCAAGTTTGGCTACAGAAGAGTGAAAGAAGGGACCATTGATGATCACTGATTCAACGAAAGATCTCAAAGATGTCCTATTTCCAAAAAAAAAGGTTTAATGGCTTATAGTGGCTGATATGAGCTGGAAAGCATCCTCTTTCTCACGAAAATTATAGCAAGTTCTTGAACAGTGGTAATATTTTTTCATTATTAACGATTCTTATGATGCAGCTGAGAATAATCATTTACAATAAGAATATACTACGTTTTGATATTTCTGTACTACAATGCCTATTGATATGGTATGATTAAGAAGAATCATATTAGTGATATTTGCTTATACAGAAGTCTAATTATGGAAATTTCAACATCCATTTATCGCTAGTACAGTACATACAAATCGTGATTTTTATTAAAGCAAAAAATCAATCGTCATTCATGATAAATTTTGCTGTTGATTTCTAGCCAATGAACTTTGTGATATTCGTAATAAACTTTTCATCTCATACTATCAATTCATCTGTTAATTTTTGTTTTGTCTATATTCATATTATATTCTAAATCCTAACTAGCTAATTTTAAAGTCAATACGATATTTTGTAAGGTTGTGCACATACCATTAATATTATACAAACTATCTATTTTTAACTTTTATTTATATATGAATAAAAATGTGTTGTTCAACCTATGTCTCTTTATTTGGTGTTTTATAATTTATTATCAATCTGATATTTATAACGTATTGTTTTACAGAGTGCCTTTAAAATTAAAAGCTAACTTTATAATCTTAAAAATAATTTAATACCTCATGAATAAATATTATTTAATAATATGAAGATTTTAAAGTAACACTAATTTATATTTAAACAGTAGATATTCAGTTCAGATTTATTTTGAAGATTCATCTTTCACTCTTAAATTCTTTAAATGGAAAATTCTTTAAATCTAATCTCTAGTGGCACTATAAACATCGTATTTATCTATGTTTTCAGCGATGCAGATCTTTCAGTTCAGGTAAGAATTGCTTTTACTTTTGATCATGAAGAATGCAATTGATTTTTATTATTTTCTAAATTTCTTTCTTTTCATAACGCATTGTTTTTATTTATATTTCCTCCCACTTTCGATCATTGGCTAATTTATTGTTCATCTATTTTAGGAAATTACAAAATTTAAAATAACATTTTAATATTCAAAATTCTCCCTGTTAATTTCTATGTCAGAAAATACATTAATTCCATCTTTCCTATTCCCTCTCTTTCTTTTTTTCTTTTTTTTTTCATTACAATCTGCTCAAAAAATAAATTTTGAACCTCAACTGTCATATTTGACGTACAATTTTCAACTTATTTTTTTTCTTCCTGTGCAAAAACAAAATTCTAGCAATCATCATGTGCTGCTAATTAAAGGCACAAATAAAGTTTTAGCAAATAATAAAATACCTTTTGAAAGTTTGATTTTCAAATGACAAAAATTGACTGTATATGTTGCATATGTATAATAGGAGATACAAAGGATTAAATTAAAAAAAGTTAAAAAAAAAAAAAAATCAAACAGTACAAAAATATTTTTTCTTGTAAAAGGAAGAGGCTAAATACGAAAAATAATTTTTCACATTTAAAATAAATGATGAAAAATATGGCATATTTTTACTTTTAAAATAATGTCAATAACCAAATAAAGAATAAAAATGAAGTACTTGCAAATTCAGCATCTTTCTGTTTTTGTGTTCTAACTACTTTCAATCTGTCACTGTGATTGCAGAAGTCTTTAAAAAACTGCGTTACTTGTGATTCCAGAAAGGAACAATGAGCAAGAAGAGCTGGTTTTAAATGAGTTTCCATTATATCTTGACGTCTATGTTTGGACATCTGGAGAAAAAAATTCAGTCATAAAAAAAAAAAAAAAAAAACTAACAACTAGGGCTTTAGGATATAAACCAGGATAAACAACTAGGCTTTATATAAAAGCTTTAAGATTAGAAAAAAAATAAAATACTTATTATTGATAGTATAACAATTAATTTTTTGAATAATATTGGCTTTTAACAGTTGATAGTATAAATAAATAATTAACATATACAAAAAATAAAATAAAATAAATCCGATTTTCACTATTAACCCCTTCACATCCATGGCACACATACTGTAAATCATAATTTTATTGTAGATAAACAATCTGGAAATGAAGGGGATAGTTGAAATTTACTTTTAAAAAGAAAACAATTTAAGTACTTATTTAAAATAAATATTTGGTATTGGGAAACTTTGTTGCCAGAAAGAATGTTTCGAGAATGAAATTTCTTTGTTTACAATTGCAGATGGAATGGGGATTATAGAACTGCAAATTAGAGGAACACTACTCTATATACATTCATGATAAAGAAGTATTCATACATAAAAAACAAAACTAAGGAATTTTAAAGAATCACAACTTTAAATTTGGTTCACAATCTTTTCAAAATTTCGCTTAATCTTACAAAAATTATACTAATGGGTTTTTTATGAATATTAACACCAGAGAACAATGACAAGAAAAGAATACTTTAAACAGCATCATTTGCAGAGAAAAAGTACTAGTACAAATCAAGGTTTATTAAAATAAACATACAAAAAAAACAAAAAAAAACAAGAGAGTCAAAATTTATCATCTGTGTTAAAATGCTTGTCAGCCTATAATCTAGTGAATCATGCCAGTTGGATAACTTGATAGATGCTGAGAAACTTTTACTAGTTCAACAATGTGATTTTGAGAAAAATGCAAAACATTTTTGAAAGATTCATTACTAGATATTTTATTTGTAATAACTTCTTAACCAGAGGGCCAGTGCGAAGATTTCGCACTCAAATCTAATATTTTTTAGGTACTTCTCTATTAACCCGTCGACCGCTTTTCATAACAAAAAATTACCGCCAAACTGTAAGATTAAACGCCAAAAATGTAGTCCCATTGACTTGATGTCAGAATCATTATGCATGTTTGTTACGTCATCTAGTGGTTTTACATTCGACATTTGCGTGTATTTTTAACCGACTTAAAAAACAGGGGTCGATCCAGCATAAATTTGGGGCCTGTTTAGGGCCCCTTCACAAAAATCAATTTGATAAAATGGGCTCCTTCACACAAATCAATTTGATAAAATGGGCCCCTTCACAAAAATCAATTTGATAAAATGGGCCCCTTCACAAAATTATATTCCATAAAAACTTACTATTTATTATTTATTTATTATTTTGTGATGTTTTAAAATGTGTAATTTGTAAACAAACAAGCTCACCAGAGCGGAAAACTTCAGCAAAAGGATTTAAAAAGTTTTTATTTATAAATGCTTGGTTCGAATTTGATTAACTGGATTTCAACTTTCGTTGTATGTTATTTTTCACAAAAATATAATAAATTTCACAAAAATAACCTTTACTTTTCACAAAATGGGCCCCAAGAAAAAAAACCTGCATCGACCCCTGAAAAAAGGAGGAGGTTATCAATTCGACCCGTATGTATGTATTTTGTTGTTCACGCATAACTCTCGTAAATGTGCATCGATTTTGATAATTTTTATTTTATTTGAAAGAGCAAGGGTCCAAGGTGGTCCCATTTCAATTTCGTCAAAATCTGATCATTAGAACAAATTATTTTATTCAAATTTCCATTATTTTGATAATTTAATTTTATTTCAAAAAGTCCATTATTTGAATTGTTGCCAATTTGTAAAATAGCGCACATAATAATATTCCCTTTCAATTATAAAACGTATTTACACGTGACTATCAAAAACAGAAATAAAACTTTAAAATAGTAATTAAATGATCACGTGTTAAAAGCAGTAAATGTAGAAAAATACATTATAAAAAATATACTTGCGCGTGAATATTAATACACGTTCAAAACATTAAATGGGAAAACTTACGTCATATTTAAAATGCTCAAATAACATTACTTCCAAACAGTTTCAATTTAAAAACATATTTATACGAGAGAATAATTTATTTGTAGCTGATATATTATGTATACTAAACTACGAAACGTCCTTCTGGTCTATACCGGCAGGAAAAGACAGCCTACCTATTCCTTGGTTTTAAGATTTTAGCTAATTTTACTGCAAAACACCAAGCTATAAAAATGGATGGAATCCGATTATAGAAGATTCAGTCGCAGTTCTCGTCAATATTCAATTTGAATCAGAATTTCGCCAAATATGCTAGCTATAGCCAAATTGGCTTCATTTATGGCAACTTGTTTTTGTTGCCAAATTTGTTGATATTTCGCCAAATATTGCCTAGCTTGGAGAGAATTTAACACTGGCGAACATGAATATATAGTGTTGAAAATGTGAGAGTTAGAACGATGGTTACAACAATGAAATAAAACTTGCGAGATAGCATGTTCACTAAAACTCTTAAATTAAAACCGTTTATGGAGGTATCCTTTTGTCTTGTTTCAAAATGTCAGCCACTCTAAAATTTCAAAATGCTGTATCTCAGGCATTTTTTAAGGTAGAGGCAAAACAAAAATTGTTCCGGTATCCTTGGATCAAGGCTGAACATTCAATTGAAAAAAACCTTTAGGATTTCTAATATTTTTAACGACTTTGTACATCTTTTTGAATTTGAAATCTTTAAGTGTTTATCATAGCGCCTCCTTCTTGCTGAATATCCCTAAATTCAACTGGGACCTGCAGGTCATAGTAAAAAACACATACAAAAAAATTGGTTCAGTACTGTGGATAACCTAATACACTTTTAGATGATACAATAATTTAAATGGAACAAAAATCGCTATCACAGCGCCCGCTTTCGGCAGAATATCCGCAAATTCAAGTGGGACCTGCTGGTCACAGCCAAAAACCTATAAATGAAATTTCGTTCAATTCTAGGTTGCTTCATAACTTGACACACTTTTCAATGATACAGAGGGCACACACGGACAGACAGATATTTTGTAAAAACATGTTTTTCGGAATCTTAAATTCCTAAAACATATCAATCCGTCGAAAACCGGAAGTTGAAAAAATTTTGATCACAATACTTTCTTCTATTTCGATAGAAGAAGGTGAGAAAAGGAGGATGTTAATAATTTGACCCAATGTATATATGTATGTATGTTTTAGTCCTGTTCACGGATAACTTTCGTAAATGTGCACCGATTTTGATATATATATATTTTTGTTTAAAAGTGTAATACACCCTGGTGGTCCCATTTAAATTTTGTCAAATTCTGATGATTAGAACAATTTTGTTGTTAAAAATTTTTCAAAATTAAAAAATGCATGGAACCCGATTACAGAAGATTCATTCCCACTTCTCGTCAATCTGAATGAGAATTTCGTCAAATTAGTCAACTATAACCACGTTGATTTCATTTATGGCAACATATTTTGATCGCCAAATTTGGCGATATTTTTCCAGTTGTCGTCAAGATTGACAAGAATTTGATTCTGTCAAAGATTTTATTAAAAAATATTTATTTAAAGGATAATTTTGGTAAATTATAATTTCTATTACAAATTACTTATTTATTCAGCAGATGTTGAAATCAAGATAATTGTCTATTACTGTATTAATAACTAAAAAGTAGGAAATAAAATAAACTTTTACAAAAAAAACATTAACCGACTTATAAAAAAAGCACTAAAAAGTATTAAATAATTCTTTAAAATTCTCTAATGACAAAATGTTATCCATTAACCACAAATCTGATATCATGTGTCGGAATAAAAATGATAAATTTAATATGTACAGTTTAATACCCACCAAACATGGATTTTCGAGAGAATATATTTTACAAGAGATGAATATACAGACTTATGATTCAGTTTACGAATATATACATATGAAAAGCAATCAATTACTTTTTGAAGTCGGTGCCAAACTACCTTAAGTTTAGTAAGAATTGTGAATATATTGTACCTAGTATCTACTAATTTATCGATTGGGGTTGTTTGGCACCGACTTCAAAAAGTAATTGATTGCTTTTCATATGTATATATTCGTAAATTGAATCATAAGTCTGTATATTCATCTCTTGTAAAATATATTCTCTCGAAAATCCATGTTTGGTGGGTATTAAACTGTACATATTAAATTTATCATTTTTATTCCGACACATGATATCAGATTTGCGGTTAATGGATAACATTTTGTCATTAGAGAATTTTAAAGAATTATTTAATACTTTTTAGTGCTTTTTTTATAAGTCGGTTAATGTTTTTTTTTGTAAAAGTTTATTTTATTTATTATGTTTTACTGATTTAGTAGTTATTTTATTAATTAAAGTAACAATTGTGTCCTTAAATTCTTATATTTTATTTATTTATTTATTTTTTGATATTCCAATGGCAGCGTTCTCCCGTTTATTTGGCGATAGTTTTTTGTTATGAAAAGTGGTAGACGGGATAATAGAGAAGTATAATTTTTTATCAATATCTAATATTTATTAGATGCAAGTTTAAACTTCTGAAGAAAAAGCAAGGATAAAAATATCTGCAACCAACATTTAGTTGTTAGTCAAGATCATCTAATTTATTCCATCGAAGTTAGACTAAAAACTGATCCAAGATTGCTAAAGGCACGCGCGAGAAAAAAAAATTAACAATCGTATTTTGACTGCATTAGAGGATGACGTCATCCGCTTCGTGAAAACCATGGGACTTAGAAATATAAATCTAAACATTTCAATTTCAATTTCGCTTTTTAATCATAAGTATAAAATAAACATGTGCGGTGTTTTTTATAATAATTGCTATGAGCATCATATAATGTGGTATTTTATTTTTTTGGCAACAATAATTTCAGGAAAACCTTTCATTTCTTTCATGAAAACAATGCTGATTTAATTTTTTAATTTCAGCAAATTTTAATCAAAAACATGTTTTAACGAACTGTTAAGTGGGCTATGTCAGAAGCCTGTTCTAAAACCTTTCATATGGTATCTCATTCGTTGTTCTGCGTTTCATATTTTCTGAGTAAAAGGGATGTTGACAGGAGAAATAATATATAAGGATATTACATATATCACTTCAAAAAATTACCAACATACTTTTCAATAATACATTCTTTTAGAAAATGTATGTAAAACAAACAAAGAAAACAAAATCAACTCAAAGAGGTGGGACACTCCCCCCCCCCCCCCCCCCCCCCAAGATACTATAACATCTCGTTACCCCCTCTCCCTCGCAAACGCAGTAAAAAACCATAAAATAATCATAGGTGGCCCGGTTACGACAATCTGCAGAATACAAGCGTTGAATGAACGCAACTGTCAGACATGTGTTCTTTTTTTTTTTTTTGGATCATTTTTATAACTTTGGATCGACAAAATCTTTAAAAATACAGAAGAACTAACAACATATTCTTAAATTACGTACTTTTCTCTTTCAAATGTCAAAATCCATCAAAAATTTTTTGAATTTTAACCCTTTGAAATAAAATATTTTTTAAACGTTGCCATACTTTTTTATTTTCTCCTTCTTCCCCTTCTTTCTTAGAACACGTTTTCAAAGATAGAAAATCTGATTTTCATGATAACAGGAAGCCTATGTCGTCTAAAGACACACCCACAATTCGGCCAATCAGAGAGATCAAATCAGGAGAATGAACAAAGGGAACAGCATTTGTTTCATCATAATTCAGCTAGGAGAGAAAACGAACGAGAGAAGGTGGGAGAAAGATTGAATAAGAGAGAAAAGTGATAGGATTCCTTTACTGTTTAAGGCAATTCCTAGAATATGGTACTTAGCACACTTTATTCATTGGAAAGACTGCTTTTTTGGGATTATTTGAAAATTTTTTTGTTTACAAAATTGAGGGAGAAGGGAGGAAAAACGAGATATTATGGTAATTATGTATTCCTTCATCTCCATTTTATATATCTAAAATTATTTATTCATTAAAAAATACTCAAATAAAAATAAGGACCCTAACAAATATTTTTATGGTGATTTTTTTAAAACACTTCAACATTCTCATGGGTTAAAAAGTGCAAAATTCTCTCACTTTTTAATGCCTTTTTCTAACTTGCAAGTTTTTGATAAAATTAAAGTATTTTAATTAACAGTCAGATGGTATAAAAATATACCAGAACATGTATATATTTATTTATTCAGTTTTCAGTTAAAAGTGTTTAACAGCATTCCACGAGAAATATAGAAATTACAGCTAAGCCTTATTTTAAAAATTATAAAACTGAAATCAGGAAAATGTCCGGATTTTAGAGGTTTTTGGAATTTGGATGTCCGGATTTTCGATGTTCAACTGTAGCACACTTATTACAGCAATTAATCATTTAGAATCAGAAGCAGAAAGATAAAAGTTGAATCAAGGAAACATATTTTTGCAAAACATTTTAGAACATAGATGAATTTCCCAATACATAATGTTAAAATGCTTTCTGTTTTTTTTTAGACAGCAACTAATACATCTGTTTGAAAATATATATATATATATTACAATTTAAAACAAAAATCCAGAAAAAAAACCAAATACAATACCAGAAGTAAAGCAGCATTCCATTCACAACCATCTATCAATGTAACAATACTTTCTTCAACGTCCTAAAAACATTATGGAAATGAAGTTACTGGTTTGACAATAAACTAAGCAATTTATAAAATTAATTTAAAAATGGCAATCACAACAAACTCATTTACCTTTACATAGTGCTCCAGAAGATATGAGGCTTCTAAGTACTTCTGATTACCCTTTAATTTCTCTGAAAATATTTAAAATTGATTTTTATATTAACTTTTTTTTTATGTTAAAATTAAAACTTCTTAAAAATATTTTTGCAGGATTATTCTAAAATTTGTAAATTATATGAACAGAATTTTACCATAAAACTTACTAACTGTATTGTTAAAAAATTATGAAACTGCATTTAAAAATATTTTATTTATTTATTTATTAAAGTAACTAATATTATAACAAAAACAAGTATGAAAAATCATGCATTAGGCATAGATTATTAAGATTATTTATTAAGAAATTTAAATTTTTCCTACAATGAAATGAGATACCTAGATAACCAACTTAAAAAACATATAACTCGGTAAAAAATTCCAGCAACAGCTGCCCATATCCGGTAATGTGTATGAATTCTTTTGCGTAGACCTGTATTCGATCTAAACAATTTATACACACTATATAGCACACTGAAAATTTTTAAAAATGCATACCACAACAGAAAACACACTTTCAACAATTGATGATCTTTGTCAGACCTGTAACCAGATTCTTTTGTGTCTCTTTATAAATGAGTGATAAATGAGATAATAAAACTCCATAATCTATAGAAAACATTGCTGTAGTGCACTTCAGTGACTTCATTATGTTTGAAGTATTATAACATTATTAAAATGCACCACAAACGATTTTTCACAGATTATAACGGAATGGAATTCTTTTGTGCATCCCTGTAAACAAGCTATAAATGTTACTTATTCTACACTCCTGAGAGAGCATGACGTAGTCCACCTTAGTGATGCATATCAATCTTATTATGTTCGAAATATTGTACATGCTCCTGTAAACGAACTATACATGCTACACATTTCATTTTCAATACTGAACATTCTACAGAAAACCTCAAAAACATATGAAAACATGGCGATCTGAGTATATTTAAAAGAGTTAGAGCATAGACAAACAGATAAACTGAATTCATAAACACTTTTCAACAATGTTGGAAAGCAATAAAAAGGGATATATCAGAAATATAGATAGCAAACCTAATTATACAATCTTTCTTTCTCAAAATAACAAAAGAAAAAAGTTAAAGCAAATATCCAGAAATCAATCACATACTTTATGTAAAGGCATTTAATGATTGGGGATGGTGTCGCATTAGGAATCTGCTGGCTACGCATAGTGGAACTTGTAACATGATATATGATACCACGTGCCGGGATTGCTACCCCTAACGTGCACGTGTACCTGTACTAATTATAATACCACAGGAACGAAAAATCACTAAGTCGTTGTCCAAAAGAAACTCTTGATGGAGAGAATAAAAGTAAGATTCTACTTACAGTTTTCTTCTAGAAATACACCATCGAAAGACAAGCACTGCTGACACCTGGGCGACGATAACTCCGCATTTTGGATTGATCACATATTTTTATGTACGCTGGAACACCAAAGAAAGGGACTCACAGAAATTGCTAGTAACATCTTTTTATTTGAAGAAGTATAATTAATTTTTATGTGGGTACTGATGATGACGCTTGCATGCTGGATTATTCGAATAAGAATGCCGAGAGGATCACGGCCAGGTCACGCGGCTTTCGGCAGAGCCGAGCCGGGGGAGAAGATTGAGCTCACATACTCTCCTGGATGATTTTTCTGCAACTGAAAAATCCCCCCAAGCGGAGAAACGTGCTGCGATGATCCGATGGGCGGTTCATCCAATCCGCGACGAGGCAAACCGGACGCGCGTGCATCACCCGAGGACGGGGCAGAAGCGCCGTGCTACAATCGAAGCACATGGGGGGGGAAAAACTTGCTTTTTCCCGCGAGAGTGTCCGATAAAAAATGGCAGCTGCTACAACGTGAGACTCAATAAATAATAAATTGGAAATTCCGGCGTTCGTAAATGTTGGCCGTACCAATAAAAAACTGTGTTTCATGTGACATGTGGAAGACTTAAAAGTAACAGCTCCTTTAAAATCATAGTAGTTTATTATGAACATGATGACATACAATAAGACAGCATAACTTCGCTGTTAAATAAACGAACTGAAGAAAAATAATACGCAGCTACATTTTATATTACAACCAGCATTACAAGCTGGAGGAAGGAAAAGTGAAGGCAAAGCATCCTGGAAAGTCCAGCCTTTTAAACACACCATCGGCGAATGTTTTGCATAAACATGTTGCCATTTAGAGGTACACAAATTTGCATCTGAAACGCCATTGGCTACGAATACTCGCAAGTTGCGAATAGCAGACTACGGTGATTAGCGCGATCCTAAAATCACAGGTTACTTAATGTTACCAAGTAACATATTTTGAACTGAAAGATCGTGAATGAAAACATTAGCGCTGGCCGTTTCAGATACGTGAGTATGTTTATTCAAGAGATGTTGAAAAACCAAAATGCATCAATGTAAAACTAAATACCTTTACTTATATTTAAAGAAAGCTTTAAGCCAAGGATTTATAAAGATGCATAACAATCGGCCTCCTTTTTCATCATCTCTAGAATATTACAAAAGCATGAAAAATTTGCATAAACATGAAAAAGTTCAAAAAATTTACAAAAAAATTACACTTGAAAAATTCAAAAACTAACAATCTGATCAATGTCAGGTCACATAAGACTTTATTTATTGGCAGGACACCGACCAGAGTGAACAACATTGTAAGAAAAATTATAACCCCCCCACATAAAGATTTAAATATCAAAAATTCTTTTACAAAAATTCATCAGCTGCTCTTTTACTTGGGGCTTAGTAAAGCTATCTGCAAGGTTAAGTTTACTAGGAATATATTTAAGTTTAAACATTTTATCAAAAACAAGATTTCTTAGAAAATGATACTTTATATGAATATGTTTTGTTTTCTGGTTTTCAAAAGGGGAATTAGAAAAGGCTATGGCGGCTTGGTTATCACAGAATAAAGTGCAATCTCTCAAATTTAAGTTAAGTATTTTATTTTGTAAGACATTTTTTATCCAGATTAATTCCTTAGCAGCTTCAGTTAAACTAACATATTCGGCCTCCATGGTTGAAAGACTTACACATTGTTGTTTAAATGTCTTCCATGAAATAGGAGTTTCATCCAGAAACAAAATATAGCCACCTATGGAAACACGATCGTCTCTGTTTGCTGCAAAATCTGAATCCGAATAACATGAGAGATTTAAATCACTAACTCTAGATAACTCAAGTTTGAAATTTTTAGTATATTTTAAATAACCTAACAATTTTAATAAACAATTCCAATGAGCAATGCCAGGATTGGTTTGAAATTGAGATAATAAATTTACTGCATACATAATATCAGGTCTATTCCTTCCCGCTATATAAGATAAACATCCTATAAGATTTCTATAAGGAAAACTAGACATTTTATCAAATTCTTCCTTAGTGGAAGGGGAATCTTGCTTTGACAACACTAAACCCTTAGGAATAGGTAAAGAGCTAATTGGAAACTTAAAATTTGAATACATTTCACAAACTTTCTCAATATAAGATTTTTGGTGTATGTAAAGTCTATTTCCAATTTCTTCAAACTCTATGCCTAATAGCTTTCTGGTTGCACCCAAAATTTTTAAGTTAAAATGTTTTTGCAGCAAACCTATCCCAAAATTCAAATCATCTTTAGTTTTGCCAAAAAGAACAATGTCATCAACATAAAGCAAAAGAACCAATCTGTCTTGAAACATATATACACAATTGCACCAATCTAGTTTGCAAAAATTTAATTTGGATAAAGCATCATCCATTTCAAAAAACCACTGTCTGCCACTTTGATGCAGACCATAAATGGCTTTATTTAACTTACAAACTTTATTTTTTTCTTTTTCAAAACCCTCAGGTTGGTGCATGTATATAGTTTCATCAAGACCAGCATAAAGATATGCATTGTTGACATCTACCTGGACATTAACCCATTTCAACAGACATGAAAATATGGCAAAGAACAACCGAATTATTGAAAAACTAACAACTGGACTGAAAACTTCATCGTAACTTTCTCCTTTAACCTGATTAAACCCCTTTGCAACTAACCTAGCCTTATACCTTACAATCTCACCATTTTCATTTCTTTTTAAGGTATACACCCAACGATTATCAAGTATTTTTGTATCCTTTGGAGGTATCACAAGATCCCATACGTTACGTTCATACATAACATTCATTTCCTGGTTCATTGCGTCCCTCCAACTAGATGCTTCTGGGGTTTTTATGGCTTGATTGTAAGTTTTGGGGATTTTAACCTCGGTCAAGTTTGCTTCATCTATTTTTAAAAAATTAGAAATTTTACCAGATTCTTTATTTTTACTGCTGAAGTCAAAAAGGTTTTTATCACATTCTATTTTATTTAATTTACAATATTCTAACAATTCATTAAAAGATCTTATTCTAGTATTGGTTCCTTCGATGCCATAGTAAATGTCTGTTTTATTTCCAATTTTTCGAGGTACTGCTTTACGTATCCAAGGAATAGTTGCACAAGTCTTTAAACTACTCTGTTCTAAACTTTGGTTAGAATCTGATGCCCCTCCCAATTCAGATGTAATCTCTGGTTCTACATCAAAAATATTTCCGTCCTCTGGGAAATCAAAAAGTGAAAAATTTAATTTAGGTTCTTTAATTTTTGAAGCTATATCTACCCCCCTTTTAGTTTCATCAAAACGAACATTAATGGTTTCTACAATTTTCTGTTCATCTATTAACCAAATTCTGTAGCCTTTAGTTGCCTGAGCATACCCGCACATAATCCCTAGTTTAGCTCGCATATCAAGCTTCCTTCGGACTTGTTTGGGCACTCCAACATAAGCTAAACAGCCAAATGTTTTTAAATGAGAAACTGAAGGTTTTATACCAGAGTACATCTCAAAAGGGGTTCTTTTTTGTTTGTGACAGATACTATTCCAGGTGTAAGAAAAACACATTAAGGCCTCAGCCCAAAATTTTTGTGATAAGCCACTTGAATTAAGGAGAGCTTTAACACCATCAAGAGCAGTTAAATTAAAACGCTCCGCGACACCGTTCATTTCTGGACTGTACGGGTTCGTTTTCTCATGTAAAATTCCCTGCTTCTCTAAAAATTTCTCAAATTCGTTGTTGCAGAATTCTAAACCCCCATCAGTTCTAGTAGAAATTACTTTCTTACTTAAATACCTTTCAGCCCTATTCTGAAATTTTAAGAATGTCTGAAAAACGTCTGATTTATTTCTGATGGTATATACTGCAACATTACGAGAAAAGTCATCAATGATGGTGAAAAAGTATCTATTCCCTCCATGTGATGCTACAGGTAAAGGGCCGCACAAATCCATGTGTAAAAGTTCTAGAGCAGTTTTTGATCTAACATTCCCTATTGATTTAAATGGCACTCTCTTCGATTTTGCAAGTTTACAGGAGATGCAATCCTCGGTTAACTTTGACAGCTCTGGCAAACCTCTAACACTTTCATTTTTACTAGTATTAACCAAATATTCACTATTTACGTGACAAAATCTCTCATGCCACAAGTTACTCAAATTTAAATTTTCAATTTGGTTAGCTGAAATGTCAACCGAGTTGCTTTCTCCTTTACAAGTTTTATAGCTGAAAGGTTTAACAAAATACAAATCATTTTTCCTTACTGCATAAAATAACCATTGCCAGTCCTTGTCATACACAATTAGTTTGCCTTTACTGCCAACAAAATTTATGCCTAGTTTTTCAAGTTTACTACCAGACAAGAGATTTCTACGTAAATGAGGATTATACAAAACATCTTTAAGAATTATTTGATTGAAACTTCCATCTTTACATTTAATAAAAAAATGTATTGTAACCTTTCCCTGAACAGGACTTTCTTTTTTTCCAACAGCAAGTGACATCTGCATATTTGAAACTGACTCATAATTCAAAAAAAGATTTTTGTTATTACAAAAATGAGCAGTAGTAGCTGTATCAAACACCCAGCTACTATTTTGGCCAAAATCAGATGAATTTGCCTCAAGAAAATTACTTTTAAAATTACTTTGAGCTACTTCAATCAAACTAGTCTCATGTTCAGAGAAGGTACATTTTACATTACTATTACTTTTCTCATTACTACATTTAACATTACTATTGTTTTTTTCATTACTACATTTAACATTACTCTTTAACTCTGCGTTACTAGATTCTTTAAATTTACTATTTGACTGATATTTCTTAGTTTGAAAATTTTTAGATTGATTTTTCAATTTACAGTTAGCAATTAAATGACCATAAGATTTACAAAGAAAACAAGGACCTATTAATTTACTTTGATTAACATTATAATTCTTAAATTTACCTGTTTTACACTTTACCATTTCTCCAGAAAAAGCAACACTAGAACTAGAAATGTCCTTTTTGGCCAGTTTCAATCTATTCTCCTCCAGTAGCAATTCAGCCTCAATCTTGTCCGGTACAAACTCTGCATCTGGCCACCTGTAAATCGCTTGGACTGTAGACTGGAACTCCTCGGGTAAACTTCTAATCATCTGGTAACCCATATACAAGGGCTGAAGGGTATGTCCTACATCACGCAGACGCTCTGCTGCTTGCTTGACACGACACAAAAAAAGTCCCAAATTTTCTCCAGGAAAATAACGGACACCAAAAAAATCATCTAGCAGTTGTATAACACGAGCTCTTGTGGTAGGTTCAAAATGCTCTTTAAGGATCTTCCAGGCTTCAGCTCCATTCGTTGTATGCGAAATTAATGGCTTAAACTCAGATGACAAGGTCTGGTAAATAATGGTATAGGACCGGGCTTTTCTTAAATTCACCTCACTCTGTTCTCTCCATGTCAGCTTGTCTGTTACAGGAACTGTTTTTTCCGATGTCTCACCGCTTTCACTCTTGACGTTCTCGATATATTCCCAAGCACCATAATGCATTAGCAGAACTTTTACTTCTATCTTCCACGTCTCCCAGTTTGACGAGGTCAAAAGAGCAACATTCTGAAACTCCATTTTCTATACAGCCTCCGTCAAATAAGTAGGAAAAACACTTTAATACACATGAAAAAAAGCAAAAGTCTCTTTAAAAGCGCACTCCAGGGAAAAAAACATCAGCTGTAAACATCGGCGACACTTAAGCAGAAAAACAACATCGCAGCGACTTCGAGAAACACATCGGCGACGACGTCTTCACTTCCACAAAAACAAACTTTAAACTGCTTTAAAAATCACAACCACGCTCTGCTACCACTTGTTGGCCGTACCAATAAAAAACTGTGTTTCATGTGACATGTGGAAGACTTAAAAGTAACAGCTCCTTTAAAATCATAGTAGTTTATTATGAACATGATGACATACAATAAGACAGCATAACTTCGCTGTTAAATAAACGAACTGAAGAAAAATAATATGCAGCTACATTTTATATTACAACCAGCATTACAAGCTGGAGGAAGGAAAAGTGAAGGCAAAGCATCCTGGAAAGTCCAGCCTTTTAAACACACCATCGGCGAATGTTTTGCATAAACATGTTGCCATTTAGAGGTACACAAATTCGCATCTGAAACGCCATTGGCTACGAATACTCGCAAGTCGCGAATAGCAGACTACGGTGATTAGCGCGATCCTAAAATCACAGGTTACTTAATGTTACCAAGTAACATATTTTGAACTGAAAGATCGTGAATGAAAACATTAGCGCTGGCCGTTTCAGATACGTGAGTATGTTTATTCAAGAGATGTTGAAAAACCAAAATGCATCAATGTAAAACTAAATACCTTTACTTATATTTAAAGAAAGCTTTAAGCCAAGGATTTATAAAGATGCATAACAGTAAAAATAACTTGAACAACGAACCGGACAACGTAGCAAGGAAAGTAATACATTAAAATGAAGGGAATTAAAAGTTATTAAAATTAGAAATATTAATTTAAAGAGGAAATAATGAAAAACTAATTAAATAATTAAAATTAATGCTGAAAACGGGAGTTTACCACGTGGATACACACTGGAAAAACAAATGTCCAATTTCTATTGTGACAGATGGCTATATTGCAATGCTGTGGGATCCTGCATAACCTCTCCGATAATGTCAGAATCCAATGCGGATCTTGCAATCTGACATTACAGATTCTGCAAATGCTCAAACAATGGTAATTTTATTTATGCAGTTACATTTATATATAATTTAAAATACGAAAAAAAATTTGTAAATAACTATTCATTGTTTGTGTATAACACATTCATTAGATTATGTTGAATTCTCAACAAAACATAAATAATCTTTCTTTCTGTCTTATTTTCATCGGTTGAGAATTTTGCGGGATCTGCAGCAGGGGCTTTCAGGACTGTAATCTGTATTCATGATATTAAAACTACTATGTTCATGCATAAAAACTATTTAAATTTTTATTTTATGGCGTTCCCATTGACACATTTAGGTCTAACTTTGTCTGTCTTTTCCTTTATCCCCTCAAATGATCAAGTATTGGTGCTTTCCTCCTACAGCCACTAACAATATAGGTCATTTTATTTATGATGCTACCAAAGAGGCATAAAAATAGAATATGCTCAAATAATAACACAAATGCTGAGCTAAAGAGAAGCACATGTACAAGGTACTACGTCCAACAAAAATGTTGAAATTTTAATGCATATATGTCAATGTAACATTTATTTTGAGAGCCTGATAAATAACCTCATGGTTTGATTTGGTTGGATATAAATAGCATAACTTTAGTAGATCATTGAATCCAAACACATAAGTTCATATTTATTTACATATCAATTGTTCAAGACCAGTTTCCATTGATTTGTACCATTTGTATTCTAATTACTCTCTCTATTCATAAGTTTTTTTTTTTTTTTTTTTTTTTTTTTTTTTTTTTTTTTTTTTAAGGGATATTTTGACATTAATAATTTTTTTGAACAAAAACATTACGGAAATATTTTTGTACTGTGGAAAAGAAAATCCCAGAATAACATTGAATAAAATTTGAAAAAGTAAAAATAAATATAAACATGTTTTTCTTTTCTTTATAATTTTTTTCAGAAGAAAAAATTGCAAATAAAATAAAAGGAATCAAAAAGTCTAAATCTCTAAAGGTATCAATTGCCCCTGGTGATAAATATTGTGTTAAATGCTACTTTTGTATCACATATGTATTCAACAATGTCTTTAGCACTAAAATAAATAAAAATTGTAGCCCTGGCCTAATTGGTGATACAGCAATCATAATTCGAATTGCTCAAAAGAAACTTAGTAGCTAGCCTAAAAAAAATTTCTAAAAATACTTCAAGAAACCTTTTTTTCTTTTTCTTTTTTTTTTTAATAATAAAGAGCAAACAGAAAATTTTCACTGAAATAAAAAGTATATGAAATTCTACAGTAATTTACAGTATTACTACAGTAATATCTTAAAATGCAATGTAATATAGAAATATCAGCATATTTTTAAGTCAATGAAAAGGACAAAGGGTTACCTAAAAATCTGCATGGCCAGGAATAATATTCTTTTTAAATTCATAAAATACACACTTAAATTCGCAAATTACACATAGGAAAACAAAATTAGAATAAAATTAAATACAACAGGAAATAATACAAACCAGCAACATCTATGCACAATGAGATTATTTTATCATCTGAATAACTTAGCTCCATGGCTACATAAAGCATTGACTGCCAGTTAAGTGATTCTTTGTAAGCCATAAGAGCCTTTTCATATTCTTCACATCGAGAAAACACCAAGCCAGCTTCTTCATAATATCTCTTTTCCATGAGATAATTTCCATAATCTTTCCAAACAATCTAGAAAATCAAAACCAATCAGTAATGAGCAAGAAAATTTATTGTAAAAAATTCCATGCTAGTGATTTGATGTTCTGAAAAATGTCAAATAATAATAATAGAGATAATCTAAATTCAAGTATTTTTATTTTTAGCTCTAATTACATAAACACCAAATACTGTAAAACTACAATTATCTGAATTCCAATCCTTTTGATCAGCAAATATTTAGATTGATATCAGGAAATTAAAAAAATACATTATATAAATATATATATGACGTTCCGTGAATCAAATGACAAATTGTGCTCAATTACTAAATGTCTAGTCATGTGTAAAAATACCAAAGAAATTACCCATAAGAAAAACATTCCACTATTTAGACAGTCATTTATTTTGACAAAAAAACATAATAATAGTTGTAATACCTGGGAAGAATCACAGCAATAGTTAAAAAAAAATAATTCCACAGACAATCAAGGTAACATGAAGTTACTTAGCAACCAAAACACAGAAAAGACACTCTAAAGAACAGCGTAAAGGCTTTTAAAAACTAATACACTTGATAGCATGCATGCAAATGTTACCCAATAAAATTACTTAAAAGTGAACTGCATTTGTGTATTAAAAATTCTGATGAAATGAAGCTTTGAAAAAAACAGAGAATCTTTGCACAAAATTGGTCATTGCCTGTAGTTACCAAATGAAAAAGGTCTTCTGCAATTAAACAAAATATTTTAATTAATGATAAAATGAATTCTTTTGAAGAATATTTTTAGAAAACAGCCATTTAAAAGATAGAAATTAAGATGATGAGAAATGGAATTTTGAAAAGGTTTTAATATATTTGAATAATTCTATGTCAATAATTCACCAATTTAAGAGATTATGTATTCCTCTAATCTAATATTCAAAGAAAGTCTGAAAATTTACTCGTATAAATCCAAAAATGGCTTTGAGGTGCATAACTACAGACATAGAGATAGGTACCTTCCTGCCAAATTTTGTAGCTCTATGTGGAGTGGTCTCTTCAGCATACAGACAGATAAATTTCTTTCTTTATTTTTATAGATAAAAAAAAATGAATCGTATCTTTATTAATAGATGTTTTGGATAATAATGTCGATTTTGCTAACAGATGGTGTTACTAATACATTTGTTGGTATAGACTAATGAAGTGTTTTGGAGGGTAAACATACACCATTAAAAAAGCAGTTCGTTATTAATTGCCATTGTGCAGAAAGCATCGTTTTTCATAACTTTGAATATGCCAAATTTTGTACCAGAAAAACATTTTGTGGGGGGGGGGGGGGGGGGCTTTCTTCATTTGAAGAAAATGGTTGCTGAAAGTTATCAATTGTTGGTTGAAGCTTATAGTAAGCATGCTCTAACCCCAAAAACTTGTGAATGATGGTTTAAACACTTTAAAAGTAGTGATTTTGATAGAAAAGACAAGGAGCATTCAGGATAGCCAAAATAGTCACCTAAATTCAATCCATTTATCATAAAAGGGAAAAGCAGTTACTTTAGTTCAATATTTCATTTACATTGCTTTAAACTAAGTAATAATACCCAGACTATGATTAGGTCTGCTATTTGAAAAACCAAATTTTTTACACAAAAAGTTTTTTATATTTAATTTACTTAAATATAAGTTCCAGAACAAGAGACTTTTCTGTAATTAAATTTATTGTTTCATAAATAAATATTGCATTCCTTTCTTCGAATTTTAATGTAAACAAAAGTTTAATTTTTATTATTTTCTCAACATTTAAATTTTTTTTTTTGCTGAGATTACCTAAGTGTGTTCAGCTTAATAAAAATTCTGGAGGCACCTCTTAGATTAATGTGCCTGTGTGCACAGTACACTTCATCCACACTACATACCAGTCCTGAGTTCAGTGATAAATTTAGGAAGGAGGGACGAGAGAGAAAGTATTCTCTAGGGAATCAAAATGTCTTCTCTTCCCCAAGTTTTTTTGTATTTTTGGAAGTTTAGTAAATGCCCTGCTAGGCATTGTTTAAAACTTATAAATAGATAAGATTAAAGACTGGTTGAATTCTGGCATGGCATAGTATAACTTGTCTATTTACAATGTAATTATCAGAAGATAAAGGCTCATGAAAGAAAATATTACGACTTCAATGATGTAACCTCTTAATTATTTTTTATGTTCTGAATGTATATGTATTGACTCTGATTTTGAAAATCTTTCAATTTTAAAATGTGAAAATGCATATTCCTATAGATAGCATTAAATTGAAACCTTTTCCCCCATGGGTGAAAAGATGTTCATTCCCATGACTGATTTCACTGTTGAAGAAATATTTTAGATGAAAGAAAAAGACATAGCTCCATTTTTTTCCCGTCTCAAAAAATCTAGTACAGAAAGAAAATGTGAAAATTTCTTTTCCCTACAAAGCATTTTTAAAAAGATATTTATGTCCACTTTCTATTTTTTTTTCCGCTTGTTTTACATTTCTTTTGTGACTGGCATTATCCTATACAGAAAAAAAGTTACTTATTTTATCATTTACTGGACATATGAATTTGTCTATACCTTCTTCTTTAAAAAAAAAAAATACTTTGAATATGTATTGGTTATTATCTATGGTCAGTGTATAAAGGTCATTGTACACTGACCTTTTACTGCTGCTCGCGATTGTGCCAAATCGTGACAAAATGCTGCATTTGGCGAGTAAACAAATGATTAGACTCGCCAAATTGTGAGTGCTTCATTTTTGCTCTTTTTTATGTGCATATGTGTGTCAGTACAGATACCACTCTTATTCACATTACTTGATTCTCGTTGCCAAACCATGATTTTATGAGATACCATAGATTTAATTTGAAGAAACAACCTGCAGTAACTTATCATCCTATAACATGCAGCATGCTACACTTTGCTAAAATCTTGCCATTACATTCAGTGGACTGTGAAAGAGGCTTCAGCATGATGAATGCCACAAAAACTAAATTGAAAAATGTCAATAATATCATTTCAGTATGCGCGTGTACTAGTGTGTGGCTATTTTGAAACTGCCTTTGAAGTATGGGCTTCAATGAAAAGCTGAAGAATTCTAGCAAAATGAAGTTTTATTTTAATGTGACATATGTTTTGTTGTTTATATCTTGAATTTTTCAGAATTCATTGAATATAATATGTTAAAATCCCAAGTTTTATTTTACATTTTAATGAGTTAAAATGAGATTGAAATTTTTTTCTTGATTGCACAACACATTTAGAATGTACTTATTTTTAATAGCTTCTGTAGCGGATAGTTGAATTTAGATTAATAAATGATCTATAAGCACTTACAAAAAATTAGGTCATTAAAAACTAAACCTATGATGCTACAATCTATTAAGGATCATGGCCTACAGTGCCCAGCCTATTTTCTTGAACATGGGTCCTGAGGTGCTATACAGCATATGTCCCACTCAGGTGGTCAGTCTAACGTGGGACTCTCAGTGTTTAGTTCTCAAGCAAGCTTGGTACTCATTTTATCCACTCCAAAGGGATGAAAGGTTGAAGTTTATTTTAGAACATATTGGGAAAAAAAAGGTACATTAAGGGGTTAAAGATCGATTTTTCAGTGTATCATGATGAATCTATTTTGCTAACATTTTTTCACTGGGCTACATTTTATTTCTCATCAGCCAAATTGCTAAGGTTGATCAAAAGTCAGCGAGAACCTTGACCATGACTATATATACTAGGGGATCCAACCTGGGCTTCTTAAGTTATAGAACATAGGTGAAACCACTTTTTTTTTTTTTAACTATGATAGATTTTTTACATTTATATATACTTTTATATTGCTCACTAACAACACCAAAAAGCATTTTTATCTGAAAAATATAAATAATGTATTCAAATAAAATTTTAAAATTTATTAAAAGAAATAATTTCATATTAGCTGCATTGCCAGGAATTAATAGGTGAAGAAATCATCAAAGATTTCACAACTTAAAGCAGCCTTTTTGGTTATGAAAATTCCAATGGTTTAAGCTTATAGTTCAATTACATGCCTGTTGAATGTGTGTTTATTTATTTATTAATGAAGTTTTAATTTCGTTAATGGATATTACCTGGAAATAAATTATATTGTTATAATTGAACTATTTATATTGTTTTAAGCACAAATTTGTTAATCTTTCATAATTGTGCTGCACACGACATAGATTTTTTAAAATAATGCTTGAAAATTATTTTAAAAACAATAAAAAATCAGTAAACTGAGATAGTTTTCGCAGAAATTGCATTTGAAAGAAAATTTTCTTCCTATTCGACATTGCGAAAATTGAAGTTGTGCGATGTTTAGAAGTTAAATAATTTGCAAAAAAAGTGAAAATTATTTTTCAAGTGTTTATCACCATTAATATGACATCAGCATTATTCATAGATATTTTTGCTTTATAATATAGATATATATATATGTGTATGTTTAATACTTGTATTTATGATATGTTGACAGTAAATAATATTTTAACCATTTAAATAGAAATTTTCTAGTGAATTAGGTGATGTCCTATATGCCAAAAATATTCCCATCTTGTCTTCAAATTTCTTTATACCTATATTTTTTCCCTGAGAGGATTTTATGTACTCTTTGTGAGATTTTCCCTGCTAGGAAAACACTTGAACACAGAAATGTTTGACAAGTAATCCTTGAACTTCAGGTATGTAAAGAACTAATTTTGTCTCATACTTTTCAGTGACGATTTAATAATGAAGGCAATTAGGGGTGGGGCAAGAATAAATTTAATAAAAAAATAACATTAGGGATCATCCTGTATTACAAACAGTTTGAAATGGTATGTCACTTTTGAAAATGACAATGTATTAATGTCCAGTGCAACATCTGTATGCTTTTGTGTAAAAACAGCATACATATTCGTGAAGATATAAACATTTCTGTTAAAAAATTAAATTGTTTTTTGTTTATAGCATGCAAAGTTTTCAACCAAATTTAACACTTTTTTCTGAAAACTTGACAAAGTGCAGTAGTAACATTATACTACAATTAGAAAATGAATATGCTGAATATTTGATGAGGTATGAGCATATGTATAAAAAAAAATTCTCTGCACATGCGCAAATGATATTGAAAATTTTTTTCATATTTTGGTTGTTGTTATTGACGTATCAGAGAAAGTGCCAAGGCACTTCTCTGAAAGAAGGGGTTCCAGAGCCTCAAAAGAGGTTGGACTTCTAGAGCTGGTCTCCTAATTTTGAACCAATTCTAGATGAGAGACCTGCACCTGGATTGGTACACCCAGAGGTAACGCTTATACTAAACTTAGAGGACATTGGAGCCACGAACAGATTAACGTGCACCAGCTCCCATTAACGTACACGGTCCCACAGCAGCGGCAGTCGAGAGAGGTTGTCATCCTCACAAGCACTGACCTTGGTCGATGCTGCTTCGTTTTTGGTGATGTTAGGGGAACCCAGCTTAACTGTCCGCACCACTGCGAGACTCATATTTTGGTAATCAACTATATGTGACAACTTATATAAAAAAGTCAGTAAAATATATATAAAAAAAAAGATACTGCTGACATAGTGAGCTGAATGTTAGTTTCATTCAAAAAGTAGCTGACCTTGGTTGATGCTGCTTCATTCTTGGTGATCTTACGGGAACCGAGCATAACTGTCCCTGCCACTGCGGGACTCATATTTTGGTAATCAACTATATATGACAACTTATATAAAAAAGGTCAGTAAAATATCATACAAAAAAAAAAAAAAAAGATATTGTAATTTCGATACCTTTTTAGATTTTCATGATATTTTACTGGCCATTTTATATAAGTTGTCAAATATAGTTGATTACCAAATTATGAAAAAAGTTTTCAGTATTGTTTGTGCATGCTCAGTTAAAAATTATTCGTATAAATGCTCATATCTCATCAAATATTCAATATATTCTTTTTCTAATTTCAGTATTATCTTTCTACTGCATTTTGTAAACTTTTCAGAAAGTGGCATTAAATTTGGTTGAAAACTTAGCATGCTGTAAACAAAAAAAAAAAAAACTTTTTAACAGAAATATTTATATCTTCACGAATATATGTGTTTCCTAAATGCATAAAAACATTGCACAGAGCCCACATGGTTATTTGCTACGATGGCACACCATTTATGTTACAGGGTGATCACAAATATTATTAGTTTTATTCAATTTATTGCTGGCTTTCTAATTGTCCTCATGACTAAATCATCACTGAAAAATATTAAATAAAACATATTTTTTACATCCCTGAAGTTCAAGCAATTCCATAGATATTCGACAAAACACCTTAAATAGAATTTTTTCGATCATTAACCTTAATTTATGAGCATGAGTGTATTTTTTTAAAGCTCCAAAAAAGTTAGCTTACTTTATATCTGTCAGAAGAAGGAGGAAACAAATACAAAGAGTCAATGTACAATCTCTGATCTCTGATGAGGGTCAAACATTCATCAAAATGTTCTTCTGTTAAAATATATAAAATAAAACCATAAATAGTCACAATAATCTGTAATAATAAATATTAGAAAGCAGAAATTTACATTATTAGCATACTTAACTTTAAGTAATTTTCAATGAATTGCACTTAATTTTATTATAGACTGACTGACCTGACCAGGATTGCACAGGCTCAGAATATTAACCTTAAATATACATAAAATCGGAGTTGAATTCAGACATTTTTCTCTAGGAGGGATTTCTGCAGTTCCGGGAAGAACACTGTGGAAGTTTTAGGGGGGAAATTGCATTTCTAGACCATTTAATAAGCATAAAATCTCAACTCGTGTCGAATTGAAGGGAGAAAAAAAAGAAAGAAAAATTATGTGTCATGCATAGATTATTAAACATTTTTAAACCCTTCTCGAATACTGTAACAAAGATAAAACACTTTTGAAAATTTATTTTCAGCATTCCATATATGATAATTGTGCATAAGTATTTTGTGCCACCCTGTATATGACCTACAGCTTTTTATTCCCCGCCACATATTAAACTAAAATTTAATTTAGATAGGAAACACATAACTAAGATCATGCTTCCATGAACTAGCATCCACAGATGGCAATATATTCAGTTTATTGTGTAGCACTGTATATGAATTTATTTACATACAAACATATCTACTAACTAAATTAATACAATCAAAAACACCTCTAAGAAGCAATTCATGCTCATAGACTGTAATGCTTATGAATTTTTATGGGCATGCCTGTATATGAGCTATAGAATTTATACACATCATGTAATGTATTAAAATTTGGTTAAACTGTAAAATGAAATAAATATGAATAATCCCTTTTGGAATCACTTGAAAAGTCAGTTCAAATAACTATTAGCTTTCCAAGACCCGGAACTGATGTCATTTTATACTATATATATTCTCAAAACAATCACCTAAAAATCTACTTTTTATCAGGAGAAATTTTATTCAAATGCCATTTAGTGCTGCCATTTATGATGAAAGAAACAATCACTTTAGAATACGGTGAACACGTTCGTAATGTTCAAAACACTGAAAAATTAAGATGGATGCATGCAGCGAACATTGAGGGATAGATTCAGATGGATGCACTGAACGTGTCTGTAATGACCTAAGAGTTAATAATTTTAAAAAACTTATAGGTTTCTCTCTGATGTAATTGATCACTGATATAATTTGATTAAGATTAAATTTTTATGCTAATAAAATATATATAATAATTGCAAGTGAGGTCTCTAAAAATATTATGAAAATGATAATACAGAATCCTTTTATTATGGTAACAGAAAAAATACTTACCACATTTACTGATATGTTGTAAAGCCTTCTTAAATCTTCTTAAATGCATATCTATTTTAAATTTTCTATAATTTTCTTCTATCTTTAGTAATTCGTTGTAAAATGTTAAAAATTCTTTAGGATCCTAAAAATACACAACAAACAAAAAAAATCAAAATTTTCAGATATATCAAAGAATTACCTCCCTCCCCACACCAGAAAAAAAAAAAGAAGAAAAATATGCCATTTTCAATAACAATTACATAAAAATTAAAAAACATTGAAACGTGATGAACTTAAATCCTTTTAAGTATCAATATATAACAGTATTTTTCAAAATAGGGAATGCAAAGAGGTTTTAAGGGGTTTGAGATGACTCTCTATTAACAACCAAGATACAACACAGCACAGATAAATGAACCAGGGGAAACTTTTGCTCATTGCATTGACTATTTTTACATTGACTGTTTAAAAACAAATGTAAAAACACACTAGATAGATGATTTGACTGTAACTCAGAAATTTAAAACCAAAAATTCAAAAAATATGCCAGTGTGAACAAACATAACTGTTATATATATATATATATATATATATATATATATAAAACCCTACTAACTGTAAAGATAATGTAAAATAAATGTTTACTTGCATCCATTTGTCATTATCTTTGTTTATGTTTACATTTTCAATTTCATGAATCTTTCAAGTTAAAAAACAATAGTGCTGATGTACATGTTATTTTTTAAAGGCTAAGCAAGACATAAAAGTTTGAAAACCCTTGGTATAGGATAAAGAAGGTGAACCTATGGCATGTGTGCCATATGTGGCATATGATAAAAAATTTTGGCACAGTATTGATTGAGATTCTGAATCAAGATAGAGTGACATACACAAGGCTATGCAAAAATTTCGATTGTAAAAGTATGGCAACTTGAAATTTAACTCCAGAGCTACTGAAAGAAGCTGGCATTTGCTATTTATCTCTTTCTGTCTGATAATTCATTATTTTTGCAAATGAATAATATAAAAAACTCAAACCATAACCACTTGTCTAAGGATTCCAGTTCAGCTTGCATTCTGTTAAAAATCTGACCTGATATTAGTTATTTTTCATCCAAGATGCAACCAACAAAAATTGCATTTAATATGACTTTATTTATTTTTTATTGTGTTTTGAAATATAATTGTTACTACAAT
Organism: Maratus michaelseni; assembly: GCA_963931845.1. NCBI lineage: Eukaryota > Metazoa > Arthropoda > Arachnida > Araneae > Salticidae > Maratus > Maratus michaelseni. The sequence continues at coordinate 113,834,828 of OZ007598.1, read as the reverse complement.
TATTATAGGGTAATATCTACATGTATAATTATAGTTACTCATATTTTTTAAATCCTAATAAAAGTAAGATATTTCGATTCATTATTTTTTGATCCAATAAATTTGTTTCTTAGTTGGCACGTCATAATCATGTAAAACATTTTTTGAACAAATTTGACATGCATATATGAAAAAGTTCAACATCCCTGGTATAGAAGATACAATATAATAAATTTAAACTAAAAATAAAGCTTTTGTCAATTTACATACTTTAAGTAAATATCAAGCTACTAAAAAATTACTTCATTTAAAATAATAATAATTAATCATTTAAGTATGAATCCATTAAACTGTAGCTTTCCAACCGCACCCTCCCGAAAAAAAAGATAAGTATATTTAGTAACAAAAGGATCTATCTAATACTGACGGCCATAAATAAAAATTTTAAATTACATTTTTAATGATTTTTTTTTTTTTTTTGAATGAGTAGAATGAGTGTCTTAATTTTCCTTTCAATGTTAATTCTTGCAAGTTTTTTTTTTTTTAAGTGGGGGGGGGGGGGGAGAGTATTTAGGCTGTTCATTCAATTTTATGTTTAATAATAATAATAATGAAATACCATTTCAAAGATAGACACAGAAAAAGAACAAAATATGTCAATATTCACAAAGCTTTTAGGAATTGTCTTTTGATACGAACAAAAGTGTGAATCTAGAAAAATAAATTGTCTTAACCCTTTCTGGTCTGAATTTTTTTTCAGTTTTTGGAAAAAAAAATTATTATGTTATATTACATTAATAACATTAAAAGTAGCTACCCAAACCACAAAAGTTAAAGTTTACTGAAATTTATCGAATATGTCATTCACTGAAGTCCAACGAAAATAATTATAGACTAAGGAAGAAATTTTGAAGACGCTTGGAGAAATGTCACATTACAACAGTATTAAACAAGCATAACATTTTTATAGTATTTTTTATAGTTTGTCACAAATTATCCGTTTGGAGAAATAGCCACAATTTTAAATTTAAAAAATGAAACATATGTTTGAAATAAAAGAATCGCCAATGATGTAAAGAGAATTAAGCAAACTTTTATTATTATTATTATTACTAAATGCTGAAACATAAAGGAAGTCATAATAATAAATGTATAGACATATACTATTATTACCACAGACAGATAATAATGAAAACAATTGTTAAGATGAAATAATACTCAATAAAAAAGACATGTCCTATTAATAGTATGCAAGACCTGAAAGGGTTGACTTTTCGTGAACTTATTTTTTTTTTAAATTTAAAGTATAGAGTTAACATTAAAGAGAGAGTTTACAGAGTTAATATTAAAGTAGATAAATTCTCCTATTTCCAAATTTCTCGCAAAACTGCTAAATCACATCATGCAACCAAGGTTTTATTTTCCAAAATTGGTTTTATCTCTGGATTTTTTTATACATACACAAACTTTTAGTAAAAAACATATACTCTAAACTATATGAAATATTGTTATACAAAATACACGTCAGAAAGAAGCTTCAAGTTCAGAAAGAATTCTAAAAATAACTAGATAGACATTTTATTCCCTGAAATAGCCTGTTTAGTCATAAAAACTAAACTGTTAAGTAGTTAAACTGGGTGAAGACAAAAATATTTTTGACAGAATTGTATTTTAAAAATATCTCATGAAAAGTAATTTTAGCACCAAACTGCAAAAGAAATTTTGTTAATCTGAGATTTTGAGCATTTCTATGAAAATGCAGAAAAGCCTTTAGATGCTCAGAAGGTTAAATAACTAAGAGATATTGTTCAAAGTTAGACATAAAAATGGGAAATCAAAGCATTACTGTTATGACACGAACATAACATCTGCTTTTTTTTTAATTATTAAAATTTATTTATGCAAAATTAATTTATTTATTTTTAAATTTAAATAATTTATTTCCCATTTTTAATTAATTCCCATTTTCTAAATTTATTTTCATTTGATCGGCAACCATAACGCTAATTTCTATATTCTTTTAATTGTAAACAAGCGCCATTTTAATTCATCAGCGGTTGCCAATCGTATAGTAACTTTTTCCATCAACGCACTAGCTTTAGCGATCGCAAACTTGAGTTGCGAGTCGTTACGTTTAATCTTTAAGCATTTTTCCTGTGGCATTATCTGCTCCGGAGTTTTGAACGGCGTAGAAGCGTGGAGGTGTCTGATTGGCTATTAAAGTTTCGGCGCGAAACGGGATACTTCAATGTATCTCCGTAAGCGTCTGATCTCTTGGCTTCTGGACGTGGGTGTGGAAACAAGTCCGCACTCCGCGCTCCTCAAAAATACTATTTTCTGACTGGCCTACTGTTGGACTAAACAGGTCCAGCAGTAGAGTCCTTTCAGTACAATCTCGTCACAAATTATGAGCAATCATTTAAGTTATAGTATGTAAATAAATTTAATATTGATACTTTGTAAAGACATCTATTATGAATCTCAAGTTTGGCTACAGAAGTGCGGAAGAAGGGACCGTTGATGATCACTGATTCAACGAAAGATCTCAAAGATGTCCTATTTCCAAAAAAAAAAGAAGGTTTTACGGCTCATAGTGGCTAATATGAGCTGGACAGCATCCTCTTTCTCACGAAAATTATAGCAAGTTCTGGAACAGTGGTAATATTTTTTCATTATTAACTATTCTTATGATGCAGCTGAGAACAATCATTTTCAATAAGAAGATACTACGTTTTGATATTTCTGTACTACAATGCCTATTGATATGGTATAATTAAGAAGAATCATATTAGTGATATTTGCTTATACAGAAGTCTTATTATTGAAATTTCAACATCCATTTTTCGCTGGTACAGTACATACAGAGCGTGATTTTTATTAAAGAAAAAAATCAATCGTCATTTATGATAAATTTTGCTGTTGATTTCTAGCCAATAAACTTTGTGATATTCGTAATAAACTTTTCATCTCATACTATCAATTCATCTGTTAATTTTTATTTTGTCTATATTCATCTTATATTCTAAATCCTAACGAGCTAATTTTAAAGTCAATACGATATTTTGTAAGGTTGTGCACATACCATTAATATTATACAAACTATATATTTTTAATTTTTATTGATATATGAATAAATAAGTGTTGTTCAACCTATGTCTCTTTCTTTGGTATTTTATAATTTATTATCAATCTGATATTTATAACGTATATTTTACAGAGTGCCTTTAAATTAAAAGCTAACTTTATAATCTTAAAAATAATTTAATGCCTCATGAATAAATATTATTTAATAATATGAAGATTTTAAAGTAACACCTAATCTCTAGTGGCACTATAAACATCGTATTTATCTGTTTTCAGCGATGCAGATCTTTCAGTTCAGGTAAGAAGTGTTACATTTTACTATGAAGAATTCGTTAATTTATTTTATAATATTCCAAATTTTTATCTTCTTTTCACAACGCATTGTTTTATTGTTTATTCTTCCCACTTTCGATCATTGGCTAAATTATTGCTCATCTATTTTAGGAAATAGCAAAATTTAAATTATGTTTTAATATTCAAAATTCTATCTATAATTTCTATGTCAGAAAAAGCATTAATTCCATCTTTCCTATTATCTTCCTTTTTTTTCTATTTTTTTTCACTACATTAAATGGAGCCGTAACAAACCCTCGAACTATATATATATTTTCTTCTTCTCGGGAGTTCTTTCTGGGTTATGCTTTATAAAATTTCATTAAATTTATCCATGACTTCAAATATAAAATACTTTAGAAAATATTTTTTTTTCCTGTTGCTGTATTTGTATTTGTTAATACATAAGAAAAATGATATATGTTTAATTACTGTTCTGATTTAAAATATATATAAATAAATATAACTGTTATATAATTAAAGATTTTACATATTAAAAACTATTTAACATCACTTTAGAATGCAATAATTTTACTTGCTATATTAGTTTTGGAAGTTTATGTTCAAGTTGATTTATGCATGGGTTAGCAGAAATTGATCACTTTTGCTTTCTATTTATAATTTTGTCCCTGATCCAGACAATTTTACATTTTGGCGGAAATCATCTTTGAACATAATTTTTCTTCTTTTCAGGATATTTATTTTGAATAATTTTCTGCATTGTATTTTGTGTACATAAATTTTTAAGTTTTACAATTTGAATTTACATAGTCTAATATTAATATTCAGCAAGGTACATTTAAGTTTTTGACTCTCTTTAAAAATGACTGTGATAAAATATATTTTGTTTTCATTTAAATGAAATATTCTGTATTTTTTAAACTTATTCTTAAAGGGTAGATTTTGATATTTTGTTTTCTGTTACAATTCTAGGCTCTATTTATTATTCTCAGACAATATTTTTAATTTTAATTAGCTTTCTGTTTATAAAAAAGAATTATGACTGTTATAGGTGATTTTAATAATTTTGAAGGTTAAATATTTAAAAAATTACTATTTCTACCTCTACAAGCAAAATTTCTTTAAAGAAAAAAAAAAAAAAAAAAAAAATTCCATACATTTACTTCCTCAAATTCAATTTTTTTAATATGTTCAAATAATGCCTTGGTCGGTATTATTCATTGGTAGTGTCCATGTCATCCTAGTTAAGTGGTACTCTCCTTGCTAGTTGCTATAAAAAGTACCCGATAATGATGCATGGAACTATCAGTCCGTGTAAATTTTATTAATATTTGGGATTTATGTTTGAGTTTTAATTTTTTTTTATCTGCTTCTATTCCTTAACTGGTTTATGAAGGGTTTCAGTTTGTGAAAGGTTTCAATTTGACATTTTTCCTGATATTTATCTTAAAATTTACTTAATTATAAATTTCTTTTCAATTTGATTTTAATATTTTCAGTATATAGCAATAACTATAAATTTTCAATAACATTTTTAACTTTAGTAATAATTTTCTAATTAAAGTCTGTAATTTGTTTCTAAGCAAAAATTTTTTTTTTAATCGGGTTTATCTTTGGTTTTTAATTTTTCCTAATTTGTGTAATAAGCACACAGGAGGAAAATTCGGTGACTATTCCTTCAAGTGCAGTTGTATATTTTGAGGGAGACTTTGAAACTTGGAGATAATTTTTATGATTTTGATGAATAATTGATAATTTACATTTGGTAGAAAATTTTAAAAGAAAAATATCTTATCCTTTCAAGTACTTTTAATTCTATTTTACAGTTTACTTAAAATTTGATATAATATATTTCAATTTAAAATAAAAATAAGTTTTGGAATATTCATTGATTAAAAATCTCATAAATTTCTGGCAGACCAAAATTTTAACATACAAAACTATATTTGTAACAAGATTTTTGGAATTCAAAATAATTATCTTTTGATAAATACCTTTATTATTATCTCTCGTGACACCAATTTCCCTTAGATATTTTTTTTTACTATAGCAATAAGTCAATATCCTCCTTAATTTTAAAGGGAAATTTTTTTTTAATCTATCTCCTCTATAAAGGCTCAGTTCATTGACTGTGTACCCTTGTGAATGATCATTGTGATAACGCAGGCGGAGAGAAATTTCTAAAAGTTTCCGTATGAAATAGCTAAATTTTTCAATTACCTATTTTATTGATTTTTTTATTTTGTCAGGAGTTGTTATAATTAGATTGTGTTCCTTGAGACTGATGATTTGATAACTCAGGTGGAAAAATTTCATAGAATTTTGGCCACTATAAAGGCACAATTTTTTTTCGACTCAGATGTAAGAATCGTGCATTCTAGCTGGCTTGCATGGGTTTCCGCACAAAAGAGCATAATGCCTCTTGGAGCTCTCCAGTTTTCGGGTGGCAGAGTAGAATTTTGATAGAATCTTTAGTTATTAATTTTTTTTTGCTATAGTTAATCTTCAATCTTGTAGTTATTTGTATTTCAATTTTGACAATAGATTTTAATTATTTTGCTGGTGTCACAATTAGAGAGAATTACAGTCCAATTCATAAAATATTTATGAGTAAAAAAAATTTTTCATTAAGTTTAATAGATATATTTATTGCTGAGGAGTGTGCAAAATTTTTATCATTTCTAATAAGAGTATACTCATTTAACATCCTATTGAAAAAATAATTAAAACAACAACAAATGATAAAAAGTTTATTTTTGAGAGAAAAAAATATATATATATATATATATATATACATATATATATATATATAATGAAAAATAAATGAAATGAATAAAGAAATAAATGAAAAAAGTGAAAAATGATAAAGAATAATGATAAAAGTAGCATGATTTGTTTTAAATTTTTTTTCTGACCTCAATCTATCTTGCATTCTCTTGAGTATATCTCTTTAGTCTGTTCGGATAGTATTTTCAAATTGAGGAAGATTTACTATTTTTTTTAATAAGGAAGATTTTGTTAGTTCTGCTAGGTTTAGAGATCAATAGCATGCGCAGGCTACTCTGAATTTTGGTTGAGCATACAATATTTTTTTTTAACCTTTCTTCACAGTGTGCACACTTTAATAAAATCAGATGTATATAGATTGAGGTACTAGTTCAAAATCATGTTCTACTTTTTTGCACCATTGTTAGGCAATGCCATAAGGAAACTTCCTTCGCTTTTTGCCAGATAACAATTGGTGTTATGCAATAAATTGATATTGGTCTCAAAAAAATTTCGGTCCTGTTTCTCCTCAGTAGATTAAATTTCATAGGAAAAAATTGATTTAAATTCCTTTAAAGTTTTCGAATGCTGTTCTTTTCTTAAAAAATTTTCCAAATTTCAAGTACATATTTTGATAACTCTTTTATTTTACAAAAATGTTAGGGATGTTATTTAGGCCCAATTAACTTCTCTGGAGGGATCTCATTATGTGCAAAAATTTGATAAATTTAAGGTTAAAGCTCTTCATGTTAAGGCTTTATTTATTTTTACGTGGTTTTTACAATGTCAAATGTACTTGGCAAGTTATATTAGGTATTTTAGAGAGTCAATTGTCAATATGTAAATTTATGCACTTACCTTGTGTGATATATTCCATTGAAGTCTTGGATGAATTTCTCTTGTTTTCTTCATGGTGAAATTTTTTTTTTTTAAACTTACCTGAACAATCTAACTTGTGTGTATATATGTGTGTAAAAATTTTTTTTGTGTTTGGCATTTATTGGTTTCTATTTTAAGTCGATATCGCAATGTATATATATTTTTAAGAAGTCAATTTTGATGCCTAATCTTTTCATGGTTATTGCATGTGTTTTATGCGATAGTACTACTATTGTTGATTTTGTTTTATATGTGTATTTAGTATATTTTGATATGTTTTCATTTGGTATATAAGTGTCATGTTTTAGGTAGTTGGGATTCAGCTAATTTTAAATTTTTCATTTAACTTTAAAGTTTCAGTTCAACTCCGTCAATAGTTTAAAATTTTCAAAATTCTTGTTTCGATTTGATGCCACAGCTTCAAAATTTTTTTTTTCTATTTTTTTTTCTATTGGCCGTGGGTAAATGTTATGACACGAACATAACATCTGCTTTTTTTTTTAATTATTAAAATTTATTTATGCAAAATTAATTTATTTATTTTTAAATTTAAATAATTTATTTCCCATTTTTAATTAATTCCCATTTTCTAAATTTATTTTCATTTGATCGGCAACCATAACGCTAATTTCTATATTCTTTTAATTGTAAACAAGCGCCATTTTAATTCATCAGCGGTTGCCAATCGTATAGTAACTTTTTCCATCAACGCACTAGCTTTAGCGATCGCAAACTTGAGTTGCGAGTCGTTACGTTTAATCTTTAAGCATTTTTCCTGTGGCATTATCTGCTCCGGAGTTTTGAACGGCGTAGAAGCGTGGAGGTGTCTGATTGGCTATTAAAGTTTCGGCGCGAAACGGGATACTTCAATGTATCTCCGTAAGCGTCTGATCTCTTGGCTTCTGGACGTGGGTGTGGAAACAAGTCCGCACTCCGCGCTCCTCAAAAATACTATTTTCTGACTGGCCTACTGTTGGACTAAACAGGTCCAGCAGTAGAGTCCTTTCAGTACAATCTCGTCACAAATTATGAGCAATCATTTAAGTTATAGTATGTAAATAAATTTAATATTGATACTTTGTAAAGACATCTATTATGAATCTCAAGTTTGGCTACAGAAGTGCGGAAGAAGGGACCGTTGATGATCACTGATTCAACGAAAGATCTCAAAGATGTCCTATTTCCAAAAAAAAGAAGGTTTTACGGCTCATAGTGGCTAATATGAGCTGGACAGCATCCTCTTTCTCACGAAAATTATAGCAAGTTCTGGAACAGTGGTAATATTTTTTCATTATTAACTATTCTTATGATGCAGCTGAGAACAATCATTTTCAATAAGAAGATACTACGTTTTGATATTTCTGTACTACAATGCCTATTGATATGGTATAATTAAGAAGAATCATATTAGTGATATTTGCTTATACAGAAGTCTTATTATTGAAATTTCAACATCCATTTTTCGCTGGTACAGTACATACAGAGCGTGATTTTTATTAAAGCAAAAAATCAATCGTCATTTATGATAAATTTTGCTGTTGATTTCTAGCCAATAAACTTTGTGATATTCGTAATAAACTTTTCATCTCATACTATCAATTCATCTGTTAATTTTTATTTTGTCTATATTCATCTTATATTCTAAATCCTAACGAGCTAATTTTAAAGTCAATACGATATTTTGTAAGGTTGTGCACATACCATTAATATTATACAAACTATATATTTTTAATTTTTATTGATATATGAATAAATAAGTGTTGTTCAACCTATGTCTCTTTCTTTGGTATTTTATAATTTATTATCAATCTGATATTTATAACGTATATTTTACAGAGTGCCTTTAAAATTAAAAGCTAACTTTATAATCTTAAAAATAATTTAATGCCTCATGAATAAATATTATTTAATAATATGAAGATTTTAAAGTAACGCCTAATCTCTAGTGGCACTATAAACATCGTATTTATCTGTTTTCAGCGATGCAGATCTTTCAGTTCAGGTAAGAAGTGTTACATTTTACTATGAAGAATTCGTTAATTTATTTTATAATATTCCAAATTTTTATCTTCTTTTCACAACGCATTGTTTTATTGTTTATTCTTCCCACTTTCGATCATTGGCTAAATTATTGCTCATCTATTTTAGGAAATAGCAAAATTTAAATTATGTTTTAATATTCAAAATTCTATCTATAATTTCTATGTCAGAAAAAGCATTAATTCCATCTTTCCTATTATTTTCCTTTTTTTTCTATTTTTTTTCACTACAATTACCTTTCCACTCTTTTATACAGGACAATAAAAAAATTTCATGTAACTAGCAAACTGTATAAACAAAAGGCACATATATTATAGTATGAGGCATCCAGAACAAAGTAGATCAAGGACTTTTTTTTCCTTCAACCAAGTTTGAGATGAATTCTTGCTCTAGAGACAATAATTCATTTGGTTCCATAAACCAAGTCCTATGTTGAAAATGTGAGCAACAAATAACACTAGTCTCTTATGATCCTTATGAGAGCCCACTAACTTCCAATATCACAGGATAATGTTTGATGAACTTAATCGACTTTGATTCTGAATGCCGATTCATGATGAAAGGAAACGAAATATGTTTTAGTACCAAACCATGGAAAAAAAAATTAAGTTAACATGAGTTTCATGAGCATTTCATGAATGATAATGAAAAATATACTTTATTATGCACAGAATTTCTGTACAGAACAAATAGTAGAATTTCTCATTTTAAAAGAGTATAAAGATAAAAATCTTGTAAAAACTATTAATATTAAATATAAAGTAGCAAAAAAAAAAAAAGAAACCTTTTGAGATTTTTGAGCCACCATGATAGTAATCTCTAAATCATATGTTCCAAGAGCAACATCTATCAGCTCATTAACATCAACTAAATACAATAGGAAATTTAGTGCATTGTCTATTAATGTTTGATTACCCTTAGGATCAGCATCTAGAAGAAAGAAAAGATATATCAAGATATTTAAACTGTGCATAGTAAAAATTCTCATCAAGAAGTAAATATGCTAACTGACACTAAATCAGTAATGCAAAAAAATATTAGGGGAAAAAAAAACGAACAGCTAAAAAGTGGTACCTTTCAATCCTTTTAACACTATCAAAGCTTGTTCAAGTTCTGGTTCTGTCTTTTTTGCATAAGTTGCAATGAGAGTTAGGAATAATCTTAAAACAAATAGAGGAAATTTAACAATATATAAAAAAATAATAACGCAAAAATATAAAATATACTGAAGTTAATTTTTCAAACATAAAGAACATTAATAATATAATGAATAAAATTAAAAAATAGAAAAGGAAAAAGAAAATCAACTAGTAAAATAAGAAGATTTTTTTTTTAAGTGAGGGGGGGCGGGGGAATTGGGTAGGTAATTAAATTAGTTAAAATAGTTTTACCAACAAATAACTCGTTTAATTTCAAAAACATTTTAAACATACACATCTACCATGAAAGGAAATCAAATGTTAATCACAATACAGAAGATTCCCTTAAAATAAAGATGAGAAATCAATTATATATCAGAGATTATGTCCCAATATGTGTATATATATATATATATGTAAGATACCGCTCTGTAACGAGCGCACCTCATTATAACGAACGCATCTCGTTATAACGAACGCACATCGATCCCTCTGTAACGAGCGGTCGATCACCGCTATCACACATCCCAGTATTAGGTATCACGATGTTTGAAGGACCATATTTAGCGCCGTTAATGTAGTTTCTCGGCACTCTTTCGTCGAATCACCGTGTAATTCATAGGCTAGAAGATAAAAGTATGTAGTCGGACGAGTGTAGGAGAAATCAGCAGACATTTTCCTGGGAACTAGCTTTTATTCCAATTAATTACAAGTCTCTTTGATTAAGCTAGGCCCAGGCCAGAGTTTGAGGAGTCTTTCATCGGGAAAACATCGTCTGATCAGCAGGAGATCGGCGAATTATCAGACTTATAACGGACGTAGCCATTGGGGAGAGTGATTAGAGTCAAAAAGCCACGCAAAAAACGTGCTCCTCACATTATATACATCGAAACTACCGCCAGAGACTGCTTTGCAACTTATGAAATAATGTAATTTAATTGGCTAATTAGCCCTTGACTCATATCTGGGTAAGCAGCCCAGATAATTAACATGCAAGATCTAGCCACCGGGAGAAGAGAGATGCGCTACCGTCAGCACTTTTAATCTTAACTAAGATTCAAAATTGATATCTGTTCGTAATAAATGTATTGTAAGGAAAGTTAAGTTACAGGGGCAACTAGAAATGAAGGCAAAACTTTAAAATTTTGACACACGATTTAGGGATTTTAAACTTTGAATTTTTATATTTTAGTTTCTGATTTGGAATGGGTTTAACTAACTATCCTTTCATATCAATCCACATTCGTTCACATTCAAAATTCTTTCATACTTTTTCACATTCATTTCATTTCATATATATATATATTGGAAGACGGGAACTAAAAATATTGATTTAAACACCAAATCCATCCTCTCCCCACTCACTTCAAGAAGTTTCATTAAGACAAAAAAACATTGACTTTCTGAAGCTATATGAATTTGAATGTTCTTGGACATTAACTAGCATTAACCTCAGCACTGTGAATTGATATATCCGTTCACTAAGCTGTAGGTTTTACTGCAATAGAAGCATCATTTCAATTAAAATAATTCTACAGATATAATGGAGCTTGAGTAACGATTAAAACTCTCAAGGGTTATATTTATATACATAATTAAGTTTTTTAAATCATGTTGTAAAATTCATCATCCTTTAGCATTTAAAAAAAAAATCACAGAGAAAACAGCATAACAATTTTGTCCTTTTGCTCAGCAGTCAGAGCATTAAAGTACATAAATAAGCTGATATGTCATTTGATGATGAGGAAAATTCTTCTATATTGTATTCTTACAATTACTTTGTTGATGACTGATGTATTATTTCATTATAAACACTAGGGTTTCCAACCCGGGCTTCCCAGGATAAAGAATATGTGTAAAAACCAATTATTATTTTACTTTATTTTAAAAACTCTAATAGATTTTTTTACATTTAATATTTTTTTACAAGTTATAGTTTTCCTTCAATAACAGATGACACAATTAGTCTTTGAACAGATTAGATATCAAATGATTTTTTTTTAATTGATGTGTTCTAAGCTTTGGTTAGTTTAGTCAATACTATTATGCAATTAATGTTTATTTAAATTGCTTTAAATGTAGCTTCAAATAATAAAAGATAGAAAAAACCCCCAAGAAAATATTATTTGATAATTAAATAACACATTATATCATTTCTTTTATTACATGGGTTTATTATTCTGAACATAAAATATATTGTCTATGTCCAACTATTATTTTGAGAGAGCATATTCCAATAGCACCAGTTGTAATGTTACATTACATACAAACTTTTTTCACTACTTGTATAAGATGTCATTACAAACAATTTAAAATTTAATAAAAAGTTTCTTGTTTTTTTTCAAATTTGAATAGTAGATTAGTAAAGTATATCATTTGATTTCTTATCTAGTACAGCAATTCAGGCAAAACTCTAAATCTTCTAGATTTATAACATTAGTTATTAAAAAATCATCTGAATATATATTTATTAAAATAACTTGTAAATATGGCAAAAAACCAAATTAAACCAGTAATTTTTCGATTAAAACATTTTTTTTTTTTTCATCAGTAAATCAAAATTAGTGTTACATTTTGACAGTTTATGTTTATTTCATATTTTATGTTATGCTTTTAAGCAACAAATATTTCTAATATAACAAGTCCACGAGAAATAATGGTAGACAAAGTTTTCCCAACAGAGTTCAACATATTCTCTGGAAATAAAACTGTGCCAACTTAATAACTCTTTCGGTGCTGAAATATATCTTTTTGTAAAAAATAAAAAAAATAAGCATAAGAAAAAAAATGATAATAAAGAATAAGCACTTTTCTCTTAATAAATCAAAGTTCAACTCATAAAGAAAATTTTTACTTAGTTGACATCAAGAATATTATACACATTAAAAATGTGTGACAATATTTTCAAAATACCTGTTACTTTTTGTTTTAACTTCATCTCGTATTGCATCACATATGATATCGATTTTGTTGCCTTCTAAATTTAATTTACTTGGACGCTTTTTACCTTTATAAGCAAGAGAATATAATGTTTCACATATATCTTCATTTCTGAAAAAATAAATATTGTAACTGTTAATTTCTATTGCTGTAGAAACATCAGATTTTTGTTATTAATTAGTATTAAATTAATCAATATAAACATAGATAAATATGAATATCAGACAGTCATAATTTATAGGTATTTAATGATTGTTTTGTAAAAAACTAAAACTTACATACACATGGTCAAAATAATGTGTAATATTTTGAATAAATGATTAATTTTTTTAATTATATAGTAGAATGAGTATTAATTGAATTCTGTTTTACTGAACTGTGCAAATATTTGAACGCCTATCAGTCTGCACCCCCCCCCCCTTTATTTTTCAATAACCAACATAAAGCAATTTTTTTCTGCTTTTTTTCCTTAAAAAAGAACTTGTGATGAAACAGCAGAAAATTATAAAGTGAAACCATAGTACTGAAATATGAAAATTACTTTTTCCCAATAGAGATGAAATTCAGCTTTTTTTTTATCCTTTTTCAACTCAATCTTTCGAATTTAATTTTTTAAAAACCTTCTGGGGTTTTCTTGACACAGAAGTGGAATTTTCCACGGTGGCCCCTTTAATAAAATAAGTGTTATCTACAAAATAAAATATATAGAAAATTCCATATAATGCGAACGACAAATTCACCCTCACAAATTTATAAAACACAATGTAAACACATTGATAATTTGTTGTTACTACAGAGGTGCAATAAAACAAAACACAGTTTTAAAATTAAAACTATTAGATGTTAAAAATCCATAAGCTTTCGGCTAAACATTAGCCTTCCTCAGATGAACACAAGCCGTCGAGAAGACAACGCTCCGAATGGCGGGGTTTTTTGGTTTTTGCTGACCCCCCCCCCCCCCCCCAGCTTGTAATGGTATCATCCCAACTTCTTTCTCTCCCTCTAATTCATAGTGGATTGGTTTCGCCCATTTTGGACCTGGAAGGAGCGCGCCATTCGGAGCGTTGTCTTCTCGACGGCTTGTGTTCATCTGAGGAAGGCTAATGTTTAGCCGAAAGCTTATGGATTTTTAACATCTAATAGTTTTAATTTTAAAACTGTGTTTTGTTTTATTGCACCTCTGTAGTAACAACAAATTATCAATGTGTTTACATTGTGTTTTATAAGTGTTATCTAAAGGCCATTTTTAATAACACTATTATGCAGATTAAACAGATACACATCCAAAAAATAAAAATGCATCAAACAAGTCACATGAACACTTCTAAAGACTTATTTTCTGTCTTCAATGTTTTATAAATCATCTCTAAAAAAGGTTTCCTCATAAAGAAGTATTATAAATATTAGTTACATTACAAGGAAGATCAGGGGGCTCAAACTCAGTTCTGCAAATCACATTTTTATTTCCAATTCATTTTATTTAATATTAAAAACTTTCAACCTCCAGTTTCATTTATTTCATATTAATTATCATATTTATTACTGAAAGTAAGACTTCAAGAAGTTTCAGAGATTTAACTATTAGAAATTGCAATGAGAAATAAGATTAAATACACTCATATTCCAAAACTGCTTATTTATGAAAACACTAGCCGCCACTGGCGACCAGTTTGGTCTCCCTTAAATGTATGTTAAACATTGCAACACGTTACATTTATTCATAATTTAATTTTCCCTTAATCCTTCGCCAAATCGGAAGATTCTAATAGACAAATCATGAACTTTTGCGATCATGGTAGCATTTCGCATATTTTTTGGGCACAGGTGTCATATATGCACGTTGGCGCGATTTTTCCCCCCGCCAATTTGGCGAAAAATTTGTTATGCAAATTGTTGTTTATTTACTTTTATTTTTTTTAGTTCTATAAATTATTTTTTATATGTATATCAATATTTATTTACATCAAACTATCATTTATTTATTTTTATTTCCTTTTTTAATTATGAGTATTTTTGTTAGCCGGGAGCAGATGATAAATCGCCAAATATTGTTCACATCACCATCATTCATACTACATTAATTTAATTTTAAATTACAAACCTGTCACTCATTTCATTTAAAATACTTAACTTTAATCTAAAATGCTTATATTACATAAATTTAAAATACTTCACACTTTTCATTTAAAAGAGAAAATAAATAAATAAATAAGAAATAATATCATAAATCAAAACATTTGATTTCAAAATCAAAGTATCATTTCTAATTTGTACACGCGATAAATAAAAGCTGTATTAGCGATTTTAAAAATGCTAAAAATCTGATTCATTAAATATTATTACATGAGTTCAATTTACGTCAAGAAAAGGTCCGAAAGTTGAGTTGTATAGCACATAATTATGGTAAACTTTGATTGTCTCACTGGTGCGAATTATTTTTTTGACGCGAGACAGCGGTCCAAAAATTCATTCGCGGAGAACTTGCTTTGCGAATGATTACCTCCATGATTTAATATTTTAAATGTTCACGACGAATCAATCTTTTTTTTGTTTACTTTTATGAATAGAGAATTTGAACTGCGAATCTTTCGACTGAAGTTATTGCAGAATATATACATAATTGAACGCAAGTCATCTCTCAAATATTAATTTATTTTGAACGATCTTTCTTAAAATGTAACTTTTATGCAGTTTATTCGAAAAAATAATTTTGAATAAAAATGGCCGCTTGGCATATGAAAAAGCGATGCGGCATCCCGGAACTGTTGAGGACAGTCACATGACTTACAGTTTTATTATAGAGATTTTATTACATAGGTTCTCATATTGTTCTCCTCATTATCTCATTCTGATTAAAGACATTTTAAAGGACCATGTTAGCTCTTTCCTTTCCCATCAGTCATTATACAAAATATCAATATGTTTGTTGTTTTTACTCCTTTTTATTTTTTGGTTTCTGCCAATTCATCTTCTCGCTGGATAACTATCAAAGCTAAATTTTACATAAGGTTATATTCCATTTTTGCCCTTAAATATTATTTAGCTTGATTGATACCTTTAACTAGTATTCCATCTAATAGTTCAGAGATTTTTGATTAATATTAATTGAATTGATCAATTAATTAAACCAATTGATAAATCAATCGGCACATCCCTAATGTAATATATATATATATATATATATATATATATATATATATATATATGTTACAGGAAAATTGATAGATTCTGAGAGAGACAGACTAAATTGTTTCTTTATCTTCTTTCAAATGTTAAAGTGATATACTTCAATGTTTACATTTTAATGACATGTGTATTCATAAAGATGCAATCACTATTTGATAAATTTTAAAACTTTCACAGATTATTTAGTAGAAGATTAAAAAAAAAAAATACTAATAACTTTATATTTTCAATAATTCATTAAATATTTATTTATTTTGGTAAAAATTACACCATACACTAGAAAAAAATAATCTGAAACAATGCTATTCCTGTTTAAAACATTGTGTAAATAAAGTTTTCAAAAAAAAAAAAAATAATAATAATAATTAAAAACACAAGTTTAAGTCAGAAAAAGAAGAAGAAAAAAAAAAGATTCCCACATGAAATATTATTTATTTCAAGAGTCATGTCTGTGGAGTTATTGACTGAAAAACTTTACAATTTACTGATTAAAGCTATTTATTCAAATTTCAAGAAGACATAAAAAATAGAGAAGACTGCAGTAAATATGTAACATTAAGCAAGACCATAATCACTGAATCTCTGACATCCCAATGTAACATCTGATAGTGACTATAATTCGCAAAAGAATGATGAAAATATTTTGTACACAATTTCAAGACTTGGGAAAGTTTTGCACTAACATATTGTTAGGTTGGTGCCGGGAAATAAAAAATTGATGTTGGCTAGTAATGATTCAAACATAAGGATTTCATCTACAAATATGGTAACATTGAGGTAATTAGTTTATGTATTCTCATGTTTTTAAGCCTCATAAAATTTAATCTAATTAGGACGGTAGACTGGGAAAATAAAGTAACTAATCATATTCAATATGGAAAATATATTAATTAATTAGTTTCAGTAAAAGACAGAATAAAATATTTTAAAATAGAAAATAAAGTTTTAGTTTAGATTTTTAAAAACATTAAAAATAAAAGAAAACTGTTGATTTATAAATTGAATTATAAACTAACTTTAAACTAGCAAGGAACAGATTAATGTTACTTGAAGACGTCAGCTGCTCAACAAATAATTTCACCTGTTCTAAAAATACCTAAAATGGTAATAATAGAGATATAAACAATAAGTTACAGTGAATAAATAAAAAGAACAACAACTTAGCAATATAAAAGAGAAGAAAAATCTTAGATTTTTTTTTAAGTAAAAATGTTTATGCTATAATTTAATCATCTAATTTACAAAAATATATACATACAAGTGAATTCAATATATGAGTAATTCTCAGAAAAGTGTGAATTTCCGTGTCCCAGAGTCTTGTGGACAGATTTTTAAAATTACAAAAAGAAAAGATAATTTAAACTATTAATATTAATCAGTTATACATATAAATTTTGATCATATGCTTATTGAAACTGAAATATAATATTAAAAATATTTTTAAAAATGAAAATATTCTCTGACTGCATCTCCATTCATACATGTACGAAAGAAAGTAGTTTCTATGCCATTATAGCATGTATGTTTATATTGCTCTTTTAATTAAATCCATTAAATATATTTAGTGACTTAATTATACTTATATTTTACACAATGAAGGAAATTAGGACACTTTTTATTATTGTACCTAGTACTTGACATCATTCCC
The DNA here is from genome assembly GCA_963931845.1 of Maratus michaelseni. Lineage (NCBI taxonomy): Eukaryota > Metazoa > Arthropoda > Arachnida > Araneae > Salticidae > Maratus > Maratus michaelseni. Next base: position 113,816,873 of record OZ007598.1, on the reverse strand, counting down.
TCTCATTACTATAAATCTGTTCCTATTTACTCAGTAAATGACATCATGTGCATTAGACAGAATAGTCTAGGATTGTCTGTTTAAGAGTAAAGTAAAGAAACCATGTTGTTTTTTGTTTAACAACATTCTTCAATAGCTAGCACAAGGATTTCATATATTAAATCAAAATAAGTATTTTTATTACCCATCATTCTGTAATCTATTACATTTTTAATAAAAGCAAATAAAATTTCTTTTTCTGTTAATATATTATTGGGAATGTGCTTTAAAAAGTGTAACTGAAAATATATCCAAGTCTAATCATTTTTGTGATTAAGTGATTTTCAAAAGTATTTCATCATTCCCTCATAATTTTAATATGAATCTGAATTCACTTATATATGTACTATACAATAAAATAATACTAATCTAATGCAATAAAACACATATTAAAAAAACTAATATGATTTTTTATTAGAGTATGTAAGGTTAATCTATTTTGACGAAATTTCATCTAGGCTCAATAAAAACAGCCATTTCTGACAAATATGTATTTTCAGTTTTTAGAATTTGTAAAGAAAAAAATCTCTTAATGATTGCAAATAGTGCAGTCAATGGTATAATGAATGAAACTTCACAGAATCTTAGGAGAAATATTGCAAAATTGTATAAAAATAAGTAATCTAAATTTAAAAGTGTGAATAATGATCAAAAAGTGTAAATTTTAAAGTTGATAAGAATGGTGACCGTTTAACAATATCTCATATATTTTTTATGATAGTTTATTAAGATTTTCAACATTTTCCCTTTATCTCTTTGTTACAAAGTGAAAAGATTTAGTAGCTAATAAATATATATTTACATATTGACTAATTTAAAGTGGGGGAATGAAAGAGGAAAGGGACAACATATTTAAATTTTGAAGATTATTAAAATGAGAAGAGATTGAATTTTGAGAAAGAGCTAGTGATCAAAAAATATTGTCATTAAATAGTGGTAGTACTGAAAGGAAGAAATATTAAAAATAATGATAAATATTAATAAAAGAAAATCATGATGAATAACAAAATTATCTTACCTGATCTTACCTGATCAATAACCAGCATATGAATGTTATACTAAACACATCAATTTGTTACTCCTATATTTTGAGCCTTTAATAATTTTAGATGAACCATATTTATATTACATTTTACTTAATATATATGTCCTACAGCCAAATCTTGATAAAATTTATATTCATTAAATTATCATTGATCATAATTCATATTATTAAATTTTATTTATAAATCGGAATCAAGGCACACATAGAATAATCACAAAAAATATATATAGATAATAATGTATAGTGAAATACGAAATGAAAAGACATATTTCATTTAAAAGAGATACTTTATTAAAATAATATTACCTAATGTAAATATAATTATAATATATGAATTATCTGATCAGAAATTCTCACATAAATAATATTCATGATAAAATATAGATAAAAAAATATTCTTATTAAATTCACAATATAGTATGAGTCGTATTGCATTACTCAAACTATTATAAAGATTGATAAAATGTTGCGAAATACAAATATTTGAGTTATATTGAAGTTGGCGGGATAATATTGATATTTGATAGGTGTGCAACTATTGTGCAGAAAGTTATTAAAGCTCTTTTGTAATCATGAATACAAGAAGAGTTCGTTGAAAATCACTAATAGGATGAGAAATAAGTGATGATAAAAAGTCAATTTATGTCGCTTAATAAAGTACTTATTCCAAAGAAAACAATAAAACAGCTAATGCCGAAGATGAAATATACACCACTGGGGTGATTAAAAAAGGTAGAATTAGAACATTCTTACCAAAAGTTGAGTCCATCAGAAACGTCCACGAGAATTAGTATTCCTCTAATTGTTGAAACCAGCAGATACGTTCACAAGAACTATTCTGCTTAAAGTTGCTGTCATTTATCTTCATTGCCCATCAATGAGTTGTATGAGCATTCATCCATCAAACTTAATATAATAGTGATTATATTACTCCAAAGAGTATTCATGTATGGCTGTTACTCCAAAAACATTCGTGAAGACGAATTCCTTTCCGCAGTTATAACTTTAAAGTCCAACTTCTCATTAAAGTATGCAAAATCTTATTATTATAAAAATGAAATGAAATTATTAAATAGTTGAAATTAAGAAATGGTATCGGTCGCCGAACCTGTTTAGTTCTAACGACCGGCCCAAAATTTTTAGAGCAAATCAAGTGACTACCTCACAGCATGGTGGATCCTAGTCGAGATAGCGAGAGACGGCACTCAGAATTCAAAACATCTGCGGGACGATACCGAACCGTTAAAAGGTTCTAACTGTTAAGATCCCAGTGTTCCGCCAGTGAGAAAATTGTATTTGTGATCTGTGGAATCTATCTAACCTATGCCGTGTTCCTGATCTGTGAACGTGCACGCGTTACTGAAGAGAGTGAAATGAAAGCAGTAAATGAGTCAATGACTTTAGCAGCAGCCGTTACGGAAAGACAGGAATTTTGACTCAGAGGCCCAAAAGAGGGTGCATAGTTTTCAAACTAGACGGGAACAGAAGATTATATAAATGAAAAAGGCAGATGAAATATATTTATGAATGGGATAATAATTAAGAAAAGTAATATTACATTGAGATCAGGAGACTGAATGTAATAAATAAAGTTAAAGTAATATTTAAGAAAGGAATTTATTGACAGGAGACAGAGAAATTTCAAATTAAATTAAGAAAGATAAATGATTTCAATTTTGAATAAATAAATATAGCTTTTAAAATATTTAAATTACTAACAATTTAAAATATTTAAATTACTAACGATTAACGAATGTCACATAACACTCTTTGTTCAGGATATTAAGAAATCATAAGCATCAGTGTGTAGCATGAAAATAACGATTTGGAAAGAAACAATACTTCAATGAAATAATCTCAATTTGGAAGGCCTGCGTATGAGATTGACGCAGTAAAACTAAACATTGATTGTTTGTGTACTGTAAGTAAGACAAGCCCAGGTTTCACAATGATGTATGTTTGGCAATTTTGCAAAAATTCTTCCTGTATAATATTATAACTGTATTAAGCAGAACTAAATTCCTAGTAGAATATTTTTTGTCACAAGTCCTGTTTTTGGTAAATTGTGAAAAAATTTTTATACTTGTGAAAAATCTAATCATATTTTTTTTAATCGGAAATTACCATTATAACCATGTTACTGTGTAGCCATTTTTAACAATGTCTCGTTTTAAAAACTATTTTATAATTAGATAATAAGCTCTTTGGTTACTTCAGTTATTTTAAGAGAGCTCTGATTCAATTTTAAAATGATTACACTTTTGAAGTGTTCATTTTGGAGATTGAAAACAGATTATGTGAGAGGCATTTCTGAAATAAAAATTTTGTGAAGTGTCCTGTTTTAGGATGAAAATTTTGCAGAGAGTTCTGTTTTAAGATAAAACAATTTATGAAGGGCCCTTTTAAGGACCCAAATTTATCTTAAACAGACTTACTTTGTAAAACAAAAGTGAACTGATTGTTGAGTGATCAACTGCAAAGCATGAGGAGGATGCTTTTGCCAGTTATTCTTGGTTGGTAACAACGTAGAAAATGTTAGAAAATGCTGGTGTAAAGAATAATAATATTGGATAGAAATTTAACAAGAGAACTTTTATCTAACTACAAGTATTAAATTAAATGTTCAGATTTTCAACTTACCTTTGGATTATGATCGTATAGAATATTCAAGTCTATTCTATGGACCTTCGACAGCTCAAATGCTTTGTCGAAAAAAAGGCTAAAATAAAGAATTAAGAAAATATAAATATCAAGCTTACACTTTTTTGTTAAAAATTTTAATTAAAAATATAATTATACAGATTTGTCAAATTTTGTAAAGGAAAATAACAGCAGAATTAAGAACACATTGTAAATAGAAATAATCTAACTACTATAATAAGAACACTGTTTTTTAAATATTCCTGTTTTCACAAACATATATTAACCTATGTAAATTTCATATTCCAAAATGCAAAAAATATCCTTTATTTTTTATGAGGAAAAAAATGAAAAAGATTCAGCCACATTGGAACATACAAATAAATTGTATGTCCCAAGCATTGCAATAGATAAATGTACATTCATATAATTTCTCAATAGAAAGGTAAAATAAAAATGCATAATATAAATATTATTAATTATAATATACACAGGATGCCCCATCTTATAATACAATAGCTAAAAAAACTGCATTTTCAGTACCAGAAAAAGCTCAAAGTATCATAATTCGACAAGTTTTGGTCATAGAAGAATAGAATTTTTACTGCTTTATTTGTTAGAGCATAGAGAAAGTTTTCTATATATAACTTTTAGGAACCACAGACTATATAAAAGTTAAAATTTCATAACTTTAAATTAAAAAAGTAAATATTTTGATGTAAATGGCTTTTGGTATGATGAACAACAACATTTGTAACTGAGAAATTTGCCTCTAAAATTAGATTATAAAATGATGTATTGCTAATTTCAAAGCCCAAAAATGGCACTGCCGCCAAAGAACAAAGATATATACAACGAAACTTCATTCCAAGATTTCTACATAACAACTATATAATATTATAAAGCAAACACATGTCCATGATCATGAATAATGCTGATGTCATTTTGATGGTGGTAATACATTGAACAATAAATACCGCAGTTACTGTAGCTTCTAGAGATTGCACAAATTCAACATTTTTTTTTTCAGTTAATATTCCATAACAAAATTAAAACTTCACTAATAAATAAATAAAATAATCTATATACACATCTATACATTGCCAAATAGAAAAGAAAATGTACTTTTAAATGCAATTTGTTAGAAAACTGTAACTCAATTAATTCGTTTTTTTTTCATTAATATGCTAAGTCACTTTTCAAACATGATTTTTGAAAAAAAATTACTTCAACAATGAACATTTTCCCATTAAACACAGCTAATAACCATCATAAAATGGCCTGTTTGTAATCTAGATAGGACCTAGACTATGGAGAAGGTAGTAAGTTTGAAAGTAACAAAAAAAGAAGGGTGGTGGAAAAAATATTTTATACCTTTGAAGTTTTATATCTATGAAAATAAAAAAAATCTTTGTAACATACAATTCTTTTACATAACATCAACAACCTGTAACATTTGCAGTATTAAAACCAATGGGTAAAACTAAAGCGGCAGTATTATAACAATTTGCATGTACTGCACATGTTTGATGAATTTTTTCATTGTTTTTAGTACTTGCATATTATCTGTGCCCAGAAGATAGATGGCCAAATATAGTTGCTAATGTTAATAAGTTCTTCATGATGAGTGCTATGAAGACTGCATTATACCACTTATAATTTTTTCACTTTTGATATACTGAGCAACAGGTGTCTCATCAACACAAATCGCCCATCTCAGAATTTACCAATCAAAAGCAACTATCTTGATTTTTTTTTTCCCACCAAATCTTACCTGAAATTTTTATTGTTTACATTGCATATTACTGAAGATTTTTTAGAATTGACTGTAAAAAATATTACAATATTATTTAGTATCATTTCTAACATGCAGACCAAAAGTAACAGTTTAGTGATTTAAATAAAATGAATTTATATTGCATGTTAAAAACAATGATCAAGGAAAATAAGTAGATAAGAAAAGTGTGGAACTTGCCTACTTTTAAGATTCTGCACAATTAAAAGTTGTTTTATTTATTTTATTTTATTTTTTAACTACAACAGATCTTATAAGGCAGCTGAAGGAGTCAAAGCAATGAGTTATAGTACTTTTTGCTTTATTAACAAAGTAATTATATTTGAATAATTATAATAAAAGGGCTTGAACATAACATGAAAATAAAATATATTTTCAATTTAAAAAACAACTATTTACATTTTTTTAAAACTTTTAAATAAAGATAGTATTTAAAAATACATACTTATCAAGATGTTTGCATACTAGTGAAAGCACTAACGGTCTAGGATGAATAGTTTCTAAATTTCCTCTTGGCATCTGCAGAATCACTTTAGTATCATTGTGAGGAGCAATGACAATTTTTGCATTATTTTCGATCTTCTGGATCTGAACATCAGAATCTAATGATGGTTTTTTGAGATCTAATATAGAATGATATGATGAATAAGTTGTAAACCATTAAACAAAACAAATATAGAATTAAAAACATAATAAATCAGTACTTGTTTACTTTCCTGACTCGTTTCTGTCACCAATCAGTGCTACTTAATCCCAATAATGCATACGTGTGGCCTAAGAAGATCCTCATAAAATCTTTCCTTGGTTTCATGTAATCCCTTATTAATTTTTCATAACCTGTCACATTGTGACTAATAGTTTGTGTTTTACTATAAACATTGTAATTTTGAGGACCAGATCATGGGGGAAAGCATGGGGATCCCTGTGCATGTTCCACTGCAACAAAGGACTGTTGCTACAGTGTAGGGTGTGCTAGAGGTCTGCATATGCCGAAATGTCCAGACCCGAGTCTGGCCTGGCCAGTACAAAAAATGTATTGACTTGACCCAGTATAAAAGATAAAAATTTGGCCCGACCCGTACAAAAATTTATTTGGCTCGGCCCGGCCCGACTCAATTTCTACAAAACATGCTAACATTTTTGAAACATTATCCTATAGTTAAAATCCTTCAAAAAGCACACTTACTTATGCATAGCTTTTATTTTCAGATTATATTCAAAATACGTGAAATGCAAAATAACAAAAATATTAATGATTACTAAAGACAATAATTACATACAATACATAAACACAATTAAAAAAATTGGCTTATACAATTACATTTAAAAAAAGATTCTGTATTTAAAAAAACATAGTTTAGAATGAAAGAAAATCATAATTTTAGAACTCAAGAAAAAAAAAAAAAAAGTAGATTTGAATAAATATATCTCTAAAATTTATTAAACCAAATTAAATTTTTTAAGATTTCGCTGAATAAATGTACAACATCAATATAATTTTTACAAAAGTAAATAAATGAAACGATAACCCAAAATGGGCTCGAGGAAAATAATTTAGAGGGCTGCATGGGCTTGGGCATGGCCTGAAACCCGTTATTTCATTAGACTTGAGGCAAAGCTATAATACCATAAAACCTTCAATATAAAAATAAACCTTCTACTTCCTGAATAAAAGTACATACTTTTTTATGAATTTATCTACCTAATAGTATTCCTGTTTTAGATGTGACTTCACCATAACTTAACTCACTTTTCCCACCTTTCATACTATGTCCCACTTTGTGGAACCCCCCCTCCCCCCCCCTTCTCTTGAAATATGATGTAATTAATGGATAATCCTAATTTTAAAAAAAATATTTTTATAGTAGGTAGAACAGAAAAGACAATAGGGAAATAAAAAAGCAAATTTTCTGCTTTCGATAAACAGAACCAAACTAAAATACTTCTTTTAAATTTAAACAAATTGAGGAAAGAATATCTTTAGGATATATGTAATTGGAATCCAATTTCAGTAATTCAAGTTGCCATATTGTGCGTGCTAAAATTTGTTTTTAACTGAAATTTCTTTTCAAAAATAAGAGTTTGTCAAAAATAAGATCTAGTAAATATAGTAAAGTCTTCTACGATGGAGTTGCATAGGAGGGAATTAAAATCCATTACAGACAGATTCCCATCTGAGCAGGTACATCATCTGTTGTAAATGTATTATATTCTTTTCCACAGATTATTATATTCAATTTGCATGGATCAAGACATTTTTTCATTTAAGACAGGATTCCATCATAGACAAGTTATTTCTCACAGGTTTTACTAAACATTAATTTATTTTTTTTAAATCCAGAAATGTATAGACTATACTTTAAAAAGAATTCAATTGTAGAATAACAGTGATTTAAAAATCTCTATTTTTTTGCAAAATTGTTAGGCTGGGCCTAATTTTACTGATTTTTGCTTGGGCCAGGCCAATAATTATTTTCATATAGACTGGATCATGACTGAGCCTTTAAATTTCAGCTGTGCAGACCTCTATGAAGAGTGAAGACTAGGCCCAACCCTGCCTGTGTCTTGTAAATGAAAATTGGCCAAAGCTCAGGCAAACCTCTAGGATGTGCAATAAGTGAAATTGTTGGTTAGCTGTAGTGGCTTTGTTGCATATTGCTACAGACTTGTGAAACCATACACGGGAGAGTGGCAAAATGCTGACAGAGCTGACCAATAGCAGAAGGGGGTACATCTGTGGTGACAGAATCTAAAAGAGGAAAAACTTGTTTTTTAGATGTTGTAAAGATATGAGATGAGATATGGGAGATTATAGTTTGAGATGATCTGTGTAGGATCTGAGAACTTTTCCTTGAGAGAGTAGATGATAGAGAAATGCATATGGGATAAATATATTTTATCTGTATCCTGAGCAGTGTCTCAATGATAGTTTTGTAATATTTTTTTTAATTTTGGTTAAGTTTACTGTTGATTTTCCTTTTGTTCTAATAAAGAATGTTAATTGTTAATTATGGCTGTGTCTCTCTGAAACAATGTGACAAATTTTTTGTTATTTTCTATTTTCTACACAAGTGTTTTGGGCATGTGACCATTAGTTTGTTGCTCAAATCCAATTGTCTTTTTCTCCCATTTATTCATTGTTACTTTTCTTCCCAGCTGTAAAAAACCTTTAGTGCAGTCACAAATGTAATTTTGAAGCTGTCGAACCACATTCCTTTTTTAATAGATATTCACTTGTCAGAGATCACCACAGTCTATCCATTTGTAGATAATTCTCATAGCACGCTCATTAATGTACACCTTTTTTTGTATGTCAGAACTAGTTTACTTTTATTTTGTTTTATTACTTACCCATCATACGTAGTATAGGGTAAGTCTTGTAATCGTTTTGAAAATCGAAATTTTTTTTTTTTTTGACGGATTTACACATTTCAGACACTGGAGATTCCGAAAAACATATTTTTAGAAAAAAAATTTTGCCGTCCGTCTGTGTGTCTGTAAACGCTCTATCTCCCAAAAAATTTGAGATAGAGACTTGCAATTTGGTATGTACTTAGTATGTAATAATGGGAAGAAGCCTATTTCATTTCAATAACCTCGATTAACCGGAACTATTTTTTTCGGACTCCCGAAATGTTCGTTCTGAAAAAAGGTATATAAAAATTTTCAAAATTGTTTATTTTAAGAAATGAATATAAAAGACAATAAAAAAACAAATTTTACATAAAGCATGAAGTCGATCGGATAATTAGTTGCCGAGATATTTGGAATCCTATTTTGCACACTCTTCGATTTTTCATGACCCTGTATTTCATCCAAATTTCACTTTAAAGATATATTTTAATTGGAAATTTGACGCTTAATCAGATGCAATAAACCACTAGTTAATAGGATTATTATTTTTGGAGTTATAAGGAAAAACCTCTTTCAAGCAATTCAGTAATCGAGCCTTTAAAGTTTATGACGTCATCAAGCCACGATTTTATTTGAATTGCAATGCATTTTATAAGTAGTTTACACATTTTTATTTTAATATTTTACATTATGCATACCCATGATGGGTAAGTATTACGGTGGCCCCCAACGACTAGTTTAATGGTGTAGAAGGTGAGGGGGACATATGTTATAAGCATTCTGATACATTTTATACAGAAATAATAAAATGAACAAAAATTTACCTTCTCAGACAATAAAAATAGCAAAATTGAGCAAATTACAAAAGAAAAAAAAAAGTTTTAATAGATTGTATTGTGAAAAGAAACATAAAAGAAAATGTTGATGTGATATTACTATCACATTGTTTTCATTTCTGTATATTTTTTATTTCTGTTTAGCAAATTTTATGTTTTTAGAGCAGTTTAGAGAGCCCCATTTTATTTGTATTTATACGAATGTCACCGGAATTTTCATTAGAATTGAAATTAAATGATGTAGTCTAAACAACGTGATAAAGTTGTTCCATTTTAAAAGCTTGGACTGCCTGCCTGCTTCAGAATTGTTGGCCGCTCGAAGTACTTAATGTTTTTCTTTCAATTTTGTGATGCTGAAGCCTATAATTTTTAGGTTTTAAAAGTATATTAAAGTAATTTAAAGTTTTTAATTGGTTTATCAAGAATCTCCACGAATATGGCCAATGATATAAATTAATATTTTTAGAATCGGAAATGATTCTCGAGTGTGGAATCTTCATAAAGTTTTGTGCAGTGTCCATTTTTATCTCAACACCTAGCTCTACTACCTTCATGAATAAATAAAGATGGATTAATTTGCTAAAATGGTTTCTTCATTTCCTGCCTTTGTGTTATTGTGTTTCTGCAAATAAAGTAAGATTCTTATTTAATTTAATTTGATAACTTTTCTCTTCCAAGTTTACCCCCCCCCCCCCCCCCAGGAAAAAAAATGCACAAATTGTGCAGGGTTTTTATGTTTGATTCTACATCGCAATGTATCACTAAAGATCTCAGTCGATTTCTAATTTCAAACAACAGTTTTGATTTAAAATGCACAACTGCAAGATTTCTGTTTTCCCACCTCTTCAATTATATATTAACAATCCAATCGACACAAAATTTTATACCAGGAAAAATTGTTTAGTTCATAAAGGTTTTCCTTTTAGTAAAACTTTTAAAAATAACACAAATAAAAGTCTTACTTAAAAATGTATAGCACATTTTAGCTTTAAATACCTGATAAATCCCAGACAATCAAGAAGAATTTCAAAATATGATCTTTAGTTGTTGCCAATAAATATTCATCGTGAATGTAATATGAAGTGCACTTTGATAAAATTACTATACTGTTGCAATATAAGTTGCAGGTTTCAGTCAAGCCCAAGAAGTAATTCTAAAATGTAATAAAAAAAAATAACAAAACAATAATTATTATATTTAACATATGCACATGTTAAGAATCAGATTTATTTTTTTTTTAAGTGTATAGTGGATTTATTTTATTAATTATTTATTTTACAGAGTTGAGAGTTATAGTGATTAACAAACAGCAATTTAATAATAAAGTATTAAGTAAAAAAGAACCACAAAACTGAAACTTTGTTTAATAAGACTTGAAGAAAGCACTATAGATAGATTTTGCACAAACAAAAATAACCCAGTCCTTGTTTAAATGAATAAAAGCATGTAAGCAAAGCGCATATTTACTTGTTGCACATGGCTGTTATAATTGCTTGATGACAAGTTATTTTTTCCCAGAAACATATAGTCTTTTTTCAAGTTATATGCTATTATTAAACAAAGTGCATTGACCTTCAATTGGGATGATGAATTTATTCAAATTATACATGGTAAGAGAAATTTAAATCATAGTTTGTCATAGAACAGATATATTTCTTTTGTGCATGCCATGTGAGTTTTTTTTTTTTCCTCTTTAAAACTTTATTTAAGAATCAAGGTGTGCATGATACATAAGTAATTGGGATTTGTATAGCCACTATATGTATGACCATTAGCCACAGCATAAAATCATTGAATTGTAATGTCGTATTAAATTTATGAAGCAATACATTGTGAATACTGTGTAATTTTAGCACTAACAGTTATGTTTTAAAATCTTAACAGAATAAAATCTGTTTTAAATGTTTTTTCCTACTTTTATCAAATTCCTTTTCTCCAAATGAGGTGTTAAAAATCATAGCGTGCATGTTACACCTGGACATATCACACAGAAACCAATATGATAATTTAAGAAATACATCTGTGAGCTTAATTTCTAGGCAAAACATTACTTCTTTATGTTTATGATATCTAAGTACATACCTTTCCAGAAATACAGATTACTGACATGGTGATGCAGGGTTCTGGTAAAATTAGGGGGCTGCCATTATCACACAACCATGGGAGCATGCATTCCTCAGTTACATTGTCTGCTTTGTCTAAATCTATAAAATAAAATTATTGAGAAAAAAAGAAAAGTAATATATATATATATATATATATATATATATATATATATATATATATATATAGAGAGAGAGAGAGAGAGAGAGAGAGAGAGAGAGAGAGAGGGGGGGGAGAGAGAGAGGGAGGGAGAGAGAGAGAGGGAGGGAGGGAGGGGGGGAGAGAAAGGGGGAGAGGGGAGGGTGAAGAAAGCTAAAAAAAATAGCATTTTAATTTTAATCAAACTGATATTTTGTAACATGTCACTAGACTAAAGTTTGTCATTGGAAAGCAACCGATTGTAAATCATGTTCCACATTTGTAGAAAAATAAAATAAAAACTATTTGATGTGTAGTAACTTAAAATGTAATGCCAGTAAGTTTTATGCCTTTGTGTATGAAAATGATCTCATGACTCTGTCAGACAATTCCCCATTGTTGAGTGGAGAAAAAAATAAAATTGAGTACACACAAACACTTAAAATGAACTCTTAGAATTAAACACAAAGAGAACATTTACAAAAAAAAAAAAAAAAAAAAAAAAAAAAAAAAGATAATAAAAATGTTTAGAAAAACTATATGGACAACTGTAGATTATGCAGAATTTGTTGCATAATTTAAAAAGTTTTAATAATAACTAATTAAATGTTAAATAACTAAAAATAATAATAATAATACATAAACAGAAATTTAATCATTTAATTATAATTAGAATTGAACTGAAATCTCTTATAACATAAAATTGTATTCATTGTGTCAACAGATAGTTGAAACAGAACAAATGTGTAAATAAAAATAGCACTGATCTGTGGGTACAGTCAAACTCTGTTAATATAAGAAACAAGGGAAATATAAAAATTCTTGTATTAACCATTACTCGTAATACCCATGATAATGATAAAAACCTTAAAAATACGTACAAAATTAAACTAATGGCTATTACTAATTGTCCTAATTATCATATTGAGATAAAGTTAAAATAAAATATTCAGTCTTACCTTTGTAAGTGTCATTTTCTTTAGATAGATTTTTTATTTAGATAAAATCACAGTACTGAAATCATAGCCTCTAAAAAACTAATAATTCCAAAGGGCATATACAACATACAGAAATTGAACTGTACAATTTTTCTCAGAAAAACTTGGCTAGCATTGTAATAGTCACTGCAATTTTTGAGCAATTGATTTCACACATCCTTTTTATTTTAACAGTGCAGTAAGAGAGATTAGAAGAATTATTAATGTGGTCCAGAGGACAGATTTAAAGAAAGAAATGAAGGTTTTCGTGTATACTCCTTCCTTTCCATAGCTCAATTGTAAAGCTTACAAAGGTGCAGTATTTGAAATACCCCTTATCTCTCCCTTCTTTCTTTCATTCTTCCCAGTACATTGCTTTGCATTTTTCAGTGGAGAGAAGAAAGGGGGGGGGGTCTCACCTGGAAGGTTGAAATTTTGTCTGATTAAACTGATAAATTACTACATTTTAACCTTTATATATGTAGAACTATTTTCGTTGAAAGAGAACAGGGTTTGATAAGAAAGGGATTTCTTTCTTAATTCTAGCCCACTTTTTGCTGAAAATCACATTAAATAAAAGGAACAGATGTTTTGCCCGTATTAGCCGTGATTCTGCATTTGCAGCTCGTAAAAAGCATGAAAATCTTAATATATTAATTTTTAAATGAACCATTTTTAATGTGCAAAATGTTTGTTTTAACCATTTCCCCATTTCAGCTAAGCTCCTATTAAACAAACTTGACTGTACTTGTATACTCAAGCTTAATTCAATATTTCTCTATATGAGTCAACGAATAAAAATGCTGCAACAATAGTGATATCTTAAAGCAGAAAGCAACTTTTTGGGAGGAAAGGGGAAAAATAGAATTTGATTAAAAACAAAATATTTAATTTGTGTATAGAAATTTACATCTTTTAAATATCAAAATGCTAGAGATAAAGAAGAAAAAAATGATTAAAAAAAAAAGAGATACAATAAATACCGGATTACCTATATTTAATTTCAAGACTCTTCTATCTGCAAGCTGAATTGCAACAACACTTCCAGACTTATCAGTACTGATTCCAATGACTGAACATTTGAAACTTGTAATAAAACTGAAACATAAATAGATATCTTTAAAAAGTAAATAATCATTACAGTGCTACATGATTATAAAACTCATAATTTTGAATAATATTATGTCACTAAGTACTAATGCCAGCTCTAAGCTTAGGCACAACGCATAATCTAGCGAGAGCCTTGTAATTAGCAAGAGCAAGAACAACTAAAAATTCAGTGTCTGTACATATTTCTTCAAATAAAAATAAAAGACTTAAAAAAAAGAGGAAGGAGGGAGAGATGGGGTGAGAGAGAGGGGGAGGGGGAAAGAGAGAGAAGGGCTGAATGCATTTTTTTTTTTTTAATACAGGGTTTCATTTTTGCAAATACAACTTTAAAAAAAATAAACAAATTATTACAAATTAATCACTACCAGAGTTACTACAGAATTGCAAAAAGAGGAGAAAAAATAAAATACTTTTAATTTTGTGTGTTTGGTACTTGGAAGAGGCAGAGCAAAAGATGAAAATGCAAATTTCAGGGGTGGGGATGGAGGTCACTACTGGTGACCAAGTTTTTCTATCAGGTAATTAAGTTATTTAACCTGGCAGGTTTTTTTTTGTTTGTTTTGTTATAAAAATTGCCCTAAGAAATCAGCACAAACAGCATATTTTCTCTCATTTCTCATAAGATGTCTCATTACAGATGATGCGAAATTACAAAATAAACTTAGAAATTATATTCAAACCAAAAATATTTTAAACTTTTGTTTTGAATTTTTTGTTTAGAAGTTCCTTAAATACAAATTTTAAAATAATAAAATCAGAATTATTTGACTGGCTTCAACAGGAAAATAGCCAAAAAATTGTTTTCTTGCTTCACTATTTCATTGATGATGCCCCCTTCATCAGATATAGATTTTGTAGCACTGAACTACCTATCTGGACATTAGAAGCCTTCGGCAATCAGCATTTTCGGACTATGCCAGTTAAATCAGCCTTTACAGTATATATGTTTTTTTCCAGCGATATATAATTTCGATAAGTTTTATCAGAAAACTTAATTTATATCTTTCTAAATTATGTAGTATTCTAAACTATTTTACAAATAATTCTAAACTAAGCTTGTTATTAATTTTTCTGAATTCATAAAAAACTTTTGTGCTGTTTGAAAATCAATGACATGAGGGAGGGGGGTGAGGGTGAGGATAAATATTTTTTTCTGCCAACAAGCATTTTTTGCTGTCAACCAGATTTTATGAAATTTATAAAGCCTTGCAACAAATATTGCTGAAAAAGTTTTAAAATATTAAATATTTTTAACTTTGTATGATGGGGCAATGGGAGTAGAAGAGACAAAGGGAACACAAAATATTGGGTAAGAGGTTGATTACATGATTAATTATTTATCATTACTACAGAATTACGAATATAAGAAAAATATTTTTAATTAAAGAGTTTTAATGATCTTAAACTTTGTGAGTTGAAGGAGGGGTAGGAGGAGAGAAGCAGAAATTTTAAGAAGCGGGGGGTTGATTAGATTGAAGTATTTCTCTGTCACGGTAAAAATGGTGTATAAAATTTTTTTTAAGTTCTAAAGGTGGACAGGTCTTGTGTAGAGATACTAACACAGGTGGACAGGTCTTGTGTAGATATACTAACACAGGTTTAACTTGGTACTGGGGGTGGCAAATGGGGGAGCAGTAATTATGGTCGGGAAGGGGAGGAATTTCAATGATCATTTATTGTTAGAATAAAATAACAAAATTAGCAGAGAAAGTTAAAACAATTAAAAAGTTTTAAAGATTTTAAAACTTTTTGTGCTAGGAGGAAAGAGGAGGGGGGGGGGGGGGAGAATTGAGATGAAATTTTCTTTAAAAAAAAGAAAGAAAGAAATCTACCAAAATACAGAGGATTTTTACCCCTGAGTAGGAAATAATAGAAGAAAAAAAGATAAGGACTTTTTGCAGATTTTGACTAAAAATAAAGATTTTCTCACACCAAAAATTGCTTTTGAAAAATTAAGGGCTTTTAAGTGCTGTATAAACCCTGTTTTTATTTCCTTAGAGGGGGGGGGAGCAGAAATTTTGGGGAGTGGGAGGAAATTAAATTATCATTAATTTATTCTTACAACGACATAACAAATACAGAAAAAAAAAAGTACAGATTTTTAAAGATTGTAAGCTTTGTTGGATGGAGGAGGAGTGCAAAGGAGAAAAAGCAGACATTTTTGGAAGAGATTGGGGTTTTCTTGGTGTAATTAAGATGATTGGTTATTATTTTTAGTTACTTATTATTACAGAGTTACAAATAAAGTAGGGAAAATAATAAAAACTAAGAGAGTCTTAAAACTGTAAACTTTGTATGCTCTTCACTGCAGGGGAGGGGAAGTGTTATTTTTAGAGGCGGGGGGGGGGGGGGGATTTAGATGATTGATTATTTATTATTACAATAAAATGACGATTTGAGTGGAAAAAAGCTAAAAAAAACTTAATTTAAAACAAATAAAACAAATTTAAACTTTGTATGTAGAGGAGGGAGAGGGGGAGTGATTTTTTTAAGGAAGAAGGTAGGGAATTTAGATAAATATTTTTAAAAAGTTAAAATCTGCCAAAATGTGGAAGATTCTCCTTCCTGAATTAAGGAGGCTACCCATTTCTATTTAGATTAATTTTTCAGGTTAAAGTATGTAAAGAGACGCCAATGAAAGAAAGTGTCCATGAGTGCCATATATTCTTGAGCCAGTCATGCTAATCATTTTGAGAAATATCAGAGATAGGAGTTCAGAAATCAGAAAGAAGTGTTTAAAAGCTATAATTTAAAATTTTGATGTTGACCTACATATTATATCAACTAATAAATGTAGAATAAATTTTGTATACTACCAATTACAATCTTATAACAAAATAGAAAAATATGAACACAATTACAGTAGTTTAATAAATAGTTTTAAGGATTTAGAATTTAATGACAGCCAGTTATTGTTAGAAATATGTGGAAAAACTCAAAGTAATTTAGCAATGATTTGTTCAAATCCATAAAATTAAGACTTACAAGAAAATTTATTTAAGTTTCTAAATTAAACCCTTAAGCACAACGACGTACCTGCATACGTCATGAACTCGTGTATTTGAAATACCAGGACGTATCTGCGTATGTTCTCATTTTAAATCCAGACTGCAATGTTCTAAGCATCTGATTTTTTTAATCTTTAATTGCAAGTGATTGGTTTTGTACAGGCTTTATAGCAATGATTGTTTTTGCACCCAAAAGATGGTGTTACGTATAGAAAAAACTCATTAATTTTCCCGCTGCTTTGTTTTTTTCTTCGTTTGTCATGATAAGTTTCATGACATTCTTATCGCAATGCGATGTCATCATTTTCTTGAGTATAACTCCATTATTTTTATTATTAATTCTAATATTTTCCCTCAAAATTTAATTAATATTTTATTTCCATTTTTCTGCATTTATTCTTAACTTTTATTTAACGCATATTTCGGTTCTTTCCAACGCATTGTTCATGTTTTGATTTTATCACGACGATCGGTTGATTGGTTTCTCCCCACATCGGTTCATTAACTCATCCGTCGCAGGAACACTCAGCTTCCATCGGAACAACGAGCCGATGTTTTCTCCGTATGTCGCAGCGATAAGTTTATCGCTCTTTTGGCATTCGACACACACGGCAGTTTGCTGGTTTCGTCGCTGGCCCGTTCATCCTCAGTTATGTTAGCGCAGCGCAGCGGAGTAAGTTGGTTTTGAGAGTTTTTTCCCAATTCCCCGTGGGTCGCACCAGGGACTCCCCATTTTACATTGAAGTAATTAAAAAAACATTTATCAAGATGAAATATTGTTTTTTGTGATCCTTTTTCCTCAACTGTACATGTCGTCTACATACCATGCCATGACTTCAAAATATCAAGATGAAAAATTCCTAATTCACTGACGCACGTGTCTTCATGCATAAATTGGTAAGCCCTTTCCATATTAATTTTTTATGTGTACGACAATAGTTTTTAATTGAGAACGCAGCAAAAATGAACCTGTGGTAACATGTATCAAGTATCATTTAATTTAATAAAAATAAATATACCACGATCAAGTAATATTCGTAAAGTATAACAGAGCACGTGGCCCAGTTACTTTTTCAGATATAATCACAACGCAAGTATAAAAACAACATTTAAAATTTCAATTTATTCAACCTTTACAATAATATGCATTCCTCTTATTCGTACAAGTATTTCTACCATCACATTCGTTGTTCATTTGTTTATGTGTTGGAGTTTCTTAAATTGTAGAGTTTCGCTTTTGGTTTTGTGTTTTTCGTAATCTCTGATAGATAAAAATAATGATATACACTATTTTTGACAAAATTTAATATAGCTGGTATTCAGCATACTACCACTAAATTGAATATGGTGCTTAAGGGCTTAATATATCAAAACAGAAACTTCATACAATAAAAAAAAATATGCAATGTAAATAGCATATGTCTTTATTGCATTGACAAAAAACAGATGGTTAATCTTACAGGTGTTAACACTATTTCTACTGCTGTCAATGACATCTTTTTAAGTTTTGATTCAAATTTATTTTACTTGTAATTTTTAAAACTAATAAGTATAAGTCTCTAGTGCATTAAAAATGATCTGTGCTGTTTTAAACTAATAATTATGAATAAAATAACCTTAAATCAATTTTTTTTTAAAGGTATCATTTGACATTGGTAGAAATAGTATTAAAAATGTTAATTTAAAAATTTTACCTTCCATACAATTCTTTTCCTGGTTGAATTTCACATGTTTCAAATAATATTAAAGCAAAAGATGGTGTCCTATTATCTTGATAAGAACAAACACACAACAGCTTATGTTGAGCAATCCATGTCCAATGACAAAGACTAAATTCAAGAGTTTCAAGGCCTTTGAGGTTTAAACTATAAATTAAAATAAAATTTTACTAATACAAATAACAGAAAATTTAATTAAAAAATTATTTAAAATTAACATAAAAATTAGATAACATCAGATTCCCCGATTTGATTAAAATTACAAATGGTGTATAAAGTTGCCTTTTATTTTTATAGAAATTCAATAAAGCTTTAACCTTTCATAGATCTGGTAGATTAAAATTATGGTTTAAGTCTAGTGGGATCTATAAAACACCATGGTCAAACCTGCATTGGATTCAGTATATATTAACTCTTACTATGTTTTTATAACTTTTTTATGAGGGAAAAAAAAACATGTAGTTTGACAAAGCAGGCTTATAAACCTATTTTACAGGATCATACTGTAACAGGTATAAACAGGTTTACACTTTATAAATCTATGGGTCATGCAGGCACCACCAGACGAATGGAAGGTCAATAATCCAAACTTCAACTTCACTAAAGAACCATGCACAACACAAAATATTAGGAAATGTGGCCCTGGTGGAATTAGCTGAAATTTTGATGTGCTGTAGTTCATGCAATGCTAATTAAATGTCTGAATGGACACAATCCAGAAAAATAGCTAGTTTTGATACGATGACCATCAGGATATCTTAATTTTAATTACATAATTACCAACCTTCCAGTTTTTTCAAAGTCAAATAAACATAATTTGAACCAGTTAAATTATTTAACAAAATGTTTCCTGTTTCTATGTGGTTCCTAATTAGTTTTTATTATTCAATAAAATTTCTAGTTTTGTCTGATTTGAAAAAAAGGTGAAAAGTTGGCAGCTATGATGCAAATGCAGCTATGATGCAAATATGACACTTTTAAAAATCAAATAACACCAGAAGTTTTATTAAATAAAAGCTAATTAAGAAGCATGTGTAAACAGAAAACATTCCATGAAATAACTTTTCAGATTCAAATTACATTTATTTGACTTTTAAAAACCTGGAAGGTTGGCAGCTATCTAACATAAGATCTTTTGACAGTCATAGCATCAAAATTAGCCATTTTTCAAGATTGTGCCCATTGAAACATTTGATCAGCATCAACATGAACATATCAAAATTTTAGCCAATTTCACTGGTCCTTTAGGCAGCTCTTTTCATAGTAGCTGAAAGATACTGGAAACTTGAATTTTGTGATCAAATACACCAGAAGACAGCAAAAATCAAAGCATAGATAATATTACAAACATGTGAAGCCCTTGTGTGAATTCAAGAAATTAGCTAATTAAAAAAAAGACAAAAGAACATCAGTAGTTTTCCAAACCAGATAGTGTAGGAAGTTATATTCTAAGAATGAACCAAATATTCTAAAAATACAACTTGAAGTTAGATTGTAGAATCTAAATATCAAGTAACTTATGTATAGATTTCTTTCCTATGGATTCCCTTAGATTAATTTGTCTTTTGTGTTTCTTTAAGTATAAAATAAGTGTAGTTTGTTATTATACAGAAGGGCAGTGGTACTTATCCTTCTATGCCTCGCATAT
The DNA here is from genome assembly GCA_963931845.1 of Maratus michaelseni. Taxonomy (NCBI): domain Eukaryota; kingdom Metazoa; phylum Arthropoda; class Arachnida; order Araneae; family Salticidae; genus Maratus; species Maratus michaelseni. Next base: position 113,796,462 of record OZ007598.1, on the reverse strand, counting down.
TCCTTTAAGAATTGTATGATCCTGGTATGCTCCCTATTATTTACTTATAAGAGTCACAAATAAAAAACAATAAACTAAGAAAACAACAAATGTATTCAAATAAACAGAACTTATGTTACATTTAATTTAACCTTCTCACCGCCGCAAACTGATATATCCATTTACTATGCTGTGGGTTTCACTGCAATGTTAGCAATTTTTAAATTAATATAATTCTACAAATATAATGTAGTTTAAAAAAATTAAGTAATGATTAATAGTCTCAAGGATTATTTTCATATACGTAATTATGTTTTTTATATCACATTTGAAATATGTTTTTTTAGCCTTTAAAAAGAAATACAGAGAAAACAACATTACAAGTTTGCCCTTTTGCTCGGCGGTCAGAGGGTTAAGTGTTACAGGCAGTAAGCTTTTTATATGACATGTTCAGTTCTGTTTTCTGCAGAAATCTACTAGCAAGATAGTGCAGTTATTTTTGTTTCTTCATTTGTTTTGAGTGAAAGTCAGCTATAGGTATAACTTAATATAATGCAGAGTTATGGATTTTTCGTGTACTTTTGGAAAAACTCCAGATGGTCTGGAACAGTTGTCAGCCCTGCTCATAATATACAATATATATATATATATAAATATATGCACATTAAATCAGACAATTTAAAACTCCAATTTGTCTGGTTAAAGAAAGGTTTACTATGTTTTTATTAAATTTTCAATCAGAATAAATAACATACAATATACAAAAATAGTCAAGAAATACACTAATAAAAGAGTATCATACTTGAAAATTCCTTGAAAAGAATATGGCTTGACTTTTGCTCTGAAACCATTTCCACCAGCAGCAATTAATTTAGTTTTACAATTATCAGCTATCTGACTGTCATTCAGAGTGCTTTCTAAAAATTTTATAAGATTTTTTATTTTATTTTATATTTGAAGATTTTAGGTGTAAAAATATTAATAAATAACAATTGAGTAATAAATATCACAGCCTTAGATTCAGAACATTTCTCAAAGATCAAAACCGAAGAATAATAGTATTAGTTAATTAGAATAATGAAATAAAATAAATAACAAAAGATTAAATTTTGTTACAGCTTTAAAAGTAAAAAATATAATAAAAATTAAACATCCAAAATTTAACAAATTATTTATTTAATTAACTTGCTAAATGAGTCTATAACAATAAAACTGAATAATCATTTAATAAAATAAGGATAGAAATTATGTGTTATTAATGTTGATGTCATAATAATAGTGGCATAAATCTCAAAATGTTTTCTTTTTATTATTATTACTGCTTATCAAGCCTCTACCTGGTGGGTGAAGTGCTTAGCTTAATGGGTGGTGTACCTGGCCACGGGAAGAAATTCGCCTGATCGCCCGCTCTTAGCAATGATCCACCTTGTCAACATTGCTGCAGCTCTCTTTAGTGACTTATTATAGTTTTTTGGGTTTGCAAAAAATGCATATACTTTTAAATGGTCATTATTCTACACTTAAAATTATTTTTAAAGAATAGTATATACATTTCTAGGCAAAAAAAAATTAAAGTACAGTAAAACCTGTAAATGACGGAAATCTGTCTTAAACAGAAAAATGTCTTGATCAATGCGAAAAGAATATAATATATTTACAACAGACGATATACCTGCCAAGAATGAAACTTGTAAAACGGATTTTTTTTTTTTCACCTGATTTTCCTTATACTGAATCTTTATTTGAATGTCTAAGTCAATTTTTTAAATCACTGTTTATGTACATAATTGTCAAAGTGGTCATTAATATTGTTGATATTTTGTATTCGAACATAATCTATACTAATAAAATAAAGTTTCGCTCTGTGTGTGTGTCTGTTGGCGATGGCTAGGAAAATTTAGTGCACCTAGAAGTCTGTAAATTTAGATTTAGGCAGTCCAAACCCTCTCTTGGTGCACCTGACCCTCAGAATTTTAATATTTTGATAATTAGCCTAGATATTAATTAGATTCTCATTAACCATCGCTTCTAAAATATCATCTTTTAAATCAAAATGGCGAAAGAAGCGGACAGGTGCATTGGATTTGCAACTGGAAATGAACAAATTCAAAATTATTTAACTAATTAGCGAATTTTAAGAAAACTAATTGAGATATAAAATTGCAAATTTCTGAGCATATGTAAAAAAATATTCTGTATCTGACTATGTGATTTTTGAAAAATTCGGTTGGTAATTTTTTTAAATTTATGCAAAAAACTGCCAAAAATCTTTCGGCGCCAGTGAAAACGATCAGAGAAATTTTCAGACAGGGATCGGCTTTCATTAAAAACTGAATTACAAAGAGATCTGTTTCTCTAGCCGATCCCTCTCATTTAGTTTGCGAAAATGAAAGGAAATAATTGCCAAATTTTACTAATGAACAAATATTTAGGTAACTAATTAAGCTATAGATTTGAAATTGAGGTCGGGAAGAGGTGTCATCTGCCGGCTATTTTAGCGTAGCGTCTTCGTTATGTTCTAATTATCAGAAAAATGTAATTCTTTTTTAATGATCGCGTTAATGTACGTGACGGTGGTTCTCTTGAACAAATTATATTGCGGGTATGGGGAGGGAGGGGGTTAACGCCTTTATCTGAGATTGTAATTATCTCGGGCCCGAGCAACGCCGGCGGGTTAGCTAGTCTGAAAATAAAATCTATATATAAGTAAGTGTGTTCTTTGAGTAATTGTAGGTTTAATGTTGCTTTAGAAATATCGGCATATTTTGTAGAAATTCAGTCAGGCTGGGCTGGCCTTGTGGCCGAAATTTTAACTATAGGTGGTGCCAAAAAAATGTTTCTATGGGACGTGCCAACCAAACTTTTTGCTTTTATATTGGGCCGGACTGCCCAATAAAATTCTTGTACAAGTCAAGCCAGGCTTGGGCCAAACTTTTAACTTTTATACCAGGCTGGGCCAGGGCAAATGAATTTTTATAACTCGGGCTTGACTCGGGCCTGGAAATTTTGGCCGATGCAGACTTCTAATAAATAGATTACATTATTCATAATTTAATCAAAACTAATTTTTACATAAATTTTAAAAAAACCTGATTTATACAATGAAAAAGATACCTTTGTGAAAGAATGCCATCTTCAAATTCCCTAGGTAGCAACAAAACTGTGGAGACTTAGGAGCAAAGCACACATGCCGTATACTTGAAGGTAGATTATATGAATATGCACACATTGGAGGTGGGACAATCATTTGTGCAAATGGAGTTATTAAAATGTTATCTATTGAATAGGTAAATCAGAAAATAAACTTCAAACTACTATATTTCAAAGAAGAAAAAAGTAATTAAAGACTAAATATGAGTGTTATAAAATTCAATAAAGAAAAAAAAACATATTATAACAGTCATACACTTCCTTTTAAAAAAAGAAATTATAAAAATCAATAAATATTTTCATAATGAATAAAATCGTGATTTCTACTAAAAATCTTGAATTATAACTCATGAATCAGTTTCAAAAAATAAAAATCATAAAAAATGACAGATTGAAAAATCGATTTTAGGTAATTACTAGTTGAAAAGATACTATCATCAAACATTTGCTTTCAACGTATATTTCGTTTAATTTAATATGAGTAACTTTAAAACTACATATATAAACAATTCTCGACATTTCGGTTATTCTTCATAACCTTCTTCAGGAGAAAATTTCCATAAATATAAACAGCAAAAAATTAAATATGTGTTACATAATTGAGTCAAATGTTCCAACTGACAAGACGCTAAAATAACGGAATTTACAAAACATATTAAAAAATAAGCCTGGTGGCGCCCTCTATGAACCAGCTACTTAACTGGAAATCATGTTCAACGAAATCAAAGTTCCTTCAATATACATTTCCAGATAGCCGGAATAGAAAATGATGAGTTATCGTTACAAATTTCATGTTTTCTTAATGAAATTTCTAGAAATTCACGGATATAGGCTTTAAAAGGATTGTCTTGTCTGGAAATAACTTTAACGTTTTCAAAATCAATAAACTTAATCTGTTCATTAGCAAAAGTCCTTGATAAGGCAGTGGAAATTTTATTATATTTTAAATCACTCTTGTGCTCTTTAAGTCTTTCTATGATGCGACGTTTTGTCATACCAATATATGCAAAATTTGTACTATCAGTCAATTCAAATGGAATTTCATATACCTCAGAGAAACAAGTGGCTGATAAAGGGTCTATGCTTCTATTCAACAAATTAAACAAAGTTTTGGAATTGGATGCCACGAGTTGTATATTATATTTCCTGAAAACTCTCTTTAATCTTTCAAAGAGAATGGGGATAGATGGAATTCTTTTATAAATAGGACTAACTTTAGGAGAAGAAACCACTATAACTCTGTATTTATCAATTAATTTATGAATAATGTGCGGTTTATATCTATGTTTCATACCTACATTAATAATATAATTAAGTTCTTCTGCTAAGAATTCTCCTGAACAAACCAAAAATGCCCGACGTACAAATGATCTAAAGGCTACAATCTTGAAGTTCCAAGGAGAGGCTGTAGTGACCGGGATAACACTATCTAATTTCATGGATTTCCGAAAAAAATTTCGTTTTAAACTAGTGTTTTCTTTACGGAGAAGAACATCAAGGAACGGAAGCGAATTATTATCCTCCAATTCCATTGTAAATTTAATATTACTGTCAAAGTGGTTGATATCATCAAAGAATTTCATTAAAGGTTGTCTTCCTTTATCCCAAACAACAAAAATGTCATGAACATAACGTAACCATAAGGTGAGCTTAGGATTACACATCTCAAAAATATGTTCTTCCAATGGTCTTAATTTAAATTCAGCGAGGATACTGGAAATAGGGGATCCCATTGGGGCCCCTTTAGTTTGCTTAAAATTTTTTTCTTTAAATACAAAAACATTACTTTCATTAATTAAATGCAATCCAGACTTAATCAAAATTTTCATTTTGTCCGTCAAATAGGGTAATCCATCAATAGTGGAACCGATAGAACAAATAACCTCATTGATATCAATAGAGGGAAACAATGTCAAAACTTGCTAACATTGCATTTTCAGGTAAAACAAAATCTTTAATACGGGAAATGAATTCATTGGTGGAAGAAATAGAAAACTTTGATTCTGGGAGAACCTTCTTAAGGAAAATAGCAAACGCTTTCTCTACAAAATATAAAGGGCCTTGGCATCTGGTAACTGTAGGACGAAAAGGAAAGCTAGGTTTATGGATTATTTGAATTGACTGATGGTATAAATTCTGCATATATTGGTATGACAAAACGTCGCATCGTAGAAAGGCTTAAAGAGCACAAGAGCGATTTAAAATATAATAAACTTTCCACTGCCTTATCATGGACTTTTGCTGATGGACAGATAAAGTTTATTGATTTTGAAAACATTAAAGTTATTTCCAGACAAGACAATACTTTTAAAGCCTATATCTGTAAATTTCTAGAAATTTCATTAAGAAAACATGAAATTTGTAACGATAACTCATCATTTTCTATTCCGGCTATCTGGAAATGTATATTGAAGGAACTTTGATTTCGTTGAACATGATTTCCAGTTAAGTAGCTGATTCATAGAGGGCGCCACCAGGCTTATTTTTGAATACATTTCGTAAATTCCATTATTTTAGCGTCTTGTCAGTTGGAACATTTGACTCAATTATGTAACACATATTTAATTTTTTGCTGTTTGTATTTATGGAAATTTTCTCCTGAAGAAGGTTATGAAGAATAACCGAAATGTCGAGAATTGTTTATATATGTAGTTTTAAAGTAACTCATATTAAATGAAACGAAATATACGTTGAAAGCAAATGTTTGTTGATAGTATTTATATGTGCAACGTAAAGTCCTTATTAATTAGTTGAAAAGATTTTTTAAAAAATAACTCCCACAAAGTAAAACATACATTTAATCTCATGATAATCTCAAAATAATTTATCTATGTTGATATGTAAATGCACAATATATTCAACTTGAAATGTTTTCCAAAAGATATGAAAGAGGATAAATGGCTATGACTATTTTCATAATTAGCTGCTATGTTATGACATCCACGGAGACACAAACAGAAATATTCTATTTATATGCAAGGTCACATATATTATTATGGATAATTTAAATATTACTTTAATTAAATCACATTTTGAGGAAACTTCATTCTTTTACTGCATTACATGAATGTGAGATTTGAATTAATGGAAAATTTTCATTCCAACCCATTTGCAGCCACCCCTTTTCAAGAAATGCAGTCTACTTGGGAACTATGTTTATCAGCTATTGCACAGTGAAAGATTTTTTTAATTGGTTCAGTAGTTTCAGAGTCTATTTCCTACAAACATTTTTTTTTTTTTTTACAGTATTCATGCATATTGATTTACTGTAAAAATTAAAGTACCGTTAAGTAATAAGTTAGAAAACATTGGTTTATTTTATATATTTAACCATCAATTGTGTGTGGCGGAAGGCTAAATATGAAGTAATTCCTTACTTAGTTAGCAATCATATTTCTTTATTATTATCATTTTAATTAATTGTGGCAGTTACTGGTGCTTGTGTTTTATCGCATTGCTCAGAAAAGTTGTGTCTAACACTGGTGTAACAAATAATTTTTCTTCTTTTGTCAATTTTTTAAAAAGTAAATAAATAAAAAAATTAAAACATTATGTTCATCTACATCTTAGAAGTTACCCATTTGCCAAATTTAAGGTATCTAGATTGACAGTGTTAAAAAAAAATCATAATGAAAATATAATTGTAGAACATTTTCCTCCCATTCTACCCATTTAAAATTCAATTTCTTTTAAAGATTTTCTTTGGGGGTATGACATTCTAATAGAAACCTGCAGGTAAATTTAAAAAATCTAGCTGTGATATTTTCAGAATAATCATGATTATAGAGTGTTTTCCCACATGTCATCCTTTTAAATCTTGAATATTTTAATAAACGTTCTAAGTGAGTATCTATGTCTTAAAAGTAATCACAGTATCAAGTTTGATGCTTTCTGCCTCAACAGATTAAATTTTTTTTTAATTTTATAACATTTTTTTGCCCTTGCATCCCCTTGTGGGCAGTTTTTATAGAGACAAATATACCTATTTTTAAGCAGAGACTGGTATTATTATTATTCCGAGAGAAGATTTGAAATCAGTTCAGAAGTTCCAAAGCAATCGGGATTTTAGAACAGTTTTTGCTTATTTCACTCTTTTTAATTTCAAATATTAGAAACTGTTTTGAGCAAGTATGTATGCCTTAAAAGTAACAATTTTAGGTTTCTAGACCCAAGAATTTTACAAAAATCATAATTTAGCACATTTGTTTGAACATTTTCATTTTATTTCACATTTTTAGAACCACTCTTACCAAACATTTACATCTTAAAAGTGACCATCATGTCAAACTTTATGTTTCTAGTCCCAACATATTCAAAGAAATTCTAATTGTAGAGCATTTGTCATTCTTGCACTACCTTGAAGGATGTTTCACAGATATAAAAGTAGCCCAGTTTTAAGCAGTAACTGTCACCAGAATTATCCTAAAAGAATTTTCATAAACTTTTCAGCGATTCGATTCCAAAGTAATAAAGGTTTTAGAAATTTTCTACTTGTTTCACCCTTTTAAATTTCAATTTTTTTTTTTTTTTTTTTTTTTTTACAAACTGTTTTTGTGCAAGCATTTACATCCTAAAAGTAACAGCTATTTCAAGTTTCTAGCCCTAACAATCCAAATAAATCATAATTTAGAATGTTTTTCAATCATTTCACCCTTTTATATTTTGAATCTTTTAGAAACCATTCTTAGACACGTACATCTTAAAAGTACCTTACCTACCATGCCAAATTTCAAGCATTTAGACCAAATCACAGAAATCACAATTTTAGAAAGTTTTTTGCTACTGCGCCCTTTTAGGTAACTTTCATTACAAAAAGCTACCTATTGCAGTCGTTCAGAGGAAAGCAATTCCAAAAAATTTTGGTATATTTTCACCGATCATGACCCCCCAGACTCCCAAACCAACCTCCGTTCAAATGTGGATTTTTATATATATATACAGGTGGTTATCAAAATAATGGAAACACTTGTGAATGAAAGGGACATTTAAGAATTCCCTTCGTAAGCATTAAAATATAATCTTAGCTACCAGATTTTTTTTAATATAAAAAGTACATGTATTAGGTAGTACGAGAGAGCTCTAGAAGAGTTGTCTACGTTTTGATTTTTTTTGTCAGAAGCGTAAAATGTCACAGATTTTCAAAGAGGCCAAATTGTAGGAGCCCGACTAGCTGGAGCAACGGTGACCGAAACATCCCAGCTTATAGGCGTTTCTAGAGGTACGGTGTCTAAAGTCATGACAGCATACACACAGCGCGGAAAGACAAGCTCAGCAAAGCAAAATAGTGGATGGAAGGAGAAGCTGAGTGAAAGAGACCGACGGGTATTGAAGCGGATTGTAATGTCTAAAAAGAAAACAACTGCAGCCAAAATGACCGCAGAGCTCAATCAGCATCTGGATTCTCCAGTGTCAACAATTACAGTTCGGAGATACCTTCATAAAGAGAACATTTACGGCAGAACAGCAATTCCCAAGCCACTTGTCACAGATGCTAATGCCAAACGTCATGTAGAGTGGTGCCACAACCACAAAACCTGGTTGATTGATAAGTGGAAGACTGTTATATGGTCAGACGAATCATCTTTCACACTTTTCCCCACAACAGGACGGGTACATGTCTGGAGAACACCTGCACAAGCGTATGATCCTGATTGCCTCCGTCCAACTGTCAAGCATGGAGGTGGATCGGTCATGGTATGGGCAGCCGTGTCATGGTTTTCTGCTGGTCCAATCGTAACCCTGAAAGGAAGGATCACTGGGGAGAAGTATAGAGAAGTTTTAGCTGACCAGGTCCATCCCATGATGCAAATTTTAATTCCTGCAGGAGCTGGAATTTTCCAGGATGATAATGCCCCTATCCATGCAGCCAGAGTTGTCCAATCATGGTTTGATGAACATGAGGATGAGGTGGAACATCTACCTTGGCCCGCACAGTCCCCAGACCTCAACATAATCGAACCGTTGTGGTCTATTTTAGAGCTTTAAATCCGGAATCGATATCCTCCACCGGCATCTCTCACGGAACTTTCACAATATCTCAATGAAGAATGGTACAATATTCCTCTAAACACTATTCAGAATTTGTATGATTCGATTCCCAGGCGAATCCAAGCTGTATTACATGCCAAAGGCAGTCCTACGCCATATTAATAAAGAATTCCTTCAAAATCTAGGGTGTTTCCATTATTTTGATAACCACCTGTATTGTATATATATATATAATCTCTTAGGAGATTTAATTAGAATGTTACAAGAACTTGATATGTTTTTTTGAAATTCAAAGATATTATAATTATATATATATATATCCATATATCTGACATATGTTATGCTGTAACTCCCTTATTTATTAACCGATTTGGATGTGACTCAGTATATGTATAGGACATACCAAGGTCTCAACCGAGTTTGTTGGCCAGCAGCATCTGCCAACTTGTTTTAAAATGGTTGCCAGTTAAAAAATTTTTAATTTTTAAAAATTCAAAGACCTACAAAAAATATATAAATTGGAAAAATTGTTTCTGTTAAGTGTTAGAACGTAATATAAGGATTCTGGAAATTTTTTTTGTTTTGTCTATACCTTAAAAAATGGCTGAGATATGGCCGTTTGAAATTCTAGGGTGGCTGAGATTTTGAAACAATCTGATATTTGTTATGCTGTAACTCTCATATTTATGAACCCATATGAATGTGACTGATTATGTGTACAGAACATACCAAGGTCTCGACTGAGTTCGTTGGCCAGCTTCATGTGCCATCTTATTTCAAAATGGCAACAAGTTTAATTTTTTTTTTTAATTAAAAAGGTAGATAAAAAATTATAAATTGAAAATATTGTTTCCGTTAAGTGTTAGATCGTGATACAAGGATTCCGGAACATTTTTCGTTTTGGCTTTATCTTAAAAAATGGCTGTGATATGGCAGTTTGAGATTATAGGGTGGCTGACATTTTGAAACAATTTGATTTTTGTTATGATTTTTGTTATTTCAACTCTCATGTTGAAATTCGCATTCAAATTCAATATTAACGAAAACTGGGATTGAATCTTCTATAATCAGGTTCCAAGCAATTTAGCTTCGGGTGTTTGAGTAAAATGAGTTGAATTTTTAAAAACATGGACTATGAAAGCTACCTTTTCCTCCCGGTACAGGCCGGAAGGACTTTTAAATTTCGGATTATTAAAAAACTTTTCTGTGTGAACATTTATGTCGTAAGAATAACAGCCATGTCAAATTTCTAACTTCTATTCCTAACAATTCAAAATAAATCATAATTTAGAACACTTTCCATTTATTTTACTCTTTTAAATTTTGATTATTTTAGAAACTATTCTTAATAAGTATTTACATTTTAAAAGCAACCACTATACCAAATTTCAATTTTCTAATCCCAACTGTATCACAGATATCACAATTTTAGAACGATTTTTGCTCTAATACCTTTTAAATTTTTAATTTAAAAAAAAAAACTGTTCTGTGCAAGCATTTGTATCTGAAGAGTAACAGCCCGGTTAAATTTCAAGTTCAAAGCCAACAAACTAAAACAAATTGTAATTTAATACATTTTCTGTTCATTTATCCTTTTAAATTTCAATTTTTTTTAAACTTTTTTTTTTAGAAATGGTTCTTAGTGAGCCAAATAATCATTCCAACACATTTAGCTCCTCACTGCTTGCTTTCTGAATTAGTTCTGCAAAACTGCTTTAGTCCATGAAGCTTCAATTGTCAGTCTTCATCATCTCCTTTTCAGGTAAGTCACAGGTTAAAAAGCCCTGTTCATGTTGGAATTTACATGAAAACCTTTTTTAAGTTTGGTTTAATCCTAGTAAGTTTTCCCCCATCTCTTTCCATCACACCCGCAATGTTTAGTTAAATAATTGTAATAAAAGGTAAATGGTGTTCATCTTAAAGCTTTTGTTAAAGAAAAAGTTAAACATAGTTGGTAAGAATCTAAATGCAAACAACACTGTTCATAGAAAATTTTAGTAAAGTTAAGATGGTTTAATTGGATATACATTACTCTTTATTTTTATATAAAGAACTGTTTTCAATATAATTACTAATAATAAAAGATATATCCTGAATGTTGTATTTAGGAAGAAAGTAACTTCATTTGCATCTAAACTACCATGTCAACAGTCACTAGAAATGGTAGGTTGGTTGATATCATATGCTATATCATATATTATTGACTGTATGTTAAACTGGTTGTCAAGCTGTTAATCTTTGTTAACTTGCAACCATAACCTTTTTCTTGTATTATGCTAATGTTATTAAATTAACTGTGACTATAACTTATATGTCAGTTTAAATAAAGATGAAGCAGATGTAGCTACTGTGTACACTTGCTTGGCCAGCAGTAAACTCCAATGCATGATTTTATGCAGTAGCAGTAGTTTAATTTACAGCCAGAGGGCTGCAGGCAGTCAATGAACTTAGATAATGTTATGTTATTCTACTAACAGTTTTAACCAGTTCTTAAAGCTGCTTAGTTAATATGCTAATAAAGTTTTTCAATAAAAGGGATTTGTTTTTCATCAAGTTATTTTCTATTCCTGATCTTTAGTCACTTTCACTTTAACAAACTTTGTTCTTATGTGAGCTACATACAGAGTCGCTATTCTTATAACAGCTGGCTAAAGAGATGTGGTATTTACTTCTCCAACATACACCTGTCATCACTCGCTTTTATAGGCTCTGCTAATCACAAGTGCACACTTTTGCACAGATAAATAGTATCATACGTTTTTACATAGAAGTTTACATAATTTACAGGGGTAGTACCAGGGTTGTTACGTTTAAAACATTTTGTTTAAAACAGCTGTTTAAAACATGTTTAAAACATTACATTTAAAACAATGTTTAAAACATGTTTATTGTTTATAATGTCACAATGTGACAATTCACAAATTAAATTCACGTGGAAATCTTGTTGAAGGGGCGAGGCCAACGAGGTAAGCGCGTAACATCAGAATATTAAATTCTTCAAATTAAAATTAACTCTGGTCTTCAACATGCAGAAAGAAAAGGAATTGCTTACCTTTTCTAAGGTTTATCCAATTTTAGTAGTATCCACTGGTTTATATATTTCCAATAATTGATAACTTATTATAATCACTTCTTGAATAATTCTATTTAAATGCACCACCGCTGAAATAAAACTTGTAAAAAATAATATTAATGCACAATTCACACTGAATAAATAGGTTCACGTTTGGATTGATTTTAAAAATTATATTTTACATTACTTAAAATTTTAAAAGGTTTACATTTAGATTAATTTTAACATCAGGAAACATTTTTTCCTGTGACTTTACAGAATGAAGGATAGTAATACACTGACTCATTTTCACAAAGTTTGGAAAGTTATGAGTAAAGTTGCATCATTTCTTTGAAACAAATTGACGTTGAATAATTGTCCTTTTAAATGTTTTAGTTCTGTAATAAGTTTATAATGGCATAATCACAAATAACAAATTATAAACACATTTCACATTATTAGAAGAGAACGATTATAACGAGGTAATAAATCTCTATTGCTTTATAAACTTGAAACTTAAGAGTCATAAATTAGGTCACTTGTTTTAAGAGATGAGAGAAAAATTATCGTTGGGTTTTTATCTGCGTGCTTCATCATTTTCTTTATTTATTTATTTTACTTTGAGTGGAAAATATTAAGTGATTGAAATGAATGGATTAGTTTTCTACAATTTCCCCCTTAATCCATTCATGGGGATTAACTAATATTTTCATTGAATTTCTGTGTTCGATGAATCGAGGCTTGGGTAAAGGTTTGGTAAGTGCATCAGCTATCATTTTTTCTGTTGGAAGATATCTTAACTCAATTATGCCTTCTTCGCTATATTGTTTAATGGCATTAAATTTGACGTCGATGTGCTTTGATCTTTTCGTGAATTTTTCTGATTCAACCATTTTTATGGTACTTTGATTGTCTTCATATAAAGTGATTGGTTTTTGCTGTGGAAAGCCTAGATCGTCAATTAACTTCAATAACCAAATTATTTCTTGGCTAGCATGTGCTGCGGACACATATTCAGCCTCTGCTGAAGATAAGGCAATGCAACTTTGCCTTTTCGTCGTCCACTGAATTGGGTTGTTGCCCAACATATATAATATTCCCGATGTTGATCTACGGGTTTTGGTATCACCTGCCCAATCGGCATCAGCGAATACCTTTAATATTGGTTCTTCATTAGTGTTAATTATTAATTTTAGTTCTTTAGTATGATATAGATATCTTATTATTCTTTTTACGGCTTGCCAGTCTTTTTCGCGAGGATTCTCATTTCTTCTGCTTAAAATGTTTACTGCTGCTGAAATGTCAGGTCTAGTTATTGTTGTTATATAAAGCAATGAACCAAGTGCCTGGCGATATTTAATATTATTTGGCATTAAATTATCATCATCATTTAATTTGTTATATCCTGGTTCCATTGGAGTTTTGCACGGTTTGGAGTTTTCAAGATTGAACTTTTTCACTAAATTTTCAATCTTAATTTTTTGATCAAGAGAATAACCGTTAGGTAATTTCTGAATTTGAGTACCTAAATAGTTACTAATATTGCCTAGATCCTTTAATTCGTATTCTTGTTTTAGAGAATTTACGATTTCTTCTATTATTTCATCTTTGCTGGCGATGAGTATATCATCAACATATATTATTATGTACGATGTATGATCTTTTTCTTTTCTAGTGAAAAGACATGTGTCTGCTGTACTTTGGATAAAGTTCAAGTTGTCTAGTGTTTCAGCGATTTTAATATGCCAAGCTCTGGCGGCCTGTTTGAGGTCATAGATTGCCTTTTTGAGCTTGCAAACTTTTTCAGGAAATTGTTCGTTTACATAGCCTTCAGGTTGATTTATATATATTTCTTCATTTAAGTTCCCATGAAGAAAAGCGGTGTCAATATCTACATGTCGCACATTCAAATTATTATAAGCTGCTGCTAAAAGAAGTGTTTTGATGGTACAATGTTGTGCTACTGGTGAAAATGTTTCTTGATAATCTTCCCCATATTTTTGACTGAAACCTTTGGCAACAAAACGTGCTTTATATTTTTGTGTATTTCCTGAACTATCAATTTTTCGTTTGAAAATCCATCTACTTTCTATGATTCTTTTATTAAGAGGAGGATCGACTAGATCCCATGTATTATTTTTCATTAACGATTGTATTTCGTTTTCAGTGGCTTTAAGCCAGTTTTTCTTTTCTAGTGGATTGTTTATTTTGATAAGCTGTTTCCAGTTTTCAGGTTCTGTTGTATCGCAATCATTTGCTAAAGCAATAAAATTGTCGGAAGTATATCTTTGAGGTGGTACTCCTCTGTTTTGTCTTTCAGATCTACGAGGTTGATGTGTTTCTGATTGTTTGGGCGCGTCAGGTGTACAGGGTGTGTCACCTATTTCTATTTCAATGTATTTTTTATCTTCAATTAATTGTTCGTGATCATTAATTTTCTCGTTTAAATTGTTCAGTTTTTCTTCCAGAAATTTTACAGATCTGGAAATTATTATTTCACCATTTTTAGTGAAAACGCGGTATCCCTTTGTATTATTATCATAGCCCATGAAGATACCCTCTTCTGCTGTGTCATCTAGTTTAGATCTTTTGTGTTTGTTTATGTAAGTGTATACTTTACAGCCAAATACACGTAAATAATAGAGGTTTGGTTTTCTTTTGAACCAAATTTCATATGGCGTTTTATTTGTCAATTTAGTGGGGAGCCTATTTTGGAGGTGATTAGCAGTATTTATCGCTTCACCCCAGAACCTATGAGGTAAATTTGCTTCGGATAATAGGCTTCGTGTCATTTCAATTAAACTTCTGTTTTTTCTCTCAGCAATGCCATTCTGGCTGGGACAAAATGGAACTGTGTATTCATGTTTTATACCATGTTCCCTTAGAAAGGCTTCTGTTTTATTTCCTATGTATTCCCCACCGTTATCCGATCTAATCGCCGTCGGATATTTTCCTTGTCTGGTTTTGACCATTTGTACATAGTCTTTTATTTTTTCATAAACTTCATCTTTACTTTTTAATAAGTAAATAACTGTGAATCTAGAACTGTCATCTATGAATGTAAGGAAGTAATTTTTTCCTCCTATTGTGGGTGTTTTAAAAGGCCCACATAAATCAGTATGTACTAAATCTAATACTTTTGTTGTTTTATTTTCGATAGATTTAGAGTACGGTGCATTTGTTGACTTTGTTTTTATACAGGTTTCACAGTTTGTTTTATGATTACAGTTATTTATTTTTATCCCACTGGCCAAGTCATTTTTGACTAATTCTTTTATACTTTCATTATTTCTGTGGCCAAGGCGTTTATGCCAAATTTCGAGGCAATCTTTATTTCTGCAATCATGTGCAATGTTTATTTTATTTTGAGAACTTTCTTCTAGTGTTTCAACTTGATATAAGTTATGTTTCTTAAATGCTTCTAAGTATATTTTTCCATTGCACGATAGTATGCATTTTTCATTTTCGAAAAATACTTTGTAGCCATGTTCTGTGGCTTTACTTACGGAAATTAAATTTGATTCCAATTGTGGAACAAATAACACATTTTTAAGTGTAATTCTATTTATACATCCATCAGATGTTTTTGTCATTATTTGTGTTTCGCCGGTTCCGTAAGAATTTAATGTATTCCCATTAGCAATTGTTACTGCAGTTTTTTCAGTATCGTTGAATTTTGTAAATATATCCCTATCGTTCGCTATATGCGAAGACGCTCCTGAGTCAATTAACCAGGTTTTATTAGCGGGATTGACAATTATGAATGCTGCATCTTTATGTTCACTTTTATTTATTTGTACCTGTTCATCTGTTTTTGATTCATTCATTTTATTTTTACTATCACCTTTTGTATTTTCAAAACACAACGATGTGTACTTTTTGTATTTGTATTGTGTTTTAGGTGTAGTGGTCTGTGTGTTTCTGTTCTTGAGATGCCAGCATTGTTTGTAAGTGTGATTTGATTGTTTACAGTAGGTACAATATTTGTTTTGCCCTTTATAATCTTGAGTGTATTTCTTTTGTGTTTTAAACACCTTTTGTGAGTTTTCAACTTGCTCACTATTTTCTACCCGTTTATTAAATTCATCAGTAAGTTTGCTCTTGATGAATTCGGGAGTTAATTCAATTTCATTTCGGGCTTCGAGAGCTGTTATTAGAGTATTATAACTCGCAGGTAACGAGCACAATAGAAGTGCAGATAAATGCGAGTCGGTTATGTTCTCTCCTATTGCGGAGAGCTTATCTTTTATTTCCAGTATATTAGTAATGTGTTTGTGCATGTTCCCATTTTCGGGAAGTTTTGCACTATACAATTTTCGTAACAAATACAATTTACTGGACAAATTGGCTCTCTCATGAATATTTTTTAAACTATCCCATGTCTGTTTTGCTGTTTCTAAATGTTTTACATGAACTATTTGCGTATCGTCTATACTCAGGTTTATTAAAGCGCGAGCTTTTGCATCCTTTTTTCTCCAATCTTCGTTAATTGGTGTAGGGGGTTCCTGAGTTACGAGTTCGTACAAATCTTCCTTAATTAACAACATATTAATTTTAAACTTCCATATAGAATAATTATTATTGTTTAATTTATCTACTATTTGCATTTCCTTTATTGTCGCCATCTCGGAGAACTTGTTTATACAGTTTTTAAAGTTTTATTAGTTTAAATAGTTTATTAAATTCAATTATGTTTTCTTGAATTTTTAATCTAGCATAAGAGCTGAGTATTATTTTTATTAATTAGAGTCAATTATTAATCCTTAAGAATAAATTCTGAGTTCATATATTCATCAGGCTCATGATCACTGTTGAAGGGGCGAGGCCAACGAGGTAAGCGCGTAACATCAGAATATTAAATTCTTCAAATTAAAATTAACTCTGGTCTTCAACATGCAGAAAGAAAAGGAATTGCTTACCTTTTCTAAGGTTTATCCAATTTTAGTAGTATCCACTGGTTTATATATTTCCAATAATTGATAACTTATTATAATCACTTCTTGAATAATTCTATTTAAATGCACCACCGCTGAAATAAAACTTGTAAAAAATAATATTAATGCACAATTCACACTGAATAAATAGGTTCACGTTTGGATTGATTTTAAAAATTATATTTTACATTACTTAAAATTTTAAAAGGTTTACATTTAGATTAATTTTAACATCAGGAAACATTTTTTCCTGTGACTTTACAGAATGAAGGATAGTAATACACTGACTCATTTTCACAAAGTTTGGAAAGTTATGAGTAAAGTTGCATCATTTCTTTGAAACAAATTGACGTTGAATAATTGTCCTTTTAAATGTTTTAGTTCTGTAATAAGTTTATAATGGCATAATCACAAATAACAAATTATAAACACATTTCACATTATTAGAAGAGAACGATTATAACGAGGTAATAAATCTCTATTGCTTTATAAACTTGAAACTTAAGAGTCATAAATTAGGTCACTTGTTTTAAGAGATGAGAGAAAAATTATCGTTGGGTTTTTATCTGCGTGCTTCATCATTTTCTTTATTTATTTATTTTACTTTGAGTGGAAAATATTAAGTGATTGAAATGAATGGATTAGTTTTCTACAAATCTTTCAACAGAAAATTAATTATTGTAGAAAGAATTTTATTGTTAATTTTTAAATTATTGGCAACTGCTATAACGAAAAATGTTTAAATTTAATAGGAAAAGGCTGTTAGATTTTTGGTTTTTTATTTCTCTATATTAAAATAATATGATTTTTTCAAAATGTTATGATTTTCAGCGTGACAGTAGGTATTCAGCTGTAAGTACACAAAATTTCAAGTCTGTTAGCTATACAGTTTCTGAGAACCAGCTCTGTGACGGACAGACAGAGAAGTGGGACGAATAGCGTTTCGTGAGATGAACGAAACCCTAAAAATGTTATGCTGTCAGTTACCAATCATAAATTCGCTACTCAAGAATCAAATAAAATGGACAATTTTGTAGAAATAACACCTTTATCTGGTGGATAAGCCTTGAAAAACACGTCGATAACAATGTCATGATGATCATAAAACAATTACAAGCAGCTGTATGCTCTACTGCTGGTTTAGAAAGAGTGTTTTCTACTTTTGGCTTTGTGCAGAACAAAACTAGAAACCAGTTAGGTGTTTGATAAGGCTGCCAAACTTGTTATACTATTTTTAAAGAACTTAATAATTAAATGTTTTAGTTTAGAATAAAAAAATTAATTGTTAATTAATGTTTGGTATTTATTATATAATTTTTTTCTTCCTTAACTGTTTTTTAAAAATATTTTCATTCTTTATATTTAATTTATTAATTTTTGCTCACTTTAATCAAAATTGTGCTGTTGAATGAGAAAAAAACGTTTTAAACATTTAAAACATGTTTTAAACAAAAAAAACACGTTTTTTGTTTTTTAAAAAAAAAAACATGTTTTTTTCCAACCCTGGGTAGTACTAGATATATTTACCCTAGATATATACCCTAGATGATATTTCAGGACATATTTTTTTCGATATTTCAAGACAATTTCAGGACACATTTGCTTGGCATACTAACCAAAAAAACCCTTAACTCCCTCTTCAATACATTTTATTATCATAAATAGTACATTACATACACAATTTTTTTGTTGTAAAAGTATACATTTAAAAGAAAAGCAATTTTGCCAGAACCCTTTGACCAAGCTGCTAAAAAATTGCGATTTTTGCATTACTGAAGGAGGAAAATCTCGATTTTTTCTTCACTGATCAACGAAAATTGCAAAAGATTTTCTTCTTTATAACTGATTGGTAAAAATTGTGATTTTTTTTTTTTTTTTTTGTGACTGAGAAATGAAAATAGCATAATATATCTATATAAATTACTTAAATTTATGTACTAAACAAATAAAAACAGATAATTATTTTATAGTAATTATCAACACAACAGAAGTAATAGCAATCTATACAATAAAAAATATAAAACAAAGTAATGTATTATTGTACAATAAGATAACATACCATTATCTATAGATGCCACAATTGCATCTTCACTCTCACTAACACTAGACGAAATTGTCAAAGCCCATTTTGCTTCAAAAAAGTGCTGAGATGTTTGATTCAAGCAGAAAAACTCATGAAGATGCAAGTAATTCCATTTTATAATAAGTGACTTCTCAGAACCACACTTTTCTAAAGTAAAACTTTGCTTCAAATACCAATGGTAATTCCCACATGTCCATAGCATTACTGAAACAAGAGTATGATTAGCTCTTAGAAATAGCTCAACTTAAAAATTTTAGTAATGTTCACATACAACAGAGTCATTTTAGATAGCATTAATATATATATATACTAGCTGTTACCCATGACTTCGTTCAGGTAACATTAAAAAAAGAATAAATGCATTAACTTAGCAAAACATTTCACTTGATAATTAACAACATATATAATTAACCAAAGCTGTATCACATTTTATAGGAGACCATACGGTATTTGTTTGCTATAGGGGCCTTGACATAACCCTGTCTTAGAAAAGTGAAATTTCATGCCAAATAATATATATAATCGCGAAAATGAAACTGCAACTAGTGAAAAAAGGAGGACCCAGTAAAATCGTGAAAATCGAGGAATTCCTTTTCGTAAAACGAAAAACAACACTGGCAGAATTCTTCTATACAACAGTGCATTTTAGGTGGTATTTGGTGTACAATTTGTATATGTGTGCATTGCTAAATGGGCATTATTATATTGTTTATTTGCATAGACATATGTTATATATTTCTTACTACATTATCTTGTTTATGTATATATTAAATTAAGTGCTTCACGCTAAGTGGTGTAAATAGTGAACAAACTGCTTGTGGATTTTATACATTGATAGATATTTCACAAAGGTATAACAATCTGAGGCGATTCTAAAATGTAAATAAAGGTTGCTAGAAGGTACTTTAAATTCTGCCCAATTTAACCTCGATATTTTCTCTATCGCGTCAAGAACACTATAAGCAAATAAATACCGACGACACAAATCTGATGATCTAAATTTACATATTTTTGTTAGTATATATAGGATTATTTTGATTTATTTCATTCGCTTGAAATTTTTTATGCTTTCTCTAGGGTTAGGTGTCGAATAAATGTACTTTCTTGTTATTATATTTTGCCATTTCTATTTATTCTATTTTCCATTCATTCCATTTATGGATACTGATTTAATTTACATATTCGTGTCAAAGAATATTCGATTATCGTTTTAATCGAATATCGCCGTTTGCGGTGTGCTTATGAAATAAATATAATTTATCAACTATTGTAAAATATACAATAAATACTTTTAAAGAGAGTGAGCTATTAATATTGAAACACAGGTTATCTTAAAATACAATAGGAAAAAAAATACGTACTACGCCAATTGATTATTCGATTATCGTTTTAATCGAATATCACCGTATGCGGTGTGCTTATGAAATAAATACAATTTATCAACTATTGTAAAGTATACAATAAATACTTTTAAAGAGTGAGCTATTAATATTGAACAGAAAATAGAGAAATGTGGGTAAGTTAAATATATTTTGATTATAGTAATTACGTTTTTATAATAAAGATATATTGTGATACTATGTACTGTTTATGAACTTTATACTGAGAATAAATTAATGTAAATAAAGGTGAAATATGAATGAATGTTAATGAATCCATGTGTTTAAAAGTGTATTTGAGGCAGTAAGTCTAAAAAAACATGAAATGAAGGCTTTTCACAATATCCAGATACTGCTATGTTGAAAAAAAAAATCATTGTACCCGCCGCATCGCCAATATTTTGAACTTTTAAACACGTATGCGCCGCGGCGCTTACTCCCGAAATTACGGTATATATATTCCTATGATCAGTTTGGTCGCGACAGGCATGGGGGAAGTTTCATGTGTAATTACCGGTATAACCCAGCATGCAAGTCTTTAGCCTTGCAGCCTGTCTCCATTAGTTGTGCTTTTTCTGTTTATAGTTTTCGTTTAGAGTTTTATTAGTTAGAATTTTTATGGTTATTTGTTAGTTTTTCTCTGCTGTTCAGGAGTTTTGGGATTGTAAGTATATTATGTGGTATTCGTATTATATATATATATATATATATATAAAAACTTATTGCAAAAATTAACCATTGAAACAGAAATAACTGACCAAATGCAATGAAATTATTATCCCAAATAGCTATGTCAAATTACACATTATAAAACATAGTCCTAACAAATGAAGTATTTATTCAAAAAGTGAAACATAAGTAAAAAAAAAAAAAAACACAAATGCAAGCTTATAATGTAATTTACTTTTTCAAGGGCTGGGAAACCACATTATAAGCAAAGAATGATTGTTTTCATATATATATATATATACACATATTACTTTTTAAAATTTAAATTAAAAATATGGTATCTTTATGTTAGCCGTGTGCAGACGATAAATCGCCAACCTATCCCATCATTCGTATTGAATTCATTAAAAATATAAATCTTTCACTCATTTCATTTAAAACACAGAACTTTAATTTACAACACATACATGTAAAATACATATATTACGTATATTTAAAATAATTCCTTTCATGTGAAAAAGAAAAAGAAAAAAAAAGAGAAATTAATCACAAATAATTTGGTAACCCAAGATCATTTTATTTCAACATCAAAACAAATCTGTTTTATTTTTCTATATATGACATCATATTCGGTTGCTTTCCATACTTACTCGTATTTATGCACTTTGTATTACTATCAAATATTTGAAAACGCACGTTTTATGTCTAATATGACATCATTTCATATTCTGTTTAATTCTTAAATAATTCATTTCCTTTTCATTTCTCACGTGGAAAATTTTCACTTGAAAATAAATTGTTGATTAAAAATTATTACTCAGGGGTTTATTTTATATTGGCAACGATAAAGTATTAGCAACAGTAAAATAAATTTAACCATTTTAAAAAAAAGCTGCAAAACCGGGCCCTTTGGGCCAAACCAACCAACCATTTTAAAATATACGAAAAAATGTCCATTTATTCTGTATGAAAATAATGAAATTTTTAATTTTTAAGAAAAATATTGATATAAAATAAACAAAAACCAGCCTATATTCATTTGAGGGTTATAATCAACTTATATGCAAATATACAGGATAATTAAATGCTTCATTTTGACGCTGGCTTCAGCCTAACATTTGCACACAATCAGATTTATAATATTACTAGCTGTTACCCGTGACTTCGTTCACGTAACATTAAAAGAAGAATAAATACATTAATTAAGCAAAATATTTCACTCCCGATAATTAAAAACGTTAATAATTAACTAACTATTTATCACATTTCATAGGAGACAATACGGTATTTTATTGTTATAGGGACCTTGACATAACTCAGTCTTAAAAAAGTGAAATTTTGTGCCAAAGAATCGCGAAAATAAAATTGCAACCAATACAAAAAGGAGGGAAAATAAAATCGTGGAAATAGACGAATTGGGTAAAGACAAATGTCAATTTTACCTGATAAACAATTTTACTTTTAATGCCTTTGTGAAACATCTTAACAGCCATCCTTCAAAAAAACATTAATTGGAAATAGTACATGCTTTTCTCTTTAAATTCAATTCTGCCTCCTTGTTTTAATGCATAGCTGAAACAAATCTTGTTTTCTAAATGACAGTATGTTGACAGGCAATTTTTGTTCCCCAGAATAAATTGATTCATGAAGTTTGAATATGTGAAAATATGTTTTAATTTTTCAGATAATTTACTGAAATCAAGATTTTGTTTTCACCATCTATTCAAAGTGAAAATAAATTCTGTTTTTCAGTTTTAATGAGAAAATGGTGTAAAAAATATACTGATCTGTTTTATTTCGCCTTTTTTATACACAAATATGGAGTAATTTACTTTCCGTTTTTACAGAAACTTCGTTAAAATGTTGTTGCGAAATACAAACACACGGTCAGATTTTAATATAATAGATCTGTATTCATTTTCCTTTTCTTAAAATTATGATGTGATTTTTAGCAGAAAACTCTCATCTGTATATAACGGATACTCATGCTTAATAATCAGTATAGATAAAAAAAAATTTCGTTATAAATATGGCGTGAAATTTATCTACTTTTTATACTTACTGATCCTTGTATTATTAATGTAAAGAATTGACTTATACTCATTTTAAAACATATTGGAAAAATCCCGTTTTAACTCAAATATGACGTCTCTTTTTCCCCAGAGAAATCCCTTTTTAATGACATAATTCTTGTTAATTTTCTTTTCCAGGCAATTAATTTCAATACTGGCATAGGGGAAATTATGTTACTTTAACGAAATAATATTAAATCTTACATTTTATCAACAAAAATGGAACTATTAACATTCGTCATTTTTTTTTTAGGTAATCGAGTTATTTCTTTAGTTTTAAGAATGAAAATAGCTATTTCTCGCTATCCATGACATCATTTTCGACATAGATAATTTTGCGGAGCATATTATTGACATTTGCTAACCATTTTCTTTTGAAACTGCTTTTTACTTTTAAAATTTAAATAAAAATTACGGTATAGTTTATCAGCCATGCACAGACGGTAAAACGCTAAGTATTTTACCATACAAAAGAAAAAAAAGTGAAGAAAAAACCCAAGATCATTTTATTTCATCAATCAAAACCTTTCCTCTTTATTTGCGATGTATGACGTCATATTGGCTTGTTTGCTATGGTTACGCATATTGAAACCTTGTATTATTATCAAAAACTAAGAAAAGTACGTTTTATTTCTAATAATATTATTTAATCTTCTTTTTAATTCTTTAATTTTCTTATTTCATTTTTATTTTTCACGTGAAAATTTTTCAATTGAAACTAAATTTTTGAGTATAAATTATTATTACGGGTTTTAAATTAGTTTTGGCAACGATAAAGTATTAGCAACGGTAAAGTAAATTTAACCATTTTAAAATATTATACGAAAAAATGTCCATTTATTCTCTATGAAAATAACGAAATTTTGAATTATTAAGAAAAATATTTGAATAAAATAAACAAAAACTAGTCTATGTTCATTTCACGGTTATAATCAATCTATATGCAAAAATACAGGATCATTAAATGCTCCATTTTGACGCTGGCTTCAGCCTAACATTTGCACACAATCAGATTTATAATATTATTAGGATTAGGATATACATATATATATATATAGCCTTTAAGTAGATTTTAGAAAATAAAGTATTTATTTAAATTACTCTTCATAGACAGTAGTATTAGCATACAAAATAAAAATTATGTCTACATTTCTATGAAAATTGAGAAAAAAAATATACTTTATACCTTTTCATAATATCTTCCCTCTAATTATGTGAATAATCCCATAATTCATACTACATTTCAAAACATGTGACAAAGCATTTTTTAGATGTTACTTCTCTGGGCTCTATATAGCTGAAATAATTTCAGTAACTATGTTGAATTTTCTTCAATGTAGTTATGGCTTGGGCAAAACAATTTAATAGAACAAGCTTAGAAATATAAAAAGTATATTGGTGAGTCAATCTTTTTTATATAGCCCTGTGAAGGAGAAATTTTACAGAAGAAAATTTAATACAAATATTCACACATTGACATTTCAGTTTTGTAGGGATCAGATAAGTAATTTCTACAAAATGTTTCACCTCTTCCTTTGAAATGTAATCTGTATGATGGGACTACTACATATCATTTGAGAAAAGATACATTTAAAAAGTATAAACTATATTTTGCTGCACCAATATATTTTTATTTTTTACTGTTTTACTCTCAGTTTTTATGGAATACCTTTTATATTATTTTTTAAAAATATATAAGAAAACATAAGTAAAAAGACTATTTAAAAAATCAATATTGCAATTATTGATTAAATTCAGTGACTGCACAACACAAATTAAAGTATTTCCTTTTTACAAAATTGGCTAAATAAAAATTAGATTTTATTAAATGATTAAAACAATTTAATTTTTGTGAACAAAGGATGAATTATAGATGGATTTAATTTTAGGACACAATTACCACCACTTACAATGATAACGGGTTATAAGAATTGAAAACTCAAATGCAAAAATTATTTGAATTATTGTCAGAAGAAATCAATGTTACAAGAATCCATGTGCCTGTTATAAGAATCAAGATGTGTTGGGGGAATTTATATAAAAGAATAGGAAAATAAAGCTTTTTTTTTTTTAAATTAAGGATTTATTTATTTTAAAAAAAATCTTGGTCAGATGTGCAAATGAGAAATATTGGGAAGAAAAGTTTTTAATAGTGGTAGGATAATGCTTGCACTGTAGTGTCTAAGGAAGTAAATAATGTTTGATCCCCCCTGCCACCACCGCTACATACACACATCGCAACAAATACTATTCTTTTAACACAAATGAGCTAGTCCAATTTTCTTCTTAATTTTGAAGATTAAAGTAAAAATGCAAAGACATTTGCATTATATATAAATTAGTAGCACAATGAGTGGGAGCCTTATTATAAAATATTGTTTGAAGATGAATTTGTAGAGCTACATGAACTGAGCTTATGGATTAAAATAACAGATGTTTGATTAAAATATCATAGAAACTCGACAGAGTTTCTAGCCAAGCATAAGAAACAGCAATGCATTGAACCGTAAATGAAAGGAATTTCCGCCAATGGATGCCAAACGATTTAAAAAAAAAATTTTTGAACTCTGTCTAGTTTATATTTTGCGGACGAGATAAAATGGGTTTTTGACACATCTATATCTCACGTTCTATTTATGATAGAAACAAAATTCTTGATTCTATGAAATGGGGCGTGCCAAGGGACTAAGAATTCAAAAGTAAAGCAAAATCTGATGAATAGGTTTTCAGTAAATGCGATTTTAAAAGTGCCGTTTTTTGCACTTTTTAAATCTTGTTCAGACCAAAAACTGTTGACAGGGCTACAGCAATGTGTAATTATCGGATTTTTATGCGGTTTACGTTATTTGAATCGTTTTTATGAGTAGTTCGGACCTTTGTAAGTTTCATGTAAAAATATTAATTAGTTTTTGATTTATAGCAGTTTAAAGTTATTGTTTCCTATACTTAACATAGAGCAAAAAACTGTTGACAGGGCTACAGCAATGTGTAACTATCAGATTTTTACGCGGTTTACGTTATTTGAATTGTTTTTATGAGTAGTTCAAACCTTTGTAAGTTTCATGTAAAAATATTAATTAGTTTTTGATTTAGATCAGTTTAAAGTTATTGATTCCTATACTTAACACACAGCAAAAAAATAACAAATGACCCAACTCTTTTAGGAATGGTCGTATACACATGATATTAAGATATGTTATTACACTCGACCCAAGTAAGCTTCCTATTATAAAAAATCGTAACATTTAAGGTTCGTTTACAGGGTCTCACAAAAATCTTTTGATATAGGGATCGTTTGATAGATCTTTTATAGATCTTTTGATACATTTTGATAAGAGTTGTGTAATTATCCGATTTTTACGCAGTTTGCAGCATTTGAATTGTTTTTATGAGTAGTTCAAATGTTTAATATTTCGTGTAAAAATATTAATTGGTTTTTTATGTATACCACTTTAAAGTGATTTATTCCTATACTTAAGATGAAGCAAAAAAAATATTAAATGTTCTAACTCTTTTCAAAAAGAACGTATGCGCATGATGTTAAAATATGTTACTACGAACGACCAAAGTTAGCTTCCTATTGTAAAACAGAATTGTAGAATTTACTGTTCGTTTACAGGTTAACTCAAAAGATTTTTTAATAAGACTAAAAAGGTGTGTAATTAGCGAATTTTTACGTTGAAGTACATGATTCCTGTACTTAACACAGAGGAAAAACAATAGTAAATTGCATAACTTTTGTCAAATTGGCTATATACACAAGATATTAAAATATGTTACTACATCCTCTCTATTGTAAAGCAGCATTGAAGCATATACGTTTCGTTTACAGAGTCTCTTAGAAGATCTTGATTACATTACAACTGATGTATATTTACTGAGTGAGATGTATTTTAATGATTTTACACTGTTTCAATCTCTGTAAGGTTTCATTATCTTGCTTTAAAATTTAATATGAGTTCATTTTGTCCGTCTGAAATCTCGTCGATGTTAAGCTCTAAATCTATCAAAATATAGTATTTTCATCGATTAAAAAAACTGTGTTTATTTATAAATATATAATTCTAGCGTATCAGGAATTGATTGAAATAGCGATTACAAAATTCCAACTTTACGTTCATGCGCTGAGTAATAGAATGTAAAAATGTTGCTACCCCAAGATTACAAGTTTTGCGTTTAAATAGTTGCCGTTCATCGAATCTCCGGCTATGACGAACTTAAAATGCTAAATTTCGTATACAATAGGTGATCGGTAACGAACTGTTTGGTTTACGAACAAATCGGTTAACGAACACTTTCGCGTGAGATTTTTATGTTCGGAGAACGAACACCTCACGAAACAAAGCCGTGATGAAGCAATGCCATGTTTCATATTTGCTGAGCTAAACTTATTGCCTCTATTGTCAACTTTGAGAACATTTTAACAGTTGCATACATATGTCCTAATTAATTCATGGACTGCCAGAGATTGGGGACCTATATTTTAGGATCACCGAATCGGAATGAACAGACTATATGAACAGAAATCAGTTTAATAGTTTTTATACTTTTGCAAACGTTGCGAATTTTATATTTTTCAAATTCTCGAAACATTGAGTTAAAAAACTTAAACAAATAAAAAACTTCTAAGGTGCTCAGTAATTTTCAAAAATAATATATTTAATATGTTAGTATAAAAATCTCTGTAAATTTTTATGCTAATAGAAATAGGTTCGTAGAAATAAAAAAATGTTGATTATTCTCGGTAAAGTATGCTCCATAAACTTATCGTTGTAGTTGACCGAAAAAAAGTGCTTCTTATTTTTCCACATTTTTCTGAAACTGTAGTATTTTAATTAGTTTGTAAACTACTGTAAAATTGTCTAATTTTTTGTTTTTGAATGTATATAAACGGAAGAGTGATATAAACAAAAGAAAAAGGAAAATTAATATGTCATAAATAATCTGATGAATACAATGTAAGGAAATTAATATAAAAGTTTCCCCGTTGTTATGGTAGCGACATGTACACTGGAATAAGTCACTCAATAAATTGTATAATTCTGTTTATAGCATTACTATTATTTTTTTTTGCCCCTTTCATCTTTTCTTTTCTGAATAAAAATGGAATCCGTGTAATTGAAATTAAATACCTTACAAAAAAGAGTGATATCTCATCAAAAACAACTCGTTGTAAATGATCCCACCAAGCCACAAACCTAAAATGTCAATCACAAAAAGAAGTAATATCACATAAAAAAAAGCGATATAGAAGTGCATACTCAGAGTCCCGTGTAAAAATCTATCACCACTCATAATGTTTCCAAAGGACTCGGAGTGAGGTACAGTATGTGAAAACTGCTTGGCGACCTGCAGGCTTTTATAATGTTTGCGTTTCCTGCAATTACATATGGTTATATTATTTTTATTTTATTTTATTTTATCTATTTATTTATTTATTTATTTTGCTCCCATAAAATTTTAAAAGTTGAAGCTTCTGTGTTTGCATGTCCTTTCTTATTTATGAGCTTGAAAAATCAATTTGTTGATTTTATTTATCATTATTTAAACTAAAAACTCTACTCTTACGAAGAGGATTTTTTAAGTAAACGTATAAAGATTTTGAGTTTGTAATATATATATATATGAAACGAAGCGGGACTCCGTCGGTGGTTGGGGACCTCGATCGTGGCTTCGCCGGGCCGGGCCGGTGGCTGCGCAGACTGATGATGGCTCCGTACTTACGTCAAAGCGCTCATTCTGATTCCCTTGCATGTTCTTGTAGTCCTGGGCCGTGAGCGGGATTTGGTTAAATTCCGAGTGAATGTATTTCTGTTTAAATGAAGACACCGTCTATTACGGAACCTGGTTTATTTCTTTTTCTTACATGATTCCTTTTAAACCAGGCCCATATTGGCGTGAGAGCTGCTTTTTAAGTCTGTCTGGACATCGAAAGTTCGTACATCGCGATGCAATTCAGAGAGAGCAGATTGGCGTGGATTAGTTAGATGAGGGAAATCGTAAAAAGTTCGCTCCTGATAGCAGTGCAATGGTATAAATATGAGGTTTTGCATTATTTCTGCTAGAGGTCGTCGAAGTCAAAAGAGGCGTATTTTTAATTTTAATTGGCCGCGAGCTGAGTGATTGATTGTGCGGAATAAAGGCGTTGGCTCCATCGGCCGATGGGATGCAGAAAGACTTTAAAATTGCGTTAGCGTCAGCACAAATATTCTTATGAAGAGTCAGAAAACGATCTTTGAAAGTTATAAGATGCGATGCAGGAAAACTAATTTAACAGGGGCAACGGGAACTTCAATCAATTGAAACACAATTATTAAAGCATTTAAAAAGTTTTGATTTAAATTTCTATTTTTTAAAATGGTAATTTAAAATTTTAAAAGGGGCAAAAAGGGATTTTGCATTTTAAAAAGGGGTTTAGCTTTTATCCTTTCATATCCCCCCCCCCCACTAAAACAAGAGCCACAGGGCTCGCCTGCAAGACCTGTGGGTCTTATCTCGTGAATTTAACCCATGTTTTTTTTTTTTTTTTTTAGATTCTTATTTTCTCTAGCTCTCAAGTAATTTCTCCAGCTCTTCAGTATTTACTTCATGTTAGGAAATATTCCATAATTTCCCTATTTTTGGTCTTATCACTTCAGTTAATTCATCCATTTAATCCTCACCTAAGTTTCTAAATTACTTTTTGTTTCACAGTTATATATTTCTAAGTTCTGCTTTATACATATACATTCTGGATTATATTTACTTTATTTCAATATCTAAATACCATATTTAACATTTCATAAAGCTTACTTACAATAGCTGTATAATTTATCCAGGCCTATTCATTTTTACTTTCACACCACACTCTTAAAAACCACGCACCTCTATTTACCTTTTGCCGGTTTCATATCTCTCTGCACAGTCTAGCACCACGATGCGTCGAAGCACTTACGGCCGACGACGACAGATGGCGCGATTGTCTTTCTCTCCTACGATCTTTTCCTCGTGGCGGTTCGTCACTTCATCCGGATCTTTCGAGAAGCCGGTAGTGACGTTTGCTAAGGAGAGCGGTGTGATAGGTTGTTTACCTGGAGATGATTGCTTATATACGACAGTTCGTTGTTCACTCATTAGCTTCGCTTCATTGTTTTAATTCCTTTTGTATGTGGCAAGGCAATGTTGACATAAGTAATGCCGCCGGTAGATAATGGCTAGTGTTGGTGAAATGCAGTTTTAAAGATGTTCTATAATATTTGAATATGTTATTGTTTCTCAAGATGCTTTTAATCTCCGATGATGTTGCTTTTTAAATCTAAAGAACTTTTAGTGTTTTTATGAAAGCTGGGTGGTGATGTTGAAAGGATACATCTAGAAGTTTTATACATTCTCTCTTCTTGTCAACAAAGTTGCTTCTCCTGAAAGACATAGTGAGAAGAATGGCATTTGTTACCTAGTGTATCAAAACACCGGCTGCAACACGTTCTATCAATATTTCAGTTTATGATTTAATTTGTTTCATTAGTTTTTCTACTCAACGATGTTTTCCCTTCTCCTTATTATGTTTTAAACAAACTTCAGATATACTGCTATTAGGCAGGTTTTAAGAAGTTATGTTAGTATCTTAGTATACTGTTAAAAGGGGGAAGGTGAAATACATAGAGAACGTTCGTAAGTAAATTTGCATATACTTTCATTTAGTTTTTCTTGAAGTGATTTTATTATACTTTTGGTTTTATTTAATTAAGTTTAAAACTGGTTTAAGTTTCTATAAAGTTTTAGTTTATTAGTTGTTTTTCCCTCTCAGTTTTAACATCATATTTAAGTCTCTGGTTTTTGTCTTTTACTCTTAAGGTCTTTCAAATACTGTGACGGACTTCATCACGTTTAAGGTTTCAGATGAAGATCCGATTTATTTTGTTAGATACTTTTGCTTTGATGCTTTCGGTATGCTAATGACGGTACGCGTGGTATATCGGAGGTTTTCATGAGGCGGGGTTTGAGATAGATGTCAGAGACTTGTTTTGCATTTTGACTTTGATGCCTTCGGTGTGCAAATGACGGTACGCGTGGTACATCTGGAGTTTTTCATGAGATGAGATGTAAAACGAAACACAGTTTAACAATCTTTTAAGATGGTTAATATTTAAATGAGAGGTGAATGATAAAGGTCAATTTATGTTTATATCTTTTTGTTAAGTTAAAGTTGATTAAATTAAAGTTAATATAATTTGGAGTTATAATTGTGAATTAAATCAAATTACAGTTTACATTTTTATAAAGATAAGTAGAATTGAATTTAAATAAAAATAACTTTCTTTTGAAACTTTTCCTAGGCTTCAGTTCATATTAAAGATAAAAGTTTAAAGTATATTTTTATTTACATAGTTTATTGAATTTGTATTTTTGTCTTTTTGATTTTATTCTTGTTTTTATTTAATAAATGTTTAGTTGTTTTTAAAACAGTTTGTCTTTATTTTCAAGACACAATCCACATGTTACTTTACAGCTTTTTCTCATATTTAATTCGGGCAATCAATCGTCAGCATATACGCTCCAGTTAGCGTTTATACTCTGCATCCTGTTTTAATGTATTAGTAATTACTTTCGTAATTACTATAATAACACTTCAGCTCTCAAGTCAATTGGACCTATTTTTACATTTATATATCAAATTTACATAAAAATATTGGTTACACTAAAATAATGGAATTCTTTCAATGGTGCTGCAGCAAAACAATAATGTGTCTCGAGACGACATATCTTGATTATAACTGTTGTCATAACATAACTGTGTTTGTAGTGTTTCCCTTTCTTTCCAGTTTTTGTTTTAAAGTTTTTGATATAGTTTGTTGGGAAACATCCTTTTGTGTATAATTGCAAATTGCAACCATAAACTATATAGTATACCAAAATATTCACAGGTAAACATACTGAAAACTATACAACATATTCAAATGTAAAAAATATTCACAAATACAAAATATTAAAATGTAAAATATATTCACAAATACAAATTATTCAAAAATATAAAATATTCAATAATACAAAATATGCACTAATACTATCAACAAAATATATTGTATCTCAAATGCAATTTGAAAAGCTTGCATTTCTAGAAATATTGAATTTTCACACTGAGATAAAATAACAGTAAAATATCCTAAAATACTAATAACAAAAACAAATTATATTTCTTCGTATACCTTTCTGTTTTGTTAGGGACTTAGCTACTTCTATGATGCAGCCTTAGGTTCATATCCATGAAAAAACAACACTAAGTTGTTTTAAAAAAAAAGAAAACTACAGCTAATAAAAACTAAATATACACTTGCTATAATTTTCACCATGCGCAGGGTCAGTGCGATATGGGTTTTAATACTCTGAGGGGAATATCACCCAAAAATGTGCCACTTGCACGACAGAAAAAGAAAAGTGGGTAATCGATATTCACCTGCAGAGGGGAAGCGAAGCAGTTTTGCCAGATTCTCCGTTCAACCTGGAAAGAGAATCTGGGAAAACAGTCCGGCTAAAGATGGATGGCCACGGAGCGGAGGACCCCTTCATGTGTCATCAATTCGTCATTATAATATTTTTTAAAAATAATAAAAATTCTAACAGTACTTTTAAACTGTCACCATCATTCTACACTGCTGGGGAGATGGGTTACACGCCCAGCTGGATCCTCATCCAAATGCTACGAGTAAGGGGGACGATAGGAAAGCAAAAATTAAAAAAAATTGACAGCTGAAAGAGATAGATGGGGTTTATTCATGGCTGAGTTTAAGATTTTGAGGAGGGTGGTAGTATCTTAACTTGGAGGAATGGACAATTTCGGAATTTCTCTTAAAATGTGGGCTGGGTTTATCAATTTCAAAGGATACATCAGAAAGTTGTTTTAAAATGGTGTATGGGCCAGAATATGGTGCAGTCAATTTACGGGTATTCAGATAGTGAAATTCTTCATACATCACAATGTCACCAACTTTAAACTTTACAGGAAGGAAACGAGCATCATAACGGACTTTATTCTTTTTATGGTAAGCAATTGTTCTCACTTTAGCCAATTTTCTAGCTTCTTCCACAGGGGGATAGTAACTATTATTTGGTAAAGGGGGATCATATGGTAAATTTCCTAAAAATAAATAGCTAGGGGTGAATTGGGTTACAGAATGAGGGGTGTTATTATATTCATATAAGACTTCATCTAAAATCTTAGTCCAGGGTATTTTCTTGGATGTGGAACTGACTTTACATTTTAATCTAGTGACAATAGTCTGATTTAGTCGTTCAATTTTCCCATTCGTTTCCGGGTGATGGCTGCTCGTCAATCTGTGTTTTATATTGTAATTACGAAGAAATCTCCTAAACCTGGAAGCCGTAAATGCTCCATTTCTGTCGGTTAACAATCTATCTGGTACTTGTATTTGAAATAATTGTTTCAAAATGTTTGTATAAGTTACGGTAGTTACACTTTTTGACGGAAAACCCCACACATAGCGAGTTGCATGGTCAACGACTAAATGCAAATATTTTTTTGTATAATTGTAATAATTAAATCCGCCAACAGAGTCTACTGCCAAACATTCAAAAGGTATCTCTGTTGGGGGCATTAATTGCAATAAGCCAAATCTTTTTTGTCTACATTTTTTGTTTATCTGACAAGTGTGGCAGTGTTTTACAAAATTTTCAATGTCCTGATTAAAGTTAGGCCAATAATATTGCGGAGAGATTAAATTTATCATTTTATAAATTCCAGGGTGGCCAAATTGTGTGTGGGTTTTTTCTAATAGGGGTAAACGTAAAGACATGGGGACCACAATCTTATACAAACCTTTCTTTTTAATAACAACAACATCATTTATCTCAGTGTACTTTTTACCATCAATTGTTACATTTTCTTTCTTCTGATTGTCTCTTACTTCATTCAAGTCAAGGAGATGTATAATATGGGGTAAATTTTCTGAAACAGGTTGTCTAGATAGCATATCAGCTTCAACATTAGTGGAGCCTTTCTGGTATTTAATTTCATAGTCAAACATACTAAGTTTTAGGGACCAGCGGAAAAGACGTCCCCTTAAATTTTTAACACTTTTGAGCCAGGTAAGTGCCGCATGATCTGTATGTATGACAAATTTTTGACCGTGTAAATAATGATAAAATTTATCTAAAGCATCCACAATCGCCAAACATTCTAACTCAGTAATTGCATAATTTTTTTCATAATCACGAAGATTTCTAGAGTGATATGCTATAGGATGTAATGTTCCTTTTTCATCAACTTGTTTCACTACACATCCCACTCCATGACTTGATGCGTCTACAAACAAATGACAAGGTGTTTTGGGATCAAACAACTTTAAGATTGGTTTTTCAATTAAAGCATTTTTTAATTTTTCAAAAGAATTTTGACAATTTTGGTCCCACACATAAGGGACATTTTTCTTCAACAAATTGTTGAGAGGGTATCGAATGTTAGCATACTTTGGAATAAATTTGTGATAAACATTTATAGATCCCAAAAAACGTTGTAATTCTTTTACATTCGTTGGTGGTGTTAATTTCTTAATCGTCTCTATATTAGGGTTGTCAGGTGTGATACAACCGTTCGAGACTTCATATCCTAGAAAATTAATTTTGGATTTCACAAAATTACACTTTGACAATTTGAGTTTAAGGTTTTCTTGAACACAGATATTAAATAATGTCTCTAAATGACATAAATGTTCCTCTTCATTTTGGGAGAATACAATAACATCATCAAAGTAACTACAGGCAAAGTCAATTTTGTATTTATTAAGAATTCTACGGAGGGTACGGTTAAACCAAGCAGGTGTGTTTTTCCATCCAAACGGTAAACGATTCCACCAAGGGCGCCCATATGATTAATTTTAAGGGGGGGCTGAAAAAAATCTCAACTTCCACCAAAGCTATCATACATGTTAGTAAATATTTAAGGTACTTAGCGTTTTTTTCACTATCTTTTTGACAAAATTTGAGTCCCCCCCCCCGCAATCTTTTGACGAAATTTGCATTTTTTTGCGATCCTTTGGCGAAATTTGCGTTTTTTCACGAATCTTTGACTAAATTTGCGTTTTTTTCGCGATTCTTTGACGAAATTTGAGTTTATCCCACGATTCTTTGACGAAATTTCGTTTTTTCGCGATTCTCAAACGAAATTTGAGGTTTTTTTCCCCCGTGATCTTTTGACGAAATTTGCGTTTTTTCGCGATCCTTTGACGAAATTTGCGTTTTTCTCTACGAATCATTAACGAAATTTGCGTTTTTCTGCGGTTCTTTGACGAAATTTGTGTTTTTTCAGCTATTTGACGATATTCGCATTTTTCTCGCGATCCTTGAACAAAATTTGCGTTTTTCTGCGATTATTTTACAAATTTTGCGTTTTCCCAAGGATTCTTTGACGAAATTTAGTTTTTTTTCGCGATTCTTTGACGAAATTTTAGTTTTTCCCGCGATTCTTTGACGAAAAATTGCCTTTTTTCGCGATCCTTTGGGGAAATTTGTGTTTTTTAGCGATTCTTTGACAAAATATTCATTTTTTCCACGATTTGTAGACGAAATTTGCGTTTTCTCCACGATTCCTTTGACGAAATTTACGTTTTAATCGCGATCTTTTGACGAAATTCGTCTTTTTCCCGTGATCCTTTGACGAAATTGGCGATTTTTTTCTGCAAACGATTCACGAAATTGGTGTTTTTTGTGGCCATTTGTCAAAATTTGTGATATTCTTCCGTGATATATTTTATGTTCGTATTTTCGGAACCGAATGCCTTAAATTTTCAGACAGTTCGGAACATAATCACCTTCACCACTGGCCTGAGGGTACTGAATAAGGGGCTCACAACCATAATTGACAAAATCCATTTTGAAAAAAAAATGAGATAGTCCATTGAGAAGGTGCATAAAATCTGTTTTATACACTCTCACAGTAAACATAGTCTGTAAACAGATGACATATACAGGGCTGCCACGACTGAATATTTTTCTATACTATTCGCACCACTATTAAAAAAAAAACAGATTTTGTAGTATATTTCTCTTGAAAATTTTCTCGAATTTTATTTCAACAATCTTTTTTGAGAAAGTGGTGTGAGGTAGAATTAAAAAATTGTCGCCTGTATCAGCCCTGCATATATGAGAAACTGAAAACAGATTTGGCTCAGTGTGGGAATGGATAAAACAGATTTTATGCACCTTCTAAATGGGCTATCTCATTTTTTTTTCAAAGTGGACTTGGTATACAGGGAGTTTCTAAATGAATATCGGCGTTTTAACGCTTCATTACATACAACTTAAAATTATAATTAATACTTAAAATGAAAGAGCAACTCAAACAGTTTTACCTACAAGCTTACAAGTGTTCAATGTGAACACCTTTCGTCACACAGCACACATGACGTCAATAGCTCAGTTCTTCCCAAACGTTAATTAGTGTTTGTGGGGTAATTGTTGCAACAGCTGCCTCAATCCTGTTTCTTAGGTTGTATAGGTCAGCTGATAGTGGAGACATATACACTCGATCCTTTATGAACCTCAACAGGTAGAAATCACATGGCGTCAGATCGGTGAGCGTAGAGTGGTGTTTGGAAAGAGCTATCGACTTTATGTGTTCCGTGTGACGAAAGGTGTTCGCATTGAACACTTGTAAGCTTGTAGGTAAAACTGTTTGAGTTGCTCTTTCATTTTATGTATTAAGTATAATTTTAAGTTTTTTATAATAGATACTACAAAGCGTTAAAACCCCGATATTCATTTACAAACACACTGTACTATGGTTGTGAACCCCTCAAAATGACATTCCTACAGTGCAAATTTTTGACAGAATTGTCTATAATTTAATATGGCTGTCTTAACCCCTTGAGGGGTACCGGTATATAATATATACCACTTTTTAATGTATAACTTTGCCACCAGTATTACTAAGTAAAAATATTTATTATTCTTTTTTGCAGATTGAAAAGGTAAAAATTTATTATTTAAATTTACTGGTGTCAAAACATCGCAAAATGTAGCATTTTTAGGCCACGTGCTTGCCCTCCAAGGGGTTAAATAAATGGGGAAATGTAGTTTCTATGAGGAGATCATTTATCGTGACATTCTCACCACAGTCTTTGCTTTTCCACAAATCAAACCATGTTCTTGCTTCTGACTCCAAATTCTCAATATTATAAAAATGAGATAGCTCCTTGATTTCTTTGACAAAAAAAATTTTGCCATATTTTTCGTCATATTGGGATGAAGTAAAATTGCTTTGAATGACGTTTCATATTTCGATTCAAAAACCTTGACTCAAGGGATATAATTAAAGAGTCTAAATATGGATTTAGAAATGCTGCTCTGTAATATTCAAGAGGAGTGGCCATAGGAAGGTAAGATTATCTAGTAGACGTTCTATACATTTTAATATCGATTTCTTACAATTACAATTCTCCATTTTAGCTCCATGAAAATTTCTGAAAATTCTTCTTCTGATTCCGTTCTGTGTATAAGAAAAATCTCAAGAAGTTCATCTTTATGTTCTGATAAACCGAATGCAAATCTTAATCTACAAATTGTAATTTGTTTACAACTGGCTCCAGATAGAAAAAATATCGAGAAATTATTTTGAGGTATACAATAAACTTTATAGATGACGTTGCAGCATCTAAATGAATGACTTGTGAGCGTGTTTCTTGGTTTGTACTATTGTCTAGAGAAATATTACAGAGATTTTCTTTAACAGTGGCAAAATGATTAGGAAAATATCTTGTGGACTTATACTTTCCTGACTACATTGTTTCACGTAGACCAGGAAAGTGTGAGTTACAAGAATTATAAGGTTTCTGGTCGACGAAAATTATTTTGTCTTGTTCTGTAGGCTTAAGATAGAATTTTCGAGTTCTGGCTGCGTACAATCAGGATTCTAATCTTTATTAGATTCGGGAAAAAGAATTTTTCAATTAAAAATTGCACTGTACCATTCACAACTTATTATTAAATCTCTCTCTAAATTCTCAGAGTTTTGTTCATGCAAAATAAGTTATACCTGTGAAAATGGATCCTGTCTATAACAAAATCCTTCCTTATGCAGAAAAAGTGTTATTGTCTTGTAGGAAAAAAAACACACACAGTAACACCGGCTAAGATAAAAATCGTCTGAAACGGAATTTGTTTCCTATCTTGTGCTTTTCCTCTTTGTAAGAAGCAGACTATTCGGAAAGACTAATTAAAAACTTATGAAAATAGAACCTGTCTAAAACAGAATCCATCTTTAAAAGAAAAAAAAATTATGGCTATGACAAAATGAATTCCTAACAATTATACCTGCTAAGACGGAAACCCGTCTAAAACGGAAATTACTTCCGGTGACTTCTGATGTTGTCGAGGCATATTTTATTTATGCTTTGTTTTTAGAAGGTAAAGTTAAAATTTTCATATCTTGCAACTGATCTATATTAAAAAAATTTGACAAAACCAAAATCTAGGGGGGGGCTCAAGCCCCCCCTTGCCCCCCCATATGGGCGCCCTTGGATTCCACTCATATAACCCAAAGGTGGTGGCAAATGCCAGCTTCTCAGTGTCTCGAGGGTGGATAGGAATGTGCCAATATCCACTAGCTAAGTCAAGAGTGGAAAAAATTTTAGCATGCGCCAATTTATCTAACAGCGTGTCGATTCGAGGTAAGGGTTCTGCATCTGTTTTTGTAATGGCATTTAATTTTCTGAAGTCAATACATAACCGGCTTTTCTTCCCTTCTTCACGTTTATACACCAAAGTTACGGGTGATGAATAAGGACAATAGCTTTCTTTAATGATACCATACCGGCTCGCAATAAATTTTGAATTTGTTCTTTAATTTCCTCTTCTTCCTTAGGGGAAGTGCGATATGCTCTTAAAGAAACGGGGAGATCTGATGTTAACTGTATTCTCTGGGGTTCCATGTTTACACAGCCTATATCATATTTATCTTTGGCGAAAATACAGACATATTTGGCTAGAAGAGCAGGTAATTGTTCTCTGACAGACTGAACATTTTGCACATGGTCAGTGGTCTCGAACAACTCCGGCTCAAAATTTTCTTCGAATATCTCTGCATTTTCAATTGCTGGCTGGCTAGTATATACTTCGGATAAATGTAAAGTATGGTGAGATGCATTTGTTGGAATATGGTCCATGAGAGGTACTTTCTTATTATCTTGAGTTATTTGCATTTTAACACAGTCAATATTTAATCTAAATAGTTTACAATGGGGTAGCCCAATCAAAGCATAAGGTAACTGATTGTTAATTATAAAAAGTTCAATTCTCTTAGAGATACGTCCTAATTGCAAACTAACAAGGCATTTTTCTTTCAAAGCAAGAACACCTTGTGTTTGGGTGACTGGTATACTCTGCTGAACTTTACATATTTTTAGGTTAAGTTTATGGGCTAAATGACAAGGAATAACACTAATCGAACTCCCAGTATCGATCAAACAAGGTAGTGAGTCTTCATTTTTTACATAAGTAACTTTATGACAATCTCTATTTGATTTTTTATAGCTAGCTTTTTCTTTTTGTACATGTCCGGACATAAGAAATCGTCATTGATTACTAGATGTATTTCGGGATGACTCATTAGCGCTATGATCTTGGTTGGGGTTCGGCAAAGTCATATTGTGACTAGGGGTTGGTACTGCCAACACTTGTTGTCGAAAAGGGCAGTTTCCCACCCAATGATACGCATTTGGTATTCCGATATTAAGACAAACTTTGCATGGAGAGGGCGGCAAAGTGGTCTGGTGGTGTACATTAGGTCGTGGTGGAACATTTGAAGTCGGTCTAAACGTATTTTGGGGATTTCTTGCTTGATTTGCTGGAAAAGGTCGAATGGGGTGTGTTTGATAGGGAACTCTGTAGTTCCACTGCCTGTTAAAATTCTGTCCATTCTCATATGGAGGTCGGATTGGTCGCCATTGTCGATACTGATTGGGGTTTTGGGGGCTTGCTTCAAATTTGTTCTCATTTCCCTTTCTGTCCAGTTGCAGTTTGCTAATTCTGAAAACTAATTCACGCCATGAATGTGTAGTTGAGGGGTTGCCTGCAATAACTAACTTCTGCATTTCTAATGGCAAGCCCTCCGTTAACCCTTCCAGGATAAGTTTCTGCTCTAAACCTAAGGTTCGGCCTACTTTAGTCTTTTTTTGATAATATTTGTTCAAGTCCTCTCCAACTTTATATCTAATACGTGAAAAATCAGTGAGAGAAAGGGTATCGGGAATTTCGTAGTGTTCATTAAACAAAGTGACAAATTCGGACCAATGAAGTACATTTAGACAATTATTAATGTACAACGTAAGTGCACTGTCCTTTAAATATTTCTGTATGTGCCTAATTTTCCAGCACTCGTCTTTTCCCTGTCCTATACAGACACTCTCGAAATAGGCTAACCATGGTATCCAAGACATTCCATCTTGCGGAGAAAACGCAACGATATCGGGGTCTACTGACGTTTTTGGGTTGGCGGATACTGAAGTGTGAGCAGACCCAGCTTGAGCTGACAGGGTCTGTCCACCTAACATTGTTACACCAGATGTCTCTGGTGCACCTCCAGATTCCTGACTAGACTTCTGATTATTTTTCTCTTCAGGATTATTAACGGGATTATCATCTTTGCTCGAAATTTGATTTTTTTCTTTTTCGGGGTCACCTGATTTGTCTGTTAAATCCTCTACTTCTTTGGGAGGGGTTGGGCTACTCATGATGGATATAAATACTAAATATCACTGAATTACACAGAAATATAATACACAATTAAAGCACATAAGAATAAAAATGAAAAAATCTTTCAAACTATTTAAAATTTGTAACACTATATCTGTAAAAATCCGTTAAAATCATCTTTTTAAAATTAAAATCCACCTTAATAAATTTTTTTTTTCAATAACTTGAATTCAATAAAAAATTTAAATAACCTCACTAACTATAAAGTACGTTGCATATAAATCACCTTTAAAAAGTTTAACACCTAATAATAAAAATATTATAATAATATAATAATAATAAAATTTTCACTTCTGCTAAAATATTTTCAAACTGTCTAGAAAAATGATTTTAATATGAGGTTTATTTAATGTTATTTTTCATTAAAATCGTAATTATCACTCCAACACAACTAAAGACTTTTCATAAAAATCACCATTCTTACCCTTTCATCTCTTTAAAATTATGTTAAACACAATACATAAGCAATTATATATTTGAACTTAAATAGCTGACTTAAAAATAATTAACATTTTCACACAAATAATAGCATAATAAAAATAATCCTCTTTAATTTATTTTTGGCATGCATAAAAAATTAAATAAAAAGTTTGAGAACCACTTGTTTATGCTTCTAATAATAAAAACAATATTTCTTTAAAAATATTACTTGGCAGTTCTTTTAAAACAACCAAAATTGTAAAAAAGAAAAAAATTTCCTTCAGTGCTTGCCATTTAATATATCAAAAAGCATTCCAAAAATAAAAGTTTGAGAACCAATGCCTCTCACTAAAAAGATCTTAAAAAATTTTTTTTTTTTTTTTTCTGTACGGTTAATATCAAAAGTACATACCTTTATACGCCTTTGCTTTAAATAAATCCATAATAAAAATTTACCTCTTACTTTTTTTTTTTTTTTTTTCACCGCGACGCGAAACAATAATAAATTAATTTCACTGAAATATTTATCTCTATATCTTCTTGCACTGCACACGAAAATACTTTTTCCCGTAGTCACGTGGTTTTTGTTTTTGCTGAGCGCAGTTCTGATTTATTTTTCTTTCCTTTACTCTAGTCCAGAAATCGAAACTGAACATCTGAGTCACTTGAGTTCATTTCTTTATCGGCGCGCTCTTGAAAATTGAAAACAACTGTGTAGTTGACCTACTTTTCTTCCTGCTGATAAAACACTTGATTCTTGCCGGCAGAATGAAATACTGCACAAGATTGAGAATGAAGAAAAGTTAATGATTTACTTTCCTTTTGACGAAGAGAGATTAAGTACTTTTGAGTTTTTGGGATAAATTCCGTAAGTCTTTCACCGTATGCACACGCTGTAAGAATTTTTCACAGAGGTATTCGCTGGGATTGACGGGCGTAGATTACGTAACTGTTTAGTTTTTGGGATTTTCCCGTTGAGATGAACTGTCCTACTCGACTTCTGAAACGAAGCGGGACTCCGTCGGTGGTTGGGGACCTCGATCGTGGCTTCGCCGGGCCGGGCCGGTGGCTGCGCGGACTGATGGCGGCTCCGTACTTACGTCAAAGCGCTCATTCTGATTCCCTTGCATGTTCTTGTAGTCCTGGGCTGTGAGCGGGATTTGGTTAAATTCCGAGTGAATGTATTTCTGTTTAAATGAAGACACCGTCTATTACGGAACCTGGTTTATTTCTTTTTCTTACATGATTCCTTTTAAACCAGGCCCATATTGGCGTGAGAGCTGCTTTTTAGGTCTGTCTGGACATCGAATGTTCGTACATCGCGAGGCAATTCAGAGAGAGCAGATTGGCGTGGATTAGTTAGATGAGGGAAATCGTAAAAAGTTCGCTCCTGATAGCAGTGCAATGGTATAAATATGAGGTTTTGCATTATTTCTGCTAGAAGTCGTCGAAGTCAAAAGAGGCGTATTTTTAATTTTAATTGGCCGCAAGCTGAGTGATTGATTGTGCGGAATAAAGGCGTTGGCTCCATCGGCTGATGGGATGCAGCAAGACTTTAAAATTGCGTTAGCGTCAGCACAAATATTCTTATGAAGAATCAGAAAACGATCTTTGAAAGTTATAAGATGCGATGCAGGGAAACTAATTTAACAGGGACAACGGGAACTTCAATCAATTGAAACACAATTATTAAAGCATTTAAAAAGTTTTGATTTAAATTTCTATTTTTTAAAACGGTAATTTAAAATTTTAAAAGGGGCAAAAAGGGATTTTGCATTTTAAAAAGGGGTTTAGCTTTTATCTTTTCATATATATATATATATATATATATATATATATATATAAACCTTATAATAAACGTTAACTAAATTGAGATATATTGCAGTAATTCTAGCGTAAGGGAATGGCATAGATCTGGGGGAAAATCCGTTCTGTCAGTTCTTTCGCATACAAAAATATTTATAAAACTGGTATAACAAAAATATAAAATTAATTTTTCGATTTTCAAAATTGATATACTACAATAATTATAAAAGCCTGCAGGTCGCCAAGCAGCTTTCACATACTGTACCTCACTCCAAGTCCTTTGGAAACATTATGAGTTGTGATAGATTTTTACACGGGACTCGGAGTATGCACTTCTATATCGCTTCTTTTTATGTGATATCACTTCTTTTTGTGATTGACGTTTTAGGTTTGTGGCTTGGCGGGATCATTTACAACGAGTTGTTTTTGATGAGATAGTTAAGCTACTGGATGGCTCTACTCATTCCTCTTTTTCTGGAATGTATAACCAATTTAACTAAAGAGTAGCAGATAAGTTTTCAAAATATTTTTTATTTATTTATTTTTCAAAATGTTGAATAGAAGGATAAAAACTGTCAAGCTGGAAAAAAACTTTTTGTTTAGCTATCTTCCATATCTGTAGAGACCAAAGGAGAGAGAAGCAGACAATTTGCAGTGAAGGAATTTAGATGATTGATTATTTATTTATTTACAGCAAAATAACATATACGGCTGAATTTTCTCAAAAAATTAAACTTTGACAGTGGAAGTGAATTGAAAATTTCAGGCAAAAGAAGAGGGAGAATTAGAGGTTAAAAAAAAATTTTAAGTGAAAATCTGCAGAAGATTCTTACCCCTGTGAATAATAATAATTACTTATTCTCAATTGTAATCTATTGTATTCTTTTGTATGCTATATTTTCAATTTCTTGATTACTGTTATTTGTTCCTAAATTTATAAGAACAGACTATGTTGCACTGATATTTTCTACTAAGTAATTTGTTCTCAGCTATTGTTTATCATATGCACAGGTAAATTCCTCTTACAAATATTGTTACAAACAAAGTGT
Organism: Maratus michaelseni; assembly: GCA_963931845.1. NCBI lineage: Eukaryota > Metazoa > Arthropoda > Arachnida > Araneae > Salticidae > Maratus > Maratus michaelseni. The sequence goes on along the minus strand of OZ007598.1, from coordinate 113,752,139 downwards.
TCGGAGCTGGCATGTAGCCAAATCCGGCAACCCTTTGTGTTTCGTCATTTTCTATTATAAAGGCAGAGTGTGTTTTGTTTTCATGAAGTGATGATGTATGAGAAATATTTAGAGGCGCGAAAATTAAAATATTGTTTTACAGTCCACAAAAGTTTAACAGATTATTTGAGTTGAGTGATTTACTATGAATTATTCATCGAGTATAAATCATCTGGCCCTGTGCGAGCCAGAGTAAAGTGATGATAAATTTGTGAGGTTATATTTATTGTGATTAAGATAGCGAGTAATATTGTGTTTCATAAAATGCTTAGTGCTACGGATAAAGACTTAGTACTACGGAGATACTTGTGTAATAATATTTATATTTAGTGATTCAACAGTGAGCGTGCAAGAAAAGAAGTTTTAGTGTCTGTCGCAGCGATTTGAGGTAAGAGCAATTTTTCCTAGTTTTGTTTTCGAGAATTAATTATGTCAATTATAGATAATTTAAATAAGGATCAGCTTAAGTTTGTAGCTGAAAAATTGGGATTAACAGTACAGGAGGGAAGTAAAGTGGTAGATTTAAGGAGGATTATAGAGGAAAGCGAGCATTATGAAAATGAGGGATTAATGAAAAACGTAGTGGAATATGTAGTTGAGGAAATTAAATCTCGGAAGAAAGCCGAAAAAACAAAATTAGAAGTAGAGAGAATTAAATTAGTGCAATTCGAGAAAGAGGTAGAATTGGCGAATATTCGTAAGGAACCCTCTCAAAATTCTGAGCTTGAAAAAATTAAATTGGCACAATTAGAAAAAGAATTAGAATTAGCTAAGTTTCGCAAAGAATCGAATGAAAGCCCTTCGCTTTCAGGAGTTTTAAAATCGGAAACGGACAATAACATAGAAAGTTTTATTAAAAGTATTAAAACCTTAACTATTCCGGTTCCTTCAAGAGCAGAGTCCTTTAATCTGTTTTTCCAGTCACTGGGGAAAGCATTTAGAACAAAAAACGTGCCGGACGAGTTCAAAGCCGAAATTCTTTTGAACATTCTGGGTGAGAAAGCTAGTAATTTAATGATTTATATGTCTGAGGAAGATTTGAGTAACTATGATAAATTGAAAACTATAGTTTTAAAGGAGTTTCAACCCACACCGCAAGAGTGCTTAAATAATTTCCAGAGAGCTTATAAATTACCTTCGGAGAATTATGTACAATTCGCTTCGAGATTAAGTGCTACGTTCAAATATTATTGTCAGTTGCGTGAGGTATCTGATTTTAAATCATTATGTGAATTAATTGTATCAGATAGAATTTTCGATTCATTGGATCGCGATTAATGAATCAAATTGCAATTAAACAAGAGGAAACATATTTTAAGCCGAAGCAACTGGCGAAAGAATGCAATATTTTCTTATCTGTTAGAAATAAAACCAAAAGGGAGTCAAATGCAGGTATGAGAAATTTAAATAAAATACGGATTTGATTCCACAAAGGATGTTTAGTGTAGATATTGAGATTTCGGATTTAACTGTGCTAGCAGGTTATCGATTTAATATTCCGGACAAAATCGACATGTTGATAGGTGCAGAAATTTTTTATGAGTTGTTGAGACCAGGACAAATATATTCACAGAATTCGAAACTATTTTTACAAAACACGGTGTTCGGATATGTAGCTAGCGGATGTGTAGAACAGGAAAGTGAGAGAAAAATCCATTGTGGGTTAAATCGGGAGGAGGATTTAAATAAAACTTTAAAAAGGTTTTGGGAAATAGAAAATGTTGAAGTGGAATTAACAAAGAGTAGAGAACACGACATATGTGAGGAACATTTTGTGCGTACACATTGGCGAAATAAGGAAGGCAAATATGTAGTAAAAATGCCGTTAAAAGAAAATCCATCGTGTTTAGGAAAATCTAGGGATATTGCTCATAAAAAACTCAGATCGCTGTGGACTCGTTTATCTAAGGATGAACAGTATTTGAAACTCTATAAAGAGTTTTTACAGGAGTATGAGAGATTAGGGCACATGAAAGAAATTAAAGATATTAGAGAACCCGAGGTAGCGTATTATGCTCTTCACCACGGCATATACAAGCCAGAAAAATTTTCAACAAAACTAAGATTGGTGTTTAATTGTTCGGCTGAAACATCCAATGGCACATCGCTTAATGACTTGCAATTTAACGGAGGAGTGATTCAGAACGATCTATTTTCAATAATGATAAAATTTAGGGAACATGTTTATGCCCTAACGGCTGACATAAAAATGATGTATCGCATGATTAATATAGATCCTAGTCAGCATGCCCTACAGAGAATTTTGTGGAGCGATAATTATGGTAAGGAGCCTAAAACTTTCGAATTACAAACAGTCACATACGGAACTGTTAGTGCACCTTTTCTAGCGATGAGAACACTAAACCAGCTTGTGAACGATGAAGAGAAAAACTTTCCGAAAGCAGCACCGGTACTGCGAGAACAGTTTTATATGGACGACGTTTTGTGCGGTGCACCTACGCTAGTGGAAACTGAGGAGTTGCAGAGGCAGCTCATAGCAATTATGCAGAAAGCAGGAATGAGTCTCCATAAGTGGAGCTCAAATCATAAAAATCTATCTTTAACCCCTGGAGAGGGATATAATTTTGAAAACGAAACCGAAACGAAAACCTTAGGCGTGTCGTGGAACGCGAAGGAGGATTGTTTTGCCTTTAGAGTAAAGGTGGAACTTTGCAATTCATACACAAAACAATAAGTACTGTCAACTATAGCAAGGATTTTCGATCCTTTGGGCCTGATTGGACCCGTGATAGCGAAGGCTAAAATATTAATGCAACAATTGTGAAGAACAAAAATCGATTGGAATGATGCACTTCCCGCGTCAGAATTTCGAGAGTGGCATCAGTTTCTTATGTTCTTTAAAGGTGTAAACAATATTAAGGTTGACAGACGTACTGTAATTGAACATCCAACTAGTATTGAAATACATGGATTTGCGGATGCCTCAGTGCGCTGCTATGAAGCAGCTGTATATTGCAAATCTAGTGATGTGCTGGGAAACGTTATGACAGCATTAATCGCCAACAAGTCGAGAGTTTCCCCGATAAAGTGTCTAACGATACCACATTTGGAATTATGTGCCACCGTCCTGTTAACAAAAATTGGTAAAAAGAGTTTTATCAGCTATTAAAGGAACAGTGACTAGAATATTCTTATGGTCAGATTCCATGATTGTGCTTTCCTGGATTCAAAAGGAGCCTATAGATCTGAAGCAGTTTGTTTGAAGTAGAGTGGCTACAATACAAGAGAACTCTAACATTGACCAGTGGCGTCACATTGATTCAGAACAAAATCCTGCTGACTTTTTATCCCGAGGTATGAGTCCAGAAAGACTGCTAAACTGTGACTTGTGGTGGAAAGGCCTGGCGTTTCTTAAAAACAATGACTATCCTTACCGCCTAATACGTGTGACAGAAACCAGTGAACAGTTCAAAAATGAACTCAAATGCTCTGATGGACCTCCTAAAAACATTAACGAACATATACTTTCGATTATTAATGACTCTTTTGTAAATGAGTTAATTGGTCTAAGTAATAACTATATAACTATTGTATGTATTTTGAGTTATAATTTTAGGTTCATCGGGAACTCCAAAGGGCACTACCCTAGGACAGGACCTTTAGGATCTGAAGAATTAAGAGATTCAGAATTAAAATTGGTAAGTTTAGTACAGAAGCAAAGCTTCCAGGAGGTGCTGAGTGATATAAAAAAGTCCAAACAAATATCAAAAATGAATTCAGTAAGTAGTTTGAATCCATTTTTAGATCAAAATGGGATTTTAAAAGTAGGAGGTAGGTTGAGCAACAGTGATTTAAATTACGATAAAAAGTATCCAATTTTGTTGCCAGCCAAACATAAATTAACAGAATTAATTGTTAATTATTTTCATAAAAAGTATTTTCATTCAGGACCCCAAGCATTACTGCATCAAATTAGACAGCAGTTCTGGATAATTAATGGGAGAAGTGTATGTAGGAAAATTGTGCATAATTGTATTACCTGTTTTAAGGCCAAACCACAGGTACTAGATCAGTTAATGGGAGAATTGTCTGAAGAAAGAGTCAGGAAAACCTTTCCCTTTAATGTAACTGGGGGAGATTTTTGCGGCCCTTTCTTTATCACGTATAGGGGCCAGAGGAAAGGTACCTACCATAAAATTTATGTTTGTTTATTTATTTGCTTTGTATCGAAAGCAATGCATTTAGAGGTAGTGTCAGATATGACATCAGCCTCATTTATTGCTTCCCTTAAAAGGTTTATTTTTAGGCGAGGTAAATGTGCTAAACTATTTACTGACAACGCGAAAATTTTTGTGGGCGCAAATGCTGAGCTTAAAAGGTTGAAAAAGCTGATACAGCAACCTGATGAAACTCTTGCAGGATACATGTCATCAGAAGGTATTGATTGGAAGTTCCTTCCACCCAGAGGCCCGAATTTTGGGGGTATCTGGGAGGCAGGTGTAAAATCAATTAAATATTATTGGAAGAGAGTGGTGGGAAACACAAAGTTAACTTATGAAGAGTTTCTGACGGTATTGATTCAGGTTGAGGGAATGTTAAATTCTCGACCACTTGTTCCTTTGTCTACTGATATAGATCATCTTAACGTTTTGACCCCTTCCCATTTTCTAATTGGCCGACCTATCACATCAATAGTTGAACCTGATTTAACAAATATTGGTGAGAATAGGCTGGATCACTGGCAAAATTTAACCAAAATGACACAATTAATCTGGAAAAGGTGGAGCTCAGATTACTTGAGCAATTTGCAGCAGAGGGGCAAGTGGAAATTTGAGAAAGATAATGTGAAGGTTGGAGACTTAGTTGTTATTATTGAGGATAATTTACCACCATGTCAATGGTCTTTAGGGAGAATTTGTAATATTTATCCTGGAAAAGACACAAAGGTTAGAGTAGTAGAAGTGAAAACTGCCTTGGGTAAATATAAGCGCCCAATTTCAAAGCTATGTCTCCTACCTATGAATAATTAATTAAACTTGTTGCAAATGTATTATTATTATTATGGTATTCTTTCTGATTGTTTATTAGTGTTTATGTAATGTAATATTAGAACTGTTGCATTTATGATTATAGTGTAAATTTGTGTAATACATTTATCTTGAATGTTTAAAAAACATTGCAAGGCACGGCGGGATGTTCGAAGCTGGCATGTAGCCAAATCCGGCAACCCTTTGTGTTTCGTCATTTTCTATTGTAAAGGCAGAGTGTGTTTTGTTTTCGGGAAGTGATGATGTATGAGAAATATTTAGAGTCCTGAAAATTAAAATATTGTTTTACAGTCCACAAAAGTTTAACAGATTATTTGAGTTGAGTGATTTACTATGAATTATTCATCGAGTATAAAACACAAAGTATTTGCAAAATAATGTAGGAAAGGAATTATAGAAAAAAAAATAATAATAAAATTACTTCAAATCATTACTTAGAAAAAATGATGGTTGTTCAATTAGCTCTGCAGCTACCAATAGTACTGAGCCATCTGAGTTCCATAACAAATCTTTAACCTACAAATTAAAAAAATATATTTATAAGACAATCTAATAATAAAGTCAAATAGTTAAAAATTGTTTGATAATTATCTTTACATTCGAAAAAAGAAATTTTGAGGTCATCTTCATATTAAAAATTGTATAAATTGTAATACATAAATAATATTTAATGGCAGGTGTTATTACCAATCAGTTGGTAGCAGTATAATTTTCATAGGATGATTTGCGACCAAATTATATAGTGTAAGAGTATTCTTTTTTTTCCCACGACTGTACATCATGCAGTGCATAATCTAAATTTTGTACTGAAATATGTTGTTGGAAAAAGAGAAATTGTCCAGGCTTTTTTTTTTTTTTTTTGCTTTATTTAATTCATTAATATGTATGCTACTTTTTTTTTAATCATAGAATTATTCGTGAGGAATTAAAAACACTGTGCCAGAATGGACGTTCCAGAATGAAAATGACATTCAAACAACCTAAAATAGTACAATACTTCCTACAATGCAATATTTTAGAGTCCTTGAACTCTATCAAAAGTCTTTGAAATATACCATAGATTTATTATTGGTGTATCATTTATTGGGAATTATTGCTAACTTTTGAATCTTTGAGAACAACTACAGAATTTCGTCAGAACAAAAGAGAATAGCAAACATTTATTTTTGTCAAAGGCAATATAAAAAGTATGAGAGGGGCTCAAGTTTTTAAACAATCAAAAGTTTAACAATTCGAATTATTAAAAATTTAATCAAACCACAGCAACAGGAAGAGTTTACAATATCAGTGAAATAGAAACTACAGCAACAAATGCAAAACTGTATGCACGAAAACTGGCATAAGGATTTATATGATCTATGCTGCAAGAAAACATTTATATCTATATAGATTTACACCACTAAGTGAGTTGATATAATTTAGATGTTAAATTCTGTATATTTTATATGTCAACTGTGATTTTTATTCAAAATGATTTGTATTATAGGTTTCTTTTTTATTTCACTTTCTATTTGTGTATATTGATAATACTAGATGAGTTCATGAACTCATTATATAAGAATATAAAATTTAAATGCCTAGGTTTCTTATTTAATTGTTTTTTTTTTCTTTTTTTTAAATGATTCCATTGAAGACCCATTTGAAACTTTGTACACATCTAGTTAAGGCTTTGTAGCATTCAAGAAAAGAAAAGTAAAGAAAAGAAAAATTTGAAAATTAAAGAATTCAAATTTTAGTAATTCAAGATCAAAAGTTAAATACCTCGATCTTGATTTTTTTTTTTTTTTCAAAAATTTTGTGTTTGACATTGTATAAAAGTTTATTTCAAATTCTTTAAAATGATACTAGGCTACAGGCAACTGTAGGTCAATTAGAACAGGAATTATGATGATTTGAATGTTGCCATCTGACAGCAAATTTGTCTTAGTTGGCCATTTTTAAATGTGTATAGTTAAACTGATAGTCTCAGATTGCAAATTCTTTACTTTCTCAGCAAGTCTAACTAGTTCACCAAACTGAAAAAAATTCAAAGCTAGTGAGAGGAAAAATTACACTTTTCTGTGTTATGACATGACATGGAATGAAATGACTCTATTCTTATCTTATAGTATATTTTATTTTTTAAAACCACTACAAATATAATTCAACTTACTTTATAAGTATTTGGCTTGAATGGCAATACAAACTCTCCATGCTGTAAGCCATTTTTTTCATAAAATACAATCTTGTGTTTGTTTGTATCTTGTTGGCTGCATGCAATATTTCCTCCTGGTCTATAAAAAAGAAATGTCTTTAATTCATAAGATGATTGTAAATAGCAAAAAATTACCTGAAATATATTTCATGAAACTTTGGAAATAGTTAGGATACAATTTAAATTCTAGGCCCAAATTGGATTTACTATTTTGCATTCTTTATTCTGTTTTCATAGGATTTTAGACACTGATTTTAAAGAAAAAGATTGATTTTAATATTTTGAAGACTAGATGGGCAAAGCCTATCTACATGATCATATTGGGGTAGCCACTGTCTTCAGGAGTGCATAACCAGGTTTGACTACGTATCTAACAGTTTTAAACAAAAAACTATTGTAAAATAAGCTTTTTAACAAAGATTAGTATTTTGTTATTTAGTCTGTAGTGTGCTTGGCATTTCAATATTATTATGAAATTTTAATTCTAAACCCAAATCGGATAATTATAAAATTTTGCAAACTTTGTTCTGTTTTTATAGAATTTCCAATTAAAACTGTGAGATAGATGAGCAAAGTTTGGCTAGTTATCAATAATTTAATACTTTCTGAATTTATGTATCCCCTGAATAAAAATTAAATAAATTATTATTATTTATATCAATGCTTTCAAATTTTAAAATATCTTTAGCAACAAAATACTTTCTAAGTCCACTTTAACTTTTTGAAAGGGATATATGTTAAAGCTGGACAAATGCTGTCCCAGCCTCCATGTAGAATTTAATGAACAATAGAAAACTAACCAATAAATAAAATTTATTCTTTAATAAAAATTTTTATTTTTGATGGCTAAATGAGTGTAGAATAGAATAATTGATAAGCTGATATAGTGCTCATACATGCTTTGGTAAAAAGAAAAAAAAAATAAGGACTTTAATGAAGTAACTACAACATGAATGCAGACATTAATGTTGAGGAGGATGGAGAAGGATTGAACACAGGAAGTCCTGACACATCTTTTCATGGCAAAACATTAGAGATTAAATACTTTTAAGAACTAGGGAAAATCAGGAGAAATATGTTGTAAGGCATGTAAGCAAGAGTCTGGATAAAAATCAGGGGAGTTTGCATATCTCTAAATATGCATATTAAATATTACGACATGGCTTAAAAATAAAGAATTTTCAAACGAAATTAAAGACTTTTAGGACCATTATTTTAGAAGAATCAGAATTTAAAGTTTAAAGGTCATGACAAATTACATTGATTAAAGAGGAAGGAGGGAAAATGCATTTCTTTTAAAATTTAGGTATGATTCTTTTTCTAAGTTCCCACTATGTTTCCATAACTAAACTAAGGATACAATGGACATCTGACCAACATACAGTATCCAGCCAGTATGCCAGATAATTGGCAGTAGCCGGATATTATGATTATTCAGCAATACCTGTGAGCTGAAATTATAAGGCTTTACTACACTTTTATTGTTCATTGAACTCATTGTTAAAGCTTCCAGATTATAAAGCTGATAGTTTATACTCGTAAAATGCAATGCATTAATTTATTAAACTAAAAATAAGTTACTTATATTTATGGCAAATTGTCTTTCTAAACTTTTACAATAACAAACGTGTGAACAACTATAAGTATTCAAACAATATGTACTTATATATAACAGCAACAGATACGTTAAAAAGACAAAAGTGGGAAAATAACTCATCAAAGAAGCAAACCCTCTTTTTTTCGTATGTTACTAGCAAGCAAGAGCAAGCTTTCTGTTCACACAAACCTAAACTTGTTTTTATAAGGTAAAGTGACTGACAGAATTAGGTTAAAAAAGGCAGAAAATAAAAATATTAAATAAAACATTCTGCTACAAATGTATTTAGTTTTAAGTGTTTTTCATAAAAATAATCTACCATTTCTATATATTAATAACTTTAATGTGCTATTATATTAATAATTATGTCATTATATCATTAAGTTGCTATGTAAGTAACTAGCAAGAGCAAGTTTTATGTTATCACAACACAAAACCTGTTTTTAAGTGGTAAAGCAATAAGAGGTAATGAGGGAAGTTTCAGTTTTAAAGCCTGAATATATTCAGTTAAAGAAAAAAGGGAAGATAAAAGTATTAAATATTCTTTTTCAAATGCATTCAGTTGTAAGTTTTTTTCATAAAAATAATTTACTATTACTAAACTTATTAGCTGATGCAAATATAACTAATGATTTTAAATCGTGTAATTATTATATTGATACTGAAATAATCACAAGACACTGTTAAAAGTTTGGACTACATTCTTTTTTTTTTTTTTTTTTTTTTTTTTTAGTTCAAGCCCATTTGAGCCTGAAGACTGGTATAAAAATTGAGCCTGAGCCCATCTCATCTCTAGTCTGCACTACTGCTGGCCAGACATGGCTGTTAGAAAAATATATCTGTGTAACCGTCAGTGGCACACATCGACACATACATGTTAAAGGAAATAAATTTAAATAAAATAATTACAGGAGAATTTCAATTGAAAAATTTTTTAATAAAAACTTGACATGAACACAAAACATACATATAGCAATGCAGGGAGGAAAAATGGAAGAAAAAAATACAACAGTTAAATATACAAACAAATATCTTAAGCATCAGAAGAAACCCCAAAAAGAAGTATTTAAAATTTAAATTTTTTAAAGTTCATACCTGCCAACATGTCAATTCAGAAAACCTTACAATTTTCCCGACGTACTTCATTGTGCATCTTTAAAAATATATACGTAGTGTTTACGAAGGCATCTGGTAAGGTAATATATGGTTTGATACAAAATTTACTGATAAATACAAAAATATTAAACAAGTAATTGTTTAAGTTTAAAAAAAAGTAAAAGACACAACCCAAATAATATTAGCACTGATAATTATCTTTAATATACTTTAAATAGGCTGGCTTTATCCAATAATTTTTTGTCAAATATTTCTTCATAGCAATCTTTTCACATGCTTTTAAGTATTAAAATATTTTAATACTTAAAAAAGCATATATATTAAAATATTTTATAAGTAAAAAAAAAAAAAAAAATCTAATAAATTTCTAATCAAAAAAAGTCTTAAAACTGCAATTTTAATTTTGCATTCAGCTTTGCTGCGAGAAAATTTTAAAATACAAAGCATGACTAAAAATTCTCTGGCATAGAATAACGTGTTGTGAATTACTACTTGATTGCTGTGACGTACCATATTGCTAATCTCTCTCATCTTTGTAACAAACACAATGTGTGCATCAGTTTAATTCTTTTACTAAATGAGTAACATATTTGAATAATCATTTCAAGTTTTACCAAAAAACCTTACAATCTTACCTATCATCCTTACAACCTTACAATTTGACCTAAATCCTTACATTGTAAGGCTAAACCTTACAAGTTGGCAGGTATGAAAGTTGTTCAGGATTTCCAAACCTTTCTTCTTACTTTTTGTCAGACAGACCTGGTTCTTTATTTCAACAACAATAATGACTGATTAATATTTACATTTACCTCCAAGCGACAGGCTCTTCTAAACCATCTCTTATTTCACAAGTACTTTGCAAAATTCCTTCTTTGCTCCAAATACGAAGCTGACGAAAACCTATGAAAAACATTTCTTTTTATAAAAACACTCATGATATTAATATTGTTTATTGTTTAATTTAATTACTATGTGACAGTTGGTTAGGGTTAGGAAACTCCACAGGCTCCAGCAGCATACACCAGGTGTGCTACACATGCTTCGGTTTGTTTTTGTAAACAAACCTCAAATTTGTATCATTTTATATTTTTAATCCAAATTTGTATGAATTTATTTTTTAATGCAAATCTTTCCAAACGAATCTTGACACGCTCCAGTTTGTTTTTGCAACTAAGCCTCAAATTTGCATGATGTTATATCTTTAACTCGATTTTGTATGAATTTATATTTTTAAACAAAAATCTTTCCAAAAGAACCTAATATTGGTGGCCCCAATGCCTTAGGCAGTATATACTGGACACACTATGTATGCTTCGGTTTGTTTTTGTGAACGAACCTCGAATTTGTATAATTTTATATTTTAACCCAAATTTGCATGATTTTATATTTTTAAATGGAAATTTTTACAAATAAAAACGAAATTTGAATTGTATATTTTAATATTTTTTTTTAATGAAAACCTTTCCAAATGAACCTAGTGTTGGGGGCCCGATGTCAGCAGGTGTAGCCCACAAGCGCTGCTAAAAGCAACAGAAACCCCAAAATTTTATTTCTGTTATTTAGATTTAATACACTTTCAATTCCGACCAAAAGTTTCTAAAGAAAACCTAATTAATAGAAAACACAGCACCCTCTAGTCCATTGTCTATCCTATACCTGTGTTAAATGATAGAGAATTGAATTATGTATCCAATTCTCAGTTCAACTCAACTATATAAAGTATATTATAATCGTCTAATTAAAAGTCAAGATTATATACAGTGCCCTTAAATGGAATCAATGTAACTATGGCCTGCACTCACATTTTTCTCTATTCATATATTAAAAAATATATATATGAACCCTATTCATGCAAAATGAACGAAAAACTTATGTAATCTATGTTATTTTCCTCTTAAATAAAGAAAATTGATTTAAAAAAGCATTAAAATCTGCCAATAACCTTTTTAGTTATTAAAATATCACATATGGCAAATAATAATAATACCTACTCAATCTTTGGCGCTTTCTTAAAACACCAAAGTGAAAAATAAAAACAAAAATCCTGGTGCATGCATAGAAGCGATCACCTGCACAATAAAAAATGAAATACTGATATTTTTAACATGGCGGGGAAGAAAAAAAAAATCTTCCACGGTTTCCCAAGGAACTGAACATGCACAGAAACGAAAAACCCTGGCATTTAAAAACTTTCAAGGACACATGGATGGCAGTTTAAAACCTCAGAGAAAACAAAAAACATGAAATTGGCATTAAGGAAATAATTTCTTTGAAACAGTAAATATTAATATTTTTTTTAACAAAATATACTGTCATAATTGGGAAAGTACCTTGAATAAAAAAGTATTTTTTGTTTTCTTATATTTGAATGTGAGAAACAGATGCAACAGTTTCAAAATGTGAAAGAAAAAAAAAAAAAGGAACATTTTATTCTTTATCAACTTGAAGAACAAAAGATTCCGTGGAAATAGGCAGAAGTGATCTCCTGAACCTAAAGGCTAGCAAAAATTTGAAGAGGATTTTTAATTAATTAAAAATTTCATACAAAAATATGGATATTTAGTTGCAAAAACATGAGCCAAAACCATCTACGTTCTGAGTGAAAATTTTGCAATTTTTTTTTTAAAAATACTTTTAGTCATTTAAAGGTTTTGAGATTTTTTATAGGTGATGTAAATCCAGTATACAAAGAATGTGTTAAAAGATTATGTTAAAATATTGATGTGTTGGTTACTTTCAACCTAAGAAAAAGAGTGTCTGTGAATGCATGAAGTGACCTGCAGTCACAAATTCATTTGAAATAGCTAACATTTGTATTTTTTTAAATGAATCACACTGTCATAGAGAAGGTGTCTGCTTTAAGTGTGTATTTTTCATTAATATGTATCTCTGAAATTGAGCCTGATGTAAGCCTCGACAAAAAGGAGAAAATAAAATTATGATATCAAACTTTTTTGAAAGAGTTAAGAATAATTTTTCAAACAGATTGCAGCATTTTAAATGTAAAAGTACAAAACTTAAGAATATGTCTTCCGCTTTTCCATATTTCCAACAGTTTTGCAATGAAAAGGCCAAAAGGAAAAACCGCTCTCATACTTTTGGTTCTTCTCTGCTTTTGCGCTCTGTAAACGGGATTTTGGATGCACCCTGCTATGTTTTTGTCGGCAACCACTTTTTAATTGTGTTTTTTAATTTATATCTTGTCTAATTATCAAAAAATTAAAAAAATCTGAGCCTCAGGTGCATTAGTAGCTGCCTTGGACTATCCTCTTCCAAATTTTCAGATCTCTATGCATGGTAGATTTTCTTAGCCATCACATACACACAGACAACATCTTTCTTTCATTAGTGTAGATAAAACAAAAACAATACTATAAAAATTTTTACATTTATTAAATTTTAGATTTTTAGTTTTGAAAATTTAAATTATAGCACACATTGATAAATTTGATGATGGACGTTAGTTGTTATTCATCTGCAAAACATATAAATTTTAATTTAAAAAAATTTCAAAGAACAAATTAAAAATTCTCAAATATTTGAGGCAATAATTCTCTATACCTAATTCCGGAATATTTGAGGCACTTAGTGAAGAAATGGTTTCCCAGTATACTCACCTTCTTCTTCACACAGTGGAATGAGATGGCTGTCAATAGGGAAGAAATACTGACCCATTATTTTTCCTACCCTCGGAGGGAAAATAATGGGTCGGTGAAACATTGTGTTGTCGAAATTGGTCGAAAGTAACCAAACATCGATATTTTAACATAATGTTTTAACACATTCTTTGTATACTGGATTTACATTCACCTATGAAAATCTCAAAACCTTTGAATGACTAGAAATATTAATTTAAAAAAAAAAAAAATATTCCCTCATTTTGCATTTTAAAAGATGGCAACAGATTAAGCAGCAAGGTTTTTTGGGGTTTTTTTTCCAGCTGTGTTAAAAGTGTTAAATCATACAAATCCTTACCTGCCAACCAGGGCTATAGTAGAGAATATACAGTGGTATATGTCGTATACCTTCCGGATTTTTTATACCCTCTGTTTTTAAAAAAAAGCTATAACATTTACTCTCTAGCATGTACTCTCCTCTTACAGAGTATAATCTGTTGTGTTTTTTATATATATATATATATATATATATATATATATATATATATATATATATATATAGCTGCAACACTGCTGCCAAATAAACTTCAGTCAAAATAAGAAAATTTGGGATAAAAATCAAAAGATTTAAGGCAAAAAATCACAAGATTTTTCAAAAATTTATACAAATCTCCAGTGGGGATTAAAAAACAGCTGAAACTTAATAAAATGAACAAAGGGTATAGCCAGGTTTCCTATTAAAATATGCCCTTAAGTCAACCAGATCGAGTCCTACATGAATCGATAGCCCTTCAATAGAGATGTGTTTTTGCCAAGTTTGAAGCTTATATCTCAAACCTATGGGCAGTTATGACTCTTTATGTGCGTTTTGGAAAAAGATGCATTGTGAAGAAAGTAGTGATCGAATTTATTGTGAAGAAAGTAGTGATCGAATTTTTCCGAAAAAATTCAAAGATGTGTAATATTAAAATACAAATAGTGGATATTATTTTCAGATTATTTTCTGCAAAATAGCTAGTTTTATAAAATTTTTCTTGTTTTTAATTTAACTTTTTAATTAAGAATATATCGAAATTTTTCAGTGACCACCTTCATGTTTTTACCAAAAATACTACGAGGTATGATGTATATTTGGTGTGAGTTTCAACTCTCTACGATGGGTGCATCACAGAAAAAGAATTAAAAATGTGTTCCAGGGATGGGGGAGTTGCAAATTGCGTGTGTTATTACAAGTTCATAAACAGTTCTATGTACAGTTTACACATGAAGTTATGTTGTTGGTGGCAATAATTTGAAGGATACAATTGTGTTTTGTTAGTTGACAGTTGACGGATTTTTTTAATAGTTTTCGACTCAGTTTTACTTAATCCCTTCCGGGGCAAAGTACTCTTGGAGCTAAAATAATGAAATGATCGATTGACACCAAGATTCACGAACGAAATTATTTTAAAATAAGTAAAAGCTTTCCTTCATGTACCGTATAAATTCAAAATATGATTCTATAATTCTAGTGTCATTGTAGCATTTTGGGATTAAAATTAAGTGGTATATATAATATACTGGCTCCCTTCAAGGGGTTAACCCCTTCGCGACGAGCATCCTTTACAGAATTTTTAATCTGTTACCATTGGTTTTTCAAAAGAGAAATTTTCACCTAATTGAATCGCAAAAATCCTATGATTAGATAAGAAAAACTTTACAATAAAAAATAACTGGTGGGAATAATCGAGGATTATGAGCATCTTATGTGTCACATATTCGTGTCGCTCGTCCCCAAGGGGTTAACACTGTTGTTGATTAATCGAAGACAGTGTTAACACACTGAGGAAAAACAATCGGGGAAAACTTCTACCAGTAAATTTTAGTAGACATTTTTGCCTTATTTAAACGCTCTAGTCACAAAAAAAAAAAAAAAATGACTGTCTTCAATAAGAACGAAATTTCTCTTCATTTTTACTGGTGGAAGATTATTCTGTCGGTAATAAGACTCTGAACGGGAGACATGAATTCACGTCTTTTGGAGATCTGTAATTCAGCCCATGGGCGGTTCTTTTGTGTTTCATATGTTACATTATTTCTCAAAGAAAATACACAAAATTTGCATTTTTACAATTAGAGTACTATGCATATTAATAGTTCGATTAGAAACAATACCACAATTACATACATCTTTTTATAATAGAAATACATGGTGGTAAAAAATTTTGTTAAATAATGGAAAAAGCAAATGTAACGTCCATAGGCGGGGCTTCATGTTTAAAAGACGAAAAGCAATGTGTTAAGTAAAACTGCGCAGAAAACTAAAAACAAAATCAGTCAATTGTCAACTAACAAAACAAAATGCTTTCCTTAAAATGATTGCCACCAACAGAATAGCTACATGCATAAACTGTACATAGAACTGCGCATGAACTTGTAATAACACATGCAACTTGCAACTCCCCCCACATCTGGTAAACATTTTTTATTTTTTTTCTATGATGCACCCAGCGTAGAGAGTTGAAACTCGCACCAAATATACATCATACCTCGTAGTATTTTTGGTAAAAACATGAAGGTGGTCACTGAAATTTTTCGATATATTCTTAATTAAAAAGTTAAATTAAAAACAAGAAATTTTTTATAAAACTGGCTATTTTGCAGAAAATAATCTGAAAATAACATCTGCTATTTGTATTTTAATATTACACATCCCTGATTTTTTTCAGGGAAATTCGATCACTACTTTCTTCACAATGCACTTTTTTCAAAAACGCACATAAAGAGTCATAATTGCCCATGGATTTGAGATATATGCTTCAAACTTTGCAAAAACGCATCTCTATTGAAGGGCTATCGATTCATGTAGGACTCGATCTGGTTGACTCAAGGGCATATTTTAATAGGAAACCTGGCTATACCCTTTGAAAACAATCTAGAGTAAAATGTAGTAAGTCAGTAATTGCAAAATCAGTAACTTGCAATTAAACAATGTGTATTATGATACAATAAAATAAATTGAACCTATTTAAATAATAATTGCTACAAAAAATCTCATAACATTGATAGTAGATATCTTATGTTTCATTTGAAATCTTTGCTTTGTAACATTCCTTTTTGTTAAACAGTTCAGCCAGAACAATAATTTGTAGAGTTTGTATCATCATAGAGAAGCACAACTGAGTAAAAATATTCATACTTTTCAAAATATAAAAAAATTCAGGAAAAATTAAAAACAAGATAAAGTAAAATGAAACATTCACAAATTTGGCATAAAACAATGTTATTTGATAGAAAAAGTAACATATACATATGAAACATGCCAACATGTATTTCCGAAAAAAGCAGAAGATATATATAACAGAAATCAGAATATTTTACGAGACACCATTTTGAAATTTAAAAAGTAATTAAATCGATTGAAAGGAATTTTTTTTTCTTTTTTATTCACTACACATATATAAAATAAAAGCAGAGTAAACTTTATTTAATTCTGAAGAAAGGAAATAAAATATTTTTCTTCTCTTTTCAGAAAACTAAAGGAAGTTTCATTTTTTGAAGCAACTAATAAACTGTTTCCATTTTAATGTATGTAGGTAGATAAGGCACTATTTTGTCCTTGATTATTGAGATTATAGCTGGAATTGTTATCAAAAAGTTAATTTTGAAAATTCAAAGTTTGAAGTTGCTTACGGGATCCTTTGCAAGTATCGTCTATGAGACAGCAGTTGGGTTAAGCATGCTTATGAATTTTCTCAACTTCAAAACTGTATAATTTCCAATTTTTCCTTTTTGCCTATCTATAGGTGCAAGATTTTGAACAACACATGAAGATGTTGCTTTCATGCTGCTAAATTTAATGGATGAAAAGGACAGTCATTACAAAAATTTATTTTTGCTATTTCTTCAGATATTTCAGAACACCACTTTTTTTTCATTAAAAAAGAAGAAAAGCAGATTTTATCTTCTGAGCACAAAAAAAAAAAAAAAACAAGTGGGTAAGTGTGATCGAAGATCGCTCAAAGGGTTTTGTTTAATATTCCTTTCAAAACACTTTATCCTTTCTTAAACAAATTCCATTTAGCAAAAAAAAAAAAAAAAAAAATCATGTTTTTTATAAAGTAAAAATTCACCGGTCTATTTTTTCGAAGAATTTTTTTTCCAGCCGGATAGCGGGCCAAGCCCGCTATTATATTCTATCATACTAATATCCATCATACGGACTAAATGCAATATTTAAAAAAATAATTTCAAAATTAAATAAATTGTACACCTTCAAAATGTTAAAATATGCGAATATTTCCATAATCGGATTTTCATCACGATTAAATATGTTTCTCAAACTCATATAATTTACTATTCTCTATTATTTATATTGATACTCGCTTTGTATTATTCTCAAACATTTGAAAAATTAGTTAAACTTCCCATATGACGTCAGATTTTCTTAATTCCCTAATGACGTGATATTAATCTGCTTTGTGTACTTACACATACTCATACTCCTTATATTATTGAGAAATCTTAGACATTTTCCGTTTTATTACGACTGTGACGTCAATCAATTTTATTTCATATTAATCTTTTTTTTCATTTGGTGAAACTTTTTATTTAATTTTTCACGTGGAAATCGTCTGATAAAAAATTAATTATTGTAGAAGGAATTTCATTGTGGATTTTTTAATTTTTGGCATCGACTCTAACGAAAAATGTTTAAATTTAATAGGAAAAGGCTGTTAGAATTTTGGTTTTTTATCTCTATTTATTAAAATAATACGAATTTTTCAAATTTTAATATTTTCAGCTCTTCACAGCTGATATTCTGATTTATACAGTAAAGTTTCAACTCTGTAAGTTACATAGTTTTCGAGAATGGCTCTGTGACAGACAGACAACGAAGCGGGAGCAATATCGTTTCGTGAGATGAACGAAACCCTAAAAAGAATATAGAGTTAAAATTCAAAAGATTTCTGAAAAAAATCAAAAGAATTGCAGATATGCAAATCTAAAGCTCATTTGCAAAAACAGATCCATGTATATGCTGTCGAAGGCAAAGGGGCCCACAACCTAGGTTCATTTGGGTAGATTTTAATTTAAAATCGATACAGATTTGAGGCTCATTTGCAAAATCACACCAGAGCATGTGTAGCATGCCGGGTTTACACTGCTGAAGGCAATGGGGTCCTCAATACTAAATTCCTCCCGGATCAAAAAGTCTGAATTCAACACTGATTTTAAGTATATTTAAGGTTATTATCCCATGCCCAGGCAATGCTGCGCTTGTCAGCTAGTATGATAATGAAGATTAAAAAAAAAACATTATTTCTGGATTTAATACCTTTATTAGGATGAATGCTTGATGTAACAAAGTAGTAGATGTCTTCTTTGGATCTCCAACTAATTCTTGGCAAACCCTCATCATATGCGAGAGCTGGTTTTGGTTCCTTCACAAAATAAAATATAATTTACTAAAACTAACAAACAACAAATGAGAATTTTAAAAAGTTCAATAACATATTAATGCATTTGAGATCAAGAATTTCAATATATATTTCTTATCTTTATAAATATATATTATTAATATTATTATTGTTTCATTATGTCTGTATTAACCTCAAAGGCTAGGAGAGACCTTGGTTTTAAAACAGCAATCTCCAAGTGCATTAAAAAAATCATCTTACTAAGTTTCAAATAGTAGAGCTATATAGTAGAGTGTGATTTTGGCCGAATACAAAATATTTGGCACACAGGTAAACTGAATACAGTAGACCCTTGATTAACCAGGATGGTTGGGGAATGACTCGACCCAGATAATTGAATTTGTGCAAATGTTGATGAAAAAAATTTTGAAAAAGGATAGAAAATGTCTAATGAATATTATTATAAAATAGGACATTAATAATTTAATTAATACAAAAGAAAGAGAATGAAGATAAATTTTAATGTTATTGAGATTTACAATTAGTACAATATATATATATATATATATATATATATATATATAGAAATGTAGTTTACCTCACTGTTTTATAAAGAATGAAATGATAGATTTGTTTTCATTTTCATTTATTCTTCGTCGAATTTTACTACGCAAATTTCTCAACATTGTTTTTTCAGCAGGTGTGCTTTCATCTTTTTGCTCCAAGTGATTAAGCAACACCCCATTGTGTACTAATGTGTCACCGTGACTTACTTTTTTATGAGTTACGAGATTTTCTTCATCACTTTCAGGATATTTTTGAAATTCCATGTTTCGTCTGAACCACAAGCGACACGCAACACTACTGTTTAACCACGCTTCTAAGAACCCCGGTTGGCAGAGTGCCAAGCCGATTCCATTCACACTGTAGGGAGAATAGCCCCGGCAAAAGAAGCTGAAATCGCCACTCTTTATCTTAGGCAGCGTACTTACGGCTTACGGACTTCCCCATTTTCGGCATGGACTAGCCATTTTCGCCCATGCGCAGTTCGCTCCAGGTTTCTACCAAGCGTGGTGCATCAGTATATCATCGTTACTTAAAACTTCATAAAATTTCAAATTCGCACTTGCTTTTTTTTTAAGGGTGGGGAGGGGGGGGGAGGCATCCCAGTTAATTGAGAGTCTACTTACCAAATAAACAGCTGGACGAATACTCATATATTTCAGGGTATAAAGATATTAAGTTAAATTTTAAAGCAATGTTACATAATATTTAACACAAATACTTCCATTTTGATGAACAAGACCTTTTCACAAGTAAACTTTACACTAAAGAAAATTCTATGCTTTGAGTTATTATTTAAAAAGAAGCTAGTCTTAAAGCTTTATACTTCATAACTTCTTCTGCAAATTAAAATAAATTAGTATAATTTTCTTATATTCTGAAACAAATATTTTAAAACCGAAGAAGAATTTTGAAAGAATTAAGAAGAAAATTGTACAGTCATATAGTGTTTATTTGCTAAGAAAGAATTGAAGTAAATAATAAATACAATCTATTCAAATGATGACAATTCAGAAAGATTAACTTTCCTGCTCCCTTTAATTTAGCAAGGAAGTTTTTAAATGTAAACAGAGTGCAGTGACTGGAATTGAGTTATCATTTTCACAGGTTGGAAACATACAGAGTGTACTAAAATCTTGGAACAAACTTTCAGGGCAGATAATATGGTCAAGACAAAAAAATTTTGTGAAAGAAACAAGCATTAGAATCCACTTAATCCATCAACAACACAATGCATACAATAAAAAATGCAGGGTGTGTCACTACAAGCTGAAACCAAATTTTCATTCAGAACTTTAATAATAATAAAGATATTTTAGTGAAATGTTTATCATATTAACTTTATATGAAATGTGATGACGTCATTAGAAGTGAATAAATTTTGGTCAGTGACATAGTATATGTATTATCAGCTGCATTCTGAATAATGGAATATCTAGCTCAGTGTCATTTGGATATGAATTTTGACAATTCCGAGCACTTCTTGTCATGTCACCTTATTTCATAGAAATCGAAATAAACCTCTTAAAAATATTGTTACGATATCTTCTTTATTGTTAAAATAACAAACTAAAATCCCAGTTCCAGCTGGAGTGAGATATAAAATATATTTTTGACTGAATAAGTAGATTGCAATCCTGCTTCCTGGTACAAAAACTTTTTGTCTTGATGCCTATTATCCCCCCTGAAACTTTGTTCAATTTTATTTAGAAACACCCTGTTTATAAAAAAGCAAGTAACAGTTTATTACCAGACAACATTAAGGAACTTGCCTTGGTGCATAATTATTTTCTATGAATGTCATAATTAATAGTTAAGGTTTTTTAAGTACTCGATTTGGCCAAATACATTCAGCCAGACTGAATATTTTGATATTCGGCTTAACCAAATATTTTGATATTCGGCCTGAATGAATATTCAGTGCATTTCTAACAAACAGAACAAATTTAGACCTTTTCTAACAAAAAGAACAAACTTAAAATAACAATACTACTTTCATAATGTCTGAAAGTATGAAAATATTTTTAAAAATATTTTCAGCTTTAGACATTCTACTTAAAATTAACTATTCCGATTTTTGTTTTAGGAGAGTTTTAATTATTAAATGATGTAATATCTATCTACACACCTGCATAAAGTACCAGGCAGCATTAGTTTAAAAAATTATTTCAGAGAGTTATTTAATTCTCTTTCAAAATTTTTAGAAGTATGTTATAAATTTTAGGGATAATTTTTTAACTGAGTCAACGTTTTTAAATTTTACCTATAATTTTGAGAAAATATCAGTTATATCAAAATGCAAAAATTTAAGTGCAAAATTATATTTTTTTATAGTTTTCGTACTTCAAAATGAAAAAATGGAACCCTTATAGTCTCACTTTGTTGTCCATCTGTCTGTCAAGACAGTTTTTCTCAGAAATAGCTGGGGTATCAAGTTAAAATTAATATCAAATAATAAGGACCGTGGACCCATTGCTGTATAAAAAGTTTAAGCTTCTAACTTAACACAATAAAAAATACAAACAATAATTGTTACATACAATTTTTTTAAGCTTTGCAGCTTCTTTTCCTTCTGAACCATGAAACTGAGTTTCTTTAGATCCCCATCCAACAGTTATAGGTTTACCTAAAACAGAAAGGCGAAAGAATATATATTACAAATACATACTCAGTAGTGGTCAAAATTGTAGAAACAATTTGGAAGGACTCTATTTCTAAAGTTTAAGAGTTCATAACAACACTTTGTTTTAAGTAATGTCATCAAAGTATATATCAGTAGAAATGTAGTTTAATCCAAAATATGCAATAATTGCCTAACAGATATTTCTATTATAATAGCAGTTATGCAGAAAAAAATTGAAACATGAATAAAATTAATTATATAAAAATTCTCACCAAGTCAGTCATTTCTACGGCAACATTTAGTGTTAATAACAGCATTAAAACATTTGTCCATGGATTGACCAAGTTTTTTTAGTCCTGAGATTGCTTCAATATGAAACAAAGATCAGTTAGGGCTTCTGTTAATTTAGTTTAATTGCACTATTGCCTTCTGACAAACAAGTTTCTTTAGTTGTCTTCATATAATTTCAATTGAGTTGATGTCTGGATTATTCTCCTGCCATTCCAATTATGAGATGTGATTATCTTTAAACCATTTTTTGCATAAAGCAGATTTATGGCATGGAAATTAATTCTATTGAAGTATACTTCATTTAATTTCAATTGAGTTGATGTCTGGATTATTCTCCTGCCATTCCAATTATGAGATGTGATTATCTTTAAACCATTTTTTGCATAAAGCAGATTTATGGCATGGAAATGAATTCTATTGAAGTATACTTCATTATCTCAAATGTCAGGCTTCAGCTTTGGTTCAAATTTCTTATTTATGTATCTTTTGGCATTTATATTCCCATTGACTACACAAATTCTGCCATTATCTATTGATGTAATTAAAAACCAGATCATTACAGTAACTGGGTATTTAACGGTAGGTGTAATGCAATCAGAATGCAAATATTTTCAGATTACTCCACTTTTATACTTTATGTCATGTCATTAATATAAAAAAAATAAATTTTTCCAGAAAAAAACTGGCACATAACTGTTCTTGGCATCAACTTCGCATTGCACACAGAGTCTGATTATCACAGGGGCCCTGTGTGCTCCTGTGATAACAGGGTGCCCTGTGCACGCAGGGCATGGGCCTTGGGCCCACATTTTTAGGGGGCCCCAAAATGCATCTTGTCCATTCTCTGAAGACACAAACTAATGCAAATTTCCATTTATAGTTCATAGAAAAAATGAATTTTTCACATTATATATTTAACATATATTTAAAAATTTGACTTAACTTTTCAACTAAATAAAGAATGCCAAACTCAAAATCTCCAAGTTACATAATAATGCATAACAAATATAAAGGCATGTAATAATAATTTTGCACCTTAAATTATATTTGCAGCAATAATTCTGAACAATATGTCAAAAGAATTTTCAAACTTGGGAAATAAATTTGCACATTTTAAATCTTTGAAGGTAAAGTTGCTTAATTTTCTCAATAAATATACAGTCAGTATTGAATCATATGCAAATAGAAGTAATCAAAATTTAATATAATTTCGATCAGAAGGTAAAATTTAGTAAAATGAGAGTTCCCGAATTTCACATATCTAAGTTTATGAAATATGGCTGAATATGAATATTATCATAACACATCAATGATATTAATTTATAAAGTATTAGATAGTTATTTTTAATTTCCTCTTATAACTTTGAAAGTAATCAAGAATAAAAATTCAAAATTAGGTGATGAAGATTGTGACAGCTTAAGGGGACTTGGCATGCTTCATTTGGCAAAAAATGATGAAAATATAATTTTACTGACTGTTTGCTTAAAATGTATTGATACATCTCTAATATATTCTGGCAAAGTTAAGTAAAGATCCTATGATTATAAATGTGTGAAAAAGGCTTTTTACTGCATTCACTTCCCTTTAAATGTATCAGAGTTGCAATCTTTAAATTCATTATTCTCGGTTTGGGTTTCTTGAATGTATAGGGTGGCCACTAGTGATGGGAGTATTCGAATTCAAAATGTCTGAGGTCTCGATTCAGCCAAGTTCTCGAGTGATCTCGATTCGGACAAAAGTATTCGAATACAAGCCACCTGGCATTTGTGTCGCTGACGAAAACGAAAACTGTGGTTTCATAAACTGCGTCAGTGAATGTTTGTATTCAAATTAGTGATGGGAGTATTCGAATACAAAATGTCTGTGTTCTCAAGTGGTCTCGATTTCAGACAGGAGTATTCGAATACAAGTCACCTGGCATCTGTATCGGTGATGAAATCTGCGGTTTTCGACTGTATTCAGTATTCAGTCCTCATATCAGGCGTTTTCTGTGGTTTCATAAGGTGCGCCAGCGAATGCTAGTATTCAAATACTCGGCGCTGTTTGAGACTTTTCTCCGGAATTTTGCGGCAGTTAACAAGATGATCAGCGCTCTTTTAGTTTTGAAATTTAGTTTTATTTTTTTAAGCGTACAATCAATTCAACTTATATACATATATATTTTTAGTTAAATCAATCATATGGATTTTAATTTAAGAAAACGATTATAATGAATAACATTCTGTGAATTTGTATTTAAAAAACGTAAATATAATTTTTTAATTAAATTTTTAAAAATTTTACGATTAAAATAATTACTTGTAGTGGAAAATAAAATTGTACGTTCGTAAAAAAAAAAAAATATTCTTGATTTCGCTAATTAAAGACAAATTGCTTAATTTTACGGGCATATGCAGGGGAGGGCCGGTTCTTGCCTTCTAAATCTTAGAAAATAATAAGATATAACTTGCAATACTGAGAAACATGGACGTCGGCAGAGTTATATCTTGGGACGGGCAAGATTTTGGAACACGTGTAGCACTAGACACGTCTAGTCTGCTTTTAAAATTACAGAATATAAACAGGAAATAATCTAAACTAAGATTTTTTTTGTCAGAGTTATCATGCAAAACAATTTTTAAACATATCAACATAAAAGGCAATACAAGAATTTATCAATTAAGAAATACTAAATATAAATAAGTTTTTTTTTTTTTACCAACATGTTTTTAAAAAAGAAATTGAAGCAGTTTTTTGTTTTTCCGTCAAAGGGCTTTGCCACCCTCAATCCTTTTTTTAAGATAAGTTTGAAACGCATGAACATTAACAGGAAAACAAAATTAAAAAATCCCTGATGGCTCGGCGTACAGGCACAGGTAGATTTCGAAGACGCAGACCGTGGGGCGCCTGTTTGTTGGGAATTGCGGAAGAAATGACGTTTTTGCCATGATGCGGCATTTGGAAACACCCACTTCAAAACCTAACTTGTTTGCAGGCGGAGCCGGTAGGGATTGTTTTTGTTTTAATTTTTTTTTTTTTGCTATAAGGGTTGGTGCTATAAAAAACTTGTCAATATAAAAGTTTTAGGCGGATTTGATATCTTCAGAATTGACGAAGTTCTGAATTTTTTTTTCTAAAACCCTCTCCCCCCCCCCCCCCCCCTGGGGCCATTTTTCAACCTTTTAAAATTTGAAATTTTTAAAAACCTATTCTGTGCGAGCATTTATACCTTAAAAGTAACAACCATATCAAACTTCGAGTTTCTAGCCCTAACAATTTCTAAGAAAATGAAATTTTAAAACATTTCTTTCATTCTGGAAACCTTTCCCCCCACCTGGGAGACAAGAGATCTCAAGATAAATATATCCTAATGTTTAAGCAAACATAGTCACTATTATAATACTAAAAGAATTTTTTAAGTCAATTTGGAAGTTTCAGCGAAATTGAAATTTTAGAATGTTTTTTGCTCACAACAGCCTTTTAAATTTTGAATTTTTTGAAAACTCTTCTTAGTGGGCATTTATCTCTTAAAAGTAACCCAACATGCCAATTTTCAAGTGTTTAGTTAACAATTTTAAAGAAATTGTTATTTTAGAATGTTTCTTGATCTGGCTTCCTCTTAGGGGCAGGGTACAAACATAAAAAGTAGCCTGTGCTTGAACAGAGACTGTCATCATTAATTTGCCACCAGTATTGTTTTTAATTAGTTCGAAAATTGCAGAGATTACCTCCAACAAACAAACATTTCTTCTTTATAATATTAGTATAGATATATAAGAAAAATCATGCATTAATGAATACATTGTATAATGTAAAACACTATAAAAAACATAGTACTTAAGTGAAAGGCAATTTAAAATAACTTACTTTCTCCAAATTCTTCTGGACAAAGGCTTTTCTCAACTATTTGGGCCAATGTTCGTGCAATTAAAATTAAACTGTTGTCACCTTTAAAAGACAAAAAATGAAACTTTACAATCTGATTCTAATATTAAATAAACGCATTAAAGATTATATTTAAAAGAAATATGTTACATTAACATTCTAAACATAATCAAAGTTTTAGTATTCTTTAAACCAGATAGGCATCAAGGAATTAGCATAATTTCCTAATTACAATTTGCAGATTACCTGCTTAAAAAGTTCAAATTTTCTAGGTGTGGGTCATAGTATGCTGCATATTATCTGCAAAAATTTTTTCAAACAGCTGATAAATATTAAAAAAATATAACTTAACGCATGTTTCTAAAACGTCCTCACTCGAGAATTTTGTTTTCTCCAGCTATTCTGTTTTTTCTACTCAGGTTAATTCATAAGAACATTACATTTTGTTAGCATACATTAATACTCTCAGTTTAGTTGTAGAAACAGTAGTTTCTCAAATATTAAATAGCACATATTAATTTAATAGCTGTATCAAACAGGAAATATTTGCTTAGAATTTTTCCCAATATTATGATATTATGAATTCACTTGACCTTGGATCTTCACAGCAGAATTTGCTTGACGTTGCTGAAGAGGGTGGCATTTTTAATTAAGCAACTTTTCTGTGAAGACAAAAGAATTGTCCAACACTCGGCAAATAGGAAAAAAATGAATATTTCTTCAATAGGAAGAAAGGATCTCATCAATGCAGGATATTTGATAACACTACCCCTATTCAACACACAATCGATAATCATACAAAGAGCTCAAACTTTTCACTCAGCTTCCACAATATTTGGACAAACCTGAGTGTACTTGCTTTATATAATGTTCGTTGTTTATTTCTTTCCTATCTGATCCAAACATTAGACAACAGACCTGTAGATAGTTATTTTTTTATTATTTTAGAAACAGATTACATGTCATAATATCGTGAGTTTACCTTGTGCTGTTTGAAAAGGAATGTAAAAAATTTTATCACTTACATTACTGAATTTAAGTTAAAAATTGTAAATAAGGCAGAAAAAATCAATAATGAATCAGTTAGGAGCCAGTTTCATTTTAATGAATCCAACCTATAGCCTCGGAGAACAGTTTTAAAAAATTGCAGAAAATTACAAATAAAAAGGATCACTCATTTATGAAAACCTCCTTTTGGTCAGCATTAGAAGCCAGCTTTGTAGCTGCATATTAGAAGAAATAAAAAAGTAATCAGCAATATCCACCATTAAAATACAACTAAAAAACAAAGCAATAACTTTGAGTTAAAGCTGGACGTTTTTCAAAGTGGGCCAACATGGTATTATCACTTCATAAAGTGATACACTTTAGTTTTTTTACAATATCATCACAGAAGGTCAGATATAGTGAAAAATTATATTATAATACTATAATAATGTTTTTTCGGAATTGCAGATAGAGTACACAAAAATAATTAACAGAAAATTTAACTGATATATTGATTCTAAGAAGGGTCATTCCATGTTAATTCACCCAATTATTTTATGGTTTGTAAACCGACTAACAGGGATTTGATTGAAACTTTGTGTATATACTACCCCTCCCTTGATATGAACAAAACATCCTCCCATGACAAAAAATTCTTAGTTTTATTTTCTTTTAGAACTTTAATTATTTTAAATCATTTAGGAATGATTTTTTTTTCAAAATCATCATAGAAAAAGTTTATTAATTTACTTAATTTCAAAATTCAGGGACGGGCAATGCCCCTGCCCATGGTGACTGGTTTTTTTAAACTGGTGCCTATTAAAAAGAAAAAAGAAGTTCTGTTCACATGCAAATTTATTGCATAAACTTCTGCAAATATGAAAATTCATATTTTTGTTACAGGTAATCTGTACATATGCAAATTATTTTGAATACATACTTAGGAATGTAATGAAATTTTATACTAACCTGTTAACAGTACCAGGACAAAAAAATCTGGACTCCAAGAAAATGTTTTTATTGTTTTGTTCAACTCTTGATATCTGGAAATCTGGCAAAACATATAATTACTTTAAAAAAAAAAAAAGAAGAATCACAAAACAAAAATAAATAAATTATTGATAAACTTTTGCAAAAATTTTAAGATTTATTTTAGAAGATAATACATTTTTGTTAATTACAAACACTGAAAAATACAGAAGAAATTCACAAATAAAAATATTTCATTACACAGATGATATAAAGTTGATAACATTTAAGCATTACTGAAAATATCTATTACTTACCCATCATACGTAGTATAGGGTAAGTCTTGTAATCATTTTAAAAATTAAAAAAATAATAAAAATGACAGATTTACACGTTTCAGACACTGGAGATTCCGAAAAACATATTTTTAGAAAAAAATTTTTGCCGTCCGTCTGTGTGTCTGTGTGTGTCTGTAAATGCTCTATCTCTCGAACAAATTGAGATAGACTTGAAATTTGGTATGTACTTAGTATGTAATAATGGGAAGAAGCTTATTCAATTTCAGTAACCTTGATTATACGGAACAATTTTTTTCTGACTCTCGAAATATTCGTTCTGATAAAAGGTATATAAAAATTTTCAAAATTGTTTATTTTAAGGAGTGAATATAAAAGACAAAAAAAAACAAATTTTGCATAAAGAATGAAGTCGATCGGATAATGAGTGGCCGAGATATTTGTAATCCTATTTTCCACACTCTTTGATTTTTCATGATCCTGTATCTCATCCAAATTTCAATTCAAAAATATATTTTAATTGGAAATGAGACTCTTAATCCGATGCAATAGACAGTTAGTTAATAAGATTATCATTTTTGGAGTTATAAGGATGTTTCTTTTACGTAATTCAGTACTAGAGCATTTAAAGTTTATGATGTCATCAAGCTACGATTTTATTCGAATTGCAATGCATTTTATAAGTAGTTTACACATGTTTTATTTTCATATCTTATATTATGCATATCCATGATGGGTAAGTATTACGGTGGCTCCCAACGACAAGTTTTTATTTATGCTGATGCTATATAAATTCCATTAAGTGTGATTCACAGAAATCAATGGATGTACACTATAACTTTCTGAGACCTCACATCCATCCTATTGGACATTTCTATTTTTCTTATAAAATATTTCATTTCAGTTGGAGCTTTTAAAAAAGTACTGTTCATTATACTGGATAGTCTAGGGCTGCTATCTGTGCACCGAAAGAGTAACAGAATCACAGCAAAATGCATATTTTAATCATTTAAAATGGCAGCAAACAGGTGATAGACTGGTGAAGTTAAGTACATAGTTTTAACTCAAATTTCATATATTTTTGAAGATTATTTTGATATCAATGGAACACATATTTAGTTTTAAATGTTGTTTTAATAAAAAACCTCATATTGAAGACCTTTCGTGCCATAATTGTACTGTACTACCCTCAAATGATGACATGAACAAAGATTGCCTTTCATTTTATTTATTGTCATACTGTTACTTAAATTTGATATTGCTGTAAGCTAAAAGTATCTCCATTCTAAAATTTTTAATTTAAAGCATTTTTATCTTAAGTTTTGATGTTTTATGTTATTATCTTGCTTTAAAGTAAAATTCAAACATTTATTTCTTTTTGTAGGGATTCCATTACCAAAATGGGTACTTTTCTATTATACCAACACCATGCTAAAATGTATGCTAATGAGCCATTTATTTCAACCCTGACCGTGCAAAGGATTTTTACTGTAGACCGTGCCAAACAATGAGATTTACTATTTATTGAACATGAATCATCTTTTTAAAATTATTATTAATTAATCCTAACCTTGAAAACATCTTAATTTGCTATTTTTCAAATAGAAAATATATTTTACTAAGTTATAACTTACATTTATTATTGACATTGAGATAGATTTTACCATTTTGTAGTTACCTGATGATGAGGAAGCTAAAATAAAATTGTTTCAGGACTTTGGATACATAAAAATAGTTTTTATTTAAAAAAATAATAAATGTCTTCATTTAAATATGAAATGTTTACTGCAATGCTAAGAGACATTTACATGCATCATCATTATGCCAATTGAGTTTTGTTTCATTATTTTATTGTATAATATTTATTTGTTCTTTTAATTAAGTATATATTTGTATTGATTTAATAAAATAATCTGTAAAAATCTTAATTTTCAAATGTTGTATTTTAAATGCCCAATTTCGTGCAAACAATGTATTTATTTTTAATTTGTGCCAATTATTATGCTTGCCAACATTGGTGTTGGTGTAACGGAAAAGTACCCTAAAATGTTTATGAGATAACCATTAATAATTTTTAGGATATTTTGATTTGTTTCTGTTGCTACAATTCATTTTTGATTCACAATAAAAAGTATGGCAGCAAAATTAGTTAAACCATATTGATAGAATAAGGCAATACAAATATTTTGGGAAAATAATAATTATAAATATTAATAAAATTATCTGAAAATTCCTTATTTCTATGCATATGTAATCAAGCAAGATGTAACATGCAGTTAAATTTGTTATAACAAAATTAATGTGACTGCAAAAATAATTCATTGCAATGCAGAACTGTAGCAACATTTTCATAAAAATATAACAAAAAATTAAGAAATATATACAACAGAGGAAAGTTTTGTCTTTTAAATCTAAATCTGTTATTTGAAATTTGAATGGGAAACACTACATACATGATAAATTTACAGGAAAATTTATATATATTTTTTTATTTGTCATTGCATCACAGTAACAAATCTTTATATATTTTCTCTAGAGATTACATCACTTGTAATTGCATCAGAGATTTGATATCACTAAAAATGTGGCAAACAAATAAGTTTCAAATTTTAGTTCTTTAAAGCAAAAAATAATCTAAACTCAGGATAGCATTATTTGCCAACACATTCTACTTCCTTTTTTAATGTAAATAATTTGCTTGTTTGAATACATTAGACAGCTTGTGCAGTTTATTTATTTTTATTTTAAGGAAGAACATGATGTTTAATTTTAATTTCTAGAGTGTTTTCATTGTGGCCATTGACAGAAACTCGTAATATGGTCAAAAAAAAAAAAAAAAAAAAAAAAGATTTTTATATATTTTTCAAAGCTTGCAATTTTTAAAAGATTTTGAAAATATTCACTCACCTGTGGCAAGTAGATTGATGTATTTTCCCAAGCTTGTGCATAATATGTAGAGAAAAAATCAGAAATAAAAAGGGTCATTCCATGTCAAGTGGCCTAAATTTTGGCATGGTTCCTGCTCGACCCCCTTCAATTTTTATATAATTGGTACAGGATATACATAAAGATGGACATCTGCAAACTGTCAGTGTCAGAAATAGTATAGTTGGGGCGCAAGGGGTCCTTTAGTAAAACTCACTATTTCATGGTCACAGAAAAAACGAGGAAATCACCAAGTTTGCCATCTTATTGCTCATGATACAAGAAAGCTTACTTATTGAAAATAGGTGATCCAGTATAACTTTTTGTGCTAAAAAAACGTAATTAGAGTATTAAAAATCACAAATCAAGACCTTTGTCATTACTTGGCCTCAAAGTAGGCCATACGGCCTGTCGCAGTGAATTTTACCCGAACTTTAACACGCTGTAACTACTAAAAAAAATTATTTTAAAAGTTTGTCACTTTAACAATTGATTACCTATGAATATGTCATAGAGCTGCTGGAGTTCTTTCTTTCCTGCTTAAATATTCATTAATTTATTCAGCTGTGAAATCTAAAAAATTAAAATCATCAATTCCACCCAATTTTTAGAAGCATATGTCTCAAAAGGGACACTCCTGATATGATTAAATGGGATTATATGGGTCTTTAGAACACATATTAGTGTTTATGCTAATTAATTACAAAATTAGGGTTTTTAACTAAGAATAATTCCTATCAAATTAAAAACTAAATTAAATATATTTAAAAAATTAAGTGTTTTTGAGCAAATTAATTTGTTTAACTATACAGTTAAAGTCATTACTGTTTAAAATGGATTAATTCAGTATATTCTGATATAAAAAATAAATCCTCAATATGTTTGTAAAATCCTGTTTATATTATAAGGCAGATGTTAGGGTTAACCAGAAAGCTGATGCAATCATTCAAAGTATTGTGCAGCATCAATTTTTGAATTTTTAATTTTTTCTTTCTTTTTGTTTACTGTGTTTTTATTGGCGGTTTATGAAAAAACTCACAATAAGCTTTAAATAAGAGCATATCATTCTGTCCTTTCTCAAATTCTGCTTTGCAATCAGAGAGCATTTGAGAAATGTTTTTATCTTTTGTTCAGTTAGTGTTAGTTTCCTGAATTAGATATATGCTTTAAAAATCTTCAGTGGATTAACTGTATTTTATTTTTTTTATATATTACTGTGACTTTTTATGAAATGGAGAGTACTACATATGATGTGGGGAAAAAAACTTCAACAGAATGTCACAAGACTAATTACATTAAAAAGAATGTTATTGTAAATGAATCAAATGATCTCTCTGAAGAAGACAAAATACTTTTAAAGTTAAGAACAGAAACTACTGAAGAATTGCATACCATTTGTTTTCATCATAGAATTGTATATTTGAAAAAGTTTGAATCCCTTCAGAAAAAATGTTGTGATCCCTTCAAAAGGCACAAAAAGTATGTGAAAAATACATTGTGTGCTGTAAATTTTCAGCAACATAATGATCTTTTACTCAAGGGACTTAAAGTTAAGCCAGGATAAAATTTATGCTGTCAATGTAGGACAATGCTCTTGTTCAAAAGTGCATTTCAGAATGAAGAATGTCTGTACAACAACACAGATACAAATTCTGACAGCCCACATAAAGTTGAAGACATGGATTACAGTCCCATTGCAAGCAGCAGCAAAGATGACATACAAAAATTAAATTCATCTTTTTTTTTTTAAAAAAAAAAAGGCTAAAAGCAAAAAATTAAAGAAATTCTTGATCAAAATTCCAGAAGTAGATTCAATGGCAGAGGACCTTGTTGTACAGAAGGCGAAGACATGGATAAAAGCAGATATCATAAAAGACAAACTAACATTTGAAAAATGCAATAAAAAACAAATTCAGTTATTAAGGATTCAAACATCACTATCATGGAGACAAAAAAAAAAAAAAAAAAAAAAGATACATTTAATGTATCAGACTATGCATTCGTAAAGCTCAGAAACTTGTCAAAGAGAAAGGAATATATTAGCTAAACCAGAACCCAAAAGAGAAAAACAATTGAGACCTGATGTCCTTGACATGGTTAAAAACTTTTATGAAAATCATATTTCAAGGATTATGACAGGAATGAAAGATGCTGTGAGCTTAGGGGGAGGGAGGGGGGGGAGTACACATTAGTAAAAGATTACTTTTTTTTTGTGTGTGAATTGTATATTAATTTTAAGCAAGAGTTTCCAAACAGTAGGATGGGTTTTTCAAAAATTTTGTAGCCTGTGCCCAAAATGGTGTATTCTTGCTTGTGTATGTAAGCCTGTGTTTATATTCAGATTTAATTGAAAGTAAAATGCTTAACTTCCTCATTGTTGAATTATTCTATAATAACATTTAAACTGTATTGATTGCAAGGAAGAAGAATATTAATCATTAGCAAAGTCTTTCTAACACACACAATACATGACAATTAAGAAAAATACAACTACCGAGAACATCTCATTTTAAGTTCTATAAATAAATAAAAAATATATTTATAAAATAAATTACTAAGAAAAATGAATATTTAATTTAAAAGTATGTTTAATTATTAAACTACATTCCAAAATTATATTACAGTTATGTGAAATAAAAATTATATTCATGATGCTGCCATTTTATTGGTGGCATTGGGAGATTTTTTTTTTTTTTTTTTTTCATCAGAAGGAATTAAAAAACCACCAATTTTATTCCAGAATAAGATAGAACATATATTTAGGCTCATTTTTTAAAAAAATGTTCCAAGATTATACCTGTCCCTCTCCCTGATATTGCATTTTTAGAAAATCATGTTTTTTCGAACAAAAATAAAAATTAATAATAATTTATTATTTTTTAGGGGACCAAAATAAATACTTACAGCTCTCTAGTATTTTTTTCTGTGTTTATCATCTTTTTGTTGGTAAGTAAATAAATTTTGAAAACAATTGAAAGGTTTGGGAACCAAATAGAATTTTTTTTACAACCAAATGCAGCTTGTTTAGTGCTTCTCGGATATATGCAAAAAGGTGAATTTGAAGAAATTTTGAATGGCTGTAAATAAAAAAGTATTGAAGTCAGTGATAAAAAAAATTAGGGGGTTATTTAATACCATATGTTTATTGAATACACTAAGTTTCATCAAAATCGGAGACCATGGGTGAACAAATCCCATTTTTGTGGTTGAATTGACATGGAATGACCCTACAGTTAGTACCACTGAAAAGAGCACATTGTAATCTATAAGAAAAATTTTATTTCATTTTGGGCCTCTTACATATAGAAGAAAAATAATAAGATTCGAAAGACCTATTTTATGCGATATTTCTTCTTCGAAGATCTTCTCTTTCAACAGATTTAACACAAATCTTTTTATTTAGAATGATAAATGTATAGATAATTATCTCTTGTTGTGGTCCATGGTTGCTTCTGCTCTACCATTCTGAATGATTGATAACCGTGTCACCAAGGGGTCACACGCCCGATACCCATGAAGAACTAGCTCCTGGGGATGCTTCAGTAAAATTGACTATTTCATGGTCGCAGAAAAAATTATGAAATCACTACTTTTGCCCTCTTATTTCTCAAGATACAACAAATCTTACTTATTAAAAATAGCTGATCTAGTACAGCTTTTTGTGCTAAAGCATAATTAGAGTATTGAAATTCGCAAATCACTATCTTCGTCATTACTTGGTATCTAAGTAGACCATATGGCCTGTCGTGATGAATTTTATCTTTTGTTTAACAAGCTGTATCTACTGAATAAATTAATTTAAACATTTGTCACTTTAGCAATATATTACCTGTGAAGATGTAATAGAGCTGCTGAAGTTGTTTCGTTCCTGATTAAATATTCATTAATTTATTCAGCGGCAAAATCTCCTAAAAAATTAAAATCATCAATTCTAGCCCATTTTCAGAAGAGTATATCTCAAAAGAGACACTTTTGATTTGATTATGGTTAGTACCACTGAAAAGAGCACATTTTATTCTATAAGGAAAATTCCATCTCATTTTGGGCCTCTTATATATAGTGGAAAAATAATGAAATTAAAATAAACTATTTTACACTGTTTTTGCGAGATTTCTCTTTTTCAAAGAATTTGACTGTTGAACAAAGTTCATCCCAAAAATTCCTTACGTAAGACTTTTGAACTGTGCAAATATGTTTATCTGTATGAAAATTAATTTATTTTTATGAATGGAGTTTTTTTTCTTTGCATATACATTATTTTATTGACGGATCTGCTGCAAGAATTTTAAAAATATTTTGAATCTTTGTTATCAACAGAGTGACTTTGGAATCTCTGCAGAGTGGAATTTGTTTGGTACAAGCCATGGAAAATCACCCTGTGACGGAATAGGAGGACTGTAAAGCGGCTGGTTGTAAGAGCAAGCCTTTAAAAACCAATTAAAGACCAAATTTTAACTCCGACGGATCTACATAAATTTTGTTAAATAAAACATAAAGCAAATTAAATTCATTTTTGTTTCAAAAAAAATAAATTGAAGCAGTACAAGCTGACCAGGAAAAGCATTTCAAAAGCGAATGCACAGCTTCTGGCACAAGAGAACATCATCATCATTTTGTACTCGTAAATAAAAACAAGTTCGTGTCAGTACAATAACAAATGATGCACCATTCTTTAGAACACATGTTGATAAGAGTGCTCAGACTGCATTTCACTATGCATCCATTTCCGATATACAGCCTAGACAGTATATTGCCTGCATCTATGACAGAAATTGGTGGATTGGAAATGTACGTGAAATATCAATTGAAGAGTGCAATGTCTTAATAAATTTTATGCACCCTCATGGAGCTGCCAAAATGTTTTATTGGCCCACTAGACAAGACCTTTGTTTGATTCCAGAAGAGAATATAATAGCTACGGTTCCAGTTCCAACAGCAACAACAATCAGTGAGCAATACAGTTTACCTAAAACTCTTGTAATCTCAATCAATAAGAAATTTGATAAACTGAACCAACAAGAAGATGTTTTTTACGACATGGAAACCCTGAAGCAACCCGAATGAAGCTTAGAATCATAGAAGTTTCTATAATAGACTTGGGAGCCTGTTAGATACTCACATTTAGGCTTGTGAGCATGTAATAAAGAAACTCAACCAGAAGCTATTCTTTCATGGCCCTCGGGCGTGATCCCTTGGTGACGCAGTTACCAATCATTCAGAATGATACAGCAGAAACAACCGTGGACCACAACAAGAGATAATTACCTATACATTTATCATTGTAAATAAAAAGATTTGCATTAAAGATTAAATCTGTTGAAAGAGAAGTTCTTTGAAGAAATATAGCGTAAAATAGGTCTTTTGAATTTTATTATTTTTCCCCTATATGTAAAAGGCCCAAAATGAAATAAAGTTTTTCTTATAGATTAAGATGTGCTCTTTTCAGTGGTACTAACTGTAATCATATCAGGAGTGTCCCTTTTGAGATATACGCTTCTCAAAATTGGGTGGAATTGATGATTTTAATTTTTTAGAAGATTTCACAGCTGAATAAATTAATAAATATTTAAGCAGGAAAGAAACAACTCCAGCAGCTCTATGATATCTTCATAGGTAGTTATATGTTAAAGTGACAAACTTTTAAAGTAATTTTTTTAGTAGTTACAGCATGTTAAAGTACGGGTAAAATTCATCGCGATAGGCCGTATGGCCTACTTTGAGGCAAAGTAATGACAAAGGTATTAATTTGTGATTTTTAATACCCTAATTACGGTTTTTAGCGCAAAAAGTTGTACTAAATCACTTATTTTCATTAAGTAAGGTTTCTTGTATCATGAGCAATAAGATGGCAAACTTGGTGATTTCCTTGTTTTTTCTGCGACCATGAAATAGTGAGTTTTACTAAAGGTCCCCTAGTGCCCCAACTGTACTATTTCTGACACTGACAGTTTGCAGATGTCCATTTTATACTTATATGTATGTCCTGTATCAATTCTATAAAATTTGACAGGGGTCGAGTGGGAGCCTCGAGGGCAGTTGACATGGAATAACCAAAAAGAAAAAAAAAAATGGATATACAAACATAACAAAAATAAAATTACCTCTTTTTCATACAAATCATAGATGAACAACTCTCCTGAAGCAGATACTAAAAACAGTTCACCATCATTAATATACTCTAAACCGATGAACTTAATTTCACTGTTGTCCAGTTCAAATCCATCACATAATGAAAGCTAAAAATAGATATTGGAACAAAATTCTTAATAGAATTTAAAGAACAATATCATAATTGTTCTACATTTGCTAAAAACAAATGTATTTTACCTTAATTTCTAAATAATATAAAAGAATTGTGGGTACTTGTGTATCATATAAACTTTGCTAATTTTCTTAACCAATTGTGAACTTCACTGAGACATTATAACAATGGTAACTAATTCTCTCTCATTTTTTATTTACTAACACCAGGTGATCCAATTCAGGCTACCTAGGTTAAAGATGACCAATGTACAATGCATAAGTGAAAATTGCTTTTAATTGAAAATTCTAATAGATTTTTTTTACATTTAGAATGTTTTCTGAGATTGTCCCCTAACTATATCAAAAAGTATTTTTAGTACTTTCATATTAGCCGCATGCCACTGGTTAATCGCAAAAGATTTTATTGTTCATAGCAGCAATTTTATTTCTGATTGTTTCAATGTTTAAGTGTGTAGTTCGATTACATACCTGTTAGATTAGTGTTTTATATATTTATTTGAGAAGTTTTCATTTCATTTGGCAATTCTGTTATGGAATATTACACGGAAACAAACAAATGCTGATTTATTTACATTGTTTAAAGTAGAAGAAAGTTAATTTTCCGCAATCAGGTTGAATTTTGAGTTGGCATCTTTCATTGAATGCGACTTGACACATTTAATGGCATATACCCTTGTTTTAACAATATGCCAAAGTTGCGACTAAAGCCACCTATAAAGTAAAAATTTACTTTTCAATGGGAGAAGCAGCTGCTAAATCAAAAGCTGGGTCGCATCACTCAAGCACTTTATCTGTCTATAGACAGCTTTGGCTGACGCAAACATGCATGTGTGTTTATGACATACATACAATATCTGTATTAAGCAGCAAAAAATAGTCCATGAGTAAGGCTGACATGATATTGACGATGTGACCTAATAATAAATTTTGCTTTTTTGCAAATTTATTAACTTCGGAACATCGCACAATTGAAATTTTTACACCATAGAATAGGGGGGGAAAATGTACTTTCTAATACAATTGGTTTGAAAACTGCATCTCAATTTACTGATATTTTATTGGTTATAAAATTATTTTTGAACAGGATTTTTAAAAAAATCTATCAATCATATGTAGCCTGCTTATGGAAGATTGACACATTTGAATTTAAAACAAAATTAAAAGTTCAGTATTTCTTTCTGGCTAATATTTCATAACAACATTAAAACTTCTTCAATAAATAAAACAATAATATAAATAAAACACAAATTTAATGGATATGGTATCGAACTACACATGCTGAAACACTGAAATAATCAAAATAGAGAAAATTTCTTTAAATACATCTTTGGTCATGTTTCTTTTACAAACAAAATTTCATGACTGCACCACGAACATGAGCGTCTAGAAATGGACATTATTTCATGCAATCATTGTAGATTGAGATTTTTAAAGAGAAAAGCTAAGTTTCCATTTAAGAATAATGCGATACGAAAGACTTTCTCTAAATGCTATGACATTTAGTTGAATATTTATTTATTTATTTATTTATTGAAAAAGAAATCTTATATTTTTCTGTTACAAGCACCAAAGAAAATGTAAATTCTCATTTATAAAGCTGATATTTTACTATGATTATGAAAAGGCCAATGGCAGAAACAAGTGCAGCATGGAAACGGATGCTGCAGGTTATTTTAGACTTTGCAGAGTAATTTAACAGTTTAGAAAGGAATGCTGGGCATAAGAAAATGCTAAAATATACTTTAAGTCTTTAAGATGTTCATTTTTAGAAAATGTCAAAACTTGTTTACTTTATCACCAAGCAATAACCAATAAACTCACACGTCTGAAACATAATCAGCTGAAAATGAAAAATTTTATTACATATTAATGCTGGATTAATTTTAACACAATTATTTAAATTGGTAAAGAAATCATACAAGTTGTAATTTTCCAACTGGACGAAAAATGTCCGGGCCAGGATTCGAACCTGGGATCTCTTGGCTGAAGCTGCCATGCTCTACCTACTGACCTGAGCTATCCCGGTCGAATCTGGAGTGTATAATTCTGGATCCCTGGAGGAATTATGCCCTCCAGATTCGACCGGGATAGCTCAGTAGGTAGAGCGTGGCAGCTTCAGCCAAGAGATCCCAGGTTCGAATCCTGGCCCGGACATTTTTCGTCCAGTTGGAAAATTACAACTCGTACATATTAATGGTTTAACATAAAAGCAATTGAAAATTTATGTAGATTATTCTAAAATTCTATTATAACAAGAAAATCTGTAAAAATGAAGCTCATATTCAGCCAGAATTCTGCAATTGTTAGTTTAAATTATTTTTTAACTAAATAGTTTAACTTAGATAAATAACTTAAGTATTTTTAACTATTTTTATTATTCTAAATGATGCATAAAAACAGAACAAAACAAAAAAATGACTTTAGTAAAATATTTGATGAAGTACCAGTGTGGGTTTTTTTAAGGAAACATTTCACTCTGGGTTGTTTTTAGGGGACAATACAATACCTTTTATGAAAAATCAAATCACTTTGTAATAATAAGTGATATGTTTTTAAAAAATAAAAAAAGTTATAGCTGAAAATGATCTAATGACTAAATTAATATATACTTACTTCATTTGATTTGCTTGGTAAACAGTATAATTTGTTTTTAGTTGTTAAATACAGATTATCACCATGATCATCACAAAAACAATCAGCTTCTATATCCTGCAACCTGACACAAATCTCCAATAATTTTAAATTCTTCATTCTTTACACGTTTGAACTGTATTGCTAAAAAAATATGTATAAAAATTTAAGAATATTTCTGAGTAATTGTACATTTTTATAGATAAAATTGCATCATATTTTAAAATAAGTATAAAAGTAACAAGTAATATTAAAAAAAAATTTAAGTCAATTCCTACTTAGGTCAACAAAGAAAAATTTTATTTTACTTACTTTTTATTAAATAATTACAAATAATATAAATATGTATATACATATGACAGAATCACAATATTAAGTGGCAAAATAGCAAGTGAATTTCCTTGCAATTTTCCATTTTAATAAATAATATAAGAATGGCTCAGATAATACGTAAGTACCAAAAATAATATGAAACAGTATAGAAAATAACATTAAAACATAATCACGAGTCAACAGTTACCATGCCAGCAGTTTCATATAGTAGCGGCTCTTTCGAAGAGTGGAACCTAATGGAGTGTTTCTGCTCATTTATCTTCGAGTTTTGAATGCTAATAGTTAGGTTATTTAATTTAATTAATGAATTAATATTTGAAAAAACTGTATTAACATAAAGTATTGTCCACTACAAGTTTAAAAAAATGTATTTGAACTTGAGTGGATGAATAAAAAGTATTTATTAATGATTGAAAATTTGAAAGAAAAATAACTTGAGCATTTGAATTTGAATTTTGCTTTTTAATCATAAATATATAAAATAAACCCATGCATCATTAATGTCCCACGTTATCTTTATTGAACATTTTTTTATAATCATCGTTGCGGTATTTTATTTTTGTGGCATCACTACTTTGAGGAAAATCTTTCATTTCATTTATGAAAACAATGGGAGATATTTTTTTCTCCCATATAAAACTAAAATTAATTAATTTAATTTAATTAATGAATTAATATTTGAAAAAACTGTATTAACATCCAGTGTCATCCACTACAAGTTAAAAAAAATGCATTTGAACTTGAGAGGATGAATAAAATGTATTTTATTAAAGATTGAAAATTTGAACAAGATATATAAATATATAGAGAATGTGAGCTAATAGTAGGAATTGAAAAAATAGTTTTCTTTTTAAACATTTTTTTTAACCACTTCAAAAAGTAGCCCCGAGATAAGTTGGGGCGGGGGGGAGGGAGAAGGGTAATAAGACTGCTTCCCTATCCCTGTGAATTTAATACTTATCTTGAAAATCATACTTAATTTCATGGCTTATCATACTTATTTTCATGATTGCAATTCATGTTTTATCACAAAACTTTCCGTTAGAATACTACATTAACTTGAAATAATTTAATGTGGAACCACTTAATGGTAAAATGCCTTAAAATAAATTATTATTAATTTATAATGAAATTCTAAAAATATTAAAATGTTATATTGTCATCGAAAACACACCTTTGAACATGGTTTTTATAATTCTAGCATATCAGGAAATAAGTGAAAACTTTATTATAAAAACGTACAGAATTTCTAATAATTCAAATCCATAAGATTAATAGAAGAAAAGTTAATAATATTTTGCTTATGTAACAAATTATCATGGTGACAGGTTAAAATGACATATTGAAGGGAACTAGTTTCATTAAGAATTTTATTTTCTGTTTTGCTTATTATTATTCTTCAGAAGATAAGAGATGAATTTAAATAAGTTTCCAAGAAAATATCTAAGACAGACTATCTAGATATAGAATTAATAGTGATAACTGATCAGTTCATTTCAGGTAAATACATAACACAGTTAAAAATGGTAAATACAAAAATAATATAATAGTAAATTAAATTAATACAAAACAGTAATTCTGTATACATTTATTATATACATAATATCAAGTTGACAGCTTTTAGCAACAAAAGGTATTTACGATAGAAGTTTGATTTCCGACAGGATGTTACATTCATCGAAATAATATATAGTAGACTCCCTCAAATCTGCACAGCTTGGGAGCAGATGTTGTATGGATTTTAGAATTTTGCGGATTTCTGGTCACTGTTTTGTTTACCTTTTTTAAACAGTAATTTGAATGTAATAATGCACTCAAAATTATAATAAATGCTTACAATAAAGTAAAATATTAAAATAATTAAAAAATATAATAAAAATTAAGAAATTAAAAAAAAAGAATAAAATATTAAAAGTAAAGGTGAAATAAATAATTAATAATGCATGACTAAATACGCATAACAGGGTTGGCAAAAAACCGGGTTTTTTTTTAAAAAACCAAAAAAACCGGTTTTTTTGGTTTAAACCAGGTTTTTTTGGTTTAAACCGGGTTTTTTCGTATCTTTTTTAATTACATATATGCACATCAGTAAATAAAATTTAAAATTGACAAGAATGATTAATATTACAATAACAATATATATATATATATATATTCTGAAAACAATTTAAACAAAATAAATAAACAATTGTTATTAATTATGTACAAATTCAAATCATTAAATTTTATTTAGAGCTGAGCTAACATCATTTACATTCAAATTCAAAACAGTTATATATATACAAAAGTTTCCTATGTAATACATAGAACATGATCACTTGTGCCGTCAGGTTCTACAGTAATGGTGATAAGTTTTAAATAATTTTTAAAGATTACTTTTTAAAAAAGTTGAAGAAATAATTGCTGTTTTATATATACATATTTCCAAATGCAACCTGTAATTCATGTTTACCGAATGATTTAGCACACTTATAAAACATATTAATATGTTTATGTATTTCATATTGCATTCATAGAATGAATTCTGTATCTTAATGTTGATACTTAAAAGTTTTTAATAGTATTTAATTGCAAGATTTATATTAAATTCTTTAAAGACTTAATCTATTGCCTTCCTATATTTTTTCATTTTAATAAGCAATACTTAGTTGTGTTACATAAGAATATAAAGATATAATGTAGAATTTTACCTTGGTATGCTATGCTAATTTTTTTTAAAAATAAAAATAATGCAAAGAAAAGAAAGTGAGACTTACTTTTTTATTCAATTTAAAAAAACAATTTCAGTAAGAAAATTAAATTGAAATATATTTAAAAAATATATATAAAAGAAACATTTTAAAAACATGGAAATTGAATAAATTTTCAAAATTTTAAGAAAATGGAAGTACGACACATGTCTATAAAGATTCTATGTTAATAAACAGGATTATTAGGGTTTAATGTTTTAAACAAAAAAACAAGTTTTGCCGCTTTTTGTAAACCCAGTCTGTTGCGTAACTTTGATTGTACAACACCAAATGAAGAAAAAATTTTCTCTACATTTGCAGTAGTCGCTTTTGCAGTAAGAATCGTTTCAACTTCTTTCAACACACCATCATTGAACTTTTTGATTTCATTTTCTTGAATATGCCACCATTCTATAGCTGATACATCTTTACTAAAATCATTCTCAAAAAGATATCTTTGAAATGGAGAACTTTTGGCACAAAATTTTAGTATCAGGGATAATAAATTGTTTTTGGGAAATTTTGTTTTAGCATATTCCAATGCTTCTTTTTTTTCCTCCGATGACAATTCGAGATCAGCATCCTTGGCTCTTGGATCCAACAGATAAGCAAGAAGATGGGCTGGTGTTATTGCCATTTTATAACGAGTATCTAGTTTTTTCATAATGTCTTTATTCAGTTTCAAATCTTCCATCTGTTTTTTTAAATTTTTAAAAAGAAAAACAGTTTCTCCAATTGTACAATTTTGGCTTTGTACTTTATCTAAAGCTACACTAATTGGCTTTAACTGTTGAAAATAGTCTTCAGCATTTCTTTTCAATGAAATGTATGAAACTAGACTTTGGATATTTTTATCAAT
The DNA here is from genome assembly GCA_963931845.1 of Maratus michaelseni. Taxonomy (NCBI): domain Eukaryota; kingdom Metazoa; phylum Arthropoda; class Arachnida; order Araneae; family Salticidae; genus Maratus; species Maratus michaelseni. Next base: position 113,707,829 of record OZ007598.1, on the reverse strand, counting down.
TTTGTCTTTATTATTTTCGCATATAGTTACAAGAACTGACCATGATTTCAGATAGCTGTCTAAAGCGTCAGCAAATGAGTTCCAGCGAACTTCACAAGGCATTATTAGTTTTGATGTACTTGCATCTTTTCTGAAGCACGCATTTGCATATTGGTTGTTTCTGAAGTATTTGATTACATGCAAAATTTGTTCTTTTACATTTGGATAACTTATATCATTTGTATCACAGTAAATTTAAAATATGGGCTGCACATCCATAAGTAATAATATTAAACTCTTCTTTTTCATCAAACATATCCCTCATTTTTCGGACATTTCCAGTATTGTCTGTCACTAATGCTTGTATTAAACATTGAAATTCCGATTGGCATTTATTAATGGTTGTAGTCGCAATATCATACAGATTTTCACTTGTATGAGCAATTCCCGATGTATCAATAGTGTCTGCTAAATATGTATTCCCGTCTTTTGTTGTTAAAGTAACACAGATCACAGGTTCGTTGTGAATGTTTGACCATCCATCTAATCCTAATGTGACAACTTCATTTTTTAATATATTTGCACATTTTTCTTTTTCTTTGCTGTAAGTATGATCTAATAAATCCCCAGCAATTTGTTTTCTTGATGGTGGAGAATATTCTGGGCGGAAACTCTGAACCATTTTAATAAACTCAGGATGCTCTACAGTGCTAAATGCCGTATTTGTAGCATATATAAACCTAGCAACTTGTTCATCAAACATTTTCTTTTGAGATGGTGTTGATTTACTGACAAAAAAGTCCATAGTATCTCTTTTCCTTTTTAAAGAACCAATTTCACTTGTTGCTCTTTGTGTTATTGCTGAATCCAAAGAACTTGAAATACTGGATAGTGACACTGACACATCATCTACACAAAAATAAAAATAAGAATTGCTTAATGATACAGAACATATTACTTCAAAAATCATAATCATATAATTAACAATAATTCAATACAAAGACATTTTTTTTTCTTTGTTTTACTGCAAAGTAAACATCTCTATCATATTGATATATTTATTTTTGATAATTTATTTAATACTCGAGATAAAATTACCATGTCTTTTATAATTTTGGATATTTATGATTGGTGAAAACTTAGTTAATCTCTAAGAGCCATGCATAAATTAAAAATTAACAATTTCATTTAATAACAGTTCTGATCACATAATTTGTTCTTAATAATATGATTAATTTGTAAAACTTTCAAACTTTTATCAAATGTAATTTTAAGATTATCAAAATAAAGTTCTCTAACAAAAAAATGTCTATTTAAAATTTTCTTGTTTTTTCCAAAATTTCATTACTTAGAATTACATAAATATTTTTTATTTCATAGAATATAACTTTCTAAAATCAAATAGCATATGCAAATTAAATAATAATATATGTGATTTTTATAATTTATCTTCTCAATCAAATAGCATTTCAAATAATAATGTAATTTTTTATAAGAGTTTAGAATCATCTGAATGAAGATATACATAATGTGTTCTCAATATGCATTACTTGTAATTTTACAGATAAATTAAAAATTTTGAATTTAACAAATATTTAACTTATTAACAAATTTTTAACAATTTTCTTTCAAAATTAAAAATAATAGCAGCAATAATAATGATAAAATAAGTACTTACCATTATCAACAGAATCAGAATCAGAATGATGATGAGAATTATTACAAGTTTCAATGTGTTTCTTCATCCTAGATACTTGACCTTCCATTTCTTTATTACAATTTTTGCATCTAGCTAGCTCTACAACCTTTCCTTTTATCATTTTTTACTTCATTAAAATATAACCAAACTAAATCTTTTCTTCTACCAAAATTAGACATTTTTTGTTCTCAAATGCTAACTCTTGGACCATTCATACACAGGTGCAACTATGATGCAACTGTGACTTATGCAGGTTGACTGCTGAAATGAGTTGAGCTGTTCAGTTAGAGAAGTAGAAGTTATTTGTACATCAAATAATTTGAAAACTTAATTATATAAGAAAAAAATCTTTAAAAAAATTAACAAAAAAACCAATTGGTTTTTTTCAGAAATAAACCATTTGGTTTAAACCGTGGTTTAAACCGTGCCAACCCTGACGCATAATAATGATGAGATAATTTTTATTCAATGAAACTCGTCTCATGAGGGTACACTAATAATTTACATCAAAACTGTAAAATAACAAAATTTTATTTCATGTTTAGCCAGATTTATAACCAAAAAAGCTTGATTAATGCATAAATGCATTTGATAAAAAGATCACAATCACCACTGATATCAGTGCAATCTTGAATTTTTTCGGAAATAAATTTATACTTCCTTCACGAGAAAGTATCAGTTCAATATTAACCAGAATTACATATTAAAATGTGTACAGAATGATATAAAAATACAAAAAAATCTTGAATTTTAACTCTTACATCTTAACTATAAGTTTCACTGTTTACATCTGAAACGATGTGTGCTGTTTGTCGACCACAAGAATAGCTCCCGCCAAAGCCTCCCGGGTTAGTGGCGGTCGCTATAGTAACAAGACCTGTCCATTTCGAATGGGGCATACGCGTGTGAGGAATTGGCAGAATAAAAGGTTAGATCTTTCTGTCATTCTTCTTCTCGGATCTACAGTAGTTGTGTTATCTTATTTTTGATTTAATTTTGCTTTTACTTTTAAAATTATTTGCTCCTATTTGTTTAAATAATTTTGTTAATTTGTTAAGCTGGAAAGATGCCCTTTCAGTTTAGAAAAAGTGAAGTCTTGAAATCGCAAGCATGTAAAATCACATGTAATGTTGTGGAATTTTGTTCCAGTGAAGCTTCATCTGAAAGATGTATTAATTCCGCTCCCACAAGCTCTGAAACGGGCTTCCCCAGCAAGTGGAGTTTCTGAAGCTACAATAAAAAAAAAATAAGAAATGAAGTTTCTGCATTGGGCTCATCGACAGATTTAAAATCACCTGGTAAACATCGTAAAAGACCTAGTGAGCGAAACTGCAAAATAGATAGAACACACTTTGACAAGTGTGTTCGTTATACGTCAAACGATTCAAGACTTTTATATAACAGAAAGAAAAGTACCATCTCTCAGAAAATTATTACCCGTGTTGAAAGAAAAAAGTTGGATTTTCGTGGAAAAGAGACACATTGTGCAAAGTCTTACATTCAATGAATAAAATTCTGAAAGTGGGTGTTATTTTTTTTATATTTTTAATTTTTAATGATAATTTCCGTCCTTGCAAATTGTTTGAAAATACATACTGAAATCTATAATAATCACTGAAGATCGGTCATTGTAGTAATAATTTAAAGTCATTGATAATTATTAAAGGCTATGAAAATATTAATTTTGAAACAATTATTTAAGTCAATTTAATTTCATTTTTACTGTAATTTCATGATTAATTCATATTGATTCATGTTTTATTTTCATTTGTAAAATCTAAATATTATCACATAAATAATCTATGAAACAGTTTTCTTTCACTCGATGAATCGATTAAAATAATTACAAAAAAAAGTAATAATAATAAAAACATTTCCAACGCTCCCTCAAGGCACTCAATAAACTAATGTGAATGCCTATCTTCTGGCTTCCCCTGTCGAAAATGGAATGAGTTTTGTTTCCACGGCAACAGACAGGCACAGACTTCTTGGCGAGAGCTATTCTTGTGATCGACAAACAGTAGATTTTAGGGAGAGAGTCTACTGCAGGGGTGCAAAAATCTAGGCGCCAATGGGCTGATTCCCACCACTAAATTTTATTAGTATTCTTCGTCAAATTTCACTAGTATACTTCGCCTAAATTTTATCAGTATTCTTATTAGGCGAAGAATACTAAAAATTTTGTGGTGGGAATCGGCCCATTGGCGCCTAGATTTTTACACCCCTGGTCTACTGTACATACATCCTATACAATATCTAGGAATATAATATAATATACATAGCTGCCAACTTTTATGAGTTTTTGACATTGTTACCATATTTTTTTTAATTGTAAAAATTAAATTAAGCCCAGAAAATTACAATTAAATAGGCCATATTTTTTATTTTAAAAATAATGATAAAAAAGAAAAACCATAAAAGTTGGCAGCCATGCATATCTATACTATTTACTTATAATAAAATACGAAGCCAAGAAAGTGTCTGTAACCATTCCGGGCAGAACCACTCTGGTCTGCGAATCGACCATAGTTAAACGCCATGTTAGGCTTAATGAAAAACCTATGCCAACATATCACAGCTAAATGATAATACCTTCTACTTGAAATAAGGTCTGTTCAGCATATTTTTCCTATAAAACATGTATATCATATCCTATTATAATGTTTTAAGTTCTTAATTAAAAATCCAGATTACATAATCCTAGGAATCCTAGACGAACACTGTTGCGAACAATATTGTTTTGGCACCATCTACCCATCTACCGGCTTTAAAATGTACTTTTCTACAATACAAAACTTTAATGCTGTTTGTATGAAGTCTTATGAAAATGGAACGCAGATCAACAATCCGTCATTTTTGACAGGGATTATATACTAGCTCTTTACAAACTTACTGTACTTAATTTTTTACAAGCATACGGAATTACGTTTAGAAATAATTATTCAAAGCTTTTTTTGTTTATTCATAAGGTAAAATATCCATAGAAACTTTCTAAATTATTTTAATCTTAGATTTTATTATTTTTTTTAAATGTCATTTTAAATATTTAGTAAATGTATCATTTAAAAAAAAATCAGTTGATTTAATTCAATAATTTAAAGTAAATCAGTTGATTTAAATCATGATTTAATCCCCAATTTAAATCATCTGATTAAAATCGTTGACACCTAGATTGTTTTGGCGTTATCTACCAGCTTTAAAATGTACTTTTCTATGAAATCTTATGAAAATAGAACACAGATCAACAATCTGTCATTTTTGACGGGGTTAATAGCTAGTATTATATAATATAGTAATATATAAATACCACTGTAATTGTCTTTAATATGGCAACTACATAACATTAAATATAATTTTCCTAATATTAAAAAACATTTCATTTTCCAGTGGGATACTTTTCTGACAATCTTTCATAATCCAGTACATGGATAAGGCATTCAGCCATGGTAATTTTCCATAAATTGTGAACTTATAATGAATGTGACATCACGCTTATGCATTTTAAGCATTAAATCCCATTGTTTCACGAGTTATTTTTTATAGAAAGTGGTTGATGGGAAAATAGACAAGTACCAATAAATGTATACTAAATTACTGTTTTGTATTAGTACTTTAATTAATTTTTAATATTACCAACTCCTTTAGGTAGATTTCGTAAGAAATACTACCTATTACATTCTCCCCTAAGTTGGAATTTTTGCAGATCTAAGACGATCATGACTCCCAGAACCCAAAACCACTCCCAGTTCAAGACTTTATCATCTATCTATGTCACTTTTTTATGGACACGATAATTGAAAAATTCTGCACAAATCTCTTCCAAACTAATACATAAAATAAAGGGGCATAAAATCTCGGTCAAGTTCATTAATAGACAAAATCGAACCAAGGGAGGGGGGCTTTTTGTGAAAACAGAACCCCCCCCCCCATAATTTCTTAATTATGATACGTATCGAATCCGTTTACAGTTATTATTACTTTTAGGAAAAGGGCCGGAAATTTATGTATGACAGATTTTTGATATCATTAAAAATGGCACCAAGGGGGGGGGAGAAAAGGGGGATTTTAGAAGAAAAAAAATCATAACTGCATCAATTCACAAGATATCAAATCCGCTTAAATTTATTATAAATCCTCTTAATATTATCTAAAACTTTTATATTGACAAGGTTTTTATAGGACCAATCATTATAGCAAAAAAAAATCCCTGCCGGCTCTGCCTGCAAACAAGTTAGGTTTCGAAGTGGGCGGTTCCAACTATCACATCATGGCAAAAAAGTTATTTCTTCCGCAATTCCCAACAAACAGGCGCCCCACGGTCTGCGTCTTCGAAATCTACCTGTGCCTGTAGGTTGAGTCGTCAGGGATTTTTTACAATGTTATGTATTTAATAAATAATATTTTGGACAGTTGAAAAACATTTTTGGTAATGTATCTTGCTGGCACAAATAATACGTAAGTATAAAATTTCTGCTAAGCTAACTATTAGTAAATTTTAACCAATGTATGCTTTTTGCACCAGTCAGTTGTTCAACTTTCTCCACCCCATCTAAAGTCAGTTCTGATTATCTTACCACACACTTTGAATACTTGAGCCTTGGCAAAATCCCTCACAAGGGAGGGATTTTGGCATAAACCAGTCAGTGTTGGCCATATTGCTATACAAAGGATGCCTTCAGGGAGGACTTTTAAAAAGAAAGTGATTTAAATTATCATTGTCGCACAAGGAAAACACTGAAAACCTAATCACAGTCCTGGACCGTTCAGTATAGGTGCAGATTCCCGGTTGGGGGTCGCCACGTGGCGACTAAATTTTTTGCTTTGGCCACTACCTTTCGATGCATAAGTTGTCATATGTTTTACAAGGATGTCCCTTTTCTGCCGAACGGCAGATTGCCACCTTTTTTTATATAATATCTGCGGACTGTCCTCCATAATTCCGCATTATTTAGGACATTTTTAGGTGCGTTCGTAATTATATAAATACGTAGCATCTATAGTCGTCGTTTGGTCCGTCCGTCTGTCTGTCTGTCTGCATATAACAACGCAAAAACTACCCAACCAAATGGTTTGCAATTTAAAATATATTATCTTTGCAGAATTTTGTAGAGACATTTCAAATTTTATTAAAATCGAATCAAAACTTTAGGAGATATTAATAAAAATATTTATTAAGAAATTTGAATTTTTTTTTTTTTAAATCGGTGCTTTTTTGTTATAGGAGCTTCCGAAGTTTAATCGTCAAGCGACCGAGATACTTATTTTATGACAGAAATTAATCTGCAGACGATAGAATTCATTTCACAGAATTAAAAATCATCAAGATCTGAATATTTATATAACTAGCTGATACATATATATCTGAATATTTATATAACTAGTTAAGATATTTGTATGAACAGTGTCATAAAATATATACTTAACTAGCTGTTTAACCCGTTCTACGCATGGGATATCATGAATTTAATTCTAAAACGTGCGTACGAATGCACCTCGTTTGTAACGTTTGACGTACAATTTCCAACTTGTTTCTCTTTTCTATTGTCCATAATTAAAATTATGATTGAACATGGATACCACATTTCCGTTGATGGGCGATTCTACCGTTACGTGTGTGACTTTTAGAGAGTGTTTTTCTGCAAATTGAGACAAATTTGGAAGTGAAATTATTTAGATAACGTTTTACTTTTTTTATTGCTATTACAGGACACATACAGAATCATATTTGTAGTGACACCTTTAGTCTAAAGTAATAATTTTTTTTTTTTTTAAGTAGTAAAGTCATTGTTATGAGTGTGATTTTTCTAGGTCACACACATAATGACTTTTTCACAGTTGTTTCATTTCATATAAGCACTACTGAGAATATTTAAATTCATTAGCATATTAGTACTACTATTTTTATACTAGTAAATTAAAAACTAGTCGTTGGGGGCCACCATACTTACCCATCATGGATATGTATAATATAAAACAAGTGTAAACTACTTATAAAATGCATTGCAATTTGAATAAAATTGTGGCTTGATGACATCATAAACTTTAAATGTTCTATTACTGAATTACGAAATAGAAACATCCTTATAACTCCAAAAATGTTAATCATATTAACTAATGGTTTATTGTGTGGAATTAAACGTCTCATTTTCAATTAAAATATATCTTTGAAATGAAATTTGCATGAAATACAGGGTCATAAAAATTTGAAGAGTGTTGAAAATATGATTACAAATATTTTGGCAACTCATTATCTGATCGACTTCATTCTGTATGCAAAATTTATGTTTTTTTATATTCACTCCTTAAAATGAACAATTTTGAAAAATTTTACATGCCTTTTATCAGAACGAATATTTCGAGAGTCCGAAAAAAATAGTTCCGGATAATCGAGGTTACTAAAATTCAAAAGGCTTCTTCTCATTATTACATACTAAGTACATCCAAAATTTCAAGTCTCTATCCCAATTTGCTCGGGAGATAGCGCATTTACAGACAGACACAGACAGACTAACAGCAATTTTTTTTTCTAAAAACGTTTTACAGAATCTCCAGTGTCTGAAATGTGTAAATCTGTCAAAAAAAAAATTTCGATTTTCAAAACGATTACATGACTTACCCTATACTACGTATGATGGGTTAAGTAATAATTCTTAGAGCATTTAGTTCTGCATGACTTGTCAGTTAGGCAGCTGTGAAAAATACTTTTAAAAAAGTGTGTTTTATTAGTTTTGGCACAGATGTTATATACACACTACATTGGCGCAATTTTTCCCCCCACCAATTTGGCGAAAACTTCGTATATTAGTTACAAATAGCATGCAATAGCAGCACGTGATTTTTTATTTCAATATAAAAAAAATAACGTTATATTCAAAACGTTATAACATTAATATTCAAAAACAAAGTTTTCGCCAAATTGGTGGGGAGAAAAAAAAAAAACCACTCCAATGTGGTGCGCCTTAGTTTTTTAAGCAGAAAAAATTAGTAACATACTGCATCCTAATTTGTTCAAATTGTCCTTTAACGGAATTGGTCACTTTTACGAAACAAATTAGTGAAAATAATATTGAAAAGGTGTTGTGATTCTTTGTTATAATCTATTTTATTGAATGAAATTCTTCTGCACACATGAGATTTATTAAAAAAGGAGTGTTCATAAGGATGCTTAGTGTAATGCGCTAATATGTTATTCTCTTTCTCTCTGAACACCATCTTCACTTCACAGAATAATCACAATCTGATTACAATTTTTTAAAGTTTCAATAAATTTGTAACAATAAGGTTTGTAAAGTATGTCTAAAATGACGAGTGACTGTTAACAATAGAATTTCGTCCTACATACAAATAATGTTCGACCGATCATGCATCAGTAAGAGAAAAGAACATTTAAATATTTTTGTATTTTGTAGAATTTCGAGTTCTATGTAAAATTAATAAGAAGAAAAGACACGAATTAGCACAGAAATCAATAAAATTACTTTAGAGAAAACAAAAAAATATTACACTATATATATCCTAACATTTACATGAAAATCGTACCAACAGAAATTAAGGATTTTTAAACTTACAGCGAACATGTGCGCACTCAACGATACATGCAGAATGTAAACACAAAATCCCTATCCCTATGTTTGTGCAACGGCTCTTTGTCCAATCACAAAGGAGATGGAAGCGTATGGAATGATACTTTTGTTGAACTCCACCCGACCCATGATAGAGGGCTGGAAAGTCCTGAATAATGAGTTTATTATATGTGTTCATTTTTAAAGAAAAAAATAGCTTACCTTTTTTGTTATGGTAAGCTACTTTTTTCTTTCACAAAGGGTTCGAGTTTTAATATTTCGGATTCAAGTCAAATTTCAGAGGCAAGCCCGTGAGCGCGTCCAGTAGACCTAACCAAAGTGACCAATGTGACCGGTTACTTACCGGGGCGGTAAGTGACCGGTTCCTAACCGGTCGACAGACCTACTGAACGAAAGAGGTATTATTTACTTGTAGCGCCATCTGTATTACATCATCGTAACTACATCTGTATCACATCATCGTAAATTTTCAATGTAACCGATCACGTGACCCAACTAACCGAGATTTTTCTTCGGTTAGTTCGGTCCCTTACCGGTCACTTCGGTTACTTCCACTGAACGACGCTGGTTGCGTACCGGTTAGCAGCACTGAACGCTTCGGTAACTAACCGAACTTACCGGTTACAGTACTGGACGCATTCAGTTTCACTGCAAACCAAACTGTGTAGGAAACTTGCATGACAAAGCGTTTGACAAACTTCTTGTTTTTCGTTGCCGGCCGAATATTTATAAACATCAGTTTCATTTTGTTGTAAGTCTTCGATCTTTAGTTTGCATTATGTTCCGTAACCAATATGATAATGATGTTACTGTTTGGAGTCCTCAGGGTCGACTTCATCAGGTGGAATATGCTATGGAAGCAGTTAAGCAGGGATCTGCTACGGTTGGTTTAAAAAACGAAACTCATGCTGTTTTGGTTGCATTAAAGCGAGCTTCGTCTGAATTATCTGCTCATCAAAAGAAAATTATCCCAATTGATAATCACTGTGGTATTGCCATAGCTGGTTTAACAGCCGATGCAAGGTTATTAAGTAAATATATGCGCACGGAATGCTTAAGTAATCGTTTTGCCCGTGATGCGGCTTTACCTATCAATAGATTAGTTTCCCGTTTGGGAAATAAAATGCAGATTTGCACCCAACGTTATGACAGGAGACCATATGGAGTTGGCTTACTTGTTGCTGGTTATGATGATTTGGGTCCACACGTATATCAAACCTGTCCTTCTGCTAATTACTTCGATACTAAAGCAATGGCTATAGGAGCACGATCTCAGTCAGCTCGAACCTACTTAGAAAAGTATCTAGATGAGTTCAAAACATGTTCTTTGGATGAATTAGTAAGACATGGTCTAAGGGCTCTCCGTGAATGTCTACCAAATGAAGTGGAATTGAATAATAAGAATGCGTCTGTGGCTATTGTAGGTAAAGACATGGATTTCACTGTTTTTGAAGATGATGCTGTTGAACCTTATCTTGAATCAATTAAAAACGACGAAAGAACCCGACGTGGTGGAGCAGCTTCATCAGGTGATAGTGCTCCAGCAGCTAAACCGGAAGATTCAGAAACTCAGCCAAAGACAGAGGAGCCTGCTGTAGAAAGTATGAGTGTTGACTAAACAATACTTTTTTTTTTTTCATACATGGTCCTGTATAAACTGTCGATGGCTTAAACAAGGATAAGGATTAATTTGCATAAAATATTCTGTATTTCAGTGTTTATTAAAATTTGTATTAAAGATTCTAAAATTTACTTGTTTGTGCTTGATTCTGTTTAAAATGTTATTAAATTCCTAATTTAGGTTTGTGGCAATAATAACATATGTTTGGTAGCAAAGCATACTTATTGTTAATGTCATCATTCACTCTACTCTTCCGACCTGAAGTACACAAATGTGGAGCTCTATTCTTTTCCACTTATAAAAACTTTTTACATTTTTACTTCTATATTGCCGAATGTCTTTTGCTTTGAGACAAAACCAATAAATGGTGGCACTAATGCTTATTTCCTCATAAAATAAATTGGTACTTTTATGTTAGCTGGGCACCAGTGATAACGCACCAAATCTTGTTTTAATTGGCATCATATGAATTTCAAATTCTAGTTTATGTTATATCTTGTTTTAAACATTTTTATGTAGACTAAGCTTAATCATTAATAGACTCGATTACATGAGATTTTGTTATTTGCATTGATATGTTCGTTTTTACGTATTTTATCATGATTCTATTTTAGCTATTTTTAAGTAAGTTTTTTAAGATATTAATGTATTGCAATGTTAAAATGTTGGCTATTTGTTATTAGTTAATGTTAAAAGATAGGCGAGATTTTTAAAAAAATTTGGCTATCATTGGCGTTGAGCTAACATAAAAGTACCAATAAATGTTATTTTCATCTGAGTTTGCAAAATGCCTCCAAGACGGTGTAAGCAAGGAAGTAAGTAAATTTCATTATTATTTTAATTTAAGAGTTTCCCCCAGGTTTAAAAAAGGACAGGGTGCTATTTAATTCTTAAGGGCACTTTTTTTTTTAATTGTTAAAAGGTATTATTTTGGTTTTTAAAGCCACTTTTGATATTTAAAAGTCAGGGCACTATTTTCAAGACATTGGGTCAATTTTTACAATGAAAGCAAATTTTTTAATTCAAGAAGAAAGGGCACTTTTTTTAATGAGGGACAAGAAGGGTGCTAATTATTTTAATGGAGGGGGCAAGAAGGGTGCTATTTTGTAAACCAAAGGGCAGGCAGGGTGCAGCACCCTTCTGAAACTGTCTGGGGGAAACTTTGTGATTTATTAAATTTGGAATTAAAGTGAATTTTTTTAAATCAAAATTGCATATTCAAATTGTATATTTTCAAGCAGTCCGGAAATTTTGCATGTGTGCATATATGTGCAATTGTGTTTGGAACAGATGCTCTGGGGTTGTCACCAGATCCTTTGGTGAGAAAACCTCGTTTTTGAATACATGTTAGTGAACAGCATTAAGTTATACTTTCATTATTAAACACACATTTATTTATTTTATTTTATTGTATTTATTTCACTTATTTACACACACATTTGATTTTATTATAAAATGCAAATTTGCCATACGAAGCCAAAATTACCAAGTTACATCAGGCCAAAAGTCAGCATTTTGGTGCCAAAAAAAATATATAAATAAAAAATCCCGGTGCTTCTGCGACATCAGTACCCATTTTTATTATCTTCTGAAATCTAAGGTTGCTTCTATGTGTGCATGAGTGTTTTTTCCTTACACACTATCAGAGTTGTATAATATAAGATGCACGCCATGCGTAGAAAATTTTCTGCAAAATTATAAAATTTGCAAAAAAACTTTTTTTTTTTTAAATACTAAAAAATTAAAAATAATCCATCCCCAATTTTATGTACGATTTATTTACTGTTTGCGCACAATTCAAAATTTAAAGATGCAAAACATTGTTGTGACATTACAGACACTTGCGAAGAGGTCAAAATATTAAGGATTAGGTTGTTTCTAAATGCATTGACAAAATAATTGACAAGAATTCAGCTCTTCCTAGCATTGATTTTTAGCTTTATTATTATTTTTAACCAAAATAATTATTCTTTAATTAATATTAATTAAAACTACTGTTTTTAATTTAGATCTTCAAAATAATATAACATGTAATTTTATTAAACATTAAATTAATTTGCAGAAAGTTTTTAACTCAATATTTATGTGCGCAGAAAGTTTTTGGTTTTATACAAGTCTTCTCACTACTAATTGGTATTCGGACGAATAGTAAATGGCCGAGTACTCTGTACACAACTATCTGAAACCTTCAAACTAGTTTATAATAACTATTCAATGGCATTTTACCATTACTTAAAAGTATAATTTCCATTACTAACAGCTCTGATTAGCATCCTCTATAAGGCTTTTTTAATCACGAATTGACTCGATCAAGTTTCTTATTTGTAAAGAATACTAAAATCTTGCTCAAGTAAGAAAAGCAATATTCATTTAACTTTTTCAGGACAGGTAGTTTAAGTATTGACCAGAAGACATCCCTTCATTGAAAAAAATAGTAATGATCAAAAAATCTATCAAGTATATTTTCTTTCCTCAAAAGGTTAAAAATAATGGTTTATGTGATGAATTTCAATCTTGGGAGAAATTTTTTAGACTAAAATTGAACAGGTTTCTGAAAACAATTTGTCCTTATAAAGCGACTGGGGCGAAAGAAGAAGTAACTTTATTAATTATTAACTATCATTAGTAACTGATAATGTTTTTAATGTTACAGAAATAAACTTAATGATTTTTTTTTGTTGTTGTTGATCATGTCATTTCATATCAAATAACCCGAATATACTGTATTTTAAGTATGATTTTTAGCAATTAGTTATGTTATACAGTGAAATCCAATAGAAGGAAATTACCATTATAACGAAATGTTTAATATTCCCTCAATAAAATCCTCATAAATGAAATGTAATTCATTATAACCAAGTTTCATTACAGTGAGATATTCATTGTTGTCATGGGGATCATATGACTTCCCTCCCCTACCAACACTGTCGAAATTTAGAAAATTTCTGTAGAGCAGCACTTTTTAACACTTTCCAACCTAGTTGAAAAGTGTTTATGACTTCGGTTTGTCTGTCCATGCTCTAACTCCCGTAAATATGCTCGGATGGCCTTGCAATTTTTATATGTTATTGTCGTTATCTATAGCACGTTTCCTATTTCAATTGAAGTGTGTAGCACTTATAGTTTTTTTACAGGGACACTCAAAAGAATTCCGTTACATTATGGTCTACGGGGAAAAACCATTGCGGTTCATTTTAATGATGTTACACAATTTCAAACACATCGTAATTGATATATATCACTAAGGTGTATTACAAGAAGCTTAATATGGAATAGGATGTGCATAGCACTTATAGTTAATTTACAGGGACAGTCAAATAAATTCCGTTACATTACGTCTATGGAGAAAAATCGTCTGCAGTTTATTTAAATAATGTTTCACTATTTTAAACGCATTGAAATTTATATATATCACTAAGGTGCATTACAAGAGGCTTACTATAGAATAGTGTGTATGGCAGTCATCGTTCATTTACAGGGACACAAAAGAATTCTCTACTGTCTGTTAACAATAATTCCTGGAAGTGCGTTTTAAGTTACTGAAGGCGATTTTAAATTTAACTCACTTTTTGTTTATTACCTGGTGTGTATAAATTCTGTAGATCATATACAGGGAAGCACAAAAGTTAGCGAACACATTTAACGTTTATTGACAGAAACTCCAGAAGGAGAATTTTAAACTGTGCTACGCGTTTCTTAACTGAACTAAAATTTAGCATCCTATGTAGTATATATACAAATCTATAGATCATATACAGGGCTGAATAAAAGTATTCGGATATTTTTCCGAATATTGTATACATTGGAAATTCCTGAAATTATATTTTAAAATATGTTATGCGTTTTCCAAATTGTTTACTTAGATGTTATCTTTCAGCTTATTAAACGGTATGATTTGTAATATTATTTTGGAAACGTTGGAAAGTGTTACATAATCTATGCTTGACGCATGATTTTTCGTTCTTGTTTTAATATAAATATACCTACATATTAAGGACATTCATTTATTTTATTTTCTCCACTTAATAATGAATGTTTCTGAGACATTTAACAAGTAATAAGTCCCAAAGAATCGAGCATTTTTCATTTTCCTTTAAATATGTATACAGTAGACTCCCTCGAATCCACACAGCTTGGGACTAAGGGTTGTGCAAATTTCTGGTCATTTGTTTGTTTACATTTTTAAACAGAAATTTGAATGTAATAATGCCCTTGAAATTATAATGAATGTTTACATACAATGAAGTAAAATTTTAAAATAAGTAAAGTAATCAAGTAAAATGATTAAAAGTAAAGGTAAAGTAAATGATTCATAATGCATAATAATGATGAAATATTTTTTTCTTGAATTATTCAATGAAACTCACTTCATAAAGGTATGCTAATAATTTACATAAAAATTGTAAAATGAGAAGGTATTATTTCCTGTTTAGGCAGACTTAATAACAAAAACAAAGCTTGTTTAAATTTAATAATTATATTTGGTAAAAAGATCATGATTGTCACTGATATCAGCACCAACTTTAATTATTTCAGAAATAAGTTTATACTTCCTTCATGAGTTCAGCCATATCAACCAGAATTGCATACTAAAATGTGGGCTTAGATGCTTTACACTCACGCTAAAAAAAAAAAAAATTTAATCGGTTAAAAAAAACAAAAAAGTCGCCAAATTTAGGGGATTTTTTCCTTTAATGGCAACCTAGCCATTGTATTAAGTTATTCGTTTGGCGCAGTCTTGAAAATCGCGCCAACCAAACAGTCGCCAATCTTTTGTTTACATTTTAGCGTGAGTGTAACACATCTGTTCCAAAATGTGTACGGAATGATATAAAAATCTTAAATTTTTCCCCCTACATCTCAACTGTAAATTCTGTTGTTTTTGGGTCATTCCGTAGTAACTTATGTATAGTTAACTTATGTATTTTTAGTAATATAACACCAACAAATATTCATAATGTAAAGTTGATGTGATTTGTTAATTATACCTATCCAAAGGGAAAAATGCATGGGAATTACTTAAATTTAGTGCTATTTCTTGAACTCTGGAAATTATATTTACTATGGTAACTTACGTTACACTGAAAAAAAGAAACGTAAGTTACCATAATAAATTTAATTCCCACTGTTAAAAAAATACCACTAAATTTGGGTAATTTTCATCCAAATTTCGGTTTGAGATAGGTTTAATTAAAAAATCACATCAACTTTACATTTTCAATATTTTCTGGTGTTATATTACTAAAATTATTGAAGTCAATTATTCTAAATGAAACGTAAGTTACCATGGAATGTCCCTTATGTGGATTTGGGGCAGTCTAATGTATCTTGAATGATAATTAGATTATAGTGATGTAACACAATCAACTGATTCATAAATAATTCATACGGCTAGTAATTTTCTCATCTGAGCAAAAATGTGTCCAGGCTGGGACTCACACCCGGAACCTTTTGTCTTCAATAATTGGCATTTGCCATTGGCCAATGTCTTCCAACTAAGCCTGTCTGGGCGACATCACAGCCAACACAATATTAGCTCAGAACAACCATTTGGCCATGACAGCTGGACTGTTATTTGAAACAGCTTAACAGAATAAACCTGGTTCTGGGTTCGAGTCCCAGCCTGGTCACATTTTTGTTCAGATGGGAAAATTACTACTCTAATAATTAGATTTTTTCCTCATCAGGGCCCGACTAGCAAGTTTTCGTGCACCCTTAGGTTGATTGATTTACTGATACTAGTTTTTTATTTGTACATATTGCATGCTTATTCAAAGAGTGTCAATTCAAAAAATTACGTTTTCCAGAAAATTTAAAAATGGTACAAAGAATAAAAATAAAATATTTTTGTTTCTATTATTTATTGAAATGTACTTTTAACCATAGATTGCGATATATTCTTATTTTATTGTATTAATATCTCAAATATCACATTTTTCAATTGGGTCACTTTTCGAATAAATGTGCAATATGATAAAATTGAATGACTTGATAAATACAGTACATTAATTACTAGAAAATAAGGTCTGGTCTACTTATTAATAATGTTATTGATATTAAATGATAAAACCAAACTGATACTGAGTGCAAACAAAAGTATTAAAAGAAATAAAAACGTTGGCACATTTAAATGGAAAATTAGATGAAATTATGAAAAATTTCGTGCCCCAGGTGCCTGTGCCTGTTCAGGCCTGTGGTCAGGGCCTGTTCCTCATGATGAACTTTCTATGACTATCAAATACTGAAAATAAACTTAAAACATCGACTTTGGCAGCATCATTTTCTAAAAGATTCTTTCTCTTTATTAAAAAATGAGAAACATTGTTGGAATTCTTTGTACCTGAATAGGAATACCAGGTAAATTTTATGCCTTTATGAATGAAAATTAAAGTGACTTCATGAGTATTCAGAAAATAGTCTGTTTGAATTTGAGATGGATACTTGGATATTACATTTTGCGCTGAGAAATTTAAGATTTATTGCAGGGATCATTCTAGAGAGTTTCAGAAGGGCAGCCTGCCCTCATGCCCTTTTTAGATAAAATCCCACCCTCCTTGCCCTTTCTCCAGGTAGAATTCTTCCCTCCTTTTATTCCTGGGTAGAATCTACCTTGTTTGTATTGTACTTTCAAAAATTCTTTACTTATCTTTTATTTTTAGACATCAGGAGTACTCCTCTTTCCATCTTTATTTCTCTGTGAAATGCCCTGGTATGTCTAATCTTTGACTTTGAGAGATTCATTTTTTCCACTGAACAAGACATAGGATAACAACTAAGGGTTTTTGATTAATTTCACCTTGTGTGGCCGTAGATATAGTATTAGATCAGGCATTCCGGCCTTTGACCACATGATAACTTACATAAGTCCTATAAAAATTTGAGAAGTAGCTTTAGAACTTTTATTTTGTAGCTTTTTCAAAACCAGTTTTGCTAAAACTGGGAAAAAGTTATCTGGTGAATAAAAGTTTTAGAGAGAGAAGTTTTTAAATATTGTAGGGAAAGGGGGAAATGACTGAATATTGTAAACAATTTTACAATAAAAATCAAGAAGTTTTATTTTGCTATTTTTAATACTTTTCAAACAGTGAAGTTATAGAAATTAGAAATGTTATTGGATTTTTTTAATTAAGGAGTACTTTAAGCTGTTGCCAGACTTCCCTGCCCACCAGTATATTGGTATATGCGCTTATTACAAAAATGCCCTTTTTATGAAATGATGTGCCCTTTTTAACAAAATTGCCCTTATGTAATGTGCACCCTGCCCTTTTTTATGTTCTAGAATGATCCCTGTTTATTGTATAAAACATTAAAACAGGGTTACTTTACGTATCATTCACTAATGACAAATGGAACTAACTTAAGGGTTTCTTTTAATAATTCACATAAACAAAAATTAAATATTGTGTAATAAAACTTAAAATATCCATTAATTGTGAAATATAAACAAAATAATCTGTATCAAAGAGTGCAGATTTATTTTTATGATGATGAAATTTATTTTTCTTGCATTAAGTAGTAGCACATTCAGTGTTGTCTTTCTCCGTAACACACAATATTATTTAATATATCAGGTGTGCCACAAGCGACTATTTTAATATTTTATTGGTACCACTATTTTCAAAAGATTTCTTTGCCCCCTCTCTTTCTTTTTGCATATATAATATACCACAAAGATTTTTGTTTGGGAATTAGTGGCACAAATAAAATATAAAAATAGTTGTCAGAGGCATCCCCGTTATATTTTTATATATTCTGCATTACGGAAAAGACAACTCTGCACATCAAAAATCATCTGGTAAAGATTTTGCATGAATTGCAAAAGCCATTTATAATCAGAGATCCTCTGATGCTTTCTGTTTCTGCTGAAAATCCAGTAATTCTCAGAAAATCTTATTTTTCGAGATTGAAATATCAATCACAACTCAAAAATATATGTTGTGTCACAAACACAACTTAAATTTATATTAAATTATTTTAAATCTAATTTGTATAATTAATAACTTTTAAAATGTAGTGTAATTATGGGATGTTTTGTTTATTTTGATACGATTTATTGTTATTCGTGATTTAAAGTTAAAGTTGCAGTTACGGTTTGCAGGTTGGTTCAAAGCTAAATTTATTTATAAATTAAATTATATCCTGGCCACGGCACCAAAAGTATATCTCTGTTGTGTCTTACCTATCACTTAACTTCATACAACAAGACAATAAGTAATTTAGTTCTCTTGTTGTGTGTAAGCTAAGTATTAGGTAAGACACAACATATAGACATCTTATTGAGATCTTGTATTTTGCCAGTATAGGTAAGCATGGCAACTCTACTCTATGCATGGTATATATGAACTGATTATGAGAACTTTTGGTTTTCAGCAAATTTTTTTTCAGATTAACTTTGTTTTGTATGAAATGTGGTGACATCATGGGAAGAGTACTGTAATTTGGCTAATGTCAACTAATTTTCAAATTATGATGCATCTAGCTTGGTGTTCTTTGGGTAAAAAATAATGGCTGTTTCCACCACTTTGTGGTGTCTTCATATTTCACAGAATGCAAAATAAGTCTGTTGAAAGTATTATCACAATATCTTCATTATTATTGAAGCTATGAACAAAATTCTTGAGTTTGGCTTCAATATCCTGTATTTTTGACAGCATTTGGTCAAGTGAATTGCCACACTGGTTTTCTGTACAAAAATTGTTTGTTGTGGCACAAATCACCTCTGAAAGTGTGTCAGTTCAGATACACCCTAATAAAATAAGTATTTTTGAAGGCATTTGTTTTTATTATGGCTGTGAATATTTTTTAGATAAATTTCTTAGCATTTACTTTAGTAAGATGTGAACTATTTTTGTTGCCAAATCTCAATTTCTGATGTTTGTTATGCTTAAAATTTCCCCTTCCTACTCTCCTGTAAGTGGATAATTTTAAAACTCATTAGGCATGATTTTAAACTCTTTTTCATTAGTTAGGTCAGAAAAATTTAAATATGCATAGGCGTAGAGTTGTATGGGCCATGGGGCTCAAGCCCACCAATAATTTTTCACATTGGGCTATACATATATTTTGTTGTTGTTGTTGTTTCTTTAACTGTTTTTTGTACTTTGGAAGAAATTTTCCAACCCTAATATAAATACAAATTATAAGCTTTACTGATGCTGAATGAATAGAAAAAATATTTTTTTTTACTTAAAAAGCTTAACTGCAAAGCTATTGATATCTACAAATGATCTTAATACCACATAAATTTAATGTACAAAACACTATTATATAAATGTTTTTATTCTACATCATTGCTGCAATATTTTTTCATTAAAATATAAACTAAATAGTTCTTATAATTTTAGAAACAACATTTTTATATAAAGCATGTCTTTTTTAGCAGTTTTTGATTATAATAGAATAATATATCTATTGAATATAACATACAGTCACTGATAAAAGTGTCATGAGTCATTGTTATCAATATAAGAAATTAATTAATTATTGTTAACCCATTAGACGCCATTGCTCCCATTTTGGGAACATTGCTTTAGAATTTTTTTCTAAAGTGAGTATTTTATATATTGTTAAAAGGTTCATGTTATTTGCATTTTGAATATATTAGACGCCTTCTGAAATTTTTTTTTTTTTTAAGTTTTATTAGAATTTTTATTTTTTTAAATGTGTTAAAAAGGGCGATAAATAGTTTTTGGCCGTACTCGAAAGAAATATTTTTAAAAAAATAACTCTATAATAAAAATTATATTTTTTAGTTAAAATATGTTTATAACAGTGTATTATATTAAACAACATCAACTGGGAATTAATATGTATAACAGATCAATCACAATTACTGAAAACATACATTCTTCCCAAAATGGGAGCAATGGGTCATAATGGGGGTAATGTTTCTGAAAACTTGTACATATGACTCCGTGCATTTATGGTATTTATTTTTCAGTTTATTAGATATAAAAAGGAATAATATCATTTTGAAACTAATATTTTAAGAAGATTTCATATAAATTAGTCCAACTTTTTCATTTATAATAAAAAACAAAATGAAATTACCAGTTCTATAAGCATTTTCATTATCCATCTCTTTATTTTTCATCATTACATTATTTTTTTCTGATTTTTTTACATGGAAGATGATTGAACAATTTTGTAGATTTGGATGATTTTTTGGCTGTTTCGAAAATCGTCTTTTTGCCACCTGATTGCAGTATTGTAACATACGAGGAAGATATCTTCCTCATATGTATGTTGCATAAATTATTTTCCATTACATATGTAATACAGAATAATTTATGCGTGATTTATCCCACGTTGTATTTCGTGGAGTAGAACTTCCCGTAAATTCTAAATCAACAGACAATGAAGAAATATCTGATTTAGAGTTTAAAAAAGACAAAGTATTAAACTCAGACTTGATATTTCAGACGAATCTTCAAATTGGAATATGGAAAAACTAAGCAAAATGCAAAATAAACAAAAAAAGTTAAAAAATCAATTTTGGACAACGCAAGAATTAATATAATGCTGCATAAAAAATGTTCATTCATTTTCATGTAAAACAGTAGGACAAAAATTATGTAATTAGGAAAAATAAAGAGATGGATAATGAAAATACTTATGGAATCGGTAATTTTATTTTTATTATAAATGTAGATGTTGGACTAATTTATAGGAATTATTCGTAAAATATCAGCTTTAGAATGATATTACCTCTTTTATAGCTAAAGAACAGAGAAATAACAACCATAAATGCACGGAGGCATAAGTACAAATTTTGAAAACATTTACCCCCATTAGGCGCCATTGCTCCCATTTTGGGAACATGCTATTTTTCCTAAATATTCGATTTTTTTTTTCTTCAGAAATACTTTAAAGACTTCCTATTCCTAAAGAAAAAACAACTGTTCAATAAAAAAAATAGTTTAATATATATAGCGGTGCCTAATGGGTTAATTTGAAAAAACACAATGGAGATACATTCATAAGAAACAAAATTGTTTATTTTATCATATTTACAAAGAAGAAATGAATAATATAATACAAAAAACAGTTAATAAAAAAAATAAACATCCATATATAATATATTTATTTTATGCATACATATATTATATATATTTTTTTTAATAAAAAGTAAAAGAAAAGGGGTCATGATTCTGTAGCACAGAGGCAATGATATGATTTTCAAAACAATATTTTCCAAAAATTCCTAATGTTCACATTCTCATGCCATGGATATGCATGAACTGCATAAATGAAATTTATATTTGTTAACAATCAGAGCTGCAGACACTGTTTTGATATCAGATGCCAAATTAGATAGAGATTTCAACAAAGCAGCAATTATCGTTAAAAGTACACAGACAAACACTAAAAAACTATGTAACAAAAGAAAATAATAATAAATACTGAAGAAAAAAAATACACAATTGCAGTTATTGTATGCAAGTTCGGAACCAGCTATCATATTCGCCCAGTCTGCCATTTTGTTTTTTAAACATGGTTTTAATTATCATTTAACTAATATGCACAGACATAAAGTTCTGATAGATTGAATTACAAAATTATGTTTTCTTATATTTTCTATATAAAGTTATAATATAACTGCAGGAAAATAAGTAATAGTTAACTGAAAGGATAAAGTTATAATCTATTGGACGAATTACTGTAACAAAAGTTTAAACTGGGGATAATTTACATTACAATTAAATAATTGTTGAAGAAGTGTCAGTGCTAAAGGATTTTGCGCATAAAATAAGAAATTGGATAAATGAATCAGTCTATTTTAATATATAGAGTGATCATAATACATTAATGTAAACAAACAGGATTGATTAAAAACTGTTTTTTAAATTAAAACATATTTGTTTTGCTTCTCATTTCCAAAATAATTTTCATCAATATTTACTTATTATAAACACGTTATTTAATTTCATTGACTAATTTATTTATATTTAATAATAAGAGTTTAATATGTTTTGATTTAAAAAACCAGATGGCGGACCGCAGGCGAATACGATAGCTTAGCTACAAGTT
Organism: Maratus michaelseni; assembly: GCA_963931845.1. Taxonomy (NCBI): domain Eukaryota; kingdom Metazoa; phylum Arthropoda; class Arachnida; order Araneae; family Salticidae; genus Maratus; species Maratus michaelseni. The sequence goes on along the minus strand of OZ007598.1, from coordinate 113,684,917 downwards.
CTTCAATTTAATGTTCACATTTCTTTTATAAAAAAAGACAGGGTGCGGCTTATCAAAAGGGCACTTTTCTTAGCTGCCACTAGATTATTTATACAGTAGACTCCCTCAAATCAGCACAGCTTGGGACCAGGGGTTGTGCGGATTTTAGAATTTTTTGAGTTTCTGGTCACTATTTTGTTTAAATTTTTTAAACAGTATTTAACTGTAGTGAATTTATAATGAACCATTACAATAAATAAAATACTAAAATAATCAAGTAAAATATTAAAATTAATTGAAGTAAATTATTAAAATAATTGAGGCACTGACATGGAAAAGGCAGTAAGTCCAGAAAACCTAATTTTACAGGGGAAACAAAAAACGGTTTTACACTGATAAATTACAAAGTTTTAAATAATATAATACAATCACTTGTTAACTTTTAAAGTCTAATAATGCTTAAAGTGATAAAAAAAATAACACGGAATATTTAAAATACCTTTTTAATGTAGATTACATTTATGTAATCGCTATATCATTTATGTTCACACTATCGGTGACATCTTCGAATCTAAATGATAAATACAATATTCTTATATTTAAAATACCTTTTTAATGTAGATTACATATGTTTCGTTCACACTATCGGTGACATCTTCAGATCTAAATGGTAAATACAATATTCTTGCGAGAATATTGTATTTATCATTTAGATCCGAAGATGTCACCAATAGTGTGAATGAAACATATGTAATCTACATTAAAAAGGTATTTTAAATATTCCGTGTTATTTTTTTTATCACTTTACACATTATTAGACTTTAATACAAAGTTTTATTAAAAAAAAATAAGAATATGAGATCCATGTATCCATAAACAAGTTTCAACACTGATTTACTGCTCTTTCCATGCCATTGGCACAACTTTTTATGACTTCTATTAAAAATCTCAAAATCGATTTTTCTTGACTTACTATCTTTACCATGTCAATGCCTCAATTACGTAAAATAATAATGATGAAATAGTAAATATGCATAATAATGAAAAAATATTACTGGAGTCTTGTTTCATTCAGCCATATTAATCAAAATTACATACAGAATCACAAAAAAGTAAAAATTTAAATTATTAAAGATTAAAACTGAAATTAAATACCAATACAAAGTGGCTATTATTACGTAGTTTTGTACCTTGGATACGAAAAAAAATTGTATCAGAATCTTAAAATAACAAAATTTTTATTTCATATTTATGCAGATTTAGTAAACAAAAAAGCTTGATCAATTAAAAATTGTCTTGAAAAAAAAGATTGTGATCAGCACTCATATTAGCGCGTTTTGAATTTTTTCGGAAGAAAATTCATATTTTCTTCATGCAAAATCTCAAGTTTGGCCATATTAACCATAATTACATATTAAAATGCATACTTATACTTAATAATGAAAAACGGGGAAATGAATGCAAGAAAAATAAATAAACAATTTGGTTACAGTTATGGTTTACACTTGCAAATATTGTGTAGGATGCAATATGGTGAATTTTTGCTTTAGATACACTATTTTACATCAAAATCATAAGTAGATAAATTTTATTTTAGTAATTAACCAGCTGTAATAGCCAAAAGAACAACATTAACAAAAAAATAGTAAAAAAAACATTGCCATTGATTTTAGCGCCATCTTGAATTTTGTTTTTCCAACTTAACTGCAGGGCTGGGTTTTTGCTGTGCCAGAGGCACAAAAGTGGTTATAACCGGTTTTAACTGGCAGAAACACATTTTGTGACATAATCTGAGACTTTTTTAGTAGTATTAAATTCTTAAGTACGTTTTATTCAGGAAAAATAACAAATAAAATATTGTGGATAGTTTTAATTAAAAAATAAATTAATTTGTATTAGAAAAATAAGTAATGTAACAGATAAAATCTTTGTTATAATATGGTTAGGAATAACATTCATAGTCTTTAGTTTTAATTTTTAACTTAATTGTTTACATATCAAACACATGTGTGAATTATGAATCATTGCAGATTAAAGTTCTTATTAGTATTATTTCTTAGTTTCTGCCGATTTTAACTGGTTACAACCACCGGTGTTAACCACCTCGTCATAAACTTGCCAACCCTGCTTAACTGTAAGTTTCACTGTTTACTTCTACAACGATATGCAGATTTTAGGGTCACAGATTAAAATTTGAGGGAGTCTACTGTACTTGCAGTGTACATTACATATTGGATTTCAGACTAACAAACAACTTAATCTCAAAGAAATTATATTACATCGCTCACCCACAAGAAAAGTGATACAACTGTTTTGAATTATTTTTCTTATTCTGTTTGAGAAAAATTTATTTTTAACTTTTTAGTGCACTTTAAATTAAATGAAACCTTTTCTTTTTTTTTTAAATATGTATTTACTTTTTAGTCTTTTTTATTGCTTGTTAAAATGATAGCTAAATGGAAAATATTGGTTTTGACATTGAGCTGAAAAAAGTCCCTCCAGCCTGTACCTAGAGGAAAAGGTAGCTTACCTAATTCTTGGTTTTGAGATTTTAGGTAATTTTACTCGAAAACATAAAGCTAAAATACGAGTAACCTGATTATAGAAGATTCATTCAAAGTTTTCGTGAATACTGAATTTGAATTCGCCAAATTAGTCAGCTATAACCAAGTTGGCATCAATTATGACAATTTTGTTTGTCACCAAATTTGGTGAGAATTTGATGCTAACAGATATAAATATATAGTTTTAAAGATATTAGAGTTGGAGCAATGGTTAGAACAAGTGTACATTAAAAGTGAAACTTCTAAAAGTCAACACCCACATTATGAAGCACAAATGTGTGTGTCGTGTAATGCTGACTTCATAAATTTGAAAAGCTTGATAACAAATCCATTGAAAGAAAAAATGATGAGTACTAAATGGAAAATAATCCGGCTTGAGCTAAATAAAGTAATTTCGACCTGTACTGGGCAGAAAAGGTATCGTCCCTATTTCTTGGTTTTTAGATTTTAGCTAATTTTATTCGAAAAAACAAAGCTAAAAATGTGAGGAAACTGATTGTAGAAGATTCATTCCCAGTTTTAGTCATAGTTGTCAAAATATTTCTAAAATATATACTTAATTTATAATTGGTACTTCTCTATTATCCTGTCAACCACTTTTCATAACAAAAACTATCACCAAATAAATGGGAGAACGTTGCCATTGGAATAATAAAATAAATAAATAAATAAAATATAAGAATTTAAGGACACAATTGTTATTTTAATTACTGAAATAACTAATAAATCACTAATACATAATAAAAATTCACGCAAATGTCAAATTAAAAACCACTTGATGACTTAACAAACACATATATGCTTCTCACACCAAGTAAATGGGACTGCATTTTTGGCGTTTAATCTTACACTTTGGCGATAGTTTTTTTTATGAAAAGTGGTCGACGGAATAATAGAGAAGTACCCGACTATCTGCCGCATGCAAAGTGTCATCGTGTGTGAAGTGGAAAATTTGTGAAATATAATAAAATGGGACCTATGATGTCATACACACACGCACAGTTTTTTTTTTAATTATCGGTTATAAAAAGGAAAAAAGTCGCTAAATTTCGGGGATTTTTTCCATTAATAGCAACTTAGCCATTGTATTAAGTTATTGGTTTGGCGCAGGCTTGAAAATCGCACCAACCAAAAAGTCGTCAAACATCGATGCATGAATGTAATACATCTGTTCCCTAAAATGTTGTTTATCACTGGTGCCCAGCAAACATAAAAGTATCAAACTTTGTATATACATAGATTAATCTCAAATGTTTTATATGATAGATCATCTTATTTAAATTAAAATCATAATACTTCTTAAAAAATAATAAATAAAATATTTCTATACATTTTTATTTATTTATTGTGGAAAAAACACTGATTTTATTCTATTACAATATCAGGAACACTGTTTTCTTTTATGATAGCAGCCATTAAAGCATTACTTAGCGATTCTGAAGCAGTGTCATCATACTCCACAAGAATAAAAGGATCTCTTTTAGTTAAAAACCTCATTGTTTTAATAAAACATTTTCTGTGGTAATTCCAAATTTCTTTTGTAAAATTTCTCTTGGTTTTAAACAAAGTTCCTAATGGACTTGGGAATTCTGCAACTACATATATATCCTCATTATTGACAGCTTTCTTCTCAGCAGCAATAGTATTTGTATTATTTACATGTATTTTATACACAGGATTTTTTATTTTGTAAACAGGATTTTTATACTTTCGGTTAACATTTGCACCTTGATCACATTCATCTATTCGTAAATCTCCAATATACTCAATAAAATCGTCTTTCTTATCTAGAGTGCCAGTAATATCACAAGATAAGGGGGCAAGAAGTATAAACTTTCTAACATATAAAGTTATATTATGTTTTCTTTCAAATATTTCTATTCTTTCTGTTAAAGTTTCTAAAACAATTTTGTAGTAATATTCATATGCCTGATGAGCCCAAAAAGCACCAATACTAATTTCATCCTTTTGACAGTTATTTATATCAACAACACTATTCTTTAAACATTGGTCGACAATTATCCAGACCATACAAAGATATAGCACAATCAATAGATGATATAATTTCTCTGTGAGATATAGTAAACAAGCAAAGCCAATAAATAAAAAAAAGAAGAAGTATTCTTTTCCATAATTCAATTTTCTGGTCTGAATTTTAATGCCAAAATTCTCAAGAAAAGGCACAAGTTTTTTTTCATAAACAAAAATGATACATTGAGAAAGTGTGCAATAAAACATCAAAACGAAAATATCCATGATTCTATTTTATGAACTACATTCTTATAATCTGCATTTCCATTAGAAACTTCGCAAAGAATCTGGCTCATATAAATTTCAGATTTTAAGTTTAAAATGCCTAAAACTAGACACCAAAAGTAAATATAAACAAATAATTTGTTGATTGGTTGGTTGATTACAAACCAACATGAGCACCAGTTTAGTTCAGTTCTAGCCACTCTGGGGCTGTTCAGAACAGAAGATCAGGCGGCGCGCGGGCGATGGAGATTAAAATATCGAGTGAGTCTATACTGTGAATGAAATTGAAAGGCCTGCGAACACGGTCCTTCATTTGACTAATTTGCGTATTTTAATGATATTTTGTTGAAATTAAGAAGTGAACTTGGTGGCCAAATGGTTAGAGCACTGCCAAGGCAACACTAGATACCGGGCTTGCTCATTCACTCTCAAAACGTCACAAATGGTGGCTGACCGCGACCAGCGATTGGTCCAAAGCAACGCGCCCATCGTTTTGTACCAATCGCTGTATGTCTTTCCTCCTAGTCAGCCACCTTTTGTGACGTCATCATAATGAATGAGCAAGCCCGGTATGTAGTGTAGCCCTGGCACTGCTCTTGATTCTGGAGGTTGCGGGTTCGATCGGGGCCTCCGAGATGTCGCTGTGTGTCCCCAAAATTTCTGTTTGATTTTTCTGTTTTTTTTTCATTTAAAAATGTTTAATCGGTTGCTTTGTATTTTTCATGATTAATGGAATATATTTTATAAAAGCAAAATTTGATATTATTAACAATTACTTATTTAATTAAATACGACAAATTCAGCTATTTTACGATTAAAATTTTACATTACAATGTGTTTTAATATTTAAACTTTTTTTTTTTTTTTTTTTTTTTTTTTTTTTTTTTTTTTTTTAGCAAATGTAAAATAAGAAATGAAAATATAGTCAATTTGCACGAATTTCTCCATGTTTTTATAATGAGTACTTCAACAGTGAATTTTTAGTACGAATAGAATGCAAAGCATATTTTACAATGTAAAAAATATTATAAAAATAAAATGTAAAATACATACATTATTTAAACTAGAAATATCAGTACCTATTTTTGTAAAGAGGTAAAATACATGTGGTTTACCGTCTAGTTTCGTAATGAAGGGTTTTCGCCTGTGAGACGTGGCGGAGGTAGGTTGCAGCTGTGTGTCCTGGCTCCGTGCGGTCCCTCTCGCCGAAATTTTTGTACTTGGAGTTTGCTTTTTTGGATTACAAGCAGGTTGTAGCTTTTATTTCCTTTTTTACATTGGTTTGTGTACTTTGGAGTTAGTTACTGTTTTTCGCGTGCTTGGTGTATTTCCGCTGTTGCCTTCGTTCTTGTTATTATAAAGTGGTTGAAGTGTTATTTTCTTTGGTCCTTATATTTTGTGCGGCTGGAGGTATACTTTTACCCAGCCATGCAGTCGGATTTTAGTGTCACAGAAGCCAGTTCTAACGACCCTGTTTACTTTATACAGGATTGTATCAGCCCTGCTCAGCAGGTTGTGTATGCGTTTGCTAATGGTGTTACCCGGGTTTGTATATTTTTGGAACCACTTGAAGGACAAATCCCTAGAAATAAACCTTTTTTACTGAAAAATGACATAGACAGCAAAATTCGTTCAAATGCACCTCTCCAGCTGAGATTCACCAGGACTGGAAAGTTGCTGGTTGAAACTTCCGACGTCACTTGCGCTCAAGCAGCTGCGGAAATTACTTCCATTTTGCAAGTTCCTGTTAAATCGTACATTCAACAAGACTCTATTACTTCGCGTTTCGTTATACATAATATTGACAAGTCCATACGTTTGGAAGACCTTGGAAGGGAAATCCAAGCAGAGAATAATGTAAAAGTTAAGGAATTGCGCCGTTTCACAAAGAAAGACAACACAGCTCTCTACCCCACTGAAACAGTTCTTGTTACAATTTTTGGTACCACTATCCCTCGTGAATTAAAGATGTTTTATATGTTGGAAAAAATACGCCCATTTTATGACAGACCTCGTCAGTGCTTAATTTGCTGGAAATACGATCATGCTACGGGAAAATGCAAAAATGCGTCTATATGCAGAAAATGCGGCGAAAATCATGAAGCCACAACGTGTAGTAGTAATATAATTCGGTGTGTCAACTGTCAAGAGGATCACCCAGCGTCAGACTCTAAATGTCCTGCTCGCCAAGCTGAAATGGAATTCCTAAAATATAAAACAAATAACCATTTGCCCATCACTGAAGCCAGAAGACTGTATAAAAGGGCAAATACGCCAAAAACCTTTGCTGAAGCAGCTAAACCCGCCGTCGACCCCGTAACCAACTCGTTATATGTCACTAAAGTGGAACTTGAACAAACCATGGATCTCCTCTTTAAGCGCATGCAAGAGCACATGGAACTGTTAATGAAGCAACAAGCTGAACATTTTTCAAGAGTACTCGAAGCCCTAACAAGCTCCTTCCTTATGGCCGGCACTAGTGCAATTCAGAGCAAGAAACCATCCACCGAACAGCCTATACCCCCTCAGGAAGATGCCAACAGGAGCAAGAAACCAAAGTTGATAAATATAGTGCCTCCCCCTATGGATCCACACCGTCAGGATACTAGAAATGTTAATGGAAAGACTTTAGCCCCTATCTTAACCTCTGAGAATGGTGCTCTCAACGAGAGAATGGAGGAAACTTAGCACCCTCCAACTTCTCGGGTTTTTTTTGTGTCATCTCCGCCGCTTCTTTTTGGGGTTTTATTGGACTTTTATTTTACTAGAACTTTTTCTTGTCATGAACCAGTCAACATCTCGTTTTTCTGTGATCCAGTGGAATACTAGGAGTATTAAGAATAAAACCCACTGGTTGAATTGTCGGCCTTTTTCGAAGGCAGACGTCTTCGTCTTTCAAGAATCTTTCCTTAAGGCAGGGGATCCCTTCTCTTGCCCGGGGAAGGTAATGTATCGTCTGGACCGGGTTCGTAGAGGTGGTGGCCTGGTTACGGCAGTGAATAGTAAACTCACTTCTGCCCAACTCAGTTTAGATTCCCTGTGTTCCCGGGATGTCGAAGTCCTTGGTGTTCGTATTTGGGTCAACAAAGGTTGGTTGACTGTGGTTAACGTGTACGCTCCCGAGGGAAGAGTTAGCGAAGCATGGCTTCAAGACCTACAGAACGCCTTACGTGACCCTTTCCTTATTCTTGGGGACTTCAACCAAAAGCATCAGGCTTGGGGCGGCTTGTCAAACACGCCAGGCGCAGAAGAGATTGGTTGATCAATAATAATGTATGTATGCTAAACATTAACCAATTCACCCATTTTGCCTATTCTGGTGCACGCTCCCTTATTGACCTTTCTTTTTCCAGCCCGGACCTTTTTCGCATCACAGATACCTCTGTTCACCCTGACCCTTTCGATTCCGACCATTGCCCTATCATCCATCAAATCACCTATCCCACCAACAGGTATCTCCGCAGTTCTACAAACTGGGAGGCCGTAGAGGCTTGTTTCAACCGTGATTTGGAAGCCCATGCTATTCCTGCTTTAGAGCAGTTTCAAAGGCTTTTTCGTGAAGCGGTCAATCGTCATTCCTTTAAATATACGGTGCAACAGAAAGATAACCCCCCTTGGTGGGATTCGCGCTGTGCATGGCTCCTCGGTCAAAAGAGGAAATATCTACGGCTGGCTAAAACGAATTTGTCCAAAGAATATTGGAAATTATTTAAAGTCCACTCCGCTAAGCTCAAGCGCTACATGAAACAACATGCTCGTGACTATTGGAGCGGTGTCTGTGAAACAGCGGCCAAAAGTACTCTCTATCAAATTATCAAGGCTATAGGGAAAAGACGCACTTCGGAATCAAATCTTCTCCTGACGGACGCAGACGGAGAAATCCTTGATCACACGGACCAAGCAAACGCCTTTGCAAACCTCTTCAGCAATACCTGTTGTTTCGAAGGCATCCCATATGATCTAAGCAGTAATGATGATTTCTGGGACGCTCCACTTACTATTGAAGAGCTTAATCTCGCAATTCTACGCACCAGAAACACTACCCCTGGGGAAGACGGTATCCCAGCACGTGTATACAAGGCCCTCACGGACGATAACAGGGCGAAACTTCTCAGCCTCTTCAATGACAGTTTCATGACGGGGGAAATCCCGGAGTCCTGGACTTCAGCGCTTATTTTACCCATCTGGAAACCAGGGAGACCTAAAGATGCCCTAACCAGCTACCGCCCCATTGCCCTCACCTCGGTGGGGTGCAAAATAATGGAACGCATCCTTCTCAAACGGCTTCTTGACTGGATTGTACCAAGGCACCTTTTTAACGAACGGCATTTTGGTTTCTTACCGAACAGCGACAGTACTAAAGCCTTAAAGCTTTTCTATACAGATGTGCATCGCGCCAGACTAAATAAGGAATACATAGTAGCACTAAAGCTTGACATAAATGCTGCATACGACTCGATCTGGAGAGAGGGTTTAATTCAAAAAATGACTCACTTAGGAATTACTGGCAGGACGGCTTTGTGGATCTCCAAGTGGATCGGTCTCAGGAAGATCAAAGTTCGGTGGAGGGGTGCTACTTCCCGTATGAGACAATCAAACGTTGGCGTGCCTCAGGGCAGTGTTCTCTCCCCCATTCTGTTTATGATTTTTCTCTGGGACCTGTTTGAGGTTGCTGATTCTGGTGTTCGTATCATCGTCTACGCCGATGATATTCTTCTATACGCCTCCCACCCGTGCCTGGAAACTGCTATCACAAAGTTTCAAGACATCCTCAACAGAACTAACATTTGGTGCAAACATTGGCGGTTGGAGCTCAGACCTGACAAATGTGCTGCTATAAATTTTTCTCGGCGCAAGGCCACACCCTCTCGAAACCTCATTCTTGCTGGTTCCGATATCGAGTGGCAAACTACTGTTAAAGTCTTGGGAGTGATTTTCTCTGAAAACTTTCTGTTTAATCATCACATCGCTGACATCCATCGTAAATGCATGAAACGCCTAAATCTGCTGAAAGCTATCTCTAGTCCTCAATGGGGGGTGAAAACGGTCAACCTTATCCCTTTAGTTAACTCCCTCATCCGCGGAGTTATCGACTATGCTTGCCCGGTGTACGGTGCTGCTGCTCTATCGTCTCTCCGACATTTGGATGTAATTTACAACTCCGCTCTGCGATTTGCTACTGGCCTACCGAGATGGACCCCCATCCTCAAGCTGTATCGTGAATCCGGCCAAGTTCCTCTTCGGTTCCGTCGCCAATATCTCACTTATTCATTCTACCTACGCTGCACAAGTGCTGTAAATTTCGGTCGCTCTCTCCCGGATGTCTTACCCGCAGACTTCTCCTGGCCTACAAGCCATGTTAAAGTGTCGCCGCACATGTTGATCACTTCCTACTGGCCGCAAGGGAACATCGGGGATTACTGTGAAATTTTAACCGACAAGCTCCCGTTTCAAAATACAAACCTCCCGCCTGCTGCTATAAACCAATGTTTCAACCTTTATGTAAGCGATCTCGGGAACCCCTGTTGCTTAATCGCTACGGATGCCTCAAAAAATGATTATAAAACCTCCATTGCTGCTGTCAATGTCACCGAAAATATGTCCAGGGCTTATCTTGTACATCATCTAAATTCTGTCTTTACTGCTGAAACTTTGGCCATTAACCTAGCCGTCCAATGCTTTCTCACCCGGAAATCCGACTACCTCATTTTTACAGATAGTAAGTCTGCGCTCGAAGCTTTAAAACATATTACTTACAAATCCCCTACAGTTATTCTTCATCTTTTCCAGACACTGTACAGAGTTCGGGGTACCGTGAATAAACTGATGCTTGTGTGGGTCCCAGGCCACATGGGAATTGCTCCAAATGAAAGAGCAGACGTTTTAGCCAAAAATGGCCCGTACGCGATCAACATGTATAGTGGGATTGCGCCGGATGATCTCAAAAAGCACCTTAAGCATCAACTTATTGAAAATTATCAATCGTGGTGGAATAATAGCAAATATGCAGTTGACTCTCCATATCTGGGACCAAAGTTATACGAGTGGACGAACAACAGGAGGGAAGATATTTTCACGTCTCGTTTCCGGACCCTCACTGCTGTCACTGACCATCGTTTACATCAATTCCAATTAAAAAATTCTCCTACCTGCTCCCTCTGTTCTGCGGACGACGGAACAGAATTTCACTACATTTTCCAATGTCGCGCGTTTGACGCGGAAAGGTCTCTACTTTTGGAATATATGTCGCCGTTGAACTTGACCCTGGATGGCTGGTCGGATCTTTGGTCCTTTTTGAACAAAAATCGTCGTGGTTTTCGGCTATTTCTGAACCTCTTCCTCGGGAGCGGTCGTTTTTAACTCCTCGTCGTCTGTATCGTTTTTGTCATGGCGGTTGTTGACATGTTGTTTTTAGTTGTTGCTGATCTTGTTGAGTTGTACGGATCCTTCAGTCCAGTGGGACTTTTTGGTTTTCAGGTTGTTTTTTGTCATCACTCAGGTTTTGTCTTGTTTTGGTGGGCAGTTTGTACTGTGTAGTGTTGGTTTTGTTTTGTCTGTTTTGTCCTCAGTGTTTTTTGCATGCTCTCTGCACCACAGATATATCAGTGCTTGCACTGGGTTTGTGGAGTGTTTTTTCCATCCCCCTGTGATCAGTTGAGGTCATGCTGGCGCACAGCTGCAGCACATACCTCAAAGCAATCAAATCAAATCAAATTCGTAATGAATATAAATAAAATATAGTTAGAATGTTTATAAATTTTCTACTGAATGTATAAGTATTTTAGCATTTGTTTCTCGTGTTTTATGATGTTTATTGCAATATAATAAATAATGCAATTTACATCGAAAAATGAATGTCAAGAAAAATTAATTTTTAGAAATTAATAATTATGTTTCAACAAGGTTGTTATCGAAAAATATATCCTTCTTTATTAAAAAAAAGTAATCTGGAACTGAGCCAAAAACACTTTACGCCAATCAAATTCTGCGTAGATATTCCGGGTTAGTCTCATCGCTTTTTTACTAGGGACTTTTTTGAGGAGCTATTACTTTTTTTCTAGACATCCTATAGGAATCGAATATTATCGAATCCGTATACGGATTCGAAAATCATACCACCAGACGCGAAATATAACAAGATTTCAGAAATTCAAAAAATTATCACGGTCGGACAATAAAAACTCAAAAAATCCTTAAAAATCGAGTAAAAAATCTTTTATTGAAAAAGTCATTTTTTTGTATTGTTGCCAATTTCTAAATAAGCGCAAAGGATTATGTTTTATCTCAAATAAAAAATGTATTCGCGCGAGATTATTAAAAACAATAATGAAAGTTTAAAATAATAATTAAATGATCACGTGTTGAAAGCAGGAAATAAAGAAAATTACGTCATAAAAATTGTGTTTACACATGAATATTAAAAATAAAAAAGATGAATTAAATGAAAAAGCATTATAACCTGATTACAGAAGATAGTCACCGTTCGCGATATCATCATCATCATCTTTTTAAAACAGGATACATTAATTAACAGGTTTTAAGAGGCTGTGAAATCAGAACGGGGGTTGGTGAGCGTAGCGAGCAGGGCGCAGAGCCCCCTAGTTTTAATAAAATGTTTAAAAGCTTTTTTATCAAATTTTAACAAAGATTTTATTTTACTATTATAAATAAAGAAATAAATCTTTTAACACATGTTAAAAGCTTTATCATAAATCAAGGTCGTGATACCAACGTATGTTGGTATCACGACCTTGATTTATTAACATTCTATTTATCCCAAAAAATATAAGGAAACTAATAAATAATTTTTAAATTAATAAAAATAGGGGAAGAAAATCGGAAATAAACGGCGAGCATTCACTTTGTATCCATACTTTTCAGGTTAATCTGTGTAGGACAACCCAAACGTCAGTAAAGTACATAACAATTTTTGGTACTTTTCGGTTAGCCGGGCGCCAGTGAAAAAAAAATATAAATATATATCTACATATATGTTTGTGTATATATGTATGTATATATATATGTGTGTCTGTGTATATATTTATATTTGTTTCACTGGTGCCCGGTTAACCAAAAAGTACCCAATTTTTTTTTTTTAGAGTATACTGTGTTTCAGGAATTCGGTGATCCGAACGTCCTCTCCCTTGTTAGTTAAAGGTGCACTGGTTATAGAAAATTAAACTTTATAATATTATATGCATTGTTTTGTACAATATATATATTATGTAACTGCTATCAACTAAACTAATATATCAGTTTTAGTAGGTGCTGTAGTTTTAGAGACATATAAGTTGACAGCAGTTATGTAACTATATGATGTATATGTATATATATACACACACATCATACTTTCGTATTCTATTATTTTTATGTTGGATCAAAGGCTTAAAAAATCATTTTAGAATGCTAAAAAGTTTAAAATTTTCAGATATCCGATCATGTTGCTACAGCTGTATCAATCAACTTACCAAACCAAGTATGACACAAAAAAGCCCAATCACGTGATCAAATCGCCCACAGAATTTTTGTGAGTCACCCGCGCGCAGCCCGCGCTAAAAATTTGCAGGTTATGAACGCTGATCGGGCTATCTGATCACGTGATGCTTTTCATGAATGTTTCGGTGGTTTATTATGATGAAATAAAAATAGATATTCCTATTATAAGATCCATTTTTTTTGGAGGATAAAGATGTGTAATCGCTAGTTTCACCTAATCCGAGCCACAGAAGCTTAAAATAATTGAAATAATTAAATTATTTCAATATATTAAATTATTTCAATTTCCGATAAGACCTACTCCATAACCCTTCTCTCCATCGCGCGCGCGCCGCGCAATCTTCGTTCCTGAACACAACCTAAGTGATCAAGTCGCCCGATGACAAAGAAGATTGAAGTATATGGAAGTTCGACGGGCTGTTCAGAACCGAAGATCAGGCGGCACGCGGGTGATGGAGATTAAAATATGGAGTGAGTTTATACTGTGAATGAAATTGAAAGGCCTGCGTTCATTATCATTGATTTGGACGTCCAAATCAATGATAATGAACGCGGGCCTTCATTTGACTAATTTGCCTATTTTAATATTTTGTTGAAATCGAAGTGAACTTGATGGCTGAATGGTTAAAGCACTGCTCTTGATTCTGGAGGTTGCGGGTTCGATTTCTTCTTGATTTTTTCATTTGAAAATGTTTATCGGTTTCTTTGTGTTTTTCATGATTAATGGAACATATTTTATAAAAGTAAAATTTGACATTATTAACAATTACTTATTTAATTAAATACGACAAATTCAGCTATTTTACGATTACAATTTTACATTACACTGCCTTTTAATATTTAAACATTATTTTTATGTTTTTTCTTTTAACAAATGTAAAATAAGTAATGAAAATACAATCAATTTGCACGAATTTCTCCAGATTTTTATAATGAGTACTTCAACAGTAAATATTTAGTACGAATAGAATGCAAAGCATATTTTGCAATGTAAAAAAATATTATAAAAATAAAATGTCTAAAAGATATACATTATTTAAACTAGAAATATCAGTACCTATTTTTGTAAAGAAGTAAAATACATGTGGTTTACCGTCTAGTTTCGTAATCAATATGAATAAAATATAGTTAGAATGTTTATAAATTTTCTACTGAATGTATAAGTATTTTAGCATTTGTTTCTCGTGTTTTATGATGTTTATTGCAAATTGCAATATAATAAATAATGCAATTTACATCAAAAAATGAATTAAAAAATATATATATTTAGAAATTAATAATTATGTTTCAACTATGTTGTTATCGAAAAATAAATTTTAATAACATGTTCAAAAGATTTTTTATCAAATTTTAACATACATTTTATTTTACTATTACAAATAAAGAAATAAATCTTTTAACATGTTGGTATCACGAACTTGATTTATTAACATTCTATTTATCCCAAAAAATATAAAGCAACTGATAAATCATTTTTAAATTAATAAAAATAGGGAAAAAAATCTGAAACAAACGGCGAACATGGACTTTATATCAATATGGAACCTGGAAGGTATATACCTTCCAGGTTCATCTGTGTAGGACAACCCAAACGTCAGTAAAGTACGTAACAATTTTTGGTACTTTTTGGTTAGCCGGGCGACAGTGAAAAAAATATAAATATCTACATATATGTTTGTGTATCTATGTATGTATATACATATATGTGTGTGTGTATATCCATATATATATTTGTCTTACGTGGCGCGGAAATAGGGCTGAATTTCTACCTTATCGTTGGGAACAACCGTAGTTTCCAGAACTCAGACCAATGAACAGACAAGATTGTGTTAACTATGCCTCCAATATGGCGGTCAGTGTCAGAGCAGTGAAACTCAAGCTAGCAATTATTAAAAATAAAATAATATGAACGTATTCCAAAGCGTCTCAGATGATTCCGCATTTTAATTATGAGTAATATTGTTAACTTCAAATGAATTCTCAACTCTTATTTAGAATTTATTTACGAATTTCACTCACACAAAAAATCGGACATAATAAAATGTAATCTTTCTAGAATGCCCCGGCTGCTGTTTTATTAAAGTAAGAATAATTTCTTTTGCAGAAATCTATAATCAATTAGAATAGTAAAATGTTGAACGAAATTTAAACATTTTTCACTATTTTTTAGAACTGAACACTTAACTCAAATTAACTTTAACTCTTTCAGTACGCAAAATACTTTCGAGTGGCCACTCTGCGGGCATGCGCCTTGCTGGTGCTGGCTCTGTTCCAGCCCCTTCATTTCAGCTTTCCCCATTCTTTCCGTGACCTCTTTTTCCTATTAGAAGTGCATGGCAAACACCCCAAAAATTCTCGTCACTCACCTTCTCTCATTAGAAACATGCTGCAAGCCTATGGAGACATCATGGACAGGAAGAGTGTTGCCCGTGCCCAAGGGTCTGTAGTCTATTTTACTTCATCTCAAAATTTTTCCACAGCTAGCATGAGCCACACTCCTAAAAGCAACACAAAAAATAACAAAGGTTCTAGAATGTCACGCAAGGATTCCTTTCCTACCTTCAAAATCCCTTCGGTCGAAGCTCCGTCAAGCACTGACGGAGACACAGATGACCAGCTGAGAGTCTCACTAAAATCAAAACATCATCATATGAGCAATTCCTCCCTCTACAAGGAGGAGAAGGAAGACGTTACTATTGCTAAACTCACCAATAAAGCCAGGGGAATCCTCATACAGATAGCAGGTAGACTAGAAAGAAATTGTCAGCCAGAAAAACAAAGTCTACCATCACTCAAAACAATTCTAAATCACGTAGATCAAATAGACACACTCACCCTAAGAGAAATGCTAGCACTTCAAAATGAGAACACAGCATTGACAGAACGGGTTCGATGCCTGTAAGAACATCTAGAAGTCTCACAACAGAGCTATCAGCAATTAATGCAGAAACTCCCCAACACAGCCGAAATCATTGATGCAGTACAAAACACCATCAGCAAGAAAACACCGGCCACGACAGACAACACACCAGCACTACAAGATGAAAACATAAAGCCCACATCCAGCCAAGCGCACACACAGCAATGCAAAAAGAAACTCCGCAACAACGCCATTAGACACACACTCATAATAAAAGGAAAAGAAGACATCACATGTAATGATATTGATAAAACCCTACAACAAAACACATATATATCTCCAATTCAGCCAAACAACATCTCAAGAAAAAGAAACTGCATCGAAATAGAATGCAACACTATCAACGATCTCAACACCCTGAAAAACGACATACACAGACATCAAGATCTTAATAAAACACTACAAGTAGTCCCAAAAACACTTCCACAGCAGAAAATGATCCTCCTGAATGTACCGACACACACACCAGAAGAAACCATCAAAGCAGCAATAACAACAAGATTTGAAATAACCGCAGAAGAAATAAACATCCTGAAAACACTTCAAAATAGAAGAAATGATGCTGCAAAAGACCTCATCCTTCTAATTCCTAAGGCACTGGGGCACTCAATTATAGAGGATGGAGGCCTCATCATTGGCTTCAAATCCTACTTCCTGAAACCACACACCACTGTACCACGCTGCAGACGCTGCCAGTCACTAAAGCACACAGGAAAACATTGCAAGAGTGAGCTACCAACATGTGCCAACTGCGCGGAAAATCATGACGATTCCAACTGCTCCAAACCACCCTGCTGCATAAACTGCCATGATCACAACAAGAAAGAAAGAACCCACTTCAACACACAGCATCAGGCATCTGACTCGACCTGCACAGTGTACAGAAGTCTCTACAAATTTTTCAGACGCCAACTTGACGAGGAATTCACCCCAACATCATCTTACACTACATCAGCACCACAGTCACATCAGCAGCCACCAACACTCCATCGACAACAGTTTGCACACAACAACCAACAGAGACGTACCCAGTACATCGACACTTCAAACGATCGTGAGCCACCGTGGGGATACCAATCTCACATGTATGAACCATATTAGCTCACCACTCTACCACCTCCACATCAAACTATATCATCACCTGCTTTCACCGCCCGTACGTGGTCTCAGCGCATTTGGTGTGACGCTCCTTGTCCCGTGGGGATCACATACGGGTCACTGCAATCACCTGGTGTAGTCGTACTCGAACTGTTACATCTGGTACAGTCGTACCCCCGAACTGCACATCACCCCCTTCACCTTGTCTGTCTCTGCCTGTCGCGTGGTGACGCTGGTCACAGCGACAGACTTTTGCTTTGTATAATTTTTTTTTCTTTTTTCTTTTTCTTTTTTTTTTTTTTTTTTTTTTTTGTCTTTGGTTCCTGCCGCCTGTCGCGTGGGGCTTTGCCCGGCAGGATTGACATTAAACGCTCAAAGGCTGGGTTCGCCCTCAGCCGAGTGGTCTTCCTCAGGCATTAAAATTAAAATTAAAAATCATTGTTGATAAACTATCTTCCTACCACATAGTGTTTTTTTTTTTTTTAATGAATTTAAGCCGCGCTGTACAATATTATAGGTGCAATAAGTTTTAAACTAATTATGTTTCCAAGATCCTTTTTTCATAGTATTTAAATGATTTATATGCCCATTAGTAGCATCAACTAAATGCATTTTTAGTTGTGTTTCCAACGGAGTTTTAATTACTTTTTTACATTAAAAAGATTGTCAATTTCAAATGTTCAAATGATTTATTGTAGTACTTATTCCGGCTAGAATTACTAGAAAAATAAAAAGGGCCGAGCGAGCGAAGCGAGCTGGTACCGCTTAGCGGTCTCAATGTGAATTGCTTTGCAATTCACGGGGGGTTAGCGAGCGTTAGCGAGTAGGGGGCTGAGCCCCCTAGTATATTTATATTTGTTTCACTAGCTCCCGGCTAACCGAAAAATACCCTTTTTTTAGAGAGTTTACATTAATTTTATTGAAACCAACACTGTGTTTCAGGAATCCGGTGATCCGAACGTCCTCTCTCTTGTTAGTTAAAGGTGCAGTGTTTATAGAAAATTAAACTTCATTTTATTATATGCATTGTTTTGTACAATCTATATATATTTATGTAACTGCTGTCAACTAAACTAATCTATCAGTTTTAGTAGGTGCTGTAGTTTTAGAGACATATAAGTTGACAGCAGTTAAGTAACTATATGATGTACACACACACACACATATATATATATATATACTAGCTTACCCGCCCGGCGTTGCCCGTGCCAACAACCTTAAATGTACCTGAAATCAGTGTTGAACAATTTTTTATTTTTAAACAAATCTAATGTTGGGGGCCCCACTACCTTAGACAGCATACACTGGGCGTGCCATACACACTCCCATATATAACCGTAAGTCGAGTCGAAAGAGCCATACCCCTTCATGATCCAGCCCATAGAACCAGAGATAGAAAAGCGCCCCTGGTGGTGAAAATCGAACTAAAATCAGTCAGCTCGATCCATGTCAAGTGGAAAGAGCCACACCCCATTGGGATCCAGCCAACAGAAACAGAGATAGAAAAGCCCCCCTTGATGGTGAAACTCAGAACTAAAATAGGTAAGCACTATTGATGTTGTGTCGAATGAGAAAAACCGTGCCATGATGTGACCCATAGAACCCGAGTTAGCTGCAAAATCCTTTAGTTACACCTTCCACCACCAGGGGGCACAATATGTTCTATACGAACATAACTGAAATCATTAAGGTTATCGATGTCGAGTCAAATGAGGCATACCCCGTCAAGATCCAACCCATAGAACCAGAGATACAAAAGCGCCCCTTGGTGGTGAAACTCGGAACTAAAATCGGTAAGCTCTATTGATGTCGAGTCGAATGAGCCAAACCGTGTCGTGATGCCACCCATAGAACCCGAGTTAGCTGCAAAATCCTTTAGTTACACCTTCCCCCACCAGGGGGCACAATATGTTCTATACGAACATAACTGAAATCATTAAGGTTATCGATGTTGAGTCGAATGAGACATACCCCGTCGTAATCCAGCCCATAGAACCAGAGATACGAAAGCGCCCCCTGTGGTGAAAATCGGAACTAAAATCTGTAAGCTCTATTGATGTCGAGTGGAAAGAGCCATAGCCCGTCGTGATCCAGCCCATAGAAACAGAGACAGCAAAGCGCCCCCTGGTGGTGAGAGGAAGTTGATGTAGAATAAATGCGATATTTAATAAAAAGTCGTTCCCCCCCCTCCTTATCTTGCCATTTTCGCTAATTATTACAAATAAATGCGATATTTAATAAAAAGTCGTCGTCCCCCCTTTATCTCGCCATTTTCGCTAATTATTACAAATATACAAATGTTTCTTAATTACATCCAGAGTTGCCAAGTCTCCGGCTTTTTGGACACCGGTATTTTAGTACAGAAAATGTTGTTTTATGTAATCGGAACATTCTGCGATTTAAAAGAACAACATTTTCTGTAAGATAATACTGGTGTGCAAAAAGCCGGAGACTTGGCAAGTCTGTACATCTAATGTCCCGATCCGATAACGGGGTTTCCCTATCTACCTATCCTAATCTGCTTTTCTCTATCATAACAGAAAAAAGCATATTTATCAAAGAATCGCTGGCAAACGCGAATTTCGTCAAAGGTTCGCAAGAAAAACACGAATTTCATCAAATAATCGCTGAAAAAACACGAATTTTGTCAAAGGATCGCTAAAAAAACATGAATCTCGTCAAAAGGCAGCAGAGAAAACACGAATATTGTCAAAGGATCATTAAAAAAGCAAATTTCGCCAAAGGATCACGAAAAAATGCGAATTTCATCAAAGGATCGCGTGGAAAACGCAAATTTCGCCAAAGGATCAAAGGAAAAACGTGAATTTCGTCAAAGGATCGCTGAAAAAACACGAATTACGTAGTAGGATCACTGAAAAAACATGAATCTCGACAAAAGGATGCGGAAAAAACACGAATTTCGTTAAAGTATCACAAAAAAAAAACAAATTTCGTCAAATGATTGCAGGAAAAACTTGAATTTAGTCAAAGGGTCGCAGAAAAAATACGAAATGCTGATTTTGTGAAAGGTTCGCAGAAAAAACTTTCGTGAAAGGGTCGCGGAAAAAATGCAACTGTCTTTATTAAAAACAGCACACACACAAACATCGCATTCCCGCTAATTATTATAAATATACAAATTTTTCTTAATTACATCTACACTGTAAAAAAAAAAATTTCCTGAAAAAAAAACGGAAATTGTACTGGCAATCGAAACGCCAGTACTATTTCCGTATTTTAAAGGGAAAAAAATTCCGTAAATTCCAGGAAATTTTCCGTGATTTCTGAAATATCCGTTTTTTAACAGATATCTTCCGTATTTTTTAGATATTTTTATATCGTTAAAATAAATTTTATAGGACCAAATATATATATATATATATATATTTCTCAAGGAACATCTTATAACACTTTTTATTTTGTTTCTTTCATTTCTGTGCGAGTTTCCAGTAAATAACCAACACTTGCCACGAAGGTGTTCGAACGCGGAAACTTCTGTGCAGTAAACTGGCGGGCTGTACCATTACGCTATGACCGGGCACTTCGTTCTCTCAAATGTTGTTATTTATTTTACATGCTTTTAATGATGCAAAAACTTAAAGGTTTTATAGTTAGATGGATTTTTTCAATATTTTATTTTCATAATTTTTAATATCTTGCTTTATTATTCGTTGCTTTATAACAGATAAATTTTAACTTTTTATGTATTATATGCGAAAAACATTGTATTAAGACTAATGATTGCTTCTTTTTGCAATAGTACATATACTTTTTAAAATTATTTGTCTGTTGATCTATTTATCAATTCTAAAAACAATAATTATCTTAAGTAGACGTATTTATTACATGCTATTAAAGTAAATTTTCTTTATCTCTTATTTTAAAAACTTATGTGAATAAACAATTTTTAATATGTGAATAAACAATAAATTAAATTGTTATGTTTAATCTTTACTGAGAGCTTTTGTGTACGATTCTGTTAAACTGAATAATTAAAAAAAATCAAAACAAAAAATAGTTTTTTAGAGAAAATTTTGAAATTAATTACCTTAGGATAGGTAAGTTTAAATTTGGACTTGATAATTTAGTTTAATTTATAAAATTATAAACTAACGAAATAAATTATAAACTTCATTTTTATAAAAGTAAACAAAAAGTTATTAATTATTTTTTATAAATTTAATGAAAAAAATATGAACTTCGTAAAATTATAATTTATAAAATAATAAATTTTAGTTTAATTCACAAATTTATAAGACAAATCAGCTTAGTTTAACACCTACATACCGATAATTTGCAAAAATATTATTTTATGAAACCTTAAAAATATTTAAAAAAAAAAAGATTTTTAGCGAAAATTTTGAAATTAATGACCTTGGGATAGGTATGTTTAAATTTGGATTTATTAATTTAGTTTAATTTATAAAATTATAAACTAACTAAATATATTATAAACCTTATAAAATTATAAACTAACTAAATATAATATAAACTATATAAAATTATAAACTTCATTTTTATAAAAGTAAAGAAAAAATCATTAATTATTTTTATAAATTTAAAGAAAAAAATATAAACTTTCTAAAATTATAATTTATAAAATAATAAATTTTAGGTTAATTCACAAATTTATAAGATAAATCAGTTTTGTTCAATACCAATAATTTACAAAGATATTA
This sequence comes from Maratus michaelseni, assembly GCA_963931845.1. NCBI lineage: Eukaryota > Metazoa > Arthropoda > Arachnida > Araneae > Salticidae > Maratus > Maratus michaelseni. The sequence goes on along the minus strand of OZ007598.1, from coordinate 113,662,925 downwards.
TTTTACGAAACATTTAATAACCTAATATTGTCTCACGTTAATAAAATTTAAATACAATTTTAAAATGTCAGTGAAAAAATTCATAATTTGAAGAACTATAAAGAAAAAAAAAATAGATTTAAAACAAAAAAATTTCTGTAATTTATATAAATAAAGTAAATTTCTAAATATTTCACTAAAAAATAAAAAATATCATTATTATTTTCACAAAAAATTACTGTCCAGACACGGGCCCGGTTACAATGAGCTCCCGGATTGGCCCGAGTCTAATGACAGAAAATAAGCTCACGGGTAGGACCGGTCCAGGCCTGGATCCTAGAAGCAGGGCCGTAGCTAGGGGGGTGCCAGGGGGCTCAGCACCCCCCCAAAATTTTTGAGCCCCCCCCCTGGGAAAGTTGCCTAGGACACCAAATGAAATTCTGTTTCAAAAATCGCGTGTTAAAAAAACTGTGTTAAAAAATTGAACTCAGTTTTGGGGGCTTTTTACAGTTTTGCATAAATACTAAATTATATTATTTGTTTAAAAACTGCAAATAAGTGCTTCAATATGCGCGCATCCTATCTGCACATACTCAAAAATAGCAACCTTTTGCTGATGCAAATATTGACTTTTACATAAGTTATATACTGAAATTTTTCATTTCGCAGCGTTTTCCATTATTAACATAAACAAAGTTATTCTAATAAGTTTGATAGTAAATATAATACTTATGATAAACATTATGTTTCGTATTTGAGTCTTCCTAGTTTAAAAAAAATATATATAAGATCCTTGATTTATAAATCATACTAATGAAAAAAAGCTAATAGCCATTTTAAATACAAGTATTTGACTAAACACAAAAATAATTTTAAAATGCAAAATACATCCTTGGTTTTTCTAATGTTTGTTATTCTATAAAAACATAACTTTAGAATTCTTAAGGGCAGGGAATATTTAAAAAAAAAATTAAAGATTGCAACTCTTTTGAAACAGGTGAACTGTCAGCTTTTTATTGACTTATTGACATCATCACTTATTATTTCACTAGTATAATTATATACTGAAAATTTTCATTCTGCAGCCAGTGAAGTAGTCGTTAAAAATCCAGAGGGTATACCCTAAAGAGTATATGCTATAGTGTTTTTGAGTAGAGGGTATCCGGTATTCCTTAAAATAATCCAGAAGGTATACTGTATAAGTCGTATCCACCGTATATCCTTTATTACATTCCCGTCTGCAGCTTTTACTTTTCTTATCATCAAATAAAGTTATTTTAAACAGCTTAATAAGAAACGTAGTGCTTACAATATGTATATGCAATAATTTATCTTTCTATATAGTACTTTGATCATATATATCTGTGTTTGTGCGTGCATGTGTCAGAGAGAGAGAAATAGTATGAGCCCCCCCCCCCCCCCCCCTACATTTTCTTGAGCACCCCCTGTTGTTTACTTCTAGCTACATCCCTGCCTAGAAGACCCTGGACCCTAGTAAATACAACAATCTTAATTCGCATTTCAAACAAGACGATATCTGTATACAAACCTCTGAACGTTATTTCCGGAAATGGGGAAATACGGACATTGTACTGTTTTGAAAAAAATCCATCAAATTTACGGAAAACTTTCTGCACATCTACGGATTTGAAATCTCCTTTACGGAACTAATGTCATTTACGGAAATTGTACTGTTGTTTTGGAAAAATGAAACTTCTCCGTAAAATTTTACGGAAAATCTCTTGTATTTTTACGGATTTTTTTAGAGTGTAATGTCCCGATCCGATAACGGGGTTTCCCTATCTACCTATCCTAATCCGCTTTTCCCTATCATAATAGAAAAAAGCATATTTTATCAAAGAATCGCTGGCAAACGCGAATTTCGTCAAAGGTTCGTGAGAAAAACACGAATTTCATCAAATAATTGCTGAAAAAACACGAATTTTGTCAAAGGATTATTAAAAAAGCAAATTTCGTCAAAGGATCACGAAAAAATGCGAACGTCATCAAAGGATTGCGGGAAAGACGCAAATTTCGCCAAAGGATCACAGGAAAATCGTGAATTTCGTCAAAGGATCGCTGAAAAAAACACGAATTACGTCGTAGGATCACTGAAAAAACATGAATCTCGTCAAAAATATGTGGAAAAAACACGAATTTCGTTAAAGGATCACAAAAAAAGCAAATTTCGCCAAATGATTGCAGGAAAAACTTGAATTTAGTCAAAGGATCGCAGAAAAAGTACGAAATTCGTCAAAGGATTGTGGAAAAAATATTGATTTTGTGAAAGGTTCGCAGAAAAAACTTTCGTGAAAGGGTCGCGGAAAAAATGCAACTGTCTTTATTAAAAACAGCACACACACAAACATCTATACAAACAAACCTATTTTGTCTTCCTGCCGGAGGAAAGCACCGTAATTATAACACCTAGGCCTGATTTTTTAATTTCAATTTAGATTTTTTTTAAAATTAAAACGTGCGTACGGAATTCTGGATTCGAGGCTATTCCATGCTCTCCGCCAATCCACAGCAACAAAGCAGACAGCCAATGAGAGCAGGTGTGAATATGGGATGATCCAGGATCCAGCGACGGCAGTTAATGTTCACAGCTGAAAGCGGCTAGCTACAGATTTCATTGTTTTGTTTATGTTTGAGTTTTATTTTAAAGAAAAGGTATATATTTTTGGCTATTTGAGGTCACATAAGTTAGTTTCAATTGTTTTCATTCTTTGTCTGCGTAGTTGCCCCCATATATTATGTGTTTGGTAAGAATATATTTTGCACTTTACTGAATGTTTTCATAGCGCTAGACATATCAGTTCATGTTCTTAAATGAAACAAACTGTTTTCAATAACAAATCTTAATGAATCAAATTAATCTTACACTTTACTATAAAATGTACAGTTCTACAATTTATCGCATATTACAACGTTCTTGGGAACTAAAAATGTAGTCCAATAACAGTAACAGAAAGAAAAATTGTAAATAACAATAAATAAATAATCATAAATTTCACATAATTGAATTAACAAACTCATATATAAGATACAACTTTAAACTGATATGCCTCATCAACTGTTGTCGAAATCAATATAATGTAAATAATTCTTAAACATTATGAGTTTGCTAAGAAATTAAAACATTCAGTGCAGTGTAGGATGTATTTTTTCCTCAAAACAATTTAATTTGTAAATATGAAGTAAAAAAAAAAATCACCGTCTTCTCACATATTATGAGTTTTATCAGCAAGTTAAAACATTAAGTAAATATGAATGATTTGCGGAGCTGTTTCTATCAAAAATTCAATAACATCGCCCAAAAACCCTCAACAAAAATAATTATAAAGAGTGCGATGACAACATAAATTTTATACCAAATTGCATGTCCGTTCTTGGGCGATTCTTATAAAACTCAAAATTTGTCACAAAATGGTGATTTTTTTTACAACATGCTTACAAATTAAAATGGCTTATAATTATTTGTAAGAAAAACTCGGCCAGAAATAACATTGTTTTTACATTTTTAAAGACTTATTCTTTATAATTATTTTGAAACAGCTCCGCAAATCATTCATATTTATTTATTGTTTTACTTTCTGATGAAACTCATTATGTGAGAAAACGCTGATTTTTTTTTTACCTCATACTTACAATCCTCAAAACAATTTAATTTTTAAATATGAAGTAAAAAAAAAAAAAAAATCACCGTTTTCTCACATATTATGAGTTTTATCAGCAAGTTAAACAATAAGTAAATATGAATGATTTGTGGAGCTGTTTCTATCACTAATTCAATAACATCGCTCAAAAACCCTCAACAAAACTAATTATAAAGAGTGCGATGACAACATAAATTTTATACCACATTTCATATCCGTTCTTGGGCGATTCTTATAAAACACAAAATTTATCTCAAAATGGTGAGTTTTTTACAACATGCTTACAAATTAAAATGGTTTATAATTATTTTTTAAAAAACTCGGCCAGAAATAACATTGATTTTACATTTTTAAAGACTTATTCTTTATAATCATTTTGAAACAGCTCCGCAAATCATTCATATTTATTTATTGTTTTACTTTCTGATGAAACTCATCATGTGAGAAAACGGTGATTTTTTTTTACCTCATATTTACAAATCAAATTGTTTTGATGAAAAAATACATCCTACACTTCACTGAATGTTTCCAATTCGTAAAAAAATCATAATATTTAAGAAATATTTACATTACATAGATTTCGACAACAGTTGATGAGGCATATCAGTTTAAAGTTATGTCTTATATATATGAGTTTGTTAATTTACAATCTTTCTGTTACAGTTTTTCACTACATTTTTAGTTCCTGAGAATGTTGTAACATGCGATAAATTGTAGAACTGTACATTTTATAGTAAAGTGTAAGATTAATTTAATTCATTAAGATTTGTTATTGAAAACAGTTTGTTTCATTTCAGAACATGAGCCAGATATGTGAACGCTATGAAAACATTCAGCAAAATGCAAGTTATATTATTACCAAACACATAATATATGGGGACAACTAAACATACAAAGAATGAATACAATCAAAACTAACTTACTTAAACCTCAATTAGCCAAAAATATATTCCTGTTTTTTAAAATAAATCTAAAAAATAAACAAAACAATGTAATTTGTAGCTAAACAGCCGCGTAAGCTACGAACATAAACCGTCGTCGCTAAATCCTGAATCATGCCATAATCACACCTGCTCTCATTGGCTGGCTGCTTCGTTGCCACGGATGGCGTTGTCGAGGCTATTTCATGCGGAGAGCTTGAAATAGCCTCGAACCCAAATTTCCGTATACACGTTTTAATTTAAAAAAAAAAATCTAAATTAAAATTTAAAAATCCGGCGGCGAGGTATACTTTCCGGTGATAGTATCTACACATGACAAAAATTTCAGAATCCTAGGTGTTATAATTACGGTGAAAACCGCGGGCAGGCAGACAGACACCTACTGTTTTATATATATATATATATATATATATATATATATATATATATATATACATCATACTTTGGTATAGACGCTTTCAGTGTGACGTCAGTCATGACGTTTTGCTTGGATACTGACTCCAAACAAACGGTTGCTATGTTTCATTCCTTATTAAATATAAATCGTAGAAAATATTACCACTGCATATAATGTATTAAAACATTTTGCCGTGAGATATAATTATAAGATATAGGTATAATATGCAAACATAATAGAAAATACAACATAGCAACCGTTTGTTTGGAGTCAGTTTCCAAGCAAAATGTCATCACTGACGTCACGACTGAAAGCGTCTATTCTATTATTTTTATGTTGGATCATAAGGCTTAACAAATCCTTTTAGAATGTTAAAAAGTTGAAATTTTTCTGATATCCGATCATGCTGTTACAGCTGTATCAATCAACCTACCAAACCAAGTAAAACTATAAGCACAAAAAAAAAGCCCAATCACGTGATCAAACCACCCACAGATTTACTCTGGGCCGATCGCGCGCAGCGCGGGCGAAAATTTTGCGGGTTATGAACGCTGATCGGGCTAAATCAGATCACGTGATATTTTCAGGAATATTTTGGATTTTTTCTGAGTAAATATAGGCATGTATTCCTATTACGAGAGTCATTGTTTTGGAAAGATAAGGATATGTAGTCGTTGTTTTTACCTGTTCTGAACTATAAAAGCAGGAAATAATTACATTATACCAAATACTTGCTCTGATAAGATCTACTCCATACGCAAATCTCCTTCGCCCGCGCGCCGCCTGATCTTCGGTTCTGAACAAAGCCTAAAAGAATGGTTTTAAAAAGCTACACAATTGAATCCGATAAATGTTGAATGATAAATGTTAATCGCAGCGACATCTGCTAGCTCTTCACCGGCCGAAACGTTTTCTCAGTTCAATCAACGCCTCCTAGAGATAATGCCTAAGAGCTCAATTTTGACGTCACGGCAGATCGGCTAATGATTCAACTGATAACATATCCTACCATTCCTGCAACCACAATAAAACAAAATTCTAAATGACTTTTTTATTTTTTTTAAACTTCCATAACAAAATTGAAGATCAACTAATTCGAAATACACTATTTGCTTTTCACACCTGCGCAAAAAAAAAAAAAAAAAAAAAAAAAAAAAAGACTAGGATTTAGTATCAAGAAAAATTTGTTTTATGTAACAAAATTTGAAATACAAAATAGTTATTTTTATTGAAAAATAAAAGCTATCTTTTGAGGTTTCATTAACACTTTTTTTTTGTTAATGTGCAAATGAAAGCTCGCATATTTGAGTTCTAGCATATTTTCATGAAAATTAATAATATTTTGATTAAAGATTGGATTGCTTTCAATTAAAGTACTTATTTACAGTACATATGTGCATTTTTATCAATATTAACAATGCTAATCATTATCTATTAAAATATGTTTACTTTGTCACTGCTGAATACTTGATTGAATATTTGCATTTGATAATTACAAATTTCATTTATTTTGCCATATATGCAGTGGTTTTTTTTATAATCACTAGTAGCAGTTTACTATTATTAGAAAATATTAAATATATATTTTAGTTATGTGCAATTGAAAAGATATAATTTTGTTTTGGTTTATATTTAGATATTTTGTTTTTGTTATGCAAAACATGATAAGATAAAAACTAACTTTTAATTAGTTTTTTAAATATTTTTAACACAAAAGTAATTACAAAATTTAAATGATAGCTCTAAAAAATTTGCTAGATATTTGCATTTTATACACAACACACACACATATGAATGTAATATTTAATAATTTTTTTTCTCAAAATATAACCAAAGATGTTTTATTATGTAATATAATAATTCTAATTACAAAATAATTATTATAAATACCTAAAAATCCATATAATGGGAAAGTAATTATGTATTCATCGTGGTCATCTAAATAATGTGATAATTATATTTAGATGAACTAAACTAATACCAGAAAAATATAAAATATATAAAAATAAAATAAATTGTAATCGGAATTATGATGTTTTAGACCTTATATGAATGTAATTACATTTAGATAAAATAATATAATCCCAAAAATATAATAAATTATATAATAATAAATATAAAATATATAAAAATAAAATAAATTGTAATCGGAATTATTAGGTTTTAGACCTTATATGAATAATGTGATTATATTTAGATAAACTAAATATAATCCCCAAAATATAATAAATTATATAATAATAAATATAAAATATATAAAAATAAAATAAATTGTAGTCGGAATTATGATGTTTTAGACCTTATATGAATGTAATTATATTTAGATAAACGAAATATAATCCCAAAAATATAATAAATTATATAATAATAAATATAAAATATATAAAAATAAAATAAATTGTAATCGGAAGTATGATGTTTTAGACCTTATTTGAATAATGTGATTATATTTAGATAAACTAAATGATAATGATGTCATAATGATAGAATTTAGATAAACTAAATATAATAAATTATGTAATAATAAATATAAAAATAAAATAAATTGTAATCGGAATTATGATGTTTTTTAGACCTTATTTGAAGAGTGGTATACATGAAACATGCATTTATATAACAAATAAGTATAATTAAAAAACATTTTTTAGCTAAGTGTAGTATATTTAAGGCAAAGACAGATTTGAATGCCGTAATAATTTCATTTGAACATTAGTAAAAAAATATATTTAATATTTTCTAATAATAGTAAAATATCTCTGGTGATTTTTATTGGTGATTATAGAAAAACTGCATATATGGCGAAATAAATCAATTATGTAATCATCAAACGATAGTCAGTACATTATATTAAGTTTTATCTTACACTTTTCACTAACTGATATATTTTTGAATATGAATTAGTGACAAGAGAAACATTTAATTAAGTTAATAAATTTATAATTTAATCTCTGTATGAAAAAATATATCAATGTTTTAGCGATAAAATACTTTAAACAGGGGGGGGGGGGGGGAGCATCAGAATGAAACAATCGTGAATTTCTCAAAACTTATTACTATAAATAAAATTTACATTTTTTTATGAGAAACAACTCAGGGATCTGTTTAGGAAAAAATTGGGTCCTTTAAAGGACCCTTCACAAAATTTCTCATTTCAAAACAGGACCCTTCACAAAATTATTTTCCCTAAAAGAGGACCCTTCACAAAATTATTTTCCCTAAAATAAGACCCTTCACAAAATTCTTTGTCTTAAAAATAGGTTTTTCACAAAATTTTTCCATCTTTAAACCGAACATTTCACAAATTAATCATTTAAAAGTAAAATCTGACCTGCCACTTTTACATACATAAAGAAAATATATGTATTTTACATCCATGTATCTTTTTAAAAATGTATAAATAAGATCCTGAATATAATGATAATTTCAAATTCACATAATTATGTCTAGATTTTTTACAAATATGAAAAGCTGTCCGCAATTTCACAAAAACAGGACCCTGGGAAAAAAGTCTGTCACATTACCAGCTTCAACAAAGCTGTGCGATTAAGCCTAATCGTGCAACAAGGACAGAGTAAACATATTTTAATAGATAGTGATTAACATAGTTAATACTCATAAAAATGCACATATATACTGTAAATAAGTACTTACCTTAATTGAAAGCAATCCGGTCTTTTATCAAATTAGAATTAGACGACAAGAGCTTTCTGATTACGAAGCACGTTGCCGCTACAACGTGCATGGCTTACTCTCCGTCTCCTTATGCTGCAGCACAAAGGAGGGAAGGGCGAATGGCCGATCTGCAAACACGTCATTCAATCCAGTGTTGCCAGTCCTGAGGCATTATCTCTAGGGGGGCGTTGGTTCAATCATACAATGCACGGAACGGAGGAAGATACCAGGAGGGGAAAGTAGCGTTAAAACTACAATAGACGCTTTCAGTCGTGACGTCAGTGATGACGTTTTGCTTGGAAACTGACTCCAAACAAATAGTTGCTATGTTGTATTTTCTATTATGTTTGTATATTATACCTAAATCTTATGATTATATCTCACGGCAAAGCGTTTTAATACATTATATGCAGTGGTAATATTTTCTACGATTTATATTTAATAAGGAATGAAACATAGCAACCGTTTGTTTGGAGTCAGTATCCAAGCAAAACGTCATGACTGACGTCACACTGAAAGCGTCTATACAGTTTTTCTGCCAATAGATTCAACGCCCCCTAGAGATAATGCCTCAGGACTGGCAACACTGGATTGAATGACGTATTTACAGATCGGCCATTCGCCCTTCCCTTCGTTGTATTGTACTGCAGCATACGGCGACGGAGAGTAACCCATGTACCGTGCGTTGTAGCGGCAGTGAGGCTAACGAAAAAAACAGGCTACCGTGATGCATTCCACTTGTCGTTTTTTACAGACCACTAGAGTGACGTGATGCTCTTTTCGTGCACCTGCATTGGTGCATTCGACCATCACGTGACTCCCACGGTCTGTAAAAAAAGATACGCGTAAAGCACCGCGGTAGCCTTTCTTTTTCTTTAGCTTCGTAGCGGCAGCGTACTTCGTAATCAGAAAGTTCTTATCGTCAAATGGGATCTCTAGAGGGCGTTGATAGATTGCTCTACGGTACGTCCTTACCCGTTTCCACCCGCCGATCGACAACTGGGATTTTTACGCTTTCTGATTATTTGTAAAAGCAAACGCTCCTTAAGTCATTTCCGGAATTTTGGAGGATTATGAAGATATAAGAAGATATAATATAAGAAATTAATATATATTATTAGATTATATAAAAATATTAGATCATATAGAGATTAGATTATATAGAAATTAATTATATTACAGTTATAAATTAATTAGATTATATAGAAATTAATAGATATTATATAAGAAACGAAGTTCAACCGGAAATGACTTAAGAAGCGTTCGGTTTAACAACTAATCAGAAAGCATGATAATCGCAATCGTCTATCCGCGGTGGACAGGGAAATTATGCACGCGAGCCTGGGCTGCTTCTGCAATGCTTTTCAATGCGAAAAGCATTCCTTTTTTAAATGTTTTTTATGGAAAATTTGAACTTGAAAAAAGTCAAACAAGTAGAAATTTCATTAAATACAGTTTTCTTCACACCATGCATATATTTTTTAAGGTATTTGGCTTTTCAATTGCTTCTTAAAACTTTTTTAAATAAGAGTTCATTCTGACCAAAAACAGCAAGATAGTCACTTATTAAAAACAATATATACTTAAAACTTTTTTCTTTGAGAATATTAAATTTATTATTTAAATGAGTTATTTTTCCTATTTTTTTCATAATTTATAATCAATAAAATCTGTGTTGGTTGTAGGAAAGCCTTACAAATTGCTATCTACATTGGCAGATTTTCATATTCAATCCAATTCTACTTAGAATATGATTCAATTCAACAGCAGAGATTTTTTCTGTATTTTCAGTGGATAAAAATATGTAATTGAAATTTGATGTGAAAGGGGGGGGGGCTAAAAATTCCCTATTAATCAAAGAAAGAATGCTTAAAATGTGCTCCTTATCCTTAGTATGATAAAATTGTGTTAAAGGAAATAAATGATGAAGGGTCTAGACCAGTTTAGGCCACATGACATCAGAAATATTATTCTATCCATGAATTTAATTCATTTATAGAGTAAAAGTATTTTAGGTCTTCACTCAAAAATGCAAGTGTAAGAACTTATTTTTAAAAAAATCCTTCCGTCCCATCATATCTAGAGTGATTAAGGATTTATTTTAACAGTTAAATTTCCTGAAACTACTTGATCTATTACTTGTAGTAAAAAGTAAGTGAAAAATGTAGTCTGCAGATTTACTAATTTCATTTCTATTATAAATCTAATTAATGTTTCAGTATTTTTTATGTACAAAGTTGAATAATAAAATATTTAAAGCTAAATATTTAAACCAAATATTCAAACTATATTAAAAACAATAGATTTTTTAACAATTTGTGTCGCTTAAAAATTTGTCTCTATAAGAATGGAGAGGGCTCGAACCCCACAAGTCCCTGCTTTGTATATCTAGAGTAATTAAGGATTTACTTTAACAGTTAAATTTCCTGAAACTACTTGATCTATTACTTGTAGTAAAAAGTAAGTGAAAAATGTAGTCTGCAGATTTACTAATTTCATTTCTATTATAAATCTAATTAATGTTTCAGTATTTTTTATGTACAGAGTTGAATAATAAAATATTTAAAGCTAAATATTTAAACCAAATATTCAAACTATATTAAAAACAATAGATTTTTTAACAATTTGTGTCGCTTAAAAATTTGTCTTTATAAGAATGGAGAGGGCTCGAACCCCACAAGCCCCTCCTTTGTATATCTAGAGTAATTAAGGATTTACTTTAAAAGTTAATTTTCCTGAAACTACTAGATATATTACTTCTAGTAAAAAGTAAGTGAAAAATGTAGTCTGCAGATTTACTAATTTCATTTCTACTATAAATCTAATTAATATTTCAGTACTTTTTATGTACAGAGTTGAATAATGAAATATTTAAAACTAAATATTTAAATTAAATATTTAAACTATATTAAAAACAATAGATTTTTAACAGTTTGTGTCTCTTAAAAAATTTTCTTTATTTGAATGGGGAGGGCTTGAGCCCCATAAGCCACTCCTTTGTATATCTAGAGTAATTAAGGATTTATTTTAAAAGTTAATTTTCCTGAAACTACATGATATATTACTTGTAGTAATTAGTAATTGAAAAATGTTATCTGCAGATTTACTAATTTGATTTCTACTATAAATCTAATTAATACTTACAGTATTTTTCATCTTTAATTTGTATGATTGCCAGATTTTAAAATATGAAAGGCAGAGTTTAAAAAATATTAATGTTGCGTAATATTAGAAAGGTTTTTAACTAAATAAAATTTATTAAAAGCAGCTATTTAGAAAAATCTTGTTCTTATTAGATTCATGTAAGTGCAATTTAAAAATTTAATTTGATTAGTTAGCTTTTCAGTTCAATCAAAACATATAATGTTACACAGATAAAAGGGCAGTTACAACAGAAAAATTATAAAACTACACTTAACTCTGAATTCTATTAGTTAGAGGTATATGCTTAAAATGTGCTCCTTAGTTTGATAAAACTGTGTTTAAAAAATATATATATATGAAGGGTCTGGACCAGTTTGGGTCCTATGACATCAGAATCATTATTTTATCCACCAATTTAATTAATTTGTAAAATAAAAACTATTTTGGGGCTTCATTCAGAAGTGCAAGTGCAAGAACCTGTTAATATATATATATATATATATATATATATATATATATATATATGTATATATATATATTTGCCTCTCTCATAAGTGCAATTTAAAAATTTTATTTGATTACCTAGCTGTTCAATTAAATCAAAATATTTTATTGATTATAAATTATGAAAAAGAACTCCTTTAAATAATAAATTTAATATTCTCAAAGAAAAAAGTGTTATGTATATTATGTATATATGGTTTCTAATAAGTGACTATCCTGCTGTTTTTGGTCAGAATGAACTCTTATTTTAAAAAGTTTTAAGAAGCAATTGAAACACCAAATATCTTTAAAAATATATGCATGGTGTGAAGAAAACTGTATTTAATGAAATTTCTACTTGTTTGACTTTTTAAAATTCAAATTTTCCATAAAAAACATTTAAAAATAAATGCTTTTCGCATTGAAAAACATTGCAGAAGCAGCCTAGGCTCGCCTAGGACGTACCATGAAGCCATCTATCGGGAGAAAACTGTATTTCGAGTTTCCCCTCCAGATATCTTCCTCCATGATACAATATTTACGTTTGAGCTACATGTCGTTGCAATTGGTTGCAATCGACATTTAAGGGATTCATTTTTTAGTACTTTTTAGAAAGCTGGTTGCCACACTGTCTCTTTTATAGACGCTATACCCATGTCAAATCAGCTGCGAGTATAGGTTGGGATTGTGGTGTCTCGCTATCTTAACCCCTTCAGGGGCAAAGTACTCTTGTAGCTAAAATATTGAAATGATTGATTGACACCAGGATTCACGAACGAATTTATTTTAAAATAAGTAAAAGCTTTTCTTCATGTACCTTATACATTCAAAATTTGATTATACAATTCTGGTGTAAATGTGGCATATTTGGATTAAAATTAAGTGGTATATATAATATACCGGTGCCCTTCAAGGGGTTAAATCTTATGCTCGATCGTAGAATTGTCGTTCCTGCTATCGATCCTGCAGTCAGCCAATCAGAGGTCGCAGTTATACTTCCGGAAAGATTTAGAAGACAATCGGTGAAAGCTTGAGATTGCATGTTTACACCCTTGACTTAATTTGATTGCCATATTGTGCGATACAACATTCATTTCGGCGACATAAAATTATTTTAGGTCTGCGCTTCCGAACTTTATTTCAGGGATTTTTTGTGCGTGTGTGTGTGTGTGTTCTTTTGAAACATTGAATATAATTGATTATTTGATTTACAATCTATCACGAATGCGCATCATTTAAATTAGGATAACACGCGTCATTTTCAAAGATCTTTTGTTCTCAGAAAGTTATTTTGAGAGGAAAATTGAGAGAATATTTTGAAAGGAAAAAAAAAACAAAACAATATTGTTGGAATTGAACATCACCTATAGCTTTGTCTTATTTTTTAAAACATAGTAACTTTTTTCGTTCAGAAATGTTTTTTAAAGTAATACAAATCTAATTTCTAACGAGGTTTAAACTGATATGTAGGTGACAAATATCTGTCATTCCTCCATGTGTAATATTGAAGAACCACATTAATTCACATTTATATTTTATGTACAGTCATTTTAAATTAAGATGAGAAAACAAACTTTAAAATACAGCTATATTATCTTTCATGAGCCAAAAATGAAAGGTAGAATGCGAGATAGGTAAGAGGTAAAATTTTACTCTAATATCTAGTTTTCACACGACTACAGTGCCTAGAAGTAGACTACTAGGTACTGTAGTATGGGTTCGAATCCGGCTCCCATTTATTTCCGATTTTTTCCCCTACATTTTTATTTAAGAATGTTATATATTTAGGATTTTTGATAAAAGTAAATTTTGTTATTAATTGTACGGATTTATTTTTATAGGGTAGTTTCAAATGACGTCACAAATCAACTATTGGAGGTCAAATAACCGTCGGAGAGTAGTTGTAATTGGTAGCTGAGATTATTGTAGGCGCGGCTGGAGGTAAACTGAAAAGTTGTGATTGGCGAATGAATAGATCATCAGTTGATTGCAACTTCTCTATTAGTATATCTTTCAGAAAAGTAAAAAATATTTATGATCTTTTATTTTTTGTATTCAAAAAGGCATTGGGATATTTATACCGTAAAAAAATAATGGACCCTATTCTCTGATTGGGTTCGAGGCTACGATTTCGGAAATGTTTCCCCAAAGCATGTGACTCGACTCAACGTTACAAAAATAGAGTCCGTTGCTGCTCTATGGTATGCAGCCTTTTGTTTCGAAACGAGTCGTTGTATAATTAAGAACTACAATGTGGGAAATGTTTCCCCAAAGCATGTGACTCGACTCAACGTTACAAAAATAGAGTCCATTGCTGCTCTATGGTATGCAACCTTTTGTTTCGAAACGAGTCGTTGCATAATTAAGAACTACAATGTGGGAAATGTTTCCCCAAAGCATATGACTCTGAAGTTAGAAGAAATAGGGTCCATACAAAATGTTAAATGTAATAATTAAAAATTTTATTTTGTATGCAGTGAATATTGTTGGCGCAGCTGGATGTCAACCGGTAAGTTGTGGTTGGCGGATGAAAAGGTCATCAGCTGATCATCATTTCATCGAGCTGCCTAGTTGTCCCGTTGAGATAACTATGGATGCTGGAATTGTTAAAGTGGAATGCTCATTTTTTGGGTGGCTGACAATGAGCACGGTCGTATTAATGTTAAATTTTATCTTAAGTGATATTTGTGATTTGGCTAAAGGGGAACATGATTTGTATTTAGTAGATCGAGAGTTTTAGTAGATCGAAAAGTATAGGAAAAAACTTTTTTTCGAAATTACTTTTGGTGCGGGGTGCAAAAGTTGTCTTTTATGTATATTAGTTTACATGTTTTTTAAAATTGAAATCCATTCATATCTTCCGGTGTCCCAAACGCCCCAAAAATAGTTAAAAATTGAAATTTTTATAAACATTTATAATTTTTTTGGTTTTTAATTTTTAAAAAATTACCTTTAGTGCGGGGTGCAAAAGTTGTCTTTTATGTGTATCAGTTTACATATTTTATATTATTGAGATCCATTCATATCTTCCGGTGCCCCAAGCGCCCCAAATATAGTTAAAATTGAAACTTTTATGGAAATTTATAATTTTTTTGTTTATTTTATTTTATTTTTTTATTCCAGTTGGCACCGAATGAGAAAGTTGTGTATTGGGTGTACTACATAATTGTGTAGTTTATATAATTTTTTTTTAATCAAAATCCATTCATATCTTCCGCGCCCCAAGTATAGTTAAAAATTGAAATTTTTAATAAAATGTACTAAAAATTTTAAATTTACGAAAATTGTTTACAAATTTGGCAAAGTGTTTAGTTAATAAAGTATAAACTTATAAATAGAAGAATTATAAAATAATACATAAAGTATAAATTTAAAAATCAAATCATAAATCATAAAAATTATAAAAAAAAAAACGAACTTACGTAGCGAATTTTATACTTTTTTTTATTTTGAAGATTTACATATTCCTAAAGTTAGTGATCTTTTTTGGTATTAAAATGTTTGATATGGCTTCTTGATTTTATTCTATTCAATATGAAACCGTGTCTCTTTTCTTGTCCAGATGCACTTTCTGTTGCCTCAGAACACTAGGCGAATACGTCTTCCAACAGCTTGGGTATGGCATGGATATTTTGACCATTCCACCGTTTTTCCTACGTTTACCATGGGCTCAATTTCTTCAAAAGACACATTCAACAAAAGATGTGGTTTAAGAGTTCCAACTCGTTGCCAGTCAATAAGTTCATAATAATCTTTTGCTTTGAAGTGTACTTTTGGTATTTGAAAAATTCTTAGTTCTGATGATCCTCTATTTTTATAGCTAGCATAAATTAACTTTCGTATTGCTAAAGACCTGATGTTATCTGAGAGCATTGACAATAAAAAATTTTCAGGAGGACACAAAAAAAGCTATTTCGTTGAACAACAGCTTCTATATTTCTTAGATTGGATTCCAAATATCTAGAAAATATGATAAGTTTCCAAATATGCCGCTTTCCTTCTGTTATGGAGGGCTTTGTTTTGATATGGAACCACACAGATGCATACCTTCATAATATATGTTGTGAAAATAATAAGATTCCCAGATGGATTTTCTGTGACTGTACAAATTTATGCTATAATTATGCTATACAAATGATTATTTAACTCTTTATTTTTACTTATAATGTTTAGTTCAAAATTTGCATAAAAATCGATTCCCAGATGAATTTTCTGTGGCTGTACAAATTTATGCTATAATTATGCTATACAAATGATTATTTAACTCTTTATTTTTACTTATAATGTTTAGTTCAAAATTTGCATAAAAATCGATTTTCTGGAAATATTTAAGTATCTTGGGGCCCCGGAAGAAATTTATCAAAGGTAAAAAAAAAAAAAAAAAAAATCATGTATGCTAATATGGTTAAAAGACAACTTTCGACCCCGAACCAAAAGTAATTGAAGAAAAAAAAAGAAATTATAAATTTTCATAAAACTTTCATTTTTTAACTATTTAGGGGGCGCTTGGGGGCACCGGAAGATATGAATGGATTTCAATAAATAATAATAAAAAAAAAATGTAAACTAATATGCCTAAAAAACAACTTTTGCATCCTGTGCTAAAAGTAATTAAAATAATAATAATAAAAAAAAGTTATAAATGTTCATAAAAAATTCATTTTTTAACTATTTTCGGGGCCCTTGGGGCACCGGAAGATATGAATGGTTTAAAAAAAAAAAAAAAAAAAAAAAACAGATGTAAACTAATATACATAAAAGACAACTTTTGCACCCCGTGCCGATTCGATTGTCCACATTTCGATTTTTCGATTCACCCTAGTATTTAGTGTCTAATTCATTTTATTTAAACACTTTAAATACATGCAATATTGCATTTATGAAAATAGTATTTAAAACAACTTTTAAACTTGTTAAGATATTTTCATTATTGGATGAAGAAGGTGTTATGTCACAATTTTCTCAAAAAGCGTTTTATTTTATGGATAAGATGCTATGAGGTAATGTATCATATTCATCGACTAAATGTACTATTATCTTTTTTTTTATTACGTTCTTCTATATTCATAAGAAGAAAGCATAGAATTCGGGAAAGTTTTCGACTTCCGGTTTTCAATGGATTTGTACGTTTTTGGATTCCTGAATACGATTTGACTGCTTTCGTCTGTCTTTGTGTTACTCAAATTTTGTGGGTGTTGTAACTAACGAATGGACCCTATTCACACCGACGTCAAAGTCCCGTGCTTTGGGGAAACACTGCCGATATTGTAGTCCTTAATTATGCAACGACTCGTTTGCAACTCAAGCCTGCATGCCATAGAGCAGCAACGGACCACATTTTCGTGATGTTGAGTAACGTGCTTTGGGGAAACATTTCGGAAATTGTAGCCTCAAACTCAAACGGAGCATAGGGTCCATTGATGTACAAGATTCCCTGTACATTCTTATTTTATTAAACCTAGACGTAAATTGTGCTGATTATGGACCGGGAGGCGGCAGCACAGACAATCACCTTATCGAGTTCACGGTTGAAATTACAGAATTAGTTAAAACTTGATTTGCATATTAAATCGCAATCAGTCTGCCAAGTCATATCTTCGTTGAAAACACCCGAAAACCTGATTTTATCGGTTGGCTCGTAGGTTTACCATTGTTTGTTCCTGCTCCCAGTCCTCCATGTTTTCATACCTTTAGGTGCAGGAAAACACAATGGTAAACTCATGTATAACTTTTAAAAAGTTCAAAGGCTGCATTTTCTTTCACACACACAAAATAATAATAATAATTATACTACCGTGAACTGTGTAAATGTAAATCTTTTTTTAAGTGATTTACAGTGGAACTCCAGTTATACGTTTTGCCCGGGACCGAAGAAACGAAACGTATAACTCAGTAAAACGTACAACTCAATTAATGCTTTACCGGAACAATTTATAAAATATATCGTGAAAACTTTGATCCGCTGAGGAGTTTGCTACCTTTTATATTGAAAACAGAAGTTACCTAAGTAGTACTGCACCCATGACATAAGTTTTTGGAAATGGAAATGAGAAGAAAAAAAGTACATAAGAGAAGTACACATGGAGTTATTTTATCATAAAAGCTTTATTAAAATTATTTTTAATACACATGGAGTACTTAAAAGAAATCGTTGGAATCGCCTTGGCATATAAATCATTTATCAAAAGACATTTCAGTAGTTTACTGAATCTTGTTTAAATAATCACTAATCTTCGGTTGTTTCTTTTCGGCAGAGCCGACACTGAATAGCAAACTTTGCATTTCTGTTAATAATGCAGCCGCCTTATGGTTATTGCTTTTACTACTGACAAACCGCTTTACTACGTCAAAAGCTTTCACATCAGCTCTGAAGTTTGAGTGGGACCTTTCAAATCAGACTCCTCGGCCGCGTCGTCAGTGTTTCCGGTTTCAAAATGGATAAATGAAAAATAAATTTGTCCGGGGACGCAAAAGCATAACGTATAACTGAGGGAAATGTGTAATTCAAAACGTATAACTCAGCTAATTTTTAATGGTAAGTGGTCGGGACCGCTGAGTTGAAACGTATAAGTGAGGGAAACGTACAACTCAGGTAACGTATATCTGGAGTTCCACTGTATCTAGAAAATAATTTGCATGATTAATTTTATAGTATTCCCGTGTCACTCTTAAAATAAGCTTGGGTTATATTTTTAATAAACTCTGTATTTCATATATTTTTCTGCATTCTTTTAAAATATGGATTATTTTTTTCAGTGACAGTTCCTGCTCACTACTATTAACAACGCCAGCAACTCCCAGCACATTAATTGAATGAGTATTGTCTGTGCTGTATGATTTGTTATGCTCATCATATCATTGACAATACTTGCTCAATTACACTTAATTCTGTATGGATATGGTTGTGAAAATGTAACAGTTGGAATTTTCTGCAAAGCTTGGAATGGGAGTTATTGAATCAACATTCTACTTCAGCGTTATTTCAAGGTATAATTTTGTTTCATGATATTATTGATTAAGTAATACCAGTTTTTGTCCAGCTTTCTAAATATCCCTGCAGTTATTTTTTTTTTTAGAGTACTTCATTTTTCAATAAAATTTTATCTCTTTATAAGCTTTCAATTTATAAAAGAATAAATTAACATCCTTTCTATTTAGGGCTAACCATGAGTTAGCCCTAAATACTTGTGCAGATTACTTTTTAATGTATATTTGGTTAATTTTAATATTTTATTTACTTTATATATCTTAATCAAAATTCCTACAAATTTTGTATATAATTATTTATAATTTTTTATTACAGAATAATACACAATTATTCATATTTAGAAATAAGAATTAAAATCAGACTGAATATATATATAAAAAATAATATTTCATGAAATTAGATTATTAGTGATTGTGTATTATAAATTGTTTAAAAATATTAAACAGCCATTGAATAATACTTAAAAAATTAATGTAGGTGACCAAGAATTAAGAAAAAATACCTGTTTTCAGCATTACTGTTATAGCATTTGGTTTAAATAAACAATAACTGTGTTTACTGTTGCTTTATTTATAAATAGGAATAGCTGTTTACTGTGAAGTGCATACTAAGATGTTTTTAAACAGTTAAATTTTGATGAAATCTTTTGCCTATCTTTTACAAAAAAAAAAAAAAAAAAAAAAAAAATACAGACGCATTTAGATTTCAGGTGTTTTTTTTTTTTTTTTCATTGAGGACTTTTAGTATGCTTCTAAATAGGACTGTATACAGGGAGGACAAATATTCATATTTAAAGAGTAAATTTCTTATGTCAATGATTTATAAAACTGTTTCATAAAAATATTAATATGATCATTATAAGAAATTGCAATATTTATTTTTTACAGAATAATTTTAGTTTTCTCTTTTCTTTTAATTGAAAAGATATTTTTAAAACAAAAATTTAACATTTGAGAAATTATTTTATTTAAGCTATCAATAATAACAATTGATAACTTTTTTTTAAAATATGAACACAAGAACACTCATAATCGCTTTTTGGATTCTAAATAAACTTTTTTTTTGGTACTTTTCGGTTAGCCGGGCACCAGTGATATATATACACGCACACATATCTACATATACATATATATACATACACATATATATACATATATGTATGCATATATATACAAACCAGAAGGACACATGCGAAGCTTTCACACTGCAATCTTTGAGATTATTTCCTGGTACGTTTTAGCATAAATTTTTAATTAACTTTTTTTTTAAAAATCCATCAACGGGTTTTAACGAAATGTGAGTGTACTATGTCAGAAGCCTGTTCAAAAACTTTTCGAATGATACCTCATTCATCGTTGTATGTTTTGTATGTGCATAGAAAAAGGGATTTTGACAACAGAAATAAGATATATGATCTGGATTGTTTTTTCATACATGAAATGAAAGCTTTTTTCAAATCCATGTTGCCACAAAATAAAATACAGCCGCATTATATGATGCTCAACAGTGATTATAAAAAATAATAAATAGTACAAAACAGTTAAATGTGACTTTTCTTACGGGTTATTTTATATTTATGATTAAAAACCAAAATTAAAATTGAAATGTTTAGAAGAAATTAAATATTATTGATTGATCGAAGAAGTGTTATTTTACACGTGTAGCATAAAAGGTATGATTTGTTATATTATATTGAATTCTTATTTAAGTATATTTCAGTTTATTTTTGTTCGTCCCGTATTTTTCTGGAAGAAGATGCCATCTTCCTCTAATGCAGTTAAAATACAATTGTTAATTTTTTTTCTCGCGCATGCCTTTTTCTATCTTTTATGGGATTTTATTGTTAGGAATAAATGAGATGATATTCTCACTTGACTAATGTTGTTTGAAGATATTTTTATCCTTATTTTTTCTTTAGAAGTTAAAACCTGCATCCAACAAATATTAGATATTCCTAAAAATTATTAGACTGCAGTGCGAAATCCTCGCTTGAGTCCACTGGTTAAATACATAACATTGTTAAAAGTGGTAAATGATATAAAATAAATAAATAAATAAAATATATTAAAGTATTGAACAAACTGGTGTGATATTATAAAAGCATAAAAAACTATATATGTATATATTTAACTGTCACCCGGCTAATCGAAAAGTACCATAAATAAACTACATACTTATCGAAAAATAAGGGTTACTATAAGTAGTTAATTGGCGCAATTGTATTTGAGCTTCCCGTATAATATGTAAGTACCCAATTTTTTTTTAATTATCAAAAAACACACTGAATGATTATTTTACCATAAAACACACACAATGATCAATTTACTATAAAACATACAATATTTAATTTAATATAAAACACACGCAATATTCTCTACCGGTTTGCCATATGAAGCAAAATCTCGCCAAAATCATCGTGTTGCCTAGGCATGAAATCGTCCTTTTAGCGCCAAAAATATATCCCGGTGCGTCTGCGGCATCTGTACCAATATTATTTATATACAATTTACTTCTGCTTGTACATTTCAATAAGGTACAGATGTCGCAGATGCACCGGGGTATCTTTTTATGCTTAGGCAACCCGACGATTTTAGCGAGATTTTGCTTCGTATGGCAACCCGGTAAAGCAGATTGCGTGTGTTTTATATTAAATTAAACATTGTATGTTTTATAATATATTAATCATTATGTGTGTTTTATTGTAAAATAATTTTTGTGAATAGGTTGCCAAAAAATATGTTGGCAAATTTTCTTCTCTCGCCAATGTCATTTTCTTTACTTTGCCAAGATAATCATGAAATAAGTTAATGTAGTATATTACTCCGTTACAGTACGCATATACACAAACATGATAAATATAACAATAGATGACGCACGTATAAAAATGATAAGGCTGGATACATTTTTCAAAAAGCATGCGCGAGAAAAAAATTAACAAGCGTATTTTAACTGCATTAGAAGATGACGTCATCCCCTTATTCTTGAAAAATATGAAATAAATTGAATTCATTTCTAATATAATACAGCATATCTTTTATTTTATTTCAATTTTGCTTTTTAAAAATAAATATTAAATTAACCGGGCAGAGAAATCATACTTTATCTTTTTGTACTGTTTATTTCTTTTTATAATTATTTTTTAACATGATATAATGCGGTATTTTACTTTTGTGGCAACAAAAATTTCAGGAAAACCTTTCATTTCTTTTATGAAAACAATGCCGATTTAAATTTTAATTAACAGCAATTTTTAATCAAAAACATGTTTTAACGAAATGTTAAGTGTGCTATGTCAGAAGCCTGGTCAAAATCCTTTCATATGGTATCTCATTCGTTGTTCTGCATTTTGTATTTTCTGAAAAAAAGGGATGTTGACAGGAGAAATAATATATGTGATATATGTATTTATATGTGCACATATATCACTGGCGCCCGGCTAACCGAAAAGTACCTTTTTTTTAAAGTCACTTAAAGTGATTTAGATTCCTTCACTTTTTATATAAAAGTAGGTATGTAAAAAATTTTAAAAAATACTTTTGTACAATAATAATAAGCAATATATTTGTACAATAATTTAAGCAATAGTAAATAATTGCTTAGCTAAAAAAAAAAAAAAAAAAAAAAAAAATGCTGAATTAAAAAGTAATGAAGATTAAAGTGTAACTCTAAAGTACTAGCAAAAACTTCCAAGTGTTTTATTAAATATTGTTAATTGTTATTTTGACAAACCCTTTAGAATGTTGCACTAATTTTATCATTTAACAAATGCTTTTGACCATTGATGATCAAAACATATTTTCAGCCAGATGGTTAAAACCATGCTTAAAACTAAAGCTAATACAACTCCGTTTGTGGGGGAGGGGGGGGGCAGAGATCATGAAATAGTGCATCCTGATGAAAAAAAAATAATAAACTAGAACTAAATAATAATCAATGTTTACACCTATCTACATTCTGTCTAACATTAACATTTTATTCAAAAGTAAAGAGAAGCTCATGGGGTGTTCAAATAATAATACCATATATACTCGTGTATAAGTCGACCCCCCCCCCCCCCCCCAATTCTTACGCAAAATTTTGGAAAAAATTGAATTTTCGTGTATAAGTCGAACCACATTTCTGGTAGTATGTTGAAAAATTATTTGTAATCGAGGATAAAAAAAATAATAAATTTTCATTAAATTAGTTAACTTTTTTTTTAACTTTTCTAATCAGACTTTTTTTTTTAATTCAATATTTTAAAATTGTATAATTATGTAAAACTGAAGAAACTTAAACTATTTTGAAAGCTATTCACATCAATTTAATGATTACTTACTTTTCTTTTCTTTTTTTTTTTTTTTTTTTTTTTGAAAAATCTATTCAAGCTTTATTTACAAGGGTAAACAACTTCTTAAACTGCTAAAATATAGTACTTCTTTGTGTTGTAGGACTTTTAGGAGAGAAATCTAGAAGCATTCTCAAGTTGAACTCTTTTTAAAAAGGGGATTCAAATGTTGAAAGGGATGCCCCTGTATTGAAAGGAATTCTATCTCAAGAGAAAATGAGTGCAGAACAATTACAGAGATATTATTGTTGAGCTTTTTCTTATCCATCACCATTGTCCGCTTTTATCTGTCTCTCCAACCTAAAACCCATATGTAATTAATTAAAAGACTTGTACATTAACCAATTATCTGCGAAAAAAATTTGCCTCCGGTATTTCACTCCACAATTTTTATTTTTTTGTACTTACTCGTGTATAAGTCGACCCCCCATTTTCAGCTCCCAAATTTTGTCTAAAATTCTTCGACTTATACACGAGTATATACGGTAATTAAAAAAAAAAAATTAAGTTGCCACAGCTTTTGCAAAATATTATTTTCCATCATCAGTATTTGATAATACATTTGTGAAAAAAAAAAAAAAAAAAAAAAAAAGGAACAGCTTTGGAATTCATCCGCGGTTCGCCATCTTGTATTTTAAATCAAAACATATTTGTTTTGTTTCTCATTTCCAAAATAATTTTCATCCATATTTACTTATTATAAACACGTTATTAAATTTTATTGACTAATTTATTTATATTTAATAATAAAAGTTAAATGTTTTAATTTTACACACACATTTATTTTTTTATAAAACACACATTTATTTTTTTATAAAACATATATAATTTTTATTATAAACACATACAAGTTTATTGTATTATTATAAACATGTTTTTAATTTTATTGACTAATTTTATTTATATTTAATAATAAATGTTTTGATTTAAAAAACACGATGGCTGACTGCGGGCAAATCCCAAAGCTTAGTCAAAAAAAAAAAAAAAAATTATGTACATAAAGAAGCAGTATAAATATTGAATTAAATTTCTAATGTGTAAATCTGTAGATCAGATGCCTTAAATGTCAGTTAACCCAACTTGCAACAAAAATAATTATTGCCGAAGGGATTTACCCCCTCACCCTGTGCTGTAACCTTTCAGAAATTTTGCTGTGAATTTCAGAATTTTTTTTTCCTCAAAATCATCCCTGATATAATAATACTTAAAGAAAAAAAAAATGAGGTGAAAGCGATGTTTTTCTGAAAAGAACCAAAAGTTCCTCATATTATAAAGTTTTTCAGTTTCTGCTTATCAATTCCAGTATCTGAAGCAATATGCGAAGGCTGGGGTTCTGTGATAAGCAATATAATGCAGAAAAGAACCAGAGCAGATGATGGAAATGCACAAGAAATAGGCACAGTAGATATACAAGCTTTTATTGAACTCAATAATCCTTCTGTTGGATATAAATCTGTTAGAAAAATTTTAAAAAGCACATTAATAGATATGACACAAGTTTTTACAACCGCTTAAAAAATTTATCAACATCAACTTCATTTGTATCATGCATTAAATCCACAGTTGTGTCAAGAATTTTGGAAAATGATAAAACAATATTGCTTTTTTTTTTAAATAAAGCATTTTCCAAAGTTCCATTTTTTATCTAATTTTCTGCCTAATGCTTTAAAATAAACCTCTTTGTGTGTCTCACGTTTTTTTTTTTAAATTTATTTATGTAAATGATGCAAACAGTTTGTATATATATACCTATGATGCCATAATTAATTAGCACTACAACAGCAGCAAGAATATATTTATATGATATATTGCATATTGCAGACTATTTTCGAAGACATTACTAGTGTTGCAGACACTTGAAGATAGTTCTGTCACTGGGCTACTCTGTATAGCTGCAAACTATTCATTTTTTGTGTTAACACTATTTCAGAATCATGATCCTGAGCTTATTTAATCGCAGAATTCTGTGATTAATTAACGTTAAGATAAGGCAAAGGTTTCTATTTGGAAGTTGTAAAAACTAAAAAGTGGAATAGTTGATAGCTTAAGCACTTAAAATTTTGATTTTGCTAAACAAAAAAACAATGCTTTAAATTTTGAAAATAATGCATAAAATATAAATATGAAAATTAGAGTGATGGGAGGGGGGGGGGGGACGCTACGGGTGTTAGACCTGCAGAATATTAGGTCTCCGGTACTTTTTTCTTAGAAATTAAGTCCTGCTAGGGGGTGAACTAAGAATGCATCAAAATAAATGCAAAAGGTCATTTACAAAAATTTTAAAAACAAAAATGCTCCACGTGATATATGCGCTAAAATCTTAGATTTAGCTGATCAACTATACCATGCATTGGAGGGTTAAATTATTCAAATCACTGTCCTAAAACGCCCTTGCAATAATTACAAATCACAATAGCTTCAAAATAAAAACGATCTGTAAGACTTTGTTCATTCAAAGCTCATCCCAAGTAAAAGTCTGCCCTTTTTGTTAGATTATATATTTTTTAGCATCATTTTAAGCAAACATTTAAGAAGCAAAGCCATTTTATTTAAACTATTAATTCATAAAATATTTGAACGTGAATTACTTATAAATTATCGAAAAAAGAATGTTTGTTTACGCGTACGCGTTTACAATGCAGTAACGCTATACGCTAGCGGAGAAATGAAAAATTCCCCCGTTTCACGCACACATCCTACATGAGTGCAACCCCATTACCAGTTACTCGCGCCAAGACTTTTTCGCCAAATGCGTGAATCGAGGGAACTTTCCAAATTAGCCTCCAATACATGCTTTGGGCCGTTCAAGTATAAGGAAGGGCATGTTTACGAACAAACACTCCCGTCAATCAATCTCCCCCTCTCCCAGCCAATCAGACAAACTCGTCCCTGTTCGTACACCAATCAAAACCATCTTTTGCCCTGAGTGACGTCAACTGATCTTTCCTTATTAACGTAAGCACATTTTTAGTCATTTTGTACCCCCTCCTTCCGTTATAAGAAAAAATAAGCAAATGCTAGACACGCACAAGGCCCATTTCGCTTGCGTATTTTTATTGATAACATACATCTGACTTGTGTGCTTGACATCAAGTGCCCGCTTATAAGTCATCGTCAATATACAGGGACGAGATAGCCACAAGGAAATTTACAACACCAGAGAGTTACATCCGGGAGCTCCACAAAGTGTGTGCAATGGAGCTGGCGGGAGTCGAACCCGCCGACCTGACTCTTACGCTCTCAAGCGATTAGCGGAATGGTGTCTTAACCACTCGGCCACGGAGGCCCCTCGCTTGCGTAAGATTGCATGAAATCTTACGCATTTTGTACGTCAAGAGTGTTTTCCATAAAAAAAAACAGTTACCAATAAATTACATTATTAATCTATCAAAATTTATATACTTAGGTATATACAAGAGTTGTGAAATGAAAATAATAGAAAATGTTGTTTTTATATTTTTGCTTATTGCATTAAACAATCCACAGAATACAAAATTTCATTCTTGATGGTTTCATTCTTGTACCCTCGCAAAACATCGTTTGCCATCTTTTGTACGGCTTAATCGGGAGCAGTAGTTCGAGATTTTTTATAACTCTCATAAAGTTTCTGGTACAGTAATAATCTGTCAATGTTAGTAGCTTTATTGTAATTATATCCGGCTGCAAGTAATTTCACTACACAACTAGAGCAATAAATGTAAGTAAATTTAAAAGGAATATTGCGAGTCACGTGTCTGTCAATGGAAGGGAAAGGAGAGGGAATGATGAAACCGAAAATAGACGAAAAGTTCCGAACGGGCCGCAGAACGCTCATTCCCTATTAAGCTTTGTTAGCATTTTGTTGTTGCACTATAGTTGCTTCGTTGTCTAATGCTAATACCCTATTCGCATCGGACATTTAAGATACCTTAGACCGCCATTTTTGAGGTGGTACCCTCCCGGAATTGAATACCTATCCACACCGCAAAACTCATCTAAGATAACTCACTGAGCATCACCGTGTCCGAGATCTGAACAAACATAGAATGTGCGCTTGCGCATATGTTAAAGGCAACCTCAACAGCCAATCGGCCTCCAGAGCCAATCAGAGTGAGTGGTACTGGCTGTATCTAGCAACAGAAAGTTCGAACTCACTAAGTGAGTTTCTGGAACTCCCTCAGTCGGTTCGGCGGTCTAAGATTTCTTAAATATCTTAATATTGAACCGGTTATTACGTAGGAATTTTCGTTATCCCCCTCCCCCTTGTCGGAAAAAATAAGCAGTCGGACTCCTCTTTCCCCTAACTGTTTACGTAATACTTGAACGGCCCATTTTTTACGAAGACCTTTATACTTGTATTTCAGTTTCTTGTATTTCAGATTTATATTTAAAGTATTTAATTCAAAATACACATGTTGATTTAATTTTGACTTAAGAGAAGGTTCTGCTTCTTTGGGTCAAAAACTTCGATTTTTTATTTTGCATCCCTTAACTTGTTAACCGAGTAATAATCTTTTGTTCAACTGATTGATATGCCTGATTACCAACGGGGCACACTTCCACCAGTAAAAAATAATAGAAATTTTTTCCTTATTCATGGCAGTAATTTTGCATGAATAGGGTGTTTTAATAAAACGAAAATTTCTATTAAAATTTTACTGGTGCAAGTAATGCGTTCAAAACATTACAGTAGTAGTTCGTGTATGACGAAATATTTCGTCATGCCCAGTTAACAGGCTAAGTGTGCAGATGATTGCCCTATAGCGGTTTCGTGATATTTCAGTTTCTCGCAGTATTTTTTGCTCATTTAATGTAATGCAGCTCGCTGAACGTAACGCCATTGTAAAATTTTAACCATGTTTTCCAAACTGGACGATCACTTTTCCCGAGAACTATTGGAACGGTTTCCTTCATTTTTTTCTGAAAAGAAAACTAATCGTTTATGTTGGAGCTTATGCCACCGAAAAGCATAATTTTCACTTATTAAATATTTTTCAGAGCGCACAAAAGGTAAAAAAGTTAAGACCTTTTTTTTGTTCAAATGACCGCCATTTTGTCAAAAATCAACCTTTTATACTAAATGCTTTTATAAGCTCCAGAGAATTTAATACCCATTCATAATATGGTGACCAAATTTGTTTGAGATACTTGTGACAACGGTCGCCGGATTACAAGTCCATGGCGCGCACCTGTAGTCGCACAAGACATATTATTCATTTTTTACACACACACACACAATATATATATATATATATATATATATATATATATATATATATATATATATATATATATATACAGGGTGTATCTCAAATGCTTCAACAAACTTAGAGGGATGATAGTACTCATGAAGACGAACAAAAAATGCAGTGGAACATGGGGTCGCAAATGACGTTTAACCCTTTTAGGGGCAGTGATATGTTTATGAAACCACTTAATTTTAATTCCAAACGTCACAATGGCACCAGAATTTTGCTGAAATATTTTCCATTTAATATGTATGTGAAATATAGCCTTTTTCTTATTTACAAACAAATTGTTTTGCAAATTCCGGTGCCAGTCATTTATTTCAACAGTTTAGTACTAAAATTACTTTGCCCCTGAAAGGCTTAAAGGATGAAAATCGAGAAAATGCGTCTGAAAATGGACTGGCACCGGAATTTCCAAAAAAAAAAAAAAATCTTGTTTGTAAATAAGAAAAAGGCTATATTTCACATACATATTAAATGGAAAAGATTTTAGCAAAATTCTGGTGCCATTGTGGCGTTTTGGAATTAAAATTAAGTGGTTTCATAAACATACCACTGCCCCTGAAAGGGTTAAACGTCATTTGCGACCCCATGTTCCATTGCATTTTTTGTTCGTCTTCATGAGTACTATTACCCCTCTAAGTTTGTTGAAGCATTTCAGATACACCCTGTATATAATTGAAATGTCTATAAATCTAATGCAAAAACTTTGAAGGTGATATTTCTTAGCCGAAAAATATCGTAAAAATCCACGTAAAGTTTAGGCCAAAGACGTAGAACCTCTCCTTAAATATTCAACAGCGGGCGCTGTTCTGCAAAATCTTTTTTATTCACTTTCACTGTAATTCCATGTTAATACATTGAGGACAGGTAGTCGCCATAACTTGTTGCATATTATTCGGTGTCTAAAATTCTATAGATCATACACAGGGCAGCACAAAAGAATTTGAGTACATTTCATTGTAAGAAATTCATGAAAGGGAATGTTCAACTACTGTGTTATGCATTTCTTAATTGAACTAAATTTTAGCATACTATGCAGTATATATACAAATCTATAGATCATATCGTCGCAACCATGTCAAACTATCGAATGTAAAAAAATGCATTTTTCATTACTTTTAAAAATGGGCCGATTGTCACCACTCAATTTTAAGAGGGTTGCAGGGTTGCAACCACGGAGTAAGATAGATGGAGGGGAAAGTAACGTTGAAATTTTACAATACAGTTTTTCTCTTCATAGATGGCGCTACGGTAAACTGACGGCGATCTTAGCCTGCTTCTGCAATGCTTTTCAATGCGAAAAGCATTCATTTTTTAAATGTTTTTGATTGAAAATTTGAACTTTAAAAAAGTCAAACAAGTAGAAATTTCATTAAATAAAGTTTTCTTCACACCATGCATATATTTTAATAGATATTTGGCGTTTCGATTGCTTTTTATAGCTCTTTAAAAAAGAGTTCATCCTGACAAAAACATCTGAATAGTCATTTAAAAATAAATATTAAGGATATTGTACTGCGAAGAAATACAGAATGGGAGTATAATTTTTAGAGATTAAAAGTATTATTGAAAATTTCTGGAATAAGTTTTAATCTTGCGCATATATCGATAACCTTTGAATAATTTAATAACTCATAACTTTTTATATCTATGCAATTAATATTATATACATTAAAAAAAAAAAATATCTTAATTATTTGGGAAGTAAAACTTGAATAAATAATAGTGTCTATTAACTAATTTTTGCAAGAATCGTAAATTGTGAATTTAATATAATGTTAGTTATGAATGGTCCAAAAACTCTCATTTTTTTATCATACATAAAGGCTTCCTCTTTCATAAACACTGCTGCAGATAGAAAAGGTAACATGCTTACCTTACAATTTGAAAATTATACAGTTATTAAAAACCATATATACCTAAATATTTTTTTCTTTGTGAATATTAAATTTGTTATTTAAATGAGTTCTTTTTCCTAATTTACAATCAATAAAATCTTTTGATTTAATTGAACAGCTAAGTAATCAAATTAAATTTTTAAATTGCACTTATGAGAGAGCCAAATATATATATATATATATATATATATATATATTTAAATGAGTTCTTGCACTTGCACTTTTGAATGAAGCCCCAAAATACTTTTTAGTTTACAAATGAATTACATTGATGGATAAAATAATTATTCTGATGTCACAGGACCCAAACTGGTCCAGACACTTTATTTATTTATTTATTTATTTTAACACAGTTTTATCAAAATAAGGAGCACATTTTAAGCATTTTTTCTTTCATTAAGATGAAATTTTTAGGACCCCCATCCCCCCTCTCCTCTTTCCATGCACAAAAATAAATAAAAAAAATTATAGCTATTTAACTCCTTAAAAATACCTCTAACTAATAGAATTCAGTTTTAAATGTAGTTTTATAATTTTTCTGTTGTAACTGCCCTTTTATCTATTTAAAATTAAATCTTTTGATTGAACTGAACAGCTAACTAAACAAATTAAATTTTTAAATTGCACTTACATGAATCTAATAAGAACAAGATTAGAAAATCTGCAGCTAACATTTAGGTAGATTTCGTAAGAAATACTACCTATTACATTCTCACCTAAGTTGGAATTTTTGAAAAAATTTTGCAGATCTACGCCGAGCATGACTCCCAGAACCCAAAACCACACCCAGTTCAAAACTTTATATATCTATCTATCTATGTCACTTTTTTATGAACACGATAACTGCAATAATTCTGCACAGATCTCTTCGAAACTGATATATAAAATCAAGGGGCATAAAATCTCGGTCAAGTTCGTTAATGGGCAAAATCGAACCAAGGGGGGGAGGGTGGGGGGGCTTTTTGTGAAAACAGAAAACCCCCCATAATTTCTTAATTATGATACGTATCGAATCCGTTTAAAGTTATTATTACTTCTAGGAGAAGGGCCAAAAATGTATGAATGGCAGATTTTTGATATAATTAAAAATGGCCCCAAGGGGGGGGGGAAGGGCGTGTTTTAGAAGAAAAAAATTCATAACGTCGTCAATTCACAAGATATCAAATCCGCTTAAATTTATTATAAATCCTCTTAATATTATCTAAAACTTTTATATTGACAAGTTTTTTATAGGACCAACCCTTATAGCAAAAAAATTAATAATAATAATAACAAAAAAATCCCTGCCGGCTCCGCCTGCAAACAAGTTATTTTTCGAAATAGGCGGTTCCAACTCCCGCATCTTTTCGAAACTGATACATAAAATCAAGGGGCATAAAATCTCGGTCAAGTCCGTTAATGGGCAAAATCGAACCAAGGGGGGGGGGGGCTTTTTGTGAAAACAGAAAAAAACCCATAATTTTTTAATTATGATACGTATCGAATCCGTTTGAAGTTATTATTACTTCTAGGAGAAGGGCCGAAAATTTATGTATGACAGATTTGTGATATAATTAAAAATGGCCCTAAGGGGGGGGGGGGGGGAGGGGGTTAGAAGAAAAAAATTCATAACTTCGTCAGTTCCCAAGATTTCAAATCCGCTTAAATTTATTATAAATCCTCTTAATATTATCTAAAACTTTTATATTGATAATTTTTTTATAGGACCAACTCTTATACCAAAAAAAAAAAAAAAAAAAAAATTAAAAAAAAAATTTCAAACAAGTTAGGTTTCGAAGTAGGCGGTTCCAACTGCCGCATCATGGCAAAAAGGTCATATCTTCTGCAATTCCCAACAAACAGGTGCCCCACGGTCTGCGTCTTCGAAATCTACCTGTGCCTGTAGGCCGAGCCGTCAGGGATTTTTTTTACTTACTAATTACTACAAGTAATATATCAAATAGTTTCAGTAAAATTAACTTTTAAAATAAATCCCTAATTACTCTAGATATACAAAGGAGGGGCTTATGGGGCTCAAGCATTCCCCATTCATATAAAGACATTTTTTTAAGCGACATAAATTGTTAAAAATCTATTGTTTTTAATATAGTTTAAATATTTGATTTAAATTTAATATGTCAAGTAGTTTCAGTAAATTTAACTGTTAAAATAAATCCTTAATTACTCTAGATATGATGGAACGGATTTTAAAAAAAAATAAGTTCTTACACTTGCACTTTTGAGTGAAGCCCCAAAATACTTTTACTCAAATAAATTAAAAACATATACACTAAGATCGATATACTAGAAAAAAAATTCTTAGTTTAAAAATGATTATATGCATATAGCTTTAAAGTATAATAAAAAGCATTCACCTTTGGAGCTCTAAACATACTTAATTTTTTTTTCCTTCGATTTTTCTTTTGTTTATCTCATCATCATAGCCCGATCTACATCCTGGAATAAAACATTTATACCCATCTTAAATTTACGACATATAATTGCTATAATTAAAAATAACCGAGTAAAATACTTTCGGAATTTAACATGTAATCTAATGACATTTTGTTAAAAGGCAGCCGCCAAATTTTACAGCGCCCTCTTTTGTTTAAAAAATATGACTTGCATTTTCAATATCCTCCCGTAATCTCAGTCTCCACGCACCTACTACACCAACACACATTCCTGTTGCTCGCAACCAGCACCCCTCTATTATTGACTTCGCCATCACCAAAAATCTTACCTTCCCTATCAACACTTCTGTTATTAATGACCTAAGCTCTGACCACCTTCCTGTCTTCTTCAAAATTGATCTTATCAACCCTATCTCTCCTCCTCCTTCAGTAGCTATTGACTGGAATAAATTCCAAAATTACATCAACAACACCGACCTTACCTACCCCACAATCAACAACACTACTGACATTGATAACGCAGTTAATAAACTCAACAACATCATTTACAAAGCTCAAAAAGATGCCACTTACACCAAATTAAAAAATAATAACTCTTACATCTTACCCACTTACATACATAATATCTGTAAACAACGCAACACACTCCGTCGACTCTACCAAAATACCAGAGATCCCACCCTTAAAACAGCTGTCAACAGGCTCAACAATAAAATTAAAACCCTTATTCAGAAAGATAAGCAAAAAAACTGGTCTAAATTTCTCGAAAGTCTTACTTGCGAGGATAACTCTCTTTGGCAAATCAAAAAGAAACTCAATAATAATTATACCCCTATTCCTCCCCTTACTGCCAATAATCAAACTGCGTATACTGACGAGGACAAGGCAGAATGCCTCGCTAGCTCATATGAAAGGCAATTCTCTCCGAATCCCTTCCTCGCAAGTCAAGCACACTTTAACAATGTCAATGATTCTGTTAATGACTTCCTCTCAACCCCTCCTATCCCTCTCCCCGAAATTCAACCCATCATGATCAACAATATTATTCAAAAACTTAATAATAAAAAATCTCCTGGGTACGATAAAATTTCCAACTATACTCTTAAACAACTTCCTGTCAACTGTATTCTCTACATTACGAAGCTCACTAATTCTATCCTCAAACACTGTTATTTTCCTAAACCCTGGAAAACCTCTATCATTTCTCCTATTCCTAAACCATCCTGCAATCTTAATGACCCAACTAATTTCCGTCCCATCAGTCTTCTCTCCTGTCTAAGTAAAGTCATCGAACGCGTCATTAGATCACAGCTCAATGACTTCCTTCACAACAACAACATTCTTATGCCTGAACAATTCGGCTTCAGAGCCAAGCACTCCACCCAACACCAACTTCTTCGATTTGTGGAATTCTTAACTGAAAACTTCAACGAGAAGAAGCCTACTGCTGCCATATTTCTTGATGTCGCCAAGGCCTTTGCAAAGTCTGGCACGCGGGCCTCATTTACAAATTAATTCGGCTTAAGTTCCCGTCTGGACTTATCCATTTAATACACTCTTACCTTGGTGATCGTGACTTCTATGTCCGTGTAAACAACTCACTTTCTCTACTACACATAATACTCTGTGGTATTATTTAGGGTTCAGTCATTGGCCCTATTTTATTCATAATATACTTTAATGACATTCCACGCACACTCTTCACATCACTCGCACTCTATGCGGACGACACTGTTCTCTATGGCACTGCACATCACCCATACAATCTTTACAAAAATCTACAACACCACCTCAACATCTTCATGGAATGGTGTGATCAATGGCGCATTAAGATAAACGAATCTAAAACTACTGCTGTTTACTTCTCTAGAACCTTCTCCACTCCTAATAGATTAACCATCAATAACACTACCATTCCCTGGTCTGACGATGCCAAGTACCTGGGAGTTACCATTGACAAACGCATTACCTTTAAAAAGCATATTCTTAATATCCGTGGTAAAGTCGCCGGAATTTCCAAAACCCTTGCCCTTCTTCTTCGCAGTCACTCACTCTCCATACACAACAAACTCTTAATATATAATGCTTGCATTCTCTCTGTTATCACATATGCATGTCCAATCTGGGGCTTCACTTGCAAAACCAGTTGGAACAGCCTCTCTAGTACCCATAACAAACAGCTCCGTTACATCAGGAATGGGTCTAGATACCTCAAAAACTCCACAATCCTCAAGGATCTGAAAACGACTTCACTCAAACATCGCATTAAACACCTTGCGAAAAAATTCTACAATGACATTAATCACATTCCAAATGAACTCATTTATGAGCTACCTGACTACGATGCTTGCAGTCCATCCAACCGGAAAAAACCAAGGTACTCCACTATTCTTGATGAATAGTCCTTCCGAGCTATAATTCTTACCTCAAAATTTTTCTCTTTAATTAAAAAAAAAAATATATATATATATATATTATTATATATTTTTTTACTGATATTTTTATATTGACTTTTCTCCTAAACTTCTCTTAACATCTTTACTTTACCTCGTCAGGCATATTTTTGTTTTTTTTTGAACTATGAACTATTTTTACTTTTATACTTTAACTAGTAAATTTTCATTATTTTATAGATATACTTAACACTATCCTATTTTATGTAGTCAATTGGACTACGGCTAGACATTTCATATGGCTCTCTCAGGATTTGATATACACCTACTCAAAGCCAGGGTGTGCAGTTGCTTCGCAACTTGGAAGCCCATTGAACCTATCACAAGTTCAAGTTCAAGTATCCTCGCGTATTCTAGTTTCCCCTCCAGGTTCTTTCTCCGTGGTTGCAACATCACCAGAGTTGCCAGTTTGGCCTCCTTTTCTATTCAGAAATTTTGAATCCATGCCAGAAATTTAAAATATAATTTTTTTCTTTATATAATAACATCCTATTTCGTGATCACTTAAAGTGAAAATTTTTCTCTCAAAATTTCCGGTTTGAAATCGGCTTCGCTTAATAAAAAGGGAGGCCAAACTGGCAACCCTGTTCTTCACAGAAATCTTATTATTATTTTTACTAGGCTAAGAATTCTAATATAATTTAGTGGTGACAATCGGCCCATTTTTAAAAGTAATGAAAAATGCATTTTTTCATATTAGATAGTTTGACATGGTAGCTACGATATACTTGGCTTCACAAGCAAATTTTAATACTTTTCCGGCTATGGACTGTAATGGCTGAAATTAGGTTTTGAAAAGTACTCTGCGTTTTCCAAGTTGCATTTTTAGACACCATTTTCCCCCTTATTAAACTGGGAAATTTGGTTACAGTATTTTGTATACAGGGTATCCGAAAAATCTGGAAACGGTCGAATAACTCGAGAAATACAATACATCGGATTGAAAAACGGAAAATATCTGTTCAATACTTTGGAAAAATCTATATAGGGATATCAAAGTGCCCCCCCCCCCAACTTTCCCCCCCGGGGGGGAGGGGACACCTTTGAAGTCTTAAATGATAACCACCTTTTTATTGCAGATTCGGATTCTGCGAGAAAAAGTACGTAACTTTTGCATTTAACATTTTCTTCGGAAAATCATTGGTGGCGCTGTAATCGAGTAAAATGCAGTGAGAAACGTTTCCATTGAAAAGTCTGGAAACGGTCGAATAACTCGAGAAATATGCATCGGATTGAAAAACGGAAAAATAGATGTTCAATATGTTTGAAAAATCTATTAGGCAATATATCGAAGTGCCTCCTCCAACTCTGCCCCTTGAGGGGGGAAAGGGAGACAGCTTTGAAATCTTAAATGATAACCGCTTTTTTTTATTACAGATTTGGATTCTGCAGAAAAAAATACGTAACTAAATAGATTTTTCAAAAATATTGAACTCATATTTTCCGTTTTTCAACCCGATGTATTTTTCTCTAGCTATTCGACCGTTTCCAGACTTTTCGGGCACCCTGTATGTTGGAAAGTGTTTCATAATCGTTATTGGACACATGATTTTTCTTTCTTGTTTTATGTATTTGCAAAAAAACACACATTAGAAAAAAGAACAAAAGCTTTTTTTTTTTTCAAAAACAACTTTATATCCAAACAAATATATTTATACTGAAACATCGCTACTGAAGGTTGAACAAACCCATAAAATTCAGAGTTGTACAAATATTTGAAGTGATACACTTGAAAATTTGTGTTGTATGGATATACAAAGATATTTATATTCAAAGCAATGTAAGCATAAAACAGCACTCATTGAAGCACAAATGGATTAATAACGAAGTTTAAAAATTGTGTCATGAAGAAGAAAGCCTCCTTCGAACAGTTAAGTGTTAAGAGACAAATTACTATTTATATATTTATGTATGTATATGAATATATTTACTTTCTATAAAACACCATAAGCCAGTGGTTCTCAAACTTTCCACTGATAAGCCACTTTATATGCAAGGAAAATCACCCCTACCTTTCAAAATAGATGAAGTAAAAGAAAGTTTTATGAAATACCTTTAATTTATTCATTCAACTTTCATTTATTTTTTCATAATTATTTTTCTACAATTTCATCTGTAACTGGTTGATGGTGTATATAATTAAATATAATTCTCGTCATAACTATTTAATAATTTATCCGTTGTTTTAAAGCACAGTATTCAGACTAATAAGTACCCTCTGTTGCTGATTTTAGCCGTACATTGTTACATGCGTTTTTGTTTCATTCACAAAACACAAACAAAAGCAAAATAAAATAAAGCAAGCTATGGACAGAACACAATGAACCTTATGAACATGACCTGAGTTCGAGGTTAAAATTCGTCTGCCGGCGGTATTTACTTTTGAATATTAGTTGAACATTAGTATGCTCTATTGTTAAAAATACCGCAAAACAATGGACCTTATGCACACGAACTGAGTTCGAGGCTAAAATTCGTGGCGGTATTTACTTTTGAACATTAGCATAGCGTTCTTATGGAGTATGCATTATTAATGATCTTTTGATAAAAATACCGCAAAACAATTCATTATTGTGGCAGTAAGTATTTAATATATTGTTATATAAATTAAAAATATTGTTATTTATCCAGAATATTTGTTAAATTTGCAAAATTTCATCTACATTTTATGCACGCAACTTGGGTCGAGGCTAAAAGTCGTCTGCTGGCGATGCTTGCGACTGTGCATACTGGTATTTTGGCGGTACATTTGCTAGAATATTGGATCACGATACCGCCAGCTCTGGAGTGTGACATTACCTGCATAAGGTCCATTCATTATTGTGGCAGTATATATTTAATATGTTGTAATATAAATTCAAAATGTTGTTCTGTATTCAATAATATTCGTTGAAATTTCAAAATTTCGGTTAAACTTTAATTACACAACTTGAGTCGAGGCTAAAAGTCGTCTGCTGGCGGTGTTTGCGGCTGCGTACTGACATTCTGGCGATACAGTTGCTAGAATATCGGATCACAACACCGCCAGCTCTGGCGTGTGACATCACGTGCATAAGGTCCATTACTCACAATAAAAGGCTATTTAAAAGCTACAAATTTATATTATTCCTTTTAGCTAAATTGTCGTTTGAGAACCACTGTTTTACATAAGTTCGGTCAAATTAATTAACTGCTGCTTGAATGTAAACTGTTTTTGGTAGGTGAGTCGCTCTACCTTTCTCTTTGTCTATTATGAGAGTTAATTATAAGTGAAGATTGCAGTGTCACGAGCTAGTACGCCGGAAAAAAATTCACTAATAGAGATATTTACAGTCTACGAGGCGTTGCTTTGCTAAGAGTTAGATCACTAAGTAAAGATGTTTAGCGATAAAAATATACACATAGAAATTAGTAATAAAGTACGACGCTAAACATATACCGTAACTAACATATGTAAAATTTAATAAGGAAAAAAATATGGCATCGTAAAATCCACATTTGCTATGGGAAAAAAGGGTATTTGTTTATGTTGTATATTTTACGATGATAAGATCTAAAATTCATATAAAAATATTTTGTAATCCTTCATTCATTTTCATTCGTATATATCAAATTCTTTACTAAAAATTCATTTTGTTTAATACATTAATGATTAATGACAAAATTTGTCTCAATTATTATTTTTACGAAGTATAAAAATCAATAACGTCTCGAAAAAAATAATTAAAACTGATAATTTCATATTCTACAAATAAAATAGTTTGTTGTAACAAATCTGATTCAACCATTCTCTTATTTCATAGTTACACAATGCTTAGAAACAGTGTACAAGAAAAGTCATTTATTCAAATGATATATAAATTATTTGTGTTAATCTGCTACTATAAAGCAGCTTTAAAATAATACGAGTTTTATTGGAATTAATATACTATGTAGTTGATATTGGAATAGTCTGATTAACAGTAATATAATTTGTATTTGTAATTAACTTCAAAGGGAGTTAACCCATTTGCTGCCAACCACTCGTGGTTTTTCAATCTAAAATTACGAATTCGTACCGGAAATTTAGAAAGAAGAAATTTTATTTTATGTAATCACGAAATGTCTGTAATTAAATAAAGTATATTGCTGTTAGTATTTTCTGGTATTAATTCGAAGTTTCTAAATAAAATAAAATTCCGGTAATTTTAACCTGGCAGTGAACGTGTTAAATGTGAGATTGGGAAACTTCCCAACTATCTATGCCAACTATTTATCTTGTATTCACTTCCCCGAATGCAGTTAAATTGATTTTATATTGTTTAAATAGTTTTTTTATGGGTTTTTTTATAACCTTATCATATTTTCAACATGAAATATGGAATTTTTAGTGTTTTATTCGGCGTTTGCTTATTTGTATTTTATTTTATTAATCGAGTAGTGTAGTCATATTAGCTTTCGAAAACTTTTAAATTAATTTTCTTTTAATTTCAATTAATGTATGATATTCCCTGAGTTTTAGAGAACATTTTGCCTAATTATCATATTTTTTTCATTAACTTGCCATTGTTGATGTTGAAAATTCTGCCAGTTTTCAAGCTAAGGCTAAAAACTATATATAGAGAAATATGTTGCGCATAACCTATTGATCAATAAGTGATGATAAAATGAAAAGTTCAATTGGTTGACAGATATTTATAGTGATAAAAGGTACTGTTGGACGCTAATCAGGCAAATTATTCGTATGATATTTTATAAAAATTAATGCTAACATTTAAATACTTTTAAATCAATAATTTTTTTGAAAGTAAAATAATAATTTACTTACGCATTACTTTTCTAATTATATCAAGAAAATATGAAGACATTTAGCTTTATACAGGCGCACAGAAATCAGTTTCTAGGTTTCTAGTCTAAGATAGATTAGACGCTATTTATATTGGCTGTGTGAAATATAAGGCCTGTTCTATGAAGAAAGCTGTAGAGTACCGTAAATGTTTTAGTTCTACAGACTCAAATATCTTAAAAGTTTTCATTCAAGCGGCAAAATAGTAGTGTATGTACAGAGAAATTTGAACTACATAATATCCAAGATGAAATGGAATTACTGTAAACAACACTTAATAATAATAATAATAATAATAACAATAATATGCACATATTACAATGTAATACATATTATTTCCAAATTGGGTTACTTAAATCATCAATTAAAGAAAATCGCTATCAAATAGAAAGAAAATAAAACACACTTTATTTTGTCCTTTTGCGAAGTCTTCTATAATTACATTTTAATTAATTATCTTCCTTCATTAATTTATTACAGATTTAATCAATGAGCCATTGACATAATGAATCTTGCACAAAATGTTTTTGATATTTCAAGGCTCAGAATTGTTTTGGTGTTGCCATTTTTGTAAAAAGTAAAAAGAACAAATGGGTTTTCGTGGTAGCTTAGTTCTAGAAGAAAACAAAATTGTTGTTAGATCTATTTTGCACCATGCAAGAAAAAATTTCAAACCAAGTACCATAGATTCTATTTTTGAACAGACAAATATTGCCGAACAATGGATTCTTTCAAAATAAAAAAATAGTCGTCAGTGGCAGCCCTGCATTACTAACATGTATACCTTCTAATACTCGTAGTAGCGATTTAATCGTTATGGGTAATTTTCTACGGTGAAATTTCACCGATTTTCAATGAATAACGACTGATTTTATGGCAATAATTTAACACATATATTAAATCATTTTTAAATAGCTTTATACTAGTTTAAATAAAATATTATATTTATAAACAAGAACAAAGTTTTAATTTAAAATTAAATGAAATTTAATAATTTCAATGAAAAATATGATTCAACAATTTTTTAGCGGAATGAAAATACAACAAATATTAAGAAAATGTTCATCTTGGATATATTGTGGTTTATCTGCTCATCTTATGCTGCTTTCATAGCAGTGATGGAAGTTCTAATACACAGCTTTCACCAATGCATTACATTTTATATAACATTACATAGATTTTTCATGTCAGCCATAACAAATTTAGCACCAGAACAATGAGCTTAAAGTAGCTGCCATTTTCCAAGTTCAGTAATTTTTACTGACAAGCAAATAAACCATGGGCGCCGGCAAGACAAAATCCAGGGAGAAGCAAGAGATCGCTGCCAAGGCGGCGTTTTTTGAAATGCAATTCATAAACATAAAACTAATTTAAAAAAAAATAAAAATCTAATTTTTTTTTTGTCAAACCCCATGTTCAAGACAATCTTTAAAAACATCAACATAAAAAGCAATACAGAAATAAAACAAATGAGAACATTAAAAACCGAAAATAAGATTCTACATCTTTTTCAAAATGCAGAATTAAAACTATTATAATTTTTTTCACTCTACTCCTGACGAAATATCATCAGTTCCCTTTTCTCATAGTGTTTAGTTATACTATCACTTGCAAAGAATAAATTAAAAAAATTTTTAATTAAAAAAAATAGTTATTTAAATTTGAAATATCCACGGAGGGGCAATTGCCCTACCTTGCCCCTCCTTGCAAGCGCCCATGAAAAGAACACTAAATCACTACAAGCTGGTGAATAAATTCTTTATAATTACATCATGCACAAATAATCATACGCAGGGTCGTTATACTTCTTTTTAACTCTTTATATGTTATAAAGAAGTTACATATTTAAAAGAAAAGAAAAGAAAATGCACCATTTTGTGCAACCTTAGATAGGTTAAGAATATATATATATAAATAAATTTACGATAAATAGTTAAATGAAATAAAAGAGGACATACACTGAAACTTAATTATAACATGCGTAATACAACAAAATTACATTTATTTTGATTCTAAATATACAAATATAATAAAACATTTGAAAGCAGCTTTCTAGGTATTTCAAAAGCAATGCTAAAGGTAAAAATTCTAAAGTCTAAAAACAAAAAGAAAAAGCTATACATTGAAAGTAAGCAGTACCACATTCTCAAACTTTGTTTGCAGTGCCATTCCATAGAATGAAATTTCTATTTATAATTATGTGTATTGTACAGGCAGTTAAGAAAATAAATAGTGCCACACTGTCAAAGTTTGTTTGCGATGCCACTCCTTTAAATAAAATGCTTATTTATAATTATGTACATTTTAAGGAAAATTAAAAGTAAACAGTGTCATATTTTTAAACGATATTTGTGATGCCATTCCTTAAAATAAAACTTGTTTATAATTATGTACATTGTACAGGTTTGTAATTAGCAGTTAAACTTTATTTTTCATTTGAATATGCTTTAAATCGTTTTCTGAATTTTTGGTTTGAGAGAAAATTTTGAAAATAGTCTTTTTTCTTGTAGCAAAAAGTACCAACAAAAATTCTTTTTTTCTTTTAAAAAATACTAAATTCTTTAAAATAAATGATTTTTTAAATTCCAAATTCGAATTAATACACAAATAGTAATAGACATAATTAATAATATA
Organism: Maratus michaelseni; assembly: GCA_963931845.1. Taxonomy (NCBI): domain Eukaryota; kingdom Metazoa; phylum Arthropoda; class Arachnida; order Araneae; family Salticidae; genus Maratus; species Maratus michaelseni. Next base: position 113,619,922 of record OZ007598.1, on the reverse strand, counting down.
ATAATAGGCAAGTTAATTCTGGAGAATATTTATTCTTTTCTGTACTGAAAACTGAAAAATGTATTCAAAAAGAATTATTCATTCAAAAGATATATCAAATTTTAAACATCCCTAAAATTTAAAATTTTTAATTTTAAAAATAAAATTTTTTCAAAAACATATAAATATGAAAATGAAAAAGGACCTATAAATAAATATACACTTAACAAAAAACGAATAAAATGAGTAATAAAAAGTAAAATTTTGTGTGCCGGACTCTTCTAGTACAATTGGGATCGTTTCAACCTCCCACCCCCTTTTTTTTAATTTCATGTTTTGTACTTGCAATAAACTTCGAATGATTTTATAGCATTCGATAACATTTTGTTTAAAATGGATTTAGATAAACAATTTAATACTGATTCATTATATCTCAAAACACGAGTGTCATATTGTTTTTATCACAGACATTTACGCTTAACTTCGATTATTGAAACTAGTTGTTAATATTTTTCTGCAATGTTGAAATCAATAACCTATTTCCGTTTTTTAAATCTTTGGTTTTAAGTAGATTTAAATTTTAACCGCTTCTTTAGTAAAACTTTCACGTTTTAAAAAAAGAAGGTACAAAAATATGAGTTTATAAATAAAAGGGCTTTGTATAAAATATAATGCTTTGTTTTGCACGAAGCAACCATGTCGAATAATATTCAAATGATTAAGTATAATCGAAATCTTGATAAATGGACAAAAGAGTGATGCAGAATATTTATCTGAAAGGCATAACAAAGAAATATTACATGGTATTTCAACACATTAACTATTGGAGGCGTAAATATACGTCATTTTGCTATGTATGGGACAGGTGTGGTGTTAGAGTGCGCAGCGTTAGAACAAGATAGTTGTGCGAAGCACGTTGCTAATTTCAATTGTGTTTCGATTACAGCCAACGCAGGTTTGCGTTTGTGAAAAATAATTAGGCATAAAAATGCATTGCACGGTTCTTTAATTGTGCATTCAATAATTGGGCAATAGTTGCAATAAAAACAGACACAGCATCTCTCCTACTGTGTCTGTTTTCATTGTTTCTAACTACTTTTCATCTTTTTTATTTATTTATTTATTTATTTTTTAATTTGAACTTATTACTGTTTCAAAATTTACATACTTATAATAATTTCGTAATTGTTTTGATTAACGAAATTATAAAGATGTTCAGAACGAACAAGAAAATTACTTGGTGCATTAAGAGGCGACGCTGACAACTGAAATTTGCACAAAATTAAAAATTATAAAAGGTATGCAGTGCGCATTTACCTCCTTGTAAACTTTTGTTGATTGTTCTTAATAGTTTTATTTTTATTTTCAAGTATTTATTGTAGTTTGTTACTTGATTAATAAGGTTTAATAACAAATGCAAATAATTTTAATGCATTTATTATTTATTCCTTCATAGTCAATTATTTGAAAAGTGCGCACTCTTATACCACGTTACCCTACTTCCGCCCAAAGGCATTACTTTTACATATAGAATGTTTAACAAAAGAAAAAAATCATATTCACTCAATAATAGGACATTATTCATACCACTTCCTAACAATATATAAATAAATACACTAAACAAATATTTTTTTAGTAATACGACATACAAAAGTAACGCCTATGGGAGGAGCTTCTTCCAAGTTTGTGTTGTAGTAGTGTCAAAAAATAAAGTATTTGTACTAATGTGCAAAAAGGCAAATTGAAATACCACTTTGACTTTAAAGCAAGTCAGATGAGTATACAGCATTTCAAATGAACTGCAGTCTTTGAAATAACAAAGACGCCTGAAATAAGATTACGAGACCAGGAATTTATATTATGTGATGCGTAACATATTATACCTTTTTTTTCGTGTTTCAAGATTATTTAGTTGGTAAACATATAAGTTTAACATTTAAACGTATAGTATAAAGCGTGTTCAAATGAAAGTGATTCGAAGCGTCTCACGCGAACAGTTTTCAATGTATTTTAGTGAAACAAACTCGATAGTGAAAGTGTATGTACCACGCGTGCGCATGCGCAAGCAGATTTGTGATAACTTCAATCGTAAGGACGTGGCATTCAGTTAAAAATGGCTGGTGTGGATGCAACTGCGTCCAAAACGGATCAGCGAGCTGTAATTAAGTTTTTAACACTGGAAGGGTGTAAGCCGGTGGATATTCATCGCAGAATGCTGGCTGTGTGCGGTGACACGTGTGTGAAGAAGCCCACGGTGACGAGGTGGGCGAGACTGTTTAGCGACGGTCGACAGGAGACAATGGATTTGCCGCGGCCCGGTCAGGCGCACAAAGTTGTGACACAGAAGCTGATTACGAACACTGACACTGCAATCAAGGGAAATCGACGTCGAAACATTCGTGACGTCGCAACTGAGTTAAACGTTTCCATGATCAACCGACATCGTTCTTCGCGGACGGAATTCGCAACCTTCCTAAGCAATGGGATGCCTGCCTAAACGCCATGGGTGATTTTTTTAAACAAACTTTGTATGCATTTCACTCATTAAATATTGTTGTTTCTATCTATGTATCTGTCTCACTTCTGTCCCTACGCATCTCATGGATACACACCTCGAATCACTCTAATTTGAACACCCCTCATACTTTGGAAAATTTATTTCTTCCTCTAGCGACATGATCTAAGAAAGTTTGAGAAACGCTTAATCAAGGACACACACGCGCATAATAATATAATTAAACAAATATATATGCAACATAATTTGATATAATTTTGTGTAAAAAATGTTTTTTTCTTAAAAGTAAAGCACATAAGAATAAGATCAATAAAAAAAATTTAAAAACATAAAGTACATATCAATAAAGAATGTATAGAAGACACCAATAAAAATATATAAAGCACATAAAGAGCCAAATCAGATAATATGATTGCAGTATTTACAAGAAATTGACTCGTTTCACATAAGTTAAGTATTAATATTGTAACACAGATTGTATCTCATTTTTTGTACTTTTTTCCCTTCTTAATTATAATTTTTATTATTATTTTCCGGGTTAACAATAAGAATAAAAATATGTAAAATACTCAAGACAATTGAGTTAGATTAATGTATTTAATGCTCACTATAACCTAGCTCATTTCAATACACATTTTGCAAATACCGGGTGTCCCAAAAATGACTGATGGATTTTAAAATTCAATTACTAGCAAACGGTGACAGATATTAAAAAAATTCTTGCATGAGAGTTATGTATGATGTCGGGAGTTTTTTTTACTGTGATTCTTGATTTTAGTTCAAATTTCAAACAATAGATGGCGCTGACAGCGGTTGGCGCTCATTCGAGGCCGAAACTGACGTCACTCAACATTGATGCGAAGAAAGAAGATTAAGGCTGTGGAGTGGGTCTCATTCGCCAGTACAATTTTGCTCTTAGGCCCCGATTCAGAATCCCAGACCACTCGAATGAGACCCACTCTATAGCCTTAATCTCCTTTCTTCGCATCAATGCTCAGTGACGTCAGTTTCGGCCTCGAATGAGCGCCAACCGCTGTCAGTGCCATCTATTGTTTGAAATTCGAACTAAAATCAAGAATCACAGTAGAAAAACTCTCGACATCGTACATAACCCTTCTGCAAGAATTTTTTTAATATCTGTCACCGTTTGCTAGTTATTGAATTTTAAAATCCATCAGTCATTTTTGGGACACCCGGTATGTGGACCAGATAATATCACTTCCATATTCACATTTAGTATGGATTAAAAACATTTCTATAATAAAGAGTGGCTTAGTTTTCATGACGATATAGTGGAAGCTGACGGTGTTTCTTTTGATAGTACAGATAACATTTTCCCCAATGATGATTTCTAACTTCTTTGTCGTATGCCATTAAAATATATTACATATATTTTAACAAAATTTTTTTCACTATTTGTCTATTTTAATATTTTTCAATACATTTTAAATAGAAACAAAAAACAAACTTAAATATATATATATATATATATATATATATATATATATAGGAGTTTTTGAAGATTATGTACAATAAAATTATATGCTTTTTTAAGTACGTCTAAAAATTTTGGACAATTTTATTGAATCCAGCGTTTCTTAAACTGTGGTCCACGGACCCCTGGGGGTCCGTGAGCTTACAGCCGGGGGTCCTCAAGCCCAATGTTGAATTTAGATTTTTTTTTCTTCGGGAGAAATTTCTGTAGCTCCAGAGGAGGGGGATTTTCAATTCTAGATCATTAACCCTTTCCGGCACAGTGTTCCCACTCCGGGCACACCTAATTTTAATTCCAAACTTGCATTCGGCACCAAGAATATTTTAATAAAATTTTGCTTCAACAATGAAAGCTTAAAATAAGGAATTCTTATTTTCTAAAAAAGTCGTTTGTAAATTCCGTTGTCAGTCAGTATTTTCGCATTTTACGAACAGAATTTGTCTGTGCCGGAAAGGGTTAATAAGCATAAAACTTGGGGGAGACTTTTCAATGCTCCGAAGGTAGAATATGTGTGAAAATATTAAGAACCGATTGATTCTACATGTAAATAATCAGCCCTTATTACGCATTTCAACTAGATGAGCGTTTAGATATATCTAATACTGTAAGTTTGTGAGTCTTCTTTCATTATGAATTTGGTGGTAAGATATGTGACGATTTTTTGTTTTGCAAATCCCTTCCAACTTACAAAACAAGTGCAGCGCTATTCACATGTTTAAACAGTTTCATACAAGAAAATTATGAAGAACAACTGTAGAAATCGATGGCATGTTAAACCAGTCTTACTTAAACATTAGCAAACCCATAGCAAATAGTACTATGTATATTTTAACTGTCTTAAAATGTAAATTATAATTCTTTTTCGTGTTATTATTTTTCTTGTATATATTGCTATTATTATTTTTCTTGTATTAATGTAGCTGATTTTTCTAACACCTTTAACTAAATATAGAATATGTGTAATGAAAAATAAATAAGGTGTATACGTTAAAATAATTTCTTATCTTATATTAAGAAAAATATTGTTGGGGGGGTCCCCGAGATGCATATCATATCAAAAGGGAGTCCGCAAGATCACAAAGTTTAAGAAACGCTGGAATAGATAATTGAGGATATTCAATAATAATAATAAAAAAGATATGTTAACACATCGTAGACCGGTCACGTATGTACTCATGTTTGTATAATCCAACTTGATTGACTAAGATCGTGTTCTAATATTCTTCGTTCCACGTATGCAACTGTTCTGGTATAATATGTTAGTATGCTTTCATCAATATTTGGGCTTATTGCGTCAGACTTAAAAAAAATTACATTAAATCCATACATTTTAAGGTATTTATGGATACATAAAGCGAAAAAAAATTTTGGCAATAAAAGAACAACGACTCCTAGAAGAGGGCGGGGCTTGTTCTTGTTCAAAATCCAGATTTCATATGAAGTTGCCGGTCAACGATCTGCTAAAATATTAAACACAGCATATTGATTGAGTCAATATGCTTATAACTAGAACACAAAGCTAACTGAGTAATAGCTTTTGCTGTGGAATATAAATTATTTAGTGACATTTTGAAAAATACTTCCTTCATTTGTATAAAAATCGACAAACGCTACTATAGTTTTGATAGCAATCAATTAACAACTTCTTCCTTTTTTCTCAGTTAAATAACAGTTTGCTTACATCGGCAAGGGAGGAGCTAATTAATCAAATATCAGTTGAAACAATAGTCAAGGGTTCCATTTTTGTGGTGATGAAAGTTAGATTTTTTTTTTCAGTTTAGTCTTATTTAGTCATAATATAATACATTAATGTCTTATTTTAAAACCAAATGTAAACATGGTGATATAGTTTATTTAATGCAACAACAAAAGTTCTAAAACATTTTTATAATTCTTGTTGTTATTTAACTGGTTAACCAGGAAACACTCGCGAAAAGTATGGCATATCCTGGATGCGTACAGTTTTTTACGTTTGTCCCCACTGTTTTAAACGCGATTATATAAGGCGAGGATTTTTTATTTTTATTTTTTATTTTTAAACTATTGTTTTGTTTGGAAAATTAAAAACATGTAAAGCATACCATAAAAAGATGAATGAAACTGTTGCTTAACACACTATTTGACCAGCAATATTGACAATTTAGCTCGTTTTTTTAATTCAAAATATCTACCAGAATTTTTTAAAACTGTATTTAGATTTCTTAATTTTAGCTTGATTAAGTAAAGCAAAAATCACTACTTAAAAATTCTGATACCTCATTTGAATTATAAAAATGTGCTGCATAAGTGACGTAGTGTTGCCAGTTCGCTACTTTTTTTAAATTCAGATAGCTTGAATGCCACCACTTTTTTTTAAAAGTGAGAATATTCACCTTATTCAACGACGGATTAAATTAACCGAAAATACGTCGAATTATACAATATTAAAAAAGTGGTGGCAATCAAGCAATCTGGATTTGAAAAGTAGCAAACCCCGCAACATTGAAGTGACGAGTTATACTTGTCACCTGTCAAAAAAGTGTTAAAATTGTTTGAAAATTTATAGCATGAGTGCTTTTGTGAAAGATGAAATTATTGACAGACAGGATATGATTAGTATACATACATTTTATCAAAATGAAACTAATTTGTGGTAGAATAAAACATCAGTATATGTCTTTTTACAAAACGGTAAATGTGGTAAAAAAATATAGGATTTGCGTGCGGTATGGGTGAAGACATGATCATAAAAAAATCAAACAGCGCAAGAGCAAATTGTGCGCAACACTTAAAAAAATAAAAATAAAATATTCAGCATAAATTGGCAGGATACATTGAGCAAACATAAAATGGACACTCAGATTTAGTTGCTGTTTGAAAATTAATTTCCACAGAAAGACGGATTGATTTGAATTATCCGTTACATATGGTTTTTTAGGAGTTGTAAAAAATCTGCCCCCCCCCCCACACACACACACTTAGAATTACTTAAAAAACGAGTCTTACAAATAAAATTTTGCGGCAGACATTTCAAAACGTTTATAATTTTATTTGCATTGTTGTTGTTATCAGTATAACTTCACAACTTCACTTCTTAGATTAATTTATTAAATTTAATAAATTTATTTAATTAATTAATTGTATCCAGCGTTTACTGGAGTTCCTTTACCTGCAATCTTTTCTGTTGAGCTGATTAAAATATGAGACCAGATTCTCTGATCAATAAGGTTAACTGGATGAATTATGCCCTCCAGATTCGACCGGGATAGCTCAGTGGTAGAGCGTGGCGGCTTCAGCCAAGCGATCCCAGGTTCGAATCCTGGCCCGGACATTTTTCGTCCAGTTGGAAAATTACTACTAGTATAACTTCAGTTAGAGCACGTTCAAACGGCCAGCCAGCCAGACAAACCGAATTCCTAAACATTTTTCAACTGTGTTGGAAAGTATTAAAAAACCCTTTTAAATGAAAGTCTGAGTGTCCATTGGAGGCAGAAAACGAAGCAAGCAAAATATCAGTGCATTCATAAACAATAATATTGCAAAACCACTGTATAACAATAGCAATCAATATCTCATTAAAAACAATCTAATATACCAAAGTAATACATAGATAAATATATACATCTGTTTTTGAATTGAACAATAAATATCAAGAAGATTCATATTTCTTTCAACAACCAATTCATAATATTTTAATACCTTTTTGTTGTACAAACTTCCTGAACTCGATATGGTATAAATTTGAAAATTTCACTGTACATTTTAAGCCTTTGTCTGCCAAATTATCAATTAATCCCTTCGCGACGAGCGTCACACATACGTGGCACATAAAATGCTCAAAATTCATGATTATTCCCACCAGTAATTTTTAATGAAAAAAATTGTGTCGTTTAATCAAAGCATTTTTGCAATTCAATTCCGACAAAAATTACTATTTTTAAAAACCGGTGAGAAAAGATTAAAAATTCTGTAAAAGAAGCTCTTCGCGAAGGGGATCAGAGGAATTGTGCTTTAATAATTTTTCTTTTTAATATCTGAAAATAGATTTAAAAAAAGATTGTAATAATGACATAAAATGTAGATAAGCATACGTTCACTACAACTGACATTAAATAGCAAAATGATTGACTGAAATCTTCTTATGTGTAAATGAGAGGGTATATGTTTCGTGTAGAATTTTGCATTGCACGTTTTACAACAGCATAAAAGCTATTCATAGGAAAATGGTTGGGTAAATATCCATTTTTAAGAAAACTTAGCTTCCTAAAATTCACTGTGCTTTCAAAACATGATGAAGTGATGTATTTTGCTTGAAATATAAAATTTACTCTTGTCGATAGGTGTATTAAATACATTTTGTACGAAATTTTTTGTAATGAGCCATTTAAGGTTTAAGGTATCATGCATAAAGGGATAAATAATGTTGACAATTACTGAAAAGACAAATGTTGCATTAAAAATATCAGTTTAAAAATGTGATTTTAACACTTTGTCGTCCGGCGACACCACAGTGGTGTCGTACGTAAAGTAACTTAATTTTAATCCTTAAATGCTACATTAGCACCAGAAATTTGGAATGAAAAACTCCCTTTTATGAAGAAAACATATAAACTTAGTACATGAAGAAAAGATTTTACTTATTTTCGCATAAATCTGTTTCTAAATTCTTGTGTCAATCAATCATTTCAACATTTTACGAAAGAAGTATTTTTATGAAACATGCGGACGGCAAAGTATTAAATGTTTATAAATATTGAAATCCTTTTTGTAATTGTTTAAAAATTCAGAATTCTGACTATAAGAATAAAAGAAATGTATTTAAAAAGTTTTAAAATGTTCCATAGAGATATGGAATTATACTGAATGTTATAGAAATTTTTCATTTTTTTCTTTCTTTTTGAGAAAAAGACTATTAAAATGGTGATGAATTATTCTTATTTAATAACTTGTGTTTTTCGATATACTTTTTAAAATTACAAATAGCGAAAGATTTAGTAATATCAGATAAACGAAACAGTAACATAAAAATATAACATTAATTAGATAATAGCACAAACATATGAAAGCCAGACAAAGAAAAAAAAATAGTAATACTTAAAAAGTATAAATAGTAAAAGTATAAAGTTTGCTAACTCGTTACGGCTCAGCCAGTGAAGACTAGTGTTACCAGGTGTCAGGATTTACGCAGGATGTTCCGATATTGAATAGTTTAAGAACTCGTACCACGGGAAGCCAAAAGTATCAATTTTTCATAAAGTACGAAATTGTCTTAAATTTTAGCGCATACCATTACTGTATATTCAACTCTCAAAATAATGTAAACTCCTAAAAATATAACTAAGAATTTTTAAATTTTAATGAACATTTAAGTTTTTATATTGTAAGTGACATCCGTGTGCCAGGTTATTATTAAGACTATTTTCGTAGGATATGCAATAATTTATGGATATAATTTATGGTTACCGTATATACTAGCTCATAAGCTGACACCCAAATTCGAGATGAAAACAGATTTAATACCAATATTTTACAACAGTTTTCTTCGCCTTAAAATTTTTTTAATTAAATGAAATTAAATAAGGCGTAGAAAACCACATCTGAATTAGTTACTGGTATTAAATCTGTTTTCATATCGAATTTGGGGACGGTTTAAAAGCGAGTATATACGGTAAGTAAAACTGCAATAACAAAGATAACATTTTACTATATGAAATGAATATACAGTTATTGAGCTGCATTTATTGTAATGTTGTTAATTAATAGACAAATTGCCAATATTTAAATAAAGAGTTTGAACAAAGATTTTTCCTTTATAAAAGTATTACAATTTTTTATTTTTCGTACAATCAAAAATAAATAGAAGATCGTCATAAATATTTCCGATCATTTTTGATAAAAATGCCGAAATTTCAACAATTTATACCATATCTGTGTAAGACATAGATTGAGTTGCCAAGGCAAAAACGATAAAATACAAGCGATCAAATAACAACGTAATTTCATGAGAAGGAAACTTTTAGAAATTCATTTGTCATATTTTTAAAATATTTTTTCACACCTTTCAACAAACCTGTATTACATTAAGTATCCTTCAACATCAACAACAATGAATTTCTTTCCAATGTACATTCTTGATTGCGTTGGTATGTTAATTGCATTGGTTCAGATGTCTGTTCAAAATAATGAGTTCCTTCATTGGACGAATATTATTGAAGTGCCATTGGTCATTTCTTTAGTTGAACAAGAGTTTGTTCTTGCTGGAATTTAATTACGTCAGGTTCGTGCTGAAATTTCAAGAATAGCACCTTTCTAGTGGTACGAAAAATTACATGGGTATACAATTGTGCTTGCATAGCAAAATCCTGAATTGATTATCACACGGAACAATATCCTTTAGCAACTCTCAGTGACTCTAATCCTTTTTGAGAACTAGATGTCAAAAATCCTTTGCGAATTTTATGCTAATATTAGAAACTTTCCTGAAACCGAGCAGATTTTGTAAAAAGAAAGTCAATATTGGTTTTACACATAGACCATATAAAACTAGACTGAACATGGCAACCGCTTTGCCTACATGTGAGTAGTAATTAAATATCCGTCTTGTTTCCCAACTACACGTGACTTGATTAGACCAATGGTTTAAGCGTGATAAGGATAAGACAAGCAAGACTGATAAAATCCTATCGACCAAACAAACAATACCATCAGATGTAGCTGGGAAACAACGTTCTTGTCGAGAACTAGAACCACGCTCACATGCACCGTCTAGTTCTATATTGTCTACGGTTTTACACCACCGCAACAAAGGAATTATGAATACAGAGGAAATGACGTAACCTGAAGAAACCGAAGTTTTAACTGTGACCGCAAACTTATGAGCGCAGTATTACATGCTTAAAGAGACGGCCATGCTTTGATATCTTTTCGTAGCTCATCATTTTAAATACACGCCGGCGGCCATATGCGACAGATATTTCATTCACTAGTCAATATAATATTTATCACTCCTCTCTTTTCACAGTTCCATGCTACCATCATGCATAGACCTTTTAGAATTAGGCTGAGCATGTTAACATGTTTTCCTACATTAGCATCAGTCAAACATTATTCGTGTTTCCCAATTACAGGTGACTTGATTAGACCAATGATCTAAGGGCGGTAATGACAGTCAAGATTGACCCCTTGATCAATCAAACATCTTCATTACGACAAGCTGTGGTTGGGAAATAAAGTTCCTGTTCAAAACAAGAGCCACGCCCAAATGCACAATCTAATTCTAAAAGGTATATGGCAGGATGAATATAGGAGTGTTTAGGTTTAGATGTTTGCAATCAACATTCGAGATGAAAAATTCAAACATATCCAAGGAATGTCACCAGGAGTTGCTTTGGGAAATGGTCCGCATAATATAGCGTAAGAATAGATTAAGATATGAAATGATGCTGCTAAGGGTAAAAGGCAAGTGAATATTGCTGGTGAAACTATCCAAAAGAACGAAACATTTGGTTCTTGAGACACTCAACATTGCAAACCAAATCTGACAAATGAAATAAAAATTAAACAGACTTAAATGCAATATTTCTAGATGGTCTTCGAGAAGTGGTTTACCAACACTTATTAAAATTGATAGTTGGTTCTGAGAAGTTTTAACTATGCACAAAAAAATAATGTAAAAAATTTATTTGTAATCTTGCATTTTCACAATGACTTTTTTTCGCTATTTTGATTTAAAGGAAATGTTGAATGGCTTGTAGGTAAAATTGAATATAAGCTGTAGCCTTGAATTATATTTTAGGCTTTATGACAGTAAAGAAATGATAGTTAACCTTGAATACAATATAAAGTTGTAAGACAGTTGTAAGTCTTCTATTTGTATTTTTTAATATCGAGATCTGAGTTCGGTGTTCTGTAAATGAATTCAATTTTTCGAAATGTATTCAGATATTAAAAATAATATTTCAACAAATGAATTATTCTTTCTAATTTCCAATTTGTAATATTTCTTAATGGAGCATTAATTAAATATTTCAAATTAATATCGACGGGCATTACTATTAAGTAAAAGATTTGCTTGAGTTTTCCACTGGATAATAATACTGAAGTAAGGTTTGATTTAAAAAAGTCTTCAATCAGTAATAATTGCATGACGTTACAAATGACAAAAGTAATGTTTTAATGTTTGATTCTGCAAATATGATGTTTTTAAATTTTATTTCTTCCATTTATTTTGCTCGTGTTTGAGTTTCAGTTGTAACATTATTTCGGTTTTAAATTGACACGTCAATTTTTTATGTATAATGAAACCCATTTTATAGTTTAAAAGTAGAACATAAATGATTAAAATTTTGTAAAAGAATTTCGAAGCCGTTTGACTTCAAAAAATATTTTTACAATATTTATGATTCTAAGCAAAGCCACATATAATTCCATGTATGTGAAACACAACAAAACTCATCTGGAACATACTGGAAAATTAATATTTAGAAAGTATCCGTGATTCTAGTTCCAGTAAAGCGTTTTGCACTAACCGTTTTAATAGTTTCGTTATTAATTCCACAAGAAAAAAATATATTGAAACATAAAATTCTTTCTGTTAGAGCATATTTAGTAAAGCTATGCGAGATCTGATCGAATTGGAAGAATAATTTTATGTTCAAATGCATTTTGTTTTAAATATTCTGGAAATGTTCGTCCAGTTAGTTCATGCAAATATTTAATCAAGGCGCAACGAGTTTTTACTAAACATATTCTAAAGGTTAAAACAAATGTAAAGAAAATATAAACTTTGTATGCATGATTCATGATTGAAGTTACGCCTTTGCCTTCTTTGCTAAGGATTTTTTCTTTAGCAGTAAAACGTTGCGTAAATGCGCATGTTAGCGCGGCCGCGGTAATCGCGTCACTCGTAAGATGTACAACTCATATAACGTGTGTCTTTTTGGGTTTAATACTTCCTAATATCGGTTAAGTTAGAAACCGGCATTTTCTAGTACCGTCCACCTGAGTCATTTCCTATCAACACCTGAGTTTCTGGTATGCTGTTAGGTGGGCTCGTTGGAGTGACGTTGTTCTGTTGGTGAGTGGTGTTATTTGCAGTGTCCTGTGCTCCCGACTCGGACCCGGGTAGCTCAGTGAACTCGGATATGTTAGCAAGAGGAGTGGCTTCTTCTTCTTCCTCCCCTTCTGCGTTGTTACCACCCGAGTTAGATTCGGGGTCCTCGACGATGGCCACCTTCTGTGGTACATCTGTCATGTGGGCCTCGGAGCAGAACACTTTGATGATACAGAGCACGGCACCAATTCCAATTAGCAATAAGCCGGCAGTCTGGGCCATGGGTACCTGAGTACCGACTCCAATGAACACAAGTAAGAGGCCAGTGATCAGAAACAAAGTACCCATGTAGATGAGGAAACGACGCCGCTGTCGGTCCAGTTCAGAATCATAGCTGGTATTTCGCCTCTGGAAAGCCCTACCGCCATACTGGCTGCTTATGGTGCTGATACTCTGTCCATGGCGTCTCCCCTTGTTCTTTGAAAGTGAGGAGGTGCTCGAGTGGTGACTGGAAGGGAGGTTGAAGCGACCAAAAGTTTTGCTACGCTTGCGACCACGGCGTACAGCCACCGCTGGCATTGCAGAGATCATCTTGAAGTTAGACCTGAAAAGAAAAAAATGAGGTATTAAAACTAAGTTGAATATCCTCGGAAAAATATTTTATGTGTTCTGGAAAATAATATTTCAATATAAACAACTACAATAGTATACAGAGTGTCTGAAAAAGGATGAAACGTGTTTTAGTTTTTATGAAATTTTGAAACTTTCTGGCACTAAAAAACCGCCTGATCGTTTTTAGTGCCGTATTATTTATTTAATAAAGTCAGTTAATATTAAAAATAACTGACAGTGATAATTCATAAGTATAAAAAATTTAAATCACTGCCAATTAACACTAAGCATGCGGGGAATTTTACTCTACTTTTATAAAAGTATTTCACACCAGATTTAAGAAAAAAATAATAATAACTTTTTATTTAGCTTATTTCTGTATAATTTATATTTTACTTCTTAACACTAAATATACGATCAACCGATCATTTGAATGTTACTTTATGAAAATATTTCAATTCGAACCAAAAATTGCTTTATAAAATAAATAAAATAAAAATTACACAAAAACAAGTTAAATACTTTCAAATAAAAATTCCGGTGTGAAATATTTTTATAAAACCTGTATAAAATTCCCGACATAATTAGTGTTTAAAAACGATCAAGCATCTACTTTTTTGTAACATAAAAAAAATGCATGAAAAACTAAACACATTTTTTTCTCCAAGTTTGAAGCACTTGTTGTTTTGTTTAAGTACGCGAAAAACAAGTATCAAACACTTTTCACGGAAATCGTGAATAATGGGATATAATTTCTTTTCTCTTTTATACCTTACAAAGACATTTAAGAAAGAATTTTCGATTGTTGCCTGAAGGCAAAGTAATTTCAGATACATAATTGTTACAAATACTTTTTGACACATTAAGAAACGTCTTTTCAGGCGATATAGGAGATTCTTTTAAGGAAGTTTTCCTTACAGCATGCTCGTTGCGATACTCTTTTAGGTTTGCAATAACCATGTTGGGAAGCGTTCCGTATCCTGTGCCACGTGGCACGATTGGCGAAAAAATCCAAAATGGCACCAAAAGAAGTTTACCATTTTATCAAATTTTTATTTTAATCATATAATATTTATATTATTTATGTATTATTATATTTTATATATTATAATACATAATAATATATAATATAATATAATATAATGTAATATAATATTATACATTATGTTATTTTATATAGTATAATATATAAATATTATATTATACATTATTATTTATATTATATTATATTTTATTTATAAATCTATCAAATTTTCTTACACACGCCAAAAGATCGCAACAACCACATCGAAACATTTATCCCCCCCCCCCCAAAAAAAAAACAAAAAAACTCGCCATATTTTCCGGCACAGGTTATGCGACTTTTCCCACCATGTTTTTTCAAGAATGGTAAAAAAGTTACATAAGAATTGACTGTGTTTTGTGCTGTTCTTATTGTAAAAATGTTATAGACAAAATAGGCATTAGATATTTTTTCTAATAAAAGACGTTGCTGTAAGTATAATTTTCAATTAAAAATGACGATTAGTTATAAAATTGGCATTGCAAAATCAGGGTCGT
The DNA here is from genome assembly GCA_963931845.1 of Maratus michaelseni. Classification (NCBI taxonomy): domain Eukaryota; kingdom Metazoa; phylum Arthropoda; class Arachnida; order Araneae; family Salticidae; genus Maratus; species Maratus michaelseni. Next base: position 113,604,730 of record OZ007598.1, on the reverse strand, counting down.
AACCAACCGCCAAAGTCAAAGGGGGCTTTTGAAATTTTTGATGGAAATAATTCACAGCTTTTCTTTTCCCCTCTATTTTAACAACCCTTTAACGGATAAAGCATTTCAATTGCTAAAATGTTGAAATAAATGACTGACACCCGAAATTATAAACAAATTTATTTGTATATAAATATATATATATATATATATATATACCGGGTGATTATAATTAAAGTTACGATTTCAAAAATCGATAATTTTAAAACTACTGGTCAGAATGACTTGATATTTTAGCAGAACAATCGTGAGGCAATGGAATTTTGTTTGGCGAAGGAAAAAAAATAGTTCCAAATTGTTCCGATAGATGGCGTTGTCAAGGTAATGTCAGGGGAAAGACCAAAAATGTATTCTTGAACCCTTTCCGGCGCGGAGTAAATTTGTTTGCAAAATGATGAAATAATAGACTGACACCGGAATTTACAAACGAATCCATTAGTAAAAAGAAACTTGCTTATTTTTCTAGTTCTTAATGAAAGGAAAATTTTAATTAAATACCGGGTGATTATAATTAAAGTTACGATTTCAAAAATCAATAATTTTAATTAAAACTACTGGTCAGATTGACTTGATATTTTAGCAGAACAATCGTGAGGCAATGGAATTTTGTTTGGCGAAGGAAAAAAAAAGTTTCAAAATGTGCCCATAGATGGCGCTGTCTGGGTTCACATTGTCTGAAGATATGAAAATTACTAATACGTGACATGCGCACCGCAGACATAGCAACCATAAAAATGCAGAGCAGCAGCTCTTTGCCTGAATGCTTCATCATGACTCTGAGTATGAAGGATCGCGTTCTGCTCTTGAAGCTTTTTTATAAGAACGATGACTGTGCACTTACAGCTATTAGGAAGTTTCGGACATTAAAATCCATAAAAAAGGTCCAATAAAAACAAATGGTCTGCAAAAAATGATTGCTAAATTCGAAGAGACCGGTTCATTTGACGTTAAACGGGGTAGAGGAAGGAAACCAGTTTCAGCTGCGGCAGTGGAAGATGTGGCTACAGCATTACAGGAACATACTGACAGTGATGCTGGAATCAGCAGTGCAAGGGGGATTGGCCGAATGCTGGATATGCCGAACAGCACGGTGCGTAAAGTCCTACGGATCGTCTTACGCTGTTATCCGTACAAGATAACTCATGTGCAGGAGTTGCTACCTGCTGACCTGGAAGCACGTCAATCTTTTGCACTACAATTTCTTGCCCGGATGGAAGTGGACAACGGATGGCCATGGAACATTCTGTGGTCTGACGAAGCCCACTTTCATTTGCAAGGTTCTGTAAATACGCAAAATTGCAGAATATGGGCGACCGAGAATCCGTCCCAGCTACAGCCATTACCTCTTCAGTCTGAAAAGGTCACTGTGTGGTGCGGAATAACGGCAGCGTTTATCGTCGGTCCATTTTTCTTCGAGGAGATCACACCTGCGGGTCCCGTTACCTGCACAGTTACTGGCAAGCGGTATGAAGCACTTTTGCGTAACCATGTTCTTCCGGCACTTCAACAGCGTCAGTGTGTGGATCGCATAATATTCATGCAAGATGGCGCTCCTCCGCACATTGCTACTACTGTGAAGCAGCTACTGAGTGATAATTTCGGAGATGATAGGATCATAAGCCGCCATTTTCCAACAACGTGGCCGCCACGTTCCCCCGACTTAAACCCGTGTGATTTCTGGTTTTGGGGGTACCTGAAGAATGTTGTTTATAGCGGGCGGATTCAGCATCTAGCCGACTTGAAGGCAAGCATCACACAACACACCCATTGCATTAGTACAGATACCCTCCGATCTGTTGTGGAGCATGCCGTTTTGCGCTTCCAATTAGTAGCGGAACAAGGCGGAGCGCATATTGAGCAACTTATGCCTTAATAATCAGTAAGGTGTTTGTTCCATGAAGCTCTTTTTTTTTCATTTTTTGTCATTATCGCTGTCGTCGCTGTAAACACGTAGTCTTGTCTTTTCGCTAATAAATTTTTAGTAAATCTCTGACCTCTATTTTTTTCCTTTTGGCAACATCATTCCTATGTTTAACCCTTTAACGGGCGGTGGTCACAAAAAAGGACACCCAATTTTAATTCTAAAACTGACAAACGGCACCAAGAATATTTAATTAAAATTTTCCTTTCATTAAGAACCAGAAAATAAGCAAGTTTCTTTTTACTAATGGATTCGTTTGTAAATTCCGGTGTCAGTCTATTATTTCATCATTTTGCAAACAAATTTACACCGCGCCGGAAAGGGTTCAAGAATACATTTTTGGTCTTTCCCCTGACATTACCCTGACAACGCCATCTATCGGCACAATTTGGAACTATTTTTTTCCTTCGCCAAACAAAATTCCATTGCCTCACGATTGTTCTGCTAAAATATCAAGTCATTCTGACCAGTAGTTTTAAAATTATCGATTTTTGAAATCGTAACTTTAATTATAATCACCCGGTATATAAAAAGCAATATTTCACATATATAATAAATGGAAAACATTTCTATTAAAATTCTGCTGTCATTGTTGAATTTCGTAATTAAAGTTTTGTGGTGTCATAGGGAAACCAATAAAGGGTTAAGGATATAAATAAATATAGACAGTAGTACAAAGAGTTAAGAGCCTACACTAGTCACGGGAAGAAACGCTTAAGCTAATGTTAAGTCTATGGGAAGGTTCTAAAGCGATTTCTCACTCGCATTTTAATATTTTTAAATGCTTCTTTTTGAAAGGATAGCTGAGGTCAATCTCCAACGTTGTTAGTTTTTACTTTTTCGATTTTTGTTGCAGTTTTTTTTTTATAAGCGGGCATTTTCAATTTTGGAACCGGTTGGAACCGGTTCTAAAAGTGAAAGTACCCTTATATAAAACAACTGGAACCAAAATCAAACAAGAACGAAAAATCATGCGTCAAGCATAGCTTATGTAACACTTTCCAACGCTTCTAAAATAATTTTACAAATCACATACCGTTTAATAAGCTGAAAGATAACATCGAAGTAAAAAATTTGGAAAACGCATAACATTTTAAAAACGTAATTTCAGGAATTTCCAACATACACAATTTTCGGAAAAATATCCGAATTCTTTTATTCAGCCCTGTATATGATCTATAGATTTGTATATATACTACATAGGAGGCTAAATTTTAGTTCAGTTAAGAAACGCGTAGCACAGTTTAAAATTCTCCTTCTGGAGTTTCTGTGAATAAACGGAAATGTGTCTGCGAACTTTTGTGCTTCCCTGTATAGGATCTACAGAATTTATACACACCACGTAATAAACAAAAAGTGAGTTAAATTTAAAATCGCGTTCAGTAACTTAAAACGCAGTTCCAGGAATTATTGTTAACAGACAGTAGAGAATTCTTTTGTGTGTCCCTGTAAATGAACGATGACTGCTATACACACAATATTCTGTAGTAAGCCTCTTGTGGGCATCTTGTGATATATATAAATTTCAATGCGTTTAAAATAGTGAAACATTATTTAAATAAACCGCAGACGATTTTTCTCCATAGACGTAATGTAACGGCATTCTTTTGACTGTCCCTGTAAAGTAACTATAAGTGCTATGCACACCCTATTCCATATTAAGCTTCTTGAAATGCACCTTAGTGATATATATAAATTACGATGTGTTTGAAATTGTGTAACATTATTAAAATGAACCGCAAATGATTTTTCCCCATAGACCGTAATGTAACGGAACGAGTGTCCCTGTAAAAAAAACTATAAGTGCTACACACTTCAGTTGAAATAGGGAACATGCTATAGATAACGACAATAACATATAAAAATTGGAGAGCAATCCGAGCATATTTACGGGAGTTAGAGCACGGCCAGACGGCCAGACGGAAGACGGCAGACGGCCAGATAAACCGAAGTCATAGACACTTTTCAACTAGGTTGGAAAGTGTTAAAAAGTAAAAACTAACAACGTTGGAGAATGACCTCAGCTATCCTATGCAAAAAAAAGCATTTAAAAATATTAAAATGCGACCGTTAAATCGCGCTAGAACTTTCCCATAGACTTAACATTAGCGTGAACGCTTTTTCGCGTGACTGATGTAGGCTCTTAACCCCCAAAACAGTACCCACTGTAAAAATCCGTACAAAATGTCATAAAACTTTGATTATAAAGTTTTCAAATTCTTAAATATAATGAACTAGCAAGCTACGCCCGCTGCGCTGGTCGGTTTCTACAAATGAACCTTGAATCAAACGAAATATATCGCTTAATTTGGCCTTGTATTTGAAAGCAATCTGTATATTTACCTGGAATATCCTTCCACATTACTGAAAAATGACGCCATTGCGCTATTATATTTTCTAATGTGCAGTCAAAATTTTAGCTGTTAAGGACCAACTATTTTATTTGGTAATTTACAGTTAGGGTTTGCTAAAGAACGATAAAACTATATGCAATATATTAAAAAAATCACTAAAATTTTTCGAACTAACAATGCAAACAAATTAACTAACAAAAGCCATCCAGTAGAAGTTTTTATGAAGGCTAATCTTTCATAATTGGGTTCATCTGATTATAGAACTTTTCCACATAATTCTAAAACTAACATAGAACGATATGAAATATACTAAAACCATCCTTAAAAATTATCTACTTAACAATGCAAGTCACAAAAAATACGCCCAGTAAAAAGTTTCAAAAAGGCTAATCTTTCGGAATCGGGTTCACCTGACTATATAGCCTTCACACATAACTGTTTGACTAAGCAACGTAGAACAATATGTAGTACACTAAAACCATTCCTGAAATAGCATCTAACTAACAATACAATTGTCATCAAAATCCGTCCAGTAGAACTTTTTCAGAAGGCTAATCTTTCATAATCGTAATCAAATATTAAAGAGGCTAATATTTGATTAAAAAAAAGGTCACCCGATTTTCGAATTTCCCCCTACAATTCTAGAACTAATCAACGTAGAATGATACGTTATATAATCAAACTTTCCCTACAAAATTATCTAACGGTGTAGGTTTCATCGGAATCCATTCGGCATAATCTTTTAAAAAGGCTAATCTTTCATAATCGGATTGATCTGATTATAGAACTTCCCATAATAATTCTATAACTAAGCTACGTAGAACGATATGTTATACAATAAAACCTTCCCTGAAAAATTATCTATCTTACAGTTTAAGTTCTACGAAAATCCAGTCAGCAGAACTCGTGTTATAAGCAGCCGGAACGAAATTTCATATTTAAGGTAGAAGTAAATAGAAGTATATTGCTATTAATATAGTTTATATTTGAATAAAAAAAGGTACTTTTTGGTTAGCCCGGCGACAGTGATACATGTACATGTATAAATATATATGTATATACATATGTATATATATGTATATGCGTAGCTATATGTGTATATATATGTGTGTGTGTATAGATGTATATATATCACTGGTGCCCGGCTAACCGAAAAGTACCAAAAAAAAAATACTGCAAAATTGTTGTCGTACACTTGAAAAAACCTCTTTTGGCGTAAAATCTCTCATCAAAACTGTTTTTCTTTTTTTTTTCTTTCTCTTTCTTTCTTTTTTAAATAAAATTAGTAACAGTTTTTTCTTTTATTTTTCGAGTTGTATAGCCATTTTAATTCTTTCTGCAACAAAAAAACACCTTTTGGCTTAAAATCAAATTATTTGGGGTCAAAAGTAAAATCAAAATCGCCAAAAACAAAAGATAAATCGCCGAATATTTTTCCAATAGCAATCGTGCCCATTGAATAATTTTTTGAGCATTACGAATATTCGCAATCATCTTTAAATTAAATATTTTCGTTTTATAATATTATCTCTCATCAAAACTGTTTTTCTTCTTTTTTTCTTTTCTTTCTTTTATTTTTTTAATAAAATTAGCACAGGTTTTTTCTTTTATTTTTCGAGATGTATAGCCTTTTTAATTCTTTCTGCAACAATAATGGTCGCCAAAAAATTAGCAATGGTAACCTTTTCGGCCAAAATAACAGAACTTTCTATCATAATTCTATAACTAATCTACGTAGAAGGATATGTTATATACTAAAACCTTCCCTGAAAAAATATCTATCGAACAGTGCAAGTTCCATCAAAATTCATTCAGGGGATTTCGAGTTATAAAGGAACGGAACGAAATTTCCGTTTGTGTTTTATATATATAGTAGATGATGCTTTAGGTATTGAGAGATTATGAAGTCTAGAGGGTGCTCAAGACGTTGCTAGGAGGGTCTCAGCCCACCTTGTCCCCTTGTCCCCATCTGGTTACGGTCCTGTGCGAAATGTCCAGTTTTTGTGGTGTAAAATGAAAAGTAAAGAATAAAGACAACAGATAACCAAAATTATATATTCTAGTATAAAGAATAAATACGAAAAAAAAAAAAAGTTTTAAGAATAAGTACTGCCTTCTTTATTCAGTTTTGTACATGGAAAACAAGCATAAGACCCTTTTAACAGAAACTGTGAATAGAAGATAATCTTGTTCTCCTTTGTATTTTAGAAGAGCATTTGATTAAGCTATATCGATTGCCGCTTGAAGGACAAAAAATCTACGTGAATGCTACAAATACTTAATGACACATTATGAACATCTTCAAATGGATATATATGACTGCAAGCGCTATGAGAGTTTCTTTTCAGAAAGTTTTATTTATAGTGTCTTTATTGTGAGACTCTTTTAGGTTTACATTATACATAATATAATATAATAGGTTTACATTATACATAATATAATATAATATAATATAATATAATATAATATAATATAATATAATATAATATAATATAATATAATATTATACATTATACATAAAACTTTTGATTATAAAGTTTTCAAATTCTTAAATATAATGAATGATGCTTTTCGTATTGAAAGATTATGAAGTCTAGAGGGTACTCAAGACGTTGATAGGAGGGGCTCAGCCCACCTTGCCCCCATCTGGTTATGGTCCTGTGCAAAATGTCCAGTTTTTGTGGTGTAAAATGCAAAGTAAAGAATAAAGACAACAGATAACCAAAATTATATATTCTAGTATAAAGAATAAATACGAAAAAAAAAAAGTTTTAAGAATAAGTACTGCTTTCTTTATTCAGTTTTGTACATGGAAAACAAGCATAAGACCCTTTTCACAGAAACTGTGAATAGAAGGTAATCTTGTTCTCCTTTGTATTTTAGAAGAGCATTTGATTAAGCTATATCGATTGCCGCTTGAAGGAAAAAAATCTACGTGAATGCTACAAATACTTAATGACACATTATGAACATCTTCAAATGGATATGACTGCACGCGCTATGAGAGTTTCTTTTCAGAAAGTTTTATTTATAGTGTCTTTATTATGAGACTCTTTTAGGTTTACATTATACATAATATAATATAACAAGAAATGGTTATATATTTATTTCATCAAGGGTGATTCTGTTCCGAATTTTCCTAAAAATTTAAGGCATTCGGTTTCGAAAATTTTAGTCTTCAGTCCAAAGATTCGAACATAACAAAATCTCGAATTTTGAGCGATCGTCGCCGAAAAAAAAACAATTATGTCTATCGTTCGAAGAAAAAGTAGACAATTTCTTCAAAGGATTGCGGAAACAACTTGAATTTTGTCAAAGGATTGAAAAAAAAAAAACGCAAATTTCGTCGCAGAGTTGCGAAAAAACGCTAATTTTGTTAACAAATCGCAGAAAATACGCGATTTCCAACAAAGGCTTGCGAAGAAAATGCAAATTTCTTCCAAGGATTCCGAAAAAATGTAAAATTTCTTCAAGGGATCACAAAAAAAAAAAAAAAAAAACACAAATTTGGTTAAAAGATCGCGAAAAAAAAAAAAAAAACGCGAATTTCGTCAAATAATTGCGGGAAAACATGAATTTCTCCAAAAGATCGCGAAAAAAAAAAAAAAAACGCAAATTTCTTCAAAGCACTGCAAAAAAATGTCTAATTTCGTTAAGGGATCGCGAAAAAAGTGGAATTTCGTCAAAGGATCGAAGGAAAAAAAAACACAAATTTTGTCAAAAGACCACAGAAAAAATGCAAATTCCGTCAAAGGATCGCGAAAAAAAAAACCCGTTAATTTCGTCAAAGAATAGCAAAAAACGGAAATTTCCTCAAAGAATCGCAGAAAAATACAAATTTCTTCAAAGGATCCCAAAAAGAAAACTCAAATTTCTTCAAAGGACCACGAAAAAATTATATTTTGTCAAAGGATCGTAGAAGATAAACGCAAATTTTGTCAAAGAATCACGAAAAAAAAAAACATGAATTTTGTCAAATAATCGTGAACTTCGGAAGGATCCAAAATTCGGAAAATTTCAAAACTCGGAAAGCCTTTGGTCCAGAGGATTTCGCATAATAGGTCCTGTACTGTATTTAAAATGGAAGCAAAATTTCAAAATACGCCAGTAGATGGCGCCAATGTACTGGATTGATCACTCAAATTCTTCGTACGAAAGAATTCACCGCTATTTCTGAAAAGAAAAGTGTTGACAGGAAAAAATATATACAGAAATGTTGATATACGTGTTTTATATGAAATAGTTTTTGAAGGTTTTAAACAAAATTAAAATATTTAAAAGCTGAAATATGCTTTTACAAATATTTTAACAGCAGAATCGGATGAAGCATAGCTTTTTCATTAAGCCTAACATGGCGTTTAACTATGGTCGATTCGCAGATCAGAGTGGTCGAGCCCGGAGTCGTTACAGACACTTTCTTGCTTTCGGATTTTATTATAAGTAAGATAGGCACAGGGTATGCGACTTTTAGAATGATGAATTTATGAATGATAATTATTTGTTTCGGCATTGTTTACGATTCACAAACAACTGTGTTTTGTGCTGTTCCTATAAAAAAAAAAATGTATTTTGCACTACTTTTTCTTTTTTAACTGTTTGCGCTCCGGCGTCTCTTACACAAATTTTATTCGGTTGGCACCACTTTTTAAAAATAGTTACTTTCATTTGCGCAAAATGCTCTAACGCTTGAAAATGCTCTAATTAAATACGGCAAATATTAATTTTTTTTTTTTTTGCTACTGGTGCCAGAAATAAATTTATTGGATTTATTGATTGTCGCCGCAGCGGCGACAACGGGGTACAAAGGGTAAATAAAAGACGTAGTTGCAGGTCAATTAAAAAAAAATCGTAATAAAATAAACATTGTGAAAAGTCCAGTCTTTGTAACATAAAAATAGGTAAAGAATTGACAGAAAAATTGCTTAAACAATATTAAATAGTACACAAATAATAAATACTATCTCTATTTTCTATTGTTAAAAGCTCTTTTTATGTACACGGAAAGCAGGTATAACACATTTCACAGAAATTGTGAATTGAAAGTAATCCAGGTCTTTTTTGTAGTTTAGAAGACTATCAGAGAAAGTTATATCGGTTGCTGCTTGAAGAAAATAAAATCCCTGACGACTCGGCTTACAGGCACACGTAGATTTCCAAGGCGCAGACCATGGGGCACCTGTTTATTGGGAATTGCTGAATAAATGGCCTGTTTGCCATGACGCGGCAGTTGGGACCGCCCCCTTTGAAATCTACCTGTGTTTGTAGGCGGAGTCGGCAGGGATTTTTTTGTTTTTAATTTTTTTTGCTGTAAGAGTTGGTCCTATCAAAAACTTGTCAATATAAAAGTTTTAGATAATATTAAGAGGATTTATAATAAATGTAAGCGGATTTGATATCTTGTGAATTGACAAAGTTATGAATTTTTTTCTTCTTAAACCCCTATTTTTCTTCCCTGGAAGCCATTTTTAATGATATCAAAAATCTGTCATACATAAAGTTTTGGCCCTTTTCCTAGAAGTAATAATAACTTTAAAAGGATTCGATACGTATCCTAATTAAGAAGTTATGGTTTTTTTTTCTGTTTCACAAAAAGCCCCACCATTTCCCTCCCCTTTGGTTCGATTTTATCCATTAAGGAACTTGATCGAGATTTTATGCCCCTTGATTTTATGTATCAGTTTGGAAGAGATTTGTACAGAATTATTGAAGTTATCGTGTCCATAAAAAAGTGACATAGATAGATAGATAGATAAAGTTTTGAACTGGGGGTGGTTTTGGGTTCTGGGAGTCATGATCGGCGTAGATCTGCTAAAATTTTCCAGAAATCCTAACATACACTGCAAAAAATAATTGTTGATTTTACAGTATAAAACTGGCATCCCAGCTGCCAGTATTATACCGTAAAATTAACAGTATTAAACAGTAAAATAAGCAGTAATACGCTGCCGTGCAAGCAGTAATACTGCTTATTTTACTGTTTAATACTGTTAATTTTACGGTATAATACTGGCAGCTGGGATGCCAGTTTTATACTGTAAAATCAACAATTATTTTTTGCAGTGTAGGGGAGAATGTAATAGGTACTATTTCTTACGAAATCTACCTAAAAATATGTAATCGCTAAATATTTAATAACACATTATGGAATGTCTTCAAATGGTTATGATTTCAAGCGATATAATAGTTCCTTTTAAGAAAGTTTTCTTTATAGTGTCTTCATTAAGAGACTATTTTAGGTTTACACTTACTAGGTTTTTCTGCATTGTTAAAAATAAATTTAAAAGAGTTACATTGTTTACGATTCACGCACATTGTGTTTTGTGCTGTTCCTATTAAACGAAATGTATTTTGCTCTATTTTTTTTTTTAAATAAAAGAAGTAGTTCCACAGGTATCACAGTCAATTAAAAAAGACGATTCGTAATAAAATAGACATTGTGAAATGTCTAGTTTATGTAGCATAAAAATATGTAAAGAATAAATATCGAAAGTGCTGAAAGAATAAATATAAAAAATACATAAATAATAAGTACTATCTCATTTTTTTATGTTAAAAGATCTTCTGCTGTACACGGAAAGCAAGTATAAAACACTTTTCACAGAAACTGTGAATTGAAGGTAATCTAGTTCTCTTTGGATTTTAGAAGACCATTTGAGAAAGTTATATCGGTTTCTTCTTGAAAATTTTTTTTTTTTATAATCGCTACAAATGCCTTATGACATGTTATAAAACGTCTTCAAATAGTTTTTTGAGTTTTTCGTTCAGGTGATATAGGTGAATCTTTAACGGAAAGTTTCTTTATAGTGTCTTCATTAGGAGATTTTTTTAAAGTTTTCATTAACCATGTTTGTTCCAGAATGTTAAAATTATTTTATGGTAAAAAAGTTATATATTTTACGATAGACTTTGGATAAAATAAGTTGTATGTATCAATGTCAATTAAAAATGACGATTCGGGACAAAACGTTCACTGTTAAAAGCCGAATTTTTGTAGCATAAACTAGTGGGATGTGTCAATCTCAAAACTTTCGTCTATCTCAGGGGTGCAAAAATCTAGGCGCCAATGGGCTGATTTTCACCACTAAATTTTATTGGTATTCTTTGTCAAATTTTATTAGTATACTTTGCCTAAATTTTATCAGTATTCTTATTAGACGAAGAATACTAAAAATTTAGTGGTGGGAATCGGCCCATTGGCGCTTAGATTTTTGCACCCCTGGTTTGTCTCATATATGCTAATACTTCAAATTTCGCTATCACAATGCCAATGAAAATGCACAAAAATCGCTATTAAAGCGCCCCCTTCGGCGGAATATCTCCAAATTCAAGAAGGACTTGCTGACCGTAGTCACAAACCTACAAAAATAATTTGGTTCAATTCTATAGATAACTTCATACACTTTTAGATGATACAATGAGGACAGACACATGGACAGACGGACATTTTGTATAAGCTTGCTTTTTGGGATCTCTGACCCCAAAAACCGGAAGTAAAAAAAAAATTCGATTTCAATACTTTCTTCTATTATAGATAGAAGAAAGCAAAAATACGTAAATAATAAATGTAAAAGATATACGAAATTATATATTCTAGTATAAATAATAAATAAAAATATATAAAGAATAAATACTATCTATTTTCATCTGCATTTAAAGCTCTTGTTGTTTTGTTTAAATACGCGGAAAACAACTACAATACACTTTCCACAGAAACTGCAAATAGGAGAAGATAATAGTTCTTCCCTATATTTTACGTAGAAGAGCATTTGAGAAAGATATATTGATTGCAGCATGAAGAAAAATCTACGTAATTGCCACTAGTACTTTATGACAGAAAGAATTTCTTAAACTAGGATGTGACTTCAAGTGATTCTGGAGATTCTTGTAAGAAAGTTTTCTTTATAATATTTTCATTATGAGTCTGTTTTAGGGCAACATTAACTATGTTTAATCTGAAATATTATTTTTTTCCCTCTTTTTATGTGCTTTGTTTGCTATTTACATACACCAGTTTAAGCTGTTTTCTTTTTTAAAAAAAATTGCACGATTTTCTAAAAAAAAAAAAAAATAATAATAAAAAAAAAAAAAAAAAAAAATAAATAAATAAATAAAAGACGTTGCTATAGAAATTACTCTTAATTAAAAATCACAACACTCGTAACAAAATCACCGCATTGAAATATCCAGTATTTGCAGCATAAGAAATATATTTAAGAGTATGTACTATCTCTTTTCTTCAACGTTCAAAGCTCTTGTTGTCTTCTTTAAATACACGGAAAATAAGAATAAAACACTATTCTCAGAAACCATAAATAATAAAATGTAATACGTATAGTTCTTCTATGTATTGTGGAAAAGCATAGTTCTTCTATGTATTGTGGAAAAGCATTTGAGAAATAGTTCTTCTATGTATTGTGGAAAAGCATAGTTCTTCTATGTATTGTGGAAAAGCATTTGAGAAATAGTTCTTCTATGTATTGTGGAAAAGCATTTGAGAAATAGTTCTTCTATGTATTGTGGAAAAGCATTTGAGAAATAGTTCTTCTATGTATTGTGGAAAAGCATTTGAGAAATAGTTCTTCTATGTATTGTGGAAAAGCATTTGAGAAATACTTCTTGATTGTTGCCTGAAGGCAAAATAAATTCAGATAAACACACCATTGTTCATACATTCGACACTAGGGTGGAGCAAAAAAAATTATTATTATATTTTTTAAATCAAAAACGGGTAGGTGCCAAAAGTTGCCTTTATACTAGTGCATCAACTGCGGGCAATTTTACCGCTGAAAAAAAAAATGGCTTGAGTCTGCGCTTTTGGTCCAAAAGTCGAAATTTTGGATAAAATTTGACATTTTATCAAAAAAATTAAAAAATTTCTATAGATATTATTATAATTTAAATGTGTTATTTAAACCTTAATTATTAATGATTTAACATATTTAAACGATAAGACAATATATTTATTCTGTTCAATTGGAGCAAAACTGACAACTTTTGGTAAAAAAAGGCGTTGCCACTCTGCTGTGTCATATACCTAATTGTTGTTCAGAATGCAGCTCTTACCTAGTTGCTTTAAAAACTACCCAGGAGGCTGCATTTCATGTTACAAAAGTGCATAGCTCGACCACCCTACCATCTGAGCACGTTTTATTTATAGATTGAATTGCGATTTTTTATCAAAGATTGGCGTAAGTATTCTATGTATCAACCTAGTCCATCTCTTTTGTGTATCCACAAACGTTGGATGATGCTGATGTGACACTCCTTCACGTATATTTCTACAGCTTGTGTATGACAAGGCAAGCAGAGTAATGCAGTGGAATTAGTGGAATCTATTCAGCCATCTATTATCTTCACCAAAATTGCATCCATTTAATGCATAGTGATTGGGAGTTCTGTTACTACAACATTCTACAATATTTAGGTACTCTTTGAGTATGCTATCATTTACTATACCTTTTGCATTTTTTATATGCTGAGAAGCTTGCTGTTTAATAAGATGGCGATTGTCAGAGAGCGTTTCAATAAGAATTTGCTCTCGATGTGCAAAGCAACCATTGTGCTAAATAATTTTTTTTTAGTATTTGTTTTATCCCGTTTTCTGTGATGTTTAGAAGCCGAGTAATTTACCATAAGTCTTTAGATCTATTTTTTAGATGAGGATTACATTTGGTGTGAACTATCCTGCTTAATAAACTTGGATTACATACTTTGTGAGTGAGCCTACAGACTCTGATGGTCAATCAGTGCTTATATAAAGGCGAAAAATTTTATTCGCCTTTGTGAGTCATCTTGCGTAGGACAAGTTTCTTGGGTTCCTATTCGCTAGTTATTCTAACAATATCTTGATGAAATAACTTTGCAAATGTCTAGCAGGTATTTCTGGTCTGTGCTGAATACCCTTTTCTCGATTTCAGGAAATAATGTTTCAAAATTACTCTCTATGGCTTCAAAAATTTAAATAAGAAGGGAATGGCACGTGGACAAAGATTTTCCCATTGGTCCGGTGAATCCCTGTGGGTTAGAATCTAATTTTTGACAACGATCTTATATAATAACTGATGCAGAGGAAATTCACTGGACTTGGAGGTTTCATATGATCCATTGTAATGGTTTATTCTAAACATGTCCCACGCAGAATGGATGGCAACTACGAACAGAATTCTCCGCCTTTAAATGAGCTCACTGCCCATCAGAGTCTCTACGTTCACTCAAAAAGTACTTGGTAACCAAAGTTTTGTCCCAGAATGGTTTACCATCAAATGTAATCCACATCTGAAGAAGGGATCTAAAAACTCATGGGAAATTACTCGGCTACTAAACAACATACAAAACGGAATAAAACAAATACTAAAAAAAGTTATTTAGAATAATGGTTGCTTTGCACACGCAGAGAAAATTCTGATTTCAATGCTCTCTGATGATAGCCATCACATTAAACAGTTAGCTGCTCAGCACATAATAGTTGAAAGATGAGAGTAAATGATATGGCATACGCAAATCTGAAATATCGACAGTCAACTTTGAAGCAGATAATTATATAAATCTAATTGATTGGAAAATTGTTGTGGTGAAAGAACCCCTCATCAATATGCATTTATTGGGAGCAAGATAATAGACTGTTGAATAGATTACATGAATATCATCCCCACTGCATTACATTGTTTGCCTTCTCTTACACAATCAGTAAACAAATACGTGAAGGAGATCACAGCAGCAGCATCCAAAGTCTGTGGATACAAAGAAAAGGTGGACTAGGTCGATACATAGAAAACTTATGATGCCAGTTTTTGATAATAAAAAAATCGCAATTCAAAGTATAAATAAATCATTGTATTCAGATGGTAGCGTGGTCGAGCTGGATAGCCGGGGTAGTTTTAAAAGCAACTAGGTAAGAGCTGTATTCTAAACCACAATTCGTTGAATGAAAAATTTTTTTTACCGAAAGTTGTCAGTTTTGCTCCAGTTATACAGAATAAATATATCGTTTTATTGTTTGTATGATGCTAATCATACTATAAATATATCAAGTCATTAATAATAAAGGTTTAAATAACACTTTTAAATAGTAACCATCTCTATAGAAATTGTTTAATTTTTTTGAAAATATGTCAAATTTTGTCCAAAATTTCGACTTTTGGACCAAAAGCGCAGACTCAAGCCATTTTTTTTTTCAGCGGTAAAATTTCGGGCAATTGATATACTAGCAGAGCTGCCAAGTCTCCGGCTTTTTGGATACCAGTATTTTAGTACGGAAAAAGTTGACTGGGTTAATCGGAGCACTCTGCGATTTAAAAGAACAACATTTTCTCTACTAAAATACTGGTGTGCAAAAAGCCGGAGACTTGGCAACTCTGTACTAGTATAAAGGCAACTTTTGGCACCCAGAGCCGTCCTTAGCGAGGACGACTTAAAGCGAGGCCCGGTGCAGGGATTTTGCGAGGCCCTTTCCTTCCAGATTCTTAGCATAATCTTATCTATCAATAAAAAAGAATGGTTTTCACCTATATACTGTAACCCGGGGAGCCCGGGTTCGATCCCCTTGCTACTATAAAGAAGTAGCATTTGTTTGTGTGTTTTGTAGAGATAATTTCTGGAACTACTAAACCAATTTCAAAAGTAATGGTGGCAAATTGATGGTGAACGTTCCTCTTCCAACATAGGCTATATTTTATGTCAAGACTACTATCTTTTCTTAACTAAAATCATAAATTTATATTAGAGATTTTCTATTATACCTTCTTCTTTTTATTAAAGAAAACATATTTTGCGTCCGGGTGCGAGGCCCTGTGCGGCCGCACCTGTCGCACACCCCTAAGGACGGCTCTGTTGGCACCTACCCGTTTTTGATTAAAAAAAAATAATATGTTTCGCTTCACCCTTTCGACACATTAAGAAACATCTACAAATTCATGTGACTTCAAGCAATATAAGAGTTTTTCTTACAATGTCTTCATTATGTGACTATTTTATTTTTACAATATCTCTATGTTTGTAATGTACTATACGCACTGTTTACGATTCATACGAACTGGTGTTTTGTGCTGTTCTTATTGAAAAGAAAAATGTTTATTTTTTTTCATATTAAAAGTCGTTGTTGTAAGTGGCTCACAGCGTTTCAAATTTTCTACCCTTTCCCCCACACAGTTTTGAGTTCTGACTAAGTGCGAATGAATTTCATAAGTTTCCCATATCAGGTAACTTATTTTCAAGAACAGTTGTTACATCTTCTAAATATTGCCAATTGCAAGTACAACGCAAAATCTATATTATTTTTGCGCCTTATTTTATCTGGTGTAAAAAATTGAATATAATAAAGTATTTTTATCGATTTTAAACCTTTGACTACTGGTCGGTACCCTAATTTCAGCTGTTTCCTTTGCAAAAAAAAAAAAAAAAAAAAAAAGCATAGTTTTTTGAAATAAAAAACGTTGCTATAAGAATTACTTTCAATTAAAAATCGCAGCATTCGTAACAAAATCGCCACCGTGAAATCAGAAAAATATCTAAGACTATATATATACTATCTCATTTCTTCAGCGTTCAAATTTCTTAGTGTCTTGCTTAAGTACACGGAAAACAAGCATAAAACACCTTTTTCAGAAATCGTAAATAATAAAAAGTAATATGTGTAGTTCTTATTTGCAACGTAGAAAAGTATTTGCGAAATATTTATTGATTGTTGCCTGAAAGAAAAATAATTTCTGATAAACACACCATTGTTCATACATCCGACACATTAAGAAACATCTTCAAATTCATATGACTTTAGGCAATATTAAGAGTTTCTTTTATGAGTTTTTTAGGGCTCGCAGCGTTCCTAAATATTTCTACATTTTCTACCACTGTTACAAATCAAACATGTTCGTAGTGAATTCTCTTAACATCTGCAATAGCAATCTAGATTAAAGACTATCACTTTAAAATAGTGGTAGCAAAGCGAGAAAATTTTAGGAACGCTGCGGACCCTGGTTTTTAGCCACGCACAGGGTGGCTTATTCTTTCAATCTCTATCATTTTTCATGTTTATGAAAAGTCACAGCAATCCATCGTTGCCACAGATTAATCTCGGAAAATGAAACATTTGAAGTTACTTAAAAAATTAATAACTCGAAAAGTATTTGTCACAAAATTGTTTTACAAACTGCGTTAGAATGGTAAAAAATTGTATTTTTCTTGATATAAATTTCAAATCTAATGATTATGTCGTTTTTCAAATATTAGATTTCAAAAATTACAAAACTTCACAATGGAGTACCGTAGCGAAACTTTTACGCGTCAAAAGATAATGATAAAGACATTGTGGCTCGACGTGTATCGTGTATACTGGCCATAGCATGAGTAACAAATTATGGTAAACTTATGATTCTGTTAAAATATAAAAGTGAATTATGTATATACATTTTTAAAAAATAACGAAAAACATTTTATCACAAACATCAACAAAATTTTTTCTTCTATTTATTCCCTTATTCCAAAGATATCGTTTTATCGTCTGCTGCCATAGCAACATGAATTAAATTTCATTAAAAAAAATTGCTCAGTGATAGAAAAATATTTTTCTAAATCGAATGGTTATTGAACAACTCAACACTTTAACAGGGAAATTTTTATTTGTTATTTAGATATTTTAAAATTGTTTGTTGTCATTGCGTTTTTATTCTGAGTTTATTTATTTTTTAAATAAAAGCCGTGTGTGGCAATCTATATTCTGCTTTATAGCAGAATTTCCCCCTCTTGTTGTTACAATGTCTTCATTATGAGACTCTTTTATGTTTACAATAACCATGTTTGTCCTGGAATGTTAAATTTTGTTTATGGTAAAAAAAGTTATATAGGCATTGTTTACGATTTACACAAACTGTGTTTCATGCTGTTCTTATATATATATATATATAAAAGATATTTGCACTAGAATAATAAAAAAAAAAGACGCTGCTGTAGATATCACCATGTCTCGCAGTGTTTCTAAATTTTCTATCTTTGCTACCAATACCGTACACTACTCTGACTAATTGTGAATTAATTTCACGAGCTCCCATCAGCTTATTTTCAAGAACAGTGAGCTACACTGTTTCAGATATTGTAAACTGCAAATAAAATACAAAATACATATTCTTTTGCTTTTTATTTTATTTGGTTTAAAAGTTTGAATATAATCAAGTATTCTTATAGATTTTAACCCTTTGACTACCAGTTGGGACGTATACGTCCCAGTAGAATATATTTTTTATGCTATACGTACCACGTTTTGAAAAATAATATCTGCCATATATTTATACCAGGGTACTTTCAAAAGAAATCTACCAATAGGAAAATATTTTGTAAATGAAATACATAAGACTTGAAACTTATGATTTATTTTACTAAAAAGGTGCTAAAATACATAAAAGGTTTTTAAAACATAAAAACCGTCAAAAGATGTTAAAAACTCACGCGCTTTCACCTCTGAATTTCCCCCGATGACGGCTGTTTTGTAGCAGTCGAAAGCGCTTGGGTTTTTAACATCTTTTAAGGGTTTTTATATTTTAAAAACCTTTTATGTATTTTAGCACCCTTTTAGTAAAATTAAATCATAAGTTTCAAGTAGAGTTGCAAAGGCTAGAAAAAACCCGGTTTAAACCTGGGAATAAACCAGGTTTTTTGAGAATAAACTTGGTTTTTTGGGAATAAACCAAGTCTTTTGGGAATAAACCAAGTCTTTTGGGAATAAACCTGGGAATAGACCGGATCTACTGGAAATAAACCTGGGAATAAACCGATTTTTTGCAACTATAGTTTCAAGTCATATATTTCATTTAATACTCAAGGTGAACATGACGTCCGAAAATTATAGTTAAACTATAATAATCTTTTGTAAATTGTGGTACGATTGAATATAAAATAGCCGCTAATCTTGGACAGTAATCAAAGGGTTAATCTGTTGCCTTCCAGCCGTACTCATGTGTACCTATATTACAGCGCCTAGAATGCATGGTGTGGAAACTGGCTATCCCAGTAATGCTTTAAAAAGTGCTAAAAAATTGTAGCCTA
Organism: Maratus michaelseni; assembly: GCA_963931845.1. NCBI lineage: Eukaryota > Metazoa > Arthropoda > Arachnida > Araneae > Salticidae > Maratus > Maratus michaelseni. Next base: position 113,585,383 of record OZ007598.1, on the reverse strand, counting down.
TAAATGTGCAACGATGCTGTACGATAATAGAGCGATCACAGCGACGCATAATTTCCGTCTCCACCGCCTATCGACGATTGGGATTTTTACGCTTTCTGATTATTTGTAAAAGCAAACGCTTCTTAAGTCATTTCCGGTATTTCGGAGGATTATGAAGATATAAGAAGATATAATATAAGAAATTAACATATATTATTAGATTATATAGAAATATTAGATTATATAGAGATTAGATTATATAGAAATTAATTAGAATATATTAGTATAATATTTATTATATTACAGTTATAAATTAATTAGATTATACAGAAATTAACAGATATTATATAAGAAACCAAGTTCAACCGGAAATGATTTAAGAAGCGTTCGGTTTAACAACTAATCAGAAAGCATAATAATCGCAATCGTCTAACGGCGGTGGACAGGGAAATTATGCTTATCTTTCAGCATCATTCTTTAAATTTTTTAGTACTATCTTGTAGCCGGTTTCCACGTTATTTATTCTAGGCGCTGTACCTATACCAATGAGGCGACTGTTTCTTTATTGTTTTGCATTCTACTATCCACAAACAATAATCTTCGTTCTAGATTTATGCTATAAATATATCTCGAAGATTATTGTTGAGAAAAATGGGAAAAAAAATAAATAATACAAAAATTGTAGACTGGGCCAATCGGTGGAAAAAATTGGTATTCTAAGGAGAGATAAGAATAATATTAATATTTCCAGCTTCAAGTGATTATATTAGTTTTATTTAATAAATTGTTTTATGTATTTAAAAATATGCTATGGATACTTCAAAGCTATGGCTTTAATTCTTTTTTAAATACATTCCAACATAGTAGTTGAAACGTGTTTATGACTTCGGTTTGTCTGTTCGTCAATCTCGGCTGCTTCTTGGGGATGATGTATATTATTTTCAGAAAAGTTCTCAGAGTATGTACTTTTATGGGCACTTTACTATTACTATTTTTTAATACTAATCTTCATCTTATTTAATCTCTGAATATTTTATGATTGAATAAGCCATTTTTTTTGTTTTCGAAAAAGTAGTAGTAAAATAATTACAAAATAAAGACCTTAATATTAATATGCACCTCCCACCTAAAAAAAAAAAAAAAAAAAAAAAAAAAAAAAAAAAAAGGAACAAGCAATGAATTTTGCAAATTAAAAAAAGAAGTGAAAATCAGTATTAATATGGAAAATATGCTACTACATATCTAATGAAATAAAAATTATTACTTTATCAAATTTTCAGATATTTTAATTTAAATTTTGTGTTATATCGCTACAATATTTTAAAATGATTACCAAAGTGTGTTGCTATTTCATTTTTAATTTTATATATAATAATTTAAATTTTATATTTAATATAAAATAAAAATGTATATGCAATTCATTATTGATGGGCCACAAAATGCCGTTTAGTTAGCGAACAATTAAAAATTAAATCAGTCATAAAAAATGCAAATTATCGCATTTAATATTTCTGACCAACCATTTTGCTAAACATGTTTTATATGGAAATTCAAAAGATTTAGATTTTAAATGTCCGAAAAATAACACTGCTTTTACGAATGTCGGTAGATATCCCTGAATGTTGTAAAAACAATATCATTTTCACGACAATGGCCAATGTAAACCAGATATTTAAAAATAAGGTATTAAAAAAAGTAAGTTTCTTAAAAACGGCAAACTTATTAAATTTTATTTTTTTAAATGCTATTTCTGTATTATAAAGTTATAAGTAATGCATACAACTCCTCCAAGGTTCTTCATCAGTAAAATCTCAAATTCCCCTCGCTAATGTTAAACCAATGAGCGTATAAAGCATTCGTATTTTTAAAATATCTCCTTAGGAAATTAATATAATTTTAACTTCTGTTTTCTGTGTACTCTTGTTAAAGGGTCTCTCTCTTTTTTTTTTAGTTGTCAAAATATTTTTTAAATGTTTGCTTAATTTTATTTGAAGTGTTAAAATCTTACTCAGTTTCCCTAAGATTTTAAAAAATCCCGTTTTATTATGACGTCACTTTGATCCCAGAGAAATCTCTTTTCAATGATATAATTCTTGTTAATTTTCTTTTGCTGGCAATAATGACGTGAATTTTAGCAGAAAACTCACATCTGTTTATAACTGATATTCAAGCTTATTATTAAGTAGTATCAAAAAATATTTCAGTTATTCATCTTAAATATGACGTCCATTATGTATATACTTTTATTATACACTGATAGTCATGCTCTTTGTAATATTGCGAATATTTGAAAATACATGTTTTCTTTATGACGTCATATTTGTTCAAGCCAAGAAGGATCCTTTTCATAGTTCCATGGTTCAAGTGAAATATTTTTTTAATAATGTAATTATTGTTAATTCTTCTTTCTAATTATAACGCTGTTTTTGACAGAAAAAGATCTTTTTAATGTAACCGATATTCATACTTCATGTATAATAACAAATACTCCATATTGTTGTTTCAAATATCACAGAAATTCATCTTCTTTTGAATTATTTTCATTTTTCACGTGAAAATCGACCAATTAAAACTTAATTGTTGAGGAAAAATTATTTTTTCGCATTTTTATTTATTGGCAACGATCAAAGCCCTAGCAACGATAAAGTAAAACGGTTAAATTTTATCTAAAAGTGTCCATTGATTCTCTATGAAAATGATCAGATTTTGAATTATTAAGAAAAGTATTTGAATAAAATAAACAAAAACCAGTCTATGTTCATTTCCGGGTTATAATCCACTTATATGCAAAGATACAGGGTCATTAATTTCTCCATTTTGACGCTGGCTTCAGCCTAACATTTGCACACAATCGGATTTATAATATTATTAGGATTAGGATAAGTTATGCATACAACTCCTCTAAGGTTCTTCATCAGTAAAATCTCAAATTCCCCTCGCTAATGTTAAACCAATGGGCGTATAAAGCATTCGTATTTTTAAAATATCTCCTTAGGAAATTAATATAATTTTAACTTCTGTTTTCTGTGTACTCTTCTTAAAGGATCTCTCTTTTTTTTAGTTGTCAAAATATTTTTAAAATGTTTGCTTAATTTTATTTGAAGTGTTAAAATCTTACTCAGTTTCCCTAAGATTATAACACGTAAAATTATAAATTAAGTATATATTTTAGAAATAATTTGTCAACTAACCAGGAAATCACATCGTTAGTGTAATAATGGAAAAAAATCTAAATAAGCAGCAATCGAAAGAGCATTGTGAAACGTGTTTTTTGACGCATAAATCATTTGCCTTAGTCTCCCGGTTATCGAGATATAAAGTGTTAAAATTTGCTAATTTATGTATTTAATAGGATGGAAGGAGGAGTCGTTACGTTTTGAACGTAACATCATTAAATGCCAGTCAATTGTCCTTTCCAGTTTAGTGTGCAGCAATACGCCGACATGATTCGCTTTGTTTGGTATAAGTCTGGGTTAGAGCAAACTTGGCTACTTCCATTTGAAACGCCCTTGCAATTTTGTTTTTCGCAGGAGGTTGACCATTGTAATTATTGCACTAGATTTAAGTTCATGAAATGTTCTTGGTGCCACGATTTTCTATGCTTCAATCGTTTTTTGGTTCAATACCATATTTGTCAATAGCATTTTTTAAAAATTGTTTTATTACTACATCCAAAAATGTTTTGTTTTTTATATTAATTTAATTATTAAAATTTCTGAATCAGAACCACGCCTTTTCTCCCTAAATTAAACAAATAATTTAGATCCGCCTACGACAGACGCTTTTTTTCTGTCACCGCATAAACCTAGTATTCAGGGGGTGGTGAGCCAAGATAGAATGACTTTCGTCATCTTAATAACTCTCCTTTGCTCCATTTCCAACATTACAAAGTAAAAAATATTTAAAACTTTATTAATTTTTTTTAAAGTCTAAATTTTTTTGAAAGTTTCCAGCAATTATAAATAGTCAATAATAGTCAAATTATCCTCGCCTCACCACACACAACTTAAAATCTTTAAAATACTTTCATATTTGAACCTATTCACCCTTTTTTGTTACTTTGAAATAACAATAAATAAATAATCATCTAAATCATTTACTGCAGAAACAAAGGGGGGAGGGTGAAAGCAGATTATAGTGGATTAAAGTTTGTTTTAATTTATTTATTTACTTATTAATATTATTAATAAAAGGGAATGTGGAGCAATAAGAACAAACAATGTGAATAAACAATAATAATTAGTAAAATGGGGTAAAAAGAGACATTGATCAAAGTGCGTAGCTAAAAAAGCTTTTAACAATTTATAAAATGAAATATGAATTGAAAAACTGACCTCTAAAACCTAAAATATCAGTTATATAAATATATTTAACCCATTTTACACTATATCATTGTATTTTGCAATTTTATTGTGAAAAACTCTGGTATTATATGTGTCGGTCAAAATGAAGGTATTTAAGTATATGTTTTTAACGCATATTTAAAAAAAATTAGGATTTTTTTCTTCTCTCTTTTACTAACCACTCCTTCTCTAAGATATATTTAAGTCTCAGATGTAATAAAATAATCAATCTTTTGTAATTAACAAATATATTTCATCGGAACATGCAATAACAACTGTTTTGTAAGTATATTTTTTCAAATATATAACATAAACAAAAAATACACTTCATAATAATTGCTTCAAAAATTTTCTTAACATTTTATTAAAAAAAAAAAATTAAAATACCCTCCTCTCTTCCCCCCTACCCCCGACCAGCCCCACCCCTAAAACTTGTAAAATTTTTTATTCGTTCTGTAACACTGAAACATACTCCTCGTTTGAAACACTATGATAAATAACTTTCAAGCCGGAAAATTTTTAAAGGTAAATATTTACGTATTAAAACATTAAGTACCTGCTTTGTTTCATAGGGTAATGTTAAGTCTAGTATAATAAGCTATCTAACCGAGTGTTTATAGCTTTATAATAATGAAAACGAAAATAGAAATGCACTTCTGTGTGCTGTTTGTAATACTGAAACTGACAAAAGAAAGTGCTTTATAAATGCATGGTTGTAATGTATATATTATGAAATTTTATAATGAAAAACTATATTATATTTAGTCATTGTTAAAAATCTGACAGATTATGCAAAATATCCGTTAGATATCATTACGATTCATTAGATGTACATTAGAAAATGAATAAATAAACGAGGTAAAAGTGACGAATCTTGCTGTTTCTAATTTCTTTATTTCTTAAAATACCAGGAGCGTCAAAAGTTCGTTAAAACTTTAAAAAAATCATTGAAAAGAAACAAATGACGCAAAAAATTTGCGTTTGCAGGAATGGGATTAGAAAGAGATTAGATTTTTTTTTAATGACAAAAAAAAAAAAATGCTGGTTAAAAAATAACCCATAGATGGCACTGCGTGCATAATATCAAGCAGTTTTATGCAAATCAGGTTGTCAATGGACAGTATTCCTGTGACGTCATAGTAGGTAAAATGGCGGCGGTTGAGCCTCCAACTCCTTCATCGGCGGCGGCGGCGTGCTTTGTTTACTAGTTATTCCTCAAGCTTACGTGCATTTCAAAATTTTTTAAGTCATGCCTTCTTATTGTGCTGCATTTGGCTGCGGTAATAGTTCAGCAGGAAATAAAAATGTTTCCTTTCGTTCATTTCCTTTGAAAAATGTTAATTTAATAAAAGTATGGTTTGTGAAAATAAAAAGAGAAAATTTTCAACCGAGCCAATATTCAAAAATTTGTTCGGATCATTTTGAACCCGAATGTTTTCGTACAAAGATGTTTTCTGGTAGGAAATACTTGAAAGATGATGCAATACCAACAAAGTTTTCTTTTACTAAAGAAAATACTAGAAATAGGAAGAGAAAGTATGTATTAAATAATACTTTTTGATATTTTTTCATCAGCTATAATGCAATAACTATTACAGAGTTCTGAGCATTAGACATTGCTGAAACATGTCGCTTTAATTTTTGTACTGTGAATAATTTGATTGTAGAATTAATTTGTTTACTCAGCCTTATTCTATACTTATAAAGTTGAATGCATAAGCACATATTTTGACAGTTTCAGATTATTTAGTTTCCTACTTCTTTTCTTTAAAAAATTAAAAACAGTTTAAAGTTTTCATAATTTTGGTAAATGAGACAGTAATTTATTACCACATGCTGTTTTATTTCCTTCAACTACGTTTTAATTTGGTAGTAATAGTTCTTGCACTTTATTATGATAGATTGCTTCATCAGACTCTGTACAGCATATCATTTTTTCTTTTGCTTATTTATATTTCAAAAAATTTTTAGCTTCTTCATGGAACTTAAATAAGAATATTGATGTTGCTAATTTATTGCATTTTACTTCAGAAAAATGTGAAACACAAAAATTTGGCAATTTAAAAAACAATCTGGTTGGGCAATATTTTTATATTAAAGTTTTTTTTGTTGTGCCTGCACATCATTATTTATAGCCTATTTTATCCTGATTGTTTGTTTTGAGCTTTTAAAAGTAAAATTTTTCATCATCATATTTTATTTTTTTAGTAATTAAAGGTTATAGATAAAACAGCTTTTTTGAAAAGCTAAGATACTTGTTTTTATTTAACTTTAAAGTTAATATGTTTAAAAAAAAGCTATAAACAATATTAATATGATTATTTATTGAACTTCAACATGGGTCACAGTGTACCGCCCACTCCTGGGGCACAGTGGTCCACAATCCACTCTGCTCCTGTAATGCAGAATGTTCAAAATATTTAATAAATGCTTATTTTCTATAAAGAAATATTGTTTTAAAGTAGTTATTTAACTGTAAAATAAAGTAAACAAAGAAAAATAACAATTTATTTCACATAGTAAGAAATATTTTGTTTTGTATTTACTGCCTTTGATAAATATAACTGTAGTGTAATTGGTGATGATTCTATTCAAGTAAGATTCATGAGACGCAAATTGAATTGAAATCAGTTTGTTTTTCCCGAAACTGTAGATGAATCTGTTGTTGATGTCAATGATTTCATAATGTTCTCCCAGACCCAAAAGTATTTCAGGAAAATTCCAGGCACAATCTTACTTATAAGTATTTTGGAATTTCATTTGCAAATTTTAATGTGTGCTGATTTTTTTTTTTACTTAAGTAATAACTTCAACTAAATTGCAATTGTTCCTGTATTAATCAGTTATTATTTTCAAAATATAATTAATTTTTTTATTATTTTGTTTCTGTTTTAAAATGTTACTTGTAAATTTATATTACTATGTTATTTTGTGGTAAAGGGGAAATTTAAAAGAATTAGAGGTACTTTTCGCTTTTCGGTTAGCCGGGCGCCAGTGATATATGTACATATATAAATACATATGTATATCTACATACATATATGTGTATATATATATATGTGTATGTATATATATGTATACGTAGATATGTGTGTGTGTATACATATACATGTACATATATCACTGGCGCCCGGCTAACCGAAAAGTACCGAATTAGATTAATGAAAAATAGATTTATATTGTATTTCAGATAATACCTAATAGCGGTCCACTGTGCCCCGGTGGGTGGATCAGTGTGCCCCACTGGTCCACTTTACGGGTGTATATATATATATTTATTTTTTTTTTATTTTTTTTATTTTTTTTTAAAGAAAAGGTATTGAAAACTATGTTCTGAGAAAATTATGATGAATGTATAAAGGTTTAAGGAATATTCAAAAATATTTTCATGCAGATCGGTTTGTCAGTTAAAGAGAAAAAAAATGTTAACTGAAAAAGTGGTCCACTGTATGCCAGTCTCCCCTATATATATATATATATATGTGTTGTAGTACACATTTGTGTGTACGTAGTTTGGCTACTATTACTTTTTGAAAAAAATAATTGTATTCAAATTCCCTAAGGTGTACAGATTCTTTAAAATACCTGTAAATTTTTCTAAATTGTTAAAGAATCGACTTGAAATTATATATATATATATATATATATATATATATATAATATATATATGTATGTATATGCAGACTTAAGAAGACTATATAACCATTTCAGTATAAAAATAAGTACAGAGAATTAAATACTGAAGATCTTTTTTATGATTAAATTATAGAATTTTTTTAAATATATATTTAGACTCTTTATGATTCATTATATTTTTTGCATAAATATATTTTACTTAACTGACATTTGTTAAAGAAATTTCATTTGATTTTATTGAGAATTTTGCTGTATTAAATTAATAGATTTTCAAAATTGTGATTGTTAATTTTTTTCTTTACTAATGTGAAAAGATATAATCTAAAAAGTTGTAAATACTCATATCCATAATATCTCTAAATGAAATTTCCTACTGTGTGGCCTTTTTCTGTTTTGTCATGGCAATTTATTTGGAAAATAATTGAAATATAATACCTCAAACTCAAATTTACAACTCTGTGGCCTTCTTTTTTTATTTTTCATTTATAGAATGCCAGAGCTATCTTAACTGAGCAGAAAATATTTTACCTTATTTTGTTATGTAATAGTAAAAAAATTTTTTTTAACTAGTACTATAGAACAAACGAGACTTTAAAAAGCAAGCAATCAACAATATATGTTGGATTAAGAATCTTCAACTAGTGTCTTGTTTCAACTGATTTCGCTAATATCTACCCACCAGATGAGAGCGAAAATTAAGACAAGTAAATGTAAATAAATAAATATCAAAGATTACTATTTTCGGTTTTTGTTAATATATTGTGCATTTTAGTAAAGTTACTGATATTTGATGCTTTTATGATATTCTTTACCTAATTTCTTTTTTAGATTTCAGTACAGTGAGATTGGCACATTCAGTATTTCTTGTTTATGTGCATGAGACACACATACATGCAGTATAGTGATTGCGGCACTAATGAATGTCTTTTATTTTTCGCAGATTCCAATATAGCGAGGTCGTTGTATTCGGTGATGTGTTTATGTTGTTTTTTCATGTGCAGAAACCACTCATTTTTATCATTAAATTCATTAACTATTTAAAAATTTAGAATAACAATATTCGTTCATCTGTTTATTAAGTGTTATAGTTTGCTGTTAGTTTATTTTACAGAAAATGGTCAATGGGATAATGAAGAAGTACTCATCGTTATAATTTTTCGTATTAAACTCATATAATAAAACAAACCTGTTTTTTTTTATTATTTATTTATTAATTTATCCTACCTAAAAACTACACATTTTTCTTTTCATTACTAAACACAATAATAGTGTGTTAAAAAATTAATAATGTGTATAAGAATTGATAATGATATATGATAATCATATGGCTGCACTATATTAATTTAAAATTCTATTTTCCAGGATTGATGCAGCAAATCATGATGAAGACCTAATTGATGATTATGAATCTATCGAAAATGATAAAAAAAAATGAGCCCTCATCTTCTAAAAAAGATGTATCTGTGCAAACTGAAGATGATTTAATTTTAAGTCTTTTAAATGAGAAAATAGTTCTCCAGAATAAGTTGGATGAACTTCTAGCGAAGCTGAAGCTAGAAGCCAAATATTTTATATTAAATAAACTTTACAGCAAGCAATAATTATTTTGTACATACATAACTGATATCAGAATTCTGATAATGTGTTTAAAAAAAAAATCAATTTAAACTTGCCTCATTTTGGCTTAAAAAGGGGCTCACCAAATTTTATAAAAAATTCTAAGTATATAAAAAACTTTATTAATATTATCTAAAGAGCAATTGGCAATTGCTCCTTCAAAATATTTGAAGACTTTTATTTTGCCAATTGCCCTTTCAATATGTACACGATGATGGGAAACACATTTATTTTCAGTTTTTTCGATTGGGGTGAATTAAATTTTATTTGCTACATAATGGGGTGTTATAAGGGTGCATCCTTTTTTTCCTAATTCCTTGCCCCCTGTCAGCTAGAACAAGATCCCCTTCTTACAATAAAGAGAGCATTCCTGATTTTAATAATAACTCTTTATCGGATATAGATCCACCCCATAAATCAGAAATTGCACCTGATGGTGTAATACCCACCATTGCTTTTAATGTGTTACTGTTTTTATGATAACTGAATGTTGCTTGTTGCACTGATGCATCAGTTGGCCGCTGAATCTTGAATTCAGTGCAATCTATCACTACTCGGCATTGAGGGTACAGCTTATAGAATGGCAAAGGCACCGTTTCTTGGATCTGTTTTTTGGTTGGCCAGATGTTAATGTTCTTAATTTTTCGATATATTATATTAATTTCTGGCACATCTTTGATACAAATGGCTGTTGTGTCTGAAAGAGATGTGCCAGAAAATTTTGCGAAATTCCTGTTCTGTAGTATAAGAATTGTTCTAAGAACAAAAATAATCTGTTTCTAGGATTCAGGAAACAGTCTTTTGAAAGGCTTTCTTGCAGCTTTAAGAAAGTAAAAATGACTTCAAACTGATTTTTTGAGAATCCCGTCAAACTTTTGAACATTTCTTCATCTTGGATAGATAGAATTCCTTGCTGATTAGAAACCTCCTGTCAGCTAGAACAAGATCCCCTTCTTCCAATAAAGAGAGCATTCCTGTCAGTGACTTTTTTTAGCAGAAAAAAAAATATATATATTGATTTTCCAAGCTTTATGTTTGATGCTGAATTTTTAAATGCAGAACCAATAATTAGAAGGAATAATATTTAGTTAGAATAGCTACTGAAAGATAAACTGTCTGATTTAAATAATATATTATTTATAGCTTCATTAAAAAAAATCTTTTCTGTATCCATACTGTATTTAAATTATATGTATAGTTTTTTTTTTTTTTTTTACAACGTCTATTTTGTATTACATTATTAGTGGCTTATTTATTTTATGTATATCATATATATATATTATAAAGCAAGCTCTAAGAGCTCTTAATATATGAAGAATAAGAAGCTCTAAAAGTGTATGTCTGGGGTAATTTCAGAAACTACCTGTTGAATTTTTTGCAGTTTGTATCATCGGATAGAGAAAATTCCCAGTCATTATGATGTATATATATGTATGTATCGTAAATTTTTTCTCTTATTTACAGAATATTTTTGTATTTCCAGTTGACGTTAGCAGTGTTTTTACTTCATAGAAATTAAAAAAATAATGTAATATGTAATTTCTTATTTGTGCAAATTAAAAATATGCTGAGCTTGAACTTTATAGATAAATGTATTTATAGATATCTTTAAAATATCATGGAACTTTTCCAAAGCTGAAGCGGGTTGCTAATAAGTGTATATAAACATATCTATTTATCATATTTTGAATGTGTTGTAAAGTGTTTCATAAATCTATGCTTAATTTACTTGTTGTACTTGTTGAAATACGATTAGATGCACAAAAAGTATGTGAAATGTTGCAGAACCAAAAAATGTGGGTACACATTACTATACAGGGTGATCCTGAATTCATGGTACATAACACTGTAACAAACAATTTTTTATAATGCCGATATAGCACAAAATTTCAGGACAGACTACAATATTTTTGGACATTTTTTTCAGGAATTTCAGGAAAAGTACGGCCCCTGAATAAAGTTTGTACCATGAATTTAGGATCACCCTGTATAAAATCTTCATCTCTATGATTGGTATTTTTGCATCAGTAATTTAAAATACATCTAATTATTTTTAGAAGCACATATTGTAATTTTATTCTTACATATTATTCTTTACCCAAAATCTCAAATATTTTTCATACTGTTTCAAAAATATCTTATTTGCTTTAATGTAATCATTAAAATTTCGTTATGAATAAATTATTTTTTTAACTTATGTAGACACATTTTTGTGCACCCAGTAATAATTTGTATGATTTATATTGTGTATTACATTTATTGTTCTTCAAACATATTAATTTAATTATTTAACATAATTAAATTAAGTCCTAACATTAATTTAACATAATTAATTTAATTATTAAAATTTCTGAATCAGAACCACGCCTTTTCTCCCTAAATTAAACAAATAATTTAGATCCGCCTACGACAGACGCTTTTTTTCTGTCACCGCATAAACCTAGTATTCAGGGGGTGGTGAGCCAAGATAGAATGACTTTCGTCATCTTAATAACTCTCCTTTGCTCCATTTCCAACATTACAAAGTAAAAAATATTTAAAACTTTATTAATTTTTTTAAAGTCTAAATTTTTTTTAAAGTTTCCAGCAATTATAAATAGTCAATAATAGTCAAATTATCCTCGCCTCACCACACACAACTTAAAATCTTTAAAATACTTTCATATTTGAACCTATTCACCCTTTTTTGTTACTTTGAAATAACAATAAATAAATAATCATCTAAATCATTTACTGCAGAAACAAAGGGGGGAGGGTGAAAGCAGATTATAGTGGATTAAAGTTTGTTTTAATTTATTTATTTACTTATTAATATTATTAATAAAAGGGAATGTGGAGCAATAAGAACAAACAATGTGAATAAACAATAATAATTAGTAAAATGGGGTAAAAAGAGACATTGATCAAAGTGCGTAGCTAAAAAAGCTTTTAACAATTTATAAAATGAAATATGAATTGAAAAACTGACCTCTAAAACCTAAAATATCAGTTATATAAATATATTTAACCCATTTTACACTATATCATTGTATTTTGCAATTTTATTGTGAAAAACTCTGGTATTATATGTGTCGGTCAAAATGAAGGTATTTAAGTGTATGTTTTTAACGCATATTTAAAAAAAATTAGGATTTTTTTCTTCTCTCTTTTACTAACCACTCCTTCTCTAAGATATATTTAAGTCTCAGATGTAATAAAATAATCAATCTTTTGTAATTAACAAATATATTTCATCGGAACATGCAATAACAACTGTTTTGTAAGTATATTTTTTCAAATATATAACATAAACAAAAAATACACTTCATAATAATTGCTTCAAAAATTTTCTTAACATTTTATTAAAAAAAAAAAAAAATTAAAATACCCTCCTCTCTTCCCCCCTACCCCCGACCAGCCCCACCCCTAAAACTTGTAAAATTTTTTATTCGTTCTGTAACACTGAAACATACTCCTCGTTTGAAACACTGTGATAAATAACTTTCAAGCCGGAAAATTTTTAAAGGTAAATATTTACGTATTAAAACATTAAGTACCTGTTTTGTTTCGTAGGGTAATATTAAGTCTAGTATAATAAGCTATCTAACCGAGTGTTGATAGCTTTATAATAATGAAAACGAAAATAGAAATGCACTTCTGTGTGTTGTTTGTAATACTGAAACTGACAAAAGAAAGTGCTTTATAAATGCATGGTTGTAATGTATATATTATGAAATTTTATAATGAAAAACTATATTATATTTAGTCATTGTTAAAAATCTGACAGATTATGCAAAATATCCGTTAGATATCATTACGATTCATTAGATGTACATGAGAAAATGAATAAATAAACGAGGTAAAAGTGACGAATCTTGCTGTTTCTAATTTCTTTATTTCTTAAAATACCAGGAGCGTCAAAAGTTCGTTAAAACTTTAAAAAAATCATTGAAAAGAAACAAATGACGCAAAAAATTTGCGTTTGCAGGAATGGGATTAGAAAGAGATTAGATTTTTTTTTAATGACAAAAAAAAAAAAAATGCTGGTTAAAAAATAACCCATAGATGGCACTGCGTGCATAATATCAAGCAGTTTTATGCAAATCAGGTTGTCAATGGACAGTATTCCTGTGACGTCACAGTAGGTAAAATGGCGGCGGTTGAGCCTCCAACTCCTTCATCGGCGGCGGCGGCGTGCTTTGTTTACTAGTTATTCCTCAAGCTTACGTGCATTTCAAAATTTTTTAAGTCATGCCTTCTTATTGTGCTGCATTTGGCTGCGGTAATAGTTCAGCAGGAAATAAAAATGTTTCCTTTCGTTCATTTCCTTTGAAAAATGTTAATTTAATAAAAGTATGGTTTGTGAAAATAAAAAGAGAAAATTTTCAACCGAGCCAATATTCAAAAATTTGTTCGGATCATTTTGAACCCGAATGTTTTCGTACAAAGATGTTTTCTGGTAGGAAATACTTGAAAGATGATGCAATACCAACAAAGTTTTCTTTTACTAAAGAAAATACTAGAAATAGGAAGAGAAAGTATGCATTAAATAATACTTTTTGATATTTTTTCATCAGCTATAATGCAATAACTATTACAGAGTTCTGAGCATTAGACATTGCTGAAACATGTCGCTTTAATTTTTGTACTGTGAATAATTTGATTGTAGAATTAATTTGTTTACTCAGCCTTATTCTATACTTATAAAGTTGAATGCATAAGCACATATTTTGACAGTTTCAGATTATTTAGTTTCCTACTTCTTTTCTTTAAAAAATTAAAAACAGTTTAAAGTTTTCATAATTTTGGTAAATGAGACAGTAATTTATTACCACATGCTGTTTTATTTCCTTCAACTACGTTTTAATTTGGTAGTAATAGTTCTTGCACTTTATTATGATAGATTGCTTCATCAGACTCTGTACAGCATATCATTTTTTCTTTTGCTTATTTATATTTCAAAAAATTTTTAGCTTCTTCATGGAACTTAAATAAGAATATTGATGTTGCTAATTTATTGCATTTTACTTCAGAAAAATGTGAAACACAAAAATTTGGCAATTTAAAAAACAATCTGGTTGGGCAATATTTTTATATTAAAGTTTTTTTTGTTGTGCCTGCACATCATTATTTATAGCCTATTTTATCCTGATTGTTTGTTTTGAGCTTTTAAAAGTAAAATTTTTCATCATCATATTTTATTTTTTTAGTAATTAAAGGTTATAGATAAAACAGCTTTTTTGAAAAGCTAAGATACTTGTTTTTATTTAACTTTAAAGTTAATATGTTTAAAAAAAAGCTATAAACAATATTAATATGATTATTTATTGAACTTCAACATGGGTCACAGTGTACCGCCCACTCCTGGGGCACAGTGGTCCACAATCCACTCTGCTCCTGTAATGCAGAATGTTCAAAATATTTAATAAATGCTTATTTTCTATAAAGAAATATTGTTTTAAAGTAGTTATTTAACTGTAAAATAAAGTAAACAAAGAAAAATAACAATTTATTTCACATAGTAAGAAATATTTTGTTTTGTATTTACTGCCTTTGATAAATATAACTGTAGTGTAATTGGTGATGATTCTATTCAAGTAAGATTCATGAGACGCAAATTGAATTGAAATCAGTTTGTTTTTCCCGAAACTGTAGATGAATCTGTTGTTGATGTCAATGATTTCATAATGTTCTCCCAGACCCAAAAGTATTTCAGGAAAATTCCAGGCACAATCTTACTTATAAGTATTTTGGAATTTCATTTGCAAATTTTAATGTGTGCTGATTTTTTTTTTTACTTAAGTAATAACTTCAACTAAATTGCAATTGTTCCTGTATTAATCAGTTATTATTTTCAAAATATAATTAATTTTTTTATTATTTTGTTTCTGTTTTAAAATGTTACTTGTAAATTTATATTACTATGTTATTTTGTGGTAAAGGGGAAATTTAAAAGAATTAGAGGTACTTTTCGCTTTTCGGTTAGCCGGGCGCCAGTGATATATGTACATATATAAATACATATGTATATCTACATACATATATGTGTATATATATATATGTGTATGTATATATATGTATACGTAGATATGTGTGTGTGTATACATATACATGTACATATATCACTGGCGCCCGGCTAACCGAAAAGTACCGAATTAGATTAATGAAAAATAGATTTATATTGTATTTCAGATAATACCTAATAGCGGTCCACTGTGCCCCGGTGGGTGGATCAGTGTGCCCCACTGGTCCACTTTACGGGTGTATATATATATATTTATTTTTTTTTTATTTATTTATTTTTTTTTTAAAGAAAAGGTATTGAAAACTATGTTCTGAGAAAATTATGATGAATGTATAAAGGTTTAAGGAATATTCAAAAATATTTTCATGCAGATCGGTTTGTCAGTTAAAGAGAAAAAAAATGTTAACTGAAAAAGTGGTCCACTGTATGCCAGTCTCCCCTATATATATATATATATGTGTTGTAGTACACATTTGTGTGTACGTAGTTTGGCTACTATTACTTTTTGAAAATAATAATTGTATTCAAATTCCCTAAGGTGTACAGATTCTTTAAAATACCTGTAAATTTTTCTAAATTGTTAAAGAATCGACTTGAAATTATATATATATATATATATAATATATATATGTATGTATATGCAGACTTAAAAAGACTATATAACCATTTCAGTATAAAAATAAGTACAGAGAATTAAATACTGAAGATCTTTTTTATGATTAAATTATAGAATTTTTTTAAATATATATTTAGACTCTTTATGATTCATTATATTTTTTGCATAAATATATTTTACTTAACTGACATTTGTTAAAGAAATTTCATTTGATTTTATTGAGAATTTTGCTGTATTAAATTAATAGATTTTCAAAATTGTGATTGTTAATTTTTTTCTTTACTAATGTGAAAAGATATAATCTAAAAAGTTGTAAATACTCATATCCATAATATCTCTAAATGAAATTTCCTACTGTGTGGCCTTTTTCTGTTTTGTCATGGCAATTTATTTGGAAAATAATTGAAATATAATACCTCAAACTCAAATTTACAACTCTGTGGCCTTCTTTTTTTATTTTTCATTTATAGAATGCCAGAGCTATCTTAACTGAGCAGAAAATATTTTACCTTATTTTGTTATGTAATAGTAAAAAAAATTTTTTTAACTAGTACTATAGAACAAACGAGACTTTAAAAAGCAAGCAATCAACAATATATGTTGGATTAAGAATCTTCAACTAGTGTCTTGTTTCAACTGATTTCGCTAATATCTACCCACCAGATGAGAGCGAAAAT
Source organism: Maratus michaelseni (assembly GCA_963931845.1). Classification (NCBI taxonomy): domain Eukaryota; kingdom Metazoa; phylum Arthropoda; class Arachnida; order Araneae; family Salticidae; genus Maratus; species Maratus michaelseni. The sequence goes on along the minus strand of OZ007598.1, from coordinate 113,568,511 downwards.
TAAGACAAGTAAATGTAAATAAATAAATATCAAAGATTACTATTTTCGGTTTTTGTTAATATATTGTGCATCTTAGTAAAGTTACTGATATTTGATGCTTTTATGATATTCTTTACCTAATTTCTTTTTTAGATTTCAGTACAGTGAGATTGGCACATTCAGTATTTCTTGTTTATGTGCATGAGACACACATACATGCAGTATAGTGATTGCGGCACTAATGAATGTCTTTTATTTTTCGCAGATTCCAATATAGCGAGGTCGTTGTATTCGGTGATGTGTTTATGTTGTTTTTTCATGTGCAGAAACCACTCATTTTTATCATTAAATTCATTAACTATTTAAAAATTTAGAATAACAATATTCGTTCATCTGTTTATTAAGTGTTATAGTTTGCTGTTAGTTTATTTTACAGAAAATGGTCAATGGGATAATGAAGAAGTACTCATCGTTATAATTTTTCGTATTAAACTCATATAATAAAATAAACCTGTTTTTTTTTATTATTTATTTATTAATTTATCCTACCTAAAAACTACACATTTTTCTTTTCATTACTAAACACAATAATAGTGTGTTAAAAAATTAATAATGTGTATAAGAATTGATAATGATATATGATAATCATATGGCTGCACTATATTAATTTAAAATTCTATTTTCCAGGATTGATGCAGCAAATCATGATGAAGACCTAATTGATGATTATGAATCTATCGAAAATGATAAAAAAAAATGAGCCCTCATCTTCTAAAAAAGATGTATCTGTGCAAACTGAAGATGATTTAATTTTAAGTCTTTTAAATGAGAAAATAGTTCTCCAGAATAAGTTGGATGAACTTCTAGCGAAGCTGAAGCTAGAAGCCAAATATTTTATATTAAATAAACTTTACAGCAAGCAATAATTATTTTGTACATACATAACTGATATCAGAATTCTGATAATGTGTTTAAAAAAAAAAATCAATTTAAACTTGCCTCATTTTGGCTTAAAAAGGGGCTCACCAAATTTTATAAAAAATTCTAAGTATATAAAAAACTTTATTAATATTATCTAAAGAGCAATTGGCAATTGCTCCTTCAAAATATTTGAAGACTTTTATTTTGCCAATTGCCCTTTCAATATGTACACGATGATGGGAAACACATTTATTTTCAGTTTTTTCGATTGGGGTGAATTAAATTTTATTTGCTACATAATGGGGTGTTATAAGGGTGCATCCTTTTTTTCCTAATTCCTTGCCCCCTGTCAGCTAGAACAAGATCCCCTTCTTACAATAAAGAGAGCATTCCTGATTTTAATAATAACTCTTTATCGGATATAGATCCACCCCATAAATCAGAAATTGCACCTGATGGTGTAATACCCACCATTGCTTTTAATGTGTTACTGTTTTTATGATAACTGAATGTTGCTTGTTGCACTGATGCATCAGTTGGCCGCTGAATCTTGAATTCAGTGCAATCTATCACTACTCGGCATTGAGGGTACAGCTTATAGAATGGCAAAGGCACCGTTTCTTGGATCTGTTTTTTGGTTGGCCAGATGTTAATGTTCTTAATTTTTCGATATATTATATTAATTTCTGGCACATCTTTGATACAAATGGCTGTTGTGTCTGAAAGAGATGTGCCAGAAAATTTTGCGAAATTCCTGTTCTGTAGTATAAGAATTGTTCTAAGAACAAAAATAATCTGTTTCTAGGATTCAGGAAACAGTCTTTTGAAAGGCTTTCTTGCAGCTTTAAGAAAGTAAAAATGACTTCAAACTGATTTTTTGAGAATCCCGTCAAACTTTTGAACATTTCTTCATCTTGGATAGATAGAATTCCTTGCTGATTAGAAACCTCCTGTCAGCTAGAACAAGATCCCCTTCTTCCAATAAAGAGAGCATTCCTGTCAGTGACTTTTTTTAGCAGAAAAAAAAAATATATATATTGATTTTCCAAGCTTTATGTTTGATGCTGAATTTTTAAATGCAGAACCAATAATTAGAAGGAATAATATTTAGTTAGAATAGCTACTGAAAGATAAACTGTCTGATTTAAATAATATATTATTTATAGCTTCATTAAAAAAAATCTTTTCTGTATCCATACTGTATTTAAATTATATGTATAGTTTTTTTTTTTTTTTTACAACGTCTATTTTGTATTACATTATTAGTGGCTTATTTATTTTATGTATATCATATATATATATTATAAAGCAAGCTCTAAGAGCTCTTAATATATGAAGAATAAGAAGCTCTAAAAGTGTATGTCTGGGGTAATTTCAGAAACTACCTGTTGAATTTTTTGCAGTTTGTATCATCGGATAGAGAAAATTCCCAGTCATTATGATGTATATATATGTATGTATCGTAAATTTTTTCTCTTATTTACAGAATATTTTTGTATTTCCAGTTGACGTTAGCAGTGTTTTTACTTCATAGAAATTAAAAAAATAATGTAATATGTAATTTCTTATTTGTGCAAATTAAAAATATGCTGAGCTTGAACTTTATAGATAAATGTATTTATAGATATCTTTAAAATATCATGGAACTTTTCCAAAGCTGAAGCGGGTTGCTAATAAGTGTATATAAACATATCTATTTATCATATTTTGAATGTGTTGTAAAGTGTTTCATAAATCTATGCTTAATTTACTTGTTGTACTTGTTGAAATACGATTAGATGCACAAAAAGTATGTGAAATGTTGCAGAACCAAAAAATGTGGGTACACATTACTATACAGGGTGATCCTGAATTCATGGTACATAACACTGTAACAAACAATTTTTTATAATGCCGATATAGCACAAAAATTCAGGACAGACTACAATATTTTTGGACATTTTTTTCAGGAATTTCAGGAAAAGTACGGCCCCTGAATAAAGTTTGTACCATGAATTTAGGATCACCCTGTATAAAATCTTCATCTCTATGATTGGTATTTTTGCATCAGTAATTTAAAATACATCTAATTATTTTTAGAAGCACATATTGTAATTTTATTCTTACATATTATTCTTTACCCAAAATCTCAAATATTTTTCATACTGTTTCAAAAATATCTTATTTGCTTTAATGTAATCATTAAAATTTCGTTATGAATAAATTATTTTTTTAACTTATGTAGACACATTTTTGTGCACCCAGTAATAATTTGTATGATTTATATTGTGTATTACATTTATTGTTCTTCAAACATATTAATTTAATTATTTAACATAATTAAATTAAGTCCTAACATTAATTTAACATAATTAATTTAATTATTAAAATTTCTGAATCAGAACCACGCCTTTTCTCCCTAAATTAAACAAATAATTTAGATCCGCCTACGACAGACGCTTTTTTTCTGTCACCGCATAAACCTAGTATTCAGGGGGTGGTGAGCCAAGATAGAATGACTTTCGTCATCTTAATAACTCTCCTTTGCTCCATTTCCAACATTACAAAGTAAAAAATATTTAAAACTTTATTAATTTTTTTAAAGTCTAAATTTTTTTGAAAGTTTCCAGCAATTATAAATAGTCAATAATAGTCAAATTATCCTCGCCTCACCACACACAACTTAAAATCTTTAAAATACTTTCATATTTGAACCTATTCACCCTTTTTTGTTACTTTGAAATAACAATAAATAAATAATCATCTAAATCATTTACTGCAGAAACAAAGGGGGGAGGGTGAAAGCAGATTATAGTGGATTAAAGTTTGTTTTAATTTATTTATTTACTTATTAATATTATTAATAAAAGGGAATGTGGAGCAATAAGAACAAACAATGTGAATAAACAATAATAATTAGTAAAATGGGGTAAAAAGAGACATTGATCAAAGTGCGTAGCTAAAAAAGCTTTTAACAATTTATAAAATGAAATATGAATTGAAAAACTGACCTCTAAAACCTAAAATATCAGTTATATAAATATATTTAACCCATTTTACACTATATCATTGTATTTTGCAATTTTATTGTGAAAAACTCTGGTATTATATGTGTCGGTCAAAATGAAGGTATTTAAGTGTATGTTTTTAACGCATATTTAAAAAAAATTAGGATTTTTTTCTTCTCTCTTTTACTAACCACTCCTTCTCTAAGATATATTTAAGTCTCAGATGTAATAAAATAATCAATCTTTTGTAATTAACAAATATATTTCATCGGAACATGCAATAACAACTGTTTTGTAAGTATATTTTTTCAAATATATAACATAAACAAAAAATACACTTCATAATAATTGCTTAAAAAATTTTCTTAACATTTTATTAAAAAAAAAAAAAATTAAAATACCCTCCTCTCTTCCCCCCTACCCCCGACCAGCCCCACCCCTAAAACTTGTAAAATTTTTTATTCGTTCTGTAACACTGAAACATACTCCTCGTTTGAAACACTGTGATAAATAACTTTCAAGCCGGAAAATTTTTAAAGGTAAATATTTACGTATTAAAACATTAAGTACCTGTTTTGTTTCGTAGGGTAATATTAAGTCTAGTATAATAAGCTATCTAACCGAGTGTTGATAGCTTTATAATAATGAAAACGAAAATAGAAATGCACTTCTGTGTGTTGTTTGTAATACTGAAACTGACAAAAGAAAGTACTTTATAAATGCATGGTTGTAATGTATATATTATGAAATTTTATAATGAAAAACTATATTATATTTAGTCATTGTTAAAAATCTGACAGATTATGCAAAATATCCGTTAGATATCATTACGATTCATTAGATGTACATGAGAAAATGAATAAATAAACGAGGTAAAAGTGACGAATCTTGCTGTTTCTAATTTCTTTATTTCTTAAAATACCAGGAGCGTCAAAAGTTCGTTAAAACTTTAAAAAAAGCATTGAAAAGAAACAAATGACGCAAAAAATTTGCGTTTGCAGGAATGGGATTAGAAAGAGATTAGATTTTTTTTTAATGACAAAAAAAAAAAAAATGCTGGTTAAAAAATAACCCATAGATGGCACTGCGTGCATAATATCAAGCAGTTTTATGCAAATCAGGTTGTCAATGGACAGTATTCCTGTGACGTCACAGTAGGTAAAATGGCGGCGGTTGAGCCTCCAACTCCTTCATCGGCGGCGGCGGCGTGCTTTGTTTACTAGTTATTCCTCAAACTTACGTGCATTTCAAAATTTTTTAAGTCATGCCTTCTTATTGTGCTGCATTTGGCTGCGGTAATAGTTCAGCAGGAAATAAAAATGTTTCCTTTCGTTCATTTCCTTTGAAAAATGTTAATTTAATAAAAGTATGGTTTGTGAAAATAAAAAGAGAAAATTTTCAACCGAGCCAATATTCAAAAATTTGTTCGGATCATTTTGAACCCGAATGTTTTCGTACAAAGATGTTTTCTGGTAGGAAATACTTGAAAGATGATGCAATACCAACAAAGTTTTCTTTTACTAAAGAAAATACTAGAAATAGGAAGAGAAAGTATGCATTAAATAATACTTTTTGATATTTTTTCATCAGCTATAATGCAATAACTATTACAGAGTTCTGAGCATTAGACATTGCTGAAACATGTCGCTTTAATTTTTGTACTGTGAATAATTTGATTGTAGAATTAATTTGTTTACTCAGCCTTATTCTATACTTATAAAGTTGAATGCATAAGCACATATTTTGACAGTTTCAGATTATTTAGTTTCCTACTTCTTTTCTTTAAAAAATTAAAAACAGTTTAAAGTTTTCATAATTTTGGTAAATGAGACAGTAATTTATTACCACATGCTGTTTTATTTCCTTCAACTACGTTTTAATTTGGTAGTAATAGTTCTTGCACTTTATTATGATAGATTGCTTCATCAGACTCTGTACAGCATATCATTTTTTCTTTTGCTTATTTATATTTCAAAAAATTTTTAGCTTCTTCATGGAACTTAAATAAGAATATTGATGTTGCTAATTTATTGCATTTTACTTCAGAAAAATGTGAAACACAAAAATTTGGCAATTTAAAAAACAATCTGGTTGGGCAATATTTTTATATTAAAGTTTTTTTTGTTGTGCCTGCACATCATTATTTATAGCCTATTTTATCCTGATTGTTTGTTTTGAGCTTTTAAAAGTAAAATTTTTCATCATCATATTTTATTTTTTTAGTAATTAAAGGTTATAGATAAAACAGCTTTTTTGAAAAGCTAAGATACTTGTTTTTATTTAACTTTAAAGTTAATATGTTTAAAAAAAAGCTATAAACAATATTAATATGATTATTTATTGAACTTCAACATGGGTCACAGTGTACCGCCCACTCCTGGGGCACAGTGGTCCACAATCCACTCTGCTCCTGTAATGCAGAATGTTCAAAATATTTAATAAATGCTTATTTTCTATAAAGAAATATTGTTTTAAAGTAGTTATTTAACTGTAAAATAAAGTAAACAAAGAAAAATAACAATTTATTTCACATAGTAAGAAATATTTTGTTTTGTATTTACTGCCTTTGATAAATATAACTGTAGTGTAATTGGTGATGATTCTATTCAAGTAAGATTCATGAGACGCAAATTGAATTGAAATCAGTTTGTTTTTCCCGAAACTGTAGATGAATCTGTTGTTGATGTCAATGATTTCATAATGTTCTCCCAGACCCAAAAGTATTTCAGGAAAATTCCAGGCACAATCTTACTTATAAGTATTTTGGAATTTCATTTGCAAATTTTAATGTGTGCTGATTTTTTTTTTTTTTTACTTAAGTAATAACTTCAACTAAATTGCAATTGTTCCTGTATTAATCAGTTATTATTTTCAAAATATAATTAATTTTTTTATTATTTTGTTTCTGTTTTAAAATGTTACTTGTAAATTTATATTACTATGTTATTTTGTGGTAAAGGGGAAATTTAAAAGAATTAGAGGTACTTTTCGCTTTTCGGTTAGCCGGGCGCCAGTGATATATGTACATATATAAATACATATGTATATCTACATACATATATGTGTATATATATATATGTGTATGTATATATATGTATACGTAGATATGTGTGTGTGTATACATATACATGTACATATATCACTGGCGCCCGGCTAACCGAAAAGTACCGAATTAGATTAATGAAAAATAGATTTATATTGTATTTCAGATAATACCTAATAGCGGTCCACTGTGCCCCGGTGGGTGGATCAGTGTGCCCCACTGGTCCACTTTACGGGTGTATATATATATATATATATTTTTTTTTATTTATTTATTTATTTTTTTTTTAAAGAAAAGGTATTGAAAACTATGTTCTGAGAAAATTATGATGAATGTATAAAGGTTTAAGGAATATTCAAAAATATTTTCATGCAGATCGGTTTGTCAGTTAAAGAGAAAAAAAATGTTAACTGAAAAAGTGGTCCACTGTATGCCAGTCTCCCCTATATATATATATATATATGTGTTGTAGTACACATTTGTGTGTACGTAGTTTGGCTACTATTACTTTTTGAAAAAAATAATTGTATTCAAATTCCCTAAGGTGTACAGATTCTTTAAAATACCTGTAAATTTGTCTAAATTGTTAAAGAATCGACTTGAAATTATATATATATATATATATATATATATATATATATATATAATATATATATGTATGTATATGCAGACTTAAAAAGACTATATAACCATTTCAGTATAAAAATAAGTACAGAGAATTAAATACTGAAGATCTTTTTTATGATTAAATTATAGAATTTTTTTAAATATATATTTAGACTCTTTATGATTCATTATATTTTTTGCATAAATATATTTTACTTAACTGACATTTGTTAAAGAAATTTCATTTGATTTTATTGAGAATTTTGCTGTATTAAATTAATAGATTTTCAAAATTGTGATTGTTAATTTTTTTCTTTACTAATGTGAAAAGATATAATCTAAAAAGTTGTAAATACTCATATCCATAATATCTCTAAATGAAATTTCCTACTGTGTGGCCTTTTTCTGTTTTGTCATGGCAATTTATTTGGAAAATAATTGAAATATAATACCTCAAACTCAAATTTACAACTCTGTGGCCTTCTTTTTTTATTTTTCATTTATAGAATGCCAGAGCTATCTTAACTGAGCAGAAAATATTTTACCTTATTTTGTTATGTAATAGTAAAAAAAATTTTTTTAACTAGTACTATAGAACAAACGAGACTTTAAAAAGCAAGCAATCAACAATATATGTTGGATTAAGAATCTTCAACTAGTGTCTTGTTTCAACTGATTTCGCTAATATCTACCCACCAGATGAGAGCGAAAATTAAGACAAGTAAATGTAAATAAATAAATATCAAAGATTACTATTTTCGGTTTTTGTTAATATATTGTGCATCTTAGTAAAGTTACTGATATTTGATGCTTTTATGATATTCTTTACCTAATTTCTTTTTTAGATTTCAGTACAGTGAGATTGGCACATTCAGTATTTCTTGTTTATGTGCATGAGACACACATACATGCAGTATAGTGATTGCGGCACTAATGAATGTCTTTTATTTTTCGCAGATTCCAATATAGCGAGGTCGTTGTATTCGGTGATGTGTTTATGTTGTTTTTTCATGTGCAGAAACCACTCATTTTTATCATTAAATTCATTAACTATTTAAAAATTTAGAATAACAATATTCGTTCATCTGTTTATTAAGTGTTATAGTTTGCTGTTAGTTTATTTTACAGAAAATGGTCAATGGGATAATGAAGAAGTACTCATCGTTATAATTTTTCGTATTAAACTCATATAATAAAATAAACCTGTTTTTTTTTATTATTTATTTATTAATTTATCCTACCTAAAAACTACACATTTTTCTTTTCATTACTAAACACAATAATAGTGTGTTAAAAAATTAATAATGTGTATAAGAATTGATAATGATATATGATAATCATATGGCTGCACTATATTAATTTAAAATTCTATTTTCCAGGATTGATGCAGCAAATCATGATGAAGACCTAATTGATGATTATGAATCTATCGAAAATGATAAAAAAAAATGAGCCCTCATCTTCTAAAAAAGATGTATCTGTGCAAACTGAAGATGATTTAATTTTAAGTCTTTTAAATGAGAAAATAGTTCTCCAGAATAAGTTGGATGAACTTCTAGCGAAGCTGAAGCTAGAAGCCAAATATTTTATATTAAATAAACTTTACAGCAAGCAATAATTATTTTGTACATACATAACTGATATCAGAATTCTGATAATGTGTTTAAAAAAAAAAATCAATTTAAACTTGCCTCATTTTGGCTTAAAAAGGGGCTCACCAAATTTTATAAAAAATTCTAAGTATATAAAAAACTTTATTAATATTATCTAAAGAGCAATTGGCAATTGCTCCTTCAAAATATTTGAAGACTTTTATTTTGCCAATTGCCCTTTCAATATGTACACGATGATGGGAAACACATTTATTTTCAGTTTTTTCGATTGGGGTGAATTAAATTTTATTTGCTACATAATGGGGTGTTATAAGGGTGCATCCTTTTTTTCCTAATTCCTTGCCCCCTGTCAGCTAGAACAAGATCCCCTTCTTACAATAAAGAGAGCATTCCTGATTTTAATAATAACTCTTTATCGGATATAGATCCACCCCATAAATCAGAAATTGCACCTGATGGTGTAATACCCACCATTGCTTTTAATGTGTTACTGTTTTTATGATAACTGAATGTTGCTTGTTGCACTGATGCATCAGTTGGCCGCTGAATCTTGAATTCAGTGCAATCTATCACTACTCGGCATTGAGGGTACAGCTTATAGAATGGCAAAGGCACCGTTTCTTGGATCTGTTTTTTGGTTGGCCAGATGTTAATGTTCTTAATTTTTCGATATATTATATTAATTTCTGGCACATCTTTGATACAAATGGCTGTTGTGTCTGAAAGAGATGTGCCAGAAAATTTTGCGAAATTCCTGTTCTGTAGTATAAGAATTGTTCTAAGAACAAAAATAATCTGTTTCTAGGATTCAGGAAACAGTCTTTTGAAAGGCTTTCTTGCAGCTTTAAGAAAGTAAAAATGACTTCAAACTGATTTTTTGAGAATCCCGTCAAACTTTTGAACATTTCTTCATCTTGGATAGATAGAATTCCTTGCTGATTAGAAACCTCCTGTCAGCTAGAACAAGATCCCCTTCTTCCAATAAAGAGAGCATTCCTGTCAGTGACTTTTTTTAGCAGAAAAAAAAAATATATATATTGATTTTCCAAGCTTTATGTTTGATGCTGAATTTTTAAATGCAGAACCAATAATTAGAAGGAATAATATTTAGTTAGAATAGCTACTGAAAGATAAACTGTCTGATTTAAATAATATATTATTTATAGCTTCATTAAAAAAAATCTTTTCTGTATCCATACTGTATTTAAATTATATGTATAGTTTTTTTTTTTTTTTTACAACGTCTATTTTGTATTACATTATTAGTGGCTTATTTATTTTATGTATATCATATATATATATTATAAAGCAAGCTCTAAGAGCTCTTAATATATGAAGAATAAGAAGCTCTAAAAGTGTATGTCTGGGGTAATTTCAGAAACTACCTGTTGAATTTTTTGCAGTTTGTATCATCGGATAGAGAAAATTCCCAGTCATTATGATGTATATATATGTATGTATCGTAAATTTTTTCTCTTATTTACAGAATATTTTTGTATTTCCAGTTGACGTTAGCAGTGTTTTTACTTCATAGAAATTAAAAAAATAATGTAATATGTAATTTCTTATTTGTGCAAATTAAAAATATGCTGAGCTTGAACTTTATAGATAAATGTATTTATAGATATCTTTAAAATATCATGGAACTTTTCCAAAGCTGAAGCGGGTTGCTAATAAGTGTATATAAACATATCTATTTATCATATTTTGAATGTGTTGTAAAGTGTTTCATAAATCTATGCTTAATTTACTTGTTGTACTTGTTGAAATACGATTAGATGCACAAAAAGTATGTGAAATGTTGCAGAACCAAAAAATGTGGGTACACATTACTATACAGGGTGATCCTGAATTCATGGTACATAACACTGTAACAAACAATTTTTTATAATGCCGATATAGCACAAAAATTCAGGACAGACTACAATATTTTTGGACATTTTTTTCAGGAATTTCAGGAAAAGTACGGCCCCTGAATAAAGTTTGTACCATGAATTTAGGATCACCCTGTATAAAATCTTCATCTCTATGATTGGTATTTTTGCATCAGTAATTTAAAATACATCTAATTATTTTTAGAAGCACATATTGTAATTTTATTCTTACATATTATTCTTTACCCAAAATCTCAAATATTTTTCATACTGTTTCAAAAATATCTTATTTGCTTTAATGTAATCATTAAAATTTCGTTATGAATAAATTATTTTTTTAACTTATGTAGACACATTTTTGTGCACCCAGTAATAATTTGTATGATTTATATTGTGTATTACATTTATTGTTCTTCAAACATATTAATTTAATTATTTAACATAATTAAATTAAGTCCTAACATTAATTTAACATAATTAATTTAATTATTAAAATTTCTGAATCAGAACCACGCCTTTTCTCCCTAAATTAAACAAATAATTTAGATCCGCCTACGACAGACGCTTTTTTTCTGTCACCGCATAAACCTAGTATTCAGGGGGTGGTGAGCCAAGATAGAATGACTTTCGTCATCTTAATAACTCTCCTTTGCTCCATTTCCAACATTACAAAGTAAAAAATATTTAAAACTTTATTAATTTTTTTAAAGTCTAAATTTTTTTGAAAGTTTCCAGCAATTATAAATAGTCAATAATAGTCAAATTATCCTCGCCTCACCACACACAACTTAAAATCTTTAAAATACTTTCATATTTGAACCTATTCACCCTTTTTTGTTACTTTGAAATAACAATAAATAAATAATCATCTAAATCATTTACTGCAGAAACAAAGGGGGGAGGGTGAAAGCAGATTATAGTGGATTAAAGTTTGTTTTAATTTATTTATTTACTTATTAATATTATTAATAAAAGGGAATGTGGAGCAATAAGAACAAACAATGTGAATAAACAATAATAATTAGTAAAATGGGGTAAAAAGAGACATTGATCAAAGTGCGTAGCTAAAAAAGCTTTTAACAATTTATAAAATGAAATATGAATTGAAAAACTGACCTCTAAAACCTAAAATATCAGTTATATAAATATATTTAACCCATTTTACACTATATCATTGTATTTTGCAATTTTATTGTGAAAAACTCTGGTATTATATGTGTCGGTCAAAATGAAGGTATTTAAGTGTATGTTTTTAACGCATATTTAAAAAAAATTAGGATTTTTTTCTTCTCTCTTTTACTAACCACTCCTTCTCTAAGATATATTTAAGTCTCAGATGTAATAAAATAATCAATCTTTTGTAATTAACAAATATATTTCATCGGAACATGCAATAACAACTGTTTTGTAAGTATATTTTTTCAAATATATAACATAAACAAAAAATACACTTCATAATAATTGCTTAAAAAATTTTCTTAACATTTTATTAAAAAAAAAAAAAAATTAAAATACCCTCCTCTCTTCCCCCCTACCCCCGACCAGCCCCACCCCTAAAACTTGTAAAATTTTTTATTCGTTCTGTAACACTGAAACATACTCCTCGTTTGAAACACTGTGATAAATAACTTTCAAGCCGGAAAATTTTTAAAGGTAAATATTTACGTATTAAAACATTAAGTACCTGTTTTGTTTCGTAGGGTAATATTAAGTCTAGTATAATAAGCTATCTAACCGAGTGTTGATAGCTTTATAATAATGAAAACGAAAATAGAAATGCACTTCTGTGTGTTGTTTGTAATACTGAAACTGACAAAAGAAAGTACTTTATAAATGCATGGTTGTAATGTATATATTATGAAATTTTATAATGAAAAACTATATTATATTTAGTCATTGTTAAAAATCTGACAGATTATGCAAAATATCCGTTAGATATCATTACGATTCATTAGATGTACATGAGAAAATGAATAAATAAACGAGGTAAAAGTGACGAATCTTGCTGTTTCTAATTTCTTTATTTCTTAAAATACCAGGAGCGTCAAAAGTTCGTTAAAACTTTAAAAAAAGCATTGAAAAGAAACAAATGACGCAAAAAATTTGCGTTTGCAGGAATGGGATTAGAAAGAGATTAGATTTTTTTTTAATGACAAAAAAAAAAAAATGCTGGTTAAAAAATAACCCATAGATGGCACTGCGTGCATAATATCAAGCAGTTTTATGCAAATCAGGTTGTCAATGGACAGTATTCCTGTGACGTCACAGTAGGTAAAATGGCGGCGGTTGAGCCTCCAACTCCTTCATCGGCGGCGGCGGCGTGCTTTGTTTACTAGTTATTCCTCAAACTTACGTGCATTTCAAAATTTTTTAAGTCATGCCTTCTTATTGTGCTGCATTTGGCTGCGGTAATAGTTCAGCAGGAAATAAAAATGTTTCCTTTCGTTCATTTCCTTTGAAAAATGTTAATTTAATAAAAGTATGGTTTGTGAAAATAAAAAGAGAAAATTTTCAACCGAGCCAATATTCAAAAATTTGTTCGGATCATTTTGAACCCGAATGTTTTCGTACAAAGATGTTTTCTGGTAGGAAATACTTGAAAGATGATGCAATACCAACAAAGTTTTCTTTTACTAAAGAAAATACTAGAAATAGGAAGAGAAAGTATGCATTAAATAATACTTTTTGATATTTTTTCATCAGCTATAATGCAATAACTATTACAGAGTTCTGAGCATTAGACATTGCTGAAACATGTCGCTTTAATTTTTGTACTGTGAATAATTTGATTGTAGAATTAATTTGTTTACTCAGCCTTATTCTATACTTATAAAGTTGAATGCATAAGCACATATTTTGACAGTTTCAGATTATTTAGTTTCCTACTTCTTTTCTTTAAAAAATTAAAAACAGTTTAAAGTTTTCATAATTTTGGTAAATGAGACAGTAATTTATTACCACATGCTGTTTTATTTCCTTCAACTACGTTTTAATTTGGTAGTAATAGTTCTTGCACTTTATTATGATAGATTGCTTCATCAGACTCTGTACAGCATATCATTTTTTCTTTTGCTTATTTATATTTCAAAAAATTTTTAGCTTCTTCATGGAACTTAAATAAGAATATTGATGTTGCTAATTTATTGCATTTTACTTCAGAAAAATGTGAAACACAAAAATTTGGCAATTTAAAAAACAATCTGGTTGGGCAATATTTTTATATTAAAGTTTTTTTTGTTGTGCCTGCACATCATTATTTATAGCCTATTTTATCCTGATTGTTTGTTTTGAGCTTTTAAAAGTAAAATTTTTCATCATCATATTTTATTTTTTTAGTAATTAAAGGTTATAGATAAAACAGCTTTTTTGAAAAGCTAAGATACTTGTTTTTATTTAACTTTAAAGTTAATATGTTTAAAAAAAAGCTATAAACAATATTAATATGATTATTTATTGAACTTCAACATGGGTCACAGTGTACCGCCCACTCCTGGGGCACAGTGGTCCACAATCCACTCTGCTCCTGTAATGCAGAATGTTCAAAATATTTAATAAATGCTTATTTTCTATAAAGAAATATTGTTTTAAAGTAGTTATTTAACTGTAAAATAAAGTAAACAAAGAAAAATAACAATTTATTTCACATAGTAAGAAATATTTTGTTTTGTATTTACTGCCTTTGATAAATATAACTGTAGTGTAATTGGTGATGATTCTATTCAAGTAAGATTCATGAGACGCAAATTGAATTGAAATCAGTTTGTTTTTCCCGAAACTGTAGATGAATCTGTTGTTGATGTCAATGATTTCATAATGTTCTCCCAGACCCAAAAGTATTTCAGGAAAATTCCAGGCACAATCTTACTTATAAGTATTTTGGAATTTCATTTGCAAATTTTAATGTGTGCTGATTTTTTTTTTTTTTTACTTAAGTAATAACTTCAACTAAATTGCAATTGTTCCTGTATTAATCAGTTATTATTTTCAAAATATAATTAATTTTTTTATTATTTTGTTTCTGTTTTAAAATGTTACTTGTAAATTTATATTACTATGTTATTTTGTGGTAAAGGGGAAATTTAAAAGAATTAGAGGTACTTTTCGCTTTTCGGTTAGCCGGGCGCCAGTGATATATGTACATATATAAATACATATGTATATCTACATACATATATGTGTATATATATATATGTGTATGTATATATATGTATACGTAGATATGTGTGTGTGTATACATATACATGTACATATATCACTGGCGCCCGGCTAACCGAAAAGTACCGAATTAGATTAATGAAAAATAGATTTATATTGTATTTCAGATAATACCTAATAGCGGTCCACTGTGCCCCGGTGGGTGGATCAGTGTGCCCCACTGGTCCACTTTACGGGTGTATATATATATATATATTTTTTTTTTTATTTATTTATTTATTTTTTTTTTAAAGAAAAGGTATTGAAAACTATGTTCTGAGAAAATTATGATGAATGTATAAAGGTTTAAGGAATATTCAAAAATATTTTCATGCAGATCGGTTTGTCAGTTAAAGAGAAAAAAAATGTTAACTGAAAAAGTGGTCCACTGTATGCCAGTCTCCCCTATATATATATATATATATGTGTTGTAGTACACATTTGTGTGTACGTAGTTTGGCTACTATTACTTTTTGAAAAAAATAATTGTATTCAAATTCCCTAAGGTGTACAGATTCTTTAAAATACCTGTAAATTTGTCTAAATTGTTAAAGAATCGACTTGAAATTATATATATATATATATATATATATATATATATATATATAATATATATATGTATGTATATGCAGACTTAAAAAGACTATATAACCATTTCAGTATAAAAATAAGTACAGAGAATTAAATACTGAAGATCTTTTTTATGATTAAATTATAGAATTTTTTTAAATATATATTTAGACTCTTTATGATTCATTATATTTTTTGCATAAATATATTTTACTTAACTGACATTTGTTAAAGAAATTTCATTTGATTTTATTGAGAATTTTGCTGTATTAAATTAATAGATTTTCAAAATTGTGATTGTTAATTTTTTTCTTTACTAATGTGAAAAGATATAATCTAAAAAGTTGTAAATACTCATATCCATAATATCTCTAAATGAAATTTCCTACTGTGTGGCCTTTTTCTGTTTTGTCATGGCAATTTATTTGGAAAATAATTGAAATATAATACCTCAAACTCAAATTTACAACTCTGTGGCCTTCTTTTTTTATTTTTCATTTATAGAATGCCAGAGCTATCTTAACTGAGCAGAAAATATTTTACCTTATTTTGTTATGTAATAGTAAAAAAAATTTTTTTAACTAGTACTATAGAACAAACGAGACTTTAAAAAGCAAGCAATCAACAATATATGTTGGATTAAGAATCTTCAACTAGTGTCTTGTTTCAACTGATTTCGCTAATATCTACCCACCAGATGAGAGCGAAAATTAAGACAAGTAAATGTAAATAAATAAATATCAAAGATTACTATTTTCGGTTTTTGTTAATATATTGTGCATCTTAGTAAAGTTACTGATATTTGATGCTTTTATGATATTCTTTACCTAATTTCTTTTTTAGATTTCAGTACAGTGAGATTGGCACATTCAGTATTTCTTGTTTATGTGCATGAGACACACATACATGCAGTATAGTGATTGCGGCACTAATGAATGTCTTTTATTTTTCGCAGATTCCAATATAGCGAGGTCGTTGTATTCGGTGATGTGTTTATGTTGTTTTTTCATGTGCAGAAACCACTCATTTTTATCATTAAATTCATTAACTATTTAAAAATTTAGAATAACAATATTCGTTCATCTGTTTATTAAGTGTTATAGTTTGCTGTTAGTTTATTTTACAGAAAATGGTCAATGGGATAATGAAGAAGTACTCATCGTTATAATTTTTCGTATTAAACTCATATAATAAAATAAACCTGTTTTTTTTTATTATTTATTTATTAATTTATCCTACCTAAAAACTACACATTTTTCTTTTCATTACTAAACACAATAATAGTGTGTTAAAAAATTAATAATGTGTATAAGAATTGATAATGATATATGATAATCATATGGCTGCACTATATTAATTTAAAATTCTATTTTCCAGGATTGATGCAGCAAATCATGATGAAGACCTAATTGATGATTATGAATCTATCGAAAATGATAAAAAAAAATGAGCCCTCATCTTCTAAAAAAGATGTATCTGTGCAAACTGAAGATGATTTAATTTTAAGTCTTTTAAATGAGAAAATAGTTCTCCAGAATAAGTTGGATGAACTTCTAGCGAAGCTGAAGCTAGAAGCCAAATATTTTATATTAAATAAACTTTACAGCAAGCAATAATTATTTTGTACATACATAACTGATATCAGAATTCTGATAATGTGTTTAAAAAAAAAAATCAATTTAAACTTGCCTCATTTTGGCTTAAAAAGGGGCTCACCAAATTTTATAAAAAATTCTAAGTATATAAAAAACTTTATTAATATTATCTAAAGAGCAATTGGCAATTGCTCCTTCAAAATATTTGAAGACTTTTATTTTGCCAATTGCCCTTTCAATATGTACACGATGATGGGAAACACATTTATTTTCAGTTTTTTCGATTGGGGTGAATTAAATTTTATTTGCTACATAATGGGGTGTTATAAGGGTGCATCCTTTTTTTCCTAATTCCTTGCCCCCTGTCAGCTAGAACAAGATCCCCTTCTTACAATAAAGAGAGCATTCCTGATTTTAATAATAACTCTTTATCGGATATAGATCCACCCCATAAATCAGAAATTGCACCTGATGGTGTAATACCCACCATTGCTTTTAATGTGTTACTGTTTTTATGATAACTGAATGTTGCTTGTTGCACTGATGCATCAGTTGGCCGCTGAATCTTGAATTCAGTGCAATCTATCACTACTCGGCATTGAGGGTACAGCTTATAGAATGGCAAAGGCACCGTTTCTTGGGATCTGTTTTTTGGTTGGCCAGATGTTAATGTTCTTAATTTTTCGATATATTATATTAATTTCTGGCACATCTTTGATACAAATGGCTGTTGTGTCTGAAGAGATGTGCCAGAAAATTTTGCGAAATTCCTGTTCTGTAGTATAAGAATTGTTCTAAGAACAAAAATAATCTGTTTCTCAGGATTCAGGAAACAGTCTTTTGAAAGGGCTTTCTTGCAGCTTTAAGAAAGTAAAAAATGATCTTCAAAACTTTTGAGAATCCCGTCAAACTTTTGAACATTTCTTCATCTTGGATAGATAGAATTCCTTGCTGATTAGAAACCTCCTGTCAGCTAGAACAAGATCCCCTTCTTCCAATAAAGAGAGCATTCCTGTCAGTGACTTTTTTTAGCAGAAAAAAAAAATATATATATTGATTTTCCAAGCTTTATGTTTGATGCTGAATTTTTAAATGCAGAACCAATAATTAGAAGGAATAATATTTAGTTAGAATAGCTACTGAAAGATAAACTGTCTGATTTAAATAATATATTATTTATAGCTTCATTAAAAAAAATCTTTTCTGTATCCATACTGTATTTAAATTATATGTATAGTTTTTTTTTTTTTTTTACAACGTCTATTTTGTATTACATTATTAGTGGCTTATTTATTTTATGTATATCATATATATATATTATAAAGCAAGCTCTAAGAGCTCTTAATATATGAAGAATAAGAAGCTCTAAAAGTGTATGTCTGGGGTAATTTCAGAAACTACCTGTTGAATTTTTTGCAGTTTGTATCATCGGATAGAGAAAATTCCCAGTCATTATGATGTATATATATGTATGTATCGTAAATTTTTTCTCTTATTTACAGAATATTTTTGTATTTCCAGTTGACGTTAGCAGTGTTTTTACTTCATAGAAATTAAAAAAATAATGTAATATGTAATTTCTTATTTGTGCAAATTAAAAATATGCTGAGCTTGAACTTTATAGATAAATGTATTTATAGATATCTTTAAAATATCATGGAACTTTTCCAAAGCTGAAGCGGGTTGCTAATAAGTGTATATAAACATATCTATTTATCATATTTTGAATGTGTTGTAAAGTGTTTCATAAATCTATGCTTAATTTACTTGTTGTACTTGTTGAAATACGATTAGATGCACAAAAAGTATGTGAAATGTTGCAGAACCAAAAAATGTGGGTACACATTACTATACAGGGTGATCCTGAATTCATGGTACATAACACTGTAACAAACAATTTTTTATAATGCCGATATAGCACAAAAATTCAGGACAGACTACAATATTTTTGGACATTTTTTTCAGGAATTTCAGGAAAAGTACGGCCCCTGAATAAAGTTTGTACCATGAATTTAGGATCACCCTGTATAAAATCTTCATCTCTATGATTGGTATTTTTGCATCAGTAATTTAAAATACATCTAATTATTTTTAGAAGCACATATTGTAATTTTATTCTTACATATTATTCTTTACCCAAAATCTCAAATATTTTTCATACTGTTTCAAAAATATCTTATTTGCTTTAATGTAATCATTAAAATTTCGTTATGAATAAATTATTTTTTTAACTTATGTAGACACATTTTTGTGCACCCAGTAATAATTTGTATGATTTATATTGTGTATTACATTTATTGTTCTTCAAACATATTAATTTAATTATTTAACATAATTAAATTAAGTCCTAACATTAATTTAACATAATTAATTTAATTATTAAAATTTCTGAATCAGAACCACGCCTTTTCTCCCTAAATTAAACAAATAATTTAGATCCGCCTACGAC
Source organism: Maratus michaelseni (assembly GCA_963931845.1). NCBI lineage: Eukaryota > Metazoa > Arthropoda > Arachnida > Araneae > Salticidae > Maratus > Maratus michaelseni. The sequence goes on along the minus strand of OZ007598.1, from coordinate 113,548,680 downwards.
AGACGCTTTTTTTCTGTCACCGCATAAACCTAGTATTCAGGGGGTGGTGAGCCAAGATAGAATGACTTTCGTCATCTTAATAACTCTCCTTTGCTCCATTTCCAACATTACAAAGTAAAAAATATTTAAAACTTTATTAATTTTTTTAAAGTCTAAATTTTTTTGAAAGTTTCCAGCAATTATAAATAGTCAATAATAGTCAAATTATCCTCGCCTCACCACACACAACTTAAAATCTTTAAAATACTTTCATATTTGAACCTATTCACCCTTTTTTGTTACTTTGAAATAACAATAAATAAATAATCATCTAAATCATTTACTGCAGAAACAAAGGGGGGAGGGTGAAAGCAGATTATAGTGGATTAAAGTTTGTTTTAATTTATTTATTTACTTATTAATATTATTAATAAAAGGGAATGTGGAGCAATAAGAACAAACAATGTGAATAAACAATAATAATTAGTAAAATGGGGTAAAAAGAGACATTGATCAAAGTGCGTAGCTAAAAAAGCTTTTAACAATTTATAAAATGAAATATGAATTGAAAAACTGACCTCTAAAACCTAAAATATCAGTTATATAAATATATTTAACCCATTTTACACTATATCATTGTATTTTGCAATTTTATTGTGAAAAACTCTGGTATTATATGTGTCGGTCAAAATGAAGGTATTTAAGTGTATGTTTTTAACGCATATTTAAAAAAAATTAGGATTTTTTTCTTCTCTCTTTTACTAACCACTCCTTCTCTAAGATATATTTAAGTCTCAGATGTAATAAAATAATCAATCTTTTGTAATTAACAAATATATTTCATCGGAACATGCAATAACAACTGTTTTGTAAGTATATTTTTTCAAATATATAACATAAACAAAAAATACACTTCATAATAATTGCTTAAAAAATTTTCTTAACATTTTATTAAAAAAAAAAAAAAATTAAAATACCCTCCTCTCTTCCCCCCTACCCCCGACCAGCCCCACCCCTAAAACTTGTAAAATTTTTTATTCGTTCTGTAACACTGAAACATACTCCTCGTTTGAAACACTGTGATAAATAACTTTCAAGCCGGAAAATTTTTAAAGGTAAATATTTACGTATTAAAACATTAAGTACCTGTTTTGTTTCGTAGGGTAATATTAAGTCTAGTATAATAAGCTATCTAACCGAGTGTTGATAGCTTTATAATAATGAAAACGAAAATAGAAATGCACTTCTGTGTGTTGTTTGTAATACTGAAACTGACAAAAGAAAGTACTTTATAAATGCATGGTTGTAATGTATATATTATGAAATTTTATAATGAAAAACTATATTATATTTAGTCATTGTTAAAAATCTGACAGATTATGCAAAATATCCGTTAGATATCATTACGATTCATTAGATGTACATGAGAAAATGAATAAATAAACGAGGTAAAAGTGACGAATCTTGCTGTTTCTAATTTCTTTATTTCTTAAAATACCAGGAGCGTCAAAAGTTCGTTAAAACTTTAAAAAAAGCATTGAAAAGAAACAAATGACGCAAAAAATTTGCGTTTGCAGGAATGGGATTAGAAAGAGATTAGATTTTTTTTTAATGACAAAAAAAAAAAAAATGCTGGTTAAAAAATAACCCATAGATGGCACTGCGTGCATAATATCAAGCAGTTTTATGCAAATCAGGTTGTCAATGGACAGTATTCCTGTGACGTCACAGTAGGTAAAATGGCGGCGGTTGAGCCTCCAACTCCTTCATCGGCGGCGGCGGCGTGCTTTGTTTACTAGTTATTCCTCAAACTTACGTGCATTTCAAAATTTTTTAAGTCATGCCTTCTTATTGTGCTGCATTTGGCTGCGGTAATAGTTCAGCAGGAAATAAAAATGTTTCCTTTCGTTCATTTCCTTTGAAAAATGTTAATTTAATAAAAGTATGGTTTGTGAAAATAAAAAGAGAAAATTTTCAACCGAGCCAATATTCAAAAATTTGTTCGGATCATTTTGAACCCGAATGTTTTCGTACAAAGATGTTTTCTGGTAGGAAATACTTGAAAGATGATGCAATACCAACAAAGTTTTCTTTTACTAAAGAAAATACTAGAAATAGGAAGAGAAAGTGTGCATTAAATAATACTTTTTGATATTTTTTCATCAGCTATAATGCAATAACTATTACAGAGTTCTGAGCATTAGACATTGCTGAAACATGTCGCTTTAATTTTTGTACTGTGAATAATTTGATTGTAGAATTAATTTGTTTACTCAGCCTTATTCTATACTTATAAAGTTGAATGCATAAGCACATATTTTGACAGTTTCAGATTATTTAGTTTCCTACTTCTTTTCTTTAAAAAATTAAAAACAGTTTAAAGTTTTCATAATTTTGGTAAATGAGACAGTAATTTATTACCACATGCTGTTTTATTTCCTTCAACTACGTTTTAATTTGGTAGTAATAGTTCTTGCACTTTATTATGATAGATTGCTTCATCAGACTCTGTACAGCATATCATTTTTTCTTTTGCTTATTTATATTTCAAAAAATTTTTAGCTTCTTCATGGAACTTAAATAAGAATATTGATGTTGCTAATTTATTGCATTTTACTTCAGAAAAATGTGAAACACAAAAATTTGGCAATTTAAAAAACAATCTGGTTGGGCAATATTTTTATATTAAAGTTTTTTTTGTTGTGCCTGCACATCATTATTTATAGCCTATTTTATCCTGATTGTTTGTTTTGAGCTTTTAAAAGTAAAATTTTTCATCATCATATTTTATTTTTTTAGTAATTAAAGGTTATAGATAAAACAGCTTTTTTGAAAAGCTAAGATACTTGTTTTTATTTAACTTTAAAGTTAATATGTTTAAAAAAAAGCTATAAACAATATTAATATGATTATTTATTGAACTTCAACATGGGTCACAGTGTACCGCCCACTCCTGGGGCACAGTGGTCCACAATCCACTCTGCTCCTGTAATGCAGAATGTTCAAAATATTTAATAAATGCTTATTTTCTATAAAGAAATATTGTTTTAAAGTAGTTATTTAACTGTAAAATAAAGTAAACAAAGAAAAATAACAATTTATTTCACATAGTAAGAAATATTTTGTTTTGTATTTACTGCCTTTGATAAATATAACTGTAGTGTAATTGGTGATGATTCTATTCAAGTAAGATTCATGAGACGCAAATTGAATTGAAATCAGTTTGTTTTTCCCGAAACTGTAGATGAATCTGTTGTTGATGTCAATGATTTCATAATGTTCTCCCAGACCCAAAAGTATTTCAGGAAAATTCCAGGCACAATCTTACTTATAAGTATTTTGGAATTTCATTTGCAAATTTTAATGTGTGCTGATTTTTTTTTTTTTTACTTAAGTAATAACTTCAACTAAATTGCAATTGTTCCTGTATTAATCAGTTATTATTTTCAAAATATAATTAATTTTTTTATTATTTTGTTTCTGTTTTAAAATGTTACTTGTAAATTTATATTACTATGTTATTTTGTGGTAAAGGGGAAATTTAAAAGAATTAGAGGTACTTTTCGCTTTTCGGTTAGCCGGGCGCCAGTGATATATGTACATATATAAATACATATGTATATCTACATACATATATGTGTATATATATATATGTGTATGTATATATATGTATACGTAGATATGTGTGTGTGTATACATATACATGTACATATATCACTGGCGCCCGGCTAACCGAAAAGTACCGAATTAGATTAATGAAAAATAGATTTATATTGTATTTCAGATAATACCTAATAGCGGTCCACTGTGCCCCGGTGGGTGGATCAGTGTGCCCCACTGGTCCACTTTACGGGTGTATATATATATATATATTTTTTTTTTTATTTATTTATTTATTTTTTTTTTAAAGAAAAGGTATTGAAAACTATGTTCTGAGAAAATTATGATGAATGTATAAAGGTTTAAGGAATATTCAAAAATATTTTCATGCAGATCGGTTTGTCAGTTAAAGAGAAAAAAAATGTTAACTGAAAAAGTGGTCCACTGTATGCCAGTCTCCCCTATATATATATATATATATGTGTTGTAGTACACATTTGTGTGTACGTAGTTTGGCTACTATTACTTTTTGAAAAAAATAATTGTATTCAAATTCCCTAAGGTGTACAGATTCTTTAAAATACCTGTAAATTTGTCTAAATTGTTAAAGAATCGACTTGAAATTATATATATATATATATATATATATATATATATATATATATAATATATATATGTATGTATATGCAGACTTAAAAAGACTATATAACCATTTCAGTATAAAAATAAGTACAGAGAATTAAATACTGAAGATCTTTTTTATGATTAAATTATAGAATTTTTTTAAATATATATTTAGACTCTTTATGATTCATTATATTTTTTGCATAAATATATTTTACTTAACTGACATTTGTTAAAGAAATTTCATTTGATTTTATTGAGAATTTTGCTGTATTAAATTAATAGATTTTCAAAATTGTGATTGTTAATTTTTTTCTTTACTAATGTGAAAAGATATAATCTAAAAAGTTGTAAATACTCATATCCATAATATCTCTAAATGAAATTTCCTACTGTGTGGCCTTTTTCTGTTTTGTCATGGCAATTTATTTGGAAAATAATTGAAATATAATACCTCAAACTCAAATTTACAACTCTGTGGCCTTCTTTTTTTATTTTTCATTTATAGAATGCCAGAGCTATCTTAACTGAGCAGAAAATATTTTACCTTATTTTGTTATGTAATAGTAAAAAAAATTTTTTTAACTAGTACTATAGAACAAACGAGACTTTAAAAAGCAAGCAATCAACAATATATGTTGGATTAAGAATCTTCAACTAGTGTCTTGTTTCAACTGATTTCGCTAATATCTACCCACCAGATGAGAGCGAAAATTAAGACAAGTAAATGTAAATAAATAAATATCAAAGATTACTATTTTCGGTTTTTGTTAATATATTGTGCATCTTAGTAAAGTTACTGATATTTGATGCTTTTATGATATTCTTTACCTAATTTCTTTTTTAGATTTCAGTACAGTGAGATTGGCACATTCAGTATTTCTTGTTTATGTGCATGAGACACACATACATGCAGTATAGTGATTGCGGCACTAATGAATGTCTTTTATTTTTCGCAGATTCCAATATAGCGAGGTCGTTGTATTCGGTGATGTGTTTATGTTGTTTTTTCATGTGCAGAAACCACTCATTTTTATCATTAAATTCATTAACTATTTAAAAATTTAGAATAACAATATTCGTTCATCTGTTTATTAAGTGTTATAGTTTGCTGTTAGTTTATTTTACAGAAAATGGTCAATGGGATAATGAAGAAGTACTCATCGTTATAATTTTTCGTACTAAACTCATATAATAAAATAAACCTGTTTTTTTTTATTATTTATTTATTAATTTATCCTACCTAAAAACTACACATTTTTCTTTTCATTACTAAACACAATAATAGTGTGTTAAAAAATTAATAATGTGTATAAGAATTGATAATGATATATGATAATCATATGGCTGCACTATATTAATTTAAAATTCTATTTTCCAGGATTGATGCAGCAAATCATGATGAAGACCTAATTGATGATTATGAATCTATCGAAAATGATAAAAAAAAATGAGCCCTCATCTTCTAAAAAAGATGTATCTGTGCAAACTGAAGATGATTTAATTTTAAGTCTTTTAAATGAGAAAATAGTTCTCCAGAATAAGTTGGATGAACTTCTAGCGAAGCTGAAGCTAGAAGCCAAATATTTTATATTAAATAAACTTTACAGCAAGCAATAATTATTTTGTACATACATAACTGATATCAGAATTCTGATAATGTGTTTTAAAAAAAAAATCAATTTAAACTTGCCTCATTTTGGCTTAAAAAGGGGCTCACCAAATTTTATAAAAAATTCTAAGTATATAAAAAACTTTATTAATATTATCTAAAGAGCAATTGGCAATTGCTCCTTCAAAATATTTGAAGACTTTTATTTTGCCAATTGCCCTTTCAATATGTACACGATGATGGGAAACACATTTATTTTCAGTTTTTTCGATTGGGGTGAATTAAATTTTATTTGCTACATAATGGGGTGTTATAAGGGTGCATCCTTTTTTCCTAATTCCTTGCCCCCTGTCAGCTAGAACAAGATCCCCTTCTTACAATAAAGAGAGCATTCCTGATTTTAATAATAACTCTTTATCGGATATAGATCCACCCCATAAATCAGAAATTGCACCTGATGGTGTAATACCCACCATTGCTTTTAATGTGTTACTGTTTTTATGATAACTGAATGTTGCTTGTTGCACTGATGCATCAGTTGGCCGCTGAATCTTGAATTCAGTGCAATCTATCACTACTCGGCATTGAGGGTACAGCTTATAGAATGGCAAAGGCACCGTTTCTTGGATCTGTTTTTTGGTTGGCCAGATGTTAATGTTCTTAATTTTTCGATATATTATATTAATTTCTGGCACATCTTTGATACAAATGGCTGTTGTGTCTGAAAGAGATGTGCCAGAAAATTTTGCGAAATTCCTGTTCTGTAGTATAAGAATTGTTCTAAGAACAAAAATAATCTGTTTCTAGGATTCAGGAAACAGTCTTTTGAAAGGCTTTCTTGCAGCTTTAAGAAAGTAAAAATGACTTCAAACTGATTTTTTGAGAATCCCGTCAAACTTTTGAACATTTCTTCATCTTGGATAGATAGAATTCCTTGCTGATTAGAAACCTCCTGTCAGCTAGAACAAGATCCCCTTCTTCCAATAAAGAGAGCATTCCTGTCAGTGACTTTTTTTAGCAGAAAAAAAAAATATATATATTGATTTTCCAAGCTTTATGTTTGATGCTGAATTTTTAAATGCAGAACCAATAATTAGAAGGAATAATATTTAGTTAGAATAGCTACTGAAAGATAAACTGTCTGATTTAAATAATATATTATTTATAGCTTCATTAAAAAAAATCTTTTCTGTATCCATACTGTATTTAAATTATATGTATAGTTTTTTTTTTTTTTTTTACAACGTCTATTTTGTATTACATTATTAGTGGCTTATTTATTTTATGTATATCATATATATATATTATAAAGCAAGCTCTAAGAGCTCTTAATATATGAAGAATAAGAAGCTCTAAAAGTGTATGTCTGGGGTAATTTCAGAAACTACCTGTTGAATTTTTTGCAGTTTGTATCATCGGATAGAGAAAATTCCCAGTCATTATGATGTATATATATGTATGTATCGTAAATTTTTTCTCTTATTTACAGAATATTTTTGTATTTCCAGTTGACGTTAGCAGTGTTTTTACTTCATAGAAATTAAAAAAATAATGTAATATGTAATTTCTTATTTGTGCAAATTAAAAATATGCTGAGCTTGAACTTTATAGATAAATGTATTTATAGATATCTTTAAAATATCATGGAACTTTTCCAAAGCTGAAGCGGGTTGCTAATAAGTGTATATAAACATATCTATTTATCATATTTTGAATGTGTTGTAAAGTGTTTCATAAATCTATGCTTAATTTACTTGTTGTACTTGTTGAAATACGATTAGATGCACAAAAAGTATGTGAAATGTTGCAGAACCAAAAAATGTGGGTACACATTACTATACAGGGTGATCCTGAATTCATGGTACATAACACTGTAACAAACAATTTTTTATAATGCCGATATAGCACAAAAATTCAGGACAGACTACAATATTTTTGGACATTTTTTTCAGGAATTTCAGGAAAAGTACGGCCCCTGAATAAAGTTTGTACCATGAATTTAGGATCACCCTGTATAAAATCTTCATCTCTATGATTGGTATTTTTGCATCAGTAATTTAAAATACATCTAATTATTTTTAGAAGCACATATTGTAATTTTATTCTTACATATTATTCTTTACCCAAAATCTCAAATATTTTTCATACTGTTTCAAAAATATCTTATTTGCTTTAATGTAATCATTAAAATTTCGTTATGAATAAATTATTTTTTTAACTTATGTAGACACATTTTTGTGCACCCAGTAATAATTTGTATGATTTATATTGTGTATTACATTTATTGTTCTTCAAACATATTAATTTAATTATTTAACATAATTAAATTAAGTCCTAACATTAATTTAACATAATTAATTTAATTATTAAAATTTCTGAATCAGAACCACGCCTTTTCTCCCTAAATTAAACAAATAATTTAGATCCGCCTACGACAGACGCTTTTTTTCTGTCACCGCATAAACCTAGTATTCAGGGGGTGGTGAGCCAAGATAGAATGACTTTCGTCATCTTAATAACTCTCCTTTGCTCCATTTCCAACATTACAAAGTAAAAAATATTTAAAACTTTATTAATTTTTTTAAAGTCTAAATTTTTTTGAAAGTTTCCAGCAATTATAAATAGTCAATAATAGTCAAATTATCCTCGCCTCACCACACACAACTTAAAATCTTTAAAATACTTTCATATTTGAACCTATTCACCCTTTTTTGTTACTTTGAAATAACAATAAATAAATAATCATCTAAATCATTTACTGCAGAAACAAAGGGGGGAGGGTGAAAGCAGATTATAGTGGATTAAAGTTTGTTTTAATTTATTTATTTACTTATTAATATTATTAATAAAAGGGAATGTGGAGCAATAAGAACAAACAATGTGAATAAACAATAATAATTAGTAAAATGGGGTAAAAAGAGACATTGATCAAAGTGCGTAGCTAAAAAAGCTTTTAACAATTTATAAAATGAAATATGAATTGAAAAACTGACCTCTAAAACCTAAAATATCAGTTATATAAATATATTTAACCCATTTTACACTATATCATTGTATTTTGCAATTTTATTGTGAAAAACTCTGGTATTATATGTGTCGGTCAAAATGAAGGTATTTAAGTGTATGTTTTTAACGCATATTTAAAAAAAATTAGGATTTTTTTCTTCTCTCTTTTACTAACCACTCCTTCTCTAAGATATATTTAAGTCTCAGATGTAATAAAATAATCAATCTTTTGTAATTAACAAATATATTTCATCGGAACATGCAATAACAACTGTTTTGTAAGTATATTTTTTCAAATATATAACATAAACAAAAAATACACTTCATAATAATTGCTTAAAAAATTTTCTTAACATTTTATTAAAAAAAAAAAAAATTAAAATACCCTCCTCTCTTCCCCCCTACCCCCGACCAGCCCCACCCCTAAAACTTGTAAAATTTTTTATTCGTTCTGTAACACTGAAACATACTCCTCGTTTGAAACACTGTGATAAATAACTTTCAAGCCGGAAAATTTTTAAAGGTAAATATTTACGTATTAAAACATTAAGTACCTGTTTTGTTTCGTAGGGTAATATTAAGTCTAGTATAATAAGCTATCTAACCGAGTGTTGATAGCTTTATAATAATGAAAACGAAAATAGAAATGCACTTCTGTGTGTTGTTTGTAATACTGAAACTGACAAAAGAAAGTACTTTATAAATGCATGGTTGTAATGTATATATTATGAAATTTTATAATGAAAAACTATATTATATTTAGTCATTGTTAAAAATCTGACAGATTATGCAAAATATCCGTTAGATATCATTACGATTCATTAGATGTACATGAGAAAATGAATAAATAAACGAGGTAAAAGTGACGAATCTTGCTGTTTCTAATTTCTTTATTTCTTAAAATACCAGGAGCGTCAAAAGTTCGTTAAAACTTTAAAAAAAGCATTGAAAAGAAACAAATGACGCAAAAAATTTGCGTTTGCAGGAATGGGATTAGAAAGAGATTAGATTTTTTTTTAATGACAAAAAAAAAAAAAATGCTGGTTAAAAAATAACCCATAGATGGCACTGCGTGCATAATATCAAGCAGTTTTATGCAAATCAGGTTGTCAATGGACAGTATTCCTGTGACGTCACAGTAGGTAAAATGGCGGCGGTTGAGCCTCCAACTCCTTCATCGGCGGCGGCGGCGTGCTTTGTTTACTAGTTATTCCTCAAACTTACGTGCATTTCAAAATTTTTTAAGTCATGCCTTCTTATTGTGCTGCATTTGGCTGCGGTAATAGTTCAGCAGGAAATAAAAATGTTTCCTTTCGTTCATTTCCTTTGAAAAATGTTAATTTAATAAAAGTATGGTTTGTGAAAATAAAAAGAGAAAATTTTCAACCGAGCCAATATTCAAAAATTTGTTCGGATCATTTTGAACCCGAATGTTTTCGTACAAAGATGTTTTCTGGTAGGAAATACTTGAAAGATGATGCAATACCAACAAAGTTTTCTTTTACTAAAGAAAATACTAGAAATAGGAAGAGAAAGTATGCATTAAATAATACTTTTTGATATTTTTTCATCAGCTATAATGCAATAACTATTACAGAGTTCTGAGCATTAGACATTGCTGAAACATGTCGCTTTAATTTTTGTACTGTGAATAATTTGATTGTAGAATTAATTTGTTTACTCAGCCTTATTCTATACTTATAAAGTTGAATGCATAAGCACATATTTTGACAGTTTCAGATTATTTAGTTTCCTACTTCTTTTCTTTAAAAAATTAAAAACAGTTTAAAGTTTTCATAATTTTGGTAAATGAGACAGTAATTTATTACCACATGCTGTTTTATTTCCTTCAACTACGTTTTAATTTGGTAGTAATAGTTCTTGCACTTTATTATGATAGATTGCTTCATCAGACTCTGTACAGCATATCATTTTTTCTTTTGCTTATTTATATTTCAAAAAATTTTTAGCTTCTTCATGGAACTTAAATAAGAATATTGATGTTGCTAATTTATTGCATTTTACTTCAGAAAAATGTGAAACACAAAAATTTGGCAATTTAAAAAACAATCTGGTTGGGCAATATTTTTATATTAAAGTTTTTTTTGTTGTGCCTGCACATCATTATTTATAGCCTATTTTATCCTGATTGTTTGTTTTGAGCTTTTAAAAGTAAAATTTTTCATCATCATATTTTATTTTTTTAGTAATTAAAGGTTATAGATAAAACAGCTTTTTTGAAAAGCTAAGATACTTGTTTTTATTTAACTTTAAAGTAAATATGTTTAAAAAAAAGCTATAAACAATATTAATATGATTATTTATTGAACTTCAACATGGGTCACAGTGTACCGCCCACTCCTGGGGCACAGTGGTCCACAATCCACTCTGCTCCTGTAATGCAGAATGTTCAAAATATTTAATAAATGCTTATTTTCTATAAAGAAATATTGTTTTAAAGTAGTTATTTAACTGTAAAATAAAGTAAACAAAGAAAAATAACAATTTATTTCACATAGTAAGAAATATTTTGTTTTGTATTTACTGCCTTTGATAAATATAACTGTAGTGTAATTGGTGATGATTCTATTCAAGTAAGATTCATGAGACGCAAATTGAATTGAAATCAGTTTGTTTTTCCCGAAACTGTAGATGAATCTGTTGTTGATGTCAATGATTTCATAATGTTCTCCCAGACCCAAAAGTATTTCAGGAAAATTCCAGGCACAATCTTACTTATAAGTATTTTGGAATTTCATTTGCAAATTTTAATGTGTGCTGATTTTTTTTTTTTACTTAAGTAATAACTTCAACTAAATTGCAATTGTTCCTGTATTAATCAGTTATTATTTTCAAAATATAATTAATTTTTTTATTATTTTGTTTCTGTTTTAAAATGTTACTTGTAAATTTATATTACTATGTTATTTTGTGGTAAAGGGGAAATTTAAAAGAATTAGAGGTACTTTTCGCTTTTCGGTTAGCCGGGCGCCAGTGATATATGTACATATATAAATACATATGTATATCTACATACATATATGTGTATATATATATATGTGTATGTATATATATGTATACGTAGATATGTGTGTGTGTATACATATACATGTACATATATCACTGGCGCCCGGCTAACCGAAAAGTACCGAATTAGATTAATGAAAAATAGATTTATATTGTATTTCAGATAATACCTAATAGCGGTCCACTGTGCCCCGGTGGGTGGATCAGTGTGCCCCACTGGTCCACTTTACGGGTGTATATATATATATATATTTTTTTATTTATTTATTTATTTATTTTTTTTTTTAAAGAAAAGGTATTGAAAACTATGTTCTGAGAAAATTATGATGAATGTATAAAGGTTTAAGGAATATTCAAAAATATTTTCATGCAGATCGGTTTGTCAGTTAAAGAGAAAAAAAATGTTAACTGAAAAAGTGGTCCACTGTATGCCAGTCTCCCCTATATATATATATATATATGTGTGTTGTAGTACACATTTGTGTGTACGTAGTTTGGCTACTATTACTTTTTGAAAAAAATAATTGTATTCAAATTCCCTAAGGTGTACAGATTCTTTAAAATACCTGTAAATTTTTCTAAATTGTTAAAGAATCGACTTGAAATTATATATATATATATATATATATATATATATAATATATATATGTATGTATATGCAGACTTAAAAAGACTATATAACCATTTCAGTATAAAAATAAGTACAGAGAATTAAATACTGAAGATCTTTTTTATGATTAAATTATAGAATTTTTTTAAATATATATTTAGACTCTTTATGATTCATTATATTTTTTGCATAAATATATTTTACTTAACTGACATTTGTTAAAGAAATTTCATTTGATTTTATTGAGAATTTTGCTGTATTAAATTAATAGATTTTCAAAATTGTGATTGTTAATTTTTTTCTTTACTAATGTGAAAAGATATAATCTAAAAAGTTGTAAATACTCATATCCATAATATCTCTAAATGAAATTTCCTACTGTGTGGCCTTTTTCTGTTTTGTCATGGCAATTTATTTGGAAAATAATTGAAATATAATACCTCAAACTCAAATTTACAACTCTGTGGCCTTCTTTTTTTATTTTTCATTTATAGAATGCCAGAGCTATCTTAACTGAGCAGAAAATATTTTACCTTATTTTGTTATGTAATAGTAAAAAAAAATTTTTTAACTAGTACTATAGAACAAACGAGACTTTAAAAAGCAAGCAATCAACAATATATGTTGGATTAAGAATCTTCAACTAGTGTCTTGTTTCAACTGATTTCGCTAATATCTACCCACCAGATGAGAGCGAAAATTAAGACAAGTAAATGTAAATAAATAAATATCAAAGATTACTATTTTCGGTTTTTGTTAATATATTGTGCATCTTAGTAAAGTTACTGATATTTGATGCTTTTATGATATTCTTTACCTAATTTCTTTTTTAGATTTCAGTACAGTGAGATTGGCACATTCAGTATTTCTTGTTTATGTGCATGAGACACACATACATGCAGTATAGTGATTGCGGCACTAATGAATGTCTTTTATTTTTCGCAGATTCCAATATAGCGAGGTCGTTGTATTCGGTGATGTGTTTATGTTGTTTTTTCATGTGCAGAAACCACTCATTTTTATCATTAAATTCATTAACTATTTAAAAATTTAGAATAACAATATTCGTTCATCTGTTTATTAAGTGTTATAGTTTGCTGTTAGTTTATTTTACAGAAAATGGTCAATGGGATAATGAAGAAGTACTCATCGTTATAATTTTTCGTATTAAACTCATATAATAAAATAAACCTGTTTTTTTTTATTATTTATTTATTAATTTATCCTACCTAAAAACTACACATTTTTCTTTTCATTACTAAACACAATAATAGTGTGTTAAAAAATTAATAATGTGTATAAGAATTGATAATGATATATGATAATCATATGGCTGCACTATATTAATTTAAAATTCTATTTTCCAGGATTGATGCAGCAAATCATGATGAAGACCTAATTGATGATTATGAATCTATCGAAAATGATAAAAAAAAATGAGCCCTCATCTTCTAAAAAAGATGTATCTGTGCAAACTGAAGATGATTTAATTTTAAGTCTTTTAAATGAGAAAATAGTTCTCCAGAATAAGTTGGATGAACTTCTAGCGAAGCTGAAGCTAGAAGCCAAATATTTTATATTAAATAAACTTTACAGCAAGCAATAATTATTTTGTACATACATAACTGATATCAGAATTCTGATAATGTGTTTAAAAAAAAAAATCAATTTAAACTTGCCTCATTTTGGCTTAAAAAGGGGCTCACCAAATTTTATAAAAAATTCTAAGTATATAAAAAACTTTATTAATATTATCTAAAGAGCAATTGGCAATTGCTCCTTCAAAATATTTGAAGACTTTTATTTTGCCAATTGCCCTTTCAATATGTACACGATGATGGGAAACACATTTATTTTCAGTTTTTTCGATTGGGGTGAATTAAATTTTATTTGCTACATAATGGGGTGTTATAAGGGTGCATCCTTTTTTTCCTAATTCCTTGCCCCCTGTCAGCTAGAACAAGATCCCCTTCTTACAATAAAGAGAGCATTCCTGATTTTAATAATAACTCTTTATCGGATATAGATCCACCCCATAAATCAGAAATTACACCTGATGGTGTAATACCCACCATTGCTTTTAATGTGTTACTGTTTTTATGATAACTGAATGTTGCTTGTTGCACTGATGCATCAGTTGGCCGCTGAATCCTGAATTCAGTGCAATCTATCACTACTCGGCATTGAGGGTACAGCTTATAGAATGGCAAAGGCACCGTTTCTTGGATCTGTTTTTTGGTTGGCCAGATGTTAATGTTCTTAATTTTTCGATATATTATATTAATTTCTGGCACATCTTTGATACAAATGGCTGTTGTGTCTGAAAGAGATGTGCCAGAAAATTTTGCGAAATTCCTGTTCTGTAGTATAAGAATTGTTCTAAGAACAAAAATAATCTGTTTCTAGGATTCAGGAAACAGTCTTTTGAAAGGCTTTCTTGCAGCTTTAAGAAAGTAAAAATGACTTCAAACTGATTTTTTGAGAATCCCGTCAAACTTTTGAACATTTCTTCATCTTGGATAGATAGAATTCCTTGCTGATTAGAAACCTCCTGTCAGCTAGAACAAGATCCCCTTCTTCCAATAAAGAGAGCATTCCTGTCAGTGACTTTTTTCAGCAGAAAAAAAAAAATATATATTGATTTTCCAAGCTTTATGTTTGATGCTGAATTTTTAAATGCAGAACCAATAATTAGAAGGAATAATATTTAGTTAGAATAGCTACTGAAAGATAAACTGTCTGATTTAAATAATATATTATTTATAGCTTCATTAAAAAAAATCTTTTCTGTATCCATACTGTATTTAAATTATATGTATAGTTTTTTTTTTTTTTTTACAACGTCTATTTTGTATTACATTATTAGTGGCTTATTTATTTTATGTATATCATATATATATATTATAAAGCAAGCTCTAAGAGCTCTTAATATATGAAGAATAAGAAGCTCTAAAAGTGTATGTCTGGGGTAATTTCAGAAACTACCTGTTGAAATTTTTGCAGTTTGTATCATCGGATAGAGAAAATTCCCAGTCATTATGATGTATATATATGTATGTATCGTAAATTTTTTCTCTTATTTACAGAATATTTTTGTATTTCCAGTTGACGTTAGCAGTGTTTTTACTTCATAGAAATTAAAAAAATAATGTAATATGTAATTTCTTATTTGTACAAATTAAAAATATGCTGAGCTTGAACTTTATAGATAAATGTATTTATAGATATCTTTAAAATATCATGGAACTTTTCCAAAGCTGAAGCGGGTTGCTAATAAGTGTATATAAACATATCTATTTATCATATTTTGAATGTGTTGTAAAGTGTTTCATAAATCTATGCTTAATTTACTTGTTGTACTTGTTGAAATACGATTAGATGCACAAAAAGTATGTGAAATGTTGCAGAACCAAAAAATGTGGGTACACATTACTATACAGGGTGATCCTGAATTCATGGTACATAACACTGTAACAAACAATTTTTTATAATGCCGATATAGCACAAAATTTCAGGACAGACTACAATATTTTTGGACATTTTTTTCAGGAATTTCAGGAAAAGTACGGCCCCTGAATAAAGTTTGTACCATGAATTTAGGATCACCCTGTATAAAATCTTCATCTCTATGATTGGTATTTTTGCATCAGTAATTTAAAATACATCTAATTATTTTTAGAAGCACATATTGTAATTTTATTCTTACATATTATTCTTTACCCAAAATCTCAAATATTTTTCATACTGTTTCAAAAATATCTTATTTGCTTTAATGTAATCATTAAAATTTCGTTATGAATAAATTATTTTTTTAACTTATGTAGACACATTTTTGTGCACCCAGTAATAATTTGTATGATTTATATTGTGTATTACATTTATTGTTCTTCAAACATATTAATTTAATTATTTAACATAATTAAATTAAGTCCTAACATTAATTTAACATAATTAATTTAATTATTAAAATTTCTGAATCAGAACCACGCCTTTTCTCCCTAAATTAAACAAATAATTTAGATCCGCCTACGACAGACGCTTTTTTTCTGTCACCGCATAAACCTAGTATTCAGGGGGTGGTGAGCCAAGATAGAATGACTTTCGTCATCTTAATAACTCTCCTTTGCTCCATTTCCAACATTACAAAGTAAAAAATATTTAAAACTTTATTAATTTTTTTAAAGTCTAAATTTTTTTGAAAGTTTCCAGCAATTATAAATAGTCAATAATAGTCAAATTATCCTCGCCTCACCACACACAACTTAAAATCTTTAAAATACTTTCATATTTGAACCTATTCACCCTTTTTTGTTACTTTGAAATAACAATAAATAAATAATCATCTAAATCATTTACTGCAGAAACAAAGGGGGGAGGGTGAAAGCAGATTATAGTGGATTAAAGTTTGTTTTAATTTATTTATTTACTTATTAATATTATTAATAAAAGGGAATGTGGAGCAATAAGAACAAACAATGTGAATAAACAATAATAATTAGTAAAATGGGGTAAAAAGAGACATTGATCAAAGTGCGTAGCTAAAAAAGCTTTTAACAATTTATAAAATGAAATATGAATTGAAAAACTGACCTCTAAAACCTAAAATATCAGTTATATAAATATATTTAACCCATTTTACACTATATCATTGTATTTTGCAATTTTATTGTGAAAAACTCTGGTATTATATGTGTCGGTCAAAATGAAGGTATTTAAGTGTATGTTTTTAACGCATATTTAAAAAAAAATTAGGATTTTTTTCTTCTCTCTTTTACTAACCACTCCTTCTCTAAGATATATTTAAGTCTCAGATGTAATAAAATAATCAATCTTTTGTAATTAACAAATATATTTCATCGGAACATGCAATAACAACTGTTTTGTAAGTATATTTTTTCAAATATATAACATAAACAAAAAATACACTTCATAATAATTGCTTCAAAAATTTTCTTAACATTTTATTAAAAAAAAAAAAAAAATTAAAATACCCTCCTCTCTTCCCCCCTACCCCCGACCAGCCCCACCCCTAAAACTTGTAAAATTTTTTATTCGTTCTGTAACACTGAAACATACTCCTCGTTTGAAACACTGTGATAAATAACTTTCAAGCCGGAAAATTTTTAAAGGTAAATATTTACGTATTAAAACATTAAGTACCTGTTTTGTTTCGTAGGGTAATATTAAGTCTAGTATAATAAGCTATCTAACCGAGTGTTGATAGCTTTATAATAATGAAAACGAAAATAGAAATGCACTTCTGTGTGTTGTTTGTAATACTGAAACTGACAAAAGAAAGTGCTTTATAAATGCATGGTTGTAATGTATATATTATGAAATTTTATAATGAAAAACTATATTATATTTAGTCATTGTTAAAAATCTGACAGATTATGCAAAATATCCGTTAGATATCATTACGATTCATTAGATGTACATGAGAAAATGAATAAATAAACGAGGTAAAAGTGACGAATCTTGCTGTTTCTAATTTCTTTATTTCTTAAAATACCAGGAGCGTCAAAAGTTCGTTAAAACTTTAAAAAAAGCATTGAAAAGAAACAAATGACGCAAAAAATTTGCGTTTGCAGGAATGGGATTAGAAAGAGATTAGATTTTTTTTTAATGACAAAAAAAAAAAAAATGCTGGTTAAAAAATAACCCATAGATGGCACTGCGTGCATAATATCAAGCAGTTTTATGCAAATCAGGTTGTCAATGGACAGTATTCCTGTGACGTCACAGTAGGTAAAATGGCGGCGGTTGAGCCTCCAACTCCTTCATCGGCGGCGGCGGCGTGCTTTGTTTACTAGTTATTCCTCAAGCTTACGTGCATTTCAAAATTTTTTAAGTCATGCCTTCTTATTGTGCTGCATTTGGCTGCGGTAATAGTTCAGCAGGAAATAAAAATGTTTCCTTTCGTTCATTTCCTTTGAAAAATGTTAATTTAATAAAAGTATGGTTTGTGAAAATAAAAAGAGAAAATTTTCAACCGAGCCAATATTCAAAAATTTGTTCGGATCATTTTGAACCCGAATGTTTTCGTACAAAGATGTTTTCTGGTAGGAAATACTTGAAAGATGATGCAATACCAACAAAGTTTTCTTTTACTAAAGAAAATACTAGAAATAGGAAGAGAAAGTATGCATTAAATAATACTTTTTGATATTTTTTCATCAGCTATAATGCAATAACTATTACAGAGTTCTGAGCATTAGACATTGCTGAAACATGTCGCTTTAATTTTTGTACTGTGAATAATTTGATTGTAGAATTAATTTGTTTACTCAGCCTTATTCTATACTTATAAAGTTGAATGCATAAGCACATATTTTGACAGTTTCAGATTATTTAGTTTCCTACTTCTTTTCTTTAAAAAATTAAAAACAGTTTAAAGTTTTCATAATTTTGGTAAATGAGACAGTAATTTATTACCACATGCTGTTTTATTTCCTTCAACTACGTTTTAATTTGGTAGTAATAGTTCTTGCACTTTATTATGATAGATTGCTTCATCAGACTCTGTACAGCATATCATTTTTTCTTTTGCTTATTTATATTTCAAAAAATTTTTAGCTTCTTCATGGAACTTAAATAAGAATATTGATGTTGCTAATTTATTGCATTTTACTTCAGAAAAATGTGAAACACAAAAATTTGGCAATTTAAAAAACAATCTGGTTGGGCAATATTTTTATATTAAAGTTTTTTTTGTTGTGCCTGCACATCATTATTTATAGCCTATTTTATCCTGATTGTTTGTTTTGAGCTTTTAAAAGTAAAATTTTTCATCATCATATTTTATTTTTTTAGTAATTAAAGGTTATAGATAAAACAGCTTTTTTGAAAAGCTAAGATACTTGTTTTTATTTAACTTTAAAGTTAATATGTTTAAAAAAAAGCTATAAACAATATTAATATGATTATTTATTGAACTTCAACATGGGTCACAGTGTACCGCCCACTCCTGGGGCACAGTGGTCCACAATCCACTCTGCTCCTGTAATGCAGAATGTTCAAAATATTTAATAAATGCTTATTTTCTATAAAGAAATATTGTTTTAAAGTAGTTATTTAACTGTAAAATAAAGTAAACAAAGAAAAATAACAATTTATTTCACATAGTAAGAAATATTTTGTTTTGTATTTACTGCCTTTGATAAATATAACTGTAGTGTAATTGGTGATGATTCTATTCAAGTAAGATTCATGAGACGCAAATTGAATTGAAATCAGTTTGTTTTTCCCGAAACTGTAGATGAATCTGTTGTTGATGTCAATGATTTCATAATGTTCTCCCAGACCCAAAAGTATTTCAGGAAAATTCCAGGCACAATCTTACTTATAAGTATTTTGGAATTTCATTTGCAAATTTTAATGTGTGCTGATTTTTTTTTTTTTACTTAAGTAATAACTTCAACTAAATTGCAATTGTTCCTGTATTAATCAGTTATTATTTTCAAAATATAATTAATTTTTTTATTATTTTGTTTCTGTTTTAAAATGTTACTTGTAAATTTATATTACTATGTTATTTTGTGGTAAAGGGGAAATTTAAAAGAATTAGAGGTACTTTTCGCTTTTCGGTTAGCCGGGCGCCAGTGATATATGTACATATATAAATACATATGTATATCTACATACATATATGTGTATATATATATATGTGTATGTATATATATGTATACGTAGATATGTGTGTGTGTATACATATACATGTACATATATCACTGGCGCCCGGCTAACCGAAAAGTACCGAATTAGATTAATGAAAAATAGATTTATATTGTATTTCAGATAATACCTAATAGCGGTCCACTGTGCCCCGGTGGGTGGATCAGTGTGCCCCACTGGTCCACTTTACGGGTGTATATATATATATATATATTTTTTTTTTTATTTATTTATTTTTTTTTTTTTTTAAAGAAAAGGTATTGAAAACTATGTTCTGAGAAAATTATGATGAATGTATAAAGGTTTAAGGAATATTCAAAAATATTTTCATGCAGATCGGTTTGTCAGTTAAAGAGAAAAAAAATGTTAACTGAAAAAGTGGTCCACTGTATGCCAGTCTCCCCTATATATATATATATATATGTGTTGTAGTACACATTTGTGTGTACGTAGTTTGGCTACTATTACTTTTTGAAAAAAACAATTGTATTCAAATTCCCTAAGGTGTACAGATTCTTTAAAATACCTGTAAATTTGTCTAAATTGTTAAAGAATCGACTTGAAATTATATATATATATATATATATATATATATATATATATATATATAATATATATATGTATGTATATGCAGACTTAAAAAGACTATATAACCATTTCAGTATAAAAATAAGTACAGAGAATTAAATACTGAAGATCTTTTTTATGATTAAATTATAGAATTTTTTTAAATATATATTTAGACTCTTTATGATTCATTATATTTTTTGCATAAATATATTTTACTTAACTGACATTTGTTAAAGAAATTTCATTTGATTTTATTGAGAATTTTGCTGTATTAAATTAATAGATTTTCAAAATTGTGATTGTTAATTTTTTTCTTTACTAATGTGAAAAGATATAATCTAAAAAGTTGTAAATACTCATATCCATAATATCTCTAAATGAAATTTCCTACTGTGTGGCCTTTTTCTGTTTTGTCATGGCAATTTATTTGGAAAATAATTGAAATATAATACCTCAAACTCAAATTTACAACTCTGTGGCCTTCTTTTTTTATTTTTCATTTATAGAATGCCAGAGCTATCTTAACTGAGCAGAAAATATTTTACCTTATTTTGTTATGTAATAGTAAAAAAATTTTTTTTAACTAGTACTATAGAACAAACGAGACTTTAAAAAGCAAGCAATCAACAATATATGTTGGATTAAGAATCTTCAACTAGTGTCTTGTTTCAACTGATTTCGCTAATATCTACCCACCAGATGAGAGCGAAAATTAAGACAAGTAAATGTAAATAAATAAATATCAAAGATTACTATTTTCGGTTTTTGTTAATATATTGTGCATCTTAGTAAAGTTAC
This sequence comes from Maratus michaelseni, assembly GCA_963931845.1. Taxonomy (NCBI): domain Eukaryota; kingdom Metazoa; phylum Arthropoda; class Arachnida; order Araneae; family Salticidae; genus Maratus; species Maratus michaelseni. Next base: position 113,527,180 of record OZ007598.1, on the reverse strand, counting down.
TGATATTTGATGCTTTTATGATATTCTTTACCTAATTTCTTTTTTAGATTTCAGTACAGTGAGATTGGCACATTCAGTATTTCTTGTTTATGTGCATGAGACACACATACATGCAGTATAGTGATTGCGGCACTAATGAATGTCTTTTATTTTTCGCAGATTCCAATATAGCGAGGTCGTTGTATTCGGTGATGTGTTTATGTTGTTTTTTCATGTGCAGAAACCACTCATTTTTATCATTAAATTCATTAACTATTTAAAAATTTAGAATAACAATATTCGTTCATCTGTTTATTAAGTGTTATAGTTTGCTGTTAGTTTATTTTACAGAAAATGGTCAATGGGATAATGAAGAAGTACTCATCGTTATAATTTTTCGTATTAAACTCATATAATAAAATAAACCTGTTTTTTTTTATTATTTATTTATTAATTTATCCTACCTAAAAACTACACATTTTTCTTTTCATTACTAAACACAATAATAGTGTGTTAAAAAATTAATAATGTGTATAAGAATTGATAATGATATATGATAATCATATGGCTGCACTATATTAATTTAAAATTCTATTTTCCAGGATTGATGCAGCAAATCATGATGAAGACCTAATTGATGATTATGAATCTATCGAAAATGATAAAAAAAAATGAGCCCTCATCTTCTAAAAAAGATGTATCTGTGCAAACTGAAGATGATTTAATTTTAAGTCTTTTAAATGAGAAAATAGTTCTCCAGAATAAGTTGGATGAACTTCTAGCGAAGCTGAAGCTAGAAGCCAAATATTTTATATTAAATAAACTTTACAGCAAGCAATAATTATTTTGTACATACATAACTGATATCAGAATTCTGATAATGTGTTTAAAAAAAAAAATCAATTTAAACTTGCCTCATTTTGGCTTAAAAAGGGGCTCACCAAATTTTATAAAAAATTCTAAGTATATAAAAAACTTTATTAATATTATCTAAAGAGCAATTGGCAATTGCTCCTTCAAAATATTTGAAGACTTTTATTTTGCCAATTGCCCTTTCAATATGTACACGATGATGGGAAACACATTTATTTTCAGTTTTTTCGATTGGGGTGAATTAAATTTTATTTGCTACATAATGGGGTGTTATAAGGGTGCATCCTTTTTTTCCTAATTCCTTGCCCCCTGTCAGCTAGAACAAGATCCCCTTCTTACAATAAAGAGAGCATTCCTGATTTTAATAATAACTCTTTATCGGATATAGATCCACCCCATAAATCAGAAATTGCACCTGATGGTGTAATACCCACCATTGCTTTTAATGTGTTACTGTTTTTATGATAACTGAATGTTGCTTGTTGCACTGATGCATCAGTTGGCCGCTGAATCTTGAATTCAGTGCAATCTATCACTACTCGGCATTGAGGGTACAGCTTATAGAATGGCAAAGGCACCGTTTCTTGGATCTGTTTTTTGGTTGGCCAGATGTTAATGTTCTTAATTTTTCCATATATTATATTAATTTCTGGCACATCTTTGATACAAATGGCTGTTGTGTCTGAAAGAGATGTGCCAGAAAATTTTGCGAAATTCCTGTTCTGTAGTATAAGAATTGTTCTAAGAACAAAAATAATCTGTTTCTAGGATTCAGGAAACAGTCTTTTGAAAGGCTTTCTTGCAGCTTTAAGAAAGTAAAAATGACTTCAAACTGATTTTTTGAGAATCCCGTCAAACTTTTGAACATTTCTTCATCTTGGATAGATAGAATTCCTTGCTGATTAGAAACCTCCTGTCAGCTAGAACAAGATCCCCTTCTTCCAATAAAGAGAGCATTCCTGTCAGTGACTTTTTTTAGCAGAAAAAAAAAATATATATATTGATTTTCCAAGCTTTATGTTTGATGCTGAATTTTTAAATGCAGAACCAATAATTAGAAGGAATAATATTTAGTTAGAATAGCTACTGAAAGATAAACTGTCTGATTTAAATAATATATTATTTATAGCTTCATTAAAAAAAATCTTTTCTGTATCCATACTGTATTTAAATTATATGTATAGTTTTTTTTTTTTTTTTTTACAACGTCTATTTTGTATTACATTATTAGTGGCTTATTTATTTTATGTATATCATATATATATATTATAAAGCAAGCTCTAAGAGCTCTTAATATATGAAGAATAAGAAGCTCTAAAAGTGTATGTCTGGGGTAATTTCAGAAACTACCTGTTGAATTTTTTGCAGTTTGTATCATCGGATAGAGAAAATTCCCAGTCATTATGATGTATATATATGTATGTATCGTAAATTTTTTCTCTTATTTACAGAATATTTTTGTATTTCCAGTTGACGTTAGCAGTGTTTTTACTTCATAGAAATTAAAAAAATAATGTAATATGTAATTTCTTATTTGTGCAAATTAAAAATATGCTGAGCTTGAACTTTATAGATAAATGTATTTATAGATATCTTTAAAATATCATGGAACTTTTCCAAAGCTGAAGCGGGTTGCTAATAAGTGTATATAAACATATCTATTTATCATATTTTGAATGTGTTGTAAAGTGTTTCATAAATCTATGCTTAATTTACTTGTTGTACTTGTTGAAATACGATTAGATGCACAAAAAGTATGTGAAATGTTGCAGAACCAAAAAATGTGGGTACACATTACTATACAGGGTGATCCTGAATTCATGGTACATAACACTGTAACAAACAATTTTTTATAATGCCGATATAGCACAAAAATTCAGGACAGACTACAATATTTTTGGACATTTTTTTCAGGAATTTCAGGAAAAGTACGGCCCCTGAATAAAGTTTGTACCATGAATTTAGGATCACCCTGTATAAAATCTTCATCTCTATGATTGGTATTTTTGCATCAGTAATTTAAAATACATCTAATTATTTTTAGAAGCACATATTGTAATTTTATTCTTACATATTATTCTTTACCCAAAATCTCAAATATTTTTCATACTGTTTCAAAAATATCTTATTTGCTTTAATGTAATCATTAAAATTTCGTTATGAATAAATTATTTTTTTAACTTATGTAGACACATTTTTGTGCACCCAGTAATAATTTGTATGATTTATATTGTGTATTACATTTATTGTTCTTCAAACATATTAATTTAATTATTTAACATAATTAAATTAAGTCCTAACATTAATTTAACATAATTAATTTAATTATTAAAATTTCTGAATCAGAACCACGCCTTTTCTCCCTAAATTAAACAAATAATTTAGATCCGCCTACGACAGACGCTTTTTTTCTGTCACCGCATAAACCTAGTATTCAGGGGGTGGTGAGCCAAGATAGAATGACTTTCGTCATCTTAATAACTCTCCTTTGCTCCATTTCCAACATTACAAAGTAAAAAATATTTAAAACTTTATTAATTTTTTTAAAGTCTAAATTTTTTTGAAAGTTTCCAGCAATTATAAATAGTCAATAATAGTCAAATTATCCTCGCCTCACCACACACAACTTAAAATCTTTAAAATACTTTCATATTTGAACCTATTCACCCTTTTTTGTTACTTTGAAATAACAATAAATAAATAATCATCTAAATCATTTACTGCAGAAACAAAGGGGGGAGGGTGAAAGCAGATTATAGTGGATTAAAGTTTGTTTTAATTTATTTATTTACTTATTAATATTATTAATAAAAGGGAATGTGGAGCAATAAGAACAAACAATGTGAATAAACAATAATAATTAGTAAAATGGGGTAAAAAGAGACATTGATCAAAGTGCGTAGCTAAAAAAGCTTTTAACAATTTATAAAATGAAATATGAATTGAAAAACTGACCTCTAAAACCTAAAATATCAGTTATATAAATATATTTAACCCATTTTACACTATATCATTGTATTTTGCAATTTTATTGTGAAAAACTCTGGTATTATATGTGTCGGTCAAAATGAAGGTATTTAAGTGTATGTTTTTAACGCATATTTAAAAAAAATTAGGATTTTTTTCTTCTCTCTTTTACTAACCACTCCTTCTCTAAGATATATTTAAGTCTCAGATGTAATAAAATAATCAATCTTTTGTAATTAACAAATATATTTCATCGGAACATGCAATAACAACTGTTTTGTAAGTATATTTTTTCAAATATATAACATAAACAAAAAATACACTTCATAATAATTGCTTAAAAAATTTTCTTAACATTTTATTAAAAAAAAAAAAAATTAAAATACCCTCCTCTCTTCCCCCCTACCCCCGACCAGCCCCACCCCTAAAACTTGTAAAATTTTTTATTCGTTCTGTAACACTGAAACATACTCCTCGTTTGAAACACTGTGATAAATAACTTTCAAGCCGGAAAATTTTTAAAGGTAAATATTTACGTATTAAAACATTAAGTACCTGTTTTGTTTCGTAGGGTAATATTAAGTCTAGTATAATAAGCTATCTAACCGAGTGTTGATAGCTTTATAATAATGAAAACGAAAATAGAAATGCACTTCTGTGTGTTGTTTGTAATACTGAAACTGACAAAAGAAAGTACTTTATAAATGCATGGTTGTAATGTATATATTATGAAATTTTATAATGAAAAACTATATTATATTTAGTCATTGTTAAAAATCTGACAGATTATGCAAAATATCCGTTAGATATCATTACGATTCATTAGATGTACATGAGAAAATGAATAAATAAACGAGGTAAAAGTGACGAATCTTGCTGTTTCTAATTTCTTTATTTCTTAAAATACCAGGAGCGTCAAAAGTTCGTTAAAACTTTAAAAAAAGCATTGAAAAGAAACAAATGACGCAAAAAATTTGCGTTTGCAGGAATGGGATTAGAAAGAGATTAGATTTTTTTTTAATGACAAAAAAAAAAAAAATGCTGGTTAAAAAATAACCCATAGATGGCACTGCGTGCATAATATCAAGCAGTTTTATGCAAATCAGGTTGTCAATGGACAGTATTCCTGTGACGTCACAGTAGGTAAAATGGCGGCGGTTGAGCCTCCAACTCCTTCATCGGCGGCGGCGGCGTGCTTTGTTTACTAGTTATTCCTCAAACTTACGTGCATTTCAAAATTTTTTAAGTCATGCCTTCTTATTGTGCTGCATTTGGCTGCGGTAATAGTTCAGCAGGAAATAAAAATGTTTCCTTTCGTTCATTTCCTTTGAAAAATGTTAATTTAATAAAAGTATGGTTTGTGAAAATAAAAAGAGAAAATTTTCAACCGAGCCAATATTCAAAAATTTGTTCGGATCATTTTGAACCCGAATGTTTTCGTACAAAGATGTTTTCTGGTAGGAAATACTTGAAAGATGATGCAATACCAACAAAGTTTTCTTTTACTAAAGAAAATACTAGAAATAGGAAGAGAAAGTATGCATTAAATAATACTTTTTGATATTTTTTCATCAGCTATAATGCAATAACTATTACAGAGTTCTGAGCATTAGACATTGCTGAAACATGTCGCTTTAATTTTTGTACTGTGAATAATTTGATTGTAGAATTAATTTGTTTACTCAGCCTTATTCTATACTTATAAAGTTGAATGCATAAGCACATATTTTGACAGTTTCAGATTATTTAGTTTCCTACTTCTTTTCTTTAAAAAATTAAAAACAGTTTAAAGTTTTCATAATTTTGGTAAATGAGACAGTAATTTATTACCACATGCTGTTTTATTTCCTTCAACTACGTTTTAATTTGGTAGTAATAGTTCTTGCACTTTATTATGATAGATTGCTTCATCAGACTCTGTACAGCATATCATTTTTTCTTTTGCTTATTTATATTTCAAAAAATTTTTAGCTTCTTCATGGAACTTAAATAAGAATATTGATGTTGCTAATTTATTGCATTTTACTTCAGAAAAATGTGAAACACAAAAATTTGGCAATTTAAAAAACAATCTGGTTGGGCAATATTTTTATATTAAAGTTTTTTTTGTTGTGCCTGCACATCATTATTTATAGCCTATTTTATCCTGATTGTTTGTTTTGAGCTTTTAAAAGTAAAATTTTTCATCATCATATTTTATTTTTTTAGTAATTAAAGGTTATAGATAAAACAGCTTTTTTGAAAAGCTAAGATACTTGTTTTTATTTAACTTTAAAGTTAATATGTTTAAAAAAAAGCTATAAACAATATTAATATGATTATTTATTGAACTTCAACATGGGTCACAGTGTACCGCCCACTCCTGGGGCACAGTGGTCCACAATCCACTCTGCTCCTGTAATGCAGAATGTTCAAAATATTTAATAAATGCTTATTTTCTATAAAGAAATATTGTTTTAAAGTAGTTATTTAACTGTAAAATAAAGTAAACAAAGAAAAATAACAATTTATTTCACATAGTAAGAAATATTTTGTTTTGTATTTACTGCCTTTGATAAATATAACTGTAGTGTAATTGGTGATGATTCTATTCAAGTAAGATTCATGAGACGCAAATTGAATTGAAATCAGTTTGTTTTTCCCGAAACTGTAGATGAATCTGTTGTTGATGTCAATGATTTCATAATGTTCTCCCAGACCCAAAAGTATTTCAGGAAAATTCCAGGCACAATCTTACTTATAAGTATTTTGGAATTTCATTTGCAAATTTTAATGTGTGCTGATTTTTTTTTTTTTACTTAAGTAATAACTTCAACTAAATTGCAATTGTTCCTGTATTAATCAGTTATTATTTTCAAAATATAATTAATTTTTTTATTATTTTGTTTCTGTTTTAAAATGTTACTTGTAAATTTATATTACTATGTTATTTTGTGGTAAAGGGGAAATTTAAAAGAATTAGAGGTACTTTTCGCTTTTCGGTTAGCCGGGCGCCAGTGATATATGTACATATATAAATACATATGTATATCTACATACATATATGTGTATATATATATATGTGTATGTATATATATGTATACGTAGATATGTGTGTGTGTATACATATACATGTACATATATCACTGGCGCCCGGCTAACCGAAAAGTACCGAATTAGATTAATGAAAAATAGATTTATATTGTATTTCAGATAATACCTAATAGCGGTCCACTGTGCCCCGGTGGGTGGATCAGTGTGCCCCACTGGTCCACTTTACGGGTGTATATATATATATATATATATTTTTTTATTTATTTATTTATTTTTTTTTTTAAAGAAAAGGTATTGAAAACTATGTTCTGAGAAAATTATGATGAATGTATAAAGGTTTAAGGAATATTCAAAAATATTTTCATGCAGATCGGTTTGTCAGTTAAAGAGAAAAAAAATGTTAACTGAAAAAGTGGTCCACTGTATGCCAGTCTCCCCTATATATATATATATATATGTGTTGTAGTACACATTTGTGTGTACGTAGTTTGGCTACTATTACTTTTTGAAAAAAATAATTGTATTCAAATTCCCTAAGGTGTACAGATTCTTTAAAATACCTGTAAATTTTTCTAAATTGTTAAAGAATCGACTTGAAATTATATATATATATATATATATATATATATATATATAATATATATATGTATGTATATGCAGACTTAAAAAGACTATATAACCATTTCAGTATAAAAATAAGTACAGAGAATTAAATACTGAAGATCTTTTTTATGATTAAATTATAGAATTTTTTTAAATATATATTTAGACTCTTTATGATTCATTATATTTTTTGCATAAATATATTTTACTTAACTGACATTTGTTAAAGAAATTTCATTTGATTTTATTGAGAATTTTGCTGTATTAAATTAATAGATTTTCAAAATTGTGATTGTTAATTTTTTTCTTTACTAATGTGAAAAGATATAATCTAAAAAGTTGTAAATACTCATATCCATAATATCTCTAAATGAAATTTCCTACTGTGTGGCCTTTTTCTGTTTTGTCATGGCAATTTATTTGGAAAATAATTGAAATATAATACCTCAAACTCAAATTTACAACTCTGTGGCCTTCTTTTTTTATTTTTCATTTATAGAATGCCAGAGCTATCTTAACTGAGCAGAAAATATTTTACCTTATTTTGTTATGTAATAGTAAAAAAAATTTTTTTAACTAGTACTATAGAACAAACGAGACTTTAAAAAGCAAGCAATCAACAATATATGTTGGATTAAGAATCTTCAACTAGTGTCTTGTTTCAACTGATTTCGCTAATATCTACCCACCAGATGAGAGCGAAAATTAAGACAAGTAAATGTAAATAAATAAATATCAAAGATTACTATTTTCGGTTTTTGTTAATATATTGTGCATCTTAGTAAAGTTACTGATATTTGATGCTTTTATGATATTCTTTACCTAATTTCTTTTTTAGATTTCAGTACAGTGAGATTGGCACATTCAGTATTTCTTGTTTATGTGCATGAGACACACATACATGCAGTATAGTGATTGCGGCACTAATGAATGTCTTTTAATTTTCGCAGATTCCAATATAGCGAGGTCGTTGTATTCGGTGATGTGTTTATGTTGTTTTTTCATGTGCAGAAACCACTCATTTTTATCATTAAATTCATTAACTATTTAAAAATTTAGAATAACAATATTCGTTCATCTGTTTATTAAGTGTTATAGTTTGCTGTTAGTTTATTTTACAGAAAATGGTCAATGGGATAATGAAGAAGTACTCATCGTTATAATTTTTCGTATTAAACTCATATAATAAAATAAACCTGTTTTTTTTTATTATTTATTTATTAATTTATCCTACCTAAAAACTACACATTTTTCTTTTCATTACTAAACACAATAATAGTGTGTTAAAAAATTAATAATGTGTATAAGAATTGATAATGATATATGATAATCATATGGCTGCACTATATTAATTTAAAATTCTATTTTCCAGGATTGATGCAGCAAATCATGATGAAGACCTAATTGATGATTATGAATCTATCGAAAATGATAAAAAAAAATGAGCCCTCATCTTCTAAAAAAGATGTATCTGTGCAAACTGAAGATGATTTAATTTTAAGTCTTTTAAATGAGAAAATAGTTCTCCAGAATAAGTTGGATGAACTTCTAGCGAAGCTGAAGCTAGAAGCCAAATATTTTATATTAAATAAACTTTACAGCAAGCAATAATTATTTTGTACATACATAACTGATATCAGAATTCTGATAATGTGTTTAAAAAAAAAAATCAATTTAAACTTGCCTCATTTTGGCTTAAAAAGGGGCTCACCAAATTTTATAAAAAATTCTAAGTATATAAAAAACTTTATTAATATTATCTAAAGAGCAATTGGCAATTGCTCCTTCAAAATATTTGAAGACTTTTATTTTGCCAATTGCCCTTTCAATATGTACACGATGATGGGAAACACATTTATTTTCAGTTTTTTCGATTGGGGTGAATTAAATTTTATTTGCTACATAATGGGGTGTTATAAGGGTGCATCCTTTTTTTCCTAATTCCTTGCCCCCTGTCAGCTAGAACAAGATCCCCTTCTTACAATAAAGAGAGCATTCCTGATTTTAATAATAACTCTTTATCGGATATAGATCCACCCCATAAATCAGAAATTACACCTGATGGTGTAATACCCACCATTGCTTTTAATGTGTTACTGTTTTTATGATAACTGAATGTTGCTTGTTGCACTGATGCATCAGTTGGCCGCTGAATCTTGAATTCAGTGCAATCTATCACTACTCGGCATTGAGGGTACAGCTTATAGAATGGCAAAGGCACCGTTTCTTGGATCTGTTTTTTGGTTGGCCAGATGTTAATGTTCTTAATTTTTCGATATATTATATTAATTTCTGGCACATCTTTGATACAAATGGCTGTTGTGTCTGAAAGAGATGTGCCAGAAAATTTTGCGAAATTCCTGTTCTGTAGTATAAGAATTGTTCTAAGAACAAAAATAATCTGTTTCTAGGATTCAGGAAACAGTCTTTTGAAAGGCTTTCTTGCAGCTTTAAGAAAGTAAAAATGACTTCAAACTGATTTTTTGAGAATCCCGTCAAACTTTTGAACATTTCTTCATCTTGGATAGATAGAATTCCTTGCTGATTAGAAACCTCCTGTCAGCTAGAACAAGATCCCCTTCTTCCAATAAAGAGAGCATTCCTGTCAGTGACTTTTTTTAGCAGAAAAAAAAATATATATATTGATTTTCCAAGCTTTATGTTTGATGCTGAATTTTTAAATGCAGAACCAATAATTAGAAGGAATAATATTTAGTTAGAATAGCTACTGAAAGATAAACTGTCTGATTTAAATAATATATTATTTATAGCTTCATTAAAAAAAATCTTTTCTGTATCCATACTGTATTTAAATTATATGTATAGTTTTTTTTTTTTTTTTTACAACGTCTATTTTGTATTACATTATTAGTGGCTTATTTATTTTATGTATATCATATATATATATTATAAAGCAAGCTCTAAGAGCTCTTAATATATGAAGAATAAGAAGCTCTAAAAGTGTATGTCTGGGGTAATTTCAGAAACTACCTGTTGAATTTTTTGCAGTTTGTATCATCGGATAGAGAAAATTCCCAGTCATTATGATGTATATATATGTATGTATCGTAAATTTTTTCTCTTATTTACAGAATATTTTTGTATTTCCAGTTGACGTTAGCAGTGTTTTTACTTCATAGAAATTAAAAAAATAATGTAATATGTAATTTCTTATTTGTGCAAATTAAAAATATGCTGAGCTTGAACTTTATAGATAAATGTATTTATAGATATCTTTAAAATATCATGGAACTTTTCCAAAGCTGAAGCGGGTTGCTAATAAGTGTATATAAACATATCTATTTATCATATTTTGAATGTGTTGTAAAGTGTTTCATAAATCTATGCTTAATTTACTTGTTGTACTTGTTGAAATACGATTAGATGCACAAAAAGTATGTGAAATGTTGCAGAACCAAAAAATGTGGGTACACATTACTATACAGGGTGATCCTGAATTCATGGTACATAACACTGTAACAAACAATTTTTTATAATGCCGATATAGCACAAAATTTCAGGACAGACTACAATATTTTTGGACATTTTTTTCAGGAATTTCAGGAAAAGTACGGCCCCTGAATAAAGTTTGTACCATGAATTTAGGATCACCCTGTATAAAATCTTCATCTCTATGATTGGTATTTTTGCATCAGTAATTTAAAATACATCTAATTATTTTTAGAAGCACATATTGTAATTTTATTCTTACATATTATTCTTTACCCAAAATCTCAAATATTTTTCATACTGTTTCAAAAATATCTTATTTGCTTTAATGTAATCATTAAAATTTCGTTATGAATAAATTATTTTTTTAACTTATGTAGACACATTTTTGTGCACCCAGTAATAATTTGTATGATTTATATTGTGTATTACATTTATTGTTCTTCAAACATATTAATTTAATTATTTAACATAATTAAATTAAGTCCTAACATTAATTTAACATAATTAATTTAATTATTAAAATTTCTGAATCAGAACCACGCCTTTTCTCCCTAAATTAAACAAATAATTTAGATCCGCCTACGACAGACGCTTTTTTTCTGTCACCGCACAAACCTAGTATTCAGGGGGTGGTGAGCCAAGATAGAATGACTTTCGTCATCTTAATAACTCTCCTTTGCTCCATTTCCAACATTACAAAGTAAAAAATATTTAAAACTTTATTAATTTTTTTAAAGTCTAAATTTTTTTGAAAGTTTCCAGCAATTATAAATAGTCAATAATAGTCAAATTATCCTCGCCTCACCACACACAACTTAAAATCTTTAAAATACTTTCATATTTGAACCTATTCACCCTTTTTTGTTACTTTGAAATAACAATAAATAAATAATCATCTAAATCATTTACTGCAGAAACAAAGGGGGGAGGGTGAAAGCAGATTATAGTGGATTAAAGTTTGTTTTAATTTATTTATTTACTTATTAATATTATTAATAAAAGGGAATGTGGAGCAATAAGAACAAACAATGTGAATAAACAATAATAATTAGTAAAATGGGGTAAAAAGAGACATTGATCAAAGTGCGTAGCTAAAAAAGCTTTTAACAATTTATAAAATGAAATATGAATTGAAAAACTGACCTCTAAAACCTAAAATATCAGTTATATAAATATATTTAACCCATTTTACACTATATCATTGTATTTTGCAATTTTATTGTGAAAAACTCTGGTATTATATGTGTCGGTCAAAATGAAGGTATTTAAGTGTATGTTTTTAACGCATATTTAAAAAAAAATTAGGATTTTTTTCTTCTCTCTTTTACTAACCACTCCTTCTCTAAGATATATTTAAGTCTCAGATGTAATAAAATAATCAATCTTTTGTAATTAACAAATATATTTCATCGGAACATGCAATAACAACTGTTTTGTAAGTATATTTTTTCAAATATATAACATAAACAAAAAATACACTTCATAATAATTGCTTCAAAAATTTTCTTAACATTTTATTAAAAAAAAAAAAAAATTAAAATACCCTCCTCTCTTCCCCCCTACCCCCGACCAGCCCCACCCCTAAAACTTGTAAAATTTTTTATTCGTTCTGTAACACTGAAACATACTCCTCGTTTGAAACACTGTGATAAATAACTTTCAAGCCGGAAAATTTTTAAAGGTAAATATTTACGTATTAAAACATTAAGTACCTGTTTTGTTTCGTAGGGTAATATTAAGTTTAGTATAATAAGCTATCTAACCGAGTGTTGATAGCTTTATAATAATGAAAACGAAAATAGAAATGCACTTCTGTGTGTTGTTTGTAATACTGAAACTGACAAAAGAAAGTGCTTTATAAATGTATGGTTGTAATGTATATATTATGAAATTTTATAATGAAAAACTATATTATATTTAGTCATTGTTAAAAATCTGACAGATTATGCAAAATATCCGTTAGATATCATTACGATTCATTAGATGTACATGAGAAAATGAATAAATAAACGAGGTAAAAGTGACGAATCTTGCTGTTTCTAATTTCTTTATTTCTTAAAATACCAGGAGCGTCAAAAGTTCGTTAAAACTTTAAAAAAAGCATTGAAAAGAAACAAATGACGCAAAAAATTTGCGTTTGCAGGAATGGGATTAGAAAGAGATTAGATTTTTTTTTAATGACAAAAAAAAAAAAAAATGCTGGTTAAAAAATAACCCATAGATGGCACTGCGTGCATAATATCAAGCAGTTTTATGCAAATCAGGTTGTCAATGGACAGTATTCCTGTGACGTCACAGTAGGTAAAATGGCGGCGGTTGAGCCTCCAACTCCTTCATCGGCGGCGGCGGCGTGCTTTGTTTACTAGTTATTCCTCAAACTTACGTGCATTTCAAAATTTTTTAAGTCATGCCTTCTTATTGTGCTGCATTTGGCTGCGGTAATAGTTCAGCAGGAAATAAAAATGTTTCCTTTCGTTCATTTCCTTTGAAAAATGTTAATTTAATAAAAGTATGGTTTGTGAAAATAAAAAGAGAAAATTTTCAACCGAGCCAATATTCAAAAATTTGTTCGGATCATTTTGAACCCGAATGTTTTCGTACAAAGATGTTTTCTGGTAGGAAATACTTGAAAGATGATGCAATACCAACAAAGTTTTCTTTTACTAAAGAAAATACTAGAAATAGGAAGAGAAAGTATGCATTAAATAATACTTTTTGATATTTTTTCATCAGCTATAATGCAATAACTATTACAGAGTTCTGAGCATTAGACATTGCTGAAACATGTCGCTTTAATTTTTGTACTGTGAATAATTTGATTGTAGAATTAATTTGTTTACTCAGCCTTATTCTATACTTATAAAGTTGAATGCATAAGCACATATTTTGACAGTTTCAGATTATTTAGTTTCCTACTTCTTTTCTTTAAAAAATTAAAAACAGTTTAAAGTTTTCATAATTTTGGTAAATGAGACAGTAATTTATTACCACATGCTGTTTTATTTCCTTCAACTACGTTTTAATTTGGTAGTAATAGTTCTTGCACTTTATTATGATAGATTGCTTCATCAGACTCTGTACAGCATATCATTTTTTCTTTTGCTTATTTATATTTCAAAAAATTTTTAGCTTCTTCATGGAACTTAAATAAGAATATTGATGTTGCTAATTTATTGCATTTTACTTCAGAAAAATGTGAAACACAAAAATTTGGCAATTTAAAAAACAATCTGGTTGGGCAATATTTTTATATTAAAGTTTTTTTTGTTGTGCCTGCACATCATTATTTATAGCCTATTTTATCCTGATTGTTTGTTTTGAGCTTTTAAAAGTAAAATTTTTCATCATCATATTTTATTTTTTTAGTAATTAAAGGTTATAGATAAAACAGCTTTTTTGAAAAGCTAAGATACTTGTTTTTATTTAACTTTAAAGTTAATATGTTTAAAAAAAAGCTATAAACAATATTAATATGATTATTTATTGAACTTCAACATGGGTCACAGTGTACCGCCCACTCCTGGGGCACAGTGGTCCACAATCCACTCTGCTCCTGTAATGCAGAATGTTCAAAATATTTAATAAATGCTTATTTTCTATAAAGAAATATTGTTTTAAAGTAGTTATTTAACTGTAAAATAAAGTAAACAAAGAAAAATAACAATTTATTTCACATAGTAAGAAATATTTTGTTTTGTATTTACTGCCTTTGATAAATATAACTGTAGTGTAATTGGTGATGATTCTATTCAAGTAAGATTCATGAGACGCAAATTGAATTGAAATCAGTTTGTTTTTCCCGAAACTGTAGATGAATCTGTTGTTGATGTCAATGATTTCATAATGTTCTCCCAGACCCAAAAGTATTTCAGGAAAATTCCAGGCACAATCTTACTTATAAGTATTTTGGAATTTCATTTGCAAATTTTAATGTGTGCTGATTTTTTTTTTTTACTTAAGTAATAACTTCAACTAAATTGCAATTGTTCCTGTATTAATCAGTTATTATTTTCAAAATATAATTAATTTTTTTATTATTTTGTTTCTGTTTTAAAATGTTACTTGTAAATTTATATTACTATGTTATTTTGTGGTAAAGGGGAAATTTAAAAGAATTAGAGGTACTTTTCGCTTTTCGGTTAGCCGGGCGCCAGTGATATATGTACATATATAAATACATATGTATATCTACATACATATATGTGTATATATATATATGTGTATGTATATATATGTATACGTAGATATGTGTGTGTGTATACATATACATGTACATATATCACTGGCGCCCGGCTAACCGAAAAGTACCGAATTAGATTAATGAAAAATAGATTTATATTGTATTTCAGATAATACCTAATAGCGGTCCACTGTGCCCCGGTGGGTGGATCAGTGTGCCCCACTGGTCCACTTTACGGGTGTATATATATATATATATATTTTTTTTTATTTATTTATTTTTTTTTTTTTTTAAAGAAAAGGTATTGAAAACTATGTTCTGAGAAAATTATGATGAATGTATAAAGGTTTAAGGAATATTCAAAAATATTTTCATGCAGATCGGTTTGTCAGTTAAAGAGAAAAAAAATGTTAACTGAAAAAGTGGTCCACTGTATGCCAGTCTCCCCTATATATATATATATATGTGTGTTGTAGTACACATTTGTGTGTACGTAGTTTGGCTACTATTACTTTTTGAAAAAAATAATTGTATTCAAATTCCCTAAGGTGTACAGATTCTTTAAAATACCTGTAAATTTTTCTAAATTGTTAAAGAATCGACTTGAAATTATATATATATATATATATATATATATATATAATATATATATGTATGTATATGCAGACTTAAAAAGACTATATAACCATTTCAGTATAAAAATAAGTACAGAGAATTAAATACTGAAGATCTTTTTTATGATTAAATTATAGAATTTTTTTAAATATATATTTAGACTCTTTATGATTCATTATATTTTTTGCATAAATATATTTTACTTAACTGACATTTGTTAAAGAAATTTCATTTGATTTTATTGAGAATTTTGCTGTATTAAATTAATAGATTTTCAAAATTGTGATTGTTAATTTTTTTCTTTACTAATGTGAAAAGATATAATCTAAAAAGTTGTAAATACTCATATCCATAATATCTCTAAATGAAATTTCCTACTGTGTGGCCTTTTTCTGTTTTGTCATGGCAATTTATTTGGAAAATAATTGAAATATAATACCTCAAACTCAAATTTACAACTCTGTGGCCTTCTTTTTTTATTTTTCATTTATAGAATGCCAGAGCTATCTTAACTGAGCAGAAAATATTTTACCTTATTTTGTTATGTAATAGTAAAAAAATTTTTTTTAACTAGTACTATAGAACAAACGAGACTTTAAAAAGCAAGCAATCAACAATATATGTTGGATTAAGAATCTTCAACTAGTGTCTTGTTTCAACTGATTTCGCTAATATCTACCCACCAGATGAGAGCGAAAATTAAGACAAGTAAATGTAAATAAATAAATATCAAAGATTACTATTTTCGGTTTTTGTTAATATATTGTGCATCTTAGTAAAGTTACTGATATTTGATGCTTTTATGATATTCTTTACCTAATTTCTTTTTTAGATTTCAGTACAGTGAGATTGGCACATTCAGTATTTCTTGTTTATGTGCATGAGACACACATACATGCAGTATAGTGATTGCGGCACTAATGAATGTCTTTTATTTTTCGCAGATTCCAATATAGCGAGGTCGTTGTATTCGGTGATGTGTTTATGTTGTTTTTTCATGTGCAGAAACCACTCATTTTTATCATTAAATTCATTAACTATTTAAAAATTTAGAATAACAATATTCGTTCATCTGTTTATTAAGTGTTATAGTTTGCTGTTAGTTTATTTTACAGAAAATGGTCAATGGGATAATGAAGAAGTACTCATCGTTATAATTTTTCGTATTAAACTCATATAATAAAATAAACCTGTTTTTTTTTATTATTTATTTATTAATTTATCCTACCTAAAAACTACACATTTTTCTTTTCATTACTAAACACAATAATAGTGTGTTAAAAAATTAATAATGTGTATAAGAATTGATAATGATATATGATAATCATATGGCTGCACTATATTAATTTAAAATTCTATTTTCCAGGATTGATGCAGCAAATCATGATGAAGACCTAATTGATGATTATGAATCTATCGAAAATGATAAAAAAAAATGAGCCCTCATCTTCTAAAAAAGATGTATCTGTGCAAACTGAAGATGATTTAATTTTAAGTCTTTTAAATGAGAAAATAGTTCTCCAGAATAAGTTGGATGAACTTCTAGCGAAGCTGAAGCTAGAAGCCAAATATTTTATATTAAATAAACTTTACAGCAAGCAATAATTATTTTGTACATACATAACTGATATCAGAATTCTGATAATGTGTTTAAAAAAAAAAATCAATTTAAACTTGCCTCATTTTGGCTTAAAAAGGGGCTCACCAAATTTTATAAAAAATTCTAAGTATATAAAAAACTTTATTAATATTATCTAAAGAGCAATTGGCAATTGCTCCTTCAAAATATTTGAAGACTTTTATTTTGCCAATTGCCCTTTCAATATGTACACGATGATGGGAAACACATTTATTTTCAGTTTTTTCGATTGGGGTGAATTAAATTTTATTTGCTACATAATGGGGTGTTATAAGGGTGCATCCTTTTTTTCCTAATTCCTTGCCCCCTGTCAGCTAGAACAAGATCCCCTTCTTACAATAAAGAGAGCATTCCTGATTTTAATAATAACTCTTTATCGGATATAGATCCACCCCATAAATCAGAAATTACACCTGATGGTGTAATACCCACCATTGCTTTTAATGTGTTACTGTTTTTATGATAACTGAATGTTGCTTGTTGCACTGATGCATCAGTTGGCCGCTGAATCTTGAATTCAGTGCAATCTATCACTACTCGGCATTGAGGGTACAGCTTATAGAATGGCAAAGGCACCGTTTCTTGGATCTGTTTTTTGGTTGGCCAGATGTTAATGTTCTTAATTTTTCGATATATTATATTAATTTCTGGCACATCTTTGATACAAATGGCTGTTGTGTCTGAAAGAGATGTGCCAGAAAATTTTGCGAAATTCCTGTTCTGTAGTATAAGAATTGTTCTAAGAACAAAAATAATCTGTTTCTAGGATTCAGGAAACAGTCTTTTGAAAGGCTTTCTTGCAGCTTTAAGAAAGTAAAAATGACTTCAAACTGATTTTTTGAGAATCCCGTCAAACTTTTGAACATTTCTTCATCTTGGATAGATAGAATTCCTTGCTGATTAGAAACCTCCTGTCAGCTAGAACAAGATCCCCTTCTTCCAATAAAGAGAGCATTCCTGTCAGTGACTTTTTTTAGCAGAAAAAAAAAAATATATATTGATTTTCCAAGCTTTATGTTTGATGCTGAATTTTTAAATGCAGAACCAATAATTAGAAGGAATAATATTTAGTTAGAATAGCTACTGAAAGATAAACTGTCTGATTTAAATAATATATTATTTATAGCTTCATTAAAAAAAATCTTTTCTGTATCCATACTGTATTTAAATTATATGTATAGTTTTTTTTTTTTTTTTTACAACGTCTATTTTGTATTACATTATTAGTGGCTTATTTATTTTATGTATATCATATATATATATTATAAAGCAAGCTCTAAGAGCTCTTAATATATGAAGAATAAGAAGCTCTAAAAGTGTATGTCTGGGGTAATTTCAGAAACTACCTGTTGAATTTTTTGCAGTTTGTATCATCGGATAGAGAAAATTCCCAGTCATTATGATGTATATATATGTATGTATCGTAAATTTTTTCTCTTATTTACAGAATATTTTTGTATTTCCAGTTGACGTTAGCAGTGTTTTTACTTCATAGAAATTAAAAAAATAATGTAATATGTAATTTCTTATTTGTGCAAATTAAAAATATGCTGAGCTTGAACTTTATAGATAAATGTATTTATAGATATCTTTAAAATATCATGGAACTTTTCCAAAGCTGAAGCGGGTTGCTAATAAGTGTATATAAACATATCTATTTATCATATTTTGAATGTGTTGTAAAGTGTTTCATAAATCTATGCTTAATTTACTTGTTGTACTTGTTGAAATACGATTAGATGCACAAAAAGTATGTGAAATGTTGCAGAACCAAAAAATGTGGGTACACATTACTATACAGGGTGATCCTGAATTCATGGTACATAACACTGTAACAAACAATTTTTTATAATGCCGATATAGCACAAAATTTCAGGACAGACTACAATATTTTTGGACATTTTTTTCAGGAATTTCAGGAAAAGTACGGCCCCTGAATAAAGTTTGTACCATGAATTTAGGATCACCCTGTATAAAATCTTCATCTCTATGATTGGTATTTTTGCATCAGTAATTTAAAATACATCTAATTATTTTTAGAAGCACATATTGTAATTTTATTCTTACATATTATTCTTTACCCAAAATCTCAAATATTTTTCATACTGTTTCAAAAATATCTTATTTGCTTTAATGTAATCATTAAAATTTCGTTATGAATAAATTATTTTTTTAACTTATGTAGACACATTTTTGTGCACCCAGTAATAATTTGTATGATTTATATTGTGTATTACATTTATTGTTCTTCAAACATATTAATTTAATTATTTAACATAATTAAATTAAGTCCTAACATTAATTTAACATAATTAATTTAATTATTAAAATTTCTGAATCAGAACCACGCCTTTTCTCCCTAAATTAAACAAATAATTTAGATCCGCCTACGACAGACGCTTTTTTTCTGTCACCGCATAAACCTAGTATTCAGGGGGTGGTGAGCCAAGATAGAATGACTTTCGTCATCTTAATAACTCTCCTTTGCTCCATTTCCAACATTACAAAGTAAAAAATATTTAAAACTTTATTAATTTTTTTAAAGTCTAAATTTTTTTGAAAGTTTCCAGCAATTATAAATAGTCAATAATAGTCAAATTATCCTCGCCTCACCACACACAACTTAAAATCTTTAAAATACTTTCATATTTGAACCTATTCACCCTTTTTTGTTACTTTGAAATAACAATAAATAAATAATCATCTAAATCATTTACTGCAGAAACAAAGGGGGGAGGGTGAAAGCAGATTATAGTGGATTAAAGTTTGTTTTAATTTATTTATTTACTTATTAATATTATTAATAAAAGGGAATGTGGAGCAATAAGAACAAACAATGTGAATAAACAATAATAATTAGTAAAATGGGGTAAAAAGAGATATTGATCAAAGTGCGTAGCTAAAAAAGCTTTTAACAATTTATAAAATGAAATATGAATTGAAAAACTGACCTCTAAAACCTAAAATATCAGTTATATAAATATATTTAACCCATTTTACACTATATCATTGTATTTTGCAATTTTATTGTGAAAAACTCTGGTATTATATGTGTCGGTCAAAATGAAGGTATTTAAGTGTATGTTTTTAACGCATATTTAAAAAAAATTAGGATTTTTTTCTTCTCTCTTTTACTAACCACTCCTTCTCTAAGATATATTTAAGTCTCAGATGTAATAAAATAATCAATCTTTTGTAATTAACAAATATATTTCATCGGAACATGCAATAACAACTGTTTTGTAAGTATATTTTTTCAAATATATAACATAAACAAAAAATACACTTCATAATAATTGCTTCAAAAATTTTCTTAACATTTTATTAAAAAAAAAAAAAATTAAAATACCCTCCTCTCTTCCCCCCTACCCCCGACCAGCCCCACCCCTAAAACTTGTAAAATTTTTTATTCGTTCTGTAACACTGAAACATACTCCTCGTTTGAAACACTGTGATAAATAACTTTCAAGCCGGAAAATTTTTAAAGGTAAATATTTACGTATTAAAACATTAAGTACCTGTTTTGTTTCGTAGGGTAATATTAAGTTTAGTATAATAAGCTATCTAACCGAGTGTTGATAGCTTTATAATAATGAAAACGAAAATAGAAATGCACTTCTGTGTGTTGTTTGTAATACTGAAACTGACAAAAGAAAGTGCTTTATAAATGCATGGTTGTAATGTATATATTATGAAATTTTATAATGAAAAACTATATTATATTTAGTCATTGTTAAAAATCTGACAGATTATGCAAAATATCCGTTAGATATCATTACGATTCATTAGATGTACATGAGAAAATGAATAAATAAACGAGGTAAAAGTGACGAATCTTGCTGTTTCTAATTTCTTTATTTCTTAAAATACCAGGAGCGTCAAAAGTTCGTTAAAACTTTAAAAAAAGCATTGAAAAGAAACAAATGACGCAAAAAATTTGCGTTTGCAGGAATGGGATTAGAAAGAGATTAGATTTTTTTTTAATGACAAAAAAAAAAAAAAAATGCTGGTTAAAAAATAACCCATAGATGGCACTGCATGCATAATATCAAGCAGTTTTATGCAAATCAGGCTGTCAATAAAACCCCTCAATACACGCAGATTTTTCAATCGATGCCAGCAGTATGCTATCGTCGAGCACTGTTGGTTAAACTCTTTTACAAGAACGGCCTTGTTACATGTGCTGGGATCATGAACCTAGATACTTGGACCGGAATCCATAATGGGGATTTAGCTTGAAAAATAGTCCTTGAAATTTAGTTGATCTATAAACCATCAGAGGGCGCAACGATTCGCAGCGATAGCAGATTTACATGCAAAGAATAGGAGAAGTTACAAATTTTTCTAATTTTAATTAATTTAAAGAGCTCTTAAACACATTATGGCCAGAAATTGTTTTGCTCCGGGTTGTGATACTGGATATCCCAGCTCTTTAAAGAGAAATAAAGCCTTAGGAAAAAAGAATCCGAGTTTATTTTCTGCACCTAAGGAAGTTATGGCTATTTTATTTTGAGCTAAAATATCTGTTATCTAACAAAATAATTACTGTTTTAAGCTATATAAATGTTAATATATGTGTTAATTAACACTCATCCATCTCTATTGTCAAATATGTTATTTAATTATTTGTTATAGTGCGATTAAAAATTAGGTCTGCAATTTTGACATGTTATCACTACTAAATATATTTGTATTAATATCGATCACATTTTTAATTCGTGAATATATAATCAACGATTTTTATTTTATTTTTAAAATAGAGCTAGTTGTAACTGTCTAAAAGTATATTGTTTTATCCATAAAAAAAATGCCGCCAATATTTGTTGAAAATCTGTCAAAATCGAAAACAAAACTGTCGTGTGCATTCTATAACTACTTTCTTGATTGGTAGAATGTGATAAGGTAAATTTATTTTATGTTTTGGTGAGAAAATCTTAACTTAGTTTCCACCATTTTGAAAAAATATCATAAAAAACGTTTAAAATTAAAATATAAAAATGAGACTGTTAAAAAAAAAAAAAAAAAAAGCTAGTTGTGGGCACATCTACAACCCAGGTAGCACAGAGATATCGGCCAATATCCACGGCAATATTGGCCAATATTTTGAATGTCGCTGAATGTCGTACGTCAAATTTACAACATCTGCCGATATTCACAGACATAACTTAAAATTAGTTTTAAAAAGAAAGCATTCAAAAGAGCTTTTTGCATTACTTATGACATCATAATACAGAAATAGTATTCTAAAAAATAAAATTTAATAATTTTGCCAATTTTAAAAAACTTGACTTTTTAATGCCTTACTTTTAATATTTGGTGACATTGGCCAATGTTGTAAAAATGATATTACTATTACAACATTCAGGGATATCTATCGACATTCGTAAAAAACAACATCATTTTTCGGACATTTCAAGATATCTGTCGACATTTAGCATATCTGACGAAGTTTGTAATCTTGACCGAAGTGATCGGAAAGTTCTAAAGCACCGCCCATTTGTGTGGTGTAGTTTTCGTCAATGGGCATTTGATGGAGGCGTTGGGCGTGAATTTGCGCAGAAAGAAAAAGCCTATATAAAAATTTCTGTAGGAATCTATAGTTATTTTTATATATAAAAAAAGCATGTGAAAATTTATGTTTTATAAAAAACTAAAGATGATTTTATACTATCTTTATACTATGTATAATTTAAAAAACACGTGTTTATCTTTTTAAATTCTTTCGGATTTCCGACTTTTATAAGAATTTTATTTTTTATTATTGAAACAATACAAGTTTAGTTTCAAAATTAGGTCACTGAACTTTTAATTAGGCACTATTAATAATATATATTTTATACAGTTCATCTAAGTAATTATTATTATTATATAATAGTAAGCTTTTGGGCGTGTTAACTTTTGTGTAGTGCATCAATTTTTGAAAAAATTTACACATATTTCTGACTTAAAATTAATAAAAAATATATATATATATTTAATTTCTCACAAAGCAAAATTCAAAGTATTGGGGTTGTTAAAACTTTCTTTATAGTTTGGTGTAAGGGGGGGGGGGACACATGATTTTTAACACAGAAAGCTTTAAAGAATTTCTTACCTATTTAAAAATATTTTGTTACAAAATTTCCAACAAATTTAGCACTAAAAGGTGATATTTAAATAAATCTTTGCTAACAGAACGTAAAAAAAAAATGTGGATCGTGATTTAAAAATACGAGATAATTAAATGATAGTTTTATTATTTGTCAGACATTTTTTATTCCAGTAACGAAAAAATCTACTCCCACCAGCTTTTGTTAACAGCTCTTTATAACAAGTTTTTTCTTGCGATTCTATTGATCATATTTATTAGTACTTGGGTTTGCCTTTGTCTTGTTACGTAATAACGAGACTAGACTTTCCTAAAGCAGAGATCACTCGTTTTACAATGAGGGATTTCTGCCCACCACATCTGGGGTGCGAAAAAGATATTGTTATTCAGTAATAAAAAAAAATAAGTCATTTAATATCCAAAAATGTTATTCAGGAATGTTAGAAAAATATATCTCTCAATATCAAATCATGATATTCAGCAATGACAGAAAAAAATATCACTTAATATCAAAAAATGATATTCAGAGACGTTGGAAAATATTGGCCAATATTCACAGATGTCTAAAACTAATATTCACAAATATTATTTTAGGGGGGGGGGGTCATTTAACGTTGGCCAATATCAAATTTTGATATTGGTCGATATTACATTTTGATATTGGCCAATATCTTTGTGCTACCTGGGAAATGAACAGCTTTTATTTAAAAAAAAAATTAAAATTGGTTCAGTAGAAAGTTCAAGGCAGATGACTAAAACAACAGCCCTGTGTTTTAAATATATACATATATATTAATCTTTTGTGTAGCAAAAGAGAGGCAGGGAAAATTTTCACTTCATAATGGTTATCTGTCAAGTGAACAAAAATTTTATGATTTACACTATAATGCAACAGTAACTCTTAATATTAGTTATAAAAAGCTGCAAATTAATATTATGTATTTAAAATATTGGAATTATTATATCTATTTTTTAAGATTGGGAGGGGGAAAAAAAACAGAAAAGTATGGAAATAATCCAAGTTTGTTTTATACCCAGTGGCAGAAACACCGCGACACAGCGACGTAGTCGCGGACAAAGAAAATCTCTTGCAGACAATTTTTGTCTGCACTAATGAAATTAATTTTAAAAACTGTCTGCAACTTGTGGATTTCGGCAAAGGATCGCGGTAAAAACATGGAATTTCTTCAAAAGATCGCGGCCAAAACAGGCGAATTTCGTCAAAAGTTCGCGTTAAAACACACGATTTTCGGCAAAGGATCGCGGTAAAAACACACAAATTTCGGCAAAGGAACGCGGTAAAAACACGTAATTTCGTCAGATCGCGGTAAAATCACGCGAATTACGTCAAAAGATCGCTGTAAAAACACACGAATTACGTCAAAGGATCGCGGTAAAACACACGAATTTCGGCAAAGGATCGCGGTAAAAACACGCGAATTTCGGCAAAGGATCGCGGTAAAAACGCGCGCTTTTCGTCGAAAGATCGCGGTAAAAACACGCACTTTTCGTCAAAAGATCGCGTTAAAAACACGCGATTTTCGTCAAAGGATCGCGGTAAAAACACACGAATTTCGGCAAAGGATTGCGGTAAAAACACGCGAATTTCGGCAAAGGATTGCGGTAAAAACGTGCGCTTTTCGTCAAAAGATCGCGTTAAAAACACGCGATTTTCGTCAAAGGATCGCGGTAAAAACACACGAATTTCGGTAAAGGATTGCGGTAAAAACACGCAATTTTCGTCAAAGGATTGCGGTAAAAACACACGAATTTCGGTAAAGGATCGCGGTAAAAACACGCGAATTTCGGCAAAGGATCGCGGTAAAAACGCGCGCTTTTCGTCGAAAGATCGCGGTAAAAACACGCGCTTTTCGTTAAAAGATCGCGTTAAAAACACGCGATTTTCGTCAAAGGATCGCGGTAAAAACACACGAATTTCGGTAAAGGATTGCGGTAAAAACACGCGAATTTCGGCAAAGGATTGCGGTAAAAAAGCGCGCTTTTCGTCGAAAGATCGCGGTAAAAACACGCGCTTTTCGTCAAAAGATCGCGTTAAAAACACGCGATTTTCGTCAAAGGATCGCGGTAAAAACACACGAATTTCGGCAAAGGATCGCGGTAAAAAAAAAAAAAAACGTGATTTTCATCAAACGATTTTGGAAAAAAAAATCGTGAGTATCGTCAAAATTTACTGCATAAAAAGACTGCTAAAATATTGAAACTCAGTTCCTTTTACTTAATGTCTAAAGATCGTCGCAAAACGAGAAGAAATGCTAAAAATTGCATAAAAAATTCAAAAATAGATAGAGGAATTCCTAATTCCTTTTACTAATGTAAAAAATTCGCTGAAAAAAAAAAAAAACAAAAAAAAAAATTAAGAAAACTAGTCCAAAAATGGGCTTTGAGGTGCATAACTTCAGACTCTTCCTGCCAAATCTTGCAGCTCTGCACTTAGCGGTCTCTTCGGAAAACATCACACACAGACAAACATCCATATTTAATACATAATTTTTTTAATCTGAAACAATATACAGAACCAGCTTTTAAAAAAATGAGTTAACCGGAATCCAACCTGCAGGAATCTAAACTCAGCTCGAACTGAAAACAATGTTAACCTGATCTGCAGCTAATGCAGGACTTTAAGATATTTTCTCCAGAAGGAATTTCTGTAGCTGCATCAGGGGAAGTAAATTTCTCCCCCCCCCCCTAAGCGTATCCTTCCCCTTTTAGAAATCCCACAAAAAGTGAGATGATGAAACGATATCTAACATCAAAAGTTATAAGCAAAATTAATGAGTAGGCATCAAGCTTACCCTGTTTTAAATAAAAAGATGAAAAATTTCTAGTTTAGTGTATTATTCATTCATTAAAATTACACACAAAATTTGCAGACAGATTATGAAATTTTAAAAGTTTGTCGCAGACAGCTACAGAACTTTCTGCCACTGGGGTTTTATACAGGTATTTTAGGAAATATTTTGAGTAGAAAGTATAACTTTCATCATCTAAAAAAATCATTCAAATAAATCTTATGTTGCATGAGAAACTATAATTGATAAAGATAGTAAATATATTTTATATTATCTTTTAGAAAGAAATTAATGTTAGATGATAATTCACATTTAAAACTTACAAAACAGACTTCATGCTAAAAAGTTTGTGTTGAATGTAACCTACTTACTTTACTTATTTTAAATTATTTAGGTTTTTGTGTTTAAAATTCTTACATTTTTAATACAATTATTTAATTGTTTACTCAATAAAAATGTTGAAGTAAACAATCTGACTTTATTTAAAAATTTTCTTGCAAAAAATAAATAAATAAATAAATAAAATAAAATAAAATAATAATAATAATAAAAGTCATAATTCATTGTTCTGGAAGTAAAGGGAAGCATAAGCTAAATAGTTTCTTCGAATATAAATTTCACGAAAGTCTAAAATATGTTTTTCTTCTCAAATTCATGCATTTATTTTACTTTTAAAATGATTAATTTGATAATGTTAATTTTATAAGAAAAAACTCAGTAGATGGCGCTGCGCCCCGCAGCGATAGTTTTCGACGTTTGTAGATGTTGAAAGAGGACCATATCTGTAACGTTGGAGTCCGGTCCATCTCTTCTAGGTTCATGGCTGGGATACTAGAGTTGCAAAAAACCGGTTTATTCCCAGTTTTATTTCCACTAGATCCGGTTTATTCCCAAAAGACCTGGCTTATTCCCCAAAAACCAAGTTTATTTCCAAAAAACCCGGTTTATTCCCAGGTTTATTTCCACTAGATCCGGTTTATTCTCAAAAGACCTGGGTTATTCCCCAAAAACCAAGTTTATTTCCAAAAAACCCGGTTTATTCCTAAAAAACTCGGTTTATTCCCAGGTTTAACCCGGGTTTTTTTCTAGTCTTTGCAACTCTATGAAGTTTGTCAGACGCTTCACAGAGTTGGATCTTTTACTATAAGCCTAATTTGCATGCATGTGCTGCATGTTATGCATGCCAGTGCCATTTATCGGTAACTTTTTAACCATAACCTTTTTTGTTATTAAAAAAAAAAAAAAAAAAAAACGATTTTTTTCTAAGTTTATTTTTGCGAACCGCAGCTTTTTAGCATCATTTGTTTTCTTTTTAATGCATTTTTAAAGTTTTAACGAATTTTTGACGCACCCGGTACATGTTTATTATTTATTTATATTATTAATAGTAAATATTTAAATTATAAAATGTTATTCAACTGGAACTTTGAA
The DNA here is from genome assembly GCA_963931845.1 of Maratus michaelseni. Classification (NCBI taxonomy): domain Eukaryota; kingdom Metazoa; phylum Arthropoda; class Arachnida; order Araneae; family Salticidae; genus Maratus; species Maratus michaelseni. Next base: position 113,499,509 of record OZ007598.1, on the reverse strand, counting down.
CTTTAGAGTGGAACTTTGAAGTAGAAACTTTAAAAAATATATGAGCCATTGATTTTGAAAGTCCGGCGCGAGTAGAGAATTCACCTCTGCTTGGCATAATTAAAAAAAAAAAAAAAAAAACTGCAAAATTATTTGTTTACATTTATCATACTATAACACCGATAAACAACGCAGGTAGCACAAATATATCGCCCATTGTTCCTACCAATATTGACCAATATTTCGAAAGTCGCTGAATGTCGTATGTCAAATTTACAGGGTTCGTACGGATTTGGGAATTTTCCAGTAGTGTTACCAGTATTTTTTTTATAGAAAAATAAATCTAGGTTAAACCTTGCGAAACTTCGCATTCTTTTAAGGAGAGACTTTCTGTAAGAAAATACTGGTACCGAAGAATTTCCTGGTCGCAAAATTTCCAGGAGCCGTACGAACCCTGATTTAGGACAACTGCCTATATTCACAGATATAACTCAAACTGGGTTTTCAAAGAAACATTCTCTTCATCAGTAAAATCTCAAATTCCCCTCGCTAATGTTAAACCAATCGGCGTATTATGCATTCGTATTTTTTAAATGTCTCCACAGAAAATTAATATTTTTAACTTCTGTTTTCTGTGTACTGTTCTTAAAGGTTGTGTCTTTCTTTCTTACCAGGAAACCACGCCTTAGTGTAATACTGAAAAAAAAATCTAAGTAAACAGAAATCGAAAGAGAATAGTGAAATGTGTTTTTTGACACATAAATCATTTGCCCTCCTCAGGACTTTACCTCTTAAAGTTTGCTAATTTATTTATTTAATTGAAGGAAGAAGGCGTGGTTCTGATTCAGAAATTTTAATAATCAGTTTGCACTAACCCAAGCTTGTACCAAGCACACCGAATCATGCCGTAGTTTTGAGGCCCACTAAACTGGAAACAGACAAGTGACTGGAGTTTTATGATGTCGTTACGTTGAAAACGTAATGACTCCTCCTTCCATCCGATTGACTCCTCCTTCCATCCTATCAACTCCTCCTACCATCTTATCGACTCATCCTTAATCACGTAAATATACTCGGAATGCCTTGAAATTAATATAGTATGTTATTAGGGTTTCCTATGGCATGTTTGGTATTGAAAATGAAGTGTGTAGCATTTATGGTTCTTTTACAGGGACACTCAAACGAATTCCCTTACATTACCTATAAATAGGAAGCTGGGTGCTAACGGGTTAAAAGGTAAATATTTCCTAAAGTATATGGGAAATGTTGAAAAGTGTTACATAATCTATGCTTGATGCATTAGTTTTTGTTCTTGTTAGAATAGTTATTGATATAAATTGAACTATCGGTTATAGAAACTAATAAAACAAGTGTATTATAGATGCTCTGCAAAGTCGAGGAAAAATTCTAGCCCAATTTATTTCTTAATAAATCGGAAAAGATTTTATGAAAGAAATCCGAGTTAACATTGGATTTGGGATTGTATGGTAGTGGATTAATTAAAAATAATTAAATAAATATATATTTTTAGAAAATGTGAAAGAGTTTTGAAATATATTAATACACAAATAATTAGTTATACAGTCAACTTGTAATCGTGCGATACGATCATTAAAAGTGTCGCCAAAAACAAACAAACAAATAAAAAAACAACAACAACAACAAAAAAAACTCTCGCAATTTGGCGATTTTAACATTTTGTTTCCTCGCCAAATGAAATATTTTGCCGTGATTTGTCGCAATGGCGATCGGCAGCGCGAACCCTGGCTGTATCTATTGAAAATAACTTTTATTTTGTACAAGATCAATGCATTCGAAATTGCGATAAAATCGAGGGTATTATAAACTTACGGAAGATGATAATTTACATGTAAATGTTTTATATAATCTGTGAAATTTTAGTTTATACATATATGTCTAGTAAAAAAAAAAAAAAAAAAAAAAAAAAAAAGAGTTAACTGGCTTTTACGAAAGAGTTTTATACGTCAAAGTTTCGATATACGTATTTTTTGGTTTTCTGTAGTTTATAATATACCATAAAATAATGGACGTTAACTTTGAGAGAGTGACGTGTAAAAAAATATGAGACTACCGGCTCTCTAGCTACAAACCGAATTTCCTTACTTTTGTTTCGGATTCATTTTTTCTTCAGGACTTAAGGCTGTTCGTCAGTGAACTTCCTGATTCCCCTCGCTAATGTTAAACCTATGGGCGTAGGATGCATTCGTATATTTAAAAATCTCCTCAGGAAATTAATATTTTAAACTCATTTTTTCTGTGTACACTTCTTAAATGATGTCTATTTTTTAGGTAGCTTTCATTACAAAAAGCTACCTATTGTAGCCGTTCGGAGGAAAGCAGTTCCAAAAAATTTTAGAATATTTTCACGGATCATGACCCATAGACCCCCAAACCACCCACGTTCAAATGTTTATATATATATATATATATATATATATATATATATATATATATATATATATATATATATATATATATATATATATATATATATATATATATATATATATATATATATATATATATATATATATATATATATATATATATATATATATATATATATATATATATATATATATATAAATATTATATATATATTTATATATATATGGATATTGGTATGTGTATAGAACATACCAAGGTCTCGACCGAGTTCGTTGGCCAGCTTCATACGCCATCTTGTTTCAAAATGGCAACCAGTTAAAAAAAATTTAATTTTTAAAAAATTCAAAATGATGTACAAAAAAATTATAAATTGAAAAAAATGTTTCTTTTAAATGTTAGAACGTGTTACAAGGATTCTGGAACATTTTTTGTTTTGGCTATATCTTAAAAAATGGCTGAGATATGGCAGTTTGAAATTCTAAGGTGGCTGATATTTTGAAACAATCTCATATTTGTTATTCTGTAACTCTCGCATTTATGAACCGATATGAATGTGACTGATCATGTATACAGAACATACCAAATTCTCGACCGAGATCGTTGGACAGCTTTATGCGCCATCTTGCTTCAAAATGGCAAGAAGTAAAATCTTTTTAATTAAAAAAAAATTAAAAAAGATGTATAAAAATTATAAATTGAAAAAATTGTTTCCGTTAAATGTTAGACTGTGATATAAGTATTCCAGAACATTTTTTGTTTTGTTTTTCTTAAAAAATGGCTGAGATATGGCAGTTTGAAATTCTAGGGTGGCTGGTATTTTGGAACAATCTGAATTTTGTTATGCTGTCACTCTCATGCTGAAATTTGCATTCAAATTGAGTTTTAACGAAAACCGGGATTGAATCTTCTATAATCGGGTTCCAAGCATTTTAGCTTCGGGTGTTTGAGTAAAATGAGTTGAATTTTTAAAAACATGAACTATGAAAGCTACCTTTTCCTCCCGGTACAGGCCGGAAGATCTTTTTTCCTTACTATTTATCAAAATATTTCTAAAATATGTGCTTAATTTATAATTTTATGTGTTAAAATCTTCGCGAAACTGATTTAACACTTCACATAAATTAAGTATATATTTTAGAAACATTTTGACAACAAGAGACAACCTTTAAGAAGTGTACACAGAAAACAGAAGATAAAAATATTAATTTCCCGAGGAAATATTTTAAATAGTATACGAATGCATTCTACGCCCATAGGTTTAACATTAGCGAGGGAAATCGGGAAGTTCACTGACGCCTTGACAGTGAACCATAGACAGCCTTAAGTTGTTCTGGGACAATAGAAAAATTTCGAAAGATTGAGATTTTTACTTTCTCGTCTTAAAATATAATCTTTAATTCATTTTCAGCAGTGAATTACGCTTGTAATCCTTAAATAATAACCAGCGAATTTTTATCCTGCTTTTCTAAGCGTAAAGCAACAGAGTGGAAAATGTCCCAAGCCGGGAATCGAACACGGGTTCTCAGAAGCTCTACCACTGAGCTACAAGGAACGATATCCCAACTCGGCATTTCTCACTCTTATATATGTCGGACAGCTGCAACCGCTGAAAAAAATGAATTAAAAATGAACTATGTGTTGTCGTATGCTGGGCTTTGTATGTCGTTTCACGTTTGCCGCAGAAATTTGCGTGCTCATGATGACATTTCTATCTTGTGCTGCGGTTAAAGCTGTCCGACATATATAAGAGTGAGAGATGCCGAGTTGGGCTATCGCTCCTTCTAGCTCAGTGGTAGAACCTCAGAGCGCAATTCTGAGGACCCGGGTTCGATTCCCGGCTTGGGACATTTTTCACTCTGTCGGTTTACGTTTAGAAAAACAAGATAAAAATTCATTGGTTATTATTCAATAATCTTAAGTTTTTAGAATAACATGACGTAAACTACACGATAACTTACAAGGAGAGTGCCAAGCTTCGAAATCACAGATTTTGATTATTTTTATATATGTTGTTGTAGGGTAGAAGCCCCTTAGTCTCAGGTTCAATGGATTTTATACAACACTCCTTAGTACAGCCCTGCATACGATCTATTGAATTTATACACACCAAGTAATCTGCATAAAAATTTGTTAAATTTATAAACGCTTACCAGAATTGAAAACGCAGTTTCAGCAATTACGGCTGATAAACAATACTGTAACCGATTTATTTTGTGTGTCCCTGTAAATGAATGATAAATGCTATGCACACCCTCTTCTACAGTGATAATCATGTAGCGCACGTCATAGTGATGTATATCAATTTCATTATGTTTGAAATAAACATTATTAAAATTCACTGGAAATGATTTTTCTCCACAGACCGTAATGTAACGGCATTTTTTTGAGTGCCCCTACAGTCATGGAAAAAATTATAAGGGCACGTTGAAAAATTAGTGATATGTATTAAAGTAATCATCAACTGAAAACAAAATGAAACATAATTTACTACTCGTAATTACGGAACATTAGGAAGCTATTAATACGAAATTAAATTACAATAAAATTTATAAATCGCATATTAATAGAAATATATGACGTGAAACATGGAACAACTTATAAAGACATAATGAAATATGTCTACAAATAAATTAATATTCTACAAAATCACCTTTTTTTCAATTATTTTTATTAATCATGCAGTCATTGACTCAGAAAGTCCAGTTAAAGTTTGTTTAGAAATGTTTTTCCACGTTAATTCGATGGATGATGTCAAATAGTCTGCATTCGCATATTGTGTACAATGCATATAGTTCTCTAGCTAAAATGCCCCACAGATTCTTTGTGGGGTTTAAATCACGGCTTTTTGGCAGCCAATCCAAAAGTTGGAAAGAATTGGCCTCAAACCATGAACTTGATGCACGCGACACATGGCAACTTGCATTGTCTTGTTGAAACAAATAATCACTACCTGTGATAAGAAGTGCTTTTAGGAAATAATGTTTCAGCTAGCATATCCACATATGTTTTTGAATTCATGCGACCTCAAATGGACATGATTGGTGTTGTTCCATTGGCTGCAAAACCTGCCCACACGATCACAGAACCTCCTTCGAATTAGAGTTTGGAAGAAAAAAGGTTTTTCTTTCTGCATGTCATACCAATGATGGCGAAAACCATCTGGTCCGTCCAAATAAATTTTTTTTTCGTCTGAAAATACCTCATCTTTCCAGCGAGATCTAAAAGAAAAGTGTTTCTGAGCAAATTCCAATCTAAGCTTCTTATGTAGTTTTGTAAGTGGTGGACGTGACCATAGTTTAGCATATCTGACATTGGGATTCTTTTGCAGAACTTTATGCACTGTGCAGGGTAGATTGGCTAGTGCATGGTAGATTTATTTCTGTCTTAAATTGAGTAGAACTGTTTTTTTAAGCAAACTCGCTGCGCAATTTCATGTTTTTGGCGCATAGTCAGAGAAATAGGCCTACTTGTATGTTTCTTCTAGCCATAATCTTATGGAATCTTCGAAAAATTATAAATTACTGTTTTAGATCTGCTTATATTCTTTCCAATTACACTTCTACTCATTCCACATTTTCTGTAAGCAATAATTTTTTCCCTTTTCAAATTTAGATAGTTGTGTAATCTTTGGCATGATGAAGAACGAGAGAAACTGAACAATCTTACTGCGCAACAGTTTTAGGCAACTTTAAACAATCCTATGATATTACCAAGTGTGCAAATTTTTTTTTGCGGTTTCAAAAGAAATGCGTGTCTTTATAATTTTTTCCGAGTAGCAAGCTATTAAAACCTTTTTAAATTCATGCCTTTTAATAATTTTACAAATTTTCAACTTAAAGTTTGTTTGGAAATGTTCTGTTTCAAGTATTTTTATCATACAAATATTTGCATAATTTTTTAGCCAAGCGGCTACTATATTTGGCGACTATTCCCTTGTCCTTATAATTTTTTTCCATGGCTATATAAGCGAAATATAAATGCTACACATTTCGTTTTCATTTTCTAAAATGCCATGGCAAACCTCAACATCAATTACACGGCAATCCGAGTATATTTAAGTGAGTTAGAGCACGAATAGCTAAACAGACAGACAGGCAAACCGAATTCCTAAACACTTTTAAACATTGTTGGAAAGAGTTAAAAATGAGTAAAACATATTTATAAATTAAAAATATATATACAATTATTACATCCGTGATCACCTAAAAGAAGATATTGTAAACTTCCTTTGTACTTATCTGATAAACTTAATAGAAATCTGCCTAAATTAAAACAATGTAAATGTGAAAAGTTAAAAAACTAGCCGGATGTGCCAATCCCAAAACTTTCTTCGATCTCATACATGTTAATACTTCAAAAAGCCTAATTTTTTCAATTATGCATTTTAGAATCCAAAAGTGTAGCATAGGAGCGCGCCTGTTATATGATTTACACGAAAACCTAATCAGCACCAATTTATATCAAGGTTTAACAGAATATGAGGTTTTATGAAATTACGTGCATTAGTTCTTAAGATATGACTATCGCTAAAATCCTATAAATCCTGAAAAATGCAGCATACCAGCGCCATCTGTAACGAGATTTACCTAAACCAAATCAGAAACAAACTTTTCTCAACCTCTAACTGAATCTGAAGTTTGATGAAAATCCGTGCAGTAGTTCTTGAAGCAGAGCTATTGCTGAAATCGTGAAAAATGCAGCATAGCAGTGCCATATGTTGAGATATTTACACCTAATCAGCAACAACTTGTGTCAACATCTAATAGAATCTAAAGTTTGATGAAAATCCGCGCATTAGTTCTTGCGACAGAGCTATTTCGGAAATCGTGAAAAATGCAGCATAGAATCGCCACCTGTTGGGTGATTTACACCAAAACCTAATCAGTACCAAGTTCTATCAATTCTGTGCATTAGTTCTTGAGATAGAGCGCCTACTAAATTTGTGCCACATACAAACACACAGACACACAGACAGACAGGCACACAGACAAACATTTTACAAAAACAGTGAAATCGTGTTCATGACCTTCTGAAACGTATAAATCCGCCGAAAACCGGAAGTTGAAATTTTTCACGAATCCAATACTTCTTTTTTGTAAAGATAGGAAAAAGTAAAAAAAAAAAATAAAAAAAAAAAAAAATAAATAAATAAAAATTCTCAATTTTAGCTGTTTTCAAATCATCAAAAGGAATGAAAAGCAATAAAAACATTTTCGGTTTTTTGCGTGATAATGCACACCACAAAATCTATATCTTGAATTATTTATTTATTTTTCCCTTTCTATTGCATACTGGTTTCATTTTCTGCTGTTGTTAAAATTTCCCACTGGAAAAACGTTAAAAATAGGTTTAAAATGATTGGGGGTTTTGATATTTGAATTGAATTATGCACGAGGAGGTAAATTAAATATAAATGAGAGTTTTTAATAGATTATTTTCGAATATTATTTACTAAAATTACACAAATGTTATATTTTTAGATAGCTGTCTTTAACATCTACACAATTTCTTCAACAAATTGAGAGATTTTTTATTCTTGTATAATAAAAAGAACCATAACGTATATAAATCATACTATACTACACAAAAATTCTTTGGCTTCTAGTGCAACGAAGTTGCACTATCATATTTACTCCTGTATGAACTAAATATTCCATAGTTTAACAGAAAAGAATTTTACTACATTTATTAATGATCATTTAATTCACAGATTCATGTAAAATGATTGTACAATCTCAAGTGAAAACTCATTCTGATCCTATTATTATGTATAAGAATAGTATTTTATTATTATTGTATTAATATTTTGCATATTTTTAATAATTATATATTTGAGTGTATAATTATACATTTATATGTATAGTAAACATTTTAATGACTCTGTTTACGTTCTTACGAAGTGGATGGCCAATAGTTCAATTTAGATACAAGTGGTTCAAGGAAACAGTCTAAATTTACGATTTTAAAATGGTGTCGTCGATTCTGATATTATAGCTCAATACAGTCTGGGCTATGGTTTATGACAGCCATTAGCCATAGTCATAAACTAGTCGTTGGGGGCCACCGTAATTACTTACCCATCATGGATATGCATAATGTAAAATATTAAAACAAAAAATGTGTAAACTACTTATAAAATGCATTGCTATTCCAATAAAATTGTGGCTTGATGACGTCATAAACTTTAAAGGCTCGATTACTGAATTGCTTAAAAGAAACATCCTTATAACTTCAATAACAATAATCCTATTAACTAGCGATTTATTGCATCTGATTAAGCGTCTCATTTCCAATTAAAATATATCTTTGAATTGAAATTTGGATGAAATGCAGGGTCATGAAAAATCGAAGAGTGTGGCAAATAGGATTACAAATATCTCGGCAACTCATTATCCGATCGACTTCATGCTTTATGCAAAATTTATGTTTTTTTTATTGTCTTTTATATTCACTCCTTAAAATAAACAATTTCGAAAATTTTTATGTACCTTTTATCAGAACGAATATTTCGAGAGTCCGAAAAAAATAGTTCCGGATAATCGAGGTGACTGAAATTCAATAAGCTTCTTCCCATTATTACATACTAAGTACATACCAAATTTCAAGTCTCTATCTCAATTTTTTCGGGAGATAAAGCGTTTACAGACACACAGACGGACGGCAATTTTTTTTTCTAAAAATATGTTTTTAGGAATCTCCAGTGTCTGAAACGTGTAAATCCGTCAAAAAAAATTTGATTTTCAAAACGATTACAAGACTTACCCTATACTACGTATGATGGGTAAGTAAAAGGAAGCAAGTCAGGAGCTTACTTCCCAGCCAGCAAGCCATATAACATTCCACAAAACATTCCACATAAACAGAAGGCAGAGATGATGAAATAATGTTATGTGACCAAAACAGGAGTCAGGAAGCTAATAATGTCACGTACAAAATTTCAACATTTTATTATAAAATGCCATTAATACTTCTTTATCGATCATCCGAATGCTCAGACGTCGGTCTTTCCGCACAGTTTCATTAATTTTCTGAACGTTTCCTCCAGTTCTTGCAGTCACAGGTCGACCGGGAAGTTCAACCTCTTCAACTTCTTCCCGACCTTCAGAAAACTGTTTGTGCCATTTAAAAACTCACTCACGTGACATAACATTATCACCAAACACCTCCTTCAACATTTGTAAACATTCCATTGGTGATTTTTGAACCTTTCCATTTCAGTCTGTTGTACAAGTAGCAGAAAAATCGGCAAAGAAATATGTTTAAACAAAGTTTATGAGGGGTTAATCATAAATTAAAATGTAAATGTTTACAGCTAGAGTGCGGATGACGCGACGCAGAATTGCAACAACGCATTCAAGATGGTTGTCGTGACATCACCGAACAAGAACTTGATCGAGTGCACAGAAGTGTCATCAGACGAATGCAGCTCTGTATTTGCATGGATGGAAAACATTTTGAACAAGCTTTGTAATCTTTGCGTAGCGTTATTATTTCTACACAGTTCAGATACTTTTGTTCCAATAAATAGCACAATTATTATTTAATTATGCAATCATTGTTTTCTTTCGTAATTTGTGTACGACCCCTGCAACGCTATCATCCGGCATGATTTTTTCCCTTTGTGAACTCATATCTAGGCATCGAAACGTGGTTTAAGTCAGCATTTATGTATATTTTTATATCTCTGCGACTTTTTATGTTAAAATGCTGAAATTTTGTACATGACCTTATTAGTGTATGGGGGCACATTTAAAAAAAAAAGGGAAATATTTTGCATGGGGGCCGTATAAAAATTTAAATTTTGTATTGCTTCAAATTTAATCCCATGAAAATTTTAATCGACTTCATAAAATTCTGTACCTTTTTTTTCCGTAACTTTGTAATTTATAATATACGAGGTGTGGCTATTAAATACCGAGACTGGTGTGAGAAATGATATTTATTGCAAATAAATTTATATTTAATTTTTATCCCCTTCTATATACATTCCTCTCCTATCTATACACAGTTGTCTTCCATTGTTCAAAACAATGCTGCAGCTCATCAGTTGTCAGCCTCTTCAACAACTCTGACGTTTTTGCTTTTACTTGTTCAACAGACTGAAAATGTGTTCTTTTCAATGCACTTTTTACTTTTGGGAATAGGCAGAAGTCACACGGTGACAAATGCGGAGTATGATCAAGCACAGGAATGCACTTGCTTGTCCGCTAGGAACCGCTTCACAGATAAGGCATTGTGAGCTGGCGCGTTGTCCAGATGCAGAATCCAGTCACAAATCCGGTCTTTTCTCCTTTCTCTTTCTCTCATCTTGATTAATACTTCTTTATTGATCCTCCCAATGCTCATACGTCGGTCCTTCCGTACAGTTTCATTAATTTTCTTAACATTTCCATCAGTTCTTGCAGTCACAGGTCGACCGGGACGTTCAACCTCTTCGACCTCTTCCCGATCTTCTGAAAACAGTTTGTGCCATTCAAAACTCGCTCACGTGACATAACATTATCACCAAACACCTCCTTTAACATTTGTAAACATTCCATTGGTGATTTTTGAACGTTTCCATTTAAGTCTGTTGAACAAGTACTAAAAGCAAAACAGGCAAAGTTGTTGAAGGGGCTGATAACTGATGAGCTGTACAGCATTGTTTTGAACAATGGAAGACACTTATGCAGCTGTGTATAGATAGGGAAAGAATGTATGTTGTAGGGGATAAAGGTTACACATAAATTTATTTGGAATAAATATAATTTATCTCACCAGTCTCGCTGTTTAATAGCCACACCTCGCATATCTATGATCAATATTTAAGGAATAAAAGCCGAGGTCAATGTTTTTGGAACATCCTGTATACTTTGTGTTTATTGATAATGCGAGCGATTAAATAAATGAATGCATGAAGAAGACAAGACAACGATTCAAAACAAAATTTAAGATCATAAGCGGCTTATCATATTTGCAATGACAATAAGTCTAGAATTAAAATAGTCGAAATCAAAATCTAATTAACAATCCTATATATTATTTCTGTTGTCAACATCCCTTTTTCTAAGCAAATAAGCACTGAACGATCAATGAGGTACCACATGAGAGGGTTTTAAACAGGTTTCTGATATAGTACACTCACATTTTGTTAAAACATTTTTTTGATTAAAAATTGCTGTTAATTAACAATTAAATCGGCATTGTTTTCATAAATGAAATGAAAAGTTTTCCTCAAATTAGTGTTGCCACAAAAATAAAATACCGCATTATGTGATGCTCAACAATGATTATAAAAAATACATAGTACAACCATGGCATACGTAATAAGCGTACATTATTTATGTAATACATAATGCGTAGAATACATAATAAGTACAGCAAGTATTAAGTGTGATGCAAGCGTACGGGTTTATTTTATATTTATGATTAAAAAGGAAAATTGAAACGTTTAGAAAAAAAAAACAAAAAAAAAAACACCATAGATCGTTCGAAGTATAATTGCAGTTAATTAAAATTTAAATCAGCATTGTTTTCATAAAAGAAATGAAAGATTTTTCTCAGTTTTCCCGAAGCGAGTGACGTCATCCTCTACTGCAGCACCGCCCCCTGAATACTAGGCCTGAGCGCTGACAACAATGGCGGCTGTCGCAGGCCGATTTTTTTTTTTTTCAGCGTTTTAACGGTTCCTCGAAATTCCACATCGATAATTTTTAAAAATTTTCTTCGCCTTGTTTTTCGGAGATCAAATAAGTCAAAGAAAACTTTTGGATATTATTGGTGCTGAAGTTCGAGGGAGTACAAACGATTCCGCCTGCGACAGCCGCCATTTTTTTCAGCGCGCACGCCTAGTATTCAGGGGGTGGTGACTGCAGTTAAAATACGATTGTTAATTGTTTTCCTCGCGTGTGCATTTTGCTAACTTTGAGTTAGACGCAAACGTAACATTTGCAATTGCAAAGCTTTTTGCAATCCAAAATTATATGCAAACATTACTTTTGCATGTAATTTTCAGTGCAAATTAACATTTATTAGGGTTCAAATTAAAATTAATTTGGGTGCAAATTACATGTAAATGTTACGTTTGCATACAATTTTGGGTTACAAAAAGCTTTGCAATTGCAAGTGTAACGTTTGTATTTAACTCTTTGATCAGTTTTTATTAGAGTTGCAAAGGCTAGAAAAAACCCGGTTTAAACCTGGGACTAAACCGGGTTTTTTGGGAATAAACTTGGTTTTTTTGGGAATAAAGCAGGTCTTTTGGGAATAAACCTGGGAAAAAACCGGATCTATTGGGAATAAACCTGTTTTTTGCAACTATAGTTTTAATTATAAGTTTAATGGAATAAATGAGATGATATTCTAGCTTTACTAATGTTGTTTGCAGATATTTTTGTCGTTAATTTTTCTTTAAAAGTTTAAACCTGCATCTGGAAAATATTAGATATTGCTAAAAAATATTACTGGTAAAGTACATAATATGACAGAAATAAATTCTTAAGAATGGATTAATATGCTTATATAAAGGTAATATGTTTTCTACGATGAACTTCTATATACTCAGATGTACTACACTTTGTTTTCCAAAAAATGCAGGATACATCTTACCAATGAGTTATTTTAGGTTTATAGAACACAAAATTTCTCTAGGCTCATTTTCGTAGCTGTCAACATTTTACGTTTTTTGCTTATTACTAAAATTTAATAATAAATTTTTCTTAATTTAATCATCAAAATCTGCGATTGAATAACACACAAATTTATATTAAATGTTAGTGGTACAAAAAAAAAAAAAAAAAAAAAAAAGACAGTTAGGCATTTTAATTATTCTTGAATAATAATTCTATTCTCTGCTTAATGTAGAACTCGTTAATTCATTGAAAAATTATATCCCCTTTCTCCTCTTCCTTCTTAACTTATCATATTGTTAACAAACATTTACGTAGTGCAATTAACGTAATTGTTATCTAAAACTAATTATTATTAAAGGTATATGATATGACGGGAAAAACTTTTGAAGATTGAAGTAATCTTTCTTTCTTTGTTTGATATGCTGCCAAAAAACCTATACGTTATTCGCATATTCGCATATTCGCATCTTTTTTTTTTTTTTTTTTTTTGTAGAGTTAAAAATCATTTACTGAAAAACTGGAAAGCACTGGACAAAAGCCAGAAGAAATAAAGCATATCTAGGTTAATTCAACTTTATTTATCGGAAGATATGAAATATATATCAATTCGTTAGTCTTAGATTTTTCTTCCGCGCTCAATAAATTGAAACAGAAAATCTCAGTTTACTTAGAATATTTTTTCCACTTACATATAGTGAATAATTTTAATTTGTCTGTCTCTCAGTTAGCACTTTAATTTTTCAAACTAAACATATTTGTAATCAAGGCCGTTTTAATACATTCGAGGACCCAAGATGCGATACTTTTGGGGTCCTCAAACAAATGAAGTTACCCAGCCTCATTAATTTTTCTAAAATTATTCAACCGTAAAAAAAACTAGTCGTTGGAGGCCACCGTAATACTTACCCCTCATGGATATGCATAATATGAAATATGAAAATAAAACATATGTAAGCTATTTATAAAATGCATTGCAATTCGAATAAAATCCTGGCTTGATGACGTCATAAACTTTAAATGCTATATTACTGAATTGCGTAATAGAAACATTCTTATAACTCCAAAAATGATAATCATATTAACTAATAGTTTACTGGTTCGGATTAAGCGTCTCATTTCCAATTAAAATATATCTTTGAATTGAAATTTAAATGAAATACAGGGTCATGAAAAATCGAAGAGTGTGGTAAATAGGATTACAAATATCTCGGCAACTCATTACCAGATCGACTACATTCTTTATGCAAAATTTATGTTTTTTTATTGTCTTTTATATTAACTCCTTAAAATAAACAATTTCGAAAATTTTTATATAACTTTTATCAGAACGAATATTTCGAGAGTAATAGTTCCGGATAATCAAGGTTATTGAAATTCAATAGGCTTCTACTCATTATTACATACGAAGTACATACCAAATTTCAAGTCTCTATCTCAATTTGTTCGGGAGATAGAGCGTTTACAGACACACAGACAGACGGACGGCAATTATTTTTGTCTAAATATATGTTTCTTGGAATCTCCAGTGTCTGAAACGTGTAAATCCGTCAAAATATTTTTTTTCTATTTTTAAAACGATCACAAGACTTACCCTATATTACCCTATATGGGTAAATAATATGACTATCACGTGATTATAACATGGTTCGTACGTTTTTACCACAATTTTTAATAAAATTTTTCGCCTTATTTAAATGCAGGAAAGTATTACAAATCCTGCAATTACGCGAGGTGTTTGCAATTTCTGCTAATTTTCCACAATTTTTTAATAGATTTTTTTCTATTTAGTATTTAAATAGCAGAAATTTCAGACACCTAGTTTAATTGCAGGATTTGTAATACTTTTCTGCATTTAAATAAGGCGAAAAATTCTATTACAAAATTGTGGTAAAAGCGCACGAACCCTGTATAAAATGAAATATTTTTAAATTCATATTATATTCTTCTTGAATTCATCAAAATTAATAACTAAACTAATTGCGTGGTCATTTGCATTTGCATGGAGATCTTTCAATTTCATTATTATTATTATTATTATTTTTTATAAATGTACAATAATATTGTATCTCTTTTTTACCTCAAAAAGAAATACAATATTATTGTACATTTAGAAATTTTTTTTATTGTATTACATACTAAATTTCAAGTAAGAAATCATATTTACAATGTAGGTTAAACAGAAATTACATTTTGCAGATAACACAATTTTTGATGCAAGACGTTATTTGTCAAAAGTATATTGTTCTTATAAGGTTTGGTATCTAATTTCAGAGCTGGTGAAATAAATATGACACCTTTTAACTTATAATATATATATATATATGTATTTAAAATTAAAATAAATGTTTCACATGAAAAAAATTACGTAATTTTTATCAGATAAACCATTTTAGTTTTAGCGTTCTTGTGAAACGTTTTAATTGCCATCTTTTAAAAATAATTAATGGAAAATAATAGATGCTTTTTCTTTAAATTCAATTCTTTTGAATAGGAAGCAATAAATATCCATCTAAATTCAAAAAACTTAAATTTTCCTCCTTGGTTGTACGAAGAGCTGAAAAAAAAACGCAATCATTTCTAAATATCTATATGCCGACAGAAGATTTTTGGTTGTGTAGAATAAAGTCCATTCAAATATTGCAAAAATTCAGAACGATAGTACCGATATAGTGAGTTGCTTACTGCTGGAAGATAAGGAGATGATAGAAGCTGGATGACAAGGGATTTTTCCCAATTTGCCAATCAGCTCACTGTATCGCCGATACCTTTATAAGTTTTTACGATATTTGACTGGTCTTTTTATATGAGTTGCTTTATAGAATTGACTACCAAATCATGATAAAAAATGTTCGGTGTAGTTCGCGTATGCGCAGTTAAAATTTATTTCATACAAATTCCCATATCTCATCAAATATTCAATATATTCATCTTTTAATTGCAGTATGCTATTTCTAGTGTTCTTTGTACAGTTTTTGAGCGATGCTCTGTTTTTCACAATTTCCGTTATAGCTATATCTCAAGAACGAATAGATGTCATTTAATTTTTATTACAGACGATTTGATTTATATAGAAGAACGTTTTGTGATGGTCACAACATGCTAGTTTCAGTTCTTGAACAAAAAATTGCTTTGAGTCCGAGCACGAAGGTTGATGTAAAAATCAAGCGTGAGAACGGGTCGGGCCCGGACTCGATCACGGTCTCGGGCTAAGCCCATCTTATCTCTAAGTGCTTGGCGTTCCTTATCTGCACTTTCGACTGCAGACGCATTCAGCGAAAGGTAAAACAACATTTACAGGCATCGGCGGCGCAGATGAATGAAGTTCTTTAGTACAGCGATTACCAAAATTTATTGTTACGCGACCCACCTTAGAGATTAAAAAAACATGTTCGCAGTCCAACTAATATGTAGGTGTTTTTACGGAAAAAAAGAACTTTCGTTCAAAGTATACATAAAACATTAATAGGTTAATACATTACATCTAACGTAAAAGGGAAATAATTATAAAAAAAAATGACTCTACGTAAGAAAAAAATACGTTTATTAATGAATATATTATAAAGAAACTAGTAGGATGTTTCAATCCCAAAACTTTCTTATATCTCATACACGTTAATACTTCAAAAAGTGTAATTTGTTTTATTTCACTTTAAGTTTTTTTCAATAAGTTTTTCAAAACCATGTAGGGAGGCGGGGAGGAAGGAAAAAACAATTCGCAATGAACTCTAATAAACGGGTATTATATAAAAATACATGAAACATTTTGCTTATTACAAATATACAAATTTAACCCATATTGGACAATTAGGCTTTTCAGAATTATATCTTTTCAACAGCTATCACACCCGTCGCGAAATTTGAACAAAGTTTGCTATCACAGCGCTACTTTCACGCCAATTTTGACTAAAGTTTTATACAAATCTCGGACTATTACATTACATCTAAATTTATATTTCGTCGAAAAATATTCATAAAATCGCCACTTAAACTAGAAAAAATTGGGAAAATTGCACAAAATTGCTTTCACACTGCCCCCTTCTAGAGGAATATCCCATCTTCAACTTTAACCTGACTTAACATAGTCAAAAACGTATATATGAAATCACTATTACAGCGTCCCCTTCCGGTGTAATATAATCAATTTCAACTGGTACCTGCTGGCCATTACCAAAAATATATAAATAAAGTTTGGTTCAATTCTAGGCATAGCATCATACACTTTTCGATGATATAAAGAGAACACATAGACACTCGGACACGAGGGACAGACAGACATTTTGTAAAAACGTGTTTTTCGGGATCTCAGATTCCTAAACCGTGTAAATCCGTCAAAAACAGGAAGTCGAAAAAAGTTTCGATTACAATGCTTTCTTCTATCATGAATAGAAGAAATCTCTCTCTATCTCATTTTTAGAGAGTCTCTCTCTTCTCTCTCTCTTTGTCACTTTCTTCCACACCTTTTTATTTCTGTGTTGCTCTTTCTGATCCTCTCTTTCTTTCTCTTTCTCTATTTTGCACTTAAAAACAAGCTCTCTTTTCTAAATCTTGAAAGAGTTGTGTAGCAAAATCATTTTTGATTGTTTATATTTTTCGTTCGTTGTTACACGTCACATATCCATTGTGTTATTTTTAGGGTTTCATTCATCTCACGAAACCCTATTACTCCCTCTTCGTTGTCTGTCTGTCACAGAGCCGGTTCTCAGAAGCTATAGAACTTGCAGGCGTGAAAATTTATGTATTTATAGCTGAATATCTACTATGAAACTCAAAATCATAAAATTTGAAAAAATCGTATTATTTTAATATATAGAGATAAAAAACCAAAAATCTAACAGCCTTTTCCTATTAAATTTAAAGATTTTTCGTTATAGCAGTTGCCAAAAATTAAAAATCCGTAATAAAATTCTTTCTACAGTAATTAATTTTCTATTGAAAGATTGAAAAATGTAAAATGAAATAAAAAGTTTCAAAAATTGAAAAAAAAAAATTAATATGACGTCCTATTTGTAATAAAACGGAAATTTTCAAACCTTTGCTCAATAATACAAGGAGTATGACAATGCGTATGCGTAATGTATGCGTAATGACTATGAGTATGCGTAAATACAGAAAGCAGCTTAATATGAAGTCATTAGAGAATTAAAAAGAATATTAATCTGACGTCATATTGGAAGTTTAACGGATTTTTCAAATGTTTGAGAATAATACAAAGATAGTATCAATATGAGTAATAGAGAATAGTACATATATGAATTTGGGGAACGTATTGAATCATGATAAAAACCCGATTATGGAAATATTGGCATATTTTAGCATTTTGAAGGTACATACAACATGTTTAATTTTGAAATTGATTTTTTTTTTAATGTCGCATTTAGTCTACATGACAGGTATTATTATAACAGAGTATAATAGCGATCGAACCGGTTGAGATATTCGAAAAAACGAGAAAAATAGACCGTCAAATTTTTACTTTATAAAAAACATGACTTTTTTTTTTTTTTTTTTTTTTTTTTTAAATGAAATTTATTTGGATTCATTAAAGAAAGGATAAAGTGTTTTGAAAGGAATATTAAATGAAACCCTTTGTGCGATCTTCGATCACACTTGCCCGCTTGCTTATTATTGCTGCATAACGTATATGCATAATATAAAATCAAAATATTTAATAAATGTTTTCAATAATGTTTACTTAAAAAAAGCCTACGTTTTATTGTAAATTTAATTAAATTATAAAACAATTGTCATAATTTTTTTTGATCAATTAAAAGAATAATACGATCCTGAAATATTTTGAAAATGAGAAAAGGACATTATAGGTATGACAAGCATAATGTGAAAATGGTGAATATAAAAAAATATAATGAACTTCTACTTACTTTACTTGAAGATAAGAATCTCTTTTGTCATTTAATGAAAGAGATAAAAAAACACAAACTTACGCTGATTAAATATAAATAAAGGAAAACCCCTTAAAGGCTTTTGTTACGATTTCTAATTAAGTAAACACAAAGTTAAGTAATGCACGAAATTCCTTCAAATTATTAATACTATTATTATTTTAATCTACTATTAATCATTTTTAATTATATTGAAATATACTTGACTGCAGTTCAATAATAAAATCTGAATGAAGGTTTTAAAAATAATTAATTAAAAGAGAAAGAGTATAGCTAGGACATGAAATATCTTATTCCTTATAATGAAAGACTTATTTTTCTGTAATCAAAACGATAAAGTTAATATACTCATGATAAAGTTAACGTAATTAAATGAGACCTGAGGCCGAAAATCGCCAAAAGCGAATAAAATTGTTATGAAATAATAAATGTACAGCACACTCTTAAAGAATCTGTAAGTTGAATATATTTTTCGGTTCATTATATTTTGTTAAAACATGAAAATTTCCGCTTTGTTTCACTCATTTTCCCTCAAAATATAGAAATTTTTCTAATTTCACGTAGAAATTGCATGAAATCCTCCAATCTACAGCCAAATATTTGTCAAATCACGGAGGTGTTCTGGCAACTGTGCTGCTTAGTACTTTTTCGTATTAGAAACGGAATTTTTACATATGACCTTTTCCTCTCAAAACAGGAAAAATTCACAAACCTAAGCTAAAATTCTCCTAAAATTGCCCAATTAATAGACGGATACCTCATCTTTCGTAGATTCGTCAATATTGAAAAATAACGGCAAATTACAGATTTACCATTACAGATTTTTCATGGAGGGATGGTTCCCTAAGCTATACCCATTTACCTCGAACGAATCAGTTTCAAGTCCGAATGAATATTTCTTGTTAATAATAATAAAAAAACAAACAAAAAAAAAACCTTCAACTTTAACTGAATCCATTTGTGTTCGATGAAAAGTTACATAAGTACAGACACAAGTACATAATTTATTTTATTACTTTAATTAATTTATTTTATTGTACTTACACAAGTACATAATTTATTTTATCATAAAGAGTTATCTACATACTGAAATTGAGTCTAACTTTTTAAAGTTCAATGGCTACATCATAATTTTATTACAAATTTAAATCAAGTATATAAAACTCACGGAAATACAAATTTTAATTCTTTCTAAGCGATTATTTAGTGATATATGAATTATCGAAAAATGAAATAAACAATTTAAACTAGTCGATGTGCCAATCCCAAAACTTTCATAGATTCGTCAATTTTGAAAAATATCTGCAAAGATTACCATTACGGACTTTTCATGGAGAGATGGTTCACTAAGCTATGCCCATATACCTTGAACGAATCAGGTTCAATTTTTAATGAATATTTCTTGTTTCTGAAAGAAAAACTTCAACTTTAACCATTTGTTTTCGATGTTTTGTTATTATGGTTGATGTTAGCACTGAAGAGGCTATGAGATGACGTAGCGAATCGCATACTTTGTATGTTTTGGATTTTAATTTTAAATGTTTTTAAAAATATATTTTAATTTAATTGTTTTTAAATGTATTCAAGCCTGTCTAATGCGTCAGTTAGTTTTAATAGAAAGAAATTTCTTCAAATAGCAGAAAAAGTCTTTTCCAATTACAGGGGTAGTTTCAGACACTTGCTGCCTGTTACTTTTTAACACTTTCCAACCTAGTTGAAAAGTGTTTATGACTTCGGTTGGTCTGCCGTCTGTCCGTCTGTCCGTGCTCTAACTCCTGTAAATATGCCCTGCAATTTTTATATGTTATTGTCGTTATCTATAGCATGATGTTCCCTATTTCACCTGAAGTGTGTAGGACTTATAGTTTTTTTACAGGGACACACAAAAGAATTCCGTTACATTACGGTCTATGGGGAAAAATCATTTGCTGTTTGTTTTAATGATGTTACACAATTTCAAACACATTGTAATTGATATATATATCTAAGGTGCATTAGAAGAAGCTTAATATGGAATATGCTGTGCATAGCACTTATAGTTACTTTACGGGGACAGTCAAAAGAAATCCGTTACATTACGTCTATGGAGAAAAATCGTTTGCGGTTTTGATTAAATAATGTTTCACTATTTTAAACGCATTGAAATTTATATATATAACTAAGGTGCATTACAAGAGGCTTACTACAGAATATTGTGTGTATAGCAGTCATCGTTCATTTACAGGGACACACAAAAGAATTTTCTATTGTCTGTTAACAATAATTCATGGAAGTGCGTTTTAAGTTGCTGAACGCGATTTTAAATTTAACTCACTTTTTGTCTGTTACTTGGTGTGTATAAATTATGTAGATCCTATACAGAGAAGCACAAAAGTTCGCGAACACATTTCCGTTTATTGACAGAGACTCCAGAAGGAGAATTTTAAACTGTGCTACCCGTTTCCTAACTGAACTAAAATTTAGCATCCTATGTAGTATATATACAAATCTGTAGATCCTATACAGGGCTGAATAAAAGTATTCGGATATTTTCCCGAATATTGTATATGTTGGAAATTCCTGAAATTGCGTTTTTAAATATGTTATGCGTTTTCCAAATTGTTTACTTAGATGTTATCTTTCAGCTTATTAAACGGTAATGATCTGTAAAATTATTTTGGAAGCGTTGGAAAGTGTTACATAATCTATGCTTGACGCATGATTTTTCGTTCTTGTTAAGCTTTTTGACGAAAATTTTTCTGTAAATGTACATAGAAAGAAAAACAAAGATTGATGGCTAAACGTCAAGGTCTAATCAATGGAAAGAAGAAAAGAACAGTACCATTTTGATTCTTGAAAAGTTACACAAGTACATAATTTATTTTATCATAAAGGGTTATCTACATACTGAAATTGAGTCTAACTTTTTAAAGTTCAATGGCTACATCATAATTTTATTACAAATTTAAATTAAGTATATAAAACTCACGGAAATACAAATTTTAATTATTTCTAAGCGATTATTTAGTGATATATGAATTATCGAAAAATGAAATAAACAATTTAAAGTAGTCGATGTGCCAATCCCAAAACTTTCTTCTATCTCACACAGGTTCTGCATTCACTAAAAAGAATAAGCACCAATTTATATCAAGGTCTGACTGAATCTAAAGTTTTATTAAATTCCGTGCATCAGTTCTTGAGATATGACTATTGCTAAATTCGTGTAAATCCTGCAAAATGTGACGTAAGAGCGCCACCTGTTGGGAGATTTAGACCAAAAACTAATCAACAACAACTTATGTCAACGTCTAACTGAATCTGACATTTGATGAAAATCCGTGCATTAATCCTTGAGATATAGTTATATCGTGATAATAATGAAAAAAGTAGCATAGCAGCGCCATATGTTAGGATATTTACACCAAAACGTAAGCAGCATTTATCAGTTTAGCAGTTTTAGAAGCATTTAGCAGTTAATGTGTAACAGAATCGGAAGTTTGATGAAATTTCATGCATTAGTTCTTGATATATAGCTATCGTAAAAATCATGAAAAAAGTGGTATAGCCGCGATACCTGTTGGGATATCTACAGCAAAACTTAATCAGCGTCTATTTATGCCCAGATCTAACTGAATATGAAGTTTGATGAAAATGAGTGCATTAGTTCTTGATATAGAACTATTGCAGAAATCGCGAAAATACAGCATAGCAGCGCCACCTATTGGGAGATTTTCACCAAAAACTAATCAGCACGAATTCATATCAGGGACTAACTGAATATAAAATTTTATTAAATTTCGTGCATTAGTTCTTGAGATAGAGCACACACAAAATTTTTGTCACAGACAGACATACAGAGTCACAGACAGAGTCAAAGACAAAGTCACAGACAGAGTCACAGACAGAGTCACAGACAGAGTCAAAGACAGAGTCACAGGCAGACTCACAGACAGAGTCACAGACAGATTCAAAGACAGAGTCAAAGACAGAGTCACAGACTCACAGACAGACATTTTCTAAAAATAGTCAAACCGTGATCAGGACCTTTTAAAACGTATAAATCCGTCGAAAACCGGAAGTCGAAAATTTTCATGAATCCAATACTTTCTTCTTGTAAAGATAGAAGAAAGTAAAATGAAATGCCGGTTATTTAGGCTTAAGTTGAAGGATAATTTGTGTATTCCATTACTTTTGTTTGATAATTTATAAAACCCTATACATAAAGGACATGCATTATTTGGATTAAAATTTCGTCAAATATCAATTGTTATTTAATAATGCGATTGTTAAAAATTCATAAATAGAAACACATACTTCTTTCGCCACCACTAGCATAAGTATAGTCCAAATCCCTTCAGAAATGGTAGACAAGAAAATTTATGTGTTCCATTTCTTTTTGTTTGTCATGATAATTTCTAAAAGCCCACACATAAAGCACATACATTATTTTTATTAAAAATTCTTCAAATATGAATTATTATTGAATAATACGATTGTTAAAAATTCATAAATAGAAACATATACACCCAGTTAAGACGCTCACGGTTAATTGGCGATCCCGTTTAATACGCGGATTTTTCCGGTCCCCTGAACATAGCTTATTAGACTAATGCAAAAGTATCACCTTTAATACGCAAACGGTTATTACGCGATCCCGCTTAATACGCGATAAAGTTTCTATTTCTTGAGGCAAAAACCCTCGCTTAATACGCGTATTCATACACTGTTAAAAATTTGCAGCAAACTGTCCAGTCATTTGACCGTTTTTTTAGAAAACGGTTACAAAACCGTAATTTAACTGTATTCTGACCATATTATTGCTCATTTTATGGTCAGAATACAGTCGAACCTCGTTAACATGAACCTCAAGGGGAATCAAAATTTTGTTCATGTTAACAGTAATTCATGTTATCAGTATCAAATCTTTGTACTCGTTTTAATAGGGGACTCTGAAAACAATTCATGTTAAAAGTAATTCACGTTAAACGTGTTCATGTTAACGAGGTTTGACTGTATAGTTAAATTACGGTTAGGAAACCATTTTCTACAAAAACGGTCAAATGACTGGACAGTTAGCTGCCAATTTTTAACAGTGTAGAACAAGATCTGAATTTCTTCTCACTTCTTCAGTGTTGCCTTTTTACCGTTTTTTTAAATTCAGATATCTACCACTACTCCCGAATAGTAATATTCGGCTTATTAAATGACAGATTAAGTAAGGCGAATATTGCTAATCGGAATTATTGATAGCTATTGGAATAAAACAAAAATCTCGCTAAATCAGCAACACTGGAATTCGTCTTTGTTCCCGCTTCCTAATATACTTCGTCACTCGCTTCATGCCTGTTTTTACTCAAGTAGAGAATGATTGATAAATTTTTGTCGCTCTTTGTTATTCAGTCTTTCTTTGCGCGGTGTATATGTTGTCAATTTTTATTATTTTCCTCTTGCACACTATAATAAATAAAGCCTCGCTACACTGTAAAAAAAAAAAAAAAATGGGTCGATCTACTAAAAAAATTTTAGTTTTTCTTATTGATCTTTGAAATTACTAAAATTTTTTTTTGTATTCTTATTCAGTTACAAGAAAATCTGTAGGAATTACTAGAAAACAGCTAGCAACGATTCCGGTTTATAATACCGGTTACTAAAAAATTCTGTGGAATACTAAAAACATTTTAGTAACCCCAGGATTTTTTTTACAATGTAGTACTGTGTGCTTTTAAAAGTGTTTGAAGAGAAATTGAAACATTTTTTTGTATTTTTTCGTTATTTTCTTTTGTTTGCTGTCTTTTCCTCTTTTATTCATGTCCGTTGAGTTACTTGCACTAAGAGTTTCATGGAGACAAGACGTCTCTGATGTCGAGTTTTAGCAAATTTTCAGTTAATATGAAGAATAGTCATAAAATGAAAATGAAAACGTTACTCATTATCACAAGTAATAAATAAGATTTTAAAAGCTGGGTTGTTCTGCAAAGATTTATTTATTTTTGGTTAATTAAAAAAAAATTAGGCTAGCAGGAAAATTTTTTTTGTTGTTTTATTTTTGGTTGTAACGTACACGTTAGTCATATTCGAATTCATATTTCTTTCAGTTATTTTTTTAAGTCGGTCCTAGAAAAGCACAATAAATTAAACTTGAATACAGTTAAATTTTAATCCAAATATGCATAAAATACACTATTTTCGACCATAAACATATAAGTTAAAGCTCTAAAATTCATTTAGATGATTAGATGTGTAAACAAGCTCCGTTCCTACAGCATTATACAAATCACGTTTAATAGGCGATCCCGCTTAATACGCGACTTTTGTCCGTTCCCTTGAAACGCGTCTTAACCGGGTTCGACTGTACTTCTTTCGCCACTGCTAGAATAAGCATAGTCGAAATCCCTCCAGAAAAGATAGATAAGATAATTTATGTATTTCCTTACCCAATTTTTTGACATGATAATTTATAAATGCCCATACATAAAACAGAAGCGTAATTTGGACTAAAAAGTCTTCAAATATGAATTAGTATTTAATAATACGATTGTTAAAAATTCATAAACCGAAACATATACTTCTGTCGCCACCACTCGATCAAACATCGTCGAAATCCCTCTAGAAAAGATAGACAATATAATTTATGTATTGCATTACTTTTCGTTTGGCATACTAATTTATAAAAGCCCATGCGTACAGTGTTTTATATCTATGATCGTCATGATATGACCCACGCAAAAATAGATAACAGATGGGGCCATATGTTATTAGAAAAAAGCAAAATGGGATTTTCAACAGACTGACTGAAGAAACAGGCCTGAGAGCGACAGGTGAAAATATTTTTACTGTTTTACCATTTTTAACAGATGGACTAGTTTTGTGTAGTTTTAAAAGTATTTTTTAAGACTTTTAGACACGCGCACTGCTTGTTTATGTGTTTGAAAATAAAATAATGTCTGTGAAAATGGGTAGTGCAAAGAAATATTATTATTATTACATTCATTATTTAGTATAAAGATTCTTCAAATATGAATTATTACTTAATAATATAGCTGTTAAATATTCATAAATATAACCTTATACTTCTGTCGTGACCACCAGAAAAAGCTTAGTTCAAATCACTCCAGAAAAGATAGACAAGATAATTTATGTATTCCATTAAATTTTGTTTGACATGATAATTTATAAAAGCCCATACATAAAGCAGAAGCGTTATTTAGATTAAAAATTCTTCAAATATGAATTATTATTTAACCGGTAGATATACAATACAATAATTATACAATTGTTAAAAATTCATAAATGGAAACATATACTTCTTTCGTCATTGCTAGAATAAGCGTAATGGAAATCCCTCCACAATATACTTTTTTTCCTTCTGGCTTTTGTTTATCCCAATATGTGCAAATATGTAAAATAATCAGCGTTAAGGGACCATATACTGATTAAAAATCTATTTCCTGCAATTCTATTCGATAATTCTGGGTGCCATTTGCCAGTATTGGTATTAAAATTAAGGGATAGTTATGATATACCACTGCCCCTCAAAGTGTTAATTAACAAAATATATTATTTAGTTATTGTAAGCAAAAAGAAATTTAATGCTATAATTTTCTAGATCACTGAATGAATAAAATGATCTCAGGTCTTTTAGAAGAGTGAAAAAAGAACTGATGATGAAAGTAAGGTTAAAATGGCGAACATAAAAACAGATAATGAACTTCTAATCACTTCTTAAAGATAAGAATCCTTTAAATCATTTAAAGATAGAGATAATAAAATTTGAATTTCTGCTGATGTTCTGTAAATAAACAAAGATCGTTTCAATACTTTTGTTACCATTTCTTCCGAAATGTACAACGAGTTAAGTTTTCGCAAAAAAACTTTATTCTGTCTTTTAGTCATTAACTTTAATTATTCCGAATTTTATTTGAATGCAATTAGATAACAAAGTTATAATGGTATTTTTTGAAGTGACTAAAAGGAAGAGTTCATTAATGGAATTCTAAATGGCTTATATCTTATGATGCGATACTTACTCGGTAATAATTACCAGGAAACATGGTATTGTTAATCTAATTAAACGAGTTAGAGGTATTGAAAAGGAGAGAATATTAATACATTAGAAGTAAAAATTAAAGGAATAACTAGATAAAGGTACATTGTAACATGTCACATAAAGCTCAATGTTTAAATTTTAACTTTCCTTCTTAGATTTTAGGACTACCGCGTAGCAACAGCCTTAAGTTGTTGTCTAAAAGTGTTTTTCCATGGTGATAAATAACGGTTTTCTGTTATAAAATATTTTAATTTTTAAAATGTTGAAGTGAAACTGTGTTTTATTAAAAATGTTTATCAATCTCACTATTTATGGAGAAGATTGTATTACTTTGTATACAATGGCAGGGATTTTAATTTTATGCGGAGTTTTCAGAATAATAGACCATCCGGTCTTTCTAATAAGTTGTTTTCACCATGACATCGATCTTCTCCATAGACATTGATGTTAATAAACGTTTTTAATGGACACAGATGCACCACATACTCAGAAATAATTGAGAGAAAACATGGTATAGTTAATCTAATTAAACGAGTATAAGGTATCGCAAAGAGGGGAGAGAATTTTAATACACTGCTCAAAACAATTAAAGGATATTTGAAGTTTTATATAAAATAGAGATATAAACGAAATTTTTTTTGCCGAAAATAGAAGAAGAGAATCACAAATGCAAATTTTTCTGGTTTTCAAACTGTGGAGTATGCAAATTTTGAGTTCGACGTCAAAAACGTCGCTTCAGCGGCAGCGAATGAAATTTGACTTTCAACTGGATAAAAGAGAATGAAGACAAGGATGATCGGCATTCAGTGATTGCTTTGTTTCGATGTGTACGATGTCTCAGCGAAGTCATTTGACAGATTCAGAAGCTTGGAGAATTGTTGGTAGGTTAGAAGGGGCCAAACTCAAGCCGAAGTAGCGCAAGCCATTGGAGTGTCACAAAGTGTCATTTCCAGGATCTGGAACCGTTTTTTGGAGAGTGGATGTGCAGGCCGAGGGCAAGGTCGTAGACGGGCAACAACGCCCAATGAAGATCGGTATTTAGCGTTAACAGCTCGGAGACACCGAAACATGAACGCTACTCTTCTCCAACAACACCTTCGCTCGGCTACAGGCACCACGATTTCAACTCAGACTGTCCGAAACCGGCTCCATGCTGTAGGTCTGTATGCTCGCCGACCGATGGTATGTGTTAGATTAACATCAAGGCATCGTCGCGACCGCAGGGAGTGGGCAACCGAGCATGTCAACTGGAGGAGAAATGAATGGAGCAACATTCTGTTTTCTGACGAGTCCCGTTTTTCTGTGCATCCGGATAATAGGCGTATTTTCATCTGGAGGGACCGTGGCAGTAGGAATAATCATGCGTTCGTGCACGAAAGTGTCAGATTTGGCGGTGGAGGAGTGTTGGTGTATGGTGGCATCTCCATTCACGGGCGCACTGACCTCTACATCATTCGAGATGGAGCTCTGACTGGTCGCCGATATAGGGATGAGATCCTCAGACCTATTGTAGTCCCTTACGCTGCAGCAATCGGAGATAACTTCATTTTAATGGACGATAACTGCAGGCCACATCGTGCAAACCTGGTGGAGGATTTCCTTTTCGAGGAAGGAATCGTTCGAATGGAATGGCCAGAGTATTCTCCAGACATGAATCCAATCGAGCACGTTTGGGATGCTCTAGGAAGACGAGTTTCTGGCCGCCAACAACCCCCACAAACTCTCCAAGAACTGGAAAGAGCTCTTCTGGAAGAGTGGGGCAGAATACCCCAACGCGTCATTAATAGCCTCATTGAGTCCATGCCTCAAAGGTGTTCAACGTTGCTGGCCGCCCGTGGAAACCATACCCCCTACTGAAAATGATTTTCTTTGAAGAAAACACCTTTTCTTATTCTTTTTTTCTCATATGCACAAATTGTGTTTTTTTCCTTTTGTACACAAATGCGCAATAAAATGCATTTTTTTCTGCCAAACATGTGTAATTTATTCTCATATAACCTACTATGTCTGTCGACCATGTATCAATCAGCTAAAAAATTTCCCAGATACAAAATCCACCTAAAACTGCAATATCCTTTAATTGTTTTGAGCAGTGTACATTGGAGGTAAAAATTAAAGGAGCAACTAAGAAAAGGTATTTCGTAACGTGCCACATAAAGCTCAATCTTTAAACTTTAACTTCCATTCTTAAGTTTTAGGACTACCGTGTAGCAAAAGCCTTAGGTTGTTGTCTAAAAATATTTTTTCATGGTGATAAATAACGGTTTTCTGTTATAAAATATTTTAATTTTTAAAATGTTGAAGTGAAACTGTGTTCTATTAAAAATGTTTATCAATCTCACTATCTATGGAGAAGATTGTATTACTTTGTATATAATGGCAGGGATTTTAATTTTATGCGGAGTTTTCAGAATAATAGACCATCCGGTCTTTCTAATAAGTTATTTTCACCATGACATCGATCATCTCCATAGACATTGACGTTAATAAACGTTTTTAATGGACACAGATGCACTACATACTCAGAAATAATTGCGAGAAAACATGGTATAGTTAATCTTATTAAACGAGTATAAGGTATCGGAAAGAGGGGAGAGAATTTTAATACATTGGAGGTAAAAATTAAAGGAGTAACTAAGAAAAGGTATTTTGTAACGTGTAACATAAAGCTCAATCTTTAAACTTTAACTTCCATTCTTAAGTTTTAGGACTACCGTGTAGCAAAAGCCTTAGGTTGTTGTCTAAAAATATTTTTTCATGGTGATAAATAACGGTTTTCTGTTATAAAATATTTTAATTTTTAAAATGTTGAAGTGAAACTGTGTTCTATGAAAAATGTTTATCAATCTCATTATTTATGGAGAAGATTGTATTACTTTGTATATAATGGCAGGGATTTTAATTTTATGCGGAGTTTTCAGAATAATAGACCATCCGGTCTTTCTAATAAGTTGTTTTCACCATGACATCGATCTTCTCCATAGACATTGATGTTAATAAACGTTTTCAATGGTCACAGATGCGATACTTGCTCGGAAATAATTACCAGAAAACATGGTATAATTAATTTATTTAAACGAGTAAAAGTTACTGAAAAAAGAGGGAGAGAATATTGATATTTTTAAGCCAAAAATGAAAGGAAGAACTATGCACAGGTACCAGTTGTAATTACAACTCGTATGATTTCTTTACCAATTTGAATAATTGTGTTAAAATTAATCTAGTATACAAAGGTACGAGTTATAATTACAACTCGTATGATTTCTTTACCAATTTGAATAAATGTGTAAAAATTAATCTAGTATGCAAAGGTACTTTGTAATATGTCACATAAAGCTTAATGTTTAAACTTTAACTTTCATTTTTTAGGATTTCCGATGTGGCAATTGACTTAAGTTGATGTCTAAAACTATTTTTCCATGGTGATTAAAAAACGGGTTCTTCTTACAAAATGTTTTGATTTTTAAAATGTTGAAGTGAAACTGTGTTTTATTAAAAACGTTTATTAATCTCGCTATCTATGGCTTATATATTATTACTTTGTATGTAATATCCGGAATTTTAGGCAGATTTCGTAAGAAATACTATCTATTACATTCTCATCTAAGTTGGAATTTTTGAAAAAATTTTGCAGATCTACGCCGATTATGACTCCCAGAACCCAAAACCACCCCCAGTTCAAAACTTTATCTATCTATCTATGTCACTTTTTTATGGACACGATAACTCGAATAATTCTTCACAAATCTCTTCCAAACTGATACATAAAATCAAGGGGCATAAAATCTCGGTCAAGTTCGTTAATGGGCAAAATCGAACCAAGGGGGAGAAATGGGGGGGCTTTTTGCTAAAACAGAAAAAAACCCATGATTTCTTAATTATGATACGTATCGAATCCGTTTAAAGTTTTTATTACTTCTAGGAAAAGTGCCGAAAATTTATGTATGACAGATTTTTGATATCATTAAAAATGGCCCCAAAAGGGGGGGGAAAGGGGGTTTTAGAAGAAAAAAAATCATAACTTCGTTAATTCCCAAGATATCAAATCCCCTTAAATTTATTATTAATCCTCTTAATATTATCTAAAACTTTTATATTGACAAGTTTTTTATAGGACCAACCCTTATAGCAAAAAAAAAAAAAAAAAAAAAAAAAAAAAAAAAAAAAAAAAAAAAACCTGCCGGCTCCGCCTGCAAACAAGTTAGGTTTCGAAGTGGGCGGTTCCCATCTGCCGTATCATGGCAAAAAGGTCAATTCTTCTGCATTTCCCAAACAAACAGGCACCCCACGGTCTGCATCTTCGAAATCTGCCTGTGCCTGTAGGCCGAGCCGTCAGGGATTTTTAAATGTATGCGGAGTTTTCTCAATAATAGACCATCCAGATCTTTCCAAAAACTTTATTTCGCCATGACATCGATTTTCTGAAGTTAATAAACATTTTTAATGGACACAGAAGCGATACTTACTAGGAAATATGGTGTAGTTAATCTAATTAAACGAGTAAGAGGCTGTGAAAAGAGAGGGAAAGATTATTAATAGATTGGATGGAAAAATTAAAGGAACAACTTTTAAAAATATACTTTGTAACATGTCACATAAAGCTCAATGTTTAAGAGAAGGTGCTACTTCTTTGGCCTAAAATTCACGTGATTTTTACGATTTTTTACGGTTACAAAGAAAAGAGATATCACCTTCGGACTTTATGCATTATATTTACTGACATTTCACTTATATAAATAAAATTTTGTGTAAAAAAAATTGATTAAACCGCTTTGTACGATGGGAAGTACCTTCAGGTGCACGCCCTTAAGTTCCAATCGGGCGACCTTTTGTAACCGGCCACAAGCATCTGAAACAAATTTGGTCACCAAATTACCAAAGGTTATTAAATTCTCTGGAGTTTATACCAGCATTTAGTTTAAAGAGTTGATTTTTGGCAAAAGAGTGTTCATTAAAAAAAAAATAATAATGTTTTTGCAAAATTTTTTAAAATCTTTTGAGAGCTTGAAAAAATAATTAATCAATGAAAATTATACTTCTAGATAAGTTTATCGTACCATCAACTGTATTTCTCTATTTTCCAATTATTTATTTCTAGTTTCATTTGTACTAATTATATTTAACCCTTTGGTTACAGATTTATTTGAAAAAAAAAAAAACATACAGAACAGACACACCAGAAATTTGGAATAGTGTTTTTTCTGTATTTGTTGACAGGTATTCCCGATTAAAAAGAAGCGAGAAGTACTGTTTGAATTTTTTGATATAAATTCGAAATTTCTGAATAATAATAATAAAAAAAAATCCGGCACAATACTGATGACGAGTCTCAGTCGTCAAATGAACCCAAGGGGTTAACTCTGGTGAATACGGGTAGGGTATGAATACCAACGGAACAAACTTCCACCTGTAAAAAGAAATAGAAATTTTTGCATTATTTTTGACAGAAATTATGCATGAATAAGACGTTTAAATAAAACGAAAATTTCTATCAAAATTTACTGGTGAAAGTTTGTTCCGAAGGTAATCAGACACTGAATAAGGGTATCATATAACATTTTAAAAATGCATTCCCCTCTGTAATTTATGCATTGACATTTAATTTATTTTTATTTCAACTATCTTAAGAAAAGTTACGCCATAAAAGGAGAAATCTAAGTTTGTTAAAAAATTTTCTACGTTAAGTTGAGAATTAGAAACAAAAGACAGATTAAAAGATTTTCTAAATTGATTTCATTAAAACTTTTAAAAATTTACAGTCTTGTTTGTTATCATTAAGTGAAGAAGTATATATTTATTTTTACAATTATCATTTTTTTATCCTGCTTAAATATGAGCACCATCACTTTAAAACATTGATTTTCCGTAAAACTCTGAGATTTAACTTTAACTTGTTGCTATTGTAACGTATGAAGTCTGACCGTAAACAAAAAAGAAATGAAAAAGTCAAAAAGTTATAATCCAGTTAAGAACAGTTAACCCCTTGAAGGGCAGTCGGATATTAAATATCCCACTTAATTTTAATACCGAATCGCCACAATGGTACGAGAATTTTAGAATAGAATTTTGATCTACGTGAAGAAAAACTTTTACTTATTTTCAAATACATCTGTTCGTAAACCCTGGTATCATTCAATAATTTCAACATTTTAGTAACAAAAGTACTTTGCCTCTGAAAAGGTTAAGAGCCTACGCTAGTCACGCGAAGAAACTCTCAAGCTAATATTAAGTCTATGGGAAGGTTCTTGCGCGATTTCTCGCTCGCATTTTAATCATTTTAAATGATTTTTTTGTATAGGATAGCTGAGGTTGATCTCTAACGTTGTTAGTTTTTACTTTTTTGATTTTGGTTACAGTTTTTTTTATAAGCGGACATTTTCAATTTTGAAACCGGTTTGAACCGGTTCTGAAAGTGAAAGTACCCTTATATAAAAAAAACTAGAACCAAAATCGAAAAAGTAAAAACTAACAACGTTAGAGATCGACCTCAGCTATCCTATGCAAAAAAAAAAACAAAAAAAAAAACATTTAAAATGATTAAAATGCGAGCGAGAAATCGCGCAAGAAGCTTCCCATAGACTTAACATTAGCTTGAGCGTTTTTCTCATGACTGATGTAGGCTCTTAAGAGCTTACGCTAGTCACGCGAAGAAACGCTTCCAGCTAATGTTAAGTCTATGGGAAGGTTATCGCGTGATTTCTCGCTCGCATTTTAATATTTTTAAAGGATTTTTTTTTTGCATAGGATAGCTGAGGTCGATCTCTAACGTTGTTAGTTTTTACTTTTTCGATTTTGGTTAAGTTTTTTTTTATAAGCGGACTTTTTCAATTTTCGAACCGGTTGGAACCGGTTCTGAAAGAGAAGAACCGTTATATAAAAATACTGGAACCAAAATCGAAAAAGTAAAAACTAACAACGTTAGAGATTGACCTCAGCTATCCTATGCAAAAAGAATCATTTAAAAATATTAAAATGCGAGTGAGAAATCGCTCGATAACCTTCCCATAGACTTAACATTAGCTGGAGCGTTTCTCCGCGTGACTAGCGTAGGCTCTTAATGGCAAAAGGAAGAATATTTTTGGTATTTTTATATTAGTGCGCCCCAGTTAAATATGGGCATAGCGTCCCAAGAAATTTCAGTTTTACACTGCCAACTGCGCCAAGTATGGTTACTCGTGAAGTTCATCTCGTGAACGTAAGTAACATAGTAACGTAATAACGTAGTCACATAAATAACATAATAACGTAGTCACATAAATAATGTAATAACGTAGTCACATAAATAACGTAATAACGTAGTCACATGAATAACGTAATAACGCAGTAACGCAATGTAATAACGTAAAAAGTACTTTGCCCAGGTACTAGTAGTAGTACTTGGGGAAAATACGTAGTAACGTAATTTTATTTAATATTCTTATTCTTGGTTACAATTGGCGAAGCGCTAATGGAAAAGTCATTTTTGACTAGGGCAGAGATAACGGAAAAGTACCATATTTTTTTAAAGCGTTTTAACTTAATCCCCTCAACGCCTCCCCCCCCCCCCCAAAAAAAAAAAAGAAAAACAAACAAACAAACAAACATTTATATTACCTTTAAGTAAAGATTGTTCTAATGAGTAAGTTCTATCGTTCTTAAATTTTAATTTAACACACCATTCAATCTTCGTGAAATTCTAATCAAGCATTTAATTTACTGATATTCAAACCATTTTTTTTTTAAAAATTTGGTTGTAAACAGTAAAAGAACAAAATCCTTACTTTTTTTTTCACTTAATTCAAAATTACTTAAAAGTAAGAAAGAGTAATTCTACATGAATTTTTCAACTTTTAACTTCCGCATATTAAAAAAAAGTTAACAAACATTCTTTTAATCTGTAAGTGAACGAAATATATATTTATTTTTCAGGTTATTTAGTTTTTATTTCCCTTAAATATGAGTATTATCGTTTTACAATAATAAATCCTCGTCAAACTCTAAGCCATTATTTTATTTTTCTGATTCTGAAAAATGTTTCTCCAAAATCGGATTACAAAAAGTTAAAATTTACTAAAACAAAGTAAGGATACAATAAAAGTAATACAAGCTTTTACATCTAACACTTTTTTAACCAACAAATATTTTTTATTATCTTGTGTTAAACGAAAATTTAAAACTAAAGATAAAAGAATCACTTTTATTAATGGTTTATATATAAAAAAGTGCACTCGTGTGAGGATTTTTTACTGCAGTCTAATATTTTTTAGCAAAATCTGATCTTTTTTAGATGCAGGTTTAAACATCTAAAGAAAAAATAAGGATTAAAAATATCTGCAAACAACATTAGTGAAGCCAAATAAAATCTCATTTATTCCATCAAAGCTACAGTAAAAACTGATCTAAGATAGCAAAAGGCACGCGTGAGGGGAAAAAAATGAACAATCGTGTTTTAAATGCATTAGAAGATGACGTCATTTGCTTCGAGAAAAACACGGGAGAAAGAAAAATAAATTGAATACATAAAAAACACACTTTAATTTAATGTAACAAAGCATACATTTTAGGCTACACGTGAAATACCACTGCTTCGATCGATTGCTGGTGTCTTTTTTATCTAAATATTTGAATTTGAATTTTGTTTTTTAATCATAAATATAAAATAAGCACGTGAAGATATGGGGGAAACCCCCACTTTATCTTTTTTTTTCTTTAATCATTGTTGAGCACAATACAATGCGGTATTTCAGGGTTCGTACGATTTACCACAATTTTTAATATAATTTTTCATCTTATTAAAATTCAGAAAAGTATTATAAATTTTGCAATTAAACGAGGCGTCTACAATTTCTGCTATTTAAATATTAAATAGAAAAATTCTATTAAAAATTGTGGCGTACGAACCTGTATTTTATTTTTGTGGCAATATTGATTTGAAAAAAACCTTTCATTTCATTTTTGAAAACAATGCTGATACAATTTTTAATTAAATGCAGTTTTTAATCAAAAACATGTTTTAACGAAATGTGGGCGTACTATGTCAGAAGTCAGTTCAAAAACCTTTCGAATGACACCTCTTTCAGTGTTGTGCGTTTTGTAAATGCATAAAAAAGGGATGATGGCAACAGAAATAATATATATGATATTTCTCAAGGCGAATAATCAAAGAAGGGAATTTTTAATTTGGCAAATAAATAGCACAATCAGTCTTACCTTGCAAGCTCTGTTCAGCGCTTCTTTGAATCGGAATTTCTGATTTGATCATAAGAAAATTCTTTTTAACCATTGGGAAAATGATTGTTGTTTTCGGCCGAGAATGGACCTCTTGGCGTCGTCACTTTACGTTTTTAACGAAATTCTGTAACTTTAGAAGAATTTTTTTTAAGCGTTTTTAACGAAATTCTGTAATTTTAGAAGAATTTTTTCTAAGCATTTTTAACGAAATTCTGTAACTTTAGAAGACTTTTTTTCAAGCGTTTTTAACAAAACTCTGTAACTTTAGAAGATTTTTTTTTTAGCGTTTTTAACGAAATTCTGTAACTTTAGAAGAATTTTTCTTTGAACAAGCAATATAAATGCATAAAATCGTTACAAAAATGTTAAAGTTACAAAAGAAATAGATACAAACTATCAGATATGAAAAAAAAGCCGAATTCAAAATTGGACGTCGGATGAGAAATCGTCTGATAAAGCAAAAAACTTGTTCTTCAACTTTAATTTCCTCAAAATACCTTTAGCTCAGACATCAATCTAAACAAGAGTTAAAGTTATTGTAGGAAGGACATGACAAAATATTAAGATATATATTAAGGATAAGGTATGATAATGGAAAATGCGTTTCAATAACTGCGGTGATGGTTCAAACAAATACAGGGTGATTATAATATAAGTATCTCTATTTGGAGATGTCTGTAGCTTGACGGAATAACCGGAATGAAACCAAAATTGGCACACTTACTGTTCGAGAAGGGGGACGAAGAATGGAACAATAAAAATAATTATTTGCAATAATCGCCGCCAGAGGGCGCTTTTGAGTGTGACTAATGTGTAATATTCTGTACCGTGGACGTGTCGAAAACCTCAATGACTTTACCGCATATCACAACATGTACTAACCATCACTCCTGATGCGTTACATTCCTCAGTTGAGCACGTGCTGCACCGCCTGGATTGTGTCCTCCAGCACAATGACCGTTGAAACCTGAACATGATCGGCACCGCCATGCGAAAAGCGTAATCACATTCACTGTGACATTTTCCAATAAATTAGGTATGTCATCCGGTTTCACGCCTTAATTCTTTGTTCTTGTATTACACATTACATTTCACACTCAATAGCGCCATCTGTCGGTAATTATTGCAATTATTTTTTAATGTTCCATTCTTCTTTCCCCTTCTCGAATAGCAAGTGTACCGATTTTGGTTTCATTCGGGTTATTCCTGCAAGCTACAGACAACTCCAAATAGAGATACTTATAACCACCCGGTATTTTTGCGAGGACAGATAATGCCAAGGTCTCTTCAACTGTAGTAATGGAAAATGCATTTATTTGTAGATGGTTCTAATGAATATTTTTGAATAATTAATATTTTTAATTAATTTGAAGAAAATATATTTTCCCAGTGGTTGTTGTAATTTGTTAAATTACAATTTATTTTTATGTTCAAATAAAATTAAATGTTATAAAAAGCATAAACAATGGAAATAACTTTTGAAAATAAGATTTAAACCCCCCCCCCCCCTTTTTTTTTAAAAATATTGTAGGCATTGTCTTTAATTTTTAGAAACAATTCTATAATATGAAACATTTCTATTATGTTCGAAATCATATTTTACTGTTTTGAGTATAATTTCAATAAAATAATTGAGTATACTTATTTTAACAAAGGATTATATCTAAGTATTTATCTTACTATGCAATTAAAAAAACGTATATATATTATTTATTATTCGACCTTCAACAAAAAAAAGGAAAGTATTGGATTTATGAAAATTTTCGACTTCCGGTTTTCGACGGATTTATACGTTTTAGAAGGTCCTGAACACGATTTGACTGTTTTTAGAAAATGTCTGTGTGTGAGTCTGTCTTTCTGTCTGTCTGTATGTGACACAAATTTTGTGGGCGCTCTATCTCAAGAACTAATGCTCGGAATTTAATAAAACTTTAGATTCAGATAGTTCCATATATAAATTGGTGCTGATTAGTTTTTGGTAAAAATCGCCCGGTAGGTGGCGCTGCTATGTAGAATTTTTCGCGATTCCCGCAATAGCTCTATCTCAAGAACTAATGTTCAGAATTTAATAAAACTTTAGATTTAGTTAGTCTCTGATATAAATTGGTGCTGATTAGTTTTTGGTAAAAATAGCCCACCAGGTGGCGCTGCTATGCAGCATTTTGCAGGATTTACACGATTTTAGCAGAGTCATATCTGAAGAACTAATGCACGGAATTTAATAAAACTTTAGATTCAGTTAGACCTTGATATAAATTGGTTGCTGATTCTTTTTAGTGTATGTGAAACCTGTGTGAGATAGAAGAAAGTTTTGGGATTGACACATCCGACTAGTTTTTATGTATATTTAAACATATCTCATATTTTTTGAACGCCTGCTTTAATTTTGATGATGTAAAAATGGCATGCTTGTCTTGTTATCCGTTTTTTAAATTCTTTTTACACTCTTTTACTTAACTTAACTTTGGTTTTTGTATGTAAAGACGGAATTTTGTAATCGACTTTTCGCCCACTTCCTAATATGCTTGATTTATAAAAATTATAAAGTAGAGATGAGACAGGCTCATCTCGACACCGACACGGGCTTGGGTTCATTATTTCTGACATTGAAAATTTTATTTATTCATGTACAGAAAAAATAAAAGGAATTTTTTCTCTTAAAAATTACATATTCCATTTCAAATCTTTTTAATGCTATTTTAATCACAATGTACGGGGGCGGGGGCAGGAATCGTGTTTTTATATTCTAGTGTTAGAATGCTATTTAACAAAAAAATTTGATACTTTCAAGTTTATGTCTGGCATTGACGACGACGACCTGTTGATATGGCGCCAATCAGAAGAGGCGCGAACAATGAATTTGCTTTTCGTTCGATTTTCATTTGTGACAGTAGGATATTTTTTTAGTTGGATCGTTTATTTTATTTTATTTATTTAGAGATGTAATGTGAAAAATATTTTTTTTTTCTGTTTTTAGTGAACCAGCATTAGCTTGATATTTACAAATTTTTTAGTCTTCTGTTGTGTACGAGTCATAATCGCTCTTAAGATGAAAATAACGTTAGTGATTCTCTTATCTATTTTACATCATGAACTCTGCTCATGCTGAGGCTGTGCTCTGCACATTTACGAAGTCATTGTCATTCGGAAGTAGCTATAATTGCCATGTATTGTTATTCCGATAGAAATCAATCGATCAGTGTTTTCTCTTTTTCTATAAAAGCATAGGATTTTGCAGATAACAGTGTGAAATTTTTAATTTAAGATATTTTTCAAGGAAAAGACAATTACGAAAGATTGTTACGAGAAAGGAGTCGATTATAGTTTAAGATGTACACCTTTTACAGGAAATTGAAAAACGCTGTTTGATTCTCAGGTATATAGATAGCAGTTTTTGAAAATATTATGCATTTATTCATAAACGCACTTCGTTAATGTGTCCATCAGATT
Organism: Maratus michaelseni; assembly: GCA_963931845.1. Lineage (NCBI taxonomy): Eukaryota > Metazoa > Arthropoda > Arachnida > Araneae > Salticidae > Maratus > Maratus michaelseni. Next base: position 113,459,922 of record OZ007598.1, on the reverse strand, counting down.
TGCTTGCTGAGGGAGGAGAAAAAATATGAGAATCCTTGTATGGAGTATATTTTTATTTAATACCAAGCTTCTTTTTTGATAAGATAGAATGCAAATTTTCACAAAATTAATTGTGTGCGAGGGAGATTAATAGTTATTGCTATGTAATAAACTGTTTAAAAATGAAACATTACATTTGAAACAGTATATAATGCATTACAGTAGAACTCCAATTATCCGAATCAATTGGGACCGGACCCCATTCGGATAATCAAAAATTCGGATAATTGGATTTTTTCCGAAAAAAGGATCGATTTTAATTAATTACTGTACGTATGTTAAAATGGGAGATAAAAACTATTTTTAAAGAAAAGGATCTTTTAATTAATTAAATGAAAAGGCAACACTTTTGCATGCTAAGCGTATTTACAAGTGCTGTACAGTATGTACGCATCGTACTGTAAATGAAAGTCATATTGCTTGCTGAACATCTCGATCAAAGTAAGCTGTTTGACAGTCTACATCCGTTTTCGGGCAGCCAAGTCGCGCATCCGCTTGATAGTGAGAAGTTGCATGTGGTCACACTCAGGCTGACTCTCCATCCACTTCAACGCAGTTTCAAGGCCGGAAAATACTTCACTAGCTGATGGTCCCGTGTCTGCTTCAACTTCGACATTAAGGTCATCGTTTTCCTCGACACTTTCTTCTCTCACACTTTCAATAAGTTATCGTCATTTAGAATTTGAAACCCAGGTGGGCCGGGCCAGCCACCTGGCGACGGACGACAGCCAATAATCGAACTGCGCTATGAGACGCTGACTCATCATCCCAATAATGTTCGCGCTGCGCCTACACTAGATTCGCGGAGGGAAGGACAATATAGCGCGCGTAGACAGAATCATTATTTTGAGAATCCCAGTACGTTTCCGTCTTAATTTTTTTTCTGAAATTCTGAAAGCGATTCGGATAATCAGCGATTCGGATAGTCGGAGTTCGGATAATTGGAGTTCTACTGTATTTATAAATATTATGCATTTTCCCCCCTATTGTATATTTTCGGTATCGGGTTCGACGTCTGAAGGCAGACATTTTTTCGGCCTCGGGCGGACTCGAATTTAAAATCGTTGAGCTAGGGCGGGGCTGGGATTAAAAAATAATGCCCGAAATCATCTCTAGTACACAGGTGTGTTTCCGATGACAATACAACAGTTTAATACTTTTAGAATTTAATTATAAATTAATGAATTAATTTTAAGGCATTTTTCTGTTAGCCGGCCGCAGAGGATAAATCACTAATTAATTTTTATGGTTATAAATGTTTATGATTTACAAAAATAATGGAGTTCATTATGTGCCAAACCAGCCTTGCCAAAATAGGCCAACTGGATAGGAAACTGCAACAACGAAATGATTTGAACACCAAAAAGTAGAAAATATGCATACAAAATGAAGATAATAATATATATTTTAAAACGTATTCCCTTATCATTTAATAGTTTAAGATTAATTAAAGTATGATTATATGTCAAGAAAACAATTTAGAAATCCTGAATAGATAGTTTAAATATGAATTTATTCAACTGTCGATGCTGGATTTTCTTTGATTTCGTGTTTGCCCCAGGTTTGGCGGCTCACGGAAAATATTCCATCTTGTGCTGCGTTTGTAGCCTTGCCAACATGTTATGGTGAAAAAGTTCCAGGCTGAGTATCGTTCCCAAGTGGTTCAGTTGGTAGAACGTCAGTGCGCTATACCGATGACCCGGATTCGAGTCCCGGCTTGGGTACTTTTTCACTATGTTGGCTTTACGCCTATTAAGCAATTAAAAAAATATATATATGAATAATATTTCACTCTTTTGACTATATTTTTTTAACCAAAGTTTTATTTAATTTATCTTACTAGAAAATTATTCATTTAATTTATAAAATAACGATTCTTCACAAAATCTGTGTTAGCTGTATAATACATTTTTTACTTCTTTATTCTCGAATATTGATATGGGACAGTACTTATTTGAATAAAAATGCACCCTCTTTTATAGTAAGCATCCTGTAATATACAAAGTTAAAAAAGGCCTTTAATATTTATTAATGCTTGATATATAAATTCTAAAGGTGTGTAATCAAACGAAGTGAAAATTCAAAAGACAGACAATTTTTAACTCAGCAAACAAATAGCACAATCAGTCTTATTGTATTTGACTGCAGGCATTATTTATGGATTCACTGTACCGGAATTTTTGATTAGCTGATAAGAAAGTTTTATTTTAATAAAGTATGCATTGTCTTTAATTTCGCTAAAAGTTCTTTTAATATGGAAAATTTCTTTTCTGTTTGAAACCATATTTCATTCTTTTGAGTATATTTTTTTAACCAAGGTTTTATTTAATTTATCTTATAGAAAATTATTTGTTTAATTTATAAAATAACGATTCTTAGCAGAATCTGTTTTAGCTACATAATATATTTTTTTACTTCTTTATTATCAAACGGTATGGGACGATACTTATTCGAATAAAAATGCACCCTGTTTTATAGTAAGCATCTTGTAATATACAACATTAAAAAAGCCTTTAATATTTATTAATGCTTGATATATAAATATTTCTCAAGGCGTGTAATCAAACGAAGTGAAAATTCAAAAGACTGACAATTTTTAACTCAACAAATAAATAGCACAATCAGTCTTATTGTATTTGACTGCAAGCTATTATTTATGGATTCCCTGTACCGGAATTTTTGATTAGCTGATAAGAAAGTTTTATTTTAATAAAGTACTAGCAAGCTACGCCCGCTGCGCTGGTTAGTTTCTACAAATGAACCTTGAAGCAAACAAAATATATCGTTTAATTTGACCTTGTATTTGAAAGCAATCTGTATATTTACCTGGAATATCCTTCCACATTACTGAAAAATGACGTGATTGCGCTATTATATTTTCTAATGTGCAGTCAAAATTTTAGCTGTTAAGGACCAACTCTTTTATTTGGTCATTTACAGTTAAGGTTTGCTAAAGAATGATAAAACTATATGCAATATACTAAAACCATCACTAAAAATTATCGAACTAACAATGCAAACTAATTAACAAAATCCATTCAGTAGAAGTTTTTATAAAGGCTAATCTTTTATAATCGGGTTCATCTGATTATAGAACTTTTCCACGTAATTCTAAAACAGAACAACATAAAAATATACTAAAACCATCCTTACAAATTATCTACTTAACAATGCAAGTCGCAAAAAATACGCCCAGTAAAAACTTTCAAAAAGGCTAATCTTTCGGAATCGGGTTCTCCTGACTGTATAACCTTCACACAACTGTTTGACTAAGCAGCGTAGAACAATATGTAGTACATTAAAACCATTCCTGAAATAGCATCTGACTAACAATACAATTCTCATCAAAATCCGTCCAGTAGAACTTTTTCAGAAGGCTAATCTTTCATAATCCGAATCAAATACTGAAAAAGCTAATATTTGATAAAAAAAATATCACCTGATTTTCGAATTTCCCCCTATAATTCCTTTCTTTTTTTTAAATAAAATTAATAACAGCTTTTTCTTTTATTTTTCCAGCTGTATAGCCATTTCAATTCTTTCTGCATCAAAAAAAAAAAAAAAAAAAAAAAAAAAAAAGACACCTTTTTGTCTTAAAATCAAAATCGCCAAAAACAAAAGATAAATCGCGAAATATTGTTTCGATAGCAATCTTGCCCCTTGAATAATTTTTTAAGCATTGCGAACATTCCCAATCATGTTTAAATTAATTATTTTCGTTTTATAATATTCTCTCATCAAAACTCTTTTTTCTTTCTTTTTCTTTTTTTTTAAAATTAATTTAACACAGTTTTTCTTTTATTTTTGGAGATGTATAGCCTTTTCATTTCTTTCTGCAACAATAATGATCGCCAAAAAAATAGCAATGGTAACCTTTTCGGCCAAAATAACAAAACTTTCTATCATAATTCAATAACTAATCTACGTAGAACGTCGTGTTATACATATAAACCTTCCTCTTGAATCACTCTATCTATTAAAAAAAACCGCATCAAAATCCGTTGCGTAGTTTTAAAGATTTAAGCGTACATAGGGATATAGGGACAGAAAAAGCGACTTTGTTTTATACTATGTAGTGATGTATAGCCTTTTCATTTCTTTCTGCAACAATAATGATCGCCAAAAAAATAGCAATGGTAACCTTTTCGGCCAAAATAACAAAACTTTCTATCATAATTCAATAACTAATCTACGTAGAACGTCGTGTTATACATATAAACCTTCCTCTTGAATCACTCTATCTATTAAAAAAAACCGCATCAAAATCCGTTGCGTAGTTTTAAAGATTTAAGCGTACATAGGGATATAGGGACAGAAAAAGCGACTTTGTTTTATACTATGTAGTGATGCATTGTCTTTAATTTCGCAAAAAGTTCTTTTAATATGGAAAATTTATTTTCTGTTTGAAACCATATTTCATTCTTTTGAGTATATTTTTTTAACCAAGGTTTTATTTAATTTATCTTATAGAAAATTATTTGTTTAATTTATAAAATAACGATTCTTAACAGAATCTGTGTTAGCTACATAATATATTTTTTACTTCTTTATTATCAAACGGTATGGGACGATACTTATTCGAATAAAAATGCACCCTGTTTTATAGTAAGCATCTTGTAATATGCAACATTAAAAAAGCCTTTAATATTTATTAATGCTTGATATATAAATATTTCTCAAGGCGTGTAATCAAACGAAGTGAAAATTCAAAAGACTGACAATTTTTAACTCAACAAATAAATAGCACAATCAGTCTTATTGTATTTGACTGCAAGCTATTATTTATGGATTCACTGTACCGGAATTTTTGATTAGCTGATAAGAAAGTTTTATTTTTATAAAGTATGCATTGTCTTTAATTTCGTCAAAACTTTTTTTAATATGGAAAATGTCTTTTCTGTTTGAAACCATATTTCATTGTTTAAAGTATATTTTTCTAACCAAGTTTTTATTTATTTATCTACTATACTATATTTATCTATGTACTATTATTTATCTATCTATAAGTACAAATGGGAATTTCGTTCCGGCTGCTTATAAATTGAGTTTTGCTGCGTGGATTTTGATGGAACTTATACTGCTAGTTAGATAATTTTTCAGGGAAGGTTTTAGTTTACTACATATCGTTCTACATTGCTTAGTTATAGAATTATGGGAGGAATGTTCTATAATCAGGAGAACCCCATTATGATAAATAGATCTTTGGAAAAAGTTCTACAGGATGGATTTTGATGAGACTTGTATTGTTATTTAGATAATTTTTCAGGGAGAGTTTTAGTATATTGAATATTGTTCTACGTTCCTTACTTTTAGAAGTGTTGTGCGAAAGTTCTATAATTAGGTGAACCCGAGTATGATAGATTAGCCTTTAAAAAAAATTCTACTGGAATGATTTTGATGAGATTTGCATTATTAGTTAGACAATGTTTCAAGGGTGGTTTTAATATAATGCATATCGTTCTACTTTGTTTAGTTATAGAATTATGGTACAAAGTTATATAATCAAGGAAACCCGATTACGAAAGATTAACCTTTTAAAATGTTCTACTGGTGTGATTTTAATGAGACTTACATTGTTTATTTGATAATGTTTCAGGGATGATTTTAGTATATTGCGTATCGTTCTACGTTACTTAGTTATAGAATTATGGGAGGAGATTCAAAAATCAAATAATCCATTTTGAGGCGATTTTCGGCAATCAAAAGGCGAAATAACGCAGTCACAAGAAGGCATTGGATTATAACTTAAGGTGCAATAAATTTATCATTAAATGAAAAAGGCTCTTCGATTCCAAATAATTTTAATTGCCAATTTTGCATTAAAGCTGTTCATAAATCCAAACTGGCTACTTTTTCAGACAGACAGTTACAAAATTCTTTTTATTCTTAAATGCTCAAAATGCTTAAGTGTTCTTATTAAGAAACATAGATATATAGAATAGTTTTTCCTTTTTTTTTCGATAAAAGCAAATAATTTTTGACATTTCATGCCGATTTTCTGCTAGCGAAAGCAGGGGAAAGTCGTCATAAGACAGGATTCGATTGTAATTAAGTATATTTAGGATTGTAATATATTTATTGAAAAAAAAAATGCTTTTCGATTCCAAATAATCCAGTACCTTAAATGGCAATCCAATGCTTGATATAGTATAATATAGAAATAGTTCAGAACGATTCCCATGAAATTCCTAACAAACTTATGTTTTATTTGTTCATTTGTTATATTAACGAAATACTACCATTGAAAAAAATCTGAATAATGTAATATTTAAACTCATTAACAAAAAAAGATAATTTACAAACTATGATTGCTTTAACCTCTCATGCAATTTTAAGATCGAAATGATTGAAAGCTCGTTTTCCCATAGACGGCTAGAGTCACATGACTTTCAGAAAGGGCGGTAGCACCCAAACCGGTTATAAAGGTAGGCCGTTCAGCAAACGATTATAACATTCGGCCAGGGTTGCCGGGAAAATTCTTCGGTAATGAATAAAGCCACTTTCTCTCCTCCAAAAGTGCAATTATAATGTCGTATTTTTTCTAAATAAAATTCGTAGATTCTTGAAGGACTTTTTAAACTTTTTGCAATATTTTATTTTTATTATTAACTAGAGTCCCGCAGTGGCGCGGACGAATAAGCTCGGTTCCCGTAAGATCACCGAAAGTGAAGCAGCATCGACAGTGGTCATGATTGGGAGGGTGGCAACCTCTCTCGGCTGCGTCTGCTGTGGGACCGTGTATGTTAATGGGAGCTGGTGCACGTAATATCTGTTCGTGGTTCCAATGTCCTCCAAATTTAGAATAAGAGTTACCTCTGGGGGCAGGTGCAGGTCTCTCATCAGGAATTGGTTCAAAATTAGGAGACCAACAATAGAAGTCCAACCTCTCATGAGGCAATGGCACCCCTTCTTTTAGAAAAAGTGCTATGGCACTTTCTCGGACACGCCAACAACAACATTCTTAACTAGAAATTTGTATTTTAAAGTACATTTTACAAAAAAAAAAAAAAAAAAAAAAAAAAAAAAAAAAAAAAAAAAAAAAAATGTTAATATTATTATAAGTGGTCTCAAAAATTGTACTTTTAGAAAGTTATGTTGATCTAAAATCAATAAATACCATTCTTGAAGACAACTTTTATCGGTTCTCTAACTTAGTCCTATAGGGCTATAAAATTCACCAGGTCTCAGTGCTAGGTGCGAGCTTCAGCAAAAGTGGTTCCCTTGTGAGATGTGACAAGTAAACATGTTGGGGTATCTGAAAAACCCCGGAAAGAAATGCTGTTTTTAGGTGCGTTCGTAATTATATAAATACGTAGCACCTAGAGCCTGATTACCTGCGGGGCAAACTTCCACCAGTAAAATTGAACAGAAATGTTTTCCTTGTTATTGACAGAAATTCTTTATGAATATGGCTTTTAAATAAATCGAAATTTTGTATTTAATTTAACTGGTGGAAGTTTTCCCCGCCGGTAATCAGGCGCTGGTATCACCTATTATAGTCGTCGGTCGTCTGGTCCGCCAGTCCGTCCGTTTGTCCGCATATAACAGAGCAAAAACTACCCAACAGAATGATTTGAAATTTAATATATATGATCATTGCAGAATTTTGTCGAGTCATTTCAAATTTTATGAAAATCGAATCGAAACTCAAAAAGTTATTAATGAAAGTTTTCTTTATTCTGTTAAATCCTATCATACGTAATCTATATAATAAAAACGCAAGTCATGTGACTGAGGAAAACAAATACGGGCCAATCTTTTTCATATGCCAAGCGGCCATTTTTATTCCAAAATTATTTTTTCGAATAAAATTGCATAAAAGTTACATTTTTAGAAACATCGTTCAAAAAAATGGTTTGCCTGAGATATGAGTTACATTCAACAATGTATAGATTCTGAGATAACTTCAGTGGAAATTAGGTTAACCGAATATCTCAATCCATTAGAGTAAATAAACACAGGAGATTCGTTCATTATGAGTCATAAAAATATTAAACCATGGAGGTAATCATTCGCAAAGCAAGATCTCCATGTTGAAAAATAACATTTGTAAACGTGGCATACGTAATAAGAAAAAAAAAAGGCATGCTTATTTCGCTCCTAGCAGACGACATGAGTCATTTCACTGAAATAATGAGGATGATTTTTTTTTTTTTTTACATTGTGCAACCAGTTATAAAACGAACGCACCTCATATGTCACGTTTAACATAAAATTTCCAACTTGTTTTTTCTAACTTGCAACCGAGCCGATTACCGGCAAGGTTTTATTTAATTTACACACGTTCACTGATGAATTCATTTTAATTACGAATTATTTCTTATTTAAAAAATTTCTGTTAATTTTTTCTGGTGGTTTCTTTCTGGAAATTTATATATTCATACTTCAATGATTTAAAAATACCAAGCAATCCAATCCAGGCTTAAATATACCCGATTTCCATCGCAATGTACGGAACGTAGATAAAAAGTGTTTTTAATCGAAAATTTTAATATATTTTTTAAATTTTGTTTATATTTTTTAGATTGTCCACCAATTATATAAAAAAGCGTTTTTAGTAGTTTCGTATTAGCTGCATGCTAGTGGTCAATCGCGAAACACTTATAGCAGTCTTCACGATTTTGATTATTTCAGTGCTTAAGCACGTGTTCGATTACATGTATGTTAAATTCGTGTTTTGTTTATTTATTTATTTGGGAAGTTTTTATTTCGTTTGGCAATTAAGTTACGGAATATTACACGAAATCAAACAAATACTAAATTATTTACGTTGTTTTAATCTGAAATTGCTTGAGCCAATATTAAGTTACATAGGAATTCATAAAGTTGTATTTAAGTTTCTTCAATCTGTATGACAACGAAAACCAATCGCACTTACTGAATTCAGTCAAATTCAATTTGTTTATATGAATGCATTTTGAACAATTTTTGCAATTTCGTTATATTTTGATTTAAAACCTGAATCTATTTTGTGCCGAAAACAATCTACTGCGTGCCACTTATGGCACGCGTGCCAAAGTTTCGCCGCCCCTGGTGTAGGGCATACTCAATTTTTTATCTATAAACATATAGCTTTTTAAAACTATAGCTACATTCGTCCAAAAATTAAATGCCTCGGTAACTTATATGCTCTCCACCTTATATAATATGCAGATATCCAAAGATTTCTAAATTGAAAGAATTTTTGAATAAAAATTGGATGGCATAAAAGAAATTTCTAAATTTTTACTTCAAACGCCTTTTTTTTTAATTGACAGACATTCTTACTATGTAAAAATAAAAGAAAAACTGACAACAAGTGAAAAAGTTAGCAAGAACTAAAAATCATGCGTAAGCATAGATTATGAAGCACTATCCAAAATATTTCGAATACTGTGATAAAGTGAAAGATGATGGTGATATAAGATGATGGGTGGTGATGGTAACATGATGGTACAGAGATGGTGATGATGGTAAAAAGGTGAAAGGTGATGTTTAAGTAAAAAATTGGAAAAAAAAATAACACATTTGAAAACTCAATTTCTGCAATTACCATCTATAGGCGGGAATATATCCGAATTATTTTGTGCAGTCCTGTATAAGATCTATAGATTGGTATGTATACTACATAGTATGTAAAAATTTAGTTCAGTTAGGAAACCCACAACACAGCTGAAAACTTCCTTTCAGCAGTTTCCGCCAATAATAATAAATGTACTCAAATTCTTTTGTGCAGCCCTGTATATGATTTATAGAATTTATATATACCAAGTATTATGGAAAAATAAATTGTTAAATTTAAAACATATACCACAATTGCAACCGCACTTCGTACAGTTATCGCTCATAGACAGTACTGTAACATAATTATTTTGTGTGTCCTTGTAAATGAACAATAAATGCTATCCACATCATATTCTGCAGTAAGCATCTTGTAGTGCACCTAGGGATGTGTATCAATTTTAATATCTTTGAAATAGTGAAACATCAATAAAATAAACTGCAACCGATTTTTCCTCATAGATCATAATGGACCGGAATACTTTTGAGTGCCCCTGTAAAGGAAGTATAAGTGCTACACACTTTATTTTCAATGTCGAACATACCGTAGTAAACCTCAATAACATATATCAATTACAAAGCAATACGATTATATTTACGTGAGTTAGAGGGCGGCCAGAAGCCCAGACAGACGGCCAGACAAAACGAATCCATAAACACTGTTCAACTTTGTTGAAAAATGACCAAAAGAAGTAATAATGCCTTTAATTTTCATTCATGTCCTACATGCAACTGATTTTCGCATCAGAAAATCAAATGAAGCAAAAATTCAAAAGAGATAAATTTTGACTCGGCAAAAACAAATAGCACAAAATTATTATGCTTGACTACAGGCATTATTGATGGGTTTCGCTGTTTTACTTTTGGTTAAGCATGATTTGTTGATAAGAAAGCCTTTTGTTATCTATTATGTGTAATTTCATCAATCACTGTTCACCTGGAGAAATTCTTTTGTGCTGGAAATCTATTTTATTGTTCGAGTTTATTATTATCTTATTTATAGAAATTATGGAATCTTACTACTTATCTGTATTTGATTTTTTGTTATTAGGGGTTTCTAATAAAGTTACGATATTAATGTATGTATGAAATTTTTATCTGATAACCTATTCATAAATAAACAAATTGCTATTGTATCGTGAAAGCACCTATGTAGCAATTATCTTATTGTGCTAATTCTATTTAGAGTTGAATCCACAACTTTTATACTTTTGTCCATATTTTACGATTTACTATACCTACTTTGGAAAAAGGTTTGCTTTATATACGGCCTGGCACGGCGTTGCCGGGCCACCGATAATAACTTCGAACAAACCTCAAGTTTGTATGATTCTATATCTTTAACTCGATTTTGCATGAATTTATATTTGTAAATGAAAAATTCGCAAAAAAATATTGGTTGTTAGTGGTAAAAGCTCTCGTCAGAAGACATTTTCTTGTTTTTTCACGTACGGTCGTTTAACAGTTTTTTTTTTAAAATAGTTTTTGTTGTCCGAACTCTTTGAAACTTTTTTCTGTTACAAATGCAACGGTTTTACTGCCAGTGTGAAAATTTCGTGAAAAAACATTGTTACCTAGTTGTAAAATAAATATGATTTATTTTCGCTTTTTTAAAATTAAAATTAATTTTTTTTTGTTTTCGCTTTGGATTCTTTAACGTAACAAAAGAAAAAATAGTTCTCATCTTCTGAACTCTCTGAAATTTTAATAGTTTATAAATATAACTATATCCAAGCTCTTTTTAAAACTTCGTGAAAAAATATGCATATTTAAATTATGCAATATATACATAATATATACATATATAATATATAACACATGGGCTGATAAGTTCCCGGTCTGGCACACAGATGGCATTGCAATCGCCGAACCGATGCTTTTTTTAGTAAACACTAACCTTTAAAAGGTAGCAGAAAAAATGTCATGACGATTCGCCGTGTGGAAATAACGTTAGAGTGGTTTTATTTGAACAACTTTGTTGATAAACAAAAAAATGGTTAAACAAGAATCTCAAGAATTGTTATTTGATGGGAAAAAACGCCGTTCAAACAAAAGCTTGGCTTGACAAGAGTTGTCCGGACACTGCACCAGGTAAATCAACCATTATTGACTGGTTTGCTGAATTTAAACGTGGTCGTACGGACACCAGTGATGCACCACGCAAAAGAGGTGGTTACTCCGGAAAACATAAAAAAAGTCCAAAAAATCATTTTGAGGAACCGTAAAGTGAAGTTGCAGGAGATAGCTCAGACTCTGAAGATATCCAAGCAATGTGTAGGTTTTATTTTGAATGAACATTTGTCTATGAAAAAGCTGTTGTCAAAGTGGCTGCCGCGCATGTTGACTTTTGACCAAAAACAATAACCAGTCGATGATTCTAAGCACTGTTTGGAGCTTTTTCGTCATAAAATTAGGTTATTTATTTATTAAATTATTATTATTAAATTATTATTATTAAATTATTATTATTATTATTATTATTAAATTATTATTATTTATTATTAAAGTTATGTTATTTATTGAAGTTATAAAGTTATAAAGTCATAAAGTTATAAAGATTTGTTAAAAAGTTGTGTTTTCTTTATTAGACCGGGAACTTATCAGCCCATGTGTTATGATATAATATATATATGCATTAAAATATGCATATATTTATAAAATAATAATATTATATTATTATTTTTAGCATACATATTCGTATGCAGAATGAAACATGAGCCGTTAGCCACGCTGAAACATCCCGTGTTTTGCAGTTTTCATCGAAAATTTCGAAGATTTTATTTATTTTTTAGGCATTTCTACTAGTTCGAACGTTTTTAAATTTTTGTAGGCGATGTAAATCTATTCTGCCGAGATGCTCTAAAATGATTGTGTCGAAATACGTACGTTTAGTTACTTTTAGCATAGAAAAAAGAACGCCTCCGGGAGGCGCGAAGTGACGAGCGGTCGCCAATATTTTTTTAAAGAGTTAAAATTCTTATTTTTGAAAACTTATTGCACCGTCGAAAAGAAGAAGGTTTCAGCTTTAAGAACATACTTTGGTTTGTCAGTATCGCAAAAATTGCGGCCTGAGGGAGTGTTCCCGCAAGGAGAAAAACGTGAACTGTGAAAACGACTCTTTTTAAAAATTTCTTTTCAAAGGATCAACAACGATACTTTTTTGAAGTGATTGCGGCGTTTCAGACGCAAAAATACGAAATTAAAGAATATGCTTTCCGTGTTTCCGTATCTTGAACGGTTTGGCCGACTGAGATTAAAACAAGAGACAAAAAAAAGCAGCATTTGGTTCTTCCGTCCTTTCCGCTCAAAAATCAGGTTCTGGGCATGCGCGCATGCGTCCGCCGATTTCTGGAGGGAAAACAAAAAGCTTTATCGATGAGTTTTTAATTAATATCTCGGCTAATTATCAAAAAGGGGGAGGAAACTCTGATCCTAAAGTGCATTAGGGCCTGCCTTAGACTATCTCTCCCAAATTATCAGACTTCTACGTGTGGTACATTTCGCTTGCCATCGCAGACAGATACATATACAGAGCGAAACTTTCTTTTATTAGTATAGATATAGGTTATGATTGTTACTATGTACAGTACGTTCTTCTTCGTCGTGGTGGGACATAACGACATTCGCATATTGAGCGATGCGCATAACCGAGAGGTGCATAAATGAAAGATCTCTGCATATATACATTGCAAAAATATTTTTTTATTATTGCACATATAGCACGGTAATGTTTAGTCGTAATTATGATAATGGTCAGTAACCAACGGTATATCTGAAATTATATATATTTTTACATTTTTATATTTACACTATATTTTTAACAATAATACATGAAATGCTATGTAATTATCACAGTTATGTGTTCTTAGATAATGCTGTATATTTTATGTATAAACTGGCAGATCCGCTCGCCATTGTCCGGGATAATAATCTAAATATACCTAAAGTTAACGTTTCCCTGGATTACTTGTTTAAACATATCTCTCACGTGCCGAATAAAAAAAAGAGCTCCCGACCGCAAAGTCACTTTCATCGTTCTATAACGGTTTTGGAAGAAAAAGAGATTTACTAAAGAAACCCATGCTGGGATTTTCTGTCCTCTATTTCTGCTTCGTGTATCAGTTGGATGAAAATCGATGCACCTACTTTCTTTAACAATTAATTAAAAAAATACTATATGATGTTTTTAATTTTCTTTAATCGATTTCCGGAAGTCTACTCTATACAGCGGTTTATACCCCCGGTATAAGATAGGCTGGATATAAGATTGGATGGATAATGCATCAAATAGATATCTATACTAATAAAATAAAGATGTCTGACTGTGTGCGATAGCTAGGAACAGATACCGCCCGCAGACGTCTGAAAATTTGGAAAAGGATAGTCCAAGACATACTGTTAAAAATAAATCCGTTAATTCACGGGAAAACTACTGTCAGCGAAGTTGCCGGGCTTTTTCCGTTCCGTTAGTAGATTTTCCGTTTTGAAAGATAACAGAACGAAAATCTGCGGTTCAAGAAACGGTATTTTTCTGTTATGAATGACCTCGGTTTAAAAAAAAGAAAAAATCCCTCTCTGTTTGTGCTGCCATCTGTTGACTACAACGGGAGTATTCTATATTTGATTTAATTCAAGTATAATTTCCGGCTGACCTTGGGGTTCGAACCAGAGACGATAGCGCTTTGAGCCAAGTGTTTTACCGCAAGACCAGCGGACCCTTGCTAGAATAAGAGCTTGAAATGATAATACGGGATTTCTTCAAATCGCGGCCTGGAACTTAAACAATCTGGGGTTTAGAAACCTGGTAATTTTGAAATTAATTGGGAGGATATTTTGTTATAAGATTATGACTGAAAACTTTAGTATTAATAGCGGATTAAAACATGACTTATATATATTCTTAATTTGATTGTTAAATGCAAAATATGAATATTATATTTTGAATTAAATTTGATAAAGTATGTTTGCTTTTTTTGTGAAAACCGATTTTTTCAACTATTACATATTTTTTTTAAATGTGTTCGCTTAGAATATATTGTCAGTGAGAGTGTTTTTTATAACTTTAAAGAACAAATTGCGAATAATTTCAAAGGAATGAGAAAATTATTTGTTATTTTTTTTAATTCGAAAGCATTATTTTTGTTTGTTGCTTTTTTGAGTAAATACGATTTTTCAACTATTACATATTTTTTAAATGTGTTCGCTTAGAATATATTGTCAGTGAGAGTGTTTTTTATAACTTTAAAGAACAAATTGCGAATAATTTCAAAGGAATGAGAAAATTATTTGTTATTTTTTTTAATTCGAAAGCATTATTTTTGTTTGCTGCTTTTTTGAGTAAATACGATTTTTTTTTTCACTTAATTTAACTATTATATATAAATATTAAGCTATTTGTTTAGAATATATTTTAAGTGTGAATATTTTTTATAACTTTAAAAAATAAATTGCTAATAATTTTCTAAGTATGGGAAAATTAATTGTTGCTTTTTTAAATTCGAAAGAACTATTTTGTTCTTTTAAATAAACTCGAAATTTTAATTTATTAAATTTTTAGTTTTTCTTTGCTGCAATCAATATGCAGAAGATAACGGAATATCTCCGTTGGCCACTTTCTTCTCCGTCTGTTCCGTTGTTTTCAGGAAATATGAGGAAATTTTATGTTTTTAACGGAAAATGCCCTTATGTCGTGAAAAGGGACTTTTTCTGTGAAATTCAGGAAGAAAATACCCGTGAATTTCAGATTATTTTTAACAGTGCAGGTTTTAATGCACCTGAGGCTCAGATTTTTCACTTTCCGATAATTAGTCGAGAGATTAATTAAAAACCTCAATTAAAATACTGTTGCTGACACAAACGTAGCAGAGTTCGCCGAAATCCCGTTTACGGAGCACAAAAGCATAGAAGCATAGAAGAACCAAAAGTGCAATAGTGGCTTTTCATTTAGGCCTTTTTTGGAAGCGCGCATGACAAAATCGTTGGAAATACGAAAAATGGAAGACAAATTCTTAAATTTCGTAATTTTACTTTTAAAATGCCGCAATTTGTTTGAAAAAAAAATTATTAACCCTTTTATTTGATATTTTACACATAAAAAATAGGTCAGTAATTTAGGTCGTTTTAGATTGTTGTCACACGAAAATAGTTATTAACACTTTGTCTCGTAAAAAATACTTCTATTCGTAAAATGTTGAAATAATTGATTGACACCAGAATTTAGAAACAAATTTATTCGAAAATAAGTAAAATCTTTTCTTCATGTACTTGATAACAGGGAATTTTTCATTCCAAAATTCTGGTGCCAAAGTAGCATTTAAGGATTAAAATTAAGTTACTTTACGTTACTTACGTCCGGCGACACTGTGGTGTCGCCGGACGGCTAAGAGTTAAAATAGTTTTTCTTTCTTTTCTTTTTTCTTTTTTTTTTTTGGAAGTTAATTAACACGAGAAAAATCAGCTTCAAGCGCAAGAGTAATATTCGATATAGTTTGTTGGGTGGGGCGGAGATACTTTTTAGGTTACGTGTGAAGAAAAGAAAAATCTACTTAATTCTATCTTATTACCATTCCTTTCAAAATCACGTTCTATACATCACGAAAAATAACCTTCGCACAAGATCTTTATTCGGAACGGAAATAAAAACTAAAGTAAGGCCTGGGAAAAAGGGCACATGTTGTCTAAAAACTATCCGATACGCAAATCAAATAGATCCGAATGTAAAGGGTCCAAATGTATCCTATAATTAGTGTTGCCACATACCTTTTAACAAAAAACGGGGCAGCGGCTCCTAAATTGGTTCATAAAAATAATGTAAACCCTATGAAAACTGAACCTGTCTATAACGGAATCCTGTCTTAAACGTACAAAAACTTATGGTCTCAACCAGGACCTTGCAAATTTGATAAAATAGGGTAGCCAGCAAAAAACAGCTGAGTGCGAATAAACTGTAAAAATCGCATAAAACAGTCATGAAAAATTCAAATATCGCTGTACGGATTCTGAATAAACTTTATTGCAAAGAGGACAAAAATTACTCTTTTGGGCAAAAAAATTAATACTGGATTCCTTTTTGTGGAAAAATCGCTAAAAAAAGGTGAAAAAATGCTAAAAATCTCATAAAAAAATCGCAAAAAATCTCAAAAGACAAAATTTACTATATTGGGCTAAAAGTTTGAAATCGGATTCTTTTCCCGAATGTTAAATATTCGCCTAAAAACGTGAAAATACTCCAAAAATCACATAAAAAAAAATTCGATGTTCAAAATCGATGTACGAATTCCGAATAAAGTTTGTTGAAAAGAGGACAAAATTTACTATACTGGGCTGTAATATTAGAATAGATTTTTTTTTACTAATGTGGAAAAATCTCTGAAAAATGCAAAATACCAGAAGATTCTGGACTTCCGTTTTCGGGCTCTAGAACATTCTGGAACGTTCTCGAACGTTCCGGAACAGGATGTCCCTTCAATGATTCAGAACCGTCTGAAATATTCTAGAACATTCTGGAACCGGAAGTCCCTTCGAAGGTCTATAACCTTTTGGGACGTTCCAGAACATTCTGGAACATTCTAGAACATTTTCGAACCTTCTGGAGGATTCTATAACATTCTGGTACATTCTATAACATCTGGTACATTCTAGAACATTCAGGAACATTCTGACCAGTTTCGGCCACTTCGACACTCGATTCCCAGCTGCTTCACCGACTTCCCATAAGAAGTCCATTGGTGCGATACCATCTTTTGACACCCATATCTCCGAACCCAATCCCTACATAGTTTCAAATAAAAACCTTCTTCATAGATGGGGATGAAGGGCTACCATATCATAAAACCTCCATGGGACAGCGGAAATTGCGGCGTTATACCGGCACGAACGGACAAACCATGCTTACATTTATTATATATATATATATATATATATATATATATATATATATATATATATATATATAATATTACTTTTGTAAATAATAACCATCAAACCACATAAATAATCGACAATTGATAAAATGATAATTGCAATATAATACATCCTAATTTCCAAAAATATATGTATATATAATATCCAAAAATTTAAGATTCTCAAAATTTAAATGAGTGGGAAAAATACTTAAAGATGTGTAAAGAACCCCCCCCCCCTCCCCAATATGTATATATATATATATATATAATGCGAAAACCACATACCATACTTTCAATCCCAAATCTACTGAAACACGTACATATATATATATATATATATATATATATATATATATATTTATGTACGCAAACGAATTCGATTGAGTGAACCCCCTGCACGGGATTGAAAAACAGTTCAATTATTCAATTTGTTACTTTAGATTGTTGTCAAACGTACATAATTATTAAACAAAATTTTGGAGAAGTTAATCAACACGAGAGAAATCAGTTTGTGTGAAAGTTAAATTCGATATACTTTCTTTGGTGGGACGGAAATACATTTTACGTTAAGTGCGAAGAAGGAAGAATCTACTTAATTCTATCTTATTATCATTCTTTTCAAAATCCCATTATACATCACGAAAAGTATCTCGGCAGAAGAGTTTTATTCACAACGGGAGTAGAAACTAAGTAAGGCCTGGGAAAATGAGCACATGTTGTCTAAAAAAATATTTCATACTTAAATTAAATATATGGGCGAATACAGGATTTTCATTAAGGGAGAGGTAGTGGTATCCAGATGCATTCACTTAGCACAGACGTGTGCAGGGAGGGAGGGGGGATATGGTCTATGGGGGGGGAGGGGGTTAAGCAGTGGAGCACCGAAAAAAGACGCACTAAAAGGGAACATTGTACGCATTTTTTGAAAACGCATGTATAACACGTCGCTGATCCCGAAGATGTTAAAGATTTAAGATTTGTAAATATTTATTTTAGTGTTTTTAGGTGCGTTCGTAATTATATAAATTCGTAGCCCCTATAGTTGTCGTCTGGTCCATCCGTCTGTCCGTCCGTCCACATATAACAGCGCAAAAACTACCCAACCGAATAGTTTGAAATTTAATACATACAATCGTTGCAGAATTTTGTCGAGTCATTTAAAATTTTATGAAAATCGAATCAGAACTTAAAAATATAGTAATAAAAGTTTCTTTTTTCTATTAAATCCCATCATACGTAATCTATATAGTAAAAGCGCAAGTCATGTGACTGAGAAAGACAAATATGGGCTAATCACATCTTTTTTCCACATGCCAAGCGGCCATTTTTCTTAAAAGTTATTTTTTCGAATAACATTGCATAAAAGTTACATTTTTAGAAAGATCGTTCAAAAAATTGTTTGCTTGAGAGATGAGTTACATTAAAAAATGTACACTCTTAGAAAAAACTGTAAATTTATGAGCTTTTGCCCTTCAATTTTCACGGGCAACAGCCTTATTTGATGAAAAACGGTCTGATCCACTAAATAAGCGGCCTTATCCCATACTGAGGAAATTAAGAGCAATCCACATATTCTTACAGTTCCAGCCCATATGTTAGCAAAAATACGGTACGACCCCATACATTGTCCTCCGCTAGGGTGTAACCTTTCAGTTTACTCGTGTTTCGAAAATTTTAACCCGCCAAAAAAGCGATTTTGCGATGATTATCTAACGTGCTACGTGCTTCGGAGCAGTAAGCAAAGTGTTATTGTGTTTTAAAGTGCATTATATCCTGTGCATTATATAATGCTGTATTACTTTGCCCCGTAAAATTACGGGCTGCACAAAATGATGGGCATGGATTTTTTTTTTTTTACGGGGTATGACTGGAATCTCTGCTGCCGGCCTCTGCCCGTAATTTTACTGCAATTTTTTTACAGTGTATAGATTCTGAGATAACTTCAGTGAAAATAGGTTAACAGCCGAATTTTTCAATTCATTAAAGTAAATAACAAAAGATTCATTCATCGTGAGTCAGAAATATTAAACTATGGAAGTAATCATTCGCAAAGCAAGATCTCCATAGCGAATTTTACTGCGCTATCTGGTGTAAAAAAAAAATTCGCATCTGTAAACATGGCATACGTAATAATAATAAAAAAGGCATATTCATTTCAGTCATAGCAGACGATATAATTTATTTCACTGAAATAATAACCATGATTTTTTTTTTCATTGTAAAACTAGCTATAGCACGAAACGAACGCACCTCATTTGTCCCGTTTAACGAACAATTTCCAACTGGTTACGTTTATCATATGTTTATATATAAAAACAGAAGAAATTTTCAAGGATTTTTTTAAATAGAATTTTTAAATAAATAAAACATTTTATACATAAAAGTTTCTTAAAAGTAAAGAATTCTTTTACTCGAAACTTCCGTGTTTTATTTATATGCTACCAAAATAAAGTATTTTCGAAATAAAAATCGAAAATCGCGTTTTTAGTGTCAGAAAAAGCTGAAAATTCATAAAATTCCAAGTATCATCAGTTGGTAAATTTTGATCGCATAAAAGTCAAACTATTATTGTTTTACTTGTTGAAAAAAGCCTTTTCTAAATATAGCTTATAGGTCTGATGAACCGCAAGGGAAAGAAAAAAAACTTTTACTAAAAATAATTACTCTGACGTAAATTGCTTTTGAAGGACAATAACATTTGAAGCATTTTTACAACTGGATCTAATATCTCAAAAACTGTTGATTTAAGAATCAGTTACGGGACAATGATACTCTTTTCTTATTAATTTGAAAAGAATTTGTCGCTTTGTGCCATATCCGTTACACCGTTTTATTAGATAAACAAGCAATTTCCAAATGCATTAAAATCGCTTACATTTGCCAAAGAAACCTGTTGCTTGACAAATTGCGTGGCGCGTTCGTCTTTTCGCGCCAAATACTCGAAATTATTTTATTTTTTACAGATTTTCTACTGGGAAAATCAGCTAATTTTGACTGATCGTTTATTACGTACACTAGCTGACATGCCCGGCGTTGCCCGGGCCCGTGATAATAACCTTAAAAATACCTAAAATCAATGTTGAAGGATTTTATATTTTTAAATGAAAACCTATCCAAACGAACTGAAGGACAGTCGTTATAGTTATTGCCGATTTAATGTCAATTTAACTTCTGACGTTTTGATATATTAAACTTTCAATTCTGACCAAAAGTTCTTGAGGAACCCTAAATAATATAAAGCGCTCCTCCACCTTTCCTCTTTTAAACTCAAAATAATATACAGTATTGGCCAATTTATTAGTCCCTATCGAAAAAAAATCAAAAACTTTGTTTTTAAGATGATTATATTAAAATTAAATAAAAATCATGCACTCTTGGCATCATAATTCACTTTTATATTTTAACAGAATAGTAAGGCCAGTATACGCCAGAACCGCATGGCCGTTATCATTATCTTTTTACGCGTGACGATTGTGAAATTTAGTAATTTTTTTTAATTCAATATTTGAAAAACGGCATAATCATTAGATTTGAAATTTATATCAAGAAAAATAAAATTTTTTACCTTTCTAAGTTTGTCTAACAATTTTCTGACAAATACTTTTCGAGCTATTAATTTTTTCACCAACTTCAAATGTTTCATTTTCCGAGATTATTCTGTGGCAACGATTATCGAAAATCCTAGTCGTCAGCAACGCATAGCTTTTTATTAAAGAGGATAAGTAGTTTATGAAATGTAATCTTCCCTACTGGGTGAAAAAGTCCGGGCCAGGATTCGAACTCGGGATTCCTTGGCTGAAGCTGTCAATGCTCTACCAACTGAGCAATCCCAGTTGGGAAGATTACATCTCATATGATTTCTTGAGAATAATTATGGTAAAATTAAAATCTCGTGTAATCTCGTTTCCAGCGTTTACTGGAGGTCCCTATACCTGTGATTTATTCTGTTGTGCTAATTCCGATATCAGACCAGATAATTAAGGTTAACTGGGTAAATTAGTTCATCCATATCCGGGATTGCTCAGTTGGCAGCTTCAGCCAAGAGAACCCGGGTTCGAATCCTGGCCCGGACTTTTTCGCCCAGTTGGGAAGATTGCATCTCATATGATTTCTTTACCAATCAGAATAATTGTGGTAAAATTAATCTAGCATAAGTAGTTTCATTAGCATTTTTTTTTCAAAATCTTTTGAGTATTCGCTTTAAGGAGACCTTCCTTGTTAGTACCGGCGAAATCCAGAATTTTATTCTTTTACAGGCATTCGTAGTAAAATATTTAATTTTATCAAAGAAAATACACGTTTCCTTTTTACTATGACGTCATTTTCGCTCACTGAAGCATTTAGCCTCCCTCTGAGATTAGCGTTTCAAACTCAGTATCAGAGGAATGCAAAAATATTGAAATGTAACAGCTTTATGGGGGAAAATTAGTTTTTTTTCTTTTTAAGCGTAATACCATTTTCTGTTAATATTAAAACAAATTTATGTATATTTAATTGTAATGACGAAATGGCATTAGTAAAGCTATAATAATTCTCATTATTTCCCTTTTCTCTGTAACAATGAAAGTAATCCAATTGCTATCACTGTAAAGAAATTTCGTAAAGAAAAAACAATTAAAATTAAAGTATAAAAATGGGAATATTTAAAAAAAATAGCTATTGCGGGTACATCTAAAAAAAAAAAAAAAAAAAAAAAAAAAAAAAATCGATTTTTTCTTAGTAAAAATGGGGGGGGGGGGGAATAAGTAACAGGTGCTTAAATAACATTTCGAAATATATTAGGCTTATAAAACTTATTTAATTATAATACATTTGTCAATATTAGAAATTATTTAAATATGAAAATGCAGTAACGATTGTGGAAAACCAGAGACGAGATTTTTCAGCGGGTCAATCAGATGATCATCGGTTGGGCATAAACTGTAAATAAATAAAATTATAAAAAATCTTTTTATAGCAACTACCTTCCGAAAATGGAGTATTTTAAATATTGAAGATTTCCTTAAATTTAAAGACAGATTAATCACTTGACAGCTTTTATTTCTGCCATATTGTTTAAAAAAATAAGCAATTTTTCGATAAAAAGCTTTATATTCAAATCGTTTATATAAATTCAAATTAGCAATAAAATTGTTAGAATTCACTAATTTATACTTGCTTATCCTTTCATTTACAGAAAAAGAAACAGCATTTGTATAGGAAAAATAACTGACTATCCCAGAAAAATTTTGATCGAGCTATGTTAGAACAAAACTATTACATATGTGATAAAAAATCAAGTTAAAAGTACTTATTGAAAAATGTGAATCATCATTTCAAAAACTACAAAAGACAATGATTCGAACATTTTCTGCAATCAATAAAAACTGTGTTACACACAAATACTAGATATTTTAAGAAATTTTCTTGCTCACTATAATTCTTAAATTAAGTATCAGTTATTTATTTTATAAGAATTAAAATTAAAAGAATAACTATAAAAAACAACAACAACCTTTGGACTTATGCTGTTTTTTCAGGCAGTGGGATTTACCGCTTTACAAATGGAACAAAAAAATATATTAATAATGATTTTATTTTGTTTTTGAAAAAAGTACAAAAAAAAAAAAAAAAAATACGTCAAAATCTTAAGGGTTGGCATTAACCCGTTGGGGACGAGCGTGACGCATAAGATGCTCAGAATCCTCCACTATTCCCACCAGTTAATTTTTATTGTAAGCTTTGCCTCATTTTTAATCATAGCATTTCTGCGATTCAATTAGGTGCAAATTTCTGTATTGAAAAACCGGTGATAAAAGATTAAAAATTCTGTAAAGGACGCTCGTCGCGAAGAGGTTAAGGGCAACGATGCCAAATATATTACGTATTTTGAAGATCACTCTTTCCTAATAATAATACTCGCCTTCGTAAATTGCATAACTTTGTGTTTAAATAAGGTGATTATTTACTATTCGGAAATAGTAGTATTGAAATTCAGTAAACATTAGCACCAATTCATTAAGGCAGATAGTCATATTCATCATTGTAATCAATCACATTTTCTTCTTCTTTTGTTTTTAGCCAATGGAATATACCTTCGTATTGTCATTGACTAATGTTGTTTTAGCAATAAACGACAATTTTCAGTGGGAACGGAGAAGTAAACCTATGTATATTTTGTCTATATGTGTGAGCTTACCTAAAAAAAAAAAAAAAAAAAGATTGCCACAAAAAAGTGTATTTCGAAAAAAAAATGGACATGTAGTTTTTAAAATGATCAATTCATGTATAAAAAGCACGATTTTCAAGATTTCGAAATGAAAATCTTAACACTAATCATTTTGAATGTTCAAATATGTTATTGTGTTTGCATTATTTATTAAGATGATAACATCATGATACCTTTCCCATGAATAAAGATTTGAAACCCTTTCGATTTCAAAACACAAATCAAGAATAATAATCTCCATAATTTACTGTATATCCACCACACGCCTTTCTCCTTTTATTACATTCTTCGTTACATAATACATTCCCATAATGCACCTTAACCAATGTTTCAAATCATCTCCGCCTGAAGTAAAATGCAAGTTTGAAATCACAGATCATGAAATCGATAGCGGAATTACAGTTAGCGCATGGGTAGTGGAAATTCCATCGCCAACCACTGGATTTCTTATTTATTCCAGCTGTCAACAGTATTGTTTAGAATCTTAAAAACGGAATGTAAAAGAAGGAGGAATTACAAAACATGTTGTCACACGCATTTAAGATCCAGTAGAACATTTTTCGGATTAAATTTTTATGAAATATTTATGCTAACTATTTTGTGCATTTATCATGTTATGATGATATTAAAGACATATATTTTATTTGCTTATATGAGGCGTTCTGAGTTAAAGTGGATCAAGCCAATAAATTATAGTTTTGAGATTATCAAGGTTAGTTCATTAACACTTGTTGAATCCTAAAGTGATTTAAACGATAATTTTCTTTTTATTGTTGTAGTATGAAGACTAACTTGAATATAGGCCATAATTCGAAAATTCCAAAACAATAATTAAGGTGGCAATTCAATTTTAAATCAGAATTTATTAGATTTGATCCACTTTGGCCCTGAAATGTTTTCTACATAAGGTCGATCCAGTGAAAATGAGACTTGGTTCACTATGGCTCTGAAAATATACATCATTAACAAGTATTAATCCGCAACGTACATTTTTTTTAAACTTTTGAATTTGATCCACTTTATTTCTGAACTCTCCATATTTCTAAGCTTTACGGTAGAATTTTGCAAAGTCGCATTCTATTGGGTTGTTCAGAAAGTTCCTTTCGTTTGAAAAAAGCAATTCGTACCGGAAAATTCTGCCCCACAATTATTATACAGTTGCCGAACAAGTTAAGGGGCTTCCGAGTCGCAGACAACTTTACGCCCAGTCTATTTGTGAGTAAAATGTCTTGTATTAAATTGAGCCGTTGCGTTGGGGAAAGTTAAGATGTAGTATTAACTACAAGATAAAAGAACAATTACAATGAAAAGGATAGATGTAAAGAAAAGAGATGATAACAAATTTGGAATAAAAAAGTAAAGTGAAGGAGATTAAGAATAGAGTTTAAATAATTAGCTATCGGAATTAATATCTAATAATTAATTGATAGAATTTTCCGGTACGAACCAACTTTCCTCAAAACTTTCCTAACAATCCAATAGTTGGTTAAAAAATCACACCAATATACAGTATAAATTAGTTTACTAAGTACTTGATTAGGGATGTGATTTCAGATTGTTCACTTAGTTCCGCCCCAGTTTTTGATTTAACCTTTTCAAGGGCGGTGGTTTCAAGAGGTGACTACTTAATTTTAAATCTAAACTGCCAAATGGCAACTAGAATTTTTTTAATTAAAATTTTGCTTTTATAATGCACGTGAAGAAAAGCATATACAGGGTGATCAGAAAATGAGTATACATTTGAAAAATTAATAATGCACGGAATAATGTAGGTAGAGAGGTAAAAATTGACACACATGCTTGGAATGACATGGGGTTTTATTGTATCCACAAAAAAGTTCATAAAATGGCCGACAGATGGCGCTTCGTGTGATAAGAAAAGCAATAATTAGCATAACAAGTTATGACAAAGCAAAGACGATGTTCTTCAGAACGAATGCTCAACATGTAAACCGTCATCCCGTAACAATAGCTGTAGCCGAGGGACAATGTTGTGCACAGCACTGTGCAGCATATCTGTAGTTATGGTGAGAAATTGGCGTTGAATGTTGTCTTTTAGCATACCTATTGATGTCGGTCGATCGCGGCAGATTCCCCATTTTGATAGTAGAGCTTCACTAACATTGCCCTTTCTGGTAATGTCAACATGCTGCGATTGCTGGTGCATCTGATTATCTCTCTCATTACAGCTCCTTTTATACACGATTCTCAGGCAGAGTCACTGACGTTTTGCTGTTCAGTGCCATCTGTCGTCCTTTTTTTTTAACTTTTTTTGTGTGGTTACAATAAAACCCCATGTCATTCCAAGCATGTGTGTCAATTTTTACCTCTGTACCTACATTATTCCGTGAATTATTAATTTTTCAAATGTATACTCATTTTCTGATCACCCTTTCTTTACATTGGACTCGCGATAATTAGAATCAAAAGTTCGAAGGTGAACCAAAAAAAGAAAGTTCGAAGGTTCGAACCAGAAGTCCTAAAATCTTACATTAAAGCTAATGTTAAAACTAGTTCGTTAATTCTAATTATTTTTTATCATATCGGTTAATTCAAACAAAAAACTAAAAAAAAGAAAACATTAAACAAACAGTGATACTTCTATAGAATTGTGAACGCTTTATTATTTTTTTTACTTGCATAAACGATCCAATTTCTCCAGTAACTGGTACATGGTTCGTACGGGTCCTGGAATTTTAAGACCAGGAAATTATTCGGTACCAGTATTTCCTTATAGATAATCTCTTCTTAAATAAGGTGAAATTTCGCACGTTTGAACTTGATGTATTTTTTTAGAAAAATATACTGGTATGTCACCTGGAAAAGTAACGGTACCCGTACGAACTCTGTGGTAAGAAAAAATAATATAATTCTAAAATTATCTGATTATCAGTTATATAAGGACCCTGGAAATTATTGTTTGTAGATTAGCGTCTAAATTCTATAACAAAAGACTGTGACAATAACAGGGGCAAGATGTCAGAATTTTCCAACATCAAAGATTCTAGAATTTTCAGCTTTATTTTTGTTATTCAGAATCTATATGCGCTAAAAGTCAGATAATTTTGGCATTTAAGATTAACATGCTTCTAATAAATATAATTTTAACGTGCAATATGCTTTTATAATTAAATATATTTAAACAATTCGAATTACATAAAACAAAGCTATCATTTTCTTGTGTTAGATAAATATATTTTTCAATCTATTGAGCATGAAATGCCATTTTCTTTTTCAGAAGCTGATAAATCGAAATTCAGATTAATCGAACTTTTTTCTCGGCCCCTGCGATTTCGAATTACAGAGCGTCGACTCGACTGTATTTACTAATCAATTCGTTCTTAAATCTGGTAGCAGTTAATTATTTGAATAGTTTACAAACATAATTACTTTATCCTTGAAAGGGTTAAAACACTTATTACATTTGGAGAAAGTGACAAATTAATTCGTGGGAGAAAAATATCATCAACTTAAAGCTTAAAAAGTTATAAATTTTAAAGCTTTGAAAGCTTTAAAAATGTCCTGTTATAAAACCGTTATAAAATTTGACCACCCTAGCGTTCATTCTTAGTCCTGTACAATCTTAATGCATAAGACTCGCACAACAATACTATATAAGCTTATTATAGAATGATAAATGAGCACAAAGCTCAAATTTTCATCAACCGCAATCGCAGGACAATCCGAATATATTTACGCAAGTTAGAGCACGGACAGACAGACACACCGAATTCATAAATACTTTTCAACTACGTTGGGAAGTGTTAAAAAGATATTGAGGTCAGATAAAACATCTCAAGTATAAACATTGACTGTGTCTCAATTTATACGAAAAAAAAAAAATAGTATGTGCATTAATTCCGTTAACAGAGTATACGTAATTCAAATTTGTGAATTAGCATTTCTGGTCAATAAATGCTGTGTGCGGCAGAACAGTGTCTCGTATCGGATCGATGGATTTATATCTTCCGTGACTTTAATTTCTGAAGATGCGTGAAAGGACAAAGGACTAAATTGGCATGCATGGAATCTGCGACGTGTCAGTTTTAAAGCCTATTCCAGATTGACATTTAGCATAGTGCTGATTTTGAAACGGGAAATTCTATCCTGAATGCATATTTGTGAGGTGACCAGTTGTGGTCAAATAAAAGGTTATTTAAAAACAAAAAAAAAATCACTCTTTAATTTTTAACGTTTTCTAACGTAGTTGAAAAGAGAAATCGGTTTGTAGGTTTATGAATTCGATTATTTGTCTGTCTGTTTGCCTGCCGTCTGTCTGTCAGACAAATTGAATTCACAAACACTTTTCAACTACATTGAGAAGTGTTAACCCTCTCAGAGATAGACCCGTGCAGACCTGCCAAGTCTCCGGCTTTTTGGACACCAGTAATTTAGTACAGAAAATGTTGTTTTATTTTATCGGAGCATTTTTGCGATTTAAAAGAACAACATTTTCTCTAAAAAATTACTGGTGTGCAAAAATCCGGAGACTTGGTAACTCTGCCCGTGTTAACCCTTTAACGGGCGGTGATCACAAAAAAGGACACCTAATTTTAATTCCAAAACTGACAAACGGCCACCAAGAATATTTAATTAAAATTTTCCTTTTGTTAAGTACCGGAAAATAAGCAAGTTTTTATTTTCTAATGAATTCGTTTGTAATTTCTGGTGTCAGTCCATTATTTCATCATTTTACAAACAGACTTACTCCGCGCCGGAAAGGTTTTAATACGCTCACTAAGCTCCAGGTTTCGCTGCAATATAAGTATTATTTAATCCCTTGAAGGGCGGTGGGATATAATATATCCCACTTATTTTTAATTCCGAAACGCCGTAATGACACCGGAAATTTGGAATCAAATTTCGCTTTTATAATATATCTGAAGAAAAGCTTTTACTTATTGGGAAATAAATTTGTTGTTAAATCCCGGTGTGGATCAATGATTTCAACATTTTATAAACATAAGTACTTTGCCCCTGAAAGGGTTAAAGTAATAACATTCTATTGATTTAATGCATTTTTAATGCGCTGAGCAATGAATAACACTCCTCAAGGATTACATTCATATTTGTAATTAAGATTTTTTATATTCAATGTTGAAAAATTAGTTTTTCTTAGCATTTAAATCAAAATGCATAAAACACATTACAGATTTGCACTTTTGCAAGACTGTCAGAAGGTTTCAAAATATATTGAGGTCACATTTCAAGTACAAATATTCACTTTGTCTCAATTTGTACGATAAAGATATATTATGTGCATTAATGAGACTTAGAATTCAAATTTGTAAATTAGCATTTCTCGTCAATAAATGCTTGTGTGCGGCAGAACAGTATCTCGGATCGGTGGATTTATATCTTCTGTGACTTTAATTTCTGAAGATGCGTGAAAGGACAAATGACTAAATTGGCAGGCATGGAATCTGTATCGTGTCGTTTTCAAAGTAAATTCCAGATTAACATTTAGCATAGTGCTGATTTTGAAACGTGAAATTCAATCTTGAATGCATAGTTGTGAGGTGACCAGTTGTGATCACATGGAGTATAATAAAATTATATGTTTAAAAAATATATATATTACATTACATTCTTTAATTTTTAACACGTTCATACATAGTTGAAAAGAGTTTATGAATTCGGTTTGTCTTTTTTACTTTCTTCTATCTATAATAGAAGAAAGTATTGTAATCGATTTTTTTTTTCGACTTCCAGTTTTTGACGGATTTACTCGTTTTAGGGGTCAGATTCAGAAAAACATGTTTTTATAAAATGTCTGTCTGTCCGTGTGTTCGTGTGTATATCCTCTTTGTATCATCGAAAAGTGTATGACGTTATGCCTAAAATTGAACTAAATTTTATTTATAGGTTTTTGGCTATGGCCAGCATGTCCCACTTGAATTTGGGGATATGCCAACGAAAGAGGGCGCTGTTATAGCGATTTTTGTTCCGCTTTCATTATTGTATCATCGAAAAGTGTAAGAAATTTTGCAGATAATTGATCCAAATTTTTTGTCATTACTCGGGTAAATATAGTCAGATTGCCATGTAATTGATATATGTTATTGGGATTTACTAAAGCATGTTCGGAATTGAAAATGGAGTGTATAGCATTCATATTTCGTTTATAGGGACACTCAAAAGTATTCCGTTACATAATGGTGTATGGGGAAAAATTGTTTGCAATGCATTTTAATTATGTTAGACTATTTCAAACATATTGAAATTGATACGTATCACTGAGGTGCACAACAAGATGCTTACTGTTGAATATTGTGTGCGCAGCATTTATTATTCATATACAGGGACACACAAAATTGTTCGGTTACAGTACTGTCTATGAGCGGTAATTCCTAGAAGTAGTTTTACAGTTACGTTATGTGTTTTTAAATTTAACAAATTTTTTGCATATTGCTTGGTGTTTAAAAATTCGATAGATCATATACAGGGCTGTACAAAAGTAGGAGTACATTTACATCTATTGGTGGAAATTGCTGAAAAGGAATTTTCAACTGTGTTAAGTGGTTCCCAGTTGAACTAATTTTTAGCATAATATGCCGTATATATACATGTACAAATCGATAGATCATATACAGGGAGTCCCAAAAGAACTCGGATATTTTTCTGAATATAGGTGGTAATTGTTGAATTTGTCATTTCAAATGTTGTATGCGTTTTCCAAAGTGTTTACCTTATTAATCGGTGAAGTTTTGTTACAATATTCTAAATATGTTGGAAGGTGTTTCATAATCTATGCTTGAAGCATGATATTTTTTGTTGTTATTTATATTTTCTACTTATTTGTGTTTAAATTTCGTTGGCACAGTTTCACAATTATTTGGCATATTTTGGCGAGCGTGGTTTGGCGCATCATTAACTCTATTGTTTTTCTAACTCGTAAACTATTGTAACCATAAAGAATATTTGGCGATTTATCACCTGCGACCGGCTAACGGAAAAATCCCTTAAAATTAACTTATCAATTTATAATTAAATTCTAAAAATATGAAAATGTTTTATTGTCATCAGAAACACAACTGAGTTGAGATAAATTGAGATATACTTAGATAAATTGAGAAATACTTAGATAAATTGAGAAATACTTAGATAAATTGAGATATACTGAATTGAGATGCACAATACTTTGAAAAAAAAAATAGATATCCTGTATAGATAGTTTAAATAATTCCGTTTTTTTTCTTTCATGTTGGGATAGCTTTAAATGAAAACAGAGCAGAAATTATGATTCTTTTGATATATTCTAGTTCGCGCTTTCTATCGAGTGCAAATCAGGCGGCGAATTTTCAAAAATCGGGGACCACGCAAAATTAAAGTATTGTAAAGATATTTTTTGATACTGCGTGAATTGCAATCATGGAATTAGGCGTGATTTCTAAGATAAATATTGAATGCTTATAATACAGTGTTTTTTAAAAATCTGTTTTTACTTTTATTATTTGATTATTATACTACCGCATACTGAAATGTTTATTGGGCAGCAAAGTAATAATTCTTTCACAATTTTCCTACACAAGATTTCCAACTCTCGTATTCATTCTCTACTGCTAGTTAACGTGAAAACCTCGGTTGAACTTTCAAATGGCATTCACCATTAACCTGTCTGGATCTGATCGTGCTTAACCAGCAGTTGAGGTAGATGGTGAATACGAGCGTAAAACTGTTATTCAAACGATAAATAGTGGATAAAATATCAGTACTCAATTTGTACAAATCATGGTAAACACAAAACGTAGGCAAAAACGAAGTGTCGCGAGTCACAAGGGTAATATGAAGTACGTTATTTTATAAAAAACATCTGAATATAACAGCAAGTGTTGATTAAGTATAAACACCTTCATTAATTTCCCATGTAGTCGAATATGAAGGGTGATTGTTTATGCGGATTTTACTAACCAACATTTCAGAAAAGTAACATTTGCGTCATAAATTCTGAGATAAAGAAGACGAACATTTTTATTTAAAAAGAAAGTGAATAGAAAAATCCATAAACACAATCACTCCTGCAATATGAGCCTGCGCTTGCATCGAGTGATTTTTCAAGAATTTTGTGGCACAAAAGGAACGTCCCCTAGAAGTTGCATTGAAAACTATAAAGTTAAGGCTGTTGGTCAGTCAGTTCTCAAATTCCCCTCTTTAATATGAATGCAAGGGGCTTGAAATGCATTCGTATTTTTAAAACTTCTCAACAGAAAAGTAATAACCCTTAAAAAGTATGCGAATTAATTTTCACTTTGTTAAACAACGCATAACCAACAGAGTGAAAAATGTGTCCAGACCGGGGATCGAACCAGATACCCTGGTATAGCGCACCAAGTGCTTTACCATTTAAGCCATCTGGACGACATCCAGTCTGGCAGCTTTCACTTATACGTTAGCAAAGCTGCAATTTCGCAGCGCAAGATGGAATGTCATACATGAGCACACTACCCAGTGGCGTACATGAGAAGAATAAATTCCCAGCATCGGATAATATCTAAATTTTCAATTAAATTTTTAGCGGGACTGCGCGTAAATTTAATTTGTCAGTGTTATTAAATTTACGCGCAGTCCTGCTGAAAATTTATTTGAAAATTTAGAAAATTAATATTTGCATCTTTTTTTGGGGTGTATACTCATTTTAAAGAATGTCTCTTTCTGTTTTATAAAGTATTCCTAAAATATGTTTAATTTTATTTGAAGTATTAAGTTTTCTTTGTAAAAAAAAAAGACAAAAGCTTCTTCATTTAGCTCTTATCTTTCTTCAGGTAAACGGAAATATAATATAACCTCTTACAAGTTACCCGTGATTCCGAAAAGTGTTCCTTTATCTTTAGAAGCCTCTGAAAACAATACATTTCGGAAAAAAAGAAATGTTTATACTGAAAGAGCTCTTTCAGATACGCTAAATATGACACATGCAGTTTTGAAAATTCACGAGTGCCCATATTTTCAAAATATAAATTTTAGAACCTTTCACATATGAAATATCCGAAGAATTAAGCAACAGTAGAAGATATTTTAATATATTTCACGTTGTTTTCGAAGATAAAAAAACTACTACCTGAGAATAAGTAAAGGGATTTCACAACAATAAGGAAATGCCACACTTACCTAAAAAGAAAACGAAACAATAATTAGTTCTCCATTAAATAAAGTATCAAAACTGGACAAAATATATGTATTTACACTGTAAAAAAAGATTTTTTTTAAATCCACGAAAATATAATAAACCACAGACGAAAATATACAATACCCCTTTTCGAGTCACCCACGATTGCAAAAAGCGTTCTTTATCTTAACGCATTTGCATCGGGAAACGAGAAATCTCGTTTGAAAAAAATAAGCGTTGTCGTTGGAAAACGAGAATTCTCGTGTTTATTCAACCAGATGTCATTGACTAAGGTCGGGGCTTTCCTTACAGAAAATGCATTTATATCATATTGCCCATATTTGTTTTAGATTGCAAGACATTGTATAATAAATCCATACATTGAATGATATTTACTGATGCATAAACTTGAGAAACTATCTAATAGGAAACAATATACAAAATACTTTTAGAAGAGGGAGGAGCTTCTATTGTGGTGAATATCATTAAAGTACTCCGTTTTATAGGAAAGTTTAAGGAAAAATTGTCCGATGCGAATGTGTTAATAAACGTCAGAAACCAATACATTTTCAAGATTTAAAGAAACATTTCTGAAGCAAACATTTCATTTGATGCCCGTAATTTTCATACACATTTCCGAGTAGTTGTAATAGTGTATTAACCAGTCTCTCTACACGGAATATTCGTTTTTCGGACGCTATCCATTTTTAAGTTAAAATTTTCAGCTGCGTAACAGAATTTATAAATGAAAGAGTACCGAAATAATATTAATTAAAATATTAAAATTAATGTATCAGGTTTGTTTTTGCATTATATTAATCAGTTTTCTCAAAACGGGATATCGTTTTTTATGCTGCCACTGATTTTCGGAAAAGTTTCCGAGTAGTTTATATAGTGCATTAAACAGTTTTCTCAACCCGGGATACCGGTTTTTTGGCTGCCATTGGTTTTTGGAAAAGTCTCCGAGTAGTTTATGAACTCTGTGAGTTTATATAGTGTATTAAGCGGTTTTTTAACCCGAGATACCGGTTTTTAGGCTGCCACTGGTTTTCGGAAAAGTTTCCGAGCAGTTTATATAGTGTATTAAGCAGTTTTCTCCATCCGGGATACCGGTTTTTTGGCTACCACTGGTTTTCGGAAAAGTTTCCGAGTAGATTATATAGTGTATTAAGTGTAGTTTTCTCAATCCTGGATACAGGTTTTTAGGTTGCCACTGGTTTTCGGAAAAGTTTCCGCGTAGTTTATGTAGTATATTAAGTAGTTTTCTCAATCCCGGATACAGGTTTTTAGGTTGCCACTGGTTTTCGGAAAAGTTTTCGAATAGTTTATAAAGATTATTAAGCAGTTTTCTCAATCCGGAATATAAGTTTTTAGATTGCTATATATATTCAAGTAAACGTTTCCATTTTCAACAAGTTTGTTTTACAAACAAGCTTAGTAAATTGACAACGTCAACATTAACATTAAAATTATTATTAGTATTTTGTTACTCTAGCATCTATAAATTCAGTTACGAAGACGAAAATGTTTAACAGAGAATCGATAGCATCCTGAAAAACTGATCAATACACCATAACAGCTTCTCGGAATCGTTTCCGAAAATCAGTAGTAGCAAAAGAAACGTTGTTTTTATAAATGCTTATTTAAATCTCGAAAATATACTGGTTTCTTATATTTCTAAATATAAAAAACGCATTTCGGAATTATGGGGTAATTCGGAAGAAGTTATTGTAAATTTTTTCATCGTTAAATGATGTTTTCATAGATTGAGAAACATTTGTCTTCTTTATAGTGTAGTTTAAAGAATTTTCAGACATGGATTTTTAAAATCTATTAACACATAACTCAGCAATAAAGTTTTCGCTACAGTAACTCAAAATATTATTAGAAGAAATATAAAAATATTTCTTTCCTTTTTTTTTGCCCCACCTTAAAAAGAAACGGAGCACAAATTAAAAGTTTTTGACGACAATCTATAAATTTTGATTTTTTAATATATGGTTTTTACATGTGAAGGCGAGGTCATATAAAGAACGTGAATTTTCATTTATGAAACACGAATTTTAAATTCAACGTATTTCTACTTTTTAATACATTCATAAAAATCGTATATTTTCTAAACTATTTTTACTTTTATTTAGAAATATGAATAAATTTTGATTTTGTATGCATAACAGTAAGATATACGCATACGATATAAATTTTTCATTTTCATTTATTTATAATCCCATACATATATTAAAATGTTAGAAATATTTTATAAGAATGCAAATTTTCAGCAGTCTATCTCTGTCAAAATATCAAAGTAATACATTCTTCAAATATTTACATGAACTAGTAAAATATTTTAGCCTCATATGCCTGTATGAAGTAAATGATGTAAGATGACATCTCATATTCATAAAGTTGTGTCAACATTTCTCTAATGTAAAAAGGAGTGCAAAACATACTTTTATATTCCTTGAAGCTGATTATTTATTTTATGTCGCTAAATAATCAGAAAACACAAAATAAATGTCATCCAAAAAATATTTTTTCTTTATATAGTATATACATATATAATATATACAGGGTGGTCCTAAAATATATCTAAAAAATGTAAAGGTAGGTAGAGGGGATCTAAATAAGCAGATTTTGTATAGGAATGTGGGTTCGGAAATGCAGCGTTAAGGCAGTAGAGGGCGCTGTTGAGATCGGCGGATGAAAGCATTTCGCTGTCTTTAATCGTCTTTCCCCGCACGGTTTTCGAGCAACAGGCATCGTTACACCAATGCGGAACTTGCGGACATGCATTTCATGTATAGGGCTGCGCAAGAAGATGCTCAAAGGATGCACTTGGAACGATTCCCGGGTAGGAATCTGCCGAATCACCGAACGATTGAGCGTCTTCATCGGGAGTTGTGCGCGAGTGGATCGTTTTATGCTTCCAGGTGTGATACGGGAACTCGAAGATATCGCAGAATTCCAGCAGTAATAGACGAAGTATTATGCACAGTAGAGTATAGTCCTTCGACAAGCTCGAAAGCTGTTGAACGTGCGCATCCTTTGAGCAGCCTCTCCATTTCCTTGCACAGCCCCACACATGAAATGCATGTCGAACACCTCCGCATTGGTGTAACGATGCATGTTGCTTGAATCGTGCGAGGAATGACGATTCAAGCCAGCGAAACGCTTTCATCCGCCAAAATCAACAGCACCCTCTACTGCCTGAACGCTGGATTTCCACACCCACATTCCTATCCGAAATATGCTTATTTAGGTCCCCTCTACCTACCTTTACATTTTTTACATATATTTTAGGACCACCCTGTATGTGTATATATATATATATATATATAGGATTATATATAAACGATTTTCTTCTTTGTAATTCTAATAAAAAATTATCTCGCATTTTAGTACGGAAAAATTTTTTTTTTTCAAAAATTGTTTATATGTTTTCTACAATATGATTCGACACATAAAGGAAACTGTACAGTACAGTTATGCTAATATCTTATAATAAAGCGCTATAACGGTTTTTTGGTAAACTGTGAAAAGCTGCCAATAGTTATTTTACCAATCCTGAAAATATTTATAATAAATTTGAGTAAAAACGCTTTATTTTTCGGATTCACTGTTATGCATAGGTCTATATCTATATCTATCTATCTATCTATCTACCTATCTATCTATCTATCTGTCTATCTATCTATATGTTATATATAATAAAGCTTTTGTTAATAATAACAATTAAATCACATAAAAAATCGATAATCCGCGTATGTAAATGTGTATGTATGTGTACCTTTGTCTTTGTCTGTATATGTATACATAAGTTTGTGCGTGTGTGCATGTGTGTAAAATCATTTCATTGTAACGTTTTAATAGAAAACTAGTATTTCGAGCATCTGAACCAGATGTACTACAACTACAAAATAAGCAAAAAGTATCTGTTTGAATTTATTACCTCATGAAAAGTAAGTCTATATCCTGGATTTTAAAGAAAGTCGTTCACATTTTATGGAAACGTTTTTTTTTTCAGTTTATTTCCAAGCATAAATGCCATATTCTTTGTAGTTTCGCTGTATTGGATAGCGTTGACACTTGGCTGTAGCCCCAGTTCGAAGTTTCCATAATGGCATAATTGTCCTTAATGCAGCCATGTGAATTTTATCCCACGCCTCTTGGACTACTTTCCGTAGTTTTTTCAATGTTTATGAATCGCGTCTTTCTAACGCTTCTATTGGATAGCCTTGATACTTGGCTATAGCCCTAGCTTGAAATTTACAGGATTGTAATTTTTCTTAATACAGTCATGTGAATTTTATTCCACACCTCTTGAAGGACTTTTCGAAGTTTTCCCAATGTTCATAAATGGCGTCTTTCTAACGCTTCTGTTGCATATACTTGACTTTTGACTATAGCCCTTACTCGAAATTTTCATGACAGTATAATTTTTCTTAATACAATC
This sequence comes from Maratus michaelseni, assembly GCA_963931845.1. NCBI lineage: Eukaryota > Metazoa > Arthropoda > Arachnida > Araneae > Salticidae > Maratus > Maratus michaelseni. Next base: position 113,422,672 of record OZ007598.1, on the reverse strand, counting down.
ATGTGAATTTTATCCCGCACCTCTTGGAGGACTTTTCTTAGTTTTCTCAATGTTCATGAATAGCGTCTTTCTAACGTTTCTGTTGGATATCCTTGACTCTTGGCTATAGCCCTAGCTCGAAATTTCTATGATAGTATAGTTTTTCTTAATACAGTCATGTGAATTTTATCCCGCACCTCTTGGAGGACTTTTCTTAGTTTTCTCAATGTTCATGAATAGCGTCTTTCTAACGTTTCTGTTGGATATCCTTGACTCTTGGCTATAGATTTACCTCGAAATATCCATGATAGTACAATTTTTCTTAATATAGTCATGTGATTTTTATACTACACCTCTTGGAGGACTTTCCGTAGTTTTTCCAATTTTTATGAATGGCGTGTTACTAACGCTACTATTAGATAGCCGTGACTCTTGACTATAGCCTAAGCTCGAAATTTCCATAACAGTTTCTTAATACAGTCATGTGAATTTTATCCCACACCTCTTGGAGGACTTTCCGAAGTTTTCTCAATGTTCATGAATAGCGTCTTTCTAACGCTTCTGTTGTATATCCTTGATTCTTGTATATAGCCCTAGCTCGAAATTTCCATGATAGTATAATTTTTCTTAATACAGCCATGTGAATTTTATCCCACACCTCTTGGAGGACTTTCCGAAGTTTTCTCAGTGTTGATGAATAGCGCCTTCTTAACGCTCGTTTTAACAAACACCTAACTGGTGCTGAATGAAAATTTGTGGTACCACTGTATTAAGTAAGGCTTTATTTAAGTAGTTGTAACAAAATGAGTGCGTTTTGGTATCAATCAATGGAAGAATCCATCCCCAATCCTTACGAAATTGTAAAGGCAAAGAAAAGTTTCTGAAGATATTTATGATTGCTGTTGGATATTGTTATGAAGTTAAATTAAATCTCAGAAAAGTATCAAGTAAAGCTAAAATATATTCACTCTATTATCAGAAAAATATTTTGAAATTCATTTTCGAAGAAGTCGAGCGTCAAAGTCCACAATCACACATCTAAATCAACTGCCGCACATTTAGAGAAACAATAGTCACAAATGGGTATAGATTGCAAAGAACTTCAATATTCATCTATTACAACTTCTTTGTAGATTGTGTCCTATTTGAAGAAATAACTGTAACTTCACTTGACACTTCTACCATTGGTCTTTTCTGCATTTGTCTTTTTATAGCAAGTGTTAGGAAGACGCCATTCGTGAACATTGAAAAAAATTTTTTGGAAAGAAGTTCAAAAGGTGAGAGATAAAATTGACATGATTGTAACGAAAAAAAAAAAATGTAATCATGGAAAATTAAAGTCAATGCTATCCAACAGAGTAAAATTGTAGTAAAAGATATGGCAATTATGTGTACAAAATAAACTGCGAAAATCGTTTCCAGAAAGTGTGAATGATCTGTATTGTGCTCAGTTAAAAAAAAGTTATTATTCATTAATTAAATAATATTATTTAATAATTATATAAAATAATATTATTAATGTATAATTATATAATAATATTAGTATATAATTATATAATATAATAATTATATAATAATATTATAATTAAGTAATATTATTTATTAAAGTTACTATTCATTATGTACATAGCAAAACTCAAAATATTCTTTGAATAATATAAATTCTCTAAAAAATTAAAACCAGAATAATTAATCTAAGATTATTTAAATCTTGTTTTATATATATATATATATAAACAAGGAAGAAAAATTATGCATCAAGCATAGATTATGAAACACTTTCCAACATATTCAGAATACAGCAAGAAAATTTCACTTGAAAGATAATGCCTAAATAAACAACTTAGAAATTCAAAACACATTTTAAAAACCAATTTCAGCGATTACCATTTATGCATAGTCGGACAAATATCTGAATTCTTTTGTGCAGCACTGTATGTGATCTAAAGATTTGTATATATACTACATTATACAGTATGCCAAAATTTAATTCAGTAAGGAAACGCATTACACAGTTGAAAATTCCCCTTCAGCAATTTCCGCCAGTAACCGGAAATGTACTCGAATTCTATTGTGTAACCTTGTATATATGGAAAGAATTACACACCAAGTAAATTGCAAAAAATTCGTTAAATTTAAAAATGCATTTCACAATTGAATATGTAGTTTCAGAAATAATTGCTCATGGACAGTGCCGTAACCGAATTATTTTGTGTGTCTATGTAAATAAACAATAAATCCTACTCACACCCTATTCTATACTAAGCATCATGTAGCGCAGTTCAGTGATGTATATCAATTTAAATATGTCTGAAATAGTTTAACACCATTCAAATACACTGCAAGCGATTTTCTTACATAGACCATAATGTAACGGCATTCTTTTGAGTGCCTCTATAAACGATGTATAAATGCTATACACTTTATTGTCGATACCAAACATGCCGTGAAAAACCTCGATAACATATATCGATACAATTATATGGCAATCCGACAATATAAACGCGAGTTAGAGGACAGGCGGACAGACAAATCGAATTTTATAGACACTTTTCAACTATGTTGAAAATTGCTAAAAGAGACTTTCCTATGATTTCCCTTTTTCTGTTGAAGTTGCGTATATTTTGATTTTATATCAGATAAAAAACATATAATACTGTAAAAAAATCGCAATTCATGTTTGCTCATTAGGTAGAGTAAAAAAAAAAATAAATATAGTTTACAATTTCGAAATACAATAATGATTAAAATTTGCCTTTCACTTAGTATTTAACAGAACAAAATTTCGTGTCAATTGATTGATGTCTTAAGCCCTCTACCAGGCCCTAAAATTACGAAAATTGCCACGTGTCATGTAAAAATATATTTCACAATTTCTAAATACAATAGTCATCATAATTTCAGTGCGTGGTAGAGGGCTCAAGACATTAATTGATTGACCTGAAAAATTTCCACGTTAAATAGGAAGTAAAGAAAGCAAATTTTGATGACTATTGTATTTCGAAATTATGAACTTTATTTTTACATAATACGTTACAATTTCCTGACAATTTTCATAATTTCAGGACCTGGTAGAGGGCTGAAGACATTAATCGATTGATCGGATTCCCCCCCCCCCCCCGTTAAATAGTAAGTGTAAAGGCAAATTTTAATCACTATTGTATTTCGAAATTATGCCCCCTCATTCAGCCCCTGAAGACATTAATCGATTGACCTGAAATTTTTTTCCCGTTAAATAGTAAGTGTAAAAGTAAATTTTGATGACTATTGTATTTCGAAATTATGAACTATATTTTTACATAATACGTTACAATTTCCTGGCAATTTTCATAATTTCAGGGCCTGGTAGAGGGCTGAAGACATTAATCGATTGACCTGAAATTTTTCCCCCGTTAAATAGTAAGTGTAAAGTCAAATTTTTATTACTATTGTATTTCGAAATTATGAACTTTATATTTTCCTAATACGTCACTTTCCTGGAAATTTTCGTAATTTCAGGGACTGGAAGAGGACTGAAGACATTAATCAATTGACCTGATTTTTTTCCCTAATAAATAGGAAGTAAAACAAGCAAATTTTGATGACTATTGTATTTCGAAGTTATGAACTTAATTTTTAATTTCAGGGCTTGGTAGAGGGCTGAAGACATTAATCGATTGACCTGAATTTTTTTCTCCGTTAAATAATAAGTGAAAAGGCAAATTTTTATCACTATTGTATTTCGAAATTAAGAACTTTAATTTTTACATAATACGCCACATTTTGCTGGCAGTTTTCATAATTTCAGGAGCTGGTAGACCTTCTCAAGACATTAATCGATTGACCTGAAAGTTTTTTCTGTTAAATAATAAGTGGAAAGGCAAATTTTTATCACTATTGTATTTCGAAATTAAGAACTTCATTTATACATAATACGCCACAATTTGCTGGCAGTTTTCATAATTTCAGGAGCTGGTAGATCTTCTCAAGACATTAATCGATTGACCTGAAAGTTTTTTCTGTTAAATAATAAGTGAAAAGGCAAATTTTTATCACTATTGTATTTCGAAATTAAGAACTTCATTTTTACATAATATGCCACAATTTGCTGGCAGTTTTCATAATTTCAGGAGCTGGTAGATCTTCTCAAGACATTAATCGATTGACCTGAAAGTTTTTTCTGTTAAATAATAAGTGAAAAGGCAAATTTTTATCACTATTGCATTTCGAAATTAAGAACTTCATTTTTACATAATACGCCACAATTTGCTGGCAGTTTTCATAATTTCAGGAGCTGGTAGATCTTCTCAAGACATTAATCGATTGACCTGAAAGTTTTTTCTGTTAAATAATAAGTGAAAAGGCAAATTTTTATCACTATTGTATTTCGAAATTAAGAACTTCATTTTTACATAATACGCCACAATTTGCTGGCAGTTTTCATAATTTCAGGAGCTGGTAGATCTTCTCAAGACATTAATCGATTGACCTGAAAGTTTTTTCTGTTAAATAATAAGTGAAAAGGCAAATTTTTATCGCTATTGTATTTCGAAATTAAGAACTTCATTTTTACATAATACGCCACAATTTGCTGGCAGTTTTCATAATTTCAGGAGCTGGTAGATCTTCTCAAGACATTAATCGATTGACCTGAAAGTTTTTTCTGTTAAATAATAAGCGAAAAGGCAAATTTTTATCAATATTGTATTTCGAAATTGTATACTTTATTTTTTCCACTCTACACTTTTGCTCATATTCACGCAGTCTAGTTTTATAAATACTTTATAAAATGCCAAAATTTCATCTGGCAGTCTTACTGATAAAATATGAAATTTGAGTTTTTCAAATATTTTCCTAAGCTTGCGAAACATTTTGAAATCAATTCTGTATAAAGTAAATAAAGTGTTGTGTAATGACTTCGTGAATCATCGCGGCTTGTCAATACTTCCTTATTGGGTAAGGAAACACAAAATAAGTTTTTCTATCCTCAGAAAATGATTGTTTGTCAGATTTTGTCATATAATCGAAAAATACAAAATAAATATAAGACTAAAAATACTTTTCTTTAATATAGTTATTTTTTTTCCTTTGTAAAAAGGTTTTTTTCCTTATTGGATCTTATGTTCTTATACACTAAAAAAAAAAAAAAAAAAAACAAAAAAAAAATCTGTGAAATTAACGAAAAAAACCTGTTAATTTTAGTGCCATCAGAAAACCGTTTAATTTACAGAAAATATCTGTAATTTTTTAACGAAGTGTCTGTTTTTAAACAGTTTCATACCGTTACATTTACAGAGATGAGTCGTTATTTTAATAGGAATAATTTGTTATTTTTACAGAGAAATTTTTTAAATGTTAACGGACTTTCTGTTTTTGTGTTTTATGACCCAAATTTCAAAAATTTATTTCACATTTTTCTGTTAATCAATCTACTTCCCTCCTCCCCTCCCCCCCCTCACACCTAATCTGCAATAATCTCCACATTTATGTTTGTTCTTTATTGGCGGGATTTTAACTGACAGTGACAGACAAACAGTGAAAATCACAGTTCGGTTACAGTTTAGTATTTTTTGCATCGGATAGGGAACCCCCCCCCTTTTTTTAACAGTTTAAGAAAAAAACTATTTTTTTCTTAAAAACAGTTTTTTCCTGTAAAAATTACTTTTTTTTTTTATAGTGTATAATTTTTTAATTCACTAAAGGTTTTTGTTTGAAAGCTACTTTTAAAAATGTATTTACGCTATATCAAGTAATATGCATCGCAAACCTATTCTAATACCCACATTGCAAGTGTTTCAAGTCCACGTTTACTTATAATTGCCAGAAAAATAGATCCACTTTGGGATTGTTTTGATTCTGTTTTTCATAAATGTTTATTAATTCTTTAAGAACTGAATTATATTATTTTTATATATAAAAATATAATAAAATCAAGATGACGTCTAATATAGCAATCTGAAGAATTTCGCTTTTCAAAAACACGGCCGACCTGCGTAGATTCGAACTTAATCAAAACATGGCTGAAAATCAGAAATGCATTTCATTATATTAATTAACATAATTTCTTATGGAATAAACCTAAAAATGTTTTTAATGGAAAAATGTCGGACACCTAAAATTAATGTTGATTGACACATTTTTTTGGCCTCTGACCTATTTATTGTTAGAGATATTTAATATGGACAATTTTAACATATTATAGGTTCATTCCATTGTAAAAAGTGTTTACTTTGCTGGGAAATGTACAGGGTGATTGTAAAAAAAAAAAACTATCCCGATATATGAGCCCATAACTGTCATACCGTTCACAGAAACTGAATGGAATTCTGGCCTAAAGTATTTTGAGGTATGCGCTCAAGAATCACGTGAAAAACAACAGTTAAATTCTAACAGTTACGGTTACAGTGACAAAATTTCGAAAATTTCAAATAGAAACACCTACTTTTTTTATTGGAATGTGATCTTCATAGTGAAAAACCATAAAAAGCGTTGGAACGGTACCTGTAGCACGAAAATCGCCGGCGCTAGACAGACTAAGAAGAAAAGTGAAAACAACCGAGAATAACCGAGAAATAACAGAAAATAAAACATTTTATTATTCAGTGCTATCCACCATCTGCCGCATGAAAAGTGTCGTCGTGTGTGAAATGGAAAATGTATGAAACACATTAAAATGTTTTGTTTTCTGTTGCTTCTCTGTCCTTATTGGTTGTTTTCACTATTCTTCTTAGTCTGTCTAGCGCCAGCGATTTTCGTGCTACAGGTACCGTTCCAACGCTTTTTATGGTTTTTCACTATGAAGATCATATTCCCATTAAAAAAAAAGTAGGTCTTGCCATTTGAAATTGTCGAAATTTTGTCACTGTAACCGTAACTGTTAGAATTTAACTGTTGTCTTTCATATGATTCTTGAGCGCACACCTCAAAATACTTTAAACCAAAGTTTCATTCAGTTTCTATGAACGGTATGATAGTTAGGGGCTCATATATCGGGATAGTTTTTTTATAATCACCCTGTATATTAATTCAATTCAACGGTTGAGTAGCTTAGAACTTAAGCAAATTTGAAAAATCTTGCTTTGATAAAACGTTTTTGAAACTCTTTGAGCCATAAAATTTTTGTCATTCCTCCATTTTGGACAAAAGTTATATTTTGGGGTTGCCGAACATGAATTTGAGGTCAGATTTTCAAAATTCAAAAGGGGAAGACTTTGTGTAAGTGCGACAAACTGTCTACCTGACTGTTCCTTTCCGGCTGTAGCAATTTAAATTATGAATGGATTCAAAACCCCTTTAGCAGCATATTCTACACAGTTATGTATTTCAGTAAATGGAAAAAAATCGATATATTAAAAAAATTATATGCAAATGCGGCCTTAATAAACTTTTGAAGAATAGGGGAGAATGTGCTAACAAATATTTCATCACGGTTGAATGTAATGTACACTCTAAAAAAATCCTGCAAATTTCACAGAAATATACTGTCAGCAATGTTACCAGTTTTCCCCTGTAATTTTTACAAAGAAATTCTGTTAAATTGGTACAGATTTTCTCTGTATGAAACAGAATTTATCGTGTTACAGACAGAGTTACCTGTTGAGAGACCTGTTGTAAGAGACCAGGGAGTCCTTTAAGTTGAAACAGAGTTCCTTCGTATCCAGAGATAAAATACGGTTATGTAACCGTTTTCTATAAAAACGGTTGAATGACTGGACACGTTTGTTGCAGATTTTTAATAGTGCAGTAAAACTGGCTAAGACAGTATCGCAACGTACCAGAACAAAATCTTGTTTTAGACCGGTTTCTTTTTTAGTAGCTACAACGTCTGTTGTTATTTTATTGTCATCTTTTCGCTGAAATCCATGAAAATTTCCGTTTTAGGTAGGATTCTTATATAGACAGTTTCTGTTTTGATAGGTTATACTATAGTATATCATAACTTTGAAAGTGAGAAAGATAGTTAAATACTCTATAAATAATAATCTATATAGACAGTGATGCATGATAACTATTTTGCTTGGTACTATAAAAAAATACAATAAAACATGCGATAACCGGACTTGTCTACAACGGGTTCCTGTCTTAAACGGAAAATTTCATAATACCGATAGAAGGATGAATTCAATTATACATGCTAAGTCGGAAACCGTTTTTTCCCCACAGATTTTACTGTACAATAGTTACTTAAAATATCCATAACCAATTCATAACCATGCCATTTTATTTCTTGTTTACATTGATACAATTTTTATTTAATATATGAAATGAATGAAAATATGAATATATATTAAGACTTGACAAAACAAAACCTGTCTATAACGGAATCTTGCCTTAAAAGGAAAAAAGTAGGGTACTAGTGAAAATAATGCAATTTAATTAAAATATACAGTTTACCTACTAACACGGAAACCTCTCTAAAACGTCATTTTTCTTTATCCCTTTCGATTTTGTCTCAGCATGTTTTACTCTATAAGGTCCGAAAAATTTATTATCGAGAAAGATAAAATAATTTGTATATTCTCATATGCCTATAGGTATGTTAAAGTGGTATGGATATTTTATAGAATGCAAAAGTTTTTCTGGCTGTCTAGTTCAGCAAAAATATCAAAGTAATAAGTTCCTTAAATATTTGCCTGAACTAGTGAAACATTTTAACCTCAAGGATATATAAAGTAAATAAAGTAAGATGACATCCCGCGTCGTGTCAATATTTCCTCAATATAAGAAGAAGTGCGAAATATATTTTTATATCTCCGGAGAATAATTCTTTCTTTGAATTTGCTAGATATTCAGAAAACACAAAATAAGTATCTGACCAAAATAGCTTTCTTTAATATACATTTTCGTTTTCATCTCTTATTAAAAGCTGTCTTTTCTTTGTAATCGAACATTATTTCCTTTTTTTTGAAGGAAATTGTTTTTTGAAAAACTGATTACCGCATATTTCGACGGAGAATGATTTCTTTTGATATAAGAAAATTCATCAAAATTTGCATATATATATAAATGAAAAATGAAAAAATAAGAATTTAATTATTATTAAATTTAATTATTCTCATATGCCTATAGGTATGTTAAAGTGGTATGAATATTTTATAGAATGCAAAAGTTTTTCTGGCTGTCTAGTTCAGCAAAAATATCAAAGTAATAAGTTCCTTAAATATTTGCCTGAACTAGTGAAACATTTTAACCTCAAGGATATATAAAGTAAATAAAGTAAGATGACATCCCGCGTCGTGCCAGTATTTCCTCAATATAAGAAGAAGTGCGAAATATATTTTTATATCTCCGGAGAATAATTCTTTCTTTGATTTTGCTAGATATTCAGAAAACACAAAATAAGTATCTGACCAAAAATAGCTTTCTTTAATATGCATTTTCGTTTTTATCTCTTATTAAAAGATGTATTTTTTTTGTAATCGAACATTATTTCCTTTTTTTAAAGGAAATTGTTTTTTGAAAAAGTGATTACCGTATATTTCGACGGATAATGATGTCTTTTGATATAAGAAAAATCATCAAAATTTGCATATATATAAATGAAAAATGAAAAAATAAGAATTTAATTATTATTTTAAAGTTTTCTTCCTAATATTTACGTGTAAATACATTTTTTAAATGAAAGGAAATGTTATTAAATATTATTATTTACGCTTTAAAATTGCCAGTATGTAAGAAAAAAAATTACTTTTTTGAAATATAAAATTTATTTTTATTCAGGTAATGAAATTTTGAATTAAAAAAAATATTCAAATTAATTAAAAATATTAATTATTCAAAAATATTCATCAGAACCATCTAGAAATAAATGCATTTTCCATTACTACAGTTGATGAGATCCTGGCATTCGCTGTCTTCGCAAAAATATTCGTTTGAACCATCGCCGCAGTTATTGAAAAGCATTTTCCATTATTATACCTTATCCTTAATATATACCTTAATATTTTGTCGGGTCCTTCCTACAATAACATTTTGTTCAGATTGATGTCTGAGCTAAAGGTATTTTGAGGAAATTAAAGTTGAAGACCACGTTTTTTGCTTTATCAGACGATTTCTCATCCGACGTCAATTTTTGAATTCGACTTTTTTTCATATCTGATAATTTGCATCTGTCCTTTTTGTGACTTTAACATTTTTGTAACTATTTTATGCATTTCTATGGCCTATTCAAAGAAAAAATCTTCTAAAGTTACAAAATTTCGGTAAAAACGCTTAAAAAAATGTGATGACGCCAAGAGGTCCATTCTCGACCGAAAAGAACAACCATTTTCCCAATGATTAAAAAAAAAAAAGATTGTACACTGACACTGCACACCGCAAGCTCGTCATGTTTGTCCCTGCCAGAGATGGTTAAATTGCTATGCATAGTGTTTGGTCCTATAAAACTTTTTTAACGGAATTATTTTGACCAATTTTCACATTAAACAGCGCTTAAAATAATTCTTCAATTTAAAAAATGTCAACTTCAGCAAGTTTATCTAACATGTCTCTATAAAACTACAAATTTTCCTATTTATGTATATAAAAATTCATTTACGTCGTCGACTGCAGGGTGATCTACTTATTTTCAGAATAGAGAGATAAGGTGTTCGTAAACGTTTTCACAAAATAAGAGGACCGATAGTACCTAACAGGATGAATAATTTTTGTGTAGGAAACCAGGGTCGCAACCTGCTTATTCAATCAAAAATACAGGGTATTTCACTTTAAGCTGAACCCAGATTTTTCGTATACAACTTTAACAAAAATAAAGATATTTTAGAGAAATTTTCATTACACTAACTTTCCTTTGTATGAAATAAGATGACATCACGGGAAGTGGTAAAAGTGCATTGTAATTCTGTAAGTGGTGCCGTACTTTTTGTCAGAAATATTTTGAAATATGAAGCGTCTAGTTCAGTTTAAAATATAGATGAAATGCTTAAGTGATACAAAGAGGAGCACAAAATACTTATAAAAACCTTTTAATGATCGACTTATGTTTCAGCGCTCATATACGGCGCCATTTTCAAGATATGTAGCGATAAACAAAAATATTCTCGCATATTTTTTTAAATAAACTTGAAAACATAAATCACGAGATCATATATGTAAAAAAGCAGGTGCTTGAAATTGGCAGCTGTAAACGTGAAAATTAATATTTCCTTATTGCTTTTTTAAAACTGAAAAGTACCTCGTGCTAAATTTTAGGTAACTCAAATGAGGCGAATTCATTGCAAATGTTCACGTTACGCATATAGATTTCTATTGATTCACGGATAATAGATGGGAAAATAAAGCCTTGATGGATAAATTATTTTACTATTTTTAAAATCAATTTTTAAAGTTTCGGTTCTATATAGTCTTGCCAGTGCTGTAGTTAATATTTCTAATTTTTATAAGCCTTTTGTGTTCCTCTTTGTATCATTTAAGCATTTTATCTGTATTTTAAACATAATTAGTGATCTTATTATGTGATTATGTCTAGTTCAATGTTTTTTAGACACGAATGGTATCGAGTCATTTACAGTATTTCTTGTGAGATGACATCACATCTCAAAGAAAGTAAAGTCAGTCTTTTGAAAATGTTGCCTTTGACCGGAAAAGCAAATTGCGACACGTGTAACCTATACAAAAAAATGGTCAGCCTGATGGGTACTATCAGACCACGCTGTAAAAAAAAACACAAATGTCTGTAAATCTACGAAAATATATTATGACCACGAATGAAAATATACAAGAACCTCTTCCGAGTTATCCATGATTACGAAAAGCGTTCTTTATCTAAAAAACACCCCCAAAACCAATATATTTTCGAGGATTAATGAATCATTTATGTAAACAAAGTTTCTTTTGCTGCCACTGATTTTCGGAAACGTTCCCAGGTAGTTTTTCTAGTGTATTAATCAGTTTTCTCAAAGCGGGATATCGGTTTTTAGGAGGCTATCAATTCTCAATTAAACATTTTCAGCTACATAATTGAATTTATTCATGCAATAGTAACACAATAATGTTAATTTTAAGAATAATGTTAATGCTATTAATTTTAAGATTAATGTTAATGCTGTTAATTTATCATGTTTGTTGAACATGAAAATGTTTACATGAAAATTGATAGCATCCGAAAAACCGATGTTCCATGCTGAGATAACTCATTAATACACTAATATAATAAATTATAACATCTTGTAATAATATATTTCTTGTAAATGCTAAAAGGTGTAAATTAACAACATAATAAATACACAGTAAAATAACTTTTGTTAGGTTGTTTGACATGTTTCGGCTCACTCCGAGCCATTTTAAAAAACAAATGGGAATATTCCACATTTGCACGGTCTTTGAAGTTATTATTTAAAATGCTATCATTTAATTTTCATGTACTTTTTAAAAAATTACGCACGGTAACTTTTATTTTTACTTGGTGGTTTATTTTCATATTTGTAAACATGGAGTAACTCGAGCCACAATTTCTGTAAGTTAACGAAGCAGCAACTTTAAGATTAATGTTAATGCTATTAATTTTAAGATTAATGTTAATGCTGTTAATTTTATGCTAATGTTAATGCTGTTAAATTATCATGTTTGTTGAACATGAGAATGTTTAATTGAGAATTGATAACATCCGAAAAACCGATATTCCATGTTGAGAAAACTGATTTATACACTGTTAAAACTACTCGGAAACGTATCTGAAAATTGATAACATCCGAAAAACCGATATTCCATGTTGAGAAAACTGATTTATACACTGTTAAAACTACTCGGAAACGTATCTGAAAATCGATAACATCCGAAAAACCGATATTCCATGTTGAGAAAACTAATTTATACACTGTTAAAACTACTCGGAAACGTATCTGAAAATCAGTGACAGCAAATGAAACTTTGTTTTTGTAAATGATTCATTAAGTCTCGAAAATATATTGGTTTCTGAGAATTATAAAGATAACGAAGGTTTTTCGGAATCGTGGGTAACTCGGAAGCGGTAATTGTATATTTTCGTTCCTGGTTATATTATATTTTCGTAGATTAAGAAACTTTTGTCTTTTTACTTTCTTCTATTTTTACAAGAAGAAAGTATTGGATTTATGGTATTGGAAAGTATTGGATATTTCATGAAAATTTTCAACCTCTGGTTTTCGTCAGATTTATACGTTTTAGAAGGTCCTGAACACGATTTGACTGTTTTTAGAAAATGTCTGTCTGTGAGTCTGTGAGTTTGCCTGTCTCTCTGTATGTGACAAAAATTTTGTGGGCGTTCTATCTCAAGAACGCCCACAAAATAAATTGTGAATAAAATTAAAATTAAAATAAAAATAAAAATTTTTAGCACGAAATTTAATAAAACTTTATATTCAGTTAGTCCCTGATATAAATTAATGTTTATTAGTTTTTGGTGAAAATCGTCCAATAGGTGGCACTGCTATGCTGCATTTTTCGCGATTTCCGCAATAGCTCTATCTTAAGAACTAATGCACTTATTTTTATCAAACTTCAGACTCATTTAGAACTTGACATAAATAGACGCTGATTACATTTTGGTGTAGATATCCGTAAAGGTGGCTCTGCTATATCACTTTTTTCATGATTTTTAGGATAGCTATATCTCAAGAACATATGCACGGATTTTCATCAAACTTCAGATTCAGTTAGACGTTGACATAAGTCGTTGTTGATTAGGTTTTGGTCTACATCTCCCAACAGGTGGCGCTGCTATGCTGCATTTTGCAGGATTTACACGACTTTAGCAATAGTCATATCTCAAGAACTAATACACGGAATTTAATAAAACTTTAGATTCTGTTAGACCTTCATATAAATTGGTGCTGATTCTTTTTAGTGTATGCGAAACCTGTGTGCGATAGAAGAAAATTTTGGGATTGGCACATCCGACTATTTTTTTACAATGCACTTATTTTGTAAAACAGTTTACGAACATCCTGTATATTCTACTCTTAATCTTTACTTCTGGATAAAATACGTATAAATTAATATTTTTAATAATAACGAATAGAAATTTCAGTATAATATAAAGAAAATTAATTTTATATAATTATTCATGGTCACACATTGTACGTTAAACTGTTATAAATATTTAATAGAATATTCCAAAAAATAAAAAAATAATAAAAAAGACCGATGGTCTAACGCTTCCAAAATGTGAAAGTAATAAGTTCTTCAAATATTGACCTGCACTAGTGAAACATTTTAGCCTCGAGTCTACATAAAGTAAATAGAGTAAGATGACATCCCAGAATCAACCCATCGTGTCAATATTATTCGATTGTGAAAGGGAAGGTGGAAAAAATACACTTTTATATTTCGTGAAAATAATTCTTTCTTGTATTTTGAAGTTAATGCGTATTGGTCAGTGAGATCTCAAATCTCCCTCCCTAATGCTAAACCCATGGGCTTCGAATGCACTCTATTTTTAAAATATCTTACGTTTTCCTAGACTTAGAAACATCTGTTCTTTTTCACAGTGTAGTTTATTTTCAACTCTTTTCTTTTTTCTTGATGAAATTTACAGGGGTCAGAGTGATCAATTCATAAAATATAGGACATTTTTCGCGAAAAATATAGGACATATATAGGACATTTAGAAAATAGAGTTATAGGAAATATTTAGCAATAAAAAATTTATTTAACACATAATCTATATTACTTAATACATTTTCACTAATTAATGATATTAAATCAAGATATCTATATATATATATATAAAAGAAAATCCTGACTGGGGAGATCATAAACTCAACTCACAGTCAAAACTACTGAACCTAGAAACATGAAAATTGCAGGGAAAATACTTCTTAGGACAGTATTCGAAGGTTCGATCTAATGTTATTTCAATCTATGGATAAGTGGCTGGTTGTTAGAGGGGATAGCTAAGAAAGGATTTTCCAAAACTAGACCCAAGGGGGGGTAAAAAAAAACTTTAAAAAAAATCCTTAAAAATCTGATATTATAGTATTATAGTTATGTATCAAATAACATATTTTAATGTATTTTTGTATGCTGAATCAAATAGTACAAAGTACATTCTTCTAAGTCCAATAGTTCGTGAGATATTACATATTTTTCTAATTTGGCGATTCTTTGGTGCCAAAACCTCAAAATTCTAACATTACAAATGATAATTTCTAAAAATACATGCGCAATTATGGAAAAAACAGCAGAAACAATCATTAACGCTAGCATGTGATGATTATAATATCAAATATATCAGAAAGTAGAGAAACATAGGACAGTTACAGAAACATAGGACATTTTTTTAGGTTATTTTATAAATATAGGGAATATAGGACAACTCTGACCCTAAGTATATGAATAAACTTAATTCATATCCATAAGTGATAGCAATGTAAACATAACTTCAAGAAAACAAATTTTCTGTAATTATTCATGGTCAAACATCCACGTTTAACCCTTACAAAAATTTCTTATAGAATTCTATATATATATTTTTTTAAAATAGAAAATGCCTTATAGAATCCTATAGAATTATGGCCCGTTTTTCTATAAGCTTGTTTAACTAAAAGTTATAAAAATATCTGTAAAAGCCCAATAGAAATATCTGTAGAGCTCCTATAAATATATCTATAGAAAAAATATAGAGCTTCTATAAAAATATAGAATTTTATATAGCAACCAGGTAGTCACCCTCCCAAATATTAACTACACTCGATGCTGCTTTACATCAACAATCGAACAAAAGACCAGTACTTTCAGCATGATAAAAGCATTGACAGTTTCAAAACTCTTATTACACTATTTCAACTTTATTTCTTTTGTGATTTGCATTCCATAATATCATATATATCTAAAAACATTTAAAGTCTAATAAATTATTATTTGTTAAAACTGAAACAATTATTTAAATATTTATACTTCAGATTAAAATATTTGAATAAAAATTACGATATTATTAAAATGAATAAAGTTTATTAAATTAGATGGATGGTTTTATAAATTTAACAGCAAATTATTAAATGATTATAAAATTAACCAACAAATTAATGAATTATAAACAAATCAATTAATCATAATTTAATTCAGCAGCTTAACTGATACATTATTACATTGACAATTGAATCACAATGCATTAGAATTGAATTAAATTTTATATGTATAATCATATTAAATATATGGAGTACTATTATGTATTAAACTGATGTATTACAAAATTAATTATTATTTTTTATTTTAATACATAGTTATAAATAAATTACCACACACATAAACTTTAAAGGACCAAAAAATATTTTTTTTTATAAAAAACAAAACAAAACAAAAAAAATTATAGAATAATTATACCCTGTTCGCATCAGATATTTAAGATATCTTAGATCGCTATTTTTGAGGTAGTATCCTCGCGGAATTGAATACCTGTGCACATCGCAAAACTCATCTAATATAACTAACTGTACGTCACCGTGTCTGAGATCTGAATAAACATAGAATGTGCTCATGCGCATAAATTAAAGTCAGCCTCAACATCCAATCAGTTACAGCTAGCCTCCAGAGCCAATCAAAGTGAGTGGTAGTGACTGTATCTAGCAATAGATAGTTCGAACTCACTGAGTGAGTTTGTGGAACTCCCTCAGTGAGTTCGGCGGTCTAAAATATCTTAAAAAAAACCGTTCTGAACCGGGTATTAGTCTATAGAACTTAATTCTATAAAGTTTATTGTACTCTACAGAAAAACTGGTCTATAGAAAAAAACATACAGAACTTCTAAGAATTCTATAGAAACATTTTCTTTAGAAAAAGTATTCTATAGAACTTTTGAAAACTCTATCGAAATAGTATTCTATAGAATGGCTATTCTATAGAACTTGTAAAGATTTCTATAGAGTTCTATATACCTTTATGAACTATTTTCGTAAGAGAACTCTTATAAATATTTTATAGAAAGGAGAAGTTTTTCAGACGGTTTATTTCTACTAAAGTAATAAGTTCTTAAAATATTTACCTTAACTAGTAAAGCATTTTACTCTTGAGCCTATTTAGAGTAAATTCATGAAGTAAAATGATATCTACGAATCATTCCGTTGTGTTAATATTTCTCTAAAGTGAAAGGAAAGGAAAAAATTATTTTATACCTCCAGAAAATTATTCTTTCGTGTATTGCATAGTTAATCAGAAAACATAAAATAAGTAAAAAAATGTGTCCTTCACCCCAATTTCTTTAACAGCTTGTTAACATTTTCAGTAGTATACGCGTATATATACTTCTTTTCCCTGTGACCCAGGGAGTACGTTCGTATACATGAATTTAGATATTTTGCTGCAAGAGGAGTGAAAATATATATTTTCTTTGTACTTGAAATTTATTAGGGAGCTGGTGACATCTATTGGCAATGTTTAAATTTTTTTTTTTTAACGTGGTTAGCATGTGAGGGCATTGAAGCTGACAAAATTGCATTCCTCAACCTGAACCTTAAAAAAAAAATATTAAATACATATTAAATATTAAATAGGTAACCTTGAAAAACTCAAAAGAGTTTTTTCCTTTGTAATCTAAAAATTATTTTGTATTTCAGTAAAAAAAAATACAACTTCATAAGTTTTTTTTAAACTAGGAGTATATAATATGTAAAGGAAATAATGATTGGTGATGAAGTATTTTAGTAGTTTATTTTCAACTTATTTTTTCTTGATGAAATATGAATAAACTTAGATTCATAAGTATAACGGATCATAGAAATGTGAATATAATTTCGGAAAAATATAATTTTCATTATTATTCATGGTCATTATATGAGTGACCATAAATAAACGTTAAATTGTTATAGATTTTTAATACGCTAAACATGGATATTTTAATAGAATGAAAAAAAGTTCCAGACGGTCTAGCTCTAACAAAATATCAAAGTAAAAACTTCCTCAAATATTTGCACTAAGTAGTGAAACATTGTAGTCTCTCGTCTATATAAGTAAATAAATTAAAATGACATCCAAGAATTATCCTGTCGTGTCAATATTCTTGCAATGTGAAGGGAATGAAAAACACACTATCTCCTGGAAAATAACCTTCTCCTTTATAACAAAGGTACTCAATAAATAAATAAATAAATAAATATACATGAGTCCATTTATTGTATTCTTTAATGTAATTTCTTACTTAAGTTTCTTGTTACGGGGACGGTTGGTTTTGAAGATAGCAGAAATAAGCTTTTTTGTTTTTGTGTTAAAATTTAAAATGTATTAATATATTGGCATATACTTAGCCAAAAGTATATTTTTATAATCCATATAAATACAAGTAATAAAAAAACATATCATAATATATTCAAAATACATTTTTCTCAAAGCAAAATTTCCGTACTAGATTAATTTTAACACAATTATTCAAATTGGTAAAGAAATCATATGAGGTGTAATTTTCCAACTGGACGAAAAATGTCCGGGCCAGGATTCGAACCTGGGATCGACTGGCTGAAGGTTAACTGGATGAATTATGCCCTCCAGATTCGACCGGGATAGCTCAGTTGGTAGAGAATGGCAGCTTCAGCCACGTGATCCCAGGTTCGAATCCTGACCGAACATTTTTCGTCCAGTCGGTAAATTACAACTCATACAAATTTTCCGTAGTCTATATTTTACGGTCAATATGATAAATCCGGTAATTATTAATAATGATCGGTCATAATGACCGGTTATTATTAATACTTACCATTATGACACATATATCTTTAAAATGTTTTAAGCATTTAATTTTTTTTAAAATTTTCGAATATCGCTCAGATACATACTAGATACATCTTGATACATACTAGAAGATATATATTACAAAATTTAATTTTTTCCGAAATCTGCTAAATTATTCTATAAATTTTTTCCATTTAGTAATGTTCTGTATATTAACCCGACTTATTAAGATAATTATTTTTCTTAAAATAGTCCTTCACTATCCATATGTAAAGACATTTTATCCTAATCCGCTTAATAATATTTATTCCAAAGTAGTTAGATTTAAAAATGGCGATAGCTTCTTGAATTTATTCTTTAAACAGAATACCTTTATTTTTAATCCATTATTAAAATTCATTATTATAATTCCCGTGTAGTCAAGCTGCTATAAATTCTTTATTTAAATGCTAAAATATTATATCTCTTAAATTATTCTGTTCTAAAAACTTTATTCCTTTTTTAAAAAACATTCTATTATTAAATATTAAATGTCTATTACAATATTTCCAAAATGCTCTCAATTTTTTTTCTACATCGAAGATTCATTTTCTTTTTGTTTTTTTATGCGTATTAAATTCGAGCTAGTTTTAACCACAGCCTCAAAGCAGATAAAGTGGATTGTTTATACGGCATCCATCTGGTAGCAAGAGTATAGAAGCCTGTAGAACATTTCTTGCTGCCAGGAAATTGATTTTCTTCAAAATTACTGCGCCGGATATACCAATGAAATTTCTTTAAAAACCTTATGATTCGATGAAATTCAATCACGTGACGTGTTTTGTGTTTTTACGCAAGCTATGTTAAAACTACATGCGCGTCCTGATTCCAGCAGAGATTTCGACGATTGGCGGTAGCTAAAGGAAAGTGTGAAAATTTTTGGGCGTCTAATATCCTCAAACGTCCTTTAAAATGCAGTGATGTAAAGTTCTACAATATCTTTATGGGTGCTTAGTGCCAAATTGATACATCCAACTAATCTAAATAAAATTTGTGAGCTCTCAAAGAGGAGATTTATGGAGCATTCAGACTGCAGGAATGAAATGTATTAATTCTTCGGTATAATTTTGATTCACCGAGCATTTTTCCTGAAGTGATGTCTTCAAAATGTAAATAAAGGTTTTACTTTCAACTCAATTTTGAGTGAACTGAGAATTATTTCTACTCGGTCAACCTGATGCATTTTGAAATGGGAGACCTTTTTCGGTTTGATGAATGTTCGACAACTAATTACGACTGCAACGCATCGAGCAACCCTGAGAGTCGAAATCGTGACACATACACTATATTGCCAAAGGTGACCGGTCACTTGCGCTTTTAGACGTTTTGTTAACTATCTAGAAAAATACATGAGGAATTAACCTGAAGCTGCAGGTGTGTAAACAGTATAGTATAGGTTATATATTTCCGCGAAGATTTTTTCATGAAACCCCATAGGGAACTGTCAACAAATTGAAAAAGAACGAAAGTCTTTTGGATAACCCTGTAAAAACTACTGTAGCAAAGTCGTTCAAACTCGAGATTATTAATAAGTGGCTTATTGTAATATACTGTGTTCATTTTTATGAGGATAGCATGTATAATAGTAGAGAAATTAAGGTTTTTATAAAAACAGTCCCAAATTTCGCCTAGTTTTTTGCTTATAATTTGCAGAGTTCTTAATATAAAAAAAAAGTTCTTTTCAAAAAATAACAAACAACATTGTACATAATACTCTGCAATCAAAATTAAAAAATAATAAAAATTAGATGAAAAATGAGCCGGTTTACTAAAAAATCTTTCACTGCACATGCGCGAATGCAATCAAAATATAATGTGCATAATGTATTAGCTAAGTATATGGAGCAACTTTTGTGAAAGTCTCAAAATCATAGCTTGAAAATTCTGAAAATTATCGTCGATAGAATAAGCTCGAAATCCGTTGTTCCCAAAAGGAAGCAAAAAGATGAGGGGTTGTATCCAAATATAGTAGTACGTGCAATATTGTGTACTCTATCTTTTGGTACTAATCAACAGATATTTGATACCTGCAGTTTCAGGTTAATTCCTCATGTATTTTTCTAGATAGTTAACAAAACGTCTAAAATCGCAAGTGACCTTTGGCAATACAGTGTATGTGCATCGGCTTTGGAATGTTGGCTTGTTAAGATCCTCAAACTAGCAATAAAGTCTATAACATGAGAATTTTTTATAAAAAAAATTAAGTTTCACGTGAGTTTTTTATTTATAACTCTTTAAAACATAGTTGAAAATGTCTGTGAATTCTGTTTATCTGTCTGTCTGTCCGCGCTCCAACTCGCGTAAATATACTCAGATTGCCATGTAATTGGTATATGTTATTTAAGTTATGCTATGGCATGTTAACTATTGAAAGACAAGTATGTAGCATGTATAGTTCGTTTACAGGGACACTCAAAATGTTTGTTGCATTAAGGGGTATGGGGAAAATCGTTTGCAACGAATTTTATGATGTTGGACCATTCCAAACATGCTGAAATTGATATACATCATTGAAGGTCACTATAAGATACATACTACACAATACGGTGTGCATAGAATTTATCGTTCATTCACAGGGGCACACAAAATAAATCGGTTACTGTACTGTGTGTGACGATAATTGCTGAAAGTGCGTTTTCACTTGTGGTATACATTTCTAATGTGACCAATTTTTTAATACTTTCCAAAAAGTGTTTATGAATTCGGTTTGTCTGTCTGTCTGTCCGTTTCTGATTCTCGTAAATTTGTTCGGATTGACATGCAATTGATATATGTTCTTGCGGTTTACTATGGCATGTTCGGTAATGAAAATGAAATGTGTAGCACTTACAGTTTTTTTACAGGGACACTCAAAAGAATACCGTTACATTTACGGTGTATAGGGAAAATCATTACCGGTTTATTTTAATGATGTTACACAATTTAAAACACATTGAATTTGATATACATACGTCACTGAGGTGCACTACAAGAGTCTTACTATGGAATATGGTGTACATACCACTTATAGTTCATTTACAGGGACACTCAAAATAATTCCGTTACATTACGGTCTATGGAGAAAAATTGTTTGCGATTTATTTTAATGATGCTACACAGTTTAAAACACATTGAATTTGATATACATACATCACTGAAGTGCACTACAAGAGACTTACTATGGAATATGGTGTACATAGCACTTATAGTTCCTTTACAGGTACACTCAAAATAATTCCGTTACATTATGGTCTATGGAGAAAAATCGTTTGCGGTTTATTTTAATAATATTTCACTTCAAGCATATTGAAATAGATATATATCACTAAGGTGCATAAGGTCGACACCAGACAGCGTTGTGAAATTTACCATGGAGATCTTGCTTTGCGAAGAATTACCTCCATGATTTAATATTTCTATGACTCACGATCAATGAATCTTTTGTTTATTTACTTTAACGGATTGAGATATTCAGCTGTTTACCTAATTTTCACTGAAGTTATCTCAGAATCTATACATTTTTTTAATGTAACTCATCTCTCAAGCAAATAATTTTTTTGAACGATCTTTCTAAAAATGTAATTTTTATGCAATTTTATTCGAAAAAATAATTTTTAATAAAAATGGCCGATGAAAAAAGTTGTGGTTAGCCCGTATTTGTTTTCCACAGCCACATGACTTGCGCTTTTATTATATAGATTACGTATGGTAGGATTTAACAGAATAAAGAAAACTTTTATTAAAATCTTTTAAAGTTTTGATTCGATTTTCATAAAATTTAAAAAGACTCGACAAGATTATGCAATGATTATATATATATTAAATTTTAAACCGTTCGGTTGCGTAGTTTTTGCGCTGTTATACGCGGACGGATGGACAGACGGTCAGACGGACGGGTCAGACGATGACTATAGGTGCTACGTATTTATATAATTACGAACAACCTAAAACGGATAATTATTATATTTTGAATTTATTATCTTTCAAACTAAATTTATTATCTTTGTAGAAATTTTACACACGTAATTTTGGAATGAAAAATACAGTCACGATTCTTTTATTATGAGTTTACTTTTTAATCCAAACTCTTTTATCTCTTATAGTCTATTTTAACCAGAAAGTTGCTCAAAGGCAAACATAACAAAATCGTCTTTGTGGAAATCTGTTGATAAATATATTGCTTGAAATCGTGGCAACGAGTATTAGTTGGAGATCAGAAAAATATTTTTATGACATAAAAGTTCTTCAAGGACATAAGTACCATATATATATATATATATATATATAATTTGACTTGAAAAGTTTACACAAAATTTATTCAGCGTGATTCAAAACTGCTATACAGGGTGTCTACTCTCAACAGTGTCCAATGGTTTATTCTTAAATCGATAGTCATAGACCCCCATATAGTTCCAATTACAAAAATGTTTTTAATGAGGTAAAGAAGTATTTCAAACACGATTAGGGTCAATAAAGACATTTCTTAAAAAAATAAAAATACGAAATTTAATTTTTTATACGGTACCCCGGTCCTATAAGTTGTATTTAGTAAAAATATCTTATTTGATTTGATTGTATTAGAGGGACTGCTCAGACAAGGAAACCAAGTCTGTAGAGCATAGTATCCCTGCCGGTCCCTTTATTAAGGTCTTAAAAAAAGTTACAGTGTTCAGTTGCAGCTGATGCCGCCGGAAAGCGCGACAAATGAGCGCTAAAACATAAACATAAGAAAGAAATAAAATACAGGCGACACTGCCAGGAGTGCTGCAATAGCGAGCAAGTGACAGGGACTGATTAAAGTTTTACAGGAGTGGCCTATCACTGCCGGAAAACAGATTTTCCCACGCGACACTGGACAGTGAGGGGCATCAATAGGTGGTGGAAACTTTTGGGCCGGAAGAACTCTTCGCGGAAAGCGCGCGCTTCTCTGCCAGAGATGTACGCACGACAGGGGACAGAGATTTGAAGAATTGTGACCCGACAGTTATAATTATGAATGCACCTAAAAATGACAAAAAAATAGTTGACAATTCAGGGAAAATTCCTTATAAATAATAGGATTTAATAAAATGAAAAATGTGACTATAACGTGGTCATAGAGGTTATAAAATGTCATATGCGTCATATATGACTATAACGTCATACATGTCAGATAACTTGGCGATACATCTCGGTCGCTTGACGATCAGTGTTCGGAAGCTGCTATAACAAGGAAGTATCGATTAAAAAAATTCAAATTACTTAATAAATATTTTTATTAATATCCTTTTAAATTTTGATTCGATTTTCATAAAATTTGAAATGACTCGACAAAATTCTGCAATGATTATATACAGGGTGTCCATAATTAAACGACCTTATTTTAAAGTGGTCTACAGACGAAACTATTGGTCAGAAAGTTGTGAAATTTTGTGAAGGACATAATGAAGGAATGGGAATTTGTTTAAGTGAAAGAAAAAATTTAGTCCAAAATTTCGCCGCCAGAGGGTGTTTTTTAATGAATTACACTTTTAGGATACATTTACGATAGGTTACAAATTTTATTACAACAAAACAGGTTGAACAAAACTTTTTCGCGACATGTTCTTAGCATTTCCCAGAACACACTGCCGCCAACTGTGGAACATGCTATCTTACGATTCCAGATGGTAGCTGAAAATGATGGCCGTCATGTGGAACATGTTTTGCTGCAATAAAATATGTAAATTATCGTAAATATATGCTAAATGTATAATTCATTAAAAAAAACATCTGGTGGCATAATTTTGAACTTTTTTTTTTCGCTTAAACAAATTCCCATTCCTTCATTAAGCCCTTCACAAAATTTCCCAACTTTCTGACCAAAAATTTCGTCTGCAGACAACTTTAAAGTACGGTAGTTTAATTATGGACACCCTGTATATTACATTTCAAACAATTCGGTTGGGTAGTTTTTGCACTTTTACATGCGGACGGACGGACGGATCAGACGACAACTATAGGTGCTACTTATTTATGTAATTACGAAGGTACCTCAAAGCAACCTAAAATTTCCTGAAATAAAAAAATAATTCAAAAATTGTGTCCATGAATATACGTGGTATTCTTACAGAAATGAACTGCATACGCCCATGTTAAGTTTCTTGGGGATAGCGTGACTAGAACTTCTGCTAGATAGTTGTGTCATAGAGCTATATTTTATAACCACCCTGCAACGTGAGATGCAACTGTAAGATGAAATTCACTTTTTTTCCCCTTAAATAGTTTGAATGTAGATTATACTGGTATAGGAATATAATAATTAAATGGAGACGAAACAAAGTATATTTTCTTCTGAATCTATATTTTTTTATGAATAGAAAAATATCTATAAAATATCATTAATGTAATGAAAAATTTTACTTAAATTTAAATTTATATAAAGATAGTAATAATATTAAACGTTTAATATTTGTCCAACAGATCAATGTGAATCTCAAACCTGCTCTTTTTCTTTTTAAGTAAGCACACAGAATGGTGACATCTTAGAATCACGTCCCGTAAATATTTTCCAAATATTAAACTAGGACACGAAATATTTTTATATCGCTGAAACGTGATTCATGTTTCATTATATCGTTCCAACGGAATTTGCAAAATAAACTCAGAATAGGAATGATTTGATAAGTAGTTTAAGAAAATTCTGCTACGAAACCGTTCTTATTTCAGAAATAAAATTGGGTCAATCTCACAGAAAAGGGAAAATTGGCTAAAAAAAAGGTTTTAAACTTTTGAATTTATAGAATGTAATTTTCTTAAAAATAATGCACATTAGCATTTTATTACTTTTCAAACTTTTTTTTTTATATCTGATACCTCGTTATACTGTACACAGTGTTTGATAAATGACCGATAAACTAGACAATATAAGTAAAATTGGATATGTCCACGGAGGAGACAAAAATTAATGTTTTCATTTTTTAACTACTTTGGTTTTCAGTTTGCTTAAAATGGTGCATCTCTTTTTATTAAACCCAGTGTTAAAACTGTCTAAAATTTGTATTATAATTATAACAGGGTTAATTGTGTTCTGGTATTTTGTACACCACTGAATTTATATAGCAATATTCTTAGTATTCGTCGCTAGCATATCAAACTATCGAATATGAAAAAATGCATTTTTCATTACTTTTAAAAATGCGCCGATTGTCACCACTAAATTTTATTAGAATTATTCGGCTAATAAAAATACAAATGAAATTTCTGTGAAGAACAGAGTTACCAGTTTGGCCGCCCTTTTTATTCAGAGATGCCGAATTCATACAGGAAATTTTGAGAGAAAAATTTTTACTTTATGTAATCACGAAATATGTTGTCGTTATATAAAGCAAAAATTTCTATTTTAAATTTCTGGTAAGGATTCAAAATTTCTGAATGGAAAAGGAGGCCAAACTGGCAACCCTGGTGATGTTGCAACCCTGAAACCCTATTAAAATTTAGTGGTGACAATCGGCTCATTTTTAAAAGTAATGAAAAATGCATTTTTTCACATTCGATAGTTTGACATGGTAGCGACGATGTCATCGCAGAATTTATCGATTAAAGAAGAAAAAGATTGCTATATAAATTTAGTTGTGTACAAAATACCGGAACACAATCACCCCTGTTATAAATTAGCTTTTTCTTACCTTATTTATGATGACCACGGAGTGTACACTGAGAACTTTGCCAAACTCCAAATGGAACTAATACTGGCACACCAGCTGCTAGTATTATACCGTAAAATTAACAGTAATAAACAGTAAAAAATGCAGTAATACGCTGCGCGGTATCGTATTATTGCTTATTACCAAAAATTTCTTTTCCAAATCTTTAAACATTTTCTGAACAATATGCAAAAAACCGCATTAAAAAATCTGCATTATTTCTTGAGTTATAATCGTTTATAAACGACTTTACATGGATACTTTAATTGAACATTGAAACTTTAAGATACGTTTTCACAGATTAGTAAATTTTGCATTTGCGCTCACTGTTACTTTCAAAATATTGGGTTGTTCGGAAAGGTTTTTCCGTTTGGGAAAGTTGGTCGTACCCGAAAATTCTATCATTTAATTATTAGACATTAATTCCAATATCTAATGTTTAATAACTGACGAGCAGAATTTTCCGGTACGAACTAGTTTTCCCAAACGGAAAGAACTTTCCGAACAACCCAATACAACATGCTACAGTTTTAAAAATTTAATCACATGTGCGTTTCTTTATAATCTACTTGCTAAAACTTAAAGAAATGACATATTACCATTATTATTATTATTATTGTTGTTGTTGTTGTTGTATTTAAAAAAAATATGATTTTTTTTTTTTTTAATTTTTCTAAATTTTATATTAAAATTCAAATTTTAAACAGTATTTTTTGTGTATATTTTGGATTTAAGTTAGAGTGTTTTGAGTGTGTTTTGATTCTATTTTGGTCAAAATTTGCTTTTTCTGTATGCATATTTTCTAGATTTATCATGCGTGCAGCAACTTAATGATTTTCATTCACGTATTAGTGATATGAAATTTTTAAATTAAAATTAAAATATTATTTTTGGGTACTTTTCGGTTAGCCGGGCGCCAGTGATATATGTACATACATAAATATATATGTACATACATTACATATATATATTCATACATATATGTGTATATATACATGTATGTACATATTTGTATATGTAGATATATGTGTATACATTGTATATATGTGTATATATACATGTATATATATCACTGGCGCCCGGCTAACCGAAAAGTACCTATTTTTGTATATACAACATTTATTTTTCCATGTAATATACTTAAGAATATACACTTTAGGCAGGAAGGAGAATAAAAAATCGTAATTGTATATTATTTGAGTTTTGGTACTTTGAAAATAGTGATGTTTTGATTGTTTCGACAAACTCAAAGGTCCTGTGCCCTTTGTTTCTTTACCAAACTGAAAGCTATAGATATATAATGACTTACTCTGAGCAATGACCCTACAAGGCATTCGTTGCGACCTGTGTTGACGCAGATTTCTGCAATAATCAACTCTTGTCAACTATGGATCGTACAGACGCAAGGAAGAGACAAAGGTATTTGAGTTTTTGAGTAAGGTATCCCGTTTTGAAACAATGATTTTATAGTCGGCAAAATATAAAATAATCGTATTGTTATAGAGGGGCCGGGAAAATAATAAAATTCAAACAGAAGGGGTAGAAGAGTAGTAGGTCGAAGAGATCCTTTACACAGGATGTCGCACACTATCCCAAGAGAACCATTGACCTAACCACCTTCTGAGTCATGCCTATTATCACAGGGATGGCGAACATATCTATGGCACGCGTGCTGAAAGTGGCATGCGACAGCATAATTTTCGGCACTGTGTTGATAAAGATTATAAATGAAGATATAATGACCAAATGCACGAATTTAATTAAACTGAGATTGTCTAAAATCGCTTGATTGGAAAATGAAAACTTTTAATTGCAGCTTTTTGAATCCCAGTCTAATTCAATATGGGCTCTAAAATTTAGCAAACTAAGAAAACATATGAGAACTATCTAAAAGGGAAGAAATTATAAATATAAATTTCGTGATAAAAGGATGACAATCTGAACTTTATTTTCTGAGCTATTTAAAGAATCTGGCATTTGTCATTTTAGCAATTTGTTCATTTATCCATATCTGTCAGTAATTTTTTTCTGAAACGAATATTATAAAAAGAACGAAAAATCATGAATTCGGCATAGATTATGAAACACTTTCCAACAGTAATAGAATATTGTTAAAATATTTAATTTTTTCATACTATGAAATGAGTTAGCTAAATAAACAATTTAAAAAAAAATGCTATGTACACCATATTCTAATATTAAGCATCCTCTGGTGCATTTTGGTGATTATGTCTATTTCACTATGATTGAAATATAATTATTATATGTACTACCTACGAGGTAGAGTCAATAAGTTCCCGGAATGGTCGCCTACATTCACGCAGGTGTTCGTTGGAAGGGAAATATCTTTTTTGGAGGTTGGCAGCACTGATAAGGAAAACACACATGCATCTGAAATTCATTTCCGGTACTGTTGACGTTAGCTGCAGATCATTTCTGACAAAGCGAATTCTTCATTCGTCGGATTTTGAAATGTCGTTTTTAAAGCAGCGTACAAACATCAATTTCTACGTTTTGCTCGAGAAATCGCCTTCTGAGACGCTCGGGATGCTGAAGAAAGCATACGGAAACGATGGCATAAGCGTTTTCGTAAAGGTCAGAAAAAACATCACGAAGGAAAGATAAATTTCGCTTGGACAAAAGCCGAGGGAAAGTGATGTTGGAGGTGTTTTTCGATTACGAGGGTGTCATTTATTACGAATTTATTCCTGAAGGCCAAACTGTCATGAAAGAACTTTACCTGGAGATCCTTAAGGGCTACGAGATGCAATCAGACGAAAACGACCTAAAAATGAGCAACGAATGATTCGTTTCTTTTACACGACAATACTCAACCACATCACGCTTTGATTGTGAAAAATTACCTTGCCAGACACAGTTTTACCACTCTGGAACACCGTCCTTATTCTCCCGACCTAGCACCAGCGGATGTTAACCTGTTTCCACGGCTTAAAATTAAATTGAAGAGACACAGTTTTATGGATTCAGATGAGATGATCGAAAATGCGACGAAGCTACTGAAGGACGTCTCAAAAAATAGATTCAAGGAGTGTTTTGAACAGTTATACGAACGCTGGAAGAAGTGTGTAGATGCAGGAGGAAAGTACTTTGAAGGCCAATAAGGTAAAATTATTGTTCTATTTTTTAATAATTTGTAATTGATTCCGGGAACTTTTTGACCCTACCTTGTATTACAACAGACATTAATTTATTTTAAAAATCACACCAAAGAGCAATGCATATGTCTAAAAGCTTCAAAAAATAGTTTCAAATTACACTAAAACTAGTCAATATGTCCAATGGTTAGAGTATCGAAATTGAATGTACTTTCCTCTGTTCATTATGACATAATTACATGGTATACAGGAGTTTGCGTGCTATTTCAGATTCATCATGTAAAAAGCTATAGTTATAGCTCGGATGAATGAAATTAGCGCTGCAGTTCACAGCCTTGTCCAATAAATTAGAATGAAATATGCCAGCCAGGATATTGTCGGGATAGCTCAGTAGGGAGAGTGTTGGTACGGCAAACCAAAGTACCCAGGTTCGAGTCCTGGTCCCGGCATATTTTCGCTCTATTGGAAAAAATCTCAACTATGATACTCCAACCATTGGATATAATTGACCTAGTTGAATATACTTTCCCCTGTTCATTGTGACCTAGTCAATATGTTTAAAAGTTTTAAAAATATTTTCACCTTTTGGTCCCGAGGCATCTTCATCAGTTACTGATGTTGTGTTTCTTCCTCGCTAGTCACACTGTTGAAACTACCTCATTTTTCCCTTTCCTAATAACATATGGCACCATCTATTATCAATCTTTGCGTGTATCATATTGCATTTTTTTTTATTTTTCTGTAATTATCTCTATGGCTTCCCTCAGTAATGTATAGTTTAAATTGTAACTTATAATGTATAATATTAGTATAATTTAACATATTATAATTTATGAGAAAAATCCTCAAATAATCTTGTGTTATCTAACGATATTGAATTTAATTTTATAAGACTCTTCTCACCAGAGATCGTGAGTGTTGATTCATGATAAGTTCTACTTTTTATTTGAAATTTTCAAAGAATAAAAGGAAAAAAAATCTTCTTCTTTCCCAACTCTTGATTGAAAATTATGTGATATCTAGTTAAACTATTAAAAAATATCATAAATGCTAGAAGCAAATAGTTTCCATTTGTCCATTTCTTTGTTAGTGTAAGAAAGGAACAAATAGTTAACAGTTAAAAGTAAGTGATTCGCATCAAAAATAAATAAATAAATCAGCGTTAGATTATGTTAAATGAGGATAAACATTTTTGTTTTCGATCATCCGTTGGAATGACTCTGCCTTCTTGGTACATATGAGAAAAATCCTCAAATAATCTTGTTACCTAGCAATATTGAAGTGTTTACGTCACCTGGGAGATCTTGAATGTGGATTCATCAGAAGTTCTACTTTTGACTGAATTTTTCAAAGAATAAATAGTTTTTGTTTTCTTTCCGAATTCTTGATTAAAAGTTAAGTGAAATCTAATTAAATTGTTAAAAAATAACATAAACGCTTAAAGCAGTTAGTTTTCATCTGTCCATTTCTTTATTAACGTAAGAACTGGACAAATAATTAATCGCTAGAAAGAAATGTTTCACTGCTATTTGTGATGAAGCAAATAAAACCCATCGAAAAATGCATCTTTAGATTATATTAAATGAGGATAAAAGTCATTTGTTGCAATGACTTTGCCTACTTACTATATATGAGGAAATTCTTCAAATAATCTTGTGTTACCTAACGATACTGCTCTTTCTTTCTCCCAGGAGATCTTGACTGTTGATTCATTAGAACTTTTCTGTGTAGTAAATAAAAAAGACATTTTCTGCTAAACAATCACCCAATCAACACTGGTCAACAAAATAATTAAATTATACTTTCTTTTCAGTTTTATTACTTGTTAAGAGTAATTTTTTTCCGTTTTAATTTACGAAGTTTTCTATGATGATGCAGTATATGAATAATGAATTAGAAATGAAATCAGTTTGATAAAAGAAATAATACTTCATTCTTTGAATGATTTTCACAAAATCTATATTTATATGTATACTATTATATAAAGAGAGAAGGCCTGACTGACTGGGTGACTCATCAACGCCCAGCAGAAACGACTAAAGATAGGATCACGAAATTTGGACAGTAGATTGCTGTTGTGACCTAAGCAAGCAATAAGAAAGGAGTTTTGAAAATTCCTTCCCGAAGGGTGTTAAAAGGGCGGTCGAACGTTTCAGGTGATTTCGCAGTATCTCAGCAGCAGTTTTAGGTAGGATCTCGAAATTCAGGACAACAAATTTACTAAAAAAAATATTAAACAGGTATTTCAGCGATTTTAGAAATCAAAAGTGAGGGGTTAAAAGAGGGGGGGGGGGTCGAATGTTTTAGGTCGTTTCGCTGTATCGCAGCAGCAGTTTTAGGTACAAGCAAGAAATTTAGGATAATAAATCTACTGAAAAAATGGTTAAACATGTATTTCAGTGATTTTAGAAATTCACCCACTAAGGGGGTTAAATGAAGGGTCGAACGTTTTAGGTCATTTCGCGATATCTCAGCAGCAGGTTTAGGTAGAAGAATGAAATTCGGGATAATAAATCCACTAAAAAAATAGTTAAACACGTACTTTAGCGATTTTAGAAATTCACGAATCAGTTTAAATATCGGATATGAACCCGATTATGGAAGATTAGACGAATAAGACAACAAATGCTGATTTTTTATTAGATATTTTGCGTAAGACATTTTTAAAAGGAAAATCGACGCATTGTCCACCCGCGCGAAGCTGGGACGATCAGCTAGTGTTTCATAAAAATACTATTTTAATGTAGGTAACGAAACTTTAGTATAAAATAAAACTATCGTAATTTTAATTAGATTTAACTAGCGAAATGTTATGCTATCGTTTGTATTGTTACTATGTCATCATTCACCACAAATTTTGACAAATTTCAAAATCACGAAAACACCAATAATTTTTACAAAAATAAAGTAATCTGTTCAGAGTTTGAGTGCGTCGTTAAATAAAAGTTTCTGAAGTGTTCGAAGTATTGGCGTTGCAACCGGAATGCGCCAATAATAATAATAATAATAATAATAATAATAATAATAATAATAATAATAATAATAATAATAATAATAATAATAATAATAATAATAATAATAATAATAATAGCATTAAACGTGAAAGTAAAACTAGGTTCCACTGATATAGTCAAACTTTCAAACAGAAAAAAAAAAAAATAAAACCCAGCTCAAAAAGTATTTTTTTCTTAAATGTAACTGCTTAGATCACAAATCAGAAGATAAGTTGTTGATTGTTACGATTCAAATTAGACTTGCTGTTATAAAAACGGAAAACGAATTGAAATTCAAGTTGATACTGAGGATATGCTATAGCTTAATGCTAGGTGAACGCCTATTGCTCCATGCATAAAAGGTACAAAATAAAACCAGTGAAATCGTAAAAAATGCTGGTTCATGGATCTCATGAGCCAGTTGGTTCATGGAGTACATGTTCCATTACTTAATTCTGTTTCACGTACCTAAAACACGGACGAAGATCAAGGCAAGAAAAACCTGAAAAAGGAAAATTATGCTTTACAAGTAGAAAAGGGGTCTAGCGCAAGCTATTGTTATTCAGTTTTTCGGATATTTTCTCGATTGCTGTCCCATGAATATGCCATAGTTGTGCCACAACAAGGGTCCGTCGTGACATAACTATGAGCTGACAACAGATGAAGGCGCTGGAAGATTATATTGCAAGAAAAGCAATTCAGGATACTGATAGTAAAAAATTGTTTATTTTAGGGTCTTGGCCCTGAACCTCAGTGACTGAAATTACATGGTCGTACAAGGTTGAACAAGCTCGTGGACGGGCTGATTTTGTATGACAAATATTATTCAACCCTTTTCGTTCTGGTGGGTGAATTTCACCTCACTTAATTTAAACCTGGAATGTCACAATGGTACCGGAATATTGAAACAAAATTTTCGGTTTATTAAGTACACGAACAAATGCATTTACTTATTTTTAAATAAATTTGATCAAAAATTTCGGTGTTATTGTGACATTTGAGGATTGAAATTAAGTGAGAAGAAATTCACCCACAAGAGCGAAAAAGGTCTTACATGGACGTTTCCGTAACGTATTAATTTGGCAGTGATGGAACAGTGCGGCGCAAGAGAACCAATTGCCATTGCTAAATTTAAGTAGTATTCTTCATCTAATTTAAGAACAGAAGTTCTGAGATTTTTTAAGCCAAATAATACTATTAAAAGCTATTGGTGACCATCGCCCAAATGATGCGCCACTGTTTCTGTTCCATCACGGATTTGGTAATATGTTTCAATGCGTATATATTATTATTTATCCTACTAGCGCCTAAAATACTGCCCATCGCAAGTAGAGTGCCATTGAAAGCAAATAGAGGCAAGCTAAAATCAGACAAAAAAGGCCAGAGCATAAATTTAAGCTCTTCTGTAGTTAACACTTCAAACTACAGCATCCAGAAGTTCTACTGAAGATGTTAAAATCTTCATCGAGTGGCAATGATTTGCATTTGAAATTATGCGTATGAAGGAATGGAATCTAATTTTCAAACTAACTAGATCTTCCCTGTATATTATGTGCAGAAAGCTTCATGAAAACAGTCTGTACGTGAGGTAACCAGCCCTTTAAAGCCGCTCACCTCCCATAAGCGCACAGTGGAACGACATCATATATTTTGAGAACATGAGACTTAAAAAAATTATTAACTGAGAAACTTCAGTATTAGTTGCGCACATTGCTTATGTGTACACTTATGTTTGTACAATTGGTTATAATTTCTTCCTATAATGTGACAACGCAATCGCTAACAGAAGACTCATCACTCGTAAGGAACATGATTATCTTCAGCAGAAATCAATTTAGTGCATAGTTAACTCGATTCCTGGACTTGAATGCCATCAAGCATGTTTTGAATACTTTAGAGGGAGTCGCCAAAAGTTTTTAATAGCCGTCTCCTTCATGATTTTACTATTTCGTAATTATAATAAAATAATAATAAAAAAATACTTATGGAATTTTCAGATTGTATGTTATTTATATTATATATATTTAATCCAATATCGCAGTTATTTTTACTAAAATATATGAGTTATAGATCAACATATGGGCGAACCAAAGAAGTTATTACAATATCATATTTGCAAACCTCTCACTAATCTTCCGAAAAATGTAGGTTAATTTGATCTAGGTTAAAAACGTTTCGAACCAGAATTAGTTTTATGTAATGAAATCAAATAAGTTCCCTGAAGAAATATGAAATTTAATAAATAATGATCCATCAAATAAATTTTCTGATTTGAAACTTCGTTGATCTGGGTCAAATTAACCCACGTTTTACGGAAGAATTGTTGGAGGTTGGCAAGTATGCAATATTGAGTTTGAATAAGAATTTTTCAATAATGAAGTATTGACTTGGTGTAAAATTTGACTCGCTTTTGTATACTTATATTTGATTCCAAATTTTGTCCAGATTGACAAGATCGTCAAGATTGACAGCAATTTGACGCAGGTGTGTTAGTGTGCGCAAGACAGAGAGAAGGCGAGGGTATTTATGCATACCGATACGCCACTATTACAATACAGGGTGTTTCAGTTAAACGTTTCAGAACTTCTAAGAGGGGTAGGGTACATACTGACAACTCGAAATCATATAGCAATGTGGGGTCGGAAATGCTTTCCTGAAGCGGTGTTGTACACAGAAGCACCATAAAGAAAAGAGACCGTAAATGAGAAATCGTTTTAATAATACACGAAAAGAAGCAAAAGGTACATGGATTAAAGTAAGTGTTCGAAGTTGCTTCCACGGGCTACAATGCACGCCTCACATCTCCGACGCATGGACATCCGAACATTCTGGAATACTCCAGGCGAATTTCGAATTTCTCCGGCAGCTACTGCGATTCTTGCAACCAGCTCCTCAGCATTGTCAACAGGGGTGTCATAAACTAGCGATTTCATATGACCCCAGAAATAAAAATCAAGACATGATAGGTCGGGTGACCGAGCAGGCCAATGCACGGGACCACCACGTCCAATCCACTGTTGACCAAATGTGACATCCAGGTAGTTACGAACAGCTCCGCTATAATGGGCAGGGGCTCCATCGTGTTTGAACCACATTGTCTGTTGCGTCGATGCAGAAATCTTTTCATCTCTCAAAAGTTGTGGCAATACTTGCTGCAGAAAGAGCAAGTAGTTATCTCCGGTTAAACGACACGGTAACAGGTAAGGTCCGATGAGGTGATCTCCCATAATACAGGCCCATACATTGACCGAAAATCGAATCTGTGCTGCATGACGTCGTATTGCATGCGGGTTCTCGACCGCCCAGATATGGTCGTTATGCGAGTTGAAAATTCCTTCCCTTGTGAAGGATGCCTCATCGGAAAACAACACTTCAGCAGGAAAAGTGGGATTTGTAGCACATTTTCCAAGGTACCACTGTGCGAAAGCAATACGAGGTGCATAATCCTCCGGTTGCTGTGCCTGGACACGCTGCACGTGAAACGGATGCATGTCTTGTTCTCGGAGAATCCTCCAGACGCTGCAAGGGGAAACCCCGACTACGTTTGCTAGACTTCGTGTACTCGTTCTTGGATTCCTCTGTACATGCTGCAGCACATTCTGTTCGACGGCTGGAGTCCGTGCTGTTATTACCCTGACCCTGTCAGCTCTTTCAAATGAACCTGTCTCAGCTAACCTCTGGTGCAGTCTTGCAAATAAATTATGACTGGGAATACGCCTCGCCGGATATCGTTCCGCGTACAAACGCTGTGCGGCTGGCCCACTAT
Organism: Maratus michaelseni; assembly: GCA_963931845.1. Lineage (NCBI taxonomy): Eukaryota > Metazoa > Arthropoda > Arachnida > Araneae > Salticidae > Maratus > Maratus michaelseni. The sequence continues at coordinate 113,386,521 of OZ007598.1, read as the reverse complement.
AATTTGCAGCCCCGTACACCAAATGCATATCGGCTAATTCTGCGTTCGTGTAATCATCCATCCTACTAACTTGGCGTTCTTGTGCGAAATGAAGATTCCCTGCACGAAAGCTCGGAACTGTTGCACAACGCCATCTACCGCGTCAGGAAAGCATTTCTGACTGCCCATTGGTATATGATTTTGGTTCGTCAGGATGTACCCTACCCCTCTTAGAAGTTCTGAAACGTTTAACTGAAACACCCTGTATATAACTATATGTCACTGTGAAACATTTTATTTCATCAGATTTTCGATATTTCCCCCCATATTCCAATATCAATTGTTGCGCAATATCATGGCATCATAGTGGAAGTGCAATAGATACATATGCTTTTTAGTCTCTTATCATAATATGTTGTTTTAATTAATATTTTGTTCATTGACTTCCAATCGAGTCCCCAAGGCTGTATCGACAAATTTTAATGTCATACGATCCACAAAGCCGAGTCGACAGCTTTTAATGTCATATCGACTCACAAGGAAGAATCAACAGTTTTTAATGGCAGTTTTTAATGTCAGGATTTAAAATCGCCCAAGCGTAGAAATCAACCACTTTGGCGACCCTGTGTCTAGGGATCACAGGCACCGACTTCATGCGCGCGAAAGAGGAAACCAGGCATACTTAGACCACTAATTTTGAAAAGAATTTTTGTCTAATTAGTCACTGTGATCTATTAAGAGCCTACTCTAGTCACGCGAAGAAACTCGCACGTTAGCATGTTAAACCTAAAAGAGCGTCCTTTTCAAATTTCTTGCTTCTATTTTAATATTTTTATTTTAATTAATTAATTAATTTATTTATTTATTTGCATAGATAGCCGGGGTTGATCTCTAACCGAGCCCGTTTTTACTTTTTCGATTTTGGTTGCAGTATTTTTGTAACGTTAATTTCATTTTCGGAACTAGTTCCGAAAGGTATCGTTAAAATGCACCGCAAACGATATTTCTCCATAGATCAAAATGTATTGGAATTCTTTTATGCGTCCTTGTAAGAAATCCGAAAACGCTACTTAATAATCTATACTTTTCAGAAAGAATCTTGTAGTCCACATCAGTGATGCATATCAATTTCATTATGTTTAAAGTATCTTTAAATTAATAAAATGCATCTGAAACGATTCTTCCATAAACCATAATGTAACGAATTCTTTTGTGTGTCCCTGTAAACGAACTATAAATACTGCACACTTCATTTTCAATTGTGCACATTACATAATAAACCCCAATAGCATATAAAAAATTACATGTCAATTCGAGTATATTTAAGAGAGTCAGAGCACGGGAAGACAGATAGTCGGCTACATAGACAAATGGAATTCATAAAAACTTTTCAACTATGCTGGAAAGTGATGAAAATGAAGATAATTTTCCGTTATTGTGTAATTAAAATATACCAACTATTTTCTAAAGAATGAAAAGCTTTTAAAATACGCTTGTGCACTCATCGACATTCAACTTTTACCTCTTCCCGGGATCTCAGACGTTCATTCATTAGTAATTCTACCGACGAAAATAAATAATGACGATAGTAAAAAATATATGTCCTTTGAAACAATTTTTGTCTACGATAAAGCATTAGAAATATTATTTGTTATTTGGAATATACTTTTATGTTTCTAATTGATAAAATACCTCAGGATGTTATAACATTATAAGTATTAATTAAAAAGGAAAACAATTAGAAAATAATAAAAAAAACAATTCTTTTACAGCATTTTGCAGAAATTTTAAAGAAAACTTTAAGTAAAATATAAATTTGGATTATTTTATTTTATCAAATCACAATTTTGAAGCGAAACCTCTTAATTATTGCCCGTCACAAAGTGTGATACGTATATAACATTGTACTAACATATAATCTCAATACAGTCTTTCTCAAATTACTAATGTGAAACCGTACAGCTGAAGCCATATATTGAATTATTCGGAAAGTTCTTCCTGTTTGGGCAAGTTGGTTGTACCGGAAAATTCTATCATTTAATTACTAGACGTTAATTCCGATATCTAATGTCAAATAATTTACGGGCAGAATTTTCCGGTATTAAATGGTTTTACCAAACAGAAGGAACTTTCCGAACAACCCAATAGTAAATAGAAATAGAGAAATCTTTTCTTTATCGTCAAATACAAAGATACTACCTAAATTCTAAACACAGAGAAACTTTCGAAATACTCTTGTTACGTAGCAATATTCAAGAATGGACTTCTTCCTGGATATCTCAGACGTCTATTTATTAGTAACTCTACGGATGAAAATAAATAATGACAATAATAAAAAATATATTTCTTCTGAAACAATTTTTGTCATTAGAAACATTGGACATTGTTATTTGGGGCAAACTTTTGTGTTTCTAATTGGTAAAATACCACAGGCTGTTACAACATCATAAGTGTAAATTAGAAAGGAAAACAATTAGAAGAAACAAAGAATAAAATCGTTTCTTTTAATGTATATAGCGAAGATTTTAAAGAAAACGTAAAGTAAAATATAAATTTGAATGAAACAAGTATAACATCATCTTTTATTACTATATTATTACATAAATTTTATTATAAAAATAATTGGAATAATATTTGACATTTGTTGTACCAAGCATAAAGCAAGATTTCATAATGCCGTTAAAAAGTGCAATATACGACTATGTCCTATGTAGTCTCAATACTGTCTTTCTCAAAATACTTCTGTGAGACCTTAAAGCTGAAGTCATAACAGTAAATAGAAATCAAGGAATCTTTCCTTTATCGTCAAATAAAAATATACTCTCTAAATGCAAAACATTGAGCAAAACATTGAGAAACTTTAAAAATACTTTTGTATTACTTAGATCTCAAATGTTCATTCATTACTAACTCTACCGACGGAAATAAAGAATGACGATAATAAAAAAATATATATCTTCGGAAGCAATATTTGTCAACGATGAAGCATTAGAAATATCAAGTTTGTTATTTGGAGTATACTTTTGTGTTTCTAATTGGTAGAATACCTCAGGATGTTGCAACAGTATAACTCTTAATTGAAAACGAAAACAATTAGAAGAAACAAAGAATAAAATCCATTCTTTTAAAGTATATAGCGGAGATTTTAAAGACTTTAAGTAAAATATAAATTTGAATGATTTCAATTAATTTTAACGAGTATAACACCATGTTTTATTACTATATTATTACATAAATTTTATTATAAAAATAATTGGGAAAATATTTGACATTTGTTGTACCAAGCGTAAAGCAAGATTTCATAATGCCGTTAAAAAGTGCAATATACGACAATGTCCTACGTAGTCTCAATACTGTCTTTCTCAAAATACTATTGTGAGACCTTAAAGCTGAAGTCATAACAGTAAATAGAAATGGAAGAATCTTTCCTTTATCATAAAATAAAAATATAGCATCTAAATGCTAAACATTGAGAAACTTTAGAAATACTTTTGCATTACTTAGCAACATTGAAGTGTTTAATTTTCCACGGAGATCTCAAATGTTCATTCATTACCAACTCTACCGACGGAAATAAAGAATGGCAATAATAAGAAATATATTTCTCCTGAAGCAATATTTGTCAACGATAAAGCATTAGAAATATCAAGTTTGATATTTGGAGTATACTTTTGCGTTTCTAATTGGTAAAATACCTCAGGATGTTGCAACATTATAACTGTTAATTGAAAACGAAAACAATTAGACGAAACAAAGAATAAAATCCACTGTTTTAAAGTATATAGCTGATATTTTAAAGAAAACGTAAAGTAAAATATAAATTTGAATGAAACAAGTATAACATCATGTTTTATTACTAGTATATTATTACATATAAATTTTATTATAAAAATAATTGGAAAAATATTTGATATTTGTTGTACCAAGAGTAAAGCAAGATTTCATAATGCCGTTAAAAAGTGCAATATACGACTATGTCCTATGTAGTCTTAACTGTCTTTCTCAAAATACTACTGTGAGACCTTAAATCTGAAGTCATAACAGTAAATAGAAATGGACTTAATGCTAAACATTAAGAAACTTTAGAAGTACTTTTGTATTACTTAGCGACATTGAAGTGTTTAGTTTTCCCCGGAGATCTCAAATGTTCATTCATTACCAACTCTACCGACGGAAATAAAGAATGGCGATAATAAAAAATATATTTCTTCTGAAGCAATATTTGTCAACGATGAAGCAGTAGAAATATCAAGTTTGTTATTTGGAGTATACTTTTGTGTTTCTAATTGGTAAAGTACCTCAGGATGTTGCAACATTATACTGTTAATTGAAAACGAAAACAATTAGAAGAAACAAAGAAAAAAATCCATTATTTTAAAGTATATAGCGGAGATTTTAAAGAAATCGTAAAGTAAAATATAAATTTGAATGAAAAAAAGTATAACATCATGTTTTATTACTATATTATTACATAAATTTTATTATAAAAATAATTGGAAAAATATTTGATATTTGTTGTACCAAGCGTAAAGCAAGATTTCATAATACCGTTAAAAAGTGTAATATGCGACTATGTCCTATGTAGTCTCAACTGTCTTTCTCAAAATACTACTGTGAGACCTTAAAGCTGAAGTCATAACAGTAAATAGAAATGGAGGAATTTTTCCTTTATCGTCAAATAAAAATATACTCTCTAAATGCTAAACATTAAGAAACTTCAGAAATACTTTTGCATTACTTAGCGACATTGAAGTGTTTAATTTTCCCCGGAGATCTCAAATGTTCATTCATTACCAACTCTACCGACGGAAATAAAGAATGGCGATAATAAAAAATATATTTCTTCTGAAGCAATATTTGTGAACGATGAAGCAGTAGAAATATCAAGTTTGTTTCTTGAAGTATACTTTTGTGTTTTGAATTGGTAAAATACCTCAGGATGTTGCAACATTATAACTGTTAATTGAAAACGAAAACAAGTAGACGAAACAAAGAATAAAATCCATTGTTTTAAAGTATACAGCGGAGATTTTAAAGAAAATGTAAAGTAAAATATAAATTTGAATGAAACGAGTATGACATCATGATTTATTACTATATTATTACATAAATTTTATTATAAAAATAATTGGAAAAATATTTGACATTTGTTGTTCCAAGCGTAAAGCAAGATTTCATAATGCCGTTAAAAAGTGCAATATACGACAATGTCCTATGTGGTCTCAATACTGTCTATCTCAAAATACTACTGTGAGACCTTAAAGCTGAAGTCATAACAGTAAATAGAAAAAGAGGAATCTTTCCGTTATCGTCAAATAAAAATATACTAAATAAATGCTAACCATTGAGAAACTTTAGAAATACTTTTGCATTACTTAGCGATATTGAAGTGTTTAATTTTTCCCGGAGATCTCAAATGTTCATTCATTACTAACTCTACCGACGGAAATATAGAATGACGATAATAAAAAGTACATTTCTTCTGAAGCATTTTTGTCTACGAAAAGCATTAAAAGTATTATTTGTTATTTGGAGTATACTTTTGTGTTTCTAATTGATAAAATGCCCCAGATTGTTACAACATTATAAGTATTAATTAAAAAGGCAAAGAAACAGAAGAAAACAAAGAAAAAAACAATTCTTTTAAAGCATATTGGAGAGATTTTAAAGAAAACATCAAGTAAAATATAAATTTGGGTGATTTTAATTCTGTTTAACGAGTATAACATGTTTTATTGCAGTATTATTAGATAAATTGGAAAATAACTTTTATTATGAAAAGAATGTGAAAAATAAATTTTTTATCAAAACACGATTACGGATCAAAACCTCTTAATTATTGTCCGTCAGAAAGTGTGATATACAACACTGTACTACATAGTCTCAATATTGTTCTTCTGAAATCGCTAATGTAAGACCTTACCGCTGAAATCATAACAGTAAATAGAAACGAAGAAATCTCTCCGTTAACGTCAAATACAAAGTAACTACCTAAGTCCTGTTAGTATATCGTATCGTAATTGTAATCGTAGCATTACATCTTAAATTTTATTGGATGATACTTTTGTGTAAGCTTTCTCGCACGTCCGGAAACATGACTGGCAGAATCCCAGACGAATTTATAAATATAAGTGATGTTCAATTTTCAGTCAGTTACTATGTTTTTGTCATTGTGTAATGTTCTCTCGTGACTCAATATATATTCGATCCAAGGCCTCGTCTATTTATTTGCTTTGTTATTTCATCAGCAGAGCGTGGTTTAATTCGCAGACAGAGTGACGCTAGTCCCTTTTCATATTTATTGCTGTGGTTTTGAGAGAGAAAATTTATTTTTCTTTTGTTTCTGTTTTTTTACCCAGCAATGGAAAGTGAAAAAGAATTATACGGAGTTGCTTTTTTTGACGGGGACGGTACAAATTTTTCTGTTTGGAAAAGGCGTGTCAAAGCCATATTTGCGGCGAAAGATTTGGATAAATTTTTAGACAATGAAATTGGCGAATTCATCAGCGACAACTTAAACTGCGGAAGTTGTAAAATCGAAAAAGGCTTATGCTTTATTATTATTGCTTTTAAGCGATGGGGTTCTTGCGTCATTGCAAGAAGAAAATACTGCGCACAAGATATGGAATAAATTAGAACGAACATATGATACCAAGCGTGCAGTTAATCAAATTTTAATTAGAAAGAGGTTAGCAACTATTAAAAAGGATCGTGTTGTGTCGATGAGACGTCACATTGATGAAATAAATAAATTAATTTCGTAACTTAAAATTTCCGGTGCTGAAGTAAGTGAAACCGATACTATTGTTTATATTCTAATGTCGTTGCCTCAAGAATTTGAAAATGTTAAAACTGCGTTAGAAAATCAACCGAATACTGTTTTGACTCTAGATTTTGTCACACAGCGGCTGTTAGGTGCTGAAGCACTTCTGCTCGACTCAAAGAAAGAAAAAGTGCAGTCCAAAACTGCTCATGATAATACCGCGTTTGTATCAACTCGCAAAGAATATGTGTGCAAAAACTGTAATTCAAAGGGGCACATAGCTAAATATTGTAGAAAGAAACTTACTTGTTTCAAATGTGGACTTCCTGGCCATTTTAAACGCAACTGTAAAACTGTTAAAAATTCAAATGATGAAAAATTTGCTTCATCAGCGGTATCTTTTGTTGCTGGGAACGTTAAAAAGAATGAATTTATAGTGGATTCTGGAGCGACTTCCCATATGTGCTCTAATGAGAAATATTTCACGTCTTTACAACCATCTTCAGGAACTATTAAGTGTTCGTCGAAAACAACGAATCTTGAAATTAAAGGTGTTGGAAATATTATTGGAAAATTATCAAACGGAATGGAAATTACACTAAATAATGTTCTTTACGTACCGTGGACAGTTGATTTCCGTTAGAAAAATCGAAAATGCAAATTATGCAGTTATTTTCAAGAATGAAAAGGTGCTCATAGAAAAAGGAAGAAATCGTTTTTGTTTTGGTGAACGTGATTCAAATGGACAATATGTTAGTTATTTTGTCCCAAATTATGAAACTGTTCTCACATCAAAAGAAAGTGATTCTGAAATTTGGCATCGCAGAATGGGCCATCCAAGCGCCAATGTGTTGAAGGAAATGAAACTTCCAATTCCCCTTTCTTTTTGTGATGTTTGTGTTCGAGCAAAACAGAGTGCAACACCAATGGGAAGAGGACTTAGGAAAAGAGAAAGTACTCCAATGACTGCTATTCATTCTGACATATGTGGCCCTATTGTTCCGAAAACTTTTTCTGGTGAATGCTATTTTATGACTATCATAGATGATTTTTCACGATTTACTGAAGTTCGATTATTGAAACATAAAAGTGAAGCTTCAGAGGAATTGAAAGTTTTCTTAAAAACTAATCCTACAGTAAAGAAAATCAGATGTGATAACGGAAAAGAATATTTAAGCAATGGTTTAGTGAATTTCACTCGAGATCTTGGTATAGTGATTGATCCTGCTCCTCCATACACTCCAGCTTTGAATGGAGTTGCTGAAAGATGCAATAGATCGCTCCTAGATATAGGAAGGGCTTTAATTGCTGAATCACATTTACCTAAGACTTTTCGGGGTCAAGCTATTCTTACAGCAGCTTACTTGAAAAATCGAATGCCAAGCAGCTCCAATAAGAACTTAACGCCGTATTTCTTAAAATTTGGAGAAGATGCCGATATGAAGCACATACGTGTTTTTGGATGCAGTGCCTACATGTTAGTTCCTTCCGTTCATCGTAAGAAGCTTGATGATAGGTCTAAACATATGATCTTCATAGGTTATTCTTCAATGGGATACCGATTGTTAGATCCTGAGACGAAACGCATAACTATATCAAGAAATGTCAAATTTGATGACGAGAAGAAGCATACCATAAACTCAAAACAACACATAGTGGAAAATTCAGAATTGACTGATTGTGAAATTAACCCAGATTCTCAAGAAAGAACTAGTGAAGAATCAGAGGATTCTGAAGAGAAAGAAGATAAAATGAGAAAATCCGAAAGATCAAGAAATCAACCTATTCGGTATCCAGCTCCTGAGGTGTATGAAGCATTACTTTGCCAACAAGAAACTTTATCTTTTGATGAGATCAAATTTCTCCCTGTTGATGAACAACGTTTATGAAAGGAAGCTATGGATGCAGAGATAGAAAGCATGAAAATCAACGACGTCTGGGATCTCGAAAAATTACCACCTGACAAACGAGCTATTTCCTGAAAATGGGTGTATACCATCAAAAGAGATGGACGTTATAAGGCTTGCCTTGTAGCCCGTGGATTTATGCAAAAAGAAGGACTAGACTATAGTGAAACTTTCGCCCCTGTAATAAGTATGCCTGCTTTACGTTTAGTGCTTTTTGTGATTTTAAATGATGACTTACATGCATTTGTTTTGGATGTAAAAACAGCTTTCCTGAATGGTAAGTTAAATGAACTTGTTTTTATGGATCAGCCGCAAGGCTATGATAACGAAAGTGGGTTAAAATGTAAACTCAAACGGAGTTTATATGGCCTGAAACAGGCCCCACGACAATGGTTTGAAAGGTTTCTTGAATTTGTCTCAAAATTAAAATTAAAATCTCTTGATAATGAACCTTGTATTTTTATTCGTTATAGTAATGGTCATAAAATAATTATTGCTCTGTATGTTGATGATATGCTTATAGCAGGTTCAGATTTAAATGAAACTAATGTAGTTATTTCTTTACTCTCTAAAGAGTTTCATATGTCAAAATCAGAATGTGTTTCAGAATTTCTAGGTATTCAAATGAAATTTAAATCTGATAGTTTAATAATGGATCAAGAGTCTTATATAATTAAATTGTTAAGTAAATTTAATATGCTAGAATGTAAACCTAGTGATATTCCTATTTCTCCTAAATCCACTCCATCTGATTTCAAAAATGGAAAACCATTTAATGGTCCATACCGTGAACTTGTAGGTTGTTTATTGTATTTAGCATATATTTCACGACCTGATATTTTATATAGTGTTAATTGTTTGAGTCAAATGCAGGAAAATCCTACTGAAGTTGCATGGATTGCACTAAAGAAAATCTTAAGATATTTGAAAGGAACTTTGTCCTTAAAACTTGTGTATAAAAAGCAAAAATCTGATCCTAAATTATCTATGTATGTTGATTCTGATTGGGGGGCTAATACAAATGATAGAAAATCAGTATCAGGTTACATTTTAATGTTTTGTAACATGCCTGTTCTCTGGTGTTGTAATAAACAAAAATCAGTTGCATTATCGTCAACGGAAGCTGAAGTTATTGCTTTAACTAAAAGTTTGCAAGACCTGTTGTGGTTCAAAAATCTTGCTTGTGAAATTGTAAGTATTAAGGATTTAGTTATTTTAGAGGACAGTCAGTCTTGCATAAAATGTATCAGTAATGAAAGTAGTTATGGTAGAATGAAACATATAGATATAAAACTAAAATTTGTTCGTAATGTTGTAAAAGAAAATAATATCAAAATTGAATTTATTCCTACAAATATGCAAATTGCTGATATGTTTACAAAGGCATTGCCTAAAGTTAAATTTTATGAATTGTTGGTTCTTTGCTGTTTGTATAAGTAATGTTTTAACTCTGTCATACTTTTAATGTTTGTTTATTGTAATTTTTTAGTCTGTGTTTTCTAATGTAATGCTAGATTATGGGCGGGTGTTAGTATATCGTATCGTAATTGTAATCGTAGCATTACATCTTAAATTTTATTGGATGATACTTTTGTGTAAGCTTTCTCGCACGTCCGGGAACATGACTGGCAGAATCCCAGACGAATTTATAAATATAAGTGATGTTCAATTTTCAGTCAGTTACTATGTTTTTGTCATTGTGTAATGTTCTTTCGTAACTCAATATATATTCGATCCAAGGCCTCGTCTATTTATTTGCTTTGTTATTTCATCAAGTCCTAAACATTGAGAAACTTTAGACATACTTTTGGGTTACGTAGTGACATTGAAGTGTCTAATTTTCCCCGAAGATCTCAGATGTTCATTCATTAGTAACTCTACCGAGAAAAATAAATGATGACGATAATAAACTAGTCGGATGTGCCAATCTCAAAACTTTCTTCAATATCACGCAGGTTTCGCATACACTAAAAAGAATCAGTACCCATTTATGTCAAAGTCTAACTGAATATAAAGTTTTATTAAATTCGTGCGTAATTTCTTAAGATATGACTATTGCTAAAATCGTGCAAATCCTGCAAAATGTAGCATAGCAGCGCCACCTGTTGGGAGATTTAGACCAAAACCTAATCAACAACATCTTATGTCAACGACTAACTGAATCTGAAGTTTGATGAAAATCGGTGCATTAGTTCTTGAGATATATTTATTGTGATAATAAGGAAAAAAGTAGCTTAGAAGCGCCATCTGTTGGGCTATTTACATCAAAACGTAAGCAGTATATATTTATGTCAAGGGCTAACAGAATCTGAAGTTTGATGAAATTCTGTGCATTAGTTCTTGAGATATAGCTATTGTAAAATTCATGAAAAAAGTGGTATAGCAGTGCCACTTATTAAGCGATTTTTATCAAAAACTAATCAGCACCAATTTATATCAGGGACTAACTGAAACTAAAGTTTTATTAAATTTCGTGCATTAGTTCTTGAGATAGAGCGCTCACAAAATTTTTGTCACATACAGACAGACAGAGTCACAGATTCACGGAGAGACATTTTCTAAAAACAGTCAAATCGTCTTCAGAACCATCTAAAACGTATAAATCCGTCGATAACCGGAAGTCGAAAATTTTCATGAATTCCATACTTTCTTCTTGTAAAGATAGAAGAAAGTAAAAATCTTATATTTCTTCTGAAGCAATTTTTATCTACGATAAATCTTTAAAAATATCAAGTTTGTTATTTGGGGTATATACTTTTGTGTTTATAATTGATAAACTACCTGAGGATGTTACGACATAATAAGTGTTAATTGAAAAGAAAAATAATTAGAAGAAAACAAAGCCTTTAAAGCATATTGCAGAGATTTGAAAGAAAACTTTAATTAAAATGTAATTTTGGTTGATTTTTTAATTAAGTTTAACGAGTACAACATCATGTTTTATTGCAGTATTATTAGATAAATTGGAAAATCACCTTTATTACGAAAATAATTTAAAAAATAAATATTTTAATTAAAACACGATTATGGAGCAAAACCTTTTAATTATTACTCGTCAGTAAGTGTGATATACAACACTGTACTAACATATAGTCACAATATAATTTTTCTCAAATTGCTAGTGCGAGATCTATTAGCTGAAGTCATAACAGTAAACAACAAGAAAGAGAAGTCCTGCATCAAGCTTAGTTTTTGAAACACATTCCAACACATTCAGAATACTGTAACAAAACTTCACAGTTTAATAAGGTGAAAGATGATATCTAAGTAAGCAATTTGAAAAACGCCTAAACAAATTTCAGAAATTGTCAGAAACGTATTCAAATTTCGCTATGAAGTCCTGTATATGATCTAAAGATTTGCATATAAAATACAAAGGATGCTAAAAACTAATTTAGTTAGGAAACGCGCAACACAGCTGAAAATTCCCTTTCCAGCAATTTCCATCAACAAACGAAAATGTACTCAAATTCTTTTGTCCAGCCCTGTATATGATCTATAGAATTTATATACACTAATTAATAAGCAAAAAAATATAGTTAAATTTAAAAACGAACTGAACTGTAAACCACAATTGAAAACGTACTTCCAACAATTATCGCTCACAGACAGTACTGTAACAGAATTCTTTTGTGTGTCCCTGTAAATGAACGATAAATGATATGCGCATCATATTCTATATTCATCTTGTATTGCACCTCAGTTAAGTATACCAACTTCAATATCTTCGAAATAGTGTAACATCATTAAAATATACAGCAAACGACTCTTACACATAGACCATAATGTGACGGAATTTTTCTGTGTGTCCCTGTAAAAGAAGTATAAATGGTACGAACTTTATTTTCAATACTGAACATGCTATGGTGAAACTCAATAATATATATTAAATACATGGCAAACCTAGTATATTTAAGCGAGTTAGAGCACAGTCAGACAGATGGCCAGACGACAGACAGACAAACCGAATTCATAAACACTTTTCAATTATGTTAGGAAATGTCGGAAATTAAGAAACCTTAACTTTATCCTGAAATAAAAAGATACTACCTAATTGCTAAACACTGAGTAACTTTTAAAATACTCTTATGTTACCTAGCAACACCTAAGTGTTTACTTCTCGCAGGAGATATCAAATGTTTACTCATTAGTAACTTTATAGACAATAATAAAATATATTTTTTTCTTGTGAAACATTTTTTTTCAACAATACTTTGAATTATACAGTACATTTTTGTGCTTCGAATTGGTAAAATGCTCTAGCATGCTACAACATAATATATATTAAGTATATAAATATTTTTGGTAGTGGCTAATAAATATTAGTTAAAAAGGAAATCAGAAGAAAACAATGAAAAAAATAATTCTTTTAATGCATATTTCGGATATTGTAATCATAGATTTAGCCCAAATATAATTTTACGTGAATTTAATAAAGTTTAGCGGACACAATGTCATGTTATTTTTACATAATTTGAGATTTTAACCCTTTGTGACTCAACAATTTCAATTTGAAAAAAATATTTACTCAGACGTTAGGACACATCATTTTAAGCATGTAAAAATTATAAAAATTTTGTAACATAAAAATAAATAATTATTGACTAAAAAGTACTTTTTTCACCTCTGCAATAAACAGAAAATTACATACTTCTAATAAAATCTGTCAATTTTCTATTACAAAATTGTAAAGTATACAAACTTAACTTTGTAAAAAATCTATTTTTGGACGTTTCCAGCCTTTTTAATATGACAAAACTTACGAAGTTTATTTTAGAAATAACGATATGAAACTGCTCAAAAGATAAATAAAACTTTGGCATGAAAAATTAACCCAGTACCCCGCCATCTGTTGTGAATTCTATAAACAATTTATATTAACTGCTGTGTTGGGAGATTTCAGCAATAAATAAAATAGTCTTTTAAAGCCCACTGTATAAGTAACATTGACTATTGGATATGTTGCAGATATGCAACGTATTAATGCAAATGATGAATATTAAAAACTAGCTGATCCGCTCGGCGTTGCCCGATCCTGGCAAAAAGCAGTACGAAATGCAACAACATTCTCAAAATCACTGCCCTTTCTCTGGTAATTCGTAATAAATTAATTGCATCATTTATTATAAATGTATAAATTATAAATTAATTATATTTTATCATTTGATTAATTGTATTATTTGATGATTAATTACATCATTACGTTGCATATCTGCAACATATCCAAAAGTCAATGTTATTTATACAGTGGGCTGTAAAAAACGATTTTATTTATTAACTACTTAAGCAGCATATTCCATAGTGATAGTATGCGGAATACTAGCTCTGTTAAATTTTCGTCAAAAATACAAAACAATTCAAAAATACAAAATTCATACCGGAAATTCTAAAAGAATAATTTTAATTTATGCAATCACGAAAATTCTGTCATTACATAAAATACAAATTACTACTATAAATTTCTGGTATGAATTTTAAAAAAGGCCAAACTGGCAACCTGGACATACGTCCTGGTATTGCAGTTAGAGGTGTACATGACGTACGCAGGTACGTCGTGATGCTTAAGGGGTTAAGAACTACCAGAGAGGAAGGGTTTCGTGTTGGAAGATAGCAGAAATAAATAAAATCGTCTTTTAAAGAACACTGTATAAGTAACATTGACTTTTGGATATTTTGCAGATATGCAACGTAATGATGCAAATGATGAAGGTTAAAAATTAGCTGATCCTTCCGGCGTTGCCCGATCCCGTCAAAAAGAAGTACGAAATGCGAAAACACTCTCAAAATCGCTGCCCTTCCTTGGTAATTCTTTAAAAAATAATTGTATCATTTATTATAAATATATAAATTATAAATTAATTATATTTTATCATTTGGTTATTTGCATCATTTGATGATTAATTGCATGATTACGTTGCATATCTACAGCATATCCAAAAGTCAATGTTATTGATACAGTGGGCTTTAAAAGATGATTTTATTTATTAAGAATTACCAGAGGAAGGGTTTCGTGTTGGGAGATAGCAGAAATAAATAAAATCGTCTTTTAAAGCCCACTGTATAAGTGACATTGACTATTGGATATGTTGCAGATATGCAACGTAATGATGCAAATGATGAATATTAAAAACTAGCTGATCCGCCCGGCGTTGCCCGATCCCGTCAAAAAGTAGTATGAAATGCAACAACATTCTCAAAATCACTGCCCTTTCTCTGGTAATTCGTAATAAATTAATTGCATCATTTATTATAAATTATAAATTAATTATATTTTATCATTTGATTAATTGTATTATTTGATGATTAATTACATCATGACGTTGCATATCTGCAACATATCCAAAAGTAAATGTTATTTATACAGTGGGCTGTAAAAAACGATTTTATTTATTAACTCCTTAAGCAGCATATTCCATAGTGATAGTATGCGGAATACTAGCTCTGTTAAATTTTCGTCAAAAATGCAAAATTTATACCGGAAATTCTAAAAGAATAATTTTAATTTATGCAATCACGAAAATTCTGTCATTATATAAAATACAAATTACTACTATAAATTTCTGGTATGAAATTAAAAAAAGGCCAAACTGGCAACCTGGACATACGTCCTGGTATTGCAGTTAGAGGTGTACATGACGTACGCAGGTACGTTGTGATGCTTAAGGGGTTAAGAATTACCAGAGAGGAAGGGTTTCGTATTGGAAGATAGCAGAAATAAATAAAATCGTCTTTTAAAGAACACTGTATAAGTAACATTGACTTTTGGATATTTTGCAGATATGCAACGTAATGATGCAAATGATGAATGTTAAAAATTAGCTGATCCTTCCGGCGTTGCCCGATCCCGTCAAAAAGAAGTACGAAATGCGAAAACACTCTCAAAATCGCTGCCCTTCCTTGGTAATTCTTAAAAAAATAATTGTATCATTTATTATAAATTTATAAATTATAAATTAATTATATTTTATCATTTGGTTATTTGTGTCATTTGATGATTAATTGCATGATTACGTTGCATATCTGCAGCATATCCAAAAGTCAATGTTATTGATACAGTGGGCTTTAAAAGATGATTTTATTTATTAAGAATTACCAGAGGAAGGGTTTCGTGTTGGGAGATAGCAGAAATAAATAAAATCGTCTTTTAAAGCCCACTGTATAAGTGACATTGACTATTGGATATGTTGCAGATATGCAACGTAATGATGCAAATGATGAATATTAAAAACTAGCTGATCCGCCCGGCGTTGCCCGATCCCGTCAAAAAGTAGTACGAAATGCGAAAACACTCTCAAAATCGGTGCCCTTCCTTGGTAATTCTTAAAAAAAATAATTGTATCATTTATTATAAATTTATAAATTATAAATTAATTATATTTTATCATTTGGTTATTTGTGTCATTTGATGATTAATTGCATGATTACGTTGCATATCTGCAGCATATCCAAAAGTCAATGTTATTGATACAGTGGGCTTTAAAAGATGATTTTATTTATTAAGAATTACCAGAGGAAGGGTTTCGTGTTGGGAGATAGCAGAAATAAATAAAATCGTCTTTTAAAGCCCACTGTATAAGTGACATTGACTATTGGATATGTTGCAGATATGCAACGTAATGATGCAAATGATGAATGTTAAAAATTAGCTGATCCTTCCGGCGTTGCCCGATCCCGTCAAAAAGAAGTACGAAATGCGAAAACACTCTCAAAATCGCTGCCCTTCCTTGGTAATTCTTAAAAAAAATAATTGTATCATTTATTATAAATTTATAAATTATAAATTATATTTTATCATTTGGTTATTTGTGTCATTTGATGATTAATTGCATGATTACGTTGCATATCTGCAGCATATCCAAAAGTCAATGTCATTGATACAGTGGCCTTTAAAAGATGATTTTATTTATTAAGAATTACCAGAGGAAGGGTTTCGTGTTGGGAGATAGCAGAAATAAATAAAATCGTCTTTTAAAGCCCACTGTATAAGTGACATTGACTATTGGATATGTTGCAGATATGCAACGTAATGATGCAAATGATGAATATTAAAAACTAGCTGATCCGCCCGGCGTTGCCCGATCCCGTCAAAAAGTAGTACGAAATGCAACAACATTCTCAAAATCACTGCCCTTTCTCTGGTAATTCGTAATAAATTAATTGCATCATTTATTATAAATGTATAAATTATAAATTAATTATATTTTATCATTTGATTAATTGTATTATTTGATGATTAATTACATCATGACGT
This sequence comes from Maratus michaelseni, assembly GCA_963931845.1. NCBI lineage: Eukaryota > Metazoa > Arthropoda > Arachnida > Araneae > Salticidae > Maratus > Maratus michaelseni. Next base: position 113,369,621 of record OZ007598.1, on the reverse strand, counting down.
TGCATATCTGCAACATATCCAAAAGTCAATGTTATTTATACAGTGGGCTGTAAAAAACGATTTTATTTATTAACTCCTTAAGCAGCATATTCCATAGTGATAGTATGCGGAATACTAGCTCTGTTAAATTTTCGTCAAAAATACAAAATTTATACCGGAAATTCTAAAAGAATAATTTTAATTTATGCAATCACGAAAATTCTGTCATTATATAAAATACAAATTACTACTATAAATTTCTGGTATGAAATTAAAAAAAGGCCAAACTGGCAACCTGGACATACGTCCTGGTATTGCAGTTAGAGGTGTACATGACGTACGCAGGTACGTCGTGATGCTTAAGGGGTTAAGAATTACCAGAGAGGAAGGGTTTCGTATTGGAAGATAGCAGAAATAAATAAAATCGTCTTTTAAAGAACACTGTATAAGTAACATTGACTTTTGGATATTTTGCAGATATGCAACGTAATGATGCAAATGATGAATGTTAAAAATTAGCTGATCCTTCCGGCGTTGCCCGATCCCGTCAAAAAGAAGTACGAAATGCGAAAACACTCTCAAAATCGCTGCCCTTCCTTGGTAATTCTTAAAAAAATAATTGTATCATTTATTATAAATTTATAAATTATAAATTAATTATATTTTATCATTTGGTTATTTGTGTCATTTGATGATTAATTGCATGATTACGTTGAATATCTGCAGCATATCCAAAAGTCAATGTTATTGATACAGTGGGCTTTAAAAGATGATTTTATTTATTAAGAATTACCAGAGGAAGGGTTTCGTGTTGGGAGATAGCAGAAATAAATAAAATCGTCTTTTAAAGCCCACTGTATAAGTGACATTGACTATTGGATATGTTGCAGATATGCAACGTAATGATGCAAATGATGAATGTTAAAAATTAGCTGATCCTTCCGGCGTTGCCCGATCCCGTCAAAAAGAAGTACGAAATGCGAAAACACTCTCAAAATCGCTGCCCTTCCTTGGTAATTCTTAAAAAAATAATTGTATCATTTATTATAAATTTATAAATTATAAATTATATTTTATCATTTGGTTATTTGTGTCATTTGATGATTAATTGCATGATTACGTTGCATATCTGCAGCATATCCAAAAGTCAATGTTATTGATACAGTGGCCTTTAAAAGATGATTTTATTTATTAAGAATTACCAGAAGAAGGGTTTCGTGTTGGGAGATAGCAGAAATAAATAAAATCGTCTTTTAAAGCCCACTGTATAAGTGACATTGACTATTGGATATGTTGCAGATATGCAACGTAATGATGCAAATGATGAATATTAAAAACTAGCTGATCCGCCCGGCGTTGCTCGATCCCGTCAAAAAGTAGTACGAAATGCGAAAACACTCTCAAAATCGGTGCCCTTCCTTGGTAATTCTTAAAAAAAATAATTGTATCATTTATTATAAATTTATAAATTATAAATTAATTATATTTTATTATTTGGTTATTTGTGTCATTTGATGATTAATTGCATGATTACGTTGCATATCTGCAGCATATCCAAAAGTCAATGTTATTGATACAGTGGGCTTTAAAAGATGATTTTATTTATTAAGAATTACCAGAGGAAGGGTTTCGTGTTGGGAGATAGCAGAAATAAATAAAATCGTCTTTTAAAGCCCACTGTATAAGTGACATTGACTATTGGATATGTTGCAGATATGCAACGTAATGATGCAAATGATGAATGTTAAAAATTAGCTGATCCTTCCGGCGTTGCCCGATCCCGTCAAAAAGAAGTACGAAATGCGAAAACACTCTCAAAATCGCTGCCCTTCCTTGGTAATTCTTAAAAAAATAATTGTATCATTTATTATAAATTTATAAATTATAAATTATATTTTATCATTTGGTTATTTGTGTCATTTGATGATTAATTGCATGATTACGTTGCATATCTGCAGCATATCCAAAAGTCAATGTTATTGATACAGTGGCCTTTAAAAGATGATTTTATTTATTAAGAATTACCAGAGGAAGGGTTTCGTGTTGGGAGATAGCAGAAATAAATAAAATCGTCTTTTAAAGCCCACTGTATAAGTGACATTGACTATTGGATATGTTGCAGATATGCAACGTAATGATGCAAATGATGAATATTAAAAACTAGCTGATCCGCCCGGCGTTGCCCGATCCCGTCAAAAAGTAGTACGAAATGCGAAAACACTCTCAAAATCGCTGCACGAAACCCTTCCTCTGGTAATTCTTTGGTCTATCGGAAAATAAATTGAGAGGCTGACCATGAAACGGAAGTAAATTCAATACGAGCCCACAAATGTCTGGGCCATTAGCAGAGCTGCCATGTCTCCGGCTTTTTGGATACCGTATTTTAGTACAGAAAATTTTGTTTTCTTTGATCGGACTATTCTGCGATTTAAAAGATCAACATTTTCTCTAAGAATATACTGGTGTACATAAAGCCGGGGACTTGGCAACTCTGCATTAGATTGATGGCGGTCAATTGTTGGCCAAAAGGAATAAAAGTTACCGTCTGATTTTCACAAAATTTGCATTTTCGGAATCAGAAAAAGAAACTACGCAAACACTGTGAGTTTCAAATCAACACCTCCAATAGTTTTCTTACTACAACAGATTACGAAGCAGGTTAAAGTTAGGTTTAGCAGGTTTGATTTTCTAAACATATCACTCGTTCCCATCGACAAAAAAGTGAAATAACCGTTTTTTTTGCCGCCATGTACATTGACGTTTTATATTTAGAGATAGATGTGGTTTAGCAAAACAGGGTATTTTTTTTGTAGCCTTTTGGTGTTATCCAAATGATGGCGTACATTATAGATAACGATACATTATAGGTAACGATAGATTAATAAATACACCATGTCAATATTAATTTTTAATCTTATTGTTTCGAATATCCATTATTTGTTTGCCAAATAAATAAAAAAAAATTTGTACGATAGACTGCTTATTTTCATTTGTTTACACTTTCACGTGAAATATTCTCCTCGATTGTTACAAGTAATATTTATTGCCATTGTTTCATGCAATTATTATCATTTAAAGCATTGTTATAGTGGCAACAATATAGTTTGTTAACAAATCATTTAGTTTTTCGAAAAAATTAAGGAAGGTTACCGTCCGATTTTCACAAAATTTGCATTTTTGAAATCAGAAAATGAACTACGTATACACTGTAAGTTTCGAATCGATACCTCCAATAGTTTTTTAATACATTCAAATAACGAAACTGTAAGTTAAATTTAGCAGATATGATCTTCTAAACAATCCATTCATTGCTATCGGTAAAAGAGAAAAAACCGCTTTTTTGTCTCTACGTACTTTAGCGTTATATATATATATATATATATATGTATATATATATATATATATATATGTATATATATATATATATATATATATATATATATATATATATGTATATATATATATATATATATATGTATATATATATATATATATATATATATATATATATATATATATAGAGAGAGAGAGAGAGAGAGAGAGAGAGAGATGTGTTGGAAAAAGAAAAATGTCTTGAAAAAAGAAAAATGTTTGAAAAATATTCGTAAATGTTTTGAAAAAATAGGTATACCATCCTACTAACTCTACGCAAAATCATTGTATAAAAATATGATTGATATCAATTGATTAATAATAATGACTGTAATTCGGATAACTAGAGTTTCGCTGTATCACCATAAACCGATGATATATAATGGAATATCTATTTAAAAATATATGCATTATTCTGCAATCAAAGAGATCAATAACGTTTCCTTCTTTCTAATATATCCCATTCAAGAGTTTAGAAAAAAATTTCCCGGGAATTTTTAAAAAAACAAAAAATGAAGCTTAAATAAATGTTTCTCTCCTGCTCAGTTATTTATTTGATCAAGATTTGAGCTAAAGCCTTGAAGTCGGATCATCTCTAATCGATTTCCAAAAAGGGGAAAATAAGCAGATTTGAAGAACAATGTTTAGGGGAAACCTCCACACTCTAATTGAGGCTTGCATTTGGACGCCACGCGGGCGCCGTATTATTTTTATGTCATATGTCTGACAGAAAAAAGTATGTAATAACATGATCACACTATGTGATTTAGGTTTACTCTGACATTCCAACTCACTACGTGAGTTCCACAAGCTCACTTAGTGAGTAGGAACATTCTATGGCTAGATATAGCCCACTACAATACATTCTGGTTAGATATTGAGATTTTCTTCAACTGATTGGCTGTTGAGGTTCGTTTTGACTTGTGCTCATGCTCACTCTTCCGATTTGTTCAGATCTTAGACACAGTGATACTATGTTCACACCTCAAATTTTAGTTAACTTAGTTCAAATTTTGGAGGTGGAGAAATGCCTGTTCACAGTGCAAAACTCATCTAAGTTAATTCATTGAACCTCACTTTGTCTGAGATCCAAAAAAATTGGAAATATGCACTTGCGCATAATTAAAATGAACCTGAACAGCCAATCAGCTGAAACGAATCTCCACAGCCAAGTGGCTGTATCTAGTCATAGATTTGTCTCTGCAGAGAGATATAGATATGAGTGAGCTTATATGAGTTTTGTAATGTGAGCAGGCATTTCTTATTTCGGGCGTACCACCTGAAAATATTGAGATACGTTAACTTAAATTGCTTAGTATGAACATAGTATAAGAGAATTTTCAAACTTTAGCTACATACCAAGATGACTTTAAATTTCAGTAAAAGCATTTCCAAGATACTTCCCATAGTAGAATATGTTCGGCCCTAAGAAAAAAAAGACAGAGAGGATACCTCATACATTTTAATCTCTAAATTGTCGCATTGAAAACGGAAATAGGCATTGGACTGGAAATTATGTCTTCATTCAATTTATGTTAAAACAAAAATTAAGATTAGGGGGTCGTTTCATGCTGAAATTGTACCAAACCCTCAAATTTTCAATTCCCTCATTTTGACATCATAGTTTGGAACTTCTAATGTTAAATTCATTTGTAATCGTTGCAAATCAGATTGAAATGAAGGTAGTTTTTATTAAGCATAATTAAAAAACTACTTGACGAATGATCTGCAATTTTGGATTCACATATTTTAAGTTTCTAGAAATCAATTTATGGTAAAAAAAAATTTAGATTAACATTTATATATACATATTAAAAATGAATTAAAATTAATGTATTTTTTTGACATAAATTTTCGAAAAATATGAATTGTAACCTATACATTTTTCAACAGAAATCGATTTCTGTATAGTAATACATTAAATAATTATAAGAACCTGAATATATCGAAACTTATAGCTACATTACACTCTGCCTTAAGACCTCTCTATATAATTCACAATTATTGAGAGCGATATTTTTAATGGAAATAAAGAGACGAAAAAGTAAAATGCAAATTTTTGAGTACAAGCATATTAAAATAATTGTTAATTGGAATAATGGTAATTTTGTCAAAATTATGCTATGTATGTATGCATGCATGGGATGACGAAATATGTAATTCCAAAGGAAAAAGTCATGTTGATTTAATAATTAACCGTTATTTTGTTATAAAATTAACGTAATATTATGTAATTTAACATTAACTTAAAAATTAATTTAATAAGTGAGAATATACCTGACAGTAAAATTTCTACTTGTAGTGAAAATATCAATACTATTGATATCATAGAGAAAGTTAGATATAAAAGTTTGATTTGATAATGAAAAACTGAGCATGAACTCTTTTTCGACTTACTTTAAAAAAAAATTAAATGTGCCGATGGCTTTTCCCCAGCCCTTTAATACCGTTTAAGGAAGCGATTAAAAAAAAAAAAAGTCTTGTGTAACTTCTAACATAGTAAAATTGTCTAGCTCAGGCATGTTAACAACAGCTGTAGAAAAAAAAAAAGATTGATTAGCATTTTATCAATTTTTTTATGTTCTTAAAATCCCGCTTCAATAATTTTCATCGAATATAAACTGGAAATTGAAAACAAATAGAAAAAAAAAACTAATGATATTTCCTTCTTTCTGATATATTTTATTCAAATCCTATTTTTTTTTTAAACAAAAAATTATGTTTAAATATATTTTATTCTCTTGCTTAGTTATTTATTTGTTCAAGATTTGAGCTAAAGCCTTTAAGACGGATCATCTCTAATCGATTTCCAAAAAGGGGAAAATAAACAGATTTCAGGAACAATGTTTCTGGGAAATCTCCTGACTCTAATTGCGGCTTACTGTTGGACGCTGGCGCCGTATTATTTTCAAGTCGATATCTTTGTTCCACGATGTAAATCGAAATGGTAATCTAGAAATTTTTTCAATCTTTAAGTTGTGTGCTGTATTGCCTTATAAAGTTTCAATTTTCAAGATATTCATACGGAACATTTAAGTTTTTAACACTTTCCAACATAGATGAGAAATGTTTATGAATTCAGTTTGCTGTCTGTCTGGCCGTGCTCTGTCTAACTAACTCTCGTATGTTATCTAACTTTTGTAATTGTACTCGGATTGCTATGTAATTTTTTAAGAAAATGAATTGTTTTTAATAGAATAACAGAAAAAATCTCAATTTTTTTAAAAAAAGTGGAATGACAAATTCACCTTGTAGTTAAAACAGACAAAATACTTATTAAAAATATACTTAAAAGGTGCTGAAATGAGACAGACATTTGTACAAGATATTATAACATACTTTAATCCCGAGATCTTTCGAACACAAACGCGTTCATTTTCAAGGGGAAACGTTGACTCTGACAGTAGAAGTGTCGCTTCAACTGTGTTGTTACATAACGGATTTTGAACAATGGCTAGTCTATTAATCTGTAGAGAGTATGAATGGTCCGTGCATTCAGGCGTCGGAGTCTTTGATATTTTCAAAATTTTGAACCATAACTCAAGTATATTGTAAGATAAACCATCATTACATGCATTATTTCCTTTACTCAAAATTTCTAATGATTCTCTGATTTTAGCAGTATAATATCTCGTTGTAGGTATCATTTAAAATAAGAGAATCTTTAGACATTTTGAGTAAAGGAAATAGCGCATCTAATGATGGTATATCTTACAACATTAAAAATAAATGTACAACGTGAAATAGCACAAATTAAAAATATATAAATTTTCAAACAACTGTTTCGAAGCCCCTAAAGCTCCATCATCAGTGCCAATTCAAAAGATTAAAAACCGATTTAAAAGTTTAAGCCATGTAAAATATGCCTGCGTCTTTCGCACGCGCCAAGATTGAATGGCGGCGACCTTTTTCACGTTGTACATTTATTTTTAATATAATGGCACAAAGTTTAATCCACCTTTTTAGATATCTTACAACATACCTGAATTATGGTTCAGTATTTTGAAAATATCAAAGACTCCAGCGCCTGAGCGCACCAACCTTTCATATATCCCTACAGATTAATAGACTAGCCCTTGTTCAAAATCCGTTATGTAACAGCAAAGTGCAAGTGACACTTCTATTGCCAGTCAACTTTTTCCCTTGTAAATGAATGCGTAATAACAATGAATAGCAGTGAAAATAGCGTTTTTTAACACTTTCCAACATAGTTAAAAAATGTTTATGAATTCTGTTTGTCTGGCCGTCTGTCTGTCCGAGCTCTAACTCACGAAATTATACTGGGATTGCCATGTAATTGATATATGTTATTAAATTTTACTATGGCACCTCCAGTAAAGAAAATAAAGTGTAGTACTTATAGTTATTTAAAGGGATACTCAAAGTAATTCCGTTACATTATGGGGGAAAATCGTTTGTGGTGTATTTTAATTATGTTACACTGTTTTAAACAAATTAAAATTGATATATATCACTGACATCCACTACAGGATGCTTGCTATAGAATATGGTGTGCATATCATTCATCGTTCATATACAGGGACACACAAAATAATTCGGTTACAGTATTCGGTTACAGTCGGTTACTGTCTATGAGCAATAGTTGCTGAAAGGGCGTTTTCACTTGTGGTTCGCGTTTCTAAATTTAACTAAAGTTTTGCATATCACTTGGTGCATATAAATTCTATAGATCATATACAGAGCTGCATAAAAGTTCTTTTCCGTTTATTGACGGAAATTGCTGAAGGGAAATTTTCCACTGTGCTATGCGTTTCCTAACCGAACTAAATTTTAGCATAATATGTAGTATATATACAATTCTACAAATTATATACAGGGTTGTACAAACTAATTCGGATATTTTTTCGACTATTGATAGTAATTCCTGAAATTGAGTTTTAAAATGTGTTATGTGTTTTCCAAATTATTTACTTAGACATTAAGTTTCACTTTATTAAACTCTGAAGTTTTGTTATTATAGTATCCTGAATGTGTTGGAAAGTGTTTTATAATCTATGCTCGACGCCTGATTTTTTGTTCTTGTTATTATTTTTATCTGATTAGCACTGTGGTATCACTTTGGTGCTCGTAGGAAATTCTATTATAATAATTTTCGTCGAATACACATAAGGAATGGAGGATTCAAATTAACAAGAAGCGACACAAGTACAAAATAAATTAGAAAACATATATTCTTGAAAATTATTAGGTAGTTCCGAAACTTGCAATAATCCCCAATCATATTTCTAAAAGGGGGGGAATAAGCAGATTTCGCGAACAACGTTTCAAGGAAAACTCCCGAATCTAATTGAGGCTTAACTGTTGGACGCCGGCGCCATTTTATTTTATGTCGATATGTCCGTCTGTTCCATGATGCAAATCGGAAAAGTAATTTAGAAAAGTTTTCAAACTCTAGCTTCTTACTGGGAAGCAGTGGCGTCACATTTCAAAAATTACGGGGAGGAGCTAAATAAGTCATTTTGAAATAAATTGATCAACTATGATTACCAATAATAAATGAAATATTGTTTTGAATAACTAATTGTTCAAATTAATTACCAATGTCATTGTTATGACATAAATATTTTATTTATTTTATGTAGAATTTATAGTATACCAAGGAGCGTACAGTTTTACGACAATTTTTAACAGAATTTTTCACTTTATGTAATCGCCGAAAACTGCTACAAAATCTGCGAATAAATAGCTTCGTACTGGTACAGCGCCTAGAATACGTAGTGTGGAAAAATGTTTTACCGTTTTTTAATTCAAAATTTTCGAATTCAAACCGGAAATTCTGAAACAAGAATTTTTGAATTTTTACTTTATGAAGTCAAGAAATATCTGCCATTAAGTAAGCAAAAGAACATTATAGGGAACTTCTGGTATGAATGCGAAATTTCGGAATTTGAAAAAAGCCAAACTGGTAAATGCTTTAAAAAATGCTAAAAAATTGTAGCCGATAAACGCGCAACGATGCGGTACAATAATAGGGCGATCGCAGCGACATCTGCTTTAAAAATAGATATACCTCTAGCAAAAGTAACCGTTTCACTATTGACAACATGAACATAATTTCTGAAGATCATTTAAAATTTATGATTTTGAATAACTTTTCATATTTCTTTCTACCTACAGAAAAAGACAGATCTTTCTTAATCTAGGAAAATATAATATAACAACGAAAACATACAATAACCTCTAATACGCCTACGATTCCGAAAAGCGTTCTACATCTTTGGCAACCTAAGAAATTAATATAATTTTGAAATTTAAAAAGCATTTATAAAAACAAAATTTCTTTTGCTACAAGGGATTTTCGGAATCGTTTCCAAGTAGTTTTTACAGTGTATTAATCAGTTTTCTTAACCTGAAATATCGGTGTTTAGGTTTCTATCAATTCTGAAGTAAATGTTTCCCTGTTCAACAAACATATTTGACGGACAAATATGATAAATTAACAATATTAATATTAACAATAAAATCAATAATATTTTCTTACTCTTGCATGTATATCAATCACGCAGCTGAAAATGTTTAATTAAGAATTAATAGTACTCTAAAAAGCGATATTCCGGTTTGAGAAAACGGATTAATTCGCTATAAAACTTCTCGGAAACGTTTCATTATCACGGGCAAGTTTAACGCCGGGCGGGTCAGCTAGTAAATAAATAAATAAATAAATAAATAAATAAATAAGAATGCTTTTCTGAATCAAGGTTAACTTAAAAGAGGTCATTGTATATTTTCGTTCGTCATATTTAGTTTCGTAGATTAAGAAGAAACAGAATAATTTATTAAGGAACAGTTGTTTTGTTTAGGATGCCGTACTTAAAAAATAAAAACGAAACCATTATTTGACCACTCATGTGTCTGTCTGTTTGTCCGTCTGTCAGAGCAGTTTTTCTCCTAAATTATGGAACTTGGAGAGTTCAAACTTGGGAAAGTTATAAAGTCTATTCACACACGTATTTTCAGATTATTCGCCATTCACAAATATATTTTGGAAAAATTTTGGGGATCAATTAAGTTTCTAAAAAAAAAAGTTTCCTTTTTGTCTATCGTGTGGGGTATCGTTCGAAAGGTTTTGTAACACCGAACTCCAATATATGTATATTTTAATTTTAGATATTATATATCCAGATATATCATCGAAAATGCTCTGCAAAAATATGTCTCCCCCCCTCCCCTCTATTTCCGAATTTACTGAAACTAAAGTTATGAAAAATTAAGGGTAGTAGGAGTTTATTTAAACCTTACAGGAAAACTATAGCGATTTTCCTACGTCACATAGTTTTTGAGAAAGACGCACTTTTCCGTTACACACAAGCTTTAATTTTCGGGCGGTCAGCGGGGAAATTGACGGGGAAATTCTACGTCGATGTATCTATCGACGCAGAATCATCCACTGATATTTGATAATGAGTTTCGAAATAATTGCCTGTGATGAGCCGATATATTAATTAAGTTACTTGAATTTTTTTCTTGTGTGGGTGTAGGGTATCGTTCGAAAGATCTCGTAACACTGAACTAAAAAAAAATATATATATTTTTTAATTATAGGTATTATATTTTCAGAGATATCGTCGAAAGTGTACTGCAAAAATGCGTCCCTCCCCTCCTGTTTCAGAATTTATTGAAACTAAAATTTTGAAAAAAATAGTGGTAGTATGAGTTTGTTAATTAATAAATAGTAATTAATAAATTTAATGTACGGAACCCTTTGATCGCGAGTTATACTCGCACTTGACCGATTTTTTTTGTATTGTAACTCTATGTCTGCCCTATTGGCTGGTTCCTAGAATAACCCTGAAAAAGAACAAGTTCTCAATCTCGGAAAAAGGAGACGGAATGAATACGGAGAATCTTAGAAATCGGACGTTTCGGGAAATCCAAAGGCGTCGGAGCATTATCGATCTAAGACGTTGACAATTAAAAGATAAAAAAAAATTCCAGGAGAAAACGAAAAGAAAACCAAAGGCAATCAGTTTAATGCAGAGCTTAGCTTTTTGATAAGCATGTGGAAAAGACTGAACTTAACAAGACAGGCAAAAAAAAAAAAAAAAAACATCGATTGTGAATAGAAATTAATATCCAATAATGATTAATGTATATAATTGGCCCTGATTTTGTTAGGAACGTAATTTTCTAATACAATGTAAAAGGCTACGTAATGGTATTATTATAAGTTTTTGGAACAAATTAAAAATAACGGTACGCGTAATGAAAATGATAAACTAACATGACAATTCTGAAGGTTATTAGTTACAGGTACATAGAGAATAATTTTTCTGTTTTTTCCTAGTCAAATAAAATACTTAATGAAATATTTATTTTTTTAAAGTGGTTAATAATTAACTTTTTTCATTTATTAAAACTTCTAGATTTACTTGATTTGAAGAAAAAAAATCCTGTTGGGTTAAAAAAATAATAATTGGCAACTATGCTGCGATATCACTGTTTGATATAGTTCTACTGATATAACGTTAAATAAGTGATTCTCAAACTTTTATTCCCCGCGTACCCCTTTAATAATTAAATGTGCCTGACGTACGTCCTACTGTTTTTACTTATAAGAACCATCAATAGAAATGAAAAGAAAAAAAAGGAAATCATACAAATAAAATCATACAATGAAACATTCATTTTTCACACATTTTTTTTGTAAATTTTACAGATAACAGGTTTTCTTATGTCACGGATGTGTTTGTTAACTCTTGCATATATATTGAATATTTGGTGTTAATTTTCTGATCCCGAGTTGTAAATCATCTTCAACATCTAATGTGTTTTATAGAACAGTCAATGATGAAAACCTTTTTCACTGCATCATTTAGTTGCGCCACGATGTATGTTGGTTATTTATTACACTCGTCACGTCTGCGAATAAATGATTGACACAATATGATTGATAAGCAATCTAAATACACGTATTGAAATACAAAGCTTTTCCGACTTTGCGAAATTGTAATATACATTATTACTTTCAATAAAAAAATGAACAGATGACACATAAATATTTTAAGATTTTGAAAGTTCCACATAAATTTTGTTAGTATTTTATTTTGGTTCGTGTTTTCCTCTATCTGTTTTATGTTGTTCATATGGGTTTAAATTTTTGTAAAATTACACGGATTAACCCGAAATATTAATTTTCTGTTAAAATGAAACTCAGCTGTTTTTTTTTTTTTATAATTTAACCGTTCATTGGTTCGTGTGTGACCCGTACAACTCTAGACGAATCTATTTGCAGTTTAGGGTGACAACCAGAACCAAAAATTAGTACAACTTAGTTTTTCTCCAAATAAGCACAGACGGTGAATGTGACGTAACTGTGAAGTCACAAATGGTCGCAATAGCCAAAATCATAATGTTCACCAAAACGTGATACCTTTAATTCGATACGTAATGATTATCGAGCGACAATGACTTCGTGCTTTCTCTGTGAAGTCAAGGTGCGTCAGTGACCTCGTGATTTCTCTGGGAAGTCAATGTGAGCAGTTTCTAAGTCACTTGCACTTCGTCCCAAAATGGAACATGTCGATTTCATAAGTGACATCAAGGTGATTTATTGTCCCGTGATGGCAATGCGCAATTGCATTTGGGCACGTTGCTTTTGTATTTTGGTCGATTTTGGGTGAAGGTGCTACTCTCATACGTTTTAGCTACTGTCTGCACCATAGCGTAGGGAACTAACTCTTCCAGGATCATGCGCTTTCTTATCTTAGCCAGACTGTATTAAGCTATTCACCGTGAAGTATATATTTTATTTTTTACATGGTTTATCAGAAATTCGATTTTTGTTTCAAATACAATCTCCTTCTTCAGCTATAGTTTGAATAGTACTCGCACTAATGTTAGCCACATTATGTGTTGCATATGAGGTGCATTCAAAACTCGGACAAAGAATGTGTGACTGACAAAACAAAAAAAAACAATTTTTGTATAATTTCGAGTTGGCAATATAGCATGGAACTTAAGATTTTATTCTTCTCAAAGCTGAAATCATAAGCACATTACCAATCTATAATCTGAAATTCGTAATACATATTGTTCCAAATTTCGAGTGCGTGTGATTGAATGCAGATGAGAAAACAGTCCTTAGACGTAACAGTATTTATTTAATGAAAATATTCAAGGTAACACAGGAATTTACGATAGCAAAAAACACTAATTCACAAGCAACAAATTCAACAAATTAAAAAAATTCAACAAATGCCTCAATTGTACAACTAGGCAGCTTCAATAAAACAGCGTAAAGGTACTAAAATACCGATATAAGCATCCCAAAAAAGACTTTTAAGAATCGTTTCCTATCACTCTAAAATAAAACTGACTTTTTAGGAAGGGATGATATGCTGTTATCCTACCTGCTTTAATTTTGCACCCGTTTCCATGCGCAAGCACAAAAACAAACCCGGCTAGTTTCATCTTCAAACCGGTTTGTGCATTCGAAATGGTGTAGGGCATAAAATGACCGTTGATAGGGGTCTTGGAAAAAGCATTGGAAACGCGGCTTTTGTTTACCCGAACTGAATCATGGGTAAAAGCCGAATTACTGACCTAATCGATTGCAGGTCTGATTTCGGAAAAAAATACCTAGGCTAGTTTCGCCTTCAAACCAGTTTGTGCATTGGAAATGGTGTAGGGGATAAAATGACCGTTCACAGGGATCTTGGAAAAAACATTGGAAACGCGGCTTTAAAGTCTCAAGCGAGCTTTTTTGCACTCACAATCATATAAAAACTACATGGGCTAACTCTAACAGATTCTCATTTTTCACCACTTCTATTTGTGCTTCCAACCAATGAATGCGATTTTTCTAGAAATCTCTTGATAGCCTATATTTCCCGCGACAAACAAAGGTTATCCAAACTCCACCTATTCACCTGCGTCAATTGAAGATGTTCAGTGTCGATGTATAGCTGAAGCCCTAGTCAGAAAAGCAAGCTTTTCAAGTAAGTCATTCTGTCAATTCTGCCATTTCGAGCAAGAGCAATAGGAGCCTTGCATAGCTACCATCGCTCTAATAGAATAATCGCTCTTACCGCTAAAGGGAAAACAGTGAAAATCCGTAATAGTATTAAGAAATGGTTCTGCGTCAATTCGTTGCGCACAACTCATCGCGGAACAATTCATCGCAGCGTCAATTCATCGTGGCGACAACTCATCGCAGCGTTAATTCGTCGTGGTGTCAATTCGTCGTGACGTCAATTCGTCGCAACGAAAATGTTTTTGAGGCTATGATGATAAAATACAGACAATTTAGTAAAAATGTTAAATGATAATTAGTCTTTTAGATATAGAGAATTATAACTAACAATTTACATGCGATTATACCTAAAAAACAAATTAACATTAAATAATTTTACTAAATTATCTGTATTTTATCATCATAGCCTTCAAAAACATTTTTGTTGCGACGAATTGACACCACGACAAATTTACGCTGCGATAAGTTGTCGCCGTGACGAATTGTCGCTGCAACGAATTGACGCTGCGATGAATTGTGCGCGATGAATTGTTCCGCGATGACTTGTGCGCGACGAATTGGCGCGACACCTTAAGAAATGAATGACATACATTTATCGAGCTTATTCTAAACAATTTTTTTAAATGTAGATATGTAATACATCATTAAATTAACATGAAAATAAAAATCACTTTAGTTGAAATATCCAAGATATATTTATATCTCGGTTTAAATGAATTATTAAATATATGGTCAACATGTTTCAAATACACAATAATACATAATCATGGCCTTCACACTTCAAAGGAAAACACCAACTCACTGTTGAACGTGTTAACTTTCTGTCGAACACGGGTACAGTTACCATAACTGCCAGCCTCCGGTTTTTAAAATCAGATATGCAAAGTTTCTGGTTCAAAGCATGCATTGCTTTGAATCAGAAACTGTTTCAAGAAAAATTTTACCTTCTTTTTATGTAGTACTTATGTATTCTCATCCTTTACGCTTAGCCGGTTATAAACTAGTGCTTTACATAAATTTTCTATTACATTCTTATTACTCTTTCAACTTAACTTTTTATTATTATTCTTTAAATTTAAATTTCTATTTCTTTAATAGTTTATATTATTTTTAATTTTTATTTTTTGCTCTGCCCCTTTTTATTAATATTAATTCTTTAACATCATTATTATTTTCCAAGTAGTTCATAACTATAATTATCATTTTTCCAATGGCTCATCTAATAGTAAGATTCTTTTTAAATTCCTACTATTAGCTCACACTCTCTCTATATATATCTTGTTGGAATTTTCAATCGTTAATAAAATATTTTCTATTCATCCATTCAAGTTCAAATAATTTTTTTAAAACTTGTACTAGATGACAATTGATGTTAATACAGTTTTTTTCAAATATTAATTCATTAATTAAATTTAATTAATTAATTTTTATTTTTATATGGGAGAAAAAAATTTCTCCCATTGCTTTCATAAATTAAATGAAAGATTTATCTCAAATGAGTGATGCCAACAAAAAATAAAATACCGCAACGATGATTATAAAATAATGTTCAATAAAGATAACGTGGGATATTAATGCTGTACGGGTTTATTTTATATATTTATGATTAAAAAGTAGGAATTGACTGAATTTTTTTTTTTATGTTACTTGTTTATAGCCTGATGGGTTTGGAGCTGAAGTCAGCTCGGAGGCACCTCAAACCTGATTACACTGTTTAGCACTGTTTTGATACTGTTTATATCTCTTAATTAAATAAAACTTCTGATTGAAATATCTTTATTTGACTGGGAAAAAAAAACCTGGAAGGTTGGCAACTATGAGTTACAAAAGGGGTACTGTCCGGAATAAGTAATAAATTATTAATTTTTAAAAATTAAAAAATTATAAAAATTATAAAAATTGATTTCATAAATTATTACGTCAAATTATTACATGTGAATTGTGACACAAGTTTCGCCCCTCGTACAAGTCTCATACTTTGGGACAATTAAAAAAAAATATCTCTCATTTTTTTTACAGAATGAGTTACAAAGAAAAATATATTTTAAGTCTGTTTAACTATCCATTAAAATTTATTCGTTTCTGCCAAAAAAAAAAAAAAAAAATAAAAAAAAAATAAAATAAAATAAATAAATAAATAAATAAAAATAAACATTCAATTCCAGTGGTTAGTAAAATTAACTAGTTTACCATTTGATCAGCCATATTCTAGTCCAAATTTGGACTGAAAAGTTCCACTCTAAACTGTACTGTATAAGGATAACTATTCTTTCCCTTTTTTATTTACTTGGTTCTCAAAAAAAATAGTTTTCCTTCAATAATGGGAAACATTCTGACACATTTTCAATTCATTTTTAAACTTAAATGATACTTGCTGAATCTTAAATGATACTACATGATTCTTGCAGGAATGATTATTGAAGTGATTTGTAATCGAACACTTTTTGTTTTAATTTTCCAATAAATGAATTATATCTTGAGTCATAAGCATTTGTTGTCTGAGGATGTCAGGTCTGTTTCTTTATTTGCGCTGTTGTTCCTGGAAATTCGGTTAAAACTAAAAATTTGACAGCATTTTATATAAAATCTTCTGCTTTTACTAAAAGAACGGACAAAACAGTTCGATTACGTAGTTTATTTATAAGAGCACCTGCAATTTGATACTAACAAAATAAATGAAAAAATGTAATTTGAGAACAGACTTAAGGGATGGTGGACGTTCAAATTATTTATTTAATTTATTATTATTATTATTTTTAAAGAAATAAATTATTAATGACAGAAAACAAGATTTTTTTAGTCACACATAGCATATTCTGAAATAAAATGTATAACTCTTCTGCATGAAATAAATTTTCATTAACGAAAATAATGCAAAAAAATTTCATATTTAAAAAAGCTGCATGCTTTTTTTTTTTAAATGATACAAAATGCATGATTACTTTAATATAGGCTCAGCTTCCGAACATATACAAATCTCTACATTAGTTTTGATATGCATAAATTATTACTGAAATTATATCAATTTTCTTACATGATGTTGGGCAAGTTTTTGACTTTAATATTGTCAGTCGATGACTATGCTAATTAGCCAAGTTTTAAGAATGCCTATTTATTTGAAATATAAAACAATTAAAGTGCTTCAGTAATTTGAAAGAGATTGGAGGAAAATTAGAACATTTAGGCTATTTTAGGACTTATTTTAGGATACATTTAGACTTTTAGGATAGGCATGGAACATTTTAACAATTAGTTATAGGTGGTATTTTAAAACTGCGTTAACTTAGTTAAAAACTTGATTGAATTAAAACCACTCTCAAGCTAATTAAAGGTGAATGTAGATGATATTTTAAAACTGCGTTAACTTAGTTTAAAACTTGATTGGATTGAAATCATACTAGAGCTAATTAAAGCTGAATATAGATGATATTTTAACCTTTAGCACTCCACTGACGCCTATACGGTGACATACTAATTTAATCACCAAATATCACAATGTCACCGGAAGTTTTGATCAAATTTATTTGAAAATAAGTCAATGCATTTGTTCGTGTACATAATAAACCGAAAATTTTGTTTCAAAATTCCGGTACCATTTTTACATTTGGGGGATTAAACTTAGTATGTCATCGTATAGGTGTCAGTGGAATGCAAAAGGTTAAAACTGCGTTAACTAAGTTTTTGACTGAATTGAAATCACACTCTGTCTAATTAAAGGTGATTATAGGTGATATTTTAAAACTGCGTCGACATAATTGAACACTTAATTGGATTAAAATTACACTCGGGGTAATTAATATGTGAATCTAGATAACTTAACAAAAGAAGCTGAAAATCAAACACTGATTTCACTTGAATTCTTTTTCTTCTATTAATAATTGGTTTTTTTTTTTAATGTCATTTTCAAGGTTCACCATACGAAAAACTCTTCTTATATTTAAAATTTTTACACATTAAAACGTTCTTTCCTCATTTAAAATTCATGATTTAGAATCATCTTTTATGCCTCCTTTTTTCTCCTTTGTTGTATGGTATCTTAAAAGGAGTTTCCAGAATAAATCAGAGAAGAACGTGTCAGGAAATTTCTCCTCCATCGGGGACAGAAAAGGATATGAAGCTGACTTTTTTGGACATTTCTGAAAATTTAAAAGTGTAGAAGAACTTATTGATCCGAGGAAGCAAAGGAATGAAATATGAAATACCTAGAATATTAGAAATAAGAAAGAGAAATTGTACTTCAGGCGTAGATTATGAAAGACTTTGCAACACTATCAGGATATTCCAAAATACATACATAATTACGTCTGGATAATAATTAACTATTAAATAAATATATAACTATATCTATTTAATGATAAAAGACACTAAAAATATTAAAAACAGATTAATATAAACGTTTCGCGTACTTTTCGTATTCCTCATCAGTATACGTAAACAATTACAAGCAAATAGTACATTTAGTACATTTTATGTATATTCAGTATACGTACACAATTACAAGTATACGGTACATTCAGTACATTTTTAGTATAGTATTGGTGCACAATTTCATTGTTTTGGTTCTCCGGTGTTTTGTAATTTTTTACGTATACTGATGAGGAGTACGAAAAGTACTCGAAACGTTCATATTAAGTTGTATGTAAATGTTTTTAGTGTCTCTCATCATTAAATGTCTGTAGTTATACATTTTATTTATCAGAATATTGTTAATAAATTTCCTTTCTTTTATACAATGCAATTAAATATCTATATATGCTATATAGAAAACACATATCGCAGTAAGAAATCCATTTTTAACAATTGCTGTCTATAGTCGGTAATGTATGTAATTTTTTTTGCATAGCACTGTATATAATCTATAGCTTTTTATGCATACCACATAGTGAAATTAAAACTTAATTCACTTAGCAAACGCATAAAGAAACTAAAACGACTTCATTTGTAACGGGCAGTGTGACAATAGGCAACTTAAAAAAAATAGAAAAAAAAAATAAAAAAAAAATAAAAAAAATCAGATTGTTTTATTCCCACCACTTTTTTAAAAAGAGTTTAATTGGCCTTATTTTTGCGTTATTTAACTTGTCATTAAATATGGCGAATATTTCTATTTATTTCAAGAAAACGGTGGCAATAAAGCAATCTGAATTATAAAAAAAAGTAGCGAACTGGCAGCACTGGTAACGGATGTGCCAGCCATGACACGTAAAGTATGCAACATGACACAGTCTAAATGAACAAATTTATTAAAACAAGAAATGATGGGTCTGACGTTGGAGCTGGAGTATTTAACTATGCCGATCAATTAAGAGTAAATGCCAAATTACTAATATAAAATTAACTTACACTAGGCAAAATGGCTCCTTATAATCACTCAAAGCGGCTTCACTGGCGAAGAAACTTTATTTCCAAAAATACTTCACTAGAAAACAAATTCACAAATCCTGAATGACGCTATAAGCTTGAAATCGGTGGTTTACAGAATGTGTTTTATTTCGAATCGATGAAACACATTTATATCAAAATGGCACTCCTTTCCGCTAAAACTAGATAGCAAACTGCGAACATGTGGCATATAAGAAAGCTATAAAAAGTCTAGGTGGGAACAATAAGTCCTTCTTCTTCCTAATATAACCTTCTTCGAGGTAGGATCCAACTCCAAATCTACCCATACCAGCTTTCACTCCCATATTTATAGTTCGCTGACTGACCACCGCGACCGTAACACAAAACGGTATGAAAAACCATGAAACTCGAATTCAGGGAGGCAGAATTGCACCAGTGAAAATTAAAGAAAAATGAAGGATAGATGTCGCTTTCACGCACACATGTTAGCATCCGACAAAACGCTCGCATTCCATAACTAGACTCCCTTTAACGATTAATAGCTAGCTTGTGCGTGCCATAGTATGAATTATCATTCATAGATGCCAATTTATCCATATCCTTTTATGCAGTCATGTATATTAATTAATTTATGTTATACTATACTAACGTCATATAATATAGTAAAATTTGGTAAAGCATACTAACGACATATAATATAGTAAAATTTGGTTTAGCTGCAAAACGTGTAAACAGTTGACAGTGCACTTTCATGAAATCCTGTCCATAGACATTAATCTGAATTCTTTTGGGTAACTTAAAAAATATACTGGTATTTAAAATCAAAGGACCGTATAAACGCTGAAAAGAATCCGCCATTTTGCGTGAGCGTGAAGGGTTATATTCAGGTGGCGGTGAGCCTGCATCAAGTTGCATAACCCTATTGTATCTGAATCCCCACAATATTTTTTATATTTACAGTCGGGTTGATTCTAATTATTTCGTGTTCGAGTTAGGTTTTAATTTTTGCGGATTGAGTTTGGTAACCCACTTTTTCAAAACAATGTCCACAATAATGTTTAAGATGAAAAACTATATATTTGAAAAGAAATGAGTATATATATATGTTTATGTTTCAAAAAAAAAAAAAAGATAAAATGTTAGAAATATAATAACAGATTTTTTTTCATGATTGCATTAAAATACCGAGTTGAATTAGGTCGGGTTCTGGTAGGGATTCGGATTGACTTCAAATGGAATTTTCGGAATTGCGTGTCTGTATAGCACGACCTCTTCAAAATTCTAATGTAGATAATAATACAGGAAAGCCACCAGACGCGCAGTGAGCCAAAATGGAACCACGGGTATAAAACTTGTTAGGGGAATTTTATTTGCTCCTTCCTTATCCCATTTACATGTATTCATGTGAAAGGGGGAATTTCAAAAGATATTAATAATATTTATTAAATTCGTGATTTCTAAATGGAATTAATTTTTAATTAGTTTATATGTGTACAACAACATATTTTTTAACTAATTTCATTTTTAAATCAAATTAACATTTAATTTCTTAAACGTGCGTTATTTCTGATTTCTATGAAAAATACATACTGTACAGATAATAATATGCACGTGTAAGTGTATGTTTATACTATGAGCTATAGAAACAAACTTGAACCAATTTTTCACACCAACATACATCGAACTATATAGCGCGTTGCATTATTTTTATATAGAATGTGTCTTTGAGGGGGGATAAGAAATCACGAATTTAGAAAAAGACAAATTTAAATCCGAATAAACTTATAAATTACTTTCAGCAATTTTTCAGCACAATTTTTTCCTTCCTTATCTGCAGAAAAACAGGATTTAAACTTCGAAAGTTTAACCCATTTCCATCATTAGTGCATATACCGGGTGTCCCAAAAATGACTGATGGATTGTAAAATTCAATAACATGCAAACGGTGACAGATATTAAAAGAATCTTGCAGGAGGGTTATGTATGATGTCAGGAGTTTTCTTACTGTGATTCTTGATTTTAGTTCGAATTTAAAACAATAGATGGCGCTGACAGCGATTGGCGTTCAGTCGAGGCCGAAACTGACGCCACTCAGCATTGATGCACCGCCCCCTGCAATTGCTTGCGAGCTGACAAAAATGGCGGCTGTCGCAGGCGGATTTTTTTTAGCGTTTGTACGGTCCCTCGAACTTTAACACCAACAATATCTAAAAGTTTTCCTTGACTTATTTGATCTCATAAAAACTAGGTCTATTGTTTGAAATTCGAACTAAAATCAAGAATCACAGTAACAAAAAAACTCTGACATCATACATAACCTTCCTGCAATTTTTTTTTATATATCTGTCACCGTTTGGAAGTTATTGAATTTTAAAATCTATGAGTCATTTTTGGGACACCCGGTATGTGTCAATTCAAAATTTATTTTTATTCAGGAATTCAGAATTTCTGCAATGAATTCAGAATAGAAATTCCTAATTCATACCAGAAATTCTGAATAGTAATTTTTGCTCTATTTAATGACAGGCATTTCGTCATTACTTAACGAAAAAATTATTCTTCTGGAATTTCTGGTATGAATTCGGAATTTCTGATAAAAAAATTCCTAAACTGCACGCTAATGATGCAAATGGGTCACAAATTACAAGGGGTGTTCAAATGAAAAGGTACGAAACGACACTGTGGGTATAAATGAAGGCTTTATTCAAAGTATACACCATAGGCCTGAGCACAACGATTCCATTGATTGACGAGCCGAAGGATTCCTTGTTCCCAGAATTCCTGTGGCCGTGACGAGACCCAGTCCTCCACAGCGTCCCTGAGTTCGTCGTCCGAGTTGAAGCTCTTCCCTTTCAGGTCTTCTTCCCTTTTCGTCTACCTTGTCGATGAGATCGGCCGTGATGACTGTGTTTGCCTGGCCTGGTCTCGGGTCATCAACCAAACTCTCATGTGAAGAAAATCTTGTGTGGATAAATATACAATAAAATTCAACGTTTAACACACAATATGGAACTGTTGCACAATAAACAGACGTACGTTTTGTGAGTAACTTGGACTCACGTCTTCAGTGTCAGAAAAATTAAAATAAATAAAAATTATTATATCTCCCCAAAGACATGAAACGGAATCAAAAACCCAAATGCCAGACAATAACACACCGAAAGCTCATCGCGCATGAGCAGCCAATAAGATTAAGCCGGAAGTGATGCACTATGACACACTAAATCAAGCCAGAATAAATCAACCACCATGTCTTTGGAGGGATATAATAATTTTTATTTATTTATTTTTTTACACTGAGGATGTGAGTCCAAGTTACTCACGAAACGTACGTCTGTTTATTGTGCAACAGCTCGATATTGTGTGTTAAACGTTGAATTTTATTGTGTACAAACTCTCATGACCTGCACGAAAACGGGCACTCCATTTTCTCACTGACTTGTCGGACACACAGTCTTCTTCGTATACGGCCATCATCCGGCGATGAATAGCGGTCGGTTTAACACCTTCCGCTGTCAGAAATCGGATAAAACCACGCTGCTCCTCAATCGTCGAATTTTGCAATGTGAATCCTCACACGCACTGCCGCATCAATTGGACGGCGCTCTTTATAAGAGCCTCTGCTCTCTCCTGCGCAAGCGGGCGTCCGCGCATGCCCCGATCTACGCAGGAGACTCCAATCGTATCCCTAGATGTCTCGCTACGTTCTCCCATAGCGGCATAGGTAAATATGTTAACGCTTGCGTTGTTGCGACGTTTTGTACCTTTTCATTTGAACACCCTTTGTATATTCCTTCCATATAATTGTATGAAATTTACAGAGGGCAGAACTTACTACTCCCCTTTTCATAAATGGCTACAGGGATATTTTCTCATCTGTCCCTCTCCCCCCACTATCTCTGCGCTACTGATTGCCGCAAAAACACGAAAGTAATAAAATTTCCCGAAGTCTGTTTTATTTTTGTTGTAAAAAATTACTTGCAATCGCAATAATTGAACACTTATTTTGAAAATATAATTCTATAATTTTTGATTCACAACGTATCGCTGCATGGTAAAATTCCTTTAAATTTAAAAAGAAAAGAAAAGTAATTAACCAAGTAAAAAGTTATTTATTTTATAATCCCCTAGTAATTTTTAGGCAAAATTATATAAAGTTTAATTAACAAATACTTCATCAGAAATTCACATAAAATTGGAAAGGACTTTAGTTGATCGAGGTTTGTTCGCGCTCAATTTTTTTAAAATTAAAATTTATATATGTTACCAGTCTTGTTCATTATTATTTTTATGCGAACATGAAGTTTATATAACATTTCAAGATGAATGAAAAAAAAAACCCCTTCTCAGTTTGGAATACAAATATCTTTCCATAACATTCTAGTGATTGAGGTTGAATTTAATGATCGTTGAATCAACTCAACAAGCAAAGAGATTAAATGTAATAGTTAAGAATTTCAACTGAGGGATCATTATCTTAAAACAGAAAAAAAGGAAAACGGAGGAGTTTCAAAATCAGTTAAAACTTCAGTAGATAAAAAAAAAAAAAAGCTTTTATCAAGAAGATTAAAAAGACTTTTCCTTGTTGAATTTTAATGAGCATGTACACGAAACAGTAAAATTTGTTGCAATCTGAAGTGAATGTAAAAGTTGTAAGACTTAATTTATTGTTGATAATACTGATAAAGATCTTCTAATGAATCAAAGTTTAACATTTATATTAAACTGAATGTTACTGTGCTATTTGTTCTTTAAAAATATTTCTAGGTTTTTAAAATTAAGTGGTATTGAATGAATGGTTTATCCCTTTCGGCCCTGACTTTTTTCTTAAGTAAAAAAGAATTAAAACTTTTGTCAAAGTTGCTAGTTTTTTTACTATTTCAAAGCTATATGGCGCTACTTGTCCACTAAAAAGTCAAAATATAGAATGCACATATGTGATTATGAGGTTTTTACGTATCTGCAAGGCGTTATTTATAGTTTAAAGCATTTTAAAAGTAAGGAACACATATGTGACCGCCAGGGCCTACGGTGTATACTTTGAATAAAGTCTTCATTTATACCGACAGTGTCGTTTCGTACCTTTTCATTTGAACACTCCTTGTACTTTGTGACCCATTTGCATCATTAGCGTGCATTTTAGGAATTTTTTTTTTTTTATCAGAAATTCCGAATTCATACCGGAAATTCCAGGAGAAGAATTTTTTCTTTAAGTAATGACGAAATGCCTGTCATTAAATAGAACGAAAATTACTATTAAGAATTTCTGGTATGAATTAGGAATTTCTATTCTGAATTCATGACAGAAATTCTGAATTCCTGAATAAAGAGAAATTTTGAATTGACAAATACCGGGTGTCCCAAAAATGACTCATGGATTTTAAAATTCAATAATTTGCAGACGGTGACAGATATTTAAAAAATTCTTGCAGGAGGGGTTATGTATGATGTCAGGAGTTTTCTTACTGTGATTCTTGATTGTAGTTCGAATTTAAAACAATAGATGACGCTGACAGCGATTGGCGCTCAGTCGAGGCCGAAACTGACGCCACTCAGCATTGTTGCACCCCCCCCCCCCCCCCTGAAATACTATGCCTGCGAGCTGACAAAAATGGCGGCTGTCGCAGGCGGATTTTTTTTAGCGCTTGTACGGTCCCTCGAACTTTAACACCAATAATATCTAAAAGTTTTCTTTGACTTATTTGATCTCATAAAAACTGTGTGTATTGTTTGAAATTCGAACTAAAATCAAGAATCACAGTAAAAAAACTCCTGACATCATACATAACCCTCCTGCAAAAATTTTTTAAATATCTTTTCGGAGGATCCATCTACATGAATTACCAGAAATGAAAATATACGAGTACACTGACTATAGATTGTGACTTGAGTTCATAATTTCATACTTATTTGCATATAATTAGCACTCCTCGTTACATCGCTCATTCGGATATATCATTTTTTCATGTTTACCCAACATAAATGTAGATGAGAAGGTTTAAATACCGGCTAGTAGGTGATCTGAGAACTGAGCGCAACGCAGCATAGCGGCGATAAGCAGAGTTTATACCTTTCATTGAGAGAAGAAAGTCACGAACAGTACGTCGCTGAAGTTTGTCTCATTTACAATAAGTAAAAGGAAAAGGGTTGACACGACGAAGAGAGATATCAAAAGTTTTTCAGGCATGTGTTTCTAATTTTTTTTTTTTTTTTTTTTTTTTTTTAAATACTGATCGTTTATATGCCTGGAATTACGATTAAATTGCTTTTAGGATATATATAGCTCCTAAATGCCTCAAGCTCGTTATTGGTATTTTACTATACTATGAATGTGCAATGTCGATTTTAACTTAAATATAGCAGTGGTCTAAATCCCGGTCACCCAAAGAGGTCTAAAAACCTCTAAGCCGGTATATGGACCTTTCTGGGTTTGCTCCACGTGAAAGAGAGAAAAATAAAGTAACTTATGATATGACAGACGCTGTATTGCTGTAAAAAAGCAACCGTCGCTAGAAGGCTTCAGGAGCGACACTGGTTACCGGATCACCTCACAGAAAAGCACTGTTAGGCACTTCAAAATTGTCCTCAATAAATGGGAAAGGAAAATTAAGAGAATTTAGTACAAAGATGCATTATTCGGTATTCAGACTTCTGTAGGTTTGCTCCGCATGAAGGGTTCAGAAATAAATTAATTTATGGGACCATGGATACTGTATTGTTTTGTTGCGTCATTTGACTTTTACAGTGTATGGCTATAGTTACAATGTTGGACAAAATCGGAATAAATGAGAAAAGAAAGAAGAAAAATGGCGGATGAAAAACTAAGAAAATACAAGCGAAAGGGGCATAAATTGGATTTTAAAAATATAAAAAAGGAAAATATTCGACAGAGGAAGATGATGCAATTTGTGTTTTCTGCGAGGGTGCTTTCTATGTGGACAAGAAGGGGAGCCCTGGGTTCGATATTTACAATGCGATATGTGGTTCCATAGCGACTGCACCGATGCGGACAGTGATTACTGTGTTTGTAATTTTTGTAGATAAAGTAATCTACATTTCAACAGCAACATTTGCTTTGTTTAACACGTTAAAAACAAAACTAGGAACATAATGGAAAGAAGACTGTCAGAGATAGTCGTTAAGATTTTTATAAATTTGACAAAAATGCTTGTTTATTAAAAAATCAATGTTCTTCCTGTACATATTAAACGTTAGTAATCACTAAAATTTATTAAAACAATGTTCTATTCTTTTAATTAGGGAAATTAGCCTTATTTGTGTGATTATTTTGGAAAAAACCAAGGTAGCAGATACTTAGACCCCATTTTAAAAACTCAAAATTTACACTTTCGGAATGTTTCTTTTTACAAACAGGAAATACTTTTTAAACTGATTTTGTTTCCTAAGTTGATCTGAAACATATCAAGGTACACTACCATGACTTTTTACTCCAATAATATTCAAATTTGTAGGATCTAGATTGAAAATTAAAAACAAATTAAACAAGTTGGAAATTGTACGTCAAACGTGACAAATGAGGTGCGTTCGTACTATAACTAGTTACATAAATATTCAGATCTTTTCTGATTTTTAATTCTGTTAAATGAATTATATCGTCTGCGGATTAATTTCTGTCATAAAATAAGTATCTCGGTCGCTTGACGATTGAACTTCGGAAGCTCCTATAACAAAAAAGCACCGATTAAAAAAAAAATTCAAATTTCTTAATAAATATTTTTATTAATATCTCCTAAAGTTTTGATTCGATTTTAATAAAATTTGAAATGTCTCGACAAAATTCTGCAAAGATAATATATTTTAAATTGCAAACCATTCGGTTCGGTAGTTTTTGAGTTGTTATATGCGGACGGACGGACAGACAGACAGACAGACGGACGGACAGACGGACGGACCAAGCGACGACAATAGGTGCTAAGTATTTATATAATTACGAACGCACCTAAAAAGCCTGTCTGATTAGAATTGGACCGGTATGTGGGCCGTTTCCTCTTTTAAAAAGTTTTACCTTAACCATCCATTTTCAGTAATTGCATATGAATTGTAAAAATAGGAAATTTAATAATGTGTTGTTAGTTTATTGAGAAAATTGTAGTCTGGCTATAAATTTATGTTTTGGAGAGGATTATAAAACATTTACTAGTCGGTTATCATTCTTACTTATTTTTTCAATGCCTTTCGTTATATCGCGTATTCGGATCTAGTATATATTTTTTTATTGTTTCTTGATGATCATAATATAACCAGAGGTTACAAGCATATTGAGACAACCAGATGCAAATAAGCTCATTTTGGAAGAGAAATTTATGTTTTGGAGAGGATTATAAAACATTTACTAGTCGGTTATCATTTTTACTTATTTTTTCAATGCCTTTCGTTATATCGCGTATTCGGATCTAGTATATATTTTTTTAGTGTTTCTTGATGATCATAATATAACCAGAGGTTACAAGCATATTGAGACAACCAGATGCAAATAAGCTCATTTTGGAAGAGAAATCTCTTCTCATATCTAGTGTTTCAGAATCTTACATTCAGAAATTCCTAATTCACACCAGATTTTAAATAATAGTAATATTATTCTCATAATATCGATCATTATTTAAAACAAAAATAGTTATTCAAACTTTCTGCTGAGAATTTCGAATTTCTGAATAAAAAAAATTCCTAAGATTTGACAACACTGCCCATAACATTCCATTTATGGAGGTTGAATCAACTCAACAAGCAAAAAGATTAAACACATTAACTAAGAAATCTAACTAATAGACCAAACAAAAAAAAAAAAAAAAGAAAAAAAAAGGAAAAGAAAGGAGTTTTATCATAGTGTAAAACTTAACTAGAATAAAGAAACATTTTTCAAGTAAATGAAAAACACTTTTCATTGTCGTATCAATAGATTCCTGAATCAATAGATTTAGGAAATACTTAACATTTTTCTTCAATTTGTACTAAAAAAAAATCAAGAAAGAAAAATCATGTGTCCAGCGTACATTATGAAACTTTTTCCAACATATTCCGAAGTCAACAAAACTTCAAAGTTTTATAAGGGGACAGAGGCTGTCTGAGCAAACAAGGTCAAGGGCAAACCGGGCGGGGAGGTCTACACTTCGTCTTAAGCTCAACTAGCCCCGCCCATGTCTGATCAAATAATCTGGACAACGCATATCATATTTGAAAAACCAATTTCACCAATTACTATCTATAGCCGGAAAAATATCCGAAATATTTTGTGCAGCCTTGTATATGATCTATGGATATGTGTAAATACTCTACATACAATACAAAAAAACATAATTAAAAATTCACCTTCACCAATTGTCGCACTGCACTATATAACTTAATATTTGGAGATGATTATAACACATTTACTAGTACGTTATTATCTTTCCTTATTTTTTTTATATCATCGGTTACATCGCCTTTTTTCTTGTCTCTCGACGAAAGCGATATAACGAGAGGTTATTGTATATTGTTCAAGTGACTTTCAAATAAACTCAGCTTGGAGCAAAAATCTCATCCTACAATATTCTAATGATAGAAGTTGAATTAATGATCATAGATTAATACATTGTAGATAAGAATACCAACGGAGAGGTCATTATCTTTTAAAAAAAGAAAACGAACAAGTTTCAACATAAATAAGAATTCCAGTAGGGAAAAGTAACCCTTTTCAAGAAGATAAAAATTAAATTTCATTGTAGAATTTTAATGAGCAGATTTAGAAAATAGCTAAATTTCTAACCATTTGCAGAGAATAAAAAAGATGCAAGATTAAATGTTTATAATACTGATAACGATGATGCAAAGTTTAACATTAAAGTAAATGTAATGGTTTTCTCTATTTCTTAAAAAATATATTTCAAAGATTTAAAAATATAATAGTATATAATGAATAGTCTGTGAAGGATTCACAATAAATTTGATAGGTTACATCATGTTGATCAGGGTTTTTTCGCCATCAAAACATTTTAATTAAAATTGACTTGTTACTAGTCTCCTTTATATATATATTTTTTTTATACGAACACGATACTTATGAAACGTTTCAAGCTCAATACAAATAAACTCAGATTGAAACCCAAATCTCTGTCCACAACATTCTAATGATCGAGGTTGAACTAATGATCACAGACTTCATTCAATAAGTAAAGAGATTAACTTTTTGATTGCGGTCTAGGACTAACTATTATTTTTATATTCACTCATACCACAATTTACAGAAAGATTATTTGTCCGAAATTTCTCTTGAAAGTACCCTGCTATAAGCTTACAGTATAGATAATTTTTTAAAAAGTGGTCCGAATAGAATAAAGAAATCGTCGATGGGTCGACATATATTCCAACCCCGTGCACTGTTAAAAGTGGAGTTCGGTATTTCCCGAAGCAACTGGTTAAAACTAGCTGAAAATTAACTGAAGCTAAGATATTGGTGATAAGTTCCATAGTTCAGTGCTGCTTTCACAAATATCATTATATTAGTGAAATGTTGAACAATTTTCTGGTGAAAGGTTAAGCCATGAGTCGTTTTTTTTCTAAATCAATTTTATGGTAAAAGGTTGAACCGTGATTCAGTTTTTTTTCTCAACCAATATAATGAAAGATTCAACCATGATTCAAGTTTTTATCTAAACCAGTTTTATGATTATAGGTGAACTATGATCAAAGGGTTAAATGTAGTAGTTAAGAAGTCCAACTGAGAGATCATAATAAAAAAAAAAAAGAAAGGAGCTTTAAGATAAATTAAAACTTCAACAGAAAAAATAACCATTTTAAAGTAGCTAAAACAAAATAGACACTCTTTTGAAGAATTTTAATGAGTATACTCAGAAAACATTTAAATATTTTGCCTTTTGAAGTAAAAAAAAAAAAAGATTGATACTAATAATACTTTAAAGATGTTCTAATGATTCAAAGTGTAGCATTAATGTTAAACTGAATGTTATTCTGCAATCTGTTTCTTAAAAATATTACTAGGATTTAAAAATACAGTAGTATCGAATGAATAATGTGAGACACCTTATATAGTTTTTATTAATAAAGCTTTAACATAAATTTAGGTACATTTGATAGGACTTGTCTGTTTTGAAAATTTAACGGATTTTTTTTTATTCCAACTACTTACCAGAATTTTGAACAATAATTTTTAATGTATTTAATCAGCGAATGTTTGACATTAAATGAAGCTAAAGTTATCATTCTAAATTTCCAGTCTATATTTTGAATAAATGAATGCACTGGCAACACTGGATTTGATCAAGTTTATGAGACTTTGTTAGCGATAAAAATAATTTAATAAAAATTTCCATGTTACTAATCTTGTTTATATTTATTTTATACGAACACCATGTTTCTATAACATTTTTAATTCAATGCAAATAAATTCAGTTTGGAACACAAATTAAATATCTTTCTACAACATTATAATGATTGAGGTTGAATTAATGATCGTAGAATGAACTTAACAAGCAAAGAGATTGAATACAGTAGTTAAGCATTTCAACCCAGAGATCATTATCTTTTAGAAAATTGTTAAGGATATTCAAGATAAATTAAAACATTAATAGATAAAAAGAAACTTTTTAAAATAGATGAAAAAGACTTTTTCTTTGTAGAAATTTTAATGAGTAGATTCAGAAAAAAGGTAATATTTTTTGCCACCTGAAGTGAATAATACGAACGAAAAATCATGCGTCAAGCATAGATTATGTAACACTTCTCAACACTTTCAAAATACTTTTAGATATCTTTAACGTTTAATTTAATATCTCATGTCTAAGTAAACAATTTGGAAAACGCACAATACATTTAAATCAACAATACTCGGAAAAATATCCGAATTCTTTTGTGCAGCCTTGTATATATTCTTTAGATTTGTGTATTTACTATATAGAATGCAAAAATTTAGTTGAGTTAGCAAAAGCACAGAACAGTTGAAAATTCTCCTTCAGCAATTTCCGCCAATAAGTACAAATGTAATCGAAAGGTTTTGTGCTGCCCTGTATCTGATCTATAGAATTTATACACATCAAGTAATAGGCAAAAAATTAGTTAAATTTAAAAAACGCGTAAAGCAACTGAAAACACACTTCCAGCAATCATTTTTAACACACAGTACTTTAACCGAATACTTTTGAGTGTCCCTGTAAATGAACGATGAATGCTAAACACACACTTTTCAATAGTAAGCTTCGTGTAAAGCACCTCAGTGATATATATCAATTTCAATATGCTTGAAATAGTGACACATTATATAAATAAACCGCAAACGATCCCCCCCCCCCCTTATATCGTAATGTAACGGAATTCTTTTGAGTGTCCTTGTAAAGGAACTACAAGTGCTATATACAACATATTTTATAGTAAGCCTCTTGAAGTGAACCTCATTAATATATATCAATTTCAGTATGTTTGAAATAGTGTAGCGTCATTAAAATAAACCGCAAATGATTTTTCCCCATAGACCGTAATGTAATGGAATTCTTTTGAGTGTCCCTGTAATGGAATTATAAGTTCTACACACTTCATTTTCAATACCGAACATTTAGAAAAAAACTTATCCACTATATCAAAAAGTTTGCTAGTTAA
Source organism: Maratus michaelseni (assembly GCA_963931845.1). Taxonomy (NCBI): domain Eukaryota; kingdom Metazoa; phylum Arthropoda; class Arachnida; order Araneae; family Salticidae; genus Maratus; species Maratus michaelseni. The sequence goes on along the minus strand of OZ007598.1, from coordinate 113,337,328 downwards.
TTGTTTTTACCAAAATTTTAAATAATGAGACATTTTAAATTAAAATAATTTTACATAAAACAATTTTAGGTAACTGGTATTAGGGGACTCCCCTTACCATCGGAAAGTAAAGTTTAATTTCTTATTTTTTTCGAGTCGTTTTTTAATACGACCCGATTTCGTGATTTTTTTTATTATAGTTTTTTGTTATTATTGTTTAATGAATATATTTTTTTTTTTATTTAAACTAATTTCGAAAGAATTTTCCGGTGTCTATTGAAAATTTCTGCAGTTAATTTCGTAGATATAAAAATCTTATGATAAAAATTGGAATGATATGAGATTTCTTCAACACAGTTAAAAAGAATCGAGTTTTATAGTGCAGTACTATATACGGTTTAACCATATAAATGTTTTAATTTCTTCCTTTTAGTTTAGACCAAAAGGTTCTTTAAAGAATCTTTGATAGAAGCAGTGTGAAAATGACGATAAATAATACACATGTTATCTTCTCTCTCAAGAAAAGAATGAAGCAATCAATTTCTCTTAAAACCGGTGTACCGCCTACATCTCCTATATTTAAAATGGGATTATAACGGGGTGAAGGAAACAACATTCAAAATCCCTTTTAACCGATTTCCAACGAAAGAGGTTATACAATTCATTTGTATATACAGAATGTCCCTTTTTATCGTGTACCAATAGCTAATTGATAATCGTTAGTCTTAGAAGCACAATTGCAAAAATGTTTCGAATGTTGTTCTTCAGCATTTGAGGTCATTGAGCCTAAATGTTTCGACCCAAAAATGCGACAGTGTTCTTGTATTTAAAATCTTAACAGAAGACTCTACTTATAATAAAATACGAAGGCAAGAAAGTAACCATGCCGGTCGTGACAACTCTGGTCTGCGAATCGACCGTAGTTAAACGCCATGTTAGGCCTAATGAAAAACCTATGGTAACATATGACAGCTAAATAATAATATATCTTCTACTTAAAATCATGTCTGTTCAGCATATTTTCCTATAAAACATGTAGATCATATCCTATTATAATGTTTTATGTTCTTAATTAAAAATCCAGATTAAACATCGGAATCCCAGATATAAACAAACGAAAACTATTGCCATTCAGCATCACAAATCCAAATGAATCCCAAATGAACGACTCTTTGAAAGCTTCATATCCGATTCTGCTCTTAAAATATTTGTAAAAGCATATTAAAGCTTTTAAGTATTTTAATTTTGTTTAAGGCATTCAAAAACTCTTTTAACAGCCATCTATCGGAACATCCAAGTGTAGGAAAGTGTAGGTAATCATTCCAGAGCGAATCGAGTCGGAGCTGCGAACCCGAGCGTAGCTAAACACCCTGTTAGGCTTAATGAAAAACATATGCTAACATATGACAACTAAACGATCATTTCTTCTACCACAAACAATGTCTGTTCATCATAATTTCATATAAAACATGTAATCTGTAAACAATTTTTTCTGTAAACGCGGTGATTTCTTTCGTAGGGAAACTTTGCGCTGCTCGATCCAGTATTATGCTTCTGTTTTAAATATTGTTTTGGTGCCATCTACCGGCTTTAAAATGTACTCTTCTACAACACAAACATTTCAATAATAAAATCTTCATGCTGTTTTTTTGTATGAAGTCTTATGAAAATGGAACGCAGATCAACAATCCGTCATTTTTAACGGGTGTTATATACTAGTTTTGTATAAAAGCGATATAATGAAACATCCAAACTCCAAGAACTATATAATCAAACTCTAAACTTAAAAAGTTTGTTATGCGAAACATTTCACTGCATTTAAAACATTTTCTTTAAAGGAATTTCCTGTTGCAATACACATCATTCATTATCAAGTGCATCTATAACTCCCTAAATGCGGCGAGTAATCCCGAAAGAGGGATCAAGATTTTGCATTTTTGATTTTTAAAATAAAATAATCCTATTGACGTCAATGCCGTGAACCTCTCTTTCATCTACATGAAGTGAAAGCGGGAAAAGGCAACATGTTTTCAAATTAGAGTTGTTCTAGTATATTTAACGTACTTTACTGACAGATTTTTTTTATAGAGATCTATTAGCGACGAAGTGAATCCATCAAATGCGGCTTTTAGAAGATTTACTGGGGTAAATTTATGTGGTATTTTTATATATTGTATTTACACTTTGTTGGCCGGCGATTTTGAATGAAATCTTGAATTTAAAACAATAGAAGCTCCGCCCTCTCCTGAAAGTATTTCTTTAAATGGTTTCTACATTAGGTTTTCAAATTTATGCGTCAGTAAATATCGTACAATGTACGGATTTAATATAAAGTTTCTTACAATCTAAAAAAAATTTAAATAGGGACAAAATTATATAAATGCCTTTTTCCCTTTTAATTTAGGTAATATATACGCCCTTAGTCAATGATGCTTGGTGAAACAAATACGAGTTAACTCGTGACCGTTCAACAAAGTGTTAAAAAGATGTTTAAAGCAGAAATTGTGATTAATTAAGCTCTGTTGAATTATTAAATCAGGAATTTGCGCATAATCATGCACTAGTATTTTTCTTTGGTTGGGTACTTCAATATGTATTTCAAATGATCAAAATAGAATAAATTATTTTTAAAAATTTTACTAAAAAATATTAAGTAATAATAGCAGCGCATATTTAATCGCAGAATAAAGGCATACGATCACAGGATTATTAAATATTCTTATATGGTTGAAGCTCTGAAAATTCTCGTGTAGATTGAAAACACTTAAATTTTAAATGGACGTTTAAAAAATCTGGCAATTTCCCATCCCATCTATATATTGTTCCAGAATCATCTTTCGATCCTAATGCCTTTCAACACTACAAAAATAAATAAATAAATAAATAAATAAATAAATTCTAGAAAGAGGAATTAAATACTTTTATGTGAAACATACCCATTAATAACTTGGCTGATGAGAATTTAGCTATTAGCGATGATTTGTAGATTGGCATGTTTCAAGCCAATAAATCGATTTTTACTGGTGATTTTCTTGTTAATGAATGAACTATTAATGATGATCTTTCTGTTAAGGAAGATACTATTTCTTCTGATTTTGACGTTAATGATGATTTAATAGCGATGTCAAATAGGGATTTAACAATTAATGCTGACTGTTCTACCCAACACAAGTTTTGAAATTGAGCACTATGAAGTAAGTAATACAACTTTTCCAATAGTTTGTGATGTGTATATTCAAACAAATTTAATATTGGTAGAAATATAAGTGATGAAGATTTGCAAACACTGAATGCATATTTTAAAAAACTAGCGGCCAATGCAAGTCATGCTAATGAATCAACTATTAATGATGATGTTTCTGTTAAGAAGGACAATCAATCTTCCTCCTGATTTTGACCTTAAAGATAATTCAATAATGCTGGCTCTTTTATTCAAGAATAGCCTGGAGTGCAAACAGAATCAAACTCACAAATACCTCATCTTAAAGCTAAACCATTTCATACTTTTGAAAGTTGTTTGTTAAAAACGCTTTCACCATTAAATCAAAATCCAGCCAAAAAGCAAAAACCAATAGGATCAAACTTTACATAATGATTAATATTTACACATTGAACACATAAGCATACATGAAAAAAAAAATTAAATAAAAGAGCACCATGAAGTTAAAGAGTAAAATCAGGAACAAAAATTGCAAAAGAAAGAACAATTAAAGCTTAAAAAAAGCAAAAACTCGAAGGCAGTCACTAAAACAATTTGGAAGTAAAGGTACAACAGAAGCAAGAGATAAGCAGAAGCCTAAACCTAAAAATTATCTGGATTCATACCTCCAAAAATCAAAAGCCATACTATTGAGGCCTACACGGAAGATGAAAAGCAAAAATGAGTTAAAGGCAAAGTCAAAAGCCGAAATATTTGCTTAAAATATACAGTAATAAAAATTGATTTAGTAAAATTTAGGTTGTTTTGGTCATTTATTAGTTTCTTCTTATTTTTTACATGGTCGTCACATAGATAAAAGTGTTTAAAGTATGCAAGTTGAAATATTCAATACTTAATTTAAATATATTTAATATTACGTATCTCAAAGTTATTTTTTTATTTAAGTTATTATTAAATTAAGTTATATTAGTATATTAAGTAATTCAATAATAAGTGTTTAAACTTTCAAATTTATGTATTTCAAGAATTAATTGCAATTAAATAAATATTTTAATATGAACTGACATGCATAAAACGTACTGTCACATTTAGGTACTTTGGGCGTCTCATTTAGGTTTTAAATACTGTAAATAAGAAAAAAATGAACTAAATATAAGAATCATATATTGTTTGCTTAGATGATTATTCCTAATGATTCAGTTATGGCTTAAAAGCAGAGTATTTAATGTTTGTCATCTTAATAAAATATATATTTATTTAATAAAATGTCAAATATACTCTAAATGGGAGAAAACAATGGGGAAACGCGTCTCATTTAGGCCCAATGACCTTACTTCAAAACTTTTTACTTTTTAAAAAGTTACGAAAATTAAACTTTTTCACTGTCTCTGTGCCCTATTTTTAGGAAAACTTTCTTCATCCTCTTACAGTAATAATAAACAAATATAACAATAACAAATAATAAAATTTGTATTTTTTTACGACCAAATCTTTGTGAGATATGATACCTTGAATTTTATGAATTTTAGGCATTTTCCGGCTCTAAGTATAGACAAACGCGTTTTTAGTGCTAGATAAAGTTAATAAATGTAAAGTTAATAAATGTTACACCAGCAGGCTTAAACATGAACTCTCTCTCTGTGTCACATATACGCACAATAATAACTACTTATAATCTACACACACACACTCATACACATAAACTACTGTTCTTCTATTTCGCGGCGGCTCGTCGGAATCTTGAGATCCCTTCCTGCAGTTATTGACCGGGATGGTAGTAGACCCGATCACGGAAGATCTCACCGGCATATCATTCAGATATTTTAGCGGAATCTTCAACAGGCTTACTTTATTTGCTGTGAAATGGGGTGAAATCACAAGCAATACTAGAAATATCCATCATCTACATCTAAACAACACTGGATTAGACGCTTCAAAAACAGGAAGGTAATCCAGTGAATACTGACCAAATTACAGTGATATTCAAGAAATTCTCTTGATGTTACGACATTTCACAGAAAACAAAATTATTCTGTTGAAGGTTTCTTAAAAATATCGAACGAGTTGTGAAAGAAAATCCGGGTTTGACTTGGTGGGAGACACCCTGTATATTTGCTTGAATAAGAGGCTTGCGACCTTAGTTTCCAGACCAAAAACTTTTTGTCTTGATGTATTATCACTCTTTACAAATGTTATCATCCGTTCAGATACACCCTCAGATACATCTTATATATATTATAAAGCAAAAATATGTCCGTGAGCACCGCCCACTGAATGCTAGGCCTGAACGTTGCCACAAAAATGGCGGCGCTCGTAGGCGGAATTTGTAAAACCATTGCGCGGTCCCTTAATTTTACACCCCAGTATTTTCTAAAACTTTTCTTTGACTTATTGAATCTCAGAAAAATCAGGCGGAGAAAACTTTTAGAAATTATTGGTATTGAATTTCAATGGACCGTACACACTTTGAAAAAATCAAGCCTACGACTAGCGCAATTTTTGTGTCAGCGCTCAGGCCTAGTATTCAGTGGGCGGTGCCGTCAGTAATGCTGACTTCATATTCACGGTGTGGCAACATCTGACCAATAAATTTCGCTTTTACTGCAATTTTTTAATTTTTAAAAATAGCACATTTTCAATTTTTACGTAGTAGGGAACGAAATAAAATGTTCTCTCAAATGCAATTTGTTTGAAAACTGTATCTGAATTTACTGATTTTTGTAGGTTTTAAAATAATTTTTAAACATGATTGAAAAAAAAAATCTATCGCTTATCGCATGCAGCCCGATTACAAAATACTAACCCGCTTTCCACTTAAAACAATAATAGTTCAAAATTTGTTTTCGGCCAACATTCCATAACTAAAAATAAGCAACTTCATCAATAAATAAATAAAATAATATAAATAAAACATACATTTAAAGTTATATATATTAAAGCTTACTGTACAATTAATCCATTGAAACATAAGATATTGACCAAATACCGTGAAATCACAATACCAAATAGCAGAGTCAAATTACAAATTAAATGATGTAGTCCTAAGAAATGAAATATGATAAATTCAAATGAAAAAAACAAGAGTATAAACACAGATGAAAGCTTATATTGTAAATCACTTCATCAAGGGCAGAGGATTTACAAATACAGTAAAACCCCGGTTATCCGAAAAGCATGGGGCCAAAAGATTTCCGGTTGACGGGGGTTCCATAGGAATTTTCGGATAACCGGGAGGCTTCCTTATTTTATTCTACCAGATGGCACTACTCATCCTTCTCACTTCCCCACAGTCAGGTAATGCGTTCGTGCTTGTAGGTGCAGAAATAGTCCGTATTCTGTTCGATTACCCCTTCCTGCTTACACATGTTTTAATTTACCCCAAACTTTATTTACGATGAGTAATACTTTAAAGCACAAACGTGTTTTTTTTAAGCATGAAAAGCTTAACGAGTTGAAAAATTTGATACTGGCACCTCAATATATTGACGTGCAGGAAAATGCAACAGCGTCAGATATGTTGTTGTTTAAAAGAGGGCGTGATAAGTCAGCATTGAAGCAATGTAAAGTTGAAAAAGAAAAAAAAATCGTAACATATTTGGTAAAGAAATGAAGTGTTGTATGTGTCTATGCAATGAAATGCCTATGTGTCTATGCAATAAACAGCATGCTTGTTTAAAAATAAAAATTTTCTTATTTAAAAAAAAAAGAGTTAAAAAAAAAAGTTTCTTATTTAAAAAAAAAAAAAGAGTTAAAAAAAAAAACGAAAGTCTTTCGGTTAAGCCGATTTTCGGATAATCGTGGTTCTACTATATATATACATATAAAACCTTTTTTGTATTATTAGCGGGTAATCTAGAAAAATATACTAAAAGTAAAAAATCCATTAGAATTTTTAAGTAAAAATGGTTTTTACCCATGTTCTTATATTTCCTCGATAGTGTGTTTTGTAACCGGGATAACCCGGGTTGGATCCCTTGATTGTAATAAATTTTTAATCAGAAATAAAAATAAAGAATATAGCATTCTGACACAGACACTCCTGAAAATTTCCACCATAATGAAATGATACAAAGCTATCATAAACTTGGATTTCAAACCAAAACACGAACAAGAAGATATAAGAACATTTCAAAATGCGGCAAATTTAATTCCAAATTTAATTTAAAAGATTTTGAGCAACAAAGCTAAAAGCATCTCTTTGAATTCTTTGAGAGCGTTATTTTATTATGCTGGGGATTTCAAATAATCTTACACAGAGTTTAACAATTCACTTTGGGAAATAGGTTGAAACAGTTTTTCAAAATGAAGAAAATATTAAAGGGATTGTTTATTTTCCTTATATAGTTTAAAATGAGTTATAGTTGAGGCCAATTCTTTATTCAGAGGATTTTGTTAAATTTTATGATTTTTAGTCCGAATGAATAAATCTAATTTTATGACATAATCATAAATGTTCGTACATCCTGGAAAAATTTGCAGCGCTAGAGGGGTAAATGTAGATAACATAACATTGGTGGCAAAGGAGAAAATGCTTTATTTAACAAAATACAAGGTGTCCCAAAAGTCTCCGTACAACTTCAAAAATTTATTACAAAATAATAATAATAATAATAGGCCTACAGCAAAAATAATTACAACAGTGCATAGAGTAACTTAAAAAGTTTTTTTCTACTGCCTTAGTAAACTTCAACATGAGATCCTTTCATAGCACGAAGAATATCAAGACGATATTCCAATTCAATCCACGAACGTTTTTCATGCTATCATCAACAGTAGCTACTGCTTTTTGGATCTTTTGTTTCAATTCCATGAGACTATTAACTTTTGTTCAGATTTCATCAAACAGTTGGAACTACTGTTGATGTTAGCATGCTAAAACGCACGTGGATGGAATTGGAATATCGACTTGATATTCTTCGTGCAACGAAAGGATCTCATGTACAAGTATACTAAGGTAGTAGAAAAAAACTTTTTAAGTTACTCTATGTACTGTTGTAATTATTTTTGCTGTAGGCCTATTATTTTTTTTGTAATAATTTCTTGAAGTTGTACGGAGACTTTTGGGACACCCTGTAATATGTTGGCAACGCATAAATTCGTATATAGCTGCCAACAATTACGTTTTTTGTTACCAGTATTCTTGAATAGTAATATTTGTCATACTTAAGAGCAGAATTCTCTGTGGTTAAAAAAGGAAATAGTCATTCCAAAAAATTAGAATATTTGGTAACTATGTATTTATACTAGTGAAAACGCAAATATCAATAGAATTATTAGAAAACACCAGTACATTTAAATACAAATATTAACATATTTCTGAGATTTTGTATTTTGTTCAAAAAATACAGCCACACCAAAAACGTTACAAAGATTATGATTTTTTAAAAAATAATATAACTGTTCTAAATTATTAAAATTGCTAAACTATCACCGATATGCATTCTAAAGATTTGTAAAAAAAAAAAAAGAAAAAAAATCATTTTAGATTTTTTTTAGAAAATTCTCCACCGTAATAAAATGATAGGAATTGATAGGAAGCTACAGCAGACTTGGATTTTAATCCAAAAAAAAAAAATCAACAGGAAGGATGCGAATTTATTTTAAGAGCGTTTCAAAATGCACCAAATTTAATTTTGCAACGCATAAAAGCTCTTGAGAAGCAGTTGAAAGCTTTTCTATAAATTCTGAGAGAGACGTGATTTTATTGTACAGGATATTTCAAATAATGTTATATAGTAGAATTTAACAATTCGATATAAAACACGTTCGGAAATTCTTTCTTTACTGAGTCAAATATTAACATAATTGTTATTTTTAAGAGAAATATGAGCATTGTTTAGTATATATTGTTAAAAGTTTATGGAACAAAGTGGGAATATATACCTGGGGTTGTAATATGAGTCAGATGATTTACTACATCAGCTGAGCTGAGATATTCTATTTACCTTTGTGATTTGTTTTCACAGTGGCCTCTAGGGTGCTCAAACGTCTGTTGTCAGTTTTGATGGCCTCCTGCCCAAAAGTTTTAAAAGATAATTTTATACAGAATTTTCTTATGTATGAGGTTTATCTTAATTTATCTTTTAAATTGTTACAGTTAATCATACAATATATCTCCAAAATTATTTAATAGACGTTTAACGCCAATTTCTAGTATTTTGATGGTGTTCCTTATTACCACCTATTTTTAAAAGATGATTTACTACATTAGCTGAGCTGAGATATTCGGTTTACCTTTGTGATTTGATTTAACAGTGGCCTCTATTGTGCTCAAACGTCTGTTGTCGGTTTTGATGGCATCCTGCTCAAAAGTTTTAAAAGAGAAGTTTATACAGAATTTTCTTATGTATGAGGTTTATCTTAATTTGTCTTTTAAATTATTCATTGTTAATAAATTCATTGTTATAGTTAATCATACAATGTATCTCCAAAATTATTTAATGGACGTTTAACGGCCAATTTCTAGGATTTTGGTGGTGATCGGTCCTTATTACCACCTATTTTTAAACGATGATTAACTACATTAGCTGAGCTGAGATATTGTGTCCACGTTTGTGATTAGTTTCACAGTGGACGAGTGGACTCTAGGGTGCTCAAACGTCTGTTGTCGTTTTTGACGGCCTCCTGTCCAAAAGTTTTAAAAGAGAAGTTTATAAGGAATTTTCTTATGTATGAGGTTTTTCTTAATTTGTCTTTTAAATTGTTATAGTTAATCATAAAATATATATATCTCCACAATTAATTAATGAGCATTTAACGGACAATTTATAAGATTTTAAAAGTTGTCCATATTACCACCTATTAAAAAAAAAAAAAAAAAAAAAAAAAAAAAAAAAAAAAAAAAACTCGTTTTGGGGTGAGTTTCAAAAGTGATTATCTTTATCGAGTTTTTTACTTTAAATTGCGAAAGTATTGTAAAGGTTTAAGTAACGGAGCAAGCTATCACTTCTAACACATATGGCATGCCGGCACAACTGTTAAGGGATTAATATCTGCCAGCAATGATAGCAAAAATGCTTTTTAGTTTCACAGTTTAACACTAAATATATAAACTACGGGTCATTTGACCGTTACAAATGTAAAATGAAAATATTTTGATTCAAACCAGAAATTTCTATGTAAAATATATGAAGTATAAATTACATTGAATTAAGTAAGAAAAATATTAAGTAGTTTTAAATAAAAATTCTGGTGAAAAATATTTTTTAAACTTGAGTAAAATTTACACGGCTGGGATAATATCTCTGTGCAGATTTTTATGTACTGAAAGCTTTTATTTTGGTCTTGAAAAATGTCATAGTTTTTAAAGGGATAACGTGCCTGTCCAATTATCAGCTGCCTGTGAATAAGTTTAGATTTGTGAGCGTCATCTAAATTACAGTGATCTCTCACTTATACGCGTACACAGAAATCAGTTTTCCGCACCAGTTGTTTTAAATCACAGAATTTATAAATCGAATTTTACTGTTTCAAAATAGTGGTATGAAAAAGTAATTACTGAACATCGCGTATAAGTGAGAAATCAATGTAATTATACAAATGTGTCTAAAAAAGAAGGTTTATTAATGCAATTATTACGGTTTGCGAATCGAATTATAAGCCGAAATATGCAGTTATTAAAAGACGTTTTATTAATTTCAAAATGTGTTTTTATTTATAAACTTAAACATTTCTTCATATCAATCTACTGTTTTTAGAAACACTGAAAAATTAGCAGATTTCATTTTAAATAACAAAGATGTATAAACGGGTTTGAAAAAGTCTATAAAATAATGGTGAAAAAGTCTATAAAATAATTGTGCAACAGGATATCAGACGATATCCATCTTATTTATTTATTTATATTTTAAGTGAAATGACATATGCTAAATTAGTGATACGGCCTCTAAAGTATTAATATTTGTATTAAAATTTTAAACAGAAGAGTGTTAAAGAACTTAATACTCGGTTACTATCCTTTGTATTTGTAGGATACACTGACCTTTTTTCTATCTCCAAAAGCGTCTTTTAAAACGCTAATTTGCTATAGAATTTTTTTTATATAGTTTTTGTGATTAAGGTCAGTAGAACATGCACGTCTAGTCAATTACTGCCTTTCTTCGAAACATCGCTGTATAAAATGTATAAATATGGAAATTACGTCAACCAATAACTTAATGCAACATATAGTACGTATACCATACAACGACAGCAATAACGTAAGCTTTTTTAGGATAGCAAATGTACAATTTTGTCAAAAAATAAACAAAAGTAGCTCAGACTGCATCCAAAGCCATTCAATGAGCTACAGTTTTGACTGCAATACATATATATTATTTAAATTAATGAAATTTTGCAGTTTTAATGCAGTTTTGAAACATTTAATTAATGATTAATACTTCCTAAAATTATCTTCATAATTCATTTATTATATCATACTGGTAGCTCGGGCACAGTGAAAAAAATAAAATAAATAAATCGTTATAATATTGCTCTTTTCCTGAACAGTGAATGGATCAGTCTGGTTTGACATTTTAAACATTCTTTATACATTTAAATTTTGGATCGACATACTTTTAATTCTGTTCCCAGGATATTACCCATGATCGATTTTTGTTTTTGATAGCTTTATTACAGGAAAGGTCATTTTATTTAAATATGACGCTTAAAAAGGAATAAGTAATTTCGATCACTTTTTTTTTTGTTTATTTATTTGCAATATTTGGAAAATACGTTTTGCGAAATTTACAAAAGCAAATTTTTTTGTTGAACAGCTAAAATTTTCTCGCGTTCGTTCAATTCAAACACTTTTCTCTGTGAGGGATTGCTGTGGCTCGGGGGGGTGGGGGGGTGACATTATAGAGTTCCGGGGGATATTACACTTTTTAACCATTGAAAGCGTAAAATTTCAAACCTTCCGTTGGGGACATTACAATGCTCCGGGAGGGAGATGTCTCCCCCACCCGGGCCACCCCATGAATTCAACACTGCTCGTGGCAAAGTGGTTGAAAATCAATTAGATAATCTGCAAATCTCTATAATCTACAGATCGCTTTGGGTGTAAATAAGAGCATCAAGTCAAGTTTAAGCCCACGGAGCGAATTAAACATGATTGTGATTCCAATAACACCTTCACGACGAGTGACAAATACGCTTCTTTTGTTCCTTGGGCACCAGAAAAATTTAAATTATTTTCTGTCTATTTTAATAGCTGAAGTAACATTTTATTTTTCACTTTTATTTTTATACGAGTTGATCCGCCTGGCGTTGCTCGTTCCCGTCTAAAAAAGAGCACGAAACACGAAAACACTCTAAAAATATCTGCAGGAAACCGTTCCTCTGGTAACTCTTTTGTGCGCGGTCAAGTACAATCAATGCGATATTTAATAAAAAGTCGTCGTCTCCCCCGACCCCTCCCTATCTCCGCACATACAACAAATTCTGTTAAATAAGATTTTTCTTTATTAATTCCGTCCATTGTCAAATAGCCCATTATCAAACCGTCCATTTATTCGTTTTCCATAAAAAAAATCAGGAATTTTATATGAAAAAAAACTTACCGGTGGATTTTTTGACTTTTAGAAAATCTTAATCAGCATATCATTTTGCATCTATATATCAATTTTCACATCCGTATCTTATATACATTTTAAAATATGTATATACCTTAAAATCGCTGAGTTAAAATTGCTTGTTTTTAATTCTGGCATCGCTTGTTCTGGCAATCCTGGCTCGCTCAGTGAAAGACAACTGCTCTGTTGACTTTGATTTTTTGAAATCGCGATTTTTTTAAACCTCCGTTTTCAAATTTTCGTGATCTGATTGGTTGGTTGCGAGCCTCGTCGCAAAAAATGCTAAAAATTACACAAAAGATTAAATGAAAAAAGTCTATTCAAAAATTCGAAAATCGGGCATCGAGGTGCAAAACTACATAAATAGAGGTAACTTCCCACCAAATTTTGTAGCTCAGTGTGCAGCGGTCTCTACAGAACACAGACGACAGGCACACACACAGACAGACAAACTTCTTTCTTTATTATTATAGATTGTTACTATTAACAGTAAAAAATGTATGGCAATCATTGAAAAGTGTCCGACTGGTCTTTTCCTCCTTGATTACGACTATTTTAAACAGTTTAACATTTTATCATTTTACTTTTTGCACTCTTTTTTAATTGTAATTACTGTATTTTTCATTTTTAATCCTATCCGAAACGCTTTTATAAATTTAATTTTAGTCAAGCCCACTCATAGGTAGTTTAGACTATACTGTTAGACATTTTCTCTCTTATGGCTCTCTAAGTTTTAGAGACACAGCTTCGCGTAGACAGAGCGTGAACTAAGAAGCCAAACAAATGCCTAAACTTAAAATAAATAATCAACTTAAAAATAGCACAAATAAAAATATACTAGATGGAACCCGTCAAAACTTGAAGGAAAATATACTATAACAATATCAGTAAAATAAGCTTCTTTACTATTTTAGAAGTGGTACGTATGAAAGAGTCTTTCAAGTATTTTATTTTAAAAGATTTTTCACCCCAGTCAAATACAGTTCTATTTCCTATGCTAACTTCAAACAAACAATCCATAAACAACTGTGTAATGCAAATCAGTTTGACATTACCGACATAATCCCCTCGGCAAGAAAAAAATTTCATGGACCTATGAAGTATCATACAAATAGTATATTCCTACGTTCATCTCATATTCAGTAAATAAATAAACATAGTAAATAAATAAACATAGTAAATAAAGCACACACCTCCCCCCCCCCTGTGATTTTGCAACCGAATGAGCTCCTATGTGCATGTGCATTGCATCTGCCCAAAAGCACCGTCGAAATTCGACGTTAAAAAAGTTTTAAAATTTTAAAATTAAAATTTTTAAAATGTCCACTTTAATCATTGTTCGTTTCAAATCCATATCTTTTAAAACACATCCATTGTTTTAAGCTAATCAATTTTTATGTAAAGATGAAGAATTTTTTTACAGTAATAAATCAATCTGCAGATGAGGGAGATTTTTAATGTTTTCAAGTGTAATTTATTTGTTTGATTTCTTCGATCAATAATGATATAATGAATAACAGGCAAAATAATTACATTTGTTAGATTTCAGTAATTGGCATATTTGTTAAATTTCTGTAAACCTTAACTTTTGTGAGTCGGATATTTACTTTTAATTATCATTAATGTAAAAGTAATTTTTTCCCAAAATTGAAAAAGTCCAATAAAATCAAATCTACCATGCAAATAATAAATAAATAAATGAATAAAAATTGCACATAAGTCCACTAAAATAAAATCTACCATGCAAATAATAAATAAATAAATGAATAAAAATTGCACATAATTAACTACTGAAAGTTCAGTTCTAATGAATAATACGCAAAATAATTACATTTGCTAGATTTCAGTAATTGACATATTCGTTAAATTTCAGTAAACATTAACTTTTGTGAGTCGGATATCTACTTTTAATATTATTAATGTAAAAGTAATTTTTTTCCTAAAATTGAAAAACATTTCATATCTGAAAGGATTAAAAGCACAAGATTCAATACGTGCCAGAATAATCAAATGTAAATTTTAGATATGAATTTTAATACTAAAGATTCTTTGCACATAAGTCCAATAAAATAAAATCTGCCAGACAAATAAATAAATAAATAAATAAATAAATAAATAAATAAAAAATGCACTTAATTAACATATTGAAGGTTCAGTTCTAACAAATCAGTAGTTTTAGAGAAAGCAATCACAATAGTTTTGTTTGTAATTTTCTTTAGAAAACTTGAATCCTTAATACCTCGAAACGACTCTAAAAGAGTCATTCAATTATTAATTTTCCAATAACTTGAATGATGGATAAAGAATTTTGTTGTATTCATTTTCTTTCCCTTTTTGGCATAATGCATACTGAAATAATAGTTTTATCTAAAGAAAAAAAAAATGTTCATACCGAAAAAGATCTTTCGGCCTTACTAAATAAGAGAAGCTTTGAAGATTTACGAGTGTCCAGGTTTTTAAAATGTAATTTTTGGAACCTTTCACGTATGAAATATCCGAAGAATTAAACAACAGAAGAGGATATTTTAATATAATTCACGTTGTTTTCGAAGATAAAAACCACATATAACCTATAAAAACCACATATAAAATATTACCTGAGAATGAGTAAAGAGATTTCACAGCAATAAAGAAAATGCCACACTTACCTAAGAAGAAAAAAGAAAAAAATATATATTAGTTCCCAATTAAATAAAGCATCAAAACAAGACAAAATATTTGTACAGTAGACTCCCTTAAATCCGCATAGTTTAAAGCAAGAGCTTGTGCAGATTTTAGAATTTAGTGGATTTCTGGTCACTGTTTTGTTTAAATTTTTTCAACAATAATTTGAATTTAATAATGCACTCGAAATTATAATGAATGCTTACCATAAAGTAAAATAATTAACTAAAATAATAAAAATTAAGAAAATTAAAAAAAGCATTTAAAATATTAAAAGTAAATGTCAAGTAAATAATTAATAAAGCATAGCTAAATATGCATTATGGTGATGAGATAATTTTTTCTTGAATTATTCAGTGAAACTCGCCTTATAAATGTACACTAATTATTCACATCAAAATCTTAAAATAACAAAGTTTTATTGCATATTTAGCCATAGTTAATAACCAAAAAAAAGCTTGATTAATGCATAAATTATTTGATAAAAATATTGCGATCGCTACTAATATTAGCACCATCTTGAATTTTTTCAAAAATAAATGTATACTTCTTTCATAAGAAAACCTCGGTTGAATAATATTAACCAGAATTAAATATTAAAATGTGCACAGAATGATATAAAAATAAAAAAAAAACTTGAATTTTACACTTACATCTTAAGCTTAACTGTTTCATTGTTTACATCGGAAACGATATGCGTATTTTAGGAATTTGCGGATTTCAGGGTAGCGGATTTGAGGGAGTCTACTGTATTTACAATGTAAAAAAAAAAAAAAAAAAAAAAAAGCATTAAGAGTAGATTATACAGCGTGTTCGTAAAATGTTTTTATAAAATAAGTGAACTGTAAAAAAAGACAAAAGTGTCTTAATCAAGGAAAATATAATATAACCACGAACGAAAAGGCAAAATAATCTCTTCCGAGTTATCCACGATTCCGAAAAGTATTCTTTATCTTTAGAAAACTCAGAAACCAATGTATTTTTAAGGTTTAAAGAAGGATTTATAAAATCAAAGTTTCTTTTGCTGCCACTGATTTTCGAAAACTTCCGAGTACCTGGGTACACCATAGTGTATTAATAAATTTTTTTAAACACAGATTATAGGTTTTTCGGATGTTATCAATTCTCAAGTAAATATTTCCTTGTTCAACACAATTGTTTAACAAGCAAACATGATAAATTAATCGCAATATCATTACCATTAAAATGATATTATTTTGTTACTCTTGCATGTATAAATTCAGTTATGCAGCTAAAAATGATTGACTCAAAATTGATAGCATCCAAAAAACTGATATTCAGGTTTGAGAAAACTAATATCAGTTACACAATAAAAAACTATTCGGAAACGTTTTTAGAAATCAGGAGGTGCAGAAGAAACTGTTTTAATAAATGTTTCTTCAAATCTCGAAAATATATCGGTTTCTGAAATTTCTAAAGATAAAAAACACTTTTTGGAATCGTGGGTAACTTGGAAGAGGTTACAGTATATTTTCGTAGATTAAAAACACATTTATCTCCTTTTTACAGTACAGAATAGTGTCTACACTACTTTTTATTTTGCTTTAAAAGTTTAATGTCTAGAATTATCAAAGTTAGTATAAAAAAAAAATTATCCTTACAATTACAGGTATGCTATTAAAAAAATAATAACAATAGCCTATAAATTGAAAAATAATTTTTGGGACTGAAATAGCAATAACTGAATTATTTGGCTGCTGTCGACACTGAATCTGAAAACGATGTCAGTCTTCTTCCACCACGCATAGCATTTTTATTATACAACCTTGTAACTGTAAACCTTAAAATGTTCAATATGAACGCCAATTTTGACATCATAGTTGGATACCTCGATAAATCTCGAGTTATTGCGGTTTCGCTATAATTCAGATAAAAGGCTGATGAAAGAATTCCAATGTAATTTAGACGAAGGATGAACTACACAGTCAAAAAATACAAATATTTCTTAATCTACTAAAATATAATATAACAATGAACGAAATATACAGTAACTCCTTCCGAGTTACCACGATTCTGAAATGTATATATATATATATATATATATTTAGAAACTTCAGAAAAAAAAATGTTTTTGGCATTTAAAGAAGCATTAATAAAAACAAAGTTTCTTTTGCTGCCTAAATTTTCAGAATCGTTCCCAATCAGGGGTGTAAAAATCTAGGCGCTGATGGGCTGATTCCCATCACTAAATTTTATTAGTATTCTTCGACAAATTTTATTAGTATACTTCGCCTAAATTTTATCAGTATTCTTATTAGGCGAAGAATACTAAAACTTTAGTGGTGGGAATCGGCCTATTGGCGCCTAGACTGTCCTTGAGTATCTTTTACAGCACATTAATCAGTTTTCTCGGACCAAAATATCGGTCTTTCGGATGTTATCTATTCTTAAGAGCCTACATCAGTCTTGCGAAAAAACACTCAAGCTAATGTTAAGTCTATGGGAAGGTTATTGCGCGATTTATCGCTCGCATTTTAATATTTTTAAATGATTTTTTTTTTGTATAGGATAGCTGAGGTCGATCTTTAACGTTGTTAGTTTTTACTTTTTCGATTTTGGTTCCAGATTTTTATATAAGGGTACTTTAACTTTCAGAACCGGTTCCAACCGGTTCCAAAATCGAAAATGTCCGCTTTTAAAAAAACTGTAACCAAAATCAAAAAAGTAAAAACTAACAACGTTAAAGATCGACCTCAGCTATCCTATGCAAAAAAAAAAAAAAAAAAAAAAAAAAAACATTTAAAAATATTAAAATGCGAGCGAGAAATCGCGCAAGAACCTTCCCATAGACTTAACATTAGCTCCAGTGTTTCTTCGCGTGACTAGCGTAGGCTCTTAAGTAAACATTTTCAGTTGCGTAACTAAATTTATCCATGCAACAAGAGTAACAAAATAATATTAACTTTAACGTTAACTTTAATTCTGTTAATTTATCATGTTTGTCAAAATTTAAAATGTTGTTTAACCCCTTAAGTACCATATTCAATTTTGTGATAGTATGCTGAATACCAACTATGATAAATTTCGTCAAAAACACGAAAAAAACTTCAAAAATACAAAATTCACACCGGAAATTCTAAAAGAATAATTTTAGTGTATGCAATCACGAAAAGTCTGTCATTATATAAAATACAAATTACTAATATAACTTTCTGGTGTGAATTCAAAATTTTGAATTTAAAAAAAGCACAAACTGGCAACCTGGACGTACGCACGCACATACGTGCGGGTATTTCAGATAGAGGTGTTCATGACGTACGCAGGTACTTCGTGGTGCTTAAGGGGATACCTATATTCCGGGCTGAGAAAACTAATTAAATTAAAACTCGTAAATGTTTCCGAGAATCAGTGGTAGCAGAAGAAACTTTCTTTTTATTACTGCTTCTTTAACCCTTTCCGGCACAGTGGTCCCACTCCGGGCACACCTAATTTTAATTCCAAACTTGCATTCGACACCAAGAATATTTAATAAAATTTTGTTTCTACAATGAAAGCTTGAAATAAGGCGTTCTTATTTTCTATAAAAAAAGTCGTCTGTAAATTTCCGGTGTCAGTCAGTAATTTCTCATTTTACGAACAGACTTTGTCTGTGCCGGAAAGGGTTAAATATCGAAAATACACTGCAAATTCCAGCACACACTGGGAACACATTTGGAACACTTTGATTCAAAAAATGTGTTCTAGTTACCTTAATGTGTTCAGATTATGCTCCGCTACAATAGAAAGTGTTATGCTCAGGATATTTGTTAAATCTAAACCTGGAACACATTTGAGAACAGATTGGGAGCACATCCGGGCACAGTTGTGAAATTATCGCTAGAAAGTGTGTTGAACAAAAGAAGTGTTCTTAGAAGTATTCTGAAAACTGTTCCAAAAAATGAGCTTCAAAGTGTACTAAAAAAGGTGACAAAATAAGTGTTTTAAAAAGTGTTCTGAAAAGTGTATAAAGATTTACAGTGTATATTGGTTTATGAGATTTCTAAAGGTAAAGAACACTTTTCGAATTCGAGGGTAACTTGGAAGATGTTATTGTATATTTTCATTCGTGGTTATATTCTATTTTCGTAGATTAAGAAATATTTGCTTTTGTTTTTTACAGTGTAATGAAGGAAAGACATCTCGTTTAACAACAAATAACACCCATCAAAAATAATGCAAAATAAAAAGTTAAAAGTTCATTCTGTGTACCAATGAATATACGCATGCGTGCCAAATTTGGGCTGCGTGCAATAGTCTGCCGATACTTGCAGGGTAATTCAAGCTTTTAAGTCAAAATAGAGGCAATGTAAGACATACGTTATTAGTACACTTAAAGCATAATTTATTTCAGACACACAAATTAATACAATAAACCCAACTAATTGATTTAATAGTTAGTTTATGTGCTTTAAAATATACTTTATTAGCTTAGTACTTAATTAGTTAATTTGGCATACTGGGTAATTGTAGACTGTTGTGAACTTATAAGAAGGACCAGTGTGGTAAATGCATGTCAATTAGTGGTAAATGCAAGTGGCAATGCGTGTGTACTACTATGCTACACTGTTTAAAATTTAGTGCTGGGTCTTAACCAACTTTTGGTGCTGAAGTAGATGCTACCATAAAATGGTGAAATCTTGCTTCCACTATTAGAGCTATGGTTCAAACAAAGCTTCAAAAGTTGGAATGAGATTTCACCCTCTTATGGTTGCAGCTACTGAAGCACCAATTGGTGGTACAATCCAGCACAAAATTTTTAATAGTGTACATAGTAGATCTTACCATGAAACCACGCCATAGTGTAATAACGAAAAAAGTAAGCAGCAATCGAAAGAGAATTATGAAACGTGTTTGTTTACACATAAATCAATTGCCCTCGTCTCCTCGGTATCGAGATATAAAGTCATAAAATTTGTTAATATATTTATTTAATTAAAGGAAAGAGGCGTGGTTTTGATTAAAAATTTTTAATAATCAAATTAATATAAATACAAAACATATTTATATATAGTAATCTAAAAATGAAAGAAGCCCGCAAAAAAATGCTACTGACAAATATGGCACTGAACCAAAAATGATTGAAGCGTACAAAATCGTGGCACCAAGAGAATTTCATTAACTTAAATCTAGTGCAATCAGTGGCGTAGCCAGTGTGGGGGTCCAGGTGCTTTGGATACCACTAATTTTGTAAAGTTTTCTTTAGCTTATCTAGGGCGGGCGCCCTTCCGGGTGTTCCAGAATCAACCCGGCCACTTCGTGGCGCGGGAGGATGACCGGGAGCCCGGGCGAGGACGCCATGGCGGCCGGATTCAATTTTGAATTTGGGTCAAAGCAGGGTACCTGAAGGGGCACGAGTTCGACGTAGCCCACATCCAGGAACACCAGGCTGGTCGGCTTTCGCCGGTCACGCTTGTCAGTTCTAAATACCACCTGGGGATTCCAAACCGGACATAATTCGAGTGGCCTGAGTCTCACTCTTTCCTGATTGCGGCACTCCAGGACATAGCTAAGATGAGTGCTTCTCTTGGCCATGTCCAGGACACCAGGCGGGGGCGCCGGAGACAGCTAATTTTAGGTTTATGGGCCTGTTGTCGGGAGCCAGCAGGTTAAGGACTTGGAAAGCTGGTGTTTATGTCTAGTACGGATGAGCAAACGGGCTCGGACGACTCCATGGTCCGGCCGGACCGCAATTTTTGCTTTTTAACTTCTTCTCCGGCCCCACGGCATTTCCAGCCTGGTCACCTGGACGTGTGACGGGGGACGGAATAACTCTTCCTATTTTTTTATTCCTATCCTTTGTGTTACTAATTTTTTAGAGTGTGTTGTCCGCTCCCTGGAAGAGAGACAAGTGGTTACCTTCATAGGTTTTCCATTATCTCGACCGGGGATATATCAAATCTCGGGAGGGAGCACCTGATTAGTCCCTGGGCCCTGGTCGTTCCTATGAACTTCCAGGAAAACCCGGGGTCGAGGATGTCATGGACTTCCTTTCGGGAACCGATCCTGATCCGGTCACTGTCGTACCCATGGTGGGGATTACTACCGTGACTATCAGGTTTCAGATAGAAAATGGCGGGCCATGTCCTGAATTGGATGGGTGCCGCGCTTTTTTTTAAGCACGCCGAAGAGTCTTACCTTATCTAATCGAAGAACTTCCTGAGATAATAAAGGAGAAAAAAACTTTACAATATTACTGGTATCGTGAGCATTTGGACCCCCTCCCTGGCTACACCACTGAGTGAAATGATTACAATGATCAATATCCTGCGAAAAATAAAATTACAAGAGCGTTTCAAATGCAAGTGGCCGAGTTTGCACTAACCCAGACTTGTAACAAGCATAGCGAATCATTTCGGAGTATTGCGGCGTGCTAAACAGGAAATGGACAAGTGACTGGAGTTTGATGATGTTGTTACGTTGAAAACGCTAACGACTCTTCCTTCAATCATATCGACTCCTTCTTCCATCCTATTAAATCAATAAATTAGTCAATTTTAAGACTTTATATCTCGATAACGAGGAGACGAGAGCCAATGATTTATGTGTCAAAAAACACGTTTCATAATTCCCTTTCGATTGCTGCTTATTTAGATTTTTTTTCATTATTACACTAATGGTGTGTTTTCCTGGTTAGAAGCACAGGGTTATGAATTTCTATTCGTCGAAAGCTGATACCTAGAGATTTTAAGTTTTCTCGTAAAATTGCTTGTTTGGCAATTTGACAATGATATTTTTATCATTCTCATACGCTAGTGTTATTTAATTTCTTCCAAGGATCGTTAAGGCAGTAAAACTGAGGCAATTTTACCATTAAACATTTTCATTTTTAAAAATATTTTCTTTCAAAAATCTGTAGCCTAATTTTGGACAGATGCCTAACATCGGTTTCTAATATATATCTCGCTATTCTAAAAAACAAAGTAGCTAACGTTGTCACCACCGTAAATGAATTTTTAAAACTTCAAACGCAAAAGAAGAATATACATGTCTATAGCGTCGTTATAAGAGTCCGAGGGGTAGCGACATATTTTACATAACCATTTTATACAAGCTGATTTTCAAATGTGTAATTGATCTTACTTCTCAATCCCAAAACAGCCGTCAATGACAGTGGTAACAGCACGACAGCAGTGGATGAGGCCATGGGAATCGAAAAAAGGCCTGAGTCAAACGGAAAAGCGTGCAACCAGTGGCGTAGCCAGGGAGGGGTTTCAAATGATCTGGATACGAGTAATATTGTAAAGTTTTCCAAACCTTTATTATCGCAGAAAAATCTCCGATTAGATAAGGCAAATAAAACTTTACAATATTAGTGGTATACAGAGTGTCTAGATCCCCACTCTGGCTACGCCACTGCGCGCAACCCGATTACAGAAGATCGTCGCCGTTCGTGATAATATCATTCAATCTTCCGTAACAGGATTGTTGACAGGGTAAACCTTTTAAAACAGACCACATTAGCATATTTTTAGAGGCTGCGAAGTCTGAACGGGGTTGGCGAGCGAGCGTAGATTGCAAGTGGCAGAGCCTCGTAGCATATACAGGGTGATTATAAAAAAACTATCCTGACATTTGGGTGAAATTTTGGCAAAAGGTATTTTGATGCATGCGCTCAGGAATGATATTGAAAACAACAGTGTCACTCAAACAGTTACGGTTACAGTGAGACAATTTCGAAAAAATCAAATGGCAACACCCAGTTTTTTGTATTGGAATGTGATCTCCATTGTGAAAAACCCTAAATAACATTGGAACGGCAACTGTAGCATGAAAATCACCGGAACTAGGCAAGGGAAAAGTAAAAAGGACTTTGCGTGCACCAGAGCATTAATTTTCGTTTCATTTACGTGACACGACACACCGTTTCTTTGGCTGATATCCCAGTCTGATTAGTTCTCCACAAAACGAGAAGATAAAACCAAGAAAGGTTCTTCGTAAGACACAGTCATGACTGACGTCGTCACGCTAGGTGAAAGAAAAGGCACTGCGAAATGCGAGCCGCGTATGTTCCTTTCTGCCATTCCGAACAAGATGCCGCTTTCAGCGAAAGAACGTGGGGAAATCTTAAAGATTTATTACATGAATGGACAAAATGCCGCAGAGACATTGCGTGTTTACAGCAGAAACCATGGATTACAGCGAGGTCCGTGCACTGTCAAAGCTGTACGGGACTTGATTCATAAATTTGAAGAAACTGGTTGCACATGCGATCGACCTCGGTCTGGACGACCTTCCGTTCCTGTGGAAGCTGTTGCAGAAGTCCATCAGACGATAAGCACAGTTCGTCCTGCAACTGCACGCGGTGTTTCACGTGTTCTGGATCTGCCGAATTCAACTGTACGTAAGATTCTGCGCTCTGTTCTAAACATGTTTCCGTATCGATTCCAGCGTGTCCAGATGTTGGAAGCGGGAGACTATCAATTACGGCTGGATTTTGCAAATCAATTCCTTATCCGGTACGATGAAGATAGCAACTGGCCTTTACGCATTCTGTGGACAGATGAGGCGCATTTCTCGTTAACTGGTAACGTGAATTCGAAATATTGTGTGAACTGGGCAGAGAATAATCCACATGATGTGCATGCACGTCCATTACACGAGGAAAAAGTGACTGTGTGGTGTGGTATAACGAGTACGTTCATCCTCGGCCCTTACTTTTTTGAAGAGGTTACTGCCGGTGATCTGCAAACGTTTACAGTAACGAGTGCTCGCTATCTAGACATGTTAACTCATTACGCGATTCCCGCATTGCAACGGCAAAATGCTCTATCTGAAGTTGTGTGGATGCAAGATGGCGCTCCTCCACATGTCGGGTCTTCAGTCAAACGTGTCTTAACTCAACAGTTTGGTGACAGAGTTATCTCCCGTAATTTCCCGTTTCCGTGGCCACCAAGGTCTCCTGATCTGACACCAATGAATTTCTGGCTGTGGGGATATCTGAAATCCAAAGTGTATCAGTTTCGTCCTCAAACTGCATCTGATTTGAAAGATGCGATCAGAACTGCGATTCAAGAGATTCCTATTGCCATGATACATGCTGTAGTGCTATCCACCATCAGCCGCATGCAAAGTGTCATCGTGTGTGAAGGAGGTCATGTGGAAAATTTGTGAAACACAATAAAACGCTTTATTTTATGCTGCTTCTCTGTCCTTATTGGTTGTCCTCACTTTTAGCCTATCTACCGCCGTACAGTGGAGTATTTGACCAGAAATCTTCGACAAAAATATTTTTCTATGTAAATATAGTCCGATTGCCTTGAAATTGTTAGATGTTATTGGGTATCAATATGGCATGTTTGGTATTGTAAATGAAGTCTATAGCATTTACGGTTCATTTACAGAGACACCCGAAAGAATTCCCTTACATTATGTCGATGGTAAAAAATCGTTTTGCTCTGTATTTTAATGACATCACACTATTTTAAACGTACTGAAATTTATATACATCACTGAGGTGTATTAAGGCACATATTGTAAAATATGGTGTGCATAGAATATATCATTCATTTACAGGGACAAACAAAAGAATTTGGCTGAAGAATAAATGTAACTATTGAAGTCTATGACCAATAATTGCTGGAAGTGCGCTTGTAGTTGTGATATGCATTTTTAAATTGATTTTTTTTAAATATTACTTGGTGTGGATACGTCCTATAGATCATATACAGGGTTGCACAAAAGTTCTCAAACACATTTCCGTTTATTCCCTGAAATGGCTGAATGGAAATGTTTAACTTTGTTATGCGTTTCACTGAACTAACTTTTAGCATACTGTGTAGTATACATACAAATCCATAGCTTAGTTTAATATTTCATATCTTAAAAGCTGACGAAGTGTAAGTAAAATTTTAACACTTCACGTAATAATAAGTATACATTTTATAAATATTTTGACAAGTAAGAAAAAAAAGAGACATCATTTAGGAAAAGCACAAAGAAAAAAAAAGTTAAAATATTAATTTACTAAGTAGATATTTTAAAAATACGAATGCATTACATGCCCATAGACTTAACATTACCGAAAGGAGTTTGGAAGTCAAGTGACTAGCTGACTTAAATGTTTACTGTAGTAATTGTTGATAGTTTTTTTTATTTGCTAGTAATGTTTAATTAAATGTATTTAATTGTACTATCTATAAAATTTATTATTTACATTTAATTTACTTTATTAATAATTACTACATTTAATTTACATTTAATAAAGATTATTTACATTTGATAATACATTTAATACAGTGGAGTCTCTACAGTATAGAGATGCTGGTTTTTCAGTGTATTTAATAGATTCCCAGTTTCAATCTGATTCTTCAGAACTCTGTTTTTCATCTTCTTCATCACACTCTTCTTGGCTTTTATCAGTACTACCATCAGACCTAGCTGGAAGAAGAAGTTGTAGGGTCTCGCTACTGTATGGCTTGCTCTTTTCCCTTGGTCTTTGTCTAGAGCAGTTTATAAAAGGATCACTGCTTAAAAAAAGCCAATTTGGAACATCTCTATAGCAAACTTCTCTATTGCGAACTTTTCTATTGCACTTTGTACGGTACTATCTAAAGTGTTTGTTTCTGTACTCGGTAGCTTCTTCTGACCGTTGGCCAATGGATACGACTGCTTTCTTAATTACAGTGCCACCATGAATCAAAACCTTGTGCATTGTTGGAATCATAGGGTACCAATTGTAAAGGTTCACATACAGTCTTGCTGTTTCATCAGCAGATGTTTGGAACTTTTTTTCGTCAATGCGATGCCTACTTTTTATTACTTCCAATGTTACTTACAACCTTTTAATCATTTCTGAATCTTCTCCAGACTTCTTTAATTCCCTCCTGTCTCCCCTTATTTTCTACCTATGAGCCTCCGAAACTAATTGGAGACACTTTTTTCAGTAAATAAGTATTTACAGTTTGAAGCCGATCTGATATTTCTATCAAGAGGTATCGAGTTGCGTAGGTTTGCACGTACTTACATAGGTACGTACATGCATACATACAGAATATGTAGGGGCAAAAGCTCTCAGACAATATCCTGTAAGCTAAAAACCTGTAATACTAGAGTAAAAATAAAGTTTTTATCTTCTCAATTCAGTTGCCGCAAAAAATGGGATTTGAGTAGTCCACCCGAAAAAAAATTATATAAAAATATGGCAACAATATGCGGAAGATTTTTTTGCAGAAATTGGCACTCAAGACTATAAATAATACAATTATAATTCAAACATGGTCCGGCAAGACCCGGCACATATTTAAAAAGCTTTCGATATGTTTAAATTAGAGCGAAAAACGCTTTAAAAATGACCCTTTTACACATTTAATATTTTTTATTACATTAAAAACTAAACTATTTAAATTTACACATAGTTTAACACTAAGCTCTGACCTTTGTTAAACACACAAGCCATATTTAGTTTCAATTCAACAATTCATTGAGACACAAAAAAATTATATTTAAACATAACAACAATGCCTAAAATCAACAAAAAACACGTCTTCTCACAAAAAAACTTCCTCTTCAACTGAGGCCAGGTGCCACTAGATATAACTCAGGTTCCAAAAATAGACATAGATCGACGCATCAATTAGTTAGCTATTAAGAAATATGGTTTTTACAATTGTTGACGAAATTTTAATTTTTGCATTTTTGGCCAGGTTTTTGGGTCAAATACTCCACTGTGCGCCGGTGATTTTCATGCTACAGTTGCCGTTCCAACGCTATTTAGGGTTTTTCACAATGGAGATCACATTCCAATACAAAAAACTGGGTGTTGCCATTTGATTTTTTTCGAAATTTTCTCACTGTAACCGTAACTGTTTGAGTGACAATGTTGTTTTCCATATCATTCTTGAGCGCATACCTCAAAATACCTTTTGCCAAAATTTCATTCAGTTTCTGTGAATGGTATGATAGTTAGGGACCCAAATGTCGGGATAGTTTTTTTATAATCACCCTGTATATATATATATATATACATATATATACATATATATTATAGCTCTTACATCACTACTAAATATCGTATAATGTAAACTTTTACATCATAGAATGTAGAAAAAATCTGTACTTTCGAATGAAATTTGTTTGAAAATTATAAATCAATTTAGAATGTTTTAACATGATTTCTTTAATAAGTTTTTAGCATGAGTTTTTTTATAAATCTACCTAAACAGGTAACAGTTTGACACAAAAATGTAAAGTAACTAGTACAGAATTATTAGTCACATGGCTGATACAATATTAACTTCAATAAGGCTGAAATTCACCAACTCCTCTTAAGTCGACTATAATTTGAACTAATACATCACAACTAAACTTTAGAAATTTCTCCTAAATTGATCGGTACTTTCAAATTAAAATCCATTATTTGTTTCTATAAAACTTAAATTCCTATTTTACAATTGGCAATTAGTGTCCCAGAGCAAATTAAAAAAATAAAGAGTAGACTAAACATAAAATCAAATAAACCAAAATATATTGCATTTTGACGCTAAACTAATATATGTCAACAAAGGAGAGATTGATTTTTCTTTACGTACTTTACTGCTTATACAAGCAGCAATCTCTTGATGCGTTCAAAGCAAAGCCATTAAATAATAAGCCCAGTCAGATAAATGGGAAACTTTTCGCAAGTTGAAAATAGCGCCATCTAGCGGTTGGGAGTGCTGCATTCGGCACCAAGAATATTTTAATAAAATTTTGCTTCTAAAATTAAAGCTTAAAATAAGGAGTTCATATTTTCTAAGAAAGTCGTTTGTAAATTCCGGTGTCAGTCAGTAATTTGACATTTTACGAACATAATTTGTCTGTGCCAGAAAGGGTTAATTGCATAGTGATGTAAATTTCCATCACTTTTTATTTAACTTTTAATAAATAAATCAACTTCGCCACCACTATATTTATATAGAAATATTAATCCAGTAAATTTCCACATTTTTTTTTCATTATAGTTTTAGCTTTAATGTAAAAGATCACAATAATTAGCAAGCTTTTAAAGGAAGTGCAAAAACAAAACATCGATAAAAATCGTATAAAATATCGATATAAATAAATCGTATCGTTTCTCTGCGACCCACTTCTGTTTTGTCCTCCTTCCGCAACAGAGGTTTGGCGCTAGTGTGTCGCTAACAAATTTAACACTATCTGACTGGGCTTATTATTTAATGACTTTGGTTCAAAGAGATTCTGCTTATTATTTACAAATGAAAACGAAATTTTAAATTCAAAAATACTTTAAAAAATACTGGTTTCGTTTGTTTTTAGTGATCTTTATGGTGTATTTTCTATACTTGTATTTATAATTTATTGCAATTTAAATTTTAATGTAGATGTATGTCGTTTAGACCTGTATACTGCATCGTGAAATGCATAGCTGAATTTTCCTGGTTTTCTTGGTTGTAATTTTCAGTTCTTTGTGCTGCTAAATTCTGCCTATTTCCTGGCTTAATCTGTGGATCCGTCTATGCATGGTGGTCTAAGTTTATATCTGCCGAGACGATTGCTTCATCAATCAATTAATCAATTAACAATTAATACGATAGCTGAGCATGACATTTCAAATCTACTTTACAAAGTAAAAATTTGAACCGAATAACTATTTGAAAAAAAAAATTTTGTTTTATTTTCGATTGTAACGTATTAATCGACAAAAAAGTCATATTTGAATCCATACTTTTTTTTTCAGTTAAGGTTTCAGTCGATCCTATAAAACAAATAATGAGTTAGAATACAGTTAAATTTTAATCTAAATATGCGTAAACAGGGACAACTATTTTTTAATTCTATCTCGCACCACTTTCGCAAAACAAAAATCTTTCAGATGTACTTACACTTTTACAACATATGCATGAGAAATATACTAAAAAATTGATATTTTTAAGTAGTGGTACAAAAAGAATATAAAAATTAGTCGCGAGTAACAATCCTGTGTAACATAATTTTCGACTGTAAACATAGAAACGAAAGCTGTGAAGTTCAATTACAGCAGTGTTTCCCGGCCGCCCACCAAAGCATCTGTAAAATCGCGATGTCCCCCCCCCCCCCCCCCCAACCACACACACTCTGTAACATATATCTCTTATTATTACAAATTTTTTACAAATTTGTTAAGCATGGTATAATGCAGAAATTTATTTCTACAGTATGCCGTTTGACGCATTCCGATATTAAAATAATTTTGTGAAAACAGGTAACAACCTGGAGAATCAATTCATCAACCGATCTTTCAATGTTCAAAAACTCGGGAACTAATTAATCAATTTTAAGGAATCTTACGGCACATTGAAAAGTCTAACTAAGATTTAAAAATGATAATTCTGACTGAAATCTGCCGTTTGTCTCATTCCGATATTTAAAATAGTTTTTGATAAAACAGGTAAAAAGGGGAGAATCAATCCACCAATCTTTTGATGCTCAAAAACTCGGGAACTAATTGACCAATTTTAAATAATCTTACGTCGCATTGAAAGGTCTAACTAAGATTTAAAAATAATAATTTTGACTACAATCCGCCGTTTGTCGCATTCCGATTTACAAAATAGTTTTTGATAAAACAGGGAAAAATGGGAGAATTAATAAATCAATCTTTCAATAATGCTCAAAAACTCGGGAACTAATTGACCAATTTTAAAGAATCTTACGTCACATTAAAAGGTCTAACTAAGATTTAAAAATGATAATTCTGACTAAAATATGCTGTTTGTCGCATTCCGATTTATAAAATAGTTTTTGATAAAACAGGGAAAAAACGAGCGAATCAATCAACCAATCTTCATATGCTCAAAAACTCGGGAACTGATTGACCAATCTTCTTACGGGATTTACAGGATTTAATTAAGATTTATAAATATTAATAATTGCATTTTTAGCTTATAACTGATACATTTTCATTTAAAAACTGGATTGGTAAGTATTTTTCCCAAAAAATTCTAAAGGTCTTCTAAAATGCGAATGCAACAAAACGTATTGTTACGCAGTATTTCTATAAAATGTAACAAAAAAATATATATATACTAACAAAAACATATAGTGGAAAAATTTCCACTACAAAGAAATGTTATAAGCTACCGCAAACCAAAAAACGAAGTGAAAGATATAATTTTATTTTAAGAACATTCCAGAATACACCAAATTGAATTTTTAGACGCGTAAAAGCTTTTGAGAAACACAGCTAGATTTTTCTTTCTTTGAATTCTGGAAGAAGAGACGTGATTTTATTCTGGTTGGATATTTGAAATAACCTTATACAGCGTTTAACAAGTCGACATTTTGGATACTTTCGGAAATTCTTTCAAATTGAAACTAATGTTTCCATTATAGTTATCATCTTCGTCTATTTTTTTTTAAAGGAATTAATAGCTTTTTAGAGTTTAAAATATTTAAACTAACACTTTTAAGATTTGTTTACTTAAAGGATGATTTTCGGATTGATTACTCATTACAAGATGTTTTATCTTATATTTTAAAACAAGAAGCAAAAGTCTTAATTTTTCAGTGCAAATTCGACCTTACTGCGCATGCTTCAACTTTTTTTGAACGGTGAATAAAAAAAGAAATCGAATCAAGAAGAATCAAGTGCGCTGGGAGAAAGAATAGCTCGCCTGTTGTCCTGCACTGCTCGCAACCCTACCGCTCGAAAATACTACTTCTAAATTCTTCTTAATTCTATTCTTATTTCCTCTTCCTGGAGGGAGCATACATTCTTCCACTTGCTTTGTTTGAGAGAGCGATGAACAAAAGGGAATTGGATATTGCAAGAGGAACGGAGGGATTGAAAAGAGAGGGAGGCGATTTCACTTTTTTAAAGGCAGGAATGGAAAGGGAAACTGTAGAAGAAGTTCCCCTTCTATAGAATTTGAAAAAAAATGTCCTTTTCCCAGGAACAAAACATATTTAGCAGTAATACGCTAAATAATAATAATAATTAATAATAAGCAGTAATACGCCACCACGCATGCGCGGCAGCGTATTACTGCTTATTTTACTGTTTATTGCTGTTAATTGTATGGTACAATACTGGCAGCTGGGATGCCAGTATTATACTGTAAAATCAACACTTTTTTTTGCAGTGTAGAGTCGACCCTACTCGAAATCGAAGAGCAACGATAAAATATAGTTACAATCCGACTTGACGCTTCGAGTAATATCGGGTTAGCCGACTTATATAATACCATATATGCTATATAATAGTATATGTGTTATATAATAGTATATAACAATACTTTTATCAACAAATAAAAGTAACAGGGACTAATAAGGAATCTTCCACAAACCTGATTTTTCGAAAACTTAATAAAGCTATTATATTGGTGCAAAACATTTAATTTTGTATTTGAGAAAAACAAAATACCGATATAAATCAAAAATAGATTCGACTCCACGATACATGGTTTCTTTTCATGATCGGAACGGTTTTAACATTAAATAACATATCGTTTTTCGTTTTGGTTTTTTTATTTGGGGCCCTACGGGTAATTTTTTGCACACTATGGCTAAACAGACCGAAACCTCCATTAAAAGTGGCATCCAAGCCACTACAAACATCCTTGCGTAAGTCGAGATTCGAATCCAGCAGCCCTAAACATTAGAGAAGCAGATAGGTCATTGCTTTTCTGGGGATGGAAAACAATAAACAAAACTTCCGCTTAATGAGATTGCTGTTAATAATAAAATGTTTCAGCGAATAATGTTAAGAAAAATATTTTTGAATCTTTTGTACTTTTGTCTATATATTTTGATAAATTTGATTTAAGCATGAAAATATAAATTCAGTAACAACAAACAAACAAAAACAAGTTGGAAATTGTACGTCAAACGTGACAAATGAGGTGCGTTTGTACTATAACTAGTTTTATAAATATTTAGATCTAGGTGCAATAGCTGTTGCACTCTTATGCAAAAATGCATGAATACAAAATTTATTTTATGTGCAGATTTTCATATTATAGATATTAATTTTACTTTATGAAATTAAGTTTCAATACACTTTTATAAACAATTAATTACAATTATGTTTCATTAAAATTATACTATTCGCAAATATCCAATACAAGAAAATGTAAAAAAAAAAAAAAAAAAAAAAAAAAAAAACAATAAAAACAAAAATCATCGTTGTTATTTCAGCGAAATGAATTATATCGTCTGCTATTACGATAGGATTAATTTCTGTAATAAAATAAGTACATTTTAAGTTGGCACCATTTTATCTTTCGTTGACATGCACTGAAAATTCCAACGGGAAACTTAAGCCTAGCTTTGGAAATTTCAGAACTTGAAATCCATATTTAGACTCATTTACCATTTAATATCTATTTCTACGGAAACATCTATCCAAAAAAAAAGTCCGTAGATTATAGGATTGCTATAATTAAACAATTTTAGTATACAAATTTGGTGTTTAAATTCAGTAGTACGGAAATAATATGACTCCATCTTAAATAGGACTTAATCACCATGGCAACCTAGAATCGTTACCTGTCATGGGAATCACTGAATTAATTTCGTACGATAGGATTTAATGTAATGAAGAAAAGTTATATTAATATATTTTTAAGTTTTGAATCGATTTTTATAAAATTTGAAATGACGCGATAAAATTCCTGAACGAACAGGTATAGTACAGGGTGATTATAAAGAAACTATCCCGATATATGAGCCCCTAACTATCATACCGTTCACAGAAACTGAATGAAATTTTGGTTTAAAGTATTTTGAGGTATGCGCTCAAGAATCATATGACAGACAAAAGTTAAATTCTAAGTGTTACGTTTACAGTGACAAAATTTCGAAAATTTCAAATGGCAACACCTATTTTTTTTTATTGGAAATTGATCTTCCTAGTGAAAAACCATAAAAAGCGTTGGAACGGTACCTGTAGTACGAAAATCGCCGGCGCTAGACAGACTAAGAAGAATAGTGAAAACAATCAATAAGGACAGAGAAGCAACAGAAAACAAAACATTTTATTGTGTTTCATACATTTTCCATTTCACACACGACGACACTTTACATGCGGCAGATGGTGGATAGCACTGAACAATAAAATGTTTTACTTTCTGTTGCTTCTCTGGCCTTTATTGGTTGTTTTCTCTTTTCTTCTTAGTAACTGTAAATTTTTGTTTAAAAAGACAGACTTTTATAAAAGTAAATAGGCTATATGGATAAAATAAAGGAAAATGCCTAAACTTAGTTATTGGTTAACCATTTGTTGCCATTATCTCCGCCCACTCCAAGTAACATCATGCGATTTCACATATGTCCCTCCTTTTCTTTTATTGTTCTTTTCTTTCTCGTGATTCAAGATATATTTAGAAAACACATGAATGGTATCGGGTATTTTCGTTTCGATAATTTCATTTAAAACTCGTTTGAAAACACGTCATCACTTTAGTATTCGACTGGTCAGCATAAGCATAATCTCATTAACGTGAATTAATAGGTGTAGCTTCATATCT
This sequence comes from Maratus michaelseni, assembly GCA_963931845.1. Taxonomy (NCBI): domain Eukaryota; kingdom Metazoa; phylum Arthropoda; class Arachnida; order Araneae; family Salticidae; genus Maratus; species Maratus michaelseni. The sequence goes on along the minus strand of OZ007598.1, from coordinate 113,303,534 downwards.
GCTAAGTGAGTGCTTAATTTGAAATCTTTAGATAATATTTTCATGTTTCGAGTTACTAAGTTCATATTGTGTTGTAGTTCAAATTAGATAAATGGTTGAAAATTGGAAGAGAACTGCATCTAACATTGGTAACTCGCATAAGAACATTACTACTGAACAAAAACAAAATATTTGGAAGGGGTTTATGTACGAAGGGGTACGCATAATTGAAACGTGTACTTAAGGGGTACGTGATAGAAAAAAGGTTGGGAACCGCTGCTCTAAAGGAAAGGAAAAACGCGTTGACTGCGAGTACGACTTCCGTATTTTTACGGAATTGTTTTCTCCAATAAAATGATTTCGTTAATGTGTCAGAAATTAGCCAATATGGATTTAAGAATAGCCTTGACAAAAAAAGTGCTAAAAGTCTAGTTTCTAAAACTTTGAAATTCCAAAAAATATTTTTACACTCTAAAAAGAATTTCCGTTTTTACCAGTACAATTTCTGTATTTTTACGGATTTTTATCTTTTAGAGTGCAATGACAATAATAAAAAAACCTACAGCTCTAGAAAAAATGAAAATTTAGCATTATCTGCCAAGGAAGCAGATTTTTACTACTTGATGTTGAAATAACACCAATGGACGTTCTATGTGAATTTGACTGTAATTTATTAAAAAGTCGAATCACATAATAAAAATTTCGACAGTGTGCTTCGTAAAATGATTAAAATTTGAAGAATATAGGTGAAAAAATGTAATAAAACTAAATTCGGCTTCGTGTCGAAATGACAGAAATGGACGTTCTAGTATTAACTTTGTTAAATATTTTTTTTATCGTGGTAAATTCAAAATTTATACTTTTTGGAGCAGAATCTGAGTTGGAGACTTTTTTGGGAGAAAACGCGGATTTGGGGAAATTTGCAGAACATTTGGAGGAATTCACCTTCAACTATCTGGCACCGCTGATTATTGTTGAAGAATATGTGACATATTTTTTTTTAAACCCCTTCAGGAGCAAAATATTGAGATGATTGATTGACACCAGGATTCACGAACGAATTTATTTTAAAATAAGTAAAAACTTTTTCTCGTGTACCTTATAAATTTAAAATTTTATTATAAAATTCTGGTGTCATTGTGGCATTTTGGGATTAAAATTAAGTGGTATATATAATATACCGGTGCCCTTCAAGGGGTTAAGTATAAAGGAAACAGTGCCTTGATCCTCACTAGTTTCGAAATAGAAAGTATTTTCAGACAGAAACCAAGAACGTACAAAACTCTAACGTTAGTTTTCGATCTCTGACACCCTGTGCAAAAAAAAAAAAAATCATTTAAAAATGTTGAAGTGCAAGCGAGAATTATAATGAGAACGACCCCATTGGTTTAACATTAACTAACGAATGTCGATGCTGCGAATGTAGGCTCTTAAAGTGCAGATGTATGATTGCAGCATAATTTATTAGTAAATGTTTTAATCGACAAGAAAAATAGAAAATATGCAGTAAAAATGGCAAAGAATGCACATTCATTAAATTAAATAGCACCGTTTCTATTACTGAATATTTTATTGAATAATTAAATAAAAAAACATCGCACTAGTAAGCATTTTTTAACCTACGAAAATAAATTCCTTCACAATAATAATGAAAGATTTGAGTGTTTCATTTAAGAACGTGACTTTTTGAAAGGCTGATGCACGTTTCGTATTTGTTTTGTTACTGTTCCATTAATGCAATAAGTGTTGGTAATGAATTCAGTTAGTGTAGTTTTTCCCCTTCTGTTTACAATGAAATTTGTAGGTGTTATACTACTTGGAAAAGGTACCTTGGCCTTGAAAATCAAGAATTTCTTATAGCGCGTTATCATTCTAAGCTTTTTTTTTTTTTTTTTACTTTTGATTCTAAATTTAGAATTAATTAATTGTTTCATGATGCATTTCGCATTTTCAATTACTTTGTTGAACCACACATATTCAAGTTTCATATGTTTATATATGCTTCATAAAAAAATAACATAATTTGAAACAGTCCTTCCGACCTGTACCGGAAGGAAAAGATAGCTTTCCTATATCTTCGTTTTAAAATTTTAGCTAATGTTACTCGAAAACAGCAAGCTAAAATGCAAAGAAAACGTTTACAAAAGATTCGTTAATACTGAATTTGAATAAGAAATTCGCCAAATTATTAAGCAATAGCCAAATTGGCTTCATTTATGAAAACTTATTTTGGTGCCAAATTTGGCGATATTTCGCCAAATGTCGCCAATTTTGGCGAGAATTTGGCGCTAACGGATATGAATGTATAGTTTTATGCGTATAATTGGGAAAATGATTACAACAATGAAAGAAAATAATTTGGGAGAAATCACGTTCACTAAAACTCATAAATTAATCGTTGTTTTTTTGCAATATGCTGTCTTGTTTCAAAATGTCAGCCATCCTAGAATTTCAAACTGCTCTATCTCATATGATAGAGTAAAACAAAAAATGCTCCAGAATCCTTATATCAAGGCCTAACACGTAAGTAGAAAATAAATTTGACTGTTTAACTTTTTTGTATATTTATTTTAGTTTTAAATATTTAAGTGGCCGCCATCTTGAAACAAGATGGCGGACCCAGCTGGCCAACGAACTCGGTCGAGACATGGGTGACCTTAATACACACAATTAGTTTCATCCGAATTGATTTATAAATACGAGTGTTATCGTATGACATAAGTCATATATATATAAATCAGCATCTGAACAGAGGGTGGTTTTGGGGTCTGGGGGTCATGATCGGTGAAAATATACCAAAATTTTCCGGAATTGCTTTCCTCAGATCGGCCGCAATAGGTAGCTTTATATTTTTTTTTCTATTGAAAGCTACCTAAACAATGCTGACGTAATGTTGAAGTAGACTATTCCAAAAGGTGCCTACGCCAAGAAAGGACTATAAATCAAAGAGAAACTCTATCAATCCATTATGTCAAAAAATCAATTTTTATAACTCTTTAACACCAGTGTTCGGCATCAAGTAGAGAAGCTGTTTTTTAATAATTTATTTCAGTGTAAAATATAAATGTATCAAATCCATTGACACATTAACGTTAAATAAAAGATTTTTTTCTCTGCACGTATGACTTACCAACCTTCGCTAGCTAAAAAAAAGAACTACATGTATTGGTGGTTGAAAGGGGAGATAGCATATTATATCATCCAATCACGCATAATAGAATATATATACTTCTCACGCAATCTGTGTTAAAAAGCCATTTGGTGTAAAGGTATATGTAATTTTTTTTTCTGTGAGCATGTAAGAAAACAATAAGGATGGTTTGGAAAAGGTAAGCGATTTTTCATAGGAAATTTTCATATGTAAGATGTTTCAGAGCCAAGCGTACACATTTTAAGAGGTAGAAAAACACACTACAACCAACATTTGTTGTTAGGGAAACGAGGATCACAACCCAATTACTCAAACAAAAATACAGGAAATCCTACTCTACTACAAACAAGAATTTTGAATATATTTTTTGTTCATATCAGAGAACTTGGAAGTTATACACATGTCAAAACGTAATGTAACCACGCCCATATATCATATTAACTACGCCCATCAAAACAAGGATGGGTATTTGAGATATTAAGATCTAAAGAGAAAATAAATAAATCTATCTCCAAAAATAAAGCGCATAGTTTGTTTAAAACTCAAAAGTAAAATTTTTGAGCATGCTTTAATACTGTATAGATTCGAAAAGTTTTACTTTTCTAAAATAAAACAAGAACGAAAAATCATTCCTCAAGTATAGATTACGAAACACTTTCCAACACATCCAGAAAACTGTAACGAAACTTCACCGTTAAATAAGGGAAAAGTAAGCTGCGCCGCCAGGCGCCATGAGTAGCGCCCGGCGCGTATACGATCACATAACCCAAGTCCTGAGGGACTTTTATCGCGTCAGCAGGTTTGTGTCCCTGCGGCGCTTCGGCCGGTCAGAGAACCGCCACATGCGGACCCTCTAACCTTAAACCCACGTATCGACGACGTTAGTCGTTGCGATACGCGGTGAAACCCAGTAGGGGAGTCACCGCGAAACACTACAGCTTCGGAGCTCGACACCCGGAAGGGAACCATTCCCTAGGCCTTAAGTCGGGTTTTTCCTACCCGTACTTGCTTTACCAGAACTCGAGGGGTGTGAAAACCTACAGAGATAGTCACAGATCGTTAAATAAGGTAAAGAAGATATGTAAGTTAACAGTATAGGAAACATACAATAGATTTAAAAGTCCACTTTTAGCACTTACCTTCCATAGTAAAAAAATGTAGTGGAATTATTTTGTGCAGACCTGTATATGATCTGTAGATTTGGATCTGTACTACATAACATAATAAAATTCAGTTCATTTAGAAAATTCAGATTTAGCAATTTTTGTCAATCGATATAAATGCAATCGAAATTTTTTTGTACAACAATGTATATTATCTAAAGACTTTTGTACACACCCCGAGGTAGTAATTAAACTAATTTAATTCATGTGAAAAACGCATAAAGCAACTTAAAACAAACTTCGAGTAGTTACCAACCATAAACGATGAAAATGTGACGGATTCAATTTTTCTGCAGTTCTCGATTATCTGCAACGGCATTTCTTGGCGAAACTAAATTTGCAAATTGGTGGGATAAAATTCCCTGGTTTTCCAAACATGAGGCCGCAAACAATACATTTTTTTTTTTTTTTTTTTTTTTTTTTTAACTTTTAAAATCCATCAGTTATTTTTGGGACACACGCTGTATATATATTGAAAAATAAATTAAATCTTTGAACACAAATCATTACCGTTTTGATTGCTAAAAGTTTTATTTTTAAAACTTTTTAGCTAAATAAATTCCCTGTTTCCAACAGAAAAAAAAAATGTGTTAATAAAATAATGTTTTGCAGGATGCTAATTTATAACTGGAAAATAAAATACACAGAAAAGATATTTTCATCAAGAATAGAGCATCCAGATATCTTTAGTTATTGTGAAGCAGTCAGTCTATTAATACGATTTTACGATGGCCACGATTTTGCCATGGATAGGCAGCCTGGCAGACAGACGGCCAGACAAGCCGAATTTATAAACTCTTTTCATATGTTGGAGAGTGTTGAAAATGAAAACACATATCTAGATATTACGAACATTTTACGCATATGCCTGAATTATGTCATAATTAAATCGAAAATGAAATTCAAGAAAATAGCTGTAAAAGTGAACCATATAAAAATAATTAATTTTAACTATCCCTTGGCTCATTTTATAGTTAAAAATATGTATATATCCGGATGATGTAGAGCCTCAAAATATTTCTAATCAATGAGGGTTTATTTTATTTTCAATTCATTGTTATAATATAAAACTCAAACATTATAGAAAAAGGTAAAAAATTAGTGGTTATCAACACGAGAAAAACCTAGAGACCACACCCAGATATCATATTAACAACACCCATCAAAACAATAATGGATAAGTTTCAGAGAAAAGCACCAGATGGACGTTACAGTACAACATACAAAAGGAATTCAGCACATAAAGAAAGTCATTTTCCATTTATAAAACTATTTTGATGTCCAAAAAGACATAATTTTTAGGTAAAGAACATTTCAATGTAATTAAATTTAATTTCTTTTAGTAAATGTAGCATAAAGTACACTTTTGTGCAATAACTTTTGACATGTTTCGCCTTTGTAATCTACGATTTTTGGCTCATACTTGTGTCCGTATTTTATCCATATTTTTGTCCATAGTGATGTCATGTTTGCTCATAAAAATTCCAAGTCTAGTGATTATTCATGCGTTTTTATACTTTTATAGAGTTTAATTTTTTTTTTCAGAAACTAATGCTTTTAAACTAAAGTCGATATTTGCCACCATATGAAAGTTTAAACACAAATTTGTAAAAAAAAACTAGTAGCACCTAAGATTTTGTAACAAAAAAATACGTTTTCTTTTCTTTCTTTCTTTCTTTCTTTTTTTTTTTTGGAAGAATAATTCGAAAGTTCCATTTTACGTCGTTAAATTAATTATATTCTAGATTTCATTTATTTAACAACGGATCTGACGTCCTATTATTAGGTCATGCCTTTCTATTGGGTATTATTTTGTCTTAACAATTATTTTTGTTATTATATTCATGTACTAAAGATAGTATATATCTGTACATTTATTACTATGACTGCATTTATATTTCAGTATTTAGTAATAATAATAATAATAAAACTAAAAGTTTGCTTAATTTTCTTTACACAGTTGGCGATTCTTTTATGTCAAAGATATGTTTCACTAAAAAAAATATAAAAAATACATTAAAATCAGACATTTATTTAAATTGCACTAAATACAAGATAAAAGAACATTGCAAACGTTTCGAGCTTTACCAATTTTTTTAAAATAAATCATCAATACAAAAAAAAAAGAAAAAAAAAAAAAAGAAAAAAAAAAGATTGTTGCCATAGCTAACATGTAATGACAGTGGAGTAAGTCAAAAAATTTGGGAATATCTAGCTTACCATATTTTCTCTGAACGCATACCACTTATACGCGATGTTCAGTAATTACTTTTTCGTACCACTATTTTAAAACAGTAAAATTTGATTTATAAATTCTGCGATTAAATAAGGAGAAAATTACTTTAAAAAGGAACTGGTGCCGAAAAATAATTACCGTGTATCGCGTATAAGTGAGAGGTTACTGTACTTTCTATTCAGTGTGGCAGTCAAATAAGTCGTAGTTCACGTAGGGAGACGCTAGAGGACAAAACAATTTGGACCACTTAATGCAGCGGCAATAAGACAAGTTTCACAAAACCCCTCATTTCTCAAATTACTAAATATTGACTTACTCTACTGTCATTCTAACCTCCTCATATAACATGCTTTATGTAAGTTACCAATGAAACATGCATCGCCCACATACTGAATCATACGTCGTCACAGCAGTATCGGATATTCAGGCGGTACCAAACTAGCTTCATTGAGGGGGATCCTTGTAATTTCGTAAACCAGCCTTCAAGGAACACACCATTTATATAATTGTTACAATTTGACTTGACTATTTTTACATTTATTATTTTCACATGCTGATATCGTCGCTACTATGTCAAACTATATCGAATGTACAAAAATGCATTTTTCATTACTTTTAAAAATGGGCCGATTACCATTACTAAATTTTATTAATATTATTCAGCGGTGTTGCCAGTTTGGCCTCTTTTTAATTCAGAAATTCCGCATATATTCCAGAAATTTCAAGCAGAAATTTTTGCTTTATTTAATAACAGACATCTTGTGATTACTTAAAGAAAATTCTCCCAAAATTTCCAGTATGAATTCAGAATCTTTCAATCATTAAAAAACCCAAACTGGCAACGCTGTTCTTCGCAGAAATTTTATTAGAATTCTTACTTCGCGAAGAATTCTAATAAAATTTAATGGTGACAATCGTCCATTTTTTAAAAGTATTGGAAAATGCATTTTTTTCACATTCGATAGTTTGAGATGGTAGCGACCGAGGCTAACGAAAAAGACAGGCTACCGCGTTGCATTCCCCTTATCTTTTTTTACAGACCGCTAGAGTGACGTAATGCTTTTTTCGTACACCTGCATTGGTGGATTCGAGCATCACATGACTCCCGCAGTCTGTAAAAAAAGATACGCGTAAAGCACCGCGGTAGCCTTTCTTTTTCGTTAGCCTTGGGTAGCGACGATATGACGTATGATACTGTGGACGTTGGATGCATGTTTCAATGATAAATTACTTGTATCTTAGCTATGACAGTCGATTGTTTTATGTACTGATGAGAGCCTTTGGTAAAACTCGAAACACTTACAATGTTCCTTTATCTTGTATTTTGTCAGATTTTTTTTAATCTCTTTTTTACTCTATTTTATTGGTTTATGACTCAGACGTACTTATCTATTTAACATATTTCACTCTTTAAAATTAAAATAGGAGCTACTTTTCCGCCGAACAATTTGTGATAAAACATATAAAAATACTAGAAAGTTTTTATATCTGTTTAATCCTGTTCTAATGCTGCATTTTCTAAACGTCTTCAAAAAAAATTCATTCGTCCTATTCTCATATGAATACACACCTGCCAACTTTCAACTAAACTTCCGTACAATGGGAGTTTATTTGATTCAGGTTAAAAACGTTTGTAGCCAGAAAATGTATCTGAAAAAAAAAATATTTAGTTTCATGTTCTTACGTGGAGTCTATTTTATTGCATTTCCTAAACAAAATTCTGGTTTGAAACGTGTGTAATAAACCTACATTGCACAGAATTTTAGCGCGATGTTGGCAGGTATGTGAATTGTACGCAAAGTAACTATTTTCGTTAGAATTCAGTAAATAACATATTCAGAATAAAATTTAATAAAACTCCTTTGATACACAAATAAAGGAAAAATCTTCTTCGTAACAAGAAATGCTCAATCCTTTCGAAAGAACTTTATTTTTCTTCATCAAACTCCAGAAAGACGTGATACCACTATGAAGGCAGGATCAAGACTGAAAGGAAATGGAAAAGTTAAAGAACTTACTTATTTAGAAATTAGGTTACGTGAATTTCATTATTCTGATATTGAAGTCGAAAATTTTACAAATTAAACTTTGAATTACTGAAACTACTTTCTAATGTAAAAATAGATTTTACAAACAACCTAACGGTTTAAACATGAGAAATCTTTATCACCAAATCTCTGTGATATTTATTTGAATTATATGGAGGAAAAAAATATTGAATCTGTCAAATTTTTAATGAGGTACGTGGACAATACTTTTCTCTTAGTTAATAAACTTTCTGATATTTTCACTATTCTTCAAACTGTCAATTCTATCGACCCACATATTCAGTTTACTTCCGAGTTAGGAAATTGTAATAAACTTGCCTTCCTTGATGTATTATTTACCAGATGTGATTCTTTTTCAAAACCTGTATTTATAAAAAACCCTTTTTGTGTCTCATGCTCTCTCGAATCGTTTAGTTAACCAGAAAATCGGCGACTTTGCCACTTATGTGTACCGCGCCCTCATAAATTGTACACTAAAGGGGTGAACTGGGAAATTTCATTAGTGGCCAGTGGCCAATATTAGCAGTTTTATAAGTGGCCACTTTCTTTAAACTAGTGGCCACTTTTTTATTTAAAAGTTCTAAACAGTAAACTTTTGTTAAAATTTCAATTAGTATCAATATAAAATTAAATATCCCAAATAAATAAGTTAATATAAACATATTTCGACAGGTAAAAGTAGAATACTTGATGAAATGCAAACAAATTTTACTCTTTCCTCGTAAGAAAGTGGCCATAACATACCTGTCAACATCGCACTAAACTTCTGTACAATGTAGATTGACTTAATCGAGGTTAAACACGTTTCAAACAAGAATTTTTTAAAGAAATACAATCAAGTAGGTTTTACAAGAACGTGAAACTAAATATATATTATTTTTTCAGCTATATTTTCTGGTTAGAAATGTCGTTAACTTGGATCAAATTAACTCATATTGTATGGAAGTTTCGTTGAAAGTTCGCAGATATGCTATAACAGGGGTCGGCAACCTATGACCCGCGGGTCACCGAGTGACTCATTTCATAATTTCAAGTAACCCACTTAAATTCCGAAAAAAGTATAAAAAAATAAAATTCTATTGAAAAATTATTTCGAGTTTATTTTGGAACTATATAAAGGTTTAATTTTAATTCAGAAATTCCAAACTCTTAAATAACATAACAGAAAATTGCACTTATTTGTTATAATGCATATATGTTTGCATCAGGGGAGCCATTGAGAAGAAAGTAAAGTTCATTCAGTTATGTTTTCTTTTATAATAATTATAATTTTATTTTTTGTGTTTCAAGTTTAAAAAGGCGCATGATGATTGTTTCCTCAATAAAATGTATCCTATTATTCACCGAAAATAGACTGTTTTAAAATGAAAATACCATTTATCCGAAACGTCTTCTTAAAACACATATTTTGGTTGATTGTGACCCGCAGCCGAAAAAGGTTGCCGACCCATGTGCTATAAGGTGGCCGCTGACATACAATTTTTTAATAGTCACTTTTTTTTTTCATTTAGTGGCCCTGTGGCCGGTGGCTATTGCGAATTTGCCCTTTATTATACACCCTCTAGTAAATCTGCTCTTTCCAAATCTGTCAAACTAAGCCTGGCAATTTTATTGTTTTGCCTTTCTTTTTTCCTTTATGTTTCAAATTAGCTGACGTTTTAAAACGTTTCAACTTTAATGCTATTTTAAAACATGTCAATAAGTTGAAGTACACTTCTACTTTTCATCTTCGCAAATTATAACATTCCTTGTAATGGTTGTCATTCATCTTATAGGTCAAACTAAAAATCTCGAAACACATTTAAAGGAACATTCCTGTTATGTCGCTAATCAAGAAATTTCTAAATATTTTACTGCCAAATAGCATGAGATTCTGGCCATAGTTTTAATTTTCAAAATGCTAAAATTATCTTTAATGTCAATTGCACCTCTGAATTGGATATTCTCCAAAATTTAGCTGTATACCTTAATCGAGATATTACAGTTAATGGAAAATCTGATTCCACTATTCTCTCTGCAGCTTGGAATAACTTCAGCAGTTTAACCATTACATAAAATCTTTTTTTTTTTTTACATCATTTTTGCAATTATTTTATTTTTCATTTATATATACACTTGATTTTTAATGTATTTATTATTTGAATTTATTTGATTTACTTTTATTGCTACTGTTTTTATGGTTTTTTTTTTATTTATAGTTACATTTTATTTATTTATTTATTTATTATTACAAATGCTAAAATTATCTTTAATGTCAATTGCACCTCTGAATTGGATTCTCCAAAATTTAGCTATATACCTTTGTCGAGATATTACAGTTAATGGAAAATCTGATTCCACTATTCTCTTTGTAGCTTGGAATAACTTCAACAGTTTAATCATATATATACAGGGTGTTTCAGTTAAACGTTTCAGAACTTCTAAGAGGGGTAGGGTACATCCTGACAACTCGAAATCATATAGCAATGTGGGGTCGGAAATGCTTTCCTTAAAACTTTGCGGCGCAGAGAATTTCCATTGCTTAACTATTGAAATTAATGAATGACACCAAAATTTGAAAACGAACTTTCTTGTAAATATGAAAAAGCTATATTTCACGCAACTAGTAAACCGTATTTTTTGTAACAAAAATTCTGGTATCGTGAGGGTTTTGGGAATTAAAATTAAGTGGTTTCATAAACATACTTAATTTTAATTCCCAAAACCCTCACTGATACCAGAATTTTTGTTAAAAGAATTACGGTTTATTAGTTGCGTGAAATATAGCTTTTTCATATTTACAAGAAAGTTCGTTTTCAAATTCTGGTGTCATTCATTAATTTCAATAGTTAAGCAATGGAACTTCTCTGCGCCGCAAAGGGTTAAGGAAAGCATTTCCGACTCCACATTGCTATATGATTTCGAGCTGTCAGGATGTACCGTACCCCTCTTAGAAGTTCTGAAACGTTTAACTGAAACACCCTGTATATATATTTATTTATTTATTTACATTATTTTTGACACATTTTACATTATATTATACATTATTTTTTACATTATATTATACACTTGATTTTTAATCTATTTAATATTGCATTTATTTGATTTACTTTTATTATTACTGTTTTTATGTTTTTATATTTATATTTACAATTTATTTATTTATTTATTAAATTTATTAAATTTATTTTTAATTAATTACTTTTCTTTTCCACATTATTTATTATATATGTTATATATATATTTTTTTATAATTTTCTTTTACTTTTTGGATTCTATCTTTTTTTATTGAATCTTCTCCATATTTATCCTTCTTTTCTGTCTGCTTCCAAATAGCAAATTAATCTCTGTGTGATTGGCTGATGCTTTCTGAATTCTTATTGGTTGTTTAACCTGTACCTTTCTCTTCCCTGTCTTTTCAGTTTTGTTCTTGCCTTCGAATTGGTAGCACGTCTTTTTTTGCGCCTGATGAAAAAAGGTAAAATTCCTTTGAAAGGCTTTGCGTATTTCTTATTTTTATTGTCTTATTAAGCAGTTTTTTACCTTTATTCATGACATATTTGTTAAATTTCAGTAAAACTTAATTTTTGTGATTGATAGAGTTACTTTAAATATCATTACGTAAAGGTACTTTTTTTTCCAAAATTGAAAAAGAAATTGTACTTGAAAGGGTTAGGAGTAACAAAAAACTAATTTTCAGAAGTTATTTATTTATTTATTTTTATTTGGTTATTATTATTATTATTAATTATTTACTTATTTATTACTGCAGGTACTGAGTCCTTTTAAAATAAAACGTGTTTAGTAACAAAATATCGGAACACTTTGATTCTAAAGTTCCTTTGCAATATTATTGGATTGTTTTACAAAACGTGAATTTAAGAGCAAGTAATTTTTATAGTGAAAAACAGTTATATACCTGAAAAAAAATCATCAAGAAAATTAGTAGAAAAGAAAATCATCGAAATTAGTTAAACCCAAAAATTAACAGAAAAATGTTTTGTATGTTGATATTTAGGTATATGTTATAAATCAAGCCTGTCAACCTTTCAGTAAGCGGGGCGCGCCTCATCTCTTGGCAAATAAGGAAGGGCGCCATTATTCATTACGACACGAAACATATGGCAATATTACCTGAAACTATTAGTAGCGATACACACATATCTTATATTATGTAGATAGATACATCTCACAGCGGTAAACATAAGACCCCAATGGTTCATGAGCTTCATGTATAAGGCGCGTTCAAATAAAAAGAAGACTACGGTTATATTTAAAGCATATTTAATTTAATTACAAAATATTGTAATTACAGTTCGTGTGTAAAGTTCCAACTAAATATAATTACTATTTACACTGATGTATTGATCCCAGCGCGTAGGAAGGGAGTGGATGGTTTCAGTGTATAAACTCCGGGGTATATGATGGATGCAGTTTTCCACGATGTCTTGCATTTCCTTATCACATGTGAATTGTTGACCTTTCGACGACTTTTTTAAAGAGCCGAAAATATGGGAGTCACATGGTAAGATATCGGGGGTGTGTAGAAGATGTTTCAAGACCTCCCACCGAAATTTTGCCAGCGCGTCGAGATCATTGACTAGAAATATAAATAGACAGCGGACCAGCAACCCTTTCTTGAAGAAAATATGTCCTTTCCTCCAGCAGATGTGGAGGAAGAATATTATGCCAAACAGGTTTTTTTCGCGTCAAACTGTCACGGAAATTCCACAGCTCCCGAGAACGGAAACAGAAAGTTGCCAAGAAAGGGATTACCGCCAGAAAGCGGCACCCTTTCGCCTTTTTTTTGGCGATGAAAGGTGGAAGATATTTTCTTCAAGTGTGTCGGAAGAAAAGAAAGGAGTCCGCTGTCCATTTATATTTCTAGTCAATGGTCGAGATTCTTAATGGCCACATGTGGCCTAGCATTATCTTGCAGTAAAACCATTTTTTTACTGAGCTTGCCTCTGCGCTTATTTTTGACGGCCTGTTTTAAGCCTAAGCAACGTGGTGCGCTGATCTGGAGGAATTCCATCATTCATCCGATCGCACAAAACAATTTTCAAGGATGAATTAAATGAGGCAAAGCCGTCCACTACAGATGCGCAACTCGGTAAAAATGCCACGCCACCTATCGGTAGACATATTAACCGACTGCGATTAGAAAAAACGACGCTACAGCAAAAGTCTGCATTTCATTTGAATAAAAATATGCTCCTTATAAAAACGATTTAAAAATATATATAAATCGTAGTAAATTTAGAATAACACATTTTTCTGTGTGGAGCCTATCGCAAAAAATTTTGCTAGGAAAAGGGCCAGAAACTTTAATCTTGCCTATAATAAAAACAAAACAAAACATGGAAATCAGAGATATTGCTAGAATTTTTTAGGACATCAAAATACTGCTTGAGTTATGTTAAAAGCGTGAATTTAACGATATAAAAAGTACAAAAATACAAACAGGCATGATAGTGATCAATCCATAGGCGCTTCAAGAGAGCCCGGAAGGGCTTTCAATGACAGAAATCATTTCGCATGGTTTCACTGATTTTCTAAACAAAATGAGAAAAAATATCTAAAATTGCAATGGTCTGGGAGGAAAAAAAGCAAATGGACCAATGTGACAAAGGGAGAAAAATAACTTTTCAAGCATGGAGAACTGAGAGAAACGCTTATTAATCAAAATTTTACTTCTTAGCATATTTAAAAAGTTATTGCCAATTATTACTAAATTCAGCCATCGTAATTACACTATAGAAAATTTTATAAGGAGTAACTACAAACTGTAAAAATGTACACAATTAAATGTTTAAAATATATTTTTGGTTTTTAATGCGTGAAACGCACTTTCAAAAGTTTTTAAAACATCACTGATGAATATATGTATGATATCTGTGAAACAGATAACTTAGGATAGAATGCAGAACACAAAGGAAAAAGAAGATTAAGAGGCTACTTCACTCAGACGAAAACACCCGCTCGCTAATGTTAATCCAATGGAGGAAATATTTGAAGATATCTCGTTCGCATTTCAATATTTTTAAATGTTTTTTTTTCATTGGATATCTGAGGTCAATCTCTATGCACGCTCCTTTCTACTTTTTCGATTTTGATTACAAGTTTTTTTATTAAGATACTTGCACTTTCGGAACCGGTTACGAAAGTGAAATAATCCTCAATAAAAAAAAAACTGCAACAAAAATCGAAAAAGTAGAGAGGAGCGTGCATAGAGATTGACCTCAGATATCCAATGCAAAAAAAAATAATTTTAAAACATTGAAATGCGAACGAGATATCTTCAAATATTTCCTCCATAGGATTAACATTAGCGAACGGGTGTTTTTGTCTGGGTGAAGTATAGCCTCTTAAGAGGCCGCCTCACTGAAACTCCCCGATCGCGAAATCCCATGTTAACCTATGGGAAAAAGGTAAAATCGCAATGACTCATTTCCTAATATAATTATTAAAATACGGTTTTTAGCACCAGAAAGTAAACGTCATGCAGATGTCCAAAATGTGCATTTTAAAAAATTGTCTCCGTAAATTTTAAGTATTTTTAATAAGATGATAAAATTTCATCAAGTGAAAAATTAAAAAAAAAGTAATCTAGGTATTTTTTAAATATTTAAAGTTTAAGGAGACAATTTTTAAAAACGCACATCGTCGGCATATGAGTATAATTTCTGATACCGAAAGCCGTATTTTAATAATTATATTAGGTAATGAGTCCTTTCGCTTTTAATTTTTCATATAGGTTAACATATGATTTCGCGATCGGAGCGTTTCAATAAAGCGGCCCCTTAACATCCAGAAGACGCTCCACGATACAGGGATGCCACTGGCGACTATGTTTTTTTTTTTTTTTTTTAATTCTATTTCGCAGCGCTTTTTTTTTTCACATACACTTTAACAATATGTGCAAGAGAAATATACTACAAAATTTATTATTACTTTTTTAAATAGTGGTGCTAATAGAATATAAAAATAGTCGCCAGTGGCAGCCCTGACGTTAGAGTCTACGAAATCCAAATCTCTACAATCACGATAGCAGGCTCAATAAAGCTCCGTGCCGATCACATTTTCAAAAAGTCCTTCCGGCCTGTACCGGGAGGAAAAGGTAGCTTTCCTATATGTTCGTTTTAAAATTTTAGCTAATGTTACTCGAAACAGCAAGCTAAAATGCAAAGAACCCGATTACAGAATATTAGTTAATACTGAATTTGAATAAGAAATTTGCCAAATTAGTCAACTATAGCCAATTTGGCATCATTTATGAAGATTTATTTTGGTCGCCAAATTTGGCGATATTTTGCCAAGTGTCGCCAAGTTTGGCGAGAATTTGGCGCTAACGAATATGAATATATAGTTTTATGCGTATGATTGGGAAAATGATTACAACAGTGAAAGATGATAATTTGCGAGAAATCCCGTTCACTAAAACTCATAAATTTATCGTTGGTTTTTTTTGTAATGTGCTGTCCTGTTTCAAAATGTCAGCCATCCTAGAATTTCAAACTGCTCTATCTCAGCCATTTTTTATGATAGACGTAAAACAAAAAATGCTCCGGAATCCTTATATCAAGGCCTAACACGTAAGCAAAAAATAAGTTTGAATTTTTAACTTTTGTATATTTAATTTAGTTTTAAAATTTTAAGTGGCCGCTATTTTGAAACAAGATGGCGGACCAAGCTGTCCAACGAACTCGGTCGAGACATTGGTGAGCTTAATACACACAATTAGTTTCATCAAAATTCATTTATAAATACGAGTGTTACCGTATGACATAGGTCAGATATTTATATATATATATATATATATATATATATATATCAACATTTGAACGGAGGGTGGTTTTGGGAGCTGGGGGTCATGATCGGTGAAAATATATCGAAATTTTCCGGAATTGCTTTCCTCCGAATGGCTGCAATAGGTAGCTTTATACTTTTTTGTATTGAAAGCTACCTAATACTGCGACGAGAAGTCATAAATTATTTCTCTTGGCTTTTTTTTTTTTTACTAAGTCTTGACCTTTATTTTCTTTTTCCCTCTTGAGAGGTTTGGAAGAAAAGAGCAGAAAATAAATAGAAATTCTTCCGTGGGGTGGTGATAAAACATGTCAGAGATTCTCGTCCATAGGCAGTGGCGTAGCCAGGATTTCCTTTCGGGAGGGGTCCAAAATTTTTCTTCAACTTATATATATAGTAAGACCTGCCAAGATAAGATTGCAAAGAGTGGTAAAAAATTCCATGTTAGACAGGTTTCCGTCTTATCAGGTGTATGGCATTCTTTCCTATTAGACGAATGAATATTTCCGTTTAAGTCAGCATTCCGTTATAGGCACATTTCGTTTCCACAGAATTTGCTGTATATATAAAAATATAACTTATGTATATAATACGTATAATAAATCCTGTCTATAGCAGATTCCTGTCTTAAACGGAAGCATTACATGGCCTTGATATGGATAACTATACAATTAAGTCTGCTGAAAACCTGCCTGAAACAGGATTTTTCACCGTTCTTCTGTGATTCTGATTTCGTCTTGTCAGTTTTTATCCTACTTATAAATACAGTAAAGCCTGTGAAATGGAAACTTTCTATAACGGAATCCTATCTCAAACTTAAAAGTTTTGGGGTCCCGTAGAAACGAACAATGCGTCTGATTGAAATATAGTGTGACAGGATTGACTGTGTGTGTATATATGCAATAGAAATATTTCGAGTAACTTTAAGAATTTAGATATTTCCTTATCAATTTCTTAATTAAAAAAAAATAGCATGTGTAAAATAAAGTAAGATCAGTCTCTATAATTGTGGCTAATAATGCAATGGAATTACATTAATATTTACCAAATAAAAAGATTTTACAAACACTATGATAAAAAAAACTGAGCACGCACTGAAGAATGCACTTAAATCAAGTTTCATATAATATAAACATTTGATAAGTTATGATCAAAGGGTTAAGTTTATAACAGCATTTGGTTGAATTTTTTTTTTCAATTTTCATGCTTAATTTCCTGTCATTGAATTAAGAACTTGTGCTTTAATAGGTATAATGAATAATGAGTTGACACAATTGCTAATGCCGTCAGCCGTTGATTCACCATGGGTGTTTCTGAGATAAGTTTTTAATTTTTAAGAAAAAAATCTTGTAATTTCGGCTACAGAAACTAGTAATGTAACAAACACACGCAACAAATATAGTTGATGTTGGGAAAAATAATTTTGTTACAGTTGTCTAAAACAGCCATAATTCTTTTTCAAGTTTCACCGCTTTTGATACTAATGTAAATATTCGACCTGAATAGTTGTTTCCGATATCTGATCGACTTAAAATATGTTACATTTTTATTAAAAAAATTTATTACGATGAATTAGCACATCTTGGGAAGTATTAGATTGTGTAAAAAATAATGGTAGTTTCTGCTATTTTACTTTTCAACCAATTTATTTTAAGCGGTTGGAAATAATTTTAGAACGTACTCCAAGTTCAGCAGAAATCTTTCAGACTTTTGGTACGTAGATTAGCTTTAACCTTTGCTTTCAATTTCGCATTGTTAATAACCGAATGCCACCTACGACCTTCATATTCAAACTCTCATTGCCATCATGAAATTTCTTAAAACAATGTTAAACTGTGAGTTCACATTTCACAAGTCGTACTTCGGTCAAATGTAATGTTGAATTCAGACATTTTTTTCTCCAGGGGGTATTTCTGCGGAGGGTACCATTTTTCTCCTGAATCTTCTGTACACTGTGGAGTTCAAGGAAGGAGAAAGATCCTTGCACTCCTAGACTATTAATAAGCATAAAATCTCAGATCTTTTGAGGGGTCATTTCGATGCTCCGGAGTGGATGCCCCAACCCCGCTCTCCTACATTCAACGCTGTAGTGTGGTTGATATACAAGCCGTTTCCGCTGATTATCGTACCATTTTGAATTAGTAAAACAATCGTACGAAATTTCCCAAAGTTCTACAACTGCCTTAAATATCCCTGTACAATAGCGAAAAAACAAATTATAATACTAAATAAGTAGGTAAATACCTGCCCTTTAAAATAATATACAACAACGTAATATTCCATTAAGAGTTTATTAAAAATAGCTCAGGTCGAAAAGTTTAATAACAAGAATTACCATTATTTTGCACAAACCCAGAAGAACGTCAAACTCTTTCAATATTCCTCTGTTCTTTTCTTTAATGATTAACGAATAACGAGATCAGAAATAAAAGTATCAAAAGGAGGAAAAAATTGATCTCCCGAAATATTCTTCAGGTTTGACATCGAACCAGATGTATCTGATGGTCAACTTGACAAGGAATATGTGTGACTAAAGAAAATTGTGTCAGACTTTTCTTTAGCAAAAGACTGTGTTCTCTTGAACAGGTCAGAAAACTTTTAAACATCAGTCTCCTCTTCCTTGCTTACTGATTAATGTAAAGTTACATAAAGTTGAAAAGGACGTCTTCAGCATGGTTTACAGCAGAAGACAAATCACATTCAGATGCAGGTATTTTGAAAGTGGCAGTGTAATGTTGAATAAGAATTCACAAATATCTAGTCGAATTTAGAAGCAGTCGAAGCAGATTTAAAGTAAATGATAACATTGCTCGATATAAAATTATAAAATGAACAAAGATAAGGGTCGCAAAACTCTGATTAATTTGCTGTTATTGCATTCGTCTAATCTAAACTCGTCTTTTCCGTAAGTGTTGGCAACAGTTGGTCCCATCGAAATCTCTGTTGAAGACGTTTTGCGTTTAATCTAGTTACATTAAAATCTATGAAAACGGAATCGTCAGGTATCCTTAAAAAAATCCGTTGTAGATAGATTTCCGTCATATCAGGTATACTTGTATAGTTATCCTTCCGTCATCGAGACCATGAAATGTTTTCGTTTACGAGAGGATTCCGTATTCACAGAAAACCTGCCAACAAGGAATCACAACCAGAAAAGGTTCCATTTTAGATAGGTTTCAAATCATAGAAGGTATAAATACGTAGTGTTGTTTTCGTTGAACCTTGAACTTTTGCTGTTTACGATCGCTCTCATCTTCACAGATTTTATTATAATACATCTATGCTTTTCAGAAGTATACTATAGAGTGGATACGTTTTAAGAGTTTTGGAGGATACCTGACAAAATGGGACGTGTTTGTGACAAAAACCTGTCTTAAACGGAAAAATTTCATAGCCCCGGCGAAAGATATACCTTTTCTAAGACAAACACCTGTCTAAAACGGAATTTTTCATTGGTTCTTTGCGATTCCGTCTTATCAGTTTTTAATATTGTTATATCTATGACCAGAGGGCCCGTGCGAAGATTTCGCACTGAAATCTAATATTTTTAGGTACTTCTCTATTAACCTGTCGACCGCTTTTCATAACAAAAAACTACCGACAAACTGTAAGATTAAACGCCAAAAATGCAGTCCCATTTACTTGATGTCAGAATCATTATGCGTGTTTGTTACGTCATCTAGTGGTATTACATTCGATATTTGCGTGTATTTTTCATTATGTTTTACTGATTTAGTAGTTATTTTATTAATTAAAATAACAATTGTGTCCTTAAATTCTTATATTTTATTTATTTTTTGATATTCCAATGGCAACGTTCTCCCGTTTATTTGGCGATAGTTTTTTGTTATGAAAAGTGGTCGACGGGATAATAGAGAAGTATAATTTTTTATCAATATGTAATATTTATTAGATGCAGGTTTAAACTTCTAAAGAAAAAGCAAGGATAAAAATATCTGCAAACAACATTTAGTTGTTAGTCAAGCCAGAATATCATCTAATTTATTCCATCAAAGTTAGACTAAAAACTGATCCAAGATTGCTAAAGGCACGCGCGAGAAAAAAAATTAACAATCGTATTTTGACTGCATTAGAGGATGACGTCATCCGCTTCGGGAAAACCATGGGACTTAGAAATATCAATCTAAACATTTCAATTTCAATTTCGCTTTTTAATCATAAGTATAAAATAAACCCGTGCGGTGTTTTTTATAATAATTGCTATGAGCATCCTATAATGTGGTATTTTATTTTTTTGGCAACAATAATTTCAGGAAAACCTTTCATTTCTTTCATGAAAACAATGCCGATTTATTTTTTTAATTTCAGCAAATTTTAATCAAAAACACGTTTTAACGAATTGTTAAGTGGGCTATGTCAGAAGCCTGTTCTAAAACCTTTCATATGGTATCTCATTCGTTGTTCTGCGTTTCATATTTTCTGAGTAAAAGGGATGTTGACAGGAGAAATAATATATAAGGATTCAGTAAACCAGTTCTTCGTTCGAGGTTCGGGGGGGGGTCCGGACCCCCTGGACCCCCCCCTTGGCTACGCCACTGTCCATAGGGACTCTCCAATCTTGCAACGTGACAGAAGACTCACCACATCAAAGAAGCCGAAAAAAGAGCCACCTTTCGTGATTGTGATCTGAACAAACCTTAAGAATAGTACAATGTTACTTCAAAAAGACACATTTTACCCTTTGTTATCTGCTAGAAATAAATCTAATCATTATCGTTAGTAATAAAATAAAATAAAAATAAAAAACTTTATGGATTGAAAATGACACAGAAAACAATTAAAAAATATATACAATACAAATATAAATATAATATAATATACAAAAAATATATATATAGCTTGGGTAAAAACAAAAATAGCTTATTTCGTATGAAATGCTGAAAATAAAATAAACTGAATAAGTAGTAAATTTATTTTTAGAAAGCAAAACAAAATAAAAAACGGAATTCAAACAATCTTTCCCAACGTTCTAAAATTGCCCATAATAATATAATGATCTCTGGGGAATACTCGATGTTCATCGAATTCCTCTTACTTCAGGTTAATTAAGAAATACTTCCCAATAATGGGGAATTTTCAAATATTCGCCTCAATAAGTATTCTAGGAATCCAATAACGTCCAGTCAATGGCATAGTTTTTTAATCTTCTTTTCTTGTGATAACGTATATCTCAATTACAGATAGCTGGAGGTGATAATATGCTAATTTTAACAGCATGAAAATGCGAATTGGGATTGAATTTATGGGAACGATTATCACTGTTAGCTTTTTATAAACTTAACTCTTCATTAAAAAAATTACTATAAATATTTGGCTACATATGGCATATTGGGCCTTTTTAAATATCTAAAGAACGTTAAATAATGTATTGGAGAACCACCGTTTTAACCGAATATTTTAAAATTTCGTTTTTGTGCAGCAAAATATAAATTGTTTAACCACTTAACTTTAATTTTGTTTTAAATTTGTAGTGCGAGATTTCCAATAATTTGGGGGAAATATCACGGTTATAACTTGCCCAATGCACAGGGAGGTTTTAGAGCAGAATTGGCAGTTTGCCCTTTTTTTAATTTCGAAATTTATCATTCATACCAGAAATTATCTACAAGATTATTTTCTTTATTCAATGACAGACATTTCCTGATTACTTAAATATAAAAAAAATTCTTTCAAAATTTCCGGTGAGAATTCGAAATTTTTGAATTAAAAAAAAGGTCAACCTGGCAACCCAGTTTTACAGAGTCTGCGCCTAAATTAGCTTTGTAATTAGAGAATTTATCGCTTAAGTTTTAAATCAAATATATTTTTATTTAACCAATTTTTATTTATCTTAACAAAGCAACGTCAATTTTCTAAAATATCATTTTCATATTTAAAATCAAGAAAGAAAAATCATGCGTCGAGCATAGATTATGAAGCACTTTCCAATACATTCAGAATACTGTAACAAAATTTCATCGTTTATTAAGGTGAAAGATGATGTCTAAATAGACTAGTGAAAATAGGTGGGGTGGCCTAACCGCGAGCTAAAGCTCTATGAGTCCCTGTCTAAGTAATTTGGAAAATGCTGAAAACATTTGAAAACCCAATGCAAGCAATCAGTGGCACCTCGTGATTGGATTTATTTGGGGCACTAAATACAAATTTATTATTTTCTTACCACTATTTTTCAAAAGAAAACCTTCCTCTATTTATTGGCAGAAAACTCTGACATTAAACAAGTAAAAGATTTCTTTTAAACATTAATGATACAAAAAGAATAAATTTTACAGACATGCATTTAGTGCCCCAAAAATAGCCAGTCACGTGCCGCCATTGCAGCAATTACTGCCAGTAGTCGGAAAAGCATAAGAAATCTTTTGTGAAACCTTGCATAAGATCTATAGATTTGTATATATACTACATAGTTTTCTGTAATTTATTTCAACAAAAAAAACGCAGAGAACAGTTGAAAATTCCCTTACTGCAAATTCCGCCAATAAACGGAAATGTAGTTGAAATATTTTGTGCAGCCCTGTATAGGATTTATAGGACTTATATGCACCAATTAATATACAAAATATAAGTTAACAACTGATATCGCACTTTTAGCAATTAGTATTCAATTATTATTTATTGACAGTAACCGAATACAGTATTGTAACCACATATTTTGTGTGTTCCTGTAAATGAACGATGTATGCTATGTACACCTTATTGTTTAGCCTCTTGTAGTTCACCTCAATGATATATCTCAATTTCAATATGTTCAAAATAGTGTAATGTTATTAAATTACGGTGAAAACGACTTTTCCCCTAGACCGCAATGCAACTGAATTCTTTCGAGTGTCCTGTAAATTAGCTATAAATGCTACACACTTCATTTTCAATACCATTAGTACAAGTCATAGTAAACCTCAGTAACATATATCAATTGCATGGCAATCCGACTATATTTACAAGAGCTAGAGTACGGACAGACGGCAGACAGACAAATCGAATTCATAAACTTCAACTATGTTGGAAAGTGTTAAAAAGTAATTTTATGTGTTGTGGGCGTGGATTTGATGATATTTGTTTTTTTTCTTTGGCTTCCAAAAACATATACGCTTGTTACGGTATACAACGGATTCTTTGATAATAAAAATAAATCCGATTGTTTTTATACATAGTAGGCTTAAATTATTGTAGACAAATGTAGAATTTTATCTACTAATGGAATTTTCTGATTTCGTTTTATCTCGTAAATATACAAAATAAATAATAAAATTATATCTGTGGCAATGAAAATAATCTGATTACATTTAAATCCAGATAGTTTAAATTATTATTCTTTTGTATAGATACAAGTTTCTCGTTAAACCGCGTATATCCGGAAACACGAAAAAAGCGCGTTACACGGGGTACTTCAAAACAGTGTCGTCAGTCTGCTACTTTTAAAAAATTTAGATTGATTGATCGTCACCACTTTTTTGAAGCAGTAAAATATTGGCCTTATTTAATGACAGATTAAGTATATACAGCACGAAAAGAAGGCGAATTCTAATATTTCAAAAAAGTTGTGACAATCAAGCGATCTCGGTTTTAAAAATGTAGCATACTGACAACACTGCTTCAAAAAAGATTGGACAAGCTTTAACCCCTTCGCGACGAGCGTCCTTTACGGAATTTTAATCTTTTACCATCGGTTTTCTAAAACAGACTTAACGCGCAAGCTAATGTTAAGTCTAAGGAAAGGTTCCTGCGCGATTTCGCGCTCACATTTTAATATTTTTAAATGATTTTTTTTTTGCATAGGATAGCTGAGGTCGATCTCTAACGTTGTTAGTTTTTACTTTTTCGATTTTGGTTCCAGTTATTTTATATAAGCGTACTTTCACTTTCAGAACCGGTTCCAACGGGTTCCGAAATTGGAAATGTCCGCTTATGAAAAAACTGTAACTAAAATCAAAAAAGTAAAAACTAACATCATTAGGGATCGGCTTCAGCTATCCTATGCAAAAAAAAATCACTTAAGAATATTAAAATGCGAGCGAGAAATCGCGCAAGAACCTTCTCATAGACTTAACATTAGCTTGCGCGCTTCTTCGCGTGACTAGCATAGGCTCTTAAGTTGGGGTTGAAGTGAAATTGCATTTTTGAATGAAAAAAGCGAACTTCGACCCTATTTTCCTATGCAAAAATTGTTTGTTTTAGTGTGCACTACCACTTTTTAATGTCTGTCCATTTTTTTTATCACCTTGTATCTGAATGAACAATATAAAATATGGTACTTAAAAATTAAATAAAATGATAACAAACAAGAAAATATTTTACATTTATCTCCAAAGTATTACTTGATATGCATATTCCAATTTGCTCAATAAAATAATATACATAATTGCACTTATTAATTGTAATTTCGCAACAGTACGATTGCTACCTGTTGTAATTATTTAAACTGCTCGCTAAGGAAAAGTAAACAAAACATATAGGATCGTCAATATGTAAATCAGAAATTAGATCGCAATCCAACTATAAAATGGAAATGGCGCATATTTTCTGCGACCAGTTTTAACGTCGAAAGATAATGCTTACCCTATACTTGCATAGATAGAATTGCAAGATAATAATCATCAGTGATTTCCTATGTAAGAAATGTGTTTCATGTTTTTTATAATTCAACTGCTTTTAACCGCAGCAGTTTTTTTAAATGTTTGTTGTATTCTTCATATCATGTCAACACAACAAAATAAAAAATAAAAAATAAACGAAATTTAAAAATAAAAGAAATCTCTGAAAATATACTGGTAGTAATATTGTAAAATATTTTTCATTAAATGATTAAACCTATATCAAATCTGTCTTCTAAAGAAACTCTAGTATTACGTATTATAAACAGTTTATTCACGGTCATTAGAAAATTTCAAAATGAGTTTATTTTATAATAATACAGTATTTCTCAGTACGTGCGTACAGTGGAGTACGCGGACAGATTCTCTAAGGAGTACGAGCACTGTCCACTATCAAGGCTTAATTTCTAACTACGAGTGTAAGTCATTAAGTAAATCACAAAAGATAATTAAATAATAACTTACAATGATATTTACAATATTCAAATTTTAATTGCTTAATAGGCGTACAGCCAACATAGTGAAAAAGTACCCAAGCCGGGACTCGAACCCGGGTCATCAGTATAGCGCACTGACGTTCTACTAACTGAACCACTTGGGAAAGATACTTAGCCTGGAACTTTCTCTCTATAACATGTTGGCAAGGCTACAAACGCAGCACAAGATGGAATATTTTTCGTGAGCCACCAACCCTGGGGCAAACACGAAATCAAAGAAAATCCAGCATCGAAAATTGAATAAATTCATATTTAACATTTGGAAATTTTTCAAGAGAAAATTTCTCACGCCTTGCATTCATAATATTCAAATTTTAATTATTTAATAGGCGTACAGCCAACATAGTGAAACAGTACCTATGCCGGGATTCGAACCCGGGTCATCAGTATAACGCACTGACATTCTACCAACTGAACAACTTGGGAACGATACACAGCTTGGAACTTTCTCACTATAACATGTTGGCAAGGCTACAAACGCAGCACAAGATGGAATATTTTTCGTGAGCCACCAACCTTGGGGAAACACGAAATCAAAGAAAAATTTGTTGGCTGTACGCCTATTAAGCAATTAAAATTTGAATATTATGAATGCAAGGCGTAAGAAATTTTTTCTGGAAAAATTTCCAAGTGTTAAATATGAATTTAATGATATTTACTTCAAAACTATTTTTATTTTTCAACATATTCTCCACCAATATTTATGCACTTATATCACCGTTTTATCAGTGCCCCAACACATAACATTCTTTGGTGCTATCTCAGCCACATTAGGACTTCAAGTTGAACATAGGAGACAATTCAAAAGTTTGGTTGGGAACTTCTTCAACATCCACCATACAGCTTCGACCTAGCGCCAAGCGATTTTCATCTGTTTAGTCCACTAAAAAACCATCTTGGAAGCAAGACGATGTTCACAGATGATGAAAAGGTTTTGAAGGCTGTCTCGACAGCAACCCAAATAATCCTATGCAGAATCTTATACCCAAAGAATCTTATGTTGGGGTACTGATAAAACTGTGATGTAAGAGCATAAATATTAGTGGAGAATATGTTGAGAAATAAAAATAGTTTTGAAGTGAATATCATGGTAAGTTATTATTTAATTATCTTTTGTGACATACTTAATGACTTTGCCTCGTAAAAAGTGCCGGAGCTCTAATATTCTGGAGTAATAACCGCAGTGTACTCCTCCCCCCCCCTCGTCATCTCCACCCGCATATTTATATTTCATACATAATTTGCAAGATATAAAGAAATTTTGCATTCAGCAAATAAAAATTTTTAATATATTTTAACTATATTTATATACATTTATATATCATACGATCTAATAAATAAACAGAGCAAAAACATTAATATCAGGAGGAGAAAATTTTCAAAAATCTATTCGCCAAGGATTTCTTTGTATCAAGTAGCAAAACACAACACCACAGCACTGTTCCGGTGGGTTTCGATGCGCAGTATTTATAAGCTCAGGTGGGTTCCGACTAATATTTAAATATTCACTAAAAATAAAGAAGTACTGGAGATGCGCTCCTGTGAGCTTTGGTGTACATTAAGCATCGCGTAGAGCTAAAAAGTTGATTAGTAAAAATATTTTATAAACGCGAACAACAAGCAGCGGATATACATAACACCACCTCGAGTAAAATCAGCAGATGCGGTTTGCAGTTAATTCTGGCATTCTTCGTCGCCGTTCGGAAAAAAACCCATTGATCCTACACTTGCGGGTTCTAGATTAGAAACACGATCCTCTATAGAAGGACTTCTAACGCAATAGTGATAACATCGTGTCGAGACTTTGGCACTAAATGGCAGTTGCACAGCTACGCGCACGGTTCTGCGCAGCCGGCCAGAATCCGTGCTGCAGCAGCGCCTATGGCTGTCACTGTCAGTGTCAAACGGTGAAGCAGACGAACTAGTGACGTATGCAGAATCCGTCTTACCACATGCGCCACCTATTTGAGACTTTTTTCGAGAAACGATTTCCTTCTTGGAAAGGCTATTTCGTTAGAAGTCCTGGTATAGAGGTTCATGATTAGAAGTATGCTCCTGCATGTGTGACACTCAGCGTCATATATGTAAGCACTTTGGTAAGAAAGAACACATATGATTGGAGATGGTTGGGAAAGGAAAATATAATTTAGGCTTTGGTGTCCCATAAGTCCTGTTCCGCTGGGCTCCGGAGCGCAGTACTTATGAACTTCGGTGAATTCCGACCAATATTTAAATATTCACTAAGAAAAAAGAAGCAGCAGGTTGTGTAGCACGAGGCGAGTGTGTGTGGATAACTAGCATATAAATGAGTCAGTGAAAAAAGGTTTTCACCATTGACTATTTTAAAAAGAAAATATAAAATTCCCCTAGATGGTGACGATGACTTACGAATCGAACGGCCGAAACTAAAGAGGAGCAGAGGGGGCATGTGCCTCGGGCGCCAGAATGGAAGGCAGAGAGGGCGCAAATAATGATTTGGTTTGTCGTTTGGTACAAAAAAATACATCAAATTTGGCTAAAAATGTTTTGCAGCTGGAAAATTTGAAAGAAAAATTGAGTGCATTAAAATTGACAAATAGATAAAAGATTGGTGAGGTCGGGTGACTGCCCGGGACACTAAAAACTAAAAGGTGGAAAATACACAATTTTAAAAGCATTTTTTTTTTACTACAATTACTTTTTTTATATCGAGACCCGACCTTAAAGGGGGCGAGTTGGGGCAACGGCCTGGGACACTAAACACTCGGGGATGGAAAATTCACAAAATAAAATACTCAGTAAACACTTAAATGTTTTGTTTTGTGTTTGCTTTAAGTCCCTACTATAATATTTTAACTTAGCGTTAGGTTCAACAAAGCATCTAGACATATCAGTCTATTAGATTAGTTCCATGAAACTGGCTATAGATATCACACGAAGATTTTTTACGGTATTGGAATTAATTTTTATATCGACAGAAAATCCTGGTTTTTCCGTTTTTGAGACATTATGACTCATATCAATTGGAATATAAAACACCTGCTCAATTGTAATATAATATTACAACCACAATAAAATATGTGAAAAGGAAATTTGTCTATAACGGAAGCCTGTCTTAAATGAAAAAAAAATACATGCTCCCAACAGAAGCAATATAAACAATTATAGATGCTAGGACGGAAATCTGTATAAAGCGGAATTTTTTCGATTCAGGTTTCACCAGGTTTTAAGGAATAAATATTTGACAAAGCTGGTTGCATGGTTCAATATTACGTATTTTATGATTAGTATATATTTTTAATTTTAAAATTAGTCGGCTATTAGAAACTCAAATTTTCTTTGTAAATTTACTTTACGGAGGAGGGAGGGAAGGGTGCCAAAATCCATGTACATTTTTTTAAACTTGTACTGGATGACAATTGATGTTAATATAGTTTTTTCAAATATTAATTCATTAATTAAATTTAATTAATTAATTTTAATTTTATATTTCATTTCTGTTCAAAAGTATAGACTCACTCCATATTTATAGTCTCACCTTCACACATAAAAAGATAATGTGGCTGTTCATGGACGAAGATCAGGCGGCTCGCGGGCGAAGGAGACTATAAATGTGGAGTGAGTCTATACTTTTGAACAGAAATGAAGTATAAAACTAAAATTAAATAATAAAATTTAATTAATTAATTAATATTTGAGAAAAACTGTATTATCGTTAACTGTAACATCGCTATGGCACTTTATTGTGAAGTTTGGTAATTTTTGAAATTCAATATTTGAAAAACGGCATAATCATTCGATTTTAAATTTATATCAAGAAAAATACAATTTTTTTTAACTTTCTAACGCAGTTTGTCTAATAATTTTGTGAGAAATACTTTTCGAGCTATTAATTTTTGGTATTTTAGCTATTTATTTTTTACTTAATTGTTAATACCTTTCAAAAATTTCTCTTATGTAAGATATTTAGCAGGATATAAATTTTGGAATAAATACCGTCAGTGGCGAAGCGT
This sequence comes from Maratus michaelseni, assembly GCA_963931845.1. Lineage (NCBI taxonomy): Eukaryota > Metazoa > Arthropoda > Arachnida > Araneae > Salticidae > Maratus > Maratus michaelseni. Next base: position 113,274,068 of record OZ007598.1, on the reverse strand, counting down.
GTAGATAGCTGTAAAAAAATTTCTATTTGACCTAAGTAGGAATTGACTTTAAAAATAAGTTTTTATATTACTTGTTCATATTTCAGCTGCTTTTAAACGCAGCAGTTTCTCGATATCTTCAATGATTATTCCATTCTACTGCTTGTACAATAATGAAAACGAAATTTTAGATTAAAAATATATCGGTAAAAATACTGGTGGTAAAATTAAGAAAATATTTTCATTAAATGATTAAATCTATATCACTGCGCGACATAACGAAGGACCACTATTTAGTATGAGAGAATTAAATTACAGTGCAAAATTTTGAAATGCGAACTTTATTAAATATTTATCCAAAGAAAAATTCCACAGAAGATACAAATAAAAATATACATGACTTTTCATAGGTTGAATAAGAACGTTTGAAGCACTTTTGCAAGTGGAATCATACCTCTAAACCTAACAGTATAAGAATTAGCTATTAATCAACGATAAGAAGAGACATTTTGTATACAATAAGTATTATAACTCTTTCTCAAGAAATGAAAGTAATGGTAACTAATGAAGAACCGTCCACAGTCTTGACCTAACTAAACATTAATCAATTAGGTCAGAGAAGCGAACCTATGGTACGCCACAGAATAATTTCGGCACGATGTTGATTGAGGCTCTAAATGAACATATAGTGACAAAATACACGAATTTAATTAAATTGAGCTTGTCTAAAATCGATTCATTAGAAATTGAAAATTTTTAATAACAGCTTTTTGAATCCCAATCTAATACAATATGGGCTCAAAAATTTAGGAAACTAAGAAAAGATTTGAGAACTGTCGAAAAGGAAAGAGACTATAAATAGAAAATTCGAAGATAAAAGAATGACAATCTGATATTTATTTTCTGGGCTATTTAGAGAATCTGGCATTTGTCATTTTAACAATTTTTCTGTCTATCCATGCCTGCGAGTCATTTTCTTCCCAGTTGAATATTATAAAAAGCTGAGATGAAAAGCTGAGATCGTCGGATTACTCCAGGTTAGATTGTAGTATGTTAAAAGTAACTACAGTCTATTCAACAAGAAAGTTACCGCCATGATCAGAAATAAAAAAAATAACTCTCAAATTTTTTTTCTTTTATTGAAGTAAACTTTATTATGTATTGCGCAATTACCTAATATTTCGTCCAAACACCTTCATTACTAATTATTATAAGTTGACATGTTTTACCATGCTTTCGACGAGATTTTCTATGTGTTCATTTAGAAAATATCACCATATCTTCTAGATTTTAAATATCAGACGCTTCACCGTGTACACAATAACTTTCCTTAAAGCTTCGTTTTAATATATGACCACACATCTTCAATCGGATTTGTATTTGAGGACATTGCCAGCCATTCCATAGTAGTGACGTTATTTTGCCGTTTCCACGCACTACACAGTTTGCTGCGATGTTTAGGTTCATTGTCTTTTTGTAGCACCCAACTTGTTCTGTCAGAACCAAAGAACTTTTTAGCAGACTTTAGCATTATGATAGATGGTTTTTATTTTCTCGGCGTTCCTTGAATATTGATGTATCTGCATTTGATGCTGCCGTCCGGTCTAGTCCCCTATTCGGCAGATCGTCCACATTCCAAACCTCAAAATATCGCTTTACCCAAGTTTAAGGAATGCCTCAGACTTCCGTATAAGATTTATAGCTTTTTTATATGGAATTTTAGGTCACATCGCGTAACTAACGAAAAACACAGCCTTAAACCGTTCCAGAAATTTTGCACGTATTGTAATTAATTATGAATTAGTTGACATCTACAATACAATATGCCGTAAATAAAACACTGCGCATAACAGCACGGAATAATGATTAAAACAGATGTGTCTGCGGTGGTTCCTTATCAACTAACGACGACCACCTTCTTGTTGAACAGACTTAAAATGTTATTACATAAGGAGTCAAAGTTGCCGCTTCTTTCGGCTGACACGACGTTAACTTATGCTTCAGAAAAGTTGCTTGAAAAGCAAGCAATTTTTAGGGTTTCGTTCATCTCACGAAACCCTATTCGTCCCGGTACGTTGTCTGTCCGTCACAGAGCTGGTTCTCAAAAACTATATGACTTACAGACGTGAAATGTTGTGTACTTATAGCTGAATACCTACGATGAAGCTGAAAATCATAAAAATTTGAAAAAAAAAAGTAATATTTTAATATATAGAGATGAAAAAAACCAAAAATCTAACATCCTTTTCCTATTAAATTTAAACATTTTTCTTTATAGCAGTTGCCAGCAATTAAAAATCCACAATAAAATTCTTTCTACAATCATTAATTTTCTATTGAAAGATTTCCACATCAAAAATAGAAATGAAATAAAAAGTTTCACCAATTAAAAAAAAAAGATTAATATGACGTTCTATTGGTAATAAAACGGTAATTTTCAAACATTTCTTAATAATACAAGGGGTATGAGTATGTGTAAGTACAGAAAATAGGTTAATATGATGTCATTAGAGAATTAAAAATAAATTTAATTTGATGTCGTATTGGAAGTTTAACGGAGTTTTTCAAATGTTTGAGAATAATACAAAGAGAGTATCAACATGAGTAATGGAGAAAGCAAGTAGATATGACGTCAGTAAGTGATTATAACGTCGTATGAGTTTGAGGAGCGTATTGAATCATGATAAAAACCCGATTATGAAAATATTGGCATATGTTATTATTTTGAAGGTCTCTGTACAGCATGTTTAATTTTTTAAATTGACATTTCTTAATATAGCATTTAGTTCACATGACAGATATTATACTCCGGTTCAGATTACCGGTTACCGGTTCAGATTTTCGAAAAAACGAGAAAAATAGACCGGTATTTTTTTACTTTATAAAAAACATGTCTTTTTTTTTTTTTTTTTTTTTGGAAAAGGAAATTTATTTGGATTTATTAAAGAAAGGATAAAGTGTTTTGAAAGGAATATTAAGCGAAACCCTTTGTGCGATCTTTGATCACACTTACCCACTTCTTTTATTGTTGGAGCAATTTTGTCCGCTATAGTGTTCGTCTACAGAAATAAGGACAAAGTCGCGTGGAACAAGCCTGCTTGGAAAACTGACAAGGGAAATCCTTGCCCGAAACAGCCAATGGAGTGCTTGGAAAACGTCGAGGGAGTAGCCTTGATTGTCGCGGCAATTTTTGTTCCTTCATGTTATTCTGTGTAATAAGACTTTAAGTATCTGCTTAAAAAAGTATTAACTGTATATTACTTTTTCTCTAAGATGCAACAATAGAAATCGCATTTAACCACTATATTTTTTTTATTACTTTCTGAAATATAATTGAAAATATAAATATTACAATGTAATACCTACTTATATATTACTCATGTTTTTTTAAATGCTAATAAAATTCTTCCAGCAATTCTGATTCACTATTTTTTGATCCACTGAATTAATTGTTTAGCTGGCACGTAATGTTTATGAAAAATATTTTTTGAAAAAACTTGCACGCGGATGTGAAAACTTTCTCCTTTTCTGTATCAGGTTGACGCAAAAGTTGGTAACGTTTAAATTTTATTTTAAATGAATAGGATACAGAAATGTTTCAGTTTGATCCCGAACACGAAGACTGTAGAAAACCCGTGTCGGACCCGGACTGAGATCGTCTCATCTCCAGCCTGTATGCATGTTTCCCATCAACCACTGAACGGATTTGAATGTAACTTTCTATACTGAGGGTGATGAAAAAAATCCTCCCAGAGCGCCATGGTGGCTAAAATTATTATCGCTAGTTTAATAAAAATACGTAGTTCGTCGTTGAAACGTAAAACTTTCGTACAAGTCCTTCTACTGACGTCACATTACTCACAAACATTATGTATATATATATATATATATATATATATATATATATATATATATATATTTCCAGTTCATAAAGTAATTCGTTGAAAATGTGAAGGGCTTGGGTGTACAACTAGGTAATTGATGAAATGCATGTTTCGAAATATTCAAGACTCAAGTTTTCTAAAAAAAATTACAAACAAAACTTTTGTCATTACTTCTTCTAAAAAAGCTGATTTGTTAAGCCTTGATTTCCAGTTAACTTATGTGCATCATTTTTTTGTCGGATAGATTTCACTTCATTGGACTTATGTGAAAAGTGTCTTCGTTATTAAAATTAAAATTTAAAACTTATCTTTGATTATCATAGCATTTATGGAGTAAAAAATAAACCTTGATTTCTTTTAAAATGTTGTCAGGACTTAGTCAAATAATTCTACATGGAAATCAGAAAAAATGGTCTGTTACTACACACACACATTTTACACTGGAGAGCTTTACAAAATATAAGACATCTTAAAACTTTCTCTATTCATCCAAATCTCTCCAATTGTATAACATTTCATGAAAAGTCTAATAATACAGAGGGAAAAAAAATATATAAGAACTAAGAAGATACTGGTGATGAAAATTGCTGCCGAAAAAAGATACAAATGACTGAATTTTCCGGTTGATTTATCTGCTGAAACATTAATGAGATTAAAAGATGGTCATTTGTTAGAGCCCATCAAACTGATTTTCCGCTTAATTGAGCTAATTTATCTTTTATTTTCTGTTCCCATTGTCTTAAGGCTTACGTATGCTAATTTTGGAAGAAATCCTGGCATGCTTGTATGCCAAGTGACTAGTGAGATTATGCACGATTCGTTGAAACACTGTTTACGGTCTTTGTTTTATTTTTATCTTTATTATATAGAAAACGATTTGAAAATTAAGTATTTTTATATCGAATATTTGCTAAATTTTTAGCTACTTTAACATGTTCGCTACTGGGTTAAAATTAACGGAATTTTATTTTATTCATAATTTCTCAATTTATAACAGAAAATATTAATAGCAATATTTGATTTAATTAAGGAAAAACATTTTGTAATTAAACTTAATGTATCGTCTCTGAAAAGAGTCCTTTTTTTTCTTTTTATGAGATGGGTTCGACCCTCGGTAGGTTTCGTCTGTCATTTTTTGGAACTAATGGAATTCTTTCTTTCTTTTCTTTTTTTTTCTTACTTTTATTGTTATACTATATTAATTCCTTATTACATTTAAATAATTATTTAATTTAATTTTTTTTATTTATTTAATTATTAACTCTTAAACTTTTCACAGCTCATTTTTGCCTCGCAATTCAAACTACCTCTAGCCTGGAAGTTCAGTTGACTGCAACTAGGTATTCCATGATGCTCACTACATTGTTCCATTGTTCCATTGTAATTACATAACGCTTTCGCACCACATCACCGTAAACGTCCAAAATATTTATGCATCATAGACTGTGAGAATTAGTGCTCACCATAACTGTAAATTTCTCTCTTTTATTTATTCTTAGTATTTTTTTCCACTTTATAAATACCTAATTTCTTAATTAAAACTTAACATCTAAGCTATACCCCCCCCCCCCCAAAAAAAAAAAAAAAATGTATGGCTCTTTTGAGTGCCTTGTTTATGTTTTTGCTTTGCCCACCGTTTCACCACCTGGCATTCATGTGCTATTTCACGAACATGTTCCGAACCCTATTTTTTACTTTTTCAACTTCCTTACTAGTAGTTAGTTATAACTACAGCTATACCATTTCACTTTCTTCCTATTGTTTAGACTCTATCCTTAATCTCCTTCGCTTTACTTTTTTATTCCAAATTTGTTATCAACTCTTTTCTTAACACATTGACGGACAGTAGGAACAAGTGAAGTTCGAAAATTGATACTATAAGTTTTTGTAATTTTTAGAATATTAGAAGTATAGTTTTACTCTTTCTGCTTAAATAAACTTAATTTTGATTAATTCAGCACCTTTAATTAGGTTGCACTACTCCCTTCACAACTACGTCAGAGTGGCTAGTGGTCAGGAAAAATACAGTCAAGAAAAGTGATGAACACCAGTATATTCTTATAGAAAAATTTGTTGATTATTCGATCAAATAATTAATTTGAATTTTTCTACAAGAATATACTGGTACAATCATTTTTTACTGTATTTTTCCTTGACTACTAGCCACCCTGCACGTGCCTACGGAAGCTGTAACTCGTATAACAGGTGGAAAACGAAATTCAACCTAAAAAATTGTTTCCAAAACATGACACTGGGCTTCTACTTGTACGCCGGTAAATGCACTTTTGTGTTGCTATAGCCGTTTAGTTTTGGACGGCTATTGCCGTCATGCGACATAGTAAACTTCGCTTTGACGGCTATAGACGCAAGTGTCCGTCAATGTGTTAACTTTACATCTATCCTTTTCATTGTAATTGTTCTTCTATCATGTAGTTAATACTACATCTTAACTTTTCCGAACGGCCATATTTAATACAAGACACTCTACTCATAAATAGACAGGGCGTAAAGTTGTCTGCAACTTGGAAGCCCCTTAACCGACATAAACTGTTTGGCAACTGTAATTACACAGAATACAAATTCTTCTTTCAAAATTTCCGGTATGAATTCTTAATTTTGGATTAAAAGTGGAATATCAAATGAGTGACTAAGCGACGCCACGTATACCTCCTTGATAGGGAACTTGTTAACGGTAACACACTTGCCTAAAAGTTTAACCCTTTGAAAAGCTGTGTGATATTATTTATACCACTTAACATTGTTCTTCAAATGCCACAATTGCACCAGAATTTTGGAGTAAAATTTTATTTCTATAATGTACTCAAAGAAAAGCTTTTCTATCTTTTTAAATAAATTTGTTCGTAAATGCTGGTAGCAATCACCCATTTCAATATTTTATGAACTCATGTGCTTTGCACCTCAAAGGGTTAAGAAGTTTAAAAAAATAGAAAAAGTTGTCTTAATAATATCGTATTTACTTGCGTATTTTCCGCACTTTTTTTTGCCATTACTCCGATGCCAAAAGTATAGGGTGTGCGAAAAAATACGTCCGTTATATTATCTTTAAAAGTTTATTCATATTTTTACTTTCTTATATCTATACAAGAAGAAAGTATTGATTTCGTAAAAATGTCGACTTCGAGTTTTCGACGGATTCATACGTGTTAGAAGGTCCTGAACACGATATGGCTGTTTTTATAAAATGTCTGTCCGTGAGTCTGTGTATCTATCTGTATGTGACACAAATTTTGTGGGAGCTCTAACTCAGAAACTATTGCGTAGAATAGCATGAAACTTCATATGAAGTTCTATGCTTACGTGAATTGGTGCTGATTAATTTTTTGGGAAAAATCCCCCCCCCCCCCCCAAGCAGTTGCGCCTCAAATCTCCCGTTTATGTGCGCAGAATTCAACGAAACATCAAATTTAGAATCCTCATGATTGGACTAGATTTTCATTCAAATCTGGTTGCGGGGTCATCTAAGAGGTGGTGACGAAATTCAAGGATTTGTTCAAAATACGCAATTTTTACATCACCAATTTAAATGCACAGAATTCAATGAAACTTTACGTTTAGCATCCTGAATATGGGAATGTATTGTCATTCACGTTTGGTTGCTGACATCTAAAAGGGAGTGTTGAAATTAAATGTTGTATTTGAGATGCTTACATCTCAAGTTTAACCCTTAAATGCCCGTGGTAGCATATATGCTACCACCACTGTTTCCAGTCAAGTAGATTTTTTAATTCAGACAATCCATATTCATTTCAGAAGTTTAAAACAGCAATATTTACTTCATTTACCCCTTTCAGGGGCAAAGTACTTATGATTCTAAAATGTCGAAATCAGTCACCGGGATTTAACAAAAATTTATTTCAAAACAAATAAAAGCTTTTCTTTACGTATGTCGTAAAAGAAAAGTTTGATTCCAAAATTCCGGTGTCACTGAGGCGTTTGGTAATCAAAATTAAGTGGGATATATTATGTACCACCACCCTTCAAGGGATTAATAACAAATACCGGGTGATCCAAAAGTCAGGACGAACTTTAAAAATGAATAATTCGAAAACGAATCAAGATACAAAGATACAGTTTGCACCAAACGGATGGAAAAAAAACCGGGTTTTGTGTGGCAACGAAAAAAAAATTAGTTCTGTTGGCGACCAACAGATGGCGCTGTAGTGTTTTATTACACCAAAAGATGATTTACAAATGGAAAAATGTTGAAAACTTACGTCAGCTTAATTACAGTTAATTAGTACTACAGTAAATGTTCAATGTGCTGTCCATCATTCAGAAGTACAGCTGTGAGACGAGGCACCACACCGTTCACAGCATTTAGTAGCATTTCTTGCGTTATGGCAGGCACATTTTGACGGATGGCATCTTTCAGTGTTGCTAGTGATGCCTGTTGGTTGCGGTACACTTTTGACTTCAAGAATCCCCACAGCCAAAAATCACAGGGTGTCAGATCGGGAGATCTTGGAGGCCATGCGTGATTAAAGTAGCCACTGATAATGAAATCCTCCCCAAATGTTGAGAGTAGCAGGCGTTGCACAGGCAGAGCAATATGAGGTGTTACTCCATCTTGCATAAAGGTGACTGTTTGGAGTGCCTGTCGCGCTTGCAGTTCAGGAATAATGTTGTTCTGTAACAGTGCTACATATCGCTGACCAGTGACAGAAACTGTTTTGAAACCCGTCTGTGGGACTTTCTCGAAAAAAAAAATGGACCAATTATGAAATCAGCAGTGAAGCCACACCAGACTATCACTTTAGGCTGTTGCAAGGGTACTGCAACAAATGCATGTGGATTTTCTATGATCCACACTCGACAATTGTGGGTGTTAACAGCGCCAGACAGTGTGAAATGCGCTTCATCGGTTCAAAGAACAGTGTGAAGCCAGTCGTGCTGCTCTTTCATCTTATTGAATACCAAATTCTCAAAATCTCAGTGAGAGTCGAAGTCAGGAGGTTTCAGTTCTTGGTTATGTTGCAACTTGTAGGGATACCATTGCAAAGTTATTCGCAGTGCTCTCCAGACACTTCCGTACGACATTCCTGTCTGTCTCGAAACTTCTCGAACACTGCACTCCCCATGTGCAGCAACCGCCGACATGGATTGCACCGTCTGCTCCACTGTCGTGGCAACAGCAGCAGATGTTGAGGCACGTCCATTTCTTTGACGTGGCACCAAAGAGCCTGAAGCTTCAAATTTCTTCAGCATTTGTTCAATGCAGAAGACGTTATTGGTCCTTTGCTATCTCGCATACTCTTCATGTAGCGATATGCTCGCAATGCCGCAATGGCACTTTCCGAATTCTTATAATACAGTTTAACTAAGAGGGCTTTCTCAACTATGGACAGCATTTCGATGCATACAAGCTTCGACTATCATTACCTGCTGCAGTTGCTCCTTTTTATATCGTTTGTTGTTTTTCATAATCTTACATCAGAAATCCGATAGCGCCATCTGTTGGTCGCAAACAGAACTATTTTTTATTTCGTTGCCACACAAAACCCGGTTTCTTTTCCATAAGTTTGGTGTAAACCGTATCTTTGTATCTTGATTCGTTTTCAAATTATTCATTTTTAAAGTTCGTCCTGACTTTTGGATCACCCGGTATTTCGTCATTAACCCTTTCAGGGGCAAGCACTTGTGCTCCTGTAACGTTAAATTCCCACCGGAATTTCGGAAAGAATTTAGTTCAAAATAAGAATAAGCAATTTTTCAGCTTTTTCTCGTCAAAGTTAAAAAAGTAAAATTTAATTAAAAGTTTCTGGTTTGATTCGGATTAAAATTAGGTGGTATATAATATATATAATATATACCACCGCCCCTCAAAGGGTTAAATAAACCTAAATTTATTATTGAAATTTTCTGGTATGAATTCAGTTTTTCTGAATTACGGAATTTCTAGAACGTACTCTACCATGGGAATTAGAGTGTTAAATTCACACAGAATCCTCATCATGGATATATTCAACAGATATGATTTATATAGAAGAAAGTTTTGTGAAGACCACAATATACTAATTTTTCCTGTCCGAATGTTGGAGCAACTAAAGAAATGGTCCTTTGTAAGATGAACAGAACATTTTATTAAATAATGAGTATTATTAAAAAGATATTCAATTACTAATATGTGCATATTTAATAATTATTCTTTGCATTACAAATTTTTACGCTCAGACATTACTTAAAAACATGGTAAAAGTTGCATAAAAATAGTATTTCGTCCCTAAATATGTTACAAAGTTTCACATAAAACTGTGACAGTTTTATTACTGTTATTATTATTTACTGTTACCCACTACACTGCTGTAATGGGGTGTAATTGTAAGCCGTCAAAATTGTAGGTACTCCACCCTCATTGTGTACCTAGACACATACCTTTTAATAAAGTCAATCCAATTACCAGAGAACACGCAACATAATGTTCTACTAAGCACAAACTTCTTGTAAACAATAACTGTGGGATGAAATTAGGCCACCTGTAGCTCTTTTCGAAACACATTGTGTAATTGAAAAGTGTCTATTCAGTAGAGACTGGTGAAAAAGCTTGGGGGAAATCTTTAACCCTTTCAAGGGCGGTGGTTACAAATGTGACCACTTAAGTTTAATTCCAAACTGGCAAACGAAACCTAGAATATTTTAATAAAATATTGCTTTTTAAATGAACATGGACAAAAGCAAGGATTTATTTTAAAAGAAATTCTTTTGCAAATTCTGGTATCAATAAATCATTTTTTTTTTCGAAATAGAAAAACTCCGCGACAGAAAGCGTTAAACGAAATAAAATTATTGATAAAATAGTTTGCTTAAGAACGTTAAATCATTTTTTTAAATTTTAATTTAGTGAATGGCATTTATAGAGATCGTACAAATGGTGTACTTAAACATAATTTAAAACGTGATTTAGGAGTTCACCCACATTGTGAAGAATTTAAAATTATTGAAATAAAACTTTTAAGTGGTGATAATTCCAGTTTTATTATTACTTTTTTTTTTATTGGAAAGTAAATTATTATGCATTGCATAAAAATATGTGAATAATGCAAACATTTGTTCAGTTTTTGATGTCAGAGATTCAGTACTTAGACGTGAGGTGTCGAGTGACCTCCAGCAAACAAATTTGATAAAGATCAAAGAAATTTTAAACCAGACAAACAAATTTCAAACACATTATGAAGAATTTAAAATTATTAATAAAACTTTTTAAGTGGTGATAATTCCAGTTTTATTGTTTGTTTGTTTTGTATTTTAATTGAAAAGTAAATTATTATACGATAACGATTGTATGGGAGCGTTGCATTAAAAGATGCATAAAAAAATTATCTTTTTCGACAAAACCTTTACACTGCAAATCTTATTCACCACGGACACCTACTTTGAATTGATGAGTTTCGGCGCCGAATTTCTCATATACGCAGCAAGCATGTTAATCACTGTAATTAATAAGGTATTTAGTGGCTTTGAGTTAAAACATAACTTTAAAGAGCGGAAGAAGAAACTCAGAAGCAATTATATTACCTTTGATCAGTACACTTAAAGTTAAAGTGACACCACATTTAAGGTACTTTATATATAAAAGAAAAAATATATATTTATACTTTTGACAAGGAAATTCGTCACTGGAAAACAGTAATGAGATTACGTTCTGATTGCATAACGAAATAGGGGGATAGGGGAAATATACGAACAACGGGTACATTTGAACAAAGTCAATTTCATCTAATTGACGTCATATAAAAATCTTTTAACACATTGACGGACAGTAGGAACAAGTGAAGATCGAAAATTGACACTATATATTTTTGTAATTTTTAGAATATTAGAAGTATAGTTTTACTCTTTCTGCTTAATTAAACTTAATTTTGATTAATTCAGCACCTTTAATTAGGTTGCACTACTCCCTTCACAACCACGTCAGGGTGGTTAGTGGTCACGGAAAAATACAGTCAAAAAAAGTTATATACACCAGTATATTTTTATAGAAAAATTTATGTTGATTATTCGATCAAATAATTGATTTGAATTTTTCTATAAGAATATACTGGTAACTATTATATTTTTTTACTGTATTTTTCCCTGACCACTAGCCACCCTGCACGTGCATACTGAAGCTGCAACTCGTATAACAAGTGGAAAACGCACTTCAACCTAAAAAATTTTTTCCAAAACATGACACTGGGCTTCTACTTGTACGCCGGTAAATGCACATTTGTGCTGCTATAGCCGTAGTGTCTAAAAACGACCGTTTCGTTTTGGGCGGATATAGCCGTCATGCAACATTGTGAACTTTGCTTTGGCGGCTATAGCCGCAAGTGTCCGTCAACGTGTAAAAAATTGTCGATAGTGGATACAATTAACATCAACTATAGACAATTTTTTAAATATATTTAGATAAAATGAACGTTGTTCACAAGAACCCAATTTTTCACTACAATGTATATTTTAAAAGGGACATGTAAATGAAACACATCTTTTATAATCACAAGAAAAAGACATCATCATTGAAATTACTAATGTAATTTCACAACTACTTCACTAATCACGCCGTTTGTCAATTAATCTGCAGCACATAATTTACCTCACAACCCTTGAGAAGCAAAATGGGCTAAAACCTTTCGGTCTCTGCTTCTATTTCTGAAAAAGCCGTCAAAATTATGTTCTTTCCACCCTTATTGTGTACCTAGACATATATCTGTTAATAAAGTCAATCCAATTGCCAGAGAACACGCTAGATAATGTTCTACTAAGCACAAACGTCTTGTAAACAATATAATTTTGGGATGAAATTAGAAATTGTGCCTCTTTTCGAAACACATGGTGTAATTGAAAAGTGTCTCTGAAACTTTTCTAGCTATTCAGCCGAGACTGATGAAAGATCTTTGGGAAAATCTTTAAACGAAAAAGAATTAGTTATAAGAGCCTAAGAGCGTTCAATCCTGTTTTACTTAATGTATTGAATTTATTGAATTATATTTATTGAAATTGCAAATATGGTATAATAAAACATAATTTCAAGTGTGATTTATAAGTTCAAACACATTGTGAAGAATTTAAAATGATTGAAATAAAACCTTTTAAGTGGTGATAATTCTAGTTTTATTTATTTTTTATTGGAAAGTAAATTATTATAATATAATGACTGTATGTGTGCGTTGCATAAAAATATGTGAATAATGCAAATATTTGTTCAGTTTTTCATGACAGGGATTTAGTAGTTAACTTGAGCTATCTAATGACCCTCAGCGATCAAATTTGATAAAGATTAAATAAATTTTATGACAGCCTAACAAATTTCAAAACCCATTATTAAGAATTTAAACTTATTAAAATAAGACTTTTTAAGTGGTGATAATTCCATTTTTTTTAAATTGAAAAGTGAATTATTATACGATAACGATTGTATGGGAGAGTTGCATTAAAAGATGCACAGAAAGAAATCATCATTTTCGACGAAACCTTTACACAGCAAATCTTATTCACCACGGACACCTTCTCTGAATCAATGAGCTTCGGCGCCAAATTTCTTATATACGCAGCAAACATGTTAATCTCTGTAATGAGGAAGGTATTTAGCAGCTATTTAGAGTTAAATGCATAGATTTAAACAGCGGAATAAGAAACTCAGAAGCAACTATATTACCTTTAAACAGTACATTTAAAGTTCAAGTGACACCATATTTAAGGTACTACTTTATATATAAAATAAAAAAAGAAATATATTTATACTTTCAATTAGGAAATTCATTACTAACAAACAGGAATGAGATTACATTCTGATTACATAACGAAATAGGGGGATAGAGGGAACATGAGAACAAGGGCACATTTGAACAACATCAATTTCATGTAATGGACGTCATGTAATTATCTTGAAAAAATTGTAAATTGTGGATACAATTATTATTAGATATTCAAATTTCTTTTAATATTTTTAACTCATCTTAATTAGGTGGAATGAACGTTGTTCACAAACGCTTAGTCTCCGCCAACACTGTATATTCTAAAAGAGACATGTGAATGAAACACATATTTTATTATCACATACAAAAAAATACATCCTCATTGAAATTACTGACGTAATTTTTCAAGTGGTTCACTAATCACGCCATTTGTCAATTCATCTGCAACACATAATTTACCTCACAACCCTTGAGACATATAATGGGCTAAACTCTCTCATCGTCTGCTTCTCTCTTTTCTAAAAAGCCGTCAAAATTCTGTGTACTCCACCCTTATTGTGTACCTAGACACATAACTTTTAATAAAGTCAATCCAATTACCAAAGAAAACGCTAGATAATGTTCCACTAAGCACAAATGTCTTGTAAACAATATAATTTTGGTATGAAATTAGGCCACCTGTGGCTCATTTTGAAACGCATGGTGTAACTGAAAAGTGTCTCTGAAATTTTTCTATATATTCAGCAGAGACTGATGAAAGAGCTTGGGGGAAATCTGTAAACGAAAAAGAATTGTTGATAAAATAGCTTTCCTAAGAACGTTAAATCATGTTTTATTTAAACTATCGAATTTAGTCAATGATATTTGTCGTATTCGTAAGAATGGTGTAATAAAACATAATTTGAAATGTGATTTATGAGTTCATACACAAGTGAAGAATTTAAAATTATTGAAATATTTTTTTTTAGTGGTGAAAATTCTAGTTTTATTACTTTTTTTATTGGAAAGTAAATTATTATAGTACTATAACGATTATATGGGTGCGTTGAATAAAAATATGTGAGTAATGCAAACATTTGGAATGCAAACATGCAGGGATTCAGTACTTAGACGTGAGCTGCTAAAATACTTCCAGCGATCAAATTTCATAAACATCAAACAAATTTTAAACCAGACAAACAAATTTTAAACATATTATTAAGAATAAAAAATTATTAAAATAAAACTTTTTAAGTGGTGATAATTCAAGTTTTATTGTTTGTTTCTTTTTAATTGAAAAGTAAATTATTATACGTTAACGATTGTATGGGAGCGTTGCATTAAAAGATGCATAAAAAAATCATCATTTTCGACAAAACCTTTACACTGCAAATCTTATTCACCACGGACACCTACTTTGAATCGATGAATCTCGGTGCCGAATTTCTCATATACGCGGCAAGCATGTTAATCACTGTAATTAAGAAGGTATTTAGTGGCTTTTTAGAGTTTATAGTTGCCAACCTCCCGATTTTTTGAATACCAGTAAAGTCATACAAAAATTTTCGCTTTATTAAATAGCAGAAATTGCACGATTACATAAAACTAATATTTTTTCATAAAAATACTGGTATGAAAAAAATCGGGAGGTTGGCAACTATGCTAACTTTAAAGAGCGGAAGAAGAAACTCAGAAGCATCTATATTACCTTTAATCAGTACATTTAAAGTTAAAGTGACAACACATTTAAGGTACTTTATATATAAAAGAAAAAATATATATTTATACTTTTGACAAGGAAATTCGTCACTGGAAAACAGTAATGAGACTACGTTCTGATTGCATAACGAAATAGGGGGATAGGGGGAATATATGAACAACGGGTACATTTGAAAAACGTCAATTTCATCTAATTGATGTCATATAAAAATCTTTTAAAAATTGTCAATAGTCAGGGTTCGTACGGCTCCTGGAATTTTGCGACCAAGAAATTCTTCGGTACCAGTATTTTCTTACAGAAAATATTTCCTTAAAAGAAGGCGAAGTGCTACGAGTTTAACCTAGATTTTTTTTTCTATACAGAAAATACTGGTGAAACTCCTGGAAAAATCCCTGATCCGTACGAACCCTGAATAGTGGATACAATTAACATCAACTATACACAACTTTTTAAATATATATATCTGATCTTAATTAGATGGAATGAATGTTGTTCACAAGAACCCAATTTTTCCCTACAATGTGTATTTTAAAAGGGACATGTAAATGAAACACATCTTTTATAATCACAAGAAAAAGACATCATCATTGAAATTACCAATATAATTTCACAAGTACTTCAGTAATCACGCCATTTGTTAATTAATCTGTTTCACATAATTTACCTCACAACCCTTGAGAAGCATAATGGGCTAAAACCTTTCGTTCTCTGCTTCTATTTTTGAAAAAGCCGTCAAAATTATCTGCTTCCCACCCTCATTGTGTACCTAGACATATATCTGTTAAAAATGTCAATCCAACTGCCAGAGAACACGCTAGATAATGTTCTACTAAGCACAAACTTCTTGTAAACAATATAATTTTGGGATGAAATTAGGCCACCTGTGGCTATTTTCAAAACACATGGTGTAATTGAAGAATGTCTCTGAAACTTTTCTAGCTATTCAGCAGACACTAGCTATTCAGTAGACGTGAGCTGCTGGTAAACCTCCAGCGACCAAATTTGATAAAAATCCAACAAATATTAAACCAGACAAACAGATTTCAAACACATTATTAATAATTTAAAATTATTAATAAAACTTTTTAAGTAATAATAAATCCAGTTTCATTGTTTTTTTTTCTTTTTTTTAATTGAAAAGTAAATTATTATACGATAACGATTGTATGTCAGCGTTGCATTAAAAGATGCATAAAAAGAAATAATTTTTTTCGACGAAACTTTTACACAGCAAATCTTATTCACCACGAACACCTACTTTGAATGGATGCGCTTCGGTGCCGAATTTATCACATACGCAGCAAGCATGTTAATCACTGTAATTAAGTAAGTCTTTAGCAGCTTTTTAGAGTTAAAGGCATAGCTTTAAAGAGCGGAAGAAGAAACTCAGAAGCAACTATATTACCTTTAAACAGTCTATTTAAAGTTCATGTGACATCATATTTAAGGTACTTTATATGTAATATATATATATATATATATATTTATACTTTTGACAAGGAAATTCATTACTAACAAACGGTAATGAGATTACGTTCTGATTGCATAACGAAATAGGGGGATAGGGGGATAGGGGGAGTATATGAACAACGGGTACATTTGAACAACGTCAATTTCATCTAATTGACGTCATATAAAAATCTTTTAAAAATTGTCAATAGTGGATACAATTAACATCAACTATAGACATTTTTTTAAATATATATATCTGATCTTAATTAGATGGAATGAATGTTATTGACAAGAACCTAATTTTTCCCTACAATGTGTATTTTAAAAGGGACATGTAAATGAAACACATATTTTATAATCACAAGAAAAAGACATCATCATTGAAATTACCAATGTAATTTCACAAGTACTTCACTAAATACGTCATTTGTCAATTAATCTGCAACACGCAATTTACCTCACCACCCTTGAGACGCATAATGGGCTAAAACATTTCGTTCTCTTCTTCTATTTTTTAAAAAGCCGTCAAAATTGTGTGCACTCCACCCTCATTGTGTACCTAGACAAATATATGTTAATAAAGTCAATCTAATTACCAGAGAACACGCTAGATAATGTTCTACTAAGCACAAACTTCTTGTAAACAATATATTTTTTGGATGAAATTAGGCCACCTGTGGCGCTTTTCGAAACACATTGCGTAATTGAAGAATGTCTCTGAAACTTTTCTAGCTATTCATCAGAGACTGATGAAAGAGCTTTGGGTTATATTAATTAGATGAAATGGACATTGTTTACATGTGCTCCGCTTTTTCTTACGGTGTATATTTTAAAAGACGCATATAAATGAAACACACCTTTTATAAACACAAAAAAGACACCATCATTGAAATTTCCAATGTAATTTCACAAGTGCTTCACTATTCACGCCATTTGTCAATTAATCTGCAACACATAATTTACCTCACAACTCTTGAGACTCATAATGGGCTAAACTCTTTCGTTGTTTGCTTCTCTTTTCCAAAAAGCCGTCCAAATTGTGTACCTAGACACTTATGCTTTAAACAAGTCAATCCAATTAACAGAGAACACGCTAGATAATGTTCTACTAAGCACAAACTTCTTGTAAACAATATAATTTTGGGATGAAATTAGGCCACCTTTGGCTCTTTTCTAAACACATTGTGTAATGGAAAAGTGTCTATTCAGCAGAGACTGGTGAAGGAGCTCTGGGGGGAAATCTTTAAACGAAATAGAATTATTGATAAAATAATTTGCCAACGTACGTTAAATCATGTTTTATTTAAAGTGAATGATATTTATCGAGTTCGCAGAAATGGTGTAGTAAAACATAATTTAAAACGTGATTTATGAGTTCAAACACATTGTGAAGAATTTAAAATTATTGAAATAAAACTTTTTAAGTGATGATAACTCGAGTTTTATTATTATTTTTAATTGGAAAGTAAATTATTATAGTATAACGATTGTATGTGAGCGTTGCATAAAAATATGTGAATAATGAAAATATTTGTTCAGTTTTTTATGACAGGATTCAGTACTTAGACGTGAATTGTCTAATGACCTCCAGCAATCAAATTTGATAAAGATCAAACAAATTTTATACCAGACAAACAAATTTCAAACTCCATTATTTAGAATTTAACTTTATTGAAATAAGACTTTTTGAGGTAATAATTCCAGTTTTATTCATTTATTTATTTTATTTGTTTTTTTGTTATTGAAAAGTGAATTATTATACGATAACGAGTGTATGGGAGCGTTGCATTAGAAGATGCATAAAAAGAAATCATCATTTTCAACGAAACCTTTACATAGCAAATCTTATTCACCACGGACTTCTTCTTTGAATCGATGAGGTTCGGCGCCGAATTTCTCATACACGCAGCAAACATGTTAATCACGCTATTTAGAGTTAAATGCATAGATTTAAAGAGCGGAAGAAGAAACTCAGAAGAAACTATGTTACCTTTAAACAGTACATTTAAATTTCAAGTTACACCACATTTAAGGTACTCTATATATAAAAGAAATGTATTTATACTTTTGATAAGGAAATTCATTATTAACAAACAGGGATGAGATTACGTTCTGATTGCATAACGAAATAGGGGGATAGGGGGAATAGATGAACAACGGAACACATTTCAACAACATCAATTTCATCTTATTGACGTTCTGTAAATATCTTTTAAAAATTATCAATAGTGGATAGAATCAATGTCAACTATTGACGATTTTTAAATATTTTTATCTGATCTTAACTATACGGAATGAGCGTTGTTCACTAGCGCCCAGTTTTCCCCTACAACGTATATTTTAAAAGCGACATGTAAATGAAACACATCTTTTATAAACACAAACAAATATCAATATTGAAATTACTGACGTAATTTCACAATTAGTTTACTAATCACGCCATTTGTAAAGTAATCTTCAACACATAATTTACCTCACAAACCCGTAAGACTCATAGTGGGCTAAACTCTCTCATCGTCGTCTTCTCTCTTTTCAAAAAGCCGTCAAAATATTGTGCACTCCACTCTCATTGTGTACCTAGACACATATCGTTTAATAAAGTCAATCGAATTACCAGAGAACACGCTAGATAATGTTCTACTAAGCACAAACTTCTTGTAAACAAAATAATTTTGGGATGAAATTAGGCCACCTGTGGCTCTTTTCGAAACACATTGTGTAATTGAAGAATGTCTCTGAAACTTTTCTAGCTAATCATCAGAGACTGATGAAAGAGCTTTGGGGAAATCTTTAAACGAAAAAGAATTAGTGATAAGAGCTCAAGAGCGTCCAATCGTGTTTTACTTGAATTATTGAAGTGAATTATATTTATTGAGATCGCAAAAACGGTATATAAAAAAAAAATAATTTCAAATGTGATTTAGAAGTTCAAACACATTATTAAAAATTTAATTTATTAAGACAAAACTATATATGTGGTGATAGTTCTAGTTTTATTTTATTATTATTTTTTTAATTGAAAAGTAAATGATTACACGATAACGATTGTATGGGAGCGTTGTATAAAAAGAAATCATCATTTTCGACGAAAACTTTACACACGAAATCTGATTCACTACAGACGCCTTTTTTGAATCGATGAGCTTCGACACCGAATTTTTCATATATGCAGCAAACATGTTAACCACTATAGTGAAGAAAGTGTTTTGTAGCTTTATAGAATTAAAAGCATAGATTTAAAGAGAGGAAGAAGAAACACAGAAGCAACTATATTACCTTTAAACAGTACATTTAAATGTCAGGTGACATCACATTTAAAGTACTTTATTCATAAAAGACGGAAAAGAGAAATGTTTATATTTGTGATAAGGAAACTCATTATTAACAAACCGAACTGAGATTACATTTTTGTTTTTTAATGACATAGGAGAATAAGGATCACATATGAACAACGTCCATTTCATCTAATTGATGACGTATAAGATATCTTTTACAAATTATGAATATTTTATTGGAATAATATTAACTAGTGACAATTTTTAAACTGATGTTAATTAGAGAAACTGGACGTTGTACAAGTGTGTTCAATTTCCCCCCTAGAATGTATATTTTAAAAGGAAGATATAAATGAAACACATTTTTTATAAGCACACAACAAACAAGCATCATCATTGAAATTACTGAAGTAATTTCGCAAGTAGTTCACTAATCACGCCATTTGTCAATTAATCTGCAACACATAATTTACCTCGCAACCCGGGAGACTCATAATGGGCAAAATCCTCTCGTCGTCTGCTTCTTTTTTCCAAAAAGCCGTCAAAATTGTGCACTCCACCCTCATTGTATACCTAGACACATATCTTTTAATAAAGTCAATCCAATTATCAGAGAACACGCTAGATAATGTTCTACTAAGCACAAACGTCTTGTAAACAATATAGTTTTGGGATGAAATTAGGCCACCTGTGGCTCATTTCGAAACACATTGTGTAATTGAAAAGTGTCTCTGAAATTTTTCTAGATATTCAGCAGAGACTGATGAAAGAGCTTGAAGAAAAATCTTTGAACGAAAAAGAATTATTGATAAAATTGCTTGCCTAAGAACGTTAAATCATGTTTTATTTAAACTATTGAATTTAGCGAAGGATATTTATCGAGTTCGTGGAAATAGTATAATAAAACATAATTTAAAACGTGATTTATGAGTTCAAACACATTGTGAAGAGTTTAAAATTAGTGATATAAAACTTTTTAACCCTTTCCGGCACAGACAAATTCAGTTCATAAAATGAGAAATTACTGACTGACACCGGAATTTACAAACGACTTTTTTAGAAAATAAGAACTCCCAATTTTAAACTTTCATTCTAGAAACAAAATTTTATTAAAATATTCTTGGTGTCGAATGAAAGTTTGGCATTAAAATTAGGCGTGCCCAGAGTGGGACCACTGTGACGGAAAGGGTTAAGCTGTGGTGATAATTCTAGTTTCATTATTATTATTATTATTATTATTATTATATTTTAAAGTAAATGACTGTGCAATAACGATTGCATGGAGCGTTGCATAAACAGATGTGAATGATGCAAACATTTGTTCAGTTTTTGGTGACAGGGGATTCTTTACTTAACCCCTTGGGGACGAGCGACACGCATACGTGACGCATAAGGTGCTCAGAATTCTTCATTATTCCCACCAGTTAATTTTTATTGTAAGTTTTACCTTATTTAATGATAGCATTTCTGCGATTCAATTAGGCGTAAATTTCTGTTTTGAAAAACCATTGGTAAAAGATTAAAAATTCTGTAAAGGACGCTCGTCACGAAGGGGTTAACACGTTAGCTGCCGAATGACCGCCAATCATCAAATTGTATCCAGGTATAACACATTTTAAACCAGAAAATTTTATTTAATAATGTGTAGCTTATTTGTATGAGGTAGACATTTGATATATTTAAATAAACATTTCTGGCTCGAAACATGATTTTTTTTAACCTACATCACATTTGACTGCCAACAGCCGTGCAGTTAATAAGTCGAATTATAAGTTCAGAAAAAAAAATTAACTAAAACCTAGGATTTCATAAGTATTTTAAGGGTTTGTACACTGATCTTTAAAGTAAAAACATTCGTAATAAAAAAAAAAAGAAAAAGGAAAATAAATGTAAGAAATATATTTATATGTAAATATATTAAAGAAATTCTGTTTGCATTTATGCATTACTGAACCATTGAAATACTTCTGTTACACAAATTATACAAAGTTTATTTTATTTTATTTTTTTTTTATGTAAACTTTGAACATGTATATAATCTCTGAATTCATAGAATAGTTTGTTAATTATTTCCTAAGAAAATTTCTGTAATTTTATTTCAAAAGCAAATTAATTCTAATGTATCTCATTAAAATGTAAAAATGTAATTTAAAAATGTTAAAGGCATAAACTCGCAGTCCGGGTCACAAAAGTCTCAAAAATCTCACTTTTTTATTTTTTAGCTTAAAAAATGTTCTTGAGGTTTTAGAATAAAATGACGCAAACCATGTGTAAATACAATAATTTTATCAAAAGATGTAACCCTTTTTATGTTGTACTGTCTTTGGTTATCTAAGGAGTATTTAAAACTTTAAATCGATTTATTTGAGAATGCATTTTTTCAAGAATTGTAATATATTGATATTTCAAAGTTGTCTGCGGTTGTCTAAAAAGTACTTAAAACTTTGAATCGATTTATCCCAAAAAGTATTTTTTTCCAGAATCGTCATATTTCAATTGATATATTTCAGTTTCGATGAAACATTGTGAGCGTCGTACAGTTATATGTTGATTAATTTAATTATCTTCAAATTTTTTTGTTTTCAGACAAAATTTTGTAAATTTAATTTTCGAAGTAAAAATCATCCACAAAAAATAACGGCAGCTACAGATATTCCAGAGGCGAAGCAGGATACGCAACACACCAGGAATCTTCCAGAACGTAAGTGAATCCATGCGACACCTCTGTCAAGCCTGCCCGACGATTTCTGGTAGTAATTTCGAACACCTTCTGTAGTACAACCTTTCAATAAAATGTTTTCTGTCCCATTAATGTGTTGCTGTTTCTGTTCTTTTTCTCTGCTTCTTTGAACCTTAGCTCGCAACTACGGCATTTTCGACCCTACATTCCCATGTGATTCCGAGTCGTCTCTGTGCCCTCTACACCTCCTGCAAGTTTGTCGGTCTGGTAGTGAAACACCCTGTATATTTCAATAGAAATTTAATTATTTCAATAGAAAATAAATTGTTGTGAAAAAAAAATATTGTGCATGTTTAATTGTTGCCAAATGCTATAGCAAAAAAAAAAAAATTAAATTTTATTGGAAAAGGCTGTTTTTTTTTTGTTTTTTTTATATACATTATTCTATATTTCTATACATTATTCCGATTCCGGATTACTTTAGTTGTCTCGGCCGTGTTTTAATATACCTATACATAAATTTTTACAAATCTTGCTTCTAAACTGGATTTGTATAGAAGTGCAGACAGACAATTTTTCGTTTTTATATATTAGATTAACATCAGTGGCGTAGTTACAGATTCTGTGCACTGGAGCAAACAATCAATGCGTCCCCTTCTCTTTCGGAAAAGGTTTCCCCAAATATGTTTTATTGTTTAAAACACAAGGTACATGTAATCTGAAATGAAAATTTTGATAAGTCAAGTTAAAGTAATTCTATAGTTTCATTTATCTGATCTATTTTTTTAATACAATAAAATCTGCTAAAAAAGAATCGCAAAGCATTGGAAAAAAATTCCGTGTTAGAGAGGTTTTCGTCTTGGCAGATATAATTCCATCGGAACAAGGACATTTTATTGTTAAAGACAGGATTCTGCTTTCACAGTTTTTACAGTATATTTTGTAGAAAATCAAGCAAATAATAATAAAAACATTATGTATACAATTATTTATTTACTTCCTTTCGAATTTTGCGCCCTTATGATTCTCGCACCTGGAGCAATGTGCTCCAACTGCTCCATGATAGCTACGCTTAGGATTAACTTTACAAATTATAGCATTATTTTCTTTCCAAAATTAAAAACTTTTCAAACAAAGATACCAATATTGGCATGAAATATTGCCCCATTATTGGGATATTTACATTTTGATGATATTAACCAATATAACAAATATTGGCGCAATATTGGGGTGTTTACATTTTCCACTTATTTAGCCAATATTTGTAGCCAATATTGAGCCAATGTTTGTAGGAAATATTGCACAAATATTGGTGTCTTCCCATTTTGCCCTTATTTAGTCATTTCGGGCAATATTTCCTACCTACATTGGTGCAATATTGCCTACAAATATTGGCAAAATGTAAACACCCCAATATTGGGGTAATATTTCATGCCAATATTTCACCAATATGCTAATATTGCACAACGATATATCCAATATAGGCACAATATTGGTTGGCTACTCCTAGAATAGCTGAAATATTTCAAAATATCATTTTTAGAAACATTTAAAAGTTTGTCATTTTAAGCAAAAGAAAATAATCGTTCTTGATGGTTCTGTTTGTTTTTATCTTGTTATTGATCTCTCGTTAAACTTGGCTTGAACCCAAATTGTAGTGTACCTAGTACACGAATCGTAAATCGCTTTTATTCAACACCCGCACCATATTCTTTCATCATAAAGATAGAATTACGTTCGTAGATAAAAATCTGTAAATTGGTTAGATTTTAAACATGGCTTTCATCATTCTGAAAACCGTGATTGACGTTGCTTCTTTTTACACATTGATTTGCTGATGAAACTATAATATGAAAAATTTAACACATCCGTTTCTTTTCGTCTGTAATTTTGCATAAGAATTACTGGTAGTTTTTCAATTGTATTTTTATTAATCTAAAAACTTTTAGGTTACCATGAAACACACAAGCTAAGTCAAAATATTAGTTTTATCTTCTATTAACATTGCAAATCATGCCATTCCTTTCGAAATCAAAAAGCTTTTCAAGCAAAGAATAACTGAAATATTTCAAATTATTATTTTCAGAAATACAGTGGAACTTCCCTTTAACGAAGTCCCTATTTAACGAAGTTTTCTATTTAAAGAAATTTTCTGCGGAACTTTGACTTTGAACACCATTAGCATGTAAATTAATCTCCATATTACGAAAAATATATTCTATATAACGAAGTTTATTCCACTTTTGTACGTGTACAGATTTCAAACTAAGAGGTTGCTGTTGCGATGGATATGCGAATTTATTTCAGCGGATTGTATGAAAATGAACACATTTAAATAATTTCCATTCTGCTTGATGCTAAATAAAAACAAATTTCACACTAAGAAAAACACTTGTTATCATTTCTCTCTCACACCGAGGAACCAGCGCTGACAGTTGGGGGAAGTCAAAATCCCTTTCTTACATTTTCAATGATATAGAAGATACAGTGACGCAATGGCGTCAGATCCATTAAAGCAAAAAATATCAATTAGAGTCAGACAGTTACCATTCTGACCTTCCATTTCTGATAGACAATTGCTTTGTACATCCACAAGAATGTGCTACAAAATGCAAATCGAAGAACATCAAAGTTGTTTTTGTTCCTGCCAAAACAACTTCTAAATTTCAGCTGTTAGTCCAAGGAATAATAAAAAATCTTGAAGTACATTATCGAAAAAGACAGAAAAAACACAATGTAATGTAAAACATTAGTTTGAGCACAAGTGTATCAGAGCTGATGAAAGCTTGAGTCAAAGCTTGGGAATGTGACGTGTGATTTCATTGACCGTACACAACTGTTTTGTAAAAGACGGCTTCATAATTGAAACTTAATCAAATGCTTCTGAATAACATGTATTACTTTACAAGAATACCGTCCAATACCTGTTTGTCATATCTGAATGAAAAATTTCATGAATTTAAGTTGATTTCTATTTAACGAATTTTCTTCATAACGAAGTTTTTAAGTGTAACGATGAGACTTCGTTAAATGGAAGTTCCACTGTATTTAAAAGTCTGTCATTTTACGCAAAAGAAAATAATTGTTCGTATTTGTTCTTTAAAAAAAAAATCTAATTATTGATCTCCAGTTCAACTTGGCTTGGACCCAAATATTAGTGTTCCTAGTACACGAATCGTAAATTGCTTTTGTTCAACACCCACACCATATTCTTTTAACATAAAGAAAGAATTATACGATCGCAGATAAAAATCTGTTTATTGGTTAGATTTTAAAACACGCTTCATATCGAGTTTTCTTTTTATTTTCATCGAATTTTACTCTTGATCAATATTTAAAAAAGTGTGTAAGTAAGAATTTGTCATCATTCAGAATTTTTTTACCGTAATTAACATTTGCTTCTTTTTACACATTGATTTGCTAATGAAATGATAATATAAAAAAAATAACGCATCCATCTCTTTTCCTCCATAATTTTGCATACGAATTACCGATAGGTTTGCATTTATACTTTTATTAATCTAAAAAATTTTAGGTTACCTTGAATCACAGAAGCTAAGCCGAAATATTATTTTTATCTTCCATTAACAATGCAAATTGTAACATTCTTTTTTCTTTTTTTTTTTTTTTTTTTTGAAATAAAAAATCTTTTCAAGCAAAGAACAGCTGAAATATTTCAAAATATCATTTTCAGAAGCATTTAAAAGTCCGTCATTTTACGCAAAAGAAAATAATCGTTCTTGTTTGTTCTGTTTGTTTTTATCTTTTATTGATCTCCCGTTCAACTTGGCTTGAACCCAAATTCTAGTATTCCTAGTACAGTAATCGTAAAACGCTTTTATTCAACACCCGCACCATATTCTTTCAACATAAAGAAAGAAGTACATTCTCTGATAAAAAATCTGTAAATTGGTTATATTGGAAACACGGGCTTTATATGGAGTTTTATTTTTATTTTCATCGAATTTTACTCTTGATCAATATTTAAACAAGAACGAAAAATCATGCGTCAAGCATAGATTATGTAACACTTTCCAACGCTTCCAAAATAATTTTACAAATCATACTCTTTAATAAGCTAAAAGATAACATCTAAGTAATCCGAATACTTTTATTCAGCCCTGTATAGGATCTATAGATTTGTATATATACTACATAGGATGCTAAATTTTAGTTCAGTTAGGAAACAGGTAGCACAGTTTAAAATTCTCCGTCTGGAGTTAAATAATACGGAAATGTGTTCCCGAACTTTTGTGCTTCCCTGTATAGGATCTACAGAATTTATACACACCACGTAATATACAAAAAGCGATTTAAAATTAAAATCGCGTTCAGTAACTTAAAACGCACTTTCAGGAATTATTTTTACATACAGTAGAGAATTCTTTTGTGTGTTCCTGTAAATGAACGATGACTGCTATACACACAATATTCTGTAGTAAGTCTCTTGTAATGAACCTTATATAAATTTCAATGCGTTTAAAATAGGGAAACATTATTTAAATAAACCGCAGACGATTTTTCTCCATAGACGTAATGTAACGGAATTCTTTTGACTGTCCCTGTAAAGTAAGTATAAGTGCTATGCAAACCCTATTCCATATTAAGCTTCTTCTAATGCACCTTAGTGATATATATAAATTTCAATGCGTTTAAAATAGTGAAACATTATTTAAATAAACCGCAAATGATTTTTCCCCATAGACCGCAATGTAACGGAATTCTTTTGAGCGTCCCTGTAAAAAAACTATAAGTGCTACACACTTCCGTTGAAATAGGGAACATGCTATAGATAGCGATTATAACATATAAAAATTGCATGGCAATCCGAGCATATTTACGGGAGTTAGAGCACGGACAGACGGCAGACGGCCAGACAAACCGAAGTCATAAACACTTTTCAACTAGGTTGGAAAGTGTTAAAAAGTGTGTAAGTAAGAATTTGTCATCATTCAGAATTTTTTTTATACATAATTGAAATTTGCTTCGTATTACACATTGATTTGCTGATGAAACGATAACATAAAAACAAAAACACATCCGTTTATTTTTCTTCTGTAATTTTACATAAGAATTACTGGTACGTTTTCAATTGCAATTTTAGTAATCTAAAAACTTTTAGGTTGCCCTGTATCACAGGAGCTTAGTCGAAATATTAATTTTATCTTCCATTAATTATAATCCGCAAATTATAAAATTTTCTTTTCGAAATCAAAAATCTGTTCAAGCAAAGAACAGCTGAAATATTTCAAATTATCATTTTCAGAAATATTTAAAAGTCCGTCATTTTACCCAAAAGAAAATAATCTTTCGTGTTTGTTCTGTTTGTTTTTATCTTATTCAAAGGTGCCAACCTCTCATTAATATTCCGTAATATGCGGGTTAATTTGACCCAGTTTAACAACGATTCAAACCAGAAAAAATATTGGATGAATCTTTATTTATTCAATTTCAGGTTTCTACGTGGAATTTATTTAATTTTATTTCTTAAAAAAAATTCTGGTGCGAAACGTATTAAACCTGGGTCAAGTTAACCCGCATTACGGAATAATAATGAAAGGTTGGCACCTGCACGGTGGCTAGTGGTCAGAGAAAAATACAGTAAATAAAATTATAATTACCAGTATATTCTTTTAGAAAAATTCAAATTGATTATTTGATCGAATAATCAACATAAATTTTTCTATAAGAATATACTGGTGTTTATCACTTTTTTGACTGATATTTTTCCCTGACTACTAGCCACCCTGGTCACCTATGTATGATTGATCTCTCGTTCAACTTGGGTTGGACCCAAATTATAGTGTTTCTAGTACGCGAATCCTAAATCACCTTTTATTCAACACCCACGCCGTATTCTTTTAACATAAAGAAAGAATTACGTTTGCAGATAAAAATTTGTTTATTGATAAGATTTTAAAACACGCTTCATATCGAGTTTTCTTTTCATTTTCATCGAATTTTACTCTTGATCAACATTTTAAAAAGTGTGTACGTAAACACTTTTTTTTTACCATTTCGATTTTTTTTCTTACCGTAATTGAAGTTTGCTTCTTTTGAACCATTGATTTTCTGATGTCTTCTTGATTTAAAAATATTCAGATTTATTTTTTTAGACACCTAAAAATACGACATGCACTTTATATTATTTCAGCAGAAAGAATGAATTATATTCGCTGATAGAAATCTGTATAGTGTTTCTTTAAAAAAAAAAAGATTTTAAAGATTTTAAAACATGCTTAATATAGATTTTTTTTCTTTTCCCTGAATTTTTATCTTAATAAATATTTAATAAACGGTGCATTTTGAAATTTTGCACAAGTATTGAAATTTTCTTCTTTTAAATATTAGATGTACAAAAATTTTTTACTTGTTTTCAATAGACAGCTGCATCTGGAAGAGAGTTTTGTGCCAGTTACTAATTCTTGTACAAGTAAATATTGATGACCGCACTCTACAAACAGATTAGGTGCGAAAGATATAAAGTTTGAGTATATTTGAAGGGGATGCGAGCAGCAGCAAGAATCGAACCGGAGACAACGGAACAGCAGGCGAGTTCAATGCCGAGTTAATGGCGAGTTAAAGCCTACATCAGTCACGTGAAAAAACGCGGAAGCTAATGTTAAATGTATGGGAAGGTTCTTGCACGATTTCTCGCTCGCATTTTAATATTTTTAAATGATTTTTTTTTTTTTTTTTTTTTTTTTTTTAACGTTGTTAGTTTTTATTTATCCGATTCTGATTCCAGTTTTTTTATATATAAGGGTACTTTCACTTTCAGTACCGGTTCCAACCGGTTCCAAAATTAGAAATGTCCGCTTATAAAAAAACTGTAACTAAAATCGAAAAAGTAAAAACTAACAACGTTAGGGATCGGCCCCAGCTATCCTATGCAAAAGAATCATTTAAAGATATTAAAATGCGAGCGAGAAATCGCGCAAGAACCTTCCCATAGACTTAACATTAGCTTGAGCGTTTCTTCGCGTGACTAGCGTAGGCTCTTAATGCCGAGTAAAAGGCTAGTTAAGTTGCTTCCGGCTTGAACCTCGTTTTACTGAGTTTTATAATCAGGAGTAAACTGACTTGTTCGGAAATATCGGATACATCAGATATATATATATAAAAATAGGATATATATAAAAATATCGAATGTTTTTTTTATATTTTCAAAAATATCATAATACCAGTAGGCCGCCCCTACTGGCGAAGGGTTCGCACGGCTGTCTAATATTTTTTAGCCTAATATTTTTTGTAAGTTTAAACTTTTAAAGAAAAAATAGAGATAAAAATATCTGTAAAGAACATGAGTCAAGCCACTTCAATGAGATGAATCCAGAATATCATCTCATTTATTGTATCGAAGTTACAGTAAAAAGTGATCAGAGATAGTAAAAGGCACGCGCTAGAAGAATTTAACAATCATATTTTAACTGCAGTAGAAGATGACGTCATTCACTCCGGGATTGGCATGGTGCAAAGAAAAATAAATTACATACATGTAAAATATAATTCAATCTATGTAACGAAAGCATATCTCTTAGGTTATACGTCATTTA
This sequence comes from Maratus michaelseni, assembly GCA_963931845.1. Classification (NCBI taxonomy): domain Eukaryota; kingdom Metazoa; phylum Arthropoda; class Arachnida; order Araneae; family Salticidae; genus Maratus; species Maratus michaelseni. The sequence goes on along the minus strand of OZ007598.1, from coordinate 113,243,848 downwards.
TCAGTGTTATCTTTTTCTTTTAATTATTTAAATTTAAATTTTGCTTTTTAATCATAAATATATAATAACCTCATACAGAGACATCACACTTTATCTTTTCTGTACTATTTATTTCTTTTATAGTCATTGTTGAACATGATATAATGCGGTATTTTATTTTTATGGCAAAATTAATTTCAGAAAACCCTTCATTTCATTTATGAAAACAATGCTCATTTAAATTTTAATTAACTGCAATTTTTAATCAAAACATGTTCTAACGGAATGTGGATGTACTGTGTTAGAAGCCTATTCAAAACCCTTTCAAATGATACCTTATTCCTCATTGTGCGTTTTGTAAGCACATAGTAAAAGGAATGTTTGACAACAGAAATAATATACTATATGATTTATGAACACTAGACGCTCCCTAATTCAGAATGTAGCTGTAAATATTGTAATGTGGAGGTGTCACTGACCTAATTACAATGCACTTCGTGTGATAGTATCACATTTCACACAAAGTAAAGTTATTCTGCTAAATATTTCGATAAATTATCTTCATCATTCTAAAGTTATGTATGGAAATTCGTGCACTTTTAAAAGTTACTGTATTATTGACTAAATAAATAGATTCTGATCCTGAATTCTAATACAAAATTTTTTTATTCCCGCGTTCTCTATCACCTCTTAAAGCCTTTCAGGACATTCTGTATACCATTACTTTCGGGAGATATGTAAAAAAAGTGATCGGAATAAGTAATGCTGTGAAGCACGATATACAGTTCTACATGAGTCAATTTGTCAACCAAAAACCCGACCCGAATCCGACGCACTTCATCCCGAAACAAACACGAACCAGAAATGATCAAACCCGAACCTTAATCAAACCTGAAGTAAAACAAAGTTAATCCATATTTTAATCCAATTATGGATAAATATTCTACAATTATATCTCTAATAGCATTTTTTTTTCTTTTTTCAAAAAAAAAATGAACGTGTATATGTTACGGTTAATATGATAAATACGATAATTATTAATAATTATTTGATATATCATATTGACTGTAACATATACGCTCATTAATATTCAAATATATAGTTTTTTTTAATTGAAAAATTCGGTCAACCCGAACCTGACCCGAAAGTGTCAATATTCAACCCGAACCCGAAACATTTAAAGTCAATCCGACCCGCAACGACAAAAAACTTAGCGTTAACCTGACCCGAATAGCAAGTCCGGTCAAGTTTGGGTAAAATCGGCTTACCTGACCCGATGCAAGACTCTGACGCGATATAACGAGGAGATACTGCATATAATTTGATGAAAACTTCTGTTTCTAATCAACTTTTTTTCAGCATCCGAGTGCTACTTTTTAGAAAATTTTATAAGTGATATTTTTCGTAAAAGAAAATAATCGTTAATGTTTGTTCTGTTTGTTTTTATCTAACATCTTATTGATCTCAGGTTGAAATTGGCATTAACCCAAATTCTGAAGTTCCTAATACATGGATCGTAAATAGTTTTTATTCGACATCCATACTATATTCTTTCAAGATAAAAACAATTGCAGATAAAAATCTGTATAGTGGGTTTTTTTTCTTTTTTTTAGATTTTAAAACATACTTAATATAGTTTTTTTTTCGTCGAATTTTTCTCTTGATCATCATTTAATAATATATGTAAGTAAACACTTTTTACCATTCTGAAAATCTGTACCGTAAATTAAATTTGCTCATTTAAAACATTGATTTGCTGAAATCATCTTGCTTTAAAAATAATCAGGTTCTTTTTTTAGTTTAGTGCTATTTATGCACAAAATGATGGAAATTCATAAAATTCAAAGTAACATAATTCGGCAAGTTTTGGTCGCAGAAGACTGGAATTTTTATTAATTTACTTATTAAGGCATTCAGTAATTTTTTTTAATAATATAACTTAACAAAACAAAACTTAATGATCTTCAGTAAATTGATAACTTATAACTTATACTTATACCGTAATTAACAACTTAAACAAATATTTCCCAGGCTTTATGTTTGAAGCTGACTTTTTAAATGCAGAACCAATAATCACGTGGGACAATATAAACTTAGAACAGCCATTGACAGAAAAACTGTTCAATTTAGATAATCACTTAATTCTAGCTTAATTTGCAAGAATCTTCTCTAATCTGATTGTTGTTCAATTTAAGCTGCACAACAGGTTAGGGAATGGAAAAGCAGACAAGCTTACATTTATACCCAAAATTTTCAATTAAAGTAATATTTTGTATTTAAAATTTTGTTTTATAAAACATAACATTTTGTTTATACTTGATACTGAATGCTAATGCTAAGGTTTTTTTTTTTTTAAATTATTTTATGAATGTAAAAAGCAAATTGTTTCTGTTTTCAATTAATTGATCTTCAATTTTGTTATGCATGTAAGTGAAACAAGGAAGAAAAAGACATTTAGAATAGTGTTTTAATAAATTTCCATACTAGGTGCAATATATTTTAGTTTCTAATTTATACCAAGTCTGAAAATATTTATAATCGGAGGTAAACTAGTTTGAAAATACCAGATATATATAAAAATATTGGCTATATATCAAAATATTGAATATTTTTGATATTTTCGAAAATATCGTGGTATTATGAACATTGGGCGCTCCATAATTCAAAATGTCACTGACAGTACTTAGGGTGTCACTCACGTAATTACAGTGCATAATTTCCGTCTCCACCGCCGATCTACGATTGGGATTGTTATGCTTTCTGATTGGTTGTAAAAGCGGACGTTTCTTAAGTCATTTCCGGTATTTGAGAGGGTTATGAGGATATAAGAAGATATTGCATAAGAAATTAAAACATATTAGATTATATAGAAATATTAGATTATATAAAAATTTAAAATTAGATTATATAGAAAATATATTATATAGAAATTAATTAGATTATATCATTTGTTATATTATATTATATTATTTTATGTATTATATTATATATTTATATTATATTAATTATATAGAATATTATTACAATAATTACATATATATTAAATATATATATATTAATATTACATATTATATATTTTATACATTAGTCCGGTAGAAATAGCGCAAAAAAGGGCCTTGCCTTACAAAAATTCGGGTAGTTCTGATTTTTGGGTATGTTGTAAAGGTTGACCCTCTAATAAAAAAACCAAGTTTTCGACCTTCTAGACCTTGTGCGTTTTTCACAATATTGAAAAAACCAATATTTTTCGGCACTTTTTTCGATTTTTCTTAAATAACTCAATTTTAATGCATTTTACAGAAAAAGCACTGTTACCATTTTGTAGAGCATAAAATTCTCTACAACATGCAATATTCAGGTTTGTAAATTGTCCAAATAGGGGGTAAGATACGGAGCCGGGAAAATAGGGTAAAATTTGCAAAAAATGCAAAAATCCACTAAAGACGTTAGTTTTTGCTTAATAACCTACTTTTAGTGCGTTTTATAGACAAAAGCACGTTCCCCGTTTTGTAGAGCATAAAATTCTCTACAAATGCAGTATTCATGTTTGTAAATTGTCCAAATAGGGGGTAAAATACGGAGCCGGGAAAATAGGGTTAAATGTGGAAAAAATGTAAAAATCCACAAATGACGTTGGTTTTTGCTTAATAACCCACTTTTGGTGCATTTTAGAAAGAAAATTGTCATAATCAACTTTTTAGAGCATGAGATAGTCGATAGTTTCATTTATTATAGGTTGACCCTCTAATAAAAAAAACCAATTTTTCGATCTTCTAGACCTTGTGCGTTTTTCACAATATTGAAAAAACCAAAATTTTTCGGCACTTTTTTTCATTTTTCTTAAATAACTCAATTTTAGTGCATTTTACAGAAAAAGCACTTTCACCATTTTATAGAGCATAAAATTCTCTACAACATGCAGTATCCAGATTTGTAAATTGTCCAAATAGGGGGTAAGATACGGAACCGGGAAAATAGGGTAAAATTTGCAAAAATTCACTAAAGACGTTAGTTTTTGCTTAATAACCTACTTTTAGTGCGTTTTAGAAACAAAAGCACTTTCACCATTTTGTAGAGCATAAAATTCTCTACAACATGCAGTATTCATATTTGTAATTTGTCCAAATAGGGGGTAAGATACGGAGCCGGGAAAATAGGGTTAAATTTTGAAAAAATGTAAAAATCCACAAATGACGTTAGTTTTTTCTTAATAACCTACTTAAAAGCTCTAAAAAGTTGATTATGACAATTTTGTTTCTAACATGCACTAAAAGTGGGTTATTAAGCAAAAACTAACGTCATTTGTGGATTTTTACATTTTTTCCAAATTTAACCCTTTTCCCGGCTCCATATCTTACCCCCTATTTGGACAATTTACAAATATGAATACTGCATGTTGTAGAGAATTTTATGCTCTACAAAACGGTGAAAGTGCTTTTGTCTCTAAAACGCAATAAAAGTAGGTTATTAAGCAAAAACTAACGTCTTGAGTGGATTTTTGGATTTTTTGCAAATTTTACCCTATTTTCCCGGCTCCGTATCTTACCCCTATTTGGACAATTTACAAACCTGAATACTGCATGTTGTAGAGAATTTTATGCTCTACAAAATGGTAACAGTGCTTTTTCTGTAAAATGCACTAAAATTGAGTTATTTAAGAAAAATCGAAAAAAGTGCCGAAAAATATTGGTTTTTTCAATATTGTGAAAAACGCACAAGGTCTAGAAGGTCGAAAGCTTGGTTTTTTTATTCGAGGGTCAACCTTTACAACATACCCAAAAATCAGAACTACCCGAATTTTTGTAAGGTAAAATGCTACTTCTACTGGACTAAAATGAATTAGATTATATAGAAATTTATAGATATTATATAAGAAACCAAGTTCAGTCGGAAATTACTTAAGAAGCGTTCGGTTCAACAACCAATCAGAAAGCGTGATAATCGCAATCGTCTGCGGTGGACAGGGAAATTATGCAATTGCAGCGCACTCCGCCTGATATCATCACATCTCACACAAAGTAAAGTTATTCTGCTCAATATTTCGATAAATTATCTTCATTGTTTTAAAGTTATGAATGGAAATTCGTTCTCGGCTTGGCTTAATCCTGTATTATTGACTAAATAAGTGGTTTACAACCTGGAATTCCTATGCAAAAAAAAATATATATTCCCGTGTTCTCTATCACCTTTCTAAGTTTGCACATGGCCTTTCAGGACACTCTATATAACATTATTTTCGGGAGATACGTAACAAAATCGATCGAAATAAACAATATAGTGAGGTGCGATATAACGAGGAGTTATTGCATATAATTTGATGAAATCTTCTGTTTTTAAACATAAACAGTTTTCCTGTTACTATCCAAGAGCTATTTTTTTAATAATATTTTATTTAATTTATTTTAATTTTATAAGAAAATAATCATTAATGTTTGTTCTATTAGTTTTTATCTAACATCTTATTGATCGCAGGTTGAAATTGGCATGAACCCAAATAACACCCACACCATATTCTTTCAACGTAAAGAATTTGCAGATAAAAATCTGTATTGTGTTTTTTTTTTCTTTTCTAGATTTTAAAACATGCTTATTTTTTCATAGAGTTTTTCTCTTGATCAATATTTAATAATATGTGTAAATAAGCACTTTTTACCATTCTGAAATTTCGTACCGTAAATTAAATTTGCTTTTTTAAAACATTTATTTGCTGAAATTATAAAAATAACTTAACTTTAAAATATTTTAATTATTTTGCTTTTAAAATAATCAGATTTTATTTTTTATTTTATTTTATTTTATTGTTTATTGTTTATTTATTCATTTTATTTTATTTTATTATTTATTTTATTTTATTTATTTTATTTATTTATTTATTTATTTTTATTTTTATTTTTATTTTTTTTTTGGGGGGGGGGGGGGTGGTATTTCTTTACACACCAAAAAATTGACATCAATATTCTTTCAGCAGTAAGAATGATTTGTAGAAAAAAAAACTGCATATAGATTTTAAAACGTGCATAATTTGATGAAAAAGGGGAAAAGCGCTTTCAAGGGCGGAAAATGCTGAAAATTCATAAAATTCAAAGTAACAAAATTCAGCATTGTTTTGACTTCAGAAGAATGGAATTTTTACTATTTTACGTGTGAAAAAATTGGGATAATTGATAGTTTTTTTTTTTTTTTTTTTTTTTTTTTTTTTGCTATATTACTAATTTTATCAGAAACTTTTTTTTTTTTTTTTTTTAAATTTCTGGTAGTAATTGAATAAAAAAAATTTGAAGTTTGATAGATATGCTTCTGCGTATGCCCGAATGATTTATTCGAATAATCAAAATAATCGTTATGCCCATCACTACTTTTTATTTTTTACACGATGACTATCGTTATAAAGAACTTTGCAAAGTGAACTTGTATTATCGATTGCCTACAATTTTGCTTCAAAATCAACGAATGTTTTCCTTAAATTCTACATTTTTTTTTTCTCTATGCTTTGATCTGAAACTGAAATAACAAAAACTATTTTTTTGCACATTCATCTAGCTCTTCGATAAAGAACATAAAAATGCTTTTAGCCCATCCCCATCTTCTGTTTAGCGCAAAATTTCTGATCGATTATGACAAGCAGAAAAAAATGTTTTCTTTCTAAGCCATTTAGCCAAGAATGACTTCGTAATATTTTAGCACCAGTCCTTGAAGAAACAAAGAAGGGCGCATTAGAAAAGTGATGAGAAGCAGTATTTTCCAAGAAGTAATGGGTTTTTATGTTATGGTCATATTTGGAGTTTTTGAATTATATCTGTTATTATTGAGGAATTATTTTTGGAGGATATTTTTACAAATACAATGGAATTGGTTTATACGGGACACTGTTTAATTGGGATACAGCTAGCATAACTCATTCTTATTAGTTGGACATGGCTGCGAACTGCAGCGTAAGTTTCATTCATCCGAGCTATAACTCTGGCATATTTACATGATAAAAGCATGTGATAACACAGAAACTTCCGTGTAGCATGTGATTAGGTAATAATGAAGATAAAGAAATTTTTTTTCAACTTGATAAATCATCTTCAAGGTTGGAGTAGCATGGTTGAGGTTTATTCCAACGGAGCAAAAAATGTCCAGACCAGGACACGAACATGGCTTGCCGTGTGAGCTATTCTTCCTATTGAGCTACCCGGGCGATATCTGGCTAGCGTAATTGAGTCTTATTAGTTTGACATGGCTGCAAACTACAGCGCTAATTTCATTCATCCGAGCTATAACTATAGCATATTTACATGATGAAAGTATGTGATAACACGGAAACTAATGTGCACCATGTAATTATGTCATAATGAAGAGAAAGAATTGTTTTTCAACTAGATAAATCATCTTCAAGGTTGGGGTAGCATGGTTGAGGTTTATTCCAACAAAGCGGAATATGTCCAGGCGACCACTCAAACCTGGGTACCTTGGCTTGCCATGCCAATGCTCTTCCTATACTGAGCTACCCGAACGATATATAGCGAGCATAATTCACTCTTATTAGTTGGACATGGCTTCGAACTGCAGTGTTACTTTCATTCATCCGAGCTATAACTGTAGCATATTTACATGATGAAAGTATGTGAAAACACGGAAACTCCTGTGTACCATGTAATTTGGTCATAATGTAGAGAAAAGATTTTTATTTCTACATAAATCATCTTCAAGGTTGGAGTAGCATGGTCGAGGTTTATTCCAACAGAGCAAAAAATGTCCAGGCCAGGACTCGAACATGGCTTGCCGTGTGAGCTACTCTTCCTACTGAGTTACCCGGGCGATATCTGGCTGGCGTAATTCACTATTATTAGTTGGACATAGCTGCGAACTGCAGCGCTAGTTTCATTCATCCGAGCTATAACTATAGCATATTTACGTGATGAAAGTATGTGATAACACGGAAACTCCTGCGTACTATGTAATTATATAATAATGAAGAGAAAGAATTTTTTTTTTTAAACTAGATAAATCATCTTCAAGGTTGGAGTAGCACAGTTGAGGTTTATTCCAACAAAGCGGAAAATGTACAGGCGACGACTCAAACCTGGATACCTTGGCTTGCCATGCCAATGCTCTTCCTATTGAGCTACCAGGGCATTTTTCGCTCTGTTGGAATCATGGAAGAAGGAAACGTTACTGGAAGGACGACCAGGCTGTTTTACACAGGATCTTCCCTTCTGTCTGTTTGACACCGGATTGTTTTATTTAGCACTTGCTACCGAAACTAATTCCCAGCAGACCAATAGTGGTAGGGTTACAAGCAAGTTACCTTAGCGACCTTCCCACCAGCCTCCGCGTGCTTCAGAGCGAAATCAGTTCATCATCTTACTTTTTGTTCTTCTTAATTCTATGGTTGGCATAAACCCCAAAAAAAATTCTTCTCTTCAGATTATATATTATTACTTTTAGCTAGATAAATCTTTAACCTTTTGGGACAAGTGTCGTATACGACATTTTGTGTGCAGCACTTTTTAAAATAGTTATCTTTGCCTTATTTAATCACAAAATTTCTACAATTAAATAAAATCGAGGATTACTATTCGAAAATAGTGGTACTCAAAAATAAAGACCAAACGATCTCTATACAACAAGTATGCATGACATTTGTCCAGAAGGAGATTAATAGTAATTCAATACAGATAATATTGGGACTCAATATTTTGGTTATAGGAAATATTTGCCATGAAAGGCTGATATTTGTCAATATTAACTTTACATTGGAATATTTGCAATGAAACACCAATTTTTCTGTAAGAAAGGTATTTCATTGGAAACATTTGCAATAAAATGCCAATATAGCGGAAATATTGGATTTACATAGAAAATATTAGCAGTGATATGGCAAGAAATATTTTGCACTAGTGCACTAATATATTGGCAAAATGTAAACACTCCAATATTGTGACGACAACATTGCATGCCAAGATACAATGACCAATACAAACAATACTGACACAACATTCATTTGCCACTAGAAAAAGAACATAATACACCTTAATTAGGCCAAATAAGCAAATCAAATCTGGAAATATTTCGCCAAGAAATACCAAAAAAGTGGCAAAAATGGAAACATTCAGCTGATCAATTGCCTTTTGTAACATTCTTTTGTATTTTATAGATGGATATCGTCGATTCTTCATCCAAGAAAAAAATCGATAGGCGTTCACTATCGTCAATAGATACTGGTGCTGATTATATTACGTAATAATGCTCAAAGAAACTGCACATGAAAAAAGTAGATTAAATAAATATTTTTCACGGTAACTAATTTAAATTACGAATTGGAGAAATTAAAAGATTGTACAGAAAATAAGTATATAAGAGTAAAAATAATTTTTTAACAAGAACGAAAAATCATGCATCTGGTATAGATGATGAAACACTTTCTGACAATAACGGGAAATTATTAAGAAATTAAAATTTTCATACTATGAAATGAGATAGATAAATAAGTAATATTAAAACATATAACTCAGTAAAAAACCATTTTCAGCAGTTGCTGCCCATATTCGAAGTTTTTCGTACAGCCCTGTATATGATCTACATAATTTAAAAACAGCACGTAATACACTAAAAATTACTTAAAATTGTATAGCACAGCGGAAAAAGGTCTTCCAGCCATTACAGATCACAGTCAGTCCTTTAACCGAATTTTTTTGTGCGTCTCTGTACACGAACGATAAATCCTACGCACTCCATAATCTATAAAAAAATAAATTGTAGGGATCTTTAGTGATACTTTTAAATTAAATTATGTTTCAAGTATCACAACATGTTCAAAATGCACTGCAAATGATTTTTAACTATAGATCATAATGGAAAGGAATTATTTTGCACGTCCCTGTAATTGAACTATAAATGCTACTAATTTTACATTCCAGTGAAAGCATACTGTAGTCCACCTCAGTAATGCATATTAATTTCATCACGTTTGACACATCGTAACATCAATAAAATGCGCCGCAAACGATTTTTTCTCCGTAGATCATAATGCAATGGAATTTGTTTGTGTGTCCTGTATATGTACTATTAATGCTAAACTTCAAAACTAAACATTCCATAACAAAATTAAAAAATGTATAAAAATTCCATGACAATTTGAGTATATTTACGAGAGTTAGAGCACGGACAGACAGACAAACCGAATTCATAAACACTTTTTAACCATGTTGGAAAGTGTTAAAAACACACTTTTATAAATCATGTTCGTTTTGAGAGCAATTCATGCTTTTTCCCAAAAAGTTCCCTTACAAAATATTCAAACACAGCTTTTTTTTACACTTGTTAGGAAGCGCGATCAAGTGAATATTTTAAAATATATATATAATTTCTGCTCTTTTTCTTTCTTAAGACAGGGCAATAGGAAAGAAGAAATGAAACATTGTTTAAGCTATCTTCTTGGGATTTCTAAATTGATTTCTCAACGTATAATTGTAAATTAATTAATATTGAAATATTAATTATTAGAAGCTTTAAAAAATATTACACTCATTATTTTATATTTATAATTTATTTCATACTTCCTAGCTTTCTAAATGTTTTGTTGTTGCAATTTCACAGCCATTTGACATATTTTGGCGAGCGTGTATTGGCGAATAATTAAATCCATTGTTGTTTCAACTCGTGTACAATTAATTGTACGAATTACAGAAAATATCTGGCGATTGATCGCCTATGGAGAGCTAATGGAAAATGCTTTAAAATTAAAGTATTAATTTATAATTAAGTTCTAAAACTATTACAATGTTGTATTGTCATCTACAATAAACCAGTGAACGTAATTTTTAGGTGCTTTCGTATTTATATAAATACGTAGCACCCATAGTCGTCGTCTGGTCCGCCTGTCCGTCCGCATATAACAGCACAAAAACTATCCAACCGAATGGCTTGAAATTTAATATATATAATCGTTGCAGAATTCTGTCAAGTCATTTCAAATTTTATGAAAATCGAATTAAAACTTAAAAGGATATTGATAAAAATATTTTATAAGTAATTTGAATTTTTTAAAAATCGGTACTTCCTTGTTATAGCAGCTTCCGAGGATGAATCGTCATTTGACCGAGATGTATCGCCAAGTTATCTGACATGTATGACGTTATAGTCATATATGACGAATATGACATTTTATATCGTCTATGACAAAGTTATAGCCACATTCTTCATTCTATTAAATCCTATCATACGTAATTGATTCAATCATATGATTGGTAATGATTCTAGGTTGCCATGGTGATTACGTCCTATTTAAGATGGAATACTATTATTTCTATATTGCTGAATTTAAAAACCGAATTTGTATACTAAAATTGTTTAATTATAGCAATCGTATAATGTACCGACAGTTTTTTTTTCTCTTTTGGATAGATATTTCTTGAGAAATAGGTATTAAATGGAAAAAGAGTCTAAATATATGGATTTCAAGTTCTGATTTTTCAAAGCTAGGCTTAAGTTTTCCAATGGAATTTTCAGTAAATGTCTACAAAAGATGAAACGTTGCCAGCTTAAAATGTACTGTTTTTATTACGGAAATTAATCATATCTTAATAACAGACGATATAATTCATTTCACTGAAATAACAACAGTACGAACACACCTAATTTGTCACGTTTGGCGTAGCATTTTCCAACTTGTTATAATCCTATCGTATCAGGAAGTGTGTTAAAAATAGATTACAAAATTGCATTTTTAAATACAAAAACTAGCTTGAGTTAAATAAAAAAGTGTAAAAAAGAGAGGGAGAACTATAAAGGGGGTAAACAGGCGCTATCAGGCTTTCGCAAAGTGCCTTCGTAGCCTTTCCCGAAGTATAGTTACATATTTTCTTTGTTCTTCAATAGAAATAATAGCAGTAAAATGCTTATTTTGGGAAAAACGCAAAATAAAAACTTAATACCCAGCTTATAACCGCCCGAAGTTATCAATGTAGTAAATAGTAAACAATATTGTATAGTAAATGGAATGGTAATTAGTTTAAAAACGGCATAGTACGTGTCTTTTTTTTAATTCAGTGTGTTATCTTTAAATTTTAATATACATGTACCATCTTTTTAACTTTTTCCAATATAATCTAAAAGTGTTTAGGAATTCGGTTTATCTGTCTGTTTGCCGTCGTTCTGTCGGTACTCTAAATCACGTGAAAATGCTCCTATTCCCATGCAACTGATATATGTTATTGAGGTTTACTATGGCATGTTTGGTATTGAAAATGAAGTGTGTAGCATTTATAGTTCCTTTACAGTGACACTCAAAATAATTCCTTTACATTACGTTCTATAGTGAAAAATCGTTTGCAGTATAATTTAATGATGTTACCCTACTTCAAACATATTTATATTAATATATATCACTGAGGTCCACTACAAGATTCTTACTATAGAATATGAGCATAGCATTCATCGTTCATTTACAGGAGCACACAAACAAATTTGGTTACAGTAATGTCTATGAACAATAATTGCTGGAAGGCTGTTTTCAGTTGCGGGACACGTTTTTAAATTTAATTAAATTTTTGTCTATAACAGGGTGTGTATAAGTTAAATAGGTCTTATACAGGGCTGCACAAAAGACGATTGGTGGTAATTTCTTAAATTGGGTTTTCAAATGTGTTATGAGTTTTCCAAATTGTTTATTTAGACATCATCTTTCACCTTATTGAGCTGTTAAGTTTTGTTAAAGTTTTTTGCAAGTGTTGGAAAGTTTTTCATAATCTATGCTCGACGCATGATTTTTCTTACTTGTTTTTATGGTTTTTTTTTTTTGGGGGGGGGTAATTAATCTAACTTACTTAAATACTGTATAGTAGGCAATTTTATTCATACTTCCACTTCACAAAATTGAAATTATAGAAAATCATTCCACTACATTTTACCTTATTTACTAGGGACAAAAGAAAATAAAATCTTAATGAAAAAAACATATATAACATATTTAACTTTTAATTTAATTTCAGATCTAACGTCTAACACACTTTTGGGCCCGTTGGTAACTACAAAAATTAAGTTTGGAGACTTTGAAATATGCTATTTACGCATTACGGAAAGTTGAAACTATCAAACACCTCCGTGGAAAAGCAAATCAGTTATCAAAATCAAGGCGCTGCACAATGGGGCATTTTGATGATCTAGGTGAATAAAATTCTTTTATCCGATTATCTTGGAATTTAACAAGAGTGCGTATACTGGTAGCTGAATATCTCTTATGTCGAGATCAGTACGAATTTTGTCAAAAAAATCCGAGATGTCGATCAACTACGACTTTAAAGAAGGCAGTTTGTTTGAGGGAGTTTCAACGGTTGCCCTAGTTTCATGTAAGGTCGAAAGCACGTCGTGACTATTCTGTGTTATTTTAAAGCACGAGTTTACTGGACATGTGTCACATGTTTGTCACTAGATTTAACCTATTGTTGTTTGAAAATAAGCGCCATCTTGTTTGCGAACTTTATATTTACTTTTAACACAATATTAAGCATTATTAAGCAATAAGTATTATTTTAATCAAAGTGTCATTCCTAAAGTGTTGGAAACTTAAGAAAACTCTCTGCAAAAGTTTGCAAATCATTAAGTTATATAAACTTGAAGTGCATGTATGTATGTTTAGTTCAAATCTTGCAAGTCAGTATAAAATCACTTTTAATTATCTGATTGAGTTGAAACTTTGAAGACATCCATAGTTTCAATGACTATACAATATTGTAATATAAAAAATAATATAAATAATAATAATAATAATATAAATAATTAAATAAACCAAATATTTATCACTGCAAAACCAACAAAACCTAATTAAACTTCAACGCAATAATTTTGTCTCCGTCGATCGTCAAAACGCCCCACTATGCGCTGTTTGGAATTTTAATGTAAATAATGTTCGTCCTTGAATACTAATTTGTAAATGAACAAGCAAATTGCAGAATTCATTTTTCATTCAATTGATTTTCTTTTATCTTACAAAATAACCCTATTCACACGTATGATGTAAAACATGAGAAATCGGGCTAAGCTTGTAAATGACAACGGGATAATAAGTGTTTTTCTTTTTCATTCAACAGTTTTAATAAAAAAAATATGCCGATACCTCTGCTATCGAATATCTCTGCTAACAAAATTTTGGCTAACAAAGACTAAATTTACTTTGGACAATGCTAGCGAATATAGATTCTGCTAGCTAATGTTTATTGGATACATGCGCTGACATAATGCAACAACATTGCATTTTAATTGGATGTAAAATAATGTTCCGTTTAACAGAGATTTCAACTAATGAATGCAATTCCAGAGCGAATTGTATTCGTTAGTCGAGATATCACTGTAGGACCGAAATTTCCGATCCCGGCCCAGTCCGAACGAAAGCTGTCTTACCCAACCCGCTGTAAAAACTAAAAGTTCGGCCTGTGGCCAGCTGTACTATACGTTTCCAAACTGAACTAAATTTCAGCATACTATCTAGCACATATACAAATCTATAGAGCATATAGAGGGCGGCACAAAAGAATTCGGATATTTTTTCGATTGTAGATGATAATTGCTGAAATCCGGTTTCAAATGCGTTATACGTTTTTCTAATTTATTTATTCCTTTTTACCATATTAAACCGTGAAGTTTTGTTGCAGTAATCTGGATGTATTTGAAAGTATTTCATAATCTATGCTTGGCGCATGATATTTCGTTCTTGTTCTTAACATAAAATTCATATTTTTTTAAAGAATACTGGATACATTTATTGAAAAATTTTATAGTACATTTTAGATTTCAATGCGTTCGCAAGCCATAGAATACAAAATAGCAACATTAATGATCATTTAGACTCTTAAACTATTACATACAAATAAAGACTCATTAAAAGCATTAACTAGTTTAGAATAAAAGAAAAAATAGAATTAAAAACATCATAATTTTTGAAGCTGTATATTGAGAAAAGTAGATTTTTGGAACTATTTCTCTGTAATATATTAAAATATTTAAAGATTCCTTTTTTCAAAGATTCCGTTAACAGAAGTTCATTATCGTTATTACTACTTTTAGAAAACCAATTGTCTGCTCGACACGTCCTGGAAACAATTTAGTCCTGTGCTGGCAAGGCCCGAGTATGTAGGGGAAAAATTGCAAGCCTAATCCCGGCCCGGTCTGAGTCTACTGAAAAAAATTAAACTCTGTGTCAGACACGATGTAACTGTCCGACGCCGATCTTCTCGCTGGACATGTAATTATGTATTGATGTTGTCAAACTAGCATCGGATAGTGCAGCACATTTATACTTATTCTAGTCCCAGTCAAGTCCATTGACAATTGTTCATGTTTAATCAGCTTCGTTCAAAAAAAAAAATATATCGGAACAAAAACACACAAAAATTTTTTTGACAAAAAAAATTGTCAGCCATTTAAATTTTTTATATTGAGCCTGTCATCCCGCTTAAATTTTTTTTCGTCCCTGCTGGAATTTTTTATCGGCCCGGCCTGTTTATATTTTTTGTCGACCCGGTCCGTTTGAAAGTTTGCCTTCATTTTGCCGAGCCGGATACGGTCCGAGGGCCAAGCCCGGGCCCATAAGGACCTCTACACTGTAGTGTGATAATTAATTGTAGTGCGAGAGATAACTGAAAATATATTTTGTGCATTGTAATAATTAAATCATTTTCTTCATATCTAAAAACAAATAACAATAAAAGGAGATAATCCTGCGTTGTAAAAATATTGTGATTAGCATTATTTTAGATAGATGCAGAAAAAAAAGTAGTAAATCATAGACTAAATAGTAAATCATTGTTTACAATTCTTAAACAACAAAACTAACAACAAAATACCAAAGCGATTCGCATCCTAAAGAATATATGATTACAAGAAAATCCTAATTACACATCAAGTAAAATATTGAGATAAGCTTGGAAATGACAGATAGATAATAAATTAATTTTTCAAAGTCAGTTGTTTAAATGAAAATAATGTGACAAAAAAATTAAAATATGTTTTGTGCATTGTAATAGTTAACACATTATCTTCATAGTTAAAAGCAACTAACAATGAAAAAAGAAAATTATATGTTATACAAATATTTTGTGTATATTTTTGTAGATAGATGTAAAAAAAAAAATCTTTGCACTAGAATATATCTTTGATTTCTTTTAAAAAAATTACATTCAACTCGTCTCGAATTACTAATAGAATTACAGATTAGAAATCTTTAAAACTTTCCACCAAACAATATAATAAATTATAACACATTGTAATAATATATTTCTTTTAAATGCTAAAAGCTGTAAATTAACAACATAATAAATACACAGTGAAATAACTTTTATCAGGTTGTTTGACAAGTATCCGCTCACTCCGGTTTATTTTCAAAAACAAATAAGAATATTCCATAATTGCACGGTCTTTATACTCATATTCAAGAGTATATGAAATACCTTTTATTAAAGAAGACGGATCTAAGAATTACTACATTGGCATGACAGGCAGGAAGTTTGGTTATAGAAAAAAAAGAGCATATAGCTGATATTAAATATAATAGAAAAATCACAGCCCTGGCAAGATTATATCAAGAAGAAACCATACAAATAAATTTCAATGAAAGTAAAATAATTTTTCTCTCCAGCCTATACTATCCATCCATAATAAGAGAAACTATAGAGATACTAACACGCAAAAATACAATATGTAACAATGTGGCATCTTTTAACTTACCGAAATTGTGGCTCGAGTTACTCCATGGTTACAGATATGAAAATAAACAACCAAGTAAAAATAAAAGATAACGTAAGTAATTTTTTTAAAAGTACATGGAAATTAAATGATAGTATAAAGACCGTGCAATTATGTAACATTCTGATTTGTTTTTAAAAATTGCTTGAAGTGAGCCGAAACTTGTCAAACAACCTAATAAAAGTTATTTTACTATGTATTTATTATGTTGTTAATTTACATATTTTAACATTTAAAAGAAATATACTGCCAACAAAAGTTTGACAGCTTTCACGGCATATCTGACACTGTAAGATTAAAAATCAAATGCGAATCAAATGTAAAAATCAAGACACTCCTTGGAATTTTAATGTAAATAATTTTCTTCTTTCATAATTACTTTGAAATAGAATAAGAAAATCCCATAATTAATTCTCTTAGTTTACAAAATGACCCTAATTACACTACAAGTAAAACGTGAGAATTATAAGCTTACAAGTGATAAATAACTAATAAGTTTTTTTTTTTTTTTTTTTTTTTTTTTTTTTAATTCAGTAGTTTGAATGAAAATAGTGTGACAAATAAATAAAAAATATTTTCTGCATTTTAATAGTTAATGCTTTTTCTTTATAACTAACTAAATAACTAAATAAAAGCATAATAAAAGAACAAAATTAACTGTTAAGCGAATATTGTGACTAACATTCCAGCAAATATAGGTTTACAAAATAATCTTAATTATATGACAAGTAAAACTTGAGAATTTGTGATAAGCATGAAAATGACAAATAGATAGTAAGTTAATTTTCCGAATTCAGTAGTTTGAATGAAAATAATGCTACAAATGAATGAAAATAGTGCTACATATAAATGAAAACATTTTGTGCATTGTAATAATGCATTCTCTTTATAACTAACTAAATAACTAGATAGCTAAAAGCATAATAGGAAAACAAAATTATGCGTTATACGAATATTGTGACTAGCATTCCAGCAAATGTATGTTTACAACGAAATCCTAATTACACGTGAAGTAAAACATGGGAATTTGAGATAGACTTGCAAATAACAAATACACCCAGAAAAAGGAATTGATTAAAACAACAAAACAACCTGTTTTGTTGAGTACATTTTGGTTGTTTTAGTCAAATTTTTAGTTCAAGTAAAAAAATTGGTTTTGTTGCTTGGACAAAAAAATATTGTTAACACTCGTACAAAATTTTAACAAAATTTCACCAATTTTACTTGAACTAACAAAATTTGTTTCTTTTAATTTTACAATATTTTTGTAATTCCAGCAAAATTTTGTTATTTTTGAAAAATTTAAATTCTTGTGTAGTAGTCATATCTTTCTTACGTAACTTGATTTATTTGACTTATATAGCTATATAATTACATGATTAACATAATTTTGGGGTAATTAAAACTTTTTTTCACTGGGACGGACAAAGGTAGTTTTAAAAATCCCCCTGTCCCATTTATTACCGTCTTCTATCTTTGCAAGAAGAAAGAATTGGATTCATGAAAATTTTCGATTTCCGGTTGTCCTGAACGCGATTTCGCTGTTTTTATCTCAAGAACTAATGCACGGAATTTAATAAAACCTTTTATTCAGTTACTTTCTGATATAAATTGTTGCTGATTACTTTTTACTTTAAATTGGCCAACAGGTGGCGCTACTATGTTGCATTTTTCGTGATTTCTGCAATAGCTCTATCTCATTTTCAGCAGTCAAATACTCCTGTAATCTTTGAATAATAACAAGGAAATTTTTATCCTGCTTTTTACAGGCGTAATTCACTGCTGAAAATGAATAAAAAATTAACTATGTGTTGCCGTATGCTGTGCTTTGTACTGTCGTCTCATGTTTGCCGCAGAAATTTGCGTGCTCCTTATGACATTCCATCTTGTGCTGCGATTGCAGCCGTTCCGACATATATAAGAGTGAGAAATGCCGAACTCAGATATCGTTCCTGGTAGCGCAGTGGTAAAGCGTCAGGCTGCTGTTCTGAGGACCCGGGTTCGACTCCCGGCATGGGCAATTTTCATTCTCTCGGTTTGCGTTTGAAAAAAAGTCGGATAAAATTCACTTGTTCAAGGTTTACAAGCGTAATAATTCACTGTTGAAAATTAGTTAAAATTGCATATGTAGATTGGTTCATTTAACAAATGTTTTTGTAGTATAAACAAAACAAGTTCGTAATATAACATATTTTTATTGATTAAACAAACAAAATATAGTTAGTTGAAAAAAGAAAATAGATTGTTAAAATAACACATAGCATATATCTATGTAACAAAAATAATTTTGTTAATTCAAGTAACATTGAACCATTTTACTTGAATTAACAAAACATTTTTTTGCTGACGATACAATTTTTTTTTTTTTTTGGAATTGCAAAAAAAATCAACAATATTTTTTTTGTTGATTCAAACGAAATTTCCATTGACCCATATTTAAACAAAAAGTTTCGTTGGGGCAAACAAATTTTTGTTGATTCAACAAAACTTTTTTCTGTGTGTAGATAATATATTAATTTTTCAAATTCAGTAGTTTGAATGGAAATAGTGGGACTAATAAATGAAAACATATTTTATGCATTGTAATAGTTAATGCATTCTCTTTAAAGCTAACTATATAACGAAATACATAAAAGCATAATAAGAGACAAAATCATGCCTTGTGCGAATATTGTGACTAGCATTCCAGCAAATATAAGCAAACAATATTTGTACTATGAATTAATTATCTTACGACCCGCCAAAACCAAAACCCTACTTGAAGCGAAACCGCATCTGAATACATTTCAGTCAAATCGACTAAAATTACGAATGGATACCATCAAAAACTTCCAAGAAACTTTCCACAGAAACTTCTTTCTCTTTTAGAGATCTCTAACTTTTGAATAAAAATCTTCGTCCTATGTTATCATAGAATTTATTTCATTACATTGTTTAAAAAAAGACAATCTGCAAATCTAATATAACCACGAACGAAAATTTACAATAACCTATTTCAAGTTCCCACGATTCCGAAAAGTATTTTTTATCTTTAGAAATCCCAGAAACTAATAAAGTTTCGAGATTTAAAATAGCATTTATAAAAACAAAGTTTCTTTTGTTGCTACTGATTTCCAAAAACGTTTCCGAGTAGTTTCTACTGTGTATTAGTAAGTTATCTCATACAAGAATATCGGGTTTTAGAATGCTATTATTTCTGAATTAAATATATTCAGCTGCGTAATTGATTTTATGCATGCAAGAGTAACAAAATAAGATTAATGTTAATGTTAATGTTAATGTTAATGTTAATGTTAATATTACTAATTTATCACGTTTCTCTGTAAAACATGTTTGTGGAACATGAAAATGTTTACTTGAGAACTGATAGCATCCTAAAATCCGATATTCCGATTTAAGAAAACTGATTAATACACTATAAAATTCAGTGGCAGCAAAGGAAACTTTGGTTTTAAAAATGCTTCTTTAAATCTCGAAAATATGTTAGTTTCTGAGGTTTCCAAAGATAAAGAAAGCATTTTCGGAATCGTTAGTTAATGCTTGCAATAGTTAACTCATTCTCTTCATAACTAATTAAGAAGCTTAAAGCAAATAATAATAAGAGAACAAAATCATGCATTATACGAATTTTGTGCATAGAATTAGAGTACCGTAATTTCCGGCGTATAAGTCACGAGTAATATAAGTCTGTTTCAAACCAGAAATATTTTTAAAAAAATAAACTCAAATAAGTGCCAAGATGCAACTCGTTACATTTCATTAAATACAATTTCCGATCCGAAACAGATTTATTTGAGCCGCGGCTTATACGCCGGAAATTACGGTAGATAGATGCAAAAAGATCTTTGTGCTATGATTTATCTTACAACCATCAAAAACCAAAAACCAACCCGAAACCTATTTGCATCGGAAAATAATAGAGTCGGGTTC
This sequence comes from Maratus michaelseni, assembly GCA_963931845.1. Taxonomy (NCBI): domain Eukaryota; kingdom Metazoa; phylum Arthropoda; class Arachnida; order Araneae; family Salticidae; genus Maratus; species Maratus michaelseni. The sequence continues at coordinate 113,223,214 of OZ007598.1, read as the reverse complement.
ACTCGAATTACGGAAAGAATAGCAGATTGGAAATCATCAAAATTCTCCAAGTTAATTTCAACAGCTTTTTTGGCATATCTGATGCTGAAGAATTAAAAATCAAATGCAATTCATGGTCAAAATCCATGGAAGTTTAATGTAAATAGTTTTCTCCTTTGAAACTATTTTATAAACGAAGAAGTTAATTTTAGAATTGATTTTTCATTCAAATAATTTTCCCTTAAGCTTACAAAAGAGCCTTACTCCCACGTCGCGCGTCGTGCAAAATATGAGATTTCGAGATAAGCTTACAAATGGCGAACAGATAATAATTGAATATGTCATTCTAAAAAGGGCACTAGTCCAAAATTGTCAAAAATGGTTTTATTGCAGAATATGATACTTTTGCCCATGTTCATTCACTTCTGAAAAGAAAGAACAATAATCCGGGTTCTAGATATTATTTTTCTATCTTTAAAGGAAAAGGAAATCAACTGTCAGTATTTCAAAAGTACTTGCCCATGGACATGTGTCCTTTCAGAAATGACTTCTTCGATAAATTCTATAAAATATTTTTGTATATTACATTTTTATTATATTTATTAAATTTTGCTATATATTAAATATGCATATTAAATTATATTGAATATGATATATATATATATATATATATATAATCACCTTCTTTTAATTAACGGCAAATTCAGCTCCCGCTGAATATTGTATTTTTGTTTTTTTTTATGAACCGGAAAAGACATATGCTCTACGGACTTGGTCTCCTCGTCTGAGCAGTCCCTCTCATATTATCAATATTTAACTTTGTAGTATTTATTAGCAAAGAAGAAAGAAAAAAGAAGATATATATATATATATATATATATATATTTAGAATTTAGATTTTTGAACACCCTTAATCATTTACAAGAAAATAGATTTTAAATCCCATTATTTTTCGCACTGAACAAAAAGTTAGAAACTCTGCATGCACTAAACACTTATTATATGTTTTGACAACTCTCTTCATGTACCGAAATCTAAAAGTTTTAATAATTATAGGGAAATTAACTTTCAGGAAAATACGAATTTGAATAATAATAGAATTTTAAAACGGAAAATGAACGCGGCATTTCTTCTTTAAAACTTCTTTCTACTTACCATGCACCAAAAACAAATAAAAGATTTGAACATGGGATTTCTTATTCAGAGTTTTTCCTTGTCTAAATCCGTGTTCTGTTGCACGACATCAGCTTTTCATTAACATATTGTAAAACATACATGTTTGGTGGCAGACAAGCGTAGACATTGAACATCCAACTTAATAATTTGCATGTAATATTCATTTATAATATATATATTTTTTAAAGTCCATGTCTCAAGAAAAGAAGATGGGGGGGGGGTCACAGGTACAAAATTTGGCAGGAAGATATTTTGAAGAACGGGGGCGTGGGAGCGGGAGAATAAATCGAAATGTTTTTGTCGCAGGCAAAAGTATGTTTAGGCGCAATAACTGTTTTCGAGGCTTTTTCCTTTTTTTTGTGTGCTAATGATGATGATATATAGCAACGTGAAAAAAAATTCCAGATTTTTTTTTATATTTAAAATAACAATAATAATTTTGAAACATATTAGATATTTATAAAATCTTTACTATATTTTCGTCAAGGTTCAAAAATCATAAATAATCGTAATTGAAATAATCAGAATCGATAGCACACGGGATCCAATATCAACAGAGACCAGAAAAGTCCGATAAAATAAAGTACAAGAATTCTATTCAAAATAATCTCAATCTTTAAAAAAAAATTAATACATTTTTAATACTTTGTTTTCTCGGATTTTTGCGATCTCTGTTGATTCATCGCGTTTGCCATGGATTCTAATTAATCCAATTCGGATTTCTCTGCCGCGTCGTCACGAACAAATAAATTAAATGTAAATTGTATAAATATCGAATACAATTTTAAGATTTTTAATTATTTTTGACATGTTTTTGAAATATCATTTAAAAAACTCAGGCCAAATTTCAACTGTATGGGTTAACACAAATTCATCCCCTGGTTACAAAACGTTAGCGAGAAATAACCGTTTAAGATAGTAATGTACAATTTTTATTCATCACATAGACATGTTCTTAATTTTTTTTGTCGTTGAATATTTGACACAAGTGCTCCATATAAGTTAGCAGTGAATCAAAAATGAATTTGGCAGATTGATTGTGATTAGATTACCCCCGTAAACGAAGAACTAGATTGACAGCTATTGGAGTTAATTTTGCTGATATTAATGTGTGAAGTATGGAATTTTTTTACTATGTTTCCTTGTTTCAGTCCCACGTATCACCGATAGATGACTATGCACTGTCTCAAACTGTTAGAACACTAAAACTAACGTATAATAAGAACAAAAAATAATGCATCAGGCATAGATTCTGAAACACTTTCCTACACTAACGGAATATTATTAAGAAATTACATTTTCCATACAATAAAATGAGATATCTAAATAAGCAATTAAAAATAAATGAACCGCAAACGATTCCCCCCCCCCCCATAGACAATAATGTAGAGGATTTTTTTTGTGCGTCCCTATGAACGACGCGTAAATATTACACATTTTATTTTCAATAGCGACCATTCTGTATTGGACCTAATTAATATAAAAATAATGTGTCTATCCGAGTATATTTATCTGAATTAGAACACGGCCAAATAAAAAGAGACACAAACGGAATTCATGAACACTTTTCAACTATGTTTGAAAGTGTTAAAAATGTATGGAAGTACATTCATTTTGTGTAGATATTGAAACACACACACACACAGAGGTTTGAATTTTGTAATTGCAAGGTTGTTTTGAAGAGTATGAGAGTTTGAAACAGTGCTGCGCCGTCTATCGGTGACATGTTCACCTAAAACAATGAAGTTTAGCAAAGAAATGTCCGTCTTCATACATTAATCTCCTGCAAAACTAATTTTAATAGCTAGCACGGGTTACTCTTGATGGAATTTTTAAAACATTCAATCTACATTAGGATATCCTGTATATACTTATACGCATAGAATTATTACGCCTTTGCTGTTATAACAAAAAGAGCAGGCATGTGCATTCACGGTTACCTGATTAGTGGTGTCTGCCTTTATGTGCATACGCATTGCTATTTCTGATCTTGTTGGATACGGAGATGTCAAAACAGTGCTAATTTTGCCGACACTTGGAAATGGTACTACTTTCCAAATTAGAAACACAATTTATAGATAAAGCTAGATGCAAAAGAAAACTAGGTAGTATACACCTGAATTAATAAGGATCTATGTATGTCAAGGTCTAACAGAATGTGAAGTTTGATGAAATTTCGTGTAATCGCGGAAATCATGAAAATTGCAGCATACCAGCACCACCTGTTAGGCGATTTACACCAAAAGCTTATCAACATCAATTTATGTGAAGAAAATCGTGAAAAATACAGCATACCAGCACCACCTGTTAGGCGATTTACACCAAAAGCTTATCAACATCAATTTATGTGAAGAAAATCGTGAAAAATACAGCATAGCAGCACCACCTGTTAGACGATTTGCACCAAAAGCTTATCAGCATCAATTTATGTGAAGGAAATCATGAAAAATGCAGCATAGCAAGACCACCTGTTAGGCGATTTACACCAAAAGCTTATCAGCATCAATTTATGTGAAGAAAATCATGAAAAATGCATCATAGCTGCACCACCTTTTAGGCGATTTACACCAGAAGCTTATCAGCATCAATTTATGTGAAGAAAATCATGAAAAATACAGCATACCAGCACCACCTGTTAGGCGATTTACACCAAAAGCTTATCAACATCAATTTATGTGAAGAAAATCGTGAAAAATACAGCATAGCAGCACCACCTGTTAGACGATTTGCACCAAAAGCTTATCAGCATCAATTTATGTGAAGGAAATCATGAAAAATGCAGCATAGCAAGACCACCTGTTAGGCGATTTACACCAAAAGCTTATCAGCATCAATTTATGTGAAGAAAATCATGAAAAATGCATCATAGCTGCACCACCTTTTAGGCGATTTACACCAGAAGCTTATTAGCATCAATTTATGTGAAAGAAATCATGAAAATTGCAGCATACCAGCACCACATGTTAGGCGATTTACACCAAATGCAGCATCAATTTATGTGAAGGAAATCATGAAAAATGCAGCATAGTAGCATCACTGTTAGGCGATTTACACCAAAAGCTTATTAGCATCAATTTATGTGAAGGTCTAACTAAATCTGAAGTTTTATTAAATTCCGTACATTAGTTCTTGAGATAGAGTGCTCATAATATCTCTGTCGCATACAAACGCACACAGACACACAGACTTATGGACAGGTATTTTCTCAAACATGTCAAATCGTATTCAGGACCTTCTAAAATGTACAAATACGCTAAGACTGGTATATATACGTCGAAATTTTCACGAATCCAATACTTTCTTTTTATAAAGATAGAAACAAAAAATATATCTATATATATACATATATAGACAAATCACTGTAATCAGCAAAAGTGTTTCAGATCATCAGAAAAAAATATATGTCTTTCATAAAAGCAATTCGATTTTCTCAGACAAAAAAAAAATAGTTGGCATTAGATGTAAAAAAAATAAAAATAGCTTAACTTTATTATACTTTTTTAATCAAATGTCTAGGTAAAAAGCTAAAAAAAATAAAGCTTTTGAGTCTTTTGCATAGTAATATTTCTCTTTCTTAGAAGGAAAAATAGTTTTTTCTTCTTTTTAATTGGCAGCAAAAGACTTGCTGATGAAATGATTTTTCGTGACTGTCTGATAAAAAAAAAAAAGAAGAAGAAAGAAGCATTGAAAGTAACTGCGTTTATGCTGATTGAGACATACTTTGGTTATTTTTATGGTTCAACTTAATTTCTAATATTTGAAAAATAACACTTGCAATGATCAAAATTTCATGATCGCAAAATTAATTTCTTTTAGAGGCTACATTTGTCAGTTAAGTATTGCAAATATGCTTTGAAATTATTGAGTAATCAATTCCTTAATACTTCAGTTCCCACACAGAATTTTACAGAACAATTTTCTTTTTTTAATTATACTTTTTAAATAGATAATAAACAAACTAATTTGTTTTATTACTGTCTGTATTATAAAATATACCAATCAACCATCAGACATTATCACGTAGAGAAGAGAGAGACTCGTGCATAGCTGCATCTGTTTTTATTCCCTTTACTATAAAAAATACTATTTTTCTCTTCTAAAAATTCTTAATTCTATCTTAAAAATTACATTTATCACCACTCTGTAGAAAACGTAATTCGATTATTTTTTAAAAAGATAGGCTTTATCCTGATTTTCATAAGATGTAACTCTAAACAAATAAACGTGTAAAAACTTATAAAATTCATTTTTGAAAATTATCTATTTTTTTATTCTGTGTTTTCTATTGTGTGTTCTGTGTTCTATTCTATTTTTTTATTCTTTTGAAAATTATCTATTTTTTTTTTATTAATTCTGTGTCTTTATCCGTTAAAAACATTTCTAAATACCTGCTGTAGATAAACAGATACGTTTTATATCGTGTCGCTCACCATTCCTCTCGAAAAAAAAAACGCTTTCACCTCACCTGAGGCTTCTTCAGTTTCGAATGATTTACTTTTCATTTTATCTTTTTGACTGAAATAGGAAACTTTCCGTGTTTTTCTCCCTCTCCCCTAGCATTTGGCTCCAACGGATATCGACAGCTGCGTGTGCCATGTCGTTACATATTCCATCTTTTAATATTCTTAATTTTTATAACCTTCCTAATTAATGTATTATGGAGGCCGTCATGGTTTGGTTTGCGATTTTTTCTGTTGTTATTGAATCAATTTGTATTGGTAGTTGTCATATTAGCCCTTGCGAAAGCTGTCGTTTGATTATTATATTTTAAATCTCTGATGTATTCCCTCAAACTTTCTTCTATTTTTCTCTTCGTCATTCCTATATAACATACTTCTTTAATTTTATCATTTAGGCATCTAACCTTATAGATTCCTGCCGTCTGCAACTTCTCGCATCTTTCATATACGTATAATTATGAAGATGGATAGGTTAGTGTTTCATTTTTGTAGTTTCCGAAAGCATAGTGTAAGGAAATGTAATCATTATTTGTCTGTATTTCTGCGAATGAACACGATAACTTTCAAAAAGTACTTCCTGTGAGCTCCAATTTAAGGAATATGTTATAGAATACTGACGCAAGAGATGTATACATTTTCGTAAAAATCGTCCGACAGACTACGCATTTAATGCATTTTTAAACCATTTTCAAACTATTTGGTAACTGATTCTATAGTGTAAAAAAAATACAACTGTTTGTTAATCTAGGAAAATAGTACAATATAACCACGAACGAAAATATATAATAATGACTTCTGAGTTACACACCTTTATAACAAGAGTTTCTTATCTTTCGAAACTGCAGAAACCAACATATTTTCGAGCTTTAAAAAAACTTTTATGAAAACAAAGTTTATTTTTTTGTTTCCTCTGATTTTCGTAAAAGTTTCCGAGCAGATTTTGTAGTGTATTAATCCGTTTATCCACCCGGAATACAGATGCTTTGGATGCTACCAATTCTCAAATTAACATTTTCATGTTTAACGAACATGTTTTATACCGACACACATGATAAATTAACAGTAGATTAAAATTAATATTATTTTGCTACTCTTGCATGTATAAATTAAGTTATGCAACTGAAAATGTTCAATTGAGAATTCATGGCCTCCTGAAAAACAATATCCCGGTTTAAGAAAACTGATTAATCCATTATAAAAAGTACTCGGAAACGTTTTCGAAAATCAGTGGGAAAAAAAAAAAAAAATTGTTTTTGTAAATACGTCTTAAAATCTCTAAAATATATTTTTTTTCCTGAATTTTCTAAAGATGAAGAACGTTTTTCAAAATCGTGGGTAACTCGGAGGAAGTTATTGTATATTGTCATACGTCGTTATATTATATTTTCTTAGATTAAGAAACAGTTGTGTTTTTTGTACATTGTATGTGTGTGTATGTAAGTCAACACAATAACTCCCAAGTGGTACTTCCAATTGAGCTACTATTTGCGGAATATTATGTAGATCACTGTCGCTAAAATTGTATAGGTTTTTGTACCAATCGGTTTGATTTGATTGCCTAAGAGGGACTGCTCAGACAAGGAAACCAAGTCTGTAGAGCATAGTATCCCTCCTGGCCCCTTTATTAAGGTCTTTAAAAAATACAGTGTTTAGCCGTAACTGAAGCCGCCAGAAAACGTGACAATGGACGGCAATTACAAAATACAAGTGTGAAAGAAAATCGGCCTACGGCCAGCCATGCCAGGAATTCTCCAATCGCAAGCAAGTGACAGAGACTGATCGAGGCTTTACATTAGTGGTCCGTCACTGCCGGAAAAAAGATTTTTTCTCGCGAGACTTGGCAGCGAGGGGCATCAGTAGGCTGAGGAAGCTTTTGTGTGCGCCGGAGAAACGTCCTCGCGGCAGGCGCGTGGTTCTCGCCCAGAGCTCTACGCCGTACCAATCGGTTGACCGATTAAGTTGAATAAGTATTGAATCCCCATTTTTAAACCATTCTCAAACTATTTAGTGACCGATGAACGTAATTTAATGATATAGCCAAATTGCACACTGTAATCGAAATACAAGTAACAGTTTTAACAGTTTTCAACATAGCTGAAAAATATTTATGACTTCAGTTTGTCTGTCTGTCCATGCGTCGTCTAACATGCGTAAATATACGCGAATTGCGCTGTTATTGAGGTTTACTATTGCAAGTTTGGTATTGAAAATGAGGTGGGCTGTATTTGTAGTTCGTTTAGAGGGATACTCAAAACCATGGTGAAAAATCGCAGAGTATTTTAATTATGGTATATTATTTCAAACATATTGAAATAGTATATATCACCGAGGTGTACTACAAGTACAAGAGGCTTACTGTAGAATATGGTGTACATAGCATTTATAACATAAACAAGAAGTAGTTTGGTTACCGTACTGTTTATGGGCAATAATTGCTGGGAATGCGTTTTTAACTGTGGTATGTATTTTAAATTAAACTAATTTATTGCATATTACTTGGTGTGTATAAATTGTATAGATTATATACAGGGCTGCAGAAAAGAATTCGAGTACATTTCCGCTTATTGACGGAAATTGCTTAACGGGAATTTTCAAATGTGGTATGGTGCTATGCGTTTCCTAAATGAACTAAATTTTTGCATACTGTGTAGTATATATATAAATCTATAGATAATATACAAGGCTGCACAAAATAATTCTGACATTTTTCCGACTATAACTGATGATTGCTGAAATTGTGTTTTCGAATGTTTTATGCGTTTTCCATATTGTTTACGTAAATCTTAGTGGAGGTTGAGGATGAAGTGGACTTCTAATATACATAAGGACCTTTACACACTACATAAACTCTAACCTTAACAATTTAGTTTGTTTTAATGCCAAAATACAGTGTTATTTTTTTAGCTTAATTTATCATTGTTTACTCTATTATTATTATTTATTCATTACTATTCATTTAGTACTTACTTCTATCTATTATTATTATATACTTCAGCATCTTACAGTATTATTACATGGTAGTATTATTGCTCAGTATCACATGATAGTATCTAAAACAGTAGAATTGGTAAATTGTATTTTCAGAATTTGTATTTTTGGAATCCTGTATTTTCAGAATTTGTATTTTTGGAATCCTGTATTTTCAGAATTTGTATTTTCGGAATCGTGTATTTTAAGAATTTGTATTTCAGCATTACTACATAGTATAATTATTGCTCAGTATAACAAAGTATTATTTAGTAATGCTCAGTATAATTAGATAAACAAACCTGATGGGGGGGGCTAGTTGAACTTAGGTAGGTCTTCCGGCCCGTTTGACCTTGACCTTGTTTATGTAGATATAATTTTTCATCCTATCAAACGGTGAAGTTTTGTATCACTTTTCTGAATGTGTTGTAAAGTATTCATAATCTATGCTTGACTCGTGATTTTTCTTTCTTGTGCAGATTTAAAGGGGGAAAAAATCTCTCAGCATAGCTGAAAACAACAGGTTTCTCTCTTTTAACAAGAAGCATAAATAAAATGCTAAAAAGGATTTTTACAGAAAAAAAAAGACAGAATATTTGGCAAAAATTTCAACAAAGTGTTAAAATAAATATACGAGAAGATTCTATAAGATACAATTTTATCATGTTTCTGACTAAACATCAAGATTCTAAAAACTGGAAGAATGTCAAGAAACCCTTTCTAAATCATGAAAAATACTTGGGCACGTTTCAGCTGTCGCAGTTAAGATGAATGCTACGCACGTACATGAGAGATATATTAGTTGTTTTGATATATGAGAGGATTTTTGACAGAAGTGACAGATATAAATTCATTAAAAATTAAGATTAAGCATTTAACAAACTGGTATAAAAGCTGAGAAGAAAGCATGCGATAAATGCTGTTTATCAGATTAATCGTGTCTGAATTTAGCTCATATCAACAAGCTTGGTGCAAGAATTCATTTTAAAGAAGTTTTTTACTCATTCTAGAATCAAGCCCACTTCATGGGGTAGCTGTTTTAACAGGATGAACTGACAGCTTGAATTTCTTTAAAAATCAAGATTTACTATTTAACAAACTGGTATAAAAACTGAGAGGAAAGCATATAAGTGCTGTTTATCAGATAAACTCTGTCTGAATTCAGCTCATATCAACAAGTTTGGTGCGAGAGTTCATTTTAATGATTAATTTTGCCCATGACAGAATCAATTGCGCAAATGGGATAGCTACTTCAACAAGATAAATGGACAGATCGAATTTCTTAAAAAATTAAGGTTTACTATTTAACAAACTGGTATAAAATCTGAGAGGAAATCGCATGATAAATGCAGATTATCAGATTAGTCGTGTCTTAATTTATCTCCTGTCAACAACTTTGATGTGAGAGTTCATTTTAATACTTATTTTTACTCATGACAGAATCAAGCCCGCTTAATGAGATAGCTGTTTCAACAAGATAAACTGACAGATAGAAATTCAATCAAAATTAAGATTAAGCATTTAATAAACTAGTATAAAAGCAGAGAAGAAAACATACGATAAATATTGTTTATCGGATTAATCGTGTCTGAATTCAGCTCATATCAACAAGTTTGGTGAGAGAGTTCATTTTTAGGTAGATTTCGTAAGAAATACTACCTATTACATTCTCACCTAAGTTGGAATTTTTGAAAAATTTTTGCAGATCTACGCCGATTATGACTCCCAGAACCCAAAACTACCCCCAGTTCAAAACTTTATATCAATCTATCTATCTATCTATGTCACTTTTTTATGGACACGATAACTGGAAAAATTCTGCATAAATCTCTTCCAAACTAATACATAAAATCAAGGGGCATAAAATCTCGGTCAAGTTCGTTAATGGGCAAAATCGAACCAAGGGGGGGGGGGGAATGTGGGGCTTTTTGTGAAATCAGAAAAAAGCCCATAATTTCTTAATTATGATACGTATCGAATCCGTTTAAAGTTATTATTACTTCTTGGAACAGGGCCTAAAATTTATGTATGACAGATTTTTGATATCATTAAAAATAGCCCCAAGGGGGGGGAAGAAGAAAAGAAGAAGAATCGAAGAATCTTTAGAAGAAAAAAAAAATCATAACTTCGTCAATTCACTAGATATCAAATCCGCATAAATTTATTATTAATCCTCTTAATATTATCTAAAACTTTTATACTGACAAGTTTTTTTTAGGACCAACTCTTATAGCAAAAAAAATTAAAAACAAAAAAATCCCTATTGGCTCCGCCTGCAATCAAGTTAGGTTTCAAAGTGGGCGGTTTCCATCTGCCGCATCATGGCAAAAAGGTCATTTCTTCCGCAATTCGCAACAAACAGGCGCCCCACGGTCTACAACTTCGAAATCTACCTGTGCCTGTAGGCCGAGCCGTCAGGGATTATTTTAATACTTATGTTTGCTCATGATGGAATCAAGCCCTCTTAATGGGATAGCTATTTCAACAAGATAAACTGACAGATTGAAATTCAATCAAAATTAAAGTTAAGCATTAGTTAAGCACTAGTATACAAGCAGAGAAGAAAGCATACGATAAATGTTGTTTATCAGATTAATCGTGTCTGAATTCAGCTCATATCAACAAGTTTGGTGCGAGAGTTCATTTTAATCTTATTTTTGCTCGTGGTAGAATCAATCCGCAAAATGTGATAGCTATTTCAACAAGATAAACTGACAGATAGAAATTCAATCAAAATTAAGATTAAGCATTTAATAAAGTAGTATAAAAGCAGAGAAGAAAACATACGATAAATGTTGTTTATCTGATTAATCGTGTCTAAATTCAGCTCATATCAACAAGTTTGGTAAGAGAGTTCATTTTAATGCTTATTTTTACTCATGATAAAATCAACACCACTTAATGAGATAGCTATTTTAACAAGACAAATTATTTTATTAGGTAGCCTGTTCTATGATATTGTACAGGATGGGTATACAGAAACTTTGCCGATATATGAATCACTAGCTGTCGCTCCATTCAAGCAATTGAAATGAAATGTGAGATATAGTTATTCAAAGGTATGTGCTCGACTTTGTGGTGAAAAAGAAGAATTAAGCCTGCACGGTTACGGTTACAGTAAAATGATTTCGTAATATTCGAATAGCAACTCCCATCCTAAAATGATTAGCGCATTGAAAAACCATAAATAAGATTAGAACGGTTAGTGCAACGATTAGTGATATTAGAACGATTAGTGCGAAAAACGGCGACCTGGACCCCAAAGAACAGCATTTTAAACAATCAGTACATAGGGATAAGAAAAGGTTTTACTGAGATTATAAGTTTTCCACACTGCTTTTTAAAAGTTTTCCGCGAACAATGATTTTTGCATAGTGTTCTATAGTTGGTGTTTGAGCGCCTCATCTCTCTGTTGCTATTGTTAGCCTTATAGCCGTCTCATATTAGCCTCATTCAGTGAAGCTAATATGAGGCAAGGTTTGTTTAACTTTAATTTTTATAGGCAACATTTTTTATCCATAAACAGGTAAAGGACACAAAAACGCAAATTACAGTATTTTTTATTTGGGACTAGAGTCAACAGATCGAAAGCGACTATGAAAAGTTCAAAATTTTGCCTCATAACAGCTCCGACTGACACTACATCAATGTCAGTTATTTTAGATGTGATTCCGCAAATTTTGTTGTCCCCTTAATGTATCAGATTTTTTTCTGGCAAATCTGTAAGAATGAAACTCATTGAAAGTTGATAACGAACACTTAATAGAGTGGTATAAAAGTCTAAAACACTGCAGAGATAGATTTAACGTTGTAAGTCTGATTAATTGTTGTTGATTTTCGTTCATTTCAACAAGTTTTGTGCAAGATCTCATTTTATATTTAGTTTAAATGAATTATTCTTATATAACAATATAATAAATTATAACACCTTGTAATAATATATTTCTTTTAAATGCTAAAAGGTGTAAATTAGCAACATAATGCAAATTAAAATAACTTTTATTAGGTTGTTTTACATGTTTCGACTCACACCGAGTCATTTTCAAAAACAAAATTTTGTTTTTGAAAATGACTCGGAATGAGTCGAAACATGTAAAAAAACCTAATGAAAGTTATTTTAATTTGTATTATGTTGTTAATTTTCACCTTTTAGCATTTAACCCTTTACGACACAGTGATCCCACTCCGGGCACACCTAATTTTAATTCCCAAACTTGCATACGGCACCAAGATTATTTTAATAAAATTTTGTTACTATAATGAAAGCTTAAAATAAGAAGTTCTTATTAGGTGCGTTCGTAATTATATAAATACGTAGCACCTATAGTCGTCGTTTGGTCCGTCCGTCTGTCCGTCCGTCTATCTGTCTGTCTGTCCGTCTGTCTGTCCGTCCGTCTGTCTGTCTGTCCGCATATAACAACGCAAAAACTACCCAACCAAATGGTTTGCAATTTAAAATATATTATCTTTGCAGAATTTTGTCGAGACATTTCAAATTTTATTAAAATCGAATCAAATCTTTAGGAGATATTAATAAAAATATTTATTAAGAAATTTGAATTTTTTTTTTTAAATCGGTGCTTTTTTGTTATAGGAGCTTCCGAAGTTTAATCGTCAAGCGACCGAGATACTTATTTTATGACAGAAATTAATCTGCAGACGATATAATTCATTTCACAGAATTAAAAATCGTCAAGATCTGAATATTTATATAACTAGCTGATACATATATATCTGAATATTTATATAACTAGTTAAGATATTTGTATGAACAGTGTCATAAAATATATACTTAACTAGCTGTTTAACCCGTTCTACGCACGGGAGATCATGAATTTAATTCTAAAACGTGCGTACGAACGCACCTCGTTTGTAACGTTTGACGTACAATTTCCAACTTGTTTTCTATAAAGTCGTTTGTAAATTCCGATGTCAGTCAGTAATTTCTCATTTTGCGAACAGAATTTGTCTGTGCCGGAAAAGGTTAAAAAAATTATTCTTGTTGTTGATAACAACTATTTCGCTTAAGAGTTCTCTCTGTTGAACTTCGCATTTATTATCAGATTATGATTAAATGTTTTAATATTAGAGCGTAATTCTAGCGGATGTGGCAGATTGAAATTCCTTAAAAAAATTAAGAATAAATATTTAGTAGACTAATGTAAAAACTGACAACTATGCAGAAGATAAATATTTTAAATCTGATTAATCGTGTTTGAATTTAGTTCATGTCATGAAAGTTGGTGCGAATCATTTTCCATTTAGTATTTCGAATGAAATATTCTAATTTTACATAACATTATTTTATCATAACAGTTCTCACTGTGGATTTTTACACATTTATTATCAGAGTATGATTAATTGTCTTGGTATAAGGCAATTTTTCTAGCACACTGAAAATCATTACGAATTAACGATAAGCGTATAATAGACTGGTATAAATATTGGCAACAATGCAGAAAATAAATATTTTAACTCTTATTACTCGGATTTGAATTTAATTTACATGAACAAAATTGATATGAAAGCTCATTTAGCATTTAGTTTGAATGAAGTATTCTTATTCTACATAACATTATTTTATGCATCTGTTGAACTTCACGTTTGTTATCAGAGTGTGATTAATTGTTTCAATGCATAAAAGTTATTCGCGCAGAATTAAATTTATTGAAAATTTAAGAATATGCGTGTAATAAACCAGTGTAAAATCTGAGATCAAAGCAGAAGATATTTTAAGTCTGATAAATTGTGTTTGAATTTAGTTTGTATAACATATTTGCTGTGAAAGCTCATTTTTCATTTGGTTGGAACGAATTATTCCTATTCATAACAACTGCTCTACGCATCAGCTCTCATTGTTGAACTTCGCATTTATTAACAGAGTGTGATTAAATGTTTTGATATAACATAGTTAAACTGGCAGAAGAAATTATTTTTTAAAAACCAAGAAAAAAGACCGGTGTAGAAACTGAGAAGAATGCAGAAAAGGTATTTTAAGTCTGATAAATAGTGTTTAAATTTAGTTCGTATCAACAAATTTGCTGTGAAAGCTCATTTTTCATTTGGTTGGAACGAATTATTCCTATTCATGATAACAACTGTTCTACACATCAGCTCTCATTGTTGAACTTCGCATTTATTAACAGAGTGTGATTAATGTTTTGATATAAGAGTTAAACTGGCAGAAGAAATTATTTTAAAAAATCAAGAATAAGCTTTAATAAACCGGTGTAAAAACTGAGAAGAATGCAGAAAAGGTATTTTAAGTCTGATAAATAGTATTTAAATTTAGTTCGTATCAACAAATTTGCTGTGAAAGCTCATTTTTCATTTGGTTGGAACGAATTATTCTTATTCATGATAACAACTGTTCTACGCATCCGGTCTCATTGTTGTATTTATTAACAGAGTGTGATTAATTGTTTTGATATAATAGAGTTAAACTGGCAGAAGAAATTATTTTTAAAAATCAAGAATAAGCTTTAATAGACTGGTGTAAAAACTGAGAAGAATGCAGAAGGTATTTTAAGTCTGATAAATAGTGTTAAAATTTAGTTCGTATCAATAAATTTGCTGTGAAAGCTCATTTTTTATCTGAGTGGTATGAATTATTCCTACTCTTGATAACAACTATTCTGCGCATCAGCTCTCACTGTTCAATTTCGCATTTATTGTCAGAGTGCAATTAATTATTTTGATATAGCAGAATTAAACTGGCAGACGAAATTAATTAAAAAATCAACAATAAGCATTTAGTAGACTGGTATGAAAACTGAAATTAATGCAGAAGATATTTTAAATCTGATAAATTGTGTTTGAATTTAGTTCGTATCAACAAAGTTGATCCGAAAGCTCATTTTGCACAAAACTCGAAAGAAGTATTTACGTAGCATTACTATGCGCATCATTTCTTACTGCTCAACTTCGCATATATTATCAGAGTATGATTATTTCTTTAAATGTATGAGAGTTAATCTGGCTGATTTACTAAACATTCAGAATAAAATGAATGAGATATATATTATTTTAAATAGAATGCGCATTTAATAAACTGGTGTGTAAAAGCTGGCAACAATACAACAAAAAATATTTTAATTCTCGCAAAATGTATTTGATTTGAGTTTAAACCATCTAATTTGATGAATTAACAAATTTATTTAAAGAATAATTATTTTGATATAGAAGAGTTTTTCTGTCAGATCTGACAGATAGAAAATCGTAAAATAATTAGTATTATGCATTTTATACGCTGGTGTTAAAGCCGAGAAATATGCAGAGATTGAATTTTGCAGGTATGATTATTTATGTGTGAACGTATTTCACGTCAATTTTTTTATACCAAAGTGTATGTAAATGTGCTAGTACTTAGTAAATATACTATTAGTATATATCCCATTTATGCCTAGCGTCCCAATTTTGTGACGCTTTAGTAAAATGGGAAAAAGTGCATTTCACACCACTTTTTTTCAAATAGAAATTTGGTGTATTATTTTATTGGGGAGCCTTGGGTAAAATAAGACACAAAATTTCTATTTTAAAAAAAGCGGTGTGAAATGCACATTTTTCCATTTTACTAAAGCATCCACGCTAGGCATAAATGGGTTAAACTAAGTCACATGTACTGTTTATCCTTGTTTATGATAATCCTGATATACGTATTAGTCCCCAGTGTATTGCTTTATGTGTATTATCAGAGTGTGATTCATTGTTTGATAAAAGAAAGCTATTTTGAGATGTTTGACAGGAAGAAATGCATTAGCAATTATAAGATTAAACAATTATTCAACTGTTATAGCAAGTATATGATTCTAACCATAAAGAATATTTTGCGATTTATCACCTGTTGCGAATTAACAGAAAAATGCCTTTAAATTAAGGTATTAATTTATAATTAAGTTCTAACAATATTAAAATGTCATCGGAAACACACCTTTGTACATATGTACGTCGTTTCTAACAAAACTACCACTGTATTTCAATATTTGTTTTTTACTACTACATTCATCATTTACTTTCACAAGGATGAAATTTCTCCGACTTTTTGCATGCCAGTATAATCTTAGAGAAAATATTGCTATGTTAAATCGCAGAATGCTATCGATTAAATAAAAAAAAAAAACTCTCTAAGATTCTACTGGTATGCAAAAAGGTGGAGAAATCTCATCCCTGCTTTCATCATTACTTAATCATTTAATAATAAAAAAATTATTTAATTCCCACCAGTATTTTTTTTAAAGTACTAAATGTTTAGTTTTATTTTCATAATTATGTTTTGTTTGGTATACTGATAATTAGTCATATCATGAAACTGCTGCTTTTAAAAAGCAGTCTAGTATCTATAAAGTCAATGCACATTTTTGAGAATTGGGTGCTGAATCCAATTTCTTTGCACGATATAATGATTTCAACAGAAGTAAAAATAACAATTATTTGTGCTTATCTGCATGGATTAAAGTGTGAACTTCACCCGCATTAAGTTTTTATCCTCCACAGCTTCCAGCAAATCATAACACATAACTTGCTGAGCTGCTATAGTCTTCAGTGTCAAGCTTATACAAAGTTTGAATATCGTATGCGTGTTTTTTAAATGGTAGAGTTTCCAAATTACAGAATCTGGAATATCAAGCTCACGTCTATTTTCGCGTGGATGACTTGAGTAAACTGCTTTTCGTACTCATTGCATGAAATCTGGTGTTATCGAAGATCTGCCGAAGCAATCTTCATTTTTAACGATACCAGTTCGCTTGAATTGGCTTACAAAGTTGTTAAATGCTACTAGTGGCTGATTTTCTGAATTTACGGGAGACGACCTCTTGCAGTTGTTTATATGTTACATCACGTCGACGAACGCAAACAATGGCTATTTTTTCTTCTGTCGAAAGCATTCTATCAAATTACCTGCAAATAAATTCGATTTCATTTCAAACCTATTTCTCAAAAACGTATAGTGAATTTATAGCCACCTACTATAAAGTAAGCTTTGCCACTGGACGTTACATTTACATACCTGCCAACTTTCAACTAAACTTCTGTACAATACGAGTTAATTTGATCTAGATTAAAGACATTTCTAACCAGAAAATATATCTAAAAAATAATATATGTTTAGTTTTATTTTTTCACACGGAAGCTATTTGAATGCATTTCTTTAAAAAAAATTCTGGTTAAAAACAGATTCAGATTCAAGCAAGCAGGGAGGCCTATCATATGGCTTTAGCCTGTGCAAGCCCTGCTTGGCAAGTTTATTTTTAAAAAAAATACATATTTGACAGTGCATTTTTGATTATTTACAAAACATAAAAAATTACTATAAGTGATGATGAAAAGGATGAAGATAGTCTATAATGTTATATACAATGATGGAGAAAATTTTTGGATTATTTACAGTTCGTGATTGGTAGCGAGAAATGTTTTTCGCGAACACGAAGATGTGTATTTCTGTTTTCTCCTAAGAGTTGATGGGAGTTTGCTGTTAAGAGTTTGTGGTTTGGGACGTAAAAATGTTTTTAAAGAGATAAAAGATGAGTTTTTCACACAAGCTTTTGGGCTGGAAGCTGCGTTTTTGCACAGATGGTTGGTTGAGGTATGTGGGTGCTGTTCGGAACATGGCTGGTGGTTACTATAAGACAATGTTCCGAACTAGCTTTCAGTTTTCAATTTCACCAACTATGTGTGGTGGAGGCATTTGGAATAGATGCTGTTTCCTTTATAGAATGTTTATACAACTAATTATTTTGTTTAGGAGGTCTGGTCGCTTCAACAGGTAGGCGAACCAGTGTAAAAAAGATATTGTTGATGGCTTGCAGATGTGAAGAGTGGAGGTGAGGTGCATTGTAAGGTGTAATGGAGGGAGTTGCCTCTGTGACCACAGGTACAGAGAGGAGATTCAGTTTTGCCGATTTTAGCAAGGTAATCTGGGAAGGGTTTAACCTCGGTTAAATTAACCTTCATTGTACGGAAGTTTAGTGCGATGTTGGCAGGTATGCATTTGATCGCAGGACATATGCGCCAATTTTTTGTAGCAGTTGGATTGCGATCTAATTCATTCGTGATTAGCTGTAATAACATAAGTAACTGCGTAGCGGATATAGTGTGTTGTGGTGCATTTAAATTGTACGTATTGCATTTAAATTACATAAAGTCTTTTGATTATTTGGGGGGAGGGGAAGAAATCGTGTTTTATTATACATTTTAAGTTTCTAGCTCTAATAATTGCAAATAAATCGTAATTTAGAAGGTTTTTTTTAGAACGCTTTCCTGTCATTTCATAGTTTTAAAATTCGATTTTTTTAGAAACCATTCTTAGAGAGCATTTGCTTCTTAAAAGAGCAAAATTTCACGTTTTTAGCACTAGCAGTATCACATAAATTGCAATTTTAGAATGTTTTTAGTTACTACACCCTTTTACAATTCGAAATTTTTAGAAATTGTTTTGTTGCGAGTATTTATGTCTTAAAAGTAATAGCCATGTCATGTTTCAAATTTCTAGTCTTAACAGTTCCATATATATCGCAATTTAGAACGTTTTTTGAACATTTCAGGCGCATTTCACCATTTTAAAATTCGAATTTTTTAGAAGCCATTCTTAGCGAGCATTTACATCTTATAAGTAACCATATTGCCAAATTTGAAGTTTCTGACTTCAACAGTATCACAGACATTTCAATTTTAGAATTTTTTTGCTCCTGCACCCTTTTAAATTTCGATTTAAAAAAAAACCCTGTTCTGTGCATTTCATAAAAATTTATTTTTCATTCAAATATTTTATGTTTTCGTCTTTCACCAGAAACTATTAAATTTATCCCGAACATCCTGTAACTGAGGCATTATCTACAGAATTAATAATACAGGGTGAACGTAAATTAATTGAACACAAATAGCACAGGGAAACAACAACAAAAAAATTTCTGCGGTATTACACCTTTTTGCTGATTTTTATACATGTAAAAGTTTATAATTATGGAATATTAATTAGTCGGAATGGTTCAGATTCTTGAAAAATTTTTAAAGATTAAGAGCAAATATGAGCGTTAAGGTGCATTTTTTACACAGTCATTTAGAGAGATTTCCTGAAAACTTGGATGACTATACGGAAGAGCAGGATGAACGGTTCCACAAAGATATCAGAATAATGGTGCAAATTGTTGGCACCATTATTGGTGCGAATGGTTGTGATCGCCACATGACGGCAGACTACTGTTGAACATTACAAAGAGATTGTCTTGAAGAGAAACATGCTAGAAAAATCATACAGGAAACAGTTTTAATTTAGTAATAGTTAATCTATATTTCTGTTTTGCAATACCTATCTTACTCAAAATACAATGTTACAAAATATATGCAAAATAATTAAAATAAGTCTTTACATATTTAATGTTACTTTTTTGTAGTTGTGCCATTATCGGATTATTGGCTTTATTGCAAAACCGAGAGCCAATCCAGAAATTTTTTTATTATTTTCGTGTTCAGCACACCAAAATCACTCTAAATCCATTATCCAACTCAGTGCCTCAAAATCACTGTTCCCCAGTGTAATCTTTATTATCAGTTAGTTATACAGCCAAATATGAGATTACACATAATAAGAGGATAGTGAAACATACAAAGTTTTATATAATCGTTCGACGTGATTGTTCGTCTCTATTCTCAAAATGTCTCATTGGTAAATTCGATCTTGTGGGTACGTTTGTAAGCTCATTCACGTCAATCAAACAAAGTGTAGTGATGGATTAGAGATATTAGTTCAGGGATAGAATTAGGAAGAGGCGGACTGTAAATTTGATGTTTACCGTAATTTC
Organism: Maratus michaelseni; assembly: GCA_963931845.1. Classification (NCBI taxonomy): domain Eukaryota; kingdom Metazoa; phylum Arthropoda; class Arachnida; order Araneae; family Salticidae; genus Maratus; species Maratus michaelseni. The sequence continues at coordinate 113,202,834 of OZ007598.1, read as the reverse complement.
GCGCGTATACGCCGCACCTCAGACAATTAGATTTCCTACCAGAATTTATTTTAAATAAAATGTGACTTACGTCTGCTTAGCACTTATTTGACTTCTTATTTTTAATAAAATTTCCGGTTTGAAAAGACTTAACTAGGGTGCTGCGCATACGCGCGAAATTACGGTAATAAAACGATACACTGAAATCTAGAGGTGAAAAGACTGGTGTTTGTGGTGCCCATGAAATAGCACCTGAGCTCTGTAACTATCCAAATAGATACTTCTAGACCGATCCAAGAAGTATATGCACAAACTTATGGTACAATATTAGTAATCTGTTATTGGTACAATGCAACTAATATTTCGCAAACTATTCAGCTATGAAATTACTCAACTAATTTTCGATCTTTCTGAATGTCCTTAAGAAGTTAAAAAAAAATAATAATATTTAAAAAATCAACTGAAACAACTTTCTGTATTCTTAGAATTTAAACCAATCCATAATCTGGAGCTTACACAAGAGTTATTCTAATGATCACTATTATTAGAGAGACGTCAAGTCAACATTCTTCTATGATTAAATTTTCTCTTAATCTAGAAAACTGTATTGCCATCAAAATGCAATTCATTTGGTAACTATCACTAGACTATATAATATTCGATTACTGATTCGCCATCATTGTAGAATCAAATATGAATCAGCAGTCGAATTAAATTCCGTAACAATCAGGAAACATTCATTCGTTATTGTAGCATGATTACTTTCGGATGTCAGATGGTTTTCAAGCCGGCGCCGGCGGTTTTCGATTACCTAATTCAAATCTGTGAATTAGATTGTTAAGGAATGTGTCTATCTTCTGAACACTTTTTTTCTTGAAAAATATGAAGCTTTTATTAAATACGTGTGCTTTTAGTTAAAACAGGAAATAAAACTACGAAATTTAATGAAATTTTAATTAACTTTTCAGATTGAGTCAATATTTAGACAAATTTTAGTAAAAATTGGCGTAAATGCCAAACTTTCTATAACAAAATCTAACCAATATATTTCACTTTTTCCTCAACAATATATTAGTAAATCACTTACCTATGAAGCAAAAGATTTGCAATACCTCTTAAACTTACTGATATTTTGTATACACAGCATGATTTTTTTTAAATATTTATTTATTTTTGAATAAAAACTTTCTTAAATTAATAACTACACACTTACACGCTCTATTTTGCTTAATAATATTCCAATAGGTGATCAGAACCATATGACAAAATTTTATTTTAATATATTAAAAACATTTTAAAAAATAAGAGTTTTCGTTGATTTTTTTTTTAGTTTATTTCCAGTTTTAGAAAATTAAGTTATAATTTGTTTAAGTATAAGTTGTTACCTTTCGAATTATCGCTAAACCAAAAGTAAATCATTTTTGGAATCCTAAATGTCTGAACTTGAATTTCAAATAATAAAAACAAATTTCGAAATTTTTGCGCAAAAACAGAGATTTGGGTGTAGGCACATACCTTAAAGTAATACTGTACAAAAGATTCCGAATATGAATGAATATTTCCCACAAATAAACTGATGTGTCCTAGTTCGAAGTCAGACATAAATTTTGCCACAATCGGAGTATATGCAGTAGTGACAGCCGAGTTTTACCGGATTCTGGTGAAAATTTACATAAGGCCACGCTTAAAAGGTGTTTTGTGAATCATGAAAATTCGCTGAATTATGTGAAATACAGATGAATTCGGGCTACAAGCCTGTCGATTTTAAATCCGAACTCACTCGAGCCGTCCAAAAAATGTGTTAATAGAGGTCGATACAAGAAAACAAAACGCATGAGAAAATTGTTAATAACATTTTAAAATAGTTTCAAGATAAATTTTCTCATTTAAATATCTCATCTTACATAGAAATAAGTATTAATCATAAATACTCCCTTGTCACAATATTTTGTGATTTTCACGTTCCTGAAAATCTGTTTAAAATAGCAAATTAGTTTTTTATACCCAACCACTCGCAAAAATCTGCAAAAGTTAGAATTCTTATTCTCTTGAAATATCATTGTGTAACTATGGCAGAAATACACGAGTTCTGTTTTCCAGTAATTCTGGAAAAGGACTTCACAGAAAGCAAGAATAGACCACAGATATCCTACGAGTTCTGTTTTCCGGTAATTCTGGGAAAGGACTTCACAGAAAGCAAGAATAGGCCACAAATATCCTACGAGTTCTGTTTTCCGGTAATTCTGGAAAAGGACTTCATAGAAATCAAGAATAGACCACAAATATCCTACGAGTTCTGTTTTCCCGTAATTCTTGAAAAGGACTTCACAGAAAGCAAGAATGGCTTCAGAATCAGATTTCTCCTTATATCCCACAAATAACAATTCCAGGGGTGATTGTGTTTCGGTATTTTGTACACCACTAAATTTATATAGAAATCTTTTTCTTGATTAATCAATGAATTCTATGGCGATATAATAAGAATATTTCAATATAAATTTAGTGGTGTGCAAAATACCAGAACACAATCACCATTTCAATAAATATATTTTTATTAACTCTGTGACGTATATTTTTCACTAATTTTATTTGTCTGCTATTTTTAAGGGTTCTGGAGACATCTATAAAATATTAGTAATTCAATTGAAGTAATCACTTTCTGTTGAGAAATTTTCAAAATACGCTGGGTTTTTACTTGAAACGGTTATTGACAAATTCGACTTTTTGAAAATGTATAATTATTCCACTTAAGATTAATCATATGTTTTTATAATGGAGTAAATTTGCAAGTACTGTAAATAAAATAAAAATAAAACAAATGTCATAAGAAAACTTAAAATTTTTTATTTAAATTTAATGGTAAATTATTAATGGTAAATCAATAATGGTAACGTCAAATTAAATAAAATATTATTTTTCATGCAGGAAAATTTTTTGATGACTTAATTAATGTAATTTAAGCAAATTTCAATGAAAATAATATCACATTTTATAAAATTTCTATGCTTGGCCTAAAATGGGTTAAATAACAAGTTTTTTTTCTTTTTTCAATTTGTGAATAAATTTTTTTTTATTTTAAGCACTAGCCTGGAGACTGGTATTAAAATATAGCCCAAGCCCGCTTGGGGCCCGAGTTCTTGCTCAGGATTAGCCCGTCTCAACTCTAATGTGCAGCCACACAAACGTTGTGAATAACTACGAATAAGTTTTTTAATAAAGTAATTAAACAGGGAGATGAATTAGGATTAGGCCATAAAAGATTTTGTAAAATAAAATCATCCATAAAAAAAAAACCTCTTACTTATGGCTGTTCTCAAATCGAATATGCTTAGTTTCTGACATATTCACATTCATATTCTTAGATGCACTAAATTTGCTAATGTTCTTGTTCAGATACGAAGAAATCGAATTGCATTTTCTTTTTCAACATCTTACAACATAGTTGAAAAGTATTTATGAATTCGGTTTGTCTGTCCGTGCTCTAACGCGCGTTGTTTGCTCGGATTCTAATGCAATTGATATATGTTATTCAGATTTACTGTGGCATGTTCGGTATTGAAAATAAAGTATGTAGCATTTAATAGTTCGTTTACAGGGACACTCAAAAGAATTCCATTACATTACGATCTATGGAGAAAATCGTTTACAATGTATTTTTATAGGGTCCTATTTACAGGGGCATACCAAAAGATTTCGCTAACAGTACTGTGAGCGAACAATAATTGTTGGAAGTGCATTTTCAATTGTGGGATGCGTTTTAAATTTATCTATTTTTTTGTGCTGTTTATTACTTGATGTGTATATAGTCTATTTCAATATGCAGGGCTACAGCAAATTTCTCGAGTACATTTCTGTTTATTGGCGGAAACTGCTGAGGGTGCACTGTCAACTGTGCTATGCGTTTCCTAACAGAATTAAACTGTAGTATTTTATGTAATACACTGTCACAAAAACCAGCAAAAATGTCAGCAAAATTTGCTGTAAATTTATGCACCCAAATTGCCAGCATTTTTTGCTGTAACATTTAGTATGATTATAGTGATATTTGCAGTAAAATTAGCATGTTTGAAGCACATTTTACTGTAAAATTCCAAACATAATATTATTTAAGACCTATTTTGCTGTCAATTTACAGTAAAATATGCTGGCAATTTGGGTGCGTAAATTTACTGCAAATTTTGCTGCAATTTTTGTCGTGTTTTCTTAGAGTTTATGTATCTAAAGCTATCGATCATTTACAGAACTGTACAAAATAATTCTGATATTTTTCCGACTATTGATCATGATTTCTTAAAATTGGTTTTTCAAATGTGTTAAGCGTTTTCCATATTGTTTACTTAGACATCATTTTTCAACTTATTAATCTGTGAAGTTTTGTTACAGCATTCTGAATGTGTTTGAAAGTGTTTCATAATCTATGCTTTACACCGTAGTTCTTATTTATAAAGGTAAATGATAGTTCTGAATATAGTGTTAAAATTGAACAAAACAGAAAAGATGATCACGGTGGAGCAATCACTCATGGCACAATCATAGACCTTCTAATATACTAGACACCAAATTGGTTACGTTTTCTGGGTGATCACCTACCCACCAAACGTGATTCCCACCTAATTTAGTGCGCCAAACAGGTTTTTCTCCCGCCAAAACCTGCTTGGAATTTCCGTATATCCGCCAAAACTTTACTATTGCTTCCGTGTTTTTCTGGAGTTGACAGCAAATCGAAGTTGCCAAGAAAGCGATTACCGCCAAAACAGACAGCCTCTAAAGCGCCAAATCCGACCTGATCTTGGGACCAACTTCTCGAACAAATAAGAATGGAATCTGCTCTCTACTAGTATCTTTGCTCTGAGGACTCAATACAAAATACGTTTATCGAAAAAAGTTAAACACTATTTGATTAAAAATCCCTTTAAAAGTCATGCTTGCAAATTTCATGTTTCCGTATATAAAAATGACTCCGTGAATGTATTAAAAATAATTGCGTTTGTATAGAGCGGGATAAATATTTTTTTAACTAAGGACTTTTACACAACCTGAATCCGAATCCCGAAATTTATTGATTTATTTCTTACCGACAACATTTTCTAAACAGATTATAATGTCTGCTACTCGCGCATTATTATGAATATAAACAAATTCACAGAAGATAACTTCTAAATCTTCATTGTGGAAAAAATAATGTTCGACAGTTACAGAGATTGAAAAGGTCCTTAAAGTTTTCCTAGTATAATACTGATCCATTTTTCAAACGGAAAAGTATGCAAGACATTCAAACTTCACTGCGTTTGTGAAAATTTGAGTACAGATGGGCAAACTAAAAAACATTATCGTATCAAAAAGCTAAATAGTGCCACCTAAAAAACAAATAAAAATTAAATAAAAGAGTAATTTTTTAATATATTATATAACATTCTACAGTTTTTTACTTATATCTCCTACTTTTAGTATTTAAAATATTTCGTTACTGCAATTTCACAGCTAGTTGGCTGATATCCTGTTCGCATTGGATATTTAAGATATCTTAGACCGCCATTTTTGAGGTGGTACCCTCTCGGAATTGAATACCTGCTCAGTTCACACCACAAAACTGATCTACGATAACTCACTGAACGTCACTTTGTCTGAGATCTAAACAAACATAGAATGTGCGCTTGCGCGTAAGTTAAAGCCAGTCTCAACAGCCAATCAGTTAAAGCTAGCCTCCAGAGCCAATCAACGTGAATGTTAATGGCTGTATCTTAGCAATAGACAGTTCGAACTCACTGAGTGAGTTTGTGGAACTCCCTCAATGAGTTCGGCTGTCTAAGATATCTTAAATATCCTATCTAAACGGGGTATTATCGTGGCGAGAGTGATTTGACGCATAATTAACTCCATTGTTTTTGCAACTCGTAAACAGTTGCAACCATAAAGAATATTTGGTGATTTATCTAATGGAAAAGTGCCTTAAAATTAACTTATAAACTGAATTCTAAAAATATTAAAATGTTGCATTGTAATCGAAAACACACCCATGTACCGTAATTTCTGGCCTATAATCCGTGGATCAAACAAATCTGTTTCAACCCAGAAATTTTATTCAATGATTGAACTCAAATATTTACAGCGATCTAGTAAGTTACATTTTATAAAATAAAATTTCTGTGTTGAAAAAGAATTGTTTGATCCGCGGATTATAGGCCAGAAATTACGGTACCTAATATTTTATAATTGTAGCATATCAGGGAGTGAGTGAAAAATCAATTATAAAAATTCCATCTTCACATATAAAAACCAAAGAAGTTAAATAAAAGAGTGAAAAAATAGTCCAACTAGCTTCTTAATTACGCCTAAATATGCGAACCACGTTTTAAAAAAATCAAATTGTAAATATGCTTTTGTTTGATTTTCTCTGAAGTCCGTTAGAGAAATGTAATTTTGATTAAATTTATTTCACGATCACTGTAAAAATATAATTAAAAACACAGATTTTACAACAGCATAGAAGTAAAATATATCGATTTTGTTTCTGAGCGGAACGAAAATATGATTAACAAAAAAAAAAAACGTTTTATTTAAAGAAAATATGCTATTAGTACTTTTAACTAAAGTAATTAAAATACTTGTTATCATTATTCTAAAACACTGATTGAAATATTCGAGGAGATAAAAAAATTTATTATTAAAAGTGAAAATTAAAAAGGATTGTTTGCAGATTGCTAAAGTAATTATAGATTTACCGAAATTCGAAGATAAAAATAAATTGTGTAATTTTATTTCCCTTTTTTCTATATATTTTTTTTTTCCTTTGAAGAAAAGAATTTGAGCAGACTTTTTTTTTCTTCATATTCCAAAATATTAGGATGTTTAGAATTCAGTCGATGTTGTACTTGTGGCGTAAATATCATGCCGCATCATGATGATTAAATTAAATTATCGCCCATTTCCCCTGAAATCGATAAGTATTATAGTTTCAGATTTTAGCTCCTTTTTTGTGTGGGTATTTTTTTTTTCTTATTCAAAACAAAGATTTAAAAAAATATATATATTACTTGTTTTAATAAATACTTACTCTGAAATATATAGGTTTAACAATGAAAAGGATTATTGCAGTTTTAAAAGTAAAGCATTTGTGTTTCATTTTCTGTAAAAATAGCTAATGGTGCAATGGTTAGTAAGACGTTTTATTTATTTATTTATTTATTTTGAAATCCGTCCACATCGCTACGAAATTGTGTCTGAATATACCACCCAACCGCTAAAGAATTAAGGCTGGGAATTTTCTTTCTTTTGACGTCACCTAAACACTAGACACTAGAGTACATTTTATAAGATTTACTTAATACACACCAGAAAAACATACCATAAATATTTACTTTGTAAATGAATAAGTGCTGTATATAGCATCTCTCTATAGAACTGCCCCATACTGAGATTTTTCTCTAATACGCCTTGGCTTTGGAATTGGCGCTAGATATTTGAGATTGCTGCATGTTAAAGACGAAGCACTGGCAAACGTTTGCTTAGATGCATAAAAATTTGTACATCTGCAATTTTTTTACATTTTCTTTTTGTTTTCTTTTTTATTTAATGGCAGATAACAACAGCGAAAATTTCATGCTCACATTGTGATCGAGTATTCAGAGAAAAAAGAAATTTATATCGCCACAAAAGAAAATTTCATCCGAATGAGACCATCGACTTCTTGAATGCAAAACGGAATCAATGTCCTATATGTAAATATTATTGCAATTCTGTTAGAGGTCTGCATAGTCAGAGTCACATACAAACAAATAATTCAGATGTAAAATTATCTTTTGAAACATTGGTATTTCACAGCGTCAGCAAATTTGATGCATGGAGTATTTAAGCATTATACCTATTCAGGTTCTACCTGTGTTCAAAATTTCTACTACCTATGACTATTTGAAGGCTGAAACAAAAATATTATTTTTCGTTGGGTGCTGGGGAGGGAGGTTGTGCTTTAGACCATCTTCTCTTAAATTTTTCAAGCAAGAAGTTCATCACTATTCAGGATGTACCTGCATACAAAAGTCATGTGTCTATGACAGTTTGAAGGCTCATAAATAATATTGACAGATGTTTTTAGGGAGGGGGGGGGCGGGGAGAGAGGAGTCAGTCCCCCAATGATAAATTTTAAGATCTTTTACTGTACCCCTGTAGGAGAAATAAGTGATTGAACTGATATTATTTGTTAAATTATGAAACAATTACAGTAAACTGTTTTAGATTTGCTAATATTTGTTATTTTTTGCCAAACAAGCAATACTTAGCCAAATCTAGTTTCAATTGCATGTCGTGGAGTCCAGGCAGATATCTCCGTAGGGATCGTAGTGCTATACAGAGACGCTGGTAAAAAATGTCAATAAAAAACATACGCGTAATTATGAAAAAAATGTGCAATTTCGGTTAGTTTTCATCGGAAATATTAATTACAGTTAAGAAAAAAAGCGCAGGAATGTATATTTTTAACACTTTCCAACAGTTAACTCGCTTAAATATACTCGGATTGCCATTTAGTTGATATATTTTATTCAGGTTTAATATGGCATGTTAGGTATTGAAAATGAAGTGTGTAGCATTTATAGTTAGATTATGGTCTATGGAGGAAAATCGTTTGCAGTCTATTTTAGTGATGTTTACAGGGTTTCAAACATATTGAATTTGATATAAATCACTGAAGTGCGCTAGACGATGCACAGAAAATGGTGTGAGTAGTATTTATCCTTCATTTGCAGGGATAGATGGAAGAGTTCGGTTAGAGTACTTTCTATGAGTCATAATCGCTAGAAGTGTGTAATCAATTGTGGTATGTGTTTTTAAATGTAACTAATTTTTTTTCATATTACTTGGTGTGTATAAATTCTTTCGATCATACTCAGGGCTTCATAAAGAAATTCAAGTACATTTCCGTTTACTGACAAATATTGGTGAAGGGGCATTTTTAACTGTGTAAATGCACGTTTCCAAACTGAACTATATTTTGCATACTGTGTATCATATATACGGAAATATAGATAATATACAAGGCTGCACGAAATAATTCTAATATTCTCTAACTATAGATGGTAGTTGCTGAAATAAGGTTTTCAAATTTCTTATGTTTTTTTCATATTGTTTACTTACAAGGAAGGTCTCCATAAGTGCATACTCAGAAAACTTTGAAAAAATTACAGATTATTCTTCTCACTAGGATGAATATGTTTATAAAAAATTGCTGCGGATCCTCGATATAACATCAGTATAGAATTATGAAAATTTCGCGGTTTTGGCGATTTATTGCTGGTTGGCGGCACAATGAAATAAATAGGCTTTTATGGTAAATATTCTTTTAGGGAAACCTTTTTCTACTCTTCTATTTAACTAGTTTAAGTAAGTTTAATATAAATAAACACACTTTTATATGTATATATATATATATATATATAGAAAACGACCGTATTATATGGTTTGGAACAAAATTTAAATTGATTAAAAATGCTTCAAATTTAAAATTAAAGTCCGATTCTGAGCACTGACAATATTACTTTGATATTGTTAGTGTCGGAGACAACAAGAGAAAAGCATTGGTGCCATGGAAACGACGACTTATTCAATATTTAAATGTATTGAGAGCTTTCTTAATCGGGCAGTTACTATTAAAATACACTTAAAACTTATCCAAACGGTGAAACCGTGTAATATTTAATAACTTCAACACCACCCAACTTGTATATACGTGCATTACATAACCTTACAGAAAAAATAACTAACTATTTCATCATTCAAGTTTAAAATAATAAAGTAATGCGGATTTAAACACTCGTTTAACAAAGAATTTTCAAATGCATTAAAATCGCTTGCATTTGGCGAGGGAAAAGGGTTGTTCGCCAAATCGCGTCTTTTTTGCGCTTAATATTCAAAAGTATATTATTTTTTTGAAGATTTTCTACTGGGATTCCGCAGCTAAACTTGACTGATCTTTTAACGTACATGAGTAGTTTCGTTATAATTTTTTTTCCAAAATATTCTGAGTATGCGCTTTAAGGAGACCTTTCTTGTTAGACATCATCTTACCCCTTTATAAATAGTGAAGTTTTGTTACCTTATTTTGAATGTATTGGAAAGAGTTTCATAATATGTGCTTTGATTCATGATTTTTCTTTCTTGTTATTAAATCATGTAACGGTTTAATGGTTAGTAAGGGGTTCTTTTTTAGCACTTTTCAACACAGTTGAAAAGTGTTTATGAATTCGATTTGTCTGTCTATCTGTTTTGTGTGACCATCTCTACGTATGCTCGCGTGAATATGCTCGGAATGACATGTAATTTTTATATGTTAAAAAGATAGAGTGTTGCTATTGAAAATGAAGTGAGTAATAGTTCGTTTTACAGGGGCGCACAAAAACATCCGTTACATTTTTGTCTATGAGGGAAAAGTTATTTTCGGTGCCTTTTATTTAACCCTTTCAGGGGCAAGCACTTGTGCTCCTGTAACGTTGAATTCCCACCGGAATTTATCAAAGAATTTAGTTCAAAATAAGAATAAACAATTTTTCAACTTTTTCTCATCAAAGTTAAAAAAGTAAAATTTAATTAAAAGTTTCTGGTTTGAATCGGATTAAAATTAGGTGGTATATAATATATACCACCGCCCCTCAAAGGGTTAAATCGCTTATTTAGATATTTTAGATATGTAAAATTTCTTCATAATATCCTGTTAGAGGTGGAAAGTGTTTCATAATGTATACCTGATGTATGATTTTTCGGTCTTGTTTTTTATCAAATCGGCCCACGCCGTTGCAAAATTATTATGGTATATGCAGGATCTCCAAAATGGATTGAATGTTTTGAAATTCAATAAGAAAACCTGTGAAATCTATTGAATTATTCTTGTGAGAGAGTAATGTGTGGATAATCATAAACTCGTTAAGCTAGGCATAATGCCGAGAAGGTAGGGGCCTGGTCTGCGGTTGAATAATAATAATCATGTGTGAGTAGTAATTTCTTCTTTAACCCTTTCAGGGGCAAGCAATTGTGTTCTTGTAACGGTGAATTCCCACCGGAATTTACTAAAGAATTTAGTTCAAAATACGGAAAAGCAATTTTTCAGCTTTTTTTCCCATCAAAGCTAAAAATGTAAAATTTAATTAAAAGTTTCTGGTTTGAATCGGATTAAAATTAGGTGGTATATAATATATACTACCGCCCCTCAAGGGGTTAAACTTTTGCAAATATCATCGATAGATTGCTGCATTGCCTGAAACTATAATACTGCTCAAAATAACCTTCCAATTTTAAAAGGTAAACCTTTTATTATTTTTTTAATTTCAGCGTTTCTACATCTACACAGAATGAAGGTTAAGACTGAGTTCATTTTTATACCTTAATTCAACGTTCTAAAGGCTTAAGAAAGCATAGTGCCCATCTATTGTTATAAAAATTTGAACTAAAACAAAAAAACGTATTAAAGTTTCCCATCTGAGCGAAAATATGTCCAGGCTAGGACTCGAGCCCAGAACCTTTGTCCTATATTGCCAATGCTCTCCCAATTGAGCTACCTGGACGAGATCCTAGCCAAAACAGTATTCGCTCAGAACAACCGTTTTGTCATGATATCTGAACTGTTATTTGAAATAGCACAACAGAATAAACCGCAGGTAAAGGAACTCCAACAAACTATGGGTGAGTTATTACAGAGGTGCCAAGTTCCCACTAATCGTCCGTAATACGTGGTTTAATCTCACCCAGTTTAACAACGCTTCAAACCAGAAAAATTATTGCATGAATCTTTATTTATTTAATTTCGGTTTTCTGCGTTGAATTCGTTTAATTTCATTTCTTGAAAAAAATTCTGGTGTGAATCACGTTAAGCCTGGGTCAAATTAACCCACGTATTACGGAATATTAATGAGAGCTTGGCGCACTTCTGGTTATTACACTATAATTATTTTTAACACAATCAAATAATTTATAAATAATTAATGTCGTCCAAATAGCTCAATTGGAAGAACATTGGCAATTGAAGCCAAAGGCTCTGGGTTCGAGTTCCAGCCTGAACACATTTTCGATTAGATGGGAAAATTACTAGTCATATTAATTATTTACCAATCATTTGATTGTGTTATAAATAATTATAAAGAATTCCTTACTTCATACATTAACTTCCTGAAAGAAAAACTGAACTAGATGTCACCGTTTAAATGTTATTAAAATTTAAAAACATTCAGTTCATTATAGGAACCCCGCAACTTTACAATTAGAAATGAGAACGAACTTTCTTTCAAAATCGGCTATATCAAAAACAATTTAATAATACTTAGTACTTATTACGAACTATAAAAATATGTTAAAATATACTTTTTATAAAGCATAAAAAAATACATACATTTTCTGCAATTTATTTTCACGGCAAGCAAATAAAAAATATCATTAAAATGCAACTTCGTAAAAGCAAAAAAGTGCGATTAGTTGTTTTTAACTAAACCAATTAAAATAGTTATGATTATCCTAAAGCAGTGATTAAAAAGTTTAAGAAAATGTACAACTGAATTGTTGAAAATAAGGAATTAAAAGGGAATGTTTTCAGATTACTGCAGTAATTACAGGCTAGAAATATAAAGACAAAAGAACAGTATGTTAATTTTCTTATCTTTTTTTTATCAATCTTACAGTAAAAAGAATCTGTGAAATACTTAAGTGAAAATATATATATATATTTTTTTTTTCATTTCCAAAAAATATATAAAGATGTTAAATTTTACTTCATGCTACTTTCACATGCTACGCATAAATCAAAGGATATTATGGTAATTAAATTGATTAAAGTTAATTATGTCTCATTTTCCAGTATAATGACAAAATAGCCTTCTTATTTTCATTTATTTTATTTATTTTTTACATGTTTGTCGTTTTTATTATTTTTTAAGGAAAATAAATGACAAAATATGTATTTAAATAATTTGTAAATAATTACTTGTAAAAATGCATGAGATGAATAGTGAAGAGTTACTCATAATTATAAAAGAATTTTTGATTGCGAAAGATGATGTTAATTTATCAAAAGAAATATTGTTTTTTAAAAGAGTAAAAATCATCATATTTCAGAAAAAATATCAAGTTTAATGTACGTTTCCTACGCTTTTCACTGCAGAAATTTCAGACGCATAAAACTGACTGTGAAATAAACGATAATTGCTGATTTTTTAAATTTCGCAAAATGGGATCATTCTTTTACATAAAAAAAATAGCATTACTAAATTTTAGCTCTTTTTTTTCCTCTTTGTTTTTATAACACTTGAAAATTTTAAAATGCAACTAGGCAAATACTTAGTTAATCACAACCCATATCTAATATCAGCTTCGAACACTCACAAAGATTTCTAACAAAATAAATGTAGCAACTCCGTTGTTAACTAAATTCTGGTCGAGGCCAAGTGTGTATTCTACTTTATTATTACAGCAACTCTTAACAGCCTCAGAGGTATAGTTAGGTAGCTTGATTAGCAAATATTTCATACTGCAATATTGAAAATGTTACACATATATATTTTTTAAAATATGTATTTTTTATATTTTTCCGGTATATATTATCTAATATCGTTTTTATTCAAAATAACAATAATGAAAATGTATTTTAAACAATTCAACTTAACTTTATATTAATTTTATTATTCAACATAGCCATTTTGGCGAACGTCTACAAATTAAAACAAAGTTATGTCTATATTTTAAAGTATACTACGATTTAATATAAACTTATATAAACATTAAGCCTGAGAAAAAAAACCTTATGTCAAGATTAAAAGAGACTATATGTATATTGATAGAATAAAAATAGATTTGTTTTTGTCGTATATTATTACTAGCAAGCTGCGCTGGTCGGTTTCTACAAATGAACCTTTAATCAAACGAAATATATCGTTTAATTTAACCTTGTATTTGAAAGCAATCTGTATATTTACCTGGAATCTTCCACATTACTGAAAAATGACGTGATTGCGTTATTATATTTTCTAATGTGCAGTCAAAATTTTAGCTGTTAAGGACCAACTCTTTTATTTGGTCATTTACCGTTAGGGTTTGCTAAAGAATGATAAAACTATATGCAATATACTAAAAACTAAAAATTATCGAACTAACAATGCAAACAAATTAACTAACAAAATCCATTCAGTAGAAGTTTTTATAAAGGCTAATCTTTGATAATCGGGTTCATCTGATTATAGAACTTTTCCACATAATTCTAAAACTAACAAAACGATATAAAATATACTAAAACCATCCTTACAAATTATCTACTTAACAATGCAAGTCGTAAAAAATACGTCCAGTAAAAACTTTCAAAAAGGCTAATCTTTCGGAATCGGGTACACCTGGCTATATAACCTTCACACATAACTGTTTGACTAAGCAACGTAGAACAATGTGTAGTACATTAAAACCATTCCTGAAATAGCATCTAACTAACAATACAATTCTCATCAAAATCCGTCCAGTAGAACTTTTTCATAATCGGAATCAAATATTGAAAAGGCTAATGTTTGATTTAAAAAAAAGTGGTCACCCGATTTTCGAATTTCACCTTATAATTCTAGAACTAAGCAACGTAGAATGATATGTTATATAATAAAATTTTCCCTAGAAAATTATCTAACAGTGTAGGTTCCATCGAAATCCATTCGGCAAACTCTTTTAAAAAGGTGAATCTTTCATAATTGGGTTGATCTGATTATAGAACTTCCCAGAATAATTCTATAACTAAGCTACGTAGGAGGATATTTTATACCATAAAACCTTCCTTGAAAAATTATCTTACAGTTTACGTTCTACGAAAATCCATTCAGCAGAACTCGAGTTATAAGCAGCCGGAACGAAATTTCATATATATAGAAGTAAATAGAAGTATATTGCCATTAATACCGTTTGCATTTGAATAAAAAAAAGGTACTTTTCGGTTAGCCGGGCACCAGTGATAAATGTATATATATATATATATATATATATATATATATATATAACCATAAATGAAACATTATCATAACACCAACTTAAACCATGAAATAATTAAGTATGAAATAATTAGTTGACAATGAAAGATTCCCCAACACACTTAATATGGAATCAAAAAACATTGAAAGAATAAGAAATTAAATAAAAATTGAATCAATGGAATTAAATGAATTAAATGAAATGAAATTTGTGGAATTTAGACAGAATTATCAAGTCCCAATTGCCTAAATACCACAAATAAAATGAGATGTTTCATCTTCATATTAGCCAAACATTGCTAAAAAATATGACATTGGGACAACATCTGAAATACAATGATTCAAATCAGTGATAAAATAAAAAATAAAATACAATAAAAAAAGGAAAGAAACCATACAATAAAAAAAAAATCCATAAAGATGAATAAAGATATAAATAAGATACCTTGCAGTTCATGAACCATCATGAAAACTCCAACATGACTGGGGAATGAATTGCATAAAAAATCATATCATGTTGCCAATTTTAGAAATATAAATTGCTTAGAAAGCAATTTATATATATATATATATATATATATATATAAGTATGTATATGTATGTATATACATGTATTTGTGTAGATATATGTGTATATATGTGTGTGCATACATGTATATATATATATATCACTGGCGCCCGGCTAACTGAAAAGTACCAAAAAAAAATACTGCAAAAATGCAGCCATCTTTTGGCTTAAAATCTCTCATCAAAACTGTTTTCCTTTTTTCATTCTTTTCTTTCTTTTTTTTTTAAAAAAATAAAATTACTAACAGTTTTTTCTTTTATTTTTCCAGATGTATAGCCATTTCAATTCTTTCTGCAACAAAAAAAGACACCTTTTGGCTTATAATCAAATTATTTGGAGACAAAAATAAAATCAAAATCGCCGAATATTGTTTCAATACCAATCTTGTCCCTTGAATATTTTTTTAAGCATTACGAACATTCCCAATGATGTTTAAATTAAATATTTTCGTTTTATAATATTCTCTCACCAAAACTCTTTTTTTAAAAAAAATAAAATTAGCAACAGTTTTTCTTTTATTTTTCGAGATGTATAGCCAGCAATGGTAACCTTTCGGCCAAAATAACAGAACTTTCTATCATAATTCTATAACTAATATACGTAGAACGTTGTGTTATATACTAAAACCTTCCCTGAAAAATTATCACTCGAACAGTGTAAGTACCGTCAAAATCCATTCGGCAGAACTCGAGTTATAAAGGAACGGAACGAAATTTCCGTTTGTGTTTTATATATATAGTAGATGAACTAATAACATATTACTTGATCTTTTTCAAACGATACAACAATGAAAATCATGCAAGTAGTCATCGCCAAAAAAAAAAAACATATGTAATAATGTCTGATAATAAATTTTTAAAATAAATAATAAAATATTAATTATATGTTCAACATAAAATGAAAGTCTGTCTTTCTGCTGACATATTACATTTTAGCGCCAAAGTGTAGTTCGAATTCATGCTGGTATACATATGGTTCCAATACAAAAACAATAAGTTAAGAGAGAATTATATGGTTAATCATCCGTAATTAGGTTCATATCCAAATGGTGCGTTTGAGCAAATGTTTTCCAGTCCAAAAGTGTATTTTAAAACATTAAATGGTATTTACATTCACATAAACGACATTGTAGTGAGGGGGGCAACTCTTGAAAGTAGACCCAACGTAAGATTAATCGATCAGAGTTTGAAAATGAAACAAAAATACGAAAGATAATTTATTTTTCATTTTAACTTGCTCTCACAAAGCATGGATGCTATTCTTTGTCTGCTACTTTCCCTTTAGCTACTTTATATTATTATAGCAAATAAATGTTTATTGTTGAGATAGTTTTAAAAAAAAAAAACGCTTGAAGATTATTATAAAAAGACATGAAGCATCAGTAAATTGAGTGACAGTTTTTTTTTAAGTTCATTTGAAAGATCAGTTGGCCAAAATAAGAATTCCCATACATTTTATCTCGAAATTGTCACAGAAAGAAAAAATAGCAATTAAGTTAATTACATATAGAAAATTTTATATATTATGTTGGAAATAAATAAATAAATAAAATTATTATACTTTATTATTCACTTTTATATCCATACTGTTACTATTAACAAAAAAAAAAAATACACGGCTAATCACTGAAAAGTGTCTTGTATTCTTGGCCTTTCCCTCCTTAATCTCGACTGTTTTGAACAATTAAACATTTTATCATTTTACTTTTTTATTTATTTATTTTTTTAATGGTATTATTATTATATTTGTTTTTTAAATTTAATTATATTTTTAATATTTAATCCTATCCTAAAGGCTTTTACATATTTAATTATAATTTAACTCACTCTTTATGTCGTATAGACTACAATTCCACTTATTTCTTCTGTCTTGTGACTCCCTAAGTATTAGAAATGCAGCTTCTCTCACTCAGAGCGTACAGTTGGCGTCAACTAGTAGGTCCATAAAATGCCCTAAACAATGCCCTTTGAAATAATCAGAATTGTGTGATGGCAGGGAGGAGATTGTGATTTTAAGCATACTACTTACCAGAAACCACGCCATAGTGTAATAATGAAAAAAATCTAACTAATCAACAATCGAAATCGAATTATGAAACGAGTTTTTTGACACATAAATCATTTGCCCTCGTCTCCTCGTTAGCGAGCTATAAAGTCATAAAGTTTGCTAATTTATTTATAAAATTGCAAGGGCGTTTCAAATGCAAGTGGCCGAGTTTGCACTAGCCCAGACCTCTCAACAAGCATAGCGGATCATTTCGGAGTATTGCAGCGTACTGAATTGGAACTGGAAAAGTGACTGGAGTTTGATGAATTGTTATGTTGAAAAAGTTAACGACTCCTCCTTCAATCCTATAGACTCCTCCTTCCATTCTATTAAATCAATAAATTAGAAAATTTTAAGACTTTATATCTCGATAACGGGGTGAAGAGGGCAAATGATTTATGCATCAAAAAACACGTTTCATAATGCCCTTTTGAATGCTGCTTATTTAGATTTTTTTCATTATTACACTAATGACGTAGTTTCTTGGTTAGGTAGGACATGGCTGAAAAATTATTGGAAATTCCTGTCTTGTATCTGTTCAGAACTACAGAAAGATACTTAACTAAGTGTAAACTTTACAATCTGCCACACCTTAAACTTTTCCCACTTTTTAAAAAAACCCCTCTGTATTGCATATTCTGCGTAACGACTAAAAAATACAACCTTTACAAAATATGTGTTATATTCTTAAAGATATAAGAGGCTAAATTAGAGGTTTAGTTCAGTTTGTTAAAATAATAAAGCAATAATCGACAAAACATGCCGTGAATAATAATTATCACCAAAACAAACGAAAATAGAAAATATTAAAATTAATTCAACTTCGTGCTAAAAATTTCGCTCCAGTTTGTTTTTTTTTTGCCAAGTTACGGTTGCTTTTACGCGGTAAATGCATGACTTACATATTCAACAAGTTAACATTTGTTGCTTATTGTTATATATTAATGTATTTTTAGACGTTTGAAGAGTATAAGCATAATTTACACAAAGAAAATTCTGATTTCTTTGTGAAAATTATGCTTATTAACCAAATAAGCATAAATTTATGAAAACGTGAACTTCGTAACATTAAATGACTTTATTAGCAATGTTTTAACGTTTTTTTTTTTTTTTTTTTTTTTTTTACTTTTATTAACAAATCTTTTTAATATTATGCTGCTTACTCACTGCCTTTATTTATATTGTAAACGTTGTTTCACATTTCAAAAATATCTTGAAAGTTTAGAAACAAATAAATTACGAACCAAACGTTATGTAGATTTGAATAGTATTAAAAAATATATGAATATATGAATGTATGGATAATGTATTACTTCTATTTGGGTTGTTTTAAATACAACTCTGAATGCCTGAATATTTATTTCATTTGAATAACATTAACTAATCATTGCACACACACACACATTTCCCATTTTCTGAATATATCGTCGCTACTATGTCAAACTATCGAATATGAAAAAAATACATTTTTTTATTACTTTTAAAAATGGGCCGATTGTCACCACTAAATTTTATTAGAATTCTTCGCCTAGTAAAACTACTAATGCAATTTTTGAGAAAAATGGGGTTGCCAGTTTGATGTACTATGCGCAAATATCCAATACAAGAAAGACAATGTAAAAAAAATTATCGTTATTATTTCACTGAAAAAATGAATTATATCATCTGTTATTGTGATATGATTCATTTCCTGATTAATAAAAGTACATTTTAAGTCGCCAACAATTTATCTTTTGTTAACATTTACTGAAAATCCCAATGTGAAACTTAAGCCTAGCTTTGAAAATTTCAGAACATGAAATCCATATTTAGACTCTTTTTCCATTTAATATCTATTTCTCCGGAAACATCTATCCAAGAAACTGACGGTAGATTATCTGATTGCTATAATTAAACTATTTTAGTATACAAATTCGGTTTTTAAATTAAGTAATACGGAAATCATATGACCCCATCATTAGTAGGACGTAATCACCACGGAAACCTAGAATCATTACCTATCATGGGATATCATTGAATTAATGACGTATGATAGGATTTAATAGAATGAAGGAAACTTTCATTAATATCTTTTTAAGTTTTGATTCATATATCATAAAATTTGAAATGACTCGACAAAATTATGCAACGATTATGTATATTAAATTTCAAACCATTCGGTTGGGTAGTTTTTGCACTGTTGCATGCGGACAGATGGGCGGACCTGACGATGACTATAGGTGCTACGTATTTATATAATTACGAACGCACCTAATAATGTCCTTTACTATTTTGGAACAAGCGGGATTAGAAAAAAGTGAAAATTGCGTCACTTTGACAGAATTTTTAGTTTCTCGTCTATGAATAAAAATGAATCTGTCATTTCAAAAACCACATAAGTCACAGAATCAGAACTTTTCAGAAATTAAAAAAACTGTGTTATTCGCAAGTAAACGAATTTTTATGAAATATTTTGGGCTGATAATAGAGTTTGGACTTCAAAGTTTGTAAATATGAAATAGTTTTTATAATTTATGAATAATAAAAAGAAGAATAACAGAAACCCTGTTCCTGATTTATGTTATTTTAGCAAGAAACAAGGTTATGTGGTATTTAATTTGAACAAAACAGTCATATTAAACATAATTTTAATCAACATTAGTAAAGATAGCACTTATACAGGAAAATTTTTATGTTTTAATATGGTGTTGCAATTATATGGTAATAAGGTAATGCAATATGGTATATCTGCATGTAATCTGGTATTGCATGAAAAAATCACTGAAGTCATTGACTTTATGTCGTTTAAGTAAGGAACGAAAATTAGAAGGTATTGTTTGAAGAGGAAGGAATTCACTGACTTTATGTCGTTTAATTAAGGAACGAAAATTAGAAGGTATTGTTTGAAGAAGAAGGAATACACTGACTTATGTGGTATACCCAGATCATGGCTCTACCTTTAAAAAAGTACTTGCGACAGAAAAAATAAAGTCTATTTGGAAAAAAAACTTGACTTATATGGTTTTTGAAATGACCAATTCAAATACATGTTTACGTTTAAATGCGAAACCAGTTACATGTAGTCTCTATAGTGAACCAAGTTAAGGACTCTTTTTTTTACGTTATTTTAAATATTACTTTGGAAATTTGTTTTACATAAATACGTTAACTAACCATTTCACAAACACACACACTACATTGAAATGTAAAAGATCAACCGTAATTCGAATTGTACCGATTATTGTAAGCTCAATGTCAGAATAGCTCTCTTTGTCAAAAATACAATTTTTACGGAATCATCATTCGTGCAATAACATTTGATCCCAGGATATATAAGAAGTACTTTTCAAAATCTTATTTAGCAAATGTAATATTTTAATTACGCATTTTATCTCAAATCTAGATTTATTACTTATTTTCTACAATTTCTTTTAATGTGACTTATAACTTCCGTATATTTTAGAATTTTTACCGGGATATTTTTATTCAACTTATGTTTGTACTGTGAAAAAAATATCCAAGTTTAACTTTAAAATACAAGATTATGTTACAGTAAGAACAAATAAGTTTAACATTTTGCACACCACTGACACCTATACGGTGACATACCAAGTTTAATCTCCAAATGCCACGATGCCACCGGAATTTTGAAACAAAATTTTCGGTTTGTTATTTACACGAACCAAATAAATTCATTTGCTTATTTTTAAATAAATTTGATCGAAAATTCCGATGCCAATGTGATATTTGGAATTAAACTTAGTATGTCACCATATAGGTGTCAGTGGAGTGAAAAAGTTAGTCTTATAAGCATATATTTTTGCTGATTGAAAAATGTCACTATAGAAGGGTTATATTTATTATGTTAATACAGGGTTCGTACGCCTCCTGGAATTTTGCGACCTGGAAATTCTTCGGTACCAGTATTTTCTTACAGAAAATCCCTGCTTAAAAAAAGGCGAAATTTCTCGAGTTTAACCTAGATTTCTTTTTCTATAAAAAATATACTGGTACAACTCCTGGAAAATTCCCTGATCCGTACGAACCCTGTTAATAATTATATGTTAATGTTAAGAAGCTATACGCTGACATAATATTTGGAAAAGCTTAATTGCTGGCATTTGTGTTTTAATCGATGTTTCTATAGCGATTTCAAGCTTACAATAAATCAATTGAACTACGCGGAAATGTTTTCAGATATTCTTAAATATTCAAAACAATTTTGAATGACTTATAGAGATTTTATGTTTTGAACAATTTGGGATGAATTAGTAATAAAATAAATGTTCGGTGCTGAAATGGCTTTCAAGAATGATATGCGAAATATGGCTACAATAAAATAATCGATAATTGAACAGTATGTATTATCCTATTAACCCTTAATTGCATAGTGATGTAAATTTCCATCACTTTTTATTTAATTTTTAATAAATTAATCAACTTCTTCGCCACCACTATATTTATATAGAAATATTAATCAAGTAAATTTCCCGTGAACTACGTTGCTGAACAAGGTTAAAAATCTATCTTAAAATTTTTGGTGTCTAATATTTAATATATGTATAAAAAAACACAATAGTAAAAGAAAAACTCATGCAAAGAAGGGTTAAATTTATATATATAATATACATGCGTTCGTCAATGTTTTATACGTAAAAAATTCTGTGATACAACCAGACCCGTAAGAGAGGGCGTGGGTACAAATTATACGGTGCCTACTCTCTTAAAAGGGCCGCTCTAGTCCTGTTTTTAAAATAAAATACCTAAAATGTAAAATGTTTTTATCAAAGTTGAGTAAAACGTCCGGCTGTTCTAGGGTTT
The DNA here is from genome assembly GCA_963931845.1 of Maratus michaelseni. Taxonomy (NCBI): domain Eukaryota; kingdom Metazoa; phylum Arthropoda; class Arachnida; order Araneae; family Salticidae; genus Maratus; species Maratus michaelseni. The sequence goes on along the minus strand of OZ007598.1, from coordinate 113,180,469 downwards.
AAAAAATGATTTTCACTTATATTCTGTAACCCAGGAAGCCCGAGTTGGATCCCCTAGTGTATGTATAAAGGGGATGTTAATAACATGAGTACTTCTGCATAATTGCAAGCAAATCGTGGATTAATAAAGAGGCACTTAAGTAATTTTGATTTTTTATTACATAACTATTTAATTAATTTGTGTTTTTCTTTTTACAGCAATAACTGAATATTTATTAGACACATATAATGAGTTGCTTTCTTTTACTATTTGCAGACTTTCATTCGATTTTGTTTAGCAAAACTCTATTCTACTCTTTTTTTTTCTTTTAAGTTCAAAGCTTAATAAAGTGCTGCGGTTAAATATTTTTAAGGACATATTCTGGAATATTTTAATATTTGTTGTAGTTTAGCTGACTGTACTGTAGCACATTTATAGACACAAACTATAAATTTAAAGATTGATGGGTTTGACGTTAATCTTCGTATGCTATAATAAGATCCGTATGTTTCTGGCGTTATGTACAAAAATTCGTTTGGGAATAAATTGTTTTTGCAGACATATAGTGGCAACATTAAAGGAATGAAGGCGGAAAATAAATGTTTTCATGGAAAATTTATAAGCATAAAATTTATCGGTACGAACAATAAATGTAAAATGTATTTTTTGTATCGTTCTTTTTACAACACTAAACGAATATTTATTGGACATATATACTGTGTGCTTTCTTTTACTGTGTGTAGATTTTTATTCGTTTTACGTTCAGTGAAACTATATTCTTGAACTACTCTTTTTAGGTGCGTTCGTAATTATATAAATACATAGCACTTATTGTCGTCGTTTGGTCCATTCGTCTGTCTGTCCGTCATTCTGTCCGTCTGTCCGCATATAACGGTGCAAAAACTACCCAACCGAATGGTTTGAAATTTAATATATATTATCGTTGTAGAATTTTGTCTTGTCATTTCAAATTTTATGAAAATCGAATCAAAACTTTAAAAAGTTTTCTTTATTCTAATAAATCCTATCGTATGTAATCTATATAATAAAAGTGAAAGTCGTGTGACTGAGGAAAATAAATACGGGCAAACCACTTCTTTTTTCATATGAAAAGTGGCCATTTTTATTATTTTTCCGAATAAAATTGCATAAAAGTTATATTTTTAGAAAGATCGTTGAAAAAAATTGTTTGCTTGACATTAAAAAATGTATAGATTCTGAGATAACTTCAGTGGAAATTACGTTAAAAGCATAATATCTCAATCCATTAGAGTAAATAAACACAGGAGATTCGTTTATTATGAGTTATAAAAATATTAAACCATGGACGTAATCATTCGCAAACAAGATCTCCATGGTGAATTTTTTTACAGTGCTGTCTGGTGTAGCAAAAAAAATCGCATTTGTAAACGCGGTATACGTAATAAGAAAAAAAAAAGCATGCGCATTTCGCTCATAGCAGACGATATAATTCATTTCACTGAAATAATAAGGATGATTTTTTTTTTTTTTTACATTGTGAAACTATAGTTATAAAACGAACGCACCTCCTATGTCACGTTGAACGTACAATTTCCAACTTGTTTTTCATTAAAATCGCAATAAAATGTGGCTTTTAAATACTTTATAAGGAAATATACAGGAATATTTTAAAGATTTACTTTACTTTTAGCTTAGTGCACCGAGCTCTATAATAGAACAGAGTGTTAAATCTCATCGATACACTTCTGACGGGACTGCATCACACTTTCAATGCGCGCTGGTCATGAAGCCTGCACTCTACGTAATATTAGCGATATTTTTTCAAACTTTTCGGTATATTTTTAATAACTTTTTGTTATTTGTACACATTTTTCATCTTTTTATGAGCAACACTTATCAAATTCTTCATATTTCTAGTTAAGCTTACATAATATTTTATTTTATGCATGATAAAATTAAATAGTTGTAATTGCATTTAATAAAATCTGAACTTTTAAAAATAAAAAAATATAATTTATTGAAAGTTCTAGCCTCTTCCCCATATTTAAAAAATGAAATGTTATATAGTATAAATATCTAATTAAATAAATATCGTTCATGTAGACTATGACGACAAAATCGTGATCGAATCGATAGGTGTAATAGCGTGCAGTGCATATAAATGCATTTTGCGTGCACCGATGTCAGATAACGACAATCGTGATTTATCGGTGCGGTGCCGAGAAATAAACAATTGGAAATTGTACTATAAACGTGACAGATGTGGTGCGTTCGTACTGTAACTAGTTTTACAATGTTAAAAAAATCATCGTTATTATTTCAGTGAAATGAATTATATCATCTGTTATGAACGAAATGAGCATGTCTTTTTTTTTTTATTATTACGTATGCAATCTTTACAGATGCGAATTTTTTTCGTCACCAGACAGAGCTGCAAAATTCACCATGGAGATCTTGCTTTGCGAAGGAATTCCTCTACGGTTTAATATTTCTATGACTCACGATGAACGAATCTCTTGTGTTTATTTACTTTAATGGATCGAGATATTCAGCTGTTAACCTATTTTTCACTGAAGTTCTCTCAGAATCTATACATTTTTTAATGTAACTCATCTCTCAAGCAAACAATTTTTTTGAAAGATCTTTCTAAAAATGTAACTTTTATGCAATTTTATTCGAAAAAATAATTTTGAATGAAAATGGCCGCTTGGCATATGAAAAAAGAAGTGGTTAGCCCGTATTTGTTTTCTTCAGTCACATGACTTGCGCTTTTATCATACAGATTACGTATGATAGGATTTAACAGAATAAAGAAAGCTTTTATTAATATCTCTAAGTTTTGATTCGATTTTCATAAAATTTGAAATGACTCGACGAAATTCTGCAACGATTATATATATTGAATTTCAAACCATTCGGTTGCGCAGTTTCTGCACTTTTATATGCGGACGGACGAACAGACAGACGGGCGGATCAGACGACGACTATAGGTGCTATGTATTTATATAATTACGAACGCACCTAAAAAGCGCTCTAAATCTAATTAAGAAAGATTGTGATTTCAACGTTTTCGATAAGAGCTAGTATGTAGTTTGCCTCACCCTTACAATGATCACACTTAAAGGTGCTTAACTGAAAACTTACAATCTACTTCATTATGAAATTGAGTAACCGTGGCTTCACTATTTCGTACAATGTACCTTTTTACACATATTAAGGATATTTAGTTTCTACGCCTATGATGAATCAACACAATATATAGTTTTAATATTTTGGCTCATATGTTCTACATTTATAAAAGCCTTTCTATTAAAAAAGAAGTCAAATATTTACAAGACGTTTTGGCATTGTTGATAATACATCATGATAATAATCTCCGCAAATTGATTTTTATGACAGTTCACTTAAAAACTCATCATTATAAATAGTGTTTATCCAATTTCAAAGAGTAAATGAAATACATGATGCAATATGAAGAGGTTTTTACAGACTCGTGAACTGAACAAGGAAGTAAGAGACTAAAATACGTATGAATGACGTAAATTGACTTTACGTCATTTCCATCCAATGAAAGGACTATAAAATGACATCACTTGATAAGGACTAAAGACTGTTTTCTTTCTGCTATATAGAACTTTAATAAAAGCTTTTTCTCACGCAATGGAGAAGGAACATGTATACTCCGATCTCCCTTAAACTTATCAAATTTAATTAATGTTTAAAATTAAAATTATGTAACTATTAAATATAAAAATTGTAAATTAAATTCTTTAATCAGTATAATGAATGTTTTATTAATTAATAACTTATTCACATTACTTAATCACATAGTGATTCTTCAATCAAGGATTTACATATTGTGTGTGCCAAATGTAAGGGATACATCATTTTTCTTAATGGATTAACCAGTGATTCTGGCGGACCTGCTACGCGGTGAAATGAGGAGTGAGGATGATTGCTGAAAAAGGAGGTAAGCAAAATCTTACCTATGTTTATCAAAGTAGACATTGATTATTTCTATTACTTTAGAGTGCGCTAAACACTACTCGCTATCTTCAATTTTCCTAACAATCAACACAATATATAGTTTTAATATTTTGGCTCATATGTTCTACATTTATAAAAGCCTTTCTATTAAAAAAGAAGTCAAATATTTACAAGACGTTTTGGCTTAACAACTATCCTTAGTACGAGTACAATCTATGTGTTGTCTGAGTCCAGTTTCCCCATAAATGTGGCCCGGGGAGCGAAATTACAATCCAACAACACTTGGAGACCTTGGCGAGAGAAAATGTAATCAGCCAAGAGCGCTCAAAATCTTCACCCTTTCCCCTTACTCCAGTAACCCATTTGTGCAGTTCCAATTCATCTATTGTTCGTGACAGGGGGTGGCTGTGGAAAAAGAGACACGATTAACTTTTGGAAAAAAATGTGCTGCCACGATTTATCAATAAAGTTCAACTAACAATGTATGATCACTAATGTCTTAATTAATATGGGATGATGATTATCTAGTAAAATGGCATGGTGTGAGGTCTTATGTTTTAATGATTGAATGTCTCTTAATGATTTGTTAAAAAATTCCAAGAAAATGTTTGCGAATTTCGTTTGAAAAAAAAATTGTTTACTAAAAAAAAATTCAAATATAAAAAAAATCCCAATATTTATGTTAACAATGGCGGGTTTTCAAAGATATTTTAAAAAAGAAATAATAACATTTCAGAAGAGCATCCAAAAGTAATATTAAACATTTTTTCTAAAAGTTATTATTCTTAATGCCATTTATCTAGGCACTACGATACACATGACAACAATATTTAAATTATTGTTGAATGTTTCATTAGTTCAATTTTTTATTCATAGTTAAAATACATCAATTTCCCTAGTTTTCTTTTAATTGATAGTTTCTACGTGAAGCGAATTTAAAAAGAGTATATATGTGATCGACAATTGTGACCATTTCACATGAAGATTTCATTTTAAATAAACTGAGTTCTGTTTTAAAAAAAAGTAAATTTATAAAACAAATATTTCAAAAAACATAATCCCACCAGTGCTTCAATAACATTTTCTTTAAATGTTAAACGTGCTATATCATGAAAGAATGAATAGCTTTAAAATGCAGTGATATTAAATATCTTCATCACAGGAAAAATAAAGGGTTTTTTAATTTTCTTCTATCTTTAAAAAAAAAGTACTGGATTCATGAAAAAAAAAAATCGAATTCCAGTTTTCGGAGGTTTTATACATTTTAGAATGTCTTGAAAACGATTTGAATGCTTTTAGAAAATGTCTGTTTGTGAGTCAGTCTCCCAATGTGTCTCTATGGGACAAGAATTTTGTGGGCACTCCATCTCAAAACTAATGCACGGAATTTTATAAAACTTTAGATTCACCATAAATTGGTGCTGATTAGTTTTTGGTGTAAATCGCCCAACAGGTGGTGGTACTATGCTGCATTTTACAGAATTTAAACGATTTTAGCGATAATCACATCTCCAGAACGATGCACGGAATGCACGGAATTTCATCAAACTTCATATTCTGTTAGACCTAGAGATAAGTTGGAGCTAATTAGGTTTTCATGTAAATCATATAACAGGTGGCGCTGCTAAGCTGCATTTTTCACGATTTTAGCGACAGTTATATCTCAAAAACTAATTCACGGAATTTATTCAAACTTCATATTCTGTGACACTTTCACATAAATAGATATTTATTAAGCTTTGGTATATACTGCCCAACAGGTGTCGCTTTTATGCCCTTAGCGTTAAGAATTTTAATTGCAGACATCTGAGAGGGTGGGTGCCGAAATTCAATGATTTGTTTGAAAAATGCTATGCTTATATCTCTTTTTTTACATGCACACAATTCAACTAACCTATACTATTAAAATCCTCTTGATGGGCATAGATTGTCATTTCATTTTGGAACTGTGATGGATTTATATCAAGGTCTAACAGAATATGAAGTTTGATGAAATTTCGGATACTAGTTCTCAAGATATGACTGTCGCTAAAATCATGTAAATCCTGAAAAATGTAGCATAGCAGCGCCACCTGTTGGGCAATTTACGCCAAGACCTAGCTAGTAGCGAATTTTGAAGTATTAACATGTATGAAATAGAAGAAAGTTTCGGGATTGGCACATCCGACCATCCAAATTACAAATATCCTTTATAAAGTTATGTTAAAAAAAACGTAACAAGTACCCTTTTATCCTCGTGGATCCAAGAATTATATTTTATTGTTACAAAAGTTATATTGTCTTTATTCTAGCAGATTGCCTCAAATATTTATTTTAATTTATAAGTCATTATTAGCTTATAACATATTAATCATTATTGTTTAAATTAATCCATTATAAAATTTATTTACTGACAGAAAGCACTCATTTTTGAGATATAAATAAAATCATTCTGGACATAAATAAAAACTTGCTAATCTACAAGGGTTAGCAAACTGAAATATGAATATAATCGCACAAAATACTGAATTTGGCTATGTACTTTAATTTAGACCAAATTTTCCTTTATAATAAACTTTTAACAAAAAAATGTTATGCATACAAAAATTATCTAGCTGATCTTATACAGATTCAAAATTATATTTTTCTACCTGTTCAGTTGTAAATCTGATACATTTTTTATTATAGATAGTCGTTAGCTGTTGATTATATTTTTGTGAAGCCAGAGGGGTGCCCTTCTCTGATCTTACATACAAAATTTATAAGCTTTATGTAAGCAATTTTTACAGCACAATTAATAAATTTGCACTTTAATATTAAGTACTAAGTTTATGAGGCTCACAATATCTTTTCGGAGGCAATTTAACTTTTAACTTTTAATTAATGAGCCTTTATACTGATTGGCCATTTTTTAGTATCTGCTAAACCACCAAAACCCATTTTAGAACACCTTTATAAAATACAGGTTTTAGATTTTGGTTTGAGAATTTTTGCGATTTTAGAAAATTGAAGAGACAAAATAGATGTAGACAAAACAAAATAATAACATATTTTAGGATAACAAAAATTATAACTTGTGGAGTAAAAACCAATGACAATGCGTAATAACACAAATTTAAATGTGATAAGATTTGAGAAACCTGTATAAATGAAATAATTTGCATAAATAAAATAAGAATTATAAATTATCTTTAAAAAATTGTAAAATTTATCGCGCGTATTAGGACAAGCAGAGTCTTATTTTATTTTTTAAATCACACAAATGTTTTTTATTTCCAAAGCATTTCACAATACATAACACAGTACCGTGTCACAAGATACAAAACTACAATACGTTTCTCCTTCTCCGTTTCTCCCTAAGAATTGGTTTCTCCCCACCAACGAAAGCGCCAAGAGCAGCAAACACAAACCCGCCAAACCCTTCCCAAATTTTGTTGGATTGTAATGTAGCGCCCGGGGAAGTCAAAACGTTGTACACTAGAGATGAGTTCGGGCTCTCTTTTCGGAGCCCGATCCCGACGATTTGAAATCCGAGCCAAAAAAATTGTGTGTTAACAGAGGCCGAGCCCGATACCGGAAGTACGCATTAAAAAAATTCTACTAACATTTATTTATTTTTTTTTTTTTTTAAATTTTGATCAAGGTTAAGTTTGTCAATTACAATCCTAAATACCACCTTATGACACTGCTTCGTGATTTTCATGTCCCTGAAAATCCGTTTAAAATAGTAAATTTGTTACTTCTTTTTTAAAATATCATAAATATACCATGCAAAGGAATAATCGAATATTTCTCCTTATATTCCATCAATGACAATTAAATTCCCTTTCAAGCTGAATTTTAAAGTATTGTAAAACACTTTAAGCAACTTCGTATATATTCTGGTTTCTCAAATAGCAACTTTTTTGTCATTTTTTCAACTTGTGAATAAATAAAATTTTCAATTTGAGCCCGATACCGAAAGTACGCAGTAAAAAATTGTTACTAACATTTTAAAATTGTTTCAAGGTTAAGTTTGTCATTTACAATCATAAATACCCCTCATGACAAGGTTTCGTGATTTTCATGTCCCTGAAAATCTGTTTAAAATAGTAAATTTGTTACTTTTTTTTAAAAATATCATAAATATACCATGTAGAGGAATAATCGGATATTTATTCTTATATTCCAGCAATAACAATTAAATTCCCTTTCAAGCTGAATTTTAAAGTTTTGTAAAACACTTTAAGCAACTTCGTATATATTCTGGTTTCTCAAATAGCAGCTTTTTTATGATTTTTTTTTCAACTTGTGAATAAATAAAATTTTCAATTTGAGCCTGAGCCCGAAGATTGGCATAAAGATCGAACCCGAGGCCGTTTCGTGTTCCGTGTTCCGACTGAGACCGTCTAATCTCTATTGGACACACCTTATTTAAACTATCAAAATCCCCACTGAGTATAAAATTCTAAACTATCAAAGTGATCACAATGCAGAATAAGATTTTATATCTTCAGATAACTCACAGAATGCATAAACGTATAACAAATAACTCACGGCTAAGATTTCGAAGCATAAAACTTATTCCGGATATCTACAAACTTTAAATTTCATTGGCTTGTGTTCTTCTACTTTCCATACCAGCTGAATATATATTAGTCATAAGCACTGTATACTTTCTTTTATTGCGTGCAGTAAACCTCCATTCTAAAGCTTCTTTAAAGGGAACGATAAAATGATGCTGTTAAACTGTTTATAAGAAAATGTTCGGAAGCATTTTAAAGTTTAAATTTATTCAACACTAACTGTATTTCAAATCACAAGATTTATATAAATTTTGTCCAAAATTTACACACTAAAAGAAAGGCTATCACTGGTTTTTATAAGAGAAAAGTCACAATATTTTTAATGCCTATAAAGCTATAAACATTATTTTTACGATGTAAAACTTATGTTTATTCCTCGTAAAGACAGCGATAGTACAGCGCCTAGAATAAATAGTGTGGAAACCGGCTACAAAATAGTACTAAAAATTTGAGTCCGATAAATGTACAACGATACTGAACGATAAGAGATCGATCACAGCGACACCTGCTAGTACTTTTCAATGTAAACATTCTTTAAGAATGAAACTGAGAAAACGTTTCGGCCAGTGGTAAGTAATTTAAATATTTATATTATATCCTGTTTCCTCTGACTTAGATAGTGATTTTCATAAGCTTTAAAATTATGAAAGATAGTGATCATGATTAAAAACGATATTTACTAAATGATTTTTTTGTTTATTGAGAACATACATCTGACTTGTGTGCTTGACATCAAGTGCCCGCTTATAAGTCATCGTCAATATACAGGGACGAGATAGCCACAAGGAAATTTACAACACCAGAGAGTTACATCCCGGGAGCTCCACAAAGTGTGTGCAATGGAGCTGGCGGGAGTCGAACTCGCCGACCTGACTCCTACGCTCACAAGCGATTAGCGGAATGGTGTCTTAACCACTCGGCTACGGAGGCCCCCTACTAAATGATAATTTACTAAATTTTTGTTTACGTTGAAAAGAGCTAGCGAATATCGCTGAGATCACCCTATTATCGCACAGCATCGTTGTACATTTATCGGCTACAATTTTTTTTCACTTTTTAAAGCATTACTGGGATAGCCGGTTTCCACACTATGTATTCTAGGCACTGTAGCGATAGTATCTTTTTATGTTAGAGTATCGAGATATGGGGATAAATATCTGGCTGGTCGAGAGAATTTTGGACAAAAACAAACTTGCTGTGACTGCTTTTATCGCCAAGCTAGTACTTGTTTACTCATCTAATTCCTTCATTGTGTATCACCAAGTTAAGTAACGTGGACTGCCATAGTTCGGACAAAATGTTCAAATTGTGCATGCGCCCTGAGCACATGCTGCTAGGCTTTTATAAAGGTACTCTAACTACAGCGAGACCAAGAAAAGTTTATTAATCTGATAGAAGCTGTATGTATGTAGCTTCAAATATATATAGGTTCCACCATAGATTTTGAACAACCAAGCTGATTTTCATAACTGAAATATTATTTCATTTGTTAAAAAAAAAAAAAAAAAAAAAAAAAAAAAAACATGTAACGTAATTTATTTCAAAATTTTAAAAAAATCTAAAAAATGTGGATGTAGAATGTCTAAAATTTATATTTCGTTGCCGTAACTTTTGTGCTCGAATTCACCATCTACCTCAACCTTAGAAAACCTTGGTCGAACCGAAGCTAACGAAAAAGACAGGCTACCGCGGTGCATTCCACTTATCTTTTTTTACAGACCGCTGGAGTGACGTGATGCTCTTTTCGTACACCTTCATTGGTGCATTCGAGCATCACGTGATTCCGGCGGTCTGTGAAAAAAGATACGCGAAAAGCACCGCGGTAGCCTTTCTTTTTCGTTAGCCTCGGGTAGAACGCTGAAATGAAATTGCTGATTGGGCTGCTCACCGGGCCTACGGGCCAAATAAACAACAACAACAACAACAACCTGATTGGACCTGATAGCGGCCGAAGTCAATCAAATTAATGATGAATACCATTTGAGCGTTCGACCGTGACCTGCGTTATACACGGCCGGTGCATGACGTTTAAAACGTCACATGAAGTGGATCATTTTTACATGGTTATTGGTGCAAATCGGCGAGCCCTCTGGTTTGCACCAATCGCTGTGAAAAAATGATCCACTACATGTGACGTTTTAAACGTTATGCACCGGCCATGTATAACGTAGGTCGCGATTCGACCCAGGTTTTCTAGATCGAAGTATATGGTGAAAAAGAGCATTGGAATTCATATATCTCTCTCAGTATAAAATTCCGAAATTTCAAAATTATAAAAATACAGAATAAGATTTTATGTCTTAGAATAACTAAACAAATGAATAAACAGATAATAAATTCCTACGGTCGAAATTTTATGTGGAAAAAAATTATCCATGCGCAAAAACTTTAACCTTATAAACTTTAAATTTCATTTGTTTGTATATTTATACTTTCCGTACTTGTTGAATATATATTAGTCATAAGTACCGAGGGTTTACTTTAGTGTGCAAATTTTTTATTAGTTTGATTTTCAGTAAAACTCCATTTAAGGAACAATAAAATTCAAAAACAATGAAATAATGCACTTAAATAGAATGATTGGAATGAAAATAATTGGAAAATAATTTAATGATTAAGCTTATTAAAAACTGGACTTTAAATTTGATTGTAACCTCATATCTTGGGAATTGTATAGAATCCAGACCAAAATTTTTACATTAAAAAAATTAAAATTATAGAAATAAGGGTGGAAAATTCGTACGTTTTATTTTTAACAAGAACGAAAAATCATGCGTCATGCATGGATTATGGAACAGTTTCCAACACATCCAGAAAACTCTAACAAAACTTCACCTTTAAATAAGATGAAAGAAGGTATGTAAGTAAGCAGTTTATAAAACATATAACACATTTAAAAATCCAGTTTTGACAATTACCTTCCATAATCAAAACTAGTCGTTGGGGGCCACCTTAATACTTACCCATCATGGATATGCATAATATAAAACATGAAAATAAAACATGTGTAAACTATTTATAAAATGCATTGCAATTTGAATAAAATCGTGGCTTGATGACGTTATAAACTTTAAATGCTCTATTACTGAATTGCATAAAAGAAACATCCTTATAACTCCAAAATTGATAATCATATTAACTAACGGTTTACTGAGTCGGATTAAGCGTCTCATTTCCAATTAAAATATATCTTTGAATTGAAATTTGAATGAAATACAGGGTCATGAAAAATCGAAGAGTGTGGCAAATAGGATTACAAATATCTCAGCAACTAATTATCCGATCGACTTCACTCTTTATGCAAAATTTATGTTTTTTTATTGTCTTTTACATTCACTCCTTAAAATAAACAATTTCGAAAATTTTTACATACCTTTTATCAGAACGAATATTTCGAGAGTCCCAAAAAATAGTTCCGGATAATCGAAGTTACTGAAATTCAGTAAGCTTCTTCCCATTATTACATACTAAGTACAAACCAAATTTCAAGTCTCTATCTCAATTTTTCGCGAGGTAGAGCGTTTACAGACACACACACATACACAGGCAACCGGATGGCATTTTTTTTTTTTCTAAAAATATGTTTTTCGGAATCTCCATTGTCTGAAACGTGTAAATTCGTCAAAAAAAATTGTGATTTTCAAAACGATTACAATACTTAACTTATACTACGTATGATGGGTAAGTAAAAGTAATCGGATTATTTGAGGCGTACGCCCCACTTTGGGAACCATTGAACTAAAGGATTCACCCCGGGATTTCCGGGTTACAGAATATAGGTGAAAATATTTTTTTTTCCATTGAATATTCCAATATATATATTTTTTTTACATTTAATATACTTTTTAAATAGCGCACTAAAAGCACCGAAAGACATTTTTATATGAAAAATATCAATAATATATTTAAATAAAGTTTTGGAATTTATTAAAAGTGATATTTTCGTATTAGTTGCATATCAGGAGTTGATAGCTTGTGGAATCGCCAAAGATTTCGCTACTTACGGCAGCCTTTTTGGTTCTGAATATTGCAATGTTTTACGCTCAATTGGATTACATGTTTGTTAAATTTGTATTTAATTTATATAATTTATATAATTTATTTATTTATTGAAGAAGTTTTAATTTCGTTGTGGAATAGTAGCTGGAAACAAATTCTGAACTATTTGTATTGTTTTCAGTGCACACGGGTTAATCTTTTGTAATGGGGCTGCACCCAATAGAGATAGATTTAAATAAATTCACACTTTAAAATTATGTTAAAACCATAAAAAATGAGTAAATTAAGAAACAGTTTTCAAACAAATTACATTTGAAAGAACTTTTTTTTCCCTATTCGACGGTATAAAAATTGAAACTGTGTGCTATTTATACGTTAAAAATATTGCAGTGTAATCGAAATTTATTGCTCAGGTGTTGCCATTGCTAATATGACGTCAGTGTTACTCACAGGCATGTTTTTACTTCATAATATAGATTTATACTCTTATGTTTGCCTATATAACTGCGAATAATAAATCATTCTTTTTTCCCAACTAATTTGTGTCTACCCTGTATTTTTATGTGACGGCGAAACACAAATTAAATACTTAAGCCTACCTTAAGTATTAAGGTCTTATAAAAACACAAAATACAAGTACTGAATGTATCAACTGATTTTGAGTCACAGGTTATTCAAACATTAAATTTAATTTATAAAGTCAATTTTATAAAAATTATTTAAATTTTTTTAGACATAGTGCACATAAGAAGAAACTTTGAGAAATTGAGTTAAAAGGCAGTTAATGACTTCAAAAATGTTAACTACTAAAATGTAATTCGTTAATTTATAATTAATTACGTTCTAGTAGAAATATATATATATATATATAAAAGTACGAAAATGCCCAGAATATGTCGCAGCATGACATTAAAAAAAACTGAAATTTTTAAATTCTTAAAACGTTAAAGACTACTTAAGCTGATGTAAAGTAAATTTCTGTTTAACTTAAATAGAAAAAAAGTAGCCTTCCACTCATTTATACGCATTAATTAAAAATTTTTTTAAATATGTATGTAATAAAAGCACCATTTTTTTTTTAAGGTTTATAATTTCTTATGATCATATAAATTTCTTGCCAATTATTTTTAATTGAATGACCACTTAAATAATTTTACCTTAAATATGTGATAAAAATACAGATATTTTAAGTGAAATCTCTGACTTTAATAGAGTAATTTATTTTGAATCATAAAAGTCATATTTTTCAGATGAGCAATATAATAATTTTAAATATACTTTTATAATAACAAACCGATATTCTTGTAACTAGGACTTCCCTCAAAGGGATTAGTCTGAGTGATATTGCTGAGAACATGGGGTTAACAATTACAATATAAAGAAAAAGAGCAAATTAAATGATAGAATTACAAAATATCATATATAAATTCATATACACTTTTAAAAAAATAGAAAAGAAGTACCGTTCATCAGATGTGTTGTCATAATTTTTTTTTAACATGTGGCAAAGAATCTCATTTTCATAAGCGCTAATTGCACAAAACTTGAAAAAAAAAAAACGCCGGATCTTTTAAAACGCCAAGCATTTTAAAGTTACGTAATTGGATTTGCAGCCAATAGATTATTCTATCAAGCGTGGCTTAACGCAAATTTAATTTCATTGTTGCACCTTTTTTTGTATGTGAATTTAAAATTTTTCTTCCTTGATTATATATCTATTATTTGTATAACTGTTTATAGAAACTCTTACACTTCAAACCACATTGATAGCATGCTTTGCTACAAACCAGATTGCAAAACTATAGTCTAAATTACTATTAAAGTATACAAAAAATCTTTCGATGACTTCAGTAAAATAACTTTTACAGTAAATCTCTATATCGGCAAAATTGAAAAATTATATATATTTCAAAATTAAGCTTAACAGATACTTCTTGATTATTCTATAGGAGGCTCTGCCCCCTGCGCCTTTACTGCGCCAATCTGCAGGCTTTTCTTTTGCCTGTCTGTCTGTCTCTCCACAATCTGTCTGTTTCCCTATCCGTTCTTCTGCCCGTCTCTCTAACCGATTGTCTATCTCTCTACACGTCTCGCTACCTGTCTCTATAGTTCTCTACCGGTCTCGCTACCCGCCAATCTATTTCTCTAACCGTCTGTCTATCCGTCTAACTACTTGTATGTCTAGCCGTGTCTCTATCCACTTCTCTACCCATTTGTCTATCTGTCTCACAACTTGTCTATCTGTCTCTCTACCCGTCTGGCTATACGCCTCTCTACGCACAATCTGTCTGTTTCCCTATCCGTTCTTCTGCCCGTCTCTCTAACCGATTGTCTATCTCTCTACACGTCTCGCTACCTGTCTCTATATTTCTCTGCCGGTCTCGCTACCCGCCAATCTATTTCTCTAACCGTCTGTCTATCCGTCTAACTACTTGTATGTCTAGCCGTGTCTCTATCCACTTCTCTACCCATTTGTCTATCTGTCTCACAACTTGTCTATCTGTCTCTCTACCCGTCTGGCTATACGCCTCTCTACCCATCTTCTTACCCATCTCCGTACCCATCTGCTGTCTCTCTACTCGTCTGTATACCCGTCTCACTATCCGTCTATTTTTGTATCCTACTCGCTACATATCTCATTACCCGTCAGTCAATTCGTCTCTGTACTCATCTCTGTACTCGTCTCTTTATCTAACACGCTACGCATCTCGCAACCTTTCTCGCTACATTCCTGTCTACCGGTGTTCCCACCCGTCTCGTGACCCATCTCGCTACCCCTCTGTCAACCCTCTTTTTACCTTTCTCTCTAGCCGTCTGTCTATTCGTTTCGCTACCCGTCAGCCTACCTATGTCGCTACCCGTCTCTCTACCCATGTCGCTACCCGTCTCTCTACCCGTTTGTTTACTCGTATTTCTACCTCTCGCCACCTCTTCCCAATATTTAAACAATTCATTTAATATACAGAAGCCATTTATCAGTTATTAAATGCAAACAGAAGTAATTTATCTAATAAGTGTAATCAGATGCAATTTTTTATAAATACATATATAAACCTGAATAATAATTCATCAGTTTTGTGTTCATAGTTATTTATGTCATTTGACAGTAAATCTCAACTTCTTAAACCTGAATTGTCTCAAGCTTTAAAAAAACCACAAGGTCTGTATAACTGCAAAGTACCCTGAGGGCTATAATAGCTACATGTTATTAAGTTAAGTGAAAGTTTCGTTATCACGTTTGCAGCCAATTGCTTATGTCAGAAAGCGTGGCTTAACGCCACTTTAAATTCATTACTGTAACTTTCTTTTCTTTTATTTTTTTTTCGAGGGGGTAGGAGGGGAAGGGTTTCAAATATATACATTTAAATTAAAACTTTTGCCTCCATGCCATTAGTGTTGTTTGTATTATTAACTAATACCTTATACACCGAGCTTTATTTGAAACAAATGTAAAAGACTTCTTCTACAGTTTTTTTAGGAGAAACTTTCGTAATTGGGCCCAAAGCCAATCGGAGCATTTAATATCATTATTGTAACTCTTATAGAGTTAAAACAATATTGTTGCTAGCTTTACTCTTGTTTGAGACCAGCCTTGCCTGTGTATCTGAATGGGGAAAAGTTTCGTATCCTATGTCGGTTGGCGAAAAAAAATTTAAATGGTGCCAAAAGGTAGTTTTAGCATCTTACAAAATTTTTCAAGAGAGTGGTAAAACATGTTTTTCAAATATTTACAAACATACGTTTATTAAAGCATGTTTTTGCACCATCTTAAAAATTTAAGCACGATGCTAAAATAAAATTTTATCTCCATAGTCGATATTTTAATAAGTAATGAAAATACATAAACAAACTTATTTAACAAACCTAAGAGGCATTTTTGTGATAAATAATTGTTATTGTCAGGGGGATAAATTGTAAACAATTAATAAACGGCTAGTAAATAATAAATAGCATTTAAAATCTAAAAAGGGAGAAGTGGTCCGTATAAAAATGCAAAACATAACATTATACGCTTGATATATGTAAATGTTTTTTTTATTTTTTAATATTTCCGAAGACACAGATAAAAGGGTAAAAATCTCTTTTCCAAATGCGAAATAGAAAATATACAAAATAGAATGCCAAATATACAAAATAGAAAAATATCTGCAAAAAAAATATATTTACATAATACTACATCTGCAAAAAAATAAGATTTAGAAAAAGTAAGCCAAATCCTGCAGATTCCAACAATCACATCGAAAAACTTATCACCAAAAAATAACTCGCCAAATCTTACGGTACAGGAGAAGGATTTTTCCCTCTGAATGCAGACTATTAGTTTTTTTTCTTGTACGATGGGTGATTATAATATAATTGTTTCATTTCACATACTACATACCGTTTAATATATTGGTACTTTTATGTTATCCTGGCGCAGTTGATAAATCGCCAAATATTGTTCCTATAACATTTTCATATTGAATTCATTTCATTTAAATATAAACCTTTCACTCATTTAATTTAAAATACATGCCTTTCATTAATCCCATTTAAAATTCTAAAAAGAAAAAAATACAGAAATAATGCCATAAATCAAAACCTTTTATTTAAACACCAAAGATTTTTTTTTTTATTTACACACGCGAAATAAAAAAAGCTGCTATTGCTGAGATTTGCGCCAAATCTCTAATACCAAGTCTACCAAGTAAGTGCGGGGTTTTTCTTTCAAACAGAAAAAAATACAGATTAATTTTCGATTTCTACTAAATTGAAATATATTTTATTGTACTGAATATTAGTGCGTGCATATTTTTTGCTCCATGTACTCCATGAACTTTTCAATTCCGATTGTCTACGAAAATCTCCCGCCGGTGAAAATGACGTACGCACAAAATTTTAGTGACGTATGTACTTTAATTGTGCTTTTTTATCTATCTTTTTAATATAATTTCCAAACGGTTTGACATTTATTCTTGGTAATAAATAGACGTCGTTGTCACCTTTATAGGTACCTGCTGTAAAAATTTGAACGAAATCCGTTAAATATTTTTTGAGTTATGCTTGACGAAAGGTTTTAATATCCATCGTAGCTATATATGGGGCAAAGTAATACTGCGCTGTGTATGAGTCTTCGTTGCACTCAGACAATTATAGCTCAATTTTCTAGGTGAAATATTAGGTATATACTGTAAAAGGTTTTATCCAATCTTGAGTATTTACATTTAAAAAATATATTGCTGAACTTTTAAATGTAATATTGTGTAAATACTGCCCTAATACCAACACATATTGGACCAATATAATCTTTATTCTAGCCCTTTTTTTAAATATCTGTCATCATTTTGCTTTCTTTATCTGTTCTTTATGCAGTCCAATGTTAGCTAAATCTTGGCAAATTTTACATCAAATATTGTTGTAACATTAGGATATTTACATGTTGCCAAAACTGCATCAATATTGCTAGAAATATTCCACCATTTCATTACGATTATTCCCAATACGAAGCCAATATTTCTGTAACAGTGGCTTTTAGTTACAAATGTAAACCGACTATTTAAGAAATATTGCCCTATCATTGGATGCATTTCCGATTAATACAATATTGGCAGAAAATTCGGCCCAAATATAACTAATATAACCACTATTGGTTCATTACTAGGGCGTTATTTTATCATTTCTGGTTAATGACTAATACTTCTGAATAGGGATGAGATTCGATTAAAAGTTTTAATTGAGTGAATCAAAGTTCTTACTCGATTAATCGACAGATTAATCGAATTTTTAATAAGTTTATTACATTAGTGAGCATCCG
Organism: Maratus michaelseni; assembly: GCA_963931845.1. NCBI lineage: Eukaryota > Metazoa > Arthropoda > Arachnida > Araneae > Salticidae > Maratus > Maratus michaelseni. The sequence goes on along the minus strand of OZ007598.1, from coordinate 113,162,184 downwards.
TAAGCCAAAGATTTTAGCTTATTTTGTCAATTACGTTTCCTATTGAGTCTACTTTCAAATAAGAGGCTGTTTGATTACTTATTATTGCATGCAGTTGGATCTAGATCAGGGTTCGTACGTTTTTACCACAATTTTTTAATAGTTTTTTTCGCCTTATTTAAATGCAGAAAAGTATTACAAATCCTGCAATTAAACGAGGCGTCTACAATTTCTGCTATTTAAATATTAAATAGAAATTTTCTAATCAGAAAAAGTGGTGACTACTTGTAAATTCTAAGAGGTTTACGCACCTTGATAACAGTGGCGTAGCTTGGGAGGGGTGGATACCAGTAATACTGTAAAGTTTTTTTCTCCTTTATTATCTCAGAAAGTTCTCCGATTAGATAAGATAAAGAAAACTTTACAAAATTAGTGATATCCAAAGCACCTAGCCCGCCACCCTGACTGCGCCACTGCTTGATAAGGCAAAAAATTCTATTAAAAAATTGTGGTAAAAGCATATGAACCCTGTAGATTCTTGGTACATAAACATTCAAAAAGTATAATTAAAAACCTTATTGAATATTATATAAAATTAGTTAAAAATTTGAATATGTAACAAAAGATCAGAATTAAACACAAATACAAGGGTGCAAAAATCTAGGCGCCAATGGGGATATTCCCATCACTAAATTTTTTGTATTCTTCGTCTAATAAGAATACTGATAAAATTTACGGGAAGTATACTAATAAAATTTGACGAAGAATACTAATAAAATTTAGTGATGGGAACCAGCACATTGGAGCCTAGATTTTTGCACCCCTGCACAAATACATGTTTATTTTCAGATAGTAGCCACAAAAATTACCCGAAAGCAAACGAGCACATTTATATTTTCCGGATCTAAGCTTGATCTAAGTTTATTTAGAATAAAACAAAAACCAAAAGATATACTTTCCCAACTGATACAGACATTACAGTCATTCATAACATTGTTTTTGCTGATAATGTGACAAATGGGAATTCGATACTTTGTATTTTCTAGTAGTCAAAAGGGTTAATGAAATCGTCATACAGTTCAGCCATTTATTATTTATTTGTATAAGTGTAGTTCATTGTGGAAGTTTGGTGAGTATCTATACAGGGTGTTTCATAAAAGATGGGCAAAACTTTAAGAGATGATAGTATGCATCCAAACAAACAACTTTTATCAAAGAATGTATGGTCAGAATTAAAACACAAAGGCGCTAGAGGGCGCCGAAGGTGATGTTGTTATACGAGGCAAAAACACACAAAAACGATTAAGTGACAAAAGCAAGTCGCTCTCCGTACAATCGTTGAGCCTCTGAGCCATTTTCATTTGCACTTACGTAGATAAAATGCATATTAGCCTTTTCCCTATTGGTGAAGGGCAACATCTTCCGATACGTTCCTACCGCGATTGATAGTTGCATACTCGGATCAGCGGCTTTTATGTATTAATAGAGAGGAAATTTTGCATACGCATTCTTCTTCTTCCCCATATCACATTTGCATGCTATTAGTGTCGTTCTTTTCCCGAAGGTGCTTTTTTTTTTTTTGGATGTGTACTATCACTTCTTAAAGTTTTGCTCATCTTTTATAAAACACCCAGTATACATACACTGTAAAAAAAAAAAAATTCCTGAAAATAACGGAAATTGTACTGGCAATCGAGACGCCAGTACTATTTCAGTATTTTAACGGAAAAAAAATCGGTAAATTCCAGGAAATTTTCAGTGATTTCTGAAATATCCGTTTTTACATTTCCGTTTTATAACAGATATCTTGTGTATTTTTTAGAAATTTTGTCGTTAAAATTAATTTTATAGGACCAAAAAAAAAAAGAAAGTTATCTCTCAAGGAATTTTTTTCCGTTCATTTCTGAGCGAGTTTTCAGTAAACAACCACCACTTGCCACGAAGAGTATCGAACCCAGGACCTTCCGTTTACTAAACCAGCGGGCTATACAACTACGCTATGGTTGGACACGACACTTACTCAAATGTTGTTACTTAAATTTAGATGCTTTTAATGATGTATAAATTTGAAGGTTTCATAGTTAGATGAATATTTTCAGAGTTCCAATGTTTTTAATATTTTCTTTTCGTAATTTTCTATAAATTTTCTTTATTATTTGATGCTTTATAACAGATAAATTAAAAAATTTTATGTATTATATGTGTAACATATTGTATTAACAGTAATGATTGCTTCTTTTTGCAATAGTACATATACTTTTTAAAATAATTTGTCTGTTGATTTATTTATCAATTCCAATAAAAACAATATTTATCTTAAGCAGACGTGTTTATTACATGCTATTAAAGTAAATTTTCTTTATCTCTTAGTTTAAAAACTTATGTGAATAAACAATTTTATAATAAATTATTAAATTTAAGCTTTGCTGCGAGCTTTTGTGTATGGTTCTGTTAAAATGAATAATTTTTAAAATATCAAAACAAAAAAATAGATTTTTAGAGAAAATTTTGAAATTAATAACTTTAGGATAGGTAAGTTTAAATTTGGACTTAATAATTTAGTTTAATTTATAAAAAATATAAACTAACGAAATAAATCATAAACTTTTATAAAAAATGGAGTTTATAATTTTATAAAGTAAACAAAAAGTTATTATTTTTTATAAATTTAAAGAGAAAATTATGAATTTTGTAAAATTATAATTTATAAAATATTAAATTTTAGTTTAATTCATAAATTTATAAGACAAATCAGTTTTATTCAATACAATACACATATCGATAATTTCCAAAGATATTATTTTATGAATCCTTTAATAACCTAATCTTGCCTCACGTTAATAAAAGTAAAATAAAATTTTAAAAAGTCAGTGAAAAAATTCATAATTTAAAGCACTATAAAGAAAAAAAAGTAGATTTAAAAAAACATTTTTCTGTAATTTATGAAAATAAAATAAATTTCTAAAGATTTCACTAAAAAATAAAAATATCACTATTATTTTCACCAAAAATTACCGCCCAGACACAACCCCGGTTAGAATGAGTTCTAGGATTGGCCCGAGTCTAATGACAGAAAATAGGCCCACGAGTAGGACTAGGTCAGACATCCTAGAAGAACTCTAGTAAATACAACAATCTTAATTCGCATTTCAAACAAGGCGATTTCTGCACGCAAACCTCTGAACATCATTTACGGAAATGGCACTGTTTTGGGAGAAATACGGACATTGTACTGTTTTGTAAGAAATACGGAAAAATCCATTAAATTTACGGAAAACTTCCTGCATATTTACGGATTTGAAATCTTCTTTACTGAACTAATGTCATTTACGGAAATTGTACTGTTGTTTTGGAAAAATGAAACTTCTCCGTAAAATTTAACGGAAAATCTCTTGTATTTTCACGGGTTTTTTTTTTGAGTGTATCACTATGCAAAGAGGCAAAATTCGGTTTTCTTCGTTTGGATTGGTTATTATTTTGTGTGTATTTTGAAACTGAGTAGCATTCCCAAACTCTTTCACCTCTTGTGAAACAATTTTCCAGATTATAACACTTCGTTCTGAGGTTATACAATTAAGGTAAGTCTTGGAACTAGAGCTTTAGAAATTTCGAAATTGTCAAGATTAGGCCAATTCTTCAATCTTTCTTTAGTATCATCAATTAAAAGTGTTTTAAAACGACTGGGGAATCCTGTTATTGTCTTCAGTCGCATGCATTTTTGTCAGTAAGTTTGGAATGACTGGAAACATAATACTTAATAATACATACTTCCCACCTTCTAAAAGTTTAGTTACAGCCGAACATGGTTAATACTGGTGTTTGACTTGTTATGATTATCTGAACCTGTAGGTAGCGCTACCTGGTTATTATTTTGGGCATTTTGAAAGTGAGTAGCATTCCCAAAGTGTTTCACCTCCTGCGAAACAATTTTCCAGATGATAACACTTCGTTCTGAGGTCATACAATTAAAGAACTTAAGTCTTGGAACGAGAGCTTTAGAAATTTCGAAATTGTCAAGATTAGGCCAATTCTTCATTCTTTCTTTAGTATCATCAATTAAAACTGTTTTAAAGCGACTGGTGAATCCTGTTATTGTCTTCAGTCGTATGCATTTGTGTCAGTAGGTTTGGAATGACTGATAACATAATACTTAATAATACATACTTCTCACCTTCTAAAAGTTTAGTTACAGCCGAACATGGTTAAAACTGGTGTTTGACTTGTTATGATTATCTGAACCTGTAGGTAGAGCTACCTGGTTAATATTTTGGGCATTTTGGAAATGAGTAGCATTCCCAAAGTGTTTCACCTCCAGCGAAACAATTTTCCAGATGATAACACTCCGTTCTGAGGTCATACAATTAAGGAACTTAAGTCTTGGAACGAGAGCTTTAGAAATTTCGAAACTGTCAAGATTAGGCCAATTCTTCATTCTTTCTTTAGTATCATTAATTAAAATGACTGGTGAATCCTGCATTGTTTTCAGTCTCAGTCGTATGCATTTGTGTCAGTAAATTTGGAATGACTGGAAACATAATAATTAATGATACATACTTTCCCCCTTATAAAAGTTTAGTTACAGTCCAACATGGTTCCAAGACAAATGTTAATACTGATGTTTGACTTGTTATGATTATCTGAACCCATAGGTTAGGTAGCGCTACCTGCATCTTTCTTTCTTTCCCCTCTTTGATTACGTAATCCTTTTACTTTCTTCTATCTATACAAGAAGAAAGTATTGGATTCGTGAAAAATTTTGACTTCCTGTTTTCGATGGATTTATACGTTTTAGACGGTTCTGAACGCCTGAACACGATTTGACCATTTTTAGAAAATGTCTGTCCGTGAGTGTTTCTGTATGTTACATAAATTTTGTCTACGCTCTATCTGAAGAACTAATGTATGGAATCTAATTAAACTTCAGATTATGTTATAGACTTTGGTGCTGATAGGTTTTGGTGTAACTTCCCCAACGGTGATGCTGCTATGCTGCATTTTTTACTATTTTCCCGGTAGTTATATCTCAAGAACTAATGCATGGAATTTCATAAAACTTTACATTCTGTTAGACTTGACATAAATAGACGCTAATTAGGTTTGAGTGTAAATCGACCGACAGGTGCTGCTTTTATGCTGTGTTTATCCCGATTCCCGCAATAGCTATATCTGAACAACGAATAGATAGTCATACAAGTTGTAAATTTCCAACTGGACGAAAAATGTCCGGGCCAGGATTCGAACCTGGGATCGCTTGGCTGAAGCCGCCACGTTCTACCACTGAGCTATCCCGGTCGAATCTGGAGGGGAGAGTTTTTGCATTTTGTTCGGATTTATATAACTTACACAAGCTCAAAGTTCGTATTATTCGTAGTTTTTGATGAAAAATACGCAATTTCTCCTAATTTTACCTCAATTTTTAATATATTTTTTACCATGAGCGCAGCTTTGCAACACTTTTATTTTTACATATATGTTATATTTTGATGTATTTTATAATATATGTAAAGAAGAAAGTGTTGCACTATTGTGCTCATATAAATAATCGAGGTAAAATTAGGAGAGATTGCGTATTTTTCATCAAAAACGACGAATAATACGAACTTTGAGCTTGTGTAAGTCATACGAAAATCCGAACAAAATGCAAAAACTATTGTTGAAATCGTACAGGATAAACCTTCTAATATTAAAGAGTGAAATAATTAAGTCAGTATAACAAAATCGAGTTTTAGTCTTATTTCATGGGCCAAAAACACGGTTTATGGACGCTGATCCTTTGTTCTATTAATCAATTTTCAAATTTACATGAAATGACGTAAAGTAGAATTTGTTAAAATAAATCAAAATCCATCTGTGAATATTTAGATATAAGGGAAGAAATATAGAACGATCGACATTTCGTCATACAACTGATAATGTTTTCCATTCAGCTGAGTTTAATACTCAAATGCTGATTTTCTGGCTATTCATAGTTTCTGCAATAGCATGTTTGTTTTCTAATAGAAAGGTCATCAATTTTAAAAAATAATAATTGTAAGGATTTGATCGAATTTTGGAAGATTTTAATCGAACTAATCGTTTCAATTAACTTGATTAAAAGTGATTGTGACTAAGCATTGATCGATTAATCGACACAGCGCTACTTCTGAAATATTGCATTAAACTCGAAATATTCAAGCGCTGGTCACGCATGGATATCTCTAATATATCTTATTGACTGTCCAAAACACTTCTTAGATAAATAAATGAATCTCAGAAATTAGGGGGGGGGGGGGGGAGGGCGATGGATATACCAATAAAAAAATGAGGAAATAAAGTGGGTCAATATTTTATATGCTTTTTTTACCCTTATTTTTAATACATGAAAAATGCATTGTTGTCTTTATTTTTGTCGAGCTTTCTTTCTAGCATACTCTTTTCTGCACTGTAAAACAGACATATTTTTCTTACTCTATGAAATATAATACAACCACGAACGAAAATATGCAATAAACACTTCCGAGTTACCCACGACTTCGAAAAGCGTTCGTTATCTTAAAAAAAATTTAGAAACCAATATATTTTCGAGATTTTAAAAAATAATTTATAAAAACAAAGTTTCGTTTGTTGCCATTGATTTTCGGAAACGTTCCTGACAAGGAAGGTCTTCTTAAAGCGCATACTCAGAATATTTTGAAAGAAATGCTAATGAAGCTATTCATGTACGTAATAAGAGATCAGTCAAATTTAGCTGCGGAATCCCAGCAGAAATTCTGTAAAAAAATAAAATACTTTCGAGTATTTGACGCAAAAAGACGCGATTTGGCGAGCAAAACTTTTTCGTCGCCAAATGCAAGCGATTTTAATGTATTTGAAAATGTCTGGTTAAATGAGTGTTTAAATACGTAGCACTTTATGAATTTAAACTTCAACGATTAAATAGTTTGTTATTTTTTCTATAAAGTTATGTAATACATACACAAATTAACTATTGCTGAAGTTATTTAATTTTATACAGTTTTGAAGGCTGGTTAAGTTTTAAGTGTATTTTAACAGTAAATGTCTGATGAAACACTCTTTCATTATACATTTCGGCTTTGAATGAGTCATGGTTTCCACGGTAACAAGACTTTTCTCTAGTTGTCTCAGGCACTAACAATATCGATGATAAATTGACAAAGCTCAGAATCACAGAATTAATTTTTAGTTTAAAGCAATTTTAATCAATTCAAATTTTATTCTAAACCGTAGAATGCCGTTAATTTTCTTTTAGATGTTCTTTCAGAACCGTTAATTTACTTTTAGGTGTACATATAAATATATATGGCAAAACCGTAATTATAAAAGTGAAATTATTTAAGTTAAACTTACTTTAACTAGTTCAGTATAAAGAGTAGAAAACGTTTTTCCTAAAACAGAATTTATCGTAAATGCATGTTTTTTTTTTATTATTTCATTCTGTCGCCAACCCAGCGATAAATCGCCAAAACACGAAATTTTCATATTTTTTTTACGGACGTTATATCGAGGTTCCGCAGCAAATTGTTTTATAAACGTATATATCCCCATGAGAAGAATATTCTGTAATTTTTTAAAAAATTTCTGAGTATGCGCTTATGGAGACTTTCCTTGTGAGTATAGTTTTATAGTTTATTAATAAGTTTTCTTAATTCGGAATGTACGTTTCTAGTAAGCTACCCATACTCAAGTATACATTTTCATTCTCAAAAATCATGTTTTTCAGACAAGCATGATAAATTAATACCATTAATATTAATATTAAAATTAATATTTTTTTGTTACTCTTGCATATATAAAACACATGAGTTATGCAGCTAAAAATGTTTAATTGAGAAATACCAGCATCTTAAAAACCAATATTCTGGTTTGATGAAACTGATGAGTACACTATAAAAAAATAGTCGGAAATGTTTCCGAAAATTGGCGGAGGCAAAAGAAACTTTGTTTTTATAAACGTTTTTTTAAATCTCGAAAATGTATTGGTTTCTGAGGTTTATAAGCATAAAGAACGCTTTTCGGAATCGTGGGTAACTTGTAAAAGTTTATTCTATATTTTCGTTCGTGGCTGTATTATATTTCGCAGATTAAGAAATATTTGTATTTTTTCTTTACCGTGTAGACCAATGTTTTCGATTGCAAACATCGAATTAAAAAAATCATGCGTGTTTATAATGACTTTAAGAAATAAGCAACCATATCAGAGAGGCGGCTTGCTTGCTCGAGACAGAAATTAAGCTTCTCTTAATTAAAGAGGAATTTGATTGTGGCCTCAAATAGGCGTATATGTAACAGTAACATTTTGCCACTGAGAACTATTTTTTTATTCGATTTATTCCACTTTTTATAAATAAAAAAAATTAAGAAGTCTTTTTGTCAATCTTTTGCAAAAGAAATCTAGTACAAATTTTACCTTCTAAAAATATTGGTACGAATGCAATATAGAAACAGTCGCTATTGACAGGCCTGCATTTATAATCCGGTGCAAAAAGGTTAGGTAACATTTGACGCCAAATGTTGTCGCAATCACTGAACCAAAACAGAGATAAGAATTACTGAAAAGTGAATTCAGTAAATTATTTCTATCTTTGAAATAATTATTATGTGAATTCTTAGCCAAACTATACAGATTTTTTTAATGATTTGCATTATTATTTGATATTTTCTATATCTTTTGTGGTACCTATAATAAAAAAAATATATATTTAATTTTTTTTTAAATATATTTTTTATTTACTAAAACTGACGAGTTTCCACCTAGTTTTTTAAAAAATCCAAAATTTTCTGCATTGTTGTCATTGAACTCCAAATATTCGCCGTTAAAGCTAATTAATCCAATATTGTTAAAGTTTTGTGTTAATTAGCTTAAATAATTTGATAAAAAAATTAATTGATTACCTATTAGAATTATAAAATGTCATCGGATTATACTATATTCGATTGACTATGTAATTTTTTTTTTTCGATTAGAGATGGAAACATCTGTGACTTTGATTTGTTTGCACTTTACGATTTCTAACAATTGCATTAATTAACTTTATTAATTCGTTTAGAAACTAATTAATTAGTTACCTATTACGATACAAAAGGCTTGAATTCGAATTTTTTACATATGTATACCGCAACTTTTTATGATCTAAGATCATAATATTTGCTTTCTTTCACTTAAAGTGATCTAGGACACAAAAGTTTACTTTTTAACACTTTCCAATATAGTTGAAAAGTGTTTACGACTACGGTTTGCTTGTCTGTTGCCGTGTGTCTATCGCCTGTCCGTACTCTAACTCGCGTAAATATACTTCGATTGCCATCTAAATGATATATGTTATTGAGGCTTGCTATAACATGTTCGTTATTGAAAATGAAGTGTGTAACATTTATAGTTCGTCTACAGGGACAATCAAAAAAGTTTCGTTACTTTATGGTGCATGGAGGAAAATCGTTTGCAAGTGTATTTTAATTATATTACGCTACTTCGAACGTAATGAAATCGATATATATATTACTGAGCTGCACAGCGAAATTCTTACTGTACCATATATTGTGTATTTGATAATATAAACCAGATGCATGATTTTTTGTTCTTGTTTCTTTTTTGTTTTACCTTAAAAATCTGTGTATTTGAAACATTACTTGTTACGATGTACTTTGTCTCATTTTGTTTAATCAAAAGCAATCCTGAAATAGACAATATTAGTGTTTTATGTATAGTGTCTATTATGTATGGTGTACATAGCATTTACTATTGATTTACAGGGATACGCAAAAGAAATTGCAGTACTATCAGTTCAATAAACTCATTTGCAGTACTATCTATGAGTGATAATTACTAGAAATCCGTTTGCAGTTGCAGCATGCGTTTGAAGTTTACTAAATTTTCTCTTATTTTGTGGTGTATATAAATTCTATAAATCGTATACAGGGCTGCACTAAAGCTTTATTGTCTTTGGCCGTGAATTGTTTAAAGGTAATTTTTAATTGTGTTATGGATTTTCCATTTTAACTATAATTTAAAAAGTAAGGAATATATAACATAAATACATACATATACAGGGCTATGCTAACAACTGAAATCTTTGTAGTATTTGGATGGTATTTTTTGGAAGTGCGTTTTAAATTGTCTTATGGGTTTAAAGAAGCACATATGAGTAATGTCTATTTTCATCTGAATAACGTCAGATAAAAACCTTTTAAAAATTGTCACTATTTGATAGGACTAATATCAACTATTGACAATTCTTAAAAGATTTTATCTGATGTTAATTAGATTAAATAAAGGCACGTGTGCCTCCTTTCCAACTATTTAAAGCTATAAACAGCGCTGTCGCTTACATAAATCGGTACTTACGTATTATCCGGGCCTGGTCAGATACCACTGAGCCAAGCATGGAGCCAATTATACTAATGACAGTAACCCTTATTTTTTGACAAGTATATTTTTTATTTATTTATTATAGTGTATAGTTTTTTAGTATAATTCCCATTTTATTTTTTTATTATAGTTTACAGTTTTTTGTTATTTATTTATTATTGTTTATTTATTTGATATTATTTACCATTTTAAACAATTTTATGTATTTAACAATATTAAATTACTATTTTGCACATTATTAGCAACGATAAACAAGATTTGCAACTGACAACCATTTTTGGCGTTCTATCTCCTGGCCCGGATATACGTAAGTACCCCAAAATCAAGTATCAAGAATATCATTATGCTTTATGGAAGTAAAACATAGTAAATAAACAAATGTTAATATAACATTCCTTACTGTAATGTAAAAGCGTATACATATACAGTAAATAAATGCTTATTAAATGTAGGTTAATACATAGCAAATTCTGAAACTGACAAACCAAAAAGAAACGTTTTATAGTAGAAAAAGAGAGACACTCCTTTGTGATCATAAAATATTAACAACGTCACGTTCGAGAAAACTAATCAACATAGTGTTAGGATGTTTTGGGGGAAATTAATAAAGGAATAGCCTAGCGTGAAGTAGTTATCTAATGAAAAGACATAGTTATTGATAACAGAAAAGATAAAGTTAATTTTTGCTAAATGAACATTTCATGGTTCGTACGGGTACCGTTACTTTTCCAGGTGACATACCAGTATATTTTTTTTAAAAAATACATCAAGTTCAAACGTGCGAAATTTCACCTTATTTAAGAAGAAATTATCTATAAGAAAATACTGGTACCGAATAATTTCTTGGTCTTAAAATTCCAGGACCCGTACGAACCCTGCATTTGCTAGATGTAAAATAGTCCCAAGGGTGCGACATATACTTTTTAATGCTTTCCAACATAGTTTAAAAGTGTTGTTTATGAATTCGTATTGTCTGTCTCCCTGTCTGTCCATTCTCTAACTCGCGTAAATACACCCGGATTGTTATATAACTGATATTTGTTACTGAGGTTTACTATGGCATCATGGTCGGTATTGAAAATAGACAGTGTAGCATTTATACTTCCTTTGTAGGGACATTCAAAAGCATTCCGTTATATTATGGTCTATGGGGATAATCGTTTTGGGTTTATTTTAACAATGTTTCCCTGCTTCAAACATATTGAAATTGATATATATCACTGAAGTGCATCACCAGAGGCTTACTATAGAATATTGTGTGTATAGCAGTCATAGTTCATTTACAGGGACAGACAAATGAATTTGGTTAATGTACTGTCTGTTAACAATAATTGCTGGAAAGGCATTTTCAGTTGCAGTACGCATTTTTAAATTTAACTAATTTTTTGCCTATTACTTGGTGTGTACAAATTCTATAAATCATATAAAATACAGCAATAAACATTTTGAGTACATTTCTAATTACTGACCGGAATTTCAAAAGGGGAATTTTAAACTATGCAGTACGTTTCATAACTTGAACTAAATTTTATTATGCTATATTGTGTATATACAAATCTATATACAGGGCGACACAAAAGAACTCGGATACTTTTCCTAATATTGTTGCTAATTCCTGAAATTGGGCTTTAAAATGTTCTATGCTTTTTCCAAATTGTTTCCATAGACATCATCTTTCATCTTATTAGACAGTGAAGTTTTATTATAATATTCTGAATGTGTTGGAAAGTGTTTCATAATCTATGCTTGATGCATGAATTTTTATTCTTGTCATTAACTCTTTCAGGTGGAATTTTTACTTTACGGTGGAAAAATTACTTTTACGTTAATAATGTCAAAAGTAACAATCAGAATCACAAAAGCTGACGTTTACTGAAATTTAACAAATACGTCATTTTACTGAAATCTGACTAATACAATAATTTTGCGTACTATTCATATAACAGTGGGGCTAAGGAAGAATTTTTTAAGACGTTTGGAAAATGACGAATTGCTTCAGGATTAAACAGACATATCATCTTTCTAGTTTTTTTTTTTTTTTTTTTTTTTTTTTTTTTTATGTTTTTATCCAGGGTTCGTAAATATCATGATATTTTCGAAAATATCAAAAATATCCGATATTTTGATATAGATCCGATATTTTAGATATATCCGATATTTTCTATATATATCCGATATTTTCAAAATAGTCAACTTACTGCTGATAATAAATATTTTCGAGCATAATATAAAAGTTAAAATTTCAGTGCAAATTCACCTTGTTTAATAACTAACATTCATTAAGATACAACTAAATGTAAATATATTGCTTGAAGGTGCGTAAAAACATACATAAAAAACATTTAAAAGCACATTAAAGTCCTTTTAAAAAATTCCAAAACGTTTTCAACCGAAACCCGGTCATCATCAGTGGAAAAAACTAATTCTGTTGAGTTGAGTTGTTACCTCTTTGCGTTTTCTTGCTTGACCGGAATAAACTATTTCACTTCAAGGATTTGGAAAAAAAGGTGGGATGGGACAGGTAATTACCTTTCCCTTTATTCCGGGCAAGCAAGAAAACGCAAAGAGGTAACAACTCAACTCAACAGAATTAGTTTTTTCCACTGATGATGACCGGGTTTCGGTTGAAAACGTTTTGGAATTTTTTAAAAGGACTTTAATGTGCTTTTAAATGTTTTTTATGTATGTTTTTACGCACCTTCAAGCAATATATTTACATTTAGTTGTATCTTAATGAATGTTAAGCATAATATAAATTAGGAACTAAAATATATTGCACTTAACATGAAAACTTAAGCAATATACAAAAAATGCTTTTTCCCCTCCTATTCTTCTTTTATTTTTCACTCTGGACGAAATTGAGATCGACTACTCAACAAAACAGAAACAATTTGCTTTATACACTTATAAAAACAACAACTATAAGATTCAGTATCAACTATCAAGAAATCAGAAATGCATAAAACAAAAAAATAAATACAAAATTGTTTTTTTTTTAATTGAAAAAAAATTAAACATAAATGTAAGCTTATTTATTTTTTATTCTCTAACATGTTGTACAATTTAAGCTCAACAACACCAAAACCAGAAATTGATTATTTTCTAATGAAGCTGTACAGAACTGATTATCAAAATTAGACAGTTTATCTTTCTATATATATTCTGAATTAGTTATGTCCCACATAATTATTAGTCCCATAAAATCTACATTTAAAAATAAAAACTTCAAACAAAGCTTGGACAAGAATTTTGTTTCGTTTGTTTAGATAGTCACTGCCAGAGACAAATGTTCTTTATCTACAGAATGACAGTCAATATCAGTTGAAAATTTCATTTACACTTGTTTTGACTTAAAATAGCAAAAATATCTTGCACAGTGATATTTTGAAAAAACAGTAGAAGATCTTTATAACGCAAACCTAAAAACACGAGGTTGTGCATTATATAGAATTTTGGTTATATAGATCACATTTCACACATCATTAAATGAAGCTTGTAAAAAATGGCCAAATATATGTGAAACATACCAAAATACATTAGGGAATCTTTATATTGCATTCTTTATTACCAGGAGTTGTGCAGATAATTTTTTGAATAACATAGATCATTTCACACATTGTTAAATTCACTTTATAAACATTGTCCAAACATACCTGTATCAAATCATAGCAATTTTTTCAGCAATTAGCTCTGAATTAAGGAGATAAAGTTGAACTAATGTATCAAATTTAGTCCTCTAGAGAATAGAAACTATTTATAATGTGAGAATTCAGGTGTTTCTTAACTGAAAATTCATTGTTTACATTTGAGAAGTTGTGTGTTATATGGAGAATTGCGTTATATAGAATTGCGTTATAAAGATCTTCTACTGTAAATATCAAATATTGAAAATAACAAACATCTTAATATTTTGAAAATAAATATCAAATAATATAAAAATATCGAAAATATCATAAATCTTGATATTTTGAAAATAAATATCGGATATATATCATGATAGATATCATGATATACAGGGTGTTCCGTTAAAGGGGTCCAATATTAATAGGGGTAATAGAGGAGATCACATGGAGCATAAATCAGTATATAAAGCCTGGTCGGATCTCAATAGTTTTCAAGTTACAGCAAATAGAATGAAAATTCGGAAAATTGTAAAAGAACCCTCATTGCTAAACTATCGATAATGCTACATAAAAACGAAGCACATATTTAGAAAGAGCAGAAAAAAACCTACAAAATGACATCAATTGTATTAAAATAGCAATATTTATTGACGAGTTACAAGCCCTGAAACAGTGAAAAAAGTACGAAATCCAATATACATCAAAATAGTTAATCGTTAATTCCAAAAAGACAACTCTAGCTACAACAAGGAAAATGTAGTAAAATTTGGTCCATTCCGAAAACTTTCGAAAAAGCTTACAATGAACCATATCGGTTTAATTGTGTGAGAGAAATTAATCAGTTTCTTAGTTACAACTCCGCTTTCTTTGACACTAGCAAAGGTTAAACTCCGCCCATCACGATTGGAAACACCGCCTTTTTAATTACTCTCAACTATACATTTTCGATCATGCTTCTTCTGAGATGCAACATTTTTAATTATTCAAGAGTTGAATGAACCAAAATAACTTTACAATAATAGTCTACATTTTAAAGTGGTCTTTTATTGATATAAAGCTTAAGTTAAATTCCTTAAAATTAAACTGGTGGTGAAAATTCGGAAATAATTAAAAATATTGCGATTTGTAACTATGCAAGAAGTTTCAGTACATGTTTTACATGGACAATTATTGTATGTATATGTGCATCATAATTTATGATAGGAAATAATAATAACAAATAGCATAATAATTTTATTAATTATAAATTTAAAAAAGACACTAAATTTTAAATTAATTCATACAAACTTTGTAATTTACAATTTGAGTACACCACAGTCTGTGACTTACAAAATACTGTGCCAAAAAGTGTTGAAAATAAAAGAAAAATGGCAAATAAAGAATTACATTCCACGTACTTTATGACATATGTGAAGCATAGTCTTCTGGCCTGCGCTGCACAGTTCAATGTCGGAAGGCAGACGAACGTACATTATTATAATAGGTGTTCGAAGTTGCGCCCATTAACAGAATCGCACAGCCGACAGCGACGTCGTAAAGATTGGCGAACACGCCGAAAAACTCCGACGGAGTTGGGAATGTCTCCTGCAGCGACAACGATTCGCGCTAGTAAATCCTCCGGTGTATCCACAGGCGTTTCATACACCAGCGATTTAAGGTGTCCCCAAACAAAAAAGTCTAACGGATTGAGGTCTGGAGAGCGTGCAGGCCAAGCAACAGGTCCACTGCGTCCAATCCATTTCCCAGGATATGTTGAATTGAGGTGATTGCGAACACCTATGAAAAAATGTGCCGGTGCGCCATCGTGCATAAACCACATATTGTGGCGCAATGTTGCTGGCACATTTTGCAGTAACTGCGGTAAGATATCCCGTAGGAAAACCAAGTACGTACTGCCATTGAGTACATCTGGGAGTAAATATGGTCCTATGAGATAATCGCCGAGGACACCTGCCCATATGTTCACACTGAACTTTTGTTGTGCGTTCGACGGGAAAACAGTGTGCGGATTTGTATATGACCATGTGTGCATATTGTGCGTGTTTACCACGCCCTCTCTCGTAAATGTTGCTTCATCAGTAAATAAAATATTTTCCAGAAATTGTGGATTATTTTCTGTTACATTAAGCAACCAGCGTACGAATTCTGTCCGCTGAGCACAATCTGTTACTGATAACAGTTGTACCCGCTGCACATGAAAAGGGTGCATGTTTTCTGCACGCAGAACACGCCACACACTTTGGTGAGAAACACCGACTTCAGACGCAGCAGCTCGTGTACTCGTGGACGGGTTATCTTTAAAAATATTCAGTACATCTTCTTCCATTGCAGGTGTTCGTACATGTCGAGGTTTCCCTGCATCAATGCTTGCTGTATTAAACGATCCAGTCTCCCGTAATCGTCTATCGATTTTTATGAAGAGTTTCGAACTTGGGCAACGTCTCCTTGGAAATTGCTCACGGTACATGCGCTGTGCTAGACATGCATTTCCATGAGCTTGCCCGTACATCAGATACATGTCCGCATATTCTTCGTTAGAGTATTCCGGCATAATTATTATACATCAACTTACTACAATCCCACTTACAACAGCCTCCCTTTAACATAACGCCCACTGATGACTGCTGTTTTATTACACTTTTTTTCCTATACACATAGAAAATTTGCATAAAAAGTACTTCTTCTTCATCATCCTGAAAGTTCATGGAGGAAACGCAGCAGTCACGGAGTTTGCTTTAAGACAAGGCGAGAGCTGCACAATATGTCATTCACTTGACCAGACTGAATAATGAAAGGGTATTGATAGAGGTTGATCAGAAATGTATAATTGAAAGATATTAAAACGGGGTGTTTACAATCGTCATGGGTGGAGTTTCGCTCTTTCCGAGCGTGCAACAGTACAGAGTTGTAACTAGGGAACTGCTTGATTTCTCCCATACAATTAAACTGATATGGTTTATTGTCAGCTTCTTCGAAAGCTTTCGGAATGGACCAAATTTTATAACATTTTCCTTGATGTAGGTAGAGTTGCATTTTTGGAATTAACGATTAACTATTTTGCTAAATATTTGATTTTGTATTTTTTCACTGTTTCAGAGCTTGTAACTCGCCATTAATTCTCAATATTCTAAAACAACTTATGTCATTTCGTAGGATTTTTTCTGCTCTTTCTAAATATCTGCTTCGTTTTTATGTAGCATTATCGATAGTTTAGCAATGAGGGTTTTTTTTACAAATTTCCGATTTTTCATTCTATTTGCTGTAACTTGAAAATTATTGAGATCCGGCCAGGCATTATATACTGATTTATGCTCCGTGTGATCTCCTCTATTACCCCTATTAATATTGGACCCCTTTAACGGAACACCCTGTATATCCATTGATATATATCAACAGGGTTCGTACGGCTCCTGGAATTTTGCGACCAAAAAATTCTTCGGTACCAGTATTTTATTACAGAAAATCTTTCCTTAAAAGAAGGTGAAGTGCTACGAGTTTAACCTAGACTTCTTTTTCTATACAGAAAATACTGGTGAAATTCCTGGAAAAATCCCTGATCCGTACGAACCCTGTATCAACGAACCCTGTTTTTATCACAAATTTTTCCTTTGGAAATGTAGTGCCTATTTTAAATTTAAAGAATGAAACATATATTTGAAATAAAATAATCGCCACCAGTGTAAAAATAACTGACAAACTTTTTAAAAGTAAACAGTTGTAATATGCTTAAAGTGATAACGGTACACATAAAGGCTTATAAATACCTTTTAATAAACAGATCAACAAGTTACGTACGCTGAAGCAGCCACATCTTCAAGATCAATAATGATAAATAAGCTAATTTTGAAAAAAAAAATTAGTTTTTTTTTTTTTTTTTTTTTTTTTTTTTTGCAAAATTAGTTTATTTGTTATTATTGCTCTTGAAGATGTCTCTGCTTCAGCGTACGTGTTGATCTGTTTATTAAAAGGTATTTATAAGCCTTTATGTGTACTGTCATCAACTTTAACCATTTGAGTGCTATGAAGCGCGATAGCGCCGCAATGTATCTGCGATCAAACAAATTTCAACGGATCAAACAACCCAGAAATTTTATTCAATAATTGAAATCATTTAATTTTTATTCAACAGTTGAAATATTTACAGCGATCTAGTGAGTTACATTTTATAAGATAAAATTTTTGGGTTGAAACACAATTTGTTTGATCCGCAGATACATTGCGGCACTATCGCGCTTAGCACTCAAACGGTTAAGCATATTACAGGGTTCGTACGCCTCCTGGAATTTTGCGACCAGGAAATTCTTCGGTACCAGTATTTTCTTACAGAGAATCTCTGCTTAAAAGAAGGCGAAGTTTCTCGCGTTCAACTTAGATTTCTTTTTCTTAAAAAAAAAAAAAAAAAAAAAAAAAACTGGTATGTTTCCTGGAAAATACCCTGAACCGTACGAACCCTGATATTACAACTTTTTACTTTAATGATAATAAGTGATTTTCTTGGATAATTATGCAAACATTTCTAATTATTATTATTAAACACTGAAAGATAGATGAGAGTCATAGTCATAAATAATAAATGTATGGACATATACTATCATTACTACATGTAGATAATAACACAAATAATATTTAAGACAAAACATTACTCTCTGAAAAGACATGCCATATTAGTAAGGCGCCAAACCCGAACGCGTTAAATTTATGAAAAAAAATTAGGTGTTTCAAACATTTTTTCATACGCTGAGTTCAGAACTTTTCTCTCTATAAGGTAAAGTTTTTCCACAAAGAGAGGATGGAAATTAGGAAGAATACGCAGAAGATCTAGTAGAATAATTTAAGAAAAAAACTGTACTTAGATACTTACACATTTTCGACGTAATTTACACAATGATTACTTTTTGTATCGTATCATATTTTCTTTTTCTACTTTTATTACAAATTTTATCTTTATTGTTTATGATTACGAATTTTTATTTCTATGTAATTATTTTACGAATGGAAAAATTATTGTAGAATTTTTTAATAAATTACTAGGGGTTGTACGCCTTACCAGCTACACTCGCCAGCCCCCGTTCAAACACTTGAGACTTTAAGAACACGCTAATTTTCTATGTTTTAAAACGATTAGAGCTTGAATTATAATTAAATTGCCAGTGGCGATCTTTTGTAATCGGGTTTCGATTTGTTTTCCTTTGATTGGTGTATTTTTCAAGTCGTACGGCCGAATCAACTGCTGTTGCGCTAGCTGACGGCTGTATTCGTGATTGATTAAATAAGATCAATTAAACATGTGAAAATCAATTTAATAAAATGACTAACTAAACAATGTCGCTGCCCCATGCAATTTTATAGCGACGCTTTAAGGAAATTGTTTTAAATAAGACGTTTTAAATATCACGTAATTTTCACCAAAGTTTTCTTTCTGTTTTTAGTAATCATGTGAAAATATATTTTTTAACTGAAAGGAAATATTGTTATTTCTGCTGTTTTAAGTTTGGAAACAATAAGCAAAAAGACTTTTTCGAAATATGAAATAAATCTCTCGTGTAAATATATTTTTACATTGAAACTGTTTGGCAATATTATTATTTTTGGGCCATTTTAAATATGACGTAATTTTCCCCATTTACTGCTTTTAACGCGTAATAAATTAATTATTATTTTAAAGATTTCTTTCTCTTTTTAATCTGCACGTGTAAATACATTTTTATGACGTAATTTTCTCATTTACTGCTTTTAACACTGGATCATTCAATTATTATTTTAAAATTATTATTTCTGTTTTTAATATTTACATTTAAATACATTTTTTAATTCAAAGGAAATATTATTATTTGCGCTGTTTTAAAATTTGGCAATAGGTAAAAAAAAAAAAAAAAAAAAAAAAATGACTTTTTCGAACTACGAAATCAATCCCTATTCAGATAGTGAAAATTTGATAGAAAATTGAAAAAAAAAAAACCTCAACAAATTAGTCAAATTTTAAAACTGATTGCAAATTGCACATTGCACACCGCAAGTTCGTCAAATATGTCCTTGCGAAAGATGGTTAAATTGCTATGCATCGTCTTTGATCCTATGAAACTTTTTTAACGGAACTATTTTGACCGACTGCAACATGAAATAGTGTTTAAAATAATTCTTGGAACCAAAAACTGTCTGCTTCAGCGTGTTTATTGAACATTTCTCTATAAAACTACCTATATTAATATTTTTATATGGAATAGTTTTCTTAAAATTATCAGAGAAAAACCTTCTGTCACAAAAAATTCATTTACGTTAGCGACATCAGTAGAGTTAGTTAGTTTATTTTAGAGATTATTTTATTTTATTTTCAAATAAAAAATAAAATAAAATGTAAATCTATAATAAATTAATTCTTCTTAAATAATGTTTGCTATCGGTATTTTTGTATCATTTTATGTTTTTTTTCTTTTCTTTCTTTCTTTCTTTCTTTTCCTTTTTTCTTTCTTTTTCTTTTTCTTTTTTTTCTTATTTTGCAATACTTTATTTATATAGCCTTCAAATTTAAAGTTTTAAAAATATATAAATTTAACAAAAAGTATATTTCAGTGTAAATTTAACAGAAAAAAAAACAAAATATATTAATTTTATGTGATTGCAAAATCATGCAATTAAATAAGGCGAAAATTAATTTTCGGAGATGGTGGCATTCAGAAATAAGCACCCGTATTGATAACGTTGAAAACCTTTGATATTTATTATGGATATAATTTTGAAATTATTCAAAATCATTTTCTTTTAACATTCATTTCTGAATGATTTGGAAATTTTATTTTTCAAAGTTCAAAGGTAAGTTAAAGTTAAAGGTCAAATGTGCAAATTTATAGAACATTTTTTGAAATCTCAAAATAATTAAATTTGCATTTTTAATATCAATACCAAAAAGTCTAGCTGAATTTGCATCCTACATTTTACAATTTACTTAGAATATATCACATATGATAATTGTGATTTTATAATTTAAAAAAAAATAATATAAATAAGGGTATTGTATCTCATGAAATTTTTCGAATTCAAAACGGCATATATACGAATACATGTATCTCGACATATATTTTATTTATTGATTTATTTATATCCATAAATAAATAAGTATACCTACAAAAATCAATATGTTTTCTATTCTATTTTTAGTTGAATTGGTTGATACGCATGCACGTTATTGATATATCTACCTTTATAAATAACTGCCTACATACACTACATTTTAATTTATTTTTAATAAACAATTGAATTGTTTTATTTTTTGTTGTTTATACTTTTAAATTGTGTATTCGATATTTGAAAAAGTATTAAAATTAAGAATTTACTGTGACGAAATAACCTAAATATACTATAATAAATAGATACTTTTATTTTCATGAAAGTAAAGAACTAGGGTGCTCTGGGCCCCTACAAGCTATGTTCGCCAACCCCCGTTCAGACACAGCAGGCTCTAAAAACACTCTAATTTGCTCGGTTTTAAAAAAGATTACGGAAAATTTTATTATAATTAAACGATTAGTGGCGATCTTTTCGCAAGGCTGAAACTGGCGACTATTTTTAATTCTATCTCGCACCACTTTCACAAAACAAAAATAATTTATAAAAATTATGATAACTTGTGAAAGAGAAATACACTAAAAAATTTATTTTTTATGAATAGTGGTGCTAGTAGAATGTAAAATTAGTCGCCAGTGATAGACCTAGAAATCTGAACGGGCCGGGCCCGTTCAAATTTCAGCCCGGGCCTCCAGGCCCGGGCCCGGCCCGATTCAGAAATTAGAAGTTCGGCCCGTTTGTAATTTCATGGCCTGGCCCAGCCCGTGCAAAAATCAGTGAAAACAGACCTGGCCCGGACCCGATCTGTGTAAAAATGAATAAAATTCAGGTCTAACTCAATTTCCACATAAAATTCTGATTTTTCTTAACATACAATTAAGATTCTTTTCTAGAATACTTAATACATATTTATGTAAATATTTAACAGTATATTTTAGATTGTTGTATGGTCAGAAGCAAAATAATGCAGAATAATAAATATAATAACCGCTTAGACTCATTAGGCACTTACATTCAAATAAAAATTCATTGAAAACAATAATAGCATTCAAAAGTAAAGAAAAAATAAGTTAAAAAAGATAA
Source organism: Maratus michaelseni (assembly GCA_963931845.1). NCBI lineage: Eukaryota > Metazoa > Arthropoda > Arachnida > Araneae > Salticidae > Maratus > Maratus michaelseni. The sequence continues at coordinate 113,140,071 of OZ007598.1, read as the reverse complement.
TTTTTTTCACCTTCCTTAAATGAAAAGTAACAATAAATACAATTTTTAAAATGATAGAGATTTACTAAATGCATTTTTCACAGATAATGTGTTGTTTATATATATTATTTATTTTATTTTATTGTATTTTTGCCAAATTAAACAAATTTGTATAATTATAGCTTTTATTGAGTAAAAAATTCAGATTACTAAATTTATTTTCTGCTGCTAGATCAATACCACGAGACCAAATATGTAATTATAATTAAGCATAAACATGTCTTATGACATGCATATTATGCTTACAAATACATTTTTTTTACTGTTTTACATTTTGGCGCATCAGTTAGGAGTAGCCAAAGATTTAAATTTCCATTCTGTATCATCCTTGGTCTCATAAAAAAATATTTTTTCATTGAGATTTTTTTAAACCAAAACATTTAGACCGAATATTAGAGGTCTGTACGGGCCGGATTATATCGGATAGCTTAAATGTAAAATTAATTTTGAAATTTGTATGTGATAGTGACAGTGATGAATTTATTTTGTTTCAAAGACTGAAAAAATATGTTAAACTTCCAAATATTCTGATTCTGACGATACAATGAAACAATTTCAAAAAGTAAAATCTAGAGCTCTGTACGGCCGGAGCCCTGTTAATTTTCTTTTTGTCAGCCCGGCCCGCTAAAAAATTTCTCCTAATTCTGCCGGCTCGGCCCGTTTGAAAGTTTGCTTCCATTTTGCTTGAATCCATTGCTTGAATTCATTTGCTTGAATTCATTTGCTTGAATTTTCATTTGCTTTCATTTTGAAAGCTTGCTTTCACACTGCCCGCGGGCCAGGCTGGGTACTGGCCTCGGGCCAAGCCCATTCCCATGCAAATCTCTAGGCAGCCCTGCTTTTGTAGTTGGGTTGCGATTCATTTAACTTTGATTGAGGGATTACCAAGGCTTCATCCACCGCAGTCACGACAGCTGAGGGCTGTTTTCCTGATTGATTAATTAAGATAAATTACACATTTGAAAATCAGCTTGTATAAAATGGCTAAGTAAAGAATGTCGTTACCTATCGGACTTTTATAACGTCTAGAAGAAAAGTTTTCTTTTAGACGTTATGAGAAAATCGTTTTAAATATATCATTTTTAAATATGACGTAAATTTCACCGTTAAATGCTTTTCGCAGATAATAATTTAGTTATTTTAATATTTTCTTATGTATATATATATATATCATCTCTATTCAGATAGTGAAATTTTGAATAAAAATTTGGAAAAAACTTAAAATATGAGACACATTTAAAAATTGATTGGGCACTGCACACTACAATCTAATCAAGTATGTGCCTTCAAAAGATGGTTAAATTGAAATGCATAGTTTTTGATCCTATAAAGCTTATCTAACTGAACTGTCTTAACAGATTTCAACATTAAATAGCACTTAAACTATAATTTTTATTTAAAAACTGTTTGTTTCAATGCGTTTATCATACTCTCTACAAAACTACCAGTTTTCACGACTTTATATGCAATAGTTTTTGCAAAATAAGCCGGGAAATTGAAAAAGGTCACAATAACTAATTACAGCAGCAGCGGCGGTTTTTTGTTTGTTTGTTTGTTTGTTTTGTTTTTAGAATAGCTATAAAATATATGTTATTATGAATAATTTCTCTTTGTTATTTTCTTTCATAATTTTAAATTTAAGTTACGAATTTACACAACAATAAATGACTTGAGACCTAGCAACTTAATTAAATATTTAGTTTTGATTGAAAACGCAAATTTTTATCTTAATGAAGCACACAAAAACACATATCAATTGTCATAAATTATTAAATTTATACGTAAATTTAATTTACTGAAAAAGTATCCTATAAATATGTGATTGTTTATATATTTGTTGAATATTTTCTCTTTAATATATTACAAAAACCATAAATATATGTCATAACAATTATTTACACAAATATCAGTAAATGATGATCTCAAATTAAATGTTAATTTAAAAAAAAATGAACTAAAGATAATGATGAAAATACTGAAGTTTTAAATTGTTATCTAAACTTGTACAGATAGATTTTATTAACTTTTAATTTAAAAAATACTAATTTATTATTATTATTAATAATTATTAAAACATCAAAAACGAATCATATTACATATAAATTTAATTTACTAAAAAAGTTTCCAATAAATATATATTATTAATATATTTAATGAATACCTTTTGTCCAATATGTCTAAAAAATTATTAAATAAATATTGTAATTATTTGCACACACATATATATAAATAATGATACCATGTTAATCGCTAATTTAATAGACATAAAGGCAAAAGATAAAATATCGAAGTTTTATTTATTTATTTACTTTTCTACAATTATAGAGATGGGTTTTATTAATTGTTTTTTAAACTGTTAACAATTGTATTAACTATTAAAAACACAAATGATATTACATGTAAATTTGACTTACTGAAATATATAATAAATATATTATTAATATATTTATTGCATATTCTCTCTCTAATATATCTATAAAAAATAACTATTTATTCAAACAATTATTTATACAAATGTATGTAAATATTAAATCTAAGTTAATTCCCGATTTAAAAACTCGTACGGGAAATAAGAATGGAAAATATATTTTTTTAGACATAATTTGAGTAATTATGGATATAGATTTAGTATATTAATTTTTCATGTGAATATTTCCGATTATAAGAAACTTCTTTTGAGAACTTCTATTGCAATTTCGCTTTTCGATCTATATACAGGGTGTAACTGAAATGCTTCAACAAACTTTGAGGGATGATAGTACTCATGAAGACGAACAAAAAATGCAATGGAACATGGGGTCGCAAATGACATTTAACCCGTTCAGGGGCAGTGGTATGTTTATGAAAGCGCTTAATTTTAATTCCAAAACACCATAATGGCACCAGAATTTTGCTAAAATCTTTTCCATTTAATATGTATGTGAAATACAGCCTTTTTCTTATTTACAAACAATTTTTTTTTTATATAAATTCCGGTGCCAGTCATTTATTTCAACATTTTAGTACTAAAAGTAATTTGCCCCTAAAAGGTTTAAAGGATACAAATAGAGAAAATGCGTCTGAAAATGGACTGGCACCGGAATTTACAAAAAAAATTGTTTGTAAATAAGAAAAAGGCTATATTTCACATAAATATTAAATGGAAAAGATTTTAGCAAAATTCTGGTGCCATTGTGGCGTTTTGGAATTAAAATTAAGTGTTTTTTTAGACATACCACTGTCCCTGAAAGGGTGAAATGTCATTTGCGACCCCGTGTTCTATTGCATTTTTTGTTCATCTTCATGAGTACTATCATCCCTCAAAGTTTGTTGAAGCATTTCAGTTACACCCTGTATATATTCATTCCCTTTTAATATACTCATTTTTAAATAAGAAAAAACTCTTAGAATTTTCATCTTCTCCCCCAAAAAGGAATGATAATACCGACCTATTTATATCCCTCTGATTGCAAACAACAACACTTCATTCAAACAATTAAAGAGCTTAATAAAACAGTACTCACTAAAAATATCGCAATTCTTCTGCGAAAGTAATGGTGGTAATTATGGATATAGATTTAGTACATTAACCCCTTCGGCCCTGATTTTTTTTTCAATTTTGGGAAAAAATTACTGTTATGCTAACAAAATTAAAAATAGCTATCGGAATCACAGAAGTTAGGGTTTAATGAAAGTTAACGAATGCGTTCTTTACCAAAACCTCGCAAATGTAGTTATTTTGCGTGTTTTTCATATAACAATAGTCTAAGGAAGAATTTTTGAAGACGTTTGGAAAATGTCGTATTACAACTAAATTAAACAAGCATAAAAATTTAGTAATATTTTTTATCTTTTATCACAAATTACCAATACGGAAAAGGACTCCCAAATTTTAATTTAAAGAGTGAAACGTATGTTTTAATTAAAAGAAATGCCAACGGCTTGCTAATAATTATGAAAATTATTATTATTATTATTATTACTAAATGCTAAACATAAGGGAAGTCCTAATAGGAAATGTAGAGATTCATACTATCACTATTAGGTACTGAAATTAATAAAAATAATGTTTAAGACAAAATAATACTCAATAAAAGATATGTCCTATTAGTAGGACGTCAGGGCCGAAGGGGTTAATTTTTCATGTAAATATTTCCAATAATAAGAAATTTCTATTGAGAGCCTGTTGAGCATTTTTTCTGTTCTATCTGTATATATTCTTTTCCTTTTAATATACTCAGGGGTGCAAAAATCTAGGCGGCAATGGGCCTATTCCCACCACTAAATTTTTAGTATTCTTCGCCTAATAAGAATACTGATAAAATTTATGCGAAGTATACTAATAAAATTTGACGAAGAATACGAATAAAATTTAGTGGTGGGAATGAGCCCATTGGCGCCTAGATTTCTGCATCCCTGAATATACTCATATTTAAATAAGATATAAACTTCAAGATAAGAGATTAACTTTATATAATAAACTCGTACATTTTTTCCCCAAAAAAATAATTGATAATTCCGACCTATTTACTTTCCTCATTTTGAAAACAACAAATATTTCATTAAAATATTCATACTGAAAATAAAAAGGAAAAAAATTATTTTTTAGACTTATTTTGAGTAATTATGAATATAGATTTGGTTTATTAATTTTTCATATAAATATTTCCGATAATAAGAAACTTCTATTGAGAGCCTGTTGAGCAATTTCTCTTTTCTATCTATGTATGTATTATTTTCCTTTTAATATACTCAAACTTAAATAAGAGAAAACTCTTACAATTTTCATCTTCTCCCCCAAAAAAAGGATTGATAATCCCGACCTATTTACTTTCCCCCTTTTGCAAACAACAAATATTTCATTCAAACATTCAGACTGAAAATAAAAAGAAAAAAAATATATTTTATAGACTTATTTTGAGTATTAACGGTAATAGATTTAGTATATTAATTTTTCATATAAATATTTCCGATAATAAGAAATTTCTGTTGAGAGCCTGTTGAGCATTTTCTCTTTCTATCTATGTATATATTCTTTCCATTTTAGTATACTCAAATTTAAATAAGAGAAAACTCTAACAATTTTTATCTTCTCCCCAAAAATGATTGATAATCCCGACCTATTTACTTCTCTCATTTTGCAAACAATAAACATTTCGTTCAAATATTCATACATAAAATAAGAAGGGAAACTAATAATATTTTAGACTTATTTTGAGTAAATATGGATATATATTTAGTATACTAATTTTTCACATAAATATTTCCGATAATAAGTCATTTTTATTGAGAGCCTGTTGAGCATTTTCTCTTTTCTATCTCTATGTATTTTTTTTCCTTTTAATATACTCATATTTAAATAAGATAAAAACTGTTAAAATTTTCGTCTTTTTCCTCAAAAATGATTGAAAATCTCGACCTATTTTCTTCTCCCATTTTGAAAACAGCAAACATTTCATTCAAATATTCATACAGAAAATAAGAAGGAAAACTATATATTTTTCAGACTTATTTTGAGTAATTATGGATATAGATTTATTATATTAATTTTTCATATAAATATTTCCGATAATAAGCAATTTTTATTGAGAGCCTGTTGAGTATTTTCTCTTTTCTATCTCTATGTATTTTTTTTCCTTTTAATATACTCATATTTAAATAAGATAAAATCTCTTAAAATTTTCGTCTTTTTCCCCAAAAATGATTGAAAATCCCGATCTATTTTCTTCCCCCATTTTGCAAAAAACAAACATTTCATTCAAATATTCATACAGAAAATAAGAAGGAAAACTATATATTTTTCAGACTTATTTTGAGTAACTATGGATATAGATTTATTATATTAATTGTTCATATAAATATTTCCGATAATAAGAAACTTCTATTGAGAGCCTGTTGAGCATTTTCTCTTTTCCATCTGTATGTATTCTTTTCTCTTGTAATTTACTCATATTTAAATAAGATAAAAACTCTTACAATTTTCGTCTTTCCCCCCCCAAAAAATGAATCATAATCCCGATCTATTTACTACCCTCTGTTTTCAAACAACAACAACACTTCATTCAAACACTTAAAGAGCGTAATAAAGTAGTTACTCACTAAAAATACCGCAATTCCTCTGCGAAAGATTATGTCCCGAGTTCTAAAATTCTCTTACAATCCTCTGGCTCCATGCATCTTCACATCACCCTCCATCCATATCTGTGGGGGTTGTCCGAAAACTGGAGATTCAATGTTTTCCCGAAACACTTCACAAATCAGAGAGCTTTTTTCAAAAAAAAAAAAAAAAAAGGAAAAATACGAATTAAAATATGGGAGCCAATCCGGCAGTCGGTAAACAGATTATCAAAGTTGAAGCCTTGGATGCGAATACATGTACGGCAGAACGTTTCATCCTGGATACTAAATTCGGTCCGTTTTCCTGAAGGGGGTTTCCTTCTGGTTCCGGGGTTCTCCGGGATAACGAACGCGGCCAGAGAGCTGAGTCACGTGATCGGCCGATGGAACCTGCGCCACGCATCGATTTTTTGTTTAGTTCGCAGTTGACATTTTCGTTCGGAGCGGCAGCTATGCTTAAAGGCAAGTTGCTTTCTGAATGAATGAAAAAATGGTATTCAGGAGAAATCATATATATATATATATATATATATATAGACATATATATTAATCACTGACATTCTGGTGCTGTATTCGTCTTAGCTCTATCTAGCTTTGATTTCGTATTCATACTTAGGTTAGTTGCATAGTTGCCAACATTCCGGGTAATTTTTAAGCAAATTAAACCAGAAATTTTATTAAATAAAAAAAAGTTAATTAGCTTTGAAGATCATTAACTTTTTATTTAGTTTTTGTATTTCCTTGTTCTATGTCTCAGTTCTATCTAGCTTTTATTTCGTATTCTGACTTAGGTCAAATGCATAATTACAAACATTCCAGAATTGTTTTTAACCAAATAAAGACGGTATTTTTTTTTTTAATAATTTAATTATTTAATAAAATTACGCATTAATTTAATAGTTGACATGGTATTATTTAATAATTTAACGTTAGCTGGCAACCCTCCTCCTATCTTTTAAGCAAATAAAACCAGGCATTTTATTAAATAACTAGCAAGCTACGCCCGCTACGCTGGTCAATTTCTTTTAACGAACCTTTAATCAAACAAAATATTGACATTTCATAAATAACTTTTATATTTTAACAGAATAATAAGGTTACTATAATTTGTGACTCGTGCTATAGCCAATATACACGTCAGGACACGTCGCCCTTATCATTATCTTCTTACGCATGAAGGTTTCGCTATGGTACTCCATTGGACAATTTGGTAATTTTTGAAATTCAATATTTGAAAAACGGCATAATCATTAGATTTTAAATTTATATCAAGAAAAATACAATTTTTTACCTTTCAAACGCAGTTTGTCTAACAATTTTCTGACAAATACTTTTTGAGCTATCATTTTTTTCAGTAACTTCAAATGTTTCATTTTCCGAGATTAATCTGTTGCAACAATTAGCGAAAAACTCAGTCGTCAGCAACGCATACTTTTTTATTAAAGAGGCTGCTGGATCAGGGATTGTCACCACCAATTTGCCACCATCACTTTTGAAATCGGGTAAATGGGATAATTCTGCATGAAAAACCCATTTATATAAATTAAGGGGGGGATTATCCCCCGTTCCCCCCCTTTATACTTAACCAATCAATCCCGAAAACTAATCAGGGAAGCGCCTTAACACAGTGAACCTATAAGCAAAATTTGAAGGAAAACGGAATAATTCTGCATGAAAAACCCATTTATATAAATTAAGGGGGGGATTATCCCCCCGTTCCCCCCCTTTATACTTAACCAATCAATCCCGAAAACTAATCAGGGAAGCGCCTTAACACAGTGAACCTATAAATAAAATTTGAAGGAAAACGGAATAATTCTGCATGAAAAACCCATTTATATAAAATAAGGGGGATATGCCCCCCGTTCCCTCCTTTATACTTAACCAATCAATCCCGAAAACTAATCAGGGAAACGCCTTAACACAGTGAACCTATAAACAAAATTTGAAGGAAATGGGATAATTCTGCATGAAAAACCCATTTATATAAATTAAGGGGGGGATTATCCCCCCGTCCCCCCCCCTTTATACAGAACCAATCAATCCCGAAAACTAATCAGGGAAGCGCCTTAACACAGTGAACCTATAAACAAAATTTGAAGGAAAACGGAATAATTCTGCATGAAAAACCCATTTATATAAAATAAGGTGGATATGCCCCCCGTTCCCTCCTTTATACTAACCAATCAATCCCGAAAACTAATCAGGGAAACGCCTTAACACAGTGAACCTATAAATAAAATTTGAAGGAAATGGGATAACTCTGCATGAAAAACCCATTTATATAAATTAAGGGGGGGGGGGGTATTAGCCCCCCCGCTCCCCCCCTTTATACTTAACCAATCAATCCCGAAAACTAATCAGGGAAGCGCCTTAACACAGTGAACCTATAAGCAAAATTTGAAGGAAAACGGAATAATTCTGCATGAAAAACCCATTTATATAAAATAAGGGGGGATATGCCCCCGTTCCCCCCCTTTATACTTAACCAACCAATCCCGAAAACTAATCAGGGAAACGCCTTAACGCAGTGAACCGTTAACCAAAATTTGAAGGAAATGGGATAATTCTGCATGAAAAACCCATTTATATAAATTAAGGGGGGGGGGATTATCCCCCCGTTCCCCCCCTTTATACTTAACCAATCAATCCCGAAAAACTAATCAAGGAAGCGCCTTAACACAGTGAACCTATAAACAAAATTTGAAGGAAAACGGAATAATTCTGCATGAAAAACCCATTTATATAAATTAAGGGGGGGGAATTAACCCCTTGTCCCCCCCCCTTTATACGTAACCAATCAATTCCGAAAACTAATCAGGGAAGCGCCTTAACACAGTGAACCTATAAACAAAATTTGAAGGAAAACGGATATTTCTATGAAGAGTTATCGCATTACATACGTACATACATACATACAGAACCGGCTGGCAAGCTCTCAGGGCTTGATAGTCAGTTTGATAGCTAAAAAATCGCAATTTTAGAACGTTTTTTGCTCCTGCACCCCCTGGGGTTAGTGGCACCGACATAAAATATAGCCTATGTTGGAGCAGGGGTTGTCACCATCAATTTGCCACCGTCACTTTTGAAATCGGTTCGGTAGTTCCAGAGATTACCCCCTACAAACAAACAAACAAACAAACAAACAATCTTTACTACTTTATAATATTAGTATAGATTGGAGCAGGGGTTGTCACCATCAATTTGCCACCATCACTTTTGAAATCGGTTTGGTAGTTCCAGAGATTACCCCCTACAAACAAACAAACAAACAAACAAACAATCTTTACTACTTTATAATATTAGTATAGATTTAATTTAACTATTTAATGAAATTAGGCATTACAATTTAATAATTTAATGATAATTGCCAACCTTCCTCGTTTTTCTAAGCAAATAAAAAAAGAATTTTTATTAATTAACTTAATTATTTAATAAAATTAGGCGTTAATTTAATAATTTAGTGTTAATTAACTTCGAAGCTTTCTGTTTAGATTCTGTGTTTTCTTATTCTATATCTCAGTTTTGTATAGTTTTGATTTCGTATTCATACTTATGTCATCTGCATAGTTGCCAACCTTCCGGAGTTTTTTTTGTAAACACTAGGGGGGCTCGGCCCCCCTGCTTGCTACGCTCACCAACCCCCCGCGTAATCGCGCCCTAGCCAACCCCAGACGTAATCGTTTCGCGTTTCCATTCTGGATCGCCTCGCGATCCCTTATTAATCTCCCTCGTTTAATATATATGAATAATCGGGAAAATCCCTTGCTCGTTTAATATATATGAATTTGGCGACAGTAATTTGGTCGACAGGTTAACTAACAAGTACCAATTGTATATATAGTGTTACGAATATTGTAAATAGTTAGTGTTTGTGCTTAAAAATAATGTAAATAGTTCAATTAAGCTCTATTCATATGCTAATATTAATTTTTGTTGCATTGCAATATCTCAATTTGTTGATTTTTTGCAAGCGAGTAAACGCTATTGGATTTCAATGGGAGTCTATGGAAATTTGGCAAAATACTGGAAATAGAGCCAAGTTGGCGCCACTTTTGGCAGCTAATTTTGGTCGCCAAATTTGGCAATATATCTCCAAGTTGGCCCCAAACTTGGCGACAGATCCGGGTCCCTTCCCCTTGGTAACCCCCTAATAGCGCCCATCCTATCTAAATTCTCTACTTTCATGTTAATTCCCCCTAAGAAAAGTCAAAAATCTCTGAGCAATCAGATACGTTTCGCGGTATCTACGCAGATTTTCATTGGTCCATTTCCAAACCATTACTTTTTTTATATATGTAGAAGGAAATAAAAGCCAAAATTTTATTAAATAAAAAAGTTAACTATTTCCCTTTTCTATGAACTCGTTTTCTCAATGTTCATTGTAATTTGTAATCATACTTATTCCGTCCACCATTGCTACCAGCTATGTAAATTCTAATCCTTTTCTGATCCAATCTGTTATGTTTCAGGGATGTGTGGCGATGACCACAGGCACTTCCGACAAAGTTATCTTCGAAGCCAGTTTAGCTAAGAATTGCCTGTAATCTAAATCAGTACAAAAACCCTTAACGGGTTAAAAGTTGTGACGCAGCACTTTCTTTTGGTTCTAAGAATTTTAAATATGGGTCTTAAAAGCAATGATATCAAATTTGAGTGACGCTATGTTAATAATATTTTTAAAAATCATTTTCTCTTTAGTTTTATTTATATTTACAGGTGCAATTATCATCTTAACATGAAAAATATATAAAATTTATTCGCTGATGCTTTTTCATTCACATCTCTCATGAATTCAAAATATGTGTTTTAAAAGAAATGATATCAAAATTTAAGTGACGCCTTGACGTGAATTTAATAGGACTGTTTTAAAATTCAATTTAAATTATTTCTCGTTTGTCTTCTAAAGTATATTTACACATACAAACAATACTTTTAATTTTTCAATACACTGTTAAATATATTACTTTCAGTGAGCCTATATTATGTATTGAAATGTATTTCTTTCAATAAACTGATTTATATTTTTGCCACGCTATCCAAAATCATAAGTAAAATTTATGTAAATGATTATTTTGCGTCATAGTATCCAAACAAAGGGAAATGTATGCAAGTTGGGAAACTCGTTTTCCCAATGTTCATTGTATTTTGTAATTATACTTATTCCGTCCACCATTGCTACCAGCTATGTAAATTCTAATCCTTTTCTGATCCAATCTGTTACGTTTCAGGGATGTGTGGCGTTGACCACAGGCACCTCCGACAAAGTCATCTTCGAAGCCAGTTTAGCTAAGAATTGCCTGTAATCTAAATCACGCATTTTTCCATATGGCAAATGGGATAATAATATTAGTAGTAAATCTGCAGATCAGGAGCCTCAACGTCAGCTCTAAAAGTCATTGTTTTTAAATCTCACTTTTCATATTATTTAGCATCTTAGAATCCGCAATTTTTTTTTATATTACATACATATTTATAGGCATATACCACACTTCGTAGGTTTCAGAAATTAGAAGCGTTAAATCAAACACGGTTTACGCAATGATATTCTGAAATTCTTATGAACTTCTTATTCATGTAACTTTTTAGATTTAAAAAAAAAAAAAAAAAAAAAACTTGTATCAAAATAAATTCTTATTTATGTCAATAGAATATTAAAATCTCCCGAAAATAATTTATTTTACTAATAAAATATTGCAGCAAATGAGAGTTACTTGAATTTTATTGTTTTTATATTCTTTGGAATAGGGTTGCTAAGCAATTAATAACTTAAAGAACAAAGTAAAAAGAAATTCATTTTAAAATTTGTAAAAAAAATATGAAATTAAATTGTTTTATATTTCCCGAACAGATGCAAAAAATGTTCCAATAATTTAAACAATTTCTAAATTCTAATAAATGTATCGGCAAATTTTCAAAGCTATTGAATATATTTAAAACCTTTATATAAAAAAATTAGAAGCAGTAATTTTACGTTTAAATCCATTATTCAAATGTATGCTTTTCATTTCAGTTAAAAATGAAATTTGAAAATCGTCTGCATTCCCATAGGAAAGCATTATGATCTAAAACGAAATGTTCTATATTTTTCGAACGAATGAACCAAATGTAACTAAAAACTTTACAGCTAATTCCGTGTACCTCACCAACATACTCACCAAAAATCAACCTAATCGGGCCTTTTTTACGGCAGTTATCGTGGAACAGACAGACAGACAAACAAACAGACAGATACCAAAAACTTTTCGGGTCTCCAAAGTGAGCCTCAACTGACGTTTCGGCAATTAGCACATATAGAGCTGATAACACAAAATTCAGAGGGGAGGGAGAAACTGTACAAGTATAAGCTCATAGAACGAAACTAATAGCAAACTAGTCTTTGGGGGCCACCGTAATACTTACCCATCATGGATATGCATAATATAAGATATTAAAATAAAAAATGTGTAAACTACTTATAAAATGCATTGCAATTCGAATAAAATCGTGGCTTGATGACGTCATAAACTTTAAAGCAAGGCTAACGAAAAAGACAGGCTACCGCGGTGCATTTCACTTATCTTTTTTTACAGACCGCTAGAGTGATGCTCTTTTCGAACACCTGCATTGGTGCATTCGAGCATCACGTGACTCCAGCGGTCTGTAAAAAAAAATACGCGCAAAGCACCGCGGTAGCCTTTCTTTTTCGTTAGCCTCGCTTTAAAGGCTCAATTACTGAATTGCTTGAAAAAACATCCTTATAACTCCAAAAATAATAATCCTATTAACTAGCAGTTTATTGCATCTGATTAAGCGTCAAATTTCCAATTAAAATATATCTTTGAAGTGAAATTTGGATGAAATACACGGTCATGAAAAATCGAAGAGTGTGGAAAATAGGATTACAAATATCTCGACAACTAATTATCCGATCGACTTCATGCTTTATGCAAAATTTATGTTTTTTTATTGTCTTTTATATTCATTTCTTAAAATAAACAATTTCGAAAAATTTTATATATCTTTCATCAGAACGAATATTTCGAGAGTCCGAAAAAAATTGTTCCGGTTAATCGAGGTTATTGAAATGAAATAGGCTTCTTCCCATTATTACATACTAAGTACATACCAAATGACAAGTCTCTATCTCAATTTTTTCGGGAGATAGAGCGTTTACAGACACACAGACACACAGACACACAGACATATAGACGGACGGTAATTTTTTTTTTCTTCTAAAAATGTGTTTTTCGGAATCTCCAGTGTCTAAAGCGTGTAAATCCGTCAAAAGAAATTTTTCGATTTTCAAAACGATTACAAGACTTACTCTATACTACGTATGATGGGTAAGTAAAAAAGAAACACAAAATCTAAGTAGAACAATTGAGGCTGTTGTTCAGTGAGATCTCAAACCCCCATTCGATAATGTTAGTGTACTGTTCTTAAAGGACATCTCCTTTTTTTATTCGTTGTCAAAATATTTCTAAAATACATGCTTAACTTTTCGAAGTGTTAAAAACTAACTCAATTTCGATTTTAACGCATAAAATTATAAATCATATATTTTAGAGATATTTTGACAATTAAAACTAGTCGTGGGGGGCCACCGTAATACTTACCCATCATGGATATGCATAATGTAAAATATTAAAATAAAAAATGTGTAAACTACTTATAAAATGCATTGCAATTCGAATAAAATCGTGGATTAATGACGTCATAAACTTTGAAGCGAGGCTAACGATAAAGAAAGGCTACCGCGGTGCTTTGCGCGTATCTTTTTTTACAGACCGTGAGAGTCACGTGATGCTCGAATGCACCAATCCAGGTGTTCGAAAGGAGCATCACGTCACTCTAGCGGTCTGTAAAAAATGATAAGTGGAATGTACCGCGGTAGCCTGTCTTTTTCGTTAGCCTCGCTTTGAAGGCTCTATTACTGAATTGCTTGAAAAAACATCCTTATAACTCCAAAAACAATAATCCTATTAACTAGCGATTTACTGCATCTGATTAAGCGCTTCATTTCCAATTAAAATGTATCTTTGAATTGAAATTTGGATGAAATGCAGGGTCATGAAAAATCGAAGAGTGTGGGAAATAGGATTACAAATATCTCCGTAACTCATTATCCGATCGACTTCATGCTTTATGCAAAATTTATGTTTTTTTATTTTCTTTTATATTCACTCCTTAAAATAAACAATTTTGAAAATTTTTATATACCTTTCATCAGAACGAATATTTCGAGAGTCCGAAAAAAATAGTTCCGGATAATCGAAGTTACTGAAATTCAATAGGCATCTTCCCATTATTACATACTAAGTACATACCAAATTGCAAGTCGCTATCTCAATTTGTTCGGGAGATAGAGCGTTTACAGACACACAGACACACAGACGGACGGCATTTTTTTTTTTTTTTTAAATATGTTTTTCGGAATCTTTAGTGTCTGAAACGTGTAAATCCGTCAAAAATTTTTTCTCGATTTTCAGAACGATTACAAGACTTGCCCTATACTACGTATGATGGGTAAGTAAAAGGGAGACATCCTTTAACCCTTTCAGGGGCAAAGTACTTCTATTCGTAAAATATTGAAGTGATCGAATGACACCAAAAATGTACGAACAAACTTATGTTAAGGGTTCATGTACCCTTTGAACTTACAAAATACATGAAAAAGGGACCTCTATAAGAATTACAGTAACTCCGTAGCTAATTGACTTTGAATTATAAAAATTAAATCACGTATTAACAAATATCTATTTTATCAATTAAAATTCTCAAAAAATGTATACACTCATATAAAGCTTTTTAATTAATTTTAAAATATAATACACTTTTACGAAAGAATTATTTCTGCATGCATTGCGCGCATGATTTTTCATATTTGAATGGCTAAAACCAGCCAAAGTTTTTTTAATGTGTACAAATATAATGTGTTCTCAAAATGACCTACAATGAAAAAAAATAAAATTCGTAAATCCTAATTTTTTTTTTTTTTTTTTACAGAAATTTGAAATATCGAGTTCTTTTTTAGTGTAAAAGTAGTTATGAAATCGAAACTTGTTACTTGAGAAACATACTAATAGGTCATTTTGTGCATCTGTATGGTTAATACATTCAGTCAAAATTCCATGAAATTCTAACCAGCCATTTTTCCGAAATTCGGCGCACAATGATCAAAATTGCCGTTTTGAGAAAATTGACTTTAAAGATCAAACGAACCCTTAATCATATAAGCAGAGGTCAGACAGTTTTAAGCATACCTCCTCTTTTAAAGGGAATTTTTGCATGGGGCTTATTTCAAAATGTTCCTAAAGAATAATATGTAATTATAAGCTAATAAACAAAAAATAATTTTTTAACACTTTAAAGGGTATCTGACCCCTTAAAATAACTCAAAGCTTTTCTTTACATACTCAATATAAAGAAAAATTTCAATCACAATTCTGGTGCCAATGTGGCATTTAGGGATTAAAATTAAGTGGTCCAAAACTGAATCACCGCTCAAGGGGTTAAGAACAGTACACAGAAAAAAGAAGTTAAAAATATTAATTTCTCGGGAGATATTTTAAAAATACAAATGCATTCCACGTCCATAGGTTTAACATTCGTGAGGGGCATTTCAGATCTCTCTCTAACAGCCTTAAGTATTGCATTATTATAACAAAATAGAAAATTTAGGTATCCTAAGAATATTTCTGTAATTTCATCACAGTACCTAATAGGGTTTTTAAAAACCACATATTAACAAGAAACATTTCATTCAACATTTTCTGATTCAATTTACAATTATTTGACTTGAAAAAATACTAGAATGTTGGCAGCTATATAGCTGTCATTGGTTTCGCAGATATTCAGATAAATTTAAAAAGAATTACAGTACATAATTAAAAGTTAATTGATAAACCCCTAATTAATATCATTCCAGTTTCAGTTGTATATTTAATGTCATTCTTTTCATGTAGTATGCCATTGACTAGTGCAATGTGCCAGCGATTTCCAAATTTTTAATGAAAAGATACTTTTGAGGAAAAGTCATGCTTTTTTTCTCCCTTTTTTTATCACCGTCACCCTAATGCAGCATTTCTTCCAGTTGTATTTCGCTTTGGTTTCGTATTGCTTCTTAAGAGCCTACATCAGTCATGCGAAAAACGCTCAAGCTAATGTTAAGTCTATGGGAACGTTCTAGCGCGATTTCTCGCTCGCATTTTAATATTTTTAAATGTTTTTCTTTTTATTTCTCTTTTTTCTTTTTTTTTTTTTTTTTTTTTTTTCTTGCATAGTATAGCTGAGGTCAATCTCCAACTACTATTTCGATTTCGGTTGCAGATTTTTTATATAAGGGTACTTTCACTTTCAGAACCGATTCCAACCGATTCCAAAATTGAAAATGCCCGTTTATAAAAAAAAAAACTGTAATCAAAATCAAAAAAGCAAAAACTAACAACGTTAGAGATCGACCTCAGCTATCCTATGCAAAAAAAATCATTTAGAAATATTAAAATGCGAGCGAGAAATCACGCAAGAACCTTCCCATAGACTTAACATTAGCTTGAGCGTTTCTTCGCGTGACTAGCGTAGGCTCTTAACTCAGCTATCATTGATTTCGCAGCTATCGAGATAATTAATTATTAAAGTATCAAATTATTAATTGATTAATCCCTATATAATATCATTCCCGTTTTAAATTGTAGTTATGCCATTTTCAGGTGTATTCGGAATTATATAAATACGTAGCACCTATAGTCGTCGTTTGGTCCATTCGTCCGTAGTTTGTCCGTCTACCTGCATACAACAGTACAAAAACTACCCAACCGAATGGTTTGAAATTTAACGTATATAATCGTTGCAGAATTCTGGCGAATCAATTCAAATTTTATGAAAATCGAATCAAAACTTAAAAAGATATTAATAAAAGTTTTCTTCATTCTTTTAAATCCTATCATACGTAATTTATATAATAATAAAAACGCAAATCATGTGACTGAGGAAAGCAAATACGGGCTGACCATTTCTTTTTTCATAAGCCAGGAGGCCATTTTTATTCAAAATTATTTTTTCGAATAAAATTGCATAAAAGTTACATTTTGAGAAAGATCGTTCAAAAAAATTGTTTGTTTCAAAGATGAGTTACATTCAAATATGTATAGATTCTGAGATAACTTCAGTTGAAATTAAGTTGTCTGCCAAATATCTCGATCCATTAAAGTAAATAAACGCAAAGAGATTCGTTTATCTTGATTCATAAAAATATTAAATCATTAAGGTAATCATTCACAAAGAAAGATCTCCATTGTAAATTTTGCAGCGCTGTCTGGTGTCGAAAAAAAATTCGCATCTGTAAACGTGGCATACGTAATAAGAGAAAAGTCATACTCATTTTGCTCATAACAGATGATATAATTCATTTCACTGAAATAATAACGATGTTTTTTTTACATTGTAAAACTAGTTATAGTACGAACGCACCTCATTTGTCACGTTTTACGTACTATGTCGTGTGCTATTGAGTATTACCATCAGTTTATGGCTTAAAAATTTTTAATGTAAAAGAAACAACGTGGAGAAATCATACTTTTGTTTCATTTTTTCTTTCTTTCATTTCGTATTGATATTTATCGTCAGTTGTTATTGATTAAGAAACTATCCCGATAAATTATTACAGTAATAAAGTATTAAAAACCCACAATTAACATATTCAAGTTTCAGGTGTAGTTAATGTATTTTTTTTTCGTTTAGTCTGCAAGTGACTACACTGTAAAATATGACCAATGTTTCTTATTTTATGAAAATATACTATAACCACGAACGAAAATATAATATAATCTTCTGAGTTATCCGAAATTCCGAATAGCGTGTTCCATTGTCTTTTGAATCCCCAGAAACCAATACATTTCCAAAATTTAAAGAATTATTTATAAAAACAAAGTATTTTTCGCTGCCCGTATTTTTCAGAAACGTTTCCGAAGGGTTTTTATAGTGTATTAATTAGTGTCCTCAGCCTTGAATACCTGTTTTTCGAATGCTATCAATTCTCAAGTAAACATTTTCATGCTCAAAAAGTATGTTTAACAGACAAACATGCAAAATTAACAGCGTTAACAACAACATTAAAATTAAAATTATTTCTTTACTCTTTCATGTATAAATTAACTTATGCGGCCGAAACGTTTACTTGAGAATGGATGACATTCGAAAAACAGGTATTCCAGGCTGAGGAAACTAATTAATACACTATAAAAACCCTTCGGTAACGTTTCTGAAAAATATGGGGAGCGAAAAATACTTTGTTTTTATAAATAATTCTTTAAGTTTTGGAAATGTATTGGTTTGTGGGGATTCACAAAAGACAATGGAACATGCTATTCGGAATTTCGGATAACTCAGAAGATTATATTATATTTTCGTCCGTGGTTATAGTATATTTTCATAAAATAAGAAACATTGGTCATATTTTACAGTGTAATGTGATTTTCAATTTTTGAATGAAAAGAGAAGAGAAATCATGCTTTTTTTCTACTCTTTTTGTATCACTGATATTCTATTAGTGTAGTATTCGTCTAAGCTCTATCTGACTTTGATTTCCTTTTGATCCTGTAATAGTGGTCAGTTGTCATTGATTTAACAACTATCCAGATAAGTAATCTTTCATGAAAAACAGTTAATTAACAAACTTTCAATTAGCGCCAGTTTTTAGGGTTTCGTTCCTCTCACGAAACGCTATTAGTTCTGCTTCGTTGTGCGTCACAGAGCCGGTTCTCAGAAACTATATAACTTACAGTCATGAAATTTTGTGTACTTATAGCTGAATGCATACTATGAAGCTCAAAATCATAAAATTTGAAAAAATCGTATTATTTTAATATATAAAGATAAAAAACCAAAAATCTAACAGCCTTTTCATATTAAATTTAAACATTTTTCGTTATAGCAGATGCCAAAAATTAAAAATCCACAATAAAATTCTTTCTACAATAATTAATTTTCTATTGAAAGTTGTCCACATGAAAAATGAAAATGAAATAAAAAGTTTCACCAATTGAAAATAAGATTAATATGACGTTAGATTGATAATAAAACGGAAATTTTCAAACATTTCTCAATAATACAAGGAGTATGAGTATGTGTAAATACAGGAAGCAGCCTAATATGACGTCATTAAAGAATTAAAAAGAAAATTAATCTGACGTCTAACATTTTGAAGGTGTTACAACATGTCTAATTTTGAAATTGATTTTTTTAAATATCGCATTTAGTCCGCATGACAGATATTTTTATGACAAAGTATAATAGCTGGCTTCGCCCGCTTACAAACCGGTTCAGGTTTTCGAAAAATCTAGAAAAATAGACATGTAAATTTTTACTTTATAAAAAACGACTTTTTTTTTATTATTTCGATTTATTAAATAAGGGATAAAGTGTTTTGAAAGGAATATTAAACGAAACCCTTTATGCGATCTTCGATCACATTTACCCACTTGTTCTTTATTCTTTTTTCAAATGTAAATAATGAAAGTTTTCCTATCATTATGCCATTATCCAGTGAAGTGTTGTAATTAGAAATAAATCATTCTTTTATCTTCCTTCTCTTTAATACTGCCATCGTATAATAATATTCGTTTCAGTTCTATCTGACTTTGATTTCTTATTGTCCATTGTGGTCAGTTATTGATTTCACAACTATCCAGATAAATAATATTAATCCGCATGATCATTTGTTCTTAATTTCAGTAACTTTCCAGCTTCCAGATTAAAAAAAAGTAATAAAATAAATTAAATTGATTACCCCCTCAATAAGCATCCGTGTTCCTTCATTCTAATTTCACACGTAGTTAATGAGAAATCCCCTCATGCGATAGGCCTGTAGCCTGTATCCAGGGAAGCAATGTATGTCATAGAAATCATATTTGTTTTTATTTTTATTTTTACTTTCTTGTATGGTTACTAAAAGAAAGTATTGGATCTATGAAAAATTTCGACACCCGGTATTCGAAGGATTTATACACTCTCAGAAAAAAAATGTAAATTTATGAGCGTTTGCCCTTCAATTTTCACGGGCAACAGCCTTATTTGATGAAAAACGGTCTGATCCACTAAATAAGCGGCCTTATCCCTTAGATACTGAGGAAATTAAGAGCAATCCACATATTCTTACAGTTCTAGCCCATATGTTAGCAAAAATACGGTACGACCCCATACATTATCTATCCTCCGCTAGGGTGTAACCCTTCATTTTACTCGTGTTTCGAAAATTTTAACCCGCCAAAACAGCGATTCTGTGATGATTATCTAACGTGCTACGTGCTACGGAACAGTAAGCAAAGTGTTATTGTGTTTTAAAGTGCATTATATCCTGTGCATTATAATGCTATATTACTTTGCCCCGTAAAATTACGGGCTGCACAAAATGATGGGCACGGAATATTTTTTTTTTACAGGGTATGAGTGGAATCTCTGCTGCCGGCCTCTGCCCGTAATTTTACTGCAATTTTTTTTCGTCAGTGTACGTTTTAGAAGGTCCTGAACCGTTGCCATCGAGATAGTGTTTCGATGGCAGTGCCTGAACACGATTCGACTGTTTCTAGAAAATGTCTGTGTATGCGTTTATGTGATTGTCTCTCTCTCTATCTCTGTATGTGTGCGTGTGTGTGTGTGGCAACTTTTGTGGACGCTGTATCTCAGGACCTTATGCACGGAATTTAATAAAACTTTAGATTCAGTTAGACCTTAAGATAAATTGGCGCTGATTTTTTTTTTCTGTAAATTGCCCAACAGGTGGCACTATTACTGCATTTTTCACTATTTCCACAATAGCTCTATATCAAGAACTAATGCAATTATTTTCATCAAACTTTAGATTCAGTTAGACGGTGACATAAGTTGATGCTGATCAGGTTTTGGTGTAAATAGCCCCAACAGGTTGCACTGCTATGCTGCATTTTTCAGAATTCACAAGATTTTAACATTAGTCAGTCATATCTCAAGAATTAATGAACAGAATTTCATCAAACTTCAGATTCTGTTAGACCTTGACATAAATTGGTGCTGATTAGGTTTTCATGTAATTCTTATAACAGGTGGCACTGCTATGTTGCATTTTTGGATGCTAAAATGCATAATTAAAAAAAATTAGGCCTTTTTGAAATATTAACATGTATGAGATAGAAGAAAGTTTTGGGATTAGCATATCCAACTATTTTATTACTGCCAGCCTAAAGTAATGCAGTACTCGTCTCAGATCTAACAGGATTTTATTTCGTACTAGCTGTTTAACCCGTTCTACGCACGGGATTTCATGAATTTAATCCTAAAACCAAAATTAAAAATAAAAATCAATATAATCAAATGTATCTATGTAGCAAAATATTTTTCTACTACTGTGCATTTTTTTAACGAAATTTAATTTATCATGTTGCTATGACAGCAGACGATAAAACGATATCTTTGGAATAAGGGAATAAATAGAATAAAAAGTTTTGTTCATGTTTGTGATAAAATGTTTTTCGTTATTTTGTTTTAAAAAGGCAATAATTAAGCGCAATTAAATAATCTCTAATTATTTGCATGCGAGGTAAAATAATTATCGTAATGCTCGCTACAGCTTCTTAGTATTGCAGCTTAGCGTACGTAATATGTATATCTCACATTGCAGTAAACATTTAGAACTGGTTAAGACTCGCGCGATTACAGGTTGAACATAAAAAAAGGCAAAACTTCTTCAAAAACATAAAATAAAACAATATACCGTATATACTCGTGTATAAGCCGACACCCAAATTCGAGATGAAAATAGATTTAATACCAATAATTTACAATGTTTTTCTCCGTCTTAAATAATTTAGAATTAAATAAGTTGTAGTCACATTAAATGAGATTAAATAAGTTGTAGAAAACCACTTTGAATTACTGGTATTAAACGTGTTTTTGTCTCGAATTTTGGGATCGGCTTATACACGAGTATATACGGTATTTAAAATTTTCGAATTTTTTGCCCCAATCGTTCACAGGCCCCCTACCAGCAACCCGAATGCCAAATTTCGTAGTTCTGCGCCCTGTGGTTTCCGAGTTTTTGAGGTTCAATGGATACGCGCATGGATTTTAATAGGATAGATTGATCATTGTGGTCAGTTAATGATTTCACAACTTTCGAAATAAATAGTCCTTAATGAAAACAATCAATTGAGATAGCATCAGCTTTTGTTTATTCTAGTTTCATGTGTAGTTAATGACAACCTTTTCAAGCGATATGTCTGCAATCAGTGAAATGGTGTATTTTGGGAGATATCATATTTTGTTTTCCTTCTTTCCTTTTAACACTTTCCAACCTAGTTGAAAAGTGTTTATGACTTCGGTTTGTCTGGCCGTCTGGCCGTGCTCTAACTCCCGTAAATATGCTCAGATTGCTCTGCAATTTTTATATGTTATTGTCGTTATCTATAGCATGTTCCCTATTTCAACGGAAGTGTGTAGCACTTATAGATTTTTTACAGGGACACTCAAAAGAATTCCGTTACATTACGATCTATGGGGATAAATGATTTGCGGTTTATTTTAATGATGTTACGCAATTTCAAATACATTGTAATGGATATATATCACTAAGGTACATTACAAGAAGCTTAATATGTAATAGCGTGTGCATAGCACTTATAGTTACTTTACAGGGACAGTCAAAAGAATTCCGTTACATTACGTGTAAGGAGAAAAATCGTCTGCGGTTTACTTAAATAATGTTTCACTATTTTAAGCGCATTGAAATTTATATATATCACTAAGGTGCATGACAAGAGGCTTACTACAGAGTATTGTGTGTATAGCAGTCATCGTTCATTTACAGGGACACACAAAAGAATTCCCTACTGTCTGTTAACAATAATTCCTGGAAGTATGTTTTAAGTTACTGAACGCGATTTTAAATTTAACTCACTTTTTGTCTATTACGTGGTGTGTATAAATTCTGTAGATCATATGCAGGGAAGCACAAAAGTTCGCGAACACATTTCCGTTTATTGTTAGAAACTCCAGAATGAGAATTTTAAACTGTGCTACGCGTTTCCTAACTGAACTAAAATTTAGCATCCTATGTAGTATGTATACTTATTTATAGATCATATACAGGGCTGAATAAAAGTATTCGTATATATTTCCGAATATTGTATATGTTGGAAATTCCTGAAATTATGTTTTTAAATATGTTATGCTTTTTCCAAATTGTTTACTTAGATGTTTTCTTTCAGCTTATTAAACGGTATGATTTGTAAAATTATTTTGGAAGCTTTGGAAAGTGTTACATAATATATGCTTGACGCATGATTTTTCGTTCTTGTTTATTTTTATTACTGTGATAGGGTGAAACCACCAGTTATTGACACATAACCACTAACTGACACTTGAGCAAAAATCTAACTCAAATAAGCTTTTTGTCGTAAAATTCTGCAAAGTAATGTCATCTAGTGCTAAATGAGACACTTATTTTTATTTTTGAGTCACCATTTGAGGGCCAAGAACATATTCAATGAGGAAAAAACTTTTGAGAATACAAAAAGTGCCATTTTGAAGAAACCATCTTATTTCTAAAATTAAGGAAGTGTTTTTCTAATCTATTTGTAATCGAACCATCCTAAATTTTTTCTTAAAGTTATACCTGTAGAAATTATTTTAAAGATGCATATGATACATTAGGGGCATGATTTAGGTTTAGGGTTTATAGTTATTTAATTTGTCTAAATGAGGGGTGTCAGTTATTGATTCCTAGAATTTCATTTCGCCAGTCTCTGACAGAGTGTGTTAGTTATTGGTTATATTAAAAAACGTTGAAATCTATTATTTGAACTGTTTAAAAATGCATAATAATAAATTAAATTTATCTTGTAGTAAACACCATTAAAATTTAAGTTGTTTACCAATGTCTGACACCAGATGTCAGCTACTGGTTCATAAATGTCAGTTATTGTATATCTGCATTACTAATAATGCAGTACAAATTATTACTACTATATACTCTTATTCTATACTCTGTATTTCTAATAATGCAGTACATCTTACTAAATCCCACTTTTTATAATAAATATTAATGTATTCTGTTTTTATAATAAAGAATAAATTTTTTTAAGCATTTTAATATTTTAAAATAAAGTGTCAGTCACTGGTTCACTTTGTGTCAGTTAATGGTGTTTCAAAACAGGGATGGTGTCAGTTACTGGAATTTTTTACCATATTTATGAATAAAATTATAATTTTTAATAATAAAATGTATAATTTTTCAAAATTTTACCAACAATAACTTTTTAATATATCTCTACTATCCTTTCAAAAACAAAGGTAAGTATAAAATAAATTTAAATTTTTGTAATAGTGATTTGAACAAGAAAGAATCCTTAACCCCTTAACTGTGCGAGGTATTTAGACACCATAAACTAAAAATAGGCACACTACACCACTTTTCCGTACAAAAATATTTGCTTTGTGTAATCGAAAATGGTCTGCCGATTAATAAAGCGAAGGTTGCGTTAAATAATTACTGGTGTGCAAAAGCTTTTAGTAACAAAACAAGCAAACTGTTCTTGCCCGAATTGAGTTCGGGCTACACAGTTAAGGGGTTAAAGTGTCAGTTACTGGGGGTTTCAACCTATATGAATATTTACTATTTCAAAACAATTATTTTGTTAAAATCATCTTCCTATGTTTCGGCTTTTGTGCAACTGACCCAGGCCCAGGCTTAATTTTTCACGGCAGGCTCGGACAGGGCCGGACCCGGGAAACATTGTTAGGGTTTTCTAGACTTTAATTTTTAAAAAAAAAGCTATTTATAAACCTTAAATTAGAATTAGTTTTTCTTTATTTTGATTTCAGTTGTACTTAATAACAACCTTCTCACGCAAAATACGAATAGCCAGTGAACCCTTTTAATTATTATTATTGTTGTTGTCGTTATTATTATAAAAATTTTTATTATTATTATTGGCCGAATGAAAATAATGTTATAAAGCGTTTTTATTGCTTTTCACTTATGACGTTATAGAACATATTTGACTACAAATTTTCAGATAATCGGATGTAAGGTAGCTCACATTGAAATGAATAAGCTACTTTTGACACTTACTAGGGAACTGCAAGAAGTGTTAGTCGCCGATTTTGACGAGAGCGATATCGTTGGAAAGATCACAGTAAAAAACTCAATGGAACTAACCATCGGAAATCAGCCGTTTTCGAGATATCCAACAATTTGTCACACAATATGTTTATTTATTTATTACAATGTATTTTTGATAAAACTTGTTATATCGTTAAATTTGTAATTTTTCCTGTAAAATTTTGCTGGCTTCCGAATAATTTAATTATGTTACTTATATTTGGAAATTAAGTTTTCACATCGAGTGGTTGCAGATACTTTTTTCGTATTGGGAGGAAAGCACTTGAGCTCTACATTCCCTTTCAATTTCTTTTTCATGAACTCTATGTCTCTTTGTCTCTATGAACTCTATGTCTCCTGACCACTGTTATATCGTGTGTCCTGACCACTTGTGTCCTGACCTCGTGTGTCCTGACCACTTGTTATATCGTTAAATTTGTAATTTTTGCTGTAAAATTTTGCTGGCTTCCGAATAATTTAATTATGTTACTTATGTTTGGAAATTAAGTTTTCACATCGAGTGGTTGCAGATACTTTTTTCGTATTGGGAGGAAAGCACTTGAGCTCTACATTCCCTTTCAATTTCTTTTTCATGAACTCTATGTCTCTTTGTCTCTATGAACTCTATGTCTCCTGACCACTGTTATATCGTGTGTCCTGACCACTTGTGTCCTGACCTCGTGTGTCCTGACCACTTGTGTCCTGACCTCGTGTGTCCTGACCACTTGTTATATCGTTAAATTTGTAATTTTTGCTGTAAAATTTTGCTGGCTTCCGAATAATTTAATTATGTTACTTATGTTTGGAAATTAAGTTTTCACATCGAGTGGTTGCAGATACTTTTTTCGTATTGGGAGGAAAGCACTTGAGCTCTACATTCCCTTTCAATTTCTTTTTCATGAACTCTATGTCTCTTTGTCTCTATGAACTCTATGTCTCCTGACCACTGTTATATCGTGTGTCCTGACCACTTGTGTCCTGACCTCGTGTGTCCTGACCACTTGTTATATCGTTAAATTTGTAATTTTTGCTGTAAAATTTTGCTGGCTTCCGAATAATTTAATTATGTTACTTATGTTTGGAAATTAAGTTTTCACATCGAGTGGTTGCAGATACTTTTTTCGTATTGGGAGGAAAGCACTTGAGCTCTACATTCCCTTTCAATTTCTTTTTCATGAACTCTATGTCTCTTTGTCTCTATGAACTCTATGTCTCCTGACCACTGTTATATCGTGTGTCCTGACCACTTGTGTCCTGACCTCGTGTGTCCTGACCACTTGTTATATCGTTAAATTTGTAATTTTTGCTGTAAAATTTTGCTGGCTTCCGAATAATTTAATTATGTTACTTATGTTTGGAAATTAAGTTTTCACATCGAGTGGTTGCAGATACTTTTTTCGTATTGGGAGGAAAGCACTTGAGCTCTACATTCCCTTTCAATTTCTTTTTCATGAACTCTATGTCTCTTTGTCTCTATGAACTCTATGTCTCCTGACCACTGTTATATCGTGTGTCCTGACCACTTGTGTCCTGACCTCGTGTGTCCTGACCACTTGTTATATCGTTAAATTTGTAATTTTTGCTGTAAAATTTTGCTGGCTTCCGAATAATTTAATTATGTTACTTATGTTTGGAAATTAAGTTTTCACATCAAGTGGTTGCAGATACTTTTTTCGTATTGGGAGGAAAGCACTTGAGCTCTACATTCCCTTTCAATTTCTTTTTCATGAACTCTATGTCTCTTTGTCTCTATGAACTCTATGTCTCCTGACCACTGTTATATCGTGTGTCCTGACCACTTGTGTCCTGACCTCGTGTGTCCTGACCACTTGTTATATCGTTAAATTTGTAATTTTTGCTGTAAAATTTTGCTGGCTTCCGAATAATTTAATTATGTTACTTATGTTTGGAAATTAAGTTTTCACATCAAGTGGTTGCAGATACTTTTTTCGTATTGGGAGGAAAGCACTTGAGCTCTACATTCCCTTTCAATTTCTTTTTCATGAACTCTATGTCTCTTTGTCTCTATGAACTCTATGTCTCCTGACCACTGATCCAAAAGCAATAGTGTCTGTCCGTTGCCTGTGGATTCTGTTCATCACATAGAACCGGGCGAGGAATTAGTTCCTGACATTACAGAATAGGTGCCAACCTCTCATTAATATTCCGTAACATGTGGTTAATTTGTCCCAGTTCAACAACGCTTCAAACCAGAAAAATTATTGGATGAATCTTTATTTATTCAATTTCAGGTTTCTATGTGGAATTCATTTAATTTCATTTATTAACAAATTTTTTGGTGCGAAACGTGTTAAACCTGGGTCAAATTAACCCGCATATTACGGAATAATAATGAGAGGTTGGCACCTATGTTACAGACATTTTACCAATTATTCTATATGACCAACGACTTTTGACTTGCGTCTCTTTCATTTTTTCTCAAAAATATCAGCAAAAATAAATTGTGTGACATAAATTATCGGATATCTCGAAGACTGCTCATTTCCAGTGTTGCCAGATTAGAGATTATGTCCCCATTTTGGGAAAATTTGAGCCTCCAGGGGAAATTTTGGGGTAAAAACTTGGGGATTTTTTCATTATTTCATGTTTTCGGACTGCAATTTACTTTTAGTCACCTGACAACACTGGATTTGGATTCGTCGATAACACTATTTTCAGTTCTAATATTTTTTGCATTTAATTGCAATATATATTTATCTTTTCTTAATTCATCTTATTTTCTTCAGAAAAGTAATTGATCACAATAAAAATGGCGATTTGCAAGTTCGTTTCTTTTTTCTTTTTGAAAATGGGGATTTTTAAAAAAAAAAAAAAAAAGCTCGATTTGTGGAAAAAAAAAATAATCTTAAATTGATTAAATAATTTTATAGTGGTAAATTTAAAATTTAAAATTTACTTTCTTGACTAAAAACTGATTTGGGGACTTTTCCGAAACAAAAACACTGATTTCGGAAAATTTTAGAACTTTGGGGGAAATTTACGTTTGACTATCTGGCAACACTGCTCATTTCCGACGGGTAGTTTAATTGCGTTTTTTACTCCCTACAACGAGATCTTTCCAACGATACCATCCTCATCAAAATCGGCGACTAACACTTCCTGCCGTTCCCTAGTTAGTAAAAGTGTTTAATTATTACCCTATTCATGCATGAAAACGCTTTGGGCTTTGCAGAAAAACTCCAATTTTTGAACTGTAGCACTTTACAAATAAACTTGAGATATATTCGTACCGACAATTAAGGTCATTGTACCTAAATGCGATGAGATTTCTCATAAATTTGTCACATTTAGGGTATGTTTCGCATTTTATTAAATATAAAATGCCATATATAAGCAACGAAGGATTAATTTTCGTGCTTTTATGTCACAACTAATTTGTGTTGAAGAAATTAAATTATTATTTATAAACTTAGCAAAAAGTATCGCTGTCAAATTTATGGCATTTTTATGGCAGCATTTGCAGTAAGTTAAAAACTAAATGAGGTGTCCAAAGTACCTAAATGTGACAAGGCATGCCAGTTTATGCATGCCAGTTCATCTTAATTTTATTCATTTATTTGCTGTAAGGTTTTTAAATAGTTAATAATGCATTCTAATTAAATAATTAATTCTTTAACATTCATACTTTTAACACTTTTAACTTTGACAATTAACAAACAAGAAGACACAAATGAATGACGAATGCACCATATTTTTACCAAAACAATTTTTTATTATTGTATGCTCTACACAAGTATTTCATTAACTAAATTTGTATGCTTAAGAAATCCTGGAATGGCTGTAATTGTTACTTTAACTTAACAATTGTGGTAATGTCATAGATACCAAACTTAAAGGGTTTTTTTTTTCAAGTCTAATAAACATAATTGGAACCAGAAAAATTACTGAACAAATTGTTTATTAATTCTACGTGCTTTTTATTATATAAAATTTTTGGTTTTAATTTATTTAAAAAAAACGAAAAATTAGCATGTATATGTCTTTTATTTTATTCAGTTCGTAAGATGTTTTGTCAGACCATGTTGGGCACTTACAACTTTTGAGAGCACTCATTACTACTGTGTTTACTTCGACTTCATTATCTATCTTAATAGATCTATTTTAAAATTCACACTCATACTCAACAATTACATAGCGGAAGAACTTAATGTTACAATTATAAATAGACTCTTCAATAAGAATTTTATCAGATAATCTAAGAACCCCAAAAGTCCACCCTTTTACTAGTCCATTTATTGTTGAGTGTGGAATATTATATTTCCTATGGGCCTGCCATTATGTCAGTATTTAGCCGTAACATCCCCGACAGCTTGTTTAACTTCTGGGACTTTTTAGAAGCTCCCTTAAGCATTTTATTAGCTACAAGTTACAGGAAAGAAAAATAAAAATGGTAATAGAATTGTATAAAATATTCCATGCTTATTACCTAACTATCTGACACGCCCGGCGTTTTCCGATCCCATCAAAAAACAGCACAAAACGCAAAAAACTCTGAAATCACAATAAAAAATCGCGAAAAATATAAAATCACTGTACAAAGTCCGAATGAATGTTATTGAAAACTAGTCGTTTGGGGCCACCGTAATACTTACCCATCATGGATATGCATAATGTAAAATATTAAAATAAAAATGTGTAAACTACTTATAAAATGCATTGCAATTCAAACAAAATCGTGGCTTGATGACGTCATAAACTTTAAAGGCTCGATTACTGAATTGCTTAAAAGAGGTTTTTCCTTATAACTCCAAAAATAATAATCCTATTAACTAGCGGTTTATTGCATCTGATTAAGCGTCAAATTTCCAATTAAAATATATCTTTTAAGTGAAATTTGGATGAAATACAGGGTCATGAAAAATCCAAGAGTGTGGAAAATAGGATTCCAAATATCTCGGCAACTAATTATCCGATCGACTTCATACTTTATGCAAAATTTGTTTTTTTATTGTCTTTTATATTCATTTCTTAAAATAAACAATTTCGAAAATTTTTATATACCTTTTATCAGAACGAATATTTCGAGAGTTCGAAAAAAAAAGTTCCGGTTAATCGAGGTTATTGAAATGAAAGGAATGCTTCTTCCCATTATTACATACTAAGTACATACCAAATTGCAAGTCTCTATCTCAATTTTTTCGGGAGATAGAGCGTTTACAGACACACAGACACACAGACGGACGGCAAAAATTTTTTTCTAAAAATATGTTTTTCGGAATCTCCAGTGTCTGAAACGTCTAAATCCGTCAAAAAAAAATTTCGATTTTCAAAACGATTACAAGACTTACCCTATACTACGTATGATGGGTAAGTAACAAAACAAAATTTGCTATACTGGGCTAGAAGATTGAAACCGGATTATTTTTACTATTGTGGAAAAATCGCAGCGGAACGCGAAAAACGCTAAAAATTGCTAAAAAATCTCATTGAAAATCGCTAATCGTAGGGGACAAAATTTACTATACTAAGCTAAAGTTTGAAACCGAATTTTTTTTACCAATGTCAAAAAATCGCCGTAAAGAGCGAAAATACTCAAAAATCGCATAAACAAATTCACGAAAAGGTCAAAAATAGCTGCACAAATTCCGAATAATTTGTATTGAAAGAGGACAAAATCGAC
Organism: Maratus michaelseni; assembly: GCA_963931845.1. Classification (NCBI taxonomy): domain Eukaryota; kingdom Metazoa; phylum Arthropoda; class Arachnida; order Araneae; family Salticidae; genus Maratus; species Maratus michaelseni. The sequence goes on along the minus strand of OZ007598.1, from coordinate 113,109,181 downwards.
TATATTGGGCTAAAAGATTAAAACTGTATTATTTTTATTAATGTAGAAAAATAGCCTCAAAACGTGAAAAAACGCTAAAAATTGCATAAAAAATTAAATAAAATAAAATTTAATAAAGAAAACTCCAAAATTGGGCTTTGAGGCGCTTTACAACAGATAGAGACAGATAACCTACCTATTAAACTTTATAGCTCTCCGTGCAGCGATCTCTTCAGAATACATACACGCATGCACAAACTTTTTTCCTTATAATTATAGATGATTTTTTAATTAAATAAAATAGAACTAAAAACAATAACTTTGAATATTTAGTTTGAGCCAATGCTCCTGGGAAAATTGGGAATGGGCACTTTTCCGTTGCTCCCTACCCCTTGGATTCAAAACCTCATCGATTGATCGAATTTCTTTATTCATTGTTTAAATATGCATCGTTATTATTACGTGAAATTTTTGATTACATTTCTATACAGACATAAGTTTTCCTATTTTTACTTACCCATCATACGTAGTATAGGGTAAGTCTTGTAATCGTTTTGAAAATCGAAAAAAAAAATTTTGACGGATTTACACGTTTCAGACACTGGAGATTCCGAAAAACATATTTTTAGAAAAAAAAATTTGCCGTCCGTCTGTGTGTGTGTCTGTGTGTCTGTGTGTCTGTAAACGCTCTATCTCCCGAAAAAAATGAGATAGTGACTTGCAATTTGGTATGTACTTAGTATGTAATAATGGGAAGAAGCCTGTTTCATTTCAATAACCTCGATTAACCGGAACTATTTTTTTCGGACTCTTGAAATATTCGTTCTGATAAAAGGTATATAAAATTTTTTGAAATTGTTTATTTTAAGAAATGAATATAAAAGACAATAAAAAAACATAAATTTTGCATAAAGCATGAAGTCGATCGGATAATGAGTTACGGAGATATTTGTAATCCTATTTTCCACACTCTTCGATTTTTCATGACCCTGTATTTCATCTAAATTTCACTTCAAAGATATATTTTAATTGGAAATTTGATGTTTAATCAGATGCAATAAACCGCTAGTTAATAGGATGATTATTTTTGGAGTTATAAGGATGTTTCTTTCAAGCAATTCAGTAATCGAGCCTTTAAAGTTTGTGACGTCATCAAGCCACGATTTTATTGGAATTGCAATGCATTTTATAAGTAGTTTACACATTTTTATTTTTATATTTTACATTACGCATATCCATGATGGGTAAGTATTACGGTGGCCTCCAACCACTAGTTATCATTTAAATTACGCAATTAAGTATACAGTCAAAGAAAAACACTGATAGGGCAACTTCTATAAATATTAATTAAACAAAATTCAATTACTCAAAATTTCTGCTTTTACACATTATTTTAAATTAATATATAACTATACCACATGTGTGACCAATGTCGTGCCAACAACCAAAACCTTAAACGGATTAAATAATAAAAGATCAAAATTGAAATCTTATTATTAGGATTAAAAAAATATGACTAACGTACATGTAGGTGTTATTATTAGGTGCGTTCGTAATTATATAAATACGTAGCACCTATTGTCGTCGCTTGGTCCGTCCGTCTGTCCGTCCGTCCGTCCGTCTGTCTGTCCGTCGGTCCGTCTGTCTGTCCGTCCGTCCGTCCGTCCGCATATAACAACGCAAAAACTACCCAACCGAATGGTTTGAGATTTAAGATATATTATCTTTGCAGAATTTTGTAGAGACATTTCAAATTTTATTAAAATCGAATCAAAACTTTAGGAGATATTAATAAAAATATTTATTAAGAAATTGGAATTTTTTCTTTTTTTTTTTAAATCGGTGCTTTCTTGTTAGAGGAGCTTTCGATGGATGTTAAATCGTCAAGCGACCGAGATACTTATTTTATGACAGAAATTAATCTGCAGACGATATAATTCATTTCACAGAATTAAAAATCATCTAGGTCTGAATATTTATATAACTAGCTACAGTACGAACGCACCTCGTTTGTCACGTTTGACGTACAATTTCCAACTTGTTATTTTATTTTAATGAATATAAAAAATATTGCAATTTCTGCGATTTCTGTATTACATCTTAGATGCAAAATAATCGATATCAGGAATATACTTACAAGGAAGGTCTCCTTAAAGCGCATAACTCAAAATACTTTGAAAAAAAATACTAATGAAACTACTCATGTACGTTATACAGGAACAGTCAAATTTAGCTGCGAATTATATATATATGATGGATTTTTTCAATTTGCAGACTTTGTTTTCTTTATTTTTCTCAATGTAACCCTCCGGTTGTTTCATATAGACTTCATCTTCTAACTCACCGTATAGAAAAGCTGTGTCTATGTCTATGTGTCTCACGTTCAACTTCTTATATGCGGCTGCTGCCAAAAAAGTTCGCACTGTTGTTTGTGACACTACTGGGGCGAAAGTCTCGTCATAGTTTTCCCCGTATTTTTGGCTAAACCCTTTGGCTACCAAACGTGCTTTGTACTTTTGAGTGTTTCCGTGACTGTCTAATTTCTTTTTGAATGTCCATTTGCAACCTATAACCTTTTTGTTAGGTGGAGGATCCACTAATTCCCATGTGTTGTGTTTTCGCAACGAATTTATTTCCGCTTGTGTGGCTTTAAGCCAATTTTCTTTTTCTCTGGGATTATTTATTTCCAGTATTTCATTCCAACTACTAGGTTCTATAGTATCATTATTTTTTACATAACAGACATATCTGTCTGGTGGTACCCCCCTGTTCATTCTTTCGGATCTTCTTGGTTCATTGGTCGGTTGTTTGGACGCGGTTGGTTCTTCGGTTGTGTTGTTTAGCTCTGTTTCAATGTAATTTTTGTCGTCATATGAGTTTTCTGTCTCTTTGCTTTCTTTTAGGTTAATTTTACTATTTTCCATGAATTTCACTGTTCTGCCAATTACAATTTTATTTTGTTTTGTGTATATGCGATATCCCTTTGAGTTGTTATCGTATCCTACAAAAATCCCTTCCTGAGCCCTGTCGTCCAATTTTCCTCGATGTTGTTTATTCACATATACGTAGGCTTTGCACCCAAATGTTCGCAAATAGTGTAAACTCGGTTTGCGATTAAACCATAGCTCAAATGGGGTTTTATTTGTCGATCTTGTTGGTAAGCGATTTTGTAAATGATTCGCGGTGTTAATTGCTTCTCCCCAAAATCTTTGTGGCAGATCTGCTTCTCTCAGTAGGCTTCTAGTCATGTCTAATAGCGACCTATTTTTCCTTTCTGCAATGCCATTTTGGCTCGGACAATACGGCACTGTTAATTGATGTTTAATGCCCCTTTTTCTTAAGTAATCCTCTATCCCTCTATTTATGTACTCTCCCCCCGTTATCGGATCTTATTGCTTTCGGATATATCCCGAACTGGTTTCGAACCATAGCTATATAATCGATTAGTTTATCCTGTACTTCATCTTTATGTTTTAATAAGTATATTACAGTAAATCTAGAGTAGTCGTCAATGAAAGTTACAAACATTGTTTTACCACCTATTGTGGGGGTTCCTATCGCTGTGCATACGTCCGTGTGCACTAGATCGAGTACTCTAAAAGTTTTGTTTCTATACACTGTTTTGGGATAGGGAGCATCGCTTGTTTTTGTTTGTATGCATGTTTCGCATGTTGTTCCATGATTGCAATTATTTAATTTTATGCCATAGGCTAAGTCGTCTTTAACCATTTCCTTTATGGAATTATAATTTCTATGCCCTAGGCGTTTGTGCCAAAGTTCCAGGCAGTCTTTACTTTTGCATTCATGTGCCATATTTACTATATTTCTATCTGCATTTTCTAATAATTCAACTTCGTATAGGTTATTTTTCATTTTTGCCTCCAAATAGATTTTCCCATTTCGTGACAGCGTGCATTTATCTTTATCAAATAATAATTCATATCCATTCTTTGTGGCTTTACTAACTGAAATTAAATTAGATTCTAGCTCCGGTACATATAACACTTCTTTTAACGTAATTTTATTTATGCCTCCATCGGATGTTTTTGTCGTGAATGTAGTTTCTCCGGTACCTAACGAGTTTAGAGTTTTTCCGTTGGCAATTATGACGGCTGTTTTTTCTGTGTCATTTAACTTAGTAAACTCATTTTTATTGTTTAGGATATGTGAAGATGAACCAGAATCAATAATCCAGGTTTGTTTTCCTGCTTTGTCTATTAGAAAGGCTGCGTCGCTGCATTTATCTGGTTTTGTTTCCGTTCTATAATTTCTCGTGTTTACAAATTCGCGGTCAGTGTTTCCTATCTGGTTATCCGATTGTTGATAACACAACGATGATGAGTAATATTTATTTTTGTATGTTTGTTGTTTTTGTGTTTTTGGGTGATTGTTTCGATTTTTCAAATGCCAACATTCTCTGTACGTGTGATTTCTCAATTTGCAATACGTGCACTGTTTATCTTTTTTAAAGTTATCATTAGGAAATCTTTTCTGCGTTTTAAACGCTTTTGATGAATTTTCACCCTGGTCTGTGTTTTCAACCCTTCTGTTGTACTCATCTGTTAATTTACTTCTAATAAATTGTGGTGTGAGCTCGTCCTCATTTCGCGATTCAAGGGCAGTAATTAACGTATTATAACTAGGGGGTAGCGAACACAGCAATAAAGCTGAAAGATGGGAGTCGCTAATTGTTTCCCCGATCGCTGAAAGTTTGTCAATTAATTCTAGAATGTATGTTATGTGTTTGATGAAGTTCCCGTTTTCTTGGAGCTTGGCTCCATAGAGCTTTCTTAACAAAAATAATTTACTAGAGAGGTTCCCCCGTTCGTGTATGGTTTTAAGTGCGTTCCAAGTGTCTCTAGCTGTGTTAAGCCCCTTAACATGAACAATTTGAGAATCGTCAATTGATAGGTTAATTATGGCTCTTGCCTTCCTGTCTTTCTTTTCCCAGTCAGTTGTGACTGGCGTAGGCCTATCTTCGGTTATTACGTTGAATAAGTCTTCTCTAATCAGTAACATTTCAGTTTTAAATTTCCAATTACTGTAATTACTTGCGTTAAGTTTTTCTACAAGCTGTATCTCACGTGATGCGGCCATTTTAATAGTTATTTAAGTTTTGTTATTAAAGAGGAATTGCTCTTTTATTATTTTATATAAAACTTCTTATATATATCTAGTTTTCTTCAATTGTTTAACATTTCATATATATCAACAAAAAATGCACAATATTTATTTCATCATCAAATAACTAACTATATTTTCAATAATTTTCAATTTCTTTTTCATGTGCACACATGTATGGCCAGTGGTTTTTTTTTTTCACAAATATTATTTATCTACTAAAATATGAGACTTTCTCAGTCTCATAATCGACTGTTGGCATAAAAGCCGCCTCTGCTCTGCGCTGTAGGTTACGCGCGCTAATACTTAGATAAATAAATATATATCATTCTGGCCATGAAAACACAATTAATATAATAATATAGGTAATTTCTTACCTTTATCTTTCTTCAGCATCAGTATTCCTCGTACTTCAGGTTGGTGCACATTTTTAACTGATGTAATCCATTTATTTCGGAGCTACAGTATTAAAAACAGAAATGTTGATTAATGAATTATATTATTTATATTGAGTCCACACTTGAGACGATCATTTTTGTAATGGAGAATTATATTTTAAAACTTTGGCTTAACATTTTCAATTAATATTTTACATACAGCTGCCTTTTGCAGCAACAGATTAAAATTATTACATCTTTCTCTATTGAGATAAATAGGGCAACTAAACTTAATAACAAAAAAGAGTTTTTTTGAGTCAGTATTCTTTTGATGACGTCAGACAGCTGCAGCATGCGTGGGTTGATATTAAAACTAATTTCGCGAACATATTTCACATATTAATATCATTGTTTATCTTGAGTAGGATGATTTGTCTAAAATAGAAAAGTCTGTTCATTATAGAATGATTTATTGTCACTTAATGTATTTATTTGCGTGCTCAAATGTTTGTGTCCTTGAACTGCTTCCTGTTTTGAAATCAGTTAATGATATCTGAGATGGTTATAAATCCATCAATATACAGTAGCGCTCAAAAGTATTTTGACAAGGACAATAATTGGGCTTATTTAATACAAATAAACGACACAAATATACAACTATTTTTTATTGGAAGAAACTTGATTTGTCTACATATTTTTGTAAAAGAAATTGTGGTTTGATAGCAAAATTACAAAATCAAACTAAAAATAAAGAACATGATTGATCAAAAGTATTTTGACACTTTAATTAAATGAAAATTTTTAACACTTAAACATCATTTTTATTTTTAAATGAATCAATATTTAGTAGCATATGCATTAGCCTTTATAACAGCCTCACAACGATCCGGCATCGAGTCGACTAACTTCTGTATTCGATCCAAAGGAATTTTTTCCCACTCCTTCTTAAGAGCTTGAAATAAAGCCTCTTTATTCGAATAATTTTTACATCTTATTCTGCGATCTAACTCCTCCCACAGATGCTCTATTGGATTTAGATCAGCACTTTGACTTGGCCATTCGAGAACTTTAACTTTTTTACTTTTCAAAAATTCAGTTATGTGCTTGGACTTGTGTTTTAGATCATTATCGTGTTGAAAGTACCACCCAGGTGGCATGTTCTCTTTACCATAGGGCAGCATTTGCGTCTTTAATATGTTCTCATACATAAATCGATCCATATTCCCTTCAATGCGAACTAGCGGTCCTACTCCATGGCGTGAAAAACAGCCCCAAACCATAACACTGCCAGCTCCATGTTTGATGGTGGGCACTTGGTATCGGATATCATATTTTTTGTTAACAGGACGTCGAATGTACTTAATCCCATCAGATGACACTAAATTAAATTTGCTTTCGTCGCTCCACAAAATACGAGACCATTCGGAACTCGTCCACAGTTTGTGCCGTTTTGCAAACGCAATTCGTACCTTCTTGTTTTTTGTAGATATAAGAGGCTTCTTTGTGGGTCGACGGCCGTGTAATCCATAAGATATTAGACGACGTTTGACGGTTGAAACATGAATATCCGTGTCGTGATTTTCTTTCAGCTCGTTTTTTATTGCTACTGCCGACTTACGAACATCACTAGTGGATAGTCTTTTTATTATGCGATCAACAGTAGGAGTTGTTTTTTTCGGACGACCACTTCGGGACTTGTTTTTGATAGTCCCTCGTTTATTGAACACTTTATTCCATATACTAACAAGCTGCCGAGACACGTTAAAATTACGTGCAACTACTGCTTGTGCTTTTCATTGTTTTAGGGCGGTTATAACAGCTTTTTTAAAGTCATTGGAATATTCTTTCACCTTCGGCATGTTAAGAGAATCACAATAAACTGATATAAACACAAATCAAATAATACTACAACCGACACTTTGGAAAACTCGAAACAAAATGACTTGTCAAAATACTTTTGAGCACAAGATATGACATGTTTGTGATTCAGCGCCTACTGTGACAAACAAGTTTAGACTTGTTATTTACTTATTACCTGCAATCACATCATACTTAACGATAAACTAAAACGTTTTTTATTTAGCACTATGTAACGCGTAATAATAAAGAATTTCTTGTTGTCAAAATATTTTTGAGCGCTACTGTATATATATATATATGTATATACTTTCGAGTATTTGGCGAAAAAAAGACGCGATTTGCCGAGCAACACTTTTTCTTCGCCAAATGCCAGCTATTTTAATGCATTTCGAAGTTGCTTGTTAAGTGAGTGTTTAAATGCACAGCACTTAACGAATTAACCATAAACGATGAAATAGTTTATTATCACTTCTATAAACATCTATAATATATATAATCTGCGTGTCGCTGCAGTTTTTTAATTTTACAAGGTTTCATAGGCTGCATAAGTTTGAAATGTATTTTAAAAGTAACTGCCTTATTAAGAACGCTGTCGTTATAAATTCGATATTGAATAAGTCTTTGTTCCCATGGCAACAATATTGTTCTCTTGTTGTCTCCCACACTAGCATTATCGAAGCCGAATTGATGGTGCTGATAATAGAACCTTAATTTTCGAGTTCGAAATAATTTTAATCAATTTTAATAAATTTAAATGTTGTTCTAAACCATATAATACGATCTTTAAATTTCATTATATACAGGGTGTCCCAGGATTATTGGGACAAACTTTAAGGAGAGGTAGGGGACATCACAAGGATTCAGATTTGCATAGCAACACATGGTCGGGAACGTCATGGGAAATTAGTATGACAGGTACAAGAAACGAAGAGACAAAAGACTGAGATCATCTGAAATAATTTATTAGTCAAAGATATTACAGTGCTGTGGTAGATGATATGTGAAAATATCACAAAAGATGTCCAAAGTTTCCACCATTGCTAGCGATGCATGCATTACACCGTGGACCGTGAATTGGCGGACTCGCTCAAATACGCCTGGATTTTGTTGGATATCCTCAGCAGCACAGACGAGACTTGCAACCAGATCCATATCGGAATCCACAGATGCTGCGTATACAGCACTTTTTAGTGCACCTCAAAGAAATAAATCTATGCTGCTTAAAACAGGAGAGCGTGGTGGCCAGGGAACCGGTCCACCACTGCCAATCCGTCGGTGACCAATCACATGCTTCAAATGTTCACGAACACATCTGCCACAATGGGAAAGTGCTGTTGAAACCACATATGGCGTCTGACATGTTGTGGCATAGTGTCAAGTAAGCTTGGTAGCACCTCTTGCAAAAAGATGCGATAATCTTCAGATGTTAGAGGTGCTCCAATGCTCTTGTGAACACCACCACCAAACGGCGAACGAAGCCGTTTCCGACCATGGGTTTCTATGCAAATCTGAATCCTTGTGATGTCCCCTACCTCCCCTTAAAGTTTGTCCCAATAATCCTGGGATACACTGTATATACATATAAAAGCATATGAGAAATATGTAGTTATAAAAGTATATTTATTTGAGTTTAACTAGTTCAGTGTGAAGAATAGTGAAAGTTTTTTCTTAAAGAGTATTTATCATAAAAGTATATTTTTTGAAATTTCAATGTGTCGCTAACCGAATATAAATCGCCGAAAAAATTAATTTATTATATATAGTTTCTGAGAACCGGCTCTGTGACGGACAGACAACGAAGCGGGACTAATAGGGTTTCGTGAGATGAACAAAACCCCAAAAAAACTTGTAAAAAAACCGAAAAAGTACAAAATGGCCTACATAGAGATTGACCTCAGCTATCCAATGCAGAAAAAATCATTTACAAACATTGAAATGCGAACGATATATCTTAAAATATTTCCTCCGTAGGATTAACATTAGCGAGCGGGTGTTTTCGCGTAAGTGAAGCAGCCTCTTAATGATGTATGTTGCAATGGGAAATTCTTATAAGAGAAATGGTTTAAATGCAGGAGCATGTTTCGCGTTTTGTTCATGAAATGCAGATGCTTGATTTATGTAAGATTCTTGCGTTCGGATTTTAGGTAAAATAACTTTATCGCATTTATGGGACAACACATTTAAGTATATTGACCTTTACGTGCGATTATCGTGATATCGTGTAATTTCCCCGCATAAAGCTCTTTTAATTTTTATATCATATGATTTTCAATTTTTTTTCAATTTATTTATATATTCTATGAATGCAAAATTTTAAACACAATTATGAATCCGTTGCTTAAGAGGCTACTTCACTCAGACGAAAACACCCGCTCGCTAATGTTAATCCTATGGAGGGAATTTTTGAAGATATCTCGTTCGCATTTCAGTATTTTTAAATGATATTTTTGCATTGGATAGCTGAGTGTAATCTCTATGCACGCTCCTTTCTACTTTTCCAATTTTTGTTGCAGTTTTTTTAATTGAGGATACTTTTTCTTTCAAAAACGGTTCCGAAAGTGAAAGTATCTTAATAAAAAAAACTTGTAATCAAAATCGTAAAAGTAGAAAAAAGCGTGCATAGAGATTGACCTCATTTATCCAATGCCCCAAAAAATCATTTAAAAATACTGAAATGAAAAGGAGATATCTTCAAAAATTTCCTCCATAGGATTAACATTAGCCAGCGGGTGTTTTCGTCTGAGTGAAGTAATCTCTTAATATAAATTAATGTATAAAAATAAATAAATAAAATCTAAATAATTTTTGTCTTTATTGCACAGTTCCTAAGAAGGATAGTTTAAAGAAATTTTCATCTTAAACTGTATAACCAGAAATAAATTAAAATATAATTGTAATATGAGGGACACTTCTACCTGAAATTCAATTAACCCTTTCAGGCGCAGAGTAATTCTGTTTGTAAAATGGTGACATGAGTGATTCACACCCAAAGCCATTAAATAATAAGCCCAGTCAGATAGTGTTAAATTTGTTAGCGACACACTAGCGCCAAACCTCTGCTGCGGAAGGAGGACAAAACAGAAGTGGGTCGCAGAGAAACGATACGATTTATTTATATCGATATTTTATACGATTTTTATCGATGTTTTGTTTTTGCACTTCCTTTAAGAGCTTGCTAATTATCGGGATCTTTTACATTAAAGCTAAAACTATAATGAAAAAAAAAGGTGGAAATTTACTAGATTAATATTTCTATATAAATATAGTGGTGGCGAAGAAGTTGATTTATTTATTAAAAGTTAAATAAAAAGTGATGGAAATTTACATCAACTATGCAATTAACCCTTTCCGGCACAGACAAATTATGTTCGTAAAATGTGAAATTACTGACTGACACCGGAATTTACAAACGACTTTCTTAGAAAATATGAACTCCTTATTTTAAGCTTTAATTTTAGAAGCAAAATTTTATTAAAATATTCTTGGTGCCGAATGCAGCACTCCCAACCGCTAGATGGCGCTATTTTCAACTTGCGAAAAGTTTCCCATTTATCTGACTGGGCTTATTATTTAATGGCTTTGTTCACACCAGAAATTACAAACTGATTTCTTAGAAAATAAATAGTTTCTTTTCTTCATGTTCATTTCTAAAAGCAAAATTTTGTTAAAATATTCTGGGTGTCGTTTGGAAATTTGAAATTAAGTGGTCACATTTGCGACCACCACCCTTGAAAGGGTTCAATACATTTACATGCTATTACACCAGGAAGCAAGTGACGGTTTTGGACTATTAACTCTAAAGCTGCAAACTACCAATTGTGACGACAACAAAGTATAACAAATTGCAATCTCCACAAATATTCTGTAGTACAGTTTTAAACAATTTAATTTAAGCGAAACTTTTATAAGCAAAAAAAAAATGTTGATGGCGTATATTTTCATGTGGCAACTTCAACTGAGAATTTGTACAACAGTCAATTACATAATTTAAGAAAAACTTTTTTTTATTGTAACCGGAAAATATTAAAAAGAAAAGTTATATGATATATTAAATCCTCTTTGTTAGTTGTGATATTAAAATAAATGTACAGATCACGTAATCAAGCTGTAAATAGACAAAGACTGCTTGTTCAATAATGACTGGGAAAAATCTTAGACAGAGATTGTACTGTTTAACCGACGAATGAAGATTGTAATCTAGCAGAGTTTCTTATCCCGCGGATTCTTGTCGGACTGCCATCAAACGCTGGTATATTTCCCCCTTTTTTTTAATTAATTTGTAAAATATGCCGTTTTTATGCATTTTTTTAATTACTCAGAAAAGAACAACTAATATTTCTGAAACTATTTTAATTATTAAATTAAAAAAAATTCCCAAACTTTTCAGCCAAAATTCCTATAATTCTGAAAATACAGCCCTAAAAAGGGAAGACTTTTCAATTCTCACTAATTAGTGATTTGAAATTACGTGACCACACATAATACACAGATGAAATCGCATTTCTTTTTTTCTTGTAAGGTCAACATGTGTGCCTTTTTAGGTTCGTTCGTAATTATATAAATACGTAGCACCTTTTGTCGTCGTCTGGTCCGTCCATCCGCATATAACAACGCAAAAACTACCCAACCGAATGATTTGAAATTTAAGATAGATTATCTTTGCAGAATTTTGTCGAGACATTTCAAATTTTTTAAAAATCGAATCAAAACTTTAGAAAATATTAATAAAGACATTTATTAAGAAATTTGATTTTTTTTTAATCGGTGCTTTCTTTTTATAGGAGCTTTCGAAGTTTAATCGTCAAACGACCGAGATACTTATTTTATTACAGAAATGAATCTGCAGACGATATAATTCATTTCACAGAATTAAAAATCATCAAGATCTGAATATTTATATAACTAGCTATAGTACGAACGCACCTCGCTTGTAACGTTTGACGCACAATTTCCAACTTGTTTTATGTGTATCTACAGTTTTTCTTCAATTGATAACTATTTGGTGGGCGGTATTAACAGCAGAAGTGAGTTTTAAGTCAAATCAGTATAATTGCATATTTCACCGTGAAAATGTGATATAAAAGGAGGTTAAAAGAGTATAAGTCAAGGTGGGAGGCAACGAACTGTTTCAACTAGTGATCCTAACAGTACAAGAAAGAAATGCTCGCTGTCACATATATTACAGTACTCACTGCACAAAACAAAACTAACAATTATTACTTTACACTATCAAAACACATTTCATGATTAAATACATTGATATTAACCAAAACAGCCTGTACTATCCATTTAAACCATAAACAGGCGTACACAATTAAACCAAAAACAGGCGTAGGGTGAAACCGATGCATTTTTAAAACGTTCAAATACTATCGCACAATGAGTGCGCTATTAGGAACACTTCTTGAAAGTTGGTACTAAAGCATTTTGCATATTTATTTGCAAAAAAAGAAAAATGCTTCTTTTATTGGAAACCATTGTAAGCGAAAACTGTTTTATTAGAATGTTTTATGAACCCATAGCGTCAATCAGTTTCAATTTATTGTGCAGTCAAGCCGAATAATATAAAAATTTCAAAATGCGAGCGATATTAGCCACACTTCCCCTATTATTAACTTAACTGTAGAAATTACTTAAAATGTATAAATTAGTTTTTTTTTTAAACGCACAACGTCTGCATCTGAGGTTTACTTTATGATGGCGAAAACCTTATTTGAATATTTATAATAGGTAATAAGTAATCATGTAATTAAATTTTCCCATATGTTAAAATGGGATTTTGCGATCAGGGAGGGGCAAACTTGTATCGGTGTAGATGCCCTTTGTATTACCGCGTTGCATATCTGCAACATATGCAAAAGTCAATGTTACTTATACAGTGGGAATTAAAGGTCAATTTTAGTTATTGCTGCTATCTTCCAACACATCAGTTAACATAAGTTGTCCATAGAATTCTCCACACACAGCGATACAGAGTTAATTTTTCATGTCAAAGTTTTATTTGTCATTTGAGCAGTTTCACATCGTGATTGCTAAAATGAACTGACGTCCAATTATATAGTATATATATATATATATATTTACAAAAGCAAGCTTGTATACTTTACAATTTTGTATTACAAAATTGACAATGTTTATGAGAAGTGTGTAATTTTATGTTTTTTGCAGATGCAAAAAAAAACTACCTTTTAGTCAATAATTTGTTATTTTTATGTTCTATTCTCTTTAATTATTTTTTACTTGCTTAAAATGGTGTATTCTAATATCTGAGTAAATATTTTTCAAATCGGTGATGTTGAGTCACAAAGGGTTAAAATGGGCATAGCTGCCTTCTGTTTTTTTTTTTTTTTTTTTTTAAGTTAAATAAACCATATTTCAACCAGAAATTTTACTTAATGAGTGAAAATATATAACTGCTACATAAAAGGAAGGTAACAACTTATTTTAAAAACTTTCTGGTCCAAAATATAGTTCTGCATTGGGTCGAGTAATCCGATTTTGCAAGAACCCAACCCAACCCGCAGTTCGGTTCGGGACGGGTTGACGCTAAATGTTTTCGTTGCGGGCCCGGTTCAGGTCGGATTGACAGAATTTTGTTTCGTTGCGGGCCAAGGTTCGGGTTGAGTTGACTTTAAAAGTTTCAGGTTCAGGTCGGTTTCGAGTTGGATTTTGATTGTTTCGGGTCGGGTTTGGGTTGATCAGATTTTTCAAATGAAAAATACTATAGATTTGAACATAAATGAGCATTATATGCATTTCAAATTTTTATACATAAAATATAAAATTGCCATTACAGATAAAATTGTAGACTAATTTTCCATAATTGTATTAAAATATGGTTTAATTTTCTTTCACGTCTGGATCGGTATGAATATTTTGGGCTCGGGTCGGTTTTGGGTTAAAGTTTATCGAGTTCGGTCGGGTTTCGGGTTGATAAAACTTTCTTCTTGGATTCGGGTCGGATTTCGGGTTGACTTTAATTAGAATTTTCGTGTTCTGTTCGGGTACAGCCTGATTCGCACAGAACTCTAGTTCAAATTATCTGATTTTTTAAAAACCGGGAGGTTAAAAGTTATGGATGCTTTAAAAACTTATTTTTACTCCTAATATTTTGAATGTAATGCCAATACTTCCATTATAAAAATATTATACAATTAAGATTCCTAATATAAAACAATAAATACATTTATTGGCATAATATTTGACACCTAACAGAAAAAAAATGTTTATTATTACGCTTCATTGGTTAATATAATTATTATAATAAGTAATATTGCTTACTATCTAGCAACCCATTTCTACTGCATTGATTCTGCAATCTCACTGTAGTCTTTCTTACGGCTGTTGTATCAGAATTTTTATCAGGAGAGTGCATCTGAAATCGATATGAGAAAATGAAGCGCATATATATATAAAAAAAAGGTGGGAAATGCTGCGGTATGCAGCTTCACACAAATATCTTTTAGCTGTTTAGAAGAGGGTTCATATATATTTTTTAGTAAATGAACTAAAGTGATCAGACATTTTTCAATTTTTGTATTGTTTTGCTAATAATTTGTGACTTTTTATGTTTAGAACCGATTAATGAAAATCATTTTATATAATACCATCTACTATCTATTTATCTTCTATAGGTATAAACTGCAAATGGTAATTAACTCATTAAAACCTAGTGATACCATATGGTACCGGCATACCTGCCAACCATTTTGTTGTTTGAACACCATTATTTTTTAAGAGAAATATTATCTTTATTTGATAACAGAAACTCGGTAATAAAAGGAAACAAAAGTTGCTATTTATAAAAATTAGTATGAAATGTATTTTTTTGCATTTTAAAGCGAAAACTAATTCCGTCCTTGATGGGTAACTTCCGACTGCTTTTAACTTTAGTTCTTCTGGATGGATTTTGATGGGACTTGAACTATTAGTTAGATACTTTTTCAGGGAAGGTTTTAGAATATTGCATATCATTCTACGTTGCTGAGTTATAGAATTATTGGGCAATGTTCTATAATCAGGTGAACCAGATTACGAAAGACTAGCCATTAAAAAAACCTACTGGGAGGATTTTGATGAGACTGGCATTGTTAGTTAGAATAGTTTTCAGGGATGGTTTGGTATATTGTATATCATTCTATCGGCTTTTACCAAATCCTATTTTAAATGGAAAGGATCTATTCTAAAGGAGTTTATCCTTAACAGCCCAAATTTTATATGACACGTTAGAAAATGTAATAGCGCAATGGCGTTCGTATCGTTTTCAGAAATGTGAAAGGACATTCCAGGTAAAGGTACGTATTAGCTCTAAACGCAAGGTCAAATTCAATTTTATATTTGGAGGTTAGTTTCAAGAAACCGAGAAGCAAAGCAGGCGAAGTCTTCTAGTATTTTATATAAAAAAATAACTTTGTTAAATTTATAAAGGTATAAAATCGCTGATAAATCATTTAAAGCAATTCTTGCTTATTAGATCTTATGATAGTACGTGTGATTGAAACTTTATGAATACATTTTTGCACGATGTTCTGCACTTCCTCTCAGTGATATTTCTTTAGGGGACGTATATATGGAGTCACATGGGACGATACCCTGGCTGTACTGAAGATGTTTGAGAAATTCTCATAAAAATGTTTTCTGTAAGTTCAGGATTTTCTTGGCCACATGTGGCCTAGAGTTGTCTAGGAGCAACACAATCCCTTTCGAGAGCTAACCCCTGCGCTTATTTTTGATGCCCTGTTTGCGCTTCAGCAACGTGTTGCAATACCGCGAAGAAAATTTTTTAACAGCTCTCTCTCGAGCGCGAAACGACCTCTGGCTCAAAATAAAAAAATTATTAAATCATAAATTTTAAAGAAAAAAATGAAAGAAAAAAAAGGAAAATAACTTGCTATTTAAGAAACATGAATGCATTCTAAGTTTCTCAAAGTGTTTTATGATTGTTTAAAAATCAGCTTGAAAGGGAATTGAATTGTTATTCATGGGATATAACAACAAACATTCTATGATATTGTAAAGTTTTTGCACGGGCAGTGTTAATAATGTAAAGAAGCCATGGGATAGCCCTTGTCTATCCTTGCTTTCTGTTTGGAGTCCTTTAACAGAATTACTGAAAAACAGAACTCGTGTCTTTCTGCCGTAGTTGTGCGATGGCATTTTTAAAAGAATAAAAATTGTGACTTTTACAGATTTCTGTCAGTGTTTGGGTACAAATGTCAAATTTGCTTTTATAAAAGGATTTTCAGGGACATGAAAATTACGAAACGTTGTCATGAAGGAGTATTTGAGATTAATACTTATTCCTATGTAAGAAGATATTTTTAAATAAGAAAAGTAATAATGAAGCAAATTTCGCTTTCGGTATCGGGCTCCGGTGTGCTCGAGCTCCGAAAACAGAGACCGAACTCATCTGTAGACTAGAAAAGCACCATGCCAAGCTGTTGAAAAACATATTTACCCACTTGGATTAGATACAACACCGCTACAGTAAAAATATATTTTTCATTTGAGCAACCCATTTGTATTCTACAAATATTCCATATTCCATCTGAAATCGGTATGAGAAAAATACACTTAAGAAATTGGGAAACTCTATAGCATGCAGCATTGTGTAATAAACATCTTTCAACATTTCAGAAATGGTTACCTTTCTTTTTTTTTTTTTTTTTTTTTTTTTTTGAATGAACGAAAGTTATCAGACATTTTAATATACTGACATTTTTCTATCTTCGTAATTTTCGCTAATAATTTATACGACTTTTACGTTGAGAACAATTAATTCAATTTTTAAGAAATACTATGGAATACAACCCGTGCTTCCCAAGTTACAGAATATAGATAAAAACCTTTTTTATTATTATTATTACTAGGGGGCCTACCCCCTGCGAGCTACGCTCGCCAACCCCCGCTCAGACTTCGAAGCCTCTAAAAACTTGACAGCGTGCTTTGTTTTAAAAATATTGGTAAATCTGTAATTGGGTTGCCATGCTTTTAACGTTTTAATGGGGCATTTTTTTATTACCATGTCCTCATACACAGCTGTTGCGACAACTGACGACT
The DNA here is from genome assembly GCA_963931845.1 of Maratus michaelseni. Classification (NCBI taxonomy): domain Eukaryota; kingdom Metazoa; phylum Arthropoda; class Arachnida; order Araneae; family Salticidae; genus Maratus; species Maratus michaelseni. The sequence goes on along the minus strand of OZ007598.1, from coordinate 113,091,785 downwards.
GTTTTCGGGATTGATAAGTAAAATCAATTACAACTTGAAAACCAGCTTGTATAAAATGGTAGGTTTAAATTGTGGCTACCTCTCGGACTTTTATAACAACGATCTGTATTCTATTCTTTCTTTGCGTTTAAGGATGAGAAAAATTCCATCTGCTTGTGAATAACATTAAGAACCACGCTATTGAAAAGTACTGTTATAGACATTTTCAGTAACAGGTTTTAATTTTCTCTCTATTTTAGTGCGCCATCATGCATATTTTCATGTTATTTTAAATATGTAAATTATTTATTTTAATTAATATGTATATACGAATTTCTAATAATTATTTATCATACAAAATTAATTAAACATTTTGTGCATGCATGCCTGCATTTATTCGGCATCAATTGATGACATATTTAAACAAATTTGCTATCCGCGATAATTTTACACCTTGTTGTGTCACTTGAATATTGTCCGTAAGAAAATCGGGTACTTTTCCAGTATAGGATCCTTTGCTTTTAGGTTTGGCGTAATTCGAGCTTCGAAAAGGGATAGATTCGTTAATATACATAGATTTGTTGCCAAAAGTTATGAAAACAAACCCAATGAGCTTTTGGTGCTTTTCTATCATAGGGGTCTTGACGCTTTTTTTAAAAATGCTTGGCGCAATTCGGGCATCAGAAAGTGAGATTTGGTGCCAAATGACATTAACAGCCATGGAAACAAATTCGACGATTTTTTTGTTCATATGCGTATTTTAATTATTCGTATATTATTATTGTTTTTTCTATACAAATTACTTCTGATTATATATAAAATAGGATAAATGACATTTTACGCTAAACAAATTGTATAAATATTTTTTTGCTCCTTTCTTTTGCGTTTACATAAATGACGTCATTTGGACGAATTTATTCAAAACATTTTCAGTTTATAAATTAAATTAAATGCTGACAGACGATTGAATCCTGACAACGATGGAAATGTGATTTTTTTTTTCAAATTTTCCTGAAAAACATAATTTAATTACAATCTTGTCTTCATTATCGATTGAAATAAAATATAAATTCAATTTCAATTTGAAAATGACGAATAAAAAGAAATCAATAATCCCTATCGGGATCCTTTTCAATTTTTTTCCCTTTTTTGTCACAAAAAAACTGAGTAATTAGTTGCCATCATTACAGAAATGTCATTAAAATTAGAAAAAAATTAATATCTCGAAAACTAATTCCAATTTCAAAATTTTATTACCAGTTTTGACATCCGCGGATTTTTATGGACAATTGATATTAATTTCACCATCAAGCGTTTAATATTTTATTAAAAATAGCCCTGAAACATAATCAGTCGTTTAATCAGTCGTTTCATAAAATCGTTTCATAAATTCGTTTCATAAAATCGTTTCACAAATTTGTTTCATTAGGATTTTATATATATAGGGTAGATTGAAAACTCTAATAGATATTTTACATTTAATATTTTATTTTGGGATCGTCAGGTAACAACACCAAAAAGCATTTTAAATGAAAAATACCAATTATGTATTCAAATAAAGTTTTGAAATTCATTAAGGCGATACTTTCGTATTAGTCGGAATTAATAGTCGAAGAAATTGCCAAAGATTTTGCTACTTACAGCAGACAATGGATTATGATAATTGCATTAGTTTGTGTGCGTAGTTCGATTGCATATCTGTTATATTTGTGTTTTGTTGATTTTATTTATTTATTGATGAAGTTTTAATTTCCTTATGGAAAAATCCGAAAAAAATTCTGAACTATATATATTGTTTCAACTGCAAACGGGTCAATGTTTTGCAACTGGGCTGCACCAGGGTTCGTACGCTTTTAGCACAATTTTTAATAGAATATTTCTATTTAATATTTAAATAGTAGAAACTGTATACACCTTATTTAATAGCAGGATTTGTAATACTTTTCTGCATTTAAATAAAGCGAAAAATTCTATTGAAAAAGTGGGGTAAAAGCGTGCGAACCCTGTGCACGCAATAGAAATAGATTTTTTATCTTTTAAATCATGCTTGAAATTTTTATTAAAATCCTAAAAAAAAAAAAAAAAAAAAAAAAAAAAAATCAATAAACTGATATACAGTTTTCAAACAGCATAAAATATTCTTTCAAATTGCATTTGAAATAATATTTTATTTTCTATTTGACAGTGTAACAATTTAAATTGTGCGATGTTTAGAAGTTAAAATAATTGTAATAAAAGCGAAACTTATTGGTCAGTTGTTGCAATCGTCAGTATGACGTCAGTGTTACTCACGGACAAAATTTTGCTTTATAATATAGATAGACATATTATGGAGAGTCAGGCGTTCAAGTGTGTTGACACTCGTGTGAAAGATGATTTAATTCTTTTATTAAGCTGTTCATTTCGCATGATTTAATTTGATAGAAAATCACGTCAAACTATGCTTGTAAAGATCCAAAAGCTACGTGCTGTGTATAGTAAATGCGAAACCACAGTCTGATCGAATGAAGTTTGTTAACACTTTGCCGTCCGCATGTTTCGTAAAAATATTTCTATTCGTAACGTGTTGAAATGATGGATTGACACCAGAATTTAGAAACAAATTTATTCGAAACAAGTAAAATCTTTCCTTCATGTACTTGATAAAAGGGAATTTTTCATTCCAAAATTCTGGTGCCCAATGTAGCATTTAAGGATTAAAATTAAGTTACTTTACGTACGACACCACTGTGGTGTCGCCGAACGGCAAAGTGTTAATAAAAACAATGCTTCGAATACAATTTGCGAGTTTTTCTAGTGATGTTGGGATCTAGTGTCTTAAAGAGAATGTGCGGCCTTCGAGGAACGGTTTTACTGGTTTCCTAATAAATCCCTTATAACGCTGGGGTGCAATTGAAGTGTCGAAAGCAGTGGTTCCCAATGTCGGACCCCACAAAGATGAAATTTGACTATTTAAGGGTTTAATTTCAAATTTGTTACTTACCCATTCGCTGACAGTGGTATTTGGAAGAGTATTTTTGTAGGCTAATATTAAAAATAATACATCCAAACTTTAAAAACAAGCTTAAAAAATAAGTTTTTTGCTGAATTTTAAAAAACGTTCCCAATTAAAAGTTTAAAAAAGAGCAGTTTTTTTTTAAATATTTGACACCTTTTATTAATATTATTGTTATTATTCTTTTTATGTATAATATTAAAATACTATAATTTTTCTGGTTTCTGATGTATTTTATAATTTTTGAACTTTTTCGACTACTTATTGAAAGATCCTTGCATTTCTATTCGCTCTGGTATATGTCACTTAAAGAAATTTTACACGTGAAAATACTAAAGGGTATACATAAATTCGCGTATATTGAACATATTTAACTTTTTTTTTTTTTGTAATATCTTAACGTGAAACTTTTTCTGCGCTGTAGCGTTCGGAAATGCCCACTGTCAGTTCAAAATGTCAACTTTGAGAGCATTTTATGAAAGATCTTCTGCCTTTACCAAAAATGGAAAAATCATTTCGATTAGAAATTTTCTGAATAAGAGAATCTGCCATATTCATGCGTCTGCGCAAAATTCACCTCCTCGATAAGTTAAAAAATATGAAATAAATGGTTATTGTTAAGACTATGTTAAGATTCCTCCATGTGAATAGAGATCACTTTTTAAATAATAAAAGATATATGTTATGGAGTGGAGGTTGGCATAGTGATTTTACAAGTGCTTCGGCGTGGTTTAGCCAATAAAAGATTGGGAAACACTGGTCTAAAGAAAAATCATGAGGCTATTTTTAATTGTAAAGAAATAATGATGCCATTTATAATAAAGTAATCAGGGGCGCCATTTGGGGGAGGCTGGGAGGATTCCATTGAAGGAATTTTAAATTTTAGAGTGCATGGTATTTAGGTCCCGGTGATTAGATACAACGCCTGGAAACGCAATGGAAAAATTTCATAGCCCCAGTCCCAACGAAAATAATATGATACAGTTATAAGAGACGGTGTACTTGTTAAATCGGAAACTTGTCTGAAACAGGATATTTTCCCGCTTTCTTGCTGATCCTTCTCAGAATTTTTACTGCAATTCAGGGTCATGATTTTTTTTTTCCGTTTAAGGTCCCGCTGATATTTTGGTCCCTTGTCATTTCGGTACGTTGCCATGCCTGTCCGCATGGATATTTTCCTTAACCCATTTTAGGCCAAGCATAGAAATTTTATAAAATGTGGTATTATTTGCATCGAAATTTGCTTAAATTACATTCATTAAGACACCAAAAAAGTTTCGTGCAGGAAAAATAATTTTTTTATTTAATTTGACGTCACCATTATTTATTTACCATTAAATTTAAATAAAAAATGTTAAGTTTTCTTATGGCATTTGTTTTATTTTTGTTTTATTTACAAAACTTGCAACTTTACTCCATTATAAAAACATATGATTAATCTCAAGTGGAATAATTATACATTTCCAAAAAGTCGAATTTGTCAATAACCACTTCAAGTAAATAACCAGCGTATTTTGAAAATTTCTCAACAGAAAGTGATTACTTCAATTGAATTTCTAATATTTTATAGATGTCTCCAGAACCCTTAAAAATAGCAGAAAAATAAAATTAGTGAAAAATATACATCACAGTGTTAATAAAAATATATTTATTGAAATGGTGCGTTTACGCACCTTTGGCCGAAAATGGGTTAATTTGCATTTTGTAATCGGGTTGCAACAGCTATCATGGTAAATTACTCCTTGAGGGTTGGTTCCAGTGGCGTAGCGTCAAGGGGGGCACGGATCACTTTACTACCAGTATTTTTATATACTATATTTGGACTTATTTAATTCATACCGTTCAAAGATTAAATAAGGCTAAATGTAGTAGAATATTATACTGGTAGTAAAATGATCGTGCCCCCCCCCCCTGACGCTACGCCACTGGTTGGTTCACTCAATTGTGATCGCAGACTTTGAATGAATCTCGTTCTGTCCCTAGTGAATATTGTCTGTTTTTAAAATAACTAACTTTAACTGTTCTTGATTTGTTCAGTCGTTTGCTATGCAATGGATTTTTTGTACTGATGATGCCTCGCGTGTCGCTTGGCGAAACGTTTACAAATTGTATTAGGTAGCTTTCAATACAAAAAAGTATAAAGCTACCTATTGCAGCCGTTCGGAGGAAAGAAGTTCCGGAAAATTTCGATGTATTTTCACCGATCATGACCCCCAGACCCCAAAACCACCCTCCGTTCAAATGTTGATTTATATATAAATATATCCATATATATATCTGACCTATGTCATACGATAACGCTCGTATTTATAAATCAATTTTGATGAAACTAATTGTGTGTATTAAGCTCACCAATGTCTCGACCGAGTTCGTTGGCCAGCTTGGTCCGCCATTTTGTTTCAAGATGGTGGCCATTTAAAAATTTAAAACTAAAATAAATATACAAAAAAGTTAAAAATTCAAATTTATTTTTCATTACGTGTTAGGCCTTGATACAAGGATTCCAGAGCATTTTTTGGTTTACCTCTATCTTAAAAAATGGTTGAGATAGAGCAGTTTGAAATTCTAGGGTGGCTGACATTTTGAAACAAAAAAGTCCTTCCGATTTGTACCGGGAGAAAAAGGTACCTTTCCTATATCTTCGTTTTAAAATTTTAGCTAATGTTACACGAAAACAGCAAGTTAAAATGCAAAGAAACGTTTACAAAAGATTCGTTAATACTGAATTTGAATAAGAATTTCGCCAAATTATTGAGCAATAGCCAAATTGGCTTCATTTATAAAGACTTATTTTGGTCGCCAAATTTGGCGATATTTCGCCAAATGTCACAAATTTTGCTAATTTTGCCAAATTTTGGCGCTAACGTATATGAATATATAGTTTTATGCGTATGATTGGGAAAATTATTACAACAATGAAAGAAAATAATTTGCGAGTAATCGCGTTAATGTGCTATTTTGTTTCAAAATGTCAGCCACCATAGAATTTCCAACTGCTCTATCTCAGCCATTTTTTAAGATAGAGGTAAACCAAAAAATGCTCTGGAATCCTTTTATCAAGGCCTAACACGTAATGAAAAAATAAATTTTAATTTTTAATTTTTTTGTATATTTATTTTAGTTTTAAATTTTTAAATGGCCGCCATCTTGAAACAAAATGGCGGACCAAGCTGGCCAACGAACTCGATCGAGACATTGGTGACCTTAATACACACAATTAGTTTCAACAAAATCGATTTATAAATACGACTGTTATCGTATGGCATACGTCAGATATATATTTTGACGAAGTTGAGATATTACGATGAATAATATTCGGTGAAAAAAAAAATGGCAGTCGTTCAACGATATAGCAAGTTGCAGTCGATATTAGCGAGTATGGCGAAGTAGAAGGCAATGAAATGAGTCCACCAAAGTTTTCCAATAAATCCAGCCAATCTCCAGACAAATAATTTTATTAGAAGACGAACAACACAGAAACAATTCCCAAAGGTCTAAAACTTATAGCCCTCGGGCTAACGTTGCTTCACTTCATTGAATTAAGATGTTACTGGGCCAGTTGAATATTCTACGGACATAAAACACCAGACACATATTTGTTTAGACTTCCAAACGTCAAAAAATCTAGTGCTCCGACCGATGCGACCTGGTTTTGTGCCTTCAGCGGAGACATACAGTAATTTACGTCACGAGCGTACAAACCAATGAGTGAGAGGCTAGCTCCAGCCCAGCAAATGAGGTGCGAAGGAGGAGCTAAGACGGTAAAGAATTCCGAACCTGGTAGCGGATTAATTTTGGAGTGAAACTACCTCAGCGCGCGAAAAATTTAGCATAATAATAATAATAAAAAGAAAATGGCTTTTAAAAAACATTCGAAATGAGAACGCGTCTCAGAATTTTATAGATTGGGGAACTGATAAAAGCTACGAATGATCTTAAATTTTAGATTAAGATTTGGAATAAAATAATTATTAATATACGGATATTTACTTTTAAAAGGACTTTAAATAGGAATAGATATTATTAAGAATTAAGGAAATACTGACTATGACAGAAGTTAGATTAATTTTAAAATATTAATGCGAATAAAATGGAAGGATACGAAGGAAATAAATTTTTATATAACATATATATATATATATATATAAATCAACATTTGAACGGAGGGTGGTTTTGGGGTCTGGGGGTCATGATCGGTGAAAATACATCGAAATTTTCCGGAACTGCTTTCCTCCGAACGGCTGCAATAGATAGCTTTATACATTTTTGTATTGAAAGCTACCTAACAGCACATTGACGCGATTACTCGCAAATTATTTTCTTTCATTGTTGTAATAATTTTCCCAATCATACGCATAAAACTATATATTCATATCCGTTAACGCCAAATTCTCGCCAAAATTGGCGACATTTGGCGAAATATTGCCAAATTTGGTGACCAAAATAAGTTTTCATAAATGAAGTCAACTTGGCTATAGCTCAATAATTTAGCAAATTTCTTATTCAAATTCAGTATTAACGAATCTTTTGTAAACGTTTCTTTGCATCTTAACTTGCTGTTTTCGTGTAACATTAGCTAAAATTTTAAAACGAAGATATAGGAAAGCTACCTTTTCCTCCCGGTACAGGCCGGAAGGACATTTTAAGTATATATTTTAAAAAAATTATTTTTTAACTGTGCTCAAGTCTGTCTTAATTTATTTTATTTGGTGTTTTAATATTTTCCTTACATTTACACAGAGGTTTACGTGTGAATAATAAAGTTCTTTTTTAATGCCACACTTAAAAACCTGTGAAAATGGAACCTCTATATGATGGAATTTGGTCTAAATGAAAAATTTTCATATTTCGACGAGATGTCTAAATTGTATATATATATGTTTTGTTACTTAGGTTCGATTCAACCATAGTATTCAAAAGAAAGTCCTGAATATTTTGCAGATGACAAAACTGTATATTTTAGCATGAAGGAATATATATGGAGTATATATGTTGATTTTTTTACTTAAAAGATAAAATTGTTATTAGAGATATAGCTGTAATGTACACTTGTCCATGATTGCATTAAAAGATGAATTAATATATTTAATTTATGGTTTGTGTTTAAATATTTCGGGCTCGGGTCGGTTTTGGATTGACGTATATCAGATTTGCGTCGGGTTGCGGGTCGACGAAATTGAATTTCTTTTCTGTGAGGTTTGTATCGAGCTGCGGATTAGCGAAAAATAAAATGTTGGGTTCGGGTCAGATTGCGGAGTTACTTGAAATAGAATTTTCAGGTCACGCAGAACTCTACACTGAACCATCCTGCGACGAATGTTAATTTTATTTTACTTGTTAACAAAAGATTATTACAAGCATTCAAAAAGTATTATTTGTTTGATGTACAATTAACCAATAAATTATAAATAAGCAAATAACATTTCTCTTTAGAAGTGCTCGTACCATCGGCTGATTGCATCTTTTCCAAACGACCAAACATATTCCCTGGAGTAATTTGATGAAACTACTCTGTTAATTTATTCTGTTTTCCAACACGCAAAAATTACTGGTCTTTTATCTTACGGTTAATGAATTAACCTGAAGTGGATCGTATAAGGATTACTTTTAAAATGCGTTTATCGTCCTCGAGGATAATTCTTTTTTCCAGTCGATCAAATATATTCCCTGAAGAATTTTCGTAAAACTCTATTGTTCATTTATTATGATAAAGTGTTTTAAAAATCTCTTAACATCTTATCGGATTTTGAACTGCCGATATCTTCCCGGATTTTAAGTTGGCGACAGTACATACGAGGAAGGATCAAATGAAAACAGCAATTAATTTTTTTTTTCAACTACTAGGAGGCTCTGCCCCCTGCTCGCTACGCTCACCAACCCCCGTTCTGATTTCACAGTCTCTTAAAACCTGGTAATGTATCCTGTTTTAAAAAGATGATGATGATGATATCACAAACGGCGACTATCTTCTGTAATCAGGTTATAATGCTTTTTCATTTAACTGGTTATAATGCTTTTTCATTTAATTCATCTTTTTTATTTTTAATATTCATGTGTAAACACAATTTTTATGACGTAATTTTCTTTATTTCCTGCTTTCAACACGTGATCATTTAATTATTATTTTAAACTTTCATTATTGTTTTTAATAGTCTCGTGCAAATACATTTTTTATTTGAGATAAAACATAATCCTTTGCGCTTATTTAGAAATTGGCAACAATATAAAAAAATGACTTTTTCAATAAAAGATTTTTTACTCGATTTTTAAAGATTTTTTGAGTTTTTATTGTCCGTCCGTGATAATTTTTTGAATTTCTGAAGGCTTGTTATATTTCGTGTCTGGTGGTATGATTTTCTAATCCGTAGGATGGCTAGAAAAAAAGTAATCGCTCCTCAAAAAAGTCCCTAGTAAAAAAGCGATGAGAATAACCCGGAATATCTACGCAGATTTTCATTGGTCCATTTCCAAATCATTACTTTTTTATATATATACAAGGATTTTATTGCAGGGATAATGTTTGGTTACAGCGCCTAGAATACATAGTGTGGAAAACGGCTACAAAATAGTACTAAAAAATTGAATCCGATAAATGTAGAACAATGCTGAAAAGATAACGGGTAGATCGCAGCGACATCTTCTAGCAGTGGCGTAGACAGGGTGGAGGTCCAGATGGTTTGGATACCACTAATTTTATAAAAATATTTTTGCCTTATCTAATCGAAGAATTTTCTGCGATATTGAAGAAGAAAACTTTATAATATTACTGGTTTCCAGAGCATCTGGACCCCCTCCCCCACATCTCTGGCTACGCCACTGTCTGCTAGCTCTTTTCAACGCAAACATTGTATAAGAATCGAACTGAGAAAACATTTCAGCTAGTGGTAAATATTTTAAATAATTAAATTATACCCTATTTCCTTTGACTTGGATAGTGATTTTCATAAGCTTTGAAAATATGAATGATATCGATCATGGCCAAAAAACGTGATACACATTCCTTTGTGCCTGGTTGCAGTACTCGATATAAGACAGCAAACTTGAAACTATCCCTATTTAGCATACCAAAGGATGAATCTCTGCTAGAGGAGTGGAAAAGATTAATTCCCTGATATGATGAAAAACTAACTTCAAAATCAGTTACATCTGAAATATACACTTACAAGAAGATTTTATTAACAGAAATTATGTTCATGTTGTCAATAGTGAAACGGCTATTTTGCTACAGGTAAATCTATTTTTAAAGCAGATGTCGCTGCGATCGCCCTATTATTATACCGCATCGTTGCACGTTTATCGGCTACAATTTTTTAGCACTTTTTAAAGCATTACCTGTTTGGCTTTTTTTAAATTTCGAAATTTCGCATTCATACCAGAAATTCCCTATAATGTTCTTTTGATTACTTAATGGCAGATATTTCGTGACTTCTTAAAGTAAAAATTCTTGTTTCAGAGTTTCCCGTTTGAATTCGAAAATTTTGAATTAAGAAACGGTAAAACCGTTTTCCACACTATGTATTCTAGGCGCTGTCGTTTGGTGGTACACAACTTTTCTACATGGTCCTTTCCCCTTTCCCACTTACGCCAGTGGACCGGTAACGCGTCGATACCGCGTGCGAAGAAATCTTTTGGCTGTCTGTGTAGCCCCTCATGCACTGCAGATTGGACGTCTTCATTAGACCTGAACTTCTGGACTCCGGGATGATCCTTTAATGAATCAAAGATTAGAAATCTGATGGTGCCAAATCTGGCGAGTACGGCGGATGAGGGGGGCACGCTGTTCCTCTTTGGTGCAACTGCGCAGTGGTGTAGCCATCTTTAATCAGCTGCTCCGTACATCCAACCTTACCTACCAGCACGGGAAGGCTTCATGGAGCGTATCTGCCAATTTCCAACCACCTAGAAAGAAAAACAAAATTTTAGTGACACTTTTGCGGTTTTCATTTGATACCCCTCACCCTCGTAGCTCCTTAGGTAAAATGTTGGATATAAAAGCTGACACCAGTAAGATATATCTTCAGGAATGATCGGGAAATTGATGAGAAAATTTGATTAATATAGGGAATGGGGAGGGGCGAAAATACGTTATATGATCAAAAGTATCCGGTCATCATTACTATTTAACACTAAAAAGATACTTTTATTATGTTTTTTGCTAGTCTTATGGTTGAGTTTTGGTCCTTGTTGGATTATGGCAACCAAAAGCCTCCTCAATGTTTGAAATTGTTTAATTCTGGGGTAAATGAAGAAAATGAACAAGGAAAACTTTTTTACATTCTTTTATTTAACTCAATGTAAAAATTGAATTTTGTAATCGATATTTTACTCACTTGCTGACATACTAGAATTTCAAAAATTACGTACAAAAGTGTAATTCCGATGACAATACAATATTTTAATATTTTTAGAACTTACCGTAATTTCGCGCGTATGTTAAGTCTTAGTTTAAGTCTTTTTCAAGCCGGAAATTTTATTGAAAATAAGAGGTCAAATAAGAGCTAAGCAGAAGTAAGTAACATTTTATTTAAAATAAATTCTGGTAAGAAATCGAATTGTCTGAGGTGCGGCGTATACGCGCGAAATTACGGTGATTATAAATAAATAACTTAATATGAAGGCATTTTTCCGTTAGCTCGCCTCAGGTGATAAATCACGAAATATTCTTTATGGTAGCAATTGTATATAAGTTACAACAAGAATGGATTTAATTATGCGCCAAACCACGCTCGCCAAAAAAGACCAATTGGCTGTGAAACTGTAACAATGCTATATTTTAAACAATAAATAGTCAAAAAATAGATAAAAATTTAAAATAAAAAGTGTAATAACTAGAAAATGATATACTTTTATCAATTAACAGTTTAATATTAATTAAATTATGATTATACGTTGAGAAGCAATTTACAAGTTCCGAATAGGTATGATTCTATTTTTTTCTTTCTTTCATGTGGTCATATCTCAAAAAAGAACAAAAATTACATTTTTTTTTAATAAATTCACTAGCCTACGCTTTTTCGCAAGCCTAAAAAAAAGTGGTGAATTTTCCATAATCGGGTTTGGTGCCCAAGCCAAATTAATGTTTTGTAACGATTTTTTTCTTTTTTTTAAAACATGATTGTCAGTCAATATGCTTGAAAATGGTAATTTCGTCTCTTTTGTACATATCTTACGCAGGAGTGAACTATAAGAGAGCTCCCGGAATCTCAATGTCATCATGATTTCAGTATAGTTACATGGCAGAATTTCTACGATTCGAGAATTCGAATTACGTGCATTATTAAAACTGCGTAATATGCATGCAAATTAGTTCAAAAATCTTTAAAATAACACTTATAATGAACATGCACATTAATTTTCACTTGCCTATTATTTTCATGGATTGTCAGATATTTTTAATGTTCATAGATGTTATAAGATACATGTCGCTATAATTCATAATAGCGGATTTTTCTTTCGCCCCTCAGAATGATGATCGATTTTAATACGAAGATTTTGTGTATTTTCCACTCCTTAAACTTTAGTATCCTTGGCGGTCGCCTAATTAGCCCTATCTAAATTCCCTAAAAACTCCACATATGTAAATCTTAATTTAGTATACCAGACATCAGGCATTGTTATTAATTTTGGAGAGCGTAGTGTAGATGTATCTATATACCTAAGATAAAGTTTAGAGAGTTTTTTTTTTTTTTTTGGGGGGGGGGAGGGGGGTGTTTATCTCTCAAAATCCTATTAGTCCGTCACAGAGCTGGTTCTCAGAAACTATATAACTTACAGTCTTGAAATTTTGTGTACTTATAGCTGAATGAATAACCATGAAACTCGAAATCATAAAATTTGAAAAAATCGTATTATTTTAATATATAGAGATAAAAAACCAAAAATCTAACAGCCTTTTCCTATTACATTTAAACATTTTTCGTTATAGCAGTCGCCAACAATTAAAAATTCACAATAAAATTCTTTCTACAATAATTAATTTTCTATTGAAAGATTTCCACGTGAAAAATGAAAATGAAATAAAAAGTTTCACCAATTGAAAAAAAAAGATTAATCTGACGTCATGCTGGCAACAAAACGGAAAATTTCAAACATTTCTCAATAATACAAGGAGTATGAGTATGTGCAAATACAGAAAGCAGTTTATTATGACGTCATTAGATAATTAAAAAGAAAATTAATCTGACGTCTAACATTTTGAAGGTCTCTATACAACATGTTTAAATTTGAAATTGATTTTTTTTAATATCGCATTTAGTCCACATGACAGATATTATTAAAGCCCGCTATCGGACCGGTTCAGATTTTCGAAAAAACGAGAAAAATAGACTGGTTAATTTTTACTTTATAAAAAACATGATTTTTTTTTTTAATGAAATTTATTTGGATTTATTAAAGAAAAGATAGAGTGTTTTGAAAGGAATATTAAACGAAACCCTTTAAGCGATCTTCAATTACACTTACCCCTTGTTTCTTTTTTTTTATATAAGAATAAAGACACAAGGAAGGTGAAATGTAAATTAAAGACGGTCCGAATAAGAATTGTTAAAGAAACTGTGTGAGAAATTGGTTATGTAATATACCTTTCAAGACGTCAGACTGTATCTGTATGTGTTTTTAAAAGAAATAACTAAATATGTTTTTAATGATTACTGATAATGTAAGTAATGTACTGACAATATAACAAAATTTTAATAGAAATACGTCAGGCGTCAGACTTGCAAGACGTCAGACTGTATCTGTATGTGTTTTTAAAAGAAATTACTAAATATGTTTTTAATGACTACTGATAATGTATGTAATATACTGACAAAATACAAGAATTTTAAGAGGAAGACGTCAGACTGTATCTGTATGTGTTTTTAAAAGAAATGACTAAATATGTTTTTAATGACTACTGATAATGTATGTAATATACTGACAAAATACAAGAATTTTAAGAGGAAGACGTCAGACTGTATCTGTATGTGTTTTTAAAAGAAATGACTAAATATGTTTTTAATGACTACTGATAATGTATGTAATATACTGACAAAATACAAGAATTTTAAGAGGAAGACGTCAGACTGTATCTGTATGTGTTTTTAAAAGAAATGACTAAATATGTTTTTAATGACTACTGATAATGTATGTAATATACTGACAAAATACAAGAATTTTAAGAGGAAGACGTCAGACTGTATCTGTATGTGTTTTTAAAAAAATGACTAAATATGTTTTTAATGACTACTGATAATGTATGTAATATACTGACAAAATACAAGAATTTTAAGAGGAAGACGTCAGACTGTATCTGTATGTGTTTTTAAAAGAAATGACTAAATATGTTTTTAATGACTACTGATAATGTATGTAATATACTGACAAAATACAAGAATTTTAAGAGGAAGACGTCAGACTGTATCTGTATGTGTTTTTAAAAGAAATGACTAAATATGTTTTTAATGACTACTGATAATGTATGCAATATACTGACAAAATACAAGAATTTTAAGAGGAAGACGTCAGACTGTATCTGTATGTGTTTTTAAAAGAAATGACTAAATATGTTTTTAATGACTACTGATAATGTATGTAATATACTGACAAAATACAAGAATTTTAAGAGGAAGACGTCAGACTGTATCTGTATGTGTTTTTAAAAGAAATGACTAAATATGTTTTTAATGACTACTGATAATGTATGTAATATACTGACAAAATACAAGAATTTTAAGAGGAAGACGTCAGACTGTATCTGTATGTGTTTTTAAAAGAAATGACTAAATATGTTTTTAATGACTACTGATAATGTATGTAATATACTGACAAAATACAAGAATTTTAAGAGGAAGACGTCAGACTGTATCTGTATGTGTTTTTAAAAGAAATGACTAAATATGTTTTTAATGACTACTGATAATGTATGTAATATACTGACAAAATACAAGAATTTTAAGAGGAAGACGTCAGACTGTATCTGTATGTGTTTTTAAAAGAAATGACTAAATATGTTTTTAATGACTACTGATAATGTATGTAATATACTGACAAAATACAAGAATTTTAAGAGGAAGACGTCAGACTGTATCTGTATGTGTTTTTAAAAGAAATGACTAAATATGTTTTTAATGACTACTGATCATGTATGTAATATACTGACAAAATACAAGAATTTTAAGAGGAAGACGTCAGACTGTATCTGTATGTGTTTTTAAAAGAAATGACTAAATATGTTTTTAATGACTACTGATCATGTATGTAATATACTGACAATATACAAGAATTTTAAGAGGAAGACGTCAGACTGTATCTGTATGTGTTTTTAAAAGAAATGACTAAATATGTTTTTAATGACTACTGATAATGTATGTAATATACTGACAAAATACAAGAATTTTAAGAGGAAGACGTCAGACTGTATCTGTATGTGTTTTTAAAAGAAATGACTAAATATGTTTTTAATGACTACTGATAATGTATGTAATATACTGACAAAATACAAGAATTTTAAGAGGAAGACGTCAGACTGTATCTGTATGTGTTTTTAAAAGAAATGACTAAATATGTTTTTAATGACTACTGATAATGTATGTAATATACTGACAAAATACAAGAATTTTAAGAGGAAGACGTCAGACTGTATCTGTATGTGTTTTTAAAAGAAATGACTAAATATGTTTTTAATGACTACTGATAATGTATGTAATATACTGACAAAATACAAGAATTTTAAGAGGAAGACGTCAGACTGTATCTGTATGTGTTTTTAAAAGAAATGACTAAATATGTTTTTAATGACTACTGATAATGTATGTAATATACTGACAAAATACAAGAATTTTAAGAGGAAGACGTCAGACTGTATCTGTATGTGTTTTTAAAAGAAATGACTAAATATGTTTTTAATGACTACTGATAATGTATGTAATATACTGACAAAATACAAGAATTTTAAGAGGAAGACGTCAGACTGTATCTGTATGTGATTTTAAAAGAAATGACTAAATATGTTTTTAATGACTACTGATAATGTATGTAATATACTGACAAAATACAAGAATTTTAAGAGGAAGACGTCAGACTGTATCTGTATGTGTTTTTAAAAGAAATGACTAAATATGTTTTTAATGACTACTGATCATGTATGTAATATACTGACAATATATAAGAATTTTAAGAGGAAGTAATGTGTTTGTTATGGATAAAAGTAATATGAAAAGACGCATCTATTGCTACTATTGCTCTCCAAAATTATTACTAATGTCTGATTGGTATATTAAAATAAGATTTAAATATAATACAGGCATTATACAGGCAGGATGTTCGGTTTTTTTACTATCTAAAACTCCATATGTACATGTGTATATATAATATATATACAATATATGTGTGTCTTTATTTTAAGTAATGAGACAGGGTCCGGAAACAATGTTCTATTGATACGATCGTTACAGCGACTTAAATGTCTTCAAAATCTCTCCTTGCGTCAATGCAGCGCTGCCAGTGAGATTTCAACGCTTGGAACGCTCCCTAGAGGCCAGTTTTCGACATGCCCTTTAGAGTATTGGTTAGGGCCACTTGGATGGAGCTAATAACCTTCAAGTTCGGTCTGTGTCGAGGAGATTCTTCACTTTTGTAACATTTTCGTCGGTGGTGACTGTTGAAAATTATACATTTTTTAATTATACATTGTAAATGAAAATTATATATTTTTAATCATTTTTTATATATTTTTAATTATATATTTTTTAATTTAATTATATATTTTTTAATTTAATTATATATTTTTTAATTTAATTATATATTTTTTTATTTAAAATTACATATTTTTTAATTAACATTGAAAATTACATATTTTTTTAATTAACATTGAAAATTATCGATTTTTCATGACCCTGTATTTCATCCAAATTTCACATCAAAGATATATTTTAATTGGAAATTTGACGCTTAATCAGATGCAATAAACCGCTAGTTAATAGGATTATTATTTTTGGAGTTATAAGGAAAAACCTCTTTCAAGCAATTCAGTAATCGAGCCTTTAAAGTTTATGACGTCATCAAGCCACGATTTTATTCGAATTGCAATGCATTTTATAAGTAATTTACACATTTTTATTTTAATATTTTACATTATGCATATCCATGATGGGTAAGTATTACGGTGGCCCCCAACGACTAGTTTTTTATTTAAAATTATATATTTTTAATTATAATTGAAAATTACATACTTTTTTAATTAACATTGAAAATTATACATTTTTTAATTATACATTAAAAATTATACATTTTTTAATAAATTTACTTGCTTGCGATTTCTGCCAAGCGTAAAAATAGCAGTGAATTTTTCATAATTAAATTCGGTGCCTAAATGCATTGTCTGTATTCATTTGGACATTTAGAAAAACATGAATTGCAGTTTAAAAATAAAGGCGTGATTTTCAAAATGAACATTCAATGCTTATAGAAAAGTGGTTTTTTTTAATAAATTAGTTTTACTTGGATAACTTATTAGATTTAAAAAAAAAGAAAACACCCTTCTCTACCAATGCAATAATACAATATTTATACACATTTGCTGGAAATGTTGTGTGTCATTTTCCCTGACAGGTTAACTTTACTTTCATTAACGAAATTAATTTTCTGCTTGACCTTAAACAAGCAGCTACTTATAATGTAAGTGAACACGTACAAAGGTATTTTTTTCTTTTTAGCAATATTCTGTTCATATTCCAGATACATAAAATAAATTAATATACTTTCTGTCAAAATATCTCAGAATATGTTCTCAGATTGTATTTCTCATATACAGAAATACTATTAAAAATAGATCATATTATTAACAAAACCGCATAATAAAAGATCAAGGTCCATAGCCGTGGTTTTGGCCCATGAAATAGACTAAAATTTGATTTTGTTATATTGACTTAATTATTTCACTTTTTAATATTAGAAGGTTTATCCTGTACGATTTCAACAATAGTTTTTGGATTTTGTTCGAATTTATATGACTTACACAAGCTCAAAGTTCGTATTATTCATAGTTTTTGATGAAAAATACGGAATCTCTCCTAATTTTACCTCAATTGTTTATATGAGCGCAATCGTGCAACACTTTCTTCTTTACATATATAATAAAATACATCAAAATGTACAATATATGTAAAAATAAAAGTGTTGCAGCGCGCGCTCATAGTAAAATATTAAAAAAATATATTAAAAATTGAGGTAAAATTAGGAGAAATTGCATATTTTTCATCAAAAACTACGAACAATACGAACTTTGAGCTTGTGTAAGTTATATAAAGACGAACAAAATGCAAAAAATATTATTGAAAGCGTACAGGATAAACCTTCTATTATTATAAAGTGAAATAATTAAGTCAGTATAACAAACTTGAATTTTAGTCTTATTTCATGGGCCAAAAACACAGATTATGGACCCTGATCCTTTACAGTTACATTTATGTAATATGCATATAGCATTAATAAGTCAGATTTATATTTATGTATTACATTCTTTACATTTATAAGCTTTTTTTGTTGCATATTTACTATTAAAATAATGTCCTCGGAGATGACCCCAACTTTATGAAGCAAAACGTAGTCTATACGTACTAAATCAGGAGAAAACTAGTCGTCGTGGGCCACCGTAATACTTACCCATCATGGATATGCATAATATAAAATATGAAAATAAAACATATGTAAACTATTTATAAAATTCATTGCAATTCGAATAAAATCCTGTCTTGATGACGTCATAAACTTTAAATGTTCTATTAATAAATTGCGTAAAAAAAACATCCTTATAACTTCAAAAATGCTAATCATATTAACTAGCAGTTTACTGCGTCGGATTAAGCGTCTCATTTCTAATTGAAATATATCTTTGAATTGAAATTTGAATGAAATACAGGGTCATGAAAAATTGAAGAGCATGGAAAATATTATTAAAAGTATCTCGGCAATACCCGATCGACTTCATTCTTCATACAAAATGTATGTTTTTTATTGTCTTTTATATTTACTCCTTAAAATCAACAATTTCGAAAAATTTTATATACCTTTTATCAGAACGAATATTTCGAGAGTCCGAAAATAATAGTTCCGGATAATCGAGGTGACTGAAATTCAATAAACTTCTTTTCATTATTACATACTATGTACATACCAAATTTCAAGTCTCTATCTAAATTTGTTCGGGAGATAGAGCGTTTACAGACACACACACAGACACACACAGACAGACGGACGACAATTTTTTTTTCTAAAAATATGTTTTTTGGAATCTCCAATGTCTGAAACGTGTAAATCCGTCAAAAGAAGTTTTTCGATTTTTAAAACGATTACAAGACTCACCCTATACTACGTGTGATGGGTAAGTAAAATGAGATGGTTTACGCTTTTCCTTTTAGGAAATTGCTTAATGAGAAATGGAATTGTATATGAAAGCAGCAGAAACCAGTTATTTTATTAAGTTTCGCTTGGTAACACACTTAAAATTTTTCAGAAATATGAGTTCTCCACTTTTTCGCTAGAAACAAATGCTGTATAAATTATTCCTTCTAGTTAAAAAAAAATGCTCTAAACTGGTCAGAACTATCATTCGCTGCTTCGAACAAATGATAACATAAAAACAAGTTCAAAAACCGTTGCAGCAAAATCATCACTTTCCTCTTGTGATTGATTGATAGCTGATGAAAGTAAAGTCGGCAAAGACAGTGCATTGAAATTAAATGAAATGACATGAAATATTATTTTCGAAAATCTTAAAAAATATATATGTATCATCGTTTTATGTATCATGCATTGATTGGAAATAAGGAACGATAAAAAGGGGGAGCATAGGTTTCATCCCCCTCTTTGAACGAAGAAAGTTTCTGTACGACAATACTTTCTGTACATCCTGTTCCAATTCTGTACATCCTTTAATATAAATACAGAGGGTTTTCGAAAAAAGAAAATCCCGCTCAGCAACGCAAATATCTCTAACACACACGAAGCGATTTAAAACAAAAATCCGTGAAATGTTCAGACATTACTCCGCCGAGCAAAAGGGCAAAATTGTAATGTTGTTTTCTCGGCAATTTTTTTTAAATGCTAAAAAAACATGATATTTCAAACATGATATAAAAAACTTAAATACGTATATGACTATAATCCTTGAGACTATTAATCATTACTTAATGTTTTAAAACTACAATGTATTTGTAGTATACAGGGTGGTCATAAAGTCTTTCCCTGATTACAATAATTTATTGCAGAAAAACTAATATAATTAGGCATATGTTTGTTTCAATATACAGTGATACCTCGGTTTTCGTCGATAATTCGTCCGAAAACAATCGGTGAAGTCCAAGGTAATTATTTCCATATGAATGTATATACATCCAATTAATTAGTTCTAAGCACTCCGAAATACGTACCAAAAACACACTTTATAGAGAATAAGTATAGCGTTTAATACTAAAATCAATAAGAAACTAATAGAGTGTTTTTGGCGTATGGTGTCAAGGGGTAACTTCCCGTTTTGGTCTTTTGGCAGTAGGACTAGCTTCAAAATCAGAAGGCCTATATCGCTCAATGAAACTCATAGTCGGTGGCGATATCCTATACATGCGATCGATTTCAGCAATCTTAATACCGCTCTCGGTCTCATAACTTTGAATAATTTAACTCTCCAACTTGATCGTATTTCTGGCTTACTTCTTTTAAGGGCTACTGGCACTGGAAACTTTCTTTGGTCCCATAATGGAGTATTTGCAATCAATAAAGAAGCACAAAAATGCACTGGAAATAAACGAAATTGTTTCATATACACACGACGAGAAACAACGCCACACGCACCCTGAACAGGAGAACGCGTGGGTCGCCCCCATTGTTTAGAGAAAATGCAGCGAAATCACCTGGATACGCCGACGAAATCCGAGGCAACCGACGAAAACCGAGACAATTTTTTTGCGGAAAAAATCGACGAAAACCGAAACCGACGATAACAGAAGTCAACGAAAACCGAGATATTACGGCATTGTAAAGACATTTATGAAGTTTTTAATACAAGCACTAACATCAGTAAATTTCGTTGTGAGCACTCTTGGTAGCTCGAAGAATGTTAAGGCAGCATTCCATTTCTCGCCACTAATTGCCCAACATTTGTGCTGTCACACTAGACCTAGCATTCGTGATCCTGACCTTGATTGTTTCATATTTCAAAAGACTGGCAAGTACATTGGACCACCTCAACCAAAGGCCGACATACTCATACGCTAATCCCCAAAGTCTCCTACACACTATATTACCTCACACCTCACACTACAGCTTTTCTTACTGGTCATGGACCCTTCCGTCAGTACCTACACAGATTCAAATGTGCATCTTCAGACCAATGCGAGTGCGGTGAACAGGGCACAGCGTCACACCCATATTTTCACTGCACACTGACAAGCCAATGGCATCTCAGGTGCACTCAAAACCCTCCAAAAAATTGGCACGCTAATATCCTAACTCGCCCACTTCTAAAGAGGAAACTAAAAAGCATTTTTGACCACTTAACTTACCTCTCAAATTTAACTTAGGGAGCCCGTCTGTTGGATCTCAATTCATCAATTCTTCGCCCCCTGTAGTTTCCATCACCTACTGATGCCTCTCACTGCCCAGTGTCGCGTGGGAAAATCTGTTTTCCGGCAGTGATGGATCGCTCCTGTAAAAGCCTTATTCAGTCCCTGTCACTTGCTCGTATTGGAGCACTCCTGGCAGGGTCGCCTGTATTATATTTCTTTCTTATGTTTATGTTTTGCCGCTCATTGTCGCGTTTTCCGGCGGCATCAGCTGGGGCTGAACACTGTAACCTTTTTTTTTTTTTTTTTTTTTAGACCTTAATAAAGGGACCGGGAGGGATACTATGCTCTACAGACTTGGTTTCCTTGTCTGAGCAGTCCCTCTTAGGCAATCAAATCAAATCAAATATCTTTTACTGGTGTTGCAAACACTCTGTCCTTTCCCCTAAATGAAAAAAATCAAGAGGAGCTGGTCCACCCCGTTCAATCCATCTTCCAGGAAATCTGTCATCAAGGAACTCACGACGACGGTAGAGACTGGACTAAAAAAACTTAAGAACACGACTTTTCCATAATAAAAATTTTACAGTATTACATTCAATAGTTATTTCGTAATATTTTTTTGTAATCAGAAAAAGACTTTATGACCACCCTGTATTTATTTAAATAATGCTAATATTGCAGTGAAACCTACAGCATAGTGAACGGATATATCCGTTCACGGCAATGAGAAGGTTAAGCGCGTACCAATCGGACAATGTTTTTCATTTTCTTTTCTATGTGATACATTTTCAATTATAGCTAATTTCTCCCTCGTGATCATCTTTTCGTAACTGTAGAGTCTTGAAAATTTGCTTAAGATGCCAGCTTTGACAACACTTTATAAACAATCCTGTGCCGTTATAAGAAAATAAGAAACTCTAAAAGATTGTTTAATATCTGAATAGAACCTGCAAATTTTATGCATCGACGAATATACCTGCAAGTTTTATGCATTTACAGGATAGCTTTGCAAATGTTATGCATAAACGAATAAAAAAAACTTCGTTAATGAGTTACATATACGAATAAAAGTAACTTCTTTAATGTGGCATAAAACAGACAATTTAGAGTTGTAGCCAAACAAGATATAAAAACTGCTCACGTACAGAAGTGGGGATCCCCCCCACACACACACACACACCTCAGAAAAGGGAAATCACCCGCTCTAACTGGAACACAAGACTTGTCATTTCCATCAGAGCAAAAAAATAATTGAAATGCTTCACGTCGTGATTTGATCTAAATGGCAGAAAATAAAAATGTTTTTTTATTTCAAAGAAATTTTCAGTGGGAATGTAAATTGATGCTTTATTTAGGAATTAAAAAAAAATAAATATTTCCTTGAATAATAGAAGTTTTCCCACAACTACAAAAATTTTAATATTATAAATATTGAGTAAAGACAATTTAGAGATCTTTTTTGATTTGACGGAACAATTTAGAGAGCATTTGTTTCTACTGGAAAAATGGAGAATTAAGATTTCTGAAATTTTTTAATGCGTTAGCAGACAAAGCCTAATGAAATAACTGGTTTCGACTGCAAGACAAAACACCTCCATACAATTATTCCATTCTGGTTAAGCAATTAATTTAAAAAAAAACTGTAACTATCCTTTCCATCACCCTTTTTCTCCGGATTTAGCATATGTAGACTACTTTTTGTTTCATAAAGTTGAGCCTTACCTCCAAGATTATTACTTTAACAGCACTAAAGATATTCTTAAAACTATAATAAAAGGCTTAAGCAGTTTTCCAAAAAATTACCTATGAAGGAAGAGAGAAAGTCTAATGTATGCCAAAAGTTAATACGTTTAGAACTAATTCATAATGAATGCTGAGAAATAAGAGTTTTTCTTCTCAACTTTTGATTAAATACGAATTTAATCGAAAACGCTGTAGACAAACCGTGTATAATAACAGCGAAACATATTATGCAAAATCGCTGAGCCACATCAAATCGATCTTATATTGATTCCTAGCTGAATCCATCATATTCCAACCTCCCATCTCAGAATTACCCTGTGGGAATATGTTACAACCAATCTCGTGCATATTTACTAGATATTGATTAAATCTACTAGAACTTTATGTTATATAATATAATATAGCCATACAATATATGACAGAAGTATTTGGACACAAGTGAACATATACACTGTTAAAAATTTGCAGCAAACTGTCCAGTCATTTGACCGTTTTTATAGAAAATGGTTACATAGCCATAATTTGACTCTATTCTGACCATATTATTGCTCATAATATGGTCAGAATACAGTTAAATTACGGTTATGTCATCATTTTCTATAAAAACAGTCAAATGACTGGACAGTTTGCTGCAAATTTTTAACAGTGTAGGAAATTGTTCCAACTCACCTCCCATTTCCGATCATTTTTATTTTATGCAAGATATACTTCTTTTTCTTGCATCTATCACTTGTTTTTTTTTTTTTTAATGAAGAACACTCTGTCTGTTAGTGCTGCTCAGAAGAACATATATTTTAAAATTTCGTTTTATAATATCTATTCCTGAAATGAAAAAAATTAGAAATTGTTAAAAAAAAATGAAGTAATTTATTTACATTATTAAAAATGCATTCATATAGGAAATTGTTCCAACTCACCTCCAATATCCGATCACATTTGTTTTATTTTATTCAAGAATTACTTCTTTTTCTTCCATCTATCGCTTGTTTGTCTTGAAAATGAAGAACTCACTGTCTGTTAGTGCTGCTCGGAAGAACATATATTTTAAAATTTTGTTTTATAATATCTATTCCTGAAATGAAAAAAATTAGAAATTGTTAAAAAATTTGAAGTAATTTATTTACATTATTAAAAATGCATTCATATAGGAAATTGTTCCAACTCACCTCCAATATCCGATCACATTTGTTTTATTTTATTCAAGAATTATTTCATTTTCTTCCATCTAACGCTTGTTTGTCTTGAAAATGAAGAACTCTCTGTCTTTTAGTGATCCGAGGAACATATATTTTAAAATTTCGTTTTATAATATCTATTCTTGAAATGAAAAAAAAAATTAAATTTGTTAAAAAATGCAAGAAATTCATTTAAATTATTAAAAATGCATTCAAATAAGAAATTGTTTCAACTCACCTCCGATTTCCGATCACATTTGTTTTATTTTGTTCAAGAATTACTTATTTTTCTTATTCCATCTATCGCTTGTTTGTCTTGAAAATGAACAACTCTCTGTCTTTTAGTGCTGCTCGGAGGAACATATATTTTAAATTTTCGTTTTATATCTATCTATCTGAAATTTAAAAAATGGAATTTGTTAAAAAAATTCAAGAAATTCATTTAAATTATTAAAAATGCATTCATATCGAAAATTGTTTCACCTCACCTCCAATATCCAATCACATTTGTTTTATTTTATTCAAGAATTACTTCTTTTTCTTCCATCTATCGCTTGTTTGTCTTGAAAATGAAGAACTCACTGTCTGTTAGTGCTGCTCGGAAGAACATATATTTTAAAATTTCGTTTTATAATATCTATTCCTGAAAAGAAAAAAATTAGAAATTGTTAAAAATTTTGAAGTAATTTATTTACATTATTGAAAATGCTTTCATATTGGAAATTATTCCAACTCACCTCCAATATCCGATCACATTTGTGTTATTTTATTCAAGAATTACTTCTTTTTCTACCATCTAACGCTTGTTTGTCATGAAAATGAAGAGCTCTCTGTCTTTTAGTGATCCGAGGAACATATATTTTAAAATTTCGTTTTTTAATATCTATTCCTGAAATGAAAAAAAATGAAATTTGTTAAAAAATTCAAGAAATTCATTTAAATTATTAAAAATGCATTCAAATAAGAAATTGTTTCAACTCACCTCCGATATCCGATCACATTTGTTTTATTTTATTCGAGAATGACTTCTTTTTCTTATTCCATCTATCACTTTTTTGTCTTGAAAATGAAGAACTCTCTGTCTTTTAGTGTAGCTAGGGGGAATATATATTTTAAAATTTCGTTTTATGATATCAATTCCTAAAATTAAAAAACAAAAATGGAATTTGTTAAAAAATTCAATAAATTAATTTAAATTATTAAAAATGCATTCAAATAGGAAATTGTTTCAACTCACCTCCGATATATGATCACATATGTTTTATTTTGTTCAATAATTACTTCTTTTTCTTATTCCATCTATCGCTTGTTTCTCTTGAAAATGAAGAACTCTCTGTCTTTTAGTGCTGCTCGGAGGAACATATATATTAAAATTTCGTTTTATAATATCTATTCATGAAATTTTAAAAAAATGGAATTTGTTAAAAAATTCAAGAAATTCATTTAAATTATTAAAAATGAATTCATATCGAAAATTGTTTCACCTCACCTCCAATATCCAATCACATTTGTTTTATTTTATTCAAGAATTACTTCTTTTTCTTCCATCTATCGCTTGTTTGTCTTGAAAATGAAGAACTCACTGTCTGTTAGTGCTGCTCGGAAGAACATATATTTTAAAATTTTGTTTTATAATATCTATTCCTGAAATGAAAAAAATTAGAAATTGTTAAAAAATTTGAAGTAATTTATTTACATTATTGAAAATGCTTTCATATTGGAAATTATTCCAACTCACCTCCAATATCCGATCACATTTGTGTTATTTTATTCAAGAATTACTTCTTTTTCTTCCATCTAACGCTTGTTTGTCATGAAAATTAAGAGCTCTCTGTCTTTAATGATCCGAGGAACATATATTTTAAAATTTCGTTTTTTAATATCTATTCCTGAAATGAAAAAAAATGAAATTTGTTAAAAAATTCAAGAAATTCATTTAAATTATTAAAAATGCATTCAAATAAGAAATTGTTTCAACTCACCTCCGATATCCGATCACATATGTTTTATTTTGTTCAAGAATTACTTCTTTTTGTTATTCCATCGATTGCTTGTTTGTCTTGAAAATGAAGAACTCTCTGTCTTTTAGCGTAGCTAGGGGGAACATATATTTTAAAATTTCGTTTTATGATATCTATTCCTGAAATTAAAAAAAAATGGAATTTGTTAAAAAATTCAAGAAATTCATTTAAATTATTAAAAATGCATTCAAATAGGAAATTGTTTCAACTCACCTCCAATATCCGATCACATTTGTTTTATTTTGTTCAAGAATTACTTCTTTTTCAAAGCGATTCCATCTATCGCTTGTTTGTCTTGAAAATGAAGAACTCTCTGTATTTTAGTGCTGCTCGGAGGAACATATATTTTAAAATTTCGTTTTATAATATCTATTACTGAAATTTAAAAAAAAAATGGAATTTGTTAAAAAAATTAGAAAATTCATGTAAAATATTAAAAATGAATTCATATCGAAAATTGTTTCAACTCACCTCCAATATCCGATCACATTTGTTTTATTTTATTTTATTCAAGAATTACTTCTTTTTCTTCCATCTTTCGCTTGTTTGTCTTTAAAATTAAGAACTCTCTGACTTTTAGTGCTCGGAGGAACATATATTTTTAATTTTCGTTTTATAATATCTATTCCTGAAATGAAAATAATTAGAAATTGTTAAAAAATTTGAAGTAATTTATTTACATTATTGAAAATGCATTCTATAGGAAATTGTTGCAACTCATCTTCAATATCCGATCACATTTCTTTTATTTTATTCAAGAATTACTTCTTTTTCTTATTCCATCTATCGCTTGTTTGTCTTGAAAATGAAGAACTCTCTGTCTTTTAGTGTAGCTAGGGGGAACATATATTTTAAAATTTCGTTTTATAATATATATTCCTGAAATTAAAAGAAATGGAATTTGTTAAAAAATTCAAGAAATTCATTTAAATTATTAAAAATGAATTCATATCGGTAATTGTTTCAACTCACCTCCGATATCCGATCACGTTTGTTTTTGTTTTTTTATTCAAGAATTACTTCTTTTTCTTCCATCTATCGCTTGTTTGTCTTGAAATTGAAGAACTCTCTGTCTTTTAGTGCTGCTAGGAAGATATATTTTAAAATTTCGTTTCATAATACCAATTCCTAAAATTAAAAAAAATTGGAATTTGTTAAAAAAAATTTCAAGAAATTCATTTAAATTATTAAAAATGTATTCATATATAGGAAATTGTTTCAACTCACCTCCGATATCCGATCACATTTGTATTATTTTATTCAACGTGTATTTCTTTTTCGTGCATCTATCGCTTGCTGTTTTAAAATGAAGAACTCTTTGCCTGTTAGTGCTGCTCGGAACAACATATATCTTAAAATTTCGTTTTATAATATCTATTCCTGAAATTTATTTTTAAAAAATTGGAATTTGCTAAAAATTTGAAGAAATTCATTTAAATTATTGAAAATGCATTTATATAGGAAATTGTTTCAACTCACTTCCGATATCCGATCACATTTGTTTTATTTTATTCAAGATATACTTCTTTTTCTTGAATCTATCGCTTGTTTGTCTTGAAAATGAAGAACTCTCTGTCTGTTAGTGCTGCTGGGAGGAACATATATTTTAAAATTTCGTTTTTTAATATATATTCCGAAAATAAAACAAAATTGGAATTTGTTAACAAAAATTCAAGAAATTTATTGAAATTAATGAAAATACATTCATATAAGAAATTGTTCCAACTCACCTCCGGTATCCGATCACATTTGTTTCATTTACGTCAAGGTATATTCATTTTCTTGCAACCATCGCTTGT
The DNA here is from genome assembly GCA_963931845.1 of Maratus michaelseni. NCBI lineage: Eukaryota > Metazoa > Arthropoda > Arachnida > Araneae > Salticidae > Maratus > Maratus michaelseni. The sequence goes on along the minus strand of OZ007598.1, from coordinate 113,063,531 downwards.
TTCTTGAAAATGTAGAGCTTTTGGCCGGTTAGTGCTTCTTGGAGGAACATATATTTTAAAAATTTCTTTTATAATATCTATTCCTGAAATTCAAAAATTGGAATTTATTATGAAATTGAAGAAATTCATTTAAATTAACGTAGATGCAATCAAATAGGAAATTGTTCCAAATCACCTCCAACATTTGATCACATTTGTTTCATTTACGTCAAGGTATATTCATTTTCTTGCAACCATCGCTTGTTTCTTGAAAATGTAGAGCTTTTGGCCGGTTAGTGCTTCTTGGAGGAACATATATTTTAAAAATTTCTTTTATAATATCTATTCCTGAAATTCAAAAATTGGAATTTATTATGAAATTGAAGAAATTCATTTAAATTAACGTAGATGCAATCAAATAGGAAATTGTTCCAAATCACCTCCAACATTTGATCACATTTGTTTCATTTACGTCAAGATATATTAATTTTCTTGCAACTATCGCTTGTTTCTTGAAAATGAAGAGCTTATGGTCAGTTAGTGCTTCTTGGAGGAACATATATTTTAAAAATTTCTTTTATAATATCTATTCCTGAAATAAAAAAATTGGAATTTGTTATGAAATTGAAAAAAATACTTTAAATTAACGAAGATACATTGAAATCGGAAATTGTTCCAACTAACCTCCAACATTCGATCACATTTGTTTCATTTACGTCAAGATATATTCATTTTCTTGCATCTATCGCTTGTTTCTTGAAAATGATGAACCCTCTTTATCAGTTTGTGCGTCTCGAAGGAAATGATGAACTCTCTTTTGTCGTTTGGGCGTCTCGGAGAAATCCATATATAAAAATTTCGTTTTATATTATCTATTCCTGAAATGAAAAAAAATGAAATTTGTTAAAAAATTCAAGAAATTCATTTAAATTATTAAAAATGCATTCAAATAAGAAATTGTTTCAACTCACCTCCGATATCCGATCACATTTGTTTTATTTTGTTCAAGAATTACTTCTTTTTCTTATTCTATCTATCGCTTGTTTGTCTTGAAAATGAAGAACTCTCTGTCTTTTAGTTCTGCTCGGAGGAACATATATTTTAAATTTTCGTTTTATAATATCTATTCCTGAAATTTAAAAAAAAATGGAATTTGTTAAAAAATTAGAGAAATTCATTTAAATTATTAAAAATGCATTCAAATAGGAAATTGTTTCAACTCACCTCCGATATCCGATCACATTTGTTTTATTTTGTTCAAGAATTACTTCTTTTTCTTATTCCATCTATCGTTTGTTTGTCTTGAAAATGAAGCACCAACTGTCTGTTAGTGCTGCTCGGAGGAACATATATTTTAAAATTTCGTTTTATAATATCTATTCCTAAAATTTAAAAAAAATGGAATATGTTAAAAAATTCAAGAAATTCATGTAAATTATTAAAAATGAATTCATGTCGAAAATTGTTTCAACTCACCTCCAATATCCGATCACATTTGTTTTATTTTATTCAAGAATTACTTATTTTGCTTCCATCTATCGCTTGTTTGTCTTGAAAATGAAGAACTCACTGTCTGTTAGTTCTGCTCGGAAGAACATATATTTTAAAATTTCGTTTTATAATATCTATTCCTGAAATGAAAAAAATTAGAAATTGTTAAAAAAATTGAAGTAATTTATTTACATTATTGAAAATGCATTCATATAGGAGATTGTTGCAACTCACCTTCAATATCCGATCACATTTGTTTTATTTTATTCAACAATTACTTCTTTTTCTTCCATCTAACGCTTGTTTGTCTTGAAAATGAAGAACTCTCTGTCTTTTAGTGATCCGAGAAACATATATTTTAAATTTTCGTTTTATAATATCTATTCCTGAAATTTAAAAAAAAATGGAATTTGTTAAAAAATTAGAGAAATTCATTTAAATTATTAAAAATGCATTCAAATAGGAAATTGTTTCAACTCACCTCCGATATCCGATCACATTTGTTTTATTTTGTTCAAGAATTACTTCTTTTTCTTATTCCATCTATCGCTTGTTTGTCTTGAATATGAAGACCTCTCTGTCTTTTAGTGCTGCTCGGAGGAACATATATTTTAAAATTTCGTTTTATAATATCTATTCCTAAAATTTAAAAAAAATGGAATTTGTTAAAAAATTCAATAAATTAATTTAAATTATTAAAAATGCATTCAAATAGGAAATTGTTTCAACTCACCTCCGATATCTGATCACATATGTTTTATTTTGTTCAAGAATTACTTCCTTTCTTATTCCATCTATCGCTTGTTTGTCTTGAAAATGAAGAACTCTCTGTCTTTTAGTGCTGTTCGGAGGAACATATATTTTAAAATTTCGTTTTATAATATCTATTCCTGAAATTTAAAAAAAAATGGAATTTGTTAAAAAATTCAAGAAATTCATTTAAATTATTAAAAATGAATTCATATCGAAAATTGTTTCAACTCACCTCCAATATCCAATCACATTTGTTTTATTTTATTCAAGAATTACTTCTTTTTCTTCCATCTATCGCTTGTTTGTCTTGAAAATGAAGAACTCACTGTCTGTTAGTGCTGCTCGGAAGAACATATATTTTAAAATTTCGTTTTATATTCGTTTTTTTTTCCATCTATTCCTGAAATTTAAAGAAAATGGAATTTGTTAAAAAATTAGAGAAATTCATTTAAATTATTAAAAATGAATTCATATCGAAAATTGTTTCAACTCACCTCCAATATCCAATCACATTTGTTTTATTTTATTCGAGAATTACTTCTTTTTCTTATTCCATCTATCACTTTTATGTCTTGAAAATGAAGAACTCTCTGTCTTTTAGCGTAGCTAGGGGGAACATATATTTTAAAATTTCGTTTTATGATATCTATTCCTAAAATTTAAAAAAAAAATGGAATTTGTTAAAAAATTCAAGAAATTCATGTAAATTATTAAAAATGAATTCATATCGAAAATTGTTTCAACTCACCTCCAATATCCGATCACATTTGTTTTATTTTATTTTATTCAAGAATTACTTCTTTTTCTTCCATCTATCGCTTGTTTGTCTTGAAAATGAAGAACTCTCTGTCTTTTAGTGTAGCTAGGGGGAATATATATTTTAAAATTTCGTTTTATGATATCAATTCCTAAAATTTAAAAAAAAATGGAATTTGTTAAAAAATTCAAGAAATTCATTTAAATTATTAAAAATGAATTCATATCGAAAATTGTTTCAACTCACCTCCAATATCCAATCACATTTGTTTTATTTTATTCAAGAATTACTTCTTTTTCTTCCATCTATCGCTTGTTTGTCTTGAAAATGAAGAACTCACTGTCTGTTAGTGCTGCTCGGAAGAACATATATTTTAAAATTTCGTTTTATATTCGTTTTTTTTTTCCATCTATTCCTGAAATTCAAAGAAAATGGAATTTGTTAAAAAATTAGAGAAATTCATTTAAATTATTAAAAATAAATTCATATCGAAAATTGTTTCAACTCACCTCCAATATCCAATCACATTTGTTTTATTTTATTCGAGAATTACTTCTTTTTCTTATTCCATCTATCACTTTTATGTCTTGAAAATGAAGAACTCTCTGTCTTTTAGCGTAGCTAGGGGGAACATATATTTTAAAATTTCGTTTTATGATATCTATTCCTAAAATTTAAAAAAAATGGAATTTGTTAAAAAATTCAAGAAATTCATGTAAATTATTAAAAATGAATTCATATCGAAAATTGTTTCAACTCACCTCCAATATCCGATCACATTTGTTTTATTTTATTTTATTCAAGAATTACTTCTTTTTCTTCCATCTATCGCTTGTTTGTCTTGAAAATGAAGAAATCTCTGTCTTTTAGTGCTCGGAGGAACATATATTTTAAAATTTCGTTTTATAATATCTATTCCTGATATTTAAAAAAAATGGAATTTGTTAAAAAATTCAAGAGATTCATTTAAATTATTAAAAATGAATTCATATCGAAAATTGTTTCAACTCACCTCCAATATCTAATCACATTTGTTTTATTTTATTCAAGAACTACTTCTTTTTCTTCCATCTATCGCTTGTTTGTCTTGAAAATGAAGAACTCACTGTCTGTTAGTGCTGCTCGGAAGAACATATATTTTAAAATTTCGTTTTGTAATATCTATTCCTGAAATGAAAAAAATTAGAAATTGTTAAAAAAATTGAAGTAATTTATTTACATTATTGAAAATGAATTCATATAGGAAATTGTTCCAACTCACCTCCAATATCCGATCACATTTGTTTTATTTTATTCAAGAATTACTTCTTTTTCTTCCATCTAACGCTTGTTTGTCATGAAAATGAAGAACTCTCTGTCTTTTAGTGATCCGAGGAACATATATTTTAAAATTTCGTTTTGTAATATCTATTCCTGAAATGAAAAAAAAAATGAAATTTGTTAAAAAATTCAAGAAATTCATTTAAATTATTAAAAATGCATTCAAATAAGAAATTGTTTCAACTCACCTCCGATATCCGATCACATTTGTTTTATTTTGTTCAAGAATTACTTCTTTTTCTTATTCCATCTATCGCTTGTTTTTCTTGAAAATGAAGAACTCTCTGTCTTTTAGTGCTCGGAGGAACATATATTTTTAATTTTCGTTTTATAATATCTATTCCTGAAATGAAAAATATTAGAAATTGTTAAAAAATTTGAAGTAATTTATTTACATTATTGAAAATGCATTCTATAGGAGATTGTTACAACTCACCTTCAATATCCGATCACATTTCTTTTATTTTATTCAACAATTACTTCTTTTTCTTCCATCTAACGCTTGTTTGTCTTGAAAATCAAGAACTCTCTGTCTTTTAGTGATCCGAGGAACATATATTTTAAAATTTCGTTTTATAATATCTATTCCTGAAATGAATAAAAAATGACATTTGTTAAAAAATTCAAGAAATTCATTTAAACTATTAAAAATGCATTCAAATAAGAAATTGTTTCAACTCACCTCCGATATCCGATCACATTTGTTTTATTTTATTCGAGAATTTCTTCTTTTTCTTATTCCATCTATCACTTTTTTGTCTTGAAAATGAAGAACTCTCTGTCTTTCAGGGTAGCTAGGGGGAATATATATTTTAAAATTTCGTTTTATGATATCAATTCCTAAAATTTAAAAAAAATGGAATTTGTTAAAAAATTCAATAAATTAATTTAAATTATTAAAAATGCATTCATATAGGAAATTGTTTCAACTCACCTCAGATATCTGATCACATATGTTTTATTTTGTTCAAGAATTACTTCTTTTTCTTATTCCATCTATCGCTTGTTTGTCTTGAAAATGAAGAACTCTCTGTCTTTTAGTGCTGCTCGGAGGAACATATATTTTAAAATTTCGTTTTATAATATCTATTCCTGAAATTTAAAAAAAATGGAATTTGTTAAAAAAATTCAAGAAATTCATGTAAATTATTAAAAATGAATTCATATCGGAAATTGTTTCAACTCACCTCCAATATCCGATCACATTTGTTTTATTTTATTTTATTCAAGAATTACTTCTTTTTCTTCCATCTATCGCTTGTTTGTCTTTAAAATGAAGAACTCTCTGTCTTTTATTGCTCGGAGGAACATATATTTTTAATTTTCGTTTTATAATATCTATTCCTGAAATGAAAAAAATTAGAAATTGTTAAAAAATTTGAAGTAATTTATTTACATTATTGAAAATGCATTCTATAGGAGATTGTTACAACTCACCTTCAATATCCGATCACATTTCTTTTATTTTATTCAAGAATTACTTCTTTTTCTTCCATCTATCGCTTGTTTGTCTTGAAAATGAAGAAATCTCTGTCTTTTAGTGCTCGGAGGAACATATATTTTAAAATTTCGTTTTATAATATCTATTCCTGAAATTTAAAAAAAATGGAATTTGTTAAAAAATTCAAGAAATTCATTTAAATTATTAAAAATGAATTCATATCGAAAGATATTTCAACACACCTCCAATATCCAATCACATTTGTTTTATTTTATTCAAGAATTACTTCTTTTTCTTCCATCTATCGCTTGTTTGTCTTGAAAATGAAGAACTCACTGCCTGTTAGTGCTGCTCGGAAGAACATATATTTTAAAATTTTGTTTTATAATATCTATTCCTGAAATGAAAAAAATTAGAAATTGTTAAAAAATTTGAAGTAATTTATTTACATTATTGAAAATGCTTTCATACTGGAAATTATTCCAACTCACCTCCAATATCCGATCACATTTGTTTTATTTTATTCAAGAATTACTTCTTTTTCTTCCATCTAACGCTTGTTTGTCATGAAAATGAAGAACTCTCTGTCTTTTAGTGATCCGAGGAACATATATTTTAAAATTTCGTTTTTTAATATCTATTCCTGAAATGAAAAAAAAATGAAATTTATTAAAAAATTCAAGAAATTCATTTAAATTATTAAAAATGCATTCAAATAAGAAATTGTTTCAACTCACCTCCGATATCCGATCACATTTGTTTTATTTTGTTCAAGAATTACTTCTTTTTGTTATTCCATCTAACGCTTGTTTGTCATGAAAATGAAGAACTCTCTGTCTTTTAGTGATCCGAGGAACATATATTTTAAAATTTCGTTTTATGATATATATTCCTGAAATTTAAAAAAAATGGAATTTGTTAAAAAATTCAAGAAATTCATTTAAATTATTAAAAATGCATTCAAATAGGAAATTGTTTCAACTCACCTCCAATATCCGATCACATTTGTTTTATTTTGTTCAAGAATTACTTCTTTTTCAAAGCGATTCCATCTATCGCTTGTTTGTCTTGAAAATGAAGAACTCTCTGTATTTTAGTGCTGCTCGGAGGAACATATATTTTAAAATTTCGTTTTATAATATCTATTCCTAAAATTTAAAAAAAAATGGAATTTGTTAAAAAATTCAAGAAATTCATGTAAAATATTAAAAATGAATTCATATCGAAAATTGTTTCAACTCACCTCCAATATCCGATCACATTTGTTTTATTTTATTTTATTCAAGAATTACTTCTTTTTCTTCCATCTTTCGCTTGTTTGTCTTTAAAATTAAGAACTCTCTGACTTTTAGTGCTCGGAGGAACATATATTTTTAATTTTCGTTTTATAATATCTATTCCTGAAATGAAAAAAGTTAGAAATTGTTAAAAAATTTGAAGTAATTTATTTACATTATTGAAAATGCATTCTATAGGAAATTGTTCCAACTCATCTTCAATATCCGATCACATTTCTTTTATTTTATTCAAGAATTACTTCTTTTTCTTATTCCATCTATCGCTTGTTTGTCTTGAAAATGAAGAACTCTCTGTCTTTTAGTGTAGCTAGGGGGAACATATATTTTAAAATTTCGTTTTATAATACAGGGTGATTATAAAGAAACTTTGCCAACATCTGCACTTCTAGCGGCCGTTCTATTTAACCGATCAAGATGAAATTTTAAATATAGTTGTTTGAAGGTATGCGCTCGAGATTCTGTGAATGGCAATACAGTGGTGCTCACGGTTACGGTTATAGTTACAGAAACTCGAAAATTTCGAATGGCAACGCCTACTTTTTCCTGTCTCAAAATGTTCAGCGCATGCGAAAACCCTAAATAGCGTTGAAACGGTACCGATATGTCCAAAAACAAACGTGTTATGCATACACAAAGAAGAGTTCTGAAAACCGGCCAACAAAACACGATCTGTGCGCACGCAATAACTTTGCATATGACACAGGCAAGATACCAATCACAGAACGCCGTTCGCCAGATATTCAGCGGAGGAAGCCTATAAAATACCAAGCGGGTATGCGAAGTCGTCATTCATGAACTCGCACATGCCGACGATATGACTCTTCCTGGGAAAGTTCGCGGTGAATTGATCAAACTCTATTATCTAAATGGGATGAACGCTGCGGAAGCCTTGCGTGTGTATCGCCGCAATCATCGACAACGACGTGGGCCATGTACTCTGCAAGCTGTGCGTGATTTAGTGGGCAAATTCGAAGATACAGGCTGCACCTGTGACAAACCGCGCTCCGGACGGCCAACAGTTTCTGAGGACGTTGTCATGGAAGTGCATCATACAGTGACTACAGGGCACACAGAAACTGCAAGAGGATTATCGCGCTTGTTGGATATTCCGAACACAACGGTCCGCAAGCTCTTGCGCTCAGTACTTCACATGTTTCCCTATCGATTTCAGCGCGTCCAGATGTTGCAGCCGGGTGACCCACAACAACGTCTGGACTTCGCAAATGAATTTTTATTACGATATGATGCTGATAACGACTGGCCACTTCGCATACTATGGACGGACGAGGCGCATTTCACCTTACATGGCAACATTAACACAAAGAATTGTGTGCACTGGGGAGAGACGAATCCTCACGCTGTGGCACCAGTACCATTATTTGACGCCAAAGTGACTGTGTGGTGCGGCATTACAGCTACATTTGTTCTCGGCCCGTTCTTCTTTGAGGAAACGACCCCAGCGGGTCCTGCAACATGTTCTGTAACAGGCTCTCGGTATGCAGCCATGCTGAAAAATTCTGTACTACCGGAGTTGCGTCGGCGGAATGCACTCAATGACGTTGTTTGGATGCAAGATGGTGCACCTCCACATATAGCGAGGTCAGTTAAAAGGCTCCTAGATCAGCATTTTGGTGATCGCATCATCTCACGCCATTATCCTATTCCGTGGCCTGCGCGATCCCCAGATCTGACGCCTATGGATTTCTGGTTTTGGGGATATCTCAAATCCAGAGTTTACCTGTGCAATCCGCAAACATTGTCGGGCTTGCAGGATTCTATACGGCGTGAGATTAGAAACATTCCTCGCGTCATGTTGCGTTCAGCGGTATTGTCCGTCGTCTCCCGCATGCAATGCGTAATTGCTTGTGATGGCACCCATGTGGAAAATGTTTGATGCCAATAAAGGTTTTCTTTTGTCTGATATGTGTTCTCATCATTCAGCAGTTTCTTGTCTCTGTCGAATGCATTATTGCTCGGTGCGCCTTAAAGAACGGTTTGTATGTCTATAACACGTCGGTTTTTGGACATATCGGTACCGTTTCAACGCTATTTAGGGTTTTCGCATGCGCTGAACATTTTGAGACAGGAAAAAGTAGGCGTTGCCATTCGAAATTTTCGAGTTTCTGTAACTATAACCGTAACCGTGAGCACCACTGTATTGCCATTCACAGAATCTCGAGCGCATACCTTCAAACAACTATATTTAAAATTTCATCTTGATCGGTTAAATAGAACGGGCGCTAGAAGTGCAGATGTTGGCAAAGTTTCTTTATAATCACCCTGTATATATTCCTGAAATTAAAAGAAATGGAATTTGTTAAAAAATTCAAGAAATTCATTTAAATTATTAAAAATGAATTCATATCGGTAATTGTTTCAACTCACCTCCGATATCCGATCACATTTGTTTTTGTTTTTTTATTCAAGAATTACTTCTTTTTCTTCCATCTATCGCTTGTTTGTCTTGAAATTGAAGAACTCTCTGTCTTTTAGTGCTGCTAGGAAGATATATTTTAAAATTTCGTTTTATAATACCAATTCCTGAAATTAAAAAAAATTGGAATTTGTTAAAAAAAATTTCAAGAAATTCATTTAAATTATTAAAAATGCATTCATATATAGGAAATTGTTTCAACTCACCTCCGATATCCGATCACATTTGTATTATTTTATTCAACGTGTATTTCTTTTTCGTGCATCTATCGCTTGCTGTTTTAAAATGAAGAACTCTTTGCCTGTTAGTGCTGCTCGGAAGAACATATATTTTAAAATTTCGTTTTATAATATCTATTCCTGAAATTTATTTTTAAAAAATTGGAATTTGCTAAAAATTTGAAGAAATTCATTTAAATTATTGAAAATGCATTTATATAGGAAATTGTTTCAACTCAATTCCGATATCCGATCACATTTGTTTTATTTTATTCAACGTGTATTTCTTTTTCTTGCATCTATCGTTTGCTGTTTTAAAATGAAGAACTCTCTGCCTGTTAGTGCATCTCCGAAGAACATCTATCTTAAAATTTCGTTTTATATCTATTCCTGAAATTTATTTTAAAAAATTGGAATTTGCTAAAAATTTGAAGAAATTCATTTAAATTATTGAAAATGCATTTATATAGGAAATTGTTTCAACTCACTTCCGATATCCGATCACATTTGTTTTATTTTATTCAAGATATACTTCTTCTTCTTGAATCTATCGCTTGTTTGTCTTGAAAATGAAGAACTCTCTGTCTGTTAGTGCTGCTGGGAGGAACATATATTTTAAAATTTCGTTTTTTAATATATATTCCTAAAATAAAACAAAATTGGAATTTGTTAAAAAAAATTCAAGAAATTTATTGAAATGAATGAAAATACATTCATATAAGAAATTGTTCCAACTCACCTCCGGTGTCCGATCACATTTGTTTCATTTACGTCAAGATATATTCATTTTCTTGCAACCATCGCTTGTTTCTTGAAAATGTAGAGCTTTTGGCCGGTTAGAGCTTCTTGGAGGAACAAATATTTTAAAAATTTCTTTTATAATATCTATTCCTGAAATAAAACAATTGGAATTTGTTATGAAATTGAAGAAATTGACTTAGATTAACGAAGATACAATCAAATAGGAAATTGTTCCAACTCACCTCCAACATTCGATCACATTTGTTTCATTTACGTCAAGATATATTCATTTTCTTGCATCTATCGCTTGTTTCTTGAAAATGATGAACCCTCTTTATCAGTTTGTGCGTCTCGAAGAAATCCATATGTAAAAATTTCGTTTTATATTATCTATTCCTGAAATTCAAAAATTGGAATTTGTTATGAAATTGAAGAAATTCATTTAAATTAACGTAGATACAATCAAATCGGAAATTGTTCCAACTCACCTCCAACATTCGATCACATTTGTTTCATTTACGTCAAAATATATTCATTTTCTTGCATCTATCGCTTGTTTCTTGAAAATGATGAACCCTCTTTATCAGTTTGTGCGTCTCGAAGAAATCCATATGTAAAAATTTCGTTTTATATTACCTATTCCTGAAATGAAAAAAAATGAAATTTGTTAAAAAATTCAAGAAATTCATTTAAATTATTAAAAATGCATTCAAATAAGAAATTGTTTCAACTCACCTCCGATATCCGATCACATTTGTTTTATTTTGTTCAAGAATTACTTCTTTTTCTTATTCTATCTATCGCTTGTTTGTCTTGAAAATGAAGAACTCTCTGTCTTTTAGTGCTGCTCGGAGGAACATATATTTTAAATTTTCGTTTTATAATATCTATTCCTGAAATTTAAAAAAAAATGGAATTTGTTTAAAAATTAGAGAAATTCATTTAAATTATTAAAAATGCATTCATATAGAAAATTGTTTCAACTCACCTCCGATATCCGATCACATTTGTTTTATTTTGTTCAAGAATTACTTCTTTTTCTTATTCCATCTATCGTTTGTTTGTCTTGAAAATGAAGCACCAACTATCTTTTAGTGCTGCTCCGAGGAACATATATTTTAAAATTTCGTTTTATAATATCTATTCCTAAAATTTAAAAAAAATGAATATGTTAAAAAATTCAAGAAAATCATGTAAATTATTAAAAATGAATTCATATCGAAAATTGTTTCAACTCACCTCCAATATCTGATCACATTTGTTTTATTTTATTTTATTCAAGAATTACTTCTTTTTCTTCCATCTATCGCTTGTTTTTCTTTAAAATGAAGAACCCTCTGTCTTTTAGTACTCGGAGGAACATATATTTTTAATTTTCGTTTTATCTATTTTCGCATATCTATTCCTGAAATGAAAAAAATTAGAAATTGTTAAAAAAATTGAAGTAATTTATTTACATTATTGAAAATGCATTCTATAGGAGATTGTTACAACTCACCTTCAATATCCGATCACATTTCTTTTATTTTATTCAAGAATTACTTCTTTTTCTTCCATCTATCGCTTGTTTGTCTTGAAAATGAAGAAATCTCTGTCTTTTAGTGCTCGGAGGAACATATATTTTAAAATTTCGTTTTATAATATCTATTCCTGAAATTTAAAAAAAATTGAATTTGTTGAAAAATTCAAGAAATTCATTTATATTATTAAAAATGAATTCATATCGAAAATTGTTTCAACTCACCTCCAATATCCAATCACATTTGTTTTATTTTATTCAAGAATTACTTATTTTTCTTCCATCTATCGCTTGTTTGTCTTGAAAATGAAGAACTCACTGTCTGTTAGTTCTGCTCGGAAGAACATATATTTTAAAATTTCGTTTTATAATATCTATTCCTGAAATGAAAAAAATTAGAAATTGTTAAAAAATTTGAAGTAATTTATTTACATTATTGAAAATGCATTCTATAGGAGATTGTTACAACTCACCTTCAATATCCGATCACATTTGTTTTATTTTATTCAACAATTACTTCTTTTTCTTCCATCTAACGCTTGTTTGTCTTGAAAATGAAGAACTCTCTGTCTTTTAGTGATCCGAGGAACATATATTTTAAAATTTCGTTTTATAATATCTATTCCTGAAATGAATAAAAAATGACATTTGTTAAAAAATTCAAGAAATTCATTTAAATTATTAAAAATGCATTCAAATAAGAAATAGTTTCAACTCACCTCCGATATCCGATCACAGTAGTTTTATTTTGTTCAAAAATTACTTATTTTTCTTATTCCAGCTATCGCTTGTTTTTCTTGAATATGAAGAACTCTCTGTCTTTTAGTGATGCTCGGAGGAACATATATTTTAAAATTTCGTTTTATAATATCTATTCCTGAAATTTAAAAAAAATGGAATTTGTTGAAAAATTCAAGAAATTCATTTATATTATTAAAAATGAATTCATATCGAAAATTGTTTCAACTCACCTCCAATATCCAATCACATTTGTTTTATTTTATTCAAGAATTACTTATTTTTCTTCCATCTATCGCTTGTTTGTCTTGAAAATGAAGAACTCACTGTCTGTTAGTTCTGCTCGGAAGAACATATATTTTAAAATTTCGTTTTATAATATCTATTCCTGAAATGAAAAAAATTAGAAATTGTTAAAAAATTTGAAGTAATTTATTTACATTATTGAAAATGCATTCTATAGGAGATTGTTGCAACTCACCTTCAATATCCGATCACATTTGTTTTATTTTATTCAACAATTACTTCTTTTTCTTCCATCTAACGCTTGTTTGTCTTGAAAATGAAGAACTCTCTGTCTTTTAGTGATCCGAGGAACATATATTTTAAAATTTCGTTTTATAATATCTATTCCTGAAATGAATAAAAAATGACATTTGTTAAAAAATTCAAGAAATTCATTTAAATTATTAAAAATGCATTCAAATAAGAAATAGTTTCAACTCACCTCCGATATCCGATCACAGTAGTTTTATTTTGTTCAAAAATTACTTATTTTTCTTATTCCAGCTATCGCTTGTTTTTCTTGAATATGAAGAACTCTCTGTCTTTTAGTGATGCTCGGAGGAACATATATTTTAAATTTTCGTTTTATAATATCTATTCCTGAAATTAAAAAAAATGGAATTTGTTAAAAAAATTCAAGAAATTCATTTAAATTATTAAAAATGCATTCATATAGAAAATTGTTTCAACTCACCTCCGATATCCGATCACATTTGTTTTATTTTATTTTATTCAAGAATTACTTCTTTTTCTTCCATCTTTCGCTTGTTTGTCTTTAAAATGAAGAACTCTCTGTCTTTTAGTGATCCGAGGAACATATATTTTAAAATTTCGTTTTGTAATATCTATTCCTGAAATGAAAAAAAATGAAATTTGTTAAAAAATTCAAGAAATTCATATAAATTATTAAAAATGCATTCAAATAAGAAATTGTTTCAACTCACCTCCGATATACGATCACATTTGTTTTATTTTGTTTAAGACTTACTTCTTTTTCTTATTCCATCTATCGCTTGTTTGTCTTGAAAATGAAGAACACTCTGTCTTTTAGCGCTGCTCGGAGAAACATATATTTTAAATTTTCGTTTTATAATATCTATTCCTGAAATTAAAAAAAATGGAATTTGTTAAAAAAATTCAAGAAATTCATTTAAATTATTAAAAATGCAGTCATATAGAAAATTGTTTCAACTCACCTCCGATATCCGATCACATTTGTTTTATTTTATTCGAGAATTACTTCTTTTTCTTTTTCCATCTATCACTTTTTTGTCTTGAAAATGAAGAACTCTCTGTCTTTTAGTGTAGCTAGGGGGAATATATATTTTAAAATTTCGTTTTATGATATCAATTCCTAAAATTTAAAAAAAAATGGAATTTGTTAAAAAATTCAATAAATTAATTTAAATTATTAAAAATGCATTCAAATAGGAAATTGTTTCAACTCACCTGCGATATCTGATCACATATGTTTTATTTTGTTCAAGAATTACTTCTTTTTCTTATTCCATCTATCGCTTGTTTGTCTTGAAAATGAAGAACTCTCTGTCTTTTAGTGCTGCTCGGAGGAACACATATTTTAAAATTTCGTTTTATAATATCTATTCTTGAAATTTAAAAAAAATGGAATTTGTTAAAAAATTCAAGAAATTCATTTAAATTATTAAAAATGCATTCATATAGAAAATTGTTTCAACTCACCTCCGATATCCGATCACATTTGTTTTATTTTATTCGAGAATTACTTCTTTTTCTTATTCCATCTATCACTTTTTTGTCTTGAAAATGAAGAACTCTCTGTATTTTAGTGCTGCTCGGAGGAACATATATTTTAAAATTTCGTTTTATAATATCTATTCCTGAAATTTAAAAAAAATGGAATTTGTTAAAAAATTCAAGAAATTCATGTAAAATATTAAAAATGAATTCCTATCGAAAATTGTTTCAACTCACCTCCAATATCCGATCACATTTGTTTTATTTTATTTTATTCAAGAATTACTTCTTTTTCTTCCATCTTTCGCTTGTTTGTCTTTAAAATGAAGAACTCTCTGTCTTTTAGTGATCCGAGGAACATATATTTTAAAATTTCGTTTTGTAATATCTATTCCTGAAATGAAAAAAAAATGAAATTTGTTAAAAAATTCAAGAAATTCATTTAAATTATTAAAAATGCATTCAAATAAGAAATTGTTTCAACTCACCTCCGATATCCGATCACATTTGTTTTATTTTGTTCAAGAATTACTTCTTTTTCTTATTCCATCTATCGCTTGTGTGTCTTGAAAATGAAGAACTCTCTGTCTTTTAGCGCTGCTCGGAGAAACATATATTTTAAATTTTCGTTTTATAATATCTATTCCTGAAATTAAAAAAAAAAATGGAATTTGTTAAAAAAATTCAAGAAATTCATTTAAATTATTAAAAATGCATTCATATAGAAAATTGTTTCAACTCACCTCCGATATCCCATCACATTTGTTTTATTTTATTCGAGAATTACTTCTTTTTCTTATTCCATCTATCGCTTGTGTGTCTTGAAAATGAAGAACTCTCTGTCTTTTAGCGCTGCTCGGAGAAACATATATTTTAAATTTTCGTTTTATAATATCTATTCCTGAAATTTAAAAAAAAATGGAATTTGTTTAAAAATTAGAGAAATTCATTTAAATTATTAAAAATGCATTCATATAGAAAATTGTTTCAACTCACCTCCGATATCCGATCACATTTGTTTTATTTTGTTCAAGAATTACTTCTTTTTCTTATTCCATCTATCGTTTGTTTGTCTTGAAAATGAAGCACCAACTATCTTTTAGTGCTGCTCCGAGGAACATATATTTTAAAATTTCGTTTTATAATATCTATTCCTAAAATTTAAAAAAAATGAATATGTTAAAAAATTCAAGAAAATCATGTAAATTATTAAAAATGAATTCATATCGAAAATTGTTTCAACTCACCTCCAATATCTGATCACATTTGTTTTATTTTATTTTATTCAAGAATTACTTCTTTTTCTTCCATCTATCGCTTGTTTTTCTTTAAAATGAAGAACCCTCTGTCTTTTAGTACTCGGAGGAACATATATTTTTAATTTTCGTTTTATCTATTTTCGCATATCTATTCCTGAAATGAAAAAAATTAGAAATTGTTAAAAAAATTGAAGTAATTTATTTACATTATTGAAAATGCATTCTATAGGAGATTGTTACAACTCACCTTCAATATCCGATCACATTTCTTTTATTTTATTCAAGAATTACTTCTTTTTCTTCCATCTATCGCTTGTTTGTCTTGAAAATGAAGAAATCTCTGTCTTTTAGTGCTCGGAGGAACATATATTTTAAAATTTCGTTTTATAATATCTATTCCTGAAATTTAAAAAAAATTGAATTTGTTGAAAAATTCAAGAAATTCATTTATATTATTAAAAATGAATTCATATCGAAAATTGTTTCAACTCACCTCCAATATCCAATCACATTTGTTTTATTTTATTCAAGAATTACTTATTTTTCTTCCATCTATCGCTTGTTTGTCTTGAAAATGAAGAACTCACTGTCTGTTAGTTCTGCTCGGAAGAACATATATTTTAAAATTTCGTTTTATAATATCTATTCCTGAAATGAAAAAAATTAGAAATTGTTAAAAAATTTGAAGTAATTTATTTACATTATTGAAAATGCATTCTATAGGAGATTGTTACAACTCACCTTCAATATCCGATCACATTTGTTTTATTTTATTCAACAATTACTTCTTTTTCTTCCATCTAACGCTTGTTTGTCTTGAAAATGAAGAACTCTCTGTCTTTTAGTGATCCGAGGAACATATATTTTAAAATTTCGTTTTATAATATCTATTCCTGAAATGAATAAAAAATGACATTTGTTAAAAAATTCAAGAAATTCATTTAAATTATTAAAAATGCATTCAAATAAGAAATAGTTTCAACTCACCTCCGATATCCGATCACAGTAGTTTTATTTTGTTCAAAAATTACTTATTTTTCTTATTCCAGCTATCGCTTGTTTTTCTTGAATATGAAGAACTCTCTGTCTTTTAGTGATGCTCGGAGGAACATATATTTTAAAATTTCGTTTTATAATATCTATTCCTGAAATTTAAAAAAAATGGAATTTGTTGAAAAATTCAAGAAATTCATTTATATTATTAAAAATGAATTCATATCGAAAATTGTTTCAACTCACCTCCAATATCCAATCACATTTGTTTTATTTTATTCAAGAATTACTTATTTTTCTTCCATCTATCGCTTGTTTGTCTTGAAAATGAAGAACTCACTGTCTGTTAGTTCTGCTCGGAAGAACATATATTTTAAAATTTCGTTTTATAATATCTATTCCTGAAATGAAAAAAATTAGAAATTGTTAAAAAATTTGAAGTAATTTATTTACATTATTGAAAATGCATTCTATAGGAGATTGTTGCAACTCACCTTCAATATCCGATCACATTTGTTTTATTTTATTCAACAATTACTTCTTTTTCTTCCATCTAACGCTTGTTTGTCTTGAAAATGAAGAACTCTCTGTCTTTTAGTGATCCGAGGAACATATATTTTAAAATTTCGTTTTATAATATCTATTCCTGAAATGAATAAAAAATGACATTTGTTAAAAAATTCAAGAAATTCATTTAAATTATTAAAAATGCATTCAAATAAGAAATAGTTTCAACTCACCTCCGATATCCGATCACAGTAGTTTTATTTTGTTCAAAAATTACTTATTTTTCTTATTCCAGCTATCGCTTGTTTTTCTTGAATATGAAGAACTCTCTGTCTTTTAGTGATGCTCGGAGGAACATATATTTTAAATTTTCGTTTTATAATATCTATTCCTGAAATTAAAAAAAATGGAATTTGTTAAAAAAATTCAAGAAATTCATTTAAATTATTAAAAATGCATTCATATAGAAAATTGTTTCAACTCACCTCCGATATCCGATCACATTTGTTTTATTTTATTTTATTCAAGAATTACTTCTTTTTCTTCCATCTTTCGCTTGTTTGTCTTTAAAATGAAGAACTCTCTGTCTTTTAGTGATCCGAGGAACATATATTTTAAAATTTCGTTTTGTAATATCTATTCCTGAAATGAAAAAAAATGAAATTTGTTAAAAAATTCAAGAAATTCATATAAATTATTAAAAATGCATTCAAATAAGAAATTGTTTCAACTCACCTCCGATATACGATCACATTTGTTTTATTTTGTTTAAGACTTACTTCTTTTTCTTATTCCATCTATCGCTTGTTTGTCTTGAAAATGAAGAACACTCTGTCTTTTAGCGCTGCTCGGAGAAACATATATTTTAAATTTTCGTTTTATAATATCTATTCCTGAAATTAAAAAAAATGGAATTTGTTAAAAAAATTCAAGAAATTCATTTAAATTATTAAAAATGCAGTCATATAGAAAATTGTTTCAACTCACCTCCGATATCCGATCACATTTGTTTTATTTTATTCGAGAATTACTTCTTTTTCTTTTTCCATCTATCACTTTTTTGTCTTGAAAATGAAGAACTCTCTGTCTTTTAGTGTAGCTAGGGGGAATATATATTTTAAAATTTCGTTTTATGATATCAATTCCTAAAATTTAAAAAAAAATGGAATTTGTTAAAAAATTCAATAAATTAATTTAAATTATTAAAAATGCATTCAAATAGGAAATTGTTTCAACTCACCTGCGATATCTGATCACATATGTTTTATTTTGTTCAAGAATTACTTCTTTTTCTTATTCCATCTATCGCTTGTTTGTCTTGAAAATGAAGAACTCTCTGTCTTTTAGTGCTGCTCGGAGGAACACATATTTTAAAATTTCGTTTTATAATATCTATTCTTGAAATTTAAAAAAAATGGAATTTGTTAAAAAATTCAAGAAATTCATTTAAATTATTAAAAATGCATTCATATAGAAAATTGTTTCAACTCACCTCCGATATCCGATCACATTTGTTTTATTTTATTCGAGAATTACTTCTTTTTCTTATTCCATCTATCACTTTTTTGTCTTGAAAATGAAGAACTCTCTGTATTTTAGTGCTGCTCGGAGGAACATATATTTTAAAATTTCGTTTTATAATATCTATTCCTGAAATTTAAAAAAAATGGAATTTGTTAAAAAATTCAAGAAATTCATGTAAAATATTAAAAATGAATTCCTATCGAAAATTGTTTCAACTCACCTCCAATATCCGATCACATTTGTTTTATTTTATTTTATTCAAGAATTACTTCTTTTTCTTCCATCTTTCGCTTGTTTGTCTTTAAAATGAAGAACTCTCTGTCTTTTAGTGATCCGAGGAACATATATTTTAAAATTTCGTTTTGTAATATCTATTCCTGAAATGAAAAAAAAATGAAATTTGTTAAAAAATTCAAGAAATTCATTTAAATTATTAAAAATGCATTCAAATAAGAAATTGTTTCAACTCACCTCCGATATCCGATCACATTTGTTTTATTTTGTTCAAGAATTACTTCTTTTTCTTATTCCATCTATCGCTTGTGTGTCTTGAAAATGAAGAACTCTCTGTCTTTTAGCGCTGCTCGGAGAAACATATATTTTAAATTTTCGTTTTATAATATCTATTCCTGAAATTAAAAAAAAAAATGGAATTTGTTAAAAAAATTCAAGAAATTCATTTAAATTATTAAAAATGCATTCATATAGAAAATTGTTTCAACTCACCTCCGATATCCCATCACATTTGTTTTATTTTATTCGAGAATTACTTCTTTTTCTTATTCCATCTATCACTTTTTTGTCTTGAAAATGAAGAACTCTCTGTATTTTAGTGCTGCTCGGAGAAACATATATTTTAAAATTTCGTTTTATAATATCTATTCCTGAAATTTAAAAAAAATGGAATTTGTTAAAAAATTCAAGAAATTCATGTAAAATATTAAAAATGAATTCCTATCGAAAATTGTTTCAACTCACCTCCGATATCCGATCACATTTGTTTTATTTTATTTTATTCAAGAATTACTTCTTTTTCTTCCATCTTTCGCTTGTTTGTCTTTAAAATGAAGAACTCTCTGTCTTTTAGTGATCCGAGGAACATATATTTTAAAATTTCGTTTTGTAATATCTATTCCTGAAATGAAAAAAAGTGAAATTTGTTAAAAAATTCAAGAAATTCATATAAATTATTAAAAATGCATTCAAATAAGAAATTGTTTCAACTCACCTCCGATATACGATCACATTTGTTTTATTTTGTTCGAGAATTACTTCTTTTTCTTATTCCATCTATCACTTTTTTGTCTTGAAAATGAAGAACTCTCTGTATTTTTGTGCTGCTCGGAGGAACATATATTTTAAAATTTCGTTTTATAATATCTATTCCTGAAATTTAAAAAAAAATGGAATTTGTTAAAAAATTCAAGTAATTCATGTAAAATATTAAAAATGAATTCATATCGAAAATTGTTTCAACTCACCTCCAATATCCGATCACATTTGTTTTATTTTATGTTATTCAAGAATTACTTCTTTTTCTTCCATCTTTCGCTTGTTTGTCTTTAAAATGAAGAACTCTCTGACTTTTAGTGCTCGGAGGAACATATATTTTAAAATTTCGTTTTATAATATCTATTCCTGAAATGAAAAAAAAATTAATTTGTTAAAAATTTCAAGAAATTCATTTTAATTATTAAAAATGCTTTCAAATAGGAAATTGTTTCAACTCACCTCCGATATCCTATCACATTTGTTTGATTTTGTTCAAGAATTACTTCTTTTTCTTATTCCATCTATCGCTTGTTTGTCTTGAAAATGAAGAACTCTCTGTCTTTTAGTGTAGCTAGGGGGAACATATCTTTTAAAATTTCGTTTTATAATATATATTCCTGAAATTAAAAGAAGTGGAATTTGTTAAAAAATTCAAGAAATTCATTTAAATTATTAAAAATGAATTCATATCGGTAATTGTTTCAACTCACCTCCTTTATCCGATCACATTTGTTTTTGATTTTTTATTCAAGAATTACTTCTTTTTCTTCCATCTATCGCTTGTTTGTCTTGAAATTGAAGAACTCTCTGTCTTTTAGTGCTGCTAGGAAGATATATTTTAAAATTTTGTTTTATAATACCTATTCCTGAAATTTAAATGAATTGGAATTTGTTAAAAAAAAATTTCAAGAAATTCATTTAAATTATTAAAAATGCATTCATATATAGGAAATTGTTTCAACTCACCTCCGATATCCGATCACATTTGTTTAATTTTTCTCAACGTGTATTTCTTTTTCGTGCATCTATCGCTTGCTGTTTTAAAATGAAGAACTCTTTGCCTGTTAGTGCTGCTCGGAA
The DNA here is from genome assembly GCA_963931845.1 of Maratus michaelseni. Lineage (NCBI taxonomy): Eukaryota > Metazoa > Arthropoda > Arachnida > Araneae > Salticidae > Maratus > Maratus michaelseni. The sequence goes on along the minus strand of OZ007598.1, from coordinate 113,042,206 downwards.
GAACATCTATCTTAAAATTTCGTTTTATAATATCTATTCCTGAAATTTATTTTAAAAAAATTGGAATTTGCTAAAAATTTGAAGAAATTCATTTAAATTATTGAAAATGCATTTATATAGGAAATTGTTTCAACTCACTTCCGATATCCGATCACATTTGTTTTATTTTATTCAAGATATACTTCTTTTTCTTGCATCTATCGCTTGTTTGTCTTGAAAATGAAGAACTCTCTGTCTGTTAGTGCTGCTTGGAGGAACATATATTTTAAAATTTCGTTTTTTAATACATATTCCTAAAATAAAACAAAATTGGAATTTGTTAAAAAAATTCAAGAAATTTATTTAAATTAATGAAAATACATTCATATAAGAAATTGTTCCAACTCACCTCCGGTATCCGATCACATTTGTTTCATTTACGTCAAGATATATTCATTTTCTTGCAACCATCGCTTGTTTCTTGAAAATGTAGAGCTTTTGGCCGGTTAGTGCATCTTGGAGGAACATATATTTTAAAAATTTCTTTTATAATATCTATTCCTGAAATAAAAAATTGGAATTTGTTATGAAATTGAAGAAATTGATTTAGATTAACGAAGATACAATCAAATAGGAAATTGTTCCAACTCACCTCCAACATTCGATCACATTTGTTTCATTTACGTCAAGATATATTCATTTTCTTGCATCTATCGCTTGTTTCTTGAAAATGATGAACTCTCTTTTTTCGTTTGGGCGTCTCGGAGAAATCCATATATAGAAATTTCGTTTTATATTATCTATTCCTGAAATTCAAAAATTGGAATTTATTAAGAAATTGAAGAAATTCATTTAAATTAACGTAGATACAATCAAATAGGAAATTGTTCCAACTCACCTCCAACATTTGATCACATTTGTTTCATTTACGTCAAGATATATTCATTTTCTTGCAACTATCGCTTGTTTCTTGAAAATGAAGAGCTTATGGCCAGTTAGTGCTTCTTGGAGGAACATATATTTTAAAAATTTCTTTTATAATATCTATTCCTGAAATAAAAAAAATGGAATTTGTTATGAAATTGAAAAAAATAATTTAAATTAATGAAGATAATTTCAAATCGGAAATTGTTCCAACTAACCTCCAACATTCGATCACATTTGTTTCATTTACGTCAAGATATATTCATTTTCTTGCATCTATCGCTTGATTCTTGAAAATGATGAACCCTCTTTATCAGTTTGTGCGTCTCGAAGAAATCCATATGTAAAAATTTCGTTTTATATTATCTATTCCTGAAATTCAAAAATTGGAATTTGTTATGAAATTGAAGAAATTCATTTAAATTAACGTAGATACAATCAAATCGGAAATTGTTCCAACTCACCTCCAACATTCGATCACATTTGTTTCATTTACGTCAAGATATATTCATTTTCTTGCAACTATCGCTTGTTTCTTGAAAATGAAGAGCTTATGGCCAGTTAGTGCTTCTTGGAGGAACATATATTTTAAAAATTTATTTTATAATATCTATTCCTGAAATAAAAAAATTGGAATTTGTTATGAAATTGAAAAAAATAATTTAAATTAACGAAGATACATTGAAATCGGAAATTGTTCCAACTAACCTCCAACATTCGATCACATTTGTTTCATTTACGTCAAGATGTATTCATTTTCTTGCATCTATCGCTCGTTTCTTGAAAATGATGAACCCTCTTTATCAGTTTGTGCGTCTCGAAGAAATCCATATGTAAAAATTTCGTTTTATAATTTTTTGTATATTTTTGCTAAATTAAATATTAGTAAAGCATTAAGGAATATTAAATTCGTTAACAAATATGCATTTAAATTTTCACTTCATTTGAATTTATCTATTTTAAAAACATTCTAAATTTTTAGTTTAAAACGAATTATGAAGTATTTTGTTTGAAAAGTGTTATTTGAATTTTTTGTACTTTCCAATAAATTTAGATTTCAATTGTCAGCGTGTCAATTCGATAACGCTTTATTGTTCTTTTCAGACATTTGGATTACTGTTAAATTTAAAAAAGGTTTATTACACTATGTGTTATGTCAATTTACAGTTAAGTATTTACAAAAATTATCTCTTCAACTCTTCATTTAAAACAAGGAAATCAGAGAGAGGCTGTCATTACTATTACCCAAACTACCATTTACCATTCTCTTTCTTTAATCATCGCGGAGACTTAAGTCGAACCTTTAAATAACTAATTTTAAAAAAAGTTTAATAGAGTTATATAGCAAATTAAGAAACTTGAAAACATTAAAATTAACAATAAATAAACCGTCAATGATACATGTTATTTCTCATAAATTAAATAGATATCTGGAAGAATGGCCTATGTTACAAATTTAGAAATTTCGACAAATGATGAAAAGAAAAAGAAAACTGCCAAGTTAAACTGAGAGCATTGAGCTCACAAGCTATTCGCACTAATTGTATATTATACTCTTATTTCAAAGAATTTGAAAAATGCCCCTTGAAAAATAAAGAAATCGACAACATATCAAGGGGGATCATCCCCCCGTCCCCCTTTATATTAACCAATGAACCTCCAAAACTAATCAGGGAAGCGCCTTATTACAATGAATATATAAACAATATTTGAAGCAAATCGGATAATTCTGCATGAAAAACCCATTTACCTAAATTAAGGGGAGCTTAGACCCCCGTTACCCCATGTATGCCAATGAACCTCCAAAATTAATCAGGAAAGTATCTTATCACAATGAACCTGTATACAAAATTTGAAGAAAATTGGATAATTCTGCATGAAAAACCTATTTATATAAATTAAGGGCGGAGGATTATCCCCCCGTTACCACATTTATACCAATGAACCTTCAAAATTAATCAGGAAAGCGCCTTATCACAATGAATCTAGTTAAAAATTTTGAAGAAAATCGGATAATTCTGCATAAAAAAACTCATTTATCTAAATAAAGGGGCGAGGATTAGCCCGCCGGTTACCCAATTTATACTTAACCAATGAACCCCCAAAACGAACCATGGAAGCGCTTTATCACAATGAACCTATATACAAAATTTGAAGAAAATCGGATAATTGTGCATGAAAAACACATTTATCTAAATTAAGGATTGTTAGCCCCTCATTCCCCCTTTATACTAAACCAATGAACCTCCAAAACTAATCAGGGAAGCCCCTTATCACGATGAACCTATATACAAAATTTTAAGAAAATCGGATAATTCTGCATTAAAAACCCATTTATCTAAATTAAGAGTTGTCAACCTCTCATTCCCCTTTTATACTTAACCAATGAACCCCCAAAACTAATCAGGGAAGCGCTTTATCACAATGAACCTATAAACAAAATTTGAAGCAAAACGGTTATTTCTATCAAGAGTTATCGCGTTACTTACATACATACATACGTACGTACATACAGAACCGGAAAGCAGATTAGCTCTCAGGCTTTGATAGCCTGTGAGATAGAAAACTATTAATGTCATTGATTAGCGATGTACTGAGCACCTTTTGCAACATAGGCCCTTCTTCCGATCTTAATTACCCTTTACTTTTGTATTCATACTAAGCACTGACCAGTCATAAAAAACTAGTTATGTGGATAAGGAAAGTAATAACACTATTTTATTGTTTTAATTTTTTATTTAAAGTAAACAAACTTTTATAGCATGAAATTGTAATTTTTAACACTGATTAATCAAATCCATATAGTCCATATAATCCATATAATCCTTTTCCAACAAAAAAAACCCGACTCTACAAAATTTGTGACATAGGCTTTTCTTCCAGACACCCATTTAATTTCTATTTATATTATAATATACAAACTATGTATAGTGTAGATAAATTTTTTGTCTGCATTCAGCGATCATATTTGAATGAAGCTCTAAGTCAGCTAGATGATGCAATCGACAATACTATGCTGCCAATTAAAAGAGATTATTATTATTATTATTATTATTATTATTATTATTATTATTATTATTATTATTATTATTCAAGAAATCTACCAGAATTTTCAAATAGTGCGTTTTGCTTTATTTAATCACAGACGTTATGTGGATATATAAGGCAAAATATACTATTTTGAAATTCTGGTATTTTTTTTTATTAAAAAGATGCTGCCTGCAAGATTCCTTAGCTTGCGGGATTACAATCGCTAATCACTTTATATGAATTAACTAGTATGCAAATTTATGATTACATGGTCTTTATTTCGCCAAAATATGATCATTTGCCTCTATTTTGCTTAAATTTTGCACACCAATTTAAAGTGAATGTGGTCGCATGAAAAACAATAAAGAATACGAAGCAAAAAGCCATATTGATCACCCAATAAAGCGTTTAATGTTTAATGAAAATAACACCCATTTTTAGAAGATTGCAATGAATTTTGTGCCAGAGAGCATGTGCAACTTCGGCACATGAATCAACCAATTGAAAGCCAAATCAACCAATGGTGCAAAAATAAATTATAAAATTTCAGTAAAGTTGTTTATAAATACTTACAGAACTGATTACAAAATGCGTCCGAAATTCTTGTCAGTTTTACCATTTTTAGACAAAAAAAACCCAGGCCAGTTACCAAACTAACCTAAAAGTGTAAAGAAGGAAAATTCCCCATTAATATATCATTTGGAATCAACAATGTAATTTACAATTAAAAGTATTGTTATTTTTCACATTGTTGTAAATATTTTATTTGTTGTGTGATATGGCTAAATAATGTCAACTATGAAAACAAAAATTGCATAAAAATAATAGTTTACAACCAACAATGTAATTTATAGTTGAAGGTACTGATATTATTATAACATTGTTGCAAATATCTTCTTTGTTTAGTTATTCTTTTACTCTATTCTTAGCCGGTCTAGACGGTCGCTTGATGGGCCCAGATGACTTTGCTACGTATAGCCCGGGCATTGGCCGGGGCTCACAAAGTGCATTTTGCATGCAAACAAATAATAAATAAATAAAAAGCTTTATTTTAAATATTACAAAAATAACTCATAAAAATATCAAAAAAGCATGTAAATAAAAATTTCACAACATAAAAAATAAATTTTATTCATAAGCCCGTTGACAAGAACCCGCTTAGCCCTCCCTGTGTTAATCTTGGAAAAAGAGAGAGCTTTCAGTTGAAATAAACAAAAATGGGATAACCTAAGATATATGACGAGTTTTGTAAATGTGCCAATAAATTGTTAATTGGGTGATAAAAATAATGGGATCCTGTGGGCATCGTAAATCGCAACCATATACGGTCAATTCAGGGATAACTATAACGGGATTCCGTGTATTCCTCACAAATCATTAAAACACCAATTCTATAACGGGGCTCTGTGAATTTTGCATACATAAACGGTTAAAACGACAGTTACTATTTTAACAGAGCTTTGTGGATTTCACACCTATAAACTAATTATACAGCAATCATTATAACGACGCCTCGTGTATACTCTAGCCCAGGGCAATCCAACGCGGCGCTCGCGGGCGCCATGGTGCCCTTTGAAGAATTTTATGGCGCCCTTCGATTGAATCTTTTTACTATTAAGTTGTTTAAATAAAAATCCATTTTTAAAAATGCCTCTTTAAAATTAATATTTCACATGATTTTTTATTATAGTCAACGATAAATTTTTAGCTCTAGAAAATATTTTGATAGGCTCTCGAAAAATTTAATTCTAAGTTTGCTATGATTTATGTTTTTATTTTTGCAATTGTTTTTCACATCGAGCTCTGCATAATAAGGAACCTCATGACTCACATTGTGAGGTGTTTGTGTGTTTTATAAGACGTGTGTACCCATTTACACTCTACTAGGGTTGCCAGTATGGCTTCCTTTTTTGTTCAGAAAATCTGAATCTCTACCAATAATTCCGAACAGTAATTTTTATTTTATTTAATGACAGACATTTTAGGATTACTTAATGTACAAATTCGTCTATCAGAATTTTTGAATAAAAAGGAGGCTAAATTGGCTATTCCGCCCCCTACTATACTGAAGTAATATTGTTCTATGTTTCTAGACATGTGAATAATGGCGCCCTTCAATGATTTCCACTAGATGAGGTGCGCCCGCGCTTATTGAAAGGTTGGACAGCCTTGCTCTAGCCCATAAATATGGCGATCAGTATGTAAATCGTAAACCTATACTCCCAAAAAACATTTTTTGAAAACAGGACGAAATGTACTATATTTTGTATGCAGATTGAAATCCGATTGCTAAAAGACGAAAAGTTCAAAAACAATTTATAAAATATGAAAAAAAAAAAAATAAGACAATTCAAAATTTTCCCCAGGAAAATGTCGTGCGCATAATATTTAATCAAAAATCAACAATAGTTTTCTTTTTCGTCTAATCTTTCATAATCGGGTTCATAGTCAAGGTTGGCGACAAAAATGAACGATGCTGGCAACAATGTAGTTTCAAGATTATCAGAGTGATAACAATGGTTACAACAATAAAATTAGTTTTGCGCCAAACCACGCAAGCGGATCCTCAAGGCGAGTGACAGACAGACAGACAGCCAAACCACGCACGCTAACACACACAAGTTGGCTGTAAACACGATTACGGAAAAATCTTTTGGTTTGAATCTTCAATATCCCCTTTCACTACCTTGAAGGTTGGATTTCTAAAATAATTGAAATACGGGTTTAACCATTTTTTAGTAGATTTGTTATGCTGCATTTCACGCTCCTACCTAAAATTGCTGCTGAGATATGCCGAACTGTCCAAAAACTTTTGACACTCCCTTCTTTAATCCCCTCCCCCCTAGGAGTTGAATTTAAAAGAAATCCTTTCTAAATCTTATATACTCAGGAGTTCAAGTTTCTAGCTTGAATAGTTTCGTCTATGTGTTGATGAATCAGTCAGGATAAAAATAGATAGATAGATATACATAGATAGATTTATAGATATACAGATATAATATATTCTTTATAAAAAGGGTTTTTGCTTCATTTCTGTAGAAAAGTTCTGGAAAGAGTTCCATATCCTGTGCTTTTTTTCTTTTTCTTTTTTTTTCTTGCGATAACCGTTTGATGTGATTGTTGCGATCTTCAGTCTTTGGGGTTGCATTTTTAACTACTGGAATGGGCTTTATCTACGTGCGTCACACTCCTTTTGGCGCCATTTTGGATTTGTTTGCCAATCGCGCCAGCCAGCACAGGATATGGAACTCTTCCCAAAGTTCTTTCTGTTAATTCCAGACAACAGTGAATGCAAATATTCTCTACATTTTTCTCTTACACCAATAAAAACAAAAGCCCGAATTTTGTTTAACGCATAAGATAAGATAATAGCGCAATGACATTCGCATTGTATTCAGTAATACGGAAGGACTTTTCAGGCGAAGGTCCTTCCGTCCTTCTTTAAAATACAAGATCGAAATCACCATTTTGTTTGATTCAAGGTTCATTTAGAAAATGAACCAGCGCAGCAGACATAGCCTGCTAGTTTGATATAAAATTGTAAAAGAGGAAACAAACGGTGAATTCAAATAGCAACAAGAACGAAAAATCATGCGTCAAGCATAGATTATGTAGCACTTTCCAACGCTTCTAAAATAATTTTACAAATCATTACCATTTAATAAGCTGAAAGATGACATCTAAGTAAACAATTTGGAAAACGCATAACATATTTAAAAACGTAATTTCGGGAATTTTCAATATATACAATATTCGGAAAAATATCCGAATACTTTTATGTAGCCCTGTATAGGATCTATAGATTTGTATATATACATAGGATGCTAAATTTTAGTTTAGTTAGGAAACGCGTAGCACAGTTTAAATTCTCCTTCTGGAGTTTGTCAATAAACGGAAATGTGTTCGCGAACGTTTGTGCTGCCCTGTATAGGATCTACAGAATTTATACACACCACGTAATAGACAAAAAGCTAGTTAAGATTAAAATCGCGTTCAGTAACTTAAAACGCACTTCCAGGAATTATTGTTAACAGACAGGAGAGAATTCTTTTGTGTGTCCCTGTAAATGAACGATGACTGCTATACACACACTATTCTGTAGTAAGCCTCTTGTAATGCACCTTAGTAATATATATAAACTTCAATGCGTTTAAAATAGTGGAACATTATTTAAATAAGCCGCAGACGATTTTTCTCCATAGACGTAATGTAACGGAATTATTTTGACTGTCCCTGTAAAGTAACTCTAAGTGCTATACACCTACTATTCCATATTAAGCTTCTTCTAATGCATCTTAGTGATCTATTCAAATTTCAATGCGTTTACAATAGTGAAACATTTTTAAAATAAACCGCAAATGATTTTTCCCCATAGACCGCAATGTAACGGAATTCTTTTGAGTGTCCCTGTAAGAAAACTATAAGTGCTACACACTTCAGTTGAAATAGGGAACGTGCCATAGATAACGACAATAACATATAAAAATTGCAGAGCAATCCGAGCATATTTACGGGAGTTAGAGCACGGACAGACGGCCATACGGCCAGACGGCCAGACGGCCAGACGGCCATACGGCCATCCGGCCAGACAAACCGAAGTCATAAGCACTTTTCAACTAGGTTGGAAAGTGCTAAAAAAGATGCCAATGGATGGAAAGTTGAGAAAAGGAACGTACGAGGAGAGACATAGCCACCCACGTAGATAAACATAACAAGGGAGAAGAACAGATGACTGTAATATATTTTACACTCCACGTTTTGCTCTGCCACTCGTGAAGAGAAATATATTTTTTCTTTCGTTGATTGGTATGCTGCCTCCACCGGTATAAATATGTGATACCGGACGCGATGTAAGTTCTAAATTACAGTACGCAGGTACGTCGTGGCGCTTAAGGGGTTAAATAATAATCGAGATATAATACATAACGCCTTATTGACGTCAGAAGCATATAAACCTAACAATAACGAAAAAAAAAATGATTGCGACACTTCGGATAAATATTAAATTAATATTTATTAATAACATACTAGAACTCTGCAAAATGTATACATTTTAACGTCTGAATGTGAAAAACATTAAAAACACCAATTAAAATAATTTAAGACAGACATCAGTACACATAAAATAAAAATTTATAAAAAAATATATACTTAAAAACAGTTAAAAATACAAAATAGTAGACGTTTCGCCAAGCGACACGCAAGGCATCATCAGTACAAAAACAATCTATTGCATAACAAACCACAGAACAAGGAAAAGGAAAGGTTTGAAATCAAGGAAAGTTGAAGTTATTTTAAAAACAGATAATATTCATTAGGGACAGAACGAGCTTCATTCAACGTCTGCGATCGCAATTGAGTGAACCAACTCTCAAGGAGTAATCGACCATGGTAGCTGTTACAACCTGATTTCAAAATACTGGCGTTCGCAATTAGCGGGATGTGATTCGTTTGAAGTGAATGCTGGACAATTTTTGAATTCAAATTACTATTTTTTAAAGCACAAGAATATACTAATTTCAATTCAATTTGCCCTTTCAGCCATAAAATAGCCGTTATTAAGACTTTAGCCTTCAGGGCCATTAGATATTGCAGTTCCAGTAATGATTTTGAAATTGAGAAGTGTAAAATTTATCGCGATTTGGTTAATAATAGCTATCCTATAGGTCTTGTTAAAAAAATCTTTAAAAATACTTTAAATTTTGTGAATTCTACTCCCCCCCCCCCTTTTCAACGTAGTAAACCAAACTCTTTTATCTGTATCCCTTATTATGAGAACATTTCTGAAAAAATTTCTGGCATTCTAAAATCATTCAATATTGGGGTTTCTTTTAAACCAATTAATAAAGTGAGTTCCTTTTTCACTAAGCATAAATTTCAATATGATAAGTCTAAATTACCCGGTGTTGTTTATATTATTCCCTGTAAAGATTGCAATAGTGTCTACATTGGTGAAACAGGTAGATCATTGGAAATTCGCCTAAAAGAACATACTAGTGCTTTAAAAAATAGTAATTTGAATTCAAAAATTGTCCAGCATTCACTTCAAACGAATCACATCCCGCTAATTGCGAACGCCAGTATTTTGAAATCAGGTTGTAACAGCTACCATGGTCGATTACTTGAGAGTTGGTTCACTCAATTGCGATCGCAGACGTTGAATGAAGCTCCCTAATGAATATTATCTGTTTTTAAAATAACTTCAACTTTCCTTGATTTCAAACCTTTCCTTTTCCTTGTTCTGTGGTTTGTTATGCAATAGATTGTTTTTGTACTGATGATGCCTTGCGTGTCGCTTGGCGAAACGTCTACTATTTTGTATTTTTAACTGTTTTTAAGTATATATTTTTTTATAAATTTTTATTTTATGTGTACTCATGTCTGTCTTAAATTATTTTAATTGGTGTTTTTAATACTAGAACTCAACAAAAACAATATTTAAAATTTTTCGTCAAGAATATAACACATCCTACCCACCTACTAAATTACACTTGGTATATTCTCTACGTACTCGGTAAAACACTATCACAACACTGTTCTCGTCTCTTTTAAACGTATATTACTAACTTTATACAAGTACTAGTTTTTAATATATACTAGCTGACCCGCCCGACGTTGCCCGGGCCCGTGATAATAAAGTTAAACAAACCAAAATTTTGTATGATTTTATATCTTTAACTCGATAAGGATGCATAATTTTCCAATTAAAAAAAATCCAAGATTTTTAATAAGTTTATACAGCTTCTAATAGCACCATTCCAAATTTTTATTTACTTGTTTTTTATCTTTCTTTATTCAAGAGATAACGGACATCTTGTCTGCTATGCTTGCTCGTAGAAAAAAAAAAGAAAAAGAAACACGTTATTTTTTTTCTGCAGTCAAATTAATGCGAAATAATAAATATCTTCGGTTATAAGAATCGGATAATCTTAATTTTTACAAACTTGTAATGTGGAAACAGAGAGGATTTGAAAGGTGTTAATTTTAAAATCGTAGCTTAATTAGAATTGTTAATTTGAGTCACCTAAAAAATCTCTTAGTGCCTCTTTCTTTGCGGTTTCATTATCGAGACACCTGCGACGGCTCAAATTTTTGTCAAAAAACGTGTTGATCATTGCAAGATTAAATTGCTCGAAAAATTAAACATTTCTAATTAATATTTCTGAAAGTTGTGGATGGAATTTTTTTTAATTTGACTTTTTGAATTTGCGATTGTTTGTTTATATAGATCTGCAAATTTTCGTGTCGAAAGACCTAATAGTTTCTGTTATTTTGACATGTGTCGAAAAGGCGTAGTTAAAAGTCTTTGTGGTAGCCCAACCTTTTTTCAGCAAACCTAAAATCTTTCTTCCCTCTCCCAACACACAACTCATTTTGCGGTTTCACATTTCTTTTGCACCATTTTCAGAAAAATATGGCATTTTAGAAGCGATGGTTAATGAGAAATTAATTAATATCTTGGGTAATTATAAAAATATTAAAATTCTGAGGCTCAGGTGCACATGGCCAGACCTTGGACTATCCGCACCTAAATTTCCAGACTTCTATGTGGGCTAGATTTTGCTAGCCATCGCCAACAGACACACACACACACACACACAGACATGCACACACACAGACAGACACACACACACAGAGCGAAACTTTCTTTTATTAATATAGATAACGACCACACAAGTCTCGAAAATAAAAACCGCCTGCCCATAGGATTCCCCTTACAAGGCACTTCTTGTAATACAAAGTATGCTGATCTGCACACGGACCATTCTGTGGTCATTTATCCTGCGCATTCCAAGGGATTATAACCCTTTTTGGAACTTCTTTTACAAAAGATCTAGTTAAACCATGTAGGTAATGGAATCCTTCTTAAACCAAGTACGTAGGAAAATATCTATATAAGCATATATAAATACAATGCATACATAATAAAGATATAAAGTTCATTAATTAACCCCTTAAGCACCATATTCAATTTAGTTATAGTATGCTGAATACCAGATATATTAAGTTTCGTAAAAAGTAGTTTATTTCATTATTCTTAATTACACGTGAATTATTTAATTACATGTAATGTAAGGACGTGAAATAAAGGTTTATTTATATTATACAATCAGAAATAAGGTTTGAAGTTTCAATCTTCATCACTTGATCTATCATCACTATCATCTATGTCATCATCAAAATTAGGAACATAATTACTGTCCGTGTCACACATATAATTATTCTATAAAATCACGATCTATCAGACATACAAACAAACACAAAACCGAAATCGAAACACTGCAATTCACGAAGGACAACTGAACAGAATAACCAACGCATAAACAAATGAACGACGAACAAAGAATCAAAGCAGCTGAAAAACTAATGAGTTTTTATAGACGTAACGCCATCTATTGGATGCGAAACCAACCATTGCTATAAAGCACGTACAAAACCAATCATAATAGCAATTAGCGGCGCAAAATACCAGATGCTTAGAACATTGCAATCTGGACTAAAAATGAGGACGTACGCACGTACGCACATACGTAATTGGCACATTTCAAATCATAGAATTCATGACGAACGCAGGTGCGTCGTGGCGCTTAACCCCTTCGCGACGGCGTCCTTTACAGAATTTTTAGTCTTATACCACCAGTTTTTCAAAACAGAAATTTTTGCCTAATTGAATCGCAGAAATGCTAGGATTACATAAGGCAAAACTTACAATAAAAAATAACTGGTGGGAATAATTGAGGATTCTGAGCATCTTATGCGTCACGTATACGTGTCGCTCGTCCCCAATGGGTTAAGAGCCTACATCAGTCACGCGAAGGAACGCTCCAGCTAATGTTAAGTCTATGGGAAGGTTCTTGCGCGATTTCTCGCTGGCATTTTAATATTTTTAAATGACTTTTTTTTGTATGGGATAGCTGAGGTCGATCTCCAACGTTGTTAGTTTTTACTTTTTCGATTTTAGTTCCAGTTATTTTATATAAGGGTACTTTCCCTTTCAGAACCGGTTCCAACCGGTTCCAAAATTGAAAATGTCCGCTTATAAAAAATCTACAACAAAAATCGAAAAAGTAAAAACTAACAACGTTGGAGATCGACCTCAGCTATCCTATGCAAAAAAAAGGCATTTAAAAATATTAAAATGCGAGCGAGAAATCGCGCAAGAACCTTCCCATAGACTTAACATTAGCTGAAGCGTTTCTTCGCGTGACTAGTGTAGGCTCTTAAGGGGTTAAATAGTAATCGAGATATAATACATAACGCCTTATTGACGTCAGAAGCATAGGAACCTGACAATAACGAAAAAAAATTCTAGAGCATTTGAACCAATTTGAAAAATCGGAGAATGAGAGAGGTGCAAAGAGTTAAACTTAAAAGGATCTGAAAACAGTAATAATATTTGCTGAAAGATTTTTTTAAAGTATTAATTACTGAAAGAAGAATAATTTAGTAAAGAAACAAAAATGTTTTGTATTAACGATAATATTAGAAAATAAATAAAATGTTAAAATGTTCTGAAATACCAGAGAAACAAAAAATCGCTTAAATAGTAAACAAAATGTAGAATAATATAAATATCAGTTTGAATTCGATCCGAAATCTCCATAATGGCAAACTAAATCTTTAATTTTCATAGAAGTAAAAGTAATTGTTAATCTGAAATATTTAATATGTTTTAGAAAATTACCAATAAAATAGTGTGAAAACAAAATGTCTCCTGCGGCAGAGAAGCAGTTTAAACAGATGTAATGAATAGATACATTTTCAACGTAATTTAATGTATACTAGCTGTTACACGTGACTTCGTTCACGCAACATTAAAAGAAGAATAAATACATTAATTAAGCAAAATATTTCACTCTCGATAATTATAAACGTTAATAATTAACTATTTATCGCATTTCATAGGAGACAATGCGGTATTTTTTGTTATAGGAACCTTGACATAACTCAGTCTTAAAAAAGTGAAATTTTGTGCCAAATAATCGCAAAAATGAAATTGCAACCAATGCAAAAAGGAGGGCCAAATAAAATCGTGGAAATAGACGAATTGGGTAAAAACAAATGTCAATTTTACCTGATAAACAATTTTACTTTTAACGCCTTTGTGAAACGTTTTAACAGCCATCCTTCAAAAAAAAAAACATTAATTGGAAATAGTATATGCTTTTTCTTTAAATTCAATTCTGCCTCGTTGGTTTAATGTATAGCTGAAACAAATCTTGTTTTCAAAATGACAGTATGTTGACAGGCAATTTTTGTTCTCCAGAATAAATTGAATCATGAAGTTTGAATATGTGAAAACATGTTTTTATTTTTCGGATTATTTACTGAAATCAAGATTTTGTTTTCACCATCTATTCAAAATGAAAATAAAATCTGTTTTTCCGTTTTAATGAGAAAATGGTGTAAAAAATATACTGATCTGTTTTATTTCCCCTTTTTTATACAAAAATATGGAGTAATTTACTTTCAGTTTTTAGAAAAACTTCGTTAAAATTTAAAAAAAATAAATAAATAAACTTGGCATCTAATTTAATTTTTTTAATTCTGACAGTTTGTGTGACATCCTTCGGATCAACGATAATCGGTATTAAGTAAATCGCGTTGCGTTCGATAGTCTAGGAATAGTTGCGAAATACAAACACACGGTCAGATTTTTATATAATAGATTCGTATGATGTGATTTTTAGCAGAAAACTCTCATCTGTATATAACGGATACTCATGCTTAATAATCAGTATAGATAAAAAAAACATTTAACATTTTCGTTATAAATATGGCGTGAAACTCATCTACTTTCTATACTTACTGATCCTTGTATTATTAATGTAAGGAATTGATTCACACTCATTTTACAACATATAGGAAAATTCCCGTTTTATTACAAATATGACGTTTCTTTTTCCCCAGAGAAATCCCTTTTTAATGACATAATTCTTGTTAATTTTCTTTTCCGGGCAATTAATTTCAATACTGGCATAGGGGAAATTAGTATGTTACTTTAACGAAATAATATTAAATCTTTAGGTTTTATCAACAAAAATGGAACTGTTAACATTCGTCATTTGTTTTTTGGTAATCGAGTTATTTCTTTTAGTTTTAAGGGTGTATTCAAATCCAAACTGCTTATTTTGAGACACATTCGTAAATTCATTTTTGCTCTAAAATGCATCCAATTGGCAGGTTCTCTTATTCAGAAACTTTATAATGTCCCCACTGTCTCGATTTTTTGATAAAGGCAGAATATATTTCAAAAAAATGCTGTCAAAGTGGACATTTTGAACCGAATTTCGAGAAGCGATAGCGCTGGAAACAAAAAACAAGTGGGTAAGTGTGATCGAAGATCGCTCAAAGGGTTTCGTTTAATATTCCTTTCAAAACACTTTATCCTTTCTTTAATAAATTCAAACAAATTTCATTTAGCAACAAAAACAAAAAAAAAGTCATGTTTTTTATAAAGTAAAAATTTACCGGTCTTTTTCCTTTTTTCGAATATCTAAACCAGCCGGATAGCGGTCCAAGCCCGCTATTATATTCTGTCATAATAATATCCGTCATACGGACTAAATGCAATATTTAAAAAAATAATTTCAAAATTAAACAAATTGTACACCTTCAAAATGTTAAAATATGCGAATATTTCCATAATCGGATTTTTATCACGATTCAATATGTTTCTCAAACTCATATATTTACTATTCTCTATTATTTATATTGATACTCGCTTTGTATTATTCTTAAACATTTGAAAAATTAGTTAAACTTCCTATATGACGTCAGATTTTCTTTTTAATTCTCTAATGACGTGATATTAATCTGCTTTGTCCACTTACACATACTCATACTCCTTGTATTGTTGAGAAATCTTGGATATTTTCCGTTTTATTACGACTATGACGTCAATCAATTTTATTTCATATTTATCTTTTTTTCAATTGGTGAAACTTTTTATTTCATTTTCATTTTTCACGTGAAAATCGTCTGATAGAAAATTAATTATTGTAGAAAGAATTTCATTGTGGATTTTAAATCTTTGGCATCTGATATAACGAAAAATGTTCCAATTTAATATGAAAAGGATGTTAGAATTTTGGTTTTTTATCTCTATTTATTAAAATAATACGAATTTTTCAAATTTTAATATTTTGAGCTCTTTACAGCTGCTATTCAGATTTATACACTAAGTTTCAACTCTGTAAGTTACATACTTTTTGAGAATGGCTCTGTGACGGACAGACAACGGAGCGGGGGTAATAGGGTTTCGTGAGATGAACGAAACCCTAAAAATGATCGTACTGTGAAAATAATTGTCTGTAAATCAATTTCTAATTAATTGAACGAAAAATAAAAACATGGGGCCCTTATAAATGTCTTTATAAATCACGCCACCAAGTTTCCTGTTGTTACTTTTAAAAATGAGTCTGGGAATGTGTCTCAAAATTTTGAGTTGTTGAGCGTGGAAAAATATTTTTTTTGAATACCGCTTTAAGAATGAAAAAAACTATTTATTGCTATCCATGACATCATTTTCGACATGGATAATTTTGCGGAGAATATTATTGACATTTGCTAGCCATTTTCTTTTGAAACTTCTTTTTACTTTTTAAAAAATTAAATTAAAAAATACGGCATAGTTATATTAGCCGTGCGCAGACGGTAAAACGCAAAGTATTGTTACCATACAAAAGAAACAGAAAAGTGAAGAAAAAACCCAAGATCGTTTTATTTCACCAATCAAAGCATATCCGCTTTATTTTAGATGTATGACGTCATATTAGCCTGTTTCCTATGGTTACGCATATTGAAACCTTGTATTATTATCGAAAACTAAAAAAAGTACATTTTATTTCTAATAATAATAGTTAATCTTCTTTTTAATTCTTTAATTTTTTTATTTCATTTTCATTTTTCACGTGAAAATTTTTCAATTGTAACCAAATTGTTGATTAAAAATTATTATTCCGGGTTCTGAATTAGTTTTGGCAACGATAAAGTATTAGCAACGGTAAAGTAAATTTAACCATTTTAAAATATTATACGGAAAAATGTCCATTTATTCTCTATGAAAATAACGAAATTTTGAATTATTAAGAAAAATATTTGAATAAAATAAACAAAAACCAGCCTATGTTCATTGGAGGGTTATAATTAACCTATATGCAAAGATGCAGAATCATTAAATTCTCCATTTTGACGCTGGCTTCAGCCTAACATTTGCACACAATGAGATTTATAATATTATTAGGATTAATTCTTTAAACAAACAACAACAAAAAACCCTATGTCATAAAAAGAGAGCCACTCTTCCATAAGCATAAAATATTAACAACATCGCGCCTTACAAAATCATCAACGTAATACTACGCGTTTTTGGTGAGATTAATAAATGAAAAGGGTAACTTTAAATAGTTTTGTAAAAAGGGAACATTTACTGTGAGAATGAGAACATCAAATAAAAATCCTTTGAGTCCATTCTTGACTAGTGTCAGTCTCTAGTCAAGTGACCAATCGATATGAGAAGTTTTTTAGCTCACAGGCTATCAAAGCCTGAGAGCTAATGTGCCCTCAGGTTCTGTATATACGTATGTATGTACGTAATACGATAACTCTTGATGGAAATATTCGATTTGCTTCAAATTTTGTAATATAGGTTCATTTTCATAAGACGCTTCCCTGATTAGTTTTGGGGGTTCAATCGTATAAAGGGGGAAACGAGGGCTTATCTCCCTTAATGTAGAAAAGGGGTTTTTCATGCAGAATTATCCGATTTGCTTCAAATTTGGAATACCTGTTTATTGTGATAAGGTGCTTCCCTGATTAGTTTTTTTGGTTCATTGGTTAAGTATAAAGGGGGGAAATAGGAAAGCTAATCCCCTCCCTTAATATAGTTAAATGGGATTTTCATGCACAATTATCCGATTTGCTTCAGATTTGGTATACAAGTTTATTCTGATAAGGCGCTTCCCTGATTAGATTTGGAGGTTCATTGGTTAAGTATACATGAGGGAAACGGGGGGACTAATCCCGCCCCCCCCCTTTAATTTAGATAAATGGGTATTTCAAGCAGAATTTCCCGATTTACTTCAAATTTGGTATAGAGGTTTATTCTGATAAGGCGCTTCCCTCATTAGATTTGGAGGTTCATTGGTTAAGTATAAAGGGAGAAACGGCGGGGGGGTAATCCCCCTTAATTTAGCTAAATGGGTATTTCATGCAGAAATAGCCTGTGAGCTCAATGCCATCAGTTTAACTGGGCACTTTTCTTTTTATTAGCTTAATTACAGACAGTATAGTGGTTTATATGCCCCAAATTTTGATCTATCTAACCTCTTACTTATTGATCCCTTACAGAAATTTGTTTCGCTTATTTATCCTTCTAATGCTTTACTTTTTTTTAAAGCAATCAGTCATTAAAATAGGGACTATTTTATTATCTGTGATTTATTTTTTGGATTTATTTTCCCAATTGGCAATATGAAAGTTTAACGAATGCAACTGCATTTCTTATTAAGATTCATCCTCATCAATTGTTTTCAATCCACTAATGTATATGTCTCCATCAATTATTTTCATGTTTTCCTATCTAGTGAATCTAAGTAGTAGTGTATCTAAATAGTCTAGTAATATAATCACTTTATCCTGTCCTGTCCATCCAATCAACTCAAGCGAATTTTCTGATTTCGTTTTCTCTTTTACCTAAGATCGTCTTATCGGTCATTTTATACCTCTGGAATAAGGAAAGGGCATGTTTGCAAACAAACATTTCCATCTACCACTGCATTTTTGTCGTAGCGATCATTGCAGGATTCGACATGGTGGCGTAGGCACGCATAAGACATTCTTCATTCTTCAGCATAAGACACCAAACACCGTCCGATATCATCATAACAATTCCCCTGAGTAATAATTCAATGCAAAGAAGAATAGATCAAATGGCTAAAGACGGTGAAATATGATTATGCTATTATTTAAAGGCTAGCAAATTTCCCATTCAACTTGGTGAATCAACTCTACCAAATAACGTAGCACTACTCTTATCATACGTTCGATTCATAAAAGAAGGAAAAATCTGTCAAGAGTTATTATATATGCTATAAATTTGGAAACTGATTCAAAGGGAGAATCGATATTTAATATCATGAACAAGTTTTTTCAATAAAAAGAAATTCCTATTCGTAATATTTTGTCAGCTACTACTGGTAGTGCTCCAGCAATGACAAGGCGTCATAAGGGTTTTATAACGCATTTGAAACAAACAGCAGGGCCTGATTATCCAAAAGGCACGTAAAACACATGCTTCCCCTCTAAAATTTTAAAGGGGCCCTCTAATTCCCATTTTCATTCTGTTACGTTGTATTTTTTAATTTTTTTGGAAAATAAAGTTTGCTTTATCCAAGAGGAAATCCACGTACTACTTCACGAAACTTATTTAACAGGGAAATAGGAATGCCATCAATAGGATGTTAATTAATCACATAGCATCCTGATGTGCCTGTTAGAAACCACCCGGGAAATTCAGCATACATATGTACTAAATACATCTGAAGTACAGAATTGCCAAGTCTCCGGCTTTTTGGACACCAGTATTTTAGTACAGAAAATGTTGTTTTATGTAATCGGAACATTCGGCGATTTAAAAGAGCAACATTTTCTCTAAGATAATACTGGTGTTCAAAAAGCCGGAGACTTGGCAAGTCTGGAAGTATATACAGGCACATAAAAAAGTTTAATGAAATATATGTGACCTTGACTAAGCTACTCCTGGGAATAATATTAGCATCATAGGTGAGATTTCAAGAATGAAGAATTAAGAAAACTTTTGACAAAAGGAAAGGGGGCCCCAAAACGATACTGGGCTTCTCCTGGATTTAGAGGTTAATCGGGCCTTGACAAACAGTACCAAATGTACTCGCTGTACATTGTGTTATTCATCGTCAGCATTTGGTTGCAGAAAATTTGAATGAACGCCTGCATGCGTCGCTTCATTACGTTATCAGAGCAGTCAATAAGATTAGAAGCAATTCATTGCATGACAGATTATTTGGTCAACTTTGTAGTTAAAATGGTGAAGATTACAATCGATTTCTGCTGCACACAGAAGTTCGTTGGCTCTCAAAAGGTGTTTGTCTGAATCGTTTATTCAATCTATTTGACTCAGCACTGACTTAATTGAAAACAGAGACGAAAAACAGCGCGGAAACCTGATTACATCCAAAAATGACATCGTTTATTTGACAGACCTGTTTAGAGTATTTAATGAAGTAAATTTATAATTGCAAGGTGATGAGTTGAATTTAATTTAAACAAAAAAGTTCATAGCTGCTTTTGTCGGAAAACTTCTGTTCAAATGAAATCTAGGTAGAGGTGAATACCAGCCACTTTCCCACATTATCAGCTGTCTCTGGAAAACAGAAAAATTTACTCGCTTACTGCCAACACTTGAACGTTTTTCATGCTGATTTTATGGAATGATTACAGGATACTTTAAACTGGAATGTACCGAGTTGGGTATTTGATCCTTTCGGAAATGCAGATACAGCAGAATCATCAAATTCAGAAGAGGAACTCCTAGAACTCACAACTAATGAAGAACTAAAAGTAAAATTCAGAAATGTATAGCAAGAGTTCTTGCTTCAAAACTCAATACCAGCTCTCTACCGCGGATTGTGGACAAGAGTACAGAAATTTTTAACTGATTTTGCTTCATCGTATTTGGCTGAGTGTTGGTTCAGTGCAGTATCTTATTGACTGTCTAAGAAAATTAACAGACTACACATCACTGAACCATGGCAATTTGAGATTGATGTTAACGAAATTGGAA
Organism: Maratus michaelseni; assembly: GCA_963931845.1. Lineage (NCBI taxonomy): Eukaryota > Metazoa > Arthropoda > Arachnida > Araneae > Salticidae > Maratus > Maratus michaelseni. The sequence goes on along the minus strand of OZ007598.1, from coordinate 113,021,451 downwards.
CCCGACATTAACAAATTGTCAAAACTGCATTAACCTCAAGCATCTCATTATTATTTTTTTTTAAATTTATAATTGGTTTGTGTTTATTTTTAAAATTTTAATTTAAAAAAATTTATTACATTTTATGGTCGTTTTAATTATTTACCTTGCGATTCTTAATAGATAGACGGATAAAATAGGTATCGATAATATGCAAGAATATTTTAATATTTGGTATAATTAACTATTATAGAAGAGGGGTCGCTAATTTTTTTTCTTGTAAAGGGGGCGGTGGTCTAGAAAACGTTGGGTACCTATTTATTAAAGGTATTTTCAAAAAATCCGTGAAATGCATGATGAAATTTACAGACATTACATTTCAAGGCAAAATCTTTTTTTACATTTATATACATGGTGAGTCTAAATTGTTTTTACAAAATAAGAGGGGTGATTGTACCCATCCAGATGAGCAATAATTATCGTCGAATATGGGGTCGCATGCCACTCTGAGAGGCAGAAAAGAGTAAAGTCGGAACGCGCCGAGCATGAACAAGTCATCGCCTCTGACGTCATTTTGTACATGCCTGCGTAGTATATCTCCTAAGCAAGATGGCCTCACATTTTCCGTGAACATCTGGGCAGGTATTCTTGGTGATTACGTGCACTGTAAAAAATTTTCAGAAACGTTTCTGAAAGTAACGGAGACCTGTGCTGCACGATACTAACAGAAAGGTTTCTGATTCGATCAGAAAAATGTTTCGGCTAAAACACGGAACCTTTCCGATTCGTAATGAAACCTTCCTGAATATATCTGAAACCTTTCTGAATATATCGGAAATCTTTCATTACGGATCGAAAAAGTTTCTGAATATATAGGAAATCTTTCAAAATATATTGGAAAAGTTTCTGAATATATCGGAAATATTTCATAATATATCGGAAACTTTTCTGAATGTATCTAAAACCTTTCTGAATATATCTGAAGTGTTTCTGAATATATTTTTATCTATTTTTATTATATATTATCTGAATTTTAAAAGAATACTTGAAAAGATTAGAATTTCTGTTCTTTTAAATATTCTCATCAAACTTTTTTCTTATAATGATTCTTTTTTCTAGGCGATATTATTCGGTATATTGCGTGACATTTTTCAGTTTGTATCAAAATTTTATCAAATATGTTTTAACCCTAATATTTAAGAATATTCACGCAGTGAATATTGGGGAATGGAGATATTTACCTTGTTTTTTAACAACATATCATGAAAAAAATATGGGATTCATACAGCTTCACAAATCAAGTATTTATTTTTAAAAATTAAAAAAAAATAGCATATATACTTCGAAAGAAAACTTTCAAAACTTTTCATTAACATGAAATAGGCAAACTAAAGCTGTCGTGTATTAAAATGAAGGTATTACACTAAAATGGCAACGCGCGAATAGCCAACTTTTATCTGCTGTGTTTTGGCAACGAGCAGAAACTTTGGAACTGGGATAAAATGTTGTTTGGATAGATTTATGTTTATTGTTAAATGTTTGTTTCTGTGTAATGTAGTTAATAAATGATGTGTGTTAAAGAAACGAATCTTTAATAAATAATTATAAGACATATAAAGATATACTCTAACTAACAAAGAAGCGTCACACTGGCGACGAGTAAATCTTTGATGCATCTAGTTTTGTAATCTTGCTACTTTAGATTACTACTTCAATTTCGAAAGATTGGAACAAGGTAAGAAAATCTTATTATTCTATTAAAATGGAACAATTAGTTGAAGAATTAATTAAGCAAAATAAAGCGTTAATGGATGCGCTAAAGGGGGATAGCACCCTAAAGAATAATAAGGTTTCTGGAGTACAATTTCAGAAATATGATGAATCACTAGAAAGTTTTGATACCTTCATGGATAGGTTTGAAGCCTTTCTAGATATACAAAATGTTCCTAAGGAAAAACGCGCAAAAACACTAATATCAAGTTTATCTGCAAAGCTATATAACTTGTTAAAAAATCTTCTTGCTCCACAAAATCGTAGTGATCAGGAATATAAAGCGCTTAAACAAATTTTGCAAGAACATTTGAATCCGAAACCATTAATAATACCTAGTAGACACACGTTTTTAAATAGGAAACAACATGAAGGGGAAAGCGTTAGTTCTTATCTTGCTGAACTTCGCTCTTTAGCAATTCCTTGCAAATACACTTAACTTATGTTGAATACTATGTTGAGAGATGTTTTCGTTAGTGGTTTACGAGATAGGGCAATCCTAGATCGGCTATTTGAAGAAGACGATATCGATCTCGATAAAACAGTTAAAATCGCTTTAGCAATGGAACGAGCTAATAAAGGAGTTAATGATATAATTGGTAAGCCACAAGAAATTAAAGCAGTTGGTGTATATAAGGGAAAAAATATAACACCACAACCTAAGAACACACAAAAGAAAAATAACATAGTACATTGTTCTAGATGTAACGGATCAAATCATAATAAATTTAACTGTAAGTTTAAAGCAAGTAAATGTAGAGTTTGCCAGCGTATTGGCCACATTGAACGAGCTTGTTATTATTCTAAGGAGGCTAAACCAAACAAAATGGTGAAGCAAAAACAGTTTCATGTACATGATTCAGAAGTTCAAAATTCAATTCCACTTCATAGTTTAGAAGTAGAGAGCGTTTGCATGAAAGAAGAATTTCCTAAAAGACCTCCCATAATAGTAACTGTTGAAATTGAAGGTAAATCGGTTGAAATGGAAGTCGATACAGGCGGTACAGTATCAGTAATGAGTTTAAAGAGATTTAAAGATATTTCGAAGAAAAAAATATGTCCTACAGACTTGAAATTTAAGACCTATAATGGTGAAACTCTTAAACCCCTGGGTTACTCAACAGTTAAAGTAAAATATAAGAATCAAACAGAGTACTTAAATTTATATATTGTTAAAGAAGACTTAGACACTATCTTGGGTCGAGAATGGCTGTATAAAATCAATTTAGATTGGGTAAGGATTAAAGCTCTTACAGTTGTAAATCAGGGAAATCTTACAAAACTGTTAGAAGAATACGCAGACATATTTGATGAAAAATTGGGCGAAATAAAAAATTATGAATGCAGTCTTGAGTTAAAACCGGATGCCGTTCCAGTTTTTTGCAGACCGAGACCATTACCGTTTGCAATGAAAAAGCGTGTTGAAGAGGAATTAGAACGACTTGAGAAAGACGGAGTTATCAAAAAGTCGAATATTTCTGATTGGGCGACTCCAATTGTACCAGTAGTTAAAGCAAATGGGAAAATTCGATTATGTGCTGATTATTCAGTCACTCTTAACAAAAATCTAAAAATTCAAAGACATCCTCTTCCAAAAACAGAAGAAATTTTTGCTTCACTGAATGATGGTAAGATATTTTCAAAGATTGACTTTAGTCAAGCTTATTTACAAATGAAGGTTCACCCTGACAGTCAAAAATTATTAACGATTAATACTCATAAAGGACTTTATGAATGCACAAGACTAATGTTTGGAATTAACTCAGCACCTGCTATATGGCAGAAATATATAGAAAGTGTATTGCATGATTTAGAAGGAGTAGAAGTATTTTATGATGATGCACGGATCGCAGCACCAGATTTCCAGACACATTTGTCAAGATTACGGAAATTTTTCGATAGATGTCGTCAACATGGATTGAGAATAAATAAAGATAAATGCAAATTTTTCCAGAATGAAATTGAATTTTTGGGATATAAGATAAATGCACAAGGATTATCTAAAACAGATGAAAAGATTGCTGCAATTAAGAATGCTAAAATTCCTAAGAACGTTCAAGAAATTCAGTCTTTTATGGGATTAGTTAACTTTTATTCTAGATTCTCAAACAAACTTGCTACTTTAGCATATCCATTACACAACTTGACAAAAAAAGGTGTTCCATGGATTTGGGATAAAAAGTGTCAAGAAGCAATTCAAAACATAAAAGATGAAATCTGTTCTGATAGAGTATTAGCACATTATGATCCAAAACTTCCTATTTTCCTTGCAGCTGATGCATCTCCAGTCGGTTTGGGGGCAGTGCTTTCTCACAAATTTCCAGATGGTTCCGAGAGGCCTATTGCATTTGCTTCAAGCACACTTTCACTAACTGAACAACGCTATTCACAGATTGATAAAGAAGCTCTAGCTCTAGTCTGGGCTGTGAAAAAGTTTTATCTTTACCTAAAAGGAAATCGATTCACTCTCATTACAGATCACAAACCACTCGTGGCAATTTTTGCTTGCAAAAAGGGTCTTCCAGTTTTGTCTGCTACAAGACTTTTGCATTATGCTCTAGTACTACAGTCTTATCAGTTCGACATAATTTATCGGAATACTAAGGATCATGGTAATGCAGATTGTCTTTCACGATTACCCTTAAGGTCTGAAGATTTAGAATTAAAGGATGACGTTTCAGTTTTCCAACTTTCCCAAATTGAAACTCTTCCAATAACAGCAAGAGATTTAGCCAAAGCAACTGCAAATGACGAAGATTTGGCACCCTTGCTAAATGCTTTAAAAAAGGGAACTTCTCTAAAAGGGAAGGAAGTCGAATATACTCTCCAGGATGGTTGCATTATGTACGGCCAAAGAGTCTGTGTACCTAAAAAATACCATAAAAAAGTTTTGGAAGAACTTCATCAAGGACATTTAGGAGTTGTTAAAATGAAGGCAATAGCCAGATCCTATGTCAATTGGAAAAACATAGATAAAGACATCGAAGATGTTGTTAAAAATTGTACAGATTGTTCCAGGATTAAAGATTATCCTCCAAAATCTAAAACACACCATTGGGAGTATCCAAGTTTTCCATGGGAAAGAATTCATGTTGATTTTGCAGGGCCAATTTTTGAGCATATGTTTTTATTAATTGTAGATGCACACTCTAAATGGCTCGAAGTCTATCCTATGAAATCGACAACTGCCTTGAAAACAGTAGAATGTCTAAGAGATTGTTTTGCTCGTTTTGGATTACCAGTCATGTTAGTCAGTGACAACGGACCACAGTTTTCCTCATATGAGTTCCAAGAATTTATGCAAAATAATGGAGTTTTTCATAAAACGAGTGCACCTTTCAAGCCCTCCAGCAATGGTCAAGCAGAAAGGTATGTACACACTTTGAAACAATCCCTTCGAGCAATGCAAAACTACCCTGGTAGTATCAATCAAAAAATCAACTGCTTTCTGTTACAATATCGGAAATCATCGAATATGACTACAATGCAGTCTCCAGCAAGTATGTTCTTGAAAAGAGAGATTCGTACGAGAATTGACCTCTTAATTCCTAATACTAAAGAAAGAATTCAGAATAAAATTAGGAAGGATATATATTTCAATGATCGGTATTTTGAAGTGGGTGAAAAAGTAGCTGTACGAGATTACACTGCAGCTAATTCAAAATGGAAATTCGGTCGTATCATCAGCCGAGATGGTGAATTACATTATACCATAAATGTTCAAGGCAATTTGGTTAGACGACATGTTGATCAAATTCGATCAGCAGGTGAAGAAGTGGACAATGATGTTCAGTATAGACCAAGAGTAACTAATATGAACGTCCCATATGATCCAACAGTGACTTCAACGGAGACAGATGAAGCATCGACTGAGCCACCTACGACCTCCGAGGATATCGCCAAAGATATGCCTCCATCACTGCCAACAGTCACACCTCCAAGTGCTCCTTCAGTTAGCACACCCCAAGTTGTCCAAAATCCAGTGCAACTAAGACGATCTAAAAGGATCCGGAAACCTCCAAAAAGATTGTGCTGTTAATTTGAAAGGGGAGGAAACTGTCGTGTATTAAAATGAAGGTATTACACTAAAATGGCAACGCGCGAATAGCCAACTTTTATCTGCTGTGTTTTGGCAACGAGCAGAAACTTTGGAACTGGGATAAAATGTTGTTTGGATAGATTTATGTTTATTGTTAAATGTTTGTTTCTGTGTAATGTAGTTAATAAATGATGTGTGTTAAAGAAACGAATCTTTAATAAATAATTGTAAGACATATAAAGATATACTCTAACTAACAAAGAAGCGTCACAAAAGCTATACTAATATATTTTCGATACATTTCAAACAATCTAACTCCCAGCAACATAAAATGATTAAAACTTATGTATGAGCTTTCCAAAAGCAATGCAGCTTCAGAGATCTGTTTATCTGTTAATTTTTTCGGTCCTTAAAAGGTAATTTTTCATATTAAAACAAGACATTTCACAAAAATTCTCATCTTAAAACTGGGCCCTTCACAAAATTTTTTGTCTTAAAAACAAGACTTTACCACCTCAAAAACTGAACTTTTCACAAATTTAATGATTTAAAAATAAAATCTGACCTATCACAAAACAATTGAACTTATCAAAGTGCATAGCTTTTTTATGTGTAAAGGATAGATACAAAGGAACCTGATATAACGATAATTTCAAATTCACAAAATTATGACCGGAATTTTTAAAATATTAAAAAATACTTCAGTTTCACAATAACAGGACCCTGTGAGAAAAATCTGGACATAACCCTGAGATTAATAAAAACACCTAGGAATTTTCTTTTCAGAATTAGAATAAAATAAATAAATATAGTTTGTTTACTTTAAAACGATAGATATTTTTAAAGTCAGACAAGTCAATTTTCAATATATAGTATTGTAAAAGTTAGAGTTCTGAAACATCGTTAAAAAAATATATATAAACAAACACACAGTACCGCCGGTAGATATTATTCTTTAAGAGATAAAATTGCTACTAAATGGTATTATAAATCATATTTATTGAAGCAACATTAAAAAAAACTTAAAATGAGAGACAAAGGATTTGTATTTTTATATTTTAGAGTATATTTTAATAATTATCCTTCCAACTCAAAGTATCTAAATGCTCATGTAAATAGTCCTAAATGTTAGGGTTAAGACATTTGTTAAAAATATTGATATAAACTGAAAAATATCACGCCATGTATGAGATAATAATGAATATAAAACAGAATCATTATAAAAAATATTATTAGAGTATTTAAAACAGCAGTAATTCTTACCTTTTCAAATATTCCTTTTTTAAAATTCTCTTTTTGGACCGCTCGAATAACTAACATAATATTTTCCACAGCCCCAACAACGAGCTGCTTTAGCTTTGCCGTAAACAGGGTAAACTGCTTGAAATAGTTGAGAAGAGAAATATTTGGAATGCGCACAAACTGGTTTGCTATAGAAGAGGGTCGGTTTCAATCACCTAATCCTAAACATACGGAAAGGTTTCTGATGGTTTCAGAAATTGAAAATAGCTCTCAGATATCCGATGGTATCAGAAACATTCCTGTTAGAATACTAAATGTTCCAAATATTTTTTACAGTGTGGTAGGCCCTTACATCTGGCCAGATCGTTTGACCTGCGCAACATACTGTATCTTCTTGGAACAAATGCTTCCCAGTTTGTTGCAGGCTGTTCCGCTCCCATCCAGATAGACATGTGGTTTATGCACGATGGAGCCCCTGCACACTTTTCAGCATGGTCTGGCACTTCTTGAATGCCACATATCCCGCGCGATGGATCGGACGTGGAGGACCTGTGGCATGGCCTCCTCGCCCACCGGGCCTCAACCCACTAGACTTTTTTCTTCTGGGAGCACATGAAATCTTTAGTGTACGAGACACCTGTGGACTCGGCTGAAGATCTCGTAGCGAGAATCTTTGTTGCCGCAGACATAATTAACGCAACACCAGGAATCTTTGAGAGGGTACGCCAGTCCTTCTTTCGCCGGTGTGAACTGTGCAACGACACGCGTGGCCGCCCCTTTGAGCACTTGCTGTGAGTTTTTTTCTGATCAATAAATCAGATTGCGCAACTTTTGGTATCGTTCATTCGTTTTCCCAACATTGATGTAAGTTCATGTTCAAATTCTAATTTTACTCTTTTCTGCCTCTCAGAGTATAATGCGACCTTATGTTCTATGGTTGCATTATTCGTCTGGATGGGTACTATCACCCCTCTTATTTTGCAAAAACAATTTAGACTCACCCTGTATATATGATACAGCTTCAATTCTAACTAATTGATCCCTCATGATCGTGTTTTCGTAACTGTCAAATCCCGAAAATTGGTTTAAAATTCCAGCTTTTACAACTTTTTCTGATCTTTTAACCTATAAGAAAATGGAGGAAGAATAGTCCTCTGTTCGATTTTTTAGTGTCTAACAGAACTTGCAAATTGTACACATTGACGAATGTACCTGCAATTTTTATACATTTACGAATGAAAATAACTTCATCAATTTGTCATAAAACACATAATTTGGAGTTGTAGACAATTTTAATATGTGAAAATTGTTCATCTGCAGAAAGGACACCCCCCCCCCCGCCCCCGGCTTTTATATGGATATCTGGATCTGCCCCTGCATCACATTCCGTGCATCATTACCTCTATTCAGTAGACAATAAAAAAGTTTTTATAGGTGAAAGCAATTTATACAGATGTAATTAATAAATGCATTTAGAATGTAGGTTAATGCATATTAATTCCTGAAACAAACAAAGCAAAAAATGAACCGTTGTTATGTCATAAAGAGAGAGTCACACTTCCGTGAGCATAAAATATTAACAACATCACGCCTTAAAAACTCATCAACATGATAATATGCGTTTTTTGGTGGAGATTAATAAATGAAGAGTCTAGTGTTGAATATTTCTGTAAAAATGAAGTATTTATTGGGATTAAAGTAATTTATTATCATTTATTAATAATAAAAAAAAAGTCCCTTGTCTGACTCATACACTGTAAAACAAGTTGGAAATTGTACGTCAAACGTGACAAATGAGGTGCGTTCGTACTATAGCTAGTTATATAACTATTCAGATCTTGATGATTTTTAATTCTGTGAAATGAATTATATCGTCTGCAGATTCATTTCTGTAATAAAATAAGTATATCAGTCGCTTGACGATTAAACCTCGGAAACTCCTATAACAAGAAAGCACCGATTTAAAAAAAAAATCAAATTTCTTAATAAATGTTTTTATTAATATTTTCTAAAGTTTTGATTAGATTTTCATAAAATTTGAAATGTCTCGACAAAATTCTGCAAAGATAATATATCTTAAATTTCAAACTATTCGGTTGGGTAGTTTTTGCGTTGTTATATGCGGACGGACGGACGGACAGACAAACGGACGGACCAGACGACGACAATAGATGCTAGGTATTTATATAATTACGAACGCACCTAAAAAGACTCTTATTTAAGATTATCTAGATTAAGTTTCTTAATCTAGGTAAATATAATATAACCATGAACGAAAATGTACAATAATGTCTTCCGAGTTACTCACGATTCCAAAAAGCGTTCTTTATCTTTAGAAACCTCGGAAATCAATATATTTTCTAGATTTAAAAGAGCATTTTTAAAAACAAAGTTTTCTTTTTCTTTCTGCCACCCATTTTTGGAAACGTTTCGAGTAGTGTTTATAGAGTATTAATTAGTTTTCTCAATCCGGTATATATGTTTTTAGATGCTATCAATTCAAAGAAACATTTTAATGTTTTTAAATTGCTTGTTGTTCAACCAAACGACAATTAAAAATAGGAGAGAATTTTTCTTCATTTTTCTCATTTTTAACACTTTCTAACATAGTTAAAAAGTGTTTATGAATTTGATTTGTAGGGCCGTCTGTCTGTCTGTCCGTGCTCTAACGCGAACAAATATATTCAGATCGCCATGTAATTGATATGAGGATTATTGTAGCATGTTTGGTATTGAAATTTAAATGTGTAGCAGTTATAGTTCGTTTACAGGGACACTCAAAAGAATTTCGCTACATTATGGACTATGTGGTAAAATCGTTTGCAATGTATTGTAATGATGTTATATTATTTCAAACACATAGTATACAGGTAAAATAAACCAAAAAATGAGTAATAGACGACAACTGGTGGCCATTCACGAAAATTTGGGAAGAACTTCGTTTTGGCACTAGAAATGCAGATCCGACGGATCCTCCAAAAATAAAATTGTTTTACTATGATTTGTGGGGGAAGCGGGGGGAGACATTTTAACTTCAGAGAGGGGAGGCACTTCAACTATTTTTTTTAACTAGGTAGAGTCGAGTATAGTTTTATGTATTTTTTATTATGCTGAATCGAATGATATCATTTGCAAGCCGATACAACTACTCGTTACGTGCCTCTATACAGCATCTTATTAATCGGACAAATGTGGGGGACGGAACGAGTCTGAACATCCTGGAACTATTGAATTGCTTATCTGCAAGACACTCCATCCACTTTCAGTGGATCCCGTCACATGTTGGACTGAGAGGAAACGAAATGGCCGATGGCTTGGCCAAGTCTACCTCAGCTGAAGATCACCAGGAGGATGGAATATTAACCTATAGTGAAATAGCAAGAAACAAGAATTAAATTCACTGTGGAGAGTACCTCCTATTCATCCATGGTACTTTATTAACCCTTTAGCGGGCGGTGGTCACAAAAAAGGACACCTAATTTTAATTCCAAAACTGACAAACGTCACCAAGAATATTTAATTAAAATTTTCCTTTTATAAAGTAAGGGAAAATCAGCAAGTTATTCTTTTCTAAGGAAATCGTTTTTAAAATCTGGTGCCAGTCCATTATTTCATTATTTTACAAACAGATTTATTCTTCGCCGGAAAGGGTTAAAACACCAGGATGGTCTCTCCAACTTAATCTTTGTAGGAAACAACAGACGGCACTCTCACGCTTTATGAGTGGTCACTTAAGAGGACTATTTTTCCATCAGGGCCAGAAAACAATGTCTGAGTGTCTTCGGTGCCCGGGAGTCCAGGCCTCTCCTTTGCATATTATCAAATGCCTAAATTTTACCCGCTGTGAAATCTTGGAAAATCCAGCGCTCTTTCATGATTTTCTGGAAGTCTTTGGTTTTGTGGAGATGGTTTAGCATAGCTAAACCATCTGGGATTAGAAACAACAACAACAACAACAACACTACTCGTTACAGAGTTAAGACGGTTTCTATGAATAAAAAGTAGAGAATTACACTTCATGAGACAGCACAACTTTATTACACTTACTTTTACTTTACGCGCCATACACTCACATAACAAGTCATCTTCATCTTTTAGATAGTGATTCGAACCGTAATTAACTGAAAATGAACACCAAGGTCTTTAAAAACTTGTGAACCGTGACAAAAATTCTGTCCAGGTGTTAAGTAATTTATTTCAGGTAAGGGAAGGGAGACCAAATGCATTAATTCCATTCTTCATTTATCCAAGGGATTAAGTCATTCCTTGATAATTGGGGTATGTCGACCGAATAAAAAAAACGGGAACGTTTTGAGTGAGTCGGAATCCAAGGACATAAAAGAAGGGAAGAGGGTTACACCAAGTTGTCGTCTCAAGTGTTCCTTTTAGTTTGGAATATTTTACCCGTTTAGTGAGAGCGGAGTTACTGACATTTTCCGCCGGAAGTTAAGCGAGTAGTTTTACCGCTGTAGTAAGTAAATAAATAAATATAGAACCTTTATTGAAAGTTTTATGATTTACAAAAGAAAGGTTCTTATTCTAAATATCTGATGAAAACTTTCTTGAGCCTTTGACTCGGTGCAGTTGCAAGAAAAGCGGCATAATCTGCTCTGTACTGTGGAAAATTTGTGAGGGAGTTGTCTGATTCAACAGACTGCTTGAAAAAGTGGTAGTTACGGTGCCAACTGAAGTCGATTTTGACAAATTCGATGAACTTCAAGAAGATTCAGGTGATCCTGGTTTTGATTATTCCTATTTTGAAAATATTTAATAAGTTTAAGATTATTAATATGATATAAAAAACACGTCTTGAATGTAAAATAAATGTAATAAAGGTGCTCTCTGTATAATAAATATCATAAAGCATAATTTTCGACTTTTTATTTATAAACTCTGTCGTAACTTTGTACTGTTCGTTTTCGAAAGCCGAGCCTAGCACTCTGAGACGATTCTACTACCCAAAGGGGTGTTACGCTGAGATGGGTATTTTCCGAAGTTCTACTTCGGCGCTCACTTGTACGTTGTCACTGAGATTGGCGCTCACTTATTTGTTATTTTTTACTTCCGATCAAAGTGTAAAATTGTATAAATATCTTGTTTTAATGCAAATTAAAACTTCTATATTTAGTGTTCAAATGGCTAATTCGAGTGGAAATAAATCTTTCAGAAGTGGTAGTAAGAATATTTTATATAATGTCATTCAATTTTGTGATAAAGAAGCAGAAAAATGAGAATTAATTGTTCCGATAGCTCATTCTACAAAACGAGCCAGTCAAATTGCCAGGGTTTCTAGTAGTATTAAAAAGATTCGCCGAGAAGCAAGAAATGAGCGTAATCCTGTTTTTTTGTTCACCTAAAAAAAAGTTAAAAAGGATGTCTCTGAAAAAAATAGCTATAGATGAATTCAATTGCTGCGTTATTAGAAGAACTGTCCACGATTTTTATGTCAAGGAAAAAAATCCCTTCTTTGAATAAATTGCTTCCTGTTTTAAAAGAAACGATCAATTTTAATTGGATTAAAGGCACTCCATGAAATTGGATTTAAGTGGAAAAGATGCCAAAAAAAAAAAAAAAAAAAACACTATTGGAACGAGAGCATATTATTTTCAAGAAAATACAATTTTTAAGAAACAGGAAAATATATCGTACAGAAGGTAGATTCATAATTTACATCGACGAAACCTGAGTGGGCAGTAATTTAACTTTTAGTAAATATTGGCAATCAGAAGAAGTGGATGGCATACTCTAAACAGGAAATGCTTCACGATGTATTATCGTGCTGTGTGCAGAGGGCTCGATGGGATTTTTACCGAACACAAAGTTGATCTATAAATCTAATACAACAAAAGGTGATTACCGCGGAGAGATGAACTCTATTATTTTTGAGAAATGGGCGCGAGAAAAATTAATATCCTATTTGCCAGAAAATGCTGTATTTGTCATTGATAATGCACCCTATCATACCGTGCAAGTAGACAAAATTCTAAATTCCAACAGCCTCAAAAGTGAAATTTTAGATTGGCGGGCTGCAAACTCAATTACCCATTCCTTAAATGCGTTAAAACTGGAATTGTTAGAGCTCGCAAAGTTAAATACGCTTAAAACTTATAAATTTGATCAACTACTACAGGAGCATGGCTTTCAAGTACTTCGCCTCCCTTCCTACCATTGTGACTTTAACGCAATTGAGTACATTTGGTCAGACCTGAAAAGAAAATTTCAGAACATGAATCCTACAAGTGATATGAATATGAGTAAACTACTCAGAGAAACAGAAAAGGCTATAAATAAAATATCCAGTAACAGGTAGCAATCTCATTAAAATCATGTTCAAAATCTTGAATTAAAATATTGGGACAAAGACTCTATTGTCGAATAAATGTGTGAATCCCTGAAAATTTCATTAACAGACACTGACGAAAGTGACACTGAAAATGATAGTGAAGCCACTCTTTCACGAGATAGTGAATCTACAATTTCAGCAGATGAGAAGGATAATATTTAAAGGAATATTTTAACAAATAAGCCTTTTTAATGTAATTTACATGAAAAATTTCCAAAAAAAAAAGTTAATTTTGTTTTGCATCGCGAAAAGCAAAAATGTATAACTTTTTAAAATTCTTAAGCATTTTCGTTTTTTATAAATATTAATTACAAAAACATTTTCACATAAATTGAGATTATTTCCCCAAAAGCGCATTCTTAAAAAGCACAGCTAAAACAAATTGTGCTCACCCTATTTTGATAAAATCAAAGCAGAATTGACGGATGCGCAAAAGAGCGGAGGGTTTTGCTTTCCGAAAACAAACAACAACAAGTGATTGTATCGACTTGCGATGCATACATGGTAAAAAATATCCCACTCAACTTATAACCAGAGGTGCCAACCTCTCATTAATATTCCGTAATACGCGGCTTAATTTAACCCAGGCTTAACACGTTTCACACCAGAAATTTTTTTAAGAAATGAAATTAAATAAATTCCACGTAGAAACCTGAAATTAAATAGATAAAGATTCATCCAATAATTTTTCTGGTTTGAAGCGTTGTTAAACTGGATCAGATTAATACGCATATTACGGAATATTAATGAGAGGTTGGCACCTCTGCTTATAACCCATTATGACCGCAATTATTTTTCTCTTAAAAATGGGAAAAAAATACATTCACACCACTATTTTTAGAACTGAAATTTAGTTTCTTATTTTATCGAGGAGTTTTTGTCATCGCACAAATACAATATTTTGTGGGCCCACCGTGGCAGTGTTGCCTGTAGGCAACTTTTTTAAAATTCAGATTGATGGATTCCCACCACTATTTTAAAATAGTGTAATTAGCCTTTTTTAAAGACTGATTAAATAATGCTAGATTAAGGTCAATTATACTATATTAAAAAAGTGGTGGGAATCCAACAATCCCAATTTAAAAAAAGTAGCCTTCTGGCAACACTGCACCGTGGCTGAGTGGTCAAGGCATCACACCGCTAATCGCTTGCAAGTGTAGATGGGAGCAGGTTTGAATCCCGCTGGCTCCGTTGCACACCATTTGTGGAACTCTCGGCTGTATATCTGTGTGTTGTAAATTTTCTTGTGTGTGCTATCTCGTCCCTGTATATATTGACGATGACTTATAAGCGGGCGCTTGACGCCAAGCACACAGGTCAGATGTATGTTAATAAAATATCAAATGACAGCATTATGTTTCAGTTTTACTGGTGTGCAAACAATAAAAGTGGTTTTAGGTATGGTGTTACTTTAACGCAAAAAAAGTTGAGTTCCCTCCCTTGAGTTAATATACAAACCCTTTTGCTCCCCAAACCATAGTAAAACAACTTTATTTTGGGAGGACTCAACATATCTTCATTTCTAGCGCTGTTGCCGCTGGCCAAACCAACAGGTTTGGCCCAAGGGCCCGATTTTGCAGCTTTTTATTTCTATATAGCTGACATGATCCATATTACTGTGAAACTAGTCTCCTAATTTTGAACCAATTCCAGATGAGAGACCTGCATCTGGATTGGCACCCCCAGAGGTAATGCTTATATAGAACTTGGAGGACATTAGATCCACGAACAGATTTAACGTGCACCAGCTCCCATTAACGTATACGTTCCCACAGCAGATGCAGATGAGAGAGGTTGCACCCTCCCAAGCAGTGACCTCGGTCGATGCTGCTTGGCTTTCGGTGATCTTACGAGAACCGAGCTTTACCGTCCGCTCCACTGCGGGACATTTCTAGCGCTAAGTTCTTTGCAAATTTTCGTGAATGGCCCAGTGTTGCCAGTGGGCTACTTATTTTAACTGAGATTTCTTGAATGTCAGCACTTTTTTAAATTATAAAATTTCTCTCGTTTTTGATTGATTAATATGTCTTTAGATAAAGCGAATTTTATCATTTTAAAAAAGTGGTGCCAATCAAGAAATTTGAATTTTAAAAAAGTAGCCCACTGGCCACACTGGAATGGCCACCAGTTGTTGCTAATTCCTATTTTACCTGTACTAATATTGAAATACAGACTTACTCATAACTCAAAATAAATAACTCAAAAGTAATCTGTTACATTATTGGGACTTAAAACGGCCTATAGAGGCGCTGATTGCAGCCGTCGGTACAGGAAAATTAACTGGGGGAAATTAAAAGGGACGACGTCCCTTTAACTAATGCTAAAGTGCCATTGAAACCATTATTTATTGTAAATGCGTTTAAAAGTGTTAGATATTCAAATTCGGATAATTTTTACTTTGCCATGTAAACACAGAATACAAATGGCACATGAAATCTGAAATTGTGCAAAAAAATAATCATTATGAACAAATTAAAAATGCATGTAACACAGTGTGAATGCAAGGGATTTTCCTGAAGGGAGAAGTTATAACTTTTTTCCACCAGATGGCGTATTCGAGCGCTTGAATTCCCAATAGTCAACGGGTAAAGTTGTGTGCAGACAGTGGCGGCTCGGGACTCGCTCTATTTGGGGCTCTAAATACATGGCTGAAATTTTTATTCTTTTGTTACCACTATTTTTTTAAAGAAAACTTTCTGTTACTTTAATAGTAAAATTTTCTACCAAAAAATAAGGCAAATATTTCTTTTACAAAATAGTGGTAAGAAAATAATAAATTTTGCAACTATGCATCTAGTGCCCAAAAAAAAGGCATTACGAGCCGCCACTGTTTGCAGGTATTTTAATGATTTTACACTGTTTCAAACGTAATGAAATTGCTATGAATTTATGAGGTGCACTTAAATATACTTTCTGCAGAATATGGAGAGCAAAACATTTCATTAATTTATAGAATCGCACAAAAGAATTCCTTACATAATGGTCTACATAGAAAAATCGTTTGCAGTGTATTTTAGTGAGGTTACACTATTTCAAAAATAATGAAATTGATATACATTTACTAACGTGCACTATTAGATGCTTACTGTAAAATATGTTGTGCATTAGCATTTGTCGTTCATTTACAGGGACACACAAAAGAATTCGGTTCATATACATGCTATGAACGATAATTGCTAAGAGTGTTACATATTGCGTTTTGTGCGTCTCTTGATCATATATAGGGCAATACAAAATAATTCGTAAATATTACTTTTATGAGGGTGAATTGTTTATGGGTGTAGTTTTTCATTGGATTATGCATTTTCTTGCTGAACTGTTTCAAGCAGTTCTGCCAAGCTAAGCTATAAAAAATACTAAATCTGCGAAACAAACAAACGTCGAGAACCAGTTATCCGACTTCTTACTGCTTATTATAAAGAGACAACTTCTCAATGTTAAATCGACCAAACATGCCAGCGTTAAAATATCAGATACCAAAGGTACCAAGCATCGCAGAAAATTAGAAGGAAAATTAGAAGAATCTAATGAAAAAATTCTTTGATTCGAGACGAAACTCATCTTTATAAGTGAATTATAAACAAAGATATGGATTATTTTTCAAAACGTCGAAATAGTACTTAAAATGATCCTTTTTTTTTCGTCAAACTTATTTTTTCAAACAACATAGGGACTTAAATATAGAACAGAAAAACATTCTGAAATTCAAATTTCTGTGATACCGTTCGGGATAGAAAATTGAAATTTGGCATGGTGGTTATTTTAAGATTTAAATACTCGCTAAGAATTGTTTCTAAAAGTAGAAATTTAAAACTTCGAAACGAAAGAAAAGCGTTCTATGAACTTTCCAAATTTGGAAATGTTTTTAGAAGTTACTCTCATATAAAGGTACTTTAAATAGCCCCGAACCCAAAATATTTTCAACTCAATGGTACTAAAGAGAATTTTTTTTAAATTTTACAATCTGGAATGGCAACTTTAAACTCGTGGGGCTGTTCAGGAAAGAAGATCAGGCGGCGCGCGGGCGATGGAGATTTAAATATAGAGTGAGTCTATACTCTGACTGAAATTGAAAGGCCTGCGTTCGTTATCATTGATTTGGACATCCAAATCAATGATAATGATCACGGTCCTTCATTTGACTAATTAGCGTATTTTAATGATATTTTGTTATATTAAGAAGTGAACTTGGTGGCCGAATGGTTAGAGCACTGCTCTTGATTCTGGAGGTTGCGGGTTCGATCCCCCAAAATTTCTGTTT
Organism: Maratus michaelseni; assembly: GCA_963931845.1. Classification (NCBI taxonomy): domain Eukaryota; kingdom Metazoa; phylum Arthropoda; class Arachnida; order Araneae; family Salticidae; genus Maratus; species Maratus michaelseni. Next base: position 113,003,817 of record OZ007598.1, on the reverse strand, counting down.
GATTTTTTCTGTTTTTTTTTTTTTTTCATTTAAAAATGTTTAATAGGTTAACCAATTAAAAATACAAAGCAATTGCTTGGTATTTTTCATGATTAATGGAATATATTTTATAAAAGCAAAATTTGATATTATTAACAATTACTTATTTAATTAAATACGACAAATTCAGCTATTTTATGATTAAAATTTTACATTACAGTGTCTTTTAATATTTAAACATTATTATTATTATTATTTTCTTTTTAGCAAATGTAAAATAAGAAATGAAAATATAGTCAATTTGCACGAATTTCTCCATGTTTTTATAATGAGTACTTCAACAGTGAATTTTTAGTACGAATAGAATGCAAAGCATATTTTACAATATAAAAAATATTATAAAAATAAAATGTAAACGATATACATTATTTAAACTAGAAATATCAGTACCTATTTTTGTAAAGAGGTAAAATACATGTGGTTTACCGTCTAGTTTCGTAATGAATATAAATAAAATATAGTTAGAATGTTTATAAATTTTCTACTGAATGTACAAGTATTTTAGCATTTGTTTTTCGTGTTTTATGATGTTTATTGCAATATAATAAATAATGCAATTTACATCGAAAAATGAACTTCAAGAAAAATAAATTTTTAGAAATTAATAATTATGTTTCAACAAGGTTGTTATCGAAAAATATATTTTAATAAAATGTTTAAAAGCTTTTTTTTATCAAATTTTAACAAAGATTTTATTTTACTATTACAAATAAAGAAATAAATCTTTTAACATATGTTAAAAGATTTATCGTAAATCAAGGTCGTGATACCAACATATGTTGGTATCACGACCTTGATTTATTAACATTCTATTTATCCCAAAAAATATAAAACAACTGATAAATAATTTTTAAATTAATAAAAATAGGGGAAGAAAATCGGAAATAAACGGCGAGCATTCACTTTGTATCCATACTTTTCAGGTTCATCTGTGTAGGACAACCCAAACGTCAGTAAAGTACATAACAATTTTTGGTACTTTTCGGTTAGCCGGGCGCCAGTGAAAAAAAAATATAAATATATATCTACATATATGTTTGTGTATGTATATATATATATGTGTGTCTGTGTATATATTTATATTTGTTTCACTGGTGCCCGGTTAACCAAAAAGTACCTTTTTTTTTTTTTTTTTTTTAGAGTTTACATTAATTTTATTGAAACCACCAATACCGTGTTTCAGGAATTCGGTGATCCGAACGTCCTCTCCCTTGTTAGTTAAAGGTGCACTGGTTATAGAAAATTTAACTTTATAATATTATATGCATTGTTTTGTACAATATATATATTTATGTAACTGCTATCAACTAAACTAATATATCAGTTTTAGTAGGTGCTGTAGTTTAAGAGACATATAAGTTGACAGCAGTTATGTAACTATATGATGTATATATATATATATATATATATATATATATATACACACATCATACTTTAGTATTCTATTATTTTTATGTTGGATCAAAGGCTTAAAAAATCAGTTTAGAATGTTAAAAATTTTAAATTTTTCAGATATCCGATCATGTTGCTACAGCTGTATCAATCAACCTACCAAACCAAGCACACAAAAAAGCCCAATCACGTGATCAAATCGCCCACAGAATTTTTGTGAGTCACCCGCGCGCAGCGCGCGCTAAAAATTTGCAGGTTATGAACGCGGATCGGGCTATCTGATCACGTGATGCTTTTCATGAATGTTTCAGGGGTTTATTATGATGAAATAAAAATAGATATTCCTATTATAAGATCCATTTTTTTTGGAGGATAAAGATGTGTAGTCGCTAGTTTCACCTAATCCGAGCCACAGAAGCTTAAAATAATGGAAATAATTAAATTATTTCAATATATTAAATTATTTAAATTTCCGATAAGACCTACTCCATAACCCTTCTCTCCATCGCGCGCGCGCCGCGCGATCTTCTTTCCTGAACACAACCCGTCTTTCGTTTGTTTGTAAACTTTGGATTTCGTAGGATCGAAAGACTAATAATAGAATATGATGCTAGGATAGTGTTCTGTATTTTAATTTAAGCAGATCAGTATAGTTGTGTACCGATAACATATAATCGACTGATACAAAAAGACTTCATTATGAATACCATTCTTGAATTAGCACGAACATTCTAGAAGAAAACGCCAATCATGAAAGCTGTGATAGCCTCGAATTTTTACAAACATCTTTTTAAACGTCAGTTTTTTTCAAAAGGTCATGATACGTCTAGATGTATATCGCAGCAACTATTTCCCTCTTCCGAAGAGACTAATTGTAACGAGTTTTGCAGTAAAGAAATACCAAAACACGCCCAAGTCGTAATATGTGGTGGTGGCATAGTTGGAACTTCGGTTGCATACCATTTGGCGCGAGATTTTGGATGGCAAGATGTCGTTTTGTTAGAACAGAGCTGGTAGTTATTTGTACATTTTTTAAATTCTAATTCAAATAAAGAGAAAGTTCCATAAGGGGTCATTCGTAATGTAAATTTCGTGTTTTTTTAATCCTTGGGAAGAGTTCCGTATCCTCTGCAGATTGGCGCGATTGGCAACGAAGTCTAAAATGGCGCTAAAAGGCAGTTGTGGCATCTGACCAAAATTTTCAAGATTGCGGAAAAACATGTTTTTTAAATATTTATAAACATACGTGTGTCATTAAACCATCTTATGAAATAAGTGCTAAAACAAAATTTTATTGCCATTTTTCATATTTTTACAAGTATTGAAAATACATAAACAAATATATTTAACGAACCAAAGAGGCCTTTTTATAATAAATAATTGTTATTGTCAGAGGTGCAAATTGTAAACAATTAATAAAAGAACAAAAAAACTTTCAAAAATTAAATTGTGGGAATCTCAGGAAAGATATAGGGGAGATCAGGGGTGCAGAAAATGTTTTTACTCCCAACATTTCCCCCAATCCATATGAAAATTTCCCCAAAATGTTACGATATGTTATAGGCTTTACATATACCGGGTATTACCGTAGGTATATAGTAAATTTTGCGACATGCAAGTCGCATCTTTAAAAACCTATAGACTGAACTTGTAACATGCCTAGTTATTGGAAAGGTAAATTAAGTTAATGCAATGTAAGTTTTAATCTAATTCTTATGCCTAATATTTATTAATAAATACACAGTTTTAACCAATAAATACAATGTTTTTGATTACCTTTTCTGATAAATTGTCAATTATTGAGAAACTGCAATCTTCCACTCTCTTTGTAGATGTTGTCAATCATTTTTGATGTTTTGTAGATCTTGAGTCTGTTTCTTGAAGAAAATCTAGTAAAATGATAAATTCCACCATGAAAATGTCTGTTTAAGGATGCTTTTAATAGTTCCGTAGCTTTATGCACTGGTGGTCATTCCATGATATAAACCCTTTATGAAAGGGATCAGATTTTAGGACTCTGTTATAAATGTGTTTTCCAATAATAGAGCCAACAGATCCACAAACACAGTCACTGTAAATTTTCAAGCAGTTTTCAAGGAGCTAAAGTATTTCTGGTACCGCTGTCTTGATCTAGAAGTGATGGTTTCTTTTCAGAATTTAGGATTATTTTATTAAATTAAGTTTTTATAGAATAATTTTCTTCAAAGTTGTCCATAGATTAAAAATATTTTTCTCATTATTAAATATAAATTATTTTCTATTTTTGCTCACCCATTTAGTGAGAGCTTGTAGTGAGTTTTCCACCAGTGATGGGTGTGAGATCTTCTTGATTTGATTCTCTTTCTAAAGTTTTCTCTTTCCTGATTTTTTTTGTCAGAAAATTATTATCTTTTAAAAATTTTTACTAAGGTAATTCATTAGAAAAGAACTTAGAAATTTTGATTATTACAATTGCATAATTACTCCGGAACATTGGTGTTTTTCTACTCCAAAAATAAATTTCGACTTTTTTGTCCCATGTATAAAGTTGACCTCCCTCCCCCACTTTGAAGCAGATTATTTTTCCAAAATTTCTCGACTTATACGTGAGTATATACGGTACATATTATATTATTCTCAGATCGATTTTGTGAAAGTTGCTATACGGATCTTTTTATTTGTAGGGAAACATTTTTCTATCTCGGGGAATTATGTAATTCATTGTTGAAATTGAAATCAATTGTATATTTTTCCGAAAAATTTCCCCAGATGACTAAAATTTCTCCCAATCCTAGATCGCCGGATCGGACATATTCTGCACCCCTGGGGAAGACTGGTACACAGTGGACCACTTTTTCAGTTAAATTTTTTTTTCTCTTTAATGGATAAACCGATCTGCATGAAAATAATTTTGAATATTCCTTAAATCTTTATACATTCATCATAATTTTCTCAGAACATAGTTTTCAATACACTTTTCAAAAAAAAATTTTTTTTTTAAATGTACCCGTAAATTGAACCATTGTGCTCCAGAAGTGGGACACAGTGGACCGTTATTAGGTATTATCTGAAATACAATATAAATCTATTTTTCATACATCTAATCCTTTTTTATTTCCCTTTACCACCAAAATAACATAGTGATATAAATTTGCAAGTAACATTTTGAAACAAAAACAAATTAATTATATTTTGAAAAGAATAACAGATTAATACAGAAACAATTGCAATTTAGATGAAGTTATTACTTAAGTACAAAAAAAGCAGCGCACATTAAAATTTGCAAATGAAATTCCAAAATACTTATGAGTAAGATTGAGCCTGGAATTTTCCTGAAATACTTTTGTGTCTGGGAGCAACATTATGAAATCATTGACATCAACAACAGATTCATCTACAGTTTCGGGGAAAATAAACTGATTTCCATTCAATTTGCATCTCATGAATATTACTTGAATAGAATCATCACCAATTAGACTACAGTTATATTTATCAAAGGCAGTAAATACAAAACAAAATATTTCTTACTATGTTAAATAAATTGTTATTTTTCTTTGTTTACTTTATTTTACAGTTAAATAACTATTTAAAACAATATTTCTTTACAGAAAATAAGCAATTATTAAATATTTTGAACATTCTGCATTACAGGAACAGAGTGGATTGTGGTCCACTCTGTCCCATGTTGAAGTTCAATAAGTAATCATACTAATATTATTTATAGCTTTCTTTTAAACATATTAACTTTACAGTTAAATAAAAACAAGTGTCTTAGCTTTTCTAAAAAGCTGTTTTATCTTATTTATCTACAACCTTTAATTACTAAAAAAATAAAAATATGATGATGAAAAATTTTACTTTTAGAAGCTCAAAACAACCAATCAGTATGTAAAATAGTTCAATCTGAGCTAAACATACTTTTTTAAGGCTATAAATAATCAGTCCAGTGCTGTTGTCTATTAGGATAGAAGAGAAGCTTAAAATTTTTTTTAAATAAATAAAATATTAGGGGGTGGTACACTGTGCCCACTGGTCCAGTATGTACCGGTCTCCCCTACCTCAATAGCACTTAAAATCATAAAATAGAGAAGTGGTCTGTATAAAAATGCAAAAAATTATATGCTTTAAATTTAACTATAACTATTTTCCTCATCCGAAGAGAATAATTGTAATGAGTTTTGTAGAAATACCAAAACATCTGGGTCCCTTTTTTAGAAAATTGGGTTCCCATCACTAATAATTTGAATTTATATTTATTTAAAAAGGATATAAACAAAATTGTTGTATATTTAGAAAATATAAATAAAATGCAGGAATTATTGTTTCAGTAATAATTAAATGAAGAATAATTAATAAAACCGGTATCAATTGTCTTTAAAAAAAAAAAAAATAATACCTTGAGAAATTTTCTTTACTTTCAAATGTAAACAAACATGATACAAATGTAATTATAAAATAATCCTTAGTTGAGCATTGAAGGTTAACAATTATTACTCAAGTAAGCATAGTATATATATATATATTATATATAATGCGTCTCATATACGTAAATGAATTTTTAATTAGAAAATTTGAAATAATTTTAAATTAATTACAAGTAACATGAAAAAACATTTGCTTTCCCATATATATTCAGGGTGTTTCAGCATTAAGAAGTGATAGAGCACACTACAACAAATAATTTTTAGACAGTAAACCAGAGTCGGAATCTACTTATTCAGTTAAAAATACAGGGGCTCCACTTCAATCAGATCAGAACCTGGATTTTTGGCCATAAGTTTAATAATTAATAATGAAGATATTTTAATCATATTAAAATTGTTTATCTATTCAAACATTATGCTGAAACACCCTGTATAAGAGCATAATAAAGGACTTATATTTCTTAGACAAATTATCATTAATAATAAGTTGATATTTGAATTTAAAAAACCTCAATTTTCCAATGGCAGTATATCTGTGAATAAATAAACATTAACAAAATGCTTCAGAAAAAAAAAAAAAAAAGCAGTAATATGACTAAAACCAGAAGTGAAAAAAAGGGAAAGTAATAAGACTTGGGAGATAATGAGCATTAAGATAATTTCATTGCAGAAAACCCCCTTTCTGCATCCGCAGAGGAAATGGGTAACACTGCTGCAATTTTGGCTAATTTTGCAAATTCAGGAAATTTATCATTATATTCAGTGATTATTTTTTAATGAAATCGGCCATGTTTAATCCTTTGAAATCAAGAGCAATTTGTTTAAAATACTGAAAGTCATATCTCAATGTATCACCATGAATTAGTCTATTTCAGTACACCCATAATGTTCTATTAAAAATTCGAGTTCTTGGCCATGATTACATAAACCATCTTTAGCGAGGGATAATTAAATAGGTTAAAAATTACATCCAGTGATTTTAGAACATCCATTGCTCTGTCGGAAACTGATATTTAAAATTTTTTACCACTTCTGTGATAGACTCAGATTTAACAATCTCACTTGAAGGTGTTCCAACTATTTTGACGTTTTTATGTGTTATAGCATCAGCATCATCATCATCATAATTTTTTTCACAATTTTCATGATACTTTTTAGCACTTTCCAACCTAGTTGAAAAGTGCTTATGACTTCGGTTTGTCTGGCCGTATGGCCGGATGGCCGTCTGTCCGTGCTCTAACTCCCGTAAATATGCTCGGATTGCTCTGTAATTTTTATATGTTATTGTTGTTATCTATGGCACGTTCCCTATTTCAACTGAAGTGTGTAGCACTTATAGTTTTCTTACAGGGACACTCAAAAGAATTCCGTTACATTGCGGTCTATGGGGAAAAATCATTTGCGGTTTATTTTAAAAATGTTTCACTATTGTAAACGCATTGAAATTTATATAGATCACTAAGATGCATTAGAAGAAGCTTAATATGGAATAGTAGGTGCATAGCACTTAGAGTTACTTTACAGGGACAGTCAAAATAATTCCGTTACATTACGTCTATGGAGAAAAATCGTCTGCGGCTTATTTAAATAATGTTCCACTATTTTAAATGCATTGAAGTTTAAATATATTGCTAAGGTGCATTACAAGAGGCTTACTACAGAATAGTGTGTGTATAGCAGGTGTGTGTTCATTTACAGGGACACACAAAAGAATTCTCTGCTGTCTGTTAACAATAATTCCTGGAAGTGCGTTTTAAGTTACTGAACGCGATTTTAATCTTAACTAGCTTTTTGTCTATTACGTGGTGTGTATAAATTCTGTAGATCCTATACAGGGCAGCACAAAAGTTCGCGAACACATTTCCGTTTATTGACAGAAACTCCAGAAGGAGAATTTAAACTGTGCTACGCGTTTCCTAACTAAACTAAAATTTAGCATCCTATGTATATATACAAATCTATAGATCATATACAGGGCTACATAAAAGTATTCGGATATTTTTCCGAATATTGTATATATTGAAAATTCCTGAAATTACGTTTTTAAATATGTTATGCGTTTTCCAAATTGTTTACTTAGATGTCATCTTTCAGCTTATTAAACGGTAATGATTTGTAAAATTATTTTAGAAACGTTGGAAAGTGCTACATAATCTATGCTTGACGCATGATTTTTCGTTCTTGTTTTCATTTATTCCTTCATTTTAAGATTTTCCAATACTTCAATGCAACTGGAGAGCATGGTTTTTGGAAAAAATTACTTTCTGCTGTTGAAACACTAAATTTAATTTTCTCACAGGCTCCAATTCATCTAAAATTACCGACAGCAAATACAAAAAGTTTAAAGACTTCCTCTTCATAAGTAGACCTTTTGCTTTTACTGAATTCAGATCATTTTTTTTTTAGCTGTGTGCCCAAGTGCTTCAACTATTGAACCAAGTGACTTAAAAACAGCACCCACAGCTTTATATAAGCCTAACCATTGAACATTCTTTGGTTCTTTTAATTTCACTTCTGGCATTTCATTTATTTCATTAATCTGCCTCAGACGGATTCCCTCACTAGGCTATCATAAAAAAAAATGGTATAACTGTGCAAGGATTAATTCCATATTTTTTATACGTGAGATACTTTTTGCTGATTGGGATAAAGCTAAAGATACTCTATGTGCAGAGCAGTGCGTCTGCACCAAATATAATGCTCCAGCATTCTTTAGAAGGACTCCTAAACCTCCTTTACATCCAGTCATGACAGCTGCTCCATCAGTGCCAAGACCAACAATTTTGTTTGCAAGCTTGGCGAAATTGACTACAACTTGGTGTATTCGTCGCTATAACAAAGACATACCCATTTGTGACTGTACTAATATTTATTTATATAGTTGGCAAAATAAATAACTAATATCAATTAAATGGGCAAAAGAACAGTTAGGTTTTTACACCAGCATAATGATGATCAAAGATACATCTACATAAAATATGAAACTTTTATAAATTAGCTTATAAAAAATGAATATATAAGGTTTACATGAAACTGAAAAAGCTATTGTGTATGTTCTTTCATCATGCTTATGCTTATCCATTTTTGTTGTTAAATAACACTGATTGACAACAGAAAGAGGTCAGTGAGAAAGTAAACAAGTACCCTTTTAATTTTTTTTTACTTTTACAAAAGTGTAACAAGTTAAAATCAACTTAAAAATTCTCATATTTCCATTAGCTGTAACACATTAATCACATTGAATTTATGGACATACTATACTAGTCTTTGATATTTATTATAGGCATATCACATACTATTTTCTTTTTGAGTATTATTAGAAAAATTGCTTTAGCATTATCTTCATTGTAATTTTCATAAGAAATAAAAGTGACCTAAATCTTTTCTAATGCATTGTTTAAAGTCAGGGTTTAAAAAAAAATCCAGTCCATGTGGTGTTTATTGATCCCCCCCCTCAAGTTTTTTTTTTGAAGAGGGGGGGGGGGGTTATGAAAAAAAAAACGTTTTTTTAAAAAGCCTGTCTATAGTATATACATGCAAGTAAAATACTAAAATTGTAAAATACTCAACTATGGCTATCGCCAAGAGTAAGCAGTGTTCAAATGATTAGTGGTGGAAAATGGTCAGTATTTTTCAGATCAGTCAGTACTTTTAGAATTTAGTCAGTAAAATCACTATATTTTGCTTTATTATTTCTAAAAAGTATTTATTGCAGTATGCAAAAAAATTCTATAGGTTTACCCATGTGGTGCCTTAACTGTAAATTCAATCACAAATTCAATCGTTATCATCACAAATTTTATGTTTCTTATTGAGTGATTTAAAATTAATATTTATAGTTGTTCCTATTTATCAATTAATTACAATTATTGTTTATATCTGTTTTAGGATTGGAGGTGGAACGTCAAGATTTGGATCTGGCCTTTTAGGACAAATCAAACCTACAACTGTGGAAACGCTTCTGTGCCAATATAGTATAAATCTCTATAAATCACTATCTGAAGAAGGATTAAATACAGGTAGTTATGACTTGATTTCTAATTCAAGTTTTTTCTATTGTTATGATTTCCTTTTTTATCTACTCCTTTAATTCAGTTTTTATTCTCTGGCATCAAATCTCTTATTCTGGTTAATATAATTTTATTTCTGCTTTTATTAGAATTTTCTATTTCAGGTTTTGATAATTAATTTTTTGAATTATAACACCTTATTTGATGTAAATTTAATTTAAATGTTAATTTTTAGGGTTCCTTATTTAGAAAGTAAAAATGGAACCATTATAAGATTACTCCTGTGTTTGTTTGTCCACCTGTCAGAGCCTTTTTTCTCGTAAACTATAGGACGTGGCAGTTATAAAGCCAATTGCACAATCAGGGATGAAATAAATGGCACCATTAGCATACATTTTGGCATGGTGTGGGTATAACAGAAAAGTACCAACAATTCTTCTTTACTAATCAATCTGTGTTTATGCTGTAGGCAAAGTACCTCTGTTTTTGAAACCATAATATAAATAATAATCAAACTGTATCCAAAGCATTTCATTTTATAGATTATCTATTTATAGTTTTGATTAGCTCTTTTTATAATTTTATCACTTTGCATTTATGATAGTTTTTTAAAGTTCTTTATCCATGTATGTATTTTTGTGTTGAATGCACTTTAAACAAGTTGGAAATTGTACGTTAATTGTACGTTACCGATCATGACCCCCAGACCCTAAAACCACCCTCCGTTCACATGTTGATTTATATATACAGTGGAACCCCGATTTTACGTAACCCGTTTCGTACGTTATCCCGCTTCCTACGTTATTTTTTGTCGGTACCAGAAAATTCCTATTCCGATAATGTTAAAAGTACCTCGATTATACGTTATTTACTCTTAGCGTTTCCCGCTTGGTACGTTATTTTAAGCGAGGTATCTCAGGAAATTTTATATTTTTTCACTCATGGAAAAATTTTCAAAAGAACAAAAATGCTTTCCACTTGGTCAACTGGTTGTTACCAAAAAACAGTTCAAAGTAACGAAGAACTATTATTCGTCTATCAGCACTTGACCAAACCTGCGCCATGTGATATCCGGAGGGGGGGGGGGGGGACTTTCTTTTTCTATTTCTTAGTGATTGCCAGTAAAAAGTCGGATGTCTAAAAGAAAATGTTTCTCTGCAGCCGAAAAGGCAGAAATTATCGAAAAATACAAAGTTTCCAAAGGAATTAAAGTGGATCGCGTAAAATCGTTCGGTATCGCTTATTCCACGTTACAAACTATCCTAAAACAAGAGGTCTCTGTGAAATTTAAATCTGAAAAACTGGGATATTTGTCAAAGAAAAGATAAACATTGAAAACCTCTCATTTTAAGGAAAACGAGTGGTTCAAACAAACCCGTGCTGCCAAGATTCCAATCAATGGCTCAATTTTGAAAGAAAACGCTCTTGAAATTTCATCTCGACTTGAATTGCAGAATTTCATGGCATCCAACGATTGGATCGACAGATTCAAGAAGAGGTATAATTTGTCTTACAAGTTTATTTGTGGTGAGGCAGATGGAGTAAATACTGCGGTCGCTGAGGAATGAATGGACAAAAACTTTGCCTTCTCTTGTGTGTAATTACTCAAAACAGAAGAAAATCTTCATTCAGACTCAAAACAGAAGAAACGTCAAGCATCTTTAACGCAGATGAGATCGGATTATTTTTTTAAAATCTCTTCCCTGATAGAACATACACCGTGAAAGGAGAAACGTGGCACAGTCGGAAGCTATCAAAAGTGCGATTAACAGTTTTGTTATTACGGAACTGAGAACCTAACAACCTTTGTGATTGGTAAATCTAAGAAGCCCCGATGCTTCAGAAACATTAAAAGTTTACCAATAGATTACAATGCCAACCACAATGCTTGACTGACCCTAAATCTTTTTGAAGATTTTGTAAGAAAATTGAATAAAAAATGAGCTTACAAAAGCGAAAAATAATTTTATTCGTAGACCAGTGCACTCGTGTTAATCTGAATTTGAAGAATATACGTATAGAATTTTCTCCACCCAACTGATACCAGTTTACTTCAGTCACGTAACTTGAGAATGAACAGATCCTCCAAAATGCATTATAGAAAGAAACTGGTAAGAAAAGGTCTTTTTTCACTTGATTCAGTTGAGCTTCAAGATGCTTAGAAAACAAAGCTAAATGTGCTGGATGCATTTCATTTTATCTCATCGGCGTGGAATGGTGTAGATGAAAAATGCAAGTCAAATGCTTTTCTGAAGGGAGAATTTTCAAAATCCGAAATTAACAGTGAAGCGCCGCCGGAAGAGCTCTTTATGGAAGACTACGCAAAAGAGTATGAATTTATACTTGTAGATATCAATGTTGATGAGTACATTGATTGCGATAAGGATGTTATCGCTACCACAGACATTCAGACTATTTCCGATATGATTTCGCAATATTGACGTGAGGATGATATTGATGACGATCCAGAAAACATCGTGCTCTCATCGGCAGAAGCCATTGCGAGTTTAAAATTAAAATTTTTTTTTTAACTTGACATGAAAATTAAAAAAAATAGCAAAACTTGCATGTATTGCAAATAGAGTATATGTGAAATTACACTTAAAAAGAAAACGCAATAAAGAATAACAGACTTTTTTAAATACTAATAGGGTATTGGTAAGTTTATTTTTGTATAATTTGTTTTCTTAAAGTGTTTTTCTCTATTTGACCCCGATTTTGCGTTTTCCCGTTTCGTACGTTTTTTTCTGCTGGTCCCGTGAAAAACGTAAAATCGGGGTTCCACTGTATATGTATACATATTTAAAAGATTACTAAAATCAATTAGCACCATTATTTATATATTTAAAAATATATATACGATACCAGAATGTATAAGAAAGTAGATCAAGATGAATTGTTGAAATTCAAAATGAAAAGATATCATAATATAAAGACATCATAAATGACTTACATTCATAATTATATGTGCATATGCAGCATAATAATTTGAATGCTAATATATAACCATTAATGAAACATTACCGTAACACCAACATAAACTATGAAATTATGATTTAGTATGTAATAATTAATTGACAACGATAGTGTTCCCCAACACTCTGTATATAGATACCAACTACTTATTTAAAAGAAGAAGAAATTAAATTAAAAATTGAATGAATGAAAATTTGTGGAATTTAGACAGAATTATCAAGTCCCAAATATCAAGTCCTTTTTAATATTGCATTTATTTTTTGAACTTTAAGATTTTTTCGCAGGATTTATTCATTGTTTATGAGTTGGTAGTTCCAAAATCATATTCTTTAGCAATGTTATGGCTAATATGATGATGAAACCACTCATTTTATTTGTGGTATTTAGGACTTAATATTTCTGTCTAAATTTCACAAATTTCATTCATTCAATTTTTAATTTAATTTCTTCTTCTTTTAAATAAGTATTTGGTATCTATATTCAGAGTGTTGGGGAACACTATCGTTGTCAATTAATTATTACATACTAAATCTTAATTTCATAGCTTATGTTGGTGTTATGGTAATGTTTCATTAATGGTTATATATATATATACACACACTAGTGTGCAAAACTTAAGCAACAAATACAAAATGTTAATTTCTGAACATGTGAGTACTTAAAAGGAAATTCTGTAAACAGCAAGTGTAGAAAATAGGTACTACCCTAACAGCACAGCCAGTCGATGTGACGTCTCTTTGACATCACAAATGGTCACAATTGTCACAGTCACTACAATGAACTGAGATGTAATATCTTTCATTCGTCTCACTTATACTCTCATTTGTTCACTCCACTGAGAAATCACCATGACTTGACGAGTCTCCAGGTGACTTTACAATGAAATCACCTCGTGACTCTCATGTGACTGTCATTTGGAGATTCCATTGTAAAGTCATCATGATAGCTATTCTGTGATGAGTTCCCAAGTGACAGAAAATGCAACCACCTGGTAACTTTTCACAAAGGAGTGTAATGGTGACTTCACAGTAGAGTGTCGGTCAACTGAAAATCATCATGCGACTTCATTGCGATATTATTTGGTGACTCATCACTATGCAATGCTCACAAAGACTTCAAAGTTGAGGCTTCAAATGACAGTCACGTGAGAATCATAAGGCGACTTCATTGTACTGTCACTTGGTGACCCATCACAAAGCAACAATCACAGTGAATTTTCAGTGATAACAATCATTTGAAAGTAATAATGAGACGAGTGAAAGATCCCATATTTTGATTAACCGTGGTGACTGTGACACTTGTAACCATGTGTGACGTCAAGGAGACTTCACATCGACTGACTGTGCTGTTAGGGTAGTACATATTTTCTACACTTGCTCTTTATGCAATTTCCTTTTGAGTACTCACATGTTAAGAAATTACCATTTTGTGTTTGTTGCTTAAGTTTTGCACACTACTGTGTGTATATATATATATCTGATCTATGTCATACGATAACACTCGTATTTATAAATCAATTTAGATGAAACTAACTGTGTGTATTAAGGTCAACAATGCCTCGACCGCGTTCGTTGGTCAGCTTGATTCACCATCTTGTTTCAAAATGGCGGCCAATGAAAGATTTAAAACGAAAATAAATATACAAAAAGTTTAAAAATGCAAATTTATTTTTTGCTTAAGTGTATATAGTGTAGCCTTGATACAAGGATTCCGGAGCATTTTTTGTTTTACCTCTATCTTAAAAAATGGCTGAGATAGAGCAGTTTGAAATTCTAGGGCTGACATTTTGAAACAAGACAGCACATTACAAAAAGCGAACGATTAATTTATGAGTTTTAGTGAACGTGATTTCTCGCAAATTATTATCTTTCATTGTTGTAATCATTTTCCCAATGATACGCATAAAACTATCGATTCATATTTGTTAGCGCCAAATTCTCAGCAAACTTGACAACACTTTGTGCAATATCGCCAAATTTGGCAACCAGAATAAGTCTTTACAAATGAAGCCAATTTGCTGTAGTTGAATAATTCAGCAAATTTCTTATTCAAATTCAGTATTAACGAATCTTCTGTAATCAGGTTCTTTGCATTTTAGCTTGCTGTTTCGAGTAACATTAGCTAAAATTTTAAAACAAAGATAAAGGAAAGCTACCTTTTCCTCCCGGTACAGGCCAGAAGGACTTTTTTTTTTTTCTAATAATGTATGCAACAATTACAAATGCAATTTTTTTTTTTTTTTTTTTTTTTTTTGTACCAGACAGCACTGCAAAATTCACCATGGAGATCTTGCTTTGCAAATGATTTAATAATTGATTTTAAAATATAATATAATATACAGTGAAACTTCCATTTAACGAAGTCTCATCGTTATTCTTGAACACTTCGTTATGAGGAAAATTCGTTAAATAGAAATCAACTTAAATTTATGAAATTTGTATGCGTATAACCCACATGAAATGGAAATATTTGGAAAACATAATTTAATTCGGACAGTTATTTTTTTATGCAATGTAGATATAAGAATAATTTAATTAGAATAATGTCTAAAAAACAAAAAGAAGTAAGCAAAAATCGAAACGTACATTTTCTTTTTTCATTAAAATGTGGTTAAATATGCGTGTTTTGATTAAATGATTCAAATGTTTTCATTTTCATACAGTCCGCTGAAATTAATTTATACATCTATCGCAACACCAACTTCTCCGTTTGAATACTGTACCACGCACGAAAGTGGAATAAACTTCGTTATATAGAATAAGTTTTTCGTAATATGGAGATTAATTTACATGTGAATGATGTGCAAAGTCAAGGTTCTGAAGAAAATTTCGTTAAGTAGAAAACTTCGTTAAATAGGGACTTCGTTAAAAGGAAGTTCCACTGTAATTATAATATGATTTTAATTTGCTCCATGGTTTAATATTTCTATGACTCACAATGAACAAATCTCCTATTTTATTTGCTTTAAAGGATTGAAATATTCAGCGGTTAACTTAATTTCCACTGAAGTTATTTCAGAATCTATACATTTTTTAATGTAAGTCATCTCTCAAGCTAACAATTTTTTTAAACGATCTTTCTAAAAATGTAACTTTTATACAATTTTATTCGAAATTTTTTTTAAAAATAAAAATGGCCCCTTAGCATATGATAAAAGAAGTGGTTAGCCTGTATTTGTTTTCTTCAGTCGCATGACTTGCGCTTTCATTATATAGATTACGTATGATAGGATTTAATAGAATGAAGAAAACTTTCATTAATGTCTTTTTAAGTTTTGATTCAATTTTCATAAAATTTGAAATGACTTGACAAAATTCTACAATGATAATGTATATTAAATTTCAAACCATTCGGTTGGGTTGGGTAGTTTTTGCTATTTGTAATAAAAAGAAAATACAATTTACCTCAAATTCTATTATTTTAAAAAACTTTAGAAAGATTCTAAACATGTCATGAACAAACTCAAAATGACATACAGTTTCTTTTGTAGTAAATGTCTTCTGTAATATAGACTAGTAGTGTTTTCTGGGAGACAGAATTTTTATTATTATTCTACCAAATGGAAATGCAGTAACACTTATATTTTTTAGGGCAAATGTTAAATTAATTGCACGAAATTAAATAAATATTTTAATTAGTCTGAACAAATTTATTAAACTATTAATTATATTAAAAAAATATAAAAATTATGTTACTCATGATGTTTAGAAATATAGTCTATTTTGCATCTATCGTCATTTAGACAGAAAAAAAAAATATAATAATGTTATTATTCCTTATTATGAATGTAGAGTAGAAGAATAACGATGATGTTTGTAATATTGGGACCTAAAAAGAGCACACTGTATGGTTACCAATGTAATGAAAATGTAACACCAACTGTGTTGAAACCAAAACTAACAATGAATCAAAATGAAACTCAGAGTCAACTAGAGTATCAAAGTATTTGAGGTTTGTTTTGTTGTTGAAATAATAATAATAGTTATATTGCTACAGGACATATTTTTTTTTTCCATTATGCTATTTTTCAGACCATTGGTTTGTCTAATAATAATAACAAAAAATTAAATAAGCAATACAATGCAAAAATGTTCTTCATAGTAGAACACAGCATTACTTAAAATACTTAAACAAAACTGTTTGGGATTAAGTAAGATAGTAAACACTTACTGGCAGCATGAACAAAAAATAATTTTACTGTTATCAAATTTTTGTCTTTTTCTTATGCTCAGACATCGAGGAATGCTGCAGAATTTTATGCTAACCATGATTAATGTTAATTATTTAACCAAATTTCATTAATAAAATAATTTAGAAATACATCCTAGCATTTGACATCTTCTAATGTAACAATCAATGAATAGCAGATGACATCTATCTGGTATGATTGGTCATGTGGCTCGTTGTGGGGAATACCAGTGCCACAGAATTTAATTTATGGGGTTAGCTTCTGCAGTTCAAAGTTTATTTTCTTAACTGTCCTTCTACACTAAGTTCTTGCTTATTATATATAATGCAAAGAAAAACTTTAAAATTGTACACATGAAAGATAAAGTAAAATTAGTTTCATGCATACACCAAACTCATGCTAAGACCTAATTAAATCACAAGTTTTTTGCAATTCCTTGCATTTGTTCTTGAGTTACAGGGTCTACAAAATTAGTATAATACACTATCAAATAGTGTGCTCCAGAAATAGTCAAACTGTATTCAGCACCCCAAAATGTGTAAATGCATCAAAAACTTTCATCAATCCAGTACTTTCTAATAAATGTAGATAGAGTTTAATCTAGGAAAAAGAGATTTGTAGCTTTTTGGCTAATTGCAGCCAATAACTGTTAGCCAAATAAAAATAGTTTTAGTCAAGAAAAAAAATTTTATTTATACAAAATTTCTATATAAATGAGTATTATTTTTAATTATGCAATACACAAACAGTACACCACTCTGTAAAATTGGCTCTTCGAGATTTGGCCATACATCACACTTCAAATGGAAATTCTTTTCAAACTTCTCCTTCCAAATTAATCATCATTAAGTTATTTAAATTTCATTAAGTTATTTAAATTTTATCGTCTATTTCTCAAGTCAGTTTTTGTTATATCCACGAGACTCAATCCCCTTTCACAATCTGCTGTAGACAACAGAATTGTTGCTAATAATTCATACAAAGAAGTCACATTGGGAAGCATGTCCGTAATGCCATTTTTATGGAAAAAAGAATACAGTCAGTTGGTTTCATTTCTTTACCCCTTGTAGTCAGAACCTGTCTGAACAACTTACATTCATGAACCGTTTTGGTTTCATTTCCTAAGTTGGGATCATCAACAAAAAACAAGAACGAAAAATCATGCGTCAAGCATAGATTATGTAGCACTTTCCAACGCTTCTAAAATAATTTTACAAATCATTACCGTTTAATAAGCTGAAAAATGACATCTAAGTAAACAATTTGGAAAACGCATAACATATTTAAAAACGTAATTTCAGGAATTTTCAATATATACAATATTCGGAAAAATATCCGAAATCTTTTATGTAGCCCTGTATATGATCTATAGATTTGTATATATACATAGGATGCTAAATTTTAGTTTAGTTAGGAAACGCGTAGCACCGTTTAAATTCTCCTTCTGGAGTTTCTGTCAATAAACGGAAATGTGTTCGCGAACTTTTGTGCTGCCCTGTATAGGATCTACAGAAATTATACACACCACGTAATAGACAAAAAGCTAGTTAAGATTAAAATCGCGTTTAGTAACTTAAAACGCACTTCCAGGAATTATTGTTAACAGACAGTAGAGAATTCTTTTGTGTGTCCCTGTAAATGAACGATGACTGCTATACACACACTATTCTGTAGTAAGCCTCTTGTAATGCACCTTAGTAATATATATAAACTTCAATGCGTTTAAAATAGTGGAACATTATTTAAATAAGCCGCAGACGATTTTTCTCCATAGACGTAATGTAACGGAATTATTTTGACTGTCCCTGTAAAGTAACTCTAAGTGCTATACACCTACTATTCCATATTAAGCTTCTTCTAATGCATCTTAGTGATCTATATAAATTTCAATGCGTTTACAATAGTGAAACATTTTTAAAATAAACCGCAAATGATTTTTCCCCATAGACCGCAATGTAACGGAATTCTTTTGAGTGTCCCTGTAAGAAAACTATAAGTGCTACACACTTCAGTTGAAATAGGGAACGTGCCATAGATAACGACAATAACATATAAAAATTGCAGAGCAATCCGAGCATATTTACGGGAGTTAGAGCACGGACAGACGGCCATACGGCCAGACAAACCGAAGTCATAAGCACTTTTCAACTAGGTTGGAAAGTGCTAATAAACAAACTCTTTTAATTTCCTCAATACGTCTAATGCAAATGATGTCACACTATTTGTAAGATGCTTGCACAGAGAGGACGAGACAAATTTTGAAGTGAGTTGCCAGGACAGAGGCGGTGCAAGATTATTTTTTTATTATTATTATTTTTTTTAATGCGGCAGCAGCAGGTTTACGAAAGGCAGAACACAAAATGGAAATGATATATATTTTTTTGGTTGTCACGATTTGGCGAATCCACTAAATGCTTTAGGGACAAAAGGCGTTTTCAGTTAGCTTTTTGGCGATTTGGCTAGCGCTAGATTAAACACTAATGGAAGAAAATCAAAATGAAAGTGAGTTTGAGATTAATATTTTGGTGCAGTCTAGGAAAGGCCTTTAAAACATACTTTCTAGTTTTTAAAATTTCATTTATATACATATAACTATGTATATTTATCTGAAATGTAAAAGTGCTGTAATAAAATTTTTTAAATAAAAAAAAACAATTATAAGAAAAATGTTTTGTCATATTCTGCATTGAAAATGTTATAAAAATCTCAAAAAATTAAACGTCTCTAATATAAAGTAAAATGTTAATCTTTAAAAGTAAGATGAATTTTAAATTTGTGAATTTTGTCTTTTTAAGTTTCTAGAAGATATGTTGTATTCCTTATTCAGTTTAATAAAATTTATTAACAAGAATTCTGTCATCATGTACAATGTATTTTTTGTAAATTGCTTTAAAAATACATTTCATAAAATAAACAATTTTACTTGATTGTTGATTTTATTTTACTTTTAAGGTTGGAAAGGCTGTGGAAGTTTGAATCTTGCCAGAACATCTGACCGCATGACTTATTTTCGAAAAATAGCTGCTTCAGCTTAGTAAGTTCAAAGCTGGTCAAAAAGTTTTAGTACAGCTCATATTCAAAATATTAGAATAATTACTTTTTTTTACAAATTGTAAATATCATTTGGTAATTTAATGTTTTTTAATGCAAATATGCAAACGATATTTTTATTAAGAACTTATTGTTGATTAAACTTATTTATTATCTTAAAATTAATATCATTTTTAAAAAGATTAATTGAAAAAAACATTATTTTGAAAAGTCAAAATATTAGAATATTTATTCAAGTGGTTCAAAATATTAGAATATTTCACATTAATTCTCCTTTAATTATCACCAATTCATAACTGGTGGCATCATTGATTAAATTCAGTATTCTTTTTGATGTTTGTTTGCTTTTTGTCTTAAAATGGGTCGTATGAGTGATATTCCTGAATCTATTAAACTTTGTATGGTTGATTTGTATCGGCACAGTAAAAATCAATGTTATTTAGCGAATTATTTACATTGATCGCAATCAAGCGTTAGTAAAATACTAACACAATATTAAAAAAATGGAAATTTTCAAAATAATTGTCGAAATGGCAGCCGAAAACCAAAAACATCTGCTAGAGATGACTGGAAACTGAAGTGTATAGTTAAGAAAAAACGTTTTAAAAGTGTGCAATTCTTGCACCGAAAATAAAAAGAAGAAGGAGTTGAAGTTTCTACATCGACAACATTAAGACGTCTCCATAAATTTAAGTTTGAATCTCGTGTACCGAAAACAAAACCTCTCATTACTGCAAAACAAAAGCGTATAAGATTGAATTGGTGTAAATCAAGACGTTTATGGAGCGAAGAAGATTGGAAATATATATATATATTATTTAGTGATGAAAGTATGTTTTGTGTTTCATATGGTAATCAAGGTATTTGAGTTTGGAGAATGAACCAAGAAGCATTTGATAAAGAGTGCCTTAAACGTTCCGTAAAATTTGCTGCTAGTGTCATGGCTTGGGGTTACATGAGTGCAGAAGGACCTGGAAAGTTATGCATCGTCTACAAAAAGGTTAACTCTCAGATATATCAAGAAATTTTGGAATATTACATGATTCCATCATCAGAAGATTTATTTGAAGATGATTTCATCTTTCATCAAGAATTAGCGTCACCGCATACCTCGGTGTCAACTAAGAATTGGTTCTGCCAATGCAACATTAAGGTACTTCCTTAGCCACCAAACTCACCAGACCTTAATCCCATGGAAAACTTATGTTGTATAATGAAGAAAAAACTCCAAGAAAATCCTCCTTCAAGTAAAACTGAGTTAGTGGCACATATAAAGTCTATTTGGGCTAATATTGATAGAAATGTTTATATATGTATATAAACCTTGTATATAGTATGCAAGATCGATAGTACGCTGTTATGAAAGCTAAAGGGTATGCTACAAAATATTAACTACCATTTACTTCATATTCATAAGGTAATATTGTTGCGTAAAATAAAATATTCTAATATTTTGAATCAATCTAAATTTTATTCTAATATTTTGATTTGTTTCAGAAAGCTGTATACCTAATTTATTGTACTGTATTTTATATTTTGTAAATGTTAAAATCTTATCTAAACATTCCAGATTTAATTTATAAGAAATTTAATTGCATTTACTTAGTATCAAAAATAAATAAATGAAAAATATTTTTTTCTTATTACTTTTTCTCAATTATTCTAATATTTTGAATATGAGCTGTATATTGATTGCTTTACCATATGAATACCTCACTTACATAGAAATAGCTCTTTTTCCTTCTGTCTGTTTCAATTTTTATTTTTAAACATTATCTTCCAAACTTTTTCATTGGGGACTATAGTATCTATTGCATCAAGTTGGGTGTGATCACTTTACTATATGAATATCTTACTTACACAGAAATAGCTCTTTTCATTTACTATATATTTTGGGATGCAATTATAATTTTATACACCCTATATGTGTATTGCAGAAAGATAAAAGCAATGTTTTTTTTCCCTTTTTAACAGTCAGTTTTTGCAAGATTTTCTGTTTTTTGGCATATTTTTCATGGTACAGGCCTTATGCAAATGCAGTGCTTCTGAAGTACTTTTTATTTATATGAACCAAAATAACGTTAGTGTGAACCCATATGTGAATGCAGACAATCTGCCAGTTTTTATGGTAGATCCTAAATTCTATTAAAACAATCAAAATATTTTAGGGTTTTATTTTCTCTTTTGGGAGTTCGAAAAGTAATGCTTATCTACAGATCCCCCCCCCTTCCCATTTGCATTTACAGCGTACAAAATTAAAAATCTTAATTACTCTTTTAAAATTAATCTGTCCATTTTTTAATTCACAGAAACATAAATAAAAAAATAATCTAAATTCCCTTCTGAAATGTTCTTCCTAGATGGAGGTGGAGGACAATATTTTCCTAAAAAATAAGTTGTTAGAACCCAGGGACCATATAAAAAATAAAATTTCATATAATTTCTCTATTGGGAGTTCGAAAATTAATGCTTATCTACAGATCCCCCCTTCCAAAATTTTCACTCTCTCATTTGCATTTACAGCGTACAAAATTTTAAATTTTAATAACTCTTTTAAAATTAATCTGTCCATTTTTTAATTCACAGAAACATAAATAAAAAAATAATCTAAATTCCCTTCTGAAATGTTCTTCCTAGATGGAGGTGGAGGACAACATTTTCCTAAAAAATAAGTTATTAGAACCCAGGGACCATATAAAAAATAAAATTTCGTATTTTAATAAGTTTTATAAAGCCCTTTATAAATAATAAATACCATATCTAAAAGCTGTGCTTAATTTGCATAATTTTTGAGATTGGAAGTACATTTCTATCATCAGCGGTTTAAGAGATAATTGAGGAGATATCTATTTTGAATCACCCGGTATAATAAAATAATGTGAACATTTTTTAATCTTTTGGATAAATTTATATCTGTTATAATGGATGGATAGTATAGATTGCAGCAAAAAATTATTTTGCTTTCATTGAAATTTATTTGCATGGCTTCTTGATATAATCTTGCGAGTTCTGTGGATTTTCTATTATATTTTATATCAGTCATGTGCAGGGCTTGACAAATGCAGTCGCCAATGGTGACCGAGTTATTTAACCTGCAAAGTTTAAAATAATAAAATCAGAATTATTTGACTGACTTCAACAGGAAATAGACAGAAAATTGTTTTCCTGCTTCCCTTTGATACCCCCTATCTGGACATTTGAAGCATTCGTCAATCAGCATTCCCAGAACATGCCGGTTAATTAAGCCTTTTCTGTGAAAATTGTGAGTATTTTTTCTTTCAGAGATATATAATTTTGAAAAGTTTCATTAGAAAACTTGGTTTATATTATCATTCTAAATTATTTAGTATTCTAAGCTATATAACTAATAATTCTAAATTATGGTTGTTATTATTTTTTTCAATTAATTCATAAACTTTTGTGCTTTTTGGACGGGGGGGGGGGGGGGGGGGGGAAGTAATATTTTTTACTGGCGACTAGATTTTTTTTGCTGGCTACTCGATTTTATCAAATTTTTAAAGCCCTGGTGATGTGTTTCTGTTTTTTACAACTAAATTATAATTAAAACTAATTTCAAGATTATTAGCTGAATATAACCTTCGCCCATTAGAAACTAAAGTTTTTAATACATTTAACTTACCCCTCTCCTCCCCCCTCACATTTAACTAAGTTATTTGATATTTTTGTAATTTGGAAGCTTACTCTTGACGAACTTAACAGTTTAATAAATCATCTGAATTCAGTGGATAATAGCATTAAATTCTCTGTTGAAATTGAACATAATAAAAACCTTCTATTCCTTGATGTAATGTTAACCAGAACAAACGATATAATTTGTACTAGAAAATTATTCAGTAGTATATGAAATCTCATTTATTTAAATTGATGGATGAAAGAATTATTATATTAGCATGACTAGCAGGAAATTTAGTTGTAGAAAAAAGGAGCACAAAGCTTATATAGCGTATAATAGAAAATCCACAGCACTCACAAGATTATTATCATGTGTTATATAAAAGATCATATACTATACAGGTGTCCAAAAAGCCTTTCCCTGATTACAAAATTTATTCATATCTTCTACATATAAGAAATACATGTGAAACTTGTGATAAAATGTTCACAAATCAGGAAAATGCTCAGTGTGTGTTCTGGTATCATGAGAGCCTTAATGCTCTTGGATTTAATATACATCTGGTGGCATTTTCCCACACGTTTGAAAAATCTGCATTGTTTTTAGGGTACTTCTCTATTATCCCGTCGACCACTTTTCATAACAAAAAACTATCGCCAAACGGTAAGATTAAACGCCAAAAATGCAGTCACATTTAATTGATGTCAGAAGCATTATACGTGTTTGTTATGTCATCAACTAGTTTTTAATTTGACATTTGCGTGTATTTTTCATTATGTTTTACTGATTTATTAGTTATTTTATTAATTAAAATAACAATTGTGTCCTTAAATTCTTATATTTTATTTATTTATTTTAATATTCCAATGGCAATGTTCTCCCATTTATTTGGCGTTACAGTTTGACGATAGTTTTTTGTTATGAAAACTATCGATGGGATAATAGAGAAGTACCGTTTTTAGTGACCGGGTCTCATGATACCAGAGTACACACTCAGCTTTTTCCTTATTTGTGAACATTTCTGGTTTCTTGGATCCTGGCACTGCTACACTTTACGGAAACCTGAAACAAAAAAACTTGGTTAGTTTTCCAACATTTAGGCACCAATTTCACATGTTTATATTATATATAGCAGATGTGAATAAATTGGTATTATTATTGTATATGTGTATTGTATTGTGTGTATATGATGTTTATAATATTTTTTTCAGTGCCCGTGACATTGAATGCTATCTTTTAACTCCACAACAAGTTCAAGAACAATGTCCAATTATTTGTACAGATATGTTAAAGGTATGTTTTGAAAAATATTACCCTTTGAGTACAAAATGATGGGATATAAGGAGAAATATTTTATCTGATTCTGAAACCTTTTCATGGTCAGTGTTAGTAACATAAAGAAGTCATGGGATATCCCTTGTCTATCCTCGTTTTCTTTTTGAAGTCCTTTCCCTGAATTACTGGAAAGCGTAATTCTTTCTGCCATAAGCAGCGTTTACAATATCACTTCGTATCAAACCGGATTCAAAGGACGTGTTAATATGCCGCTATCATTCCTGCTTTCATTTTGCACCCATTTACAAACGCAAGCATAAAACCCCTCCCCTGCAAAAAACCGGAAACTGCGTAATTTTTCCTTCTGAATTATGATTGGCTGATTAGGGAACTGCAGTACAAACTTCCGGTGTAAACATAAACAGAAACAGCCTACAGTCCTTTTCGCGTGTGATAATCTTCGTTCTTTTGCTTTATTGAGAATTAAAATGTCTGGCCGCTTTTCGTTAATGCAAACTTTGATTGACATCTTTGTAACACCAAAGCCAAGACCACCGCTAGACAATTTTCTGCTTGAGGCGAACATTATTTTTCCGCCCTTATGACGCAATCGTTTTTTCACCATTACTCAAACTTTTTTTTAAAAATAAGTAAATAATATGATAACTATATATTTTTTAATAGAAAACAAATATGTATAAAATTTGTTTACATTTAAGAAATTAAAAAAAAAATCAAACTATGAAGATATTTTGCATTAAAAAAAATACTACTAATACTGCTAACTTGGCATTAAATGAATAAATCATATTCTACTAGTATTTACAAGAAAGCCTCATACAAAGAGTAAAACTTAAACTTCAAAATCCCTTTTCTAGGGGGTCCCAGAAAAGACTAAAATTCCATTTTATTTCTTAAACCGAAACTAGAATTTTAATTATTACAAATAAAACATTTTCATCTTAATTATAAAACATTATCTACATGCTTAACATTATCTATCTAAATGAGGACACATAATGTTAAGCGAAGACAGTTAATGGCAAGCTAATGTTAAAACTGTGGGAGCATTTTTGACTAATTTCATTTTCACTATCTGTGAAAATGAAATTCTGGCGCCTGGGGCACAAGCCCCAACTGACCCTCTCTAGTTTCGGACCTGACTCTGCCCGACTCCCCCCCCCCCCATGGGTTCGCTACGGCCCTTTCAGGGCCATCGCTACGAGATTTTAATGGAGGGGGAGGGGACCTTAAATTAGCAAGTGAAATTTCAGTATCTGCCAACCCATTGGCAAACAAAGGTAGATAGTTCTTGACGTTTGCCAATTAGTTTTATAATTTTGCCAAGTTACCACAGTTAGAAAATATAAACAGTTTTTTTTTGTAAAAAGCTTAATAATGTTCACAATTATATTTCTAATTTTTGCCAAGTCTATGAGAAATAGAAAGTGTATTATAGTTTTTATTAAAGTTTTAAACAAATTTGCCAATCAAGTTTGTAAATTTGTCAAGTGTAACAGCATTCGCGAAAGTTCTTAGCGAGGGCTGTGGCTAAATTTAATAAACAGTATTGAGCCAAAATATGTCAAACATTTAATCAATCAAATCAATTAAAATTTGTGTATGAATTTCAAATAGCAAAATAATGATATCAGTAACAAGTTAAATATCTTTTTGAAATCGTATACACAAAACAAAATCCCATTATATGTTAATTTATATAATATGTTATAAAGGTCTGCACGGGCCAAACAGACCCATAGAAAGAACATATATATATTCACGGTATAAAAATTAAAAGTTCGGCCCAGTATAAAAGTTAAGTTTGGTTCGTGCCCGGCCTGGTCCGTAGAAAAAATTATTGGTTCGGCCCGGTGTAATAGCTAAAAGTTCGTCCCGAGACCGGCCGGACTAGAAAAAAGTTAAAATTTCATCGGCCCGGCCCGAGCTAATTTCTACTAAATGTTAATTTTTACGTCGATTTGGTTAAAAATTTGTCTCGTACGAGGAGTTCTGACCAAAAGCACTTATCTAGCTTTTTTTTTTTCATGTTTATAATCTTCATTTTTATAGAAATGTTGTAACCTGCGATATTTATTTTTTTAATGAATTTCTATTTGTTGTATGTAAATGTTCCAGTTATCATTAATATTGTTAATCCATATTCCATGTATTGGAGATTTAAAAATCTGAAAAATGCTGTACAGTAAAATCTTCCAAGACGGAATTGCACAGGAAAGAACAAAAATGCGTTATAGACAAGTTCCCTTCTTCGCAGGTGTAAATATATTATATATTCTTTTCTTACGTATTAGTATATTCATTTTGCATGGATCAACACAGTTTTCAGTTTAAGACAGGATTTCGTCATAGGCAGGTTCTTTTTTCACACGTTTTACTATATTTTAATTTAGTTATATTTTAATAAGCCTAAAAATCCACTATTCTTTAAAAAGAATAAATTTTAATGTTTAATTACAGAATAATGGCGATTTAGAAATGTATGCTTTGTTTATTTATTTATTTATTTTTTGAACGGACGCCGAAACAATGATTTTCATACTGGCCGGGTCAAAACCGGGACTTAAAATTTCGGCCC
Source organism: Maratus michaelseni (assembly GCA_963931845.1). Classification (NCBI taxonomy): domain Eukaryota; kingdom Metazoa; phylum Arthropoda; class Arachnida; order Araneae; family Salticidae; genus Maratus; species Maratus michaelseni. The sequence goes on along the minus strand of OZ007598.1, from coordinate 112,976,249 downwards.
GTGAAGAGTAGGAAGAATGAAACCAGTGCCGGCTCAGTACAAAAAAAAATAAGTTAGACCGGCCCGACCCAATCCTTCAGGAAAACAGTAAGCCCCGGCCCGAGCTTTCAGAAAAAGTATGGCCGGGCCTGGCCCGAGTTCGGCCCTTGCAGATCTCTGCCATGCTAATAAAATTCCAAAAATCCCTATGCGTAATTGCGAATAAACTTTATTGAAAAGAGATTTTTTTTTAAATTAAACTTAAAGATTAAAACCGGATTCCTTATTATTAATGTTAAAAAATCGCCGAGAAAACGAAAAGAAAGAAAGAAAGAAAAAAACCCTTTAATTTTATAGTTAAATTTACTACAGTTACTTTGAAATTTACTACAGTAACAGTGAGAGCTAAAACATTCCAACAGGAATTCGTTTTTTAATATAAAAAAAATTGGCGCAAAAGCGCAAAAAATCGTATTGAAAATCATCAAAATTTAATTTATTATGCTAAATGTTTAAAACAGAATTCTTTTTGTGGTTATCAAAAAATGATCGCGGAAAGAAAAAAGAAAGGGGGGGGGTGCTATAAATTGCTTTGAAAAATGCAAAAACTTCCAAAATCGTGGCGGACAAAATTTACTATATTAGGCTAAAAGTTTAAAACTGATTTTTTTTTCTTAACGATTGTAAAAAATCGCAGTTGAACGGAAAAAACCCGCCAAGAATCGTATTGAAAATCTTATTAAAAATCGGTAAAAAATCAAAAAACTTGGGGGCAAACTTTACTATATTAGTCGAAAAGTTTAAAAACAAATTATTTTCATGAAGATCAGAAAAATTGCGGCGGTACGCTAAAAAAGCTAAAAATCCAAAAATTGCAGAAAGCAAAATTTTCGACCGTCCATCGCGAAGAATTGACGTAATTTTGCATTTTTGAAAACAAAAAAGAATTTAAAATAAAGTTGTAAAAAAAATAAAATAAATAAAGTTGTAAAAAAAAAAAAAAAAAAAAAAAAAAAAAAAAAAGCGCAAAAATAAAAGCACTGACAAAACTTTTAAACGATGGACACAACACACTGACGGGTGAACGGGCGCTGTTTGTTCAACCGACAGGAATCATGGGTAAATGCTGGACTAATGCCCTAGGAGCTAGCAGGGGTGAAAATGACCTAGGCTAGTTTCATCTTCAAACCGGCTTGTTCATTGTAAAAGGGTTCGGAAATACAATGATGGAATCGACGCGGATTGAAACAGGATTCCAGTGTAGTTTCTAAACGATGCTATAGTTGCACAATAATATTTAAAAAATATAAAAAATGTGACATTTGCAGATTTCTGCCTGTGGTTGTGTATAAATAACAAATTTACTATTTTAAACAAATTTTCAGGAACATGAAAATCATGGAATATTGTCATGATAGAATATTTTAGGATCCGTACTTATTTCTTGTGTAAGAAGAGATTTTTAAATGAGAAAATTATCTTGAAACAATTTTAAAATGTTACTAACAATTTTCAATTATGTTCTTCCAATGTTGAGTTCTCTGTGTGTAGTGCTGTCTCTTATTTATTAAGGCACTTTATTGGCAACTACATAGATTAAATTGAATGTGGATTACAGTAAAAATTAGTTGTGGTCATAAAAATTGTGTCACTTGCAGCCCACAGGTCGCAGATTGGACAGCCATAGTTGAAAGTTCTAGAATTGTATTCTAGTATCAAATTTATATGTTCAGATTGAAATTTTTAAAGTTTTTTTTTTCAATATGGTGATAGCCCCTAACTTATTTTTTTTAGTAAAATTTTTATTTCTGAATGAAAATATGTACATTCATTGTTAGGACAATTATTTTTGTATAATATTATTATTACAACATTTTTGTTTTGATATTACTTTTCCTCAAAATATAGACACATTAAATACAGTAGAATCCCTCAAATCTGCAAATGCCTAAAAATCCTCACATCGTTTCAGATGTAAACAAGGAAACTTACACTTAAAATGTATTTAAAAAATTCAAGTTTTTTATATTTTTTACATCATTCTGTACATATTTTAATATGGAATTCTGGTTAATACGATTGAACTCATGTTTTCTCATGATGGAAGTATAAATTTATTTCGGAAAAATTTCAAGATAGTGCTGATGTCATTGGCAATCATTATCTTTTTATCAAATATATTTATGTTTCATCAAGCTTTTTTGGTTATTAAGTTTTGGCTAAACATGAAATAAAACTCTGTTATTTTAAAATTTTGATGTGAATTATTAGTGAACATTTATAAGGAGAGTTTCACTGAATAATTCAAGAAAAGATTATCTCGTCATTATTCATATTTAGTTATGCATTATTAATTATTTACTTGACCTTTACTTTTAATATTAAAAATAAATAAATATATAAATTTTCTTAATTTTTATTTTTTTACTTTATTGCAAGCATTCATTATAATTTTGAGTGCATTATTAAATTCAAATTACTGTTTAAAAATGTGAACAAAACAGTGATCAGAACTCCACAATAAATTACTTTAAAAATTTACTTTTTTTTGGTATAGAGTAGTGTAGTATAAGTCAATATGGTCAGTAACTGAAATAATATTAATGCTATTGCAGCATTCATGTAAAATAACAACATTTATGAAAATCCCTACACAAAAACTTGTAATATTATTAATATCATTGAATATGTTATTGCAAAATGGATTTTTTTTTTTTATATCTAGAATGTAATAGGAAAGGAGATGGGTAGATTAAAGTCAATTTTTGGTCCCTTGCAAGACCAAAATTTTCTTTATATTTTTCGACGATATTTTAATTATTTTGATAAAATTTAGGATCCAAGTTTACTGGTTCTATGATTGACTTTTGTCCCCTGTAGCAGAAATCATGCAGCACAGCAAATCCTTTTAAACCTTTCAGATGACCTAACAGCTTTAAAAAAAAAAAAACCTAACTATTTCCGATAATTCCTTATAGTGCTGTCAGTAGTAGTGAATGACAAATATAATAAATTATTTTAAGATTCATTTGTGTTATGTCATTTTGTTTTATGTATTGTATGAGATTATTTCTCTTTTGTTTCTTTATTATATTGCATTTAACTGCAAATTTAATTTTGAACTGCAGCAATTTTTTCTGTGTATACTGATTATATCTGTTAGATTTTTTATAAATGCTTATTTTGCATAATGTTTTACGATGGTAGCATAAATTTGATGTCATTGAGTAATAAATTTTGGTGCTGCAGACTATTACAGAAAATTCTACTATTGGGTCTAAAGATTGTTTAAATACATTATACAAGATTTTTAAACATAGGTTATTTAGCAAATTTTAACATATTTCAACAATTTAAAAAAAATAATAATAATAAAATAATAAGAAGCACTTATATATCAACCTGATTGTTAAAAAAGTGTTATCTTATTTAAATATTAACATAGTTAAAAATTATGATTATTATGATTATAATTACGATCAGGGCTTTACAAATGTGATAAAATCTGATAGCCAGCAAAAAATTCTAGTCGCCTGTAAAAAAATATTTAATCCCCCCCCCCCCTCAACCCCCGTCATTGATTTTCAAACAACGCAAAAGTTGTTTTTTTTTGAGAAAAAATAATAACAAGCATAGTTTAGAATAGTTTAAAATAGTACATAATTTAGAATGATAATAGAAACTAAGTTTCCTAATGAAACTTATCAAATATATATATCTCTGAAAAAAAAGAAAGAAAGAAAGAAAAGAAATGCTATAAAGGCTGAATTAACCTGCATGTTCGGAAAATGCTGATTTCCGAATGCTTCAACTGTCAGTATAGTTGAGTGCTACAAAATCTATATCTGATGGTGAAATCGGTGAAATAGTGAAGTAGGAAAACAATTTTTTAGCCACACACAGGGTGGCTTATTCTTTCAATCTCTATCATTTTTCATGTTTATGAAAAGTCACAGCAATCCATCGTTGCCACAGATTAATCTCGGAAAATGAAACATTTGAAGTTACTTAAAAAATTAATAACTCGAAAAGTATTTGTCACAAAATTGTTTTACAAACTGCGTTAGAATGGTAAAAAATTGTATTTTTCTTGATATAAATTTCAAATCGAATGATTATGTCGTTTTTCAAATATTAGATTTCAAAAATTACAAAACTTCACAATGGAGTACCGTAGCGAAACTTTTACGCGTAAAAAGATAATGATAAAGGCATTGTGGCTCGACGTGTATCGTGTATACTGGCCATAGCATGAGTAACGAATTATAGTAAACTTATTATTCTGTTAAAATATAAAAGTGAATTATGTATATACATTTTTAAAAAATAAAGAAAAACATTTTATCACAAACATCAACAAAAATTTTTCTTCTATTTATTCCCTTATTCCAAAGATATCGTTTTATCGTCTGCTGCCATAGACACATGAATTAAATTTCATTAAAAAAAATTGCTCAGTGGTAGAAAAATATTTTTCTAAATCGAATGGTTATTGAACAACTCAACACTTTAACAGGGGAATTTTTATTTGTTATTTAGATATTTTAAAATTGTTTGTAGTCATTGCGTTTTTATTCTGAGTTACAGCTAGTTTATTTATTTTTTAAATAAAAGCCGTGTGTGGCAATCTATATTCGGTCTTATAGCAGAATTTTCCCCTCTTGTTGTTTATTTTTCTGTCTATGTCAGTCAAATAATTCTGATTTTATTATCTTAAAATTTACATTTGATGAAATTATTTTTGCTAAATTAAAAATAAAAGTTTAAAATATTTTTTGTTTGAATATAGTTTCTAAGTTTATTTTCTAATATCTTTAAAATTTACATTTGATGAAATTATTTTTGCTAAATTAAAAATAAAAGTTTAAAATATTTTTTGTTTGAATATAGTTTCTAAGTTTATTTTCTAATATTGGGGAAGGAGAGGGGGGAGAGAAAAAATGCCATTTGTGCCCATTCCTTAGGGCAATTTTTTTACAAAAGAAAAAACCCACCAGATTAAATAACTTGGTCGCTGGTGGTGACCTGGCGACTGCATTTCTCAAGTCCTGATTATGATTATGAGTGCTTTTTATCGAAGAAAAAAAAAAAAGTCAAAATACATTAAAACTTGTTAAGTGACCTATGTGTCAGATCTTCTACTTTAAGCAGTCTTCAGATGAAAATCAATTATAGAAGTAGTAAATATAGATTCTAAATTTTATCAAAACATTAAAAAATATATATATAGATATTATTGGCCTTATCATCAAGGGGGCCAAGAACAAGCCTTATATATGCAATCTCTTTTCTTCTGATTTGTTTAAGACCTATATATGCTCATATTATTTTAAGGGAGAAGCAACAGATGCGAAATCACATGTAAAACAGTTTACATTAATGTATTTTTTTACCATGGGAAAATTAACTAACTACTAAAATGATTTCAATACTGTTTTCAGTAAAAATATTGGAAGTAGCTTAACTATACATTGATTGTTTATTACATTAATTACACTACTTCTGAAACAAAAAATCACATTTAAAACAGCTGACATTGATTTACCTTTTTCTTAGCAGTAGTTAAATTATTAATTGATTTTCACAAAAAAAATATATCTATTTTTTTTTAAATTAACATAACCATTATATATATATACACAATAGTTATGCATCTATATTCTTAGGAAATAGATGCCTGAATTCATGCGATTTCACAGTTGTTGTCATCCTTTTAAGTAATTTCACCTTATTCGTAAATGATTATTATATTTTTTTAAAGGGTGGGTTATGGATACCGGGTGATGGAGTAGGGGATCCATATGATGCTACTCTAACTCTAGCTCGAGAAGCTGCACGATTAGGTAAATTATAATTTTTATTAACATACTTTTGGTTTTAATACTGTTTGCTTGTTTTTTGTAAAGAGGATAGTTATTTTATCATCTATTGTTACATTTTTGAACTTTTTATCATTATTTAATTTATTTATAGTGAATTTTATCTAGGAGTGAAAATTGTTGAACATTGTACTGTCCGACAAATACTCACTAATGATAAGCTTGCAGTGCAAGGTGTTGAAACTAGTAAAGGACTTATCAACTGTGAACACTTTGTTAACAGTGCTGGACATGTAAGTGTAATTTAAGTTTATATAATTTTACTGATACTTATATACTTTAAAAATGTTTTCTTTGCATAATTTTTGATTGAGTAATTACAACTGTATGGTATTTCTTAAGTAGGAACTATGTAATTTTTACATTTAAGACAGGATTCTGTTTTAAACAGTTTCTGTTTTTACATGTTTTAATGTACATGGTTCATGAAACCTGGGATAACAGAAGTTATTTAGAACAGAAATAAATGTAGAAATTTCATAGTCTCTACTGAAGGAATACCATCCTCTTTAATAAAAAGCTATGCGTTGCTGACGACTGGGTTTTTCGCTAATTGTTGCCACAGATTAATCTAAATAAAACATTTGAAGTTACTGAAAAAATTAATAGCTCAAAAAGTATTTGTCAGAAAACTGTTAGACAAACTGCATTAGAAAGGTAAAAAATTGTATTTTTCTTGATATAAATTTGAAATCTAATGATTATGCCGTTTTTCAAATATTGAATTTCAAAAATTACCAAATTTCACAATGAATTATCATAGTGAAACTTTCATGCATAAAAAGATAATGATAACGGCAATGTGTCCTGACGTGTATCTTGTATACTGGCTATAGTACGAGTCACAAATTATAGTACCCTTATTATTCTGTTAAAGTATAAAAGTTAATTATAATGTCACAAGTGCATGATTTTTATTTCATTCTCGACAAATAGCATATTTTAGTCCACCTCAGTGTGGCATATCAATTTCATTATATTTGAAGTATTGTAACTTTATTAAAATCCAACGGAAATGATTTCTCCCCATAGACACCATAATGTAAACCCTATAGACTGTAATGTAACACAATTATTCATTTTTTTTTAAAGCTGACTTATTCCATAATAGTCTACAGAGATTTGGCCTACTTTGGAACAAAGTTTTTTGGATACCTTTTGGTATTTTTCCGTTATATCAACATCATGCCAAAATGTATGCTAATGCGCCATTTATTTCAACCCTGAATGTGCGAATAATTTTTATTTCAAACCATGCCAAGCACTGTGACTCGCTATTTATTCAATGCGAATATCTTTTATTAAGTTATAACTTACATTTTTTGCTGATTGAAAAAGGAAATGTTTACTAACCTTGCGGAATGGATTTTTGTGGGACTTGCACTGTTAGTTATACAGGGGCCGCGCTAAGATTTTCAAAATGCTATCCAATAAATTAGCCAAATTAAAATATTTTTAGCCAAATTTATCTATAATTAGCTGAAAGTATATAATGTATTTTTTATCATTAACTCTTTCAGCCCTGACTTTATTGAATGGGTAAAAAAGCATTTTCTCACTGCATTACATTTGCTTTGTGTCCAAAAATTGTGCCCATTTTTTTTTTAGTTATACTCCATCTAAAAATAAAAGTATTACCGTAAAGCATGGCTGCCAACTGTTCCAATTTTTGCATACCACTGAAATTTAATAGAAATTTTTGCCTTATTTAATCGTCGAAATGCTGTGGTTAAATAAGGCAAAAATTTCTATTAAATTTTAGTAGTATCCAAAAATCGGAAGAGTTGGTAGTTCTGCCTTAAGTTGGTTGGTTGTATAGGGTTTAATGGCGCAAGGTCCCATTAGGGACAAGCTGCGCCAATAGGTCTGTCTTAAAGTAAAGATTAAAATTAAACTGTCGCCAACTAAAAAAACCCCAAAAAACTGCTGATTAAATTTGAACTTAGTACTGTTTTATTATTGTTACTTTTGTGAGCATAGCATACATATTTTTCACTACAAACTTTTTAAAAAAATCATCCGCGTTTCAAAACATGATTACAAGAACGAAAAGCTCCTGATAAATTATTCGCCAGTCTTTTCGCCATAATAATTTTTTATTCACCAATTTCGTGATGTATTCGTATTTGGCGCATAGGTGAATGACAAGCGCGGCCCCTGGTTATATAATATATTGTGGTAGCGTGAGACGTTGTATATATAATTAATGAATTCCATTTATCGTTTGAAATGAAAAAAACTTTATTTTAAATTAACACATTAAAAAAAGAAAACAAAAGGTAAACATGAAAAAATATGATAAGCATCCATGTTGTAAATTTACATGGTCAGACAAACTCCGATTCTCACGTCCGCTCAAAGTCGAACCTCACTCTAGCGTATTCCAAATTCAACTCCTTCCACCTTCAACTGCCGTCCGCAATTTCACTTCCCAGGGGCTTTCCTTGCATTCCTGGAATTTCCCAGAAAACATTGCATTTCGTAAGGGCCCAGTTCTTTGTATCCACAAGAACAATACTTTACAATTCTTATCTACTCATTCAGATAACATACCATTCAATACAAAGCATGTATTGCAGCTTGGCTTATCTCAAAGTGAAAATGAAATTCACATTATTGATAGAATTTTTGTCAATAGAGATCAATCTGTCAGATTATTTTCATTCCAGAGAGATTATCCTTTTTCCACAAATAAGGGAGGAGTTGAAACATGTCAACTCATCACAACACCTCCCCCTAAGAAAAAATTTCTAGAAGAAATTTGGCATATATATTAATAGAATAAGCTCCTTCAATCAATTTCTAAAGAGGTCATCAGAGCACAAAGGAATTTTGAATAACACATGAAAAATCCCTATAGAAAACAAACACATTCCCATACTCAGTATTTGATAGACCACACTGTCAACAGGATTTACTATGATCCCATACCTACAATACCAAAGTATAATTCCAGGAATAATTTATACTATCGATGCCCTAAGAAACAATTTTGAAATATTTCACATACATATAATACCAAAAACAGATTACACCTTACATGATTCTAACAAAAAAAAAAAATAATAATAAGAGGAAAGAATAAATCTATATACAACACAATGCCTAAAACAATTCTCTTAAAAACCTGCCTAACAGCCTAAATTTAGACGCTTCTACAAATAAAAAGAACGCATACTAAATTATGCAATTATTAAATTAATGAAGTTTTACCATTGCGAAAATATTAAGCATTAAATGATAATTAAACACATTACAGATATTACAATAATGAGTACTCCCAAATTTAGAATAAAACTTAATTTAGAGAATTCTCCCAAAACCCAATATCTAAATTACCCTTATCATAAAATCTTTTCAACAATAAATTTCACTTTACAACTTCATGATCATAATTTTTCCTTTCAAAATCTTGTTTGACTTTAATGAATCTTTCTTTGTGATTCGTTTTAAAAACAGAATGCTCCATTCTTTTTAACTTTGAATTTCCATATTTATTTTCTTGGCATTTAGCCTCCCAATTTACTCTATTATTATCTTTTATCCCAGAGTTAATTTTTCTGGCCACAGTCATAGGTGAACTCAATTTCTTTCTAATTCTCTTTCTAACATGCTCAACTCCCATACTACCAACAAAATACCTGGTTATATTTACCGCATGCTCAGAATTCTTTTCCCGAAATTGACCTATACCTGACCTTTTATCACCATCCGTTTTAGACGCATCTTCTTTTGTATTGATCAATTTAGACCCTTTTTCCAAATACCTATCAGTCACGTCTTCCGATGAATTTACCTCTATCTCATTAACAGACTTATTATCCCTTTCACAGATTTCATTTACAACTATTTTTCTAACAAATTTTTGCTCATGATCGTTAGACAATCTGAAGGTTCCCAGCCCATTTAATTCTCTCCGATTTTCCACTTGTTTACACACTGAATTTTGCTTATCCATATTTCCTAACTTTAATAATTCATAAACATAATTCTGGTGTTATAAGGGGCGGGGAATTTAGTTTTCTCACAACTGCAACCACCACATTTTTTTCAACATACTCTTTTTCACCTTCCATCAAAGCAACCGGCAGTGACACCAAATCCGCTTTTTGTCTATTTCCGAGGGCCGGTATAAGAAAGACATTTCCCACTTTCTTAGCACTCCACGGAATGTCATTAGCATCAAAAACCGCAATTTGCGCACCTGTGTCCTTAATCGCTTTCACTTTTTTACCATTCACGCATAAATCAACCATAGGTAATTCGGTTTCCACACCCTCCCTATTATTTTCACTTTTCCCATCACTAGTAGTGATCCAAGCTATGCTTTTATCCTCATAATTAGTTTTACTTTTTAACAATTCCGGACAATTTGGACGGATGTGGCCCACAGCCAAACAATTATAACATTGGACTTGTCTTTGCTTTTCGAAAGCATTGTCCTTCTTAAATTGATCAAATAATTAATTATATATACTATTGCTGTGGTAGCGTGAGACGTTGTATATATAATTAATGAATTCCATTTATCGTTTGAAACGAAAAAAACTTTATTTTAAATTAACACATTAAAAAAAGAAAACAAAAGTAAAAATGAAAAAATATGATAAGCATCCATGCTGTAAATTTACATGGTCAGCCAAATTCCGATTCTGACGTCCGCTCAAAGTGGAACCTCACTCTCCAGTATTCCAAATTCAACTGCCTTCTTTCGTCTTCTCAAATTCCGATTTTGGTTTAATTTCCTTTCTACTTTTAGAATTAAAGCTGTCTTTTTGCTTATCCTGAAAAGATTTATTTTCCCACGGTTTTCTATCCGACCTGTTAAATTCTCTTCTTATACTCTCAAATTTATCCGATTTTTCCGCGAGTTTAGAAGCAATCTTTATTTCCTCCCAATCATCCATAAATTTTTCTTTTATCTCAAAAGGGACTCGTTTTTTTAGTTGTTCCGTGAGCATTAGTTCTTTTAAGGATTCAAAATCCCTCACTTCTAATGACTCTAACCAATTATCTAGATAACCCTTTAACTCATAAATCAGATCTACCCATAGTTCACCAGATTTTCTTTGATGAGTTTCAAATTTTTGTTTTAAGGCGCCTGTACTTAGCCTAAACCTATCTAACAAAACTTTCTTTATATGTTGAAAATCATCACATTTGTCTGACGGTTGTTTAACTATAATTTCGGCAATGTCAGAAGGTAATAAAGGAATTAATTGACTGACCAAATCTTCCTGAGAAATTTTAGCTTTCTCGGCTTGCCTTTCAAAAATCATAAAGAAAAGAGTTATATCAATTAATTTAGAATCAAAACGCGAACCAAATCCTTTAAATTTACCTTAGGAGTTCTATGAAAATCTACATTTGATTCATTAGATGAGACGCTAACAATATCCGCAGAATTTTGAATACGCAATTTTTCTAATTCAAATTGCTGTTGTTTCTCAAGTTTTTGTAATTCAAGTTGTTGTTGTTTTTCAAATTTATCTGCCTCAAGTTGTTGTTGTTTTTCAAATTTATCTGCCTCAAGTTGTTGCTGCTTTTCAAGTTTATCTGCCTCAAGTTGCTTTTCAAGTTTATCTAATTCAAATTTCCTAAGTTTATCTTTTTCCTCTTGCGCAATCCTATCTAATTCAATTTGCCTCTCTCTTTCTTTACGATCTTTTTCAATTTGTCTCTCTTGTTCTTTACGATCTTTTTCAATTTGTTTTTCCTGTTCTTTCCGCTCTGCCTCCTGTTCAAGAATATATTGCAAGCGAAGTTTTGCGTAACTTTCTTTATAATCCTCAGCACTAACGATAGCCTGAATTATAGCTTGATTTTTACACGTTTTTGACACACTGGTCTCAAATTCCTCTGCTAATAATAGCAAGACGTTTTTATTATATTTTACTAAATAGTCTGCCATATTTTCCCCCAAAATATAATAAATTTCAAAATATCAGATATATTCAATTTACAATAATACAATAAATACAGAAATAGAATTTTCTTCCCTATACGTATAATAATGTATTCAAAAACGACACAATTTCAATATAGCAAATTCTCATGCAACAGTGACGTCTTTCAAACTGAGTATATCCCCCAAAATAAATTTTATACCCAACAGTACAGTATTACATCAATTTATTTTGAAACATTAATCATAATCATCCACAGTATACCCATAAAATTAAGCTATAACTTTATTACTGTAAGAAATAAAATGTATATAAATAAAACTCTTATTTTCAAAAGTTTTATACAAAATTATGATTAAAATACCCTAACTAATAATCTCAATTAATCAATAACAATTTACTATACCCCAAGTAAATTTTAACATATATATAAGTATATAATTTTCTTAACCCAATATAATACCAAACAGATACCAGAAAATCAACAAACATAAAAATTCTAACTAAAAATTTAAGTACCAAATTAATAGCTTCCCTAGAATTCTTAAAATTTTCATAGAGTTTTGTTCCCCAAAATTAAAATTTATACACAAAATTTAATTTAAAACAGACCTCTATAGACGATATCATAAAAGAGCTTACCTCCAGATGCAGATATTTCCTCCACACTGATACCAGGCTTCCAAGCACTTTTAAAGATGACACACACAGATGTTTGAAGATTTGAAGACACTAATATTGCTGATGAGGCACTAATTTCACCTCAGATCCGTATGTAAACAACTCAGATGGTACGCCGCATATCTTCATTCCACTGGATATATTAAGAAGCACAAACACATATCACCAAATCTATAGTTGACTGTCCATACACTACACAGCTTTTGTCGATAAAGTTCTTTTACCAGTTCTCTGCTTGCTAGAACTCCGAGAAAAACCACGACTCCAATTAGACTTCACGAATCCACAACTCTGCTTGTCCGTTTTCCACTGGCTCATCATCTGTTTAATCAGGTTAACATAGATCCATAATCTAATTTATTCTAGATTACATATCCCATTTGCTGCCACCAATTAATTATATATACTATTGCTGTGGTAGCGTGAGACGTTGTATATATAATTAATGAATTCCATTTATCGTTTGAAACGAAAAAAACTTTATTTTAAATTAACACATTAAAAAAAGAAAACAAAAGGTAAACATGAAAAAATATGATAAGCATCCATGTTGTAAATTTACATGGTCAGACAAACTCCGATTCTCACGTCCGCTCAAAGTCGAACCTCACTCTAGCGTATTCCAAATTCAACTCCTTCCACCTTCAACTGCCGTTCGCAATTTCACTTTCCAGGGGCTTTCCTTGCATTCCTGGAATTTCCCAGAAAACATTGCATTTCGTAAGGGCCCAGTTCTTTGTATCCACAAGAACAATACTTTACAATTCTTATCTACTCATTCAGATAACATACCATTCAATACAAAGCATGTATTGCAGCTTGGCTTATCTCAAAGTGAAAATGAAATTCACACTATTGATAGAATTTTTGTCAATAGAGATCAATCTATCAGATTATTTTCATTCCAGAGAGATTATCCTTTTTCCACAAATAAGGGAGGAGTTGAAACATGTCAACTCATCACAATATCAGAGATGATTTTAGTATCTCGCATATTGTTCTACTTTGCATAGTTTTAGAATTATGGGGGAAAGTTTTATAATCGGATGAACCCGATTATGAAAGCTTAGTCTTTTTAAAATATTCTGCCAAATGGATTTTGACGGAATCTTCACTGTTAATTAGATGAGTTTTCAAGTATGGTTATATTATATAGAATATCGTTTTATCGTTCTTTACCAAATCCTACTGTAAATTATCAACGAAAAGTGTTTGTCCTTAACAGCCCAAATTTGTCTAACACATTAAAAATGTAATAACGCAATGGCATTCGTATCGTTTTCAGAAATGCAGAAGGACATTCCAAGTAAAGGTTCATACGGTCGAATGCAAGGTCATTATTTCGTTTGATTAAAGGTGCGTTAAGAGAAATTGGCCAGCGTAGCGAGCGTAGCTTGCTAGTGCAGTTATCAATTGGAAACCTCTCTAAAATTTAATTTTGTTTTAGTCCCTAGTGATTTTACTGCTTATGATTATTATGCTTGTTTAGTACAATAAAATCTACTAAGAGGGAATATGAAATGAATGAAGAAATATTCTATTTAATTAAACAATCACAAAATGCCACACATAAAAAAGGAAACATTATTCTTACATACTGCTATTTATTTTCAAAATTGATTAAACTAAATAATTTATATGTATTAAATAAATAAATAACCTGATATATTACTTGAGAACATCCATCTTCTGTTAGTAATCAGTATTCTGATGACATAAAAATGATATATCTAAAAGGTTTTTGACCTTTTCAGCTATTAAGCAATTATGTAATTTATTCCAGATAAATCCATATGAAGAGATTAAATCAGAATGATCAATGTTGAAAGAGAAATTGGGAAGGGCATAATATTTGAGAAGATTGTAGTATATGTAAGTCTATAAAAAAAAGAGATAACAATTAAAAAACTAGTATGCAGTTGCCATCACAAAATTTTCTTCTATATAAATCAAATTGACTCCAACCAAAATTAAATGACAATCTGTTTGCTCTCTGACTGTTTGCTTGATAGATATAGCTATCACAGAAATTGTGAACAGTTGGACATAGCAGTAACACGTTGGGCAATATACACCCAAATGCAGTAAGGATCTATTTCTGTCAAGACCTAACAGAATATGCAGTTTTGTGAAATTCTGTGCATTAGTTCTTAAGGTATATCTAACACGGAAATTTGGATAAACATAGAAACAGCACCTGTAATGTGATTTACACCTAAACCTAATCAGCATCTATATAGTTAAGGCCGAACAGAATATGAAGTTTGAAGAATTTCAGCGCATTAGTTATTGAGATGTTGCTATCATGGAAATTATGAAAAATGTGGCATAACAGCACCACATGTTGTACAATTTACACCAAAACCAAAAAAGCACCAATTTATGTCAAGGTGTAACTAAATCAGAAATTTGATTAGCTTCCATACATTAGTTCTCGAGATAGAGCACCCACAAAATTTGTGTCACAGACAGACATTTTCTAAAAGTTGTCAAATCAGTTCAGGACCTTCTAAAACATATAAATCTGTCAAAAACCGAAAGTCAAAAATATTCATTAATCTAACATTTTCTTGTATAGATAGATGAAAGTAAAAATATTCTCAAAATAAAACTTGTCGAATTAAAATAAAGCTTGTTGCTATTTGAAAGAATTACTTATGCATATGTTATTCTTTGTTTTTAATAGTGAGAAATAGTGTTTTTATTAAATTACTCTATGTATGATTTTAAATGCTTATTTTATGTGGAAAGAAAAATTAGACATCAAAAACCTGAAAATTAGTTAAGTAATAAAATATTTAGCTAAGCAACCATTGCCCTGTTTAATTATTTAAAGCAAGTTAAATGAAAAAAATAAAAATAATAAAGGAAAGTGTTAAGGCAAGTGTAAACCAGACAAAGCAATTGGCATGCCTTTTTAAAATTTAGCTGATATATTTGCAATTCTGACTACAAATCTTCTGGCAACTTAATCTATGTGTTATTCCAATATTAATGTCTTCATTAATGAGAAATTAATTAATTCATAAAATTCTAACTCAATTAAATGTCTTTAAAACTAATTAAAAATAACTTAAAAACGTGCAGTTTATAATTAAAATGCTTTATTGTATAAAAGCTAATTTTGGTCAAAAACAGCCGGTTAAAACCAATAAATGCCATTGACATGGCTTTTTTAAAATTTTAACCAGCTTTTTTGCAACCCTGCCACAAAATAAATAAATCAACATGCATAAGCTATTTAAAAAGAGTGAATAAAAATTAAATAAATCTTAATGAAAAATTATCTTTTTTTAATTATTCATCAAGTTGTAAACAGAGCTATTGTGAATTATGCAGATGATAAGAAAAATAAATCTAAAAGTACTAGTAATTGAAAACTTTTGGTAAAATCCACTTTATGAAGCTTTGTTATTGAAAGAGTCAAACAAATATAAACTGAAATTCTATTCTGACACTTGTTGGGATTGTTGTAAAGCATTTAGATGTGACAGGGACATGACATGATTAGCCATCATTTGTTGCTCCATTTAAATTGTATTTTCAATCAGCAGGACGATAAATTAGCTGGAAGTATGTTCTTCCATTGTGCAACAGATAAAATTTTTTGGGATGGAAAGCATAAAATCCCCCAAAATGTTGCTCAGACTTAAAATATATTGTCTAGATACCTGTCTTATTGTTTAGGCATTTGGACTACCCACCACACTTGGAAGATCCAGGAGTACAATTGACATAAAAAGTTCATGGAATATTAAGAAGTTATTGAATGTACAGCTCATGCTTGCTACCTTCAGACTAATAAGACTCATAAAAATATACTGTTTGCATCCTCTTATTAAGGCAGCATACTACTGCTATACTATATGTAATTTCAGTTGACCTCTCAAGGTCAATTTCCTTGTTCTTATCTTATGTCAGTAAGTATGGTAACACTGCATTTGGCTGGTTGATTGCTCTATTTTTTCCCATAACAACATAGGGATGAAGTGGGGAGGATGGATGTCCTTGAGAAGCTAATTGAAATTACATAGGGTATAGCTACTTAATGAGGCAAAACTTGCACATAGACAAAAAAGTCACCCTCTTTTGGTCTAAATCGTATCATCTTCTAACAATGCTGACCCATAAGACAGCTTTAAATAATTAAATCCCTCCCAATAATAATAATATAAATAAATAATCATAATGGGAAAAAATGTGCTAGGTAACTTAGAATACATACTTGTCATTCTGCAACTACTAGATCTTTGAGATCACCAGTTTGAGGACAATGCAGTCTTTCACGCATTTACACGTAGTTGGCTTGAAAACCAGTTATTTTCATTCTATGATAATAGAATAAAAGATGTACTTAATCGTTGAAGAAAATTCACTTTGAAATCAGGAGATTATGTAGAAACACAATATTATATAACCATATTTGCATCTTATTTCAGTTAATTTAAAAAAGAAAATTATGTTTTATATTTGATTGATCTGGTATAAATAATTGAGTTTAAAATATGCTAAAATAAAATAAAATATTTTAGTAATTTTATTTATTTAATAACTTGCATTATTTAGTGGGCTAACCATATTGGAAGAATGAGCTATCCTCGGGTGAAAGTTCCTCTTTATCCTTGTGAGCACCATTATTTAGTGACAAGGCCTGTTGATGGCATTGATCCAATGATGCCAGGTGTGTATTATTTTAGATTTTCTTTAAAATAATAGATTATTGTAAAAGGTTAAATCACAATTCTTGAGACAAGTTTAACTCATTCCCTGCAACAATAACTTTTTAAAATCAATCTTCAATGTTAACTCAAATTTTAACTTTTAAAATTTTTACTTCATATTAATATTTTATGAAAAATAAGTCATATTATTGACAAAACAGCTAAGAAAATAAAAAAAGCTTTATTAATTTAGGAATTACAAAACGGTACAAAAATACAACTGGTAACCAAGAAAAAAAAATTATTTGTTAAAACAAATGTTTTAACAAGCTTATTTACATTGATTCAAACATTTATTTCCATAAGATAAAAAATTACTTAAGGGAATGGTGCACTTCAGCACCAGCAGGGAATGTGTTAACAAAGAAGGAAAACGAAAGAATCAGTTTTTTTATTGCTTTTTTTGTTTGTTTGTTTAAAATTTTAGAAACTAATTATTTGTATTTTCTTTTAAATCCATTTTTCTTATTTCACAAAAGGATTTTAAAAAAGAAAACTTTCTTATTAGTTAGATTTTATTTGCCTACTAGAATAGATAAAATTAACAATTTCTTTTTTTAATTTTAGAAGACATATTTTGCCTCGCTATCACTGGTAGTATATCAATAAAATTTACCGATGAAGCAGATTCGATAATTTCTTTGTAATTTTTCTGGCATTTTGCTTTGTCTCCTTTCCATATTCAGGATGTCCATATTCCTTTTCTATGTTGAAAGTTCCTTTTTGTACTATATAGCTTATTTTGCACCATTATCATTTAGTTTATCTCAAAAACATTGTTAAAAATGAAGATTTAAATATAAAATTAGCTAGTACTACATTATTTAATAATTTTCCTTCTGCAATCAATTCAAAAGCCAAGATAGGCATAAAAAATTATCGATACTGGCAACAATATGTTTTGAAGTGTAGGAGAGTTACAACAATGAAGTAGTTTAAATACCAAACCATGTTTGCTAAGATATTCAAATTGTCTGTAGCCCCGATTATGGAAATTTGTCTGTATCAATACATACACACAATCTTTCTATCCCTAACATTCAAAATTGTGCTCAAGGTAATCTAAAGTGGAATGAAGCCCCACTCCACTAAAAATAAATAAAAATATAAGCCAAAAAATAAGATACGCTTTTTCCAAAAAAAAAAAAAAAAAAAAAAAAAAAAACACAGATGATGATCAGTTTATTATTGTAACATGAAATTCTAACTATATACAAAGGTTAACAAGCCAATAATAAAGTTATTTATATCTATACTAATAAAAGAAACTTTCACTCTGCGTTTGTGTCTGTGTGTCTGTCTGCAATGGCTAGCGAAATCTACCACAAGCAGAAGTCTGAAAATTTGGGTGAGGATATCCAAGGCAGGTCTTGATGCACCTGAAGCTGAAATTTTTAACTTTTTGATAATTAGCTGAGACATTAATGAAAAACCCATCAAAAAAGCTATCTTTTTCTGCAGAAATTGGACAAAGCGTATGTGCATGCCCAGAATCTGATTTCCAAGAGGAAAGGAAGGAATAACCAAGTGCCGTGTTTTTTTGTCCTTTAGTTTTAACTTCTATCATCCAAACTGTTCAGGATATGGAAAAACGATGTAATTTTTCAAAAAATTTGTATTTTTACGTTTCAAATGCTGCAATCAGTTCGAAAAAGTATTGTTGTTAACCCTTTGGAAAAAAAAATCAAAAAGGGTCATTTTCATAGTGGATGTTTCCTCCCTTATGGCAACACAATTTTTTCAAAAAATTCACGACTGTAAGTCACTTTGCACCTTCCAGAGATGATATTTTTTTCTACGCTAAAAGTAACTAACGTCTGTATTTCGACACAGTCTTTTTAGAGAACCTCGGCAGACCGGATTTGCAGCACCTGTAAAAATTTCAAAATGTTTGGATGAGTCTTTAAAAAAATAAAATCCTAGAAAATTTCGACGAAATTGCTAAAGCGATTCCGCTTGGCTTCAGCTCATGTTTCCGCTACTCAATATGGATATTTTTTTCACAAAATTTTATAGACTGTTTAGATACAGTTATATTTATAACCTATTACAATTTCAGAGAGTTTGGACGATCGGAACTATTTTTTTTATGTTAAAGAACTCAATGTGAAAACAACAACAACAACAAAAAGTGAGAAGAAAGCATTTCTTTTACAACTGGATATCAGTATTTTTTCACAAAGTTTTTACACAGGCCACAAAACTGTTATATTGTAACCTATAAAATTTTCAAAAGGTTCAGATAACAAGAACTATTTCCTTTTTAAACTATGAAGCAACCCTACAAGAAAAAACAAGAAATTGTCTTCTTACGAGTGCTCTTACCACTGAATATCAATATTTTTTCACAAATTTTTCATTTAAGAATATAAATTCATACAAAATCTTATTCAGGATATAAAATCATACAAATTTGAGATTTATTTAAGGTTATTATCACTGAGTCGGGCAATGCTAAGTGGGTCAGCTAGTATAAAATAAAAATATAAAAGAAAAGATATATATATATATATATATATATTTTGAAATATTGGTTACCTTTTCTAGACCTAACTAAATCTAATAAAAATGTAAAGGAAAGGATGTATATATTGAAATATTGGTTATCTTTTCTAGACCTAGATGTTATGCATTTATTTCTTAGGCCAGTAACTTATTGAAATTCAAGGAATAAGATATTTTTTCTCCTGGGAGCCTACTGGTTTCTTTCTTTGTTTCTCTTTTGTTTTAGTGTGTGTGCGTGCGATTTACAAAAGGAAACATAACAATAAACCATTTTGTTTCAAAACCAAACGAAAGCAAGACATAAAAATTAATCTACAATAGCTTAATAAATAACAACTTGAAAATTCATAGCTCTCAAACAAACAAGTGAGACAAAAGCTTTTGTAAATAAAATAAGGAAATGGAAAACGAATTTCAAAACTAAGATCACCTGTCAGTAGCAAATGCAAATTGTGTGAATTTTTTTTTTTTTTAAGTATTTATTTTAATGAAATTCAAAAAATCATATTTTGAATCTTGTCAATAACACAATCTTTTTCCATGCAACATATTATAAACTATGTTTGGTAGTATGCACCAGATGGTTTACTTATCCAGATAACCACATTGACTTCAACCACTGTACAACAGTCAAAGGACACTTAGCATTTGATAAGTCAGATTTTGTGTAAAGAGGGCTTTGACTACAGCATACTATTCTGGAATTGGTTTTGTTTTTCTCATCATCTGAAAGTCATGTATATACGCATTGCATTGCATTTTTTTTACTAGTTGTTTTTTTTCTCAAATAATGCTTTGTTCATCTTTTGGATTTACTTGAAACGTTTTTTTTAATTTAGTTATCAGGGACTATGACGGTTATTTTTACATAAGAGAAAAGAATGGTGGCTATTTAGCTGGTGGCTTTGAGCCTGTGTCTAAACCAATAGATCTGAAAGAGATGGAATCGCCTACAACTGTTAAGCCATTACCAGAAGATTGGGATCAGTTTCGTAAGTGGAATATTTATTACTCCTTATATTTATGTAATATTTGCCATCTTGTTAATATCGTCATGTTAAATTAAGGGGTTGTACTCATCCTAAAATTCCTGAAATGTTCTAAAATTTCTGAAATTGTGTAAGTTTTATGTTATATTCGCATTTGAAATCATAAAATTGAACAACCAAAATGTCAAACTTACAGCCATATGCAAAAATATATTTACCACGATCGTAAGTGCCAGTGCATATGCAATGACAATTACTTATGTTTTCTTCGCATGTCTTTTCTGCTATAGATAATGTATATGTGATGTCAATGTAGGCAGAATATGGTGTGCCTACAATGAACTGATTGGTCATTTTTCTAGAATAGATGTAGAAATTCCTCACAATGAAAGTGCAGTTAGTAGAAAAAGAAATGCCATGCGAGCTCCCAAGATCTGAGTGTATACTTATGAGTCACAAATATCTGTGCACAGCGAACTTTCATTTTTCTGTTTGAATCTTAAGACTTTATAGATGTGAATTACAAATGGCAACAAGTACTTTTTGATCTTAAGCGATATCGTATCATTTTGTATTATTTGTTATGCAATTGCAGCACCGGGAGATTCCAAATGTTGACAAACACAAAATACTTTACTTTTCCATAGAAACGGTTTTTCTGCTTTTTTTTACTTTGATTTAGACTATTTCTGAGATCAATTCAAATTTGTATTACAATTTGTGCATGCATGCTACACCCTGTACATGCATTCATTATGTGTTTGATATTTTATGATTGAATGCATTATACAATCCTCTTGGAAACTATTGAAACTTGTTTTTATTACTGCTCTAGATACTCTGTTAGAACAGATGCTGTTTAGAATCCCATCTCTTGGCAAAGTGGAAGTAGAGAATTTATATAACTGTCCAGAGAGTTTTTCATCAGATTGTAAATTAATCGTTGGTGAAGCACCTGAGGTAAAATTAGTAGTTATTTTTACTTGTTTATCATGTTAGAATTTCCCTTTATTGACTTGTTCACTGCCATGGACGTAGTGATGGGCAAAATGAGTTATTTTGATATTCGAATGAATCATTCGGGCATGTGCAAAAGCTTACCTGCCAACCTTTGAATTCTTTTTAATCAATTAAAACCAGAAGTTTTGTAAAAAAGAATTAAAAGCCATGATTAAAAATAATACGACGGTTAGCAGCTATGTTTTTGCTAGATGATATAGATTTTTTTATTTATAGTTTTTACAGAGTAACAAATAATTTGGAACAAAATTGTAAAATTGAAGAATTTTAAAGGCTAAACTTTGCTTGTTTTACTGGAGGATAGCAAAATTGTAAGCAGTAATTTCAGATAGGGAAGGGATTCAGATTAAATATATTTACAAATAGAGCAGAAAACTTGCAAAAAAAAATCTAAAATCTAATTTTGTGTGCTGAAGAAGCAATGAAGGAGAAGGGAAGAAAAATAAAATTTTACAGAGATTATTTATTTATTTATTTATTTTTTTTAAAAGTGGAAATCCAATGAAATGCAGATGATTCTCGCCTTTTTGATTTCTAAAATAATAATAAAAACAATTTTGTTGAATGAATTTTTTTTAAAATCTTGAATATAAACCTGTACCCTATATTTAACTGCTTTTACTTTTGAAAAAGAGAACCTTATAATCAGGATATGGTAGTATTGTTTTAAGGGGTCCAGAAAAGTTTGAAATGACAAAAAAGACAATATAATAAACAGTATTAAAAAAAAAAAAACTAAAAAATATGGAACCTGGACTTCAAAATTGTGGCATAACAACTTTTCCAAGATTAATTTTGTCGTAAGATATTAAAACTGTTGTTCATGTTTTTTCTGATTCAACAAATATTTTTTATTTCTATAAAATAGAAATAAATAAATGCAAAAAGAAGTAATAGTCTAAATTAATTACAGTGTTTCTAATCCACAATCAAACTTCAATCAATTTTCGTTGTTTCAAGCCTTTTTGGTCCCCTTAAGAATAACTATTACATTAAAAAGACATTCATAATAATTCAATATTTGCTTTTGTTTTTTTCATTTTTGTTCTCTACCCTCAAATCCTTGTTAATTGTATTTAAGTTTTTTCTTGTTTTTACATTTTTTATGATAGAATGCTCTTTTCTAAAAACTTTGTTTCATTTCATCTCATTTCAAGTAATTCTAATGAGTTTAGTTGTTTTTGAATCTCTTTGTTTTCAGAAAAAAATGTTTAATTGTCATATTTGATATTTTTACTTTCTTCTACCTATATATTCTAATAAATTTTTTTTTCGACTTCTGGTTTTTGACGGATTTACATGTTTTAGGGGTCAGATATTCCAAAAAACATGTTTTTACAAAATGTCTGTCTGTCCCTGTGTATGTCCTCTATGTATCATCGAAAAGTATATGAAGTTAGGCTTCAAATTGAACCAAATTTCATTTATAGGTTTTTGGTTATGGCCAGCAGATCCCACTTGAATTTGGGGATATTACGACAAAAGGGGGCGTGATAGCGATTTTTGTTCCATTTTCACTGTCGCACCATCGAAAAGTGTATAAAGTTATGCAGATAATTGAACGAAATTTTTTATATACGTTTTTGACTATGGTCTGCAGGTTCCAGTTGAATTTGGGGATATTGTGCCTGGAGAGGGTGCTGTGATAGACATTTAAAGATTTCAAATTCAGAAAGATGTATAAAAAAATTACAAATCCTAAAATTTTTTTACTTTAAATGTTCGGCCTTGATCCAAGGATTCCAGAGCATTTTTTGTTTTGCCTCTATCTTAAAAAATGGCTGAGATATAGTAAACAGTTTGAAATTTTAGGGTAGCTGACATTTTGAAACAATACAGCAGGATTCCTCCATAAATGGGTTTAATTTATGAGTTTTAGTGAACATGGTTTCGGCAAATTTTCTTTCATTGCTGTAACCATTGTTTCGACTCTTACATGCTTAACATTATATATTTATATTTGCCAACATCAAATTCTCACCAAGCTTGGCGACAGTTGTCAAAATATCACCAAATTTGGCCAAAAATACATTGCTATATATGAAGCCAACAACTATATCTGTCTAATTTGGCGATATTTTCATTCAAATTCAATATTAACGAGTACTGGAAATGATTCTTCTGTAATTGGGTTCCATGCATTTTAGCTTCGTGTTTTTCAGTAAAATTAGCTAAAATCTTAAAACCAAGCAATAGGGAGGCTATCTTTTCCTGCCAGTACAGGCCAGAAGGACTTTCATAGTTTAGTATAATACATTGGCTGCTCGCATCAAGGTAACCCGTCGATTTGCAAGCAGCTGACGTACAACAGAATGACGAAAAATATTGATTTTTTTGGTGGTGTGATAGCGAATTTGGAAGTATTAACATGTATGAGATAGAAGAAAGTTTTGGGATTGGCATATCTGACTAGTTTTGATTATTTGTTTGCTCCTTGAAAAATGCATTTAACTGAATGCAGGTAAATTTTTGTAAGGACCTGATCATGCCTTTTTGCTTGTCCACTCAGTTTTTCTTAATTTTTATTAAATTTAGTGAAAGTGATCAATCACATCTTCATAAAATTTGAATGTCCTGTTGAAAAGAGTAAAACTGTTTTTTTTCTGAAATGTTCGTGATATCTTCATATGTTTCATATGTGTAATTTTAATCAGGTGAAAAAATATTTTGTTGCAACTGGAATGAAAGCAACTGGCATAGCATCTGCAGGTGGTGTTGGTAAAATAACAGCTGACTGGATTGTTAATGGTGAGCCCAGAAAGAATATTTGGGATGTAGACATCAGACGTTTTCTTGGTCTTCATAATAATCCATTATTTTTGAGAGACAGGATGGTTGAAGTTCCTGGTTTGTATAATACATATGTCTTAATTTATGTTTGTTATCTGCTATGTTCTTAATTAATTTTTCAGTACTCTTTTCTGAAAAGTTATATATCTAACCCAGTTATAACTTGAAGCCTGCAACAGCTATTTTTTCAGCATATATGAGATTTTCTGAGTTTTAACTGAGCTTGAATGTAATTCAACCTTATATTCAACCTTATTTTATTTATATTTATTAGATGTTGCTGTTAACCCTCTTGCTCCTAAATTATTTTTAAAAAAATGATCTAATTAAAAATGTTATTTTAGATTGTGTTTAAAAATATAATTTACTACATATGAGACCTTTATGTTTAATAGGTGTCGGTCAAAATAAAAGTTTGTTGAAAGCCATTTCTAAAATACTATTTTTAACACTTTCCAACATAGTTGGAAAATGTTTATGAATTCTGTCCGTCTGTCTTCTGGCTGGCTCTAACTTTTGTAAATATACTTGGATTGCCATGAATTTTTTTTACAATATTGAGGTTTACTAAAGAATGTTTGGTATCGAAAATGAAGTGTGTAGCATTTATAGTTCATTTACAGAGATATACAAGAGACCATTACATTATGGTCTATGGGAAAAAATTATTTAGGGTGCATTTTATTGATGTTACAATATCTCAAACATAATAAGATTAATATGCATTATTGAGATGGACTACAACATGCTTTCTCAGGAATATAGAATAAGTAGCATTTATAGTTTGTTTACAGAGACTCACAAAATAATTTCATTACATTATGTGCTATGTGTTATTAACTCTATTCTTGTAACTCTCATACTTTTTAAACCTCTTTGTTAACATAATCACTCATTTTTGACATCAATTTTTGGCTCTGGACCCTTATGGAATATTAGCATTAGTCCTATGCTTTTTGCAATGAATGTTATAGCTGTATCTTATTTTCTATTGCATAGAAGTGTGCTAAATTTTATGCTTGAGTTTAATGATTAAAAATTTATATGTTGATTTAATTTTAAATTTTAATACTGAACAGGGGGTTCTGTTGCTCTTTTTAATTCACTTATCACTGTAACTCCACGTCAAATTTGAAGAAATGTGCTTATGCTTTATATTCATAATCATTGATGCTATTATAAATTATTAGAATGTTATAGAAAAAAGTTTTATGAGGGCCACAACCCCCTCATTAATAATTGTTTATTATATAAATATTTTTTTCCCTAAGAATTTCTCAGACAACTTTCATCAGTGAAATAGAATGGCTGAAACAGATGTCAACTCTACTCTAATAGATTTTTATAGGAGACTCCCGATTTTCAATGAAACTCCTGTCTACATAGTTTACAACACATTTCTACACAATTTTTATTATTCTTATAGAAATTTAATATTTCTCTATAATCTATCTTCAAAGCTGTATCATGATTTGCCATGTTCAATCCTTCTCCATCGACTGCATCAGCTTTCATGTTATATTTCTATAAAATTTTCAGGCCAAAACAAAATAAAACAGTACTATATTTCTCATATATTTGTTTTATTTTTAAATTTTTATATTATTTTTATTACAATGTGAAATGCATGGTAAGATTCACTACTGAACTCCTTGAATTAGCTTTTAGTTCTTAGATCAGTTCATGTAAAGCAGAAGAATTCTGGAGGTACGGAGAAAAATTATGCATTGTCAAATGTTTATTTTGTCATCTTATTAAAATCTTAGTACCGTATTTTTGGGAATATCCGCCACACCCATTGTGAGTGCCGCACTAATGAAAATCTGTTTTTAAAAAAAGTATATCCATGTATGGGTCGCACCATCGTAAGCGCCACATCTATGAAAATCTATTTCTTAAAAAGTATATCTACGTAAGCGCCGCACCCAAGAAAATCAAATTTATTTACAAATATTTTCACTTAAACGCCACAAAAAATGGATTAAACTAGTAATCTATACTAATATTATAAAGAAGTAACGATTGTTTTACTTACCCATCATACGTAGTATAGGGTAAGTCTTGTAATCGTTTTGAAAATCGAAAAATTTTTTTTGACGGATTTACACGTTTCAGACACTGGAGATTCCGAAAAACATATTTTTAGAAAAAAAATTTTGCCGTCCGTCTGTGTGTCTGTGTGTGTGTGTGTCTGTAAACGCTCTATCTCCCGAAAAAATTGAGATAGAGACTTGCAATTTGGTATGTACTTAGTATGTAATAATGGGAAGAAGCCTATTTCATTTCAATAACCTCGATTAACCGGAACAATTTTTTTCGGACTCTCGAAATATTCGTTCTGATGAAAGGTATATAAAAATTTTCGAAATTGTATATTTTAAGAAATGAATATAAAAGACAATAAAAAAACATAAATTTTGAATAAAGCATGAAGTCGATCGGATAATTAGTTGCCGAGATATTTGGAATCCTGTTTTCCACACTCTTCGAT
Organism: Maratus michaelseni; assembly: GCA_963931845.1. NCBI lineage: Eukaryota > Metazoa > Arthropoda > Arachnida > Araneae > Salticidae > Maratus > Maratus michaelseni. The sequence goes on along the minus strand of OZ007598.1, from coordinate 112,949,288 downwards.
TTTTCATGACCCTGTATTTCATCCAAATTTCACTTCAAAGATATATTTTAATTAGAAATTTGACGCCTAATCAGATGCAATAAACCGCTAGTTAATAGGATTATTATTTTTGGAGTTATAAGGAAAAACCTCTTTCAAGCAATTCAGTAATCGAGCCTTTAAAGTTTGTGACGTCATCAAGCCACGATTTTATTTGAATTGCAATGCATTTTATAAGTAGTTTACACATTTTTATTTTAATATTTTACATTATGCATATCCATGATGGGTAAGTATTACGGTGGCCCCCAACGACTAGTTTTTGTTTGTAGGGGGTAATCTCTGTAACTACCGAAGCAATTTCAAAAGTGATGGTGGCAAATTGATGGTGACAATCCCTGCTCCAACATAGGCTATGTTTTATGTCGGTGCCACTACCCCCAGGGTGGTGTAGGAGTGAAAAACGTTCTATAATTTCGATTTTTTTTTTTTTTATACTGAAGGAGCTAAAAACATGAAATTTGACATGGTAATTACTTATAAGATGTAAATGATCTCTAAGAACAAATTCTAAAAAAATTCGAAATTTAAAAGGGTGAGATGAGCGAAAATTGTTCTAAAAACAATCTAAATTACAATTACTATGGAATCTCTGGAACTACAGATCCATTTTCAAAAGTGATGGTGGCACATTGATGGTGAACGGTCTCTGCTCTGACATAGACTGTGTTTTACGTCGGTGCCACTACCCCCAGGGGGGTGCAAGAGCGAAATACCTCCTAAAATTTCAATTTTTTTATACTGAAGGAGCAAGAAACATGAAATTTGGCATGGTAGTTACTTATAAGATGTAAATGCTCTCTAATAACAAATTCTAAAAAAATTCGAAATTTTAAAGGGTAAGATGAGCGAAAAGCGTTCTAAAAACATTCTAAATTACAATTTCTATGGAATCTCTGGAACTACAGAACCATTTTCAAAAGTGATGGTGGCAAATTGATGGTAAAAGTCCCTGCTATAACATATTCTATGTAGGTGCCACTACCATAGGGGGATGCAAAAGCGAAAAAAGTTCTATAATTTCACTTTTTTTTAATACTGAAGGAACTAGAAACTTGAAATTTGGAATGGTAGTTATTTATAAAATGTAAATGCTCTCTAGAACAAATTCTAAAAAATTTTTGAAATTTAAAAGGGTGAGATGAGCGAAAAGTGTTCTAAAAGCGTTCCAAATTACAATTTCTATGAAATCTCTGGAACTGCAGAACCATTTTCAAAAGTGATGATGGCAAATTGATGGTAACAGTCCCTGTTGTAACATAGGCTATATTTTATATAGGAGCCACTACCACAGAGTGGTGCAAGAGTGAAAAACGTTATAAAATTTCAATATTTTTTTTTATACTGAAGGAACTAGAAACTTTAAATTTGTCATGGTAATTACTTATAAGATGTAAATGCTCTCTGAGAACAGTTTCTAAAAAGTTTGAAATTTGAATGGATGAAATGAGCTAAATGTGTTCTAAAAACATTCTAAATTACAATTTCTATGGAATCTTTGAAACTACCGAACTGATTTTAAATGTAATGCTCGAAAATTTATGGTGACAGTCTGTGCTTCGAACAGGTTATATTTTATGTCAGTGCCACTACCCTCAGGTGGTTGCAAGAGCAAAGAACGTTCTAAAATTACAATTTTTGTTATACTGAAGAGATTAGAAATTTGAAATTGGGCAAGATAGTAACTTATAAGATATATATGCTCTCTAAGGACAGTTTTTAAAAAATTCGAAATTTTTAAAGAGTGATATGAGGGAAAACTGTTCTAAAAACATTCTAAATTACGATTTCTATGGAATTGTTAAGGACAGAAACTGGAAATTTAACATGGCTTTTTAAGACACAAGTACACACACAGAACAGTTTTTTTAAATAAATCGAAATTTAAAAGGGTGAAAGATTGAAAAAAAGTTCTAAATTATGATTTTTTTTTTACTAAAAGGATTAGAAACTTCAAATTTGGCATGGCGGTCTCTTTTAAGATACAAATTTTCGCTAACAATGGTTTGTAAACAAATTAAAAATTTCAAAGGGTGAAATGAGCAGAAAGCGTTTAAAAAGTGTTCTAAATTGCAATTACTATGGAATTGTTAGGGGTAGAAACTTAAATTTTTACGTGACTGCTGATTAGGTCGCACAGAACAATTTGAAAAAAAATCGAAATTTAAAAGAGTGAAATGCACGAGAAGCGTTCTAAAAACATACTAAATTACGATTTATTTGGAACTATTAAGGCTAGAAACTTAAAATTTTGCATGGCAGGCTGTTACTCACGTATACGATCACCTTGAACATTTTACTAAAAATGCAAAATGTAAAAGTACAAAAGCAAAAAAAAAAAAAAAAAAAAAAAAAAAGTACTAAAGTTGCAATTCATGTGATACAGCTGGTATAGAAGCTTCGTATTTGGTATGGTGGTTACTTTTAAAATGCAAATACTCGCTAAGACCGGCTTCTAAAAAAATCAAAATTTAACAAGCTGAAATGAGCGGAAAACGGTCTAAAAACGCTCTACATTATGATTTAATTGGATTTATTCGGGTTAGAAACTGGAATTTAGTATAGTTGTAACTTTGAAGATGCAGATGCTCGGTATAAACAGTCTATTAAAAATTCAAAGTTAAAAGGGTAAACTGATCGGAAAACGTTATAAATTATGTTTTTTTCTAAATTGTTAGTGATAGAATTTAACATGCCTGTTATTTTTTTATACGTAAATGCTTCCACAGAACAGTTTTTACAAAATTCGAAATTTAAAAAAAGTGCAGAACCAACATTCCAAAATTGCGATTTTAGTGATGCTGCTGGTATAGGATGTTGAAATTTGGAATGGTGGCTATTTGTAAGATTTCAGTGCTCGCTAAAAACGATTTCCATATATAAAATCAAAATTTAAAAAAGTGAAATAAGCTGAAAAAGTTCTAAAAACCTTCTAAACAATGATTTATATGAATTTGTTACGGATAGAAACTTGAAATTTTACATGGCTGTTACGTTAGAGACACAAATGCAGCCATAGAACAGTTTTTAAAATTTTTGAAATTTTAATTTGAGCAGGAACAGAAAAGTTTTTAAATTGTAATTTCTGTGATATAGTCATTAGAGAAATTTGATTAATTAGAGTGGCTTAATTAGTAATTTCTGAATTATCTGTGGCAGTAAAATTTCCTCTAATGAAAATAGACCAACGAATACCACTTGGCATTTTTCAAGAATTACGCAAGCATAGCCGAGGGTTTTGCTAGTTAAATATAAAGAAATTAATATATACATATAAATATTTTCACTTAAAGTGCCGGAAAAATAAATATATAAAAAAATATTGTATAGTGACTTTGCTGAAACCACGTCAGCATAACTAGTTGGGTTCCTGTTTTTTTTTTTTTTTTTTTTTTTTAAAGGGGAGGGAGATCCTGTTTGACAAAAGACATGTTAAAATTTCTATGACATTTGCATATGAACCATGAAACGAACAGTTAGTTATCCGGATGAATCACGGTGTAGCCTATGTCATAAAAAGTATGGCAACACACAACCGTGGAATACCAGCGCCACCTATATGCGTGCAAAAACAGTTTGATGGGAAAGTTATAGGTCTTAAAAATTTTCAACATATTAAAATCCTGAAATTACTTCTACTACATTAGTAATTTAATTGAATTAAAACTGAAAATAAAACTAGATGTTATGAGTTTCTATAATATTAATTGATCTTAAAATCTATCTCCATACAATTCTCCATAATCACCATATAGATTCCAGAGCTCGATGATGACTGCATGGATGTGAGTAAAAGGGAAAAAACAGTAAAAATTCTCTCTCTGAGTGCGTGCATCTACTTTTATCTGTGAGTATGCAAGAATACATAAGCATGTAAAAACTATTGTGCAGTAACTGGCATCAACAAATGAATGTGAAAACGAGACTTGGGACAGAAAATAATATTCTAAAATGAAATGAATTTTAATACAGAAAAGCTGAGATACCAAGCATAGAAACAATTGAAATTTGAACTAGGGAAAGTAAAAGAAAAAGTATTTTAAGGAATAAGTAAATTAAATGGTAAAATATATAGAAATTAAAAAAAATATTTTTTATATACTTTTTGTTACAAAGGGGGTGGGGGAGGGAGAATTTTTGAAAACTTACTTCCAGAATACTTTTTTTTGTGTGTGTAATTTAAAACATTAACTGTAGTATCTTTCAACAATAAGTTTTTATTATGCTCTAAATGATATTGATTTATCATTTTAAGGTCTACATTATAAAGTGAAGTATCCCAATTTGGAGTTCAGCACTGGTCGCAACATTCGAATGTCGCCTATTTATCCTCGATTAAAAGCAGCTGGTGCTGTATTCAGCCAGTCCATGGGATATGAACGTCCTTGTTACTTTCAAACTAATAAAACAGGTAATTCTTTTTAATATTGTCACATTCTTTTAAATTTTGGTATGAAAATCAATCAAATTTAATTTCATGTTGACTTAAGAGTCTGATTAAAGTATTGAATAAACTGGTGTGATACTATAAAAGCCTAAAAAAACTTCTTAATAACACCACAAAAATAAGGGATGCACTAGGCCTTTCAAAAGAACTTTGTCTTCCTTCATCAGGCGAAGTCTTGCTCCTGCCTTCAAAGTGATTGCATGTCTTCTTTGCGCCTGATGAAGAAAGACAAAATTCTTTTGTAAGCCTAGCACATTCCTTATTTTTATGGTGTTATTAAGAAGTTTTTTTATGCTTTTAAGAGTCTGAATTTGATATTTTTAGCTAATATTTAGTGTTTTAAGTAACTTTATTTTGATATCATGTTGTGCTTTAAAATGGATAAGTGGTTGAAAACTGGAATTCTAGAGAGAGCTGCATTTAACTAACATTGGAAACTAACATAAGAATGTTATACTAACAGATAAAAACAATATTTGGGATGCCTTTATGCGAGGAGGAGTATGCATAAAATCAAAAGTCTGAGCAAAGGGTATATAAGAGGAAAAAGGTTGGGAACCACTGCTCTAAAGGATAGCAATATTTCTATAATGTGGATTGCCGGCTGCAAAATTCATTGTTTATATCTGAGAAGTTGTGTATTGCAATAGAGAATTGCATTATAAAGATCTTCTACTGTATTTAAAACTTAAGAAAGACATTAAATAAGCAACTAGTTTCAAAAACAATAATTTTAAAGATCTTTTGATAAGTTGAATCATACAATTACTCAATAAGTACTGACAGCATTTGTACTTTGGAATTGATCGTACATGTGATTTTCAGAATGAAAAAAGCTATAAAATAATTGTTCTTGAAACCCCTGTCACTTATTTCAAACATATCTGGGGGAAATTATGTTTGCAATCCATATAATTAAAACATAAGCTTTTTTTTTCGACATTTTTGACATCTAGTGTTTTCTGCTGAACAAATTTTAACAATTCTTTTTTAGGGTTTTGTTCATCTCACGAAACCTTATTACTCCCGCTCCGTTGTCTGTCCGTCACAGAGCCATTCTCAAAAACTATATAACTTACAGAGTTGAAACTTTGTGTATGTAGATGAATACCAGCTGTAAAGAGCTCAAAATATTAAAATTTGAAAAATTCGTATTATTTTAATAAATAGAGATAAAAAAAAAAATTCTAACAGCCTTTTCCTATTAATTTTAAACATTTTTCGTTATAGCAGATTCCAAAAATTTTAAATCCACAATGAAATTCTTTCTACAATAATTAATTTTCTATCAGACGATTTCCACGTGAAAAATGAAAATGAAATAAAAAGTTTCACCAATTGAAATAAAGATAAATATGAAATAAAATTGATTGACATCATAGTGGTAATAAAACGGAAAATGTCTAAGATTTCTCAATAATACAAGGAGTATGAATATGTGTATGTACACAAAGCAGATTAATATCATGTCATTAGAGAATTCAAAAGAAAATCTGATGTCATATTGGAAGTTTAACGAATTTTCTAAATGTTTGAGAATAATACAAAGCGAGTATCAATATGAGTAATAGAGAATAGTAAATATATGAGTTTGAGAAACATATTGAATCATGATAAAAATCCGATTATGGAAATATTCTCATATTTTAACATTTTGAAGGTGTACAATTTGTTTAATTTTGAAATTGTTTTTTTAAATATTTCATTTAGTCTGTATGTCGGATATTATTATGACAGAATATAATAGTGGGCTTCGCCCGCTATCTGGCTAGTTTAGATATTCGAAAAAATGAAAAAATAGACTGGTAAATTTTTACTTTATAAAAAACATGGCTTTTTTTGTAGTTGTTGCTAAATGAAATTTATTTGAATTTATTAAAGAAAGGATAAAGTGTTTTGAAAGGAATATTAAACAAAACCCTTTGAGCGATCTTTGATCACACTTACCCACTTGTTTAATTCAAAGCTGTTCATTTGTACATGTGCCAGCATTTGTTCTTTTAAAAGGTATTTACAGTTTATAATTTATTTTTTACTTTTAAGGAAATTTGTTCAAAATGGCGCCAATTGGATTATTTAATTTTTGGGGTATAAAAAATAAAATAAAAGGGGTTATTATATCTTTATTAATGCCAATTTCTCATAATGAAGATAATCATATTTTTATTAATGCTATTCTCACTGCAATTAATAATGTTTGTAATTCATTCATGAATTTCATTTCAACGCAGTTGTACTGAAATTATTTAAAATAATATTTCATACTTGTGGGGTTAAGTATGAGGCCCTAATTTCAATAGGTGGGGAGGGGAGTATAAAATGTTTCAGAGAGGAAAATGATGTCATATTTAAATATGACGTTAGGAAACAAACCTTTTTATTAATATAACTGTCATATTTTTCTATGAAAAAACTTTAAATAATGCAACATAATTACATACCCAAACCTCTAACTTAGTAAAGGATGAATAGTCTAACAAAGCCACTTTTCTCCTACAAGCCATATATTCTGACTCTAACCAAGGAGGTTTAAAAAATAACATAATTTCTAGACTTTTTTCTCTGCCAGTAGTGAGATAATATAATAATTTTAGATATCTTTTGATAAGTAGAATCATACAATTACTCAATAAGTACTGACAGCATTTATTTGTACTTTGGAACTGATCGTACATGTGATTTTCATAATGAAGAAAGCTATAAAATAATTGTTTGTAATTATTAAGATCTCAAGGTGTTTGTATAATGGGAATATTAGTTCATATTCAAAGCTCTCTCTGGTAAACATGACATTAATTTTTGCTTGAAATGTATTTATTAATAATCTATTGTGTTTTGAAATATTTTTAAATGATACACAGATCCAGAATATGAGAAATGTGTATGAAAAGTTTGTGTGGATGAAAATGACATTATGTTTAGCTTGAAATTTATATTTTCATTAAAAAAACTACCGTAATTTTGCGCGTATGCGCCACACTCTAGTTTAGTCTTTTTAAAACCAGAAATTTTATTGAAAATAAGAAGTCAAATAAGTGCTAAGCAGAAGTAAGTCACATTTTATTTAAAATAAATTCTGGTAGGAAATCGAATTGTCTGAGGTGCGGTGTATACGCGCGAAATTACGGTAATGATATTATTATGTTTTTGCCTGATTAATTTTAACTGAATTTTCATTCCATAATAACAAAGATTAGGACATCAATTGATTATTTTATGTTTATCTTATTCTTATTGCATGTCACTGATTATTTTATTTTGAAGTAAGCTATAGATTAGATGGACAAAGTTTAATTTTTCAGTAATGGAAAAAGTTAAAATTAATAGAAATAACATTTTAGTAATTTTAGTTAAAAATAATTATTAGTAGCAAATTTAAAGTTCATTTTTTTATTGCAGTTATTTTTGAGTTCATTTAATAGTTCCTTATAAAAGTGTTTAATTCTGTCAAATTTCAACAGGTTTCACCTTGTTACATTCCTTCAACATTTTCTTGAATAACTTTATTATTTGTATATTTTATTAGTTTTAGTAATCTTAACATTTATGTATTTCTGTTTAAAAGTATATCACTGTTTATATTTCTTTTTTTACAGGCTCTGCAGATGAGGAATCCATTTTTAAACCAACATTTTTTAAACCTCCTTGGTTTGATTATTTAGAGTCAGAATATATGGCTTGTAGGAGAAAAGTGGCTTTGTTAGACTATTCATCCTTTACTAAGTTAGAGGTTTGGGTATGTAATTATGTTGCATTATTTAAAGTTTTTTATTATATTTGAGACTAATAAACATGTTACATCTAAATACATACAGGGTATCCCAAAAAGATTGAAATATGCTTTAATATTTTACCAGAATGTAAACTATAAAAGTGTTCAAAATAAGCTAAGAATTAAGATTATCCTGATGAAACAGTCCTGCCATTAATTCTCAAATAGTTACACTTTTTAAATTTTTATCCTTGAATCATGTAAGTTATATTTAGAAAAAAAATCTTCATGCTCTAAGAAGTAAAACAGTAAAAATTCCATTTTTCTATAACCAGTATTCACCGATTCTTGCGATATTTGCACTTTCTGAACCTTCAATATTTTCTTAATTTTCTAATGTCTTCTGTTATGGTTACATTGTGCCATTTTCTTGTCTCTTAGCACACACCATAAATGAGGAGCTATCATACTTTTCTAATATTTAGAATATGAATGAGATGTTCAGAATCAAAGTGGATCAAGTCTTAGTCTATAAAATAGCCTGTATCCAGAGATATTTGGATATAAAGTTAATAGGCTCTCGTGTATTTCATTTGAAATCATAAGAGACTAACACTAGTTGTTGCTGACATTTTTAACTTGCGATTAGTTTTTTTTACTGCATTGAAGAAATTATTGATATTGTCTGTAGAACAAGAATTCATCTTAAACTCGGTTCAGCGAAAAAATGGACTTGATCCACTTTGGTTCTTGGTGCCTCATATAAATAAATAAGTATTATAGATATATTACAACAATGAATTATTTTTCTTCATTTTCCTCATTTATATATCAATGAATTTGAAACTTGAATCAGTAGAAATAACTGTAGTTTAAGGGTGATGAATTACATCAGTCTATTTATAGTTTGCAAGTTTATTTTCTAATTGGGGCAAGTGAATTTTTAGGCAGTCTTTTGAAAACTGCAGGTAGCATGTTATAGTGAATTTACCGAAACTCGTAAATATTTTTATTCGTTGGCCACATTTCTCATTTTATCCAATTGACATGATTTAAATATGTCACTAAATTTCTTTCTTTTGCTGCTGATTGGCTATTCGATTTATGCCATATGCAGTGATGTATCTATCTGTCAGGATGAAGTAGAAATTTTCTCTTGTCAATCTAGCAAATTGAGTATTTGTTTTTCTTGTATCAAATCTTTTTGACTTTTCAGCCAAAAATTTTCCTCCTAATAGCTGACAAAGTGTGCAATGTAATTTGGAATTTATTGTACTCGATTGTTATTACTTTAATAGCTGTTTACTTTTGCTTTTAAAATACTTAATTTGAAACAAACATGGAACTGGTTGTGTAACTCAAGTGTGTTAGCTGCAAGGCAACTCAAAAGTGGTAAAACTGTAGAATGCATTTTAGGATTTGTGGAATTACAAAGTAGTACATCAAAAGCATATTTTCTGGCTATTGAGAAAATCTTTGTTTCACTTGGATTGCTTTTAAAAGAAAACTCTTCAATTGCTTGCTTAGTTACAGATAGAACAGCAAATTTGGTTGATGAAATATCTGATGTGTTTGCTAGGTTAAAAAAATTTCCCACAAGTTGTGTCTGTCATTGAGTTGCACACAATTTGTAATTAAGTGTCTTTTATTCAATAAAAAAGGAAATCATTTAGAAAAAAATATTACTTTTTGTTATTTTCATTCATAATTTTTATGGGCACTACAGAAATAGTTTAATTTTTAGCATAAAAAATATTGAAAATTCAGAAGTTATATAAGATTAAATGGGCTGCTTCAAAAGTTGGAGTTTTAAAAACTATTCATTTTAATTATAAGCCACTTATATTGCATTTAGACATTTAGAAAATGAATCAAATAAAAAGAAAAATAAGGAAAGTGAAAAGGCCAAATGCACTCTGAAGAATATTATCAATTTCTAGTTTGCGGTTACTTTTCATTTTCTGCAAAATTTTAAAGAATTGCATTTTTTAAAGACAATTTTCTTTTAAGTCAAATCAACAATTCTTTTGTAAAGCAAAGCATGAATTAAAGAAAAAATCATAAAGAAAGTGATGCCCTTGTGACAATGAGATTTTTAGCTGCTTCAATCAAGAAGTTTCTTCTTACAAATGTAGAAAATAACAAAAAATTCTCCCAATCTAATAGAGAAAAAATGATGCAGTAAAATAAACTATTTGACTTTAAATACATTTTAACAACTTGAAAGTAGAATAATTTCTATTAAACATTACTGCTCATAACCATAAAGATATATTTTTGTAATTTAAGCCATTTGTTTTCACTTTTTTATATTATACCAACATCTACTGCAATGTGAGAATGGAATTTTAGCAAAGTGAATTTGATAAAAATGTAATTTTGGAGCATTGTTAGCAAATGCAAACCTCAGACATCTTTTTAATATGAACAATAATGGAGAAGCATTAGAAGACTTTTATCCTGCAGATTCTATTGATAAGTGGTATTTTAGAGATGAAAGTGAACATGTTTCCAGACACAAACGAAAGTACTATGATTAAATGTTTACTGAGCAACTTTCTTTTTCTTAAATTATGAACTGTACAGACTGTATTTAAAGAAGTAAAATATTTACGTTAAAACTAGAAGTATAACATGTTGACAACAAATATTACCTAAGTCTGGACTATTTTATATCTAAAAAAACCAAAATTTAAATCTTTTGTTTGTTACATTGTTTTATTGATATCAAATATAACCTCTTCAATGCAATTTCAATTTAAAAAATATATTAATTTTTCTGTAAATTTTGATTTAATGTGCATATAGTGTTTCCCACTCAAATCTCAACTCAGATTTAAAAAACACAGGCCCTCAGAAAAGAACTTTTCCGTTGATTCCTTTTTCAAAATCTGTGCAGAATATAAAATATCCTATGGAATTGAAATATTGTTTCAACTTTGACATATCTTAGAGTTTGTGCCTAGTTTTATATTGAGCTCATTGTCATGTAACTGTTTAATTAATTCATCAGTACTTACGCCTTTTTAATAGTAAATTTGAACAATTGGAAAAATAACTTGGAACCTTTCAAATTGTATTATGTTTCCTACAAGTCAATAAAGATATTTGACAAAATTAAAGACATAAAAGAATTTGTCTTTTATCCACTTTTATGTCTTTAGTGTTTGATCACTGATTCAGGCAAAGCTCTATATGGATTTAATCGTAGCTGCTATCGACATGTGACTGCTAACCCGTGTATTCGATTTTTCCTATTAAATAAGAATCTGACTGGGATTCTTTAGTTGGATATGGCTACTGATATTTTACGATAATCTCATTAAATCCAACTAAAAAAAACATGGCTATCCTAGTCCTTCAACAGCTGATTTTCATCATTACAAAATTAAATGGATGAGATGCTCTAAATCTGCTACAACATTGATAGTGAATTGCCACATATATATATTGAACCATTTTAGCTTACTTATGTATAATTTTTCTATGCCATGTTAAGAGATAATTTTTTATGCATTATTTCTTATATACAATCATACCTTTTCTTTAATAAAACATAGTCACCTGGCAGGGAGGCTTTGGATCTTCTTCAGTATTTATGCTCTAATAATGTCGACATCCCCAAACATTCTCTGGTTCATACTGGCATGCAGAATAAATATGGAGGCTATGAAAATGACTGCAGTGTTGCTCGAATGGACTATAATAGGTTTGTAATCTTCTGTGTTAACATTCTTTGATATTGATTGATTTTAAGATTTTAAGAGGCTCTGTATTAAAAACTTTTTAGCTTAAGGTTTGATGTATGCTTTTATTCATTTTATATACATAACATTTTTTTTTTTACATATGTTTTTATTTTTTTTATAATTCAAGTTTCTTAATCACATTATTGGCATGTTAATGGCTCTTTGGAGCTTGATTTTAATAAATAATGTAAATAATGGTTCAGCACACATATTACTTTATTTATTACTCTCACCATATTGATATTTTAAAATTTCTTTAAGTATTTTTCAGATATGCCAATTTTATGGTTGTGTTTCCTTTTATTTATCATTTGTTTATCTTTTGATTTTATGGCAGATTTATGATCATAGCACCTACTATTCAACAAACAAGATGTCAGTCATGGTTGAGGCGAAATTTACCTCCTGACAGCCCAGTTTTGGTAACTGATATTACATCCCTTTACACTGCTATTTGCTTGATGGGCCCTTTAGCACAAAGTGTCATGTCTGATGTAACTGATAGTTCAGTGTCCTATAAAGATTTTCCTTTTTTTACATGCAAGGTAAGTGAAACTGCTATATTTGCTTTTGTCACATAATGTACTTGTTTATGAAATTTTGTTGTTAATTTATTCATGCAAATTGCTTTTTCTTCCCTTTTCTTTCTGTGTACTATAACTTATAGGGCACAAGGACCATATAAAAATGTAATTTCATATTTTAATATATATACAGCCTCTTATAAATCAAATGTCATATCTATCATTATTATCAGCATCATTAATGATGACTTTGACTGTTAGACTATTACATTCAAATAAACACTCATAAAATAAATTAATATAGTTTTGAATAAAAGAAAAAAGATGGTTAAAACATTGTAATTTTTGAAACTGTGTAACAAAAATAAAGTAGATTTTTAAAAATCTTTCTCTGTAATTTATTAAATCTAAGTACATTTTTTTAGATTCCATTAACAAATGTTCAGTATCACTATTATTTTTACAAAAAAAATTGCCAGCCTAACACAACTTGGGAACAATTATGTCTTGGCCTCGCCTGAGTCTGCTAAAAAATATCAACTTAGACATGATATAACTAACCAGGTCCAGTCCAATGCAGATCACTATGCTGGACATGTTAAATTTCTTTATTGCATCAAAATAGGATTCACTCCTGCTGCACATTATACTTATTCTCGGCCAGCCAGGTCCATTAAAAATTGTTCATATTTTGCTGCTGTAGTCCGGCCCTTTTAAATTCTTTTACTGGCTGGTCTGCCTATTTAATTTTTTTTATCAGCTCAACAGTACCGTTTAATTTTTGTTATTGGCATAGCCCATTGAAAAAAAAAACATTCTCTTTGTTCTGTTCATTTGAAAATCTGTCTTTTATTTTGCTTCTACAGTCTACTGGCCAAGTACAAGACTCGGGATAATCCTATAGTGGTTTTCACAAAAGCTGGTGGTTACCCTTCATTGACCTTCCCGTTCCTCTCCGTTCCCTTAGACCGTATCTATTGTACTCGAGTGTAGATTTCCTAGTTGGTTATCTTTTTTTCATACTGTATTTCAGTCACAGGTGGATCCAACCCTTCATTTAGAGCAGGTTGAGTATGACAGATTTAGAGGGAGATCGACTTTTTTTTGGGAGGGGGGGGGGGGGAGAATAACATGTCTTCATTAGCAGTTTTTATAGCTCAGATCCAAATTGACTATTTTCTGATGTATGGGTGAATTTATTTTCTTTCATAAGTGCATGAAATTTCGTAAAAATAATATAATAAACATAAATATTCGTAAATATACAAAATATGCATGTTTTATCCAGAAACCAAGAAATCAGAGTTTCCCATTTTTTTATAAATGCAAAGAATCTTGCAGAATTTTTTCTCAATGTTCGCATTTTAAGCCGATTTTTGAGACTTGACAATCATGGAAATATTGTCTTGATAAAGCAGTCATATACAATTCAAAATGAATCACATTTATAAGGGAAAAAAACTATTTTAATTCTTTAGTGCTTAAACAATAATGCCTGCAATTTTCATTCATTTCTATTTAAAAATAACTCCATTAATGTATCAGAAATATTAAAATTTTTAATCAGTAAAAAATGACATCCATATATCTTCTTAAAAATGTATAAAAAAGAACCTGGATATAACAATCATTTTGAATTCAGCTATTGTACCTCTAAAAGTGAAAATGAGGAAGAAATAATTAATTTTTTTTTCCAATTTTCATGACTAAAAAAAACAGTTCTTTTCAGGACTAAATCATTTCGAGAGCTAAGCTCTATCTAGAGCTTAAAAAAAAAAAAAAGAATCAAAATACAATTATTACAGTCCACACAGGCCCACAACAAGGGTGGTGCGTGCGGTGCACTGGCATCAGGCGGCAAGCATTTCACAGCGCCGTCAGGCGCTTCATCGGTGCCTTCAGTTACCACTATTAATGCTTCGAGGATCAATAAATAATGTGCAAACTTTTACTTCTGATTTTTATGACAAATGCAAATCGCTAGATTCCGAACTACACTTACAAATTATTCCTTTTCTATTCATGAAAATTAGTACTGGTTATGGCACCGCTAAATTATTTTATCTTAGCACATTTCTCGTAAGCAAAAGTAAGGTCTTTGCGCACGCTATTATGTAAATAGTCCATTAATTTTCACTTAAGGTGGTTCTCAAATGACATGTTGAACAACGTGAAACTTTCTGACACAATTTGAGACTCATTTTTAAACGAAAATGCATAAAATTGGCAGGCTATTCTATGGAAGAGATTTGGAATCGAAATAGGTTTTCCCTTTTTTGATAAATAAATTACTTATCAAGTTATAAGCGAATCGTATCACATGATAACGCATTTTTCTCTTTGCTGGCGTTGGCGCGGCGAGAAATCGGATGAGAACGTCGACTTTGACAGTATTTTCTCCGATTTTACCAAAATTTGAAAAACGGGTTTTGATTACATAGTTTCTGTAAAACAACACTTGCCAATTTCATGCATTTTCGAACAAAAATGAGTTAAAAAATTATGTCATAAAGTAGCCTTAACACTTCTGGGGATAAGGAACTTCTGTTGATAGAATGTTGAAATGATTGAATGATACCAGAATTTCAAACAAATTTAATTGAAAATAAGTAAAAACTTTTCCTCACATACATTATAAAACCGTAGTGGCATTTGAGGATTAAAATTAAGTGGTATATGAAATATACCACCGCTGTTGGTTCTACATTTAAAAATTTATCTTTAAACATAAAGCTTAGAAATTTTATTTTATTTTTTTTTTTTTTTGGGGGGGGGGGGATAATACTGACAGAGGAATTTTTTATCTATACATAGTCAATAAAAGTTGAAAAATTCATTTACACATGTTTTGAATGAAAATATAAACGATATCTTAAAGAATGATATGATATTTTGAAAATAAATATCAAATATATGAAAATATGAAACCTAATGATATTTTGAAATTAAATGTCGGATATATATCATGATATATATTCATTGATATATATATAATCCTGGTGAAAACCGAGCCATTTTACAAAATTCGTAGAGATCAACATTACCCTCAGAAATCTTTCTCCCCAAGGTCGAAAAGAAGTGGGAATAAAGAAGTAAGACAGTTCCATATACGATTTTCATGTCAACTGGTCAAGGTGATTCTCAAGGTTACGTGCCTATTCTAAAAAAATGGACTATAGCCCCATACAGATCTCTAAACTGCATTACATTTTCAAAGAGTCTTCATTTGAATGTATTTGTCTAAGTAATCAATAAGTTATTTCAATTTCTTAGCTTATAGGCATACAAACTGAAAAATGTTGTAATTTTTCATAAATATTTATGAAATATTCACGTAAAAAAAACCTTATTTATTAGTAAATCTGCAGATCAGGAGCCTCAACGTCAGCTCTGAAAGTCATTGTTTTTTAATCTCACTTTTCATAGTATTTAGTATCTTACAATCTGCATTTTTTTTTTTATATTACATATATATTTATAGGCATATAAAATACTCCGGAAGTTTCAGAAATTAGAAGCGTTGAATTAAACATGGTTTATGCAATGATATTCTGAAATTCTTATGAACTTCTTATTCTTGTAATTTTTTAGAAAAAAAATAATACATTTCTTCAAAGGGGCTCTGCACCCCTGAATCCCCCCGTAATAATTTTAAATTTATATTCATGATTTCCCATTGATTGTTTGAATAATTACAGTATATATTGGATTTCGTTTTGCACTGTGATTTTATTAGGATAAGCAACTGTTTGGAAAAAGGATTTCATGTTGTCTAAATATCCAAATAGCAATATTTACTTACCTGCCAACCACGAAAGACTTTCATCTGATGGATAAGTTGAATAAAATGTTATGTACAAAAGTAACTTATGGAAATAAGTTATTTTGCTAATAAAATATTGCAGCGGAATACTGCAAGTTACTTGAATTTTATTGTTTTGATATTCTTTGAAATATGGTTTCTAAGAAACTAATAAAATAAAGAGGAAAGAAAAAGAAATGCATTTTAAAATTTGTAAAAAATAGGAAAATGAAATGTTTTATATTTCTCGAACAGTTGCAAAAAAAATTTCCAATAATTTCAACAATTAATTTCTAAATTTTAATAGATGTATCACCAAATTTTCAAAGCTATTGGCTATATTTAAGACCCCCATATAAAAAATTTAGCATCCATAAGTTTATTTTTAAATCCGTTATTCAAATATGCGATTTTCATTTCAGTGAAAAATGAAATTTGAAAATCGTCTGCATTTCCATAGGAAAGCATTATGACCTAAAAAGAAATATTCTATATTTTTCGAATGAATGAACCAAATTTTACTAAAAACTATACAGTTAATTCCAACATACTTCTTGCCAACATACCTACCAAAAATCAACCTAATCGGACGTTTTTTTACGGCAGTTATTGCAGAACAGACAAACAGACGGAAACCAAAAATTTTTCGCGTCTCCATAGTGAGCCTTCAAAGACGTTTCGGCAATAAAATAATATTTAGTGAAATCTCCCTCTCTCTCTGAGAAATTCCACTGTTTGGATTTGGTCAGGGAAAATCATGAAAAGTCAGGGAAATTACCAGACATGTTTTGCTGGGAACCGTGATATGTCTATTTTTAAATAGTAACTACATGTTTTGCACTTATAATAATTCAGTTTTCTAATTTTAATTTCATTATGATCAATGCATTGTTTCTCTCACTTGATCATTGTTCTAAAGCAGCAATTTTTTTTTTTTTTTTACTCTGAGACATTTTCTTGGGTGGGATTACAAAATTTTGGGTGTGAATCCCTGCATGCTGCCCTGAATTTTAAGCCCTGTTATTGGTAATTATTTTCCTCTTAAAAGGGATATTATTAGATTTTTATCAAAATTGTGTTATATTTTTCATTTATATATATATATATATTTCTTTTTTTTGCATGAGTTGGATTTTAATTTTATTTTCTCACTCTTATATTTATTATTAAACATCCAAATGCATTGCATACTTTTTTTATTTATTTAATTGGATGTTGACTTAAATAATTTTTGGCCTCTAATATTTATAATGAAGTAAGGTGCATTTTGCATGTTATGATTTTCCATATGCAATTTATCTATAATTTTATACATATTTGCTATTTCCTTATTTTAATAGGAATTTAACATTGGTTTAGCAAATAAAATCAAGACATTTCAACAGACACACACAGGGGAGTTGGGATATGTTCTGTATATTCCAAATGAAGTAAGTTGTACTTTTTTTGCTATTTAATAGTATCACAGTTTATTATTATTGATTAAAGTTTAATAGTATTAATATTTTAAATCCTAATATCTTGGGCTGTGCATATACAACATTATCACTGTAGGGGGAGTGGAGGGTTGGGCATGTGGTATTATAAGATATCTCTAGAGGGAGGGAGTGTTGTCTTGATTTTGTTATCATGTTTGATCCAGCCAAAATTTTCTCTCTCACTCTTTTTTATTTATTTATTTATTTATTTATTTATTTATTATTATTATTATTATTTTGTAGCTTCAAAGTAATCTATCTTTTTATTTTTAGTCTGTTATCTATTTTTATGAAAATACAAAGTTATTATTAAAGCCATTAAATGATTATAAAATCATTTCATTCCAAAACATGGAATAACCCAATGTTTGGCATTTCTATTGTTCTGCCATATATACAGTCATGGAAAAAAAACCCAGAACACCCCTTACTAACTCTGCAACAAATTATCGTAGAAGAAAGTTACTGGTACCAAATGATTCGAAATAAAGTCTACTTTCAAATAATGTATATAAAATTTGCTTAGGGGAGCATCTACATATAAAAACAGCCCAAACTTTTATTTTTTCAATGGCAACACCCAATTTTGACACAGTAATTTTAATCTTTGGTTCAAACTATGCCTAGATACCAAATTTCAATTCATTTGGAAGATAATTTTTTGAATTATAAACTTTGTCGCATTTCAACTGACCTGCCATCTATATAACATGCGTAGTTTTCAATACTGATACAGTGCTTCTAATGTTAGATTACATTTTCATATTTTTATTAATATCTCCTAAAATTATAATCCTAATGAGCTAATTTTTTTGTTTGGGTATAATACTAAAAAATCCAAACATAAATACGTTGAATTTGTAATTTTTAATATTTTATATTATGAATTATGAAATTAATATTCGAAAAAATTATGAGTTGCAATCTATACTTTTTTTGATGAATTTATATTTATTATGTCCTGCTTTATGCACATTCAAAATTTCAAATTTTTCTTCCCAGTAGTTTTCAAATTATGCTTAAAAAATGGCAAGATGCTGGTTTAAGGGACTGTTTATAATGTGCAAAAAAGTATTATTTGAGAAAATATTTTACTCATTTTATTGTTGATTAGATCAAGATTTTCTTTTCTTTTACTTTTTTTGTGTGTGCTTTTAAATTTTTTATTAAAATTACGTAAATTGCATTATCATGAGGTGTAATTTTACATCAGTTATGTATTTTAGTTTTGCTTTTATTTTTCAATTAAAAAAGTTCATTTTTTAAAAATGAACAGTCCTACCTTAGAAAAAAAATCTTACTCATTATTTTTGTTATCTTTAATTGACTTTCTAGCTTCTTCTCCAGTCCAATAAACCTATTATATATTTTTTTCAGTATATATGCTTGAAGTAAAGTTTCTTATAAATGCGTATACATATGTGTTGTGCATTTGCTGAAAAAGTTTTAAAAATATGCCATTAGCAATCAAGTTGAAGATTTGTATTCAGATTGAAAAGCAACCTGTCTAGATTTTTTCACATCATTTCCTTATATTGATTCATGCTATTTTTTATTCTAAATTTTGTATTCTCCGATATTCTTCACATATAAATTTAGAAAATAGTGAGTAAAATAAATTCAAAATCTGGGAAAAAGCATTATAAAGACATCTATAAAATTCCAATCACATTCACATATTCAAAAACTATTTTAATCTCAGATAGTCTTATATATATTTTTAATCGGAACTCTTGTAAACATTTCAACTCTTGTAAACATTATAAAATAAATATTGAAAAGGATTTTACCATATATAACAGTAGTCAAAACATATTAAATGAGTAAAATGTTCATATTGGTAAGAAATAATAGATAAATAGAAGTGACTTAGTCATCTGCAGCATTTCAACAATTTAGTACTAAACTTCAATTTGGATACAGCCCTTAACATATGCTTATTTTTAAATAATTAATTTCTCTGAAACTAATCTTAGGAATTTCATGAAAATTGGTATCTAGGCATAGTTTGAGCAAGATTTAAAATATCTTGTTAAAATTAGGTCTTGCCATTGAAAAAAACAAAGTTTGGGTTTATTTTGATATGTAGATTGTCCCCTAAGAAAATTTTATATACATCATTTAAAAGTAGACTTTATTTGCAATCGTTTTGTACCAGT
Organism: Maratus michaelseni; assembly: GCA_963931845.1. Taxonomy (NCBI): domain Eukaryota; kingdom Metazoa; phylum Arthropoda; class Arachnida; order Araneae; family Salticidae; genus Maratus; species Maratus michaelseni. The sequence continues at coordinate 112,929,378 of OZ007598.1, read as the reverse complement.
AACTTTCTTCTACAATAATTTGTTGCACAGTTAGTAGAGGGTGTTCAGTTTTTTTTTTCTTTTTCTACAACTATACATATAACCCACTGTTGGAGAAACCAGGTATGAAGTATGTTTGATATGATATTTATGTTTATACTATTAAAGAAAAGAGAAAGATTTTGCTTTTGTCCACCTGTTTTGTTGATAAGAAATTCTGCTTTCTCTCTTCTCCGGACAGGGAGCGAGTGCGAGACGACAATATCACAGTTGAATGCACTATGTAACAAAAAGCTATTATTAAATAATTTCAAATAGTAACTATACCCTGTAGATTTTACTTGATGAAAAGTTATTTTATGTATAATAGTGATAGTTTATTGACTTCTTCTCTTCATTTGAATCCGTAAAATATGTGAATAACAACAGTATAACCATATCTGCATGTTACTGCAAATGTATAAAAATAAAATAAAGTGAAAAAATTGAAAATTTTTCTTTTAGACATCAATAATAATATCATTAAAGGATAAAAAGTTTCAAGGAATGATAACGTATGATATCGTCAGGGGAAGTGGGAATCCAAAATTACCAAAAAGTTGATAACGAATTACATGTACAGCACCTATAATAACACTAAGGGTCATTAAAAAAAAAAAAAAAAATATTTTAACTTATTTAGTTGAAAAATGTCCCTTGTATGACCACCTGAGTCAGTTATGCACATCCTTGCTAACTCAACATTCACTTAAGTTGACTTGTTTTTAGGTGTGTTCATAATTATATAAATATGTAGCACCTATAGTTGTCATCTGGTCTGTCTGTCTGTCTGCATATAACAGCGCAAAAAACTACCCAACCAAATGGTTTGAAATTTAGTATACATAATCGTTGCAAAAAAAAATCATTTAAAATTTTATGAAAATCGAATCAAAACTGAAAAATATATTAATAAAAGCTTGCTTCATTCTATTAAATCCTATCGTACGTGATTAATTCAATGATATCCCATGATAGGCAATGATTCTAGGTTGCCATGGTGATTACGTCCTATTTAAGATGGAGTCATATTATTTCCGTATTATTGAATTTAAAAACCAAATTTGTATACTAAAATTGTTTTATTATCACAATCATATAATCTACCGACAGTTTTTTAGATAGATGTTTCCAGAGAAATAGATATTAAATGGAACAAGTAATATAAAAAAATTTTTTTAAGTCAATTCCTACTTTTTAATCATAAATATATAAAATAAACCCGTGCAGCATTAATGTCCCACGTTATCTTTATTGAACATTATTTTATAATCAACTTGCGGTATTTTATTTCTGTGGCATCACTAATTTGAGATAAATCTTTCATTTCATTTATGAAAACAATGGGAGGAATTTTTTTCTGCCATTTAAAACTAAAATTAATTAAATTTAATTAATGAATTAATATTTGAAAAAACTGTATTAACATAAAGTGTCATCCACTACAAGTTTTAAAAAATTTATTTGAACTTGAGGGGATGAATAGAAAATATTTTATTAACGATTGAAAATTTGAACAAGATATATATATAGAGAGAGAGAGAGAGTGTGAGCTAATAGTAGGAATTTAAAAAGAGTCTAAATATGGATTTCAAGTTCTGAAACTTCCAAAGCTAGGCAGTTTCCCATTGGAATTTTCAGTAAATGTCAACAAATGGTAAAATGTTGCCAACTTAAAATGTACTTATTTTATTATGGAAATTAACCTTATAATAACAGACGATATAATTCATTTTTTCAGTGAAATAATAACGATGATTTTTTTACATTGTCTTGTATTGGATATTTGTGCATAGTATAATTTTAATGTAACAGGATTGTTATTAATTGTTTCTAACACTGTGTTGAAACTTAATTTCATAAAGTAACATTAATATCTATAACTAGCTGGCTTCGCCCGCTAGCGGGCCCCTAATTTACATCGGTGCCTCGAATATTTTGAAAACTCCTTTTTTTATAAAACATCGAAACGAACGACTCTCTGGCTCGCATCCGCCATGAACCTCGGAACCGGGTCCCCGCTGCCTTCGGCACCGGATAATCCCTTAATTTGCACATTGAATAGTACAAACCTCTAACCGAACGAACCTCCGACCCTGGTACCCGCTGCCTTCGGCACCGTATACTGGTCGTACTACGCACGCACCGGATAATCCCTTAAATTGCACATCGAATAGTATAAACCTCTAACTGAACGAACCTCCGGCTCGGTCCCCACTGCCTGCGGCACCGTATAGCAGTCGTGCTGCGCACGCGCTGCAGTATACGTTAATTCCACCTTCCACCACCAGGTGGCGCAATCTGTTTATACGATCATAACTGAAATCGTTAAGGCTTTCGATGTCGAGTCAAATGAGCCATACCCCGTCGTCTTCGTGCCCGTAGAACCGGAGATAGGAAAGCGCCCCCTGGTGGTGAAAAAACGAACTGAAATCGATAAGCTCTATCGATGCCGAGTTGAATGAACCAAACCTCGTCGTGATGTTACCCATAGAACCTGAGTTAACGGCAAAATTCTTTAATTACACCTACCACCACCAGGGGGCGCAATCTGTTCTATGGGAACATAATCCAAATCTGTAAAGCTATTGAAATCCAGTCGAAAGAGCCAAACCCCGTCGTAATCAGGCCCATAGAACCAGATTTATGTAAGTGCCCCCTGGTGGTGGAACTGGAAACTAAAATATGTAAGCGCTATTGATGTGGAGTCGAATGAGCCATACTGATTCGCGATGGGACCCATACGACGGGAGATATTTTGAAAAGAAATAGCTAATTCCTTAGCTTCTTTTTTTTTTTTTTTTTCCTATACAAAAATCGGGATTTTGCTAAAATAAAAAATTATGGTCGATATTCGAAAGTTTTTTGAATCCCTGAAATGCCAGATCACTCAGAGCAAGGATTCATATTTTTCAGATTCGAAAATCCTAACACTGATCTATGGGATCTAAATCTGTTCTATGGGAACATAATCCAAATCAGTAAAGCTATTGAAATCCAGTCGAAAGAGCCAAACCCCGTCGTAATCAGGCCCATAGAACCAGATTTATGTAAGTGCCCCCTGGTGGTGGAACTGGAAACTAAAATATGTAAGCGCTATTGATGTGGAGTCGAATGAGCCATACTGATTCGCAATGGGACCCATACGACGGGAGATATTTTGAAAAGAAATAGCTAATTCCTTAGCTTCTTTTTTTTTTTTTTTTCCTATACAAAAATCGGGATTTTGCTAAAATAAAAAATTATGGTCGGAATTCGAAAATTTTTTGAATCCCTGAAATGCCAGATCACTCAGAGCAAGGATTCATATTTTTCAGATTCAAAAATCCGATATTTAAAAAATATATATATTGCCCATAACAACTGGAATCATTTTAAAATGCATCTTTTTATCAATTTATCTCTTTTGGCAGAAAGGCGTCCAAATGTCTGATGAGAACACCTGCAAATATTTTACTTCTCTACCCGGTTGAAATAGAAATAAATTCCTTTTTCATTTTTATTAATGAGTTTTAATTGATATCTTTAAAAGTTATTGGTCGATTTTTATGAATTTTTTTTTGTTGAATTTGCGATTTTTTTTTTACACATGTGTGCAAATTTTCGTGAATGTAGAGTCATTATTTCCACTTGTTTCAAAAAGGAATGGAGCGATTTGATCTCGGATGTGTCAACCCGGCATTCTTTACAGCAACCTTTTTCCCGTCTGGGGTCAATGTTGGATGTCTGGTCAGTTTTTGGCCGAAATAAAGAAAAGTTACGGTCCGAATAAAAAAAAAATTTACTTTTTGGAACGACAAAAATCGGCCGCGTGTGTACCCCGATTTTCGGATCGATACCTCCGGTAGATTTTTTTTTATTCGATGATGCGTTAAAAAGCGACAATTTGGATGTCTGCGATTATCAAAACGGAAATTTTCTTTTCGGGTTTCGATAAAACTGTTTCTTGTTTTGCTAATTTTGATGAGGTTTTTAATTAATAACTGTCTTAATTGATGGCCGATTTCTTTGATACTAAATGTCAACAATTCCGGGATTTTTCCGAATTTTTTTAAACAAAAAGCGCTTTGCTACTCGCTACGGTTGCAGAGTTTTTCCACGTACAGACACACAGACGTTTCCGAACATTAATAATATAGATATGAAAATCTGCACATAAAATAAATTTTGTATTCATGCATTTTTGCATAAGAGTGCAACAGCTATTGCACCAAGATCTAAATATTTATAAAACTAGTTATAGTATGAACACACCTCATTTGTCACATTTGATGTACAATTTCCATCTTGTTTTAATCACCATGAAGTGTCGAGTTATGAGGGTTCCACTGTAGTTGAAACTGTACCTCAAACTCATGATACTCTGTTCTTTTTTTCATAGTATGCTCTCCATGTATATGATGAATTGATGGAAAAAGGACAAAAGTATGGCATTCAACATGCTGGCTACTATGCACCTCGAGCTTTACGCATTGAAAAATTCTTTGCCTTTTGGGGACAAGATATTGATACTACAACAACACCTTTTGAGTGTGGTCGAGTATATCGAGTAAATTTTGAAGTGAGTATGCTTTTTTTTTTCTTTTCTTTCTTTTCTTTATTCTTTTTTTAGAGGATATGGTAATAGAATTGATCTACTTTGGTACTTTTCCATTAGTACCAAAAGCGACAAATCCCTGTATTAGCAGGTGACAAATCCCATCAATTGTAATCAATTACTCTGTAAAAATTTTCTGTCATATGCCACACAGATTTCTGTAATCCAATGCTTTATTATTTTACCAGGATTCATGTCATCTTAATTATAATGAAAATTATAGATGGTTATTATTATACAATGGTTAAACATACTGTAATATTTTTTCCAGTAAAAGGTATTTTACCTACTACTGCAGCTTATGCAATAAATTATGATGTTAAGATTTCTTAAAATAAAAAAACAGGCTTTTACTTTTTTTTCTGCATGTGCATATTGCAAACGCTATATATTCTCATAAAAAACAGTTTTTTTCGTTTCGTATTTTAAATAAAATAAGTAAAAGTTATTTTTATTTTTCAAATATGTTTGTATTTTTCTTATTGGTGCCTGCCTTTGAATTTTTAAAAATAGGATAGCTAGCAGGATGCATCATTGCCAAAACCAAGACCCCCCTTACCATACTTCAGACCTCACAATCCGGAGATAGTGCAAAATGATGCGGAATTTATGTATGCCCCCCTTACAAAAAAAATCACCAAAATTTCCCGGAAAATCCCCAAAATTCCTTCAAAAATGCCCCTTTCTCAGATTTAGAGGAGGGGGGAGGCCTCTCGCCCTTGGTTGGAAATGCCCATAATAAAAATTGCTGGACATTTATAAGCTATTACTAGATATAATATAAATTTATTTAATTGTAGACATATAACAAAAGTTGAGAAAATTGGAATAAACAGAAAATTTAAATTTTTGCCATTTTTTTCAAAATTTTGACCTTTTTTGCGGCGGTAATAGAAATGATTTCATCATAATGAAATTTTATTGGAACATTACTAACAGCTTGATGTAGCTGTTGAATTCTATTAGAAATTGCATTGCTATGGTTGGATGATTTAATTTTTTTTTCGAAAAAAACATTTTTTTGCGATTTTTCGAAATTTTGGCCTCTCTGCGGTGGTAAAAGATATTAAACATTTGGTGTAATATTTTGCAAATTTATTCCTTCTTACCAGTGACAACTTTTCCGTACTATTATGTTTCGATTATATAAATTTCGTTTTTTTCGACCCACCCTATTGTACATATTTTATGATTTTGAAATCATAGTATTTAACTGACCTTTAAAATAAAGTTTTAAATATGAAATTATTTAGAACTTAACTATCTCAATATCTGCTTAAGTTGACATGATTTTTATCCCTGCTTAAGTATCCAGGGCTAGCATTCCCCCTAAAATTCCTAAATTTCCTAAATATTATTTTATCCCCTAAAATTCCTAAAATTCTCCTAAAATTTTCTTCTTGTTCCTAAAAATTCGAGATCGCCAAAATTTCACCAAAAAATATCGTGAATTTTGACAAATGGTCATCGAAAAAGATGCGTATTTCATCAAAAGATTGCTAAAATGACGCAAATTTCGTCAAAAGATTGCTAAAACAACGCACAAAATTCGTCAAAAGATCGCAGAGAAAAGCAAATTTTGACAAAGAATCGGGGAAAAAAGCTTAATTTCATCCAAGGATATCGTGAGGGGGGAAAAAAGCTAATTTCGACAAACAATCCTGAAAAACAAATTCTAAAGATAGTGACAAACATGAATTTCTTCAAAAGACCGCAAATTTTTTAAAAACATCTCGGGAGGGGGGGGGGGGGGGGGGAACTAGAATTTCTTAAAAAAGATCGCAGAATAAACGCGAATTTCAATTAAAAAAATCAGGAAAAAACCCCTAAAATTTCATCCAAAAATCAAGGAAAAAAGATAATTTCGTCTAAGAATCGCGGGGAAAAAAAGCGAATTCTGTCAAAAGATTGCGAAAAAACGTGGGATTTTGTCAATAAATCGTGCAAATAAGGCGAATTTCATGAAAGAATCTTAAAAAAATGCATGTTTCGTCAAAATATCATGGAAAAAACGCAAATTTCGACAAAGAAGTTTGAAAAAAAAAAACCTTTCAGAAGTTTTTCTGTGAGCTTGAGAATTTTTTTAAATTCATAATCACCCCTGCTTCCTGCCTCTTGTTCTCTAGGTTCACCGAGAACATCCAAAAGAGAGAGAAGAGCATTCATTCTGGTTAGGCTCAATGATCCAGGAACTCAAAATTCTAATTAATACAATTGCAGTAAGCATAAGCTGTCAAAACGGTTTGTAATATGAAGTCGGTTATTGCCCAAATTTAAATGCGCTCTGCAACAAACAACACAAGCACATGGAACAAGGGCTGAATTCATTGGAATGATGGGAATATTCTTTGGCAGTGTACCACATGTGCCTGACTAGCACAAAAATACTGTTATTACATACTTGTAATGTTAAAAATATTGCAAATGCCCCTAAAATTTTCCTAAAATTTGGGAAAAAATTCCTAAAATTCCTCCCTAAAATTTTGAAAAATCCTAGTGCTAGCCCTGAGTATCCTCTCCCCTTACACGAAAACACCCGCTCACTACTGTTAATCCTATGGGGCAGTTATTTTCTAATATCTCGTTTGCATTTCAATACTTTTAAACATTTTTTTTTTCATTGATAGCTGAAATCAATCTCTATTTCCACCGTTAATTACTTTTCATATTTTATTTGTGGATTTTTTTTTTATGAAGATACTTTCACTTTCAAAACCGGTTCCGAAAATAAAAGTATCTTCGTTAAAAAAAAAAAAAAAAAAAAAAAAAAAATCTGCAACGAAAATTGAAAAAGTAATTAACGGCGGAAATAAAGATCAATCTCAGCTGTCCAATGCCAAAAAAAAAAAAAAAAAAAAAAAAAAATGTTTAAAAATATTGAAATGCAAATGAGATATTAGAAAATAACTGTCCTATAGGAATTAACATTAGTGAGCGGGTGTTTCTACTTCAGGAAAGAAGAACCTTAAGTATTTTTGTCCTTTAGGGGGTGTTGAGTTATTCAAGTTCTACAAACAAAAACTATTTATATAGTATAAAGTGGGTGTCCTGATATGGCCATTTTCCTGATATCGCCATCCCTCTATTATATGTTAGCTTATCAAAAAATGTGCTAAATGGCATGAGCATACCGTGAAGGAGCTTTCTAGTGATCATGTGATCACTTGTCATTCAGCTAGGTTGTGGAGTTGGACGCCAATTTCCTATTTTAAGTTTTTGGTATTGTCTATTCTTGTTTTTATCTGGCAAGTCTCCTTTTATTATGCCTTTTTTTCAAATAATTTTTTAGGTATAGCATCATACTCTGTTCAGTTTTTAATGCTCTATCAATTGGTGCTGTCGTTGATGCTGTATATTTTACGAGTTGTTCAAAATCAAATGATTTTCGTAAAAGCTGACCTGCTTCTGATATGGCCGTCCAGGGGGCCATATCTAGTGCACCATGCAAGCCTAGGATAAAGACATTTTTATTTGTTCCAATTGTGAGAAGTAATTTGTTTTAACAAATTTTTTAAACTCTAAAAGGAATTTACATTTTTTTCTAAATAAAAACTTAAATTGTAATGTCAATTTTAAAGACAACTTAATTTTTGATGAAAAATCCTGTTTCATATCCACTTTTGAATAACAAAACAATTATTGAGTATCATGTGTATTTATTTTACTTCAAAATTATTTAATTTAGCAGAGTAGCATTTTTTAATTGAAGAAAATCGCGATTTGTGAAACATGGAACAATGGTGACCATATCATGTGCCTGATATGGCCACTTAGTAGACTTTTAGAATTCTAATTTTTTGGGATTAGTAAAACTATTTTCATGGGGAATGCAATATTTTTTTTTATGAAAGTCCATTAACCTGAGAACGTAAGAAAAAAAAAATGGTTTTGATTTTTTCAAAATGAAGGCAGGGAAAATTCCTAAACTTTAGCATGGCCATATCAGGTGCACCCACCTTATACAAACAAACATAAGCAATTTTTCTAATGTTATATAGAAATAATTTATTACTTACATGCATAAACAATCGCAAAACTCCCATTTTTTTCATTGCTATTTATGTCATTTGACAACAAATCTCATTATCTTAAACCTAAATTGCATCAAAGTTACTTTAAAAAGCACCAATGCCTCTACAAAAAGTAAGTACCAAAAATGCAGACTTAAGAATTTCATTCAATGTGTCTTTCAGTATAAGATAAACTAAAACATTCAGTATAATTTTTGCTGCAGCTGATATCAAAATATTGCACTCACTTTATGCTGCAATCATAAATTTCTTTTTCAGAAAGGCGATTTCATGGGTAAAGAAGCACTTTTAAGGCAAAAACAGGAAGGTATCAAAAGACGTTATATTCAGCTGGTGCTTGAGGATCATGATAAAGATGAAGATATTTGGCCATGGGGTTCTGAACCTATTTATGTGAATGGAAAATGTGCAGGTTTAACTACCACTGCTGGGTATGGATTCACCTTGAATAAAATGGTAAAATATTTATTTTGTCAAAGTCTCTTATAACCTAAATTCTTATATTAAGATTTATTTATTTATAATTTCTTTGATAGATAAGTATTACTTTGGAAATAAAAATGACTGAGTCAAATGAAAATTGTTCTTTTACTGCATTTAAATCTACCATGTTGTTAGAATTTAACGTTTTAGCCTGTGAAAACCGAAGATATAAATTTTCTTGGAATTTCTCAAAGCAAAGTTTAAATTTTAAAGCCTAGTGTTTAAAAATTCTTACATTAAAAAATAATAATAAAGCTTGATTCTATTTCTTCACAAATATTTAAACTAAAGTGTTATAAAAAGTACATACATTTAGCTTTCAATATTTATTTATGTATTATTACTATTTAATTAAAATGTGAATTTATCATGTATGAAAAAAGATACATCATATTTTTGACCAAGTCACATATGTGTAAGTAAATGCTTTGTGAAAAATTTACTTGATAGTTCTGTAAAATTATTATCAGATTCAACAACTTTTCAGGTAATATTTGTATATTAACCCTTAATTTGAATTGATAAAAAAAAAAAAAAAAAAAAAAAAAAAAGCCTCAACACCAAGTAGGATAGCAATCACACATAGTTTTTTACCCACAGTTCACAAATAGTTGTTTATATGGTCAATTTCTCTTCTGATAATCCAATCAGTTATAGGTGTTTTGCAATGTTATTTTTCAAGATGGGCAAACATAGTGAAATCTAACAAGAAACTGATAAAGCAAAACCATGAGCAACAATGTGGATTAATCTACTCAGTAAAAGAAGGAATGGATCCGTTGGATATAAAACATAATTTATACTCCAATAGAACCTTGAAAATGAGTTCCTATCAAATAATAGTGAACACAGCAATAATATACTTGTTCATTTGGGCAGATGGAAGAGCGATAAACAGTAACTAACTAATAACTTCTTTTCATGAACTTTCACATTATCACTTACAACTGGAGTATAAAAAAGTCATGATTTTTTTTTTTAATTTAAAATTTATTTCTATGAATTTTTTTCTTGTCTTAAAAACTGAATAGCTACCAAGAATTGCAGGCTTCTGAAACAATTAACCCATTAACCACCAAAACTATAAGGGGTTAATTTTTTTTATACAAATAATATTGGTTATTCATTTGAGCATATATAACATTAATTTATAGTGGAAATAACAAAAAGTGTCTGACCTTACGAAAAATTGGATGTTGCGTTCGCGCAACGTCAACGGAATAGAAGTACTGATGTAAAGTGAGTTCAAATGAACATGTGCAGAGTTTTCTTAGAGTTGAGCACTGGGAATTTTTTTTACCTTTGTTACGCTTTAGAAATCAACAATCACTTTATAGTACATTAATTTCTTATAAAAAATTAATTTGTTTTTCCTTTACAAATTGCTATTTATATTCAGAAAATAATTTCAAGCATGAAAAGATTCACTACAATAAGCAATATTGCAAACTTTGCATCGATAAACTGTCTGGCTATGGCATTGTTTACAACGCAGTCTTCTGCTGTCTTCGGACTTGACGATTAAATGTCCACGTTCTCCATGGAAGGGCTGCTTCATCCTAAGCCTACTTGGCCTTCCTGTTGCTGATCTGTTTCTGGCTAACTCTTCACTTTCGGAAGGGGTTTGCAAAAGAGACAATGCAACTTCACTTCTGAAATCTAAGAGAAACTTTTTATTTTCAGAACACAATCTTGATATTTTCCACGCGTTTATCAATGTTACATCAATGTAATTTGTAAATATTGGCCACCACCATTTTTTCCACGTATTCTTATTCTGTAATTTGCTACTAACTTGTCGCATAAATCGACTCCTCCCATTTTGGTGTTGTACTGTTCAATAAGATGAGGTTGTGCGACAAAAACTTTTTTTTTTCATTCTTGAATAACAGGAAACATTTTTACAGGATGAATTTTCCAAATGTGGAAGCAAGAGTCACAACAGAGTTATTGTTCCGTTGGACAACAATTATCTTGTTTTTTTTCTTCGTACTGAAAATCATAATAACCCTCTCTTTCTTTCGAACACATTTCACAGATTTCAGTGGGCACATTTGGATGCAGTTTTCTCAAATTGTGTTTGTAGTACTGAAACCACTATTTTTTAGATGACAGATAAAAAGAGATAAAAAAGTTCTCAAAGTAAATGGCGTGATTAGCAGGATTTTCAACAACATTGAGCAAATTTAATATCACCCCTCCACTAAGACCAAAATCTTCATATTCTGATGATTTCAGTTCTGTAGATTTGCCTGAATCAAAGTGGAACACGAATCCATCAGATGATGCCAGAGTTCAAGCTCTATAACCAAATCGTATTGGTTTCCAACATAAATTGGTTAACATAATTCTGTGCCTTTTAGAAACATTTTTGCAGAATGTTTGCTTCTGTAAGGAATCATTTGCTCATCAATGCTTAAGTCATGTGAAAATACACCAAATTGTTGAAACTTTCTGTTTAGCAACTTTAAGTAAGGTCTCATCTTGTATAATTTATCAGTGCTATCTATTCTACTGTTATCAGCCAGATGCAAATTTTGTTTCATGTTCCTGAACTGCAAACGTGACTTCGATTCTCTCACAATAAGAACATAGACATCCTTATCAAGAGACCAATACATTTCTTTCTGAGGTAAAGAATGATATCCCGTAAGCAACAATATTCCAATGAATCGTCTCATATAGGCTTCAGATGCTAAGAAATCTGGACGATTTTTTTGTTAGGCATATAAATTTGTCTGTTCGACGAGAAGTGAAAAAACCTCTGAGGAAAAGATACGAACAAAAATCTCAGCACTAGTTTTATCTTGTATTATACTTTTTATAGTTTCAAATTTATATATTTCATCATTTTTTGGCTGAGTCATATTCAATGGTTCCTTCTTTATCCATTTTAAGTCGTCACATTTTTGTTTTTATATTTTTTTCGATTGACTTGTACTGCTTTTAGACGGCACAAACTTCTTTTTTACGCACACTTCAATTTCACCGGCAGTATCGCATGGTAAAATATCATTGTCATTATTTAAAATATTATCATTTCCTTCTTCTTCATCACTAGCTTCTGCTGTGTCTGGTGGAATGACAATAATATCAGTTTCGTTCTCGTCATCATTATCTGAATCTTCATCAAAAATTCTTTGAAGAGCTTCCTCTAACATAAGATAGTTTTAGGCACTCTTATGAGCGCAGAATGACAAATAAATCCACTGAATCGATCGACACTATAAGCGAAATACCCTTTTCCCGCTGATGATGCGCAAATGCAACACCTGTTTTCACTCCTCCCCCACGCAAACAAAAGCAACTGTTTCATGGAATGTTCTGCTACACTTTGACCTTGGCTAAAAATAGATCACCGCACCTCTAAAACTTATTTTTATCTAGCTATATTTTTTCTGCAAAAATGACGGCGTGAAAGTTTTCATTTAAAAATGTTTCAAGTTAGAACTCGTTATTAAATATAAAAAAATTGCTGAAAGAAAAAAAATGTCGTTAGAGTGAGCTGTTTTTTAGTTTCTCACTAAAACTCGCTGAATGATAAGGGATTTTCCACAAATTGTCATTTTTTATTTTATGCTATTTTCCAATTTTTAATGATACTTTAGTTCTCTTTGAAAAACTACCCTAACGAGCTTATTCGAACAAAAAAAGAATTATCAAAATCAAAGGATCCATTCCAAAAGTATTATATTAAAATTAAACATGATAATTTGTGGACAATCCCTTATCATTTAGTGAGTTTTAGTGAGAAACTAAAAAACAGCTCACTCTAACGCCGATATCTCTCTGAATTTTTACGATATTTGACTGATTATTTTTAATAAGTTGCTCCATAAAGTTGACTATTAAATTGTGCAAAAAGTTCCATTTTATCGTTCGTGCATGCGCAGATAAAAAATATTTTATACAACTGCCTATATTTCCTTAAATATTTAATATATTTACATTTCAATTGCACTATATTGTTTCTACTATATTTTGTCAATTTTTCTGAAACTGGCGTTTAATTTGGTTAAAAAACCCTGTATGTTATAAGCAAAAAACATGCAAGAATTTTTTTAATTTTTTTAAAAAATTGCTATATCTCTATTAATATACATGCTATTCTTACACAAATGAATACACATATTGTACAATGTCTGCCTATGTATATACTGTAACGATAGATCATTTCGTGCATTTTATTTTACAGGGTGATCCTGAGTATTATTTTTTTTCTTTAACTTTTTTTTGGCCTCCTAATTATACTCTTTATCAAATTGACGTTGATAAATATGAAGTCAACCTGTTCTTTTTAATTCTAAATTTCCAGAAGAATCTGACAAGTACATTTTTAACTATTCCACAAAATGTCTAAAATTGAAAGTTGCCGGTCATTAATGGCCATATATTGTATTCGGATGGTAACTGACTGACATTTTATTTAACTTTAAAATGACACTCTTAATATTCCTAATAAAGTTAGTTTTATTTTTTAAATAAACGTAAAACAACTCAACCAAATTATCTGCTACTAGCTTACCCGCCCGGCGTTGCCCGTGCCAACACAACCTTAAATGTACCTGAAATCAGTGTTGAACATTTTTTTATTATTAAACAAATCTAATGTTGGGGGCCCCACTACCTTAGACAGCAAACACTGGGCGTGCCATACACACTCCCATATATTACTTACTGTAAGTCGAGTCGAAAGAGGCCCCCTTCATGATCCAGCCCATAGAACCAGAGATAGAAAAGCACCCCTGGTGGTGAAAATCGAAAAGCTCTATCTATGTAGAGTCGAATGAGCCATACCCCGTCGTGATCCAGCCTATAGAACCAGATATAGGAAAGCACCCCTTGTGGTGAAAATCCGAACTAAAATCAGTCAGCTCTATCGATGTCAAGTGGAAAGAGCCATACCCCATTGTGATCCAGCCCATAGAAACAGAGATAGGAAAGCACCCCTTGGTGGTGAAATTCAGAACTAAAATAGGTAAGCTCTATTGATGTTGTGTCGAATGAGCCAAACCGTGTCGTGATGTGACCCATAGAACCCGAGTTAGCTGCAAAATCCTTTAGTTACACCTTCCACCGCCAGGGAGCACAATATGTTCTATACGAACATAACTGAATTCATTAAGGTTATCGATGTCGAGTCGAATGAGGCATACCCCGTCATGATCCAGCCCATAGAACCAAAGATACGAAAGCACCCCTGTGGTGAAAATCCAAACTAAAATCAGTAAGCTCTATTGATGTCAGGTGGAAAGAGCCATACCCCGTTGTGATCCAGCCCATAGAAACAAAGATAGCAAAGCACCCCCTGGTGGTGAGAGGAAGTTGATGTAGAATAAATGTGATATTTAATAAAAAGTCGTTCCCACCCCACCCCCTTTATCTCGCCATTTTCGCTAATTATTACAAATATACAAATGTTTCTTAATTACATCTAATGTCCCGATCTGATAATGGGGTTTCCCTATCTACCTATCCTAATCCGCTTTTCCCTATCATAATAGGAAAAAGCATATTTTATCAAAGAATCGCTGGCAAACGCAAATTTCGTCAAAGGTTCGCAAGAAAAACACGAATTTTATCAAATAATCGCTGAAAAAACATGAATTTCGTAAAAGGATCGCTAAAAAAACATGAATCTCGTCAAAAGGCAGCAGAGAAAACACGAATATTGTCAAACGATCATTAAAAAAGCAAATTTCATCAAAGGATCACGGAAAATGCGAATTTCATCAAAGGATTGCGGAGAAAACGCAAATTTTGCCAAAGGATCACAGGAAAAATGTGAATTTCGTCAAAGGATCGCTGAAAAAAAAAAAACACGAATTACGTCGTAGGATCACTGAAAAAACATGAATCTCGACATAAGTATGTGGAAAAACACGAATTTCGTTAAAGGATCACAAAAAAAGCAAATGTCGTCAAATGATTGCAGGAAAAACTTGAATTTCATCGAAGGATCGCAGAAAAAATACGAAATTCGTCAAAGGATTGTGGAAAAAATGCAGATTTTGTGAAAGGTTCACAGAAAAAACTTTCGTGAAAGGGTCGCGGGAAAAATGCAACTGTCTTTATTAAAAACAGCACACACACAAACCTCTACACAAACAAACCTATTCTGTCTTCCACAATTTAATTTGTAAATATGAAGTTAAAAAAAAAAAATCTCTGTTTTCTCACATATTATGAGTTTTATTAGCAAGTTAAAATATTAAGTAAATATGAATGATTTGCGGAGCTGTTTCTATCAAAAATTCAATCACATCGCCCAAAAACCCTCAACAAAAATAATTATAAAGAGTGCGATGACAACATAAATTTGCATGTCCGTTCTTGGGCGATTCTTATAAAACACAAAATTTGTCACAAATGGTGATTTTTTACAACATGCTTACAAATTAAAATGGTTTATAATTATTTTAAAAAAAAACTCGGCCAGAAATAACATTGATTTTACATTTTTAAAGACTTATTCTTTATAATTATTTTGAAACAGCTCCGCAAATCATTCATATTTATTTATTGTTTTACTTTCTGATGAAACTCATAATGTGAGAAAACGGAAAATCACAAAATTGATCAATCAATAGTTGAAAAAAATCTCAAAAATCATCAAATGGTCTCGGGGGGAATGCAAATATCGGCGAATAGCTTTAAAAAAAAATCACAATTTGTCAAATGATTTGGGGTGGGGGGGGGGGGGTAATTGTGAAATGTACCAAATGGTTTTGAAAATAATCAAACGACAGCAGGGGTAAAAAATCTTTTTTCAATCAATCATCACAATTGGCGAGTGTGACTATTAAGATGGCCAGTGGTGGCAAAACAGTCAATCGACAAATTTTTAGTATTACTTGCAGATTGGTGAGTGCTAATTTTGTCCTATATGTGAGTGATTCTTATGAAACTCATGTCACAAAATGCACATCATAAATATTTCATGGACTGGGAATTTATAATCAGTTCATCAAAACAATTTAATAATTACCGTCAAATCTCGTTAATCCGCCCCCCTAAATGCGACGGAAAATCGTAAAATAACCAGGGGGGGGGGCGCTTGCACGGTATTAGAATTGTATTATATGATATTTATGGATGGTGGTGGTGGTTGGATGCTACCGGCCGATCGTTGCAAAGTATGCATTCTATAAAGTGACAAAAGAAACAAATTTGGAAAAAAAAAATCCGTTCTCAGGTGATTAAGATTTAATAATTATTTACTGAATGTTTTCATTTTATTCAAAGTAAAGTTCAAGAAAAACATTAGATTCTTGGACGACTAAAAAAGTTCTTAAATCATAAACATCACTCAAAAACGCCCCAACAAAAAAATCATGAATATATAGAAACAGCTCAGAAAATCTGTTTCATTAAGAATATTTTTCTTGGGCGACTAAAAAAGTTCTTAAATGGAGTTAAAAATGGTTCTTAAATGGAGTTCAATAACAAATCTTAATGAGAACATACATCTTAACAATTTATCGCATGTTATGAATTCATCAATCTCGGGAACTAAAAATGTAGTCCAAAACAATTACAGGAAAAAAATTGTAAACAATAAATTACTCAAAAATTTAATGTAAATTGTTTGTTTCCATCAAAAATATTTAATTTGTAAGTATGAGGTAAAAAAAAAATCACAATGGATTCCTAACCGCCCAAGAACTCAAATTATTTACTGAATATTTTCATACTAAAAATGCTAAAAAAATGAAACAAACTAACTAAAAATACAGTCAAAAACAGTTTTTTAAAATATTATAAGCGTTGCACAAATTATTTACTGAATATTTTCATACTAATAATGTTAAAAAATGAAACAAACTAACTAAAAATACAGTCAAGAATAGTTTTTTTAAATATTATAAGCGTTGCAGATACATGAAGATATACTTTCTGTTCAGTGAAGTGTAAGATGAAATAGGCCTAAACCCCAATGACAAAACTAACTATCGGGAACTTAATATGATATATATTGCATATTTCAAACTATTTTTGAAATATTATTAGCGTTGCAGACACACGAAGATAGTTCTGTCACTGGATTTAGGCCAGTTTCATCTTACACTTCACTGAACAGAAAGTAAATAAATCGTCGCTGGTAGCTAGATCCATAGAGTAATGGAATATCTTTAATCTGTGGCTAGATCCTGGATGCTGCACCTGCTCTCATTGGCTGGCTGCTTCGTTGCCACGGATGGTGTTGCCGAGGCTATTTCATGGGAGGAGCTTGAAATAGCCTCGAACCCAAAATTCCATATACACGTTTTAATTTTTTTTTTAAAATCTAGATTAAAATTTAAAAATCCGACCGTGAGGTATACTGTCCGGTGATAACATCTACACATGACAAAAATTTCTGAGTCCTAGGTGGTATAATTACGGAGAAATCCGCAGGCAGGCAGACAGACACTTACTCTTTTATAGAGATAGAGATTATATCAGATTATCTTGAACACTATAAGTATGCAGAGAATGTTTTCCTTAGGGAAATGATAAAGGATTTGAAATTGATTACAAGCTTTTCATCATTACACATTTTTTCTGATGGAGCAGCAAGTCAATTCAAACAACATTACAACCTATGCAACTTAACTTATTTTTGCAAGGATGTTGAGTGGCATTTCTTTACAACCTCTCCATGGCAAGGAGCTGTGGATAGAATCAGGGGCAAATAAAGCGTTTAGCGTGGATGCAAGTGCTTAGGGAAAAATCAATCATTAATATTGCTTTAGCCTTCTACAATGCAATAAAAGAAAAATATTTAAAAATACTATTCTTTTTAAAGGAGTAGATGTAAGTGCCTCAGAAATTGATTTAAATGAGAGATTTTGTGATGCTTTGGCCATTCCTAATATACCAAAATTGCATCATTTAAAAACAGTAGAAGAAAACATTCTACAGTCAATGCAATCAAAGTACAAATTTTCAAACTCACTACTTTTAGAAAGAAATAAATTCAAAAATGTGTGAAGGGACTGTTAGTAAAGAAAACTACTATGCAGTTTATTATGATCCACAATATTATATAGGAAGAGTGATAAATGATAATGGGGAAACGGTCAAAGTGAAATTCTTGAAAAAAGAAATGGGACAGACATATAAGTGGCCAAGATCAGATGATGAGAAGAAATAGAAAAGCAGCATATTTTTTATGGCCCTATAACTTTTCAAAGATCTGGTCCATTTCTAGTTATCGAGGAGAAAAAGTTCATTAAAGCTTAAAACAAAATAAAAAGTCTTATGTAAACAAAAGTTGTTAATAGAATTCTTATAATATATACATATATAT
Organism: Maratus michaelseni; assembly: GCA_963931845.1. NCBI lineage: Eukaryota > Metazoa > Arthropoda > Arachnida > Araneae > Salticidae > Maratus > Maratus michaelseni. Next base: position 112,910,957 of record OZ007598.1, on the reverse strand, counting down.
AATTATATATTGAAATATTCAATTGCTTGCCCTTTTTCTGCCTTACTTTATTACATTTTCAGGGGTCGATCCAAGCAAAATTTGGGGCCTATTTAGGACCCCTTCACAAAAATCAATTTAATAAAATGGGTGCCTTTATAAAAATCAATTTGATAAAATGGGCCCCTTCACAAAAATCAATTTGATAAAATGGGCCCCTTCACAAAAATCAATTTGATAAAATGGGGCCCTTCACAAAATTCCTTTTACTAAAATAGGCTCTTTCACAAAATTCTATACCATAAAAACTTACTATTTATTATTTATTTATTATTTTGTGATGTTTTAAAATGTGTAATTTGTAAACAAACAAGTTTACCAGAGAGGAAAACTTCAGCAAAAGGATTAAAAAGTTTTTGTTTATAAATGCTTGGTTTGAATTTGATTAGCTGGATTTCAACTTTCATTACAAAATGTTATTTTTCACAAATATATAATAAATTTCACAAAAGTAACCTTTACTTTTCACAAAATGGGCCCCAAGAAAAAAAAACCTGCATCAACCCCTGATTTTACTACCTAATTTTGAATGTTTTGCTTTGGGATATTTAGAAATGTCAGTCAGTTACCAGGTTGTCAGTCAGTTACCAATTTGTTGACATTGCTGTCTTTCTTTATTCTAGCAATTTTTCTGAAACAAATGCCATATGCTGAAAGCTTATTAGCTGTTCTGTGACCATAATGTAACTTTATTTAAAATTCATTATAATTTCAGAAAAATCTAATTGAATCTGTATTACTTTTCATTTAGGTTGCATTAATGTCAGTCAGTTACCATGATTTTAACTTTTTTTGTTTTTGTTTTTAATTAATCAAAAATTATTTTGGAAATTCAATTATAACATTGGATTTAGCTTAAAAAGAGACAATAACCCACAGAAAAAATAATTTAAAAATGGTATATTTTGTGTGGTAAGTTACAAAATATTTATTGTTTTGCTTTCTGAATGTCAGTTAGTTACCCGTAAAATTGCTCATTTATTAAACAATTTATCCTTTTATTAGGAACATAATTCTATTGAAATCTACAATTTTATGTTTTAATTAATAAAATTATAATTAGTAATTATAGAAATAATAAAAACTGCAAGTAAATAATTTCATTAATTAGTAATACAAATAACAAAGCAGACAAATATCATGACAAATCGTTTTCCATTTGTACTTAGAAAAATTACTGTTAATTGCATAAATCTAAACCAACATACATGTGTATATATGCTAACCAAAATGGCCAGTTGTATTTGAAATCCTCAAAATATTAAATAGTAGCAATATTGTCACTCAGTGGGCATTAGTAACCTTCAGTGTTTCAAAAAAAAAAAAAAAAAAAATACATTTTTATTTTTTAACTGTTTTGTTTTGTTTTGGTGTGTATGAATTAAAAAGGAGCGTCAGATATTATGAAAATCACCTTTACTCAATAGATGGTGCTGACTTTCGCATGGGCGAAAAACTTCTTTTTCTGGTAGCCCTATTTTCTAGGAAACGTCACTTCCCGTTTGAAGCCGATTCTGAGTAAACACAGAGTGCCAAGTAATGTAAGTTAGAAGATTAGAGATTAGCTTTTGGTTTTGGACTTTACTTTCTGGGGACTCCGGAACAAGATGGCTTCATTCGGGCCGGGCCCAATTGTGAATATTTCAGCCCATGCAGACCTCCAGCGCGGTTTAAGCCAGTTTTTTTTTATATATAATTTAATAGATATCGACTGGTCAATTGTAATCTCATGTTATTGAGAGAAACACATGGTTCAGCTATAATTAAAAAGGGATTTTGTAATGTAACAGGAGGAAAATAGCTGCGCTAAATAAAGCTTTTAAATTAAAGGATCGAGATTCAGAATTTCCGAAATATTGATATGTTTTAATTAAATTTCCTCAAATTTGGAGTTAAATTGCTAATGTATTTAGCTATCCAAATTAATGGTTCATTTTTTTTTGGGGGGGGGGGGAATTGTACATCAATATTTCTGCTTACCCATATCAATAGAAACCCAGTAATCCGAACCGAAATTGAAAAAAAAAGTAATCAAGATTAAGCGAAGCTTTGTAAATATAAATTTAATTAAACACAAAAAATATTTAGAATTTTAAATATATGATAATTATCAGTAAATATATTTTATTAAATATTATTACATAATGCATTTGTTTTATTTTCTGACTTAATTTTTTTGCATATACATTTTATTTACTTAAAGCTGTTCTGAAATCCAAACTGTGCACTTTCTGACACATTTTTTAATTGATTTTTTTTAATTCCTACTATTAGCTCACACTCTCTCTATATATATCTTGTTCAAATTTTCAGTCGTTAATAAAATATTTTCAATTCATCCACTCAAGTTCAAATAATTTTTTTAAAACTTGTAGTGGATGACAGTTATGTTAATACAGTTTTTTCAAATATTAATTCATTCATTAAATTAAATTAATTAATTTTAGTTTTAAATGGGAGAAAAAAATTCCTCCCATTGTTTTCATAAATGAAATGAAAGATTTATCTCAAATGAGTGATGCCACAGAAATAAAATAATGCAACGATGATTATAAAATAATGTTCAATAAAGATAACGTGGGACATTAATGCTGCACTGGTTTATTTTATATATTTATGATTAAAAAGTAGGAATTGACTTTAAAAAAAATATTATATTACTTGTTATTCACAAACTTATTAAGAAACTATGTAATATATATTTTTTTTTTCATTTTCCTGTAAAGACAATAGATTTTCAAATAATGCTGTCAAAGTTGTCATTTTTAACTGAATTTTAGGACGTGACAGCGCAGGAAAGGAAAAAATTGCCGTCCTTAGACAATAATAGCCTATAGCTTAAGATGTAATTCCTTTATTTGAAAATAAAGAACTGTTTAATCATTTCAATAATCATGCTTGCAAGTATTATGCTTCTATGCTTAAAAATGAATCAGAAAATCGCTAGCAGCAATACATTTACTAACAATACCATTTGATACACGTGAAAGCTATTCTACGATGTTTGCATAGCTGCCAACTTTTATGCTGTTTTCCTTCTACTATTTTTTAACATCAAAATCACCTTAAAGTGATAAAAAATTTGAAACACAGTTTGATTTATTACACGAATTATATAAACTAAAAATAAATTACAAAATAACTGTGATAAGAGACCGATTTACTTTTTGGGTAGATTTCGTAAGAAATACTACCTATTACATTCTCACCTAAGTTGGAATTTTTGAAAAAATTTTGCAGATCTATGCCGATTATGACTCCCAGAACCCAAAACCACCCCCAGTTCAAAACTTTATATACCTATCTATCTATCTATGTCACTTTTTTATGGACACGATAACTGCAATAATTCTACACAAATCTCTTCCAAATTGATACATAAAATCAAGGGGCATAAAATCTTGGTCAAGTTCGTTAATGGGCAAAATCGAACCGATCGGCTTTATGTGAAAACAGAAAAAACCCATAATTTCTTAATTATGATACGTATTGAATCCGTTTAAAGTTATTATTACTTCTAGGAGAAGGGCCGAAAATGTATGTATGACAGATTTTTGATATAATTAAAAATGGCCCCGAGGGGGGGAAAAAGGGGGGTTTTAGAAGAAAAAAATCATAACTGGGTCAATTCACAAGATATCAAATCCGCTTAAATGTATTATTAATCCTCGTAATATTATCTAAAACTTTTATATTGACAAGTTTTTTTTATAGGACCAACCCTTATAGCAAAAATAAATAAATAAATAAATAAAAATTCCTGCCGGCTCCGCCTGCAAACAAGTTATTTTTCGAAGTAGACGGTTCCAACTCCCGCATCTTTTCGAAACTGATACATAAAATCTCGGTCAAGTTCGTTAATGGGCAAAATCGAACCAGGGGGGGGGGGGGGGCAGCTTTTTTTAAAACAGAAAAAAACCCATGATTTCTTAATTATGATACGTATCGAATCCGTTTGAAGGTATTATTACTTCTAGGAGAAGGGCCGAAAATTTATGTATGACAGATTTTTGATATAATTAAAAATGGTCCAAAGGGAGGGGGAAAGGGGGGTTTTAGAAGAAAAAAAACATAACTTCGTCAATTCCCAAGATTTCAAATCCGCTTAAATTTATTATAAATCCTCTTAATATTATCTAAAACTTTTATATTGACAAGTTTTTTATAGGACCAACTCTTATAGCAGAAAAAAAAAATCCCTGTTGGCTCCACGTGCAAACAAGTTAGGTTTTGAAGTAGGCGGTTCCAACTGCCACATCATGGCAAAAAGTTCATTCCTTCTTCTATCTTCCCAACAAACAGGCGCCCCACGATCTGCGTCTTCGAAATCTACCTGTGCCTGTAGGCCGAGCCATCAGGGATTTTTCATATATAAATTACTTGAGTTGCAATTATACCTAATTGTATGTATTTTAATATTTTATATAGGCTTTCATTTTAAGAATAAAAATTTATGTAATTTTTCATATTAGAAGTTTTAGATTTATCATACAATAAGTTATCATTTCTGACTTCCTTGTACTTACATATGCTTTAAAATTTTACATGAGTTAATCATATGTATTATTTCTGTTGCCAACATCCCTTTTTCTATGCATTTACAAAATGCACATAAATGAATGAGCTATCATTCGAAAGGTTTTTGAACAGCTTCTGACATAGTATACTCACATTTCTTTAAAACGTGTTTTTTGATTAAAAATTACAGTTAATTAAAAATTAAATCAGCATTTTTTTTTCAATGAAATGAGTTTTTTTCTCAAATCATTGTTGCCATAAAAAAACATATATACTACATTATATTGTGCTCAACAATAATTAGAAGTAAATAAATAAATAACACAATAAAAGATAAAGCGGGACGCACGGGTTTATTTTATATTTATGATTAAAAAGCAAAATTCAAATTCAAATGTTTGGAGAAAAAGACACCATCGATCGATCGAAGCAGTGGTATTTTACGTGTAGTCTAAAATGTATGTTATGTTATATTAAATTCTATTTTATATGTGCTCAATTTATTTTTTTTGTCCCGTGTTTTTCCCGAAGTGGATGTCATCATCTTCCAATGAAGTTAAATTACGATTGTTATTTTTTTTTTCCCGTGCGTGCCTCTTGCTATCTTTGATTAGTTTTTACTTCAATTTTGATGGGATGAATGACATGATATTCTGGCTTGACTAATGTTGTTTGCAGATATTGTTAATCCTTCATTTTTTTTTTTTTTTAAATTTAAACTTGCATCTAAAAAATATTAGACTGCAGTGCGAAATCATTGCACAGGTGTACTGGTAAATTTATAATTACCTTATCTGTAGAATTTATATTTTCTTTGGTACACGTACATTTTAGGATTGTGTGGCATCAATTCATGTGTATATTATATCATATTTAAATCTGCCAAATTAATTTTTTTTTATAAAGAAATCTTAATGTTACTAAGAACATAACTGATGTGCCCAGTGATTCTTAGTTTTTCATTTACATTTTTACTTTTCGATCACATCTAGTGCTGGGAAAATGGTTGTAATCATTATAAAAACCTTATTATGGAAATATTTATGTATCTTTACATTTTGAGGATGTCTTTAAATGTTGAAGGTTTGATATTTTTTATTATTCCGTAATTATTCCGTAATGTATACATGAATGTTGGTATTTTTTCGTTTTCAGACCATGTGTGTCTTTTTATGGTACTTTTATGATGATGCCTATATATGTATTTGTATATATGTGAGTGAACACAATAGCGTCTAAACGTTTCTTTTGATTGAGCTCCCATTTGGCGCATATGATATATCAGCTGTCGTAAGAATTGTACTCATTTTTATCAGACAACGTGTTTAGTGTTTGATCATTTTTTTTTAAAAGATTTCTTAAGAAATACTACCTATTACATTCTCCACTCTGCTGGAATTTCTGGAAAATTTTTGCAGATCTACACCGATCATGACTCCCAGAACCCAAAACCACCCCCAGTTCAAAACTTTATCTATCTATCTATCTATGCAACTTTTTTATGGACACGATAACTTGAAAAATTCTACATAAATCTCTTCCAAACTGATACATAGAATCAAGGGGCATAAAAATCTCTGTCAAGTTTGTTAATGAGCAAAATCGAACCGGGGGGGGGAGGGGGGGTCCTTTTTGTGAAAACAGAAAATCCCCATAAATCTTAATTATGATACGTATCGAATCCGTTTAAAATTATTATTACTTCTAGGAAAACGGCCAAAAATTTATGTATGACAGATTTTTTATATCATTAAAAATGGCCCCGAGAAGGGGAAAAAGAGGGGTTTCAGAAGAAAAAAATTCATAACTTTGTCAATTCACAAGATATCAAATCCGCTTAAATGTATTATTAATCCTCTTAATATTATCTACAACTTTTATACTGACAAGTTTTTTATAGGACCAACCCTTACAGCAAAATAATAATTATAATAATAATAGAGCTGCTTATAAATAAATAAGACATAATACATTTTACACATTTCACGCAATTGAATAATCTATACAAAGAATTCATAATGTAGGTTATACTTTACAGTTTCATTCGAAATACATATCCGTTTCCTTCAGAAAAAAAAAAAAAAAAAAGTGTTCGAGGATTCAAGAGTGCAGCCGATTATAAATAAATAAGACGTGATACAGTTTACACATTTTACGCAATTGAAAAATCTACAAAGAATTTATAATACAGGTTTTACTTTACAGTTTCATTCAGACAGTTTTTGTATAGGAAACCAGGTTCTAATCCATTTATTCAAATACAGAGTATTTCACTTCAAGCCGAACTTGAATTTTTTTCCCAACTTTAATTATAGTAAAGATATTGTTACGATATTTTTATCAGACTTACACTGCTTTATCTGAAATATGATATTACGAAAAGTGGTAGAAACGAAATTTGTATTAATTTATTTTAATTCACATAGAAAGCCAAAGTTAAAAGCGTTATTTACAAGTATTAAAATTATAATCTTATTTAATAATTCGAAACAGATTTTTTTCCCTTCTCGTTTTAGTGTGAAGTTTACTTGTGAGAAAGTAATGTTCATAGAAATAGGAATAAAGTTAAAAGTTAGAGAAAAATTTAAAATTGAGGCAGCATTTGTATTAAATATGAGATAAAGCTATTTTAATATTTAACCTTTTAATATTTTAATCCTGGAACATTGGAGTATTCAGCCGACCGAATATTTGGTATTCGGCTTACTTGTGTGTGTCAAATTTACATTGGGCGCAATTTACATTGTTTAGACGTTAAATTCTCTTTCACACAAAAATGTACATCAATTTCTTTCAATTAAAAATTGTGTACATCTAATGCAATGTCAACTAAAGGTAACAAGGAATGAAAACCATTTTTTTAAAGGGAAAAGTTATACAACGAATGTATTTGAAGGGAAAAATCAAAGAAACAAAAATCGCCTGCTTCACTTTATTTTTAGAAAGTAAAACTTTCGCTAACAGAAAGTTACCCATTTTGAAGATATCCCTTCGCAAACCTAGTGATTCTGAAAATCTGAAACCTTCGGAACATAGAGAGTGGGTCAGGGGGTCAACCAACAGTTCGCTTTCCCAGATTCAATAAATGCTTTCTACAAAGCAGACAAATTTCCTTTTACAGAGAGAAAAGCAAATGACCACAAATGTAACCCTCCCCCCTCCTCCCGTTCCCTTCCCTTTCAAAGGCAAGCATAGAGAAAAAGGTGATATCGGAAATCTCATCTCAACCCCCCTGTTGTTTTGCCTCAACGGAAGTGTTTTAGGGTTGCTGAAAATTTGGAAAAATTTGTCTTTCTGACATGGCAGCTGGGAATAAAATTACTGCAGCAAAGGCAAAAATGCTTGTTGAACGATATTTTTTATATAATATCGTGTAAAAAATACCCCTTATTAAATTTATAACAAGATAATGACAACAATTAACAAGAAAATATATAAAAACTGCCTGAAACAATCGTTTTGTAACTTATGCCGAAAATCTGCAGTACCCGTAGTGCCCTCTGGTGAAATCTATTGGAAACAAATTAAAAAATTTAAAATTTAAATTAAAAAAAGGGTAATTACATCTCACTTATGAAATTTGCGTCGTTTCAAAGAAATAAGTCATATTTATCACCAAATTTTTTTTAAAATAAATCGGTTCAATAGTAAATGTGCAATTCTGATGTTAAAAATTTAGCATTAGCAGTATAAGGAAAATATAAGTGATGATCGCCCTTAAGTAAAAAACATTTATTCAACCTCCACTGAAGAAATTTTTGCTATGCTTAACATTTTTATAGCAATTAGTTTTGTTTCTGTTATGCATTCTTTCAGAATAGCTGTTGAGTAGGTGTCATCATTTTTTCATTCTTTTTTACCTCCAATTTGCTATATTATTAGGCATTATTTGCTATATTATAACATTTATTTGTGAAAGTAGGAAGAAAAAAAAAACAAGAGAATGGCTACTGAGTTTTTTACCTGCAGAAATTATTTCTACTTGCTACCCAAGTGACAAATAATCTCTGGCTGAACTTCTGATAAATGTCCATTCTCGATAACTTTTCATCCTGGCGACCTATCTCAATTTCCGGGGTCGACGGAAAACACTTCTTGTCCATGAGGCAAAGCGCCTCTTGACCATTGCAACCCAACTACTAGCAAAAAGATTTTGAAGTCTTTGCCGATTAGCTAATGATATTGAATAAGAAATTTTGTAAGATGCAAAAATAGTATTTGAAATGTAAGAATGTTCGTTTTAATTAAAAAAATAAATATTGCTAATATTGTGAATATTTTCCACTATGTGATGCAAAAATTTTGATACATCGAATATATAACTAATTAAAACGTAAAAAAAAAAAAAACGTTTTAGTATAAATATTGCTGTTTTCAATAAAAAATAGAGAAATAATTATGATTAAAATTTAAATTGCAATAAATTTTTTATTATAAGATGCACGTAACATTATCTTTTTAGTTAAAAACTATGTTTTTACTTATTAGTTACTAACAGTGGCGGCTCGTGCCCTATCTATTTTACAGGTAGGGCACCTATATGATAAGTGTGACAGTGTAGTAGATGTCAGTAAACTAGAGTCATATACTATATTTTTTACTATAATGCGAATAGTACTGTGTGAGTGTGTACAGTAAACAACATTTGTGCAGCAAGCATTTGCGAGTGTTTATTTTACATATTAGATAATTGAAAACCTCTAGATACCAACATTTCTCACTATGAAAATTTATAAAGTTTTGATGATTTTAAAAATAAAGAAAAAGAAATTCAACTTTGAGATACGATCTTCAGTCATGCAGTAAAGTTGTCACTGCCAGACTTATTAAAACACTCTTTACTTCATAGAGTTATTACTGCTAATATGCACTTACAAAATATGTATATTACTCATATTTGACATAAAGCTATTATTCCAACAATCAACTATTCTTAACACATGTTTAATTAAAGTATTATTTTAATTAAAGTATTTTATTTTAAAGGTTTAAAAGCTAAATCAACTTTACTATTTTCCCCCCGTGTCTGCTGCGCTCTCAAGTAAAACGTGCACTCTAATTTTTAATACATTTCGGGAGAAAAATTTCTGAAAAAATAAGAGAAAAGATTTAAAATTTATTCTGTTAAAATGTAAAAGTTATTTTTAAAGTACAGAATAGTCACATATATTTGCTTCATGGTTGCTGAAATTTAAATGTGAAATGACCAATATAATCATGCATCGGGTCAGGTAAAATGATTTAACCCGAATCCAACATGACCAGCAGATTGGGTCGAGTCGGGCTGACACTATTTTTTGTTGTGGGTCGGGTTGTCTTTAAATGTTTCGGGTACAGGTCAGTTTTGGGTTAGGTTTTGAAGCTTTCGGGTTAGGTTCGGGTTGACCTGATTTTTAAAAAAAAAATCCTGAATACTTTTCAGCTGAATAAAACTAAATAGTTGAATATTAATGAGTGTATATGTGTTCATTTTAATAGAAAAAATATCAAATTGAGACGAGATATAATTGTAGACTATTTTTTCATAATCTCATTAAAATATAAACTTTTATATTTTAGTTTTTACTTCTTATTCAGGTTTGAAAAATTTGTTTTCGGGCTGGGTTCACTTTGAATGGAAAGGTTCTCAGGTTGACGAAATTTTCTTTGTCGGGTTTTGAGTGGACTTAAGCAGAAATTTCAGTTTTGGGTCAGGTACAACGCGGTCGGTCGTTCAGAATTTTAAAGGCCAATGATCATTTTTACAGCTGCCAATTAGGATGTCAAATCTGAAATCTTCATGTATAAACTAAATTTTTATTGTTTAAAGTAAATTTTAGAGGAAAAAAATCATGCAAGACACATATGAAAATTACTGAAAAATAACAGTTTATCTTTGTTTAATTAAAAATTATTCATTACAACATCATTTAAAAACAAATTTTTATTTAAAAAAGGCACCAATTAAATGTAAATTTATATAGTAATTCGATTATTTATATCCGTTTATTCTGTCAATTTTGACAATAATTATTTTGTAAATGAAAAAGTCGTAATAGATTTTATATAAGTTAAAAATATGTAGTTTCAAACTCATAAATCAAATTGCAATGCTATATTATTTTATATCAAGTTAACAATTAGATGACAAAATATTTTTCTGACTGAAATTTGTCTATCAAACCTAGTTAAATTAAAAAAGAAAAAAAAAATCATCATTCAAGAAAAAATACCTATTATATAAACTCAAAAATTTAATAAAAAATTATTTTTATTATTATTCAAAATGTTTTTATAGTCTTAAATGCACCATAAATGGAGAAATTTTTATTGCTATTGAAAAATAAGATTAGGATAATTTTTTAAAAATGTCTGATTTCCATCAGTAAAAGTCATGAATTATGTCGATAATTCTTAAACACTGATATTTTCCAAAACAAACATAGTCTTTTCCTATATGGGGCCAGGTAGATTTTGCCCCAAACAGTATCCTATTTGAGCTGTTCCTTCACACTGTTTGGCGATAAATACCAGGAAGACGCCAAGATGCGTGGTTGTATACCATATAGCTCTATCGTGAGACAGGCACAGCTTTCTGGGGCCCTCCATAATACAAGAACATTGAGTGGTCAGTTGTCAAAAAGGGTGATTTACGACTTCTGGAACATAACCCTGTGGAAGGGAATGATAAGGTTTTTTGAAGATAGAAGTGAGTGAGTGAGAAGAAAATTTTTATCCTGACTGGAGTCAAAACTATCTGAAATTGCTGATACTTTAATAAAAAATTATATTTAATTTTAGCAAATTTAATAGTGAAGTATAGGTGGGTTGAGCCTCAAGTGTCCTGTATGATGGACCGCCCCTGGTTACTAATATAAATATTAGTTATAAGTATTTTTACATATTACAGTATAGAACCATTTATCCAGAATGCTCAGGGCCAGATGTATTCCGGATAACTGGTTGGACATTAAAGCAATATCATATTGTTACTGATTTCAAATTATTAGATTACTCTGATTAAGGCTCAGATCCTATCAAGATCAAAGATTAATCAGAGTTTGAAAAAAGGCAATACCTTGGAAACAATAATTCTGCATAAAACTAAAATGCTTTCATTTCAAATCCTAGATATTGATCAAATTGTACAATGCACATCGCATGTGGTAATCTATTAAGCAATGCACATGTCAAACTGGCAACTGCATGGCACTTTTTTCTGGAAAGATTCTGAAATCAGTCAGTTGGAAATATCATTCTAGATAACTGGTTTTCCGGTTAACTGAATTCTGGATAAATGGTTCCATGCTGTAGAAGAAAAATTAATTGTAATTTAAATTGTAATTACAATTAATTGTAAATGTTATTGTACATCATTTAACAGTAATATTTAAACTAAAACTTTTCTTTTTTACGTTTTAATTAGTTATATAATTGATATGTCAATATTTTTGCATCGCATAGTGGAAAATATTCCTTATTAGCAATATATATATTTTTTGAATTAAAACAAACATTTTTACATTTTAAATACCATTTTTTTATCTAAACAAAACTAAATTTCTCACATTTTAATTTGTTACACCCTAGATAGGTAATTTTTTTTGCATTTTATAATATTTTTTTTTTAATGAAAAAGAAGTTTCACACATTTTAATTAATTATACAAGTTTTACATCTTACAATGAAAAATATTCTCACTAAACATTTCTTCCAAGCTGTAAAAATCCCATTTTTTAACACTTCTCATTATACTATAATTATGTATAAAAATAGCATTTTTTTTTCTTTTTTAATAATCTAAATAATTATTTCAATGAAATGTTCAGACATTCATTTTAACTTTTAAAAGGCATAAAATAAAATGTCTTACTATCTGGAGAAAAAAAAAATGGTATATTATATCCAATGGTTGGAGTATCATAGTTGAGATTTTTCCAACAGAGCGAAAATATGCCGGGACTAGGACGTTCTGTTTTTTTGCTCTGTTGGAAAAATCTCAACTATGATACTCCAACCATTGGATATAATTTACCTAGCTGAATATACTTTCCTCTGTTTATTATGAAAATATGGTATATTTCTGTATAAAACTATTTACATCATAACATTTAAAAAAAATTCTCTAAAACTTTTCAAAACTTTTCTTTAAAATGTCATATTTTATTTAATTATAGTTCTAGCATTGTATTTTCTTAATTCAGAGAATAATTTCTAATAAAACTACATTTTTTAAACTCAAAATTCTCTAATTCACAATTTAAAAAAAAAATCCATTTAGAGCAAATAGATCTCTGTAGTAATACAAATTAGCAAAAAAAAAAGGTATATTTTATATTTTCAATTTATTTATCTAATTCAAGAAAACAGGAAGTCTTTTTAACTACTTATTACAAATATATCATATAATACATTAAGTTCCATTTATCAAACCAAAGTTTTAAGTATGAATATGACTATACGTAATTATTAAAAAATAAAAATAAACTATTTTAAATTGTCAAAATTTTTTTGTACCACTTATCGTGCTATCTGTAAATTTTAGAGATTAAGGTTTACTGATTTGTGACTAGACTAAGCAATTTATTCTCACCAAAACATTCCTTCAGATGTATTTTTGAATTGCAGTTCCTTTGTCCATCTGTTGAAAAGAACAGTTTGTCCTTGAAACGTGAAAAGAGAAATTTTGGGGTTGCAAAATTGAGATAGGATCTTGAAGCTTGTTGGTGGGTTTAATGTCACGTGACACATATCACTGCAGGCGGTGGGGTCACCAAGGAGACAATAACACACTCCCGGTAAAATGATTCAATTGTCATCATGTTCGAACATCGGCCGAAACTATACTCGGAACATGTGCCGACTAATTTATTTCCAACATTAATTGGATTTTCTGCTGACATTTGTGTTTGACATATAACTAGAGAAATTGCATGTTATTGGTAAGATGATATCGTGTCAATCTCTGGATATGACTAACGTTCATATACCAATAATTCTTGTCAGAGCAGTAGTGTAGCTAAGGGGTGCCAAATCGAGAGAGGTTTTTAATCGAAATTGCTTCACATATTTTCACAATAAATAAAAATAGTTGACCTTTTTTTTTTTTTTGTGTGTGTGTGTGTGATTTTTTTCTTTAGTGAAAATATTTTATTGTATCCAAATAATGAAAGAGAAAGCTTCTGTAAATATTTGTAGAGATGGCTTAACACACTTTGTACCTACATGATTACGTACCTGAAAGGAGGTACAAAATGATTAAATGGGTGTGGGGTGTCAAATTGAGAGGTGCTTTAAACAGAAATTATCTTGCATAATTTGACAATAAATATGGATTGTTGATCATTTTGTGTGCGTGAAAATATGCTTTGAAGAAATTCGGTGAAGGAGGGGGAGTGTAGAGATCCATTAAGTGGCAATCGTCACTGCTATTGCAGAGATCATCTGCATACTTTTTATGGCTAAGCCTCAATATTTTATTTTTATAGCCACAATATTATACGTTTCAGTACACAACCAAAGTTACACTGCTACTTTTAAACAACAAACAAATAAAGTTTGTAAATAGTTTTTTAGATTGTCTTTGAAATTAGGATTAATGATCATGAACAAAAGAAACAGAAAATAATGAAATTTCGTCTGAATGGACAAAGATATATATCCCTCTTTCTCTTTGGTATAATCAAAGTAAAAATTTTATGCTAATTAAAATTTTCAAACAGGGTGCACTGTTGTAAAATTTTAAGATGCAGTTTTTATTGATTATTATGGTTTTATGAAAGTTTTATTATTTAATAAAGCAAAAGCGGAACTATTGTGATCATATTAATCTTGTGTTAAAATGTTTAATTGAAAATCTTTTTAAAAAAATTTTAAAACTACACTTTTCCTACAATTTTTAACATTTCACAACATCTTTTTCTTTTCTTACTTTACTACAAATGTTCTTTATAATTGTAATGACCAGATTTTCAAAAAGTTAATATGTCATTACAAATTTTAAAATACAATAAAAATTACTTTTTATTTAATACTAGATGGAACCCGTCAAAATTTGACGGCAAACAACTTGATAGTACCATAAAAATAAAATTTATAGTTGCTTTAACTTGACAAATTTCATAGTGGGGAGGATAATATGATTAAGTGGTCACAGACCTTTCCTTTGATATATAACATGAGGGTTGTGTGCAAAATTTAGAAAGTACCCCTTGGGGGGGGGGGGGCAAAGTGGGGAGATGGGCATCGGAGATGCATAATATGATATAAGTGGTCACAGGCCTTTCCAATGATATATAACATGAGGGTTGTGTGCAAAATTTAGAAAGTACCCCTTGGGGGGGGGGCAAAGTGGGGAGATGAACATCGGAGATGCATAATATGATTAAGCAGTCACAGACCTTTCCAACAATATATGACATGAGGGGTGTCAACAAAATTTAGAAAAGTATCCCTTGGGGGGGTGGGGGGGGGCAAAGTGGGGAGTTGGACATTTGAGATGCATAATATGATTAAGTGGTCACAGACCTTTAAAATGATATATAACATGAGGGTTGTGTGCAAAATTTATAAAGTACCCTTTGGGGGGGTGGGGGGGCAAAGTGGGGAGATGGACATCAGAGATGCATAATACGATTAAGCAGTCACAGACCTTTGCAATGATATATAACATGAGGGTTGTGTGCAAAATTTATAAAGTACCCTTTGGGGGGGGAGGGGCAAAGTGGGGAGATGAACATCGGAGATGCATAATATGATTAAGCAGTCACAGACCTTTCCAACAATATATGACATGAGGGGTGTCAACAAAATTTAGAAAAGTATCCCTTGGGGGGGTGGGGGGGGGCAAAGTCGGGAGTTGGACATTTGAGATGCATAATATGATTAAGTGGTCACAGACCTTTCCAATGATATATAACATGAGGGTTGTGTGCAAAATTTATAAAGTACCCTTTGGGGGGGTGGGGGGGGGCAAAGTGGGGAGATGGACATCAGAGATGCATAATATGATTAAGCAGTCACAGACCTTTCCAATGATATATAATATGATGGTTGTGTGCAAAATTTATAAAGTACCCTTTGGGGGGGGGGGGGGCAAAGTGGGGAGATGGACATCGGAGATGCATAATATGATTAAGCAGTCACAGACCTTTCCAACAATATATAACATGAGGGGTGTCAACAAAATTTATAAAAGTTCCTTCCTTAGGGGGGGGGGGGGTGGCGGGATGGACCCCGGAGATGCATAACATGAATGAGCGGTCAAAGACTTTTCCAGCGATATATCACATGAGAGGTGTCTGCAAAATTTAGAAAAGTGTCCCACTTGGGGGGGGGGGGATAGACCCGAGATGCATAATATGATTAAGCAGTCACAGACCTTTCCAATGATATATAACATGAGGGTTGTGTGCAAAATTTATAAAGTACCCTTTGGGGGGGGAGGGGGGGTGGCGGGATGGACCCCGGAGATGCATAACATGAATAAGTGGTCAAAGACTTTTCCAGCGATATATCACATGAGATGTGTCAACAAAATTTATAAAAGTGCCTTCCTTAAGGGGGGGGGGGGGTGGCTGGATGGACCCTGGGGATGCATAACATGAATAAGCGGTCAAAGACTTTTCCAGCGATATACCACATGAGAGGTGTCTGCAAAATTTAGAAAAGTGTCCCACTTGGGGGGGGGGGGATAGACCCGAGATGCATAATATGATTAAGCAGTCACAGACCTTTCCAATGATATATAACATGAGGGTTGTGTGCAAAATTTATAAAGTACCCTTTGGGGGGGGAGGGGGGGTGGCAGGATGGACCCCGGAGATGCATAACATGAATAAGCGGTCAAAGAATTTTCCAGCGATATATCACATGAGAGGTGTCTGCAAAATTTAGAAAAGTGTCCCACTTGGGGGGATAGACCCGAGATGCATAACATGAAAAAGAGGTCACAGGCGTTCCAACTTGCAACTTTTTCTCGAAGGCATTTGACAATATTAAATTTTTTTTTACCCAAGACAATTTAACGATATTCTTAATTTTTTTGCGTAATTCGTCAAACGTTCATGGAAAAAATCATGAAATTCGCTAATCAATAGTTGATAAATTATAAAATTCAACAATCGATAGCAGTAAAATCGGTCAATCGATAATGGAAAAATCACAAAATTCATCAAATGGTTCACGTAAAAAAAAATTGTCCTGCACACTGATGATATGATCAAAAGGGTTTTGAAGTATAGGACAAAATTAGCACTTGCCAAACAGCGAGTAATCCTGAAAATTTGGCAATGGACTTTATTGCCACCACTGGTCAAACATAATAGTCACACTCACCAATTGCGATGATTGAATGGAAAAAGATTTTTTTCTCCGCTGTCGCTCGACAAATTTCGAAACCATTTGGCGAATTTCACGATTTTTTCTCCGAAATTGACGGATTGTGATTTTTTTTCTCGAAGCCATTTGACGATATTCGAAAACTTTTTCCCCCGAAACCAGTTGATGAATTTTGCGATTTTTCCACTGTCGATTAATGAATTTTGCGATTTTTCCGCTATCGATTGACGAATTTATCAACTATTGATTAATGAATTTCATGATTTTATCCATGAACGAACAAATTGCGCACTTTCTTTCCGCTAATGTTTGACACATTTCGCCCTTTACAATTCAGCCAATGAGTTGAACGTTGTTTCTTTCCAGAAATGTCAAGAATGAAACAATGATTCTTTAGGATGAATTTTCTTCGTTCGATGCACCATGGAAGAAAGAATGTGTGCAATGCAGCAACGGGCGTCACAGACTTTTTAGGGCACCTGCAGACTAAAAACATCTAACCAATCTTCGCGGGGGGAATCACAGATTTCGTCAAATGATTGAGGAAAAAACACTAAATTCATCAAAGGATCATGGGGAAACATGACTTTCGTTAAAAGACATCAGAAAAAACATTAATTATGCAAAAGGATCGTGAAAGATAAGCAAATTTTGTCAAAGAATCGCAAAAAAGGAAAGTTCACCAAAAGGTCATGCTTTTTTACTAAATTTCGTCTAAAAATTGCGGAATAAAATGTATTTTATCAAAGAATCGCTGGAAAATGCGAATTTCGTTAAGGATCATGAGAAAAATGCGAAATTCTTCAAAGGATCGCTGAAAAAACATGAATTTCGTCAAAGAATTGCTGAAAAAACATGAATCTCGCCCAATAATAGAAAAATCATGGTTCATAATCATTATATCTAGTAGTATATGTAAATACAGTTTGTGATATAAGACAAAATTAACACTCACCAATCGGCGAGTAATACTGAAAATTGGTAATTGATGTTATTGCCAGTACTGGCTAAACTTAATAGTCACACTCGCCAATTGCGATGATTGAATGTAAAACGAAATTTTTTTCCCGCTGTCACTCAAAGAATTTTTAAACCATTTGGTGAAGTTTTTCCCGAAACCATTTTGTGAATTTCCCGATTTTTTCTTCAAAATCATTTTTCAACAATATTCGACCCAATACGCATGCGTCAAAAAAATCGCCGGCCAATGAGGTGAGAGTCTATTACTGTCTCTATTAACGTGTTTGGGATCATCTCCTGTTTTTTTTTTTCTTGCACATTGCATTAAACCTAGGAAGGTATTTATATAGAACTCACTGTGGAGTGTTTAGAAGGTATTTATTTTATTTATTATAATTTGTATGAATACTTAGGTGTCCATTTCGGATTTACTGTTTAAAAATGAATTTAGGCTCATTTAACATTCGCAAAATCAATCCCGATGGAAATTGTGTTTTTAGATCTCTATCATTTTGTGTATATAGTACAGAAAATAATTATTCAAACGTACGTAAAATATCGTAGAACACGTAATACAAAATTGGACCACTTATAGTCCGTTTATTATCGGGGATGAATCTTATGGTGTTCCGATTGCTAATGAAAACGATTATGTAAATATATGGTTCTTCATAGAAGTATGTGCTTCTTCACACTTCAATAGAAGCATTGTTTAAATTAATATAATTCTACAAATATGATGCAGTTTTAAAATATTGAGTAATGATTAATATAGTCAAGGAATCTACTCATATACGTAATTAAGTTTTGGTACTTCTCTATTATCTCATCGACCACTTTTCATAACAAAAAACTATCGCCAAACTGTAACGCCAAATAAACGGGAGAACGTTGTCATTAATACGCGCAAATGTTGAATTAAAAACCACTTGACGACATAACAAACACGTATAATGCTTCCGACATCAAGTAAATGGGATTGCATTTTTGGCATTTAATCATACATTTTGGCAATAGTATTTTGTTATGAAAAGTGGACGATGGGATAATAGAGAAGTACCTAAGTTTTTTATACCAATTTTGAAAATTTATCTTTTTTTGACATTTAAAAAAAATAACAGAAAAAACATTACAAATTTGCCCATTTGCTCAGCGGTCAAAGGATTAAGAAAATATTAATGATTAGCGGAACTGGTTCTAGCTATGAAGTAATATTATTTTGCTCAAAAACCCCCAGCAAAAAAATAATTACAAAGAATAAGTAATCGTCTTTAAATATACAAAAAACAATGTGATTAATGGCCAGGATTTTTTTACATATAACATTTTTTATATACAAAATAAAAACCGAAATAACCTCATTCATTTCACCCGATGTCAAAAATAGTTTTGTTTTCCACATTCTTGGGCAAAGCACTAAATCAATAAAATCACCAATTTGTGACAAATTATAAGTTTCATATGAATCGCCCATGAACGGACATGCAAACTGGTAAAAAATGAATGTAATAAATTAAAACATTCAAGATTTGTATACATACAAACAATACAATGTAAATATTAATATTGTTTGTATATATACTTCTTTGTATACATATATTGTTTGTATACATACAAACAAATATAATGTAAACATTATTCAAATATTAAGAGTTTACAAATCAAAACATTCTAAACATTTGTATACATACAAACAATATAATGCATACATACTCTTTACAAATTAAATAGCACACTTATGTAATGACAAAACTTTTAAATCGAATAGAGATAATATATTTCTGTTAAAAAATAATGCTAAAGTTCAGACTTACATATATTATACATTCACATAAAGCTAGTCACATTCCTGCATATTTATTAAATATTTATTTGTTAAATATAGAAATAATATTTTATAATTTATATTCAGGCGCTCAGATTCGCTTTTTTCGAACACATAATAATAAAAATATTACTACCGTGCGTACTGTCTTTTGACATTATATTTACATAATCGAATTCATTATCAATCGGAACACCATAAGATTCATTCCCGATAATAAACAGACCATAAGTGGTCCAATTTTGTATTACGTGTTCTACACGTTTGAATAATTATTTTCTGTACTATATAAACAAAATGATAGAGATCTAAAAAAAAAATTTCCATCGGGATTTCGCCAACTTATGAGCCTAAATTCATTTTTAAACAGTAAATCCGAAATGGACATCTAAGTATTCATACAAATTACAATAAATAAAATAAATAAATAAAATAAATACCTTCTAAACACTCCACAGTGAGTTCTAGATAAATATCTTCCTAGGTTTAACGCAACGTGACAACAGAAAAAAACAACAGATGATACGATCCCAAACACGTTTGTAGAGACAGTCATAGACCCTCACCTCATTGGCCGGTGATTTTTTGACGCATGCGTATTCGATCGAATTTCGATGGAATAGATTTGACAGAATTACCAAACAGCTTTAAATATATGGATTTTATTTTAGAAAATAAACTATTTGTATTGCTGAAAATTCTATTTTTAATTTTATGAAATGTACCTTAAAAAATGTCCAAAAAAAAAAAAAAGCGAGTCATTTGAAAAATGAAAATTTAAAAAGTGTATATAAGTGTAAGAATTGTATTTGGTGAAATAATATTGCGAAATTTGGCAATAAAAGTAGGTCGCCTTACACAAAGTCATCTTGGCTATAGCTGTCTAACTATTCATCTAATTCAGTATTGATGAAAACTAGGAACCTTCTATAATCGAGTTCATGCAATTTAGCTTTGTATGTTTGAGTAAGATTAACTAAATTCTGAAAAACTACGAAGAGGGACCTATCTTTTCTTCTCGGTACAAGCCAGGGGTGACTTTTTTTCAGCTTGAGAAAAGTGTTTTTTTTTAAATTTATTTATTTAGAAGAGGGGGAGAGGGTGGTGGGCGCAAAGTTTGTTCTTGCCTTGCGCGCCAAAAAGTGTAGCTACGCCACTGTGTAATGGGCAGAATTTTAGCCGATATCTCTTGTTGTTGGGGTATGCTCATTTTAAATAAAGAGTGAATAATTTGAGTACTTGAAGGAAATTATGATATTGCAAATTATACTAGATTTAATTAAATATCCTTTTTAAATGAAATGCTTTTTTCCAGATAAAAACTTGCCATTTACAAATTTACTGTACTTTATTTTTTACAAGCCTCAACAATTAAGCTTATAAACAAACATTTATAGTTTTTTAATTTATTCATTGGGCAAAATACCTTTAAAATTCTTTGCTAATTATTGTCATCTGAGATTTTAATACTTTTTTACATCATTTGAAAAATTGATAAAAGTTATGAATTTAATCAATGATTTTTTTAAAAATCATTTGATCAAAATCATGATTTAAATCGTCTGATTAATATCATTGACACCTTAATTACAACCCTTTTGTTTTCTATGTGGAGAAATTGGAGTTAAAGTCAGCTCAAAAGTTGGTTGTTTGAAAAATTGTCAGGTCTAATAGAAACTTAACAATATGTCAATCTTAGCATATAAAAAAGGGCGGATCATAGTTCCACTTAATCATCAAACCTGTCCCATTTAAATAAGAACTATGCTATTTGATGTTCATATATGTACGTAAAAGTAAAATGCAATTATTTCTTCCTGTAACATGTAATAGTTTTTAAAATGTAAAATTGACTTCTGTAACTTTTTTCCTCTTTTTAAATTTTGTTTCTTATTCTAGATTTGTCTTGGATTCTTTCAAAATTTGGATAAAAATGGAGAACCGCAGAACATTACTAATGATTTTATTTTAAAAAGTGACTTTGAAGTGGACATTTGCGGTAGACGATTTCCAGCAAAAGTAAACATCCATTCTCCTAATCTGTCGTCTGGTTTTGAATATGTCATTGATTCAAATGGGTATATTGCTACTCAATTCAGTTCCTGAGATGTGTGAATAGTTTTGAAAAAAGAGATTTTATGTGTAAACTGTTTATATTAAAAATTTTATCAGTTGAAACAGTTTCTAAATATTTTTTTTCTGATATTTGTATCACATGGTATTGAGAAACTTTTAGACTACTTTGTGGTTACAGGGATTTATATAGGAAGAACTTGGGTACTTTAAAGGACCCTTCACAAATTTTTTTCATTTTAAAGTAGGACCTCTTACAATTTTGTTTATTTAAAACATGACTCTTCACAAAAATCTTTTTCTTAAAAATGCGAGGTTTTTTTTCAAAAAGTAAAGATGCAATGCCGAATACTCATTCAAAAAACTTTTAATTGATAAAATGTCCATTACTTATTGGTATACGCCTTTTTTTTCCAACATAGTTGCCGTCATTGTCCAAGCATTTGTTAAGTCTTAGTACAAACTATTGTATCCCACAGTCATAGAAGTTTACCATCTTTTGTCAAAACCACATTTCAACTTCGATTTTGATCTCATCATTGTCGTGGAAGTTTTGTCCTGCAAGATGTTTCTTCAGGTAATGGAATAAGTGGTAGTCGCTGGGGGCACCAGAGACTACAGATGGCCTACCTATTCTGGGTTTTTCATGAACATTGGTTCTACCTCCAGATAAAGCACAGCACCATTTTGTTACATTTTGTGACTCATAATGTTCCCATACATGGACACAATTTCTTTATGAATATCCTCTGGGTGCTCACAGTTTGCATGAAGAAAACGCATGACAGAAAGCACTTCACATTTAGCGGGATTCTGAATTGATGCAGTCATTATAAACACGTACTACACGAAACAGACTGACCGTACAAATAATGAATGACTGTGAGGGAAAGATCCAATGTTCAAGGTTACAATATGTGTTGCCAACGTGCTCATTAAAACTTTTTCTTTCCAGCTGTCTGAGGCGTATCTTTACTTTTCAAAAATACCTCGTAGACCTTTTACAAACTTTTTCTTTCTGTAAAATGAACTCTTCACAAATTTAGTCATCTTAAAAGAAAACCAGACTTGTCACTAAACAGTTGAAATTGTCAAAGAAATAATTTTCTAGCCTATATATATATAAATTTAGGGGAAGGTGGTCTAATGATCCTAACAGGCAAAACAATCCACATATATTTTCTTCCAGACAGGTCGCGCTATCTACAGTGTAACATATAAACTAGTTGTGATAAGTGAAGAAGAAACAATGGTGGTATTCGTGTGATCGCAGTTTTACGTGTCTGAATAGAATTCTTTGAAAAATTGGGGTTTATTTATTTATTTATTGGGTTTTATTTTCTGTTATAAGGTAAGAACTGATTTTCATATTTATTTAGATATACAGTATTTCATGTACAGAAATATAACTTGGTTTTCTTAATGCAGTATGTTTTTAGATGTGAATTACACTTATATATTGTCATAATTACTTTTATATCCTTGATTTTGCCGATAAAAAACAATTTACAATAACTTTTAAATGAAGGATCATTTTGCACTTTGGTGAGGGTAAAATGATCCTTTGGACACTTTTAAAAAAATCTATTTTTTTCATTACTCAATTTGGGTTTAAAATATTATTAAAATATATTTATAATGCAAAATATAGTGTAAAACATACTAGCAAAGGGCCAAAGTTTTATTTAAACAGTTATGTTATTTTACACACATTTTCCCTTAAGGGGATCATTTTAGGCTACCTTCCCCTATGTACGTAAATTTAATGCAATTATATAGTTCATTAAAACAAGAATAAACAGAATGTCTAAACAATAACCGGAATATAGCACAAATTTAAAATTCACAAAATAAGGATTAAAATTTTTTACAAGTAAAATATATATATATACATACAACTTTACAAAAACTGTTAAAAAACTTTAAATAGACCCATACATTATGATAAAAATAGTAGTTAAAAATATAATTAATATGATTTTGGTTAAGGAAATCTATTAAACTTTTACTTTGTTTTTGTTACTGAAATGACCTCATATTTTTATTGAAACAAGAATAAACATAATAAACATAAATAAGCAGTCAAGGAGCGTCTCCTCGACTGCTTGTTGTTCATCTGAGGAAGGCTAATGTTTAGCCGAAAGCTCATGAAATTTTAACATCTTACAGTTTTAATGTTTTGAAGCTGTATTTTGATTTATTGCACCTCGATAGTAACGTAACTTATCAATGTGTTTACATTGTGCTTTGTAAATATTTTATTGGGTGAATTTGACGTTCGTATTATATATATTTTTATATGAATTATTAATGTAAAAGTTTGGGGAAATGATGCCACTTTGTGTAAACATAATAAAATATTTAAGTTTTTAGATAACAACTGGACTTTTCATTTTAAATATGATGATATTCTGACCAGCAAAAGCTTTAAAGTTCATGATTTATAAATGCAAATGCATGGGATCTCTTGAGTATTGTGTGACTTTCATGTATAAAAATCATACATTGAATGCTAATGTATTGATATCAAAATATTTTTAATCTTGCTCATTTTTTTTAATACAGCCCCCCCCCCCCCTCCCAATAAATAAATAAATAATTTAGGTTAAATAAAAGTTTCAAATAATCTTTAAAATCAAAATTAAATATTAAAAAAAGTCTGTTGTAAACCATGATGGCAAAAACTTTCTTTTATGTACTGTTATCCATGTATATATAATTAGCAAATCATGCTTTCATGTATAGGTTGAAAATACTTCAGTGCTTGAAAATGCACAATTCGCTTTAAGTGTAATACAATTTTCACCAGTAAGTTCTTTTCACATGTAATAATTTATTTTAAAGTTTTCTTTCATTATAAATATTCATGTGTAAATATACATATAATTGAATTTACATTGTTTGGAAATTTTATTTAGGTTTTTTAAATTTTTGCAAGGGGCAATTAAAAAATGGTTGTTGGAAAAATAAGAATTAATTCTCTATTTGGACAATGGAATGTTGTATACAAAATTCAAAAACCTCTCCCAAAAATATTAAAAAAAAAAAAAAAAAAATTTGGACACTGCACACTACAATCTAATCAAGTAGGTGTCTGCAAAAGATAGTTATATTGCTATGTATAGTTTTGATGTTATAAAGCTGAACTATTTCAACCTCAAATAGTGCTTGAAATAATTCAACTTAAAAACCATTTGCTTCAGCATGTTTATCATGCATTTGTCTATAAAACCCCAATGTGTGCTGTAGTTTTTGCAGTAAAAACTAATAAAGTTAAAAAGATAAGATTACTTCAAAAATGGCAGTGGCAGCATTAGTAACTTTTTTTTTTCAGAATGGGGATATTCTAAATCTTCCTTTTCTTTTATATTCAGTTTCATTTAATAAATACAGGGTATACAACATTGGCTTCCTGGGTTACAGATCATACTGCCTAGGGTATAGAACATAGGTTGGAATAATTTTTTATTCAAAATTCTAATAGTTTTTTTTTTAAATTTTTTTAGATTGCCTACTAATACCAAAAAACATTTTTATATAAAAAAATGTCAATTTCAAATAAAGTTTTGAATTTTTTTTTAAATTGGTACTTTTGTATAAACATTGAATTTATGTTATAGTTTATTTACAAGTATTTTATGTTATTATATCAACATTTTTGAATTCAAATTATTATGACATTAGATTAAGGAAAATAGACTACAGTCTTGTCATTATGGATTTTTAAGAGGTATTATGCAACACTTATTTACATTACAATTATATTTGTATGAAGGAATCGGGCCGATGTTTCAATGTATAATAATCCCCCAGTCAAATGGAAATGAATGGCAAACTGATTATGGAAGATTGAAACATATTATCACGATTAAAAGCAATTTTCTTTGATCAGATTGCCATTCATTTCCCTTTGACTGGGGGGATGTTGTGGCCCTGAGGCTTCATCTGCCACTGTCGAGATAGCTGATAGCTATTTTTGGGATTTATTAAGTAGGGTTGGAACAGTTTAAACCAACATTTTTTTTCTGTGTCAAGAAAAAAAAAGATTTCTTTAGAACAAATTGAATATAATGTTTTCTCTTTGTTGTAATTCGAGTGTTTCAAATCATTGGATATAAATAAATTCTACTTTTAACACTTTATCTCAGCAGTATAAATTGTACATAGTGAATTTAGGTCATGTTTGTATGTGTGTAGGATGAAAAATAACGTGTGTTATGAACATATTTGATGCACTGGAGAGTTATCTTAAACCAAGGTCAACATATAAACATGTGAAATCAACAAAGTTAAAATAGATAAGTATATTTAATATCTGGCAAAAAATATTTTCATTTTAAAAAATGCAGATTATTTACAGCAATTTATAACATAAGATGATCTTATATGATAGATTAGAGATTTTGATGATTTTGAGATCTTAGAGATTTTGATGAAGCTGTAAAAGAAAATTTTTCTCGAATGGGGAAATTATCCTTTAAAAATTTGAATATGCAACATGTTAATTAAGTGTGATGGCTGTTAAAATCTTTTAGAACATGACAACTTTTTATAAAGCTACTCTGTATTTCAAAAACAATATTTTCTGGAGAGTCTAAAAGCTGGTAAATAAATTTCTTTTACTGTTGTTTTTTTTCTAGAAAGATTTGGAGGAGAAGTGTCTAGTAATAATGATTAGTACTTCTTGAAAGAAGGTGGAAAGACTTAACTGCTAAATGTCAAATCATTCCAAGAATTCCGTATAAAAAGGATTTTTTTTTTTTTTTTTTTTTTTTTTAGAAAATAAAACAATTTCTCACATTTAATACTCTGACAGAAAAAAAGAATCATCCCAGATAGCAAGAGGTTATAAGGAAAATGTTTTGAATAACTGTGGAAAAATTAATTTTATTTATTAAAAACTACATTATATATTTATTTAATTGTTGAAGGTTTTTGATAAAGAGATTCAGGCAGGGGTCACAGACCTGCTCCAATTGCACCAAACTGCTCCAAATGAAAATATCTGCTACAATCTGCTCCAAATGCATTTTTTTTACTACTTTTGCTCCAAAACGAGCATTTTGTTTTTTCTTTTCTATGGTGAAATCGGATTTCTTTGTGCTATTTTCTTCCCAGGAATGCCATTTTTCCGCTGAATGGCAGATTTCCCCTTTTTTAATTTTTAAAAGTCGAATCCACGATCTGATGTCAAGTGATCACAGAAAAAAAACAGCGATTTTCATCGGACTCTCACAAAATAAAACCTTGATTTTCGGCAAGCGAACTTGAAGTAAAATCATGATTTTTGGCAAGTGACCGAGAAATAATATTGCGAATTTCATGAAACGATCGCAAATTGAAACTGCAATTTTCGTCAGACGATCACGAAATAAAACCTTGATTTTCAGCAAGTAACCGCGATATATGACTGCGATTTTCGGCAATTGACCGCGAAATAAGGCTGCTATTTTCGTCAAACAATCACGAAACAAAACTGCGATTTTCGTCAAGCGACTGCAAAATAAAACTGCAATTTTTGTCAATGATCGCGAAATAAAACCTCTATTTTCGGCAAGCGACCTCGAAGTAAAACCTCGATTTTCGGCAAGCGACCTCGAAGTAAAACCATTATTTTTGGCAAGTGACCGAGAAATAATACCACGATTTTCGTCAAACGATCCCGAAATAAAATCGTGATTTCCGCAAAATAAGCTGCAATTTTCGTCAGACGACCTCGAAGTAAAACCTCGATTTTCGGCAAGCGACCTCGAAGTAAAAACCATGATTTTCGGCAAGTGACTGAGAAATAATACCACGATTTTCGTGAAACGATTGCTAAATAAAACTGCAATTTTCATCTGACGATCGCGAAATAAAACCTCGGATTTTCGGCAAGCGACCTCGATTAAAAACAATTTTCGACAAGTGACCACGGAATTTCATCAAGCTTCAGATTCTGTTAGACCTTGACTTAAATAGATGCTGATTATGTTTTGGTGTAAACTGCCCAACAAGTGGAGCTGCTATGCTGCATTTTTCCTGATTTCCTTGATAGCTATACCTCAAGAACTAATGCACAGAATTTCTTCAAAATTCAGATTTACACTTTGACATAAATAAATGTTGATTAGGTTTTGGTTTAAATATTCTGACAGGGTGCATTGCTATGCTGCATTTTTCACGATTTGTGCAATAACTATATCTCAAGCACAGAATTTCATGAAATTTCAGACTCTGTTAGACCTTGATCTAAATAGATCCTTATTAATTTTGGGTGCATACTGCCCAACAAGTGTCGCTGCTATGTTTTGTTTTCATGATTTCTGCGATAGCTATATCTCAAGCTCAAATACATTAGCATTTAATTTTTGTTGCAGACGATTTGATTTATATAGAACAATATTTTGTGATAGCCACACCATACTAGTTAGTATTGCTAATGCACCCCTGATATAAATATTTCATGGAGTAATGGAGGGGTTAAATTACTTTTCATTTCTTTGTTTTTTATCTATGGCAAATGATCCGAAATTTGGAATCACTGAGGTCCGGAGTATAGACTTTGTACTGTATGAGATTTCAACATATGTGCTGGGTACAATGGTGATACTGAATTTATTTTTAAAAGAAGAGCTTTTGCTGCTCCAAAAACTCGATTTCCTGCTCCATAAGTCATTTTTTGTTGCTCCAAAAACTCACTTTTCTGCTCCAAAAGCCGTTTTTGACTGCTCCAAAACCTGCTCCCATTCTTCCTGAGTGAATGTGACCCCTGTTCAGGAGATCAAGGTTTAACTGTGTACAGCAGTTTATTCTTTAAACATAAGATACAGTTGTTGCAAATAATGTTTAAATTGTAAATGATTTTAATTTTCTATATAACTGACTGCCATAATTTAAATTACTTTCAGATGAAGTATTATTACTTAATTAGTACCCAACAACACATATTTTTATCAACAAATGTACATGTACTTATAATAGGAAATAATACTTTTAAAAAAAACCTTGTTTAAACAAAACAAAACATGAAATTTTTTTTTTTTAATTTGGGTTTTTGAAGATCCTGTTATTAAGTAATATCATTTACATATTTGAAGATCAACTTGTATAAAATGTTGCTGTGTCCCGAGATGGTTCGTTTTGAGAGATTTTTACAAATTTAACATTATTTGTTCTTAATAACTTTGTTCATAATAATCTACTGTGAATCTGTTTTATTTATTATTATTAATGTACAAAATATGTTTTTAAACCATTTAAAAGCATATGAGCATGAGAAGGTTAAAACTTGCCAAAAGTAGACTTTTAAAAGAAGTTTTCCAGTTTTTAATTATTATTATTAGACATTTTACTAGCTCATGTTGTGATTTTATTGTTGAATCACATGTTGTATTTATGCATGCTGAAGGAAATCAGTGCAATATATTTCTTTCTTTCTTTTTTATTTCTTTCATTCTTTAAGGATGTTCTGAAACCCAAACTGATCACTTTTCTACCACATTCCTAAATTCCTTTTTATAAATAATTGGCAGGTTTTCTTGTTAAGAGACTATGAAATCAAATAGTATTTTACATTTTTCGATATAGGCAAAAGATTTTTCAGATTATACTGTCAAACTTAGCATTTTGAACTGAATTTCGGGATGTGATAGACCAATAAAGATTGTTTTGTGCCAACAATCCCTTATAATGCAGCATGTAATATATTTGTTGCAGAAATGTAAATTTCTATTCGATTTTGAATCATTTTAAAGTCATGCCTGCAAGTGTAATTTTTTTATGTTTAAAAATGATTCCATAAATGTGTTAGAAAGCAGGGAGAAAAATATTTTATTGAGACCTACTTTAAATAAAAAGGCAACATTATTTAAAATTTTTCTCTTAGCAGCTTTATTTGTATATATTTTTATGTACATCATTTTTATGTATTTTCATCTGTGAAATGGACAGCAAGTTAACAATCCATTACATTTCCAAACAAATTATGGACAATAATATTTACAGAACAATGAAATGGTAAGCATAGTATGTATTAAAATGAATGAAATAGTTAACTTCTGTATTTTTAGGATGTTGGAATTTACACCCTGTAAAATTTGTCATCTATGATGATAAACACTAGGATGAAAATCACATGAAGATGATTAAGTAGAAAATACATATTTTTTCAACAATTCCATAAGATGATCTATTGTTTATTCTATTGTAAAGTTCTTTATTCAGACAACAGACAACAGACATTCTCACAATTCAGATTTAATTATGGGGCTATTTTTATACATTGTTTGATTCATGAGCACCGACTGATGAAATCCAGGAATATTTTCAAACAGATATGCCTATGGATACAGCCTTGACCGAGTTTTTTAAATGTGAAATAAGCAAGTAATTTTTTATCAAAAAGCAATATAGAAATAACAAATTAGAAATAATTAAAAATTCAAAAGTAAGCTTTTATTGTCTTTTTTCAAAATGGAAAATTTAAACTTTTTTGTCTTTACCCCCAGAATTTCCTATTTGAGATATGTTTTTAAACACATGAATGAAATGGAAAACATAAGTAAATATTGTCTTGCACGGAGGCTTCAGGGGACAGAACCTGTCTGACGGAAAAGCCTTAATTCTTTTTTTTTCTCAGTATATATTTTAGTAAATTGGAAAGAATAAATTTAACTTCTTTTTTTCCCCCTCAAAATGACTAGAGAAAAATAATTTTTTTAAAATTAAATTTCAAAACTCAGAGAAGAGTAATGGACCTCCATTGCTTCCTTGCCAGTGTCTATGGTTTAATTCAGTGGTTCCCAATCTTTTTTGGCCATATTCCACCATAGCATCTCTAAAATCATGATCTCCCGTCCCTATGACATTATACATATAATTCTTATTATTTAAAAGGTGAAATGTTATCCATATTGTGAAAGCCTAAAAGAGGATTAATATTGACAGGTCATTTCACAATTTTTAGCTTACTCAAACAGTTAAAATTTTTCTCACAAATATGTTTTAATATAACAATATAGATGCAATGAAACTATATGTCTTCTTTATATGTAGAACAGTATTGTTGTACCTTGCCAATTTACCTCATAAGTAAAGGTACTATAGTCTGGCGACGAATTTCTATTTTTATAGCTCATTCGATTCGTCTCATCGAGTTAAGTAATTTGCTACCTCGCATATCGGCTATTGAGTTTTGATAATGACAGGGGACCGGGTCAAAGTTCAAAATTTCGTTCATTGAAAACCAGTTGCCGTCAAAGAAACAAGTAAGATTTAAATTTATTTATGGTTCTTACACTGACAGGCATTGATGATAGTCCGTTTTTGACACATTATTCATTCCGAAGAAGTGAGTAAAACAAAAATATTTCTCACAGTGCACACAACAAGCAAAGGCTTCTTCAGCTGACTCGACGACGCATTCAAAACAGCTCTGCTTTCTTTCTGGAATTTTAAAACAGTAGTCTGTAGGGGTGACGTAGTTTTCGTCTTTATCAAGTATCCTCTTTTGGCAAATCCATACTTGAACATAGGAATTAACTGATACAAACTGTAAAAACAATTAATAAACTTAAATCGCACTTATTTCTTTGAAGGTATCTGTTTTTCACTGAACGAAATTTTACCCGGCCGCCTGTCATTATAAAAACTTAATAGCCGATATGCGAGGTATAAAATTACTAAGCTCGATGAGATGAATCGAATGAGCTATAAAAGTTGAAAGTCGCCGCCACAGACTATATATAGTTCCTTTACTTGTCAGTGTGAAACAAAGCTCTGCATTACTGTCTGTACATGTGGTCTGTGTTTTCTCTTCAAAAAATTTTTTGAAGAGACTGTCACATTTGTTTGGCATTGAATTTGATAGCATTGATACATTTTACAATTACATTTAGTACCTCATTATAAACAAATAGAAATTTTTTTACACTAAGATTTCTCTATGAATAATACAATACGCAAGAAACATTTCTGAATTCTTCTTATCAATTTTAGGTAGCCACTTTTCTTTTTCCTTTTAATACACTTCTCTATTATCCGGCTTTCCCTTCCACATAATCGTCAGTTGACCAGCATATTAGTCTGATTTTAAAGTTTAAATGTATTATAATATATGTATATATGCAGCCTGCATTAGAGACATAAAAAAATTACTATTTATCCATTTTCTTCTGATGCCCGTTTGGGGATTTATTAATTTTTAATGTTGATAGGTACGGGTTTAGATATTTCAAATATTTTTTTATGTTAAATGTGTCCAAGACTGTCAGTTTGCGATAGATTCATGTGTAAAACTTTCTTCATGGGACACATTGCATAGCTGATAGAAATACAACTGTCATTGAATAAATTATAGTCGGAAAAAACTGTGTAAAATTTTAAAATACAATTATAACCAGAAACATTTAAATATTTTAGATATAAAATAAGTATCTAAATCTCTTAAGTGTGTTTGATGCAATAATTTTAGACATTCATGTTCATATTCGAAACTTTTAAAAATTCAATAAAAAACTTACTTTTTTATTTTATTTTTAAAATTTGCATTTGTTATTTTTATTTTTAGCCAATAATATCATCCCCCACACCCGAAAAAAAAAAAAGAGGGAGGATTAGCTAAATATCAAATCTCTAATTGCCCTTCTATGCAGCCTACACCCTATGTTGGGAACCTCTGGTTGAATTAATATGTTTTAGCTGATTCTTTTTTTTCTAATCGAAAATTCCTTTAGCTTATTTTTAAGTCAAATGAAGACATTATGTACAAAAGATACAAAAATTATTTTTTTGCACATTATAACACTTCTTTGTAAATGAAAATACTTTTATATACAAGAAAATAATACTGTGGTATGTAATATAACAGAGTAAAAGTTAACTTTTGTAATTAATGTGGCAAATGTATCCTATTTCTTATATCACTACGATTGTGTACCAGAGATGCGATGGACTTGGCTGAAATCGAAGTCTGTTCTCAAGCTTGACGTAAACTTGATCTTAATAAATTACATCAATATTTAGAGTACAATAAGCACAAATAATTATGAGCATTTTTCCTTCTCTTAAACTGAAGAAAAAGATATACAGTAAAACCTCCAATTATCCGAACTACAGTTATCCGGATCGCCAAATATCTGAATCAAAAAATCGCATTAAATTGGTCAGTCAGATCTCAAATTCCCCTTTCTGTTGTTAAAGCTATGGGAGTGGAATGCATCTTTATTTTTAAAATATAACCTCAGAAAATTGATATTTTTGACTTTTTTTTCTGTGTACTCTTTTCAGGTAGATTTCGTAAGAAATACTACCTATTACATTCTCTCCTAAGTTGGAAATTTTGAAAATTTTTTGCAGATCTACGCCGATCATGACTCCCAGAACCCAAAACCACCCCCAGTTCAAAACTTTATCTATCTATCTATCTATCTGTCTATCTATCTATGTCACTTTTTTTTGACCACGATAACTGGAAAAATTCTGCATAAATCTCTTCCAAACTGATACATAAAATCAAGGGTTATAAAATCTCGGTCAAGTTCGTTAATGGGCAAAATCGAACCAAGGGGGGGGGGGAAATGGGGGTACTTTTTGTGAAAACAGAAAACCCCTCATAATTTCTTTATTATTATACGTATCGAATCCGTTTAAAGTTATTATTACTTCTAGGAAAAGGGCCGAAAATTTATGTATGACAGATTTTTGATATAATTGAAAATGGCCCCCAAGGGGGGTTTTAGAAGAAAAAAATCATAGCTTCGTCAATTCACAAGATATCAAATCCGCGTAAATGTATTATTAATCCTCTTAGTATTATCTAAAACTTTTATATTGACAAGTTTTTTATAGGACTAACCGTTATAGCAAAAAAAAAAATTAAAAACAAAAAAATCCCTGCCGCTCCGCCTGCAAACAAGTTATTTTTCGAAGTAGGCGGTTCCAACTCCCGCATCTTTTCGAAACTGATACATAAAATCTCGGTCAAGTTCGTTAATGGGCAAAATCGAACCAAGGGGGGGGGGAATGGGGGGGACTTTTTGTGAAAACAGAAAAACCCCATACTTTCTTAATTATGATACATATCGAATCCGTTTGAAGTTATTATTACTTCTAGGAGAAAGGCCGAAAATTTATGTATGACAGATTTTTGGTATAATTAAAAATTGTCTTAAGGGGGGGGAGGGGGGTTTTAGAAGAAAAAAATTCATAACTTCGTCAATTCCCAAAATTTCAAATCCGCTTAAATTTATTATAAATCCTCTTAATATTATCTAAAATTTTTATATTGACATGTTTTTTATAGGACCAACTCTTATAGCAAAAAAAAAAAAAAAAAAAAAAAAAAAAATCTTTGCTGGCTCCGCCTGCAAACAAGTTTGGTTTCGAAGTATGCGGTTCCAACTGCAGCATCATCGCAAAGGTCATTTCTTCCGCAATTCCCGACAAACAGGTGCCCCACGGTCTGCGTCTTCGAAATCTACCTGTGCCTGTAGGCCGAGCCGTCAGGGATTTTTAATCTATATATATTTTTTCAAGTTGTCAAAATATTTCTAAAATATGTGCTTAAATTTATCTGAAGTGTTAAAATCTTACTCGCAGCTCTTACGATTTTAACACAAAAAATGAAGCAAATATTTTAGAAATATTTTGTCAACTAAGGAATAAAAAAAGACATCCTTTAAGAAGAGTACAAGTCAAAAATATTAATTTCCCGAAACTATATTTAAAAAATGAAAATGCATTCCACTCCCATAGTTTTAACATTAGCGACGGGAATTTGAGATCTAACCAACCAACACCCTTAAGGGGAAATTTCTTATACAAATGCAAATTTATGTATTTTTTCCTAAAAATAGAATTTCCATAAAACTCTTATTTAAACCAAGTTTATATTTGGATCATTCTCTAAGTCAGTATTTACAGTTTACGTCAAAAGAACTAATTTCGTTGGACATTAAGAAAAAAAAGGGGGTTTTCTTATAAAATTCGTTGGACTTGTTAAACTAATACATGTTATATAATATATATGTATAACATGTTTGTATACATGTTATACAAATTGTTTAATGTATGTCCTCTGGTTTAATGCATGAGCGTTATTTTTAAAGTAAGGTCCATTTTGCTATTAAAAAAATAAGTACATTTAGGAAATTTATTTTTTACAAGATTCGTCATACTTTTTTTTTCTATATAGTTTTCATGTCTGTTGAAACATTTGTCGTAAAGTCTGGAAGTTCTTGTAACCTTTCCTCGTCGAATGTTGAGGCTGGTGAGGAAATTCACACCTTAACCGCTGTTTTCACTTTTTCTTCAGTTTTGACTCGATGGTGGCCGAGAAACGATTTCAGGTATCGGAAAAGATTATAGTCACTGGGCGCGAGGTCAGGACTGTATGGAGGATTCTCAAATTGCTCCCACCCAAAAGATTCGATGGGTGGGAGCAATTTGAACCCACTATTGCTCCTACCCGTGATGGTGGGAGCTGCTCAAACACAATCTAGAGAGACTGTGTTTGAGAAGCAGTGTGTGGCTTTGCATTGTCGTGAAGTAACAAAATCCCGGAAGACAAGAGGCGATAACTGGCTTGTTGCTATAAAAAAACCGGATTACTGACCATATTTTACAGTTGTTGGCATAGCCGATCCATTTGAACATGTTTATCGCTCACTCTGAAGCAACACACCAGTGTTGCCAGATAGTCAATTTCTCTAAATGTTATGAAATGTTCCCCAAATCGGTGTTTTTTTTTTTTTTTTTTTTTTTTTCTTCTGTTCGAAAAAGTCCCAAACTCAGTTTTTATTCAAAAAGGTAAATTTCAAATTTACGAATATCTCAAAATAATCAAGCCCTTTTTTGAAAGAATTCCCCACTTCGAAAGAACAGAATTACGAACTGACATTTTTATTGTGATTGATTACTTTCTTGAAGAAAATAACACGAATTATGAAAAGATAAATAGGTATTATAATTAGATAAATAATAAATTAGAACTTAAAACAAGTGTAAACTGTAAAAGACGAGCCCGAGGATACTGATTGATAATTATCAATCTGTAATATTTATCAATTATAATTAATAAATTTCTCTTTCCGAATAGACGAATCAAGATACCAGATGACTAAAAGCAAACTTTAACTTAAAAACGCGAAATAATGAAAAAAATCCCGAATTTTTCCCCCAAAAATGTTGATACTCCCCAAAAATTTCCCTGGATTTTCAAAATTCTCCAATATGGGGACAAAATCCCCAATCTGGCAACACTGCAACACACTGATACCGTAGCTGCACAATTGGCGTCTGTTGTAGCACAAAGGATGCCGAGAGTCTGTATCTGCACGCATGCGCTTTTCTGCAAGCGCGCGACATTTAAGTAAATAGATATTTTGTAACAGACCTTTACTTTAAAAATAACCCTTGTATATATACTCTCGCAAAATTTTTAAATGGATGCTTTGATTGTATTTTTTTTCTCTTTTCTTGGTGGAAATGGTGGTTCTGTTTCTTTATCATCAGGATTTAACAGTAATATGTTTGTCTATCTGTCAAATTTTAACTTTCATAAAAGTTGATTAGTCGTCATAAAATTTTAATATCGTGTTTCGGTACAGAGTACTACTTTACATTTTTAAAGTAGTCGTCGTCTCTTGTATAATTTTTTTACAGGGGCACGCCACATATTTTAATATAGCATCGTCTGCATGATGAGAGTCTCACGTTGGTCAAAATGAGCGGTATTTCCAACATTTGGTTTCGGGTTGGATTTTGACTCTTGTGTGTCGGGTTTGGTAACCTGTTTTCAAAAGAAAGTGTCCACAATATTGTTTCAGATGTAAAACTATACATTTGATTATAAATGAGTACATGTATATGTTCATTTATCTACATAAAAGATAAAGTTCATTTTAAAGATATCGAGTATTTTACCATAATTTCATTAAAATCTATATATATATTTGTCTTACGTGGCGCGAAAATAGGGTTGAATTTGTAACTTATGGTTGGCAACAACCGTAGTTTCTAGAGCTCAGACCATTGAACCATGGCTTCCTGCGATCTCTATATAGAGATCGCAGGAAGCCATGATTGAACAGACTAGATTATGTTAGATTAGCTCCACCTCCGATATGGCCGTCAGTATGAGAGCATTGAAACCATAGAATGAAGCTCAAACTAGCAATTATTAAAAATAAAATAACATGTACGTAATCCAAAGCGTCTGAGAAGATTCCTCATTTTAATTATGAGCAATATCGTTAATTTCGAATGAATTCTCAACTCTTATTCAGAATTCATTTACGAATTTCACTCACTCAAAAGTCGGAGAAGAAAAAAATCAACTTTGTAGATTGCACCTGGCGCCATCTGTTGATGTATTGAGGAAGTAAAAGATAATTTCTACGTAGCTTTTTTTTTTTTTTTTTTCTAATGAATTTAAGTCGTGC
Source organism: Maratus michaelseni (assembly GCA_963931845.1). Taxonomy (NCBI): domain Eukaryota; kingdom Metazoa; phylum Arthropoda; class Arachnida; order Araneae; family Salticidae; genus Maratus; species Maratus michaelseni. The sequence goes on along the minus strand of OZ007598.1, from coordinate 112,873,802 downwards.
TGTACAAAAGATCCTTCTTTCATAGTATTTCAAAGATTTATATGCTCATTGGTAGCGCCAACTAAATACATTTTCAGTTGTGTTTTCAACGGATAATTACTTTTTCACATGAAAAAAAAATTGTCAATTTCATATGTTCAAATGTTTTATGGTAGAACTCATTCCGGCTAGAATTGCTGAAAAAAAGGGGGCGAGCGAGCGAAGCAAGCTGTGACCGCGTAGCAGTCTCAATGTGAATTGCTTCGCAATTCACGGGGGGTTGGCGAGCGTTAGCGAGTAGGGGGCTGAGCCCCCTAGTATAGTTTAATTATCTTGTATTTCGGGTTAACGCGCTTGAGGTTTGGATCAGGTATAACTCGACCCTATCAATATAACCATAAACTGGTTTTAATTTATGTATTTTATTGAACATGGTTTCTCGCAAATTTTCTTTCATTATTGTAACAACTATTGTTCCAACTCTCATACGCTTAAAACTACATAGTCATGTCTGCCAGCGTCAAATTCGTGCAAAACTTGGCGACACGTGGTAAAATATCCATCGCCAAATTTGGCGTCAAAATTAGGTTGCCATAAATGAGGCCAACTTAGTGATAGTTTACAATTTTTTTTTAAATTCTCATCCGAATTCCATTATAAAAGAGGAATTTCCTATAATTGGGTTCCACGCATTTTAGTTTTGTGTCTTTGAATAACATTAAGCTGAATTGTTGGGAAGATACCCTTTCCTTCCAGAAGATTTTTTTTATAGCAAAGCAATGATAATTGCTTTGGATTGATCGACGCTTCGCTGACGTTGATTGTAGCCAACGTATTATAAAATTTGCTAATTCGCAAGTGCTTTTATTTATTTTCCGTCTTTCTTAATTTTGAATAGGCTGTGAACCGGATTTCTGGATATTCGAATTAGGTCTGGAGCACATTAGACCGGATAATTGGAGTTTTTCGGTGTTTTAAAAGACATTGAATATTTTTATGCAACCCACTTTTTCTGGGAAAAGTGCTCGTAAACGCTTTTGATAATTAAAATGTAAATTGTATTACAGCTTTCATTACTTGTTAAGCATAAGTTGATTGAAACATATGACATTATTAAATTAAATTAATTTTTTATTTATCTCGTATAAAAAAAAATGCTGAAATATAATTTCTTTATTCACATAAGGCATGTATTTATATACCCACAGAATGCTATTTGCATGGATCGTACTGGTCCATTTTTTGAATGCCAGTATTTCTGAAGACATTTTTTTGTGCTAGGTTTTTACAATATTTGCATCAAAAGTTACCGCCTGGGTAGGTTCCTACAAAATTTACAAGAAAAATAAAAAACTAATATGTTCTGGCAATCACAAAATTTTCCTCTACATAAATCAAATCAATTAAATGATTTAAATAGTACGAGAAATTACATCGATTTAGCAAATAGGTTTTTTATGCATATATAAACGCATAATATTGTGATGAAATTTTGTTGAATTCTGTGCATTTAAACTGGCGCTATAAGCATCGTCTATTTCGAACAAATCATCGAATTTTGGAACCTCTTCTTAGATGACTGCAATAAAAATTAAATGACAATCTATTCCTATCATGAGGATTCTAAATTTGATGTTTCGTTGAATTCTGCGTTCATAAACTGAAGACATAAGCATCGCATAAATCGAACAAATCATCCGTTTGCCGAACTCCCTCTACGGAGATTTTGTCCAAAAACTAATCAGCAGCAGTTCAAATAAGGATAGAACTTCATATGAAATGTCATCTTATTCTACGCTGTAGTTCCTGAGTTAGAGCGCCCACAAAATTTGTGTTGCATACACACAGACTCACGGACAGACATTTTTAAAAACAGTCAAATCGTGTTCAGGATTTTCAAAAACCTATAAACGTGCATACCCCGGAAGTTGAAAAAATTTCACGAATTCAATACTTTCTTCTTGTATAGATAGAAGAAAGTAAAAAGAAGATTTTTCTTTTTAAAGTGGTATTAAAAAAAATCGGACCGAGTGAGAGGCCTGTATTATCACTTCATATGGTTTTTAATATTTTTGTACTTTTTTTTGTGTGTGTGTATAGATATGCGTTAGTAGCAGCTTGAAATCTATGTTAAAATTACTTGCTTATATTATGCTATTTGGTGTGGTTTTTTTGTAAAAAATATTCTCGTGTTTTAAATTGATTCCTGGAAAAATTAATAAGGATTATTGATAAAATATTATTTTTATAAATGCTGAAAAGTGAGAAAAATAATTTCCATTCTTAAAGTAAATGCCAAGAATTTACTTTTTTTTTTTCTCTTCATTTAATAAGAAATCTTATTTACATATGCTATATATATCATGAAAAATGTTAAGTTTTCATTTAAAAGCTCATACATTAACCTTTTAATATCCATTGTCCAGTAGTAATAGATATTACTTTTCAACTGAATTTATTGATAGATGCCGGCAGAACGAATTCCATTGAGAAGCAAGATTTTAGAACAGATGTAGTCCTCAGCCTATATATATATATATATATATATATATTTTTTTTTTTTTTTTTTTTTTGATACTGTGCCAAAATGCCGTTTCTGAAAGTCAAGTTTAAAAGTCTAGTAAAATTCCAGTTGTGAAAATAGTCACTAGTAGGAGAATTTAAACACGAATTCGGTTAAACTTTGATTTAAAAAAAAATTCAGATCCCCGCCCCCATGCAAAATAATTTTAAAGATGTCAGCGTAAAAAAAACAAATACAGGAATTTAAAAATTAAAAAGCATTAAACTTTTTGTACCCTCATGGAAAAAAAAGGATACCTCCGACTGATTCTGCCGCAAATTATCTTATAAAAGTGTGACTAGTGCCAATCGATTAATAATAACATTTACTTTTAAATGTTATGAATGGATTAGGTTTTGGGAATGGTCTACGTATTAAAAACTGCACAAACTTTCTTTTTTCAAACGGTAACACCCACTTTTGAAGCTTTTTTTTTTTTTTTCTTTTGAGGACCTTGAATCAAAACAGTCCGGAAAAAGGTATTTAATATACTTTTCTGAAATCGTCACAGAACTATAAAAGAAAATGATGTTAGAGATATACCGTAATTTTCGGAAAATAAAATTAAGATCTTTCAATAAAAAGTACCAAAAATACTCAATTAGTCACCAGTAAGATTATACAGGAATTTCAGATATAAAATAAACTTACTTTGTATAAAAGAAAATCCTGCAATTTTTTTCCGGTAAGAGACTAAGTTTTTTTTTTCCCCCTGTGAATCCTTTGATAACAGAACAGTAATTCCCCTTACTAGTTAGACCTTCGAAAAGTAAAGTTTCTGTATATCTCGAAAACTAATTATTCGATTGAGCTGAAACTTACACACCCATGTTTTTGGCGATTTTAGTTCGTTTTAAGTAAAAATTAATGTAGGTCACAATTCATATTTTTTTAAATATAAATTTATTAATAATTTTCATAATTAAAATATGTTTCCGAATCAAAAATAATGCTTGGAATGTGTTTGAGTCTATTCATTCTGTCTCATTTTAAAAAATGTATACTCAATCGGATAATATAATAGTCAAAAGTGGGTATTACCACTTGAGAAAAAAGTGGTGCAGTTTTTAATATGTAGACGCCCCCAAAATCCTAACCTATGCATAAGATTTCAAATCAGACGTTATTACACACTAATTGCCTGATACCAGTAGAATATTTATACTTTGATTTGCCGACTAATTAGTCGGGGGTATATATATTTTTTCCATAACTGTTTATTCTTTTTCCACCACTGAACTCTCCGTTTTATATAATTTTAAATACATGAATGTATAGAAATAGATTAATTATACTTGTACTGCATAGGAGTTCAGGGAAAGGGACGGGTGCAAAGTTGCCCCTGATGAAAAATATTAGTTCCCTTTTCTCTTAGTGTTTAACTATTTTAAGTCACTTGCGAAGAATATTTTTGCAATTTTGGTTTTCAAAATCTCCAGATTAAAAAAATATATTTAATCATATTCCAAAATGCAAGGAAGAGCTCTTCCTGGCCTCCTATTACCTGTGCCTTATTTGCCTATAATTTATATACCTAAAATTTCGCTTGGAAGGTAACAGATAGTGGATTTATAGACAAATGTAGGCATGCTTAATCTGAAAGTAATACCCATTACCACTGGACAGTGATCGTAAAGTGTTAAACTTTCATTTCAACAAAGTTCAGTTAGCATTTTTTGATGCATCCTCACAGCATTGCTCTGAGTCTAATGAAGTTGATTTATTTAAATCGTTAAACTTCACTATAGCTGGTGGTTGAGATCCACTGGGCAATAAAGGTAAAGTATCACAAGCAGTCCATGATCTTGTCTTAGGTATGGATGTTTCCGTTTGTTCTGATGACCTTTTCCTAGATGGTATAAGTAAGCTAGTCCATGTAACTGGAGGTCGTATTCTGTCATCATCACATGCTATGGCTTGGTTGGAAGAACTTGGTTCATCATTCCTAAAATTGAAAGATTGCTGCAAACCATCAAATAATACTGATGCTAAGTGTCTAACTTGGCTAAGATTAGATGCATCTAATATCTGACTGTCAGTTATGGGTTTTGAAGAAGGTTCATCAGGCTTTTCGACTGGTGAATCTAGTGAATAATCTGTTGATGCAAGGAAAGATGGGCCAGATGATGATCTGTAATGACCTAATGTTGGCTTTCTCCTATTTGTACCAGTGCTGTGAAATCCTGGTGCAGTTTTGGAAGTGGGGGTTGACGGACCAGCACTTCTAGAGTCACCTTTCTTAACTACCCTTTTTGGCTTTGGTGGACGAACTGTGATAGTCATTGACTCAGGATGGGGTATTATTGCACTAGGCAGTGTTTTGTTAGGATTCTTATGCATCATTTCTTTAAAACTTCGTTTTTTATTAATAGTCATTTTTCCTTGATCTAAGATTTTAGGATTGACAAGGATTTTACCGTCACTACTGCATCTAGTGAAGTGTTTATTGTTCATAAGTTTGCAGGAACATGCGCCCTGACACTCGCATGATTGGACAGGTTCATTATCACCAAGACTAGAATTTGTAAGGTTTATCACACCGCTTTGTGGACACACATCATTGTTATTTTTCGAATGTTCAGGCGAAATGTGATTATGCATTCGACTTTCCTGCATGGAAGGAGGTGGTTCACTAGGAACAGAATTAGCACATTGTTCATAGTTGTTTCTATCACAGATGTCTCTTGTTAAAAGGATTCCCGGCTCCATTTCCTCTGGTAATGGTACTTTTAATATCATAGGGTCTTGCATTCCCTGTCTTGACTGATGATGCCCCCTTCCTCTTCTTGGGTGGACATTAATACAAGAGTTTGTATTAATACAAGAGTTTGTATTAGGACTGTCGTTTCTGTATGCCCTGTTTTCAACGCCATTAGCTTGATATCGACTATTTCGGATTCTTCCTCTACCGATGCTGCTGTAAGGTGGTGGTGGTGGAAGATACATTTTAATAACATCTTCATACGATGGAGGTGGATCATACAAGGGCAAGTCAGAGCCGCCACGATGTAAAGGTGAATTTTCCATGTCTGAAACAAAATAAGAAATTGTTATTTTTAAATATAAAAAAATGATTTTTCTATAATAAAATTAATTAACAATTAAATTTTTTAATTTGAAATATAATTTCTTAATAATTTTTGATTTTCCAATAGTTTTATAACTAAGTAACGTAAAACAACGTGTTATACACCAAACCCTTTCCCCTCAAATTACCTACCTGGCAATGTAAGTCCCATAAAAATCCATTTAGCAGAACGTGAATTATCGGCGTTTGGAATAAAATTCCCATTCATATTTTGGTTGGCCTAATTATAGAGCTTTCTCCAATAGTTCTATAACTAAGTAACGTAAAACGACGTGTTATACACCAAACCCATTCCCTCCAAATTACCTATCTGAGAATGTAAGTCCCATAAAAATCCATTTAGCAGAACGTTAGTTATAAGCGTTTGGAATGAAATTCCCATTCGCATATTTTGGCTTATTTTTCTTCCAGTTTTGCACATAAAGCTACTTTAATGGACGTTTCTTCGAATATACTTCATTAGGAAGGGTAAGCTACAATGCGCTTGAAGGAAAATAGTTTGTTATTTTTATGCAGTGTTATTCTATTGTTTATCTTATAAATCTAAATTTATATAACTTTCTCCCATAGCTATATAACTAAGCAACATAGAACGATGCATTAAAACTTTCTTCCTAAAATTACCTAACTGACAATGCAAGTCCCATAAAAATCCGTTTAGCAGGACGTGAGTTTAAAGCGTTCGGAATGAAATTCCCATTTACATTTTATATACAGAGCATTTCACGAAGGACCCCTAACTTTGAAAATAAATAACTAGGAAACGGTGATAGACAGAAGCATGAAACTAGTGGTATGTTTATTAAAATAACGGTAGGAATCTGATACAGAAACCACAAAATTTTAATTTTGGCGCCGATCTGGCGCCGATAGATGGCGCTGCAGGTATCATTACGGATCCCTATGAGCTAAAAGGCATGGACTGGCCTCCGTATTAACCCGACCTCACCCTCTGCGACTACTTTTTGTGGGACACACTGAAGAACATTGTTTACCGCAACAATACTTTAACACTCGACGATCTAGAGGAGGCTATTTGTCACGCTTGTGTGTCGATTCTCGGTGACACACTATAGAGCGTCACTGGCAATTTCATTCTTCGTTTGCGACATGTGTGTTCTGTGAAATGTGTACATTTTGAATCGCTTTTGATGTGATACAGCCTATTTATGATAATGCCACCTGCAGCACCATCTATCAGCGCAATTTTTTTTTGAAAATTTTGAGGTTTATGTATCAAATTTTTACGGTTATTTTAATAAACATACCACTGGTTTCATGTTTCTATCTATCACCGTTTCCGAGTTATTTATTTTCAAAGTTACTCCTTTCAAAGTAGTCCTTCGTGAAATACCCGGTAGGATCGTATTTTATAAGATCCTTGGTGTTACCTTATGCCGATAGGGACCCGTAATGCTGCTTGCAGCGCCATCTATCGGCGCTATTTTTAACTAAAATTATGAGGTTTCTGTTCCAGATTCTTACGGGTTTTTTAATAACCATACCACTGGTTTCATGCTTCTATCTATCACTGTTTCCAAGTTATTTGTTTTCAAAGTTAGGTGTCCTTCGTGAAACACCCTGTATATAGAAGATTGGGTAAGTTTACAAATGTTTAACCGTCATTCAAAGTTAAAAAATAACTTGCCTAGATCTCCGCTGACAGTGTGCAGTATTTCTCGGCTGATGCTGTCATCTTGCCTTTGCCTGTGAAGTTTCACCAAAATCATGACTGTGGTAAGTACAAACATGCCAAGTCCCGCTATACTAGTCACCAGGATTAGAGTATTTGTACCAACTCCAGATCCAGATTCGGGCTTTGGGAAGTAGTAATTTGGAGTGAGGGTTCTCCACCAGTTGGCATCTTCCGGCAAAGCTGTTCCTATGTTTGTACCTGTGATTTGCAAACATATCATTGAATTAGTTAGGAAATTGTTAATTTTACATTTGAAACAATAAAATTATTTACTTGTTGAGGACATTTGGATAAAATTTGGCATTTTAACACCTAAATACAGACGGTGTTCACACATTTTAGTAACGATAGCTTTCTCTATGATTTAAGATTAACTGAAAAAAAAAACTATATGGCATCAATTTGGAATGGGGTTTAATTTGCATCTGCATCATTAAAAATGTTCTTTACTTTAAAATGTCGCTGGAAAATAAACAAATGATCGAAAAGGCTATGTATTTGCGCTTTCCAAAATGAAATACTTTTATTCGATTATTACAAAAATGTGTGAAAAACATGGGTTTTAATATTTCTACACGTGAAATAATTGACATGAATATTTATAAAGGATAGAAATTTCAAAGTTTACATTTGACTGGGAAAAAGGTAAAAAATGCATACCTAACAAAAATATGTTCAGAGGAGAAAAATGCCTAAAATGTGTATTCAGAGAAAACAAGAAAAGTTTTGCTAAAGGTTTTATGGTTATTGCTGGATTCTCTTATAACGGAACCTTAAAATAAGGTAAGTAAAAAAAATGTCAAAAAACTCGAATTACCATTAGGAACATCTTTTAACAGCTCTTTTCAAAGAAGACATTTCATCGCTTTTCCCAAACAATCTTCATTGTGTTAAGTTCCATCAGGATAAAACTACCAGCCATACCTCTAAATCTAACTGCTATATTTTTAGAAAAAATCAGAAATGAAATCTGAATTATTCCATTTAAATGCATCCCACCCAAGTCCACCGACGTATCTCCTATGGATTACTATGCATTTGGACTTTTAAAGTGGTTCTCAAATGACCTGCTTAACAATGCGAAATTTTCTGACACAATTTCTGACTCATTTTTAAACGTAAAAGCATACAATTAGTACGCCTGACAATGGAAGCGATTTGGAATCGATATGAGTTTTCCAATTTTTGATAAATAGATTACTTATCCAGTTATAAGCTATTCTTTTCACGTGACGACACGTTTTTCACGTTTCTCCTGCTGCCGCGTTGTGAATTCGGTTCAAAACACCGACTTTGAGAGTATTTTCTGAAAGATCTTCTGCCTTTACCAAAAAATAGAAAAAATGTTTCGATCACATAGTTTCTGAATAAGAACACTTGCCAATTTCATGCATTTGCGAACAAAAATGAATTAAAAAATGTATCTGAAAGTAGCCTGTTTGGATTTGAGAACAGCCTTAAAACAAGCTGTTCCCAAATAGCATAAGCGGTATCCCAAAATATTGGATGGACTCTGGAAGATTGCAGTTGCGACGTGGAACAAAATCAACCTTGATATTTTAAGAAAACTTTTTTATCTTCTAAATCAAAATGTAATACGATAGTTCAACAAAATCGTTATCATATTTTACAAAATAGAAAATAAAATTCTTATATTTTTTATTTTCTTCTATCTTTACAAGAAGAAAGTATTGGATTCATGAAAATTTTCGACTTCCGGTTGTCGACGGATTTATACGTTTTAGAACGTCCTCAATACGATTTGACTATTTTTAGAAAATGTCTGTCTGTGACTCTGTCTGTGATTCTGTGTGTCTGTCTGTCTGTATGTGACAAAAATTTTGTGGGTGCTCTATCTCAAGAACTAATACTCGGAATTTAATAAAACTTTATATTCAGCTAGTCCCTGATATAAATTGGTGCTGATTAGTTTTTAGTAAAAATCGCGCAGCAGGTGGCGCTGCTATGCCGCATTTTTCACGATTTCCGCAATAGCTCTATCTCAAGAACTAATGCTCGGTATTTTATAAAACTTTATATTCAGTTAGTCTCTGATATAAATTGGTGCTGATTAGTTTTTGGTAAAAATCGGCCCGCAGGTGGCGCTGCTATGCAGCATTCTGAAGTATTTACACGATTTTAGTGATAGTCATATCTCAAGAAATAATGCACGGAATTTAATAAAACTTTATATTCAGTTAGTCTCTGATATAAATTGGTGCTGATTAGTTTTTGGTAAAAATCGCCCAGCAGGTGGCGCTGCTATGCAGCATTTTGAAGGATTTACACGATTTTAGGGATAGTCATATCTCAAGAAATAATGCACGGAATTTAATAAAATTTGAGTTTCAGTTAGACCTTGATATAAATTGGTGCTGATTCTTTTTAGTGTATGCGAAACCTATGTGAGATAGAAGAAAGTTTTGGGATTGACACATCCGACTAGTTTTAATATTATTCTTTTTACAAAATCGTTACAAACTGTGTGAGCACCCTCTGTACACCCCCTCTTCACCATTTATAGATTTATAGCTTATTATTACATTTGCAGCAGTGAACCAATATTCATTTGAAAACGGCAAATACTTCCATCTGTTATTAGAAAAGTTTGTTAATTCATTATGAGAAATACAAATTATACCTTTAGAGTCGGGACGTAAAAGTCATACAAAATCTTTCTGGTACACAAAAGGGATGTACAAAGTTTTCCCATTTCTTATGTGAATGGGGATGGGCCATGAAAGAGAAAATCACCACGTTCTAATAAATTGGCCTCCAAGAACAGAATTTATCCGTGAGAAGAATGGTATTTCCATACCCCATTAGTGAATCGACATGGCATTTTTCTTCCAGTTTTGCACATAAAGCTGCTCTAATGGAAGTTTCTGCGAAGATGATACTTCATTAGGAAGAGTAACCTTATAATGCGCTTGAAGGAAAAATAGTTTTGTTATTTTTATGCAGTGTTATTCTATTCCTTATCTTATAAATCTAAATTACCGAAGTATATGTGAGAACATTGGGAGTTTTATTATTTAGCTTACATTTTGGCAGATAGTTTGAATCGTGTAAAAGCTCCCCTTGTCCTTTTCTCTTAAACTGAAGATCGCTATATCATTAGCTGCTAAACATCCGGAGTAACTATCTCACTATCTCAGTAACTATCTCACTTGCAGAGCAACCTTTTTTTTTTGTATTTTTCATATCGTATATATTATTTCTCCTGTCAACATCCCTTTTTCTAAGAAAATACGAAATGTAGAACAACGAATGAGATACAATATGAAAGGATTTTAAACAGGCTTCTGACATAGTACACTTACATTTTCTTAAAACATGTTTTTTGATTAAAATTTGCTGATAATTAAAAATTAAATCGGCATTGATTTCATGAAAGAAATGAAAGGTTTTCCTCAAATTACTGTTGCCACAAAAATAAAATACCAGATTATATGATGCTCAGCAATGATTAAAAAAAAACACCGCATGAGTTTATTTTATATTTATGATTAAAAAGCGAAGTTGAAATTGAAACGTTTATATTTCTATTTCTATGTCCCATGTTTTTCCCGAAGCGGATGACGTCATCCTGTAATGCAGTCAAAATACGACTGTTAATTTTTTTTTTCTCGCGCGTGCCTTTTGCAATCTTGGATCCGTTTTTTACTCTAACTTTGATGGAATAAATTAGATGATATTCTGGCTTGACTAAAAACTAAATGTTGTTTGCAGATATTTTTATCCTCACATTTTCTTTAGAAGTTTAAACCTGCATCTAATAAATATTACATATTGATAAAAAATATTAGATTGTAGTGCGAAATCCTCGCACGGGCCGACTGGTCAAAATATATTATTCCTGGGTATCCAGCTTGCATTGTTTACAATGAAAGCCGCATGCATATTCCGTCCGTTAATCTTTCAACTAGCGCATCTGAGCAAATTTTACGACAAAAGTGATAGTTATTAAATAGTTCTCAAAGGTCATTGCTATTCCTCAATTTATTTTTTCCTTTCGGAATAAAACCTGTTTATCAAATTTCTAATGCAGTATTGTACTCTTTTATAAAATTTGCATTGCGTGGACATTCTTGCATTTAGGTAAATTTATTAAATATTTCGCATTTAAAATATTTATTTCTGTAATAATGTAATTGGTATGTGTTAAGTCGAGTTATGATTCTGTTTTACATAGTCAAGCGAAAAATATACTGTAGAATTTTTGTAATTGTGGTCTTAAAACTGGAAAAAATGGGAAGATATATATCTGACGACGATCCAAAAGAATCAGTTAAAGATAAAAATTTTTACATTGGTAAAAATAAAATTACAAATGGTGTAAAATAGAATATGCCAAGAGATCAAAAACAAAACGTGGAACAACGAGAAAGTTCTTTCTGGCATAAAAAAAAATTGTGAAAAGTAATATAGAAGATGAAACTGGATCATTTTTAAAAACAATAGATTTTCTTATCGCTGTCTTTTCTAGCATTGAATCAAGCTGCTGTATTTTTTACGAAATAATCTTATTGTTTCATCGTTAATAAATGACACTTACCTTTCTAAATGTATATTTTTGAAGATTTTTTCTGCTTGTAAATGTTATTAAGATTTAACTTTCTCTATTGACAAATATTTTGTATTTGTATTAACATAACTAGACAAAACACTGGTGTCGTAAAGTGCGACCGCGCCCGCTAAAAATATTTACTAATATTGGTTAACATTCCTGACTAATAATTAATAATACTAAGAAATAATAATTACCAAAGCAGGATGCTTCATCTGAACCATCGCCACAGTGATTGAAACCATCGCATCTCAAAGCAGATTTGATGCAACGCCCGTTTTCACATTCAAAGTCAGATATAGCATAGCAGCCTGAAATTAAAACAAATAAATAAATACGGTGTTCAAAAACTTATTCGCTTTACTAAAAATATAACTCCAGTTTTAAAATTTAAAGAATAAAGATATTTGAGGCCGTATTTCTATTACTAAAATTATTATCAAAAAGCTGAAACATTTTAATATTATTGATCTGAGGAGGAGAGGGTCGAACCAGGGATTTCATGAACAGTAGGTGAGAGCGTTAGCGTCAAGCAAAAGGCCAAGCCAGGTACTCTAAGCTAGTAACTCGCTTTATACTGTTCAAGTGAGATGAGATCGCTACACACTCCATCCCGACTGAGGAAGACATCTTGTTGACGTCAGACGAGAGATATGCACTCGTGAGTTATGCTGTCGTACGCATATGTGATGCGCTGGATAACAGGCTTTGTCCGGGTCACCATTGAGGATTCTGGCGCAGGAGAGGATTGAACCAGGGATCTCATGAACAGTAGGCGAGAGCGTTAGCGTCAAGCAAAAGTCCAAGCCAGTTACTCTAAGCTAGTAACTCGCTTTATACTGTTCAAGTGAGCTACACACTCCATCCCGACTGAGGAAGACATCTTGTTGACGTCAGACAAGAGATATGCACTTGTGAGTTATGCTGTCGTAAGTATATGTGATGCACCGGATAACAGACTTTGTGCTGTGAGCATTTCACAGACTTTGCTTGCAGGAGATCATTCATTTAGTGCTGCCATCTGTTGGTTATGAGATGAGTTGATTGTTGTTGTTGAGTGTTTGTCCGGGTCGCCACTGAAGAGGTTGGCGCAGATGATCGAGCGAGGAATCTCATGAACAGTAGGCGAGAGGGTTAGCGTCAAGCCAAAAGCCAAGCCAGTTACTCTAAGTTAGTAACTCGCTTTATACTTTTCAAGGGAGATGAGATCGCTACAGATCCATATGAAATATTTTTCAAATTTATTTAAAATACAAATGAATGGAAAGGGATAGACCATGGAGTTTTGAGCATGGAGTCGGAACATGTACAGGGGCATATGTTTAGATTAAAAGTGTTTGGTCCAAACCACAGCAACCCACACTACAGAACTTGGCGATACTCGCCTTTACAATTCGCTTAGACGAGTTAGACAAGTAAACAAACATTAGCTTGGTAATAATGTCAAGGTCTCCGAATTTGTATCGAAAATCCTCTCGACCAATGGAATTTTATTGACCATATGTCGCCATTTTCTTATAAAGGCATTTTACTATAATTGCATCAAAATTACGTAATTTGTAAAATGTAATTTTCAATGCACTTACATTGAAACATTATTTCTTGCTTATAATAAGAAATTGCAAACATGATTTCTTGCTTCTAACAAGAAATTTAATAAAATTAATATTAGAAATCTCTTCTAAATGTAGAATTGTGATTTATTTTCTTCCAAAATATCGAAAGATCATGCTGTGCAAATGAAACATGTCAAGTTGCTACGCAAGCTAATATATGTATAAATTATGTAAGTTTTCTCTTACCTTCGTATCTAAAAGTTGTGTATATAATTGCCAAATGAGATTTATTTGTGAAATATCCAATGAGCCTGATGTAAAACCCACTCGTGGCCGGAACAACAAATTCTTGACCTCTAGGCATTTTATGATGTTGATATGTAGTCACTGCTTCAAGCATAGGGGCCACAGAATGTTGACCCTGCCTTATAGTAAGCGTGGATTTTGGACCTGAAAAAAAAAATTACTTCATAAACATAATATAGCAATATATGTCGATGGATATATTAACTTAAAATAAATGATCAACGTAAAATAGCACAAATATCAGTATTATTCAGTAGTAATAATACCTAAAGTTCTTAAATTTTATTTCCAAATATGTAAGTTTATCTAACAATATAACAAATTATAACATCTTTTAATAATAATGTTTCTTTTAATAGCTGAAAGGCGTAAAATAAAACTTTATAACACAGTAAAATAAGTTTTATTAGACTATTGACATGTTTCGGCTCCATCGGAGCCATTATGAAAACAAATAAGAACATTTTGAAATTGCACGGTCTCTGAAGCTATTATTCGAAACGCCATTATTTAATTTTTTACGCACTTTGTACAAACGTGTCAACAGTCTAAATAAAACTTATTTTACCGTATATAAAGTTTTTATTTTAGGCCTTTTAGCAATTAAAATAAGCATGCACGTTTATCTAGGTATTAATGAAGCATTGATTCGTCAGGGGCATAGTTTTGACAGTATTAGATTCTTATAACAAATTAATTTCATGAATATATTGACATTATGGAAAGTTTTAGTGCGCTTTAAAATTTCGTATCCAGAGCACAGACTACATCTGCTCGTGCAATTGGGTCCTGTTAACCCCTTGGGGACGAGCGACACGTATACGTGACGCAAAAGATGCTCAGAATCCTCGATTAGTCCCACCAGTAACTTTTTATTGTAAGCTTTGCCTTATTTAATGACAGCATTTCTGCGATTCAATTAGGCGAAAATTTCTGTTTTGAGAAACCGGTGGTAAAATATTAAAAGTTCTCTAAAGGACGCTCGTCGCGAAGGGGTTAAACCACAAAGCTTTGTAAAACCTGATAATATGTTTTGTTAAAATATATATTATGATAAGACCCCAAAATTTGGATTAATTTAATAAGGGAACAGTCTGCACCAACCAACCCACCACCTACCTTGTGGTTCAATTTGGAACGGTCCAGCAAGCTTTGATTTCGGAAAAAGAAACAGTTTCTTGGATTTTGTATTGTCTGTTTTTCAACCCTGAGGACGAGCGCGATTGTGCTTGAAAGTGCTAGGTTTTAGATATTTTATATTTTATATTTTGGTTTATTTTAATGTACGTGTTAAAACACATTTTTAGTAAAGATTGTCAATGAATGAATTATGAGTTATTGCATATAATAGGTGAAATTTGGATTCAACATATTTTTGATTTATATTATAAATATTCTTTATAATTAAATAACATTTTATGCTCTAATTTCTCCCTACATCCCTAATTTATAATTTAAAGAAAAAAAATAGTTCCTTACCCATTTCTTCGAATTGGGCTACTCTAATAGAAACTTGAGTGTCCGGCACATGAGAATTTCGAGGACGTATTAACCAAATGCAATCAAAAGCTCTAAGGGTGTTGCTTGGAACCATGTTCATCATGGTGATAGCGCCACCATAATCTTCAACAAAACCACCACAATCTGAAAAAGAAAATGATTTTTCATAAAAAAAAGTTAAAATATATAATTTTAGTTTGATTTCTTTGGAGATCGACATAATTCGATCACTTCGTTTATATACTATTAATTTTAGTTTTTTTATATATTACAGCTGAATTTATTATTATTTTGTTCTTTATCATTTTTTTTTGTTTTATGTATCTATTATTATTTTCACATTCATTGGGGGGGGGGGGGGTTCAGTATGTTATAAAGGGTCACAATATTGTCATTTTTAGACTTAATGCTGAAAATTTTTGAGGAAATAAACAAATCTTTACTATGAATTATATTTATGATGCTCCTCTGACAAATCCATAAGTTATTCATAGTATTTCATATATGCTTTTTATCTTATTCGGTTTAATTTTGTAGTATCGATTCATTTTAATTTTATACTATCTCTTTCTTAGATTTTCACACATGTGATTTCATTTTAACTATATACATATATATATACCGGGTGATCCAAAAGTCAGGACAAACTTTCAAAATGAATAATTCGAAAACGAATAAAGATACAAATATACGGTTTGCACCAAACGCATGGAAAAGAAACCGGGTTTTGTGTGGCAACGAAATAAGAAATAGTTCTGTTGGCGACCAACAGATGGCGCTGTCGGATTTCTGATGTAAGATTATGCAAAGTAACAAACGATATAGAAAGGATAAAATGCAGCAGGTAATGGTAGTCGAAGCTTGTATGCATCGAAATGCTGTCCATAGTTGAGAAAGCCCTCTTAGTTAAACTGTATTATAAGAATTCGGAAAGTGCCATTGCGGCATTGCGAGCATATCGCTACATGAAGGGTATGCAAGATACCAAAGGACCAATAACGTCATCTGCATTGAACAAAATGATGAAGAAATTTGAAGGTACAGGTTCTTTGGCGTCACGTCAAAAAAGTGGACGTCCCTCAACAGCTGCTGCTGTTCCCACGACAGTGGAGCAGACGGTGCAATCCCTGTCGGCGGTTGCTGCACATGGGGAGTGCAGTGCTCGAGAAGTTTCGAGGCAGACAGGAGTGTCGTACAGAAGTGTCGTACAGAAGTGTCTGGACAGCCCTGCGAATGACTTTGCAACGGTATCCCTACGAGTTGCAACATAACCAAGAACTGAACCCTCCTGACTTCGACTCTCGCCGTGATTTTGCGAATTTGGTATTCAATAAGATGGAAGAGCAGCACGACTGGCTTCACACTGTGCTTTGGACAGATGAAGTGCGTTTCACACTCTCTGGCGCTGTTAACACCCACAATTGTCGAGTGTGGACCACAGAAAATCCACATGCATTTGTTGAGGTACCCTTGCAACAACCTAAAGTGACAGTCTGGTGTGGCTTCACTGCTGATTTCATAATTGGTCCATTTGTTTTCGAGGAAGTCACACAGACGGGTTTCAAAACAGTTTCTGTCACTGGTCAGCGATATGTAGCACTGTTACAGAACAACATTATTCCTGAACTGCAAGCGCGACAGGCACTCCAAACAGTCACCTTTATGCAAGATGGAGCACCACCCCATATTACTCTGCCTGTGCAACGCCTGCTACGCTCAACATTTGGGGAGGGTCGCATTATCAGTCTACTTTAATCACGCATGGCCTCCAAGATCTCGCGATCTGACACCCTGTGACTTTTGGCTGTGAGGATTCTTGAAGTCAAAAGTGTACCGCGACCAACAGGCATCACTAACAGCACTGAAAGATGCCATCCGCCAAAATGTGTCTGCCATAACTCAAGAAATGCTACTAAATGCTGTGAACTGTGTGGTGCTTCGTCTCACAGCTGTACTTCTGAATGATGGACAGCACATTGAACATTTACTAATTAACTGTAATTAAGCTGACTTGTAAGTTGTCAACATTTTTTCATTTGTAAATCATCTTTTGGTGCAATAAAACACTATAGCGCCATCTGTTGGTCGCCAACAGAACTATTTTTTATTTCGTTGCCACACAAAACCCGGTTTCTTTTCCATCCGTTTGGTGCAAACCGTATCTTTGTATCTTGATTTGTTTTCGAATTATTTATTTTTAAAGTTCGTCCTGACTTTTGGATCACCCGGTATATATACAGTGACCTCTCACTTATACACGATACACGGAAATAATTTTTCAGCACCAATTTATTTTTAAGGTAATTTTCGACTTCTTAAATCGGGGAATTTATAAATCGAATTTTACTGTTTTAAAATAGTGGTATAAAAATGTAATTACTGAACATCGCGTATAAGTGAGAGGTCACTGTATATATAAATATACAGGGTGTTCCCAACTTCGACCGACAAATTAAGAGAGGTGATAGAAGGCATCAAGAGGATGAAAACTTACCATAGAACATGGGGTCGCAAACCACGTTTAGTGGGAGAAAATCGCAAAGATAATTATGAAGGGTGTGACGTCGAGTGGAACAAAAAAGGCCAATAATAAATAGAAAAAACATTTATTTGACGTAAAGCATGATTACAATGCATTGCAGTTCAATGTCAGAAAGGAGACGACGAGACATTTTTATAGGAATATGTTTTAAGGCGTTCGGCAATCCTTCGTCCATCGGTGTTGGCTGTGCAATAACCTTCGTGGCTGCAACTTCGAACAATTTCTATAAAAATGTGTCGTCGTCTCCTTTCTGACGTTGAACTGCAATGCATTGTAATCATGCTTGACGCTATATAAATGTTTTTTCTACTTATTACTGGCCTTTTTTGTTCCACTCGACATCACACTCTTCATAACTATTTTTGCGGTTTTCTCCCACGAAACATGGTTTGCGAAAACATGTTCTACTGTAAGTTTTCATCCTCTTGATGCCTTCTGTCACCCCTCTTAATTTGTCGGTCGAATTTTGGAACATGCTGTATATATATATATATGCTTGTGTGTGTGTGTGTGTGTGTGTGTGTGTGTGAGAGAGAGAGAGAGAGAGAGAGAGAGAGAGAGAGAGAGAGAGAGAGAACGAGACGAGATCGCAACTCAATGGAGTATAAGGATTTACGAACCTTGATAGATGAGGCTATTATTAGAACGGATTGCGTAGAAGTTGAATATTTTTTATTCAAAGTTTAAGTAGCTTGCTATTTTGTTTAATGCAAAAGACTGTAAAATCGGCATACAGTCATTTTTAGCTGTGCTGACCACTATGAATGTATCTGATGTGTATTCTTTTATGTATTTTATGTCTTATTAAATCTTTGTTATCGTATTCAGATCAAGTGTAATCAATATCGTGATTAAATTCTTTACCTAAATCCCACAATAAATTTAGTCGAGTTGAGAATCTTTATGGAAACAGTATAACCGTTGATAGGCGATACGTACCTGTAGAAGGTCTGTTTAGCCAGTATTTTTCAGGATCTGCAATGAAAAATATACATAGGTCCCATTATTAATTTGTAATGTTGGGTCACACTGGTCTAAATTTGTACACATAAGAATTCAAGAGCAACTTACAGCTAACGAAAGTATACTTTGCTTGAAATCCTGTGCTGGGATACTCGTCGTTGGCTTGAAATTTCACAGTAAGGGTTGGTCCGGAAGAAATTATGGCTGGGGGACGAAAGGTGTTACCATTGTATACATCAATCCGAGTTCCATTGCTATCGAAAACCTGAAATTATAAATTGTCACGAAAGTTTTATTACCAATGAAACTTAAAATAAGCAAATAAAAGTAAAAATGCATTCTAAAATTTATCAAGCATTGCAGTATTTTTAGTTTGTTCATACGTATTTTTAAATAATATAAGAATTAATTTAATTAAATTAAATAAGAAATTAAAATCATCTTTAAACATATTTTAAATGTGTAATAATGTAAAAATAACTATTTAGATCAGATGCAAGATGCTATAATATTTGACTGAATATGTTGTTATCTAAGTTTTAAACTTGCACGTTTAAAACTATGGCTTAGCTTGCAATTTGAACAAGAAAGAAAAATCATGCGACAAGCATAAATTATGAAACTCTTTTCAATACATTCCGAATGCTGCAGCAAAATTTCATAGTTTAATAAGGGGAAATACAATACTTTTTTAATAAACAATCTAGAAAGCGCATAACACATTTGAAAACACAATTTCAGCAATTACTTATCTATAGTCAGAAAAATATCCGAATTATTTTGTGCAATCTCGTATATGATCTATAGATTTGTATATATACTACATAGTATGCAAAAGATTAAACAATTAGGAAACGTATAACAAGTTGAAAATTCCCCTTCAGTAATTTTCGTCAATAAGCGGAAAATTTCTGTAATCGAGCTGAATGTATAACAGAGATAGATTTTTTTTAAAATTCATACTTGAAAATTATTTTTTAAACCATATAAACTGGGTAAATTGAAATACAGTTTTCACCCAAATTGTATTTGAAAGTATTTTTTTTTTTCTATTCGACGGTGTAAAAATTGAAAGCATGCGATGTTTAGAAATTAAAAAAAAATTGCAGTAAAAGCGAAATTTATTGGTCAGGCTGTTGCTACCATCAATATGACATACGCCTTACTCAAGGACATGTTTTTGCTTTATAATATAGATTTAACGAAACATATATAATTGATATAACTGTGTAAACATACACACGTCATAGTACTCGTAAATGAAACAATTTCCTTTTTATTTATGTCAGATTAAAGACATTATAAATAATTTTACCATTTAAAAGTAATTAAAAGCAAGCATAACAATTTTTATTGTGAGGGATCTCCGTTAAATATAAATGAAGTAAACATAGTCCTTAT
This sequence comes from Maratus michaelseni, assembly GCA_963931845.1. NCBI lineage: Eukaryota > Metazoa > Arthropoda > Arachnida > Araneae > Salticidae > Maratus > Maratus michaelseni. The sequence goes on along the minus strand of OZ007598.1, from coordinate 112,853,638 downwards.
TATGTGTTATAATTGAATATTCCATTTAGTTACGTAAAGCAAACACCTTAATGCGTATAAAGCCAAGTATTAAATTTAAAAACAGGACATAATATTTTAACGCATAGTCACATATAGTTCGCAATGAAAAGATTTAAGAATTATAAAGAAGCTTTCTAAATATTGCTAATCTTTTGAAAACCAAAGTGCAGAGAAGTTTTCTCTTTTAAGAAAAAGGTGGGATCCATGAAGAAATAATGTAAGGATTGATAATATCATGGACTTCAGATGCATGCTTTTGACGATGTAATAAAATTAGTGGCTTATAAAAATTGTGTATTTTCGAAATTACGAAACTTTCTTGTTATGAGCGTGATATAAATCAACTGTGTATAAGCAAATTAGTCTTGTCTTTGAAAGAGGTATGTTTATGTAAAGTATGGATAAAGTTGTGATTAAAAAACAAATTTACAACCATCGGAGATTTTCAATCATTTTTCTCTTATATGCTACATAGCATTGCGAAAGATTATAATGACCCCCATTTTAAATATGAATCGGGTAAACACAGTTCTTATTAAGTATATAAATTGAATACGTCATTTAGTTACGTAAAACAAACACCTTAATACCTGTACAGTCAAGTATTCAATTCATAAACAGTACAAAATACTTTAATACATTGTTATATAGTTAGCATTAAAAATATTTAACAATAATAATAAAAAAAAAAACGCTTTCTAAATATTGTTAATATTTTGAATACGAAAGTGCGGAGAAGTTTTCCTCTTTTAAAATTAAATCAGAACCAATGAAGAAACATATAAGAATTGATAATGTCATTGGGCAGATGCCTGCTTTTGACGATGTAATAAAATTAGTGGCTTATAAACATTGTGCATTTTCGAAATTACGAAACTTTTTTGTTATAAACATGAAATAAATCAATTATGCATAAGCAAATTAGTCCTGTCCTTGAAACGGGTATGTTTATGTAAGGCATGGATAAAGTTGTGATTCAAACAAATTTATAACCATCGGAGATTTTCAAACATTTCTCTCCCATATTCTGCATCATTAATGCGAAAGATTATAATAACCCCCTTTTAAATATGAATAGGGTAAACACAGTTTCTTATTAAGTATATAAATTGAATACTTCATTTAGTTACGTAAAACAAACACATTAATACCTATACAGTCGAGCTTCGGCATTCAATTTATAAATAGGACATAATACCTTAAAGCACGGTTACATAGTTTGCCTTGAAAAGATTTAAGAATTAGAAAACAAAAAAGGCTCTCTAAATATTATTAATCTTTTAAATAGCAAAGTGTGCGGAAGTTTCTCCTTTTAAGATTAAAGTGTAATCGATGAAGAAATAAATAAGGATTGATAATGTCATGGGCTTCAGGTGCATGCTGTTGATGATGTAATAAAATTAGTGGTTTATAAAATTGTGCAGTTTTGAAATTAAGAAACTTTCTTGTTATGAACATAAAATAAACCAATTATGCATAAGTAAATTAGGCCTGTTCTTGAAAGAGATGTGTTTATATAAGGTATGGATAAAGTTGTGATTAAAAAACAAATTTATAACCATCAGAGATTGTCAAGCATTTCTCTCTTAGATGCTACATAGCATTGCGAAAGATAATAATGATCCCCATTTTAGATATGAATAGGATAAACACAGTTCTTATTAAGTATATAAATTGAATACGTCATTTAGTTACGTAAAACAAACACCTTAAAAGCTGTACAGGCAAGTATTCAATTTATAAACAATATTAAATACTTTAATACATAGTTATATAGTTGGCATTAAAAATATTTTAGAATGAAAAAAACCGCTTTCTAAATATTGTTAATATTTTGAGTACGAAAGTGCGGAGAAGTTTTCCTCTTTTAAGATTAAGTCAGAACCAATGAAGAAACATATAAGAATTGATAATGTCATTGGGCAGATGCCTGCTTTTGACGATGTAATAAAATTAGTGGCTTATAAACATTGTGCATTTTCGCAATTACGAAACTTTCTTGTTATGAACATGAAATAAATCAATTATGTATACGTAAATTAGTCCTGTCCTTGAAACGGGTATGTTTATGTAAGGCATGGATAAAGTTGTGATTAAAACAAATTTATAACCATCGGAGATTTTCAAGCATTTTTCTCCCACATTCTACATGATTAATGCGAAAGATTATAATAACCCCCTTTTAAATATGAATAGGGTAAGCACAGTTTCTTATTAAGTATATAAATGGAATACTTCATTTAGTTACGTAAAACAAACACCTTAATACCTCTACAGTCGAGCTTGGGTATTCAATTTATAAATAGGACATAATACCTTAAAGCACGGTTACATAGTTTGCCTTGAAAAGATTTAAGAATTAATGAAAAAAAAAAGTCTCTCTAAATATTATTAATCTTTTAAATAGTAAAGTGTGCGGAAGTTTCTCCTTTTAAGATTAAAGTGTAATCGATGAAGAAATAAATAAGGATTGATAATGTCATGGGCTTCAGGTGCTTGCTTTGACGATATAATACAATTAGTAGCTGATAAAAATTATGTATTTTCGGCAACACGCAACTGCCTTGTTACGGACGTGAAATAAACCAATTATGCATAAGCAAATTAGTCCTGTCCTTGAAACTTATATGCATATGTTAAGCATGAATAAAGCTATTTCTTTTATTTTTAAAAAAGCCTAGAAAAAATAAATTTATAATTTTCCCTGGTTTTTAGGCGTTTTATTTTATTATTTTATTTTATTTTATTTTATTTTTGCTGCATACGAAATATAAAGCAAAAGAAAAAAAAAAAAAAAAAAAAAAAAATTAATGGAGAAAAAAATTAATGGAGAAAAAAAAAGTGATCAATCATTCTAACTCTGCTACAAATCATCGAATAAGAATGTGATTGGTACCAATCGATTACTAATAGCTAAAAGGTGGATTAAAACTTTGTGCCGTTATATTAAAAATAAATGTGCAACGTTAAATTAGCACAAATTAAAATCATTTCTAATGGCAAACAGCTGTTTCAGAGCCCTTAAGCTCCATCTTCAGTGCCAACTCAAAAGGTAAAAACGAATTAAAAACTCCTAGGCCATGACCGCTTGCCTGCCATCTCTCGCCCCGCGGCCAGATGAAATGACTAGCTTCTCAATATAGAAAGGGCTCCTTCTGAGAAGCTGTAGCGCATGAATAGGGTCTATATTAGGCAGTTTAAAGCTTGTTTGGCTAACTGAATTTAATATTTGTATAGAAAATAAGCATATGGTAGAATTGGCTCCCACAGAACACGAAAAGAGAAAGAAAAAGAAAGCATTGACTGTCACTCTACCAATGAGATGAAAATAAGTGTTTCGTGTAGAAAAAAAGTGTTTATGTTTAAAGTTGTATTTATATTTTATCTTTAATAACATAAAAATATACTGAGCAAGAATAAGTTTATTTATGAGAATGTTAATGTTTAGATCAAGTAATCTTACTTGTGGGGGGGAGGGGTCTGTTAAATTCTCTTCTGTTAAATGGAATACCGAGTTTGTGAACCTTTTATGCTCTTCCAAAGGTTCACAAACTCGGTATTCCATTCAGACCGATCATTTCAAATATTGGTACCTCCTCCTATAGATTAGCGAAATATCTCGTTACTATTTTCTCCCCGTTACTCTCCAACAATATTCATACCTGCAAAAATTCTTATGATTTCGTAAATAAATTACGTAACTTTCCCCTTTACTCAAAGCCGTATGGTTTCATTCGATGTCAAATCCCTCTTCACAAATGTACCGGTTCAAGGTGCCTTAAACTGTCTCAAATTACGCCTTCAGGAATTTCACTTCTCACAGTTTGAAATAGATGAATTATTGCGCCTTACGGACAGTTGTCTATCACAAAACACGCTCATTTTTAATGGTGATTTTTATCGCATGACCGATGGGTTGTCTATGGGCTCGCCCCTGAGCCCAATTCTCAGTGATTTCTATATGCATTATTACGAGTCAAACCTTTTCAATAAGTTAAATTTTCCATTTTACACCCGCTACGTCGATGACTGTTTCGCTTTAGTTGATCCTAGTGATATAGATATTCCTCATATCCTTTCTGTTATGAACTCTGTAGATGAACGTATACAGTTTACATCTGAACTTGAAAATAACAACCAACTACCTTTCCTTGATGTCATGGTTTACCGTGAAAATGACTCATTTCAAACTACAGTTTATCGTAAACCATTCGCAGTTTCATTACCGCCACACCGTCTTTCATCTCACTCCCCGAATCAAAAATTGGCTGCTTTTAATACATATGTTCATCGCGCCCTAAAAATTTGTTCATCTGAGAGTTTACTCAAAGCGGAGTTAGACTACATCAAATCAATAGCCTTTGACCGGGGTTATCCTGTTGAAATAGTTGATTCAATTCATAATAAACAAATTAAACGTACGCATTCCAATGTTAACAATGTTCGCAATGAAAATTTAATTATACTTCCATATTTTCCGAGAATAAGCCATCAAATATCTAGAATTTTGAAAAGTTTCGACTTTAAAATAGTTTATGCACCGTTTAACAAAATCAAATTTACAGACCTCAAACATCCAATAGACAGATTTTCACATTGGGGAATTTATAAAATATCTTGCGAATGTGATAAAATGTACATAGGTCAAACTAAGAGACCGCTTAGAGTCCGTTTGAGGGAGCATAAAAACTATGTTAAAAATTGTGATATTAAACGATCTGCAATAGCTAACCATTGTTGGTCTGAAAGTCACAGTTTTAATTTTTCGGAAGGTGCGATAATTCAGAAATGCTCATCAATTTACGACCTAAATTTCTGGGAAGCTTATTACATATGGAAAAATTCGAGCAGCTTGGTTAATGATTTGTCCAGTACACCAAATTTTTCAAATGTCTGGCTACCTTTCATTTAATTCATCCTCATTGCCCCCCCCCCCCTTTCTGGATTTTTTCTCTGCCGTACAAAGCGTTTCAAACGTCTGGCTGCGTTTCGCTTAGTTCATTCTCTTCGTCCCCCCTCCTTTATTCGCCTCCACACTTAAACTTTCCCGGTCGGCGGAGTGTTCCTATTGGTCTCTCTGTCACGTGTGTTTCCTCGTCTCCGCTGTTGTTTTGAAAAATTCAACGCCATTTCATCTGGCCGCGGGGCAAGAGATGGCAGGCAAGTGGTCATGGCCTAGGAGTTTTTAATTCGTTTTTACCTTTTGAGTTGGCACTGAAGATGGAGCTTAAGGGCTCTGAAACAGCTGTTTGCCATTAGAAATGATTTTAATTTGTGCTAATTTAACGTTGCACATTTATTTTTTAAGATTACTAATAGCGTCTACAAATTAATGCTATACTTAAATGTTATTTAAGGGGTCGTCTACATATAGAAATTGTAGCAAATTTTAAAATTTTCAATACTAACACCTTATTTTGACACCAGATTTGAATTCTTTAATAAATTTTACCTTTGGATAACGAGTGGGAAATCACTCAGTCAAGTAGTTTGGGAATTATGCACGTTTAAAGCTTAGAACTTCTAATAATAAATTCATTTTTAACACTTTCCAACAGAGTTGAAACGTGTTGTCTGTCTGTCTACCATCTGTTCGTGCTCTAACTCGTGTAAATATACTCGGATTACCATGCAATTTATATATGTTATTGATGTATACTATAGAATGTTTGGTACTAAAACTGAAGTGCATAGCATTTATAGCTCGTTTGAATGGACACATAAAAGAATTTCGTTACATTATGGTGTATGAAGAAAATCGTTTGCACTCTTATTCAGAAACTATGTAATTAAAATGTTTTTTTTTTTCATTATTCGCTACAGGCAGAATATCTTTCAGAAAAGCTGTCATAATTTGTGTTTTGAACCGAATTTCTGGACGCCACAGCGAGGGAATGAAAGACACTGTCGTTGTGCGACAACAATCATTTATAACTCAAGATGTATTTTATTTCTCGAAATATGAGAAAAAAAAACTTGTTCAATTACAAACCACTTCAATAATTATGCCTACAAGTATAATGTTTTTAGGTGCGTTCGTAATTATATAAATACGTAGCACCTATTGTCGTCGCTTGGTCCGTCCGTCTGTCCGTCCGTCCGTCCGCCTGTCTGTCCGTCCGCATATAACAACGCAAAAACTACCCAACCGAATGGTTTGAGATTTAAGATATATTATCTTTGCAGAATTTTGTCGAGACATTTCAAATTTTATTAAAATCGAATCAAAATTTTAGGAGATATTAATAAAAATATTTATTAAGAAATTTGAATTTTTTTCTTTTTTAAATCGGTGCTTTCTTGTTAGAGGAGCTTCCGATGGATGTTAAATCGTCAAGCGACCGAGACACTTATTTTATTACAGAAATTAATCTGCAGACGATATAATTCATTTCACAGAATTAAAAATCATCTAGGTCTGAATAGTTATATAACTAGCTACAGTACGAACGCACCTCGTTTGTCACGTTTGACGTACAATTTCCAACTTGTTTCGTTTAAAAATGAGTCAGGAATTTTCGCGTTGTTGAGCCTGGAAAAATATTTTTTGAGAACCGCCTTAAAAAGTGGAGCTAAAGGCGAATTTAACAAAAAGGTAGTACTTTTTGTACAACGTAGGTATTTATAGTATATTATTTTTTAACGGATTACTCCATCCGTGTACCTCAATTATTGAAGATTGTTGGGAAGATCGGGTGTCCACTGGAAAAAAAAATAAATGAAATTAGTCAGTAAGTAAAAGTTACCAAAGAGTAGAAAGGAGAGCATACATACAATCATACACACAATCAGGGCATTACATACAATCGAACCGAAGCGGCTTCGAGCCCGATCATTACTCTGTTATGGTATTCGATGACATATATTTTTTTACAGTAACATTGGAATCATATATGAGTATTCATAAAAATAAAAAGTATTACATTTAATTTTAAAATAAATTTAGCAACTTTTAACAACCAAATGCTCACACAATTTTTTGAAGCACCCCCCCCCCCCTCCCCATCGTGCATTAATTACAACATAAAAATTACGCGCATTAATTTGTAAAGAGTCGAAATTAGTAACTTTTTATAGCATTTTGATGCTTACGTTTCAATGACAAATTCTTTGAAGGCAGTTCTCAAATAAAAAGGAGCTACTTTCTGACACATTTCTGAATTCATTTGTGTTCGGAAACGCATGAAATTGGTAGGTGTTCGTATTCAGATAAAGACGTTTTCCATTTTTTGGTAAAGGCAGAAGATCTTTCAGAAAATACTGTCAAAGTCGGCGTTTTGAACCGAATTCCCGATGCGGCAGCCCGAGAAAGGGGAATAACTTGTCGTCACGTGACAAGAATCGCTTATAACTCGATAAGTAATTTATTTATCAAATAAAAATGGAAAACACATTTCGAGTAAAAAAAATTCGGGTTGTTGAGAAGGGAATTTGAAAACCACCTGAAATAAATAAGACAAAGAGGAAAATTTTAAAATACTTGACCGACCACAACCTCTGACGATTGTCTTTTCTCGACTTCTGAAGAAACATTGTACCTTTTCCCATTTAGGAAAGATTAAATAGTAACAATATTAATTGAATATTACATAAATTCTTTAATGTCAAGGTTTCCGAAAGTTTAAGACTGCTTTCTGAAGAACTAGAAAATAAATTGTCGATGATAATGTCATGAATTCATTCTTACTCTTTGACGATAGGAAAACTAAAATAAGATTAGGGATAAGAAGATTTCTTTTCTAACGTCATTTAACTATTTTTAAACGGATCTGATATAGTAATAATGGAAATAAAAGGTAGCTTTTGATATGATGTAAGGTATCTTTAGTATATTATTTTTTAACGGAATGTTCCATCCGCGTACCTCAACTACAGAAGACTGCATTTAACCCACATTCGCTGCCAACCAGGAGCACACTTGTGATTTTTCAATCTAAAATTACGAATTCGTACCGGAAATTTCGAAAAAATAATTTTTATTTTATATGTAATCACGAAATGTCTGTAGTTAAATAAAGTAAATATTGCTATTAGTAATTTCTGGTATGAATTCGAACTTTCTAAATAAAATAAAATTCCGGTAATTTTAACCCGGCAAAGAACGTGTTAAATTTACGTCCTCCGAGCTAGATAAGATGATTTCTTTGCTAACGTCATTTAACTATTTTTAAACGGATCTGATATAGTAATAATGGAAATAAAAGGTAGCTTTTGATATAATTAAGGTATCTTTAGTATATTATTTTTTAACGAAATGTTCCATCCGTGTAGCTCAACTACAGAAGACTGACTTTAAGGTACCCTGACTACGTCCTCCGATTACAGGGGATTCCAGCTGAAATATTTAAAAGAAATATTCATCAAGTGAAAGCAAAGCTCCCAAATTGCCCCTTTCGAATAGTAGATTTTTTTTATAGAAAAATCTCTCTTTTAGATTTTTCTTGCTTTTGCAAAAAATCACCCCGAATGTTATTTCTGTTGAAAATTTAATAGATAACTACCACAAATATTTTTCTTAGTAAATACGGGTATTCAAAAAGCGACCATTTAGAAGCCCCGTGAAAGTAATCAAATAGATGAAAGGAAGAATGGGGCGCTTGCATACGATCGGGCCGAAACGGTTTAGAGCGCACTTATTGCTCTGTTATGATATTCACCGATACAGAATTATCTACATTTGAATTTCTATTTACACTACATAGCCAAAAATCCCTGGACACTTTCAATTTTACATATTTTTTCGAATAGCTTAGAGAAATATTTAACGATTCTTCTAGAACTTCAGGAATATGAAATACATGTTTGACTTCATATTTTTCAGCAAAGATTTGACCCAGTGTTGCCAGGGGGCTACTTTTTTAAAATTCAGATTGCTTGATTGGCACCAGTTTTTTGAAACGGTATAATTCGCTTTGTTTTTGCTCTGTTTAGTCTGTCATTTAATAAGGCGAATTTTACTTTCTCAAAAAACTGGTGTCAACCAAGAAACCAAAATTTAAAAAAAAGTAGCCCACTGGCAACATTAATTTGACCACGAGAGCAATTAGAAGATCAAGAATAAATTGAAGAAAAAATATTTGCAATTAACCCTTTCCGGCAAAGACAAATTCTGTTCGTAAAATTAGAAATTACTCACTGACACCGGAATTTACAAACGTCTTTTTTAGAAAATAAGAACCCCTTATTTTAAGCTTTCATTGTAGAAACAAAATTTTATTAAAATATTCTTGGTGTCGTATGCAAGTTTGGAATTAAAATTAGGTGTGCCCGGAGTGGGACCGCTGTGCCGGAAAGGGTTAACCTGTAAAATAAAATGCTAGACATGATCTGTAGCCGCTGCACATATCTATGTCGAACTTGTGCAATGATTGTGTTCATTTCTGTTAAGAATAACACGTATATTCGTGGACATATAAATGTTTCCTAACAAATTCTTACGGAACTGCAGGGATATAAAGAACCTATTTGACTTCATCAGGATTCATACAGACTTGAGAAGAAAAAATCCCAGCAGTCTAGAAAAATTCTAAGGAGTACAAGGATTTTAAAGGACTTGCCCTATTTTTTTCATGTATGCCGTGCCTTCGTGTTATACGCACACGCACACGCACCCTAATTTTGAATACCCCATTTGGAGAGAAAAATGGATTTTATTATCTTAAAATGCAATAGTTAGTACTAAAATTGGAAAGTATTCACAATGAATTGCTTACTAGTTTCGTAAATTTGAATACAAAATTGCCAGTTAACTATTTTATGTAATGACCAGGGCTTAACAAATGCGGTCGCCAGGTCGCCACTGGCTACCAAGTTTTTTGATCTGGCGACCAAAATGATCTGATCTTTCGGGGTGATTTCTGTAAAAAAATTGACATAAGAAATGCGCACAAATGATATTTTTTTCTCTCTCCCCCGCCTACTCATGCGCGGCAAGCAGTGATCTTCCTCTTCTCTCGTACTTTTAATGGAATAACGAAATTTAAAAGGTATTTTCCAACGTATGCACAGAAAACACCATTATTTTCAGCTATAGCCAGCTAGTATATGTCACCTTATTAGAATGTGGGGGGGGGGGGGGGAGAGAGAAAGGATATTTCAATAAAACAGTAAGAAATAGTGTCAATACAGTCTCTGTGGCATTTAAAATTGGATACAATGTTAAAAAATGCTTGAGGGTTTTTTTTTTTTTTTTTTTTTTTTTTTTTTTTTTAAGTTTTAAATCTGATTTTTGTGTTTATATAAGTTGTCATCATAATATAAGACATTATAAGTTTTATAAGAAAATGATTAGAAAATATAATTTATATTATCTTTCTAAATCATGTACTATTTTAAACTAAGTAACTAATAATTCTAAACTATGCTTGTTTATGCTATGTTATTATTTTTTGTCAATTAATTCACAAAAAACTCTTGTTTTTTTTTTTGTTTTTTTTTTAATCAATGACGGGGAAGAAAGCGGATGAGGTGCAAATGTTTTTTACTGGCGACTAGTATTTTTTTCTGGCTACCAGATTTTACCAAATTTGTAAAGCCCTGGTCAATGGTCATATATACAGAGGCCAGTCAAATACCAAATGCTCACCATGTATCACATGCACCTGGATTTTAAAAGTAAATTTTGAAGAGAAAAATCTACGCAGAATATATATATATATATACAGTAACTTAATTTTTTTAGAATGGTAATAATCTACGCAGCATATTAAAAAAAAAAAATACAGTAACTTCATTTTTTTTTAGAATGGCAATAATCACCTGAATTTTACACTTTGTAAACATGAGAAGAATTTTATTTTATTGCCTTTGAAGATTAATATCTTCCAAACCATACACGCTTAAGCAATATTATTCAACGTGTAATATATGTTTCCCTTTTCTACTCTTGTATACTTGCATTAAATCATTGTTCAACTGCTAAATTATAGTTCGTGGTAATTTAAGGAGTTTTTCAGGAATATTTTGTTTATTTAAGGAGCTCTAAGTACTTATTGGAAACTTTTTCATTTCTAAGTAGTTTCTAAGTAGTCTAAGGAGTCTGTATGAACCCTGCTTCATGTTTTTTAGTGAAGTTTTGATCACGAGAGTAATTAGCGGATGAACAACAAGTTAAAGAAAAAAATAATATTTTCGATTACCCTGTAAAATAAAATGTTCGAAATGCTCTGTAACTGTAGCACACGACTATGTGGATCTTGTACAATATTTGTGTTCATTTGTGTAAGAATAGCGCGTATATTCATGAAGATATACTCTTCTTTAACAAATTGGCGAACTTTTTGAATGTTTTTTTTTTTTGCTTATAGCATGCAGGATTTTCTACCCAATTTAATACGTCACATTCAGGAAAAGTCCTGTTGAAGCAACATACAACAATTAAAATATAAATATACTAGGGGGCTCTGTTCCCTGCTCGCTACGCTCACCAACCCCGTTCTGAGTTCACAGCCTCTTAAAACCTGGTAATGTATCCTGTTTTATAATGATGATGATGATGATGATGATATCACGAACGGCGACTATCTTCTGTAATCAGGTTATAATGCTTTTTCATTTAGCTGGTTATAATTCTTTTTCATTTAATTCATCTTTTCTATTTTTAATATTCATGTGTAAACACAATTTTTATGACGTAATTTTCTTTATTTCCTGCTTTCAACACGTGATCATTTAATTGTTATTTTAAACTTTCATTATTGTTTTTAATAGTCTCGCGTAAATACATTTTTTATTTGAGATAAAACATAATCCTTTGCGCTTATTTAGATTTTGGCAACAATATAAAAAAAAAAAATCACTTTTTCAATAAAAGATTTTTTTACTCGATTTTTAAGGATTTTTTGAGTTTTTATTGTCCGACCGTGATAATTTTTTGAATTTCTGAAAGCTTGTTATATTTTGCGTCTGGTGGTATGATTTTTGAATCCGTAGGATGGCTAGAAAAAAAAGTAATAGCTCCTCAAAAAAGTCCCTAGTAAAAATGCGATGAGAATAACCCGGAATATCTACGCAGAATTTGATTGGTCCATTTCTAATTTTCATATTTGAGCATTTAAATGATAAAATGAAATAGTTTTTAACTGTGCATGCGCTAACTATAGCAAAAAATGTGTTTGCATAATTCAGTAGTATATGTATTACATACTATACGGCAACTCTAGGTTAGTCGAATATCGTGAAAATTCAGAAAGATATCGGCGATGTAGGGAGATCAATTTATACATCAATTTATTTCATTATACAATAAACAGATTTTTCTTATCTACTTTCTTTTAAGTTTTATGGAGGATCAAACTTGTAAAGGTAAATTTGGGACACCCCGTATTTGTCCGATTACACTTCTAAAAATAGTTTTATGCGAGCTTCTGAAAAAACGTTGTGCCCTTTTTCATTTATGAAGGTTTAAATAGTAACAATATTCATTGAATACTCCCCAAATCCTTTAAGATCAAGGTTCCAAAAGTTTAAGATTGCTTTGTGATGAATTAGAAAATAAATTGGCGATGATAATGTCATGGGTTCAGACTTACTCTCTGATGATAGGAAAACGAAAATGGGATTACAGATAAGATGATTTATTTTCTAGCGTCATTTAACTATTTTTAAACGGAGCTGAAGGTAATAATGGGAAGAAAAGGTCTTTTCGTATAATGTAGGTATTAATAGTATATTATCTTTAAAAGTAAAAAAAAAAAAAAAGTTTTCAAATTAGCTCAACTCTTGCAGATGTCACAGAGTAATAAACTCTGTTTGACACTGTAATCGTTATTTGCATAGTTTCACAGATAAAATGTTAAAAATAGGATACAACGATTTTTGCGATGAAATAATAATGAAACGAAAAAGAAAAAGTAGTATTTCATGCGATGTAGGTATTTATAATATAATACATTATCTTTAAAAATACAAAAGTTTTAAATTATCTTAACTCTTCCAAATGTCACAAAATTAAAGTCATGTTTAAAACATATTTGTTATTTGCGTAGTTTCACTAGCAAAATGTCTAAAATAGGATAAAACGGTTTTATGATAAATTGATAATGGGAAGAAAAAGAAAAGGTAGTAGTTTCATATGATGTAGGTATTCATAATACCTTATCTTTAACAGTAAAAGTTTTCAAATTATCTGAACTCTTCCAGATGTCACAAAATTAATAAACTGTGTTTGACACTTTAATCGTTATTTGCATAGTTTCACTGACAAAATGTTTAAAATAGGATAGAAGGAGTTTTGCGACGAAATAATAATGGAAGGAAAAAATAATAGTTTTATATAATGTAGGCATTTATAATACATTATCTTTAAAAGTAAAAAAATTCCAAATTACCTAAACTTTTCCACATGTTACAAAATTAATAATTTGTATTTGACACTTTAATCGTTATTTGCATAGTGCCACTGACAAAATGTTTAAAATAGGATAGAACGTTTTTTGCGACGAAATAATAATGGAAGGAAAAAATAATAGTTTTATATAATGTAGGTATTTATAATACATTATCTTTAAAAGTAAAAGTCTTCCAAATTACCTAAATTTTTCCACATGTTATAAAATTAATAATTTGTATTTGACACTTTAATCGTTATTTGCATAGTGTCACTGACAAAATGTTTAAAATAGGATAGAGGGAGTTTTGCGACGAAATAATAATGGAAAGAAAAAATAATAGTTTTATATAATTTAGGCATTTATAATACATTATCTTTAAAAGTAAAAGACTTCAAAATTACCTAAACTTTTCCACATGTTACAAAATTAATAATTTGTATTTGACACTTTAATCGTTATTTGCATAGTGTCACTGACAAACTGTTTAAAATAGGATAGAACGTTTTTTGCGACGAAATAATAATGGAAGGAAAAAATAATAGTTTTATATAATGTAGGTATTTATAATACATTGTCTTTAAAAGTAAAAGACTTCCAAATTACCTAAACTTTTCCAGATGTTACAAAATTAATAATTTGTATTTGACACTTTAATCGTTATTTGCATAGTGTCACTGACAAACTGTTTAAAATAGGATAGAAGGATTTTTGCGACGAAATAATAATGGCAGGTAAACATAATAGTTTTATATAATGTAGGCATTTATAATACATTACCTTTAAAAGTAAAAGATTTACAAATTACCTAAACTTTTCCACATGTTACAAAATTAATAATTTGTATTTGACACTTTAATCGTTATTTGCATAGTGTCACTGACAAAATGTTTAAAATAGGATAGAGGGAGTTTTACGACGAAATAATAATGGAAGGAAAAAATAATAGTTTTATATAATGTAGGTATTTATAATACATTATCTTTAAAAGTAAAAGACTTCAAAATTACCTAAACTTTTCCACATGTTACAAAATTAATAATTTGTATTTGACAATTTAATCGTTATTTGCATAGTGCCACTGACAAAATGTTTAAAATAGGATAGAACGTTTTTTGCGACGAAATAATAATGGAAGGAAAAAATAATAGTTTTATATAATGTAGGTATTTATAATACATTATCTTTAAAAGTAAAAGTCTTCCAAATTACATAAATTTTTCCACATGTTATAAAATTAATAATTTGTATTTGACACTTTAATCGTTATTTGCATAGTGTCACTGACAAAATGTTTAAAATAGGATAGAGGGAGTTTTACGACGAAATAATAATGGAAGGAAAAAATAATAGTTTTATATAATGTAGGTATTTATAATACATTATCTTTAAAAGTAAAAGACTTCAAAATTACCTAAACTTTTCCACATGTTACAAAATTAATAATTTGTATTTGACACTTTAATCGTTATTTGCATAGTGCCACTGACAAAATGTTTAAAATAGGATAGAACGTTTTTTGCGACGAAATAATAATGGAAGGAAAAAATAATAGTTTTATATAATGTAGGTATTTATAATACATTATCTTTAAAAGTAAAAGTCTTCCAAATTACCTAAATTTTTCCACATGTTACAAAATTAATAATTTGTATTTGACACTTTAATCGTTATTTGCATAGTGTCACTGACAAACTGTTTAAAATAGAATGGAAGGATTTTTGCGACGAAATAATAATGGAAGGAAAACATAATAGTTTTATATAATGTCGGTATTTATAATACATCATCTTTAAAAGTAAGAAACTTCCAAATAACCTAAACTTTTCCAGATGTTACAAAATTAATAATTTATATTTGACACTTTAATCGTTATTTGCATAGTGTCACTGACAAAATGTTTAAAATAGGATAGAGGGAGTTTTGCGACGAAATAATAATGGAAGGAAAATATAATAGTTTTATATAATGTAGGTATTTATTTATAATACATTATCTTTAAAAGTTGAAAATAGGATACAACGATTTTTGCGATGAAATAATAATGAAAAGAAAAATAAAAGTTAAGTTTCTTCAAGTCTAAATTGCTTAAAGTATTTTAAAACCCTTTAAAAATTATATTGAAAGAGAATTGAACTGTTATTGATTAAATATATATAAGGAGAAGTATTTTATTTGATCCTTTGAACGGTTAGTGTTAGTAACAGAAAGAAGCCGTGGAATATCCCTTGTCCTCGGTTTCTGTTGGTCACCCTTTTCCAGAATAACTGGCAAACAGAACTCATGCCTTTCTGCCACAGTTGTACAATGATAATTTAAAAGAATTTTTTCAAATGTCTGCAAATAATTGGGTATAAATAACAAATTTGCTATTTTCACCAGCTTTACAAGGGAATGAAAATCACGAAACGTTGTCATGAGGGAGTCTTTGGGTTTAATACTTAATCTTATCGATGTAAGAAGATATTTTCAAATGAGAAAGTTATCTTGAATCAATTTCGAAATATTATTAACAATTTTTTACTGCGTACTTTCGGGATCGGGTTCGGGCTCTGATGACACAAATTGTTTCAATCTCGGGCGATCTAGGGTTCTGAAAAAATCGCCCATAATTATAATAAAGGAGGTAAAGTCAAATGACAATGAAATTTCTTTATATGTAAAAAAATGTGTCAGAAAGTTTTGAGAGGATCATTTGACCCGTTATGGTAGGTTTAGTATTAACTTTAGTCGTTATTTGCATAGTTCCATTAACAAAACGTGAAAAATACAATCGACCATCGAGGTTTTTTTGGGGGGTTTTAGCTACGTTTTTTACGGTTACACAGTCTTTGTAAGCAAATGAAAATGAACCTTTTAAATGGCTCTTTAGAAGGTACAATTTGATAAAATATACTGATGAAAAACCATATTTTAAGAATGCTCTAACGATCTGGATGTTTAAGTTTTTCTATAAAGCATTTTAAAAAATTTCTTTTAAAACATACGAGCAGGGAAGACCGAGCTACGCTCGGTCAAAATTAGCTTTGAGTTCAAATATCATAACGCATGACCAAAATGTCCCACTAATCAAATTTTCTCGAATCATGTAACCAAGCCCAATTGTATTCTCGTGTCCGAAACCCGTAGGATATAAAATTTAACGATATCATTTAACAATGTAAAATTTAGTCAAAATAGTCTGAGCCGTTTTTTACATAAAATTAGCTTGACACACAGTGACCCAAAAATGACCCACTAATCGGATTTTCTCGAGCATGTGACCTAGCCCAATGATTTTCTCGTGCCCAAAAACCGTACCGGATACAAAATTTAGTTCAAATCGTCTGAGCCGTTTTTAAGATAAAAATAGCTTGACCCATAATGACCCATGACCAAAATGACCCACTAATCGAATTTTCTAGAACATGTGACCTAGCCCAACAGTCTTCTCGTGTCCGAAAACCATAGGATGCAGAACTTAGTCTAAATAATCTGAGCTGTTTTTTAAATAAAATTAGTTTGACCCACAGTGACCCAAAAATGACCCACTAATCAAATTTTGTCTGACATGTGACCTAGCCGAATGATTTTCTCGTGCCCGAAACTCGTAGGATACAAAATTTAATCAAAATCGTTAGAGCCGTTTTTTAGATAAAATTATCTTGACCCTCGTTGACCCCAAAAAGACCCACTAATCGAAAGTTCTCGAACATGTGATCTAGCCTAATAGTCTTCTCGTGCCCGAAAATGGCAGGATACAAAATTTAGTAAAAATCTTTTGAACCGTTTTTTAGATACAATTAGCTTGACCCTGACCCATGGTGACCCAAAATGACCCACTAATCGAATTCTCTCGAACATGTGACCTAGCCCAATGGTTTTCTGGTGCCCGAAAACGGTAAGATACAAAATTTCGTCAAGAGCCGTTTTTAAGATAAAATTTGCATATATATAGCCACACACACACACACACACAAGATTTGCTCGTATTAGAATATATGATACAGGGTGCCCTCATTTTTCGCGGTTCAATAGCTTAATTTCTAAACCATTACTTTTAGATCAAAATAGTTATTTTGTAAAAGTTACAAAATTTAATTTTTTATATAACATCCGTGTATTCTTAGATATGTTTAAAAAATCATTTTTCATGTTGTAACAAATACAAAAAAAAAAAAAAAAAAAAAAAAAAAAAAAAAAATTACGATCAAAATTTACAGTTCTGATGTTACGGAGTGGCTAAGCTCACTTACAATTTCATTCAGATAATTTTTGGTATAATAACTTACTAAATATATGGCAAAAACATTAAACAAATTTTTAAGAATATATTTTTAGGTATTTTGTTTTATGAAACTGTACGCTAATAACTTAATTGTTATTAAATTAGTTCTTTATGTATTAAAGTTTAAAAACATTCTGTATTCAAAACTTTTGTCAGATTCAAAAGATTAAAACCATATAACATTTTGTATACGAAAGTTTTAATCTTTAAACAAAAGTTTTGAAAGTCAAATATTGATGTTTTGTCTTTGTTGGTTGGTGTTTGATAGCTTACCTCAACATAAGACCATAGTGACAGCTGGAAATCTGTAAAGATGAGTTGCACAAATCCTGAAGGATCGATATTCTGTAAGATAAACTCTGCGCTATAATCGCTGGGATA
Organism: Maratus michaelseni; assembly: GCA_963931845.1. NCBI lineage: Eukaryota > Metazoa > Arthropoda > Arachnida > Araneae > Salticidae > Maratus > Maratus michaelseni. Next base: position 112,835,641 of record OZ007598.1, on the reverse strand, counting down.
GCCACCAGGAAAGTTGGGAGACTGGATTAAACCTGAGCTGTTACTCTGATAGTAGTCATAACCTCCTTTATAAATATAGATATTTTCTGAAAAAGAAATAAAATGAATCTTCAAACGCTCATAACAAAAATAAATTAAAAGTCACGAAGATTTTTCCGATTTTCATAATATTAAAATATTGAAAGGCACATATTATTTTTAAAAAAAAGATTAAATTTTAAATATTAATAATTAGTAAGAAAATAAAAATGACAAAGAAATACACATACTATATGAAATAGTGATGGGCATGGCTTTACAAATTTGATAAAATCTGGTAGCCAGCAAAATTTTTTAGTCGCCAGTAAAATATTTTTACTCGCAATCCCTCCCCCATCATTCATTTTCAAAAAACACATAAGTTTTTTATGAATTAATTGAGAAAAAATAATAACAACAATAGCTTAAAATTATTAGTTACATAGTTTAGAATAATACATAATTTAGAAAGATAATATAAGTTTTCTAATGAAACTTATCAAAATTATGTATCTTTGAAAAAAATGCTGTAAAGGCTGAATTAACCGGCATCTTCGGGAAATGCTGATTGTCGAATGCTTTAAATGTCCGAATAATTATAGCTATTCGGACATCTAAAGCATTCGGCACACTTATAAGTGTTATAGCATCTATATCTGATCGCATAGTGAAGCAGGAAAAGAATTTTTATCTATTTTCCTGTCAAAGTCAGTCAAATAATTCTGATTTTATTATTTTAAAATTTGCATTTGATGAACTTATTTTCGCCAAATTAATAGAAAAGATTAAAAATATTTTTTTGTTTGAATATAATTTCTATATTTCTTAATATTTTGTCATTTTGCAATATCTATAATGAGACATCTTATAAGAATTACCAGGGGAGAGTAAAATGCCGTTTGTGCTCATTTATTAGGTCAATTTTGTGCAAATAAATTGCCATATTAAATAACTTAGTCGCCAGTGGCGATCTGGCGACTGGATTTGTCAAGCCCTGGTTATGTTCATAATGAATCATTTTGATATTCGAATGAATCATTCGGGTATGCGCAATAGTATAGCTGCTAAACTTCGAATTCTTTTTAATCAATTATAACCATAAATTTTGTAAAAGAAAAAAAAAAAGAAAAAACACATATATATATTTATGTTCTTTAATTGATTTAAAAGAATTCGAAGGTTGGTAGCTATGCTCTAGTGCATGCCCCAATGTTTCATTCGAATATTAAAATTATTCATTATGCCCATTACTAATATGAAGTGTTTTTATAATACAGGGAGCTACAGAAAAATAAATAATCATTACTCAAAATACTTCCTTTTGGTTTTACTTGCAAATAATGTGCCGAGATCAATTTATTAACTTGGGAACCCTGGGCACACTTACTTTTGAGGGCCTGTTTAGAGTTATTTTATAAAAAGGTGATTTAAAATCAGCATAACTTCTGGTCTCATGCATTTCTTGAATTACAACTACATTAAATAGAACACTAAACGCGGTGAGTTTTCTGTTCATGGACTAATACTAAGAACAGGGCTTTACAAAGAGTAAAAATATCTGGTAGCCTGTATAAAAAGTTTTAGAGTTGCCAGTTAAAATAATCTCCCCCCTTCTCCCACCGTTGCCAGTTTTTTTTTCGATTTTTTAATTAGTTCGTGTATTTTCCTAAAGGATATATATATATTTTATGAACTGATTGAAAAATAATAGTTAAGATCATAATTATAGTATATTTTGACTATTGCCTTAATTCTTAAATTCAGTTTAATAAGTTGATTTAGAAAGGTAATATAAATTAAATTTTCCAACGAAACTTATTAAAATTATGCATCTTTAAAAATAAAATATACATTACGTAATTTTAATAAATAAAGTATGCAATCTCATGAAAAATAATTATTCGTTACTAACATCCTTATCTTTTTTTCAAGAAAATTATTTTGAAAGAAATTAGTTAGACAAAACACTGACCAGCATTGTTAAATTTTCAACTTAATGACACTTTACCCTAGATGAGAATTTTACAAGTAGGGTAGATTGGGTGAAGATGGCGTAGTTTTTTATTTAATTTTTTATAGAATCGCCTGTTGTTTTTATTTATTATTTATTGATTTCTTGTTAAAGTTGATACATTTATGCACAGCTGCCAACTTTTACGCTTTTTTCCTACCACTAAAATTTTATAGTAAATTTTAACTTATTAAATTGTCGAAATCACGTAATTCAATAAGACAAAAATTTCTATTAATTTTTAGTGGTAACAAAAACGCGTAAAAGTTGGCAGCTATGCATTTATGTATGATTTGAAAATGTATTTCAATTTAGAAATGTCATAGAAAGCATAAAAAAAAATTGCTTTTGTAAATGCTTGCATTTCGGCATCTTACCCCAGTCTTGGGGTAAGACATAGAAACTGAGGTGCCAAGCTCTCACTAATCTTCCGTAATATGTGGGTTAATTTAACAAAGGTTTAATACGTTTCGCATCAGAATTTTTTTTAAGAAATGAAATTAAATATATTCCATGTAGGAACCTAAAATTAACTAAATAAAAATTCTTCATATAATTTTTCTGGTTCGAAACGTTGTTAAACTCGGTCAAATTAATCCACATATTACGGACGGTTAGTGACAGCCTGACACCTATGCATAGGAATTACATAAAGAAAGAGCGTAAAAGATTTTGGACACTTACCGAAGGTGTTAAGACGAAATAGAAATAGAAAATTACTATTTAAAACTTAAATAAAACAACGCAAACTGGTATTAAAGTATCAGCAAGAAAGCCTCTTCCACACGACTGAGTGATGTTTTCCTACAGCACCTGCGCATAGGAAAACAACGTGACACGGCATCTTGCCCAATACGGCATCTCACCCCAAGTTACCCTACTTTTACTGAGATGGTTCTTCAAATTCTTCATTTTCTACTTTTTGCTTTATAGTATCTGACACATGTGTTCGGATTTTTCTTTTTAATTCAAAGTACCACCTATCCAGTGTTGCCAGTGGGCTACTTTTTTTTAATTCAGTTTTCTTGATTCCCACCAGTTTTTTGAGAAAGTAAAATTCGCCTTACTTAATGACAGATTAAATAAGGCGAAAACAAGGGGAATTAAACTATTTCAAGAAAGTGGTGTCAATGAAGCAATCTCAATTTTAAAAAAGTAGCCCACTGGCAACCCTGCACCTATCTTTAGCTTTCTATCGTTACCGTTTGAATTATCTCTAGATCGTACAGTTTTGATGCATCCAGTCGCCAGTTAAAAAGCTTTGGTAGCCAGTGGTGACCTGGCGACTGCATACGTCAAGCCTATTACTATTGCTTTTCAAAAATACATTTTTTTACGTATAAATTATGTTCTTTAAGAATAAAAATGTTTTTTTAATTAAAATAATAATAATTGGAATTGAGAAAAACCCATATCCTTACTTTTAGCACTAAATTGTAAACTGAAAGCTTCTTTGTACGATCCGCTGTAAAGGAAGTCCAGAGAAACGAGTTTCGTTTTAGATTCGAAAATCAGATCGTCAGTCCCATTTTCCCTGTGGCCACAGTACTCTCGACCAGACTTGCTATAAGCGGACTCTTTGATCCACAAAAAGTCACACCTGGCGGATAAAAATATAAGTACAATCAGTCACATTAGATAGTTATAAATTGAATTAATATAGTTACAATAAAGACAGATCACATTATGTACAAAAAATTGCATAAGCTGATGCTAAAACCATTTGATAAAACGACACAGATTTTCTTCTTAATATAAATGTTTTGAAAATTATAGAGCACACGAGCCTGAACTTTAAGACTAGTGACTTAAGGGGACTCGGTACCAAGCAATTTTATTCTATAAATAAATCCTATGAAGTTTTTGGCAACAAAGCAAAATCATTACAGATAATAAAATACTTTAAATGGGTAATAAATTAATATATATTTTTTTAATTGAATTTTTTTTATAGAAAATTAACAATTTTAAATTTTTTTCTTCTTTTCAATTTTTGGTATTTCAAAATAATTTTTTTTTTAAATTTTATACTCAGGGTATTTTGTTCTACAAAGCTAAGTATCGAATTCTTGATACAAAGATGATTATACCAGAAGAAAAATAAAACTAGTCGTTGGGTGCCACCGTAATACTTACCCATCATGGATTTGGATATGCATAATATAAAATATGAAAATAAAACATGTGTAAACTATTTATAACATGCATTGCAATTCGAATAAAATCGTGGCTTGATGACGTCATAAACTCTAAATGTTCTATTACTGAATTGCGTAAAAGAAACATCCTTATAACTCCAAAAATGTTAATCATATTAACTAACGGTTTATTGCGTCGGATTAAGCGTCTCATTTCCAATTAAAATATATCTTTGAATTGAAATTTGAATGAAATACAGTTGCATGAAAAATCGAAGAGTGTGAAAAATAAGATTACAAATATCTCGGCAACTCATTATCCGATCGACTTCCTTCTTTATGCAAAATTTATGTTTTTTTATCGTCTTTTATATTCACTTCTTAAAATAAACGATTTCAAAAAAAAATATATACCTTTTATCAGAACAAATACTTCGAGAGTCCGAGAAAATATAGTTACGGATAATCGAGGTTACTGAAATTCAATAGGTTTCTTCTCATTATTACATACTAAGTACATACCAAATTTCAAGTCTGAATCTCAATTTTTTCGAGAGATAGAGCGTTTACAGCCACACACACAGGTGGCGCTGACGTAACCAAGTAAAGAAAATATACGAAAATAACAAACAGAATGCCTTCAAATCGTTTATTACAACTGTATGTGTTCCACATGACCACCACCACAGAGGATAACACATTGCAGGCGAGACACAAATCCAGCAACGGCAGAGTGCATCAGGTCTGGATGTAAACATGACACCTCTCGGCGGATTGCATCTTTTAGTTCCGACAGATTGGATGGACCAGATCGATACACCCGAGATTTCAAATATCCCCATAACCAGAAGTCTGCGGGTGTCAAATCTGGAGATCAAGGAGGCCATGGGATCCTGCAACCCCTGTTAATGATTTTGTTTTCCTCGAATGTCTGTATTAGAAATACCTTGATCGGAGTAGCGGTATGACTAGGTGTTCCATCTTGCATAAACGTAACGATAGAAAATGCATTTCTTTCACGCAAACATGGCACGACCTTCTCGCGCAGAAGAGTTAAATAACGCTGCGCATTCACCGTAGACGTTTTCCACCCATTTAGTGGGCATTGCGTTTGAAAGACGAAGGGTCTTATGATGAAGGAACCTGTGAACACACACCACATTGTCACTTTTGGGGAATGCAATGGTTTCTGCGTGTACTCACATGGATTAGACGTCGTCCAGATGCGACAGCTATGGTTACTAACGTCGCCATCAAGCGAAAAATGAGCATCATCTGTCCACAAGATGTTAAATACCCAGGTGGGATTATGCTCGATTTTGGAGAAAGCCCACTTCGCAAATGTTTCTCTCTGTACGGTATCCGCTGGTAAAAGTTCATGGCACAACTGCAATCTGTATGGGTACAGATCAAGGATTCCAAGAAGAATATTGCATACCGAGGATGGTGGTAAGCCAAAGCGTCTGGCAGCTTCACGATCACTGCTGGTCCCTGCAGCTAAATCGGACGCTAACGCTTCTATTTCGGCTGCAACACGCGGCGAACGCGCCTTCCTTAAACATGGTCGTCCGGATCTTACACGATCCTCCAGCGTTCCAGTTTCCTCAAACCGCCGAACAAGCTTTATGAAGCCTGTCGTTGTTAAAGACCCATTTCCAGCCCTCAGATTCTTCTGAACTCTGAATTTACGCAAGGCAATGGTCGTTGATTCCTGGTTCACATAAAACAACTTCACCAACAAAGCTTTATCCTTTGCACTCAGCATCCTTGTTCACATACACCATACACGGTTACAACAGTGAACTGGCTCTGGATTAGGAGCGAAAGTTCTTATAACCATCTCATTTGCATATTTCCACTGATGTCACTGGTACCAGCGCCATCTATCGGATGTTTTATGAGTTATTTTTTCCCTGTCTTAAAGAAATTCTCGTGACCTACCGATGCTAGCCCTGCAAACCGTTTTTTATTTCGGTTGTTTTTATAGTTTTTATGAATTTTAAAAGTTTCTACGGATTTTTTGCTCACCCTGTATTTCACAAGCATTACAAAACATAATATAATAATTCGGAAGGCAGCGTCACGTTTTTGCAGCCACATTTAGTGTCGATGATTTTAGTACATATTATATAGTACATATTATAGTTAGGTTGTATACATATCAGGAAACTACCAGTCAGCTGGCGCACCAGCGGTGATGTTGCCGGAGTAACATCGTACAAAATTTATATCTGAATAGGAGGGCATCGATGAAATAGGGAAGCAGGAAAACAAGTTTTTACCTATTTTTTTCCTGTCGAAGTCGGTCAAATAATTCTGATTTTATTATTTTAAAATTTGCATTTGTTGAACTTATCTTTGAAAAATTAAAATTACAAATATTTTTACGTTACAAATATCTTTACTAGAAATTGATTACAAATATTTTTTGTTTGAATATAGTTTCGAAGTTTAATTCTTAATATTGTGAAGGAGGAAGGGCAGAGAAAAATGCCATTTTTTTTTCTGTTAGGTCAATTTTTGTACAAAAAATCTCCAATAGATTCAATAACTGGTCACCAAATAAAGAAATTTGGTCGCCGGTGGCAACTTGGTGACCGTATTTGTCAAGCCCTATATTTGACAATATCCATTTTAAAAGCACACAAATACCACTTGGCATATTTCAACAACTACGTGTGCAAAGCCGCGGGTTCTGCTAGTATATGTAAAAGGAATACAATTAAAATATGTACAGTTCCCTGGGGTTGTTTTTGAATACAAGTTTTCTATGTATGAGAAGATTAATACTAATAACAACAACAAAACATCCATTATAAAGAGAGAAAAAAAGAGAAGAAAACTCTTTTACCTGCAAGACTTGTCGTTGGAGCAAGTAGGAATATCGAGCCTTTGGATGATGATTTCGAGATGGCACGATGGACAGGTGATGAGTTCGACGCTGCACCTCTGGGGAATTTGCGGTTGAGCGCTGGGATTGCCCTTTGTGACACTCGTTGCATTCTCGACACCAATAATGCCGGATTCGCCCGCCTCGATGTAGTACTTGCGGCCGTTCATCCAACGACACAAATCTGGAATACAATTTACACCCGTAAGTGCGAGAGGTATATTACTCATTCACACGTTTATGCCTATCGTTCCGTTATTGGAACGGTATTCACTTGCAAATTGATGTAGATTCTTTTACATGAATACATAAGTAAATGTAGATTGTTTTAAATGAATTAATATAAATTATTGTGTTTGAAAAATATACGATATTCCCTGAAAATACCCCTAATATGTATTTTCGAGCTAAAATCAATATAAGACCGGGTCTTATTTTTGGGTTTACAATGTATAAGCATATCCCCAACAACAGTTTACATCTTTGCTTCAAATGAACCAAATTTGATGAAAAACTCTATGTGTATTATATTTACATGACTTAAATACCACACAGTTAAAATTACTTCATAACTTAACTATCAAAACTTTGCACCAGAAAAATTTCATAAAATTTCCAGAACTGCTTACTTATCTTGAACGTTGTTCAAAACTGATCATTCGAATAAATTTAAAAGATATCGTCATATTAAAATTAAATTTCTATCGAGCATTATGCTGTTAATTAATAAGCCATTAAAGAGAAGAATGGAATTCAAAATCTCTGTCTCACACTTGACCTCATTTCCAAATCACCTTTGGCAAATTTATTTTTGCCCATTAATTTCAATTTACGATCACAAAAGATTTCGATTATCTGGCTCCGAGAATATTTGAATCTAAAGCAGACCGTAAATATTTTAAGAGGACTGCTTTATAGGTTTATCATATTCTTCCTGTTGTGCGATGAATTGCCTACATGAATTTTGCAATGTTAATAGAGTATTCACTTCGATTTAGATTTTACAATATTTCATTAAGAAATTTATGCTGTTATTTGGTTGATAAGGTTCTATATAGGTTTTTTATATGCTCCAGAATATAATTTAAATGAAACAAAAATGTTTATATTGACATGAACAGGGACTGACGAATGCGGGCCAAGTTTTATGATCCGGGGACCAAGTTATCTAATCTGTCGGTTTGTTTTTGTTTTTGTTTTTTTGTACAAAACTGATCTAAGAAAGGAGAACAAATAGCATTTAGAATAGTTGCTGGAGAGTTTTTAACATTCCAGAAATAAATTGTTCAAAAATCGTCGCGAAACGCGAAAAAAAACCGCTAAAAATCCAATACAAAAATCTGGAAAAATTTAAAAATAGAAGAGAACAATTTTACTTTATTGGGCTAAAAAATAGAAACCTGATTATTTTTACGATTGTCCAAAAATCGCCGCAAAATGCGAAAAAACGCAAAAAATCTTTAAAAAATTAAAAAAATTGTAGAAAAAAAATTCACTATATTGGATTAAAAACTGAAATCGGATTTCTTTTACGAACGTCAAAGTACTGCCGCGGAACAAGAAAGAAACCCCGCTTCAAATCGCATATAGAAATCGCTAAAAATTAAAAAAACGAGGACAAAATTTAATATATTAGAATAAAAGACTAAAATCGGATTCCTTTAACTAATGTTGAAAAGTCGCAGCGACATAATAATAATAATAATAATAATAAACCGCTAAAAATTGTTAAAAAAGAGGATAAAATTTACTATATTGGACTAAAATAGTGAAACAGAATTCCTTTAAAGAATGACAAAAAATTGCCGCTGTTGTGGGTTTTGGGGTTCTTTCTAAAACACAACTTACTTAAACTTAAAAAGCTCATTTATTACTCAATCTTCACTTGACAATTAAATATTTAAAAAAAAATAAGTATACCCTGATTAGCTCCACTGAAATCTGTTGCCATGGAAAAGGAAGCAAATTATATTAAACTAATCAAAATATCAAAACTTAAGAATCCGAATAGGTTAATACAACAATGATAATTTTGAACTCATCATTTTAAGACAATATTAAATGTAGTAAGGGGCAACAGATTTCTAAATCAAGTAGCATACTGAATTGCATAAAGAACACCCAACTCCACTCCAACCCGATCAAGCTCAAATCTCCATACACATTAAATTAACAAAAGTGTAATCATCATATAATTTGGAAAAATGCAGACAACCTGAAATTCCTCCAATATGAGGACCAAAAGGAGAAAGAGTTAAATCCGTTAATAGAATAGGGATATGATGATGTACTAAAATTTTAGAACAACAATGGAGATTCTGAACAAGATCAGATCGGTTAGCCAAGAATCGTATAGTGGTATAAAATAACTGAAAACCCCATTTTTTTTTGTTAAAAAACAACCATTTTGTTGTTTGTTTTGAATAATACTACAAAGAAAGGATAATTAAAAATTAAATTAATCAATTATAAAATTAGACTTAATTTTACTTTAGCAACAATTATCAGTATATTCAATACTGAGATAGGAACAATAATTACATCTAATAACCTTACGTAAACCCCAATTAATGTTCATTTAAACTATTGCTATGAATTTTAGATTTAAGAAATTTAAAAGTATTAATTTAGCAAAATTATAGCTTTCATATTTTTAATCACACTTACTGAGAGGTTAATTCCTTCTTATAGGTTTGTTGTAATAATAAAAATATTAATTATTTAAAAATTATATATAAAGAAAAACATACCATATTTGAGAATAAACAAAAACTTTCTTTATTTGAATAATTAAAAATTATAAAAGTAAGGTAGTTCTCAAACAAAATATAATAATAACACAATAACAAAGTTGATCAAAAAAAAAAAAAATACTGAAATTACTTATTATAACACTTTACATTAAGCAGCAAAACCCCTAAAATTACCACAATACCATGATTTAAAGATGGATCAACTTTTCAAAATTTAGTTATTGATTAATTTTCAATTAAATATCATAAATCTTAAACTATTAACAAACCAACAATTCAAATGTCGTTCAATCATAAACAAAAAGGTTACATGTTAATCATCTTAAAATACCAATAATTATATTTTTTTTGTTTCTCCAGGTATTTATAAATATTACAACAGTAGACAACATGTAATAAAGAAGAAATATGGGTTACTTACAATATACTTTGATATTTACTACCGTCAATGTGGGCACACTTCTTTGCATATATGTTAGTTTGCCATAATCTCCTTTTTTTTTTATCAACCTATTCTTTTCAGCTGCCTCTACGAGTCAACACCGTTACTCCATACATCACTTGGAGATTTTGATTTATTCCCGATTCAAAACGTCGTCACATCACCGATACCTTGTAAAACGGGCAAGTCTACTCAGCTAGTCACGCCAGCCTTCTTAGTCTAGGATTAATAATGCCCCATCTCCAGAAATGATGCTCGTCTAATCATTAATTCATTTTTCGTCAAGGCATCAATAACAACCGCCGCTTAAGAAGTCAACACAAGACAACACTTTTTCTAGGAACGCCGCTACTACATGATGGGTCAAACATATTTTCTTTTCATTCGCCCTCTATCAGATACAGATCCTTACTTCGAAAATGCCCTTATAGCCTCTTTTCATCATAACATCATGATTTACGATAATTAATGTAGGGCCATCAATGCCCCACTCTCAAAAAAAAATCTTCCAGAAACCTGTCCGCCTTCAACAACTTCGCGATCCAGCCCACAGGCCAGTCTTCGAGCCCCGTAATAAGTCGAATCCTTACGAGCCAAACGAGAGGTATATCGGCCAAGCAACAAGTGTCGTAAACATTCATTCTCCCGCGCTGCTTGAAAAACGGGACCGATCCACTCTGCCAGGGGTACGGGAATGGAAACAAAAGGGAAAATGGACTCTCCTTGAAGGCACCAGCCTGTCGTTCCACCCTGCCAGCCGCTTCATGGGGGAAGGCAGCCATGTTTCACCCCCATGGCGTGTGCTGAAGGGGGTCCTGTGAGCCTCTGTTGACCTGGGCGCCAGCTATCCGCCTGATAGCAGAGCCCATTGAAGCCTGTCGTAAACTTACAAAGCCTAATTGCGTATATAGTACACTCATAAGATAACGTAATTCCTATACAGGGCGGACGGTCTTTCTTTTAACCAAAACTAGACTAGGTGACTACAACACATGATTCAAGGGTATGGGAGAAAACGTATACGACTGCCCAATACACTATGTGTGGTCTTTTACTGAGAAACCTCCCTCCCTGCTATTTATCTTTCGTATTTGAAAACAGGAAGCAAAGCTAGACTATAAACGTTGAATTTACTTTGCAAAAAGAAAAAGAAAGAAGAAAAATAAAAACTGATTTTATTATTATTATTACAATTACTTTTATTTATTTAAATTTTTATTAGAAACAGAAGAAAAAGGAGTGCTTTTAAATAAATGTAGAGAAAGTGATTTAAATAATTAATGTAGATTAAAAAAAAAATTGGTTGAAACCAACCGTAACAAGATTGCTCCCCCCGGCTAATTAAAAAAAATTTTTTTGAGAAAACAAATTATTTTTTTTTTGAAAGGTAACTGGGTACCACATGGCATGCTGGGACCTCAACACTGAAAAAACTGACCCACAAACACAGATCATACATCGATCCGGGACGGGATCCAGAGAGTTCACCGCTGAAATACCACCCTGACAATATATTCCGGATATATACAACCAGAGCTCGCACATCCGTAGAAACCATTACCTAAAATATTACCTGAAACATGACCATAAAAGAGTACTACCAGAGGAGGGACCACAAGGCTGATTTTACCACTAAAATGACCAAGATATTTTCTGCACCTGTAAAAGAACACATGTTCCACCTGACTGTGAAACCTCATTTCCCTACTACTGTCATTCCTACGCATAACTGCATCCTACCTGAAATTTCTGGTAACAGAACTGTAAATAATACATAAATTGAATTTTGAGAAAAAAAAAATTAGCCGAAAAAGAAGAGAAGTGCCCACTGATTAATTGTCATTATACTGCTTATATACATAACTTCAATAATTGGCATCACAGTATATTACAACACTATCTATTAATGTAAATAAGTACTAGTAATATCATAGTTACAACACTGTAAATGTCAATGAAATTTGTAAAACACATATTAATTCTATTATACAAAAATACACAAGAGCAACTGGTGACACACAAAAAAAAATATATACATATACATCTGTAAGACACATATTATGGTATCACAGACCATGGTAGGGAGTTACGCACACATTTATAACATTTTTCTACAAGAAGCCATGTTGTTTTTGAGAAAAGTCCAATGATTCGGTTCACTGTGTAGATTTTACAAATGCACTTACAAGTAATGTGCATGGGAAAGAGTATCTCTGCCTCTGTGCTACTTATAGCACAAGCAGTTTCGGGCCCCTTGGGCACTACAGGGAAAACATTCCACCAAAACTTAAAAAGAAGGGTGGTGACGTATGTCACCAGGAAGGAAAACACACATTCCACAAAAATAGGAAGTAGAATAAAGAAAATAGTTAATTTTAGCACTTTTAGCCACACACAACAACATATAGGCATGTACATGAGACAGTATGTACAAGAAAAAGAAAAAGGGTCCACACTCCTTAAAGTTAAAAGTTCAAATAAACCCACAAATTGCATAGTAAATAATAAATCCATCTGATTAAAGTGCATTAATTAAAGTAAACCCACACTTAAAAGATTATATACAAAACACAGATGCATTTAAAAAAGGAAAACGCAGAACAATTTTGGCAAAAGGGTAACCAAACATACCCTCCTAAAAAAAATTTAAAGTAACAAAAATTACATTCGTTTTTTTTTTTTTTTTTTTTTTTTTGCAAAAATACACCCAAAATCTACGAAAACTGGGTGTGGACGGGTATATACCACATAATCTACCATAAAACAGACAAAAACCTTAAGTATAAGCATAAAAAGGGTTAAAAATGCCTACATGAAAGTATCAAAACACAACCAAAACAAACCTTTAATACGCTAGAAAAACTAAGTTCCGTTTTAAAATGCCCAAGAAAATAATTAAATATACATACACATTAACTAAACTATAAATAAATACAAATAAACAAGGTAAAATTGATAAAAATGCCTGAATAACGAAAAAAAATAGTTAGTATTTATAACTCGGACGGTCTCTTCTATCCCGTAGCGAATAGTCGGTTCTAGAAATCGATATTGAACGACTACTTCTATTCGATTTAGCAGCTGGACGAATCGATGAACGAGACCTGCGCGAATCGCTGTGCGCAGCAGCTGAACTGCTTTCTGCCGTGGCTGAATTTTTACCTACGCGCATCTCGCTGCCTTCCGCCGTTGCTAAATTTTTATTTACGCACATCTCGTTATTCTCTGCCGCTGCAACCTCCGGAGAAATGGGAGGTGGGGGAGAGGGATTTATGATTTCAGTCGCGTCGCTGTCTGTTTCCTCCACTTCTGGCGCTACCGGAGTTTCGCTATTGTTGACGTTCACTACTGCTGGTGCGCGGTTACTATCATATGGTGCCCAGGGAATGAATCGGTTACGCTTGCATCTGCGTACAGGAGGAGAATCGCGCGGTTGGTGTGGTGAATCGATGGTCACGTTTTCAGTCGATCCCAGGCCAATTGTTTGTTTTGGTTCACTGGACCAGATGGGGAGTCTGTCTTTGAAGGAAGACAACCTGTCAACATGGACAACCTGACAATTTTTGGGATTAGCAACTAGCGCTATTTTAAAATTAACTTCATTTAGCTTCTCAATTATAGTAAAAGGACCATTATTTTGCTTGCTTAATTTTTTTGTATTACCAGGGGCGACTGTGGGTGTAAATAACCACACAAGATCTCCTATTTTAAAATTTTTATCAACAGCTGTCTTTTCACGGTATTTTTCCTGCTGCTCAGAAACTTTAATTAAATTACTATGTACTTCAGTGTATACTTTTTGAAGAGCTGGGATTAAGAGTTCACAAAAAGAGGGTGCATCATTATAATTAAAAGAAGGTGGTTGAGAAAAGAGATTATATGGTAGATTCATATTTCTGCCATACATAACTGCAGCTGGGCTAAGTTTAGTTGATGAGTGGACAGCTGAACGCATAGCTAGTAGCGCAAATTTTAGTTTAGTGTCCCAGTCAGATTGATTTTGGTTGACTATGTGACAAAGTGCATTTTTAAGAGTACGATTCTGTCTCTCCACTTGCGAGTTGCCAGCCGGGTGATAAGATGAGGTCTTAATATGTTTAATACCAAACATTTTATATACGTGCTCTATCGCATCTGAAATTAGATTCTTCGCATTGTCCGTCGTAATAAAACAGGGTGCTCCGTAGCGTGAGATGAAGTCAGCTAAAGTGTCCGCAATGACATCTGAAGTGGTTGAACTAACCGCATATGCTTCTGGCCACTTAGTAAATGAATCTATATATGCGACAATATACTTATTTCCCGAAAAAGTTTGTGGTAAGGGTCCAATGAGATCCAAATGAACCTTGTTCATGGGAAACTGGGGGGTCGGCATACGTTGCAGAGGGGCGAGCTGGTTCGCTCTATAAGCTCTCTTCTGCTGGCAACTAATACATGACTCCACTAGATGCTTGACATCTGACGACATTCCTGGCCAATAGAAGTGCTCACGAATGCGATCAATGGTCTTTTGAAAGGCTTGATGACAAGCCGCTAGGGACTCATGTGTTAGTGCAAAAACTTGAGTAACCAATTCTTTTGGCACGACTAACTTTACAGGTTTATTCAAAATAGCTGACTCCCTCGTATCCTCACAAACTAAAATGTCATCTCTAAAAAAAAATTTCATGTATTTAGGAGCAATTTCTACACCTTGGTCTAGTTTTCTTGCAATCTCGCAGCATTTCTTGTCTGATTTTTGTAATTCACCAATTTTTTCAAGTAGATTGGAATGAGGCATAAAAGTAACTTCCTTTTCGACTTGTATACAAAAATTACAATTAACAGTATCATTGGAGTTATCATTGTTGACATACCTCGAAAGGAAGTCTGCGACACTGTTACACTTACCTTTAACAAACTTGATTGTAAAGTTAAAGTCTGAGAGAGTGCAGATCCATTTAGCCATGCGAGATGTAGGGTCGTGAATTTTTAACATAAATGTCAGAGGTGCATGGTCTGTATAGATGAAAAAATGGGTATTAGCAATGTAACATTTAAAGTGGGCAGTAGCCCAAACTAAAGCTAGTAATTCCCTTTCAGTGGTGGAGTAGCGGGTCTCAGCATCTTTCAATTTTCTGCTGGCAAAGGCAACAGGATGGAGCATGTTATTTTCATCTAATTGTGATAACACTGCCCCTAATGCTTCGCCACTGGCATCACTATATAAGTGGAATTCTTTCTCAAAATCAGGGAGTGCAAGACATGGTTTTGAAATAAGAGCCATTTTAAGGTCTTCAAATTCTTTCTGTGCATCTTCATTCCACGAAAATTTTCCTGTCTCTTTCGTTAAGTTGATTAGATTTTTAGCTCTCTTAGTAAAATCTGGTATAAATCTCCTATAAAAGGATAGAGTTCCAATGAATGACCTAACAGCCTTTCGGGTAGTTGGAGGTTTAAAATTTTCTATTACGGCAATATTTTTATTGATAGGTGATACTTGGCCACTACAAATCTCAAAACCTAGATATTGTATTTTATTCGAAAGGAAAGTGCATTTACTGGGCTTAAGTTTAAGTTTATGCAGTCTTAACCTATCAAAGACCATGTTAAGCTTCTCAAAATGAGAATTAACATCACAGGAGGCAATTACAATGTCGTCGATATAAACAAGAATTCCAAGATTGCCTAAATCACCGAAAATAGCATTCATAAGTCTTTGGAAACTGTTACCTGAATTTGAGAGCCCAAAACAGTTACGGGTCCACTCAAAAAGTCCCTTGTGGGTGATTATTGCAGTCTTATGCCTATCCTCTGGGCGAATAACCTGTTGAAAAAAACCACTAGTTAAATCTAGCGTTGAAAAAAATTTAGCCCCGCTTAAAGCATCAACCGAGTCGGTGATGTTAGGTATTGGATAAGCATCTTTAACAAGATTTTTATTTAGTCTTCTGTAGTCAACAGCAAGTCGATAGGAACCGTCTGATTTCCGAACCAGAATAACCGGAGAAGCAAATTCAGACATGGAAGGGGAAATTATGTCCGCCTGTAACAAAGTATTAAGTTGGTCTTCCATTTCTTGACGTAATTTGTAGGGGACTCTATAAGCTTTGCCTTTAACTGGTTTATTTGAAGTTAAGTTAATTTCATGCGGGATTGTATCACAGCCGGGTAAATCTAAGACCGATGCTGCAAATACATCTTTGTTTTTGTCTAGAAAATTTTGCATTTTAAGTTTTAATGGGGGTTCTAAATGATCTAAATTAATTTCAGAGCTCCAAGTGAGATCAGCGTGATCAAAGTCACCAATTGGAGGGGCCAAATTTATATTATAGGTTAATTTATTATCAGTTACGGGTATATTTGACTGGTCTACACATTTTTGAATTTTGGCAACAAAGGTTCCTTTATTTAAATGAATACTATTGTCTGAAAAATTTGCAAATGAGATATATAGGCCATGTTCTTTAGTGCAAATGGCTCTGGAGGTAAGGAGACCTTGATTTAAATTTTTCGCCAAAGGTTCTAACATAACAATATCATTCTCCTTAATAAAATTTTCCTTATAGCTTTTAACCTGAGCTAACATTTTTGACTGCGGGGGAATTGAAATTTTGCTACATAACACAGCGAAACTTATATTTTTATTTTTATTGGTTTTATCACTACTGCTATCTTCATTGCTCTCCTCCTCGACTTCAGGTACCTTATCCTCTATACTTACCAAATCTTCACTTTCATCAATATTACAAATTTCAGTAGTGTCTTCAGCTAAATTACCCTGAGTTACCTGACTCGCTGCTGAAAGAATGTTGCCGACACTTTGAATACTTGAAAAATTTTCAGTATTATTACCCTCAGAGCTACCGCCTGATGTTGTTTGCATGCAAAAGTTCTGCGCAACACTTTCAACTTCCTTATCTGACTCAGTTTGAATGATTATCTCAACATCTTTTCCCATATTACTCAACTGCGGGTCCTGAACTACCATATTTTCACTACTATTATTCCCATTTTCAATATTAACTGAGTCATGAACATTAATACATGCAAAACTTTCAGAGGGGCTATTGGCATTACTACTTTTTGAATTCTCCCCTACTTTGTTGACACATTTTATATTTACAGAATTATTTTTAACAATATCATTATTCACACAATTATTATTAGAATTTACACTATATACAGAGTTAGAAATATTTACAGAATTAGTAGCAAGACAAGTATTACACCCTGAAGTATTACTTGGGGTTTCTACGCTTTGTTTACATTGGCCTGCAACTGGCACTTTAAGAGCGACAGCATTTGTATCACAATTTATACTTGCCCGGTACTCTTTCAAAAATGGCATTCCCAAAATCATATTAAATTCCTCTGCTAATTTACCTTCCACTACATAGAATTCAGCTTGACATTGAACATTATCAAAAACAAATTTTAAAAATACTTTCTTATTTAGGTGAACTTTCTCACCGGTGACAGTCATAATGGGGATATTGCAATTCTCCGTTTCAAAATTCTCTAAATAGTTACAATCCGTACCACTCAGGAGATTAATTGCAGAACCAGTGTCACATATTGCATTCAGGCAAACTTTATTTATGTAAATTCTTGCAGTTGGTAATGTATACGATTGGGGCTGAAACATACTATACACAGTTGGGGGGTCCAGGGGCCTGTGGGGGATCGAGTTGACCACATTTGATCCGGCCACTAATAGTTTAAAGCCTCACTTTCACTGTTAGCTACTGGGGTGTTATTTACCGCCTGCACTTCATTTCTGTTCGCAGCTGTGCTCCTATTGTTTTGGTAATAACCACCTCTTCTTCCCCTATATCCGCCTCGCTGAGTCTGGTTGCCTCTAGGATTTTCACTTCTGTTTCTATAATTTTGCCCACGGCTCCTGAAATTTTGACCACCTCCCCTTCTAAAATTATAGTCGACAAAATTTAGTGGACAATCTCTGGCATAGTGGCCTTGTACGGAACACCTATAGCAGGTTACGGGTCTTACTTCCTGGGTTTTTTCCTGCATATCCCTAGCCCTAAGATCTACTAAACTGTCTATCTTAGCTGCTAAAACATCAATTTGAGATTTTAGTTGGTCTATCTCCTTCTTTTGTGATCTATCTTGCTGAAAAACAGCAGCACAGGGTAGGTTTTGGGTCAAATTTGGGTTGAGAATTTCCTCGCGGTGGTTGTAGAAAGGGTTAATGCTCCTATAAGCCTTTTCCTCAAGAAGCGCAATTTTGAGAACCTCTTCTGGGGATTGCGGATTTCTCGCAATTACTCCCTTTCGCACTTCTGGTGTAAGATTGCTCAACAGCATGGAGTGTAGTAGAGCCGTTCGGCTTTTATCGACTACTTCACCCTGGATACCTTCAATTACAAGGGCTCTTAATGACATATCATATGCCTTGTCATAAAACTCCTGAACACTCATATTGGGTGGCTGTTTAAAATTTAAAAAATGACTGAGGGCAACATCTGGTGTGGCCTGTGAAGTATAACTCTCTTTTAAGATTTTTAATAGCTCATCAGATGTTTTTGCTTTGTGAATTTTTATTCGCCTAGAAGCAGCTCCTGATAATCTAGCTAACAAAACGAATTTTTTCTCCTCCTCATTCCAGTCGAATAATTTGGCAAAACTCTCAAATTTCTCAGAAAAATCTGAGAAGCAGACTGAGCTGGCCTCTCCATTGAATGGGGGAATATTAGACAAATTATCCACTAAAGCATTTTTCCGCTGAATAGTGGCAATTGCCTCCGAGTGCTTATCAGCCATAGTTAGAGTTAGAAAATGACAAACAAACCAAAAAAATGAAAAATGGGGGGGGGGGGGGGGGGACAGCTTAAAAATGAGAAAAAGAGAGGGGAAAGGAAAACCTTATAAATACATAAAACTTAAGTACAGGACTATGCTTTTTGTAAATAAGAAAAGGTTATGCTCACAAGGCATAATTTTGACTGGGAATTGTAGCTTACTAGCACAGAGAGAGAGCCTAGACCTCTTTTTACACTTGAACATATAAATAAAATTTTAATTGCAAAAACACCCAGTTGCTCTTTGATACATAAATACATACAAGTAAAAAAAAATCAATAACCCAGAGACCGAATTGTTACGGCTCCATTTGTTGTGGGTTTTGGGGTTCTTTCTAAAACACAACTTACTTAAACTTAAAAAGCTCATTTATTACTCAATCTTCACTTGACAATTAAATATTTAAAAAAAAATAAGTATACCCTGATTAGCTCCACTGAAATCTGTTGCCATGGAAAAGGAAGCAAATTATATTAAACTAATCAAAATATCAAAACTTAAGAATCCGAATAGGTTAATACAACAATGATAATTTTGAACTCATCATTTTAAGACAATATTAAATGTAGTAAGGGGCAACAGATTTCTAAATCAAGTAGCATACTGAATTGCATAAAGAACACCCAACTCCACTCCAACCCGATCAAGCTCAAATCTCCATACACATTAAATTAACAAAAGTGTAATCATCATATAATTTGGAAAAATGCAGACAACCTGAAATTCCTCCAATATGAGGACCAAAAGGAGAAAGAGTTAAATCCGTTAATAGAATAGGGATATGATGATGTACTAAAATTTTAGAACAACAATGGAGATTCTGAACAAGATCAGATCGGTTAGCCAAGAATCGTATAGTGGTATAAAATAACTGAAAACCCCATTTTTTTTTTGTTAAAAAACAACCATTTTGTTGTTTGTTTTGAATAATACTACAAAGAAAGGATAATTAAAAATTAAATTAATCAATTATAAAATTAGACTTAATTTTACTTTAGCAACAATTATCAGTATATTCAATACTGAGATAGGAACAATAATTACATCTAATAACCTTACGTAAACCCCAATTAATGTTCATTTAAACTATTGCTATGAATTTTAGATTTAAGAAATTTAAAAGTATTAATTTAGCAAAATTATAGCTTTCATATTTTTAATCACACTTACTGAGAGGTTAATTCCTTCTTATAGGTTTGTTGTAATAATAAAAATATTAATTATTTAAAAATTATATATAAAGAAAAACATACCATATTTGAGAATAAACAAAAACTTTCTTTATTTGAATAATTAAAAATTATAAAAGTAAGGTAGTTCTCAAACAAAATATAATAATAACACAATAACAAAGTTGATCAAAAAAAAAAAAATACTGAAATTACTTATTATAACACTTTACATTAAGCAGCAAAACCCCTAAAATTACCACAATACCATGATTTAAAGATGGATCAACTTTTCAAAATTTAGTTATTGATTAATTTTCAATTAAATATCATAAATCTTAAACTATTAACAAACCAACAATTCAAATGTCGTTCAATCATAAACAAAAAGGTTACATGTTAATCATCTTAAAATACCAATAATTATATTTTTTTTGTTTCTCCAGGTATTTATAAATATTACAACAGTAGACAACATGTAATAAAGAAGAAATATGGGTTACTTACAATATACTTTGATATTTACTACCGTCAATGTGGGCACACTTCTTTGCATATATGTTAGTTTGCCATAATCTCCTTTTTTTTTTATCAACCTATTCTTTTCAGCTGCCTCTACGAGTCAACACCGTTACTCCATACATCACTTGGAGATTTTGATTTATTCCCGATTCAAAACGTCGTCACATCACCGATACCTTGTAAAACGGGCAAGTCTACTCAGCTAGTCACGCCAGCCTTCTTAGTCTAGGATTAATAATGCCCCATCTCCAGAAATGATGCTCGTCTAATCATTAATTCATTTTTCGTCAAGGCATCAATAACAACCGCCGCTTAAGAAGTCAACACAAGACAACACTTTTTCTAGGAACGCCGCTACTACATGATGGGTCAAACATATTTTCTTTTCATTCGCCCTCTATCAGATACAGATCCTTACTTCGAAAATGCCCTTATAGCCTCTTTTCATCATAACATCATGATTTACGATAATTAATGTAGGGCCATCAATGCCCCACTCTCAAAAAAAAATCTTCCAGAAACCTGTCCGCCTTCAACAACTTCGCGATCCAGCCCACAGGCCAGTCTTCGAGCCCCGTAATAAGTCGAATCCTTACGAGCCAAACGAGAGGTATATCGGCCAAGCAACAAGTGTCGTAAACATTCATTCTCCCGCGCTGCTTGAAAAACGGGACCGATCCACTCTGCCAGGGGTACGGGAATGGAAACAAAAGGGAAAATGGACTCTCCTTGAAGGCACCAGCCTGTCGTTCCACCCTGCCAGCCGCTTCATGGGGGAAGGCAGCCATGTTTCACCCCCATGGCGTGTGCTGAAGGGGGTCCTGTGAGCCTCTGTTGACCTGGGCGCCAGCTATCCGCCTGATAGCAGAGCCCATTGAAGCCTGTCGTAAACTTACAAAGCCTAATTGCGTATATAGTACACTCATAAGATAACGTAATTCCTATACAGGGCGGACGGTCTTTCTTTTAACCAAAACTAGACTAGGTGACTACAACACATGATTCAAGGGTATGGGAGAAAACGTATACGACTGCCCAATACACTATGTGTGGTCTTTTACTGAGAAACCTCCCTCCCTGCTATTTATCTTTCGTATTTGAAAACAGGAAGCAAAGCTAGACTATAAACGTTGAATTTACTTTGCAAAAAGAAAAAGAAAGAAGAAAAATAAAAACTGATTTTATTATTATTATTACAATTACTTTTATTTATTTAAATTTTTATTAGAAACAGAAGAAAAAGGAGTGCTTTTAAATAAATGTAGAGAAAGTGATTTAAATAATTAATGTAGATTAAAAAAAAAATTGGTTGAAACCAACCGTAACACCGCGAAACACTGTACTATTCTAAACTATGTAATTAATAATTCTAAACTATGCTTATTATTATTTTTCTAAATTAATTTAAAAAAAATTGTGCTTTTTTCAAATCAATGAGGGGGGAAGAGAGGGGGTAATTTTTTTTTTCTAGAGACTAGAACTTTTTGCTGGCTACCATATTTTATAAAATTTTAAAGTCCTGGGCATGAATAAAATACAATGCAGCCAAAATTACCTTGTAATTTATCAATCGAAATTTCGTACCAGGAGAAATTTCATAACAATTCCAGAACTTTTTTCCTACTATAATTGTTTTATTTAATAAACTGATCATTCGAACAAATTTAAGTGATATACTTGTATTAAAATTAGTTTTCTATCGAGCTTCGTAGGAAAGAGAAACCATTAATTATTGAACCATCAAAGAAAGGAATGGAAATCAAAATCTCTATCTTAAGCTTTGCCGGATTTTCAAATCACCTCTGGCAAGTTTATTCTTGCCCATTAATTTCATATTACGATTACAAAAGTTTTGATTGTCTGGATCCGTCAGCATTTGAATAAAAAGCAGATCGTAAATATTTTAAGAAATAGTTCAATTTACAGGTATGTGTTCTTCAATTTTGTAATGTTAATAAAATATTCTCGTTGTTCCTAGTTTTACACAGAAAAAAAATAAAACCCAATTTGGGTCGAAAGTTCCCAAGCAGACTGCATTGTAACTGTTTTTTGGAAGGAGGTAGCGAAATAACTATGTCAAAAGACATTAGCTAACAAAATTAAATAAACTGATAAACAGATACCTGATAAACAAAGTTCTCAAGCAGACTGCATTGTAACTGTTTTTTGGAAGGAGGTAGCAAAATAACGATGTCAAATGTCATTAGCTAACAAAATTAATAAGCTGATAAACATATACCTGATAAACAAAGTTCCCAAGCAGACTGTATTGTAACGGTTTTTTGGAAGGAGGTAGCGAAATAAGAGTATGTCAAAAGTCATTAACTAACAAAATTAATAAACTCATAAAAGATACCTGCAACAAAGTTTCCAAGCATACTGCATTGTAAGTGTTTTTTGGAAAGAGGTAGAGAAATAACTATGTCAAAAGTTATTAACTCACAAAATTAATAAACTGATAAACAGATACCTGCAACAACGTTCCCAAGCATACTGCATTGTAACTGTTTTTTGGAAAGTGGTAGAGAAATAAGTATGTAAACGTCATTATCTAACAAAATTAATAAGCTGATAAACATATACCTGATAAACAAAGCTCCCAAGCAGACTGCATTGTAACTGTTTTTTGGAAGGAGGTAGCGAAATAAGAGTATGTCGAAAGTCATTAACTATAACAAAATTAATAAACTGATAAACAGAAACCTGCAACAAAGTTTCCAAGCATACTGCATTGTAAGTGTTTTTTGGAAAGAGGTAGAGAAATAACTATGTCAAAAGTTATTAACTAACAAAATTAATAAACTGATAAACAGATACCTGCAACAAAGTTCCCAAGCATACTGCATTGTAACTGTTTTTTGGAAAGTGGTAGAGAAATAAGTATGTTAAACGTCATTATCTAACAAAATTAATAAGCTGATAAACATACACCTGATAAACAAAGTTCCCAAGCAGACTGCATTGTAATTGTTTTTTGGAAGGAGGTAGCGAAATAAGAGTATGTCAAAAGTCATTAACTAACAAAATTAATAAACTGACAAACAGATACCTGCAACAAAGTTTCCAAGCATACTGCATTGTAAGTGTTTTTTGGAAAGAGGTAGAGAAATAACTGTGTCAAAAGTTATTAACTAACAAAATTAATAAGCTGATAAACATATACCTGATAAACAAAGTTCCCAAGCAGACTGCATTGTAACTGTTTTTTGGAAGGAGGTAGCGAAATAAGAGTATGTCAAAAGTCATTAACTAACAAAACTAATAAGCTGATAAACATGTACCTGATAAACAAAGTTCCCAAGCATACTGCATTGTAACTGTTTTTTAGAAAGAGGTAGCGAAATAAGAGTATGTTAAAAGTCATTAACTAACAAAACTAATAAACCGATAAACAGATACCTGATAAACAAAGTTCTCAAGCAGACTACATTGTAACTGTTTTTTGGAAGGAGGTGGCTCCAAATGAATTAAAATGAAGATTTTCTCATTAATTCGAGTTTCACGTTCATCTAATGCGGTACATGAATGAAGTTTGACTTAATTAGTAATATTTAAATTATCCTTAGATGTATAAAATTCCCTCAATGTTAGTAGGTCCACAACCACCACTTGTCATATTTCAACAATCACGTGTGCAAATCCGCGGGTTTTGTTAGTGGTTTATAAATTACGCTGTTGGCTGATTACTGGCTTATAAAATGCAAATCTGTTGACTACGCGGTATTAGTTTAATACGAAACCCCATTTCATATTAAGCCATCAGCTCTTCGTTTTCCAAATTTATAGATGACTCGCTATTGGCTGATAAAATGCAATTAGTTTATGTCTTATAAAATGCACTTGTGGATTATAAAGTTCAAATATATTGTCTAGTCGCTATAGTCCAGTCAATCTAGGATTCTGATTGGAAAGTTTTGGATATTTTTTTTTCTCTTTATTCCTTTATGTTTTTGGGTGTGCTGAATACGAATTTCTATTTTGCCACCTCGTATCTAGTCTGCTTAAAAAATTATAAGCGATAAACCATGAAAAAAATCGGATTTTTTTCGGTTTTTCCCTTGTATTCGGGAAAAGGTTAATTTTTTTTTTTTGAAAAACTTATTGCACCAAATTAAACTAGAGAACATTTCCTATATTTTCCATATGTAATGTTTGTTTCTAAGATTAATAGTTTTGGCATACGAGTAAAAAGAATTTTAGCGATATAATTGAAATTCCATAATCGGAGGGCGAAAACACGATCCAGTCACTATGCATCAATTTGAAGCTGTATAGTTATTTCTGGTTGCATTTCGAATATGTTTACATTTTCTTACGAAGTTTTAAACCTTTTATAGCACTAATAAAATAAATTGAAATCAGGTGATTAGGAAAGATATAAAAGCACAATCACTCTGCATAGATGAGTAAACCAATTTTTATAAGTACAATACTTACAATAAGTATCGTAAGTTTAATATAACAATAACACAGGTGGAAGATTATAAACAGGAAAAAAGAGGAATGTAGTGTTGTTTTCTACTGGTTTAATGCGAAACACCATTTCATATTAAGGAAAAAATATTTTTCTCCACTGAACAACGCAAAACTTTCTGACACATTTACGGCCTTATTTTTAAACGTAAAAGCACAATAATTGTTTGCTTTGACTAATAAAGCGATTTGTAATCGAACAGTTTTTTTTTTCGATAAATGAATTACATCTTGAAATTATAAGCAATTGATATTTCTTGACTGCAGTTTTTTTTTCTTTCGGTCGCACGCTAACGCGTTCAGAATTTTGTAACTTTTAGAGTATTTTCTAAAAAATCTTCTGCCTTTACCGAAAAAAAAAAATACCTTTTCGATTACATAGTTTTTTAATAAGAGCTCCTGCCAATGGCAGATGTTTGCAAACAAAAATGAATTCAGAAATGTGTCAGAAAAGTATCCAGTTTGGATTTGACAACAGTTTTAAACGGCGTTAAATCCTCTTATCTCTAATCTTATTTTCGTTTTTCTATTGCCAAAGAATGATTCTGATCTTCTGACATTATCATCACCAATTTATTTTCTAATTCTTCACAAAGCAGTCTTAAAATTTTGTAAACCTTGATATTACTAATATGCCACGTAGTTTTTGATTTATGCTTAAAAAATTACCTGCATTCCAATTTGTTTTGCAAATATTAAAAATGAATTTAACATTAGAAATTCTAAACTATAAACGTGCGTAATTTCTAATTTATTTGACTGAGAGACTTTCCGTTTGGTATGCAAAAGTAAAATTTACCGAAGAATTCAAATGCAGTGTTAAAATGAGAACGAAAAATCATGCGTTAATCATATATTATGATACACTTTCCAACACATTCAGAATATTCTATCACAACTTCACAAACAAATTTGAAAACCTAATTTCAGCAATTACTACAAATTGTGAAACAAAATATCCGAACTCTTTTGTGTAGCCTTGTATATTTTGTGTACAAATTTGTATGTATACTGCACCGGATGTTAAAATTTACTTCACTTAGGAAGTACATAACCCAATTGAAAATTGCCTTTGAGGAATTTCCGTCAATAAACGGAAATGTACGTAAGATCTTATGAGCAGCTCTGTATATGATCTATAGAATTTATATGCACCAATTAATATGTAAAGAATTAGTTACATTTAAAAACGTGTACCACAGCTGAAAACGAGCTACCAGTAATTATTGTTCATAGACAGTACTGTAACCAAATTCTTTGTAATGTCCCTGTAAATGAACAATATATTCTGTCATACCATATTCTACAATAAGCGCGTTGCAGTGTGCACCAAAGTGATACGTATCAATTTGAATATGTTTAAAATAGTGTAACATGATTAAAATACGCCGAAAACGATTTCCCCCCATAGAGCGAATGTGACGGAAATTTTTTGAGTGTCTCTGTAAAAGAACGGTAAATACTACACACTTCATTTTCAATATCAAACATGTCATAGTAAACCCCAATAACATATTTCATTTTCAAGGCAATCCGAATATATCTACGCGAGTCAGAGCACGGGCAGACGAGAGACAGACAGACAAACCGAATTCATAAACACTTTTCAACTATGTTGGAAAATGTTAATAAGGTGTTAATATTGAAAAATATGTTTTAATCTGTTACAATTTCTATAAGTAGACAACTCCCTAAGTAACATTTAAGTAAAACATTAATTTGTTGACGCTATTACTAATCGGTTGGTACTGATAAACATTCTTATACCGTGATTTGCACGAGAGTTATAGGCACACTCCATTTTCCAAATTTATACATATAAACCGCTGTTAGCTTATAAAATGGATTTAGATTTTATGGCTTATAAAATGGTTTTAGATTTTATGGCTTATAAAATGCTCTGGTGTATTATAAAATGGTTTTAGCTTTTATGGCTTATAAAATGCTCTGGTGGATTATAAAATGCAAATTTATAGGCAAGTGCTAGTGGCTTAGTATGAAAGTTCATTTCAACAATTTAAAGTTTTAAAACCCTATTTCATCATCCAAAATTATCCTCTACCCTTCATACGAAAATTATGAATATTATTCTGAAAAAATATCTTCCAAAATTAAGCTGCGCATAAAAAGAAGAATATTATGCTGGTGGGGGAGGGGGGTTGAAAATTGCACGAAGAAATATATGAGCCGCTGATTTTGAAAGTGGGACAAGCCCATTTTATGTTATTGCTAGATACTTAATGGTTTGAAATTGAATGAGTTTAAAATATTCGTAAGCAGTAATAAACTTATTTTATATTTTTCAGTGGTCTTATTTTGTGTAAATTTAATATGCAGTAATGGTTATCCGTGTTAACTTTAAAAAATCATGGTTTTAGTATGTGCCAATGGACTGGTTTCACTTTCAAAAACAATAATTTGCTACAAACATTGGTTTTAATTTTAAATAGAATCCGGTATATTATTTCTGGTGTCAATTTTCCTTTTTCTATGCATTTACAAAATTCACAACAATGAATAAGATAAACAGTGCACACAAAAACATGTGATTCCATCACCTAAAAAATGATTAAAACTTTAATTAGATTTTAAACATTAAAATTGAGCACTTTCGGCTGTGAACCCAGCCTTCATCAGGATTTATAATAAAAAACAGTTGTTAAAACACAAACGTCCAGATCACATTCTTGTAAATAATATATATTCTTGTATCTATTAGTATGTAATAGTATGTATTCTTGTAAATAGTATAACACTATTTACAAGAATGTGATCTGGACGTTTGTGTTTTAACAACTGCTTTTTATTATAAATCCTGATGAAGGCTGGGTTCACAGCTGAAAATGCTCGATTTTAATGTTTAAAATATAATTAAAGTTTTAATAATCTTTTAGGTAATAAAATCACATGTTTTCATGCGAACTTTTTAGTTTAATTTGACAAAGATGAATTTAAGCATTCCGAACTTGTTTTATAAATGAATAAGATATCGTTCGAAAGGTTCTTGAACAGACTTCTGACATAGTATACACATTTCGGTAAAACATGTTTTGGATTAAAAAGTGCAAATAATTAAAAATTAAATCAGCATTGTTTTCGTAAATTAAATGAAAGATTTTTCTCAAATCAATGTTGCCAGAAAAATAAAATACCGAATTATATATCATGCTAAACAATGGTTAAAAACTAAAAAATAATAATTCAATACAAAAACGATAAAGTGTGACATCTCTGCACGGGTTTATTTTATATTTATGATTAAAAAGCGAAATTGAAATTACAATGTTTGGCAGAAAAACATTCCACCAATCGAGAGAAGGCAGTGTTATTTCAGGCGTAGCCTAAAAGGTATGCTTTGTTATATTACATTAAATTGTATTATATATGTATTCAATTTATTTTTCGTTGTCCCAATTTTTATCATAAGCTGGACGTCATCCTCTAATGCAGTTAAAATATGATTGTTATTTTTTTTTCTCTCTCGTGCGTGCCTTTTGCTATATTCAATCAGTTTTTACTGTAACTTTGATGGAATAAATGATATGATGTTCTGGCTTATCGAATGTTGTTTAAAGATATTTTCATCCTTAATTTTCCTTTATAAATTTAAATCTGCATCTAAAAAATATTAGATATTGCTAATAAATATTAGATTGAAGTGAGAAATCCTCGCACGGGTTCACTGGTATAGTTATAATAACAAAAAATTTTATATTTTATTTTATTTACTTATTTATTTTATATCAATATTTCATTCTTCTTTAGAAAATTACAATAAAACAAAAAATAAATTTAATTTTATAGGAAAAAAGTGAAAAAAAAATTTCAGTAATATGTTGTATGCCTATAATTATATTTCCTAATTTATATAGTGAAGATTTTTAAAGTATTTACGATGGAATTATTACTGTGCTTGTTTATTATACAACACAAAAAATAATTATATTCAAAGTTGAGCTGTCTCACTTTCAAAATCGACGCATTTGAAATATCGTTGACCCCATGAATTACTAGTCACGAATTTATACTGATATTAAAAGATATTTATTTTGGATTGAATAAAAACAATTATTTTTTTATTGTTAATTTGTAATAATAAGGGGCTGAACATGTATAACGTCATCCACATTTTGGTTATTTTGAACTCTCTCCACCCCTTACGATAGCATACCTTATCATTCCTCGAACCCCTCACCTCTCCCCCTTTAATGATGTCGTTATCAATGTCTAAAAATTATTTTTATTTTTACAATCTTTTTATATATATATATCATAAGTTTGCAGTGATATAAAGTTATTAAAATAAATGATCAACGTAAAAACAGCACAAATAAAAATATATAAAATGGCAAACAGCTGTTTCGAAGCCCCTAAACTCCATCATCAGTGCCAAATTTAAAATATTAAAAACTGATCCAAAAGTTTAAGCCATGTAGGTATGCTTGCGTTTCCGCATTTGACCAAGTTAGAATGGCGGCGAGTTTTTTAAAAACAACAGTGGATCAGGAATCACATGTAACGTACGAGACCAATAGAAGCGTTCGGCCAGACTGGACGAGTTTAAGTACGAAGGAGAAAAAAAGGGGGGAAGGGGGAGCGGAGAGAATGAATTAAATGAAGGATTGGTTAATATTTAAATGTATTTAATAATAGTATATTGTTACATAAGACATTCCATAATAATATTGTCCCCTTGCACTTGCCTCCTACACGGGGAGGATGAAAGTTGAACTTCTTATCAACAAAACAACTGGACAACATTCTTTCTTTTTCTTTACTGGTAAACACAACAAGTATCATTTTAAACATATTTCGCACCTGGTGTCTCTAACAACAGTATTATATACGCATATGACAGTCAAACAGGAAAGCTGAACGGTGGGGTAGTCCATATTTTTGAATGGAATGATTTTATAATCATTTAATGACTTTATTAATAACTTTGTATTTTCATAAAAATAGATAAGACAAAGAAAAATTAACAGACTGTTTTGATGTAAAACTAGTCGTTGGGGGGCACCGTAATATTTACCCATCATGAATATGCATAATATAAAATATGAAAATAAAACATGTGTAAACTATTTATAAAATGCATTGCCATTCGAATAAAATCGTGACTTGATGACGTCAGAAACTTTAAAGGCTCTATTACTGAATTGCGTAAAAGAAACATCCTTATAACTCCAAAATTGATAATTATATTAACTAACAGTTTACTGCTTTGGATTAAGTGTCTCATTTCCAATTAAAATATATATTTGAATTAATATTTAAATGAAATACAGGGTCATTAAAAATCGAAGAGTGTGAAAAATATTATTACAAATTACTCATTATCAGATCAACTTCATTCTTTATGCAAAATTTATGTTTTTTTATTGTATTTTATATTCACTCCTTAAAACAAACAATTTCGAAAATTTTTATATATCTCTTATCAGAACGAATATTTCGAGAGTCCGAAAAATATAGTTCCGGATAATCGAGGTTACTGAAATTCAATAAGCTTCGTCCCATTATTATATACTAAGTACATATCAAATTTCAAGTGACTATCTCAATTTGTTCGGAAGACAGACGGACGGCAATTTTTTTTCTAAAAATATGTTTTTCGGAACCTTCAGTGTCTGAAACGTGTAAATCCTTCAAAATTTTTATTTTCGATTTTCAAAACGATTAAAAGACTTACACTATACTACGTATGATGGGTACGTCAAAAAGAAAAGAAAAGAAAAGAAAAGAAAATTTTGGTTGGGTCAAAAATTATAACGATATCAAAAGACAAACCCCCTCCCCACCTAGAGATATCTTACGATATCAAGTGCCAGACACCCCCTCCCCCCCTACAGTGATTACGTTATATATGTACAGCCCCTAATTAGCTTTAACTAATTTTTTTCACAAAATGAACTTGTCCCACGTTTAAAATCAAAGGCTCATATTATCCACATTTTTTCGAATTATTTTCCAAGGATAACTCATTTTCAAAATTCTTTATTTGTTCATTTAAACAAGCTCCAAGTTATAAACAAAAAAACATTTGCATATATTTTCAAATTAAAGAACTGATAAGACTTAATTTCAAAACCGGATCTAAATAAATATCTTATTAACATTTCAAATACACGACTATTTTTACAAAACTGCGTTAATATATCGACTTCAGATGCTTACGGTCTGCTTTATATTCAAAAGTTATAAAAGAAAGAGAGAATTAATCGAAGAATCTTTTGTAATCGAAAACTGAAATCAATGAACAAGTGTAAGTTTGCCAGCGGTAATTGAAAAAGGAAGTCAAGTGGGAAATTGAAATTTCGCATTCCCTTATTCCGTTTGATGGTTTATTAATTGGTCTTTATTCTTTACAAAAATAAAATAAACCCAACTTTAGTGTTGAGATATTTTTCATATAACTGCATCGCTCCAATTTAATCAATTGGTTAAGAAGTCTTCTCAAAGAAAATATATGCAAAATGCATTATATAATGGAGAATGTTACTTGGAGTGTATGAAATATTCACTAAAATTATAAAATATGTGTAAAAATATACCAGAAATTGCAATGATAAGGGATCAGACATATAGTGTACATCTAAAACATATAATCTCAAAATGTAAATGTACTGCTACAACTTATTTATCCAGTTAGCTTGAAGAAATTTTCAAAATGCGTTTCATAATCGAGAATATAATTTGAAATGTATAACACACTCACTAAAATTGTCAATAAGTGTAAACAAGAACGAAAAATCATGCGTCAAGCATAGATTATGGAGCACTTTCCAACACTTACAAAATAATTTTGCAAATCTTTACCCTAAGGTGAAAGATAATAGCTAAGAAGACAATTTGGAAAACGTATAATGTATATAAAAATCCAATTTCAGGAATTACCATCAATATTAGAAAAAATATCCGAACTATTTTGTGCCGCCCTGTATATGATCTACAGATTTGTATAGATATTAAATTGAATACTAAATTTTAGTTCAGTTAGGAAACGCGTAGCACAGTTTAAAATTTCTCTTTTGGAATTTTCGCCAATAAACGGAAATGTACTCAAGAACTTTTGTGCTGCCCTGTATACGATCTATACAATTTATACGCACCAAGTAACAGACAAAAAATGAGTTAAATTTAAAAACACGTTTAGCAACTGAAAAAACACTTCCAGGAATTATTATTAACAAGCAGTACCTTAAACGAATTCTTTTGTGTGTGAAATCTGTAAATGACCGATGAATGCTATACACGCAATATTCTATAGTAAGCCTCTTGTAATCCACCTTAGTGATATATATCAATTTCAATATGTTTCAAATAGTGAAACAATATTAAAATAAACCGCAAACGACTTTCTTCATAGACCGTAATGTAACGGAATTCTTTTGAGTGTCCCTGTAAAGGAACTATAGGTGCTATGCACACCACATTCTATAGTAAGCCTCTGCTATTGCACTTAAGTGATATATGTCAGTTTCAATATGTTTGAAATTGTGTAACATTATTCAAATAAACCGCAAATGATTTTTCCCCATAGACCGTAATGTAAAAGGACCGACAGACAGACAGACAAACCGAATTCATTAACACTTTTCAACTATGTTGGAAAATGTTAAAAACGAATTAGAAATTTAAATAAATATAGGCATCTCGCAGGCGGTAATTTCTAGACCACCATTTCCAAACAATGGACTTTACGGAAGATTTCTTAAAACACGTGGCCAGAAATCTATTATAAAGATTATTTTTTTCTAAATAGTGATCTAAAAATAGTCACCACTCCTCGAACCCTCATCTTGCTTACTTACAAAATAGGTTACCTTAAAATATAAGCGTGTCACTTCAATTTATTTAACTGGTTAGTTTGGAGAAATGTTCGAAATGCATTATATAATCGATCATGTAATTTGAAGAGCACAAAATAAGTACAAATGATGGACCCGATTCAAAAAATCATATTTTCGAAACTACTGCACATATTACAATAAGTGATGCATGAATTTAAAGAGAAATGTACCAAGGTTTTTACTTGAACTAGGAGCTTCCACACCGGACCGGAGGATGGGGCGTGCGGGTGATGGTGATTTACCCTTAATCACATGGCCACCAAGATCCCCAAATCTAACACAATGTGATTTCTTTTTGTGGGGTTACGTCAAAGACATTGTTTATGTACCACCAATGCCGAAAACACTGCCAGAACTTAAAGAACGCATTTATGCAGCATTCAGAACCATTGACAGAGTGATGCTACAAAATGTTTGGAAAGAACTGGATTACAGATTGGACGTATACCGTGTAACAAAAGGGTTACACATCGAACATTTGCAACTAAAAAAAATTATATTTCTCTTCAAATTCATGTATATCACTTATTGTAATATGTGCAGTAGTTTCGAAAATATGATTTTTTAAAATAGGGTTCATCATTTGTACTTACCCTGTATATTCTCTAAAATCAGGGGCGACAAACCTATAACACTTGTGCCCGAGGTGGTGCGCAATTTCTATGGCAAAGCGAAAAATTTAAATTTTATAATCATTATATATACACATCTCTTTAGTGATTTTGATACATACAAAAGTTTGTAATCATAGAATATAAATTAATTAAAATGATTCTGGCTCTTGCAATAATTCTTTTTTAATCCCTATGTAATGCATTTTAACTGCAGTTAGCGGTCTTACAGACCGCTTCTTTTTAAAAATTTCCCAGCTTAACCTGTAATTCCCAGTTTAACTACAGGTACTAGTAAAATTTTGTTTCATTTGAAGCCCTAGTACTATCATTACAGACTTCTGAATAGGTAAATTTTAATTATAGTAGTGTTGTACATAATGTTTAGTACAGAAACAGTATCCTATGAGTTAATCGAGCCGTTTATTCATGCTTCGATCAAGCGGTCTCAGAGATCGCTGACATTATGCCTATGCGACAATTTTTGTCAGAGCAGTTAACACGTTCACTGCCGCATTAAAATTATCGGACTTTTATTTTAGTTAGAAAGTTTGAATTCATACCAGAAAGTACTAATAGCAATATTTACTTTATTTAATTGCAGATATTTTGTAGTTACATAAAATAAAAATTCGTCTTTCGAAATTTCCGGTACAAATTCGTAATTTCAGATTGAAAAGGTGGTGCGCAATTTCTCTGGCAAAGCGAAAAATTTAAATTTTATAATCATTGTATATATACACATCTCTTTAGTGATTTTGATACGTACAAAAGTTTGTAATTATAGAATATAAATTAGTTAAAATGATTCTGGCTCTAACGTTGTTAGTTTTTACTTTTTTGATTTTAGTTACAGTTTTTTATAAGCAGACATTTTCAAATTTGGAACCGGTTGGAACCGGTTCTGAAAGTGAAAGTACCCTTATATAAAAAAACTGGAACCAAAATCGAAAAAGTAAAAACTAACAACGTTAGAGATCGACCTCAGCTATCCTATGCAAAAAACATCATTTAAAAATATTAAAATGCGAGCGAGAAATCGCGCAAGAACCTTCCAATAGATTTAACATTAGCTTGCGCATTTTTTCGCATGACTGATGTAGACTCTTAAGTGTTAAAATAGAAGTGTTTCGATTCAAATTATTCAATTGATTAATTCAAAGAAGCCTTCAAAATGTATTGCATAATCGAGAATATGATTTGAGTTATACAAACCATGTACTAAAACTATCAGTAGATGTAAAAATGAACTAGAAATTGGAATGTAAATAGATTAATATTCAGCAAGAAATTCATATTTACCTCCATCTGGAAGGCAATTAATACAAGACGCAGTCACAATAAGGCAAAACAGCTTCAAACCTGTAAAGAAAAAAATACATAGTTTTATCGATCGATAGATACAATATACTGTATAAATTCTTCAATTTCAATAATTTCTATCTCACAGAGACAACATAGATGTGTGTTTTTTTTTCGTTTTAAACATGATTCCGCTATCGATAGGTATGGTTCTCACATGTTTTACTGTATAATAAATTAAAAATATATATATGGAAAAATAGGAGTCACATGATGTTTGTTGTAATTTGCTATTTCAAAGTTTTCCAGCCATGCTTTTTATTTCCAATTCACATTTAAATTTTTTGTCTGCTGAAGGCCCCAAGTGAGTAAGAGATTTCAATATGATAATGCCATGCATAACTGATTTTTCATTAAAATGGATACGAAGTGACCCTTATCTTCTACTGATCATAGTTTTAGAATTTTACTGTAGTTTATTATCTACAAAAACAACTTTTCAAAAGTAAAAAAAAAGCCGAGCGTAAAAAAAAAAAAAAAGTTGTGGCTAAAAAATGGTGTGATATCAAATTTCCAAGCTATTATATTACTTTTTTAACTTTTTAGCACTTTCCAACCTAGTTGAAAAGTGCTTATGACTTCGGTTTGTCTGGCCGTCTGGCCGTCTGGCCGTCTGGCCGTCTGCCGTCTGCCGTCTGTCCGTGCTCTAACTCCCGTAAATATGCTCGGATTGCTCTGCAATTTTTATATGTTATTGTCGTTATCTATAGCATGTTCCCTATTTCAACGGAAGTGTGTAGCACTTATAGTTTTATTACAGGGACACTCAAAAGAATTCCGTTACATTGCGGTGTATGGGGAAAAATCATTTGCGGTTTATTTAAATAATGTTTCACTGTTTTAAACGCATTGTAATTTATATATATTACTAAGGTGCATTAGAAGAAGCTTAATATGGAACAGGGTGTGCATAGCACTTATAGTTACTTTACAGGGACAGTAAAAATAATTCCGTTACATTACGTCTATGGAGAAAAATCGTCTGCGGTTTATTTAAATAATGTTTCACTATTTTAAACGCATTGAAATTTATATAGATCACTAAGGTGCATTACAAGAGACTTACTATGGAATATTGTGTGTATAGCAGTCATCGTTCATGTACAGGGACACGCAAAAGAATTCTCTACTGTCTGTTAACAATAATTCCTGGAAGTGCGTTTTAAGTTATTGAACGCGATTTTAATTTTAACTTGCTTTTTGTCTATTACGTGGTGTGTATAAATTCTGTAGATCCTATACAGGGCAGCACAAAAGTTCGCGAACACATTTCTGTTTACTGACAAACTCCAGACGGAGAATTTTAAACTGTGCTACGCGTTTCCTAACTGAACTAAAATTATCATCCTATGTAGTATATATACAAATCTATAGATCCTACACAGGGCTGAATAAAAGTATTCGGATATTTTTCCGAATAATGTATATGTTGGAAATTCCTGAAATTATGTTTTTAAATATGTTATGCGTTTTCTAAATTGTTTACTTAGATGTTAGCTTTTAGCTTATTAAACGGTATGATTTGTAAAATTATTTTGGAAGCGTTGGAAAGTGCTATATAATCTATGCTTGACGCATGATTTTTCGTTCTTGTTTCCATTAAATAAGTTATCATATATATAAGTCGAGTGCCTACGTATATGTTAATAGAAATCGTTTTCTCCTGTACTAAATACATCCTAACGAGTTTCTGAAAATTCAATTTTTTTCAAATTATGCATGATGGGCTTGGCGGCCATATTTGCATATTATTCACAAAATTCTAAGCATCCAAATCCGTAGTTAAAATCCGAAGTTCAAAATTGTTATTTAAGCAAATATTTTAAGCGTTTCATTTATAGATTTGTATGATCTGAAAATTGTGTCTTAAGATAATGATGACTTATCTTAAAGATTCATCTTATGATTTATTTTTTACAGTAATTAATAATTTCAAACTAGTAAAAATCAATTTCTCAAAATATCAGTTTTATCTAATTTATCTGTCCGTAGTTAAAATCTGAAGTTCGAAATTGTTATAAACATATTACATTGCAAACATATTACGCTTTTACTTTAGAAATTTGGGTGCTTAGAAATATGAAAAGATGGCCGCCAAGCCCATCATGCATAATTTGAAAAAAATTGAATTTTCAGAAACTCGTTAGGATGTATTTAGTACAGGAGAAAACGATTTCTATTAACATATACGTAGGCACTCGACTTATATATATGATAACTTATTTAATGGAAAAAAGTTAAAAAAGTAATATAATAGCTTGGAAATTTGATATCACACCATTTTTTAGCCACAACTTTTTTTTTTTTTTTTACGCTCGGCTTTTTTTTTACTTTTGAAAAGTTGTTTTTGTAGATATCATTTCTTTTTTTTTAAACAGAATAAACATAATTTAAATAATCTAAACATGAGAAATAATTTAAAATTACATTTTACTTTCAGTCATTGTTTAAAAGGTTAACTAGAAATACCACTGACTTATCGATGAAATGAATAAAAATGCAATACGTACATAGCGTGTCAGCGCTGCATTTGAAATCAAACGTGATATCACGCTCTTTTATTATTAGCACTAGCTGGCTTCGCCCGCTAGCGGACCCCTAATTTATATCGGGGCCTCGAATCTTGTAAAACCTCGAATAAGATAAACCTCGAACCGAACGAACCTCCGACCTGGTTCTCCGCTGCCTTCGGCACCGGATAATCCCTTGATTTGCACATCGAATAGTATAAACCTCTAACCAAACTAACTTCCGACACGGGTCCCCGCTGCCTTCGGCACCGTATAGCAGTCGTGCTGCGCACGCTCAAGTTCCATCTTCCACCACCAGGTAGTGCAATCTGTTCTGTATGAACCTCGGGCACTGAAATCGTTAAGGCTATAGATGTCGGGTCGAATAAGCTATACCCCGTCGTGATCTAGCCCATAGAACCAGAGATAGAAAAGTGCCCCCTGGTGGTGAAAAAACGAACTAAAATCGGAAAGCTCTATTGATGTCGAGTCGAATGAGCCATACCCCGTCGTGATCCGACTCGTAGGAACAGATATAGGAAAGCGTCCCCTGGTGGTGAAAGCTAATCGCGCTTGGGGGGGCAAAAGGGAGGATGAACACCGGAGATGCATAATAGGATTAAGCGGTCACAGACCTTTCCAACGATGTATCACATGAGGGGTATATGCAAAATTTAGAAAAGTGCCCCCTTTGGGTGGGAGGGCTGAAAGTGGGAGGATGGATCCCGAAGATACATAATATGAATAGCGGAACAATTTTTAGAATTTCTGAAAGCTGATTTTTACTTATTTATTTATTTATTTATCTATTTTTTATTTTTTGTTTATTATTATTTTATTTTTTTGCGTTGCCCTGTGCATGTTTGGAATTTCTTAGCAATTTCTTAGATTTACCTTATTTTATTCAATTAAACATTGTACTGTTACAATAAATTTAAATGGAAACTTCACTTCTAAAACAAAAATAATTTAACTACTGGATTTCATTAATTTATAGGAAAACTAGCAAGCTACGCCCGCTGCGCTGGTCGTTTTCTACAAATGAACCCTGAATCAAACGAAATATAATTTGACCTTGTATTTGAAAGCAATCTGTATATTTACGTGGAATATCCTTCCACATTACTGAAAAATGACGCGATTGCGCTATTATATTTTCTAATGTGCAGTCAAAATTTTAGCTGTTAAGGACCAACTCTGTTATTTGGTCATTTACAGTTAGGGTTTGCTAAAGAATGATAAAACTATATGCAATATACTAAAACCACCACTAAAAATTATCGAAATAACAATGCAAACAAATTAACTAACAAAATCCACTCAGAAGAAGTTTTTATAAAGGCTAATCTTTGATAATCTGATTATTGAACTTTTCCACACAATTCTAAAACAACAAAACGATATAAAATATACTAAAACAATCCTTACAAATTATCTACTTAACAATGCAAGTCGCAAAAAATACGCCTAGTAAAAACTATCAAAAAGGCTAATATTTCGGAATCGGGTTCACTTGACTATATAACCTTCACACATAACTGTTGGACTAAGCAACGTAGGACAATATATAGTACATTAAAACCATTTCTGAAATAGCATCTAACTAACAATACAATTCTCATCAAAATCCGTTCAGTAGAACTTGTTTAGAAGGCTAATCTTTCATAATCGGAATCAAATATTGAAAAGGCTAATATTTGATTTAAAAAAATGGTCACCCGATTTTCGAATTTCCCCCTATAATTCTAGAACTAAGCAACGTTATATAATAAAACGTTCCCTAGAAAATTATTTAACAGTATAGGTTCCATCGAAATACATTCGGCAAAATCTTTTAAAAAGGCTAATCTTTCATAATCGGATTGATCTGATTATAGAACTTCCCAGAATAATTATATAACTAAGCTACATAGAACGATATGTTACACAATAAAACCTTCCCTTAAAAATTATCTTAGTTTAAGTTCTACGAAAATGCATTCAGCAGAACTCGAGTTATAAGCAGCCGGAACGAAATTTCATATATGTAGAAGTAAATAGTAGTATATTGCCATTAATATAGTTTGCATTTGAATAAAAAAAGGTACTTTTCGGTTAGCCGGGCGCCAGTGATATATGAACACACACACACACACATATATATATATATATATATATATATATATATATTCATACATATAAGTGTATATATATATATGTATGTGTATACATGTATTTGTGTATATATATGTGTATATATGTGTGTGTATATATATACATGTATATATATATATATATATCACTGGCGCCCGGCTAACCAAAAAGTACCAAAAAAAAAAAAATACTGCGAAAATGCAGTCGTACACTTGAAAAAAAAAACACCTTTTGGCCTAAAATCTCTCATCAAAACTGTTTTTCTTTTTTTCTTTTCTTTCTTTTTAAAAAAAATAAAATTAGTAACAGTTTTTTCTTTTATTTTTCCAGATGTATAGCCATTTCAATTCTTTCTGCAACAAAAAAAGACACTTTTTGGCTTAAAATCAAATTGTTTGGGGTCAAAAGTAAAATCAAAATCGCCAAAAACAAAAGATAAATCGCCAAATTTGTTTCAATAGAAATCTTGCCCCTTGAATAATTTTTTAAGTATTATGAACATTTCTAATCATGTTTAAATTAAATATTTTCGTTTTATAATATTCTCTCATCAAAACTCTTTTTTTTTCTTTCTTTCTTTCTTTCTTTCTTTTTTTTTTTTTAAATAAAATTAGTAACAGTTTTTCTTTTATTTTTCGAGATGTATAGCCTTTTCATTTCTTTCTGCAACAGTAATGATCGCCAAAAAATTAGCAATGGTAACCTTTTCGGCCAAAATAACAGAACTTTCTATCATAATTCGATAGCTAATATACGTAGAACGTTGTGTTACATACTAAAACCTTCCCTGAAAAATTATCTCTCGAACAGTGCAAGTTCCATCAAATTCCATTCAGCAGATCTCGAGTTGTAAAGGAACGGAACGAAATTTCCGTTTGTGTTTTATATAAGAGAGGCTATATAGTAGATGACGTGAAAGGTATTCCTGCGAACGAAATGCCTGTCCTTTACCGTGTTTTTTTATTTTTAGAAATAAATGAATCACATTTAGTAATTCATTTCAAAATTTTTGTTTACGTTTGGAAAGAAATTTTAAATGGCGATAACTCTTAATGTATACATTTTAGAAGGTACATCTTCCCTCAAAAACTAATTTATTTTTAAAGATCTTTCTAAAAACGTAAATTATATATTTAAAATATTTTTAAAGCATAAACACTACGTCTGATTACTTTATTTTGCAATATTTATAAGAACACGCATTTTATCAGACAATTAAATACACTAAACAAACATGAGTGAAAAATTCACCTGGGCCTGGACTCGAACCTGGGACCTTATGCGTACCATGCCGACGCTCTGCGACTGACCTACCCAGATCCATGTCCGTAACCGGCAATTTCTCATACTTATTCATGTTAGAAACAACCATCTGCCACAGTTTGCAGTCATATTTAATTATTTGATAAAATATGTGTTCTTATAATTGTGAAGTTTTATTTAAAAAAAAAATATCTTCAGAAGAAAATGGGTGACTTGCAGATGAAATTTGATGTGGTTATATTATAACCTGTAACTGATTTGTGCTATTTTAATACAGATGGTACATGGTCGTTGGCGGGTTTTATCTCTGTTTTGGCATAATTTTTTAATCGCCAAGTTAATTAACAGTTTTTTGCTAATTAAGGATAGAAAATATTTTTTTTTTACACTGAATTTTATAAAAGCACATAGATTGCGTAATTACTTGTCCAAAAATGCAATCCTTTTTTTATTCTGCCCAATATTAAGGCCTGTAGCTTGTTTGAAAAAAAAAAGTTTGACGAAGAAAATAGTGATCATTTTAAGTAACTCGACGTTTTTAAAAAAAAGCTATATCTCTGTTTATAGATCACTTATGAAGATGAGTTTGGTCTTAAATTGAAGAAATTCTTCCTTAGATTCTTCTAGTTTTCGTTTTTTTTTTCTACGACGCTTGGTTTGTTTGATATCTGATATTTTAATCTGGCATGTTTTGTCGATTTAACATTGCGAAGTTGCTTTCTGTATATAAGCACTAGCGGTCTTTATTCCAGTTCTTGGCGTTGTTTGTGTGGCGTTTTTTTTTTTTTAAGCTTGGCTTGGCAGAGCGACCGCCCTGCTTGATCAGTTACTTTAGAAACGGTGTCGTGTTTTTAAATAAAGAAATAAAAAGCGATTCAATATTCCCTAGAAATATTGGAACTTTCATTCTTTCTAAAAAAATGAAAGGTATGTCTTTTTTTAGTAAAGTGATGATAAGAGATTTCAAAATGATAATGTCATCCATAACTGATTTGCCATTAAAATGAATACGATGTGAGCCTTATCTTCTACTAATCATAATTTCAGAATTTTGCTGTACTTTCTTATCAATGACTGTCCGTTTAGTATTCCCCAAAAATATCGGAACTTTTTATTCTTTTAAGAAAATGGACGGAATTACGTTTTTTAGTAAAATGACAATAGATTTCAAAATGATAATGCCGTTCATAAGTGATTTTTCATTAAAATGAATACGATGTGAGCCTTATCTTCTACATATCATAATTTCAGAATGTTGCTGTAGTTTCTTATTAGTTACTGTAGAAACCGTGTAGTGTTTACAATAATAATAACTAAAAAGAAAAGAGCCCAGTTAAACTGATGGCATTGAGCTCACAGGCTAGTCACACTAATTGTATATTATACTCTTATTTCAAAGGATAATACCCTTTGAAAAATAAAGAAATCGACAATAAATCAAGGGGTGGGGAATGGTCTCCAAAACTAATCAGGAAAGCGTCGTATCACAATGAACCTATAAACAAAATTTGAAGCAAACTGGATAATTCTGCATGAAAAACCCATTTATCTAAATTAAGAGGTAGGATTAGCCCCCGACTCCCCCTTTATATCTAACTAATGAACCCCTAAAACTAATCAGGGAAGCGCCTTATCACAATGAATCTATATACAAAATTTTAAACAAATCGGATAATTCTGCATGAAAAACCTATTTATGTAAATTAAGCTGGGGGAAGGGGTTAGCCCTCCGTTTTTTCACTTTATACTTAACCAATGAACCCCCAATTTTTTTTTCAAATTAATTAAAAATATTAATTATTCAAAAAAAGTCATCGGAACCATCTACAAATAAACGCATTTCCTATTACTACAGTTAAAGAGATCCTGGCATTATCTGTCCTCGCAAAAATACCGGGTGGTTATAATATAAGTATCTCTATTTGGAGCTGTCTGTAGCTGGAAGGAATAACCCGAATGAAACCAAAATCGGTACACTTACTATTCGAGAAGGGGGAAGAAGAATGGAACAATAAAAAAATAATTGCAATAATCACCGACCGATGGCGCTACTGAGTGTGAAATGTAATGTGTAATACAAGAACAAAGAATTAAGGCGTAAAACCAGATAGTATATCTAATTTATTGGAAAATGTCACAGTGAATGTGGCTACGCTTTCGCATGGCGGTGCCGATCATGTTCAGGTTCCATATGGTCATTGTGCTGGAGGACACAATCCAGGCGGTGCACGACGTGCTCAACTGCGGAATGTAATGCAGTAGGAGTGATGTTTCGCACATGTTGTGATATGCGGTAAAGTCATTGAGGTGTGCGACACCTCCACGGTACGCAATATTACACATTACATTTCACACTAGAAAGCGCCATCTGTCGGCGATTATTGCAATTCATTTTTTTATTGTCCCCTTCTTCTTCTCCCTTCTCGAATAGGAAGTGTACCGATTTTGGTTTCCTTCGGGTTATTCCTTCCAGCTACAGACAGCTCCAAATAGAGATATTTATATTATAACCACCCGGTACATACATACGTACATACATATGTACTTGTACAGACTACATGCGTATATACATACAGAACACATTAGCTCTCAGGCTTTGATAGCTTGTGAGCTAAAAAGCAATTCAACATTCCTAAAAACTATTGGAACTTTTTATGATTTTTAAGAAAATGGGAGGTATTACGTTTTTTAGTAAAGTGACAAGAGATTTCAAAATCATAATGCCATCCATAAATGATTTTTCATTGAAATGAATACGATGAGAGCCTTATTCTACTGATCATAAGTTCAGATGAAAAAATACATTTTTGAAGAATTCGAATAGTTTAGCTTGAATTTTAAGAACAATAACATTTTGGAAATGAAGTGAAAAGCATTAGCATTAATTTTATCAAATATGAAATTTAGGATTCTTGAAATATTGATTCGCATTAAAATCAAATCACAAAAAATGTAAAAAGCGAAGATAAAGAAAACGCTCATTTGTTGTGAAGATATTATAAGATAATAGAATTATTTTATCAGTCGTGACTTTACAATTAGATTTCAGTACATCTTCAGCGAATTCGCTGCTTACTTTGCGTTATTCTTCTATGGAACTGATTAAGTCACAATTACATAAAAAAAATGCTGATAATTAATTATAGCTAAAAAATATTGAATTAAGCACATATATTTTTTTAATGTCTGAAAGTTTCTATTAACTATTATTAACTGTATGAAATAATGAAAAGTTCTAGTTGCAAATATGATTTAATGGGACTGTATAATCTTAAATAAAAGTATACCAGGGTTCGTACGTGTTAACACAAATTTTTAATAGAACTTTTCTATTTAATATTTAAATAGCAGACATTGTAGCCGCCTCGTTTAATTGCAGGATTTGTAATACTTTTCTGCATTTAAATAAGGCGAAAAATTCAATTAAAAATTGTGGTAATAGCGTACGAACCCCATATACTGTAAAAAAAAGACTTTTTTTTTAAAAAAAATCTACGAAAATATAAAACTAGTCGTTGGG
Source organism: Maratus michaelseni (assembly GCA_963931845.1). Classification (NCBI taxonomy): domain Eukaryota; kingdom Metazoa; phylum Arthropoda; class Arachnida; order Araneae; family Salticidae; genus Maratus; species Maratus michaelseni. The sequence continues at coordinate 112,791,171 of OZ007598.1, read as the reverse complement.
GGCCACCGTAATACTTACCCATCATGGATATGCGTAATATAAAATATGAAAATAAAACATGTGTAAAGTATTTATAAAATACATTGCAATTCGAATAAAATCGTGGCTTGATGACGTCATAAACTTTATATGCTCTATTACTGAATTGCGTAAAAGAAACATCCTTATAACTCTAAAATTGATAATCATATTAATTAACAGTTTACTGCGTCGCATGAAGCGTATCATTTATAATTAAAATATATCTTTGAATTGAAATTCGAATGAAATACAGGGTCATGAAAAATCGAAGAGTGTGGGAAATAGGATCACAAATATCTCGGCAAGTAATTATCCGATCGACTTCATTCTTTATGCAATTTTTTTTTTATTGTCTTTTATATTCATTAAAATAAACAATTTCGAAAATTTTTATGTACCTTTTATTAGAACGAATATTTCGAGAGTCCGAAAAAATAGTTCTGGATAATCGACGTTACTGAAATTCAATAGGCTTCTTCTCATTATTACATACTAAGTACATACCAAATTTCAAGTCTCTATCTCAATTTGTTCGGGAGGTAGAGCGTTTACAGACACACAGACAGACGGACGGTAAACGTGTAAATCCGTCAATTTTTTTTTCTCGATTTTTAAAACGATCGCAAGACTTACCCTATATTACGTATGATGGGTAAGTAATAACACAGAACAAAAATATACAGTGGCCACTTCGGAGTTATTAACGATTCCGAAAAGCATTCTTTATCTCTAGAAACCTCAAGAACTAGTTATATTTTCGAGAGTGACATTTTGGCATCAGTTTCATGTGTCTGTCTTATATGTAGCTGATATGAATACGTTTTTTTAATCAGGGAAATACTATTTTGGACGCCCTGTAAATTTTAAACAACAACAATAACGACAAATAAATGATTTAAAGTTATTATTTCTTAATCCACATGACATGCCTACAGTTGTGCAAAAATATTCCTGTAAAAAATTGGGGAACTTCCTAATTTTTTTTTTATAATTTACTCATCGCATACAAGTTGACGTTTTTTAGCAAGAGTGTTCTGGAAAAACTGATTGTTTTTTAAACAGCCCCTTCTTATTTTCCACATTGTTGTTTCCATCGCCCATTCCTGACACACACACAGTAGATGCTATTATATTCAAATTTTTTTATGTATCCATGTAAAAAAAAAAAAAAAAAAAAAAAATCGATTAATTTTAAGATACAAAGTAATATCGAATACCTTAACAACATGTTCAAAAATTCAAATGTCGAGGCAATAGTGCAATTTTTTCGGAAGTTGGAGCCTAGAAAATAAATAAAGACAAGAAAACTGACAGGCTGACAAAAAAAAAAAAAAAAAAAAAAAAAACATTTTTAGACCTGTATAAAATGTATGTGGGACTACTATCAGAATGAGCTGTTTTAAAACTATAAACCTATCAGAAATTTCACTAAAGTTTTATAAAAATATTTTACCCCAGAATTTTTATTTAAAACTATTTAACTTGTTTTTGTAATTAAGAAATTTCTGGTTCGAATCGAAATATTTTCATCGGTTGTTGGTATATTTAGTGTTAAGGGGAAAAAATCGAAATCGGAGTATCTATTCAATAATAAGCGTGACCCTACATTAAAGAAATACCGGGTGTCCCAAAAATGACTGATGGATTTTAAAATTCAATAAATTGCAAACGGTGACAGGTATTAAAAAAAATTCTGGCAGGAGGATTATATATGATGTCAGGAGTTGTTTTACTGCGATTCTTGATTTTAGTTCGAAATTCAAACAAGAGATGGCGCTGACAGCGATTGACGCTCAGTCGATGCCAAAACTGACGCCACTCAGCATTGATGCACCGCCCCCTGAATACTAGGCCTGCCCGCTAAAAAAAATTGCGGCTGTAGCAGACGGATTTTTTCTTTTAGCGTTTGAACGGTGTCTCGAACTTCAACACCAATAATTTCTAAAAGTTTTCTTCACCTAGTGTTTCTGAGATCAAATAAGTCAAAGAAAACATTTAGAAATTATTGGTGTTGGAGTTCGAGGGACCTTTCAAACGCTGAAAAAAAAAATCCGCTTGCGACAGCAGCCATCTAGTATTCAAGGGGCGATAAATCAATGCTGAGGGGCGTCAGTTTCGGCCTCGACTGAGCGCCAATCGCTGTCAGTGTCCTCTATTGTTTGAAATTTGAACTAAAATTAAGAATCACAGTAAGAAAACTCCTGACATCATACATAACCCTCCTGCAAGAATTTTTTAAATATCTGTCACCGTTTGCAAGTTATTGAATTTTAAAATCCATCAGTCATTTTTGGGACACCCGGTATAACGAATAGTATAACATCTTTTATCTGAATTCGCTTAACTTCAGAATCTGCCACAATCGCACAACTAAAATACGTATATAACAATGAATATATATATTTTTAAATTTTAGTAACTATGCCTTTTCAATAATTAAAAGAAACAGCGGCTACTGTGTTGCTAAATTCTAAACAAATAAAAATTAGCCCTTTTACATAAATATTTATATTTTATGCTTCATGGATAATTTTTTGACAAAGTATCTTATAATATTTCTGATAGAAAATAAATAATTTGCTGAAGAATTCAAGCAATTCAGCCTTGAACTTTGAGAACAATAACGTTTTGAAAATGAAGTGAAAGGCAGAATTTTATCAAAGATAAGATCAAGATGCTTCAAGGTATTGATTCTGATTAAAAGCTAATAAAAAAAAAAAATTACAAATAATAAAAAATGTGCTCGCGTGCTGCGAAAAGATTCCCTGACAATGGAAGTCTTTTGTCAGTCCTGATACTTTAATTCTTAATTTTCTACTGTCTTCAGCTACTTGGATACTTATTTTGCGATTTTTGCTTTACGGAACTCCTTAAGTAACAATTACATAAAACATCACCGATAATTATAACCAAGCATAAAGGTAAGAAAAAGGAAATAGTAAAATAAGTAGAAAAGCAAAAATATACATTTTTAAAACACTTTTTCTTAAGCATTCAATATTCATCATGAAAATTACGCCTAATCTTTTGACTGCAGTTCATGTTTTTCTCAAAATTTTCCGTACATTAATTTGGCGTGGGCAGCAAACTCGATTATGAAAAATTCATTGCTTTTTTTTTTTTCACTTGGTAGAAAGTGCAATCAACTGAATTTTTTTAAAAATATATAATTTTTGGCTCTGTTTCTATTTTAAGAAATAGCAACAGGAAAGGAAAAAAAAATGAAACAGTATTTAAACTATCTATTTAGGATTTCTAAATTGATTTCCTAACGTATAATCGTTAATTAAATAATATTAAATAATTAATTAATAAGCGTATTTTTTTTTTAAATATTACATACTTCATTTTTTATTTATAATTTATTTTCTACTTCTTAGCCTTTAAAATGTTTCATTGTTTGTAGTTTGACAGTCATTTGGAATATTTTGGCGAGCGTTTATTGGCGCATAATTAAATCGATTGTTGTTTCAACTCGTGTAGAATTGCACGAGGCACAGAGAATATTTCGCGATTGTTCACTTGGGGCGAGCTAATGGAAAACTGCCTTAAAATTAACGTATTAATTTATAATTAAGTTCTAAAAATATTAAAATGTAATGTCATAGGAAACGCACCTGTGAACGCGATTTTTATAATTCTAGCATATCAGGAAGTTGGTTAAAAATCGATTACAAAATTCCACCTTTACATGCAAAAACTAGGTTGAGTTAATTAAATAAAGGAATGCAAAAATTAAAGACATTTTGTGTGGAAATTGTGTCTCAGTTTACAAGCTTTATTATGGATTTTGAGCTATTTTTGAAGCATGAATATTTAAAAATCAGCGTGTAACCCAATTAAGGAAAATTAACCTATTTGTACATAATAAAAAGTAAATTATTCAGCATTTGTTTATTTACGTGTAATATTTCGTAACTAAATTGCAAAATGAAATTAAAACTTCACACATAAATAAATAAATAAAACTCGAATTTTACAGATATGTAATCGAACTAAGCGCTTAAGCACTAAAATAATCAGAATAACAAAAGTTGGCTATATATAGTGAAAAGTTTCGCAATTGCCCGTTAGCATGCGGCTAATAGGAAAGTACCAACGGTTCTTTCTGGTGTAGTTGATGGACAATCTAAGAAAGTGTACTAAAATGTAGAAAAATCTGTTAGAATTTCACATTAAAAAACGATTTACATCTATGTTCTATACATCGGGAAGCATATCATGTATGTTTAGCCGGGAATGGATTGTCATCGAAAAAGGTTGAACAGATTTGAAAAAATCATAACTCTAAAAGTAATTGAGTAAACGGAATAATTTTCTTTCCAAGGTACTCGGCAATTATCCAAGATTTGTTAGATGTAACTGTTTTAAAACCGTGACATTTAGACGATGCGCATAATCGATGATCTGAAAACCACACTTTCGCAATTTTCACTTTTGGCTTAAGCGGCCGCTTCACTGAAAACCTCCGATCGCGAAATCCCATGTTAACCTATGGGATTACTCATTACCTAATATGCCTAATTATTAAAATACGGTTTTCACCATCAGAAAGTAGACATCAGATGCCGAAGTTGTGACTTTTTAAGATTTGCCTCCTTACATCTTAACTATTTAAAAATTCCCTATAAACTTGGAAAATTTCACTTGATGAAATTTTGTCATCTTAGAAATACTTAAAATTTAAGTAGACAATTTTTAAAAACGCACAACTTCGGCAGCTGATATCTACTTTCTGTTGGTGAAAACCGTATTTTAATAATTATATCAGGTAATGAGTAATCGTGCTTCTAAGTTTTCCCATAGGTTAACATGGGATTTAGTGATCGGGGAATTTCAGTGAAGCGGCCCCTTCAGAGAGATCAAAGAAACTCCCTAAAATATCTGAATTTCTGATAGTAATCATTTTTGTTCTTATTTAGTAATAACGAAAATGATTTCAATTTTTCTCTTTCTTCCATCAACATGACAATGACACATCAAATCCCCGCAGGGATAACTGAACGAGTTGGCAACTTTCATCGCTTCGTTTGTTCCGACAAACAAGAAAAACAAAAACTAACACTTTTCGTCAGTAAAGGTCAAGAATCATTCTTATCTGGCCTCATTTACATTCTACCGAAGTGACCACACCCTCTTTGGGAAGGGGGGTGACGCCCTCATATCGTTTGCTGTTCTAACTTTCCCGGGTGGGTTCACATTTTGTTACTTTACTTAGTCGCGCCCGTAAAAAGATCAGGGACATGAACTTCTCATAAGATTTGAAAAATTGAAGAACTGTGTGTGATATTTGCATAAGATCGCAGATAGCTCGGATCGATTTTAAAGTAAAAGAAGAAACTTCAAAACTTGTGCAATACTTTTTCTTAATTCGGCCAGATAACTATGGGTTGTTACTTCAGATAACCGCGCCCTTCGAGATAGATCATGGGCGCGAACTTTTCGCAAAATTAGAAATTTTGTATAGTTGTGACATACGATTAGGTCCTTTCATAAACTAGATACCTTTGTTATGTTAGCTGCAACGTAAGGTAATTTAATAATTTTCTTTTTAACAATGGGATGTGGTTTGCCAAAATACCTTGATGTGAGACAGTGTATAATGGTTTTTATTTCCATATATGGTGCTTGTGATATTCTTTAAATCTTTGACGTAGATAAGTAGATACAAGGTGATTTTTTTTTAAAGTTGTGAAAGTAAAACTCAATAACAAAAGAACCACTGATCCAAATGACTTGAAATTTTACACCACTATGGTCCCAAAGCAATGGGAATTTTTTAGCCGTAGTTAAAAAAAAACAACTTAAAATCGCACCGCCAGATGGCGCTGTATTTGCAGTAAAGGCGGGAGAAGGGCTTACGCACGTGCAATCTGTTCAAATTTCAAAACAATCTTCTGTCGTCCTTCTGTCGTCATTTTACCTTTTCTTAAATTCTTAAGTTTCCTAAATCTTCTAAGGCAGTTGCTGCGCTGTCATTATTCTGATAATACAGTTTCACTAACAACGCCCGATCCGTCAATGGCACAGTCATTGGGAAGATATCCGTAGAATATTGAACACAAGGTGTGCGTGCTTCACGTTTTTAGCGCCACTGTGCGTATGTCGTGCGCAAACTCCTCTCTCGACTTTACTGAATATACAGCGCCATCTGTCAGTGCGAATTTAAGTTTTTTTTTAACCAAGCCTAAAAAATTCCCATTACTTTGGGAGCATACTGGTGAAATTTCAGGTCATTTGGATCAGTGGTTCTTTTATTATACGGTTTTACTTTCACAACTTTAAAAAAAATCAACCTGTATATGCTTGAAAGCTAGCAGACAGTGTTTTGGAAAATGTTGAAGAGACAATAAGTGATGAAAGAGATAGAGATTATGATCATTAACGTAATTTTTTATAAGATTATTACGACAGTTTGAATTTTGAAATATTTCTAAAATATAAAAGTGTGATGGTTAATCTTGTGATCTAGCACACCATCTCCTGCCAATCAAAAAACAATATTGATCGACTACTAAGTACAGAATTTGTAGCAATACCAATAAATTCATGGTATATTAGGCTATCCAGCTATCTCGGTAAGATTAATGCAATTTCTGTCGACTTTCGTTGCACTTTGTGCAATTTATCGTAAATGTAACATGTATCAAACAATGTATATCAGGTAGGATAACCATCATCGTATCCTTTGCTGTTATAACTTTCCTTGGTGGGTTCACATTACCTGGTTGGATTTAGTTACTTTACTTAGATATACTAGTTAAAAAATCAGGATTATGAACTTCTAATATATGAAAAATTATGACATTTGCATACGATCTTTAGAAACCCAGATAGCTCCGATTGATTTTATAGTAAAAGAAAAAACTTCAAAACTTGTGCAATACTTTATCTTAATTCAGCCAGATAACTATGGGTTATGGTTTGTTACTTCAGATAACCGTACCCGTTGAGATAGATCGTCGGCTCGAACTTTTCACAAAATTAGAAATTTTGTATAGTTGTGACATACGGTTAGGTCCTTTGATAAACTAGATATTTTTGTTTTGTTAGCTGCAACCTCAGGTAATTTAATAATTTTCTTTTTAACAATGGGATGTGGTTTGCCTTAATAACTTGATGTGAGACAATTACAATGATTTTTATTTCCATATATGGCGTTTGAGAAACTCTTTAACCCTTTCAGGGGCAAAGTACTTCTATTAAGTAAAATGCTGAAATGATTGAATGGCACCAGAATTTATAAACAAATTTATTTGGAAATCAGTAAAAACTTTTCTTCGTCTAATAAAAAAAAAGGAATAATTTAATTCCAAAATTCTTGTGCCACAGTGGCATTTAGGGATTAAAATTAAGTCATCCAAAGATGAACTACAACCCTTCAAGCAGTTAAACTTTTACATATATAAGCTATACAGGGGGAGTCAAGATGATTGCCCTGTTAACAAATGACAATAACTTCGTTGTAAACAACGATAGGAAGAAGCAATCTGAACCCAATACAGAAGGACACTCAAACTTTTATTTGCATGTTTTATAACTGTTGTTTGTGACTCTGCTTTGCCATACGAACATAATCCAATCTTCAAGTCGGGTATTGCGAAGAATACTTCATAATCGTTGATATTCAAAATCTGTATCAAGTTGTTACATGAACCATGACTATAACATATCCGAATAACTGCAGCATATAACAATTGGTTCAGAGGGGGTAAAAATAAAGAACTGTACAGCTTTCATTTCAGAGTCGCGCAGAAAACACTGGCTTCTTCTTACGACCAAAGGGAGTCTTGTAGAGCAAATATAAAATACGCCAACAAAAAATTGAGCTTCTTTTTGTATTGTGTTCAAATTGTTTCTTTTTATTGTTGATTATAAAGATGTTATTGTCATTTGTAAGAAGGGCAATCAGTTAGACTCACCTGTATATTATATGTTTGAAATATAGTCGATACTGTTTTAGAAAAAAAGGTTGAAAAGACAATAAATGAGGAGAGAGATAAAAAATATGTCCGTTACCGTAATTTTTTATAAGAGAGTTTGAACTTAGATTTTTTTTTTTTAAAGTGTAAGTGTGTAATAGTTAAACTGGTGATCTAGCACACCATATCCTGTCAATAAATAATGATATAGATCGATAGCAATATCAATAAATTGATGGCATATTAGGCTATCCAGCAATTTTATATTAAATCTGGGTTTTAACCTTTTCAGACGCAGAGTAATTCTGTTCGAGAAGAAGGAAATGATTGATTGACACCAGAATTTGCAAACGTATTTCTTAAAAAATAAATACTTGCTTTCGTCCATGTTCATTATAAAAGCAAAATTTTATTAAAATATTATGGGTTTCGTGTGCCAGTTTGGAATTAAACTTAAGTGGTCACATTTGTGACCACCGCCCTTGAAAGGGTTAAAACAGTCGAAGCTCCGCCGTCTTCTAGAATTATTTCGTAAATTGGTTTCCTAAATAGGTTTTTCACGCTTATGCAACAGTAAATATCTTTCAATGGACAGATATATAATCTAAAAATATGTGGAAAACATGATATTTTCTGTAAGCCACGCCCTTAATCAATGATGTTTGGTTAAATAAACACGAGAATTCTCATTCTCGGTCGCCAATGTGTCAATATTGCATATTTATCTAAAGTCTAATAAAAATTGAATCTCTTCTCCATGACATTCTAAACCACGTACGTTTTCCTAAATTGTGTTGTTGCCAATCAATTTGCCGTTGTTAGCTCACAGGCTATCAATATATGAGAGCTAATGTGCCCGCAGGGTCTGTATGTACGTATGTATGTACGCATGTACGTAACGTGATAACTCTTGATAGAAATATTCAATTTACTTCAAATTTTGTATATAGGTTCAATCTGATAAGGGGCTTCCCTGATTAGTTTTGGAGGTTCATTGGTTAGGTATAAAGGGGAGGAATGGTGTGTGTGTGTGTGTTGGGGGGGGTAATCCCTCTTAATTTAGATAAATGGGTTTTTCATACAGAATTATTCGATTTGCTTCAGATTTTGTATATAGGTTCATTGTGATAAGGCGCTTTCCTAGTTAATTTTGGGGGTTAATTGGTTAAGTATAAAGGGGGGGAGACGGGCAGCTAATCCCCACTTAATTTATTGTCGATTTCTTTATTTTTCGAGGGTCATTATTCTTTGAAGTAAAAGTATAATATACAATTAGTGTGAATAGCCTGTGAGCTCAATGTCATCCAGTTTAACTGGACACTTTTTTTTAATACTAGTTTGATCAAGTGAATATTATTTTAAAATTTTATGCAGATTGCAGACTACTCAAAGATAAAATATAATACACGTGAATATGCATAGTTGCCAACCACCGATTTTTTTCCTACCAATATTTTTATGTAAAAATATTTGCTTTATTTAATTGTATAATTTCTGCAATTTAATAAATTAAAAATTTTTGTAAGATTTTTCTGGTATAAAAAGAAAAAAATCGAGAGTTTGTCAACTATGGAATATGGTATTGAATGCATTGCTTTGAATTCAGGATGAAGCCTGCTTGTTTATGTGACATTAAAGTGTTAATGTACATATAATAAATAACATATATATATGCATGCATAATATAAAAATAAGTAAAAGAATACTGGAAATACTGACATTGAAAGTAAAATACTGATACTGAATTAAGCCATACAGCAAAAAAATTCGATGACATTAGTGTATATATTGAGTTTAGAATCAGGACCGAAGCGAACGAGTATATGGGCAAATGCTGATAAATCCAGTAAGAAACAAATCCACAACAAAAAATGTAACTGATCGATATATATTTTTTAAAATATCATATTGTCATTGAACTGTTTATACTAATATAAAGATTATAATGTAACAAAAATACATTTGAACATTCGTTAATAAAAAAAGTAATTTTATACGGTTCACAAATGCGTATTTAAAAAAAAAAAGAAAGATAAGAAATTCTAAACATTTTTTAAAGAGAAGCGAATAACAACTCAACTCGCTCTTGAACGAAATCCTCTTTTAAATCCCCAGATTGATGTTTTCTTTGTGAAAGATGACAAACGGGATTTACATGAGATCTTTCTTTTATGATGCAACAGTAGTAATCTTGGATACATTGATACTAAAGAGCAGTAGAGCGAAGCATTTTGTTTTTTTTCTGCCTCTTTTTTTTTTTTTTTTTTTTTTTTTTTTTTCCAGGAAGACAAGGGTGGAGTTGGGGAAAAGAACCATGACTGTGACGAGATACAAGTTGTACAACAACAATTCATTTTTTCCCTCCCTTGACAAGAACTATATATAAAAAGGAATCCCTAATATGCCTGAGTGAAAATTATAAAATAGAATTTCCTGAACAGTATTCACTAACAAATAGTGGATGCATCATGAAACATCTTATTCATTTATTGAAATACCGGTTTTATTAACGCCTTGATAGCTTTGTGAGGTTTATCTTTGCGTTTTACTTTTAATGTGCAAACTTTCAATTTTTAACTCTCCTTGGCACTGCTTCTTGTTTTTTTTTGAAAACCAAAATCTACATCTAAATCGAAGGATATGGAAAAAATACATGGTGGCCATAAATTATAGTCGGGATTTCCTTACCTCATAACTTTTGATTTAAGAACATGACGAAAAATAGGTTTATCTTTGCGTTCTACTTTTAATGCGTCAACTTTTAATTTTAAAATTACTTTGGTACTACTTCTTATCTTATCGTAAAAACCAAAATCTGCATCCAAATCGAGGTATATAGAAAAAATACAGGGTAGCCATACATTATTGTCGGGGTTTCCTTCCTCATAACTTTTGATTTAAGAACAGAACGAAAAATAGTATTACATAACTGTTGATTTAAGAACATGACGAATATTATTACATATTCGTTAAGTACAACTCAAAAAGTTTTTTAATAACACAACCAATGATAAGTATTCTCCGCTAGTAACCCTAGCGTTGTCGCATTATGGAAGACTGAGACATGAAAATTCAAAATGGCGAATACACAAAAGAAAACATTCTGCGTGTTTAACCCTTTGAGGAGCGGTGGTATATATTATATACGACCTAATTTTTATCTGATTCAAACCAGAAACTTTTAATTAAATTTTACTTTTTTAACTTTGACGAGAAAAAGTTAAAAAATTGCTTATTCTTATTTTGAACTAAATTCTTTCCTAAATTAAGGTGGGAATTCAACGTTACAGGAGCACAAGCGCTTGCCCCTGAAAGGGTTAAAAGAACCACAGTTCTTTGAAACAAAATCCGTCACCACTGCCCAACGCAACGTTGCTTCAGGAGTATGTACAAGAAAGATCCTTTTGATAAATTTGATAAAATTTTAATATTAATTGTTATTTGTTTATAATCATTATTTGATTAATAACGTTTTGAGTTGAAACTTTACACATATGTAATTTTGCTTGAGTTATTAAAAAACATTTTTGAGTTATACTTTACGAATATGTAATAATAGTTTTCGTCATTTTCTTACAACAAAAGTTGTGAGGTAAAGAAACCCCGAAAAATAATATATGGACACTCCTATATATTATATTCAATTATACAAATTTCAGTTTACAGTGTTCCTGGTTTTTGGCCTACATTTATTGAGAGACTGTAGAAGAAATTGAAAATTCTAGCATGCTTAGACCCCAATGGTTTTGAGAAACTATTTTTTTAAGTCACTTTTAAGCCATTTAAAGAGTTTTTTTTTTTTGTTTTTTTGTTTCTATAGCGTAGTTTTGTAACTACGCTGCGTCGGAATAATGTCCTCTTAACAAATGTTATAAGGCCTCTTAACAAATACCATAAGGTGAAAAATGATATCACATTCACAGTTTGAATTTAAGATTTTGTAGTTATATACCATACATCTAGTTTAAAAATCCTTTAAATATAGTCAATGAGAAAGTATTCAATTTCTTAGTGCTTCATATATAGTTGCGAATTGTATGATTTTGTTTTACATATTTCTTATCAACATGATAGCCGTTGAGAGATAAAGCCCTTGTACATAGATTGAAGTGGTAGGGAGCGACAATTTCTTGTTTTAATAGTTTACACGTTTTTTTACAAATTTATAGTTGCACATTTCCTTTCGTATTGTTTATTTTACTGGGCTTGAATATAAAATCTAAAAGTAGTATTTTCTAAACAATCACATAAGTGAAGTAAGATTGTGTATAAAATATTAGAGAGTGAGTAATCTATTTTCTAGACACTTTTGTAGTGCTCTATGTTTATTTTATTTTGCTTATTTTCTTCTCTTTTTAAACTCTTTTAAAATGATAGCAAAGAGATAAAGGCCTTGTAACTAGATTGAAGTGGTAAGGAGCGACAATTTCTTATTTTAATAGTTTACACATTTTTTACACATAGTTGCGCATTTCCTTTCGTATTATTTATTTGACTGAGCTAGAATATAAAATCTACAAGTGGCATTTTCTAAAAAATCACATAAGTGAAGTAAGATTATGTATAAAATATTGGACAGTGAGTAACATAAGATATTTTCTAGACACTTTTGTAGTGCTGGCTCTATGTTTCTTTTCTTTTCTTATTTTCTTCCCTTTTTAAACCACACATAACTGAAAAAAATGCAATAAAATATTTTCGCAGGGATTTACTCAGAATTGTAAATATGTAACTCGTACCTCTTTAGTTCTAACCCACTCATGTAATAAATTTTATCAGTTAGTTTAATAGCACAACAATAAATTCTATTTGTATAATAATAATTTAAAAAAAAACAGTAATGAAAATGAAAAAACCAAGTGGGTAAAATATTTATTCTTTTCGGTAAAATAGTTTGTAGCATGCTTATAATTAGATAAGCTTTATAAAATTGAAGATAATAAGCTAATTGAACTGGACAGTTGCAACGGTGAAAAAGATAATTGCCGTAATTATTTTGAATTAGTTTAAGTGGGCTAAATAAATTGATTATAAAACTTGCGATAATTTCCTTTAATCATCAGTGCCTGGGGCTAATAGATGAGTGTGCCAAAGCTTCAAATAAATGGATCACTTGAAGAAAATTAATACGAAACGCAATTACCTGTTTAAACCATGCATTCTATGCGTGTAAAGAAAAAAAAAAACAATATTTCAGGCATCGTTCGTTTTTTATCGTTAATCAATTAGTTAAAAATTAAAAGCCTTACTGATTAATTTATAATTCAATTGACGTACGATTTCTTTTCATTGGAATAGTTTTGTAAAATAAGAAAGAATGTTTAATACTTGAAAGAAAAAGTTATTTATAAAATAAATTCTATCAAAAATCAAATACAAATAAATTATAAAACCATGTACACAAGAAAATAAATGTAGAAATATTGTAAAAATAATTAAAACAAAATTGCTATTATACTACTTCTATTCTAATTTGTTAAAAACTGTATAAATATTAAAAGTATCTTATATTTTCAAATGAGATCTTCCGACTGTATACAATCCTGAAAAAAAAAAAAAAAAAAAAAAAAAAAAAAAAAAAAAAAAAATCAGGAATATAATACAGGTAGTAGCTGTATCCCATGTCTTTTAGAACAAAAATTATGATTTGCCATGTTCTATGCGTAACACGATTCTTCTTCTCTATTTATATTAATTTACATAATTTGAAATGTTATTAGTATGTATGCAAATAATTATACCGCATGTAACTGTGAAACATAACAAGTAGTTTAAATATTTATTATCGTATTATTATTTTTTACCGTATTATATCTATTAGCGTAACACGATTCTTCTCCATTTATATTCATTTACATAATTTAAAAACTTAACAGTATGTATGTAAATAGTTATACCGCATGTAACAATAATCATGAAATACAAACAATTTAAATATTTATTATCTTGTAATAATTTAAGAAACAAGTAAGCGATTAAATGGCAAAAATACGCACTGAGAAACACAGAGATTTATTACAAGTACGAGTATAATGGAGGCATTAGTTTTCCACGAGAAACATTCGAACATAATCAACTAATTTTACGAAAACGTATTAACTTTGCAACTTTTTAAATTTCTTTTATCGAAATACTATTCATTATTTTCGTTATTTCGTTTCGCTTATTCCGCCCCGTTTATTTATTTTCCTTCCCGATAATTTAAAAAACTACATTCTAAGTAATAATTTCATTTGTTATACAGCCATTTCTAAAGAGCTGTGTAATTATGTAATTTTTCAAAATCTTAATGAGGAAAAACTGTTGCCAGTTTAAATACTCTGTAGCTTTTAATTTAATTAAAAAAAAGCCTGCATCTGTAATACATTAATGATAATGACTTTTAAAATGAAAGATACTTTGACAACTGAGTAATTTTGATAATTCCCTTTTTCTCTTTCAATCATAACTTTGATCTTGACAGAAGCTAGGAGTTATTTATTTAAAATAAAATATTGTAATTATCGTAAATGTTTGACTACCTGGAAAGCAAATAAAAAAATCGTTGCGTTACTAATGAATTTTGCTGAATTTTGCCGTATTCTGCATTTATTTTTAGAGAATGCTTACATTAAATTGTACTCAAAGAACTTTTGTTAACACGGTGACGTTTCCCCAGTGGTCAACGATAATCACAAAGGTAATTGTTTGAAACGCAAAAGAAAATAAGGGCAAAAAATTGGCAGACGATAATCGTACACTATAGGGGCTGTGCATATATAACGTTATAACTTTAGAGGATGGGTGTTTTTTGACATTGTTATCATTTTTTATACTAAAATTTTCTTTATTTTTTAATAATTTTTTCTTTACATCAAAATAGTCCATTATTTTTATTTTAGTCTATTATCTATTTTTATAATAATGCAAAATTATTAAAGCCATTAATTGATTAAAAAATCATTTCAATCTTATGTAGTATGAGTTATATAGTATGTATATGAGTTATTTACTTAAAATGAAATATTGTAATTACCGTAAATGTTTGACAACATGAAAAGCAAGTAAAAAAATCGTGCGTTACTAATGAATTTTGCTGAATTTTGCCGTATTCTGTATTTATTTTTAGAGAATGCTTACATTAAATTGTACTCAAAGAACTTTTGTTCACATGGTGATGTTTCACCCGTGGTCAACGATAATCACAAAGGTAACTGTTTGAAACGCAAAAGAAAATAAGGACAAAAAAATGACAGACGATTATCGTACAACATAGGGGCTGTGCATATATAACGTTATAACTTTAGGGGGGGGCGGGGTCTGGCATTTGATATCGTAAGTTATCTCTAGGGGGAAGAGAGGGTTGGTGTCTCTTTGTGATTGTTATCATTTTTTTATCCAACTAAAATTTTCTTTTTTTTTATTAATTTTTCTTTACATCAAAATAGTCCGTTATTTTTATTTTAGTATATTATCTATTTTCATGATAATGCAAAATTATTAAAGCCATTGAATGATTATAAAATCATTTCATTCCAAAATATGGAATGACCCAATGTTCGGTATTCCTATAAGTATATAATCCGCAGTTGGAGAAACCTGGTGCGAAATATATTCGAAATAATACTTGTGTTTATTAATAAAGAAAAGAGAAAGAATGTTGTCCACTTGTTTTGTTGATAAAAGGTTTTACTTTCTTCCTATTATTAAATACTTTTAGGTAATAATTATCTCTTTTATGTGTTATTTGATGCAAAATTATTTCACGTATAATAGTTATATATTTTATTGACTTCTTCTGTTCATTTGATTCAGATAAGTATGTGAATAATAAATGTATAACCTTATCTGTTATACGTAGTTTTAATATTTATCCATTTATATTTAATAATATTAACATAGTAATATTTAATCGTAATTTTAAATATAAAAATTATGATTAAATATGAATATAGTAATATTTAATAGTAATATTTAACAGTAAATTTAAATATAAAAATTATGATTAAATATAAATATAGTAATATTTAATATTTATTTATTGCAAATGTATTGCAAATGTATAAATAGAAAGAAAAAAAACTAAAGAAAAGTAAAAATAATTTTTTTTTTTAAAATATTGGTAACAATATCATTAAGGGGAAGGGGGGAGGAGTCGAGGAATGATGACATATGATATCGTAAGAAAGGGAGGCTGTCCAAAATTACAAAAAAGTTGAATAACGTTACATACGTGCCGCTTTATATATGCAAATAATTACAATCCCGACAACGCATGTAACTGTGAAAAAAAAAAAAAAAAAAAAAAAAAAAAAAAAAAAAAAAAAAACATTAACAAATAAACAACTAAATGGCAAAAATATACACCGAGAAACAGCGAAATTTATTTGATACATAATGAAGCCATTAGTTTTTCCCCGAGAAACATTCCTCCATATTCTTTTATGAAAAATTTAGCTTTGCAAATTTGTAAATTTCTTTTTCCGAAATGCTATTTATTATTTTCATCATTTCTTTTAGTATATTTTGCTCCGTTTATTTATTTTCCGCCCCGATAATTTCAAAAGCTGCCTTTAAAGTAATAATTACAACTGTTATGCCGTTTTCAAATAGATGCCTAATTATGTCATTTTTCAAATCCTTAATGAGGAAAAACTGTTGCCAGTTAAAATATTTTGCAGTTTTTAATATAATTTAAAATAACACATGCATCTGTAACACGATAATGATAATGACTTTTTAAATGAAAGATAATTTGACAAATGAGTAATTTTCATAATTTACCTTTTCTCTTTTAATCATAATATGAAACACAAATTAAAACCAGGCAGAAACTAGGGAGTTACTTGTTTAAATTTTTTTTTAATAACTATCGTAAACGTTTAAATACCTAGAAAGCAAGTAAAAAAAAAAAAATCGTGTGTTACGAATGGATATTGATATTTTTTACTGTATTCCCCATGTGTTAATTAAAACACATTGTTTAAATTTATTTCTATTCGACAATTTACCTCAGAAACATGTTAAAATTATATTACAATGATGTATCATAAATGTTTGAATACCCAGAAAACATGTAAAAAATTAATGTGTTTTGAATGCATTTTAGTTGATTGGTTTTATGACGGCCGATTATCTACACGAGGGATATAGGCCCTAGGGAAAGTGCCCTCCTTGGGGGTCTTTCTAAGGGATCCTAATCCGTATTTACGGCACGGTTCGAAGAAAACAACAGAAAACTCCGAATGGTTCGGTCGACGAGCGTGACAGGGGTTTGAACTCAGCACCCCCCGTCTACCAGCTTTGAGAGAAGAACATCTCAGCCACTGGTGAGACCCGAATGTATTTTGAGCAGTTTTTCTGCATATCTCATGTGTTAATTAAATAACATTGCTTTAATTTACTTCTATTCAACAAACTATCTATGAAAAATGTTAAAATTAAATTAAAATGAATGTATCATAAATGTTTGAATACCCAGAAAACAAATAAAAAATTAGTGCGTTACGAATGGATTTTGATTGCATTCCGCATGTGTTAATGAAATAATACTGCTTACATTTATTTTTAATTAACAAACAACCCCAGAAATAAGTTAAAATTACATTAAAATAAATGTATCATAAATGTTTTAATACCTCAAAAGACATGTGCAAAATTAGTGTTTTAACGTGTTAAATAAAATAATATAGCTTACATTTATTTCTGTTTCTTTTAATGTGTAAATACAAGTGAAGGATTTTCAAGTGGTATAAAATTGTGGCGACCAGTATTTTTAGTCTGGCGACTGCCTTTAGATTTAAAATTTTGAGCCCTGTTCTAGACTATGAAAAGTTAATTTATATTTGTTCCTAACCATAAAATATATTCATAATTATATTACATGGCAGAAATGTTTTTTATGATGTATAAATAAAGTTATTAACTAAATATTGTTTAACAATACATTAGATGCTGCAAAAGGAATAATAATAATTATGTAATAAAGTAAAACTGTTTTATGATGAGTAAATACCAGTGAGAGATTTTCAATTGATATAAAATTGTGGCGACCAGTATTTGTAGTCTGGCGACTGCCTTTAGATTTAAAACTTTGTGCCCAGTTCAGACAGTGAAAAGTTAATTTATATTTGTTCTTATCCATAAAATATATTCATAATTATGTCACAACGCAAAAATGTTTTTTATGATGTGTAAATAATGTAATTAACTAAATATTGTTTAACAATACATTATTATAATGACTTGTTAATTGTAAAGGGAATAATAATAATAATGCTATAACGCAAAACTGTTTTATGATGAGTAAATACCAGTGAAAGATTTTCAATTGATATAAAATTGTGGCGACCAGTATTTGTAGTATGCACACTTTGTGCCCAGTTCAGACTATGAAAAGTTAATTTATATTTGTTCTTAACCATAAAATATATTCATAATTATGTCACAACGCAAAAATGTTTTTTATGATGTGTAAATACTGTTATTAATTAAATATTGTTGAACAATATACTAGATGTTGGTACATTAACATAACAATATTTAATTAATATTTTAATTAAGAAATAATTTACTAAATCAATGGCTATTATGTGTAATTATTATATGATAAATGATAGAGGTAACATGATTGTTTATTATAATTCAATGTATAATACAATGTATATTTTGTAAAAAATAAAAAATGTTCAAATGGTCAGTTTATGATATTTCTAATATTACAAAAGTGTTCACGTTTACAGAAAACAACGTGTCCCAAAAAATTTTAATTGTGTAGTACATAAAGTCTTTTTAAATTGAAAATTAATTTTATCAGCTTTATTAAAGTGAAAATAAAAATATGACAGACAACATTTACCTTCCAATTATTTCTTTGAAAAGATGCTCCAGCAAACAAACATCCTCCCCCCTCCTCTATACTGGGCTACTTAATATCAAGTTAATTAATCAGACACAAGAAAATGACATTTTAATTAAATGTTTTGTTTTCTGAATTCTCTGAGTGCACTGGTGGAGATGTCTTTTAATTGTTCATCTTTGGAAATATTTTGTTAGAATAGTATGCGATTTATTAAAAATTAAGTTGAAAGCTTTAGTAATGTATTGTAAGGTTAATTAAAATAACGGTGAAATAAATTTCAAGCGAATGTTTTATAAGAAAAAATATTAAATATTTTTACAGCATAAGAAACAAACAAAAAAAAACATAGGTGATGCATAATCTATTATTATGCACACTTTCGACGCTATTTAAAAACTACATTAATATGGGTATTCAACAAATTTTAACTTTTCTCCTGTATCTGGCTTGTAAATGGGTACATTTAACTAATTTTAGGGTGCCGAATTCGGTGGAATAATCGGATTCTCCCAATCACGGTATATTTATTAGACACATAGCAGTTACCTCCAGTTAACAGTGAAATACTTGACAAAAATTGACCGTTTGAAATGCAAACACAATATTCATCAGTAAAAATTCATTAGTAATTTATTTTCTTGATTGCTTAATAAAAAACTATGAAATATTACAAGCACGAAACTATTGCACAATAACCTATAATGCTAATATTAACAATGCTATTTTTCAAAATAGAATGATGCCTTTTTTGATGTTATCAGAATGCATCCAAATAAAGGTAACCTATAACCTACACTGTTAAAAATTTGCAGCAAACTGTCCAGTCATTTGACCGTTTTTGTAGAAAACGGTTACATAACTGTAATTTAACTCTATTCTGACCATAATATGGGCAATAATATGGTCAGGACAGTGTTAAATTACGGTTATATAACCGTTTAATGTAAAAACGGTCGAATGACTGGACAGTTTGTTGCAAATTTTTAACAATGTACATAATCATTTCATTTCCTCATTATCTGATCACAAAATTTAAGTTATCATTTACATTTCACCACGTATTTTACAATGTAATGTAAAAATTTACATTCTAAAATTTTGTAAAACCCTTTCCGACGAGAGTCGTGTACCTGACACATAAAGTGCTCAGAATCCTTGATTATTTCTACCAGTAATTTTTAAATGAAAATTTCCTTTTTTTTTAAAAAAAAATCAAAGCATTTTCGCAATTTAATAAGGCAAAAATGTCTTTTTTGAAAAATCGGTGCATGATAAAAGATTAAAATTTCTGTAAAGGACGCTCGTTGCGAAGTAGTTAAGTTTTCAAAATTTCAATCAGTGTTAATTCGATGTTATAAAAGTAATCATGTTTACAAAAAAAAAAAAAAAAAAAAAAAAAAAAAAGGAAAGAAAGAAAGTTCGTGAATGCATCAGAAAATTGCAGTTTATTTTTGATAAGAGCTTCAACCCCTTTGCGGTGAGAGTCGCGCATACTTAACGCATAAAATGCTCAGAATCTTTAATTATTCCTACCAGTAATTTTTCAATGAAAAACTTCCTTTTTTAAATCAAAGCATTATAGCAATTTAAAAAGGGAAAAATGTCTTTTTTGAAAAATCGGTGTATGATAAAAGATTAAAATTTCTGTAAAGGGCACTCGTCGCGAAGTAGTTAAGTATTAAAAATTTCAATCAATGTTAATTCGATGTTTCAAAAGCATTCATGTTTACGATAACAGAATAAATAAATAAATAAAGGCTTATAAAATTTTATTTATGTAGCATATAAAGCATTATTAAACTAAAAATTAATTTAGTCATCTTCATTAAAGCAAAAATAAAAATAAATGAAAAATAATATGTACCTTTCAATTATATGTTAACAAAAATGCTCCGCGCGAAAAGAAAGGAAAAAAAAAATATTTTTGTTGCACAATATCAAACTAATTAATCAGACACAAGAAAATGCCATCTTAATTAAATGTATTGTTTCCGGACATCTTTATTATGCTGAGTGCACTCATGAGATGCTTTTTAATTGCTCATCTTCACAGATATTTTGTCAGACTTGACTACATGTTTATATGTGACTTATTAAAAAATAATTGAAAAGACATTGATATATAATATAGTTAATTAAAATATCAGTAAAATAATTTTCAAGGGAAAAATTTATAAAAACGTATTAAATATGTTTACTGCATGAAAGTAATAAACAAAGAAAAAGTATGAGCTTCGTCAAAATTATGCAAATTTCGTCGCATATAGTGTTATTTTACTTTAGAAAGAATGAAAAAAAGAGCAGATGAACCGATATTAATATAAACATTTTCTCACATATCTAAATAATGTACATTCGTGGAGGGAAAAAAGGATACCCGCTTACTAAATGTGCTGCAAATCATCACATAGAAAATGTAACTGGTACCAACCGATTAGTAATAGCGTCTTCTACTTAAATATATACTTAATTTAGGCTTTAGGGGTTGTCTACATATTGACATTGTAACAAACTTTAAAAACTTCAGTAATAGCACCCAATTTTAACACCATATTTGTATTATTTCATAAATTTTACTTCGATTACCAAACGGGAAGTCATTCGGCCAAGTAGTTTAACAATTATGCAGATGTAAAATTTTGAACTTCTAATGTTAATTTACTTTTGTTCGTTGCAAAACCGATTGCAATTTGGACAGATTTCAAGCGTAACTCAAAAACTACTTAGACGGAGTTAGCTGTAATTTTGTAGACGCATATTTGAATCTTTTAAACATTGATTTATTTAAAAAAAATTATAGGTTACAATTTATATATTTTTTACGAATATCGGTTTCAGATAATACATATTTTAAAATTAACATTCTAAACACATAAGAATTGTAAGCTATCAATTTCTTTTTAACAGAAATCGATTTCTAATATTTCCAGATACGAATGTATGAAACTAAAATTATAGCTCAAATCGCCAAGTAGTTTTTGAATTATACTTAAACAATACTCGCATCGTAACCTATTTTGCAACGAATAAAAATGAATTTAACATTAGAAGTTCCAAACTTCACATCTAAATAATTTTTAAACTACTTGACCGAATTCCCATCTGTTATCCAAAGGTAAAATTTATCGAAGAATTCAAATAGGATGTCAAAATTAGGTGTTGGTATCTAAATTTTAAAGTTGTTACAAACTCTTTGGTTGAAAATCCTGCATGCTATAAACAAAACAGAACGAAAAAATTAACGAAAAAGCGTAACGAACGAAAAAGCGTAGATTATGTAACACTTTCCAATACTTCCAAAATACTTTGACAAATCTTGTGAAATAACGTGAAATAAACAATTTGGAAAACGCATAATACATTAAAAAAACCAAATTTCACGAATTACCAACAATATTCAGAAAAATATCCGTATTATTTTGGGCAGCCCTTTATATGATCTATAGGTTTATATATATATACTATAGGGATGTAACGAATATTCGCCACTATTCGGTATTCGGCCCTTTTGCCGAATATTCGGCATGGCCGAATATTGAACTGAATATTCGGCCGAATACCTGTAGCCGAATATAATTTGATATTTTGCCGAATAGTTGCAAATTTGGCCGAATATTCTAAGATATTTGGTTAAATAAGTTCCAAAAAATCAAAACAAAACGTGATTTTAAATATTTTCAACAAACAATATTAAAAAAATATATCTAAATACATTAATTATTATAAGAAAAAGAAATCCTAATACTTATGCAATTTTAAAGCTTCATGACAACTTATAAATAACTGTATATAATGATATTACATAAATAAAAATATTTTTCTTGCTGCATATTTAGTCATCATGTGAATTTAAGTAAGTATTGCAACATTAATTTATTTTACATTAAAATGCAAAATATATACTGCATTTAAAGTTTAAATCTCTTCAGTGAATTTAAAAATATTAACTTTATATCTATTTTTTTAATCTGATTTATAATGATGATAACAGTTTCTTACACAATAAAATTCATAAATATTAAAAATAAATATTTTACTGTCTTGTAAAAATGTTTATCTTTCACAAATTAAATCATTTTTCTAGTTTTTAGTTTTACTTTTAAATAAAAAAATTTGAATAAATGTAGGACTCTATAATTACTTTACTGATTAAAAATTAAACATTAGATGTTGATTAAACGAACTAATGAGTTTGATACATTGAAAAGAAAAAAAAACTATTACCTATACTGAAAAAGCATTTAATGAGTTACTTCAAAATAACATACAGGGGTAACAAAATAATTTATCACTGTAAATCCTGAAATTGTGATGCAAAAATAATAACTTTTCAGCATTTTCAAGAAGTCTGTTTCGTTTGGTTTCATATATATTACTAGCTTCAAAAAACAAACGTTCACTATATACTGTGCTTGCAGGAGCTGAAAGATGATTTCTTGCTAAATTTGCAAGCCTTGGAAAGTTTTCTGCATTTGTTTTCCACCAGTTAAATGGACTCTCTGTCCTAGCTATTAAATGTTTATCAAAATAGCAATCTACCTCTCTTAATTTATCTGCTGTATTATTATTAACTTCATTTGACAAATTTGGCAGTGATGACTTCTTATTTTTTATTTCTGAAAAGCAATCCCAAAATGAAAATGAAATTATATTTTAAGAAAATAACCCTTTTCTTGACATATAGAATGTAAATTTACTAAGTTTGAGTTGCATGAGAAAGGATATAAAAAGACAGAGGACACATGCAAGTTCTTATTTTTGGGGGTTAAATGATTTTACTAAAATAAAAAAAAGTTTCATTTGTATAGAGGTAATGAGTTTCTATTTTAGGTTAAAAATATATAAATTACTAGAACTATCTATGGATTAAAAAAAATATATGAATTAAATTATTATTTACATTTTTGAAAGTCAAATGCTATCTTATTGGCATCAAAGTATTTCAGAAAAAAAAAAAATACATTCAGCTGTTATGATTTTTGAACACTCAAACAAAAAAATTATTTCAATTAGTCCTTAATTTAATTTTTGATTTTAAAATTGAAAAAAAAATAAATAAACAATTAAAATATTCGGCCGCCGAATATTCGGTATTCGGCCTAAAATTTGGCCGAATATTCGGTATTCGGCTATTCGGCCAAATCACTATTCGTTACTTACATCCCTAATATACTACATAGAATGCTATATTTTACTACAGTGAGAAACACACAGTTTAAAATCCCCCTTTTGGAATTTCCACCAAGTTTAAAAACGCTTTGCTCCACTTCCAACAATTATTGTTAACAGACAGTGCTTTAACCGAATTCTTTTGTGTAGCCTTGTAAATGAACGATGAATACTATACACACAATATACTATACGCAGCCTCTTGTAATGCACCTCAGTGGTATATAGTAATTTAATATGTTTGAAATAGTGAAACATTATTAAAAAATAACCGCAAATTATTTCCCCCCATAGACCGTAATGCAATAGAATTCTTTTGAGTAAAGGAGTTCCCTGTAAAGGAACTATAAGTACTACACACTTCTTTTTCAATACGGAAAATGCCATACTAAGTTCAATAATATTGCATGACAATCCGAGTATATTTACGCAAGTTAGAGCTCGGACAAACAAACAGACAGATAAACCGAATTCATAAACACTATTAAACTATGTTAGAAAATGTTAAAAACTTGCGGAAATTTCTCGAATTTTAAAAAAAAAAAACCTTTATATGGTCATGAATATACATGCCACACTAACATAAATGAACACAATTGTTACACAGGACTCACATAGTCGTATGCTAAAGCTACAGATAATTTCTAACATTTTGTTTTACATAGTGATCCAAAAATTTTATTTTTCTATTTGTTGTTGGTCCCCGAATTGACATCGTGACCAAACTTTCATTGAAAATATGGGGGTCAAACATGTTTTTTATATCCCTGCAGTTCCACAAGAATTCGTCAAGTATTTCGGTAGATATTTAACAAAACATCTAAAATCGAAAAGGTCCGGTGACTTTTGACCATATAGTAGTATATATTGTCCCCTTTCTATTAAAATAATATAGTTATTAAAAGATATTTTTGAGATTGCTGAGTTTATTTAGACAAAATAAAATTCAAAAGTTTGAAATTTATTCTACAAACACTGTATAATATAAAGTTTTCACTTTCCTTAAAAAATGAATAAAAATACATTTTGTGTTCCATACATTTTGTGATCACTGACTCAATTCATTTAACCGATATTTTACCAATATTTTTTAAATGTTTTTGCAAATAATTCCTATTACAAACTAATGGGACAACAAACAAAATTTTAAAATACACAAACTTGTGAAAAAGTTACTAGTTTTTATTTACAAAGAGTCTTATACATAAGATAATGGTACAATAAAATACTATAAACTGTGTACATCTGCTTTCCAATTACTACACAATACTTTTTTTTCTTAATCTACGAAAATATAATATAACCAAGAATGAAAATATACAATAACCAATTCTGAGTTATCCACGGTTCTGAAAAGTGTTCTTTATGAATTAGAAACATCAGAAACATTTATATTTTTGAGGTTAAAAAGTAAGCTGCGTCGCAGGTGCCCATGCGGGAGCGCACCGCGCTTAGGCGACCACCGAACCCAAGTCCTGAAAGACTTTTATCGCGCCAGTAGCTTTGTGTCGCTACGGCGCTTCGGCCATTAAAAATGGGGACTCGGCCGGGATTTCGAATGCTATCAATTTTCAAGCTAAGCATTTTTAGCTGCGTAATTGAATTTATATGTGCAAGAATAACAAAATAAAATTCGTGTTAATGTTAATATTAATGTTAATGCTGTTAATGTAACATGTTTGTGTGTAAAAAATATTTGTTGAGCATGAAAAGATTTGTGAATAAATGGCATCCGAATGGTAGCTACTTTTTTTAAATTCAGGTTGCTTGATTGCAACCATTTTCTTTAAGTAGAAAATATTCGGATTACTTAATGACAGATAAAATAATGTGAGCATAAAGCCAATTACACTATTTTAAAAAACTGGTGGGAATCAAGCAATCTGAATTTTAAAAAAGTAACCTACACTGCCCATGAATGTATCGAGCGCGACGATTAAGGGATTAATACACTATAAACCTTAAAAACACATAGAAAACCGATTAATACGATATAAAAGCTACTCCGAAATGGTTACGAAAATAAGTGGCAGCAAAAGAAATTTTGTTTTTATAAATGCTTCCTTAAATGCCGAAAATATATTGGTTTCTGAAGTTTCTAAAGATAAAGAACTCTTTATCGTTCGTCCCTTGGATGGGGTAATAGTATATTTTCGTGGTTATATTATACAAGGTGATTACAAATGAATATCTCAACTTTACAGGGCTATTAAAATAAACCAAAAAAAAGTACAACCTCGTTGTTCATCTGAAATCAAATTTAACAGTTGAAAGTTTAAATTCAACACAGTTCAGTTATAAGTGTTAAATATGAGCCCCTCCAGGAACACGAACGATATCGAGGCGGTGCGATAACTTGTCCCTCATTTTTTTTTTCACCATGTCTGGTGTGACTCTTTGAATGGCTATAGATATGTGTGTCCTAAGTTTGTCAACGTCGGTTGGTGGCGGTGGAACAAACACCTGATCTTTGATGAGGTCCCATCAAAAAAATCACATGGAGTGATGTCAGTTATGAGTTATCGTACCGCCTCGATATCGTTTGTGTTTATGGAGGGGCTCACATGGAATACTTATAACGGTGTTGAATTTAAACTTTCAACTGTTATTTTTGATTTCTGATTAACAACAAGGTTGTACTTTATTTTGTTTTCTTTTAATAGCACTTCAAAGTTGGGATATTTATTTGTAATCACCCTGTATTTTAGTAGATTGAGAAACATTAGTCTTTTTTCACAGTGTAAGTAATATCTAGTTTTACTCAGTAATAATATATGTCTTGTCATAATTAAACTTAAAGAAATTTTTTTCCACATACATATTTAAATTAAAAAATATATATATCATTTCAGATAAAATAGTAAAATTTTAGCCGAACTCAAGAATCTAAAAATAAATAAAAATGATTAAAATTGAACTTAAAATGATTATAAGGGTCATTCCACAGTATTCATGTGTTACGTACGGGACATTTCACAGCAAATTTTTGAGATTTTTTTACTTTTTTCAGTATCAAAATATAAATGAGAAAGTTTGCAATTATTTTTAATGCATTATATATCACTTCAACTAGATTCTTATGAAATTTCTTTTTGTTTGAGCCAATACATATATATTTTTTAATTAATAAAGTTGTGTTACGTACGGGCATCACACAAAATTGTTTTAAAAGTACCTCTAGCAATTTGGATTTTGCTCTGAATTTATTTAATATTTTCACAAATACATTTAATGAGTAGAAGCAGAAATATACATTTTATTAATTAACTTTAAAATTATTTTTAAAAATTGCGTCATTAATTAATGAAAGCTGTTACGCATGGGACCTATGACCAAGTTTTTCTATATGGCTGCAAAAAAATGCTCTAATTTTTATTTGATTAAAAAAATAATAATAATATTTTGGTTAAATTTTAATAGAAGATATTTAAAGCTTTAAAATGATGTATTACACTTAACTTTTTATAAAACTTTTTTTTCAAACTTGTGAAGCTAAATACTGTGGAATGACCCATAAGTGAAACATCAAATTTAAAATCTATTTTAGTAGTGGAACTTAAATAAAAAATGCGGTATTACTTGTGAAAATTTGATAAATCTGAATTCATGAAGTGGCCCGGTGGGGGGATATCCCCCAGAAAATGTGGAATGTTATACTTGTAAATGGTCTAGAAGTGAAATCCTACCCCCGGAATTCCACAATGTTCCCCCTGGAGTTACAGAAATCCTTCCCGGAGAAAAATGTTTAAATTCAACATTGATCTGAACTGTCCCTTATACAGGAAAATGATAAAATATAGGTTATAAACACTCAAATGTTTGAGACGCATATTATAAATATTGCATATCATATAATTTTCATTTTCCTTAATGTGCTTATATACAGGGCTTTACAGATTTGATAAAATCT
The DNA here is from genome assembly GCA_963931845.1 of Maratus michaelseni. Lineage (NCBI taxonomy): Eukaryota > Metazoa > Arthropoda > Arachnida > Araneae > Salticidae > Maratus > Maratus michaelseni. The sequence continues at coordinate 112,763,309 of OZ007598.1, read as the reverse complement.
GGTAGCCAGCAAAAATCTCTAGTCGCCAGTAAAAAATATTTACCTACTCCCTTCCCTGTAATTTTTTTCAAAAAGCAGAAACGATTTTTATGATGAATAAATTGAGAAAAAATAGTAACAAGCATAGTTTAGTATTATTTGTACATAGTTTAGAATAGTAGATAATTTAGAAAGATAATATAAACTAAGTTTTCTAATGAAACTTATCAAAATTACATATCTCTGAAAAAAAAAGAAAAAAAAAAGAAAAGAAATACTCTGACTGAATTAACCTGCATGTTCGGGAAATGGTGACGTTCGAACATTCGACATTTGACACTGCCAAAATAAATAAATAAATAAAATTGCTGATTTTACGGTATAATACTAGCATATCCGAGCTCCCAGTATTGTATCGAGAAATTAACAATAATAAAAAAAAAAACTGTAAAATAAGCAGCAATACGCTGCCGCGCACTCGCGGTACATCGCGAGGCATCCATAAAATACTGAAGCAGGAAAATAATATTTTGCTTGTTTTCCGGTCGAAGTCAGTCAAATAATTATGATTTTATTATTTTAAAATTTGCATTTGATGAACTTATTTTGTCAAATTAAAAATAAAAGTCAAAAATATTTTTTGTTTAAGGGGAAAAAAAAGGAATTTGGTCACCAGATAGAAAAACATGGTCGCCAGTGGCGACCTGGTGACCGCATTTGTTAAGCCCTGCTTATATATATATATATATATATTGCTGACAATATTTGATGAAACAATATATATGTACTATGAATAATTCTTATGAAGCTCTTCTGAAGATTCCATAAGATATTCATAGTTTTTAATTTTTGAATTTTGATTTTATTAAGTTATTGCAGTATCTTTTTCATTGATTTTTATAATATATTATCCTTTGTTTTTCACATGTGTTTTCATTTTAAATATATATATGTATATATAATCCATATTACACATACCAATGTCATTTCCTTATAAAATACTATCGGTACATCAAAATTCCTAATATTCAACGCACGTTTCATTGTGAAGCAATATGCCGCTAGTGTAAGGATTATTAGATTTGCACAAGTGATATCACCAGTGAAGTCTTTACTAAGAGACATCTCTGCTTCAATCTTAATCTTCAAAAACTAAAATCCTTCCTTTGGCCTCGGTGTAACTACTAGTGAGACGATGTCCGCTTTGCTTTCTTAATGAAAATGTCAATGCATTTCTAGTCTTTATACAAGCAACTTTCAATTTATATCATTACTATCATAAACAGAAGCCAGATAGTTAAGTGTGACTGATAGTTTATTAGAAGGCTTCACATAATGAGCTAGATTATTTATCTTTATTATACTGTTTAAAAGACTGAGATTTTGACAACATGACTGCATTGTTATTTGTTTCCTACTGCAAGACTAATTATTGCAGTCCTTTAAAATTAAAAGAAATGAAATAATGCTACTTTTTGGTGTACAATCTTTGTGGAGATGTTAACAGTCCTAATTCTCAAAGAATATTTCACCTTAAAGCATTGAGCTAATTTATAGTTTATTAAGTTTAACAGTGAGACATAAAGACATAAACAATGAAGCTATTAGTATTAGAGCTCACATCTAATAACACAATCATTTCTTGTTAGGTGTGTTCTAAAGGTTAAAATTCAATATTTGCACCAGTAGCAAGTGGCCGATAGAGGCTGTATGTTTAGTAGCCACTGCTGTCAAGTTAGTGGCCACTTAGCACCATGGTTTGTAGGTTTAAATAGTTTTACAAGTAATATTTAAAAAAAAATGAATATTATGAAACATATTTTTAGGTATATAAATATAAAATTATCACAATGGCAGTTAACTTACCCCAACAATAACAAAATCATAGTTTTATTTCACGATCATTTGCCAAAAATCAGTTTTTTTTTTTTTTTTTTACGATCGTCTGATGAAAATCTGTTTGATTTTGCGATCGCCTGCAGAAATTGCAGTTTTATTTTGCTGTCTGTTGAAGAAAATCGCAGTTTTATTTTGTGATACTTTGATGAAATTCACGGTTTTATTTTGTGATCGCCTGATAAAACTAGTCGTTGGGGGCCACCGTAATACTTACCCATCATGTATATGCATAATGTAAAATATTAAAATAAAAATGTGTAAACTACTTATAAAATGCATTGCAATTCAAATAAAATCGTGGCTTGATGACGTCATAAAAAGGCTCGATTACTGAATTGCTTGAAAGAGGTTTTTCCTTATAACTCCAAAAATAATACTCCTATTAACTAGCGGTTTATTGCATCTGATTAAGCGTCAAATTTCCAATTAAAATATATATTTGAAGTGAAATTTGGATGAAATACAGGGTCATGAAAAATCGAAGAGTGTGGAAAATAGGATTTCAAATATCTCGCCAACTCATTATCCGATCGACTTCATGTTTTATGCAAAATTTATGTTTTTTTATTGTTTTTTCTATTTACTACTTAAAATAAACAATTTCGAAAATTTTTATATACCTTTCATCAGAACGAATATTTCGAGAGTCCGAAAAAAAATGTTCCGGTTAATCGAGGTTATTGAAATGAAAAAGACTTCTTCTCATTATTACATACTAAGTACTACCAAATTGCAAGTCTCTATCTCAATTTGTTCGGGAGATAGAGCGTTTACAGACACACAGACACACACACACACACACACACAGACACACAGACGGACGGCAAATTTTTTTTTTCTAAAAATATGTTTTTTGGAATCTCCAGTGTCTGAAACGTGTAAATCCGTCAAAAAAAATTTTTCGATTTTCAAAACGATTACAAGACTTACCCTATACTACGTATGATGGGTAAGTAAAAATCATGGTTTCATTTCGCAATCTTTCGATGAAAATAGTGTTTTTTATTTCGCAATCGTTTGCCAAAAATTTCAGTTTCATTTCACGGTCAATTGCTGAATATAGCTGTCTTAGTTCACGGTCGCTTACTGAAAATCGTGGTTTTATTTCGCTATCGTTTGACAAAAATCCTAGTTTTTTTTCCTGCGATCACTTGACGAAAATTGTGATTGTTTTCTGCAGAAATTGAGGCTTCTGTTTTATCTTTTAATTTAAAAAGCAGAAATCAGCCTTTTGGCTCAAAAGTGGCATCCGTGGAAACAAAATGTCGCTAAAAAATCGGATATACTGTTACATGAAAAATAGAAATCGCCACTTTGGTGATCATGCACAGCATAAAGTCGCCAATTTTTTACATTTAGTCACCTGTGGTCATTGGCGACTGGGAATTTTAACCTTTAGTGTGTTTGTAATTATATAAATAAGTAGCACTTATAGTCGTCGTCTGGTCCGTCCGTCCGCATATAACAGCTCAAAAGCTATCCAACCGAATGGTTTGAAATGTAATATATCAGGGTGGCTAGTGGTCAGGGAAAAATACAGTCACAAAAAGTGATAGACACCAGTATATTCTCACAGAAAAATTCACGTTGATTTAGATCAAATAATCAACATGATTTTTTCTACAAAAAATTACTGGTGTTTCTAACTTTTTTTGACCGTATTTTTCCCTGACCACTAGCCACCCTGTATATATAACCCGTTGCAGAAATTTGTCGAGTCATTTCAAATTTTGTGAAAATCGGATCAAAACTTAAAAAGATAATAAAAATATTTATTAAGTAATTTGACTTTTTAAAAAATCGGTACTTTCTTGTTATAGCAGCTTCCGAGGATTAATCGTCAAGCGACTGAGATTATCGCCAAGTTATCTGACATGTATGACGTTATAGTCATACATGACTTATATGACATTTTATAACCTCTATGACCAAGTTATAGTCACATTCTTCATTCTATTAAATCCTACCATACGTAATTAATTCAATGATATCCCATGATAGGAAATGATTCTAGGTCGCCATGGTAATTACGTCCTATTTAAGATGCAGTCATATGATTTCCATGTTACTGAATATAAAAACCGAATTTGTACACTAAAATTGTAACAAGCATTTATGATGCAATCATAGCAATCCTATAATCTACCGACAGTTTTTTGGATAGTTGTTTCTGGAGAAATATAGATATTAAATGAAAAAAGAGTCTAAATATGGATTTCAATTTCTAAAATTTTCAAACTAGGCTTAAGTTTCCCATTGGAATTTTCAGTAAATGTCAACAAAAAATAAAATGTTGCCAACTTAAAGTGTTCTTCTTTTATTACGGGAATTAATCATATAATAACAGACGATGTAATTCATTTCACTGAAATAATAACAGTACGAACGCACCTCATTTGTCACGTTTGATGTACAATTCCCAACTTGTTGATTTTCAGACCCATCTACTAGTTCTTTTAGTCAGTCAGAAAATGTTTGACAAAAAAAAAAAAAAAAAAAACTTGTATAACGTTATTCTTGATTTAATTGAAACTATCGATACCATCATTATCATTCTCACTTTTTAAAATGAAATATCAACAAAACTGGTGCTTCATATTGTTAAAAATAGTCAAGTTTAATTTTTTTTACGAAAACTTTTGCTGATATTTTTATTCATTACATTGTTATCAATATACATCTGGCAGCATAAATGACAGATCATGCTTTAAACAGCCTTAGGGTTAATTTGTTATATATATAGGGAAAATAATTGACCCCTAGGATAAAATCATTATCGAATCTCTACAAAAAAATAACACTTAGTAAGATTGTATAGTCATGATTATTTTTTTTTCTCCGTAAAAATCAAAATCCCTCTTTATTTAACAGCATCACGTACCGTTATTAAAAGATAATAATAGTGGTGGGTATCGCCAATGAGTGGTGCACTTACCGTATTACAATAGCCAATAACCATAAAATTGCTGTTTCCAGTGCCTCATTTATTTCAAAAACAGCACGATATTCGTGTTCAACTGATTCGACATTTGTAATGTGCAAGCTGCAGGTGCCAATTGTCAAGATGGAAAGCACATAATGACAGAAGAGAACAAATGATAGTATTTCAACACTTTGTGGCAGTGATAATACGTTAAAAAAATAAAAAGAATACACATTCTTCCGTTGAAAATTTCAGAATTATTTGTAGATAACTTTTGGCAATCGAAAGGGGCCTCGTAAAGGGAACATAAAGCCTATTTACAGCCCATATACGGTTTAAATCACACTTCACTAGTCTCATTTTTTATATTATAAATAAAATATTATATTCTGCACCGTAAAAAATTTAAATTGCATCAAAATTATTGATACCTATATGTTTTACGTTGCTATCAATATATTTTCTGGAGCGTAAGGGTTAATTCACTGTTTTAAACCCCGAGGGGAGTTTGATACATATAAAGCCAAAATAAGCTAAAATCCTTTTCAAAACCACTTGAAAATTTAATAATAATCAGATACCAAAGTCACGATTTTTTTCTTTCAATAAAAATCAAAATCCCCCCTCTCTTTAACAATATCTCATCATCACGTCCCTCTAAAAGCTAACAATGGCCCTGGCACTTTAAGCGAGCCTCTAACAGTAGCGTTATCACCTGTTGCCATCTTCAGTAACTAAAAGTGCTGTTTTGAGTCTGGTGTGGCTGGTTGTTAGTGCATGGGATGAAAAGAGGGTGGTTCAATGGCCCTGTCGCGTGTGCTCATTAACCACGACAAGTGGTTAGTTATAAAAAGAAGGAGAAAGTATTTTGGCACGCAAGTGAATATTTCGAAGGGGTACCAAAGGCAAGAGGAAATGTTGAAAATACAAAAGGAAGAGTGTGAAAATAACACGAGTTTAGAATAAAATTTCTGACCCGTAATGATGTGAAAATTGTGGAATTGAAGGATTAGTATCTGTGAATGCCAGCTGAACAAAATCAAGGGAAGAGCAAAATTTTGGTACAGATGTGCTTATGATCTGCTGCCAAGCCAACATATTTTAACCCTTAATTGCATAGTGATGTAAATTTCCATCACTTTTTATTTAACTTTTAATAAATAAATCAACTTCTTCGCCACCACTATATTTATATAGAAATATTAATCCAGTAAATTTCCCGTAAACAATGTTGCTGAACAAAGTTAAAAATCTAATTTCTGGTGTCTAATATTTAATATATGTATAAAAAAACACAATTGTAAAAGAAAAACTCATGCAAAGAAGGGTTAAAAGTGAGACTATAATAAAATAACCTAAATTCATAATTTTTTATCAGAATACTCACTGCCAAGACCTCCTTATCATAGTATCAGACCTCTCAATCAGCAAGTTGCCTTTGACCGCTATACTTGTCTTGCTACTAGCGCCATCAATCGTCATTAATAGTATTTACGACACGAAATCACACGAAATTTTTTCACAGCTCCATTTGTTCTATGCATTTGCTTATGAACTAGAAGTTTTCCTACCACTAAAATTTTATAGCAAAATTTATCTTATTAAATTGACAAGATCGTGTGATTACATGACGAAAAAAATTCTATTAAATTTTAGTGGTAAGAAAAAAGCGTAAGAGTTGTCAGCTATGCGGTAGCAGACCAGCTAGATTTTTCTATAGATTTTTCTATTATATTTTTGGATACCAGTTTTTTAGTAGAGACAATTTTGTTTTGTTTGATCGGAGAATTCTGGGATTTATAAGAACAACATTTTCTCTAAAATATACTGGTGTTCAAAAAGCCCGAAACATGGCAACTGTGCGGTAGTATCCACCAGGCGGCGATACTTTCCGGAGAAAGTCAATTAATAAGTTGGCAATTACCGCGGACATTTTCTCCCATAGACTTTCTCCGGATTGTTAAGTCTGATCTATGATAAGGGAGTCTTGCTCACTGCAAGGCAATTTTTCAAGATATTAAAACATACCTGCCAATTTACCGATATATTCTGTATCATATAAACATGATTCGAACTAGAAAAAAAAATTTGACTTTTTTAACAGGGGTTCTTATTTAAATTCATTTCTTAAAAAATATATCTGGTGTAAAAGCATGTTTTTTTTTACCTGTGCATTTGTCACATTGACACAATTTTATGAAAATTATTGGTGAGTTTGCAGCTAATTAACATAGCAATACAGAAATGTAACAATTAAGAAACGGCCAGAGGGGCAGGGTAGAGATCTGCACAAGGCCAGTACCCCACCCGGCACGGGCCGAGCCTGAAAGATGACGAGAAACTTTCAAACGGACTGGGCTGGTAGAATAGAGAAAATTTTTTTAACTGGCCGAGCCAATAGAAACAAATAAACCGGCCGGTGGTGGGGCGACAGATAAATTAAACAGACCAGTCGAGCCGATAAAAAATTTAAGCGGGCCATCCTGTTTGATATAAGAAATTTAAAAGGGTCTGACTAAGCTGACAAAATATGAACAATTTTCAATGGACCTGGATTGGTCCAAGAATAAGTATAAATGTGCTGCACGAGCCAATGCTAGTTTGGTAACATCGATAAACAAATTTAACATGCCCAGCGTAGAGATCTGTTACATCGTGTCTGAGCCCAAGCTTAGTTTTTTCAGCAGACTCGGTCCGGGCCTGGCTCAGACTTGCATTTTCTTCTACATATTCGGGTCGGGCCGGACCTGAACTTCTCAGGCATTTCCCCCTTATATACCATAATAAAACGGAACTCTTTTGAGTGCTCCTGTAAATGAACTATTAATGCTACATACTCCATTTTCAATACCAAACATGCCATGATAAACTTCTATAACGTATATCAATTTCATGGCAATCCGAGTATATTTACGCGAGTTAGTGCACGAATAGATGGATAGACAAACCGAATTCATAAAAACTTTTTCAACTAATATGTTGGAATGTGTTAATTGTAGAAAATTTACGTTGGTAGGGGGATTTTATATATCTAAACTAGTAACATAGCAACAGGAAAATAAATTACTAATGTCAGTTTTACATTTATTTTAATATTTTTCTGATTATTCATACTATATAATTATGAAATTAGAATTCGACAGAAAAAATCCCTGACGGGTGGGCCTACAGGCACTGGTAGATTTCGAAGACGAAGACCGTGTAGCGCCTGTTTATTGAGAATTGCAAAAGAAAGACCCCTTTTGCCATAATGCGGCAGTTGGGATCGCCCACTGCGAAATATACCTGTGCCTGTAGGCGGAGCCAACAGGGATTTTTTTATGTAAGAGTTGGTCCTGTAAAAAACTTGCCAATATAAAAGTTGTAGATAATATTAAAAACATTTCTAATAAATTTAAGCGGATTTGATATCTTATGATTAGACGAAGTTATGAATTTTTTTCTTCTTAAACCACTATCCCCCCCCCCCCACTTGAGGGCATTTTTAATGAAATCAAAAGTCTGTCATACATAAACTTTTGGCCCTTTTGCTAGAAGTAATAATAACTTTAAACGGGCTCGATATGTATCATAACTAAGAAGTTATGTTTTTTTTCTGTTTTCACAAAAACGCCCCCCCCCCCGTGGTCCGATTTTGCCCATTAACAAACTTGAGCGAGATTTTATGCCGCTTGATTTCATGTATCAGTTTGGAAGCGATATTTGTGCAGAATTATGGATGTTATCGTGTCCATAAAAAAGCGATATAGATAGATATAAAGTTTTCAACTGGGGGTGGTTTCGGTTTCTAGTTGTCATGATCAGCGTAGATCTGTAAAATTTTTTCAGAAATTCCAATTTAGGGGAGAATGTAATAGATAGTATTTCTTACGAAATCTACCTAAAAATAAAATGTGTATTCTAACTTATAAACATTTGAAGAGAAATCGATTTCGATTTCTAGAAACTTCAGATATGACAATCTGAAATTATATAGCTGCAGTTTTCTTGAGTTATACTTAAAAAACTACCCGTGTTGCAGTTTGTTTTGCAACTAATTAAAAATATATTTAGCATTAGGTTTTCAAAACTGTTCATGTGCATAATTAATAAGCTTCTTTACTCAATGACTTTCTCTTTTTGATATCCGAAGGTAAAAAAAAAAAAAAAAAAAAAAAAAATCATCTAAAAATACAAATAATCCAAATTAGGTGTCCGAAACTTTCAAAGATTGTTTCAATTTCAATATATAGATGGCCTCCAAACTTATTTTTTTAAACATAAATTGAAGGAAAACATTGTTCTCAATGGAAAGGCTATTTTCGTTTTTCTCCACGACTGTATGGCGATTAAAAAGTATGTAATAAAGTATGTAATATTATGTACCATTAATTACAGGATATTCTTTTGTGTGGCCCTGTAAATGAACGATAAATGCTTGACATTCCATATTCTATACTACATATTCTGTTTTCGCGCACCTCAGAAATTGATTTCAATTTCATTATGTTTGTAATTATTAATTGTGTTTCCGACATACACATTAACAATGGCTGCAATATTTTATAATAAGAAGGAAATTGGAAAATGAATAATGAATATTTTATTTGGAATAAAACAAAACAACAACAACAACAAAAAAAACCCTGATGATTGACAAGTTTTGACCAATAATATTGTGACAAATGTTTAGAAATCGGAAAAATCTAAATTCTGCATTATATCTCATACAAAGCATAGCATAGCCCTGATCTCTTAACACCTGTAGTATTTAAAACTATCAAATTACTTTTTAGGTGTGTTCGTAATTATATAAATACATAGCACCTATAGTCGTCATCTTTCGTCCGCCTGCATATAACAGCGCAAAAACTACCAAACCAAATTGTTGGAAATTTAAATATAGATAATCTTTGCAGAATTTTGTCGAGCCATTTCAAATTTTATGAAAATCGAATCAAAACTTAAAAAGATATTAATAAAAATATTTATTAAGTAATTTGAATTTTTTTTTAAAAATTGGTTCTTATTTGTTACAGCAGCTTCCGAGGATAAATCGTTAAGCGACCGAGATGTATCATTCTATTAAATCCTATCATATGTAATTAATTCAATGATATCACATGATAGGTAATGATACTAGGTTGCCATGGTGATTACGTACTATTTAAAATGGAGTCCTATTATTTCCGTATTACTGAATTTAAAGACCGAATTTATATACTAAAATTGTAATTGTTTAATTATAGTAATCCTATAATCTACCGACAGTTTTTGGATAGATGTTTCCGGAGAAATAGATATTAAATGGAAAAAAAAAAAGAGTCTGAATATGGATTTCAAGTTCTGAAATTTTCAATGCTAGGCTTAAGTTTCCCATTGGAATTTTCAGTAAATGTCAACAAATGATAAAATGTTGGTAACTTAAAATGTACTTATTTTGTTACGGAAATTAATAATATCACAATAACAGACGATATAATTAATTTCACTGAAACTAGTTATAGTACGAACGCACCTCATCTGTCACGTTTGACGTACAATTTCCAACTTTTATTATTATTATTATTATTATTTATTAGCCTGACTTGAATGACAGCTAATATCTTGAATTTAACACGAACGGAAATATTTAAACATTAAGAAAGTGAAACTGGAAATTTAAAATAAATTTTTCATAAAATATTTCCGGTTGCTAACTAAATTTATAATATTAAAATATTCCACAAATTTAACGCCAACAGAGCACTGACTATTATTTTCATTGCTGAAACAGTGTTGTTATGTGTATTGTATTTAGCGCATGTATTGTATGCACGTTGTTATGTAACTATGTTTGTCTAACTATGATACAGTGTTAGGGCATTGCAAATAACAATTTTAGGTGCATTTTATAAATAGCTTCTTGATAAAAACTATGTTTATCAATCGAATAGTATTAATTCGTTTATGTGTTTTTCATATTTATTTATCATTGTATTTTCTTGATACGATTTGACATTTACGTATAAAAATAGAAATAAAAACACTAGACTAATAATTCGATCAAGTGTGAGTATAACTCGCGCTCAAAGAGTTCCGTACATTAAATTAATTAATTACTATTTATTAATTAATAAACTCCTATTACCCCTAAATTTTCATAATTTTAGTTTCAATAGATTCGGAAATAGAGGGGAGGGGGACATATTTTTCCAGTATACTTTCAACGATATCTCTGAAAATATAATACCTAAAATTAAAACAAATATATTTTTAAGTTCAATGTTATGAGATCTTTCGAACGATACCATACACGATTTACAGCCAGAAAAAAAATCAAGTAACTTAATTAATATCTCGCCTAATTACCGACAATTTTTTTCGAAAATTATTATCAAATATCCTTGGATATTTCTGCGTCGATAGATACCTCGAGTGCCCGTCAATTCTCCCGCTGATCACCCGAAAAGTAAAGTTTGTGTGCAAGGGAAAAACGTGTTTTTCTCGAAAACTATGTTACCTAAGAAAATCGCTGTAGTTTTCGTGCAAAGTTTAAGTAAACTCCTACTACCCCATTTTTTAACACTTTCCAACCTAGTTGAAAAGTGTTTATGACTTCGGTTTGTCTGCCGTCTGTCCGTGCTCTAACTCCCGTAAATATGCTCGGATTGCCCTGCAATTTTTATATGTTATTGTTGTTATCTATAGCATGTTCCCTACTTCAACTGAAGTGTGTAGCACTTATAGTTTTCTTACAGGGACACTCAAAAGAATTCCGTTACATTACGGTCTATGGGGAAAAATCATTTGCGGTTTATTTTAATGATGTTACACAATTTCAAACACATTGTAATTGATATATATCACTAAGGTGCATTACGAGAAGCTTAATATAGAATAGGGTGTGCATAGCACTTATAGTTACTTTACAGGGACAGTCAAAAGAATTCCGTTACATTACGTCTATGGAGAAAAATCGTTTGCGGTTTAATTAAATAATGTTTGACTATTTTAAACGCATTGAATTTTATATGTATCACTAAGGTGGCTTACTACAGAATATTCTGTGTATAGCAGTCATCGTTCATTTACAGGGACACAAAAAAGAATTCTCTACTGTCTCTTAACAATAATTCCTGGAAGTTCGTTTTAAGTTGCTGAACGCGATTTTAAATTTAACTCACTTTTTGTCTATTACTTGGTGTGTATAAATTCTGTAGATCATATACAGGGCAGCACAAAAGTTTGCGATTTCCGTTTATTGACAGAAACTCCAGAAGGAGAATTTTAAACTGTGCTACGCGTTTCCTTACTAAACTAAAATTTAGCATCCTATGTAGTATATGTACAAATCTATAGATCATATATAGGGCTGAATAAAAGTATTCGGATATTTTTCCGAATATTGTATATGTTGGAAATTCCTGAAATTACGTTTTTAAATATGTTATGCGTTTTCCAAATTGTTTACTTAGATGTTATCTTTCAGCTTATTAAACGGTAATGATTTGTAAAATTATTTTGGAAGCGTTGGAAAGTGTTACATAATCTATGCTTGACGCATGATTTTTCGTTCTTGTTTTATATAATTTTAGTTTCAATACATTCGGAAATAGAGGGGGTTGGGGCATATTTTTGCAATCCATTTTCGACGATATCTCTGAAAATATAATACCTAAAATTAAAACAAATATATTTTTGAGTTCGGCATCACGAGATCTTTCACACGATATACAAAAAGAAAACAAAATCTAGTAACGTGATTAGCCCCCTAAATTTTTCCTAAACATATTTGTGAATGGCTAAAAATCTGAAAATATGTGGGTAAAAAGGCTTTATAACTTTCCCAAGTTTGGATTTTCCACGTCTCATAGTTTACCAGAAACAGAGCTCTGACAGATGGACAGACAGACACATATTTCTTATAATGGTTCCGTTTGTACTTTATAAGTACAGAACCTTAATAAAAACTACCGTCTTACATTTTATTTACACGTTCAGAGGAATTTTTAAAGTCAGTTTTTTCCAATAGGGAGGTGAGTATAATACGGCGAATATACCTGAATATAGAAAAATAAAGCCTCGAAACGTAGATCCACATTATGCGCCAGAGCATGTTATACGCCAGAATATAAGGTGTATCAATTTCCTAATCTACACTGCTGGCCATCCAAAATGCAACACCATGAAGGAATGCAAATAACAGAATGATATTTATTGGACAAATACATTATAATGGGAAGGACAAGTGATTACATTTTCAGAAAATTTGGGGGTATAATTCCTGAGAAAACACTACACAGAGTTGCCACCCCTGGCCGCAATAACAGCATTTAACTGCTTAGCCATAGAGTCGAACAGAGTTTGGATGTCATGTACGGGTACATCAGTGCATGCAACTTCAACACTATGCCACAGTTCATCAACCGTAGTGATGGACGAGTGGTGGCGGGCCAGTCGCTCAGAAGCCATTGACAGGACATTTTCAATTGGTGAGAAATCAAGAATACGTGCCGGCCAGGGCAACAGTCGAACATGTTCTGTATCAAGGAAGGTCAGGATAGTACGAGCAACACGCGGTCGTGCATTGTCCTGCTAAAGTGTAAAGTTGCGGAGGCATCGAATATAAGGCAGAACCACGGGCCGTAACACATCAGAAATGTAACAGCTGCTGTTGAAATTGCCGGCAATGCGAACAAGAGGTTACCGAGACGTGTATCCAATGGCACTTCATAACGTCACTCCAGGTGATATGACAGTAGGACGATTCGAATGCAAGCTGGCAATGTGCGTTTTCTACGACGCCGCCAAACATGGATGCTGGCATCGTGATGCTGCATACAGAGCCTGGATTCATCAAAGACGACGTGAGATGCCATTCCTGCGTCACATTGCCCGTCACTACGGTTGATGAACAGTGGCATAGTGTTCAAGCTGCATGGACTGATGTACCCGTACATGACATCCAATCTCTGTTCCACTCCATGGATAGGCAGATAAATGTTGTTATTGCGGCCAGAAATGGCTGCTTTGGGTAGTGTTTTCTCAGGATCTATACCTCCAAATTTTCTGAAAATATAATCACTTGTCCTTCCCATTATAATGTATTTGTCCAATAAATATCATTCTGTTATTTGCATTCCTTCATGGTGTGTTGCATTTTGGATGGTCACCAGTGTATAAGAGAAGAAAATATTGTAATCGAAAATATTTTCGACTTCTGGTTTTTGACGGATTTCCACGGTTTAGGGGTCAGACATCCCAAAAAACATGTTTAGACAAAATATCTGTGTGTCTGTCCTCATTGTAACATCGAAAAGTGGAGGAAGTTATGCATAGAATTGAACCAATTTTGTTTTTAGGTTTGTGACTATTGATCAGCGGGTCCTTCTTAAAATTGGAGATATTCAGCCGGATGGGGCTCTGCAATAGCGATTTTTGTGCCATTTTTACTTACCCATCATACATAGCATAGGGTTAAACTTGTGATCGTTTCAAAAATCGAAATTTTTTTTTGACGGATTTACTCGTTTCAGACACTGGAGATTCTTAAAAACATATTTTAAGAAAAAAAAAAATTGCCGTCCGTCTGTGGGTGTGTGGGTGTATATGTAAACTCCCCAGTTCCCGAACAAATTGAGATAGAGACTTGAAATTTGGTATGTACTTAGTATGTAATAATGAGAAGAAGCCTATTGAATTTCAGTAACCTCGATTATCCGGAACTATTTTTTTCGGACTCTCGAAATATTCGTTCTGATAAAAGGTACAAAAAAAAATTTCAAAATTGTTTATTTTAAGGAGTGAATACAAAAAACAATAAAAAACATAAATTTTACATAAAGAATGAAGTCGATCGGATCATTAGTTGCCGAGATATTTGTAATCCTATTTTCCACACTCATCGATTTTTCATGACCCTGTATTTCATCCCCATTTCAATTTAAAGATATATTTTAATTAGAAATGAGACGCTTAATCCGACGCAGTCAACCGTTATTTAATAGGATTATCAATTTTCGAGATATAAGGATGTTTCTTTTACTCAATTCAGTAATAGAGCATTTAAAGTTTAGGACGTCATCAAGCCACGAATTTTATTCAAATTGCAATGCATTTTATAAATAGCTTAAACATGTTTTATTTTCATATTTTATATTATGCATATCCATGATGGGTAAGTATTACGGTGGCCCCCAACGACTGGTTTACTGGAGCTGTGATAGCGAACTTTGAAGTATTAACATATATGAGATAGAAGAAAGTTTTGTGATTGGCACATCCGATTAATTTTATATGAAGCGCTAATGGTATAAACCATCGTAGTTTTTACATATGCTAATATGTTAAAATATGTTACATATGTTACATATGTTACATATGTTATTATGTTAAAAATAAATTCAAACATATGAAAAAAACTGTGTAAAGAGTGATGTGAAAATCAAAACGAAACAAAATAACGCAATATAATAAAAATAAATTTAAAACAATAATAGTTTATAAATTGAATGATTATAAAATAATTCGCAGTAAATTTAAAATAAATTTAAAACAATAATAGGTTATAAATAGAATTATTATAAAAGGATTCGCATGCGATTTAATTCACGCGGCTTAATTAAAATCTGTAAGGCGTAAGGGTGACACTGACACTGACCTTGGTATTTTCTGAAAGGATTATACCAGGATTATAAAAGCGTCTTTGAATACCAAATGAATTCGATTATATAATCATGTGTGAACTGCAGTCCTTAGCTAATAACACAATCGAATTAATTTACATATTATTGTAAAACAACTATTGTAGTAATCATTTTTAATAAGGAACATTCTGTAAGCTATTTCAAAATCAGGCTAAATTCTGTCCCAATTTTAGCGTTTTTATTGTCGTTAGACTATGTGGACAAATGAAAAAGAACAAAAACAAGTTTGAAACGTTAACGTCAAACGTGACAAATGAGGTTCGTTCGTACTATAACTCGTTTTATAAATATTCAGATCTTGGTGCAACAGCTGTTGCACTCTTATGCAAAAATGTATGAATACAAAATTTATTTTATGTACAGATTTTCATACTATTAGATATTATATTAATTTTATTTTATGAAAGTAAGTTTCAATACACTTTTACATTTAATTAATTACAATTCTGTAACATTAAAATTATACTATGCGCTAATATCCATTACAAGACAATGTAAAAAAAAAAAACCATTGTTATTATTCCACTGAAAAAAATGAATCATATTGTCTGTTATTATGATATGGTTAATCTCTGTAATAAAATAAGTACATTTTAAGTTCGCAGCATTTTATATTTTGTCCAATGGGAAAAAGCCTAGCTTTGAAAATTTCGTAACTTGAAATCCATATTTAGACTCTTTCCATTTAATATGTATTTCTCCGGAAACATCTATCCAAAAAACTGTCGGTAGATTATAGGATTGCTATAATTAAACAATTTTAGTATACAAATTCGGTTTTTAAATTCAGTAATACGGAAATGATATGACTTCATCTTAAATATGACATAATCAACATGGGATATGATTGAATATATTACGTATGATAGGATTTAATTGAATGAAGAAAACTTTTATTAATGTCTTTTTTAAGTTTTGGTTCGATTTTCATAACATTTGAAATGACAAAATTCTGCAACGATTATATATATTAAATTTCAAACCAATCGGTTGGCTAATTTTTGCGCTGTTTATGCGGATAGACGGACAGGCCAGACGACGACTATAGGTGCTACTAAAATTAAAAACACTTACATGGCTTAAACATTTGACTCGGTTTTAATCTTTTGAATTTGGCACTGATGATGGAGCTTTAGGGACTCCGAAACAGCTGTTTGCCATTTTATATATTTTTATTCGTGCTATTTTACGTTGCTCATTTACTTTTAATATAACGGCACAAAGTTAAATCCACCTATTTTAAATATAGGTGCTACTTATTTATATAATTACGAACGCACCTAAAAATATCTATAATGTCACAGTGATTTTTTCTCTATACAGAATATATTGCAGCTTATTTTGACTATCACATTGAAATTTGTTTGATTGAAGGCGTTTTTATTATTGCCGAAACGTCAATTGAGGCTCACTGTTGAGACCTGAAAAGTTTTTGGTTTCTGTTTGTTTGTCTGTCTGTCTGTCTGTTCTGCGATAACTGCCGTAAAAATGATCCGATTAGGTTGATTTTTGGTGGGTATGTTGGTGAGGTACTCGGAATCAGCTGTATAGTTTTTAGTTACATTTGGTTCATTCGTTCGAAAAATAGAGAACATTTCTTTTTAGGTCCTAATGCTTTCCTAAGGGAATGCAGACGATTTTCAAATTTCATTTTTAACTAAAATGAAAATCACATAATTGAAGAATGGATTTAAACATAAAGTTATAGATGCTATTTTTTAATATGGATGTTTTAAATATATCCAAAAGCTTTGAAAATTTGCCGATACCTTTATTAGAATTTAGAAATTAATTGTTTAAATTATTGGAAAATACTTTCCATCTGTTCGGGAAATATAACACATTTTACTTTCATATATTTTGCAAATTTTAAGATGTATTTCTTTTTAATTTGGTCTTTAATTTATTAGTTGCTTAGCAACCCTATTTCAAAGAATATCAAAATAACAAAATTCAAGTAACTCGCACTAATTTGCTGCAATATTTATGTATTTTTTTTTTTATAAATGTATTTTTTTATTACATAAAAAAATACAAGAATAAGTTCATAAGAATTTCAGAATATTAATGCATAAACCGTGTTTAATTTAACGTTTTTAATTTCTGAAATCTTCGAATTAATTTATATGCCTCTAAATATATACGTAATTAAAAAAAATAATTTGCGGATTGGAAGATGATAAATAATATAAAAAGTGAGATTAAAAAACAATGACTTTTAGAGCTGACGTTGAGGCTCCTGATCTGTGGATTTACTAGTCTTTAAATGGCATATGGATAAACAAGTTACAGTTAAGTTACAATCTCTTTTCACCTACATTGGAAAATATGTATGAAAGAGAATTGATTTTAAGATTTACCTGCAAATTTCATCCCGTCCTCAGTCCAGCTGTCGGGTAAATAGTGTCACAGGGATTGAATTTCAGGGGCATCACTTTCAAAACAGATGATGGAAAAGTATACCTTTACAGAGCAGATTTCTCTGAATGGGTGAAATATACATAAAATGAAAAACCACCTAAACCTTCATTCCAGTAAGTGAAGCCCTAACGAGCAGCGAATAGCGGGCAACTTCGCAGGCTTCGCTCTTAAGTGGATTATTCACAAAGCTGCTTCCACCTCATGTTTCAGAAGCTCTGATACAGGTACAAACACAGCTACCCTCGCAGAGAAAATAAGTACTCAGTCATGTGTTCAATGTCTCTACACGTGATGGAAGACACAGATGAAGAATGCGTGATAAATATTACGTAACAACTGTTTCCAGTCTATGAATAGGAGAGTTTTTATTGATCAAGGAAAGATATTGTGATGGAGGGATGACAATGGGGACTTTCCCAGCAAAGGAAATTTGTTTAAGGACAGCAATCCTATACTGGATAGGATATATTAAGGAAACGTTTTGTCCCTTATTGCTTATTCGAGTTGTTGATATTGATTAATATATATATATATATATATATATATATATATATATATACAGGGAGATTCATAAAAGATAGGCAGAACTTTAAGGGGTTATAGTACACTTAAAGACAAATAATATTAAATAGGAGACTAAGGGTCCCAGACGTATTCCCAAGGAGATAGGGGGCATTAAAGTTTAGGGTCCGAAATTTCAAATGATTATAAAACATGGAAAAATTGGTCGATTCGTTTGCGGTTTTTGCAAAAAATTTTCTTTATGCCAGTATTTTCTTGAAATAAAATTTTAAAGTTCAATTTCAAAAAATGCCGATAGGGGTCGCTTTAGACTTTGGAGTAACAAACAACTATTTTTTAACGTTATTTTTTGTATTTCTTTAAATGATTTCGAAAGCTTATACTTAAACTTAAATTTTGATCTAAAAATCTGAGTCCTAACGAGTAGTTAAGTAGCGTAAACTGAAATTTGAAATTTGAAACCCTTCTCCCCCCAGAACAAAAATCAGTTATTCCCGATCTTTGTGTCGTAGATTAGGCTCTAACTACTGCCGCGTTTTGCTAAAATTATTCTTTATGTCAGTATTTTCTTGAAAATAAATTTTAAAGAAAATTTTCAAAAAATTCCGATAGAGGGCGCTTTAGACTTTGGAGTAACGAACAACTATTTTATACCGTTATTTTTTGTGTCTCATTAAATGCTTTCTAAAGCTTAGACTTAAATTTTCAGCCCAAAATCTGAATCGTTAGACGTGGTTAAGTTTCTGGGGAGAGGGGTTTGAAATTTCTACTCCTGAGCACAGTTCAGTTTACCATGTCCACACATTGTGTGCTGTGATACGAGGTAAAAAGACACAAATTAGGATTATGTTACCAAAGCATATTTATTAACATGTAATCACAATAAATGTTCAAAATTGTGACCACCAGAGGTTATGCACGCAGAACAACGGCGACGAATGGAACGGCGAACATTCGCGAAAACATCAGGCTTTTCGAGCACTTCCCCTACAGCGGCGGAAAGTCTGGCGACCAGTTCCTCGGGGGATTCAATGGGTGTCTCATACATAAGAGCCTTCAATCGTCCCCAAAAAAAGAAATCGAGGGGTGAAAGATCTGGCGAGCGAGCAGGCCAAGCAACAGGACCACCTCGACCAATCCATCTGTTCGGAAATGTGATGTCCAGATAGTTGCGGACGTCTCGTACGTAATGGGCTGGCGCTCCATCGTGCTGGAACCACATGACCCGCCGGATGCGTGGAGGAACAACGTTTAACAGGTCTGGCAGCACATGTTGCAGAAATGTGAGGTATGTTTTACCGTTGAGGCGTTCAGGAAGAAGGTACGGTCCGATTAGGTGGTCTCCGAGGATTCCTGCCCAAACATTGATGGAAAAGCGTCTCTGATGAGCATGTGGATACGTAGCATGTGGATTGACATCCGCCCATACATGTGCATTGTGTGTGTTAAATGTACCTTCACATGTGAAGGTACATTCATCGGTGAAAAGCACAGTTCGTCCAAAATGTGGATTTAGCGCGTTCTGCTGCAGAAACCAGCGGGCGAATTCAATACGATTTGGATAATCCCCTGGAGACAGTTTCTGGACTCGTTGCACATGAAACGGGAGCAAATGTTCATCCTTCAGTACCCTCCAAGTCGTGGACTGTGAGGTATCCACCTGGCTAGCCACTGTTCGTGTACTTGTACTTGGCTGCGCCGCTACTACATCCAGAATGGCTTCTGCAACAACTACTGATTCGTCCTTTTTTGCACGACCTGCATTCGACCGGGAAGCAAGAAATGATCCCGTCTCACACAACTGTCTGTGCAAGCGCTCGAAAGTTTTGCGGTTAGGCAACCGCCTGTTAGGAAATCGCTCTCCGTACATTCGTTGTGCCTCTGCACCATTTCCATCTGCCGCTCCGTAAATTAAATGCATCTCAGCCTTTTCCTTATTTGTGAAGGGCACCATCTTCCGATTCATTACTACAGCGACTTACACTTGACTCACCGTTCAGTGGTTTTTATGCCTGAATCGTGTCGAAATTTTGCATACGTGTTCTTCTTCTTCCCCATTTGACATTTGCATACTTTCTGTTTCCTTCTTCACCCGGTGACTAGCGTCAGGAATGGAGCTTTAACGTTTGCATGAGCGACGTTTCCAACTGTGCCAGTGCCTTTATGAGTGAATTCCGACTATGCAGTCCTTGACGAAAGTTGTATTTTTGCCTCGTATCACAGCACAGAATCGTTGGGCATGGTTAAGTAGTGCAAACTGAACTATGTTCAGAAGTTGAAATTTGAACCCCCTCCCCTCGCTACTGAACCACGCTCAGCGATTCAGATTTTGAGCTGAAAATTTAAGTTTAAGTCTAAGCTTTAGAAAGCATTTAATGAGACACAAAAAATAACGGTATAAAATAGTTGTTTGTTACTCCAAAGTCTAAAGCGCCCTCTATCGGAATTTTTTGAAAATTTTCTTTAAAATTTATTTTCAAGAAAATACTGACATAAAGAATAATTTTAGCAAAACGCGGCAGTAGTTAGAGCCTAATCTACGACACAAAGATCGGGAATAACTGATTTTTGTTCTGGGGGGAGAAGGGTTTCAAATTTCAAATTTCAGTTTACGCTACTTAACTACTCGTTAGGACTCAGATTTTTAGATCAAAATTTAAGTTTAAGTCTAAGCTTTCGAAATCATTTAAAGAAATACAAAAAATAACGTTAAAAAATAGTTGTTTGTTACTCCAAAGTCTAAAGCGCCCCCTATCGGCATTTTTTGAAATTGAACTTTAAAATTTTATTTCAAGAAAATACTGGCATAAAGAAAATTTTTTGCAAAAACCGCAAACGAATCGACCAATTTTTCCATGTTTTATAATCATTTGAAATTTCGGACCCTAAACTTTAATGCCCCCTATCTCCTTGGGAATACGTCTGGGACCCTTAGTCTCCTATTTAATATTATTTGTCTTTAAGTGTACTATAACCCCTTAAAGTTCTGCCCATCTTTTATGAATCACCCTGTATATATATATATATATATATATATATATATATATATATATATATTTTACTCCGATCAACAGTGCGAATCTTTCTGACACAATTCACGGGATTACTTTTAAACCTAAAATGGCTAAATTTGAAGACATGACTGTTGAAGTGATTTGGAAAAGAATAGCGCTTTTCATTTTTTGACAATGGGGAGTTTCCCAGCAAAGGAAGATTGTTTAAGGACAGCAATCCTACTGGATAGGATATATTAAGGAAACGTTTTGTCCCTTATTGCTTATTCGAGTAATTGATATTGACTTAAAATATATATATATATATATATTTTACTCTGATCAACAGTGCGAATCTTTCTGACACAATACACGGGATTACTTTTAAACATAAAAATTGCTAAATTTGAAGACATGACTGTTGAAGTGATTTGGAAAAGAATAGCGTTTTTCATTTTTTGACAATGGGGAGTTTCCCAGCAAAGGAAGATTGTTTAAGGACAGCAATCCTACTGGATAGGATATATTAAGGAAACGTTTTGTCCCTTATTGCTTATTCGAGTTATTGATATTGACTTAAAAAAAATATATATATATATATTACTCCGATCAACAGTGCGAATCTTTCTGACACAATTCACGGGATTACTTTTAAACATAAAAGGGCTAAATTTGAAGACATGACTGTTGAAGTGATTTGGAAAATAATAGTGTTTTTCATTTTTTGACAATGGGGAGTTTCCCAGCAAAGGAAGATTGTTTAAGGACAGCAATCCTACTGGATAGGATATATTAAGGAAACGTTTTGTCCCTTATTGCTTATTCGAGTTATTGATATTGACTTAAAAATATATATATATATATATATTACTCCGATCAACAGTGCGAATCTTTCTGACACAATTCACGGGATTACTTTTAAACATAAAATGGCTAAATTTGAAGACATGACTGTTGAAGTGATTTGGAAAAGAATAGTGTTTTTCATTTTTTGACAATGGGGAGTTTCCCAGCAAAGGAAGATTGTTTAAGGACAGCAATCCTACTGGATAGGATATATTAAGGAAACGTTTTGTCCCTTATTGCTTATTCGAGTAATTGATATTGACTTAATATATATATATATATATATATTTTACTCTGATCAACAGTGCGAATCTTTCTGACACAATACACGGGATTACTTTTAAACATAAAAAGGGCTAAATTTGAAGACATGACTGTTGAACTGATTTGGAAAAGAATAGCGTTTTTCATTTTTTGACAATGGGGAGTTTCCCAGCAAAGGAAGATTGTTTAAGGACAGCAATCCTACTGGATAGGATATATTAAGGAAACGTTTTGTCCCTTATTGCTTATTCGAGTAATTGATATTGACTTAAAAAAATATATATATATATATATTTTACTCTGATCAACAGTGCGAATCTTTCTGACACAATACACGGGATTACTTTTAAACATAAAAAGGGCTAAATTTGAAGACATGACTGTTGAAGTGATTTGGAAAATAATAGTGTTTTTCATTTTTTGACAATGGGGAGTTTCCCAGCAAAGGAAGATTGTTTACGGACAGCAATCCTACTGGATAGGATATATTAAGGAAACGTTATGTCTCTTATTGCTTATTCGAGTTATTGATATTGACTTAAAAAAAAAAAATATATATATATATATATATATATATATATATATATATATATATATATATATATATATATATTTTACTCCGATCAACAGTGCGAATCTTTCTGACACAATTCACGGGATTACTTTTAAACATAAAAAGGGCTAAATTTGAAGGCGTGACTATTGCAGTGATTTGGAAAAGACTAGTGTTTTTATAACATTAAAGACGCGAGTATAAAACATCACAAATTTTACTGAATGGTGTATACAAATTTAAAATTTTATACATACATTAAAATTAATAATATCGACGTTTCGACCACCTTCTATGGTCATCCTCAGGAAAATTTTTTTAATGAAATTTAATAAGCCATTAACAAATTTTTCCTGTGGATGATCATAGAAGGTGGTCGAAACGTCGATATATTTTATTTTAATGTATGTATAAAATTTTAAATTTGTATACACCATTCAGTAAAATTTGTGATGTTTTATACTCACTTCTTTAATGTTGTAATATTTCATAGTGTAATCGTCTAGCATTTATATTAGTGTTTTTATTTTTATAAACGTATTACATCTTGAGTTATAATCGATTGCTGTCGCATGAAGATATTTTTCTGAGCTGTCGAATTTTCAAACTTAGCCGTATAGGTCCGTTTTCACAGCAGTTTCTGAAAAAATCTTTATTGTTAAGAAAGAAAAGGAGAAATCTATCCCATTTGTTAGCTTCTGACTAAGAATGTCTAAAACTTTCGTGCATATAAGAATGAAAATGACTTTGTGAATGTATCAGAAAGTAGTCAATTTAGATTTGAGGCAAGCCTTCAAGTATTAAGGCTCAGGGAAATAATAATAAAGGTTAAGTCAAAACGATTGCCCTGATTACAAAAGACAATAACTTAACCGTAAAAAAAATAACTGGGAGAAACGCCTTAAGTATATTACAGTAAAACGACTACGTTTTGCTTGCGCGCTTCATAGCTGTTCTATGTGGCATTTTTTAGTCATACAGAAAATATTAAAGTGATAATGCATTATTCACCAGACATTGTGAAAGCATTCTGCAAGACTCTTGTTTATGGAGATATTGCTTCTTTGCCTATAAAAGTGATCTAACTGAAAGTGCACTTATAAACTGCACTAACATGACTGTCTATACGAATTTTATTCACAATATCTGGCGTAAAATGGATTGATTGATTGATTTCATGGATGTTTTGTGTGTGACTTAAAGGAGCCACATGGAACAGTTATGAAGAAGTCAGACAAAACTTTGAGCTTCTTTCTATGACGTACTTAGAGTTTTTCTAATCTATCTTTGTTTGCAACGAAGTTAATGTCATTTGTAATCATTGCAATCATTTTTGACTTACCCTGTTTTAATAATAAATAATACCAGCATCTGTTGTCTGTCTCTACACGTGATAGACGTATGCATGATAAATATTACGTAACAACTGTTTTCAGTCTAGGAGAGTTTTTATTGATAGAGGAAAGATATTGTGTGGAGGAATGACAACGTGGACGTGGACTTTCCCAGCAAAGGAAGATTGTTAAGGCCAGTAATAGTACTGAATATATTATGAAAACATTGTGTTTCTTATTGCTTATTCGAGTTATTGATATTGGCTTATTAAAAAATAGTTTTCCCTGATAAACAGTGCGAATCTTTCTGACACAATTCACGGGATTACTTTTAAACACAAAAAGGACTAAATTTGAAGGTATGACTATTGATGGGATTTGAAAAAGAATAGTGTTTTTCATTTTTATAAACGCAATACATCTTGAGTTATAATCAATTGCTGTGGCATGAAGATTTTTCTGGACTGTCGAATTTTTAAAATTAGTCTTACAAGGACAATTATAACAGCATTTTCTGAAAAATTATTTTCTTTTAACAACAATAAGGAGACATATCTTCTATTTGTTAGTTTCTGAGTAAGAACGTCTACAACTTTCGTACATATAAGAATGAAAATGACTTCGTGAATGTATCAGAAAGTAGTCAATTTAGATTTGAGAAAAGCCTTCAAGTATTAAGGCTCAGGGAATTAATAATAAAGATTAAGTCAAAGCGATTGCCCTGATTACAAATGACAATAACTTAACCGTAAAAAAAGTAACTGGAAGAAACGCCTTAAGTATGTTACAGTAAAAGGACAACGTTTTGTTTGCGCATTTCATACCTGCTCTGTATGGCGTGTTTTAATCATACAGAAAATATCAAAGTGATGGTGCTTTTTTCACCAGACATTGTGAAAGCATTCTGCATGACTCCTGTTTATGGAGATAGTCCTTCTTTGCCTATAAAAGTGATCCAGCTGAAAGTGCACTTAAAAAATGCACTGACTTCAGTATCTGCTCATGCTGTTTCATGCTGAACATTGTTCACAATATCTGGAGCAAAATGGACTGATTGATTGATTGGTTGATTTCATGGATGTTTTGTGTATGAGTTAAAGGAGCCACATGGAACGGTTTTGAAATATTCAAACAAAACTTTGACCTTCTTTCTATGACGTGCTTAAAGTGTTTCTACCGATCGATAATTGTTTACAGCGAAGTTATTGTCATTTGTAATCAGGACAATCATTTTGATTTACCCTGTATTAATAATGAATAATACCAGCATCTGTTCCCTGTCTCTACACGTGATATAAGTATGCGAGATAAATATTACGTAACAACTGTTTTCAGTTTATGAACAGGAGAGTTTTTATTGATCAAGGAAAGATATTGTAACGGAGGGATAACAATGTGGACCTTCTCAGCAAAAGAAGATTGTTAAGGACAACAATCGTACTGAATATATTAAGGAAACGTTTTGTCCCTTATTGCTCATTCGAATTATTGATATTGATTTATTAAAAATATTTTTTCCCGATCAACAGTGCGAACCTTTCTGACACAATTCACGGGATTACTTTTAAACATAAAAATAACTAAATTTGAACGCATGACTATTGAAGAGATTTGAAAAAGAATACTGTTTTTGTGATTTTTCTGTGTTGTCGAATATCTAAAATTAGCTTTATATGCTTGTAGTATTAATGAAAAATAGACTAAAACATCATAGACTGTAAAAAGTTGCTACATAATATTTATTACGCATATTTCATTTGTGTCAACTATTTGTATACCATATTTAAGATAATTTTGGGTATAAACTGTAATTTTTCAAATGAGTGAAAAAGTGTCCAGCACAGGATTCGAACCAGGGACCTTTGGATTAAACTGCTAATTCTCTGCCAACTGAGCTATCTTAGTAAATCTGGCGGACTCAATTCACACAGAGAATCTTGTTGAGGTTCATAACACCTGGTCTCATACCCTACTCAGCCCAACAGAATAAAGCGAAAGAGAACCTTGTTGAATATAAATATCCGATCTGATATCTGAATCAGCTCAACAGAATAAATCGAAAGAGTACCTTGTTGATTATAAACAACCGGTCTGATATCTGAATCACCTCAACAGAATAAATCGAAAGAAAACCTTGTTGATTATAAATATCCGGTCTGATATCTGAATCAGCTCAACAGAATAAATCGAAAGAGAACTTTTTTTATTATAAACATCCGGTCTGATATCTGAATCAGTTTCACAGAATAAATCGAAACAGAACCTTGTTCATTATAAACATTCGATATGATATCTGAATCAGCGCTACAGAATAAATCGAAAGAGAACTTTGTTGATTATCATCTCAACAGAATAAATCGCAGGGTGAATTGTGACCATCAGATTTGTCCAGATTAGCTCAGTTGGCAGAGCATTGGAAGTTTAAGCTAAAGATCCCTGGTTCGAATCTTGACCTGGACACTTTTTCATTCAGTTGGAAAGTTACAATTCATGTAATTTATTTACCAATTAAAAGTAATTGTGTTAAAGTTAATAAAAGAGAATTTTAGGTATATTTAAGGAAGATATTAATATAGGTTTTATGTATATATAAGGTATAATACTATATATTATGTATATATAAAGTATAATAAATATTAGGTATATATAAGGTATAATAGATATTAGGTATGTATAAGGTATAATAGATATTAGGTATAAATAAGGTATAAAAGATATTAGGTATATATATATAAGATAATTTAGTCTTATAGGGCAATTATGACAGCATTTTCTAAAAAATTCTATGCCATTAACAAAAAAAAGAAGAAAAAAGAAAAAAAAAGAAAGAAATATCTGTTCTGATTTTTCAGTTTCTGAGTAAGAATATCTGCAACTTTCGTGCATATAAGAATGATAATTACTTAGTAATTGTATCAGAAAGTTAGGTTTGAGTCAATTTAGATTTGAGAACAGCCTTCAAGTATTAACCCCTTGGGGATGAGCGACACGTATACGTGACGCATAAGATGCTCAGAATCCTCGATTATTCCCACCAGTTACTTTTTATTGTAAGCTTTGCCTTATTTAATGATAGCATTTCTACGATTCAATTAGGCGTAAATTTCTGTTTTGAAAACCGGTGGTAAAAGATTAAAAGTTCTGTAAAGGACGCTCGTCGCGCAGGGGTTATGGCCCAGGGCATTAATAATATTAATAATAAATACTACCTGTTTCCTGTCTCTGAACTTGTTAGAAAACACAGATGAAGAATGCGTGATAAATATTACGTAACGACTGTTTTCCGTCTGTGAATCGGAGAGGTTTTATTGATTAAGGAAATGAGGTATTCTGACAGTGGGATGGCAATGTAGATCTTCCCCGGAAAAGAAGATTGCTAAGGATGGTAATCGTAATGAATCTGTTAAGGAAACTTTTTGTCTTTTATTGCTTATTCGAGTTATAGATGTTGACTTAATTTTTTTTCCTCATCAACAACGCGCAACTTTCTAACAGAATTCCCGAAATCATTTTTAAACATAAAAAATAAATAAAAAATTGGACTTTCGCTGTCAAATTTAGTATTTAAAACACACATAGATATTCATCAGAGTACAAATGTATAAAATCAAAAATTTAATTAAAAAACACATTTAAAATGTACCCTATGTTTTGGTATTTATCTGCAAAGTACCTTCCGGTGTTTTTTGACCTTAATTTCAGAGGTCAGTGTGGATACACCAAAAAGTCTGACTTCTTGGTGTAGCTCTGAAAAGAAGGTCAAGAAACCCCTGAAGGTGGCTTTGCAGATAAAGACCGAAACGTAGGGTACATTTTAAATGTGTTTTTAATTTTAAATTTTGATTTTATACATTTGTACGCTGATGAGTATCTATGTGTGTTTTAAATTATAAATATATATATATATATATATATATAAAAGTAAAAAGAAACTTTTTTTAAATACACCCTTTTATACGCATACAATATTTATCTTGAAAATCACGCCTTATTTCATGACTACAGTTCAGGAATTTTCCCCCAAAAATTCGCTTAAGTACGTAAATATGCTATGGGGTACCAAACCCGAAAATTCACCGCTTTGATTTACTCTTAATAGAAAGCGCGAGCTCGTGAATTTATTTTTAAAATATGATTTTTGCTCTGTTTCTTTTAAAAGATATGGCTAGCAGGAGAGAAAAGCAAACTTTAGTTAAATTATCATTTTGAGATTTCTAAATTGGTTTTTCAACGTATAATCATAATTTAATCAATTAATTAATTTAATTTAATTTATTAATTGATAAAAGCATATTTATTTAATTACTACACGCTAATTTTTTTTATTTATATTTTATTACCCAGATACCTTGGTAATAGCGCACCAAGTGCTTTACCAATTAAGTCATCCAGTCTGGCACCTCTTTCACTAATATATGATGGCAAGGCTGCAACTCCGCAACGCAAGATGGAATGTCAACATGAGCAAAATGCGCACATGAATGAAAAAAAAGTAGCGCACTTGCAACACTGATTCTGTCCTAGTATGCAAAAGTCAGGACAATAATTGCGAGGGAAATATCGTTTTAATAAACAAAATAACAAAAAAATATACATAAAAGTTTCACGTTTCCGTCATTTTTAGTTGCGTTCGTAATTATATAAATACGTAGCACCTATAGTCGTCGTCTGGTCCGCATATAACAGCGCAATAACTACCCAACCGAATGGTTTGAAATTTAATTGCAGAATTTTGTCGAGTCATTTCAAATTTTAAGAAGATCGAATCAAAACATAAAAATATATTAATAAAAGTTTTCTTTATTCTATTAAATCCTATCGTACGTAATCTATGTAATATAAAAGCGCAAGTCACGTGACTGAGTAAAACAAATACGGGCAAACCACTTCTTTTTTCATATGCCAGGCGGCCATTTTTATTCAAAATTATCTTTTCGAATAAAATTGCATAAAAGTTACATTTTTAGAAAGATCGTTGAAAAAAAAAATTATTTGTTTGAAAGATGAGTTACATTAAAAAATGTATAGTTTCTGAGATACATTCAATCGAAATTAGGTTAACAGCCCATTATTTATCCCAGTATCTATTTAGGTAAATAAGCACAAGAAATTCGTTTATCGTGAATCATACAAATATTAAACCATGGAGGTAATCATTCACAAAGCAAGATCTCCATGGTGAATTTTGCAGCGCTGTTTGGTGTAGAAAAAAAAATCACATTTGTAAACGTGGCATACGTAATAATAAAAAAAAGCATGCGCATTTCGCTCATAGCAGACGATATAATTCATTTCACTGAAGTAATAAGGATGATTTTTTTTACATTGTGAAACTAGTTATAAAACGAACGCATCTCATATGTCACGTTTAACGTACAGTTTTTCAACTTGTTAGGCTTAGCATAAAGAAACTCTTTTTCTGTGTATTGCATATATTTTAATTCAATATTGTAATTCACAGTACAACAAAGCCAGGTAAACGACACCATAAAAGGCAACTCACCGTTAAGTTTCAATTGATGTAGTTGGCAATTAAATTTTTTTTTGTTTCCAGTAATTCTGTTTTAAACTATTCCAATACGAGTTTTTGTTATTCACCAACTTCAGCTCTTGACATTATAAAAAAACGAACTTTCCAGGCAAGGAAAACTATACGGATTATCACTGACAAAAGATGTTTTTACAAAAATATGTACGCTAATTTTCCATTTCAGTTTCCAATGCATACATATACAGGTGGCCCATATTTATTTATATGATGTTTCATTGACCGTATTTCATATACTGCATAAACAAGTTTCGAGGCGACATCACGGTGTGGCCTGGGAAGTGACGTAGCCAGGAAGGGGGTCCAAATGCAATAAATGCCAGTAATATTGTAACGTTTTCTTCTCCTTGATTATCGCAGACAGTTCTCCGATTAGATTAGGCAAAGAAAACTTTACAATATTAGTGGTATCCTGAACATCTGAACCCCCCCCCCCCACCCTGACCACGCCACTGCCAGAGACCTGAGAATGGGGATAACGCTAACTGGCAATGAAACCGTTAGTATATTATGGCATAGAATGGCGGAACGTTTTCTCTGGAGCAGTGTTTGTGTTTGTATCCTGCAACAAACAATAGACGCTTTCAGTTGTGATGGAAACTGACTCCAAACAAACGGTTGCTATTTTTTATTTTTTATTTTGTTTGTATATTATAGCTATATCTTATAGCTATATCTGATAGATAAGTGTTTTGATACTTCATATGCAGTGGTAAAATTCTCTACGATTTATATTTAATAAGAAATGAAACTTAGCAACTGTTTGTTTGGAGTCAGTATCCAACCAAAACGTCATGACTGACGTCATACTGAAATAGTCTATTACGTCGTGGTGAAACGAATCACGACCGATCTTTATAACATGTTATGAAGATCACAGCCATGGAAACGAATGATGGCAATCGAGTTTTGAGGTAGGTCCGTCTGGGCTAACTATCGCAAGAAAAAACAAGAAATTTCTCACAAGTAGTAAGTAGTGTTTTTTAAGCGAAGGGAGGTGTTAGGCCACTGCAGTTCACGAGATTGGTGAACCATCCATGGAGAAGAGAGATTAAAATTTTGTAAGGTTTAAGATTAAGATGTTTATGTCCATGTTCCATTATACTGCTGTTAATAAAATTGCTAATCTCTTAATTACAGTCTGTGAAACATCATATATATAATTATGGGCCACCCTGTATATTATAAACACTTACAAGCCTATCTTTGAAAATTTCAGAACTTGAAATCTATATTTAGACTCTTTTTTCCATTTAATATCTATTTCTTCGGAAATAGCTATCCAAAAAACTGTCGGTAGATTATAGGATTGCAATAATTAAACAGTTTTAGTACACAAATTCGGTTTTAAAATTCAGTAATACGGAAATAATAGGACTCCATCTTAAATATGATGCAATCACCATGGCAACCTAGAATCATTACCTATAATAGGATATCATTGAATTATTTACGCATGATGGGATTTAATAGAATGAAGAAAACTTTTATTAATATCTTTTTAAGTTTTGTTCGATTCGATTTTCATAAAATTTGAAATAACTCGACAAAATTCTGAAATGATTATATATATTAAATTTCAAACCATTCGGTTGGGTAGTTTTTGTGCTGTTATATGCGGAACAGACGGATGGACCAGACGACGACTATACCGACAGTTTTTGGGGATAGGTGCTCGCGTTTATATAACTACAAACGCACCTAATAAAGTAAAGACAAGCAATTTCCACGCTTCATAAGATATTTAGTATCAGTTACAGTGATACATCTTTACTATATAGGAAATCTGTAGCTTTGCGATATGCATTACGAACGCTTGAGATGTAAGAGTAAGAGATATAAAATGGAAAATAGCTTCGGACAGGTATAGTTAGATAGCTGTGAAATTTCAAATCAAAATTACTGTTGTCTTTCCAGATAATAGTCTTTCAAATTGAGATGGATGATACACTAAATGCATAGCTTGGCTCTGTTCCAGAAAAGCATCTGACCGGATTCTTTGTTAAAAATAACCCACATAATGATTATTGTTATCAAATTATTATTAATCTTGCGTTGTCCTTTGGTTCATATATATTTTCTTTGACAGCATCGATTTTTATGACGCGTTACTGCTAAAAATACAATTAAGATAATATATATTCAGTAATTCTTATTCTAGTAAGCTTTCTATTCAATTTACATTAGTTATTTTATTATTTATTGAGGTATGCCATTTTTATGAATTAATCATATCTTTTCTGACTCATAATAAAGAGCATCTTTAATTGGTCTTAAAAGGTATTTGTAAATCTCATTCATATGAAATTGTTTACTAATTTTAGTTTCAGAACAAACACAATGTAAAACAATGATACTCTCTATTCTAAAAAACTTAACTAATGTTGCTTCTGTAATTGAATTTATTGAACTTTTTTTCACTTTCTCGTCTTGTACTAGAATTATTATTGCGGTATGTATTTTTACGAATTAACCATATCTTTTCTGAATCATAATAAAGAATGTCTTTAATGGGTATTAAAAGGCATTTCTAAAGCTTGTTCATTTAAAATTGTTTACTAATTTTAGTTTCAGGAAAAAACACAATGTAAAACAATGCATATCTCTATCCTAAAAGAAAGTAACTAATGCTGTTTCTACTGCTGTAATTGCATTTAGTGTGATCTTTTCACTTTCTCGGCTTATACTATTATTATTACGGTACGTTATGTATGTTATTTATTGCAGTATGTCATTTTTATGAATTAACTATATCTTTTCTGACTCATAACAAACAGCATCTTTAATTGGTATTAAAAGGTATTTGTAAATCTCATTCATATGAAATTGTTTACTAAATTTAGTTTCAGGAAGAAACACAATGTAAAACAATGCATCTCTGTATCCTAAAAGAAAGTAATTAATGCTGCTTCTACTGCTGTAATTGAATTTAGTGGGATCTTTTCACTTTCTCGGCTTATACTATTATTATTGCGGTAAGTCATGTATGTTATTTATTGCGGTAGGGCATTTTTATAAATTAATCAATATCTCATAATAAAGAGCATCTTTAATTGGTGTTAAAAGGTCTTTGTAAAGCTCGTTCATATAAAACTACCTAGATTCGCCCGCTCGCCCACTAGGGGGCTCCTAATTTACACCGGGGCCTCGAATCTAATTGAATTTTCGATTTGTATAAAACCTCGAACAGAACGAACCTCCGACTCGGGTCCCTGCTGCCTTCAGCACCTTGTACCAGGCGTCATTCGAACGCACCGGCAAACCCCTAATTTCCACCTCGAATACTATAAACCTCTCACCGAGAGAACTTCCGGCCCGGCTCCCCCCTTCCTGCGGGACCGTACTGCAGGCGTGCTGCAAAATCCATTATTTCCACCTCCCACCGCCAGGGGGTGCAATCTGTCTTATACGAACATAGCCGGAATCTGTAAAGCTATCAAAATTCAGTCGAATGAGCCAAACCCCCTCGTAATCGGGCCCATAGAACCCGATATAGCAAAACGCCCCCTGGTGGTGAAACTTTGAACTAAAATCGATAAGTCCTGTCGATGTCGAGTCGAATGAATCAAACCGCGTCGTGATGGGACCCATAAAACCCGAGTTAGCTTCAAAATCCGTTTGTTCCACCAAGAAAGTAACTAATGCTGTCATAATTGAATTTAGTGTGATCTTTTCACTTCCTCGGCTTATACTATTGTTATTGCGGTATGTCATGTATGTTATTTATTGCGTATGGCATTTTTATGAATTAACCATATCTTTTCTGACTCATAGTGAAGAGTATCTTTAATTGGTGTTAAAAGGTCTTTGTAAAGTTCGTTCATATAAAATTGTTTACCAAATGTAGTTTCAGGAAGAAACACAATGTAAAACAATTCAATGCTCTATTCTAAAAGAAAGTAGCTAATGCTGCTACTGCTGCCGTAATTGAATTTATTGTGATCTTTTCACTTTCTCGGCTTATATACTATTAATATTGCGGTATGTCATGTA
The DNA here is from genome assembly GCA_963931845.1 of Maratus michaelseni. Taxonomy (NCBI): domain Eukaryota; kingdom Metazoa; phylum Arthropoda; class Arachnida; order Araneae; family Salticidae; genus Maratus; species Maratus michaelseni. The sequence continues at coordinate 112,729,367 of OZ007598.1, read as the reverse complement.
TGTTATTTATTGCGGTATGTCATTTTCATGAATTAACTATATATTTTCGGACTCATAATAAAGAACACTTTTAATTGGTTTTAAAATATCTTTGTGAAGCTCGTTCGTATAACATTCTATATTGTTCATGTACATTGTTCGTTCATATGCATTCTACTCATACAGCATTCCATAGTAAATTGTGTACTAATTTTAGTTTCAGGAACAAACACAATGTAAAACAATGCATCCTTATTCTGAAAGAAAGTAATTCATGCTGCTGCTGTTGTAATTGAATTTATTGTAATATTTTCAGTTTCTTGGCTTATACTGCAAAAACTATTGCATATAAAAATATGAAAACTGGTAGTTTTATAGAACAAGCGGGTAAGCGCTATCGAAGATAGCACAAAGGGTTTTGCTTAATATTCCTTTCAAAACATTTTATCCTTTAATTAATAAATCCAAATCATTAATTAATAATCATCCTTATCATCTATCAATACACTTTATCATTGAGAACATAGATGGCAGCCCCATTAAATTTTATAATAAAATGATAATAAGTCGGGAGCTATTTTTTAAATCAAGTTAAAAATATTGAAGAACTGCTTTTCAGATAATTGTAATAGCATATGTTTGTATATCTGAAAAGCATATTTAATTTTATTATTTAATTTTAGCTTATAAAAAGCCCAAAACCCTTAAAATGGCAAAAAAAATACGAAAGTTCTTTAAATTAAATCGAGCAGACAATGAAATGCAAAAATTGAAAATTTCAACTTCCATCGTAGAAGAAAGAACCCGGAATCTTTGAGTTAGGAGGAAAACGCCCTACCACTAAACCATCTAGCCTACGTGAAATTGGCTGAAATTAAATTTCTGTTTTAAGATGTAAGAAAATCGCAGAAATGGTCAGATGTCATTAAATTAATTAATTTAATTTAAATAATATAAGACTTTTCTAAAACTTTATGATTTGTCGTGTGACAGGAGGTATTCAGCAAAAAGTATGCAGATTTCACGTCTATAACATATACAGTTTCCGAGTACGAACTCCGTGACAGACAGACAGACACACAGAGGAGTGAGACGAATAGGGTTTCGTCGGATGAATGAAACCCTAAAAATGTATGATACACACACTGAAAAAACAGTTTTAAATCGAAGTATTACTTTCTCCGCTATTTAATGTTGAAGTCGGTCAGAATAGTTCAATTAAATAAGTTTTATAAAATCTAAAACTTTGTGCATAGCAATTTAACCGTCTTTTGCAGGCGCATACTTGACTAGATTGTGGTTTGCAGTGGCTAATCATTTTTTAAATTTGTCTAAATTTTTAAGTTTTTTTTTGAAAATTTTTATTTAAAATTTCATTATCCGAATAGAGATTTCTTTCATAGTTTAAAATAGCCATTTTTTACCTACTGTTGGTAGATTAAAAAAAGAAAGCTTAAACAATGATATATACAAACACTTTTAAATAAAAAAAATATACGCGGATATTAAAGATATTAAAAAAGAAAGAAAACTTTAAAATATATAAATTATTATGTGCGAAAAGCATTTGATAGTGAAAATTACGTCATACGGAAACCGATACATTTAAAACGTCATATTTAAACTGATTTTCTTATAGAGACGTTATAAAAGTCCGGGAGGGAGTGAAATTTGTTAATTAACCGTTTTATACAAGCTGATTTTCAAATGTGTTACTGATCTTATTTAATCAGTCATGAAAATACCCGTCAGCTGTCACAACAGTGGTGGATATGAGCTTAGGTAAAGAAAAATCCCTCCAGTCCTACGGAAATGAATGGCAACCTAATTACAGAAGATCGCCACTTGTCGTGATAATATAACTCAATCTTCCACAATCGGGTTATCTTTTAAAAACAGAGCAAGTTAGAGAATGAGGGGTCTGGATGGGGATTGGCGAGCGTATCACGTAGGGAGTAAAGGCTCTTTAGTACATGAAAAAAACTATAGCCGAAAATTGTGATTTAAATCTTAAAATTCATTAAGAATATATTTTATCCGCATTTTTGATAGTTTAAACTATATCACATTCTATGGACTTTTAAGTCTTTCTTTATAAAAAAAAAAAAATTATTTATTACATATTTTCAAACTTAAAATATTTCAACATTTATCATAAGAAGAGGAGGGGGGGGGAGTGGGGACAAAATATAAGAAACAGTTTAGCTAATGCTTATTTTTGCTGATTCAGCTTTCGCCGACTTTAAACGAACTTTCCTTTATTGTGACATTTTAGGAGCATTTGACATTTTAAAACTGACATTCAGTAATTCTTAAAGAAGGGCTATCACACAGTAAATGGGCTTGGTAAATTCAGCAAAAGAAAAATGCTTTCCTATTTAGTATACAGGGTGTCGATAAATTATTGTCGGGTTTCCTTACCTCATAACTGGCCTCCAGATATTTAATAACGCTACACTGTAAAAAAAATCTAAAAAACTGACAATTCTGGCGCCAGTAGAAAACCGTTCAATTTACAGAAAATATCTGTATATTTTCATTAAAACAGTTTTTTTCTGTAAAAAATAAAGATTTTTTTTGTAAAGTTAAAAAATCCACATTTTTTTACAAGAAAAAACTGTTTTTCTTTAAAAGAGTTTTTTCTGTAAAAAAAAAAAAAAAAAAAAAAAAAAAAAATTGTGTCACAATTACAGATTTTTCTATAGTGTATTCTCTCGAAGCCACTGTCGTGTTTTCTTTGTTTTCGTTGTTCTTCGAAGACGTTTTCACTGCATTACTTCATTAAATCATTTCACGTAAAAATGATTTTTAATGTATTCAAGTATATATATAATACGTATTCAAACATCTATTTAATATATTCAAATATATATTTCATTTCATAATGAAATCAGACACTGTTTTCTTTGTTCTTCAAGATGTTTTCACTGCATCACTTCATTAAATCATTTCACGTAAGAATTATTTTTAATGTATTCAAATATATATAATACGTATTCAAATATCTATTTAATATATTGAAATATATATTTCATTTCATAATGAAACCAGACATGTGTTAAAAGACAAATCGGTTTCAAAAAATAATTTATTTATTACCATAATTAATATGAAAATAAAATAATTTAAAAAGCTTAAACGTATTGTGAAATTACACAAACAATCCGTGATTATACGTAAATGATGTTTTTCATAATGACACCTTTGCATATCTTGTTTTCAATAGCAACTTTCATATACAAATATGTTTCACGCTGTTGTAAAATTCACGTTTTAAATTACTCGGTGAAATTTACCTGGACTTGTTTATTTCTTTGGGACTATTATAACTATATTCTTTCGAATCTACTGTCGTGTTTTCCTTGTTCTTCACGACGTTTTCATTGCATTACTTCATTAAATCATTTCACGTAAGAATTATTTTAAACGTATTCAAATACATATAATACTTATTCCATTATCTATTTAATATATTCAAATATGTATTTCATTTCATAATCCAATCAAACATGCGTTAAAAGACAAATCGACTTCAAACTATAATTCATTTATTACCACAATTAATATAAAAAAAATAATTTAAAATGCTTAAACCTATTGTGAAATTACACAAACAATCCGTGACTATACGTAAACGATGTTTTTCATAATGACACCTTTGCATATCTTGTTTTCAATAGCAACTTTCATATACAAATATATTTCACGCTGTTGTAAAATTCACGTTTTAAATTACTCGTTGAAATTTACCTTGACTTGTTTATTTCTTTAGGACCATTATTTCTCCAATGATGGTCGATGATAAGCGCATTGTCTGTTTCACTGAACAATAGAATTACGGCTAACTGAATGATTGACGTTTAATGGGTTATATGCTACTGTATGCGGTTGTGTCTGATTTGTCTTTTATTTTTTTATTTTTTTGTCTTTCTTTTTACTTATACTTTTTCCTGTTTTGAAATCTTTGTAAATATATGCATTTATCCCGATTATCCCAACATTACACTAAGTCTATTGAAATTGAATTCACGATTTCAAAAGATATATTTTGAATGTATGACATTCAAATTCATGTTTAAAATATAGAAGTACACTTTTTTTTTTTTTTTGGCTTTATATGAAAAAAATTAAATGCTTTTTATTTAAATGATGTTTACATGCATACGTTAGGGACTCTATACATAAAATAGTAAAATAAAGTAAAATAAATAAATAAATAAAATATTATTTTTAATTATTATTAATATAATAATAAAAGCAAATAACTGAATAAAAAAAAAAGGTTTTCAATTGTTTTTCCACAAAAATCTTTAAAAAAAAAACAAAAAAAATATTTTTTTTTCTACCATTTAAAAAATAACGTTATTCTTATTTTATTTATTCATTTATTTATTTAAATTATTGTATATTATGAGTAATAATTAGTGCTGCATATTAAACGTGTATACGAATACACGTATAATACTTATTATACGGGGTACGGATTTTGGATACGTATGATACGGCGAAATAGTATATACGAAACAATATATACGGTACAGCGGAACTTACCCCATACATACGGAACTTACAACATATTTATTACACATTTTAAATTATCAGAGATCGTTTAATGACATTAAGTTTCAAGCAATAAAATCTTAACTGCAAACCATACGTGTAAATGAAGGAAAAGGTCATGTGTAATCGCATATTTGAATTTAATTGAAGAATTATCATAATATTTTAAATCAAACCCCTATACAGCATAGCTATCAAATAGTGTTCAACTTGAAAATATGTCAGAATATTTTACAAACATTTAACATAACATTAACAATTTGAATTTAACAACAACAACAAAAAAAATTCTTAACTGACAATGAGATGAATGCGCTTAAAGTTATATGATCTTGTGATCTTGTTAAAGTTATAGTCTTGATAATAGTCTTCTTAAAGTTATAGTCTTGATATATGTATTTTTCAAAAACAGCTGTAGCCAGTATTCTAATAAACTTATGACACTCACTATTATGTACTTAAGACTTTAGAGTAGGGGTCTTCAACCTTTCACGCTCGAGAGCGACGTCAGTTAAATTCATAAAATATTATCGGCCTCGGTTGGTTAAATTGCATAAGGACGATTAATTTTCGTGATGTTAAAAAACATTGTTGGGAACTTATTTTAAAAAATACCGATTTAAAAAGAATTGATAAAAAGAATAACTTCTTAATTGCATTAAATTGATTAAAGAAATTAGCTTTAAAATTTCATTTACCATTACATTGTGTTTTTGCATCGTTTTATAATAATAATAACTAGCTGACCCCCACCCGGCGTTGCCCGGGCCCGTGATAATAAATAAATAAATAAAAACATCAAGTTTTTATATTTTATATCTTTAACTCGATTTTGTATGAAATTATATTTTTAAAGGAAAAATTCGCGAAAAAATATTGATATTTAGTGATAAAAGCGCTCATTTTCTTGTTTTTTTTTTTTTTTTTTTTTTTACCCAGGGTCGTAGTTTTAAAATAAAAAGTTCTGCTTGTATCTTTATTGATGATAAATTAAACTGTTTTACAGCGCGTGTAAAAATTTCGTGAAAAAATATTGTTATCTAGTTGTAAACGAAATGTTTTCCTCTCACTTTTTAGTTTGTTTGTTTGTCTTCGCTTCGGCTCCTTTAACATAGCAAAAAAAAAATAAAATAAAATAAAATAAAATAAATAAAATAAAATAGTTCTCCTCTTCCGAACTATCTGACATTTCAATCGGTTATAAATATAACTGTATCCAAGCTTCCTTTAAAATTTTGCGAAAAAAATATACATATTTAGTCGTGAAAACATGAGTTCTTTAAAAAAAACTTTAGCTTTGAACCTCAGAGCAAAAAAAAAAAAAAAAAAAAAAATAGAAGGTTTATGCTCTTAAGGCTGCTCGTCAGTAAATCTTCCGATTCCCATCGCTAATGTTATTCCTATGGGCGTAGAATGCATTCGTATTTTTAAAATATCTCCCCAGGAAATTAATATTTTTAACTTCTGTTTTCTGTGTACTGTTCTTAAAGAATGTCTCTTTTTTTCTTAGTTATCAAAATATTTCTAAACTATATGCTTAATTTATATTTTTATGTGTTAAAATCTTAGCGAAACTGAATAAGATTTTAACATTTCATATAAATTTCAGTATATATTTTAGAAAAAAATTGACAACTAAGAAAAAAAAAGAGACATTCTTTAAGAATAGCACAAAGAAAACAGAAGTTAAAAATATTAATTTTCCGAGGAGATATTTTAAAAATACGAATGCATCCTACGCCCATAGGAATAACATTAGCGCGGGGAATCGGGAAGTTTACTGACGAGCAGCCTTAATGCAATGGTACGGCTTCATCCGTTTTCAATCAACCCTTTTCAATCCCCCCTAGGTTAAACAGGTCAGGGTTGGGTTAATGAATCACGTTTTCCTTTTCTGAGGGTAGAAGCCTTCAAAAAAAAAAAAAAAAAAAAAAAAAAAAAAAAAAAAAAAAAAAAAAAAAACGTTGACGCATGCACAGAGAGACGATTTTCATGTGGATTTGACAGAATGCACTTTTCGTTTTAAATATATAGATAATAATAATAATAATAATAATAATGAATCAGAAAATTATTTACCTGCAGATAAACCATAAGTAGTCCGTAGCATTGCTCATCCAATGATTCGTTAACCTGCAAAAATGAACAAAAAAAAAAAAAAAAAAAAAAAAAAAAAAAAATTAGATATTTCATTTATAGCTATATTTTTATATTATACAGTAATGATTTTTTGAAATGATTTTTGTATAAAATACTTTTGAAATATCTTTCAAGTAGTCAGTCACTCAAAATTTTATTTATCTATATTTAGTTTAATTCAAGAACTTTTTAAAGTTTTTTTTTTTTCTGAAACTTTTGTTTTTGCTAGAGCCGCATTACAGCGAAACAATTTTAAAATATAAAGATTAATTTTGAAATATTTTAATTTTTAAAACCCAGTTTTATGAATCTTCGATATAATTCTTCAATCCCAACAAAAAATATAAATGTTAAAATGCTAAATAAAAATAATGTACAGTTGTTTAAAGACTTGAAACAAAAGAACATTACTCAGTGCAAAATGAAAATAAAAAGATGTAAAGTACAAATCTAATCGTACAAACAGCCGTATTTATACCCAGTGAAATCGACGCAGAAGTTTTAAAATGTACTTCAAGAGAAATTAAAAAATATAATAATACCGTCACAAAAAATAATAATATCTTCATTTTTACATTTGTTTCCATAAAGTATTTTAAAGAAGTTTTCAGTTGAAAAATATCAGATCTTGTTATTTAAAATTTAGAGGATTGGATTTCAAATTCATGTCTTAATTAAATTTTATAGAACTTTCGATGTATATATATTTTAATACTAGACGTATTTAATTTAAACATTACTAGAAAAGATGCACTTATCCTGTTTTTCTTTAAAATATAAAAATATAAACTTTTTCTTTTCTTTAAAGTATAAAAAATGAACTTATATATTTCTTATTTCTACTTGTTTTGGTAAAACCAATTTAGAAATATAAAATAATCTTTTAATAAAAAGTGTTATATTTCAGTAAAATAAATAAAGTAATTTAAATTGGATAATTTAAAACTGCATAAAACAAAAAGGCCCAAGGAAAAATGTGCAGGCCTAGTTAAGGTAAACCTTACAGCATACGAAAAGTTTAAAATCTAATTTCGGTTATCAAAATAACTCTGATACAGTTACAACGATCAGCATAGAGATTACAATATCTCGAAAACAAATAATCGAAAATTCAATTTTAACTGATGTAAACCTTTTCCCATTCTTATAAAAACTAGAAACTAAGATATAAAATTAAAAGCAGTTTGAGACATAATTCTTCAAAAGTAAAAGTACTTTTCTATAATTCAGAAGATTTGAAATTATTTAATTGGATTTAGTCTTTTATATTCCTTATTTTCTGATAGTTTTTATTTTTATTTTTAAATTAAAGTTTTTAATTCTCATGAATATCTTTTGACTAATACTTGGATGAAAGTAATCCAAATTAGTTTTATCTTAATAGAATCGTAAGTTTTCATTATTTTCTTAGGCATCAAAATGAGAAATAAAAATAAAAGTGGGATTTTTTTCCTGTCTGCACAATGGCGCCAAACTCTTATAATTTGCACAATTTTAGCTGTTATTTATCCAATAAAATGAAATATAGCTGTACGTATAGTTGTTATTTTCTTTTCGTAACTTAGAAAATATCAAAAACAAACTTAAACTAACAATAAATGTATAGGTTCATTGAATTAAAAAATAAATAAATTAAAGAGTTTGCTAATGATATAAATCCAAGTAGGGTAGTCCGACCAGTGAATGAACAGTTAGTAAATATTTTAATAGAATAAGGTTTGAAAAACTGCCCGCTAGTTTTCATTATTTTCTCAGACATCAAAATGGGAAATTATTTATTCAATAAAATGAATTATAACTGTACGCAAAATTGTTATTTTCTTTTCGTAACTTAAAAAAATATTAAAAACAAAATTAAACTAACAATAAATGTATAGGTTCATTGAATTAAAAAATAAATAAATAAAACAGTCTGCTAAGGATATAAATCCAAGTAGGGTAGTCCGACCAATAAATGAACAGTTAGTAAATATTTTTATAGAATAAGGTTTGAAAAACTGCCCGCTAGTTTTCATTATTTTCTCAGACATCAAAATGGGAAATTATTTATTCAATAAAATGAATTATAACTGTACGCAAAATTGTTATTTTCTTTTCGTAACTTAAAAAAATATTAAAAACAAAATTAAACTAAAATTAAATGTATAGGTTCATTGAATTAAAAAATAAATAAATAAAACAGTTTGCTTAGGATATAAATCCAAGAAGGGTAGTCCGACCAGTGAACGAACAGTTAGTAAATATTTTAATAGAATAAGGTTTGAAAAACTGCCCGCTAGTTTTCATTATTTTATCAGACATCAAAATGGGAAATTATTTATTCAATAAAATGAATTATAACTGTACGCAAAATTGTTATTTTCTTTTCGTAACTTAAAAAATATTAAAAACAAAATTAAACTAACAATAAATGTATAGGTTCATTGAATTAAAAAAATAAACGAAACAGTTTGCTATGGATATAAATCCAAGTAGGGTAGTCCGACCAGTGAATGAACAGTTAGTAAATATTTTAATAGAATAAGGTTTGAAAAATTGCCCGCTAGTTTTCCTTATTTTCTCAGACATCAAAATGGGAAATAAAAATAAAGGTGGCATTTTTTCCCGTCGACACAATGGCGTCAAACTCTTATAATTTAGATAATTTTAATTGTTATTTATCCAATAAAATGAAATATAACTGTACACAAAATTGTTATTTTCTTTCCGTAACTTAAAAAATATTAAAAACAAAATTAAACTAACAATAAATGTATAGGTTCATTGAATTAAAAAATAAATAAATAAAACAGTTTGCTAAGGATTTAAATCCAAGTAGGGTAGTCCGACCAGTGAATGAACAGTTAGTAAATATTTTAATAGAATAAGGTTTGAAAAACTGTCCGCTAGTTTTCCTTATTTTCTCAGACATCAAAATGGGAAATAAAAATAAAGGTGGAATTTTTTTCCCGTCTACACAATGGCGCAATTTTAATTGTTATTTATCCAATAAAATGAAATATAACTGTATACAAAATTGTTATTTTCCTTTCGTAACTTAAAAAATATTAAAAACAAACTTAAACTATCAATAAATGTATAAGTTCATAATAATAATAATAATAATAATAATAATAATAAATGAAAACAGTTTACTAAAGATATAAATCCATGTAGGGTAGTCCGACCGGTGAATGAACAATTAGTAAATATTTCAATAGAATAAAGTTTGAAAAACTGTCCGCTAGTTAATTATCATGCTGGGTTGAAAAAACCCGCAATTCAATAAAAATGTGTTATAAAGTTATTTGAAACAAGTTGTAAAATAAATAACATAGTATATGAAATTTAAGTGTTCTTAAACTGCTTGCTGCCTGTTCATTCACTAAAAAATTTTCCGTTCATTCACTGGTAAGAACTGTTCATTTACTTGGTTTTTGTATAGCTTTTTATTACGACACCCCTAAAATCCCAAACAAATGAAATATAAACTTATCTATATATTTAAAACGCTAAGCGTTTTGTTTCGACAATCCGTGAGAACAAACTACTACTTCAAATTTCATCATTCTTTTTTTAAATGAAAGATATTTGGTCACAGATTTGTTATCGTACATTCGTTTGTTCGAAAATTTAATTAATTAGCCGTAATCTTAAATTAAAATTTTACTTCTGCTTATGACGTCATAAAGTCGGCAATCGGATTAACGTGCACTGTTGCGACGTACAGAGTTTATTTTCTGAACTCAATGATTGCGAGCATAAAAAATAAATATTACATATTAAAAGCACGTGACTTTTAGGCCGAATTTTTTAATTTGTAAAAAATATAGTTAAAATGTTTAAGTTTATAAGCAAATAAAAATTCATATTTACTGTGACGTCACGGAAATATTGTCCATTGGGTTCATTTTATCACTAAGCATTATAACTTTGTTGATGCCATTTGTTTCATTATAATTAAATGCAAAATATATTTTTATTTGTATGCATGGTGCTTAAGCATACATGTACGTGTGATAAAGTTTGTACCGGTGAAAATGACGTTATGCTTAGCTTAAAATGCATTTTAACATTGATAAAACTAAAAAGAAAAATTTATATGATTGTGTCAACATGGCGTAATATTAACTGATATTTCAATTTTTAATTTTAAAGATTAGAACTGGAGCCTTTATTGGTTGCTTCATCTTGATTGCATACCTTGATTACATGTTACCATTTTTTTTTTTTTTTTTTTTTTTTTTAATTATAGGATTAAGTTATAGGAATTATAGGAGTTAAATTATTAAGATTTCCCTTTTTAATAAAAAAATTCACAAAAGTAAAGAATTTCAGGAAAAAAAAAACTTGAAATAATGATTGTATTTTTAGCTAGAATAAACAATGTAAGGCTAATATTTTATAGGAATTATTTTGGTAGGTTTGTTATAAGTTCATTTAACAGTTCCTTATTAGCGGCAAAGTCTTATTTCTTTCACTGTGAATTTTTCTTTCGATGTCAAAAAATGGTAGTCTACTTTTGGACGCCAACCAAAACACAGTGGCAATATTTAGAAATGTATAACGGTTGTGACAACAAACGGCACTATCGCTTTAGCTTTCATCGCGCTTACATCACTTCTAAATACTAAACATTTAATTTTTTTACTACATTTTACAATTTCAATTCTTACATCCTCAATTAGAAAAAAAAATAGCTTTCGATTGAAATTTATTTGAAATTTGCCGCTTAATTTAACGACTTTTTAAATAATTTTCAAGCATGAAATATTTTTCAATTATATCTCAACAATGACCACCCGTTTGTTTTAATAATATAAAATAGCCCCTTGGAAAATAGGTATCCCTAACCTTCATGAAAAGTGAAAATAATAATAATAATAAAAAAAAACCTGATAAATCATAAGATCAGATTATCCATAAGATAGAGTATTTTGGCGCTAATATAAAATCTGTCAAAAGAAAAAAAACTATTTTTAGTTTATGATTAACATAAAATTGATATGTTGAATTCGTTGATGTATATGTTGAATCAGAATATGCTAGGAACTGTCATTTATTATTTTTTTAAAGATCCATTGGATATTTAACTGTATAACAGACCGACTGTGATGGAAAAGGAATAATCATCCTGATTATGTAAAGGGATAGAAGAAACCATACAAATAAATTACAATTGAAAAGATTAAAATTCTCCCTCATCTGCATATTAATTTATTATTTTTAACAAAAATTCTTCATTTTTACATAAAAATTGATTAGCTTAATACAATGGATGCGTTTTAGAAGATATGGATTTGAAACGAATAATGATTAAAGAGGACATTTTAAAACTTTTAATTTAAACATTTAAAAAAAAATTTAACGTCGAATTTCAACGGTGCCTTTGGGCAGATGCAATACATATGCGCATAGGAGCTCATTCGATTGCATTATCACAGGGGGGGGTGTGCTTATACTATGTTCTTTTATTTACTGAATATGAGATGAAAGTAGGAAATTTGTATGATACTTTATGATAGGACTATTTGTATGATACTTTATAGGTCCATGACCTTTTTTTTGTCGTGGGGAATATGGTGCTAATGTCAAACTGATTTGCATTACACATTTGTTTATGGAGTGTTCATTTGGAGTTTGCATCGGAAATAGCATTTCACTGGGGGGGGGGGGGGGAATTTTTAAAATAAAATATTTGAAAGACTGTTTCATACGAAGCCCTACTTAAATAATAAAGAAGCTTATTTTACTGATATTGTTATAGTATTTTTTCCGTCACGTTTTGACGGGTTCCATCTAGTTTTTATTATTTTTTTAATCATTTGTACACCAACGCATGTATTTGCACTGTGAGACACCAAAAGATGCTGTTTATTAAAATATTATCAATCATTTTTTTAAAATATGCTTAAGTATTCCTTTAATGGTCTGACTACCCTATACCATAGATAATACACGATGATAAATCACCCAATATTATTTATGATTACAACTCTGTAGGAGTTACAGCAACAACGGACTTCATTATGCACCAAGCCAATCTAACATTAAAAAAAAATCCCTGACAGCTCGGCCTACAGGCACAGGTAGATTTCGAAGACGCAGACCGTGGGGACCTGTTTGTTGGGAATTGCGGAAGAAATGACCTTTTTGCCATGCTGTGGCAGTTGGGAAGCAGTTACTTCAAAACGTAACTTGTTTGCCGGCGGAGCCGGCAGGGATTTTTTTGTTTTTAATTTTTTTTTTCTATACAGGTTGGTCCTATAAAAAACATGTCAATATAAAAGTTTTAGATAATATTAAGAGGATTTATAATAAATTTAAACGGATTTGATATCTTGTGAATTGACGCACGTTATGAATTTTTTTCTTCTAAATCCCCCTTCCCCCCCCCCTTGGACCATTTTTAATTATACCAAAAATCTGTTATACATAAATTTTCGGCCCTTTTACTAGAAGTAATAATAACTTTAAACGGATTCGATACGTATCATAATTAATAAATTATGGGGGGTTTTCTGTTTTCACAAAAAGCCCCCCCATTCCCCCCCCCCCTGGTTCGATTTTGCCCATTAACGAACTTGACCGAGATTTTATGCCCCTTGATTTTATGCATCAGTTTGGAACAGATTTGTGCAGAATTATGGGAGTTATCGTGTCCATAAAAAAGTGACATTATATATATATATAAAGTTATAATATATATAAAGTTTTGAACTGGGGGTGGTTTTGGGTTCTGGAAGTCATGATTGGTGTAGATCTGCAAATTTTTTTCAAAAATTCCAACTTAGGGGAGAATGTAATAGGTAGTATTTCTTACGAAATCTACCTAAAAGATGCCCACTTAGCTGTGACACTGCAACAACGAAATGATTTAAACACTAGAATGTAAAAAATATAACTTAAAAATAAAGAGAGTAATATATTTTTTAAGTACTTTTTATCATTTAATATTTTAATATTAATTAAATTACCGTTATATGTTGAGAAAACAATTTAGAAATCCTGAATATATAGTTTAAATAATGTTTTTTTTTCTCTCCCGTTGCCCTATCTTAAAAAAAGAAACAGAGCAAAATGTACTATTTTTTAAATAAATAAACTAGTTTGCGAATTCTATCAGGCATAAATAAAAACGGCGAATTTTCAATAATTGAGGCTCACTTAATGTGTTGTAACAGAACGTTTTTAGAATTACATCAATTGCAATTATGAAATTAGGTGTGCTTTTTAAAATAAAACATTGAATGCCTATAAAAGAATGTTTTTGGTAAAAACTATTTTTACTTTTATTATTGTGCTCGATTTCAATTACTTAATATAACTTTATGAAACGTTCGAAGTATAGTTTCAAAAAATTTCCTAGACATATTTAATTTTCATTTTCTTAAAAAAAAAGCAATATATTCCTTATTTCTAATTCTAGTTTTGATAATGCCAAACTAGGAAGATAAAGCATGATAAAAAATTTCTGGTTATTATTCGATAAAATAATCTTTTAATAAAAATATTCTATTTCAGAAAGGTAAATAGTATAATTTTAATTGGATAATTAAAATCTGCATAAAAGCCCCAAAGGAAAAAATTATGGATATAGTTAACAGCCTTTCAGCCTTCGACAAGTTTTCAATTTAATTTCAGTTATCATAATAACTCGGATAACTCAAGATAAATTATAATATCTAAAATAGAAGAAAAATCCAAAATTCAATTTTATCTGATGAAACTCTTCTCATATATTTTTATAACATAAGAAACCAAGATATCATATTTAAAACAATTTACTACGCAATTCTTCAAAAGTAAAATTATTTTTTCTATAATTCAGAAGGTTTGAAATAATTTAATCGGATAGGGTTTCATATTCTGTATTTTTTTTTTCAATAATTTTTATTTTGCTTTTTTAATTAAAGTTCTTAACTCTGTTGAATATCATTTGACTAATACTTGGGCGAAAATAATTCAAATTACTGTTATCGTAATGAAATCGTATATTTTATTATTTTATAAGTTAAAGCGAAAGTTTTCAACGTAATTATAAAAAAAATAAACTAACTTGAATAATGAAGTAATTCTTATATTTATAATAATATATATTGCGACTACAGTACAACAAAATAAATATTTATAAATAGCGGAACTTTGGGTATTATGGAATAGTCGGATAATATGGAATTATTACACTGCAAATCTTTATACACTTTTCAGAACACTTATTTTGTCACCTTTTTTAGAACACTTTGAAGCGCATTTTTTGGAACAGTTTTTAGAATACTTCTGAGAACACTTGCTTTGTTCTTTTGTTTCCAGCGCACTTTTTGAAAGCGATGATGTCACAAGTGTGCCCAAATGTGCTCTAAATCCGTTCTCAAATGTGTTCCCAAGTTTAGATTTAATAGATACCATGAGCAGAACACTTTCGGTACACTTTCAGAATACCTGCTTTATAGCGAAGCATATTCGGAACACATTCAGTACACATTAAGGTAACTGGAACACTTTCTTTGAATCAAAGTGTTCCATATGTGTTTCCAATGTGTGCTGTAAATTTGCAGCGTACGGTTCATTTACAATGCATATATTACATACAACTGAAACAAATGTCTTTCACTCATTTTGTTTAAAATACGTATATTACATATATTTAAAACCTATACCTTTCACTCATTTTATTTAAAATACAAAAATAAATAAATAAATAAAAAATAAATAATATCATAAACCATAACATCTTATTTCAAAATCAAAACAATGTTTTTAATTTATATACGCGAAAAGTAAAATCTGCTAATAGCGAGGGAAAAAAGACTATTGGCGAAATTTGCGCCCGGCTAACATAAAAGTACCGATTTCGTTTTAGGATGTTTTAAGGTACTAAATAAATACAATAACCTTATACAGTATAAAATCTGTGAATGCAAAATTGTTAAAAAACAGACGCAGATTTCCGTTTTGGACAGGTTTTCGATTGAACAGTTATAATTATATGGTATTAATTTCATCGGAATTATAACAATTTTTACGTTTGAGACAGTATTCCGTTATAAGCCGGTGCTATTTTCACAGGTGTTGGGTTTAGGTGTTAGGTTTCACAGGTCAGGGACAATGTACATACAAATCTGTAAAACCAGAATCACTAATGGACAGAAAAAACATTCAGTTTTGGACAAATTTCCGTCTTAGCAAATCGATTTGAACGGCATACCTTTCGGCAGAACCAAGAAAAATCAACCACATTAAGAAAAAAAACAAAAGCGAAAAATCATGCGTCAAGCATAGATTATAAAACACCTTCCAACACATTCAGAATACTGTAACAAAACTTCACTGTTTAATAAATAAACAAAGTCAAAGTCAAACCCGGCGGGGATGCTTACCTTTCGGCTTAAGCTCAACTAGCCCCGGCCAATAATAAGTAAACAATTTAGGAAATGCATAACTCATTTGAAACCCAATTTGAGCAATTACTTCCAATAGTCGAACAAAATATCCGAATTCTTTTGTGCAGCCCTGTATATGATCAATATATTTGTATGTATACTAGGTTGCTAAAATTTACTGTAGTTGCGAAATATGTATAGTACAATTGAAAATTTCCCTTTCAGCAATTTCCGTGAATAATCGAAAATGTACATTAGATCGTTTGAGCAACCCAAAATATGATCTATAAAATTTATATGCGCCAATTAATACGCAAAAACTTATTTACATTTAAAAACGCGTAGCACAAATAAAAACGGGCTACCAGTAATGATTGTTCATAGACACTACTGTAATCAAATTATTTTGAGTGTCCCTGTATTTGAACGATGCATTCTATGCATACAATATTCTACAGTGAGCGCCTTGTAGTGCACCTGAGTGATATGTATTAATTTGAACATGTTTAAAATAGTGCAACATGATTGAAATAGGCTTCAAACGATTTTTCCCCATAGACCGTAATGTTACGAAATGCTTTTCAGTGTCACTGTAAAAGAACCATAAATGCTATCCTTCATTTTCAATACCAAACATGCCATAGTAAACCTGAATAACATATATAATTTTCAAGGCAATCCGAGTAAATTTACGCGAGTTAGAGCATAGATAGACGACAGACAAGACAGTCAAACCGAATTCATAAACATGTTGGAAAGTGTTAAAAAATATATAGGACACCAATTTCATAGTCCACTTATTTCGTCAAAAATACAGGATGTCATATCCCAGCTGAAATCGGAGTTATTTCAAAAATTTAACTACAAGTAAGATGCTGTGGCGATATTTTCAACAGACATACTTTGATTTCTGAAAAATAAGACGACATCATCAAAACTACTATAAATAGCCACCACTTGCGTCCAAACGACAGGTGCAAGATTACATAAACTTATTTGAATACCGAATTAAGTTGTACCCGATACCGATTTATTATCAGAACTAGTAACCTAAATATTCTTCTATTAATAATCAAATCAACTGAAAAAAAATTCAACAACTTTGCAATTAATATTTTCTCCACAAAATGGAAAGTTTCCGTTGAAGAATAAAATATGAAACATTTAAGAGAGGAAAAATATATGCTGGAGAAACAGGATAAACAAATTCAGTTGTTCTACATTCCTAAATGTGAAAGAAAAATAAAGAATTAACAGTATTCCTTTCGAGATAAAGCTCTAATGGGGTGGTGTAATGATAATATGATTTGACAAGAAACTTGAAGTTTCGTCTTATAATTTGATTGATGAAGTTTGTACAGATTTTGTTGAAAAGAACAATAAAAGAGGAAAAAATAGATTCTTAGATCAGTCAACCAAAAGTAATTATATGTTATCACAAACTATAGTGAAAAACTTGCACAAATTAGAAAAAAAATGGAAGAATTAGCTTGGAAAAAAATTGTATGAGTATGTTTTACTCAACCATTCAAGATAACATAAATGATTCTTTATTTTTGATAAATAAATACGTGTTTCCGTAACTATGCGACTGTTTTCATTATAAGTATGTTACAGAGTAGTTACAATTTTCAATCACCAGAAAAATAACAAAATATAAAACTCTTACGAAAGGAAAAATATATCCACAAGAAATAGAATAAATAAAGTTAGTGGTTTTTGCATTTCTAATGACAAGGAAAAATCACCATCTTCGTCAAGATAGTGCATAAAGTGGTGATGTAATAATGATAAGATTTGACAAGAAACATGAAGTTTTATCATCTAATTTGATTGATGAAGTTTTTACGGATTTTGTTGAAAAGAACAGGACAAATAAAAAAAAAAAAAGCACTGATTAGGCAATCAGAAGTCATTAAATCTTATCTCAAACTAGTAAAAAGTTTAGCCAAATTAGGAAAAGAAGTACTAAGTTTATGTGAGGAAAAGATTACACAACTATTTAAGATAATATATATTTTTCTTTATTTGGATAAATAAATATATTTTTGTTTTATGTAGTTATTTTCGTAAGTGTGTAGCTGTTTTCTTTATAAATATGTTGCAGAATACATATTACTTTCATACACCAGAGAAATGGTGCGATATTTGTGATAAAAGCATTCCACTCATAAAAAAAGAATGAAAAATCATGCGTCAAGCATAGATTATGTAACACTTTCCAATACTTCTAAAATAATTTTACAAATCTTTACCTGATTAATAAGGTGAAATATGATATCAAAGTAAACAATTTGTAAAAAGCATAACAAATTAAAAAACCCAATTCTAGGAATTACCAACTATATTCGGAAAAATATCCGAATTATTTTGTACATTTTGTACATATGATCTACAAATTTGGTTACACACTACATAGAATGCTAAATGTTAGTTCAGTTAGGAAAAGCGCAGCACAGTTTAATATTTTCCTTCTGGAATTTCCGTCAGTAAACGGGAATGTACTCGAGAACTTTTATACTGCTTTGTAATTTTGTGCTTTCCTGTATATGATCTTTACAATTTATACACACCAAGTAATAGACAAAAAATGAGTTAAATTTAAAAACGCGTTCAACAATTGAAAACGCAACTTCCAACAATTATTGTTAAGATACAGTGCCGAATTAATTTGTGTGTCCATGTAAAAGAAGAATGAATGCTATACACAAAATATTCTATAGTAAGCCTCCTGTAATGCACCTTAGTGATATACTATACCAATTTCAATATGTTTGAAATGGTGAAACATTATTAAAATATACCCCAAACGATTTTTTTTCATAGACCGTAACGTAACGGGATTATTTTGAGTGTCCTTGTAAAGGAACTATAGGTGCTATACAACCATATTCTATAGTAAGCCTCTTATAGTGCATCTCAGTGATATAGTATATCAATTTAAATATTTTTGAATTTGTGTAACAGCATTAAAATAAACCGCAAATGATTTTCTCCCATGGACCGTAATGGAATGGAATGCTTTTAAGTGTCTCTGTAAAAAAAAAAAAAAAAAAAAAAAAAAAAA
This sequence comes from Maratus michaelseni, assembly GCA_963931845.1. Lineage (NCBI taxonomy): Eukaryota > Metazoa > Arthropoda > Arachnida > Araneae > Salticidae > Maratus > Maratus michaelseni. The sequence continues at coordinate 112,710,260 of OZ007598.1, read as the reverse complement.
AAAAAAAAAAACTGTAAGAGCTACACACTTTATTTTCAATACCGAACATGCAATAGTAGACATCAATAACATATATCAATTGCATGACACGTCGAATATATTTATGAGTTAGAGCACGGATAGACAGACAAACCGAATTCATAAACACTTTTCAACTATGACGAAAAGTGTTAAAAAGAGTCCCAATCATTTTTTAAGCGCGAAAAACGATCATAATTTTGCTTACATAAAAAGGACTTGTTGCCAAAAGGTATAGGACTCTTCAATTAAGAAATATTTCTTCAGTTTAAATGTAGAGGAACTTCGGGTATTATGTAATATTATTTACATTTGGGGCAATGCAACATCCCGATATTGTTTAAAACCCGAAAACCGAATACAACTACAAACTTCAACTATCTGCGAATAGTTTTTATAGACAAAAATTATTTTACGAAATCTCATCGTTTGCAAATAAATAATAATATTAATAATAACTAGCTGTTTAACCCGTTCTACGTACGGGAGTTCATAATTTAATTCTAAAACCAAAATCAGTACAACCAAATATATCTATGCAATATGTAGAAAAATATTTTTCTACTACTGTGCATTTTTTTTAATGAAATTTAATTTATCATGTTGCTATGGCAGCAAACGATAAAAATATATCTTTGGAATAGGGGAATAAATAGAATAAAAAGTTTTGTTGATGTTTCTGATAAAATGTTTTTCTTTATTTTTTAAAAAAGGTAATAATTAAGTGCAATTAAATAATCTCTAATTATTTGCATGCGAGGTAAAAGAGTTATCGTAACACCCGCTACACTATTGTATATCTCAGATTGCAGTAAACATTTAGAACTGGTTAGAACTAGCGCAATTACGGGTTGAACATAAAAAAGGCAAAAATTGGTCAAAAACATAAAATTAAAAAAAAAATATGTTTAAAATTTTCGAATTTTTTGCCCCAATCGTTCATGGACCCCCTACTAGCAACCCGTGTTGCCAAATTTTCTCCTGCGCCCTTTGGTTTCCGAGTTTTTGAGGGTACATAGATAGATACGCGTACGGATTTTAACATTGTGGATAAACATATTTTGAAGCTATTTTGAAATAGTCAGTAAATATGGAATAAGGGGATAAAAATGAAGAAAACGAACAATATTTCGCAAAAACCAGATTTAATGGTAACAAGAGAGCATAATCAAAATATAGTGTCTAGGTAGTCAGCCAATATATTTTAGATTTACACAAATCACAAATATAAGGATCTGTTCTTGCGCTAGCATAATCCTGGAGTATTATGAGATATTGGTATTCCATATAACTCGACACCGTTGGTTTGGGAAAAAAAATACTCTATGTTTATTGGTGTGAATCACGAGCTAAAAAACGAGTACTTACATCATAAACTGTTGGTATTTCGGTGTACATTATGCTTAATTTCAAAGTAAACATATTACTTCTAATAATGAATAAAAAAGATTGAAAAATTATCGCTTAAAACTTTAGAAAGACGAAAAACAAATATTTGCTCACGCAACGAGCCTTGATGCCGACCGACGAATTGCGCGTTCTGGGGGCATTCTGGAAACGTTCTTAAGTATAATCAGTGGTTGGAGTATCATAGTTGAGATTTTTTCCAACAGAGCGAAAATATGCCGGGACCAGGACTCGAACCTGGGTTCTTTGGTTTGCCGTAACCAACGCTCTCCCTACTGAACTATCCCGACGATATCCTGGGCTGGCATATTTCACTCTTATTTGTTGGACAAGGCTGCGAACTGCAGCGCTAATTTCATTCATCCGAACTATAACTATAGCATTTACATGATGAATCTTGAAATAGCACGGAAACTCCTGTATACCATGTAATTTCGCTCTGTTGGAAAAAATCTCAACTATGATACTCCAACCATTGATTATAATTTACCTAGTAACATATACTTTCCTCTTTTCATTATGACGTTCTTAAGTAGTTTATGATATTGCCTCTTGGTGGCAGCACTTTACCAAACAGAAACTTTGGTATTCCATATTACCCGACTATTGCATAATACCCGAAATTACCCTATATTTATAAAGTTTTAGTTGAATCGGATTTTTTTTAATGTAAACTAATTTATGAGTAACGGATTAAACTTTTGAATAAAATCTATGTGTTAAAACTAATGTGTTAATCTATGTGTATCCATTAATATAATTCCATCGAAAATCATCATATGACTTGAACCAATTAATTAGCAGTAACGTCTACTAATTAATGATGTATTTAATTTTTTCTTAACGTGTCGTATACATATAGAAATACATATAGTACCAAACTTGAAAATTTTCAATGCCAACACCTAACTTTAACACCATTTTCGGATTATTTTGTAAATTTTACTTTCCGATATGAAACGGAAAGTCATTAGGTCAAGTAATTTAATAATTATGCATATAATAATAATGTAAAATTTGGAATTCCTAATGTTAAATTCATTTTTATTCGTTGCAAAACAGATTGGAATGCGGGTAGTTTTTGAAACATAATTCAAAAACTACTTGGTGGAAAGAGTAGTAATAATGTAGACAGAAACAAAGAGACAAATTATGTACTAGTAACTAACTGACTTATTGTGTAGTAGAAGTCTTTAGACAGTTTATTAAAACGTTTTTATTGTTTTCATGGTTTTTATTTAATACTTTTTAGCAATTATTGAAGTACAGGGTGATTTTTTTTAGGTTGTGAAAGTAAAACCTTATAACAAAAGAACCACTGATCCAAATAAGCTGAAATTTCACCAGTATGCTCCCAAAGCAATGGGGATTTTTTAGTCGTAGTTAAAAAAAGCTTAAAATCGCACCGACAGATGGCGTTGTATATGCAGTAAAGTCGGGAGGCGAGTTTGCACATGTAACACGCACAGTGGCGAAAAACGTGAAGCACGCACACCTCGTGTTCATTATTCTCCGAATATCCTCGCAATGACTGTGCCATTGACGGACCGTGCGTTGTTAGTGAAACTTCATTATCAGAATAATGGCAGCGCAACAACTGCTCTTAGGGGATTTAGGACACTTAAGAATTTAAGAAAAGGTCCAATGATGACAGAAGGCCTACGGAAGATGGTTTCTGAAAGTACTGTGCATTGTTTTCCTCCCACTGACGACATTCTTTGTTTCTGTTAACTTACAGCGCCATCTGTCGGTGCAATTTTAAGTTTTTTTTTAAACCACGCCTAAAAAATCCCCATTGCTTTGGGAGCATACTGGTGAAATTTCAGGTAATTTGTATCAGTGGTTCTTTTGTTATAGAGTTTTACTTCCACAACTTAAAAAAAATCACCCTGTATATTATCTCTGAAAGTATTTTTTTTTTTACATATTTACATAACAGATTGTCAATTGAAAATATAAAAAATATGCCTTATCTGCTTCGGATTTCATCTAAGAACCAACGGCTTTTTAGTAGGGGTACAAGATTTATCTTATAAAACAAAAATTAAAAAAGTATTTTCAATTTATATTATTATTAATACTTTTACTATGTAGTATTATTCATTTTTTCTTTGAACCATTTTCTTTTTATCTCAATGCAATGTAAAAAATTCGTATAATATCAATCAGTTAGTGAAAGTAAATTTAATTTTACGTAAATCTAATTTTATTCGCGTAATTTTTCTCAAAAGGATAAAAATTAAGAGAATGTCTTTTTTCATATATAATGATATAAATTAAACTCTTTTTATCGTATAAAATGTGACTTTTTAAAATTGAAGATTTTAATGAAACTTATTACAGCTAATAAGTGTATTTTTTCTACAAAAATATTTTAATCAAGAAGAAATTTTACAAGTTTCTGAATATCTTTTAGTCAATTATAAAGGTAATTTTTAAACAAATAGTAGTTTTTTTCTTATTCTAGTGGAAAATGTTTAATTTGAAATGATTTAATCATAATAAATTTGAGAGGAATGAATTTTAAATTGTATGTTTAAAGCTTTGTAAAAAATATTTCAACAGTAGCAACTTTACAAAGTAAAACAAAAAAGGATTACAAATTCCTATAGGGTCCTATACTGTTAAAAATTTGCAGCAAACTGCCCAGTCATTTGACCGTTTTTATAGAGAACGGTTACATAACCCTAATTTAACTGTATTCTGACCATAATATGGACAATAATATGGTCAGAATAGTGTTAAATTACGGTTATGTAAGCATTTTCCATAAAAACGGTCAAATGACTGGACAGTTTGATGCAAATTTTTAACAGTGTAAAGTTAATGGGAGGACTTTTATAATTTCCTTGCTTTTTATATAAACCGAGTTCGACTGTAATTTGTTTAGCGTGATCCAACTATTTTACCCTTGTTAAACTTGTGATAAAAACTTGTTATAAAAATTGTTATAAAATTAATTTAATACATCGATTGGCAGTAATACAGTTTAGGACGCATTCTACATACTTTACTTTACCATGTTCCAAAAGTATTATTCAATGTATGAATCAAAAATATTTTTAAATCGATAATTTCTTTTCCAATTATAACTGTTCAGCTGTCCTGATGGGGAAACATAGAATGGAAAGTTTCAGTTCTGAAAAAAAATCTTACGCTGTCATTGGTTATCAAAAATTCAAAAAACTTTGTAGCCGCACATGGAATTAGAAAGTTTAAGAGATGTCAGACAAAGTAAAAGTTAGACAGGAAAAGTTTTGGGCACTTATGTATTATCCTGGCCAGGTCATATTCACTGCACCAACAATGGCGCCGAATATATTAATTACAGTAATCATTATCTTTTTTTGCTTTCTTCATATTATCTGCATAGTTAATATTATATAGTTACCGTATTAAAGAAGTGGCGGCTCATGACTGGCTTTATTTGGGCCAATAATACATAGCTGAAAATATTTTATTCTTTTAATACCATACTTTTTTAAAATAAGTTTTTTTTTTTTTGTAATGACAGAACTTTGTGCTACAAAATAAGGCACAAATTTCATACAGTAAATTTGACAGCCATGTATTTAGTGCCCCAAATAAAGCCAGTCATGAGCGGCCACTGGGAGGAAGTATTTATATACGTATAACTATATAATATCATATAGCACATATATAGATATTATATTCATTGATACAGTATATTTACATTACATAATATTTATATTAGATTCATTCTGGTGAGCACAGAAAACCACTGAAAATAAAACTACCCATCGTTAATATCGTTTATAGCTAAAAGCCGAAAATTTGATGTTATGTATTTAATAAATGTATACTAAATTACTGTTTTGTATTATTTAAGCTATTATTATTATCATTTTTAACAATGTTATGTATTTATTAATTGTACATTACATTACCATTTTGAACACGATTGACAATTGACAACTATAGCGATCTATCTACCTGGTGCGGATAATACGCAAATACCAAGTTTTGAAACCGTTGTTTTTATGATTTAAATTAGAAGCTTCATGTGAAACTCAGCTGAACTAGAGGGTAAAATTTACTCTTGCAGGACATTAATGTGTCGGGAGTGATGTATGGAATTTTTAGGTAGATTTCGTAAGAAATACTACCTATTACATTCTCACCTAAGTTGGAAATTTTGAAAAATTTTTACAGATCTACGCCGATCATGACTCCCAGAACCCAAAACCACCCCCAGTTCAAAAGTTTATCTATCTATCTATGTATCTATCTATCTATCTATCTATCTATCCATCTATCTATCTATCTATCTATGTCACTTTTTTCTGACCACGATAACTGGAAAAATTCTGCATAAATCTCTTCCAAACTCATACATAAAATCAAGGGTCATAAAATCTCGGTCAAGTTCGTTAATGGGCAAAATTGAACCAAGGGGGGGGGGGAAATGGGGGGGGCTTTTTGTGAAAACAGAAAAACCCTCATAATTTATTTATTATTATACGTATCGAATCCGTTTAAAGTTATTATTACTTCTAGGAAAAGGGCCGAAAATTTATGTATGACAGATTTTTGATATAATTAAAAATGGCTCCAAGGGGGGGGGGGAAAGGGGGGGGGGTTTAGAAGAAAAAAAATCAGAGCTTCGTCAATTCGCAAGATATCAAATCCGCGTAAATTTATTATTAATCCTCTTAGTATTATCTAAAACTTTTATATTGACAAGTTTTTTATAGGACCAACCGTTATAGCAAAAAAAAAAAAAAAATTAAAAACAAAAACAATCCCTGCCGGCTCCGCCTGCAAACAAGTTATTTTTCGAAGTAGGCGGTTCCAACTCCCGCATCTTTTCGAAACTGATACATAAAATCAAGGGGCATAAAATCTCGGTCAAGTTCGTTAATGGGCAAAATCAAACCAAGGGGGGGGATGGGGGGCCTTTTTGTGAAAACAGAAGAAAACCCCATAATTTCTTAATTATGATACGTATCGAATCCGTTTAAAGTTATTATTACTTCTAGGCACAGGGCCAAAAACTTATGTATGACAGATTTTTGATATAATTAAAAATTGCCTTAAGGGGGGAGGGAGGGGGGTTTTAGAAGAAAAAAATTCGTAACTTCGTCAATTCCCAAGATTTCAAAAACGCTTAAATTTATTATAAATCCTCTTAATATTATCTAAAACTTTTATATTGACATGTTTTTTATAGGACCAACTCTTATAGCAAAAAAAAAAAAAAAAAATCCTTGCTGGCTCCGCCTGCAAACAAGTTTGGTTTCGAAGAAGGCGGTTCCAACTGCAGCATCATCGCAAAAAGGTCATTTCTTCCGCAATTCCCGACAAACAGGCGCCCCACGGCCTACGTCTTCGAAATCTACCTGTGCCTGTAGGCCGAGCCGTCAGGGATTTTTTTTTTTAGTATGCTTCCTTGTTTCAGTAACAAATGTCACCCACAGATGGTGCTGTGCGAAGAAAAAAGAGTTTGGGTTTTAAAGTCCCTAGAATATTCTGAGCATTATTACAGTTTGAGATAGATCAGCGCCATCTGTCGGTGACAGTTGGTACTAAAACAAGGAAGGCCTCTAAAGAAATTCCCGACTCCACACAATACCCCTCTGCAAGAATAACTTGTTGTTCTCTATAATAATTGCTTGTTGTTCTATTTTAAAAATAGTCAGTTTATTTTAGGATACCCTGTATTTCCATAACAGCGACATTTCATGGCAAATATTTCCAATGTAAAGCCAATATTGGAATTTCTTTGGAACCATTTCCAATAATGCAATATTGGCGTAATTTAACCAGTATAACCAATAGAGTGTTGTGCATAAGAGATAGGTCGATATTGCTTTAAAAATACAGCTATATTTTATCAAACCGACTTTACGTCTCATGTCTTTGACAGTCGAATGCAAGAAAATTAATGATATTCAATATATTTATTCAACAGTATAGTATAAATCAGTAATTTTAGTTTTCATCGGAGTTTTTTCTATAAAATGTTTCCGATGTTGTGGATTTGCAGAGAAACATTAGTCTAGATGGGGAAATGATCAATCTTTATCAATACTTTTTTATTATGGGTTTCTTTTTTTTATTGTTGAAAAATATTTTGAAAGTTAGATCATCTATCTTGATTAGAGTTAAGGTTTTTTTCCGATATTAATGATTTATAATTCAACATCAACTGATATATGTGTTTTTTTTCTTCAAACACGCTTGAAAGGATTTTTTTTTTAATCATTCAACGTATTTTAAATTTATGTTTGTTCATCCGTAGAATTGTTTATCAGTTTTCAAAAGAAAACAAGAAAGAAAAATCGTGTGTTATGCATAGATTATGAAACATTTTCCAACACATTCAAAATACTATAACGAAACTTCACCGTTTAACAAGGAACTTTTCTCCACAAGGGGAAATGTTTATTGAAAATTCATATTTTAGGATACAGATGTTGAATATTACATTAGAGACTAAAATAAAACTAATAAATCTGCAGATCAGGAGCCTCAACGTCAGCTCTAAAAGTCATTGTTTTTAACTCTCACTTTTCATATTATTTAGCATCTTAGAATCCGCAATTTATATCTTTTATATTACATACATATTTATAGGCATATACCATACTTCGGAGGTTTCAAAAATTAGAAACGTTAAATTAAACACGGTTTACGCAATGATATTCTGAAATTCTTATGAACTTCTTATTCTTGTAATTTTTTAGATAAAAAAATAAACTTGTAACAAAATAAATTCTCATTTATGTCAGCAGAATGTTAAAATCTCCCGAAAATAAATTATTTTGCTAATAAAATATTGCAGCAAGTGAGAGTTACTTGAATTTTATTATTGTGATATTCTTTGAAATAGGGTTGCCAAGCAACTAATAAATTAAAGAACAAAGTAAAAAAAAAAATTCATTTTAAAATTTATAAAAAATATGAAAATAAATTGTTTTATATTTCTCGAACAGATTTAAAAAATGTTCCAATAATTTAAACAATTAATTTCTAAATTTTAATAAATGTATCGGCAAATTTTTAAAGCTATTGAATATATATTTAAAACCTCAATGTAAAAAAAATTAGCAGCAGTAATTTTACGTTTAAATCCATTATTCAAATATATAATTTTCATTTCAGTTAAAAATAAAATTTGAAAATCGTCTGCATTCCCATAAGAAAGCATTATGACCTAAAACGAAATGTTCTATATTTTTCGAACGAATGAACCAAATGTAACTAAAAACTATAGAGCTAATTCCGGGTACCTAACCAACATACTCACCAAAATCAACCTAATCGGACGCTTTTTACGGCAGTTATCGCGGAACAGACAGACAGACAGACAGACAAACAAACAGTCGGAAACCAAAAAATTTTCGTGTCTGCACACTGAGCCTCAACTGACGCTTCGGCAATTAGTACAACGTTAGTTTTTACAATACTGGTTCCGATCACAACATTTCTTAATATTAAAAAAATAATTGATATAAGAAAAGTATAAAAGAAAGTAATTAGGAAATTTATGAAAAGAATACTTAATCCTAACACAACTAGTAATTTTGCTTGGTTCAAGCAGTAAGTTGAAATAGGAACAGTATGTTTGTTGAAGCATTTCAGTTACACCCTGTATAAATTAAAATATATTCTATTAAAAAGTACTTTACAAATGTAGGAAAAAAGGATCATAGATCCTTTTTAATAAATGAGAAATGTTTATTCAGAATGTTGTAATTTTCTTTTAGTTTATCATTAAAGGATCAAACAGAGTTATATTAATATTTTGTCTCACTGTAACATTTTTATTGAAATTGAAAGTATGACTCATTAGAAGACAATTACCATATATGTAATTTAGAACCGTTACTGAGCTTTTTTGGCATATGCATGTTGGGGATGAGCATTTTCCTATTTTATTTTTAAATGATGGGAAGCTATCGTGTCCACTAATGTAGTAAGCTATGACTGTTTTTTTTTTTTTAAATAAAGTTCAGATCCACTTTTCGCAAAATTTCATAAGTATCTCGGCCTTTTAATGAATATTACCAATCTTGCTGCCAATCTGTGACTATTTTTAGTCTAAAAATAATTTAACTTTTGAAAATGGGAATAAAAGAGTTTCCTTCTCGTTGTAACGGTCATTTGCCTAAGTAAACAATTTGGTAAATGCATAACACATTTGAAAATCGAATTTCAGCAATTTCCATCAATAGTCGGAAAAATATCGAATTGTTATGCGCAGCCCTGTATATGTCCTATAGATTTGTACATATACTACATAGTATGCTAAAATTTAGTTTAATGAAGAAACGAATTGCACAGTTGAAAATTCCTTTTCAACAATTTTCATCAATAAACGAAAAGGTGCCCGATTTCTTTGGTGCAGTCCTGTATATGATCTATATCGAATATATTTACCGAGTATATTTACCCGTGATAGAGCACAGACAGATAGACAGACAGATTTTCCGTTTTTTTTTGTTTTTTTTTTTCAAATATAGTTGAAAAATGTTTATGAATTCGGTTGGTCTGCCTGTATGTCCAAACCGAATTCATAAACACTTTTCAACTATTTTTGAAAAAAATTAAAAAATTGAAAATAAATTTTTAAAAACAATTTTAATAGTGTTTTGTCTTACATTTCCGTGTAAATCTGTAGGAAAATCGAGACTCCGCACTTCCTCTTAACCCTTGTTGGTTCAGTCTCCACGTTGATATTTAGCGTCAGTTGCAAATTGTTTTTTTGTTCATGGCTTATTTTTCTGTCTGTCTGTTTGTCTACCCACCTACATTGTTAAATTTTTTAGTTCGCAGTTAAATCATTCAGTGGTGTAAAGAAATTACTGAACTACAATATGCAGATGGAGCACCAAATAATACGACCGTCTGTAAGACATTATGCTACATTTCACACTTGCATTACAGAAGCGCCACCTGGAATAGAAGTCTAATATCTTGTGATCAGGACAGAGAAGGTATCAGTCTCTAAACAGCTGTCACTAGGTGCTGAATGCATACATAGTTTCTTTTAGAGACTCAAAAGTGTCAGACCTGAAAGACTTCAGAAAAGACATGATGTTGGCACGCATTTAGCTGAAACCTCTATGATGGAAACACCAAAAACGTTTGGACGATGGACAACGTTTCGGTCAAAAGTTCAGCTAAACAGCTGTCACTAGGTGCTGTATGCATACATAGTTTCTCTTAGAGACGCTGCAGTGTCAGACCTGAAAGACTTAAAAAAAGACATGATGTTGGCAAGCATTTAGCTGAAACCTCTATGATGGAAACACCAAAAGGTTTGGACGATGGACAATGTTCGGTTAAAAGTTCGGACGATGGACAACGATGGAGCATAGTATCAGACATTATAATACCCTTACACTAAAGGTGGCATGATGGAGTCCTCAAAGCAGAACAGTAGATGAAAGGCAAAGATGACAGAGAAAGATATACAGGTGTTGAAGCGCATAGTAGCCCGAAAACCCAAGTAATCGCTTTCCCAGATGACATCCGAAACTAAAAGTCATCTGCAGGGCCCTGTTTCAACTAAAACTGTCAACTGTTTGTGTTTTGGGGGCACTGTGCGCTTTAACATCCGTCTATCCTAATTCGTAATCATTGTTTTTCGTCCACTTTTATACTTTGAGGACACCATTATACCGCTTTTTGCGTACGGCTGTTATAATGTCTGATACTATGCTCCTCCCATCATCGTCCAAACGGTTGATGTTTCCATCACCGAGGCTCCAGATAAATGCGTGCCAACATCATGCCTCTTTTGAAGTGTTTCAGGTCTGTCACTGCAGCGTCGCTAACTATGTATGCATTCAGCACGTAATGACAGCTGTGAGAGATTGATACCTTCCCTTTTACGACCGCAGGATATTAGACTTCTATTCCAGGTGGCGCTCCTGCACTGCAAGTGTGAAATGTGGCATAATATTTTACAGGCATTCGTATTATTTTGTCCGCCCTCTGTACTTTTCCAATTGTAAAAAAAAAAAAAAAGTACATTAAGGAAAAAGAATCGCCAGTATACACAGGCACCAGGCACAGACACATACAAATGCAAATAAAAAGAAAGCCATCTAATTTACCTGGAAGCATCGTATTTATGTGCTTCATTCTACAATACGAACTTAACAACAAAATACGGAAAAATTCGTATTTTGAATTCGTATTAAAAAGTATTTGTTTTAAAGTAAAATTTAGTAATAAAGGGTGAAAATATCTAATCTTCTAAAATTAACGCTTTTCCAAAGTTTCGCACACTGCGTATTGCGTCCCGTAAAGTTTTGTGCCCCCCCCCCCCACACACACACACCACCACCACCGCGGTCACGGGATCTGCTGTCTAAATGCACCACTGGTCATATTTAAATGCAGTTAAGTTGCCCCAGAAAGTAACAGTTAAAAAAAAAAAACCCGCAATAATTTCTCTAGTTTTATTAACTTTTCTGCTTTTATATGATAATTTTACTATCTAAATTTTTTAAATTCTACAGTCAACAAAATATTTATAATTACATGCATAGGTATTTCATTTATTGCACTGTAGTGACGTTTTTATGAAGAAACCAAATACTTACGCAATTTGCGCAAATTTCATTTTCAATAGATCGACAAAATATTCATATTTATATTCGTATAAGCTTTTCATTCCATTTCAATTCACTTTATCAGCGTTTGTATATAAAAAATACTTACGTAACTCATCTAAAATTCATTTTCAATATTTGCTTTTTAAATTTAACATTCTGAAATTTTAAACCAAGCAAATATTCGAAATTCGACTAGAAAGTAATTTGTGATTTATTGAGACATAAAGTCAAAAAAAAAAAAAAAAGTATGTGATTTACTTATCTGAATCGAAATGTAATTTCTAATATTTATATTAATTTTTCATTTCAAGAATAACGACAGAATAAGCAAAACATTTTTTTTTCCCACAGACATATTCACTTTCATGTTTGTTTAATCTAATATCTAATACAGTTATTAGTAAACATTTATTCATGTAACCTTAAATATTTCGAATGGATTTAAATTATGAATTCTATTATTTGATAAATAAATTTTTATAATTTATAAATTATGAGGTTTGAAAATGCAGTGTATATATATATATATACATTTATATAAATGTAAATATATACATTTATATAAAGACCCGCTGGAAGTGAAAATTTATATTACATAAATGGTATCTAGAGTGTAAGACAGTTGGTTCATTAATCTCCATTAATATACAAACGCCTGCAAAATCAGTTATTTTTCATTACGCTAACTGAATCATGAACTCTAAATTTTTACCCTAGGACTGAAACCGGAAAACATTTACTTTTGTTTTTTATTTAAATTTTTATTTGTTAAAAATCTACATCGTAATAAATTGGAAATTCATATTAGCAGCTAGTTTATTAATTTTAGTTAAGAATTTTTCTTATATTATATATTATCTGGTACTATATATTTATTACATGATAAAGCTATAAATTTTTATTAATAAACCTTTGTTATTTTTTTAAACTGATGAGCAAAAAATTTTGTAATTTCGATCATCCATCATGATTACAGTTAATGAAAGCTTTTAAAGATGCACTTTTAACGTATTATCATGATTTTTTTAAGCAGACGTTAATAAAAATGAAATATCAGTCCATAGTTGCCAATCTCCCGATTTTTTTCATACCAATGTTTTTATGTAAAAATATTTGTTTTATTTAATCATATAATATCTGAAATTTAATAAAGCGAAAATTTTTGTAATTTCGATCATCCATCATGATTACAGTTAATGAAAGCTTTTAAAGATGCACTTTTAACGTATTATCATGATTTTTTTAAGCAGACGTTAATAAAAATGAAATATCAGTCCATAGTTGCCAATCTCCCGATTTTTTTCATACCAATATTTTTATGTAAAAATATTTGTTTTATTTAATCATATAATATCTGAAATTTAATAAAGCGAAAATTTTAGTAAAATGTTACTGGTATACAAAAAATCGGGAGGTAGGCAACTATGTATCACTATTGTTTTTCAAGAAAGCATATTGATAAATATCAGGCATATTAGGGTACAAGGCATACATATTGCTCTGCCAAATTGTTTGTATAAAATTTGTATTTAGAACAAAAATTATATATAGATATAATAATATAAGAATTTTAAAGAGAAATAGCTTATCTTTATTAATAACCAATATACGAAGTGAAAATGGCTTTGTCCAAGGTGTCTGTGACCAAATAAAGCAACTTTAGTAAAGTGTTTGTAATTTTAATAATTTTTTTAGTGTAAAAAACTGGTGTAAGTTACATTGATTTTTATTAATTCTCATGTATATGAAATACAATTAGAAACATACAACGATGTAAGTTTTATTTTATAACTTTCTTCATTTCATTGTACATTATAAAATCATCATTGAAATCAGGTTTGTAATTTTAATCAGATTTGTTAAGATTATTAATTTTTACCACAGCAAATCACGAAGTATGAAAACAAAAAGTACTAATGCAATGACATTAATATCTTTGATTTTTAATTCAAGAATGTGAACATCATAACTAAAATATGGAATATCCAATTTTTTGTTTGTTCACCATCCTTTTATCAAGAATTATTTACTCAAGGATTCTGAATCCTTATTTTATTAGAATTGTGAATAATAAAATAAATCGCCATTATTTATGTTAATTTGTATTTACGGAAAATGAGTAAAATAACAACAATAATAATAAACACAAAATAGAACAGCATTTATTTTCTAACTTCATTCATTTATTGTAACATTACAAAATTCTGAGTAGTATAAAATAATCGAAATGAAATTTAAAAAGGATTTTATTTTCATTTCTTAAAATTTGCTAACTATGCAAACAAAAAGCACTAATGCAACCACATAATGTCCTTTGATTTTTAATTCAAGAATGGCAACACAGTAACCAAAAGAATTAATTTTATGGACAATTACAATTTTATGTTTGTTCAACCTGATGCTGTTATCGGAAATGTTTACTCAAGGATTTCGAATTCTTATTTCATTCGAACCGTGAATTCTAAAATAAATATTCAACTCTTTGAGGATTAAATATTATATAGGAAATAATTAAACAGTTAAAAAAAAATCTCTATTCGAAGTATAAAATCATTTAGTAAATTTACTTTGTTTGAGACACATTTACTATAATCATAGCTTTAATAAAAAGCGTAACGTATAGCTTAGGATACTTTTAATTTGGCTTTGTAAATGTATGTGAATCGTAATTATCATCTTTCTTTTTCTAATCGACTTCCAACAAAGGTTATACTGTTAGTTTGTATGTTTTATTAAATATATATCCCATAGCTTTTGAAAGGATGCTCCAGTTTTCAAATTTTTTTTAATAAGATAATTATTATTATTTTTTTTAACATATTCCAACCTAGTTGAAAAGTGTTTATAACTTCGGTTTGTCTGTCCGTCTGTCCGTGCTGCAACTCCCGTAAATATGCTCAGATTGTCCTGAAATTTTTGTATGTTATTGATGTATACTATGGCATGATCCCTATTGAAAATGAAGTGTGTACCATTTATAGTTTATTTACAGGGACAGTCAAAAGTATTCTGTTACATTACAGTCAATGGAAAAAAATCGTTTCAAGTGCATTTTGATGATGTTACGCCAGTTGAAACATGATGAAATTAATACACAATTATGAAGAGCAGTAAAACATACTTTTTGTAAAATATGGGGCGCAAAGCCTTTATTATTCTTTTACAGGGTTATACAAAAGAATTCTGTTGCATAATGTTTTACGGGGGAAAGTCGTTTGTCGTGTAATTTAATGATGTTTCACTATTTCAAACATAATGAAGCTTATATGCATTACTGAGGTTCACTATAAATTGTTCCCTGGAAAGTATGGTGGGCATTGCTTTTATCGTTCACATACAGGGCACACACAGGAGTTCTGTTATAGTCTTAGTGTGATAATTACAGCCGTGTGAGAAGTGTGTTTTCAACTATGGTTTTCGTTTTAAAGTTTAACTTCATTTTTGCATATTACGTGGTGTGTATAAATTCTGTTGATCGTATACAGGGCTACACAAAAGAATTCATAATATTACTGACTAGGAGTGTGAATTGCTTAAGGGTATTTTTAATTGTGTTAGGCCTTTACCTGCTGACTATATTTAGTAGACTAATAGAAGTTTGTGGAATATAAATAAATTGATATACAGGGCTACGCAAAGAACAAGATACATTGCCGTTTATGATTTGTAACTGCTGGAAATGAGTTTTAAGTTGTTTTATGTGTTTTAAACCTAAATTAAATTTTAACTTAATATGTTTTGTGTACAAAAGTCTTTAGATAGTATTCAAGGCTTACAAAAGATTTCGAGTGTCTTTCTATCGATTGGCGAAAATCGCTAAATGTGAATTTTCTAACTGAAATAAATTTTATCATGCTATATAGTATATATCCAAATCTATAGATCCTATACAGGGCTGCACAATATAATTCGACTACTTTTTCCACTATAGAATGTAATTGCTAAAAGTGGATTCTTAAATGTGTTACATGTTTCCTAAACTGTTTACTAAATATCTTCTCTCACTTTTAACGGTGAAGTTTCGTTACAGTTTTTTTTTTATGTGTTGGAAAGCGTTTCATAATCCATGCTTGAAGCATGATTTTTCGTTCTTTTTTAATTGACTTCGAGAAAAGGTTATACTTTTAGTTTCCATGTTTTTTTAATATATGTCTACGCATAGCTTTTGAACGGATGCTTCCGATTTTCACAACTTTTATTTAACATATTTATTCTTTTTATATTTTTAATAGACTTCCTTCCATTAAAAGTTACATCTGTAGTTTGTATGTTTTGTTTAATTTATGTCCACGCATAGCTTTTAAACTCATGCTATAATTCTTCTTTTTATAAAAAAAATCATCTTTTTCCCCCTTTTTAATCGACTTCCAACAAAAGTTGTAATTATTAGTTTGCATGTTTTTTTAGTAGGTTTTGAACGGATGCTCCAATTTTCATAATTATTTTTATAACAGAATTCTTCTTTTTTCTTTTTTTAATCCACTTCTAACAAAGGTTATAAGGTTCTATTAGTTTATATGTTTTTGTAATGTATGACCACGCATTAGCTATAATACGGATGCTCCGATTTTCACAATTCTTCTTTCTATAAGAAAATTTTCTTTTTTTTTTTTTTTAATCGGCTTCTAGTACAGGTTATACTACACTGCTCAAAACAATTAAAGGATATTTGAAGTTTTATATAAAATAAAGATATAAACGAAATTTTTTTGCCGAAAATAGAAGAAGAGAATCACAAATGCAAATTTTTCTGGTTTTCAAACTGTGGAGTATGCAAATTTTGAGTTCGACGTCAAAAACGTCGCTTCAGCGGCAGCGAATGAAATTTGACTTTCAACTGGATAAAAGAGAATGAAGACAAGGATGATCGGTATTCAGTGATTGCTTTTTTTCGATGAGTACGATGTCTCAGCGAAGTCATTTGACAGATTCAGAAGCTTGGAGAATTGTTGGTAGGTTAGAAGGAGGCCAAACTCAAGCCGAAGTAGCGCAAGCCATTGGAGTGTCACAAAGTGTCATTTCCAGGATCTGGAACCGTTTTTTGGAGAGTGGATGTGCAGGCCGAAGACCAGGGCAAGGTCGTAGACGGGCAACAACGCCCAATGAAGATCGGTATTTAGCGTTAACAGCTCGGAGACACCGAAACATGAACGCTACTCTTCTCCAACAACACCTTCGCTCGGCTACAGGCACCACGATTTCAACTCAGACTGTCCGAAACCGGCTCCATGCTGTAGGTCTGTATGCTCGCCGACCGATGGTATGTGTTAGATTAACATCAAGGCATCGTCGCGACCGCAGGGAGTGGGCAACCGAGCATGTCAACTGGAGGAGAAATGAATGGAGCAATATTCTGTTTTCTGACGAGTTCCGTTTTTTTGTGCATCCGGATAATAGGCGTATTTTCATCTGGAGGGACCGTGGCAGTAGGAATAATCCTGCGTTCGTGCACGAAAGTGTCAGATTTGGCGGTGGAGGAGTGTTGGTGTATGGTGGCATCTCCATTGACGGGCGCCTCTACATCATTCGAGATGGAGCTCTGACTGGTCGCCGATATAGGGATGAGATCCTCAGACCTATTGTAGTCCCTTACGCTGCAGCAATCGGAGATAACTTCATTTTAATGGACGATAACTGCAGGCCACATCGTGCAAACCTGGTGGAGGATTTCCTTTTTGAGGAAGGAATCGTTCGAATGGAATGGCCAGCGTGTTCTCCAGACATGAATCCAATCGAGCACGTTTGGGACGCTCTAGGAAGACGAGTTTCTGGCCGCCAACAACCCCCACAAACTCTCCAAGAACTGGAAAGAGCTCTTCTGGAAGAGTGGGGCAGAATACCCCAACTCGTCATTAATAGCCTCATTGAGTCCATGCCTCAAAGGTGTTCAACGTTGCTGGCCGCCCGTGGAAACCATACCCCCTACTGAAAATGATTTTCTTTGAAGAAAACACCTTTTCTTATTCTTTTTTTCTCATATGCACAAATTGTGTTTTTTTTCCTTTTGTACACAAATGCGCAATAAAATGCATTTTTTTCTGCCAAACATGTGTAATTTATTCTCATATAACCTACTATGTCTGTCGACCACGTATCAATCAGCTAAAAAGTTTCCCAGATACAAAATCCACCTAAAACTGCAATATCCTTTAATTGTTTTGAGCAGTGTATTAGTTCATATGTTTTTCTTTAAAGGTATATCCGCGCGTAGCTTTAAATGGATTCTCTCATTTTCATAATTCTTCTTTTTATAACATATTCTCTTCCTTTTTTTAATCGACTTCCAACAAAGGTTATAATATTATTTTGTGTGGTTTTTAGGTAGATTTCGTAAGAAATACTACCTATTACATTCTCACCTAAGTTGGAAATTTTGAAAAATTTTTGCAGATCTACGCCGATCATGACTCCCAGAACCCAAAACCACCCCCAGTTCAAAACTTTATCTATCTATCTATCTATCTATCTATGTCACTTTTTTCTGACCACGATAACTGGAAAAATTCTGCATTAATCTTTTACAAACTGATACATAAAATCAAGGGGCATAAAATCTCGGTCAAGTTCGTTAATGGGCAAAATCGAACCAGGGGGGGGGGGGGGATGGGGGGAACTTTTTGTGAAAACAGAAAAAACCCATAATTTCTTAATTATGATACGTATCGATCCGTTTGAAGTTATTATTATTTCTAGGAGAAGGGCCGAAAATTTATGTATGACAGATTTTTGATATAATTGAAAATTGCGTTAACGGGGGGGGGGGGGGGGGGAAAGGGGTTTAGAAGAAAAAAATTCATAACTTCGCCAATTCTCAAGATTTCAAATCCGCTTAAATTTATTATTAATCCTCTTAATATTATCTAAAACTTTTATATTGACAAGTTTTTTATAGGACCAACCGTTATAGCGGAAAAAAAAAATATCCCTGCCGGCTCCGCCTGCAAACAAGTTAGGTTTCGAAGTAGGCGGTTCCAACTGCCGCATCATCGTAAAAAGGTCATTTATTCCGCAATTCCCGACAAACAGGAGCCCCACGGTCTGCGTCTTCGAAATCTACCTGTGCCTGTAGGCCGAGCCGTCAGGGATTTTTAATGTATGTCCACGCATAGCTTTTGAACTTATGCTCCGATTTTCACAATTCTTCTTTTTATAACATAATTATGCTCTTCCTCTTTTAATCGACTTCCAACAAAGATTATACTATTATTTTGTGTGGTTTTTTAATTTATGTCCACGCATAGCTTTTGAACAGATGCTCTGATTTTAATAATTTTTCTTTTTATAACATAATTATGCTCTTCCTTTTTTAGTCGACATCGAACAAAGATTATACTATTATTTTGTGTGTGTGTGTTTTATGTATGTCCACATATAGCTTTTGAACGGGTGCTCCGATTTACGTAATAATTCTTCTTCATTGGAAAGGGCTTATTCTGGTGTTGGACCCGTATAGATTTCATTAAGATCTAAAGTTTGTCTTTCTGTCTGGTTTTCTTGTCTTGACTTTTAATTTTATTGGCTTTAACTTTCGTAATAATTGACCAATCGTCATAAAACTTGAATGTGTTGTTAAGGTACACAATATTCTTCTTATAATAGTCGTCGTATCGTTCCCACTAAAATACGCTAACTGGTGTACAATCACAGCATTATGAGTACTGCGCCTACTCGCTGACACAAAAAGAACGGATTTTTTTTCCAGCGTTTGTACGGTCCTTTGAAGTTAAATATCAGTAATTTCCAAAAGCCTTATCCTTCACCTTATTTTTCTAAGATTAAATAAGGCAAAGAATATTGCTAGAAAATGGTGGTATTCAAATTCAATGTATCTTATAACGCTGAAAAAAAAATCGCCTTACAATAACCGGAATTACAATAACCCCATCCAGGGGACAAAAACATTTGTTCAATAAGGGTACGTAAATGTCATCACGTATGTGATCAAGTAAAGGTCATTGACTGCTTCAGAAATAAGCTGATGCTCTTCGATAGAACCATGACATGGGTGGTAAATGTGCATTTTTTCAGTTACGCGCAGGGATTGAGTGGATGTGAGTTCGATCCTCAGAAGGACGTTAATCGATTTTTTTCTTGTCAGGATTTAAAATTCAGGACGTACAATTTAAAATTGTACGTCCATTTTTTTTGTTAAACAAACTGATAAAAAAACACTCGAAATTTAATTTATTCTTTTAAAATTGTATTTATTTCAATAAATTGTCCTTCATCATTTGTTTTTTCTTTTTAGTACATTTTAATAAAAGCTTGTTGAAACATTTTTTTACTTATAATTTATTTGCTTTTAAAAATGTATTTATTTCAGTAAATTGTCCTTTATCATTCTTTTTTCCTTTTTAGTACATTATAATAAAAGCTTGTTAAAACATTTTTTTACTTATAATTTATTTGCTTTTAAAAATGTATTTATTTCAATAAATTGTCCTTCATCATTCTTTTTTCCTTTTTAGTACATTATAATAAAAGCTTGTTAAAACAATTTTTTACTTATAATTTATTTGCTTTTTCCGTTTAAAAATGTATTTATTTCAATAAATTGTCCTTCATCATTTTTTTTTCTGTTTTAGTACATTAAAATAAAAGCTTGTTAAAACATTTTTTTACTTAATTTATTTGCTTTTAAGTGCGCTAGAAAACATTTTTTTTTTTTTTTTTGAAAATCACTTTTTAAAACAATCTTTGTGTATGTATAAATATATCAACAAGCATAAGTCGGGACAATAGTTCTTCCTTACCACCCTTCGCATGATTTTTCATTTATTTTTACTTGCGATAGATCGCGAACTACAAAAAACAACAAGCTGGAAATTCTACGTCAAACATGACAAATGAGGTGCGTTCGTACTATAGCTAGTTATATAAATATTCAGATATTGATGATTTTTAATTCTGTGAAATGAATTATATCGTCTGCAGATTCATTTCTGTCATAAAATAAGTATCTCGGTCGCTTGACGATTAAACCTCGGAAGCTCCTATAACAAGAAAGCACAGATTTTTAAAAAAAAATAATTCATATTTCTTAATAAATGTTTTTATTAATATTTTCTAAAGTTTTGATTCGATTTTTATAAAATTTGAAATGTCTCGACAAATTCTGCAAAGATAATATATCTTAAATTTCAAACCATTCGGTTGGGTAGTTTTTGCGTTGTTATATGCGGACGGACGGACAGACGGAAGGACGGACCAGACGACGACAAAAGGTGCTACGTATTTATATAATTACGAACGCACCTAAAAACAAACACAAACAGATAATGTAACCACACAAATCCCTTCGCTTTTGAATACAAGAATGGCACCATCCTAACCAACAGAATTAAATTATTTACAGTTTTCTGTTTGTGTTCAACTTGATACATTATCGGGGAATGTTTACTCCAGGATTTTTAATACTTCATTTATTTAAGCTATTAAATTCTAAACTAAATATTGAATTCTTCAAATATTAAAAATATACTTAAATAAGAAAATAATTAAATTAAATTTCAAATTAAAATGACAAAGGAAAGGATTTTTTTTTCATTATAAAAAAAATAAAATCCTTCAGTTAATTTATTTTGTTTTAGGCAAGTTTTTTACAACCACAAATTTATTGAAAAAAAAAGAGTGTAAAACATAGTAATAATAATAATAATAATAATAATAATAATAATAATAATAATATATTTAATATCCACTTAAAAAAATCTAAGCTTGCCACTATTTTTTTTGGTAAAGCTTACTGAAAAATATCTGGTCTGATGCAGTAGATAATTTATCATTATCATTTTTGTATGACATTCGCAATTATAACAAAACCTATCATATGTATTTGAAGATCATAGCAATTGATTTTTTTTTTTCTTTAGAAATGGCTTTTTTTTTAGTCTGTGAATACAAGAAGAAAACATATTTCATAAAAGTATTTTCCAAATAGGTTTTCAGATATATAAACATAGATGTAATTTGCATTCATTTTGATTTACAACGAGGTATTAAAAAAAGTTAAAAACAAGTGGGTAAGTGTGATCGAAAATCGCTCAAAGGGTTTCGTTTAATATTCCTTTCAAAACACTTTATCCTTTCTTTAATAAATCCAAATAAATTTCATTTTCAAAAAAAAAAAAAAAAAAAAAAGTTATGTTTTTTATAAAGTAAAAATTTACCGGTTGTTGTTGTTGTTCTTGAATTGACCCCATTGGGCCCGCAGAGCAGCTTTCTATTTCTGTATAGCTGTCATAATCCACTACGCATGATCCATAATTCATATAAACTAAATCTCCTAATTCTGAACTAGATGATTACAGATGAGAGATTTGCATTTGGATTGGCACCCCCAGGCTTATATACAACTTGGAGGATTTAGGAGCCACGAACAGATTTAACCGGTCTATTTTTATTTATTTTACTTTATTAATTAATTAATTTATTTATTATTTTATTATTTATTTTATTAATTTACCGGTCTATTTTTCTCGTTTTTTCGAATATCTAAACCAACCCGATAGCGGGCGAAGTAATAATATCTGTCATGTGGACTAAATGCGATATTTAAAAAAAATAATTTCAAAATTAACCATGTTCTACACCTTCAAAATGTTAAAATATGCGAATATTTCCATAATCGGGTTTTTATCATGATTCAATACCTTCCTCAAACTCATATATTTACTATTCATATTGATACTCGCTTTGTATTATTCTGAAACATTTGAAAAAATTGTTAAACTTCCGATATGACGTCAGATTTTCTTTTTAATTCTCTAATGACGTGATATTAATCTGTTTTGTATACATACACATACTCATACTCCTTGTATTATTGAGATATCTTTCCGTTTTATTACCACTATGACGTCAATAAATTTTATTTCAAATTAATCTTTTTTCAATTGGTGAAACTTTTTATTTCATTTTCATTTTTCACGTGGAAATCGTCTGATAGAAAATTAATTCTTGTAGAAAGAATTTCATCGTGGATTTTTAATTTTTGGCATCTGCTATAACGAAAAATGTTTGAATTTAATAGGAAAAGGCTGTTAGAATTTTGGTTTTTTATCTCTATTTTTTAAAATAATACGAATTTTTAAAATTTTAATATTTTGAGCTCTTTATAGCTAGTATTCAGGTATATACACAATGTTTCAACTCTGTAAGTTACATAGTTTTTGAGAATGGCTCTGTGACAGACAGACAACGGAGCGGGAGTAATAGAGTTTCGTGAGATGAACGAAACCCTAAAAATAGCGTAAAACGAGACAGTTTTTTATACATTTTAACAGTATAAAATAATCGAAATCGGATTTGACACGATTTTAAGTTTATTTTTACTCAAAAAAAGTTACGTAGTATAAAAAACAAAAAATGCTAATGCAAACACACAAATATATATTTTTTTAATTCTTAATATTTTTTAATTCTTAATTCAAGAATTGCAATATTATAACCAAAAGAATTATTTTTTATATTACAAATGCATTTAAATTTGCGTTTGTTCAGTACGTTCAGGGAATATTTACACAAGGATTTAAAATCTTTATTGTATTCAAACTATGAATTGTAAAATAAATATTGAGTTATTTGAATACAATGGAAATAATTAAGTTTTAAAATAAAACTGATTAACTAAATGAATTTTTAATTGAATTTTCTAAGAATACGATGGTTCAACTAATTTATTTTGTTTGAGGCAATTTTACTATTAATATAATCCTAGCTCTATCAAATTGAGAACATATAGCTATGAATACAATAATGCTTTAATACGAATACATTTAATTTGACCATGTAAATTTGCTTGAATGGCATTAAATTAAATATCATTTAAATAAATAAGATGTTTAACGGAAATAAGTTTTAGAACTTTTATAAAATAACAAAATCAGCTAAAATATAATTGCAAGAAACCTTTTGTATGTCCAACATACAAATAAAATACTGCTGCGAAATAAAAATAAACAAAAATACTGTTCGGTTGCGTCAAAATTATTAGAGTCGAACATCGGCATAACGTAACACCAAGGACCTTATAGACTATTATCATATATCGTGTTTCACGAAGTAACCCTAACTCAGAAAATAAATAACTCGGAAACGGTGATAGATAAAAGAATGAAACCAGTGGTATGTTAATTAAAAAACTCGTAAAAATCTGTTACAGAAACCTCAAAAGTTTAGTAACAATTTGCGCCGATAGATGGCGTTGCGGGTTGTATGCCGATACATCGTAAGCTGTATCACATCACCTTTCACACAACACACAAGATTGACATATAGCCCCCCCCCCCCCCGCTCGTCGAATGGTAAAGGATTGTTGCTGTCTTACAGTGTCACTTCCGGGATTTATTTCACTGTTCGCTAATAACGATCACGTTTCAACGGCGAAATCATCGACGACTGATCGTTTTTGGAGTCTGAGCTCTCCTTACAAGGACCCGTAATGCTGCCTGTAGCGCCATCTATCGATGCTATTTGTAACTAAACTTTTGAGGTTTCTGTATCAGATTTTTAAGGGTTTTTTAATAAACATACCATTAGTTTCATGCTTATATCTATCACCATTTCCGAGTTATTTATTTTCAAAGTTAGGGGTCCTTCGTGAAACACCCGTTATGAACACAATATAAAAAATAACAATGTTTCTTAATATACGAAAATATAACATAACTACGAGCGAAAATATACAATAAATTCTTCCGACTTTCGTACAATACAGAAAAGCGTCTTTATCTTTAGAAACCTCAGAAAGCAATATATTTTTTAGATTTAAAGAAGCTCTATAAAAACAAATTTTCTTTTTCTGCTACTGATTTTTGGAAAAGTTTCCGAATAGTTTTTATAGTGTATTAATCGGTTTTCTCAAACCGGAATATCGGTTTTTATGATGATATCCATTCTCAATTAAACATTTTAACTGAATTTATAAATGCAAGAGTAACAAAATAATATGAATTTTAATGATAATTTGTAATAATGTTAATGTTAATGTTAATGTAATAAGTTAATGTTTGTCTGTATAATATGTTGGTTGAACATGAAAATGGTTTACTTGAGGATTGATAGCATTCTGAAAACCGACATTCCAGCTCCAGGAATGTCATTAATACACTATAAAGCTACTCGGAAACGTCTCTAAAAATAAGGGGCAGCAAAAGAATGTTTGTTTTTATAAATGCTTCTTGAAAATATATTGGTTTCTGAGGTTTCTAAAGATAAAGAACGCTTTTCAGAATCGTGCGTGTCTCGGAAGAGGGTATTATGTATTTTCGTTCGTAGTTATATAATATTCTCATACATTAAAATACATTTGTCTTTTTTGCTGTTTAGAGTAAAATTATGCGTTCGTAATTTAGAAAGGAATTATTAAACATAATAGTATAAGCGAAGTGACTCTGCATGACTGTTCCTCTATAACCTATGTTTGTATGCATCTGCTTATTTATTTATTTATTATTATTTTTTTTTACAGTGTAATACGAAAACTAAAATTATTTTCAGTGAAAATATTAAGAAAAAAAAGTAGTAAATTCTAAAATATGGAAACAATTTAAGTTTTTTTAACTATATTTTCGAAAATAATTCATGAAATTCTGCCAAAATATCACTTAAATATTAATATTATCACTTAATTGTTTACGTTATCTTGTCTGGAAGAATTTTAATTTGAATCCTCCTCTTCTTCTTTTAAACATATTTATTAGATTTCATTTTTGAATCATGTTACAGTTTCTGTGCCAATGTTTTATGTTAAATGGAAGCTAACATATTAAATTAAATTTGACTAAACTCCCACTTATGCCTATAAATAGTACAAAGTAGACATTCTCTCTATTTTGAATGAATAATTACACGTGAAATGACAAAGTAAGTAAGTAGATGCATACTGAAACACATAAGAAAACCAAGATTAAAAAATGAATGCATAATTTTTTTAACAAAGTCTTTTTAAACAATAAAAGGAAAAAAAAATATATGGAAAATATCTGGAAAAAGGAAAGCAAGGAGCAAATAATTAAAAGAAATAATTAATAGCTTTGATTTTTCCTTAATTTTTCAGTTAATTGAATTTTGTTTTCAAATATTTATTGAATACATTGTACAGAACAATTCTTTGAAGATTTTCTTGTGAAATAGCATAAATACTGCAAAATAGATTCAAATTTTCCCGAGAGACATTTCGAAATTTGCGTTTCTAATTATTTTTAAATGTACCATCAATCAAAATTTAAGTAAAGTAAGAATATTTTTATAATCCATTTCGAGAAATATCGGAACGGATGATTAAACTATTGAAATCGTATGTTTTAAGTATCGACGAAGAGTCGTCTATATATGTAAAAGGCAAAGTGGATCTGTTTCGACCAATTTCGTCTGATCTGAGCATGCGCAATGAGCACTTTAGGGTGTTTTTCTGTCGCTAAACGAAGCGGAAAACCAGTTCTTTTATTTAAGATGAACATTGAGCGAAATCGAGATAGCCCAGTGGTCTAAGGCAGCAGAAAGAGGAAGCAAGGTCCTTTAAAGAGAGTGTGGGCTCGAACCTGTTTGAGTGTGGCCTGAAGATGGCCTGGAGTGTGGGCTGAAGATGTTTCTCAGATATTGTTAGTGTTCTGATTACTTGTAAGTTTTAATTTTTCCCAATTGGACGAAAAAGTCCGGGCCAGGATCCGAACCAGGTATCTCTTTGGCTGAACCTGCCTTGAAATTCTGGGGTAGCTGGTATTTTGAAACAATCTGATTTTTGCTATTCTGAAATTCGCATTCAAATTCAGTATTAAAGAAAATCGGGATTGAATCTTCTATAATCCGGTTCCAAGCATTTTAGCTTCGGGTGTTTGAGTAAAATGAGTTGAATTTTTAAAAACATGGACTATGAAAGCTACCTTTTTCTCCCGGTACAGGCCGGAAGGACTTTTTTCAAATTGCATACACATTCTAAAAAAAAAAAAAAAAAAAAAAAAAAAAAAAATCTATTTAATTTATAAGTGAATTTAATTATTTAGTTAAGGAAAGAATACTTTCTATTTCCCTTTAAAAATGGTTTATTTATCAAATTGAATAGAGGTTGTTTTCTGATAGTAATAAAACTTTCTTACACAAAAAAGAAAAAAAAAAAAGAAATAACAATAATTTATATTTGTCAACGAAAGAATATATTTTCTTTTGAAATAATTTTTTCACTGTTAGGAAACAAGTAAAAACAATAATTAAAGTAAACAACTATCAATATACATTAATAACCGCCACTGTAATTCTTTTTTTTTTTTTCAATGATGACTTAATATTTTTCTTTTAATCATTTATCATCATTACACATAATGCGAAATTTCTTTTATTTGTGTATTTTTAAATACACCATCAATCAAAAACTTTTTTAACGCTTCTATTCACATGCAAATTTCAATTTTTCTTCTTTTATGAGATAAATGGAGTAAAGATGAGACGGGGTCAGTTGGAATCCGAAACGGACTCGGACTCTGTCTGAAAATGAACATTTTATTTATTCAAAAATGAGAAGAGGGGACAAATACATGCAATTTGAGAAAAACAAAGAATGTAGTCTAGTTTCCCAAAGTGTTTTGCAATCCTATAAAAACAAGTTTGAAATGAAAATGAATTTTTATTGCTGGGATATATTCCATCTCTGAAGCCACTGTTAGTAACATAAAGAAGATGTGAAATATCCATGGTCGATATGAACTTACTGTATGAAGTCCTCACAAAAATTACTGGAAAACGGAACTCATGTCCTTCTGTCATAAATGAACAATGATTTTTTTAAAAGAATAAAAATTTTTAGAAAGATCGTTCAAAAAAATGGTTTGCCTGAGATATGAGTTACATTCACCAATGTATAGATTCTGAGATAACTTCAGTGGAAATTAGGTTAATAAAATATCTCAATCCATTAGAGAAAATAAACACAGGAGATTCGTTCATTATGAGTCATAAAAATATTAAACCATGGAGGTAATCATTCGCAAAGCAAGATCTCCATGGTGAAAAAAATCGCAAGCAGACAACATAATTCATTTCACTGAAATAATGAGGATTATTTTTTTTTCTTTTTACACTGTGAAACTAGTTATAAAATGAACGCACCTCATATGTCACGTTTAACACAAAATTTCCAACCTGTTTACTTAGATATCATCGTTCACCTTATTAAAGGCGAAGTTTTGTTACAGTATTCTGAATGTATCGGAAAATGTTTCATAATCTGTGCTTGACGCATGATTTTTCTTTCTTGTTAGACACACATAAAAGTAATAACAAAACATGTGATTTGTCATCAAAGTTTGACAGCCAGAATTTTCAATTGAACTTTTTTTCTTCGTTATTATTGATTATCTGAAAATATTAGAGAAATTATAAAGCTATTAATATTTACATACAACACTTTTTTCGATATTTTTTGAGTGATTTACATAATATTTTTCGTTTAATCATCTATCTTAGTTAGAAATAAAGTGAAGGATCTATTATTGATGATTATTAAATACACCATCAATCAATTTTTATTTTTTAAAAGAAAGATCTTCTTTACACGCAAGCAAATGTCGCTTGTTATTTTCATGAGATAGTCAAAAAATGCCTTCTATGATTAAGCTAGTAAGATAACAACTGGGTTCTAAGTTTTCTTAAAGATGTGTTCAGTAAAAACACAATTATAGACCGCGTAAACATAATGATGTTGAAGAATATGTAGTTTTTATTTATTTATTTATTTTATTTATATTTATTTATTATTATTTTTTTTTTTTTGCAGTCATGCATACACGAGAAAATTTGTTTTTATGAAGTTCTTAGTTAAAGAAAAAACGGTTTTATGGAAACTTGTTAATCTCTTATTTTTATTAATGGAATACTTGATTAATACTAATACTACTACTAATAATAATAATGCGAAATGAAGCTTCAATTTTCTTTTCTTCTTCTCTCTTTTTTTCATTTTATTTATTTATTTTTTAAAGCATTATAATAGTCAAAATCAGATAAATAAGATTTCGATATTACACGGTTCACAAGTTACATAATAAATAAATAAATCAATAAAATAATACAACTCCACTAAAACTTGCGAAAAGGTAAACTATGCATAATAGAGATCTGCCTTTAGGCAAAATCAATTTTTTGTAAGCTTTTGGGGGGAAAAATCATCCTTTTTTACGACACAGATTTCACTGTTTAATAGCAATATTGTTTAACCCTTTAGCGGGCGGTGTCCACAAAAAAGGACACCTAATTTTAATTCAAAAACTGACAAACGCCACCAAGAATATTTAGTAATTTTTTTCCTTTTATAAAGTACGGGAAAATAAGCAAGTTTCTATTTTCTAATGAATTATTTTTCAAATTCTGGTGTCAGTCCATTATTTCATCATTTTAAAAGCAAACTTACTCCGCGCCGGAAAGGGTTAAGCCCTTCGGGGACTTGGGTGCATGCATAAGGTATACATCTTCAAAATTAGAATACAGGATTTGTTACCAATATTAAAGAAAAATAATATATATCTTACTTTATTAAAGGTCCTTTTGTTCTTATATAAATTTAGGTGACTATTAAAAAAACAAAACAAGTGGTGCGAACTCAATAAAATTTGTGCATGGGACGTCGGTCCCAAAGGTATTAAACAAGAAACTGACCTGAAACCACAGGATAGATATAATTTCGAGATTTAAAGAAGAATTTATAAAAGCAAAGTTCCTTTTGGTGCCACTGATTTTCAGAAACGTTTCCGAATAGTTTTTAGCTCACAGGCTATCAAAGCCTGAGAGCTTGAGGTGCCCGCCTGTTCTGCATGTACGTATGTATGTACGTAACGCGATAACTCTTGATAGAACTAACCGTATTACTTTAAATTTTGTTTATAGGTTCCTTGTGATAAGGCGCTTCCCTGATTAGTTTTGGAGGTTCATTGGTTAAGCATAAAGGGGGAAAACGGGGGGGGGGTAATCCCCCCTAATTTAGATAAATGGGTTTTTCATGCAGAATTCTCCGATTTTCTTCAAATTTTGTATATAGGTTCATTGTGATAATGCGCTTCTTTGAATAGTTTTGGAGGTTCATTGGTTAAGTATAAAGGGGGGGAGGGAAGGGGGCTAATTGCCTTCCTTAATTTAAATAAATGGGTTTTTCATGCAGAATTATCCGATTTTCTTCAAATTTTGTATATATATTCATTGTAATTAGAGACTTCCCTGATTAGTTTAAAGAGTACATTAGTTAACTATGAGGGGGGTAACGGGGGGATGACACCCCTTTAATATATTGTCGATTTCTTTATTTTTCGTCGGGCTTATTTCAAATTCTTTGAAATAAGAGTATAATATACAATTAGTGTGAATAGCCTGTGAGCTCAATGCCGACAGTTTAACTGGGCAGTTTTCTTTTTATTTAATCAGTTTCTCAAATCGGGATATCGGTTTGATGTTATCAATTCTCAGTTAAACATTTTCAGCTGCGAAACTGAATTTATACTTGAAAGAGTAACAAAATAATATTAACTTTTAATGTTAATAGGAATGCTGATAATTCGTCATGTTTGTCTTTAAAATATGTTTGATGGGCATGGAATATTTAGTTAAGAATTGACAGCATCCGAAAAAATCTTTATTCCGAGTTGCGAAAACTGTTCGCTACACTATAAAAACTACTCGGAAACGTTTCCGTAAATCAATGGTAGCTAAAGAAACTTTGTTTTTATAAATACCTTTTTGAATTTCGGAAATACATTGGTTTCTGAGGTTTCTGAAGATAAAGAATGCTTTTCGGAATCGTGGGTAACTCGGAAGAGGTTATTGTATTTTTTTCGCAGGTTATATTTTCGTAGATTGAGAAACAATTGTATTTTTTTTACAGTGTAGATGAAGATTATATTATTCGTGATATGGAGAAATATAGTTTATTTAATGTTGTGCTTATATTTCATTTGGACAGCTTAATTTGATATCTAAAAATGGCAAAAATAGATCGAATTAAGAAAAAATAATAAAATTGGAGAATCAGTTTATTGATACTGAATAGTTAGATGAAGAAATGGCTGAAAAAAAAAAAAAAAAAAAAAAGTTATTTTCTCTTTTACAGTGGAAAAAAAAATGTAAATAAAAAAGTGGACACTTAACGGTCAAGTAAAATTGATTTCACCTCTTAAACGTAAAATTCTGTAATTCTGTCAAAAATATACAGTAAAATTAGAAAGAACGATATACCTGCTAAGGTCGACACCTGTCTAAAACAGAATTTTTCTCCAATTTCTTGATGGCATCTCAGAATGTTTGTTGCTTATATTAAACTAATATCTCACTTTATTCTAATAATGCGAAAGAAAAAAAAAGATGAGGAAAGCTGGCAAAAGGAAATTTTATTTTATTCGTCTTTACTTTTGTATTTTTTCAGTAAAATGCATTTTATTGGAAAATAAATACTGATAATGTACTTAATGATAATGATAAACGAAAAATTCTGTAATTCTGTCAAAAATATACAATGCAATTACAAAGGCTGATATACCTGCTAAGGTCGACCCCTGTCGAAAAACGAATTTTTCTCCAATTTCTTGATGTCGTACTGTCAAAATGGAAATTTCATTTTATTCGTCTTTACTTTTGTGTTTGTTCAGTAAAATGCATTTTATTGGGAAATAAATACTTACTGATAATGTACTTACTTATAATGTTTAACGGAAAATTCTGCAATTCTGTCAAAAATATACAATACAATTAATTACAAAGGCCGATATACCGACTGAGGTCGATACCTGTCTAAAACCGAATTTTTTTCCGATTTCTTGATGCCATCTCAGAAGGTTTACATAAAACTCATTTTTCACTTTATTCCAATCATGCGAAAAAAAAAAGAGGAAAATTTCCAAAAGGAAAGTTTCATTTATTCGTCTTTACTTTTGTGTTTGTTCAGTAAATTGCATTTTATTGGAAAGAAAGTACTTACTGATAATGTAGTTAAGAGTGAATATTTATCCAAATAAGCATATAAATTCCTAATATTTTTTTCTTGTTTTATTTGAGTTTTAATTTCTAAAATAAACATACTTTAAAAATTAAATATTTATAAAACCAACGATAATGGTCGTTTCCAAGCCAAACATTTCGAAACATATAATGAAATATAAAAAATATAAGAAATGCAGCTTTAAAAATTGAAAAAAATAAATTATTCAATTAATTTTTATTATAAAAAATTATTTGCGCAAAATTCTATTAATCCCATCTTAGATTTACCAAATGTGGAGTACTTTTGTAATAAAAAGTTTAGTTTTGGAATGCAAATACTTTTAAGGAATAAATTTAAAAAAAAAATATTTTTATTAGTTAAAAAAAATTCCTTTTAATGAGTAAAATACATTTTAGAAACTACACATTTCAGATCTTCAAAGATAAAATTTGTATAAACCATACTTAAAAAGAAATATGATTTTATGTCTGTCATATTGATATACAGGGTGTTGTTGATATTGCTATACAGGCGGCAAACGCAGATGGGAGATAGTGCAGTTCTAGATAAATAAATATTTCAAAGGAATCACTGATCACAATCTACTTGTTATGTCAAAAAATCAGGGAGAGTCACTGAATACAAAACTGAACTTGGTTCTTTCCGCGACGAAATTACGCGGAGTTATCGTAAACATTTATACTATATTAGAGTAGCTTTTATGAAAAGTTCTACAGTGTAAAGATGTTAGATCATTTTTAAAAATTTTTCATTGCAATAAAAATCTAATTTATAGCTGTTAAGATTATTATACATTTTCTTTTAAAATGGTTTTACTTTTTGCGACTTAAACAATTATTTTAAACAATGGCTAAGTTACCAATTTTCATTAATTACCCTTTATTACATTTTTTTCACTTTCTATTAATAATATTTTGAAATTTAGGTCATTAATCATGATTAGAGTTAATGCATGTTTTCCTTTATTGATGAAAATTAGTACATCATCAATCATTACTTTTAAAGAAAAATCAGGTTTTTTTTTTTTTTTTTTTTTTTTTTTTTTTGCACGCAGGCACTGGATGCTATATTTTTTATGGGCAATATCAAAAGGTATCGGATAAATATGATCGATTAAGACAACGTATCACTATCAGAAAGACATGTTCATTAAAAAAATATATACATAGCTATTACTTGTACGTGGAATTTTTATTTATTATTATTTTTACTAGTTGAGCCTCCCCGCATTGCCAGGGCCCATCAAAAAATCGCAGAAAATTCGAAAAAACGCTAAAAATCGCATAAAAAATCGCTAGGAACAAATACTATATTGGGCTAAAATATAACAGAATTCTTTTTATGACTGTCAAAAAATCTCCGTGGAACGCGAAAACACAATAAAAATCGCATAAAAACAATCTCAAAATATCCAAACATCTCTGTACGAATTCCGAATAAACTTTATTGAAAAGAGGAACATTTACTATATTGGACTAAAAGATTAAAACCGGATTCCTTTTACTAATGTGGAGAAATCGCTTTAAACGTGAAAAACAACCTTTCTAAACTCGCAAAAATATCGTGAAAAATTGCAGAGTACAAAATTTACTGTAGTGTGCTAAACACTGTAACCAAAAAGTTTTCACAAATGTTTTTTTTTTTTTTAAAGAAAATGTCACGGAACACGACAAAAACGCTAAAAATCGCATTCATTAAAAATCGCTAAAATTTCAATTGCAGAGAGTAAAACTTAAAACTTATTATATTAAGCTAAAAGTGTGAAACCAATATCCTTTTAAGAATGTCAAAAAATCGCCGTGGTATGTGAAAAAAAACGCTAAGGATCACATAAAAAAGTTCGTGAAAAATTCAAAAATTGCTGTACGAATTCCGAATAAATTTTATTGAAAAGAGAACAAAATTTACTACATTGGGTAAAATATTGAAATCGGATTCATTTTACTAATGTGGAAAAATTGCTTCGAAAAAAAAGAAAAAAAAACTGCTAAAAATCGCAAAAAAAAAAAATAAAAATAAAATAAATTAAAATAAAATAAAATAAATAATTAAATAAATACAAAAATACAAAAACTGGCTTCGAAGTGCATAACTTCGGAAATACAAGTACCTTCCGAAGGAAATACAAGTACCTTCCTGCCAAATCTTGTAGCTCTACGTGCAGCGGTCTTTTCAGAACACAACAAGCAAACACACAGACAAACATTTATTATAGATGAGTAAGGAGAAATAAAGTTTTTGCTTTTTTTTCTGTTCAAAATGAGCCTTTTTTGAACTATTTACACGAGTTCGCTTCACCAACAGATTTTAAAGTCACTCTTGTGCGATGTATTGGTTAAGATAGTAGTTTAGCAAAACATCTTAAAAAGTAACCTGTATATTGTACCTTTCGCGTCGGGAGTCTTAATAATAAATAACACTATGCAGCAATTACAGGTTACAATTCATATTGCAGGCCCGGCAGCGTGGTTGGTAGCGGAGGCGACTGCCACGTTGAGGGCTTCGGTTCGAATCCTGATCAGGCATGGATGTCATTGTGTGTGTATCTTCAGTGCTGTCAACTTTCTTGTGTCTAACCCGTCCTCAAGAAGAAGACTTATGTAATTTGTGAAAGTCCTGTATGTATTTCTGTGAATGAAAAATATCGATCATTTGAGACAACAGCCTTGTAGTTTATAGGTCTCAAAGCAACCTCCGTCAAATGACAATTCATATTTTTCCGAATGCCCCAATAGTTCAATGAATGAATTTAAAAAAAAAAAAAATTTTTTTCGAAACTACAAATATTTTAACAGAAATTGATTTCTAGAAGCTTTAAATGAGCGAATCCCAAATTACAGCTCAATCCGCCAAGTTGTTCTTGAGTTATTCTAAAAAAATGACCTGTATTAGAATCAGTTTTGCAAGGATTAGAAATGAACTTAACATTAGGAGTTCCTAAACGACTTGACTGAATGACTTCCTGTTTGGTATCTTACGGTAAAATTTAACCAAAAAACCAAATATAATGCCAACATTTGGTGTTCGTACTGAAAATTTTAGAGTTTGGTGTAATTTCAGTATCATTTGTTTAGTGTTAAAAGCATTCGCCTTTCTGTGTTTAGGAGTTACAGTAGTCTCTAAACATAAACTTTTTACTGTTAACTAGGGGTCCTTAGGGACAAAAAGTTTGGACAAAAAGTTGTGACTGTGCTCAGTCTGAGCATGCGCCCTGTGCGTATGTCACCACTCTCATATAGAGGCATACTACTGTAACGTTTCTGCTTCACAGGAATCGAATGCCAGAATTTTTCGCTCTAAAAAATTGACCTGACCATTGAATCATTCCGATACTAAGGTATTGAGCTACATAGTTTTCCTTATCGCGTTTAATGGTTTTTATACCTATTTTTTAATGCTGCCTTTCTACCAGTGTTTTTTCTCCTCCCCTGCCCCCTCCATAGTCTCAGCTATTTCTAAGTTTGTGCATCACTGAAATATTTCTACACCTGGCAGGAATCAGATATCGGGTCTCTGCATTTGAACAAAATGGTGCTCACTCTGATGATCATCTACGTGATGATCATGTGGTCCAGTCGAAGAACTTCTTGGGTAAAGAAGGGAAGGCTCCGTAAACGTAATGTAAATCCCCGCCAGCCAACGAAACAGTTCATGGGATAAAGCAATAGTAGCTTCCCTTCTTATCAGTTAGATGTTCTTTGGGTAAATTACCGTTGCCACGTGACATTTTTCAGCCTCGAACCAGGATTTGGAATATCGTCCATTCTCTTATCATCGGATTACTGTGACACTCAGTTGTAATCTTCTTTTGGATAATCGACGGTCCTATCCCCTACACAATTCCATTTTTTAAATGTTGCTTCTCTATAGAGTTGCAAAAATCCGGTTTATTTCCAAAAGACCTGGTTTATTCCCAATAGAC
This sequence comes from Maratus michaelseni, assembly GCA_963931845.1. NCBI lineage: Eukaryota > Metazoa > Arthropoda > Arachnida > Araneae > Salticidae > Maratus > Maratus michaelseni. The sequence continues at coordinate 112,674,346 of OZ007598.1, read as the reverse complement.
CTGGTTTATTCCCAAAAAATCAAGTTTATTTCCAAAAAACCCGGTTTATTCCCAGGTTTAATCCGGGTTTTTTCTAGCCTTTGCAACGCTACTTCTCTACCATATTTTTCGTTTAGTGTTTCTCTCTGTTGACCCAAGGATTACGCAGTTCGGGCGCCGCTGTAACGTTTCGGCTACGACACGGAATCGAACACGAGAATAACAACTCTCTAAAAAGAACTGCTCTGACCATTGAGCTATTGCAGTATAGACGAATCTTTTTATGGATGTTCGACAGTTCTCAAACTCCTACCCCCCCCCCCCCCATGGTTTTGTTTAATGCTGTGTTTGTATTATTTTAATTTGCTCGGTTTTATTTCCGTCGGCCCAGGAATACCGAAATTCGGGCATCTTTGTAACGTTTCTGCGTCCCTCTCGAAAACACTACTTGACCATTAATCTACTGAGGCGTTGAGTTATAGACACATCTTCTACTGAGTTCGACAGCCCTTACACAGTTTATATATATATATATATATATATATATATATATATATATATATATATATATATATATATATATATATAACTCAACCCTCTTTTTCTCTTTGAATTTGATTTTATCTCTTTTCTTTCGAATTTCATTTAAACATGCCGTCAACATTATTTTGTCAAACATAAATAACAGCTAAAAATCTCTAACCACAAATTCCACAAAATGTGGAAGATATGTAAGCAATTTATACTTAACCCTTTCAGGGGCAAGCACTTGTGCTCCTGTAATGTTGAATTCCCACCGGAATTTAGGAAAGAATTTAGTTCAAAATAAGAATAAGCAATTTTTCAACTTTTTCTCGTCAAAGTTAAAAAAGTAAAATTTAATTAAATGTTTCTGGTTTGAATCGGATTAAAATTAGGTGGTATATAATATATACCACCGCCCCTCAAAGGGTTAAACAGAAACGAACAAAACATCTATTTTAGATAAATGAAAGTCCGTTAAGCTCTAGGGACCAACTAGTACACGCCACCAAACACAAGAAAGTAATTACACTAAGTACGTACACACCATTCTTTATACTTGTCGTTTTCCTGCTGCGTTAAAAGCTGTTTCCGTGACAGTCACAGTTTGGCACGCTAGTTCGAAAGCGATTCAAGGATCGTAAATATGGAAACGGTAGCGGACGAAATTCAGGGAACTGGGATATAATTTTTTTTTTTTCGTGTAAAACAGAATTATCGGAAGGGCTGTGTAGTGCGTGATGCATATTTTAGGCAATAAATATAGATTTTACGAAATAAGAATTCTGAAAATTGAGGGGCGTAATGGAAGTAATGTCATGTTTTATTTATGTCCATTATATTTTATTTTAAATTTAATTTACGTGGAAAAAGAGAATGATTTATTTAGACAGAACATTTTCAAAACACACATTTCATTTTTTTTTTCAAACTTTGAAATGACGATTATTAATCTTTTGTAAAGATTTTTTTTCTTTTTACAATTACACATAAAACTTTAAAACTCTTGCGTCAATTAACAAAAACAAAAATTGTTTAGCATTTGTTAAATTACATTGAATGAAATATTTAATTCACGATTTGTTTAAAATAGATTCAACTGAACAGAAGAAACGGTTTTTAGATAACACCTGATATAAATTTCTGTCGTTTTTTTTTTTTTTTTTTTTTGGTTTTAGCTATATTTATCTTAGAAGACACTCCTCAATCTACCAATTGTTTATGATTTCAACTGTTACAAGACAAATTTGATCAAAATGGCTAATGAATTAAGAAATGTACTGCAGCAATTGCTTATGCAGACCTGCCATGTCTCCGGCTTTTTGGATACCAGTAATTTAGTACAGAAAATGTTGTTTTATTTAATCAGAGCATTCTGCGATTTAAGAGAACTAGATTTTCTCTAAAAAATTACTGGTGTTCAAAAATCCAGAGACTTGGCAACTCTGCTTATGTTACATCACAAAACATGGAGGGGAAAGTATGACGACATTATTAAAAAATGTGAGCAAATGAAGGTTTTAAAGAGAGAAATAGTTTTCTAGTTAAAATGGAATAATAATATTTATTTCAGAAGAATACAAGAATAAAGGCAGGATTGTAGTATTGACTCAAGTAATGTGCTTTGTGTATGTTAAGTGTTATGATGCATATAGTTAGTGTATAACAACATTGAAATGGTCATAGGTCAATGGATACCACGGAGGTAAATTTTTATGGGATGTTGATAGTGAGAGCAAAATCGTCCCACCGGACATAGAATGGAATTTACATTAGTGAGAAGTGGACTATCAACAGTGGAGTAGCCAGGGTGGGGGTCCAGATGCTCTTGATACCACTAATTTTGTGAAGTTTTCTTTGCCTTATGTAATCGGAGAACTTTCTGCGATAATCAAGGCGAAGAAAAGTTTACAATTTTACTGGTATCTGGGGCATTTGGACCCCCTCCCTAGCTACGCTACTGACCACCAGCAGTGACTAAATTAGAAACTCCTTGAAGTGGCTGAAAGTATCACTTCTTATCTTCTAAAACAGACTGCAGGCGCCAACTATAGGCCATTAGAAGTGGCAGAAGTTGCGCTTTCAAACATTTCCGATTGAGTCACTGGTTGTGATCTATGACTCACCATCATGGACACTGGCCAATGGATACCACAGAGGTAAAATTTTATGGGATGTTGATAGCGAAGGGAACTAAACAACCGTCCCACCGGATGTAGATTGCGACCAGTACAGTAAGTAGTGAGAAGTGGACAACCAGCAGTGACTAAATTGGAAACTACTTGAAGTGGCTGAAAGCATCGCTCCTTATTTTCTAAAACAGACTGCATGCGCCAGCTATAGGCCGTTGGAAGTGGCAGAAGTTGCGCTTTCCTACATTTCCGATTGAGTCACTGGTTGTGATCCATGACTCACCATCATGGACACAGGCCAATGGATACCACAGACGTAAAATTTTATGGGATGTTGATAGCGAAGGGAACTAAACAACCAACCCAAAGGACATAGAATGGGACCAGTACTGATACGTGGATCACAACCGGTGACTAAATTAGAAACTGTTTGAAGTGACTGAAAGCGTCGCTGTCAATGTCTAAAACAGGCTGCTAGCGACAGCTAATGTCGATGGAAGTAGCAGCAGTTGCACTTTCCGAAATTTTTAATTGAGTCACTTGGTTTTATCCATGACTCGCCACTGAATACCCATACGACAAGAGTGTTAAGAGTCTACACTAACCACGTGAACACACTCGCATGGTAATGTTAAGGTCGGTACTTTTTCAATTTTGGTTGCAATTTTTTTTTTTAATATCAGGACACTTTTATTTTTAGAACCCGTTTCGACAGCAAAAGTATACCCAATTAAAAAATCTGCAACCATAATCGAAAAAGTAAAAAAAGGCCCGGTAAATGTTGTAATTCAAACGAGAATAATAATAAAAAAAAATGTTCCCGTAGATTTAACATCACCTTGCGAGTTTTATGGTGTGACTAGCGTAGGCTCTTAAGAGTGAAGTCAAGAAAGACACACTTGATGAGCCCTTTGTCTTGGGTGGTGAATGTAACAATAAGTAAAAACTTACACATTAAATATATGTTTCATTTTTAATTTTCTAGTGTAAACTTTCTAGTGTAACATTTTTCGTACTTTTCTTTTAAGAAGGCTTTCTAGTTTTGAAGCTTTTTTTTTACGGTTCGTATTTTGTCTTATATACTGCAATAAACTGTTTTATTTGATGTTCTTGAAAACAGAGGTGCCAAGTTCCCACTAACCTTTCGTAATATATAGTTAATCTGACCTAGTTTAACAATGCTTCAAACCAGAAAAATTATTGGATGAATCTTTATTTATTTAATCACAGGTTTCTACGTGGAATTTATTAAATTTAATTTCTTAAAACAATTTCTGGTGCGAAAGGTGTTAAACCTAGGTCAAATTAACCCACATATTACGGAATATTAATGAGAGCTTGGCACCTCTGTTGAAAACTTTAACTCGGAGTAATAACCATAGATAAAGTATTTATCTAACAAAAATAAGATGGTATTAATGATACAAAGGTTCCATATTTTAGATAACATGATTGGCAATCTGTCTGGTTGGATCGTGAATTAAGTAAATCTAGTAACCACATAAAAATTACTTATCGTGTTAAGAATTCAAGATTGATACCAGTTTACCTTTGGATAATTTTACATTTAGTTACTAGTATGTCAATCAAATAAAAATATCTTTGAGAAAACAGAATCTAATTAAAAGTGTAAAATAAACTTATACAGCAGTCCGATAAAATGTCAGATTGAAAATTTGTAAATTAAATTGCAAAATATCAAGAAAAAATGTACATTGTCCTTATTTTAATCAATTAAAATTCCTTATATGTTATGTGTATTTTAAACTAAAAACTGAAAAATAAAATCGAGTTTAATGTCTAACTTTCATTGCATCTTTTTTTATTTCACAAATTCTCATCAAGGTTCCGATAGCTATTCCGCAATTAAAAACATTACATAAATTACGATTAACTAGATTTGAAGGACGAAAAACTATTACGGTAACTAAAGGACGCAAGTTTCGTCCTTATAAATAATGCATTAAACCCGTTGAGTTCAAGTAAATGGCATCGTTGACCCTTAGGTCTAACGGAAAGCGGGTTGCGAAATGCTTTTAGTAAGGCTAATGATCGGTTTATGCCAGCAACAACTTTCGTCTATCGATTACTGTATCAAGAAAAATGACATTGGAGAACTCTTTTTTTCATTTATTTATTCATAACCATCTCTTTTGCGGTTAATATTCGTTTAATAGCAGGTTATATAAATATTCGGTTTACGTGTTTTTGTGAGAAAGGTTATCATATGTCAAATTCGTTGGCCTAAATATGAATAAATCACGTACTTACACTGAGTTGTATGGAATACCCTTTTAAAGTCAACAACTGAGATAAGAAGTTTATATATTATTAAATTAACGGAAACAGGTTTACATGTTATTGCTAGTGGACCCAACAACTGCATTAAATAAATGAATACCATCAGACAAATTAATGTAAATTTCTTGCCATCCTTTTTTTCTAAATAGAAAGCTAAAGAAATTTACAAAGCATTTTCATATAAAAAGTTAATGCTATAGGAAAATGAAATACTTCCAATATTTCATGACATTTCATGAAGGACATTGAATAATTTTTTGTTCTTATTTATTCATAATCATCTCTTTTACGATTAATATTCGTTTAATAGCAAGTTATGTAATTATTCTGTTTTCATGTTGTGTTTTTAAGCGAAAGGTATGTCAAATTCGATGGCCTAATTATGAATAGAACACGTACTTACACTGTGTTGCATGGAAAGCCTTTATAAAATCCACAATTGAGATAAGAAGTTGGTATAGTATTAAATTAAGAATAACAGATTTACATGCTATTGCTACATCGCCTAGAATACATAGTGTAGAAAAAGGCTACAAAATAGTACTAAAAAATGGAATCCGATAAATGTAGAACGATGCTAAAAGATAATGGGTCGATTGAAGCGACATCTTCTAGCAGGGCGTACACAGGGTGGAGGTCCAGATGGTTTAGATACCACTAATTTTATAAAAATATTGTTGCCTTATCTAATCGGGGAATTTTCTGCGATATTAAAGGTGAAGAAAACTTTATAATATTACTGGTTTCCAGAGCATTTGGACCACTCTCTCTGGCTACGCCACTGTCTGCTATTCTCTTTTCAACGCAAACATTTTATAAGAATCGAACTGATAAAACGTTTCAGCTGGTGGTAAATATTTTAAATAATTAAATTATACCCTATTTCCTCTGACTTGGATAGTGATTTTCATAAGCTTTGAAAATATGAATGATATTGATTTTGGCCAAAAAACGTGATACGCATTCTTTTGTACCTGGTTGCAGTACTCGATACAAGACAGCAAACCAGAAACTATCCCTATTTAGCATACCAAAGGATGAATCTCTGCTAGAAGAGTGGAAAAGATTAATTCCCTGAATGATAAAAAACTAACTTCAAAATCAGATACATCTGAAATATACAGTTACAAGAAGATTTTATTTACAGAAATTATGTTCATGTTGTCAATAGTGAAACGGTTACTTTTACTAGAGGTAAATCTATTTTTAAAGCAGATGTCGCAGCGATCACCCGCAGTGTCGATTGTACCGCATCGTTCGTTGCACATTTATCGGCTACAATTTTTTGGCATTTTTTAAAGCATTACCAGTTTGACTTTTTTTAAATTCCAAAATTTCGCATTCATACCAGAAATTCCCGATAATGTTTTTTCCCTTACATAATGGCAGATATTTCGTGACTTCTTAAGGTAAAAATTCTTGTTTCAGAATTTCCGGTTCGAATTCGAAAATTTTGAATTAAAAAACGGTAACACCGTTTTCCACACTAGGTATTCTAGGCGCTGTACTATTGCTAAGTGGATATATATCAATCATATATAACCGCAAAACGATTGTATTTGGATTCGCCCTTATTTTCCCCTTGATAATTTTACACACAAAACGTGGTCGGACAGTAAGCATAGACGACCTTCCTTCCAATCAATCTCCCTAATCTTTTCCTCAGATGTGTGTGCCTATCAGGCAGCAAATTTCCCCAATTATCACCTTATAAATACTGGTATTTTATAAGATAAAAATGTTTCTCTATTTTTATCAAAATAAATTTTCTCAGAAACTACTGCACCGAATTTCATGACATTAACCTAGGTTGTAGAGATACTATAGACGCATGAATTGGTATTTTGTACATCTTTATATTGATAAAAACTATGCGAAATAATGGTAAGAAAACTTTTACAAATAAAATCGTATCTTATATTATACGAAAATCACTACTTCTTTGTCCAAATATTCCTCATGTATGTGTACCCGTATAATATATATAAATATCGAATTGTGTGGCGGGCACCACATTAAAATATTTACAAATGTATGTATAAAATGCAAAGAAATCATTGGAAGGCGGTGTTTGGGGCGGAGCTACTCAATTTGACACCCAAAGAATGTTGTTGGTTTATATGGCAAAAATATTCTTCTCTAGTGTTGTCTCCGACACCAACGCAATTTTTGATTACAAAGCGGTATCGACAGCATTGAAAATGACGCCCTATATGTTTATTTCAATCTAAAATACACCAATTAGCATTTTGTCGGCTGACTTTATTTCAAGAAGTATTCGAATGTCACAATTGAGTAGCTCCACCCCGAATGATTTTATGTATTTTTGCACATATATTTGTAAATATTTATACGTGATGTCCACAATACAACTTCGGCATTTATATATATTAAATATGCACTTTTATTTTTATTTTTTTATTTTTTAGGAAAACCAAAATTTATATAAAATAACGCGGGGCCGGAGGGGGGGGGTCAGAATTTAGGGATTTTTACATATTTCACAGATAGAACATTTTAATAAACATTCAAAAATAATCCTAAACATTATTAAATTTAAGAAAACAATCATAATGTAATCGATGACATTTTTATGGGAGGAATGAAACATTTAAAAATCTACCTTTTTAAAAGCAGGTCACTTAATCATAAAACAAAAACACCTAGTTTTTCCCAAACCATCATACACCTGTGATGAATAAATCCGTTTCGGTTACGGTTGAAAACAAAAGGTTGTCAGATTTTGATGCAAACGATTTTTGTGTTTACTGTGCGAATCGGTATTAAATGTCAGCCTCAACACCAGAGCGAAACAGGTTAAACATTCGATTTCCATATCAAAAGCGAAGGATTCTTTGTATTTTTTTATTATATATATTTTATTTTTAGCAAATTTGGATCTAGAAAATGTCGCACAGCTATTCAAGTTGAGTAGAAGCTAAAGGTCATTTTGATACACAATCAAGAAAACGCAATTCCATAATCTTGCACAAATTAATAAATTAATCGGTTAATTAAAATATTATTAACATTAAATTAACACAATAATTTAACGAGAAAGAGACAAACAAACAAGAATGAAAAATCATGCCTCAATTGCATATATTATGTAACATTTTCCAACACTTACAGTATACTTTAACAAATCTTTACCTTATACTTACTTATACTTTAACAAATCTTCTTTTAAAGAAATCTTAAATAAGGTGAAAGATGATGTCTAAGTAAATAATTTCGGAAAAACATAACATATTTAAAAACCCAATTTCAGGAATTACAAATAATATACGGAAAATATCTGAATTCTTTTGTGCAGTCCTGTATATGATAAATAGAGTTTTATATATACTAAATAGAATGCTAAAATTTAGTTCAGTTAGGAAGCGCATAGCACAGTTTAAAATTGTTCTTCTGGAATTTCCGTCAATAAACGGAAATGTGCTCGAGATTTCTTTGTGTTATCCTGTAGGTCATCTACATAATTTATACACACCAAGTAATAGGCGAAAAATTATATTTAAAAATGCGTACAGCAATTGTGAAAATCACACTTCTAGCAATTATTATTAACAGACAGTACTTTAACCGAATTATTTTGTGTGTCCCTGTAAATGAACGATGGATGTTATGTAGACAGTATTCGATAGTAAGCCCCATGTAATGCACCTCAGTGATATCTATCATTTTCAATATGTTTGAAATAGTGAAACATTATTAAAACAAATCTCGAACGATTTTTCTCCATAAGACCGTAATATAACGGAATTTTTTGAGTGTCTCTGTAAAGAAACTGTAAGTGCACACCCTATTCTACAGCAAGCCTCTTGCAATGCATCTCAGTGATATATATCAATTTCAATATGTTTGAAATAGTATAACATCATTAAAATAATCCGCAAATGATTTTCTAGACCATAATGTAACAGAATTCTTTTGAGTGTCTCTGTAAACGAAAGCACGACGCACTTCATTTTCAATACCGAACATGCCATAGTGAACATCAATAACATATATCAAGTGCCTGACAATCCGAGTATATTTTCGCAAATTAGAGCACGAATGTACAGACAGACACACAGACAGACAGACGGCAGAGAGACAGACAAACTGAATTTATAAACACTTTTCAACTTTGTTGGAAAGTGTTAAATAAAAGAGTAATCACACTGTAGAAAAGGACAAAGGTTTCTAAATCTACGAAAATATTCTCTTCTGAGTTACACAGGATTCCGAAAACAGTTATTTTTATTTCGAAACATCAGAAACAAATGTATTTTCGAAATATCAAAAAATCATTTATAAAGACAAAAATTATTTTGCTGTTACTAATTTTCGGAAATGTTTCCGAGTACTTTTTACAGTGTATACAGAATATAGAAATTTTTCTGATGCTATCCATTCACAAGCAAGCATTTTCATGTTCAACAAACAAGTTTTACAGTCAAACATTATAAATTAACAGCATTAACATTCACATTGAAATTCTGTTACACTTACATGTATAAAGTCAGTTACCCCAGCTGAAAATGTTTACTTGAGAATTGAATTGTCAGCATGAAACCGATATTCCTGTTTCACAATTATAAAATAAAAAATATTCGGTAACGTTTCTGAAAATCAGAGGGAAAAAAAACTGGTTTTTAACTCTCCAAAATATATTGGTTTCTGAAGTTTCTAAAGATAAAACATGTTTTCGGAATCGTGGGTAACTTGGAAGAGGTTATTGTATATTTTCGTATGTGGTAACATTATATTTTCGTAGATTAAGGAACATTAGTCTTTGTTCACAGTGTATTTTAATATATCGAGTTTATCAATGGGTTTAACAAATCCGTTAGTTGGAAAACTCTAAGGTATCCTTCAATTTTGTGCGCGTGCGCAGGAGTTCAAAAGAAACTTATTTCTGGAATCCAGTTATTTTTACCGAAAAACACTGTTATGTGTAATTGCGCAGGAGTTCGAAAGAAACTCATTAATGGAATCCGGTTATTTTTACTGAAAAATTATTTTGTGCCAGAATGGGTTGATGTTCATTCGAAGGTCGTGTATTTTTAGTTGAAGCATTTTATGTTTGTCAGCAGAAACCTGCTGAAACAGTAATCGAAGTGCAAAGTCAAGTACCTTTAAAAATAAGCCAAAACCACCACCGAGCGTTAACGAGCGAGTTCTGGACAACGAGAATCATTACTGATGACTATAGCAAACACTGAATGCAGCTCGTATAGTTGTCAGCACGATGGAGCTTTTTAGTTCACAGGCTATCAAAGCCTGAGAGTTAATGTGCCCGCCTGTTCTGTATGTATGTATGTACATATGTACGTAACGCGATAACTGTTGATACAAATATCCGTTTTGCTTCAAATTTTGTTTATAGGTTCATTGTGATAAGGCACTTCCCTGATTAGTTTTGGGGGTTCATAGGTTCAGCATAAAGGGGGGAACGGAGGGCAAATCCCCCTCCTTAATTTAGATAAATGGGTTTTACATGCTGAATTATCCGATATGCTTTAAATTTTGTATATAAGTTCATTGTGATAAGGCGCTTCCCTGATTAGTTTTGGGGGTTTATTGGCTAAGTATGAAGGGTGGACGAAGGCTAACCCCCCTTAATTTATTGTCAATTTCTTTATTTTTCGAGGGGCGTTATTCTTTGAAATAAGAATATAATATACAATTAGTGTGAATAGCCTGTGAGCTCATTGCCATCAGTTTAACTGGGCCCTTTTCTTTTTATTATTTTATCAGGCGACGTTCTGGACTTGTGCAGAAGTCAGTATGACAACCGTGTCATCAAAAAATGCTCTCAGAATGAATTTGTCGAAGAAATTTACTAATTTCTCTTTCCTATAATCCTCACTTATCAACTTTTGACTTCTTTTTATTGGGTAATGTTAAAGTCTACAGAGATCTTACAACTTAACATAAAACTAATGTAAACAGAAATAAAACTAAAGTAAACAAACAATTACCTGACGTACGCAATGTTATGTAAGGTAATATAAAACTAACATAACACATAACCAGTGGCGGCCCGTGACTGGCTTTATTTGGGGCACTAAATTTATGTCTGCCAATTTTATTATTTTTTTCCACTATAGTTTAAAAGAAATATTTACCTTATTTATTGGCGAACAGTCCGGAACAGTTGATGCCGGTTAAGGGGCTTCCGAGTTGCTATCAACTTTACGCCCAGTCTATAGTGAGTAGAATGTCTTGTAAAAATGAGCCGTTGGGAAAAGTAAAAATACTACAATGAGCAATTAAAAAGAAAGAGGAAAAAATTTAAATAATGGTAGAAAGTAAATTTGGAATAAGATAGTAAGTAATAGAGATTAAGGATAGAGTCTAAAATTTATTGGCAAAAAGCTCTGCCATTAAATTAATAATGACTTTCTTTAAAAAAAAAAATAGTGGTACGAGAAGAATAAATCTTTCACGTATGTATTTAGTACCCCAAAAATAGTCAGCCCCGAGCTGCCACTGGATATAACTACAGTTTACTAATGTAAACAGTAACGTAAACAGTACGATCTTGTAACATAAAATTGCTTTACTTAAACTATAGAATGGCTGTAAACAGCAACATTTAGCGTGATAGACTTATTTCAATACACCATTTCAAAACCATTCGATTTCAATAGACCATTTGGAGAATTTTGAGAAAACGGAGTGTTCTGAAATGGTATAACATTTTGGGAAATTCGTCTTTTAATTTCATTTACCCTGGTGTTTAAAAACTGAAAATATGGAATAAAAATCTTCTTTTTTTCAAAAGGTATTAATTTTTTACACTCTTTTATTTAACCCAACTTGGTTTTTGTGTGTAAAGATAGAATTTTGTAATCGATTTTTCACCAATTTTCTCATATGCTAGAATTTAAAAAAATTATATCCACAAATGTATTTCTGATGGCAATACAGCATTTTAATATTTTTAGAACTTAATTATAAAATTAATACATTAAGGAGTCCATTTCTACCTTTTAAACACGACGAAAATTAGTGAAAATATTGAATTAGTGTATCATCAAAATCTTTGTATAAACATGAAAATTTGACTGTTAATTAATCATATTGGACGTTTTAATATACTACCATTAGAAACTGACTAGCCTTTTAAAGAATTTGTGCATTATTGAAATTAAAATAGCTCTTTTTTTTAATACGTAAATCATTGAGCGCATGATATCGTGAGAACGTATGTATGGATTGTTAGGAAATTTGATACAGATAATAAGAACATAGATGTGTTTAAATGATCTACTTTTAAGTATTTACAGTGATAATATTTTTAGTTATGACTATTTTTATTAATTTAAAAACGTAAAATTTTGATTTATTTTAACTTTTTTAATGAAATAATTTTGACCTAAAAGTAGATCATTTTAAAGATACATATAGCGCTTATTATCTGCATCAAATTTCAAAACAATTCGTGCATACGTTCTCAAGATATGCGCACAATGACTTACGGAGTAAAAAAAAAGGAGTTATTAAAATTTCAACAATACACAAATTCTGTAAAAGACTAGTCAGATTCTAATGAAATGATTATATATTAAAAAGCACAATATGTTTACTCGTCAAAATTTTATGTTAATATATAAAAAGATTTTGAAGATACACTAATTCAAACTTTGAATATTTTTGTTGATTTTCGGCGAGTTTAAAAAGGTACAAGACCCCTTAATTTTAAGGCATTTTTCCTTTTACCCGCCACAGGTGATAAATCGCCAAGTATTCTTGAGGGTTACAATTGTATACCAGTTACAACAACAATGGATTTAATGATGCACCAAAACACGCTCGCCAAAATAGGTCAAACGGCTGTGAAACTGCAATGATTGAATTTTAAACGCCAAAAAGGAGAAAAAAATATATATATAAAAAAAATAGCGTGTAATAATTAAAAAAAAGCTTTTAACAATTAATAGTTTCATATTAATTAAATTATGATTATACATTGAGAAATCAATTTAGAAATCCTAAAAAGATAATTTAAGTAATGTTTGCTTTCCTTTACTCTTAGCCATATCTTAAAAAAGAAATAGCAAAAATCATAATGTTTTTAAAATAAATTCACGAGCTCGCGTTTCTATCAAGCGGTGATTCAAAGCGGTGAATTTTTGGGTTTGGTGACCACATCATATTCACCTATTTTAGTGGAAATATTTTGGAAAAATCATGAATAACAGTCCTGAAATTAGATGGAATTTCAAGTTTATTATTCGAATTATAAAATTATAAAATCACAATTTTTTTACATTGTAAAAACATATAGACACCAGCGCAGCAGTTGCTATAAGTGTGAACTACGAACGAAACAAGGTATGTAACCTTTACTTGGCATACTATCTTTTTTTAGTAACCGAATATTTTAACAAAAAAAAATATTTTTTATCAAAATTACACGAGTACATTTATACAACACAGTTGAAAATTACCTTTCAGGAGTTTCCGCCAATAAACTAAATTTTTTGTGAAGCCCTGTATATGATCTATAGAATTTATACACACCAAGTAATATGCAACAAATTAGTCAAATTTAATAACGCATATCACAACTGATTTATTGTTCATAGACAGACTGTAACCAAATTATTTTGTGTGTCCTTGTAAATGAACGATAAAATGCTATACACACAATATTCTACAGTAAGCTTCTTGTAGTGCCCGTCAATGATGTTAATTATTCAATATGTTTGAAATTGAGTAACACCATTAAAATACATTGCAAATGATTTTTCACCATAGACCATAATGTAAAGGAATTATTTTGAATGTCCCTGTAAATGAACTATAAATGCTACACACATCATTTTCAATCCCGAACATTCTAAATCTCAATAAGATATATCAATTACATGGCTATCGGAGTACATTTACACGAGTTAGAGCTTGGACAGACAGACGGATGGCTAGACAAACCGACTTCATAAACACTTTTCAACTGTGTTGGAATGTATTCAAAACATATTTGGGCTCTTAGCTAAGCTGTTGATAACTCCAGCGTGACGTATCCATACTCGAAATGAATATTCTGTCCTATATTTTGTGACACCCGATATATTATTACAGAATGTTGCTGCAAGATATTATATTAACACCATAAAAAATTTAAAATTAAACGAATTGGTTTGCTCTTTGCTTTTCGAATTGGCATTAAACGCTAACCTCAACCGCTTCGACAGAAGAACATTTAAATGTTTGATTTGCATATGAAAAGCAAATAATTCATCGCTTTATATATGTTTGTACTTACGTAATGTGGATCTGGAAAACGCAGCATAGCTATTCAAGTAATAGGCTAAAGGTCATAAAAGAAATGATTGTATAGTATTTCACAAAATGTAAAACTAATCAATTATTAGTTAATTGATTTTTTGTTTACTTTTAGAATCGGCATTAAATGTCAACTTCAAAATCAGGCAGAAACACGTTTAATCTCTCGATTTCCATATGAAAAGAAAATAATTCTTCTTATTATTATACACTGCTCAAAACAATTAAAGGATATTGCAGTTTTAGGTGGATTTTGTATCTGGGACACTTTTTAGCTGATTGATACATGGTCGACAGACATAGTAGGTTATATGAGAATAAATTACACATGTTTGGCAGAAAAAAATGCATTTTATTGCGCATTTGTGTACAAAAGGAAAAAAACACAATTTGTGCATATGAGAAAAAAAGAATAAGAAAAGGTGTTTTCTTCAAAGAAAATCATTTTCAGTAAGGGGTATGGTTTCCACGGGCGGCCAGCAACGTTGAACACTTTTGAGGCATGGACTTAATGAGGCTATTAATGACGAGTTGGGGTATTCTGCCCCACTCTTCCAGAAGAGCTCTTTTCAGTTCTTGGAGAGTTTGTGGGGGTTGTTGGCGGCCAGAAACTCGTCTTCCTAGAGCGTCCCAAACGTGCTCGATTGGATTCATGTCTGGAGAACACGCTGGCCATTCCATTCGAACGATTCCTTCCTCGAAAAGGAAATCCTCCACCAGGTTTGCACGATGTGGCCTGCAGTTATCGTCCATTAAAATGAAGTTATCTCCGATTGCTGCAGCGTAAGGGACTACAATAGGTCTGAGGATCTCATCCCTATATCGGCGACCAGTCAGAGCTCCATCTCGAATGATGTAGAGGTCAGTGCGCCCGTCAATGGAGATGCCACCATACACCAACACTCCTCCACCGCCAAATCTGACACTTTCGTGCACGAACGCAGGATTATTCCTACTGCCACGGTCCTTCCAGATGAAAATACGCCTATTATCCGGATGCACAGAAAAACGGGACTCGTCAGAAAACAGAATATTGCTCCATTCATTTCTCCTCCAGTTGACATGCTCGGTTGCCCACTCCCTGCGGTCGCGACGATGCCTTGATGTTAATCTAACACATACCATCGGTCGGCGAGCATACAGACCTACAGCATGGAGCCGGTTTCGGACAGTCTGAGTTGAAATCGTGGTGCCTGTAGCCGAGCGAAGGTGTTGTTGGAGAAGAGTAGCGTTCATGTTTCGGTGTCTCCGAGCTGATAACGCTAAATACCGATCTTCATTGGGCGTTGTTGCCCGTCTACGACCTTGCCCTGGTCTTCGGCCTGCACATCCACTCTCCAAAAAATGGTTCCAGATCCTGGAAATGACACTTTGTGACACTCCAATGGTCTGCGCTACTTCGGCTTGAGTTTGGCCGCCTTCTAACCTACCAACAATTCTCCAAGCTTCTGAATCTGTCAAATGACTTCGCTGAGACATCGTACTCATCGAAACAAAGCGATCACTGAATGCCGATCATCCTTGTCTTCATTCTCTTTTATCCAGTTGAAAGTCAAATTTCATTCGCTGCCGCTGAAGCGACGTTTTTGATGTCGAACTCAAAATTTGCATACTCCACAGTTTGAAAACCAGAAAAATTTGCATTTGTGATTCCCTTCTTCTATTTTAGGCAAAAAAAAATTTCGTTTATATCTTTATTTTACATAAAACTTCAAATATCCTTTAATTGTTTTGAGCAGTGTATTATGTATTTGTGTTTTTAAGAAATGTGCATGTGGAAATATTGACTTGTAATTGAAGTTCAGTGGGCAATTGGCTAAAAGTCTTTATGTCTGAAAGGTCTTTATATCTTTAAATATGAAAGGACTTGGGGGAAGGTTAGGCAAAGTGCTCATTCTAAGGTTTTGTGATTTTTTGTTATCCCTTAAAATACATATACATAACTGACAATTTGCATAGAACTGGAGTGACTACTTAGAAATGTAAAGGTATTTATAATTTTTACGAAATAATAAAGTGGAAGTGAAAATTTGATTTTTTCCAAAAAAGAGTTCAAAATGACCACTTTGCCCACAGGTGTAAAAAGATTGAAAACACTATTTAAATGATTAGAACATATTTATTGTCATAACAAATCGTATGAAACATAATGAAAGATTGAAAATGGTATGAAAATCCAATAAGAGTTTGACAAACCCAATAAAAAAAATTATAAATCAAAATCAAACACTGCATTTTTTGCAAATGAACTCTACGTCATCTTCTTCGCAAAGTGAACAGGCCTCATGAGCCCAGAGGTGACACAAACATTGCATCTGATCCAACCAAACGACCACTACCTGACCACTTTGCCCATTTGGGAGCCATGACAGATAGTACGTTCTACATTGGAAACTAATGAACAGTCAGCGACCTCTCACCCACCAATGTGAGGCTGAAAATATGCTCTTTCCTTACACATTTAATAAATAAATACAAGTACAGGGTGGCCATAATTAAACTGCAAGTGTTCAAGGAGTGCTGGAGAGAAAACGACCGGGTATATTCCAGTGAAATTTGGTATCTACACGTTTCAGAACATGCGCAAGTCAAATATGCAAAAAAAAAAAAAAAAATCGCCATTTTCACCCGATAGATGGCGCTATACCGTATTTAAACCCATATACAACCTCCAAAATCGATAGACAGAGCATAATGACAATCTAAGAGGCATATAAACAATATAAAATATCATTTACAGTCTATCAAAATTCCATACAATTCTCTTCAGTAATTAAATTTTTACAGTATCATGTAATAAAAGTTAGTTTGTTGCACTCTTTCCAGGTTTACGGGACGTCGCCCTCTTGTGCCTGGAATAACGCCCAATTCTCCTGATTCTTCAAATTCTAAAATCATATTTTTCAATCCATTGACACTCATTGGACCTCTTTTTAATCGTTTCATAAGCCGGTATTCTTTCAGAGTAGCTGAATAATTGCTACCATTCTGATAGAATATCTTCACTAACAATGCACGTTCCTGCTTATTCAGAGTCATGACTGGCCTTTACTCAATGTATTGATGTTTTTATACTGTTCGATGGGCTTAAAATTTGCATATATGCCGTCGATAAGCATTGAAACACGGTATAGCGCCATCTATCGGGTGAAAATAACGATTTTTTTTTTTTTTTTTGCATATTTGACTTGCGCATGTTCTGAAACGTGTAGATACCAAATTTCACTGGAATATTCCCAGTAGTTTTCTCCCCAGCACCCCTTGAACACTTGCAGTTTAATTATGGCCACCCTGTACAACAGGTTATTGTTAATTGTATGTAATATAAGTCACTTACCTTAGATCACAAACTTCAAAAACTGGAAACCCGCTCTAAAATCATGAAACATGGAACCACCTTGTTCAACATTTCGACTTGTTGTTTCGACTAATTTAATTATTTTTAAAACCAAACAATCACTTTCCACGTATAAAATAATCCTATTGCCTTTAACTTAAGCTACTTAAGTGCATACCAGAAATGTAAAAAAAAGACTCACATAACATTCAATCTTAAAAATTAATTTATTTCATTCGAGAATTAGATTCTAAATCACAAATGAACTATTAATTAATTATCAATTAATTTTTGACTAATTTTATCCTTTTTAAAACCAAATAATCACTTTCCACATATAAAATAATTCTATTGTCTGTCTGAATAGACGATGCTTATAAAAAAGCGTTTATTTTTTTTAAAACTATTTTTACTTTTATATTTATTAAACTTAAACTACTTAAAAGAGCATACAAGAAATTTATAAAAAATACTCACATAACAATCAATCTTAAAAATTAATTTATTTCATTTGAGAATTAGATTCTAAATCACAAACGAACTATTAATTATTAATCAATTAATTTTTGACTAATTTAATTCTTTTTTAAACGAAACAATCACTGTCCACATAAAAAATACTGCTATTGTCTGTCTGAATAGACGATGCTTATAAAAAAGCGTTTATTTTTTTAAAACTATTTTTACTTTTATATTTATTAAACTTAAAACTACTTAAGTGCATACAAGAAATGTATAAAAAAGACTCATATAATAATCAATCTTAAAAATTAATTTATTTCATTTGAAAATTATATTCTAAATCACAAATGAACAATTAATTAGTTAATAAATTATTTTTTGACTATTTAATTCTTTTTAAAACCAAACAGTCACCTTTAATATATAAAATAATCCCCCCGCCTGTCTGAATGGACGATGTTTATAAAAGTGTGTTTTTTTACTTTTATGTATATTAAACTTAAATTACTTAAGTGTTTACAAGAAATGTATATAAAAAAGACTCATATAATAATCAATCTTAAAAATTTATTTATTTCATTTGAAAATTAGATTCTAAATCACAAATGATCAATTAATTTTCGACTAATTTAAATTTTTTTTAAACCAAACAATCACTTTCCACATATAAAATAATCCTATTGTTTGTCTGAATAGACGCTTGACGTTTGACAAATTAATACAGATTTTCTCTAAGTAGGGTAGAAACTTCTAAATGAGAGCGATTAAACTCACTGGGATCGAGATTAATTTAATCTCTTTGTTGCAGCGGACGCCATTCCTGCCAAGGTAGGGATAAAGAATCTCACACTAATCCACAAGGGAGTAATAACTCTTGTTAAATAATAGAGAAAGAACATTAGAATTAAAGAAATTATTAACTTTGTGAGAAGCTGGATATTTTCTCAATTTATTACAGTTACTGTTGTTTGTTATTAACTTTAGTACAATATACAATCAAAGAACACGTTATTTGAGACACACAAATTAAATTGTGTGTCTGAAAGAACGTTTTTTTTAATTGCACCTTTAATGAATTCAGACGTTAATTTATATGTTTTAATATATTGGTACAACTAACAGTTTAATCCGTTCTACGCACGTGAGTTCATGAATTTAATTCTAAAACCAAAATTAAAAATATTTTTCTACTACTGTGCATTTTTATAATGAAATTTAATTTATCATGTTGCTATAGCAGCAAACGATAAAACGATATCTTTGCAATAAGGGAATAAATAGAATAAAAAGTTTTATTGATGTTTATGATAAAATGTTTTTCCTTATTTTTTTTAAAAGGTAATAATTAAGCGCATTAAAATAATCTCTAATTATTTGCGTGCGAGGTAAAAGAATTATAGTAATACTCGCTACAGCTTCTGAGTATTGCAGCGTGGCGTACGCAATATGTATATCTCACATTGCAGTAAACATTTAGAACTGGTTAGAACTCGCGCGATTACGGGTTAAACATAAAAAAAAGGCAGAAATTCGTCAAAAACATAAAATAAAAAAAATCTATTTAAAAATTTCGAATTTTTTTGTTCCAATCGTTCATGGGCCTCCTACCAGCAACCCGTGTGCCAAATTCCGTTGCCCTGCGCCCCGTGGTTTCCAAGTTTTTGTGGTTACATACGCGCACGGATTTTAATAGGGTAAAATATATTGTAGAAGCATAAACATGTATGTTGCTTATATTATAAATAAAAATATAAATGAAAATAATTTACTAAATTTTAAAAGGAAAAATTATACAATTATTTTTAAAAGACGCAAAAAGCTTATCGAATAGATACCCCATAGAATAATAATTAAAACGGAAAAAAATCGCAAAAGAATTAAAAAATAGCAATAGCAGAAAAATAAGTGAATTTTTTCTCTTTACAGTATGGTTTAATGATACTTTAATTAAAAGTTACTCGTACTTTTAAGCTTTAATATAGATTGCTGTTATATTTCTCTATATTTATTATGCTTTAATGATATTTTAATTAAAAGCCCCTTTTATGTTTTTTTTATATATAATTGCTGTTATATTTCTCTACACCTAGTATGTTTTAATGATAGTTTGATTAAAAATTACGTTTAGATTTTTATATGGATTTATGTTACATTTCGAATTGTTTTAATAAGCGTAAAGAATGTAACGTTAGATTTAAAACACTGCTCACTGTTAAAAATTTGCAGCAAACTGTCCAGTGATTTGACCGTTTTTGTAGAAAACGGTTACATAACAGTAATATATTCTGACCACAAAATGAGCAATAATACGGTCAGAATATAGTTAAAATACTGTTATGTAACTGTTTTCTACAAAAAACGGTCAAATCACTGCAAATTTTTAACAGTGCTTAAATTTATTTGGCTTGGACTAATATTATAGTTTTCAAGATTAACTAAGCATTGTGTAATTGTATTATTTAATAGTCAGTCTAAAAATTCGATTTATTTATTTCAGGATACAATTCTAAATAACAAAGAAACGATTGATTATAGCAATTTTTTCTATTCCAATTAAATTCTTTTTAAAACCATACAATCACCTCTCACATATAAAATCTGGTTAAATAAAAGCGTGACATTTGACAGATTAATAGAGCTTTTTGCTAAGTAGGCTAGAAACTCCCAAATGAGAGCGATAAAATTCCCTGGAATAGAGATTGATTTAATCTCTTTGTTGGTAATTATTCCTTTCAAGATATGGATAAATAATCTCAAACTTATCTATAATATAAATAAATGCATAAATGCTATAGATCATATTCAGGGCTACACATAACATCCCGAGTACATTTCCGTTTATTGACGTTATATTAGATCATATACAGGGCTGTACAAAAGAATTCGGATACTTTTCGGATTGTTGGTGGTAATTGCGGAAATTGGATTTTCAAATTTGTTATGCGTTTTCCAAATTATTTACTTTGACATCCACTTTCAACTTATTAATCGGTAAAAATTTATTAAAGTATTCTGGAAGTGTTTCATAGTCTATGCTTGACACATGACTTTTCGTTCTTGTTATCTTTTTTCACTCTTCTTTTTTTTTCAAACATTGCAGCCTCCACAACCGAAGGTAAATATTTGACGATAATTGAGCCGTTTAAAATCAAAGTGGTGTATGTCACATCTATATTATGAAGCAGAAACATGTCTGTGAGTAACACTGGTGTCATATTGACGGTGGCAACAACCTGATGATCAATAAATTTTGTTTTTACTGTATTTTTTTTACATCTAAACATCGCACAATTTCAATTTGTTCACCGTCGACTAGAAAAAAAATGTACTTTCAAATGCAATTTATCTGAAAACTGTATCTCAATTTACTGTTTTTTTTTTTTTTTTTTTTATAATTTTAAAAATAATTTTCAAGCATGGATATTTTTAAATCTACGCGCAAACCCAATTACGGAAGATTAATCCGTGTTCACTTAAAACGACGTAAATTATTTAGCATTTGTTTGTTTCCGTGTAATATTCCATAACTAAACTGTCAAACGAAATGAAAAATTCATAAATAAATAAATAAAACAAGAATTATAATTAAACTTTACCCTTAAACACTGAAATAATTAGAATTACAAAGGTGAAATATTTCAGGATTGACCTTATCCTATGCCGTTATGAACGTTGCAAGCCGCTGATACGATAGTACCAAAAATGCTCTTTGGTGTAGTTGTTGGACAATCTAAGAAAATATACTAAATATAAAAATATATATTAGAGTTTTTAATTAAAAACTATTTTCATTGATATTCTGTACTCCGTGAAGTATATCGGGCATCTTTAGCCTGTGTAGTCCGGGTAGGATTGCCTGGTATGTATTAATTAAAATTTCTCATTAGTTTAAATGTCTTGCGAAATTAGGGAACAAATGTGGAATTATGAATAATATTTGTATATAAAATAAAACCTCTAAGACGAAATTACAAAGGACAGATAAAACATACATCTTTTTGCATAAAAATTATCATCTGGCGGTATTTTTGATGACGCTGTTTTTATCAAGACGATTTTATGCCTAGCCATTTCTTGACACGATACGAAGAAACTCAACGATGGACGACAATGAAGAAAATGATTTTTTCTAATGAAAGAAAAATAATAAAAAATATAAACCGGAAAAAATACTTCAAGAAAGTATTTAATAAAAAGGAAAAAAAATTGAAACGTGAGAGGTTTCGATTAATGCAAGCGTAATCATGTTGCATACCAATGCTTCTGAAGCCGGTAGAGTTCCAGAATAATAAAAAGCTAATAGTCACCTATTTGGTGTTAGGCTATGTCCAGGTTTTAATTAACGTCGACACTGCTATTTTAGTTTTCTATAATTGTTCGAAATCTTTGCGACTTTTCGAATTTGATGTAACTAAGTCTTTGTCTAGTGTTCTCAAATGTTCAAAAACGGGAATTTTCTGGATGCGCTATGATTTCCAATGGGTGAAAAATAATTTCGGGTGTTATTTACAGCCCATTTCGTAAAAAATATCACTTATACCGATATTCGTATGTATAGATTGATATGTCTGGTTATCCCTTCTGCACTTGACTCAAATTTTCAAAATATGTGGTTTACACTATTCATCTCTTAAAAACGCCTCAAATTCAGGGTGTCTCAAAAAATGTATGCTTAACGGGTCATAACTTTCTAATTTTTCTTTCTTTCAAGGGTATAATTAATTGGATATAATGACTGAACCAAGATTAACTTTCGAAAAAAGACTTTTTTTTTTTATTAAAATGCTACTGAAAATATGAAAATGTAGCAGAAGTACAAAGACAAGATCATAGGGAGTTTCAGGCACATTCACCTACGCGACTTACAATTAATCGGATAAAAGATAAGTTTGAAACAACCACACTGAAAGAATTAAAAGCTGCAATTGAGCAAGAATGTGCCACAACACTAAATGAAATGTTTGTTGAAGTTTGTTAATCAATATAGCCCACCGTTATTAGCAGTGTATTGACCAGAACGGCAATAATTTTGAACATCTGTGGTAGGTAGAAAAGTTATACATTTTTTGTAGATTCTTTTGCAATTCAAATATTAATTATATGTGAATAAAAACTGAAGTTATAATCTTTCAAACTGTGTGTACATTTTTAGGGGACAACCTGTATTGTTTAATTCTTATGAATAATTACTTTAAAAAACGAAGTGTTCCCCATTATTTTTACAAGATAAAACTGATATTTTATGTATTACTGACTTAGGCAAAACCATATACGGATATAATAAGCACCCAAGTATACGGTATTAATACTTACCGTACCGTTATATAAATATTTATAGTTTCCCCAATATAAATCATTTTAGCGCTTCCATAAAATCCGTGTTTAACTCTAAATTTAAGGAGTTAAACTCCTGCTAAAAAGCAAGCATAATAGGTTATAATATACAAGCTTAACATTCTTTCACTTTATTAGTTGAGTAGGTTCTACTGGCAGCGCCATCTATTGCTTTATATATATACAGGGTGATTCATAAAAGATGGGCAGAACTTTAAGGGGTTATAGTACACTTAAAGACAAATAATATTAAATAGGAGACTAAGGGTCCCAGACGTATTCCCAAGGAGATAGGGGGCATTAAAGTTTAGGGTCCGAAATTTCAAATGATTATAAAACATGGAAAAATTGGTCGATTCGTTTGCGGTTTTTGCAAAAAATTTTCTTTATGCCAGTATTTTCTTGAAATAAAATTTTAAAGTTCAATTTCAAAAAATACCGATAGGGGGCGCTTTAGACTTTGGAGTAACAAACAACTATTTTTTAACGTTATTTTTTGTATTTCTTTAAATGATTTCGAAAGCTTAGACTTAAACTTAAATTTTGATCTAAAAATCTGAGTCCTAACGAGTAGTTAAGTAGCGTAAACTGAAATTTGAAATTTGAAACCCTTCTCCCCCCAGAACAAAAATCAGTTATTCCCGATCTTTGTGTCGTAGATTAGGCTCTAACTACTGCCGCGTTTTGCTAAAATTATTCTTTATGTCAGTATTTTCTTGAAAATAAATTTTAAAGAAAATTTTCAAAAAATTCCGATAGAGGGCGCTTTAGACTTTGGAGTAACGAACAACTATTTTATACCGTTATTTTTTGTGTCTCATTAAATGCTTTCTAAAGCTTAGACTTAAATTTTCAGCCCAAAATCTGAATCGTTAGACGTGGTTAAGTTTCTGGGGAGAGGGGTTTGAAATTTCTACTCCTGAGCACAGTTCAGTTTACCATGTCCACACATTGTGTGCTGTGATACGAGGTAAAAAGACACAAATTAGGATTATGTTACCAAAGCATATTTATTAACATGTAATCACAATAAATGTTCAAAATTGTGACCACCAGAGGTTATGCACGCAGAACAACGGCGACGAATGGAACGGCGAACATTCGCGAAAACATCAGGCTTTTCGAGCACTTCCCCTACAGCGGCGGAAAGTCTGGCGACCAGTTCCTCGGGGGATTCAATGGGTGTCTCATACATAA
Source organism: Maratus michaelseni (assembly GCA_963931845.1). Lineage (NCBI taxonomy): Eukaryota > Metazoa > Arthropoda > Arachnida > Araneae > Salticidae > Maratus > Maratus michaelseni. Next base: position 112,649,800 of record OZ007598.1, on the reverse strand, counting down.
GAGCCTTCAATCGTCCCCAAAAAAAGAAATCGAGGGGTGAAAGATCTGGCGAGCGAGCAGGCCAAGCAACAGGACCACCTCGACCAATCCATCTGTTCGGAAATGTGATGTCCAGATAGTTGCGGACGTCTCGTACGTAATGGGCTGGCGCTCCATCGTGCTGGAACCACATGACCCGCCGGATGCGTGGAGGAACAACGTTTAACAGGTCTGGCAGCACATGTTGCAGAAATGTGAGGTATGTTTTACCGTTGAGGCGTTCAGGAAGAAGGTACGGTCCGATTAGGTGGTCTCCGAGGATTCCTGCCCAAACATTGATGGAAAAGCGTCTCTGATGAGCATGTGGATACGTAGCATGTGGATTGACATCCGCCCATACATGTGCATTGTGTGTGTTAAATGTACCTTCACGTGTGAAGGTACATTCATCGGTGAAAAGCACAGTTCGTCCAAAATGTGGATTTAGCGCGTTCTGCTGCAGAAACCAGCGGGCGAATTCAATACGATTTGGATAATCCCCTGGAGACAGTTTCTGGACTCGTTGCACATGAAACGGGAGCAAATGTTCATCCTTCAGTACCCTCCAAGTCGTGGACTGTGAGGTATCCACCTGGCTAGCCACTGTTCGTGTACTTGTACTTGGCTGCGCCGCTACTACATCCAGAATGGCTTCTGCAACAACTACTGATTCGTCCTTTTTTGCACGACCTGCATTCGACCGGGAAGCGAGAAATGATCCCGTCTCACACAACTGTCTGTGCAAGCGCTCGAAAGTTTTGCGGTTAGGCAACCGCCTGTTAGGAAATCGCTCTCCGTACATTCGTTGTGCCTCTGCACCATTTCCATCTGCCGCTCCGTAAATTAAATGCATCTCAGCCTTTTCCTTATTCGTGAAGGGCACCATCTTCCGATTCATTACTACAGCGACTTACACTTGACTCACCGTTCAGTGGTTTTTATGCCTGAATCGTGTCGAAATTTTGCATACGTGTTCTTCTTCTTCCCCATTTGACATTTGCATACTTTCTGTTTCCTTCTTCACCCGGTGACTAGCGTCAGGAATGGAGCTTTAACGTTTGCATGAGCGACGTTTCCAACTGTGCCAGTGCCTTTATGAGTGAATTCCGACTATGCAGTCCTTGACGAAAGTTGTATTTTTGCCTCGTATCACAGCACAGAATCGTTGGGCATGGTTAAGTAGTGCAAACTGAACTATGTTCAGAAGTTGAAATTTGAACCCCCTCCCCTCGCTACTGAACCACGCTCAGCGATTCAGATTTTGAGCTGAAAATTTAAGTTTAAGTCTAAGCTTTAGAAAGCATTTAATGAGACACAAAAAATAACGGTATAAAATAGTTGTTCGTTACTCCAAAGTCTAAAGCGCCCTCTATCGGAATTTTTTGAAAATTTTCTTTAAAATTTATTTTCAAGAAAATACTGACATAAAGAATAATTTTAGCAAAACGCGGCAGTAGTTAGAGCCTAATCTACGACACAAAGATCGGGAATAACTGATTTTTGTTCTGGGGGGAGAAGGGTTTCAAATTTCAAATTTCAGTTTACGCTACTTAACTACTCGTTAGGACTCAGATTTTTAGATCAAAATTTAAGTTTAAGTCTAAGCTTTCGAAATCATTTAAAGAAATACAAAAAATAACGTTAAAAAATAGTTGTTTGTTACTCCAAAGTCTAAAGCGCCCCCTATCGGCATTTTTTGAAATTGAACTTTAAAATTTTATTTCAAGAAAATACTGGCATAAAGAAAATTTTTTGCAAAAACCGCAAACGAATCGACCAATTTTTCCATGTTTTATAATCATTTGAAATTTCGGACCCTAAACTTTAATGCCCCCTATCTCCTTGGGAATACGTCTGGGACCCTTAGTCTCCTATTTAATATTATTTGTCTTTAAGTGTACTATAACCCCTTAAAGTTCTGCCCATCTTTTATGAATCACCCTGTATATAGGAATCGCTTACACAGTATAGCAATTCATCAAGTTTGCAATGCTTAATTAAACTAAATGCAACTAATTAAAAATTAAAAAATATTTCTAATGAAATTTTCAAATTGTTTACCGTCAAATCTTGTCGGGTACTGTTTAGTATTTTGTTAAAATAAAACTGGCATTAAATAACAATTCCAGTGCTTTACCAACTTCATTCTGACCTTTTGGTTACGGGGCAGGACGGGCGATAACTTTTATATTCAATTGTACCACAATTTACAAAGAAGAAAAAAAACCTCCTTGTGGTCGATTTTTTTGAAAATATCATAGTATAAATTTATGGCAGAGATTATCTTTCAAAAAGTAGTACGGATAGAGAAAAAAAAAACAAGAACGAAAACTTATGGGTTAAGCATAGATTATAAAACACTTTCCAAAACGTCCAGAATACTTTAAACAAAACTTTACAAATAATGCGAAAAATGACCTCTAAGTATAAACAATTAAAAAAACTCATAACCCACTTCAAAACCAATTTCAGAAATTACGAGGAGGAAAAATATCCCAATTCGCAAGTGCAGCATATAATCTATAGATTAGTTCAGTTAGGTGACGCATTGCAAAGTTAAAAAACCCACTTCAGCAATTTCCGTCAGTAAACGAAAAGTAATAGAGGACTTTTGCACAGCTTTGTATGTCATCTTTATATAGAATTTAAACTTACCAAGTAAAATGCAAAAAATTAGTTAAATTTAAATGCGCGCACCACAACTGAAAATGCTCTTCCAACAATTATTGTTCATAGACAGTACTGTAAACGAATTATTTTGCGTGGCCCTGTAAATGAACGATAAATGCTATTCACACCACTAACGTGAGCATTTTGTAGTATACCTCAATGAGGTATATTAATATTAATATCATTGACATAGTGCAACATCATTAAAATACACCGCAAACGATTTTCCCTATAGACCGTAACGTAACGGAATTCTTTTGAATATTTCTGTAAACGAACTATAAAAAACTGAGCTGCGCCACCAGTTGCCTACAAGCGCCCGTCAGGCACTTCAACCGCCGTTTCCAAGTTCTGAGGAACTTTTGACGAGCACGACTAGTAGAGTCCTGAGTGCTCTATGGCCGGTGGGGGCGCCACCATCTGTTGAGCATCCCATTCTCCCAAGAGATTACGACATTGGTCGTTGCGATTCGCGGTAGATCCCAACCTCTTGAGACACCAACACTTTACACTTGGGGACGAGCTGGATTCCCCTAATAGCTTCGGGAACCGGACTTTTAAGTGGGAACCTGGTCCTAGGCCTTAAGTCAGCTTTCCCCGACCCGTACTTTTTGTACCATAGCTCTTTTAAACGGATTATAAATTCAACACACTTCATTTTCCACCATAGTAAACTTCAATAATAATTATTAACTGCATCAAAATCCCATTATATTTACGCTAGTTAGAACATGGACAGACAGACAAACGGCAGAGAGAGAGAAACAAACCGAATTCATAAACACTTTCCAACTATATTGGAAACTGTTAAAAAATAATCCACTTGGTTCTTTATGTCCCGATCCATTTTGAAAGGGTTAATTTTAGTGATGTGTTAAAACCATGACAGCCGCCCAGTTTGTATTCAGAAACAATTTGCAGAGGAAAAAGTTTTCGCAGATGTTTCAGATTTTTCAAACACTCTAAAATTTAAAATATTTATTCAGCTGTCGTCTGGTCGTGAGTAATTCCTACTTAACCTTGATTCTGAATGTAGATCGAGTAGGAAGAAAATGCTCATCTGGCGAATCTTGTATTCTGTTGACATTTACAACAAGAATTAAGGTGACATACTTTTACTTTCATGATGTCATAAAGAGGATTTTATACTTTTGATATATGAGGTCCAAAAGGGTTTAAAGCAGTAGTTTCCACTTCTATAAATTTCAGCTTTTTGCAAATCCGGATTATGTTTGGATTATGAAAGAGCTTAAATCGTAATTTAAATATTTTTGTACTGAAAAAAGGTGCATGAAATCATCAAAAATAAAAGAGTTAATTTTGTGTTTTATAATTTTGAAAATTTTTGTTTAGGGTGATCCTCAAATAGATAAGTGAGAAGGAAATATAATAGAATAAAATGCATCGATAATAGATATTTTAATTAATTGTGTAGTACCCACTAATTTTCGCTAAAAACTTTCTACCATCGGTGAAAAGTGTTTATGTCTTTCGTTTAATGGTTTCTTAAGACACACATATATACATGACTCAAGGTATTATATATGTATATATAATAATAGCTTTGAAATCAAAAGACAACAAACAAATTCGTATAACAAAATTTAACCAAGTCTCTAATTTAAAGATAGCATGTAATTATCCCTACATTAATTGTTACAATAAAAAATAAATATATGAAAAACATCATAATAAAAATAACCTACCATAAAATTTCAGTATTGTGAATCATAATCATTTTAAAGATAGATAAAATAAAAATTGAAATAAAAAGTATTTTCTTTTGTTGTTGTTGATATTTTTGATATTTTTAATAAAAAAGATTTAAACATAAAAACAAAATTTAATAAAGAAAAATAAAGATGGAAAATAAAAATCAAAGGACAGATAAGTGTTTAATAATCAGTTGGCAGGAACACTCACGTGTCCCTGAAAATGCATTATTTCATATACCAGACCAGCAAAAAGCTAAAAACGTCCATTACTTTCAAAAATAATGCACTAAAAGAATAAATAATTGAAGATACAAGAGAAAAACAACGAATTAGGAACTCAAGAATAATAAACGAAAACGAACCGTACTCGCTTTCCAAATAAAACGTTGAAATAAGCATCCCACATTCGAATCATGGAACATTCAAGATGCTCGATTACTACAGTTACAGTTAAGATTTAATGCATACATGTTTTGACATTAATTAATCTAAAATTATTAAATACTAATTATTACTAATTAAAACTAAACAAAATACAAAAATAAAACTAGATATAATTTTAAGACTATATACATATGTAAATATGCATTTTTTCAGAAAAATTTCGTTACTTTTCTTTCTGGTGAATTCTAACACAGGTGTCCCCACCCTTTTTTTAACTATCAAAGCCTTTCAAATTTTCTCAAAATTTTACCGACTCTTCCTGCTTTTTTGTTTGGCAATCACGTAGTCCGTACTAGTACATTACATATTGTGAATAGAATATGTAACGTGCAGAATTTATACACACTATATAGTATACTATAAAAAGGATAAGTTTAAACATGCACATCACAGCAGAAAATGCACTTCCAGCAATTACCGATCATAGTAAGTCCTGTAAACGAATTCTTTGGTGTGTCTCTGTAAATGAATGATATATGCTACGCACTCCATAACCTATAAAAAACATGTAGTTGTGCACCTTGTTGATCCTTTTCAAATTTATTATGTTTGAAGCACCATAATTTAATTAAAATGCACCACAACCGATTTTTCTCCACAGATCATAATGCAATGGAATTCTTGTGCGTCTCTGTAAACGAACTATAAATGCTACTTATTCTATATTCCTGGGAAACTATTTTGTAGTATACCTCAGTGATACATATAAATTTCATTATGTTTCAAAGATCGTAGCATCAATAAAATGATTTGAAATTATTTAAAAGGTAAACGATATTTCCCCACATTCTATAATGTAAAGGAATTCTTTGGCGTGCCCCTGTAAACAATTTATAATTACTACAAACATAATTTTCAGTGCCGAGCATTCTATACTAAACCTCTACTTCAATAAAATATATCGAGTGCGTTTTGAAAGCGCATGGTTATTTTGAGCAGTATTAGAGTTTGAGACAGTACAACGTTATCAATGGGTGATATTTGGAGCTAAAACAAGGTAAGTAAAGAAATTCCGACTTCACACATTACTTTGCTACAAAAATAACTGCAATAACTGTTACCGTTTACTTCATATTGAATTTTGTAAACGTCCAGTCAACTTTAAGGCACCCTGTATGAGTATGAGTATTCAATGTATATGTGTGTGAATGAAAGTGTGTGACCATGTAGCCTTGAATAAAAAAGGGGCAAACAAGAAATCGAGAAGCCCGGTACAGATTACATTTGTGGTCCCTTACAATAGAAAAAAATGTATTTGAAATACAATCCCTTTGAAAACTGTATCTCAATTTGTTGATTTTTTTAAAAATGATATCGATAATCGACATATACATACATATACTGAATATACCTATGTATAAATATACTTAATATGCCCTGGATATACATACATATACATATATATATATATATGTAATACGAAATAGAGTAATGCATTTGTCGAGTTGCACCCGGCCCGAACCATAGATTTTTACTTAAATTCAACCCAAAACTCGACCCAAACCCAATACACTTCAACCCGAACCCGAAGTGATGGAATATGAATCAATATTTTAATATAATTATAAATAAATAGCCTACACAATTATATCTCTAATATCAATTTTATCGTTTTTGTATAAAAATGAACACATAAACACAAGTTTTTCATTAAAAATATATTCAGGACTTTCTTTTGAAAAATCGGGTTAACTCGAACCCGAACAGCAACAATCAAAATTCAACCTGAAACCGACCCGAAACCGAAATATTCAAAGTCAACCCAATCCAACACTAAAACGCGAGGAAAAAATTGCGTCAACACGATCGGATACGACCCGCATGTCGGGTCGAGTTTTGGGTAAGAACGGTAATTCGACCCAATGCAACAGAGAAACAAAAATCGACATAAAAACTGAAGACATGAATATTTTTCATATACGTTGCAAACAGTGTTGAATTAAATAAAACAACAACATTATTGACAGATATTTCTGATAATAATTGTATATGTATGATAATATAGTGGGATCATATATGCGACACTCTGTACAGAAATTGTTAGTGATAAAGCTAATACACTCATTATAATATTCAAATATATATTTGAAGTAAACAAAAATATTACGTCTGAACATATTGATATTTATATTAAAATCATTAAAAATTACAGACATTAAATTACACTTTCATAAAACATTAAAAACATATTAAAATTGGACGTTTCGGATTTACATGAAGGTGCAATCCCGAATGAATACTCCGTGTTATTATAACTGTAACTTTGGCCTCGACATTTTGATACGTTGCATTTTCTATGTGTTGATATTTTTGAACTGTGACTTACGTTAAGAAAAATATTTGTTGATGAGGGATTTTCATGTAAATAAGAAACGTCCAATTTTAATATGTTTTTAATGTTTTATGTAATTGTAATGTAATGTCTGTAATTTTAATGATTTTAATATAAATTCAAATATATAATTTTTCACTTAAATATTCAGGACTTTCTTTTGAACAATCGCAACGAAAAAAAATTAGTGTCAACCTGGGTCGGGTTCGTGTAAAATTGGGTAACCCGACCCGATGTAAAACTGCAATACAAAACATACATCTCATGAGAATCATTTTTTAGCCTAGGTACTGATACAACTGTCTCCCTTGTGCCCCCTCCCTCCAATGCACACCACCGGTGTAAAGTACATACGAAATGAATTTCTGAAGTCATCTCACTCCTTCGTATTCATCCCAAGGCAACTTTCACACCAAACAAAAAAAAGAGGTTTCTAGCGTAACACAAAACTTCATTTTCTATGAAAAATAAAAAATGCAATCCAAGTACAACAATTCCGAGTACATGCATTTGAAATTGAATTTACTTTTAGCGGAGGACGGGTTTCCTTACTGCTTTGTAAAACAAGCAATAGCTGTCAAACACTCACATAATCTAAAATCTCTCTTGTAATTCGGAAACACGCATAACTGTAAAGCGACTTTATTTTATTTTTATGAATCACGGCGTTATGCGTACGTGACTTGAGAGCAAAATTAAAAACGTAAGAATTTCGCTGAACCTGGGGCTTTACGTGAAATGTGTCTTGACGACTACGTGAATCGAATACTAACGTCTGCTTTTTCCATTCTGGTCGAATCAGACATGTAAATATGCGGAAGGTAAGAAGTGAATACATTAAAAACCTTTCGGAAGAAACATAAATTACATTTCCAGTGCTGTAGTAAAAATCTGGCTTTGGAATGAAAACGTTTGTAAAAAGTGTTGATGTAGCACACATAATTTATGTGAGATGCATGCTGAATAGGTTTGTACACCTCAAAAAACTATATTTTGAAATGGAAACTTTGTATGTAGCAAATTGGAGAAAATTCGTTAAGAATACAAACAAGAATGAAAAATCATTCGTCAAGCATTGATTCTGAAACACTTTCCCACACATTTAGAATACTGTAACAAAAATTCACAGTTTAGTAAGTTGAAAAATTATGTCTAAGTAAGCAATTTGGAAAACGCATAAGAGGGTCATTCTCAAAAAAAAGGTCATTCTCAAAAATTTCTAAATCCTCATATATGTACACAGTCTTGAGACATATGCTGTGTAACATCTACTGTGTAACAGGATCATTAGAAAATCTTGGTAAAAGAGTGACATAGGAAAACGTGCATTCTTTGGGGACATTTATTTCAAGCTATATTACATTTTTATAATTAAAATGTTTTCTCAGCTTACATTTTTATTGAAAGATAAGGTATCTAATTTTGGAAAGATGTATAGTTTAAATATATTTCCATTCTGTATATTGTATTTTTAAGGCTTTATTTTTTAAGTTTCTCATTGGCAACAGTCAATTTTTCAAATATTGAGCATTATAAACTGAAAATACTTAAATGTTGAATGAAAATACTCAAACTCTTTCGAATCGTAGAAGCTAAATTTTTGGAATTTTCAAGATAAATGCTCGCGCCAAATTATGTTAACAAAGGTCAATAATTGGTCATGCTTTTCGCCAAGTTTCTTTTCAAGATCGTTCTTTATAATTGAAAATATACTATATTCATTTTTCACAAACATGGGGAAGTCATTGGCTGATTTCATAGAAACACAAGGAACATCACTGCAAATCAGTTAAGCAATAACAGACCTCTAGATGATATAAGAAATCTTCTCCTTTAGGTATCATAAAAGTAAATTTGAAAGAAAACTCAGTTGCTTTGGAGGGAAATTCTTACGATTTTATATCATACATATATGTATGATATAGTTATATTCATTCAGATTATAATCTGAACGAATCTGTATAATTTTCTCTTATGGATCGTAGTAACTAAATTTTCACAATTTTGAAAATAAATGCCAAATTTTGTCGACAAAGTCAATAATTGGCCAAGCATTTCCCCAAATTTCTTGTCAAGGTCGTTCTTTATACTTGAAAATATTTTATATTCATTATTTACAAACATGGAGAAGTCATTTGCTGATTTCAGAGAAAAAAAAGCAGAACATCGCTGAAAACCAGTTTATCAATAACAGGCCTTAGATAATAATGTATCTGAATTATTTTAGGAAAGCCTCTATCTGACTATAGATGAGAAATGTAATGCGAATATTGAAGTACATTCATGAGTGTTAGGAACAAAAAACCCTCTAAAGTGAAGTACCAATTGTCCATTTGAAAAAATTGTAACTAAAATAAATTAAACTCTTCTAAAGTGTACAAATGTGACACTAGATTATAACTGTATGATTCATATGCATTTAAAGAAAAGGGAATATTATTTATAACAGTATATTATCCAAATCTTAGACACTATTTGCGTAGAGTAATTTTTCAGAAGCCCTTCATCATATTCGCTACTGATTATTAGATTTTCACTACTATATTTTCTTTTTCTTTTCTTTTCTTTTTTTTCTTTTTCTTTTCTTTTCTTTCTTTCTTTTTCTTTTTTTCTTCTCTTTTCTTTCTTTCTTCCCTTTTTTTTGGTTAATAAACTGAAATAGGTTCATTAAAAATCCATTTCAGGTAACCTATTCGTACGGCCGTATGAGAATATAACATGTAGAAGAAACTAGCGTAATTTTTGTTCATCTTTCGAAATCTGTGCCATCGGTTAATGAACAATAAGGAAAAATAGTCTCATAATGCACCGACGTAATCAAAAAAAGTAATAAGAGGAAGAAAATATGGAACAGAAGATCATAATTATGATATCGATTATAATTGTGGTTTTCCCATTTCTTGGTTACATCTAAGGAAAATAAATAACTCTTGCACTGTGTAACAAAATAAATAAATAGAAAAATAAAATAAAAAAATTTAAACGTAAAAAACGGCCTTATTGGCAGACTCATTTATGCGACAGAGCAGGTAATATTAACAAACATTTTTAAATTTTTTAAATTACCTTCATTTTTAAATATCTGCATACTTAAAATACTCCTCCATGCTTAATATATTCTTACTTATATCATTACAAACTTACTTAAATATATATATATATTTTTTACTATACATACCATATACATACGATGTCCCATAAGTCCGTTCATGTTTCAAAATTTTAAATAGTCGCATCAAAGTGCAGTTTAGATCATATAACTCGTCAAATTGTCGAAAAAAAAATCAAATAGTTCAATTTTTTTTTTCAAATGGTATTCTCCGTTAACCTGATTGAACCTGATAACAGCTGAAGTCCAATCAGGTTAATATACTGAATAGCGTTTGAACGTTCCACCCAGATCTTCGTTGTTAAAAGGCAGTTGAAGCAGATGGTGAATAGGAGCATTAAAATTCTTAAAAACCATTTTCATAATTTCTCCGGAAACTCTTATAAATAATATAAAAACACTGAAGTTAACTTCCAAGAATTGCAAATTTATTACACTAAACCTCGTTACGAAGTAAATCGTATAATATGGAAATTTAAAATTCTCTGACAGCCTTTCACAGTTATTATATATATATATATATATATATATTTTTTAAATCAATCTGCTATTTCTGAAAATGGTGAAATTAGACACTGGTCCTTTACTTCTAAGGTACAGAATTTATTCTATAAAAAGAACGAATAATCATGCACAATCATAGATTATGAAACACTTTCCAACACATTCAGAATACTGTAATAGCACATTTCAGCGTTTAATAAGGCAAGCACAACAAATTTTAAAACCCAATTTCAGGAATTACCGTCAGTAATTGTAAAAATATTCAAAATATTTTGTGCAGCCCTGTATAAGACCTATAGATTTGTATATATACTACATAATATGCTAAAATTTAGTTCAGTTTTGAGACGCATAAGCAAAGTTAAAAATCCCCCTTCAGCAATTTCTGTAAATAAACGGAAGTGTACTCGAGAACTTATGTGCAGCCCTGTATATGACCTCTACAATTTATACACACTAAGAAATATGCAAAAAATGAGTTACATTTAGAAATGCGTACCACAACTGAAAACACACTTCTGCCAATTATTGTTAATAGACAAAACTGTAACTGAATTCCTTCGTGTGTCCCTGTAAATAAACGATGAATGCACACCATATTCTATGGTGAGCCTCTTGTAGTGCACCTCAGTGATATATATCATTTTCAATATGTTTCAAATAATATATCATCACTAAAATACACCGGGAACGATTTTTTCCCATACACCGTAATGTAACGGAATTCTTTTGAGTGTCCCTGTACACGAGTTAGAGAACAGGCAGACAGATAGACAGACAAACCGATTTCATAAATACTTTTCAACTGTCTTGGAAAGTGTTAAAAAGAGGAATACTCTATAATAAAAACTAAATTACTTTTCTTACTAAAGTTACTCCAAAGTGACTTTTTTATTTGCGTAAAATTACAAATTTTACGCCAGTTTTTCATTTTCGAAAGTACATTTCAATCAAACTATTTTCACAAGAACACAATATAGAGAAAAAGTGAGTAAGATTACTTTTGTTTACATCTATGCCATCACTTAATGAGCAATAAAGGAAAAACTTTCGCATCGTGTGATCGCATAATCGAAAAAAAAAAATAATGATGCAAAGAAAACATTAACGGAAAGATCAAAATAGCGATCTCGATTGCGTTTCAGCAATGCACGATATTATTTAATGACCAGCTAAGATGATTTTTTTTTATCAGATAGTTTTCCCTTTTCAAATAAGCACAATATTGTTCTGCAAAAATTTCGCTAATTATAGGGAAAGCTGTTCACATTATTGTATTTGTTTGTGTGATTGTGGGATTGTATTCAAAATTTCACAATAAGCATTATTTGGAGAAAACTATTTCATAATTACTACAAGCATTAGACGTAGATATCTGTATTAAAATGAGTTGCATGACGTAAATAATGACGCAAATTACACTGATCGTCTTTTTTTTTTTTTTTTTTTTTTTTTTATTGTGACAAAAAAAAAAAAAAACATTTTGAACCGGATTAATTTTTTTTAACACTTTCGAACAAAGTGGAAATTACAATTGATTTCAGAACATTTTATTTCAGACATACCTGCAAATTAAACAATAAACCCAAGAGGAGTGAAAAATTAGCTGGGGGCAGGATTCGAACCTGGGTCACGTTACGCTGTAGATTTGGAATATTTGATATTTACACCAGTGGCGCCAATTTTTGAAAAATATTACGTGGGCTCAAAAACGTTTTGGCAAAATGACATGGGTAGCTTTTTTCTTTGAGGGAGGGGAGAGTGGGGGGATTATAACTGTAAGTCATGTATGAAGCTATAATTTTTTTAATGCATAAAATAGTAATTTTATTAAATTATACTGTCATGAGCTCTTCCTTATAAAGACAATAAATAGTATTTATCACAATTATCATACAATTGATATGATTAGAAATAAAATGCGTAAAAAGCTGAACATCGAGAAAATAAATCAGTTATCTTAGTGCTTTATGGCTGTGAGTCAGAGCATTAATACAAGTGACCATTGACTTATACTCACAGGTAAAATATGCAGAAAGAATAATTTTAAATGAAATCAAACTGTACGTCTGTTCAATTACTTTTAGTCATATTGTCTGTCTTACTGTTTTTCAAACAAAGCAATTTTGGGAAAGTCAACAGACTGAAATTTCGTTTCAGAGGTAAATAAATAACAGAACAATGGAAATTGGGTAAGCTGGGATAGCAAATTATTGGGTGGAATCGGGCCCCACCGGCCCATATAAGTTGGCGCCACTGATTTACACTGTTTAGATGTATAGAGCATACAAAAACAAGTTCAGCAATAATAATAGTAATAAAAAAATAAATGTAATTTAAAATTTTTCGACAGATGGCGCTATACATCATTTAAAAAAAAAAGCAAAACACAAAATTTTCTATCAGCTAAAATTTTAATACTTTTTATTACAAAATTCATATGATTCTAGCTTAAGTTTTTATAAACCTTAAATTAAATTTAAAAAAAAAAACCGCACTTTATTAATAAAGTTTAAAAACAACAAAAACAAAATAGCAGACTTTTACAAAATGGTTATCAGTGGTTATCGAGACGGTTTGCAATTCCAATTGCGGCAATATTTATTAATTTTATACAAAGTGTTTATTTTATACATTTTTAAATTCAAAAATATAAAATTTTATTTATTTTTACACGTTGAACGAAATCCCAAAGCATGCCTGGGGAGTCTTTTTTTTTTTTAAATACATAGTAATAAATTATCAACAGTCCCGTTTCATAGCAATGAATTGTCTTAAGGCTGTTCTCAAATCCAAAGAAGCTACTTTCTGCATAGGTGCCAACCTCTCATTAATATTCCGTAATATGCGGGTTAATTTGACACAGGTTTAACATATTTCGCACCAGAATTTTTTTTAAGAAATGAAATTAAATAAATTCCACGTAGAAACCTGGAATTGAATAAATAAAGATTCGTCCAATAATTTTTCTGGTTCGAAGTGTTGTTAAACTAGGTCAAATTAACCCACATATTACGGAATATTAATGAGAGGTTGGCACCTATGTTTCTGACACATTTCTAAATTACTTTTTGTTCGGAAACGCATGAAATTGGCAGGTTTTCTTGAATTGCATTCAGGAACTATGCAATCGAATGGCGTTTTCCATTTTTTTGGTAAAGGTAGAGATCTTTCAGAAAATACGGTCAAAGCGGGGGGCGTTTTGAACTGAAATCCCGACGCATCAGCGCAAAAAAGGGAAGGGGGAATCGTGACAAGAATCGCTTGTAACTCGATGAATAATTTAGCTATCAAGAAATGGAATACGCTATTCAATTCCAAATGGCTTCAATAGCGAGGCATGCCAGTTTAATGCATTTACGTTTAAAAGTGAGTCAGGAAATGTGTCAGAAAGTTTCGCGCTGTTGAGCAGATGATAATGCAAATGCATAAAATTTTCAGGCCTGAATATTGAAGAGATTTGAAATCGAAATGAGTTTTCCTTTTTTTTCGATAAACAATTACTTATCGAGTTATAAGCGATTCGTGTCACGTGAGAACACGTTTTTCCCCTTTTTCGCGCTGAAGCCATAGGGAATTCGGTTCAAAATTCCGACTTTGGCTGCGTTTTCTGAAAGATCTTCTGCCTTTACGAAAAAATGGAAAACGTGTTTCAATTACATAGATTATGAATAACAACACCTGCCCATTTCATGCCTTTCCGATCAAAAATGTGTACTTTCGTGTTATAGCGACCCCCGAAGATGAATCGCCAAGCGACCAAGATTTATCGCCAAATTATAAAACATATATGACATAATATGATCTATATAACATTTTAGGACGCATATGGCCCAGTTAAAGTCTGTTCGTGTATATATGACATAAGATGTACATGATGTATATATGGCGTATAAGACGTAAATAATATGTATATAATGACGTATATGAGCACTAGAAGTATGCGTATGTGAGCATTAGATGTATATATATGCGTATATATGAAACATATGTAAGCTTTGCTATGATCATAGCGAAATCGTAACTGCAATCCTAGCATAATCGTAACTGCGGGGGCCGCTATAATACGAAAGTACCAAAAATGAATTTAAAAAATGTGTCTGAAAGTAATCCCTTTGGATTTGAGAACATCCTTAAATGAAAGTATTTGTGGCACACGTAATCGTAAGGTACGGCGTTCCGGGAAATTTTTCTGGCACATATAATTATGTGCCATCGCAATCAGTGTGTTAAATAAAGAGGGAAAAAATATAAAGAAAAGATGGTAATAGCGAATTTCTCCATATTTAATACGTTAGAAATATAAAATTCAAAATGAATAACCTTCAACTTATATTATTCGCCAAAATATGGAGAGTCGCAAAGGGAAAATCGAACAAAGGAAACATTTTATCTGATAAAATAACATCGAATCCTCCAGCGACCTATTTAATTTCAGAAACAGAGGGCATATTCATTTCCGGCTACTCGCTTTGGCAGAGAAGAAGCGCGTGGTATGAATTCTTCGAGGGAGGTCGAAAGAAACGGCGTGAAGTTACTTTTAATAATCTCCTTTCTCACTTTCTTTCGATGTGGGAGATATTTAGTACGCTTGTAATGTAAACTGCTTCAAGGATTGTATTTAGAAATCGACTAGAACTTCTTTGAAATGTTTTTGAAACATGGAGAGAGAGAGAGAAAGGGAGAGAGTGAGTGAGTGAGTGAGTGAGTGAGTGTGAGTGAGTGTGTGTGAGAGAGAGAGAGAGAGAGAGAGAGAGAGAGAGAGAGAGAGAGAGAGAGAGAGAGAGAGAGAGAGAGAGAGAGAGAGAGAGAGAGAGAGAATGAGATTTATATATATATATTTATATAGAATGACTTTCAATAAATACCCTAAATAGTAATAATAATAATTTAAAAAAAAATCAACAATCCTTTTTTTCTACAATTGAAAGTAATTTTCGGGAACTTTCATAATATTAATGTACCTTACAAAACAAACGCTATAACAATAATATCTTTCAAATAATATAATAGAATCACACTGTAAGAAAAAACGGCAAAAAATTCAGCATAATTTGCTGTAAATTTATGCACCCAAATTGACAGCATTTTTTGCTGTAAAATTTAATGTGATTATAGTCGAATTTGCAGTAAAATTAGCATGCTTGGAACACATTTTGCTGTAAAATTCCAAACATAATGCAATTTAAGGCATATTTTGCTGTCAATTTACAGTAAAATATGCTGGAAATTTCAGTGCAAAATTTACAGCAAATTTTACTGTAATTTCTGCCGTTTATTCTTACAGTGCACTTGCTAACTTTAAATTAAAGTCTAATTAATTAGAAAGGAGCCGTTGCAGATTGATTTCAAGAATAGTAAAATAATTTTTCAATCAAGATCTTATTTCCCATCCATTATCCATGAATCAATAGAAATATATTTGCAAAAAAGATAATATTTGCAACGAAGCTGCTTCTTTTGAATTATCTAAAATTTGGCATGCGATGATTCACAGATTGAAAAAGCAATATAAATAAAAATAAATAATAATTTTCACGTTTTCCAGTTTTACCAATTTAAGCACCTGCTTGCCTTGGACATGCAATCTCGGGGTTTTATGTTTACCATTTTTCAAAAATATGCGACACTATCTTATTCATCATTTAGATCTGAAGATGTCGCCGATAGAGCGAATGAAACATATGTAATCTACATTAAAAGGTGTTTTTAAACATTTCGTGTTATGTTTTTATCCCTTTAAGTATTAATTAGACTTTAATTTAAATAATGTATCTGTGGGATAGGATTTAAAAAAATCCTAAATTGCACAATGGTTTTTTCAGTAGTTGATAAGCAATTCTGTCGCTGAATAACGTTTTAATGATGGGGAAACGTGGGAGAGAGAGAGAGAGAGAGAGAGAGAGAGAGTTTATTTTATAAAATTAAAATTGTGAGGGCTATTTTTAAAATTTCAGCCTTACCGTTTGTAATCAATTATTCTTTTCCAGACAATTTTTTGGAGGTCATATTGAACTTGAACTTTCTGAAAGATAAAAATTATCTGAATTAAACATACATATTGAAAAACGAGAAAATTAAATTAAATGCCTAAATGCTTAGTGTATGATATAAAGTATATTTTCAAGCAGGAACTATATAATATACAAGTAAAATGAGACTTTCTATTTTCCTTTAGCTATCTACCTGAAAGGTATATTGCATTTCCAGCAAAACAAGCGCATATAACAACACAGAAAAGTAATAGCAAGGAAAACAAGTTGGGAATTGTACTTAAAACGTAACAAATGAAGTGCGTTTCCCTACTGAGCTATCCCGACGATATCCTGGCCGGCATATTTCACTCTTATCTGTTGGACAAGATAAGAGTGAAATATGCCGGCCAGGATATCGTCGGGTAGCTCAGTAGGGAGAGTGTCGGTACGGCAAACAAAAGTACCCAGGTTCGAGTCCTGGTCCCGGCATATTTTCTCTCTGTTGGAAAAAAATCTCAACTATGATACTCCAACCATTGGATATAATTTACTTAGTTGAATACACTTTCCTCTATTCATTATGACATGATCCTATTTAATAAAGTGTTAATATTTGTTGCATACATTGTTATGGGTTATTGTGCTACAGTTTAGTGTTCGTAATAGTTATAGTTTTTTGTTAAGTAATCAAGAAAACATTTTTACTGATTAATATTATTTTATTTTATATTTAAAACGATAAATTTTTGTCAAATATTTCACTGTTGACTTTACGTAACTGCTGTGTATCTAATATATGTGACGTGATTAAGATAATCTGATTATTTCACCGAATTCAGCACCCTACAATTAGTTAAATGCACCCATTTACAAGTCAGATACAGAAAAAAAGTTAAAATATTTTGACTAGTGTATTTATAAAATTTCATTATTGTATGATATTTATAAAGCTCAAGTAAAATTGGTTTCACTCATTATAAATATTTTCTAAATGGCAGAAGAAAAATAATGTTTATTTCCCCTTCCCCCAAATCAAAATATCTCATACAATAGAATTACAACACATTAGGTTGTCACTCTTGGCTTATATAACAAAACATTTCATATCCGTACCTGAATATAACGATATAAAAATGACTTAAAAAAGAAAAAGAGACATGAATTTGCATCATAAACAGCACATATTAGACTTAATCAAAATTTATCCTTTAAACTCAAAAAAAAAAAAAAAAAACTTGGAATTAAAAGTTACATAAAAATTGCTTGGAACTCCAGCAAAAACTCACAAGACGCAACATTAGCTTGCTTCTCTAAATTTCTTCTTTTTCAAAGTCTATGCACATTTTACTTTATCCCATAAGAGAATTTTGAAAATAATTCTTCCCGAAAATGTAGTCATAATCTCTTTTTTTCTCTCATTCTCTTTTGTTTAAGTTTAAGTAATTTCAAGATAAAAGTAATTCGTAGAATCACAAGTAGAAAGAACATCAAAAGAATGATATGAAGATATTTTAAAAAAATTACCCTCTCACTTTCAATTGATACACCCTGTAAAGAAAGACAAATGTTTTATAATCCACGAAAATATAATATAACCACGAACAAAAATATACAATAATTTCTTCCGAGTTACCCATGATTTCGAAAAGCGTTCTTTAATTTTAGAAACCTCAGAAACCAATATACAGAGTGGTCATAAAGTTTTTCCCTGATTACAAAAAATTTTAACAAAATAAAAACTGAATGTAATACAGTAAAATTTTTATTACGGAAAAGTCATGCTCTTAAGGGTTTTTTTTAGTCCAGTCTCTACCGTCATTCGTGAGTTCCTTGAAGACAAATTTCCTGGAAGATGGATCGAACGGGATGGACCTCAGAAACCAATATACAGGGTGGTCATAAAGTCTTTCCCTGATTACAAAAAATTATAACGAAATAAAAATTGAATGTAATACTGTAAATTTTATTATGGAAAAGTCATGCTTTTAAGGGTTTTTTTAGTCCAGTCTCTACCGTCATTCGTGAGTTCCTTGAAGACAAATTTCCTGGAAGATTTATCGGACGGAAAAACCAATATACAGGGTGGTTATAAAGTCTTTCCCTGATTACAAAAATTTATAACGAAATAAAAATTGAATGTAATACTGTAAAATTTTATATATAGAAAAGTCATGCTCTTAAGTTTTTTTTTTTTTTTTTTTTTTTTTTTTTTTTTTTTTAGTCCAGTCTCAACCGTCATTCGTCAATTCCTTGAAGACAAATTTCCTGGAAGATGGATCAGACGGGATGGACCAACTCCTGTAGATTTTTTCTTTTGGGGGTACATAAAGGACAGAGTGTTTGTAACACCAGTAAAAGATATTGAAACACTCAAGGTCAGGATCACAGATGCTGTGTCTAGTGTGACAGCCTAAATGTTGGACAATATGGGGAGAGAAACGGAATACCGCTTTCACATTTTTCGAGCTACGAAATTTACTGACGTAAGTTCCTGTTGTGATGGCTTAGTGGCCATCAACTTGATTCTTTCTGATGGGATTAAAATAATTCCAGAATAATGTGAATAGTTCTTGATTGACACCTATTGAAAGAAGATTATCCTGGAGAAAAGAAATTCTTAGTTCATTTCAAGTAAAAATGAAAAGCGTTCATGCCTTGAATAGCCTTGCTAAATGTATGTGAACTTTATCTACAACAAGGTAATCTGAAGGAGTTTAAAATGTGTCAGGAAGGTATTTGTATGAATATCAAGACCAAAGAAATAAATTTCGATGTAGTCTGAGAGAAGAATTGGAAATTGGAAGGAAGAAGAAAGGTGCGTCAATCAAAGAAGACCAAGAGATTATGCGGTGACAAGGGGAGTGTTTTTCGTCATTGAAGGGACAGACTTGTTTTTGAGTTCCAGAGAGAGGGACCTAGTCTGATGGGGTTCCTGAGATTGTACAAAAATGTCTTGTAAATATCATCTAAATTTTCACCATCATGTCATCTTTACAATTGTTATTTTGAACTAAAACTTATTCGTTTAATACGATATGATACGTTTAATTATATGTGACCACGATAACACATTGTATTAAAAAGTTCATAAATGTCTTTACAATATATTGAAACAAGCATATGCCTAATTATGTTGGTTTTTCTGCAATAAATTATTGTAATCAGGGAAAGACTTTATGACCACCCTATAATTTTCGAGATTTAATTTATTATTATAATTTAATAATGCACAAAACAATAATGAAAGACATTAATGTATAATTTAACGTTCTAACAGAGAAGAGACGAAAATATTTAAAACACACGTTCATTTTCAATTTTAAAACACTAAGTGGATTAAAGGGAAAAGGAATATGAAATTACTTTGTGCAAAGTGCGGAACAAATTGAAAACCTGTTTGGTATTACCTGACTTTATTTAGTGCTGCATCATAAAGAAAAAAAAACATAAACAGAATTTTAATAAATGCTGAAGAAATATTTATATTCATAAACTGAAAAACCGAAGGCTTGTCCGAAATTATAAGACTTTATTTAATTCTACGCCAGAAAATATTCAACAGAAACCGAAGTAGATTAAATACTGAAAAAAAAATATTTGTATTCATAAATAAGTTACTTTATTTGAAACAAATGTTTCGGAACAGAATTTATGATTGAAATACACGCAAATAAAATGCATTTGAAAAATTTCATCCAAATAATTTCATACTAAATTTTCCAATGACGAACTACCGAATCTGAAATTGAATTATGTAATAAAAGGGAAATTTTAAATTATCTCACATAAAGTTATTTTTCTTTCTAATTTTACGAAAAAAATATGTTTGTTTATGCAATAGTTTCAGAATATAAAACTAGTCGGATGTGCCAATCCCAAACTTCCTGTTACTCCATACATGTTAATATTTCAAAAAGCGAATTTTTTTGTTAAGGTTTAGCATCTAAAATGCAGCATAGCAGACCCACCTGTTATATCATTTACACGAAAACCTAATCAACCCCAACTTATGTCAAGGCCTAACAGAATATGAAGTTTCATAAATTCCGTGCATTAATTCTTCAGATACGAATATTGCTAAAATCATGTAATTCCTGAAAAATGCAACATAGCAGCGACACTTGTTGGTCTATTTACATCAAAACCTAATCAGCAACAACTTATGTCAACTTCTAACTGAATCAGAAGTTTGATGAAAATCCGTGCGTTGCTAAATGCATCTGAAGTTTGATGAAAATACATGCATTAGTTCTTGAGATAGAGCTATTGCAGAAATCGTGAACAATGAAGCACAGCAGCGATATCTATTTCGCGATTTACACCAAAAAATAATTAGCATCAATTTATTTCAAGATCTAAATGAATAAGTTTTATTAAATTCCGTTCATTAGCTCTTGAGATAAAGCGCCCACAAATTTTTTGTCACACAGACATTTTCTAAAAACAGTCAAATCGTGTTCAGGACCTTCTAAAACGTATAAATCCGTCGAAAACAGGAAGTCGAAAATGTTCATGAATCCAGTTACTTTATTCTTGTAAAGATAGAAGACACTATAAATGACAATATGAAATAATAGAAATTCTTGTTTAATGATTATAAATGTATATGAGTTTAGGATTTTATGATTTTTTTAATGCAAAAATATATGATATTACATTTAAAATAAGAAAAATGTTGTTGCATTATTACCCACTTATAATATATAGGAGATGTATTACTGCAATTTAATAATAATAATAATAACTTTAAACCACTAAGCGGCTTATTAAAATGGAAATGTTAAATTATTTTATCCCATGTGCGGAACAAATTAAAAACCTGGTTTCAATTATCATACGTTGTTTAGTGCTGCATCATAGAAAAAAAAAATCTATGAGAAACAGAAGTTGCTGAAAAAAAAATCGAATTCACAGATAAGTAATGTTCTATAAAACAAATTATTTACTTTAGGTACAACTTTATTAGGACTTTATTTAATTCTGCACCACGCTATAAAAAATAACTAGTCGGATGTGTCAATCCCAAAACTTTCTTCTATCTCACACAGGTTTCGCATACACTAAAAAGAATCAGCACCAATTTATATCAAGGTCTAACTTAATCTAAAGTTTTATTAAATTCCGTGCATTAGTTCTTCAGATATGACTCTTGCTAAAATCGTGTAAATCCTGCAAAATGTAGCATAGCAGCGCCACCTGTTGGGAGATTTAGACCAAAACCTAATCAACAACAACTTATGTCAACGTCTAACTGAATCTGAAGTTTGATGAAACTCCGTGTGTTAGTTCTTTAAATATAGCTATCGTAAAAATCATGAAAAAAGTGGTATAACAGCGCCACCAGTTGTAATATGTACACCAAAACGTAATCAGCTTCTATTTATGTCAAGGTCTAAATGAATCTGAAGTTTGATGAAAATAAATGCATTAGTTCTTGAGATAGAGCTATTACTGAAATCACGAAAAATGCAGCATAGCAGCGCCACCTATTGGGCGATTTTCACCAAAAACTAACCAGCCTCAAGTTATGTCAGGGACTAACTGAATCTAAAGTTTTATTAAATTTCGTGTATTAGTTCTCGAGATAGAGTGCCGACAAAAATTTTGTCACATACAGACAGACACACAGACAGAGTCACAGATATTTTCTAAAAACAGTCAAATCGTGTTCAGAACCTTCTAAAACGTATAAATCCGTAGAAAACCAGAAGTCGAAAATTTTCATGAATCCAATACTTTCTTCTTGTAAAGGTAGAAGAAAGTAAAAATACCATAGTAAACAAAAATTTAATAAATGCTGAAGAAATATTTGAATTCATAAATAAGTACAGTCGACACCGGTTATAACGTAGTTTCAGGGGAACAGAAAATAAGTTACATTATAACCGAAGTACGTTATAAGTAATAACCAATAAAATGCGATGCACGCCGTGAAAGAAAAAGACGCATAATAACATACGCAAAAATCAAGATTTTAAATAAAAATTTCATTCAAATGATTACATTGTAAGTTTTCGAATGACGAAGTACCGAATCTGAAATTGAATTATGTAATAAAATTGAAATTTTAAATTGTCGCTCATAAAATTCTTTTCCTTCCTAATTTTATTTAAAATTATATGTTTGTTTGTGCAATAGTTTAAAAAAAATGACAATATGAAATAATAGAAATTCTTGCTCAATGATTATAAATGCATTTGAGTTTAGGTTTTTGAGAATATTTTATGCAAAAATATATTACTTATCAAATGTTATGTACTTACTTACTTATATGTTAATTATTTATATGTTACTTATCAATTTTTTTCGACGATTAAACTGTGTTACAAAAGATTGAACATTGTAAAAGGAACACAATATGAGGTAAAAAAATTTCAAAACTATGATTAGAAAAAGTAAGTTTCGATGTCTTCACTGTTAAAAATTTGCAGCAAACTGTCCAGTCATTTGACCGTTTTTGTAGAAAACGGTTACAAAACCGTAATTTAACGATATTCTGACCGTAATATTGCTCATTTTATGGTCAGAATATAGTTAAATTACGGCTATGTAATCGTTTTCTACAAAAACGGTCAAATGACTGGACAGTTTGCTGCAAATTTTTAACAGTGTTGCGATAAAAAGAGTGAATCAGTGTTCGGTCAATTATCTTTTAATTTTCCATTTAAAAAAAGTTTTTGTTATTTTGTAATTAATTTCCTTGAAACTAATTAACAGAAGCATTCATCTGGAAAATATTTTCTTCCTGAATTAAATAATAAAATTTACATTTGCTATTTATGTGCAATTGATTGCAGTAATAGCATAACGCATTTTTAAAGATAACTCGGTCGAAGTTATTTAAATTTAATCACATCACCATCAAAGATTGGTTTTTACATTAATCTATCTTTTGTAAAGGATTTCAAAATCTAAATAATAGTACTTTTTAACGATTTTAATTACATAGTTTAAACTATGTAATATTTCCATTCAATTAAAGTACTTTTTAAATCATAAACAAATTATTATTGAAGCTTCAACGAGGTTAAACATTCATGAACGTTTGAGAAAATTAAGTACAAAATATACGTGTTTTATTTATTTATTTATTTATATTTTAAACTGGCAAAATATTTTAATTTAATATGAATTTATTTTAGGCAATTGCAGAATAAATTGAAAACCTGTTTGGAATAATCAAACTTTGTTTATTCCTACATGATAGAAAAAATAAACTTTACATAGAAACAGAAATTTAAGAAATGCTGAAGAAATATTTAATAATAGAATTTCTTGCTCAATGATTATACAGGATTCATACGGTTCCTGGAATTTTGCGACCAGGAAATTCTTCGGTACCAGTATTTTCTTACAGAAATTCTCTCCTTAAACGAATCTAGTTTAACTTAGATTTCTTTTTCTATAAAGAAAATACTGGTGAAACTCCTGGAAAACTCTCTGATCCGTACGAACTTTGTTATAGATGCATTTGAGTTTAGCTTTTTGAGAATGTTTTGTGCAAAAATATATTACTTATCAAATGTTATGTACTTACTTACTTATATGTTAATTACTTATATGTTACTTATCAAATTTTTTCAATTATCACTTTTCAACTATCATCAATTTTCACTTATCAATTTTCTGTGTTACAAAAGATTGAACATTGTAAAAGGAAGACAATATGAGGTAAAGAAATTTCAAAACTATGATTAGAAAAAGTAAGTTTCGCTGGCTTGCGAGAAAAAGAGTGAATCAGTGTTCGGTCCATTATCTTTTAATTTGCCATTTAAAAAAGTTTTTGTTATTTTGTAATTAATTTCCTTGAAACTAATTAACAGAAGCATTCATCTGGAAAATAATTTGTCCTTCAACTAAATAATAAAATTTACATTTATTTATGTGCAATTAATTGCAGTAATAACATAACACATTTTTAAAGATAACTCAGTCGAAGTTATTTCAATTTAATCTCCATCATAGATTAGTTTTTAAATTTGTAAAAGATTTCAAAATCTAAATAATAATACTTTTTAACGATTTTAATTTCATAGTTTAAACTACGTAATTTTTCCGTTTAATTAAAGTACTTTTTAAAATCATAAACAAATTATTATTGAAGCTTCAATGAGGTTAAACATACATGAACATTTGAGAAAATTAAGTAAAAAAGATACGTTTTAATGCGTTTTAATACTTTTTTTTTTAACTGACAAAGTTTAAAATTGTTTGTCACACTGCTTTAACACTATAATGTATAAAAAAGTGATTGAATTGTATTTTAGTATAATATGAACTTGTTATATGCAAATGCAAAACAAATTAAAAACCTGTTTAGAATTTTCAGACTTTGTTTATTGCTGCATCATAGAAAATAATAATAATAATAATAATAAAACTTTATAAGAAACAGAAATTTAAGAAATGTTAAAGAAATATTTATATTCTTAAATAAGTTTTATTTGAAACAAATATTTCGAAATAAAATTTAGGATTGAAATACACACAAATAGAAAAAGTATCTGGTGTATTTCATCCAAATAATTTCACCGTGACTATTTTATGTAGTAAAATACGTAAATCTTAACTTGAAAAATAAGGTAAAATAAGAAAAATGTTATTGCATTACTACCCACTTATAATATACAGGAGATGTATTACTGCAATTTAATAATAATAATTTTAAAAAACTGAGCAGATTATTAAAATGGAAATGTTAAATTATTTTATCCAATGTGTGGAACAAATTAAAAACCTGTTTCAACTATCATACTGTATTTAGTGATGCATCATAGGAAAAAAAATTGTACTAAAAACAGAAATTGCTGAAAAAAAAAAAAAAAAAAAAAAAAAAAAACTGGAATTCACAGATATGTAATGTTATGTAAAACAAATTATTTACTTTAGGTACAACTTTATCAGGTCTCAAGGAGGACTTTATTTAGTTCCGCACCACATTATAAAAAGACAATAGTAAACAAAAATTTAATAAATTCTGAAGAAATATTTGTATTCATAAATAAGTACAGTCGATACCTGTTATAACGTAATTTCAGGGGTCCAGAAAATATGGTACTTTATAAGCAATAACTAATAAAATGCAATGCCGTGAAAGAAAAAGGCACATAATAGCACACGCAATAATAGATTTTAAACACAAAATTCATCCAAATAATTTCATTGTAAATTTTCCAATGACGAAGTACCGAATCTGAAATAGAATTATGTAATGAAAGTGAAATTTTAAATTATCTCTCATAAAGTTCTGTTTCTTTCTAATTTTACGGGAAAATATATTATTGTTTATGCAATAGTTTCAGGAAAAAATGATATGTAAAATAATGTAAAACAATGTAAAACGAATGTCATTGTAAAACAAATTATTTACTTTAGATACAAATTTATTAGAATTTAAGGAGGACGTTTATTTAGTTCTTTACCATATTATATATATATATATACGAGGGGTGATCCAAAAAAAAAAGTTTACAAGGCAAAGGAAAAAGTATTTATTAACAATAGAAACAAGATACAAATAGCTATCAAGAGACACATCTGGTCTTTACTTTTCCACATAGTCGCCAAACCTGTTTAGGCATTTGTCAGAACGTTCGACCAACTTATTTATCCCGTCTGGGTAGTAATCAGGGCCCTGCTCATTGAGCCATTTATCGGCAGCTGTTTTCACTGCATCGTCTGAGCTGAACCGTGTTCCGGATAAGTTTCGCTTCAACGCCGGAAAAAGGAAATAGTCACTTGGAGCCAAATCAGGTCTGCATGGGGGGTGATTCCAGACCTCCCACTTGAACCTTTGAAGCAATTACTGAGTCTGGCGAGCTGTATGGAGCCTGACATTGTCATGCAGAAGAATGACGCCTTTGCTCAGTAATCCAGGCTGTTCTTGGCCCATAAGAATCGAATTACGGCTCGCATCTCTATGCGAGACCACTTTTCTAGACGTCGTGCCATTACTGTCGCTCTTAAGTGTCTGCGTACTGAAGCTACGTACTCGTAGAACCGCTGTCGGACAACTAGCGCCATCTGTCAACCACCCTGGGTGGAAATATTCGCTCCACAATTATTACGTTTCAAATGCTTCTGCTTGTAAACTTTTTTTTGGATCAACCTATGTATATATAACCTAGTAAGCAGGAATTGAATAGATGCTGAAGGAATATTTGTATTCATAAATAAGTCATCTTGTTTGAAACAACTGTTTCGAAAGATATTTATGTTTGAAATTCATGGAAATAAAATGTATCTAAATGATTTCATCTAAGCAATTTTGTTGTGTATTGTTAATTTTATTTGAAACAAAATGTCTCCAAACAGAATTTATGACTAAAGTGCCCACACATAAAATGTGTCACTGGATTTCATCCAAATAATATCATTGTATATATAATTTGTCGAAATACCTAAATCTGAAATTGAATTATATTGGTTCATCCGGAAAATGATTTTTTTCATGATAAATACAAATAGAGATCAGTTCTGGCCACTTTTCTTCAATTTTTGCTTTCAAAACTGCCATGTGGGAACAGTATTTTGACGAATTTATTGTCTGATTTGGTGGTAACAATACATAATAAATAATTCACTATACACAAAGCATTACGTTTTTGGGTGTGCAGCAGTCCATCTCGATGTTACTTGGGGAGGTTCATTTGGCTTACCCCATGATATTTTCCTTGTAACATCATTGTATAGTATCCATTTCTCATCCCCAGTAATGAGCCGTTTAAAAAAAAATCCCTGACGGCTCGGCCTACAGGCACAGGTAGATTTCGAAGACGCAGAACGTGGGGCGCCTGTTTGTCGGGAATTGCGGAAGAAATGACCTTTTTGCGATGATGCTGCAGTTGGAACCGCCTACTTCGAAACCAAACTTGTTTGCAGGCGGAGCCAGCAAGGATTTTTTTTTTTTTGCTATAAGAGTTGGTCCTATAAAAAACATGTCAATATAAAAATTTTAGATAATATTAAAGGGATTTATAATAAATTTAAGCGGATTTGAAATCTTCGGAATTGACGAAGTTATGAATTTTTTTCTTCTAAAACCCCCCTTCCCCCCTTTAAGGCAATTTTTAATTATATCAAAAACCTGTCATACATAAATTTTCGGCCCTTCTCCTAGAAGTAATAATAACTTCAAACGGATTCGATACGTATCATAATTAAGAAATTATGGGTTTTTTTCTGTTTTCACAAAAAGTCCCCCTCATGCCCCCCCCCCCTTGGTTCGATTTTGCCCATTAACGAACTTGACCGAGATTTTATGCTCCTTGATTTTATGTATCAGTTTCGAAAAGATGCGGGAGTTGGAACCGCCTACTTCGAAAAATAACTTGTTTGCAGGCGGAGCCGGCAGGGATTGTTTTTGTTTTTAATTTTTTTTTGCTATAACGGTTGGTCCTATAAAAAACTTGTCAATATAAAAGTTTTAGATAATACTAAGAGGATTAATAATAAATTTACGCGGATTTGATATCTTGTGAATTGACGAAGCTATGATTTTTTTACTTCTAAAACCCCCCTTTCCCCCCCCCTTGGGGCCATTTTTGATTATATCAAAAATCTGTCCTACATAAAATTTCGACCCTTTTCCTAGAAGTAATAATAATTTTAAACGGATTCGATACGTATAATAATAAAGAAATTATGAGGATTTTTTTGTTTTCACAAAAAGCCCCCCCATTTCCCCCCCCCTTGGTTCGATTTTGCCCATTAACGAACTTGACCGAGATTTTATGACCCTTGATTTTATGTATCAGTTTGGAAGAGATTTATGCAGAATTTTTCCAGTTATCGTGGTCAGAAAAAAGTGACATAGATAGATAGATAGATAGATAGATAGATAGATAAACTTTTGAACTGGGGGTGTTTTTGGGTTCTGGGAGTCATGATCGGCGTAGATCTGCAAAAATTTTTCAAAATTTCCAACTTAGGTGAGAATGTAATAGGTAGTATTTCTTACGAAATCTACCTAAAAGGAGCTTCATTTCGTTTCAGCAAAGGATCACGTGCCGAAATTCGAGCAAGCATATTCTGCTGTGTTAAAAAGTATTGGGTACCCACATATCAAAGCGGCTTACATACCCAGTTTTCTTCAAACGATCATGCACTGTACTTATTGGAATATTTAGTCTGTGCTCCTGAATTGTGTAACGTGGGTTTTCAGCGATAGCTTCTTGACGGAGAAACCTTTTAACCATTACTAATCTCCACGTGTTGTGAAGGACAAGAAAAAAAACGCATCGAACATCACTCAGTGCATCTTTGTAAACATCTTAAAACCAGACTCCAATTAACTCTAGCATCTCAAGTGAAAACCGCAGATGTGAACTAAACTGAATATATCCAGATGGACTCTTGTCGAAACTAACAACTCAGAAAAAGTCCAGATTGCCCCTCTCCAACCTTCAACTGATCACGCGCGTGTGTGCACTTCATATAAACTATTTTAGAATGTAAAATGTAACTGCTTCGTAAAGACGTCCATGTGAATGTATGAATGTATCTTAATTTTAATGTAAAAGTGGAGCAATTCTAAGCAGTCTCCACACGCGAATTAATTATATGTATAATTAAGAAACTGAATAATATAATGCTCAAATCAAAATGGATCTCCGCTCATTACCTGTGAATTTGTGCATCATTATTAATAATATCTCTATTTCCTAAATAGTGATCTGATGACGAATCAAATGGATAAGTATAAATATTACATTGTGGATAATATTCTTCGCGCGATGGTAAATTTCAGGTAAGCTGAATTAGCTATTTAATATTATCAAAGCTGAAAATTAAAATATCAAATCTGATCTAACAATTTATAAGAAATGAAAATTGTCGTGCTACCGAAGGTTACAACACTTCTTTTAAGCGATTCTCTTTTACACATGATGGTCGTCTAGAGCGGGCATCATCTTTGAGACTGACATTTTCGCGCTTAAACTTTTCAATCCCCCTTCGAAGTTATCTGAAACAACATTTTGT
Source organism: Maratus michaelseni (assembly GCA_963931845.1). NCBI lineage: Eukaryota > Metazoa > Arthropoda > Arachnida > Araneae > Salticidae > Maratus > Maratus michaelseni. The sequence continues at coordinate 112,620,052 of OZ007598.1, read as the reverse complement.
CCATACACAGCACAAATTTTACGAGCAGTCTGACCAGCAGTATTTACGAGCAGCGTTTTTACCTTTCTTGAAATAAAAGAGTATAATATAAAATGAACTTTTTGATTCTCCATTCTTAGCACTGCACTACAACAAAAAATACGCCACAACACAAGAGAGAATTACGCAGCACAAGCAGAAAGGACCGAATCTACATTTTTGGGTCATTGAAGGTCACTCCTTATCAGCAGTAGCAATATAACTAGACAAAACTGAGCTTTGTCGAGCTGAGAATTTTTCTGATAACCCAATACAATAAAAGTTAAATTTTAAATTCTCTCTCATACATTTTATTTTTTATTTTAAGATAAATGAATGTTTGTTTAAGCATCTGTTTTAGAAATTAAAATAATAAAATACCAAGATATAATGAACATTCTTTTGTTATTTATAATACTGATTATAAATGTATTTGACAAAGAAGATGATACTTGGCACATACACTAGAGACAGACAAAACAACGTTTTCAGCACCAGAACATTTTAACTAATTGAAGACCAGTTTTGGTAGCATTGAGCCTACCGTCATCATTGCAAAATTTCATCCTTCATTCCACCAATATGGGCAAAATTCCAGCATTTTTTGCACTGATGGTGGTATGCTGAATGCTACCAAAACTGGTCTTCAATTAGTTAAAATGTTCTGGTGCTGAAAACGTTGTTCTATCTGCTTATATAAATGTATTTGAATTTAATTTTTTATGAAAATTTTGTTAAAATATATGATTTTATTGTTAAAAGTAAGAAATTATTATTGCTATTATCACGCTCTAATTACATAAGATATTTATAATTACCATATAATAATAATAATAATAATAATAATAATAATAATAATAATAATAATAATGTTATTATTAGTATTGAAACACCTTCGCAAAGTAAGGAAAATTGCGAATTTTTACGCATCTAATATCTGTTACGAATGACCGTGACTAAGACCAAAACCAAAGAATGGTATTCTTAATAATATTCAATACTCTCCCCAAACTCAAATGCTGAATACAATTCAATCTTCTGACAAGTGGATGAAGTAGATTAAAAACACATATTCATTTCCAATTTTAAAAAGCTAAGCGGATTAAAAGAGAAGGGAATATGAAATTGTTTTACGCAATGTGCCGAACAAATTTGAAACCTGTTTGGAATTATCAGGTTTTATTTTAGTGCTTCCATCATAGAAAAACAAATGTATAGAAACAGAAGTTGCTGAAAAGATAGTCGTATTTATTGATAAGTAATTTTATCTAAAACAAATGTTTCAAAATACAATTTATGATTGAAATGCACGCAAATACATATGCGTCTGAAAGAGTTTTTCCAAATACGAGTTTTTCTTTTTTTCTTTGCGACGAAATAAATGAATTCGAAAATGAATTATATAATAAAACTGTAAAAGTATAATAATATATTTTATAATTTTTTTATTATTATTTATTTTACGGATAGTAAAATACCATGAAAGGGTCATTCTTACAAAAAGGTACATTTTACGATCCCGGAGGACATAAATATTAGGAAATGTAGTAAATTTCCTTATATTTTCATTCAACTCAGTTGTGTGAATTATATTTCAAGATGGAGGTCTTTTGTTTCTAAGTGTATATAACTTAACATGATATTCTGAAGATGGTCATAGAAGTTGACCGAAACGTCAATTTGATGCAATTTTAAAGTATAATTTTACATAAATATTTATACACCATTCAGTAAAAACGTGTGGTTTACCTTACACAAAATTTTATGTACGACATATAAATACATACTAATAAATACATACATACATAATAAATACATGCTAATAACACATTAGAGATTTATTGTTATAATTTCGGAATAATAATAATAATAATAATAATAATAATAATAATAATAATAATTATTATTATTATTATTATTATTATTATTATTATTATTATTAAACTTTATGAAATAGAGGAATTCTATATTAAATAATTATTTATATATTTATTGTTTAAATTGCAAATTCCAGTTTAATTTAAAATAGAAAATAATTTAAACACCAAATACACAAATTTATACACATCAAATATATGTTGAGGAATACCCGAGAATATGATCAGAAGAAAATAAATATTTCCTTCATAAATAAACTTCCAATAAAAGCTATTCTGTCCAAAAATGATATTTGAAAGACAGTCTACAACTTATAACGTCAAAGCCATCGATTCAAACACAAATAAAGCAGAACACATAAATGAAAAATACCATATATAATTCAACGTGTTGGCGAGAGGGAACAGAGTGGATTGAAAACATATGTTCACTTTCAATTTTAAAACATTAAGCTGATTAAAAGGGAAGGGAATTTTGAAACTTATTTTAAGAGAAGCGTGAGATATATTGAAGAGTTGTTTGGAATTATCAGACCTTATTTTGTGCGGCATGAGAAAATTCTCCGTAGTAACAGATGTTTAATGAATGCTGAAAAAATAATTCTATTCATAAATAAGTAAATTTATTTCAAACAATTGTTTCGAAACAAAATTTACTATTGAAATGCATGCAAATAAAATGTATCTGAAGGATTTTATCCAAATGATTTCATTGCTTATTTTTGTGTGACAAAATACCTGAATTCGAAATTGAAGTATGCAATGAAGCTGAAATGTTAAATTACCTTTCATAAAGCTTTTTGTTCCTTTTCTAATTTTTAATAATATGTATGTTTGTTATACAATATATTTAGAAAATGAAATAATAAAACAACACACAATAATAAGAATTCTTACTTAACAGTAATATTCACTGAAGTTGTACAATGACTTTTTTATTCAATGACGTGACTTTATTTGTTGAAAGTAAGAAATTACAATTGTCATTACTTTTATACTAATACATAATAATGCATTAAAGGTTTATTAATACAAATTTTAAATAATAGTAACATTCAATATTATATTAAAACCCGTGAAAACGGAACATGAATATAATGAAATCCTACCTGAAACAAAAAAAAATACTTCGAGTATAAATCGGAAAATATACGTAGTTTATATTCATAAAATATACGAGTACAAATCGGAATTTTTTCCGGCCTCTTGTGATTCCGTTTTGGCAAGTTTTAGCATAATGATATTATTATTATTATTATAGTTGTTGTTGTTGTTATTATTATTTTTATTGTTGTTGTTGTTGTTTTTAATGTTATTATATTATTATTATTATTATTATTATTATTATTGTTGTTGTTGTTGTTGTATTGCAGTTGTTGTTGTTGTTGTTGTTGTTTTTAATATTACTATTATTATTTTTGTTGTTGTTGTTGTATTGTTATTGTTGTTGTTGTTTTTAATGTTACTATTATTATTATTATTGTTGTTTTTGTATTGCTGTTGTTGTTGTTCTTAATGTTACTATTATTATTATTGTTGTTGTTGTTTTTAATGTTATTATTATTACTAATATTATTATTATTAATGAACGGAAATTACACAATAAAAACATTTACAGTTTAATATTTACTTATAATTTAATGGTTTAAACAAAATTCTAATTTAATTTAGAGTAGAAAGTAATTTACACACAAAATACATAAATTATTACGGATCGGATATCTGTTGCCGGATGTCAGACGTTAAGATGAAAATGAAAGAATATTTGCTTCATCAATAAACTTTCAATAAAAGCTATTTCGTCCGAAAATGATATTTGGAAGAGAATCCACATTTAATAATCTCAAAGCCATCAATTCAAACACAAATGAAGCGGAACACAAATGAAAAATATATGTAATTCAACGTACTAGCGAGAGGGAACAGAGTGGATAGAAAACATATGTTCACTTTCAATTTTAAAACATTAAGCTGATTAAAATGAAAGGGAATTCTAAACTTATTTTAAGAAAAGCATGAAATAAACAGAAAAGTTGTTTGGAATTATCAGACCTTAGTTTGTGCTACACGAGAAAATTCTCCGTAGTAACAGATGTTTAATAAATAATTCTATTCATAAATAAGTAAATTTATTTCAAACAATTGTTTCGAAACAAAATTTACGTTTGAAATGTATGCAAATAAAATGTATCTGAAGGATTTTATCCAAATGATTTCATTGTTTATTTTTGTGTGACAAAATACCTGAATCCGAATATGAAGTACGCAATTAAGCTGAAATGTTAAATTACTTTTCATAAAACCTTTTTCCCCCCAGGGGCGCCATTTCGGGGGGGCTGGGGGGGGCAACCGCCCCCCCCCAAGGAATTTCAAATTTCAGAAAATTTATCAGTTATCACAGGTTAGACAAAAAAAAGTGACCGGCCCGGCCCGGTATAAAAGCTAAACGTTCAGCCCGAGTTCGGCCCGGCCCATGTAAAACAAGTGATTGGCCCGACCCAGCCCGGTATAAAATCTGAAAATTCGTCCCGAGCCCGGCCCATGAAATCAGATTATTGGCCCTGCCCGACCCGTAAAATAGGTGTTTTAATCTGAATTTCAGGCCCCAGCAGCCAATTGCTTCCTCATGACGGCATATCTGTAACTGCCAAGTCTTAAAAATTGGCATTATGCAAACTTGTCACCCCCAAGGCTATAATTTCAGTGATAAATTTTCTCTTTAGCCAAAAATTTAAGGGGAATTTTTTTTTCGGGGGGAGGGATGGGGGAGGTGTATTAAATTTCCTAATTAAATGATTTGTTAATTTTGTTTTATTAGTGTCACATTATATCTACTCCAATCGTTATAATGCTATTAAATCATTTGCTTTATTAAATGATATTATATATACCGTATGTTCTTAAAAATCCTGACACTAGAGTCCTGTCCAGATTTGGTTGTAACAGTCCCGAATCCTGACTTCAACCTGGTAGACTTTAAGCCGAATTCGAAATATTCATACCTGAACCAGAAGTGAAAGAAAATGAATGTATATTTTATTACATTTATGGAAAAGTAATCTACAAGTTTACCGCTTATGTACAAAAAATAACACATATATACACCCATTAATATTCACATATACTATAGTTTTTTCATTTGAAAATTATTCAGAACCTCCTTTTGTATAATCGGTTTATCTTGAACCCGAGTCAAAGTATAATCCGAAGCGTATAAAGTTTACTCGACTCGCAAATAAAATAAAAAAAATCAACCAAACCCAAAACGAAATGCATTTCTGGTAGCCGATGCAGGACTAAATTTTCCAGTAAACCCGGAAAAGTCCAAAAAATTTCATTGACCGCAACCCCACCCGAAATGAAAGAAAATTCATCCATATTTCAATATGTTTTGGAAAAGTAGACTACAATTATATCTCTAATAACAATTTTATCTTTTATGTAGAATTTTTTTTTTCATCTGAAAATATTTAGGATTTCTTTGAAAACTCGGGCAACACGAACCCAACTCAAAATAGCGAAAACCCAACTTGAACCCGAAACAATTAACCCTTTGATAACGGGCCAGGATTGACTACTAACTTTCAATTGTTACAACTTTCAAATGCAAATTTGCATTCAATCGTTCTACAATTTCCAAAAAAATTCTCTGTGACAGATTTCTCTTGAAAATATCCTAATATAAGTGTATGATAGATGTCAAAAAGTCTTACTAATAGAATAAAAAATAGTCCACTGGGACATAGATGTCCCAACCGTAGTCAAATGTTCCAAGTCAACCTGACCCGCAACGAAAATAGGCCGCGTCAACCCCGATCGATCCGTACTGCAGATTGGGTCGTGTTGCCCCACTCAATGCAGGAGCAAGGGACCTAAGATCAAGGGTTTTGCAGATTTCTGAATTGTATGGAATTTAGATCATAGTCTGAAGAGGAAGGAAGAAAATAATTGCAAACAAAAAACTTTGTCCCCCCCCCCCCCCCCTTCGCAAGAAACTCATGAAATGGCGCCCCTGCAGTAAAACCTGCAAAGAAGGAGTTGAAAAGGACTGTAAAAAAGCTCCATTTTAGACAGGTCTCCATCTTAGCAAGTATAATTGTATGGCGTTTTTTTCGTCGAAGCTTGATTTTTTTTGCCCGTTTGAGAAAGAATTATGTTATAGACAGGTTTCGCTTAGACACGCTTCACTGTAATACACCTATGCTCTTCAGAAGTGCTTTATAGAAAGGAAGTTTTAACAGTCTTAAAGAAAAAAACAGTACCTGTCTATAACTGAAAACTTTCATAATATTTTAAAATTCTACTTTCTAAGACGAAAACCTGTCTAAAACGGAATTTTTCAGCGTTCACTTGAGATTCCGTATTAGAAGTATTGCTGTCTCAGTATATATGATTTAGTAAACGTTTCTCGTTCGGAGAGGTTGAGGGGGGGGGGGGGGTCAGCACCCCGAACTCCACCCTTGGCTATGCCACTACCTTAAAAGAAACTTTGCCCCCCCCCAAGAAAGTTCTGAAATGGCGCCCCTGTTCCCCCCCCCCCCTTCTAATTTTCAATAAAATGTATGTTTGTAATAGAATAGATTTAGAAAATGAAATAAAAAACACGCAAAACAATAAGAATTCTTACTTCACAGTAATATTCACTGAAATTGTACAATGAATTTTATATTCAATGACGTGAGTTTATTTGTTGAAAATAAAAAATTACAATTGCCATTACTTTTATACATAAGTACAAGATACTAATACATAATGATGCATTAAAGGTTTATTAATACAAATTTTAAATAATAGTAACGTTCAATATTATATTAAAACCCGTAAAAACGGAACACGAATATAATGAAATCCTACCTGAAACAGAAAACACGCAAAATAAAAAGAATTCTTACTTCACAGTAATATTCACTGAAATTGTACAATGAATTTTATATTCAATGACGTAAGTTTATTTGTTGAAAATAAAAAATTACAATTGCCATTACTTTTATACATAAGTACAAGATACTAATACATAATGATGCATTAAAGGTTTATTAATACAAATTTTAAATAATAGTAACGTTCAATATTATATTAAAACCCCTAAAAACGGAACACGAATATAATGAAATCCTACCTGAAATAGAAAAATACTTCGAGAATAAATCGGAAAAGTAAAATATACGAGTACAAATCGGAATTTTTTCCGGCCTCTTGTGATTCCGTTTTGGCAAGTTTTAGCATAATGATATCATTATTGTTGTTGTTGTTGTTGTTTTTAATGTTATTATTATTATTATTATTATTATTGTTATTGTTATTATTATTATTATTATTATTATTATTATTATTATTATTATTATTATTATTATTGTTGTTGTTGTTGTTGTTGTTGTTTTAATGTTTTTATTATTATTGTTGTTGTTGTTTTTAATTTTATTATTACTTTTGCTGTTGTTGTTTTTAATGTTATTAATATTATTATTATAAATGAACAAAAATTTAACGATAAAAATACTTGATGTTTAGCATTTATTTATAATTTTATGGTTTAAACAGAAAATTCCAGTTTAACTTAGAATAGGAAATAATTTACACAGCAAATACACAATTTATTACAGATCGGATATCTGTTACCGAATGTCCGACGTTAAGATGAAAATAAAATAAATGTTTGCTTCATCAATAAATTTTCAATAAAAGCTATTTTCTCCAAAAAAGATATTTGGAAGAGAATCCACATTTAATAATCTCAAAGCCATCTATTCAAACACAAACGAAGCGAAACACAAATGAAAAATATCATATATAATTCAACGTGCTAGCGAGGGGGAACAGAGTGGATTGAAAGCATATGTTCACTTTCAATTTTAAAACATTAAGCTCATTGAAAGGGAAGTGAATTCGAAGCTTATTTTAAGAGAAGCGTGAGATATATTGAAGAGTTGTTTGGAATTATCAGACCTTATTTTGTGCGGCATGAGAAATTTCTCTGTAGTAACAGATGTTTAATAAATGCTGAAAAAATATTTCTATTCATAAATAAGTAAATTTATTTCAAACAATAGTTTCGAAAATAAAAAATTACGACTGAAATGCACGCAAATAAAATGTATCTGAAGGATTTTATCCAAATGATTTCATTGTTTATTTTTGTGTGACAAAATACCTGAATCCGAAATTGAAGTATGCAATGAAGCTGAAATCTTAAAATACCTTTCATAAAGTTTTTTCCTCCTTCTAATTTTCAATAAAATGCATGTTTGTTATACAATAGATTTAGAAAATGAAATAACAAAAAAGCACAAAATAATAAGAATTCTTAATTATATTCACCGAAGTTGTACAATGACTTTTTTATTCAATGATGTGACTTTAAGAAATAAGAAATTACAATTGACATTATTTTTATACTAAAACATAAAGGATTTTAATACAATTTTATAATAATAGTGACATTCATTATTACATTAAAACCCGTGAAAACGGAACATGAATATAACGAAATCCTACCTCAAACAAAAAATTACTTCGAGTATAAATCAGAAAATATATATAATTTATATTCATAGAATATACGAGTATAAATCGGAATTTTTTCTGGCCTCTTGTGATACCGTTTTGTCAAGTTTTACCATAATGATATTATTATTATGATACACATTATCATTGTTATTATCATTATTATTATTGTTGCTATTATTATTATTATTATTATTATTATTATTATTATTATTATTATTATTATTAATGAACGGAAATTATACAATACAAATATTTAATGTTTAATATTTACTTATAATTTAATGGTTTAAACAGAAAATTCCAATTTAATTTAGAGTAGAAAGTAATTTACACACAAAATATATAAAATATTACGGAGCGGATATCTGTTGCCGAATGTGAGACGTTAAGATGAAAATAAAAGAATGTTTGCTTCATCAATAAACTTTCAATAAAAGCTGTTTTGTCCAAAAATAATATTTGGAAGAGAATCCACATTTAATAATCTCAAAGCCACCTATTCAAACACAAATGAAGCGGAACACAAATGAAAAATATCATATATAATTCAACGTGCTAGTGAGAGGGAACAGAGTGGATTGAAAACATATGTTCACTTTCAATTTTAAAACATTAAGCTGATTAAAATGGAAGGGAATTCGAAATTTATTTTAAGATAAGCGTGAAATAAACAGAAGAGTTGTTTGGAATTATCAGACCTTATTTTGTGCTACATGAGAAAACTCTCCGTAGTAACAGATGTTTAATAATTGCTGAAAAAATATTTGTATTCATAAATAAGTAAATTTATTTCAAACAATTGTTTCGAAACAAAATTTACGTTTGAAATGCATGCAAATAAAATGTATCTGGAGGATTTTATCCAAATGATTTCATTGTTTATTTTTGTATGACAAAATACCTGAATCCGAAATTGAAATATGCAATGAAGCTGAAATATTAAATTACCTTTTATAAAGCTGTTTTTTTCTAATTTTCAATAAAATGTATGTTTGTTATTCAATATTTGAAAATAAATTAAATAATAAAACAACCCGAAATAAAAGAATTCTTTACTAAATAATAATATTGATCAAAGATGTACAATGACTTTGTTATTCAATCACGTGACTTTGTTGATGAAAATAAGAAATTACAATTGCCATTATTTTGATATTAATATATATTCATGCTTTAAAGGTTTATTAATAGGATTTTATAATAACAGTGATATTCATTATTACATTAAAACCTGTGAAAACGTAAAATGAACATATTAAAATCATAACAGAAACAAAAAATTACTTCTAGAATAAATCAGAAAATATACGTAATTTATATTCGTAAAATATACGAGTATAAATCGGAATTTTTTCTGGCCTCTTGTGATTCTGTCTTGCCAAGTTTTATCATAATGATATTATTATTATTATTATTATTATTATTATTATTGCTGTTGTTATTATTACTATTATTATAATTTTACTTATTATTATTATTATTATTATTATTAATGAACGGAAATTATACTATAAAAATATTTAATGTTTGATATTTACTTATAATTTAATGGTTTAAACCTTCTTTGCATCGTGATGGAAATTTCCATCACTGTTTATTTAACTTTTAATAAATAAATCAACTTCTTTTCCACCACTATATTTATATAGAAATATTAATTTAGTAAATTTCCCGTAAACTATGTTGCTGAGTAAAGTTAAAATCTATCTTAAACTTTCTGGTGTCTAATATTTAATATATGTATAAAAAACAATTGTAAAAGGAAAACTCATACAAAGAAGGGTTAAACAGAAAATTACAGTTTAATTTAGAGTAGGAAATAATTTACACAGCAAATACACAATTTGTTACAGATCAGAAATCTGTGGCCGAATGTCAGACGTTAAGATGAAAATAGAAGAATATTTGCTTCATCAATAACTTTCAATAAAATCTATTTTGTCTGAAAATGATATTTGAAAGAGAGTCTACAACTTATAACGTCAAAGCCATCTATTCAAACACAAATGAAGCAGAACACAAATGAAAAATACCATATATAATTCAACGTGTTGGCGAGAGGGAACGGAGTGGATTGAAAACATATGTTCACTTTCAATTTTAAAACATTAAGCTGATTAAAATGAAAGGGAATTCGAAACTTATTTTAAGAGAAGCATGAAATAAACAGAAGAGTTGTTTGGAGTTATCAGACCTGCTTCATGAGAAAACTCTCCGTAGTAACAGATGTTTAATAAATGCTGAAAAAATACTTGTATTCATAAATAAGTAAATTTATTTCAAATAATTGTTTCGAAACAAAATTTACGTTTGAAATATATGCAAATAAAATGTATCTGAAGGATTTTATCCAAATGATTTCATTGTTTATTTTTGTGTGACAAAATACCTGAATTCGAAATTGAAATATGCAATGAAGCTGAAATTACCTTTCATAAGATGTTATTCTTTCTAATTTTCAATAAAATAATGTATGTTTGTTATATATATATATATATATATATATATATATATATATATATATATATATATATATATATATATATATATATAAATTAAATAATAAAATAACCCGAAATAAAAGAATTCTTACTTAACAATAATATTGATCAAAGATGTGCAATGACTCTGTTATTCAATCACGTGACTTTATTGTTGAAAATAAAAAATTACAATTGCCATTACTTTTATACTAATAAATAATGATGCACTAAAGGTTTATTAATACAATTTTGTAATAATAGTAACATTCATTATTACTTTAAAACACGTGAAAACTAAACATGGTTATAATAAAATCCTATATGAAACCTATTGTTAAAACTTAGAATTTACAATTACCATTATTTCATACTACAGTGGACTCCCGTAAATACGTCTCTGCTTTAAACGCATCTCCAATTAATGAGGACAATTTCATTCTCCTCATTCGCACTTAATATTAAAGGCATCGCTTAAAGCGTATATTCAGGGTCTGACTGATGCAGGTGCACGCGGGCAGCTGCTCCAGGCCTTCCATTTGAAGGGGAGGGGTCCAATGGGAGTAATCAGGATTTTTGTTAACCCTTTCTGTTAAGTCTATCTGTAAAATGATGAAATAATGGCTGACACCAGAATTTATAAACGAATTCATTAGAAAATAAAAACTTGCTTATTTTCCGGTACTTAATAAAAGGAAAATTTTAATTAAATGTTCTTGGTGCCGTTTGTCAGTTTTGTAATTAAAATTAGTTGTCCTTTTTTGTGGACACCGCCCGTTAACCCTTTATCTACCGAATTATGAATCAACAAATTGTTCAATCTCAATAATTATCTTCCTTGATGTCTGAAGGTATATTAGACAATTTATATTATAATAATATGAAATTTAAATAAGGTTTTTCATTAACACTGATTTAATAATGCTGTAGTAATACCTCTTTTTGTGAAATATTTACAATAATAATTAGATTAATTAACAGAAAATGCTGTTAAGGAAATATCACAATTCTTTATAGGAACAATGTAAATAAATGTATTGTGATCCTATCATTAAATAGAAAGGTTTTCATAGTTGCAAAACTTTCATATAACAATTTTAAAAAGAGAAGATCTACACTTATGTAAAAGGTTGAGAAAAATACCACTTTATAAAATATTTAGCTTTCACAGTTTTGCTGCGCTTTATAAATGTGATCCGGAAAAGTGTTTTGTATAAAAACAAAACCTTATTATCATTATTAGACAGATTAAAGAAATTTTATACAAAGTTTTCTCTGATGGTACTTAAAAGTACCGTCAGTAGATAAAGGGTTAAAAGGGTGCCAGTTGGTTAAAATTGTCCAAAAGTGACCAGAATTCTTTTTGATCGAAAACATTTTCAAAGATTTTGGAAAGTTGTACTGTCTTCCCCTTCCTCTCTCTGATTCCTTTACCCCTCCCCCCCCCCCCACCTCCCCAAAAAAAGTAGCACGAGGTACATTATGAGAAAACTAAGGATTAAAATTGTATTATAACAACTCAGTAGACTATTGTTTTCAAGAGAAATTCATTACTCACGTTTTCCTCTTAACGAAGCAAATTAAAACCAATTAGGATGACTAATTGGGGACATTTTCCTTTTAGACATCTTATGACATATGTAGATAAGGAAAGGGAAAGTTTGCAAACAAATACTCCCGTCAACCACTATAGTATTTTTTCAACTAGTTGCCTACTTGTTTTCCTAATAATATTTTTCTTAACCATTTTTCTTTTGACCATCTTTCTTGTGATACCTTGTATAACACCCCACTGTGTAACCATGTTAATAAATATGCAGTTCTTTTAGTATTTATTGCTTAGAGCTCTGCAAATATTTGGAAATAACATTTAAGATTCAAATGCATGCAAATAAAATTTACCTGGCCAGTTTTGATCCAAATAGTTTTTTTGTGTGTAGTTTTTGTGAAAAGTACTTGTCGATATATATATATATATATATATATATATATATATATATATATATATATATATATATATATATATATATATATATATATATAAAGTAAATTAGGTATAAATTGAAATTTTAAGTAATGCTTAATATAGCGTTTTCCTTTTTTTTTCAGCAAAACCATAGACCTTGATTAAAAATATATGTGATATATTATTTTCAACTAATTTTTTTTTACGCAAAAATACGTGGCTTAGTTGTTAAATATATGAAATTATTACTATAAAATATTTTGATTTCCACTGCAACATAGTGATAATTCATGAAAGATTTATTTTACTAAATAATAGTATTTATAAATATAACAATTATTATTTGTTTTACTGAAATGCGTTGACAGGTAAGGCAATTTATATGACTCTTTTTTTATGTTTTCCATTTAGAGTAGAAAATTTGTGTAGTGAAACCAATTTCTAAACAATGAAGCTAGAATAAATTTATTTAGGCAGTGTGTTTGCACTAAACACAAACGAGGTAACTAATTCACACATCACATATACAATTCAACTTTCCAGTGAGAGGGAACGAAGCAGAATCAAAACGTATGTTCACTTTAATTTTAAAATTCTAACAGGATTAAAAGAGAAAGATAATACGCAATTATTTAAGCGAAGCGTGGGACAAATTAAAAGCTTGTTTGGAGTTATCTGACATTATTTAGAATCCTATAAGAAAAGAGATATTCGAAGCAAATGTTTATTAAATGTTTTTGGAATATTTGTGTTCATAAATAAGCATTTTTATTAGAAACGATTGCTTCAAATTCTTGAAATGTTTGGAAACAAAATTTAAGACTGAATTGTGCTCAATTGAAATGCATTTGAAGTTTTATCCAAATAGTTTCATTATGTAATATGTTTTGTAGAAATGTAGTTGATGAAAAATTAAATTATGCAAGAATTGAAATTTTAAGTAAGTTCCTTCTCTTTTTCTTAATTTCTGCAAAAAAAACATACGACCAAAATATTTAAAAAATGCTTGTGCATACAAAATATTAAAAATAATAATTAATAATGGATAAATTTGATTATATTTTTGTTATAAAAGTTTATTTATTATTTTATTTGGCAAAAACATATACATACATACATACATACATACATACATACACACACATATATATATATATACAGTGCCAAAAGTGTGGACATTTTTTGAAAAACATGAAAGTTTCATGTTTTTCAACTTTGTGTGCTCACTTTTCAACTTTGTAGAATATATTAATTTTCACTTAAATACAAACGTTTCTATAACAAATTGAAGGTAATTTAATGTAGAATTTAATAATAAAAACAGTATTACAATATCTGTATTACAAAAAAAATTATGCAACTAATAGTAAGATCTATCTTAGATTTGTATTTTTTTAAAGTGATACTTACACAATCAGTACTTAGTAGGATTACCCTTATTTTTTAAGAGAGCTTCACAGCGTCTTTTCATCGAGTGAACGAGTGTTTGGTGTTTATCTTTCGTAATCACATGGTGCCCAGAATCAATTATAGCTTCAATAAGTTGTCTTTTATTGAATGGACGTTTTTTTCGTACAAGAATTTTCAAACGTCGCCACAAATTTTCAATTGGATTGAGATCAGGGCTATTTCCTGGCCATAGCAATATGTCTATGCCTTTATTTTGAAACCATGCTTTGCATACTTTTGCTGTGTGGCATGCAGCTGAATCCTGCTGAAAAATAAATGGTGCGTTGTTGGGGAAGAGATCCCTGATGCAAGGTATCAATTTTGGTTCCAGAACAGTTTCGATGTATTTTTTGGCATTCAGGATGCCACCAATCACTTGAATTCGGCCCTCATCATCTGCAGACATACATGCCCAAATCATGACATTTGTTGGGTTTTTTGTAGTTGCTTTAATGCAATCAGGGTGAAGTGCTTCTCCTACTCTACGTCTCACGTATTTTCTACCATCACTACCAAAGAGCGATATTTTACTCTCATCGCTCCAGATTACTTGCTTCCATTGATTTTCTGACCATTTAATGTTTTGTTTTGCCCACTTAACTCGTTTTTCGCGTTGCTTTTGATTTAAATATGGTTTTTTCCTTGGAATTCTAGCTTGTAGTCCAAATCCTGATAACCTTCTTCTTATTGTTCTTGAACTTACTGCAATACCCGCTGCATTCATTTCACATCTAATGGCATCTGATGAAATTTTTCTATCTTGAAGGCATAGCCGTTTAATTTTTCTATCGGCAGTAGCATTTGTGCATTTTGTTCTGCCTGATTTGGCCATATTTTCCACTGATTTCGTGTTTTCATAACGTAAACAGAACTTTCGTACACCAGAACAAGTCACTGAACCACCAACTTGTCTTGCAATTTCAGTATAAGTAGGCCATTTTCTCTCAATATGACAATTCGGCTTCTTTTTGTAGATGTCCAATTAGTTCTTCTTGTTATTGACATTGTTTAAAATTAGTTTAATTAAAAAAAGGACTTTAAATATTCAAAAACAGCAATACTCTATTTAATTGTACTAGTATGCATCATCCCGCAAAATATTTCCACAACAATAACTCTTTTACCATCCAAATAACCTAAACTATAGTTACAGACATTTGATTGGTCCTCAGAACAGTGTTTGTGATTGGCTACTACGCTTTTATTACAAAACACGTCCTTATTCAAAACGATTTGTGTTTGTTTGTTCTACTAAAATGTGCATAACGTTTTTTGTAATACAGATATTGTAATACTGTTTTTATTACTAAATTGTACATTAAATTACCTTCAATTTGATATATAAACATTTGTATTTAAGTGAAAATTAATATATTCTACAAGCACACAAAGTTGAAAAACATGAAACTTTCAAAAAATGTCCAAACTTTTGGCCACCACTGTATGTACTATTTATATGGAATCTATATTCAGTGTGTTGGGGGGAACTGTATAGTTGTCAATTAATTATTATATTTTTATTCATCATTTCTATGTTTTTGTTGGTGTATCGGTAATGTTTCATTAATGGTTATATATATATATATATATATATATATATATATATATATATATATATATATATATATATACATATATATATTGAAAAATAAGAAATTAGTATTACAAGGTATTTTTCCACATGCTAATAGTAATAAAATTTGATATATATACCTGTAATTATTATCATTATTTTTACTGTGAAACTGTTACAGTTAAATCAGTATCATATGAGTTTTATTTACTAATATATTTATTGATTAAGCTAAATGACAAGATTACATTTATTGCAGAAAATATTTACTGTAAAATGAATTTCTACAAATCGATTGTCTATTATCTAATATCTATGATTAACACTAAAATAATCAACTGCATTTTTATCGATAAGTTATGACGATGTAATAAATTTATCTATGGAATGCAGTTGCACTAAACACAAATGTGGTATACCTAATTCATACATCATATATAATTCAAAGTTCCAGTGAGAGGGCACGGAGCTCATTTAAAACATATGTTCACTTTTAATTTTAAAACTCTAAGAAGATTAAAAGAAAAAGGGAATACGTAATTATTTAAGCTAAGCGCGTGTCAAATCGAAGGTTTGTTGGAGTTATAAAATTTTATTTAGAACTGTGTCAGAAAAGAGATATTGGAAGGAGAAGTTTATTAAATGATCTTAGAATATTTGTGTTCATAAATAACTAATTTTATTTGAAACAATTCCACGAAACCGATTTCTAAAATTGGAGGGAATGTAAAATTGCTTTAAGCGAGGCGTTGAACAAATTAAAAACCTGTTTGGAATTATTAGATTTTGTTGAGTACTGTATCAGAATAGATATTGTTGAAAGTTTACCATGCATTTTAAAATGTTTTGTGAAAAACACGTTGATGAAAAAATTTATTGCAATTAAAATTTGAAATTGTAAGTAGGTTTCTTCTTTTTTTTTTCTTAATTTCTCAAAAAAAAAAAATATTAAAAAAAAAAAAAATAAAACATATGACTAAAAGATTAAAATGTGTTTGTATATTCAAAATACTTAAAATAATAATTAATGATAATATTAATTGATAAAATTGATTATTTATTTAATCATTTTCATTACAAATATTTTTGTTATAGAGGGGTTTTTTCCCCCGCAAAAATATACGCTTTTATTTTTGAAAAATAAGAAATCATTATTACAAGATATTTTGCTTTTTATTTTCACGTACTAATAATATATAAGAGTGTTTTTCCTACATGATAATATTAACCAATTTTATATTACTGCCTGTAATTATTATCATTATTTTTATTGTGAAACCTTTACAAATATATCAATTTTACACGAGTTTTATTTACTAATCTATTTATTGATTAAACTAAACATTTCGGTTTTATTTTTTGTAGAAAATTTTCTTTTAAAATGAATTTTAACAAATCGATTGTCTACAGTCAAATATCTATGATTTAGATTAAAATAATAGACTGCAATTCTTTATCGATAAGCTATGAAGATGTAATAAATTTATCAATGCCATGTAGTTGCACTAAACACAAATGTGGTACATAATTCATACATACATCGGATATAATTCAATGTTCCAGCGAGAGGTGAACGAAGCAGATTTAAAACATACGTTCGCTTTCAATTTTAAAACTCTAAGAAGAGTAAAATAGAAAGGGAATACGTAATTATTAAGCTAAGCGCAGATCAAATCAAAGGTTTGTTTATAATATTTATTTAGAACTGCGTCAGAAAAGAGATATTGGAAGCAGGAGTTTATTAAATGATCTTAGAATATATGTGGCCATAAATAAGAAATTTTATTTGAAACAGTTGTATGAAACTGATTTCTGAAATAGAATTGAATATGAATTTACTTCAAGTGAGGCGTGGAACAAATTAAAAACCTGTTTGGAAGTATTAAATTGTGCTTAGTTGCATAAGAAAAGAGATTTTTAAAAGTTTATCATACGTTTTAATGCATTTTAAAACATTTTGTGAAAAAAACTGTTGCAGAAAAATTAAATTACGAAAAAGTTGAAGTAAGTTTCTTCTAATTTTCATGATTTGTTGAAAAAAAAAGTTGGGGAGGGGGGTGGAAACATATAGCTAAATGATTTTTTTTTTTTTAAAGTTCTGGTTATATAAAATAATAATAAATAATAATAGTAATTAATAAATTATATTAATTATTTAGTGATTTCGAAAATAGTAATTGATTAATGTTACAATTATTTAGTAATTTTGATTACAAATATATTTGTTACGGAGGTTATTTATTTATTTGCCATATAGTTGTATTAAACACAAAAGAGGTACTTAATTTATACATCATTCATAATTTAACGTTCCAGCGACAGCGATTCAAAACATATGTTCACTTTCAATTTTAAAACTCTAAGAAGATTAAAAGAGAAAGGGAATACGTAATTGTTTAAGCTAAGCGTGGAACAAATCGAAATTTTGCTATCGCGTTTTATTTAGAACAGTTTCAGAAAAGAAATATTGGAAGCAGAATTTTATTAAATGTTTTTAGATTATTTGAGATCATAAATAAGTAATTTTATTTGAAACAATTCTATGAAACCGATTTCTGAAACAAAAAGGAATATGAAATTACTTTAAACGAGGCGTGGAGTTAATAGATTTTGTTTAGTACTGCATCAGAATACATATTGTTGAAAGTTTACAGTACGTTTTGTGAATGTTTGATAAAAAATTTGATTGTAATTAAAAAAAGAAGTTGTATAAGTAAGCTTCTTCTTCTGTTTTTTTTTTTAATATCTCAAAAGAAAAAAAAACATACGACACTAAAAGATTAAAACAATGATTGTGTATTTAAAATATTTAAAATAATAATTAGTAATAATAATTGTTTTTATTTTCAAAAAATACGAAATTATTATTACAAGATATTTTTATTTTTATTTTTATTTTTACATACTAATAATAAATAAAGGACTTTTTTCTACATGTTGATATTAATAAATTATATCATAGATTATCAATTAATTGTTATATCAATACCTGTAGTTATTATCATTATTTTTACTGTGAAACTTTTTACAGTTAGATCACTATCATATCAGTTTTATTTACCAATATATTTATTGATAAAACTAAACGATAAGTTTTCATGTATTGCATAAAATACTTCTCTTAAAAGGAATTTCTACAAATTGATTGTCTATTATCAAATGTCGATGGTTTAGAATAAAAGAATAGAACTGCATTCTTCATCGATAAACTACGGAGAGACAATAAATTTATCTATGCTTTGAAGTTGCGCTAAACACAAAAGATGTGCATAATTCATACATCATATGTAATTCAACGTCCCAGAGAGAGGAAACGAAGCAGATTTAAAACATACGTTCAACTTCCAATTTTAAAACTCAAAGAGGATTAAAAGAGAAAGGAAATACGCAATTATTTAAGCTAAGCTTGGGACAAATCAAAGGTTTGTTTGTAGTTATCAGACTTTATTTAGAACTGTATAAAAAAAGAAGCATTGGAAGCAGACTTTTATTAAATGTTCTTAAATTATTTATGATCATAAATAAGTACATTTATTTGAAACAATTGTATGAAGCCTATTTCTGAAACAAAAGAGATATGAAATTACTTTAAGCGAAGCATGCAACAAGTTAAAAACCTGTTTGGAATTGTGAGATTTTGTTTAATACTGCATCAGAAAATAGATTTTAGAAAGTTTATCATTCATTTTAATACGTTTTATGGAAAAATTGTTGGTGAAAAATTAAATTATGCAAAAATTGAAATTTAAAATAAGCTTTTTCTGAAAAAGACATACGACAAAAATAAGTAAGAAAGTATATGTGTATACAAAACATTTAAAATAATAAAAAATAATAATAGCAGTCGATAAATTTTACTATTTATTTAGTGATTTTGATTAAAAAATATTTTTGTTATATTAAATTTTCTTTTTACTTTTTATGATAAAATATATGTTTTTATTTATGAAAAAATAAGAGAATTTTATTACAAGATATTTTACTTTTTATATTTAGGTACTTATAATGCATAAAATATTCTCTTTTTTTACACGATAATATTAATAAATTTTATGTACCTGTATTTAGTATCATTATTTTTACTGTGAAACCTTTACAGTTAGATTAATTTCAGTTCAGTTTTATTTACTAATATATTTATTGATTAAATTGAGCATTACGGTTTCTGTTATTACAGAAAATATTCTTTTAAAATAAATTTCTACAAATCAACTGTCTCCAATCAAATGTCTATGATTTAGGCTACAATAATAGGTTGCATTCTTCATCGATAAACTTTTGAAGATGTAATAAATTTATCTATGTCATGCGGATGAACTAAAACACAAATGTGGTACCTAATTCATACATCATATATAATTCAACGTTCCAGCGTGAGGGAACGAAGCAGATTTAAAACATACGTTCACTTTCAATTTTAAAACTCGAAGAGGATTAAAAGAGAAAGGGAATACGTTGTAATTATTTGAGCGAAGTGAGGGACAAATCGAAGGTTTGTTTGGAGTTATCCAACTTTATTTAGAACTATATGAGAAAAGAGATATTGGAAGCAGAAGTTTATTAAATATTCTTAGAATATTTGTGTTCATAAATAAGTAATTTTATTTGTAACAAGTACGAAATTTATTTCTGAAACAGGAGAGAATATGAAATTATTTTAAGCGATTCGTAGAAACAAATTAAAAACCTGTTTGGAGTTATCATATTTTATTTATTACTGCATGAGAAAACAAATTGTTGAAAGTTTATCAATTATTTTTGAAATATGTGTATTCATCAATAAGTAAATATGCTACAATATAGTATTTTCAATTCTCTAAATGTTGGAAATAAAATTTACTTTTGATTTTCTTTTACTTTTACTTTTTCAAAAGTATACACCCAAAAGAATAAAAAGAATGAATGATTAAAAGAAAGAATAACAGATTTAAAAAGTAATGTAATTATAAAAGTAAATAATAAGTCTCATTATTTATTTATTGATTTACATTATAAATATTTTCATTAAAGAGTTTATTATTTTTTAAGCAAAAACATTTAGCTTTATAGGGGAAATTATAATTGCAAAAATATGTACGGGCAACAGTAAACTTTAAAAATTTTCTTTTATTAAATTTTGAAGTTATATGTCAGGTTAGAGGGTATTTACATAATATAAATTAATCAACACATTATGGTTTCATTTAGTGTACAAAATACTTATCGTAAAACAAATGTCTACAAATCAGTTATCTATTGTCAAATGTCATGGTTTAGGCTAAAGGAAGATAACTGCATTTTTTATCAATACTATGAAAATACAATAAATTTATCAATACAATATACCTGTACCAAACACAAATAAGGTATCGAATTCCTACATTAAATATAATGCAACGTTCCAGCAAAAGTAAACGGAGTAGAATCAAAACATGGGTTCAATTTTAAATTTAAAAATCTAAGCGGTTTGTAAGAGAAAGGAAATATGAAATTATTTAAGCAAAGTGTGGGACAAATCGAAGACTTGTTTGGAATTACCAAGTTTTATTTCGTTATTATTTATTTAATTATTACCTTTATAACTATTGCAGTTATTGAGGTTTTTTTTAAAAAATTTCGCAAAAAGCATGTTTTTATTCTTGAAAAATAATAAATTACATTACAAGATATTTTGGTTTATATAGTCACATACTTATAATGCATGAAATTTCTTTTATACATAATATTATGAAAAAATAATAAAATAATAATTATTACTTCTTTAATACTGTGAAACTACTACAATTAGATGAATTTTAGATTAGCTGTATTTACTGATATATTTATTGATTAAACTAAACGTTCCGGTTAAATTTATTGTAGAAAATATTTATCGTAAAATGAATTTCTGCACATCAATTGTCTATTATTAAATGTCTAATGGTTTTGAAAAAACGATTAGAGCTGTATTCTTCATCAATAACGTTTTCTATACCATATGCTTGCACTAAATACAAATGAGACACATAATTCATCATACATCATATATTATTAATAATATAAATTAATAATATATGATATTCTTTCGAAATCTTGAAAAGTTCGAAAACAAAAGTTACGATTGAAATGTGCGCAATTGAATTATATATGATATTTTTATCGGAACAGTTTTACTGAATAATATGGTTTATGAAAAAAGTATGAGGATAAAAAGTAAATTATGCAAAATCGAAATTGTAAGTAAGCCAGAAATTGGAGAAATTGTAAATAATTTCTTCAAAAAACATACAACAAAAAAAAAAGAACATACAGGTATGCAAAAGACTTAAAACAAAAATTATTAATAATAATAGTTAATAAATTTTATTATTTATTTAATGATTATGTTTACAAATATTGCAGTTATTGAGGTTTTCTTTACATTTTTTCACAAAAAAACATATACTTTTATTCTGGAAAAATAAGAAATTACATTACGAGATATTTTGGTTTATATAGTCACATACTTATAATGCTTAAAATTTCTTTTATACATAATATTATGAGAAAATAATATAATAATAACTGTAATTATTACTTCTTTAATACTGTGAAACTGTTACAAGTAGAGGAATTTCAGATTAGCTTTATTTACTGATATATTTATTGATTAAACTAAACGTTCCGGTTAAATTTATTGTAGAAAATATTTATCGTAAAATGAATTTCTACACATCAATTGTTCATTATTAAATGTCTAATGGTTTTGAAAAAGCGATTAGAGCTGTATTCTTCATCAATAAGCTATGAAGAGACAATAATGTTTTCTATACCATATGCTTGCACTAAATACAAATGAGACACATAATTCATCATGCATCATATATTATTCAACTTCCTAAGAAAGAATTGAATAGAACACAAAAACATATGTTCATTTACAAATTTAAAACTCCAAGTGGGTTATAAAACAAAAGGAATACGTAAATATTTTAAACGGCATTGGGGCAAATTGAAGACTTGTTTGGAATTATCAGTCTTTATTTAGCACACTATCAGAAAACGGTTTGTAGGAGGAAAAGTATGTTAAATTTTTTTTTGAAACATACGAATTCGTAAATGTAAATTTTTATTAGAAGCTATTATTTTGAATTTAAAAATGTTTCGTTGGTTGTTTGATATTTGATGTGACATATTATCTGTGCAAGGAATTTAGGCCAAGGAGGGGTGTGTGGGGTCTTTCAAAAATAACCTATTTTCGCAGCGGTTCCCCGGTTCGAATAAAACCACGGAAAACTCCGAACGGTTAGGCCGACGTAATCATTAAATAAATAATAAAACGCACACAATGCTTGGAAAACAAAATTTAAGATTGAAATGCGAGCAACTGAAATGTATTTAAAATTTTTATCCTAATATTTTTATTGTGAATAGTATTTTCTGAAAAAAAAAAAAAAAGTATTTGATGAAAAAAATGTATGCAAAAATGAAATTGTAAGGAAGTTTCTTTACTTTTTCTTGATTTCTCCCAAAACATAGGACAAAAAGATTAAAAAAATATTTGTGCATACAAAATATTTAAAATAATAATGAATAATAATAGTAATTAATAAATTATATTACTTACTTAATGATTTTCATTATAAATATTATAGTTATAGAGATTTTTTTTTTTTTACATTTTCAACAAAAAATATATGCTTTTATTCTTGAAAAATAGTTTATTATTGCAAGATATTTTGGTTTTTATTGTTATATAGTACTATAATACATAAACATTTCTTTTTATGCATAATATTATTAATAAATAATGTGATAATACTTGTAATAATAATAATCATAATTTTTTACTGTGAAACTGTAATAGTTACATCGGCTTTATATGAGTTTTATCTACTGATATATTTATTGATTAAACTAAACGTTCATGTTTCATTAATTGTAGAAAATATTTATTGTAAAATCAATTTCAAAACATCGATTGTCTATTATCAAATGTCATATGCTTTAGATTAAAAGAATACAACTGAATTCTTCATCAATAAACTATGAAGAGGCATTAAAATTTTATTTACAATATACTTGCACTAAACACTAATGAAGTAAATTATATATAATTTATAATTTAATATTTTAACGAGAAGGAACGGAATAGATTCAAAACATATGCTCACTTTCAAACTTAAAACTCTAAGCGGATTACGAAGATAATGATAGAAATTATTTTAAGCAAAGCGTGGAACGAATTGAAAAGTTGTTTTTATTTATGAGACTTTACTTAGAAAAGTATTAGAGAAAGAATAGATCTGCATTCTTCATCAATACACTATAAAGAAGAGACAATAAAATTATGTATACAATATACTTGCACTAAACATAAATGAGGTACTTAATCTATTTATAATTTATAATTTAATATTTTAACGAGAAGGAACGGAATAGATTCAAAACATATGCTCACTTTCAAACTTAAAACTCTAAGCGGATTACAAAGAAAATGGGAGAAATTATTTCAAACAAATCGTCGGACAAATTGGAAACTTGTTTTAATTTATGAGACGTTATTTAGAACTGTACCAGAAAAATAATAGATATGCATTCTTCATCAATAAACTATAAAGAGACAAGAAAGTTATATATACAATATACTTGCACTAAACATAAATGAGGTGCTTAATCAATATATAATTTATAATTTAATATTTTAACGAGAGGGAACGGAATAGATTCAAAACATATGCTCACTTTCAAACTTAAAACTCTAAACCAAATTCATATATCAATTCCTATATCATTTATAATTTAACGTTCTAACGAGAGGGAACAGAGTAGAATGAAAACGTATGCTTACTTTCAAACTTAAAACTGCAAGCAGATTACAAAGAAAATAATAGAAATAATTTTAAGCAAAGCGTGTAACACATTGAAAACTTCATTTTATTTATGAGACTTTATTTAGAAAAGTTTCAGAGAAAGAATAGAGCTGCATTCTTCATCAATAAACTATAAAGAGACAATAAAGTTATCTATACAATATACTTGCACTAAACATAAACGAGATACCAAATTCATATAACATTTATAATTTAACGTTCTAACGAGAGGGAACGGAATAGATTCAAAACATATGCTTACTTTTAAACTTAAAACTGCAAGCAGATTACAAAGAAAATAATAGAAATTATTTTAAGCAAAGCGTGGAACAAATTGAAAACTTTTTTTTATTTATGAGACTTTATTTAAAAAAGTATCAGAGAAAGAATAGAACTGCATTCTTCATCAATAAACTATATAAAGAGACAATAAAGTTATATATACTTACACTAAACAGAAACGAGGTACCAAATTCATATATCATTTATAATTTAACGTTCTAACGAGAGGGAACAGAGTAGATTCAAAACATATGTTTACTTTCAAACTTAAAACTCTAAGCCGATTAGAAAGAAAATAATAGAAATTATTTTAAGCAAAGCATGGAACAAATTGAAAACTTGTTTTAATTTATGAGACTTTATTTAGAACTGTATCAGAAAAGAGATTGCGGAAACAAACGCTTATTAAATATGCTTAGAATGTTTGTATAAATAAAGAAGCAATTTTATTTTAATGTATTGTCCCGAAATCTTGAAATTTTTGGAAACAAAATTTAGGATTGAAATGAAAGCAAATGAAATTTACTTTCAGGTATTTATTTAAATAATTTTATTATGTGTGTGTTTGTATGTGTGCGTTCGTGTGTGTGTGCGTGTAGGGAGATTACTTGTCGATTAAGTAAATTTCGAAAAAATGAACTTTTAAGCAAACTTTTCATTTTTCCTCTTCAAAAACAGAATTTCATTATAAATATAGAGTTTAGAAATTTTTTTTAACCAAAAGTCATCGTAATTAAAACTGAGAAATTACCACTACAAGATATTTGGCTAGCAAATATTGGTTATTCTTAATGAAAAACGGTTGCAGATACGGACATTCATATGTATAGCTGCTAACATTTCGGTTTTTAGATCATCGGATATACACAGATATACACATCAAATCAGATATTAGATATAGAGAAACTTCGGGTATTATAGAAAAGTCGGGAAATATGGAATACCAGGGTTTCTGTTTGGTAAAGTGCTGCCACCAAGCGGTAATATCATAAACTACTTAAGAACGTTTCCAGAATGCCCCCAGAACGCGCAGTTCGTCGGCCGGCGTCAGGGCGTGTAGTGTAAATATTTTGTTTTTCGTCTTTGGAAAGTTTCAGAAGATAATTTTTAAATATTTTTTATTTATTATTAAAAGTAATATTTTTAAATTGAAATTAAACATCATGTACACAGAAATACTAAAAGTATATGATGTAAGACTCGTTTTTTGGCTCGCAATTCACACCAATAAATATAGAGTAATTTTTTCTCAAACTGGCCGTGTCGGGTAAGATAGAATATCAATATCTCATAATAGTCCACGATTATGGTGGCGTAAAGACAGATCCATATATTTGTGATATTTGCAAATCTGAAGTATCAACTAAAGTATATTGGCTTAGACACTATATTTTGATCATGTTATCTTGATAACATTACATCTGTTAATTGCCAAATTCTGTTCGTTTTCTTCATTTTTAACCCCCTATTCCATATTTCGGTTATGCGTTAATTCGTCGCGCACAATTCATCGCGGAACAATTCATTGCGCACAATTCGTCGCAGCGTCAATTCGTCGTGGCGACAACTCATCACAGCGTCAATTCGTCGTGGTGTCAGTTCGTCGCGACGTCAATTCGTCGCAACGAAAATGTTTTTGAAGGCTATGATGATAAAATAAACACAATTTAGTAAAAATGTTTAATGATAATTAGTTTTTTAGATGTAGACAATTATAACTAACAATTTACATAAGATTGTACCTAAAAACAAATTATCATTAAATAATTTTACTAAATTATCTTTATTTTATCGTCATAACCTTCAAAAACATTTTCATTGCGACGAATTGACGTCGCGACGAATTGACACCACGACGAATTCAGGCTGCGACGAATTGACGCTTCGATGATTTGTCGCCGCCACCAATTGTGCGCGATGAATTGTTCCGCGATGAATTGTTCCGCGATGAATTGTGCGCGACGAATTGACGCTACACCCCATATTTCTCGTCTATGTCATAATACCCTCCAAAAAAGTGTTTCATTATTTGTTTGCATGTGATGAAATTTCATAAAATGATTTTTGTCTACAAATCACAGATAGTTGAAGTTTGTGATTACATTCGATTTTCGCGTTTTAAACGATATCGAGCTGTGATATTGCCTCAAACGTAAATGGTATTCCATAATACCCGAAGTTCCCCTATACAGTAATCCCTCAACATTCGCGAGGGTTACGTTCCCGGAAAAGATCGCGAATGTCAAATCCGTGAATGTTGAGTCTATCTCTCTGCACTAAAAAAGGAGTATTTTAAGGGGAGTTCTATAAAATTTTAATTAGAGTGGCACAGCATTTCAAAGAACTAAAGGATACATGTATTAACAATACGTTATGCCAGAACATATATGTAGAAGTTAAATGTACGCACATATTCATAAACATGAAATTTATTTACTAAAGATAATTCAAATTAATTGACTAGGGAAATAATTACAGCTAGAAAAGCAAGTGTTTTGTATAAAGTAATTTTGATTATTCGCAAAGAGGCGATAATGTGTAAATGGGTGAGTATGCAATACAATATTAAAATACGATCATTGAATACATCTAGATGCTTCAGAAATGCTGTTATTTTCTATCTAAGTTCAGTTTCAGTCCCATCTCTACGAGAACTTGAACGTAATAAATTAACAGATTAAAGATGCTCTTACCTTACCACTTCTAATATCTTCATTGCAATGAATATTCTTCTGTTATTATTTGCTTTCCTAGAACACTCGCTCGTTTTTCAGCTGACAACTGAAAATTGATTTGTAAATAGATACTAAGAAAACACTGAGGAAATAATCTTTAACCACTATAAATTCTGAAAAAAAAAAGAGATAATAAAAAAAAAAAATCGCCAATAATCAAGTCAGATTCTCGCGAGTGTTACGTTTTTCCGCATTTTCATATTCGCGATTGTTAAACTGTATTACTGTATTTTAAAATTTTAAGAAATATTCATAAAAAACAAGGTTTCTTTTTATGTCGCATATTTTCCGAAAATCTTTCCGAGTAGTTTTTAAAGTATATTAATAAGTTTTTTTTTCAATCTGAAATATAGATTTTTCACAGACAAACACCACAAAGTAATAAAATTAACATAAACATTAAAATTAATATTATTTTGTTACTCTTGCATGTATAAATTTATTTAATAAGCTGAAAAATATTTACTTGAGAATTGATAGCATCCAAAAAACTGGTATTACCGTTTGAGAAAACTGATTAATATACTATAAAACAACTCGGAAACGTTTCCGAAAATCAGCGGTAGCAACAGAAACTTTGTTTTTGTAAATCCTTCTTTAAATCGCAAATATTTGTTGGTTTTTGATGTTTCTAAAGATAAAGATCGCTTTTCGGAATCACGGGTAACTCGAAAAAGGTTATTGCATATTTTCATTCGTAGTTATATTGTATTTTCGTAGATTAAGAAAAAATTGTCTTTTTTTCACAGTGCATATTTAAGAGTCAAACAATAGAACTGTATTCTTCATCAAAAAGTTATGAAACAGCATCTATGCCTTGTACCCGCACGAATCACATATAATTCATACGTCATGTACACTGTAAAAAATGACCAATGTTTCTTATTTTATGAAAATATACTATAACCACAAACGAAAATGCAATATAATCTTCCGAGTTATCCGAAATTCCGAAAAGCGTGTTCCATTGTCTTTTTAATCCCCAGAAACCAATACATTTCCAAAATTTGAAGAATTATTTATAAAAAAAAGTATTTTTTGCTGTCCGTATTTTTCAGAAACGTTTCTGAAGGGTTTTTATAGTGTATTAATTAGTGTCCTCAGCCTGGAATACCTGTTTTTCGAATGTCACAAATTCTCAAGTAAACGTTTTCAGCCGCATAAGTTAATTTATACATGAAAGAGTAAAGAAATAATCTTAATTTTAATGTTAATTTTAACGCTGTTAATTTTGCATGTTTGTCTGTTAAACATATTTTTTGAGCATGAAAATGTTTTCTTGAGAATTGATAGCATCCAAAAAACAGGTATTCCAGGCTGAGGACACTAATTAATACACTATAAAAACCCTTCGGAAACGTTTCTGAAAAATACGGGTAGTGAAAAATACTTTGTTTTTATAAATATTTATTTAAATTTTGGAAATGTATTGGTTTCTGGGGATTCAAAGACAATGGAACCCGCTATTCAAAATTTCGGATAACTCAGAAGATTATATTACATTTTCGTTCGTGGTTATAGTATATTTTCATAAAATAAGAAACATTGGTCATTTTTTACAGTGTATATACGTATACGAAATACAAAACAAAATAGTTTCAAAACATGCATTCACTTTCAAATTTAAAACGCGAAACCGAGTAAGATAGAAATGAACGTGAAATTGTTTTAAGTGAAGCTTGGGATGAATTTAATTTGTTTTGAATTATCAGACTTTATTTATTACTTTAATAGAAAAAAAGATCATAGAGGCAAAAATTCATTAAATGTTTAAGGAATATTTGTGTTCCAGTTGGAAGAAGCGAAGTAGTTTCGAAACATGCATTCACTTTCAAATTTAAAACGCGAAACCGAGTAAGATAGAAGTGAATGTGAAATTGTTTTAAGTGAAGCTTGAGATATATTTAATATATTTCGAATTATGAGACTTTACTAATTACTTTAATAGAAAAAAGATCATAGAAGCAGAAATGTATTAAATGTTTAAGGAATATTTGTGTTCTAGTTGGATAAAGCGAAGTAGTTTCAAAACATGCATTCACTTTCAAATTTAAAACGCGAAACCCAGTAAGATAGAAATGAACGTGAAATTGTTTTAAGTGAAGCTTGAGATAAATTTAATTTGTTTCGAATTATCAGACTTTACTTATTACTTTAATAGAAAAAAGATCATAGAAGCAGAAATTTATTAGATGTTTTAGGAATATTTGTGCTCTAGTTGAAAGAAGCGAAGTAGTTTCAAAACATGCATTCACTTTCAAATTTAAAAAGTGAAACGGAGTAAGAGAGAAATGAACGTGAAATTATTTTAAGTGAAACTTGGGATAAATTTAAGTTGTTTTGAATTATCAGACTTTACTTATTACTTTAATAGAAAAAAGATCATAGAAGCAGAAATGTATTAAATGTTTTAGAAATATTTGTGTTCTAGTTGGAAGGGACGAATTAGTTTCAAAACATGCATTCACTTTCAAATTTAAAACGCGAAACGGAGTAAGAAAGAAATGAAAGTGAAATTATTTTAAGTGAAGCTTGGGATAAATTTAATTTGTTTTGAATTATCAGACTTTATTTATTACTTTAATAGAAAAAAGATTATAGAAGCAGAAATTTATTAAATGTTTTAGGAATATTTGTGTTCTATTTGGAAGGGACGAAGTAGTTTCAAAACATGCATTCACTTTCAAATTTAAAACTCAAAACGGAGCAATGAACGTGAAATTATTTTAAGTGAGTCATTTCAAATTTTCTGAAAATTGAATCAAAACTTAAAAAGATATTAATAAATGTTTTCTTCATTCTATTAAATCCTATCATACGTAATTAATTCAATGATATCCCATGATGGGTAATGATTCTAGGTTGCCATGGTGATTACGTACTATTTAAGATGGAATCATATTAGTTCCGTATTACTGAATTTAAAAATTGAATTTGTATACTAAAATTGTTTAATTATATCAATGATATAATCTACCCACAGCTTTTTGGATAGATATTTCCGATGAAATAGATATTAAATGGAAAAAGAGTCTAAATATGGATTTCAAGTTCGAAAATTTTCAAAGCCAGGCTTAAGTTTCCCATTGGAACTTTCAGTGAATGTCTACAAAAGATAAAATGTTGCCAACTTAAAAGGTACTTATTTTATTACGGAAAATAATCATATCATAATAACAGACGATATAATTCATTTCACTGAAATAATATCAGTACGAAGGCACCTCATTTGTCACGTTTGACGTACAATTTCTAACTTGTGTTCACTTATATTTATTAATGAAACTGTACATTGCGGTTTCGTTTAGTGTAGAAGATACTAAAAATATACTAAAAACGAATTTCTACACAGTAGTTATGTGTTATTAAATATCCATGGTTAAGTCTTAAACAATAGCACTGCATTCTTGATCAAATATTTATGAAGCAACATCCATACTTCGTACTCAAACAAATCGCATATGAGACATAATTACTACATCATATATAATTCAATGTTCTAACGAGAGAAAACGGAATAGATTCAAAACATATGTCCATTTTCAAATTTAAAATTCTAAGCGGATTATAAGACAAAGGGATACGTAATTATTTTAATTGAAACGTGGACAAACTGAAGACTTGTTCGAAATTACCAAACTTTATTTAGTACTGTACCAGAAAAGAGATCGTGGAATGAGAAGCTGATTAAATGTTCTTGGAATATTTGCATTCATGAATTATCATTTTTATTAGAAGCTATTGCTTCGATTTCTTGAAATATTTGGAAACAAAATTTTTAATTTAAATGCACGCAAAGGAAATATATACCTTGAGGTTTAGATTCCAATAATTTTTATTTTGTGTTTTGATTTGCGAAAAGTAAATTATATTATAAACTATATATATATATAGCTTGTAACATATGTTAAGTATAAGCTATATAGTATATGATATATGTTACAGATATATATGTATATATATATGTCTGTAACATATATCATATAGTGCATAGAGAATATCTGTAACATATAATATATATACCGGATGTTTCAAAAGTTCGGTGCGAAAGTAAACTGTGATAAATAAAATATGTATGGGTCGGAAAGATATGCGGTTTGCAGATAAATATTCAGCGTGGTATGGGATTTTGTATGACACACTCAAACACACACAGACACACACACACAAAAGTTCAAAATTCTGACAATAGAGGGCGCTGCTGCAGATAATTCCATATTGCTCACACAACGCAAAATGTTTGGATACAAAAACATTAGAGAATACTGCATGTACACTTTTAATACGCAAAATTAATAATGGTGCGTGATGCTACTGTGATTGAAAATTGCACATGATAACCATTAATTTTTTTGCTTATTAAAAGTGTACATGTAGTATTCTGTAGTGTTTTTGTATCCAAATCTTGCGTTGTGCGAGCAATATGGAATTATTCCATGAAATTATTTGCAGCTTCGCCCTCTGTTGTTGGTATTTTAAGTTATTTTTTTGTGTCATACAAAATTCCGTACCACGCTGAATATTTATCTACAAACAGCAAAAATCTCAGACCCACAGATCTTTTTTTTTAAATTTATTTTTTCTTTTATCGCGTTTCACTTTCGCACCGAACTTTTGAAACACCCGGTATATAATGTCACATGTTTTCATTTTGAAGATGATATATTTTGCTTTCTACAACTGCATACTAATAATACATAAAATATATTTTTTTAAATAACATAATATGGAATTATTCCATGGAATTATCTGCAGCACCGCCCTCTATTGTAGGTATTTTGAACTATTTTTTTGGTCTCATACAATATCTCGTTATGTTTGGTGTGTTATGTTTGGGTACCTGCTGTTGGAGTGACACAGTGAAATTATAAAATTCGTATTAATTATAAGATCTCCTCGTCAGTGATGTTAACAAAGTTCAATATTAAGTTGAACAGTTATATTTATTGCTGTATTCGTCAGTTTACTTCTAGGCTAACTTGTTGACGAGTGCAGAGGTTATTTGTTTCAAGATGACAAGTCGGGTAATATGGAATATCAACTAAAGAATTGTTACAAGACCAGTCTAGCTTTTTACCAGGTTGTACACCAGATGAGGAAGATGCAGTGTACCTGTTTTGCAGTGGAAAATATTCGGAGGATAGAAGAGGGGAGGAGTGGATAAAATACTTGATGTGGGCCCATGTGGACCGTAGTGGGACCGAAACAACACGTTAGTTTTATAAAATTCGTATTAATTATAAGATCTCCTCGTCAGTGATGTAAACAAAGTTCAGTATTAAGTTGAAGAGTTATATTTATTGCTGTATTAGTCAGTTTACTTCTAGGCTAACTTGTTGACGAGTGAAAAGGTCATTTGTTTCAAGATGGCAAGTCGGGTAATATGGAATATCAACTAAAGAATTGTTTCAAGGGCAGTCTAGTGAAGATGAATAGTCCTTTCACTTCAACGTATCATCTGGGATGGGCTTTTTACCAGGTTGTACACTTGATGAGGAAGATGCAGTGTATCTGTTTTGCAATGTAAAATATTCAGAGGATGGAAGAGGAGAGGTAAAGCGGATAAAATACTTAATGTGTGTGATGCGGCCCATGTGAACTGTAGTG
The DNA here is from genome assembly GCA_963931845.1 of Maratus michaelseni. NCBI lineage: Eukaryota > Metazoa > Arthropoda > Arachnida > Araneae > Salticidae > Maratus > Maratus michaelseni. The sequence continues at coordinate 112,586,748 of OZ007598.1, read as the reverse complement.
GGATCGAACCAACAGGCAACATTTGCAATTTTTGTAACAATTATAACTATTTTTCAAAGAATCTGATGATTTGTAGATGATGTACTTCTGTTTACTCAATAAATAATCTAGGTTATTCTTGTAAATCATGGTTTTTCTTGCAATTTTAATATTCCTTACAACAAGTGCTTAACAAATGCGATCGCCAGGTCGCCACTGGTGACTAAGTTGTTTCATCGATGCTTCCCTCATCAGATATAGATTTTGTTGCACTCAACTATCCGGACATTTGAAGCATTCAGCAATCAGCATTTTCCGTATCTGCCGGTTAATTCAGCCTTTTACAGTATTTCTTTTTTTTTCTTTACAGAAATAGTTTATATTATCTATATACTATATAATAGTTTATATATTTCATGAATAGTTTATATTATCTTTCTAAATTATGTACTATAATAAACTATGTAACTAATAATTCTAAACTATGCTTGCTATTATTTTTTCGCAATTAATTCAATTCATAAAAACTTGTGATTTTTTAAGTCAATGATGGGGCGGGAGGGGGGGGGGGGTTAAAAACATTTTACTGGCGACTAACATTTTTTGCTGGCTACCAGACTTTATAAAATTTGTAAAGCCCTGCTTATAACTCTATTTCACATTACCAGGTTGGTTCATATTACCCGGAAAGTGTAATTCTGTTTTAAAATAGAAATATCGATATGTATTTTTTAAAATCCAATTTAAGTGCAGTAAAAAAAGTGTTAAGAAATAGTCAAAGTTTGTACTTTACTAACATTTAATGTATCTCAAATTTTTTTATGTTACCTTACTAATCAAAATGTAAATGGTATTCCATAATACCCGAACTTCATCTACAACTCCTTCCATTTGGGTCTTCAAGTGATGTTCATAAAAATTAATTCAAATATAAATAATTCAAAATTAGCTGTTTTAGACATAATGTACTTACTCACGTGAAATACATAAGGAATCAAGTCTGCTTACCTATAATAGAAAAAAAAAGCCATCAATAAATGTGTCAAAAATATAAAAAAATCATTTTACAATTTTATTAAATTCTGCATGAAATATTATTCACATTACATGCAGAATACAAATCGAATTGCATGCAGTATATTTATATTAAATAATATACATATTACATAACATTCACATTGCATAATATTCATATTATATTCATTCTGGTAGACATATCAAAACCACTGGAAATAAAACTGCAACATTAATATAGTTTATTGCTAAAAACCGCCCTTTTGGTGATACGTATTAAATAAATGTATACTAAATTACTGTTTTGTATTATTTTATCTTGCTTTTACATTATTTATAATTTTTAACAACGTTATGTATTTATTAAATGTACATTAAATTACCATTTTGAACACGATTGGCAATTGACAGCGATAAACAAAATTGACAATTGATAATTATTTTTAGTGGGCAATTTTAGACAATATAATAAGTGTAAGTGAAATTATTAGATTTTTCATTAAAAAATAATTTTTACCTTACGTTCTGTAAGTATATTGACAGTATATTGAACATTTTTATTGACGAATTTCTATTTTGTTGTGAAAGAAAAAAAAAGAAAGAAAGAAAATCTGGAATTGAAATAGAATAAGATTTGTTAAAACTTAGATGCGATTTTTTGGTATAACTCTATCAATATACAGAAGCTTAATTTTATTATATGTAACAGAATCTTCATGTCAAAAATCTTTTCAGAAATTTAATTAATGTTTCTAAGAATCTAAGAACAAAATTTCTGACTTATATCGATATATTTCAATACAAATTAAAAATAAAAAAGGCTGAAAACAATGAAGGAGAAATGAATTAAATATTAAATTACTTCATCTTTCGGAAAACAATTTTATAATTTAAACGTGGGTTAAAAATGCGTCAAAGAGAAACAATAATCAATAAGAATGAATCTGAAAAGAATAACATTTATTTATGTTTGGATGCATATTTATATGTTTAATGCCAGTCAGAAATATTGAAGCTTTTATTTAATTATGTGATATGTAATTCTTTACTCCAAATTTTCTCGGGAAATTTAATTAAAATTCGTAAGAACATTGTTTTCGTTTTAAAAGAACAAGACATTTGAGAAACAAAAGAAAAAATTAAAGAAAAATAAAACAGATAAATGAGGAAAAAATACATAAAAAATAAACACTAAATTTAAAAATCTTTCAGAATACGTGTCAAAGACTGACACTAATCAACAAAACTGAGTCGAACAAAACCGAATCAAATAGATTTATTTAAATTTAAATGCACACACATACGTTATTATAAACCAATCAAGGTGCTGTTGCTGAATCTGTCTGTGTGTTTTGCAATATTACTATTAAGTGCCTTTTCAGAATAAATAAATACATAAATAAAAAAGAACGGAAAATAATGTGTCCAATATAAATTATGATACACTTTCCAACACATTCAGAATACTGTGACAAAACTGCACAGTTTACTAAGTAAACAAGTCAAAGTCAAACCGGGCGGGGATGCCTATTTTTCGGCTTAAGCTTAACTAGCCCCGCCCATCAGTTTTGTTTACTATGCGGTAAAGCTTTACAAGATAATTATTACAGTTGAGAGAAAACAATAAATACAAAACAATACTAATAGCTCACTTATTGAACGATAAACAATTAATAAATACGATATCGTCAAAGAAAATATTCATAGTTTGAATTGTAGCATCGAGTGTATAAAAAGATTTATATGGGGAAAAACTCGATTAATTATATAGGGGTATTTAAAGTAAACAATTAACGCAATTTAAGTACAGCAATGTACTAGTACTAAGAATAATAGGGAATAACATAGGTGATTGTGTAGGAATATGTACATGTAGTGAAACAAATAAACACAAATCAAATACCACCATATAAGATTAGAGAAGTAGTACTGAAACACAAATTCCAAAAATTCAAAATTTGATGATACAATAATGGAAAAAACAATTTACTAATTATACTGAGCAATACCAAATAATATTTTATGATATTGAGCAATAATTATACTATGTAATACTGAAATACGAATTCTGAAAATACAATTTACCAGTCATACTGAGCAGTTTAGAATTTGAACACACATTTGAAAATCCAATTTCAGCAAATGCTACGAATAGTCAAACAAAATATCCGACTTCTTTTGTGCAGTCCTGTATATGATCTATGGATTTGCATGTATACTACACAATATACTAAAATGTACTTCAGTTAGGAAATACATAGTACAATTAAAAATTCTTCCCCTTAGCAATATCCGTCAATAAACTGAAATGTACTTGAGATCTTTTGAGCAGCCCTGTATATGGTGTATAGAATTTATATTTACCAATTAATATGCAAAAAATTAGATAATAATAGTTAGATAATATTTAGAATTCAAGATAATAAAAAAGCGGATTTTTTTTTAAATAATTAATATTAACTCGGATATTTCCCTTATAGTAAGTATAGTGGCGCTAACCTCAATGCAAGTCACGGTGGTCAGGTCACATCTATGTGACAAAAATATTACCGCTCAGTGACTCACATTGTGACTAAAAAAATTACAAGAAAAGTCTGACATTATACATTTCAAAGGGTAAAGAAGAATTAATATAGTCATTTTTGTATCTGTTGTTACTTTACTTTTTATTTAATATTATATCAGCTAACGAAAGCTCCCGTCAATAAACGGAAATGTACGATATATTTTGAGCAGCCCCGTATATGATCTATAGAATTCATGTTCACCAATTAATATGCAAAAAATTAGTTACATTTAAAAGCGCGTACCACAACTGAAAACGAGCTACCAGCAATTATTCTTCATAGACAGTACAGAATTCTTTTGAGTGTCCCTGTAAATGAACGATACATTCTATGCATACCATATTCTACAGTAAGCTCCTTGTAGTGCACCTCAGTGTTATGTGTCAATTTGAATATGTTTAAAATAGTGTAACATCATTAAAATACGCCGCAAACGATTTTTCTCTCATAGACCGTAATGTAACGAAATTCTTTTGAGTGTCTCTGTGATAAAGCCATAAATGCTATACATAATTCATTTTCGATACCAAACATGCAATAGTAAAGCCCAATAACTTATATCGATTTCAAAGCAATCCGAGTACATTTTCGCGAGTTAGAACACGGGTAGGCGGCAGACAGACAGACAGACAAACCGAATTCATAAACAATTTTCAACTATGTTGGAAAGTGTTAATAAATGAGTTACAAGAACATTATCTCCGGTTCTCTCACATTTATTTAATTGTTTCAACAGGGAGTACTTAAATACATTATTTAATGGACAAAAATACAATGTTTGCACATACACGTGTAAACAGTCAAAAAAGAAAAATGTTTCTTAATCTACGAAATTATTTAAAATAATGTATTCAAATCAAATACAACATGCTAAATGGTACACACAAGAAAACAGAGATTTTACAAACACATTAAAAATATAATCTACGATTCATTTCGCTTCTGCGAAAGTCATCAGGATAAGATGTTACATACAAGTCTAAAATGTCAAAATGTCCATTTTGTTGTCTAATGTCAAAATGTCAAAATGTCAAAATGTCCATTGCGCTACCGCGCATTACGCGGCAACGTATTACTGCTTATTTTACTGTTTATAACTGTTAATTTTACGGTATAATACTGGCAGCTGGGGTGCTAGTATTATACTGTAAAATCAACAATTTTTCTTTGCAGTGTACCGACAAACCGTGTAAAACGCGAAAGCGTCCGGTCACTACCCTTTAATTTTTGGAGAGCAATGTATTAGTTTCTGAGCATTCTGATGACTTTAAGAACGCTTTTCGGAATCGTGGGAACTCGGTGAAGACTATTGTATATTTTCATTTGTGGTTAAATAATATTTTTCCAGATTAAGAAATACTTGTCTTTTTTTACTGACGCGAACTGATGCGACGTATAACAGCATATTCCATACATTAATATATAGAAATAGGGGTTCGATTTTAACCGAAATTTATCTTTATGGGTTATCTTTATATTTTAATAAAATCGAGTTTTGCTCTGTAGGTTTTCACGCCCCTCGAGTTTTGGAAGAACAAGTGCGGATCTGGAAAACCTAACTTAAGGCCTAGGAACTGGCCCCCTTTTGGATGTCCAGCCCCGAAGCTGTTGGGGGACCCCGGCTCGTCCCCGAGTGTAACGTGGTGGTTTCTCAAAAGGGTGAGAATCAGTACAATCGCAACGACCTATGTCGTCATTCACTTGGGTTCAATGGAAGTGATGCGCAGGTGGCAGTGCTCCCACCGGTCACAGCGCATACAGGAGGACCCTGCTGGTCGTGCGCCTTATAAGTCCCTCAGGACTTGGATGCGACGGTTGACGTGCCTGACGGGCGCCACTCGTCGCCTGGCGGCGCACTTAGTTTTTTACGTCATTTCTTATTTTTCTTCTTATATGTAATAAAATTATCTTAATAAACATCAATGAAATTGAAATCGTATAAGGTTTATTCAAATTTAAATGCAAACCTATCTTATATAAACCCGTCAAAATAAAGCATTTTATTTTAATTATGTGTGACGGTAACTTTATACGAAAGAATCTTTCAAAAATTTAATTAAGGCCTCTAGAACACAGTTTCCAAATTTATAAAACGTTACATTTGATGACAAATTAAAAAAGAAAAATAAAGAAATCATAAAGGAGAAATATTAAATTGGTTCATCTTTTGGCAGAGAATTTTAGAACAATAATTTTAGAACGTGGAGTAAAATGTCTAAAAGAGAGATAATAATCAACAAGACAGAAATCGAATTAAACATATCAATTTAAATTTAGATGCCTTTTTATACAATTTAACCAGTTAAATTACAGAAGTTTAATTTTGTTATATGTTAAGCATTATCTCAATCAATCGTTCATTTAAATTTCCGAAAAAACGAAAAGTTTTACAAATACTGTTCCCACTTTAAAAAACTAGATGTTTGAGATTAAAATTTTAAAAAAAATGTAAAATAAGAAAAAAAAATTAAATTAAATATTAAAATAGAGAAAGTGTTTATAAAATAAACTAAAATAAGCAGATGTGCAAATAATGTATAAATTGTAATTATTTTCATAAAGAAAGTGGGTTTTTCTTCATTTTTTTTCGCATTTTATATAAATTTCAAATAGTGCTGACGAACTGTTTATTAACTTTTGAATTGAATTAAAAACACCTGTCCTCTTTATTAGATTTTATAATTTCAGGAAAATTTCATGCAATGAAAAATAATCATATACAGGGTGATTCATAAAAGATGGGCAGAACTTTAAGGGGTTATAGTACACTTAAAGACAAATAATATTAAATAGGAGACTAAGGGTCCCAGACGTATTCCCAAGGAGATAGGGGGCATTAAAGTTTAGGGTCCGAAATTTCAAATGATTATAAAACATGGAAAAATTGGTCGATTCGTTTGCGGTTTTTGCAAAAAATTTTCTTTATGCCAGTATTTTCTTGAAATAAAATTTTAAAGTTCAATTTCAAAAAATGCCGATAGGGGGCGCTTTAGACTTTGGAGTAACAAACAACTATTTTTTAACGTTATTTTTTGTATTTCTTTAAATGATTTCGAAAGCTTAGACTTAAACTTAAATTTTGATCTAAAAATCTGAGTCCTAACGAGTAGTTAAGTAGCGTAAACTGAAATTTGAAATTTGAAACCCTTCTCCCCCCAGAACAAAAATCAGTTATTCCCGATCTTTGTGTCGTAGATTAGGCTCTAACTACTGCCGCGTTTTGCTAAAATTATTCTTTATGTCAGTATTTTCTTGAAAATAAATTTTAAAGAAAATTTTCAAAAAATTCCGATAGAGGGCGCTTTAGACTTTGGAGTAACGAACAACTATTTTATACCGTTATTTTTTGTGTCTCATTAAATGCTTTCTAAAGCTTAGACTTAAATTTTCAGCCCAAAATCTGAATCGTTAGACGTGGTTAAGTTTCTGGGGAGAGGGGTTTGAAATTTCTACTCCTGAGCACAGTTCAGTTTACCATGTCCACACATTGTGTGCTGTGATACGAGGTAAAAAGACACAAATTAGGATTATGTTACCAAAGCATATTTATTAACATGTAATCACAATAAATGTTCAAAATTGTGACCACCAGAGGTTATGCACGCAGAACAACGGCGACGAATGGAACGGCGAACATTCGCGAAAACATCAGGCTTTTCGAGCACTTCCCCTACAGCGGCGGAAAGTCTGGCGACCAGTTCCTCGGGGGATTCAATGGGTGTCTCATACATAAGAGCCTTCAATCGTCCCCAAAAAAAGAAATCGAGGGGTGAAAGATCTGGCGAGCGAGCAGGCCAAGCAACAGGACCACCTCGACCAATCCATCTGTTCGGAAATGTGATGTCCAGATAGTTGCGGACGTCTCGTACGTAATGGGCTGGCGCTCCATCGTGCTGGAACCACATGACCCGCCGGATGCGTGGAGGAACAACGTTTAACAGGTCTGGCAGCACATGTTGCAGAAATGTGAGGTATGTTTTACCGTTGAGGCGTTCAGGAAGAAGGTACGGTCCGATTAGGTGGTCTCCGAGGATTCCTGCCCAAACATTGATGGAAAAGCGTCTCTGATGAGCATGTGGATACGTAGCATGTGGATTGACATCCGCCCATACATGTGCATTGTGTGTGTTAAATGTACCTTCACGTGTGAAGGTACATTCATCGGTGAAAAGCACAGTTCGTCCAAAATGTGGATTTAGCGCGTTCTGCTGCAGAAACCAGCGGGCGAATTCAATACGATTTGGATAATCCCCTGGAGACAGTTTCTGGACTCGTTGCACATGAAACGGGAGCAAATGTTCATCCTTCAGTACCCTCCAAGTCGTGGACTGTGAGGTATCCACCTGGCTAGCCACTGTTCGTGTACTTGTACTTGGCTGCGCCGCTACTACATCCAGAATGGCTTCTGCAACAACTACTGATTCGTCCTTTTTTGCACGACCTGCATTCGACCGGGAAGCGAGAAATGATCCCGTCTCACACAACTGTCTGTGCAAGCGCTCGAAAGTTTTGCGGTTAGGCAACCGCCTGTTAGGAAATCGCTCTCCGTACATTCGTTGTGCCTCTGCACCATTTCCATCTGCCGCTCCGTAAATTAAATGCATCTCAGCCTTTTCCTTATTCGTGAAGGGCACCATCTTCCGATTCATTACTACAGCGACTTACACTTGACTCACCGTTCAGTGGTTTTTATGCCTGAATCGTGTCGAAATTTTGCATACGTGTTCTTCTTCTTCCCCATTTGACATTTGCATACTTTCTGTTTCCTTCTTCACCCGGTGACTAGCGTCAGGAATGGAGCTTTAACGTTTGCATGAGCGACGTTTCCAACTGTGCCAGTGCCTTTATGAGTGAATTCCGACTATGCAGTCCTTGACGAAAGTTGTATTTTTGCCTCGTATCACAGCACAGAATCGTTGGGCATGGTTAAGTAGTGCAAACTGAACTATGTTCAGAAGTTGAAATTTGAACCCCCTCCCCTCGCTACTGAACCACGCTCAGCGATTCAGATTTTGAGCTGAAAATTTAAGTTTAAGTCTAAGCTTTAGAAAGCATTTAATGAGACACAAAAAATAACGGTATAAAATAGTTGTTCGTTACTCCAAAGTCTAAAGCGCCCTCTATCGGAATTTTTTGAAAATTTTCTTTAAAATTTATTTTCAAGAAAATACTGACATAAAGAATAATTTTAGCAAAACGCGGCAGTAGTTAGAGCCTAATCTACGACACAAAGATCGGGAATAACTGATTTTTGTTCTGGGGGGAGAAGGGTTTCAAATTTCAAATTTCAGTTTACGCTACTTAACTACTCGTTAGGACTCAGATTTTTAGATCAAAATTTAAGTTTAAGTCTAAGCTTTCGAAATCATTTAAAGAAATACAAAAAATAACGTTAAAAAATAGTTGTTTGTTACTCCAAAGTCTAAAGCGCCCCCTATCGGCATTTTTTGAAATTGAACTTTAAAATTTTATTTCAAGAAAATACTGGCATAAAGAAAATTTTTTGCAAAAACCGCAAACGAATCGACCAATTTTTCCATGTTTTATAATCATTTGAAATTTCGGACCCTAAACTTTAATGCCCCCTATCTCCTTGGGAATACGTCTGGGACCCTTAGTCTCCTATTTAATATTATTTGTCTTTAAGTGTACTATAACCCCTTAAAGTTCTGCCCATCTTTTATGAATCACCCTGTATATATATGTGTGTGTGTGTGTGTGTGTGTGTAATTCTTTTTTCTGAAACTTACTTTTAAATTAAAAAAAGAAAATGTGGAAAACAATAAAGGAGAAATGAATTAAATATTAAATCAGTTCATCTTTTAAAAATAAATTTCGCAATTTAAAGGTGAGAAAGAAATACGTCAAAAGAGATAATAATCAACAAAATTGAAATAGAACCGAATAGATTTATTTAATTGATTTAAATTTATCTAATTTAAATGCAAACTTATCCGTTGCAAAATACTGATTTTTAATTTTATTACATGTTGTACAATATCTCTTTCTAGTGCCTCTTGGAAATTTAATTAAAGCCACAAGAACATTGTTTCCAAGTCCCAGTTTTAGAGACATTTGAGGAAAAAAAATATGTAAAATAAGGAAATGGGAGAAAAAAGGAAAGAAAAAATATATTAAGTTAGTGAAAGCTTTCGCAAACCAATTTCAAAATTAAAAAGAAAAAAAAAACAAATTGCAAGAAATATGTCAAAGATAATAATCTGTATGCATGTCATTGAAACATAAAAGTTTTTCCTTAATTTGTTTTATTTTTATATAAAAAGTAAATAGTACTAAACTTCATACTAAACCACATAAAACTAATGAACATTCTTGTGAGTAGTAAAGTTAAAAATAAAATTTATTATTTGATTTTCTAATTTTCAGTAAAATCAGGAGACTAAGAAAAAAAACCACAAAAAGAAAGTATTAAATATAAAATCTGTTCACCTTTAGAGAAATTATTTAACAATTTAACCCTCCAGTCTCCACATAGGATCTACAAGAGCAATTTAAATTTTTTCAATTGTTTTTTTTTATTTAATTTTGTAATTTCCAGGAGAATTAAAAGACGAAAAAAAAAACACAAAAAAGAAAGCATTTAGTATAAAATTTGTTCATCTTTATGGAAATTATTTCACAATTTAACCCTCTAGTCTCCACATAGGATCTACAAAAGAAATTTTAAATTTTTCAATTGTGTTTTGTTATTTGATTGTAATTTTCAGGAGAATTAAAAGACGAAAAAAAAAAAAAAAAAAAAAAAAAAGAAGAAAGAAAGAATGAAAAATAAAATTTGTTCATCTTTATGGAAATTATTTCACAGTTTAACACTCAAGTCTCCACATAGGATCTACAAGAGAAATTTAAAACTTTTCAATCGCGTTTCTTTATTTGATTTTGTAATTTCCAGGAGAATTAAGAGAAAAAAAAAACCCACTAAAAAGAAAGAATTAAATATAATTTTTTTCATCTTTATGGAAATTATTTCACAATTTAACCCTCAAGTCTCCACATAGGATCTACAAGAGAAATTAAACAATTTTAAATTGTGTTTTTTTTATTTGATTTTGTAATTTCCAGGAGAATTAAGAGACGAAAAAAAAAACCCACAAAAAAGAAAGCATTAAGTATAAAATTAGTTCACATTTATGGAAATTATTTCGTAATTTAACCCTCCATTCTCCACGTAGGATCTACAAGAGAAATTAAAAAAAATTCAATTGTGTTTTTTTATTTGATTTTGTAATTTCCAGGAGAATTAAGAGACGAAAAAAAAAACCGCAAAAAAAGAAAGCATTAAGTATAAAATTTGTCCACCTTTATGGAAATTATTTCGTAATTTAACCCTCCAGTCTCCACGTAGGATCTACAAGAGAAATTTAAAATTTTTGAATTGTGTTTTCTGGTTTGGTTTTGTAATTTCCATAAGAATTAAGAGACGAATAAACAAACAAAAAAAAAGAAAGAAAGCATTAAGTAGTACAAAATTTGTTCATCTTTATGGAAATTATATCACAATTTAACCCTCCAGTCTCCATATAGGATCTACAAGAGAAATTAAAACTTTTTCAATTGTGTTTTTTGCTTGATTTTGTAATTTCCAGGAGAATTTAGAGACGAAGAAAATCACACGAAAAAAGTATTAAATATAAAATTTGTTCATCTTTAAGGAAATTATTTCACAATTTAACCCTCCAGTCTCCACATAGGGTCCACAGCAGAAAATAAAAAAATTTCAATTGTGTTTTTTTATTTGATTTTATAATTTTTAGGAGAATTTAGAGACGAAGAAAATCACACAAAAAAAGCATTAAATATAAAATTTGTTCATATTTAGAGAAATTACTTCACAATTTAACCCTCCAGTCTCCACATAGGGTCCACAGCAGAAATTAGAAATTTTTCAATTGTGTTTTGTTATTTGATTGTAATTTCCAGTAGAATTAAGAGACGAAAAAAAAAGGAAAGCATTAAATATAAAATTTGTTTATTTTTAAGGAAATTATTTCACAATTTAACCCTCCAGTCTCCACATAGGGTCCACAGCAGAAATTAGAAATTTTTCAATTGTGTTTTGTTATTTGATTGTAATTTCCAGTAGAATTAAGAGACGAAAAAAAAAAGGAAAGCATTAAATATAAAATTTGTTTATTTTGACGGAAATTATTTCACAATTTAACCCTCCAGTCTCCACATAGGATCGACAACAGAAATTTAAAAAATTTCAATTGTGTTTTATTTTAAGACAAATAAGTAAGACAAATATATGCAATATTTATGGGATAGTTGGTTTTCAGTTGGTTGTTGTATTACCACACACTGCCGCGTGCATAGAACACTGGAACAATAATTCCTTGACACTTTTCGTACACAATTTATTGTACTAACGATAAATCGTTGAAAAAATGTCTGTACACTGTAAAAAAAGACAAATGTTTCTTAATCTACAAAAATATAATACAACCATGTACGAAAGCATACAATAACTTCTTTTCCTTCTCTTGAAATAATGTTATTGTCATTCTCTTTTTTAACTGCAACCGAGAACTTTAAAAAAAGATAAAAAGGAATCAAAGCAAAATTTATTCAGCATATGAATTCAGATAGACATTTTGAATATAGTTTTCTCTGATTTAGGAAAAAACAAAAAGCCGAATAATCATGTTAAATGAATACGTTTTCGACGTTTTGCTTCTAAAAAATGTTATAATTTCTTTTAATTAATTTTGTATCGTAAATAATATCCTAGTGCAATAACGCCTGCTGATAGGAATAATTTGATTAGTTTGGATACTTAGTTTTAAGTTGTGATATTTTCACACTTGATATATGAAATACGAAAGTACAGATGAGAAAAGAGTTGGTTTTGGATTTTTTTTTTTTTTTTTTTTTTTTTTTTTTTGCACAAAATACTTCTGCTTTTTTTTTTTACATTCTTTATTATTATAAATGGCGGAAATGGCTTTTTTTTTTTCTAAGTACATCAAAATTTTTCTTTCTGTGAACACGCAAACATTCACTCAAACGACGGATGCTGCTGACTATTTTGTCTGGCATGCAAGTTTACTTTTGAAATAACTTTTCCCTTCTTTTTTAAATGCATACGAAACCCTGAATAAAAAACGGAAATAGTTTATACATACTGTGAACGAAATAAATGTGTCTTTACTGTATGAATTCAGATAGGCATTATGAGTAAAAATTCTCCCAATTTAGTAAAGCACAATAAGCCGAATATTCATGTTAAGTGAAGGCCTTTCCGGTGTTTTGTTTGTAACGAATGTTATAATTTTTTTTATCATGAATATTATTCTAGCAATAATGCTGAGTGATTGGAATAATTTGTTTATTAGATACTAAATTTTGCAAACTTAGTTTTAAATTGTGATATTTTACCACTAGAAATATGAAATATGAAAGTACAAGTGAGAAAAGTGTTAATATTAGAACTACTTTCCCTACACGAAATACTTCTGTCCTTTTTTACATTCTTTATTATTATAAATGGTAGAAATGGCCTTTTTTTTTTAAGTACATACGAATTTTTCATTCTATGAACTCGCAAACATTCACTCAGACGATGGATGCTGCTGGCTATTTTTTGTGGTATGCAGTTTACTTTTGAAATATTTTCCTCCTTTTTTTTTTTAAACTGCAACCGAAGCTTTCAATAAAAAAAAACAAAATAATTTATACGCACTGTGAACCAAAGAAAAGTGTCTTCACTGTATCAATTCAGATAGGCATTATGAATAAAAATTTCTCCAATTTAGGAAAGGGCAATAAGTTGAATATATAAGTTAAGTGAAGACCTTTCCGGTGTTTTGCTTGTAAAGAGTGTTATAACTTTTTAAAAAATAAATTTTGTATCGTAAACATTGTCCTAGCAATAATGCCTAGGAATAATTTGATTATTGGATACTTAGTTTTGCAAATTTAGTTTTAAATTACTGATATTTGTTTCCCCTTTGAAATATGAAATACGAAAATACAAGTGAGAAAACCCGTGATGTTTAGGGAAACATACCGAGTGAGGAGGGCGGGATGGAGGGAGGGAGGCTTTTTTGAAAGCGGAAAAAAGCCCCTAACTTCTTAATTATGATATATATCGAATCAGTTTAAAGTTATTATTACTTCTAGGACAGAAATTTGTGTAACAGATTTTTGATGTAATTAAAAATAGCCTAAAGAGGGGGGGGGGGATAGGGATTTAAGAAGGAAAAAATTCATAACTTCGTCAATTCACAAGATTCAAATCCGCTTAAATTTATTATAAATCTTCTTAATATTGTCTACAGCTTTTATACTGACAAGTTTTTTATAAGACCAACTCTTAAAAAAAAAAAAAAAAAAAAAAAAAAAAAAAAAAAAGTCGGATTTGCCCTACAGGCTAGGTAGATTTCAAAATGGACGACCCCAATTACCGCATCATGGCAAATAGGTCTTTCTTCTGCAATTCCCAATACACAGGCCCCCACGGTCTGCATCTTCGAAATCTACCTGTGCCTGTAGGCCGAGCCATCAGGGATTTTTTGTTTAAACTGCGATCGAGACATTCATTAACCAAGAACGAAAAATCATGCATCAGGTATATGGATTATGAAACACTTTCCAACACTGGCAGAGTCTTATTACATTTTTTTTTTTTTTTTATACAATGAAATCGATCATAGTACGTCCTGTAAAATAGTAGTCCTATTAATTATACACGCTGAGATCCAAAGAAAAGTGTTTATATTGAATTAATCCACATACAGTTGTGCATAAAATATTCTCCAATTTACAACAACAGCAATCTTTCATAAATTTAATTAATATCTTTAAAACCTCCAGCTTTTTTTTTTTTTAAGATACACTTGAAAACAATAAAGGATGAATGAATTAAATATTAAATTAGCTCCTTTTTTGGAAAACAATTTCACAATTTAAACGTGGGCACGAATTGTGTCGAAGTGCAATAACAATTGGAAAAAGTAAAATCGAATTGAATATTTTTATTGAAATATGGATACATTTAAATGCATTATAAGCCAATTCAAATACAAAAGCTTAATTTTATTACGTAATTTACAATATTCTTAGCAAACATTTCTTCGAAAATTTAATTAAAGTCACCGGAACACTGTTTCTAGTTCTTAATTTTAAAGAACTAGATATTTCAGAATAAAATTAAAGAATAAAAATTCATATAAGGAAGAGCAGAACAAGAAAAAATATATATATTAAATATTAAATTATTGTAAGCCTTCGGAAGCAATTTCAAAATATAAACTTACATAAGAAATATGTCAAAGGTAATAACTTAAGTATAAATTTCAGTAAAATTTTGAAAATGAAGGTAGTATATAAATGTTTTTCGTTATCCTTTGGATTATGTAAAAAAGTAATACGCTACCACGCATGCACAGTAGCGTATTACTACTAATTTTATGGTATAGTACTGGAAGCAGGGGTGACAGTATTATACCGTAAAATCACTTTTTTTTAAGGTGCGTTCGTAATTATATAAATACATAAGTACCTTTAGTCGTCGTGTGGTCCGTCCGGCTGTCCGCATATAACAGCGCAAAAACTACCAACCGAATGATTTGAAATTTAATGTATATAATCGTTGCATAATTTTGTCGAGTTATTTCAAATTTTATGAAAATCGAATCAAAACTTAAAAAGTTATTAATGAAAGTTTTATTTATTCTGTTAAATCCTACCATACGTAATCTATACAATAAAATCACAAATCATGTGACTGAGGAAAACAAATACGGGCTAACCACATCTTTTTTCATATGCCAGGAGGCCATTTTTATTAAAAATTATTTTTTCGAATAAAATTGCACTAAACTTACAATTTTAGAAAGATCGTTCAAAAAAATTGTTTGCTTGAGAGATGGGTTACATTAAAAAATGTATAAATTCTGCGATAACTTCAGTGGAAATTAGGTTAACAGCCGAATATCTCAATCCATTAAAGTAAATAACAAAAAAAAAAAAAAGAGATTCATTCATCGTGAGTCATAGGAATATTAAACCATGGAGGTAATCATTCGCAAAGCAAGATCTCCATGGTGAAAAAACAATTCGCATATGTAAACGTGGCATACGTAATAAGAAAAAAAAGGCATGCTCATGTCGCTCCTAGCAGATTACATATTTCATTTCACTGCAATAATGAGGATGATTCTTTATACATTGTGAAACTAGTTATAAAACGAACGCACCTCATATGTCACGTTTAACGTACAATTTCCAACTTTTTATTATTTTTTTATTATTATTATGTTTTGTTGTTGCAGTGTATACGATAATTTGGTAATAGCATGATATAATCAACATTTGTTTCCAAGACTGCACATAAATAATTGAAAGAGGAAAAAATATTAATATTCATTTTCTTTAAGCCATATTTATTAACTCTATAAAAAAGTAAATTATTTCCCTCATAATATAAAACACGTAAATGAAGTGAGAAAAATGTGTTAATTATCTAACTTCTTTATTTCTCTACAAAATATTTCAGCCTTTTTTCACATTCTTTATTAGTAACAAATGCAAAAATTAAATATGCAATTTATTTTTCGAAGAACATTCAGATTTTGATTTATATGGACACGCAAACATTCATTCGGACGATAAATCCTGTTAACTATTTTGTCTGGTATATGCAATTTCATTTTGAAATAATGTTTTTAATTGCGACCGAGATTTTCTACAAAAAAACAAGTTAAGTTATGAATGCTGAGAACAAATAAATAAATAAATAAATAAATAAATAAATAAATAAAATAATAATAATAATAACAATAATAAATAAAAGCATTTTCATTACATGAATTCAGATACGGGTAGTGTATAAAATTTTCGCTACCCTGAAAAAGACAGTAAATTCAAACATTCATACCGATTGAATTTGTAGGTTTTGGAGCATCGTTCGTAAAGCATTTTTCTTTTTCTTTCTTTTTTTTTTAAATCAGTGATTTATACTGTGTAATAATACGTTGTTAAGTAATTAATTTGGATACCAATTTTTTTACAAATAGTTTTAAATTCTTCACATTTTTTCTCCTTTGAAATATGAATAACAAAAATTCAAATCAGAAAAAAATTAATTTTGAGGTTTCTTTTTTTCTTTACAGAATACTTGTACTTTTTTTTATACACATTCGCTATTCAAAAACAATAATGAAAAATCATGCATCACGGGATAGATTATAAAATACTTTCCAACACTATCGAAATATTGTTAAAAATTTTCATTTTCGGTCACGGATTGCAATGAGATATCCAAATAAACATAGGAAAAAAAAAGAATGAAAGAAACAACAGCACAGTAAAAATTAATTTTTAGCAATTTCTGTCCGTAGCCGGTAATGTGTGTAAATTCTTTCCTGCAGCCCTGTATATGATCTACACAACTCGTAATACACTAAATATTAGTTAAGTTTTAAAATGTATACCCCAACTGAAATCGCACATCCAGCAGTTATGTCTCATAGTCAGTCCTGTAAACAAATTATTTTGAGTGGCTCTGTAAATAAACGATAAATTCTACGCACTCAATAATCTACAGAAACTATGCTGCAGTGCACCTCAGTTATGTACATCAATTTCATTGAAATAGTGTAACGAAAATACACCAGAAACGTATCATGAAAATACACCAGAAACGATTTTTCCCTAACTGATAAAAATGTAATGTAATGTCGCTATAAGCAAACTATAATTGCTACTTACTCTATACTCTATAGAAAGCATGTTGCCATCAACTTCAGTGATGCATATCAATTTCATTATGTTTAAAAGAGTGTAACATCATTAAAATGCACTGAAACTTTTTTCTATTGATCTTAATATAACAGAATACTTTTGAGTGTCCCTGAAAACGAAGTATAATTGCTGCGTATTCTATACTCTGTACAAAACACGTTGTCATCTACCTCAACGTTGCATATCAATTTCATTGTGAATAATTTCAAAAGAATATTAATATACATTGTAACATCATGAAACTGTATTGAAAATTATTCCCTCCCCCCATTGACCATAATGTAATGGAATACTTTTGAGTATACCTGTAGACTATCCATAAATGATACACAATTCATTTTCAATACAGAACATGAAATGGTAAACCTCAAAAACCTATATGAATTATATGGCAATCCGAGTACGTTTAACCGAGTTAGAGCACGGGAAAACAGACAGACGGACAGATAAACCGAATTCATAAACACTTTTCAACTAGGTTGGAAAGTGTTATAAGCGAAAAAAAAAATATTCTTCTACATGCATCCTAATTTTACTTTTTATAGACAAGCAAACATTTATTCAGAGGATAAATATTCAGGTATTTTATTTGGCATGCAATTTACTTTCGAAATAATGTTTTTTTCCCCCTTCTTCTTTAACTGCGACCGAGACCTTCGACAAAAAACCAAAACGTATACATATTAAGCGTTCAGAGGTGTCCGCCGAGGTCACGTCAATGAAGGTCGTACGCCACGTAGCGGAAGGGGTTCGAACTACTGGAGGTTAAACACACAGCTTGTGATCGAAATATGGAAAATATTAGTTATAATGTAGTGAAAATTTGTGGTAAATGTTGAAATAAATATGTGTAAAAAAATTTCAGTATCCATCTATCTAAAAACGTGGGTTTCTTCAAGCCACCAAAGTTACCACACTTTATAAAATAGTAAACCTCAAAAACATATATGAATTATACGGCAATACGAGTATATTTAACTGAGTTAGAACACGGGCAGACGGACAGACAAACCGAATTCATAAACACTTTTCAACTAGGTTGGAAAGTGTTATAAACGAAAACAAATATTTTTCTAAATACACCCTAATTTTACTTTCTATAGACAAGCAAACATTTACGCAGACGATAAATATTCAACTATTTTATTTGACATGCAATTTCCTTTGGAAATAATGTTTTTTTTTCCTTCTTCTTTAACTGCGACCGAGACCTTCGACAAAAAAACCAAAACGTATACATACTAAGCGTTCAGAGGTGTCCGCCGAGGTCACGTCAATGAAGGTCGTACGCCACGTAGCGGAAGGGGTTCGAACTACTGGAGGTTAAACACACAGCTTGTGATCGAAATATGGAAAATATTAGTTATAATGTAGTGAAAATTTGTGGTAAATGTTGAAATAAATATGTGTAAAAAAATTTCAGTATCCATCTATCTAAAAACGTGGGTTTCTTCAAGCCACCAAAGTTACCACACTTTATAAAATAGTAAACCTCAAAAACATATATGAATTATACGGCAATACGAGTATATTTAACTGAGTTAGAACACGGGCAGACGGACAGACAAACCGAATTCATAAACACTTTTCAACTAGGTTGGAAAGTGTTATAAACGAAAACAAATATTTTTCTAAATACACCCTAATTTTACTTTCTATAGACAAGCAAACATTTACGCAGACGATAAATATTCAACTATTTTATTTGACATGCAATTTCCTTTGGAAATAATGTTTTTTTTTCCTTCTTCTTTAACTGCGACCGAGACCTTCGACAGAAAAAAACGAAGATAAATTATACATGCTGAGAATCATAGAAAAGTGTTTTCATTGCACGAATTCAGATGTCGTTTTGTATAAATTTTCTCTAACTTAGCCGAGAAGAAGGAAAGGGATTTTCATATTAATTGCATGCGTTACAGGAATTTTGTGTCTAATCATAGTTAATATATTTTTATTTGTATAAATATTGTTTCGATGATGACCTTTGTGATTTAAATATTTTATTTATTTAATAGCTGCCAAATGTTGCAATTAGTTTTTGTTTTCTATAATCCTCGTGCATAAGTCTTTATATTTAATGCAAAAAGTATTATTTCTAAACAACTAGCGAAACATTTGAAAAAATTCGTCATAAATAATTCATGTAAAAATTATCAGTTATTCATAAGCTAAGTGTAAAAATTAAAATAAATTACTTAAGACTATATAAATTAATTAGATTAATAGAATAGAATTTTAAAATAAATTATTAACAGGTTAACAGGAAAATAATTATATTATTCGAGTAATTAAAAATACTAATAACGAACTACAGTTAATGTATCTCATTTTTTTGTATGGTCATAAATGGCAATATTTTTTTTCTCAGAAGAAAATTTAGCATTTACTTCACTCTCATAATAAATAATGTTGTAATTCGTAATTATAATAAATAAATAAATAAATAAATAATCATTCATTGACAGGCAATTAGAAAAAGAGCAATCGAAGTAATGTTTGCTTTTAATTATGCAGAAAATTATTAAAGAGTTAATAAACTAAATTCAAATTATAAAAAAAAACAAAGTAAAACAAACACGATAAAGTAAAAGTAGAAGATTAATTAGATATAACTTCTTCTAAACAAATACTCATTTTATTTTTGTATTTAAAGGCGAATGCAGTTTACAAATTTAATGAATGTATACATTATTTTTAAACTGAAAATTGAACTTCTTTTTACTTACCCATCATACGTAGTACAGGGTAAGTCTTGTGATGGTTTTAAAAATCGAAAAAAAAAATGTTACACACGTTTCAGACACTGCAGATTCCGAAAAACATATTTTAAAAAAAAATTGCCGTCCGTCTGTATGTCTTGTCTGTAAACGCTCTATCTCCCGAACAAATTGAGATAGAGGCTTGAAATTTGGTATGTACTAGGTGTACCGGTTAATTCCCGCTGTTTTACTTAATAGATGGCAGCAGCTATTAATGCTATTAATACAACGTTCAATCATTTGACATATAGTGTGTTTTGTTGTACTAACATAAGGCTTGAAAACCATAAGTGTCAAAAGTTCTCAAAGTAATAACATCATATAAATATTCGTGCTCAAAAATGTCGAATTTCGTTCCTTCCAAAGAGCATTTGCGGATTGTGCTTTTGTTTCTGTTTCATTCCAAGAAATCGGCTGCTGAAAGTCATAGAACTCTTGTGAAAGTTCATGGTGACAATGCATTATCAGAAACAACATGCAGAGATTGGTTTCGATGATTTAAAAGTGGTGATTACAGCGTTGAAGACAAAGAACGTCCAGGTCAGCCAAAAAAGTTTGAAGATCCCGAATTGGAAGCTTTGCTCGACGAAGATCCGTGTCAAACACAAAAACAGTTGGCTGAGGGCTTAGAAGTTTCACAACAAACTATTTCTGATAGATTAAAAACCGATTAAAACGGCCAGAATGGGCTAGAAGACATGGAAAAGTGATTTTGCAGCATGACGATGCTCCGGCTCATACCACAACTTTGGTTACGGACACCGTAAAAGCGCTGGGATGGGAACTGCTGCCTCACCCGCCGTACTCTCCGGACCTGGGCCCGTCCGACTACTATTTGTTTTCATCAATGTCGCACGCAATGGCAGAGCAACACTTCGATTCGTACGAAAATGTGAAAAAATGGCTCGGTGACTGGTTTGGCTCATAAAACGAACAATTTTTTTGGCGAGGCATCCACAAATTGCCAGAAAGATGGGGAAAATGTGTAGCTAGCGATGGCCGCTGGTTTGAATAATCCATTTTTATTATTTCCTATGTATTTTTAGCTTCAAAAATCAATAAAAAACAGCGGGAATTAACCGGTACACCTAGTACTTAGTATGAAATAATGAGAAGAAGCCTATTAAATTCCAGTAACATTGATTATCCGGAATTATTTTTTTCGGACACTCGAAATATTCGTTCTGATAAAAATTTCTAAATTGTTTATTTTAAGGAGTGAATATAAAAGACAATAAAAAAACATAAATTTTGCGTAATGAATGAAGTCGGTCGGATAACGAGTTGCCGAGATATTTGTAATCCTATTTTCCACACTCTTCGATTTTTCATGACCCTGTATTTCATTCAAACTTCAATTCAAAGATATATTTTAATTGGAAATGAGACGCTTAATCCGACGCAATAATTATCATTTTTGGAGTTATAAGGTTGTTTCTTTTACACAATTCAGTAATAGAACATTTGAAGTTTATGATATCATCAAGCCAGGCTTTTATTCGAATTGCAATGCATTTTATAAATAGTTTAAACATGTTTTATTTTCATATTTTATGTGAGAGATATCCATGATGGGTAAGTATTATGGTGGCCCCCGAAGACTAGTTTCCTTCTTTATTTCTTTTTTTAACGATAAGTTTGAACCTTTAATTTCTGAATTAAAAGGTTAGTACTGTTGAAAAAAGAGAAACCTTAGCATTTTATTTCAAAATTCCATATGATTCTAATATCAGATATTCTGATATATTCTTATATGTTATAATTATAGACAAAGAGATGTTAGAGATGTTTTCAAAGCAATGTTAGAGAAAAACCTCGAAATAATTAGGGAAAATTTTTAAAATGAGTACCTATCGCTTATTTTTATGCACTCCTTTCCCACACTGTTGTCGAACTTATTTCATATGATAATGGAAATAAAACAAAACAATCTTATGTCTAAACTATATTTCACAAGGTATAACTGACAATAAGAAACGCAAGAAATATATATATATTCAGAGGTAAACTTTTAGTATAACCGACGTTTGATGCCGTGGGTATATAGCAGAAAATATATTCCTTTCCTCTCTTCAAAGTCGAAAGTTTTCAACTATTTCGAATGCATTTCCGTACCATAGAATACATATTGGGAAAAAAAATAAAAATAAAAAACAGAGGAACCCCTATTGAAAAAGTTTTACTTGCCTGGATTTCACACGTGAAAGGAATCGCAATTTTATTATATTTTTCATTTTGAATTATTTTCACATAAGTGGTTTTTTTTTCTCCTCACAGCTATTTGTTATAAGAAATGCAAAAACCACACGGTTTATTTTCCATTTAAATATTTAGCGGGATGAATCAATAAATTAAACGCAAAATAAAAAATAAAATACAGTAAAACTGTCGAGAGTTTTGCATATGAACAGGCACCCTATTATGGCGTTAAATTTAGTCGTGTGATTCAGCAAAGGCAAGAAAGCACTAAAAATTACTCTTAAAATTACAGAAACTGAAAACCTTAACCCGTGAACTCCATACTAGTGCAAATTTGCACCAACTAAATTTCCAATTGTCGGCGTGTTTTGAAAACATGCTTTCATTAATTTGCATTTTTCATTAACAAAATTAAACTTTTGATAAAAAAAAAAACGGAGGAACCCGATTGAAAAAGTTTTAACAAATGCAAAAACAACACGGGTTATTTCCCATTTAAACATTTTGAGGGATGAATCAATAAATTAAACGCAAAATAAAAAATAAAATATAGTAAAACTGTCGAGAGTTTTGCGTAGTAGGAACCCCATTATGTCGTTAAGTTTATTCGTGTGATTCAGCAAAGGCAAGAAAGCACTAAAAATTACTCTTAAAATTACAGAAACTGAAAACTTTAACCCCATGAACTCCATACTAGTGCAAATTCGCACCAGCCAATTTTTCAAATTTCGGCGTGTTTTGAAAACATGCTTTCATTAATTTGCAATTTTCATTAACAAAATAAATGTTTTGATAAAAAAAAAACGGATTAACCCGATATAAAAAGTTTTACTTGACTTGATTGCACACGTGAAAGAAATCCAATTTTATTCTTTTGATCATTTTCGATTATTTTCACATAAGTGAGGTTTTTTTTCCTCATCACAGCTATTTTCTCAAAGAAAAGCAAAAATCACTTGGATTATTTCGGCGTAACCAAATTTCCATTTAGATATTTTGCGGGATGAATCAATAAACTAAATGCAAGAAAAAAAAAAATACAGTAAAACTGTCGATAGTTTAGCATAGGAACAGGAACTCCATTATGTCGTTAAAGTTAGTTTTGTAATTCAGCAAAGGCAAAAAAGCACTAAAAATTAATCTTAAAATTACAAAAACCAAAAATCTTAACCCTTGAACTCCATACTAGTGCAAAATCGCACCAACCAAATTTCCAAATGTCGACTTGTTTTGAAAACTTGCTTTCATTAATTTGCATTTTTCATTAACAAAATTAATTTTTTGTTAAAAATAAAACGGAGGAACCCGATTGAAAAAGTTTTACTTGCCTGGATTGCACACGCGAAAGAAATTCAATTTTATTGTTTTGTTCATTTTGGATTATTTTCACATAAGTGAGTTCTTTTTTCTCCTCACAGTTATTTGCTCTAAGAAAAGCAGAAAGCACATGGTTTATTTCACATTTAAATATTTTGCGGGATGAATCAATAAACTAAATGCAAGAAAAAAAATTAAAATACAGTAAAACTCTCGATAAATTTGCATAGGAACCCCATTATGTCGTTAAATTTAGTCTTGTGATTCAGCAAAGGTAAGAAAGAAAGCATAAAAATTAATCTTAAAGTTACAGAAACTGAAAAACCTGAACCCGCGAACTCCATACTAGTGCAAATTTGCACCAAACAAACAGCCAAATTTCGGCGTGTTTTGAAAACATGCTTTCATTAATTTGCATTTTACATTAACAAAACTAACACATATATACACATATATATATATATATATATATATATATATATATATATATATATATATCGCGTACTTATAATACGTTTCAGAAGAAACAAATAAATGCTATGTTATTGCTTCATGCTATGTTATATTGCAAATGCTTCATGCTATGTTGTAAAACAAAAACATGTCCGTGTGTAACACTGATGTCAAATTGGTGGTGGCACCATCTGGCCAATATTTTTCGCTTTTACTACATTTTTTAAAACGTCTAAATATCACACAATTAAAATTTTTACACAGTCGAATAGAAAAAAAATTTTTTCTTGCAAATGCAATTTGTATTGCAAAAATGTATTGCAAAATTTGTATGCAAAACTTTATCTGAATTTACTGATTTGTTATGGTTTTTAAAATAATTTTCAAGCATGATTTTTTTTTAATTTATCTCTATTGGCGTGCAACTCAATTACGAAAGATTAACCCTTTGCACTTAAAACAATATAAATAGTTCAAGCTTTCTTTCCAGCTAATTTTCCGTAACGAAATTAAAACTTACTCAATAAATAAATAAATAAGATAGACGAATAATATAAATAAAACCCAAATTTAATATATACATGTAATCGAACTACGCGCTTAAACCACTGAAATAGTCAGAATAAAAGAGTTTACTGTAAGTAGCGAAATTTTTGACGATTTCTTCGGCTATTAACTACTGGCATGAGGCTAATACGAAGTTATCTCTTTTAATGAATTTCAAAACTTTATTTTAATATCCTTCACGTAAAAAGCTTTTCGGTGTTGGTAGCGGGGAATCTAAAAAATATGCATTAAATCTAAAAAATCTTTTAGAGTTTTCCAAAAAAAAAAAGAAGGTTTTCTGTAACCCTGGAATCCTGTGTTGTATCCCCTCGCAGTCTTAAAAATAAAAAAGACATGAATTTTTGGCATAACCGCCCTCTAATGCCGTATGCTTAAAAAAAAAATACACATAACTATTTTTCCTTTAAAGTCAAAAGTTTCCTATTGTTTCGGTAGAATTTATATTGAAACAGTATAGGAAAGGAAAGAAAAAAACGGAACAAACAAACAAAAATGGCTATACAAATTTTATTGAAAAATTTTTTGTTTCCTTGAATTGCATACGCCAAGAGAAATCGCAATTTTATTCTTTCAGGCATTTTGTATTATTTTCATAGAAGCAGAATTTTTGTTTTCCATAATGCTTGGCTATTTCCTTTAAGCATTTCAATATATGATTGGTTCATTTTCTATTTATAAGATTTTCTGAATAAATCAATGAGCTAGTTATATACTTACTAGACAAAGGACTAAAAAGAAATTGCTCGGGCTGATGCATAGCAAGCACATCACGATGACTAATTTTAGTGATTCGACGAAGGTCAAAAAAGCTAATAATAATCCTTAAATTGCAGTTTTAAAGGATTTACTTGTCTGTACTAATAAAAGAAAGATGTTTATCCCCCCTCTCTCTCTTTCTCCTTCTCTGTCTGTGTGTGTGTGTGTGTGTGTGTGTGTTTGTGCGAGTTTGCTACGATATCAATCGCACATAGAGGTCTGAAAATTTGGTTCCGGATAAACCAAGATAGGTTTGAGTGCTCTGAGCCTCAGATTTTGGAATATTAGCTAGAAACAAATGCCAAATTTAGCGATTCGGTGTTGGTCATAAAGAGCTAATAATACTCCCAAAATTGCAGGCTAAAAGTTTTTACCTGTCTATACTAATATAAAAAAAAATATCTCTCTCTGTGTGTGTTTGTGCGATGTTGCTAGGATATATATCGCACATAGAGATCTGAAAATTTGGTTCCGGATAAACAAAGATAGGTTTGAGTACACTGAGCCTCAGATTTTGGAATATTACCTGGAAACAAATGCTGAGTTTAGTGATTCGAAGAAGGCCAAAAAGAACTAATAATAATCCCAAAATTGCAAGTTTAAACGTTTTACCTGTCTATAGTAATAAAAGAAAGATGTTTATATCTCTCTCTCTCTCTCTCTCTCTCTCTCTGTGTGTGTGTGTGTGTGCTTGTGCGAGTTAGCTACGATATGTATCGCACATAGAGGTATGAAAATTTGGTTCCGGATAAACGAAGACTGGTTCGAGTGAATTAATATCAGATTTTGGAATATTAGCTGGAAATAAATGGTGAACTATTTATATTGTATTATGTGCTCTGTAACATGTATCGCATGCTGCATGCGATAGAGATAGATTTTCTTTTAATCATGCTGGAAAATTATTTTAAAAACCATAAAAAAGAACAATAAATTGAGATACAGTTTTAAAACAAATTGCATTTGAAATAATATTTTCCCCTAGTCTATGGTGTAAAAATTGAAGTTGTGCGATATTTAAAAGTTTTAAAAATGGCAGTAGAAGCGAAATTGATTGCCGAATGTGTTACCACCGTCCGTATGACGTCAGCGTTACTCCTCGGCATGTTTTTGCTTTATAATATCATATATATTATTTCTGTTGTCTTCCCTTTTAAATAGTTCACTGTAAACGTGATTTTAAGCACCTGCTTTTTACATATATGATTTCGCGGTTCATCGTGATTGGTTTTCAAGTTTATTTTCAAAAATTTGCCAGAATATTTTGTTTATCATTGTATATCTTGAAAATGGCGCCGTATGAGCGCTGAAGCATATGCCGATCATTAAAAGCTTTTTATAAGTCTTTTGTGTTTCCTCTTTGTATCACATAAGCATTTTATCTATATTTTAATTTTAATTAGTGATTTTATGATGTGATTATGTAAATTAAAATGTTGAAAGTAAACTTAAAAGCCTTGTAGCCTAAAACTTCATTTTTCACTTGCCTTGTTATTGCAGAGGGCCCCTCATTTATTTTATTTGTTTTTATTGTTTTTCATTTATTTATTTAAATTTATTTTATTTGTTGGTTTAAAGTGTTTGAAAACTGATAAATAAAACTTGTAAAACATAAACAAAGTCTTCAAATAAACGCATCTTAGAAACCCGCATATTCCATTTTCTGCCTCCTCTTTGTGAATTTCTATCAGGAGTTACTTCTTTTGATTACGTGTTACGAGAATATTCTGAATTAAGCAATTGTTTGAGTTGCATTTATTTAACAAGTTAAGATAAGATTACTTGAAGCATTGGATGTGGAAAATTTCCTTGACTCTAATTACTATTCGATTTGTTTTAAAGGAACACACTGAGTAATATTATCCTGAGTAATATCATCCGTCTCTCCTGAGAAATATTTCAATGTGTTGATATGAAATAATGTGTTATTGTTTACCAATGATGAATATATGCAGCTTTAATGTAAAATAATTTATCTGAATATGCATCATCTATTGATAAGAGAATTTATCTAATGTGGTAATCATACATATAAACTCTGTTGTCAACATCCCTTTTTCTACGCATTCA
The DNA here is from genome assembly GCA_963931845.1 of Maratus michaelseni. Taxonomy (NCBI): domain Eukaryota; kingdom Metazoa; phylum Arthropoda; class Arachnida; order Araneae; family Salticidae; genus Maratus; species Maratus michaelseni. Next base: position 112,559,297 of record OZ007598.1, on the reverse strand, counting down.
CAAAATGCACAACAAGGAATGATATATCAATTTGAAAGGTATTTTAATCGGCTTCTGACATAGTCCCCTCAAATTTCATGAAAAAACATGTTTTGTTTTGTTTTTTTTTTTCAAATAAAAATTACAGTTAAGTGAAAATTAAATCAGCATTGTTTTCATAAATGAAATGAAAGGTTTTTCTCAAATCAATGTTGCCACAAAAATAAAATACCGCAATATATCATGCTCGGCAATGATTATAAAAATATTTAGTACAAAAAAGATAAACTGTGATTTCTACGCACGGGTTTGTTTTATTATATTTATATTTAAAAAGCAGAATTGAAATTGAAATATTTAGAAGAAAAAGACACCATGAATATTTCGAAGCAGTAGTATTTCCCGTGTAGCCTGAAAGTTATGCTTTGTTATATTAGATTAAATTCTATTTCATATGTTTTCAATTTGTTTTTCTTTGTCCCATGTTTTTTTTTCCGAAGCAAACGACATCATCTCTAATGCAGTTACAATCGGATTTTTATTCTTATTTTTTCGCACGTGCATTTTGCTATCTTCGATCAGTTTTTACTGCAGCTTTGATGTAATAAATGAGATGCTATTTTGTATCGACTAATGTTATTTACAGATTTTTTTTATCATTAATTTTTCTTTAGAGGTTTAAATCTGCATCTGAAAAATATTAGATATTGCTAAAAAATATTAGACTGCAATGAAAAATTCCCGCACGGGTTCATTGGTTAAGAATATACTCACCAGTAAACCATATAAAACATTTTATCTTTCAGTTTATTGACAATTCCTTCCCATGATGAATATTCTAGTTCTTTTATGGACACAAGTGCTCTGAAGCGACAAAGGCCAGCCCATAAAACTAGGCCAATAAAGTGCCCAAAGGTCAGCCTTGTCGTAATCTTTCACCATTCACTATTATTCATAAAATGTAATATTCAAAAGCGGCGACAGAAGTTTTCTCTTTATTTGCTCGGGAAAAAAAGTTTTTTTCTTATTTCCAAAGTCAATAACAAACTGGTTAAATATCAAGAAGAAAAAGTTTTTGAAAGAGTTTCTAGATATTGAGTAGTAATACTTAATAATTGAATGTTTTCATGATCTATTACATTAAAATCTGACTGCCTGTTTGTATTTTACAACAACTTTTTCTAGAATATAGAGCGCAGCGCAATGAAGGGAAAACTGATTATCCGCATGGATACGAAGATGTCACAGGAGATCTCAGAATTTTAAAATTTAAATTAGTTTTTGAGGTATTGATTTTTTTTTTTTTTTTTTTGTAAGTTTAACGAAATTTCTATAAAAATGGCAACTAAATCACTCCAGTTTTGTGGGGAAAAAGGTAAATAGTGGAATATCGTCTGCTATCGGAAATAGTGAATAAACATCTTTATTTTTGTTTTGTTTGAATAGATTGTTTTAATGATTTTTAACTTGCATTATCTTTTTTAAATAAGTAATGTACAAAATATTCATATGACTTAATTCCGCAATTACTAAAATTATTATCAAAGAGCTGAAATATTTTAATATTGTTGATTCGTGTTAAATAATAATGACAGAATTTGTTCAAAATGTAAATGAATGGGCTGTGATAGAACATGGAGTTATGAACATGGAGTCTGGACATATGCTGAGATTAAAAGTTTTTAGTCCAAACCATAGCAACCCACATTACAAAACTTGACGCTATTCATCTGGACGAATTTGTTTAAATGAGTTAAACAAATAAACAAACATTAAATGCCTGGCAATAACGGCAAGTTCTCGAAATACTGGGTGGTTATAATATAAGTATATCTATTTGGAACTGTCTGTAGCTCGAAGGAATAACCCGAATGAAACCAAAATCGGTACACTTACTATTTGAGAAGAGGGAAGAAGAATGGAACAATAAAAAAATAATTGCAATAATCGCCGACAGATGGTGCTTTTGAGTGTGAAATGTAGTGTGTAATATTGTGTACCGTGTAGGTGTCGCAAGCCTCAATGACTTTACCGCAAATCACCACATGTGCGAAACATCTCTCCTGATGTGTTACATTCCGCAGATGAGCACGTCGTGCACCGTCTGGATTGTATCATCCAGCAATGGCCATGTGGATAATGTATTTTGCTAATAAAGTATTGTAGCAAAATAGTTACTTGAATTTTATTATTTTGATATTCTTTGAAATATGGTTGCTAAGCAACTGATAAATTAAAGAGCAAAGTAAAAAGAAATGCATTTTAAAATTTGTAAAAAAATATGAAAATAAAAGTTTTATATTTCCCGAACAGATGAAAAAAAAAATTCAATACTTTAAACAATTAATTTCTAAATTCTAATAAATGGATCGGCAAATTTTCTAAGTTATTGGATATATTTAAAACCTCCATATCGAAAATATAGCATCTAAAATTTTACGTTGAAATCCATTATTCAAATATGCGACTTTCATTTCAGTTGAAAATGAAATTTAAAAATCGTCTGCATTCCATAGGAAAGCATTTTGACCTAAAAACAAATGTTCTATAAGGTAAAGACAGGAGAGATGGCGCGGTCGGAGATATTGCGCACATAGAGGTTCGGGGGGAAGGAGTAGAGTGAGCGTGTGACTCCAGGTGACTACAGTGACTCCAGATAGATGTACAACAGCAGTAGTGAAGTGTCTGCTTGAAAGTGCACATTGATTGTTTTGAGCGTCTAAGATAAAGCATTGCTATTTTGTTTTGTTTTCCCAAAGTAAGTGCTTGAATTTTCATAGCTATTCATCACAATTTATATACAATGTCAGTAGTACAAAATATTTTAAACTTAAACGATTTCTCATACGCTACTAATCTAGACTAACAATGTGAACATCAACGGTTCGTTTTAGTATCGGCCATGTTTAAATAAAAGGCCATGCAATCTCTCCTACCGAAATTGGAGAATTTGCGCATCTGCTACTTAGGAGAGATGGCGCATTGTTCACATTAGTTTCCATGCTAGGAGAGATTACGCAGCTTATTGGTTAATTTGCATAAAATAATTAAAATTGGAAATGAACTAATTTGGGTTAAACGTGTTTTCAAGTAACTTAATGTTATTTTGTAATCTTATCCGGACTTGCTTTTTCTGATTCCTTAATTTTTTTTCCTCTTTAATTAAAATATTTTAATCGTTTTTAAAATTATTTCCTTTCTCTGATTCTTTAATCATTAGATTGAAATATTCACTCCTAATACATTAATATTTGTCCACAAAAACCTTACAACAATGTCCTTTAAGTGTAATTATTATTGTTAACAATTTAACTGTAGTTTTTATTAGTAACAATCTCTCCTACGCATGTGCGCAATCACACCAACCCTGTACGGACAGATTGCGCAAAATAACTTTCTTGGTTTTATTACAACTGTTCTATTAAATTACAACATAACAACAAAATAGCAATGGAAATGTATAAAAAACAAATGAAGTAAAAATTAATCATGGATAGTTTAGCAAAAAAAATAATATTTAGATTTTTTATTGTTATTCTTTTGAATTGTGCGCAGACTCTCCTAGCTTTACCTTATTTTTCGAACGAATGAACCAAATGTAACTAAAAACTATACAGCTAATTCCGGGTACCTCACCAACATACCTACCAAAACTCAACCTAATCGGATCATTTATGCGGCAGTTGTCGCGGAACAGACAGACAGACAAACAGACGGAAACAAAACTTTTCGCATCTCCACAGTGAGCTTTCACTGACATTTCGGCAATTAAATTCCTTAGTTATATTCTGTTAGTGTTGCAAAGGGTTTTTATATCTGTACTTGATGCACGATTTTCCGCTCTTGTTATTATTTTAAAGTCATTTCTATTCTAATTTTTTCTGCTTTTCCGTATTAAATTTACATTGATTTGTCCTTAAGCATAAGATAAGTGAATGTAAAAAATTATATTTATTTTTAAAAGTGAGAACTATTGCATATTTATAGGGTGTTCGTATCCTATCAATCAAACTTTGGAGAGCGACAATTCTTGCTCAGAATACATGCAATTTGTTCAATGATGCAAACCACTAAAACGCATAGTTTTCGAGCAAAATGCGAAAGGAAAAAAATATGACGTCACATCTGGACCACAGAAAATAAGTTTTATTGAACCCCGTGAATTTGCAAACCGGATGATAAAAAAATATTTTATTTTTAAGTAAAAGACGTTAAGACATAACAAATGTACCTCAAAGGTTTGTTGCAGAGGGACAATTCTTGTATTTCAATGTAACAGGATTCTTTTGAGCGTCCCTGTAAATGAACTACAAATGCTACACACTTCATTTTCAATACCGAACATGCAATAGTAAATCTCAATAACATACATTAATTGCATGGCGATCTCAGTATATTTATACGCGTTAGAGCTCGGTCAGACAGACAGCAGAGATACTGACAGACTGACAGGCAAACAAACCGAATTCATAATTTTAAATTATGTTGGAAAGTGTTAAAAAAAGAAAAAGATATTTGTAAAAGTTAAAATCAGACTATTTTTGGAAGGAATGGCATTGGCAAAACAAGGAAAGAGACGGCATTAACTAAAGAGATATTTATTCTAAGATGTGAACGTGACATTCAAAAGTTTTTTTATTTTTCGAAGAAAGTTAAAAAAGAAGTTACACAAAAAAGGATAGTACCGTATCAGCAATAAGTGAATCTTATAAAATGCTATAAGCATCTTTTCTTTTATAAGAGTAAGTAAAGAAGGATTACGGTTGATGGGATGATGTGGATTTATATCAAAAGATAAAATTATCCATAAAATTCACGTGCTTTAAAAGCATGTATGAAGAATATTTTTGGGGTATTTTTCCTTTAAAGGATCCTTGGCGATTTTTAAAAAATGCTTGGCGCTATTCGGGCTTCAGAAAGTGATATTTGTTGCCAAATGATATAAACAGCTATGAAAACACAGCTATGACAGCTATTTCTTCTTGTGAAACATTAAATTTTTATTTCTTCAGAACGTCTCTTCGTATCATTTTTATTTTTATTAATATTATCATTCGATATCCCATCAATAATTTCGGCTCGCGCGTTTAACTTGCTCACCTCGAAATTATTCCGTATATAGTAATAAGTTCCACGGCTTTGCAAGCAGCTCATGGGCTATTCTTCACCTGCACTAGCGAAAATATTCATACGCCTCGCTCCCTTTAAAACACGGTTACACATGCTTGGAGCTCAGAATTTGTACGTATTTCCAACTGCCAAATGAACCCAATTCACTTGGAGAAGTATTTTCGAATTGGTGTAATTTCTCTAATAATTTTAACATCTTCATGCTGTTCTGAAGGCGTAACACCACTCAGATATGATCTCTGAACTTGCTCATTAGTGGAATTGTCTTTAATTAGTTATGTGTCAATAAAATAATTGATACTGATTCATCATCTTGTTATTTCTACGGGAAAACTCACCATGTTCTTCTGAATTATCGTCTTGCATTTGGAACCATCGACTGCTAACTCTATGTACTGCTAATTCTACGGGATCCTCGAGTGATAAAATTGATATATTCATTTTGAAATGCCATTCTTTACATACATATATTATTATTGTTTTTTAATATCCGATTTTATTCTGTTTGCATATAAAAATAGATAAATGTTTGCTTTATTGAATAATAAACATGTGAATTTACACATTGCTAACTAAACGTACAACCGACAGAGTGAAAAATGTGCAAGCCGGGAATCGAACCCGAACCCTTGGAATAACTATCCAATGCTCTACCATTGAGCTACGAGGATTATACCCAGCCTGGCATCTCTCACTCATACTAATATTAAAATATATTTATTGTGAATTGATTAAAAATATAAATTGTATGTGAATTTTTTATAATATTTAGCTTTAAATAGTCTTTTTTCACAAAATGGACTTCAATCAATGGACTTCAAATGGACTAAAATCAACGGCTGATATAGGGACAAAGCCATTCTTAATTTGACTACATTTCTTTTTAAACATAAGACAATAAATGCAAAATATTTTTATCTGATTCTTAAAGTTTGCACTTCGACAGATTTTATTTAAATGCAGAAAAACAAATATAGATAATTATAATTTGATAATCTCAATAGACTTGTTTTAAAAAACCTATTTAACTAATTTTTTTTCACAAAACGGACTTGTCCCACATTCAAAATCAACGGCTCCTGTAGAAACAAAGCCATTCTAAATTTTACTAAATTTATTTTTAAACATAAGACAATAAATGCAAAATATTTTTATCCGATTCTTAAAGTTTGAACTTCAACAGATTTAGTTTAAATGCAGAGAAACAAATATAGATAATTCTCATTTGATAATCTCTCAATAGGCTATTTTAAAAAAAACATATTTAACTATTTTTTTTTTCACAAAATGGATTTGCCCCACATTCAAAATCAACGGCTCATATAGAAACAAAGCCATTCTAAAATTGACTAAATTTGTTTTTATCCATTTAATAGTCGCACCCGATAAGCGTAGGCTACTTTTTTAAAAATTCATATTGCTTGATTGCCACCAATTTTTTTAAATATAAATATTCGGATAACTTAATGGCGGATAAAATAATGCGAGCTTAAAGCCAATTACACTATTTTAAAATAACTGGTGGGAATCAAACAATCTGAATTTTAAAAAAAATAACCTACACTGCCCGTGAATGTATCGGGCGCGACTATTAAGGGGCTAAACATAAGACAATAAATGCAAAATATTTGTATCTGATTCTTAAAGTTTGAACTTCGTCAGATGTTCTTTAAATGCAGAAAAACAAATGATAATTCTCAGTTGCTAATCTCAATAGACAGTTTTAAGAAACATATTTAACTATTTTTTTTTCACAAAATGTACTCGTCTCACATTCAAAATCAACGTCTCATATAGAAACAAAGCCATTCTAAATTTGATTAAATTTCTTTTTAAACATAAGACAAATGCAAAATATTTTTATCTGATTCTTAAAGTTTGCACTTCGACAGATTTTATTTAAATGCAGAAAAACAAATATAGATAATTATAATTTGATAATCTCAATAGACTTGTTTTAAAAAACCTATTTAACTAATTTTTTTCACAAAACGGACTTGTCCCACATTCAAAATCAACGGCTCATGTAGAAACAAAGCCATTCTAAATTTTACTAAATTTATTTTTAAACATAAGACAATAAATGCAAAATATTTTTATCCGATTCTTAAAGTTTGAACTTCAACAGATTTAGTTTAAATGCAGAGAAACAAATATAGATAATTCTCATTTGATAATCTCTCAATAGGCTATTTTAAAAAAAACATATTTAACTATTTTTTTTTTTCACAAAATGGATTTGCCCCACATTCAAAATCAACGGCTCATATAGAAACAAAGCCATTCTAAAATTGACTAAATTTGTTTTTATCCATTTAATCGTCGCACCCGATAAACGTAGGCTACTTTTTTAAAAATTCATATTGCTTGATTGCCACCAATTTTTTTAAATATAAATATTCGGATAACTTAATGGCGGATAAAATAATGCGACCTTAAAGCCAATTACACTATTTTAAAATAACTGGTGGGAATCAAACAATCTGAATTTTAAAAAAAATAACCTACACTGCCCGTGAATGTATCGGGCGCGACTATTAAGGGGCTAAACATAAGACAATAAATGCAAAATATTTGTATCTGATTCTTAAAGTTTGAACTTCGTCAGATGTTCTTTAAATGCAGAAAAACAAATGATAATTCTCAGTTGCTAATCTCAATAGACAGTTTTAAGAAACATATTTAACTATTTTTTTTTCACAAAATGTACTCGTCTCACATTCAAAATCAACGTCTCATATAGAAACAAAGCCATTTTAAATTTGATTAAATTTCTTTTTAAACATAAGACAAATGCAAAATATTTTTATCTGATTCTTAAAGTTTGCACTTCGACAGATTTTATTTAAATGCAGAAAAACAAATATAGATAATTATAATTTGATAATCTCAATAGACTTGTTTTAAAAAACCTATTTAACTAATTTTTTTCACAAAACGGACTTGTCCCACATTCAAAATCAACGGCTCATGTAGAAACAAAGCCATTCTAAATTTTACTAAATTTATTTTTAAACATAAGACAATAAATGCAAAATATTTTTATCCGATTCTTAAAGTTTGAACTTCAACAGATTTAGTTTAAATGCAGAGAAACAAATATAGATAATTCTCATTTGATAATCTCTCAATAGGCTATTTTAAAAAAAACATATTTAACTAATTTTTTTCACAAAATGTACTTGTCTCACATTCAAAATCAACGTCTCATACAGAAACAAAGCCATTCTAAATTTGACTAAATTTCTTTTTAAACATAAGACAATAAATGCAAAATATTTGTATCTGATTCTTAAAGTTTGAACTTCGTCAGATGTTCTTTAAATGCAGAAAAACAAATGATAATTCTCAGTTGATAATCTCAATAGACAGTTTTAAGAAACATATTTAACTAATTTTTTTCACAAAACGGACTTGTCCCACATTCAAAATCAACGGCTCATGTAGAAACAAAGCCATTCTAAATTTTACTAAATTTATTTTTAAACATAAGACAATAAATGCAAAATATTTTTATCCGATTCTTAAAGTTTGAACTTCAACAGATTTAGTTTAAATGCAGAGAAACAAATATAGATAATTCTCATTTGATAATCTCTCAATAGGCTATTTAAAAAAAAACATATTTAACTAATTTTTTTCACAAAATGTACGTGTCTCACATTCAAAATCAACGTCTCATACAGAAACAAAGCCATTCTAAATTTGACTAAATTTATTTTTAAACATAAGACAATAAATGCAAAATATTTTTATCTGATTCTTAAAGTTTGAACTTCGTCAGATTTAGTTTAAATTCAGAGAAACAAATATAGATAATTCTCATTTAATAATCTCAATAGACTGTTTTTAAAAACATATTTAACTAATTTTTTTTCACAAAATGTACTTGTCTCACATTTAAAATCAACGTCTCATACAGAAACAAAGCCATTCTAAATTTGACTAAATTTACTTTTAAACATAAGACAATAAATGCAAAATATTTTTATCTGATTCTTAAAGTTTGAACTTCGTCAGATTTAGTTTAAATTCAGAGAAACAAATACAGATAATTCTCATTTAATAATCTCAATAGACTGTTTTTAAAAACATATTTAACTAATTTTTTTCACAAAATGTACTTGTCTCACATTCAAAATCAACGTCTCATACAGAAACAAAGCCATTCTAAATTTGACTAAATTTCTTTTTAAACATAAGACAATATATGTCATCATGTATAAATGTGAGAAATGCATGATTGATGCATCACTGGGGTGGATAGCAACACGCTTTCTATGGATTATAGAGTAAGTAGAAGTTATAGTTCGTTTACAGGGACGCACAAAAGAATTTCATTACATTTTAATCAATGGGAAAAATCGTTTGTAGTGTATTTTAATAATGTTACACTATTTCAATTAAATTGATATGCATTATTGGGGCATAATTTCTATAAATTATTGTGTACGTATAATTTATTGTTTGTTTACAGAGACACACAAAACAATGCGGACAGGACTGACTATAGACTATGACTGCTGGATGTGCGTTTTCAGCTGTGATATGCATTAAAAAAACTATTTTTTAGAATATTACGAAGTATGTAGATAGTATACAGGACTGCTCAAAAGAATTGCACATATTAACGGGTATCTACAGCAGCTGCTAAAAATGAATTTTTACACCATTGTTTTTTTAATGCTTATTAAGATGCTTCATTTCATTATATAATCAAAAAAGAAATCTCTTAACAATATTCCGATAGTATTGGAAAGTGTCTCATAATCTGTGCCTTGATGCATGATTTTTCGTACTTGTTATATTAACAAGTGAAAAATATTTTTTCGGTAAGAAAAAAGATTAAGGCAAGGTTTGAAGAAAATTGCGATTGAAAAACCAAAACAGTTAAAACAGACGATTTTTGGAATTGATAGACAGTGAAAGAGACTGAATTATTGAGAAAGATGTTTATTCTAAGAAATAAAAGCGACCCTTTATAAATACTCTTTTCTTTTTTATATACTTCTATTTTATACGAAATACAAAAAGAAGTCGCATAAAAAATTATACCATATCAGCATTAAATGAAACTTTTAAAAATACTGTAAACATCTTTTCTCCTAATTTTTCGTCTCTTTCATTTTTATAAAACATAAAGGCTGACGGGATGATTTGGATTTATTTCAAAAGTGAAATTACTCGTAAAATCCAGTTGTTTAAAAGCATGCATGTGGAATACATTTTGACCTTATATGATTACGATTTTTCTACGAATAAAGGTTAAAGATCGCGTATTTCTGTTTATATTGTCTGAAGTATGGAGATTCAACATTTTTCTGGATTCATAGCATTTTATCAAATATGGAGGATTGATTACATCTTCATGAATCATTTATTTTGAATATAAAGAATGTTAGATTTCCGCATCTTAGAAATGATCAGTAAACTTTCTATATATATACATGTAGTATGTATATATAACTAATTGGAGTACGAGAGTGTGGTTTAAGCGAAAATGTTTCCCATGATTGAAAGTTTTGTTTAAGCAAATAAAAAGTAACTCCACAAGTTGTCAATGGATGGCACTTCACATTTAAATTTGCAGATAAACAACAAAAATGAAGTTAGAAGTTACATAGCAGTTATATTGTTCAATCTAGAACGATATGTTAACACGTAGGGCTTTTTGTAGCTTGTACCATATCCAAACAGTACTGAACTTCATTTCACATGTTGAAAAGCGGTAGTATATTATACAAAATAATAATCTGCAGCTGCGTAACTGGAGTTTTTTATGCTTCTTTATAATTTTGATTTGAGAGTATAGCGCCATCTATGATCACTTTTTTAAAACTAAATTTTTGATTTGTTTAAAAAAAAATCGATCGTGAGAAGCAGTTTCGTCCAAACAGAATTAATTTATTGATTTTTTGTTGAATTTTAAAATGTGTAAAGGGCTTTTGGTCACTCTGAAATTTTTTAAAGTAAAAGAGAAAAAAATGTCACATCAAAAATGGTATGTTTCAGAAATAATTCTGAAACAAGCTGCAATATCATTTTCTTTTACTTTTTCATTCATTTTCATTTATAACAATAATAGAAGAACAGAAATTACGAATGCTTTGTACAATGTGAATGACTTGAATTCATTAAAAAAATACTTATGTCCCAGTTTTTAAAAATACAGATAAATATTCTATTTTCTTCTTATATCATTTTAATTGTTCTATAATGTTATACAGTTACTAATATTATGTATAGAAGCAAAAAGAGTTTTCTTGTTTTTAGAGAGTTTTAAGAAGACTATTATTTTTTGTATAATTTTTTCGCTTACATTTTTTCCTTCGGTATCTAAATATTATATATGTTTAGTATGCATTTTTTTATGCGTTTTGATAAACATCTTTTAATAAATTAAATAAAATATAAATGAATTCCGACCGAAATCTCAGGACATTAGTTAGAAATTATTTGTTTTCTAGTGCTTAGTTTAATGAGTAAAGATATATATATTTTTTCAAATAAGAAGAATTGCAAAGGAGATACGGAGAAAATGGAGCTGTAAAAAACTAAAGAAATAAATATACTTAACAGAAGAGCGGAAATTACGTCATATAGTTATATTTTTTAATTTAGGTAGAGAAGATTTTTAAAGTTTTTATAATGAAACTCTTATTGTGAAGTAGTTAAAGTGCATAGTTATCGTACCGACTATACTGTACTGACATAGTTAAAGTACTAGCAAATAAGGGTTGGGACGACGACGACTCTAACTAGAGAGTGATATATCTAAGTGATAAACGTGACATTTCAAAATACTTTTTTTACTATATCAAAAATGCTACTGCATCAGAAATAAATGGATGTTAAATAATGTTGCAAGAGAATTTTCTTTTCTTTTTCATTTCTTTTATTTTTATAAGGATAAAGAAAGAGAAAACATTACGAGTGCATTCAGTAATGTAACATATTTTAACATAAAAGATTTGAACATATATAAAAAAAGAAATCTACGGATAAATATCCACGTGTAACATTGTTGAATCCATGTATATACTAATATGCTAAAAACGCAGATGAAGGTTTTATTCTCATATGATGTTGTATATTCTATGATAACATACGAATTACGAATATACAATAGCAATAAAATTTTTTTAACCTTATGGAGTTATAAGAAGTCTCCTGTTAAAGGTTTTCTTAGCTACAACATTTTTCTACGATCTCAACATTATGTATGTTTCATATAAAAATTAAAAAATTTCAACATTTGCTTATAAGCTTATTAAAAAAGAACTTTTATTAAAATATCAAGGCATTACTCCAAAAAGCATTCTTTTTTTTTTCTTTAGATTAACAAGATAACGATTATTTTTATTATTATTATTATTTTCGATTAAAAAATTTAGATCCCAAGAAAAGGTTGTTTTAAAGCTTGCGCTTTGAAGGATTATTAGGAAATTTTATTCGGATTCAAAAAATAGCCTGTTTGTCTCCTTGTTTGTATTTTTTCAGTAGCACAAGTGCAGAGTTATGAAAAACTCGGACAAATTCGACCAGAAGGACGGTGTATCAAAATATGGCGACGTAAGGGCATTCTTTTAACTGAAGTTTCACTTTTTGTATCTTTATGTTTTATTCGAACTCAAGTCAAGGAGTAAAGTTCACTCTTCGAAATGAAAAAAAGACAAATTGAGGTAAAACATACCAATCAAAAGAATTTTAGCTTGTTTTAAGATAGAATAGGGGAGTTTTCAGATTTAATATACACTCTCAGAAAAAACTGTAAATTTATGAGCATTTTCCCTTCAATTTTCACGGGCAACAGCCTTATTTGATGAAAAACGGTCTGATCCACTAAATAAGCGGCCTTATCCCTTAGATACTTAGAAAATTAAGTGCAATCCACATATTTTTACAGTTCTAGCCCATATGTTAGCAAAAATACGGTGCGACCCCATACATTCTCCTCCGCTAGGGTGTAACCCTTCATTTTACGCGTGTTTCGAAAATTTTAACCCCCCAAAATAGCGATTCTGTGATGATTATCTAACGTGCTACGTGCTACGGAACAGTAAGTAAAGTGTTCTTGTGTTTTAAAGTACATTATATCCTGTGCATTATAATGCTGTATTACTTTGCCCCGTAAAATTACGGGCTGCAAAAAATGATGGGCATGGACTTTTTTTTTTTTCACGGGGTATGACTGGAATCTCTGCTGCAGTAACTTTACTGCAATTTTTTTAACAGTGTAAGAGTTTTATACTGCTATCTCATTTTTATAACAGAAACATACTCGCATATATATACATAATATATCGATAAGGACTGGGTTTATATATATCTATATCTATCTATCTCTATATATCTATATCTATATAGTATATATCTATATCTATCTATCTATCTATCTATCTATCTATCTATATATATATATATACTTATTATATGTATATATAAACCCAGTCCGAAAATCGAAACAGACTAAAAATAGAGAAATATCTCAGATTTATATACCCCCTTCTACCGTGCTAAAAAGATATATTGTTGCAAAGCTGTCTTAAAAATTATAAAAATATTTTAGTTACTCGGAAATGTTTATGCGTATATTTTTATATATAAGTTTCACTTTTATTTTTCAAAATCTTACCTTTAGACAGAGCACCGAGATAACTTTTAATAAGCAGAGCATTTGTGAACTTTGATTACTTACCTGCAAAGCAAAAGGAAAATATTAATATCTTGTGTTATATCATATTATATATCTTGTATCATAGTTTGCTAAAATTTTATCAATACCATATTTTGACGTAACGTAACACAAATTTACAAATTAAAAATATGTTTAAGTGTGATGCAGTGCAAAATTACATATACTGTACAGACAAAATTATATTACATATAAAATTACTGATATTATGCAGGCATATAAGTATGTATGAATACAGGGTGTCCCAAAAAAGTACTAGTAGGAATTTAAATAATCCATAGGCTGGTAAGACAAGCGCTAGGTGCAACTGTGCAGCCTGCTGCTGAATCGCCGAAGCGAGCGGTGTTGAGAGTAGTGTCGAAAAACAAGCACACGTGTGTACGACAAAATGGTGTTCTTCCCAGAAGAATGTTGCTCTATTACCAAAGTTTATTTTCCAAAAAGAAATATTTAAAAAAATTAAAAAGATATTTTCGTGAGAAGTCTGGTGAACAGTAAGCGTTAACTGACTCAACAATGAATCGAATAATGCATCGATTCCGTAATAATCACGCAAAAACGTGACATGCTGAAACGAGTCTTTATGAACATGATTAAACACGCACAAACATGTCTAGAAGTTGGAGGAGGGCAATTTGAACATGTATTGTAGTTTAGAACAAATAAATAAGTTTTTAAAATTTATTTGTAACTTTTCCGAAATTTCCCTGTGGCTGAGAGGTTCTGATCTCGAAGCTGGTAGACGGGAGGCGCTGGGTTCAATCCCAATCGCACCCGTCGGCCTAATCGTTCGGAGTTTTCGTGGTTTTCTTCGAGCCGTGGATTTATCCATGCGTAAATACGGGTTAGGTTCCAAAAAGACCCCCACGAAGGGCACTGTCCCCGGGCCTATATCCCAAGTGTAGATAATTGGCCGTCAATAATCAACCCAACCCGAAATTTCACTAGCGTTATTTTTGAGACCTTTTTAAAATGTGTAATAATAAAAGATGCATTTACATAGCCGGCCGTTAATTTGCAGTGATGTTATAAAATATACACATATACAAATATGCATGTACACAAATATACAAAATATACAAATACACAAATAAACTTACATAATATAAGTAACATTTGTTTTCTATTTGTATTATATGTTTATACGTGAAATTGTAGGTTATGCAAATTGGTCATGTATCATTATGAGATATTTTTTTTCAGTTTGTTTAAAATGAATTTTTTTAATATATAAATGTTTATATTAAACCACTGTCTTCGATAACATAAGATACAGCAAAATACACTACTGGAATTTTCCTTATTTCATGGGTCATATTTCGTAGACCATATATTTTACATTCACTCGGCAATTTATTTAGAAAATGATAGAAATACAATTAATTTACAAGATTTCGTTCGATCAATTCTAAAACATATGATAGTTAATAAATTTTTCATGAATATGGTAAACTAAAAATAATTTTAGAACTATCTTGACTAATGACAATGCTTAAAAATATTGTTAAATAGCTATTATCTATAAATGACATCACCATCGATTTTCCAGCATTATTTTTGAAATTGATTTGTTAATATCAGATATTACCTCCTACAAACAAACATACAAACAGGCGTTTTTTCTTTATAATATTAATATGGATATAGTAATAAAATTTAAGTTTTTTTTTAATGTAAAGCAGTCTTCGTAGGTTTTTACCACAATTTTGTAATAGAATTTTTCTATTTAATATTGAAATATAAATTGTAGATTGCAGGATTTGTAATACATTTCTGCATTTAAATAAGGCGAAAAATTCTATTAAAAAATTGTGGTAAAAGCGTGCGAATCCTATAAACCATTTCAATTATTTTATATTTTCAAACAAGCCCCACCAAAACTGTTGCTTAATTTCTTTTATTCGCTTACTGAATTTGAAGAAATATGCCTACAGAAGCTTTAAAAAGGGATCTTTATCTAACTTTACCTTAATTTAATCCTAAAAATTTAAACATTTAAATGTTTATTTATAAATCCATTTAAACATCGCCAATATACAATCTCAGGTGGCTGCTGGAGAAATAATTCATTTTTATATTTTATGTTAACATGTAATGAAATTTTGAAGAATAATGAAGACGGATTTCAACAATATTTAAAGGAATTTTAATAATAGAACAAGTTAAAACAGACGATTTTCAGGACAAAAGGTATTGACAAGCAAGGGAATGAAATGGCTTTATAAAGAAAATATTGATTCAGCTCGTATAAGAAAAATGTGACTTTTGAAAAATTCGTTTTTTCCATAAGAATCAGGAAAAGATATATCATCAAAAAAGATCTCGTATCAGCAAGAAATGCATCCTATAGAATGCTTTAATACAAAGCCATTTAAATTGTTTTTAGTTTTATACTTCCTTATTTTCGTTAATTGGATTTGCCAAAATATAGCTATAACAGTTAGTGAATTATATCAACAGATCAATTTTGGTAAGCGATGATTTTTGAAAATAAAATATGTTTTGCAGATGAAGGCTCTAGATGGAAGACGATGTTTATGAAACTATTAGAAATTTCCCACCAAAATTTAAGAAAGCTGTATTTTCACCAACAAATTTATTGATAGTTCACAAAGAATAGACAATTCCACAAGTCGTTATTATAGAACTCAGATCGAGCTGCGTTACATCGTAGGAAAAGAGCATGAAGATGTTACAGATTATTATAGATATACACCAATTTAAAGACACTTCTCCTCCAAGGGACGGGTTTTGTTCTGCAATTCAAAACACGTAAAAATTCTGATATCCTGGGCTGCGTAATTGCGTTTTAAACGTAGCGAAGCGTATGAATTCTTTGCCAATGCAGGGGTAAATTAACCAATGAGCGGCTTGCAAGGATCTGGAACTTATTTTACTCGGCATAATTTTGAGGTGAAAAAGTAAGACGCGGGAGTTGAAATGAATTATGGAATATCGGATGATAATTTTAATAAAAATAAAAATGATATTAAGAGACGTTCTAAATAAATAAAAATACACTGTTTCAAAGTAAGACATAAATTAGGTTTTTTACAAATAAGTGCAGCTTTTAACAGATTAAAATTTTTAGAATAAGAATTAAAAGAATATGTTGATTAAAAAAGATATGAAATAAAAACATAATTTAGATTTAAGATATATTTAAAAGACATTGAAAAAAGTAAAATTGTTAGAATTTGGAATAAATTAATTATGGAAAAATGGTGAAAATTTTTTGATTAATACATATATATATATATATATATATATATATATATATATATATATATATATATATATATATATATATATCAACCCGGTCTTCCCGGTTTACAGAACTTAAATAATTTTTTTTTTTAACTTGAAAACTTTAATAGATTTTTTACATTTAATATATATATATATATATTTAATTGCCTACTAACCACACCGAAAAGCATTTTTATGTGAAAAATATCAATTATGTATCCAAACAACGTTTTGAAATTGGTTAAAAGCGATACTGTCGTATTATCCACATGTCAGGAGTTAATATCCGAAGAAATCGCCAAGGTTTTCGCTACTTACTGCAGCCTTTTTAATTCTAATAATTTCAGTGGTTTAAGCGCGTAGTTCGATTACAAGGCATTAACTTTGTGTTCTATTTATATTATTTTATTTATTTATTGATGAAGTTTTAATTTCGTTATGGAAAATTGGCCGGAAAGAAATGCTAAACCATTTATATTGTTTTAAGTTCAAAGGGTTAATCTTTCGTAATCGGGCTGCTCGTGATTGATATATTTAAAAGAAATTAATGCATGAAAATTATTTTTAAAACCATGCAAATTCAGTAAATTGAGATACAATCTCCAAACAAACTGCAATATAAATTCTTCTGAAATCGTAGAAAACTTTTAACTTTGAAGAAAAAATAGTTGTATGCTTTTTTTTTTTTCTTTTTTTTTTTTTTTTAAATGCAGAAGGCATTAGATATCGGTTATGCAAAAAAAAATCTGTGTTTCATATTTTTAAAAAATAATAGAGAATTTAACATGGGATTCCCCGGTTACAGAATTTAGCTAAAACCATTTTTTTTTAAACTGAAATTTCTAATAGATTTTTACAATCAATATGATTTTTCAACAACGCCAAAAAGCACTTTTGTATGAAAAATATCAAATATGCATTCAAATAAAGTTTTGATAGTCATTAAAAGTGATAATTTCGTATTAGCCGCATATCAGGAGATAATAGCCAAAGAAATAATTAAAAAAAAAAAAAAAAAAAGACTTTACAGCAGACTTTTTCGATTCTGATAATTTCAGTGGTTTAAGCGTGTAGTTCGATTACAAGTCTGTTAAATTTGTAAATATATATATTTGTTATTTTATTTATTTATTGACGAAGTTTTAATTTTATTTTGAGAAATTAGCTTTAAAAAAAATCTGAACTATTTATATTGTTTTAAGTGCAAAGGGTTCATCTTTCATAATCAGGCTGCACGTGATAGAGATAGATTTAAAAATAGTTCATGCTCGAAAATCATTTTAAAAACCATACAAAATGAGTATATTGAGATACAGTTTACAAAATGAGTATATTGAGATACAGTTTACAAAATGAGTATATTGAGATACAGTTTACAAAATGAGTATATTGAGATACAGTTTACAAACAAACTGCATTTGAAAGAAAATTTGTTTCCCTATTCGACGGTGTAAAAATTTAAATTGTGCGATGTTAGAAGTTTAAACAAGTTTAAAATAGTAAGTCAAACGTGAAAAATGAGATACGTTCGTGCTATAACTAGTTTTATAAATATTCAGATCTTGGTACAATAGCTGTTGCACTCTTATGCGAAAGTACATGAATACAAAATTTATTTTATGTGCATATTTTCCTATTATAGATATTAATTTTATTTTACGAAATTAAGTTTCAATACACTTTCAGAAGCAATTAATAACAGTTCTGTTACATTAAAATTATACTATGCGCAAATGTCCAATATAAGACAATGTAAAAAAAAAATCGTCGTTAATACTTCACTGAAAAAAATTAATTTATAGTCTGTTATAATGATAGGATTAATTTCCGTAATAAAATAAGTACATTTTAAGTTTTCAACATTTTATCTTTTGTTGACATTTACTGAAAATCCCATTGGGAAACTTAAGCCTAGCTTTAAAAATTTCAGAACTTGAAATCCATATTTAGACCCTTTTTCCATTTACTGATATCTATTTCTGTGGAAACATCTATCTAAAAAACTGTCGGTAGATTATAGGATTGCTGTAATTAAACAGTTTTAGTATACAAATTCGGTTTTTAAATTCAGTAATACGGAAATAATATAACTCCATCTTAAATAGGACGTAATCACCATGGCAACCTAGAATCATTACCTATCATGTGATATCATTGAATTCATTACGTTAAATAGGATTTAATAGAAAAAAAAGGAATATTTTATTAATATCTTTTTAAGTTTTGATTCGATTTTCATAAAATTGGAAATGACTCTACAAAATTCTGCAAGGATTATATATATTAAATTTTAAACCATTCGGTTGGGTAGTTTTTCCGCTGTTGTATGTGGACAGACGGACTGACGGATGGACCAGACGACGATTACAGATGCTAGGTATTTATATAATTACCAACGCACCTAAAAATGGCAGTAAAAGCGAAATTTACTGGTCATGTTCTGCCACCGGCAATATGACGTCAGCTTTACTCACAAACAAGTGTGTTTGATTTATAATATAATTCTTATTTAATTCTGAGCGTTTACACAATCAAATGTTTGTTTTTAAGTCGTGTTTTTAAAGTAGCTTTTAGCGAACTCGGAAGACTGCTTGAGAAATAATACATTTTCATAATATTTTTTATTACATAAAAAATCTTTTGCAGATAAGACGAAAAATTCAATATGGATTTTAAGAAAATAAAAATAGAGATTTAATATTATAAAAAGTGAAAAAAAGGCGCTTTACGGAACAAATGGTATCGACAAGCTAGGAAATGAAAAGGTTTTAAGATGAAAAATATTTATCCTGTCAGAAAAATATAACGTTAAAAAATCTTTTTTTTTTTTTTTTTTTTTTTTTTTTTATGTAAGAATAATGACAAGATATTACATCAAAAAATTATCTCGTACTAACAAGAAGTGAATCTTAAAGAACTCCATGTGTATTTTTCCTTTACTTTTTATTTTTACACGAGTAAAAAAAGGAAAAATGTTTCAAATGAACTGTGATGCGGATGGTTATTATTTATTTAACTTAAGAATGCACTTTACATGAGTGAAAAAAGTAAACAAGTTATAAAAAAAAAAGTAGTGAATAAACAGACTCAATATGTTACGAATTTATTGGAATAATAAAAGAATAACATAATATTAATACCTTCACGTTAAGAAAAAATGAAAATGTTGGAAATAAACTCTCATGTGGATGGCTATTATTAATTTACTTAAGAATGAGTGATTTTATAAGTGAATAAAAAAAGTAGACAAGTTATAAAAAAAGGTAGTAAATTAAATGACTCCATACGTTACGAAACGTTATTACATTAATAAAGCAATAATGTAATTATACCTTCATCATGTTAAAAAACTAATATATATATATATATATTTGTAGGATTTGAATTTAAACACTTTATTTCCTTTATGACGTGCGTGATCGTCAAATTAACTTATGCTCTGTGAAAGTCGTCTCATTTACAAAAAACTGTAAGTCACTTCTTGATATGCTAGAGTTATAAAAATCGTGTACAGTTTCCGATGCCAATACAACATTTTAATAGTTTTAGAATTTAATTATATATTAATCAATTAATCTTCAGGCATTTTCCTGTTAATCGGCCGCAGGTGATAAATCGTCATCAATTCATTATGGTTACAACTGTTTACGAGTTACAAAAACAATGTAGTTAATAACGCGCTGAACCACGGTCGCCAAAGTATGAAAACTGGGTGGGAAACTGCAACAAGGAAATATTTTAAACACTGAAAAGCAGAAAATATAAATAATAAATACAAAATGTAATAAATTTGTTAAAAAAATATTCTTTTATCCTTAAAAGTTTAATATAAATAAATTATGACTATATGTTGAGAAAACAATTTAGAAATCCTGAATAGGTAGTTTAAATTATGCCTTTTTTTCCCTGTTGTCATACATTAAAAAAGAAACAGAGCTCAACTTATAATTTCTTCAATAAATTCACTAATCCGTGCTTTTTATTAAGTGTAAATCAAATCGATTCTGTTTTATAATTTGGCAGCAATATAAAAAGAATGACGTTTTCTAAATAAGAAATAATGAAAATTTGAACAAAAAATTAAAAAAAAAAACCTCAAAAAATTAGTCAAATTAAAAATATAATTGAACACTGCACACCGCAAACGAAACAGAGCTCAAATTATAATTTCTTCAATAAATTCACTAATCCGCGCTTTTTATTAAGTGTGTAAATTAAATCAGCGCTGTTTTATAATTTGGCAACAATATAAAAAAATGACCTTTTCTAAATAAGAAATAATGAAAATTTGAATAAAAATTTAAAAAAAAAAAATTCTAAAAAAAATAGTCACATTGAAAATATAATTGAACACTGCACACCGCAAACTTGACAAATATGTCCCTGCAAAAGATGAATTAATTACGATGCATAGTTTTTGTTCTATAAAACTATTTTGACAGACTTGAACATTAAATAGCTATTAAAATAATTCTTCGATTTAAAAACTGTCTGTTTCAGCGTGTTTTTCGAATATTTCTCTATAAAACTACCAATTTACATATTTTTATATGCAATATATATATATTTTAATATTATGAGAGAAAGACACCCTGCCCCCCCCCCCCCTCCCTCCTCAGTCACAAAAAAATCATTTACGGCGACAGCGTTAGTTTTTTTTTTTTTTTTTTCCTGGAATAGAGAGATTTTGTTAATTTTGAAACTGCCTCCAAAAGAGTATGAGTTTGATCTTGCTTTTGTTTAGAAGAGCCACTTAATCCCTATGCTCACAAAAGTATGTTTTCACTCACTCTAATAATTCTGTAGTTTCCAATAAGGTTTTAATGTTTGAGGATATCGAATTACAGAATAAAAAAATCTTTTATAAAACAACAGATGTAACGTTGAATATTTCAAATTTGTAGAATTTTGGAAACCAAAAATTGAATACCTTCAAAAACTTTTCGAAACAATCGAAAAAGATAAACCAGGCTATTTTCAGAAATAATGGTATTGACAAATAAGCGACGAGATGGCTCAAACAACAAAGACAATTTTTCTAAAAAAAAAGATAAACTTGGAATTCAAAAATCCTTTTTTCAGTGACAAAGTGAAAAACAAGTCGCATCAAAAAGGATACTGAATCAGAAATAAGTTAATCATGAAAAATACTATATGCATTCCTTCGCTTACTTTTTCCTCTGTATTTTTTTTTAAAGACTAAGTAATACAAGAAAGAAAAATCATGTGTAAAAAATACATTATTAAACACTTTCCAACACTTCCAAAATACGGAAACGAAACTTTACTGTTTAATACGGTGAAAGAATATATCTGAAGTAACGCATAACAACGGAACTTTACCGTTTAATACGGTGAAAGAAGATATCTGAAGTAACGCATAACAACCGAAAACGAACTTCCAGAAATAACCATCCATAGACGACAATTCATAGTTCTATGCGTAGCCCTCTATATGAATTTATTTATATTCTAAAAACATCTCCTAGTATACTAAATATAGTTCATACGGAAAATGCATAACTGAATTTAAAAAAAAAAAAAACCTTAAGCAATCCATGCTTATACACTTTAATGCTTACGAATTATTTTGTGAATCCCTGTATATGATCTATAGAGTTTATACACACCGCGTATGCAAAAAATTAGTTAAATTTATCGCTCATAGACAGTACTGTAACCGAATTATTTTGTGTGACCCTGTAAATGACTAATAAATTATTTCACTCCATATTCTACAAAAAACATGTTTTATTGCTCCTCAGAAATGTATATAAATTTTATTAAGCTTGAAATAATATAACATCAATAAAATACATCGTAAACGATTTTCTCTCATAGACTATAATGTAACGGATTCTTTTGATTGTCCCTGTAAGAGAACTATAATAAAGGCTACACACTCCATTTTCAATAGCAAACCTCAATATGCCTTTCTTCGTCAGGCGCAAAGAAGATGTGCTGCCACTTTGAAGGCAAAAGGAAAAGAAATTTTTATGCTTTTATTACCCCAAGTTAGTTACACACCAGTTTATTTAATATTTTAATGTGACTTTTCAGCTATGTAAAAAAATGTTAAAAATGATTACGGACGATGGAATCATTTGGATTTATTTATTTAAATTTTGATTTTATATAACTGTTATTGATTTACAAATAAACGTTAAATAACACTTATTTCTGTTTAAACTATCTGAATTTATGAAAATACGATTCTATAGTGGATTTATTGGCATCATTATTGATTGGGTGTGGATATATTCTTAAGATTCGTATTATATGTAATTCTCAAAATTTATAATTTCATACTTTTATTGATCAGTTTTTAACAAAATGAAATCTGAGTACTGTCTGCCTCAAAAATTACTCTTTGCTATTTTTTTTAGTCAACAAGTAAAGAAATATCTTCGAATTCGAATAAAAAGTTTCAACAAGCTTTGGAGAAAATACGGTTTTAAAAAAAATCTAAAAAATGAAACCAGACAATTTGATAAGAAATGTTGCTGACAAATGAGTGACGAGATATCTTTAACGAAGAAGTCGTTATTCTAAGAGATAAATCTTTCATTTAAAAATTATTTCTTCATGTCAATATCATACCAAAAATGCTATTGTGTGAGCATGATATGAGTCTTTAAAAAATTCTAGAAGTACATTTTCTTTTTTCCGTATTTCTTTTATTTCTTTTATTGGAATAAAAAAGAATATGGATACATTTTATGACGTGGATGAGTTGGATTCATTTCAAAAAAATAAATTACTCACAAAACTCACATTCTTAGAAATATGGATGAAGAACTTATTTTGTTTTTATTGTATAAGTCTCTGAATAAAAGTTAACTTATATGTTTTGTGTGTTAAAGAAAATACGGTTTTAAAAGAAGGAAAAAAAAAACTATCTGATAAAAAAAAATAAAGTGCCTCCTTTAATGCCATTATGAACTAAATCTGCCACCAACTTCACTGCCCAGTGTCGCGTGGGAAATCTGTTTACCGGCAGTGCGGAATATATTTGTATATTTCTTAGTTTTATGTCATTCAAAGCCACCCTGTCCCGTGTCGCGTATGGGTTCTTCCGTAACCCTCGAGGGTTACGGTTCACCCCAGGCAGGGCAGGTGTTTGAACATTGTATTTTATTTTTTTTATGTACCTTAATAAAGGAATTCGGGAGAGACATTATGCTCTACGGACTTGGTTTCCTCGTCTGAGTCTAAATTGTAACGGATTTTTTTTTTTTTTTTTTGGTACTAAAGGAATATAAAAATACTCATTTTGTGTCTTTTGTCTTTGTATTATTATTTTTTTTTTTCAAAAGCCAATTTTACAAATATTTGTTGAGGCCTATTAGAATGACAAACTCTAAAAATTATATAAAAACATTGCATCGAAAGTTATTCTCTTTTTTCTTTTCTTTTGAATAAGTAATAAAATCATTTCCCGTTACAATAAAAAGTTTTTAACAAGCTCCGAAGACAAAAAATAAAAATCGAAAAAGTGAAACTAGAAATATATAAGAATAAATTATATGATAAATAAACGCAAAAACGTCAAATATAAGCAGAAAACATCTATTCTGAAATATAAACTTGTCTTTAAAAAAAATTCCATGTCAATATCGCATTAAAAATACTATTCTGTGAGCAAGAAATGAATCTTAAAAAATCCTATATGTGTATTTTATTTCCCTGCATTTTTTAATGCTTTCTTCCTTTATAGAAATAAAGAAGATAAAGGAATTCGAATGCATTTTATGATGTGGATGATTTGGATTCATTTCAAAAAATAAATCACACGTAAAATCCACGCTCTTAGAAATATGCATGAATGAATTTATTTTATTTTTATTGGGCTTTTATTATTCTTTGGATAAATGTTAAATATTGTATATTTTTTGTATACGAGTATTTACTTAATTAAATGAATATATGATTTTCTAATTTGACATTGTAAATAAATTTCATGAAGTAACGTAAAACTGAGCTACGCCGCCAGGTGCCTGAGGGGCGCCCGTCACACGTCAACCATCGCACCCAAGTCCTGAGGGACTTATAATGCTCAAGACCGGGAGAGGCCTCCCGTATGCGCTGCGACCAGTCGGAGCACCGCCACCTGCGCATCACTCCGATTTAACCTATGAGGTGACGTCAGAGGTCGTTACTATACGCGGTGGAACCCAAAATCAGAGGAACCACCACGAAGACACCTGGTGAATCGCCAGAAGACACCCGACGGCTTCGTAGCCAGAACCCCAAGAGAAGAACAGGGTCCTCGGCCATATGTCGAGTTCCCCCAACGACCCTTGCTTTGCCGCGGCGTCCGATCGTCGAATCCTAGGAAGGGAGGAAACGACTAGTTCATCTGACGCGGTGAGTAGGAGGAGCTTCTCGCCAACCCGGGACTTCGAATTAACGTAAATAGTTCGTTTCTTATTATTAATATAGTGTGTCCCAAAAAGATCCGTACAATTTCAAAATTTTATTTAAAAAAAGACTAGGTTTACAGCAAAACTAGTTACAACAATAGAAAGAATAATTCAAAAAAAAAATTTCTACAATATGTTTCTGGTTATAGATAGCGCTGCAGAATACGTAAACGATTATTGAGGAATTCAGTTATTCAAAATGGCGGATCCCGTGAAGAAAGCTCAATGTGTCGAGTGGTTTATCGAAACAAAATCCGATACTCAAACGCAAATTATCGAACGAAGTACAGGAAAACGCCACCATCTCGTTGAAGCATTCGTGAGTTTATCATAAATTTATGACAACGGGAAGTGTGAATCATAAAAAAGAATATCGTCTTGATAATTCTTCGTGCTACGAAAGGATCACATGTTGAAATTTACTAAGGAAGTAGAAAAAAACTTTTTGATTTATTCTATCTATTGTTGAAACTATAGTTTTGCTGTTGGCCTATTTTTATTAATAACATTTTTAAGTTGTACGGATTCTTTTGGGACACCCTATATAATTGTTTACATGATGATTAAATTTTTATACTAATTTTTTGTAATTTTTAAAGTAATAAGCGTTCATTAGAATTTCGATTGGTAATAAGCGCTGACTAATGCGCTCATCAGATTTTTTAATTTTTAAAAACAAGTTTCGTTTATTATCTCTGTATGAGTATAAGAAATTTTAATTCAAGCAATAAATGCTTAAACAATTTAAGATGCAAGTAATATTTTGATTAATTGATATGTAGCCAAAACAAAACTTCTAAGAATTTAGAAGAGCAAAATAATGCATGAATCTAGCGGGAACCGTCACGATAATTATTAAAATAGTCAAAGTAAGGTAAAGCCATGAGAGATGGCGAGGTCGGAGAGATTGCGCACATAGAGGTTCGGGGGGAAAGGAGATGAGTGAGCGCGCAGCGACTCCAGGTAGTATTGCTATTTTGTTTTGTTTTCCCAAAGTAAGTGCTTGAATTTTCATAGCTATTCATCAGAATTTCTATACAATGTCAATAGTACATAATATTTTAAACTTAAACGATTTCTCATAAGCTACTAATCTAGGCTAACGATGTGAACATCACCGGTTCGTTTTAGAAGAGGTCATGTTTAAATAAAAGACCGCGCAATCTCTCCTACCGAAATTGGAGAGTTTGCGCATGTGCTACTTAGGAGAGATGGTGCAGTGTTCCCATTAGTTTCCATGCTAGGAGAGATTACGCAGCTTATTGGTAAATTTGCATAAAAAAATGAAAAATGAAAATGGACTAATTTTAAGTTAAACGTGTTATTAAGTAACATAATTTTATTTTGTAATCTTATCTGGACTTGCTTTTTCTGATTCTTTAATTTTTTTTTCCTTTAATTAAAATTTTTTAATCGTTTTTAAAATTATTTCCTTTTTCTGATTCTTTAATCATTAGGTTGAAATAGTCACTCCTAAAACAATAATATTTGTTCACAAAAACCTTACAGCAACGTCATTTAAGTGTAATTATTATTGTTAACAATTTAATTGTAGTTATTATTAGTAACAATCTCTCCTAGCCATGTGCGCAATCACACCAACCCTGTAAGGACAGATTGCGCAAAATAACTTTCTTGGTTTTATTACAACTGTTCTAATAAATTGCAACATAACAACAAAATAGCAATGGAAATGCATAAAAAACAAATGAAGTAAAAATTATTCATGTATAGTTCAGCAAAAAATTAATATTTAGATTTTTTATTGCAATTATTTTGAATTGTGTGCAGACTATTCTAGCTTTACCTTATAATAAGCTATAAAACACGTAAGGATGTTGACCACCACGATTATGATGTATGGGGTGAGTTAAATTTTGATGTCGAGAGTGAATTATTTTATCACAAGGAGCTATCTCAAATTTTGCTGAAAATGTAACAAGTCCGTATAAAATAATTTATTTTAAAAGTACAAATATGTTTAATTGTGCATGAGAAGCAATTTCATGATAGGAATTACATGTTTAGTATGTCTTAGCATAATTTACAGAAATTTTCTCAAACATAAAAAAAAAAATAAAAACCAGGAAAACTTATGAAAGGAATGGATAATTCTTTTTTATGCTAAAGCATGCGCAATACAATGCGCAGGAGCAAGTCACTGTTGTGAATCCTGCTACCAACTTCATGCGTTATATGCGTGATGTATTTGAACACTTTTGCAATTTTATTGCGTTTTGAGCCAATGTAATTTGAGGTAAACGTAGCATCCCTAAGCCCTATTGAATATATAAGATTTTTTAGCTCTTCAAAAAATTTGAAATAAATTCAAAAATTCTAAATTTCTGTAAAAAAATACATATTTTTAAAATAGTTATTAAATCATCTTTTCGCTGATTACATTATAAAAAATGCTAAACATGTAATTCCCATCATAAAATTGCTTTATATGCACAGCTAGACCTATTTCTACTTTTAAAGGGATTTATTTAATATGGACTTATATAAAGAAATTCATAAATCCAACTTTACAGTTACGAGTGATGAAAAAATAACTGTTGAAATTTTGTTTTTGTTTAAATGCAAATTCTAAAGTTAATATTTTGTCTTACATATTTCTAGTCCAGTAAATAACACAAAATCTAGCATCAATCCGAAAATTAAAAATCAACGCATTTAGATTTTCTAAGTTAACAGGCAACAAACTCCTTCTTTAAAAAAGACAAAATGTTCCAGGAGGATTTAAAGAAAATGGAGTTTCAAAACTCGAAAAAGTTAAACTAAACGATTTTTCAAGCAAATGTTGTTGACAAATAAGGGACGAAACAGCTCATAAGAAAAATATATCTGCTTTAAGAGATAAATGCAGCTTTTAAAGTTGTCTTTTTCATATGAATAGAAAATTATATATCATGAAAAATGCTAAGGAATCAGGAAACTAAAGGTTGTTAAATAATGCTATGTTTGATTTTGTATTTTCCTTTATTTCCTCTTTACTGTTTTGTTTTACCCGTCTTCTCAAGTTAATATTTTGTCTTATATATTTCTAGTCCAGTAAATAACACAAAATCTAGCATCAATCCTAACATTAAAAATCATCGTATTTAGTTTTTCTAAGTTAACAGGTAACAAACTCATTCTTTACAAAAGACAAAAAGCTCCAGCAGGATTTCAAGAAAATGGCGTTTCAAAACTCGAAAAAGTTAAACCAAACGATTTTTCAAGCAAATGATGTTGACAAATAACGGACAAAACAGCTAAAAAGAAAAATATATCTGCTTTAAGAGATAAATGCAGCTTTTAAAGTTGTATTTTTCATATGGATAGAAAAATATATAACATGAAAAATGCTAAGGATTCAGGAAAATAAAGGATGTTAAATAATGCTATGTTTGATTTTGTCTTATCCTTTATTTCCTCTTTACTGTTTTGTTTTACCCGTCTTCTCAAGTTATTATTTTGTCTTGTATATTTATAGTCCAGTAAATAACACAAAACCTAGCATCAATCCGAAAATTAAAAATCATCGTATTTAGTTTTTCTAAGTTAACAGGTAACAAACTCATTCTTTACAAAAGACAAAAAGCTCCGGCAGGATTTAAAGAAAATGGCGTTTCAAAACTCGAAAAAGTAAAACCAAACGATTTTTCAA
The DNA here is from genome assembly GCA_963931845.1 of Maratus michaelseni. Classification (NCBI taxonomy): domain Eukaryota; kingdom Metazoa; phylum Arthropoda; class Arachnida; order Araneae; family Salticidae; genus Maratus; species Maratus michaelseni. The sequence continues at coordinate 112,530,169 of OZ007598.1, read as the reverse complement.
GCAAATGATGTTGACAAATAACGGACAAAACAGCTAAAACGAAAAATATATCTGCTTTAAGAGATAAATGCAGCTTTTAAAGTTGTATTTTTCATATGAATAGAAAAATATATATCATGAAAAATGCTAAGGAATCAGGAAACTAAAGGATGTTAAATAATGCTATGTTTGATTTTGTCTTTTCCTTTATTTCCTCTTTACTGTTTTGTTTTACCCGTCGTCTCAAGTTAATATTTTGTCTTATATATTTCTAGTCCAGTAAATAACACAAAATCTAGCATCAATCAGAAAATTAAAAATCATCGTATTTAGTTTTTCTAAGTTAACAGCTAACAAACTCATTCTTTACAAAAGACAAAAAGCTCCAGCAGGATTTAAAGAAAATGGAGTTTAAAAACTCGAAAAAGTTAAACCAAACGATTTTTCAAGCAAATGATGTTGACAAATAACGGACAAAACAGCTAAAAAGAAAAATATATCTGCTTTAAGAGATAAATGCAGCTTTTAAAGTTGTATTGTTCATATGAATAGAAAAATATATATCATGAAAAATGCTAAGGAATCAGGAAACTAAAGGATGTTAAATAATGCTATGTTTGATTTTGTCTTATCCTTTATTTCCTCTTTACTGTTTTGTTTTACCCGTCTTCTCAAGTTAATATTTTGTCTTATATATTTATAGTCCAGTAAATAACACAAAACCTAGCATCAATCCGAAAATTAAAAATCATCGTATTTAGTTTTTCTAAGTTAACAGGTAACAAACTCATTCTTTACAAAAGACAAAAAGCTCCGGCAGGATTTAAAGAAAATGGCATTTCAAAACTCGAAAAAGTAAAACCAAACGATTTTTCAAGCAAATGATGTTGACAAATAACGGACAAAACAGCTAAAACGAAAAATATATCTCCTTTAAGAGATAAATGCAGCTTTTAAAGTTGTATTTTTCATATGAATAGAAAAATATATATCATGAAAAATGCTAAGGAATCAGGAAACTAAAGGATGTTAAATAATGCTATGTTTGATTTTGTCTTTTCCTTTATTTCCTCTTTACTGTTTTATTTTACCGGTCTTCTCAAGTTAATATTTTGTCTTACATATTTCTAGTCCAGTAAATAACACAAAATCTAGCATCAATCCGAAAATTAAAAATCATCGTATTTAGTTTTTCTAAGTTAACAGGTAACAAACTCATTCTTTACAAAAGACAAAAAGCTCCAGCAGGATTTCAAGAAAATGGAGTTTAAAAACTCGAAAAAGTTAAACCAAACGATTTTTCAAGCAAATGATGTTAACAAATAACGGACAAAACAGCTAAAAAAAATATATATATCTGCTTTAAGAGATAAATGCAGCTTTTAAAGTTGTATTTTTCATATGAATAGAAAAATATATATCATGAAAAATGCTAAGGAATCAGGAAACTAAAGGTTGTTAAATAATGCTATGTTTGATTTTGTCTTTTCCTTTATTTCCTCTTTACTGTTTTGTTTTACCCGTCTTCTCAAGTTAATATTTTGTCTTATATATTTCTAGTCCAGTAAATAACACAAAATCTAGCATCAATCAGAAAATTAAAAATCATCGTATTTAGTTTTTCTAAGTTAACAGGTAACAGACTCATTCTTTACAAAAGACAAAAAGCTCCAGCAGGATTTCAAGAAAATGGAGTTTAAAAACTCGAAAAAGTTAAACCAAACGATTTTTCAAGCAAATGATGTTGACAAATAACGGACAAAACAGCTAAAAAGAAAAATATATCTGCTTTAAGAGATAAATGCAGCTTTTAAAGTTATCTTTTTCATATGAATAGAAAAAATATATATCATGAAAAATGCTAAGGAATCAGGAAACTAAAGGATGTTAAATAATGCTATGTTTGATTTTGCCTTTTCCTTTATTTCCTCTTTACTGTTTTGTTTTACCCGTCTTTCTCTTTGTGTGAAAAAAAGAAGATAGAATCTAACAACGATCAAAAAATGAAAACCATCATATTTTGTACTTCTAATGTAAAAGGTAATAAAATTTTTCTTCACTAAATAAGAAAATTAAAAGAAGAATTTATAGAGAAAATGGAGTTTCAAAAAGCAAGAAGGTTAAACCAGACTATTTTTCAAAGAAATGACGAAAGTACTTAAATAATAATAAAAAACAGTTATTTGTTTTAAGCAATAATTGGACTTTTTTTTTAAAAAAAAAAGAAAAAAAAAAGAAAAAAGAGTTGCAAAAAAAAACGAAAACGTTAAGCCAGACGATTTTTTAAGCAAAGGACGAAAATTCTTAAAAGAAAAAGGGATATCTGTTCTAAGAGATAAGTATAACTTATGAAGTTATAATATTAAAATATTATGAAAAATGCTAAGACGAAAAAAATATCTTAAATGATATTATATTTTTTCTCTTTCTCTTCACCCCCCCCCTTCCACCCTTTATTGTTGTTGTTGTTTTATTCGTCTTTTCCTTATAAGAAACAAACAAACAAATAAATAAATAAATAAAAATGTTTTAAATTTATTCCATGAAGTATGGGATTTGGATATACTTGAAAAAGCAAATTACGCGTAAACACTGAGTGTTTTAAAACAAGAAATAAAACGATTTTTATTCTTCATCATTTGTATTATTAAATACAAAATAGTTAGGTATATATATTTACATTTAAACTATGTAATGAAAAAAAAATGTACTCTTTAAACTTTATTCTTCATCATTTGTATTATTAAATAAAAAAGAGTTAGTGTATATATATATATTTACATTTAAACTATGTAATGTAAAAAAAAATTTAACTTTAAAACATGTTTTTCCTATATGAAATAGAAAAAGTATTTATATTATGAAAAATGCTAAGGCCGAGAAATGACCTTAAATAATATTAATAAAGGTTTTTTTTTTCATTCCTCTTTTTCACCCACCAACCTCTACTTTTTTTTGTCCTTATGAGACACAAAATAAAAAAAGACATTATGCATTTATTCTATGAAGAATATATTTGCATTATATTTGGATATATCGCATTTGAATGTACTATTTTAAAAAGCAAATTACGCGTAAACACTAAGTGTTTTAAAACAAGTAATAACAAGATTTTTATTCCTTATCATTTATGTTATTAAATAAAAAGAGTTAGACAAATTTATTTAATTAAAAAAAAACGAAATTTCAAAAATCGAAAAAGTTAAACCAGACGACCCTTTAAACAAATAATATTGACAAATAAGAGAAAAAACAGCTATAAAAAAAAAAAAAAAAAAAAAAAAGATATATTTATTGTAAGAGGTAAATGTAACTTTTAAAAATGTTTTTCTCAGATGAAATAGAAGAAAAAATATATAATGAAAAAAGCTAAAGTATCGGGAGAATCTGAAAACAATCTTAAAATGAAAATCATCGTATTTTGTTCTTTACGCTAACAGGTAACAAAATCCTTCCTTATTAAAGGCAAAAGCTCTAGAAGGATTTAAAGAAAGTAAAGTTTCAAAAATCGAAAAAGTTAAACCAGACGACCCTTTAAACAAATAATATTGACAAATAAAAGAAAAAAAAAAAAAACAATATTTATTGTAAGAGGTAAATGTAACTTTTAAAAATGTTTTTCTCAGATGAAATACAAGAAAATATATATAATGAAAAAAGCTAAAGTATCGGGAGAATCTGAAAACAATCTTAAAATGAAAATCATCGTATTTTGTTCTTTACGCTAACAGGTAACAAAATCCTTCCTTATTAAAGGCAAAAGCTCTAGAAGGATTTAAAGAAAGTAAAGTTTCAAAAATCGAAACAGTTAAACCAGACGACCCTTTAAACAAATAATATTGACAAATAAAAGAAAAAAAAAAAACAATATTTATTGTAAGAGGTAAATGTAACTTTTAAAAATGTTTTTCTCAGATGAAATACAAGAAAATATATATAATGAAAAAAGCTAAAGTATCGGGAGAATCTGAAAACAATCTTAAAATGAAAATCATCGTATTTTGTTCTTTACGCTAACAGGTAACAAAATCCTTCCTTATTAAAGGCAAAAGCTCTAGAAGGATTTAAAGAAAGTAAAGTTTCAAAAATCGAAAAAGTTAAACCAGACGACCCTTTAAACAAATAATATTGACAAATAAAAGAAAAAAAAATATTTATTGTAAGAGGTAAATGTAACTTTTAAAAATGTTTTTCTCAGATGAAATAGAAGAAAATATATATAATGAAAAAAGCTAAAGTATCGGGAGAATCTGAAAACAATCTTAAAATGAAAATCATCGTATTTTGTTCTTTACGCTAACAGGTAACAAAATCCTTCTTTATTAAAGGCAAAAGCTCTAGAAGGATTTAAAGAAGGTAAAGTTTCAAAAATCGAAAAAGTTAAACCAGACGACCCTTTAAACAAATAATATTGACAAATAAAAGAAAAAACAGCTAAAAAAAAAAGATATTTATTGTAAGAGGTAAATGTAACTTTTAAAAATGTTTTTCTCAGATGAAATAGAAGAAAATATATATAATGAAAAAAGCTAAAGTATCGGGAGAATCTGAAAACAATCTTAAAATGAAAATCATCGTATTTTGTTCTTTACTCTAACAGGTAACAAAATCCTTCTTTATTAAAGGCAAAAGCTCTAGAAGGATTTAAAGAAAGTAAAGTTTCAAAAATCGAAAAAGTTAAACCAGACGACCCTTTAAACAAATAATATTGACAAATAAAAGAAAAAACAGCTAAAAAAAAAAAAAAAAAAAAAAAAAAAAGATATTTATTGTAAGAGGTAAATGTAACTTTTAAAAATGTTTTTCTCAGATGAAATAGAAGAAAATATATATAATGAAAAAAGCTAAAGTATCGGGAGAATCTGAAAACAATCTTAAAATGCAAATCATCGTATTTTGTTCTTTACGCTAACAGGTAACAAAATCCTTCCTTATTAAAGGCAAAAGCTCTAGAAGGATTTAAAGAAAGTAAAGTTTCAAAAATCGAAAAAGTTAAACCAGACGACCCTTTAAACAAATAATATTGACAAATAAAAGAAAAAACAGCTAAAAAAAAAAAAAAAAAAAAAAAAAAGATATTTATTGTAAGAGGTAAATGTAACTTTTAAAAATGTTTTTCTCAGATGAAAAAGAAGAAAATATATATAATGAAAAAAGCTAAAGTATCGGGAGAATCTGAAAACAATCTTAAAATGAAAATCATCGTATTTTGTTCTTTACTCTAACAGGTAACAAAATCCTTCTTTATTAAAGGCAAAAGCTCTAGAAGGATTTAAAGAAAGTAAAGTTTCAAAAATCGAAAAAGTTAAACCAGACGACCCTTTAAACAAATAATATTGACAAATAAGAATATATATATATATATATATATATTGTAAGAGGTAAATGTAACTTTTAAAAATGTTTTTCTCAGATGAAATAGAAGAAAATATATATAATGAAAAAAGCTAAAGTATCGGGAGAATCTGAAAACAATCTTAAAATGAAAATCATCGTATTTTGTTCTTTACGCTAACAGGTAACAAAATCCTTCTTTATTAAAGGCAAAAGCTCTAGAAGGATTTAAAGAAAGTAAAGTTTCAAAACCCGAGAAAGTTAAACCAGACGACTCTTCAAGCAAATGATGTTGACAAATAAGGGACGAAACAGCTCAAAAGAATATATATTTGCTTTAAGAGATAAATGTAGCTTTTAAAAATTGTCTTTTTTATATGAAATAGAAAAATGATGTATCACAAAAAATGATAAAAGATGTTAAATAATGCTATAATTTTTGTTTTTATCTTTTCCTTTATTACCTCTTTATTGTTTTGTTGTAATTACGTGAAAAGGGAAGAAAGAATCTAACAACAATCAGAAGATGAAAATCACCGTATTTTGTTCTTCTAACTTAACAGGTAATAAAATCTTTCTTGACTAAAGAAGAAAAAAGTTCCAGGAGGACTTTTAAAAAATAGGAGTTACAAAAAATGAAAACGAAAAACCAGACGATTTTTTAAGCAAAGATCGAAAGAGTTTAAAAGAAAAAGGGATATTTGTTCTATAAGATAAGTATAACTTTAAAAGATGTATTTCAAATGTGAAGCAGATAAAGTTATAATATTAAAATATTATGAAAATGCTAAAACGGAAAAAAAATCTTAAATAATATTAGAATTTATATTCTCTTTCTCCCCCAACCCCACTCCTCCCAGCACATTTTTGTTGTTGTTGTTTTACTCGTATTTTCCGTATGAGAAACGAAATAATAATAAAATAAAGCCATTACAAATTTATTCCATGAAGTATAGGATTTGGATATACTTGGAACAGCTAATTACGCGTAAGCACCAAGTGTTTTAAAACAAGAAATAGAAAGATTTTTATTCTTCCTCATTTGTATTATTAAATAAAAAAGAGTTTGGCATATATACAGTGTCTCACAAAAGTGATGGGACACTTGTGCTTTATAAAAAGAAACTGCAATAAAATAAATAAACAAACATGTGCAAAAATTTTTTGGGTGTGTTTCATATTTAGAGTTAGTAACAATTATTACATAACATACATTTTGTCAAAATATTAAAATATTAATTTAGTAAAAATACAATTGTTCAGAACGGAGCAAAAAATGGCTCACATAAGTGATGGGACACTTACTTTTCCATCAAATATTTATCCAAAAATTTTACTTTTTAAAAGGTTTTAATATTTTGTTGGATTTCCTTTTACTTTTAAAACATGATTTAATCTTTTTGGGATGGATTCGACTAATTTTTTTGTGATTTCTGGAGTGATTTTACCCCATTCTTCTTGAAGCACCGATTTTAGTTGTTGTTTTGAAGAAATGGTGTGTTTGCGAATTCTTGATTCCAATTCTTGCCAAATATTCTCTATGGGATTTAAGTCTGGAGATTGTGGTGGTGTTTTTATTATTTCAGGACAGTTATATAGCAGCCAGAGTCTAACGTTCAGAGCAGTGTGCTTGGGGTCATTGTCCTGGTAGAATTTAAAATCGTTATGAAGGTTCAATTTTCGTGCTGAAGATTTCAAATTTTGCTTTAAAATATCAATATACTTGTACTGATCCATTATACTGTCAATAAAAACAAGATTACCAACTCCAGCGGACGACATACACCCCCATACCATAACTCCTCCTCCACCATGTTTTACTGTTGGTACCAAGTTCTGTTTGCGAAATTCTTCCCTGGGTTTTCTCCACACCAAGATTCTACCGTCAGAACCAAATATATTAAATTTACTCTCATCAGCAAATATAACTTTATTCCAGTAATCAGAATTCTTATTTATGTTGGATTTTGCGAAAGCTAGTCTGAGTTTTCTATTCTTTTCACTTACGAAGAATTTTTTCCTGGCTACTCTACCGTGATATCCAGCAGATCGAATTACCCTTCTAATAGTCTCAGGATTAACAATTATTCCATATAATGCTTGTAAATCAGCAGCAACTTTTGAAGCACTAATTCTTGGATTTTTTTTAATATTTCGAACGATAATTCGCTTTATTCCATTGGATAGCTTTGATGGTCGGCCAGGTCTTCTTTTATCCTGAATCATATGATTCTTTTTATATCGTTTAATGATATTGAAAACTGTTGAACGACTCAAGTTAACTGTTTCAGCAGTTTTTCTAATAGATTTTCCACGTTCAATATGCAAATGAATAACTAATTTTCGAATTTCAGGCGAAGTTTCTTTTCGTTTAGCATTCATGGCTACACAGAGCTAAAAAACACAAAAATTCCAAAACAAACTGGAGAGAAATACTGCAGACGATTTTATCAATTATTGCCAATTGCTTTTAAGTAAAAATAAAACCCCAAAAAATATTTTTATTGCTTATTTCAGGCGATTTTTGTTGCATATATAATGGTGTCCCATCACTTATGTGAGCTATTTTTTGCTCCGTTCTAAACATTTGTATTTTTATTAAATTAATATTTTAATATTTTGACAAAATGTATGTCATGTAATAATCTTTACTAAATTTAAGTATGAAACACACCCACAAAAAAATGTGTACATGTTTTTTTAATTTATTTGATTAGTTTCCTTTTGTAAAGCACAAGTGTCCCATCACTTATGTGAGACACTGTATATTTACATTTAAAAGAAAATAGAGTTTCAAACATTGAAAAAATTAAACCAGACGATTTTTCAAGCAAATAATATTGACAAATGAGGGACAAAACAGCTCAATAGAGATAAATATATTTGATCTAAGAGATAAGTGTAACTTTTAAAAATGTTTTTCTCAGATTAAATAGAAAAATATATATATAATGGAAAATGCTAAAGCATCAGGAGAAGCTAACGACAATCTCAAATTGAAAATCTTCGTATTTTGTTCTTCTAAGTTAGTAAGTAGCAAAATCCTTGTTTACTGCAGATAAAAAGTTTCAGAAATTCTTATAGAAAAAGGAGTTTTAAAGATCGAAATATTTAAACCAGACGATTTTTCAATGAAATGATGTTGACAAATAAGGGACGAAACCGAACAAAAAAGAAAATATATTTATTCTAAAAGGTAAATGTAACCTATAAAAGCGTTTTTACCTTTCGTATGAAATAGAAAAAAATAGATCATGAAAAATGCTAAAGCATCGTGAAAGTAAAGGATCTTAAATAATACTATAGATATTTTTCTTCCCTTTTAGCTCCACCAGCGGCTGAGAGTTTCTGCTCTCAAAACTTATAAATAGGAGGTGCTGTGTTCAAAACAATGTCGCATTCGTTGGCCTAACCGTTTATAGTTTTCTGTGTTTTTTTGTTTTTCGAACCTGCTTGAACGTTGCGTAAATTTCTAGGTTTAGGTTCCCTTATGAAAAACTTCATGAAGGTCAATCGCCTCCCTGTAAGTCTATATCCACCCTACAAACACAACAGCAATACACTACCACCTTTCCTTTTTTTCTCTTTTTATGTTTTATTTTACCCTCATTTTCTTGCTGGAAAAAACAATAAAGAAAAGACACATCTATGTCATTTATTCTACGACGTAGCTGATGTGAATATACATTTCAAAAAGCAAAGTACCCGTAAAATCAAAGTTTTTTTTAAAATAAGGAACAAAAATGTGTTTTATTCTTCATTATTTTTATTATTAAACGAAGCAGACATGAATATGAGACACATTTATTTATTTTTACTGAATCCATGCACATACATTATCAGCAGTTATGATTATAATTAAAGATGGTAAGCTAGTAAAATTAGCAAAACTTTAATTACTAATATTAAAATTTTAAGCAGATATTTTCGTTAGCAGATTTGATTTTTAAAAATACCAGACACATTTATTTATTTTTACTGCATTCATTATCAACAGTTATGATTATAATTATAGATAGTAAGCTAATGAAATCAGCAAAACTTTAATTACCAATATTAATATTTTAAGCAGATATTTTCGTTAGCAGATTTGATTTTGACATTTAAGTTTTTGAAATTTTACAACTATACAATATATGTCAGCTTTTAAAATGATTTTCTTCACAAACCAGTTCAGAGAAATTAACAAGTTCAGTCTTAATTTATTTTTAACACTAATGCTATGTCTATTAAATAAATAGAATCTAACAACAATCTCAAAATGGAAATCATCCTAATTTGTTCTTCCAAATAAACAGGTAACGAAATCCTTCTTTACTAAAGAAGAAAAGTTCCAAGAGGATTTAAGGAAAATGAAGTTTCACAAATCGAAAAAGTTAAAGCAAACGATTTTTCTAGCAAATCATGTTGACAAATAAGAGACGAACCAGCTCAAAAGGAATAGATACTTATTCTTATAGATAAATGGTTTTCTCCCCTATGAAAGAGAAAATAAAAAAATAATATATCATGAAAAAATAATATATCATGAAAAAATAATATATCATGAAAATGCTAAATCATCGGGAGAATCTAACAACAATCTCAAAATAAAAATTATTGTATTTTATACTTCCAAGTTAACAGGTAACAAAATACTTTTTTTTTTTTTTTACTAAAGACGAAAAGCTCCAGAAGGTCTTAAATAAAATGAAGTTTCAAAGATTGAAAAAGTTAAACCAGACGATTTTTCAAGCAAATAATGTTGACAAATAAGGGCCGAAAAAGCTCCAAAGAAAAATATACTTGCTCTAAGAGATAAATGTACCTTTTAAAAATGTTTTTTTTTTTTTTTTTTTTTTTTTTTTTTTTTTTTTTTATGAGATAGAAAAAATAAAATATATCATGAAAAATGTTAAGCCATCGGAAGAGAAAAGAATCATAAGAACTGCTAATAATTCTTTAATTTCTTTTTTTCTTCTCTCTCTCTCTCTCTTTATATATATATATATATATTTGTTTGTTTGTTTACCCGCATTCTATTTATGAGAAAAAAAAGAAAGAAAATACATTATAAATTTATTTTATGAAGTGGATGTTTTGAATATATTTCAAAAAGCAAATTACATATAAAATCTAAGTATTTTAAAACAAACAATTAAAATGTTTTAATTATTCCTTATTCATATCATTAAATGAAAAGGAGTTTAATTTTAGGCGTATTAATTTAAATCCATGCAAATAAATATAGGTATTTATGATTATAATTATATATAATTAACGCATAATCGGCAAAGTTTTAATTGTGAATATTACTATACGCATACATTTTAATTGCAGATTTATTTTTAAATTTTTAGTTAATACACTTTCAGATTTAAATCCCAGATATAAGATGAGGTTACAATACGTTTATCGACAACCATTGTATGTATTATTTTAAAATATAATAGCGATTATCAAATGGTGTATTAAATATATAGAGGCAATTTCTGTCTCGCTTCTAAGAAAATTATCATTTATGCAATATGAGTTCTAAATATCGATACCATGAACCAAATATCGATATCAAGTCGTGAATAATTAACTTTAATCCGTTCGGGTCTGGCGCCTTATTAATAAGACATGCATTTTCATTGAGTTTTATTTTGTCGTAATGATTAATATTGTTATTATCTGCATGTAGCAATGAAAGTATATATTTATCCATTTATTATTTATGACTTCATTTATGTCCCATGCATTTAATAATAATAATAGTAATAATAAAAGTTTGCTTAATTCTCTTTACATAGTTGGAGATTATTTTATTTAAAACACCAGTTTCACTCTTTAAATTTGAAATAGAGGCTACTTTTTCGAAGGAATAATTTGTGATAAAACAGAAAGAATACTATAGTTATTTATGTCTGTTTAATACTGTTGTAATGAGACATTTTTAAAACATCTTCAAAACTTAGGTTTTCAGATAAAAAGTTTTTTGAAACTTTGAACTTCTTTTTAATAAAAATTTCAAATTTTAAACTTATTTATTTTTTTATATAACTCATGAACCACTAGCCCGATTTCATAAATTTTCTCACTATTGTGTGCAGAAAAGGTTTCTTGCAAATTTATCTTCAGGATTTTTAAAAATATTACTTGCAAAATGTATAATAAATTTAAACGTAAAAAAAATTAGGATTTTGGAGAATTATTTTTACTTTGAGGACTATATTTTCAAATATTTTCAAATGAAATTAAAAATTCTGAGTGCGATTTATTAAAAACATAACATAAAATCTCTGTACAAAATTTCATGCATGTATTTTGCACGAAAATTTAGATATATCCTTTTAAACATGAGAAATTATGAAAAAATCCACTCTGAGATAAATGGAGTTAAAGTTTTACTTATGGGCGGGGCAGGACTGATAATACAAAATTTTTATATCTGCTGATGTAATCATATTAAGTAGAAATACGCGGGTTGCTTTAGTTAATTTATTTAACTTTGTCGTATTTTATTAGCAAAAAAGAGAAAATTCATTTTTTTTTTGAGAAATTTGAGCTTTGGACCCCCTTAAAATTAAAAAAAAAATTAATTGATTAATATATGAATCATTGCCCAGTGTAGGGTTAATAAACATAAAAAATACCATTAGCAATTTTCTTGCACAGAAGATAATGGAAAGTCTTATCCTAAAAATTCACAATATGTTAGATCATTTTCTGTTTATATTATTACTTTCATTAAAGATATTGTTCGTAGGCGCAAATAAAAAGCAATGTTTATTAACCAGTGGACCCGTGCAAAGATTTCGCACTGCAATCTAATATATTTTACCAATATTCAATATTTTTTAGATGCAGGTTTAATCTTCTAAAGGAAAAAAAAGGGCTAAAAATATCTGTAACAACATTAGTCAAGCCAGAATATAATCTAATTTATTTCATTAATGTTACAAAAAAAAACTGACCGAAAAAAATGTCAATTGTATTTTAACTGCATTAGAGAGTAACATCATAAATTTTCATTTGAATTTAAAATGTTGCTTTTTAGTCACAAATATAAAATAAACCTGTGCAGCAAGTATGTCCCACTTTATCTTTATTGATATATATATATATATATATATATATATATATATATATATATATATATATATAATCATTGTTGCGATATTTTACTTTTGTGGCAACATTGATTTGAGAAAAACCTTATTTCATTTCATTTGTGAAAACAATGCCGATTTAATTTTTAATTAACTGCAATTTTTAATTAAAAAAACAAGTTTTAACGAAACGTGAGTGCACTATGTCAGAAGCCTGTTCAAAAACCTTTCACATGGCATTTCATTTATCGTTCTGCGCTTTGTATTTGCTTAGAAAAAGGGAGGTTGACAACAGAAATAATATATATGATTTTACAGCGCTACCAAGTCACCCGCTTTTTAAATGCCAGTATTTTAATACAGAAATTTTTGTTTTACTTAATCGAGGAATTCTTCAAATTAAAAGAACAACATTGTCTATAAGAAAATACTGGTATACAAAAAGCCAGAGATTTGGCAATTCTAATTTTAAATACAATCCGCAATCTTCAACCCCCCCCCCCCCCACACACACACACACACACTCATACATTTTTCTAACCGCCTAGTAACTTTCAATATCAATGCATCACTAGGCTAAGTCGTTGTGTTCATTTTAAATTACGTTACCTTTTCGATAACATTGTTTTGTTTTAATTATATTTTAGGTTTAATCTCAATCAGTGTTAATAGCTTTAGATTAAATTTTCTGATTAAACTCTAATCTAGCAAATTTTATTTTCCTATATTACTGCAGAGTATGATATAATCTAGATAACCGCTAAATATACCAATAAATAAATAAATAAATAAATAAATAAATAAATAATAAATGCTGTGTTTATGGTATAACTAACTCCACCTGCAAATCATTATTACTTAACTGTGCCAGTTACATTCTTTGTATAACTAATGTTTTAGGAAAAAATGAATGAATGGCGTAGTTGATAAACAAAAAATGAGAGTATGGCAAAAACTAAACAATCCACAAAATAGGCATAATTTGAAAGTCTAGATACTTTGTTGCGCAAATAAAAGAAATAGCAGTTTTTCTCAAAAGAAACTAAAAAGTATTACCCCAGAAAACACACAATACGTTAGATAATTTTCTCTTTATATTATAATTTTCATTGAAAACAGTTTATACAGATTAACCGTAACCGCGAATAAAAAGACCATCTGTATCCTTGCAAAAAATATTGGAAAAAGACAAAATCAGATAAACTTCATATGTATTCAGCATAATCATTCATTTACTTTGCAAATTATGGAAACTAGACCGCATTTATAGAACATCAAAAACCGTTTAAAAACCCATAAAATACTGTTATCTAAATCAGTGAAGTGGAATTCCCAAGTTTAGATTGCTGCAGTAGTAAGATTTGTTTCCCAAAACTGGTTTAATTTACTGAGAAAAATATCGTATTATCGTCTGCTTTAAGAAAAAAAAATAAAAACTTGAGAGAAAGGGAAAAAGTTGAAAGTATAAGTGTTTCATGGCCATTTTTGAATAATACATATTTTTGCCCGATTTTTTTTAAAATTCTATTTTAATGTCTTATTATTTTTTAAGAGAAATTTCAGAAGTTTCAAAAAATTGCAATACCATGTTACGCAATAGGGAGCAAATCTATCTGAAAATGAAATTAAAAAATATTATTTTATTACTGTTCTATCAATAAAATTTTCCTGAAGGAAAAGAAAAACCTTTAGAATCAGAAGGACTTTATTAATTTATTTAGATAATTTTACGTATATCCGTCTGTGGATATTAATGAAGATAACTTTTTACTCTCTCTCTCTCTCTTTTTTTTTTGGGGGGGGGGGGTGGGAGGGAGTACATTTTAACTGACAAATTTGAACACTATAAGGCATAGCCTTAAGTAAGATAAGGCACAGCCTTAAGTACGACACAATCTCTACCCCCAGTTCGGTTTGACAAATGCTATGATTTGTCAGCAATTTTGCACCACCTTTCGGTTTATACAGACTCAGACTTAAAATATTTTGAAGTATTTTAATTCACATACACGATAGAGAAGAAATTTAAATTAAATAAATCCTTCGGCTCAAGAAGCCACGGGTTAAATAAATATTTCTTTTCTTTGACAATGATCTGATTAAGTGTAAAAATAATTACTCAAAAACAAAACATATATGTATACATACATATATGCTGTTCTATCTGTATTATAATTCGGTACTACTCTATTATCCCGTCGACCACTTTTCATAACAAAAAATTTTCGCCAATCTGTAACGCCAAATAAACGGGAGAACGTTGCCATTCGAATATCAAAATAAATAAATAAATAAAATATAAGAATTTAAGAACACAATTGTTATTTTAATTGATGAAATAACTAATAAATCAGTAAAACATAATGAAAAATACACGCAAATGTCGAATTAAAAATCACTTGATGACATAACAAACACATATAATGCTTCTGAGATCAAGTAAATGGGACCGCATTTTTGGCGTTTAATCTTACAGTTTGGCGATAATTTTTTGTTTGAAAAGTGGTCGACTGGATAATAGAGTAGTACCTATAATTCATGTTATTCTCTCTGATAACAGAAAAGAAATATTCTTTGGATTTTCTTCTTTGATGACGACAGTGTGCTACAATAATTCGAGTTACTAGATTTTTTTTTTCTTTTGTACAAAATTAGTTGTTCAAATTGAATATAAAATAATTTTCAGTCCATTATCCATGAATATTTTTGTTTAAAGTAATGGCTAAAACGCGATGCTTAGGAAGACGTAGGTTAGGCAAGACATCCTTTTGCTTTCTTAGTGTTAGTTTGGCGTGTTAACTTTCCTTAACTGAATTAAAAAATATGGTATTACAAAAACACTATTTTTAATGGCAATAATAGATACATGTTTCTTTTTTCATTTTTTTTCAGATCATAATGGAAAAAATTAGATTTTATAGGTGTTTTGAAATTTGTCGAGCAGAAAATTGAAATCGCGTGATGGCAAAAGAATGTTTGCATGTAAATCAATTTTTTCCTTGGCCATATAATTATACTTGAGAGTTTTTTGCCTACATTGAACCTAAAAAATTGTTTATTTATAGTTTTTTTTATGTTTTAAAAACAAAACTTCATCTTGTCTGTATAAAATTTTCAAACTTTTAGCACTATAACACCAAGAAAAAAATATTTTTTCAACAAAAAAGATGAAAGCTTAAGTTCACATTAGAGACTACTAAGGTAAAGCTAGGAAAGTCTGCGCACAATTCAAAAGAATAACAATAAAAAATCTAAATATTAATTTTTTGCTAAACTATCCATGAATAATTTTTACTTCATTTGTTTTTTATGCATTTCCTTTGCTATTTTGTTGTTATCTTGCAATTTAATAGAATGGTTGTAATAAAACCAAGAAAGTTATTTTGCGCAATCTGTCCTTACAGGGTTGGTGTGATTGCGCACATGGGAGATTGTTACTAATAATAACTACAATTAAATTGTTAACAATAATAATTACACTTAAATGACATTGCTGTAAGGTTTTTGTGAACAAATATTGCTGTATTAGGAGTGAATATTTCAACCTAATGATTAAATAATCAGAAAAGGGAAATAATTTTAAAAACGATTAAAAAAATTTAATTAAAGGGAAAAAAAATAAAGAATCAGTAAAAGCAAGTCCAGATAAGATTACAAAATAACATTAAGTTACTTGATAACACGTTTAACTTAAAATTAGTCCATTTTCATTTTTCATTTTTTATGCAAATTTACCAATAAGCTGCGTAATCTCTCCTAGCATGGAAACTAATGGGAATAATGCACCATCTCTCCTAAGTAGCAGATGCGCAAACTCTCTAATTTCGGTAGGAGAGATTGCGCGGCCTTTTATTTAAACATGACCGCTACTAAAAGGAACCGTTGATGTTCACATTGTTAGTCTGTATTAGTAGCTTATGAGAAATCGTTTAAGTTTAAAATATTTTGTACTACTGTCATTGTATAGAAATTTTGATGAATAGCTATGCAAATTGGGGAAAAAAACAAAAACAAAATCGCAATGCTTTATCTTAGACGCTCAAAACAATTACCGTGCACTTTCAAGTAGACACTCCACTATTACTGTTGCACAACTACCTGGAGTAGCCGCGCGCTCACTCTACTCCTTCACCCCGAATCTCTATGTGCGCAATATCTCCGACCGCGCCATCTCTCCTAGCTTTACCTTATACATATCCTGAAACTTTCATGAAAAAATATTGAAAAGATTTTAAACTATCTATCCAAAATCACATTTTGAGGTAAATGACTTTAAAATTCTCTTTTTGAAAATATTCCATATTTACCAACTATTAAGAGTGTCATTCGTTTTGTTTTAAAGTGTTCTTTAATACAGATATTTTTTCAAAAATTGAATTCTTTCTGTATATTTTCGTTCGTGGGAATAATATATTTTCCTAGATTACAAAATATCTAACTTTTTTTTTACATGTGTAAGCCAACTACATAGCAGAGACAAACTGTGAAACAAACTTTATCAATTACATTTACCTAATAGTATTTTGAATTTGAATATTTTGACAAACAAACTAGATTTTTTTTTTTTTTTTTTTTTTTTTTTTTTTACATATAATTTTCACTCATTAAATGTCGAAAGTTTTTGTGTAAACGTACATTCTTTAGTACATTCTTTAAAAGCAAAGACGCAGATGATCTAAGGAAGGAAACTTAAAAAAGAAAATTTAAGTACAGAAAGTATAATCATTATGAGACAACCATGGAGGTAAAAAAGAAAAATCAAAACAACTCTTCTTTTCTTTTACGTCAGAAAATAAACACTACGCTCGAACGGATTTATTTAATAAGTACAAGAAGAAAAGTATGGTAACAATTTCGGTGATGTATTGCGTCTTGGGAAACAAGGTAATAGATTGTTTTAGAAAGTTTCATTTTTGGTAAATATGACTATAGATATTTTTGAACAACATTTAAAAACTATGATAAGAGATTTAAAACGATTTTAGTTTAAAGATATTTTTTAAAACATTGGCATAAAATATTTTTCAAACTCTTATAACAAAATAACAAGTTTTTTTGCGTGTTTGATTTATGTTTTTTATCACAAAAGAAACAACACAAGGTGATTGTTTTATTTTTTCTCTATTGTTGTTCCAAAGCAATCTTTATAATTAATACATGAATATCGACACAATATTTTGTTGATATTATTTTTTTTGGTGAACATGAGTGGTCGTTTGAGAGAATTTTTTTGAAAACAATATAAAACTAACATTAATGCCATTTAATAAATAAAATGTCAGTTAATATATAGAGAAATAATCTAGTTTGTGTGGTAAAATTTCAAATACAAAAGAAATTTTACAAAACAGTAATTTATGATATTTCTCGTAACTTTCAATATCAATGTTTCATTTTCTTTCACATTTTTGCTTCGTTATATAATTAGTGCATTAATAGGAAATACGCAGAGGAGATTTAATTTTTTAAAAATACCGTAATTTCCGGCGTATAATCCGCAGGTGAAACAATCATGTTTGGACCCAGAAATTTTATTTTATAAATTGTTACTTCCCAGATCGCTGTAAATATTTGTTTTCAATTATTGAATAAAATTTCTGGGTTGAAACTGAATTGTTTGATCCGCGGATTATACGCCGGGAATTACGGTAATTTTACAATTTAATTTTTACGAAAAAAGATGATTTTCAAACATTTATTTAAATATTTTTCGAACTTCAGTTGCAGAATGAAAAGTTAATTATTTTTTTTTATATGGCAATAATAATAAAAAAAAACTATTAGGTGACTGTTCTCACTCGTCGGTTGCTACAACAAAGTAATACCATGCAGTAAATCTTATTAGTAAAATTAACATTAACACAATATTAATTCATAATATTTTTATTATCCTTTGTTAAACACGAGTGTTGTTTTTAAATTTTTTAAACCCTAATAAGCGATTTCCAGCTCTAGATAAAAATTATACCAATACTGTTTTTTTTCTTTTTTTTTTTTTGTCTAGCGTATTTACATTGCCATACAATACTGCGGAAACGAAACTGGTGGTAAATATTGGGTAAAATATTTAAAACATTAACGAAATATTGGCAAAATATTAAAAAGATTTTTAATTAAAACCAAGTTGTAGCTATCCAAATATTAATACGAATATCAACTCACGAAAGTTTGTGCAACCACATTTATTTTTATACAATTTTAGATTTTAAAAAATAAAATGATTAGATGAAATTTTACTAAGAGATTTTTTGTTTATTTACTTTTTTAAAACATGAATTCCTAAAGAAAAATTAAAAATAAAATACAAAACAGTATATAAATTATGACCGAAAAATGCAATATCCACAACAAGCTAATTATATAACGAAGCAAAAATGTGAAAAAAATATCATAAATTACAGTTTTGTAAAAATTATTTTGTACTTGAAATTTTTACCGAACAAACTAGATTCTTTCTCTATATATTAACTCAAATTTTATTCATTAAATGACAAAAGTTTATGTCCAAAACGCCCATACTTCCATGAGCACAAAGATCCATATGATCTAACGAAACTCGTAAAAAAAAGTTCAAGTGCTGAAAGGGAAATTATTACAAACGAACAAAAAATAAATAAATAAAAAATATAACAAAATAAACACGCTCGAATAGATTTATTTAATAAGCAAAATAAGAAAGTATGGCAACAATTTCTGAGATTTATTGTGTCTAGGTAACAAGGTAATAAAATTTTTGAGGAACTTTTATTTTTGATAAACACGAGGAGGTATTTTTGAAAAACTTTTTAAAACCATGATAAGAGATTTAAAGCTCTTTCTGATAGTTTTAGAATAATATTTCCACGAGAAAAGTTTGTTGTTTGTTAACGGAATATCTTTTTAAAACATTGATTTAAATATTTGTCGAAATTTTATAACAGAATAACAAGTACTTTTTGTAGCTTGATTCATGGTTTTTATCGCAAGGAAAATAATTCGGATGATTGCATTTTCTTCAGTTTTTGGAGCATACAAAGCGACACTGTGTATGCATCCTTATTAGAAAAGCAACACTAACACAATACATTTTCATCATTTTTTGTGCCGTACACATCGATGATATTTTACAAAAAAAAAATTATTGTAATAACAAATTTAAAACTATTTTTAAATAGATTTATAACACGAAAAAACAAATATTTTATTAACTTTTTTAAACAGAATAATAAGTTTTTGCACTAATTTCATTTTTTATTATTGAAAGAGAAACAACATGTTGAGTAATCAGTAGCTTTGCAAAATTAAAAGTTAAATGCATTTTTCTTTAGATTTTACGCACATTTTATTCACGCTTAAAAAATTAATTTAATTAAAAGAAAACAGTTTAAGATGCTTTAAAAAAAATTGCAAATATTTTTCTATTTTAAATAGCAAACATCTTTTGTGCAAATATTTTGAAATTAACTTCACGCTTTAAGCAGATATTTTTTGCATTTTTTTCCAGTAAATAATGTTCTGTTTATGTACCACTTCAGAAAAAATCTTAATTGAAATTGTACAGTTTGTGACTTTATTCATATATTACAGCAAAAAAGAGATTTCTTGCAACGTATATATACTGTAAAAAATGACAAACGTTTCTTAATCTACTATAATATAACCACGTATGAAAATATACAATGACCTCTTCCGAGTTATCCACGATTCCGAAGAGCGTCCTTTATCTTTAGAAACCTCAAAAAACAATATATTTTCGAAATTTAAAGAATCTTATATATTATAGCGAGCAGCAAAAGTCTTAATTTTTCAGTGCAAATAAGACCTTACTGCGCCCGCCTCAACTTTTTTGAACGGTGGATAAAGAAGGAAATAAAATTAAGAAGAATCAAGAGCGCTGGGGAAAGAATATCTCGCCTATTGGCCTACACTGCTCGCAATCCTCTTTTAGTTAATACTCCTTCTGAATTCTTCTTAATTCTATTCTTATTTCTCCTTCATGGAGGGATCATCCATTCTTCCACCTGCTTTGTTTGAGAGAGGGGTGAACAAAAAGGAATTGGGGAATGCAAGGGAAGGGGAGAGAGTGAAAAAAAAGGTAGGCGCTTTCACTTTTTTTTTTTTTGAAGGCAGGAATGGAAAGAGAAATGGGAGGAGGACGTTCTCCCCTTCTATAAAATTTGAAAAAGGGTTTTTTCCCAGGAAGAAAACAAATTTATTTTACAACGAGATAACAATAAATCTGATGCAATTTTTACACGGGCTATAAAACAATAATAGTTATAACCATTAAAAAACTCAAAGGGTTTGGGCAACAAAAGCTTTTTTTTTAATGTTTTCTTACGAGCACTTTTATCACTAATTATCAGTATTTTTTATTTGAGGGTTCATTTAAGGTCTTATCATGTGCTCGGGAAACGCCGGGCGTGTCAACTAGTAATTTACAAAAACAAAGTTTCTTTTGTTTTTACTGATTATCGGAAACGTATCCGTGTAGATTTTACAGGGTATTAATCAGTTTTCTTAAACCGAAATATCGATTTTTAGAATACTATCAATTCTCAATTAAACATTGCCAGCTGCATAAATGAATTTATAATTGCAAGAGCAACAAAATAATATAAATTTTAATGTCAATGCTATTGCTGTTAATTTATCATGTTTGTCTGCAAAATATATTTGTTGAATATTAAAATGTTTACTTGAGAATTCATTACGTGAGAAAAAAAAACCTATGTACCAGGTTTTGAAAACTAATTAATATACTACAACAACTACTCGAAAACGTTTTTGAATATCGGTGGCAGTAAAAGGAAGTTTGTTTTAAAATCACGAAAATATATCAGTTTTGAAGGTTTCCAAAGATGAAGGACGCATTTCGGAATTGTGAGTAATTCGGAAAGGTAATTGTATTTTTTCGTTTGTGGTTATATTATATTTCCCTAGATTAAGAAATATTTTTCTTTTTGTACAGTTAATTTTTATAGTTTGAACAGTTAATTTTTCAGTTTTGTAGGATTGTTTGTACATATAACAACCTATTACATTTAAATTATGTATACATTCATACATTTTTACAAGACGTTTAACAGTTAAGTTTTAGACTAGAAATATATGCCTCATATGATTAAAAATGCTTTATGTATTATGTAAGAAGAACTTTTTTAAAAACAGCCCCTTATTAGGAGATTTGATTTATGCGCCGAAGTGGTCACATAAATAAATTCTTTCAAAGTTCGAACCTTATTATAGTAAATGTATTTTGAAGTTTATTTTCCCTTTTACATGTGTTACACTATTTTCAGATAGGATAGTACGACCAGTAAATAAACATTTACACTTTTATTTTTATTTTTTATTTATTTATTTTTAAAGATTGATAATATTTTAATAACAATAGCTTTTGTTGTCTGACAGTGCAAATACATGTGATGCGATACAAATTATTAAAAAATAATAAAAGGAAGTTTATATTTCATTTGTTTGGGCTTGTTAAAAAGCTTTACAAAAACCAAATAAATGAACAGTTCTTACCAGTGAATGAAAGCAAAAGTTTCCAGTGAATGAACAGGCAGCAGTTTAAAAACACTTAAATTTTATACTATGTTATTTATTTTACAACTTGTACAAATAACTTATAACATGTTTTTACTGAATTACGGCTTTTTTAAACCCAGCATGATAATTAACTAGTGGCGAATTTTTCAAACCTTATTTTATTAAAATATTTACTACTCGTTCATTCACTAAGGGTTGTTGACTTACTGACCGGACTACCTTACATTAAATTTAGCTAAAAAAGCATACTTTCTCAAAAAAGAAGAAAAAGAAAAAAAAAGAAAAAAGAAAAAAAAGAAAGAAAACAGGTTAAAAAGATAACTGAGACTGACACTAAAAGTAATGGAACACAAATTGAATTGTCAGGAAATTGTCAAGACGAATTATATTTTAGCTTCTGGATACAAAATTCTGTCAAACACAGCATGATTGACAAAATAACGTATGGTAGAATAACATTTAAAAGAACAAAATCAGTATTGAAACATGAAAATTAGTTTTTCGTAAACAACTTATAGCCATCCATGAATTTCCCTTATTCAATAAATACTAAGAAATACAGAAAAACTCCGTTATAGCAACAATAGATAAATTGTCGTTTTAACGGACTTCTCGTTATAAGCGAATAAAGATACACTATAATTGCATCGTAAAACTCATATTTTCGGAATTCTCGTTTTAAACCATACTTGCTATAGGAGATTTTTCTAAAATATTTCATATTTCATTCTGGTAAAATTTAAAATTGTTTTTTAAAACTTGATAACCTTAAAGAGAATATTCTTTTCGCAGTAGCAATCAATAAATAAATGATGGCCAGAATGGTTACGTCATCCATACCGGTAATCTTGACACCGTTGTTTTCACATACTTTCAAGATCGACCGCGGCTCCCCCTATGTTTTTATGCATTTATATTTGTAATTTTACCATTACTGCTGATTATGGAGTTTTAAAAGCTCCGAAACAACTGTCTGCAATTTTTAACATCCATATTTTCGTGCCCCACCAGTGGCTGAGAGGTTCTGCTCTCGAAGCTGGTAGACGGGAGGTGATGGGTTCGATCCCAATCACGCCCGTCGGCCTAATCGTTCGGAGTTTTCGTGGTTTTCTTCGAGCCGTGGATTTATCCATGCGTAAATACGGGTTAGGTTCCCTTAGAAAGACCCCCACGAAGGGCACTCCCCCCGGGCCTATATCCCAAGTGTAGATAATTGGCCGTCAATAATCAACCCAACCCATATTTTCGTTTGTGCTCTTCTCAAATTGCTTCTTCGTTTCTTAATAAATAAATAAACGTCTTGTACTAAAATTTTACGCGAAGGATTAACTTTCAAAGTATACTTGTGCTCGAAATATGAGAAATATAGAGAACTTCGGGTATTATGGAATATCATTTACGTTTGACGAGGTAATATCATATCTTGATATTGTTTAAAACCTGAAAACCGAATTAACCCTTAAACCGAACACCAAAATTCATCACAAGCAAACAAACAATAGTAATAAAAAACTTTTTTGGAGGGCATTATGAGATAGACGTAGATCGGGAGGCGGCAGTACAGACAATCACCTCATCGAGTTCACGGCTGAAATTCCAGAATTAGTTAAAACTTGATTCACATAATAAAACACAATCGGTCTGCCAAGTCATATCTTGGTGGAAAACACCCGAAAACCCGATTTTAGCGGTTGGCTCGTAGGTTTACCATTGTGTGTTCCTGCTCCCAGTCCTCCATGTTTTCATACCTTTGGGTGCAGGAAAACACAATGGTAAACCTACGAGACAACCGCTAAAATCAGGTTTTAAGGTGTTTTTCAACAACATATGACTTGGCAGACCGATTGCGTTTTATTATACGAATCGAGTTTTAACTAATTCTGGAATTTCAGCCATGAACTCGATGAGGTGATTGTCTGTGTTGCCGCCTTCCGGTCTAACGAGAAATATAGAATAGGGACTTAAAAATAAAAAAATTAAACACAATTTGTAAAAAAAAAGATCAAGAGAACATGATCAACTTATTTTATTACGGAAATTAATCATATCATAATAACAGACGATATAGTTAATTTATTCAGTGAAATAAAAATGATGATATATATTTTTTTTACATTGTCTTGTATTGGATATTTGCGTATAGTATAATTTTAATGTAACAGAATTGCTATTAATTGTTTGTAAAAGTGTATTGAAACTTAATTTTATAAAATAATATTAATGTCTGTAATATAAAAATCGGCACATAAAATAAATTTTGTATTCATGCATTTTTGCATAAGGCGCAACAGCTATTGCACCAAGATTTGAATATTTATAAAACTAGCTATGTCACGTTTGACGCACAGTTTCCAAATTATTTTCCGAAACAATTTCCATTGTTTGACGTACAATTGTTAGTTCCATTATGTTTGAAGTAGCATTACATCATTATGCACCGTAGATGCTCCATAGATCATAATGCAATAAAATTATTTTGTGAGTCCATGTAAATGAACTTTAAATTATATTTATTATATACTCCTAAAAGCGTGCAGGAGTTCACCTCGGTGGTTCATACAAATCTTATTATGTTTGAAGTATTGTAACATCAATAATATGCACATCTAACGGATTTTCCTCATAGGTCATGATGTAACGGAAAAATTTATGTTTCCCTGGCAAACAAACTATAAACAAACTACACTTCATTTTCAATACCTAACATTGTATAGTAAACTTCAATAACATATAAAACATACCTGGCAATCCAAGCATATTTACGCGAGTTAGATCACGGACACACAGAAAAAAATAAACCCAATTTGGGTCGAAATATTCTTAGGTATGTGCCCGAATTGGGCCATGCCTGTTTTGGTTACCGCTGTGTATCCATTTTGGGCACTGTTTTTTTTAAATGGGTATTTAACAGTGACCAAAATGGATACACAGCGGTAACCAAAACAGGCATGGCTCAATTCGGGCACATACCTAAGAATATTTCGACCCAAATTGGGTTTTATTTTTTTCTGTGCAGAGGGACAGGGAGACAAACAAACCGAATTCATAAGCACTTTCATATGTTGGAAAGTGTTAAAATTTTTTGAATGTTACAACCTAAAAGACAAAATTTTTATTGTGTATAATGGAGATTTTTTACACCTTTATATAATATTTAGGATGTTCACCAGATGAAAAGAACTTCATTTTAACTCAATTGTCAATGTCTTACGACACAGTTTAAATATTCCGTGCACTGAAAACAGTAATTATTTTATGGATGCAAATTCTCCAGTGAGTGACAGTGACAAGTGAAGAAAAGAAAGGGCACGTGCTCTAGAATTAATAATTACACAAAGCAACGGAAAATTAACTCGAAGGTTATTTTACCTCAACAGTTTCTGTTTTCTGTTTCGAATGCAAATTTTGTTCCTTTGTGCTTTAATTTATATTCCGCAGATTTCTCAAGCAATGAGTACGCATGAGTAGAATCGGAAATGCACTTAACGACAAGAATAATTCCTTTTAAAATTAGGGAAACGTTTCCAAAATGTTGCGTTGAAGTTCAGGCATTTAC
This sequence comes from Maratus michaelseni, assembly GCA_963931845.1. NCBI lineage: Eukaryota > Metazoa > Arthropoda > Arachnida > Araneae > Salticidae > Maratus > Maratus michaelseni. Next base: position 112,504,693 of record OZ007598.1, on the reverse strand, counting down.
AACTCTGTTTGTGTCCGACTCGAATTGCGTGAATGAAAAAGTGCTTGTCAACTGAACAAACATGGTATTCGCCCTGATTATTGTATTTTGCTTCATTTAATTCTTCATTTTATTTTTTATGATTTCACTTCGTTCATTTCACGTTTCTGCAATGATGAGTTGGTACTTTTCCAAATAATTGTGTTTTTATGAAAGTAACGATAAAGAAACGAAAAATGTTACAAGTTCATCTACAAAATAAGAACGAAAAATTAGTGATAACAGTGTTCCTAAGTAAACATACAAAAAAAAACTTTTGTTGTCCAAACCCTTTGTAATTTTTAATTCTTATAAATATAAAGGTTTTACAGCCCGTGTAAAAATTACATCAGGAATATCGTTATCTGTTTGTAAAATAAATGCTTCCTTCCCGGAAAAATGACCCTTTTTTCAAATTCTATACAAGGGGAGATCTCCCCCCTCCCATTTCCCTTTCCATTCCTGCCTCAAAAAAAAAAATGAAAGCGCCTCACTCCCTTTTCAATATTTCCCTTCCCCTTGCAATCTCCAATTCCCTGTTGTTCACCCCTCTCTCAAGAAAAGTAGGATGAAGAATGGATGCTCCCTCCAGGAAGAGAAAATGAGATCATAATTTAGAAGAATTTAAAAGGAGTATTTCCTAGCGATAGGGTTACGAGCAGTGCCAGCCAATAGGCGAGCTATTCTTTCCCCAGCGCTCTTGATTAGTCTTAATTCTATTTCCTTCTTTATTTGCCGTTCAAAAAAAAAGTTGAAGCATGCGCAGTAAGGTCGAATTTGAACGGAACCATTAAGACTTTTGCTTCTCGCTTTAATATATAAGATTTCTAACTGTCCATGTAATTGGATCAGATTCGGTAAAAGCCACGCAAACAACTGCCGCTATAGTAGTGCATTGCTTGGCAACACAGTCAATTTGGGTACTTCTCTATTATCTGGTGGACCACTTTTCATAACAAAAAAACTATCGCCAAACTGTAACGCTAAATTAACGGGAGAACGTTGCCATCGGAATATCAAAATAAATAAATAAATAAAATATAAGAATTTAAGGACACAATTTTTATTTTAATGAATGAAATAACTAATACATCGGTAAAACATAATGAAAAATACACGCAAATGTCGAATTAAAAACCACTTCATGACATAACAAACACGTATAGTGCTTCTGACATCAACTAAATGGGACTGCATTTTTGGCGTTTAATCTTACAGTTTGGCGAGAGTTTTTTTTTTTTATATGAAAAGGGGTCGACGGGATAATAGAGAAGTACCTCAATTTGTAATACACTGTAGTAATTTTACCTTGTTGTAGTTTTTGATTTTTTTTTTGTTTGTTTTTGTTTTGATTATAAAGCTTGTAATTTTATACACTTCTCGTTAAAAAAAAAAAAAAAAAAAAAAAAAAAAAAAAAGTTAATTTTACACGGTTCAAGCCAACCGGAAATTGCTAAACATGCAAGGGCGCACCGGTATTTTTTTTATATACATGGTAATAAATTATCAATAAACCCCTTTCATAGTAATAAATTGTCTTCATTGAAAATGCTGATGGTAAACGTATCCGTATGTCACGGCACTCAATGCTAGTGAGCAATCTAAAAACATATATACAGGGTTCGTACGGATCCTGGAATTTTGCGACCAGGAAATTCTTCGGTACCAATATTTTCTTACAGAAAATCTCTTCTTAAAAAAAGGCGAAGTTTCGCGAGTTTGACTTAGATTTCCTTTTCTATAAAGAAAATACTGCTGAAACTCCTGGAAAATTCCCTGATCCGTACGAATCCTGTATACAGAATTTAAAAAAAATCTATTAGATTTTTCAATTAAGGGGAAAAAAAGGATTTCTACCTATATTCTGCAGCCCGGTATCCTCTAGTTAAAATAAAAGTTATTCTCATCAACAAGAATATCACCCATATTATATTTCAGACGCGTCGAAATTTTATGTATCGTAGGAAAAATGTTTTTGTGAAATTCACCTTAAAGAAACGTGCTTAAATACTTTTCACTTAATTAAACTTATTAAGAAAGAAACATAAAAAATAAATGTGGTTTTATAAAACTAGCTGATAAATGAAGTTTAATTAGTCAAAGTCTTTATAAAATAATTTTCACTTTTTACAAGCAATGTAATATAAACAAGCAAGTAAGACTATTGAGTACTTAAGACTACAGTACACATTTTCGTGTATTAAGCACGTGTTGCATTAAAATTCATGGCTTATCTCTATTTAACAGTTTTCTTTAATGGCGTAATATATCTCTTTAAAATTCACTTTAATTAAACGTACTTGAATATTTTTTTCAGTTAATTAAGCTTATTAAGAAAGAAACATAAAAAATAAATGTGGTTTCATAAAACTAGCTGATAAATGAAATTTAATCAGTCAAAGTCTTTATAAAATAATGTTCACTTTTTACAAGCAATGTAATATAAACAAGCAAGTAAGACTATTGAGTACTTAAGACTACAGCACATTTTCGTGTATTAAGCACGTGTTTCATTAAAATTCATGGCTTATCTCTATTTAACAGTTTTCTTTAATTGCGTAATATATCTCTTTAAAATTCACTTTAATTAAACGTACTTGAATATTTTTTTCAGTTAATTAAGCTTATCATATATTCTAATACGAGCAAATCTTGTGTGTGGTTATATATATATATATATATATATATATATATATTATATATATGCAAATTTTATTTTAAAAACGGCTCTAACGATTTTGACGAAATTTCGTATCCTGCCGTTTTGGGACACCAGAAAACCATTGGGCTAGGTCACATGTTCGAGAAAATTCGATTAGTGGGTCATTTCGGGTCATTTTAGGTCATGGTCTAGCTAATTGTATCTAAAAAACGGTTTAAACGATTTTGACGAAATTTTGTATCCGACTATTTTCGGGCACGAGAAGACTATTAGGCTGGGTCACATGTTCGAGAACTTTCGATTAGTGGGTCATTTTTGGGTCAACGCGGGTCGTATTAATTTTATCTAAAAAAACGGCTCTAACGATTTTGATTAAATTTTGTGTCCTACGAGTTTCGAGCACGATAAGATCATTGGGCTAGGTCAAATGTCCGAGAAAATTCGATTAGTGGGTCATTTCTGGGTCATTGTGGGTCAAGATCTAAAAAGGGGCTCAATTTACACTAAATTTTGCATCCAATGGTTTTCGGGCACGAGAAGACTGTTGGGCTAGGTCACATGTTCGAGAAAATTCAATTAGTGGGTCATTTTGAGTCATTTTGGGTCATGGTCAAGCTAATTGTATCTAAAAAACGGTTTAAACGATTTTGACGAAATTTTGTATCCGACTATTTTCGGGCACGAGAAGACTATTGGGCTGGGTCACATGTTCGAGAATAAAAACTTTTTACAAGCAAAAACTTGTAAAAACTGGGTCACATGTGGGTCATTTTTGGGTCAAAGCGGGTTAAATTAATTTTATCTAAAAATGGCTCTAACGATTTTGATTTAATTTTGTATCCTACGAGTTTCGGGCACGCGAAACTCTATGGGCTATGTCACATGTTCAAGAAAATTCGATTAGTGGGTCATTTCTGGGTCATTGTGGGTCAAGATCTAAAAAGCGGCTCAATTTACACTAAATTTTCCATTCAATGGTTTTCGAGCACGAGAAAACTGTTGGGCTAGGTCACATGTTCGAGAAAATTCAATTAGTGGGTCATTGTGGTCATGGGTCATTAGGGGTCAAGCTATTTTATCTTAAAAACGGTTCAGAGGATTTGAAATAAATTTAGCACCCTACAGGTTTAGGGAACAAGAAGACTATTAGGCTAGGTCACATGTTCGAGAAATTTCGATTAGTGGGTCATTTTGGTCATGGGTCATTATGGGTCACCCTATTTTATCTTAAAAACGGCTCAGACTATTTGCACTAAATTTTGCATCCTATGGTTTTCGGGCACGAGAAGACTGTTGGGCTAAGTCACATGTTCGAGAAAATTCAATTAGTGGGTCATTTTGGTCATGGGTCATGATATTTGAACTCAAATTTAATTTTGACCGAGCATAGCTCGGTCTTCTCTGCTCGTTAAGAAAGAAACATAAAAAATAAATGTGGTTTTATAAAACTAGCCGATAAATGAAATGTAATTAGTCAAAGTCTTTATAAAATAATGTTCACTTTTTACAAGCAATGTAATATAAACAAGCAAGTAAGACTATTGAGTACTTAAGACTACAGCACATTTTCGTGTATTAAGCACGTGTTGCATTAAAATTCATGGCTTATCTCTATTTAACAGTTTTCTTTAATGGCGTAATATATCTCTTTAAAATTCACTTTAATTAAACGTACTTGAATGTTTTTTTCAGTTAATTAAGCCTATTAAGAAAGAAACATAAAAAATAAATGTGGTTTTATAAAACTAGCTGATAAATGGAATTTAATCAGTCAAAATCTTTATAAAAGAATGTTCACTTTTTACAAGTAATGTAAAATAAACAAGAAATCAAGACTATTGAGTACGTAAGGTTACAACACCTTTTCGTGTATTAAGCACGTGTTGCATTAAAATTCATGGCTTATCTCTATTTAACAGTTTTCTTTAATGGCGTAATATACCTCTTTAAAAATTCACTTTAATTAAACGTGCTCAGATACTTTTTTCATTTAATTAAGCTTATTAAGAAAGAAACATAAAAAATAAATGTGGTTTTTCAAAACTAGCTGATAAAATAAATTTAATTAGTCAAAGTCTTTAAAACAGAATGTTCACTTTTTACAAGCAATGTAAAATAAACAAGTAAGAAAGGCTATTGAGTACGAAAGATTACAAGAACTTTTCTGGTATTAAGCACGTACTGCATTAAAATTCATTGCTTATCTTTCTCTAACAGTTTTCTTTAATGATGTGTCTCTTTTAAACACATGCATATTAATTGCATACTAATGCCATCAAGTGTAAGTGTAAAACTATGTGCATTTCACCAGTTTTATGAAATCTCACGTCAAACTCTGTAAGTTAAACAAAAATAATTGAGAATCCAGAACGGGAAATGTTTTACAATAAATTAATATTATATGGGGTGGGGGGTGGGGATTTTGATGATGAAAATTAATTTCCTATATGAACATAAAAAGCGCATAAACATTACTAGATGGGCGAATCCCGGGTAGTTCTAATTAACAGATGAAACTAGTCGTTGGGGCCCACCGTAATACTTACCCACCATGAATATGCATAATATAAAATATGAAAATTAAACATGTATAAACTACTTATAAAATGCATTGCAATTCGAATAAAATTGTGGCTTGATGACGTCATAAACTTTAAATGTTCTATTATTGAATTGCGTAAAAGAAACATCCTTCTAACTCCAAAAATGCTAATCATATTAACTAACGGTTTATTGCGTCGGATTAAGCGTCTCATTTCCAATTAAAATATGTCTTTGAATTGAAATTTGGATGAAACACAGGGTTATGAAAAATCGAAGAGTGTTGAAAATAGGATTACAAATATATCAGCAACTAATTATCCGATCTACTCCATTCTTTATGCAAAATTTATGTTTTTTTATTGTCTTTTACATTCATTCTTTAAAATAAACAATTTCGAAAATTTTTATGTACCTTTTATCAGAACGATTATTTCGAGAGTCCGAAAAAAATAGTTCCGGATAATCGAGGTTACTGAAATTCAATAAGCTTCTTCCCATTATTATATATTAAGTACATACCAAATTTTAAGTCTCTATCTCCTTTGTTCGGGAGATAGAGCGTTTACAGACACACACACAGAGAGACACAGACAGACAGACGTTATTATTATTTTTTTCTAATAATATGTTTTTCGGAATCTCCAGTGTCTGAAACTTGAAAATCCGTCAAAAAAATTTCTCGATTTTCAAAACGATTACAAGTTTTACCCTATACTACGTATGATGGGTAAGTAAAAATATTGAAATTTGGGTTTCAATTTGATCTAATTTTGGTTCAATTCGATGTTTTTATGTTTAAATAAAAATTAAATTTCGATTTCAAAAATCACATTTTGAACTCGAATTCAGATTTAAGAAAAAATAAAGTATAAAGCGGTGACAAATATTTTGAAAACGTTTTTCAAATAATGCATAAGCTTGTGCTTTTACGTTATTTATATAATTTGCTTATAATATGAAACTTATGTTTACAAAGCTTGTTCCAAATTCACATATCTTCTTAAAAATAAAATGAAGTATAAGGTGGTAACTGATATTTTGAAAACGTTCTTCGAATAATACGTAAACTTGTGATTTTAAATTACTCATATAATTCATATAATTCTCTTATAATTCATACAAGAACATAAAAAAAAAATATTTTTTCGAAACAATGTAAGTTTGTTCGAAATTCACATCTAAAAATAAGTAAATAAATAATAAAGTATCAGGTGGTGACAAATATTTTGCAAGCGTTCTTCAAATAATGCATAAGCTTGTGCTTTCAAATTACTTATATAAATGGCTTCTAATATGTTTAAAGACTAAAAACAAACTAAATTTCTTTTATTTACATAATACTACAAATATAATGGTAATAGAATCACAAACAGGGGCGCCATTTGAGGGGAGGCTGGGAGGGAATATTACTCCCCTCAAGAAATCTGATAGTTCAAAGTGTATCAGTTATCAAAAGTCCGGCTAAAACAAGAACGACAATTCATACATCAAGCATAGATTATGAAGCAATTTCCAACACTAACAAAATATTCCGAAGAAATTTCATTTTTTCATTCAATAAAATGAGATATCTAAATAGGCAATTTAAATAAAATGCATCGTAAACGATTTTCCCTCATAGACCATAATGTAACGGATTTCTTTTGTGTGTCCCTGGAAAAGAACTATAAATGCTACACACTTTATCTTCAATAACAAACATTCTACAGTGAACCTCATTAACATATTATAAACAAGTGGGTAAGTGTGATCGAAGATAGCTCAAAGGGTTTCGTTTAATATTCCTTTCAAAACACTTTATCCTTTCTTTAGTAAATCCAAAAAAATTTCATTTAAAAAAACAAAACAAAAAAACACATGTTTTTTGTTTTTTATAAAATAAAAATTTACCGGTCTATTTCTTTGTTTTATCGAGTATCCAAACCCGCCCGATAGCGGGAGAAGCCCGCTATTATATTCTGTCATAATAATATCTGTCACGCGGACTAAATGCGATATAAAAAAATAATTTCAAAAATTAACATGTTGTACACCTTCAAAATGTTAAAATAGGCGAATATTTCCATAATCGGATTTTTATCACGATTCAATATGTTTCTCAAACTCATATATTTACTATTCTCTATTACTCATATTGATACTCACTTTGTATTATTTTCAAACATCTGAAAAATTCGTTAAACTTCCAATAGGACGTCAGATTTTCTTTTTAATTCTCTAATGACGTGATATTAATCTGCTTTGTGTGCATACACATACTCATACTCCTTGTATTATTGAGAAATCTTTGAAAATTTCCATTTATTTACCACTATGACGTCAATCAATTTTATTTCATATTTATCTTTTTTTTTTCAATTGGTGAAACTTTTTATTTCATTTTCATTTTTTCCGTGGAAATCGTCTGATAGAAAATTAATTATTGTAGAAAGAATTTCATCGTGGATTTTAAATTTTTGGCATCTGCTATAACGAAAAATGTTTAAATTTAATAGAAAAATGCTGTTAGAATTTTGGTTTTTTATCTCTATTTATTAAAATAATGCGAATTTTTCAAATTTTAATATCTTCAGCTCTTTACAGCTGGTATTCATCTATATACACAAAGTTTCAACTCTGTAAGTTATATAGTTATTGAGAATGGCTCTGTGACGGACAGACAACGGAGCGAGAGTATTAGGGTTTCGTGATATGAACGAAACCCTAAAAATCACGTGTCAATTCAAGTATCTTTACGAGAATTAGAGCACGATCAGATGGCCAGACAGACAGTCAAACCGAATTCATAAACACTTTCAACTACATTGAAAAATGTTAACAACTATGTTGGAACGTGTTAAAAAGACAAAAGAAATCCAGGAATTGCACGAAATCTAAAATAACTTATCAGATTTAATTACATTAGAAACGTTACCATTAAGCAAACACTTTAAACACTGAGAAGTTAATAATTATCAACAATGTTTGCCAAAGCTTTACTGTTGCAAAATTCTTAAAATGAGGGACATTTATCATCAATGAGTCCTTTGGCTAATTTTTACCAAAATGTACACAAATTTACGGAAATCACCCATTCGTGGAGAGCCAACTTTGAGGTATAGGAACATTAAATCCACGAGAGGAAAAACCATTTCCACCACCCAGGAAACACGGACAGAAGACCGGACTCAGGAAGCAACTGGGGAAGAAACACCACTCAGCCGACCCCGCTGACTCCCCGAGTCCGGGAGATAAGCAGTTGGTCTTCGTCTCCTTTAAATCGACGAAGATTTATATTAAATTTAAACCTATATACAATAACAATCACATGTGTTGCCCAATTTCGCCTATGTCTATGCGAGCGAAATGTTAAGATGCACAAAGATATTGATGTAAGATTTTACATAAACTTACACAAATTATATTAAAAAAGCAACAGTTAATTAGCAATTATACAACAATTACCAATAAAAAAAATAATAAAAAACTGAATTACAATATAATACTAAAGTTTCTACCACTGGTTGCAAAATATAATATATTTTCATATCTAGAAGCTAATGAGGCTAGCTAAATAAGCAAACATAACATATCACTACATATCACAATAAATCATGTGCAAGAAGAATATTAAAAGAATACTGAAAGAAATGCCTTAAATAAGCCAAATAAATAATTAAAAAATTGTAAAATTATTAAAAGTCACCAAAAGGAAATTCCCTGGAAATGAATTATTGGAAAAGAATTATTGCTAACGAAACTTACGTTTAAAGACAAAATAACAAGCTTTAGGTTTTTTTTCTTAAATTTAGCAAACTGTCTCAGAATGGATACGCTTTAGAAGGCAATGAAATATTTCTCAAACATTATATTTTAAAAACAAATTTCGATTCTTGAAAGAAATAAATAGAGATAAAAAAGTCCTTCCGGCCTGTATCGGGAGGAAAAGGTAGCTTTCCTATATCTTCGTTTTAAAATTTTAGCTAATGTTACACGAAAACAGCACGCTAAAATGCAAAGAAAACGTTTACAAAAGATTCGTTAATACTGAATTTGAATATGAAATTCGCCAAATTATTGAGCTATAGCCAAATTGGCTTCATTTATGAAAACTTATTTTAGTCGCCAAATTTGGCGATATTTCGCCAGATGTCGCCAAGTTTGGCGAAAATTTGACGCTAACGGATATGAATATATAGTTTTATGTGTATGATTGTGAAAATGATTACAACAATGAAAATTTTTGCAAAGTGCTGTTTTGTTTCAAAATGTCAGCCACCCTAGAATTTCAAACTGCTCTATCTCAGCCATTTTTTAAGATAGAAGTAAAACAAAAATTGCTCTGGAATCCTTGTATCAAGGCCTAACACTTAATTAAAAAATAAATTTGAAGTTTTAACTTTTTTGTATATTTATTTTAGTTTTACATTTTTAAATGGCCGCCATCTTGAAACAAAATGGCGGACCAAGCTGGCCAACGAACTCGGTCGAGACATTGGTGAGCTTAATACACACAATTAGTTTCATCAAAATTGATTTATAAATACGAGCGTTATCGTATGACATAGGTCAGATATATATATATATATATATAAATCAACATTTGAACGGAGGGTGGTTTTGGGGTCTGGGGGTCATGATCGGTGAAAATATATCGAAATTTTCCGGAACTGCTTTCCTCCGAACGGCTGCAATAGGTAGCTTTATACTTTTTTGTATTGAAAGCTACCTAAAAGTATATCATTTTCTTTCCTGCTGTGCATTACAAAATGAAAATAAATCCCTTCCCTCAAAACACGCCCCCACCTCATCGAAAAAATTTTGAAATGGTATTTCTAACCATAAATTGAGAATGAGGATGACTCAGTAAACATTGCGTATAAGTCAGCTACATGCTTTGCTCAACTAAAATTATCATTATAAAAAATGATGTCAATTTAGCATAACATAAAATAAAAGAATTGTTGCTAACGAAACTTACGTTTAAAAACAAAATGACAAGCTTTAGTTTATTTTTTTTACCTTAAATTTAGAATACTGTCTCAGAATTGATACGCTTTAAAAGGCAATGAAATATTTCTCCAACATTATATTTTAAACACGTATTTTGATTGTTGAAATAAATAAATAGCGATAAAAAAGTACATCATTTTCTTCCTAGCTGTGCATTACAAAATGAAAATAAATTCCTTCCCTAAAAACACCCCCCCCCCCCACATCAAAAAAAGTTTTGAAAAGGTACTTCTAACCATAAATTGAGGATGAAGATGACTCAGTAAACAGTGCATAAAGTCAGCTACATGCTTTGCTCAACTAAAATTATCATTATAAAATGCCGTCAATAGGCACAACATAAAATAAAAGAATTATTGCTAACGAAATTTACGTTTAAAGACAAAATAACAAGTTTTAGTTTTTTTTTCTTAAATTTAGCATATTGTCTCAGAATTGGTACGCTTTAGAAGGCAGTGAAATATTTCTCCAACATTATATTTTAAAAACGTATTTTGATTGTTGAAAGAAATAAATAGCGATAAAAAGTACATCATTTTCTTCCCATCTGTGCATTACAAAATGAAAATAAATTCCTTCCCTCAAAACACCCCCCCCCCCTCATCGAAAAAAGTTTTGAAAAGGTATTTATAACCATAAATTGAGAATGAGGATGACTCAGTAAACAGTGTGTAAAGTCAGCTACATGCTTTGCTCAACTAAAATTATCATCATAAAATGCCGTCAATTTAGCACAACATAAAATAAAAGAATCATTGCTAACGAAACTTACGCTCAAAGACAAAATAACAAGTTTTAGTTCTTTTTTCTTAAATTTAGCATACTGTCTCAGAATTGATACGCTTTAGAAGGCAATGAAAAATTTCTCAAACATTATATTTTAAAAACGTATTTTGAAAGATATAAATAGCGATAAAAGAGTGCATCATTCCAAGTAAAAAGGCAACCGTTTATAGTGAATGCCTATTTAAATTGAAAAGGGAAGAGTTGTAGGATTTTATGATCCTGGAGCTACAATTTTCTGATATTTTCACATACAGTCTTTTCATTTTCGTTTAAAGTTGGAACAGTTATTTTTTAACAGCTTCTAGCATTTCTCCCATTTTCTTTCATTTTAAGTTTCCGCCGAAGATACTGAACACTTTTTATACTTTTCGTTTTCTAAAAGCATTCAAAGTTATTATTTGCAATTTGATACATGTATAAAATGTTGTTTTGAAAATGTTGTATACTATATTAGACTTTGTTTGAACTATATTTTTTGTAAAAACACTTACATCAAAATATATAGTGTATTTCTTTTAAATTTAAAGTGCCATATACAAAAAAAATTGCATGAATCGCTGAAGTATCATGTTTTTGTTCATGCAAAAGTGTACAACTGATGGTATCATTATTCGACACGCCTTGATAAAATTAACGAGGAAAATTCAATAATAAAGTTGACAAAATTATTTTATACGTGTTTATTTCATAGATAAGATAAACAAAAATACATTAGAATCAATTGTTACTATTTTTACATTTTTGCCATACAGGTTTTACACATCAAATTCAAACATTTCAAATCCAATTCATCTTTTTAGAGTTGAACAAAGATTTACAATTCATTGCATTTGCACTTGAGGGGAAAATATGTACCACAAATTAGTTTCCATTTAGAAACCAACATGTCTACCAGGTTGTAACAGGTCATTCAAGTGGTTCTTACATAGGTACCAACCTCTCATTAATATTCCGTAATATGCGAGTTAATTTGACACAGTTTAACAACACTTCAAACCATAAAAAAATTTGGATGAATCTTTATTTATTCATTTTCAGGTTTCCACGTGGAATTTATTTAATTTAATTTCTTTAAAAAAATTCTGGTGCGAAACGTGTTAAACCTGGGTCAAATTAACCCACATATTACGGAATATTAATGAGAGGTTAGCACCTATGTTCGTATTAAGGTTGTCTTGAAACTTCGAGACCAGGGAAGCCTTAGAGCTGAATTTGTGACGTCAGGAACTGGATGCAGAATCACAAGCTTCGGATTATATCGTTGCCGTCGGATCAAGTTGTTGCCTGTCCAAAACGCAAAGGCTTATTCCAAAAAACAACGATTTGATCCGAAACTTTAAGTTTTTAATTTACCTCATCTGGTTCCTGAAATTCAGAAATTCAGAGCTAAAACTTTACCTTCCGAGGGCAATGAACGAGAAGCCTAGTTTGAATTGTTGAACAACTTTAACGATTAAAAGAAAATGTCCATTTTATTGGGTTGTTTAGAAAGTTCTTTCCGTTTGGGAAAATTGGTTCGTATCGGAAAATTCTACCAATTAATTATTAGACATTAATCCCGATATCTAATGTCTGATAATAGACGGGCAGAATTTTCTGGTACGAATTGGTTTTTCCAAACGAAAGGAACTTTCCGAACAACTCAATATTTCATAAGGTGGAAAACAATTTTGTGACTTCATTAAAATGACGTCATATTCACTGACTCGAAGCTAACGAAAAAGACAGGCTACCGCGGTGCATTCTGCATATCTTTTTTTACAGACCGCGAGAGTGACGTGATGCTCTTTTCGTACACCTGCATTGGTGGATTCGAGCATCACGTGATTCCGCCGGTCTGTAAAAAAAGATACGCGTAAAGTACCGCGGTAGCCTTTCTTTTTCGTTAGCCTCGCACTGATTTTTCATTTCATCAACTGTAAAATTATGAACCCAGGTAATGTATCTTGATGTTCAGTGGCGTAGCGTCAGGGGGGGGGGGGGGGCACGATCATTTTTCTACCAGTATAATTATATACTACATTTAGCCTTATTTAATCTTTGAACGGTATGAATTAAATAAGGCCAAATATAGTATATAAAAATACTGGTAGTAAATTGAACCGTGCCCCCCTTGACGCTACGCCAAGGATGTACATAGTCGATATTTTTTATCTGTGTGTACATCAATCTATATACATATTCATTATTCTGTATATACATATTCATTTGGTTATTTGTATTTAATGTTCCACATACAAAATTAATATAACTGAAATACCATTCTAAAGAATAAACTATAACTACAAAATTCATTAAACAGATAGAGAATATTTATGTGCTTTAAGATTTTAGGATAAATATTAACCTTCTACTACCTGTGGCCTTTAGCAAAAATATTTTGATTTCAGTGAACACCACAAAACTGAAGCTGTCGGATGAGAAATCTGTGGAACATTAATTTCCTGTTTTTCTGTCCTCTTCAGTTTTAAATTAAATATCAGACGTAAGATTTTCATTTATAATCACGATTTTCATATGCGTTTCAATATCTGATTGCTGAAGTTATTACCCTATTTGTGCAATTTCATACTGCGACATATTTATGAATATGAAATCAGATATCAAGATTATGCTATATGGTGAGCGAAGATTTATAAAATCTTTTATTAAAATGTTCATTAGAAACCTTTATTTGACATCTCTATACGATGGTTTGTGAGTGAAAATGTGGAATTTAAAAATTCATATGAGAATTTTAAGCAAAAAGGCATTTTATAATTAAAAAGTAATATTAAAAAACGAGAGCATCTAGATGAAAAATTGTTTTTAAAAAAAAGTTGCCAGATGTAAGGAAACCTTTGCATATATGAATCAATTCAAATTTGATCTTTAAAGCTTTTTTTAATTATATGCTACAACTATGCTTGAATAGAAATATTCGATTTATGTAATCACTGAATTCTATTATTAAGGGGGTTGGTCAGTCAGATCTCAAATCCCCCTCGCTAATGTTAAACCTACGGGAGTGGAATGCATTCTTATTTTTAAAATATCTCCTCAGAAAATTAATATTTTTGATTTATTTTTTTCTGTGTACTCTTCTTACAGTATCTATCTATCTTTGTTTTTCTTAGTTGTCAAATTATGTCTAAAATATATACTTAATTTAATATTTTATCTATTAAAATCCTTTTATCTGTGGGTAAGATTTCAACACTTATAAAATTAAATATAAAATTAAATGCGCCGCCAGACGCCTGAGGGGTGCCCCTCAGCACGTCAACCGTCGAACCCATGTCTTTAGGGATACATATAATGCATACGACCAAGATCTGCCTCCCGTATGCGCTGCGACCGGTCGGGGCACCGCCACCTGCGCATCACCCCGATATTTTAAAAATATTTTGACAAATAAAAATGCAGAGAGGCATCTTATAAGAAGAGTGCACAGAAAAAAGAAGCTAAAAATAATAATTCACTTCTAAAATATTTTAAAAATAAGAATATATACATTATAATAGAACAGCATTAATATAAATTTAAGCATGTAGTCTTATATACTGATATTAGAGAATAATAATTTCTCTAATATTTAATTTAAAAGAAAATTTTTATTTTATATTCGGGCTTTATTTCCATACGCTTTTACAAACTTAATACTACTAAAATTCTTGTAATTTGTTATTTAGTTCTTTTTAAACTATTTTCTTAAACTGTATGACAAAATTTAAAAATCTTAATATAAAACATCTTAATTTTAAAAAATCTCAATATAAATATACTATATGCATCTGTATGTACAAAATAAATGATATACAAAACTTGTCAGTCCATTAAGTTTTAAACCAATACAATCTATAAAGCATTTAAACAAAATATAACGATTTTTTGAAGATTTCAAAATTATATATTTTTAATTAAGTTGATTTTTTAACGCCTTTAATTCTTAATTTTTATAAAAATTGTTTTCAAACATATTTCTAAAATTATTTTTTTTAAGTAGAAAAGAATCTAGAATATTTTCTTTCCAAATTATAATAATGATAATTTTTTTCTTTAATATTTACATCATCATGAATGAGTAAATAGATAGTGGGGATATAAATAAAACAAGTGGGTAAGTGTGATCGAAGATCGCTCAAAGGGTTTCGTTTTCAAAACACTTTATCCTTTCTTTAATAAATTCAAATAAATTTCATTTAGCAATTAAAAAAAAGTCATCTTTTTTATAAAGTAAAAATTTACCGGTCTATTTTTTCGTTTTTCGGAATATCTAAACCAGTCAGATAGCGGGCTTCGCCCGCTTTATATTCTGTCATAATAATATCCGTCATGCGGACTAAATGCGATATTTAAAAAAATAATTTCAAAATTAAACAACTTGTACACCTTCAAAATGTTAAAATATGCGAATATTTCCATAATAGGATTTTTATCACGATTCAATATGTTTCTCAAACTCATATATTTACTATATTACTAATATTGATACTCGCTTTGTATTATTCTCAAACATCTGAAAAATTCGTTAAACTTCCAATAGGACCTCAGATTTTCCTTTTCACAAAGGGTTTTGTTTAATATTCCTTTCAAAACACTTTATCTTTCCTTTAATAAATCCAAATAAATTTCATTTTCAAAAAAAAAAAAAAAAAAAATCATGTTTTTTATAAAGTAAAAATTTACCGGTCAATTTTTCTCGTTTTTTCAAATATCTGAACCGGCCCGATAGCGGGCGAAGCCCGCTTTTATACTCTGTCATAATAATATCTGTCATGTGGACTAAATGCGATATTAAATAAAATCAATTTCAAAATTAAACCTGTTGTGTAGAGATCTTCAAAATGTTAGACGTCAGATTAATTTTCTTTTTAATTTTCTAATGACGTCATATTAAGCTGCTTTCTGTATTTACACATACTCATACTCCTTTTATTATCGACAAATGTTTGAAAATTTCCGTTTTATTACCAATAGGACGCCATATTAATCTTTTTTTCAAGTGGTGAAACTTTTTATTTCATTTTCATTTTTCACGTGGAAATCTTTCAATAAAAAATTAATTATTGTAGAAATAATTTTATTTTGGGATTTTTAACTGTTGGCAACTGCTATAACGAAAAATGTTTAAATTTAATAGGAAAAGGCTGTTAGAATTTTGGTTTTTTATCTCTATTTATTAAAATAAAACGATTTTTTCAAATTTTAATATTTTGAGTTTCATAGTAGACATTCAGCTATAAGTATACAAATTTTCATGACTGTAAGTTATATATAGTTTCTGAGAACGGGCTCTATGACGTATCGGACACATATTGACAACGAAGCGGGAGTAATAGGGTTTCGTGAGATGAACGAATCCCTAAAAAAGGCAAATGTTTCTTAACCTAAGAATGACAATGTGCAAAAATCTCTTCCCAGTTACCCACGATTCAGAAAACCATGTTTTTTACTTTAAAAATCCCAGAAACTAATCTTTTTTTTTACCCCTGTATAATAAATATAACTTATTACTATTTATGTAGTGGGTTTAATAAAGACATTACGTATTGTTTAAAACTTTTAATATGTTTACAGAAAATTACACAAAGAAATATCCAAAGAACTTAACAAAAGTAGAGGGTATTTTTATAATTCATTCTGTTTTCTAAAATAAAAACTACATATAAAATATTACCTTGAGAATAAGTTAAGAGATTTCACAGCAATAAAGAAAATGTCACACTTACCTAAGAAGAAAAAGAAAAAAAGGATTAGTTCATAATTAAATAAACCATCAAAACAGCATCAAAATATTCAGCATCAATGTAATAATGCATCAAATATTTGTATCTACACTGTAAAAACAGACAAAACTTTCTTAACCTAGTAAAATATAATACAGAGTGTCTCAAAAGTCTCCGTACAACTTCAAAAATTTATTACAAAAAAAAAATAATAGTCCTACAGCAAAAATAATTACAACAGTGCATAGAGTAACTTAAAAAGTTTTTTTTTTCTACAACCTTAGTAAACTTCAACATGAGATCCTTTCGTAGCACGAAGAATATCAAGACGATATTTCAATTCAATCCATGAACGTTTTTCAACAGTATAGCTACTGCTGTTTGGACCCTTTGTTTCAATTCCATGAGACTATTAACTTTTATTCAGATTTCATCACACAGTTGTAACTATTGTTGATGTTAGCATGCTGAAACGCACGTGGATGGAATTGGAATATCGACTTGATATTCTTCGTGCAACGAAAAGATCTCATGTACAAGTATACTAAGGTAGTAGAAAAAACAACTTTTTAAGTTACTCTATGTGCTGTTGTAATTATTTTTGCTGTAGGCCTATTATTTTTTTGTAATAGATTTTTGAAGTTGTACGGAGACTTTTGGGACACCCTGTATAACCACGAACGAAAATATGCAACAACTACTTCCGAGTTACCCACGTTTCCGAAAAGCGTTCTTTATTTTTAGAAATTCCGAAAACCAATGTATTTTTGAGATTTAAAGGAGCTTTTATTATTAAAAAAAGTTTCTTTTGGTGCCACTGATTTTTCAGAAAGGTATCCGAGTAGTTTTTATCAGCTCAAATAACAAAACTTCCTTTCAATTAAAAAATGTATTTTCACGTGAATATTAAGAAAGAGAAAGAAAACTTTGATGAAAATTACTTCATATTCGAAGCGATACTTTTAATTGTCTTATTCAAAACAATTTTCTTATAGCATCAGTATAAAATTAAGGGAGGCAGACATTGTTTACTTAGCCATTTTATATAAACTGATTTTTAAATGTTTAATTCATCTTATTTAATCAATCACGAAAACAGCCGTTAACTGTCGCGACAGCAAATTATTTGGCCATAAAAACCAAAAAATCCTCCACTCAAAGGGAAATGAATCGCAATCTGATTACAGAAGATCACCACTGGTCATTTAATTACAATTCCTTCGACCCTAATCCTTATAAAACTGATCAAGTTAGGGTGTTTTTAGAGCTTGTAATGTTTGAACGGGGGGTTGGCGAGGATAGCTGGTAGGAGGCAGAGCACCCTATATTACAAAAATATATAATATTTTCATAATACTTTAAAAGAGAAATCATTTGCTTTAAATGTAAATTTTCCTTGAATTCATATTTTAATTGTATAGCTTTCATATAAATCTAATTAGTTTTACATAATAAAATTAGATATTTCTTTTATTTAATTTAAAAGAAAATTTTTATTTTATATTTGGACTACATTTTTACTTAACAATGCTAAAATTTAAAGTTTTCTTTGAACTATTTTATTCTATGAAATACCATCTAAGCACGAATTAATCGTATGAATGATATTAATATAAATAAATTAAACGCATATGTACTTTGTAAAACGTATGATGCACGGAATTCATAATTCCATTAAAATTTCATAGAATGTAAACTATAAATCATCTGAGCTTAAACAGAATGAATTTTTAAAGAACTTACCAGCGTTCATTCTTAGTTACATGGAATTTTTAATCTGTTTTAATTTTTAATGCGTTTATAAGTAATAAAAGTTGTGCATGAGGAAATTTTAAAAAAATATTCTTTTAAGCATAAAAAAAACTAGAATATTTTCTCCTTACATAATAATGTTATTTTACTTTAATTGGGAATCAAGAATAAATAAATAGTTGACGGAGATATAAAACGAAAATACGATTCATATTTTTCATACATTATTTTTTTCAGTAAGACAAACAATACGTGCTTAAATAAAACACACATTTGAAGAGTAATCATATAAAAATTACGTAATTTTACAACACAGACATTAAATAATTGTTCCTAAGGGAACCATAACGATTTGAAATGAAGAAAATTGAAAGAAGTTTGATCGTGAATTAGGGAGGCTGTAATTAATTTAGGCTTTTTTATGTACATCTCGTAAGAAATACTACCTATTACATTCTCCTCTAAGTTGGAATTCCTGAAAAAATTTTGTAGATCTACACTGATCATGACTCTTAGAACCCAAAACCACACCCAGTTCAAAACTTTATCTATCTATCTATCTATATCACTTTTTTATGGACACGATAACTTCCATAATTCTGCACAAATCTTTTCCAAACTGATACATAAAATCAAGCGGCATAAAAACTCGGTCAAGTTTGTTAATGGGCAAAATCGAACCAACGGGGGGTGGGGGGGGGGGCAAATAGACGGCTTTTTATGAAAACAGAAAACCCCCCATAACTTCTTAATTTTGATACATGTCTAATCTGTTTAAAGTTATTATTACTTCTACGAAAAGGGCCAAAAATTTATGTATGACAGATTTTTGATTTCATTAAAAATGCCCAAAGAGGGGGAGGGGGGGATAGGGGTTAAAGAAAAAAAATCATAACTTCGTCAATTCACAAGATACCAAATCCGCTTAAATTTCTTATAAATGTTCTTAATATTATCTACAACTTTTACAACTTATCTACATATATTAATATTATCTACAACGACTGGTCTAGTATAAAAAAAATATATCTGTGTACTATGGTGAAGGCTCCTGTATTTTGAAAGATTATTTTTATGTATTTGTAAAACAGTTTAAACAGTTCCCAGCTAGAAAATGTTTGCACTTTTTTTGCAAAAAAGTTTCAATTGTGTACAATTTGTGCAAAAAAAGTGAATATTTTTGAATATTTCAAAAAGTGTACACTTTGTGTGCACATTATATGCATTTTTTATGCATACAAAAAAGTGCATATTTTTTGTTTTCAAAAACTGTGCAAATTTTTTGCATAAAATAACTGCCTGTTCCGTGTTCGCAAAAAGTGTGCATTTTTTATGCACAAAAGTCTTTACTTTTTATAGATGTAAGAATTTCTATATTCCAAGTTTTGATTATTTCTATGCATAATGGTGCCAATTCAAATCTGTAAATTTTTTCAAAAGTGCATGTATTTCCTATGAGAATACAATATTACCTAAAAAGAAACACTTCAACGTCACAGATTCGTGCCCCCCTTCCAGCAATATTTTCCTCCCTCACCCCCTCGAGGGATGTGAAGGTGGGGCTGGGGGGGGGATAAAACATATTTCACACTTTCTGTTCTTCTATGACCTGCAATTTGACTAATAATATAAGATTAAATTCTTTTTCAACATTTTTTAATAATAATTCAATGGGGGGGGGGAACCCCCTCATTGAATTGGACGTATGTACATATGTATATATTATATAGATATTATAAAGAAAAATACAGCTTTAAAACACATATTTTACTGTACATTATTTTTTTTTTTAATAATTTTTTTTCAAAAAAAAAAAAAACTTTTGTTAAAATTTTAAGTTTTTAAAAATTACAAACTTAAATGAGGAATATCTCAAAATTTTCTTCTCGGTAAATTTTCAAAAATTTTATTTTTTTTTTTTTAATTTAAATTTTTAAGATTTGAAATTTTATAATTTTACCCCTCTCAAATGCACAGTTGGGGTATTCTACATCTCCCAGAGACAGTGAAAATGATCTAAATTACATAAAGCATATATTCTAAAACTAATTAAATAAAATTCCAACTGCTAATTTTTTGAACAGTGTGACAGGCCGACAGGAGTGGAGGATATATTAGTTTCCATCTGCGCGTGCGCGGTGCCTTTCCTTCTGTTGTCGAGATACATGAGGCAAGCGTAAACAAGAATTGTATATACAAGATTCTAACCCAATTTTTCTCGCCTGATGTTGTCTATTTTACAGAAAAAAAGGTAAATTATTCAATTTTATGTTGTAATGTTCTCTAAAAAACATTGTAAATGAACGTTTGTTTGGAATAAAACCACCCTAATCCTAGTTATAAATGTTAGGCTTAAATGCTACGGCTTTTGGGGGAAAAAAAATATTTTAGCTGCTTTTAGCGGTAGTGCTTTTATCAATTTTCACAGTAACTTGTGATTTTCAGTTTAACTATAGCAGGGGTCATACAGACGCCTTACATTACTTAGAAACTCCGTAGAAATTAAAAAGTTTCCAAGGAGATACTTAAACTCCTTAAATAAACAAAACAAAATACTTCTTAAATTATCACAAAGTATAATTTAGCGTTCAACAATGATTAAAGAAAGTAAAATAAGTCTTCCCATGTTTATAAAAATTAAGTTCAAGTAATTACTGTCCTTCTAAGAAAAAAATAATAATCAAATTGTGTTTTTGTTTTGTTTGTACATACCCCTAAGTTTTCCCTTCAAAATTTGGTTTTTAAAATCTATCTGCATGTGATGTATGATGAGTATTTGAGAATTGACTGTCCTCTGTATCTGTAATATATGATTAAGCTAAGATACTTGTTTTTATTTTACTTTAAAGTTAATATGTTTAAAAGAAAGCTATGAACAATATTAATATGATTATTTATTGAGCTTCAACATGGGGTACAGTGGACCACCCACTCCTGGGGCACAGTGGTCCACAATCCACTCTGCTCCTGTAATGCAGAATGTTCAAAATATTTAATAATTGCTTATTTTCTATAAAGAAAGATTGTTTTAAAGTAGATTTAACTGTAAAATAAAGTAAACAAATAAAAATAACAATTTATTTAACATAGTAAGAAATATTTTGTTTTGTATTTACTGCCTTTGATAAATATAACTGTAGTCTAATTGTTGATGATTTTATTCAAGTAAGATTTATGAGACGCAAATTGAATGGAAATCAGTTTATTTCTTCTGAAACTGTAGATGAATCTGCTGTTGATGTCAATGATTTCATAATGTTGCTCTCAGACCCAAAATTATTTCTTGAAAATTCCAGGCTCAATCTTACTCATAAGTACTTAAGAATTTAATTTGCAAATTTTAATGTGAGCGGATTTTTTTGTACTTAAGTAATAACTTCAACTAAATTGCAATTGTTCCTGTATTGATCTGTTATTATTTTCAAAATATAATTTTTTTGTTTTTGCTTCAAAATTTATATTACTATGTTATTTTGGGGGTGAAGGGGCAACAAAAAATAATTAGATTAATGAAAAATAGATTTATATTGTATTTTAGATAATACCTAATAGTGGTCCACTGTACCACGGTGGGTGGACCACTGTACCCCGCTTCCGGGGTACACTGGTCCACTTCACAAGTGTATATAATTTTTTTTTTTTTTGAAAAATGTATTGAAAACTATGTTGTGAGAAAATTATGATGGATGTAAGAAGGTTTAAGGAATATTCAAAAATATTTTCATACAGATCGGTCAGTCTGTTAAAGAGAAAAAAAATGTTAACTGGAAAAGTGGTCCACTGTGTACCGGTCTCCCCTACATAAAGTTTAGAACAGAAGCAGTATCTTATTAGTTATTCGAGCTTTTTATTAATCTTTCAATCAAGCGGTCTTGGAAACCAAAACCACTCACAGTATGTATGCAACAGTTTTTGTGACAGCAATTAAGGGTTAAACTGCATAAAGTAATAAAGGAACAGCTTTGTGATTAACCTGCTGTGTGCCATCTTGTTTTTTAAATCAAGACATATTTGTTTTGTTTCTCATTTCCTTTCATCCATATTTACTTATTATAAACACATTATTTAATTTTATTGACTAATTTATTTATATTTAATAATATAAGTTAAAATGTTTTGATTTAAAAAATGAGATTTCTGACCTTGAGCGATAAATCAAAACATTTGTTTAGTTTCTGACATAATCAATAGGGTGGGTCGAAATCATTTCTATTACCGCTGCAGAGGCAGTCAAAATTTTGAAAAAAACGGCAAAAATTTCAATTTTTCGTTTTTTCTAGAGTTTTTAACTTTTATTATATGTCTAGAATTAAATAAATTTACATTATAGCTTGTAATAACTTATAAATGTGTAGTAATTTTGATCATGAGCATTGCGAACCAGGGGCGAGAGAGCCCCCCCCCCCCTTAAATTTGAGAGAAAGGGTTTTTTTGAAGTGATTTTCCGGAACGTTTTAGAGATTTTTTGTTGGGAGGGGGGAGAAAAAGTGAAAATTGAGTAGGAATTTATGTAAGATTTCTTCCTACTAAAAAAATCCTTAAATTTACCATAAAATCGCAAAAATTTCTTCAAAAACCCCTTTTTTCCAAAATTTAAGAGGGGCGGGCCCCTCTTGCCCTTGGTTGGCAATCCCCATCATCAAAATTACTAGACATTTATTAGTTATTACTAGACATAATGTAAATTTTTTTAATAGTAGACATATAATATGAATTTGAAAAAAAGTAAAAAACGGAAAATTGAAATTTTTGCCGTTTTTTTTCAAAATTTTGGCTGCCTCTGTGGCGGTAATAGAAATAATTTCACCATAATGACATTTTATTGGAACATTACTAACATCTTGATGTAGCTTTTGCATTCTATTAGAAATTGTATTGGTATGGTTGGATAATTTAATTTAAAAAAAAAAAAAAAAAGCGATTTTTTTAAACTTTGCCCTCTTTGCGGCGGTAAAAGATATTTAAAAGATATTAACCATTTGGTGTAATATTTTGTGAATTTATTCCTTATTACCAATGGCAACTTTTCCGCACTATTACGTTTCGATTACATAAATTTCGGTTTTTTCGACCCACCCTAATAACCAAGTTAAATCAAAACATTTTAACTTCTATTATTAAATATAAATAAATGATTCGATTCAATGGCCAAATTTGGCTATGGCCCTGGCTTAAAATTTTCATGATAGTACAATTTATCACAGTATTTTCCGTCATTCTCCACATATCTTGGGAAACTTTCCAAAGTCCTTCAATGTCTGTGTATGGTGGCTTTCTAATGTTCGCTTTAACAAGACAAATGTAGAAAAGTCCATAGGGGTGGGGGGTGTCAGGTGATTTTACACGTGCTAATTATTGCTTGCATATAGTATGAAATATCATTAGAATTTCAAGAGTTATTTGATTAACATCATACTTTTAAAATTAAAAAAAAAAAAACAGAAAAGAAATAACAATAATTTGAAATATATATTGGAAGTTTGAAATTGAATTGATTCAATAAGCGAAACAAAAGTATGTTTCCTCCGGTATATAGCTGGTCATTAGTAAAAAAATTGCATACCAGGGTGAAGGCTCGTGTATTTTGCAATTTTATTTTTTTGTGTGTATTTGTGAAATAGTTTAATGTGAAATATCTGATCTTAATTTTAAAATTAAAAAGAAAAAGAAAAGAAGTAATAATAATTTGAAAAAATATCTTTGAAATCGGGAAGTGGGCATAGTTTGAAACTTGTTTCAAATACATTTAATAATGTTATACAAAAGCATGTCTCCTTTGGTATATATCTGGTCGTTATTAAAAAGTCCGTGTACTATGGTGAATTCTCGAGTATTTGGCAAAGTTATTTTTATGTATTTGGAAAACAGTTTAGTGTGAAATACATGATTAGAAATTCAAAAGTTACTTTGTTTATAATATTTAAATTTTAAAGTTAAACAAACAAACAAACAAAATAAAGAAGAAGAAGAAAAGAAAAGATATGAAAATGTAAGAATACAATTTTGAAATACTACTGTGGGCAAAAAATAGTAAGACTTTTTAATTTAAATTTCGCGCGAAAACCCATTCGTCGAAATATTTTTTTTTCTAGGTTGGTATGACTGTCAGTGACATCTGTGCCAAATGTCACACCAAAATAATCATTAGTGTTTAGTATACGCTTGTCTTTCTGAAGTACAAAAAGTGCATTCGGCGATTTTTACAATGAGTGAAATTATTCAACAAAGAAGATTTTGTATGCGGAATCAAATCTCTGGTGCCGTAACGTTCAGAATATTGCAAAAGGCCTTCGGTGATAATTGTTTGTCGCGAGCAAGTGTTTTTGATTGGTACAAATTATTCAAAGAGGATCGAGAACGCGTTGACGACGAACCACGTCCAGGACGGCCATCAACATTAACTGATGATCAACACGTCAATAAAATCAAGGAATTGGTGCTTGAGAATCGACGATTAACAGTCAGAGACCTTACTGGCATCGTTGGAATATCGGAAGGATCAGTGAAAACCATTTTGAAAGATGCACCGATAATGCACCGTCGCATACTGCATTAATTCTTCGTGAGTTTTTCGCCAAATTTTCAACCAATATCGTGCCGCAACCACCGTATTCGTCTGATTTAGCTCCGTGTGACTTCTGGCTATTCAGCAAAATCAAACGACCGCTCCGGGGAAACCGTTTTGAGTCAATTGAAGACATTAAACGTGAATCGCTACGCGCATTGAAGGCTATTCCGGAAATTGACTTTAACAACTGTTTCGAGGATTGGAAGAAACGTTGGCACAAGTGTATTGGGGCCAGGGGGGGATTACTTTGAGGGGGACGAAATAGATTTGGAAGAATAAATTAAAAATTTTAAAATTATGAACAAAGTCTTACTATTTTTTGCCCACAGTAGTAGGATAATCCGTAATAGTTTAAAACTCATTTTAGATACATTTAATCAAGCGATAAAAAGGTACCTCTCCTTTGGTATATAATTGGTCATTATTAAAAAAGAAACTAACAAATTATATATGCAATAAATTCTTAGCAAATAAGCTGTAAATATCAAATTATAAACTAATCACACCATTATGTATTATTTTCAGACGGTCTTAAGAAAAAGAAAGAATATGATATAACTTTTATATTTTCCTTAAAATTATACTTTAATTGTAAATATTCATACATAGCTAAGTATGTATTTTCTTATGCTAATATAAAAAAATATTTTCTGATTTAATTTATAAAACAATTTTTATTTTATTCTTGGATTATATTTTCATTTTTTCCTACAGTAACTAACATTAGTAAAATATAAAGCTTTTTTTTAAAAAACTATTTTATTCAGTTAAACAAGCAAGTATTAAAATATTAATCTAAATAAATTAAACTCATATATATATATCTATATGAAAAATGCATGATACACAAAATTTATTTTAAGCGAATGTAAACTATAAAATATCTAAACAAAATATAATGAATTTTCGAAAAACTTAACAGTATTCTTAATTAAATAGAATTTTTAATGCTTTTAAATAATAAATGCATATTATGTAATATAACATTTTGTAAATAATAAATGCACTTTTTATGCGTAAACATTAAAAAAAATGTTAAGCATAAAAGATTTTAGAATATTTTCTCCTTAAGTAATATTGTTATTTTTCTTTAATATACAAAATCAAAAATAAATAAATAGTTAACGGTGATGTAATAAATTATACATTCGTTATACATCATTTTTTTCAACAGCACACACAATACGTGCTTTAAAAAAAACAAAAATTGTAAGAGTAATCAAATGAAAAGTGCCCAACTTTATTTCTGGAATATAAGGATATAAAGTTAACATATTTTGCATTTTTTAAATTAACTATAATGGAGTTTCTGCATTTTACAGAGTTTATTTTATATTTAGAAAGCGGTTTAGTGTGAAATAGCTCAGATTGTTTAACATATTACATATGATTAAACGCGCGAAAAGTTAAATTATAATATTTAAATTTTAAAATTAAGGTGGATAAAATTGAGAAATATGAATTCCAAGAATATAGTTAAAAATTATTCAAACACACAAAATTCCTGATTAATGTTTTTTACTACTCATTTCAAAATTTAAGTTGTTTTATTAATAATAATTTAATTTTAATGTTAAAAAAATGAATTTCATAAACATATTTTCAAAATTATGCATACGCACAACATTCCTGATTAGAAATAATCATAAATAGAAGGTTTTTGACTACTTATTTAAAAAAATATATATATTACTGACATTTAAATTTTAAAGTTAAAGAAGAAAAAAAAACGAGAATAAAACATTTCAGGAATATATCTTCTAAATTACGCAAACACGCAAAATGGATGATTAAAAACAAAAACAAATAGAATGATGGTTTATTGTCTGTGGTTTATTCTGTTGAGTTGTCTCATCTGACAGACACCAGATGTTACTCCCAAAAGGTTGTCTGACTGAATTATGTCCGTCAGAGTTGTCTAAGTAGCTCAGTTGACAGCACGTTCACATGGAAAACGAACGTTCTTTGGTTCGACTCCTGGTATGGACACTCTTTTCTGAGTTTAGGAATTTTCCAACACATATGATTTCTTCATAAATCAATTTGATTGGGGATAAAAAAAAGAACGATCTATGTATCAAGCATTCATTGGAGCTCCTTTGCTTGTGGCTTATCCTCTTGTGCTGTCTATTGTGACAGACCAGATGTTATTGCCAAAAGGTTGTCTGACTGAATTATATCCGTTAGAGTTGTCCAAGTAGCTTAGTTGACAACACGTTCGCATGGAACTCAAAAGGCCCTAAGTTCAAATAATGGTATGGATACTTTTACTCAGTTGAGGAATATTTCGCTTGTATGATTTCTTTATCCATCAGTTTTTATTAGAGGTAAAAAAAAAAGTTTAAAAAAAAGAAGATCTACGTATCGATCATTTATTAAAGTTCCTTTGCCTAAGGTTTATTCTGTTGTGTTGCCTTATCTGCCAGACCAAATGTTATTGCCAAAAGGTTGCTGACTGAATTATGTCCGTCAGAGTTGTGCAAGTAGCTCAGTTGATAGCACGTTGGCATGGAATGTGAAAGGTCCTAAGTTCAAATAATGGTATGGACACTTTTTTACTGAGTTTAGGAATTTTCCGCTTGTATGATTTCTTTATCAATCAGTTTGATTGGAAGTAAAAAGAAAAAAAGATCTACGTATCAAGCATTCATTGGAGCTCTTTTGCTTGTGGCTTATCTTCTTGAACTGTCTATTGTGACATACCAGATGTTATTGCCAAAAGGGTGTCTGACTGAATTATGTTTGTAAGAGTTGTCCAAGTAGCTTAGTTGGCAGTACATTCGCATAAGGTCCTAAGTTCAAATACTGGTATGGACACTCTTTCACTCTGTTGAGGAATTTTCCGCTTGTATGATTTCTTTATCAATCAGTTTGATTGGAGGTAAAAAAAAAAAAAAAAAAAAAGATCTACGCATCGATCATTCATTGGCGTTCTTTTGCCTAAGGTTTATCCTGTTGAACTGCCTCAGATACCAGACCAAATGTTATTGCCAAAAGGTTGCTGACTGAATTATGTCCGTCAGAGTTGTGCAAGTAGCTCAGTTGGCAGCACGCTGGCATGAAACGCAAAAGGTCCTGAGTTCAACTAATGGTGTGGACACTGTTTTACTGAGTTTAGGATTTTTCAACATGTATGATTCTTTTATCAATCAGTTTGATTGAGGTAAAAAGTTTAAAAAATAATAATAAATAATAATATAAGGAATATATATGAATGAAAATCTGTTAAATTATTTATGCAACGAAAAATTCTTTGAAAATATGAAAAATGCCTCCATCGTTTAAAGTACTATTAGGTAATTACGTCTTATGTACGATTACGTAAGTAAGCATTTTACTAAATTTATCACTTTTAACGATATTTTTTTCTTGTGTGTTTGGCATGGTTGGATTTTGAAAGAACATGCTCAGAGCTAAACGCGCTATTAAGCAAATCGAGGTGCACAGAAATAGATGAACTAACAAAAATATGTAATGATTAAATTAATTTAGTGTTAAAAAACAACAATGACTATGTTTTCTTCGAAAAAATATTTTATAAAATGTTATCAGGAGTCGTACAGTTCTTCCACAATCTTCGATGCCATACTTTTTGAAATTGTAAGATGTGTAAGCACCTGGATTTCGATATCAATCCTGTGCTTTTTGATACTGCTACATAACTTTTGCGAACAGCTTTTAATTTCAGAAGAAGTAAAATAAAATATGAAAAGACAAGTAAATATTTGAAA
Organism: Maratus michaelseni; assembly: GCA_963931845.1. Taxonomy (NCBI): domain Eukaryota; kingdom Metazoa; phylum Arthropoda; class Arachnida; order Araneae; family Salticidae; genus Maratus; species Maratus michaelseni. The sequence continues at coordinate 112,475,932 of OZ007598.1, read as the reverse complement.
AAACAATAAAAAAATACATATCTAATATATAACTATGAATCAAAAGCCGGAATATTGATTTTTAAAATAAAGAAAAATCATATTAAATATTCAGGGTCCATATACGGATTTTGCCCAATAACTTTATTTTTACTCGGTTGATCCGAGTAAACCGCCTGATATGTTCTTTAAAAAAAAAAAAAAAAAAAAAAAAGGAAATTATGACATACTGTTTAGGAAAAAAATGGGTCCTTTAAAGGACGCTTCACAAAATTTTTCATTTCAAAAAAGGACCCATTACAAAATTATTTCCCCTAAAACAGGACCGTTCACAAAATTATTTTCCCTAAAACAGGACCCTTCACAAAATTCTTTGTCTTAAAAATAGGTTTTTCACAAAATTTTTCTATCTTTAAACAAAACATTTCACAAATTAATCATTTAAAAGTAAAATCTGACCTGTCACTTTTACATATATAAAGAAAATATGTGTATTTTATATCCATATATCTTCTTAAAAATGCATAAACAAGAACCTGAATATAACGACTATTTCAAATTCACAGAATTATGATTAGATTTTTTACAAATATAAAAAGCTGTTCACAATTTCACAAAAACAGGACCCTGTGAAAAAAGTCTGGACAGGCCCCTGCATATACATCAATGCAATTTGATAAAATATGATGCAAATTGACCTTTAGAAAATACCGGCAGTACAAATCGGAATAGCTTGTTTATTCCTTAAACTCCGAACATGATTTTACAAAAATGCTCCGAATTTTGCTGATACCTAATTTAAACTCGAATTTCTAACATCAAATAAGCTAAAAAAAGACTCAATAAAATGCTGCAACTCAAGATTTCCGACAATTTTTGTCGACTCAAACACATGCACTCTTCTGAATCTTTTTCGTTTCTTTGCACAACGACTAAGCATTTTTTTTTTCTTATTTTCATCCAATTTTATCTTTTAAGCATGTTTTGCAAATTTATAGATTATTACAAATCAAAAAATTACAAAGTACTTGTTTAATGTAAACATTATTTCATTTTGATACTAAGGGGTTTCAATCTGCGGAGGAAAAATTAATTTTAATCGCCTTACATTGTAAATTATTTTGTTAGACTATATATACACATAAATTTCCACTAAATACACCGATTTTGATAATTTTGTTTGTTCAAAAGATGACATCGTCTAAGTTCCCTCGTTTAAATTTATTAATTTTAAAATGACTCAATATTTCTGTATTCCTTCTTCATGTTCAAACTTTCTTAAAATTATTTGAAATTTGAATATGTTGCTAAGATAAACAGCAATGTCTTCTTTTTAAAAACAGCTCTCTTTTTTCATGGACTTATAAAATATTCAAACAGGTTTATTATCATTTAAGGCGATTAATATTTCAGTAATACGTAAATTTATTAACACTTTCAGGGGCAAGGTATTTATGCCGCTAAAATGTTCACATATTTGAATGACACAAGGATTTACGAACAATTTTATTTGAAAATAAGGAAAAGCTTTTCTTCACATACACTGCGAATTCTCGGCCCACATTGGGAACACATTTGGAACATTTCGATTCAAAAAAAGTGTTCCAGTTACCTTAATGTGTACTGAAATGTATTCCGAATATGCTCCGCTAATAAGAGAAAGTGTTCTGAAAGTGTTCCGAAAGTGTACCGAAAGTGATATTTGTTAAATCGAAACTTGGGAACACATTTGAGAACATATTGGGAGCACATTTGGGCACACATGTGAAATCATCGCTTTCAAAAAGTGCGCTAGAAAGTGAGCTAAAACAAAAGAAGTGTTTGTTCTCAGAAGTATTCTAAAAACAGTTCCAAAAAGTGCGCTTCAAAGTGTACTAAAAAAGGGGACAAAATAAGTGCTCTAAAAAGTGTTCTGAAAAGTGTATAAAGATTTGCAGTGTACATTATAAGAGAAAAAAAAAATATTCCGAAATTATGGTGTCATTGTGGCATTTGGGGATTAAACTTAAGTGAGATATATAATATCCCAACACTCTTTCAAGGTGTTAATCGCAACACGATTATATAATGTATGTATCGTATATTACTGCGTATAATTCACTCCATTGTATAACACGCACCTAAACTATCAGACTTCATTTTTTTTTTTTTTTTTTTTTTTTTTTTTTTGCCCCATCAGTGGCTGAGAGGTTCTGCTCTCGAAGCTGGTAGACGGGAGGTGCTGGGTTCGATCCCAATCGCGCCCGTCGGCCTAATCGTTCGGAGTTTTCGTGGTTTTCTTCGAGCCGTGGATTTATCCATGCGTAAATACGGGTTAGGTTCCCTTAGAAAGACCCCCACGAAGGGCACTCCCCCTGGGCCTATATCCCATGTGTAGATAATTGACCGTCAATAATCAACCCAACCCAACTCATTTTTTTATTTTTTGGTATACTCGTCGTATAACACCTTCTTTGGAAAAAAAAAAAAAGAAAAACCTTAATCAGATAAATAGCAAAAAATTAAATAAAGAGTATTGAGAAGTACATTAACTATCGGTTTCACGTAATCTGATAGCAAAAATTATTTTTTAAAAATAAATGGCATGGTCATTAAATTAGAAATCATAGGTCTTACTTATAATCATCTTATAATCTTTCGTTTTCATAAACAGCATATAACGTGCACCTGTAATTTTCTATCAGTTTTCTAGTACCAAAAGTTCGCGTTGTACGCCAGGTTATACGGTATACTTATACTGTAATGAAAGGGTGGGCAGACACGATGACCTGGCGTGCAAAAGATTATTTTATGTATACTTACAAAATGAACCGTTTGTTTAACCCTCGTACATAAAAATAATAATGAAGAAAAAAAATGTTTATCAATGCATCTCAAAATCCTTCTTACTACCTGAGTGTCTACAGTCAGAAAATCTCATTTTGGCAATAGACCGCAATGGTACTATCTGCGCTCCTAGTCTGATAATAAATACCATAGATCGGAATAAATAAAAATTAAATTGTTTGTCATATTACGTTTTATAAGCTGCCTATCACAAAAATTTTCTATTTAATATTTAAATAGCAGAAATTATAGACACTTCGTTTAATTGAAAGATTTGTAATACTTTTATGCATTTATATAAGGCAAAAAATTCTAATAAAAAGTTGTGGTAAAAGCGTACGATTTATTATTTGAATAGTCTATTTTCTGTAACATATAACAAGATAAAAATGACATATTTATCTCAGATTAATTTCAGAAAAACTATTTTTTTTTTTAAATTGACTATTGAATAACGGACAGATATAACAGGTAACTCAAAGTTTCAACGTCGAAAATTTCTTAATACTATAATTTAGCTATTTTACACTTCATTATCTGCATAATTTTGACTCTTTACGCTTAATATACACTTAGCAATTCTCATATTATTCAACTATTTGTGCAAAATATCATACACATAATTCTACTATTCTCGTTGCTCTGCTACAGTTGACATAAATAGGAACTGTAACAGAACAGCAAGATAAAATTCATCAAAATAACCTAATAACATTCCACGCCCACACTATTCTACACCCACTAATTAAACTTATTCAATTTTTGAATAACAACAGGGTAGGTGCAGCACTTTAGCGGTCTTCCACTCAGTAATTGTAACATAACCTTGTTCGACATTTCAAGCATTCAAAGAACTTTTTCCAAAGCCCGAAAAAAATCCTTTATTTTGATCTTTAATGGTCAAGAATCCTTGAACATGCTCTCTAGTGGCAAGTCCACCCACGATCTGAAGGACGTATAAGTGGTTGGAGTCACGTTTAACAAGCGATTGAATTGTTGTAAGTGCAGGCTACTGTAACTTACTAATCTTACGCAAAAACAATCGTTGTACGTCAGAATTACGGTTCTAACAACCATCCATTAAACTTAACAATACGTCTTTATGTTCAAGCATCATGATTTATGAATTCTTCACAGACTGTCTGATAATTTATAATGCATTTAGATAAGGTTGGTAAAAAAGTTTTTCTTACTATACTTATTGTTATAACCGAAACATAATGTAATTTGAAGGAGGTTAGATATTTTTCTTCTGACGCAAAAGTATCAGTTCTCTTTGCGATAGTTCAAGGTTTCGGATTTAAGAGATTTGTATCAAATAATGACGCTAAAAATAGACAGAGGAGAAGAAAAAAAAATATTGTTTGAAAAATAAATTTCATGTTTTTATTACATTTCTATTCAAATCAAAGCCATTAAATAATAAGCCCAGTCAGATAGTGTTAAATTTGTTAGCGACACACTAGCGCCAAACCTCTGCTGCGGAAGGAGGACAAAACAGAAGTGGGTCGCAGAGAATCGATACAATTTATTTATATCGATATTTTATACGATTTTTATCGATGTTTTGTTTTTGCACTTCCTTTAAAAGCTTGCTAATTATTGGGATCTTTTACATTAAAGCTAAAACTATAATGAAAAAAAAAATGTGGAAATTTACTGGATTAATATTTCTATATAAATATAGTGGTGGCGAAGAAGTTTATTTATTTATTAAAAGTTAAATAAAAAGTGATGGAAATTTACATCACTATGCAATTAACCCTTTCCGGCACAGACAAATTATGTTCGTAAAATGTGAAATTACTGACTGACACCGGAATTTACAAACGACTTTCTTAGAAAATATGAACTCCTTATTTTAAGCTTTAATTTTAGAAGCAAAATTTTATTAAAATATTCTTGGTGCCGAATGCAGCACTCCCAACCGCTAGATGGCGCTATTTTCAACTTGCGAAAAGTTTCCCATTTATCTGACTGGGCTTATTATTTAATGGCTTTGATTCAAATGGACAGATAAAACGTTCGAAAAATCTTTTATTGGCAATTGAGAGTTAATTTCTTATAGCCCTTGAAGGACGGTGTGATATCGTCACAACCCTGTCAAATTATAGAACATGAGAAAATGCATTGTTCATTACTTTTAAAAATGGGCCGATTGTCATCACTAATTTTTATTAGAAATCTTCGCCTAGTAAAAATATTAATAATGTTTCTGGGAAGAACAGAATTGCCTATAGCTTTCTGTTTTATTCTTAGATGCTGAAATACCGGAAATTTAGAGAATTTTTTTTCTTATTTTAAGTAATCACAAATGTTTGTCATTAAATAAACCAAAAATTTCTATTTGAAATTTCTGGTATGGGTTCATAATTTCTGAATAAAAGAAAAGGAGGCTAAACTGGCAACTCTGGTGAAGAATACTATTAAAATTTTGTGGTGGCAATTGGCTCATATTTAAAAGTAATGGAAAATTCATTTTTTCACATTCGATAGTTTGACATGGTAACGGCGATATTATATAACCCACTTAAATTTAATCTCGAAATGACACAACGGCACCAGAATTTAGGAATAAATTTTGCTTTTACAATGTACGTGGAGAAAATATTTTACTTATTTTCAAATAAGTTTCTTCTTAAATCCTGGTGTCATTCAACCATTTCAACGTTTTAGCAACAGAAGTACTTTGACTCTGAAAGGGTTAAAAAAATCAATTTAGTAGTTGGTTATGAAACCATCTACAAAAATGAGAAACTCGGAGACGAAGTTTGCGAATTCTATTTTGTGTGGCTCGAGCCGGGTAGCTGAAGAAATGTAGAGTTGTCCTTGCAAGTATATATGAAATCATGTTACTTTTCTTTCAAAAATATCTTAATATTTTTATTTCGTCCTATCGCTTTGTGGTACTTCTTTTATAATTCAAGGTGTTTTATCCACATGGTATAGTCAGTAAATTTCCCGAATCCCTCATGTTTAAAAATAACATAAACTACTTCTCTTATACAGAAACTTTATGTGGTAACACAAATAACACTACTTCCTGATTAAAAATTACTAGCTTTTGCAATAAAAAAACTTGGAACTCCTTTTAAAGATCATTTAAAAATTCATAAATAATAAATATTTTCAGTATTTTAAAATTAAAAAATCGTTCACTTCAAAAATTTCTAAATGAAATATCTAAAAATTTCGGTCTCAATCAAAGTTCCACATTGTTAAAACAAACAATATCATTATTATAAATATTTTTGTTCGTTATGTATCTTTCTTATTAAATTCTTTTTTTGTACTTTTTTACATGCGTATTTGTCTTTCTGAATAACACTTTTTTTAAATGAAACTTCAGTCATTAACTTTTGAAAAAAAGGTACGCTTTTTGTTAATGTTTAACTTATTTTTCCTTGCACAATAGAAAACAACAACAAAAACTTTTATTTGAAGTTGAACTCATTAAAAACTTCAGCATTTGAAAAAAAAAAATGTTGACAAGAATTCGGATGTATCAAATGACTTGTCTCCATATGCAGATAATACAAAAAAGATTCTTTTAAAAAGAAAATAGAAACCTCTAATGAATGATTCGTCGTCAATAATAATATAATTTTTTTCTTCTCTTTTTCATGTATGTGTGTGTTTGTTTTCTTAAAAAAATAAGTCAAAGATTTTTGTACTGAACTATATAAATGAGTGACATATCATGCTTTGCCAATCATAGAAATTAATGCAACATAAATAAATTTCTCAGTAATGTTTTAGGTAGCTTCTAGAGTTGCAAAGGCTAGAAAAAAACCCGATTTAAATCTGGGAATAAACTTGTTTTTTGGGAATAAACCAGGTCTTTTGGGAATAAACCGGGTCTATTGGAAATAAACCTGGGAATAAATCGGTTTTTTGCAACTCTAGTAGCTTTTCTATTGTAGTGGATTAGCAACTGTTTTATAAAGGCATTCTAGTGTTTTGAATGAGAACGTGATGTCACAACCTAACATGTGGGCGCAACAGCGACCTCTGTACTTTATTTTACTTTAATTTTCGAAGTATGCATGTTTGCGGGTTCCTGTGTTTCGCAGTGTGTTTATGTAAATTTTAGCTTCTTTGGTCAATCGGCAGCAGTATAAAAGCAAGAACGAAAGTTTATATCGGCGGATTTCAGTCGGGTCTCTCCCTTGTGGTAACTTAAGACAGCTCTTAACAGCGAATACTGTGATTGCTTCCTGCAGTGAAGATTTCATTGAATAAAAGATTATCCGTTGTTAAGATAGTTTTGAGTTATACTGGGTGTCCGAAAAAGGTTGGGCTGATTTGAAAGAATCATAACTCTAAAAACAATTGGGTAAATGCAATTATTTTTTCTCAAAGTACTCGTCAAATATCCAAGATTTGTTAGATGCAGCTGTTTTAAAATCGTGACATTCAAATGATGCACAGAATCGATGATCGAAAAATGCAAATCTCACCACACATTCGCAATTTTAACTTTTTGCTTAGGTTATTTGTGTACATAGTGGATCCTTTCCTACTAAATCGAAGATGCTGAAGAACTTTCTAATTGACATTTTTCCTGTAACTCCAATAGTTTTACACTTATACGCTTTCCACTCCGGAAGAAATTGCGAATGTGTGGTGAGATTTGCATTTACATATAATCGATTCTGCGCATCGTTTGAATGTTACGACTTTAAAACAGCTACATCTAACAAATCTTGGATATTTGACGAGTGCTTTGAAAAAAAAAATAATTGCATTTACTCAATTATTTTTAGAGTTATGATTCTTTCAAATCAGTCCAATCTTTTTCGGACACCCGTTATTTCAAATATTCAGAAGTCACGGGTTGCTATTATTTTGAAAGTTAAGATTGTGTTAACGAATTTTGCTAGATCTAGCTGAAAGCATCGAGAGTTCATTGGCTTTAGTAGTGGATTATCTTAGCAGTGATCTTTACGTAAGTGGATCTTTGTTTAGTAATATTTTCTAGTAATTTCTAGTGAAGTGTGAGTTAATGACTGAATTTCGGAAATCATTGTTTAGTATAGGCAAAACTTGTGAAAAGACTCTACCACATCCCTGCCTAATTAGTTTAAATAAACATAGTTTTAAACCTTAAATTCTCGTCATGACTGAGCTAGTTGGTAAAGGCACTAACCAACAGGTCACGCAATTACAAATAGTAAGTAATAAGATCTACCTATTTTAGACTTCCGAAGGAAAGCAGTCACGGAAAATTTCGGTACATTTACTTTAACCATGTACCGAATGTAATGTACATGTAACCATGTAACATGAATCTTAGACCCCAAAACCACCCTCCGTTCAAATGTTGATATATCTTTTTTGATTTTTGTCATGCGATAGCACTTGTATTTACAAACCGATTTGGATGTGACTGAGCATATGTAGAGGGTTAGCGAAGATCTCGTCAAGAGTTCCTTAGAAAGCTTGATGCGACATTCTGTTTCAAATAGAGGCCACTTAAAAATTTCAAACTCAAAAAATATACAAAAAAAATAGAAATTCAAAATGTATTTTTTCTTCAGTTTTAAGCCATGATATGAGGATTCCGGAGCGTATTTTCTTTCTATTATATCGTAAAAAATGGCTGAGATATATCACTTTGAAGTTATAGACAGGAGTTTATCCCCCTCTTTTATTCGGAAATTCCGAAGAGAACCTTTTTGTTTTATTCAATGACAGATATTTCCTGATTACATAAAGTAAAAATTCCTTTTTTGGAATTTGCGGCATGAACCTGAAATTTCTGAATAAAAACGGAGGAAAACTGCCAATCCTGGTTGTAGAGTGTCTGATATTTTGAAACAAGATAATGGATTAAAAATAAGGCATTCTTCCGTAGTCGTGTTCACTGTTAATTTATGTTTTAGTGAATGTGATTTCTCGCAATATTAAACTTCATTGTTGCAACTCTCATTCGCTTAAAAGTACATAGTCATATCATAAAATTACATCATATTTAAAAGAAAAAATATGATGGTATTCATATAATATTCGGACACAGGCATTCACGTGCTCACGTAATTACGTAACGGTGTCCTCCAGCATGAAATTCTCGCTAAGCTTAAAGATACTTGACGATTTATCCCGCAATTTGGCATAAAAAAATAAGTCGCCATAAATAAAGCCAATTTGACGATAGCTCACTTATTCCTCGAAATTGTCATTCAAATTCAGTATTGAGGAAAAGTGAGAATCTTCTATAATCGAGTTCCACGCATTTTAGTTTTTATGTTTTCAAATAAAATTAGCTGAATTTTTAAAACAAAAGAATACGAAATCTACCTTCTCGGCACAAGCTGGAAGAATTTTTGGAATATAAGCAAACTGCTAAATGCAAAGAATCTCAGCGTTGTATCTGCTGTTATTGAACTGTAATTCACAAATATTCTAAACTGGATACTCTTCTTTTAAAGATTTTTAGAACATAATTTGAACCTGAGCATGATTTTTTAATTCATAAACTAACAAAAATATTAAAAAATATATGAGCACTAGTATCAGGCATAATCTTCAGCATTACATCCATTTTGCTTAAATAAAGTTTTGTTTTAATTATTTCGTCATTATATCCATTTCTACAGTTAGGAAGTATATAATAAGTCAGGCTTAATACAGGCTTAACACTTACTTTGCGTTTTAAAGAAGCATAACAAAATAGTTTTTACTATTTTTTTTTTTTTTTTTTTTCATATTTAATCATTTTAAAGTGCTAGTCTTCAGTCACTTAATATCTGGATTACTAGTGTATAATAAAACTAGTCGTTGGGGGCCACCGTAATACTTACCCATCATGGATATGCACAATATAAAATATGAAAAAAAAAGCATGCGTAAATTATTTATAAAATGCATTGCAATTCGAATAAAATCGTGACTTGATGACGTCATAAACTTTAAATCGAGGCTAACGAAAAAGAAAGTCTACCGTGGTACTTTACGCGTATCTTTTTTAACAGACTGCCGGAGTCACGTGATGCTCGAATGCACCAATGCAGGTGTACGAAAAGAGCACCACGTCACTCTAGCGGTCTGTAAAAAAAGATAAGTGGAATGCACCGCGGTAGCCTGTCTTTTTCGTTAGCCTCGCTTTAAATCGAGGCTAACGAAAAAGAAAGGCTACCGCGGTACTTTACGCGTATCTTTTTTTACAAACCGTGGGAGTCACGTGATGCTCGAATCCACCAATGCAGGTGTACGAAAAGGGCATCACGTCACTCTAGCGGTCTGTAAAAAAAGATAAGTGGAATGCACCGCGTAGCCTGTCTTTTTCGCTAGCCTCGCTTTAAATGCTCTATTGCCGAATGGCTTAAAAGAAACATCCTTATAACTCCAAAATTGATAATCATATTAACTAACGGTTTACTGCGTCGGATTAAGCCTCTCATTTCAAATTAAAATATATCTTTGAATTAAAATTTGAATGAAATACAGGGTCAAGAAAAATCGAAGAGTGTGGAAAATAGGTTTACAAATATCTCGGCAACTCATTATCCGATCGACTTCATTCTTTATGCAAAATTTATGTTTTTTTATTGTCTTTTATATTCGCCCCTTAAAATAAACAATTTCGAAAATTTTTATATACCTTTTATCAGAACGAATATTTCGATAGTCAGAAAAAATAGTTCCGGATAATCGAGGTTACTGAAATTCAATAAGCTTCTTCCCAATATTACATACTAAGTACATACCAAATTTCAAGTATCTATCTCAATTTTTTCGGGAGGTAGAGGGCTTACAGACACACACACACAGACAGATCGACGGCAATTTTTTTTTTCAAACAATATGTTTTTCGGAATCTCCAGTATCTGAAACGTGTAAATATGTCAAAAAAAAAAATTTTTTTTTTCGATTTTCAAAACTATTACAAGACTTACCCGATACTACGTATGATGGCTAAGTAATATGAGATCCACCAAGGTGTGAAATGAGCTTCTTTCGATATTCAAACATTCAAACCCTAACTTCAATGCATTTTATACACTAAATTCCTATTACGATACATAAAAATTAACTCAGAGTACCATCTACGAAAAACTTATAAAAACATTTTAGACTTTAATTAAATGCAAATGATGTCATTATATACGGGAAATGCAAAGCTTTAGATGGGGAAACCAAGTCCTTTCTAAGATTATAATTTACTGAATATAGGGCAGTTTTTAGCAGCTGCATCCCTTTAACAGGCAGATATTTGGGATACTCTTTCTTCATAATTCATTTACAATGCAGCTTCCTTCCTTTTTCGTATTCTTTTAAAAATAACGTCTCATCAAAAGAAAAAAATATAGCCAGGCAGATGCTACAGCTCCCTAAATAGATGCACTTATTGAACATCTGGTAGGAATCATTTTTCGAAGCTGGCTACAGGCAGATTTTTAAATTGAACCGCATATTATTTCTATTTGAGGAAGGAAAATTAATTGCAGTCAGTTCCTTTACGTAATTTTTTACTTTCTTTTACTTCTATAGAAATCGAAGTTGATTTTTAATTGGAAATGAAAAAAACCTCGCTTGAACTGAAAACTAAAAGTGTATATTAACTGATGAAAACTAAAAGTGAGGGCAATTAAAAGCAAAAACATTAACTCTGAAGGATATTTTGTAATAAACTGTGTTACAGCTCCCTAAATAGATGCAATTATTGAACATCTGGTAGGAATCATTTTTCAAAGCTGGCTATAGGCAGATTTTTAAATTGAACCACATATTATTTCTATTTGAGAAAGGAAAATTAATTGCAGTCAGTTCCTTTAAGTAAATGTTCACTTTCTTTTACTTCTACAGAAATCGAAGTTGATTTTTAATTGGAAATGAAGAAAATCTCGCTTCAACTGAAAACTAAAAGTGTATATTAACTGATGAAAACTAAAAGTGAGGGCAGTTAAAAGCAAAAACATTAACTCTAAGGGATATTTTCTAATAAACTGTCTAAACTCTTTATTTACTTACCAATAATTTTCCTTTATTTTTATTATAAAAAGACAGATTTTTATCGATTGTTTTAATGTTAAATAAGAAGCATAATTTATGTTGAGCATTGGGTGACATAAAAAAATTCTGTTTAAAACTATAATTGCTTAAAAAACTATTGTTTTGTATATAAGTCATAAAAGAAAGAGATATGTCAAATATAAAATTTCTAACCTCTATAGATTTCAAATAATCATTATTTTAGAAAAAAAAAAATTCGCTCATTTCACAACTTTAAAAATCGATTTTATAAAAACTGTTCTCAGCGAGCAACTACATGTTAATATTTATTTCCCATACTCATTTTCTTGTTTCAAGCCATGATGATTTCAGGGAAATCGTGTTGAAAATGAGGATTTTAGAATTAGATTACTTGTTTTGCCCTTTTATGTATATATAGATATAAAATTCGAACTTAAAGGTGGGGGGTGGGGGGAACATAACATATGTTAGCGAGAATGTGCGTCCTAATGGTAAATTGTTCCATATTTTAATTTTCTTGTTCGAAATGTTGGAATGGTGATGAAACTGTGATTTTAAAAACGTTTTTACCACATCGCCTCCATTTAAAATTTGATTTTTAAGGAAAAAAAAAAGTTTATTAGCCTTTGAACGTAAGGGAAAAAAGAAAAAAAACATACATGTTAGCGAGCATGTATGTCCTCTGCGGTTTCCTCTATTTCTATTTTAACAAGTTTTCTTGGAGGCTGTAATGAAAAAATTAATATACCGGCTGCTCTATAAATTCGTTAAAATTTAAAATATTCATTAAAAAGGAACAAATGATGCTAAAAAATTGCGGTTTAAACTAATGCGATTAGAAAGAGATCGTTTTCATTTTTTTTTTTTAATAACAAAAATTGTGGTTAAAAAAATACCGATAGATGGCGTTGGCATGTACAATATGAAGCAGATTTATGCAAATCAGGGTGTCAAGAAAACACATCGATGCGCTTAGATTCTTCATTTAAGAGTTGTTGGTTAAGTTCTTTTATAAGAATGGGGAATTAGCAACCGGCGCATTGTGAAAATTCCTGATGGCAAAAGGACTCAAGACGAGAAAAGGGCCCATTTAATGTGCTGTAGGATACTGAAGCCTGTCAGACGCTTCGCTGACATGGGTATTTTAGTATAAGCCTAATTTGCATACATCTGCTTCATATTATGCATGCCACGCCATCTATTGGTAAATTTTTGAACCACATTTTTTTTTGTTATTAAAAAAATCCCCTGTCTCTCTATCTTATCCCATTAGAGCAAGCCGTAATTTTTTTGCATCATTTCCTACTTTTTAATGATTTTGTAAAGTTTTATCGAATTTATGCCGCATCCGGTATTTAAAACTGTGAATTATTAAGCTTTAAATAACTAGAGAAATTAAAAACTCAAACATGTTTAATATATATATATATATATATATATATTAATGAAACAACACGACATAACTTCAACAAAATATCCTCTAAACTTTCTAGTAATTTTCCAGGGAAACAAATAATTCAAACATAACTTCTAAAGTACCAAAATATTTATGGTTCAATTCTTTTCTTGTTACATAACAGATACATACTTATTTCGTATTTGTATACCTACAATACTAATTTTAAATCGAAAAACATAAGCAAAATTATTAATCATTAGCTTAGATAAAAGTTTTGACATACCAAACATTTTAAAATGTATTTTAAAATTTCTCTTATAATTAATTATTCGTTTAAATAACAGTTTTGAAATACCAAACATTTTAAAATTTATCTTAAGTATATTTCAAGGCTCAATTCAAAAATTCAAATTTGTTAATTAATAATATTTAACAAACTAGAAAAATTCAAAATTCAAACATTTTTAAACGAAAGCAAACATCTACTTGCAAGTGTGTATAAAGTTCTAAAATTTTTAATACAATTATCCTTATTAAATAAAGCAGAATTTTCAGCTGTGTGTTAATCTGTTTTCTTATTTTTAAAAAATACTTCATGGCTTCACTTATTTACATCATAATAAATAAATTTTATTCAAGGTTTTAATCAAATATTCAACGAATTCAGAATTGTTAATTATTAAGATTTAACTATCTAGAAAATTAAAAATTGTAGTATGTTCAAACAAAAACAAATATATAGTACTTGCACATACGGATAAGTTACAAGATACAATCTTAGATGTCCGTGAATTTTTACTTTTACATCAGCGCAGCTTACTAATTGAGACGCTTTTAAGAAGGTTAAAAAAATAAAAATTAACCTTGCTTGCATGTAATTTGCTGGAAGTTGAACGCACTTAAAGAAGTAATCTCGTTTTACTAATGAAGAGATTTACATTAATGTAACAAACTTGCCTGTTGTTTCAAAAGTTTTTTTTTTTTTCATGAAGCTGTTGGGCGACGTATAATGTTAAGAACTTATTAATGAAAAGGTGGTTTTAACAGTTCACTACACTAAACGCACTAATTAGCAGGAATTGTGTTTTGTGGGAATTATGTTAATGTCAATCATTCATAAAGGTCGTCATGTATTTTCGCCGGGAAAACAATCTATTTAGTATTTAAATTAGCTGTAATACTTTTTTTTAGAACGAAAATCTTCTACAACTTTTAGAAAGAGCGTCTTTATTATTTTTTTTTATTATTATTGGAGTTTTAATCTGCGTTAATCTGTTTTCCGATTCACGTAAAAAGGATGTTGAACCAGTTTTATTTTTTGTCAAGTGTTAGATAAAAAAAAAAAACTTGTATTACTGAATGAATTATATTTCTGTTGTGGTACATAAGTAAAAATGTGTAAACTATGTTACCATTATTTTAGATTCCTACTAACAAAAATAGCGAAAGAGAAAAAAAGAAAGGAATTTAGTGTTGGTGGGAATTATGTCAATGTGAATCATTCACAAAGGTCGTTATGTATTTTCGCAGGGAAAAGAATCTATTTAGTATTTAAATTAGCTGTAGTATTTTTTTTTTAGAACGAAAATTTTCTACAACTTTTAGAAAGAGCGTCTTTTTTATTATTATTATTTTTTTAAATTGGAGTTTTAATCTGTTTTAATCTGTTTTCCGATTCACGTAAAAAGGGCTTTGAACCAGTTTTATTTTTTGTCAAGTGTTGGATAAAAAAAAACTTGTATTACTGAATGAATTATATTTCTGTTGTGGTACATAAATAAAAATGTGTAAACTATGTTACCATTATTTTAGATTCTTACTAAAAAAAAAAATAGGGAAAGAGAAAAAGAGAAAGGAATTTAGTGTTGGTGGGAATTACGTCAATGTCACTCATTCACAAAGGTTGTTATGTATTTTCGCAGGGAAAAAAATATCTTTAGTATTTAAATTAGTGTAGTATTTTTTAGAACGAAAATGTACTACAACTTTTACAAAGAGTGTCTTATTATTATTATTATTATTATTATTATTATTATTATTATTATTTAATTGGAGTTTTACGCGTGTTGAACCACGTTTTTTTTTTCAAGTGTTGGAAAATTCATTTGGTGATACCAGCAACTTGTATTACCAGATGAATTATATTTTTTGTGGTATATAAATAAAAATGTTTAAAGTACGTTACCATTATTTCAGCTGCTTACAAATAAAATAGAAAAAGAGAAAAAATAATTGTGGGTTGGTGAGAATTATGTTAATGTAAATCCTTTACAAAGGTCGTTACGTACTTTTGCAAGGAAAAAGAAATTTCATTAGTGTTTAAATTAGTTGTGTTGTAGTACTTTTGTAGAAGGAAAATGTACTGCAACTTTTAGAAAAAGTTTTTTTTTATTTATTTTTTAATTGGAGTTTTAAGCTGTGTTAATCTGTTTTTCGATTCACGTGAAAAGGATGTTGAACCAGTGTTTTTATGTCAAGTGTTAGATAAAAAAACTTGTATTACCAAATGAATTATATTTTTTTGTGGTATATAAATATAAATGTTTAAAGTATGTAACCATTATTTTAGATGTCTACAATTAAAATAGAAAAAAATAATTGTTTGTTGTTGGGAACTATGTTAATATCAAACATTTACAAAGGTCGTTATGTATTTTTACAGGGAAAAAAATATTTAGTATTTAACTTAGTTGTAGTACTTTTATAGAACGAAAATGTATTACAACTTTTAGAAAGAGTGTCTCTTTATTTATTTTTAAATTGGAGTTTTATGCTGAGTTAATCTTCTTTCCGATTAACGTGAAAAGGGTGTTGATGTTGAACCAGTGTTTTTATATCAAATGTTACACTCTCAAAAAAAAAAAAAAATCGTTAAAAATTTAAAAAGCACATGGCAGCCAGTTGCCGAAACATCCCTGTGGCCGAGATTTATCTGCTATTTGCAGAAATTTCCGTCTTTTGACTGGAGAATTTCAAGAAATTGTAAGCTTATGTTTGCAAATTTTTCGCGTTTTGCGAAAAAAAAGGACATAGTTAAAAATTCTGTTTCTACAAAGGGCGTTCCCTAAAAACTGAGATTAAAATAATAAAAAAACAAGAAATATATTTACAGCAAAAAATATCATTTTTTTTTTCAAAATACCTTTCCTTAAATGATATGCAACGATCCCACCGTTCAACACACTTTTCAAAACAAGTAGAGAAGCCTTTTTCTGGAAGCTGCTTCAAAGAACACTGCACTGCTGGAATAACGTCAGAATCTGTATTAAATTTTCTGCCACGGAGTTTCTCCTTCAACGTCAGAAACAACTAGAAATCGGATCATTTTGAAGCATCTGTTTCCACTCACAACATTTGTGAATTCTGGTTTGCATTTGTTCTTTATTAACCCTTTTTATCCTGACGGTACTTATAAGTACCACTTTAACCCCTTCGCGACGAGCGTCTTTTACAGAATTTTTAATCTTTTACCACCGGTTTTTCAAAACAGATATTTTCGCCTAATTGAACTGTAGAAATGCTGTCATTAAACAAGGTAAAGCTTACAATAAAAAGTTACTGGTGGGAATAATCGAAGATTCTGAGCATCTTATGCGTCACGTATACGTGTCGCTCGTCCCCAAAGGGTTAATAAAACACCTATATATTCGTAATATGACCGTTTTTCCTAACGGTATTCACAATGGCACAAAGAGTGTATTTCTGACAGCAGGCAGGTGATGGCAAATTCAAGCACAGATCCTCTTTCTTTGCATTGTAGGGATTTTACATTTGCCACGCTACATTCGAAATCCATTTTGCAATAGAATTGACATGCATGTTGTTCTTCATTTGAGTAATTTTAGTGGTTTATTACCGGTTATTCAGTACTATTACTTTCTATTGTTTTCTATACTCTACAGGTGAACATTTCCTATAGTTTATTTGAAGTTTACTATTTGAAATTTACTATTTTATTTTATATCATAGGGTAAAAAATTTATGGTGGTTACAGTTGCATAATTAACCACTAAAACACTATAAAAGTTATTTTCCTCTTTCCTATGTTTATTCTGCACCAAATATCCAATGATGCAAAAATACAATTAAAAAGTAGCTAGAAAATTAATTCAGGATATAAAGGGTTAAGGTGATGAGGGAACCATCTTGAACAAACATGGCGAAGCTGTAAATTGTTGCGTAGAATGCGAAATATCGACGTTTTCGAAATGTTAGTTGATGCCACTATCTCCTCACATGTCATTAGCCGATTTTGTTGCAAGACTGCCCACACAGTGTTAACTTTCTGGTCGGCCAGGCTTAGAAGACAGTTCTGCAGACAAACGTCCTTTTTTGAAATAACCATGCCATCTAAAAATTGTAGACTCCCCAAAACATTTGTCTTTGTCAGCTTCTTTCATTAACTTACCTGTTTCTGGAGCTGTTTTGCCCAAAGGATAGCAAAATTTTATGGTTTTTTAACTCTGAATCACTCACCATTATTTCTGTAGGGCAAATAAGAACAGTTCTTTAAACAAGCACGAAACTAGGAAAATAAAATCGTCTGCTTCGTTTAGAATATTTATAAACGTACAGTTAACAGTTTGGAAAAATCGCCTGCAGTTTTATTTTCTACTTTCGCGGTGTTGCCACTACGTAAAAAAAATAACTCTCAGTTTTTATGCAATGCCCTCTGTAATACGAAAAAGTATTAAGCAGTACAGTTGCCGGAAGAGTCCCGTGATTTTAAGAAAATACAGATTTAGATTGGATGATTTCAGGTAATTTTTACGTTAGATTGGCAAGTTTTATGTATTTATTTATGAATTTATTTAATTATTATTTTTTTTGGGGGGGGGGGGGTGGGAGGGGATGAGCAATTGCACCTGCTTTATTATTAAGTAAGGACTTTTAAAATTTAATAAGTTATGAAGATCTTTAATATAATCATTCTTACTAAACGTAAGGCCGAATTTCAAGCTGTGTAATCGTTTTTTAGAACCACATAGAAAGATTAGATTCAGTTACATTTCCACCTAATGCCAGCTCGACATGCATATTTATAATAATATTAAGATAGATATAATAAATGTTCTACATACTAAAGGGATTGTAATGCTCAAACAGAGCCACAGCAAGGGTGGTGCGGGCGTCCCCCCCTCCCTTATTTAAAAAATAGTTTTGAGTGCATTTTTAATACAATACGAAAGAAACTGGAATAAAGAATTAAAAGTTCATAATAACAGTTTTAAATTCTGACACTATATTTGAAATAATAGAAAATTATCCATTTCGAAACGATTCAAAAGCAATGTGTGGATTTAGAATGTCATTTAAAAAATAACGTAATTAAAGGATTAAACTTTTCTTAGAAATCTAGAACTAGATAAAACACCATCCACTGCGATAAGTTAAAAATGAATGAATAAATAAATAAATTAAAAAACTATATTATGTTATATTCACGTATAAAAAAAACATTAAAAATTTTGTAATATAAAAATATATTTATAATATAATGAAAATATTTTAAAATAAAACATAGTTTCATTTAAAAATTATTAATCTTTTTTTTTTTTCAAAAATAGAAAAAAAAAACTTGTTTCCATAAATTTGCAACCATTCATCTCCTCTATTTCGATTGGCGCTTTCTATTGTCTTTCATTATTAAACGTATTTATAAAGGATTATCTTTTAACTTAAATAACTTTTAATTTTATTCTAAGATCTCATATTTCTTTAATTTACGTCATTTTATTTTTTTCATTAAAATTGTGACCAAAAAAAAAAAGTTATTTAGCTTTTTTTAGAAAGAGTAACGGCTTTTTAAAAAGTTTAAGCAAATAATAATAATAATAATAATAATAATAATAATAATAAACAGAGGGGTGGAGAAAGAGCTCCACATGATAACCAGCTCTCCCCTCCCCCTTTTGACTATCCCTTTTTTTTCGTTGTGTAGAATATTCGTTTTACACAATTGCAGGTTTATGCGATTAAATAAAACGAGTAGTCAAAAATCGGCAGGCCTGGCAAGTATGTTAAGAAGAAGGGAGAGCAAGATTCGATGAAAGATTACTAAAATAACCAGCAAAATTCTTGACGAAAAGCATCAAAAAGCCTTAAGCTAAAATCAGTCCAAATAAAAAAAAAGTAAAAAAAATTGTAATTTAACAAATTACAACAATCATTGGGAAAATGCCGAGGGATAGCGGGGCAGTGTTCGGACTCTACCGTAACCGTTACCTCGTACTATAAGACATTTAAAATTTTTATTAATTTAGCCCCCCCCCCACACCTAAAATACCCACTCTTATAGTAGACCTATTCGCCCCACTCTACTATAACATAGCTTCCCCACGCAGCAGGCGGGGTTACCACCGCATCGCCGCCACCGTCTGCCTGCTGACGCAGACGTCCCATTCCCTATCGGCAGACTCCCCTTTTGGTATCCGAGGGTAGACTAAATATGATGCCATATCCAAATATGATGCCAACTTTAGGTGTTAGTATTAAAATTTTTAAAGTTTAGTACAATTTATATTTGTAGACCATCCCCTAAGCAAAATTTAAGTATTGCTTTAATCCTTGTTTATGTTGATGTCTGAGCTAAAGGTATTTTGAGGAAATGAAAGTTGAAGACCACGTTTTTTGCTTTAATAGAAGATTTCTCATTCGACGTCCATTTTTGAATTCGGCTTTTTTTTCATATCTGGTAGTTTGCATCTATCCTTTTTGTAACTTTAACCTTTTTGTAATGATTTTATGGATTTCTGTTGTTTATTCAAAGAAAAATTCTTCTAAAGTTACAGAATTTCGTTAAAAACGCTTAAAATAATAAATTGCGAGAATCAAGAGGTCCATTCTCGACCGAAAACAACAACCATTTTCCCAATTGTTAATAAATAAAAAAGACAAGAATTAGGCGATTGCACATATTCACGGATCAAGAAATTTTGATATCGTGAGAAAAGTGAAACAAAAATCTAACTATTGAGCATTAAAATTCATAACTGATGCGAAAAATAATCTTTAGGAACTCATGCGATCTTTAAAAAAACTCTAGAAGGACGATTTATCACGAATGAAATATGCAAATATGCAAATAAAAATCTTCATAAACAGAGATAAATATCATTCCTAAACAAAGTAAGTGTTGCAAAAAATATATATGAAAATCAGGATTGCATTTTCTGGAAGTCTGTGATTTTTTGATTAATCCTTAATTGCATAGTGATGTAAATTTCCATCACTTTTTATTTAACTTTTAATAAATAAATCAACTTCTTCGCCACCACTATCTTTATATAGAAATATTAATCCATTTAATTTCCCGTGAACTATGTTGCTGAACAAAGTTAAAAATCTATCTTAAAATTTCTGGTCTAATATTTAATATACGTATAAAAAAACACAATTGTAAAAGAAAATCTCATGCAAAGAAGGGTTAATCCTTTCAGAAACAATGTAATTCTGTTACTAAAATGACGAAATGGTTGAATGTCATCAGAAATTACATACAAACTTATTTGAAAATGAATAAATTCTTGTTTTTTACGTATATAAAACAATTTTTTTTTTCAAAAATTCTGGATGTCATTTGACATTTTGGAATTAAAATCGAAAGTATTTCATAAGAGATATAATTCAACATCTGCAGAGATTATATCAAAACCAAAACGAATGTATGCTTCCGAAGGCCAGTGAGGGCACCAACTCTAGATTATTTTCGTAGATTTTCGTTTAAAAATATAAAATCATACAAATTCGAGATTGTATACTACTGATGGCAGTGGGAGCCCCAGCATTAGGTTCATTTGGAAATATTTTCGTTTAAAAATATAAAATCAAAACAAACCACAGCACACCATGTGTACGCTGCCGAAAGCAGCGTGTCCTCCAACTCTAGGTTCGGTTGGACAGATTTTCGTTCAAAAATATAAAATCTTTCAACACTAATTTTAGATATAATTATGGATCACGTTATGATTATTATCAAGGGTCCGGACAACACCGGGCGGGCCAGCTGGTATAATAGTAAATTTAATGAAACAAATATGTTAATTACTTAATAAACTATGTGCGGGTTTTTTTCCTGTTTTTTTTTTTTTTTTTTTTTTTTTTAAGGAAAATTGCTGCAGAGTTCAGCACAGATTTTGTTAAACGAATGCTGCTTGGTTTCACAAAAAGAAAAAAACATTAAAAATTCAACACAAGAACAAAAATGCTTGTTGACAATTTAACCGCGTATAATTCTTGATTTAGTTTAGTTACTGTGAATAAATATACATGATAACATGAAATAAATATTTATGATTTAGTTTCTCGTACCAAAAATTACAAAATTGCGGTTATTTTATTTATCGAAAAATCCATTAAAGTTTAATTATTGCTTGCTTTTAAATTTTAATCATCGGTTGCCCATGAGATATTATGATTTACGCAATGATCATTCAACCATTTAAAAAATCCTTCGTTAAATATTTAAATTAGACGCTAACAACATACAGACCTTGTAAATCGAAAACAAGATAATAATCACACAAAAACTGTAAAATCGTTCGATGTTTCATAACCATTTACGTGAAAATAAGATTTCTTTAGATTTTCAAATATAATAAATAAATGTAATAAATAACTTACATGGCATTGACTTTATATTTAAAAATATTTATGAATAATTCAATGCTTTTAAATTAACTTAATATACATGGAATGTATATCAAATGAATATATCATACCAATTTTCATGGTTAAATTGCATAGTACACATACAGTTTGCCATCTTATCTCCCAATAAAATTTAATCACTACCTAGAATTACCTTTGTCTTTCAAAAGCTCGATTTTCAATTACATCCTTCGCAATATACTTCAAATATGTTACGAAATGAAAACGTCCAACTACACTTTCTTCAAATAAAGCACGATTGACAGAATTTAATTATTGATTAAAAGCTTTCAAGTATTTGAATGTTCTGTGATTAGATGAATTAGTCAGATAGAAAGTTCTTATTAACGAGGTCACATTTGTAAATTTATATTTCCCATTAATAGTTATTTTATAAAAGAATATGCTATTTTTTTTCTTGTAGTCTTAAAACTTGACTTCAATTTAAAAGTTCCGTAGAAAAAATGGTTCATAACATCATTAAAATGTCAGAATTTTTTACAGAGTATTTGTAGGCAATAGTTAAAAGAAATAAAACCTTTCATTTTATAATCGGGCAGTGGACCGTCCGCATATTAACTCTCTTTACACGGATAAAGACAACAAAACATTTTCCAGATAATTCAGTTTGCAGACCCCCCCCCCCTCCCCCCCAAAAAAGCAATTTCAAGGTTTTTTTTTTTTTTTTTTTTTTTCTTAAAAGTTATCTCCCAATAAAATTTAATCATTACTTAGAATTACCTTTGTCTTTGAAATGCTCGATTTTCAATAACTTCCTTTGCAATACACTTCAAATATATTACGGAATGCAAACGTCCGTCTACACTTTCTTCAAATAAAGCACGATTGATAGAATTTAATTATTGATTAAACGCTTTCAAGTATTTGAACGTTCTGTGATTACATAAATTAGTAAGGTAGAAAGTTCTTATTAACGAGATCACATTTGTAAATTTATATTCCCCATTAATAGTCATTTTATAAAAAAAAATGCTATTTTTTATTTTTGTAATCTTAAAACTTGACGGTAATCAACTTAAAAATTCCGTAAAAAAAAAAAAAAAAAAACTGTTCATAACATAATTAAAATGTCAGATAGTTTTACAGAATATTTGTTATCAATAGTTAAAATAAATAAAACCTCTCCTTTTATAACCGGGCTCGGGACCGTCTGCATATTAACTCTCCTTTACACAGATAAAGACGACAAAACATTTCCCAGAGAATTCAGTTTTCAGATCCCCCCCCACCCACAACCCCAACAACAACAAAAAAAAAAGAGCAATTTAAAGTTTTTTTCTTAAACATTAACTCCCAATAAAATTTAATTATTACTTATAATTATTACCTTTGTCTTTGAAATGCTCGATTTTCAATAACATCCTTTTTGCAATATACTTCAAATATGTTACGAAATGCAAACGTCCGTCTGCACTTTCTTCAAATAAAGCACGATTGAGAGAATTTAAATATTGATTAAAAGCTTTCAAATATTTGAACGTTCTGTGATTGGATAAATTAGTCAGATTGAAAGTTCTATTAACAAGGTCACATTTGTAAATTTATATTTTCGATTAATAGTTATTTTATAAAAGAAAGTGCTATTTTTATTTTTGTAATCTTAAAACTTGACGGTAATCAACTTAAAAGTTCCATAGAAAAACGGTTCACAACATCATTAAAATGTCAGAATTTTTTACAGTATATTTGTAAGCAATAGTTAAACGAATTAAAATCTCTCCTTTTATAACCAGTCTGGGGACCGTCTGCATATTAACTATCTTTACAAGGATAAATACGACAAAACATTTCCCAGAGAATTCAGTTTTCAGATCCAAAAAAAAAAGGGGGGGGGGGAAGCAATTTCAAGTTTTTTTTCTTAAAAAATATCTCCCAATAAAATTTAATCATTACTTAGAATTACCTTTGTCTTTCAAAGGCTCGATTTTCAATTACATCCTTCGCAATATACTTCAAATATGTTACGAAATGCAAACGTCCGTCTGCACTTTCTTCAAATAAAGCACGATTGAGAGAATTTAATTATTGATTAAAAGCTTTCAAGTATTTGAATGTTCTGTGATTATACAAATTAGTCAGATAGAAAGTTCTATTAACAAGGTCACATTTGTAAATTTATATTTTCGATTAATAGTTATTTTATAAAAGAAAATGATATTTTTATTTTTGTAATCTTAAAACTTGACGGTAATCAACTTAAAAGTTCCACAGAAAAACGGTTCATAACATCATTTAAATGTCAGAAATTTTTACAGAATATTTGTAAGCAATAGTTAAAAGAAATAAAACCTCTCCTTTTATAACCGGTCTGGGGACCGTCTGTATATTAACTCTCTTTACTCGGATAAAGACGACAAAACATTTCCCAGAGAATTCAGTTTTCAGATTCCCCCCCCCCCCTCCAAAGACAAAAGAGCAATTTCAAGTTTTTTTTCTTGAACATTAACTCCCAATAAAATTTAATAATTACTTACAATTACCTTTCTCTTTCAAAGGCTCGATTTTCAATTACATCCTTCGCAATATACTTCAAATATGTTACGAAATGCAAACGTCCGTCTGCACTTTTTTCAAATAAAGCACGATTGAGAGAATTTAAGTTTTGATTAAAAGCTTTCAAGTATTTGAACGTTCTGTGATTAGATAAATTAGCCAGATAGAAAGTTCTATTAACGAGGTCACATTTGTAAATTTATATTTTCGATTAATAGTTGTTTTATAAAATAAAATGCTATTTTTATTTTTGTAATCTTAAAACTTGACGGTAATCAACTTAAAATTTCCATAGAAAAGCGGTTCAAAACGTCATTAAAATGTCAAGAAATTTTTATAGAATATTTATTAGCAACAGTTAAAAGAAATTTAACATCTTCTTTTATAACCGGGCAGGGGGCCGTCTGTATATTAACGGATAAAGACAACAAAACATTTCCCAAAGAACTCAGTTTTCAAATTAAAAAAAAAAAAAAAGTCTTTTCGGCCTGTACCGGGAGGAGCGGGAGGAAAAGGCAGCTTCCATTTTCCATGTTTTTAAAAATTCAACACGTTTTACTCAAGCACCCGAAGCTAAAATGTCTGGAACCCGATTATAGAATATTTAATCCCGGTTTTCGTTAATACTGAATTTGAAAGCGAATTTGAGCATGAGAGTTACAGCATAATAAAAGTCAGATTGTTTCAAAATATCAGCCAACCTAGAATTTCCAACAACTTTATCTCCACTTTTTAGGATAAAGTAAAAACAAAAATGCTCCGGAATTCTTGTATTACGATCTAAAACTCAACGGAAACAACTTTTTCAATTTATATGTATATTTTTTTTACATATCTTTAATTTTTTTTAAATAAAAAATTTTTAATTGTTGCCATTTTGAAAAAGCAATAAGTAAAATAATAATTTGACCATTTTAAGCATCTGATTGTATTATACATGTGATCTCGTGATTTGTGTTTATCATTTTTGTTTTAAATCGAAAATAGTGTTTTTTTTTTTATCATTTTCCATCTTAAAGAAGTTCGAGCGTATGAAACGTCATCTTTATATTAAAAGATACTTTTATGCTTTTTTGTGTAATATTTCTATGACTTTAAACATTAATTAGATATTTAGTTTAACGTTAACTCATGATTTTATTACACTATTTGTGAAACTAACTAAGCAAAACTTACAAGGAAACCTTTTTTGTGTAATATTTTTATGACTTTAAACATTAATTACATATTTAGTTTAACATTAACTCATGATTTTATTACACTATTTGTGAAACTAACTAAGCAAAACTTACAAGGAAACCATTTTTGGATAAGTTCACACTAAGCAATGTGACCTGGTAAATTTTCTATCCCTATAGGCAAAAATTAGAGAATCATAAAAATTTGTCTGAAAAAAAATCGTATTATATAGTGGAAGTATGGTAAAACCCATAGGCATCTAATATAAAATTAAAAAAATATGAATTTTAAAGTAAAACTTACACCAGAAATATTTTAGAATAAATTGTATACCGCTGTATAGTCTATTGCAGGGGTTCTCAAACTTTTAGATCGACGTACCACTAAATCGAAGTTCATACTTCCGCGTACCACCTGATAACAAACGTAAAGCTAATATAGAAAAACATGTTTAAAACGAAATATCTCTCCGGTCTTTTGTATTTCCGTCATAGCAGGTTTTATTGCAATAACATTCAAGTAAAAAGTAGTATCATCCTTAAATGTTAATGATGCATACGATATCAAAATACAGTATTTTGGTATAGTAAAAAAGCCACAATATTTAATGGCATATTGGCGCACACTGATTCACATACCGTTGTAGTAAGCTAATGTAAAGGGTGGGCTTGTTTTATCAAGCACAACTTCCTACTGGCTCAACATTAGGAAGTTTTAGTAATAAGTCAGATTCGATGTTTAGTTTATTCCTGTATTTATTTTTCATATAACAAAGGGGAGAAAAGCACATTCACAGAGATATGTTGTGCTAAACTCAAACAGACTTTGACAATATGGTACTCTGACATTCTCGTCAGCAAAAATTGTGTTACATTCATCTGTTTGAATGTGGACTCCAGTAATCAATCACAGGAGAGGAGAGCTGAATAAGTTCACGCCTTTCCTCTCTCGGGAGATACAGTGGCAGGGTATCTCAATTAAAAACGAATTTCCAGAGCCCGATTAAGGTCATGTGGAGCTCAAGACCCAGTACCTTTTCGGAGCCAGTCTCAAACCAAGATAATAGCTATACATTTTTGGAGGGAGTATTCGGTGGTTATCCTTAGATATTATGATATGGTTACCAAGTTAATCAAAATCTTTTTTGGTTTTCAGAGAAATAATTGGAAAAAACTGCATTTTTAATAAACTTTTTGTAAACAATTTTATTTTTGGGGCCTTCCATCAGTGGTGGGCCCTAGGACATGCCCTAGTCGGCCTTTGCATTAATCAGGTCATGCGAATATCTTATCTAAAGCTTAGTTAGCGCATTTAACATAGACTGAGAGTTGCCAAGTCTCCGGCTTTTTGCACACCAGTATTTTCTTAGAGAAATCGTTGTTCTTTTAAATCACATAATGTTCCGATTAAACAAAACAAATTTTTTTGTACTAAAATACTGGTATCCAAAAAGCCGGAGACCTGGCAACTCAATACAACCGTATTAATAATCTAGATACCTTTAAATGCGACAGTAATGTCGCTCATTAGGCAAACACTTGCAAATTTCTTCATACATTTATATATATATACCACTGCATATGACCACACTTTTTTTTTATTTGAATAATCTTACTATCTTGACCATTTTAAATAACCTTAGTCTCTTAAAAACTGATTTTCATGAAATAGGAGGAAACTATAACACATTTTGTACAAGAGAAGAAAAATATTTCAATCAACACAATGAATCAATTTATGAATTATGTTTGAAATAAGACTTTTATTTCAACACCTCCTAGAAGCTCATCTAGTACAAAAAGAACAATGGGTAACAAAACAACATTCCAAGAGTAATTTATAAATTACATATGGAATGTTGTTTTGTTTTAACTCCTCCTACTCACACAAGCTCCTGCTACTTCCAAGCATTCAGACTTTACCTTCATATAATTCAATTTGTAAAGCATGTTTAAAAACAGTTCTTCCGCTAATTAAAAATACTTCATTCATTCATTAATTTTAAATTAGGTCTTTATAAAAAAATTCATTTGTTATCTATATAAATCTAAATAATTGTGTTTTTAATTCTGGAAAACTGATTGTATCATAAGCATTGAGTGCAAATTTCAGCAAGTCTGCTATAACAAACATTTTTCGTAACAAGAAAATACAACAAAAACGTTTACAGATCCTAAATCGCGTTCGAATTTTTTTTTAAATTTTCAAGTTAATAAAGACAAGCCGTTTTCGATTCCATAATAATATGCTGATTTTTGTATTTTTTTCCACGTACCAGTATCGGACCTCTGCGTACCACTAACCAGAGCTTCACGTACCAGTACTGGTACGCGTACCATAGTTTGAGAACCCCTGGTCTATTGTCTATTTATTCTATACTTTGGAATGTCATTAGGTTCTAAGTAATAACATCTCCACCAACTTTACGCTGCTGACTGTGTAAAGTTAGCAGCATGTCTAATAAATTCAGTAAACCAGGTGGTCATATTCTTCAATGCAACATCATTCCGAAATTCACATTTAAAACCGAATAGAGATATGTTTATAACTCCCCCTCCCCATTACATAAATATACGAATGTATTCAGCATAATTAGACTCAGAATAATCTCTTCATTCAGAAAATGAATGGAATTTTTGAAATATATCTATTGACATTTTTGTCTACATTATCAAACATAGCACCGGCGGCGATATTTCAAATGATAACGCCCACTTTTGGCACTTTAGTTTAGTTCGTTTGATCAAATTAGCCTGGAAAAGTGCATGGTTTATGTATTTTTTTAAAAAAAACTTTATGAAGTTAGAAGATGTAGAAATTTGAGGATGCTAATGTTAAGTTTACGTAACAAATTGTATATTAGATGTCTATGGCGGGTTTTCTTTTGCTGACAAAAGTCAAGAAGGGCAGAAAAATCGGAACACCCCACAAAAGTGTTTGGAGCTAGCCCAACATATGATACTAATATCATAATCTAATATCCAACTTAGTATCACATGTTAGTCTAGGTTTGGAGACATATGGGCTATTGAAGAACCACACCAGTTGCCACAGGAAAAAAATATTGTACAAGGGAAAAGGGCGTTTTCTAGCACCATCTGAAACAGCTTCGAATTTTGGTGGTAGGGTAAAACCGGGTACTAATCAGAAATTAAGTGTTTACACTTCCAAGTAAAAAAAAAGCTTTAGTGTAATAAATTTTGAATAAAACTTTAAAACATATCTATATATTTTTTAAGGTCAATAACTTTTTTTTCAGGTTTGCAAGCGCAATGTTTAATGTTATCATGTAATGGTTTTCTCAGCTTTTACTTCTTGTATCCGCTGCACTCCTCATGTGCACTCTCTTTGCAGACTTAACTTTTTATCTATCCTTCATGGGTACCCGGCTTTGCCCCAACAGACGACCAAAAATCAACATGGCCGTTCTCCTCGATAGCTGGGCGTACACACTTGAAATATCGTGTGCAAGCTATAAAAAACAACTGTTTACGTACCTAAATCGATCTGTCAGGCTGGATTTATTTAAAGAGAAGAAAAGACAACGAAAAATTAAAATTTTTGAGGTGATTTTCTGTCCAATAGCATTGCACGGACTCGGAGATTAATTCACTTCAAAAGTCAGTGGCACACTTATAGGGGACGCTAAGGGATGTAGTTAAGATGGATGCTGTCCCTAGGGTAGCACCCATCAGCGAGAAAACACGGTATCCGGTTTGACCTAACTACTCGGTTTTAACCTACTCGCCCCCCCCCCCTTTCTTTATACACATTTAATTTTAAACTTATGAATTTTTAATTCTTAATTTCACTCCAAAAGCGAGTTAAGTAGCCAAATATGGGGCTACGAATTTTTTATCATGCGCTATATGTATGTGCATATTGCACATATGTAAGGATTCAATTAGGTTACGTTTTTTTTTTTTTTTTTTTTTTTTTTGTTTTGCTAAGTTTAAGAATTGATAGCATAGGAATTGTTTTCTTTTTATCAGATGATAAATGTAAAAATAGTACACATATTTCTGTTAAATTCTTTCATTAGTACTTACATTTTTACATACATACTAACTTTCTTCATTAAAACTGCTAAATATATTGAGGGAAAATTAATTTAAAAAAAAAATACAATTTAGATAATTTACTGTGGTTAAACATACAATTTATAGTGGTATCCAAAACACTACTCACACACAGAACATACGGCTAAGACATACGGCCAGGATTTGCCGGTAAAAAAATCTACAGTAAGGAATACAACAATTTTAACGGATTGTTGTATATATTAACAACAATATTAACGCGAGCTTCGAATACAACATATTAAAGCCAATTCGCGTAGCCAAAAATGCAATTATAATGGGTTTTTTTTTTCAAAATGAAATTTACAGGTTCTTGAAGGAGTTTTTAAACTTTTTTTCAATACGTTATTTTTATTTTTATTAATGTGCACTTTAAAGTATGTAAAAAAAATCTACGTGAATAGTCCAATAAGTTATACTTTGACTGCTGAATTAACTGTAATTTAACTGCTGAATATATTATTAATAATATGCTTTTAAATGAACTTAATATACATTTGATACACACCAGAAAAATGCATTATACATATTTGAATGTTTAATTTGAATGGTATATACACAATTTCCCATCTCAACCTACAATAACATATAACATTGTGGAATAAATTTTATTACCTACTTAGCATTATTTAGTTTCTTTAAAGATACATTTTCAATTATATCATTTTCCATGCACTTCAGCTATGTTTCTTAATGCATGGGTTCCTTTGCACTTTCTTCAAATAAAGCAGGATTGACAAAATTTAATTATTATTTAAAAGCTTTCAGCAATTTTAATGTTCTGTGATTGAGTTAATTAATCAGATAAAAAGTTCTATAAACGAGATCAGAGTTGTCAATTTATGTTCTATTAATAGTTACGTTATAAAAAAAATTGCTTATGATAATTTAACAGGATGAGAGAAAATTACTCAAATTGTATCAAATTAGTTTTTTAAGCCCTTTTAAATTCTAATAATGCAGAAAATGATAAATATTACTATAGAATAAATCATGCAGTAAAAGACATTTACATAAAAGATATTTCTTACATTTAAGATTTTTTTGTATCAAAATTCGTTTTTTTTTTTTTTTTTTTTTTTTTTTTTTGCCTTTTTAAAAGGAACATTCAAAGATATTTAATATTTAATTTGTTTCAGTTGGATTTATAGGTTTCTAAAATAGATAGAGTTCTATGTACGTAAGGTAATGGAAATCGGCATTTGGATGATAATCTTTTTAAGCGAAATGTAACTGTAATTATTAAAATTGAAACAAAATTTCAAATGTTGGTCTTTTAAAATATAGGGCATCCAGAAGTTGCCTTGATTTAAAAATCAGCAATTCATAAACTATAATAAATATAAAGATGAAATAGTATGATTATCAAAAAGCTTATAAATATAGAATTCAGTAATTTGAACAACTAGTTCAAATTTTCGTCAATAGATGGCATTGCGCTGTCTAAAACTGAAATCCAATTGCTCAAATGCAATCAAATGCTCAGTGCACTGCCACAAACTTAAAATTCAATAATTCAGAAAATAATATATATAAAGATGTAATAAGCGGTATTTTTAACAGTTAGCTTATAAATATACAATTTAGTAACTTAAAAAAAAAAAGTTCAAATTTTTGTCAACAGATGGCACAATGCTGTCTAAAACTGTAATGATGCTTAAATTGTGTAAAATTGAATAAAAATTACAATTTATACTTCTTATCCTATTTAGCTATCGAGGAAGACATTTTTACTTTTTGAAATCTTGAAGTTAATTTGAGCATTGCTGAGCATAGATGGAGCAGCACCATCTATTACTGAAAATGTGAACAATTTTTAAAATTATTGTATACAAAAGTTATAAGCTATTTTATAAACAAGACCCTTATTTCAACTTTATAATTATAATAACGAATGAATAATTGAATTTCAAAGTTGAGGCATATATTTATAGACATCCATTATATACCAATAAAGTATAGAATAACATCTATGAATGCTCTGTTATTTGCACGTTAAATCAGGGAGTTATTTCTGTCGCACTCTGTACTTTCAACACACAACCAATTCATTAAAATTTACAAAAGTATTTCTCATTCAAGAATTTCTCTTTCTATTTCGACAAAATAAATTTAATCATCTGCTTTTACATTCGCAGTGCATACTTCCATCGCTTCCAAACAACAAGACATTGCATTTCTCAACGATCTATTTACACTGAAATCTTACCCAATACATCAGATTTTTTCGGAGTATTAAGATGCACTTTTAAACTAATCTATCTGTAATTAGAGATGAAGGAAATTTCCACATTCTTGAATCAGGTAATCAAAGTTTGTTAAATTTATAGAAGTCGCGCAAAGTTTGTATTCCGAGCATTCTCTTAATAACCAATCAAAAGAAACGGCTCTTATTAGAAATTCACACATTTGTGCAGAAGGTTTCCCAGATATATATATATATATTTCATACATTTAACACAATCATTTGTCATTCTCTATTTTACATAATGACTTCTCATAGATGGCTACATATTTTCATCCCCTTAATTATTACTGTTTTTAAATATTAATTTATCATTTATGTAATCATATCTCTCTCTCTTTTTTTTCTATTTATATTTTTAGTTAATATTATCTTCTTTATATATTCAATTTTAAATTATTACTTAGATTTATCTTTTTATATTATTTAATACTATTAACTACTTACTTTATAATATTAATTATTGTTTACTACCATATTAATCCCCTTTAATCTTCGTATCAATTTATATCTATATTTGCAATAATAACTTCATCGTCTGTAATTTATCTTTAGCTTATTGCTCTCTTTTTAAAGATAGATGGCAGCACCAGCATTCCCTTTTTTTATTTATAGCTAGATGGCCGCACTAGCTCTTTTCTTTTTTTATTGTTATCCTTCCCTGTCTGCCATGATTTAGCATTTTCAGAGTGCAGAGCATTGGACTTGCACATGGATCATATTTTTTCCCCGTAATTAATCCTTACCACACTTTATTTTACCGGTGAGTTGTGCCTATTATTTTGTTTTTATCTATTACAGATGGATCATAATTTATTTTTTTCATCTCTTATTATTTAAATTGTTCTTGGTGTTTTTCGATATGCTATAAGGAGCTTTATACTGTCATTTTTAGGCTTATTGCTGACAATATTGAACGAAATAGCATATCTTCACTATCAATTATTCTTATGAAGCTCTTCTGACGAATCCGTAAGATATTCATAGTTTTTCATATTTGCATTTTCATTTTATTATGTTTAATTTTTGCAGCATATTTTCCTTTAATTTTTATACTGTATTTTCCTTTGATTTTCACACATGTTATTTCATTTTAACTATATATATGCGTGTGTGTGAAGGCAAAGTAGCTCAATACTCAGGCAAAACTTCATAAATCACTAACAAAAACATTTATTGAGTGTAGACAGCGATAAGACGAAGTAACAAAACATGGAACATATGGGAAGCTTGTAAACAGAAGGTTGCAATCGAGATACGTATGAACAAAATTACTTGCACTTACAGTTCACTCTAAACTTAAGTTACTCAGTCACACAGTTCACTCTAAAAGAACATACCGGCACATTTGTATTTTAGAATATTAAAAGTTTAGAATCGCATTTACATATGTCAACCGCGACTTCTATAGTCTCACTCTCTAGCTCGATTTCCCGCTTTGACCAAGATAACAGATCTCGTCATATACGCCTGCGCTTGCTGCTACACTGCTACAGACACACACATATATATGTGCGTGTATTTTACTAACTTATGTATCCATTTAAATGCATTCGAATTAATTAGAAGAAAAATAATTGAATGAATAGATAAATAAACTAGTATGATGTGGTCATCACAAAACTTTCTTCTATATAAATCAAATCGTCCGCAAGCAAAATTAAATGACAATATATTTGTTCTTGAGATATATATATATATATATATATATATATATATATATTGCAGAAATCATGAAAAACAGAGCATAGCTGCGACACCTGTTGGGCAGTAAAGACCCTATTGTTATCTAATAAGGAAATTTTTGTCATGATCTAACATAATATAAAATTTGGGGAAATTCCGTGCATTAGTTCTTGAGATATAGCTATCGCGAAAATCCTGAAAAATGCAGCGTACCACAGCAGCGCCACCTGTTGGGTGAGTTACACCGAAACTTAATAATAAGAATTTATTTATGTGAAAGTGTACCAGAAAATGAAGTTTAATTAAATTCTGTGCATTAGTTCTTGAGATATGACTATCGTTAAAATCGCGTAAATTCTGAAAAATTCAGCATAGCAGCACCATCTGCTGGGTGATTTACACCAAAAACTAATAAGCATAAACTTATATCCATGTTTAACTGAATCTAAAGTTTTATTAAATTCCGAGCATTAGTTCTTGAGATAGAGCACCCACAAAATTTTGTCACATACAGACACACTGATACACACACAGACTCACAGACAGACATTTTTTAAAAGCAGTCACATCGTGTTCAGGACCTTCTATAATGTATAAATCCGTCGAAAACTGGAATTCAAATTTTTTCACGAATCCAATACTTTCAATACTTCATGTAAAGATAGATCTTGTCAATCCAATACTTCTTGTAAAGATAGCAGAAAGTAACAATTATAAAGTGTGTCTCAATGCCAATGTCACAAACGCCAAGAGGTGGAAAAATATACTATATTAAATACTTTTGGATATAGAAAACCAGAGTCGCATTTCATTTATTCATTCCAAAGTACACAAGGTAGGGTATTTCACTCGAATAAAAAATAGAGTTTTTGTTCATATCTGTTTCAACGATGAAGATATTTTCTAAAAAAAAAAGAACTTTTTAACGAATTTACATTGCTGAGTGCGAAATGTGGTGACATCACAAAAAATGCTGCAAGTGCACGGTAATTTGATACACTGTATGTAATGCCCATAAGATTCCGACATACACAGAAAAAACTAAAACCCAATTTGGGTCGAAATATTCTTTTTTTTTTTTTTTTTTTTTTTTGGGGGGGGGGGGGGGGGTTATTTTTTGGGTTTTACTTTTTTCTGTGTACAGAATATCTAGTTCACCACTGCTTGATTGATAGTGGTCATTCCTAGCATTTCTCGTGGTAACATTATATTGCTTATAAAGCAAGCAATGGTGCAAATTTAATTAAAAAATATATTTATTATTGTGAAAAATATTAAAATTCTGAGTAGAGTTTTGAGTAACATACTCTATATTTTTAATAAACAACTCATGCGTCATTTTGACAAAATTAATTTATTAGTCTCCTTTTCACCCACTTTGCATACTTTCTTTACTAACAACACTTGTATTTACTTTGAAATTTGCCCAATACATCAGATTTATTCGGAATTTTCAGATGCGCTTTAAAACTAATCGAACTGTAATTAGAGCTAAAGAAAATTTCCACATTCTTCAATCAAGTAATCAAAGCTTGTTAAATTAATACAACTCCAACAAAGACTTTATTTAGGACATTCTCATAATGACTAATTTAACAAAAATGGTTCCTATTCGAAATTCTTGCAGAAATTTATCAGATGCTTTTACTTGAATATATATTTTTAATGTATTATTAATTTATTTATCCGTTTGCAGACGTTCCAGATTGATAAATAAGGATAATAAATAATGAATAAAAAGATAAAAAAATTATTATATTTGTCTGCACACAATTATTTTAAATATTATTTATTATCATCATCAATAAATTTTCTTTAATACTTTCAAATTAAGGTAGGAATCTCCTTTTCACCCCCTTTGCATACTTTCTTCACTTTCAAGCTTGTTAAATTATTACAATCCCAACAAAGACTTTACTTAAAACATACTCATAATAACTAATTTAACAAAAATGGTTCCTATTCGAAATTCTTGCAGAAGTTTATCAGATGCTTTTACTTGAATATATATTTTTAATGTATTATTAATTTATTTATCCGTTTGCAGACGTTCCAGATTGATAAATAAGGATAATAAATAATGAATAAAAAAATAAAAAAATTATTATATATGTCTGAACACAATTATTTTAAATATTATTTATTATCATCATCAATAAATTTTCTTTAATACTTTCAAATTAAGGTAGGAATCTCCTTTTCACCCCCTTTACATACTTTTATCACTAACAAACAACAACACATTCATTTTCCCATGAATGCATTTACTTTGAAATCTTGCCCAATACAGCAGATTTATTTCGAAATTTTAAGATGCGCTTTAAAACTAATCGAACTGTAATTAGAGCTAAAGGAAATTTCCACATTCTTGAATCATGTAATCAAAGCTTGTTAAATTAATACAACTTCAACAAAGACTGTATTTAGAACATTCTCATAATAACTAATTTAAAAAAAATGGCTCCGTTTCGAAATTCTTACAGAAGTTTATCAGATGTTTTTACTTGAATATATAATTTTAATGTACTATAAATTTATTTATCCATTTGCAGACGTTCCAGATTGGTAAATAAGAAAAAAACTTTAAATAAATAGATAAATAAATTATTACACATGTATAGCTATACTCAATTATTTTTAATATTATTTATTATTGTCAATAAATTATCTTTAACGCTTTCAAATAAAGCTAGGAATCTCCTTTTTACTCCCTTTGCATACTTTCATCACTAACAAACAACAATACATTAATTTCCCCATCAATGCATTTACTTTGAAATCTTGCCCAATACAGCTGATTTATTTCGAAATTTTAAGATGCGCTTTAAAACGAATCGAACTGTAATTAGAGCTAAAGGAAATTTCCACATTCCTGAATCAGGTAATCAAAGCTTGTTAAATTAATACAACTCCAACAAAGACTTTATTTAGAACATTCTCATAATAACTAATTTAACAAAAATTAAACAATTTGAAATTCTTGCAGAAGTTTATCTGATGCTTTTACTTGAATATATACCTTTAATGTACTATAAATTTATTTTATGTTATTTTATGTTATTATTTAATTTTTCCATGACATGCATCCAATTATTCGAAAAACATTGCCAGGAGAATTTTAAAAGTAAATGGGGGCGTTTTCCTGTTGGAAAATCCAACGTAGGACACCAATTCTCTCTGCAAATGGCAGTAAATGGGTTTCTAGCATTTCTTGGTAATGGGTATAGCCTTCATGCGGCCTGAGGGGAAAGCCAGGTTAAGTTTATCACCATAGCCGAAGCCTTTTTGCCCCATAAAGGAACCTCCATCTTTCTGCCTTTTGGTGAAAATTTCCTCTTCTTTCATCATGTCATGCCAATAGAAGGCAAGACCGTCTGAGCCATCCTAATTTTATTTTTATTTTTTTTCATCTGAGAATATAACAAGATGCCACTGGTCCTTCCAGGTTTGATGATATTTGGCCCAATCGACACTTCTTTGCTTGTGGATAGCTTTCAACATGGGCTGCTGTTTCCTTTTTTTTTTTTTTTTTTAATCGCAAGTTGCGCCCGCGGAAGAAGAGACCAGTGGCTTGTCCTTCCATACATTTCACGATCGGACTCTGCGGGAAAGCAAGGGCCGTAGGGATGCCGGACATATGGTGGATGACCCGACTCCCTTATGGGTGTTGGGCGATGAAGCCGTCCGACAGTCTCTACGGTTCATCAGGTGTCACGTGGGGAAGTATCCTTTGATGGTGGGAACTTCCGCCGAATCGCACCAACCTCTGTCGTCGACACTGGGGCAAGATGAGGAGGCGTCGCTGGAACGCGAACCCTCTGAATCGATCGTAGCAACCTGGCGAGACAAAGCCATGGTCTGCGTTAAAAGTTTTTCAGAACTTGGGGACGATGAGGAGTTGGGCTAGCTCGGCGCCGTGCGGGCGCCGATGGCGCTCATTAGTTTTTATATCGCAAGTTGCTTGTACGTTTTACAATCCGTGGCAGGGTTGATTGTGTCACAGGGATGTTACCCTCTTTGACCAATTGTCTTAGAGAAATACCACCTCGTGAAAGACAACGCACAACAT
Organism: Maratus michaelseni; assembly: GCA_963931845.1. NCBI lineage: Eukaryota > Metazoa > Arthropoda > Arachnida > Araneae > Salticidae > Maratus > Maratus michaelseni. The sequence continues at coordinate 112,438,331 of OZ007598.1, read as the reverse complement.
CTCTTTCCTGCTTGGAAGTCATTTTTCTGCAGGTACACCTCCATTTTTTATACCCATACGCAATGCCCTGATTCATAAAATTGTCTATTACGATTTCAGATCTTTTGATTAGCTTAGATATTTGTCTACGAGAAAGACCTTGTTCCTTAAAAGCTGTTATTTGGCCTTTCTTGAACTCTGATAGCTGGGTTCCCTTTCCCATTGCAATACTGCCGGAGAAATAGAAAATACAACCTTCTGAAATCTGCACAAAGTTCGACTGGCATATTACAAGTATTTGACAACTTACTGACATCATAAACCTATTGACCTATCGCAGCTCGAATGTCTGGAGTTCCCATAAACACTGATAAGGGTGTTCACTGATAAGGCTTTATTTCAGCGGGACACTTTTTCTCCCTCTTTTTTTTTTATTTTATTTTTTTTTCCTGCCTATATTTTTTTTTTCCTCAGGGAGTAAGTTACTCCTTGTAAATATGTATGTGTATATAGACATTCTTAATATGTTTGTTTCATTTTCATTGGTTTGTTTCATGTCCAGTTACAGCACACAATCATGGTGGCTTTATTTCGGTGGGACACACCTTAGCCTTTTTAAAAAACTCTTGATTTAAAAACATCGTTGCAACTATTACTTTTGTTTTTATTAATACTAGGGGATGCAACTCGGGCTTTCCGGGTTACATAATATAAGTAAAATCCATTTTGTTAATAATAAACCCTGATACATTTTCTTACTTTTGGGTGTATTCAAATCCAAACTGCTTATTTTGAGACACATTTGTAAATTCATTTTTGCTCTAAAATGCATCCAATTGGCAGGTTCTCTTATTCAGAAACTTTATAATGTCCGTATTGTCTCGATTTTTTGATAAAGGCAGAATATATTTCAAAAAATACTGTCAAAGTGCAAATTTTGAACCGAATTTCAAAAAGCGATAGCGCTGGAAACAAAAAAAATGATCGTACTGTGAAAATAATTGTCTGTAAATCAATTTCTAATTAATTGAACGAAAAATAAAAACATGGGGCCCTTATAAATGTCTTTATAAATGACGCCGCCAAGTTTCCTGTTGTTACTTTTAAAAATGAGTCTGTGAATGTGTCTCAAAATTTTGAGTTGTTGAGCGTGGAAAAATATTTTTTGAATACCGCCTTAATAGGTATTTTTTAGCCACCTAACAACATTAAAAGCATTTTTATATGTAAAATATCAAATATGTATTCAAATAAAGTTTTGAAATTCTTTAAAAGCATTAATTTCGTATTAGGCGCATACCAGCAGTAAATAGTCGAATAAATCACCAAAATTTCGCTACTTACAGCAGCCTTTTTGATTCTGATAATTTCAGTGGTTTAACCGCGTAGTTCGATTACATGTTCGTTAAATTTATTTTTCATTTACGTTATTTTATTATTTTATTTATCTATTGATGAAGTTTTAATTTATTTATGGAATATTAGCAAATACTGAATTATTTATATTGATTTAAGTGCAAATGAGTGAATCATTTGTAATCGGGCTACACGCGCTAGAGATGATTACAAAATTTATTTTTTGAAAATTATTTTTAAAACCATAAAAATTTCGTAAATTGAGATACAGTTTTAAAACAAATTGCATTTGAAAGGATAATCTGTTCGATGGTGTAATAATTGAAATTAAGCGATGTTTAGAAGTAAAAAGTTAGTTGCAGTAAAAGCTAAATTTATTGCTAAATGTGTTGCCACCATCAATATGACGTCAGTGTTACTCCGGAAATGTTTTTGCTTTATAATATAGACACATTATATTTTAATTTTTAAATTTGAATAATTAGGATACATTATATTCAAAAAGTGGTTTATATTAAATTAAAAATTACATGAAATATCATTGTTTGGAAAAGATTTTTTTTTTAATGTTTTATTTAGAAGCAAAATGTTTCGTCACAAATGATAAACTCTTACAATGAGTAACATTAATTTGATTCTTGTTAATCATTTGAAATAAATTTTTATTTATGTAAATATTAGTTGCGTAAATGACAAACTAATTGAGACATTCAAGATACAATTTATTTTTTAATTAAAAGATAACCAATCTGTGACAAAACACGCGCAAACCCACAGCAAAAATTTTGAATAATTTACTGATTTATTAATTTAGTTTTAGTTTAAATATGCTTCAACTTAATCTAAAACCTTATTAAACTAACCAAAAACTAATCAAACTAACTAAACTAACTAAACTATACTTAATCTTATGCTACACAATGAATGAGAATTATTCATTTTTTTATCTGATGTAGAATTTTAAGTCGTTTAAGTTGCACCTAACATTAGACAAAACAACTTCTGTAATCTTCTTTATATATAATCCATGGACAATGGAAAACAATACATTCAATTCCTTACCGGGGTATTTGTAATAAAAGCTTACTCAATACAGTTATTTTCTGAGCTCTAAGATCCGTTTTAAAGCCAACCTAATTGTAATTAGAGCTAGAGTTGTAGAAAACTTCAACACTTATATTTCAAGTAATCAAAACTTGTTGAATAAATTAGAATCAAACAAAGGCTTTATTCAGAGCAATTGTTTATAAATTTCAAAAGATAACCAAGATATAAAATAACACACTCAAGTCCACAGCTAAAATTTCGAATAATTTACTGATTTATAAATTTAGTTTTAGTTAAATATTTTTCAACTTAATCTAAAAGAACCATCAATACGCTACACAATGAATGAGAATTCTTCTTTTTTTTTTTTTTTAAACTATTTCTGCAATCTTTTCCTTTATATATAATCCATGGAAAATGAAAAATAATGCATTTAATTTCTTACCGGAATTTTTGTAATAAAAGCATAGTCAATATAACAGTTTACTTTCGGAGCTCTAAGATTCGCTTTAAAACCATTCGAATTAATTTTAATTAAAGCTGTAGAAAATTTCCAAGCTTATACCTCGAGTAATCAAAACTCGTCGAATAAACGTAAATTAGCGGGCAAACAAAGGCTTTATTCAGAGCATTCTCACAAGAACTGATCAAAAGAAACTGTTCCTGCTAAAAATTCCCAAACTAAAACAGATTTCTCAGAAGTTTTAACAAAAGGTATTTTTGGTGTTTTGCGAGTTCTATGAATCCATCTGCATGTATTCCATATTTTATCTAAAAAGTAAAATAAATAATAAATGAAAGTCTAAAAAGTAAATAATCACAACATAATAAAACTATTTTTTTCAGACCTCAAAACAAAGGTAAAAGAAAATAGTAATAATCAAAATGGTTGAATAAATGTAAATCAAACAAAGGCTTTATTCAGAGCTTTCTCACAAAAACTGATGAAAATAAACAGTTCTTGTTAAAAATTCACTCACTTAAAAAGATTTTTCAAAAGTTTTAACAAAATGTATTTTTGTTGTTTTACGAGTTCTACGAATTAATCTGCATGTATTCCATATTTTATCTAAAAATTAAAATAAATAATAAATGGAAGACTAAACGGTAAATAATCATATCATAATAAAACGATTTTTAAGACCTCAAAACAAAGGTACCAAACAAATAATAATAATCAAAACTCGTTGAATAGATGTAAATCAAACAATCGCTATATTGGATTATTTTTTTTTAACACAATTATTTCAAATTGGTAAAGTAATCATACAAGTTGTAAATTTCCAACTGGACGAAAAATGTCCGGGCCAGGATACGAACCTGGGATCGCTTGGCTGAAGCCGCCACGCTCTACCACTGAGCTATCCCGGTCGAATCTGGAGGGCATAATTCATCTAGTTAACCATATTGATCAAAGCATCTGGTCTGATATTTTAATCAGCTCAACAGAAAAGATCGCAGGTAATGGAACTTCAGTAAACGCTGGATACGTGAATGCACTGGATTATTTTTTTTAACACAATTATTTCAAATTGGTAAAATAATCATACAAGTTGTAAATTTCCAACTGGACGAAAAATGTCCGGGCCAGGAAACTCGTTGAATAGATGTAAATCAAACAAAGGCTTTATTCAGGGCATTTTCACAAGAACTGATCAAAAGAATCAGTTCTGCTAAAAATGTGCACACTTAAACAGATTTTTCCGAAGTTTGAACAAATGATTTTTTTTGTTGTGTTTTGTGAGTTCTATGAATTAACCTTCATGCTTTCAATATTTGGTACTTTTTCAGTATTCAATCGCTATATTCACGGCATTTTTACAAGAACCGATGAAAAGAAACAGTTCTTGCTAAAAATGCACACACTTCAGCAGGTTTTTCAAACGTTTTAACAAAATATTTTTTTTTTAAATGTTTTGCGAGTTCTATGAATTAATCTGCATGCATTCCATATTTTATCTAAAAATTAAAAACAATAATAAATGAAAGACTAAAAGATAAATAATCATAACATAATAAAACTATTTTTAAGACCTCAAAACAAAGGTACAAAACAAATAATAATAATCAAAACTCGTTGAATAGATGTAAATCAAACAAAGGCTTTATTCAGGGCATTTTCACAAGAACTGATCAAAAGAATCAGTTCTGCTAAAAATGTGCACACTTAAACAGATTTTTCCGAAGTTTGAACAAATGATTTTTTTTGTTGTGTTTTGTGAGTTCTATGAATTAACCTTCATGCTTTCAATATTTGGTACTTTTTCAGTATAGGGGCCTTGACGAGATCGAAAAAAATAGGCGTAACGAGAGAAGGAAATTTCCCATGCATATTGTCTGGTAACCTATTCACTGCTTCATATTTACAAGATTTTTTTTTTCCATATCTATACAATTTATTTAATATAAACAAGCCATTTATCTATTTATATATACAAACAGAAGTAAATTGTACATAGAAAACAACAATAATAATATATATAAATAAAATGTTATATAAATATATACATAAATACATATATAAACAAGCATAAAAGTTCATCAGGTTTGTTTTTATTGCTGTTTATATTATTTGACAACAAATCTCACTTTGTAAAACCCAAATTGAGCCAAAAAAAAAAAAAAAAAAAAAAAAAAAAAAACGCCAAGGCCCTTATATTGGAAAAGTACCCCATATTTTATTCAAGGAAAAAAAAAAAAAAAAAATTAAAGCCCAAAAGGTAAATAATCCTAAAACATTAAAATTATTTTTAAACCTTAAAACAAAAGTAAAATGTATTTATGACTTCAGTTTACCTGCTTGACAGCACGTCTATGATTTAATTTATATTTATACAAGCTTTTTCTGCCCGTGCAAAATTTAAATATATTATTCAAATGTATAACGGAATATTTTCTATTAAAAACAAACATTGCAATACAAGAGACACGTGATAGAATTGCATGAAAAGCTTAAAATATTTTCCCGTTGATATACTGTTATTTTTATTTGCATTTTAACCATATTGCAATTTATAAAATTGAGTGAATCAATTAATACAAGTATCTTAACATCAAGTTATCTTAACAGTTTTTGATTGATGTTTGACTAGAATTACAAGTTTCATTTGAAAACAGAAATAAATAAATAAGTAAAAGGCATTGTTATATTCAGCAAGTTTTTTGCGCTTAAATTGCAATTTTATGAAAAACAGTAGAGTCTCTCTATAACGAGCTTTTATATAACAAAATTCTCTACATAACGAATTTTCAGCAGGAACAGTCAATTTTTCAACTTTTTATATTAAAAATAATCTCCATATAGTGAAAGATCTATCTCTATATAACGAATTTTTAGCAGGAACGGTCAATTTTGCCACTTTTTACATATAATCTCCATATAGTGAAATATCTATCTCTATATAACGAATTATCAGCAGGAATGGTCACCTTTTCAACTTTTTACATTAAAATAATCTCCACATAGTAAAAGATCTATCTCTATATAACGAATTTTTAGCAGGAACGATTACCTTTTGCAATTTTTTACATTAAAAATAATCTCCATATAGTGAAAGATCTTCATATAACGAATTTTCAGCAGGAACGGTCACTTTTTCAACTTTTTATATTAAAAATAGTCTCCATATAGTGAAAGATCTATCTCTATATAACGAATTTTCAGCAGGAACGGTCACTTTTTCAACTTTTCACATTAAAAAGAAAACCTTCATACAGTGAAAGATCTATCTCTATATAACGAATTTTTAGCAGGAACGGTCAATTTTGCCACTTTTTACATATAATCTCCATATAGTGAAATATCTATCTCTATATAACGAATTATCAGCAGGAATGGTCACCTTTTCAACTTTTTACATTAAAATAATCTCCACATAGTAAAAGATCTATCTCTATATAACGAATTTTTAGCAGGAACGATTACCTTTTGCAATTTTTTACATTAAAAATAATCTCCATATAGTGAAAGCTCCATCTCTATATAACGAATTTTCAGCAGAAACGGTCACTTTTTTCCACTTTTCACATTAAGAGTAATCTCGTTATAGTGAAAGGTCTATCTCCATATAACGAAATTTTTTTCAGAAATTTTCTTCATTTGTTCAGAAACAGCTTAAAAACCACGTGGAATCTATATTCCTTCACTGATTCATGGTTTTTCTTTCAAAGCAGAGTACCTCTTACTTATTGTTTGTTTCGTTTATCAAGTTTTTTGCGTCTAAATTGCAATTTTATTAAATACAGTAGAGTCTCTCTATGACGAGCTTCTATACAACAAATTTTTCTATATAACGAATTTTCAGCAGAAACGGTCACTTTTTCAACTTTTTACATTAAAAATAATCTCCATATAGTGAAAGATCTACCTCCATATAACGAATTTTTTCAGAAATGTTCTTCATTTGTTCAGAAAAAGCTTGGAATCGATATTCCTTCACTGATTCATGGTTTTTCTTTCAAAGCAGAGTACCTCTTACTTATTGTTTATTTTGCTTATCAAGTTTTTTGCGTCTAAAATGCAATTTTATGAAATACAGTAGAGTCTCTCTATGAGGAGCTTCTATACAACAAATTTCTCTGTATAACAAATTTTCAGCGGAAACGGTCACTTTTTCAAATTTTTACATTATAAATAATCTCCATATAGTGAAAGATCTACCTACATATAACGAATTTTTTCAGAAATTTTATTCATTTGTTCAGAAAAAGCTTCAAAACCACATGGAATCTATATTCCTTCACTGATTCATGGTTTCTCTTTCAAAGCAGAGTACATCTTACATATTGCTTATTTTGTTTATCAGGTTTTTTGCGTCTAAATTGCAATTTTATGAAATACAGTAGAGTCTCTCTAGGACGAGCTTCTATACAACAAATTTCTCTACATAAAGAATTTTCAGAGGAAAAGGTCACTTTTTCAACTTTTTACATTATAAATAATCTCCATATAGTGAAAGATCTACCTACATATAGCGAATTTTTTCAGAAATTTTATTCATTTGTTCAGAAAAAGCATCAAAACCACATGGAATCTATATTCCTTCACTGATTCATGGTTTCTTTTTCGAAGCAGAGTACCTCTTACTTATTGTTTATTTTGTTTATCAAGTTCATTTTCACAAAAAAATTTTCGAAATTAGTTTTTCAGGTACTTCTCTATTATCCCGTCGACCACTTTTCATAATAAAAAACTATCGCCAAACTGTAACGCCAAATCAACGGGAGAGCGTTGCCATTGGAATATCAAAATAAATAAATAAATAAAATATAAGAAATTAAGGACACAATTGTTATTTTAATGAATGAAATAACTAATAAATCAGTAAAACATAATGAAAAATACACGCAAATGTCGATTTAAAAACCACTTGATGACATAACAAACACGCATAATGCTTCTGACATGAAGTAAATGGAACTGCATTTTTGACGTTTAATCTTACAGTTTGGCGATAGTTTTTTGTTATGAAAAGTGGTCGACGGGATAATAGAGAAGTACCATTTTTCATTATTGATCTTGAAAATGTCGCCGATTGAGCGTACGAAACATGTTGATCTATTTGTTAAAAGTTATTTATAAGCCTTTATGTGTATTTGTATCACTTTAAGCACATAAATTTTCACTTTAATGATAAGAAGTGATTTCCTTTCCTACATAATTCTACATTCCTTGTTAAAGTATGAAAATCTTTAGGAGTGTATAATAGTTTTAAAATCAAAACGACCAAAAATTAACGCTTTCTTCGTCTGAAACAAATGAAATTTTTCCTTATGCGTTCTTTTTTCACTATGTTTTCAAATAAATGTTTATTTTCCGTTTTGAAACTGTTTAAATAAATTAAAAAAAAAAAAACAACAATATCAAGTCAATGGTTAGAGTTAAACATTTCAAAATCTTAATTAAATACTCAAAACCATTTTTTTTTTCAAAATTTACACGTTAATAGGATATTTTCGTTATTCTGTATATAACGAATTTTTCTGTATAACAAATTTTTAGACAGGAATATTGGATTTCCGTATATAGTGACTCGACTGTAATTGCATCATTCAAAACTTATTGTCAAAAAATTATGACAAAGGTTCGTTTAAATAAAGTAACGAGCATTTGAAACGTGTAAAAATATTTTTGTCTCTGTTAAATATTATCTATCTCTGTTTTGTCTCTGTTAAATCCTTATAACACATTGTGTAGTGCTGTCATCGAAAAAACACCTGTGAACATATAATATTAATATATATACTGTGAACATATAATTATAATTCTAGTATATATATATAAGTGAAGGAAAAATTGATTACAAAATCCCAACTTTAAATCTCAATATATAAAATCCAAGTTAAGTTAAATTAAAGGGTGTTAAAACTATCAATCTCTATCGAAATTAAAGAATGCTCGATAAAATTTAGAATAAAAAATGTTCAATAGAATGGACTTAAAATTTCACTTATTATTTCAAGAGGCAAATTTCAGTACCTTATTTTATATTAAGTCTGTATATCTTCATCACTGCGAAATCACATCATTACTTCTTATTAAAATATTGAAATCTTAATAATTATAAAAGTTCTTATCACCGCGTTAGCGTTCCTTTAAAACAAATCGAACTGTAATTAGATCTGAGAAAATTTTCTACAGCCATGCGTCAAGTAATCAAGGCTTGATAAATAAATGCCGATCAAACAAAGGCTTTATTCAGAACGCTGTAACAGTAAATAATCAAAAGAAGCAGTTCCTATTGAAAATTTACAAAGAGGAGACAGAAAATTGGGTTTGCAGGTTACTAAGATGTGTTTATTTGTTTACTTTTTACATGCTTATTAAATTTAAAAAGCAGCTGCTACTAGAAATTTACAAAGAGGAGGCAGAGAAGTTGGGTATGCAGGTTACTAAGATGTGCTTATTTGTGGGGTCAGGTAACCTTTGAACTCACAAAATACATGAAAAGGAGACCTCTGAAAGAATTATCATAACTCCGTAACTATTTGACTTTGAATTATAAAATTTTAAATGCATATTAATAAAGATTTATTTTATAAATTAAAATTCTCCAAAAATGTTTACACTCATATAAAGCTTTTAAATTTATTTTAAAATATAATAAATTTTTAACGAAAGAATTATTCTTGCATGTACTGCGCGCACGATTTTTCACATTTGAATTGCTAAAACCTTTCAAAAAAATTTTAATGAGTACATATATAATGTGTTCTCAAAATGACCTACGATGAAAAAAATAAAATGAATAGTTCTTGAGAAAAAAAATTTTTTTTAGAGAAATTCGAAATATCGAGTTTTTTTTACTACAAAAGTAGTCATAAATTCTAAACTTGTTACTTGAGAAACATAATCGTAGGTCATTTTGTGCATCTGTTTGGTTAAGTCATTCAGTCAAAATTTCTTAAAATTCTAACCAATCATTTTTCCTAAATCGTGCGCGCAATGACCAAAATCGTCGTTTTGAGAAAATTGACTTCAAAGATCAAACTGTCCCTTGATCATATACAAAAAGCTCAGACTGTTTTAGACATAACTCCACTTCTAAAGTGAATTTTTGCATGGGGTTTATTTTAAATTGTTCCTAAAGAATCATATTTAATTATAAGCTAATAAATATTTTTTCAAATTTCTGAAACTTCAAAGGTTACCTGACCCCTAATGCTTTATTTACCAAGTTTAAGAAGCAGCTTCTATTAAAAATGTAGAAAGAGACAGGAAATAGGGTAAGCACTATACTAAGATGTACACTAAGATGTAATTATTTCTTTATTTTTTAAATGCTTTATCTATAAAATTTATGAAGCAGCTTCTATTCAAAATTTACACAGAGGAGACAGAAAATGAGATATGCAGGTTACCAAGATGTGTTTATTTATTTACTGTTAACAGGCTTTATTTATTAAATTTAAGAAGCAATTCCCATACGAAATTTACAAAGAGGAGACATAAAACTGGGTATGCAGATTATTAATATGTGTTTTTTTGTTTACTTTTTAATGCTTTATTTTAGTGCTGCACAACCTTTTTGTATGAAATCATTTGCCACCGTCATCTTCGAAAGGTAATCTTTGATATATATAATAGCAAGGTTTCCGTCATTAACCTAAGGTAAATTTTTCTGTGTAAAATTTGTGTGGTATTGTAAATTTGTGTGTACTAATAAGTTACTGTTAATACTAATTACTGTACTGTTAGTACAGTTGGTACTGTTAGTACTAATAAGTTACTGTTAACTGTTAATTTGTGTTAATTTGTGTGTACTAAAAGTGGTACTGTTGGTGGCCCGCGGGCCGCAGGTTGTGCATCCCTACTTTAGTTATTAAATTTAAAAAGCAACTTCTATTAGAAATTTCTAAAGAGGAGACAAATAGGGGGGTTTGCAGGTTACTAAGATGTGATTATTTGTTTATTTTTTACATGCTTTATTTATTAAATTTAAGAAGCAGCTTCTGTTAGAAATTTAGAAAGAAGAAACAAAAAATAGAGTATGCAGATTAGTAAAATGTGCTTATTTGTTTACTTTTTTACATGCTTTATTTGTTAAATTTCTAGAAGCATCACCTATTCGAAATTTACAAAAATGAGACAGAAAATGGGGTATGCAAGTTACTCAGATTTGTTTATTTGTTTGTTTGTTTACTTTTTACATGTTTTATTTGTTAAATTTCTAGAAGCATCACCTATTCGAAATTTACAAAAATGAGACAGAAAATGGGGTATGCAAGTTACTCAGATTTGTTTATTTGTTTGTTTGTTTACTTTTTACATGCTTTATTTGTTAAATTTCTAGAAGCATCACCTATTCGAAATTTACAAAAATGAGACAGAAAATGGGGTATGCAATTTACCCAGATTTGTTTATTTGTTTACTTTTTACATGCGTTATTTATTAAATTTAAGAAACAGCTTCTATTAGTCATTTATAAAGAACAGACGGAAAATGAGGTATGCAGTTTCCTGAGATGTGTTTACGTGTTTCCTTTTTACATGGTTTATTTTATTATATTTAAGAAGCAACTCCCATACGAAATTTACAAACAGGAGACAGAAAATGGGGTATACAGGTTACTAAGATGTGTTTATTTGTGTACTTTTTACGTACTGTATTTATTAAATTTCAAAAACTTTACAACAGAAAATAAAGTAAATATAAATAAAAAAGAACGAGTAAAAAACAATATTATATAAATTTTAAAAAGTAAAACAATACAAAATTACAAAATAAAAATGCCATCTTGACAGATTATTTTTATGTGTAAGATTTGTTAAGATTAATAAATACATTTGAATTTATGTTATGATTCTTACCATACTTAATACATTATATCCATCATGCTTACATACATGATTTGTTTACATCCATATAGCTTATGTATTAATATACATTTTGTATACTCTTATCACACTTATATACAGGGTGTCCATAATTAAACGACCCTACTTTAAAGTTGTCTACAGACAAAACTATTGGTCAGAAAGTTGTGAAATTTTGTGAAGGACATAATAAAGGAATGGGAATTTGTTTAAGCGGAAAAAAAATTTTAGTTCAAAATTTCACCGCCAGAGGGCGTTTTTTAATAAATAACACATTTAGCATACATTTACGATAGTTTACATACTTTATGGCAACAAAACATGTTCCTCATGACAGCTGTCATTTTCAGCTAACATCTGGAATTGTAAGACAGCATCTTCCACAGTTGACAGCAGTGTTTTCTGGGAAATGCTAAAAACATGTCGCGAAAAAAATTTTGTTCAACATGTTTTGTTGAAATAAAATTTGTAACCTATCGTAAATCTATGCTAAATGTGTAATTCATTAAAAAAAACGCCCTCTGGCGGCGAAATTTTGAACTAAAATTTTTTTCGCGGAAACAAATTCCCATTCCTTCATTATGCCCTTCACAAAATTTCACATTTTTCTGACAAATAGTTTCGTCTGTAGACAACTTTAAAGTAGGGACGTTTAATTATGGACACCCTGTACTTACATACATACTTACTTAGAACAACATTTAATGCTCACAATATATGAAACATCCTTTCAGTCAACAGTAGAAAGTATCAGTGACTAATGAAGAGTTGTTTCAATTAAAGCTTAATAAATCTATTAGCTTGATGCGAAAGTTGGTAGCGTTCGATTTTTATTTGAGATAGAAAGTCTACACAGAAATGTCTCAGATTCTCCGCCACAAACAAACCATAGTACAATAATTATTTTCCATGATCGGAGTGATTTTATTATATATGACGTCTTACCAGCAATTGAAAGGAACGCTGCTAGTAAATAAATAAATAAATAAATAAATAAACAAGAAATTCTAGTGCACACACAAAAAAAATCTTCATTCCGTTTACTCAGCTACTAATTTTAGTTTACTTTGTATTTTTTTTTAACAAGCAAAGACTATCAACCTGCTTAGAAGTTTATCACTCGTCATCAGTCAGTTCTGAAATCCCACTCTCCAATGTTAAACCTATGGGTTACGAATGTATCCGTATTTTTCAAATTTCTGCATCGTAAAATCAAACTTTTTAACTTATTTTTTCTGTGTACTCTACTTGAAGGGTGTTTCTTTTTTTTTTTTATTTGACAAAATATTTCTAAAATATAGTCTTAAATTTATATTTTAACCTTTTGATAGCGGCACAAGATTGGCGACTATTTTTATATTTAATCATACCACAATTTACAAAAAAAATTCTTTGTAGTAGATATCTCTTAAAAATATCTCACCATAAATATACGGCTGAGATTACTTTTCAAAACGTGGTGCGAATAGAATAAACGTATGGTGTACCAACCCCGTAATCAAAAGGTTAAGTGTTAAAATCCAAGTGAAGATGACGAGAAGGAAATAAGAATTTAACACTTAAAATTAAACTATCTATTTTAGAAATACTTTGACAAATAAAAAAAAAAAAAAAAATAATTCTTCAAGAAGAATATACACAAAACATAATTAAAATTTTTAATTTTCTGATGAGGAATTTGAAAATGCGGATGTTTGGCAATGCCCATAGGTTTAACATTAGAGAGGGGAATTTGCAGAGTTTGTCTTTTAACGAACCTTAAGAATGAACCCTATCCCATATTTCACACTTGAGAATTCCTGTTATTACTTGACAGTGCAAATTTAATCATCTCATTTTACATTAACTTTACACATCTTCATCATTACGAAACAACACTTACGTGAAATTTCTGATCAAGATATTGAAATCTTATTCAGTAGAGAAAGAGCTCTTCTCTGTTCGCTAACAGTCCTTTAAGACAAATCCAACTGTAATATGCGCTTAAGAAACTTTCCACATTCAAATGCTTCTGGTAATCAATGTTTGTTAAATACATCAACTCAAAGAAAAGTTTTATTCAGAACATTCTTGCAATAAATCATCAAAAGAAGTAGCTCCTCTTAGAAATTTACAAAAAGAAGATATGGGCACGAGGGTTTCTAAGATGAGTTTATTTAAAAGCTTTTTGATGTTTTTTTTTTTTTTTTTTTTTTTTTTTTTCAGCGATTGAGAGGAAGTCGGTTACTTATTAAATAAAGAAATAAAAATAACAAATTCTAGTGCACCAAAGAAAAAATTCTTCCTTTCTTTTACCCAGCTACTTATTTTAGTTTACTTTGTGTATTCTTAACAAGCAAAAAGCTACCACCCTGATTTGAAATTTAAGAACGCACACTATCCAATATTTCACACTTGAGAATGACTGCTATAATTTGATAATCCAAATTCAACCATCTCATTTTACGTGTACATTAATTTTGTATATCTTCATCATTAGCAAACAGCAGTAAGTGAAATTTCTGATTAAGATATTAAAATCTTATTCAGTGGAGAAAGAGCTCTTCCCAATTCGCAAATGGTCCTTTAAAACAAATCGAACTGTAATTAGAGCTTAAGAAAATTTCCCCATTCAAATGCTTCTAGTAATCAATATTTGTTAAATACATTCAACTCAAACAAAGACTTTATTCAGAACATTCTTGCAATAAATCATCAAAGGATGCAGCTTCTCTTAGAAATTCACAAAGAGAAGAAATGGGCAGTAGGTTTTCTAAGATGTATTTATTTGAAGACTTTTTGATGTTTTCTTTTTTCCTTTTTTTGCCAGCGATTGAGAGGAAATATGTTTCTTATTAAATATAAAGCAAAATAACAAATTCTAATGCACCAAAGAAAAAGTTCTTCCGTTCATTTACCCAGCTACTTATTTTAGTTCATTTTGTGTTTTCTTAACAAACAAATAACTACCACCCTGCTTTGTAGTTTAAAAATGAACACCATCCAATATGTCACACTTGAGAATGTCTGTTATTACTTGATGGTGCAAATTTAATCATCTCATTTTACATTAACTTTGTACATCTTCATCATTAGGAAACCGCAGCACGTGAAATTTCTGATCAGGATATTAAAATCTTATTCAGCGCAGAAAGAGCTCTTCTCAGTTTGCTAACGGTCCTTTAAAACAAATCGAACTGTAATTAGAGCTTAAGAAAATTTCCACATTCAAATGCTTCTAGTAATCAATGTTTGTTAAAATTACAGCTCAAACAAAGGCTTTATTCAGAACATTCTTGCAATAAATCATTAATAGAAGCAGCTCCTCTTACAAATTCACAAAGAGAAGATATGGGCACGAGGGTTTTTAAGACGTATTTTTTTGAGGACTTTTTGATGTTTTCTTTTTTGCCAGCGATTGAGAGGAAGTCTGTTACTTATCAAAAAATAATAAAAATAATAAAAAATTTTAGTGCATTAAAGAAAATATTCCTTTCTTTTACCAAGATACTTATTTTAGTTTATTTTATGTTTTCTTACAAGCAAAAAATTACCGCCCTGCTTTGTATTTTTAAAAATGAACACTATCCAACACATTTGAGAATATCCGTTATTACTTGAGGGTGCAAATTTAATCCTCTCATTTTACATTGACTTTGCACATCGTCATCATTAGGAAACAACAGTACGTGAAATTTCTGATCAAGATATTGAAATTTTATTCAATGTAGGAAGAGTTCTTCTCAGTTCGCTAATGGTCCTTTAAAATAAATCGAACTGTAATTAGAGCTTAAGAAAATTTCCACATTCAAATGCTTCTAGTAATCAATGTTTGTTAAAATACATTCAGCTCAAACAAAGGCTTTATTCAGAACATTCTTGCAATAAATCATAAAAAAAAGCAGCTCCTCTTACAAATTCCCAAAAAGGATACGAGGATTTTTAAGATGTATTTATTTGAAGACTTTTAATTTTCTTTTTTGCAAGCGATTGAGAAGAAGTCTGTTATTTATTAAATAATAATTTTTAAAAATAATAAATTATAGTGCATTAAAGAAAATATTCTTACTTTCTTTGACCCAGCTACTTATTTTAGTTCATTTTGTGTTTTCTTAACAAACAAAAAACTACCACCCTGCTTTTAGTTTAAAAATGAACACTATCCAATATTTCACACCTGAGAATGCCTGTTATTACTTGACAGTGCAAATTTAATCATCTAATTTTCCATTAACTTTGTACATCTTCATCATTAGGAGACAAGAGCACGTGAAATTTCTGATCAAGATATTGAAATCTTATTCAGTGTTGAAAGAGCTCTTCTCAGTTCACTAATGGTCCTTTAAAACAAATCGAACTGTAATTAGAGCTTAAGAAAATTTCCACATTCAAATGCTTCTAGTAATCAATGTTTGTTAAATAAATTCAACTCAAAGAAAGACTTTATTCAGAACAATCTTGCAATAAACCATCAAAAGAAGCAGCTCCTCTTAGAAATTGACTAAGAGAAGATATGTGCACGAGGGTTTTTAAGATTTGTAAACTTGAAGGACTTTTTGATGTTTTCTTTTTTGCCAGCGATTGAGACGAAATATATTTCTTATTAAATATAAAATATATAACAAATTCTAGTGCATAGCAGAAAAAATTATTCCTTTCATTTACCCAGCTACTTATTTTAGTTTACTTTGTGTATTTTTACAAGCAAAAAACTGCCACCCTGCCTTGAAGTTTAAGAATGTATACTATTCAATATTTCACACTTGAGAATGACTATTATAATTTGACAGTCCAAATTTAATCATCGCATTTTACGTGCACGTTAATTTCGTACATCTTCATCTTTACGAAACAACAGCACTTGAAATTTTTAATAAAGCTATTGAAATCTTATTCAGTATAGAAAGAGCTCTTCTCAGTTCGCTATCGGTCTTTTAAAACAAATCTGACTGTAATTAGGGCTTAAGAAAATTCCCAAATTCAAATGCTTCTAGTAATCAATGTTTGTTAAATACATGCAACTCAAACAAATGATTTATTCAGAACATTCTTGCAATAAATCATCAAAAGCAGCAGCTCCTCTTAGAAATTCACAAAGAGAAGAAATGGGCACTAGGGTTTCTAAGATGTATTTATTTGAGGACTTTTTGATGTTTTCTTTGTTTCCTATTTTGCCAACGATTGAAAGCAAGTGTGTTTATTATTAAATATAAAACAAAATAACAACTTCTAATGCACCAAAGAAAAAATTCTTCCGTTCATTTACCAGCTACTTATTTTAGTTTACTTTGGGTATTTTATAATAAGCAAAAAACTATCACCTTGCTTTGAAGAATAGGAATGAACACTATCCAATATTTAACACTTGAGAATGACTGTTATAATTTGACAATCAAATTTAATCATCTCATTTTATCTGTGCATTAATTTTGTACATCTTCATCATTACGAAACAGCAGTACATGAAAGTTTTTATCAAAATATTGAAACATTATTCAGCCTAGAAAGAGCTCTTCTCTGTTCGCTAACGGTCCTTTAAAACAAATCTGACTGTAATTAGAGCTTAAGAAAATTCCCACATTCAAATGCTTCTAGTAATCAATGTTTGTTAAATACATCAACGCAAAGAAAGGATTTATTCAGAATATTCTTACAATAAATCATCAAAAGCAGCAGCTCATTCAAATGCTTCTAATAATCAATGTTTGTTAAAGTACATTCATCTCAAACAAAGGCTTTATTCAGAATATTCTTACAATAAATCATCAAAAAAAGCAGCTCCTCTTACAAATTTTCAAAGACAAGATATGGGTATGAGGATTTCTAAGATGTGTTTATTTAAAGACTTGTTGGTGTTTTCTTTATTAATTTATAAATTCTACCAACAAACATATACCAACAAACAAAATAATTTTTGAATAAATAAATAAAAATAATAATAAAAATAAACTGTTTTATTGACAGATTATTTTTACGCACCTGATAAGAAAGGTCTCCATAAGCGCATACTCAGAAAAATGTGGAAAAAATACAGAACTTTCTTGTCATGAGGATATATATGTCTATTAAAAAAATATCCTGCCAAATCTCGATATAGCGTCCATAAAAAAATAATGAAAATGTCTTTTATTTTTTTAGCGATTTATTGTCGGTTGGCGACATAATAAATTTCAAAAATACTCTTTTATGATAAGTGCTCTTTAAGGAAAACACCTTTTTTATTCTTCATACTGAACTACTTTATGTAAGTTTAACCTCGCCCCGGGATTGCATTTATACTCAAAAGAGAAAGCTGAGTTCCCTTGGCGGTCATTCCTTGTCATCCCATGTAAGTTTAACTTAAATAATTTACAGTTTTGCCATATACATCACTAACTAATCCTAACGATAATAGAAGATTTTAAATCTTGGGTTTGAAAAGCTGATCGATTATTTTTTAAAGATCTTTATTTATGAATAAAGAAAGTTAACTGCCCAGTGAAGAGACTCGGTATAGCCATTTTAGGGAAAGTCTCCAAATGTTTTTAAAAGGGTATGTCTATATTTTTTTTAACTCTACTACGAATCAATGTAACTTACATGTAAACTTATAAATAAATAAAATAAACTTTAAGCCATAAAGCTTATGTCAAAATTAAAAGAGACTATATATGCATTGATAGAATAAAAAATAGTTTTGCCTTATAGATTTTCATATATATTATTGTGAACTATAACATATTATACTTAACCTTTTATAATGATATAACAACGATGGAAATCATGCACGTAGTCATCGCCAAAAAAAAATATATGCAATAATATCTGATAATAAATTGGTAATATAAATAAAAAACATTAAAAAAAATGTTCACTACGTAGTTTTAAAGTTAAGAATGAACATTTTCAGTATTACCACATTACAGAATTTCTATTATCCATGGATGATGCAAATTCAGAGAACTTCTTTTATATTAAAGCTGCATATATTCAGCATTGCGAAACGACAAGACATTTGTTCTTATCAATATATTGAAATATTACTCAGGATAGGCGCTATACTCGGTGTGTTCCTTTAAAACAAATCGAATTGTAATTAGAGCCAAGGAAAATTTTCACATTCAATGCTTCAAGTAATCGAAGCCTTTTAAATAAATGCAACTCAAACAAATGCTTGAACATTCCCATAACACATAATGAAAAGATATTACTCCTGTTAGAAATTCACAAAGAGGAGTCAGAGATTGGAATATGCGGGTTTCAAAGATGCGTTTAATTAAAGACTTTGTTTGTGTTTTACAACTTTTCTTTATCAGTTTTCAGGCCTTTTAGGCCAGCGAATGAAATAAGTATAAATAAATAAATAAAACAATACAAAGAAGTAAAATAAATATGCATGTCAATGTTAACAAAATTAATTATTTAATCTAGAAGTTATTTCCTAAAACTTTAAATTTTTTTTGACTTCGGTTAATTCTGGCAAGTAAGATTACACTTGACGCAGAACAAAATACAGGTAGAAAAAACAATATTTTAAGTACCAGAAGTTTTTAACTAATTGCATACTAGTTTGGAAAGCATTCAGCGTACTGCCATCAGTGCAAACAATGATGGAAGTTTGCTTATATATATATCAATAAACCTATCCATCGAAACCGCTTCTCCTCCATATATCGTCGCTACCATGTCAAACTATCGAATGCGAAAAAATGTATTTTTCATTACTTTTAAAAATGGGCCGATTGTAACCACTAAGTTTTAATTGTATTCTTCACCAGCGTTGCCAGTTAGGCCTCGTTTTTTTATTCAAAAATTCCGAATCCACATCATAAATTTTAAATTTCAACTTTTGCTTTATTTAATAACAGACATTGTGTGATTATATTAAGTAAATTTTTTTCTCAAAATTTACTGGTATGAATTCAGCTTTTTTTTAATAAAAAAGAAGGCGAAACTGGCAACCCTGCTCTTCACAGAAACCTTCACAGGCACCTTCTTTTATTGATATTCTTACTTGGCAATTTAGTGGTGACAATCCGCCAATTTTTAAAAGTAATGAAAAGTAAATTTTTTGTATTCGATAGTTTGACATGGTAGCGACGATACATGGACAACATTCCATCATTGTTTGCACTCAAGACGGTACGCTGATTGCTACCAAAACTAGTATGCAATTAGTTTAAAAGTACTGGAGCTTAAAACGTTGTTTTGATTACCTATATTCGGTTAATCCTCCTTTTGGCACAACCAAACTGTGGGATGGTTAGTCACATTTCTGTTTGTCGTTCCGTGTTTTTCCAATAATGACACGCCCTTCCCAAATTCTCCTAGTCCACTGTCACCTATCTATGGATTGTGTCAGTTTCCTAAACTAAATTACGCGTTTCATTTAATTGTCCATCTAATTTAAATAGAAGATTTCTAAAATTGGATGAATGGCTACACCAGATACACTGCGCCCCACGGTGGCGAAATTTGCTAAAATCATGGTCAAAACCCGAAAACAAATGTTTCATTTTTCCATGCATAATTTTGCGTAACTATAGATTAACGTTCTTAGAATGCATTTATAATATCCTTTTTGGGTTGGAAAAAAGCATAACAGTTCCTTTTTGATCATTATGTTGGTGATGCTAAATATTCAGTAAAGTAAATATCTACACTGTTTTTAGCTGTTCCTTTAAAAATAATTATTTTAGCAATTAGTTTAGTGTTTATTAATCGGCTGTGTTTTAAAAAATAGCATGTAATTTTTAAAAAGTTCTGGTGCTTAAAACGTTGTTTTATTTACCTATATACGGTTAACCCTCCGTCTGCCAAAATCAAAATGTGGGATCGGTTAGTCACATTTTTGTTTGCTGTTCCATGTTTCCCCAATAATGGCACGCACTTCCCAAATGTTCCTATTCCACTGTCACCTATCTAGGAATTGTGTCAGTTTCCTTAACTAAACTATACGTTTCATTTAATTCTCCACTTTATTTAAAGAGAAATTTTTTTTTAATTGAATCACTGGCTACATCAAATACACTGTGCCCCACGGTGGCGAAATTTGCTAAAATCTTGACCAAAACCGGAAAACAAATGTTTCATCTTTCCATGCATAACTTCGCGTAATTGTAGATTAATGTTCTTAGAATGCGTTTGTAATATCCTTTTTGGCTTGAGAAAAAGCACAACACTCTCTTTTAGATCATTATGTTGATGATGGCCAATATTCAGTAAATTAAAGATCTTCATAGTTTTTATCAGCTGCGTTATAGTGTTTATTTATCGGCTGTGTTTTAAAAGGATATATTAATCAGTTTTGATTGTGAATATAAATATATTTCAGAAGAAAAAAACCCTACAAAATGAATAATTTCATATTTCTATACATATCCCTCAGAAAACAAAAAATGAAATTCCATCATATTCTGTGTAGAAATAATGAATGTGTCAAAATCTTTGCAATCTTAATCATTTAATTTGCGAATTAATTAATAAATAATTTAATTTTCGAATTAAATAATGAATAATTTAATTTGCGAATTAAATAATGATTAATTTAATTTGCTTATGCGTTCTTTTTAAAATACAGTTTTATTATTTAAATAATATACTTAATAAATGCACGACCTTGCTCGAAATTGCACTAGACTCATAAAATTTCAACTATACTCTGCAAAAAAAAGGTGCTGTTTTTACAGTAATAATAAACAGTAAAATAAGCAGTAATACGCTGCTGTGCATGCGCGGTAGCGTATTACTGCTTATTTTACTGTTTATTACTGTTAATTTTACGGTATAATACTGGCAACTGGGGTGCCAGTATTATACTATAAAATCAACACTTTTTTTTTGAAGTGTATAGTATCTCATAAACTGCACGTTTAATAAAATATTGACCTACAACTATAGGGTAACGTAATTCTCAATTCTGCAAATTACCACATTTTGAAGAAGGTTAAGAAAATCAGAAAAAGGTTCTGGATTTCGAGAAAATTCGCCACAGAGTGTTTTTATGACTATGCATCGAAGTGATCAAACTTTCTTGTGAAATAACCAGAAGAAGAGTTACTTTCTAAAGAAAAGTCGCATTTTTTTAAAAAAGTCACTACGTAATTTATTTGAAATATTTAGAGAAAATTATCAACAATTCAAAACATGGAGAAAATGTAATGTTTTCTTTAAAAAATTCATATCATAAGTATTATTTTCAAAATTTCAACGTACCGTTTAACAGCTTAAAGTTGACAATTATTTCTTTTCAGATAATTCTTTGGAGATCATTTTGAGTTGCATTTTCTGAAATAAAAAAGATCATTTCAAAACTTCATATAAAAATTGAAGAAGGAAAAAAATAAATTAAACATATAGATTATAACAAATTTTTTATAGTATAAACTAAGGATAGATAAAGTGACATTACTTATTTTTCTTAGTCTTGTTTTAGGTAAATGGACTTTGTCTCTACAATTTTTATTATTTTTTTTTTAATAATTAAAAAAAAATTGTGATACAGAACTTGAATTGTAAAAACTAACTTTCCACTAATTTTATTTTAATCTCTTATGTAATATATATATATATATAATCTAAAATATTAATTCTCAATAAACATCTTTTCTTGTTTGAAGATATTTTCATCCTTAATTTTCCTTTAGAAGTTTAAACCTGCATCTAAAAAATATTAGACTGCAGTTGCGAAATCCTCGCACGTGTCCACAGGTAATTATTAATGCAGTTATCGCGTAATCAAAAATTTAATTAATGTGACCTCTCACTTATACACGATACATGGAAATTATTTTTCAGTACCAGTTTTATTTTAAAGTAATTTTAGGCTTATTAAATCGCAGAATTTATAAATCGAATTTTACTTTTTTTAAATAGTGGTACGAAAAAGTAATTACTGAACATCGGGTATAAGTGAGAGGTCACTGTACAGGGTGTTTCTAAATGAATATCAGGGTTTTAACGCTTGGTAGTATTTATTACCTACAACTTAAAATTATAATTAATACATGAAATGAAAGAGCAACTCAAACAGTTTTACCTACAAGCCTACAAGTGTTCAATGTGAACACCTTTCGTCACACAGCACACATGAAGTCGATAGCTCAGTTCTTCCCAAACGCCACTCTACGCTGTCCCGATCTGACACCATGTGATTTCTACCTGTTGGGGTTCATAAAGGATCGATTGTATTTGCCTCCACTACCAGCTGACCTACCCAACCTAAGAAACAGAATTCAGGCAGCTGTTGCAACAAGTACCCCACAAACACTAATTAACGTTTGGGAAGAACTGAGCTATCGACTTCATGCCTGCTGTGTGGCGAAAGGTGTTCACATTGAACACTTGTAGGCTTGTAGGTAAAACTGTTTGAGTTGCTCTTTCATTTTATGTATTAATTATAATATTAAGTTGTAGGTAATAAATACTACCAAGCGTTAAAACCCCGATATTCATTTAGAAACACCCTGTATTTTAGATACTAGATTTTAAATACTGAATTTGAGAGAATTGCGAAATTCAATAAGCTTCTTGCCATTATTCTATACTAAATACGTACCAAATTTCCAGTCTCTATCTCAATTTGTTCGGGAAATAGAACGTTTACAGACAGACACACAGACACACAGACAGACGGACGGCAATTTTTTTTTTCTAAAAATATGTTTTTCGGAATCTTCTTGTCTAAAATCTTGTCTAAAAAGTTTAAATCCGTCATTTATTTATTTTTTTTTTTTTCGATTTTCAATACGATTACAAGATTTACCCTATACTACGTATGATGGGTAAGTAATAATAGATTTTTTTACAGCACATTGGTAAAAACTTTTTTTTTTTTTTTTTTTTTTTTTAAACACTAATAGACCAGTATACTCGAAAACTGTTTTGACTAAAACTCATCCATTCGTCCTTTGATATGTTTTTTTTTTTCATTTAGTAGATATTTACGATAATATTTAATACGGAAAATAAACTAGCAAAATTCATACCATGGTTGATAAGTACAAAAGAGGAAAACTGTAATCAGTGCGTAAAAAGTTGTATTTCTTTAATCTTCTTATTCATCGAGATGCTCGCGACGCAATTATTTCGCGAGAAAAAAATAATTACATGTTAAAAAATGTTTTTTTTTAAAATAAAAATGAGAATCTGAATTACATTTTCATAACAAAACCTTTCATTAAAAAACAAGAATGCATTCTCTTCCGCTAAACAAGATTTCCTTTAATGTCAGTTATTATACCATTCTAAGTCAGATCCGAAGGAAAATAATGGAATATCAAATATAACAAACTACACTGTTAAAAATGACGAATGTTTCTGAATGTACGAAAATATAATGACAAATAAATTTATAATATAATCTCATCCTTGTTAACCATGATTCTGAACAGCGTTTCTTTATCTTTAGAAACCTCAGACATCGATGGCAATTCGAGATTTAAAGAATCATTTAGAAAAACAAAATTTTTTTAGCTGCCCGAAATTTTCGGAAACGTTTACGAGTAGCTTTTAAAGTGTATTAATCAGTTTTCTAAGCCCGGAATTTAGTTTTTTCTGATACTATCCATTCTCAAGTAAACATTTTCATGTTCAAGAAATATGTTTAACAGACAAACTTGCAAAATTAACAGCGTTAACATTAACATTAAAATTAAGATTATTTCTTTACTCTTTCATGTATAAATTAATTTATGCAGCTGAAAACGTTTACTTGAGAATGGATGACATTCGATAAATAGGTATTCCAGGCTGAAGAAACTTATTAATACACTATAAAAACTATTCGGAAACGTTTCTGAAAAATGCGGGCAGCTACAGAAATTTTGTTTTTATAAATAATTCTTTAAATTTTGGAAATGTATAGGTTTCTGGAGATTCAAAAGACAATGGAACACGCATTTCGGAATGTCAGATAACTCAGAAGATTATATTATAATTTCATTCGTTGTATAGTATATTTTCATAAAATAAGAAACATTGACCATTTTTTACATTGTACAAAAAAATCGCACTTTTCTATTTCAACAAAGGAGATTATATTATTCATTTGTATACAGGGTGATCCCGAATTCACGGTACAAATTTTAAGGGTTGGTACAGGACACTGTAACAAACAAATTTTGTACAGGAAACCTGTGTTAGAAATCCATTTTTTGAGTCAAAATTACAGGGCGTCTGACTCCAATCCCAAGTCTCGTTTTGTTCATAATTTTAACAGTAGTGAAGATAATTTTAAAAAATTCGTAAGAGACTCATCTTTGTACGAATTGTAAGTATATTGTAAGGATTTCATTAAATAATCTTCACTACTAATAAAGTTATGAGCGAAAACGCGACTTCGGATTGGAGTGAGGCGCCCTGTAATTTTGACAAAATATATGAATTTCTGACCCTGGTTTCATATACAATAAATGAATGTTATAGTGTCCTGTACCAACCTTTAAAGTTTGTACCGTGAATTCGAGATTTTATTTATGCACGCCACAGCCACGCTTTGGGATTATGGGCGACCACACCGGTCCTCGTACCCAGAAAAGGAGGAATATTTTTTATTAACCACAAAATATATAACTATGTAGAATTTGTTTGGTTCTAAGTTACTTATTTTATGAAGGTATTTATGTATGGAGTTGGTCGTGTCTAGGGGTACTAATTACGCATTCAGTAACATTACAAAAACCATTTAATAACGAAAAAAAACCCCTAAAAAAACCATAATGATCACTTAATCACACAAATGTGTGCGAATTCTCTAGTGGAGTCCTACACGAGGGTGGTGCGAAAAGTTCTCGGTCTGACAAAGAAAATACAAGATTTTTGACAATATTTCATTTTATTTTTCAACTTGCAACACAATACATTTCAGAAGACTCTTGAGAAATGTTCTTTATTTGGCGTTTTTTGTCGACGTTCAACAAACGCGGCACGCATCGAGCGAAAAGCATTTTCATACCCAAAACATCGTTTAAAATGTAGTGGACACGGTCTATCAAGATGTTTGCAATGTCAGCCAGTTCGGGTATTTCCAATCGGTGATCATTCAATACGTCATTGTGACTTTTTTAGACGATTTCGTCGGTCGTATCGGTTTTTGGGCGTCTTGAGCGTTCATCATCGTGAATTGATTTCTTACCATGTTTAAATTTGGCAGCCCACTTTATGACACGAATATGAAGGACACAAATCCTTTTAGGTGGAATGTAATTCTCTTTGCATGTCCGTCGGGGTTAAACCCTTTTTAACGAAAGTATTTTATGACATCTCGAACTTCAATTTTTTACATTTTTAGAAAATGTCAAAACTTGTTTACTTTACTTTAACGCCCAGCAATAACCAATAAATTGACGCTTCTGAAATTCGGCAGCATGTCATCTAAAGGATCATACTTTACAAACATCATTGTCATTTGGTCATACTTGTTCCATCTCTGTAACAGGCTGAGAACTTATCAAACTACACTCGTATGTTACGCTATATAGCATATTTAATGTTTGTTCATTATCTGTTCATCATAAAATGCAATGATTATACGTATTTGTGTTCCATATTTATACTCTCGATTCTAAATAAACTGCTTTATAAACAACAATCACCTTTATTATCTTACAAAGTGAGATTTTCTTATGTTGCCTTTTCCGTAGACTGTAAAAGAATGGAGTATCACGTGTAGTAAAACAATCAAAATGGCTTATTTTCCGTCGAGAACTTTCCTTTGTGATGAAATGATGTGTGAAAAACTTTTTTTGAAAACCATCCTTATCAAACCGAAACTCGGGTATCGAGTTGTTTTACGCAATGGTTTTCAAAATACGCAGCTAGAAAGTAAATGCTCTCATAATTCGCTTTATCTGTAAAGGTCGTAGAGAATCTTTATTGCAAAACCTGATTTATTGTTGAGCTTCAACAACAAATTGAGTAGGAAAATTCATTAATATCCTTCTATTAAATTAGTGAGATCGTAGCATCGTTAATGTTGAAATGAATTTATTTGTTGTGAAATTTTCACAACAGTTCTTTGACCTACTGTCGATAAAAGAGAGAAATCGAGTTTCTGGAATTTCTAAGTAGCGTAAAGAAGAGCACGTTGCATTATTTCATAACATGTATTATTGGAAGTTAAGTGCGCCACTCACGCGCTAGTAATTTTATTTATTTATTAACACTTTCCAGCATAGTTGAAAAGTGTTTATGAATTCGGTTTGTCTGTATGTCTGACTGGCGTCTGTGTGTCTGCCCATGCTGTAACTCGCGTAAATATGCTCGGATTGCAATGAAAATTGATAGTATATGTTAATGAGGTTTACTGTGGCATATTTTGTACTGGAAAAGAAGTATGTAGTGTTAATAGTTAATTTACAGGGACACTCAAAAGAATCCCTTTACATTACGTTCTATGGGGAAAAATTGTTTGCAGTGTATTTTAATGATGTTTTTCTATTTCAAACATATTAAAATTCATATACATCACTGAGGTGCAGTACACGAAGACTACCGTAGAATAGGGTTTTCATACCACCATTATCGTTCATTTACAGATACACACAAAATAATTCGGTTACATTACTTTCTACGAGAAATAATTGTTGGTAGTGCGTTATCAGTCCTGGTATGCGTTTTAAATTTTAACTAATTTTTTGGCATATTACTTGATGTGTATAAATTCTATATATCATATACAAGACAGCACAAAAGAATTCGAGTACATGTAGAGTACATTAGAGATCGAAAAAAGTAAAAATATTATTAAGAAAATTTTGTTTTATTCTCAATATGTATTTTTTTTTTTTTCATTCATGCAGTCAATTCAGTAGCATCTTATCTATACAGAACCAACGCGTTCTTTATTTTTAGAACCGCAATTTAATTTCAAGTAAATTTATTTTCAATTTTGTTTAGGGGGACAAGAAGGGGGTTTTAATTTGCGAAATTCTACAGGAAAACAACTGATTTCGACTCACCTATTTCTCGAGAATTAGATATTTACATTTTTATTTATTTATTTATTTGTATTATAATTAGCTATAATTTCAATTAATTTTTTTTCTGGAAAATCAAATCCTTTTTTAGTAACGTTAATAATATTAATACTAAAATATAAAACCACCAAGATTTTTTATATCGCATAAATATTGTATTCTTTAATTTTTATTTCTTGCCGAAGAATCAATTTATAGTTTATTTAATGGCAAAAATATATAATAAAAGTTACTGAAATCTCTTCATTTCTTAAAAAAAGGGGTATTTCAATCAGCTGTTTTCCGTAGTAATTTTCTAACGTTGTTGCCTCGTTAATTTAATCAATTTTATCTATAGAAAAAGAACAAGAGCGAAAAATAATGCTTCAGTTACAGATTATGACCCTTACCAACACTAACGAGATGTTATTAGGAAATTTAATTTTTTCATACAATCAAATGCGATATCTAAATAAACAATCTAAATAACGTGCACCGGAAATGATTTTTCCCCATACATCATAATGTGTGTAAACGGATTATAAATGCAACACGCTTCATTTTCAACAGCGAACATTCTATAACCTCATTAACGTGTATGAAAATTTCATGTCATCCCGATTATATTTACGTAAGTTAGAGCACGGACAGACAGACAAACCGATTTTATTAGACACTTTTCAACTATGTTGGTAAGTGTTAATAAAAAGTATCATTAAAATACAGATATAAATGCTTAAGTAATAAAAACAGACACAAAAAGGCTTAAAAAAAATCTTTTAATACAGTGATCGACTAGTTTTTAACGCACAAACGGTGCCACTATCAAGATATACACCATAAACAAACTATTCTCACAAAAATTTTTGAAAATAAATTTGAAAAATATAAACCACGAGATCACATGTGTTATAAAAGCAGGTGCTTAAAATGCGCCGTTTGTGCGTTCGAAATATGTCGATCATTGTATTAAAAGGTTTCTATAAGCCTTTTTGTGTTCTGTTTTTATCACTTAAGCATTTAAATCTGTAATTTAATGATAATTAGTAATTTTATTGTATGATTAAATAAAAATTATCAATTATTTTTCAAATTTCAAAGTAAACGGAATTTCATTAATTAGAGTCAACTTCATTTTCCTCTAACTTTTGAAGCCCAGAAATGAAACATTTTAAACGTTATCTTGTAAATCTCAACTTTGTTTCGACAACACCTAATTAGTCATAATGACACCTGCCATTAACCTTCAGAAAAAGGAATCAATGAAACCCTAAATGAGCAATATCATAGACTTTAATGCCTTCTGCTACAATGCATTTGTTGCACATCAGTATGATGAGTTTTTTGACCTTACCTCTATGAAGGGCAGATGTATTTTCTGTTTCCAAACAAAGAAGAAATTGCTTTTTTATGGAGCTGTGTTTTTGTAAAGGTAAAAATGTATCGCAAGATTGCAACAGATATAAAATGTAGTGTTCTTTTTTAAAATCTCGTACGTAATCGACAATTGCAATATGTATATTGCATATTCTGGCGTATTACGCGCGCCAAACTTTCAGACGTATTTTTTCTGTTTTTAGGTATAGTCGCAGTATGACGCGCACCAAAAAAAAAATAAATAAATAAATGAGATACATAGCAAAAAAAAAATAAATAAATAAATAAATAAATAAAGATTATTATAAAGTATAACAACTATTACTTTTCATGCAATCTAATAGCAAAAATTATTTTTTATAAATAAATAGTTTGTTTATTAAAATAGAAATAATTAGTTTTCATAATGATATTTTTTTTTCTTAATTTGTAATCTTTCATCTTTATAACCAGGTATAACGCGCACCAATAAATTTCTTTCAATTTTCTTCAATCAACAGCGCACGTTATGCGCTGAAATATTCGATATATACGCATTTTTTCAAACAGACAAATTAATCTGTACTGTTAGTGACAGAAAAACTATATATTTGCTTGCACAGTTATCAAAAACCATAAGACAATTTGATTATAGGGGGTTCCTCAAAATATATTTGCTAAAAGCTAACAAATCATTTATTTATTAACACTTTTACTGTTGACAACAAGGTTATTTACCCTCCTTCTAAGATCTGGCCTGAAAAAAAAAATACAGTGGTCTAATGATGGTCAAGAAAAGTGAATACTTCTAATTATGAAGGGATCTGTAAAGTTTCAAACAACTGCAACCGAAATGTAAACAGTATTTCTAGCGAAGGGTATGTATTATTTTTTGACTGGCGCACATTGATCTAAATCAAAATATATCCGAATTGTGGTACGTGGACCTTTCAGATACTGATACGCGAAGCTTAAGCAGAAACTTAATACAGAACTGAAAACCTCACTATTTTAGAATTAGACCAGTGGTTCCCAACCTTTTTTTAGCCGCGCCCCACCAAAACATCTCTAAAATGATGATGCCCCCCTCCCCCTATAACATATAATTCTCATAAAATTTTTAAAGAATTTACTCCTGACAGAGTAAAAAGCATTTAACATTGATCCTGAAACGTGCCGAAGGTAATGGAAGAATCAAATATTTTTTATAATCATCTGATACTCCTCATAGTTTACTGGCATACGGTCGCCACGTATGCGTGATGTATAGAGTGCTCAGAATCATTGATTAGAAAAATCAATAATTTTGAATAAAACATTTTTGTCTTATTTAATCACAGAATTTCTGCGATTAAATTACTAATCAATTTCTAATCAGAATGAAACGTGATAAAAGATTCGGTAAAGGAAGGTCGTGAAGTAATTGTTAAATATACACTTAAATAGTTTCATGTGTAAAATTGATTTTCATGTGACATATTGCAGTGCGACTCATTCAATAAATAATCGAAAAAGTTGTTTAAAATTCTAAAATAGTACTAAATCAGAAAAATTATAACGAATTTTTAAATATATAAAAGTATCTAAATATCTTAAAATGTTTTTTCCTATAATTATTCTGGTAGATTGTATTTAAAACTTTTGAATGGATACTTTTTAAAAATTGAATAAAAAACTATTTTTTTTTAATTTTGTTTTTGAAATTTGAATGTGTAACTTTTATTTTCAGTCTACAACATTACTATTAGAAAAAAAATTCAGAAGGTATGGTTCACAGAAATTCTGAATTGTCCCCTTGAAAAGTTAAATTGCCCCCCTGTGGGGCGTGCGCCCCCCGTTGGGAACCACTGAATTAGACAGTCCGACCACTCAGGCTAGCATGTCAATATGAACCATTAAGTCACGAGTACTATAAATTTCTCTTTATAATTGATTAATAAATAATCAAAAAACATTTGGCAAAACTTTTCCGGGTTTTATCATATTTAAAAAGAAAAAAAAAATGCATCGTTTTTCTGATTATACAAAGTGTTCCAAAATTCTTTGGCACGTATTAAAATTCAATAAAAGAACAAGCAATTGGCGTAGGAGAGTTCGGTAAGAACGAAAATGCTTCTAATGGTCTGAAATTTTGTTTAAGCAAATAAAAAAAATATTTCTAAAAATTTCTCATAGATGGCACTGCTTCTGGAAAATTTTCGAATAGGTAGAATGCGTTTATACCTAACAATTTCGAAAGATGCACAATGCGTATGCAAAGTTTTTGTCGAAACTATGGCAACTCGCATTCCAGAAGTTAACAATGCTCGTCCATCCATCCTCACTTGTCTATAATCGAACTCAGAAGTACGAGTATTGTTAAGTTTTGGAATGTCGCTTGCCACAGTTTGGACAAAAACTGTGCATACATATTGTACGTCTTTCGCACAATATGTATGCACATATTTTGTTATGTTTAAAGGCATTCTACCTATTCGATAACTCTCCAGAACCAGCGCCATGTATGAGAAATTCTTGGAACTTTTTTTTTTATTTTCTTAAACAAAATTTCAGATTATAAGAACCATTTTCATCCAAACCGCACTCCCGTACGCCAATTGCTTGATCTTTTACTGAATTGTAACATTTGTCAAGAACTTTTGGGACACCCTGTATATTACATTAATCTTCCATGAAAATATTAAAATATTAAACTCGTGGTGTTATTTCATAATGAATATCAGTAACAGAAAGTTAATTAGAGTATTAACTTAGTGATATAAATATGCCATTCTTAATGTTAAAATTAGACTTTATTAAAGGTACCACGGAAAAAAATTATGAATTTGGATTTACACTAACCTAAAAGTTTGGGAACCCCTGATCTAAATTTATTTCTAGTAGATATTTTTCAGTTTAAGGTTAATCGTATAACACATATATAAATTTTAAGCTAAAACATTTCTATCAAAATTTCTGCTTCATATTTTCTGATGGTCGTCATTTAATGAGAAATGCGGTGATTAGCAATAAAGATACCTGCCGTTAATCTTTCACAAAAGAGAATCATTTATATCTTCAATGAGTTAAAGCTATAGATCCTTATTCATTATATTGCAACATTACTTGCTACATATTACTATGATGGGTTTCTGACCTTTCATCTATGAAACACAGCTGGATTTTCTCTCTTTACAGTGGTGAAGAAATATCTGTTTATATGTAAGGTATAAAGCCGCCAAAGTATCACAAGGTCGTAACATAACTGCAAGATATGCTTCATAAATTTCCAAGTGTTTTTAATCGGAAAACTCTGGATTATGTTAAAAAAGAATAAAATAATTTATGATGATTATTTTCTTTTAATGTTTTTCAGACCATTGTAGTTAGTAGAACTAATAATGCATGGTCGCAACCAAACTGTAAGATATTCCTTACAAATTTCTAATTGTTTTTTTTTAATTGGAAAACTTAGAGAATGTTTTAAAAATAAGAATAAAATAATGAATAATGAATAATTTTGAAATGCTTTTCAGAACATTGTAATAGTAGTACTAATAATGCATGTTTGCAACAAAACTACAAAACAGTGCTTCTAAATTTCTAAATTTTTTAAACAGAAAATATAGCGAATATTTAAAAAATATAATAATAAAATAATTTATAATGATTAATTTTTTTAATTGTTTTTCAGACCACTGTAATTAGTAGTACTAATAATGCAGATAAAACTGCAAGATATTCCTTATAAATATCCATTTTTTTACAATTGGAAAATTTAGATAATGTTACTACTTATAATAATTAACTTATGGCAATTTAAGCAAAAGCTGTTAATGATAGTTTTATATTCTAACAGAGAAAACGTTCATAAATTTTAATTACTAAGAATGTTAATATTACGTACGTAATTTAATTACTGTAGTGATCATTAGAAACTAATGCACTACTTTTAAGTAATAATGCTGAAAACCATAAAAACATTCAATTTCTTTATTGAATAACAGTTAAATAATAGTTATGATATTAAGAGGCATTTATAATTTTTTTAAATTATGGAGATTCTAACTTATATCTGTAGAAATCTGTGTTATTGTGTTCGTTATTGGACAGTACAATCAGTTATATAACGTAAAGCTTGTAGTTTTCTAGTTTTTTTTAAGTAACTTTTTATAAGTGTTCTACTTTGCAGTTTTGTCCAGACAGCAATAAATTTATGTTAAATGCAAATCAATTTAGAATTTTTTTTTAAAATGAGAATAAAATAGTTGGAAATAATAAATTCTTAACATTAACTTAACACATCGCGTATATATGAACTAATGCAATGAATTTTATATTCATTGGTTTTATAGCACGCTTTATAATAACAAAATATAATGAAATATAAAGCAAGGGTTGAGATACCTACTTACTTCCATAAAAATACTCAAATTGCTACGAAAGTTAACTATGTTATTGAAATAGATTATATTGGATAGTTCGGAAAGTTCTTTTCGTTTGGAAAAGTTGGTTCGTATCGGAAAATTCTATCGTTTAATTATTAGACATTAATTCAGATATCTAATGTCTAATAATTGACTGGTGGAATTTTCCGGTATGAATTGGTTTAAAAAAAAAAAAGAAAAAAAGAAGGAATTCTCTGAAAAACTCAATAGTATTTTCCTCTTAGAAAGGGCTTATAAAACATGCATGTACCACACACACATATATATATATATATAACACAAAAATTGCAAGATACGTCAAAATTTTTATTTGAATGTATTTCAAGTAAAGAAACATTTTCCCTTTGGAAGATAGTCACTTTAGCATAAATAAGGCATTTTGTATTGAAACATAAAAACTTTTGAGTAGTTAAATATCTGCAACTGACAATTGTTGGATATATACATATGTTATTTATAATTGTAACAGATCTACCATGATGGAGTCATGTTTAAATGATATAACCAAAAGAAAGTGGTTCAAGGGATTCCAAGTTTCAATTTTAAAATGCGAATTCAAATCAGAATATTCAAAATGAATTATACATTTATTTAGAAAATATATTTTTATCACCATTATTGTTGTTGATGTTTATCGTATTTCTGTCATTATTATTATTATTATCTACATTTTAATTTATATTAATAATTTCCTAAAAACAATGCAACTATTTAGGATAAATGTTTCTATTATTGAAAGGTATTTTATTTATTTTATTTTCTACATAAAAATCACAAGATAAAATTACCACAAAAACTGTATTACAAAATAAAGTAGATTCCAATAAAAATTCTAACAGATCAAATCAGATTTTTGAAAGTATATACAAATCCATGAGGAACCAAAAACTGTAACAAATATTCAATGGTGGAATCATGTTTGTATGACATAATCAAAGAATAAGTGATTCCAGGAATTCAGATTTTTAAATTTAAACTTTGAATTCAAATCAGAGTATTCAAAGTGTCTTATATATTTATTTAAAAAATATATTATTTTACTACCATTATTGTTGTTGTTGTTATTGCTGTTGTTCTGGTTTTTCTTTGTTTTATCATTATTATTATTATTATGTACTGTTTAATTGATATTAATATTTTCCTGAAAACTTTTTCGGACAAATTTCCCTGTTACTCTCAGGTATTTTTCACCATAAAAACAACTCGAAATGACTACAAAATGACTACAAAAACTCTATTTCAAAATCAAGTAGATTCCATTAAAAATGTTTACAGATAAAATCATATTTAAACCTTGAAAGTATATAAAATTCAAGTTGAACCAATAAATGCGAGCTTTAGAAAACAATAATGATTTTATCTCTTTTTTCAAAAAATGATAAATAGCCGTTATAACAGATTTTTTTCCTCGAATTCTGCTAAATTGAGTACGATATTTGAAAACGATTACAAGAATTGCAAACTTCGATGCAATGCAATTCTCCAAAATGTGAAACCGCGATGAGCCACACAAGAAACATTATTTCAACGAAACTAACAACAAAAATGTTGTCCTTCGTCACGCCTATTATTTAAGAGAAAAGAGAGATAACAAGACTAAAACAAATATAGTTCTAATCAGACACGGTCAACAAATCAAGGTTACAAAATTTAACAGGAGTCGAGACAATGTGATAAGTAAAACACTTCAAGCGGAGCAACGATGAGCCATCAAGGCATCAAATAGTACAATCGCCAGAAACAATGTGAATCAGTTATAATGGTAAATAAGAAGATGAAAAGGTTAAAAAAAATTCATTAATATATCGTCTCTACTTTGTCAAACTATCGAATATGAAAATTAGTCGTTGGGGGCCACCGTAATACTTACCCATCATGGATATGCATAATGTAAAATATAAAAATAAAACATGTGCAAACTATTCATAAAATGCATTGCAATTCGAATAAAATAATGGCTTGATGACGACATAAACTTTATGCTCTATTACTGAATTGTGTAAGAGAAACATCCTTATAACTCTAAAAATGATAATCCTATTAACTAACAGTTTACTGCGTTGGATTAAGCGTCTCTTTTCCAATTAAAATATACCCTTGAATTGAAATTTGAATGAAATACAGGGTCATGAAAAATCGAAGAGTGTGGAAAATAGGATTCCAAATATCTCGGCAACTCATTATCCGATCGACTTCATGCTTTATGTAAAATTTATGTTTTTTTTATTGTCTTTTATATTCATTTCTTAAAATAAACAATTTCGAAAATTTTTATATACCTTTTATCAGAACGAATATTTCGAGAGTCCGAAAAAAATAGTTCCGGTTAATCGAGGTTATTGAAATTAAATAGGCTTCTTCCCATTATTACGTACTAAGTACATACCAAATTGCAAGTCTCTATCTCATTTTTTTAGGGAGATAGAGCGTTCACAGACACACAGACGGACGGCAATTTTTTTTTTCTAAAAAAATGTTTTTCGGAATCTCTAGTGTCTGAAACGTGTAAATCCGTCAAATTTTTTTTTACGATTTTCAACTATGTATGATGGGTAAGTAAAAAGCATTTTTCATTACTTTTAAAAATCGGCCGATTGTCACCACTACATTTTAATAGTATTCTTCACCAGGCTTGCCAGTTTGGCATCCTTTTTCATTGAGAAATTCCAAATTCAAACCAGAAAATCCGAACAGTAGTTTTTGCTTTATATAGTGACAGACATTTCGTGATTATATAAAGTAAAAATAATTTCTCTCAAAATTTCCGGTATGAATTCGGAATCGCTGAATAAATAAGAAGGTCAAACTGACAACCTTGTTCTTCACATAAATTTTATTAGTATTCTTTCTAGGCGAAGAATTCTAATAACATTCATTGGTGACAATTGGTCTATTTTTAAAAGTAATGAAATATGCATTTTTTTCACATCGATAGTTTGACATGGTAGTGACGATATTGCAAAGTTTTTTATTCATAAAGTGACACAACTGGAGATATTAATATGAGTAAATAACAAACATTTCTCCATCTGCCACTAAAATCACATTTAAATACCTTTTTAAACGACCTTATTACAGTATTTTTATTATTTTTCGCTTAAGACGTTTTACAACCCTACAGTCTGCAGATAAATGGATGTAGCATGTCACATATTGAACTAAATTTGCTATTTTTGACAATAGATATAAAAATTTAAAATAATTTTCATGTTCACTTTAAATAAAAACAAATTTGTTTTCGTGATTGAATACGCTTATCCTATTCTAAACTTTATTTTTATTACACTTTCCATCATAATTGAAAAGTTTTTATGAATTCGGTTTGTCTGTGTGTCTATCTGTGCTATAACCTTCGCAAATATAGTCGGATTGCCCTGTAATTTATATATGTTATTGCTTATTAAGGCCCTGAAACGTGTTGAAAATGTTATGTGGTCTTCTTAAATATACATACTTTTAAAAGTAAACTACGTATACTTATACGTTAACTACATATACTTATATTCTTAATTACATATACTTATATTCTTAACTACATATACTTAAAAAATTACAGTAAAACCGTTGGAAACGTAGCTGGGTATAAGAAAATTCTGCCTTAAACGGAAAATTTCCATGGTACAGGCGAAAAGAATACAATAAAATTTTGTCTGATAAGGAAAATACCTGTCTAAAAAGGAGTTTTTCTCAGGTCCAGTACCATTCCGTCTTGGCAGGATTTAAACAAGTTTTAAACTTTCGATATTTAAAAATGCTATATTTTGAAAATGAAATTTTCATTTTTTGAATTTGAAACCTGCTTAAAGAAGAGTTTTTCTCAGACCGACCCCTTACGATTCCGTCTTGGTAGGTTCTACTGTTAAGTTTATTTAAACTTTCGCTACTTAAAAAAACTATATTTTGAAGATGAAATGTTCATTTTCTGAAATTGAAATGAAGCACATATATCTATATCTAAATGATACAAAAAATACGAAAGTTTCTCTCGGCTTACTACTAGTTACATAAATATTATCTTCGTAATGTATAATTTCTTCATCTTCCGTTAAAGTTGCGAAAGCGAAAAATCTATTGATCCGCAAACAATTCTTTGTTTGAGTAGTATGCAACCAGTAGTATGTCATCCAGACAATCTAAAAGAATGGAATTCTGTTGGCACTTCATTATCTTTATGTCATTTGTGACGTGGGGATATTCCAAGACTTTCCCCTCATTCATCCTAAAGATTCTTATAAACTGTGTGATGTCTAATAAAGACAGAAAAGTCATGTTTGGATGGCAAAACGCGTTCTATTTGTAAATTGTACTTACCTCCTGACTTGCTTCATTTTACTTACCAATCATACGTAGTATAGGGTAAGTCTTGTAATCGTTTTGAAAATCGAAAAACATTTTTTGACAGATTTACACGTTTCAGACACTGGAGATTCCGAAAAACATATTCTTAGAAAAAAAATTGCCGCCCGTCTGTCTGTGTGTTTGCCTGTAAACGCTCCCGAACAAATTGAGATAGAGACTTGAAATTTGGTATGTACTTAGTATGTAATAATGGGTAGAAGCTTATTGAATTTCAGTAACCTCGATTATTCGAAACTGTTTTTTTTCGGGCTCTGGAAATAGATGTTCTGGTAAAAGGTATATAAAAATTTTCGAAATTGTTTATTTTAAGGAGTGAATATAAAAGTCAATAAAAAAACAAATTTTGCATAAAGTATGAAGTCGATCGGATAATGAGTTGCCGAGATATTTGTAATCCTATTTTCCACACTCTTCGATTTCTCATGAGCATGTATTTCATTCAAATTTCTATTTCAAGATATATTTTATATGGAAATGAGACGCTTAATCCGAGGCAGTAAACTCTTAGTTAATAGGATTATCATTTCTGGAGTTATAAGGATGTTTATTTTACGCAATTCAGTAATAGAGCATTGAAAGCGAGGCTAACGAAAAAGAAAGGCTACCGCGGTGCTTTACGCATATCTTTTTTTTACAGACCGCGGCAGTCACGTGATGCTCGAATGCACCAATGGAGGTGTATGGAAAGAGCATCACGTCACTCTAGCGGTCTGTAAAAAAAGATAAGTGGAATGCACCGCGGTAGCCTGTCTTTTTCGCTAGCCTCGATTGAAAGTTTATGACGTCATCAAGCTAGGATTTTATTCGAATTGCAATGCATTTTATAAATAGTTTACATATGTTTTATTTTCATATTTTATATTATGCATATCCATGATCTGTAAGTATTACGGTGGCCCCCAACGACTACTTTCATTTTTAGCAATTTGCAACTTAGTTAAAAAATGTTTATGAATTCGGTTTGTCTGTCTGTCCGTTACTCTAAATCGCATAAATATACTCGGATTGGCATGCAATTGATATAGGTTAATAAAGTTTACTATAGCATGTTCGGTATTGAAAATGAAGTGTGTAGCATTTATAGTTAATATACAGGGATACACAAAAGTGTTCGGTTACAGTATTGTCTATGAGAGATTATTGCTGGAACAGCGTTTTCAGCTGTGGTATGCGTTTACAAATTTAACAACTAATTTTTTGCAGGCACCAAATAGAGTTGTTGCGGTGCTGTGTATAAATTATATAGATTATATACAGTGATAAACAAAAGTGTTCGGTTACAGTATTGTCTAAAAGATATTATTGCTGGAACAGCATTTTCAGTTGTTGTATGCGTTTATAAATTTAACTATTTTTTGCATATTGCATGATGTGTATAAACAAGGCCACAACAAGGATGGTGCGGACAGTGCTCCCGCATCAGGCGCCATCAGTTAGAATAGGCGCTGACAAGCTTAATCATCGCCAATACTGATCATTACTCATGCATCTAAGATCAGTAGAAAAATTAACAAGGGGTTTCGCACCAGGCACAAATGGAGTTGTTGTGGTGATGTGTATAATTTATATAGATCACATACAGGGCTGTACAAAAAAACTCGAGTACATTTCCGTTTATTCATGGAAAATGCTGAAAGGGAATTTTCAACTGTGCCAAGCGTTTCTTAACTGGACTAAAATTTACCATAGTATGTAATGTATACACAAATCGGTAAATAATATACAGAGATTCACTAAAGAATTTGAATTCGTTTCTATATTGATGGTAATTGCCGAAGTTTCGTTTTTATATATTTTATGTTTCCGTCAAATTGTTTTTTTTTTTTTTTTAATCCTGTATAAACCTGTCTAAAAAGAAGTTTTATCAGGTTCCGTACCATTCCGTTTTGGCAAGTTTTACTGTTAAGTTGACTTGAATTTTTTATATTTAAAAAGGCTATATTTTGAAGATGAAATTTTCCTTTTCAGAAATTTAAATGAAACACATCTAAATGTTACAAAAAATGCGAAAGTTTCTCTCGGCTTACTACTAGTTACATAACTGTTATCTTCGTAATGCATAATTCTCTTCATCTCCCGTTAAGGATGCGAAAGCGTAAAATCTATTGATCTGCAAACAATTCTCTGTTTGAGTAGTACTTGTGTCATCCAGACAATCTAAAGAACGGAATTCTGTTGGCACTTCATTATCTTCATGTCATTTGTGACATGGGGATGTTCCAAGACTTTTCTCTGCTTATTCTTATAAACTGTGATGTCTAATCGCGAAAGAAAAGTTTCGGTTACCTGACAAAACATGTTCTGTTTGTAAGTTTATCATTTTTAACACTTTCCAACCTAGTTGAAAAGTGTTTATGAATTCGGTTTGTCTGAACGTCTGTCTGTCTGTACTCTAACTAGCTTAAATACACTCGGGTTGTCATGCAATTCATATATGTTATTGAGGTTTCCTGTGGCCTGTTAAGTATTGAAAATGAAGTATGTAGCGTTAATAGTTAATTTACAGGGCCACTCAAAAGAATTCCGCTACATTATGGTCTATGGAGTAAACTCGTTCACGATGTATTTTAATGGTGTTACACTATTTCACGCATATTGAAATTGATATATATCACGGAGGTGCACTTCAAGATGTGCACTATACAGAATAGGATATGCGCATAACCTTAATCGTTGAATTACAGGGACACACAATCGAAGCTTGTTACTGTATTGTCTATGAACAATAATTGCTGGAAGTGCGTTTTCTGTTGTGGTACGCGTTTTTAAATTTAACTCATTTTTTGTATATCACTTGGTGTGTATAAAAAAATTCTATAGATCATATACAGAACATCACAAAAGATCTCGAGTACATTTCCATTTATTGGCGGAAATTGCTGAAGGAGAATTTTGAATTGTGCTATTCGTTTCCTAATTAAAATAAAGTTTAACATACAATGTAGTATATATGCAAACCTGTAGTACATATACAGAGCTGAACAAAAGAACTCGACAATTTTTCCGACTATTGATGGTAATTCCTGAAATTGGGCTTTCAAATGTGTTATGCTTTTTCCAAATAGTTTACTTAGACATCTACTTTCTTTCACCTTATTAAACGGTGAAGTTTCGTTACAGTATTCTGGAAATGTTGGAAAGTGTTTTATAATCTATATTTTACTCATGATTTATTGTTCTTGTTGTACTTTGATTTCAACATTTCTTTTCCAAATTAACAACTTTATAGTATC
Organism: Maratus michaelseni; assembly: GCA_963931845.1. NCBI lineage: Eukaryota > Metazoa > Arthropoda > Arachnida > Araneae > Salticidae > Maratus > Maratus michaelseni. The sequence goes on along the minus strand of OZ007598.1, from coordinate 112,397,344 downwards.
GATATATAAAGTTGGTGAATTATTAATTTATACGATCATTAAACTCATATATAATAAATCCGAAAATCCAGAGATAATATACTTCATTAATTGCTAAAAGGTGTAAAATAAAAACGATAAAAATAGTAATATATATATATATATATATAACACAGCTGGCAGCAAAAATAATTTGAATTAAAATAATATCTCTTTTACATAATATATTCTTGTTAAGAATATCTGAAATGCTGTGCAAGTTGAATTAATTCTGTGTAGATTTATTCATATAGTAGTATTATATTTTATTTGAATTTTAAGTAAAACTACAAGTTAGTATTGTTTTTTAAAGTTTATTTATATAAATAAATCTAATGAAGTGAGTATGTAACTAATAAAGTGGATATTTAACTAAATATTAATTATGAACTATTATAATACCAATAGATGGCGACACTTTACCTTTCAGGTAGTTGTAGATAATATTGTTAATATTATATTTAATTTAACTATAGAGGGAGCTATTGATTGTATATTAATTTTACTTTCAGGAATTAAAATTGGATGGAGTAATATATATTCACGGATATAAATTTGTTATAAGTGTATTAAAACCAGAATTATTTTGAGTGTTTTTGAATCATTTTGTGATTGGGTGTCATTTATGGGGTTGTGTTTTAAAAAAAGTGTGCTCTCAACTTGTCTTACAAATCATTTCTCTCAACTCGACTTAGTTAACATGTATGATGCATTGCCATGTGGATGTGAATATTATGTAGACTTTGTGACATTTTAAGGATTCTGTATAATTATTGTGAGTAAAATACTTTATCTACACTTTACGCGTTCATATTTCCAATTTTATTATTTCAAAACTGTTATCTCGTGGTAATTTAGTGAGGTGTTAATTACAGTTTTTTGGATAATCGATGTGAGTGAAATATATTGTATTTTCTTAATGGTTTTTTATTTCCTATTTAAATATTTCCAAATTTTAATATTTCCAATTGTTGTCTGGTAATAATTCAGTGTACCTGGATGATTCTACTGATCTTAGCATTATGCCAGTAGAATTATGAAACACTGAATTATTATTTAAAACACATGTGGGTGCATCCAGGCTGATGAGTACATGTGCATGTGTTTTTCCATGTCCAATTCATATTTAATTCTCATGTGGTCCAATTTTCCATTGTGTATGGTTCATATTTAATTTGTTAATTAATCCATTTGTGTTTACTTAATTGCAACTCCAATTTATAATTTTTTTCCCCTTTCTCTCTATTTCTTTTTTCAATATTCTTTTGGTATGACTAAATTTGGCCAATTACCATTGAAGCATCAGCTATGGTAATATTATGTTTGCACATGTTAATTATTAGCTATGTGGTATTCTGTATACACAGTATCATTGATTATCTCTTTGGAGATTTAAGTAGAATAGAACTTGATATGTTTTTTGAAATTCATAGATATTATAATTATTTAACATTCTATAAAATTATGCTGCATTGCGCAAATTGGTATGGAATGGTTTTTACATATTCTTTTCAATATTCTTTTCAACAATTAGCTAGTTAAAATATTGATTTTTATATGATACCATAATTTAGCCTAAATGGCTCACAAATCACTTTGATTAACTTCTGTTTGAAATACATAGTTATTATAGCTGCATTGCGCTTTTAATGGTGTATTTAATAATAATTTAATAATAATAATATTTTAGTATTACTATTATTTCCTGGTATCATTTGTTTATCTATTGAATTTTCAAGGGCATCTTTATAAAATCTTATTCAGGTTCTAATGATTTTTTTTTTTTTTTTTTTTTTTTTTTTTTTTTACCAACATTAATTTTGTACTGACTTATGACTGCTTGGGGTTTTTATATTGTTGTCTTTTGATGTTTGTTTGCTTAATGGGACTTTATGTATATATGTAAATAGTTTTATTATATAGCTTTATTATATTTAATCAAGTATTAAACAGTCAATCTTAATATTTTTTTTTATTTTTTTTTTTTTTATTTATTTTTTTTTTTATGGATATTCAAGTAATATTAAGATTGATTCATAACAATTTTTTTTTTTAATATGTTATAGATATATTTAATATGTATTTCTTGCAATTTTTATTGCTATCAAACAAATATGGCAGTTATTAGTAAATTGTTAGATACTGGCAATTTAGGCCTTGGTGGATCCAGGACTAATGCTCGGTACAGGAAGATTATTAGGGATCTTCCTGGATCGTTATCAGATAACCTATTCTATTGTCCCAAGCCTGTACTATGTTTTCGAGAGTGTGAATCTAAGCGTTGTCTTACATGTCCATTAGCTGATAAGTCACAGATTTCAAATAATAACAATCTTAATTTGGTAAAATTTTGCAAAGCATACAATGTAATCTATTCATTGAAATGCAATTCGTGTAACATGGAATATATTGGACAGTCTTGTCAAAAATTACATAAGCGGCTAAATTTACATCGTTCTCATATTGATAAATATAAAAATTCTAAATTTCAAACAACTCATAATATTGAATATACTCATTTCAAAAATCATGATTTTAAAAATATTACTATTAAAATACTTAAAATACAAAAAAATTTTACTGAACGACTTTTTCTAGAATCTAAATATATAAGACATTTTAATACTACATATCCTTATGGATTAAATCAATTAGTATACAAAAAATCACATCCTGTATTTTCAGATTTAACTAAATATGAAAATTATAAAAATCTTTATTCCGGATTAAATTTTTCAAACTTAAAAAAAACTTCTAGATCTGGTAGAGGTAAACATAATAACAAAAAATTCACTGATGATATTGTGATTCAACAGGAGCTTGATAATCTTGAGGCACAATTTTGTAATGATTATTGTTGGCTTGCTATAAGAAAACATGTTTTTAGTATAAAAAAGAAATATATAAACCAATATTTCAAGGTATTTAAAAAGAATCAATATTCTCCACATTTTTGTGATATCTTTTATGATATTCTACATTATAGAGCAAACCTATTAAATACAAGTCTTTCTAATAAACCTAAATATAAAACTAATAATACACAATTAATTATAAATTTTTCCAATCATGTATTTAATAATATAAATTTACACAATATAATAAACAACATTAATAATAATTTTCCAATAAAAAATTTTACCATTCACAAGACATATAAATATAATCGCACACTTGGACGTAAAATTTTTAATTACAATTCTTTTGCAAAAAATTTGGTCTCTTCAAAGAATTACCCATGTTATTGTAATGACCCAAAATATCAAAAGTATATAAATACAACACATGGTCATATCATTACTGGTGATCTTAATATTGTAGAACAATCTATTTTACAAAACTTAATGCATAATGGCACAAAATTTCGTCTTCCATATAAGTGTAATATCAAATCCATAATATTGCAGTTTATTCAAGATATTGATTTGTTTATATATAAAATTGCTGTTGATTACAATAAACCAATCGAATATTTCAGTGAATGGAGATTTTATGTAATTGATAAATTAAAAAATGAAATTATAAAAAATTATCATCATATTACACATGCAGCTTTTAAAAACATAAATAAACATATATCAGAATTACAAAACAAATTTATAATTACTTATGTAGATAAATCTCCAAATAATTATGCTATCATTTGTAAAGAATACTATAAAGTGTTAATTCACAATGCAATCAACACAAGTAATATTTTTAATAAAACTAAATTAAATATTGAAATAAATAACAGAAAATTATTAAATTATCACAAATTACTAAAAATCAAATGTAATAATTTTAATTATCCTTATCTTGTTATAATTCCAAAATTTCATAAAAATCCTATTAAATTTCGCACTGTTACCATCGGTTGTAACACATATAATAAAAATGCAAGCAATTTACTACTTAATATTTTAAAGCAGATATATGATATAACGCTAAAACATAATAACCAACATTGCCTAAAAAATAGTTTTCAACTCATTAATAAAATACATAATATCAATCCGGTAAAATTCATAAAAACATTGGATTTTAATGATTTATTTAATAACATTGATATAAAAGACTTACATAAAACAATGTGTATATTATTTAAAGAATTTAAATCTCAATTAAAATTAAAAGAACATATTTCAGTAAATTTTTTTAAAACTTTACTAAATTTTACATTGCATAATAATTACATTATATATGACAATATTATCTATAAACAATGCCAGGGAATTCCGCAGGGCGGAACCGCATCTAGTATTCTCTCTGACCTTTACTTATATTATTATGAAAGAAATATAAGTCCGAACAATGATTATGTATTTTATCGCTATATTGATGACATTATCATATTTTATTTCAATGAAAAAAATTGCACATCACCACTCAATTTTTATCCTACTCAGCTTAAATTAAGCGAAAATGATTTAATCAATAATAATATAAACTTTCTTGACTTAAAAATTAATATTACTAATAATTATAAATTAATTTTTGATATTTATGATAAGAGATTTGATTTCCCATTTAAAGTAAATATTTTTACCAATTATGCTTCATGTTTACATAAATCTGTTTATAAAAATATAATTATCAATTATCTACATCGTATAAAATACTTATGCTCAGATATAAATAAAAACAAAAATATTAGATATATTCGAGATCAAGCAAAAATATATGGATATCCTATTTTTATGATAAATTCAATCATCAACTCTTTTAAATAACATTTATTATATAATTTAAATATAAACATGGTATGTAATAAATTATTGTTTTAGTGTGCGATAACATATAACAAAAGATATAGAAAATAATAATTATAACATACATTATTACAATTATAACATATTAGGAAATTTAATATTTAATATTTGTTTGAACATTATATACACTTTATGTAGAAAATTACAAATATAACATACATAATTACAATTATAACATATTAGGAAATTTAATATTTGATTGAACATTATTTATACTTTGTATAGTTGTGATTGTGCGTTGCCGATCACCTCTGTTTAAGGTATTATTGATGTGCAGTTTTCATACATTTATAAATTAACTTATACAATAACAAATTAAATTATACAATGATAACATTGGTGATTATAACTCATATATATATATCTATTTGCAATATATATAAAAATAAATATATATAGTTTTTATTTTTGTCTATGAATAATTAAAATTAACAAGTATTTTAATTACTGCATTGCATTAATTTGATTGAAAAACAGTAGTAATACTATTAATTATCAACATTATAAATTTTGAGATATTTTGAATTGTTTATGAATTATTTAATTAGATATTTAAATTAATCTATAAATATAAAATATATTTACAATGTAGTATAAATTAAACATTAATTATTTAAAAACAAGTCTAATATATATTTAAGTAGTAAAAATAAAACATTAATTATTTAATAAATGTCTATAATATCAGTGGATTAACACAGCTGGCAGCAAAAATAATTTGAATTAAAATAATATCTCTTTTACATAATATATTCTTGTTAAGAATATCTGAAATGCTGTGCAAGTTGAATTAATTCTGTGTAGATTTATTCATATAGTAGTATTATATTTTATTTGAATTTTAAGTAAAACTACAAGTTAGTATTGTTTTTTTAAAGTTTATTTATATAAATAAATCTAATGAAGTGAGTATGTAACTAATAAAGTGGATATTTAACTAAATATTAATTATGAACTATTATAATACCAATAGATGGCGACACTTTACCTTTCAGGTAGTTGTAGATAATATTGTTAATATTATATTTAATTTAACTATAGAGGGAGCTATTGATTGTATATTAATTTTACTTTCAGGAATTAAAATTGGATGGAGTAATATATATTCACTGATATAAATTTGTTATAAGTGTATTAAAACCAGAATTATTTTGAGTGTTTTTGAATCATTTTGTGATTGGGTGTCATTTATGGGGTTGTGTTTTAAAAAAAGTGTGCTCTCAACTTGTCTTACAAATCATTTCTCTCAACTCGACTTAGTTAACATGTATGATGCATTGCCATGTGGATGTGAATATTATGTAGACTTTGTGACATTTTAAGGATTCTGTATAATTATTGTGAGTAAAATACTTTATCTACACTTTACGCGTTCATATTTCCAATTTTATTATTTCAAAACTGTTATCTCGTGGTAATTTAGTGAGGTGTTAATTACAGTTTTTTGGATAATCGATGTGAGTGAAATATATTGTATTTTCTTAATGGTTTTTTATTTCCTATTTAAATATTTCCAAATTTTAATATTTCCAATTGTTGTCTGGTAATAATTCAGTGTACCTGGATGATTTTACTGATCTTAGCATTATGCCAGTAGAATTATGAAACACTGAATTATTATTTAAAACACATGTGGGTGCATCCAGGCTGATGAGTATATGTGCATGTGTTTTTCCATGTCCAATTCATATTTAATTCTCATGTGGTCCAATTTTCCATTGTGTATGGTTCATATTTAATTTGTTAATCCATTTGTGTTTACTTAATTGCAACTCCAATTTATAATTTTTTTTTTCCCCTTTCTCTCTATTTCTTTTTTCAATATTCTTTTGGTATGACTAAATTTGGCCAATTACCATTGAAGCATCAGCTATGGTAATATTATGTTTGCACATGTTAATTATTAGCTATGTGGTATTCTGTATACACAGTATCATTGATTATCTCTTTGGAGATTTAAGTAGAATAGAACTTGATATGTTTTTTGAAATTCATAGATATTATAATTATATATATATATATATATATAAATATATATGCATCTGTAGAATGTTCTAATTTTTCTTCAAAATGGCATCGGTGAAACCGAACAGTTTGTATATAAAATATTTTTTACTGTTTTATTTAACACATTTTAGCAATTAATGAAGTATATAGATCATTAAACTCTATAAGAATAATTTATAAGCACTTCAGCTTACGTATTATGAAAGTGCCCTGCGACTAGAAACGAAATCTGTACAAAATTTCAGAAACGATAATTATCCACGATGAGGAAATCTCTCCCTTATCCTTCGAAAACTTCAACCTAAAAGCAAACAGACACCTCAAAAAATGATAGAATTTCGAAATTAACTGAAACGTCTTGTCCGAAATTTACACGCAGCAACAGGATTCTATTATTTCAGGAAGGTTTTCGTAAACCCCGTACGTAAGGGTATTGTTTTGTGATTGGTCCATCTTCAAATGGATTGTAAAGATAATAGTGAAATTTTCAGAATATTGGGTAATTACAACGTTGCATTGAATTTTTATAATCGTTTTTGCGATATCTTAAAAAATTTTTGAAATTTTTTATATAGTGTACTGTAAACTTTATTTGTTTCAGACCCGAGTCTACTTCATGCCAAATTAAAATCCATAATTCGAACATAACATCAAAATTTAATTTCCATTTTATGAGAAACTATTATATAACTATTGCCTTTTTTTTTCTATTTTATTATTTTTCTTTAAATATGCAAAAGCGAAAACCAATCGATCAGCAAACAATTCTTTGTTTGAGTAGTTTTGTCACTCAGACAATCTAAGAACGAAATTATGTTTGCACTTCATTATCTACGTGTCATTTGTGAAGTAGGCATGTTCCAAGACTTTGCCTTTTCCACCTAAAATCCTAATCAACTGTTCTGTCTAACAAGGACAGAAAAGTCGTATGTAGATGACAAAACATTTTCTATTTATGAATAGACATTAAGTGAGTGCATTTTATTAATACAAGGGGATAAACCCGGGCTTCCCGGGTTACAGAATATAGGTGAAAACTATTTTTTAGGGTACCGTACTTAAAAAGTAACAAGTTGGAAATTGTACGTCAAACGTGACAAATGAGGTGCGTTCGTACTATAGCTAGCTGTTTAAATATTCCGATCTTGATGATTTTTTATTCTGTGAAATGAATTATATCGTCTGCAGATAAATTTCTGTAATAAAATAAGTATCTCGGTCGCTTGACGATTAAACCTCGGAAGATCCTATAACAAGAAAGCACCGATTTCTTTTAAAAAAATTCAAATTTCTTAATAAATATTTTTATTAATATCTCCTAAAGTTTTGATTCGATTTTCGTAAAATTTGAAATGTCTCGTCAAAATTCTGCAAAGATAATATATCTTAAATTTCAAACCATTTGGCTGGGTAGTTTTTGCGCTGTTTATGCGGACAGACGGACGGACGGATCAGACGACAACTATAGGTGCTACGTATTTATATAATTACGAATGCACCTAAAAACGGAACCATCACAAGATCACTCCTGTGTCTGTCCGTCCGTCTGTTACCGCAGTTTTTCTCGTAAACTATGGGACATGAAAAGTTCAAACTTGGGAAAGTTATAACGCCTTTTTACCCACATATTTTTAGATTATTAGCGATTCACAAATATGTTTAGGGAAAATTTAGGAGGCTAATTAAGTTACTTGAAAAACAAAAGTTTTCTTTTTGCGTATCATGTGAGGTATCGTAAGAAAGATATCGTAATATCGAACTCAAAAATATACTTGTTTTAATTTTAGGTATTATATTTTCAGAGATATCGTCGAAAATACACTGCAAAAATATGTCTCCCCCCCCCCCTCTATTTCCGAATCCACTGAAACTAAAATTATGAAAAAATTACGAGTAGTAGAAGTTTATTTAAACCTTGCAGGAAAACTACAGCGATTTTCCTAGGTAACATAGTTTTTGAGAAAAACGCATTTTTCTGTTACACACAAACTTTACTTTTCCGGTGATTAGCGGGTGCGTTGACGGGCGCTCGAGGTATCTATCGACGGAGAATCATCCAAGGATATTTGATACTGATTTTAAAAAAAAATTGTCCGTAATTAGTCGAGATATTAATTAAGTTACTTAAAAAATACTTTATTTTTATGTATCGTGTAAGCTATTGTTCGAAAGATTTTATAACATCGAACTAAAAAATATGGTTGTTTTAATTTTAGGTATTATATTTTCAGAGATATCGTCGAAAATATACTGGGAAAATATGCCCCTCCCTTCTATTTCCGAATCTACTGAAACTAAAATTATGAAAAAATTAGGGGTAGTAGAAGTTTATTAATTAATAAATAATAATTAATACATTTACTGTATGGAACCCTTTGAGTACGAGTTATATTCGTACTTGACTGATTATTTTTTAATTGATAGCTCTAATAGATTTTTTATATTTTAGATATATATATATTTAGAATGCCAACTAACATTACTAAAATTCATATTTATATGAAAAATATCAATAATGCGTTCAAATAAAGTTTTGAAATTTTTTAAAAGCGATACTTTTGCTTCCTGCGAGGAGTTACCAGCCGAAGAAATCACTAACGATCACTATTTACAGTGAGTCTAATTGATTCTGTTCATTTCAGCGATTTAAGCACGCAGTTCGATTATGTGTCTTAAATTTGTTTTATTGATATTTTATTGTTTTATTCATTAATTTATGAATGCTTTAACTCCATTCTGGAATATAAGCTGGAAACAAATGCTGAGCTATTTATATTAATTTAAGTGCAAACGAATGGATTTATCTTTCGTTATCGTCTACACCCGTTACTCCTATTAGACGGTGTAAAATTTGAAAATGTGTGATATTTAGAGTTACATGCAAACGTAACACTTGCAATTTCAAAGCTTTTTTTCAACCCAACATTATATACAAACATTACTTTTGCATGTTATTTTCAGTGCAAATTAACATTTATTAGGGTTGAAATTAAAGTTAATTTGGGTGCAAATTACATGTAAATGTTACGTTTGCATGCAATTTTGGGTTGCAAAAAGCTTTGCAATTGCAAGTGTTACGTTTGCATGTAATTCTTAGAAGTTTAAAAAATTGCAATAAAAGTTACATTTAATAGTCTGCTGTTGCCACCGTTAAAATGACGTCAGCCTTACGGACGGATACATTTGTTCTTTATAATATAAACATTTATTGAAAAATTCAACTAGCCTATACACAACAGCAATCCCTAAGTATTTATTTTAAGACTAATAACTTTGCAACGTCGACGTTTTGTGTATTTTAATTTAAACATTTCCTTTTCATGGTAAGAGCCACATTCAATCGAGAAATCAAGCCGATACGTTATTATTATTTTACAATCATTAAATTCTACAAAAGTAATGTATTACGCATTTGAGCTTCTACACTATATGGCCATTAATGACCGGCAACTTTCAATTTTAGACATTTTGTCGAATATTTAAAAATATACTTGTCAGATTCTTCTGGAATTTTAGGATCCAAAAGAACAGGTTTGACTTCATATTTATCATTGTTGATTTGATAAGGAGGACAAATAGGGGACCAAAAAAATTAAAGAAAAAAATAATACTTGGGATCACTCTATAAAATAAAATGCCCCAAATGATCTATCGCTACATAATATACATAGGCAGACATTGTACAATATGTGTATTCATTTGTGTAAGAATAGCACGTATAGTAATAAAAATATAGTGATTTTTTTAAAAAATTAAAAAAAATTCTTGCATGTTTTTTGCTTATAACATACAGGGTTTTTAACCAAATTTAACGCCAGTTTCAGAAAAATTGACAAAATGTAGTAGAAACAATATAGTGCAATTGGAAGACAAATATATTAAATATTTAAGGAAATATAGGCAGTTGTATAAAATAATTTTTATCTGCGCATGCGCGAACTATAACAAGGGACTTTTTGCATAATTTAATAGTCAACTCTATGGAGCAACTTATTAAAAAAAATCAGTCAAATATCGTAAAAATTCAAAGAGATATCGGCGTTAGAGTGAGCTGTTTTTTAGTTTCTCACTAAAACTCGTTGAATGATAAGGGATTTTCCACAAATTGTCATTTTTTATTTTATACTATTTTCCTATTTTTAATGATATTTATAATGCGCCCTAATTATACTCCTTATCAAATCGACGTTGATAAATATGAAGTCAAACCTGTTCTTTTTAATTCTAAAATTCCAGAAGAATCTGACAAGTACATTTTTAACTATTACACATATTGTATAAAATTGAAAGTTGCCGGTCATTAATGGCCATATAGTGTATATTAATGAAAGAATCCAGACTACGAGCAGAAATGTACATTCTAAAATATTAAGGAGATGTTTCCGTATGTACGATAAACGTTCATGAAATTTTAGTGTAATCTTATAGTTACTCAGTATTTTGGAAACTTTTCCTTAAAGCTCCCCTTCCCTCAACGCGAAAACACCCGCTCGCTAATGTCAAACCTACGGGGCAGTTATTTTCAAATATCGCGTTTGCATTTCAATATTTTTAAACGATTTTATTTATTTATTTATTTATTTATTTTGCACTGGATAGTTGAGATTGATCTCTATATCCACCGTTAATTACTTTTTCAATTTTCATTGCGGATTTTTTTTTTTTTTTTTTTTTTTTTTTACGAAGATATTTTTACTTACGAAACCGGTTCCGAAAGTTAAAGTTTCTTCGTAAAAAGAAAAAAAAACCGCAAAGAAAATTGAAAAAGTAATCAACGGCGGATATAGAGTTTGATCTCAGCTATCCAATGTGAAAAAAAAATCGTTTTAAAATGTTGAAATACAAACGAGATATTAGAAAATAACTGCCCCATAGGATTAACATTAGCGAGCGGGTGTTTTCGCGCGAGGAAAGAGGACCCCCAAATGATCTGCTCACGAACACAAAACTTTCTGACAGAATTTCTGACTCATTTTTAAACGCAAAGGCAGAAAATTGGCAGGCGTGACTATGGAAGCGATTTGGAATCGAAATGAGTTTTCCATTTTTTGATAAATAGATTACTTATCGAGTTATAAGCGATTCTATTCACGTGACGACACGTTTTCGCGCTTCTTGGGGTGCCGCGTCGGGAATACAGTTCAAAACGTTGACTTTGACAGTATTTTCTGAAAGATCTGCTTTTACTAAAAAATGGAAAACGTGTTTCGATGACATAGTTTCTGGATAAAAACATCTGCCAATATCATGCATTTGCGAAGAAAAATGAATTTAAAAAATGTGTCAGAAAGTAGCCTGTTTGGATTTGAGAACTTAACTTCAGAAAATTTAAAGAAGAACCAATCACAAACTCAACAAATAATAAATTATTCGATGTGAACAGAAACATCTTTTTCGAAATTTATGAACAATTATTTCAGAAACGTTTCCGTAAACTTTCGAAACCTATTTTTCCTGAAGATTCCTATTGGTCCTTTTCCAAAAAGTTTCTGCACATAAAGGAAAAGTTTATGGAATCGTGAGTTACCAGGTTGCATTTAATTTTTATAAACGTTTCTGATACACTGCAAAAACAAATTGTTGGTTTTACAGTATAATACTTGCACCTCAGCTATCAGTATTATACCGTAAATTTAACAGTAATAAACAGTAAAATAAGCAGTAATACACTACCACGCGCGTATGCGCGGTAGTGTATTACTGCTTATTTGATTGTTTATTAATGTTAATTTTACGGTATAATATTGACAGATGGGGTGCCAGTATTATACTGTAAAACCAACAATTTGTTTTTGCAGTGTATGTTTTCTGCAATTCTTTGTAGTGCATACCTGGTTTGATTCCAAGCCCAGTTCTCTTCATGTAATAGTAAGATCCAAATTTTAAATCTAACATCAAACTTTTATAATTATCGAAGTAATTTCTTATTATACAAAGATTGCCATCACAATTCAATGTTTATTTAACTTTTTTTTTACCTAAATGTTAAAGATGCGAAAGTGCAAATCTATTGATTAGCCAACAACCTTTTAGTATTGATTACTATTGATTTACTATTGATTAGACAACAATTCTTTGAGTATTTGTGTCACCAGACATTCTAAGAAAAGAATTTTGTCTGCAGTTTATTACCTGCATGTCATTTGCGACGTGGGGATATTCTTTTTCTGATTACTCTCCCTCCCTAAGATCCTAATCAAGTGTAATGTCTAATCAGGTCAGAAAAGTCATGTTTAGATGAGAAAACACGTTCTATTTATGAATAGACAGGTGGGTGTCTTTGAAACTATTTATGGTTGATAAAAGTAGATTAGTCATTAGAGAGTGGGTTGGGTTATTTTCGTAACTCATCATTTTCATTGCATTGTGATACTTCATTATGTTCTATGAAAGTTCATAACTTTCCAGCCATATAAGTTATAAATACTGTAGAACTTCAAATTACTGTTCTGAATTTTCGTGTAAATTTTTCCAAAATAATTGATAAGGGCTTATGATTAAAGGGTATATGATAAGCGTTTATAACAAGAGGGCGTTATCGATGTTAACAGAAATATCTTTTCCAAAATTTGCGAACAACAAAAGGGCGTTATTGTTGCAAAAACGTTTCCGTCAACTTTGGAAACCTATTATTTCTTTAAGTTTTTGACTGGTCCTTTTTCAACAGGTTTCTAAAGATAAGGGAAAAGTTTACGGAATCGTGAGTTACCAAGTTACATCTAATTTTTTTAGTCTTTTCTGTCCCAAGTTGCATCTGTGTTTATGACGTCCAAAATGTCTGTCCCTGTCCGTATTCTAGTCCCACTCCGTAACTTAACAATTCCTGCGGCAGGAGTCCGGTTGACTCTTATTATTTTGTTGAGAGTCAGGTACAAGTCGGATTGGGTTCTCATTTATGTAGATCGGGTTCGGATATACCTACATATTTTTTTAAATATTATTTATATTAATTATTTATATTAATTATCTTTATTATATTAAATATAGTGATTATATTATTATATTATATTATATTATATTATATTATATTATATTATATTATATTATATTTATTACATTATTATTTTATTATATTATTATATGATAAATTTATTATATAAATTATATTTATATTAATTATTTGTATTAAATATTATTTATATAAATATTCTGATCTAAATTATTCAAAAAAGAAAAGAAACAAGTGTGTAAGTGTGATCCAAGATCACACAAAGGGTTTCGTTTAATAGTCCTTTCAAAACGCTTTATTCTTTCTTTAATAAATCACAAAAAAAAAAAAAGAGTCATGTTTTTTATAAAGTAAAAAAATTACCTGTCTATTTTTTTGTTTTTTAGAAAATCTGAACCGGTCCGATAGCGGGCGAAGGCCGTTATTGTACTCTGTCATAATAATATCTGTCATGTGGACTAAATGCGATATTTAAAAATAATAATTTCAAAATCAAACATGTTGTACACCTTCAAAATGTTAAAATATGCGAATATTTCCATAATCGGGTTTTTATCATGATTCAATAAGTTCCTCAAACTCATATATTTACTATTTTCTATTACTCATATTGATACTCGCTTTGTATTATTCTGAAACATTTGAGAAATCCGTTAAACTTCCGATATGACGTCAGATTAATTTTCTTTTTAATTCTCTAATGACGTGATATTAATCGGTTTTCTGTACATACACATACTCATATTCCTTGTATTATTGAGAAATCTTTGAAAATTTCCGTTTTATTACCAATATGCGTCAACCATTTTTATTTCATATTAATCTTTTTTTTTTCAATTGGTGAAACGTTTTATTTCATTTTCATTTTTCCTTTCGAAATCTTTCAATAGAAAATTAATTATTGTAGAAAGAATTTCATTGTGGATTTTTAATTGTTGGCGACTGCTATAACAAAAAATGTTTTAATTTAATAGGAAAAGGCTGTTAGATCTTTGGTTTTTTATCTCTCTATATTAAAATAATACGATTTTTTTTTCAAATTTTATAATTTTGAGCTTCATAGTAGATATTCAGCTATAAGTACACAAAATTTCATGTCCGTAAATTATATAGTTTTTGAGAACCGGCTCTGTGACGAACACGACGTAGCGGGACGAATAAAGTTTCGTGAGATGAACGAAACCCTAAAAAAATAGTCAAACACTGGCAAACAAAATCAACTATTACCTTTAAACTATTTTGTGTTTTACTTTTATAATATTGTGAACTGAATGAAATTAACCGAGTGAAAAAGTGTCAAGGCCGGAAAAAATACTTAAGAGTATCTCTAAAACTGGCTGTATTCAACATTTATTCTCAAAAAATTAAGCAATATCTGAAATATTTATCAACATTAGAAAATTAATAAATCTCCGAATTGGGACTACAGAAATAAATGAATATAATTTTTAATTATTTCGTGTTTTACTTCTAACTGATCCTTGCTTTATTTTTTTCTGTTCCCATAAAAATCTGATAGCAATAGTAAACAATTTCAGATGGCCTTGCTTTTTAATAGCGAGCTTTCTAAGAGATATTTTTCATCTATGCATTCATTTTTATGAGGCATATCTTTATATTCCTCGTGGTTTATCGTATTGAGAATAAATTATTCTATCTTCTTGTATATTAAGAAAAGTTTAAATGGACTGTGCAATTGAGAAGAAATTTGGAATGATTCCAAATTCTTAAGACACTCAACATGTTTCTTTTCATCTGTGAATTCATTTTTTATTATACTGACGACCTTCATTTTATTTATATTTTATTTAGTTATTGATATCTTATTTATCTAAAGGTAAATATAGCGAGCTATTAAAGCAATATTTAAATAGGTCCAGCATTGGAACGAAAATTTGGAAATTTTCCAGGACCAAAATTGCATTGATATGATCCGTTTTTTTTTATTAATATTATTCTGTTCTTTTCTTTATATGATATAGATAGCTTTCCTTTTAGTAATAAAAATATTTACTAATAATAAAACATAGTACGCATACCACTTAATATACTCTTGAAACATAAAAAATGAATAAACTGTGTCATAGTGTTTCACCGGTTGTTCTTATTATTATAACTTATGGATGACGTTTTTTATAAATGCAGTTTTCAAAATACAAAACTAATATATTTTATTAAATAAATCTGGTAAATAAGGCTTAATATTTTTATTTAGATGCAGAACTATTGTTCAGAAATTAATTAGAATTATTATATAACCCTTCATTCCCGAAATTATGAATTAAGAAAAATCTACATCAGTGCTTGTCCAGTTAAAGTTTAAAAGTAAATTACAAAATTCATATATGTGAAATTTAGAGAGGTATCTTTAATTAAAAACTTGAGTTATGATGAAACATACTCATTGAATTTATATTCACCTTGTACTATAAATACTAATTAAAAACAACATAAATGTCCAAAAACATATACGTACCATTTTATAAAATACTTTACTGAAGGTGTTTTCATATACAAAATTATTGGTTATTCTATGTAGAAATACGGTTTTTTGTACATGAAAACACCTTCAGTAAAGTATTTTATAAAATGGTGCGTATATGTTTTTGGACATTTATGTTGTTTTTAATTAGAGGTATCTTTAATTGAAACTATTAGGTTGTTCGGAAAGTTCCTTCCGTTTGCGAAAACTAATTCGTACCGGAAAATTCTGCCCGTTAATTATTAAACGTTAGATATCGGAATTAATCTCTAATAATTTAATGATAAATTTTTCCGGTGTAAACCAACTTTTCCAAACAGAAAGAACTTTCCGAACAGACTAATATTAAATTGATAGTTATAGGCTCTTAACCCTTCTTTGCATAAGTTTTTCTTTTACAATTGTGTTTTTTTATACACCAGAAATTTTAAGATAGATTTTTAACTTTGTTCAGCAACATAGTTCACGGGAAATTTACTCGATTAATATTTCTATATAAATATAGTGGTGGCGAAGAAGTTGATTTATTTATTAAAAGTTAAATAAAAAGTGAAGGAAATTTACATCACTATGCAATTAAGGGTTAATAAGTGTATAAATTGCATTGTACTATTTCAGTAGTCGTTCATTACTATTACAAAACCTCCATAACGAATACTCCCGAATAGCGGACACCCCTATTTAGCGGACACTTTAAATTGTTTGCATGTTCTCACCTCCGAACAGAAAATTAAAAGATTATTCAATATTAAAAGATCGTCATAACACAAGGGATTAAGGCAGAATTAGAGTATTATTGGAATTTATTAAGGGGAAATTTTGATTTCAGACTTTTTAACTGTTGAGAATAACACAAATATGTTCCAAACTGAAATATTGTAACTTAATAAGAAAAGAGCAAATGTGTAGCGAAATAAAAATAAATCTCATTACAAAGTTTTTCAAAAGTTATTTCAACAACATACGATATATGAGTCACACCAAATCTTTAAACTAATAAACAATGAGGGGCTACAAAAATGTTGAGTCGCAATTTAGCTACATTCAGTGGAATTAACGGGGGTGGGGATTAATGCCAAAAGTTGAAAAAACTTTTGACATTAATCCAATCTGAAAAACATACTCAAAAAAGGTGATTATCGAACTAACAGATGATACTTAATGTTTTAAGTAATCTAAAAAATCACAACTTGGCGACGCTAGCGACTAGCAAATCTTTTGTAAAAGCTTCGGGAATCTTTATTAAGACTTTTCCTTAACTAAAAATCAATTTATTAAATTCAATGTCATACTTAAAGATCA
The DNA here is from genome assembly GCA_963931845.1 of Maratus michaelseni. Lineage (NCBI taxonomy): Eukaryota > Metazoa > Arthropoda > Arachnida > Araneae > Salticidae > Maratus > Maratus michaelseni. Next base: position 112,379,835 of record OZ007598.1, on the reverse strand, counting down.
TGCATTTGGCTTGTTACAAATTCACAGTTTATTCTATATTTTTTATCTAAGGCTTGACATTCAGGTTGGTTAGATTTATTTTATATGGATATATTTTTTTTATAACTGCAGTTTGCCAAAAAAACAAACTTGTTAAATCTTTTTATGTAACTAACAATTTTAATAAGGCACAATTAAAACTTAATATTGATGAAAAATGATAAAATGTTTTTAAAATTTTTGAGCAATGCATAGATTCGTAGCCGAAATATTATGATATAATTTTTAAAATGGCAAAAATGCAGATTAAGTTTTCAAAATAAAAATAAATTTCGTTACAAATAAAATAATATCGAATTTATTTTGTTTGTAACGGAATTTTTTTTTTAGGCATTTATTTCGAAATAAAAATAAATTTCGTTTGCTTTAAACTATTATTGCAACAAGTCACGATATGTGAGTCACATAAAATCTTCAAACTGATAGACAATGAGTGAGTACCAAATTGATGTGTATTAATTTTATTACAGCCAACATAATTAACAGAGAATTCATGTAAAAAATAAAGTAAAACTTTTGATGGTCATCCAACAACAAAGAGAGTGTTTAACAAATTGACGATGCTTAATGCTTTGAGTAAGGTCAAAAATCGTAACTTCGTGACATTAATGACTAGCAAATCTTTTGTAAGAGCTTCGGAAATCTTCATTAAGACTTTTCTTCAATAAAAATCAATTAACAAAATTCAAAGCTATAATGCAAGGTAGTGATAAAGTCTTTCTCTGTTTACAATAATTTATCTCAGAAAAACTAATATAATTAGGCATATGCTTGTTTCAATATATTCTAAAGATATTTATTAAGTTTTTATTACAAGTACTTACGTCATGTGAGCACCGTTGGTAGCTCGAAGAATGTCAATGCGGTGTTCCCTTTGTCGCCACGTATTGCCCAACATTTGGGCTGTTACAGTAGACACAGCATCTGTGATTCTTATTTTGAGTGGATATCCCTTAATATTCAAAAATGTGAAAAACTTAATAATTGGATTTATTACAGTGTGTCAGGTGAAGGCTTTTTGTGTAAAGTATGTTCAGTATGATTTTCAAAGGGGCCTTGGAGCCTTTCAAAGACCTAAGCCGTATATCTAGGAGATCATCCATCCAGATGAATAAAAAACTTAAGAACATGACTTTTCCATAATAAAAATTTTACAGTATTACATTCAATGGTTATTTCGAAATAACGTTTTGAAAACAGGGAAAGACTTTATGACCCCTATACTTAAAGACCAACATCATGCATTTAACTTGTTACAAACTCACAATTCACTCTATATATTTTTTCTATTTAAGCTTGACATGGATGCTGGTTGCATTTATTTTATATGGATAATTCTTTTTATAACTGTAGTTTTCAAAAAACAAAATTGATAAACATTTTTAATTAACTATAAAATTTAATAAAACTTTAATATTTATGAAACGATGAAATGCTTTATAAATGTTTGAGCAATACATAGATTCATAGCCGCAATATTATGATATAACTTTTAAATGGCAAAAATACAGATTAAGATTTCGAAATAAAAATAAATTCCGTTACAAAAGCTTTAAACAATTATTGGAACAACACACGGTATGTGAGTCACATATAAAATCTTCAAACTGATAGACAATGAGTGAGTACCAAATTGTTGTGTTGTAATTTTGTTACAGTCAACCTAATTAACGGAGAATTAATGTCAAAGTAAAGTAAAAGTTTTGATGGACATCCAGCAACAAAAAGAGTGTCTAACAAACTGACGATGCTTAATGCTTTGAGTAAGGTCAAAAATCGCAACTTAGTGACATTAATGACTAGCAAATCTTTTGTAAGAGCTTTGGAAATCTCCATTAAGGTTTTAACTTTAATAAAAATCAAAGACAATCATTAAATACCAACGTTCTGTTTCATGTGTTACAAATCCACAATTCATCCAATATTTTTCTTTATTAAGAGTTAATGTTTAAATTCGGTTGCATTTAAATTGAACTTTAAAATGTTATTTTCACCCCCCCCCCCCCCAAAAAAAAAAAAAAAAAAAACCTCCGAAATTTTCTGGCACATTCACATAACTATTGAAGTGATTTAGAATCGGATGTTTTTTTGTTTGATTTTAAATTTTTTCAATAAATGTATTTATCAGCTTTTTTTTTTTTTTTTTTTTTTTTTTTTTTAATTTTTCGACATCTTGAGTTATAAGCTATTGTTGTCTTATGAAGATTTTTATTAGCCTGTCGCGCGTGGGAACTCTGTTCAAAACGTCAACTTTGACGTCATTTTCTTAGATTCTCTGCTTTTATCAAAAGTCGGAAAACCCATTCGATTGCATAGTTTCTGAATAAGAGCACCTATCAATCTTATGCATTTAGGAAGAAAAGCGAATTCAGGAAGAGTAAGTAATTAAGAAAGTAAATTTTCGATTAATGTATTATCAATTTTCTTTTATTTTTCGACATCTTTGAGTTACAAGTAACTATTGTCTCATGAAGACTTTTATTTGATTATCGAGTGTAGGAATTCCTTTCACAATGCCAACTTTGACATCATTTTCTTAAAGATTCTCCACTTTTATCGAACACGGGAATATTTTTGATTTCATAGTTTCTGAATCTTCCAATCGTATGCGTTTACAAAGAAAAAATATTGCAGTAAGTGTAAATAATTAAGTAAGTAATTTTTCGATAAATGTATTTATTGATTTTATTTAAATTTTTCGACAACTTGAGCTATAAACGATTGTCGTTTCATGAAGATTGTTATCGGCGTGCGAGGATTCTGTTCAAAACGACAACTTTGACATCATTTTCCTAAAGATTTCCCGTTTTTACCGAAAAACGGAAAAACTATTCGATTTCATAGTTTCTGAATAAGAGCACCTGCCAATCTTATGAATTTACAAAGAAAAATGATTTCAGGAAGGTATAAGAGTAACTAAGTGAGTATTTTTTCGACAAATGTATTATCAAATTTTCTCCCCGATATCTTGAGTTATAAGCGATTGTTGTTTAATGTAAAATTTTGTCGGACCGTCATGTGTGGGAATTCTGTTCAAAACCCCAACTTTGACATAATTTGCTTAAAGAGCCTCCATTTTTATCGTAAAACGGAAAAACTATTCGATTTTATAGTTTCTGTATAAGAGCGCCTGCCAATCATTATCCATTTACGAAGAAAAAGGAATTCAAGAAGAGGTATATAACTATACTCGGAAAAAAACAAAGCAATAATCTCATTTAGTGGAAACTCAACTCAAAAACTTTATACTAATTATAGACGAGAAAGAGAATTTCGTATCATCATCTAAGTTTTACAGGGGTAAAACAGCAATGAAAAACCTAAGGGAGAAACCTCATGCCACGTGTGACGTCATATGGGACTTTTTCGTACCATTGACACAGTGAAATCTTTCTCTCTCTCAAAGACTAATAAAAACTTTTTCACTCACTTCTATAAATATGTAAAAGTTCAGAGCGTTATATGCAAATCTCTGTGTAATTTTAATATGATATCTTGAAACGTAATATAAAATATTTTACCTATAAATAATGGTGTGGTGTGAAACTAAACTTAATTTTATCATTATATTAATTGACAGAACACAGATTTCTTTTTCAGCATTTAATGGATAAAACGACACAAAACAAATTGATAAATCGATAAACGAGTGAAGTACAATTTGGATAACTCAGAGACGTTGCTCAACCAATTCCAGAGGAGCTTGAACGAAGATGTTAACAGGCAAGATTAATGCTTACTTACCTATTAAACTATTTTATTTTCAACGAACTGAAAAAATGAACATTTAAAGATAAATAGACTGCGCCACCGACGTCAACTATAAGTACTACGTAGTTTTTCGAAAAATGTATTATCGGGTTTGTTTTTTTCGAAATCTTGAATTAAAGCGCTTGCTGTTTCATGAAGATGTTTATCGGAACTGCCGAATGCGGAAATTCTGTTCAAAACGCCAACTTGGTATAATTTTATTAAAGTTTCTCCGCTTTTATCGAAAAGCGATAATCTATTCGATTTCATAGTTTCTGCACATGCCAATCGTATGCGTGTACGAAAAAGAATGAATTCAAGAAGGGGGTCAGAAAGTAGCCTCTTTGTATTGAAGCACAGCCTTAAAGGAACATGAACATTTTTATATGCAAGCAGGAGAGGTTATGCTTATAAGCGTTTTACAACACTGCTTGTTAAAAGATTGCATAATCGATGTTATTAAATCGTGGAAGTGCATTAATCAATTCAAAATAGCCGTCTTTTCACTCTAAAAACGACATTTTCAAACGACATTTTCACTGAGCAAAAAATGCTCAAATCTGAGTATGTCGCATAGTCAAAATGGCTCCTAATCAAAATTACTCAAGTTTGGAAAATGTATATACTCATGTCTGAAAACATGCACACACTCAAAAATAAAACATCACGTGTATGTCCATCATTGAGTATGTCCATGTTTCAAAAATGAGTATGAACTGACTTCTATGTGCTCATTTTTGAGTAATTTCATGTTTCGAAAATGAGTTTGAACTGATTCTAATCATTGAGTATGTCCATGTTTCCAAAATGAGTATGAACTGACCTTTATGTGCTCAGTTTTGAGTATGTCCCTGTTTCAATATTCTGAGTATTTCTAGTATTTCAGAATTAAAAGCATTGGGTCGTCCTATTTGAAACAAAAAGTTTCATAACAAAATGAAAACATCGATTTACTCAGATTTGAAAGTGTCATTTTTCTTAGTATTGTGAACTTTAAAAAAATATAGGTACCTTTTTAATGTTATTTTTCATAATGAATATTTTGATATGGTCTAAGCTAGATAGAAAAAAAATATGAATGCATGAAAATATTTTAATACAGGTTATATTAACAAAATATATTGTTGATTGGCATAGAGAAGGAAAATGCTGTTTGAATTTCTTTTCAAAAAAGAAATTTACTGCAAAATTCGACAAATTACCCCTACCAGTGAACCCGTGTGAGCCATTTGCTCTAACTTTGACAAAATTTGCTAATACGTTTCTGTTATTTATTTTTAATAAAACGAAATTTCTAATCGAACAACTTTCTTTAACCATAGGTACCAACCTTTCATTAATATTCCGTAATATGTGAGTTAATTTGACCCAGCAGGTTTAACACGTTTCGCACCAGAATTTTTTTTAAGAAATGAAATTAAATAAATTCTACGTAGAAACCTGAAATTGAATAAATAAAGATTCATCCAATAATTTTTCTGGTTGAAGTGTTGTTAAACTGGATCAAATTAACCCGCATATTACTGAGAGGTTGGGCACCTACGCTTTAACGGATAAAACACTTCAATTACTAAAATGTTGAAATAAATGATTGACACCGGAAATTAAGAACAAATTTATTTGTATATAATAAAAAAGCGATATTTGCCATACATAATAAATGGAAAACATTTCTATTAAAATTATGCTGACAATGTTGAATTTCGTAATTAAAATTTTGTGGTTTCGTCGGGAAAATAATGTCCGTTAAAGGGTTAACAAAGTATGGGTGTACTATGGCAAAACTGTGTTCAAAAACCTTTCGTATGATATCTCATTCATGGTTGTGCGATTATCGTATGTGCATAGAAAAGGGGATGTTGACATAAGAAATCGTATATATCGTTTTAGAAGCAATACGAAGTATACTTCGATGAACGACAACTGGCACAATGAATGACAAGTGATGCAGTGCATGGCAAGTGACGCGTGCATGACAAGTATTGCAGCTACTGACAAGGGAATGACAACTGATAGCTTTATCAGTAACACAGCGCTACGGAAGGTTGATATGTCGATCATCACCGAAAAAATGATATTAAGCGTACCAGTGTATTCTTAGTTATGACGTGAATATCGATAAAAATGTCAAAATCAGATACAGCAATTTATTTATGTAAAAATTAAAAGGTCATTTTATTTTTTTTTTTTACTTTAGTGAAGAACATTACCGGGAGTACAAATATATTGATAGATATTTGTGGAACAAACAAATTTTGTATACTTATTCCTTAAAAAATATTTTGTTTTTGAAAAATGACGAAAAAGTTCTCAATCATCAAAATAAACTTTTTTTAAATAAGAATAGTTAGAATTTAATGAGTAATCAGTAATCCACAGTCAAAAATGCATAATTTATATCGATATGAATAACTCATCATTTGACTATTAGTAAACAGTGATGCAATAAAAAATAATAAAGCCGTCTCTATAGTTCGGCAATTTTTAAATTAAAAAAATATGTTTTCTATGGCAGATTAGGAGTTATTATTTTTACTTGAATTAATATCTCAAAATTAATATATATTTTTAGACGTGTCACTTAAGGAATATGTACACAAATATTGTTATTTTTTTTATTTTCAGGAATAAAGTAATAGACATCTGCGAGAATAAAATAACTAGTATGAAAACAACCGTGAAATATATCCCATGCAATACAAATTCTATTCAGATTTCAGATAAGTAATTGGTATGATTGTCTGTAAAAATATTTTTTGCTCAATTTTAAACCGTACATATTATTTCTGATATCAACATTCCTTTTTCTATGCACATACAAATGCACAAAGATGAATGCGATAGCATACGAAAAGTTTTGACATCTTTTGACATAACACATCGGCTGATAAGTTCCCGGTCTGGCACACAGATAGCGTTGCAGTCGCCGAATAGATGCTTTTTTTAGTAAATACTAATCTTTAAAAGGTAGCAGAAAAAAATGTCATGACGATTCGCCGTGTGGATAAAACTTTAGAGTGGTTTCAGTTGAACGACTTTGTTGATAAACAAAAAAATGGATAAACAAGAATGTCAAGAATTGTTATTTGATGGTAAAAAACACCGTTCAAACAAAAGCTTGGCTTGATAAGCGTTATCCGAACACTGCACCAGGTAAATCAACCATTATTGACTGGTTTGCTGAATTTAAACGTGGTCTAACGGACACCAGTGGTGCACCACGCAAAAGAGGTGGTTACTGCGGAAAACATAAAAAAAGTCCACAAAATCGTTTTGGGGAACCGTAAAGTGAAGTTGCAGGAGATAGCTCAGACTCTGAAGATATCCAAGGAACGTGTAGGTTTTATTCTGAGTGAACATTTGGCTATGAAAAAAGCTGCTGTCAAAGTGACTGCCACACGTGTTGACTTTTGACCAAAAACAACAACGAGTCGATGATTCTGAGCACTGTTTGGAGCCTTTTCGTTATAAAATTATGTTATTTATTATAAAATTATTATTATTATTTATTTATTAAATTATTATTATTATTCATTTATTAAATTATTATTATTATTAATTTATTAAATTATTATTATTTATTATTAAAGTTATGTTATTTATTAAAGTTATAAAGTTATAAAATTTTGTTAAAAAGTTGTGTTTTCTTTATTAGACCGGGAACTTATCAGCCCATGTGTTAGTACACTCGCATTTAATTCAAGCACGTCGTTTGATAAAAAATTGCAGTTAATTATTGAGACCGGGGACGACTACGCTCACCAACCCCCGTTCTGATTGCACAGCCTCTTAAAACCTGGTAATGAATCCCGTTTTAAAAAGATGATGATGATGATGATATCACGAACGGCGACTTTCTTCTGTAATCAGGTTACAATGCTTTTTCATTTAACTGGTTATAATGCTTTCTCATTTAATTCATCTTCTTTATTTGTAATATTCATGTGTAAACACAAATTTTGTAACGTAATTTTCTTTATTTCCTGCTTTCAACACGTGATCATTTAATTATTATTTTAAACTTTCATTATTGTTTTTAATAGTCTCGCGCAAATACATTTTTTATTTGGGATAAATCATAATCCTTTGCGCTTATTTAGAAATTGGCAACAATATAAAAAAATGACTTTTTCAAGGAAAGATTTTTTACTCGATTTTTAAGGATTTTTTTTGTCCGACCGTGATAATTTTTTTAATTTCTGAAAGCCTGTTATATTTCGCGTCTGGTGGTATGATTTTCGAATCCGTAGGATGGCTAGAAAAAAAGTAATAGCTCCTCAAAAAAGTCCCTAGTGAAAAAGCGATGAGAACAACCCGGAATATCTACGCAGAATTTGATTGGTCTATTTCGTTTTTGGCTCAGTTCCAGATTACTTTTTTTTAATATAGAAGGATAACACAAACAAAGTTACATATGGGTAAAGTTGCAACTCAAAACGCTATTAATCAAATAACTATTATAAACAAATAATAATTAATATAAAAATTTTATCAAACGTATCAAAACATTATTAATGAATTATGTAATATCTATCTATATAACTTTGTATTCATAATTCATTAACAGATTTTTGATAAATTTTATAAAACATTAATATTAATTATTATTTGGTTGTAATCGTTATTGGATTAAATAGCGTTTTGAGTTCCAATTTTACCCATCTGTAACTTTTTGTTATTAAAAAAAAACATTTTATACTGTACTTTACGATTATGTAATAATATTTATCGTCATGTTCTTAAATCAAAAGTTATGTGATAAGGAAATCGGGGCATTCATTTATGGACACTCTGTATTAGTACACTCAAAGATATTTACTAACGTATAAACGTGAGAAGCCCATCTAGGAAATCAATTTACGAAAGACTTTCAGAAAAAGGTGGAGCTCCTACTTTTTTAAAAATCCAGATTTCATACAAAACTGCCGGACGCTAATATATTAAAAATTAATGAAAAAAATTCCTGACGGCTCGGCCTACAGGCACAGGTAGATTTCGAAGACGCAGATCGTGGGGTGGCGCCTGTTTGTTGGGAATTGCGGAAGATTTTGCCTTTTTGCCATGATGCGGTAGTCGGAACCGCTCACTTGGAAGCCTAACTTGTTTGCAGGCGGAGTCTGCAGGGATGTTTTTTTGTTTTTAATTTTTTTTTTGCTATAAGGATTGGTCCTATAAAAAACTTGTTAATATAAAAGTTTTAGATAATATTAAGAGGATTTATAATAAATTTAAGCGGATTTCATAGCTTTTGAATTGACGAAGTTATGAATTTCTTTCTTCTAAAACACCCCTCCCCCCCCCTTGGGGCAATTTTTAATGATATAAAAATCTGTCTTACATAAATTTTCGGCCCTTTTTCTAGAAGTAACAAGAAATTTAAACGGATTCGATACGTATCATAATTAAGAAATTATGGGGGGTTTTCTGTTTTCACAAAAAGCCCCCCATTGGTTCGATTTTGCCCATTAATGAATTTAATCGAGATTTTATGCCCCTTGATTTTATGTATCAGTTTGGATGAGATTTGTGCAGAATTATTGCAGTTATCGTGTCCATAAAAAAGTAACACAGATAGATAGATAGATAGATAAAGTTTTGAACTCGGGGTGGTTTTGGGTTCTGGAAGTCATGATCGGCGTAGATCTTCAAAAATTCAAACTTAGGTGAGAATGTAATAGGTATTATTTCTTACGAAATCTACCTAAAAGCATCAGCAAATAATCTCAAAAATTGAAGTATGAAAGCCTCATACAAGCCCACTGGTCTTGAATAATCAGCTCCGAAAACTGCAAAATTTTTCTCATCAATTCTTCAAAAAAAAAAAAACACTTTTCTTCTACCAATATTTTATTACTTTTCAAAATATACATAAAATGCTCTTTTTTCCTCCCTACTTTTCATTTAGAGATCAGAACTTCTCATTGAACGAGAAATCCAGCTATCACTTGATAAGGTCTTACATTATTATCCTCGAAATCTGCTAAATCTTCTGAAGCAATTTATCTCTCTGATAACCCCTGAAATCAAATCCTTACCTAGCTGGGAATACAATCGCAACGTATATACAATCATTTTTCTGGCTTATGCACTGTTGCCATTCATTGGATGTATAAATATAGAAAAATAAATAAATATAAACAAGCTCTGTCCTTCTGGCAGAGAATAAAATAAAAATAGCTAGTATAAGCTAGTAAATTTATACAAATTGATGGATCTAACAAATTTTACGCACGTATTATCTTAAATTGTGCAACTCAGAAAAGGATTTCTTTCTTTCTTTTTTTTCAGGAAACCTTTCTTAATCCAGTAAGAAAATCAAGTTTTCTAAAAAGATAATTTGGAAATAATAAAAAATTTTATAATCCAAGGGCAAAGATATGACATTTATATCCATATGAGTTAGATTATTGATATTTATTCGTAGACTATTTGACAGAAATTCTGCAAAACGTCAAATATGAAAAATGATAAAACTGAGCTGCGCCGCCAGACGCCTGAAGGCGCCCTTCAGGCACATCATTCGTCGTTCCCAAGTTCTGAGTAACTTTTAATCACTCGAATTCCCCCACTTTTAAAGATGGAAAAATGCATTTTTCACTGTTGATAAGAACGCATTTTTGAGATTTACCACTATTAATGTACCATAATATATTTTTTTAGCTGTAATACCTTATGAATGTGAATACAATTATTATTATTTCTAATTTTTTTAAAGAAACAAACCAATTGACATCTACGAGAATATTCATTATGAAATTATCGTAAAACGTATTCTATGCAACTATATTTTACTTTCAAATCATTCACAAATTAACTCAGAACACTTCTTTTTGCCCGATCAAATTTTCTGAAAAGCAAATATAGAAATACCACCGCTCCATTCGTATTTTATTACTTTTAAACATCATTTCTAAAATACTCTCTAACCCCCTTTCCCCCAATCTCAATTTACAGATCATTGTTTTTGAACGAGAAATCCTGCTCCCGTCTGATACGGTCTTACAATATTATCTTCGAAATCTGCTAAATCTTCAGAATCAATTTATCTCTCTGTTACCCCGGAAATCGAATCATTACCTAACTGGAAATACAATCGCAATGTCTACACAATCATTTTTCTGGCTTATGCATCAGCTCTGTTGCCATTCATTGGATGTATAAAGATAGAAAAATAAAAGAGTAAATATAAAAACTCACGCTGTGTCTTTAGCGAACATGGAGACTCAATTATACGCTTCATTCGCTTTGAACTTTATTTGAAGCTCCCAACTGAGTGGCATCGGTTCAGAACAGAAGAACAGAAAAAGTTTTTTTTTTTTTTTTTTTTTTTTCGAACGACCCACATTTGCCAATCGGAAATGTTCCATTAGATGGCAATTCTATTCTTCCAAAAGCAGTTTTTTTTTCTATTACTCTAGGGAATTAAAAGTTTGGCGGAAAGAGAGCATGTGCAATAAATGGAAAAAACAATGTGGTAGTCAAAATCCAATTCCTTACTTAACAAATGAGAGTATAAATATTGATTAAAATTGGATTTAATCATGACTAAGCGGAAAAATTATTTACGAGCTGTATTGCGATGTGAGTTGTAAATACATTTGAGTAACTAAGTTTGCATGTGAGAAAAAAAAAACTATTTTTAACTACAGAAAACTTGCGAATACTCAAATATTCGTCCCTTTATTTAATCACATTCATCTGTTGCAAATTCTGCGATAAAATAAGTGCAAGATGGAAAAAGGAGTGTGGTAGTCAAAACCAATTCCTTACTTAACAAACGAGAGTATAAATATTGATTAAAATTGGATTTAATCATGACTAAGCGGGAAAATTATTTACGAGCTGTATTGCGATGTGAGTTGTAAATACATTTGAGTAACTAAGTTTGCATGTGAGAAAAAAAAACTATTTTTAACTACAGAACACTTGCGAATACTCAAATATTCGTCCCTTTATTTAATCACATTCATCTGTTGCAAATTCTGCGATAAAATAAGTGCAAGATGGAAGAAAGAATGCGGTAGTCAAAAACAATTCCTTACTTAACAAACGAGAGTATAAATATTGATTAAAATTGGATTTAATCAAGATTAAGCGAAAAAATTAGTTACGAGCTGTATTGGGATATGAGTTGTAAATACAGTTGAGTAACTAAGTTTGCATGTGAGAAAAAATCTATTTTTAACTATAGAACACTCGCAAATACACAAATATTCGTCCCTTTATTTAATCGCATGCAACTGTTGCAAATTCTGCGCTAAAATAAGTGCAAGATGGAGAAAGGAATGTGGTAGTCAAACCAATTCCTTATTTAACAAACGAGAGTATAAATATTGATTAAAATTGGATTTAATCATGATAAGCGGAAAAATTAGTTACGACCTGTATTAGGATGTGAGTTGTAAATACATTTAAGTAACTAGGTTTGCATGTGAGAGAGAAAAGAACTATTTTTAACGATAGAACACTCGCGAATACTCAAATATTCGTCCCTTTACTTAACCCTACAGTGCATGCATTTTTCTTTTAGAATTATGTTTTTTTAATATTTATATTAAGAATCAGACACCAGAAATTTTAAGATAGATTTTTAACTTTATTTAGTAGCATAATTATTTTATTTTCACAGGATTAATATTTCTATATAAATGTAGTGGCTGCGAAGAACTTCATTTATTTATTAACCCTTAATTGCATAGTGATGTAAATTTCCATCACTTTTTATTTAACTTTCAGAAAATTTCCCGTGAACTATGTTGCTGAACAAAGTTAAAAATCTATCTTAAAATTTCTGGTGTCTAATATTTAATATATGTATAAAAAAACACAATTGTAAGAGAAAAACTCATGCAAAGAAGGGTTAAAAGTTAAATAAAAAGTGTTGCCAATTGGATACACTATGCATTTACGGGTTAATCACATGCAACTGTTGTAAATTCTGCGATAAAATAAGTGCAAGATTAGTTTTCGAAAAATAATGGTGACAAATGTAAAAAATAAAAGTTCCTGGATTAAAATAATAAAACACAGGACAATACTAATGAAATACAATTGGAGACTGACTAGTGTTTGATTGGATTTAATCATGACTAAGCGGAAAAATTAGTTACGAGCTGTATTGGGATATGAGTTGTAAATACATTTGAGTAACTAAGTTTGCATGTGAGAAAAAAAAAAACTATTTTTAACTACAGAACACTCGCGAATACTCAAATATTAGTCCCTTTATTTAATCACATGCAACTGTTGCAAATTCTGCGATGAAATAAGTGCAAGATTACTTTTCGAAAAATAGTGATGACAAATGTAAAAACTAAACGTTTCGCGATTAAAATAATAAACACAGGACAATAATAATGAAATACAATTGGAGACTGACTTGTGTTTGATTGGATTTAATCATGACTAAGCGGAAAAATTAGTTACGAGCTGTATTGGGATATGAGTTGTAAATACATTTGAGTAACTAAGTTTGCATGTGAGAAAAAAAAACTATTTTTAACTACAGAACACTCGCGAATACTCAAATATTAGTCCCTTTATTTAATCACATGTAACTGTTGCAAATTCTGCCATAAAATAAGTACAAGATTACTTTTCGAAAAATAGTTGAGACAAATGTAAAAACTAAATGTTCCAGGATTAAAATAATAAACACAGGTCAATAATAATGAAATACAATTGGAGACTGACTTGTGTTTGAAGATATTAATGTAATATCTAAAAATAAACCACCGTACCCAATTATTATAACAATTGGTTAATTTTTGAAATAATTGAAAATAATATATTTGCTTTGTAGACTATTTTGGAAGTATTACAATATTAAGAATTCTGAAGAAATTGTACATGTCACTGAATTCATAAAATATTTCAATAATACATGCTAAAAAATAGACAAAAAAAAATGACAGAAGTTAAAAAGTCGTAAATTAAAGTGTTTTACAATTTGTACAGGGTGTTTTTTTTTTTTTTTTTCAATTTAGCCTTTAAATATCGGTTTCGGGATGATGGCAGACAGTTGTTTTCCATCTTAGTAATTGTTGATAAAATAAATTTAAACCCTTCAATCAGTGTTATTAAACATGATTTAATTAGACAATTTCAACGGTGTGTGACACATGCCAGGTGCTCCATGTACTTCCAAAGATAAGTTTTTTTTTAATACTTAATATTTCTCTAAATATATATTTAAAAACCCTCTTCCCCCATCTAATAATTATTATTTGAGACGACTCTCTAATAATCCTCTCTATCCTAACATTTCCGTTGGTTATATTGTAGGGGAAAAAAAACATATCTTAAATCTAATTTTATTATGCTAAATTAAGTAGCTTTTTAGCTATCGATATTTTAGTAAGGGCTTAATAGCATCATATCCCTGTTAATACTGATACTTTCTACAGTGTGTTCTATATATAATAATAAATTAAAAGTTAAAAAAATATTGTATCGGAAACGTTTCTGATTAATTTAAGACCAATTTGTATGCGAAATAGTTTATTCTCTTCAATTGTTTTAACGTTATCTTATTCGTTTTTTTTTGTCAAAAAACAGCGGAAATCTATTAAAAAGTCCATACATAAATTCAACATAGCCTCATTAGCAGCAATTATTCTAGCAAAAACTAGTTCTCCTAGGTGTCGTCTATTCTCTGGTGGTTTCTTGGTTCACTTTGATTTGCTTCCCATCTTCTAAAATCTACTAAGTATTCCATAATGTACATGAGCATATTTTTTCCTTTATGTGGTAGTCAAAACCAATTACTTACTTAACAAACCAGAATATAAATATTGATTAAAATTTGAATTAATCATGACGCATTATTCTAACTTTTAGAGCAGAAAAAATAGCGACAATTTGTGTTGCGATGTGAGTTCTAAGTGCATTTGAGTACTCAAAGTTTGTATGTAAGAAAATTCATTTACAACAATGGAAAATTCAAGAGGATAATTATAAAAAATAATTGAAAACTCTCTTTTGTTTCGACATATTAATAAAATAAGTAATATATATATATATATATTACAAAATAGTTGAATTACTCAAATAATTGAAAAAAATATTTTGTTGTGATAAAGAATATATATTATGTTTATGTTAACTTAATATACTATTTTCAGTGCATTCCATTATCGAAAATTTGGAAAGAATAGTCACGAGACTGAAACTTGAGTCTTGCACGAGTCGGGTCCCGCATATTCTATTGAAATTCAGGCTGCAACTCGACTAAAAAGTTTTCGTCGATCAGAAATCCGACATGAACCCAACAAACACATTTTCGTCGTCCTACAGCTCAACTCGAACCCGAAATACCTAAAGAGAAATACCCATTTATTCAGCTTACTTTTCCTGTTTTAGCGGTATCTTTGTTCTTGCAAAATATTAATAGTTACTATTTCAAAATAATTACTTCTCGGAATGCGATTCGCATTCGTTTACATCGTTCCCGTTTTCTCTACGAATTTAAAAGGCCATCTCTCTTTTCCCGACGAAAATTCAAAATCAATAAACGAGAAAATACCTACTTATTCCCAGTACTTCTTCGGCTCTAGTGATATCTTTTGTTTAAATAAAATATTAATATTTACTATTTAAAAAAATTTGTTTTCTTGAAGTCGTTTTAAGGATTTCACCAGAGATTTTTTCCCCTCTCATTGTCTTTGAAGATATCGATTCCGGTTTAAGAGAATTGTGCTTTGGAAAGCATTTTCATGTTTTAAAAGAGAGAGGGGATGGAGTGCGTTTTATATTATTTTATCAGGAACTTTTGGTCAGAATTGACAGTTTAACATATATCTAAATGTCAGAGATTAAATCAGCAATCGCTATATAATGGGGGTCCTTAGTTCGTTTGGAAAGATTTTCGTTTAATAAATATAAAACCATACAAATTCGGTTTGTTTGCTACAGAGACAGAAGCATACGTAGTACGCCCGGTGTACGCTACCGAAGGCCGCAACTCAAAGTTTGTTTGGATAGATTTCCGTTTAAAAATATAAAATCGCACAAATTCGAGGGTGTACGTTGCAAAAAACAGTGGAGACCCCAACATTAGGTTCGGTTGGAAATATTTTCGTTTAGAAATATAAAATCCATCAACACTGATTTTAGTAAATTTAAGGTTATTATCACGGGCCCAGGCAACTCCCTTCAGCTGTCTATCAGTACCCTTTCTTGACGTGCAATCAGGTGGAGGCACACGCTGCATCCTTCCCTCCAAAAAGGGTTTTTATTATTATTATTATTATTATTATTATTATTATTATTATTATTATTATTAATGTCTATGATAAAAAAGGTGCATAAAAGTTTTACAGAGCTATGTATATTCGGTGTAATTTATTTATTTCGTGGATAACTAATGCATATATCGAGAATGTTAGAATGATAATAATAATAGTTACAAACAGTTGCAAATTATCTAATTGTAGCTTCGTTGAATGTAAATCAACTGATTTTAGAAAGCACTGGACAAACTCAGTTGCTTACAGACCATATTCCACATAAAAAGTGACAAATTGCAAGTATTTTTAGCAATATGGAAGTTAATGTGACATCCCGATCTTACTTCATAGACGCAACCCGAAGTCAAAAAGTGAGCATATACTTTATTATTACTGCAACTCTACCCAGGAACATAGGTAGGCAGCTTGAATTTCAAAGATCTTGTTATCTAGACTAGTGCAAAGAAAATATTATTTATTTTTAAGTTAACAATTTTTTCCATCGTTTTTCTGGTATCCAGTTTTCATTTTTTTTTCATAAAAAAAATCAAAATACATGCATTTGTTTTATTGTCGCCCAATATTCAGTTTATTGTGTTCCTATACTTTATTCTAGATATAATGTCAATGATTTATTTTCGTAATATTATTGAGTTTAGAATCATAGTGTTTAGTGAAATAGATTTCATAAATTTTTTCACCACTTACTTATAATCAATGTTTATAGTCAATGTTTATTTCATAAACATAAACTGAACAATGAGTCCAATGCATATATATCATATCTAAGAAAAGACGTTTAGAAAATAAGAATTCTTAAAACAATATATATGTACTTACATTTTTTAATTTTTTGTGATTTTGCTCTCGGTTTTTATGGAACAGCCTTTGTAAAAAGATACACGCACACAACTTTCGCTACAGCAACTTAAATTATTTAGGTACACATGCAACACTAGAAACGAGATTCAACAAGAGATTTTTGTTATTTCTTTGACAGATTTCAGATGGTCAGATAAGCTTTTAAGAGATTCTATCCAACAATTACATACGTCTCTAACTTGACAAACATTCCTGAATATAAACAGATTGGAATCGCGATTTATTTAGAAAAAAAAATACTTATAACACTAAAACAAATTTAAACAAAGTGTAATTTAAATGCATTATGTTTTGTTTCCAAGAATAAATGACAATGAAGCAGAAGAAAACTCATCTTCATTCACCGTGTCACAATGACATCTCCAACGGTAATCAATTAGCATCTAGTTCAGCGTCGATTATTGCTTTCAATTAGAAGATTTCGCAGCTTGCTTGGTTTCGGATAGCATCCATTAAAAACGATATCTATTCTCTGGAATCTGATTCGTTCCCATCAAAATGCTCAGCTATCAATTAAATTATAGAGTACAATACAATAGAATGGATTTATAGAAATATATATACTTTACTGAAGATATATTATTACGACTGTAAAATAAATAGCATAGTAAACGAATTCATTAGCCACCTTTGGAAATTAATACTTCTTTCTTTAGTACGTGTGACAATATGTTTTCAGAGGCTTTGTTAAAGGTACGAGCATATTATAAAAATTAATTTTCATCTACCTTTTACATGTAGGCGACTGTCCAGATTTTTCTCACAGGGTCCTATTTTTGTGAAATTGTGAACAGTTTTTCAATATTTTAAAAACACAAATTGCACAAATTGTGCCTATTAGTTGCTAAAATCAGTGTAAAAATTGTTTTAAACTCATAAAAGAGCTAAAATCCTACATGTTTCGGCTTTAAACTTAAAGCCATCATCGGGGAAGAAGAACAACACAAACGACTACGGACCTTTTAATTTTTGACACGAGAAAATTGAAATCAACAGCTTGGAAAAATTTAAATAAAATAAGCGGGCGCTATCTGTTGCCAAAGAGCGAAAAAACTAAACTATGAATTAACAAGGGGTTAAAAATGTATTCCATAAACTAGGTATGTTGAAAGAAAAGTTATCATTACAAATACAATCCTTCCTAATTTTAATCTCCAATGATTCCCTAATGGCGGATTTAAATGGGTTATTGAACCTATAGATAATTCTTGCTTTATCGAAATTAATTACAGTATCATTATTTTTAGCGCAAAACCGGGAGAGTGCAGTGGATAACTTTCCAAATTTTATGTCAATTATTATTCAATATATAATATATATTGTATAATATATATTATATATATTATATATATAATTATATATATATTGTAATATATATTCAATATTAGTCAATTATATTTCAAATTATTATTGGAAAGTTATCCACTGCACTCTACCGGTTTTGCGCTAAAAATAATGGTACTGTAATTAATTTCGATAAAGCAAGAATTATCTATAGGTTCAATAACCCATTTAAAGCCGCCATTAGGGAATCATTGGAGATTAAAATTAGGAAGGATTGTATTTGTAATGATAACTTTTCTTTCAACATACCTAGTTTATGGAATACATTTTTAACATAGTACATTTTTAACATTTTTAACATAATACATTTTTAACATTTTTCATAGTTTAGTTTTTTCGCTCTTTGGCAACAGAGAGCGCCCGCTTATTTTATTTAAATTTTTCCAAGCTGTTGATTTCAATTTTCTCGTGTCAAAAATTAAAAGGTCCGTAGTCATTTGTGTTGTTCTTCTTCTCCGATGATGGCTTTAAGTTTAAAGCCGAAACATGTAGGATTTTAGCTCTTTTATGAGTTTAAAACAATTTTTACACTGATTTTAGCAACTAATAGGCACAATTTGTGTTTTTAAAATAACTAGTTAACAGTGTAATGTCTAAATGGATTCAGTTTTTCAATATTTGTGAAAGTTATAGTCATAATTTTGTGCATTTGAAAATATAGTTATATTCGGGTTCCTGTCATCTATCCTTATTGTATAAAAAAGCTAAATAATATGTAATTTGATGACTTTAATTGTTTTATGACAGGTCAGATTTTACTTTTAAATGATTAAATTTGCGAAAAGTTCAGTTTGGAGGTGGAAAAGTTTTGTGAAAGGTCTACTTTTAAGGTAAAGAATTTTTTGAAGGTCCTGTTTTGAAATGAAAAATTTTGTGAAGGATTCTTTTAAGGACCCAAAATTTTCCTAAACAGATCTTTGACATGAATTGTGCTAGGACATAAAATTCGAATTTGTATTACATGAAACCTATATAAACTAAACCATTAGCTTTAGTAATTAACAGCACGTTAATTTAGTTTAGTAATTACTATTACCTTTGGTAATTGAGTTCTATTTTTAATGTGTCAAAATTCATTTTTTTCAAAGCAGCAAGACACACAGTAAATTTTAATTTTTTGTGTGCTTCTTCCATGAATTACTCTAGGACAGTGGTTCTTAACGTGTGGTATACGCCCGAGGGAAAGGGGAGTAATTTGATTTTTAAGGTTTGGCACAGGACACTGTAACAAACAATTCTTGTATAGGAAACCAGGGTCAGAAATCCCTATAAATATAGTCATCCCTGTAAATATAGTAAAAAATACAGGGCGTCTCACTCCAATCCAAAATGGCGTTTTCGTTCATAATTTTAACACTAGTGAAGATATTCTAACAAAATTCTTGACAGACTCATCTTTGTATGAGTTGTAAGCATATTGTAAGAATTTCGTTAAAGTATCTTCACTACGACTAAAGTTATGAACCAACGAAAGCGCGACTTCGGATTGGAGTGAGACGCCCTGTATTTTTGACTATATATATGGATTTCTGATCCTGGTTTCCTATACAAAAATTGTTTGTTAAAGTGTTCTGTACCAACCCTTAAAGTTTGTACCATGAATTCAGGATCACTCATTATATTTAAGGACAAAGATACATGTTCAGGTCTTGCCTTTACAGAGTTATGTTGCAAACATATTTGTGAAAAAAAATTATCTTTTATATAAGTTAAAAAATATTAAATGATTTGTCATTGTTAATACGCTTTAATGTTTTCTCCAAGTGATTAACAGTCCACTTATTAACTAATGAGAATTATACATTACAGAGGAGGGGAGTTTTCATGAATTTATAGATGCTATTGGTATGGAGTGGCCAAAAATGTTTGGGAACCACTGGTCTAGAACAGCCATACTCAATCTACTACGGCCTGCGGGCCACATGTTTCCCAGCGATCTTTTATGTGCAGCCCGAGACAAATAATCATTAAACCCTATTTATAAAATTAATTGAGATGTGTATAAAAAAATTTTAATATTTTCACTGCTCTTTTATATATTTTCGCGGGAAGACATTTTCCTGTTATTTATAATTACTAATTTAAATAAACCTTAAAATAACTTAAATGACTTTTCTTTAGTCCAAGTTCTTCTTACATGTAGTTTTACTTGTGCTATATAAACTAGGGGTGATAATAGTTATTGGGGTATTATATTCCAATATATATGTTATTGGGAGTTCAGGATTGTATACATTATACTTGTGTACACATTTTTTAATCCTGAACACTAACCATGCATCATTCCAATTTAATTTAATTTGCACTATTTCTACATAAAAAAGAGGTCTTGCATTGAAAAAAAAACTCCTTTATTAGAAAAATCCCTTGATTTCTTTCTTTTTTTTTCCTTTTCTTTATTTCTTTTCTTTCTTTTTTTTTTTTTGAGAATTTGGAATTGCTGCATTGTTATATTGTTACGCTTTATACTTATCATATAGCTAATAAGGCTTTTTAGGGATAAATATTTGTCGCAGAAAAAATTGACAGCAAAAAGTTTTATACCTCTCTTTCAAAACAACAATTTTCGCGGCATTTGCAGTAGAAATCTATTTTTTTTTTTTTTTTTTTTTTTACATTATTATACAAGTGTGTTGCGGTTGCTACCCGCCTAAAGTCGCAAATATATGTTTGCGACCCGGGAGAAAAAAAGGTTGAGTACGGCTGGTCTAGAACTATAAAATTGTAACTTTCCTATTTATATGACATGTTTTTAAGTTGTATAGTATGCGTTATAATTTTTGCACATAAAGAGGTTTAATTTACCATTTTGTGACCGTAAGCAAACAACAATAAAGCATAATGAAAATTATCTCCGTTCATTTTGTCACAAATGTATATCTCTAAACGGTAATAAGGTAGCTCCAAGTTCAGAGTCACGTATTGCTTTGAAAATGAGGATTTTGCAGCTTGGTTGGTTTCGGATTAGCAACCCATTAAAAACGGCATCTATACCTTGAAATCTGATTCGTTCCTATCAAAATGCTCAACTATGATTTAAGCCAGAGAGTATAATGGAATAGAATTAAATTGAATTATTTATTTACTTAGGATATATTATTGCCGTAAATGGCCTATTTGTTAGGATCTGTACATATATAACGTTATTACTTTAGGGGGAGGGTGGGTCTGGCACTTGATATCGTAAGGTATCTCTAGGGGGAGGGTGGTTTTGCCTTTTGATATCGTTATCATTTTTGATCCAACTAAAATTTTCTTTTCTTTTTTTATTTCTTTTCTTTTCTTTTCTTTCTTTTTTTTTTTTTTTTGTAACTTTTTTTTACATCAAAATAGTCTATTATTATTTTTGTTTGTTTTTTGTTTTATCTATTTTTATGAAAATACAAAGTTATTAATAAAGCCATTAAATGATTAAATTATAAAATCATTTCATTTCAAAATATGAACTATCCCGCCGTTCGTCTTTCTTGTTCTTCTGCTATATGCGCATTATAATTCGCTGTTAGAGAAAACAGGTGCGAAATATGTTTGAAATGATACTTGTTGTGTTTTACTAGTAAAGAAAAAGAAAGAATATTGCCCACTTATTTTGCCCACTTTCATCTTCCCCGTGCAGGGGACAAGTGCAAGAAGACAGTACTATTACTATGGAATGCATATGTAACAATAAACTATTATTAAATACATTTAAATAGTAATTATCTTTTTTAGATGCTATTTGACATAGAATTGTAAATTATTCAATTTTATTGAATAATATTTTATTGAATTTTATTTTATTATTTCAATTTTCAGTTTTTTTATTCAATTATTTCATGTATAATAGTGATATTTTATTGACTTCTTCTCTTCATCTGAATCAGTAAGGAATGCTAATAATGAATGCATAACAATATATTTACATCACAGCAAACTTATAAAAACAAAAAAAAATATTGAAAAAATAAAAAGAATTTTTAGACATTGATAACGATATCATTAAGGGAGGGGAGGGTGAGTTTGAGGAATGATAACGTATGATATCGTAAGGGGAGGGGGTAGGGGGTCCAAAATTACCAAGATTTTGACAACGTTATATATGTACAGCCCCTTATTGACGTAACGCCTTATTTATCTTTGGTAAGAAACATTTTTTTGTTTGTTTGTTTTACGTTGATCCAAAACTCTAAATTTTATGATTTTTTTCTACGAATTTTGCAATTTTTCACCTGTGGCTGTTTATTTTAAGGAAACTTTACGTATACGGTTTTTGAAAAAAAAAATTTTTTTTTAATTCAAAATTTCAAATTTTTTGCATATTTATTTTTAATGAAATTGCAGAACCGCAATATGCATAATGTTTTCAACTTTAGATACGGAAAAGTTTTTTTTTTAATAATTTAATTTCAGCTTTTATAAAAATATTACTGGTAGACATTTTAGTAATTATCGTTAAAGTACTCATAGTCTCATTAAAATAAAATACATTTAAATTCCTGGAATATATAAACAAATAGAAATTCGCATTAGTACCATAATGTACGAATTTATATATTGTCATCGTTGTTGTCAGTTAAAGCTGTTCTGTTGAAACAATATTAATCTTACATTTGTGATAAAAACTTTCTTCTTGCACTTAAACATATATAACTTTATCATTTTTTTTTTTTTTTTTTTGTCATAAATAATTTACAATGAAACAGATTAACATTTATCACTATCCTAACATTTATCACCATTACTGTGTTACAAGGTCAAGGGTGAGTTTGAGGAATGATAACGTATGATATCGTAAGGGGGGGGGTAGGGGGTCCAAAATTACCAAGATTTTGACAACGTTATATATGTACAGCCCCTTATTGACGTAACGCCTTATTTATCTTTGGTAAGAAACATTTTTTTGTTTGTTTGTTTTACGTTGATCCAAAACTCTAAATTTTGTGATTTTTTTCTACGAATTTTGCAATTTTTCACCTGTGGCTGTTTATTTTAAGGAAACTTTACGTATACGGTTTTTGAAAAAAAAAAAATTTTTATTCAAAATTTCAAATTTTTTGCATATTTATTTTTAATGAAATTGCAGAATCGCAATATGCATAATGTTTTCAACTTTAGATACGGAATTTTTTTTTTTTTTTAATAATTTAATTTCAGCTTTTATAAAAATATTACTGGTAGAAATTTTAGTAATTATCATTAAAGTACTCATAGTCTCATTAAAATAAAATACATTTAAATTCCTGGAATATATAAACAAATAGAAATTCGCATTAGTACCATAATGTACGAATTTATCTATTGTCATCGTTGTTGTCAGTTAAAGCTGTTCTGTTGAAACAATATTAATCTTACATTAGTGATAAAAACTTTCTTCTTGCTCTTAAACATATATAACTTTATCCTTTTTTTTTTTTTTGGTCATAAATAATTTACAATGAAACAGATTAACATTTATCACTATCCTAACATTTATCACCATTACTGTGTTACAAGGACATATCGTCTAACAATAATCAATTATCACCCTTTTCATCGTTGCTTATTGCTTTGAATTAGAGGATTTCGCATCTCGGTTGGTTTCGGATAGCACCTCATTAAAAACAGGATCCATCCCTTGGAATTTGATTCGTACACATCAAATTGCTAAACTACCATTTAAGCCAGAGAATTTGACAGAATAGAGTTAAATTAAACTATACATATATATTTACTTAGTATATATTATTATGCTTATCAGACAGCCTCGAAATAAGGAAATTATTAGCTATCTTTGGTAATTAATAGCTATTCCTTTAAAGAAAGTATGATAACGATATCTTCTTAAAAGTTTTTTTTTTTAATGAGAAAATGCAAAATATAAAAAATGTAAAGCAAACTGTGTGTAAGTTAAAACGTTATAATAGTAACAGAAAAATTCTAATTTTATGCATTACAACAGTTCATAAAAATAACAGGTGAAAAGTGAATTTTTTTAATTTGAATGGCCATTGTTTTTAAGTGCGTTCGTAATTATATAAATACATAGCGCCTATAGTCGTCGTCTGGTCCGTCCATCTATCCGTCCGCCTGCATATAACAGCGAAAAAACTACCCAACCGAATGGTTTGAAATTTAATATACAAAATCGGTGCAGAATTTTGTCGAGTCATTTCAAATTATATGAAAATCGAATCAAAACTTTAAAAGATATTAATAAAAGTTTTCTTTATTCTATTAAATCATATCATACGCAATCTATATAGTAAAAGTGCAAGTCTCGTGACTGAGGAAAACAAATATGGGCTAACCATATCTTTTGCCAAGCGGTCATTTTTATTCAAAATTATTTTTTCGAATAAAATTGTATAAAAGTTACATTTTTCGAAAGATCGTTCAAAAAAATTGTTTGCTTGAGGGATGAGTTACATTAAAAAACTGCATAGATTCTGAGGTAACTTCAGTGAAAATTAGGTTAACAGCCGAATATCTCAAACCATTAAAGCAAATAAGAAAAAGATTCATTCATCGTGAGTCATAGAAATAGTAAACCATGGAGGTAATCATTCGCAAAGCAAGATCTCCATGGTGATGAAAAAAAAAATCGCATCTGTAAACATGGCATACGTAATAATAATAATAAAAAAAGACGTCCTCATTTCGCTCATAGCAGACGATATAATTTATTTTACTGAAATAATAATGATGATTTTTTACATTGTAAAACTAGTTATAGCACGAAACGAACGCATCTCATTTGTCACGTTTAACATACAATTTTCAACTTGTTGCCTATACTGCAATATTTATGATGTATTTTGTAAGTTAAAATATATATTCTTAGAATTTACTTCTGTTCTATTCTGTCGCTTTTTCCTACTTTAGAGGTAACTGAAAAGTATTTCTCAGAGGAAATCTTAAAGGATTTCGCAAAAGATTTCTTAAGGAATCTCGACGAAGATTCTCGTACACGGGTGCCATTTTCAATGGGAAAGGTAATCTGAAACAACTCCAGTTGTAATTTCCTCCAATTCAAGGTAACAAACGACGCTAAATCAGTTGCTAATTTATTGGTGTTAGAGGCTCTTTTGTAACCTAGCGGAAACGAGTGCTACATATTCGGTTACCTATAGTAGCTATTTTGCAATTGATGGGAATAAAATGTATTTCGCTACGTAATCACATTTACTATAGAACTTTCATAATTATTTGTAGTATATTTGCCATTGACTGAAACTACATTATGCAGTTTTATTTAATTTTAGAACAAAGAAAATAAAAAAATGTTTTTATATATTTACAATCAACGTAAGGTTATTTTGTGTAACTTAAGTTTAATTTTATTGTCAATTGCTCATACTTTCAATATTATACAGGCGGTCCCGAAAAGATTGAAACGTGCTTTAATTTTTTACATGTTCGAGATACGTATTCGATGTGAATTTCAAAAGTGTTCAAAATAAGGTAGGAATTACGATTATGTTGATGAAATAGTCCTGCCACTAATTTTCAAAAGTTATATTTTTAAATTTTTTATATGGTCTTTGGATCCTATAAGTTATATTTAGAAAACAAAATATGCTCTAATAAGTAAAATAATAAAAATATATTCCTCTGCGACCAAAACTCATTGAGTTGTGATACTTTGGATTTCAGGAAATTTCAGAAGTTATCCGCACTAAAAAATTGTTTGTCCATTTTGTTGGAAATATGTGATCTCTAAAACTCTAATATGAAGTAAAACAACCGATTAAATCAAATAGATGAATTGAAAGTAATTAAGTAAATAAGGAAAAAATATCTCTTTTATTTTTCACCCATTCACGGGAATAGCCATAATGGACTAAATACATTATAAAGAACTCTGTTTATATCAAATGAATTGAGTTTTTCACCATATGATGTCATAACTTTATTGATCATAAATAATGATGTAATTTTTGTTGTACGCACTTCTAAATCTTACTTCACAAAATGTAACATAGCTAGAAGGAGCAAAATGCTATCGCTCCTATTAATTTTAAACTTAAACGTAAATGTATTTTTGTAATTGTTAAACGTAAATTAAAAGCTTTTTAACATAAAAATGAGTGACTACAATTATTTTACATTAAATGAATCATAATAATTTCTCTTCATATTAAGTAGTGAAAAAATGTGAATATGTGCAAACAGTGCATTTAAACAGATATGCGGATAATTACCTCAAACTGGATAACTGGAAACACGGAATATGCATTACTTGAGCATAAAATAGAAAAAGGTAAGTGGAAAACTTCCTTACTTCTATTTATTAAAGTACAGAGTTATTCTAAATGATTGCCCCATTTTCAAAAAATTGTATTTATTTAAGTACAAATCCAAAATGAACAATCTTTATACCAATGAAAAGAGGAAGTTTCAAAGTTTTTTTAAGACATTATAAATGTTCAATGTGTCCACCATTTGCTGCACGGCAAACATCTACGCGATAGCCAAACTCGTCCTACGCACGAGAAAGCATATCTGCTGTTACTGAGTGCACGGCTTTCAAAGCGGTGATGGTTCCAGAGGCGGCCGGTAGAGGTCGCGCGGCAGTAGGTCACTGCGAGCTAAGTGCACTGTTGCCGTGCACTCAGTAACAGCAGATACGCTTTCTGGTGTGTGGGACGAGTTTGGCTATCGCGTAGATGTTTGCCGTGCAGCAAACGGTGGACACATTGAACATTTATAATGTCTTAAAAAAAACTTTGAAACTTCTTCTTTCCATTGGTATAAAGATTGTTTATTTTGGATTTGTATTTTAAGAAATACAATTTTTTGAAAATGGGTACATCATTTAGAATAACCCTGTACATTTTATCAAAAGATTTAAGAGACAGCTACTACAGCCGATTTTTAACACTAAAACACAAATAATGTTTAAGACTTTTTAGTGCCACTCCGAAATTTCATAAAATTTAATGTGTTACAACTCGGAAAGTTTTGGTCGTAGACAAATTTAATTTTTATTCTTTAACTTCGTTAAGTTATAGAGAGAATTTTTGTCTAAGTATAACATAAAAGACCCAAGGACAGTCTTAAAATTAAAAAAATGTCGCTTTTTAAAAATTGATAGCAGGACTATTTTATCAATACAATCTTTATTCCTAATATTATTTTGAAGACAATTTACATAGCCTACATATATCCAACATGTAAAATATTAAAGCACGTTCCAATCTTTTTTGGGGATTCACCCCCTGTATAATAAATATAACGTATTATTATTTATGTAGTGAGTTTAATAAAGACATTACGCATTGTATAAATCTTTTAATACACTGCTGGACAGTTGCTAAGTACGGATCACAAATTGCAATGTAGCATAACATTAAGCGAGATATGAGGCTTAGTAGGATAAAATATTGCTGCCACACTGTTCAGACATTAGAATAAAGGACATTTATTGTTCTGGAAAATACAAAAGGCTATGAAACATCTTAAAGTAAAAAAATGTTCATTTGATGCTGCATACGGAGAAAGGGAACAATGCATATGAAAGTCAGCAGGCACTTTGGAGAAAGGTGTCAGTACGGGACATGTCCACCGTGGAGTGTGTTGCAACATTCTACACGTCGTACCATACTTTGCACAACATTATCCAACAGCTGTTGGGGCAATTTATCCCATTCCTCTGTCAGTGCACGGATGAGGGTGTTCTTGTTTGTTGGAGGATAGTTTCGACTAGCAAGTTGCCTCCCCAAAGCATCCCAAACATTTTCAGTGGGGTTTAAATCTGGTGAACGTGCTGGCCATACGAGGCGTTGAATACCTTCGCTGTCTAGACAATCCTGAACAGCGAGTGTTCGATGACATGATGCGTTGTCGTCCATGAAAACAAATTTATCACCGACAGCACCACGGAAAAGGCGAACATGAGAAAGTAGAACTTCATCAATGTATCGTTGGCCCGTCATAGTCCCAGTCGCAACCACATGTAGGCGCGTGCGGCCATTGATCATGATGCCGGCCCATACCATGACACTGCATGTTGGATATAGGTCCCTTTCCTGGATATTTTCTGGACGATAAGCAGTACCACTCTCACGCCAGATCAGTTGGCGTCTACAATCCGATGACAGACTGAACCTACTCTCATCTGAGAATAATACGCATGCCCAGTCCTGCTCAGTCCAGTTGCGATGCTCACGACACCATTGCAAACGGGCAGTACGCTGCTGTCTAGTCAATGGGACGCACACAAAAGGTCTGCGGGCGTATAATCCTCCGTCCCTCAAACGTCTGGCTACAGTTTTTTGGGAGATCTGCTGTCCTGTGGCAGCAAGAAACTGATTTGCCACCTGCTGAGCAGTGGTGCGTCGGTTCCTTTTTGCCGATAGGACAATGTATCTATCTCCTGCAGGCGTCGTGCTTCTAACACGACCTCCCCCGTGACGCCTACTACACATTCCAGAAGTTTTAAATGATTTCCACAGCCGTGAAACAACGTTGTGAGCGATGTCGAACTCCCTGGCAACATCTGTTATTTTTCGCCCTTCTTCGATCGTTCCAATAATTCGGCCACGCATAAAATCATCTAAGTGATATCGGGAAGACATGCCGAAAATTTCAAGTACGTCAATTAAGTCTTTCCTGTAAAACTTTGACTTGGAACAACAACTCTCCACACGCGTCAAATCCTTTAAAGCTCTAATCAGCGCTATCACGTGATGAACAGACGTGGAAAAGAAAATTTGCATACGCACACCTCTTCTTACTATATCCCGCACTTATTCTAATTTTCCACATTTTGCTTCCTTTCATTTTGTGGTTGCTATGGGTGATAGTGTTATCCGTCCTTAGCAATTGCCCAGCAGTGTATGTTAACAGAAAATTGCACAAAGAAATATCCAAAGAACTAAACAAAAGTATTGGGTTGTTTGGAAAGTTATTTTCGTTTGTGAAAGTTAGTTCGTACCAGAAAATTCTATCATTTAATTATTAGATATTAATTCCGACATCTAATCTCGGGCAGAATTTTCCGATACGAATTGGTTTTCTCAAACGGAAGGAACTTTCCGAACAACCCAATAGAAGATATTTTAATATAATTCAAGTTGTTTTCGAAGATAAAATCAACATATAAAATGTTACCTGAGAATAAGTTAAGAGATTTCACAGCAATAAAGAAAGTGTCACACTCACTTACCTAAGAAGAAAAAGAAAAAGTGTTAGTTCACAGTTAAATAAAGCATCAAAACACGAGAAATTTTTTCTAATTAAGGAGAAAAAAAAAATCTTTCATAATCTAGGAAAATATAATACAACCCTAAACGAAAATATACAATAACCTCTTCCGAGTTTCCCACGATTCCAACAAGCGTTTTTTATCTTTATAAACCTCTGAAATCAATATATTTTCGAGATTTAAAAAAGCATTTATAGGTTTTTCAAGGTTTTTTTTTTTTTTTTTTTTTTTTTTTTTTTTTTTTTTTTCTGCTACTGATTTTCGGAAACGATTCTGAGTAGTTTTTATAGTGTATTAATCAGTTTTCTCAACTCGTAATATAGGTTTATCGAATGCTATTAGTTCTCTAGTAAACATTTTCAAATTCGGCAAAAATGTCTTACAGACAAATAGGATAAATTAACAGGATTAACATTAACATTAAAATATCTTGAATGTATAAACTCAATTACGCTGATGAAAATATTTAATCGAGAATTGTTAACATCCTAAAAACCGATATTCTGGTTTGAGAAAACTGATTAAAGCACTAAAAAAAATACGCGGAAACGTTTTTAACACTTTCCAACCTAGTTGAAAAGTGTTTATGACTTCGGTTTGTCTGGCCGTATGGCCGTCTGCAGTCTGGCCGTCTGGCGTCTGCCCGTCTGTCCGTGCTCTAACTCCCGTAAATATGGTCGGATTGCCTTGCAATTTTTATATGTTATTGTCGTTATCTATAGCAAGTTCCCTATTTCAACTGAAGTGTGTAGCACTTATAGTTTTTTTACAGGGACACTCAAAAGAATTCTGTTACATTACGGTCTATGGGGAAAAATCATTTGCGGTTTATCTAAATAATGTTTCGCTATTTTAAACGCATTGAAATTTATATATATCACTAAGGTGCATTACAAGAGGCTTACTACAGAATATTGTGTGTATAGCAGTCATCGTTCATTTACAGGGACACACAAAAGAATTCTCTACTGTCTGTTAACAATAATTCCTGGAAGTGCGTTTTAAATTACTGAACGCGATTTTAATTTTAACTCACTTTTTATTTATTACGTGGTGTGTATAAATTCTGTAGATCCTATACAGGGCAGCACAAAAGTTCGCGAACACATTTCCGTTTATTGACAGAAACTCCAGAAGGAGAATTTAAACTGTGCTACGCGTTTCCTAACTGAACTAAAATTTAGCATCCTATGTAGTATATATACAAATCTATAGATCCTATACAGGGCTGAATAAAAGTATTCGGATATTTTTCCGAATATTGTATATGTTGGAAATTCCTGAAATTATGTTTTTAAATAGGTTATGCGTTTTCCAAATTGTTTACTTAGATGTTATCTTTTAGCTTATTAAACGGTAATGATTTGTAAAATTGTTTTGGAAGCGTTGGAAAGTGTTACATAATCTATGCCTGACGCATGATTTTTCGTTCTTGTTTATAAATGTTTTTTTTTTTTTTTTAATCTCGAAAATGTATTAATTTCTAAAGTTCCTAGGTAGTGAATTTAATAAAGACATTACGCATTGTATAAAAGTTTTAATATGTTAACAGGAAATTACATAAAGAAATATGAAATATCCAAAGAATTAGACAACAGTATGACAGTATAACAGCTACACAACTGTGCAAAAATATGTATAAACATAAGAAACCGAAAAATAATAACAGGAGAAAGTATTTGTAAGTACAAACCTGCACTTAAACTTCGAAAAAGTATTTAGATTTTTGCAACGCTTTTATATCTTATTTACGCGGACTCTAATATGATTTCTGTTTATATCAATTATAACAAAAGTAAATTTTCGCTTTGAAATTCATTCCTGAAATTGAAAAATCCCTAAATTTAAATTTATTATCTATTATTACTGTTACTCTATTTTCATAGCTCTTTAAAGATGCTTTAAAATTTCAGATAAATATAATTTTAACTTTCCATAAAATCAAACCTAAAGTTCTCCGTACAAAATTATTATGATACATTGGAGAGAACGGTCACCTACAATCGAATTGTGTTTTAAACTTACTAAAATGCAGATATATATTTATGGACAACAAAACAATTACTTGAATAAATGCTGAACTATTCATTACAAACTATTACTTCATGTAATTATGAATTACGTGTAAATGCAAAAACTATTTGGAAATTTAAAAAAAAATGACTTTTTAAAAACCTTTGTTAATTTCAAACATATTGGGTTGTTTGGAAAGTTCTTTCTGTTTGGGAAAATTTGTTCGTACCGGAAAGTTCTACCACTTAATTATTAGATATCAGTTCCGATATGTAATGTCTAATAATTGACGGGCAGAATTTTCCGGTACAAATTGATTTTCACAAACAGAAAGAACTTTCCGAACAATCCAATATACAGGGTGGTTCAATAGGTCATATCCAAACGGCACGTGTGGGTGTGTCAGGTCATGAGGAGCAAGAATTACATAGGAACTGGGGGTCGGAAACGCCATCGTGACGGTGCAATTACATCGTGACAATTACGCAAAGAAAATATAACAAACGGTGTAAAAATACCTTTATTTTACAAAAAAATTAATCGATTGGGGTTGTAACATTTTTCATTTGTATTTTGCTCCTCATGACCTGATACACCCACACGTGCCGTTTGGACATGACCTTTTGAACCACCCTGTATAAACATTTGAGTAGCTTTTCCATACTGAAATAAAACGAAACTCTTTTAAATGTTTGACGCCGAGACAAAAATATTGAAAATAATTGTATAATTTGGAAATTTAAGTACGGCAATTCATGCTACAGTAAAACTGTGATTACCTAACAAAATCAATTTTATTCCAGCACCTATCGAATAGCTACAATGTAACCTAATAATTAGAATTCGCATCCGCTAGGTTACAAAAGCACCTCTAACACCAATAAATTAGTAACTGATTTAGCATCATTTGTTGCTTTGAATTGAAGGAAATTACAGCTGGAATTGTTTCCGATTACATTTCTCATTGAAAATGGCACCCATCCACAAGAATCTGATGTCTTCCTATCAAAATGCTTTACAATTACATTTAATGCGGAAACACGCGATAGAATAGAATGGATTTAAATTCTAAAACTAAAATCGAAACTGTAAAAGCTCTTTCTAAAGTGCACAGTGGTTTAGTTTCAATATTTAAGGGAAAATATTAAATTTTGAATTACTACGGGGGCTCGGGCCCCCTGCTCGCTACGCTCACCAACCCCCCGAGTAATTTCAATAATCAAATAAATCATATCTATATATATATTTGTCTTACGTGGCGCGAAAATAGGGCTGAATTTGTAACTTATGGTTTGGCAACAACCGTAGTTTCCAGAGCTCAGACCAATGAACAGACTAGATTGTGTTAGATTAGCTCCACCTCCAATATGGCGGTGAGTGTGAGAGCATTGAAACCATAGAATGAAGCTCAAATTAGCAAATTATTAAAAATAAAATAACATGTACGTAATCCAAAGCGTCTGAGATGATTCCTCATTTTAATTACGAGCAATATCGTTAATTTCAAATGAATTCTCAACTCTTATTCAGAATTCATTTACGAATTTCACTCACTCAAAAGTCGGAGAAGAAAAAAATCAACTTTGTAGATTGCACCTGGCGCCATCTGTTGATGTATTCAGGAAGTAAAAAATAATTTCTACGTAGTTTTTTTTTTTCTAATGAATTTAAGTCGTGCTATACAAAAGATCCTTTTACTTACCCATACGTAGTATAGGGTAAGTCTTGTAATCGTTTTGAAAATCGAAAAAAATTTTTTGACGGATTTACACGTTTCAGACACTGGAGATTCCGAAAAACATATTTTTAGAAAAAAAATTTGCCGTCCGTCTGTGTGTCTGTGTGTGTGTCTGTGTGTGTGTCTGTGTGTCTGTAAACGCTCTATCTCCCGAAAAAAGTGAGATAGAGACTTGCAATTTGGTATGTACTTAGTATGTAATAATGGGAAGAAGCCTATTTCATTTCAAAAACCTCGATTAACCGGAACAATTTTTTTCGGACTCTCGAAATATTCGTTCTGATGAAAGGTATATAAAAAATTTCGAAATTGTTTATTTTAAGAAATGAATATAAAAGACAATAAAAAAACATAAATTTTGAATAAAGCATGAAGTCAATCGGATAATTAGTTGCCGAGATATTTGGAATCCTATTTTCCACACTCTTCGATTTTTCATGACCCTGTATTTCATCCAAATTTCACTTCAAAGATATATTTTAATTGGAAATTTGACGCTTAATCAGATGCAATAAACCGCTAGTTAATAGGATTATTATTTTTGGAGTTATAAGGAAAAACCTCTTTCAAGCAATTCAGTAATCGAGCCTTTAAAGTTTGTGACGTCATCAAGCCACGATTTTATTTGAATTGCAAAGCATTTTATAAGTAGTTTACACGTTTTTATTTTAATATTTTACATTATGCATATCCATGATGGGTAAGTATTACGGTGGCCCCCAACGACTAGTTTTCATAGTATTTAAAAGATTTATATGCTCATTGGTAGCGCCAACTAAATACATTTTCAGTTGTGTTTTCAACGGAGAATTACTTTTATACATTAAAAAAAATTGTCAATTTCATATGTTCAATTGTTTTATGGTAGAACTCATTCCGGCTAGATTTGCTGAAAGAAAGGGGCGAGCGAGCGAAGCGAGCTGTGACCGCGTAGCGGTCTCAATGTGAATTGCCTTGCAATTCACGGGGGGTTAGCGAGCGTTAGCGAGTAGGGGGCTGAGCCCCCTAGTTTCATGAAAATAGTCGGAATTTTTTTCGATTGATACCACCTTTTCGAGTAATGACCACGTCGAGTTTTAAACATAGAAAACGAGTTTTCTCGAATTAGTGACCTAGCTAGATAGATTTCTTGTGCTCGAATTAGTATAGTCATCAATTTTTGTGAAAATCGTTAGAGCCGTTTTCGATATATAGCAGCATTCTTAGTGCTGAGTTCGTTTTAATAGATCAAAATGACCTTTCCCGAATTCGAAACCTAGCTAGATGGATTTCTCGTGCTCGAATTAGTATAGGCAACAAGTTTCGTGTAAATCGTTTGAGTATTTTTCCATTTATAACAAAAACATTTTTAGCGCTGAGTTTGTTTTACCCTGTAAAAACGAATTTTCTTCTATTCGGAACCTAGCTATATCTTTTTCTCGTGCTCGATTTAGTATAGGGGGCAAGTCTCGTGAAAATCTTCCCAGTCGTTTACGATTTCATTCATAATCGAGAAAATCCATTGCTTGTTTAATATATATGAATAATCTGGAAAATCCCTTGCTCGTTTAATATATATGAAGTTGGCGACAGTAATTTGGTCGACAGGATAACTAACAAGTACCAATTGTATATATAGTGCTACGAATACTGTAAATAGTTAGTGTTTGTGCTTAAAAATAATGTATATAGTTCAATTAAGCTCTATTCATAAGCTAATATTAATTTTTGTTGCATTGCAATATCTCAATTTGTTGATTTTTTGCAAGCGAGTAAACGCTATTGGATTTCAATGGGAGTCTATGGAAATTTGGCGAAATACTGGAAATAGCGCCAAGTTGGCAGCTAATTTTGACCGCCAAATTTGGCGGTATATCGCCAAGTTGCCGCCAAACTTGGCGACAGACCCGGGTCCCTTCCCCTTGGTAACCCCCCTAATAGCGCCCATCCTATCTAAATTCTCTACTTTCATGTTAATTCCCCCTAAGAAAAGTCAGAAAGCTCTGACCAATCAGATACGTTTCGCGGTATCTACGCAGATTTTCATTGGTCTATTTCCAAACCATTACTTTTTTTTATATATAGAAGGATTTTTTCCCATATAGTATATATAATACATTTTTACAAGCTTTTATTTAACTTTCCTTGTCTGCCCGTTCGGCTCAAATCTTGAGATACAATTTTAACACTTCTTGTGTTACAATTGATCTAATTTTTGGTAGTAGGACGTTTTGCAGGTGACAATACAATACTCTGTAAAATATATATATATTTGGAATTTGTCTCTGCCAGCCTTCAAGGGTCAAAAACATTTGCCCCTAGGGTTACATATACAGAAATAACCAATGTTCTTCGAGTGAACCGTGGTATGATTGGTAAATGCACCATCGTTAAGTTCCGCACAGGTGTGAATGGATATGGGCTCGATCCTCGAGAGGTCGTTGATTGTTTTTTCTTACCGGATTTAAAATTCTTTTTAGTACATTATAATTAAAGCTTGTCTTTAAAACATTGTTTTTACTTATAATATATTTCATTAAAAGAGCATAAGGCTGTTCTCAAATCCAAACTGTCTACTTTCTGACACATATTTTAATACGCTTTTTTTTGCAAAAGTATCAAATTGGCAGGCGCTCGTATTCAGAATGTAGTGGAACTGTTTTTCCGTTTTTCGGTAAAGGCAGAAGATTCTCCTGAAAATTCTTTCAAAGTTGGCGTTTTGAACCAAATTTACGGACGCAACAGCGCAGGAAAGGGAAAAAAAGGTGCCATCCTGAGACAACAATCGCTTATAGTTGAAGATGTAATTTCTTTATCGGAAAACGAAAACAAACTGTTCGATACAAATCATTTTAATAATCATGTCTTCAAGTATCATGCTTTTTTGTTTAAAAAGGAATAAGTAAATGAAGAAAATTTCGCGTTGTTGAACGAGGAAAATATTTTTTTAAGAACCGCATTAAATTTAACTGGTATAAAAATATATCCCAATGCTCTTTAAGGTTAATCTTAAAGGAAATGAATAAGTTTAGACTTCCTTTTGAAAAAGAAAAATATATTTTATTTTACAACTTTAACCCCTTCGGGACCGGCGGCTTTTACAAATATTTTATTCGGTTAGCACCATTTTTTTTTTAAAAAAAAGCTGCCTTTACTTAAACTATCACAAAAATGCTCTAATTAGAGAAAGCAAATATTACTTTTATTTTTTACTGGTGCCTAAAACAAATTCTGTATGCTCTTTTTGAGGGTCCATATATGCACCCATGATCCCGAATGGGTTAACTGCTGGCAATAAACTGTTAAAATGTACCAACATATATGTCGTTACTAATTGCATTTAATAGCTATTTATATGGTTACATTTCATTGGAATTCTAATGTTATACTGAATCTGTAATATTGTGTTAAATTGAATGTTGAACAGCAATAAACTTGGGCCTAGTCATTTAACCCTTTCCGGCACAAACAAATTCTGTTCGTAAAATGAGAAATTACTGACTGACACCGGAATTTACAAACGACTTTTTTTTTTTAGAAAATAAGAACTCCTTACTTTAAGCTTTGATTATAGAAACAAAATTTTATTAAAATATTCTTGGTGTCGTATGCAAATTTGGTGTTAAAATTAGGTGTGCCCGGAGTGGGACCCCTGTGCCAGAAAGGGTTAATATAACTTACGCTATAAAGAGTCGAAAAACACTATGCACTCAATGTATAATATTTTTGTGTTTTCTTACAAACATACAAAATTGAGTTTAATATCCATGGAGAAAAGTGAAAGTGGAAAATAAATATTCAATCTTTCATTTCAAACAACTATTCTAAATAAGTTATATAATCGGTTATTCTACACTCGCATTCCTTAGGATATGAGAAAACCTATAACATAGATAAATTAGTATTTGGTCTCGCTTTTGCTATTGCTTTGAATCAGTAATATTTGCAACTTCAGTAATATTTGATCCCTTCGTATCAAAATATTTTACAGTTATAGGTAAAAGCTGGCACAGGCAACAGAACAGAATGAAATTAAATTCCGGGAATACGTTTAACATACGAAAATGAGTGATCGTGATTTTGATTGATATTAGCAATGCGCGAAATCAAGCGTTGTCATTGCATGGTGTGATTGCAGCGTTAGTGATATTTGGTGAATATTATAAATCATTCAAATAGCGAATTTAATAAATGTACTATTATGCATAAATGTCTAATTTCAGCAGATTTGTGCGATATGTATTTAATTAAGCTACTTCAATTGTAATGAATAAGAAATAATTACATATAGTATATATGAGTATATATGGTAAGTATATATGAGTTTGAATAAATAATTGTTTAAATATTCGAAATACTTGCGAAGTGGTTTTATATATACAGTGAAATCTCGTTAATGCGTCTCCTATTAAGGAGAGGTTTTACATTTTTGGCCTAAAATTCACGTGATTTTTACGATTTTGTTTCAGTTACAAATAAAATTATATATTTATTATGTTATAATTTCGTAGATTATGAAACATTCGTCTTTTTGTCCAGTGTATCTGTGTTTATGTTTACAAATTGTTTTTATAACAAGTTACATAATGTGACAAAATGTTCAAAATTCTCAGAAACTAATATAAAATATAAACATTAGTTTACTGTTATATCATTATAATACTGCCTCTTTTAATCACGTTACCTAAGTAACAATAACGTAAAGAATTCATTTTCGTGCATTACAGTACTTATTTAAACCTGGATCACGCATTTTCCCATGTTTAATATATCCCCAGAATTTAATTTCATTTTGTTCTGTTACATAAGTCTGCTGTTAGCGATAAATGTTAAACATTTTCATACGAGATAATCAAATTCTCATGGATGTACCGTTACTGAATGGGATATGTCAACGGAAACAATTCGATTTATAAATTCATTTTATTCAATAAACTATGCTAAAATAGTTACTAATTTATTTGGTGTGAGATATGCTCTCGTAATCTACATGATGCGAATGTGTGTTATTGGATTATATAACTGATATTTTAAAGTTGCTGGGAATGGATTATTTATGAATTATTTATGTAACTGCAGTTAAAAAAGAAATTCATATCATATGAGGGGTCGAGGCAAGAGAGTGCTAAGCCCCATTTTTGAAGTTCTGAGATATTTCAATTTGAAAATTTGATCAAATACTCAAATCAAGGGATATAATATAAAGTTTTTTCTCCAATGTTTTAGTAAAATTTGAGATATTCTGAGTAACAATGTGGTATTACTTTCAACTTTCATGATATTACTATTACGTTATCTGTAAATTATCTATCTTCATTGGGGGCATAAACGTCTGGGGCAAAAAAGAAACCTGGGACATGTGTTGCCACCAATTGACATTAGAAACAAATTCTATGTAGGATATTATAATTTACTATATTAAGCAACAGATTACAGTGTTAGATTTATTTCACCAAAAATGTGGCTTGGCACTT
The DNA here is from genome assembly GCA_963931845.1 of Maratus michaelseni. Classification (NCBI taxonomy): domain Eukaryota; kingdom Metazoa; phylum Arthropoda; class Arachnida; order Araneae; family Salticidae; genus Maratus; species Maratus michaelseni. The sequence continues at coordinate 112,341,225 of OZ007598.1, read as the reverse complement.
TCTTGCCCCGACCCCTTCAATGAGCACATGAATTACGCTCAAGGAAGGTTCTACTTCTTTGGCTTAAAATTCCCGTAATTTTTTTTTCGGTTAGAAAAAATAGAGATATTCGGAGTTTGTGCATTACATTTATTGACATTTCACTTATATATTTAAATTTTTGTGTGTAAAAAATAACATTAATACGTCTTGTGTGACGGGGAACATCTGCAGGTGCGCGCCTATCGGACGACAGTTTTTCTCCGGTCACAAGCATCTGAAACAAATTTGGTCTCCAATTTATGAAAATGCATTGAATTATCTAGATTTTATACCGACAATTAGTTTAAAAAGTTAATTTTTCACAAAATGGTGGTCATTTAGACAAAAAAAAAAAATCTGTTGCGAATTTGGAAAAAAAAATAATAACTGAAAATTATATTTTCCTTTCGAATAAACTCCAGCAAAAACTATGAACTTACCTTGAAATAAAAATGAAGCAAATCGGTCGAATAGTTCTCGAGAAAGATGGTAGCCCAGTTTGAAAAATTTGGTTTCGAAAAAAAAAACAAGTTTAAAATTTTACAATAACGTTACATTCAACGAGTGGCAAAGCATTCAGTGAGCAAAGAATATCGTAAAGAATAGGAATATCACAAAACTGTTTTAGAGCAACAATCTATACACTTAAAAAATGCAAAAAATGCAAATGGTAAATCGAAAATTTTGACGCAAAGTAAAAAACCTCCCCATAAGACATGCCAGCGGTTAATAAGGAAAATTTCGTTTACCGCATCATATTGTATTTGCCGTTAAGAGCCTACATCAGTCACGCGAAAAAACGCTCAAGATAATGTTAAGTCTATGGGAAGGTTCTAGCGCGATTTCTTGCTCGCATTTTAATATTTTTAAATGCTTTTTTTTTTTTTTTTTTTGCATAGGATAGCTGAAATCAATCTCCAAAGTTGTTAGTTTTTACTTTTTCGATTTCGCTTCCAGTTATTTTATATAAGGGTACTTTCACTTTCAGAACCGGTTCCAACCGGTTCCAAAATTGAAAATGCTCGCTTATAAAAAAACTGCAACAAAAATCGAAAAAGTAAAAACTAACAACGTTGGAGATTGATATCAGCTATCCTATGCAAAAAAAAAGCATTTAAAAATATTAAAATGCGAGCGAGAAATCGCTCTAGAACCTTCTCGTAGACTTAACATTAGCTTGAGCGTTTCTTCCCGTGACTAGTGTAAGCTCTTAATGTTAAGGACATTATTTAATGCGTATGACTCATAGGATAATGCAAACAGATTTTTTACAAATTAACTGGTAAGAATCAAAACTGGTTTTGTGACAAGATTACTTTAATTAAATTTAAATTATGTAAGTATGATAATTTCTTTGCGTATTCTGTTCATACTCAGTATTTACTCTTTTGAATTATCAAATTATCATTAACTTGCTTTTTTCCTAAAATTACCAAATTAAACAATTATCTTTTCTTTAAATTGCCTAAAATTAGTAAACTATTTAATTTCTGACGAAAACTGAATTCATTTTTTTTTTCTACGTAAAGAATAACACCATTTAAATGTTTACATTGTTTAATGCGAAATTCTGTTACTGCTTAAGAAAAAAAATGGCCTCCCATAGAAGTTAGCAATAGTGGGAATTCACTGCAATAAGAAAGAAGCTTTGGATAAACATGGAATTGCAACTATCAGATACCAGCTCTTAAACTTTCAAACTTGGTAACAGGACGCTACACTTTTCTTTCGATGTTTTTTAGGTAACAAGTTGACTTAAACAAGTTCTAACTAGGTGGTTTAAAATAATGTTTTTATAATATGGGATACGCTCTTTTTTATTCAATATAATTATTCGTGAAAATATGTAATTCGCGTGCTAAAATTTTAAATACGTATCAACTGTGTATTATTAAATATTCATAATTGTGAGATATCAAAAATGTTTATTATTAATTAATGAAGGAATTTATGCACTTGAAGTATTTTCCTGATTTAATAAAGAAAAAAAGTTTGTGAATGAAAAAAAAAACCCTTTGAATATTTGCCTATAAAGGAAATTCATGTATGAAAAAGTATAAAATTTCATGATCATGTATAAAATTTCATGTATGAAAAAGTACAGGGTGATCAAAAAATGAGTATACATTTGAAAAATTAATAATTCACGGAATAATGTAGGTAGAGAGGTAAAAATTGACACACATGCTTGGGATGACATGGGGTTTTATTGTATCCACAAAAAGTTCCTAAAATGGCCGACAGATGGCGCTTCGTGTGATAAGAAAAGCAATAATTAGCATAACAAATTATGACAAAGCAAAGACGATGTTCTTCAGAAAGAATGCTCAACATGTCCACCGTCATCCCGCAACAATAGCTGTAGCCGAGGGACAATGTTGTGCACAGCATTGTGCAGCATATCTGTAGTTATGTTGAGAAATTGGCGTTGGATGTTGTCTTTTAGCATGCCTATTGATGTCGGTCGATCGCGGCAGATTCCCCATTTTGATAGTAGAGCTTCACTAACATTGCCTTTTCTGGTAACGTCAACATGCTGCGATTGCTGGTGCATCTAATTCTCTCTCTCATTACAGCTCCTTTTATACACGATTCTCAGACAGAGTCACTGACGTTTTGCTGTTCAGTGCCATCTGTCGGCCTTTTTTTAAAAAAAAAATTTTTGTGTGGTTACAATAAAACCCCATGTCATTCCAAGCATGTGTGTCAATTTTTACCTCTGTACCTACATTATTCCGTGAATTATTAATTTTTCAAATGTATACACATTTTCTAATCACCCTGTATACTAAAATCATAATGAACTAATACAGAACTGCATACATATTAAGCGTTCCAACTTAATGCTAGAATAGGGGCACAAAATTGAAACAACTGCGCTACCTTGTGGACAGGGTTGATAATGCCAATGCGCGCGCTTTTAAGATGACGTTATTAGGTATGACAAAATCTACCATCTGCACATTCTCTTGAGCATATATCGTGAATCTTTACTTACTCATGGAAGATTTATCGTGATTACCAGATTTATTGCCAATATTTTTGATACAGATTGTTTCGATAAAATATGTACATTTCAAAACATTCATAATATCATTTTAGTTTAAGTAGTAAGGGTAGTAATATATAAGCATTATGTAAGCACTATTGCCTTTTCTTCCGAAACTAAAAATATATAGTGAATGTTTTTTAAATATAAATATGTTTATGAAAACAAACTGTATCAAAAATATTTTGCAATAAATCTGGTAAGCAAGATACATCTTCCATGAGTGAGTAAAGATTCGCAATATATACTCAGGAGAATGCGCAGGTGATAGATTTATACGTAAATAATTTTCTATCTCGAAAATGCTCCTATATTGAAAAAATGCCCTCTAAACATATTAAAATGTATTATTACCGGAAAAACACCCGTGTACCTAATTTTTATACTTTTAGCACCTCAGAAATTGAAGGAAAATTCGATTACAAAATTCCATCTTTACACACAAGAACTAAAGTTACATTATAAAAGCTTGTAACAAATAATCAAACAGTGTCAGAAGTACCTCCCTAATATTATTTCATTCAGACGTACTTAACTTATTTATTAATTTTATTTTAATTTACCTGACTCCAATTAAACAGCGACATTTCAAAACTAAAACTTTATTCCACGCATCAAACCAAACTACATTTCATTATCATGACAACACAAAAAACAGTTCCGCTGTCATTCACGAAAAAAAAATACAATCAACTTTCAACAACTATAGCGTAAAATAATGTAATTGCGGTCGATATAAAAATATTTCACCATTGCTTTCAACAAACGGGTTGAAAATTATTTTATAAAGTGTGGCAACATTGGTTGCTTGAAGAAACCCACGTATTTTGATAGATGAATACTGAATTTTTATTACACATATGTATTTCAACATTTGCTACAAAATTTTACTACATTATAACTAATATTTCCATATTTATATTAGAAGTAAATAGAAATTGATATAAATCTGTTCATTATTCGATCACAAGCTATGTGTTTAACCTCCGGTAAGTTCAACCCCTTCCGCTACGTGGCGTACGACCTTCATTGATGTGACTTCGGCGGACACCTCTGCCATATATATCTTTGAACGCTTAATATGTATGCAGTTTTGATTATATCTATATTATCTTTTAACTTAATTTCGAATTATTTCTCTTGTTACCCATGTAATTTGTTTTATTTTGCAATTAAAACTTATTACATTACTTTCAGAGGCTCTTTTCAGTTCACAGCTGCTAGCAATGTAACCGAATAACATAGTTTCTATTCCTCTTCGATACAAAAGCATTGTTGCTACACATAAATTAGCATTCGATTTAGTATCGTCTGCTGCTTTAAATTACCGGAATTTGCAGCTCCAATTATGAACAATATACTTGCTAAAACAAAAGGTTGTCTAAAATGGAAATTTCACCGGTTCTTTACGATTCCTTCTTAACATTTTTTTATTCTTTGAATTATTTTTCCTGTTATGTAATTTGTTTAATTTTGTAATTAAAATTTATTGCATTGCTTTCAGAAACTCTTTTCAGTTCATAGCTGTTGACAATGTAACCGAATAACACAGTTTCCCATACTCTTCGAAACGAAAGCATTGCTAATACTCATAAATTAGCATTCGATTTAGAATCGTTTGCTGCTTTGAATTAGCGGAATTTTCAGCTCCAATTGTTTTGATAACATTTCCCACTGCAATTGCATCCATCCACGTGAATCTGGTTCCTTCCAATCAAAATGCTTTACAATTATCGGTAAGAGCAGGCGCACGGAACGAAACAGAATGAAATTAAATACCAGAAATATATTTAACGTATGAAAATGAATGGATCGGGGTTTTGGTATATATTGTAATGCACGAAATAGAATGCAATCATTATTCGGAACCTGCCTTAGGGAGCAGTGTATAGTTAATGTCATATATCACTATTATTGAGATAATTAGCTTAAGGGGACAATAAAATACTAGCGAAATCCTAATGAAAAACAGTTGATATTGATGTACAGTCGACTAAAAAAAAAAAAAAAAGAGAACACCTCATATATTTTAATCACCAAATTGTCACAGAAGAAAAATGTAAGCACTATGTAAGCATTATTGACTTTTCTCCCGAAACTAAAACTAGATATAATGAATGTTTTTTTAAATATAAATATTTTTATCAAAACAAACTGTATCAAAAACATTTCGCAATAAATCTGGTAAATAAGATACATCTTCCATGAGTGAGTAAGTATTCATAATATATACTCAGGAGAATACGTAGATGGTAGATTTATATATAATTCTCTATCTCGCCAATGCTCCTACATTGAAAAAATACCTTATTCTCTAAACCTAAACATATTAAAATGTATTGTTAATGGAAAAACACCTGTGTACCTAATTTTTATAATTTTAGCACATTAGAAATTGAGTGAAAATTGGATTACAAAATCCCATCTTTACACAAAAGAACTAAAGTTAAATTACATAATAAAAGCGTGTAACACATTATAACCCAGTGTAGTAAGGGTGATGTTCACAATTTCTACATAAATATCTGAAAAAACTTATTACCATTTATTGTTAACACTAGAGATCAATCAAAAGAAGTCAGTAACTCCCAGAAGAAAATCCCTGAACTACTGTGCACAAAAAGTGCTTTATGGTCTTTTCGTTTCATAAGATAAGACGATTAAGAAGAAAAACTCGAAAGATATCAAAAGAAAGAAAGGATAATCAGAGCATAATAGTAAGCAAAAAATTTGCCGAGTATTTGACCACACATGGTAATTTCAGTACATGGGCCACCTTTGGAACACTATGCGCCAAAGGGGGCCCACAAGCTACAATTTTGAAATTGTATTATAAAAGTAATTAAATTTTATTTTACAAAGCTTAACTATAGCGACTTTGGCTCACCTACCTTATACCGACAACCGGACATTTGACTCGTACCTAATGAAGATATTTCGTTTCGAACCAGAAATTTCTTTATAAAATAAATAAAACATTAATCACACAGAAATAAGAAAATTTTTAAACTTAAATAGTTTTAAATAAAAATTCTGGTGTCAAATATTTTGTTAAAACCTGAGTAAAATTCCCAGTATGTTTAATGTTAAGTGGCAAAAAAATTGAACCAATCGAAGTGGTGTTATCCCTTAACGAAATCTGACACACGAATCGTTTTGGTGGCGGATATTCTAGAACATTTAAGTCTTTCGTATTGAAATTCTTTACAGTTTCAGGTGAAAGCGGGCGCACATAATAGAACAGAATGAAATTAAAACGCAGAAATATATGTGACGTCTGAAAACGAATAATCGTTGTTTAGATTCATAGTGCAATGAACGAAGAATTGTATGCTATATAATAGTTTCTAGCCTGTCTCTGATGTAGGAATATATAATGAACATCATATGTCACTTTTATTGGGAGTAATTAATTTAATAGAGTCATTATTACACATTAATATTTACATAATATTTTAGCCGAATTGCATATTACTTGTTGTTATTCGTTGCATAATGTATTTATTTTATTTTACAATAGATTAAATAAACATTACATTAGCTACGAAAGTTCTTTATTTATGAATAGAATTTAAAATATACAAATTATGAATATGAATAGAATTTATACTAATGATGAATATGAATATGAATAGAATTTACAAATTATGAATATGAATATGAATAGACTTGAAAATGTACGAATTAACGAATGAACACGAATATGAATAGAATTTAAAAATTATTATGAAGTATTATTATTTTATTTTAAAACTTTATTTATGAATCGAATTTAAAAGGTTCAACCAAATACTGAATTAAATTCTAAATTAGCTGACCCCCGCCCGGCGTTGCTCGGGTCCGTGATAATAAATTTTAAAAGAAACATCAAGTTTTTATTATTTTGTATATTTAACCGGATTTTGTATGAAATTATATTTTTAAATAAAACAAAAATCGCCATAAAATATTGATATTTAGTGATAAAAGTGCTTATTTTTTAGTTTTTTTTTACGTAGAGTCGTTTCATAGCTTTAAAATAAAAAATTCTTTTGGTCCAAACTCTTTGAAATCTTTATTGGTGATAAATAAAACAGTTTTACAGCCCGTGTAGAAATTTGGTGAAAAAATATTGTTGTAAAGGAAATGTTTTCTTCTCGCATTTTTGTTTGTTTGTTTATTTATTTACGCGTCCGCTCCTTTAACATAGCAATAAAAGAATAGTTCTCATCTTCCGAACTCTCTGACATTTCAATCGGTTATAAATATAAAAGTATATCTCTCTTTAAAATTTTGCGAAAAAATATGCATATTTAGTAGTGAAAACATGAGTTCTTTAAAAAAAGCTTTAGCTTTCAACCTCAGAACAAAAATATATTTGAAGGTCTATGCTTTCAATGCAACGGTACACCTCCATCCGTTTTCAATCAACCCTTTTCATTCCCCCTAGGCTAAACAGGCTAATCAATCAGGTTTCCCGTTTCTGAGGAGGAGAAGCCCTCAAAAAAACGTTACCACATGCGCAAAGAGAGGATATTCGTGTGGAAATTTGACAGAATGCTCTTTTCGTTTTAAATATATAGATTGTTAAAACTCTTTGCATGTAAAACGGTAGACCGTTTTCAAAAGTAGAAAAACAAAATATAAAAAATAGCATGTAGCTTACTTTTATCTGCGCTTAAAATCGTGCAAAATTGATAGGGTTTTTGGCATATTTTAAATTTTAAAGTGTCAGCTATGTCAACTCTAGATACTCACTATAACACATGTATATCGAGTAAATTTATTACCATAACAGTATATCCATTAGTTATCAATTGTCATCAATGTAGCTCAATAATAAACGTTCGCATCTGCCAGTTTCCGAGAGCATGTTTAACACCGGTAAATTAGCAACTGATTTAGCACTGCTCGTAGCTCTGAATTAGATAATTTATAGGTCGAACTGTTTCGAATGACATATATCATTTTGAATGATATTCACCCACCAGAATTTGATTCGTACTTACTAAAATATTTTACAATTATTGTTAAAGCAAGCTTATGTAATAAATTATAACGAAATTAAGTCTTGGGGATGTATTCAATGTAGATTTAACCCTTCTTTGCATTGTTTTTCTTTTACAATTGTATTTTTTTTATACATATATTAAATATTAGACACTAGAAATTTTAAGTCAAATTTTTAACTGTGTTCAGCAACAGTTCGCGGGAAAATTACTGTTTTATATTTCTATATAAATATAGTGGTGGCGAAGAAGTTGATTTATTTATTAAAAGTTGAATAAAAACTGATGGAAAATTACACCACTATGCAATTAAGGGTTAAGATAGAAAATTGCACAATTGAGGTTTAGCTTAAAATTGCAATGCGTGAAATCAGTTGCTGACGTTATTAGTTGTAACCAGTTAGAAATATTCGTTGAAATCCTTACATCATTATTATCAAAAGTTTATGAGTTTAATAAAATATAAAATATTGATATTATCATTGAATTTTTAGAATTGTGGATACATTTTTAATTTATTAGTTAAATAAGAATTTTGCAAACATAAATCCAGTTCCAGATATATTTTATTTAAACTAGAAATCACGTTTGGACCAACCAATAAGAAAATGTTTAAGCAACCAAAATTCTTGTTTTTTTAATTAGACTGTCTCGAAAATACAGAAAAATTATTGCATGTAAAACAAAGGAACAGTAATAAAAGTATGCATGTCCATTATTAATTTTATATGATAACTCGGATTTTTAATACTTTTAAATACGTTATTTATGATGATTTTAGTTATTATTTTTATAAATTACTAGTGTTTCGGAAATAGATATTTTAGGGACTCGAGAAAATACTGTAACATTCTAGATATGTTATTACATAAATCGTAGTTTTAAGATGTTGCTAACTAAATTTATATCTGAACTTAGTCAAATTTTTTATTACAGTTAAGGTAAATAAATTTCTTAATATTCCATGATGAAAATTGAACTTTAATTGCAATATGTTAGACACACTAAAAATTTCAGTTACATTAAGGTCTAAGGTTTAAATGGAAATATATTTTAATAATATTAGTGGTAAAACAATATTGTTTATATCGGGGCTCAATATATATATATATTGCGCTTGATATCCTCCAATACGTCTAATGTATATTTCATCAATATTGATGTTGCATTGAAAATATTCGCAATGAAATACAAATTCTACTGAAATATTGGTAAAAAAAAATAGCGAAATGTTTCTTGCCAATATCGGTGAAATATTTTCACAATGAAAAAACCCCGTTGTTGTGTCAATTTTTCATGTCAATATTGCCAAAATTACCCAATATATAGTAAAAAAGGAAAATTGGCCCAGTATTACTTTACTACTTAAAAGGCTACATATTTATAAAAATTATGATACATTATAATGCGGAGTCTTGAAATGAAACCACTACAAGCTATATCATTTAAATTATTCACATAAATAAAAAATATACGCAATAATTTAAGCGTAATTCATGTTCATATATGGTATGTCTTTCTATTCTAACTACAGTTACAAAAACAATTCATAAATAATCCATTCCCAGCAACTTTAAACTATCAACTATATAATCCAATAACATGCATTCCCATCATGTAGATTCGGAAAGCATATCTCACACCGAATAAATTAGTAACTATTTTAGCATAGTTTATTGAATAAAAGGAATTTATAAATCGCATTGTTTCCGGTGAAATATCCCATTCAGTAATGGTACATCGATGACAATTCGATTCTCTCGCATGAAAATGTTTGACAATTATCGTTAAAAGCAGGGTTATGTAATACAACAAAATGAAATTAAATTCCAGTATATATTTAACGTAGGGAAATGCGTGATCCAGGCTTAAGTAAGTACTGTAATGCACGAAAGCAATATCTAGGGAATTCTTTACGTTACTGTTACTCAGCTAATGTAATTAATAGAAACAGTATTATAATGTTATAACAGTAAAATAACGTTCATAGTCGTTTATGAGAATTTTGAACATTTTGTCACATTATATAATTTGTTAAAGAAGCAATTGTAAATATAAAATAAGATACACTATATAAACAAGTGGGTAAGTTCGATCAAAGATCGCACAAAGGGTTTCGTTTAATATTCCTTTCAAAACATTTTATCCTTTCTTTAATAAATCCAAATAAATTTCATTTTCAAAAATATAAAAATAAAATAAAGTCATGTTTTTTATAAAGTAAAAATTTACCGGTGAATTTTTCTCGTTTTTTCGAAACTCTGAATCAGTGCGATAGCGGGCGAAGCCCTCTATTATACTCTGTCATAATATTATCTGTCATGTGGACTAAATCACAGCCAACTTCAGCCAACTTCAGTACCGGCCGAGAAAGCTCTTGTTTGTTTCTCCCGCCTTAAGACGGAATTCCTGATGTCAGACCACGTGATCTTCGGCCGACCGAATCGGCTGAGAAAACTCTTATTTGTTTCCCTCCTCCCTAGGACAGTTTTCTCGGCCGATTGGTTCGGCGGAGATCACGCGATCTGACGTCATGAACTCCGTCCTAAGGCGGGAGAAACAAACAAGAGCTTTCTTGGCCGGTACTGAAGTTGGCTGTGACTAAATGCGATATTTAAAAAGAAATAATTTCAAAATAAAACATATTGTATAGACACCTTGAAAATGTTAGACATCAGATTAATTTTCTTTTTAATTCTCTAATGACGTCCTATTAAGGTGCTTTCTGTATTTACACATCCTTGTATTATTGAGAAATGTTTGAAAATTTCTGTTTTATTATCAATATGACGTCATATATATATATTTTTTTTTCAATTGGTGAAACTTTTTATTTAATTTTCATTTTTCACGTGGAAATCTTTCAATAGAAATTAATTATTGTAGAAAGAATTTTATTGTGGATTTTTAATTGTTGGCTACTGCTATAACGAAAAATGTTTAAATTTAATAGGAAAAGGCTGTTAGATTTTTAGTTTTTTATCTATATATATTAAAATAATACGACTTTTTCAAATTTTATGATTTTGAGCTTTATAGGAGGTATTCAGCTATAAGTACACAAACTTTTATGACTGTAAGTTATATAGTTTCTGAAAACCGGATCTCTGACGGACAGACAACGAAGCGGGAGTAATAGGGTTTCGTGAGATGAACGAAACCCTAAAAAAGACAAATGTTTCTTAATCTACGAAAACATAATATAATCAAGAACAAAAATATACCATAAATTCTTCCGAGGGTCCCATGATTCCGAAAAACATTTTTTATCTTTATCACCAATTATTTTTGGGATTTAAAGAAGCATTTATAAATACCAAGTTTCGTTTGCTTACCACTGATTTTCAAATCTTTTCCAAGTAGTTTTCATCGTGTATTTATCAGTTTTCTCAAAAGCAATTAAATAATAAGCCCAGTCAGATAGTGTTAAATTTGTTAGCGACACACTAGCGCCAAACCTCTGCTGCGGAAGGAGGACAAAACAGAAGTGGGTCGCAGAGAAACGATACGATTTATTTATATCGATATTTTATACGATTTTTATCGATGTTCTGTTTTTGCACTTCCTTTAAAAGCTTGCTAATTATTGGGATCTTTTACATTAAAGCTAAAACTATAACGAAAAGAAAAATGTGGAAATTTACTGGATTAATATTTCTATATAAATATAGTGGTGGCGAAGAAGTTGATTTATTTATTAAAAGTTAAATAAAAAGTGATGGAAATTTACATCACTATGCAATTAACCCTTTCCGGCACAGACAAATTATGTTCGTAAAATGTGAAATTACTGACTGACACCGGAATTTACAAACGACTTTCTTAGAAAATATGAACTCCTTATTTTAAGCTTTAATTTTAGAAGCAAAATTTTATTAAAATATTCTTGGTGCCGAATGCAGCACTCCCAACCGCTAGATGGCGCTATTTTCAGCTTGCGAAAAGTTTCCCATTTATCTGACTGGGCTTATTATTTAATGGCTTTGGTTTTCTCGAACCGGAATATTGGTTTTTAAGATACTATCAAGTCTCAGTTAAACTTTTTGAACTGCATAATCAAATTTGTATATGCAGGAGTAACACTATAACATTGATTTTTATCTTAATATTAATCTTCGTGCCCTATACATTCAGCAGCGAGCTCCTGACTCTCACAGGCTGAACCATGAACTCCTCATAATTTTAATTCTATTTCGCACCACTTTCTCAAAACAAAAATATTTTAATACACTTTAGCGGAAGCAGAAACAGTTTATTGTTTCAGTGGGATTCCCAGTTGTAAAACAACTCCACTCCCGGTATATGAGTAGTTGTATAACACATCATAGAGGAGCCATGAAAAAAAAAGTATAAATGTAGCATTTTAGCACTAGGAAATGAAAGAAAAGGAAAATATTCGTCTGATAACTTCATCAGCCAATCCGAAATAAGTCAGCCAGACAGTCAAATTTAACTTGCGTAAAGCAGCCAATCAAATTTAACTTGCAGAATAAGGGTGTAAGGAGATGAAAAAAAATAGAAAATGAGTAGAAAAGCATTAAAATCTAATAATTACGTAGAAATATAAGTAAAGAGATGATGAGAAAGATGTTTAACTGATTCAAAAGGAGAATCGTTCGCAAAAAAGGCAATGTAAAGTAGTAAAGAGCGTAAATCTACTCCCATAAAAAAAGGCAGTTTTCATTGCCATAGATTAAAGTATATTTTAAATTACAGTTAGTTTAGGAATAAGTAAAAGAAATACATAGATTTCTTTTTTAATTTTAGTTATTAAAGACAAAAACAAAGTATTAGCGCAATTATGACTACTCCATTGGAATAATAGTATACAAAGACACTATAGTAGCACATGCAAGGGAAATATAACATAAAATTTATGTTTTAAGAATAGTTGTGCGAATCTATTATAAAAATAGTTGCTTGTGGCAGCCCTGATATTATGGTTTATTTAATGATTTTGTCACTCCCGAGATTATTTTAACTACTTAATTTTGCTAATTTAGTACGTTTGTCTTTAAAGCATGTTTGTTGAACATGAAAATGTTTACTCCAGAACTGATAGCATGCGGCAAACCTATATTACTGGCTGAGAAGTGGGATATACTTTATTGTATCTTACTTATTTATTTTATTTCAATATTTCATTATTCTTTAGAAAAGTTACAATAAATCTAAAAATAAATTTAGTTACATAGGAAAAGGTGAAAAAAGTAAGAAAAAATATTAAGAAATAAATTATATGCCTATAATTATATTTCTTAATTTAGATAGTGAAGATTTTTTAAGTATTCATGATGCATATGACTGCGCTTGTATTATGACTGCGCATAGCATTATAACTGCGCTTGTTAATGTTATGCAACATAAAAAAACAATTCTATTCAAAGTGGACTTGCCTCCCTTTCAGGATCAACGCATTTCAAATATCGTTGATCCAATAAATTACTAGTAACGATTTTATGCTGATACTAAAAGATATTTATTGTGAATTGATTAAAAACATATTTTTTTATGTTAATTTGTAATAAAATTTAGCTTTAAATATTTTTTGAAACAAAATTTACCTACCCCACTTTTAAATCAAAGGCTCAATATTATTAAGCAACATGCATTCACGTCAAATTGATCACGAAGGTATCTCTAACACAGAATAAATTAATAACTGATTTCAATAGTTTCTTGCTTTGAATTAAAGGAATTTACAAATCGAATAACATATCCCATTCAGTAATGGCTCTTATCCACGAGAAATTTATCGCTCCTTGCGAAAATGTAAAACAATTATCGTTAAAGCAGACTTATGTTAGAACGAAGTGAAATTTAATTCTAAGGATGTATTTAGCAAAAGGAAATTTTCCATCCACGTTTAAATTAATATTGCAATATACTAAAGTAATATCTGCCATTTTCGGCTAGTCTTTTTAGCGATATCATTGAATATTTATGCCACTAACCTATATAATAAAATTAACCTTTTGATTACGGGCCAGGATAGGCGACTAATTTCATATTCAATCTTACAACATTATAAAACAAATTTCTTTTTGATAGATGTCAGTTGAAAATACCCTAGTATAAGTGTATGGCATATATTAATTTTCAAAAAGTGGTACAAATAGAATAAAAAAAATAGTCCGTTCGGACGGACGTATATGTCCTTACCTCTAATCAAAAGATTAATATCCTAGTTTATAGTTCATAAAAATCTACTTGGATCCATAATTTGAAACATATATAATCTCTTTTCATTCGATTTCAATTAGGTTAATTTTTATACCAAAGCATTAGAAGGTAAATTAAATGGGAGTTAGATTTATATCTAAATTCGGTTTATAAAGATTTAAAATATCTGTAATCTCAATTCCGTATCTCCGATTAGGAGAACGTTAAAATTTTAAAATGATCAAAATTTATATTTTTTTTAAATTAATAATTTTTTTTAAAAGCCAGAGAAAGTAATTTTTTAATTAAAATTTTTATAGGATAAATTATTTGCATATGCCTTATATCAACCTGTGACTGATTTAAATCAGATAAAGTTTTACGTAGTTTTATGCAGTACCTGTAGCGTGTAGCCAATGATTATAAAATGTCTCATCTCATAGTCTTTGGGACATATGGTGTCCCAACCCCGTAAACAGAAGATTAATAGCCACACTATTAACCAGGGAATGGAAGAATGAGTCATTTTCACTCCATGTCAGGTTAAAAAGGTGGGGTTCGCCGAGATGTGAAGGGGGAAAACCTTCTTCACTTTTTTTAGACCGCTGACCAGGCCCCTAGCTGCTTTGCTTTTGCTCAGCTTAACGAGTTGATGCTTGGCAACGGGGCGAGGATTCACCTGATCTCCACATGGCGAAGATCTGTTTGGTAAATCTCCAGGCCGACGTGGCTTCAGTGCATCTTGTTGCCTAAATTGCTTTTTCTTAGTTGGCCAGTTGCTAATTGATATTAGATGAGACGGTTCAGCACTGTACAGTGTAGCAAAGTCATGCCGGACGAATGTGATATGCTTAAGTATATACTAATTTCACGCTGCATCGCACACACATTCGTCATGCCATCACTACTCGAGTTGGTCTCGTAATCTAGAACCTTGATCAGATGACGAGACCTTCACCTGACTAGGCACTTACAGAGGTATAATTCACAGGAAACTTGGAGGACTTTGCCAAAGGGACGGATTTTACATGCACCGGGCGCCATTAGTGTACATGATGTTTTGCTTAGAAGGTCGCCTCAGTCAAAATGAGAAGTCTAACTAATTTTTGATTAGGCATCAAAATTACTCCTAATTCCTAATACTTCCAATGAAGAGGATAAGAGTGACTCTTCTATTCCATGGTTAAATATAAGTCTATATTAGTTTGGGAGAATTTGATTTAACCTATACAAAAAATAAATAAAATGCAGAACATTTCCCCCATGCACTATTACTTAAAAACAACGTTATAGCGAGTTAAACATCGTCTATTTATCAATATTATGGCGAACTGTTTGAAATATATTATGATTTTAAATGGAGTCTTTATTTGCAGAAATTTAGAGTATATGTAATAATTTATACATAAAGCATATGCATAAATGTGATAGCTATATTTATCTAAAACGATAATTACATAAATAGTTTCTACTTCCATTTACTATAAACTATCAACAATGTAATTGAATAACATGCTTTTAGGTATACTGGATAAGGACAGCATCTATCGCAAAGAATGAATTAGTAATTCATTTAGAATTGTTTCTTGCATCGAATTAGAAGAATTTACAAATCGAATTGATATCGATGACATATCACATTCAAGTTATGGTACTCATCCATGAGAATTTCATTTCATTTTACGAAAATATTCAACAATTATCGTTAAAAGCAGGCTTATGTAACAGATCGGAATTAAATCAAATTCTAGGGTTATACTTAACCGAGTAAAATGCTTTATCCGGGTTTAAATTAGTACTATAAATGCATGAAAGCGATATTTAGTGAATTCTTTGTGCCTTTGTTACTTAGACAATAGGAGCAATACGCAGTATTAATTATTAAGGTCTAGATTAGCCTGAAAGCATTTTGAGTTATCTGTATTTATTTTATGTAACTTAGTTTCATGTATTTATATTAGAAAAGATTTTTGCAAACATAAAATCAAATTATAAAACTAATATATATAAATAAAAAACACTATATATATATATAGATATCTATAGATATATATAGATATATATCTATAGATATCTATCTATCTATCTATATATATATATATATATATATATATATATATCTTGAATCCACTTTCACCTTAAATTAAAATTCATAACAATATAACAATACAAGATACATTACTTGGATACAAGATACTCGGTTGGTTGGTGGGTGCTAAAATGTACATGACTAGCGGAATAACTTGATCCATACATTTGGAATATCATAGATTTCTCTATTAGAGAGTCTTTAAAAATTTTGTCTAGGAGTGATAGCGTTTGTACCGATGCCTTGTCCTATGATATCCCAAAGATATGGATCAACTTACTCTGATAGTCATGTAAATTTTTCCATCCACCAACCAACCAAGGTTGGATTATTATTTAAAATAACATTTAAATAATAAATAACTTATTTATATATATATATATATAGGATATATATAATTTTCTTAATTTCTTTCGGCCTTTTTCAATTTCTTTGGTTCTTTCTCCATGATATTTCCTATTGGCCGTATCCCGTTTTTTCCTGTTTTCCTATTTGTCATTTAACCCTTTCGGTTGAATCCGCAATTTCCTATTGACTGTAACCCGTTGTCTCCTGTTTTCCTATTGGTCATTAAACCTTTCGGTTGAATCCGCATCTTTTCCTATATATATGAGCAAATTGAGGACGGTACGCTAAATGCTACGGAAACAAGCATGCTATAGAAAATTTAAATTCGGGTGTTTTTAACGTTGTTTTATTGCATCTCTATCTTTTCGCACCAGGTATCATCTCAATAATAACATTTAAGATTATTTTGGCAAATCAAAAAGCAGATTTTTAAATTGAATCCACGTTTACTTCTTTTTATGAGAAATTAGACAGATTCAAAATGTAAAAAAAAAAATATATATATATATAAGATGCGCAAAAACCATTTTATAGTATGCAGCTTTAAAAAAATGTTAAATAACTGAAATTTTCAGTACATTTCATTCCGTTATTTATCATGATTTTAACTTGTCGATATTTTACAAGTCTCTATGAAACTGTACTATATTCAGTATGTGTCGTATAACATGTATTGTTGAATGTATATAACATAATGATCTTGCAATATGTCATTTCAGGTATTTTATTATACTAAATAATTTTATAACGCTTTTATACAATAATTCAATGTTGGTTTCAATCAATACAAATTTCTGGTTAAATTTTATGACGCTTTCTAACAATTTTACTTTGGTTGCAGTGCTTTATACAGATTACAAACGTCAAATATAAAATAACTTCACATTGGAAATGAAATTTAATATATTTTTATACTTTAAAAATTTTAAAACTACCATTGTATTTCCATATATTTATATACCGTCTGCATAATTTTAGAAAGTTTACAAAGTTCCGCATTTAAAGAAATTTTATTGATGAAAATAATTAGAATTGTTCTTTGACTAAATTGTCGAAGTATATAGTTTTTACTAGACCGCTAACGTCAACAAAAAAAAAAAACTATTAATCAAAACATTAAAAGCTGTCAATTGAACGAAATTGTAAAACATTACCAAGTAATATTTAGCGTATTGGAATGAAATGTTTAAAATCTAGATAAATTTCCGCAATTTAGCGAAATGTATTTAACCAATCAGAAACTTTTATTTCGTGAAAATTTCGCAATTTCGAAAAAATACAAGTTTCTAATTAGTTAATCTCTATTCTCAAAGATACTACAGCAAAAATATATTTAGATTCTTGCGTTTATCCTGTAAAGTATTATGTGCATAAATTTAGAAAATATATAATTGATTTATGCATAAACCATGATACGTCTTTTATTTTACTATAATTACATTATCAATTAAATGTTACTCCCAGCAGCTGTCAGTTGTCAGCAATGTAACCGGATACCATGCATTCTCATCACTTAGATTACGACAGCATCTCCAATACTTATAAATTAGCAACAGATTTAGCATCGTCTGTTGCATTAAATTAGAGGAATTTACAGCTTTATTTGTTTCCTATAATATTTCTGATCCCAAAATGGCATCATCTATGAATATTGGATTCCTTCTTATGAAAATGCTTAACGGTTATCGTTAACGTAAGAATATGCAACAGATTAGGATTAAATTAAATTGTTGGGATTTATTTAAAGCAGGGAAATGAGTAATGGAGGTTTAGATTAATATTGCAATACACGAAATCAAGTGCTGGCATTGTTTGATAGCCCATTTTGCAATATTTAGTGAATTCCATATCATATTGTTATTCATATCCCATACTAAATGAAAACATTACTGTACATATTTATATTTATACGAGACTTGAGATATTGTGACACTTTCCAACTTAGTTGAAAAGTGTTTATGAATTCTGTTTGTCTGGCCGTTTGTCTGTCGGTTGAATATACTCGGATTGTTCCGAAATTGACATATGTTATGGATGTTCACTATGGCATGTTCAGTATTGAAAATGAAGTGTATCGCGCTTATAGTTACTTTACAGGGATACTCAAAATAATTCCAATAAATTATGGTCTATGGGGAAAAATCATTTTCGGTTTATTTTAATGATGTTATGCTATTTCAAACATATTGAAATTGATACATACCATTGAGGTGCACTACAAGAGACTTACTATAGAATATAATGTGCATAGCACTTATAGTTTCCCTACAGGGATTCTCAAAAGAATTCCATTACATTACGGTTTATGGAGAAAAAATCGTTTGGGATTTGTTTTAATAATGTTTCACTATTTCAAACATATTGAGATTGATATATATCACTAAGTTGGATTATATAGGGTTATAGAATACTGTGTGAATAGCATTCATCGTTCATCTACAGGGACACACAAAAGAATTCGGTTTAAGTACTTTCTGTTAACAATAATTGCTGGAAGTGCGTTTTCAGTTGCAGTATGCCTTTTTAAATTTAACTACTTTTTTGCCTATTGCTTGGTGTGTATAAATTCTATAAATCATATACAGGGAAGCACAAAAATCTCGTGCGTATTTCCGTTTATTGAAGGAATTCCAGAATGGGAATTTTAAACTGTGCTACGCGATTCCTAACTGAACTAAATTATATCATTCTATGTAGTATGCATACAAATCTATTTATCATATACAGGGCTGTACAAAAGAATTTAGAAAATTTTCCGACTATTGAGGGTAATTCCTAAAATTGGGTTTTCAAATGTGTTATGCCTTTTCCAAATTGTTTATATAGACATCATATTTCACCTTATTAAACGGTACAGATTTGTAAAAGTATATTGGAAGTGTTGCATAATCTATGCTTGATGCATGATTTTTTGTTCTTATTATTGTTTTCAACTAAAAGATTTTTCCAAATATAAAGTCAGTTGTTACACTTTGTTATTTAATTTTAACTTGTTTTTTGTATGTAAAGATAGAATTTTGTAAACGATTTTATAATATAACTTCCTGATAATTTAGAATTGTAAAATTTATATACACAGACGTGTTGTCGATGACAATACAACATTTTAATATATTTAGAGTAAATTATAAATTAATAAATTAAATTTAAGATACTTTTCCTTTAGCCGATAGCAGGTGATAAATGGCCAAATATTCTTTATTGTTGCAACTGTTTAACCAGTTGCAAAAAACAAAGGAGTTCATTATGCGCCAAATCTCTCTCGCCAAAATATCCCAATTGGCTGTAAAACAGCAGCAACGAAACATTTTAAATATTAAAAAAGAAAAAAATATACACAAAAAATAAATGGTGTATATTTTTAAAGTTTTTTTTTAGCATTTAATAGTTTAATATTAACTGAATTATCATTATACGTTGAAAACACATATTAAATAGTAGATAAATATTTTAAATAATGCTTTTTTCTTCTGTTGCCATATCTTAAAAAAGAAACGGAGCAAAAATTATATATATTTTATATATAAATTCTCTATATTGCGCTTCTTATCAAGTATAATCAAAGTGGTGAATTTTCAAAATTCGGTGCCCGCGAAAATTATAAGGGAATTTTGTTAGAACTACATGAATTGCAGTCATGCAATTAGGCGTTATTTTTAAGATAAAAATTAAATGCTCATAAAAAGCGGTGTTTTTTTAGGTTAGCTTTCATTATAAAAAACAGCCGTTTGGAGGAAAGCAATGCCAAAAAATTTGGTATATTTTCACCGATCATCACCCCCAGATCCCCAAAACAACGTCCGTTCAAATGTTGATTTATATGTATATATATTTATATACCTGACATTTGTCATGCTGTAACTCTCTTATTTATGAGCCGATTGGGATGTGACTGAGTATGTGTATAGGACATACCAAGTTCTCGAACGAGTTCGTTGACCAGCTTCATCCGTCATCTTGTTCCAAAATGGCGGCCAGTTAAAAAAATTTTAATTTTTAAAAATTCAAAAAGATACACACAAAAAAAAATTTATAAATTGAAAAAATTGTTTCGATTGAGTGTTAGAACGTGATACAAGAATTCTGGAACATTTTTTGTCTTGGCTATACCTTAAAAAATGACTGAGATATGGCAGTTTGAAATTCTAGGGTGGCTGAGATTTTGAAATAATCTGATATTTGTTGTGCTGTAACTCTCGTATTTATGAAATAATATGAATATGACTGATCATGTGTACAAAACATAGCTAGGTCTCGACTGAGTTAGTTGGCCATCTTCATGCGCCATCTTGTTTCAAAATGGCGGCCAGTTAATTTTTTTAGATTTATTTTTTTTTTATTGAAAATGATGTATAAAAAATTACAACTTGAAAAAGTTGTTTCCGTTAAGTGTTAGATCGTGATGCAAGGATTACGGAGCATTTTTTGTTTTGGCTGTATCTTAAAAATCTTCTATAATCGGGTTTCAAACATTTTAGCTTTGGTTGTTTGTGTAAAATGAGTTGAATTTTAAAAACATGGGCAAGGAAAGGTACCTTTTCCTCCCGGTACAGGCCGGAAGGACTTTTTTATTTGTTTTTGTAAATAAAAAATGCAGAACATAACTTTTCTTTTAGATAATATCATTATTTTGAACTTAATTAAAAAAGAAAAGTATTATTTAAAAGAGAAAAGTATGAAACATTTGATTGAATTAAAAGATCGAAAAATTTACGCACTTTGTAAATTTGTAATGTTAAAGAACAAGAAATCATCGTTATTATACTTTTGAACATAAGGTGATGGGACACCGTACGCCCGCCCCAGCGACTGTTTTTTATTCTATTCGTATCAGTTTTTTAAAAATATCTCTGCCATACACAATTATACTGATATTTTCATGAGATATATACCACTGTGAAAATTTTTTATAAACTGTGGTACAGGTGAATATAAAAATAGCTGCCAGTCTAGGACCGTAAACAAAAGGTTAACTAAATGAAAAAAAAACGAAAATGATTTATATTTCATTAATAATTCTTTTATAGATATTCCAGTTCAGAATACTGTAACAAAACTTCCCCGTTTAGTAAGGCGAAAGTACTTTTTTTTCTTTTGTAAAACCCTATTTATGGTCTATAGATTTGTATGTATACAACATACCTTGCTAAAATTAACTTCAATTATGAAAAGCATAACACAGTCGAAAATTTCCCTTCATTAATTTCCGTCAATAAATCGAAAGTAATTCTTTTGTGCAACGGTGTATATGATTTATAGAATTTATACACAACAAGTAACATGAAAAGAAAAAAATAGTTAAATTTAAAAACGCACACCACAACTGAAAGCACACTTCTATCAATTATCACTCATATACAGTACTATAGTTGAATTATTTATGTGTCCCTGGTAAATGAATGACACATGATATGCACACCACATATTCTACAGAAAGCATCTTGTAGTTGCACTCACTGATTTATATCGATTTCAATATGTTTATAATAGTGTAACATTATTAAAATATACTGCAAAGGATTCTCACCCATAGACCATAATCTAACGGAGAAGTTTGAGTGTCCCCGTAAACAAACTTTAAATGCTACACACTTCATTTTCAATACCGAACATGCCATCGTAATTCTAAATATCGTATAACAATTAAATGTCAATCCGAGTATGTTTACATGAATTAGAGAACGGACCGACAGCCAGACAAATAACTGATATTTGAACAATGATCACATAACCACACGTTAGGAAAAGAAAGCTTGAAAGATTTAGAGCCTTCGTAATGATAAAGAACACATCATCATCCTCTACTAAATGCGAAGAGCATTTCTAACTCAGAATGTAATTATCTCGATGTTGTAGTTTCGTCGGTTCTTTCTGTTTCTTTTATTTTTCTGCAATCGTCTTTGAGACAAAAACGTGATGATAAGTTACCCCGTCTTCTCTTGAAATGGATCATTAGGTCGTATTTATTGGATATTACTGGGAACGAAGTAATTTACTTCTATTTCAACACGATACGAATGTGAAGCTTAAAACTTTTATTATACAGTAAGAGATAAAAAAGGAGCTTATTTTCGCACCGTTCTGGTCATCGATATCTGTGATCTTAAATATATATCTCGAAATAAGTAACAGATATTTTGGAATGTTACATATTATCAAAAGATATTTGGAATTATTCAACCGATTTCATAAACACTTTTTAATTACATTGCAAAGTGTTAAATATCATGTTTTATTGATACTTACATCATTGATATTTGAACAATACTCAAATAACCACACAATTACCAACAATATATAAATTAGAAAAAGAAAGCTTGAACGATTTAGACCCTTCGTAATGATAAAGCACACATCATCATCATCTATTAAATGCGGAGAACATTTCTAACTCAGAATGCAATTATCTCGATGTTGTAGTTCGCTCGGTTCTTTCTGTTTCTTTTATTTTCTCCAACAGTCTTTGAGACAAAAACGTGATAATGTGTTATCCCCATCTTCTCCTGAAATGAATCGTTAGGTCGTATTTATTCGATATTACCGGGAACGAAGTAATTTACTTCTATTTCCACACGAAATGAATGTGAAGTTTGAAACTTTTATTGTAGAATAAGAGATAAAAGTGGAGCTTATTTTCGCATCGTTCTGGTCATCGATATCTGTGAACTTAAATATACAGCTAGAAATAAGTGACAAATAGTTTAATATGTTTCAAATAATCAAAACACGTTTTGAATTATTCAACCGATTTCATAAACACTTTTTACACTGCAAAGTGTTAAATATAATGTTTTATTGATATTTAAATCAATGATATTTGAACAATGTTCAAATAACCACACAACTACCAACAATATATAAATTATACAAAGAAAGATTGAACGATTTAGAACCTTCGTAATGATAAAGCACACATCATCATCATCTACTAAATGCGGTAAGCATTTCTAACTCAGAATGCAATTATCTCGATGTAGTAGTTCGCTCGGTTCTTTCTTTTTCTTTTATTTTCTCCAACAGTCTTTGAGACAAAAACGTGATAATGTGTTATCCGCATCTTCTCCTGAAATGAATCATTAGGTCGTATTTATTCGATATTACCGGGAACGAAGTAATTTACTTCTATTTCCACACGAAATGAATGTGAAGTTTGAAACTTTTATTGTAGAATAAGAGATAAAAGTGGAGCTTATTTTCGCATCGTCCTGGTCATCGATATCTGTGAACTTAAATATACAGCTAGAAATAAGTGACAAATAGTTTAATATGTTTCAAATAATCAAAACACGTTTTGAATTATTCAACCGATTTCATAAACACTTTTTACACTGCAAAGTGTTAAATATAATGTTTTATTGATATTTAAATCAATGATATTTGAACAATGTTCAAATAACCACACAACTACCAACAATATATAAATTATACAAAGAAAGGTTGAACGATTTAGAACCTTCGTAATGATAAAGCACACATCATCATCATCTACTAAATGCGGTAAGCATTTCTAACTCAGAATGCAATTATCTCGATGTTGTAGTTCGCTCGGTTCTTTCTTTTTCTTTTATTTTCTCCAACAGTCTTTGAGACAAAAACGTGATAATGTGTTATCCGCATCTTCTCCTGAAATGAATCATTAGGTCGTATTTATTCGATATTACCGGGAACGAAGTAATTTACTTCTATTTCCACACGAAATGAATGTGAAGTTTGAAACTTTTATTGTAGAATAAGAGATAAAAGTGGAGCTTATTTTCGCATCGTTCTGGTCATCGATATCTGTGAACTTAAATATACGGCTAGAAATAAGTGACAAATAGTTTAATATGTTTCAAATAATCAAAACACGTTTTGAATTATTCAACCGATTTCATAAACACTTTTTACACTGCAAAGTGTTAAATATAATGTTTTATTGATATTTAAATCAATGATATTTGAACAATGTTCAAATAACCACACAACTACCAACAATATATAAATTATACAAAGAAAGATTGAACGATTTAGAACCTTCGTAATGATAAAGCACACATCATCATCATCTATTAAATGCGGAGAGCATTTCTAACTCAGAATGCAATTATCTCGATGTTGTAGTTCGCTCGGTTCTTTCTGTTTCTTTTATTTTCTCCAACAGTCTTTGAGACAAAAACGTGATAATGTGTTATCCGCATCTTCTCCTGAAATGAATCATTAGGTCGTATTTATTCGATATTACCGGGAACGAAGTAATTTACTTCTATTTCCACACGAAATGAATGTGAAGTTTGAAACTTTTATTGTAGAATGAGAGATAAAAGTGGAGCTTATTTTCGCATCGTTCTGGTCATCGATATCTGTGAACTTAAATATACAGCTAGAAATAAGTGACGAATAGTTTAATATGTTTCAAATAATCAAAACACGTTTTGAATTATTCAACCGATTTCATAAACACTTTTTACACTGCAAAGTGTTAAATATAATGTTTTATTGATATTTAAATCAATGATATTTGAACAATGTTCAAATAACCACACAACTACCAACAATATATAAATTATACAAAGAAAGTTTGAACGATTTAGAACCTTCGTAATGATAAAGCACACATCATCATCATCTACTAAATGCGGTAAGCATTTCTAACTCAGAATGTAAATATCTGGATGTTGTAGTTCCCTCGGTTCTTTCTGTTACTTTTATTTTTCTCCAATCGTCTTTGAAGCAAAAACGTGATGATGTGTTACCCCATCTTCTGCTGAAATGGATCATTAGGTTGGTATTTATTAGATATTACCGGAAACGAAGTAAGTTACTTCTATTTCAACACGAAACAGAACTGGAGCTTGAAACTGTTATTATAGAGTAAGAGATAAAAATGGAGCTTATTTTCATCGGTTAGGTCTTTGATATCTCCGATCTTATATATAAATCTTGAAATGAGTAAGTTCAGATAATTTGGGATGTTTAAAATTATCAAAAAACATTTTGAAATATTGAACCGATTTCATAAACACTTTTTAATTACGTTGCAAAGTGTTAAATGTCATGTTTTATTCATATTTAAATTATTGATATTTGAACAATCTTCAAATAACCACAGAACTACCAACAATATCTTAGTTCGGAAAAGGAAACTTCAACGATTTAGACACTTCGTAATGATAAAGCACACATCTTTATCATCTACTAAATGCGAAGAGCAATATTAACTCAGAATGTAATTATCTCGATTTTTATAGTTCCCTCGGTTCTTTCTGTTTCTATTATTTTTCTTCAATCATCTTTGAAACAAAAACGTGATGATAAGTTACCCCATCTTCTCCTGAAATGAATCATTAGATCGTATTTATTGGATATTATTGGGAACGAAGTAATTTACTTCTATTTCAACACGAAACGAATGTGAGACTTGAAACTTTTATTATAGAATAAGAGATAAAAAGGGAGCTTATTTTCGCATCGTTCTGGTCATCGAAATATGTGACCTTAAATATACATCTCGAAATAATTAACAGAGTTTTGGATGTTTGAAATTATCAAAAGACATTTTGGATTATTTAACCGATTTCATAAACACTTTTTAATTACATTGCAAAGTGTTAAATATTATGTTTTATTGATATTTAAATCATTCATATTTGAACAATGTTCAAATAACAACACAACTACCAACAATATATAAGTTGGGAAAAGAGAGCTTGAAAGATTTAGACACTTCGTAATGATAAAGCACACATCATCATCATCATCTACTAAATGCGAAGAGCATTCCGAACTCAGAATGTAATTATCTCGAAGTTGTAGTTCCCTCGGTTTTTACTGTTTCTTTTAATTTTCTTCAATCATCTTTGAAACAAAAACGTGATGATGTGTTACCCCGTCTTCTCCTGAAATGGATTATTGGGTCATATTTATTGGATTTTACTGGGAACGAAGTAATTTACTTCTATTTCAACACGAAACGAATGTGAAGCTTGAAACTTTAATTATAGAGTAAGAGATAAAAGTGGAGCTTTTTTCAGTATCTGTTAGGTCTTCGATATCTCCGATCTTATATATAGATTTCGAAATGAGTAAGTTCAGATAGTTTGGGATGTTTAAAATTATCAAAAAACATTTTGAATTATTGAACCGATTTTATAAACACTTTTTAATTACGTTGCAAAGTGTTAAAAATCATGTTTTATTCATATTTAAATTATTGATATTTGAACAATCTTCAAATAATCACAGAACTACCAACAATATCTTAGTTCGGAAAAGGAAACTTCAACGATTTAGACAATTCGTAATGATAAAGCACACATCTTCATCGTGTACTAAATGCGAAGAGCAATACTAACTCAGAATGTAATTATCTCGATTTTTATAGTTCCCTCGGTTCTTTCTGTTTCTATTATTTTTCTGTAATCATCTTTGAAACAAATACGTGATGATAAGTTACCCCATCTTCTCCTGAAATGAATCATTAGATCGTATTTATTGGATATTATTGGGAACGAAGTAATTTACTTCTATTTCAACACGAAACGAATGAGAAGGTTGAAACTTTTATTATAGAGTAAGAGATAAAATTGGAGCTTTTTTCCGTATCTGTTAGGTCTTCGATATCTCTGATCTTAAATATAGATCTCGAAATAAGTAAGTTTAGCTAGTTTAGGACGTTTCAAGTTATCAAAAGATATTTCGAATTATTCAAACTATAGTTATTCGTTTCTTTAGTACTTCTTACATATGTAACCACGTAATATTTAAATTAAAACCACATTTTTTTTCAAGAAAAAAGTACATTTAATTTAAAAATATGTTTATAAATTCAGTTTGTCTGTCTGTCTCTCCCTATTCTAACTCTCGTAAATATACTCGGATTGCCCTAAAATTTTTATTTGTTATTAAAATTTAATATGGAATATTTGGCATTAACGATAAAGTATGTAGTTGGTATATTCCGTTACATTACGGTTTATGGGGAAAAATCGTTTGCAGTTCATTTTAATGATGACTAGCTGTTTAACCTGTTCTACGCACGGGAGTTCATGAATTAAATTCTAAGACCAAAATTAAAAATAACAATCAGTACAACCAAATGTATCAATGTAATATATAGAAAAATATTTTTCTACTACAATGTATTTTTTTTAATGAAGTTCAATTTATCATGTTGCTATGGCAGCAGACGATAAAACGATATCTTTGGAATAAGGGAATAAATAGAATAAAAAGTTTTGTTAATGTTTGTGATAAAATGTTTTTCTTTATTTTTTTAAAAAGGCAGTAATTAACGCAATTAAATAATCTATAATTATTTGCATGCGAGGTAAAATAATTATTGTAATACCCGCTGCAGCTTCTTAGTATTGCAAGGTGGCGTACGTAATATGCATATATCACATCGCAGTAAACATTTAGAACTGGCTAGAACTCGCGCGATTAGGGGTTGAACATAAAAAAGGCAAAAATTCGTCAAAAACAGAAAATAAAAAAATTTTACTTAAAAATTTCGAATTTTTTGTTCCAATTGTTCCTGGCTCCCCTACCAGCAACCCGTGTGCCAAATTTTGTAGCCCTGCGTCCTGTGGTTTCCGAGCTTTTGATTTTACATAGATAGATACGCGCACGAATTTTAATAGGGTATATACTATACACCAAACATAGAAATTGATTTCCACTGAGAAGGACTACAACATGCTTTCTATAGAGTATGGGGAAAGTAGCGTTTATAGTTCGTTTACAGACACACAGAACAATTTCATTACTTTATCATCTACTAGCAAGCTACGCCCGCTACGCTGGTCAATTTCTCTTAACGAACCTTTAATCAAACAAAATATTGACATTTCATAATTCACTTTTATATTTTAACAGAATAATAAGGATACTATAATTTGTGACTCGTGCTATAGCCAATATACACGTCAGGACACGTCGCCCTTATCATTATCTTTTTACGCGTGAAGGTTTCGCTATGGTACTCTATGGTGAAATTTGGTAATTTTAGAAATTCAATAGTTGAAAAATCGCAGAATCATTAGATCATTTTTCTTTAGAAGTTGTTCTTAGAGCGCATTTAGATCTTATAAATAACAATCATGCCGAACTTCAAGTTTCTAGCTCCTTCAGCATCGCAAAAATCGCAATTTTAGAACGTTTTTCGCTTCTGCACCCCCCTCGGGGCAGTGGCACCGACATAAAATATAGCCTATGTTGGAGCAGGGATTGTCACCATCCATTTGCCACCATCACTTTTGAAATCGCTTTAGTAGTTCCAGAGATTCCATAGAAATTGTAATTTAGAATGTTTTTAGAAAATTTTTTGCTTATTTCAGCCTTTTAAATTTCGAATTTTTTTAGACTTTGTTCTTATAGAGCATTTAAATCTTGTAAGTAACGACCATACAAAATGTCAAGTTCCTAACTCCTTCAGTATTGAAAATATCATAATTTTGGAATGTTTTTCGCTCCTGCACCCTCTGCGGGTAGTAGCACTGACATAAAATTTAGCATATGTTGGAGCAGGGACTGTCACCATCCATTTGCCACCATCACTTTTGAAATCGGTTCTGTAGTTTCAGAGATTCCATAGAAATTGTAATTTAGAATGTTTTTAGAACGCTTCTTCCTCATCTCACCCTTTTAAATTTCGAATGTTTTTATAATTTGTTCTTAGAGAGCATTTACATGTTATAAGTAACTACCATACCAAATTTGATGCTTCTATCTCCTTCAGTATACAAAAAATCGAAATTTTAGAACGTTTTTCGCTCCTGCACCCCCTGGGGGTGGTGGCACCGACATAAAATATAGCCTATGTTGGAGCAGGGATTATCACCATTAATTTGCCACCATCACTTTTAAAATCGCTTCAGTGGTTCCAGAGATTACCCTCTACAAACAAACAAACAAACAAACAATCTTTACTACTTTATATATTAGTATAGATAAGGGGGAATTAGCCCCTTGTTCCCCCCTTCATACTTAACCAATCAATCTCGAAAACTAATCAGGGATGCGCCTTAACACAGTGAACCTATAAATGAAATTTGAAGGAAATGGGATAATTCTGCATGAAAAACCCATTTACATAAATTAAGGGGGGTATTAGCCCCCGTTCCCCCCCTTTATACTTAATCAATCAATCCCGAAAACTAATCAGGGAAGCGTCTTAACCCAATGAACCTATAAATAAATTTTGAAGCAAATAGAATAATTCTGCATGAAAAACACATTTATATAAATTAAGGGGGGATTATCCCCCCGTTCCCCCCCCCTTTATACTTAACCAATCAATCCCGAAAACTAATCAGGGAAGCGCCTTAACACAGTGAACCTATAAACAAAATTTGAGGGAAAACGGAATAATTCTGCATGAAAAACCCATTTAAATAAATTAAGGGGGGATTATCCCCCCGTTCCCCCCTTTATACTTAACCAATCAATCCCGAAAAGTAATCAGGGAAACGTCTTAACCCAATGAACCTATAAACAAAATTTGAAGGAAAACGGAATAATTCTGCATGAAAAACCCATTTATATAAATTAAGGGGGGGGGGGGGTTTAGCCCTCCGATCCCCCCCCCCTTTATATCTAACTAATCAATCCCGAAAACTAATCAGGGAAGCGCCTTAACTCAGTGAACCTATAAGCAAAATTTGAAGGAAAACGGAATAATTCTGCATGAAAAACCCATTTATATAAATTAAGGGGGGGGGGAAATTAGCCCCCGATCCCCCCTTTATACTTAACTAATCAATCCCGAAAACTAATCAGGGAAGCGCCTTAACTCAGTGAACCTATAAACAAAATTTGAAGGAAAACGGAATAATTCTGCATGAAAAACCCATTAATATAAATTAAGGGGGGGATTAGCACCCCCCCTCGTTCCCCCCTTTATACTCAGCCAATCAATCCCGAAAATTATCATGCAAGCGCCTTAACACAGTGAACCTATAAACAAAATTTGAAGGAAAACGGAATAATTCTGCATGAAAAACCCATTTATATAAATTAAGGGGGGGATTAGCCCCCCGTTCCCCCCTTTATACTTAACCAATCAATCCCGAAAAGTAATCAGGGAAGCGTCTTAACCCAATGAACCTATAAACAAAATTTGAAGGAAAACGGAATAATTCTGCATGAAAACCCATTTATATAAATTAAGGGGGGGGGGAATTAGCCCCTTGTTCCCCCCTTTTATACTTAACCAATCAATCCCGAAAACTAATCAGGAAAGCGCCTTAACACAGTGAACCTATAAACAAAATTTGAAGGAAAACGGATATTTCTATGAAGAGTTATCGCATTACGTACGTACATACATACATACAGAACCGGCTGCCAAGCTCTCAGGGCTTGACAGCCAGTATGATAACTGAAAAATCGCAATTTTAGAACGTTTTTTGCTCCTGCACCCCCTGGGGTTAGTGGCATCGACATAAAATATAGCCTATGTTGGAGCAGGGGTTGTCACCATCAATTTGCCATCAGCACTTTTGAAATCGGTTCGGTAGTTCCAGAGATTACCCCCTACAAACAAACAAACAAGAATTACTCCTTTATAATATTAGTATAGATAGGTAAAAAAAATTCCAGTGTATTTTAATTATGTTACATTTCTTGAAACATAATTGAATTTATATTCACCAGTAAGTGCATCACAGAAAGCTTTCTTTAGATTGTGGAGTGAATAGCATTTATCGTCCATTTACAGAGACATGCAAAAGAATTCGGTGATAAAACTTAGAAAAAGTAATCTCATAAAATTGGAATTTTTTTTAACATTCTCATAGTGTTACATAGTGTTTCATAAACTATGCCTGATGCATGGTTTTTCTTTTTTTTTCTTTTTCTGAACAGTAAATCAGTGGTACTCAGCACGCGGCTAACGGACTGAACAACTACCACTTTTTTAGGTAGATTTCGTAAGAAATACTACCTATTACGTTCGCCCCTATGTTGCAATTTCTGAAAAATTTTTGCAGATCTATGCCGATCATGACTCCCAGAACCCAAAGCACTCCCAGTTCGAAACTTTATCTATCTATCTATATCACTTTTTTATGGACACGATAACTTCAATAATTCTGCGAAAATGTCTTCCAAACTGATATATAAAATCAAGGGACATAAGTTCGTTGATGGGCAAAATCTAACCAAGGGGAGGAGGTGGGAAATGGTGGGGGTTTTTGTGAAAACAGAAAAAAACCCATAACTTCTTAATTATGATACGTATCGAATCCGTTTAAAGTTATTATTACTTCTAGGAAAAGGGCCGAAAATTTAGGTATGACAGATTTTTGATATCATCAAAAATGGCCTCAAGGAGAGGGGGGGAGAAATAGAGGTTTAAGCAGAAAAAAATTCATAACTTCGTCAATTCAGAAGACATCAAATCCGCTTATATTTATTATAAATCCTCTTAATATTTTCTACAACTTTTATATTGACAAGTTTTTTATAAGACTAACCCTTACAGCAAAAAATAAAATTAAAAACAAAAAAATCCCTGCCGGCTCCACTTACAGACCGATTTCGAAGTGGGCGGTCCCAACTGCCGCATCATGTCAAAAAGATAATTGCTTCTGCATTTCTCAATAAACAGGCGCCCCGCTGTCTGCATCTTCGAAATCTACCTGTACCTGTAGGGCGAGCCGCCAGGGATTTTTTTTTTAAATAGAAAACTTCATCTTATTTAATCGCAGATTTTCTGTCATTAAATTTAGCGAATATTACTTTTCAAACATAGTGGTATGAGAATACCTTTCGCAAATTATAACCAGTGCTACTGCAATAAACTGAATTGTGCAATTAAAATAAATTAAACAAGGCACCTTTATATGAGACAAAAAAGAAGAAAAAAATTGAAAATACTTCGAAAAACTAATCTTATAAAATTGTCGCCGTCCTATCTACGAAATTAATGTTATCCTTTCGTTCCCATGACAACAATTTTATTGAAAATTTGCCGTTTAATTTCTTGTTCAAAGAATGCTACTTGAACTTCCGATGTAAGAAATTGGAAAGTTGAAAAGACTGAATTTAACTTCCTTAAATAAATAAAATAGAAGCTATGAAATATCGTGATAAAATACTGAGAACAATAAAGTAGATGCAGTTAAAATAAATAAATGAAATTTTTATTTAAAAAAAAATCTTGAAGTTTTCTCAGAATGTAACTGCAAACTAAATCATCCTAAACATAATGAAATACACAATTGCAGTTACCTAACAAAAACTAGTATGTTGTGGACATGACAAAACTTTCTTCTACATCATTATAATACATTAATTTAAATAGCATATTCACACAGCAACAATTATGGATATATAATGGCTTTCTTTAAATACATAGAATTATATTGATCAGTGAATAAATATTTAAAAAAAAAAATCACGACCGCTACATTGCATCAGTTGATTGTGAACACACCCAGAAAAAAGTTTTGTTGAATCAACAAAAATTTGGTTGACCCAACAAAACTTTTTGTTTAAATATAGGTCAGTGAAAATTTGTTTGAATCAACAATTTTTTTTATTTATTTATTTATTTATTTATTTATTTTTTTTTTTTTGCAATTCCAAAAAAAAATTTTGTATCGTCAGCAAAAAATGTTTTTGTTAATTCAGGTAAAATGGTTCAATTTTACTTGAATTTTTCTAAAACAACCAAAATGTACTCAACAAAACATGTTTTGTAGTTTTAATCAATTCCTTTTTCAATAATGCAAGATGAATGAATCGTTCCCCCAACAACAGGATACCCCCTATGCTGATTGATCACAGTAAAAATTGAATCAATATATATTTATGTCAAGGTCTAACAAAATATCAATTTTGATGAAATTCTATGCATTAGTTCTTGAGATATAGCTATTTTGGTAATCATGAAAAATGCAGCACAGCAGCGCCATCTAGCGCCATCTGTAAGGCGATTCACACCAAAACCTTATCAGCATCTATTTATGTCAAGGTCTAACATAATATGAAGCTTGTAGAAATTCCATGCATTAGCTCTTGAGATATGGCTATGTTGGAAATCGTGAAAAATGCAGCATAGGACCCGTTATATGATATACACCAAAAACTAATCAGCACCAATTTATGTTAAAGTCTAAATAAACCTGAAGTGTTATTAAATTATGTGCAGTAGTTCGTGCGTTAGACCGCTCACAAAATTTCTGTCACATAAAGACACAGTGTTGCCAGTAGGCTACTTTTTAAAAATTAAGATTGTTTGATTACCACCACTTTTTTAACGTAGTGTAATTGGCCTTATTTACTGACAGATTAAAGAATACGAGAATAAAGCCAAATACAGTATTTTAAAAAAGTGGTAGGAATCAAACAATCTGAAATTTGAAAAAGTAGCCTACTGACAACACTGTAAAGACAGACAGACTCACGGATATACATTTACTAAAAACGAGTCAAATCGTGTCCAGGACCTTCTAAAACATATGAAATCGTCGAAAACTGGCAATAGAAATTTTTCTTCTCATATATAAAAGAAAGTAAAAAAACTAAATGAATTTTTAATATATGTCTTATAACTGCGCTTCTGAAATGAAAATAGCAATCATTAACAGAATTCAATTTAATATAATTTTCACAAACATGAGCTAATTAATTGAAAAAAAAATAACATGCATGCCCAAGATTGACCAATAAGTGGATATATGTGTACTCAGTTTATATTAAATATTGGTTTCATATTAGAATGAGCGACATGCAGCACGCTGATTGGATCAGAAATCTACTTAGATAAGTTAGATTGTATTTTAAACAGACCTTTAAACTATAACAGCGATTTCCCAAAATTACTGTCTTAAAATAGTTTTAAAAAAGGCTAAACACTATTTAATACTATAAACTAAACAAATAATTTAAATAGACTACAAGAATGGTATAAATAAATATATGCATGTATGCAAAGAAGAAAAATGTAAAATTAAAGAGAGAAAATATCGAAGAGAAGAAAATGCATTCCAAAACAAAATCTAATGTATGGATTATTTTTTGTTAAATAAAATAAATATAGGGGGTAAGATATCGTGACAAATCACTCAGAACAATAAAGTGATGAAATAGCTTTTCAAAAAAGTTTTTGTGATACCAGGAAATATATTATTTTTAATTAAAAATACTTCAATATTTTCAATTGAAAACTAATCTTCTAAAATTGTCACAATCCCGAAATTAATACCAACCTTTCGTTTCCGTGACAACAATTTTATTGAAAATTTGCTGTTTCATTTGTTATTCAGAGAGCGCTTGAACATTTAATGTAAGAGATTAAAAGTTAAAAAGACTGAGTTTAATTTTCTTAAATAAAATAAATATAGGGTGTAAGATAGCGTGACAAAACACTCAGAACAATAAAGTGATGAAATAGCTTTACAAAGACGTTTTTGTTTTATCAAGAACTCTATTCGTTTCAATTGAAAATACTTCGAAAAAATAATCTTCTAAAATTGTCAAAATCCTGAAATTATTGTCAATCTTTCGTTCCCATGACAATAATTTCATGAAATTTTGCTGTTTAATTTGTTTGCTCAAAGAGAACTTGAACATTTAATGTAAAAAAAATTAAAGTTAAAAAGACTGAATTTATTTTTATTTTAATATATAGGCTGTAAGATATCGTGACAAAACACTCAGAACAATAAAGTGGAGAAATAGCTTTACAAAGAAGTTTTTGTGATACCAGATACTACATTCGTTTCAATTGAAAATACTTCGAAAAATTAATCTTCTAAAATTGTCAAAATCTTGAAATTAATGTTTTATCAAGAACTCTATTAACTAACTATCTAACTCAAGAACCAATAAGTCAACCTTTTGTGCCATGACAACAATTTTATTGCAAATTTTCTGTTTAATTTGTTGTTCAAAGAGAACTTGAACATTTAATGTAAGAAATGGAAAGTTAAAAAGACTGAATTTAATTTTCTTAAATAAAATAAATATAGGGTGTAAGATATCGTGACAGAACACTCAGAACAATAAAGTGATGAAATAGCTTTACAAAGAAACTTTTGTGATACCAGGAACTATATTCTTTTCAATTAAAAATACTTCGAAAAACTAATCTTCTAAAATTGTCACAATCCCGAAATTAATGTCAACCTGTCATTTCAATGGCAACAATTTTATTAAAAATTTCCTGTTTAAATTGTTGTTCAAATATGCTACTTGAACTTTTGATGTAAGAAATTTAAAGTTGAAAAGACAGATTTTAACTTCCTTAAATAAAATAAACAGAAGCTATCAAATATCCTGATAAAATACGGAAAACTATAAAGTAGAGAAAAAGTTTTACAAAGAAGTCATTATTCCTTGCGACATCGGAAACTATATTCGTTTTTCTTTGATTTAGTTTTCTGAACCGATCTGAAATAAATTCCATGTAATAAAAATAAATGTGATTTATAGTTCAAATTTTCAAAAATAATTTGGGTGGTTGTAATTACAATTTTGTTTAAGATGTTTCTTAAATTCAATAAGTGAAAATAATATTTTAAACAAATCTTGATTTTTTTTTTTTTTCAGAATTTATCTCCGCATTGAAAAGCTTAAAGATAATAATTTTCTTTTTTCATTTATCTAACAACAACAAAAATTAAATTAAATTAAATTAAATTAAAAAACAACAGGAATTTTGAATATCTATATTATAAAGCAAAAACATATCCGTAAATAATGTTGACGTCATTGTGACGGTGTCAACACATGAGCAATAAATTTCGCTTTTACTGCAATTTTTTAATATTCAAACATCGCAGAATTTAAATTTTTACACTGTCGAATAGAAGGGAGGGAGGGGGGGGGGGGTAATTTTCTTTCAAATGGAATTTGTCTGAAAAATATATCTCAATTTATTGATTTTATTTTTCTTTGGTTTGCACTTAAAACAATATAATTAGTCCAGTATTTGTTTCCGGCTATTTTAGAACGAAATTAACACTTGATAAATAAATATATAAAATTAATAAAACACAATTTTACCATATATGCAATCTAATTACGCGCTTAAACAACATAAATTATCAGAATCAAAATGGCTACTGTAAGTAGCGAAATATTTATCGATTTCTTCGGATAGTAAGTAACTCCTGGCATACGGCAAATACCAAAGTATCGCTTTTAATAAATTTCGAAGCTTTATTTATCATATAATAATGTGGTTTGGTGTTGTTAGTTGGTAATCTAAAACAAATATATTCAACGTAAAAAATCTATTAGAGATTTCATATATAAAACAAAATAACTTTAACCTATGTTCTATAACCCGGAAAGCCCAGGTTGGATCACTTAGTATTTTATAATTCAGATTGTGGAAAAGTAAATTTCACTACTACATTAAAGACGTGAGTATAAAACATCACAAATTTACTGAATGGTGTGTACAAATGTCAAATTTAACATTTATACATATATTAAAATTAAAAATATATCGACGTTTCGACCAACTTCTATGTTCATCCTCAGGAAATATTTCTTATGTGATGTTTCATACTCACGTCTTTAATGTAGTAATGTTTCATGGTGTAATTGTCCAGCATTTATATAAATTTCACTGTTTATGAAAAATACAAGGTTGGTCAAGGTCATAAAGTTTTTCCCTAATTACAAAAATATTATTACGAAATAGCCGTGGAATGTAGTATTGTAAAATTTTTATTATCAAAAAGTCATGTTCTTAAGCTTTTTTTTTTATAACATATTTCCTGGAAGATGGATCGGACGAGATGGACCAACGCCATGGCCTGCTAGCTCACCCGATATTACTCCTGTTTATCTTTTCTTTTTGGGGTACATAAAGGACACAGTGTTTGCAACACAAGTAAAATATATTGAAACACTCAAGGGTCAGGATCACAAATGCTGCGTCTAGAGTGACACCCCAAATGTTGGGCAATACGTGGCGAGAAATGGAATACCGCCTTGAGATCCTTCGAGCTACCATGGGTGCCCACGTAGAAATTTACTGACGTAAGTACTTGTATTATAAACTTCAAAAATGCCTTTACAATATATTGAAACAAGCATATGTCTAATTATATTAGTTTTTCTGCAACAAATAATTGTAATTAGGGAAAGACTTTATGACCAACCTGTGTAGTTTAAATACTGTAAAAAAAAAAAAAAAAAAAAAAAAAAAAAAAAAAAAGTATCTTAATCTAGGAAAATATAATATAACCACGAACGAAAATGTACAATAATCACTTCCGAGTTATTCCAGATTAGAAAAAGAGCTCTTTATCTTTAGAAATATCGAAAAACAATCTATTTTTCAGAGAAGCGTTTAAAAAATCAAAGTTTCTGTTGCTGCCAGCGATATTTGGATATGTTTCCGAATAGTTTTTGTTGGTTATACGCTTTGTTAGCAATATAAAAATTCACGGATTTAATATTCAATAATTTCGGACGTAATTTCATTGCTGAAAATTAATTGCAAAATTAATTATTTACCGGGTGTCCTGAAATGGATTGACTGATTTTAAAATTCAATAACTTCCAAACGATGACGGATATTTAAAAAATTCTCGCAGGAGAGTAATGTAAGATGTCAAGAGTTTTTTTTAAACTGTGATTCCTGATTTTAGTTAGAATTACCAGCACCGGATGGCGCTGCGAGCGATAGGAGTGCAATCCAGGCCAAATTTAAAATCACCCAGCATTGATTCGAAAGAAAGAGGTTCAATAAATGGAGTGGGTCTCATTCGCTAAACCAATCTTGTTCTTAGGGCCCGATTCTGAATTAAATTTTATTGGTGGATGACCCACTCCATGTATTGAACCTCCTTGCTTCACATTAATGCTGAGTGATTTCTGCTTTTGTCTGGATTGGATGTCTATTGCTCGTAGCGCCATCTATTGCTGATATTTCAAGCTAAAATCAGGAATCGCAGTAAAAAAACTCCTGACATCATACATTACTCTCCCGAAAGCTTTTTTAAATAAATGTCACCGTTTGGAGGTTATTAAAATTTAAAAACAGTGCTTTTTAGGACACCCGGTATGTATGTGTTCACCTATCCTGGGATTTGTTTCGTCACACGTATGCCTCAAGATTATGTGCTCATGGAGGCTTTTCCATCTTATGCAGCGCAGTGGTTGCAGCCTTACCAACTTATGATAGTGAGAGATGCCAGATTGGGTATCGTCGTGGTAGCTCACTGGTAAAACATTTGTGCTTTGTATCAAGTATCCGGGTTCGAATACCGGCATGGACATTTTGTCACTCTGTTGGTTATACACTTTGTTAGCAGTTTGAAAGTTCACGTATTTAATATTTAATATCATTTTGTTGCTTTTGAATATATAAATTCAATTATGCAGCTGAAAATGTTTAATTGTGAATATTGCATGTATAAATTCAATTATGCAGCTGAAAATGTTTAATAGTGAATTTTACATATATAAATTCAATTATGCAGCTGAAAATGCTTAATTGTGAAATTGCATGTATAAATTCAATTCTGCAGCTGAAAATGTTTAATTGTGAATTTTGCATGTATAAATTCAATTCTGCAGCTGAAAATGTTTAATTGCGAATTTTGCAAGTATTATAAATTCAATTCTGCAGCTGAAACTGTTTAATTAAGAATTCGTAGCATCTTAAAAACCGATATTACGGTTTGATAAAACTGATTAATACACTATAAAAACTACACGGAAACGTTTCCGAAGATCAGTGGTAGCAAAAGTAACTTTGTTTTTATAAATGTTGTTTTTAAATCTAGAAGATATATTGATGTCTGAGGTTTCTAAAGATAAAGAACGCTTTCCGGAATCGTGGGCAACTCGAAAGGAATTATTTTTTCATTCGTGGTTATATTATATTTCCGTACACTGTTAAAAATTTTCAGCAAACTGTCCAGGCATTTGACCGTTTTTGTAGAAAACGGTTACATAACCGTAATTTAACTATATTCTGACCATAAAATGAGCAATAATACGGTCAGAATAGAGTTAAATTACGGTCATGTAAACGTTTTCTACAAAAACAGTTAAATGACTGGACAGTTTGCTGCAAATTTTTAACAGGGTAACTTAAGAAATATTTGTCTTTTTTTTTTTTTTTTTTTTTTTTTTTTACACTGTACCAGCTTTTCTTGAATTCATCTTATTTCATCGCAGAATATCTGTCATTAAATTTGGGGAACATTACTTTACGCAAATAATAGTAAGTACCATTGCAGTAAATTGAATTGTAAAATTAAAATAAATTTAGAATGGCATCTTTATCTGTAAAAAAATAAATAATAGTAATAATAAAATGAAAAACCAATCTCATAAAATTCTCCCAATTCTGTCTGTCTTCGAAGTTAATGTGAATCCTTCGTTACCATGACAACAATTTTATTGAAATGTTGCTGTTTAATTTATTGTTCAAAGAAATCTATTTGAACTTTTGATGTAAGAAATTGAAAGTTGACTGAAATTTCATTTCTTTAAATAAAATAAATATAAGCTGTACGATCTCGTGACAAAATACTGAGGACATTAAATGAAAGAAATAGCTTTACAAAGAATCCATTAGTGTTTGCGATATTTCCAGAGGCAGTATTCGTTTTCCTTGTGTAATTTTTTTTTCAATTTTTCAAGCACATATTGCTACTAATAACAATAGATGCGATTCACAGTTCTAGCGTTCGAGTATAAATGAGATTGGTGTTATTAAATTTGATTTTGTTTCGTTGTTTGATAAATAAATAAATAAAATATAAGAAGTAAGGAATTGTGACAAAATACCGAGGACATTAAATGAAAGAAATAGCTTTACAAGGAATCCATTAGTGTTTGTCATATTTCCAGAAGTAGATTCGTTTTCCTCGTGTTATTTTTTCTCAATTTTTCATAGACTCCAAATAATAACAATAGATACGATTCACAGTTCCAACGTTCGAGAATACACGAGGTTGATGCATATTAAATTTGATTTTGTTTAGTTGTTTGATAAATAAATAAGTAAAATAAAATATAAGCAGTAAGGTATCGTGACAAAATACTGAGGACATTAAATGAAAGAAATAGCTTCACAAAGAATCCATTAGTGTTTGCGATATTTCCAGAATCAGTATTCGTTTTCCTTGTGTTATTTTTTTTTCAATTTTTCAGGTACATATTGCTACTAATAACAATAGATGCGATTCACAGTTCTAGCTTTCGAGTGAGGTTGGTGTTATTAAAATTTGATTTTGTCTCGTTGTTTCATAAATAAATAAATAAAATATAAGAAGTAAGGTATTGTGACAAAATACTGAGGACATTGAATGAAAGAAATAGCTTTACAAGGAATTCATCAGTGTTTGTGGTATTTCCAGAAGCAGATTCGTTTTCCTCGCATTATTTTTTCTCGATTTTTCGTTACGAAACGCATTTTTCGTTTTTATCTGGCATCTAATCTAATTGTAATTAAAATCAGAAACTTCTGTTTTTCTTTTCAAAATTTCTGGTAGTAATTGAATAATAAAAAAAACAAAATTGAAGTTTGACAGCTATGCTTCTTTGCATGCCCAAATGATTCATTCGAATAATCAAAATAATAGTTATGCTCATCACTAATGTAGACTTTTCTCACTCATTTTCTTAATCAGAAATAATAAATAAATTATAAATTTTATCTATTATGTTTAAGACAATTTGATCATGGCAGATCTATCATATATTATAATACGAGCAAATATTGTGTCTATGTGTGTCTGTATATGCAAACTTTATATAAAAAAGTCTCTAACGATTTTGACTAAATTTTGTATCCTACCGTTTTGGTGTACGGGAGACCATTGGGCTAGGTCACGTGTTCGAGAAAATTCAATTAGTGGGTCATTTTGGGTCACTACGGGTCAAGCTAATTTTATCTTATATAAAAATTGGCTCTAATGATTTTGAGTACCTTTTGTATCCTACTGTTTTGCGGAACGAGAAGACCATTGTACTAAGTCGCATGTTCCAGAAAAATTGATTAGTGGGTCATTTTGAGGTCACTACGGGTCAATGCATTTCAATGGGAATGAAGGTTGAAACATTAAGTGGGTGAACAGTTGGCAGTAAACAAAGTCTCAAAGTTGGCAACATTTGGCGGGAAAATAAACTTTCAAGATTACCAATGCCAAAACACATGCTTTTCGCCAAATGAGAAAATGTCGTCAAGTTTGAGAGTTTTCGCCAAATTTTGGCCTCATCGGACGAAAAAATTGGCTTTCAGAATCTGGAGGAACTTTCTAGAATTTCCCAACAGGAGCCGAGATACATGGTTCAACCAATCAGAAACCACAGTCCTTTATGCATGGAACGTTGCTTTTTCACGTATTCAGGACTAAAAGTCCTGCTACCAAAAGAAAGTGTGCAACAAACGTAGTTTG
This sequence comes from Maratus michaelseni, assembly GCA_963931845.1. Taxonomy (NCBI): domain Eukaryota; kingdom Metazoa; phylum Arthropoda; class Arachnida; order Araneae; family Salticidae; genus Maratus; species Maratus michaelseni. The sequence continues at coordinate 112,299,213 of OZ007598.1, read as the reverse complement.
GAAGGATGTCCTTTCGTTGTAAATATGTAAGTAACGTAAAATTTAGAAATATGTAAATAGTTTTAAGATTGATTATTTCTGTAAATGCTTTTATAAAATCAAATGCATTATGGCAATAATAAAGTGAGAATTTATTGTTATATCGAGTTGAACACAAAGCTGATTTTAACCGAACGTAGCTCTGTCTTCCCAACTGGTATTATTATAAGAATGCATTTATTTATTTATTGTTTATCCATTCATTTGTTTATTTATTTATTTATTGTTTATCCATTCATTTGTTTATTTATTTATTTATTGTTTATTCATTCATTTGTTTATTTATTTATTTATTGTTTATCCATTCATTCATTTATTTATTTATTTATTGTTTATCCATTTATTTATTTATTTATTGTTTATCCAGTCATTTGTTTATTTATTTATTTATTGTTTATCCATTCATTTGTTTATTTATTTATTTATTTATTGTTTATCTATTTATTTATTTATTTATTTATTTATTGTTTATTCATTCATTTGTTTATTTATTTATTTATTGTTTATCCATTCATTTGTTTATTTATTTATTTATTGTTTATCTATTTATTTATTTATTTATTTATATATTGTTTATCCATTCATTTGTTTATTTATTTATTTATTGTTTATCCATTCATTTGTTTATTTATTTATTTATTGTTTATCCGGTCATTTGTTTATTTATTGTTTATTCATTCAATTGTTTATTTGTTTATCTTATATGACTTAATTTCTATTTCGCTAAACCCATTTGCATCACAGATGCAAATATACCTCCATTTCAGAAAATTCTTTTTTATTCAGAAATTCCGAATCTGTACCGGAAATTCTAGAAGAAGAATTTTTATTTTATGTAATCACGAAACGTCTGTCTTTAAACAAAGCAAAAATTAAGAATATTTGGTATGAATTCGGAATTTCTGAATAAAAAATAAATTCTTGAAATGCACTCTTCAGATGCAAATAGGTTTAGTTAAATAATTTAATAAATTATAACACCTTGTAATAATATATTTATTTTAAATGCTAAAAGGTGTAAATTAACAACATAATACAAATTAAAATAACTTTTGTTAGGTTGTTAACAAATGAGAATATTCCATAATTGCACGGGCTTTGAAGTTATTATTTTCATGTACTTTTTTTTAAATTACGCACGTTATCTTTTATTTTTACTTGGTTGTTTATTTTCATATCTATGACCATGGAGTAGCTCGAGCCACAGTTTCGGTAAATTAAAAGATGCCGCATCGTTACATATTGTATTTTTTTGTGTTAGTATCCCTATGGTTTCTCTTATTAGGGATGGATAGTATAGACTGGAGGGAAATATTATTTTACTTTCATTGACATTTATTTGGATGGTTTCTTCTTGATATAATCTTGCCAGGGCTGTATTTTTTCTATTATATTTAATATCAGCTATATGCTCTTTTTTTCTGCAATTAAATTTCCTGCTGGTCATGCCTATGTAGTAATTCTTGGATCCATGGCCGAAGTTACTCCATGGTCATAGATGTGAAAATAAACAGCCAAGTAAAAATAAAAGGGAACGTGCGTAATTTTTTAAAAAAGTACATGAAAATAATAACTTCAAAGCCCGTGCAATTATGGAATATTCTCATTTGTTTTTTAAAATGACTCGGAATGAGTCGAAACATGTCAAACAACCTAATAAAAGTTATTTTAATTTGTATTGTGTTGTTAATTTACACCTTTTAGCATTTAAAAGAACGATAGGTTTAGTTAAAGTCAATTGATAATAATCGCGTGTTTATACTTTTAAAATAAAAATATCACAAGAAAGCCAATATAAAGACTTTATTATTTAAATAAGTTAGAAGGACTAAACTTTTAAACTGGGAGATAGTTTATCATCAAAGTCAAAAGTAACATACATTTGATACCGAACCATTAAAAAAATAAATAAAAAGTTCAGAAACACTGGCTTTCAAAAAGTTTATTTACTGAAAGATTCGAAAGCCTTTTTGCAATATGATCAGCGTAAATGGATATTTTGATTGCTGATGTTTTCGACAGGTGATTACGCTCGTAACGCCGAAGTTCTTGAGAAGAAAAGCTCCTTTAGCACTTTTATTTTTATATATTTTCAGCAGCATTTAATGCGCTGCTTATTTATTAATTTTTTAAAAATCTTAAAATTGTATTTAAATTTTTTCACGATTGAAATTTCAAGAATCTGAACGTATTTTTTTACAAATCGACTACATGTTGTTTAAATGCAGAACGAATAAAACGTTTGTATTTTTCTTATTTAATGTTTCTGTTTATCGTAATTCAATAATAATGTAAATCATTTATTTATTAATTTCAATGCGTTCTTTACTATTTGTTTAACTGCAAAATATTTTTTGTTTATTTTGACTGGGATCGATTCAATTATCAAAATTAATTTCATCCCAAATTTGACTATTTTTAAAACCGGTACATGAAAGACGATTTTTTAATGCATTCATTTTTTTTAATATTTTATATTTTGATGTAAAGTAAAAGCATACGTACTTTTAAATTATTACACTTTTTATTTGTTACTTATATTTTATTCTCTACCTTTTAGTGTTTAAAATATTTCATTGATGCAATTTCACAGGTAGTTGGCATATATTGCGAGCGTGGATTGGTGCATAATTAATTAACTTCATTGTTGTAATTCGTATACAGTTATAATCATATGGTTAATTTCAAAAATTAGTTACTGTTTTATCATCTGTTCCCTGATAAGGGAAATATAACTTAAAATTAATTTATAACTAAGTTCTAAGTTGTGTACATTTTTTTTATACTTCTAGCGTTGAAAAGTCATGAAAAATAGCATTGGGTTGTCATATTTGAAACAAAAAGTTTCATAACAAAATGAAAACATCGATTTACTAAGATTTCAAAGTGTCATTTTTCTCAGTGTTATGCGTAAAAGACCCAATTTTTAACCGTACACACATAAACGAAAGGTCTAAAGTTCACTTAAACTACACTTAAAAAAAAAAAAAAAAAACTCCGTCGATTTACGGAAAAAGGACTGGCAGCATAGTTGCAGGAATGTTTCCGTTTTTTTTTTTTTTTAGGAAAGTTCCGTCTTTGTAGTCCGTAAATTCCGTAAATGGCGCGATACAGTCGCGAAGGAATTGAAGCGCATGCGTGGCGATCAAAAATACTGCAATCTCATTGGATGATAGATTTTTACAGTAATAATTCCGTATTTGAAACTCTGTAATCTTAAAATGGCAACAGGTATACGGGAGAGATTCCATTTTTCTAACAAAACGGAAAATTTCTGATAAAAATTCACGGAAGACAACCTTTCAATAAACGAAAATTTTTAACAGTGAATTCTTGCCCAGTCCGTTGAAACGCGTCTTAACCAGGATCAACTGTATTAGAGAAAATACACAAAACTTATATTTTTTGCTTAAGGAAACCGTGGATCTTCAGTTGGGCTAAAATCGACTAAAAAATCGTTTTTCCTATTTTGGTTTATTACTATACTTCAATCTTAACTGCCATATTTGCAAGAAACCGCATGCAATTCCAAAGATTCCTATCGAAGTTACCAGCATTTCAAATTTGGCACAGTAATTGAGTTACACTAAAAAATAAAACTTTAAATCGCGTTTTCTATAAATGAGAATTTTCGCCTTTAGAATATTCAAAATGTTCCAGGCGTCTTATGTTTTATCCAATTTTCATAATATTAAGTATTATTGTTAGCAATGTGCTATATTTCAGAACTTAATATTAATATTCATGCATTACTGTACATAAAAGAAAAATTTGGTAGTTATATATTTTTTTTTCGTGAAATTAAAAAAAATTAAAAATTGGAAGTTTTTTATTAATTTTTCTCAATCTATTGGTACAATTTTAAAACGCATACCAACTTTTCTTGCATTAATACAAAACTACCATTTAACAAAACACCATGTTCCTAAAGCCAAATTTAATGCGCATACAGCATTTTTAATTAGAGTGATTAATTAATATATTTTAATTAATAAATTAATTAATTACACACATTTTTGAATAAAATTGCTGATTTTACTTAGAAAATTTATGAATTACTATGTGTACAAAATTTCAGTACAATTGCGTGAAAAATAAAAATATAAATGGTTTTGAACGTCCACTGTCCCCTTAAACACTTTTCTTGATGTACACTTAAAAAATATAATTTAAAGAATTATTTTTGAAAATAATTATCGTTTTGAAATATATTTTAATTTAATGTTTCACATTAAACAGTAAAGTTAAGCATAAATTAATTATAAAGTAACTTAATTAAATTTATATTATTTCATAATGAACGATGAAAATAAACGATAAAACAATTATTACATTATTATGACACGTATTCTAATCACATTTATATTCTTATTTTGCTATTATATAAGTAAATATGCTGCTAATGTTAAATAAATTGAATATGACATTTTATAAGAAGAAAACTATTAGAATCGACTTTGACACACTGGAGCAATAAAATTTTTGTCGGCGTGTTTGAGAAATTAATCGAGAATTTCCGTTACTATGACGACAATGTTATTGAAAAAAATTTCAATTTAACTCTATCTAATATCAGACAGTAGATGCAATGCAAACTATTTAGAAGAAAAAACACTAGCTCGCGAGACTGCTTCAAATTTGTTAGAATGAAAAAAAAAAAAATACGGTAGTTTCTACGAATAAGATGACAAATATCGTGTACCATGATAATGGTAAGAAAATTTAAATGACATTTCATTTTATTGTAAATGCAAATATATAATGTGATGCAGTTTCAAATTTGTTTTTCTGTAAAGATTTATAAATCATATGAATAATTTATGCTGCCGTCGTCTTTACATTGGTTATGTGGTACATTATTTAAGAACAGTTGAACAGTTTACGCATTTTTTGGTTTTTCCTTGTTGACGCCATCTTTATGTCCTGTCTATGATTAGCTGCATTTCTAAAATTTGGGGAAGCCATATGAGAGAAGAAGTCTAGCGACATAAAAAGAAGTCTAAACGACACAAGAATGGGTATAATTATAATTAAACATAAAAAAGCGTTTAGGATAGGATTAAAAATGAGAAATACAGGGTTAGCCTAAATGATTCATCGGGTTTCAAAACACTGTGTATTGAGAGGTATACGAGCTACAATGACGGGTGATACATGACAAGATACATACACTCCTCACCAAGTTTAAAAGCTCGCCTCGTGGTTCGCATGCACGCTAGATGACAGGCCTGTGGCGGCACTGTATAAGATGTTCCCACAGAGTTCAGAGAATAAATAGAGATGTTTAGTCAATGTTTAGCGTGACGCTGAAAATGCAACCTTACAGTCGACTTAAACAACAGGCGGCCTGCTTTGAAAACCTCTCCCCGTCCAATGAATACAGTCCTTGTTCCACGTGCAGCCTCTCTCCGACCAATGAACACAGCCCTTGGACCTAATGATTTCAGCGATAACCGGCTTCATATTGTAAGCCGTTTTTACGGTTTGTTGCCTCTCTATTTATTTGCTAAACTCTGCAGATGTTCCTCTGTTGTCATGGCCCGCCAGGTTGCCAGATCTCAAGTTATGTGATTTCTTCCTGTGGGGTTATGTGAAGGAGAAATTTATATACCCCAATGCCAACAATGCTGCAGGAGTGCATCACTGATGCTGTGACGGGCATTGACAGAAGCATGCTATTGAACGTATGGGCGGAACTGGGTTACCGTTAGGATGTGTGCCGGGTGACTGAGGGCGCCCACATTGAACATTTGTAGTGTGTACCAGAAACTTGGGTGAGTTTATGTATCTTTTCATGATTCACCCGTCTTTGCACGTCGTATATTTGTAACTAAACAGTCTTTTGAAACCCGATGAACCATTTAGGCTAATACTGTATAATTAAATTTTAAATAGAAATACAGTAAAGGGTATATAGAAAAGTGGGAAACCCTTTTCTTCACCTTGTGTGGAGGGATCCTGCGTAATAATACCTGTTTTTCGGTGTTTTCCGTTCAACAGGACCTATATAGTCATTTACTACAGTGACAGACCATTTTTAGCATTTTCTGTTACTTGGGTGTTCGCAAATTATTATTTTATTATTAAAATTATTATTGCCCCCCCCCCTTAATTGTCCTATCGACTAAATCTTCACTTAAAATTGATATATACAATGATATATACAATACAAACATGTTCTCTACATTCTCTAAGTTCAAGGACAATTAGTAAAGAATTTCTGTTGATAGTCGACAAAACGTCTAAAATCGAAAGCGTCTGGTCACTGCCCCTTAATTTTTAGACATCAGTGTATATATCAATTACAGGTCAGTCCAAGTATATTTACGTGAGTTAGAGCATGGACAGATGGAGAGTCAAACAGAATTCATAAACACTTTTCATCTATTTTGGAAGGTGTTAATTACAATAATATACAAGTAATTAAAAAATATAGACATATTTCTGTAATTTTCATTCACTTTTTTATCGCATTAAAGAAAAATCGAAAAAGTCACAGCGGAAAAAATTAAATGTGACATTTTCTTCGATAAAAAAGAGGACAAGAAAACATTAGTGTAAGACATATCAGTGGCATAAAACTTTCGCAAGTTCCCTTGAGGAAATTAATTTGGCTCTTCCGTTGCCTTGACAACAGTTTTATTGAAAATTTTCAATTTAACATGGTCTGATCTTTTCAGATGACTGACACCTCTGAACTATTTAAATTGGAAAACACAAGTTTGAAAGACTGCTTTAAATTTATTTGGATAAAGAATGAAAAAGGTGCACTGTATTGGGATTGATATTAGCGTAGCGATCCATGTGAAAGTAAAATTTCACACTCTATTGAAAAGTTATTTTAGTTAATTGCTGATGTATTTAATGCTACCACCAACAGACAAAAATCCCAATTTCGTACATTAATTACGTCTTATTATTTCAATGAAAATAAGAACTAAAAATCATGCTTCAAGCATAGATTATGTAACATTTTCCAACATTTCCAAAATACTTTTACAAAAAATATCCGAATTATTTTGTGCCAACCTGCGTATGGTCTATAGATTTATATATATACCGGGTGTACTATAATGTATTGACTGGTTTTAAAATTCAATAACTTCCAAACCATGACATATAAATTCTTGAAGGAGAGTAATGTATGATGTTACGAGTTTTTTTTTTATACTGCGATTCCTTATTTTAGTTCGAATTACCAGCAATAGATGGCGCTGCGAGCGATAGTAGTGCAATCCAGGCCAAAACTAAAATCACCCAGCATTGATGCGAAGTAAGGAGGTTCAACACATGGAGAGGGTCAACACATTCGCTAATACAATCTTGTACTTAGAACCCGATTCTAAATAAGATTTTATTGGTGAATGAGACCCACTGTATGTATTGAACATCCTTCCTTCATATCAGTGCTGGGTTATTTCTGCTTTTGTCTTGATTGGATGTCTATTGCTCGCAGTGCCATCTACTGCTGATAATTAGAACTAAAATCAGGAGTCGCAGTAAAAATACAACTGACATCATACATTACTCTCCTGCAAGAATTTTTTAAATATCTGTCACCGTATGGAAGTTATTGAATTTTAAAATCAGTCAGTTCATATCAGGACACCCGGTATATGTATACTACATATACCTTATTCATGCAGAGTGTCTGACGTAAATAAAGAACATTTTTCTATTCGTTTTTACTGGCCCTTATGTTAATCAGGCCTTGATTTTAACATTAACATGTTCTTATCATTTTAGATCACTGACTGTTCCATACTATTTAAATTGGAAAACACAAGTTCGGAAGATTGTTTTAAATTTGTTCGGATGAATAACAAAAAAATATTATTAAAAAAAATAAGAATGAAATAAATTACATTTGATGTTTAATGTCAAAAATATATAAATAAATAAATAAATAAATAAATAAAAATTCACAAGACACATCAATGACATAGAAATTTCGAATGTACTCTTCAAGGAATTAATTTAGTCTTCCGTTGCCTGGACAACTGTTTCATCGAAAATTTTCAATTCAACTTTGTCTGACCATTTCAGATCAGTGACCCTTTCGAACTATTTAAATTTAAATACATAAGTTTGGAAGACTACTTTTAATTTATTCGAATAAAGCATGAAAAGAAGTTTGATATATAAAAAAAATCAGAATAAAATAAATGTGACATTCATTGTGAATAAGAAAATCATTAGTATATTTCAATAGCATTTAGAATATCGCCTATGCTCTTAAAGAAATTAATTTGGCTCGTTCGTAACCTTGACAACAACTGTTTTATTTACAATTTTCAGGTGAACATGTTCTTATCATTTTAGATAGTTGAGAGTTCTATACTATTTAAATTGGAAAACAATTTTAGTATAAGACATATATGAATTATACAGACATTTCATATGTACTCTTTAAGAAATTAATTTGGTCTTCCGTTGCCTGGACAACTGTTTCATCGAAAATTTTCAATTCAACTTTGTCTGACCATTTCAGATGAGTGACCCTTTCGAACTATTTAAATTTAAATACTTAAGTTTGGAAGACTACTTTTAATTTATTCGAATAAAGCATGAAAAGAAGTTTGATATATAAAAAAAATCAGAATAAAATAAATGTGACATTCATTGTGAATAAGAAAATCATTAGTATATTTCAATAGCATAAGAATATCGCATATGCTCTTAAAGAAATTAATTTTGCTCGTTCGTAACCTTGACAACAACTGTTTTATTTACAATTTTCAGGTGAACATGTTCTTATCATTTTAGATAATTGAGAGTTCTATACTATTTAAATTGGAAAACAATTTTAGTATAAGACATATATGAATTATACATACATTTCATATGTACTCTTCAAGGAATTAATTTGGTCTTCCGTTGCCTGGACAACTGTTTCATCGAAAATTTTCAATTCAACTTGATCTGACCATTTCAGATCAGTGACACTTTCGACATATTTAAATTTAAATACATAAGTTTGGAAGACTACTTTTAATTTATTCGAATAAAGAATGAAAAGAAGTTTGTTAAAAAAAATCAGAATAAAATAAATGTGACATTCTTTGTGAATAACAAAATCATTAGTACATTTCAATAGCATAAGATTCTCGCATAGGCTCTTAAAGAAATTAATTTGGCTCGTTCGTAACCTTGACAACAATTGTTTTATTTACAATTTTCAGGTGAACATGTTCTTATCATTTTAGATAGCTGAGAATTCTATACTATTTAAATTTGAAAACATTTTTAGTATAACACATATATCAAATATATAGAAATTTCATCTGTACTCTTTAAGAAATTAATTTGGTCTTCCGTTGCCTGGACAACTGTTTCATCGAAAATTTTCAATTCAACTTGGTCTGACCATTTCAGATGAGTGACTCTTTCGAACTATTTAAATTGAAACACGCAAGTTTGGAACACTACTTTTAATTTATTCGAATAAAGAATGAAAAGAAAATTGAAAAAATAAATCAGAATAAAATAAATGTGACATCTATGGTTAATAAGAAAATCATTAACACAAGACACTTCAATAACAATGTAAAATTTTAGAATATGCTCTTGAAGAAATTAATTTGGCTCTTCCGTTGCTTTGAAAACTGTTTAATTACAAAATTTTAATTTAACGTGCTCAGATACCTTTTCCGATTCGTTACACCATTCGTTTTATATTTGTTCGGATAAATAATCAAAACGGTATGATTAAAAAAAGGGACAAATATTTTTGTTACCTAAAAATAATTAGAATAAGACACATCAATAGCATTGAATTTTCGTATGCTTTCTTCACGAAATTAATTTGGTTTTTCCGTTGCTTTAACAAATATTTTATTTAAAATTTTTAATTTAACATTGCCTAATCATTGAAGATCAGTAATACTTTCCAACATTTTAATTGAAAATCACAAGTTCAGAACACTCTTTTAAATTTATTCTGTAATAAAATCACTAAGTAATAAGAAGAAATTGATGGATATTGTAAAACTTTTCTTTACATTTTTGTAAGATTCAATAACATAAAAAACTAGAATGAAAAAGAAAATTAATGTTACATATTTTGCCTATAAGATATCATTAATGTAAAACACACGAGTAACATAATATTTTCGCATGTCCTTTTGAAGACATTAATTTGGTTCTTCGGTTGCCTTGATAATTGTTTTATTGAAATTTTTCTATTTAACTTGACATGATCTTTTCAGATCATTTCCAAATTATTTTAATTAAAAAACATAAATTTGAAAAACTGTTTCAAATTTATTTGGTAAAAAAGCCACTAAGTAATAAAAATAAATTTATACATATTTTTAAAATTTTCATTCACCTTTTTATTGAATTCAAAAAATGAAAAAAATATAAATTAAGTTGAAATAAAATATCTCTGATATTTTTGATAATAAAAAGTCATTAATGTAAAATACTTCAATGACATAAAATCTTCGCATGTCCCCTTGAAAAAATTAATTTAGTTCACCGTTGCCTTGGCAACTGTTTCATTAAAACTTTTTATTTTAGCATTGTCGGATTTTTTTTCGGGTAACAGATACCTTTGAACATTTCTAAAGGGAAAACACCAGTTCAAAAGACTATTTTAAATTAATGGATAAAGAATGAAGAAGGTAAACTGTATTGGGAAAGATTTTAGTATAATGATTATATGGAAGGAAAACTTCACACTTTATTGGAAAGTAATATTTGCCGATTGCAGCTATATTTAATGTTACTGGTGTGTGAAAAATAATTTATTATATCCAAAATATTCGTGAAATAACTATGCGTTGTAATTCGAAATGCAGCTTTATATGTTATAATTTAAATACAGCTAAACTGCGAAATTCGACATATACGTATAACATTCAGATGAACAGAGTGAGAAGTTTGAATAAATCGAAATAATGCTTGCCAAATCTTCCACTAGAGATCGAGTTAAATATATACACATTTTTTAATTTTCATTCACATTTTTATCGAATTGAAAAAAGTTAAAACAATATACATCAAGGTGAAATAAAATAACTGGGATATTTTTTATAATAAAAATTAATGTAAACAAACTTCAATGACATAAAATCTTCACATGGCCTCATGAAAAAAAAAATTTAGTTCTTTCATTGCCTTGACAACTGTTTCATTAAAATTTTCCAGTTTAACACTGTCGGATTTTTTCAGGTAAGACACAGCTCTAAACTATTTAAATGAAAAACACAAGTTCAAAAGAAATTAATGGATAAAGAGTGAAGAAAGTATACTATACTGGGAAGGATTTTAGTGTAATGATTATATGGGAAGGAAAACTTCACACTTTATTGAAAAGTTATTTTTATCGATTGCTACTATATTTAATGCGTGTGTGAAAAATAATTTATTATATTAAAATATTCTTGAAATAATTATGCGTTGTAACTTGAAATGCAGCTTTATATGTTATAATTTAAATACAGCTAAACTGCGAAATTCGACATAGACGTATAACATTCAGATAAACGAGTGAGAAGTTTGAATAAATCGAAGTAATGCTTGCCAAATCTTCCACTAGAGATCGAGTTAAATATATACACATTTTTTAATTTTCATTCACATTTTTATCGAATTGAAAAAAGTTAAAACAATATACATCAAGGTGAAATAAAATAACTGGGATATTTTTTATAATAAAAATTAATGTAAACAAACTTCAATGACATAAAATCTTCACATGGCCTCATGAAAAAAAAAAATTAGTTCTTTCATTGCCTTGACAACTGTTTCATTAAAATTTTCCAGTTTAACACTGTCGGATTTTTTCAGGTAAGACACACCTCTAAACTATTTAAATGAAAAACACAAGTTCAAAAGAAATTAATGGATAAAGAGTGAAGAAAGTATACTATACTGGGAAGGATTTTAGTGTAATGATTATATGGGAAGGAAAACTTCACACTTTATTGAAAAGTTATTTTTATCGATTGCTACTATATTTAATGCGTGTGTGAAAAATAATTTATTATATTAAAATATTCTTGAAATAATTATGCGTTGTAACTTGAAATGCAGCTTTATATGTTATAATTTAAATACAGCTAAACTGCGAAATTCGACATAGACGTATAACATTCAGATAAACGAGTGAGAAGTTTGAATAAATCGAAGTAATGCTTGCCAAATCTTCCACCAGAGATCGAGTTAAATTTAGACATATTTTTTAATTTTCATTCACAATTTTAACCGAATTGAAAAAAGGGAAAAAAATATAAATCCAGGTGAAATAAAATAACTGTGATACTTTTGATAATAAAAATCATTAATGTAAAATATTCAATGACATAAAATCTTCGCATGTTTTCTTGAAAAAAAAATTGGTTCTTTCGTTGCCTAAACAACTGTTTCACTAAAATTTTTCAATTTAACATTGTCCGATTTTTTCAAGGTAAGACTCACCTCTGAACTATTTAAATGGAAAAACACAAGTTCAAAATATTGTTTTAAATTAATGGATAAAGAATGAATAAAGTGTACTGTATTCGGAATGATATTAGCGTAATGATTATTTGAAGGAAAACTTCATACTTTATTGAAAAGTTATTTTTGTCAATTGCTGCTATATTTAATGCATGTGTGAAAAATAATTTATTATTTCCAAAATATTCTTGAAATAACTATGCGTTGTAATTTAAAATGCAGCTTTATATGTTATAATTTAAATACAGCTAAACTGCGAAATTCGACATAGACGTATAACATTCAGATGAACAGAGTGAGAAGTTTGAATAAATCGAAGTAATGCTTGCCAAATCTTCCACTAGAGATCGAGTTAAATTTATACATATTTTTTTAATTTTCATTCACCTTTTTATAGAATTGAAAAAAAAAATGAAAAAAATATATAAATCAAGGTGAAAATAATTGTGATACTTTTGATAATAAAAATCATTAATGTAAAATACTTGAATGACATAAAATCTTCACATGTCCTCTTGAAAAAGAATAATTTAGTTCTTTCGTTGCCTTGACAACTGTTTCATTAAAATTTTTCAGTTTAACATTGTCGGATTTTTTTCAGGTAAAACACACCTCCGAACTATTTAAATGGAAAACACAAGTTCAAAATAAATTAATGGATAAAGAATGAAGAAAGTATACTATATTTGGAATAATTTTATTGTAATGATTATATAGGAAGAAAACTTCACACTTTATTGAAAAGTTATTTTTGTCGATTACTGCTATATTTAATGCGTGTGTGAAAAAAAAAAATTATTATACTTTTCTTGAAATAATTATGCGTTGTAACTAGAAATGCAGCTTTATATGTTGTTATATAAATACAGCTAAACTGCGAAATTCGACACAGACGTATAACATTCAGATGAACATAGAATGAGAAGTTTGAATAAATCGAAGTAATTCTCGCCAAATCTTCCACTAGAGATCGAGTTAAATTTATACATATTTTTTTAATTTTCATTCACCTTTTTATAGAATTGAAAAAAAAATGAAAAAAAAATATAAATCAAGGTGAAAATAATTGCGATACTTTTGATAATAAAAATCATTAATGTAAAATACTTGAATGACATAAAATCTTCACATGTCCTCTTGCAAAAAAAAAAAAAATTTAGTTCTTTCATTGCCTTGACAACTGTTTCATTAATTTTTTTCAATTGAACATTGTCGGATTTTCTTCAGGTAAGACACACCGCTGAACAATTTAAATTGAAAAATATATGTTCAAAAGATTGCTTTAAATTAATGTATAAAGAATGAAGAAGGTATACTGCATTGGGGATGATAATAGCGTAATGATTATATGAAGGAAAACTTCACACTTTATTGTATTTTTGTCGATTGATGCTATATTTAATGCTACTGATGTGCGAAAAATTATTTATTATATCAAAATATTCTTGAAATCTACTATGCGTTATAATTCGAAATGCAGGTTTATACACTATATTGCCAAAGGTGACCGGTCACTTACGATTTTAGACGTTTTGTTAACTATCTAGAAAAATACATGAGGAATTAACCTGAAATTGCAGGTGTGCAAACAGTATAGTATAGGTTATATATTTTCGCGAAGATTTTTTTACGAAACCCCATAGGGGACTGTCAACAAATTGAAAAAAAAAACGAATATCTTTTGGATAACCATGTAAAAACTAATGTAGCAAAAGCGTTCAAACTCGAGATTATTAATAAGTGGCTTACTGTAATATACTGTGTTAATTTTTATGAGGCTAGCATGTATACTCGTAGAGAAATTAAGGTTTTTATAAAAACAGTCCCAAATTTCGCCTAGTTTTTTGCTTATAATTTGCAGAGTTCTTAATATAAAAAGAAAGTTCTTTTCAGAAAATATGACAAACAACATTGTACATAATACTCTGCAATCAGAATTAAAAAATAATAAAAAATGGATGAAAAATGAGCAGGTTTACTAAAAAATGTTTCACTGCTCATGAGCGAATGCAATCAAAATATAATATGCATAACGTATTAGCTTAATATATAGAGCAACTTTTGTGAAAGTCTCAAAATCATAGCTTGAAAATTCTGAAAATTATCGTCGATAGAATAAGCTCGAAATCCGTTGTTTCAAAAAGGTAGCAAAAATATGAGGGGTTGTATCCAAATATAGTAGTACGTGCAATATTGTGTACGCTATCTTGGCACTAATCAACAGATACAACGCCTCATCTTTTTGCTTCTTTTTGGGAACAACTTTGATTTTTTTGGTAATAAAGATAACTATAAATAGCTATCTGTGATCTTAAAGTACAAACTAAACATTAAACAAGATTGTAAGGATATAAAATCAATTTTTTAAAATCTCCTTACCATTTAGAATGAATTAAAAAAAGTAATAAAAATGTCAATATAAAATGGGCTGAATGCACCATATCATACTCGTCAATAAAAAATCATTAGTATGAAACACACCAATGGCATTAAAATTTTCCCATGTCCTTTTGAGCAAATTAATTTGGCTTTTCCGTTGCCCTAACAACTGGTTTGTTGAAAATTTCTAATTTAACATAGTCTGGTCTTTTCAAACCAGTGACATTTCTGAACTATTTAAATTGGAAAACTCAAATTCAAAAGACTTATCTTAAATTTATTCAGATAAAGAATAAATAAACCTTGGAAATTATTAGTGTAATGATCGTGTGAAATAAAAGTTTCTCACTCCGCTGAAAATGATTTTTGTCGGCTGCTTTTATATTTAACGCTACGTACAACCGAAATAGTTTAACCCTTTTTATCCTGACGGTACTTATAAGTACCACTTTAACCCCTTCGCGAAGAGCGTCTTTTACAGAATTTTTAATCTTTTCAAATGAGAAATTTTCACCTAATTGAATCGCAAAAATGCTATGATTAGATAAGGAAAACTTTACAAAAAATAAAATAACAGGTGGGAATGATCGAGGATTCTGAGCATCTTAGGCGTCACGTATTCGTGTCGCTCGTCCCCAAGGGGTTAATAAAACACCTATATATTCGTAATATGACCGTTTTTCCTAACGATATTCACAATGGCACAAAGAGTGTATTTCTGACAGCAGGCAGGAGATGGCAAATTCAAGCACATATCCTCTTTCTTTGCATTGTAGGGATTTTACATTTGCCACGCTACATTCGAAATCCATTTTGCAATAGAATTGACATGCATGTTGTTCTTCATTTGAGTAATTTTAGTGGTTTATTACCGGTTATTTAGTACTATTATTTTCCATTGTTTTCTATACTCTACAGGTGAACATTTCCTATATTTTATTTGAAGTTTACTATTTGAAATTTACTATTTTATTTTATATCATAGGGTAAAAAAATTAAGGCGGTTACAGTTGCATAATTAACCACTAAAACACTATAAAAATTATTTTCCCTCTTTCCTATGTTTATTATGCATCAAAACTTATCCAGTGATGCAAAAATACAATTAAAAAGTAGCTGGAAAATTAATTCAGGATATAAAGGGTTAATTGAATTAAATAAATGTGAACACAATTTCGTAAATAAGAAAAGAGAATGGAATAAGTAAAAAGAAACTGGATGTCACATATGGTATAAAATGAAATAAAGTGGTCCAAAAAGACATAATATTCAGCATCAAGAATTAAAAAGATAAATGTATAAAATTATATTATTATTTTTGTCGATTACAGCTACAATGTATGCGATAAATTGATGATAGGGAATTTACTTTTTAAATTTGTTATGCTTTTTCGAGATATAATTTCGCTATAAAACTAGGTCTTAAAGAAACTATATCTGTAAAAACTCTACGTATCATTGCGTTTCTTAGCACTTATAGTAAATTAAAATGCCGATACTCGTACTTTACATGAAAAAGATCATGAAAAAATAAAAAAAAATCATAATGGGACATTAATTTAAACTAATTCTCCATACTTGATATAATTATTTCTATCAATGATTATATTTGAAATTGATTTTTCTTATTAACATTAAATTAACAAGAAGGAAAAATAAAAGTTAATCTATCTACAAAATCAAAGAGTATATGTTTTATTTATTTGTTCATTCACTCATTTACATACTAATTCATTTGGAATAATCAAAATATTTTAATTAATTGCAACTAAATGGAAATAGTTTGTCGCATATTTTATCTCTCTATATTAAAAAAAAGTATTGATTTGGAAATGTGCCAAACGATTTCGAAATGGACCAATAACAATCTGCGTAGATCTTCCCGACTTTTTTTTCTTCTTTTCTCTTCTTCTAGAAAATAGGGATTGCTGCGCGATACCGAACGGAATCGCGAAGCCATTACGCGGGAGGTTGGAGAGCGTAGCGAGCAGGAGGGCGGAGCCCCCTAGTATTTATAGAAATTTATATTTTAATCTGTAGTATTAACATATCTCAATTCATTTGTAAATGTCTGAATCTTTATTTTTTGCGCGTAGAATGACTTCTTGAAAGTAAATAAATAAATAAATAAATAAATAAATATTAAAGAACAAAATAAATAATTATAAATCGATAGTTTAGTGGTATTTATTATTGTTTCAAATATCATGCTGAATAAATTGTCATAAATAATATCTTATACAAAATAAAATTTAAATTTAAAAAACAAAAAACATGCATCTTTTATATAATAAATATTTTATTTAGAACTTTCTCAAAAAAGAATATGATAAAAATAAAATACTAATCGTCTGCGAAAAATTAAAACCCATAAATCATCCGCTCGTTAATAACTCTACTCGAAGCTGAAAGAATCAATTCCTAAGGAATTTTCAAAGAGAATTTTCTTTCTAAATGACGTCATCAGACTTTCCCAAAAAATGAAAGTAAAAGTCATAGCAGACGACGTAAATAATCCGTATTCGAAATCGCAAATTCTATTATTTGTTCCACTCCAGTGATTTTTCCAGCAAGACAAATATGATAGTCTTATTTTAATCCATAAAGAAAAAGGGATTTATTAGTACTTGATGGGAGAATTTCTTGCGGGAATCTCCTTCGGCCAAGGACATGGATTAAGCATCACGTGGTTCTATATATAGCTTTTAATTAAAGTATTTTTCTAACATTAAAATTTAAAATAATTGCTCACCAATAAATCTGTATGTGTATCATTCCCGCGCATTTTTTCTGCATTAATTTTTCCATTAATGCGAATAAATAAATAAATAAAATATATACGTTTTTCGTGACAGTAGAAAGAAAAATTTTGTGTTAAACAAAAGTTATTTTAACTTTTCCACTAGCGCAGGAAGATTTTAATTTTAATTTTAATTTTAATGCCTGAGGAAGACCACTCGGCTGAGGGCGAACCCAGCCGTTGAGCGTTTAATGTCTTCCCCGGCTAGCTCCCCGGCACGCAGGGATTAAACGTGGCAGTACAAGCTTCGCCAATGGCTGGTCCTGCCGGGCAAAGCCCCACGCGACAGGTGGCAGGAACTAAAGACATACAAAAAAAAAAAAAAATTACAGGGTCTGCCGCTGGAACCAGCGTTCCTACGCGACAAGGAGCGACAGACAGGGTGAACGAGGTCCACAGGTGCGCCTGCACCAGTTGTACAGTCCGCTAATTTAGTAGAAGGGTGCAGTTCTTAGATAAGACTGTACCAATTGTACAGTTCGTAAATGACGGCACTTGAGATGTGGAGGTGCCAGTGTGAGATTCCCACGCGACAAGGAGCGCCACACAATTGCGCTGGAACCCTCACACTGGATGCACTTCGTGTTAGAGGTGACGATACGTTACTTGCTGACCAAACTTGCGGTTCCCGATAAGAATAAATTAATTAATGGGGACTCAGCCCCTGCAAGGAAGAGAACAATACTTGCGGATGAGAGAAACTATTAAGCTGCAAAATAGCTAAATGGAGAAAGCTAAACAGATAAAAAATGACGGAATGATTACGTTAATGACTAAAATAAGCGAGTTATTATTATTAATTTATGGAGAAAGAAAACTGCTTTGAATGATTAGGTTATGTTAGATAGGTGTGTTAGTAATTTGTAAATTTCTGAAAGTTTATGAGTTAAGATGGGACGCGTAATTATGTTCAGCAGCCAAGAAGGAGGTGGGTTAGAAGGAGCAGGCCTAAGATGCCAAGCAACAGTCAGTGGGCAGGAGAAGTAATAATGCATGGGGGTACCACTATCGCCACACTCGCACACATCGGTTCGTGAAATTTTAAATTTGAAGAGGTAATTTTTAAACGGGCCATGCCCGGATAAGAAGACACTTGTATAAGGAGTGAGGTTAAGTAGCTCTCTAGCGCAGTCTAGCGCAGGAAGATTGACGTTAAAAAAATATATATATATATTCTCACATTACAATTAAGCATTACTATTTAAGAGGCAAAATATATTACGACGTTTAAGTGCCCTGTATAAACGTACTGCCTCCTCTTCCCGTTTCAATGTTTTCTTTATTTTTTTTCAAGTAATTATAACCATATTTTTAAAAACATTATCAGTGTAACAGTGTTGACAATGTCCTTGGGTGTTTTCCACTAGATAAGGAATTTGTTTTTATAGGTATTTATTAGGAGGATATGAAATTCCTCTCTTATGTAGAAATCCTCTTAGATTTTCGTATGTATTTTATACTCTAAATGCAAAATAAATGTAAAAAAGTAACTTATTTTGTTATATTATTTTTTTTCTTAACATAAAAAAGAAAATATTATATATATATATATATATATATATATATATATATATATATATATATATATATATATATATAATAATGTTTTATTATATATATATATTTATATATTTACATATGTTTTATTATATATATATATATATATATATATATAATAAAACATTTAAACAAACTTCTTGCTAGCGAAAGGAAATTATTCATATTACGTAAATGAATATATCTCCAAAATCCTGATTATTTATTTTCTATTTAGTGGCTACACCATTTCTATTGTTGTTGTTGTCGTGTCAGAGAGAGTGCCATGGCACTTCTTTGAAAGAAGGTGTGCCAGAGCCTCAAGAGAGGTTGAACTTCTAGAGCTGGTCTAATTTTGAACCAATTCCAGATGAGAGACCTGCACCTGGATTGGCACCACCAGAGGTATCGTTTTCAAACTTGGAGGACATTGGAGCTACAAACAGGTTTTACGTGCACCAGCTGTCTTTAACGTACACGGTCCCACAGCAGCCGCAGTCGAGAGAGGTTGTTACCCTCCCAAATATTGACCATGGTCGATGCTGCTTCACTTTCGGTGATCTTACGGGAACCGAACTTAATTTATGTATGTTTATTAATGTAACTGCCGTTGCGGATTCAGATAGAAGGAAGATAGGGAGGAGGTGGGTCAACTAAATATACATGGGTTTTGAGTTACTGTTCGGAAATTTTTTCGTAGATAACAACTGAAAACCCACGTAAGTTAGAGGTTGCGAACTTACTCTGTTTCCCTCATTTATAAAAAATATTAGTACTCGCTTAAAAATTATACTAAGTCCTTTCTCCAATTCAAGGGGGCTGTTTTTATGAATTCATTTTTATTTGTAAATGAATAACATTAACTAGCGTTCTTATTCAGAAATTGTGGGATCGAAAAGCGCTTTCCCATTTTCGATAAAGGTAAAGGATAGCTGAGAAAGTGATGCCAATGTTTGCATTTTGGACACAAAAGCCCGAGAAAGTCGCATAAGACAAAAATGTTTATATCAAAATGTGATATATTTATCGAAAAAAAGGAAAAATGGTATTCGTTTCCAAATTACTTTCACTTTAGTAGTTATGCCTGCTAGTTGAAAGCTTTTACGCTTAAAAATGGGTTCGTGGATGCGTCAGAAAGTTTCGAATTGTTGGGTGGTGATTTTTTTATTTTTTAAAGAATAGCTAAGCAATGATAAATAATACTGTATAATAATAATGTACTGTAACACAAATAGTATGTGCAATCTAACATGGGGAAAAGTTTTAATTGTTTTCGAACATTTCAGATATATTCTTCCTACTCAGTGTTCCATTTACTCACGAATATGTACGTATGTATGTAAATTCATGAATATCGATTCCTGAGTTATTCTTTCAACGACAGTTAAGACAAAGAAGATCTGTCGAGGAAAATCTGCTAACTAAAAATCATTTACACCTGTCCGCCTCATAAACATCCTTTTAAATATACGCATTTAGGTTATGTCAATCAACAAAGCTCAAAGACAACAAAAACAACCTGCTAAGGAATACTCGATGAGTACTTAGTTCAGATTACTTATCTCGAAAATCTTCTAATTCCGAAAGGCTCAAATAAGCGCCGTATTGTTTCTTTGTTCCCAAGGGTTAGAACAAAAAGGGCATTATCGGGCGTATTTCATTTCTTCTTCCGGTACAGAAAAATTAATCGCTGTTGCCAATAAAACTCATGTGTCTTAAAAGAATAGTAGGAAAATGAAAAGAGAAATAATCATCTGCACGAAAAGATTCCAATCTTTAATTCTGAGAGAAAATGATTTTGACCGATCTTAAGACGGATAAATTATTTTATCACAGTTAATAAAATAAGCACGCGATGTAAAAATTTCATTTTTAGTAATATTTTGTAACAAAGTAAAAGTAAGATTATAATATTTTTTATTTTATTTTTGGATATAAATCACAGAGAAAGTATCAAATAAATTTGTCAAAATGTCACTATTATTCTGAGTAAGGCAATGAAGTTTTCGTTTGGTATAAGTTTGTATAATAATATTTTCATGATTTAATTTAAATCGTGTTAAATATATTCAAATCATAGAATATATGTTTAAAATAATGTTTAACATTTTTTTTTTTAATTCTCAGGCCAAACTTTTTTAAAAAATTGTAAATTAATTGCTGTTTCTAATAAATCTGAAGTGTCTTAAAAGAATAGTTGGAAAATGAAAAGAGAAAAAATTCCCCTGCTCAAAACGTTTCTAATTTTTTATTATGAGGAAAAAAATGGTTTTTACCTCTCGAGTATGATGCTATAAATTATTTTACCACAATTAAGGAAATAAGAACGTAATGAAAATTTTTCGAATGTTTCATTACGTTCATTACGTTTCTTTGGTAGTATTTTTTAAACAAAGCAAAAGAAAAATCAGTAATTTATATATTTTTATATCAATTAAAAGGAAAGTATCAATTTCATTTCGGCCATATTTCATCGTTATTATGAATAAGGCAGCGATTTTTAGGTTAAATATTTTCAAATCATTCAATCTATTAAAATAATGTTTAACATTTTCTATCTCTTACCCCGAACTTAAGCAATGTTAAAAATTAATTGCTGCTGCTGCTGTAAGACTCATGTGTATTAAAATAATTCTAGGAAAACTAAAAAGAGAAATAATTTTCAGCACTAAAAGATACTAAAAGATCCAAATCTTTAATTCTCAGAAAAAATAGTTTTGATCTCAAGTATGATTGATCTTAAGACCGTTAAATTGTGTTACCACTGTTAATAAAATAAGCACGCAATGGTATTTTTTCGAATTGTTTAATTTTTCTAGTATTTTTCAAACGAAGAAAAAGCAATATTATTATTTTTATTTCAGGAATAAAAATCACGAAGAAAGCAGCAAATTCCTGCAAAAGTTTCATCGTTATTCTGAGTAAGACAACTTTTTTTTTTTTTTTTTTTTTTTGGGGGGGGGGGGGGGGGGGGAGGGTGGGAGGTGGGGAGAGTCTTTAAATTGTTCAAATCATTCCATATAATGTTTGAAATTATGTTTAATATTTTTCATTTTTAGACCGAATATAAAATAATATTGCGAATTAATCGCTGTTGTCAATAAAAGTCATGTTTGTAGTATGAAAACGAAAAGAGAAATAATCGTTTAAAGGAAAATATCCCAAACTTTAATTCTAATAGAAATTTAGTTTTTGATCTCGAACATGTTCTTAAGACCGAGAGATTATTTTACCACAGCAAATCAGAATGGAAAAGTATCGAAATATTTTATTTTTAGAAATATTCCACAAAATAATAATAATAATATATATGTTACGGTCAATATAACAAATCCGGTAATTATTAATACTAACCACGGCTAGTATTAATAATAACTGGATTTATCATATTAACCATAGCATATATATATTGGAGGATGGGGGATATAAATAACTAAAAAATATTTACAAGTCATTTGAAAAAACAATATGAATGATTCAAATATTTTAATAACATGCATACATTAATTTACCTCAATTCTCCTTAAAAACGTTTTTAAAGTTTGAAAAATAGCTACAATCTTGAATACGGTAAGTAGGGATTTGTTCCAGCACCAGACAAATCCTCATATTGACTGTTTCAAACAGGTTTTTTTTTTTCTTTTGAGATGCCTCTATGCAGCGGAGATGTTTTACCGATAGCAATTGTGATAATTCATGAAGGAATTATTCCCACTTTGATACGAGAAAGTATTTTTTTTTTTTTTTTTTTTTTTTTTTTTTTTTTTTTTAATATTTTGGTCTAATTTTTTGCTGATTTATTTCACTGATATATGGGCATGATTATCAATATTTATGAACTCAAAATATTTTTCGACAAGGAGCCTTTTGAAAGTTTATGCGCAGTAAGCATGCAAAAATAAAACTGTGATAGAAACAAGTTTTGTGTGATTCTCGGTAAATAATCTCCAACCAAAAAATTTTATGTGAATTCCTTTATATCTGAATGGAATTATTATTAAGAACAATCTATTGAATTCATGACTCTAATGATATTTTTTGTCCTTTTCTGATCGCTAATTCATCGAATCACAAATAGTTTTTTTTTTCCACTAAATTATCTAGACAGCTTATCAGCTTTTAGAAAACGAAAAAGGCCATAAAAAGAAAAATATGTAGTTTGAAAATGGAAGTTTAATAAGAATGATGGTTTATAATTTGATGATTAATTTTATCTCATTTAATATTTCCTTGCTATCTGGTATTCTCTTAAGGCTACTTAAAATAAGTGGATTTTGACGATCAATGGGAATTTCAGAAACGCAGATAAGAATCTATTGGAATACAATGATAAAGTTAATGATTAAAATGTCTTTGTTTTAAATAACAAAATGATAAAAAAAAGTAGTAAGTCGTAATCACTGCACTTATTTTAATCAAATTAATTGGAGTAAATGCATTTAGCTTATCTCAAATTTCTAATTCTATGTCATGGTATGACCTCAGGGTAATTCTTAGAATTATTTAAACGGTAAAATGCACAGTGCTTTTCTTTATTTTCTTTATCTAATTTATAGCCTTATCTGTTACGCTGTATTTTTATACTAATGCTCATACATCGTAATTACATTTGCTTGCGTAAACTTTTAGCTCTGTCTTTGTTTTAAATGTTAATATAAATTTTGTTTTGAATAGGAATACACTGCTTATGCTCAATTATTACTTACATCCTTCAAAGAAGAATAAATTAAGATATAGATTGATAAATAACCCTGTCCAAGAAATTTTAACAAACTTCCAGTTTCTCAATATACATTTAATTTTTCTTACAGATTTTAGAGCGTTAAAAAAAATAAAAAAGAAAAGAAAAGAAAAAAGAAAAAGAAAATGCTGTAAATTTTTTTCTATCAACCTCCAATTTTAAGAAATCTTACTCTGAATTTTTGGATTATATGGACATTTTTACAGCAATTATGCTAGCATTGCATTAACATCTTAATTGAGTTTAATCTACAAACACCTATTTTGACTTTCTACATAAATAGAATATTTAACAATAAAGTAGAAACAAATTTTATTTTTGAAATTTTATTTCGTGAATTTTCATACTAAAATTCATTTATGTTTATGAAATTTCTCTTTGATAATTAACGTTGTAATCTTTCTTTTCAGTTATATGTAAGTGTTCATTTAATCATTTATTTTATTCTTAAATTAAAATGATTGTAATTCACAACTACTTCTTATAAAATATGGAATGCAGTGCGATGAAATTAACACCAGTTATCCGCATGTATCCGAGGGTGCAATATAAGCTCTCATAATGTAAAAAATTGTATTACTTTCAAAGATATTAAATTTTTTTTGTAATTTTTAATGGAATTTCTGTAATGATGAGTACAATATTCCCCAACTTTTAGATAAAGAAAACAAAGATAAATGGAAATAATGGAAAATCGTCTGCTTTCCGAAATGATGAACAATTATCTTGGTTTTTGTTTTGTTTCTGTAAATCGATTTAATAATTTTTTAGTTTACATTCTCTTTTTAAAAAAGGAATGAAAAGTATATTCATATGACTTACATCCTTATATTCTATATAAAAAAAAGATGAATGATTTCAATATTATTGATTAATATGAAATAATATTTTCCAAAATTATTTAAAATGAAGATCAATGGAATGTAATAGAACATTCGAGTTTTGATCATGGAGTCTGAGATATGCGCAGGGTGGATGCTAAGATTAAAAGTTTTCATGCAAACAACCATAGCAACCCACACTACAGAATTAGAAGTTTTTTCCCCGAAATGTTCTCCTCGACCAATCAGATTTTATTGTCCGTAATTTTCTTATAAAAGAATTCTACTACAATCGCATCAAAATCCTGTAATTTTTGTAATTTACAGTGTAAATAGTATTTCTTGCTCATAATAAGAAATTTGATATAATTAACATGATAAATCTCTTTTAATATAGAATAAAATAAAATTTATTTATCCTGCTTTCCTATTTCTCCTGTAGTATTCCTTTTCAGCGTTCTTTAAAACGCAAACATTACCACTAGTTTTATGAGAAACAAATACTTTTTGAACAGATTAATTATATCAGTCTTCAAGTTTTAAACATATCGATCAAAACGGCAGATTTTTTTCTTCTATAAACCTATTTCAAATATTTTTTTTTTCTTTTTAACTTTTCCATAAGTAAGCTACCCACGCATTTAATACTTATAAACTATTTTCACAAAATACATTTCTGGGAGTTTAGAATTTTTAATAATGAAATTCTTTTTATGAAGTTTTCGATTTAGGGTGAATTATAAAATTCTTTCCAAGAAAGAAAAATATTAAAAACGGAATTCGCATTTTTTTTCGAATAAATCTCAGTGACGAATAAATTTTAATTTTATAAGACTCTTTAATGCTTATATTAATAATATTTTTGTTAAAATAAAACAGAGTAAAGTTTTAATATATATAATAAAAATTTGTAAATAAAAAAATTGTAGGATAAAATGATGGAAAATTAATTAAATTTTGTATTGAAAGTTAGAATTTAATATTTAACTAATTTTCAATCCCGCTTAAAATTTTACAATAATGAAAGCTAACAGTGCATTGTTTTACATTTCAAAAAGAAAAAAGGATTATTTTCATTGTTGCATATTTTTAAATAGAAATAGTCAGCATTTATACAATATACTGCTTTCTGCAACATAATCAATTTTTTTAGTAACATTCAATAAATATAGCTCTAAAATTCTTAAATTTTAAAAGTATATTAATTTTTTCCAGCATCTTAAATAAAAATAAAAAAAATAAGCAAAGTAAGTATAAAATATTACACAGTTAAGTAAATATTTATAAGGTCCTTGATGTTGATAACTTTTGTATCGTAAACAAGATAAAGGTTACTTACGATAGCCTTTTTATTTTATTTTATTTTATTTTATTTTTATTTATATATTTATTGACATTTCGTTTCAGATTTGTAATCTGCTTAAAATATTAATAATAATATGCTGAATTTGTAATCCAGAATTATGCATTAAACCTTAAAATATCTGAAACATAAATGCATAAATGCAGTTAAATCATTGTTTATAAAACGCGGTATAATATTGTGTTAAATTTTAGAAAGCTGGACATAAATTCTTCGCCATTTAGTTCTTGAAAACATTCTAAACTTTGGCACTCTTAAGTCCCCAATGCTTGCATAAGATATTAGATCAGAAAATCTTAAATATTCAGCTTTAAAATCTTTGATCTACGTGTTTATTCATTTTTCAATGTCTGAAAGTTTTCCAAAATTTTGCAACTATTTTTAGATTAAAATAAATACAGATACAAATCCAGAAAATATAAATTAAGATACAGAATATAATGGATATATCTCTATACGATTTTAGGTTACGATTTGATTGTTGTTCACTACATTTTTAATGTCTCCAATAGTATATTTATTGAAAAAAATAATGAATAAATTGTCATTATGGCATTTTTTTCGGTAAGTATCAAATATTGCATAATTTTTTTCTTAAAATTGTAAAAATTTAAAAAAAAATGAAATAATTTATTTAACAAATGGAATTGTCTCTTTATACCGGGTGATTATAATTAAAGTTACGATTTCAAAAATCGATAATTTTAAAACTACTGGTCAGAATGACTTGATATTTTAGCAGAACAATCGTGAGGCAATGGAATTTTGTTTGGCGAAGGAAAAAAAAGAGTTCCAAATTGTGCCGATAGATGGCGTTGTCAGGGTAATGTCAGGGGAAAGACCAAAAATGTATTCTTGAACTCTTTCCGGCGCGGTGTAAATTTGTTTGCAAAATGATGAAATAATAGACTGACACCGGAATTTACAAACGAATCCATTAGTAAAAAGAAACTTGCTTATTTTCTGGTTCTTAATGAAAGGAAAATTTTAATTAAATATTCTTTGTGCCGTTTGTCAGTTTTAGAATTAAAATTGGCTGTCCTTTTTTGTGACCACCGCCCCTTAAAGGGTTAAACATAGGAATGATGTTGCCAAAAGGAAAAAAATAGAGTTCAGAGATTTACTAAAAATTTATTAGCGAAAAGACAAGACTACGTGTTTACAGCGACGACAGCGATAATGACAAAAAAAGAAAAAAAAAAGAGCTTCATGGAACAAACACCTTACTGATTATTAAGGCATAAGTTGCTCAATATGCCCTCCGCCTTGTTCCGCTACTAACTGGAAGCGCAAAACGGCATGCTCCACAACAGATCGGAGGGTATCTGTACTAATGCAATGGGTGTGTTGTGTGATGCTTGCCTTCAAGTCGGCTAGATTCTGAATCCGCCCGCTATAAACAACATTCTTCAGGTACCCCCAAAGCCAGAAATCACACAGGTTTAAGTCGGGGGAACGTGGCGGCCACGTTGTTGGAAAATGGCGGCTTATGATCCTATCATCTGCGAAATTATCACTCAGTAGCTGCTTCACAGTAGTAGCAATGTGCGGAGGAGCGCCATCTTGCATGAATATTATGCGATCCACACACTGACGCTGTTGAAGTGCCGGAAGAACATGGTTACGCTAAAGTGCTTCATACCGCTTGCCAGTAACTGTGCAGGTAACGGGACCCGCAGGTGTGATCTCCTCGAAGAAAAATGGACCGACGATAAACGCTGCAGTTATTCCGCACCACACAGTGACCTTTTCAGACTGAAGAGGTAATGGCTGTAGCTGGGAAGGATTCTCGGTCGTCCATATCCTGCAATTTTGCGTATTTACAGAACCTTGCAAATGAAAGTGGGCTTCGTCAGACCACAGAATGTTCCATGGTCATCCGTTGTCCACTTCCATCCGGGCAAGAAATTGTAGTGCAAAAGATTGACGTGCTTCCAGGTCAGCAGGTAGCAACTCCGGCACATGAGTTATCTTGTACGGATAACAGCGTAAGACGTTCCGTAGGACTTTACGCACCGTGCTGTTCGGCATATCCAGCATTCGGCCAATCCCCCTTGCACTGCTGATTCCAGCATCACTGTCAGTATGTTCCTGTAATGCTGTAGCCACATCTTCCACTGCCGCAGCTGAAACTGGTTTCCTTCCTCTACCCCGTTTAACGTCAAATGAACCGGTCTCTTCGAATTTAGCAATCATTTTTTGCAGACCATTTGTTGTTATTGGACCTTTTTTTATGGATTTTAATGTCCGAAACTTCCTAATAGCTGTAAGTGCACAGTCATCGTTCTTATAAAAAAGCTTCAAGAGCAGAGCGCGATCCTTCATAGTCAGAGTCATGATGAAGCATTCAGGCAAAGAGCTGCTGCTCTGCATTTTTATGGTTGCTATGTCTGCGGTGCGCCTGTCACGTATTAGTAATTTGCATATCTTCAGACAATGTGAACCCAGACAGCGCCATCTATGGGCACATTTTGAAACTTTTTTTTTTCCTTCGCCAAACAAAATTCCATTGCCTCACGATTGTTCTGCTAAAATATCAAGTCAATCTGACCAGTAGTTTTAATTAAAATTATCGATTTTTGAAATCGTAACTTTAATTATAATCACCCGGTATTTAATTAAAATTTTCCTTTCATTAAGAACCAGAAAAATAAGCAAGTTTCTTTTTACTAATGGATTCGTTTGTAAATTCCGGTGTCAGTCTAATATTTCATCATTTTGCAAACAAATTTACTCCGCGCCGGAAAGGGTTCAAGAATACATTTTTGGTCTTTCCCCTGACATTACCCTGACAGCGCCATCTATCGGCACAATTTGGAACTATTTTTTTTCCTTCGCCAAACAAAATTCCATTGCCTCACGATTGTTCTGCTAAAATATCAAGTCATTCTGACCAGTAGTTTTAAAATTATCGATTTTTGAAATCGTAACTTTAATTATAATCACCCGGTATACTAATTATTTTGAATCATTCATTCAGTAATATATAATTTTTTGATTTATTTTTAAAATGGGTGTGAAATGTAATGAGATACTTCAAATCTCTTGAGTGTTTCGACATTTTCTCTGTTTTTAGTGATTCCTGCTACATGTCAGAATCAATGTTGCAAAATAAGTGATTTCAAATAGCACGGATATTTCAAAGTAATATCAATACCAATTGACATTTAATCAATAGAAACGCGATTTTTGTTTCTGTTTCAATTTTACTTTCTTTTTCTGTTTATTGCTTCGTTATAAGATATTATAATTATGGCTTGAATTGGATTTTTTTTATTTATGTTTAATACTATTGGATTTCATTTCTGAAATTGATCCCTTCTTTTAATTATTGATTTAATGTTTCAAAACGTTGCTATTGTTTCTAGTCTATAAAGTAGCATCAATTATTAACTATGCAATTTCACTTTTATTAATAGTATTAATCATTTTTTAGAAATAATTCAGTAATAAAAACACATTAGCATTTTTTACATATTTTGTAAAATTACATTCTTTTCTAATCCTGTCAATAACAGCAATAACTTTTTTTTTCAAAAGAAAAAAAAAGTACGTAACTTTAAAAAATACATTGTGTGTGTGTGTGTTCTTCGCTTAACATTAAATATAATGGGAATTTTATTCGAATTTTATATAAAAAAGCATTTTACATTAGAATTTTTTTTAAACTATTTAATTTTATGTTAACTTGGTTCTGGGTGATTTACACTTTTTATATTTTATGAAATAATTTCGGATTCGAATCAAAATATTTTCATTTCATACCAGTCACATGACCTGTTGTTGGTATATTTAGTGTTAAATGATGAGAAACTAGTTTGGTTACGTGAATGTCTTACGAATTACGTAATTTTTAATTCATTATTATTAATATTATTAATATTAATATTAATATTAATTTTCAAAATCCCTTATTACAGAATAAAAATAAATTATGAAATTTCTTTCCATTTTCTAAAATGATAAAAGGTGCAAGACGCCTTAAAGTTTCTTGCAGCGTAAGATATAATAACTTTAAATGCCAACAGTTTGACAAATTATTGCATCAGTCATTCCATTTTCCCCTAAAAGCCAACGATAGAAACCCAATTCTCTTAACAGGTTTCAGCACAACTCAATTTCATTAATGCAACATTATATTTTAAAGCCAACGTTTTTATCTTAAAACACAAGCACTTTCTGAAAATGAGTCCATACTACTACAAAATTGTGGCTGGTAAAAAGAAAGTAAAAGCTTAAAAAATAAAGTCACATAGATTGGCAACCAGTTACTTTATCATCAATGACCAATCAACTGGTATTGTACATTAGAGAAAGGCTTTTACTCTACGCTGCTGGAATGACTCGAAATTTAGATATAAAAACTGATTAAAAAATTGTAAAGAAGACTTTTGTTTTTTCTTTTTGTGTGGACCAAAAAATTGACAGTATGACAGAATTATCTTCGGGGGATCTTGTTTATGATAAAAGCATCTAAACAGGGACGTTGAATATTTTTTTTTCGGGAAACAGAATTAATTCAGGTGAAACATTAAAAAAATACAGACGATAATTCAGATTTATTTTTGATTTGATCGTTTCAGTTGGATTTGGAATTTATTCAGCCAGTCTGTTCATATTTCTAAATCTCATTGAAATTAGTAGCTATTCCAATTCAGTAAAATCTGTACAAATATGCCTGTTTTCTTAACAAGCACGCTACTCAGAAACTCAGATAAAAAGAGAAGAACTGTTAAATCAAAAATTTAGAAATAAAAGCATTGTACTTGCATTTCTCAATGTAATTTAATTCTTAAAAGAAAAAGAAAATAAAGAAAACATTCAGTAATTTATCTTGAAATAGAATTAATTCTGGATAAACATCACAGAGAATGCGGTTAATAATCTGCACTAATTTTTGATTCCATCGTTATGGACGACTATGGATTAATTCAGTCGATCGGTTCATATTTGTGCATTACAATAAACCTTCCAACTCTACACTGTAAAATAAGACAAATGTTTCTTAATCTAGGAAAACATAATATAATTACGAACGAAAATATACAATAACCTCTTCCGAGTTATTCACGATTCCGAAAACCGTTCTTTATTATTAGAAATATCAGAAACCAGTATATTTTTGAGATATAAAAAAAACATTGATAAAAAATGTGCTGTCAGTGCATTAATCAGTTTTCTCAACCTAGAATACCAGTTTTTCGGATGCTTTTGATTTTTCTGTAAACAGTTTCATGTTAAACAAATATGTTTTACAGGAAACATGATAAATTAACAGTATTAACACTAACATTAAAATTAATATTATTTTGTTATTTCTGCACATATAAATTCAATTACACATTGGGAAATGTTTAATTAAGAATTGACAGCTTTCTAAAAATCGATATTCCAGTTTATGAAAACTGATTAATAAACTATAAAAACTACTTGGAAACGTTTCCAAAAATTAGTAGCAGCAAAATAGACTTTGCTTTAATCTCGAAAATAATATAAGTTCTCTGTGGTTTCTAAATATACAGAACGCTTTGCAGAGTCGTTGGTAGCTTGGAAGACTTTATTGTATGTTTTTCTTCTTGGTTATATCATATTTTTGTCATTTCGAAACATTTATCTTTTTTACAGTGTAAATTTTTAACATAGACTACAAATAATTTAATTTAGACCATAAAAACTACTCGGAAACATTTCTGAAAATCACGGGCAGCAAAAGAAACTTTGTTTTTATAATTCCTTTTTTAAATTTCGAAAAAAAGTTTCTGAGGATTATAAAATATCAAAAAACACTTTCGCAATCGTGGGTGACTCCGAAGAGCTTTTTGTTCGTGGTTATATTTTATTTTCGTAGATTAAGAAACGTTTTCTTTTTTTACAGCGTAGTTTAGTAAAAACTGTATAAATATGTCTACGGATAAAGAAACTGCCTTTATGAAATTTAGGTTGATCAATTTAAAAGAGTACCCGTTGGTTTTCTTATTACCCTTAAATCTGACGGATGTGGCAACTATTCTAACACTGAAGTATAATTGTTTGAACCTTGTTTAAGTGTAGGAGACAATTTCCAACACAATTGGACTGTTACAACTTTAGTTGTGAGGCAAAGCAGCAATGGAGACGCATAATTTTACTTAATCTTGTGATAATTTTATTTTTGAAAAACATAATTGAATTCATTTTTTTTTTTTTTTTTACCTTGTCATTCCTTACAGCAAATGTTGAAAATGTTCGCCACCATTTTGAATGCAAACATGAACAGGTCGAATCAAGTTTTTTGACACACTTCGCAACATTGTTGGTGTTATTGACGAGATTTCTTCAGTTATGATTAGTTACAATTCATCGATGTCTGCAGGACTTCTATGGAAAACCTTATCTTTGAGATAACCCCACATTAAAAGAATCTAACGGGGTTAAATAAACGTTGAAAGAAGCAGACGATTTACTGAAATCATGTGTGCAGAATAGGATTAAAAATTACTAATGATGTTCTCGTGAATATATGTTAAAAAAAAAATAAATAAATAAATAAATAAACGAGTTTTCGCATTTAGAAATTGGAAAAAAGGTACCCGCAAATTAAATATAGACATATTAAATAAGTAATGATGTTGAAAGTCTTGCTGCATATATTATAGATGTGAATAAAACAAAAAGCTAATATCTCAAATGCCAGCTAATCATGAATAGTAAAAACACGCGATGACACTGACGGGTGATCGCTTATTAAAGCTTATGTATATGTAAATGATAATTTTGAGTAGCGACACTGTTAAGTAAAAAGGTGAATGTCTTCAATCACATTGCATTGGCGGTTGCATGAGAATTAGAAAGGCTTCAAATGTTTGGGAAGTGACATAGACCTTCAAGAGCAAAGGATTGATACTGTCAGCAAATTATAACAAACAGAAATAATTAAATTTGATATTATTTAAATAATTTGCGAAGACCTATTGAGCGATACATATTAAACTAAATTATTTAGTTACTAAAGTATTAATAAAAAATTAAATCAGTAAAAAAAAGTATAAAAATGATATTTACCTTATGTTCTTTTCAGTTTTCTTAAAAATACCTAAGAAGAAAAAAACGGGGTAAGTATGATACAATATTTAATGTATAACGAAGTAAAAATTGAAATTTGTAGTCCTGTAATAAATATTTTATAAATACCATAAAAAATTCAATAAAAATTTTATTTTTATTAAAGAACTTGCATTTTGAGAACTCTACTAATAATTAGTATTAGTTACAGCGTTTAAAATACTAGATTAAACGCTTTTCTCTTTCAAACTAAAATTTGTAATTAGTAAATCAATGTCGTGTGTTGTATAAGTGCAACACTATGCAACATATTATATTTTATAAACTACACTGTAAAAAAAGACAACGTTTCTTAATCTTCGAAGATATAATATAACCACGAACGAAAATATTCAATAAGCTCTTCAGAGTCACCCACGATTCCGAAATGAGATTAATGAGACATGCAAAAGATAGTTGTACAACAAACATTAACAGTATTTGCTTAGATACGTTCTTTCTATGATGAAAAAAAGAATAAACGTTTAATAAGCAGCGAACGGTTATTATTGACATCTTCCTTGAAACATTAAAGAGGTCAAAAATACGTGTAATTAATGAGATATGCAGAGAATTTTTCTGTAAGTGATTAATATACTTCAAAAATAAGTAATAAATTTTGTATTTTCGATTGTGTGTGTATGAATAAATCACTGAAATATCTCCCGCAGAAGATTTTTAATTTTTTGTTTAAATATAGTCTAGAAGTGTAAATCCATCACTCCCTCCCCTGGAGCTTTAGAAATCCCCACTGGTAATAAATATCTTAATTTAACACTTTTAACAACGCATAATTGTATAAAATAGACCGACTTTTGAGATTTAATGAACCAATAAGAGTTATCATCTAAACTAGTTTACAAAACAATGTTCCAAATTAAACTGCCAACTGACCTATATACAACACCCTTTATTTACTTTCTCATACAAAGAGAGACATTTAACAATTATTGCTCGGTTAGCCTTCAGTTTAGACGACTTTTCCAAAGACAATATAATGCTTTTATAACAAAAGGAACACAACACAGCCGCAATTGAAATAGGAAGAAAAACTTTAGTGAACCCATACACATACTCGTGTTACGCAAAACAGTGTCATCCGCATCTTCTTTGAAACATAATGGAGAGGAAAATCCTCAATGAGACATGCAAAGGATTGTTATACATTAAATATTTACGTAAATATTATTTGTTTGGATTCTGTTTTACTATGTAAAAAAAATAATAATAAGCAGGGTAACTGATACTAATATCGGCATTTTCCTTGAACATTAAAAACGTGAAAAATCCGTGTAGATTAAAGAAGCATGTAAAGAGTTGTTGAACAATAAATATATACATAAATACTATTTGATGAAAAAAGACCCATTTTAATAAGCAGGTAACCTGGTTTAGTATGGACATCTTTGAAATATTAAAGATGTGAAAACTCCATGAAGATTAATGAGACATGTAAAAGATAGTTGTACAACAAACGTTAATAGTATTTGCTTGGATACGTTCTTCTATGGAAAAAAATAAATAAACGTTTAATAAGAAGCGAACTAGATGCTATGTTCAATAAGGTTAACTGGGTGAAATATGTCCTCCAGATTCGTCCAGGATGGCTCAGTTGGTAGAGCATTGGCAGCTTTAGCCAAGAGAGCCCTGGTTCGAATCCCGGCCCGGACATTTTTCGTCCAATTGGCAAATTACAACTCACATGGTTTCTTTACCTGTTTCAATAATTGTGTTAAAATTAATTTAGTAAAATTATTATTCGAAACGCCATCACTAACTTTTTCGGGTACTTTTTAAGATTGCGCACGTGAAATAAATAAATAAATAAATTATA
The DNA here is from genome assembly GCA_963931845.1 of Maratus michaelseni. Lineage (NCBI taxonomy): Eukaryota > Metazoa > Arthropoda > Arachnida > Araneae > Salticidae > Maratus > Maratus michaelseni. The sequence continues at coordinate 112,264,176 of OZ007598.1, read as the reverse complement.
ATTACAAAATAAATAAAATGAAATAAATAATAAATAATAATAAATTAATTAATTAAAAATAAAATAAATAAATAAATAAATACAAAATAAATAAAGTGCGTAATTTTAAAAACTACGTGAAAAATTAAATGATAGCATTTCAAATAACTTCATAGAGCGTACAATTATAAAATATTCTTATTTGTTTTGATAATGGCTCAGATTGAGCTGAAACATGTCGACAGTCTAATAAAACTTATTTTACTGTTTATAATATTTTTATTTTACGTCTTCTAGTAATTGAAAGAGGTATATTTTATTATTGTTTACTTTTTTATTTTATTTCTTTAGAAAGGTTACAATAAAACAAAAACTAAATTTTATTTTATAGTAACAAGTGCATAAAATAAAGAAAAAAATATTCAGTAACAAATTGTATGCATGTAATTATATTTCTTTATTTAGATAGTGCAGATTTTTAAAATATTCATGATGGAAGTCTGATTGCGCTTGTTATTGTTATGCAACATAAAAATGATTCAATTCATAGTGGACTTGTCTCCCTTTAAAAAAAAAACACATTTGAAATATCGTTGATCCAATAAATTACAATTAACATATTAATACTGATATTAAAATATATTTATTGTGAATTGATTAAAAACACAAATTTCATGTTAATTTGTAATAATACTTACCTTTATCTATTTTGTTTTAAACAAAATGAAATTGCCCCACTTTAAAAATCAATGGCTTATTTCATCAACATAATACTAATTCATAATTTATTTTCAAAAGTTTTCCAATTTACGCAGCCTATGTTTCTCAACCAGGTAAAAAATTCACCGCGTTTCAAATTTTTGCGACCTCCCTGTATAAAACATTCGTCTCTTATTTTTCCATAAAAAGAGAGACATTCAACAATTATTTCTTGATTAGCCTTCAATTTAGGCACATTTTTCAAAGACAATTCAATGCTTTTATACACACACTCGTATTATGCCAAACTATTCTTGTCCTTGAAGGCGTGAAAATTCCTTAATGAGAAATACAAAAGATCGTTCAACAACAAAAGTTTTTGTTGCTATTATTATTATTATTTCTTTGGATTATTCTCGTCTTATGAGTCAAGTTTTTTTTTTAATAAATTATAATTATTCTTATTATTTGAAATTCGAAATGCATAAAAATGAGCAATCAAAAGATCTTTATTATTTAGCGATGTGAAAAAGACAATTAGTATGGATTTTACGGACAAATAAAAGCTATCATTTATCGAAACTAATTTAGTTAAAAAGTAAAAATTGCAATTTTAAATACTAAAACTCACCTATATTTAACGCTCTTATTTTCCCATGTAAAGAACATTTAACTGCTGTTGCTTGATTGCCCTACAATTTAGATAACGTTTCACAAGACAATATTTGTACTTTTATAAGAAAAAAATCAACTGCAGTTATAAAAAGAAGAAAACCTTTATGAGCCCGTAAACATACTCGTTTTACGCCTAACAATGTCACCCGCATCCGCATCTTTATTGTTATCCTTGAAGCATTAAAGACGTAGAGAATCCTTAATGAGAAATGCAAAGCATCGTTCAACAACAAATGTTTATGTTGTTATTATTATTATTATTTCTTTGGGTTATTCTCGTCTTATGAATCAAGTTTTTTTTAATAAGTTATAGTTATAATTATTATTTGAAATTCGAAATGCATAAAAATGAGCAATCAAAAGATCTTTATTATTTAGCGATGCAAAAAAGACAATTTGTATGGATTTTATGGAAAAATAAAAGCTATCATTTTTCGAAACTAATTTAGTTAAAATATAAAAATTGCAATTTTAAATACCAACTCACCTATATTTAACGCTCTTCACTTATTTTCCCATGTAAAGAACATTTAACTGCTGTTGCTTGATTGCCCTACAATTTAGATAACGTTTCACAAGACAATATTTGTACTTTTAAAAGAAAAAAATCAACTGCAGTTATAAACAGAAGAAAACCTTTAGTGAGCCCGTAAACATACTCGTTTTACGCCTAACAATGTCACCCGCATCCGCATCTTTATTGTTATCCTTGAAGCATTAAAGACGTAGAAAATCCTTAATGAGAAATGCAAAGCATCGTTCAGTTTATGTTATTATTATTATTATTATTTCTTTGAATTGTTCTCGTCTTATGAATCAAGTTTTTTAATAAGTTATAATTATTCTTATTATTTGAAATTCGAAATGCATAAAAATGAACAATCAAAAGACCTTTATTATTTAGCGATGTGAAAAAGACAATTTGTATGGATTTTACGGACAAATAAAAGCTATCATTTATCGAAACTAATTTAGTTAATAAATAAAAATTGCAATTTTAAATACTAACTCACCTATATTTAACACGCTTTACTTATTTTCCCATGTAAAGAACATTTAACCGTCGTTGCTCGATTACCCTACAATTTAGATAACGTTTCGAAAGATAATATTTGTTCTCTTATAATATAAAAAAAAATTATCAACTGCAGTTATAAAAGGAAGAAAACCTTTAGTGAGCACGTAAACATACTCGTTTTACGCCTAACAATGTCTTTATTGTTATCCTTGAATCATCAAAGACGTAGAAAATTCTTAATTCATGATAAATGCAAAGCATCGTTCTACAACAAATGTTTATGTTGTTATTATTATTATTCCTTTGGATTATTCTCTTCCTATGAACCATTTTTTTAATAAGTTATAATTATAGTTATTATTTGAAATTCGAAAGGCACAGAAATGAACATTGAAAAGCGTTTTGTTATTTAGCAATGCAAAAAAGACATTTTGTGTGGATTTTACGAACAAATAAAAACTATCATTTTTCTAAACTAATTTAGTTAAAAAAATAAATATTGCAATTTTAACTATCTATTGATGTATATTTAACTCTCCTCGCTTAATTTCTCATTTAAAGAACATTTAACTGTTAATGCTCGATTATCTTACAATTTAGATAACGTTTCCAAAGACAGTATAATAAGGTTTTATAACAAAAAGCACAACACAACCTCAGATGTAAAAAGAAGACAAACTTTAGTGAACCCGTAAACATACTCGTGTTACAGCCTAACAATGTCATCCGCATCTTTATTCTTGTCCTTGAAGCATTAGAGGCACAGAAAATCTTTAATGAAACATGCAAAAGATCGTTCTACAACAAATGTTTACATTGTTATTATTATTATTATTATTCCTTTGGATTATTCTCGTCTTATGATTCAAGATTTTTAATAAATTATAATTAAACTTATTATTTGACATTCGAAAGGCACAGAAATGAACACTGAAAAGCGTTTTGTTATTTAGCGATGCAAAAAAGACATTTTGTGTGGATTTTACGGACAATAAAAACTACCATTTTTCTAAACTAATTTAGTTAAAAAAAAATAAATATTGCAATTTTAACTATCTATTGATGTATATTTAACTCTCCTCGCTTTATTTCTCATTTAAAGAACATTTAACTGTTAATGCTCGATTATCTTACAATTTAGATAACGTTTCCAAAGACAGTATAATAAGGCTTTTATAACAAAAAGCACAACACAACCTCAGATGTAAAAAGAAGACAAACTTTAGTGAACCCGTAAACATACTCGTGTTACAGCCTAACAATGTCATCCGCATCTTTATTCTTGTCCTTGAAGCATTAGAGGCACAGAAAATCTTTAATGAAACATGCAAAGGATCGTTCTACAACAAATGTTTACATTGTTATTATTATTATTATTATTCCTTTGGATTATTCTCGTCTTATGATTCAAGATTTTTAATAAATTACAATTAAACTTATTATTTGACATTCGAAAGGCACAGAAATGAACACTGAAAAGCGTTTTGTTATTTAGCGATGCAAAAAAGACATTTTGTGTGGATTTTACGGACAATAAAAACTACCATTTTTCTAAACTAATTTAGTTAAAAAAATAAATATTGCAATTTTAACTATCTATTGATGTATATTTAACTCTCCTCGCTTAATTTCTCATTTAAAGAACATTTAACTGTTAATGCTCGATTATCTTACAATTTAGATAACGTTTCCAAAGACAGTATAATAAGGCTTTTATAACAAAAAGCACAACACAACCTCAGATGTAAAAAGAAGACAAACTTTAGTGAACCCGTAAACATACTCGTGTTACAGCCTAACAATGTCATCCGCATCTTTATTCTTGTCCTTGAAGCATTAGAGGCACAGAAAATCTTTAATGAAACATGCAAAGGATCGTTCTACAACAAATGTTTACATTGTTATTATTATTATTATTATTCCTTTGGATTATTCTCGTCTTATGATTCAAGATTTTTAATAAATTACAATTAAACTTATTATTTGACATTCGAAAGGCACAGAAATGAACACTGAAAAGCGTTTTGTTATTTAGCGATGCAAAAAAGACATTTTGTGTGGATTTTACGGACAATAAAAACTACCATTTTTCTAAACTAATTTAGTTAAAAAAATAAATATTGCAATTTTAACTATCTATTGATGTATATTTAACTCTCCTCGCTTAATTTCTCATTTAAAGAACATTTAACTGTTAATGCTCGATTATCTTACAATTTAGATAACGTTTCCAAAGACAGTATAATAAGGCTTTTATAACAAAAAGCACAACACAACCTCAGATGTAAAAAGAAGACAAACTTTAGTGAACCCGTAAACATACTCGTGTTACAGCCTAACAATGTCATCCGCATCTTTATTCTTGTCCTTGAAGCATTAGAGGCACAGAAAATCTTTAATGAAACATGCAAAGGATCGTTCTACAACAAATGTTTACATTGTTATTATTATTATTATTATTCCTTTGGATTATTCTCGTCTTATGATTCAAGATTTTTAATAAATTACAATTAAACTTATTATTTGACATTCGAAAGGCACAGAAATGAACACTGAAAAGCGTTTTGTTATTTAGCGATGCAAAAAAGACATTTTGTGTGGATTTTACGGACAATAAAAACTACCATTTTTCTAAACTAATTTAGTTAAAAAAATAAATATTGCAATTTTAACTATCTATTGATGTATATTTAACTCTCCTCGCTTAATTTCTCATTTAAAGAACATTTAACTGTTAATGCTCGATTATCTTACAATTTAGATAACGTTTCCAAAGACAGTATAATAAGGCTTTTATAACAAAAAGCACAACACAACCTCAGATGTAAAAAGAAGACAAACTTTAGTGAACCCGTAAACATACTCGTGTTACAGCCTAACAATGTCATCCGCATCTTTATTCTTGTCCTTGAAGCATTAGAGGCACAGAAAATCTTTAATGAAACATGCAAAGGATCGTTCTACAACAAATGTTTACATTGTTATTATTATTATTATTATTCCTTTGGATTATTCTCCTCTTATGATTCAAGATTTTTAATAAATTATAATTAAACTTATTATTTGACATTCGAAAGGCACAGAAATGAACACTGAAAAGCGTTTTGTTATTTAGCGATGCAAAAAAGACATTTTGTGTGGATTTTACGGACAATAAAAACTACCATTTTTCTAAACTAATTTAGTTAAAAAAAATAAATATTGCAATTTTAACTATCTATTGATGTATATTTAACTCTCCTCGCTTAATTTCTCATTTAAAGAACATTTAACTGTTAATGCTCGATTATCTTACAATTTAGATAACGTTTCCAAAGACAGTATAATAAGGCTTTTATAACAAAAAGCACAACACAACCTCAGATGTAAAAAGAAGACAAACTTTAGTGAACCCGTAAACATACTCGTGTTACAGCCTAACAATGTCATCCGCATCTTTATTCTTGTCCTTGAAGCATTAGAGGCACAGAAAATCTTTAATGAAACATGCAAAGGATCGTTCTACAACAAATGTTTACATTGTTATTATTATTATTCCTTTGGATTATTCTCGTCTTATGATTCAAGATTTTTAATAAATTATAATTAAACTTATTATTTGACATTCGAAAGGCACAGAAATGAACACTGAAAAGCGTTTTGTTATTTAGCGATGCAAAAAAGACATTTTGTGTGGATTTTACGGACAATAAAAACTACCATTTTTCTAAACTAATTTAGTTAAAAAAAATAAATATTGCAATTTTAACTATCTATTGATGTATATTTAACTCTCCTCGCTTAATTTCTCATTTAAAGAACATTTAACTGTTAATGCTCGATTATCTTACAATTTAGATAACGTTTCCAAAGACAGTATAATAAGGCTTTTATAACAAAAAGCACAACACAACCTCAGATGTAAAAAGAAGACAAACTTTAGTGAACCCGTAAACATACTCGTGTTACAGCCTAACAATGTCATCCGCATCTTTATTCTTGTCCTTGAAGCATTAGAGGCACAGAAAATCTTTAATGAAACATGCAAAGGATCGTTCTACAACAAATGTTTACATTGTTATTATTATTATTCCTTTGGATTATTCTCGTCTTATGATTCAAGATTTTTAATAAATTATAATTAAACTTATTATTTGACATTCGAAAGGCACAGAAATGCACACTGAAAAGCGTTTTGTTATTTAGCGATGCAAAAAAGACATTTTGTGTGGATTTTACGGACAATAAAAACTACCATTTTTCTAAACTAATTTAGTTAATAAATATTGCAATTTTAACTATCTATTGATGTATATTTAACTCTCCTCGCTTAATTTCTCATTTAAAGAACATTTAACTGTTAATACTCGATTATCTTGCAATTTAGATAACGTTTCCAAAGACAGTATAATAATGCTTTTATAACAAAAAAAAAAAAAAAAAAAAAAAAAGAAAAAAAGAAAAAAAAAAAAAAAAAGAAAAAGCACTACACAATCACAATTGTAAAAAGACAAACTTTAGTGAACCCGTAAACATACTCGTGTTACAGCCTAACAAATGTCACCCGCATCTTTATTCTTGTCCTTGAAGCATTAGAGGCATTGAAAAACTTTAATGAAACATGCAAAGAATCGTTCGACAACAAATGTTTACATTGTTATTATTATTATTATAGCGATGCGAAAAAGACATTTTGTATATATTTTACGAATAAATAAAGGCTACACTGTAAAAAATGACCAATGTTTCTTATTTTATGAAAATATGCTATAACCACGAACGAAAATATAATATAATCTTCTGAGTTCTCCGAAATTTCCGAATAGCATGTTACATTGTCTTTTGAATCCCCAGAAACGAATACATTTTCAAAATTTAAAGAATAATTTATAAAAACAAATTATTTTTAGCTGCTCGAATTATTCAGTAACGTTTCCGAAGGATTTTTATAGTGTATTAATTAGTGTCCTCAGCCTGGAATATCTGTTTCTCGAATGTTATCCATTCTCAAGTACACGTTTTCAGCCGCATAAGTTAATTTATACATGAGAGAGTAAAGGAATAATCTTAATTTTAATGTTATTTTTAACGCTGTTAATTTTGCATGCTTGTCTGTTAAACATTTTTTTTTGAGCATGAAAATGTTTACTTTAGAATTGATAGCATTAAAAAAACAGGTATTCCAGGCTGAGGACACTAATTAATACACTATAAAATCCCTTCGGAAACGTTTCTGCAAAATTCGGGCAGCTAAAAATAATTTGTTTTTATAAATTATTCTTTACATTTTGAAAATGTATTCATTTCTAGGGATTCAAAAGACAATGTAACATGCTATTTGAAATTTCGGATAACTCAGAAGATTATATTATGTTTTCGTTCGTGGTTATAGCATATTTTCATAAAATAAGAAACATTGGTCATTTTTTACAGTGTATCGTTTAGCTAAACTAATTTAGTTAAAAGTTAAATATTGCAATTTTAACTACCTACTGATGCATATCTAACGCTCCATCCCTTAATTTCCAATTTAAAGAACGTATAACTGCTAATGCTCGATATATCTTGAAATTTTGTTAACATTTCCAAAGACAATATAATGCTTTTATAACAAAAAGCACTACACAACCGCAATTGTAAAAAGAAGATTAGTGAACCCGTAAACATACTCGTGTTACAGCCTAACAATATGTCATCCGCATCTTTATTCTTGTCCTTGAAGCATTAGAGGCATAGTAAATCTTTAATAAAACATGCAAAGGATCGTTCTACAACAAATGTTTACATTGTTATTATTATTATTCTTTTGGATTATTCTCGTCCTATAAATAAAGTTTTTTAATAAGTTATAATTATAGTTATTATTTTAAATTCGAAAGACATAGAAATGAACACTGAGAAACGTTTTGTTTTTTAGAGATGCAAAAAAGACATTTTGTATGGATTTTACAGACAAATAAAAGTTATAATTATAGTTATTATTTGAAATTTGAAAGGCATAGAAATGAACACTGAAAATCTTTTGTTATTTAGCAATGCGAAAAAGACATTTTGTATGGATTTTACGAACAAATAAAAGCTATCGTTTATCTAAACTAATTTAGTTAAAAAATAAATATTACAATTTTACCTACCTACTGATGTATATCTAACGCTCCATCGCTTAATTTTCAATTTAAAGAACGTTTAACTGCCAATGCTCGATTATCTTGCAAATTTGATAACGTTTCCAAAGACAATATAATTTTTTTATAACAAAAAGTCCTACACAACTACAAATGTAAAAAGACAAACTTTAGTGAACCCGTAAACATACTCGTGTTACAGCCTAACATGTCATCCGCATTTTTATTGTTATCCTTGAAGCATTAAAGACGTAGAATATCCTTAATGAGAAATGCAAAGGATCGTTGTACAACAAATTTTTACATTGTTATTATTATTATTATTCCTTTGGATTAATCTCGTCTTATGAATCAATAATTTAATGAAGTTAGAGAACGTTTAAAGAACGGTTAAAGAACGTTTAACTGCTAATGCTCGATTATCTTGCAATTTTGATAACATTTCCAAAGACAATATAATGCTTTTATAACAAAAAGAACAACACAACCGCAGTTGCAAAAAAAAAAAAAAAAAAAAAAAACTTTATAGTGAACCCGTAAACATACTCGTGTTACATCCTAACAATGTCACTGGCATCTTTATTCTTGTCCTTGAAGCATTAGAGGCATAATAAATCTCTAATGAAACATGCAAAGGATCGTTGTACAACAAATGTTTACGTAATTAGTATTTATTTCTGTTCTCTTATGTTATGAAAACTATTTTGTTCATGAAAAAATTGTCATTGAAATGATCAATATTTAAATTCGGAATTTCCCAAATGAACAATTAAAATCGTTCTGTTTTATGATACCAATAAGTATATAATTAAAAATAGTTTTTTATTTTCTTCATGACTGCAATTCTTGATTTACAAAGAAATTTCTGTTACATTATACGTTAAATTGGCGTGGCCGCTGAACCTGATTATGTAAAATTAACCACTTTTTTATTCTTGGTAGAAAGCTCGAGCTAGTGACTTTAGTTAAAACAATTATAATTTTTGTTGGATTTCTTTTTTAAAACAGGAAAGAAATAAAAGAATTATTTAAACTAATCTTTTTTAAAGATTTTTAAATGGATTTTTCAACGTATAAAATATTTTAATTTATATTAAACTATTGATTGATTAAAGCCCATTTTAGTAAAAATATATAATACACTCTTTATTATTTTATTTATATATATTTTTTCTTTTTAGTGTTTAAAATATTTCGTTGTTCCAATTTGACAATCAGTTGGCCTATTTTGGCAAGCGTGACTTTGGCGGATAAATATATCCTTTGCTGTTGCAACTCGTAAACAATTTTAACCATACAGAATATTTGGCGGTTTATCACCTGTGGCGAGCGAACGGAAAAATGTCGACATATTAATTTATAATTAAATTCTAAAAATATTAAAATGTTGTATTGTCATGGGAAACACACGTGCTTTTATAATTCTATACATACGTTTTATAATTCTTGTAACGTATCAGGAAGTCGATGAAAAATAGATTACAAAATTCCATCTTTAGACGTAAAAACCAAGTACAGTTAAATAAAAAAGTGTAAAAAGAGATTTTGAAGTAATTTTACGAAATAAAATATATCGCGTAAACAAACAGTGTTCAAACTTTAATTATCCGCTGACCTATATACAAATTCTTATACAAAACAACATCGTTCGCTTATTTTCTCTTATAAAGAGAGACATTTAACAGTTATTTATTACTCGGTTAGCCTTCGATTTCTGACTTAGAAAAAAACAAAAAAAAAACAACAACAATACAACGATTTTATAACAAAAGAAACAACACAATCGTATTTGAAAAATAAAAAATAAAAAAATAAAAAAGAGGAAAATTTTAGTAAACCCATACTCGTGTTACGCCAAACAATGTCATCCGCGTCTTTATTCTTGTCCTTGGAAGCATTAAAGGAGTGAAACATCTTTAATGAGATGTGCAAAGAATCGCTGTACAGAAAATATTTTACGCTGTTATTATTTGTTTATTTTACCTATTCATTTAAGGACAATTTCGTTGATAAACATGAACTATTTTTCATAAAGATGAACAAGTTAAGAGAACTTTCTGCCTAACTTGTGTAATGAATATAAATATAACAAGAAAGAAAAATCATGCATCAAGTATAGATTATGAAACATTTTCCAACATATCCAGAATACTGTAAACAAAACTTCACAGTTTAAAACTTTGATAAAAACTTTGTGAAATATATTATCAAAGTAAAGGTCAAGGTCAAACAGGGTAGGGAGACCTACGTTTCGACTTGAGCTCAACTAGCCCGCCCAGCAGGTTTCATTACCTAATTATACCGCGCATTACTAAATTATACTTTGCGATATTGAACAATTCGCGATATTGAAAATTATATTATGTAATGCTGAAATACAAATTCTGAAAACACAAAATTAAAAAAATACAAATTCTGAAAATACAATTTACCAATCCTACTAAGCAGCACTAAATACTACTAAGTAATAATGAGCAATAATACTACCATGTAATAATACTGTAAGATGCTGAAGTAGATAATAATAATGGATAGAAGTAAGCACTAAATGAACAATAATGAATGAATAACAATACAAAACTTTTCTGTAAACAATGATAAATTACGCTAAAAATACTAAATGACACTGTATAATGCTATTAAGAGTAACTAAATTGTTAAGATTAGAGTTTATGTAGTGTGTAAAGGTTTTGGAAAACGAATAACACTTTTTAAAAATCCATTTTCCACAATTTCCATGTATAGTCCGAAAATTATCCGAATTCTTTTGTGCAGTCTTGTATAACATCCATAGACTTTATACACACCAAGTAATATGCAAAAAATTAATTTAATTTAAAAATGCGTACCACAACTGAAAACACTCTTCCAGCAATTACTCTTAATAGACAGTACTGTATCCGAATTATTTTGTGTGTCTCTGTAAATGGAATGCTATGTACATGATATTCTATAGTAAGCCTTCTTGTAGTACACCTCAGTGATGTATATATGATCGTCAATATGTTTGAAATTGTGTAACATCATTAAATACATTGCAAATGATTTTTCTTCACAGATCGTAATATAACGGGATTCTTTTGAATGTCCCTTCAAATGAACTATATTCAATTTAATCATTTCAATTTAAATAACGGACATGTCATAGTAAACTCCAATAACGTATATCAAATGCATGACAATTCTGTTACATTTACGCAAGTGAGAGTACAGAGAGATAAAGAGATACACAGACAAACGGAATCCACAAATACTTTTCAACTATGTTGGAAATTATTAACACATGTCTAGTTTCACAATATAAAAAAATCATCCTTATTATTTCAGTGAAATGAAATATATCGCTTGTATGAGAGAAATGAGCATGCCTTTTTAACACTTTCCAACCTAGTTGAAAAGTGTTTATGACTTCGGTTTGTCTGGCCGTCTGGCCATCTGCCGTCTGCCCGTCTATCCGTGCTCTAACTCCCGTAAATATGCTCGGATTACTCTGCAATTTTTAAATGTTATTGTCGTTAACTGTAGCATGTTCCCTATTTCAACTGAAGTGTGTAGCACTTATAGTTTTTTTTTACAGGGACACTCAAAAGAGTTCCGTTACATTACGGTCTATGGGGAAAAATCATTTGCGGTTCATTTTAATGGTGTTACATAATTTCAAGCACATCGTAATTGATATACATCACTAAGGTGCATTACAAGAAGCTTAATATGGAATAGGGTGTGCATAGCACTTATAGTTACTTTACAGGGACAGTCAAAATAATTCCGTTACATTACGTCTATGGAGAAAAATCGTCTGCGGTTTATTTAAATAATGTTTCACTATTTTAAACGCATTGAAATTTATATAGATCACTAAGGTGCATTACAAAAGGCTTATTACAGAATAGTGTGTGTATAGCAGTCATCGTTCATTGACAGGGACGCACAAAAGAATTCTCTACTGTCTGTTAACAATAATTCCTGGAAGTTCGTTTTAAGTTACTGAACGCGATTTTAAATTAAACTCACTTTTTGTTTATTACGTGGTGTGTATAAATTCTGTAGATCCTATACAGGGTAAGCACAAAAGTTCGCGAACACATTTCCGTTTATTGACATAAACTCCAGAAGGAGAATTTTAAGCTGTGCTACGTTTCTTAACTGAACTAAAATTTAGCATCCTATGTAGTATGTATACAAATATATAGATCCTATACAGGGCTGAATAAAAGTATTCGGATTTTTTTACCAAATATTGTATATGTTGGAAATAAGTGTTGGAAATTCCTGAAATTACGTTTTTAAATAGGTTATGCGTTTTCCAAATTGTTTACTTCGATGTTATCTTTAAGCTTATTAAACGGTAATGATTTGTAAAATTATTTTGGAAGCATTGGAAAGTGTTACATAATCTATGCTTGACGCATGATTTTTCGTTCTTGTGTTTTTCTTATTACGTATGCCACGGTTACAAATACGAATTTTTTTTCTAACACCCGACAGCGTTGCATAAAATTCACCATGGAGATCTTATTTTGCGAATGATTGCCTCCATGGTTTAATATTTTTATGACTCATAGTGAACGAATCTCTTGTGTTTATTTACTCTAATGGATTGAGATATTCGGCTGTTAATTTAATTTCCACTGAAGTTATCTCAGAATCTATACATTTTTGAATGTAACTCATCTCTGAAACAAACAATTTTTTCGTACGATCTTTCTAAAAATGTAACTTTTATGCAATGCTATTCGAAAAAATAAATTTGAATAAAAATGGCCGCTTGGCATAGGAAAAAAGTGATGGTTTGCCCGTATTTGTTTTCCTCAGTCACATGACTTGCGCTTTTATTAAATAGATTGCGTACGATAGGATGTAATAGAATAAAGAAAATATTTATTAATATCTTTTTAAGTTTTGATTCGATTTTCACAAAAGTTGAAATGACTCGACAAAATTCTGCAACGATAATATATATTAAATTTCAAACCATTCGGTTGGGTAATTTTAGTGCTGTTATATGCGGACGGACGGACGGACGGACGGACCAGACGACGACTATAAGTGCTGCATATTTATATAACTACGAACGCAACAAAAAACAGTGTTCAAACTTTAGTACCTATATACAAACCCTTATACAAAACAACACCCTTCATTTATTTTCTCTTATAAAGAGAGGCATTTAACAGTTATCACTCGGTTAGCCTTCGATTTAGACATTTTTTTTTTTTTTTCAAAAACAATACAACGATTTTATGACAAAAGGAACAACACAGTCGTAATTGAAAAAAATAAAAGAGGAAAATTTTAGTGAGCCCATACATACATACTCGTGTTACGCTAAACAATGTCATCCACATCTTTATTCCTGTCCTTGGAAGCATTAAAGGAGTGGAACATCGCTGTACACAAAATATTTCACGCTGTTATTATTTGTTTATTTTTCATTTATTCATATAAGGACGATTTCGTTGATAAACGTGAACTACTTTTTAAATTTGATAAACATGAAGATGAACAATTATGAAAACTTTCTGCATTACTTGTGCAATACATAAATGCCAAAAGAAAAGAAAGAACAAGTTGGAAATTGTACGTCAAACGTGACAAACGAGGTGCATTTGTACTATAGCTTGTTATATAAATATTCAGATGTTGATGATTTTTAATTCTGTGAAATGAATTCTATCGTCTGCAGATTAAGTTCTGTAATAAAATAAGTATCTCGGTCGCTTGACGATTAAACCTCGGAAGCTCCTATAACAAAAAGAACCATTTTTTTTTATTCCAATTTCTTAATAAATATTTTTATTAATATTTTCTAAAGTTTTGATTCAATTTTCTTAAAATTTGAAATGTCTCGACAAAATTCTGAAAAGATAATATGTCTTAAATTTCAAACCATTCGGTTGGGTAGTTTTTGCGTTGTTATATGCGGCCGGACGGACAGACAGGCGGACGGACCAGACGACGACAATAGGTGCTACGTATTTATATAATTACGAACGCACCTAAAAATCATGCGACAAGCATAGATTACGAAACAACACATTCAGAATAATGTAACAAAATTACGGATAACATAAATAAACATAAATAAACATAATAAAACATAAATTCGATTAATTATCCGAATATTGTTAGTAATTTCTGAAATTGATTTATAGGTGCTGTTCGTACTTATATAAATACGTAGCACCTACAGGCGTCGTCTGCTCCTTCCGTCCGTCCGTCTGACAGTCTGTCCGCATATAACAGCGAAAAAACTACCCAACCAAATGGTTTCAAATTTAATATATATTATCGTTGCAGAATTTTGTCGAGTCATTTCAAATTTTATGAAAATCGAATCAAAACTTAAAAAGATATTAATAAAAGTTTTTTCTTTATTCTATTAAATCTTATTGTACGTAATCTATATGATAAAAGCGCAAGTCATGTGACTGGGGAAAACAAATACGGGCAAACCACGTCTTTTTTCATATGTCAGGCGGCCATTTTGATTCAAAATTATTTTTTCAAATAAAATTGCATAAAATTTACATTTTTAGAAAGATTATTGAAAAAAATTGTTTGTTTGAAAGATGAGTTACGTTAAAAAATGTATAGATTCTCAAATAACTTCAGTGGAAATTAGGTTGACAGCTGAATATCTCAATCCATTAGAGTAAATAAACACAGGACATTCGTTCATATGAGTCATAAAAATATTAAACCATGGACGTAATCATTCATAAAGCAATATCTCCATGGTGAATTTTACAGTGTCTGGTGTAGAAAAATAATTTTGCATTTGTAAACGTGGCATAAGTAATAAGAAAAAAAAGGCATGCTCATTTCGCTCATAGCAGACGATATAATTCATTTCACCGAAATATAAAAAAAAATGTGTAAACTACTTATCAAATGCATTGCAATTCAAATAAAATCGAGTCTTGATGACGTCACAAACTTTAAAGGCTCGATTACTGAATTGCTTGAAAGAAACATCCTTATAACTCCAAAAATAATAATCCTATTAACAAGCGGTTTATTGCATCTGATTAAGCGTCAAATTTCCAATTAAAATATATCTTTGAAGTGAAATTTGGATGAAATACAGGGTCATGAAAAATCGAAGAGTAAGGCAA
This sequence comes from Maratus michaelseni, assembly GCA_963931845.1. Lineage (NCBI taxonomy): Eukaryota > Metazoa > Arthropoda > Arachnida > Araneae > Salticidae > Maratus > Maratus michaelseni. The sequence goes on along the minus strand of OZ007598.1, from coordinate 112,248,583 downwards.
ATAGGATTCCAAATATCTCGACAACTAATTATCCGATCAACTTCATGCTTGATGCAAAATTTATGTTTTTTTATTGTCTTTAATATTCATTTCTTAAAATAACCAATTTCAAAAATTTTTATATACCTTTTATCAGAACGAATATTTCGAGAGTCCGAAAAAAATATTTCCGGTTAATCGAGGTTATTGAAATGAAATAGGCTTCTTCTCATTATTACATACTAAGTACATACCAAATTGCAAGTCTCTATCTCAATTTTAATTTTTTCGGGAGGTAGAGCGTTTACAGACACACAGACACACAGACGGACGGCAAATTTTTTTTTTCTAAAAATGTGTTTTTCGGAATCTCCAGTGTCTGAAACGTGTAAATCCGTCAAAAAAAAATTTTCGATTTTCAAAACGATTACAAGACTTACCCTATACTACGTATGATGGGTAAGTAAAAGGATGATTTTTTTTTTTTTTTTTACATTGTGAAGCTAGTTAAAAAAGGATCCTACGTCACAGTATATTTTCCTATGTCACGTTTAACGTACAATTTCGAACTTGTTTAAATATGTTATGTGTTTTTCGAATTGTTTACTTCGATAACATCTTTCACCTTATTAAACTGTTAAGATTTGTAAAATTATTTTGAAAGTGTTTGAAAGTGGCATATAATCTAAGCTTAACGCATGATTTTTTTGTTCTTATTTTAAATTATCTTCACACAACTGTGAAATAATATTTGCATGTACATTTTCCTGCACCAAAGTCCTTTAAAAACTTTGCAAATAACTATGATTTTTTTTTAATCCATTTTGCTAATTTTAAAATGTTCCAGGTGTTTTATTATTATTATTTTTTATTTTATATTACTATTGCTTAAAAATAAATGGCAAAAAAACTTTGGAATAGTTTGCTAATTCTTTATCAATTAATGTTTATAAAACATGCTGAATCTACATTTTTATTAGAATCTCACGCTTCAATAAACATTAATTGCCTTTTAATAACGTATATATATATTTTTTTTTCTGAAATGCTTCTTAAGTTTTTATTTCAAATTGGAAAACGAATCTAAATTGCAATTTTTTTGCATTTTGAATTAAAAAAATATATATATATAATACATTATGCATTTTGCCGATGTAAGTGTTTTTTTTTTGTTGTTGTTGTTGTTGTTGTTTTTTTGAAAAATGCTTTTAAAACATATTTGTTGGTTTTGAAATATCTTTGAACCTTTCAAACGCTTTTAATAATAATAATAAAAAATGCAGATGCAGGTTTGTCAGTGCGTTACTTACTGGGGGGGAAAAAAATCATGCCGATTTTTGTTCAATTCAATGCAAAATGTTTAATTAATATTTTATCCAGAAAGAAATTTTAATGAATAAGATAATTGTTTTGAAAATTATTTTGTAACTTCTGTAAATACGTATGGAAGGAGATCTTGACTTTTCCCCTACAATTAAAGTGATCGGATGTGATGTCACAACGATCTCAACTATCACAGTCACAGTGAGCCAAAATGTGACACACATTTCAGAGTCACATAGTGACTTTCGTTTGAATGCATATTTGAACATATTTATAACACTTTAAATTAAGAGCACACGAATTCCTCTAAAATGGTTATTTTTTTTTTTTTTTTACAGATCTTGTACATCGGTAAACATCAAAGATGATGTATATTTAATATTAATAGACGTGAAATGTGCACAGGATTTGAAATCAAAGATATCTGTTTCAGAAATGAAAACTTTAAAATGGCTTTTTCTCTATGTTCGCCTTTTCTTCACTTTTGAGTTAAAAAAAAAAAAAAAAACTAGTCGGATGTGTCAATCCCAAAACTTTCTTCTATCTCAAACAGATTTCGCATACACTAAAAAGAATCAGCACCCATTTATATCAAGGTCTAACTGAAACTCTAGTTTTATTAAATTCCGTGCATTAGTTCTTGAGATATGACTATCGCTGAAATCGTGTAAATCCCCAAAAATTCTGCATAGAAGCGCCACCTGCTGGGCGATTTTTACCAAAAACTAATGAGCACCAATTTATATCAGAGACTAACTGCATATAAAGTTTTATTAAATTCCGAGCATTAGTTCTTGAGATAGAGCTATTGTGGAAATCGCGAAAAATGCTGCATAGCAGCGCCACTTAATGGGTGATTTTTACCAAAAAATAATTAGCGCCAATTTATATCAGGGACTAACTGAATATAAAGTTTTATTAAATTCCGAGCATTATTTCTTGAGATAGAGCGCCCACAAAATTTTTGTCACGTACAGACAGACAGACAGAGTCACAGACAGACATTTTCTAAGAATAGTCAAATTGTGTTCAGGACCTTCTAAAACGTATAAATCCGTCGAAAACCGGAAGTCGAAAAATTTTCATGAATCCAATACTTTCTTCTTGTAAAGATTGTCGGTGGTAAAAACTAACCGTTTTATTTATTTTAATTTTATTTTATTTAAATATTTTTTCTCTTTTTTGCGGTAGAAGTTTATAATTTTTCTGCAGTCTTTTAGAAAAAAAGTAATCATCCCCTACAAACTCTGCCGCAAATCATCAAATAAAAATGCCACTGGTACCAAACGATGAATAATAACGTCTACTAATTAGTACTATATTTTAATTTTGTTTAGAGGATCACCTACCTATAGTAGAAGTTATTCCAAACTTTGAAATTTACATACTAAAATAAACATAAATTTTGACACTTTTCTTTTTCTTTTATTTATTTATTTATTTATTTATTTATTTTCGAAAAATATTTGTTTTAAAATTTGGGTCAAATAGTTCGGTCATATAGTTATAGATTATTAAGGTTTAAAGTTTGGAACAGAAATGTTAAATTCATTTGTAAACGTTGCAAAAGATATTGCATTGCAGGTAATTTTTAAAAAATAACTCATCAACAACATGGCGGAAGGAGTTGTAAATTTAAGCGGTCCTTTAAGCAAATTTTTATGTTTTTTTGGGGGGTTTTTTCCAGCAGGGATTTGTTTTGTTTTTAATTTTTTTTTTTTTTTTTTTTTTTTTTTTTTTGCTATAAAGGTGGTCCTATAAAAAACTTGTCAATGCAAAAGTTTTAGATATTATTAAGAGGATTCATAATAAATCTAAGCGGATTTGATATCGTGTGAACTGACGAAGTTATGAACTTTTTTTCTTCGAAAACCCCCCTTCCCTTCCCCCTTGGGGCCATTTTTAATGATATCGAAATTTCGCCATACATAAATTTTCGGCCCTTTTCCCAGAAGCAATAGTAACTTTAAACAGATTCGATACATAGCATAATTCAGAAATTATGGCGTTTTTTCTGTTTTCACAAAATGCCCCCCATCCCCCCCCCCTTGGTTTGATTTTGCCCATTAACGAACTTGACCGAGATTTTATGCCCCTTAATTTTATGTATTAGTTTGGAAAAGATTTGTGCAGAATTATTCGAGTTATCGTGTCCATAAAAAAGTGACCTAGATAGATAGATAGGTAGATAGATAGATAGATAGATAGATAAAGTTTTGAACTGGTGTTGGTTTTGGGTTCTGGGAGTCATGATCGGCGTTGATCGGCCGAAACGTTTCAAAAATTTCAAAATATAGGGGAGAATGCGATAGGTAGTATTTCTTAAGAAATCTACCTAAAAGTTTAGAAGAGCATACTTACATACGTCAATAAAATAACAAATGAACTGATGTAATAAAAATAAATAGAAAGCAATGGAATTCCATATTAAATCCGTAATTAAATTAGTATGTTGCAATTAATTTTAGCACTAATGTGCTATTAATTTCAAGTTTTCCTTCAAAAGTCTCTAAAGCAGTTTATAAACGCACTCTCATACTTTCATATAGATCTTCTTATAAGAATTGATTTAATAAGATAATAAATGCAAGAAATTTGTTTGAATTCCACCACTCTGACATTTTTAGCACTAATACGATGTCAATTTTAAGTTATATTTCTAACATCCATAAAACAGTTTAGAAACACATACGCTTATTAGACTTCCATAAACTAACAAAAGAATTGATTTAATAAGATAATAAATGCAAGAAAATTGTTTGAATTCGACCACTCCGATATTTTTAGCACTAATACGCTGTCAGTTTTAAGTTATCCATAAAGCAGTTTAGAAACACATACGCTTAGACTTCCATAAACTAACAAATAAATTCATTTTACAAGATAAAAAAGAAAAAGAAAGGAAAAAAAGAAAAAAAAAGCAGAATTGGTTGATTTCGAATACTTAAGAACAGAAGTAATACTGAATTTTATTTTTAATGGGATAAAAGAACAAAAAATCGAAGGAAAAAAAAACGTTTTGCAGATTTTACTGCGTACCAAAATACCTGTTACACAAATAAACGCCTACTTTTCAACTATCCAGACTAAACACTTTGAAACACTTACCTTTCTGCAAGCAAAATTGTAACAACGGTTTTTTTTTTTTTTTTTTTTTTTTTTTTTTGTAAAATAAAAGAAACGGCATTCTCAAACTAAAAACAATAATAACCAGTGCACTACCTAAGCACCTGTCCTTGAATTTCGAACATTTCCTGTTACCAATACAAGCTTCAGGTGTTCCACAGATGTATTGTTGGTCGGTCACTGGAAATTTTGAGGTTTTACGCAGAAAATTACAGAAAAATCGGATTATATTTTTCTACGTAAAACCTCAAATCTATTATTCTCTTCCTAGCAACTAAACCACAAAGCTGTAATAAAGTAAAAATAGTAAAAAACAGAAATAAAATTAGCTGAATATGCCAAAAAGAAAAAGAAATTATATTTAACCAATTTTCGATCACGTGGGAATTTATGTCTTTGTATTTATGACTAGCAATTCCACAGACGCGGTAGCACATAAATTTCGGAAAAATTCGTAGAAGATGCGGGGAAAATAAATCATTTGGGACGCGTAATTTTTTCCTTCAAAGGAATTAAAATTTTAATGAATAAGCGCAAAGAGATGTGATTTTCGTAGAATTAAAAAAAAAGCGGGGGAAATAATGAGATGAGAAAAACCGCAAGTTTAATCTAAAAACTCGGTGTTTCGACAATAACTTTTATAAAAATAACTTTAAAGTGACTAATATTTCGTTCAAATTCTATTTCTGGTTCATTACTTACCCATCATACGTAGTATAGGGTAAGTCTTGTAATCGTTTTGAAAATCGGGAGAAATTTTTTGACGGATTTACACGTTTCAGACACTGGAGATTCCGAAAAACACATTTTAAGAAAAAAAAAAATTGTCGTCCGTCTGTGTGTCTGTGTGTCTGTAAACGCTCTATCTCCCGAAAAAATTGAGATAGAGACTTGAAATTTGGTATGTACTTAGTATGTAATAATGGGAAGAAGCTTATTGAATTTCAGTAACCTCGATTATCCGGAACTATTTTTTTCGAACTCTCGAAATATTCGTTCTGATAAAAGGTACATAAAAATTTTCGAAATGGTTTATTTTAAGGAGTGAATGTCAAAGACAATAAAAAAACCATAAATTTTGCATAAAACATGAAGTCGATCGGATAATGAGTTGCCGATATATTTGTAAACCTATTTTCCCCACTCTTCGATTTTTCATGACCCTGTATTTCATCGAAATTTCAATTCAAAGATATATTTTAATTGGAAATGAGACGCTTAACCAGATGCAATAAACCGCTAGTTAATAGAATTATTGTTTTTGGAATTATATGGGTGTTTCTTTTAAGCAATTCAGTAATAGAGCATTTAAAGTTTATGACGTCATCAAGCCACGATTTTATTCGAATTGCAATGCATTTTATAAGTAGTTTACACATTTTTTATTTTAATATTTTACATTATGCATATCCATGATGGGTAAGTATTACGGTTGCCTCCAACGACTTGTTTTTTATTCCCGATAAAGCTACTTAACCCATTTTAGGCCAAGCATAGAAATTTTATAAAATGTGGTATTATTTGTATTGAAATGTGCTTAAATTACATTCATTAAGACACCAAAAAAGTTTCGTGCATGAAAAATAATATTTTATTTAATTTGACGTTACCATTATTAATTTATTATTAATAATTTACCATTAAATTTAAATAAAAAGTTTTCTTATTGCGTTTTTTTTTTCTTTTTGTTTTACTTACAGAACTTGCAACTTTACTCCATTATAAAAACATATGATTAATCTCAAGTGGAATAATAATACATTTTCAAAAAGTCGAATTTGTCAATAACCGTTTCAAGTAAGAAAGTAGCGTATTTTGAAAATTTCTCAACAAAAAGTGATTACTTCAATTGAATTACTAATATTTTATAGATTTCTCCAGAACCCTTAAAAATAGCAGAAAAATAAAATTAGTGAAAAATATACGTCACAGTGTTAATAAAAATATATTTATTGAAATGGTGCGTTTACGCAACTTTGGCCGAAAATGGGTTAAACAGGGGAATCAACAACTTTGGAGTTGATTATGAGAGTCACCTTCACTTTCCTTATTTGTAATGCGCAAATCTTTAAACAACATAAATTATTTCTCTGTTTATTTAATGTATAATTATTTTATGTATGTCTGTTAATAATTAATAACTAAAAAGACCTTTAACATAACTAAATGAACCGAAATTACTATCTCCATTTTTGCTTCCATTAATTCTCTTAATAAAAAAAAATTATTCCACTTTTATTGAAATTGATAAGATTGTGTACTTACAGACTTAAGTAATGGCAGTTTTCAAAATACGAAGCGAAAACAAAGAATAATTTCATAAAAGTTTTTTAAAAACTTGCATTATTTTTAAATAGAAAATCAACTGCAAAAGAAAATTTAAAAAATGCGCTGGATGCAAACACTAACAAAGCAAGGCGTAAACAGTTCCTAGATGATAGATGGAATTTTGCGTATGTAAAAATATGCAGAATTCAGTAATTCTATACTTTAAAAAAAGTAAAATTAAATAAAAGAACTTCCAAAAATATCAGTAAAAAATAACAAAATATCCCTGTCATATAAATTTCCAGTGAAACCAAAATACTTTCCAATGCATGATTTTCAGAAATATCGTCTGCGGCATTTTGAATTTTTATACTCTATTCGTAACCATGGCAATAGATTTGAAAAAAGGATACAAGTTTTGACAGAGTTTTAGAACAAGAGCTTTTCAAATGAAGTTAAAAAAGACGGAATGCATCCCGAATTTGAAAAATTGCACTCCATTACATTTATATATTTTTAATTTACTGCATAAATTTTATAAAAATGTATCAGAAAGCATTAACCTTTTGTTTTACTAGCGATGGCAATTGGAAATTAAAAGCTTTCAAGTTAATTTTTGAATTTCCTTTTTTGATAAAAATACCGAATTTGCAATTAAATGCTTTAATAAAATGAAAAAGAAATATTTTTGAGAGTAATGCATAAGTAATTATACCGAAGGATTTATCTCAGAGACGAAGTGACATCTGTGTAAACATTATTTGCTTTTATCAGTATTGACAGAAAATAAATTAATGTTTTTAGTAAAATTCTCGCTTGAATAAATATTTGTAAAAATATTTAATTATAAAACTTCTTACGAAGAATTTCAAACAGGAGCGCTTCAATAAGTGCTTCGCTTTATATATGTAAGTTTTTATTTGAGTTGTTTTTACATTAGCATGGAATTCATCAAACATTTTTTTTTAAACTAAAAGATTTAATTGAAAATAAAAATAAAAACATCGAAAATCCAACAACTCTGTACCATTTTTTAAATTTATTTTTCAATTTTCATGATCTTGTTTTATTAAATATGTAATAAAACAAACAAAAGAAATTATTTGGGAATGTTATGTTTATTCTAAAAGTATTCACACTCGTATCAAGGAAATTAGTAAAAGAAAAATGTAATAAACATGAAAGTATTTTCTGGTTATTGTTTTTTACAAAGATTGAAACAATAATGCCATAAAACAAAAAAGTTTTTAGATAAAGTGCTTTTTAAAATAAAATAATTAAAACAGTATTTAGTTTTGAAGCCTTTTAACAGTTATATAGTATATATGTGTGTATATACATATATATATAAACGAATGTTATTTACGAGGTACTACGCAAAAACTAGCATAGTTAAAGTTACCATTTTAGACGTGAAAATTTTTAAAGCTTATCTACGTAACAAAGTTTTGTTTTATTGTCATTTTTTAAAAAGAAAAACAGATTATTATTAAAAACAAGTTAACATATAATGCAGTACATTTTTACATCGGTTAATAAACAGATCCTTATGTTTGTCTATAACGCTTTCTAAATTTCTAAAAGTGATTAGATAGCCACGGCACTCTGCAGCCTGTTCCCTATTTAAAATCTTTTTTTTTTTAGGAGTTGTAGTTTTTTTACTGGCAAGGCTGGATTTTTTTAGTACTATTATTTTCGAATAACAATCTTCGTACGATGTTATCATAGCATTTCGCGATAAATAAGGCGAAAATTACTATTAAAAAAGTGGTACCCCAAAATAAGTACCTCTACGTACCCTGATTTAGTCACTCCCCAAAACTTCGTATACATTACTCTCTATGAACAATTACTGTCTCAGGTAACATTAGATTTGTCTAACTTAAAAACTAAAGTTTGGTATACTAATTGAAAACTGTTCAAAAAGTTCAATTTGCAATCTGCTCTTCAGTCCGTTTGCTATTTAACTTTCGGGAGTGTGTTCGCTCGTATTGGGCTACGAGATTTAGATTTGGTTGTGAAAAATATATAACAATTATGGTCTTTGTAGAAAATGGCTCAGTTAGGATATATAATTCTTACAAAAGTAGCAATAAATTTGAAATATATTAAGAAAATGGATTTCGGAAAATGTTTAAATTTACATGTATGTTAAATATACGTTTAATTTTAAACATTGATTTAAAAATATCATAAAATATTAAACATTAACTTATAAGTTTAAACAAAATTCGAATGCTATTTCCCAATCGTATATTTACTTCATAAACTCGCAAACGCCCATTGTCACCTCCATCTGACACGTCTTTGATAGGCCTTCAAGGCTTTGATTTTAAGTGAACTAGGGCATCCAACCCGGGCTTCCCGGGATAGATAATATATGCGAAAACGAATTATTTTTTTCGATTGAAAACTCTAATAGATTTTTTTACATTTACTATTTTTTTTATTGCCCCCCCCCCTAACAACACCAAAGAGCATTTTTATATGAAATATGTCAATTTTATATTCAAATAAAATTTTCAAATTTATTAAAAGCGGCCATTTTGTATTGGCCTCGTGCCAGAAGTTAATAGCCGAAGAAATCGCTAAAACTTTCGTTATCTACAGAAGTTTTTTTTATTATTATTCCGATAATTTCAGTGGTTTTAAATGTTTATTTCAATTACATGTCTGTTAAATTTGGGTTTTATTTATACTAATTTATTTACTGCTTAATGAAGTTTTAATTTCGTTATTGAATATTAGCTGGAAACAAATGCTGAACTTTTTATATTGTTTAAAGTGCAAGCAGATTAATATTTTGTAATCGTCTGCAAGCAATAGAGATAGATTTTTTTTTTTTTAATCTTGCATGTAATGTAATTTAAATAACATAATAAATGAGTAAATTGCAATACAGTTTTCAAACAAATTGCATTTGAAAGTAGATTTTTTTCCCTATATATCCAACCTCCCGATTTTTTTCATACCAGAATAATTATGTAAAAACATTTGTTTTGTATAATCTTACAATTTCTTCAATTTAATAAAGCGAATTTTTTTGTAAGATTTTACTGGTATTCAAAAAATCGGGAGGTTGGCAACTATGAACGGTGTAAAAATTAAAAATGTGCGATGTTTAGAAATTAAAAAAATTGCAGTAGCAAAAATCGCAAAAACGAAATTTCATCGTCAACTGTTGCCATTCGCAAAATGACGTCAGCGTTACGCAAGGACACGTTTGTCCTTTATAATATAGATAGATAGGTACCGTGGCGCCATGGGATCTAGAAGAGGTTATCTCTAATCATAGAAGAAAATTAGATTTTCTGATATGATACTATAACTTTCCAAAGTTTTGTATCTCCTACAAACAAGCAAGGTTTTGAGTTGGCCTTCGCTTTAAGGATAAAAATGTCAAAAAGACCGTAAGTATCATATTGTTTTGCTTCATTGTTAGAGGGTAACTAGATGCTGAATGGATATTTGTAGGATTTCAAATATTTGATAAATTTTTAGGCGCGTTCGTAATTATATAATTATGTAGCACCTATTGTCGACGTCTCATCCGTCCGTCTGTTCGCGTATAACAGCGCAAAAACCCAACCGAATGGTTTTAAATTTAATATATATAACCGTTGGAGAATTTTGTCATTTCAAATTTTATGAAAATCAAATCAAAACTTAAAAAGATTTTAATGAAAGTTTTCTTCATTCTATTAAATCCTATCATACGTAATTAATTCAACGGTATCCCATGAGAGGTAATGATTCTAATTTGCCATGGTGATTACGTCATGATTCAGATGAAGTCATATTATTTCCGTATTACTGAATTTAAAAACCGAATTTGTATACTAAAATTGATTAAATATAGCAAACATATAATCTACCGACAGTTTTTTGGATAGATGTTTCCGGAGAAATAGATATTAAATGGAAAAACAGTCTAAATATGGATTTCAAGTTTTGAAACTTTCAAAGCTTAGCTTAAGTTTCCGATTGGAATTTTCAGCAAATGTCAACAAAAGATGAATTGTTGCCAACTTAAAATGTACTTATTTTATTACAGAAATTAACTATAGCAGACTATATAATTCATTTTTTCAATGAAATAATAAGATTTTTTTTTTTTTTTTTTTTTTTTTACATTGTCTTGTATTGGATATTTGCGCATAGTATAATTTTAATGTAACAGAAATGTAATGAATTGTTTGTAAAAGTGTATTGAAACTTAATTTGATAAAATAAAATAAATATCTATGAAAATCTGCACATAAAATAAATTTTGTATTAATGCATTTTTGCATAAGATTGCAACAGCTACTGCACCAAGATCTGAATATTTATAAAACTAGTTATACTACGAACGCTTATTTGTCACGTTTGAACCTTATTTGTCACGTTTGATGTATAATTTTCAACTTGTTTGTTGTTGCGATACGATCTTGAATTTGTTTGTCACTCATAGGAGATAGTTCAAATTATGAGCCCTTACATGCACTTTTTGATGAAATCTATTTTTTGTTACTTTTTATTAGTCAAAACAATGCAATACAACAACTCAAAAAACATATTAAAAGTTTACTTATGGGCGTTGGAGGATTAATCAGCAAAAATTCGATTCATATAAGTATGAACAGAAATACGTGTGTTTTAATTGTCTTTTTACAGCAGTTGAAGATCAACAAATCCGAAATTTTTGCCTATGTGCTCGTAGAAAATGAATGATGAAACGTAACCATGATATTTTAAAACATGGCATTGCAAAATATTATGCATTTATTCATTAGCTTATTGCAAATATTCTGTGCTTTGTCGTGTTATATGAGAAGGTCACTGAGGAATGTATAAGTATATGCCTCACAATTAGAAGATTTATGTATTTATTTATTTATTCTTTCTCACTCCATTGTTTTTGTTATTCATATTTTGATCCCACAGTTTCGTAGGCAGGTGGTAAAGGTAAAATTACAAGGTAAGATTTTGTACAGATGCATGTATAAAGCACGATTAGATGTAGAGTCATGTATCGGGTTGGGTTACCCAATTTTACTCGAACCCAACCCGACATTTCAAAGGGAAATCCTAAATATATTTTTTAAAGAAATGTAAAACTATATATTTTAATATTAATGCGGATATATGTGTTCAGTTTAATGCAAAAAGATAAAATTGATATTAGAGATATAATTGTATTGTATAAAAATATGGATTAATTTTCTCTCACATCGTGTTCGGATTTAATATTTCGGTTTTGGGTTGAAGTGTATAGGGTTGGGGTCGGGTTAGAATTTTATTAGATGTAAGGTTACAGATATCCCGCAATGCACTTTATTTAACGTCATTCGCTGTTTATAATTCAGATAAGAAACATTATATATTGTTTTAAAATCCAATATTAGTTGTCGAATCGTTTCATTTATGTGTGCGTATTACACGCACACTGCGTCAATTCGTCGCGCACAACTCATTGCGGAACAATTCATCGCGCACAATTCATCGCAGCGTCAATTTGCCGTGGTGTCAATTCGTCGCGACGTCAATTCGTCGCAACGAAAATGTTTTTGAAGGCTGTGATGATAAAATAAAGACAATTTAGTAAAAATGTTTAATGATAATTAGTTTTTTAGATATAGAGCAAACTAACAATTTACATGCGATTATATCTATAAAACAAATTATCATTAAATAATTTTACTAAATTATCTTTATTTTATCACTATAGCCTTCAAAAACATTTTCATTTGACGTCGCGACGAATTGACACCATGACGAATCGACGCTGCGACGAATTGACGCTGCGATGAGTTGTCGCCGTGACGAATCGACGCTGCGACGAATTGACGCTGCGATGAATTGTGCGCGATGAGTTGTTCCGCGTTGAGTTGTGGGCGACGAATTGACGCGACACCTCGTATTACATATATGTTTCATGTAGGTTCATGCATAGCTTTCGAAAAGAAGCTCCAATTTGGATTCTCCTTTTACTAAAAAAGCTCGATTTTTCTTGTGGTTCTGTCTGTAAACTTTGTTGCAAAGTAAGATGTTTGTAAGTCTCTCTGTTAGGTTGTCTTACAGGGCTCTAACTTTCGTAATAACAGGCCAATATCGCCAATGTTATGGCGATTGCAACGACATTCCCATATCTTTTAAAAGTACACTGTTCTGTTTAAAATTTTTAAAACAATCATCTTACCTTACGTAGTTTTATACATAGCCACATTTAAAATGATAAAATACTACCATATTATTTGAAAACATGGTATTATAAAATAATACGCATTTATTCATCAGCTTATGTCAAACATTTAGCTCTTTGTCATGTTACACGAGAAGGTCACGGAGCAATGTATAATATATATGCCTCACAGTTGGGTGATTTCTTTGTTTTTTCTTCTTCACGGTAATTTTTTTTATATATAATACTGTTTTTTTTTTTTTTTTTTTTTTTTTTGCAAATAGGTAATAATGGCAAAATTACAAAGTACGATTGTGTGCAGCTGCATGTATAACACATGATTAGATGTAAAGGTGTTACAGATATCTTGTAATGCACTTTGTTTGGTGTCATTCGTTGTCTATAATTCAAATAAGAATAATTACATTGCGTTTTTAAATCTGATATTTCCTGTCGTTATGGTTCACTTATCATTCTTATTATTATTGAAAAAAAGAATGTCACATAGTTCGACAATATATATAAAGATATATTTGTATCTTAAAATGACTTAATGTCTGTATTTCATAAATAAAAAAACATCTGTATATATTACCAATTTTTATAAGCAGACATTATACAGATAGTCATTAAAACCATGAGTCATTTAAAAATTGGCCAACAGTTTTCATAAAAAGCATCACTACACAATAACTTTTTCGTCTCCGGTCCGGAGCGTTCTCAGTTGTAAATGTAAACACCTCTTTGATGCCGTTTATTAGATCTTTGAGGTTTGGGAGATTTCCTATACTGCACCTTTTTTTCCCTTTAGCTGTTTATCTCTTTATTTGTTAAGCTGTTGATATAGTTTTTTTTTAAAGTAGGATAAACAAATAAAGGGGAGAAAAGGTGTAGTAAAAGAAATCTCTCAATCCCCAAATATCTAATAAACTGCAGCACAGAGTTGTTTGCATTTACAACTGAGGACGCTTCGGACCGGAGACGAAAACGTTATTTTGTCGTGATGGTTTTTATTAAAACTGTTAGCCATTTTTTAAATGACTCATGTTTTTAATGACTATCTATGTAATGTCTGCTTATAAAAATTGGTAATATATACAGATGATTTTTTATTTATATATATATATATAATTATATACAGAGTGTAAATTCTTATCGCTAATTCCTAAACCATTAGTTTGAGAGGTATAGTCCAATTGCTATAAGTTTCAAATATTGCTATTCATCATCTTCAAAACCATTTAAGTGAAAATAGTTATTTTTTTAAGTTGCAAAATTAAAATTTTTACACGGTCGTTGGATCTTATGAGCTATACGTAGAAAAGTTTTTCAACAGGTAAAACTGTAAAAAATTCCATTCTTATGCAGCGAAAGCTTATCGAGTTAAGGTACTTTGAATTTTATGAATTTTCACTTTTTTCTGGCATTAAAAACAAAGCAACGTGTTTAAGATAGGTTACTAGTATATATGTCATATAATATATAAAAAAGACACAAGAAAAACATTATGTATTTTGTCGTTTAAGTAATTCTTGAAATTAGCTGAGATCACGTCACTGTACAAAAGTAGATATTTTAAATTTAGGGAATTAATTAATGACAGAACACAAGTTAATCTTGATTTTGACATTAAAATCTAAAAGCTACATGCGTTTGAAATATGAGTTTTTATTCTATAGTTCAGAATTATTATACTTTTTGTTTTCCAAAATAATACTTTTTTTTTTTTTTTTTTTTTTTTTTTTTTTGGTGGAATATGTTTTGTGCAATATTCAGTTTCATAAATTGAATATATAATCTTAAAAAGTCCATGCAATATATAAAGAAACAACTAGAAAGGGAAATGCAATTTCCCATTGAAATAATTCTTAGATTTTCCTGAGGTCATGTCGTAGCAAAAAAGTAAAAATTTGGGTTTTCGGTCATAAATGCATTTTTATGTCCGCCAATCTAAAATTAAATCTAATTTTAAAACATAAATCTAAAAGCTACGAGCATTTATAATGCAATTTTCATTCCATCATTCTGAATTATCTTGCATCCATATGCTAAAATAATGCAATTTTTTTCCCACCACAATACCTTTCAAAATTCATGGTAAGAAAGGTAAAACATGCGCGAGTAAATTTAATTATGGGGCATCAGTTTTAGTACAAAAAGAACAGCTAAGACTATAAAATACATTGTAAAAAAATATTTTTTAACTCTTTCCGAAATAGTTTAAAAGTGTTTATAAATTCGGTTTGTCTGCCCTCTGTCCGGCTCTAACTCACGTAAATATACTAGGATATCTAGGCAATTGATATATGTTATTGAGGTTTACTATTGCATGTTCGGTATTGAAAGTGAAGTGTGTTGTAACTTTATAGTTCATTTACTTTACAAGGACACTGAAAAAAATCCGTTACATTAGGGTTTATGGGGGGAAATCGTTTGCTAAGTATTTTAATGATAATACACTGTATCAGACATCATGAAATTAATATATATATTACTCAGGTGCACTATAAATTACTGTATTACTGTATTACTGTGGGGGAGGCTCGAAAGCCAAAGCACCGCGACCAGAGGTCTATTGTACCAGGTCTCCTAATTTTGAACCAATTCCAGATGAGAGACCTGTTGAAGGGGCGAGGCCAACGAGGTAAGCGCGTAACATCAGAATATTAAATTCTTCAAATTAAAATTAACTCTGGTCTTCAACATGCAGAAAGAAAAGGAATTGCTTACCTTTTCTAAGGTCTATCCAATTTATGAAATATCCACTGGTTTATATATTTCAACTATTTGAGAATTTATTATTAACACTTCTTGAATAATCGTGTAGATGTACCACTGCTGAAATAAAACTTGTAAAAAAAATTATATTAATGCACAATTCACATTGAATAAATAAGTTCACGTTTGGATTGATTTTAAAAAATTATATTTTACATTACTTAAAATTTTAAAAGGTTTACATTTAGATTAATTTTAACATCAGGAAATATTTTTTCCTGTGACTTTACAGAATGAAGGATAGTAATACACTGACTCATTTTCACAAAGTTTGGAAAGTTACGAGTAAAGTTGCATCATTTCTTTGAAACAAATTGACGTTGAATAATTGTCCTTTTAAATGTTTTAGTTCTGTAATAAGTTTATAATGGCATAATCACAAATAACAAATTATAAACATATTTCACATTATTAGAAGAGAACGATTATAACGAGGTAATAAATCTCTATTGCTTGATAAACTTGAAACTTAAGAGTCATAAATTAGGTCACTTGTTTTAAGAGATGAGAGAAAAATTATCGTTGGGTTTTTATCTGCGTGCTTCATCATTTTCTTTATTTATTTATTTTACTTTGAGTGGAAAATATTAAGTGATTGAAATGAATGGATTAGTTTTCTACAATTTCCCCCTTAATCCGTTCATGGGGATTAACTAATATTTTCATTGAATTTCTGTGTTCGATGAATCGAGGCTTGGGTAAAGGTTTGGTAAGTGCATCAGCTATCATTTTTTCTGTTGGAAGATATCTTAACTCAATTATGCCTTCTTCGCTATATTGTTTAATGGCATTAAATTTGACGTCGATGTGCTTTGATCTTTTCGTGAATTTTTCTGATTCAACCATTTTTATGGTACTTTGATTGTCTTCATATAAAGTGATTGGTTTTTGCTGTGGAAAGCCTAGATCGTCAAGTAACTTCAATAACCAAATTATTTCTTGGCTAGCATGTGCTGCGGACACATATTCAGCCTCTGCTGAAGATAAGGCAATGCAACTTTGCCTTTTCGTCGTCCACTGAATTGGGTTGTTGCCCAACATATATAATATTCCCGATGTTGATCTGCGGGTTTTGGTATCACCTGCCCAATCGGCATCAGCGAATACTTTTAATATTGGTTCTTCATTAGTGTTTTGATGGTACAATGTTGTGCTACTGGTGAAAATGTTTCTTGATAATCTTCCCCATATTTTTGACTGAAACCTTTGGCAACAAAACGTGCTTTATATTTTTGTGTATTTCCTGAACTATCAATTTTTCGTTTGAAAATCCATCTACTTCCTATGATTCTTTTATTAAGAGGAGGATCGACTAGATCCCATGTATTATTTTTCATTAACGATTGTATTTCGTTTTCAGTGGCTTTAAGCCAGTTTTTCTTTTCTAGTGGATTGTTTATTTTGATAAGCTGTTTCCAGTTTTCAGGTTCTGTTGTATCGCAATCATTTGCTAAAGCAATAAAATTGTCGGAAGTATATCTTTGAGGTGGTACTCCTCTGTTTTGTCTTTCAGATCTACGAGGTTGATGTGTTTCTGATTGTTTGGGCGCGTCAGGTGTACAGGGTGTGTCACCTATTTCTATTTCAATGTATTTTTTATCTTCAATTAATTGTTCGTGATCATTAATTTTCTCTTTTAAATTGTTCAGTTTTTCTTCCAGAAATTTTACAGATCTGGAAATTATTATTTCACCATTTTTAGTGAAAACGCGGTATCCCTTTGTATTATTATCATAGCCCATGAAGATACCCTCTTCTGCTGTGTCATCTAGTTTAGATCTTTTGTGTTTGTTTATGTAAGTGTATACTTTACAGCCAAATACACGTAAATAATAGAGATTTGGTTTTCTTTTGAACCAAATTTCATATGGCGTTTTATTTGTCAATTTAGTGGGGAGCCTATTTTGGAGGTGATTAGCAGTATTTATCGCTTCACCCCAGAACCTATGAGGTAAATTTGCTTCGGATAATAGGCTTCGTGTCATTTCAATTAAACTTCTGTTTTTTCTCTCAGCAATGCCATTCTGGCTGGGACAAAATGGAACTGTGTATTCATGTTTTATACCATGTTCCCTTAGAAAGGCTTCTGTTTTATTTCCTATGTATTCCCCACCGTTATCCGATCTAATCGCCGTCGGATATTTTCCTTGTCTGGTTTTGACCATTTGTACATAGTCTTTTATTTTTTCATAAACTTCATCTTTACTTTTTAATAAGTAAATAACTGTGAATCTAGAACTGTCATCTATGAATGTAAGGAAGTAATTTTTTCCTCCTATTGTGGGTGTTTTAAAAGGCCCACATAAATCAGTATGTACTAAATCTAATACTTTTGTTGTTTTATTTTCGATAGATTTAGAGTACGGTGCATTTGTTGACTTTGTTTTTATACAGGTTTCACAGTTTGTTTTATGATTACAGTTATTTATTTTTATCCCACTGGCCAAGTCATTTTTGACTAATTCTTTTATACTTTCATTATTTCTGTGGCCAAGGCGTTTATGCCAAATTTCGAGGCAATCTTTATTTCTGCAATCATGTGCAATGTTTATTTTATTTTGAGAACTTTCTTCTAGTGTTTCAACTTGATATAAGTTATGTTTCTTAAATGCTTCTAAGTATATATTTCCATTGCACGATAGTATGCATTTTTCATTTTCGAAAAATACTTTGTAGCCATGTTCTGTGGCTTTACTTACGGAAATTAAATTTGATTCCAATTGTGGAACAAATAACACATTTTTAAGTGTAATTCTATTTATACATCCATCAGATGTCTTTGTCATTATTTGTGTTTCGCCGGTTCCGTAAGAATTTAATGTATTCCCATTAGCAATTGTTACTGTAGTTTTTTCAGTATCGTTGAATTTTGTAAATATATCCCTATCGTTCGCTATATGCGAAGACGCTCCTGAGTCAATTAACCAGGTTTTATTAGCGGGATTGACAATTATGAATGCTGCATCTTTATGTTCACTTTTATTTATTTGTACCTGTTCATCTGTTTTTGATTCATTAATTTTATTTTTACTATCACCTTTTGTATTTTCAAAACACAACGATGTGTACTTTTTGTATTTGTATTGTGTTTTAGGTGTAGTGGTCTGTGTGTTTCTGTTCTTGAGATGCCAGCATTGTTTGTAAGTGTGATTTGATTGTTTACAGTAGGTACAATATTTGTTTTGCCCTTTATAATCTTGAGTGTATTTCTTTTGTGTTTTAAACACCTTTTGTGAGTTTTCAACTTGCTCACTATTTTCTACCCGTTTATTAAATTCATCAGTAAGTTTGCTCTTGATGAATTCGGGAGTTAATTCAATTTCATTTCGGGCTTCGAGAGCTGTTATTAGAGTATTATAACTCGCAGGTAACGAGCACAATAGAAGTGCAGATAAATGCGAGTCGGTTATGTTCTCTCCTATTGCGGAGAGCTTATCTTTTATTTCCAGTATATTAGTAATGTGTTTGTGCATGTTCCCATTTTCGGGAAGTTTTGCACTATACAATTTTCGTAACAAATACAATTTACTGGACAAATTGGCTCTCTCATGAATATTTTTTAAACTATCCCATGTCTGTTTTGCTGTTTCTAAATGTTTTACATGAACTATTTGCGTATCGTCTATACTCAGGTTTATTAAAGCGCGAGCTTTTGCATCCTTTTTTCTCCAATCTTCGTTAATTGGTGTAGGGGGTTCCTGAGTTACGAGTTCGTACAAATCTTCCTTAATTAACAACATATTAATTTTAAACTTCCATATAGAATAATTATTATTGTTTAATTTATCTACTATTTGCATTTCCTTTATTGTCGCCATCTCGGAGAACTTGTTTATACAGTTTTTAAAGTTTTATTAGTTTAAATAGTTTATTAAATTCAATTATGTTTTCTTGAATTTTTAATCTAGCATAAGAGCTGAGTATTATTTTTATTAATTAGAGTCAATTATTAATCCTTAAGAATAAATTCTGAGTTCATATATTCATCAGGCTCATGATCACTGTTGAAGGGGCGAGGCCAACGAGGTAAGCGCGTAACATCAGAATATTAAATTCTTCAAATTAAAATTAACTCTGGTCTTCAACATGCAGAAAGAAAAGGAATTGCTTACCTTTTCTAAGGTCTATCCAATTTATGAAATATCCACTGGTTTATATATTTCAACTATTTGAGAATTTATTATAAACACTTCTTGAATAATCGTGTAGATGTACCACTGCTGAAATAAAACTTGTAAAAAAAATTATATTAATGCACAATTCACATTGAATAAATAAGTTCACGTTTGGATTGATTTTAAAAAATTATATTTTACATTACTTAAAATTTTAAAAGGTTTACATTTAGATTAATTTTAACATCAGGAAATATTTTTTCCTGTGACTTTACAGAATGAAGGATAGTAATACACTGACTCATTTTCACAAAGTTTGGAAAGTTACGAGTAAAGTTGCATCATTTCTTTGAAACAAATTGACGTTGAATAATTGTCCTTTTAAATGTTTTAGTTCTGTAATAAGTTTATAATGGCATAATCACAAATAACAAATTATAAACATATTTCACATTATTAGAAGAGAACGATTATAACGAGGTAATAAATCTCTATTGCTTGATAAACTTGAAACTTAAGAGTCATAAATTAGGTCACTTGTTTTAAGAGATGAGAGAAAAATTATCGTTGGGTTTTTATCTGCGTGCTTCATCATTTTCTTTATTTCTTTATTTTACTTTGAGTGGAAAATATTAAGTGATTGAAATGAATGGATTAGTTTTCTACAAGACCTGCATCTGGATTGGCACCCCCAGAGGTAGCGCTTATACAGAATTTGGAGGACTTTGGAGCCACGAACAGATTTAACGTGCACCAGCTTCCATTAACGTATACGGTCCCACAGCAAAGGCACTATAAAAGGTGGGCAGAGCATTCATAGTTTATTTACAGGGACAAAAGAACTCGTTTACATTAGTGCCTATGAACAATAATTGCTGGAAATATGTTTTCAGTTGTGGTACGCGTTAGCGAAATTTAACTACTTTTTTTACATATTACTTGGTGTGTATAAATGCTATAGATCATATACAAGGCAGCACAAAAGATATCGAATGTATTTCGGTTTATTGACGGAAATTGCTGAAGGGGAATGTTTAACTCTTTCCTAACTGAACTAAATTTTAGCATACTATGTTGTATATATATAAATCTATAACTTATATACAGGACTGCACAAAAGAATTCGCGTACTTTTCCGACTATTGATAGCAATTGCTAAAATTGGGTTTTGAAATGTGTTATGCGTTATCCTAATTGTGCACTTAGACAACAAACTTTCACCTTATTAATTTGGTAAAGTTTTGTTAAAGTATTCTGGAAGTGTTGGAAAGTGTTTCATAATCTATGCTGGACGCATCATTTTTTTGTTCTTGTTTTAATCTAGGAAAGAATAACCACGTACGAAAATCAACAATAACCTCTTCCGAGTTACTCTCTATTCCGAAAAGCGTTCAATATCTCTAGAAACCTCAAAAACTAATAATTCTTTGAGAATTAAAGAAGTATTTATAAAAAGATATTTCTTTTGCTTCCACTGTTTTTCGAAACGTTTCCGAGTATTTTTATAGTCTTTTAAAAAGTTTTCTCAACGTGGAATATAAGTTTCTTTGAGGTTATCAATTCTCTAGTAAACATTTTTAACTTCAACAAACATGATACATTAGCAATATTAAAATTAACATTAAAATTAATATTATTTGGTTACTTTTGCATGTATAAATTCAATTCCGCAGCTGAAAATTTATACTTGATAATTTATAGCATCCTAAGAAGCAATATTCCGGTTTGAGAAAACCAATTAATATACGATAAAAACTACTCGGAAATGTTTCCAAAAGTCAGTGGCAGCAAAAAAAAACTATGTTTTCATAAATGTTTTTTTTTTAATCTTAAAAATTATTTTCTAAGGTTCCTTAGGTAGTGAATTCAATAAAGACATTACGCATTATATAAAACTTTTAATTAATACGTTAACAGAAAATTACACAAACAAGTATGAAATATAAAAGAATTAAACAACAGTAAAATATATTTTAATATATTTCACGTTGTTTTCGAAGATCAAAACCACATATAAAATATTACCTGAGAATAAGTTAAGCGATTTCGCAGCAATAAAGAAAATGTCACGCTTACCTAAGAAGAAAAAGAAAAAGAATTAATTTACAATTAATAAAGCATCAAAACAGGACAAAATATATGTATTTATACTGTAAACAAAAGAATTTTTTTTTCTTAATCTACGAAAATAGAGTATAACGAACGAAAATGTACAATAACCCCTTTTGAGTTACCCACGGTTCGAAATGTATTCTTTATATTTAGAAACCTCAGAAACAAATATATTTTCGAGATTTAAAGAAGCATTTATTAAAACAAAGTTTATTTTGCTGCCAGTGTTTATCAGAAACTTTTCCGAGTAGTTTTACAGTGTAGTAATCAGTTTTCTCAACCCGGAATATAGGGTTTTTAAAATGTTACTATTTCTCAAGTAAACATTTTCATGTTCAACCAACATGTTTTACAGACAAACATAAAATAAATTAACAGCATTAAAATTAATATCAATTTGTTAATATTACATCTATAAACTCAATCACGCTGCTCAAAATGTTTAATTGAGAATTGATAGTCTCCTAACAATCGATATCCCGATTAGAGAAAACTGATTATTAATAAACCATAAAAACTACTCAGAAACGTTTATGTAAACCGATGTCAGCCAAAAAAACTTTCTTTATATAAATGCTTCTATAAATCTCGATAATAGATAGGGTGTTCATAAAAGTATGTCCCATTTTCAAAGGTACATTATAAGAGTTTAGTTTAGACAATTTATAATAGCATATACATCAAATTAACCTAGTTTTTCTTACAAATATTCAATATGTGAACCTTTAGTTATACGTGTTGTTCAGTCTAAACCCTGACACGAACTTTCATTAAAATGAGACTTTGAACTATCACTCTTTTACTGTCGCGGACAATTTCAATGTATCAGCTAATTTTTCCGCTGTCTGCGGCTAGAATATACGTGTACTTTTTCTTCTCATTCCCTCCATTGGCTTTATAACATGTATGTTGTGTTTCTTAGAACGGGCGTTCTGTTTCCCCGCATATATTTTATTTCACTGTAACTTCAATTATAATTTAATCAATATATAAAAATCCTGCATTTCCAAACTGTGTCGCTGGAGTCATTTACCAAAGGAATACACACTGTGAAATATATTATATGTAATTAATAATGACCTTTTTATTTCAGCAAGGCAGCGGTGCTCGGTAAATATCAGTGGATTATAACAGTCATGCAGGTGGTGGATCCAACGAATAAAAGGTAAGCGAATCTTTACTTACCTATTTTTTCTGTCAATTTGCATTTGAATAACAGTGGTCGGAAAATATTTCACGTACTGCGCCGTGTACCGAGTGCAAAAATACGACACACATTCAATCTAAAGTCCAATTCTTCCCACACTCCGGTTAACAAGTCCGGAGTAATGGAAGCAATAGCCTCGTCAATTCTGTGTCTCAATTCTGGCAAAATATTAGGTGGCGGCGGAACGCAGACACGATCTTTTATAAAGCCCCAAAGGAAAAAAATTGCATGGCGTTATGTCAGGTGAACATGAAGGCTAGCGAAAAAGAGCTCTGTCGTCTCGACCATTACCACCAATCCAACGATCAGAGACTTCGACGTTCCACTCTTAATTTACTTATATGGTAAAGGCGATCAACTCTCTACATCGCTTACAGTTGATACTATTAAAATTTATAACGGGAACACTCTTTATGGACACTCTGTATATTGTTTTCCAAGGTTTCTAAAGATAAAGAACGCTTTTCGGAATCGTGGATAACTCGGAAGAGGTTATTGTACATTTTCGTTCGTGATTATATTATATTTTCGTAGATTAAAGAAACATTAGTCTAATTTCAGTGAAGAAAGAACAAAAAAGCAGTGTGTATTTTATCATTCAAATAATTCTGTAAGTTGCTCTGAAATAGAGTCCTGCGCGGTTCGGGTTTTATCCGTTTCGATTTGGGAAATTATATTTAAAGTCAATCTGAAACGAACCGAAATACAATAATCCCTCAACATTCGCGGATTTAACATTCGCGAGTTTTGATTATTCGCGAATATGAAAATGCGGGAAACATTCGCGAGAATCTGACTTGATTATTCGTGATTTTTTTTAACAATCTATTTCTTTTTCAGAATTTATAGTGGTTAACGATTATTTCCCTCCTGTGTTTTCTTAATATCTATTTACAAATCAATTTTCAGTTCTCAACTGAAAAAGGAGCGAGTGTTGTAGAAAAGCAAAATAATAACAATAGAAGAATACTCATTGCAGTGGGGATATTAGAAGCGGTAAGGTAATGGCATCTTGGATATACTAATTTAAAATGTTCAGGTTCTCGTAGAGATGGAGATTGAAAGTAAAAACATTTCTGAAGCATTTAGTTGTATTTTAATATCGTATTTTAATATTGTATCGCATACTGATCCACTAATACATTATCATTTACTTTACACAAAAGCCTATGCTGTTTTAGCTGTCATTATTTCTCCAGTCAGTTAATTTGAATTATCTTCAGTAAATAAATTTCCTATTTATGAATGTGTGTGTACATTCACCTTCTACGTATATGTTATGCATAACGTATTGTGAATTACATATATATCCTTTTGTTCTTTGAAATGCTGTGCCACTCTAATTAAAATTTTACAGAACGTAACTCCTTTTTTAGTGTAGAGAGATAGACTTAACATTCGCGAGGTTTTCCTCGAACGTAACCCTCGTGAATGTTAAGGGATTACTGTTCTGAAATTCAAAACTGAACGGAACAGAAAAGGAAATTAATCCATATATTAATACAATTATGTAAACATAGCGTATAGTAACAACTGAACTACACATACTGTACACAACTGAATTATACTGTGAATTATATTTCAAGATGGTTGTCTTTTGTTTCTAAGTGTAATAACTTAACATCATATTCTGAATATGGTCTTAGAAGTTGACCGAAACGTTACTGTGATGTTTTTTTAAAGTTTAATTTTACATAAATATTTATACGCCATTCAGTAAAAACGTGTGGTTTACTTTACACAAAAATTTATTTTCTTGTTTTATAATGCACGATAGCACCCGAATCATGTATTATATTAGCTAATTAAAGCTTATACATTGATATATATATATATATATATATATATATATATTCATCTGAAAAAATAATCTAGACTTTTTTGAGAAATTAGTGCAACACGTTCCCTGATTAATTTTATATAAAAAAGTATATTGATGTTTCCTTGAAAAAAATCTTTTAATCATTTTGTATTGAAAACAAAGACATTTTAATCATTAACCAATTCAGGGTATTTCAATAGAATTTAATCTGCGTTTCTGAAATTTCTATTAGTCATCAAATTCCATTTACACTAAAATAGTTCTTAAGAAATGCTAAAATGGAAACTAATAAATGCGATAACAAGATTAATTATTAAATAATAAACCATTTTTCTTTAAAACGTCCATTTCAAACGACGCATTTTTTTATCATATTCTTTCCGTTCTTCAAAAGCTGATAATCCATACAGATAATTCAAGGGGAAGAAATTATTTGCGATTCGATCAATTAAATGGGACATAAAAGAGAAAAAGTCATTAGAGTCGTGATTGTCCTTAATAAAATTTCATTCATCAATATGAATGGAGAGAAATGAGTAATGATTAGGAGAGATGATGTTGGCGTAAAGTTTATAAATATATATATATATATTTATATTATTTACAAGATTTTAACACAAATATAACTAGTAAATAATAAATGAGATAACAAGAAAAAATATCAAATAATAAACCAATTTTCTTTTACAACGTCCATTTCAAACGACGTATTTTTAATCATATTCTTCCTGTTCTTCAAAAGCTGATAATCCATACAGATAATTCAAGGGAAATAAATTATTTGCGGTTTGATAAATTAAACGGGACATAGAAAGGGAAAAATCATTAGAGTCGTGATTGTCCTTAATAAAATTTCATTCATCAATATGAATGGGGAGAAATGAGTAATGAATTAGGAGAGATGATGTTGGCGTAAAGTTTATAAATATACACATATATCTTTATATTATTTACAAGATTTTAACACAAATATAATTTGTAAATAATAAATGAGATAACAATACAAATTATTAAATAATAAACCATTTTTCGTTTAAAACGTCCATTTCAAAGGATGTATTTTTTATCAGATTCTTTCAAAAGCTGATAATCCATAGAGATAATTCAATGAGAAAAAATTATTTGCAATTCGATAAATTAAATGGGACATAAAAGGGAACAAGTCATTAGAGTCGTGATAAATGAGTAATGATTAGGAGAGATAATGTTGGCTTAAAGTTTATAAATATACATATATATCTTTATAGTATTTACAAGATTTTAATAACAAGATAACAAGATTAATTATCAAATAATAAACCATTTTTCTTTTAAAACGTACATTTCAAAGGACGTATTTTTTATTATATTCTTTCCATTCTTCAAAAGCTGATAATCCATGCAGATAATTCAATGAGAAGAAATTATTTGCAATTCGATAAATTAAATGGGACATAAAAGGGAAAAAGTCATTAGAGTCGTGATTGTCTTTAATAAAATTTCATTCATCAATATGAACGGAGAGAAATGAGTAATGATTGGGAGAGATAATGTTGGCTTAAAGTTTATAAATATACATATATATCTTTATAGTATTTACAAGATTTTAATAAATGAGATAACAAGATTAATTATCAAATAATAAACCATTTTTCGTTTAAAACGTTCATTTCAAACGACGTACTTTTTATCACATTATTGCTGTTCTTCAAAAGCTGATAATCCATACAGATAATTCTAGGGGAAGAAATTATTTGCAATTCGATAAATTAAATGGGACATAAAAGGGAAAAAGTCATTAGAGTCGTGATTGTCCTTAATAAAATTTCATTCATCAATATGAATGGGGAGAAATGAGTAATGATTACGAGAGATGACGTTGGCGTAAAGTTTATAAATATACACATATATCTCTATATTATTTACAAGATTTTAACACAAATATAACTAGTAAATAATAAATGAGATAACAAAAAAAAAACATCAAATAATAAAAAAAAATTCTTTTAAAACGCCCATTTCAAACGACATATTTTTTATCATATTCTTTCCATTCTTCAAAAGCTGATAATCCATACAGATAATATGAGAAGAAATTATTTGCAATTCGATAAATTAAATGGAACATAAAAGGGAACAAGTCATTAGAGTCGCGATTGTCTTTAATAAAATTTCATTCATCAATATGAATGGAGAGAAATGAGTAATGATTAGGAGAGATAATGTTGGCTTAAAGTTTATAAATATACATATATATCTTTATACTATTTACAAGATTTTAATAACAAGACAACAAGATTAATTATTAAATAATAAACTATTTTTCATTTAAAACGTCCATTTCAAACGACGTATTTTTTATCATATTCTTTCCGTTCTTGAAATACTCATAATCCATACAGATAATTCAATGGGAAGAATTTATTTGCGATTCGATCAATTAAATGGGACACAAAAGGGAAAAAGTCATTAGAGTCGTGATTGTGCTTAATAAAATTTCATTCATAAATATAAATGGAGAGAAATGAGTAATGATTGGGAGCTCATAAATAATCCCATATATTACTATTATATTTTTTACAAGATTTTAACAAAAATATTATTGCATTAAATATATAAATGTTTAAACAAACCTCATGCGTAAAACTCATAAATATACTTTTTATTATGTTATTTATTCAAATGTTGTATAAAATACATTAAAAATCTAAAATAAAATTACAAAATTAATCAGCAAATTAAAATCCATCCTTCTTACAAAGGGGTTATACCTAATTACAAGCTTTCAAAAAACGCACACTTTTTTTAAATTACATTTTCTGGATGTACAATTAATAAAAAATATTCAGTTTTCGCTAAATTAATTTTTGGCTTTTAAACTTCGCTTTATTTAATGACAGAAATTTTTCGATTAAATAAGGCGAATAATTCAGTTCGAAAAAAGTGATGTTTTATATTTTTAGATTATTGGGTCAAAGAAAAAGATATATTTTTAGACTGTTGTGTCAAAGAAAAATAAAGAAAAAAAACTGTTAAGTGGCTAATTACGAATTTATCCAAGAACAAATCATGTAATTTAAAAAATATATTTTTAATACATACCAGAAAATAAATATACGAAAATTTATATAAAATCTTAAATTCATATACATGCATTCTTTTAGCTTATTCTCATCAATAAATCCTGTAATTAAGCTGTCGTTACACTGCAAAAAATAATTGTTGATTTTACAGTATAATACTAGCATCCCAGCTGCTAGTATTATACCGTAAAATTAACAGTATTAAACAGTAAAATAAGCAGTAATACTGTTAATTTTACGGTATAATATTAGCAGCTGGGGTGCCAGTATTATACTGTAAAATCAACATTTTTTTTTTTTATTATTATTTTTTTTTTTTTTTGCAGTGTAAGAGCAGCTTAAAAAATAATAAAAGGAAGTTCATTTGTGAGAAAGTTCTATTAATTTAACGCAAATCATGAGATCGATAATCAAACTTATGATCTGAATAACAACCCAGTTGAACAGTAAGGATATGATCTGACTAATATCCAAGTTGAACAGTAACGATGAGATACCAACATATGTCATTTATGACTGATATCTGATGTAAGAAATTATTTATACTGTTTATTGTATAAGGGGTTATTATACTTTACCACAAAACTTTCAAAAAATTCATTTCTTTTTAAATTGCATTTTTTGAAAGTACAATTACTAAAGAATATTCAATTACATTTTGTAGTAGGTTTGATCAAATTTAAGAAAGTTAATTAATTTACTGCGTTTCTATCATATATAAACCATAATTTGAATCATTAAACATGATTATCTCACAACTATGTTTTTAAAGTCGGTGATCACGATAACTTGAACAAATCTCAAACAATCCTTTTCAAATTTTGACCAATTTTTAACAACAGTATTATCTAGAAAGCAATCGTTCCTTTTGGTGATCTGATGATGTTTTTCTATTTTGTTGTAAATGATCAAAGTTCAAAGTATTTTGTGAAAATCGGTACCTTAAATTTGAAAGACGCCATTTTCTTCAAATTAAATTTTTCCAAAAACCGAATGATTACTCTTACGTTTTAAGTGTTCGCAGTAAAGACATTATGCTTTTAATAATTTCGGATTACATTTGACAGAGTTACGGTGATCGCCGTGGACGGCTACGAGAACGATACACAAGTGGAATTTACATCAAATCGCAACATCATGACGTAAAGATTTAGAAGAGATATACTGACTTCTGCTCGTCCTTTCGCAGTGAGCTAATTGCCATAAATGAAGGCCTTGGTTCACTTTTGTCACTCACTCATGGAAATGAAATCTGGATTTTGTCCGATAGCAAAAGTTCAATCCAACACTTGGCCAATTGGCATAATGTGAGGGATAATATGAGAGTGACTATCCTTAACAGACTGAAACAAATTTTCTTGTCTCATCGGATACATCTACAGTGCATTCCTTCCCATGTCGAGAGGGAAATGAGATCGCGGACACCTTGGTCAAGGCGGGTGCATATGATGTCTCAGTACCTTCTGCACCCACACATATTTGGAGACTTACTCAAGAACGAAAAGCAACAACAGGACTACCTGGATTGTTCCACCAGAGCACCACTGGTACCAGAGTATTCGACCGGGATGATCTCTTACTCTATCGTTATAACAGGCAGGAACAAACTTGCTTGCTTTCGTAGTAGGCAATTTAGAACTATGAAATTTTCTGAGAGTACCAAGGGCTTTGAAATGTGCACCAAGTGTTCCACTGAGCAATCCTCCCATGACCATATCCTTGCGCACCTGGGGTTCTACAAGCAGGATCTTGCTTATGATTCCTTGATGGTGCTGGATTTTTTTATGGTGTATGATATCACGGACCTGGTTTAGCCCTGCTGGCCTAAGGGGATGTGCAGCAACAACAACAACGACACACAAGTGTCTCGCGGCAGACATCACATAACCATACTTAGATTCCTGCCTTTTACATCTTTAAATATGCTTTACTTAAAAAAAGAAAAAAGTATTTGATAATATCGTACTAAAATGAATCTTTAAATATTAAAAGGCGCTTTAATGTAAAATTTTAAGCACATTTTATAGTATTTAATTAAGTATTTTATTTCTTTAATAGAAATAAATATAAGTGTTATTAATATAAAAATTAACTTTTATTAGAATATTCCATGCATAATATTTTTAAATCAAAAAGTAGAAAAAAATTCTAAAATAGAATATTTATATACGTTTTTCTTATTTTAAAAATAAAAATAAATCTTTAATTGTTATTAACATCAAAATATTTACATAAAAAATATAATAAATTATAACACCTTGTAATAAAATATTTTTTTATGCTAAAAGGTGTAAACTAAAAACATAATATACAGTAAAATAAATTTTAAATATTAATAGGCGCTTTAATGTAAAATTTTAAGCACATTTTATACTATTTTATTTCATTAATAGAAATAAATATAAGTGTTATTAAAATCAAAATTAGCTGTTATTAAAATATTCCATGCATAACATTAAAAAATATATATTTAAGTATTTTTTTAATAAATCTTTAATTGTTATTAACATTAAACTTTACATAAAAATATAATAAATTATAACACCTTGTAACAATATGTATTTTACAAATGCTAAAAGATGTAAACTAAAAACATAATATACAGTAAAATAACTTTTATTAGAAGAACTTTAACAACTTTTAACTTTTATTAAGACTGAGTCGAAACTTGTCAGCAAACTAATAAAAGTTTTTTTACTGTATATTATGTTTTTAGTTTACACCTTTTCGCATTTAAAAGAAATATATCAAAATTTACTTTTATTAAAAATATTCTATTTGTCATGAACAATATAAAGCAACTGATAAAAAAATTTTATATGAAAAAGTTGAAAATAAAAATGAAATAGAATACCGTATATACTCGCGTATAAGTCGACCCCCTAACTTTTGAATGCGAATTCTGCAAAAAATCAAAAACCCGCGTATAAGTCGACCCCCTATGATTTTATTTCAATTTGGCGTAAAATCAAGCCATAAAGATTTTCCTTCCTAGACGCATTACATATGGTAGGAGAGATTCGCCAATGCGAAAAAGTGATAACTAAACAAAAACAAATTAATGAAATATTTTTTAATGATAAATTATTATTATTTGTATATTTTAAATATTATTTTATTATTCTTACACATAAAAAGCCAGAATTTTGGCAGTATTTGAATTTTTTGTTGTCGTTTTAATTGACTCGGGTATAAGTCGACATCCCCCCAATTTGCTTGCCGAAAATTGTCAGAAATTCCTCGACTTATACGCGAGTATATATGGTATTTCACCGGTAAAACATTTACAAATAAAAGAGTTAAAAACAAAAACTTGAAATAGAATATTTTAAGCGCTAAAACAAAGATCTAGACGAAAAGTTGAGAATAAAAAGAAGACGCGGCATTCGAACTCATGCTACCCAGATCCAAATGCATTGCTCTTACCATTCAACCACGAAACACATAGCAGTCTTGCAATAAAACATTAACATAAGTAGGCAAATTTGTGATGTGAAGCAGGAATCTAAGTATGGTCGGTCACCAGGGTTGGGTTTTTGACGTCAAAAACTGGTTTTTGACATGACAGTGGTAAAAACCGTGTTTTTACCGGTTTATTCCGTCAAAAACCTATCATTTTCGATTGTCCTCCAATTTATGGTGTAAGTGTAGCATACAATACATTTCTAGATTGATTTTACCTTGTTGTTCTTGTTATTATTATTATTTACAATTACATTTGTTAAATTTATTTAAAAGAAGACCATTTCCTAATATGGGAAAGATTTAAAAAGACAAGAGTAAAAGAAAAGAACAATATTTGTCATAATCTTCACTAATATAGATTCTACTAACTGCAATTAACATTAATATTAAATGATAATAAAAGGTTATTATAATTATTAAAGAACATTCAATATACATTTTTAATAAAGTACATTAAAATTATTTTAGAGATGCAAAAATGCTGTTACATTGTATGACAATAGATGTTAAGCATAGACTGGCAGTGAATAAATTTGAATATTCTTAGATATAATATTTTAAAATGCATGTCTTACGTATTTCATAAATGCAATTATGGTGATTTTCATTTGCACTTCAATAAGTGGAATCTTAAAGTTTTGTTTTCAACAATGTAATAAATTATACCGAAATTATACACATTGTTTAATCTAATATTTATAGGTTACAGGATTTTTTCAAAAAATCTAAATTTTTTTAGACTATGCCAAATAGCTTAAGATTATTGTAGAGATCTTCTAACAGAGATGTACACGTATTATTCTAATGCTATTCTTTTTGTTTTTCTTGGAGGGATAAATATAGTTTAGAGTCTTTTTGATACTGAATATTTTATGTAAAACAACTTAATATTAAAGATAGAATGAAAAAAAAATTAAAAACAAACTACTAAAAAATGGGTTTTTGACAGTTTTTGACATTTTTGACAAGGAGGTTTTTGACATGACGGTAAAAACCATGGTTAAAACCGGTAAAAACCGTCATGCGTCAAAAACTTGCCAACCCTGGATGATGTCTACCGCGAGACATTAGTGAACGACACCATCTCCGAGGAGCGAGTCTGCTGGAGACACCCAACTATGTTTCATCGTTACAAAAATCAATTTATTTTCTTTAAAGTATTATGAAACAAAATACAAAAAGGGTTTTTTCAAATATCTTGTTTCATTTTCCTGAAAAAAGAAATCCCAAAAATACACTTTTTTTTTTCTTTGACCTTGCAAGTAAGTATAATCCCTTAAGCATCCATTGTCAAACGGCGTATTTTTTTAAAAAATCTTTTTTTCCCCAAAAGCTGATAAGCCGTACAGAGTATAGATAACAGAGAGGAATTATTTGTGAATTGATGAATTAGCGTCCAGAAAAAGGAAAAAGTCATTAGAGTCGAGAATTCAATCGATTAGTCTGGCATAAATTTCCATCCAGAAATATAAATAGAGATCAATGAAAAATAGCGACATGTAGCCCAAAAATATTCACATTTATTATATACAGAATTTTAACAAAATAATGTAGAAAAAAGTATAAAAATTCGTAATAATACACTTAAAAAAAATTGTTGATTTTACAGTATAATACTGGCATGCGCAGAAACGTATTACTGCTTATTTTACTGTTTATTACTGTTCATTTTACGGTATAATACTCGCAGCTGGGGTACCAGTATTATACTGTAAAATCAACAATTTCTTTGCAGTGTATAATAAGATTAGTCCTCTTACACCAGCACATTTTTTGTATCATTTTTTGTTTTTCAAAAACTGATACGTTATCCAGATAATTCAAGAGGAAAAAAAAGTATTTGTGATTCGATAAATTAGCGTTCCAAAATAAGAAAAAGTCATTGGAATCGAAAAGACAATCGATCGTACTAAAATTGCATTCTGGGATATGAATTCTAAAAAACAAGATAGGAGAATAGTCGTGTCGTAAACTACACACATATATATGTACGTATATATTATCATATCTTTTAACAAGAATATCATATAAAATACATTAAGAAGATTAAATAAAATAACAAAA
The DNA here is from genome assembly GCA_963931845.1 of Maratus michaelseni. Taxonomy (NCBI): domain Eukaryota; kingdom Metazoa; phylum Arthropoda; class Arachnida; order Araneae; family Salticidae; genus Maratus; species Maratus michaelseni. The sequence continues at coordinate 112,215,099 of OZ007598.1, read as the reverse complement.
TTAATCATCAAATCAGAATTTATCATTCTTATTAAGTATCCATTTTCAAACTAAGTATTAAATTCTTACTAAAAATCCATTATTATACGACGAATTTTTTATTTATTTATTTAATTATTTATTACCAAATTTAGCTAAGTCAGAGTTGCCAAGTCTCCGGCTTTTTGCATACCAGTATATATTTAGAGAAAATGTTGTACTTTTAAATCGCAGAAATCGTCGATTAAATAAAACAACATTTTCTGTACTAAAATACTGGTATCCAAAAAGCCGGAGACTTGGCAGGTCTGCAAAGTAGAGTTGAATTATAAATCATCATTCTTAGTATAAAGAATGACCGGATTTTAAAAATTTATATTTTCAAATCTATTACACATATTATAATAAGTGATATATGAAAATAAACAAAAACATTCCAAGTTGTTTTTACCAGTTACAAATGTTCGATGTGTGAACCTTACGCAACACGGCAAACATCTAATCTGTAATCAAGTTCGTTCCATACATTTTGCAGTTTTAAATTGTCAACGATTCTTAATGCAGCGTTGATGCGTTCTTTCAAATGTCATCACACAAAATAAAAAAAACTCTCATAAGACATCATGTAATTATTCTATAAAATGATCCAACATCTTTTAGCAGACAACAATAAATATTGTTGTACATGTAACGATAATCATCGTACAGTTGGCAACGCAACACGCGTGTAACTTTGAAATGTTTCTATATATCAGTATATGATCGATTCCTTATGAGCAATCGACAGGCTTGAATACAACTTCAAGAATCTGCAAAGTTTACAATATAAAAGAATTGGATTTATATATTTAATTTTATTTTGTAACATTTACGGTTTGAACTAATTAAATTTTACCATTCTGTCGGTAAATGCCAAAATCTGTTAAAACAAGTTTTAATTACCATTTAAAACCTATTAAAATTAATTTTAGCCAGTATGAAAATAAAGAAAAAACATTCCAAGCTTTTCCAAACAATTCCGAGTCCACAAATGTTTGATGTGTGGACCTTTCGTACCACGGCAAACATCTAATATGTAATCAAGTTCGTTCCACACATTTTTGCAGTTTTACACTATCAACAGTTCTTAGTACTGATGTGTTCTTTAAGTTCTTTGAGGGTTTTCGACGATGTTGATTCAACATCTTTGATGTAACACCACAAAAATAAATCGCATGACGTAAGATTTGGGGATCTTAGTGACCATGTGAATAAGAGTAAATCATCTTTGCAAGCGCGTCCAATCTAGCGTTGAGCGACATGGAATAATTTTTCTTTATTTTCATATATCACTTTTTATAATGTATGTGACAGTTTTGAAATTATAAATTTTTAAAATCCGGTCATTCATTCATGTCAACCCTGTATTATATTTTATGAATAATGGTACATTATAATCCTGCCGTGTTTCGAGTATTTTTACAAGTATATAGAAAAGAAAAGAATCATCATCAAACAAACAGTCAAATGTAAAATTCATTAAAATTTTACTCAAAAGAAATCCATAATACAGGGTGATTTTTTTTAAAGTTGTGAAAGTAAAACACTATAACTAAACAACCACTGATCCAAATGACCTAAAATTTCACCAGTATGCTCCCAAAGCAATGGGAATTTTTATGGCATGGTTACAAAAACTTAAAATCGCACCGACAGATGGCACTGTAAGGTAGCAGAAACAAAGAATATCGTCTGTGGGAGGAAAACAATGGACGGTACTTTGAGAAACCATCTACCGTAGACCCTCTGTCATCATTGGACCTTTTCTTAAATTCTTAAGTGTCCTAAATCTCCTAAGAGCAGTTGCTGCGCTGTCATTATTCTGATAATACAGTTTCACTAACAACGCACGGTCCGTCAATGGCGCAGTCATTTCGAAGATTTCCGTAGAATAATGAACACGAGATGTGCGTACTTCACGTTTTTATCGTCAATGTGCGAGTGCCGGGCGCAAGTTCGTCTCTCGACTTTACTGCATGTACAGCGCCATCTGTCGGTGCGATTTTAAGTTTTTTTAACCACGCCTAAAAAATTCTCATTGCTTTAGGAGCATACTTGTGAAATTTTAGGTCATTTGGATCAGTGGTTCTTTTGTTATAGGGTTTTACATTCACAACTTTAAAAAAAATCATCCTGTATATTTTACTACCATCAGAATAGAATGAAGAGAGAGAAAATTAAATAGGTCGATTCAATAAATATGAGTAAAAAGTCAGTTTTTCAATTTAAACATGATAAAGAAACATATTAAATAAAATAATTTCAAAAAGATAAAAAATGCACTGATAAATATCCACGAACATCTCTTAAATATCCCTTCTGATCATCAAAATCGATTGATTTAGACACAGTCTTTAAGTGAATCCAAATAACTTGGAAATCCTAACTAAGATAACTAAATTTAATATATTTTACTATCATAAGTATAGAATGAAGAGAGAGAAAATTAAATAGGTCGATTCAATAAAGATGGGTAAAAAGTCAGTTTTTGAATTTAAATATGATAAAGAGACAGACTAAATAAAATAATATAAAAAAAATAAAAAATACACTGATAAATAACCACGAACATCCCTTAAGTATACCTTTTGATCATCAAAATCGATTGATTTAGACACAGTCTTTAAGTGAATCCAAATAACTTGTAAATCCTAACTAAACTAACTAAATTTAATATCATTGAATTACGAATAGTCGTTTTTAATTAGCGTCCATTTTCAAACGCTATATGTTTTGCTGCTTCTTCGTTTTTTAGAAGCTGATAAATGGTATAAATAATTGAATGAAGAAAAGTTATTTTTGATACGAGAAACAAACAGTTAGAAAAGAAAAAGAAAAGTTGTCAGAATTGCTAAATTAATGGATACAAAGTCCCACATTCAGAAATATGAATTCATAAAATTACTTAGGAGAAAAGGGAATACATAAAAAAACTAGTAAGCATATGCATTAATTTATTACTCATACAATGTGAACTAATATATTACAGAAAATAAGTTAAAAGTAAAATAAGTTTGTTATTTTTTTATGTTAAAAGCTTTTACAGCGATATATTAAGGAAGGAAATATTTCACTGATTATCAGGTAAAAATTGTTTCTGCAGAGAGACCATCTTCGTAAGTTTTAGTGCCTAAGAAATATTTATAATTCACAAGAAAAATTATCTTTTTTAAATTTGAAATTATAAAATTATTGAAAAGCAATTTAAAACAATGATATAGAGTTATATGAGGTGAAAAAAGACTATAAATAGAAATCTATATGAGCAGCGAGAGAATGTAAAGTGAATCAGCTTCCTTTGAGTTACCTAGAATTTGGCGCGAGATGCTTCAAAAATTCAAAAATAAGATAAAATAAATCATGTTTACAGATGATCCTTTTTATTGTCGTGATACATGGTATCTTGTGGTGCCTGTTTACCAAGTTCATATTTACAATTTTACATTGATTATTTATAATCACTCCTCTTGAGAATGTCACCGTTGGTGTGTACGAAACTAGTAGACCTGTTTATTAAAAGATTTTATAAGCTTTTATGTTTACTGTAACCACTTTTAGCATCTAAATTTTTATCTTAAAACGGCTATGTTTAGAAATTCTTTAACGCACCTCAGTTCTAGGCGTTGCTAGCTAGTAGTGCAAAAGTGATGTTTTTCTATTCTATTTGGATGCTCATAGTGCTTCAGCACCCACTTTAAGCTAGAGGTCCCGAGTAGTCTATGATTCGTGTGCAAAAGTTCCAGTAAGAGCTCCAAAACCAAAAAGAAGCAAGTTCTATATATTTCTGTCCAACACGGTACTACAGCTTCTGACACGGGGTTAAAAGTTATATAGCTCATAAAAAAGCATTTTTTTATCGTCAGTGTTACTATTTTAACCTTCTTCATTAAAAGGGGATTACTTGAAATGAAAAGGACCTGTCAAAATTCAGTGAATTCTACAGCTTCGGCAATCCTTCTTTGTTACAGCTAGTAAAATATTCTCTTTAATAAACAATTCTTTCTCTAAAACACGCAGCTAAATGAAATATTTATCTTACTAATTCTAAAAGGGCTCAGTTGTGGGCGTGGTTGTGGTCAGAGTCATATTTCAATTATCATGATTATTTGTGAAGCTGAGATTGAATAGATATAGGAGTTATGCCAGGAGGTCAACCTCGGTAACTTTCTTTGCCACAGCGTCTTTGACGAATAAGTGTTGCTGTTGTCTGGAATGGTTATCATTTCGAAATTCTACGAGAAGTCGTGATATTTCGAATATTCTATAATACGTTGGTTGACTTTGTTAGACAAGTTTTTCTATATTCTATGCAAAGGAATAAATATTAGCTGCATCCCCAGTACAGAGACATTCAAATGACAAGCACTGAAAATTTGCAAGTGAAATAAGAGACTTATGAAGATGCTCGTATAGTCTTAGGCTAATTTTATTAAAAATTAATATTTTCCTATCTTTAGATATTAAATTATTGTGGGCTACATTATTTTCTAAATTAATTCTTTATTTGAGCATTTTATCCTTTATTCAAAGTGCTATTTTTTTTTATCTTAAAGCTAATTTTTATACCCGTCAAATACATTACAGCATTCTTATTAAACCTCGCAATCTGCTCTTTTGGTTTTTCTTACACCTGGGAATAGAGTCAACAGTGATCCTTTATACTTTGTTCAGAAAATAACAAAAAGCATAACTAACTAAATTTTCATCTACTTAATAATTAAAGTATATACAATTTGCGGATATTAAAATCACGTTCTCATTGCGCTAAGGCCCCACCAGTGGCTGAGAGGTTCTGCTCTCAAAGCTGGTAGACGGGAGGTGCTGGGTTCAAACCCCTGTCGCGCTCGTCGACCTAACCGTTCGGAGTTTTCCGTGGTTTTCTTTGAACCTTGCCGTAAATACGGGTTACGATCCCTTAGAAAGACTCCCACGGAGGGCACTCACCCCTAGAGCCTATATCCCTCGTGTTGATAATTAGGGCCGTCATAAATCAACCCAACCCACTCATTGCGCTAAGGCTGTGCTAGCAGATGTTTAAGGTTTAATGTTCCTTGTCACCAATTTTGTTAAACTGTCAATTATGGTATGCCTTTGGCATGTCTGCTGTTCATAATTTAATAATCCCACAGTTATTTTTAGCGTTGGAATGAAAATAAAATCAGATCACCTCTGACTCTCCGATTGAAAGGATCTAAAGTTTGATTGCATAATGGGAGACCAACTACCCAATATTGAAAAAAAAAATGAAAATAAACGTCAAAGTTTCTATGGATTGCTGTTGCGTTTATTGTGTCGTATTTTAGCATTTAATGGGATAAGAGCTTCTGTGTTCTAAGCCTCACATTCCGCAAATGTACTGAAATCGACCTTATACCATATTTTAACATTTCTGCAACAATTTCTACATTGAGAGGAATAACATTGTCTTGTATTTGTGATACAATAATATTTGTGCTCTCGATTCGTTATACACGCGTATCATATCCATAATGTGTGTTTTATACGAACTGTAATCTGTTATTCTTGTTTCTGAAGTATTTGTCGAATAAAGTGCATTCATCAAATGGGAACCTACATATTTAGTATATCTGCATATCTAATCAAGATAGGTTGTACACAAGTCATAAAGATTTATATGAATTAAAATGATAACCAGAGATAGAAACCAGTAAAAGCTAGTCTTCCTTTAAGTAAAGCGTTTTGTTCACAATGTTTCATATTAGTTACTTTTCACCACGCACCGTAGCAAATTCTTTCAAGGTTATTTAGGCCTAGCTAAGGTATATTTAAAAACTCTATTTAATGCGCACCAAAATCTGAAAATTTTGTAATATTATAATAAATAAATAAATAAATAAATAAAAAATCCCTGACGGCTTGGCCTACAGGCACAGATAGGTTTCAGAGAAGCAGACCATGGGGCGCCTGTTTGTTGGGAATTGTGGAAGAAATGATCTTTTTGCCATGATGCGGTAGTTGGAACCGCTCACTTCGAAGCCTAACTTGTTTGCAGGCAAAGCCGGAGGGCTTTTTATTATTTTATTTATTTATTTATTTATTTATTTTATATATATATATAAAGGTTGGTCCTATAAAACACTTGTGAAGATAACAGTTTTAGATAATGTTAAGAGGATTTATAATAAATCTAAGTGGATTTGATATCTTGTGAATTGACGAAGTTATGAATTTTTTTCTTCTAACACCCTCCCCCTTTCTTCCCCTTGGGACCATTTTTAATGATATCAAAAATCTGTCATACATAAATTTTCGGCCCTTTTCCTACAAGTAATAATAACTTTAAACGGATTCGATACGTATCATAATTAAGAAATTATGGGGGTTTTCTCTTTTTACACCCCCCCCATGCACCCCCCTCTCCTTGGTTTGATTTTGCCCATTAACGAACTTGACCGAGATTTTATGCCCCTTGATTTTATGTATCAGTTAGGAAGAGATTTGTGCAGAATTATTGCAGTTATCGTGTCCATAACAAAGGGACATAGATAGATAGATAGGTAGATAGATAGATAGATAAAGTTTTGAACTGGGGGTGATTTTTAGTTCTGGGAGTCATGATCAGCGTAGATCTGCAAAAATGTTTCAAAAATTCCAACTTAGGGGAGAATGTAATAAGTAGTATTTCTTACGAAATCTACCTAAAAAAAAAAAATTAGACGAGTGAACTAATTTTCCACCTGCCTAGAAATATAAAAGTGATAATTCATCTTAAATTTCTCATATCCTATAAGACTCCGTATTATCATTTTCCGTAAAAATAATGGATTTATTTTTTCCCCATGACTTCTTATGCCGACTTAGCCCGGATTTTCAGTAGCGATGAATAAATCAATGGAAAATCCACTCTCTTTTGGCACGATCTTCAACGTGGGCGAAAGAATTCATGCCGGAAGATTCATCCGATATTTTTAAATGGCCAGATCGAAATGAAGATTATATACTACGCCAGTAAGTGATAGAGAAATATTTTTTTTATTTGAACATTATAATTTAATTTTACTGTAGAAGAATAAAGTTCTGTAGTATAGAGTTTATGTTGCCATTGCGATAATATTGTTTTACTACCAGTGTTAACACTGGCACTAAAATAATATTGGCGCAGTACCGGGTATATTAAATGCAGTATTCTGCCAATATTGGAATGTTAATGCTTCGAAAATATACAGCTATTATTAATTAAAATTATTTAACCCGTATTAGGAAAGATTTGACAAAATATTGTAAATATTTACAACGAATGCCATTATTTTCGAAAATTTTATATTATCCTATTTAATTTAATGCCCCATTGTGCCAATATTGGGATTTTGATGTATTCGAAATATACAGCTATTTTTTTATTAATATTATTTAATCCGTGTTACGAAAAAATTGACCAAAAAATGCAAATATTTCCAAGAAATACGAACATTTTCGAAATTTTGTCTTACATTTAAATATTTTCAACGTTGTACCATTGTGTTTTAAAGGTGGGTGTTACATTGTGTTACATTTCCAATCTTTACACGCATACAGTGGAGTGTTCCAACTTTTACTGAGAAAACTGCCGCACTTAGCTGCTTTATGAAACATTTTATTTAGGGGAAAAACAACTCCCCCCCCCCCCACTTTCCAAAGAAAACGGAGTTGCTTTATTATTTCTCCCGTATGTTTCAGTTTACAATAAGCCCGAATATTGAGATGTTAATCATTTCAATTTATATAGATTACAGCTATTTGAGAAATAACATGAATAATTTCGAAGAACTATTCAAATCTTAGTTAAATATTGTCAAATATATAAATATTTTAATCTCAATAATATAATGATAATTGAGGTTATAATTGAGAGTAATTGATTACAAGTACGATGGATTAAAATCGCTGAAGATTTTGTCCCGTTGTTTTCATTTTTTATGTATATGGATAACTTACAAATAAACTTTTAAAAAAAAATCCTTTCTGTTAATAATGGTGCTGTGAAACAGATTCGATTAAGAATTTCTAATGTATATAAATTATACATAGATTAATTTACTTAATATTGGAATGAACATTATTGTTTAAATTCGATTTGACTTTTTTTTTTCTTCTATCAAATAGGAATAAACCAGGTCACTCATAAGAGAATGGAATAAAACTATATTAAAACTCGAATAATAAAATTAAAATATTTAAAAGAAATGAAAATTTACATGAAGTAAATAAAACAAATTATAATATATGAGAAATGCTTCATCAGAAGAAATTTTCGCTTAAGAAAAAGATACGTTCTAAATTATTATTTAAAAAATATAAAGTTTAACTTTTGGTATAATATTTACTTCTGAACAAATATCTTTTTAACTTAAAAAAGAAATCGTTAAATACGGGGGGGGGGGGAATCATACTATTACATAAAATAAGACTTTAAACATATTAATTTTAAAGTAAAAAGGTTTAACAAAATGAATTTCAGCTAGGGAAGAAAATTCCAAATTCATTCTTTGAATAAAGCATTATTTCTCATATATATTCACTTTCAGAATTTAATTTTAGAAAAATGAGAAATGCATCAACAAACGAAATTTTCGCTAATAAAAAAATTTGAGTTCTAAATAAGCCCTTAAACATATTAATTTCAAAGTAAAAAGGTTTAACAAAAGAAATTTCAGCTTAGATAGATAAATTCCAAATTCATTCCTTGAATAAAGTATTATTTCTGATATATATCCACTTATAGAAAATGCTTTAATTTTAGAAAATATAAAATGCATCAACAAACGAAATTTTCGATAAAAAAAAAGATAAGTTCTAAATAAACCTTTAAACATATTAATTTCAAAGTAAAAAGGTTTAACAAAAGAAATTTCAGCTTAGAGAGATAAATTCCAAATTCATTCCTTGAATAAAGCATTATTTCTGATATATATCCACTTATAGAAAATGCTTAAACGAGAAATGCATCAACAAACAAAATTTTCGCTAAAAAAAAAAAAAGAAAAGAAGATGAGTTTTAAATAAGCTTTTAAACATATCAATTTCAAAGAAAAAGGGTTCAACAAAAGAAATTTCAGCACTGGGAGCTTTTAAACATATTAATTTCAAAGTAACAAGGTTCAACAAAAGAAATTTCAACTTAGGGAGATAAATTCCAAATTCATTCCTTGAATAAAGCATTATTTCTGATATATATCCACTTATAGAAAATGCTTTAATTTTAGAAAAATAAAAAATGTCTCAACAAACGAAATTTTCGCTTTAAAAAAAAAAAAAAAAAGATGAGTTTTAAATAAACCTTTAAACATATTAAAGTAAAAAGGTTTAACAAAAGAAATTTCAGCTTAGGGAGATAAATTCCAAATTCACTCCTTGAATAAAGCATTATTTCTGATATATATCCACTTATAGTAAATGCTTTAATTTTCTAAAAATGAGAAATGCATCAACAAACAAAGTTTTCGCAAAAAAAAAAAAAAAAAAAAAAAAAAAGGATGAGTTCTAATTTTTTTTTTTTAAATAAAGTTTTGACTTTTGATATAATATTTACTTCTTAAACTTAAAACACAAATCTTTAAATACTGTAAAAAATATATAATATTACACTAAGAAAATAAGCCTTTTTAAACATATTAGTTTCAAAGCAAAAAAGTTTAACAAAAGAAATTTCAGCTTAGAGGGATAAATTCCAAATTCATTCTTTGAATAAAGATTTATTTCTGATATATATTCACTTTTTAGAAAATGCTTTAATTTTACAAAAAAACACAATCTTTAAGTACTACTTTCCTTTGACATTTTGCAAACAAGCAATTCTCTATGATGTATAATTTCCATCAAATATCAAGCGTCCAAAAAATCATTTTATTGTATATCCCACACATTTTGTCCAGACGATAATAGCTTTTATCCTCCTTCTCCTACCTTCCGGCTACAACGCTGCTTTATTCAAAATTTTTATGAAGCTATGAATAAAAATCAATGCAAAATCTAAGCTCGTCTTTTCTTCTCTTTCAATCTTTTAACGTTCAGTGAAGAATTCGTTTGGTAATTCACTGTTTCCCTGGTTTAATCAATACTAAAAATTATGCATAATAGTACATAAATAATTATTTAAGAAGAGTTCGGAGATTATTTAGCTTTGTTATTTAAATGTGCGTTTATTTGTTTTATTATAGTTTATATATTTTTATTATTTATTTATTTATTATAGTTTACAGCTTATTTGTTTTATTATAGTTTATATTTTTTTCATTATTTATTTATTTATTATAGTTTACACTTTATTTGTATTATTATAGTTTATAATTTTCAATATTTATTTATTTATTTTGTTTTATTTTATTTTATTTTTAGATTATTTACCATTATTAACAATGCTATGTGTTTAATAATGTCAAATTATTGTTTTGAACGTAACTGGCATCGATAAATAAAATTGGCAAATGACAACCATTTTTGGCGATCTATCTTCAGGGCTCCGATAATACATAAGTATCCTATGTTTTAGTGAAAGAGTTCAATTGATCTTTTTAACCTCAATAAAGAGTACCGGGATGGACATCCGTGCTCTACAGACCTGATCTTAGTCTGAGCAGTCCTTCTCGGGCAGTAAAAGTAACAATGTAAATATAAAAAAAATTAATAAAAAAAAAACGCATACTTATTATTGACGCCTGTCTTTTAGATATTTTTTTTACTTTAAGCATCCAATTCCTTATCTACTATTTTTTAAAACGGGTTATTTATTATTATTATTATTTTAGTTTAACATGCTATTTGTTAAAACTTATAATAGCTTAACTAATAATCCTGAAAAAAAAATTAGAACCGAATTAATCGAATTAAAAAAATATATATTTTTTAATATATATTGTAAAATTATACAAAATAAATATATAAATATATGTATTGTAAAATGAAACATTGAGCTTTCTTTAATTTTTTTTAATTGTTCTGTAGCCTGATATAAAAAAAAATTTATTGCATTTAATTATGTGTTATAATTTTTATTAGAATAAGTTAATTGCTTTTCTGCTTTTTCTAAATAAATAACATATGAAATTTTGATTTCTCTACTTGTCTGTGGACTATTGTTTTTTAACTTGTCCGTCGTTAATTCTTTAAGTTAATTCTTCAGTTTTAACTTGCGATATATTACCCGTTTTTCAAAAATATGCCAAACATTAAAAAAAAAAAACCTCATTAAATACCGAAAATAAAAATAAAATACTACATAAAATGAGGATTCAATCACATGAATTTCAAAGCAAAAAGTTTCATAAAAAAAATATTATTTTTTGGAGATAAATTCCAGATAATATATTTTTTTAATAAAATCTTACTTTTGACAAACTACTTATTTTTGAAAACACCTTTATCATTAAAATAATCTGTAAATATTTTACTTTCCATATGACATTTTTAAAACATGTAAAACCTCAATAATATGTCATTTCTATCGAAAGTCAAACGTTCATAAAATAATTTTATTGCACACATTTCACACAGATAATAATAGCTCTTATTCTCCTTTTCCTAGCTTACTGCTACAATGCTTCTTTATTCAAAAAATTTCTGAAGCGATGGATAAAATCAATTCAAAATTCTTGCTTTTTCTTTCTTCTCTTTCTCAACATTTCAACGTGTATTGAATATATAATTCATTTTGTAATTAATACACTTATTCACTCTTTCACTGATATAATCACAATATAAAGATGATACACAGATAATTGTTTGATATGGATAAAGTTAATATTTGTCTGTGTCATTCAACCATGTACAATTTTTAATAAATGTTCGCAAAAAACATCAGTAGTATTAATATTTTAAACTTATTATTGTCGTATAAAATGCGTGTTAAGTACAATAAAATGGTTTTCTGAACGTTTTGAATTTTAACGAAATTATGTGGGATAGGTGTAATTTAGAAAATAGTATTTAAGGGGTTTTTTTCTCTTTTTTTCTTTTAAGACTGAGGTATTTTTTAAATGTATTATTCAAATAATAGATTTCGAATTTATTTTGCTAAATTAAAGTTTCTTTTAATGAAACTTCTAGCTTTCAAACTGATATAATTTTAAGGTTGGTTTTATCTAATGGTACATATATGTAAGATATATATATAAGATATATATATATAAGATATATATATATAAGATAATGAAATTTGCATTGAAAAACAACAACAACATAGTATTATACTTTATACAAAAACTTTAGTTAGCGAGATAAATTCAAAATTCATCAATTTAATAATACATTTTTTAAAATACCTTAACCTAAAAAATAAAATAAAATACAAAAATAAAAGTAAAAATAAAATAAATAACTACTATTTTCCAAAAAAGCAACACCTAACACAAATAATTTCCATCGAATATCAAACACTCATAAAATCATTTTATTCTACGTCACACACATTTTACACAGAGGATAATAGCTTTTATTCACCTTCTTTTGGATACAACGCTTTTTTATTAATTTTTTTCTGAATCGGTGAATAAAATCCATGCTCTTTTTTACTTCTCTCTCTAAACCAGTAAACGTGTATGAAATATTTCGCTTCGTAATTAATTCACTCTTTCACCGATATAATCGATTCGAAGATGTATCCAAATACACAGATAATTATTTGATATGAATAAAGATAATATCTGGCAAACATCAAACATCCCAAAGATTATTTAATTGTACATCGCACACATTTTATACAAACGATAATAGTTTTTTTTTCTCTCTCTTTTCTAACTCCCGGCTACAATGCTGCTTTACTCAAAAATTCTCAGAAACGATGAATAAAAATCAATGCAAAATTGAAGCGCTTTTTTCTTCTGATTCAAACATATACAATTTTTAATAAATGTTCGCAATGAACTGTTAAATTCTTTTTAATATGATTCCCCCCTCTTTTTAGCCAAATTAAATTGAAACCACCAAATGTGAATTATGTTAAAAGCTGAAGAACAGAACATAATGATGAAACTAAATGAAAAATTGTACAAAATAACCCTTAAAAGAAATGAATTCCCAGAGAAAAAGATATCATCAAAAGAAATTTTCTTTAAAAAAAAGATAACTCTATATTCTTTTGTCAAATATTTATTTAACGATTGATATGTTATTCATTTCTTGAAAAACATATTATATTTAAACAATAACACTTTAAATATAGAAAAAAAAGTGTATAACAATACATAAAACAAACCTAAAAATTTATCAGTTTTAAATCTAAAAATTTCATCAAAAGAAATTTTAGTTTAGCGAGATAAAATGCATTATTTAAGTAATACATTTTGGAAAATGCCTTAATCTTAAAAAGAAAAAAAATATTTAAATAACATGTTCCAATAGGCAACATCCATTATACATAATTTCCATTAGATATAAAACGTTCAAAAAATCAATTTATTGTGCATCCCACATATTTTATACAGACAATAACAGGTTTTAATCTTCTTTTCCTAGTTTACGGCTACAACGCTTGTTTATTCAATTTTTTCTGAATCGATGAAAAAATTCAATGCAAAATCAATGCTCTTTTTATATCGCTATCTTGTAACCCTTCAACATATGCTGAATAATTCGTTTGGTAATTAATTCACTCTTTCACTGACATAATCGATCCGAAAATATACATAATACACAGATATTTATGTGATACGAATAAAGATAATATTTGGCTGTGTCATTAAAACATATCAATTTTTAATAAATGTTCGCAATGAACTTTTTAGCTGTTTTAATTTTGATGTCTCTTTTTTTCCCAGCCAAATTAAAATAAAAATCAAGAAACGAATTTTAATTACTTTAAAAGCCAAAGAAAAGAAATATAACAATGGAAAAAGTAAAAGAAAAAATGCATAAACAATCTTTAAAAGCATTTAGTTCTGAGAGAAAAGGGTACTAAAATAAATTTCCTTTAAAAAAGATAAATTCTAAATTATTTCGTTGAAAATTGAATTAAGTGTTGATATGTTATCCATTTCTTTAAAAACGTATTCTACTTAAATAACAAACATTTAAATATTATATATATATATATATATATATATACCTTTGAATTCAAAAGATAACGAACAAGTTCTTTTACTAAATCTGACCAAATCTTTAATTTAAAGATGACATGTAATTATTTAATGTATGAAATAACTAACTTGAAATCAAAATCTAACATATTTGATCAATAAATGACCAAAACTTCAATTTAGAGAGATTATGTTCATACATTTGCAACAGAAAAATTATCTTAACGAATAAAACCCATTATAAAATTTCAATATAATAGGGAACAAAAACATATTTAATGACATTTGAAGAAAGTTAAATTGAAATATATATTATCGAAGTATAAATCGAAATAAAAAATGGAATATAGATATCAAATAACGATATAAATAATAAAAAAATAAAAAATTTTAAAAAAATGTGGATTTGTAATCGGCAGTCGGCAGAACATCACATGTCGCAAAAAAATGCATTATTTCATATAACATACTTTTATACACCTTTGCATAAAACCAACCTTAAAATATATTAGTTTCAAAGTTAAAAGTTGCATTAAAAAAAACTTCAGTTTAGTGAAATAAATTATAAATATATTATCTGAATAATACATTTTGGAAAATACCTTAATCTTAAAACGAAAATCTTTAAATACTATTTTCCAAAAACCAACATCTATCGTACATAATTTCCATCAAACATCAAACATTCCAAAGATCATTTTATTGTACATCTCACACATTTTATACAAACGATAATAGATTTTATTCTCTCTTTCCTAGCTTCCGGAGCTTCCGGCTACAATGCTGCTTTATTCAAAATTTTTCAGAAACGATGAATAAAAATCAATGCAAAATCCAAACGCTTTTTTCTTCTCTCTCAATCTTTTAACGTGCGCTGAAGAATTCGTTTTGCAATTCACTACTTCTCTAGAATGACCTAATCGATCCAGAGATGTGCATAATAAATACATGGAGGGTTTAGGAAGAAAATGGAGAATATTTGTTTTTATTATTATTTACTTAAACATATATTTTTAAAATAAATTTTCGACCCTTTTTTCAATAATTAATTTTGTTGTGTTGCTTTTATCGCATTAAATAATTTATTTTAAAAAATTTGTTTTAAAAGAAAAGTTCTACAATTTCTCTGTAACTTCTAAAATAGATAATTATTTTCCGATGGATACAATTTAATGCTCGTGTTTTTAGCGCATTTAACTATCTTATATATAAAAATGAAAAATTGTCTGTCTGTCTGTATTTCGATACAAATCCGCAGTTTAAAAGAGATAATCGTGAAAATAAACTCACAGGCGTAAATTAAAACACAGCCGAGGCAACTAAAGTAATCCGAAGTCGAAATAAATTGTACTTAATTTTTAATTTAAAAAAACCACCAACATAACAGCAACTTCCTATCAAATTTAAACATTTTTCGTTATAGCAGCTGCCAACAATTAAAAATCCCCAATAAAATTCATTCCACAACAATTATTTTTCTATTGAACGATTTCCACGTGAAAAATGAAAATGAAATAAAAAGTTTCGAGAATGAAAAAGAATATGAATATCACATCATATTGGAAGTATAGCAGAGATTTTCAAAGAGTTTCCTATAATACAAGAAGCATAATTATGAGTAAGTACAGAAAGCAGGTGAATATGACGTCAACAGGGGAATGTATAACGTCATATGACATTTCTTTTTTATTTGACAAAATATTTCTAAAATACAATGTGTCTCAAAATATTTACCCTGATTTCATAACGTTCTGACTTTTTAGTGATTGCACTTACTTCGTTTTTTCTTTTGCAGATGCGTTGAACCAATCGACTTGTCTATGCGATATTAATATGCAGGTTCGTAACTAGGAGCACTGCTACGGCTTAAACTGAAAACATGGCACAAGAAAAAGCACAGTGTGTTGTGTGGCTGGCTGAGACCAAATAACCAAAAACGGTGTAACAGAAGTTTCAAACTCGCTATGGAAAACAACCAACAGATGTGAAGTTGATAAAATCTTAGATGCAAAAGTTTTTAGTAACAGGTACAATCAAAAAGGGTCGAAGTGCTGGGCGACCATAGACATCTGCAGTAGCTGTTGAAAATATTCGCATAGCCTTCCATACATCATCAACGAACTCACTACGACGAGATACGCGTCAGCTCCAGGTACCAAAGAGCACAGGGTACTACGAAAGTCATTAAAATTGCCTGCGTACGAAGTGCAAATTGTTGAAGAACTGAAATCACAGGACTACGATGCACGCAAGCAGTTTGCTGTCAGCATGTTTGAGAAGTTAGGTGTCAATGCTGATTTCCTGCAGAGGGTAGTGTTTTCCGACGAAGAGACATTTCACTTCAGTGGTTTTGTCAATCGACATAACGCGTTAATTCGGGGCTCCGAAAAGCCACAAACCACGCGAGAGCACATTTCGGCTAAGTCTCAAGGTGAATGTGTGGTATGTGCATTATGGCCAAGTCACCGTTATTGGTGCTTTCTCTTTTCATGAAAAAAGTGTCAATGCTAATGTGTATGCAGATATGCTTGAAAATCATGCAATACCCCAGTGCATGCAGCCTCACGTGTTTTTTCAGCAAGATATGAAGCACTTTCTCATTGAGCAACGTTTGTACGAGAGCTGCTAAACCGTCACTTTACAAACTGGTGGATTGGTCATGACGGTGCAATTCCTTGGCCACCACGATCCCCAGACATTACTCCATTGGACTTCTTTCTTTGGGGATACGTCAACGATCAGGTATATGTGACACCTGTTCCAAACCTGCTGAATTTGTGAGAAAGAATCAGTCTATCTATTCAGAGTGTGACTCCCTAAATGTGTGGCAGGAGGTAGACTACAGGTTAAACGTTTTGCGTGTGAGTCGCGGAGCTCATATCGAGTATCTTAAATAAAACTTGATCAATTTTTGTGTGTCTGTGCCAAATATCTTGCTTGTAAGTAAAGTAGGCAATAAAATTATACGAAATATAAATTAGAGTAATCATTTTGGGACACCCAGTACACAGTTAGTTTTATTTTAAGTGTTAACATATTACTTCCAGCTCATCAGCTTCACTTAGATTCGAACACTTAAAATAACATAAAATTAGGCTTATATTTTAGAATTTTTTTTTTTGTCAAATGAAAAAGAAAGAAACATCTTTCGAAAAGAGTATACAGAAAAAAAGAAGTTAATTTTTTTAATTTGCTGAGGGGAAATTTGAAAGATACGGATGTCGCTTTAGCCCATAGGTTTAAAATTAGAGAGGAGAATTTGAGATCTGACAGATGAAGATCCTTAAACTGTCTCGAATCATTTTGGAATTCTTATGTTTTATTTTAGCAAAGAATATCCTTTGTTGATAAAAAATTTATTACAATAAAAACCGTTTACAATCACATTAAGAAAAAAAAACTTCAGTAAAAGACTTAAAAAAAAAGTATTTAAGTTAACATCAAAATTTCTCAGTTCTAACAAAATTCTGCAGTTATCCTTGTTTAAATATGTTTTTTTAAAAATAACTTTTTCAAATTTCATAAATTAAAAAAAATATTTCAATGGACAGGTTTTTTGTTTATATTCAACTTATGCTAAAATTCGCTATTGAAATTTTAAACTGCTTTAAGAACTCAACAATAAAACAAATTCCAGATGGTAACAATTTAGACAGTACATAAAAAGTTATCCCTAAAGCAAAAATTACTTCCAAAGCAAAAAGTATTATCAAAAGAGATAAATTACATATTCATTTTTCTACAAAATCTTTAACTTCAGAAGTATTCCCGTCTCTTGGAAATTATCTTTATCTTAAAACAACATTTAAATACTATTTTCCGTCTGGTATTTTTTCATGCGGACAAAGCCTTTACATAATTTCTATCAAAAATCAAGATACCATAAGAGCATTTTACTTTACATCCCACGCATTTTACACAGAGCGTAATAGTTTTTTTTCTCCTTTTCCTAGTTTCTTGCTACATCGTTATTTTATTCAAAATGTTTCTAAGCGTTGAATAAAAATCAATGCAAAATCCAAGTATACTTTGTTTTCTCCCTCTAACTTTTAACATTGTCAAAATTTGTTCGGCGATTCACCGAATGCTTTAAAATTATCTCATCGATCCGAAAATGTGCATTGATACAAAGATAATTGTTTAAGGAGAATACGGTTATTATTTGACTGCAATTTAAACTGATATGTTTTTTGTTTTTCTTTTTAAATAAACGCTTGTTGTTTTCGATGCAGCTTTAAGACCTTTCTATAGAGATTGTTCGCACATTTTTTAGACGAGTTTATTTAGGTATAAAAAAAATCGTCTGCATAGATAAATTATTTTTCACAGCTAGTATGTTTTTGAAGCATACATTCTCGCCTGGCAAATGAAATTTTTGTTTACATGCAAAATGGCACTTCTAAAGATCCGATAAATGGAAGGCTATATTTCTGCTCTTTCCGAAGAGAATTATTCATATTCGATTATTAAAAATTGGTGAAAGGCATTCTTTTTCTATATATAAAAACCACAGTAGTTAATATTGCCAATAAGACAGAGGAAAAATATGAATGCCTGGCTTTAAGTGGGAAAATTGTTCTAAATATGTACCCAAGAACAAAAGGGAATTCTTTTAATATTGCAAAGATAAGATATTTTATGGTAAAAAAAAAAAAAAAAAAAAAAAATCCTCTAAGTCCTCTAAGTCCCTAAAGTGTTGCTAAATCGATAAAATGCTCAGTGTCAACAAACAAAATCATTAATGAATTTTAAAAAGCCCAGAAAACATAATGTTAATCGTCTTTCTCCACGACATATCGCCGATGATGTAGAATTCTTTAGAACGCGATGCAAATTTCTTTATGCAAAAAGTGGAAAAATGTTGTTACAATGTAAATGTTGTAACCTCATTATTGTTTCCTCAAAGAGAAGAAAAAAAAACTTAAAACATGGTTCAATATATCTGAACAAAGTTTTAGCAAAGGATTTGTGATTGTTGTTCGCTTTGCATATAACGGTAAATTAAAAATAAATAGAGTGGAGAAAACTATTAAGTTATACTAATTATGTCTCCACATACTATCAGAAATATATTTTTCTCCCAATCTTCAAATATGAAATACCTTCTCTTTACCCCCCCCCCCCCTACAAATGCCATCAATCTGTTGAACTGCATCAAGATAAAGCAAGAAGCCATACATCACAAGCTATCGTTAATTTTCTGGAAAAAATAAAGCGAGAAAGTGGTATCAAAACTATAACCCTTCACTGATATACCTTCTAAATCTCTTAATGTGTTACCCATGGATTTTTGAGCTTTTGGACTTTTATAAAACTCATTATCAAAAGTCTACTTACGAAAACAAAGTTTGTTTGCTGCTGGGAACGTTTCCGAGCCGTTTTTATAGCATATCAATCAGTTATAGATTTTTCGAATGTTATCAACTCTCAAGTAAATATTTTGATGTTCAACAAATATGTTTTGCAGACAAACATGATATATTAACATCCTTCACTTATATCCTCATATTAAAATTAACATCCTTATATTAAAATTAATAATATTTTGTTAATCTTGCATTAATAAATTCAATTACGCAGATGAAAATGTGTCGTTGAAAAATGATATCATAATAAAAGCCTACGTTCCGGCTAAAATCAATATTGCTTATATTTTAAATAACAAACAGTTTAATAATCTAATATTTAAACAACTTCCACAAGATATTTTCCAAAATACACAAAAAGTAACCCGCATATCATTTAATACAAATATTAGATATTCACAGAATCATTTTATAATACTTCCCACACATAAACTCGGAAGACAATAGTTTTATTTTTCTTCTCTTAACTTCTGGCTAAACCGCTACTTTATTCAAAATTTTCAGGAACAATGAATAAAATCAATAAAAATGTTCCTTTTTTTTTTTTTTTTTTTTTTTTTTTTTTTTTTTTAAATCGTTTCTACCATTTAACGTCGTGGAAAAAATTGGCTGAAGAATATCATCTGATAGTTTGATGCTCTAGGATAGTCTGATCGATATGATCACACTACAATTGTTTGAGGAAAATATGAAGGTATTGTTGTTTAGTTGAATCATTTTTAAATATATACTCACGTCGTGTACAGTGCTTATTTCAAAATTATATGTATATGTTTCTCTTTTCTTATTATTGATGGGTTTTCCCATTTCTAATAGTTTGGGTAAAAATTAATTTCAGAACTAATTAATTTGAAAATTAGAGACTAATTAATTACCTTTTTCGTTAATTTCAGATTTTAATTAATTCGATAGAATAATATACCAAAATATTATATAACCTCTTCCGAGTTACCAACGATGCCAAACAGCGTTTTTAAAAACAGCGTTAAAACAGCGTTAAAACAGCGTTTTTAAAAACCTCAGATACCAATATATTTTTGAGATTTAAAGAAGGATTTATAAAAACAAAGTTTCTTTTTGCTGCCACTGATTTTTGGAAATATTTCCGAGTTGTTTCTATAGTGTAATGTTTTCTCAACCCGGAATATAGGTTTTTCGGATGCTACCAATTCTAAAATAAACATTTTCATGTTCAGTAAACAACATGTTTTGCAAATACATGGTAAATTAACAGCATTATTATTAACATTAAAATTAATACTATTTTGTTAATCTTGCATGTATAACTTTAATTACACAGCTGAAAATGTTTAATTGAGAATTGATATCATAATAAAAGCCTATGTTCCGAATAAGATCCATATTGATTTTTTTTATATATATAATAATAATCTAATAACAATCTAAATGTTTAAACAACACCAACAAGACATTTTGAAAATACATACAAAAAACAACCCGTATATCATTTACTACAAATATTAGATATTCACAAAATCATTTCATAATACTTCCCACACATAAACTCGGAATACAATAGTTTTTATTCTTCTTCTCTTAGCTTCTGGCTAAAGCGCTACTTTATTCAAAATTTTCAAGAACAATGAATAAAATCAATAAAAATCTTTTTTATATTTCTCTACCATTTAACGTTGTGGAAAGAATTGGCTGAAGAATATCATCTGATAATTTACTCGACGCTCTAGGATAGTCTGATCGATTTGAAGAAGTATACATCACACAAATAATTATTTGAGGAAAATATGAAGGTATTGTCATTTAGTTGAATTAATTTAAATAAATTCTCTTGTCGTGTACATTGCTTATTTTAAAATGTTATGCATATGTTTTTCTTTTTTTATTGTTGATGGTTTTTGCCATTTCTAATAGTCTGAGAAAAAATTAATTGGAGAATTAATTAATTTGAAAATTAGAGAATAATTAATTACTTTTTTCGTTAATTTGAGGTTTTAATTCATTTGAAACAATTAATTAAATGATTTTGTTTTGCCGACGCTGCTTTTTAACATCGTTGAAAGAATTGGCTGAAGAATACCATCTGATAATTTACTCGATACTGTAGGATAGTCTGATCGATATGAAGTGGCATACATCACACAATTAATGCAAAAAAATATCAACGTAAAATATTAATTAGACAAAAAATTAATTTGAGAATTAATTTATTTGAAAATTAGATATTAATTAAATAATTTTTTCGTTAATTTGATATTTTAATTCATTTAAAAAATTAATTTTTTTCTCGATGCACCTTTTAACGTTGTGGAAAGAATTGGCTAAAGAATATTCATCTGATAATTTATTCGAAGCTCTACGATAGTCTGATCGATATCAAACGGTATACATCACACAAATAATTGTTTGAGGAAAATATGAAGGTATTGTCATTTAGCTAAATTAATTTAAATACATGCTCATGCTCATGTCGTGTACATTGCTTATTTTAAAATTTTATGCATATGTTTTTATATTCTTATTGTTGATATTCCCATTTCTAATAGTCTGGGAAAAAACTAATTTGAGAATTAATTAATTTGAAAATTAGAGAATAATTAATTACTTTTTTGGTTAATTTGAGATTTTAATTCCTTTGAAACAGTTAATTGATTTTTTTTTTCGACGCTACTCTTTAACGTCGTTGAAAGAATTGGCTGAAGTATACTCATCAGATAATTTACTCGATGCTGTAGGATAGTCTGATCGATATGAAGATATATCACAGAATTAGTACAAAAAATATTAACGTAAAATATTAATTATATAAAAAATTAATTTCAGTAGTAATTTATTCGAAAATTAGATATTAATTAAATAATTTTTCGTTAATATGAAATTTTAATTCATTTAAAAATTTTTATTATTTTTTTTTTCAATGCACCTTTTAACATTGTGGAAAGAATTGGCTGAAAAATACTCATCTGATAATTTACTCGATGCTCTAGGATAGTCTGACCGATATCAAGCGGTATACATCACACAAATAATTGTTGGAGGAAAATATGAAGGTATTGTCATTTGGTTGAATTAATTTAAATACATGCTCATGTCGTGTACATTGCTTATTTTAAAATTTTATACATATGTTTTTATTTTCTTATTGTTGATATTCCCATTTCAAATAGTCTGGGAAAAAATAATTTGAGAATTAATTAATTTGAAAATTAGAGAATAATTACTTTTTCGTTAATTTGAGATTTTAATTCCTTTGAAAAAAATAATTGAATTATTTTTTTCGACGTAACGTCGTTGAAAGAATTGGCTGAAGTATACTCATCTGATAATTTATTCAATGCTGTAGGATAGTCTGATCAATATGAAGATACATCACAGAATTAGTAAAAAAAATATTAACGCAAAGTATTAATTATATAAAAAATTAATTTGAGAAGTATTTTATTCGAAAATTAGATATTAATTAAATAATGTTTTCGTTAATTCATTTAAAATTTTTTTATTAAATTATTTTTTTTTCGATGCACCTTTTAACGTTGTGGAAAGAATTGGCTGAAAAATACTCATCTGATAATTTACTCGATGCTCTATGATAGTCTGATCGATATACAGTGGTATACATCACACAAATAATTGTTTGAGGATAATACCTCATGAAAGTTTCTTTGCAAATAAAGAGGTGTGCGTTATACAGCAAAAATATCTGAAAATTGAAAATTAAGTCTGAAAGTTTAGATGTGCTTTATATACCGGAACGTATTATAAGCCAGGATTTCATAAACGTTTCTTTGCAAAAAGAAGGTGCGTGTTATACAACGAATATTTCTGAAAATAGAAAAATGAAGTCTAAAAGATTATATGTGTTTTATACAACGGAGCGTGTTATATATGCCAGAATATCAGGAAGGTTTCTTTGGAAAAAGAAGGTGCGCGTTATACAACGAATATTTCTGAAAATACAAAAATGAAGTCTAAAAGATTAGATGTGCTTTATTCACCGGAGCGTGTTATATGCCAGAATAACAGGAAGGTTTCTTTGAAAAAAGAAGGTGCGCGTTATACAACGAATATTTCTGAAAATAGAAAAATGAAGTCTAAAAGATTAGATGTGATTTATACACCAGAGCGTGTTATATGCCAGAAAAGCAGAAAGGTTTCTTTGCAAAAAGAAGGTGCCCGTTATACAACGAATATTTCTGAAAATAGAAAAATGAAGTCTAAAAGATTAGATGTGTTTTATACACCGGAGCGTGTTATATATCAGAATATCATGAAGGTTTCTTTGCAAAAAGAAGGTGCGCGTTATACAACGAATATTTCTGAAAATAGAAAAATGAAGTCTAAAAGAGATTAGATGTGTTTTATATACCGGAGTGCGTTATACGCCAGAGTATACGATATCTCAGTTCATGTTACTGATTTTATTTGAATTTTGTTTACTTTAGTGCTTGTTTTATTTAATTTTATTTTGTTACACCAGCTTTCAAATAATTTATTCCGCATTTAAATCCTTGTTTAACAAAATATCTCTAGGTGTTCTAGGATAGATGCTCCAGTATACTCTGACGATATGAATTTGCATTCATTACACAAATACCTGTTTGAAGAGAATATACAGGTATTGACATTTAATTGTATCATTTTTTTTTTTTTTTTATATATACTCATGCTCGTTTTAAAATTGTATGCATATGCTTCCTCTTTTCTTGTTGTTGTTACTTTTTCGCAGTTCTAAGAGTCTGGTTTCAAAAAATATTTGAGCTAACAAATAATGATATTTTGTTAAACAAGGATTTAAATGCAAGATAAATCATTTAAAAACTGGTGTAATAAAATTAAAATAAATAAAACGCGATCTAAATTAAATATATAACAAATCCGAATTCTAATCTAAAATTTAAAATGTAATGATACAGCATCATTTAACTTGCCAAAATTATGGGTTGAGGTACTTCATAGTTACGTGTACGAAAAAAAAATCATAAAAATAAACATGTATTTAATAAACATGTAATTAACACATAAATTAACGGGAGTAATCTGAGGGAGAACGTGAAAAACTCAACGATGCCGTTTCAAATCATTGCATTGTACATCGTGTAAGAGTAGAAAATTCTCATTTGTCTTGAATAAGGCTTCAGAAAAGCCGAAACATGTAGACAGTTTATGTATAAAAAGCATCTTAACTGTTTTTATATTTTTATTTACTACCTTTTAGCAATTAATGAAGCATAATATATGAGCACTAAAGTAAATAAAATGCAAGTAAAATAAGTAACATGAACTGAAATAATTGCTTAAGTCTCGCCTTAGATTAAAAAAAAAAATCCAAAAATTAATACGCTTTAATTTATGCTTTAATTAACTTACACGAACAAAATACCTCTTAACCCCTTCAGGGGCAAAGTACTCTTGTAGCTAAAATATTGAAATGATTGATTGACACCAGGATTCACGAACGCATTTATTTTAAAATAAGTAAAAGCTTTTCCTCATGTACCTTATAAATTTTAAATTTGATTATAAAATTCTGGGGTCATTGTGGCATTTTGGGATTAAAATTAAGTGGTATATATAATATACCGGTGCCCTTCAAGGGGTTAATGCACCACATAATGCAAGATTGAAGTGAAAACTTCTATAGTTATCTCATAATCTATACATTTTTTAATGTAACTCATCTCTCAAGCAAACATTTTTTTTTTTAATCTTTCTAAAAATGTAACTTTTATGCAATTTTATTCGAAAAAATAACTTTGAATAAAAATGGCCGCATGGCATATGGAAAAAGATGTGGTTAGCCCGTATTTGTTTTCCTCAGTCACATGACTTGCCCTTCTTTTATTATATAGATTACGTATGATAGGATTTAATAGAATAAAGAAAACTTTTATTAATATATTTTTAAGTTTTGATTCGATTTTCATAAAATTTGAAATGACTCGACAAAATTCTGCAACAGTTATAGATATTAAATTGCAATCCAATCCATTCGGTTGGGTGGTTTTTGCTCTGGTTATATGCGGACGGACGGACAGACAGACAGATGCACGGACCAAACAACGACTATAGGTGCTAAGTATTTATATAATTACGAACACGCCTAAACACGCTGTCTGGAATCGCTGTTAATTTGAAAGATGTTATTGTATACTTTCATTTGTTATTATATTATATTTTCCTAATTTAAGAAACATCTGTCTTTTTTCTGTGTTTTTTTTTCTACACCCAGAAAAGGGAATTGATTAAAACTACAAAAAATGTTTTGTTGCGTACATTTTGGTTGTTTTAGCAAAATTCAAGTAAAATTGAACCATTTTAAAATTTTTTTTTGGAATTGCAAAAAAAAATTTTTTTTTTTTATTCAAACAACATTTCCATTGACCTGTATTTAAACAAAAAGTTTTGTTGGGTCAACCAAATTTTTGTTGATTCAACAAAACTTTTTTTCTGGGTGTATTATTTATTGATACCGATTTTTTTTTGGATCAATACTACTTTAAATGAAGTTCAATCAAGCAATCTTATAAAAAAAACTCTCTTGGGAGCAAAGCTTTCAAAATGTACATGGGAAGTCTTCCTAAAATATGTATCGTTAGTTTTACGTGGATTCATAATGCGTCGCTTTTGTGACGTATATATATATAACGATAACTGCTTACAATAACGATTGCTGTTTTGTAATATTCCAATAAAAATTTTATCAAAAAAGAAAAAAAAAACATTTCTATGCATTTTGCGTCACGCTACAAAGTTCCGAGAAGCGCGATGACTAGCCTTCACATTTTACGTAGAAAAAATAATAGACTTATTTGTTTTCGTTGCTTCCGGTCACTACGAAATTACTAAAACGATAAATCAATGCAAAATGAGTTTTTTTCTACTCTACTTATATCGATGAAAAAAATTTAGTCTCCAACATCCTTTATCACAATTCCGTGTTGTCAAATGTCATGAATGTCGTCTAATGTTAGTGAAAGACACTATTAGTAAATAAAAATGAAATACTGTTATATTAGTTAAAAAACGCTTCGTTGTACCTATTCCCAGTAAATTCTAGCATAGTATTCTGGTATGTTGTAATGATTGTTGTGTTGTGAATTACGATTAAAGAATATTCGTCATTAGTCAGTATTACTTTAAAATTGAAAATGACTGAAAATTAGTTGGTATAAGTATTGAAAATAAGTTGGTATATCTAATATATATCTCTCTCTCTATAAAAAAACTAACGATTTGGAAATGGACCAATGAAAATCTGCGTAGATATTCCGGGTTGTTCTCATCGCTGTTTTACTAGGGACTTTTTTGAGGAGCGATTACTTTTTTTCTAGCCATCCTACGGATTCGAAAATCATACCACCAGACGCGAAATATAACAAGCTTTCAGATTTTCAAAAAATTATCACAGTCGGACAATAAAAAATCAAAAAATCCTTAAAAATCGAGTGAAAAATCTTTTATTGAAAAAGTCATTTGTTTATATTGTTGCCAATTTCTAAATCAGCGCAAAGAATTAGGTTTTATCTCAAATAAATAATGTATTTGCGCGAGACTATTAAAAACAATAGTGAAAGTTTAAAATAATAATTAAATGATCACGAGTTGAAAGCAGGAAATAAAGAAAATTACGTCATAAAAATTGTGTTTACACATGAATATTAAAAAGAAAAAAGAAAAGTGCCCAGTTAAACTGATGGCGATGAGCTCACAGGCTATTCACACTAATAACTAAATCATTTTATACAAGCTGATTTCCAAATTAGTAATTGATCTTACTTATCAATCCCTAAAACAACCGTAAGCTGTCGCGACAGTGGTGGTTAAGGACATGGTGACTGAAAAATACCCCATTTAAATTAATTATAACCTGATTACAGAAGATAGTCGCCGTTCCTGATATCATCATCATCTTTTTAAAATAGGATACATTACCAGGTTTTAAGAGGCTGTGAAATCAGAACGGGGGTTGGTGAGCGTAGCGATGTATGCATCTTATTATACGATATGTGCTAGTATGTAAAATGGATGTAAGTAAGTAAGATAGATAGTGAAGAAGAATGTATGAAGTAAAAAGATAATGTATTGAGTATGAAATACTAGCAAAATCCACGGTTTTGTACGCATACTTGTTGAAACATTCCAAGTGGTATCTGTATGTCTATTTCCATTAGAGAAAATTATACTGCTACGAATAATTAAAAAATTACTGATTAAGCCACTTTATGAGTAAACTTCCTTCTTATACTGTACTAGGTGAGCATGAGACTTAAATAAAGGAGAAGAACTAAAACTAATTCCAAATAAATTGTAATTTAGAATGTATTTTCAAGGTTTTCCGCTCATTTCATATTTCATTTGAAATTTCGATTTTTCTAGAAACCGTTCTTAGCGAGCATATACAGGGTGTTTCACAAAGGACCCCTAACTTTAAAAATCAATAACGCGGAAACGGTGATAGATAGAAACATGAAACCAGTGGTATGTTTTGGAAGAGAGTTCAGAAGCATAGAAAGACTAGCCGTTGAAGATTTCGACATTGAAATCTGACCGCTATTATCGTATAGTGAAAATAATTCGCGTCGGCCACGTTGCCTGTCTGTTGAATTTTTTTGAAAAGCTCACGAATTGATTTTCCATCTTTTCCATCTGGGCCTTTTGCGACTTGAAATCGCGTTTGAAAACTTCTCCTTGTGGCAGTAGGACTCTGATTTAATCGGTGGTACTCCAACACAATAAACACACGTTCCTTCGCGGTATACACCACTTTCGGAATTATTTTCACTATACGCTAATAGCGGCCAGATTTCAATGACGAAATCTTCGACGACGAGTCTTTCTATGCTTCTGAACTCTCTTTAGAAGAATTCTTAACGCTCTCAGCGCCATCTATCGGTGCTGTTTTTAACTAAATTTTGAGATTCACGTATAAGATTCTTACGATTTTTTTAATAAACATACCACTGGTTTCATGTTTCTATCTATCGCCGTTTCCGGGTTATTGATTTTTAAAGTTAGGGGTCCTTTGTGAAACACCCTGTACATCTTAAAAGTAACCACCAAAGAAGACGCAGGCACCTTGATTGTAAACACTGCTTTGTCTTCGGCTGCATCAAATAAGATGGTGATTATAGTTGGGGAGGATATTGAGCTCTTAGTCATTTTGATAGGTTTCTGCAGGGCTAAAACCTTTTTCTTTTTAAAACCTGGGAAGGACGGTGTTTCTCCAGCAACATTTTCTCCAACTAATGCTGTGAATTCAACGGTTGCGAAAAACATCCTATATGCTATGAGCGAGTGCAATACAATGTCAGTACCGTTTATGAAAGAAAATTCCACGCTTCTGTTATCCAATCTATATCAACTATATCACAGAAATGGCAGTTTTAGAAAGTTTTTTGCTCCTGCACACTTTTAAATATCGAAGTTTTTAAAGAATGTTATTTGGGTGCATTTAATTCTCTAAAGTAACAGCCATGTCAATTTTTAAGTTTCTATGCTTACTATTTTCAGATAAATGATAGTTTAGAATGTTTTTAGACCGTTTTTCACTCATTTTTAAATTTCGAATTTTTTTTTTTATGTGTTCTTAGCGAACGTTTGCATTTTAAAAGTAACCCCTATGTCCATTTTCAAGTGTCTAGACCCAGCAGCATCACAAAAATTGCAATTTTAGAACATTTTTTGCTTCTGCACCCTTTTAAATTACGATTTTTTTAAAAACTTTTATGCACGAGCATTTACGTGTATAAAAAAATCCCTGACGGCTCCACCTACAGGCACAGGTAGATTTCGAAGACGCAAACCGTGGGGCGCCTGTTTATTGGGAATTGCAGAAGGAATGACCTTTTTGCGATGAGGCTGAACTTGTGACCGCCCACTTCGAAATCTACCTGTGTCTGTGGGCGGAGCCGGCAGGGATTTTTTTGCTTTTTATTTATTTATTTTATTTCATTTTATTTTTTTTACTTTTATTATTTATTTATTTTTTTTTTTTTTGCTGTAAGGGTTGGTCCTTACAGCAAGATAAAACTCTTGTCAGTATAAAAGTTGTAGATAATATTAAGAGGATTTATAATAAATTTAAGCGGATTTGATATCTTGTGAATCGACGAAGTTATGAATTTTTTTTCTTCTTAAACCCCTATTTTTGCACCCCCCCCCCCCTGGTTTGATTTTGCCCGTTAACGAACTTGGCCGAGATTTTATGCGCCTTGATTTTATCTATCAGTTTGGAAGATATTTGTGCAGAATTACTGAAGTTATCGTGTCCATAAAAAAGTGATGTAATAAAGATTTGAACTGGAGGTGGTTTTGGGTTCTGGGAGCCATGATCGGCGTAGATCTGCAAAATTTTTTCAGAAATTACAACAAAGCGGAGAATGTAATAGGTAGCATTTCTTACGAAATCTGCCTAAAAAGGCCATGCCAAATTTTAAATTTATAGCCTTAAAAGTTCCAAATAAATCGTAATTTG
This sequence comes from Maratus michaelseni, assembly GCA_963931845.1. Classification (NCBI taxonomy): domain Eukaryota; kingdom Metazoa; phylum Arthropoda; class Arachnida; order Araneae; family Salticidae; genus Maratus; species Maratus michaelseni. Next base: position 112,185,256 of record OZ007598.1, on the reverse strand, counting down.
GAACATTTTCCACTTATTTCATCCTTTTAAATTTCGAACTTTTTAGAAACGGTTCATAGCAACTACTTGCATCTTAATAACCACCAATTGCAAAATAACCACTGCGCAAAATTTCAAATTTCTAGCCCCAGGACTATCACAGAAATCGCAATTTTAGAACGTTTTTCGCTCTTGCGCCATCTTGGGGGTTATTGTACAGACGTAAAAGATTGGTTGGAGCAGAGGTGGTCACCAGTATTTTACCACCACTATTTTAGAAATCGGTTCGGTTTTTCCTGATATTACCCCCTACAATCAAATAAACGTTACATCTCTATAATATAAGTATAGATAGATTCAGCACGGGGAAAATTTAAAAATAAAAAAATATTTGTTAGTCTTAACCGCTTATGGGTGAAAGTAAAATATTCCAATAAGACATTTTTTTCTGTTTTAATAATATAAATCTATTACTAGTGATACTCACAGTTATCAGAATCAGGGTGCTACTGGAGTTCCATTACCTGCGATTTATTCTGTTGAGCTGATTAAAATATCAGACCAGATGTTATGATCAATAAGGTTAACTGGATGAATTATGCCATCCAGATTCGACCGGGATAGCTCAGTTGGTAGAGCGTGGCAGCTTCAGCCTAGAGATCCCAGGTTCGAATCTTGGCCCGGACATTTTTCGTCCAGTTTGGAAAATAACAACTCATATGATTGCTTGTTTGTCAGCCCTTTTTTAGAATTTAGTATAATTCGCCTTCTTTTCACTTTATTTAATCTACCATTAAATAAGACAAATATTACAACTTTACAAAAGTAGTGGTAACAATAAACAAACAAAAAGAAACATCGTGCATCAAGCATAGATTATGAAACACTTTCCAACATATTTAGAATACTGTAACAAAAATTCAACGTTTAATAAGATGAAAAATAATGTCTGTAAACAATTTGGAAAACGCATAACACATTTGAAAATCCAATTTCATCAATTATCTGTAGTCGGAAAATATACGAATTCTTTTGTGCAGTCCTGTATATGATATATAGTTTTGTATGAATGCTACATATGATATACCAAAATTTAGCCCAGTTAGGTAACGCATAACAGATTCGAAAATTCCCCTTCGGCAATTTTCGCCAATAAGCGGAAATGTATACTCGAATTATTTTATGCAACCCTGTGTAGTATCTAGATAATTTATACATACCCAGTAATATGCCGATATTAGTTAAATTTAAAACTCATACCACATTTCAAAACGCACTTCCAGCAATTATTGCTCATACTCAGTCCTGTAATAGAATTCTTTTGAGTTTCCCAGTAAATGAAGGATAAAGGCTATGCACACCTTATTCTATAGTAAGCATCTTGTAGTGCACCACACTGATGGATATCAATTATATTTCATTATGTTTGAAATAGTGAAACATTATTAATATACACCGCAAACAATTTTTCGCCGTGGACCATAATGTGACGGCTTTCTTTTGAGTGTTCCTGTAAAATCAAAACTTTTTTTTTTGCAGTGTGTTTAACATCGAATTCCTATAGTCCATTTCGTTTAATACCACACATTTCTAATAGAAAAAAAATAGTAATGATTTTTTCGTTTCAGTGCTTCAGGCAGCAGAGAAATTTCTTTAGCGACAAATAAATAAATCGATAAAAAATCCATACCTTGTTACTTTTTTCATTCTATGTGAACACGTGCGATTTTTTTTTTCCCCGGTGAAATCACTTTTGATGTTTCTCTTGTCATCGTCAAAAGAATTTGCTAGATCTGGATTTTTTCAAAGTAAAAAATAACCTTCCTAACATTATTTTAACATGAGTGATTAGTGTTACAGGCGTGTCCTTAGACTTATACAGGGGTTAATGCAGGTTTTTTTTCTTTTTCCTTGGGGCCCATTTTATGAAAAGTGAAGGTTATTTTTGAGAAATTTATTATATTTTTGTGAAAAATAACATTTTGTAGCGAAAGTTGAAATCCAGTTACTTCAAATTCGAACCAAGCATTTATAAACAAAGACTTTTTAAAATCCTTTTACTAAAGTTTTCCTCTCTGGTGAACTTGTTTGTTTACAAATTACACATTTTAAAACATCACAAAATAATAAATAATTAATAAATAATAAGTTTTTATGGAATAGAATTTTGTGAAAGGGTCTATTTTAGTAAAAGGAAGTTTGTGAAGGGGCCTGTTTTATTATAAAGAATTTTGTGAAGGACCCTGTTTTATTATAAAGAATTTTGTGAAGGGAAACCGTTTTCTCAAATTGAATTTTGTGAAGGGAGCCCTTTTACTAAATAGATTTTTTTGTGAAGGGGCCTATTTCATTAAATAGATTTTTGCGAAAGGGTCCATTTTATCAAATTGACTTTTGTGAAGGGTCCCATTTTATTAAATAGATTTTTTTTTTCTTTTCTTGTGAAGGGAATTGTTTTATTAAACAGATTTTTGTGAAGGGGGGCAAAATAGGACCCAAATTTTGCCTGTATCAACCCTTATATCATTTCAAATGAATTAGTGATATGAACCAGGGATGTCAATTTGGTCAGTCCTTTTTAACACTTTTCAACATAGTTGAAAAGTGTTTATGAATTCGGTTTCTCTGTCTGTCTGGCCGCGCTTAAACTCGCGTAAATATACTAGGATGCCATGAAATCCATATATGTTATTGGGGTTTACTATAGCACGTTTGGTATTGAAAATGAAGTGTGGCATTTATGGTTCGTTTATAGGGACACCCAAAATAATTCCGTTACATTACTGTCAATGGGGAAATAACGTTTACAGCGTATTTTAATGATGTTACACTATTTTAAACATATTCAAATTGATACATATCAGTGAGGTGCCCTGCAAGGCACTTACTGTATAATTAGGTGTACATAGAATCTATCGTTTATTTACAGGACATTCCAAAGAATTTGGTTATAGTACGGTCTATGAAAAATAATTGCTGGTAGCTCGTTTTCAGCAGTAGTAGACGTTTTTAAATGTAGCTAATTTTTTGTATATTAATTGGTGTATATAAATTATATAGATCATATACAGGGCTGCTTAAAAGATGTACATTCTCGCGTTTGTTGACGGAAATTGTTGAAGGGGAATTTTTAATTGTGCTATGCATTTCCTAACTGAAGTAAATTTTAGTATACTGTTTAGTATATATACAAATCTGTAGATCATGCACAGGGCTGTACAAAATGTAATTGCTGAAATTAGGTTTTCAAATTTTTTTTGCGTTTTCTAAATTCTAAACGTATTAAACAGTGAAATTTTGTTACAGTATTCAGAATGTGTTGGAAAGTATTTCATAATCTATGTTTAACACATGATTTTTCGTTCTTGTTTATTCTTAAAAAAATAAAAATAATAATGATTTTTCGCTTCAGTGCTTCAGGCAGCAGAGAAATTTCTATAGCGACAAATAAATAAATCGATAAAAAATCCATACCTTGTTTCTTTTTTCATTCTATGTGAACACGTGCGAAATTTTTTTTTTCCGGTGAAATCGCTTTTGATGTTTCTCTTGTCATTGTCAAAAGAAATTTCCAGATCTGGATTTTCCAAGATAAAAAACAACCTTTCTAGCATTATTTTAACATGAGTGATTAGTGCTACTATACGTGTTGCTGTATGAAAGTTACAGATTTTTAAAAGCCTAAAATTCTATTATAAAGCACATTCCTAGACTTATCATTTCAATTGAATCAGTGATATGAACCAAGATTGCCATTTGGGGTTGTCCTTTTTAACACTCTGCAACATAGTTGCAAAGTGTTTATGAATTCGGTCTGTCCGTGGTCTAACTCCTGTAAATATACTCGGATTGCCATAAATAGTTGTATGTTATTGAGGTTTACTATAGAATGTTCGGTATTTAAAATGAAGTGTGTAGTGTTTATAGTTCGTTTACAGGCCCAAAAGAATTCCGTTACATTGTAGTCTACGGGAAAAATCGTTTAAAATGCATTTTTTAAAAAAGTATGAAGATATTCTTGAGATTTTTTTTTTTCACTTACATTGAAAAAAGACAGTTTCCTGTAAAATTGATATTTCCGGGTTTTTTTTTCCTGTCACAAGTTGGAGATTAATGTATGATGTTCATTTTGGGGCGAGGGGGGGGGGGGCGAATGCACTGTTCAGAAATATTTTATACGAATAGTTCAATGTTATAACTCTATCTTTTCAAATATTATAACTACAGTATCATATTTCTGTAGCATGAGTTCCGAAATTCGATTATAATTCTACACTGTAAAAAAAAAAAAAAAAAAAAAAAAGGTCGGTTTACTAAAAAAATTTTAGTTTTTCTCATTGATCCTTGCAATTACTAAAAAATTTTTTGTATTCTTACTCAGTTACAAGAAAATCTGTAAAAATTACTGGAACAGTTAGCAACGATTCCGGTTTATAATACCAGTTACTAAAAAATTCTGTGGAATACAAATTTACTAAAAAATTTTTAGTAATCTCAGGAATTTTTTTTACGGTGGATGCTAATTATTTTCTGACCTTCCAATATCATGCTTCTTTAGTATCTTCTTTAAAGCACTATTATTGCATTATGCTCATATTTTTTTTCTTTTCTTAGAATCAAATCAAAAGTCTCACCACCTCACTCATTTCGTTGTATGGAATCTCTATTTTAATTATAATCATTAAGATTTCCGACTTGATAGATACACAAATAAATAACTAAAAAGCCCCAATCATCGTTTACCTGCGAACTTTTGAAATGGCAAAGTGTAAAATGACTGATGAATGATAATTCACAAAATCTTTTGTTTACATGAACGTGAGACCATTGTAACCCATTTTTGAAGTAACACATAAATGACATTTTTACACTTTTTTTTAACGTAGTTCTCAAAAAAAAAAAAAAAAAAAAAAAAAAGAAAGAAAAAAGAAAAAAAGAAAAAGAAAAAAAAAAAAATCCCTGTTTTACAACGCGAAACTTTCTGACATCTTTTGAAACATAAAAGCATGATACTTGAAGGCATGTTTATTGGAGTGATTTGTAATGGAATATTTTCTTTTAATTTTTCCCATAAATGAATTACATTTTGAGTTATAAGCAAATATTGTCTCAGGGTGGCAGGTTTGTTTTTACCGTTTCTGCGTTGTCACGTCCGGAAATTCAGTTCAAAACGCCAACTTCGACAACATTTTATGAGAAATCTTCTGCTTGTGCAGAAAAAATTGATTATGTAGTTTCTGAATAAGAACACATGCTAATTTGATAATTTTCCGAACAAAAAATAAATGAACTGAAAAATGTGTCAAAAAGTACCCAGTTTGGATTGGAGAACAACCTTAAAGTACATAATAGATAAAAATGTTTAAATAATACACTGTTAAAAATTTGCAGCAAACTGTCCAGTCATTCGACCGTTTTTATAGAAAATGGTTACATAACCTTAATTTAACTCTATTCTGACCATACTGTTATCCTATCCATATTATGGTCAGAATGGAGTCAAATTACAGTTATGTAACATTTTTTTTTCAAAAACGGTCGAATAACTAGATAGTTTGTTGCAAATTTTTAACAGTGTACAGTGATGACATTATCAAAATAGTTTGATGAGAAAAATAGGGAAAATATTATAATAAAAATTAAGAAACTGATTTTAAAAACATTACATAGTTTTTATTTATTTAGTAGTTGCTTTTTAAAGAACTGCTCAGCCAATTTATTCAAAATATAACTTTTTAGATACTCATGCAAGTTATAACATCCCTTCTGATGATTTTTGACAATGAAACCTCAACTTTAGTGTTTCGACAATACTAAATGTTCCCCTTGCGTGCAACATTTACTGTGATTAAAAGCAACTAGAAAGTAATTCATAATTTGTTATAAAAAAGATGAAATAGGGAAAACTTTGCCAAAAAGATGAAAAGAATTATGTAAAAGAGTACAAGCTTGTCAAAAAGAGTAATTTTTACACCTAAAGTGTAAATTGTGACTGGTATGAGTTGTGTTATAAAGTTTTAGATAAAAACGAGAATATCATTATAGACTTATCTTTTTTACGTTAGTAGACATTTATAAGTAATACTGTTATTAACACAGTTTACTGTATAATAATTTTTTAAAAATTGAAATCTGTCATAAATAATTTTGTAATAATACTCTAAAATTTCACAGTTTTAATATGAGTGCATCTGAAGAATTTTATTACTTATGTAATCTTATTTTTAATTATCAGGTAATTTTATACAAGTTGGTATAAATTAAAAAAAAAAAACTAGTTAAATTCAAGTATGATGAAGAGGACAAAAATAATTTTTATACTGGTGATTATCAAAAATTCTGACAAAATAAATAAAAAGAATTCTTGAATTACATCTTAATTTATGGGGGAAATATGTGTTGAACTTACCTTTCATACTTGCATTTTATCGAATTGGGGTTTTAGTGTGCTAATTATAGTACTGTGTGATATTATACACAAAGAAAGAAACTGTTAAGACAATTCCGAAATAGGATATCTTCGATTACTCTTAACGAAAACTGAACACGACGACGCATAAAGTATTTTATTTCACAACGTAACCCCAGGTCAAATAATTTACTTAATACTTTTACATTCAAAAGAAATTAAGCACATTTTTAAAATGCATTTTTAATTTATTACTTACTTCATATTGCTATATATATATATATATACGAGTATACTACTACTTACAAATAATTTTATTTATAAATATATTTATTTATTTTATTTATAACATTTTATTTATAACATCAGGGATCTTATTAATATTATTGGGTCAAATAATTTAATTAATATTTTTACATTCAAAAGAAATTAAATACATTTTTAAAATGCATTTTTAATTTATTACTTACTTCATATTGCTATATATACTATATACGAGTATAGTACTACACTGTAAAAAAAAATTCGTAAAATTTCAGTAGATGTACCGTAAATTAACGATACCGTTTTCACTCTTTATGGTATGAGTACCGTACTTCTAAGGTATATTAAGCGTTAAAAAAAAAAAAAAAAAAAAAAAAAAAAAAAACGTATATGTTCCATTTCGATTATAAACGGTATTTATACCGCAAAATGATTGTTTTTCAGTAAAAAACCGCTATTTATACCGTAAAATAATTATTTTTCAGTAAGGAAAAAGCTGGTAGCCCCGCCTCGGTATACGGCAACCCCTGAAGTGACGCTCTTGCTCTTGTTAGGTAATGCGTGCAGGCCTGAGGAGAGGGGGGAGTGCAGCCGGTACATATACTTTAAATATTTTACGGTACATATACCGTTCAGTTAAATTACGGTATGTATACTGGTCACAAAGTTGCCAGTATATGTACCGTAATTTGTGACCAAATTTTTTTACAGTGTACTACAAATCATTTTATTTATAAGTATTTCTATAAGCAATTAAGTTATTGTGCTTCAGCATGCGGTAAGAAAATTATATTGTTAACGAGAGTATAAATATGGACAGTAGGTAAAATAAGGTTGATAATCTATACTATTATAAAGATATTTTTATAAAGACAGATTTTTCTTGGAGAATTTCGCCGATGATTCTCGGTACGTTCTTCTACGGCATGAGCAGATAACAAGCAGCAACAAGTTTCTATATGTTTAGAAATGCCTTCATGTGGAACTAAAAATAAATTTTTTCTTCAAATTTTTTTCCTAGTTTTTCATAAAAAATAGAGATGTCTGGATTAGAACAACATTCCTTCATATATAATTGAATAAAAATTTATTTTCTGAAGCACTATATAGAAATTTAACTTAGACCGTCTCGAAAAATAATTTCTAGAAAAAAATAATTAGGAGCTCGAGTAGATTACATGCTGCAACAAGTTTCTGTGTTTAAAAATGTCTTCATGTGGAACTATGCTTTTTCTTATACAAAACATTAATTTATTTTCATGTATGGTTTACCGAGTTTTTTCTTTTCTAAATAGTATTAGGGAAATTAACTTAGAAAGTCCAGAAAAATAATTAGTAAAACAGAAAATTATGAGTATGAGTAAATAACGGGTTGCAGCAAGTTTTGCATGTTTAAAAATTCCTTCAACTAAAACCATAAATTGTTTTTATGTCAATTTTTTTTCAATTTTTTTCATTAAGAATGGGTATGTTGGGATCAAAACAATGTTTTTTCTATGTTATTGGACGAATTCTTTCTTTACTGAATTACATACTGATTAATTTAACTTATAAACAACTCCGAAGAGTTATCTGTAGAGTAAAAAATAATGACCACGAGCAAATTATTTGCAGCAACAAGTTTCCATGTTTAAAAATCCCTTCATCTGGAACTTTAAATTGTTTTGAATTCAAACGTTTTCCCACTTTTCTGTTAAGAATAAAGATATTTTTATTTATTTTTTTTTCTCTACATATGTGAGTGACTGACATTTTTCTTTTCTAAATAACATTATTGAAATTTAACTTAGAAAGTCCCGAAAAATAATTTCCCGAATAAAGAATTATGCACAGGACAGAAGAGTAAATAATGTGCGGTAAGAAAAAAAAATTATGCTTAAAAATGTGTTTTAGTGGAATTAAAATTTTCTACTCCTTCAAGTTTTTCCTCAGTTTTTAATTAAGAAAAGAGATTTAGAATTAAAACAATATTTCTTCATGTGCGATTAAATATATTTTTTTTAATTTCTAAATCGCATTACGGAAATTTAACTATTTTTTTTTAGAGCTGCCAGCGAAAAAAAAAAAAAAAAAAAAACTCTGTAGCAAAAAAATATATTATGTATATTTTATATGAAAATTGCGTTTTGTTCACAATGTAAATAATTAAAAAGTCATTCAAAATGTTTGATAGTTTCAATTAAGTAATTAAAAATTAATGAATGAAATATACTTTAATGAATGAAATTCACTTTAATTAAAATTTTATCAATATATTAAAATAATGACGTGAATGAAATAGTTTATTCATAGTATACTTATTAATAGTTTATATTTTATCATCATAGTTTTAAATATCATTTTAATTTTAATTCAAATATATATTTTTTTTATTTTAATTTTAACTATAATGCATACTTTAAAAAAATATTTAAAGTTGCATAATTTCATTAGGTGAAATACAAAAATGCATTATAATTTATTTTTTGTAACGATGTGTTGAAAACATATATGAATTTGTAATTAAAATAAATAGTGCCAAGTTGAAACTGGTGTCGTGAAAATAATGTAATTCGGCTACTAAAAATTTTGTAATTTTAAGATAATAATTTGATTTAATATTTTTTTTTTATATTTAAGTAATTTAAAAATTCATTACTAATAATGAACGCTTTTTAAGATATAATGTCATTGAATGTTATAATGTATAGCAAAAAAAAAAAAAAAAAAAAGAGAACATTGAATTTAAAAATTGATAAAGTATTTGTTTTAGTTAAACATACACATAGACACAGAGAGAGAAAAAGAAAAGGAGAAATAAATAAAATCCAAAATTAAAGACTTTTAAAATACTGTTAAGCAAAATACTTTTTGTATTAAATTGTTTTAAGGCGGTATTAAAAAAAATATTTTTTCACGCTCAACCACTCAAAATTTTCTGACACATTTTCAGACTCATTTTTAAAAGTAAAAACATGAAACTTGGCGGCGTGATTTATGATTAGATTTATAAGGGACCTGTGTTTTTACTTTTCGTTTAATTAATTAGTAATTGATTTACAAACAATTATTTTCACAGTACGATCATTTTTTAAAAATAGATAAAGAAGAACCTGAATATTTCGTTAATTTAAAATTCTCAAAATTATGGACAGATTTTTTTACAAACACAGTTAAATTTCATTATAACGAATTTCTGGAGACCACCGATTAAATTCGTTCTTCTGAAAAATTCGTTAATGTGAAATTCCAATAATAAAGCGTTTATTAAAAATAGAAATTTGCATGCATATTGAATAAAAATATATATTATCATTACACTTATATTAAATTTTGGTTAATATGCAGACATGTCATTAAATAATAAATATACAGACTACTACTATTATGAACTTACTAGTTAAAAATAAGATAATTATTAAGTTCTTTAAGTTTCAAGCTTTTAATCGTAACTATCATAAAGGAGTTATAATTTATTCTACATTCCCTGACTGATTAAAAAAACCTCACTGACATTTGCTGTTAATCTGACGCAAAATATTTACCAAAAAAATCAGAAGTTTTCTTTTTTCTGCATTGAAGTTGACAATGAATTTTTCAAAATAAATCTGATAAATTAATATATTTTCGAGCTTTAAAGAAGCATTTATAAAAACAAAGTTTCTTTTGTTGCTTTTGATGTCCGGAAAGATTTCCGAGTAGTTTTTATACTGTGTTCATCGGTTTTCTCAAACCGGAAAACTAAAATCTCGTTATAACTAATTTCTTGAGACCACCGATTAAATTCGTTATACTGAAAAATTCGTTAATTTAAAATTCCTATATGTCTTTTTTTTTAAAAAAAAAGAAAATTTGCATGTACACTGAAAAAAAATATACATTATTAATATACTTATATTAAATTTCGGTTAACATGCAAACATGTCAGTAAATAATAAACATAGAGTATATTACGATTGTGAACTTACTCGTTAAAAATAAGATAATTATTAAGTTCAATAAGTTTCAAGATTCAAATCGTAATAACTATTATAAAGGAATTATAATTTATCTTACATACCTGACGGATTAAAAACCTCACTAGCATCTGTCGTTAATATAACTTTATTTCTTTACAAAAAAAAATCAGAAGTTTTTTTTTTTTTTTTTTTCTGCACTGAAGTTGACAGTGTATCTCTCAAAACAAAATGTATAAAATGTTTTCGGAACATTATTTTGCTAAGATAATTACTTTTTAAGAGTTTCAATTTTCTATAGAGTCCCTTTTGATCGTACAATAAAATCTTCGATACTTGATGAACAATCATCATCAGCTTCATTTTCATTGTCGTCTACCTACCTCCCCTTCATTGAGTTTTGGATGAAAAAAATTTCTTCCAAATTCTAAATTTTCAATAGAGGTATTGTTTTCTTGCCAACTCAACATTCGTAAAACTGAAACCACTATTTTTTAAGCCTTCAATAAATTCGTTAATTTGAAAAATTCGTTAATTGTTCTATAGAACCAGCCACTTTTGATTGCACAGTACAATCTTCGTTACTTGATGAACAATCATCATCAGCTTCATTTTCATTGTCGTCTACCTACCTCTTCTTCATTGAGTGTCGGATTAAAAAATTTTCTTCCAAATTCTAAATTTTCAATAGAGGTATTGTTTTCTTGCCAACTCAATATTCGTAAAACTGAAATCACTATTTTTTAAGCCTTCAATAAATTCGTTAATTTGAAAAATTCGTTAATTGTTCTTTAGAACCAGCCCCTTTTGATTGCACAATACAATCTTCGTTACTTGATGAACAATCATCATCAGCTTCATTTTCATTGTCGTCTACCTACCTCTCCTTCATTGAGTTTCGGATAAAAAAAATTTCTTCCAAATTCTAATTTTTCAATAGAGGTAATTTTTTTTTTGTTGCCAACTCAACATTCGTAAGACTGAAATCACTATTTTTTAAGCCTTCAATAAATTCGTTAATTTGAAAAAAATCGTTAATTGTTCTATAGAGCCCTTTTGATCGTACAATACAATCTTCGATACTTGATGAACAATCATCATCAGCTTCATTTTCATTGTCGTCTACCTACCTCCCCTTCATTGAATTTTGGATGAAAAAATTTTCTTCCAAATTCTAAATTTTCAATAGAGGTATTGTTTTCTTGCCAACTCAACATTCGTAAAACTGAAACCACTATTTTTTAAGCCTTCAATAAATTCGTTAATTTGAAAAATTCGTTAATATGAAATTGATTAAAGTGAATATCTTTATAATGTGAGAGCATAGTACGTTTTTTAACAATTTTAAAAATATGCGTTAAACTGAAAAAATCGTTAAATTCGTTGTAACGAGATTTTACAGTATAAGAAATCATTCACAATTTCATAGAAACAGGACCCCGAGAGAAAAGTCTGAACAGACCACTCCTGCCATAACACTTCTCATAGGCTAATATTGCCAAATAAGAATCAAATAAAGCATTTATCAAATAATGAATTTTTTTGATAAATGTATTAACTAAACTATTTAACTAAAATGTATATATTATTTACAGTTAGAAAATTATCTGCTTTTCCAATTCAGAAATAATATTTTAGATTTAAAAAGGATAGTGTACAAGAATTTCTAATAGTGATTGTTGTTCCATGAAATATAGTTTTAAAAAATAAAATATATTAAAAATAGTCCAATATTTATAAATAATGATCAACAGGGTCAGAAAGTTTTATTATTATTTTTTTTTAATAACGTAAGCTATACTCGTAGTTATGTTAATTAGTATGATCACTGCTCCAATGTTAATATTCAATCGACTATTTTTATATTCAATCGTGCCACAATTTACAAAAAAAAAAAAAAAAAAAAAAAAGAGTTAAAAAAATAATAAAAATATTTCTGGTAAATTTCTCTTGAAAATATCCTAGTATAAGTGTATGGCAGATATTATTTTTCAAAGACTGATACGAATAGAATAAAACAAATAGTCCATTGGGACATACATCTCCCAACTGGTAATAAAAAAGTTAGTATTCTAGTTTAAAATTGATTAAAACCAATTGGAACCATAATAATAAAAAAACATACATACTCTCTTTTCATTCGATTTTAATTGGGTAATTTTTTATGCCAAAACATTAGAAGGTAAATCAAATGTTAATTAGATTTATATCTAGATTAGGTCTGTAAAGGTTATTAAAATATCAGTAATCAAAATTTCGTATCTGCGTTAAGAAGACGGTAGAGTTTTAAAATAATCAACATTTAAATAAATAAACAAACAGATAAATAAATAGAAACAATATATATTTTTTTAAATCCAGCCAGAAGTAAATGTTGGATTTAAATTTTCCTAGGACAAATTATCTGGATTCGCCTTAAATCAGCCTGTGAGTTATTTGAATTAAATGCAGTTTTAAGTAGTTTTAAAATCTTACCTGTAACCAATGATTATAAAGTGTCCCATGCGAATTATTTTCCCTGAAATCGTTTCCCGTTTTCTCAAACGTTAATGCTTTTATTTAAGAAAAAAAATAAAAATAATAATAAATTCTTATGAAAGAATAAAAACAAATTTATGATTGTAAAAATGCAATATTTAGTGAAACATCAAAAAAGTTTTGTCCAATTTGCGGATTTTTTTTTTTTTTTAATTAATTTATTTTTTATTTTAGTAATAATTGGTGTATATTAAAACAAATACATAAATTTATGTACTGTTAGAAACTGGGTTTATATTAAAATAATCGTTGGTTTTGAATCATCTAGAAATTACATGGTACATTTTTAAATACGAATTTCTTATACATCGTTTACTTTTAAAAAGAATCGTACAGAATTTTTTATACTTTGTTTCAAAACATGTTATCGTCTTAAAAATGTTTTTTTTTTTTTTTATGCCAGATGTATTTTATAGAGTTTTGAAATGGAAAGAGAAAATTTTATTTTTGCTCATCCGCTATTCAATTTTTAATAAAAAACAAGCATTACTTACCTAATTTTAAAGTTACCTAATTTTGTTTCAAGTTTTGAAGTATCCCAAAGCATATAATTATGGCCGCGCAACACAGTACAAATTAGTCCAGTTTACAAACACCGCAGACAAAAATAACAGAAAACTTTTTAAACACTCACAACAAAAATCTCGTGCGCGGATCAGCTTGTACCACTAAATCAACACTCACACATCTTCTCTACTCCAGTAACTAAATCTATTCTGAAAGCCTACAATATATTCTCCATTCTTACTCCGGCAGCTGCCAAAGGGGTTGCCGTAACATCCATCTATCACAGTTTGTTGCCAGTTTGGCGAAATTGCTCTCTTTTCAAAACAGCGTTGTATAAATATGTCATTGGACCTGTGGTTTAATTTTTTTTTAAATTATTATTATTATTTCACTGCACTCTTGAGCATATAATTTAATTTCCACAGCACACATTGGTTATGCCAATTAAAAATAAGAAAAATCCCCCTTTTTCCCCTTTAGACATTAGAAATAAAAATAAAAGAATTTAGTATAGAAATCTGTAATAAAAAACAATTAAAAGAAAATTTGAAAAAAATGTTAAAATACATTTTATATGTTAATTGTAGTTTAACATAACGTCATTAGATCTTTAATTAAAATTATTTATTTTTATTTTCTTACAGCACTCTTTAATTTATAATTACATTCCCGCAACACACATAAGTTATCAAAAATAAAAAAAAAAGGTCCCTTTTCTTACTTTTATTTTTATTTTTATTTTTTTATTTAAACATTAAAAATTATAATAAACGAATCTATTATAGAAATCTGTAATAATAAACTGGTAAAAGAAATTTGTAAAAGAAAAATGTTAGTATTCAATTTTTAAATTATTAATAAAACTTCAGTAGACGTACGGTTTTTCAACTTATTTTTTATTTCACATCACTCTTGAATCTATAATTAAATTTCCGCAACACACATAGGTTATGGTAATTAAAAATAAGAGAAAAATACCCTTTTCTTACTCTTTTTTTATTTAAATATTAGAAAGTAAAACAAAAGAATTTATTACATATATATTTAATAAAAACGACTAAAATTAATTTAAAAAATTGGTTAATATCCATTTTTTTAACTATCTATAATTTAACAAAACGTCATTAGACCTGTGGTTTTTCAATTTTTTTAATTTCACAGTACTTTGAAATCTATAATTAAATTTCTGCAACACACATTGGTTATGACAATAAAAATTAAAAGAAAAAGCCCCCTTTTTCTTACCTCCTTTTTTTTCATTTAAATGTTAGAAATTAAAACATAGAATTTATTCTAGAAATGTTCAATAAAAAACGACTAAGATAAACTTGAAAAAAAAAAATGTTAATACCCATTTTTATGTTAATTATAATTGAACACACACACACACACACACACACACATATATATATATATATATATATATATATATCCATTTTTTATGTTATTTATAATTTAACATAATGTCATTAAACCTGGTTTTTCAATTTCTTTTATTTCACAGTACTGTTGAATCTATAATTATATTCCTGCAGCACACATAGGTTATGGCAATTAAAACAATTTGAAAAAAAAAAGTGTATATCCATTTTTTATGTTACTTATAATTTAACAGGAAGTCATTAGAACTGTGGCTTTTATTTATTTTCCTATTTTTATTAATTATTATTTAACAGCTCTCTTGAATCTATAATTAAATTTCCCCAGCACACATAGGTTATTGCAATTAAAAGTAAGAGAAAATTCCCCTTTTCATACATTTTTTGTTTCATTTAAACATTAGAAATTAAAACAAAAGAATTTAGTATAGAAATCTGTTATAAAAACGACAAAAAAAAATTGAAAAAAAAAAAGTTGATATCCGTTTTTCATGTTAATTATAATTTATCATAACATGATTAGACCTGTGGTTTTTATTTTTTGTTAGTCATTATTATTTAACAGCCCTCTTGAATCTATAATTAAATTTCTGCAGCACGCACAGGTTATGGCAATTAAAAGTAAGAGTCGTTTGTTAATATTCTTTTATCTTTTATATTTTATTTATTTAAATATTTTTGTTGTTGTTGTTGTTTCATTTAAACGTTACAAATTAAAATAAAACAATTTATTATAGAAATATGCAACATAAAGAACAAAAATGAATTTGAAAAAAAAATGGTAAAATCCGTTTTTTTATGTTAATTATAATTTAACATAACGTCATTAGACCTGTGGTTTTTAAATGTTTTTTTACAGTACTCTTGAATCTATAATTAAATTTCCGCAGCACACATAGGTTATGGCGATTAAAAATTAGAGGAAAGACCCCCTTTTATTATTTTCATTTAAACATTAGAAATTATAACAAAAGAATTTAGTATAGAAATCTGTAATAAAAATCGTCTAAATTAAATAATAATAAAAAATAATACATATATTTTTTATGTTAATTCTAATTTAACATTTAGATTGATAGCTGAGTTTGATATGAATTTTCTTTTTCTTTTTCTTTTTTTTTCTGCCTTTTATTCTTTTCTTTCTTTTTCTTCTTTTTCCAAGTTTGAATGCTATTTACAAGTTTGAATGCTAGCTTACCTATTCTATTTGTTTTCTTTTTCTTATTTTCATTTTTGCCAAAAATGCTATCCGTCGTTGATTTTGTTTTGTAATAATCGTAAAATTAACCTTTGAAGAAAAACTCTTTTTACACAAATATAATATTGCAAAGGAAATAAGTACATGCTATAATATATATGTAGATATATGTTTTAATATATACCCTTTTTAATAAATACAAGTTTATTTATATACTTTTTTATTTTATTTTTTACATTTTGTCCAATATTTCAAAAAAAAAAATCATACAGTAATAATTAGTGTTCGTCTAAAACAAGTTTCTCCAGCCAAAACCGAATGTAGGTTCTGTTTCGCGCAAGCAAAATCGAAAATGAAATTATCTCACGAGAAAATTTTACCCTTTTAATATGTAATACATGCAAAATTATTATTAATTGATTAGTCAGAAACATGTGTGTCTATCTAAAAATACATTTATATCCATGGATATATATGTATCTGCATATGTTTGTTTTAAATACAAGTTAAAACACTATTCAACCATTATTTTTCACTTTTTAGGTGCGTTCGTAATTATATAAATACGTAGCACCTATTGTTGTCGTCTGGTCCGTCTGTCTGTCCGTTTGTCCGCACGTCCGCATATAACAACGCAAAAACTACCCAACCGAATGGTTTGAAATTTAAGATATATTATCTTTGCAGAATTTTGTCGGGACATTTCAAATTTTAAGAAAATCGAATCAAAACTTTAGAAAATATTAATAAAAACATTTATTAAAAAATGTGATTTTTTTTTTTTTTTTAATCGGCGCTTTTTTTTTAGGAACTTCCGAGGTTTAATCGTCAAGCGACCGAGATACTTATTTTATGACAGAAATGAATCTGCAGACGATAGAATTCATTTCACAGAATTAAAAACCATCAAGATCTGAATATTTATATAACTAGCTATAGTACGAACGCACCTCATTTGTCACGTTTGAAATACAATTTCCAGCTTGTTATAACCGCAAAAACATATTCATTTATTCATTACTAACTCTGTAGTTATGAAGGAAGTAAAAATTTTGCGCAGAGAGTTTCAAGATAATTAATGCTTAGTTTTTTAATTGATCGGAAAGTAGTATTTAAAAATGTTTACAAAAACGCATAGTGCATTCGTTCTTAGAAAAACAAAAATAATAATAACTCGGCTAAAGTTTCGTATGTGTCGAAGGTTGGACTGTTTTTTTCTTTTACACAAACCGAATCTTCGCCGAAACTCGGCCGAAATTTTGAGCAAAGTATGCCGAAAACGAAAACGAAAACGAAAACGGAACCGAGCCTTCAGTTGCACTAAGGCTTCTATATTAAAGGCTTCTATATATTTAGTAGCTCTAAGTTGCACACTAGCGAAATTTTTTTATTTTATTAATGATGTTGAAAATTTTTCGCGCCACATCTAAGACACCTTTTTTGTATGCCAATGTGGTTTGGCATGGCTGTTGAAAATCGCTAGCTGCAAGCAGAGTTGGCGATATGGATGGCGATATATAAGCGCGCACTTCATTATTTCAAATTTAATATCGCAGCTGCAATCTACAGATAAAAAGTAGTAATTCGAGAGTACTGTTTGAATAGTCTTTCTCAGTATGCATTAAATGCGATTATGTTTCCTGGAGATATGAATAATTATTTTTAATCATTCTTTTGTGGTATGAATAGAAGCAATTACATTACATACTAAAAGAAATTTGAAAAATGACCTGCAATAATTTTCTCTCGCTGTATAATTTATTACTTATTTTGATAAGTGCGGTCATACGTGTGGATCCATTACCTAGTTCATAACAGTATTAAGTATATAGGATATTGTATTGCAGCTGTTAATATTCTTTTATCTTTTATTAATAAACTCTCTTTTAAAACAGCTCATCATCAACGGTGTTAACAAAGTTTTCTATGAATAAATTATTTGATGTGTTTTTTAATTTATATTTTTATTTGTTTAGCTTAAATTAGAATCATCTTAGGGAAATATGTTTTGACAGAAAAAAATCAATATTTTTTTTTTGCCTTCAAATATACTATTCATTTTCATTTTAAGATCTTTAAGAAATATTAAACTGTATAATTTTTTTACTTAATTTGATGGGTTTGCTCATACGTGTTTGTATGAATTTCCTATTTTATAACAATATTAAGAATATAAGATATTGTATTGCAGCTGTTAATATTCCTTTATCTTTTATTAATTCACTCTTTTAAAACAGTTCGTCATCAATGGTGTTAACAAAGTTTTCTACGAATTTATTATTTAATGTTTTTTTTTAATTTATATTTTTATTTGTTTAGCTTAAATTATTAGAATCGAATCATCTTAGTGAAATATGTTTTGACAGAAAGAATCCTTCTTTCTGTTTCTTTCCCTACAAATATAATATTCATTTTAAGATCTATAAGAAATATTAAACAATATAATTTTTTAATTAATCTGATGGGTTTGCTCATACGTGTTTGTATGCATTTCCTATTTCATAATAGAATTAAGAATATAAGATATTGTATTGCTGATGTAAATATACTCTTTTATATTTTATTAACAAACTTTCTTATTAAACTTTGCATCACCAATGGTGTTAATGGGATTTTCGACGATTATATTATTATTATTATTATTTATTATTTGCTCAGATTAAATTAGAAGTATATTTTAAAAATACCTTTGATCAGGAAAGATATTTTTCTTAAGTTTTTATTTGTGAAAAAGAAAAGTACAGTAAATGTAATTAATATAAGATATACTATTTCAGCTGTAAGTATATTTGATATTATATTATTAGTAAACTTTATTTTTAGATAACTCATTGTCAATGGTTTTAGAAAGATTTTCTAGAAATGTATTTTGCTTTTAAACCAAATTATTGTTTGTTTTGATTTATATTTTTATTTGTTCAGGTTTAATTAAAATCATATCTAAAAAAAAAAAATAAATAAAAACACCTTCGCACAGAAAAAATTATTTTTTATCTAATTTGAGCTATTTTTTTTTTTTTATATAAATTTCTTTTAATATATCTGATAAAAATAATCCCTTACCAGAGGTATATATATATATATATATATATATATATATATATATATATATATATATATATATATATATATATATATATATATATATATATATTTTTTTTTTTTAAATGTGTTGAATTTTTTTTTTTTTTTTTTTTTTTTTTTGTACATTATACGAATAAAAAATTTAGTAAAAAGCTATTTCTTAAAAAAAAAAAAAAAAAAAAAAAAAAAAAAAAAAAAAAGTAAACAAAATAACTATTTTATTTAATATTTTCACATATATGAGAAAAATAAGCAGATTATAGTTATATTTTACTCAACCATTAGCGGTCATCCATTAAATACGTCACAAAATTTTTGGGACTATTTGAACCCACCCTTCTCACCCTATGTCACACAATGTAAAACAAAAAGCAACTGTTTCTTAAACTACAAAAGTATACAATAACCTCTTCCGACTGACCCACGATTCCGAAAAGTGTTCTTTATCTTTAGATACCTCAGAAACCAATATATTTTTGAGATTTAAAGAAGCATTTATAACAAGGTTTCTTTCGCTGGCGCTGATTTTCGGAGACGTTTCCGAAAAGTTTTTATAGTGTATTCATCTGTTTTCCCAAACAAAAATATCACTTTTTCGGATGCTATCAGTTCTCAATGAAATATTTTCAGCTGTGTAATTGAATTTAATACATGCATGAGTAACAAAATAATATTAATTTTAATGTCAATGATATTATTAATTTATCGTACTTGTCTGTAAAACATGTTTGTTGAACATACAAATGTTCACTTGATAATTGATATCCGAAAAGCCGATGAAGACAGTATAAAACTACTCGGAAATATTTCCAGACATCAGTGGCAGCAAAAGAAACTTTGTTTTTATAACTCCTTCTTTAAATCTCGGAAATATATCAGTTTATGAGGTATCTAAAGACAAAAAACTTTTTTCGGAATCTTGGGTAAGGGGCCGTCCATAAATGATGTCACGCTTGGAGGGGGGGGGGGGGGTCATGAAATTATGACAGTTTGTGACAAGGGGGTGTGAGGGGATAAGCAGAAGTGTGACATCACACATTTTAATTAAAATGAAATCATTTAAAATCAGCAGATTAAATTTTGAAGTTATTTTGAAATTACCAGAATTTGAGGGTATTTTTTAATCGGGGCTAAAACAACTTTCATCTGATTTGTTTTTACTTATATTCCTTTCTTTAAATAAAAAAAATCAGGTGCTCCTTCATATTAATATTTTATTACTATTGTATATTAATTATATTTTGTTGTAAACCTTAATCTTATTTCATACAAAATAAGTACACGAATCATTTTAATTGTTATGCTCACAAATGTCATTAAAACACATAGTTAAAGTTTAAAAATAAAATTTGAGGGTATTTTTTAATTGGGGCTAAAACAACTTTCATCTGATTTGATTTTACTTATAATCCTTTCTTTAAAAAAAAAAAAAAAAAAAAAAAAAAAAAAAAAAACAGGTGTTTCTTCATATTTATATTTTATTACTATTGTATATTAATTATGTTTTCTGTTGTAAACCTTAATCTGTTTTCATACAAAATAAGTACACGAATCATTTTAATTGTTATGCTCACAAATGTCATTAAAACACATAGTTAAAGTTTAAAAATAAAATTTGAAATATGATCTATAACGTAGTGCTTTGTTTCTGAACTGCAAGTATATGTTTATGTAATATAGTGTGACATGTGACAAGGGGGGGGGGTATGGTGAAGTGTGACACTTTGTGACAAAGGGGGGTAAAAAATATTGAAAAAAAGTGTGACATCATTTATGGACAGTCCCTAACTCGGCAGAGGTTATTTTGTATTTTCGTTCGTGGTTATATAATATTTTCGTAGATTAAGAAACCTTTTTTTTTTCTTTTTTCTTTTTTTTTTTTTTTTTTTTTTGCAACTGTTATTTGTAATTAATCTTTATTAAAATAACACTGATCGTCCGGATCTAGCGTGTTTTTACTTTAAGTTAATCCAATGCAAAGATAAAATATACCTATTACTTTAATACATATTTCTATAAGCTTAATTTATACTGCTTGGAAACAATGCCTACCTAATTGTTTTTACATGCGCGTTAACACAACCCCTCCCATTTCACACTGTGAAGAATTATTTCCCCCCTCTTGAAATATGCCATAACTAACCCTTACCATCTATTGCAAAAATAGTAAATTAAACTATTGAGGACATTCGAGTATTATAAAGTAGTCAGGTAATGGAATACCAAGGTTTCTGTTTGGTAAAGTGCTGCCACCAAGCGGCAATATCATAAACTACTTAAAAACGTTTCCAGATTGACACCCAGAACGCGCAGTTCATCGGTCAGCGTCAGGGCGTATTGTGTGAATAAATATTTATGTTTCGTCTTTGGAAAGTTTCAGGAGGTAATTTTGCAATATTTTTTATTCATTATTAGAAGTAATATTTTTACATTGAATTTAATCACAATATATACCGAAGTACTAACAGTTTATGATGTAATACTCATTTTTTGGCTAGCGATTCGCATCAATAAACATAGAGTAATTTCTTCCCAAACCGGCGGTGTCGAGTTATATGGAATACCAAATATCTCATAATACCCTATGATTATGGTGTCGCAAAGACAGTTCCTTATAGAGTGATCTCTCACTTACACACGATACACGGTAATTATTTTTCAGCACCAGTTTCTTTTTAAGGTAATTATCTCCTTATTTAATCGCAGAATTTATAAATCGAATTGTACTGTTTTAAAATACAGGTACGAAAAAGTAATTACTGAACATCGCGTATAAGTTAGAGGTCACTGTATTTGTGATTTGTGCAAATCTGAAGCAATGAACTGAAGTATATTACTTAACTACCTAGACACTATATTTTGATCATGCCCTCTTGATACCATTACATCCGTTTTTTGCCAAATTTTGTTCGTTTTATTCACTTTTAACCCCCTATTTCATATTTACTGATTATCTCACAATATTTTCTAAATAAGTTTATTATTATTATTATTTGTTTGCAGATGATGAAATTTCGTAAAATAATTTTTGTTTATAAAAACTATTCGCAGATAGTTGAAGTTTGTAATTGTATCCGGTTTTCGTATTTTAAACAATATCGGGATGTTGTATTGCCCTAAATGTAAATAGTATCCCATAATACTCGAAGTTCTCTCTTAAACACATTTGCAAAACGAAAACGAACTTACGGAATAGAACTAGAGATCGACCGAAATTTCGATTTCGGTTTCGGCGCAAAATCGGAGTTTCGCGGAATATTCGTTTTCGGTGAAACTGCTGCCAAAATTTCGGTTTGACCGAAACCATCTGTATTCCAAAATATCGTTTCTTCTTTCGGAAATTTTCAACTTTACTCATTGATATCAGCGGCTCAAATGAGACACTGTTTATTGCTGTGAACTCCACTGTTAATCATTATCCGTCATGACTGATTCATGATGCTAGTGTAAATTATAAAACAAGCAATGCATATATGACTAAACTTAAAAGATGCTTATCACGTGATCTTTAAAAGCTGCAAACTTAACACTAATAGAAAATTTTTACTTTGAAACTCCAGATTGTTTCAAATGCTTTATGAGAAAGGTGTTGTTAAAACATAAAATATTTTTTTATTAGATGAAATTTGTGTAGTTGGAAACTATTTCTGTCTTATTTATTAATTAATTACGTTTTATTTTATATGAAAATAAATAGTTTTGGATAAAGGCACAGAAAGTCAACTTGGCACCGGAGATAAAATTTTCAAACAGGGTGCCATTTCAATACTTTCTTAGAGAGGCAGGGAGTGGCAAAGCTTTTTTTAAGTAAACTTGTTATTTAAACATATGTACCATAAAAATGTTTGTACAAAATTTTGAATAATTAATAATAATATTCAGCAATATTTAAATATATATCTATATTTAAACGTCTATTAAATTAATAATATTTATAATTATAAAAGGGTTAAAACATACTCAGTGTTAATTTCCTAAAAAACAACTTTTAAGTACTGTATTTCAATCAATTTAAATGCAAAATATTAACGAGCTCAAAATATGAATATATTTAAAAATTAAATATTCATTATTGAATTTGTTTTACATTATTTAACTACATTGTTAATTAATTATTGATAAATGCCTATAATTATTGGTTGTTATAAAATAGTAAAATAAAAAAGTTGTATTATTTATGTTTGATTTTTGTTTGAAACTTATACACACACATATATGTGTACGTGTGTTTGTTAGAAATGTGGTTCAATACACGTATAATTAATAAATTAATTAGTAACGTAATTAGTTATTATTAAATAATTATTAATTACTTGTTATTAATTAATTAATTAATTATTATATGGAGTTATGTATATATTAATCAGTTTTTAAATTTGTTTGCTGGTTTTGGTTTCGGCCGAAAGTGAGAAGATCACCGAAATCCGGTTTCGGTTTCTTTTTCGGTCTTAAAAACCTGTTTCGATCGATCTCTAAATAGAACCATTAATTTTTCACCTGCCCAAATTCGGACATTCTAAGTACGGTGCTTTTGATTTGCCCGAACTGAATCCGTGAGACAATGCATGGGATTAGAAAATCGTAAACTGCACGATTTATTGCTTATTTTTATAAATTCGATTGTATGTATTTTTGAATGCTTAAGAATACAATGTGTAGCATTTCAGCTGCAACATATTCTTTTATCTATTATTAAAAAAATCTTCTAAAAACCCTTTCTTTAACGATGCATGATTCTCTGAAAAAGACCCTTTTTTTCAGCCTAAAATAATAAAATAAATTTCTAAAATATCTTTGGACCGAAAAAATTATTTTTTGTACTTTTATTTCTGTTTATATATGTAAAAAAAATTAATATCTCTGGTAAAAATTTAACTGTATTATAAACTGTTTAATTTATTACTTATTTCGATATGTTTAGTCATATTTGTTTGGATGCCTTTCTTATATCATAAAATCATTAAGTATGTAACATGTAGTATTTGTTTCTGCTGTAAATATTTGTTTACCCTTTATAAATAAATTATCTTATTAAACAACCCGTCATACGCAATATGATTTTCTATTAATATATTTTGTTTTAAAAACACATTAACAATTTGATTTGATTTATATATTCATTAATCTTAAATTAACATTATATTTTTTAAGTAATTTTAAACAGAAAAGTTTTTACTTTCTATTTTTCCCTCTAATTTATTTTAACATATCTGACAAATGTTAAACAAATAAGTAAGAAAAAAAAAACTCAATGTAACTTACAAAATTTTTAACAACACTATCCCTTTTGATTTTACATTTTTAAAAAAATAAATATTTCTAAAAGTTTATGAATTAAAACATAAACTTTTAAAAATAATTAGAGAAAAAAAAACTAAAAATCAAAAGGAATTGTAAAAGTTTATGAATTAAAGGGTAAACTTTTGGAAATAATTATATTTAAAAAGAAAAAAACGAAAAATAAGAAGAAATAGTGTTGTTAAAGATTTTGTAAGTTACATTTGGAACAGTGTTGTTAAAAATTTTGTAAGTTACGTTTGGAATAGTGTTGTTGAAGGTTTCGTAAGTTAGAATTAGTTTTTTTTTTTTTTTTTTTTTTTTTTTGGTATGTATGTGTGTAGTAATGATGGGCATAACGATTCTTTTGATTATTCGAATGAATCATTCGGGCATGCGCAGAAGTACATCTGTCAAACTTCAATTTTTTTTTTATTCAATTACTACCAGAAATTTTGAAAAAAAAAAGGCGGTTTTGCAGATTTTTTTTTTTTTCAAAATTGTTGGTAGTAATTGAATTTTTTAAAAAATTGAAATTTGACAGATATACTTCTGCGCATGCCCGAATGATTCATTCGAATAATCAAAATAATTGTTATGCCCATCACTAGTGTGTACATAAGATGTTCATAAAATTTATCTGATGACCTCTGAAAGAAAAATACTTGATAGTACTTCAGAAAATATATGATTATTTTCCTTTTAATTAACTTAATTTACATATTTAGACTTACAAAAAATTTAGTTGCTCTTTTTTTTTTTCTCCAACTGGAATCACTCTCTCTTACCTTTTGATGAATCATGCATCAGTAAAGACAAAGTGTAACCCCTACCGTGAATCGAGTCCATTCTTCTTACTATTATTTTTTCTCTTTTTGTGGATTGATTTCAGGTCGCATTTAATTTCTTTTCTCGTGTCGTTGGTAGCGGGGATCATGTTTGGTTATTGTAAGCCCATACCATATTATTTATTTTTATTTTTATTTTTTCACGAAAGTAAACAGTTTTGTTTTGGATATAAGTAAATCAATAGTTGAATATGAATAGGAATAGGGACGCTAAAAATAATAATAATAATAAAAAGATCGTTGTTGGATTCCCACTTACTATACAATATAGTATATGTTTTTTTAAACTTTTTGGCAGAATGAATGCAGACAATTGTAAAAAATGATTTTCTTTATTCTTTCTTTCTTTATTTATAATTTATTCTGTAAAATGAGACAATTGTTAAAATTCTTTAAAAAAAAATTCTATTTTCTTTAAAAACTAAAATACTTTTGTATTTTAGTTTTAACTAAATTCCCTGAAATTACCAGAAATGTTAATTAGAAATTAATGTTTATAAACGAAATTCATGTTGATTTGAAATGTAGAGTTCAGGCAGAGTTGCCAAGTCTCCGGCTTTTTGCAACCAGTAATTGTTTAGAGAAAAATGTTGTTCTTTCAAATCGCAGAATGCTACAATTAAATAAAACATTTTCTGTACTAAAATACAGGTATCTAAAAAGGTCTTGGCAGGTCTGGTTTAGGTTATTGTAAGTCAGTACTGCATTTTTTTCTCTCACGAAAGTGAACAGTTCTGTTTTGGACATAAGTAAATCAATAGCTGAGTATACATAAGAAAAGGGACTCTAAAAATTAAAAAGAAGATAGTTGTTAGATTCCCGCTTACTATACAGTATATATATATAACATATTTAAATATTTCCTTCACCCCTTTAATTTTTATTATTATTTGCTTATAGAAATAATACTATCATGAACTGACGATGTATTAATTAATTTATTTAATTTTCATTTATTAATTTTTTGCATAATTTATTAATTTAATTAATGTTTTCACCTTCCTCCTAACTTTTCATTCATTATTTACACTAAATTTTCTTAATTTATTAATTTCTCATTAGGCGCTTTTTTATATTTAAGATTCCACTTGTAAGAACTAAATTTTGATATTGTTTCTTAAACTGACACTAGATTGCATATATGTATGTAAATTTCTTATTAACGTCTCTTTGAATGGCCAATAGGTGGTAGCATGTTTTTTAATGTTGCTTAATTCTGGCTGTAACGCGTAGTATGAATTTCATTTTGTCATTGTTTGAATCATTTAGCAGAATAATTTATTAATCATTCACTTCTCTTGTAATTCATCTACTGAATTAGTAACTGTTTTTTGGTAAGAGGTGAAGATTTGTTGATTCATGACATTTATGCTTGTAATTGTAAAACATGTTTCTTCCAAGTTAATTATGGTTAAATTATCCTAACTTTTATATTTTTCCTTTTCTAATTCTTTCAAATTTTTGGTTTATTAATGTATGATTGCCCAAATATTGAACAAATTCAGCTTATTAGTTCATGCAAGAATGAAATCATGCATTTTTTGTGGAATCTATTGTAATTTGGGGTTGAGAATTCTGCCATAGTTCCACAATTATTTCAAATTACTTCACCTATTCAATTATTTCAAATTATTTCAATATTTCACTATTTCTATTTTTGATATTTTATGGATGCTTTTCATCATGACAGATTTCAGGTTCATCTTTCATGTTTTTTTTTTATTTTTATTTTTCCCTCCAATCTGTTTTATATTCTATTTTTTTCTTCATTTTTCTGGATATTATTCGAACAGGTGTGTGTTCACTTTTCATATTTATTTTTTTTCAATTGTCGTGAGTTGTTTCTGTGTCGTTATATAACGGTTATATATATATATATATATATATATATATATATATATATATATATATATATATATATATATATATGTGTGTGTGTGTGTTTTTCTTTGCCAGAATGATTGTAGAGAATTCTTTAAAATGCAGATTAAAGACTTTCGTTTATTAGTTTTAACTAAATTACCTGAATTTAACAAAAATATTGATTCGAAATTACTTGAAATTTAGAGTTTAGGTTACTGTAAGTCAGTAGTATATTTTGTTTCCCACGAAAGTAAATAGTTTTGTTTTGGATATAAGTAAATCTATAGTTGAGTATGAATAAAATACAGAATCACTAAAAATTAAAAAGAAGATTGTTATTAGATTTCCATTTGCTATACATTAAATATTTTTTCTCTTGTGGCAGAATAATTGAAGACAATTCTTTAAAATACAGATTAAAGACTTTCGTTTTTTAGTTTTAACTAAATTACCTGAAATTACCAGAAATTTTAATTCGAAATTACTTGAAACTTAGGCTTTAGGTTATTGTAACTCAGTAGTGTATTTTTTTCCCCACTAAAGTGAAAAGTTCAGTTTTGGATATAAGTAAAGTAGGATATAAGTAAAATGGATATAAATAAAATATAAGTAAGTAGTTAAATATGAATAAAAACACAGAGTCTCTAAAAATGAAAAAGAAGATAGTTGTTAGATTTCCATTTACTATACATTAAATACTTTTTTTTTTCTTCTGGCAGAATGATTGTAGACAACTCTTTAAAATACGGATTAAAGACTTAATTTGAACTAAATTAACTTAAATTTAGATCCTTTAGTAAAAGTCTTAAAATATGTTTTCTTATTCCTTTTTGATTTTTTCTTAAAATTTCGACAGTTATAGTATATTTACTTCTTTATAATTGAAAATTTTTGAAAAAATATTAAACAAAAAATACCAGTTTTATTTTTAAAATGAAATGTTATCGGCTCGGGTGTGCAGGGCCTTATTTCATTTATTCTTCAGCGACTCAGGTCGGGCCAAATCCGGGACCAACTTTTAGTTTTTACACTGGGCCGGTCCGATGTCAAAGTAGCTTTCGTTCGTCAAGGCCGGGACCAGGCTTGGAAATTTCGGCCCTTGCAGACTTCTATAAAGTAGCACGAATATTGAAGGTATTATACTAAAGGAATCGGAATTATCTTTCTATTAAATATGGGGTTGCAGTAAGAGAAAAATAGACACTGTAAAAACCTTAATTTTATTATACTTAAAAAAGAAAGCATACATAATATACGAGGGTTGTTTTTCTTTTCAACCTCCGATGGACCATAGAAAAAGAACAAAAGTAAAAAACAAAATGAATGTATTACTAAAAGTTATGTACCATCATAGTTACTTTTCTACGTAATATCGCCATGAAGATTAAGGCATTTGTCATATCGGTAGACGAGCTTTCCCATCCCCTCTTCAAAGAATGTTGCCGCCTGTGATGTGAGATAAGCCTAACGGTGGTTTGAAGCTCATCATTCTTCTGGAAGCTTTTGCTTCGTATAGTCAGTTCTTTAATTCAGGGAAGAGATGGAAATCACTCGGCTCTAAGTTGGGGTTATACGGTGGATGATCAAACACGCCCCATTCAAGCAGCTGTTTGATTACAGCAGCATTGTGCATCACTCAGACAGTTTTCTCCCAGCCATATTAACGTCCCTACATCTCAGCTCAAAATGGCGAGCTGGCGATGGTAGTAGCACAGGTTATAGTTAGGGAGATGGGTAGTCGCCGCATCCTTACCTGTTATCACTTGCCTGGCTATTTAGCGGCTAGATCGGAGGTTGAAAAAAAAGTTACCCTCATATATATATATGATAACTTAGAATCTCTATAGAATTCAAATTCAACTGGAATAACTATCGTTAAATTAAAAGGCTGCATGTCAGACGATATGTAACTTTTATTTTTTTTTTAGTCCCTAACAAAACTTCTTTTTATCCCTAACATGCTTGTTAAACACGCATCAGCATTACAAAATAATTATTGAAATTCAACCTTTCATCATTTACGGGTGGATGTAAGGGAGTTACTAAGTGTACTTGATAATGGTGCAAATATTGTTAATGCAATAGATTATCCCGCATTCCATGTTTTGCTCGTTCAATCAATATTGGTGTGAATCGCTGCATGTACAAGGTGGCCATAATTAAACTGACGGTACTCAGAGTGTTCTGTAGCGCGATATAATTGCGAGAATGGCACAAATTTTGTAGGAAGATTAAACAAGACGGGGGACGAAGGATTCCGTGAAAAAAAATTTGTTCCAAAAGTCACCGCCAGGGGAATATGTGGCGCTGTGTGTTCGAAAAAGAGTTCAAAAAATGAAGAATCAATACTGAAATATAATTACCGTTTATTTAACGAATTTAGCAATTTAATCCAAGCTCAAAATGGTAACAGTTTATAAAAAGCTAAAAATTTACATAAACACTGCTAAAGTTTCTTTATCTGCAATTTCACTTACAGATCCCCAAAGAAAGCAACAGCAGAAAAAGAAGTTCTTTATTCAAATTTCACGTTACATCTTTTGGCCCAGTGCCAGCTTATTCGGCTTTAGAAGGTAATGTGCTACTGTTAGAAGCAATTTCATTGAAAGTTATCTTTCATAATGTCTCTTTCTTTAGTCGAGCGAGCTTTACTAGTCAAATTCTTTTACCTCAACCAGTGCAATGCGCCAGCCGCTCTTCGTGCTTTTAGAAACCACAAAAAATGCGTAAAGGTAACGGTCCTTTGTCAGTTAATGGTTTAACCCCTTGAGGGGCACCGGTATATTATATGTACCACTTTTTAATATATAACTTTGCCACCAGTATTATTAAATAAAAATATTTATTATTGTTGTTTGCAGATTGAGAAGGTAAAAATTCATTATTTAAAATTACTGGTGTCGAAACATCGCAAAATTTAGCATTTTTAGACCACGTGCTTGCCCTCCAAGGGGTTAAAAGCAGTGGTTGAGAAGTTTGAGAAAACAGGTTCTCTAAATGTTCAGTCAGGCAGAGGACGAAAACCCGTATCACAGAATACAGTCGAAGAAGTGGCAACGGCGATTGTCGACAGAGCACCAGAAAATATTGCTACCATCTCCAGCGCTCGTGGGATAGCTCGGAATCTGGATATGCCTTATTGTATGGAAAATCCTACGAAAGATTATCCACTTCTATCCGTACAAGATCAGCCGTGTACAAGAGTTACGTCACACCAACCATGATAGGCTATTGACTTTTGCTCTCACTTTTCTTGCCAGAATGGAGTTGGATGATGCTTGACCACGGAAAATCTTGTGGGGAGACGAGGCCCACTTTTACCTGAATGGAACTGTAAATACCCAGAACTGCCGAATTTGAGATAACAAGTCACCAAGAGCATTCAAGGAAATTCCTTTGCATTCATATTTGTTTGGTGTGGTTTCACAGCAGATATGATCATAGATCCATTCTTCTATGAGAACATTACTCTGACAGGACCTGTAACTTGTTCTGTTACCGGAGACAAATATCGCCAAATACTAACCAACTTTGTTATTCCGGCACTTCAGCAAAGACTGTGCTTGGAGAAAATAATTTCCATGCAAGATGGGACCCCTCCACATATTGCTTTGCGAGTACAGCATTACACCCTGCGACTTTTGGCTATGGGATTACCTAAAGTCCAAGGTTTATCATGGAGGTATCCGGGACCTGGCTACGTTGAAGGATAACATGTCTCGAACTGTACGGGAGATTCCTGCAGACATGTTATTCTCTGCTGTTGTAAATGCTGTGCACAGAATGCAATATGTGGTCCACAAAAACAGCGGCCACATCGAACCTGAGTTTGATGTGCTAAATAAATGGTAATTTTATTTCAGTATTGATTCTTCTTTTTTGAAACTCTCATTTTAGAATACACAGCGCCACATATTTCCCTGGCGGTGACTTTGAAACTAAATTTATTTTTCGCGGAATCCTTCGTCCCCCGTCCTGTTTAATCTTCCTACAAAATTTGGCGCCATTCTCGCAATTAGATCACGCTACACAACACTCTGAGTACCGTCAGTTTAATTATGGCCACCTTGTACATTACACCTATTAAGAGATCTGTTGCCCGTATAAGATCCCTTTAAAATTCCATAGTGGAAAATCAAAACATACTTTCAAAACGCACAAAAATTGCTTCAATGTGGGAATAAAAGTTTACCTAGCACGTGTCCAACAAGGTTGTGGTCTACTTTGAAACTGTGCAAAAGTGTTTTAGAAATCAAATTGGCATTATGCAAAATGTTACAGAATTTTCCGAATCAAAAGCATTTGCTACCAGAAGGAAATGCTGATACAATCCTCCAAAACTTTGTTCAGGTGGTTTCTGTTTTACAAAATGTGACTGAAATTTTTGTCACCTCTTCATAAGTTCTTCCCCTGATCAGACAATTTTTAAAAAAAAATGTGAAGACAAACAATGATGATGACACCGCTCTTCTAAAAAACCTTGAAAGAGAAAGTTTTGAGTGCACTCAGCAGATATTAAGAATCACTTATAATTGAATTGCTGCAAAAAGCTACATTTCTGGATCCACGTTTTAGGTTATATACATTTGTTTATGAGGATGACAAAGATAGTATTAAAGAATCAATCATTGATGAACTAAAAACTGTATGCAAAGATCATAATTTAGAACCTACAATTAAAACCCCACCAAAGAAAAAGAAAAAGAGATTAGCAGCATTTTTGGAAGAATATAATTTGATAGATAACTCTAAAGACATCGATGCAGCAGATATTGAAAATATTTATCTTTACCTAAGGTTGGGTTGGATGATAATCCATTAGTGTGGTGAAAGCAGTGCGCATCATCTTTTCTAGCCCTTTCTATAATGGTTAAGAAATATCTTTGCATGCAAGATTCTTCCCTTCTGAAAGAGTCCTTCATTCAAGGGAGAAATGTTGTTAATAAAAACAGGTGTACACTCTTACCAAAGAATACTGAGATGCAATTTTTTTTAGCATTCAATAAAAAAATTCTGGAATTGTAACAAGCATTTATAAGATGTATATTCATCTGTAAATAGCTACCAATATTATCAATATTAGGATTATTAATAGTTTGACAAGCAAACTTTTATTATTAGTCTTCTAAAATAAATTTTATGAGTAATTTTATAAATTAAAAATTTATAACTTCAGAAATGATGTGATGATGTTTCTGAACTAAGAGTCTCTGATGAACTGAACTTCTTAAAATCTAATACTGAATATTGATTTTGTTTGTTTGTTTTTTATTTATTTATTTTTGTTAGTCAGTAACTTATTTTATTTTTATTTTTGTCATTTTCATTTTTTTTTTCTTTGAAATTCAATGGAACTTTTGAAATAAAAACAGGTTTAAATATCAAACCGATTATTTTGCATAATCAAGTAAAATTTTATGGTAAGTTTTTCTTCTTTTGTTAGTTTCTTTCCAGAAAAATATTAATTAATTATATGTATATTAGCATGACATGTGGCATTAAATAAATTTTAGTTATTGCTTTTCAATTATTTTAATCATATTAAAATCATTAATGTTCCTTTTTCTAAAGTATTTCTCTTTTGTACTAAATATATGTATTTATTTATTTATTTAAAGGATGTCATGTGAGAAAATAGGTATAAAACATTGATTCGTTGCTTTCAACATCTGTTTGTATTTAAATTGTCCCTGCTATACTACTTGTCTTTCGAAATTAGTAATATTTTTATTCCCACGCATTTGAAGGTAGTTATCGCGATATATCGCCAATATCAATATTAACTAGTTGATATATTGCGATATTGAATTTTTGATAGCTTCCAGCTCTAGTGTTTGGGGAACTAATATCTGATGGTGCCAGATCAGGGTCACCAATTGGCCAGGAGATATACCGTACATAACACAGGACACGTGGTCAAGTTAAAGCGGAATTAGATATCGTAGACTGAGAACCTACAAGAATTGTAGTGCCACGAAGTTTATTTTTAGATTAATTATTGCAATAATAGTAAACAATTTACTTTAAAAAAATCTGGAATAATAGTAGTAAACCATTTATGTCTGACAAAGTTAATGTAATTCAAAAAATATAAATGTGAGAAGCGAAATTTTTATGTCAAACTATTTATTTTTCGCTAGTTCATAATAACCATAATTTATTGTCCATAAAGAACATTTTGTAACGTACAATCTTATTTTATTAACATTTTTCAACAAAACACCAAGAAAAAAAAATAATGCATGGAAGAGATTTTTTTTTTGGTTGGGCGGGGTGGGGGGGGGGGGTGTAAAATTTATTAGTATGAAATTGCACTTCTTGTTTATATTTTCTCAAAATAGAAAATAATTCTTTACCAACATTATTTCAAGAAAAAATGATACATGAAAAAAATATTTGAAGGGGAGGGGGGGTGTAACATGTATGAATACGAAACTGCACTTTTTGTTTATATTTATCAAAACAGAAAAGAATTCATTATCAACGTTATTTTTTTTTTTAAAGTTTGGAATTCAGGGCTTAATTGAAGAAATAGTTCATTTCTCACTTCCTCTTTTTTTTAAACCACTTTCTACTCGCCTATGTTTATTTTACATGTTTTACGGAGAAAAATTAACAGATTAAATTTTTATTTTAATGAAAAATTATTTTCAATTTCGGAATTTTTTTTACCCGCTTGTGATGATGAATTATAATTCACGCTATTGTTTTGTTTGATATAAACTTGTTAATTTTATGTAGGAAGTATTCTTAACGTTCTATAAAAAGAGAATGAAAATTTCAACACTTTTATTTTCAACACTTTCCAACCTAGTTGAAAGGTGTTTATGACTTCGGTTTGTCTGCCGTCTGGCCGTCTGGCCGTCTGTCCGTGCTCTAACTCCCGTAAATATGATCGGATTGCTCTGCAATTTTTATATGTTATTGTCGTTATCTATAGCATGTTCCCTATTTAAACGGAAGTATGTAGCACTTATAGTTTTTTCACAGGGACACTCAAAAGAATTCCGTTACATTGCGGTCTATGGGGAAAAATCATTTGCGGTTCATTTAAATAATGTTTCACTATTTTAAACGCAATGAAATTTATATATATCACTAAGTTGCATTAGAAGAAGCTTAATATGGAATAGGGTGCGCATAGCACTCAGAGTTATTTTACAGGGACAGTCAAAAGAATTCCGTTACATTACGTCTATGGAGAAAAATCGTCTGCGGTTTATTTAAGTAATGTTTCACTATTTTAAACGCATTGAAATTTATATAGATCACTAATGTGCATTACAAGAGGCTTACTACAGAATATTGTGTGTATAGAAGTCATCGTTCATTTACAGGGACACACAAAAGAATTCTCTACTGTCTGTTAACAATAATTCTTGGAAGTGCGTTTTAAGTTACTGAACGTGATTTTAATTTTAACTCGCTTTTGTCTATTACGTGGTGTGTATAAATTCTGTAGATCCTATACAGGGAAGCACAAAAGTTCGCGAAAACATTTCCGTTTATTGACAGAAACTCCAGACGGAGAATTTTAAACTGTGCTACGCGTTTCCTAATTGAACTAAAATTTAGCATCCTATGTAGTATATATACAAATCTACAAATCCTATACAGGGCTGAATAAAAGTATTTGGATATTTTTCCGAATATTGTATAATGTTGGAAATTCCTGAAATTATGTTTTTAAATATGTTATGCGTTTTCCAAATTGTTTACTTATAGATGTTATCTTTTAGCATATTAAACGGTATGATTTGTAAAATTATTTTTGAAGCGTTGGAAAGTGTTACATAATCTATGCTTGACGCATGATTTTTCGTTCTTGTTTCATTAAGCTTCTATTTATTGGTTCAGAGGAAGCCAGTAAACAGAGTACTACTTGGTAAATGTCCAATATAAAGAATTGCAATATATTAGGTTGTTGAAGATAAAATGTCGGATTTCGGAAAGAAGTAATTTTCATACATATAAACGCTGCCAGATAGTGCAAGTGGTGTGTTTCTTTACCAATTTTCTCCAACTATACAACAGAACAACAAACTAGAACAACAAACAGAACAACAAATTTGTTTATATTAACAAAAGTACAATATATTAGGTTGTTGAAGATAAAATGTTGGATTTCGGGAAGAAGTAATTTTCATACATATAAACACTGCCAGATAGTGCAAGTGGTGTGTTTCTTTACCAACTTCCTCCAACTATGGCCATGTGTCCTGGGGTATGTATGGCATATCTCCGGGCCAATTGATGACCCTGATCTGGCACCGCCAGATATTAGTTCCCCAAGTATATCATACAAGTTAAATAGCCAAGAATTTGAGCAAGGAATTATCAGCATGCTAGCGGACAATGTTAACATATGGACACAACATAGACGTAAGCAAATACCCATACCTTTCCTTATGGCTACAAAGCAGCATAGGCAGCGAGGACTACCAACAGAGCATTTCGAGATAGCACAGTAAGAAACGAGCCATATAGCAATGTTTCCAAAATTTCCGATCCAGCGATGTGAAACAAGCAAATGTACCGCAACATCAGTTACTCAAAACAACGAACTGAGAACACTAAATGAGTTTGAAGCTCACCAAAATGTAAATAAAGCACATGGCAGAGCAATTAGGCGTACAATATTCGACAGTTTTTCGTCACTTGCACTTACTGTCAAAAAGCTAAGTAAATGAGATGCTCATGAACTCACTAAATAAAACCTGAAAAATCAACTGGAAACTTGCATTTCTCTATTTCCGTAACATAAACGTTCCCTCAGTGAACAGAGTCGTGATATATGATGAAAAACAGATCGTGTACGGTAATCGTCACCGATCTTCACAATAGCTGGATTGCGATGAAACCACGAAAGACATGCCGAAAACAATCCTTCATCCGAAGAAGATAATAGTGACAGCGTGATGGTATACATGTGCTGTTTCCCACGCTTTGTTTTTGGAAACTGACAAAACTATAGATGCAGAGAAATACTACACCCACTTGATACCGCGCATAAAAAACTTCGCGTTTGTGGCCTAGATTGTTCAACAGAAATGAAGTTATACTGCTTCGTGACAACGCGAGACCACACGTTCCCAGAATAACAGCCCAAAAATTACACAGCTTCCACTATAAGACTCTTCCTCACCCGCCGTACTCCCTATACCTTTCGCCAACCTTCTATCACTTTTTTTTTAGCATTTGGATCATTTTTTGGTTGGGAAAAGGTTCAACAATGAAACAGCCCTCAAAAACATCTTTGGGGAGTTTTTTCAGTGAAGAAAGTGGAGTTTCTGTGTAAATAGCATTTCACCTGTGTTGGACAGATATTTGACTCTTATATTTATTGCTGGTATATGATTATCTAATCCAATATGCATTACAAAATCTTAGGAATACTTAATTTTAAATAAAAAAAAAACTATTGCGATCGTAAAATTTTATTGGTAACAGGTATCGTGAGCCGAAAGGGTTAAAATTAAAGGACAATGCTCACGTTAAAATTATTAATTAAACATTAAAAGTTGCGTTGTGTATTTTGTTCACCTGTTACCTGTGAATCCTCCGCCTTTTAAATAAATGTAAAATTAATTGTAAAGTGAAACCCTAAATCTTTAATATTAAATTTCGGGAAAAGCATTCCTAAAATATCTACCCTAATGAATAAACTACCTGAAAGAAAATATTAATTTAATAATAGAAATTAATTGACAGAAATTCAATATGGTAAATGAAGAGATGTTAATTATTTCTAAGTTAACAATTTATTTACAACATAAAGAAATTCAAATATTTACAAAGGTTTAAAAAAAGAAATTAAGTTTAGCCGAAAAGGCCAATCTCCCTTTCTTACAAAAGTTTAACAACAAACACATGTTGCCTTTTTAAGTAATATATTAGATCATACAATCTAATAAAGTATATCCTATGGATATATAAATACTATTTTTAACATTGCCTGTGTCAATCAATTACTTTAAAATAAAATTAGTCTACAAAAATATTTTATTATGGGTTGCCTGTGACAATCTCCAAATTTACTTGTATACTTATTGAAAGGGGTATGCTGTACATCCCCTAATTTACTTATTATATTTTATTATGACACTACTGTATTTATTAAACAAGCAGCGTACCTTGAGAGCACCCAGTGCTGAGATAGATGATGACACTTGTTGAATCTTGCATCTAATCCCATGGCACTCATAAAACTAATTAAAACTTTACAATCGTAACACTTTTTAAATTATTTAATTAAAAATCTATTTAATAAAGGGCCTAGGAAGCTGTAACATTTTATAAATGTTATAAATAAAGCTTCCCTATTTAAATTAAGTACTTCACTCAAGGTCATCGAGAAGTGGACCTAAATTGACAGAGTCCAACATCTTCGCTTAAATAATAATTTCCTCGTTTTGGAGCAACTTACAAAACCTTCGTGTCAATAATAATACACTATATTGCCAAAGGTGACCGGTAACTTGCGATTTTAGACGTTTTGTTAACTATCTAGAAAAATACATGAGGAATTAACCTGAAACTGCAGGTGTTTAAACAGTATAGTACAGGTTATATATTTCTGCGAAGATTTTTTCACGAAACCCCACAGGGGACTGTCAACAAATTGAAAAAGAACGAATATCTTTTGGATAACCCTGTAAAAACTAATGTAGCAAAGGCGTTCAAACTCGAGATTATTAATAAGTGGCTTATTGTAATATACTGTGTTCATTTTTATGAGGATAGCATGTATACTAGTAGAGAAATTAAGGTTTTTATAAAAACCGTCCCAAATTTCGCCTAGTTTTTTGCTTATAATTTGCAGAGTTCTTAATATAAAAAAAGTTATTTTCAGAAAATATGACAAACAACATTGTACATAATACTCTGCAATCAGAATTAAAAATAATACAAATTGAAAGGAAAATGAGCAGGTTTACTAAAAAATGTTTCACTGCGCATGCGTGAATGCAATCAAAATATAATATGCATAATGTATTAGCTAAGTATATAGAGCAACTTTTGTGAAAGTCTCAAAATCATAGCTAGAAAATTCTGAAAAGTATCGTCGATAGAATAAGCTCGAAATCCGTTGTTCCCAAAAGGAAGCAAAAATATTAGGTGTTGTATCAAATATCTGTTGATTAGTGCCAAGATAACGTGCACAATATAGCACGTACTACTATATTTGGATACATCCCCTCATATTTTTGCTTCCTTTTGG
Organism: Maratus michaelseni; assembly: GCA_963931845.1. NCBI lineage: Eukaryota > Metazoa > Arthropoda > Arachnida > Araneae > Salticidae > Maratus > Maratus michaelseni. The sequence goes on along the minus strand of OZ007598.1, from coordinate 112,146,754 downwards.
GAACAACGGATTTCGAGCTTATTCCATAGTTGCCAACCTCCCAATTTTTTCATACCAGTATTTTTATGTAAAAACATTTGTTTTATGTAATCGTACAATTTCTTCAATTTAATAAAGTGAACTTTTTTGTAAGATTTTACTGGTATTCAAAAAATCGGGAGGTTGGCAACTATGTATATTCTATCGACGATATACCGGGTGATTATAATTAAAGTTACGATTTCAAAAATCGATAATTTTAAAACTACTGGTCAGAATGACTTGATATTTTAGCAGAACAATCGTGAGGCAATGGAATTTTGTTTGGCGAAGGAAAAAAATAGTTCCAAATTGTGCCGATAGATGGCGTTGTCAGGGTAATGTCAGGGGAAAGACCAAAAATGTATTCTTGAACCCTTTCCGGCGCGGAGTAAATTTGTTTGCAAAATGATGAAATAATAGACTGACACCGGAATTTACAAACGAATCCATTAGTAAAAAGAAACTTGCTTATTTTTCTGGTTCTTAATGAAAGGAAAATTTTAATTAAATACCGGGTGATTATAATTAAAGTTACGATTTCAAAAATCGATAATTTTAATTAAAACTACTGGTCAGATTGACTTGATATTTTAGCAGAACAATCGTGAGGCAATGGAATTTTGTTTGGCGAAGGAAAAAAATAGTTCCAAATTGTGCCGATAGATGGCGTTGTCAGGGTAATGTCAGGGGAAAGACCAAAAATGTATTCTTGAACACTTTCCGGCGCGGAGTAAATTTGTTTGCAAAATGATGAAATAATAGACTGACACCGAAATTTACAAACGAATCCATTAGTAAAAAGAAACTTGCTTATTTTTCTGGTTCTTAATGAAAGGAAAATTTTAATTAAATACCGGGTGATTATAATTAAAGTTACGATTTCAAAAATCGATAATTTTAATTAAAACTACTGGTCAGATTGACTTGATATTTTAGCAGAACAATCGTGAGGCAATGGAATTTTGTTTGGCGAAGGAAAAACAAAGTTTCAAAATGTGCCCATAGATGGCGCTGTCTGGGTTCACATTGTCTGAAGATATGCAAATTACTAATACGTGACATGCGCACCGCAGACATAGCAACCATAAAAATGCAGAGCAGCAGCTCTTTGCCTGAATGCTTCATCATGACTCTGACTATGAAGGATCGCGCTCTGCTCTTGAAGCTTTTTTATAAGAACGATGACTGTGCACTTACAGCTATTAGGAAATTTCGGACATTAAAATCCATAAAAAAAGGTCCAATAACAACAAATGGTCTGCAACAAATGATTGCTAAATTCGAAGAGACCGGTTCATTTGACGTTAAACGGGGTAGAGGAAGGAAACCAGTTTCAGCTGCGGCAGTGGAAGATGTGGCTACAGCATTACAGGAACATACTGACAGTGATGCTGGAATCAGCAGTGCAAGGGGGATTGGCCGAATGCTGGATATGCCGAACAGCACGGTGCGTAAAGTCCTACGGAACGTTTTACGCTGTTATCCGCACAAGATAACTCATGTGCAGGAGTTGCTACCTGCTGACCTGGAAGCACGTCAATCTTTTGCACTACAATTTCTTGCCCGGATGGAAGTGGACAACGGATGGCCATGGAACATTCTGTGGTCTGACGAAGCCCACTTTCATTTGCAAGGTTCTGTAAATACGCAAAATTGCAGGATATGGGCGACCGAGAATCCGTCCCAGCTACAGCCATTACCTCTTCAGTCTGAAAAGGTCACTGTGTGGTGCGGAATAACGGCAGCGTTTATCGTCGGTCCATTTTTCTTCGAGGAGATCACACCTGCGGGTCCCGTTACCTGCACAGTTACTGGCAAGTGGTATGAAGCACTTTTGCGTAACCATGTTCTTCCGGCACTTCAACAGCGTCAGTGTGTGGATCGCATAATATTCATGCAAGATGGCGCTCCTCCGCACATTGCTACTACTGTGAAGCAGCTACTGAGTGATAATTTCGGAGATGATAGGATCATAAGCCGCCATTTCCCAACAACGTGGCCGCCACGTTCCCCCGACTTAAACCCGTGTGATTTCTGGCTTTGGGGGTACCTGAAGAATGTTGTTTATAGCGGGCGGATTCAGAATCTAGCCGACTTGAAGGCAAGCATCACACAACACACCCATTGCATTAGTACAGATACCCTCCGATCTGTTGTGGAGCATGCCGTTTTGCGCTTCCAATTAGTAGCGGAACAAGGCGGAGGGCATATTGAGCAACTTATGCCTTAATAATCAGTAAGGTGTTTGTTCCATGAAGCTCTTTTTTTTTTTTTTTCATTTTTTGTCATTATCGCTGTCGTCGCTGTAAACACGTAGTCTTGTCTTTTCGCTAATAAATTTTTAGTAAATCTCTGAACTCTATTTTTTCCTTTTGGCAACATCATTCCTATGTTTAACCCTTTAACGGGCGGTGGTCACAAAAAAGGACACCCAATTTTAATTCTAAAACTGACAAACGGCACCAAGAATATTTAATTAAAATTTTCCTTTCATTAAGAACCAGAAAATAAACAAGTTTCTTTTTACTAATGGATTCGTTTGTAAATTCCGGTGTCAGTCTATTATTTCATCATTTTGCAAACAAATTTACACCGCGCCGGAAAGGGTTCAAGAATACATTTTTGGTCTTTCCCCTGACATTACCCTGACAACGCCATCTATCGTCACAATTTGGAACTATTTTTTTTCCTTCACCAAACAAAATTCCATTGCCTCACGATTGTTCTGCTAAAATATCAAGTCATTCTGACCAGTAGTTTTAAAATTATCGATTTTTGAAATCGTAACTTTAATTATAATCACCCGGTATTTCAGAATTTTCAAGCTATGATTTTGAGACTTTCACAAAAGTTGCTCTATATACTTAGCTAATACATTATGTAAACGTCTGTACAAAACGTCTAAAATCGCAAGTGACTGGTCACCTTTGGCAATATAGTGTACTACTACTACATTACTGATACATTGATACAACTTAAAAATACATGATACAGACTATTATAATAATTTTTTTACATGAACTCAGATTGGATATTTCGTTGACCAATGAAACTGTTGTCCAATCAAAATTTAAAGAGATGTGTTTCCACATCAGTCTTATTTGCATACGAAGGACCTCCTATTTTATGTTGGGTGGTCTTAGGGCTCAGAGGTGAAGTGCCATAAAATATAGCCATAAATTTGAGTACTTGGGCATTGTCCCATAACGTTACATTGTCGACGCAAAGTCTGGAAGAGGTATTATCTTGTTGTTTCTGCTGTCGCTCTTTTGCGCGAAACTCAAATTCTATGGCGAAACACTGTTAATTAAACATTTGTAATTAAATATCCATTAATTAAAATAGGTTCCCAACGAGGTACTTACTGTTCTTTCTAATTGCAACAGTCTATTTTATTAATTCGTGGAATGCATGGTTGTATTTAAAAAAAAATAGAATACTCTGCAGGAGCAAGGGTTTTAGGGTAGATAGGCACAAAAAATGTTGGGATGCAAGGTTGGTATAAGCATCCCAACAATCTGCAACAACCTAATAATAATAATTGATAAATTTTACGGAATAAAATGGTAGATAAATCTTCAAAATTATTTATCTTGTTATTACTGTGGTTTCTTTCTTCCTCATTCCCTTCTATCTGTGTCTGTTTGTATACAGGGTGTCTGAAAAGTCTGGAAACGATCAAATAACTCGAAAAATATACAGCGGATTGAAAAACGGCAAAATGCATGTTCAATATTTTTGAAAAATCTATTCAGCAATATGAATGTTCCCACCCCCAACTTTCCCCCCCTCCGGGGGGAAAGGGGGCCACTTTGAAATCTTAAATGATGACTCTCATTTTTTATTGCAGAATCGTATTCTACGGGAAAAAATACGTAACTTTTGTACTGAACATTTTCTACGAAACATTGTAGATGGCGCTGTAATCGAGTGCAATGCTGTGAGAATCGTTACCATTGCAATGTCTGGAAACGCTCGAATAACTCGAGAATTGAAAACGTAACATCGTATTGAAAAACGAAAAAATGCATGTTCAACAGTTTTGAAAAATCTATTTACGTATATCAAAGTTGCCATTTTTCTAAAATATTAAACACGTATTTTTCCGTTTTTTAATCTGATGTATATTTCTCGAGTTATTGGAGCGTTTCCAGACATTGCAATGGTAACGATTCTCACAGCATTGCCTTCGATTACAGCGCCATCTACAATGTTTCGAAGAAAATGTTCAATACAAAAGTTACGTATTTTTTCCCGTAGAATCTGAATCTGCAATAAAAAATGGGGATCATCATTTAAGATTTCAAAGTTTGCCCCCTTTCTCCCCGGAGGGGGGGGCAAAGATGGGGGGCAAAGATGGGGGGCCAACTTTCATATCCCTAAATAGATTTTTCAAAAATATTGAACATGCATTTTGCCGTTTTTCAATCCGATGTATATTTCTCGAGTTATTTGACCGTTTCCAGACTTTTCGGACACCCTGTATATGTATATGTGTGAGTGTTAGTGTGCGAGAAAAAAATGCTAATTATGCCCAAAGCTCAGTGTGAATAGCATATACTAATGATCACATGTACGTTGTTCTTTAGACACCTTTTTAAAATTCAAAAGCCACAAGAATAAGTGCAGTGAAATCACGGTGAAAGGAACAGTGTGAGAACTGCAAAAAATGTCTGGTTCACTGGATGTCCGTTTTAATAAAGGAAAGTACAATTAGTTGACGGTAAATAAAAGCAAATTGTCTATAACACGAGGGTCGGCTTTAGAGATGTGTTCGTGAAGCAAGGTTCTCTTGTATTTTCGTAAAAAATAATAGTTAAAATAATGCTTTAAATTTTATTTTTAATAATACTAATTAGCACTGATAAACAATAGTAGTAGAACATTTGTATTGCTATGATTAATATAAGTGATGAAATTTACAGGATGACAAAAAAAATCATTTATATCAAATTATTTCTTTTTTATGAGTAACATAAAACATTTTGTGTATTTGTTATTTACAAAGAGGCTATTTTTTCCCCAAAAAATTATCTTCCATTTATAATTTTTCCAACAAAATACCAAAAAAATAATAATGATAAATAAAGTTTTGTTTTTTATGGTAAATATTTATTACCCTAAAAATGCACTTCCTAATTAAATTCCATGAAAAAAAAAAAAAAACTTACTGTTCACATTAATCTTTCCTTTCCTTCAAAATTTATAAATTAAAATAATTTTCAAAAACCAAAAATTGTTTTTTTTAAATTGATTCCTGCATTAATCTCTCTTTTTCTCGGTTGTAGCATTATTTATTGTAAAAAATTAATCATGTACTATTTATATTTTTTAACAAAATATTAACATAGAATAGTAGTTAGAAAAGATTGCTTTTTTTATGACAGATAAATATTTCTTAATTTAAAAATGTATTCCTGATTACGTTTCAAAAGAAAAAAAAAAGAAAAGAAAAGAAGAGAAAAAAGAAAGAAAGAAAGAAAGAAAAAAGAATCCATCGTTAACAGAAATCTTTCTTTTATTTCCAAATTCATAAATTATGATTATTTGAGCAACAACAACCATTTTTATCCCCCCCACCCTCAATCTCTCTAATACTTTTGTTGTAATATCTTTTATGAACAAGAATTAATCATTGTCAATTTTTATTTTTTCAACAAAATATTAACAGAGAATAATAGTTTGCAAATACTACTTCTTTTTATTGTAGGCAAAGACTTTGCTTTTGTATTGTAGATAAAACTGTATTCATCTAAAATGCAGTTTCTGAGTATATTCCAACATATAGAAAAGAAATAAAAAATCCACTATCAAAATGAATCTTTTTTTTTCTTTCGAAATTTGTAAATTATGGTCTGTTGGAACATCCAACAACAATTTTTAACTCATTTTACCCTCACTCTTTGTCTTTATATCTCTTGTAACTTCCTTTATGGACAAGAATTTATCAGCTCTTATTTAGATATTTTTTAACAAATAAAATCAAAAATCATTTTTTTACATTCAAAAAAAGAAAAAAAAATCATCGTTAACAACAATTTTCTTTTATTTCCAAATTCATAAATCATGATCTATTTGAGCAACAATAACCATTTTTATCCCCCTACCTTTCAATCTCTCTAACACTTTTGTTGTAATATCCTTTATGAACAAGAATTAATCATTGTCAATTTTTATTTTTTCAACAAAATATTAACAGAGAATAATAGTTCCCAAATACTACTTATTTTTATTGTAGGGAAAGACTTTGTTTTTGTACTGTAGATAAAAATTTATTCACTTAACGTGCACTTTCTGAGTATATTCCAACATAAAGAAAATAAATCAAAAATCCATTATCAAAATGAATCTCTTGTTTTTCTTTCGAAATTTATAAATTATGATCTGTTTGAACAACTAACCACATTTTTTAACTCATCTTACCCTTACTCTTTGTCTTCATATCTCTTGTAACTTCCTTTATGGACAAGAATTTATCAGCTCTTATTTAGATATTTTTTAACAAATAAAATCAAAGATCAATACATTCAAAAAAAGAAAAAAAAATCATCGTTAACAATAATTTTCTTCTATTTCCAAATTCATAAATCATGATCTATTGGAGCAACAATAACCATTTTTATCCCCCTACCCTTCAATCTCTCTAACACTTTTGTTGTAATATCCTTTATGAACAAGAATTAATCATTGTCAATTTTTATTTTTTCAACAAAATATTAACAGAGAATAATAGTTTACAAATACTACTTCTTTTTATTGTAGGGAAAGACTTTGTTTTTGTACTGTAGATAAAAATTTATTCACATAACGTGCACTTTCAGAGTATATTCTAACATAAAGAACAGAAATCCAAAATCCATTATGAAAAAGAATCTTTTTTTTTCTTTCAAAATTTATACTTTGAACTTTGAAGGGAGGTGGGCTTTGAGACCTATAGCTACAAGGCTGTCGTCTCGAACGATCCATATACATTTATTTAATCACAGAAACACATACACGACTTCAACAATTACATAAATCTTGACGAAAAAGTACAAGGAAATTTTACAACACCAAAAGTTACATCCGGCAGCTCCACAAAGTGTGTGAAATGGAGCTGGCGGGAGTCGAACACCGCCGGCCTCGCTTCCTACGCCATGAAGCGATTAGCGAAGTGGTGCCTTAAGAGCCTACACTAGTCACGCGAAGAAACGCTCACGCTAATGTTAAGTCTATGGGAAGGTTATCGCGCGATTTCTCGCTCGCATTTTAATATTTTTAAATGATTCTTTTTGCATAGGATAGCTGAGGTCGATCTCTAACGTTGTTAGTTTTTATTGTTTCGATTTTGGTTCCTGTTTTTTTTTTATATAAGGGTATTTTCACTTTCAGAACCGGTTCCAAAATTGAAAACGTCCGCTTACAAAAAAAAACGTAACCAAAATCAAAAAAGTAAAAACTAACAACGTTAGAGATCGACCTCAGCTATCCTATGCAAAAAGAATCATTTAAAAATACTAAAATGCGAGCGAGAAATCGCGCGATAACCTTCCCATAGACTTAACATTAGCGTGAGCGTTTCTTCGCGGGACTATTGTAGGCTCTTAACCACTCGGCCACGGAAGCCCCTTCAAAATTTATAAATTATGATCTGTTTGGATAACTAAAAACAATTTTTAACTCATCTTACCCTCACTCTTTGTCTTTATTTCTTGTAACTTCCTTTATGGACAATCAATCAGCTTTTATTTAGATATTTCTTAACAAATATTATCAAAGATCAATGTAATAAAAAAAAAATCTATCGTTAACAACAATTTTTTTCTATTTCCAAATTCATAAATCATGATCTATTTGAGCAACAATAACCATTTTTATCCCCCTACCCTTCAATCTCTCTAACACTTTTGTTGTAATATCCTTTATGAGCAAGAATTAATCTTGTCAATTTTTATTTTTTCAACAAAATATTAACAGAGAATAATAGTTTACAAATACTACTTATTAGGATCTGTTTGAACAACTAACAACAATTTTTAACTCATCTTACCCTCACTCTTTGTCTTTATTTCTTGTAACTCACTTTATAGACAAGAATTAATCAGCTTTTATTTTTATATATTTTAACAAATATTATCAAAGATTAATACACTCTAAAAAAAACCTGTAGATTCTTCAGAAGAATACTGTCAATGTTATCAGTTATTCCCTGTAATTTGTACAGAGAAATTCTGTTAAATTGGTGCATAGTTTCTCTATATGAAACAGAATTTCTCTTTATTGACAGGGTAATCGTGTTCAATCAATACAGAATTTTTCTGTATCACATAACAAGAAACATATGTAACACATAGTTCTCGGTCTAATAAAGAAAACACAACTTTTTAACATAACTTTATAACTTTAATAAATAACATAACTTTAATAATAATAATTTAACAATAATAATAATTTAATAAATAAATAATAATAATAATTTAATAATAATAATTTAATAAATAAATAATAATAATAATTTAATAATAATAATTTAATAAATAAATAATAATAATAATTTAATAATAATAATTTAATAAATAAATAATAATAATAATTTAATAATAAGTAACATAATTTTATAACAAAAAGTTCCAAACATCAGAATCATCGACTTGTTGTTGTTTTTGGTCAAAAGACAACACGCGCGGCACCCACTTTGGCAACAGCTTTTTCATAGACAAATGTTCATTCAAAATAAAACCTGCACGTTCCTTGGATATCATTAGAGTCTGAGCTCTCTCCTGCAACTTCACTTTACGGTTCCCCTAAACGATTTTGTGGACTTTTTGTGTTTTCCGGAATAACCACCTTTTATGCGTGGTGCATCACTGGTGTCCGTACGACCACGTTTAAATTCAGAAAAAAGTCAATAATGTTTGATTTACCTGGTGCAGTGCCCGGATAATGCTTATCAAGCCAAGCTTTTGTTTGAACGGTGTTTTTTCCCATCAAATAACAAGTCTTCAAATTCTTGTTTATCCATTTTTTTGTTTATCAATTAAGTCGTTCAACTAAAACCACTCTAACGTTTTATCCACACGGTGAATCGCCATGAAATTTTTTCTGTTACTTTTTAAAGGTTAGTATTTACTAAAAAAAGCATCGGTTTGGCGATAGATACGCCATCTGTGTGCCAGACCGGGAACTTATCAGCCGATGTGTTATTTATGAACAAGTTCTTTCAACGAGTTGTTTTTTTTCTTTTTGTTTACAGAATTTCTGGTGTAAGTGGAACAGCACGAAGTTCTTTGTGTGAAAACATTTTTCTTTTTGGTATTTGTGAACTTGCTTATGAGTCAAAAGTAAAGGATCCTATGAGTTTGAAATTTTTTGGTTGGGAAAAGGTTCAACAATGAAACAGTCCTCAAAAACGCCTTTGGGGAGTTTCTTTAGTGCAGAAAGTTGAGTTCCTGTGTAAATAGCATTTCATCTGCAACAGCCTAATAATAATAATAATATTACCACCATATTCCGCTAGAGGATAAAATTGATATCTATGCAGCATAACAGAGAAAATCAATAGTTTACATTAAGTAGAGGTATTCTGTTAAAAATATTGCAGAATATCTGTTAAAGCAACGGGTATTTTTTAACAGTGTGTATCTTTTTTACAATAGGTAAAATTTTATTAATCTAACGGTATTTCGTCAAATCTTTCTCTTACGTGTGTTAATTGTGATTTATTTGAGCAATCTACAACATCTCTTTTTTTCTTTATCAAATTCTACTTATATATTTTTTAACAAAATATTATATAAAAAAAGCAGTTAACAAATATTGCCTTTGTTATTATATAATCTTTCCTTCTGCTTTTTTTTTGCGATAGGAACAAGTTTAATGATTTAAAAATTGATTACATTTCGTCAAAGAGAAGAAAAAATTATTAATAAAAATAATCTTCCTTTTCTTTCGAAATTTATAAATCAGGGTGTACGAGTAACTAATGACATTTTTAAATCCTTCAAACACGCAATCTCTTTTTAGGTGCGTTCGTAATTATATAAATACGTAGCACCTATAGTCGTCGTTTGGTCCGTCCGTCCGTCTGTCCGTCCGTCTGCCTGTCTGTCCGTCTGTCTGTCTGTCCGCATATAACAATGCAAAAACTACCCAACCAAATGGTTTGCAATTTAAAATATATTATCTTTGCAGAATTTTGTCGAGACATTTCAAATTTTATTAGGTGCGTTCGTAATTATATAAATACGTAGCACCTATAGTCGTCGTTTGGTCCGTCCGTCTGTCCGTCCGTCTGTCTGTCTGTCCGTCTGTCTGTCTGTCCGCATATAACAACGCAAAAACTACCCAACCAAATGGTTTGCAATTTAAAATATATTATCTTTGCAGAATTTTGTCGAGACATTTCAGATTTTATTAAAATCGAATCAAAACTTTAGGAGATATTAATAAAAATATTTATTAAGAAATTTGAATTTTTTTTTTTTTATCGGTGCTTTTTTGTTATAGGAGCTTCCGAAGTTTAATCGTCAAGCGACCGAGATACTTATTTTATGACAGAAATTAATCTGCAGACGATATAATTCATTTCCCAGAATTAAAAATCATCAAGATCTGAATATTTATATAACTAGCTGATCCATATATATCTGAATATTTATATAACTAGTTAAGATATTTGTATGAACAGTGTCATAAAATATATACTTAACTAGCTGTTTAACCCGTTCTACGCACGGGATATCATGAATTTAATTCTAAAACGTGCGTACGAACGCACCTCGTTTGTAACGTTTGACGTACAATTTCCAACTTGTTTTCTTTGTTGTTTTAAGGACAAAACACAACCAGATATTTACTTTTTTAAATTAATGGAAAATTACTAGGAATGCGTGGCTTATATATTTTAACAAAATATTAAAAATAATAGAAGTTAGCAAAGTACCATGCCATTGTTATTATTGCTGTAATAATAATGCACAGTAATAACAGTATGTATTTTTTTTATATGAAGTAATAATTAATACAGCCCTACGTATAGATTTTTATTAAATAATAATTAATACAGCCCTACGTATAGATTTTTATTAAATAATAATTAATACAGCTCTACATATATTTTGTACAATAATTTAATAACAAGATGCACCCCACCCCCCCCCCCTTTTTCGTTCTTTTTTTTTAAACAGGAATATCACTCAAAATATTTATGTCAGATATACTTAATATTATTTAGTAAATGTAAATGATACCAAAATATTTTTATATCAAATTGTTTTATTTACTGGATTGATTTAAAACCGTATTTTATTTATTTATTGTTCGCAGCGAACTTATGTAATATTTTTGTATAATGTTCTTCTATTAAATGTTTTAACAAAATGCAGAACAAATAGTGCATAGCTGTTTTTATCAGAAAGGGAATTTTATTGATCAGAAAATGCACTTACGTTTAAATTCCATTAAATGAAAAAAGTCCATTAACAATAAACAAATTTTCTCATTTAGAAATTATGGCCCATTTGAGCCGCCAACGAGAGATTTTTTTTTTTTATGTGATTCAAACCCTTTTCGACCCCATACCATCTTTCCAATTCATTTTTTCTCAAGAAATATTTTTTGTGGATTAGCAGTAGAATTAGCAGCAGATTCAATTAAATTTTTAAAAAAGTATTTTTTCAGTCCCTGAAAATTTTTAACCAGTCTGTTGATAAATTATAAAACATAACGTATTTTAATATTAATTAAAAAAAAAAAAAACCTCTTAAATTTTATAACAAAAACAAACGAAAATCCTTATTCTTAATTTTTGCAGAAAGCATCTGTTGATATGTAAAAATGTATTATTTGATAATAAAAGTAAAATATTCTTAGAAATTATTTGGGGTTTAATAATTAATCGGCAGTAGAAATTCAGAAAATAAAATGCACTTTAATAAAATTAGAGGTAAAGAAGTTTCCAACATACTTTTTTCTATTCTATACTGAGATAATCCGTATTCCGTGTTTATGTTTATCCAGTTTGAGGTGTTACGGGCATATCTGTTTAAATTCACGGTCTTCATATATTCACACTTTTTCACTACTTAATATGAACAGAAATTATTATGATTATTTTGATGTAAAATAATTGTGGTCACTCATATTATAAAGCTTTTACTTTACGTTTAACAATTACGAAATTACATTTCCGTTGAAATTTAATATTAACAAAAGCGTCAGTATTTTGCTCCTTCCAGCAAAATACACATTGTTATATTTGAGTTACATTTTGAGAAGTGAGTTTTAGAGGTGCATTAAATTATTACAATTTATGATCAATAAAGTTATTGTATCATATGGTGAAAAACCCAGTTCATCAGATATAATCAGGGTTCCTTATAATGTTTTTAGTTCATTATGGACATTCCCATGAATGTTCTACTTTGATTCCATCATAGTGAGTACTTACGTCGAAGCTATGAGTGGGTAAAAGAGATGGTTTTTCCTTATTTACATAATTTCTTTCGATTCATATATTTGATTAATTGATTGTTTATTACTCGATATTAAAGTTTTAGACATCACATATTCCAACAAATATAATTCGTTGATAATGAGAAAATAAAGGTTCAGTATTTTTAATTTTTCTAGATTTTTCTAAACAGCGTACACTGTAAAAAAGTAGAAATGTTTCATGATCTAGCAAGAATGTTTACGTTTACGGAAATAGAATATAAAATCTTTCGAATTACCCATGATTCCGAAAAGAGTTTCTCTCTTTACAGAAACTTCAGAAATCAGTAGGTTTCCGAGAATTAAAGAAGCATTTCTGAAACAAAAGTTTCTTACGCTGCCCGTAACTTTCGGAAACGTTTCCTAGTCGTTTTTACATTGTATTAATTTGTTTTTTCAATATCGTTTATTGTATGTTATAAATTCTCAAGTAAACATTTTGTTGTGTAATCGACAAACATTGTTTAAATTAATAGCATTAACATTAAAATTAACATTAGTAACAATTAAAAAATTCGGAAGCATTTACTAAAATCACAACCAGAAAACAAAATGTATAAATATTTTTTAAGTCTTGGAAATTTATTTTGTTTTGAGGTTTCTAAAGATAAAGAAACGCTCTTGGGAACCGTGGTTATGTAGGAAGAGATTCTATTATATTTTCTTAAATTTCCGTGCTGGAAAAAAAAAAAAAAATTCTTGCTTACAAAAAATTTGGAAACATTTCCGAAAATAACAACCAGAAAAACAAATGTAGAAACATTTTTTAAGTCTTAAAAATTTATTGTGTTTTGAGGTATCTAAAGATAAAGGAACGCTCTTGGGAACCGTGGTTGTGTCGGAAGAGTTTCTATTATATTTTCTTAAATTTTCTTGCTGGAGACATTTTTTTTTTCACAATGAAAATGTTTTTTTATGTCATTATGGGTTATTATTTTCTAAAAATGTAATAATAGTACATAATTTATTTAAGAAATAATAATTGCTATATTAGAAAATGTTTTTTTATGTCATTATGGGTTATTATTTTTTTTTAATGTAATAATAGTACATAATTTATTTAAGAAATAATAATTGCTACAGTTCTATATTTTGTTTTCTATAAAATTATAACACAAAGTTTCAGGGATATTTTCTTCCTCATATTTTCCCTCCCCTTTCTTTTTTCTTTTTCTTTTCTTCTCTTTTTTTTTCCTCAGAGAACGTATGTTATTTTTCTCGTGCAATGTTCTTCTGTTTAGCTTTTTTAAGGAAATATAAAGAAAAATAATAATGCATGGTAAACAGTTTTTATTAGAGATGAAACTCTATTAATCAGAAAATGCACTTCTGTTTACTTTCTATTATGAAGGTAAAAGTCCATTAACGACAACATTCTTTTCTTGCTAAGGAATTATGGTCTGTTTGTGCAACTAGCAACACAATATATATTTTTTTTTTCACTCTTAACTACCCCTTCCCACCTTTGCAGTTCCTCTCTTTTTCGCTTGAATAACATTTTATGCATTAGCAGTAACAGAGGTTTACGCTTTAATTTAGTAAAAAATATTTTCGATGTATGAATATTTTTTATCTGCTTGTGTCAATACATTTTAATGCATTCTATATCTATATTACACTCACTGCTATAAAAATTGGCGCACCGAGAAGTAATAGTCGGATCGTAACAGAACTTGGCGAGTGGGTACGTTTCTAGCAGATATGCAGATGATTAGCAATACAACGTGATTGTGCATTACGTAATGTCACCAGAGGACGTTGAACTTTGATCTCTCTGGTGTATAAAAAGAGTACGCAGAAGCATTTTGCCTGTACTTACTCTGTTGCAGAGGGGGTGCTTTTCTATCAAGGATACCGCTACACCGCCATTAAAGACAATACGATCAGGTGTCAGAGTTCGAGAAGGGAAGAATCATTGAGATGATGGAAGCCGGGTTATCAGACCCTTAGGTCATTCTGACTCCATTGTGAGGAGATGTTGAGACCAGTGGATAAGACAGAGGACACGTCGTCCAGGCTCAGGACACCCTCGACAGACAAATAGAAGGGAAGAGCGTCACATGATTCGCCACTCACGTGTAGTTACAACTTCATCATTATCCACAATCCAAACACAGGTAGCACCTTCACTGCAAGCCCAAGTGTGTGTCCGTACCGTTCCAAGGCGTCTTTCTGAAGGACATTTGATATCACGGTGCACGTTACATATGCTATCAATGACACTCGCTCACCGTCGTCTCAGTTTGGAGTGGTGTCTTGCTCGATGGGATTGGACCGCAGTCTGGACCGTTGTCTTCAGCGACGAATCAAGATTAAATTTGGGTAGTGATGGCAACCGTGTACGTACGTGGATGGAGGCCCCGTAATGAATTCCTTAATCCTGTCTTTGTTTACAGCGGTATACCGCTCCTACAACTGGTGTGATGGTGTGAAGTGCCATCACATACGACACTCGGTCACCTCTAATATTAATCGGCAACACTTTGACAGCCCAGCAGTACGTTCGGGACATCCTTGAGCTGCATGTGTTGCCACTCATGGCAGAGCTTCCAAAAGGCATTTTTCAACAGGATAATGCTTGGCAACACACAGCAAGGGTGTCACAGGAATGCCTCCGCCATAGTACACCTTACCCTGGCCTGACCGATCCCCAGATTTGACACCAATCGAGCATGTCTGGGATCACTTGGGACGGCAGGGTGGGCAACCTACGAGTTTTGCTGAACTTGATTACAGGAACTGGGGAATGCGATGACGCCGGACATCATACGTAACTTGTATGCATCAATGCCCACCCGTATCGTATCCTGTATTCAAGCTAGATGTGGCCCAACAGGATACTGAATCACCTTTCATTTGTAATTTTTTTATAATGCAATTATCCTTTTGCTTTAATTTTGTAATCACTTACTGATTAATATCAACATTGTGCTCACATATATAAAATTTCGTTCTATTCGGACAAGTCTTTCTTGGTGCGCCAATTTTCATGGCAATGAGTGTATTTAAATAGGTCTTATACCTTTTAAACGCGATGAAAATGATAAAGTGGGTAAGTGTGATCGAAGATCGCTTAAAGGGTTTCATTTAATATTCCTTTCAAAACACTTTATCTTATAATTAATAAATCCAAATCAGTAATTTATAATTATCTTTATCATTAAGAACATATATGTCAGCACCATTAAATTTAAGAATAAAATGATAAGAAGGGGAAGCTATTTTTAAATCAAATTAAATATATTCCAGAGCTGCTTTTCAGACAATTGTAACAGCATATGTTTGTATATCTGAAAAGCATATTTAATTATACGATTCAATTTTAGCTGAAAAAAAAAGAAAAAGAAAAAGAAATCCTTAAAATGGCAAAAAAATACGAAAGTTCTTTTAATTAAATCCATCGGACAATGATATGTAAAAATCAAATATTTCATCTTTCGTCGTCCAGAATAGAGCCTGGAACCTTTGGGGTTGAACTAAGATTGAACTAACATTTCTAACATTGAACCTAAGCCTTCGTGAAAAAGACTTCGTGTAGATTTTTCTTGTGACATTAATATTATGTTTTAAGGTAAAAAAAAATCGCAGAAATGGTCGGATGTCACTACATTTATTCATTTAATTAAAATAATATATAACTTTTTCAAAATTTTATGATTTTTCGTGTGACAGGAGGTATTCGGCTATAAGTAAGCAAAATTTCAAGTCTCTAACTTATATCGTTTCCCAGTACGAACTCTGTGACGGATAGACAGACAGACAGTGGAGTGAGAGGAATAGGATTTCTTTAGATGAACCAAAACATTCAAAATTTGAATTAGTGTATTTTCAAAAACATTTTGTGTACATATAAACATGAAATTTTGACTATTAATTAATCAGATTTCGCTTTTTAATATACTACCATTAAAATGATTTTTTTTTTTTTTTTACAGAATTTGTGTATTATTGAAATTAAAATAACTGTTTCTTTTACTTCGTTGATCGTTGCGCGCATTTGGTATAAATAAAAACCACATAAGAGTGTTTAAAACGATCGATTTTTACAGTGATAAGATTTTTATGCATTTCTATCTTTATAAAAAAAAAATATGAAAACATTCACTAAAATGATTCATTAAAATTTATTACTAAAATTGGTGTTGATGAAATATATACAAAAGATTTAAAAAATTTAAAAACCCTAGATGTTAAAAGTATATAAAGTTCTCCGAGCGTTTATGGCTAAGATCTAAGCCATTATCAAGGAGGAAATCAGTGATGAAAAGCTTGATGCTGTCTGAACCAGGCGACATGATACCGATTATTATTTTTTTCCAAAATCAATTCATGAGCTAAAATTATTATGCAGACTTCTGATTTTAATAGTATCGAGCTTTTCTCCACTGATTTCCTCCTTGATAATGGATTAGATTTTAGCGGAAAGTACTTGGAGAGTTTTATATGGTTTTAACATTTAGGGTTTTTAAATTTTTTTAATCTTTCGTATATATTTCATCAGCACCTATTTTAGTAATAAATCTTAATGAATCATTTTTATGATTGTTTTCATAATCACATAATAAGACCACTAATTATAAATTAAAATATAGATAAAATGCTTAAGTGATACAAATTGATTTTAAAAATAATAAAATAATTTATCCATCAAAGCTTTATTTCCCATCTATTATCCGTGAATCAATAGAAATCTATATACGTAACGTGAACATTTGCAATGAATCCGCCTCATTTGAATCATCTAAAATTTGGCATGAGGTACTTTTCAGTTTTAAAAAGAAATAAGGAAATATTAATTTTCACGTTTGCAGTTGACTATTTTAAGTACCTGCTTTTTTACATATATGATCTCGTGATTTATGGTTTCCAAGTTTATTTTCAAAAATTGGCGAGAATATTTTGTTTATCGTTGTATATCTTGAAAATGGCGCCGTATGAGTGCTGAAACATATGTCGATCATTAAAAGGTTTTTATAAACCTTTTGTGCTTCTCTTTGTATCACTTAAGCATTATATCTAGATTTTGAATGTTTTCGTATTTTATATAGCGTAACAAAGGGTAAATCGTTTTAAAAATACATATGTGCTAATAATGTTACAAAATTCTATACCAAATTTCATAACGATCCATACAAACGTTGTCAAGATATCCCACACGCAATCACAGATGGTATTTTGTTTTTCTTTTTAAAGAGAGAGAGAGAGAGAGTTACTTTAATTTCAATAGTACGCAAATTCTGTAAAAGTTAATTTTTAATGGTAGTATATTAAAAAGCGCCATCTGTTTTAT
This sequence comes from Maratus michaelseni, assembly GCA_963931845.1. NCBI lineage: Eukaryota > Metazoa > Arthropoda > Arachnida > Araneae > Salticidae > Maratus > Maratus michaelseni. The sequence goes on along the minus strand of OZ007598.1, from coordinate 112,128,972 downwards.
TAATAGTCAAAATTTCCTGTTTACACATAAAAAGTTTTTGAAGATACAATAATTCAAACTTTGAATGTTTTTCCTGATTTTCCTGTTTTTTTCCATCTCGTTTAAAATACATAAAATCTCGAACCAAAATGGGCACGCGCATCGATAAATTAGTTTTGCTAATTCTTCCGTTTTAGAGAGAAGCTGAATGAGGTCTGGATAGCCAAGTGGTCTATGGCGCCAGATTTAAGCTCTGGTTCTCGAAAAAGAGCCTTGTTTCGAACTCGCACTCTACTTTTGACACAAGATGGTTTTATAAAATTATTAGTTTCCAGATAATTCATTTCAAGAATATCAATCAAATGTTTTATTTCAGAAGAAAAAGCTAGAGTGCTAGAGGATTTTATTATTTTTTTAATCCGAATGTTTTATAATTATTATTAAGAAAAACGTACTATCCCCCCAACAATATATATTTTTTTAAATAACTGATTTCTTATAAAATATTTAAATTAAAAGTTTTGACATGTAATTAACGATTGAACACATATAACTGATCTACATTTTTTTTTGGTATATTTTAATGACAATAACTAAGAAGACGTATATATTAAGAAAACTAAATGTTTATTTTCCCTAAAAAGAAAAAAAGAGAGAGAGAAAACAGCATGAAAGTAAAAATATGTATTAGAACTATAAAAAAAATGTTTTCAATGCTTGATTACCTAAAAATAAACTACTAAAAAAAACCTAGCCTTTTGTCTATGGAACTATCTAGTTGTTTATCATAAAATTTTGACGGATACTATCTAGTTTGATAATATCTAAAAATTTAAACTTTTTTTAATAAAAAAAAAAAATAAATAAAAAAAATTGTTATTGCCGAAGAAAATCTCCATTGATATGTGAAAAATATATTTGATAATAAAAGTTAAATATGTTTGTCTTGCTACTGAGTGGAAAACTGACACTTGCATATAACTGGCTACATATATTAAATTAGCTTCCAAATCACCGTATTAGTTATTTTAATTGTATTCATTTGTAATTGCAGATATTCTCTAATTAAGGCTTTAAAAGTTATAAATACAAATACAATGTTTTGCATTGTGATTTTTTTTTCCCAAAGAGGACTAAATAATGCATTAAAGAAATTCCTAAATATTATTTTACTTTACTGTAACAGTAAAAGAGCCTACAAATAAAATAATTTAGAGATGACGCAAGAAATATATACCAAAATAAAAATTAATAAAATCAATTTTATTCACAAAAACTATTTACAACAAAAATACAATACAAAAAAACAAACAAAAAAAAAACATTGTAACTGCATTAATGCTTTTGCAATTAATGTTAATTAATAAATCAAAATTACTTAGATTAATAATCTGAATCAAAGTAGTGGATTAATTGTTTTCATAATAGAGGGGCCCTCAGGCAAGTCAAATGGAGTTTTCAGATACAGAGCTTTTTAATTTACTTTCACCATTTTAATTTAGAATGTAACTTCTTTGCATATATTTCTATTAAGAAGAGTTTTCAAGCATATTTTCTTTGTTTATGATCATAGAATTTATTTTTCTTTTCTGCTGAATAATACATTACATAAATCTGAAAATTGAGAATCAAGGTAACTTCATTTGCTTTGTTATTGCAGAGGGCCCCTCAATTTTCATAATGCTAAACGTTGTATGCTTCGATCTGACTATATTAACAATGTCTTTGATTAAAAAACTGTAAGCATATAAAAACATCACATAAGGACAAAAGAACTTGCTTTTATCAAATATTATATATAAAAAAAACATAACTTGAACTGTTGATCAGAGTATGAGACAATTCCTTGATGCATTACAGCCTTTGGGAGATAGCACGACGGGAAATCCATGGTCTTTGCAATGGTTCGCTAATTTATATATAGTAGGTGATTTAAGTCTCATTTTACATTATGATGATGCCCATCCGAACAAAAAAATAACCAAGCAGTTCTGTCAGAACTTTGTATCCTGCTGTATTGCGACGTCTGGATTAAATCATCGGGCTAAATATTTATCTAATTCAAACCACATGCCGCGAAATTTAGTGCCTCATATCCATACTTCTATATATTGTCAATGTCAATTATACAATTGTCAAAATAAAATTCAAACATAATTACTATTTCAAAATTTTCTGAACTGAATATCAGATAACGCTTTTATAAATGTCATGACTCTCATGTGAATGTGATGAGATGTCATCATGTTCTAGCATTGCCTGTCAATTTAAAACTTTTTTAAAAGCACGGGAAAATTTCCATTTGTCAATTATTGGGTGACCCTAGTACAACCCTCTTGATGTTGTAGGCTTATCCCGCTTCTTGCTTTCTGTTATTGGTAAGAGCTTCTAAACTTGTGTCTTTCCATCTTTCCACCCTGCTATAAATCAGGAGTCATAAAAATAATCAAAATCATTTTGATTTAGTACGGAGGGATCGCCACCTTGGTGCATACGGAAATAAAATATTTTCGTTTTTACATTGTGATCCCATAGATAACAGCATTAAAATAAAATACATTAATAAGAAATTCATTTTGCTTTAGTACGGAGAGATCACCACCTTGGTGTCTACGAAAGTAAAATCTGTTTGTTTTTACATTGTGATCCCATAGATAACAGCATTAAAATAAAATACATTAATAAGAATTCATTTTGCTTTAGTACGGAGAGATCGCCACCTTGGTGTCTACGAAAGTAAAATCTGTTTGTTTTTACATTGTGATCCCATAGATAACAGCATTAAAATAAAATACATTAATAAGAATTCATTTTGCTTTAGTACGGAGAGATCGCCACCTTGGTGTCTACGAAAGTAAAATCTGTTTGTTTATACATTGTGTTCCCATAGATAACAGCATAAAAATAAAATACATTAATAAGAAATTCATTTTGCTTTAGTACGGAGAAATCGCCACCTTGGTGCCTACGAAAATAAAATCTGTTGGTTTATACATTGTGTTCCCATAGATAACAGCATTAAAATAAAATACATTAATAAGAAATTCATTTTGCTTTAGTACGGAGAGATCGCCACCTTGGTGTCTATGAAAATAAAATCTGTTGGTTTATACATTGTGTTCCCATAGATAACAGCATTAAAATAAAATACATTAATAAGAAATTCATTTTGCTTTAGTACGGAGAGATCACCACCTTAGTGCCTACGAAAGTAAAATCTGTTTGTTTATACATTGTGATCTCATAGATAACAACATTAAAATAAAATACGATAACAAGAAATTAATTGCGCATTATACAAATTAACACGCAGATATTCTTTTTAATTTTGAATAACATACAACAATAATGATTCTTGTATCTGCTTTCTATGCAGAGTTATTAGTCTTAAAAATCTTATTTACGCTGACTTGTCGTTGTCGGCGTTGATCAAGAAAGAAATGCTGATTTTCTCTTCAGCACTTGCTAACTGAAAATAAATTTCAAACATAATTACAATTTCAAAACTTTCTGAACTGAATATCAGATAACGCTTTTATAAATGTCATTCTTGTGTTATTATTGCAGTATTAGTGAAACTATTGCACACAATTTATTTATAAAATAATAATTGTAACAGTCTTATGTATATATTTTAGATAATGCTTTTACAAATGACTTTCTTATGTTGTTATTGCTGTAATAATGAAACTATACTATACTATTTATTTATAAAACAGTAATTGCAACAGTTATATATATTTTAGATAATGCTTTTAAAAATATCATTCAGACGTTATTAGTTCTGTAATAATGACGCTATAGTGTAAAATTTATTTATAAAATAATAATTGTAACAGTCTTATATGTAATTTAGATAATGCGTTGCAAATGTCTTTCTGATGTTATTATTGATTTAATGATGAATCTATAATAAACAATTTATTTATAAAATAGTAATAGCAACAGTCATATATATTTTGTAGATAATGGTCTTACAAATGTCATTCATACGTTATTATTGCTATGATAATCAATATATGGTATACAATTTATTTATAAAATTATAATTGTAACAGTCATATATGTTTTAGATAATGCTTTTACAAATGTAATTCTGGTGTTATTATTGCTGTAGTAACGAAGCTATAATATACAATTTATTTATAAAATAATACTGTAACTATCTTATATATTTTTTTTTAAGAACATGTAATTAGAGGTCTGTAGAGCGAATGGCTAGAGTCTTCTTTATCCAGGACCGGATCTAGACTTAATTCTTTCTGATCCATGCCAAGTCGGCTTTTTTTTCCTTTTTTGAAAAATAGGTTATATTGGTACATTTCTTAACGAAATCTTTAGAAATTTATTCTGGTTTAATTATATTAAGAGAAATATTTTAAAAACATTTTTGTTTTCTTTATACAGCGACAAAATCATGATTTTTTTTTAACCATCTATTTTTTTTCCTTCTAAACTACAAAAAATTATTTACTGCGTCTTCATTTAAATGTAATTGTCAAAGTGATCATTATTGTGGGAATTCCTAATTTTACTGCTTCTGAACATAAAATCTGAAAAATCCGCATTTGCATTAATATGTCTACATTTATCTTGTAAAAGTATTTTAATTGTGGGATAATATTGTAATAAGAAATACCGTCATTTTTTGTAGAAATTGAGTTGATGATGGCTGATTTCATTGATTTTTTCTCTAGCTTTATAACAGGGGTGAGCCCATAAAAATGGCAAAAAACCCGGTCAGAGACAAATAAAAACGAAAAGTGAAATCAGCCCCCTAAAAAAAGGCGATAAACACTACAGCGACAATCCACCATGAGCGTGACAAGTCAACAGAGAGGACAAATATGAAAATCTATGTACGCTAAAGGCGCCTGGTGCATGTAAAATCCGTCGTGGGTGCAAAGCCCTCCAAGTTACCTGTGAATTATACCTCCGGGAGTGCCTAGTCAGGTGAGGGTTACGAGACCTATTAAATCTGTCAATTCAACAAAGTTAAACAGAAACCTTGAACCGGCAAACAAAGATAACTGTAGCAAACCACAAGAGAGCAAGCACAGCAGCGATGTCAACAAATCTATAGTCAGGTGGATCACAGCCATGCTGTGATCAGGCGATTTCCGCCCCGCTCCCAGGTACTAACCCATCAAGTTAGGCATTCACGCCGGGCAGGTAGGGGCCTGGTTAGCGGTATAAAAAAAAAAAAAAAAAGAACGAAAACATAAAAGGGTTTAGTGAAAAAATAAAAGAGCTCAGGTTTGTGCCTACCTTTTAGTTTTTACACTGGTCCAGGAAGGACCTGAACTTTTCTGTCCGTTTAGTTTTAACACTAAAAGTTGTAGAGTTTATTTTTGTAAAGTAATTTTAGATTAATATTTTGTCTGGAATATTTAGTAATTTAATAAATCTGATAAGATAGAGGCAAAAAATGCTACGTTTTTTTAAAAATTGTTTTACTTACTGAAAATTTTTGTAAGCATATTTTATTTGTTTGGTTTTCACAGTGAAAGTATGTTATTTTTCTTCCATAGTGTTTTATTGTTTAGATTTTTTAATAAAATGTGAAAAAAATTAAATGTAAAACTGTCTTTTTATGGGATATGAAAATTTATTAATTCGAAAATGCACTTCTGTTTACATTCTGTTATAAATAAAAAACCCATTAAGGCTAAAAAAAAATCTTTTCTTCTTTAGAAATTATGATCTATTGAAGAATCAACAACAATTTCTTTTTTTACCTGACTCTTCTCCTCCCCTTGTACCATGTTTTCAATTTCTTTAGTTATCTCCTAAAAAATATTTTATGCATTAGCATTAACAGAGATTTACGTTTTAATTTAGTAAAACTTTAGTTTCAATGATTTAAAAAAAAAATCCATTTACGTTGATGGATTTTTAAACATGTTATTATACTTTTTTTCGTTTAAACTTGATAATTTTGTTAAAAATATATGCTTAAATTTTCTAGGGGATGAAACACTTAATACTTTTATTTATGCTAAAAGCTTTTGTTTGTGTGTATTTTGGCTGAGGATAAAACAAAATACTAGCATACACTTTTCATATAGAAAATGAGTCTGGAACAGTGTATACACAGGGTGTCCTTAAAAGGTTGAAATACGCTTGAATTTTTACCTTGTAGAAGTTACTAGCTACTGCTTTATGAAGGCACTCTCTGGTCGACTGATCTTTGAAATTTTTGTGTGCGGTTGTGTTGCCCTGAATTCTAATATTTGTACGTTGAGTTGCTATTCGGTCATCTCTTTAAACTTCGTAAATTGTGTCCAAATCTCCGTGAATCTGATTTTCACTGTTATTCTGTGCAATGGTATGGTAATTATGTATCTGTGGTTATTTATCTGCTACATAAATGGTAGTAGGAGTTAGATTCAGTGGATTTAGTCGCATCTCGTCGCTGGTAATAAACCAAAGTGGAGTTTTACGGGTTGCCACTTGTGAAAATAGAGTATTCCACGTACTGTGTAGTTAGTAAGAGTTACAGTTTAGCGGTTTATAGAGTATAATCTACTGATGAGAGTTCGTCAGCGTGGTAAGGAGTTAAGTTTGGTATTTCAAATAAAATAGCACTGAAATCCACGACCCTCTCTTTGATAATGATATTACAACATTTTAAGTGGCATTTTATAGTGTGAATTACAGTGAGGTTCGGTGCAATGTCGCGCAGGGTTCGAGCAACTCGCTTAGCGGTGTCCAACGTCTCTGACTGGAATGTTCGACCAATAAATCATTTTAAAAAATTGCATATATTATAGAATAATTTATAATACAGAGTATAAAATGTATGAAAGGTAACATGTAATTTCTTTCAGATGTAATGTGTATAATTGTTTTTAATTTCTAAATATTTTTTATCCTTTAGAAAATTTTAGATATTTATTTTTTGCGTTTACGGTTACTTTTAGGATCCTCACATCTCTACATTTCCAAACAACTTTGGCTGTAAGAAATAAAGTCAAAACTAACTCTTTTTTTTCGCGAAAAAACATTTAAAGACAGATTTTGAGCAATAGTATCATTATTTTACACAGGGTAACGTTATTTTGAATTATAAAGAAACACTCGAGGCCCCTAACAAGACTCGCAACTGGCGCGGGGCCGTCGGCAGGACGATGGTTGCGCCGACCCTGGTTACAGTGTTCCTAGTGACGTTTCAGAGTGAGCTAGAGAGACTTTATTCTTTGGTTCCTTCAAACTATCAGAGAAATTATTTGGTTTTGATCTAGTACTTGAATTTAGTGAGTTTCTTGATGAAACACCACTCTCAGTCTTTTAAGTGTTTTTGTTCATCGTTAGTTAAAGCTGCCCGCTCCATCACCATCTACCCGTAATAGAAGCAAGAAGAGTGTAGCAAGAGTACTTGACACAGAGTAACGCATATACCGGGAGTCGTAAAATGTACTGACTGATTTTAAAATTATATAACTTCCAAACGGTGACAAATGTTTAAAAAATTCTTTTAGGAGAGTAATGTATAATGTCAGGAGTTTTTTATTTTTTTTATTTTTTTTTTTTTTTTTGCTGCGATTCCTGATTTTAGTTCAAATTATAAGCAATAGATGACGATGCGGGCAATAGACATCCTACCGCGACCTACGTTATACACGGCCGGTGCATGACGTTTAAAACGTCACATGTAGTGGATCATTTTTGCACGGCGATTGGTGCAAAGTGGCGCGCCCCCCGTTTTGCACCAATCGTCGTATAAAAATGATCCACTCCGAGGCTAACGAAAAAGACAGGCTACCGCGGTGCATTCCACTTATCTTTTTTTTACAGACCGCTAGAGTGACGTATTGCTCTTTTCGTACATCTGTATTGGTGCATTCGAGCATCACGTGACTTCCGCGGTCTGTAAAAAAAGATTTGCGTAAAGCACCGCGGTAGCCTTTCTTTTTCGTTAGCCTCGATCCACTCCATGTGACGTTTTAAACGTCATGCACAGGCCGTGTATAACGCAGGTCGCGATCCAACCGAGGCAAAAACAGAAATCTCCGAGCACTGATGTAAAGGAAGGAGATTCAATACATGGAGCAGGTTTCATTCACCAATAAAATCTTATTCAGAATCGGTCCCTAAGAACAAGATTGTATGAGCGAATGGAATCCACTCCATGTATTGAGCCTCCTTCCTTCACATCAATGCTGAGTGATTGTGATTGGCCTGGATTGCGCTCCTATTGCTGGTAATTCAAACTAACTCGTAAAAAAAAAAAAAAAAAAAAAAAAAAGCTGACATCTGACATTTTTCCTGCAAGAATTTTTAAAATATCCGTCACCGTTTGGAAATTATTGAATTTTAAAATCAGTCAGTCCATTTTCGAACACCCGGTATATACTTAAAAAACTCATATATAAGACATATATATAATTATATACGTATTATTTACGTCTTATATGTCACATATACATCATATACATCTTATACAGATGTCCTATATATACGTGTATATCATATATGACTATAACTGAGCTATACAAGTCAGGAAATGTTATATACATCATATATTATTATAATGCCATATATGCTTTATAATTTGGGGATAAATTTTGGTCGCTTACCGATTCATCCTTAGGGGCCGCTATAACACGAAAGTACCAAAATTTTTAATTAACAATTAATAATCGTTTCTAGTGTTTTTAAATTTCTAGGTTCGTTTTGTGGTAAATGTAAGATTTTTTAAAATTTCAGATTTCTTGTTCTTAGTAATGCATTTTAAATCTATTTTAAGTACAAAATATTTTTTTATTCATTAAACAAATAATTCATCCACAAGAAGGTTAATATCAAATGATTGGCACCTGCTATTACTTTTTAAATATTTTTACTATTTACATATCTTAGCAAACAGTTAAGACAAAAAAACATAATGCACAATATGTAAAAAATAATAGCAAAGACTTTGTTTTTTATGGGTTATAAAATTTTATTAATCTGAAAATGCACTTGCAATTTATATCTCGTCAAAAAGAAAAAATAATCCATTACTGACAATCCATTAACTTAAAAAAAAAAATTTGGAATTATGGCCTATTTAAGCGAGTATTACCATTTTTTTCTCAAGCGCCCAACACTTTATTTTTATGTCTAGTAATAAATTTTATGGACGAACATTAATTTTTAAATTAATGAAATTATTTTCAATTTCGGAAATTTTTTTCTATTTGATGCATTTTTAAACCATGTTATTATTATTATTTTTTTAATTTACTTAATAGTTTTTTTAAGGGATTTCTCTTAAGTTTTCTTTTTATTATTTATTTATTTATTGAGAATGGAAACTTGAAGCAGCATTTTTTTTTTTTTTTTAGTTTTTTCATGGAAGCATTTTACATCTACATAAGTCCCATTTAAATTTTATATGTTCTAATGGTAAAACGTATGGTACAAGTAATTTCGATACTTCATTTGTAAATTTTTTCCCGGCAGTTTTCGATTAAAAATTCATTCTGCAATCAAAAATATAATTTTTGCATTTTTTTTAATCAACATATATGTGGGAATTATTAGAAGTAACAACAACAATAATATGAACTCAATGAATTATTACTTTTCACGTGCAGCGATAAGTACTTATTACTCATCATAATCTCACATATATATTATTTCTGTTGTCAACATCCCTTTTTCTATAGATTTACGAAACACACAATAACGAATGAGGTATCACTCGAAAAGTTTTTGAAGCGGCTTCTGACATAATACACTCAAATTTCGTTAAAACGTGTTTTTTGAGTAAAAATTGCCGTTAATTAAAAGTTAAATCAGCATTGTTTTCATAAATGAAATGAAAGATTTTTTTTCAAATTAGTGTTTTCACAAACATAAAATACCGAATTACTATATGATGGTCAACAATTATTATAAAAAAATAGTACAACAAAGATAAAGTATGATTTCTCCGCACGGGTTTACTTTATATTGATTGTTAAAAAGCAAAATTGAAATTGAAATGTTTAAAAGGAAAAGACATCGATCGATCGAATCTGTAGTATTTCACGTGTAGACTCAAAGGTATGTTTTGTTATATTATATTAAATTGTATTTTAAATGCATTCAATTTTGTTTGTTTGTTTGTTTCGTGATTTTCAGGAAACGGATGACTTCATCCTCTAATGCAGTTAAAATACAATTTTTACATTTCTTTCCTCGCGCGTGCCTTTTTCTATCTTCCATCAGTTTTTACTGTAACTTTGATAAAATAAATGAGACGATATTTTGGCTTGACTAATGTTGTTTGTCTATGTTTTTAGTCCTTAATTTTTCTTGCTTTTCTTGTTTAAACCTGCGTCTAATAAATATTAGATATTGCTAAAAATGATTAGACTGCAGTGCGAAATCCTCACACGGGTCCACTGTTTTTTAGGATTTTGTTCATCTCACGAAACCGTATTACTCCTGCTCCGTTGTCTGTCTGTCACAGAGCCATTCTCAGAAACTATGTAACTTACAGAGTTGAAACTTTGTGTATATAGCTGAATAACAGCTATAAAGAGCTCAAAATATTAAAATTTGAAAAATTCGTATTATTTTAATAAATAGAGATAAAAAAACAAAATTCTAACAGCCTTTTCCTATTAAATTTAAACATTTTTTGTTATAGCAGATGCCAAAAATTAAAAATCCACGATGAAATTCTTTCTACAATAATTAATTTCCTGTCAGACGATTTCCAAGTGAAAAATGAAAATGAAATAAAATGTTTCACCAATCGGAAAATAAATTAATATGAAATAAAATTGATTGACGTCATAGTGGTAATAAAAAAGGAAATTTTCAAAGATTTCTCAATAATACAAAGAGTATGAGTATGTGTATGTATACAAAGCAGATTAATATCATGTCATTAGATAATTAAAAAGAAAATCTGACGTCATATTGGAAGTTTAACGAATTTTTCAGATGTTTCAGAATAATACAAAGCGAGTATCAATATGAGTAATAGAGAATAGTAAATATATGAGTTTGAGAAACACATTGAATCATGATAAAAATCCGATTATGGAAATATTCGCCTATTTTAACATTTTGAAAGTGTACAACATGTTTAATTTTGAAATTATTTTTTTAAATATCGCATTTAGTCCGCATGACAGATATTATTATGAGAGAATATAATAATATAATAGCGGGCTGGTTTAGATATTCGAAAAAACAAAAAAATAATACACCGATAAATTTTTACACTAGGACTTCCCTCAAAGGGATTAGTCTGAGTGATATTGCTGAGAACATAAAGTTAACAATTACGATATAAAGAAGATATCAACAAGAATCTAAGTGAATATACAGCATATGATAGACAAGAGATAGATAAAGATACAACATATGAAAAATAGCAAATTAAATGATATAATTACAAAATATCATATATAAATTCATATACTGTTATGTTTTCATATGCATTTTTTTATAACATTTGTCAAATAATCTCATTTTCTTAAGCGGGAATTGCTCAAAACTTTAAAAAAAAACCGCCGGATCTTTTAAAACGATATTTTTAAAGTCACATAATCAGATTTGCAGCCAATAGCGTATTTTAGCAAGCGTAGTTTAACGCAAATTTAATTTAATTTTTGCAACATTTTCTTTGTGACAAATATCTAAATAAAATATTAAAAAATAAAATATTTACTATTTGAATTAAAAAAATTTGCTTTGTTTATTTGTATAACTATTTATAGAAACTCGTATACTTCAAACCACATTGATAACATGCTTTGCTACAAACTAGTCTACCAGTCTAACTACTCGTATGTCTTAGCTGTGTCTCTCTCCGAACTCATCTGTCTACTGTCTCTCTACTCTTCTGTATACCCGTCTCAGTATCCATCTGTCTTTCTACCCGACTCTTTAATCGTGTCTCTACCTGTCTCACTTCCCGTTACACTACTCGTCTATCAACACGTCTGTCTGTCTATATACCCCTCTCTCTACCCGTCTGTCAAGTCGTCTCTGTACTCGTCTCCCTATCCACCACGCTACCCGTCTCCCTACCCATCTCACTACCCCTCTGTCAACCCTTTTTTGCACCTGCCTCACTACCCGTCTGTCTATTCGTTTCGCTACCCGTTAGCTTATCTCTGTCGCTATCCGTCTCTCTACCCGTCTGTCTACCCGTTTGTTTACACGTCTATCTATCTCTCGTCAACTCTTCCCAATATTTAAACAATTTAGTAAACGGAAGTCGTTTATCTGTTATTAAATGCAAACAGGAGTAATTTATCTAAAGAGTGTAATCAGATGCAATTTTTTTAAATACATACATAAACCAGCATAATAATTCGCCAGTTTTATTTTCATAGTAGTTTATGTCATTTGACAGTAAATCTCAATTTCTTCAATCCGAACTGCGTCAAGCTTTTTAAAAAAGCCCCAAGGTCCGTATAACTGGGAAGGGGAATTGTCCTCAGGGCTATTAGATACATGTTATTAAGTTAAGTGAAAGTTTCGTAATCGGGTTCGCAGCCAATTTCTTATGTCAGAAAGGGTGTCTTCACGCCATTTTAAATTCATTTCTGTAACTTTCTTTTTCTTTTTTTGGTGGGTGGTTGGGGGGGGGGGGGGGAGGGTTCCAAATATATACACTTAAATTCAAACTTTTGCCCCCATGTTAATATTAGTGTTGTTTGTATTATCAATTAATACTTTGTTGATCGAGCTTCATTCGAAACAAATGTAAAAGACTTCTACAGTTTTTTTTTCTAGGAGAAAGTTCCGTAATCGGGCCCTAAGCTAATCGGGGAATTTAATATCATTATTGTTTCTAACTCTTATAGAGTTAAAACAATATTGTTGCTAGCATTGCTCTTGTTTGTGACCAACCTCTTCTGTGTATCTGAATAGGGAAAAGTTCCGTATCATGTACTGGTTGGTGCCAAAGGCAGTTGTAGAATCTTACAAATTTTTCTAGAGAGCGGAAATACATGTTTTTTAAAATATTTACAAATATACGTTTATTAAACCATGTTTTTGAGCCATTTTAAAAAAATAAGTACGGTGCTAAAATAAAATTTTATTGCCATTTTCGATATTTTAATAAGAAATGAAAATACATAACAAACAAATTTAACAAAACTAAGCCATTTTTGGGTACTTCTCTATTATCCCGTCGACCACTTTTCATAACAAAAAACTATCGCCAAACTAAGATTAAACGCCAAAAATACAGTCCCATTTACTTGATGCCAGAAGCATTATACGTATTTGTTATGCCATCAAGTGGTTTTTAATTCGACATTTGCGTGTATTTTTCATTATGTTTTACTGATTTATTAGTTATTTCATTCATTAAAGTAACAATTGTGTCCTTAAATTCTTATATTTTATTTATTTTGATATTTCAATGGCAACGTTCTCCCGTTTATTTAGCGTTACAGTTTGGCGATAGTTTTTTGTTATGAAAAGTGGTCGACGGGATAATAGAGAAGTACCCATTTTTTGTGATAAATAATTGTTATTGCCAGGGGGCAAATTGTAAACAATTAATAAGCGAACTAAAAAAATTACCGGAAAAAACTTGTGGGAATCTCAAGAAAGAAATATCTGATATAAATAGCATTTAAAATCTTAAAATGGAGAAGTGGTCCGTATAAAAATGCAAAACATTATACACCTGATATAAGAATTTTTTAATTTTTTTATATTTCCGAAAGCACAGATAAAAGGGTAAAAATCCCGGCACAGATGCTATATACTCACCACGTTGGCGCGATTTTTCCCCCGCCCCTTTGGCGAAAACTGTTTGTTGTGTTTGTTTACTTTTATTTTTTATTTTAATTCTATAGATTATTTTTATATGTATATCAATATTAATTTAGGCACAGATGTCATATACGCACCAGATTGGCGCGATTTTTCCCCCGCCAATTTGGCGAAAACTTTGTTTTTGAATATTAGTTACAAATACCATACAATAATAGCATGTAATTTTTTATTTCAATATAAAAATAAAATAACGTAATAAATGAAATAGCTCCTATTATTCAAAAATGGGAAATAAAAATAAATAAATGATAGTTTGATATAAATAAATATTGATATATATAATAAAAACAATTTATAGAATTAAAATAAAAAATAAAAGTTAATAAACAACAATTGAAACAAAATAACCGGGTTACCATGTGAGGCATAAAATTGCCATTTTGTTGCAATCGCGCCAATGTGGTGCGTATATGACATCCGCGCTTTTATTTATATCAAACTATTATTTATTTATTTTTATTTCCTTTTTTAAAATAATAGGAACTGTTTCATTTGTTACGTTATTTTATTTTTATATTGAAATAAAAAATCACGTGTACTATTTGTCACACTATTTGTAACTAATATTCAAAAACAAAGTTTACCCCAAGCTGGGAAAAATCGCGCCAGCGTGGTGCGTATATGACATCTGTGCCTTGTTTCATTTCACATAGAGGTACTGCTCTATTATCCCGTCGACCACTTTTCATAACAGAAAACTATCGCCAAACTGTTAGATTAAACGCCAAAAATGCAGTCCCATTTACTTGATATCAGAAGCATTATACGTGTTTATTACGTCATCAAGTGGTTTTTAACGCGACATTTGCGTGTATTTTTCATTATGTTTTACTGGTTTATTAGTTATTTCATTCATTAAAATAACAATTGTGTCCTTAAATTCTTATATTTTATTTATTTATGTATTTTGATATTTCAATGACAACGTTCTCCCGTTTATTTGGCGATAGTTTTTTGTTATGAAAAGTGGTCGACGGGATAATAGAGAAGTACCCACATATGTATTGGTACTTTTATGTTAACTTGGCGCAGTTGATAAATCGCCAAATATTTTTCTCATAACATCTTCATATTGCATTCATTTCATTTAAATATAAATCTTTCACTGATTTCATTTGAAATACATACATTAAAAATACACGTCTTTCACTCATTTAATTTAAAATACACGCATTTCACTAATTCCATTTAAAATACTAAAAAGGAAAAGAAAATAAGAAATAATGCCACAAATCGAAACCTTTTATTTAAACATCAAATAATTGTTCCTAACATACACATGCGAAATAAAAAAGCTGCTAATGGTGTGATTTACGCCAAATCTCTAATACTAATACTACTCTTACTAATCTCTAATACTTTTCAAACAGAAAAAATTCCAGATTAACTTTCCATTTTTATTAAATTGAAATATATTTTATTGTGCTGAATATTAGTGCTTGCATATTGTTTTGCTCCATGTATTCCATGAACTTTTCAACGATTGTCTACGAAAATCTCCGGACGGTGAAAATGACGTACGCACAAAATTTAGTGACGCATGTACTTCAATTGTGCTTTTTTATCTATTTTTTTAGTATAACTTCCAAACGGTTTGACACTTATTCTTGGTAATAAATAGACGACGTTGTCACCTTTATAGGTACCTGCTGTAAAAATTTGAACGAAATCCGTTAAATATTTTTTGAGTTATGCTTGACGAAAGGTTTTAATATCCATCGTAGCTATATATGGGGCAAAGTAATACTGCGCTGTGTATGAGTCTTCGTTGCACTCAGACAATTATAAAAAACCTGACTTTTTAACACTTTCCAACCTAGTTGAAAAGTGTTTATGACTTCGGTTTGTCTGGCCGTCTGGCCGTCTGCCGTCTGGCCGTCTGGCCGTCTGGCCGTCTGCCGTCTGCCGTCTGCCGTCTGTCCGTGCTCTAACTCCCGTAAATATGCTCGGATTGCTCTGCAATTTTTATATGTTATAGTCGTTATCTATAGCATGTTCCCTATTTCAACGGAAGTGTGTAGCACTTATAGTTTTTTTACAGGGACACTCAAAAGAATTCCGTTACATTGCGGTCTATGGGGAAAAATCATTGACGGTTTATTTAAATAATGTTTCCCTATTTTAAACGCATTGAAATTTATATATATCACTAAGGTGTATTTCAAGAGGCTTACTACAGAATAGTGTGTGTACAGCAGTCATTGTTCATTTACAGGGACACACAAAAGAATTCTCTACTGTAAGTTAACAATAATTCCTGGAAGTGCGTTTTAAGTTACTGATCGCGATTTTAATTTTAACTCGCTTTTTGTCTATTATGTGGTGTGTATAAATTCTGTATATCCTATACAGGGAAGTACAAAAGTTCGCGAACACATTTCCGTATTATTTAACTCCAGACGGAGAATTTTAAACGGTGCTACGCGTTTCCTAACTGAACTAAAATTTAACATCCTATGTAGTATATATACAAATCTATAGATCCTATACAGGGCTGAATAAAAGTATTCGGATTACTTAGATGTTATCTTTTAGCTTACTAAACGGTATGATTTGTAAAATTATTTTGGAAGCGTTGGAAAGTGTTACATAATCTATGCTTGACGCATGATTTTTCGTTCTTGTTTTCTTGTTGTTGGTAAATGAAATTTATTTGGATTTATTAAAGAAAGGATAAAGTGTTTTGAAAGGAATATTAAACGAAACCCTTTGAGCGATCTTCGATCACACTTACCCACTTGTTATAATTTCTCATAGCTGTTATATGCCATGTATACTACGTTTAATCAAAAAACATATGGTGTATATTATCTTTACAGTGGTAAACAGTGTAACCAGTTTTGAGGGGTTTCCGTGCTGACCTCAGCTTTACTTCCAGTCTTTAGACAAGTGTCTTAGTAAAAGTCAGAGCCACTAGTAAAAGAATAACTGTAGTTAAGAAACTACAGTGACCTCTCACTTATACGACTCTCTCGGTTATACGCCGAATTCTCTTGGTCCCGTCCACGCTTTATGGGAATTAATGCTAAACTTCTCTCAGTTGTACGACTGCTTCTCTCACTTATACGACTCTTTAAACGATTTAGCCGATTTTACATTTCTCACTCAAGAATTCATTTTTATAATCTTTAAAGTACAAATCATTCACGTTTTCTTAGCTTTATTCTTTCACTATTGTTAAAGCGTTTATCAATAATGAATAACATTTCTTATCTTCCTTCGTGTGCTATTAACAATTAAATCTATGGCGGAAGGGCAGTTGTATAGAATTTCCTTGTGCCTGCCTTTTAACAAAATCCAAATGGCCATCTGGAAAAATGCGACATGGCAGACAATAAAGAAATGTTTTAGGAAATGTTGTTTTTCACAAGACCAAACTGCTAGTTCAACGAATGAAACCGATTTTGGGAGCATATGGGAATTCTACAATGGCGAACACTGGGATGAAATGTTTATGGACGAAGACATTAATTTCAAAGATTATGTAGAATGTGATAAAAACTTCTTCTGTCAGAACTGAGAACTGCCGAAGAAATGTTTGAGAATATCATTAAGGAAGAATTGAGCGAGGGGGATGGCGAAGATGAGAGCAATGTTATTGTTGGTGTACATTTTTCGGAAACGAGTGCCGTTTTAAATACATTAAAGAATTATGTCGATCAAAATGATTATTCCCAAAATAGCTTAAAAGCTTTATTAGACTTAAAAAATACATTTTCTCTTTTCGTCAACCACAAAGACAAACTAATATCACTTCATTTTTTGACAAAATCTGATTTGTAAATCTTTAAAATAAACGTAGTGGTAAGTGAAATATTTTGTGAATTTTTTAAAAAATATATATTTTACGTTTTATTTTTTAATATATTTTATAAATTTTGTTAAAATATGTTCTTAATACTCAAAACTTATTGTTTTTAATATAGGTAAAATAATTAATGCATATAAAGTTTGAAACTTGTATAAGAAAACGGTCTCTCATTTATACGACTTTTTTCTACGGTCCCCTGAAAGTCGTATAAGTGAGAGGTCACTGTACTTGGAAAGTTTTAATGATTTTAAAGAAATGACGTTAATTAAAAGTGGCAGAGTATTAATATAAAAAATTTGAAAGTTAAATTAAACAAGAAAGAAAAATCATGCGTCAAGCATAGATTATGAAACACTTTCCAACTCGTCCAGAAAACTGTAACGAAACTTCACCGTTAAATTAAGTGAAACAAGTTATGTAAGTAAACAGTTTAGAAAACATATACCACTTTGAAAAATACAATTTTCGAAATTACCTTCCATTGCCAAAAATGTAGTCGTATTATTTGGTGCAGTCCTGTATATGATCTATAGATTTGGATATATATTACATAGCATGATAAAATTTAGAAAATTCACATTTAGCAATTTTCGCGAATCGATGGAAATGCACTCGAAATATTTTGTACAGCCCTGTATATTATCCAAAGACTTTTGTACATGCCGCATATTAAGCTAAAATGTAAAAAACGCATAAGGCACCTTAAAACTCACTTCCAGCAATTACCAACCTTAAATGACAATGTATCTTCTTCTTTGCGTAGCCCTGTATATGAATTTATTTATATTCCACAAACTTCTATTAGTCTACTAAATATAGCTCAGCATGAAAATGCATAACACAATTAAAAACTACCCTTAAGCAATTCACTCACATAGCCGGTAATATACTTACGAATTCCCTTGTGTAGCCTTGTATATGATCAACCGAATTTATACACACAATGTACTATGAAAAAAATTAGTTAAACTTAAAAACGCAAACCAAACTTGAAAACGCACTTATCACACATAAACTGTAATTATCGCACCTATACTGTAACCAATATATTTTGTGTGTCCCCGTAAATGAACGATAAGCGATCAATTTATAGTGCACCTCAGTAATGCATATAATTTCCATTAAGATCGAAATACTGAAACATCATTAAATTACACTGTAAACGATATTTCCCCGTAAAACAATATGTAATAGAATTCTTTTTGATGACCCTGTAAATGAATAATAAGTGCTTGGCACACCGTGCTCTACAAAAAGCATGTTTTAATGCGCTTCATAATTATATATTAATTTCATCATGTTTCAAATGACGTAGAATCATCAAAATGCACTTAAAACGATTATTTCCCATTGACTGTAATGTAACGGAATACTTTTGAGTGTCCCTGTAAAAAACTATAAGTGCTACACACTTCATTTTGCATAGAGAACATGCTGTAGTAAACGACAATAACATACAAAAAATTCAGGGCAATCCGAGTATATTTACGCGTGTTAGAGCACGGACAGACAGCAGACGGCCAGAAGGCAGACAAACCGAAGTCATAAACACTTTTCAACTAATTTGGAAAGTGTTAAAAAATAATAATAAAAAAATTAAGTTTAAAGAGTATTAAATATTTAAGAAAATTATGTAAAGCACTAGCTCAATACCGGGTAAAGAGCAGTCTAAGAAAATGGAAGTATCAAAATCAAATAAATAAACAAAAACAAGAAAGAAAATTCAAGAAAGATTATGAAACACTTTCCAACACTAACAGAACATTATTAAGAAATTTAATGTTTTCATACGATGAAATGAGATATCTAAATAAGTAATTAAAAAAGAACATAACTCAGAAAAAATCCCTTCTGAGGATTCGCAGTCCTTATCTGAAGTCTTTTATATAGCCCTGTATATTATCTATAAATTTTGTACACAACATGCAATACACTGAAAATTAGATAAAACTGCATCCCATACAGCACACTTTCATCTCTAGAACGTCGCATATACATCGCACTGCGACGTTGTGATGTCCCGCGGAACGTCTCAGAGATGTTCTGGCAATGCGCAAATGTCCTTTTTCAGCGACGTCGCATTGTAACATCTATGAGCCATCGCATTGTGATATCTGCGATATAGCATTTTATCCTCTACAGTACATCGCACAGATGATCTCAGAGATGTTCTGGCGATGCGCAAATGTCCTTTTTCAGCGACGTCGCATTGCAACATCTATGAGCCATCGCATTGTGATATCTGTGCGATATTGCATTTTATCATCTACAGTACATAACACAGATGGCCTCAGAGATGTTCTGGCGATGTGCGAATGTCCTTTATCAGTGACGTCGCGGTGCAACATCTATGAGGTATCAAATTGCGATATCTATGCAACATTGCATTTTAATGTCTACACTACATCGCACAGATGGTCTCAGAAATGTTCTGGAAATGTGCGAATGTCCTTTTTCAGCAATATCGCAGTGCAACACCTATGCGACGTCACATTGTAACATCTACAGGTCTGAAATTGTTACCACTACTTCTGATTATTAATCTTAATCTTATTTATTAATAACAAATTTATATACTAAATAAAATTTAAATTACTAGTCGGAAACAGCGATGACAATTGGCCTGCTGATATGTAAATTTACCCTGACATTTTTGTTGCTGTATTTTTCTCTAATTAAAAAAAATTACTTTTAAGGACCTCACTTACTTGTAAAGCAAATTACCCAAGGTGTGACTGTATTTCAAAGGTATTGCAAAATAACTCAATTTCATATTTCTGTTATTTTTCAATTCAAGATAGTCTTAGTAATATCAAAAATTCCCTCTCTGAATCCTGCAACTTCTTGCATCCTCTAATAAAACTGAAATGCATTCTAGTAATGAATTGGAAATTCATGTTTTAAGAACTTTCCTAAGAGTTATCTATAATATGAGAAAACACATTGAATACAAGTAATCTTAAAACAGTACTCTTCTTCTTCCACAATAATCTTTTTTTCCTATGCATATAACAGTTTGAGTGACTGTACTACCCTACTCTGAATGTCTAAAAATTAGTTTTGATGGACTTGTATGGCTTTATTCTGGGTATATAAATTATTCTACTTGTGTTTACATACTAAATTTGTAATCGATACACTTAAAAAAAATCCCTGACGGCTCGGCCTACAGGCACATGTAGATTTCGAAGACGCAGACAGTGGGACGCCTGTTTGTTGGGAATTGTGGAAGAAATGACCTTTTTGCCAAGATGCGGTAGTTGGAACCGCCCACTTTTTTTTTTTTTTTGCTATAAGTGTTGGTCCTATAAAAAAACTTGTCAATAAAAAGATTTAGATAATATTAAGAGGATTTATTTAAGCGGATTTGATATCTTTTGAATTGACGAAGTTATGAATTTTTTTCTTATAACCCCCCCCCCTTGGGCCATTTTTAATGATATCAAAAATCTGTCATACATAAATTTTCGGCCCTTTTTCTAGAAGTAATAATAACTTTACACGGATTCGATACGTCTGATAATTAAGAAATTATGAGTTTTTTTCTGTTTTCACAAAAAGCCCCCCCCCCCTCCCGGTTCTATTTTGCCCATTAACGAACTTGACCGAGATTTTATCTATCAGTTTGGAAGAGATTTGTGCAGAATTATTACATTTATCGTGTCCATAAAAAAGTGACATATATATATATATATATATATATATATATATATATATATTAAGTTTTGAACTGGGGGTGGTTCTGGGAGTCATGATCTGCCTAGATCTGCAAAAATTTTTCAAAAATTCCAACTTAAGGGAGAATGTAACAGGTAGTATTTCTTGCGAAATCTACCTAAAAAGACATTGCATAAGTAAAATACTTTGTTAGTAAATAATTCATACATCCTCTCTCCTAACACTTTTATTTTCATTATTATAAAAACTCATGATGAAATTTATTATAAACAGTATGATTGTACAACACAAAGAATTGGAATGCTTGTTTACAATTTTTCTCATCTATATTAAATGAAAATTACAAACCTTTTGCAACACTACAACCCAGGGACAAGCAAACCAATGGCAAAAGCAGTAAAATGTTTTTGGTGCAGCATACAATGAGGTTAAATCAAATTTGCACACAATACACAAATATAGACGAATTGAGTTTCACTAAATTCGATTGATTGGAAAAGAAGAAATTTAAATTTAATTTAATGAATTCCAATGAACTCTAATACACTACTTTATCCTACTCTGAATGTCTAAAACTCAGTTTTTATGGACTTATATCACTTTATATTCTGGGTACCTAAATTACTGGAATTGTGTTTGAAAGAAAAGCAAAATTTATAATCAGTAATCACTTAAAAAAAATACTGTATATGTAAAATGTATTATGCTATTAAACAATTACTGAATCCCTCCTAACACCTTTTTTTTATAATGAAAACTCATTATGAAATTTATCATGAGCAGTACTTATATGAGATGAAGAGTTGTATGGGTTATGATATGCATACGACCCTCCGCATGATAGAGCCCCTCTGACAATATGATGGCATACGATATTGAGAAACTAACATGCCAATTATCACCACTACTTCAGAATAGTAATCTAGATTCCTAACACATTTTTTTAATAACAGAATTTCTGTAATTAAATAAGGCGAAGATTACTATTGGCAGGGATCAATCCAGGAAAAATTTGGGGCCCTTGACAAAAATCTGTTTAACCGTTTAAACAGGGCTTTTCACAAAATCAATTTTAATAAAACAGGCCACTTCATAAAATTCATCTTATTAAAATAGATGCCTTCACAAAATTCCATTCCATAAAAACATACTCATCATTAATTATTTTTATTTTGTTATATTTTAAAATGTGAAATTTGTAAACAAAACAAGTTCACCGAAAAGGGCTTAAAGAAGATATTATTCTTAAATGCTTCGTTTAAATTTGAGTAGTTAAATTTCCTCTTTCGTTACAAAACGTTCTTTTTCACAAAAATATAATAAATTTCACAAAATAGGCCCCAAGAAAAAAACCTGCATCGACCCCCGATTGGGAAATAGTGGTGAAAATGAACCTACTTAACATGAAAGCTCACCACGCTTGTTCTATAACACTTTTGTTGCTGTATTTTACTCTAATTTTAAAAAATACTCCATATTCACACTGCTGGGTCCCACTTAACTTAAGCAAGCCCATGTAAATGTCAAAAAGTTCTTCTCTGTTCCTAAATCATCTTGCATTTAATAAAATCTTCCATCTTTTAATGACACAGTAATGCAACTGTGTTATTGTATTGTGAGTTTGTGTGACAACTTTCTTAGGATATATCTATGATATCTGAGAACTGAGGCATCCAGAATACACGTTTAATGGATTTTTTTTTTTTTAAACACACTTTCAGCAAATTTGATACAGGGTTAAAAATTTGGTGAAAGAGTGTGTATTCATTGTAAGTATAAACAGTCTGTTGCTTTATTATCCTAATTCATTCCAAGACATTACCATTTTAAAATAAATCTTTGTTCAAATTTCTCAAAATAAGTTTTCTGGACTTGTATCATTTGTATTCTGGGTACCTAAATTATTGGAATTGTATTTGTCTTGTAAAATTTATAATTGGTGTAATCACTTTTTTAAAAATGCATGTGTGATATTAGAATTTAGTGTAGAAATAAAACCATGCTAATACATAATTCAAGAATTTCTCATTACACACTTTTTTAATGAAAACTCCTGCAATACATGATTTATGATGAGTAATAATATTATATAATAGTGTAGGACGAAGAGTTGTATTGGTGTTTATTCAATTTTTTTCTTTTTGAAATTTTTCTTAGCTATTTCAAACAGAAATTATATTCAACCCTTTTATTAAATATTCCTTGTTTTACATCATATATGTTTCACTATTTCAATCTATGAATTTTACTGGTTCAAACTTAATTATTTTGAAAAAAACTCATATTACTGAATGCAAGCATTTTATTTGTGATGAAAATCATTTGTTAATTATGATTCAGAAAAGATTGTCATAAAATGTTAACTCTTATACGTTACAATATTTGCATGCTTAATTTATTTTTTTAAATCAATTTACGTATTAAGAAAACTTATTAAGGAATATATTAACCCCCCCCCCCCCACTCCCTTCCAGCAGAGTCTTTGGGGTGAAAAGGGTAATTTTGTAGTACGCTGTACTATAAATATAATATTATAAATCAATAATTACTTGATTAATCATAAAATTCCACATATCTGCAGATTAAAATAATTCAGCTAAACAAGTTTCTAAATATGCTTCTCTGAATATTATTAAATGTTATTAATCTTTTTGGATACACAAGAATTTTACATCCTTTAATACAGATGCAATTTCATTATTTACAATAATTATTTTTATTTAAATTATTCAAAAGTAATTTGTGGTAATTACTGGGGAAATCTTTTGATAATTTCCAAATTAGTAAAATTTAACAATTATCATGTGGATAAAACAATATGTTTCTAGTAAATAATAATTCATTAATTATTTCTCATGTAGATGTTAAATATTTTGTAACTTTCAATAGTTTTAATGCCTAATGAAAAGTTTAAATTTATTTATTTGAAATTTATTTTTCATTGATGAAAAAAAAAGTTTATGAATAATATCAATAAAAATATGAATAAAAAAACTCTAACATTATTAAACTAATCAGGTTTAAAATAAAATATTCCTGCTGATTTTGTAATGAGAATGTTTAAATGATAAATGACGTCTGTCACATGTATAAACACAATACTTTCATGAGTACTTATTGTGCAAAAATATCAATGATCATACAATGATTTCACAAATTAATCATTTAAAAGTAAAATCTGACCTGTCACTTTTACATGTATTAAGAAAATATGTGTACTTTATATCCATATATCTTCTTAAAAATGCATAAACAAGACCCTGAATATAACGACCATTTCAAATTCACAAAATTATGATTAGATTTTTCACAAATATAAAAAGCTGTTCACAATTTCACGAAAACAGGACCCTGTGAAAAAAGTCTGGACAGACCCCTGGTTGCTTTATTATCCCAATTCATTCCAGGACATTACCATTCTACTCTAAATTTTTGTCTACATTTCTAAAAAATTAGTTTTCATAGACTTGTATCATTTGTATTCTGGGTACCTAAATTATTGGAATTGTGTTTGCATAGTAAAATTTATAATCAATAATTATTTTTTTTAATGCGTGTATGTATATTGAAATTTACTTGATGAGACAAAACTCTATTCTAGTTCATAATTGATGAATTTTTCCTAACATTTTTTTAAAAAATCCAAACTCATACAATACATTTATTCAATGTTTATTTACAATTTTTCTCATCCATTTTAAACCAAAATTAAGACAACTTTTTATTTTTAACACTCCTCCTGTAGCTGCTTGCATTACATCATATGTCATATGTGTCACTATTTCAATTTATGAATTTTACTGGTTCAAACTCAATTGTTTAAAAAATCATATTTTTGAATGCAAACATTTTGCATTTCATAAAGATCAACTGTTAATCATGATTAACAGTAAATCGCCATAAAATGCTAATGCTGGACATTACAATATTTACAAGTTTAATTTATTTTTTAATAGAAAATTACATATTAATCTCTTACTAAAAGCAATCTATTGAATATCGACAACCCTTCCCCCTTTCCAGCAGAGTATTTGGAGTGAAAAGGGTTAAAATTTGCAGTTTGTTGTACTATGGTATCAGAAATTAATAATTACTTGATTAATCATAAAATTCCACATACCTACAGATTAAAATAATGCAGTTTAATATTAAAAAATTGCTCCTCTGAATCGATAAAATGCTATTGATGAATCATCATTTTTCATACAAACAAATTTTACATCCTTTAATACAGATAGAATTTGATTATTATATTTGTTTTAACTTCAATTATTTAACAGCAATCTGTGCTAAATGCTGAGAAAATTTTCTGATGTATACCAAATTTGCAAATTTTAACAGTTTTCTTCATTGACTAGAAATTAACATGTGCTGTATTAGAATTAAAGAACTTTATCATCTCGATAAAACAACATGTTTCTAAAAATAATTCCTCATGCCAGTGTTAAATATTTTTAAAACTTTAAATAGTTTTAAAATGCATAATGAAATGTTTAAATTTATTTTTTCATTACTCAAAAATAAATTCATGCATAATATTAAAATATAAATAAACCAACCTGTTTATACTAACCAGGTTTAAATTAAAATATTGCTATGTTTTTCTATCAAATCATATTTAGCGAGCATTTACAGAAACGAGAAAACTTTGATGTCCCTATTGTATAGCACAAATATATATTGATACAAATGTGCTCATTTTTTTCCCCATTGATGTCCTATTTTTAATGCACACTTCAAATTAGCTTAAATTTTTGCAGTACATAACTTTAGAATAATAATTTATGCAAACACAATTAATAATTAATGCAGCCTCTAAAATAATCCTGCAGCATATGAGCAGATAATGTAAAATCCATAAATCTATCAAGTAACAAAAGTTATCTTTATTACTATTATTTTTTTATATTACTATTATTTTTTTATCTGACATTAAATATATTACTACTTAAATCTTCACAATTTAATAAATATATTCTGTGTTTAATTTTAAGAAAATACTGAATGAGTTTCACTGTAAAAACAGGACCCCCCCCCCCCTCCCAGCACAAACAGATGAAATAAATTTCAACTTATGATGTACTCTCAGTTTTTAAGAATACATAGTAATTTCACTGATGTAATACATCTTAATCCTCACAGATCTGAACCGTACATATTTGTAAAAAGCAATACTCATTTAAGAAAATAAAATTAAATAGTCCTTTTAAAAAGGAACAAAACAAAACTTGAATACTGACTCATAAAAAAAAATGTTTAGTATTGCATAGATGGTGGATAATGTAAAATGTAAATTTTCTACAGTTTTACTATATTTTTTACTTAAAACTCGCAACACATTTTTCTTTAATATACATTAAATAAAACTGCAGAATAAGCTTTATAAGACATTTAAATATATTTAAGAAAATGTAAAATGTATAAATACATAACACGATAATAAAGTTTAATAAATTATAACACTTACCTTTCATGATCTCTCAACTTTTGCAAATAAAACTATTTTTTATTAGAATAGAATAGACCATTGCTCGATATTGTAGATTTATATATATTAATATAAATATTTTATGATTAAGTGCAATGAACAATTGTTCAATTATATTTTTTAACATAAAAAAATCTAAATAAAGTACAAAAGGTAAACATCAAAAATAAATTTTATTTAGATACCTAAAAGCTAAAAATATCACATGTAAATAAAATAACTATAACATCACAAAGCGTTTTTAATATGTTTTGCTATGACAAACATTTCTATTATGACAAGTTTTTATTATTATATTTGAAGATTAATATTTTTGATAGTTCCTCCGGATATGAAAAATAATGCAGACAGCAATCTACTTTAAAATTGAGAAAGAAAGTGCAGCTATCAAGCCTGATTATATTAACATAACCATTTATATGTACGCTTACTCTTCAAGAATAACCATAGTTATTTGATTTTTCCCCAAAAACTGAAGAAACGTCACTCAAATCGAAAAAAAAAGGACATAAATCCAACACACAGCAAACAACATGGCATGCACACCCATCCTTCACTATGAAGTCGCTTTGCATTAGACGCCATTTAGCTCGCACATGCGTGAATGACCATCGCGTATTTGCGCATGGGCGAAAACGGCAGCTTACGTCTCCAGCCTGTCGCAAAGATACATCTCGGTGGCAGCCTGTTTTGTTATCTCAGAGATGTTTCATGTACATCACACAGAGACGTGATGATAATGAGACTTTGCGATGCACCCGAGACATCACTGGGACCAAGTGTGCTGTGTGGGATACTACAGCGGAAAAAAAAACATATCCAGCAATTACCGATCATATTCAGTCCTTTAACCGAATTCTTTTGTGCATCTCTGTACATGAACGATAAATCCTACGCCCTCCATAATCAATAGAAAACAAGTTGTGGTGAACCTTAGGGATCTTTTTAAATTTCATTATGTTGGAAGTATCATTACATTTTTAAAATGCTCTGCAAACAATTTTTCTCCATATATCATAATGTGCAGTAATTATTGTGAGTGTCCCTGTAATTGAACTATAAATTCTGCTTAATGTATACTCCGGTGAAAACATGCTCTATTCCACCTCAGTAATGCATTTTAATTTCATTATGTTTCAAATTTCGTAACATCAATAAAATGCGCCGCAAACCATGTTTTCTCATAGACCATAATATAATGGAATTCTGTTGTGTGTCCTTGTAAATTAACTGTAAGTACTCCATACTCCATAATTAATAGAAAACAAGTTAGGGTGAACCTTAGTGATCTTTTTCTATTTCATTATGTTGGAAGTATCATTACATCTTTAAAATGCACAGCAAACAATTTTTCTCCATATATCATAATGTAAAGGAATTGTTTTGTGCTTCCCTGTAATTGAACTATAAATTCTACTTAATGTATACTCCGGTGAATGCATGCTGTATTCCACCTCAGTAATGCATTTTAATTTCATTATGTTTGAAATATCGTAACATCAATAAAATGCGCCGCAAACCTGTTTTCTCATATACCATAATGTAATGGAATTCTTTTGTGTGTCCCTGTAAATGAACTGTAGATACTGCGTACTCCATTTTCAATACCAATCATTCGATAGTAAAATTCACTAACATATGACAATTTCATAGCAAACCGAGTATATTTACGAGAATTAGAGCACTATATATAAATTCATCAATGCTGGAATAAATGGCAATTTGCGTCTCATGCTTGCCACAGTAGTTCTGGTTCAAGAAGATATTCCATCATGCGCTGCAGGTGCAGCTTTATCAACTTAGCAGCTTTATCAAAGTTAGAGCACTATATATAAATTCATCAATGCTGGAATAAATGGCAATTTGCGTCTCATGCTTGCCACAGTAGTTCTGGTTCAAGAAGATATTCCATCATGCGCTGCAGGTGCAGCTTTATCAACTTAGCAGCTTTATCAAAGTTAGAGCACTATATATAAATTCATCAATGCTGGAATAAATGGCAATTTGCGTCTCATGCTTGCCACAGTAGTTCTGGTTCAAGAAGATATTCCATCATGCGCTGCAGGTGCAGCTTTATCAACTTAGCAGCTTTATCAAAGTTAGAGCACTATATATAAATTCATCAATGCTGGAATAAATGGCAATTTGCGTCTCATGCTTGCCACAGTAGTTCTGGTTCAAGAAGATATTCCATCATGCGCTGCAGGTGCAGCTTTATCAACTTAGCAGCTTTATCAAAGTTAGAGCACTATATATAAATTCATCAATGCTGGAATAAATGGCAATTTGCGTCTCATGCTTGCCACAGTAGTTCTGGTTCAAGAAGATATTCCATCATGCGCTGCAGGTGCAGCTTTATCAACTTAGCAGCTTTATCAAAGTTAGAGCACTATATATAAATTCATCAATGCTGGAATAAATGGCAATTTGCGTCTCATGCTTGCCACAGTAGTTCTGGTTCAAGAAGATATTCCATCATGCGCTGCAGGTGCAGCTTTATCAACTTAGCAGCTTTATCAAAGTTAGAGCACTATATATAAATTCATCAATGCTGGAATAAATGGCAATTTGCGTCTCATGCTTGCCACAGTAGTTCTGGTTCAAGAAGATATTCCATCATGCGCTGCAGGTGCAGCTTTATCAACTTAGCAGCTTTATCAAAGTTAGAGCACTATATATAAATTCATCAATGCTGGAATAAATGGCAATTTGCGTCTCATGCTTGCCACAGTAGTTCTGGTTCAAGAAGATATTCCATCATGCGCTGCAGGTGCAGCTTTATCAACTTAGCAGCTTTATCAAAGTTAGAGCACTATATATAAATTCATCAATGCTGGAATAAATGGCAATTTGCGTCTCATGCTTGCCACAGTAGTTCTGGTTCAAGAAGATATTCCATCATGCGCTGCAGGTGCAGCTTTATCAACTTAGCAGCTTTATCAAAGTTAGAGCACTATATATAAATTCATCAATGCTGGAATAAATGGCAATTTGCGTCTCATGCTTGCCACAGTAGTTCTGGTTCAAGAAGATATTCCATCATGCGCTGCAGGTGCAGCTTTATCAACTTAGCAGCTTTATCAAAGTTAGAGCACTATATATAAATTCATCAATGCTGGAATAAATGGCAATTTGCGTCTCATGCTTGCCACAGTAGTTCTGGTTCAAGAAGATATTCCATCATGCGCTGCAGGTGCAGCTTTATCAACTTAGCAGCTTTATCAAAGTTAGAGCACTATATATAAATTCATCAATGCTGGAATAAATGGCAATTTGCGTCTCATGATTGCCACAGTAGTTCTGGTTCAAGAAGATATTCCATCATGCGCTGCAGGTGCAGCTTTATCAACTTAGCAGCTTTATCAAAGTTAGAGCACTATATATAAATTCATCAATGCTGGAATAAATGGCAATTTGCGTCTCATGCTTGCAACAGTAGTTCTGGTTCAAGAAGATATTCCATCATGCGCTGCAGGTGCAGCTTTATCAACTTAGCAACTTTATCAAAGTTAGAGCACTATATATAAATTCATCAATGCTGGAATAAATGGCAATTTGCATCTCATGCTTGCAACAGTAGTTCTGGTTCATGAAGATATTCCATCTTGTGCTGCAGGTGCAGCTTTATCAACTTAGCAGCTTTATCAAAGTTAGAGCACTATATATAAATTCATCAATGCTGGAATAAATGGCAATTTGCGTCTCATGCTTGCAACAGTAGTTCTGGTTCATGAAGATATTCCATCTTGTGCTGCAGGTGCAGCTTTATCAACTTAGCAGCTTTATCAAAGTTAGAGCACTATATATAAATTCATCAATGCTGGAATAAATGGCAATTTGCGTCTCATGCTTGCAACAGCAGTTCTGGTTCATGAAGATATTCCATCTTGTGCTGCAGGTGCAGCTTTATCAACTTATATGAGTGATGAATGTCAGGGCCGGTTAGCTCCATGGTAAAGCATTGACGCGCAATGCCAGCGGCCCTGAGCTCGAATTCAGGCCTGACGCTTTTTCAGTCGATTTTAATTATTTATAATTATTTGGAAAAATTGAAGTACCTCATTTGCCACCATTTTTATGAAATTTAATAAGAAAATATTTAAATTTAAAATAAAATAAAAATGAAAATATTAAAAAAATATCTTGTGCGGGCTAATCTGAAAATAAACCTTCCATTGAAAAAAAAAAAATGTTAAAATTGGGTAAGTTGACGCAATACAAAAACCCTCAATATCAGCTCATGTCTTTTCCTTTCGACCTAAGCTACTCGCTCCTAGCCAACTTTCAAACTGCTCGGTCACCCCATGCCTTTTCGCAGACCAGTCCGTCCGCTCCTAGCCATTTCGCAAACTGCCTGACTGCCCTTAGCCATTTCGCGAATTGGTCGACTGCTTCTAGTCATTTCGCGAACTGGCCGATTTCGGGTTTTGGCCGTAACATACGTATACATCAAATACGTCTTATACGCATGTCATATACATTGTGCCCGCTAAAGTCTGTTGTCACCCTGACAATTTCTGAACGACAAAAGCTATAGTCATAAAAGTGGGGTCAAGGTATAGTAAAGTTGCCATGCACTACGCAAGGAAACCGCTTACAGCGCCATCCGGCTGCTAAATTTGGAGATAGCGTTCTTATTTAAAAAAAACAGTAAGAGATACGGGAAAAACGTCAATTACAAAGTTGTTTAGCATCATCGATTTAGTAAGAGAAGACACCTTCCTTAAAGTAATGTTCAAAGTAGAAGGCGTAAAATGCAAATTTATTTGGTTCGAAACCCCCAAAATTATAACGCGACATGATACGGAAGAAAAGAGAAAAAGTTACACTCCAGAGTTTCAATTGTCAGTATATATACCGTATTTTTCTTCACATAAATAAATTTTAATATCACATACCGTGAAAAAGTAATTTTTTCCATTTTGTATAAATGAGGGTTATTATGTTGGAAGTATCATTAAATTTTTAAAATGCTCTGCAAACAATTTTTCTCCATAGATCATAATGTGCAGTAATTATTGTGAGTGTCCCTGTAATTGAACTATAAATTCTGCTTAATGTATACTCCAGTGAAAACATGCTCTATTCCACCTCAGTAATGCATTTTAATTTCATGACGTGTCTCCAACATGAAACAGCGATATTATTCAAACCCTCACCAACATTGCAGGAACTTTGAAACCATATTACGGATGCTTGTGCCAGCGTGTCACCTGTCATGTTGTGCAATGTGCAGCGGGAAGTGTAATCCCGTGTCCAGATGTGTATTGTTGCTGAAGTATTTTGATTACCAGATACCATTTTGAGTATCACAGATAGATGAACCTCATTTCCGATAAGTGCAATTTTATACAACACGATCAAACACATGAGTGCTTTGTGCTTTTCATTTGTATCATTTTTGTGAGCAAGATTTTTTTTGTAATAAATCGATAACGCTGAACAACTTTGTAATTGACCTTTTTCCCGTATCTCGTACGGTTTTTAAAATAAGAACGATAACTCCAAATTTAGACAACAGGTGGCACTGTAAGTGGTTTCCTTGCGTAACGCATGGCAACTTTACTATACCTAGACCCCACTTTTATGACTATAGCTCTTGCCGTTCAGAAATTATTGGGGTGACAATGGACTTTAGCGGGCACACTGTATCATCATACAACTTGGCCATATATAACAATAACTATAACTTGGCTATATACTTCAAGACATATATACATCAAATATATACATCATGTATTATTATAATGTCACGTATATACGCTTTATAATTTGGCGATAAATCTTGGTCGCTTGTCGATTCATCCTTGGAGGCCGCTATAACATGATAATACCAAAATTTTTAATTAACAATTAATAATCGTCTGGTTTCAAGTCGGATTTAGCAATAATTCAGTAATTTATAAATTAAATTTTCCAAAAACATCTTTCCGATAAAGAGCTTGGATAATAAAATTAAATAACTGTTTTTAACAAACTGAAATACGTCTGGGAAATGTTACAGAATTTTATAATACAGATGCAATAAAGCATTTCAATTAATTTCTTATTAAATGTAAGAATTTTCTCAGAAAATTTCTTGTTTCTTTTAATTTACCTTGTCTAATCAAAATCTAGTGATTTAAAGATATACCACTGTTAGTGATTTTAAATTGCTATTTTTAAATTTCGTGGTCTGGCAACAACTTTTGAATTATAATAAACAAAAGTTAGTCTTTGGTTGCAAAACTTTGATTAACATAAAGTAATAGCAATGCTATATGAAAAGCGCTTTTGAAATAAGTTTATATTTTGTCAGCTTAATTGAATTAAAATATTACATTTGTTGAATACTTTTAATCTGACGTATCTTTAATTTCCAGAAAGGATAATTCTATTTGAAGAAAAATTAACTGCTTTTTTAATTCGCTAAAGCAAACAATTATTTTTTCAAAATGACCTTGGACAATGAAACAGAATACTTGTTTTAAACAAATTGAAATATGTTAGGAAAATGCCATTGCGTTTTATAATATAAATGCAATAAATAATTTTAATAATTTCTTATTAAAAGTAAAATATTTCTCCGAAAATTCTTTGTTTTTCGGAATTTGTTTTGTCTAGTTAAAATATAGTGATCTAAAGATATACCGCTGTTAGTGATTTTCAAATGCTATTTTTAAATTTTATGGTGTAGCACAACTTTTTAATTATAATAACCAAAAGTTATTCTTTGGTTTCAAAACTTTGTTTAACTTAAATTAATAACAATGCTATCTGAAAACCGCTTTTGAAAAAAGTTTATATTGTGTCAACTTAATCGGATTAAAATACTACATTTGTTGAATACCTTTAACCTTACGTAATCTTAAATTTCCATAAAGTATTCTTCCATCTGAAGAAAAATTAACTGCATTTTTAATTTCGTAAAATAAAAAACATCGCTTCCTGATAATGACCTTGTATAATTAAATAAAAATATGTGTTTTAGACAAACCGAAATACATCTAAAATGTGTTATTGGATTTTATAATAAAAATGCAATAAAGCATTGCAATTAATTTCTTCTTAAATGTAAAATGATTCTTCGATAATTCCTTGTTTTTCTTAATTTGCCTTTTCTAATTAAAGTCTAATAATTTAAAAATATACCACTGTTAGTGATTTTGAAATACTATTTAAAAATTTCATGGTCTTGCAACAATTTTTGAAGTGATAACAAGGCTACATGAAAATCGCTTTTGAAATATTTTTATATTTTGTCAGCTTAATTGATTCAAAATATTACACTTGTTGAATCCCTTTAAACTTACGTATCTCAAGTTTCCATAAAGTATTCTTCCATTTGAAGAAAAGTTAACTGCGTTTTTAATTCACCAAGGCACAAAAATTATATTTTGAAAATGAGAGCTTGGATAATGAAATTAAATAT
Organism: Maratus michaelseni; assembly: GCA_963931845.1. Lineage (NCBI taxonomy): Eukaryota > Metazoa > Arthropoda > Arachnida > Araneae > Salticidae > Maratus > Maratus michaelseni. The sequence goes on along the minus strand of OZ007598.1, from coordinate 112,094,820 downwards.
CTGTTTTAGGCAAACTAAAATTATCTAAAATATGTTATTCGATTTTATAATACAAATTCAAAAAGCATTTCAATTAATTTCTCATTAAATGTAAAAATTTTCTCCGATTTCTTTTTTTTTTTTTTTTTTTTTTTTTTTTGTAATTTACCTTGTCTAATCAAAATCTAGTGATGTAAAGCTATCTGTTAGTGATTTTAAAATGCGATTTAAAATTTTCATGGTCTAGCAACAACTTTTGAAGTGATAACAATGCTACATAAAAATCGCTTTTGAAATAAGCTTATATTTTGTCAGCTTAATTGAATCAAAATATTACACTTGTTGAATCCTTTAAACTTACGTATCTCAAGTTTCCATAAAGTATTCTTCCATTTGAAGAAAAGTTAACTGCATTTTTAATTCAACAAGGCACAAAAATTATTTTTTGAAAATGAGAGATCGGATAATGAAATTAAACATCTGTTTTAGACAAACTAAATTTATGTAAAAACTGTTATTGGATTTTATAATACAAATTCAATAAAGCATTTCAATTAATTTCTCATTAAATGTAAAAATTTTCTCCGAAATTTTCTTGTTTTATTATTATTATTATTTTTATTATTATTATTATTTTATTTACCTTGTTTAATCAAAATCTAGTGATTTAAATATATACCACTGTTAGTGATTTTAAAATGCTATTTAAAAATTTCATTGTCTAGCATGAAATTCATTTTCTGTCTTTAAATCAACTTTTGAAGTTATAACAATGCTACATAAAAATCGCTTTTGAAATAAGCTTATAGTTTGTCAGCTTCATTAGTTCAAAATATTACACTTAATGAATCTCTTTAAAATTACGTATCTTAAATTTCCATAAAGTATTCTTCCATTTGTAGAAAAGTTAACTGCATTTTTAATCCACCGAGGCACAATTATATTATTATTATTATTTTTTTTTTTTGAAAATGAGAGCTTGGATAATGAAATTAAATATCTGTTTTAGTCAAACTAAAATTCCTTAAAAAAGTGTTATTAGATTTTATAATACAAATTCAATAAAGCATTTCAATTAATTTCTCATTAAATCTAAAAATGTTCTTCTAAATTTTCTTGGTTTTATTTTATTTATTTATTTATTTTTTATTTACCTTGTCTAATCAAAATCTAATAATTTAAAGATATACAACTGTTAGTGATTTTGAAATGTTATTTTAAAATTTCATGGTTTAGCAACAACTTTTGAATTATAATAACCAAAAGTTATTCTTTGATTCCAAAACTTTGATTAACATAAAGTAATAGCAATGCTATATGAAAATCGCTTTTGAAATAAGTTCCTACTTCGTCAGTATAATAAGGATAAAATATTACACTTGTTGAATCCCTTTAATCCTACGTTTCTTAAATTTCCATAAAGTATTCTTCCATATGAAGAAAGTTAACTGCATTGTTGATTCGCTAACATAGAAACATTGCTTCCTGATAATGACCTTGTATAATTAAATAAAAAAATATCTGTTTTAGGCAAACTGAAATACATCTAAAATATGTTATTGAATTTTATAATACATATGCAATAAAACATTTCAATTAATTTCTTCTTAAATGTAATTTTTTTCCCGAAAATTGCTTGTTACTTTTAATTTGCTTTCTCTAAGTAAAATCTAGTGATTTAAAGATATAACACTGTTAGTAAGTTTCAAATGCTATTTTTAAATTTCATGGTTTCGCAACAACTTTTGATTTTTAATAACCAAAAGTTATTCTTTCGTTGCAAAACTTTGATTAACATAAAGTAATAACAATGCTAAGTGAAAATCACTTTTGAAATAAGTTTATATATTTCTTCAGCTTAATTGGATTAAAATATTACATTTGTTGAATCCTTTTAATCTTATGTATCTTAAATTTCCATAAAGTATTCTTCCATTTGTAGAAAAATTAACTGCATTTATAATTCGCTAAAGCACAAAAATTATTTTTTTATAATGTCATTAGATAAATAAATTAATTCTCTGTTTAGGCAAATTGAAATACATGTGAAAATGTTATTGGATTTTATAATACAAAAGCAGAGGTGCCAACCTCTCATTAATATTCCGTAATATGCGGGTTAATCGGACCCAGTTTAACAATGCTGCAAACCAGAAAAATTATTGGATGAATCTTTATTTATTTAATTTCAGGTTCTACGTGGAATTTATTTAATTTCATTCCTTAAAAAAAAATTCTGGTGCGAAACATGTTACACCTGGGATAAATTAACCCGCATATTACGGAATATTAATGAGAGGTTGGCAACTCTGTACAAAAGCAATAAAGAATTTCAATTAATTTCTTAAAAGGGACTGGCTGTCTTTCCTTTGACGAAAAACGTAAAAAAAAATCAATTTTACAATTTCTGCTTAAAATGTATTTGTGCATCTCATTTGCGCATGCGCAGTAGCGTATTACTGCTTTTTTTGCTGTTTATTACTGTTAATTTTAAAAGAGATGGGAATATTTAAAAGAACTGGCGAGTGGGAGTATTTAAAGACATGGGAGTACTTAAACTCATTTTGGGAAAATGACAAAAAAATGGATTCATATTATTTTATTTTATTTCTTCCTCTTTCACGTTCTCATGTGCTTCAATGGAGGAGCCGCTACTGCGAGTCAGATTGTATGTGTCGAAGCGAACCGAACATTTCTGATTTGTGTGAGCCATCCAAACATAGACTACACTATTCTGACGACGACAGACAAGTCTGTAGTGAAAGAAAAACGATTTTGTCGCTATTTTAAAAATATTGAAATATTACTCATAAGCTTCCTATATGAAGAAAATAAAATGATGTATGTAGCATTTTTAGGTACGTTGAAAAAAATGTCGATGTAAACGTAACTAAATTTTAATAAAGAGGATGATAAATTCATACATTCATAGTTAATGAATTAAGCTATTTATTCTCGGACGCATTTTTTTTATTTAATTTATTTCCTTTTTTTTCTTTTTTAATCAAAAAATTATTTAAATAAAATTTCTGGTAGTAAGTTACTTTTTAAATTTAAACATTACTCCTAAATATGGCATTCATAATTTCCATAAAAATTAAGTAAGAAAAAAATCATACATTTGCATACGTTATGGCAAAATTTACAATAGGGTCTGTACTACGAATAAATAGGATCTATCCAAGCTGAGGAAGGGAGCTGCTAATAAATTGTGCTAGAAACTATAGTTGTGACATATTATTACATATATTATATCCGGGGTGGAAACTATTTTAGTTACAAATTAAAACTTGATAACTTCTTCATTGACTAATAAATTTAATATTTACAAGGTATTTACATGTTACTATTTACAAAATAACTCAGTTAATTTAACATTACGGCTTAACTCAGATGCCTTGTCGGCAACAAACTCTGTAAACATTCTTCTCTTCTGGTAAAGTCTAATTTACTCAGCTTGTCAGTTCTTTTGAAAGAAAAAAAAGAAAAGGAGAGAAAATATGATGGAGTGCGTATAGTTCGAGCGTTACATAGTTGTCTTCTTTCAGTTATTAACGAAGGTGAAAGAAGATTTGTTTTTTTCATCTTATTACTTTTACACTGCCACAAGCATTTACTTAAATTTTGGAATTCTACTTTTGAATGGCATTATTTAGCTGTCACTTTCCCACAATATTAAAAATATATATTCTTAGAATTGCAATACTCGGAATATCATAAAGTGACAACAATGTATTAAGAAAATTGCTTTTGAAACAATTCAGTATTTCATCAGCTTAACTGGGTCAAAATTTTATACTTATTAAATCCCTTTAATCTTACTTATCTTATACAGGGTGTCCGAAAAGTCTGGAAACGGTCAAATAACTTCAGAAATATCCATCGGATTGAAAAACGGCAAAATGCATGTTCAATATTTTTGAAAAATCTATCTAGGGATATGAAAGTTGCGCCCCCCATCTTTGCCCCCCCCCCTCGGGGGAGAAAGGGGGGCAACTTTGAAATCTTAAATGATGACCCCCATTTTTTATTGCAGATTCGGATACCACGGGAAAAAATACGTAACTTTTGTATTGAACATTTTCTTCGAAACACTGTAGATGGCGCTGTAATCGAGTGCAATGCTGTGAGAATCGTTACCATTGCAGTGTCTGGAAACGCTCGAATAACTCGAGAAATATACATCAGATTGAAAAACGGGAAAATACGTGTTTAATATTTTAGAAAAATGACAACTTTGATATCCCTAAATAGAGTTTTCAAAACTATTGAACATGCATTTTTCCGTTTTTCAATACGATATGTATTTCTCGAGTTATTCGAGCGTTTCCAGACATTGCAACGGTAACGATTCTCACAGCATTACACTTGATTACAGTGCCATCTACAATGTTTCGAAGAAAATGTTCAGTACAAAAGTTACGTATTTTTTCCCGTAGAATCCAAATCTGCAATAAAAAATGGGGGTCATCATTTAAGATTTCAAAGTTGCCCCCCTTCCCCCCCCCGGGGGGCAAAGTTGGGGGGGGGCAACTTTCATATCCCTAAATAGATTTTTCAAAAATATTGAACATGCATTTTGCCGTTTTTCAATCCGGTGTATATTTCTCGAGTTATTTGACCTTTTCCAGACTTTTCGGACACCCTGTATATCAATAATATATCTCATATGTTTAAATCTTGGAATATTTAAATACAATTTGTTACTTATTATAGGACATTTAATAAAATTAATATCATAGAGCTTTTCAAAATGCAGAATACAATAAGATTGCATTTTCTTTCCAAAAATCGAAACATCTCATGCAACTCATCGGATTGCCGGAAAGCAGTGTTTGTAAATATCATGATTTTTCCGAAAATATTCAAAATATCGATATTTTTATATGTATATGCGATATTTTTTTATATATATTCAATTTTTTCAAAATAGTCAACTTAATGCTGAAAATAAATATTTTGAAACATAATATAAATTAGAAACAAAAACATATTGCACTTAACCCTTTAGCGGGCGGTGGTCACAACAAAGGACACCTAATTTTAATTCCAAAACTGATAAACGGCACCAAGAACATTTAATTAAAATTTTCGTTTTATAAAGTAAGGGAATATCAGCAAGTTATTCTTTTCTAAGGAAATCGTTTGTAAAATCTAGTGTCAGTCCATTATTTCATTATTTTACAAACAGATTTATTCCGCGCCGGAAAGGGTTAATAAAACAATATTCTAAATGTCTTTTTCTTTTCTTTTCCTTTCATTTTTTTCTTCACTTAAAAATAAATTGAAGATCAACTATTTGAAAAGACAAACAATATGATTTATACACCCATCAAAAAACAAACTATAGGATTCAGTATCAAATATAAAGTAAACTATATGTTTTATAAAACAAAATTTGAAGTACAAAATAGTTTTTTACTAATTGAAAAATTTTAACATACAGGGTGGTTACAATACTCAAACCATTCTGGAGCCCGTTCTGTTTGATGGATTTCGTTTAAACTTGGTATATACGTTATAGGAACCATGAGGAAGAGAAACATTCAATAAAAATTGTTCAAATTTTAATCACCAGGTGAAAAATTGGCGCATAAAGAACCGGAACACAAATTGGAAACATAAAACTTTATTTAATCACAGCATTTGTTCAATCTGCATTCCACTTGTGTCAATAACATGTTCAAAGCGTGTTGAAACATGTTCAACAGAATCACGAAATTATTCTTGAGAACTTGCAGCGACATGTCGTGTTATGCTTGCTTTCTGTTGATCATGTTTTAACACGCTTTGAACATGTCATTGACAGAAATGGAATGCGGATTACACAAATGCTGTGATAAAATAAAGTTTTATATAATAACCAGAGGGAAGTATATTCAACTAGGTAAATTATATCTAATGGTTGGAGTATCATAGTTGAGATTTTTTCCAACAGAGCGAAAATATGCCGGGACCAGGACTCGAACTGGGTACTTTGGTTTGCCGTACCAACGCTCTCCCGACTGAGCTATCCCTAAGATATCCTGGCTGGCATATTTCATTCTTAATTGTTGGACAAAAGCGCTGCAGTTCGCCGCCTTGTCCAACAAATAAGAGTGAAATATGCCAGCCTGGATATCGTCGGGATAGCTCAGTAAGGGACCGAAGTACCCAGGTTCGAGTGCTGGTCCCGGAATATTTTCGCTCTGTTGGAAAAAATCTCAATTATGATACTCCAACCATTAGATAAATAAAGTTTTATGTATTCGATTTGTGTTTCCAGTTCTTTATGCGCCAATTTTTTACCTGGTGGTCAAAATATGAACTTTTTTTTATTTGGTCCATATAACGTATATACTAATTTTCAACGAAATACGTCAACCTAAACGGGCTCCAGATTGGTCTTAATTGTATAACTTTAATGTAACCACACTGTATATGTAAACTTGTCTGTTTTTTTTACTCGCAAATATGCCGTGCATTTGTAACTGAACTTAACGAAAACCAAGAAAGATTATTTTTTAATGAATCTGTTAATAACTGATTTTCTAAATTAGACAGTTTATTTTTCAATTGCTTTTATGTCCCACATAATTATTGGTTCTACATTTAAAAAATCAGCTTCAAACGTAAAGCTTGGAAAAAGTATTTGTATAGTAATATATATCTATTGATATATATCACCACACTTTGCAGTCAAGTACACTGTAACAAAAGACAAATGTTTCTTAATCTACGACAATAACATATAATCACTTCTTCCGAGTTATTCATGATTCAGAAAAGCATTCTTTATCATTAGAAAACTCAGAAACCAATATATTTTCGAGATTTCTTTGACTAAAAAAGTCACTGTCAGAGACAAAAATTCTTTGTCTACAGAAAAACATACTCAATAACAAGTGAAAAATTCATTTACTTCAGTTCTGACTGATAATATAAAAAAATATCATGCACAATGATATTTTGAAAATAAATATCAAATATATAAAAATATCGAAAATATCAAACATCATGATATTTTGAAAAAAAATCTGATATATATCATGATATATATCCATTGATATATATCACTAAACTTTGCAGTCACGTATACTGTAACAAAAGACAAATGTTTCTTAATGTACGAAAATAAAATATAACCACGGACAAATATTACAACCACATCTTCTGAGTAATTCATGATTCAGAAAAGCATTCTTTATCATTAGAAAACTCAGAAACCAATATATTTTAGAGCTTTCTTTGGCTAAAAAAGTCACTTCCAGAGACAAAAGTTCTTTGTCTACAGATAGACATACTTAATAGCAAGTGAAAAAATAATTTACACCTGTTTTGACTGAAAATATCAAAAATATCATGCACAGTGTTATTTTGAAAATAAATATCAAATATATGAACATATAAAAAATATCAAACATTATGATATTTTGAAAAAAATATCTGATATATATCATGATATATATCCAATGATATATATCATCAAACCTTGCAGTCAAGTACATTGTAACAAAAGACAAATGTTTCTTAATGTACGAAAATAGAATATAACCACGGACAAATAGTATATAAACACTTCTTCCAAGTTATTTATGATTCAGAAAACCGGTCTTTATCATTAGAAAACTCAGAAACCAATATAGTTTCGAGATTTAGAGATTTATAAAACAAAGTTTCTTTTTCTGTCACTGATTTTCGGAAACGCTTCTGAGTAGTAAAATGTATTAATCAAATTTTCTAAACCAGAATGTCAGTTTTTAAGATACTATCTATTTAAACTCGTGTTTGTAAAAATTTCAACACCATGAAGGAATCATCAGAATTAAATGAAATTTAATACACTAATGACTGGTATTCATACAAACAAAAGATTAATTTTTTCGAAGCAAAAAAAATATATATATTAGTCCAAAATCAGCATTTGATGTAGCCACCACGCACTGCTATAAGTGCTTCTATACGACTTGGGATGGAGTCAAACAAATTTTGAATGTCTGCCTGGAGAAGAACATTCCATATTGTTTGTATACGTTCCCAAAAACCATCTGTAGAAGCTGTAGGACGACCAACGAAAACCAAAACGCCGACCAAAACGCCGACCAACGAAACCCCACACATGTCCAATCAGCAACATATTCGGCGAATACGCAGGCCACGGATGAAGCTGTATATGTTCTGCTGACAAGAAGTCTTAAGCATTCCTTGCTACACGGGCATTATCCTGTTGAAAGATAGTTCCAGGAATGCCTTGAAGGAAAGGAACGACTTGGGGCACCAGCACTACACTGATGTACGGTGCAGCAGACGTCGATGAATTGACAAAGCAGCCACTGATACACCTGTAGCAGTTGACCAATGTGCTGCCAACTGTCTAGATAAATCTGCACGGTCCGTGAGCGCCATGCGGACCAGGTGCCTATCATCGCGTGCTGGCATCACCTTTCGGGTTCCACTCCCAGATTTCCGAATTGTTCATCTTCATTAGCAGCGCTTAACTTGGCTTTTCCGCTACACTACATAATCAAAAATATCTACAAAACCCTCTTAACAATTCCTGAAAAATAGATTTCTATTTCATGGACAAAATCACATGTCGGAACTGTGGGTAACGAAAAAGCGGATTCTCTCGCAAAACATGCTATAACAAAAAATGAGTATAACGCAAAACTAGATCTCTTAATTCCAACTTCAATAGTCCAAAGCTACCGTAATTTCCGGCGTATAATCCGCAGCTCAAAGAGTCGTTTTTCGACCCAGAAATATTATTTTATAAAATGTAACTTAAAAGATCGCTGTAAATATTTAACTACAATTATTGAATAAAATATCTGGGTCGAAAAACGACTCTTTGAGCTGCGGATTATACGCCGGAAATTACGGTAATTTACTAAAAAAGCTCTCGATGATTTGCAACGCTCATGGACCAACTCCTTAAAAGGAAGAGATATCTACATTATTCTTAACAAAGTGAATCCAGATTTCATTTGTGAACACCCAGTCTTAGCTTATTACTTAAGCAACTATGGCAGTTTTCCAGATTTTTTACATAAAATAGGTAAACGTAAATCAGCTATGTGTCCATGTGGAAAATCTTCAGGAAATTCAATTCATTATATCTTCAGAAACTGTCCGCTAATGAAATTTCAATTCAAATTCAACAAAAATAAAACACTCAGAAAGAATTTACGAAGAACTCTGTTGGATCCAATCAATTATGTTAAGGTCACAGAAAACTATAATATTCTAAACAAAAACGTTTCATATATCTCTAAAAGTTTATAAGAACTGTCATAAATTACATATATTTCAAAAAATTATAATATGCAAATTCATTATGATTATCTATTAATTTTAAATACTGTTGCCTTTTCATTCTGCACAATAATTCTGCTTCTAACTTTTGAAAATGTTTTAATTAAAATTTCTGTATAATTAATTATTTTTTAATCTTTCTGGGTAGTTTAAATTTAGTTAACGTGATTGTTTAAAGTTACAGTTGAAATATTGAAATGTAAATACTGGATTTGGTAATTTTGATGAACATTGATATTAATGTTTGATGTAGTACAAGTGTAGTTGCTTATGAATATCACTATAATTAATTTCATTTGTCTTTAAAATCTCTTGCTGCTCGATGTACAAAATGAATTGTTATTGATATCAACTCATACACAATTTAGCAATTTTGTAAATAAGTATTTATCTTTGAATATTCATGATATGCAAACATGTTATACTTTGCAACGATTGATAGAAATTTTAGTATATATATATATTTTTTAAATTGGTAAATACTGTGTAAATGCTTATTAACTACTGCTTTTCTAATATAATTTGTGTCAGAATATCGAAATCTTAGATCAAGATCTATGTGCAACTTACAATTTCGCTCGCCCAGCCATAGGCGAATTGGGCAGCCCATGTGATTATTATTGTATGTATCTTAATATTGTATAATATTGTATATATCTTTACATTCAATTTAAATTCGTCATCTGAACGGAGACTATATTATATACGGAGATAAAGCTGTACGGTCCGTCAGCGCCATGTGGACCAGGTGTCAATCATCGCTTGCTGACATCACCTTTCGGGTTCCACTCTCAGATTTCCGAGTTCTCCATCTTTACCTCTCAGACTCTCTCGGCTGTCTCTCGGGATCTTCCTTTGCCCGTTACCTCCTGGGTCCGGTCTTCTGGCTGTGGTCCGGTTAGTGGCAGAAATTGTTTTTCCTCTTGTGAATTTTTTGAGCTTATACCTCACCGTTGGCTTTCCACGAGTGGTTGATTTCTTTAAATTTCTGTAAATTTCTGGTCCACTACTTCCAAACTCACATCCTTGTGCTACTGTTACGCTGCACACGAGCTGCTATTGCATGACTGGAAAGTCTTCCTTTATGAAGGCCGACGATTCTCCTCCGTTCAAACTTCGTTAGTTGTTGAAATGTCACCCGCTTTCGTCGAAGAGGCATAGTTACGTCTCACCTAACGTTTACCAATAGCAACACCGTATCTGTACTATACCGGTATAGTAAGTACCGTTACAGTACAGATAACCGGTACTTACTGATACCGGTTATCTGTAAGTAACCGGTTAACAGATAACCAAAGACTATTTTCAACGTCCCGTTACAGCCCTCCATTTATACGGTTTCAGCAGCAGTCCAGAGGGCGCTGCTCAGCCCACGCATGCTTGGTGACTCTGAAATTTTAATCATTTCCATAACACACTATACTTTGCATTTGCTGAAAATTTCAGCTCAATCGCGTCATTCCTTCATGGTGTTGCATTTTTCACAAACAGGAATATACAATTAAACATTTTCAGCTGCGTAATTGAATTTATACATGCAATGCTAACAAAATAATATTAAGTTTAATGTTAATGTTAATGCTGTTAATTTATCATACTTGTCAGTAAAACATGTTTGTTGGACATGAAAATGTTTACTTGAGAGTCATCTACTAGCATTGGGAAAAACTATATTCCGGGTGTAGAAAACTGACTAAAACACTATAAAAACTACTCGGAAGCGTTTCCGGAAATCTGTGGAAAGAAAAGATAACTTTTTTTTTATATATAAATGCTTCTTTAAATATAAAAAATATGAGTTGTAATTTTCCAACTGGACAAAAAATGCCAGGATTCGAACCTGGGATCTTTTGGCTGAAGCTGTCAAGGCTTTACCAACTGAGCCATCCCGGTCGAATCTGGAGGACCTAATTCATCCAGTTAACTTTATTGATCATAGCATCTGGTCTGACAATTTTTCAACTGGATGACAAATGTCCGGGCCAGGATTCGAACCTGGGATCTCTTGGCTGAAGCTGACAGTGCTATACCAATTGTTCCATCTCGGTCAGATATGGAGGACCTAATTCATCCAGTTAACCTTATTGATCATAGCATCTGGTCTGATATCTGCTATGATCTGGCAGATGCTATGATCAATAAGGTTAACTGGATAAATTATGTCCTCCAGATTCGACCGGGATGGCTCAGTTGGTAGAGCACTGGCAGCTTCAGCCAAGAGATCTCAGGTTCGAATCCTGACCCGGACATTTTTCATCCAGTTGAAAAATTACAACTCATATTATTTCTTTACCATTTTGAATAATTGTGTTAAAATTAATCGAGTATAAAAAAGTATGTTGGTTTCTGAGGTTTCTAAATATAAAGCACGCTTTTCACAATCGTGGGTAGCTCGGAGAATGTTATTGTATATTTTTGTTAGTATGATTCTATTTTCATAGACTAACATCTTTATTTTTTTACTGTGTGCACAAAAATTATTATTTACCTATCAAACTTTGTTTAAAATAAAATGATAACTATTCTACATTGAAATCTCATTTAAAACAAGTCTGTTTTTCATCAGCTTAATTGGATTAAATAGTTTAACGTGTTAAGGTAGTATTATGTATCTTAAATTTTAATAAAAAACTGTTTCAAGTTTTGAATAAATAATTTCATTTTTAACTAACTTTTTTTTTTTATTACTAAAATACAAAAGTAGTTATTTAATAATTACCTTAGATAATGAGATTAAATAAATAACCTGTCTTAAATAAATTTAAATCATCTTAAAAATATAATTGTATTTTATGAATACAAGCACATTATCCAGAAGTTCTATTAAATTCTTAATAAATAAAGAATTTTACTCAAAAAATTTCTTGTAATTCTTAATATATTTAATCTAAGTAATTGCTGTAACTTGATGGTAAAGCACTGCAAGTGATGGTTTATCAATATTGCTTGCGGTTGCATAATTTTCGTTTAATTATAAGTTCAACGAAAATTGCGCACGTAAACAAGAAAAAAAAAAACATATCAAAGTTCTTATTTTCACGTTGTTAAGATAATAAGTGCATTTTTAATTCACTTAGGTACAAAAATTGTATGTGGATAATGACCTTGGATATATAAATTAGACAAATTTAAATACAAATGAAAAAATGTATTAGATTTTATAAATACAAATTCAATAAAGAATTATTATTACTCATTAAATACTTTTTCTCCGCATAGAGCATTAGATTTTAATTATTCGTTGATTGAATTATTTTATTTTATCAAATGAAATTTCTATAACTTAAAGTTAAAACAGTGCAAGTGATGGTGTGTGTATCGTTCGTTTAATTAAAAAGTTAACAAAAGTTTAGTTCTTACAGAGACTCAAAATATAGTATCTCATTATTATTGTTTCTTAATCAGAAAATTTTAATTAATAAAATAATTGCTGAGTTTTTCCAGTCTATAAGATTTGTTTGTATCAAAATATCATTTATCACTTGAATGTTTGCCATTACGAAAATCTATTTAAATCTAATATAAAATTTAATTAGTATTTATTGAAATGATATGTCTTTTAATTTTACCCTGAGTTCATCTGAAATTATTTAATGAAAAAATGTATTTATAAAATAATACGGCTTATAATTGCTTACCATTATTTATTTATTTATTTGCATTTGATCTCAACTAATCAATATTTTACAACTTATTATATTTATTCTAATGATTTTTTTAGCATTCCAGCTTTTATTTGCTATTTCATTTTCTTAATATTTCTTTTAACATAAGTTCGTCTAAAATTTATATAATTTATTCAACTAAAATTGCTATTTCTTTCTAATATTATGTAATAAATAAAGGTATTCAAATAATAATGAATCTTTTGTAAATAATTTTCATTAGATTTAAAAACTTAAAGTGAAGAAATTAAAAACTATCTAAATTTTTCTGATAATCTTTACGGATGAAGAACATAAAATGATTTATAGATCATCTTTTTAGAAACGTTGTTGAATTGTAATTACTTTCTAATATTATATAATAAATGAAGGTATACAAATAATAATGAATCTTTTGTAAATAATGTTCATTAGATTTTAATTACTTTAAAAAAAGTTAAAGTGGAGAAATTAAAAATTATTTAAATTTTTCTGATAAGCTTTACGGATGAAGAACATAAAATGATTTACAGATCATCTTTTTAAAAACGTTGTTGAATTGTAATTTATTTCTAATATTATATAATGAATGAAGGTATTCAAATAATAATGAATCTTTTGTAAAGCATGTTCATTAGATTTTAATTACTTTTAAAAAAGTTAAAGTGGATAAATTAAAAACTATCTGAATCTTTATGATAATCTTTGCGTTTCCCCCTTTATACTTAACCAATGAACCCCAAAAGTAATCAGAGATGCGCCTTATCACAATGAACCTACATACAAAATGTGAAGCAAATCGGATAATTCTGCCTGAAAACCCATTTATCTAAATTAAGGGGGAGAATAGCCCTCTGTTCCCGCCCTTTATACTTAGCCAATGAACCCCCAAAACTAATCAGGCCTTAAATCAGGGCCCAAAACTAATAATCGCCTTATCACAATGAACCTATAAGCAAATCAGATAATTCTGAATTAAAAGCACATCTATCTAAATTAAGGGGGAGGGGATTCCCTCCCTTTATACTTAACCAATGAACCCTCAAAACTAATTAGGGAAGCGCCTTATCGCAATGAACCTATATACAAAAATTGAAGCAAATCTGATATTTCTATGAAGAGTTATCGCGTTTGTACTTACATACATACGTGCATACATACATACATACGTACATACAGAACCTGCGGGCACATTAGCTCTCAGGCTTTGATAGCCTGTGAGGTAAAAACTGGAGTTATAATCATTCAAAGTGTGTATACATTTTTCTGACGCACCCTGTATATTGGTTACAACATTTGATTTAACAATTCTACATGGAAATCTCTTTGGAAATGAGTTTATATTTTCCCAGCTTAATTGGACCAAAATTTTACAGTTACTAAATCCGTTTAATCTTACGTATCTTATCAATAAACTACTCTTTCAATTAAAGACAAATTAACTGGATTTATAATTCACTGAAGTACAAGATTTCTTTCCTGATAATGACCTTGGAAAAGGAAATTAAATATCTGTTTCAGACAAATCTAAATATAATTAATATTTTTTTATTGGGTTTTATAAATACAAATGCAATATAAAATCTCAATTAATTTCTTATTGAAGTAGGATTTTTCTCCGAATGTTCGCTGTTTCTCTTAATTTACTTTATCTTATTAAATTGATAATAATGAGAGAATAATTTAAATCAATAAAATTCAGCGTTTGCGTAACATTCGATTAATTGAAAATTAAATGAAAATTATTATACGCAAACAAGTTCTTAAATAGAGTCAGGATATTAAATATCTCATTATATTTGTTTCTCAATTTGAAAATTTAAATTAAAAATTTGTAAATAGTTTTTTTCTAATTTATTAATTTCAATTTATTTACCTTTTATAATTTATTTGTAGAGAATTCTGTTTTATCTTCCAAATAAATTTTATCATTATAAGTTTAATGTAATTAACATTCCTTTGAATGGCATATTTTATTACGCTTTAACAATTTCGTAGTTTTATCCTGAAATCATGTGAAATTAACACATAAATAATTATACAAAATAGCTTATGTTATTTTATTATCTATATTACCTATTTTTTTATCAGACATTATTACACATGGGTTTTTTTGGCGATGTCTACGTGCATGATTTCCATTACCATACCATTACAAAAAGGTGAAATATTATGTTACTATTCATAATAATACTTGTCAAAGACAAATCTATTCTTTATTCTATCAATATACATATAGTCTCTTTTAATTTTGCCGTAAAGCTTATGTCAAGATTAAAAGAGACTATATGTATATTGATAGAATAAAAAATAGATTTATCTTTGACATGTATTATTATGAATTATAACATAATACTTGACCGTTTTCTAATAAGTTCATATATAAGTTTATATTAATTCATAGTATCCTTTGAAAAGTATATAGACATACTCTTCAAAAAAAAAAATTGTAGACTTTCGTTAAAATGGCTATGCTGAATCTCTCCACTGGGCATTTAACTTTCTTTATCGCAAATGAAGATCTTTTTAAAAAAAATACATCGATCAGCTTTGAAACTCAAGAATTAAAATCGTCTACTATCGTTTAGATTAGTTGGCCAATCTTTTAAATACACACATACATACAGTAGAACTCCAATTATCCGAATCAATTGGGACCGGACCTTATTCGGATAATCAAAAATTCGGATAATTGGATTTTTTCCAAAGAAAGGGGTATATTTTAATTAATTACTGTATGTAGGGGAGATGGGGGATGAATGGGACAAGGGATGGATGGGGCGCTCTCAATATTTCAGGCAATAAACATTTTTTTTTAGTTACTTGCTATCCTCATAGATTTCACTACCATAGTGTGCTTCAGAACCAAAAGCAAGAGCACATGGCTGTTTTCAATTTTCTTCAAATTTGCATTTCCTGAAAACTCTGTTTAAAAGTAATTTTTTTTACATTTGAAGTTACTTAAATATCTTATGCAATATAAGCAATTAAGATATGTTGTAGTTTTTTATTTAAAGGCTCAATATTGGTAATTAAAATGAATGCATATTAACCATTGTGACAAAATAATTTCTGAGACAAAATAGCTGACAATTGAATATATGCATCATGGGGATGATTGGGACATTTCAAATGGGGATGAAAGGGACTGCTTCATTCGTCCCTAGAGGATACTAATTTTTTTTTTATTAACTAAATAATATTATATAGGTTGATAAATTAATACTTTATGGAAATTTTTCTTTTAACATTTCATCCTCTTTGTAGCCATCATCTTCAGTCCACCGTTTATGGGCCTTTTAAGGCAAAGCTGAGATGAGTCCAAGATCATTGACTAACAAATAATCCTGGAGATCATATTACAATTTATAATCTCTCAGCTTTTGCCAAGGCGGCATTTTTGTCAGGTTTTAGTCCTTAACACTGAATACGGGGAGGAAAACGTTTGTGTCCCATTCATCCCTGCTGTGGGGATGATTGGGACATAGAAGAACTTTTTTTTAAATTTAATTTATATATCCGTATAATAATAATCTTGAACAAATATTGTGCATAAGATGTAGTCAAACACTTAAAGTTTGACATGTGATATATAATATTGATAATAACTTATATAAAATATTTAAAATAAATATTTTTTGTGAAAATGTCCCATTCATCCCCCATCTCCCCTATGTTGAAAATGGGAGAAAAAAATTATTTTTAAAGAAAAGGAGCTTTTAATTAATTAAATGAAAAGGCAACACTATTACATATTAAGCGTACTTACAAGTGCTGTACATTAGTACAGTATGTATATACCGTACTGTAAATGAAAGTCATTACTTGCTGAACATCTCGGTCAAAGTAAGTTGTTTGACAGTCTTCATCCGTTTTCGGGGAGCCAAGTCGCGCATCCGCTTGACTCAGAAGTTGCATGTGGTCACACTCGGGCTGACGCTCCATCCACTTCAACGCAGGCGCAGTTACAAGGCCGGCAAATGCTTCACCAGCTGATGGTCCCGTGTATGCTTCAACTTCGACATTAAGGTCATTTTCTTCCTCGACACTTTCTTCTCTCACACTTTCAATAAGTTCATCATCATTTAGAATTTGAAACCCAGGGTCTTCGCTGCGGGAAAGACAATAGCGCGCGTAGACAGAATCATTATTTTGGGAATCGCAGTACGTTTCCGTCTTCATTTGTTTTTCTGAAATTCTGAAAGTGATTTGGATAATCAGCGATTCGGATAGTTGGAATTCGGATAATTGGAGTTCTACTGTATATATATAGTTCCAATATAGTGAATATATAATCATAGAAATATACCTTGCAGTTCTTTCGCCATTACAATATCCAAAAACGTTTTCACTCTAACTAGAGCATCTTCAGTTGTTAACTTTCAAGTATCTTCAGTATTCAATATTAAAAGAAGAACTAAAAAATGATGCGTCAAGCATAGATTATAAAACACTATCCAATACAATCAGAATACTCTAGCAAAACTTAACAGTTTAGAAAAGGCATAACACATTTGAAAACCCAATTTCAACAGTTAATATCAGTAGTCAAACAAAATATCTGAATCCTTTTGTGCAGCCCTGTACATTATATATAGATTTGTATGTATACTACATAGTATGCTAAAATTTACTTCAGCTGGGAAATATATAGCACAATTGAAAATTCCTCTTCAGCAATTTTCCGTCAATAAACGGAAATGTGCCTGAGATCCTTTGAGCAGCCTTGTATATGATCTATAGAATTTATAAGCATTAATTAATGTGAAAAAAATAGTTATCCATCAATTATTGTTCATAGACAGTAATCTCTATGGAAATGAGTTTATATTTCCCCAGCTTAATTTTACCAAACTTTACAATTGTTAAATTCTTTTAATCTTGCGTATATTATGAATAAAGTAACTCAATCAAAGGCAAATTAACTGGATTTTTAAATCACTGAAGTACAAGATATCTTTTTTGATAATGAACTTGGAAAAGGAAATTAAATATCTGTTTCAGACAAATCTAAATATAATTATTTTTTTTAATTGGGTTTTATAAATACAAATGCAATATAAAATTTCAATTAATTTCTTATTGAAGTAGAATTTTTCTCCGAATGTTCGCTGTATCTCTTAATTTACTTTAATTATTAATTTTCTATAGCGAGAGAATAATTTAAATCAATAAAGTTCAGCGTTTGCGTAACATTCCATTAATTGAAAATTAAATGAAAATTATTGTACGCAAACAATGTTAAGTTCTTAAATAGAGTTAGGATATTAAATATCTCATTATATTTGTTTCTCAATTTGAAAATTTAAATTAATAAATTGTAAATAGTTTTTTTTCTGTTTATTATTTTCAATTTATTTTCATTTTACAATGAGATTTGTGTAGAAATCTGTTTTGTCTTCTAAATAAATCAGTATATGTTTAATGTAATTAACATTCCTTTGAATGGCATATTTTATTACGCTTTAACAATTTTGTAGTTTTACCCTGAAATCATGTGAAATTACGCATAAATAATTATGTAAAATAGCTTATGTTATTGTATTATCTATATTACCAATTTTTTATCAGACACATCGTTTTTTTTTTTTTTTTTTTTTTTTTTTTTTGGCAATATCTACGTGCATGATTTCCATTACCATGTCATTACAAAAAGGAGAAGTATTATGTCACAATTCATAATAATACATGTCAAAGACAAATCTATTTTTTATTCCATCAATAAACACACAATCTCTTTTAATTTTGCCGTAAAGCTTATTTCAAGATTAAAAGAGACTATATGTATATTGAAAGAATAAAAAAACAGATTTGTCTTTGTCATGTATTATTGGGAATTATAACATAATACTTGACTTTTTTCTAATAAGTTTATATATTAGATTATATTAGTTCATAGTATCTTTAAAAAGTACATGGACATACTCTTTTTAAAAAGTTTGTAGACTTTCGTTAAAATGGCTATGTATATTCTTTTTTATAGTCAGAATATATCCCATTATGAAAATCTATTTAAATCTAATATAAAATGTAATTAATCTCTGCATTGGGCAGTTAACTTTCTTTATTCGTAAATGAAGATCTTTTTTAAAAAAAACATCGATCAGCTTTGAAACTCAAGAATTAAAATCGTCTACTATCGTTTTGATTAGTTGGCCAATCTTTTAAAATACATACATATATATATAGTTCCAATATAGTGAATATATCATCATAGAAATATACCTTGCAATTCTTTCGCCATTGCAATATCCAAAAACGTTTTCACTCTAACTAGAGCATCTTCAGTTGTTAACTTTCAAGTATCTTCAGTATTCAATATAAAAAGAAGAATTAAAAATGATGCGTCAAGCATAGATTATACAACACATTCAGAATACTCTAACAAAACTTAACAGTAAACATTTTTGAAAACGCATAACACATTAAAAATCTCAATTTCAACAGTTATTACCAATAGTCAAACAAAATATCCAAATACTTTTGTGCAGCCCTGCACATGATCTATAGATTTGTATGTATACTACATAGTATACTAAAGTTTACTTCAGTTAGGAAATACATAGCACAATTGAAAATTCCTCTTCAGCAATTTTCCGTCAATAAACGGAAATGTACGTGAGATCCTTTGAGCAGCCTTGTATATGATCTATAGAATTTATAAGTACCAATTAATGTGAAAAAAATAGTTAACCATCAATTATTGTTCATAGACAGTACTGTAACCAAATTGTTTTGTGTCCCTGTAAATGAACAATACATTCTATGCATACCATATTCTAAAGTAAACGCCTTATAGTACATCTCAGTAATATGTATCAATTTGAATATGCGTAAAATAGTTAAATTTCATCAAAATACGCTGCAAACCATTTTTCCCCATAGACCGTAATGAAATAACATCATTCTTTTGAGTGTCCGTGTAAATGAACGATACATTCTATGCACACCATATTCAACAATAAGTCCCTTGTAGTGCACCTCAGTGCTATCTATCAATTTTAATATGTTTAAAAGGATATAGCATCATTAAATTACGTCGTAAATGATTTTCCCCATAGACCGTAATGTAACGGAATTTTTTTAGTGTCCCTGTAAAAGAACCATAAATGCTACACACTTTATTTTTAACACCAAACATTAAATAGTAAACCCCAATAACATGTATAAATTTCAAGGCAATGCGAGTATATTTTCGTGAGGTAGAGCACGGACAGAAGACAGACAGACAGACAAATCTAATTCATAAACACTTTTCAACTGTGTTGGAAAGTGTTTAAGAAGAATACGTCAAACAAGTAAAGTATGGGTTTTTAAAGATGACCCCAAACCAACATTGGTGAAACGACATCGTGCAATGGAAAAAGTAATGTATACCGTTGTTTTCAGAAATACAGGGCTGTTCAAAGTCATAAAGCTAGAGGGACAGAAGACAATTGCAGTTAACGGATACACCACTAAGTGGCTAATAAAATTCCTCAAGAGAGGACTCTGTATGTTAGGGGACTCATTCATCACCATGACAATGCATCTTCTCATTCAGTAATGATTAAGGCTCGAACAGTGCACAGACTTACTTCGGTTTCTTTTCTTGCGGTATGTCGGAATCTTTGATATTTTATGACTTTCTCAGGCTGTCTAAAGTTCAGTAGTCAAAACGGAAGCAGTTGACAGCTGTTGACACCAACCCTTTCTTTTGTTGAATCTTCCATTTCTTTTGTTCCAGTCATAGATTGGTTCGAGAAAAAAGGGAAGATTGATATCTCAGGCTGACTTGCTCGTGAACGCACTAAACGCAACCTTATGGTCGAATTTCTTGATCAAAAAATGATCAAAGTGACATCCTCCCTATTCTCCTGATCTTGCTATGTGTGACTTTTGGCTACTATTTTAATCTAAAGACAAATTTATGTGGGCGTCGTTAACATTCCGAAGGGATCGGTGAGTTTAGAATAGCATATTTTTTATTTAAAAAAAAATGAGTGGCTTGAGGCATAACGGGTCTTTTAGTTTATTATTAAAGGTAAAATTTTTATCCGAAAATTTCGTTGTTTACCTAAATTCACTTTACCTTATTAAAAAGTATTGATTTAAAAATAAACACAGCAAGTGTTGACTTAGCAATACTGTTCATTGTTTGCGTAGTATTGGTTTAATTTAAAATTCAGCTAAAATATTTGTACATAATTTTTTTTTTCACAGATGATTCAAAATACAATGTCACATTATTTTAGTTTTGCAATTTAAAATTTGAAATTAATAAACTGTAAACAGTTTTTTTTTTAATTTACAGAGAATGGTATTTGTAGAGAAATTATTTTTATAATCAGAATCTATGCCATTATGAAAATCTATTTAAATCTAATATAAAATGTAATTAATATTTCCTTAAATGACACGTACTTACATTTTCACAGTTTTGTAATTTGAAATTATTAAATAAATACATTTATGAAATAATGAAACTTAAATTAAATATTAAATAACTGTTTTGACATTTTATCGCGATTAATTAATTTTTTTTAATTGCATGATTTCATTACAACTTCCCAAGAATAATAAAAAAATATTCTTGGAAATGCATTACTTGGATTATCATAAAATAACAACAATGTAACACGAAAATAGCTTTTGAAACAATTCTTTGTTTGGTCAGTATAATTATAAAATTTTATTCTTATTAAATCCCTTTACATTTATTTATATAATATTTCAATAAAGCGCTCTTTTAGTTGTAGCAAAATTAATTCCATTTTCAATGCACATTTTTTTTTTATAATGACCTTGGATAATGAAATTAAATACTTGTCTTAGACAACTTTAATTGAAATTTTAACAAAAAATTAGTTATTTCTATGTATTTTGTAATTAGATTCAAAATATAAAATCTCATTATTATTGTTTCTCAGTTTGAATATTGATTTTCATAGCTAATATGTATGTACGTTCATTCTAAAAATTTATATGTTTGTGATATGATTTTTAATAAATAAATAAATAGAGGTGGAGTAGAGAAGCTAAAAACTTCAGAGGTTACCTCCTCCACTCACAAGGAAGGTCTCCTTAAAGCGCATACTCAGAATATTTTGAAAAAATTGCTAATACTACTCACGTACTACTCATGAAGGATCCGTAAAATTCAGCTGCGAAATCACAGTAGAAAATCTGTAAAAAAATAAAATACTTTGGAGTATTTGGCGCAAAAAGACGCGATTTGGCGAGAAAAACTTTTTCGTCGCCAAATTCAAGCGATTTCAATGTATTTGAAAATTTCTGGTAAAATAAGTGTTTAAATGCTTAGTACTTTATGAATTTAAACTTCAATGATTAAATAGTTTATTACTTGTTTTATAAGCTTATATTATATATGTATATAAGTTAAGTATTGCTAAAGTTATTTAATTTTATATAGTTTCGCCTGCTGTATAAGTTTAAGTGTATTTTAACAGTTACTCTCCGATTAAGAACGCTCTCATTATACATTTCGATTTTGAATAAGTCATTGTTTCCACGGTAACAAGACTTTTCTCTTGTCTCCGAGACTAACAATATAGTGGTCAAATTGACAGTGCTCAGAATCGGACATTTTTAGTTTGAAGCATTTTTAATCCATTTAAATTTTGTTCTAAACCGTAGAATACAATCGTTAATTTTCTTTAGAAGTACATATAAATGCATATGGCAAAACCGTAGTTATAAAAGTGACTTTATTTAAGTTAAACTTACTTAAACTAGTTCAGTATAAAGAGTAGAAAACGTTTGGAACAGATGCTTTACACTCACGCAGCGATGCTTGGCGACTTTTTGGTTGGCGCGAATTTCAAACCCTCGCCAAACCAATAACTTAATACAATGGCTAGGTTGACATTAAAGGAAAAAATCCCCTATATTTGGCGAATTTTTTCCTTTTTATAACCGATTAAAAAAAAAAAACTGTGCGTGAGTGTATGACATCATAGCCAAACGTTTTTCCTAAAAGAGTATTTATCGTATTTTTAAAAATGTCATTATGTCGCCAACCCAGCGATAAATCGCCAAAACACGAAACTTTCATATTTATTTTACGACCATTATATCGAGGTTCCGCAGCAAATTTTTTTATAAACGTATATATCCTAATGAGAAGAATATTCTGTAATTTTTCTTTTTTTCTAAATTTTCTGAGTATGCGCTCATGGAGATCTTTTTTGTCAGTGTCTAATGAAAAGTTTTATTGATAAACTTCATGCAGCGTCTTTTTTAGTTTATAATGAATGACGTTTGCATTGAATTGTTTTATCATCAAAATTAATGTATGTCATTATGAAAATCTATTTAAATCTAATGTAAAATGTAATAAATATACATTTAGGCAGTATATATTTTAAAAATTTTGTAGTTTTACTCTGATATCATCTAAAATGACTGAATTAATAAACATACATAAAATAATAAATCTTATACTTACTTTTGATTATTTATTTATTCATTTGCATTTGAATTCAATTAATTAAAATTTTCTAGGTGACTACTTTTATTCTAATGAATTTGTTTTAGAAATACTTTTCTTTATAACATTCCAGCTTTTATTTAATATTTCCTTTTCTTAATAT
The DNA here is from genome assembly GCA_963931845.1 of Maratus michaelseni. NCBI lineage: Eukaryota > Metazoa > Arthropoda > Arachnida > Araneae > Salticidae > Maratus > Maratus michaelseni. The sequence continues at coordinate 112,071,311 of OZ007598.1, read as the reverse complement.
TTCTTAAAGGTAAGTTCCGTATTAAAATTATGTAATCCATTCAACCAAAATTGTAATTTCCTTCTAATATTATGTGATAAATAAAGGTATTCAAATAATAATGAATACTTTTGTAAAGAATTTTCATTAGATTTAAAGTATTTACTTAAGAAGCTTACAAAAGGAAAACAAATGAAGAAATTATAAATTGTTAAAATCTTTCTCATTAACTTCATAGATGAAGTATGTAAACTGATTTTGGGTGCATTTCTAGAGACGCTGGAAAGTAATTTGATATCAACATAATTAAAATTTTGTTCAAAAGAATCATAAATTTGTTATACTATAATTAAACCATCTGTGTTAAAAGGGAAATTCTCATACCCGAGGGTCCTTTTTTTAGTAAAATGAAATATGTATGATAAATGAAAATCGATGATTTTTTTTTTTTTTTTTTTTTTTAAATTTTGAAAACTCTGCATCCATTTTTTTTTATAAATATTAAATTTAAACATGATTTTTTAATAGAATTAAAAAAAATAATTAAGTTTTCTACTTTAATTTTAGCTTTTCTAGTTCTTGAAAAAAATTGAACATTTTAAGAAACTGTAATGGCATTTAATTCACTTCTGCTGAAATATATCGGGGTGGGAAATGTTAGAATCGATCATTTATTGACTAAATAATAAATATAATTATATTAATTCAGATATAAAACATATAAATTGATTTCCTCAAACGAAATAGGCAATATAATCATAAGATAAACATCGAGAAGCAATTTTTATTATTACAATATAATAAACTGCTTATTCACTGGCTATACAATAGGAGAAAAATGATAAGAACAGCACGGATTTTTCTTAAGAATAGAAATTTTACCGTTGGGCTACTTTTAAGTTTAATAGTTTCGATGTAGCATTTTGTAGCATAAAGTTGACAATGTTTCGAGCTTGTTCAAGGGAATAAAACATGCCATGTTTCACAAATAGCGTAACTGAATTCTCTTTTTGGGTTATACAGAACCATTTGTCCATTTTTTTGTCTATTTTGCACAGTTCTCTACAATACCCCAAATGTTCTCTTTTAAATTTAGATCTTGATTATTTGCCGGCCAATTGAGTGTGGAATCACATTTTTGCGTCTTCTGCAGAGTAAATTGATGCATTGTGTTGTAGAAAAATATAATTAAAACATGTAATTTTTTCATCCAGGTTCAACAAATTGTGTTATTACACGCGCATATATACGTAAGTTTATTTTGTCATCGCTCTCGAGGAGTAAATTTCAGCTTACCTCCTGTGAAAAAAGTGATCCAGACCAATAGGGAGTCTCCACCTTGTTAACACGTGGAAAATATGTCTTTTTCCTTTCGACGGTCATCCCAGTATAATTGAATAATGTCCATACCATTGAAATGAAACTTCTTTTTATCAATTACGGTGTTACAGGTCCAAGATGTTATGAATTAAAGGGGTAGCGTAGAACCTTTAAATGAACCACTCCCGCAAATCATCGAAATGAATTTTATTAAATTCAGCACTTTAAATAAATAAAAATGCAAATTCTTGATTAGGGGGATTGCACAACAACAAATATTACGGGCTTTTTCAGCTTATGTTTATATTACAGCTACGTAAGTGTCCAGCATTATTAATATTCTATGCTTTCAAAGATAAACAAAGGCAATGTTCCCCTCCAAAAGTAGGAGAGGGAGTCGAAGATTGGCCTGCTCGTCTGACCCTTCACAAATTATAAAGGATTACAAATTCTGTCAATCTCCTCCGGAATACGAGAAGGGGATCAAAATAGTCGCTGTTCGAAAAATACTAGAAAATGTCCACGCTCGCTTTACAAGGCTGTCATGTAACAACCTCAAAGTTTGTTAGAGAAATATTTTCTTGCCCGGTGTTTCTACAATCACCCGAAAGTAGTTTTTGCCGGGGTAGAAATTAAGCCGGAGTATTTTTCTAAACCTTATGACTTCATCTTTGAGGTTGAGAAAAATCTGCAACCTACCTCGAGTACTCTTTACTCTTAACTAACCGCTTTTTCTTCATCTATCCTCGGTGCTTCCCCTCGAACAATAGGGTTCTTTCCAGCCACTAAAAAGTCTTTCAGATGCGGTAATAACAAAAGTCCGTTATGATCGGTGGAAAAGGGATTTCCCAGGTATATTCTCTCATAACTGAGGTCATCCTGTTTCCCACGATATCTGGGATGGGCGGCTCGACCAAAGAGGTTCCGCTCGGCTCTATCCATTCATCTAGCTGTCTCCAAACTTTCAAGTAGTAAGATTGGTGATGATTGAGCGAAACTTTTGAATTATCCCAGCCGATTACTGGACTTAGTTTTATTTTCGAAGAAAATCCCAAACTCATGGGATCTGCCTATACCTGGCTTTAGGCTTCACAAACAAGGGTTTTGTGTGAGATATAGTGAATTTCTCAGAACGAGGTCTTGTACCTTTTAAACTAGTCAAACATCAACAAAAACATTCAAATTTTAAATTAGTGTATCTTCAAAAACTTTTTTATGTATAAACACGAAATTTTGACTATTGATTAAGCAGATTGTGCTTTTTAATATACTACCATTAGAATATGGTTAGTATTTTACAGAATTTGTGCACTGTTGGAATTAAAATAGCTCTTTTTTCACTCCGTAAGTCATTACGAGCATGATATCTTGAGAACGTATGAATGGAATGTTATGGAATTTGATATTGATAATAAGCACATATGTGTTTTTAAAATAATCTACTCTTAGATAAAAATTATTTCATTAACCATGTAAAGAAAATATTTTTGTAAAGAAAATTTAAAGTTTGACATTTTTAATGAATAAAAATAGTCAGAATTAAAAATCTTATCACTGTAAATACTTCAAATTAGATAATTTTAAACACACATATATGCTTATTATCTAAATCAAATTTCATAACAATCCATGCGTACGTTCTCAAGATACCATGCGCGCAATCACTTACGAAGTAAAAAACATTAATTATTTTCATTTCAATAATGGATAAATTCTGAAAAAGCCTAGTCATTTTCTAATGGTAGCATATTAAAAGGCTAAATCTGTTTAATCAATAGTCCAAATTTCATGTTTATGCCTAAAAAAGTTTTGACGATACACTAATTCAAACTTTGAATGTTTCTATAGATTTTCGTCTCGTTTAAAAGATACAAGACCCCTTAACACAATTTTAAAACAGTCTGTTTGTTGCTTCAAATGTTTCTCTTCCAACTAAATGAGGACTTTTTTATAGACAGATGTTAAATGGAGACAAAGACGTGGTTTTAACATATTTGAGGATTCCCGACCTTTTAAATGCTCTTCTTATAGTCCATACTGATGCTGGCATCATTTTCTTTGCTGTTATTATTTTCTTGAAATCGCGCGAAAAATCAAACATTCGTAGCATTTCAAAAACATTCTCAGCCTTTGTATGGCTATTGAAATACCATAAAAAATCGGATTATGTATGAAATTAAAAATGTCAGTCTTTGAACGTTTAATTTTATCAGCAATTCTTTGAAGTGACCATCCGATGTCATTATAAACTAAGATTTGACCTTTTTTGAAGCCAGAAAGAATTTTTCCTCTCTCCATCTTCAAAAGTGTTTGTGAACCGAACGAAAGCGATCATACTAACTTTTTGGGCGATGCTCAAAAGAAAAAAAAAATCCCCCCCCTCCAACAACACGAAACTTTCTGACACATTTTTTGGTTCATTTTTGAACAAAAAAATATGCTAATTAACCAACATGATTATTGAAGTGATTTGTAATCGAACAGTTTTATTCATTTTCTGATAAAAGAGTTACATCTTGAGTTATAACTATTGTTGTCTCAGGGCGGCGTATTTTCCCTTTCCCGCGCTGTCCCGTCTGACAATTCTGTTCAAAACGTCCACTTTGACATCATTTATTCAAAACTATTCTGCTTTTACCGAAAAAAAAATTTTCTTTACGTACATTATAAATGAAAATATATATATATAAATTACAAAATACTGGCGTCATTGTGACATTTGGGGATCCCATTTGATACGTTTACAAGAAAAAATGAACTAAAAAATGTGTCAGAAATTAGCCAGTTCGGATTGGAGAATAACTTTAATCTTTTGGAGGGTGGTGGTACATTTTTATACCACTTAATTTTAATCTCCAAATGTCACAATGACGCCAGTATTTTGAATTAGTAAAGTTTTTCATTTAAAATGTACGTAAAGAAAATTTTTTACTAATGTTTAAATAAATTTGTTCGTAAATTCTGGTGTCGTTAAATCTTTTTAGCATTTTAGCAACAAAACTACCTTTCACCTGAAAGGGTTAAATGCTTTGATAAATCATATGGGAAAATATCTATCAATCACGAAACGTAGTTTCGAAATAATTACGACTTTCTTATCATTTTCTCCAGAGTAAATTTAACAAAATACATATTATTTTAAAGTAAATTAAACAATATATATAATTTTTATGTTTGGTAAACGATTGCTTTCAGGAGGTCCAAAACACAAAAATCGTTAAATTTTTGAAAATTATTTTATTGTATTAATAAACTCTCTGTTTTTTTTTTCTTTTAAAATGACGTGTAAATAATGTTTCTATATTAACTAGAACTGGATATATTAATTTAATGTTTTCAAAATATAGCTTTCAAGTACTGGTTGTCATGGAAACGTACTTGCGTTTTTCTGCATGACGGGTTTTTACAACAATTCGTTTTTTTAAATTGTCAAGAATCGTTATCGATAAATAGTTCAAAATTCGAACATGTCTTTTTCAATTATTTTACTTTATTTCTGATTCAGAAAATTTGAAAAAAAAAATATTTACTTTTGAAAATATGATTTTTTAAAAATAAGTTACATCATGTTTTAATTTTTACTTTAAATATTTTCAATCTTTTTAAAATTAATATTTAAAAAAATGCTGAATCATAATTAAAACTTATATATTTCTATTTAAATAAACGAAATTTTTTTGAAATTTGACGAATAATATTTCGAGTGACAACGATTTTAAATTACCCCACTTAAAAATATATATATATATATATATATATATATAAATTTAGAAATTTTTTAAAAACTTTATGAGAAGTTTTATGATTTTATTTTGTTTACAAATTATATGGTTAACCATCACAAAAAAATTAACATTCTAATTCAATAAATAAAATGTTTTTAAAATGTGTCCCGGACCACATTAATATTAATTGGAATAATATGTATTTGATTTTAGCACAAAGATTCGCGCATTTACGTAGCAATAGCGAACTAATTTTAAAAAAAAATTTTTAATTGTTTTTATCATTTTGCACCGCTCTGTATACCTCTGCGTACATTACTTCTGTTGTCAACATGCTTTTTCTATGCAATTACAAAACGCACAACATTTAATGAGGTATCATTCGAAAGGGTTTGAAACCAGCTTCTGACATAGTATACTTGCAAACACATGTTTTTCGGTTAAAAATTGTAGTTAATTAAAAACGAGCAGGGAAGACCGAGCTATGCTCGGTCAAAATTAAATTTGAGTTCAAATATCATGACCCATGACCAAAATGACCCACTAATTGAATTTTCTCGAACATGTGACTTAGCCCAACAGTCTTCTCGTGCCGGAAAACCATAGGATGCAAAATTTAGTGTAAATTGAGCCGCTTTTAGATATTGACCCACAATGACCCAGAAATGACCCACTGATCGAATTTTCTCGAACATGTGACCTAGTCTAATGATTTTCGCGTGCCCGAAACTCGTAAAATACAAAATTTAATCAAAATCGTTAGAGCCGCTTTTTAGATAAAATTAATTTGACCCACTTTGACCCAAAAATGACCCCCTAATCGAAAGTTCTCGAACATGTGACCCAGCCCAATAGTCTTCTCGTGCCCAAAAATAGTCGGATACAAAATTTCTTCAAAATCGTTTGGACCGTTTTTTAGATACAATTAGCTTTACTATGACCCAAAATGACCCAAAATGACCCACTAATTGAATTTTCTCGAACATGTGACCTAGCCCAACAGTCTTCTCGTGCCCGGAAACCATTGGATGCAAAATTTAGTGTAAATTGAGCCGCTTTTTAGATCTTGACCCACAATGACCCAGAAATGACCCACTAATCGAATTTTCTCGGACATGCAACCTAGCCCAATGCTTTTATCGTGCTCGAAACTCGTAGGACACAAAATTTAATCAAAATCGTTAGAGCCGTTTTTTAGATAAAATTAATTTGACCCGCGTTGACCCAAAAATGACCCACTAATCGAAAGTTCTCGAACATGTAACCCAGCCCAATTGACTTCTCATGCCCGAAAATGGTCGGATACAAAATTTCGTCAAAATCGTTTGAACCGTTTTTTAGATACAATTAGCTTGACCATGACCCAAAATGACCCAAAATGACCCACTAATTGAATTTTCTCGAACATGTGATCTAACCCAACAGTCTTCTCGTGCCCGAAAACCATTGGATGCAAAATTTAGTGTAAATTAAGCCGCTTTTTAGATCTTGACCCACAATGACCCAGAAATGACCCACTAATCGAATTTTCGCGGACATGCAACCTAGCCCAATGCTTTTATCGTGCTCGAAACTCGTAGGACACAAAATTTAATCAAAATCGTTAGAGCCGTTTTTTAGATAAAATTAATTTGACCCGCGTTGACCCAAAAATGACCCACTAATCGAAAGTTCTCGAACATGTGACTCAGCCCAATTGACTTCTCATGCCCGAAAATGGTCGGATACAAAATTTCGTCAAAATCGTTTGAACCGTTTTTTAGATACAATTAGCTAGACCATGACCCAAAATGACCCAAAATGACCCACTAATCGAATTTTCTCGAGCATGTGACCTAGCCCAATGGTTTTCTGGTGCCCCAAAACGGTAGGATACGAAATTTCGTCAAAATCGTTAGAGCCGTTTTTAAGATAATTTTTGCATATATATATATATATATATATATAACCACCCACAAGATTTGCTCGTATTAGAATATATGATTAAATGAGCATCGTTTTTATAAATGAAATGAAAGATATTTCTCAAATCAATATTGCCACAAAAATAAAATACCGTGCTCAACATTGATTTAAAAAAAATAGTAGAAAAAAGATGCAGTGTGGCATTTCCGGGCGGGTTTATTTTATATTTATGAGTAAGAAACAAAACTGAAATTCAAATGTTTAAAAGAAAAACACACCAGCGATTCATCGAAGCAGTGGTATTTCATGTGTAACCTAAACTGTATGCTTTGTTATATTAAATTGAACTTTATATGCATTTTCCTCAGTCTCGTGTATTCTTCAAAGCGGATGACGTAATCCTCTAATACAGTTAAAATACTATTGTTAATTTTTAATTCTCGCACGTGCCTTTTCCTATCTTCCATCAGAATTTTCTACAACTGTTATGGAATAAATGAGATGATATTCTAGCTTGACTAATGTTGCTTGCATTTATTTTTATCCTTAATTTTTTTTAGAAGTTTAAACCTGCATCTAAAAGAGTATTAGATATTTATTACTAAAAAAATATTAGGCTGCTGTGCGAAATACTTGCTTGGGTTCACTGATAATTGTATAATTGTAGAAATTATGGAAACTTTTCTTTCTGTTAGATAGCTCAATCTTTAACAGTACCACATTAAATAAACTTTTTCTTAAATATACTTAGCATACCTATGTCAATCGTATTTAAATTGTATTTGGTCTATGCATAATTCCGTAGCGAATATCAAGTAAATTTCAAACGCAAAATATTTCTTTAAAAAAAAATATTAATCAATCAAATATGTTGCATTCTGTTCAATAACTTTCTGCCATCTCTCCACGAGCTTCATTATCCCTCTCTCATAGAAATCCTGAGATTTTGGGGCAAATAAGTCATCCAAGTGGTTTTTGAGGACGTCCAGAGAACTGAAGTTCTTGTTATTCAAATTGTTCTATAGCGAACCAAACAAGTGATAACCTGAAGGTTCAAAATCCGGACTATACGGTGGGTGCATCAAAACATCCCATCCAAGCCGCAATAATTTTTCCCGGGTCATCAGAGAAACGTGTGGTCTGACGTTGTTTTGTTGGAACACAACGTTCTTTTTGTTCGCTAATTCTGGCTACTTCTGGATGATTGCTCGCTTTAGTTTGTCCAGTTGCAAGCAGTACCTTGCTCGAATCAATCGCTTGGTTGGGTGATAGCAGCTCATAATTGACGATTCCCTTCCAATCCCATCAGATACAGAGCATGATTTTCTTCGGGTGTAATCCAGCCTTTGCGACCGTCTGAGCAGTGTCTCTGCGCTTTGGCCAGGATATTTTTCGACTGACATTATAATAAACAATACATTTTTCATCGCCAGTGATCATCCACTTCAAATATGGTTCGTTTGTATGGTGTTTGAGCAGCGAATAACAAGAACTTTAGTTCCCTGGACGTCCTCAAAAACCACTTAAATGACTTTTTTGCCCGAAATTCTAAGGATTTCTATGAAAGAGGGATAATGAAGCTTGTGAAGAGCTGGCAGAAAGTTATTGAACAGAATGAAACATATTTGATATATTATTTTTTTTTACTAAATATTTTGCGTTTGAAATTTATTCGATATTCGCTACGGAATTATGCATAGACCCAATACACTTCTGACCAAATCGGGTTTTTTTTATTAATAGTTTGATTGAAAAGTCACATAAGAGTCTAGGATAGAAAAAAATTTACATGATAACTTTAGAGTGGCAAACAATATGCTGTAAGAAATACCGGTACCCATGAAGTTGCATGCAAAGAGAAATATTGTACTTCATTTATAACCAACACTGTGTTAACTGGTGTTTTCCAATTTGCAAAATGTACCGGTAATTTTACTCAAGTTTTATTTAAAAAATATTTCAGACTAGAATTTCTATTTAAAACTATTTAACTTTTTTATTTAACTTATTTCTTTGTTACTATAAGAATAAATAACTAGACATAAATTTAAAGACACTAAACCAACATTAAGATACATTAAAATTAAAATGAAAAAGGACGTTTCGTGCTGAAAACACAGAACCTTATCACTAAAAATATCAATATCACAAACAATTGCAAAAGAATCAGTCTTTGAAAATTAAAAATTAAAGTTACACATCGAGCAAATTGTATATATACTCCTCTGGAACGGCGCAAGCCTCATTCAGGGTGATTTCTATAAGTTAGTATAAAATCTTTCCAAAAATCTTCTGCTTGTATATATGTTGCAAACTGATCTTAAAACACTAGCATTCATAAATTCATATTGATGTTTTCACTGATGAGGTGCTATGTTTATAGAACGAAACGTCTATTTTAATTTTAATTTTAATGTATCTTAATGTTGTTTTAGTGTTTTTAAATTAAAGTTTGATTATTTATTTTTATAGTGATATTTAAAAATTCAGACGTAGAATGTTTATATATTTAAACGCATTTCTTTGTGTTTTTTTATTAAAAAAAAATTCTGGTGGTAATTGAAATATTTTTATTTGGTATCGGTCAAACGACCGGTTGTTGATGTATTTAGTAGTATTAATCAGGGTGGTGCAAAATTTTAATTAGATTAACTATTGAAAACTAACGATTAAAAGTTTAATCATGACTAAAGATTGACGATTGAACTTTATCGTCAATCTTTAGTCATGATTAAACTTTTAATCGTTAGTTTTCAATAGTTAATCTAATTAAAATTTTGCACCACCCTGGTATTAATAGCTATAAATTTATAAAAATAAATTGTATTTTTAATTTATATACTGTGAATATTTCATACAAAACTCAGTTTGTAAACTAATATTATCAGAAAATACCTTATCATAATGTATTTTCCTTTTACTTTAAATTTTTAATGCCTTCATACTTTAAAAATTTTAATGCAAAATAAATTACAATCTTTCATATAAACATTGTAATTGCAAACGGTAAATTTCTATGAACAATAAATTTTCGTTTCAAAATTTAACCCCTGCAGATTTGCATGCAAATTTCTGTGAAATCTCTCTATATACCATTTATTGAATGGAATATAAATTTTAAATTCCTGTGATCTATTTCATTCTACAGTTTATGCTTTTGTCAGAACTACATTTTATGCCAGAAGAATTGATAAGGACTCATTTCTCTGTAATAGAGATCGTTCGGCGGCTGGGCGACTGGTTATTGAGATAAAATGAAAGTTCCCATTTCGTAGAAAATGTAAGTAAATTTATCTATTTCATTTCAAGTATTTTAACATAATTTATTTATGTTACAAAACTATTTATGGTTGGAATTGAAATATTTTCACTTAGTACTGGTCAAACGACCGGCGGTTGGTGTATTTAGTGTTAACAGCTAAATTTATAAAAATAAATTGCATTGTTAATTTATATACTGTGAATATTTCATACAAAAACTCACTTTGTATACTAATATTATCAGAAAATACCTTATCATAACGCATTTTCCTTTTATTTCAAATTTTTAAAGCCTTCATAGTTTAACCCTTTGAGGGGCGGTGGTATATATTATATACCACCTAATTTTAATCCGATTCAAACCAGAAACTTTTAATTAAATTTTACTTTTTTTAATTTGACGAGAATAAGTTGAAAAATTACTTATTCTTATTTTAAACTAAATTCTTTCCTAAATTCCGGTGGGAATTCAACGTTACAGAAGCACAAGTGCTTGCCCCTGAAAGGGTTTAAAATTTTAATTCCAAATTAATTACAGTCTTTCATATAAACATTGCAATTTAAATCGGTAAATTTCTATGAATAACAAAGCTTCGTTTCAAAATTTAACCACTGCAGATTTGCATGAAAATTTCTGTTGAAATCTCTCTATATAACATTGATTGAAAGGAATATAAATTTTAAATTCCTGTGATCTATTTAATTTTACAGTTTATGCTTTTGTCAGAACTACATTTTATGCCAGAATAATTGATAAGGACTCATTTCTCTGTAATAGAGATCGTTCGGCGTCTGGGAGACTGGTTATTGCGATAAAATGCAGTTTCATGTCGTAGAAAATTTGAATAAATTTATCTATTTCAATTATAGCATTTTAGTTTGATATTAGAAACCGAGATGTATAATAAAATAGTAAAGAAAACTATGCGTCAAGCATAGATTATGAAGCACATACCAACACATTCAGACCACTGAAACAAAACTTCACCGTTTAATAATGTGAATGATGACATCTGAAAAACACATAACACATTAGAAAATCCAGTTTCAGCAATTACTATGTATAGTCAGAAAAATATGCGTTTTTTTTTTTGCAACCCTGTATATAATTTATAGATATGTATACATACTGCAGAGTATGCCAAAATTTTGTTCAGTTGGGTAACGCATAACATATTTGAAAATTCCCGTTCAATAATTTCTGTCAATAAGCGGGAATGTACTCGACTTTTTTTGTGCATCCCTGTATCCATGTTCTACATGTACACTCTAAGAACGACATTTTCAAAGCTGAGCAAAAAATACTCAAAACTGAGTATGTCGCATTGTCAAAATGGCTTCGAATCAAAATTACACAAGTTTGAAACATGTATAATATTAATTTCTGAAAACATGCACCCACACAAGAAAAAAACATCAAGTGCTCATATTTTAGTACGTCCATGTTTCAAAAATGAGTATATGAACTGACTTCTATGTGCTCATTTTTGAGTATTTCTATGTTTTAAAAATGAGTTTGAACTGATTCTGATCATATTTGAGTAGGTCCATGTTTCAAAAATGAGTATGAACAGTGTGCTCATAGGTCGCCTATGTGCTCAGTTTTGAGTACGTCCATGTTTCAATATTCTGAGTATTTCTGGTATTTCAGAATTAAAAGCATTGGGTCGTCCTATTTGAAACAAAAAGTTTCATAGCAAAATGAAAATATCGATTTACTTAGATTTGAAAGTCTCATTTTTCTCAGTGTAACCATAGAATTTATACACACCAAGTAATATGTAAAATATTAGAAAAGGCACTTCCAGCAATTATTGTTCATAGACAGTACTGTAACTGAATTATTTTGTGTGTCCCTGTAAATGAACGATAAATCCTATGCACACCCTATTCTATAGTAAGCATCTTGCAGTGCACTTACGTGATATATATAAATTTAAATATGTTTGAAATAACTTAACTTCTTTAAAATACACTCCAAACGATTTTTTTTTCTATAGACCATAATGTAACGGCATTTGTCTTAGTGCCCCTGTAAAGGAGCAATAAATGCTACACACTTCATTTTCAGTACCGAAAACATGCTACGGTAAACCTCAATAACATATATCCATTACATGGCAATCTGAGTATAGTTACGCCAGTTAGAGCGCGGACAGTCACGTGACTAGTCAAACCAAATTCTTTAAACACTTTTCAACTATGTTGGAAAGTGTTAAAAAGAAGTTTTTTCATGCAAAGTCGTGTAGTATCCTCACAAATTTCTAGATGCAAGTCGTAATTCCTCTTTGAAAAGTCATGGGAATCCGACTATATTTATGCGAGTTAGAGCGCAGACAGACAAACCAAATTCCTAAAAACTTTTCAATTTTGTTAGAACGTGTTAAACACCTTATACCTTAATAGTTTTTTAAACTTTCCAAACATAGTTACATACAGGGCTTGAAAAATGCGGCCGCTGGCGACCAAAGTTTTCTTTATCTAGGGACAAAGTAATTTAATCTGGATTTTTTTTTCTTTTGTTGTACAAAAATTGACGTAAGAAATGAGCACAAACAGCATTTAGAATATTAGCTGAGTTCTTTCCGTTTCAGAAATAAATTGTCCAAAACTTATCGCAAAACACAAAAAATGCTACAAATCCCATAAAAAATTTAATTTCAGAGAACGAATTTTACTTTATTAGGCTAAGAAATAGAAACCTGATTCATTTTACGAATGCCAAAATATCGCCGCAAAACGCGAAAAAAAACTTTAAAAATTAAATAAAATCACAGAGGAAAAAAATTTACGATACTGTGTTAAAAAAATTGAAACAGGATTTCCGAACGTCAAAAACATTGCTACAGAGCGCGAAAAAAAAAGTTACAAATCACATAAAAATTCCCTAAAAATTCAAAAATCGCAGAAGACAAAATTTAATATATTGGGTCTAAAACTGGATTCCTTGTACCACTGTTGAAAAATCGCAACAAAACGTTAAAAAAAATCTCTAAAAATTTCTAAACAAGAGGGCAAATTTTTTTAAGTTGAGTAGATGGTCTAAATGACTGAAACAGGACTCCTTTAAAGAATGTCAAAAAATCGCCGCGGAGCACGAGAAAACGCTAAAAAATGATATTAAAAAATTCGGTGATATTCTAAACTATGTAACTAATAATTGTAATGCGTGTTTAATATGTATATGGGATTTCAGGGATTCGCAACAGTTGTTCCTTGCCTTGAAAAGTTGCTATTTTTGCCAGTCTGTCTACCTTTTCAATTCCTGTTAGTGCTGGGAGCAGCTTTCCATCCCAGTGCAACACCAATTCTTGACAGTCATTTAGGATTCATCTTTTCTATTTTTCTGTGTATCTCGCCTCTCTAAATTGTTTTCTAGGGCGTTAAAAAGAAGTGCGATTTATTACCAGGTTTTCAGTATCACGCCCGAAAGCTTCTGCAGCAGCCATTAATATGTAAACCGCATTTTGGTCAGTGATGTTGCATCTATCAAAAATTTCAGAAAGACGGGCAGTAAAGAATTGCAACGTACCTCGAGTGACTGAAACTGCTGTTGATGCTGCGGATTTTGCTGTTTCTCATATTTTCTGATCAATGACAGAAGAATTTTTTCTTTCGCTGCTTGATTCTGAATTGTCAATTATTGATGAAGCAAACTTATAGTTACAAAAAATTGTTTCCATTTCTTCATAAGTTCTTTTTTTCCTAGCAGTTTTCATTGCAGTGCGTTTCAGTGTTCGTTCTTCCTTGTGTTTAAGTTTTTGATCTACATCAACCATAGAACCCGGCATCCCTTTTTGGCGCTGAAGCATTAAGAATTTTTTATCCTCTTCAAATTTCATCTTTACCCAAGCATCTGAATGTGCTATGTCAAAGAGATCGTCCATCGTTTCCACAAAAAGTTCTCGTTTTTCTTTTTCCTTGCCCTCAGCTCTAGTTAAATTTTTCTGTAAAACTTTCTATTCATCATAGAGTTTGAGTAACTTATCAATGCAATGGTCAGATCTTCTAGTAGGAATTTAAGCTTTCTGCCAAAAAATTGAAACCTCTTGAATCACCAGTGTTGCGCTTTCTTTCGTTGTAAGATTTACAACTCTTACATCGTAGAAAAAACACTTAACACTTGACGATTCGAGGGTAGTTTGGCTCCCACGATTTGACTGGAAATGTAGCCAACAAGAGTGGCTAAATAATCTTTTCTTAAATTGAGCAAGAAACTAGCTGAAGACAATGATGCCATTTCACGCTTCTAGAAAAATTACGTTACAGCTATACAAACAGTTCTGAAAGAAAAGAAAATGTCAAATCAGTCATCAACGGTATGATATTTGGCCACAAAATAAGTATGCAAAGGACATAACATTATAAAAATGGGGAGGTTATAAGCACGGTTTTCTAACATTGCCAGGGCTTCAAAGACAGCACGGAAACATTTATATCATAATGCCACAAGAAAATAAACAAGCGAATAGACGTTATTACAAAGAAAATTATTTTTATTTACAAACACGGATGACAACGACCACCGATGTTGAGTGCAGGTGTTTCCCTACACCTGTGCTCCCAACTTAGCAAATTTCTTTCTCCTTTATATTTATGGTAACTTAACCTTTTAAATACTATGAATAAGTCTGGACAGTTTTTTAGTTAAGAGAAAATTATATATGAGATAAAAGTATTTTACTTGAAAAAATTACTTTTCGAGCAAAAATTTCAGAATTTCATGGTCGATGTGGTTCGCCTTGCAGTTGTCTAATTGAGCTAAAAATTTGCATACATTGTTTTTTTGTTAATTAGAACAAAATTGGGGGATGGGAGCTAAACTTTTAAAATGTTGCAAAATAAGGACCACCCTAATATATAATAATAATATATAATATATATAATATAATAATAAAATAAAATATAATAATAATAACAATAATAATATAATAATTTTTTTTCGTCATCTCAAATCTTTCTGATTCCATTAAAACTAATATATTTCGGCATCATGTCCTGAAGATGTCCGACAGATAACCTGATTTTACACGAATCGGTAATATTTTTTTCTTCTTTACGGGTCGGGTTGGACTTCCATTATTTCTGGTTCAGGTTGATGTCGACTCTTACAGGTTGGGTCTGGTAAGCCGTTATTTGAAAAGAATGTCCACAATGTTGTATAAGATTTTTAAAAAAAAACTATATACTTCAATATAAATTTATGTTTATATTTGTAATTGAAACATAAAATTGATATTAGGAATACAATTACACCGTATCTTTTCATAAATGCATTGCAATATGGTTAATTTTATTTTTGAGGAGGTTTCAGGTTGAATTGCGTCGGGTTTTTTCAATTAACTTCAAATAGAATTTTCGAGTTCTTGCCAGTATAGCCTGACCCGTGGAGGATTCTAACGTGGATAACAATAAAGTGCTGCCATAAAACACAAAGTTAAAAAACAATCCCTTAAAGTCGGTTTTATCTTATTTTCTTAATTATTTGTTTTCATTAAAAATATTACATTACCGGAAAAAATATAAAAAAAAAATTAAATATAGAAAAAATAATTGTAACAAGACATACTTGAAGATTTTCATTAGATAATCTAGCTCCCTATCTGTGCCATTTGAGCCAGTTAGAGAACAAAACATTATAATACAGGAAAACCCGGTTAAGACGCGTTTCGAGGGTGTGGATGAAAGTCTCGTATTAAGCTGGATAGCGTATTAAATGTGTTTTGCATAATGTTGCGGTAACCGAGCTTATATCCACATCTACAAGTCTAAATGAATTATATCTAGAAACATGTTTTTTTATTCATGTGATTCCGGACAGATTTTTAAATCGATCCAACCATTCACTTGACGGTTATTATTATTATTATTATTATTATTATTTTGAGATTCTTTGCTATTCGATAGATCAGTAGGATTGATCTCTCTCTTCTTCAGTAAAAACAAACACGAAGCAAGGAACAAAGAATATTAGAACGCGGGATTAGAGAAAAATTGCAGTGATGCTAATTTATTTGTTTTTTTCTTAATAATCGAAAACCACTGTTACCGATTATTAATGTTCGCCTTAATTAATCTGTTATTAAATAAGGCAAATATTGCTATTTGGAAACAGTGTTTTTTTATACGAATAAAAATATTCGCCAAATTAGTAATACTGAAAAAAGAGAAGGACTGCACATCTTGGTTAGCGATATTTTTTGCCTCAAAGGACCGAAACTCTCTCACGTATTAAGCGAGATCGCGTAATAACCGTTCGCTTTTTAAACGTGATATTTTTACTACAGACTTATGGGTGATGTTCAAGGGACCGGAAAACAAATCGCGCATAAACTGTGAGGGCCTTAACCAGGCCCGACTGTAGTACGCCCATTTTATTACATTAGTCAGCGACCCGAATTCATGATTAACGCCAGAATCTGTTCTTCAGTTAAACATTATAAAGATGGTTATCACAACTGTTAAACAGCACTCGTCGCTGCAATTTTTTAAATTTAATCCAAACAATGATAAGGAGAACCAGGGCTTGCACGAAGCCACTTTAAAGTGGATCAAGAATTCATTTTAACACTCCCTGCTCCCACTCCGTATTAAAATATCACTTAAAAACAAACATAAATCGTGCTTGGATTCTAAGCGTGTGTCAGTATTGTTGAATATATGTTTAACGGCTCATAAAGTAATTGTTATAAAAAGTTTCGGTTTGAAAATTTGTACTTTAATACCTTACAAGGAAGGTCTCCATAAGCGCATACTCAGAAAAATTTGAAAAAATTACAGAATGTTCTTCTCATGAGGATATATACGTCTATATAGAAAATTTCTGCGGAACCTCGATATAAAGTCCGTAAAAAAATATTTAAATTTCGTTTATTTGGCGATTTATCACCGGTTGGCGACGGAATAAAATTTAAAGAAATACGGTTTTATAACAAATATTCTTTAAAGCAGAGGTGCAAAAATCTAGGCGCCAATCGGCCGCCACTAAAATTCCCACCACTAAATTTTTAATATTTTTCTCCTAGTAAGAATACTGATAAAATTTAGGCGAAGTATACTAATAAAATTTGACGAAGAATACTAATAAAATTTAGTGGTGGGAATCAGTCCATTGGCGCCTAGGTTTTTGCACCCCTGCTTTAAGGAAAAACTTTTTCATGCTGAACTTATTTTTGTAAGTTTAACTTACATAATAAACAAATTTTTATAACTATAATTTTGTGTGCACATTTATATGTACATATAATGAAATTTAAAGATCGTAATTTACGATTTAAAACAAAGTTTAAATTGATTGAAATTGTTTCAAGCTCAAAAATAAACTCGATTCTGAACATTGTCGATTCAAGGAAAAGGTATTGTTGTTATGGGAACAACGACTTCTTCGATATGGAAATGTATAACGAATCCGTTTGTCATCGGGCTTTCTTTTGAAAATACATTTTAAAATTACTTATATAACCGGAGAAGCCGTTTAAATTTGTAAAAATAGTGGAATGGGGGATAAAACAATAGCAAAATTTCATTCAATCTAAAGAAATATTCTAATAAATAGATTAAAAAAAACGTGAATGATTTATTTAATCTGATTTAAAGAATATTTTAAATTAATATTACTGCAAACGTACAGAGAGTTGAAAATGTTGAACGCAAAATGCAAACGATTCTGAGCTATACAATTAAACCATTCGTATAATTTTATGACAATTTTACGCTTTCAAATTTTACGAAAATCTCATAGACATATTTGGAAATTTAAAAAAAACATTGTTGAAAATAAAAAAAGTATACAAAAAATAATAAATTTTCATCGGGTAAGTTTAAATTCATTAAGTATTGCGCATTCGAATAATCATTTTCAAGCAATTTTAAAATGCATTAAAATCGTTTGTGATTGGCGAGGAAAACATGTTGCTAGCCAAATCGCGTCTTTTTGTGCTAAATACTCGAAAGTATTTTATTTTTTGGCAGATTTTCTACTGGGATTCCGCAGCTAAATTTTACTGTTCCTTTATTACATACATGAGTAGCTTCATCAGCATTTTTCTCAATATTTTCTGAGTATGCGCTTTATGGAGACCTACCTTGTTAGATATTTGTTTATTTTATGCAATTGATAAAATATATTTCCATTTTAAAATGTTGTTAAAGCCCCTTTTGAAGTAAGAAGTTACATGATGTTAAAACACAGTTCAGATGCTTATAAATGGTTAACAGAAGTTTCGCATCTATGCTAATGTTTAGGATTATTTTAGGTTTGGTTAATCGCATTATTATATTTTAATTACTTAAGTGAGTGAAATATTGTACTACTAGTAGACTAGTCCGTTTTTTTTTCTTAGTAAAATAAAAATGTTCTTAATTTACTTTTTATAGGATTGAATTTCTTTTGTAGAGATATGAATGCATCGAAAAAACATTTAAAAAAAAAAAAAAAAAAAGTATGAATCAGGTTTTGTATTAAAATGTTACAGAATAAGAATTGAGAAATTAAATAACTGATTCAGATTAAATCTAATATTCAATTTTTTAAAGTATTTTTTCTTGCTTTCTAGCCTCGGAGCGGTCTTTTTTAAAAGAGGCCAAATCAAAATTTTTACCATCACTATCTACTTTCAAAAATTTTCGTTTTAGATTTATCTTGCAACTGCAGTAGAAAAGCGCTGCGTGATGAGTTTTTTTCTTTTTTACATGCTTTCTTTTAGCTTACAATTATGTATGTATGTGGTAGTCAAATCTTCTCACTCATTTTTCACCCACTACCTGTTGACCACTACCAGCATCATGAATGAAATCGACAGAAGAATAATAAATGAACAGAATGGGAAGAGCAGTATTATTCTGAAGAGTAACATGTAACACTGCTTGAAAAGAAAAGTGTTTAACCAATGTGGGTTGCCTGCACTAACTTATGGAGCGGAAGCATGGACGCTAATAAAACGGATAGTGCAAAGATTACAAACAGCACAGAGAGGTATAGAAAGGTGATGTTTAGTAGAAAAAGAATAACTTGGATAAAGAGTCAGGCGAAAGTTTTTGACACCATCGACACCATCTATTAAAATGGAAAAGCGCTGGTACATTGCAAGATTACATGACAATAGATGGAGTACAAATATTCTTACATTGATACCCCCCGAGATGGCAGTGAAGGTTATTTCAGGTAAGATGGAGAAACGAAATCATAAAAGTGGCTGGAGTTAAGTGGAGGACCAAAGCACTAGACAAGCAATAATGGAAAAATCTGGGGAAGACTTGCATCCAGCAGTGGATTGAAAACGGTTGATGATGATATAATGATATATATACCGTATATACCGGTGTATAACGCACACTTATACTTTCGGACTTCATTTTCGTATTTTTAGTTATATTGGCCGTAGTTATATTCTCCCCTCGTTCTTTTATATAAAATAAAACCTCATGAGATAAATACAACAAAAAATAAAGTGAAGATTATTGTAGTAAAGTATAATACTATTACTTTTCATGTAATCTGACATCGAAATTTTTCATATATAAACAGCATGCTCATTAAATTGAAAATCCTAGTTCTTATGATCATCTTTTTTTTTCATTAACCCCGCGTATAATAACCGGCGTATAACGGGCACATCTAAATTTCTATAAATTTCCTTGTATAAAAAGTGCGCCTTATACGACAGATTATACGGTATATATATATTTTTTTTCATTTCAGGAATTCAAGTCTTTTACGCTTAAATCTGTGTCATTCATACCTACATAATCAGACAAAGATATAGTTTGCAAATGCTTCTGCAACTACTTACCTCTTTCGCACCATCCAGAAGTACCTTTTTTTCTGCCTATTTTAACAAATGTAAATTTTAAAGCACTCAAATTTATTTAAATCTGAGATTCAAACATTATAACTTTTCACCAGTAACTGGAATAATACAGCTACTACCGTAAAATACATATTGTTCTGAATGGATGACGAAATAAAATCCATTTTGTTTGGTAGGTTAGTTTAAATATTATTAATTTTTCTTTGCATTATATATTTTTAATGAATCTTACTAAATTATATTTATTATAGAAGGGGTGTTTTTATATCTCTGTGAGCTAAACTTTTCTTGGTATCGTAAAATTTAAAGGATCAAGTAGCTATTTAATGTCAAAAATTAGATAAAGTTTTAAAGTTTGTTGTCTCAAAAAATATTAGACATAAGTACAAATTTTTAAAAACAACCCAACTCTTTTTAATTTTGTTTAATAAGAAATTAGATGCATTTAATATTCATTAAATTTAATTCACAAATAGATGGATATTTTTTTAAGTCTTAATGCACTGTACACTGGATAAGAATAACATAATAAAACACTTAATGAAAGAAGATGATAACAAAAATTTAATTTTGGATAAGATTGAAGAGAAAGCTTTCTTTTTTGTAAATTTTATTTATTTATTTATTTATTTTGGTAACATATATTTAATATGTTAACCAGCCGTACTAAACTCTCTGAGAAAAAAATATTAACATTTATTTAATTTTCCAGTATTTAAAATTATTAATGTTATTTAAGTTAAGTATTAAAATGTTAAATATTAATAAATGAAGTCTCATATCTTCAAAATTAATTAGAGTCATGGTGTTTTAGTTTTACCACATGAAGGAAGACCGTAGAGCACACAGGACTCTCCTTAGGGCCTGATTACCAATGGGGCACACTTCCATCAATAAAAAAGAATAGAAATGTTTTCCTTATTCATGTTTTTAATTGTGTATGAATAGGGCGTTTTAGTAAGACGAAAATGTCTATTAAATTTTACTGGTGAAAGTGTGCTCCGTCGGTAATCAGGTCCTGACTCTCCTGGTCGTGATCGTTAAAAATTCTCTAGAACTTGAGAACGGCACGTGCCTGACAGGCGCCCATAAAGGACTGGCGGCGCAGTAAAGCGCTACCGTGCTTATTTTACTGTTTATTACTGTTAATTTTACGGTATACTACTGGCAACTGGGGTGCCAGTATTATACTGTAAAATCAACACTTTTTTTTTTTTTTGCAGTGTATCGCGCTCGTCCCAAAAATCGAACAAAATACGCTATCACAACGTCACTTTCAAACCGATTTTCTCAAAATTTTTTTACAAATCTTGGCCAATTTATTACATTACACTTAAATGCAAAATTTCGTTGTAAAATATTTATAAAATCTTCACTTAAATCGCAAAAAATCGAGAAAATCGCAAAAAGTCATTATCACAGCGCCCTCTTCTGTGGCAAATATCCCCATTTTCAACTGGAACCTAACGTCCATAGACAAAAACATATATATTTGGTTTGGTTAAATTCTATCCATAACTCCATACACTTTCCGATGATACAAAAGAAAAATCGCTTACAAATCGCTATCACAGTTCCCCCTTTCTGGGCAATATCCCCAATTTTTACTGAAACCTGACGGCCACACAGACAAAAACATATATATGAAGTTTGGTTCAATTCTATGCGATAACTTCATACACTTTTCGATGATACAAAGAACACACACAGACGCACGGGCACACGGACAAATGGACATTTTGTAAAAACTTGTTTTTCGGTATCTTTGACCCCTAAAAGGTGCAAATCCGTCGAAAGCCGAAAACAAAAAAAGAATCGATTGAAATACTTTCTTCTATTATACATAGAAAAATGTCAAAATTAGCCATAATAGGGTAGTTTTTTTTTCTTGAATTGTTGACACCTTTTATTTTAGATGTCGAGAATTTTTCAGAAGTAAACAAAAAAAAATCATTGTTTCATTACTTGTATTGGGTTTACTGCATCACCTATAAATCATAGCATTACACGCCAAAAGGTCTTCAATTCAGACATACGAATTGATTTCTTTACCCCCCTTAGAAACAAAACATTTAATGTTTGAATTATGGAACGTAAATATTTCATAGAATCGGAACTTTTTTAAAACCATAAATAAATAAATATAATTTAAGGATATTAAATGATGGATGAATTTTTAAACTAATTTCGTGAACATTAATTTACTGTACAGGAGGATGAAATTTCGTGAAAACCTATCTAGCCATTTTCATGAAATCGTGCGTGCAAGCTGCAAAAGAAACGTTTAAAAAAGAATAACTTTAAAAATTAATATTTCTTGTGTCATGTTTGGCGATTGCCAAAGTTCTTTTGCCATAAAATTTCCAGTGCGATTATTTTAAAATAATAAATATAAGTTACATTTAAATATGAATAAGTATATTTATCTATTTTTAGCGATTAAAAGGTAGTTGACCCCTTAAAATGAAAAAATAATTCAAAGGATATAGGATTTTTTTTTTAAATATGCGTTGCTAACTCTTTAATAACGAGCGACGCATAATCGCGTTCGGTTTATCTTGTGTAGTTTTCCTGTCCCCGCTATTATCGTGTCGCATCAATGTCAGAGGTTGGAATCTCTGTCATGCAAACAGAAACAGAAATCATTCAACCGAGACTCCAGCCATATGGTTTATGGGCTAAAGGAAATATCTAATCATCTTGATACTCAAAAATATAATAGATTTTTTTTCTTTTATTTATTTATTTTTTTTCAATAGAAGGGACAAAATTCATCTGAAAAAGATCGCATCATGCCTTGTTCTACATTGTTCATCAAAAGTTGCTAAAAACGTTATTGCCATATAAAACGATAATATGGTTTTAAAAACTTTTCTAAAACGTTAGAGACGTTTTCCACCCAGGTGCCGTACTCATAGGTTAATGAGCGCCTACGTCACTAATGGAAATATGGGTGAATTTAAATTTAAGGTAATTCTGTCAGATTCTAGTCGGATGTGCCAATCCCAAAATTTTCTTCCATCGCATACATGTTGATACTTCAAATTTCGGTATCATATCGCCAATAAAATCCATATTTTTCGTCATTCTGTTGTACGTCACCTCCCACTGAATATTAGGCCTGAGCGCTGACACAAAAATTGATGCAGTCGTAGGCGGAAATTTTTCAGCGTGTGTACGGTCCCTTGAAATTCAATACCAATAATTTCTAAAAGTTTTCTCCGCCTTATTTTTCTGAGATTCAATAAGTCAAAGAAAACTTTTAGAAAATACTGGGGTGTAAAATTAGGGGACCGTACAAAGGTTTTACAAAATCGGCCTACGAGAGCCGCCATTTTTGTGTCAGCTCTCAGCCCTAGTATTCAGGCTGCGGTGTGTACGTCAGCTGTTTGCGAATCGTTGGGTTACCTGGAGGCGAAGCACCCTTCGTTGTACGGGCAGTCGATGTACAACACGACTACGAAAAGTCCTTTTGGCCTGTACCGGGAAAAAGATAGCCTCCCTAAGATATTTCACCAAATGACGCCATATATTGCTGGTCTTGGCGAGAATTTGATGCTCGCGAATATCAATATATCTTGTTAAGCATATAAGAGTTGGTACGATGGTTACAACAACGAAAGAAAATTGCGAGAAAGCATATTCATTAAACCTCATAAATTAAACCCTTTATAGGGGAATTCTGCTATCTTGTTTCAAAATGTCAGTCACCCTAAAATTTCAAATTGCTTTATCTCAGCCATTTTTTAAGATAGAGGCAAAACAAAAATTGCTCCGGAATTCTTGGATCAAGGCCGAATATTTAACGGAAAAAACTTTTAGAATATCTAATTTTTTGGTACATTTTTCTGAATGTTAAATGGCTATCGCAGCGCCACCTTCCGGTGAAATAGCTCCAAATTCAACTAGGACCTGCAGGTCCCAATAACACACAGGTTTTCAATAACACATACAAAAAATTTGGTTCAATTCTCTGCATAACTTCGGGAGTTTTCCGATGATACAATAAAGAAAATGGAAGAAACATCGCTATCAGAGCGCCCTCTTTCGCCAGAATATCCCCAATTTCAAGTAGGACCTGCTGGCCATAGCCAAAAACCTATAAATGAAATTTGGTTCAATTCTGGGCATAACTTCATACACTTTTCGATGATACAAAGAGGACATACTCACGGACACACGACAGACAGACATTTTGTAAAAACATGTTTTTCCGAATCTCTGACTCCTAAAACGTGTAAATCCGTCGAAAACCGGAAGTCAAAAAATTTTTGATTACAATACTTTCTTCTATAATAGATAGAACACAAACATAGACAACACTTTGTATATGTATATCCGGTCACAAAATGACATTTCATATTAAGTTACCAATTTACTATATTTTCTGAAGTATATATCTGATATTTCCTATATTTTTTGAAGTCCTGTCGTGGAATATTCTTGAGCCTTTCTTAATCGTACTCCAAAATATTTAGCCATAATAGGTTAGATTTTTTTTCTTGAATCGTTGACCACGGTTTGTTTCAAATGTCCAGAATTTTTCGTGAATGAACAGAAAATATGCATTATTTCATTAGCCGTATCACTGCATTACGTGCATTTAATTTCATCTGACGGTTTTCTGCATGATCTTTTCGTCATAGCATTACAACATAATCTTAACTGGAGACCACAAAGCAGCACATATGGCCATAAAGGTTCACCTTTACTATTATTCTTGTAGTAACTCCTCTATACCGACCCGATAAAAGATGGTGAGTGGTAGCGAGATCGGATCGCTGGCACAGAGAATTTCTCGTATAAATTAGAAAATAGAATTTATTGCATACCAATATTAATTCTAATGAAAATATGTACAAGAAAGTTAATTACAGCATTTAATTATTTTTCGTGAGTCAATCGCTTATAAATTAATGACCTCTTGACTCCAAGTGTAACTGAAACAAACAAAAGTCTCTAAACATTACAGTCAGTCGTGACTACAAAATAAAGTTCATTCGGACCAAGGCTCGTCCGTTCCTTCTCTTCGGAAGATCTACTAATACTCGTTAATTCTGAGTCTAAGAACTCTCACTCTCGCACTTGGTGTGCTTTTTAACTTCGCTGGGATTTTCACCGGATACCTGCTGTATCAATTCTAGAGGTCGGACCTCACTAGCGCTTACACCACGCTGAGTTGGAAACTGACGTTTCCTTTTCCCTTCTCCAGAGAGTCAACACTCTCCTTTTCGATCTCTCCAAAAACTGTCCTCTCTCACTTTTTCATTCTCGCAGGAGAACTTCTTCTGGGGGCGGGGGCTTTGTCGAGGCGGGCCCCTCGAAACTCTCCAGCCTCTTAGCAGCCTTGAGATCCCTCTGTTTCGTTTTCACTAAGTCCGTCATTGGACGTTCTAAGACAAAGGGCAAAGTTTCGGGCGCAAACCTAAAAATCGTGTGCAGAGATCGCTTCTCTCTCAGATGAACTCTTTCCCACGAACTCGGCAAGGATCAAAGCATAAGACCCCTTTTTGGGTAACGCCTTACCACTTCATCACTGTCCGAACTTTCAGCTCACAGTACAATAGAATTCGGCGTCAGCTAGTCTTCAAGGCAAAAATAGGGAGGGAAGGTATGCAGTTAAGTGCACTCACAGGAAATGCTAGAATGACACATAGTGCAGCTGGATGTCGAAGCTCAAATTCTTTACAGCACCTCCTCCTCAAACGATTCTTAAGGGTGAAACACTAAGAATCTCTAAGAGTCGGATAAAGAATTGCAAGCTCAAATTACATCAGAGTGGCAAGAAATAAAACATACATGAATAAGATAATACTACCTTCCTTTTTTTTTTTTTTCGCGCTCTGATAAGAAATCATGAACATAGAATGAAATAAAACACAGTGAAATAAAAAATAAAAAATCTTAAAATAATTATATACAAAAGTTTATCAAGAAATCTCCTTAAACTCGACTCAGACAATCAACATGCGGAATGTCTTTGCCTGCGCGATGAGAAATGGCATAATTATAAGGTTGCAGAGCTAAGGACCACCTTAATAATCTGGGATTATTTCCAGAATTTCTTTTTAGAAACACCAAAGGATTGTGATCGGTTTCGATAGAAAAGTTTTGTCCATCAATATAATGCCTTAACTTTTTTATCGCAAAAATAATCCCTGCACACTCTCTTTCAGTGGCGCAGAAACTTTTCTCACTATCAGTAAATTTTCGACTTAAATATATTATGGGGTGCTCTTCCGATCCCTCTCTTTGAGCCAAAACCACGCCAATACCTAAGTCACTAGCATCAGTTTTTACTATGAATTCTTTCTGAAAATTAGGAGCGTAAAGCACCGGTTCTTCAGTAAGCTTCATTTTCAAAGTCTCAAAGGCTTTTCCCATTTCGTCGCTCCATGCAATCTTTTCTTTTTTATTTTTCCCTTTAAGCGCCCTCGTTAATGGTTCTACAATCACTGCATAATCTTTTATGTACCGGGAATAATATCCAGCCATTCCCAAACATCTACGAATTTCAGTTTTCGATTTCGGAACCGGTAATTCCTTAATTGCCCTTACTTTCGCCTCAGCTGGCCTCCGTCTACCCTCACCTACAATATGCCCAAGATATTTTACGGTTTTCTGAGCGAACTTGCATTTCGCCAATTTGATTTTTAGTTTCGCGTCATTAACATTTTTTAATACTATTTCTAGATGACGCATATTGTCCTTCCAACTATCTGAAAAAATCGCCATATCATCTAGATACGGTAAACAGAAATTCTTAAGTGCGTTTATTTCCCGCGTTAAGATATCTGCTAACTCCACCCGTTTTCTGTAAGGCTTTACTAAACTCAAGTGAGAAATCTGGGATTTCTGTCGCCTCCCAGGAACATTCACAATATAATTTGTTTCCGTAATTATTGACTCCTTTCTTCCCGGCCCTATCCAACTATCTGACATTTTATTTGGCTTTCTGGTAGTTAAAACTAAAACCTCATCTTTCACATTAAGCTTCCGTTTTACTGCCTTTCTGTCAAACCAAAATTTCCTCTTTTCTCGTTTTTCTGACACATTTTCAACGGCTAAAACTCGACCTCTTTTTAACCTGTTCGTGAGATTAAACACACATCCGTTCACGAATTTATTTTCCTCCGTTTCTCTTATCCATTCTCCAAATACTAACGCTTTCAAGAGTTTTCTAACTTTTCGATGCCAACATGCAATACTAACGCTTATTGTGCGACACACTCTCGGATTTTTCAACTTAACACCGAACCTTTTTAGAAATGCGGTAGTTAAATCGCTTATCAATCTTTTCCCAAGGTCCAAGTATTTTGACACATTTCCTTTAACTTTCCCTTTCCCTAAGTGTAATGACACTTTTTCTAGGCACGCGCCAAAAATATCTACCTGATAAGGCAATGGGACAAGCACCTGCTTCCTCCCACTCACGCGATTTTCTCTGGCTTTTGCCACTATCAAAGAATTTCCCGCATTACAATGCGTTTCTTCAATTTCCCCTTTCCCTCTAATCTCTTCGAGAGATGGATACCTGTCAATTTCCATTTTACTAACCCCTCTTTCAATGTTTGCTAAGATCGAAGATTCCTCACATATCGGCAAAGGCGATAATCCCTTATCTACACTGACAAGTTCAGTAGGGCTTTCTAGATTTTCACCCTCTAGTTTTGAATTCAACGCTTCCGCTTCACTGCACTCGCGAAAAATTCCCCCTTCTCTTTCTTTTACTGAATTCAAAGTTTCCGTTTCAACATTCCCGCTAGAAATATCCTCTTCTTTTCCTTCCTCGGAAATCAAAGGACCTGCAGGTCCCAATAACACACAGGTTTTCAATAACACATACAAAAAATTTGGTTCAATTCTCTGCATAACTTCGGGAGTTTTCCGATGATACAATAAAGAAAATGGAAGAAACATCGCTATCAGAGCGCCCTCTTTCGCCAGAATATCCCCAATTTCAAGTAGGACCTGCTGGCCATAGCCAAAAACCTATAAATGAAATTTGGTTCAATTCTGGGCATAACTTCATACACTTTTCGATGATACAAAGAGGACATACTCACGGACACACGACAGACAGACATTTTGTAAAAACATGTTTTTCCGAATCTCTGACTCCTAAAACGTGTAAATCCGTCGAAAACCGGAAGTCAAAAAATTTTTGATTACAATACTTTCTTCTATAATAGATAGAACACAAACATAGACAACACTTTGTATATGTATATCCGGTCACAAAATGACATTTCATATTAAGTTACCAATTTACTATATTTTCTGAAGTATATATCTGATATTTCCTATATTTTTTGAAGTCCTGTCGTGGAATATTCTTGAGCCTTTCTTAATCGTACTCCAAAATATTTAGCCATAATAGGTTAGATTTTTTTTCTTGAATCGTTGACCACGGTTTGTTTCAAATGTCCAGAATTTTTCGTGAATGAACAGAAAATATGCATTATTTCATTAGCCGTATCACTGCATTACGTGCATTTAATTTCATCTGACGGTTTTCTGCATGATCTTTTCGTCATAGCATTACAACATAATCTTAACTGGAGACCACAAAGCAGCACATATGGCCATAAAGGTTCACCTTTACTATTATTCTAAACAATAATGCAAGCTAAATTAAGCTGACATAACTTAACATTACCCAAGGTTTCAAACATTAAATATATTCTTGCGTATCTATGACCACACAGCTGTAAATCTAAAACACATTCATACAAACAGATAGCGTAAGGTTAAACTTATTGCAAATGCTTCGTAACCCGATTCATTCAAACATAGGCTAGCATAAAACTTAAATAACTTGAATTGTTTTTAACACTCTTTAAAATACAAATGCACAACTTGTAAAAAAGCACAAATTACGTTAAAAATGTTTCTTGTGGAGAGATGTTCTTCATCTAAATCATTTTAACGTAATTTGTTCTTTTTGTCACGTTGTGCATTTGTATTTTAATATATTAACACAAAGTTCAGTCGTTTTATTTTAATTATGATACTCTTACCAAACTGACTTGCACATCATAGCGGTTTAGACAGGGATTGCGGAGATATATTACTGATTTTCGACATCGATGTTAGACCTCCAATATATATCGATATATCGGGGATTTTTATTTATTTATTTATCTTTTTTTTTTTTTTTTTTTTTTTGCATTTGAGAATATTTTTATGTTGATTTGTACACTTTCATGAAAATTAAGATAGGAGATTGATAGGAAAATAGACGAATTGGCAGATGACTGTTAAATTAAAAAAAAAATACTATGAGAAGTGTATATTACAAAAATATTGTGAAGTTAAATCCATCCATTCCCAACCGTTGCCATTTCATATGACATATATTAGTTACAAAAAAAGCAGAAATGTGCATTTACACTGTGAAAAAATGTTTCATAATCTAGCTCTTATTTCTCTTAAGGTTTACTCAAATATAATATAACTTATTCCGACCTAAAAGAGTTCCTTTATTTTCAGAAACCTCAGAAACAAATAGAATTTCGAGATTTATTTTTCATTTCTCAATTAAATATTTTCATGTTCAACAAACATGATCAATCAACAGAATAACATTTAAATTAATAGCATTAGCAGTAACACTACAATTAACATTATTTTGGTTACAATTGCATGTATAAATTATATTATGCAGTTGTGAATGTTTACTTGAGAATGGAAACGAAAATCCGAAAAACTGATATTCCGGAGAAAACTGATTAATACTCTGTAAAAACTATTCGGAAACGTTTTCGAAAATTATGGACAGCAAATGAAATATTTGTTTGCGAGATCCTGAGAAATATCGGAATGAATTATATCACATATGTCATCATATCATGGATTTAGACACATATACAGTGAAGCCTCTCTGTAAAGGCCACCTGCCGTTCCATTGAAAATTGGCCCTTATGAGGGGTGGCCCTTGAATAGGGGAGACAAAAAAACTAAAATAAGGAAATCAAAACCTATATAGGGGAAAAAACTGATTATTAACATTTTAACTGTATACATGATTGAAAAAATTTTCTATTGAAGTCTGTTTACTTTTCATAATTTTTTCGTAGACAATTTTAGTTTCTAATGATTCTTTTACTTTATGAAACAAATTACTTAAATTTGCATCATTTATTAATACCTTAGAATGAGATATTAGTTTATTTATTTTTGTTAGCATTTTCTGACAGGATATATTCATAGCTGCAGACTCATTATCATTATCTAAATTAAATTGAACTCCTAAATTAAAAAAAATTAAAAAAATTTTTGAAAGTAAAAAAAAAAAAAATAACACTTTTATAAAGTTTAAAACAATATTTTTTTTATAATTTTACCTGTATCTATCTATTTTATCTATAATTATTTTCTCCCAATCTTCTGATAAATCCTCATAGCATTGAACCACATTTTCATATTTATTTGAATCTGTATCGTATACAATTTCTGCAGCTTTCGAATGTTGAACCTGTTTAGAATTTAAGGCACATGTGAAAAAAAATGGCCTTTATGAGGGGTGGCTGCGGCCCCTAATTGAAGTAAAATTAACATTATGTCTATGGGGAAATTTTTCGTTCCTAAAAATATTGGCCCTTAATAGAGGAGGCCCTTGAATAGGGGTGGCCTTTAAAAGAAGTTTCACTGTATCTGATATGATATGTGAAGTAAATTCAATTGTAAATGTAAAAAGTACTTTTATATCTACAAGTGTTAAAATCTTGAAATATTAACAAATAGAAATAAGTTTAGTATCAGTAGCTTCTTTTAAATCTAGTATAATGAGATGACGTCATGACTAGTATTTAATGCGGGACTCACCTGTGATGATGCTTATAGGTTAGTAGTTGCCAGATTTGAAATTTTGGGATGTGCAACTGCTGCTTTGAGCATAGGTCGTGAAAAATCATCGACTGAAGAAGGGTAAAATCACGGCTTTTTCGGATTGCGGGCTGAGTGAAAGTGAAATTGTCATAAATAAATCGAAAACTGTTGGTCACAATTTTCTTTCTCATCGAATAAACCATGGAAGAAATAAAAGAAGCGGACGGCCATCAAAACTCTCACAACAGTCCGGTATAAGCGGAACGTTATTAGAATGGCGTTTCAGAGATTGTGCCTACACGTCTACTATAAAATACTAGTAGACTACGCCCGCTGCGCTAGTCGGTTTCTCCAAAAAAAAACGTGAATCAAACGAAATATAGCGGTGAATTTAACCTTGTACTTTAAAGTAATCTGTACCTTTACCTGGAATATCCTAAAATAACATAAAAACAGATACTTATTTCACTAAGTTATGTTTTTTAATACGGTTTACTATTACGTTTACAATTTATTAATTACCGTTTTCCATCGATTTATATGTTTTATAGCTACATTTTTTAATAACGTGAAATAACCTATATTATTCACAACTAAAAAGAAATGGCGCATCTAGTATTTGTCAAGAATTAAATAAAAATCATGCACTCGTGACATCCTAATTCACTTTTATATTTTAACAGAATAATAAGGCTACTGTAATTTGTGACTCGTGCTGACACATTGCTATTATCATTATTTTTTTTCGCGTGAAGTTTTCGCTATGGTACTCAATTGTGAAATTTGGTAATTTTTGAAATTCAATATTTGATAAATGACATAATCAGTGGATTTGAAATTTATATCAAGAAAAATACAATTTTTTACCGTTCTAACGCAGTTTGTGTAACAATTTTCTGACAAATACTTTTCGAGCAATTAATTTTTTTCAATAGCTTCAAATGTTTCATTTTCCGAGATTAATCTATGGCAACGATTAGCGAAAATTCAACGCATAGCTTTTGATTAAACAGGATGCTCTAGTACTCTCAGTAATGTCCAGAACTGTTAACAAGTGCCGAATGCTTGAAATTCAAAGCCAAGCCAAAACTATAAAAGCATCACATTGATGTAAGATTAAAATTCGCATCGAAAGTGTTTAAAAATGCAATCTTGGGCAAAAATGGGTTTTTACTGATGATTAAAAATTCATCTTTGATGGACCAGTTACTTTAAGATATTACTGGCATGATTTACGATGTGCTTATCTGCTACTTATCTGCTTTCAAGACGTGTACTAAGTGCTGGTTCAGTCATGATTTGGGAACGCTTTGATGCAAAAGGGAAAAAAAAAGTTTGGTTTTCACAAAGACAAAGATGAACTCCTTCGACTATCAAGATATTCTTGGTAGTAATTTATTTTCCACTTAAAGATGAACTTATGGATCAAAATTTGGTGTTGTTTCAAGATAATGCTTCTAATTAGAAGCCTGTATTGATTATCTGCAAACAACATAAAAACTTTGAACTTTCCAGCTAAATGTCCTGACCTAAATCCCATATAAAACATGTGGTTAATCTCGGTTCGTCAAGTTTATGCCAACGAAAAGGTGTCTGATTCGATTGTTGAATTGAAAGCAGCCATTTTCGAAACAAGGAACCAAATATACATTTCCACATGCAAACACCTGGCCAAATGCTTCCTAAAGAATGTGTTGAAAGTCATCCGTGTTAAGGGAAAGCAAACAAGGTTGCAAACAAGGCAAACTGGGGATTAAAGTACAAATATTTTACATATATAATTTAAATATTAAATATACTGGTTCTAAACTACTGGTTCTAATACTTTTCTTTTACGAAGTTGTGTTATGTAGAAATTAATTTTTGCTTCTTTTTTTAAACCATGTTATTGTAATTTAAAACATATAACAAAACTTGCATAACTTAATGTGCATAATTTTGTAATGATATTAGTTTTTCGTCAAAGTAAGGGCTTTGCTGTTTTTGTTTGTGAAACTACATTTTTTCCATCACTGTATTATATTTTAATAAACTCTAAGAAAGATAAGCGCAGGATGAAGAAAGGTTTTTTTTTTTTTTTTTTTTTTTTTTTTTTTACAGTGTGTACAAGTAGAACAAAAATTAAATAAATTACATGGTTGCAAAATATCCAAAATAAACATGATGTTAAGTATTTTTTTTATTTTTTAACTTATATAAAGGTTTCTAGAAAAATCTCCAAAAACTTGATATTTTTTAAATATTGTATTTCTATCTTAGTATTACAAAAAACTTCGTACTTCCAAGGGAAAGAAGAAAAGGTTTTTCTTTTTCTTTCGTGAATTACTGTTTTCGTGTTACTGTAGTGAAAAAAATGAAACTTTCCTCTTTTAATTACTAAACTTACTAAGAAAACAAAACTTTTGTTTCTATGTTTATTTAATTAGGTCTCACTCGCTTTCGATTTTTCTAAAGTTTTTATTTTTTATTTTCAGTATAATTAGTGTAATGAGGTTATAGCAATTGGAAATATCATCACTGTAATTTCAAAATAGCTTTAATTAATTTATTTTATTTTGTTTGTTTATACAGTATTTAAACAAAAAGATTTAAAAGTGATTAGTCAAAATTTAAATAGCAAATTGAGTAACCAACTGAAACCAGTAGTCTCAATAAACTTCCTAAGAAAAATTTTGTTACATTTGCGGGGAAATAAAACATGTAAGAAAACGAAAAACTGGAAATAATCGCTTATAAATAAAATGATTTGTTCAAATGTGGAAGTATTTCCGAATTGTGAGGGAAAAAAAAAACTTACAAAAACTAAAGTTAAAATTCAGGAAGTGTATATAAAGTACAACTGCAGCCATTAAAAAATATCACTTATAGCAAATAGCAAAAACGAAAGAACTTTTAAATAGAAAGTAGATTTCGAAAAATTACAATAAATATTTCTGAATCTAAATTTTACGATCTTTTGATAAAAAAAGACATACATTTTCTTTAGATAAATATTTTTATTCCATAATTGTAAAATGCTGTAAAAAACATATTTTAAACAGGATTTCCACTGTCTTTACTTTTATAAGCACTTTGCCACCACTATTTCCAATTACTGATATTCGCAAAATTTGATCGTAGAAGGTTCTATGATGAGCCAGTTCGGAAACAGAACACCGTATATGATTTTTTTTGTTTTTTAATACCAGTTTAAGTTTAAAATATTAATCTTAATCCTATTTAATAGCAGAAAATTTGCGGTTAACTAAGGCGATGAATACTGTTAGGAAATAGTAGTCCGCAAAATAAAGTACCGTACTGAACCATACGTGTTTGCGCCTCAAACGGGAGGATTAAGAGGATTTATAATAAATTTAGGCGGATTTGATATCTTGTGAATTGACGAAGTTATGATTTTTTTTTTCTGAAAACCCCCGTTTTTTTTTCTTTTTCAAATTTAAAAATGCACTCGAAAAGAAAACGAGTACATAAAATATTTTATATTATTTAATAGAGTGTTTTTTTTTCTTTACAAGTGAGTGTATGTTGATTTTTAATTTTACTGATTTTTGCGTATTTTTATATCATTAAAATATTAATATCAATTGCACAAAAATTGTGCTATTTCGTCACCATTTGTTTTTTGCAACCTCCATACTCTCCAGACTTGGCGCTGTCAGATTTCTATCTGTTTCGCTTTCTTTCGAACTCTGCACGGTGTATTGTTCAGTAATGATGTAGGATTGAGGGCTTAGACGAATTCTTTAAGTCAAAGCCGACAGATTTTTATCACCGAGGCATAAGAAAAACTAATCTAACGATGTGAGGAAATCGTAGAGTATGTTATTGAATAATTTGTTGTAATGCTTTTGTTTAAAACATATTTGAAAAAAAAATCACTCATTTGTTATTCCTCAACTCAATAACTTTACAATTTATATAGCTCCCAGAAAAGATATATTTGAAGACTATGTCTTCATTTTAAGAAGTAGTAAAAAACTTCGGAAGAAAAAAATTCTTAAAAGGGAAATGTTCCCTTTTTTTTTTTCATTTTTGGATTTACGCTGCATAAAGAAATTGGCTTTTAATTACTAAATATACAAAGAAAATAAAACCTTTGCATTTATGT
Source organism: Maratus michaelseni (assembly GCA_963931845.1). NCBI lineage: Eukaryota > Metazoa > Arthropoda > Arachnida > Araneae > Salticidae > Maratus > Maratus michaelseni. The sequence continues at coordinate 112,036,374 of OZ007598.1, read as the reverse complement.
AGCATGCTGAATAAGCTTTTATTTTATTTTCAATTTTTCTGAAGTCTATTTCAGCATCATTAGTTTAATGTGATCGTAACTAAAAAAGCTTACGATAACTTCCAATTAGTTTTGTTTGATAATTTGAACGATCGATTAAAAAAAATTGAGTGATTTGTTGAAGAATTAAAAAGTAAATAGTCTAACCAACTGAAAATAAAAATCCTACAAAAAGCTTGATAAAAGGATTTTGTTACATTTACTAAGGAATAAGAAACTTTAAGAGAAAAAATACATATAAATTAGGTAATTATATCAAATGGAAAAGTGTTTCGAGATGGTTGAAAAAAAATTGTAGACACTAAAATCACGAAATGTTTCTGAAGAAAAAAAAAATTGAATCGTTGTAAATTATGCCTTTCAGCAAATAACAAAATTAAACTAAAAAGAGAGAAGGTGCGGGGGATTTAAAGATATAAGTAATATTTTTTTAAATATTACCATAAAGAATGTATTTGGCATATTTGAATAAGTTAATGGGAATAGAAAATTTATTAGCATGATTTATTGAAAAAAAAAATCTAACCAACTGAAAAAAAAAATCAGAAATTTTGATAAATGGATATTTCAGTATTTACTAAGAAATAAAAGTTTTTTATAAAAGACAAAATCAAAAAATAAATACATATAAATTAGGTAGCTAGATCAAATCGAAAACTCTTTCGAAATAGGCGAAAAAAAAATGAAATTAAAAGTAGAATTCACGAAGTGTATCTAAATAATAATATAAAAAATCATTGTCAATTTTGCCTTTTAGGAAATGTAACAATATACATTTTTTTAAAAGAAAGAGGAATTTAAAAATATATGTAATTTTATTACCATAAATAAGGACGCATTTGAATTCTTCAGTGTGAACTGTAAAAAGACGCTGAATGTTGGAACAGGAATTTAAAAAAAAAAAAAAAAGAAAAGAAAAAAAGTTATCAATATATTTAAGTAACATTTTCAATTTTTTGTCAACTTTAATATTTTTGTGAAAGGCAAACAGACAAATAAATTTATATACTGCCATTTTTTTTCATGGGAAAATAACTTTAGTACACCATTTTAAAAACCTTGTCAAATTAAATGCATACTTTTAAATTTTAATTTACACTTTATATACGAAAGAATTTACGAAACAACTTGAATCTGAGAACGGCTGGAAAGAAAGTTAACATTAATTAATGAATGCAGAGAACTCCAAAATCTAGATTGAATTTAATGTCTAGATTAAGTTAATGTCTTTGAATTAATGGGCAAATTGACAGGCCATCATTAAATTGTAAGAAAAATATGACATGAAAATCCATGGGGAATGTTTAAAAATCCTAATCAAAATGGATACCCAAATTCACCAATTATTATTTGTTATTTTACATATTAGCTGCGTCAAAAATAACGCTCAAAAAATAACAAAAGTGTCGCACTTGCCGACCAAATCATTCGAAGTGTATGCGGGTTAGGATCCATTGAGAAGATCCCCACAAAGGACAAAGGTAATTGGTGACTACATTTTAACAACATTTTGAAATGTTGCAAAAATTGTTATGAATGTTATGAGTGTGATAAACAACAAATGGATAAAAAATCCATGCGTGCGTAGGAACTGTTCAATTTAAAAAACTTTATCAGGTTGCATGCTTTTATGCCAATTATTATTTTTTTTTTTTGTTTTACATATTGGCTGTAGAGATGAGTTCGGGCTCTTTGTTTGGAGACCGAGCCCGACAATTCAAAATCCAAGCTCGCCTAAAGTGGGACCGCCGAATCCAAAAAGATTTTGTGTCGTCAGATGCCCACCCTCATACCGAAAATACGCAGTAGAGGTTGGTTGAATTGGTTGAATGGGGTTTTATGGCACAAAATCCCTTTAGGGACATGATGCGCCAAAAAAAAGAAAAAAAATGTTTAGAACAAATACATCAAATTAAAATTTTAAATTGAGTTAAAACCCTGTCATACAAACATTAATAAAAACAATACAATTAAATGAAAGGAGTATAATGTGATGATAAATGGAATTAAAACCATTCAATGAAATTGTAACCCCATGTCTAAAAGAGGCAAATACATGTTTTCACAGTTATAATGTATATTAACTCTAAACTAACAGTTGGTAACATGTCCAAAATTTCTAGCAGAAACATATTTACTTAAACTATAGATTAATAAAAGAAACAAAGTTAAAATCATGCAGGCTCGAATACCACAAAAACACTATTATCCTCATTTGAGTCAGAGTTATAACTGTAAGAATCGGATTTCATAGCCTCCTACGCATAGTGGAGCAGCTGTTTGGAATCCTTCATAGTAGGACGAGATGAATCAAGACAAGGTTTCTAGTTTTTTCCCTTTATAGTTTTCCATTGTGAAAAGGACTGGGTTGAAGTTTTCTTTCTCTCTTTCCGTGCCCATGATTTTTGTGTACGCAGTAGAGAAATTTTAATAACATTTTAATTTTTTTCAAAATTAATTTTCAAATTTAAAACTATCTTCATACATAAAAATAACTATTAAACCTAAATACTCTTTCATGACGACGTTTCTTGATTTTCATGTCCCTAAAAATCTGTTTAAGATTTAAAAAAAAAAAAAATGCTATTTACACCCAAGCACTGGCAGAAATCTGCAAAAGTCACAATTCTTATTCTATTAAAATATTATTGTACAACAATTACAGAAAGACATGAGTTCTGCTAACCAATAATTCTGAAAAAAGACTTCAAACGGAAAAAAATAGATAGACTAAGGATATTCCACGGGTTTTTTATGTTACTAATACTGACCGTGCCAAGGCTACAGAAACAGAAATAATATTTCACTTTATAATCCATCAATAACACTGCAATAGAAATTCAATTTAGACTGGTTATAAATTGTCATATACGTCATATATGACTATAACGCCATACATGTCTGATAACTTGGCGATACATCTCGCTAGTTGACGACTAATCCTGGGAAGCTGCTATAGCAAGGAAGTACCAATTTTTAAAGAATTCAAATTACTTAATAAATATTTTTATTAATATATTTTTTAAGTTTTGATTCGATTTTCATAAAATTTGAAATGACTCGACAAAATTTTGCAACGATTATATATATTAAATTTCAAACCATTTTGTTGGGTAATTTTTGCACTGTTATTTGCAGACAGACTGACGGACCAAACGGCGACTATAGGTGCTACGTATTTATATAATTACGAATGCACTTACAAATCATTCTCCAGAACGTATCTTGTCCGGGATCAGTTTGAGCTCATCTCATCTGTAGTTGACTGTGAAAAAAAATAATTTATGAAATAATTTAATATAAAACCAGATACAACAAAAATGAGATAAATGAATTGTGGCAAAATATTCTTAGCTTCAGCTCAAATATGTCACAAATAATTTTAATGCATATCTAAAGCTTTCAAGCAAAAATAAAATCATTCAACTATTCTATGAAAGATAATATATTCAGCTTAATGAATAGAAAAAATAATTACTCAAAAAAAATTCGCACTTTTTTCGTTTTCTCTCTTTGATGTGTTATATATTCTTGCATATATTTTTTTTATAATAAATAAATTAATTAATTAAATTAAAAAAATAAACAAAATAAACTTGTAGATTTTAGTTATAAGATATATTCAGAGAAAATAAAATATTTCAATCTATGTGTACTTAATTAGTTTGTTCTCGAATTTAAAAAATTCACAAGGTTTATTTAATAATTTTTATTTTAATAATAAATTTATGATAGCTAGCCTTATTAATTTATGCCTTACCTGATAGTACTTTTATGATAATTTAAAATTTATTCAATTTAATCGGGATTTTTATTTTTCTTAACTAAACATTTGAACTTTAGTTGAAATAAAGAAATATGTTACAGGAATATTTCACAGGAAATTGTTAAAAACTTAACGTGTATGTATTGAAACTTATTAAAAACAATAGTTTCAAAAATTCACTCGATATGGTTTTCTTATATTTACTGAAAAAAAAGAAGAGAGAATTCAAACAAAAATAAAACAAGAACGAAAAATCATGCACCACCGAGCCCATTTCGCAGAAAGTATATATAAGGTAGGTGCCATGTTATGACCATGTTCTTGATATGTCCATCCGCACGTTATTAAATGTTTAATATTATTATAGCTATTTTATTATCATTATATAGCTATTATTATAGCTATTTTATTATCATTATATAGCTATTATTATAGCTATTTTATTATCATTATATAGCTATTATTATAGCTATTTTATTATCATTATATAGCTATTATTATAGCTATTATTATAGCTAACCAAAAAATTCGCTAAATGGCATGAGCATACCGTGAAGGAGCCTCCTAGTGTATTATGTGATCACGTGCCATTCAGCTAGGCCAGCCGTACTCAACCTTTTTTTCTCGTGGGCCGCAAACATGTATTTACGACGTTAGGCGGGCCGCAACAAACTTGTATAATAATGTAAAAAATATAGATTTCTATTGCAAACGCCGCGAAAATTGTTGTTTTGAAATAGTGGTATAAAACTTTTTGCTGCCAATTTTTCTGCGACAAATATTTAACCCTAATAAGCCTTATTAGCTATATGATAAGTATAAAACGTAAAAGCAATGTAGCAATTCCAAATTCTCAAAAAAAAAAAAAAAAAAAAAAAAAATCAAGGGATTTTTTTCTAATACTTTTTTTTAATGTAGAAATATAGAGTGCAACTTAAATGAATTTGGAATAATGTTTGTTTAGAGTTCACGGTTAAGTATGTATATACTACTACACTGTAAAAAAAATTCAGGAACGTTCCTGGAAAATAATGGGCAGCTAATGTGTCTAATTTATACCAGTAACATTTCTGGCAAAAAAAACAGAAAACTTTTTTAGACTTCAGAAAAGTTACTATTAAAAGCCAGCAACTTTCCTGGAATTATAGTGAGAAGGTTTTAGTATGTTCATGGTTTTTCCCAGGAAGGTTACCGACTTAAACCTGGAACCTTTCTGAAGAATTGAGAAACCTTCCCACTATAATTCCAGGAAAGTTACTGACTTTTAATACTAACTTTTCTGAATTCTTAAAAAAGTTTTTTGTTTTTTGCCAGAAATGTTACTGGTATAAATTAGGCACATTAGCTGCCCATTATTTTCCAGGAACGTTCCTGATTTTTTTTTTTTTTTTTTTTTTTTTTTTTTTACAGTGATGTAGCTCATAATTTAATTAGCTTAAAAGTTTTGCAAAGTAAGTGTATGTTTCAAGAATACTTTAAAATATTTAACTTATATAAAATATATTTTTAATTTAATATTTATCTTATAAACATATTTTTTTTCCTTACAGCATCAAATTTGTCTGTAAAAATTTTTTAATGTCACTATATTTAAATTTTTTCTTACAAAATATAGTTTCATGTTAAAAATAAACTGGTTTTTAAGATAAATATATGTTGTTTCATTTTAAAATTGTATAATGTTTTCTTTTTTAAGTTAAATATTTTAAAAATTAATGAAATGCCTCAAAAATTAATTGCCAAAACTTTAAATCTCATCGATTGCTATTCTGACATAAGAGCAACCAATTACTCATAAAAATATTATATTTTTATGAGTAATTGAAAATTCTCAAAAATGTAATAATTTTATGAGTAATTGACTTGAGCAGTCAATTGCTAAAAAATGTTACATTTTCCATTATAAAGAAAAATAATTTAGTTTTTATCCATGTAATGATCACATATTTTAAATGTTGATTTTTTATTTTTCCTCCAAACCAATGAACCATTTTTTTTTTTTTTTTTTTTTTTTGTTTAATTTGACAACTTATTATAACTAGAATTCTTTTCAACATATACCTACATTTACAAATAATTTACTTAGTATTTTCTCTGTAATCACATGTTAAAAATTAAAGACCATTTATTAAAATTTTCATTAATTTAATTTAGGTGAAGGTTGAGAAAAGTAAAATTATTATGAGAAACTATTCGATCTTGAGAAATTATTCGTTCTTGAAAGAAGTGTGTTTTCCATTTATTTTATACTCAAATGAGCTTAAGAAAGAAGTTTCCAGAACATATTAGCATACTTGCAATGCTAAGTATTTTTTCCAATATTCATTACCAGTTATTAGAATTAATTATTACATTTATTTTTTGTTGTTTGTCAATGAGAAATAATCACATTTAAAAGAAACAAAACTTTCAATACAGGGGTAGTACAGGTGAAATTTTAGGACAGTTTCCAACATAATTAAATATAAAATTTTCAAACAGTATACAAAAATGAATATGTTCATGAAAATGAATAATTGCTCCAAAACAGCATTTCAACAAAACGAAAATATTATCTGTTATACCTCTGTCAGTTTAACAGTAGTGTTTATTCTAGAAATTAAGGTTGGGGGGGGGGATGAAAAAGTTCTTGGAGGAGAAGAAAAAGGGCACAGAGAAAAAAAAAACTAGGCAGGAATAGAATTTTAAAAAGTGTCAATAGTGAATAATAGTGTTAAATCAGTGAATAGAGAAAAAAACAAAAATTGGAATTTCATCTATCAGTGTATATGAAAAGGATCAATTTTATCAAATGGCCGTGTAAAATTATCAATTAATTTCGGAAAATATTTTGAATTTTGTCAAACGGTCGCTCAAATAAAATAGAGATTTTTATGCAAAGTTCGGAAATTTTGTCGAATGATAGTGTAAAAAAATAAAAAAAAAAGAACTTCATCGAACAATTGTATAAAATATTCAATAACTTTGTCAAACTAGCACATAAAAAAAATCAAATTCATCAGTCGGTCACTTCTTTTCTAAGCGGTTCAAATTAAAACAGCAATGTTCAAAAAGGTTAAACCTCGCTTCGTAAATCAGCATGGTGCTTTCCAAAAATAGACATTACATTCTCGTAAAAATACACAGTATATTAAAAACAACACAATGAACTTAAACAATTGCATAGCACTTCACTAAATAAACCTAGCATAATCAAAAGTTTGGTAATTTCAGACACTGATATTTAACAATGTAGCACAAAACTCAGGAGACTCAGGACAAGTGAACAGATTTCAGGATGAGTGCAACACCTGTCAATAATTTGCATTGTAATTGTCCTTTCATCAAGCATGATATACAAAAAACAAGAATTTGTTGATATTTTTCTAACCAAAAAAAAATCATTCAGAAACATTAAAATCCAAGCGAGAAATTTGAAAATAACGCAAATTAACATAACATATTAAAAACTAAAATACAATAATAATAATAAAATATATTTTTCAAAGAAATTCCCCAAAGTTGTCCCACACATTTACTACTTGCTATAATATGATTAATATTATTTTGTTATTAATCCCTCAGACACCAAATTTCTCTTCTAACAATTAAAAAAATATCCAAACAATTAATTAGGTAACAGCCATCGTGCTATTTTTATAATACTGCAATTTATTTCTTTCATTAGAAATTAATTTCAAAGGATTAATAAGGGTTTTACACAAAGTTTTTGATATATTATTATTTTTAATTTTGTACAAATCTTCTTAAAATGCACATAATATTATGCAAATGAAATATCTGTAAACGAAATCTACAGAACTTCACAAACTCTTAACTAGGAATTATATTTTTGAATATATTAAGTTCTAAAAGCAACTTAATCAGAATTTACTATTTTGTATTATGAATTTATTATATTACATATTTTTTTCTCTTTTACTGTATATAATTTGTAACTCTTAAATACAGATTCAAATTAATATTATAAAATATTGTAATTACTTACATTTTCACTCCAAAATACCTATTTTTTATTGTATAAACGTAAACCCATCTGCGGGTTCGGGGGGCCTGCATCACTTAACCCGTCTGCTATATGAATACTCTCTTCTAATGAAATAGCTTTTAAAATTATTCTGATCGCACTCAGCGCAGATGATTCGAAGGTACCATAATATAAATATGAGATAAAGCCTTGTATGAGCATTTGGGCAACTTCCTGTCGCTTTTAAATCAACAAAAAAGAAATGCTTTCACCCGTCCACTGAATATTGTAAGTATCTTTTGTTTTTTCAGTCTTCAATATAACATTTGCAGATGTATAGTGAAATAATTCTGTTATTATTATTATTTTATATCGTTTACTAAATATACAGTTTCTTAATTGCTCGTGTAAATCCAGGCGTTTTTCTACATTTACACATCTATCTAAGATTTTAAAGTGATGATAACAATTTACACTCATAGTTTAATAAGCAAAATACACATAAAAATAGATAAATTTTTGCAAAAAATGTGTAATTTTTATGACGTGTATTTTTTAGAAATTTACACATACATACGTGTAAAATTGGCTAATTTACACGTTTCTTTTTTAGAGTGCTCATTGGTTAATACAATTTACTTTAAATATATGACATAAATGTACATGTCATAATATATGACATAAAACGATCTGCTTTAGCTAGGAATCTCATGATTAAAGCTATAAAAGTACTAGTGAATTTATTCGTAGGAAAATAATTTTTTGTTTGTTTTCGATATCAGTCAAATCACATCTTTTTTTAATTCATCATGCACACTCTTGTCATTAGCTGCAATATCTGAGACAAGGTTACCAATGAAACAGACACATCTTTGCAGTTTAAATTACTTCCTGAGATACTCTGTACATAATTATGATAAAAGAGGACATTTGTTAGATAAACCTCAAGTACTTTGGATTTTTAGTGTTCAGACTTCTTTTCGTTAAGGGGTTAAAAGATGTTTAGATAACGATTTGGAAACAAATAACATTGACATTTGTACAGCAGATTCCCATTTGAAATCAAATACATAAAACAAAAAAATTTAATTTCCGGTCCAAGAATACGTATAAAAAAATTCTTAAAATTTGATCACCTGTGGAATACCTACGATATTAAGAAAGCAACTTCCCATGATTTAGCGAATATCCATGAAAAAAATAGAATCCAACAAGAAACTACCATAGCTGTTCAATCATGCAAGAAAATCATAAAAAAAATAAATATCCGGTATGTATACGTTTATGTATGTTTGTGTCATGAACTGTATATTGAGAATACCAGATAGGAACATACGATACGAGAATACGATCTGCTTCAAAATATTGCAAACTAATACTCAAATATTACATAAATTATCTTACTAGAATGAAAATTAATCTACTTATCAATCTATAATTAGTTGTTCAGGTACAAGACAGGTACAGAGACAGCATTCCAAGTCTGCACAGAATCGAACTCGAGAAGCAAAGATGGCGGCAAAAACAAAGCTAAGAACAGAGACGTTGCCACGCAAAAATGCTCAATTCCTGAATTCAGGAAACTATTCGCAAAAAAAACTGGTTTTTCTCAGGAATCTGATTGATACCTGTGAAAATCTGAAACGTTTCTGGGTATAATGCGCAACATTACGGAATATTTTTACAGTATATAGCACAAGCAAAACTACATGTAAAAAGAACTTTGACTAAGGAAACGTCATTTAAGATATTTTAAGGTCATTTTAAATTAGTAATTCTAAATAACAGGAAATTGTCTTCCCATGAAAATATATAAGAGAGCAGTGAAAATATTATAAACATATCTCAATTAGTTTTAAAATTAGGGAGAAATGATTATGCGTCTCGGGCCGCACGTAAAAGGTCGCTGGGCTACATGCAGCCCGCGGGCCGCAGGTTGAGTATTGCTGAGCTAGGCTGTGAAATTTGACGCCAATTCCCTATTTTATATTTTTGGTGTAATCGCTTCTTGTTTTTATCTGATAAGTCTCTTTTTTATTCACGTTTTTATAAGAATTTTTTTTATGAATATATCATACTCTGATCAGTTTTTAATGCTCTATAAATTGGTGCTGTCATTGATGATATATATTTTACGAATTGCTCAAAATCAAACGATTTTCGGGAAAGCTCACCTACTGACCATATCAGGTGCACTATGCAAGCCTAGGACGTTTTTATTTGTTCCAACTGCGATAAGTAATTTGTTTTAACAAACTTTTTAAAATCTAAAAGGATTTCACATTTTTTCTAAATAAAAACTAAAATTGTAATGTGAATTAATTTGTAAACAACTACATTTTTGATGAAAAATCCTGTTTCAAATCCACTTTTCAATTACAAAAAGAATTATTGAGTACCATGTTTATTTATTTTACACCAAAGGATCAGGGTCCATAAGCCGTGTTTTTAGCCCATGAAATAGACTAAAACTGAATTTTGTTATACTGACTTAATTATTTCCCTTTTTAATATTAGAAGGTTTATCCTGTGCGATTTCAACAATATATTTTGCATTTTGTTCGTTTTTATATAACTTACACAAGCTCAAAGTTCGCATTATTTGTAGTTTTTGAGGAAAAATACTCAATTTCTCCTAATTTTACCTCAGTTATTTATATGAGAGCAATCGTGCAACACTTTCTTCTTTACATATATTATAAAATACATCAAAATGTACAATATATGTAAAAATAAAAGTGTTGCAAAGCTGCGCTCATACTAAAATATTAAAAAATATATTAAAAATTGAGTTAAAATTAGGAGAAATTGCGTATTTTTCATCAAAAACTATGAATAATACGAACTTTGAGCTTGTGTAAGTTATATAAAAACGAACAAAATGCAAAAGCTATTGTTGAAATCGTACAGGATAAACCTTCTAATAAATAAGAGTGAAATAATTAAGTCAGTATAACAAAATCGAATTTTAGTCTTATTTCATGGGCCAGAAACACGGCTTATGGACCCTGATCCTTTATTTAATTTAGGGTATATTTCTGAAATTCTGATTTTTTGGGATTAGTAAAACTATTTTCATGTTCATGGGGAATGCAATATTTTTTTTTTATAAAAGTCCATTAACCTGAGAACGTTAAAAAAAAATAAAACGGTTTTGATTTTTTCAAAATGACGGCAAGAAAAATTCTTAAACTTTAGGATGGCTATATCGAGGACCTTATACATAGCTCCTATCAAAACACAAATGGTGTTAAATGTTTAATAATAATGTATGTGTGCTATAAACAAGGGGAATCTGCCTTTTCATTGACAGATTTGAGTTTAGTGCATCGCATTTTATGGTTAATCTTCTGGAATCGGGTCCACAGCCAAATGGCGTATTTGAGAAAATGTAATTTGCAGCAAGAGAGGTTTTTTGATAAACTTTTGTAGTATTGATTTTTGTTTTAAAGGACATTGCCAGTCATGATGGCAATGCCTGGAAAAAGACCAAATTGCATAAAAATATTGTAGGAAAAAACGGAATAGAATCCCTTTAAATATTTGTGCAATCAATTACCAATTGTGGTTAATCTTTCACTGCTACTTTACATTATAGAAGAAAACAAATGCTCATAGTTGAAATAGAATTTTTTTTTTCATTTATATGCTTGAAAATTATTTAAAAAGCCATAAAAGTGACTCAGTTAGTTTTCAAACAAATTTCAATCTAAAGTACATTTATTTCCCCTAACCGATTATATAAAAATTAAAATTATACGATTTTAAAAAGTGATGTATTATCAATAAAACTGTAAGCTAAACTGCGCAGGTCGTTGCAACCCCCATTTTACATTTCTAAAAATAGCTACTGGTCTTTGGCAGTCGTACAAAGTAAATTGCAATTTTCTGACAACGACGTAAAAGTAAGTACTCTAAAAAATGTATTTTGTTGCTAAAAAATTAAACAAGTTAGAAATTGTATGTCAAACGTGACAAATTAGGTGCGTTCGAAATGTTATTATTTCAGTGAAATGAATTGTGCTATGAATAATTTCCGTAATAAAATAAGTACAATTTAAGATGGCAACATTTTATCTCTCGTTGACATGTACTGAAAATTCCAATGAGAAACTTAAGTCTAGCTTTGAAAATATCAGAACTTGAAATCCATACTTAGACTCTTTTTTTTTTCCATTTAATATCGATTTTTTTAGGAAATATCTATCCAAAAAACTGTCGGTAGATTATAGGATTGCTATAATTAAACAATTTTAGTATACAAGTTCGGTTTTAAAATTCAGTAATACGGAAATAATAGGACTCCATCTTAAATAGGACGTAATCATCGTGGCAACATAGAATCACTCCCTATCATGGGATATCATCAAATTAATTACGTATGGTAGGATTTAATAGAATGAAGAAAACTTTTATTAATATCTTTTTAAGTTTTAGTTCGATTTTCATAAAATTTGAAACGACGCGACAAAATTCTAAAATGATTATATATATTAAATTTCAAGCCATTTCTTTGGATAGTTTTTGCGCTGTTATATGCGGACAGACGGACATTCGAACACTATAGGTGCTACATATTTATGTAATTCCGAAAGCACCTAAAAAGTAACTAACTACATTCAACAAACTCACCACGCCATAATCACATGTTGATTGAATTCATAATAACACTATTCAACCTGCAAATTTATTTAAAATATGCCAGAGAAATTTGTAATGTATAATAATAACTGTCAAACAAAGGGGTGTAATTTTCAGAACAATTCCAAATCTGATATTATGTCTATATCAGCGCTTGAATACAAATACCTAATTACAAGCCTTCAGAAATGCTTCCTTAATATTCTCATATTTACCATTCGACTGTACTATAAATGCATATTAAGACAAAATTTATATACGCGAAGTCTACATGAATATAATTAAAATATGACAGTAGTTTATATGTATTATAATTATGTAAATAATGTCACGATACCTAAATATGATAAAAATATCCCCCATATAATTAAAAAGTCGAATATTTCAAAATTCGATTTAAATGGATTTATCACATGAATAGTATTGAGAAATGAAACAAAATGCTTACCGTATTTACTTGTGGATAATGTGCACTTATTTTTTCCCCCAAAATTTTAGGTTTAAAAATCAGGATTCTCATTATTCATAGAATATTTGGAATAGCTTTATGAAACCATGAATGCTTTAGTTAAGTCATTGAACACAACACGTAGATATTGTGATATATTGAGCTACGATAATAGAAAGCGGCAAGTGAAATAATTAAAATGATTGCACTTTTTTATGCTGTAGTTCGTCAGTCATTCTCACGTACAGGTACAAAATAGCATATATATATATGTATATATATATTATAAAAGTACTAGCAGGTTTCGCCCGCTACGCTGGTCGGTTTCTCTAAACGAACCTTAAATAAATATCGGTGAAGTTGATCTTGTATTTTAAAGCAATATGGATTTTCACCTGGAATCTCCATCTGTATTGCTCAAATCGATACGAACGCCATTACGCTATTATATTTTATAATGTGCAGACAAAATTTGAGCTGAATAATAAACTTATAAAATTTTATCTTGCTAACTAAGCGTAAACAGGTAGAGTGAAAAATGTCCAAGCTGGGTATCGAACCCTGACCCTTGGAATAACGCTCCATTGCTCTACCATTGAGCTACGATGACGATACCCAGATTGGCATCTCTAATTGAAACCTTACCGACATATATAAGTGAGAGATGCCAAACTGGAAATCGTCCTCGTAGCTCAGTGGTAGAGCAATGGAGCGTTATTCTAAGTGTCCGGGTTCAATTTCCGGTTTGGACATTTTTCACTCTGTCGGTTTACGTTTAGTTAGCAAGGTAAAACTTCAAATTTCATTATTCAATGATTTCGGTCGAATTTCACTGTTCAAAATTAATTGAAAATTCAATTAAAATTATTTAAAATTTTAGCTGTTCAGGGCCAAATCTTTTAGTTGATCATTTATAGTAGGATTTTGTAAGGAACAATAGAACGATATGCAATATACTAAAATCATCCCTGAAAAATTATCTAACTAAAAATGTAAACGAATTAACAGACAAAACACATCCAGTACAACTTTTTAAAAAGGCATCTTTAATAATCGGGTTCACATGATTATAGAACTTTCCTCCACAATTCTATAACTAAACAACGTAGAACGATATACAATATACTATAACCATCACAAAAAATTATCTACCTAACAATGCACGTCTCATCAAAATTCGTCCAATATAAAGCTAATCTTTCATAATTTGTTTGAACAGATTATTGAACTTTCCCCTCATAGCTCTATAACTAAGCAACCTAGAATGATATGCAATAGACTAAAACCTTACCTGAAAAATTATTTAACTAACAGGTAAAGCCCTATCAAAATCCATTCTGCAGAACTCAATTTGTAAGCAGCCTGAACTAATTTCCCATTTGCATTTTATAAATATAGTAGATGTAAAAAAAATTGCAGGGTTATTTTCATTTATGTTTAATAAATAATCTTATATTAGTGGTATAGTTTTCTATTTTATTTTTCAGAGGTTTTTGATATTTTAAAATTCTGACATGGTTACGGAGAAAATGAGAAGGGATATTTACATGGGAAAACTTTAAATGAATTCACAATTGAGTAATTATTGGGTGTAGTTGGTACATATTTATTTTTTATAATTAAACTGTTAAGAGTTGTTCTCACAGAAAAGGCAAAATTGACTAAAAAATATTGTTTTAAACTTTTGAATTTATAAAATGTAATTTTCTGAAAAATAATGCGGATCAAGATTTTACTGCTTTTTAAACTTCTTTTTGCGTCTGATACCTCCTTATACTGTTCGTAATGTTTGATACATGACCGATAAACTAGATAATATCGGTAAAATTGGATATGCCAAGTCCACAGAAGAGACAAAAATAAAGTTTTCGATTTTTAACTACTTTGATTTTCAGTTTGTTAAAATGGTGCATTTCTTTTTATTAAAAGCAATGTTGAAGCTGTCTAAAAATTGTTTTGTAATTATAAATTAACTATTTCTTACCTTATTTAGGACGACCACGCAGTATACACTGAGAACTTTGCCAAACTCCAAATAAAAGTAATAAATTGGATATATATTGGATAATAATTTCTCAACCGAACAATGATTTAAATCTAAAAAACAAAAAGGCTTTCTTTCTCCCAAACTACCTAATGATAATTTGGCATGCTCTGTCATGTATAGCACTTTTTAAAATTTAATTTCAGTGTCCACGGAAGGATATTATTTTGGCTGGAGACAAAGTTTATAAGTTAATTCCATAGTAAAAATAAAACTATTTAAAACAATTGTATTAACCCTTAATTGCATAGTGATGTAAATTTCCATCACTGTTTATTTAACTTTTAATAAATAAATCAACTTCTTCGCCACCACTATATTTATATAGAAATATTAATCCAGTAAATTTCCCATAAACTATGTTGTTGAACAAAGTTAAAAATCTATCTTAAAATTTCTGGTGTCTAATATTTAATATATGTATAAAAAAAACATAATTGTAAAAGAAAATCTCATGCAAAGAAGGGTTACGGTAGAAATTAACTACAGACATGTAACTAGTTATTATTGAAAAGTGTAAATAAAAATTAAATTGTTTAAATGTCAATGAAATGGATGTTTGTTTTTAGATGTGGGGACATCCACAGAGGGGACTTTCGAATTATATTCATTAAAAAATTAACGTTAAATATTAAAATTATTTGCCAGATACGTATTTATCAGATTACTTAAAACTCAAATATACAAATGAATGAAAGTATAAGGAAATTTGTTGCATTTCCTAATATTTATCTCTTTGGAACCGTAAAATGTACTGTAAAATGACCCTTGTATAATTAAAAGCAAATATACGGTAACGATTTCTGGTGTCGATAAACATTCTAAAACAAAGTTAATTAAAACATTAAAACCAAAAATGATAATATCAACTTTCCTACACAGAAACTACACAAATGACGGTATGGAGATATCAGAATGGCTTCTTCTTCTTCTTGCCAAGAGCTAAGTATTTCAACCCTTATCCGCTAGAGGGCTTTTCTAATTTAGTAAGACTGAGATATCCGCTTTTCACCGTACTATACTTTTTTTACGCTGCTTTCCCTTATATGCAAATAATACTAAGATTTCAAAACTAAAAGCAATCTCTCAATGCAGACTAAAGAATTAAGGATTTAAAAGTCTATCTGTGAATACTTATCGAACGAATATAATACAAATACAATATGATAGAAAAGAAGATGAAATCCTTATTGTATCCAATAATTATATACATAAATGAAAATCATTAAATGATGAAATTTAAATGTCCATTTACTTAGAATTATCGTATGAATATGAGTGGGAATAAAATTAAATGTTTATTATACTAATTAATTACAAATGTATGCGATAAATTTCACAAAATCATTAGCATGAATCTCTGCTGATGAAACTCATTTCAATTTATAGCAAATGACATTTTATTTCCCAATTGCGAAGTACAAGTATCGATTACGCATCATTATTTAAGTTCATTGCCTTTAAACAGATCAAATTTTGGGAAGTTTCTAACATGTGGTGATTTCTCCAAAATTATTAGACGGCAAGGATGACAATATTTTAATTGCATATAATTAAACAGTGTGGCACGGAGAACAATATTTCTATTATTTCAGAGGATTTTATTTCATTAAGTAGAATAATAATTTATTTGATGCAACGAGTTTAATCTATATCATTTATGTATTGACATTATTTTACTTTTTAATTAATATTTAAGATTCAATTTTTCTGAAATAATTGTCATTTAATATATTTTATTTATATATTGACATAATTTAACTTTTTATTTTATATATAAGATTCCTTTTTTTCTGAAATAATTACCATTTAATCTATTTCATTTATAAATTGACATAATTTCACTTTTTAGTTAATATATAAGATTCTCCTTTTTATCAAATAATTATCACTTAGTTTATTTCATATATATATATATATATATATATATATATATATATATATATATATATATTTGCATAATTTTACATTTTAATTAACATATGATTTTTTTTATTCCTGAAATAATTATCATTTAATCTATTCCATTTATATATTGTCATAATTTTACATTTTAATTAATATGTCAGATTCTCTTTTTTTCTCCAAAATAATTAAACATCTAATATATAGGAAACTTTCTAACATGTGGTGATTTCTTTAAAATTATTAGACAGCAAAAATGACAATGCTTTAATTGCATATAATTAAATAGAGTGACATAGGAAATAAAAATTTATATTATTTCAAAGATTTTAACTTAAATAAATAGAATAATAATTTATTTCCATACAACGAGTTTAATCTAGTTCATTTATATAATGACATAATTTTACTTTTTATTAATATATAAAATTCTCTTGTTTCTGAAATAATTATCATTTAATCTATTTCATTTTTATATTGACATAATTTTACTTATAATCAATATAAAAGATTATCTTTTTTCTGAAATAATTATCATTTAATCTATTCCATATATAAATTGACATAATTTTACTTTTTTTTTATTAATATATAAAATTCTCTTTTTTTCTGAAATAATTATCATTTAATCTATTTCATTTATAAATTGGCATAATTTTACTTTTTACTTAATACATATGATTATCCTTTTTTTTCAATTAATTATCATATAGTTTATTTCATTTATATATTGGCATAATTTTACTTTTTAATTAATATATAATATTATATTTTCTCCAAAATAATTAAACATCTCATTTATTGGAAACTTTTAAACATGTAGGAATTTCTTCAAAATTATTAGGCGGCAAATATGACAATGCTTTAACCCCTTGGGGACGAGCGACACGTATACGTGACACATAAAATGCTCAGAATCTTCGATTTTTCCCACCAGTTACTTTTTATTGTAAGCTTTGCCTTATGTAATCCTAGCATTTCTGCGATTCAATTAGGCGAAAATTTCTGTTTTGAAAAACCGGTGGTAAAAGATTAAAAATTCTGTAAAGGACACTCGTCGCGAAGGGGTTAATTAAACAGAGTGGCACAGGAAACAAAATTTCTATTATTTCAGAGGATTTTATTTAATTAATAGAATAATAATTTATTTCTATATAACGAGTTTAATCTATTTCATTTGTATATTGACATTATTTTACTTTTTATTTAATATATATAAGATTATTTTTTCCTGAAATAATTACCATTTAATCTATTCAATTTATATATTGTCATAATTTGACTTTTTAATTAATATGTCATATTCACTTTTTTCTGAAATAATTATCATTTAATCTATTCAATTTGTATATTGACCTAATTTTACTTTTTAATTAATATATAAGCTTCTCTTTTCTCCGAAATACTTAAACATCTCTCATTTTGGAAACTTTCTAACATGTGGCGATTTCTCTAAAGCTTTTAGACGGTAAAGATGACAATGCTTTAATTGCATTACATAAATAGAGTGACACAGGAAACAAAATTTCTGTTATTTCAAAGGATTTTATTTAATTAAATAGAATAATTATTTATTTCCATATAACGAGTTTAAATCTATTTCATTTATATATTCACATAATTTTACTTATAATTAATATATAAGATTCTCTTTTTAGGGTTTCGTTCATCTCACGAAACCCTATTGCTCCCGCTTCGTTGTTTGTCCGTCACAGCACCGGTTCTCAGAAACTATGTAACTTACAGTCATGAAATTTTGTGTACTTATAGCTGAATACCTACGATGAAGCTCAAAATTATAACATTTGAAAAAATCGTATTATTTTAATATATAGAGATAAAAAACTAAAAATCTAACAGCCTTCTCCTATTACATTTAAACATTTTTCGTTATTGCAGTTGCCAACAATTAAAAATCCACAATAAAATTCTTTCTACAATAATTAATTGTCTATTGATAGATTTCCACGTGAAAAATGAAAATGAAATAAAAAGTTTCACCAGTTGAAAAAAAAAGATTAATATGACGTCATATTGGTAATAAAACGGAAATTTTCAAACATTTCTCAATAATACAAGAAGTATGAGTATGTGTAAATACAGAAAGCAGCTTAATATGACGTCATTATAGAATTAAAAAGAAAATTAATCTGACGTCTAACATTTTGAAGGTTACAACATGCAACAACATACAACATGTTTAATTTTGAAATTGATTTTTTTTTTATATCGCATTTAGTCCACATGACAGATATTATGACAGAGTATAATAGCGGACTTCGCCCTCTATCGGAACGGTTCAGATTTTCGAAAAAGAACGAGAAAAATAGACTGGTAATTTTTTACTTTATAAAAACTATGACTTCTTCTTCTTCTTCTTCTTCTTTTTTTTTTTTTTTTTTTTTTTTTTTGATTTATTAAACGAAGGATAAAGTGCTTTGAAAGGAATATTAAACGAAACCCTTTGTGCGATCTTCGATCACCACTTACCCACTTGTTTATGAAATAATTATCGTTTAATCTATTCACTTTATATATTGACATAATTATACTTTTTAATTAATCTGTAAGATACTTTTTTCTCCAAAATAATTATCAGAAAACAAGCAACTGGATTTTTTACACTCATTCAAAAAGTAAGCTATGGCAATACCTCTTTTAAATGAAATTCTTTGAAATTTTTCAAGACTTGTTCATAAACGAATGCATTTCTCACGTTTTTCAATATATTTAAAATGTATTTGTGACGTCTGCTTCAACGTGTGTCAATTTTTTGCTCTCTTTTTACGTGTACTCTAAAATTTTTAAATATCCGCATACACGTTATTTATATTATATTTATTGAAACTGTACACTGCAAAAAAGAAAAAAAATCCTGATTTTACGGTATAATACTGACACCCCAGCTGTCAGTATTATACCGTAAAATCAACATTTTTTTTTCAGTGTATGTATTATACAGGGTAATCGAAAGTCCTTAGAGAGCGTTTAAGAAAGGGAAGGGGGTACAGAATGCTACAACAAACAATTTTTGTATAGGAATTCAGGATAATAATCTATTTATTCAGCCAAAATACAGGGTATCACGTTCTAATCAGACCACAACTAATGTTCATAATTTTATACAAAATAAACATTCACTGTAAAAATGTTTCTTAATCAGCGAAAGTATATAAATAGGATACTATAAATAGGATTCGCAAATTTTTGCTAAAAGTGGGAAATACATAGAAAAAAACGGTAAAACCGTCCTAGCAAAAATAGGTGTATGTTTAATTTTCAGGAATGTAAGTTATTTTAAGTTTTATTAGTTTTAACTCTACAATTTTGAATTTTTTAACATAGAATATTCGATGCATCATTCAAACCGTAATCTAATACTAGTAAGTTATAATTATTTTTAGTAAAATATTTTTTTAGTTAATGGTATTGATGCAGAAGTTGGGAAAGGAGATTGTAAATAATAATAAAATAACTTCCTGAGTTTCGGTTGAAAGTGCTCCCGATGCGATACGTATTTCCGTTATACGTATAACCGATATACGTATGTACGTATAATACGTATTTAAGAAATAAGTATGCCTTAAACTATACGTTTAAACGTATCAGATACGTATAAGCGTATATGGTTAAACGTATAATTCAAATATACGTTTAATTCAAGTATACGTATATTTCAAGTATCGTATTTACTTTTAATGTCAATGGATCTCATCAGCGTTACGTCACTGAACGGAGAACAAGTTGGAAATCGGTGGCGTTACTTTAGCAATCTGTATAATATGTTTCATACTTAGAATCTTTTTATTTTCCTCTATAAACGATTATTGTAAATATATAACGAAAATAAAAAGACTTTTTGAGCAAATAAAGAGAATATACCCATTTCAGATTTATTGTTATTCCTTATTAAATATATTCTTTCTTTTTTAATTAAAAAAAAAAATATTTATTTTTGTATGCGTATACTCAAATTGCGCTCGGGGGGTCAAATGTTGTTCTTCCCACGGTGCTAATGTTTTCTACTCTGTGTTAATGTATAACGCAATTTCATTTTTTTAACCATGGCAGTCGTGGTATTTTTTATACAAAGTATATGTGCATTATAAGATATTACGTTTTAAGAATTGTTGTTAAAATTTCATTTTTTGTGTTAGTACCTATAAATTTCGATTACTTATAGCCTGACAAATAATCGTCACTGCAGGTTTCGAAACGTAATCACACTAGCTTAAAATAACTTGCCTTCTCTTTCCTTTTCTGCTGTAAAACGTATTTTCAAAATATTTTTAATATAGAAAAAAAGTATTCTTAAATAAAATAAAAGTATATTTAGTTATTTATTTGTTACGGCCGATTATCTGCACTAAGGATATAGGCCGGTGGGGGGAGTGCTCTCCGTGGGGGTCTTTAAAATAAAAATAATATTATGAATCTTCCCAGAAGTTGGATTGATCAGTATGGTTGGATTGATGAGTATAAAATATGAAGTCAATGTAAATTTGTGTTCTGCAGTACGGGTGAAATGTCCACGCCATAAATCAAAATAAGCTATGTGCGTGTGTTACAGATATGCGAAAGGTAAATCATTTCATAGTAAATCATTTCATAATTAATAGTTTAGATTTGAGTGGGAAAAAACAAAATCTAAACTGAGGGAAAAATATTAAGATTTTTTTTTTTTTTTTTTTTTTTTTTTTGCAAGTACCGACTGCACAGGACACAGCGGGTGTTTTTCAAAGTCTCTGATCCACAGACCAGCAGGAGTAAGCATTTCCAAAATCATAATTTGTTGAGCAATGAACGAAAACCGTTTAAACGTTTATACGTTTAACCGCTGGTTATATGCTGTTTCGTATAATACATATAACCGCCTTGGTCGTATCATACGTATCCAAAATCTGCACCCCGTATAATACGTATTATACGTATATTCGTATAAACGTTTAATATGGAGCACTAGTTGAAACAGTCATAATTATTGAACAACTAATTGTTATGTTCCAGTTTATATTTATCAAAGTAAAGAAATATTATCTACTTTGCTGTGCTATCAGAACAATAGTAATTTGAAGATACAATGAATAATTAGTATATAATTTGTCTCCTCTCTCGTCTATAGTAGTATATTTTATCAGGTTCATATGTTTTTTAGATAAAAAAGAACTATTTTTGTAGGATCCTTAAAAGATTACTCCATAAATTTTAAATGTAAAAGTTATATGTAGAGCTTCGGATAAAGCGAAAATGAAGATTGATTTGATTATTACAAAGCTGTTATATATAAATAATATATATATGTTACAATAAGGACAACTTTTAATGTAATAATTTGGTCTTTAATAGTTATAGATTCCCTTTTCTTGAATATATAAGTTATGTGTTCTAATATTATATATATATATATATATTACTATTAAAGATGCCATTACTATATTAAAAGTGAGGAATGAAGAAAAACATATTTTCTTTCTCCAACAAATATAAATTTATTTACAAAGTAAATGTTTTTACTTTGTCCTTCAAATGTTATCATCTATTAAAATTATTACAGACTGTTTTAATTAATAAAATTAATATCAATGAAATACAAATGAATATTATGATTTAAGTCTGAGTTATATTATGTAAAAAATTGTACTTGCTCGTTGCATTTTTTTAAATTCAAACATTTTGAGAGTTTTGCCGGATTTTACCAGGTTTTTTTTTCCAGTTTTACCACTGTCCTGCCAAAAATACCATTTTGTCAGGAAAATGACCAACTTTAAATATAACCATTGGCGAAAATATAACATAACCTCTTCCGAGTTGCCCACAATTCTGAAAAACGTTCCTTTTATTTATAAATGATTTGTATTTTTGAAATTTTAGAACATGTAATTGATTTCTCCATAATTGTTAGGTGGAAAGACTGACAAAATATTAATTACATATAATTAAATAGGTCGAAACTATAATATAATTGTCCATTATTTAAAAAGATTTTATTTAAATAGATTTAATAACGATTCACATTTAGTACAATAAGTTCAGTCTTATTCCCTCAGCTGTTGATTTAACTTTAGTTTTTAATTAATAACTAAGACCTTTTATTAAAAAAAACTATCAAAATTGAAAACCGATTGGATTTTTGAAAATTTATTTGGGTAATGCAATATTTATCTACTTTTCTATTAACCCTTTGAGGGGCGTGGTATATATTATATACCACCTAATTTTAATCCGATTCAAACCAGAAACTTTTAATTAAATTTTACTTTTTTAACTTTGACGAGAAAAAGCCGAAAAATTGCTTATTCTTATTTTGAACTAAATTCTTTCCTAAATTCCAGTGGGAATTCAACGTTACAGAAGCACAAGTGCTTGCCCCTGAAAGGGTTAAGGGATAACACCTCTTTGACCAATACAATTTTTTCCCTTTAAAGTATTCTTTATACACAAGAAACTAACAATTATGGTATAACTATAATAAATGTGGAAGAACTAGGATTAATATATGGAATTACTATATATTTATTTGTTAGAAATCGATATCGAAAGTGAAAGCGGAATTCGGAGCTATTGAAACAGTACCCGATCAAGCCAAAATATACCCAGGGTATCTTATTCATTCGGGTGTAGCCCCTGCGTATACAATCATAAAAAATTAAATATTTTCTATGGCTTATAATACAGATTGGAAGATATTTTGATAAATGTATATATCTCTATCTCTATAAAAGAGTAAGTGTCTGTCTGCCTGCCCGATGATTTCACCGTAATTATAACACCTAGGACTCAGAAATATATATATATATATATATATATTACCTAATCCTAATCTAAAAGTACCAAATTTTGATTATAAACAGTACAAAGTGAAAATAGATTTCAAATACCAACTTTACAAAAATTTACATACTAAATCAGGCGGTTAATCAAAATAAGGGACCTCAGAGACATATCCTATAGTGATCCCATGCTTTAATCAGGATTTGTATAGAAGTAGAGCACGTTACACAAGGGCGGATCTAGAGAGTTTTTAAGGCGGGGGAGGCGATATCAGAAATTTGGAGGTTAATATCCGACCCGCAATCTTTATAGGGTTGGGCCTATTTTTTAAAATTGCATGTCAGGTTTACTTCTACTTTTTTGCTATGGGTCGGGTTTGGGGCGGGTTGACTCTTGTTTACAGCGGTTCGGGTTTGGGTCGAGATAACTTGTTTTTTTGGTACGAGATGGGTCGGGTTGGGTTAATTTTTACTTTTTGCTGCATTCGGGTTGACATCTACATTTTTCCTGCGGGTCGGGTTGACTTCTACATTTTTCCTGCGGGTCGGGTTGACTTAGATTATCGGGTTGGGTTTTTTCATTCTTGCGTATCGTGTTCGGTTTGACCCGATTTTTTAAAAAAATCTCTAAAATATTTTTTCCCATACAATCTATACGCAGTAAAAATTTCATAACGGACAGTCCCAAATAGCAGAAAACTTTATGTAGGGAATACTTTTTAAATCTTTTATTTATTAAAACCTCCGAATTACGGACACCTTGGAGCCGTCGAGTTTATCCGCAAATTCAGAAGTAATAGCATGTACAGTAAGACCTCCGTACGGTCACTCCTGAAGAGCGGAGACAGTCCCCAATACAATTATTTGTATATTTTTGTGCATTCCTCCGAGTAAGAGATAAATTCGATAGCACCGAGATTATTTAAATGTTTTATGCAGTATTTGAATATTAATGAGTATATATATAATATATGTTTATATTTCTATATAAAAGAAAATTGAAATTAGAGATATAATTGCATACTACATTTTATAATTCTATTAAAATTTGGATTAATTTTCCTTCATATCGGTTTCGGGAGGACGAAGATTTTTTTTCGGGGTTCGGTGTTCGATTTTGCTTACAATGGAATTTTTGGGTTCGATTGGGGACAACCAGATCCGCGCAGGTCTCTAGGTGGAATTTTAAGTTGTATGTTCAAAAGGTGGAGTTATTTTAAATGGGATTTTTGTAGTATCTTAAAAATTGCCCAATGCGCTAATTTTTTTAGGAACTCCAAAACATCGCTGTATTAAAAATTACAGTATAAGAAAAGTAGTCTCTAGGGAGCGAGAGCAAATTTTTGAATTGCTACGGGTGCTTAAAACACAGCCTTTGATCTTGTATTCTTATATGTGTATAGATAGCAATGATTTTGTAAATGTGTCAGGAAAAAAGAGAGTTTGTTTTTGAGAACTAAACTTACAATTCATTAAGGCTTATGGCATAGTACCGAACCCTGTTTTTTTTTTATTCTGGGCCCTGGATAAAGCCCCTGTCAAGTTGTCAGCCTAACGCGGCAGGGATCTTCAATGTTTAGTCCCCAAGTAAGCTTGGTACTCAATTTATAGACCCCGAATGGATTAAGGCCTGACTTAGTCTTGATCAGTCCGCAGTCGAACTGGGGACCTGTAGCGTGGTAGCGAGAAAAGCTGAGCATTACACTACTGGGCTTACTGTTGTTGAGAGTATTAACAAAAATAATAAACAAATGTATTTACCTTTTTAATCTTTATCACCCTTTTTTAAGCGTATTTTTTTATAATGGAAAAAGCCCAATTTACTTCGAAATTTCGTACCTTGTTCTAGTTCTGTTTTAAATAAAGTGTTGCTTGTTTTTTTTTTTTTTCATTTTCCCCTGAATTACATATGCTTCGCCAGTTTTTCTCGCTTTTCGTAACAAACACATCAAATTTTGAATACGAATCGCTGCTATCTACCATTTTGCATATGTAAGCAATTGCTGTATCACTAGATTCTTTTTATTCTCAGGACCGGAGGGAGCGAAGATTATCGTAGGTTATGCTAACTTGAAATTTGTCGCTAACTAGACAGGTGTAGGGATGGGTGCAGTAAGACTGGGCGAGTTCTTCTCCCTGTAACATCGCCTATGACGCAATCGACGTACTGGACCTTGTAATAAAAAGCCCAAAGAAACAACGAACACTTCGAAGAAAGAACTATAGGGAAGAACGACATCACATTACAGTACTAATAAAAAGGTTGTCCAGATTTTTATTAGAA
Source organism: Maratus michaelseni (assembly GCA_963931845.1). NCBI lineage: Eukaryota > Metazoa > Arthropoda > Arachnida > Araneae > Salticidae > Maratus > Maratus michaelseni. The sequence continues at coordinate 112,010,510 of OZ007598.1, read as the reverse complement.
TTATACAGCGGTTAGGACAAATATATACAAACAATTCATGCAAACTTTTTTTAGAGGCAACGTGTATCTCTGGGCATTTGGGGAGATACCTTTCAGAAATCGCATAAGGGCTCAATTGTTTGAAGGCTAATATAATCATAGACACAATTTTAAACTTTGATTGATCGCCACATTTCAGATTATGCAAAAAAAATACTAACTGGGTATAAGACTACTTGTTTCTTTATATCAAAGTTCAGTTCTAATTCAGTTAAGACTGTTTTGAAACTTATTAACGAAACATATATTCAGCAGCTATGCGACGCTGGCTGACAGAGGCATTTAGAAAAAAAAAACATTAAAATTAGCTTAGATATCTCGGTTAGAGGTCTACACCTGCCGAAATTTCCAGCTTCGGGCCAGGCCCGACCAGTACAAAAAGTATTGGCCGGTATAAAAGCTCGAGCTCGGCTTGGCTCGCTCCAGTATAAAAGCAAAAAGTTTGCCCCCAAGTCCGGATCTGCCCGTACAAAAACCTAATTGGTACTTCACCGCCAGACTTAATTTCTACAAAACATGCCAATATTTTTGAAACAACATTATTCTACAATTAAAACTATTCATAAAGCCCACTTACTTATAAGCAGATTTTTTTTTCAGATTATGTTCGTAATTGATGGAATACAGAATGAAAACAATATTAATGACACTTAGATAATTGTGTATATAAACACTCATTAAATATTTGAATAATACAATTACATTCAGATGAATATTCATTAATATTAACATTGTTTAGAATTAAAGAAACAAATAATAAACGAAAGTCATAATTATAAAGCCCGACAAAGAAAAAAAGTACATTTTTACTTTCTTTTATATATAACAAAAGAAAGTATTGTAATTGAAAATTTTTTCAACTTTCGGTTTGTAATGGTTACGTCGCCTTGTTCGGTCATCGTAATTATACTCCTAGAATGGATACCTTAGTTCTATGGTATTTTGCTGCCACCACCGGTATTAAACTAATACCGGACACGTTGGGAAAGAAGTTCTCATAAAATAACCAATTAATAATTTATTGATTAAAATTATTATGCAAGAAAAATGTTACAGTGTTAGTTATTATATTGTCACTAGCCGTATGTGACTGTCATATGGCAATCTGCCTGATCACCCGTTTTAATATATAACTCGTACATATAACTCCGTCTAAGTAATAATTAGTTTTACTCTGGACCAAACTATTCAATATACTTTATCTCTGTAATTCAATACAATTCTCTACACTCTTAACTCTACACGTGTACATCCAACGCTCGGCACTGACGACCCTTGCGTCCCACGGTATTTGCTACACATCAACGATCCCTCCTTCACTTTTCACGGCACACCAGCGACTCTCTGGCGTCCTACGCTCTCGGCTGCACTTCCACGAATCACCCGTCTCTCACTGTCCCCTCACAATACCAAACGACGGGGCTGTCCTTCTTCATTCCCGGAGCTTCCATCCACGTGGGGGCGTTTGTTCTAGACCTTTCCACACCGGCCTTCATCTCGATCATCCTCCCCTTGTATTCTTCTGTGAAATCCAGCTCCCTAGGAATGTGGTGCTCATTGTGTTTCTTTCATTGTATTTCTTTCCAAAACCAGATTAGTACTTTACAAAGAAATCGAGAACCTCCCCCAAATAGATAATAGGATCAGGGGAAATTCCACTGTCAATCACATACGGCAGTTTTTCAGCAAAAGAAAAATATATTTTGGAATACAGTAATATAATAATGAATAAAAATAATTACTTAAATTAATTAGGCTAAAGTTAGAAACCTGACTCGGTTTTCGAAGGATTTACACCGAAAGAGATCCCGAAAAACACGTTTCTACAAAATGCCTGTCTGTCCGTGTGTGTGTCCTCTTTGTATCATCGAAAGTGTATGAAGTTGTGCATAGAATTAAATCAAATTTTATTTGTAGGTTTTTGACTACGGCTAGCAGGTCGTACTTAAATTTGGGGATATTCTGCCGGATGGGGGCTCTGTAATAGCGATTTTTGTGCCATTTTCATTGTTTTATCATGGGAAAGTGCATGAAGTTATGCATAGAATTGAACCAAATTTTATTTATAGGTTTTCGACTATGGCCAGCAGGTTCTAATTGAATTTAGGGACATTCAACCAGAAGGGCGCACTGTGATAACGTTTTTTGTGCGATTTTTCTTAGTTTAAAATCGGCTGTTCATGCTGCGAAGGTAACCCGGTGTTTCGCAAAGCGCTGACGTAAAACAGATTTCTGTGATAGCGAATTTTGAAGTATTAACATGTATGAGATAGAAGAAAGTTTTGGGATTGGCACATCCCACTAGTTAAAAATATATCACTTTGATTTATTAAACCAAATTAAATTTCTAAAAATTATGCTAAACACATTCACAACATCACAACAATTTTTACGAAAACAAATAAATACTAGTATGTTGTGACTATCACAAAACTTTTTTCTATATAAATCAAATCGTCTGCAATAAAAATTAAATGACAATCTATTCGTTCTTGAGATATAGCTAACGCGGAAATCGTGAAAAACAGATCATAGGGGCAAAATCTGTTGGGCGGTATATATCCAATTCTCATAAAGATCTATTTATATCAAGGTCAAATATAATCTAAAGTTTAATGAAATTCCGTGCTTTAATTCTTGAGATATAGCTATCGCGAAAATCGTCAGAAATGCAGCATAACACCATCACCTGTTGAGTAATTCAAACCAAAACCTCAGCAGCACCAATTTATGTCAAGATCTAACTGAATATAATTTTTATTAAATTCCGCGCATTAGTTCTCGAGATAAAGCGCCACAAAATTTGTGTCACATGTATATATACAGACATTTTCTAAGAACAATCAATTCGTGTTCAGGACCTCCTAAATTGTAGAAATACGTCGAAAATGTTTACCAATCCAATACTTTGTTCTTGTAAAGATGGAAGAAAGTAAAAAATACCACCCGAACATAGGCTCGGAGGGCAGAATTTAGAGGTATGTATGCACGAGTCACAGTAATGGATTTCATACGGGGTGAGTCAGACACGGGCCGAACTCTTAACTGTCATACCGGGTCCGGCCCGGGTCTGGAAATTTCGGCTCGTGCAGATCTCTAGGAAGAATGAATTTCATGCCAAACTCGTCCCGGAAAAAAGCAGCCTAGCCCGGCTCGGCTCGAGTCTACAGAATAAAGGAATACCCGGCCAGGAAAGAGTGGAGAACAGGCAAAGTCCGAGTTTTCAGGCCTTTTATTAGCGCAAGGGAGGGAGGGGGGCGATCGATCCCCCATTGGTCGCAACCTGGCCGAATTTTCAGCGTTTATGCTGGGTCCAGGCCTGAAAATTTCGGCCTGTGCAGACCTCTAGAAAAAAATGAAATCTAAGCCAAGATCCACACGAAAAAAAAGAAGTCTGATCCGGCCCCAGTCTTCAGAAAAAGCGAGGTCTGGTCCAGGCCCAAGTCTCCAGAAAAAAATAAAGCCCGATCCCGACCCGACCTTTAAAGAGTGAAGGTCTGTCCCGGCCCGACCCGCGGGTCGGGCCAGGCTTCGAATCAGGCCTTTTCCCATGGAGGCCTCTAATGTCGGTTTACCGAACCTTTTTTAGCCCAAGGGGGGGGGGGAAGGGCGATCGCCCCATCGCCCCTCCCTTAGATCTGCCATTGACGTCACAGCCATTAAACCTTAACAAAAATTTAAATTGCGTTTCTTTTTTCTTCCAGAACAGCATTTTAAAGTTGATGGACATTCTAACTTAGTCAATTTTCAATCAAACAACTTGATCTTTTTTGAAAATTAATCATCACATATTTTTCTATTGAAATACGGAAGTTTATATATATATATATATATATATATATATATATATATATATATATATATATATATGATAGCCCGTTTTCTACGTAACTTTAAAGCAATTGTCAAAACAATATTTACCCCCGCACAACGATGCGAAACGATCTGACACATTTTCTGACTCATTTTTAAGCATAAAAGCATGATACTTGCAAACATTATTATTAAACTGATTTGTAATCAAACAGTTTTTTCATTTTCCGATACATGAATTACAACTTGATTTATAAGCGATTGTTGTCTCAGCGTTTGTTGACGGCAGTTTTCCCCTCTCCTGACCTGCGGTGGAAATTCGGTTCAAAACGCAAACTTTGAGAGCATTTTCTTAAATATCTTCTGCTTCTACCGAAAAATGAAAAAACAGTTAGATTACATAGTCTATTAATAAGTGCACCTGCAAATTTCAAAATGGAAAGTCCAAATGGAAAATCCTCCGGTGAAGTAGTTAAGGAGTTGTTCAGATTTGACTTTTTCAACTCCTAATGTTAAATGAATTTTTAGTGGTTGTAAAATAAACTTCAATGCATAAAGCGTTTTAAGTATAACGCAAAAACTTCTTGGCAGAGTGAGCTGTAATTTTGGATTTGCTTATTTAAAGCACCTAAAAATAGATTTCTGTTTAAAAAATTTATATATTATAATACATAATTTTTTTCTAGTCTTAATTAAAAAATGTATAAAATATGAAATAAATATTTAAAAATACATGTATTATAACCTATAAGGTAAAGCTGAGAGTCTGCGCACAATTCAAAAGAATAACAATACAAAATCTAAATATTAATTTTTTGCCAAACTATCCATGAATAATTTTTACTTCATTTGTTTTTTATGCATTTCCATTGCTATTTTGCTGTTATGTTGCAATTTAATTGAGCAGTTGTAATAAAACCAAGAAAGTTATTTTGCGCAATCTGCCCTTATAGGGTTGGTGTGATTGCGCACATGGGTGGGAGAGATTGTTACTTATAATAACTACAATTAAATTATTAACAATAATAATTGCACTTAAATTACCTTGTTGTAAGGTTTTTGTGAACAAATATTATTGTATTAGGAGTGAATATTTCAACCTAATGATTAAAGAATTAAAAAAGGAAATAATTTTAAAAACGATTAAAAAATTTTAATTAAAGGGGAAAAAATTAAAGAATCAGAAAAAGCAAGTCCAGGTAAGATTACAAAATAACATTAAGTTAATTGATAACACGTTTAACTTAAAATTAGTCCATTTTCATTTTTACTTTCTTTTTATGCAAATTTACCAATAAGCTGCGTAATCTCTCCTAGCATGGAGACTAATGGGAACAATGCGCCATCTTTCCTAAGTAGCAGATGCACAAACTCTCCAGTTTCGGTAGGAGAGATTGCGCTGCCTTTTATTTAAACATGGCCGCTACTAAAACGAACCGTTGATGTTCACACTGTTAGTCTAGATTAGTAGCTTATGAGAAATCGTTTAAGCTTAAAATGTTTTCTACTACTGACATTGTATAGAAATTCTGACGAATAGCTATGAAAATTCAAGCACTTACTTTGGGAAAACAAAACAAAATAGCATTACTTTATCATAACGCTCAAAACAATCTATGGTATAAGAACCATATATTTTGATTCAGTCGTATATAACCTAAATTTAATTTAAAGTATAGCATATACTTTCCCCTTTCTTTCACTTTAAGATCTCATTCGCATCGCTGTGGTTGAAAATAAATGTATTTTTCTTACATTCACATTACGTCAAGGACAAATTTTTCTCATGAAAAGTTTTTAGAGACCAGATGCGCGCTAAAAAAAAACAAATGAAAATTAAATTCATCTCTCATCATTCAGGAAGTATGATGCTCAAATCGAAGTCAAAATATGCATTGTGTTCGTGAAATACATATCGGCTAGTTGTACATTTTATTACAACGGGCGCCGCATATAAAATAGGCCGAAAATTAAAATGATCTTGTTATCGCATTCAAATGCTAATTTTCTGCTTAGTGCATTCGATTTTCAGGCCGTAATATAAAAGATGTTATAAAATGTTCTTTCTATTAAGGCAAAACATGACTTTAGGTCTCTGATTCTTTTCCCACAAAAATGTAGGGAGATAAATCGCCATGTCTGTGAACTATCTCTTTTCGCCAAATTTCAAACACTCCATTGGATTTACATTAACGATCGTTTTCTTTTACAAATTTTTGAGTCTTGCCAAGCGATAATCAGAAAATGTTTTGACATCATTGAAAAAACTGAAATGTGGTTACTTCTCTTCTGTCCGTGATACTGTTAAGATGTGCTATGGGGACCACCCTTACGGCTTGTATTTTCTTCATTTACTTTTTCCATCTGCTGTGAAAGAATAAAGATTTGTGCCTGAATAATGAGTTTCTTCTAATTGTCTGTATGCTTAGCTTCACTACAGTGCCTAGAATACATAGTGTGGAAACCGGCAAATGGTGTAATGCTTTAAAAAGTGCTAAAAAGTTGTAGCCTATAAACGTGCAACGGTGCTCCTACGAAGCCTACGATAATGTTGCAACCAGAGACAAAAAAAAATGCGTATCACGTTCTTTAGCCATTCTTTCATAATTTAAAAAAAACATAAAAATCACTAAGTCAGAGGAGAAAATGATATAATTTAAGTACTTAAAATACTTAACACCAGCCGAAACATTCTAATACAATGTCAAGAGCTAGCAGATGGCGCTGTGAACCCATCCTAATATTTTCAGCAACGTTGTACATTTATTGGATACAATTTTTTAGTACTATTTTGTAGCCGGTTTCCACACTATGTATTCTAGGCGCTGTAGCTTCACACAGGAGATAGTCCCTGGTGTTATTCTTTACGAAAATCAACGCAGTACTCTTTTGCCACTATGATCTTCAATAAATCACTTCAATTAATCCAACAATACCATACAACCAATGTGCACTTTCAAGTAGACACTCCACTAATGCTGGTGTACAACTACCTGGAGTCACTGCGCGCTCACTCTACTCCTTCCCCCCGAACCTGTATGTGCGCAATCTCTCCGACCGCGGCATCTCTCCTGGCTTTCACTACGAGAGGGAACGTGACTACCTCTGTAGGTTTTCACACGCCTCGAGTTGTGGTAAAGCAAGTACGGGATGGAACATCCCGACTTAAGGCCTAGGGCCTGGTTTCCAGCTCCGAAGCTGTTGGGGGACGCCGGCCCGTCTCCGAGTGTCTCGCGATGACTCCCCGTGGTTTCACCGCGTCTCCCAACGACCCACGTCGTCTCACGTGGGTTCAAGGTTAGAGGGTCCGTATTGGTTCGGATCTCTGACCGGCCGAAGTGCCGTAGCTATACAAAGCTGCTGGCGCAATAAAAGTTTATCAGCACTTGGGTTCGGTGGTAGTCTACGCGCGGTGCGCCCCGTCATGGGCGCCTGCGGCGCAGCTTACTTTTACCTTAAACATTTTAACAAAAAGTGATTTCTAGAAGCTTCAAAATATAAATTTAAAATTATAGCTTATTACACCAAGTAGTTTTTGAGTTGGGCCTAAAAAATTATACGCATTTCAGTGTGTTTTATAACTATTAAAAATGAACTTAAACCGTCAACGTCTTTGAAAGGTTAGATTTTATGAATATATATCGTAGTGGATTTATTTGGATCTAGAAGATTTAACCTAATCATAGAAAAAAGTTCCATACATCTCGAATTTTCTAATATGACCTTCTAAAATTTTGTATCTCAACCAAATAAGCAAGGACATGAATGGGTCGTCTTTTTAGGGATAAAAATATCAAAAAAGCTATAAGTCTCATATTTTTTCCTTCGTCCGAATGTTAAAGTTAACTAAATGTTGAATTGATACTGGTAGGATTTCAAATGTTTGATTAATTTTTGTTGCTGTGATGCGAGATCTTAAATTTGTGTGTCACTCATTACTTGCTAACACGTACTTTTTCATAAAATGTGTTTTCTATTACTCTTTTTTAGCTAAAACAATACAATAAAACATATGAATTTGAAAAAAAAGGTTTACTTATAGACGTTAGAGGGTTAACATTATGAGTTCAAAACTTTAAACATACATAAATCTTAAACTATTAAACCAAATGAGTCCCCAATGTTCCCTATGTAAAAAAAAAATTAAACATCCAAATATGATGGTAAAATTGAGTGTTCGTATGGAAAATGTGCAATTTTCTTTGAAAACGACCCATTGAAAGCCTTTTTAAAAAAAAAAAAAACATAAATTAAAAGAAAACATACTTTCCTATCGAATGGCTATTTTCGTTTTTCTTGACAATAATTTGGTGAATAAAATGTATGAGGTGTTCTCCCTTTTTTTTCTTTGGCCGACTGTACACTAAACATGATATGAGCGGAGGAAGGGGAGGCGACAGAGATAGAAACAGAGTTTAGATACTTGTAAATATAATAAATATGATTATAAAAATACTGCTAAGATTTTAAAAATGCGAGGTATTTCCCTGTTTCGAAACGGGGAAACTGTATTCAAAACTGTAATCAAAACTAAAGTTCAAAATTATATTTCATCAACATCGTGTAAATTTGTTGAAGGAATAGAGCACCAATATTATGTAAAATTAACTGAAATCCATGATATACAAACTAATTATAAATATGCATGAAAACTTTCCTGAAAATATTAACAAAGATGAAATTCATTTAAAATATTCACAGAAATGCGAAGGATATGATAAATATCGATTACGCATTATTATTAAAGATCATTATTTATAAATTATTAGAATTTTAGAAATTTTCGAACGTGTGGTTGATTTCTCTATAATTATTATGCGGAAAGGGTGACAAAACTTTAATTACGTATAATTAAACAGACTGACACAGAGATCAAATTTCCCATTATTTGAAAGGACGTTATTTAAATAGATTTAATAACGATTTACTTTCAGTATAATGAGTTCCGTCCTTTCCCATCATTTATGATTTAATATTAACTTTTAATTAATAAGTAAGAATTTTTTTAAATAAATATTAAAACTGATGAACAATTCTATTTTTTTTAATTCCTTTAAAAATTTCAACAATTAAGCTAATATTTTTAATGACTTTTCGCTTTATTATCTATATATATATATATATTTTTTTTATTCCATAGTTGGATCATAAAAGAATGGATTTTTAACACTTTCAAGCATTACCGAAAAATGTTTGTGACACGTTTGTGACTTATGGGTCAATGAATGTTCATTTTTTCATTTATGTGTCTGTCTGTTTAATTGTCCATTTATCTCAAAACTAAAGTGAATTGCTCGCATGAAGACGAAATATATACAGGGTCCGCCTAAAGTGACCCTTCCCCCTCTCCGTTCTTTATCTTGGAAACGCGTCGTACTTTTGGAAAACTGTAAAGATCATTTCAGAGCTTTCCTGAGCAAGTCGTCCCGAGATAGGTATAAATCCTTTCCCTCCCCATTCTTCTCGAACCATTTTGTGGTCGTCGACAAACGAAAAGGGAGTTTCAACAAAAGAAACGGGTGTTTTTCCAGCTGTCAATGGCTCCCGCTGTTGACCTCTGTGCATGCTAATAAAGTCATAAAAGATGAAAGGGAGCGCTTTACCACATAAGAGACACCGCCCACTTAGACCGTAGTTTGATCGGTACTTAAAGGTTCGCCAAGACCACCTGACTTAATTGCGGCTTGTTTCTAGTGGTTTATCGGACTCTTTGAAGTTTTATGACTTTCTTAGCATGTCTAAAGTTCAGAGGTGAAGTAGGGGAGGACGCTGACAAGTAAACAACGCAACTTTCTTTTGCTGAGCCTCCCCTTTCCTTTGTCGATGACCACAAAATAATTCGGAAAGAATACGAAATTCTATGATTCATGCGTCTCTCAGACAAACTTGCTTAGACTATGCGAATAAATGCATCTTAAAACACGTGTCCATTCAATTTAAGTAGGATCTCATTTTGTTAAAAAAAATTTAAATTAAAATTAAAATTAATGCGCCAGGGAATGCATAGAGGAGTCTAACTTTTAAAAAATCAATAGTAACACCTACTTTTGACATATTTGGAAACTTCCGAAAACTTTACCTTAGACTGTCAAACGGGAAGTCAAATAGTTAATGAATTATGCAGATTTGAAATTTTGAACTCCAAATATTGAATTCATTTTTAACCACTGTGAAACAGGTTTGAAATGCAATTAGTTTTTTAAGAGCAACTCAAAAACTACTCAAAGGATTTAAGCTGTATTTTGGTTCGTGTATTTGGAGTCTGTAGCAAACGACTCCTTTTTAGGTAGTTCGTAATTATATAAATACGTAGCACCGATAGTCGTCGTCTGGTCCGTCCGTCTGTCCAAATATAACAGCACAGAAAATACCCAACCGAATGGTTTGAAATTTAATATACATAATCGTTGCAGAATTTTGTCGAGTCATTTCAAATTTCATGAAAATGGAATCAAAACTTAAGGAGATATTAATAAAAATTTTCTTCATTCTATTAAATCCTATCATACGTAATTAATTCAATGATATCCCATGATAGGTAATGATTCTAGGTTGCCATGGTGATTACGTCATATTTAAGATGGTGTCATATTATTTCCGTTTTACGGAATTTATAAAACGAATTTGTAGACTAAATTGTTTAATTATAGCAATCCTATAATCTACCGACAGTTTTTTGGATCGACGTTTCCAGAGAAATAGATATTAAATGGAAAAAGAGCTTAAAAATGGAGTTCAATTTCAGAAATTTTCAAAGCTAGGCTTAAATTTCCCATTAAGGAATTTTCAGTAAATGTCATCAAAAGATAAAATGTTGCCAACTTAAAATGCACTTGTTTTATTACGGAAATTAATTATATCATGATAACAGACAATATAATTCCTTTTTTTCAGTGAAATAATAACGATGATTTTTTTACATTGTCTTGTATTAGATATTTGCGCATAGTATAATTTTAATGTAACAAAATTGTAATTAATTGTTTTTAAAAGTGTATTGAAACTTAATTTTATAAAATAAAATTAAAATCTATAATATGAAAATCTGCACATAAAATAAATTTTGTGTTCATGCATTTTTGCATCAGAGTGCAACAGCTACTGCACCAAGATCTGAATATTTATAAAACTAGTTATAGTACAAACCCACCTCATTTGTCCCTTTTGATGAATAATTTCCAAGTTGTTAAAAAATAATTATGATGTAATTGCCTTGGTCCGTTTTTATTGGTGATCGGAGTGGAAGGAAAAGAATTATTTTTGCGTTGATAGCTTTAAAATTTAAAATAATCCATGGTTCTATTTTCTGGGGTGAATGTAACCATGACTGTTTGTTAATACACATCTTTTAAGAAAGAATAGTTCATTTTTTTTGCAGGGAAAATTGTGAAAACAACAAGTCATAGTGTGGCCCTCATAGAGAATATCACTTATCAGCACGAAGACAAGAGGGAAGTGATTCAAAAATGGTTACATTAATTTTAGCCAACACTAACGTGTCGCGTGTGGATTTTCCCCAGGCAGGGCTGGTGTTTGAACATAGTAATTTTTTTTTTATGTACCTTAATAAAGGAATCCGGGAGGGACATTATGCTCTACAGACTTGGTTTCCTCGTCTGAGCAGTACCTCTTACGCTATCAAATCAAATCAAATCAAATCAATGTGAGCCAAGGTGAGACATAAACGCGCCAAAGAGAATGACGGTTAAATATAATCTAATGCTTGTATTCAAACTGGTTGGCAGCGAATCATAATAATCATAGGTTAAAATTCATATATACATTTTTCAAAATTTATTCTTCAAAGAGTTATGTTATTTAAAATTAAATTTAAAAAATATACAAATTGTAACCTATGATTTTTTTAACTGAACTCGATTTCTTGAAGATTCAAATATTTGAATCCAAAACTACAGTTTATTCCGCCAAGTAGCTTTTGAGTTATGTTTAAAAAACTACCAGCACTGCAATATGTTTTCAAATTGAATTTATCATTAGTAGTTCCACTTTAAACCTACATAATTCATAAACTACTTGATCGAATTACTTTCCGTTTGTTACTCCAAGGCAAAATTTACCGACGAATTCAAATATGATTTCAAAAACAAAGGTTAATATTGAAGTTTTAAATTTGCTTGTTTTTGCAGTTTTGTTTTGTTTTCTATATTCCGACGCATTCCCAAGAAAGAGATAGGTAAGTAGGACTTTTGGCGAAGCCTGTATATACTATTGTTGTTGTTGTTGTCGTGTCAGCGAAAGTGCCAAGGCACTTCTCTGAAAGAAGGGGTACCAGGGTCTCAAGAGAGGTTGGACTTCTAGAGCTGGTCTCCTAATTTTTCAACAAATTCCAGATGAGAGACCTGCACCTGGATTGGCACCCCCAGAGGTATCGTTTTCAAACTTGGAGGACATTGGAACCACGAACAGATTTTACGTTCACCAGCTCCTATTAACGTACACGGTCCCACAGCAGCCGCAGTCGAGAGAGGTTGTCACCCTCCCAAACACTGACCATGGTGGATGTTGCTTCACTTTCGACGATCTTGACGGGAACCGAGCTTAATCGTCTGCGCCACTGCGAGACTGTATATACTATTATGATATATAATTGCATATTTCCCAATGAAAATAACCACTTTTTCTTAAACTAATTAACTTTTTAGAAACCTTATCCTTAGAATTATAGGACATACTTCTAAGAAAAAAAATACAACAAAAGATATTTCAAAATGTTCAAATTTATTAAAGAAGAGTGGTTTTAAAATTTTCTTAATTTTTGTAGTTAAATTTTTCAAATTTTACTACAAAAATTGCCTTTTTGCTCTATTTAATCATATTATTTCATAAAACCATTTAATAATATGTCAGTAAGATATTATAAAGTACTCAAATTTAAAAAAATAGCTCAAAGGATACCAAGTTCTTACAAATATATAAAATGACGATTTATTTTCAGTATAATGAGTTCTGTCTCTTTTATTTAGGTTTTAATAAATTGATTTCTTAGATATTTTTGGTTCAGAATAGTTATCAAAACGAATGAATAACTGTTCTTCGTAAGCTCTTTTGAAAAGTTGAACTTTTAAGATGAAGGTCTTTTACATAATGGGATTCTTTAAGAAGTTTCATAGTTAATCATAAAACAATGCATTTATAATACTTTGTAACATAGTTAAAAAGTTTTGGAACCTATGCATCATTGACTGTTTGTTATTAAGTTAGTGTGTCTGTCTGTTTGTGTGCCTACCCCAAAACTTTAGTAACTCGCGTAATCCTGAAATTAATATATATTATAAAAATATGATTTAATTCACCCATTTTCAAGAAAATATATTCTCTATACATTATTATTCAAGCTTATTATCTGTAAAAGATTAGTATTTTTAAAATTTTTGAACATGTGCTTTATTTCTCGGGAATTAAATGGTGGAAAAGATGACAAAATTTTAATTACACGTAATTAAATAGATTGGCACGAAAATAAAATTTTCCATTATTTCAAAAGACTTTATTTAAATAGATAAAATAACGATTTATTTCAGTATAATGGGTTCATTCTGTTATTTAGTGGTGTAATTTTAGTTTTTTATTTAAAAAAAAATATAATATTTATTAAAACTAATGAATAATTGCATTTTTAGATCTTTAAAAATTAAACTTTAAATTAATATTTGGATATAAATTATTGCATAGTTCCTTTCAAAAAGAGAAATGTAGTGGATCTAATTCGGAGAATATTTCCAACTACATACTTGCCAAGTTCACTCTTTTTAAAAAGAGAAAATACATATATGGAACCAGAAGTTTTATATTTGGTTAATTCCATGCGGAACGTAGTGTAAGTCACATAGCCGCAAAGGTTTCCCGTTCTAGACCACCGGTATTTTTTTTTAATTCACTGTATTTAATTGTAGATATATGGAATTCAATAAGTCAAAATATCCTTTACAATAATACTGGTAGTCAAACACCACAGCCATTTACATCTCTGTGACGGACATTACATCCACTCATGGAATTAGCCATTTAAAAATATTTAAGCAATTGTCCTGTTTCTATTCTGGTACTTGTTTTATTTCATTTAAAAATGAGATTTGTAAGTTTAAAGTATGTTTGTTTCACTTTAAAAATCTTTATATTTGGTAAATAGAAAATTTAGGTGCAGCATGTACATTGTAGAATGGTTTATATACAAGAAGGAAAACAAAAAATAAGTTTCCTCTGCTGACGAATGGGGGCAGAAATGTGTATGGAAGAGAATAAAAATAAGGGACGTTCAAATGAAAAGAAAACTTTTGCTGTAGCTCCATTGTTTCTAGTCGTAGTTGGTTAATGTGTCTGTCATAGCATAATCAGCGCAGAGACTAAGGCTCCTATAAGGAAAGCTGACGCATATCCATCTTGTTGGCCAAACTAACCGCCATATTGTAACCCAGCTTAGCATTAATTTACCACCAGAGCAGGTGTTAGCCGTCCTTATTACTATCACTCGCCGTCCACCACTACGGTAAACTAACCGGTTTCAGCTTGGAGTTTGGTCCGTTGGGTTATTAAATGGCGGTATGATTCAGCCTATAGGAGCTCTAGCGGAGACAAGTTTACTAAAGGAATGGTGTTACTGCAGGATAATACTAGGCCACATGGGGCCATTAAGACTCTCGACCTGCTGGCAAAACTTCGGTGGGAAGTGTTGAAACATCGTCCATATAGCTCCGATATCTCCTCATGTGACTCCCATATTTTCAGCCCCTTAAAAAAATCGCTGAAAGGTCAACGGTTCATATGTGAAGCCATATGAAGTATATGAAGCCATCCACTCCCTTCCTACACGCTGGGATCAATGCATCAATGACAATGGCAATTATATTTAGTTAGAATGTTACACATGAATTGTAATTACAATATTCTCTTAGATAAATTATTCTGAAATTAAATATACTTTAAATATAACCGTAGTCTCCTTTTCATTTGAACGCCCTTTATATAATATGATGAGACAATAAATAGAAAACTTACTTTATTTTTCCAAATAAAAACTACGTACGTTGAGGCATTTCTCTTACCACTTTATAAAGAAAAGCATCAGAAGGGGAGAAATCATTTCCCAATTCGCCAAAATTCAAGTAATTCACTAAACTAACAATGTTTTCTGAAACAACTCTTTTTTATTTTCTAGAATCACAATCCTTACTTAATTAAACATTAAACTAAATAGATTCCGTAAGCCTAAATATTACTTTATTCAAAGTAGAGGAATACACAGCTTTTTTCTAATACTCAGAGTCTTTTGCAATAATTCTGTTTTCCATGTGCTGAGCTCGGGGATGCAGTAAGTCAAGCTCGGAAGATGGCTTCCTCCGCGACACGTTTTGATTGCAGTTAGAGTACCTTATACGGCGAGATCCACTGGAAATGAGAAGTTTTTGCTAACATTTCACTGTTTAAATCCACTACACAACCGCAGAAAGTTAATTAATTTTGCTAAACAAACGTGAGAACCAATTCCAGAGATCGATTTGCACTTTACGAAGCTTAAATAGAGGCAGAATAGGTTTCTTAATCCTGCACAAATATTAGCGGTTCAAGACAACACAATGGCACGCAAAATTACAAAAACTCACTTATGCATTAGAGTACTCCTATAAAAGAGCAGTCGGACATACTGCTACAAGCACAAAATGGCCGTTTTCTGAATTTATGAAGATAACATACCAGGGAAAACAGAATATCCAAACGACATTCGCGAAGCCTATTTCTAAAAGAATCTTATTTCACAATTGAATCCATTTGGACACTACACTGTTAACTAGTATTTTAAAAACACAAATTGCACAAATTGTGCTTATTAGTTGCTAAAATCAGTGTAAAAATTGTTTTAAACTCATAAAAGAGCTAAAATCCTACATGTTTCGGCTTTAAACTTAAAGCCATCATCGGGGAAGAGGAACAACACAAACGACTACTGATCTTTTAATTTTCGACACGAGAAAATTTGAAATCAACAGTATGGAAAAATTTAAATAAAATAAGCGGGCGCTCTCTGTTGCCAAAGAGCGAAAAACAATGAATTAACCAGGAGTTAAAAATGCATCCCATAAACTAGATATGTTGAAAGAAAAGTTATCATTACAAATACAATCTTTTCTAATTTTGATTTCCAATGATTCCCTAATGGCGGCTTTAAATGGGTTATTGAACCTATGGATAATTCTTGCTTTATCGAAATTAATTACAGTATCATTATTTTTAGCGTAAAACCGGGAGAGTGCAGTGGATAACTTTCCAAATTTTATGTCGTTTTTATGCTCTTTTAACCTTTCCAAAAACTTTCTTTTAGTCATACCAATATAAAAAATTATACTATTATTATTTAAGCTAATAGGGATTTCATAAACACCTGCGAATTGATCAGGGGGGATAGGATCTAATTTACATGAAACTAAGTCAACCAATTTTCTGGGAGGGACAGCAATAAGATGGATATTGTATTTACGGAGGGCCCTTTTAATCCTTTTAAATATAATAGGTATATATTGGAATTTACGATAGTTTGGTTTATTATTGCTAGGGACAGGATGCTGAATTAAATGGCCATTGAATTTTTCTATAATTTTCTGTACGTGATGAGCTACACGCTTATTTTATTTAAATTTTTCCATACTGTTGATTTCAAATTTTCTCGTGTCGAAAATTAAAAGATCAGTAGTCGTTTGTGTTGTTCCTCTTCCCCGATGATGGCTTTAAGTTTAAAGCCGAAACATGTAGGATTTTAGCTCTTTTATGAGTTTAAAACAATTTTTACACTGATTTTAGCAACTAATAAGCACAATTTGTGCAATTTGTGTTTTTAAAATCTTATTTCAATTATAATATCATTCTTTCACATACTAGCTCGTGCCGTTACTTTAACGGAGTTTAGGTGTCGTGCGCTTCTTACCTCGCATAATTATTATAGCTGTCCTATTTATCCGAAAGTGGTCTAATATGAATTAAAATGTACCATTAACCAAACGTACAAATCAGGAATTATCATGAAAATGAAAATTATCATGAATCATGAAAATACGAATTTATTCAGTAACTATGAAGAATAAATGTATTAAGTTGCATCTCATTACTCGCAGACTTGTTATAGCTAAATAATTCGTATTTTAAAAAATTTCAGCATGTAGTTGATTTTGCTATAATTATATATAATTAAACAAACCTCATACAATAATAATTTTTTTCATCTTTCCAAAAGTCATTACTTAAATTGATAGAATGACTATTGCTTTGCAATTTAATTAATTTAGTCTCTTTTATTCATCTAGTTATTTAGTTTTAATATTTAATTGATAACTCCAAATATTTTTTGAAAATAATTATCAAAACTGCTAAAAAATCAGATTTTTAAATAGTTTTGAAAAACTGGGGATTTAAGACAATATTTATGACGCTTTTCTTTCTTTTTTTCCCATGGAATTCTTTGAAATTTTCATGTTTTGAGTATAAAAAAATACATTTCTAAATAATACATATACTATTAAAAATTGCCAAAGCCTTTCTTGATAAAAAAAGAATAATTTACAACAAATCAGTGTAATCTCGTAGATTACTTTGTAAATATTTCTATTATGTCAACAGCATTTTCTATAACTTCAACGTTTATAAAAATAATATATAGTTTTTAAAATGTATAAGAACAAATAACAACGAAGATCCAGTTTGGAGAAATGTTACTTACAAATTAAATACTAACGAATATAATCGTGTGTACACACTGTAATAAAAAAAAAGAGAGATAAATGTTTCTGAATCTAAGAAAATATAATTTAACCACAGACGAAAATATACACTGGGGAGAAAAATTAAAGGAAAAACCGTTAAAAGGTGCTTTATGTTAATTCTGTTATAGCAACTACAATGAAAGGTGATTGATTGATAACTCAATGTCAACGTTATCACATTAGTTAATGGGATTAACCTTTGCTACAGAAAAATATGCAAATGTTTGAGCCCGTTCTTTCGGCACGTTTGAAAAGGAATGCACGTTGGTGATTTGAAGTCTAATTTCAAGGATTGTACGTGCAGTTACATAAAAGTTTCGCTTGTAAGTAGGTGGAATATGTCGTCTAGAAGGCATCTGACCGATGGTGAGAAATGGCGTGAGATAGGGAGAATAGAAGCAGGACAGACACTGACAGGGGTCTGTAAAGACTTAAAAATAGCCAAAAGTGCCATGTTAAGAGTCTGGAAACGATTTAAAGACACTTGTAATGTACATAGACAAGATCGAAAATGTATCAGAACAGACTCTCAGGGCTGTTATTTGGCAACGATTGCTAAAAGAAGCAGGCAACTGACATCAGTTCAGATTGCAAGAGAGTTCATTGCAGCGACAAGAACTCAACTATCCAGATTTACTGTGAGTGATCGATTGGATAAAAGAAGGCTGTATGCCAGGAAGCCCATGTTTTGTATTCCACTAACTCCGGCAGCGAAATGCTCCCGGTTAAAGTGGTGCAGAGATCATCTTCATTGGTGTACCACGGACTGGAGCCGCGTTCTCTTTACCGATGAATCCCGATATTCTTTGGAGAATGATTCCAGACGTGTTACCATATCGAGGGAGAATAACAGACGCAATAAGGCTGCAAACATCAGTGAAAGGCATTAATACAAAGGTCCTGGAATCATGGTATGGGCCGTCATCAGTTTGAATTGCCGCACTGACCTACACATTTTTACCTGTGCAACTGTGAATGCTGAAATATACAGAGATGAGGTTCTTGATCCTCATGTCAAGTTATTCCGGGGTGCAATCGGTAATAACTTCCTCCTAATGGAAGATAATGCGTGTCCTCATCGTGCTGCACTAGTGACTGATTATCTTGAGGGCGAAGGAATCCAGCGAATGGAGTGGCCTGCATATTCTCTGGATTTAAATCCGATAGAATATGTATGAGACGCACGTGGACGCCGACTTTCATCTCGGCAACATCCAACTAGCACTCTGCAGGAGCTTTGAAACGCTATTCATCTTGAATACACTTTGTTACCGCCAGCACTTCTGGATAATTTAATCCACAGTATGGAAAATCACAGTAAAGCTTGCATTTCGGTCAGGTGGGACCACATACTTTATTGATTTTTCTTGTGTGTCTCTAAATTGTTGTAACAGTACAATTTCTTTATCCCCTCTTATATCACACATTCCTATGTTTTTATGGAAATTTATTTTTTTGCAGTAGTAGGCAGTTCTACATGTAGAATATATGTCAGGCATGAAAAAATGAAGAACTTGTGCAACTTTCATGTTCTTATCTGCAAATTTATTCAAGTTTGATGAGTTTTTATAATTGTTCCTGTAAATTTTCTCGCCAGTCTACATTAACACCTTCCGAAATACCTATGATTCCTAAAACCTTGCTTTAACTTTAGAAACCAATATATTTTCGAGATTTAAAGCAGCAAATAAAAAAGTTATAAAAACAAAGTTTCTTTTACTGACACTGATTTTCGAGTCTTTTTTATAAATTATTCATTATTATTTATTAATGAGTTTTCTCAACCCGGAATAATAGGTTTTTTGGATGCTATGAATTCTAAAGTAAGCATTTTTTTATTTTTGTTTAACAAACATTTTTATAGACAAACATGATAAATTGCCAGCTTTAATATTAACATTAAAATTAATGTTATTTTTGCATGCATAAATTCAATTACACAGCTGAAAATATTAAATTGAGAATTCGTAGCATCCTAAAAACCGATATTCCGGTTTTAGAAAACTGGTTAATACACTAAAAAAACCATTTGAAAACAATTCCAAAAATCACGGGCAGCAAAAGAAACTTTGTTTTTATAAATGCTTCATTAAATCTTGAAAATATATTGTTTTCTGAGGTTTTTGAAAATAAAGAACGTTTTTTGGAATCATGAATAACTCGGAAGAGGTTGTTGTATATTTCGTTCGCAGTTATATTATTGTTTCGTAGATTGTGAAACATTTGTGTTTGTTACAGTGTATGCTAACAACAAATTACAACATTTCATAAATATGCTTTGGGATAAATTCTCATTTATTAAAATGTCGTAGTGTTTTTGTGTTTTTATATAATGTTAATGTTAATAAAAACAATTATTATGCGAGCAACATAATCTCACATAATCTGAATCTTGGTTCATTACTGCACCATAAAATGATAAATTAAAAACAAAAATTCTGGTTCAACATTTCACTGCAAAGTGAGAAAAAAACAGAACCACAATCCTGATTCAATCCGGTATATCATTTCCCCATAAAATTAGTTTATAGAAAAACCTGACTCACGGTTCAACATTTCAACATAAAATTCGATTAGAAAAAACCCTGCATCATGGTTCAACATTTCGCCATAAAATTTTATTAGAAAAACCTCTGAATCATGGTCCAACCTTTCGTCATAAAATTATATTAGAAAAAATCCTGAATCATGGTTCAAGCTTTCACCAGAAAATTAGATAATCTTGAATCATGGTTCAAACCTTCACAATAAAATTGGTTTAGAAAAAAACCCACTGAATAATGGTTCAACTTTTCACCAGAAAATTTGTTCAACATTTCACTTTTATATTGGTATTTGTGAAAGCACCACTAAACTGGTGAAACTAAATCCCAACTAGGTTGCAGCTAAATTTCAACTAAATTTCACTAATTTCTTTGTGAAACATTGAAATTTATTTTAGTCAGTGTATGGTAAAAGTTTTATCCATAAAATCTACACCAAAGCTCCTATACATAAGAATAAGAGGCATACCAAAATTGTACGTATTATGATTATGTAAATATTGTTAGATTTCAAAATTAGGAGAAATTTCCTTGTATAGTTTACAGAGCGAATAATTTTAAACCTATTTATGTGTATTTAACAGATAAATAGAGGACAACTTGGTTGGAAATGAAATGAAATCCTTTCTATACAAACTAATTATACTGCAAATGAAAATCATTAACGTAAGTCAGGAATGATGGAATTAATTTGAATTTTTAAAGAAATGAATTTTGACAAACCAATTTCGAAGAAGGAATATGGATTACACATCATTATTCAAACTCATTACCCATTAACAGAAATGTGTATTATAATTCAATAATTCCGAATAATTTCTCGCCAAGTTAATACATTCACTTCTGAAAATTTTAAATACGCTTGATTTCTTCTTCATAATTAGACAGCAAAAATGACAATAGTTTAATTACATATCAATAGATTAACACAATAATGAAATTTCCTATGCATCAAAGTGTGTACTTAAATAAATAGATTTTTTTAATGACATAAGTCGTTTTCATTTTTCTAATGAATTTGCTTTATTTCTTAATTAATCATTTGGATTTTTTAAATTAATTACTAATTATGTTGAATAACAGTTGATTTTTAACCGCTTAAAAAACTGATATTTTTTTCGCTTAACACTTCGGTTTTATTACTATTATTATTATTATTATTATTATTATTATTATTATTATTATTATTATTATTATTATTAATGACAAAGTCCTATTTCTTTTACTACGGACGTTTCTATTATATTAAAAAAATTATAATCCAATTTTGGACGTCTGGCAGCGATTATGGAGGAAAATATACTTTTAAATGAAATAGATTTTTTTAATGACGTAAGTCGTTTTCATTTTTCTAATGAATTTGCTTTATTTCTTAATTAATCATTTGGATTTTTTAAATTAATTATTAATTATGTTGAATAACAGTTGATTTTTAACCGCTTAAAAAACTGATATTTTTTTTTCGCTTAACACTTCGGTTTTATTACTACTACTACTACTACTATTATTATTATTATTATTATTATTATTATTATTATTATTATTATTGACAAAATCCTATTTCTTTTACTACGGACGTTTCTATAATATTAAAAAAATTATAATCCAATGTTGGACGTCTGGCAGCGATTATGGAGGAAAATATACTTTTAAATGAAATAGATTTTTTTAATGACGTAAGTCGTTTTCATTTTTCTAATGAATTTGCTTTATTTCTTAATTAATCATTTGGATTTTTTAAATTAATTATTAATTATGTTGAATAACAGTTGATTTTTAACCGCTTAAAAAACTGATATTTTTTTTTCGCTTAACACTTCGGTTTTATTACTACTACTACTACTACTACTACTATTATTATTATTATTATTATTATTATTATTATTATTATTGACAAAATCCTATTTCTTTTACTACGGACGTTTCTATAATATTAAAAAAATTATAATCCAATGTTGGACGTCTGGCAGCGATTATGGAGGAAAATATACTTTTAAATGAAATAGATTTTTTTTAATGACGTAAGTCGTTTTCATTTTTCTAATGAATTTGCTTTATTTCTTAATTAATCATTTGGATTTTTTAAATTAATTATTAATTATGTTGAATAACAGTTGATTTTTAACCGCTTAAAAAACTGATATTTTTTTTTCGCTTAACACTTCGGTTTTATTACTACTACTACTACTATTATTATTATTATTATTATTATTATTATTATTATTATTATTGACAAAATCCTATTTCTTTTACTACGGACGTTTCTATAATATTTAAAAAATTATAATCCAATGTTGGACGTCTGGCAGCGATTATGGAGGAAAATATACTTTTAAATGAAATAGATTTTTTTAATGACGTAAGTCGTTTTCATTTTTCTAATGAATTTGCTTTATTTCTTAATTAATCATTTGGATTTTTTAAATTAATTATTAATTATGTTGAATAACAGTTGATTTTTAACCGCTTAAAAAACTGATATTTTTTTTTCGCTTAACACTTCGGTTTTATTACTACTACTACTACTACTACTATTATTATTATTATTATTATTATTATTATTATTATTATTATTATTATTGACAAAATCCTATTTCTTTTACTACGGACGTTTCTATAATATTTAAAAAATTATAATCCAATGTTGGACGTCTGGCAGCGATTATGGAGGAAAATATACTTTCAAATGAAATATATTTGTAAACTGTAGCTATTTAGTGACATTTTAAATAATTTTCAAGCATAAAATTTAAAAAATCCATCTCATCAATGAGTATTTGTTTGCTGTAATAATTTAAAGTAACGACTGGCAGCGTGTTATGAAAATTGTCAATTGATTACCCACAGGAAACTAGTCGTTGGGGGCCACCGTAATACTTACCCATCATGGATATGCATAATGTAAAATATTAAAATAAAAATGTGTAAACTACTTATAAAGTGCATTGCAATTCAAATAAAATCGTGGCTTGATGACGTCACAAACTTTAAAGTCTCGATTACTGAATTGCTTGAAAGAAACATCCTTATAACTCCAAAAATAATAATCCTATTAACTAGCAGTTTATTGCATCTGATTAAGCGTCAAATTTCCAATTAAAATATATCTTTGAAGTGAAATTTGGATGAAATACAGGATCATGAAAACTCGAAGAGTGTGGAAAATAGGATTACAAATATCTCGGCAACTAATTATCTGATCGACTTCATGCTTTATGCAAAATTTATGTTTTTTTATTGTCTTTTATATTTATTTCTTAAAATAAACAATTTCGAAAATTTTTATATACCTTTCATCAGAACGAATACTTCGAGAGTCCGAAAAAAATTGTTCCGGTTAATCGAGGTTATTGAAATGAAATAGGCTTCTTCCCATTATTACATACTAAGTACATACCAAATTGCAAGTCTCTATCTCAATTTTTTCGAGAGATAGAGCGTTTACAGACACACAGACACACAGACGGACGGCAAATTTTTTTTTCTAAAAATATGTTTTTCGGAATCTCCAGTGTCTGAAACGTGTAAATCCGTCAAAAAAAAATTTCGATTTTCAAAACGATTACAAGACTTACCCTATACTACGTATGATAGGTAAGTAATAAAAAAGGAAAGAAAGAAAAAATCAGATTAACCCTAAAGGTACCGCACTTCGACGCTAAACTAAAATCTGCCAACAAAAACACAGATTTCTATTTTATGTTGAGCATAAAATCAATATCAAGGTAAGTTAAATTAGTTGAAAGATATATTGCTTTAGGTGGTGCTCGGAATTATATTTAATGTTTATTTCTTTTTCTTTTTTTTTTTTCAATTCTTTTCCATATATACACTAAAACACTTTTTATTTTGCTTAAAAGACGTCAATAACATATCAATATAAACAAGGTTATATGGATTTACATCTTTATTGTTTATATTGATATGTTGACGTCTTTTAAGCAAAATAAAAAGTGTTTTAGTGTATATTTTAAAAGTTAATTTTAATGGACTTATTTCGACTCTCCACTTTATTTGAAATATAATAAAGTGAATTTGAATCTTTTCCATATATTAAATTTCCTGAGAAGTAAGTGTGACTATGAAATGAGGTAATTATTAAACTTAGGCACAATTAAAAAGTTAGGCATATTTTTAATATTTTTAATGCGTTTAGTCGTTTTTATTTTCCTAATGGTTCCTTTCTTTTATTTTTTAATTAATTGTACATCTTTTCCCCAAATTAATTACCAAATATGTTGAGTAAGAGTTGATATATAACCCCACTTTGACGCTAAACTAAAATCTGCCAACAACAAAACAGATTTCTATTTTATATTGAGCATAAAATTAATGTCAAATTAAGTTAAATTAGTTAAAAGCTATGTTGCATCAGAATGTGCTCGGAATTGTACTTCATGGTTTTTTTTCTCTAATTAATTTTCATATATCTAATTTCCTGAGAAATAACTGTGACTATGAGATGAGGAGATCTGTTGAGTAAGTGTTGATATTTAACCATTTTAAAAAAAATGTTATTTTACTAATTTATTCAGATTTTTTTTTTGTGCTATAGCAAATAAATAAAAAAAGTAATTATTAAATTTAGAAACAATTTTCTTGTTAGCATATTTGTTAGACATCTTGTTAGGCACATTTTTAATATTTTTAATGCATTTAGTACTTTTCATTTTTCTAATGGTTCCTTTCCTTTAGTTTTTAATGAATTGTGTATTTTTCCCCAAAATTAATCACCCAATCTGTTGAGTAAGTGTTGATATTTAACCACTTAAAAAAAAAAAAATGTTATTTTCCTAATTTATTCAGATTTTTTTTTTTTTGTGCTATAGCAAATAAATAAAAAAAGTATTTATTAAACTTAGAAACAATTTTCTTGTTAGCATATTTGTTAGACATCTTGTTAGGCACATTTTTAATATTTTTAATGCATTTAGTCCTTTTCATTTTTCTAATGGTTCCTTTCCTTTAGTTTTTAATGAATTGTGTATTTTTCCCCAAAATTAATCACCCAATCTGTTGAGTAAGTGTTGATATTTAACCACTTAAAAAAAAAAAAAATGTTATTTTCCTAATTTATTCAGATTTTTTTTTTGTGCTATAGCAAATAAATAAAAAAAGTATTTATTAAACTTAGAAACAATTTTCTTGTTAGCATATTTGTTAGACATCTTGTTAGGCACATTTTTAATATTTTTAATGCATTTAGTCCTTTTCATTTTTCTAATGGTTCCTTTCCTTTAGTTTTTAATGAATTGTGTATTTTTCCCCAAAAATAATCACCCAATCTGTTGAGTAAGTGTTGATATTTAACCACTTAAAAAAAAAATTGTTATTTTACTAATTCATTCAGATTTTTTTTTTTTTTTTTTTTTTTTTGTGCTATGGCAAATAAATAAAAAAAGGTTTTTTTGTTTATTACTTCAAATTTTGTTGCTCTACTATTTTCCGGCTTATATGAACCGGGATGAATTTTACATATCTGAGCCTACACCGAAATTCATATAATATGGATAACATACATGCAAAGATTTTATGCATTACGGTATGCAAATATAATTATGATTTCAAAAGTAGGAGAAATATTCTCGTATAGTTTGAAGATTGAATAATTTAAAAGTACATCTACTTGGATTTATCGGACGAGTTGAGTGCAAACTTAAGACGAAATGAAATTAAATTCTTATTATGTCATCTCATCACAGTGAGTGATTAAATTATAAAGGCCACATTGTGAAAAAATTATTTGAAATTTCAGATAGAAATAAAACATATTTTTAAAAATTCATACTTCAACTTTTATTTTATTTCAGCAATAACTATAACTCTATAGCATATAGATTACCTTCCCTGAAACCTTCAGTATATGTTAAACGTGTTTTAATTTTCTGTAATTTCCTTGAAGAGAGAACATGCACCAAATATGTCACACTTAAAGTAGAATGGGGTAAAAACATAGCTGCCAACTTTTATGCTTTCTTGTTACCACTAAAATTTAATAGTAAATTTCTCCTTATCTAATCACCAAAATTTGACAATTAAACAAGGCAAAACATTCTGTTAAATTTTAGTGGTAATAAAGAATCGTAAAAATTGGCAGCTATGGGTAAAACGCCCAGTGCAGAAAAAAATCTGTCATAATTTGATTACTGTTCATGGAAAACACGCAACAATTTACCTTTATGTTCAAGTGATATTTGTTTTTTGTTTTTTTTTATTCTGTATGTCTTAGCAGTTCCAAGTAGTCGCAGTTTTTAATGAATGTATTATTTTCGAAGGTAATGAATGCACTTGGGCGCTTTGCCCGCTACGAGTGGGTATGAAGTATATTGTTATGCCCTTTCCCGTGCCTTTTGCCCTCACATTGAAAAAAAAAACCCTGTAATACCTGAAATTGTTTCTAACGTTAGAGTATACGATCTATAGAATTTATACACACCAAGTACACCATTGCAAAGAATTAATTCAATTTAAAAAAGCATAGCATAATTCAAAACGCACTTTCAACAATTGTTGCTCTTAGACTATACTGTAACCGAATTATTTTGAATGTCCCTTTAAATGAACTATAAATGCTATGCACACCCTATTCTATAATAAAAACCTTGTATGCACATCAGTAAAGTATATACACTGGCCTCCAAAAGTTAAGGTTCAACTAATCTTTTGTGTCTAATTTGAAAACAAATGAACAAAAATACATTAAATGGAGAGGAATTGTACTTTAAACAGTTATTTATCAAATTTTATTTAATTTTAACATGAAGAACGATTTATAAACAAAAAATTGCTTTTTTGGCAAAAATCCACTGTTTTATAAATAAAAAAATATGTGACAGTTTTTTGTGAAAAAAATTAAATAAACGGATTTTAATAAGGTACGTGTCCGGCCCAAATTGTAATAAATTATTCACATCGACATTCTATACTATCAATTAAGCTGCCGGACACTGGAATGGGAAAAAATACCCTTACATGGAGAAGGCTTGTTCCAGCTGATTTAACGACTTCGGAGAATGACTTTCGGCAGCCACCTGTCTGTCGAGATAATTCCAAAGATGCTCTATCAGATTAACGTCCGATTATGTTTTGGAACTGTTGATAATGTACCTGTTGCCATTCCATTAAAGACTCTAGCGTAATAGGATCGGGCATTATCATTCATTAAGATTAATTCTTCACCAATAGCACCACCATACGGAGTGACAAACGGAGCAAGGTTCTCGTCCGGATATTTCACAGCAGTCAGATTTCTTCCATGGTACACATGGAAATTATTGTGACCAAAAGAGATATTCTATCCCAAACCATGATTCCACCTCATCTATAACTGTGTCTTTCAACAATGTTACATACGTAGAATTTGATGCCTTGTTCTCCCCAGATCAGCACACAAACTGAATCACACTCCATCGCAAACCGGGACTAATTTGTGAACAGTACGGAAGCCCATTGTTGTGTGTTCCAGGTAACGTGCTCTCTTGGCTAACATAAACGGGCATTTCTGTGTTGTCGATTAAGGGGGTCACATACAACAAGTCGTCTTAATTGTGAAGACGTCTATGCATCGTAATCGCAGGTATTGTCATCCGTGTTGCTTTACGATGATCTCAAATGAGCTGAGCCACGGTAGTGATGCTCCTCCTTCGGGCCAAAAGAGCTAGATAGCGATCTTGTACAGGGGTTGTAACCCATGAGCGGTCTGGAACAAGTCTTCTTGATACTGAATTTTTGTATTCAAATTGATCTCAGAGCCTTTGGACCATACTAGGAGACACATTAAAAAGTCTGGCAGTACCAGCTTGTGCGATAACCCCAATTCCATCTATCAGATTGCCGTCATCTTAACGATTCAAGTAAACGACACCTCCTAGACATGGACAACACTAGTTCAGTACCAACAATTCAAGATCACTAACCATAAAAAAATTTCACACAAGTTCCCAAAATGGGATATTTTAAGTTCCTCTGGACAACCACATGCGTATCCAATATATTAAAGTAATTGTGGTGCGTATCATTTTTTCATAAGATTTTATTGGAGTTACTTATGATTATTCATATAAACAATATATTTTTTTAATTTATTTTCATTCTTTTAATAGTGAGCGTCAAAAAACTGGTTGTACCTTAAGTTTGAAGGCCAGTGTATATTTCAATATGTTTGAAATAGTGTAACATCATTAAAGTACTCTGCAAACGAATTTTTCCCGTAGACCACAATCTAACGGCATGTTTTGAGTTCCCATGTAAACGAACTATAAGTACTACATACTTAATTTTCAATACTAAACATGCCATGGTAAACCTTAATAACACTTATCAATTACACGCTAATACGATTAAATTTACGCGAGTTAGATCACGGTCAGTCAAGCCAAATTCATATAAATGCTTTTCAACTTTGTTGGAAAGTGTTTAAACTATGAAATTTTCATTTAATTATGGCTTTATAAAATGACAAATTGTCAGTTATTGGAGATGGTACCAATAACATTATCACTCACTGTATATTGCAAAAGAAAATGAATAACATAAAACGGGAATGGTGAAATTCATTTTAATTTATCAGAGAAATGTTATTTAATTCATTATCTCCAAAGAATTGATATCGATTACAGATTAATATTTAAGCTCATTATTTATAAACAATACGGAAAGTATTCAATTATACGGATTGCTCTATTATTCTTCGGAGAGTACTCCACAGAGACATCTGTTTTTTTTAGAGATTTTCAAATATATGGTTGATTTCTTCTTCATTATTAGATTTCAAGAATAACAAAAGTTTAGTTTTACATGTCAATTAATTAATATAAGAATACAATTTTATATAATTAAATTTTTACTTGAATAAATAAATAGAATTTTTTGTAATAAACTCAACCATTTACATTTTCCGGTGATTTGATTTTAATTGGTAATTAATTTAATTTATAAATGTTTATCAGATCTATTGAGTAAAATTTAACTCCGATAGTTGTTTTGCAAAATTCTTTCTTTTTTTCTTTCTTTTTTTTTTCTCCTTTTTTTTTCTTCAGAAAAAAAAAGAGAGAGAGAGAGACATACAGAAGAGATCATGTTATCCGAACTCCAATTAACCAGTTATTATATATGATGCAATACATTTTAATTTACCAGAGAAATGTTATTTGATTCATTATCTCCAAAGAATTAATATCGATTACAGATTAATATTTAAGCTCATTATTTATAAACAATACGGAAAGTATTCTATTATACGGGTTGTTCTATTATTCTTCGGAGAGTATTCCACGGAGACATTTGTTTTTTAAAGATTTTCAAATGTGTGGTTGATTTCTTCTTCATTATTACATTTTAAGAATAAAAGAAGTTTAGTTTTACATGTCAATTAAATTAATTAATATAAGAATACAATTTTCAATAATTAAGTCTTTACTTGAATAAATAAATGGAATTTTTGTAATGAACTCAATCATTTACATTTTCTGGTGATTTAGTTTAAATTCTTAATTAATTTACTTTATCAGATCTATTGAGTAAGATGTAATATTTAACCCTTAAAAACTCTCATATTTGTTTTGCAAAATTCTTTAATTGTGTTATTGTTGTTGTGTCTTTTATTTCCTACTTTTTTTTCTTTTTTTTTTCTTTTTTACATGGAAAAAAATTATGTATGACAAATACAGAAGAGAGCCTATTATCGGAACACCAATTAAGCGATAATTAGATATGATGTAATATATTTTATTAGCTTTACAATTTTTATAGCATTGTCCAAGCATTTATACGAAATGCGAAAATTAGAACGCGAATAGACAGATAGATAAGTACAATGAAATCATTAAAAAAATTTCTACTACGTTAGAAACTGTTAAGATATTCCAAAATGACAATTTTAAATAAATAAAAGTATTAAAGATGGGCGTTACACCGTTGATTACTACACTGCAAAAAAAAAGTGTTGATTTTACAGTATAATACTAGTACCCCAGATGCCTGTATTATAATGTAAAATCAACACTTTTTTTTCAGTGTATACAAATTAAAAACACAAACAGCACAAAATTGAGGGGGTTTAGGCAATATATTATTATAATGTCATACATGTTTTATAATTTGGCGATAAATCTTGGTCGCTTGGCGATTCATCCTTGGGGGGCCGCTATACCACGAAAGTACCAAATTTACAATATATTAATGAAATTAGAAACAAAAAATTTATAAGACGATTTCTTATCCGACGTCAATTTTTGAATTCTTTTTTTTTTTCTTTTTTTTTCCATATCTGATAATTTGCATCGATTCTTTTTGAAAATTTAACATTTTTGTAATGATTTTATGCATTTCTATTGCCTATTAAAAGAAAAATTCTTCTAAAGTTACAGAATGTCGTTGAAAAATGCTTAAAAAAAATAAAGTGACGACGTCAAGAGGTCCATTCTCGACCGAAAACAACAACCATTTTCCCAATGGTTAAAAAAAAAAAAAAACATTATCAATCGTATTTTAACTACATTAGAGGATGGCATCATCTGTTTCGGAAAAAAAAAAAACATGGGACAAAGAAAAAATAAATTGAGCATTTGAATTTAAATTTTGCATTTCAATCAGAAATCTAAAATAAAGACGTACAGCAACAGTGCCCCACTTCATCTTTATTTTAGATTTCTTTTTTATTATTATAATCATTATTGAACATTATGCGAAATTAGAACGCGAATAGACAGATAGATAAGTACAATGAAATCATTAAAAAAAATTCTACTACGTTAGAAACTGTTAAGATATTCCAAAATGACAATTTTAAATAAATAAAAGTATTAAAGATGGGCGTTACACCGTTGATTACTACACTGCAAAAAAAGTGTTGATTTTACAGTATAATACTAGTACCCCAGCTGCCAGTATTATACTGTAAAATCAACACTTTTTTTTTTCAGTGTATACAAATTAAAAACACAAACAGCACAAAATTGAGGGGGTTGAGGCAACGAAGCGCCAAGCCACATTTTTGGTGAAATGAATCTAACACTGTAATCTGTTGCTCATTATTGTAAATCACAATATCCTACATATTATTTGCTTCTAATGTCACTTGTCGGCAGTATATGTCCCAGGTTTCGTTTTTGCTCCAGACGTTTATGCCCCCAATGAATATAGCTAATTTATAAAGAACGTAACAGTAATTCCATTAAAATAATGCCATATTGTTATTCAGAATATCTCAAATGTTAATAAGACATTGGAAAAAAACTTTATGTTATATATCTTGATTTGAGTATTTGATCAAACTTTCAAACTGATATATCTCAGAAGTTTACGAATGTGGCTTAGCACTTTCTTATGCCCTGACCCCCTCGATTGCACTTTGTCTTTAGTTTTCCTTGATGATGGTTTTATGGTTTTTAGCCGAAACTGTTGGAGGAATATGACTTGTAACTAAGTTTTCATTTTTCTATTGTACACTGATTTTACCAAACAACAAGTGCAATTTTGTGCTGTTTGTGTTTTAATTTGTATGACAATTTTAAATTATTACTTTTTTATTTTTTAAAGCCATTTAAAATTAAAAAAGAAAAAAAACAAGAACGACAAATTATGCGTCAAACATACATTATGAAACCCTTTCCAACATATTCCGTATAGTGTAACAAAACTTCTCAGATTAATAAATAAGGTGAAAAATGATGTCTAAGTAAACAATTTGGAAAGCACATAACCCATTTTCAGAAATTATCTTCAATAGTCGGAAAAATATCAGAATTATTTTGTACAGCTCTGTAAATGATCTATAGATTTGTGTACTAAAGTATGATAAAATTTAGATCAGTTGGGAAACGCATAAATTTTTGCGTTTCTTGAGAAAGAATCTTGTAGAAAACCTCAGTGTTGTATATAAATTTCAATATGTTTGAAATAGTATAACATCATTAGAATACACTATACAAATGAACACAGTTGAAAATTCTCCCTCAGCAATTTCCGTCAATAAACTGAATTGGACACGAGATCTTTTGTGCAGCCCTGTATATGATCTATAGAATTTATACATATTAAGAAATGCGCAAAAAATTAGTTAAATGAAAAAACACGTACCACAATTGAAAATGCACTTCCAGCAATTATTGCTATTCACAGTACTATTACCGAATTTTTTTACGTGTCCCTGTAAATGAGCGATGAATCCTATGCACACTATATTCTACAGTAAGCATCTTGTTGAGCACTTCAGTGATGTATATGAATTGTAATATGTTTGAAATAGTGTAATATCATTAAAATACATTACAAACGATTTTCCCCATAGACCGTAATGGAAAGGAATTCTTCTGAGTGTCTCTGTAAACGAAATAAAAATGCTACACACTTCATTTTAAATACCGAATATGCCATGGTAAACTTCAATAACATATACTAATTGTATTATAATCTTACCATATTTACGCGAATAATAGCACGGACAGACGGCTGACAGACAGACGTACAAATCGAATTCATTAAACACTTTTCAAATGTGTTGGAAAGTGTTAAAAACATTTCTCTTAATTGGAGATTCCGTCTATTTGTATTTATCCGTAATTTTTCATGTAATATTTTTATTCAAATGCGAGAAATCTCACTTTACTAAAAGTTAAATTTTCTTTAAAATATCGCTTCCTTACCTGGTTTGCCACTTCCACACTGTTTCTTAAAGATATCCTTAAAATCTATGATAAACAATAAGTAATAAAAGTATTTTTTTTATGTCAACAAATATAGAACGAAATAAATAGAAGGCATTACAAATGTTTTTGCAAATCATTGTTTAGATACGCAACTCGATTTCAATCATCGGTTATAATTTGGTATTTTACCCGGGCTTCCAGATTAAAAAATATAGGTGAAAACCATGAGAACTAGTAGTTTTTTTTTTACATTTAATATATTTTTTTAGATTTCTCACAACACCAAAAAGCATTTTTGTATGAAAAATAGCAATAATAAATTCATATAAAGTTTTGAAATTTATTAAAAAGCGACACTTTTGTATAAACCACATGCCATAAATTAATAGTCGAATAAATCGCGCAAGATTTCGTAATATTTATAGCAGCCTTTCTGATTCTGTTAATTTCAGTGGCGCATAGTTCGATTATATGCCTGTTAAATTCGTGTTTTATTTATATTATTTTATTTATTTATTGAGGAAGTTTTAATTTCGCCATGGAATATTATCTGGAAACAAATAGTGAACTATTTATAATGATGTAAGTACAATCGCGTTAACCTTTTGTAATCTGTCTGCACACGATAGAAACGTATTTAAAAAAATCATTCCAGAAAGTTATTTTGAAAACACCATGAAAAATCAGTTACATGAAATACCGTCTTCAAACAAATTGCATTTGAAAGACTATTTTTTCCTATTCGACGGTGTAAATATTTAAACTGTGCATTGTTTAGAAGTTTAAAAAAAATTGCATAAAGCAAAACTTATTAGCCAGATGTTGCTACCATCAAAATGACGTCAGCGTTACTCATGGACATATTTTTGCTTTATAATATAGTTTTATTAAATGGATAAAAAAAAAGTATACGGAGCAGAGTGAACGAACTCGCAGTTTTTGAACCGTATCTCCTAAAATTGTATACGAAAAGAATCACCAAATTTACCCCCATCAACACTAAAATAAAACGTTAAAAAAAATTCAATCATTGCAATCAAATTTATATTATCGTTTCGCTAAAGATTTTTTTTCGAACCGTTGTACCTCAACCAAGTCTACGTCTTATGAATTGAGATTTTATCACTTTCCCCTTATCCGGGACATTTATAATAATTTGTAATCGATATCTTGCTTTTGTTAGAAAGCTATTGATGTCAGAATAGACAATAAACGTCCCAAGTTAGGTATATTTATGTACGTACGGGTAGATGGACGCACAAACGACAGATTTCGAGTAATGATGAATATACTGGAAAAAAAAAACAGAAAAAAAAACAGAAAAAAACATGAATCTGAGGAAAGAAAACTGTCAGCTAGCTTGACAGTAGTAAAATTTTTATTTTTACAGAAAAATAAAAATTATAAAATAATCAAGTTTACCAGATGTTGTTCTGAACAACTTTTTATTACGTTTTCCATTCGCGTATTTTTACATATTTTATACTAACGGTCGTCAAACGTTTTTACAAACCACCAATAATTGAACTTTTGTGAATTGTATAATTCCAATAACTGAAACCTTAATAATTTTAAGTTTATGAGAATTATGAGATTATGAGATTTTTTGTTTTGTTTTGTTTGAAAGAGTGTATCAACGCCTAATAGCTGCATGCACCTAGGATTTTGGGTTTTTCTATCGAAAAAACATGTTTAAAGAGTAGCAGTCTTTTTATAGTAGAGATTAAAATTTAAAATTTAAATATGCGCAAAGTTTTAGTTGAAATTTAGAAATTTAAAAAGAGATGACAAAAAATTTAATTTGTAGGAATGACAGTCTCTTTCATTTGTACATATTTGGAATATTTAATTTGAAGCTGTCGATATTGTGTAAAATAAAAATGCCATAAAGTATAGGTGTAGTAACAGGTATAGGAAGTAAACATGTTCGAAGAGTAGCAGTCTTTTTATAGTAGAGATTAAAATTTAAAATTTAAATTTGCGCAAAGTTTTAGTTGAAATTTAGAAATTTAAAAAAATATGACAAAAAATTTAATTTGTAGGATTGACAGTCTCTTTCATTTGTACATATTTGGAATATTTAATTTGAAGCTGTCGACATTGTGTAAAATAAAAATGCCATAAAGTATAGGTGTAGTAACAGGTATAGGAAGTAAACATGTTCAAAGAGTAGCAGTCTTTTTATAGTAGAGATTAAAATTTAAAATTTAAATTTGCGCAAAGTTTTAGTTGAAATTTAGAAATTTAAAAAAAGGTGACAAAAAATTTAATTTGTAGGATTGACAGTCTCTTTCATTTGTACATATTTGGAATATTTAATTTGAAGCTGTCGACATTGTGTAAAATAAAAATGCCATAAAGTATAGGTGTAGTAACAGGTATAGGAAGTAAACATGTTCAAAGAGTAGCAGTCTTTTTATAGTAGAGATTAAAATTTAAAATTTAAATTTGCGCAAAGTTTTAGTTGAAATTTAGAAATTTAAAAAAAGGTGACAAAAAATTTAATTTGTAGGATTGACAGTCTCTTTCATTTGTACATATTTGGAATATTTAATTTGAAGCTGTCGACATTGTGTAAAATAAAAATGCCATAAAGTATAGGTGTAGTAACAGGTATAGGAAGTAAACATGTTCAAAGAGTAGCAGTCTTTTTATAGTAGAGATTAAAATTTAAAATTTAAATTTGCGCAAAGTTTTAGTTGAAATTTAGAAATTTAAAAAAAGGTGACAAAAAATTTAATTTGTAGGATTGACAGTCTCTTTCATTTGTACATATTTGGAATATTTAATTTGAAGCTGTCGACATTGTGTAAAATAAAAATGCCATAAAGTATAGGTGTAGTAACAGGTATAGGAAGTAAACATGTTCAAAGAGTAGCAGTCTTTTTATAGTAGAGATTAAAATTTAAAATTTAAATTTGCGCAAAGTTTTAGTTGAAATTTAGAAATTTAAAAAAAAGGTGACAAAAAATTTAATTTGTAGGATTGACAGTCTCTTTCATTTGTACATATTTGGAATATTTAATTTGAAGCTGTCGACATTGTGTAAAGTAAAAATGCCATAAAGTATAGGTGTAGTAACAGGTATAGGAAGTAAACATGTTCAAAGAGTAGCAGTCTTTTTATAGTAGAGATTAAAATTTAAAATTTAAATTTGCGCAAAGTTTTAGTTGAAATTTAGAAATTTAAAAAAAGGTGACAAAAAATTTAATTTGTAGGATTGACAGTCTCTTTCATTTGTACATATTTGGAATATTTAATTTGAAGCTGTCGACATTGTGTAAAATAAAAATGCCATAAAGTATAGGTGTAGTAACAGGTATAGGAAGTAAACATGTTCGAAGAGTAGCAGTCTTTTTATAGTAGAGATTAAAATTTAAAATTTAAATTTGCGCAAAGTTTTAGTTGAAATTTAGAAATTTAAAAAAATATGACAAAAAATTTAATTTGTAGGATTGACAGTCTCTTTCATTTGTACATATTTGGAATATTTAATTTGAAGCTGTCGACATTGTGTAAAATAAAAATGCCATAAAGTATAGGTGTAGTAACAAATATAGGAAGTAAACATGTTCAAAGAGTAGCAGTCTTTTTATAGTAGAGATTAAAATTTAAAATTTAAATTTGCGCAAAGTTTTAGTTGAAATTTAGAAATTAAAAAAAAGGTGACAAAAAATTTAATTTGTAGGATTGACAGTCTCTTTCATTTGTACATATTTGGAATATTTAATTTGAAGCTGTCGACATTGTGTAAAGTAAAAATGCCATAAAGTATAGATGTAGAGCTCAATTTTAAAGAACGTAGTAGGTCAAACGCGACACCATTTCGTTTACGTATTATTTAGACCATGGAAAATCAATTTATAAACAGAAATATAGTTTCGATTTTGGTAACAGGAGAAAATTAATGCTGCATCCGGATTTGAGACATTGAGCACCTATATATTAATAATGGCCACCCATTCTGTACTTCTTCATCTAAATTTCTTTTCAAGAAACAGTGTTCGTTTCTACCAATATTTCACAACTAAATTAACACTTCATCAATAACTAAATAATATAATACAGTGTGTTTCTAAATGAATATCGGGGTTTTAACGCTTTGTAGTATATGTGATATGAAACTTAAAATTATACTTAATACATAAAATGGAAGAGCAACTCAAACAGTTTGTTGGTACCTGTGCATGCGCATGCGCTCGCAACGTTTCTTCCGTCATCTGTTAGAAAGCGCTAGTAGCAAAAATGGCGACTAGTGAACAGAAAACATTTTGTGTTCTGCAGTTTGCAAAGACCGAATCTGTAGTTACTGTGCAACGTGCGTTCCGGATAAAGTTCAGATGTGGTCCCCCAAATTGAGGCAGCTGTTGCAACAATTACCCACAAACACTAATTAACGTTTGGGAAGAACTAAGTTATCGACTTGATGTGTGCCGTGTGACGAAAGGTGTTCACATTGAACACTTGTAAGCTTGTAGGTAAAACTGTTTGAGTTGTTCTTTCATTTTATGTATTAATTATAATTTTAAGTTTTATGTAATAAATACTACCAAGCGTTAAAACCCCGATATTCATTTAGAAACACCCTGTATAATGTAATACAATCGGTCTTTTGCATGTCCTTAAACGATAAATGCAATGCACACCATACTTTTCATAAGCAGTTTATAGTATACTAGCTGTTACCCGTGACTTCGTTCACATATCATTAAAAGAAGAATAAATGCATTAATTAAGCAAAACATTTCATTCCCGATAATTAGAAACGTAAATAATTAACTAACTCTTTATCACATTCCATAGGAGACAGTACAATATTTCTATGTTATAGAGGCCTTGACATAACTAAGTTTTAAAAAAGTGAAATTTTGTGACAAATAATCACGAAAAGGAAACTGCAACCAATGAAAAAAGGCGGGCCAAATAAAATCGTGGAAATCGGCGAATTATATAAAAACATATCTCAAGTTTACCTGGTAAACCATTTTACTTTTAACGCCTTTTTGAAACGTTTTAATAGCCATCCTTCAAAGA
Source organism: Maratus michaelseni (assembly GCA_963931845.1). Lineage (NCBI taxonomy): Eukaryota > Metazoa > Arthropoda > Arachnida > Araneae > Salticidae > Maratus > Maratus michaelseni. Next base: position 111,972,665 of record OZ007598.1, on the reverse strand, counting down.
TAATGGAAATAGTATATTCTTTTTCATTAAATTAAATTCTTGTGAATAGGGAGCAATTATTGTAGACCTAAATGCAAGGAGCTTAAATTCGCCTCCTTGCTTTAATCTATAAAAAAATCTTTATTTCTAAATGAAAATATGTTGACAGACGATTTTTGTTCTCCAGAATAAATTGATTCATGAAGTTTGAAAATGTGGAAATACGTTTTTATTTTTCAAAAATTTTACTGTAATCAAGATTTGTTTTTCTTTTACCATCTATTCAAATTGAAAATAAATTCTTTATTTTTTCAGTTTTAATGAGAAAAAATATATTAAACCGTTTTATTTCCTCTTTTTATCCACAAAAATGGAATAATTTAGTTGCCATTTTTAGAGAAACTTCGTTAAAATTTACAAAAAATAAATAAATAAACAAATAAAATGAAATAAAATAATAATAATAGTATCTCGGAATTTAAATTTTTTTTTAAATTCTGAGAGTTTATGACATCTTCGGATGAATGATAACCGGTGTTAAGTAAATCGCGTTGCGTTCGACAATCTGAAAAGAGTAGTTGCAAAATACAAACAGGCGGTCAGATTTTAATATAATAGATTCGCATTTATTTTTCTTTTCCTAATAATCATGGTGTGGTTTTGGCAAAAAACTCTCATCTGTATGTAACTAATATTCATGCTTAATAATCCGTATAGATAAAAAAAATTTCAATTTTTCGTTTTAAATATGTCGTGAAACTAATCTACTTTCTATACTTACTGATCCTTGTATTATTAATGTACGGAATTAATTCCCGCTCCTTGTAAAACACATTTGAAAATTCCCGTTTAATTTCAAATATGACGTCACATTTTCCTCAGAGAAATCTCTTTTTAATTCCATAATTCTTGTTAATTTTCTTTTTCTGGCAATCAGGACGCAAACTTTAGTGGAAACTCACATTTGTATGTAACTGGTACTCAAGCTAATTATTAATCAGTATCAATAAAAAATATTTCAGTTTCTCATCTTAAATATTACGTCCATTATCTATCTACTTTCATTATACATTGATATTCATGCTCCTTGTATTATTACGACTATTTGAAAATACATGTTTTGTTTATGACGTCATATTTGTCCAAGCCGAGGAGGATCCTTTTCATAGTTCCATGGTCCAAGCGAAATCTATTTTTAATAATATAATTATTGTTCATTTTTTCTTCTAATTATAACGCAGTTTTTTGACAGAAAAAGATCTTTTTAATGTAACCGATATTCATACTTCATGTATAATAACAAATACTCCATATTTTTGTTTCAAATATCACGGAAATTCATCTTCTTTTGAATTCTTTTTCATTTTCATTTTTCACGTGAAAATCGTTCAATTGAAAATTAATTGTTGAGAAAAAATTATTTTTCCGTGATTTTATTTATTGGCAACGATCAAAGCCCTAGCTACGATAAAGTAAAATGGTTAAATTTTATGAGAAAATGTCTATTTATTCTCTCTGAAAATAACGAAATTTTGAATTATTAGGAAAAATATTTGAATAAAATTTTTAAAAAAACGGTCTATGTTCATTTGAGGGTTATAATCAACGTATATGCAAAGATACAGGATCATTAAATGCTCCATTTTGACGCTGGCTTCAGCCTAACATTTGCACACAATCAGATTTATAATATTATTAGGATCTCAGTAACGCATATATATATCATTATGTCTCAAATAGTGTAACGTCATTAAAATACACTGCAAACGAATCTTCTCCGATGACCTTTAAGTAACAAATTATTTTGTGTGACCCTGTAAATGAATAATGAATGCTTTGCATCCCATATTTTAGAGAAAGCCTGTTTAAATGTATCATCATATATCAAATGTATTATCATATATCAATTTCATCATGTTTTGTCTGGTATAACATCTTCAAAATTCACTTGAAACGATTTTTTCCCATTGACTGTAATGTAACAAAATACTTTTCACTAACCTTTTAAATGAACGATAAATGCAATGCACACTTTCACATAATGCAATTGTACTTTTCAGTAAGCAGCTTACAGTATATCTCAGTAACGCATATATATTTCATTATGTTTCAAATAGTGTAACATCATTAAAATACACTGCAAATGATATTTCCCAGGAGACCATTAAGTAACAAATTCTTTTGTGTGAACTAATAAATGAATACCAAATGATTTGCATCCCATATTCAAGAGAAAGCCTGTTTAAATGCATAAATGCATATCAATTTGATTATGTTGGCATGGTGTAAATCATCAATATTCACTTGAAACGATTCTTTCACATTGACCGTAATGCAAAAAAATACTTTTCTCTACTCCTGTAAATGAACTAAAAATGCTGCACACTTCATTTTCAATATAGATCATGCTGTTGTAAAAGTCAATAACATATAAACATTACAAAGCAATCCGATTAAAATTTGCGATAGTTAGGGCGCAGACAGACGCACAGACAAACCAAAGTCATAAGCACTTTTCAACTATCTTGGAAAGTGTTTAAAAGAATTCGGATTGATTTTGCTACTTTTTTTTTCATTCAGTATATATATTAACGATACTGTCAGTGGTGTCAGAACCGAATAAAAGTTCGCTAATTTTTTGTTCGAGAGTCAAATTATCTGAAAACTGCGACGTTTGAGAACCGAGGTTTTACTGTATATTTCCATGCATAGTTTAAATTTCACTGCTATTAAAATAGTTTGAAAACTTTTTAGGCCATGGAAGACAAACAAACCGAAAAAACGAGTTCCTAATCCGTGTTTCTAGTAGCAAAACAGTATAATAAAATTTGCTGGTGCTTGAAAACATAATTTCATTGAATACATTGAATACATTGAATTCGAATACATTACGGTATATGTACCTTAATGTATTCGAAATTTTATTAACTGGACGATAAAACAATTGTCAATTTAATATTACTTTTCCAAGACCTTTTTAAAGATATAATATACTGTTGTTTAGCTCAAATACATATTTTAACATACATGGTTATTCGAAGTTAATTTTTAAAATTAAAATGGCAGGACAAATATTTTTTTAAGTCAAAATCAGTTTTTAATTATGTCGGACAGCGATTATAACAGAGAACGTGAAGTTAATTTTAAAAATTACTTGCTACTTTTGCTCATTGACTAAAATCTACAAAAGTTCTCTACAATTTAAAAATGTCTCTAATCAGTTTTAATTAAAAAGTATTTCAACAAAAAATTTTAATTCAATTTTTTTTTAAATCCTAAATAATTTTTTTTAAATGTAATATCTGTTAATTATCTTGACATTATCCAAACTCTTTCATTCTTTGCGTGTCAGAAATGCAATTAAAATTCCAAGAAATGGTTTAAGATAAAATATTCGACAGCAATTTACAATAACTTATAAAAACAAACTTAATTTAAAAATGATAAATACTACACTTTTATTTAAAAGTGGCAAAAAAAAAATGAAGATCAATAAGTTTGAAAAAAAATTATGGTGTGTTTCGATTATTTTAAAAGGATTATTATTCTGTTTTCACCATTTCGATACAGCATATTTTAGGAAGAATAAGATATAGATTCAGTTTCGTAATAGTACACGTAAAATAGGATATACGTAACAAAAAACGTTCATTAATAAACTTTCATAAATATGAAAAGTTAATATATTTCCGGAATTCATACCACGCAATTTAATTTTTTTGTTCCAATTTTAAGTTACCAGATATTATTAACAGTTTTTAAAATGAATTTAGGATGATTAATTTTACTATACATTATTAGGTTTTCGTTCATCTCACGAAACCCTATTAGTCCCGCTTCGTTGTCTATCCGTCACAGAGCCGGTTCTCAGAAACTATATAACTTACAGACATGAAATTTTGTGTACTTACAGCTGAATACCTACTATGAAGCTGAAAATCATAAAATTTTAAAAAATCGTATTATTTTAATATAGAGAGATAAAAAACCAAAAAATGACAACATTTTCTTATTAAATTTAAACATATTTCGTTATAGAAGTTGCCAACAATTAAAAATCCACAATAAAATTCTTTCTACAAAATTAATTTTCAATTGAAAGATTTCCACGTGAAAAATGAAAATGAAATAAAAAGTTTCCCCAATTGAAAAAAAATATTAATATAACGTCATATTGGTAATAAAACGGAAATTTTTAAACATTTCTCAATAATACAAGGAGTATGAGTATGTGTAAGTACAGAAAGCAGATTAATATGACGTCATCAGAGAACTAAAAAGAAAATTAATCTGACGTCATATTGGAAGTTTAATGGACTTTTTCAAATTATTTGAGAATAATATAAAGAGAGTATCAATATGAGTAATAGAGAAATCAAGTAGATATGACGTCAGCAAGTGGTTATAACGTCATATGAGTTTGAGGAACGTATTGAATCATGATAAAAACCCGATTATGAAAATTTGGCATATTTTAACATTTTGAAGTTCTCTGTACAACGTGTTTAATTTTGAAATATTACAACATGTTTAATTTTGAAATATGACAACATATTTAACTTTGAAATTTATTTTTTTTAATATCGCATTTAGTCTACATGGCAGATATTATTATGAGAGATTATAATAGCGGGCTTCGCCCGCTATCGGACCTGTTCAGATATTCGAAAAAACGAGAAAAATAGACCGGTAAATTTTTACTTTATAAAAAACATTACTTTTTTTTTCTTTTGGAAAATGAAATTTATTTGGATTTATTAAAGAAAGGATAAAGTGCTTTGAAGGAATATTAAACGAAACCCTTTGTGCTATCTTCTATCACACTTACCCACTTGTTATATCCATACTGTAACTACTAACAATAAACAAAATATATGGCTTTCATCTAAAAAGTGACCTATTGTCATTTTCCTCCTTATTTTGAACAATTGAACATTTTATCATTTTACTTTTTTCGCTTTTTTTAAACTAAACTGTAATTATTGTATCTGTTTTTTTTAATTTAATTATATTTTTCATTTTTAATCCTATCCTAAAAGTTTTTTTATCTTCGATTATACCAATACTCAACCCTACGTAGTTTAGACTACAATTACTAGACTTCTTGCATCTTATGGTTCCGTAAGTTTTAGAAATACAGTTACTCCTAGATAGCCGTAAAGTTGGCGTCAACTAGGAAACAAATGAAATGCCTAAACTGTTCAACTGTATTATATTCGTATGACACTTCAATCATGTTCAGTTACAGATCACTACACATTTTTGATTAAAACACAAACGTCCTTTCTTCAGGTAAATGATATTTGGCTTAGGAAATAATGCATCAAGTAAATGAAGCCTAAAGTGCCGGTACGATCTTCTCCAAACTAGTCGGACGTGCCAATCCCAAAACTTTCTTCTATCTCACACAGGTTTCACATACACTAAAAAGAATCAGCAACCAATTTATATCAAGGTACTGAATCTAAAGTTTTATTCCGTGCATTAGTTCTTGACATATGACTATTGCTAAAATCTTGTAAATCCTGCAAAATGCAGGATAGCAGCGCCACCTGTTGGGAGATTTATACCAAAACCTAATCAACAATAACTTATGACAACGTCTAACTGAATCTGATGTTTGATGAAAATCAGTGCATTAGTTCTTGAGATATAGTCATCGTGATAACAATGTAAAAAGTAGCATAGCAGCGCCTCCTTTTGGGCTATTTACACCAAAAAATAATCAGCATCTATTTATGTCAAGGTCTAACAAAATCTGAAGTTTGATAAAATTCCGTGTATTAGTTCTTGAGATATAGCTATCATAAAAATAATTTAAAAAGTAGTATAGCAGCGCCATCTGTTGGGATATCCACACCAAAATGTAATCCGCGTCTATTTATGTCAAGGTCTAACTGAATCTGAAGTTTGATGAAAATAACTGTATTAGTTCTTGAGATAGAGCTATTGCGGAAATCACAAAAAATGTAGCATAGCAGCGCCACCTGTCGGGCGATATTTACTAAAAACTAATCAGCACCAATTTATATTAGGAACTAACTGAATGTAAAGTTTTATTAAATTTCGCGCATTAGTTCTTGAGATAGAACGCCCACAAATTTTTTGTCACAGACAGACAGACAGACAGACAAGACATAGTTACAGACAGACAATTTCTAAAAACAGTGAAATCGTGTTCAGGACCTTATAAAACGTATAAATCCGTCAAAAACCGGAAGTCGAAAATTTTCATGAATGCAATACTTTCTTCTTGTAAAGATAGAAGAAAGTAAAAATCTATCTTTGAACAGGTGAAGTTAATGGAACATTTTGTAACTTTTGTTAAAAATAATATTCGTATTAAGAGTTAGACTAGCCAATGTAAGATTGACTTTTTAATGTAATTATTTTTGTAGGTTTATTTTAAATTCAATCTAACGGTTCTTTTCTAAACATTTTCTTTCGTTGAAGTTAGACGAGTTCCACCTCGTTAATTCTTAAAAAAACTATTAAAGTAGAAAACATAATTTAAACTATTATGTTTTCTCCTATTCCTTTAAATGTATTTTTCATTCTCTTTAATTTTTCAAACATGAGAATTTCATAAAAAAATAAAAAATATTTTTAAGTTCTAAAGTTTTAAAAAACAAATTCAAACACTGAAATTAAAAAACGGAAGAAAATAGATTCGAAGCATTAATTTTATTACGAGTATTAATAATAATTGATGGCATGCTGTTTGTCCCATTTACTTCTGAATAACTTTCATTACACTGCCACTTTCGGTATGTTTTTGTAACACTGTAACCTTGAAAATGCGCTGAAAAACTTATGAAATTTGTGATTAATAAAACGCTCTGCTTCTTCTATTTTTTTTTAAATTGTGCAATGAAAATATAACCATTGATTGCGTGCTGTGTACCAATACGGATGGAACAGAGACTCCAGAGCAGTCATACTCAGGGCCTGATTACCCAAAAGGCACATGAAGCACATGCTTCTCCTCTAAAATTTAAGAGGGCCCCCAAAATGACTGTAAAATGGGGCCTTTCATTTCCATTTGTATTTTTTTGCACTGAATTTTTAATTTTTGTGGAGGGACAAGTTTGTCTAATGCAAAATAATTGCCACACTACTTCAGAAAAATTATCAGGCAAAGAAATCTAAATGTTATCAATAGGCTATTAACTAATCATGGTATTCTGATGTGCTGATTAGAAACCATCTTAGTAATTGAACATACAAAAACTATATATATGCTACAAATATACTCTATCTGAAATAATTTAAGAACATAAAAAAGGCTGTTTAATGAAATATATGAGTTTGGATCATGAATAATACTTGTAGCTTGCATCATTGATGAGTTTCCGTGTATGAAGAATTTGGAAAACGTTTACCAAATGAAAGGGGGCCCTAAAATTATACTGTGCTTCCCCCAGTTTCAGAGGTTAATCGGGACCTGGTCATACTCAACCTTTTTTTCCCGCGGGCCGCAAACATATATTTGGGACGTTAAGCGGGCCACAACACACTTGTATAATAATGTAAAAAAAATATATAGATTTCTATAACAAATGCCGCGAACATTGTTGTTTTGAAATAGTGGTATAAAACTTTTTGCTGCCAATTTTTTCTGCGATAAATATTTAATTAACCCCAATAAGCCTTATTAGCTGTATGATAAGTATAAAACGTAACAATATAACAATGCAGCAATTCCAAATTCTCAAAAAAAAAAAAAAAAAAAAAAAAAATCAAGAGATTTTTTTTCTAATAATCAATTTTTTTTCTCAATGCAAAAACTTTTTTTTTTTAATGTAGAAATACTTAGTGCAAATTAAATTAATTTGGAATGATGTTTGTTTAGTGTTCAGGATTAAGACATGTATACACTACTGTAGCACAAGTAAAACTCTGTGTAAAAAGAACATTGACTAAGGAAACGACATTTAAGATATATTAAGGTAATTTGAAATTAGTAATTATAAATAACAAGAAATTGTCTTCCCATGAAAATATATAAAAGAGCAGTGAAAATATAAAAAACTTTTTATAACATCTCAATTAATTTTATAAATAGTGATTAATGATTATGTGTCTCGGGCCGCACATAAAAGGTCGCCGGGACACATGTGGCCCGCGGGCCGAAGGTTGAGTATGGCTGCTCCAGAGGTATGTAGGAAGATTATGAAAGTTGCAAGGGCCCCCATATAAATGATCAAACATAACCTCATTCCAATCAAATTATTTCAGAGTATTTCTTGTTGGATTTTATGGGGTTTTTTATATTTATATTACTGTAATGTTTTTCCGGTAGCAGATATTTGCATTTGTTATTCAACATTTTACATTTTTCTTTGTATTTACTTGTAAAATTCGTTTTTTTACTACATTACAAATTTAAATTGATTTTATTTACGAGCCAAAGTGTTTGAGATTAATAAATACTTATATATCATTTTATTAGGGTTTCGTTCATCTCACGAAACCCAATTACTCCCGCTCCGTTGTCTGTCTGTCACAGAGCCATTCTCAAAAACTACGTAACTTACAGAGTTGAAACATTGTGTATATACCTGAATACTAGCTATGAAGAGCTCAAAATTTTAAAATTTGAAAAATTCGTATTATTTTAATAAATAGAGACGAAAAACCAAAATTCTAACAGCCTTTTCCTATTAAATTTAAACATTTTTCGTTATAGCAGTTGCCAACAATTAAAAATCCACAATGAAATTCTTTCTACAAAAACTAGTTTTCTATTGAAAGATTTCCACGTGAAAAATGAAATAAAAAGTTTCACCAATTGAAAAAAAAGATTATATGAAATAAAATTGATTGACGTCATAGTGGTAATAAAACGGAAAGATTTCTCAATAATGCAAGGAGTATGAGTATGTGTATGTACACAAAACAGATTAATATCACGTCATTAGAGAATTAAAAAGAAAATCTGACGTCATATCGGAAGTTTAACGGATTTTTCCAATGTTTCAGAATAATACAAAGCGAGTATCAATATGGATAGTAAATATATCAGTTTGAGGAAGGTATTGAATCATGATAAAAACCCGATTGTGGAAATATTCGCATATTTTAACATTTTGAGTGATCTTCGATCACACTTATCCACTTGTTGTACTATTTTATTAGCTAGAATATTGTAATCAATTTTTCACTCACTTCCTGATGGGTTAGAAATATAAAAAAATATAGATACATTGGTGTTTTTTTGATGACAATACATCACTTTAATCTTTTTGGAGCTTAAATATACATTAATACATTATTTTTAAGACATTTTCCGTTAGCCGGCAGCGGGTGATAAATTGCAAAAAACATTTATGGTTACAACTGTTTGCGAGTTTCATAAACAATGGCGTTAAAGATGCGCTAAACCACTCTCACCAAAATAGGTCAACTGGCAGTGAAACTGCTACAACGAAATACAGTTGAGTCTCTATATAACGAAATCCATTGTTCCAGTAAAAAATTCGTTATATAGAAAAATTCGTAATATAGAGAATGAGTAAAAATTCCTATTTAATGTGTAAATTTTGAACAAGAATTATTTTTGAAGTGTTAAATTAAGAATTTGAAATGTTTAACTACAAATATTAACCTAATATTGTATTTCTTAATTACGTATTTAAATATAGTTTCAAAAAAGATGATAGACATTTATTTGAAAGCATAATAAAAATCACACAAGGAAAACTTACAGTAATTTTAGACGAAGAAATCTGTAATTTTTCGCTGTTTTGATTTCAAAATTGTTACACTCTCGAAAAAATGTTCACACTTTAGCAAGGAATGAAAAATTGTATCGGGAACATTTTCCTTCATTTGAAGTCCTCGCCTTATAAGATCAAAAGAATTCATCATTTCACTGCGTGATGGTTTTTTCTCTTGTAGTATGTTTTCGTTTTCATGCTCATTGTCACTCTCACCATCATCGTTCATAACGCTGGTTAAAATATCACTGTTAGTAAGATTCTCCGCAATAGTGTCATCCACTTTCTAAAAATTTCAGAGAGTAACATTTTCTTCTACATTTCCACGTTCCTTAATTAATTTCCATTTCTCTTTTAAGTCTGCTAAAGCCACATCTTCTTCGTCTTCAGAATCTGCATTATTCTCCAGTTTAGAAAAAAGCCGACCTTTTTGAAGCAATTGTAGATTGTTTTTTCAGTTACATCAAATCTCCAAGCTTTATAAAATTCCGCAATGCACTTTCTAAGACGAATGATGTCTTGTGTGGAATCATTTTTTTCAATAGCTATGATCAGCTCTTTAAGAATTCTTTTCTTATAATGCACCTTTAGATTTTTTATTATTCCCACGTCCATGGACTGCAGTTTTGATGTGCAATCGGGTGGTAAGAAAAAAAACCTCAACATTTTGCAGTTTTTTTCCAGAGTTTTGTGAGGGAGCTGGGCAATTATCAATAAGCAAAGCAATTTTTAGGTGTTGCTTTCTCATTTGATTGTCAAGTGCTTTTAACCATTTGTCAAAAATTTCAGTGGTCATCCAGGACTTTTTATTAAAGTCATAGTCCACTTCTAAGGACTTTACGCCTTTAAAACACCGATGAGATTTACTTTTCCCAATCACTAACATCTTTCATTTTTCTTTCCCTGTCATGTTAGCACATAACAGAATAGTAATCCTTTGTTTGCCGCCAAAATATTTATCTTCTTTAAACGCCAGAGTCTTGTTTGAGAGACACTTGTAAAAGAGACCTGTATCGTCAGCATTGAAAATGTTTTCAGGACCAAATTTGTTTACAATTTCTGCTACTTTAAGACTCAAGTTCTCACATGCTGTCACCGGAGCATCCGCATTTAACCGCAGATAGTTTTCTGGGATAATCCATGTATCTTTTTGAACTTTTCTAGCCAACCAATGGTGGCTTGGAAGTCAGAGTCCCCAAGAGATGAAGCATATTCTAGAGTTTTTTCTAAAATCATTGGTCCCGAAAATGGTAGATTATTATCCCTTATCCCTTTAATCAACTTAAACATTGCTTCGTCTAAGTATTGACACGTCGTCTTTCTTTTTCGCGCCGAACCAAGATCCGAATTCTGCTTGGTGATTGACTCTCTATTTTTTAGGATTGTTGACAGAGTACTTGCCGAAATCCCAAACTTTTTTGCCACATCTTTTTTTTTTTCAATCCCGTATCGATTTCTTTCAAAATCTCCACTTTATCACAGAGAGTTATGGAGTTCCTAGGAGACATTTTTTGCAGAAGCAGTAAAAAAACGCACAAGTTTTGTGAATCTTTCACGCTAAAGAAATTCAGAAACAATAAACATCTACCCTAACAGTAAGGGTTGCGAGCTTTAGTTTGGATAGATGAAAGCGTGTTCTAAATGGTGACAATGATCTGCTCTCGCGGCTGCAGCTGTCGAAGGAAATTTTTCCATTCGACCAAAAGCGTGCTTGCGCTTTTTTTTCCCGCCCGCTTTTTTCTGGCACGATCAGATCACGTGTCATTCCAGTGGATCTCGGGGGCTTAAGAAGGATGTTGGAAGGTATGGGGGAGGTTGGGGGAGATGAATTCGTTGGACATTAAAGAACAAGGAGATTCAAGATAGAAAAGTAAGGAAAAAAAAAAGTTAGCACTAAACGATAAATCAGGAATCAGTGATGGAAAATTGATTCTATGTGATTTGGAAGCTTTTTTAAAACTGAATAAATAAAGAACATTTTATGAAAAAAATTCGTTATATGGAGATAGATAATTTGCTATATGGAGACTGTTTTTAATGATATCATGGGAAAAGGAGATCGTTTCTACTAAAAATTCGTTATATAGAGAAATTCGATGTATGGAGTTTCGTTATAGACAGACTCAACTGTATTTTAAACACTAAATGAAAAACAAAGAGTGCAATATTTTTTTAACTATTTCTTCATCCTTTAATATTTTAATAATAATTAAATTATGATAATACGTTGAGAAAACAATTAAAAAATCCTGAATAAGGTAGTTTAAAGAATGATTTTTTTCCCTGTTGTTATACATTAAAAAAGAAACAGAGCAAAAGTATATATTTTTTTCTAGTTCGCGCTTTCTGTAAAGCGTAAATCAAAAAAGGTGAATTTTGGATAACCGGGGCCTACACAATTAATGCACTGTAACGGAAAAATTTTTGAACAACATGAATTGCGTAGTCTTGAAGTTAATGATTTTTACAATAAACATTGAAGATTAAAAAAGTGTCTTAAAAATATTTTTTTATTATTTAAAATAACTTTCAAACCGAGTACTTCATACTAAATACCGGGTGCGCCATAAATTCGTGCAAACTTTAAAAAATCATAGTAAAAGAAGTAATTCTCTGAAAAATTTTTGGTTTACGCGAGTATGATCAGAAGGATTTTGGATTTTTTCCCATGTATAATAAACAAGAACGAAAAATCATGCGTCAAGCATAGATTATGTAACACTTTCCAACGCTTCCAAAATAATTTTACGAATCATACTCTTCAATAAGCTAAAAGATAACATCTAAGTAATCCAAATACTTTTATTCAGCCCTGTATAGGATCTATAGATTTGTATATATACTACATAGGATGCTAAATTTTAGTTCAGTTAGGAAACACGTAGCACAGTTTAAAATTCTCCGTCTGGAGTTAAATAATACGGAAATGTTTTCCCGAACTTTTGTGCTTCCCTGTATAGGATCTACAGAATTTATACACACCACGTAATAGACAAAAAGCGATTTAAAATTAAAATCGCGTTTAGTAACTTAAAACGCACTTCCAGGAATTATTGTTAACATACAGTAGAGAATTCTTTTGTGTGTCCCTGTAAATGAACGATGACTGCTATACACACAATATTCTGTAGTAAATCTCTTGTAATGAACCTTATATAAATTTCAATGCGTTTAAAATAGGGAAACATTGTTTAAATAAAGCGCAGACGATTTTTCTCCATAGACGTAATGTAACGGAATTCTTTTGACTGTCCCTGTAAAGTAAGTATAAGTGCTATGCACACCCTATTCCATATTAAGCTTCTTCTAATGCACCTTAGTGATATATATAAATTTCAATGCGTTTAAAATAGTGAAACATTATTTAAATAAACCGCAAATGATTTTTCCCCATAGACCGCAATGTAACGGAATTCTTTTGAGTGTCCCTGTAAAAAAACTATAAGTGCTACATACTTCCGTTGAAATAGGGAACATGCTATAGATAATGATTATAACATATAAAAATTGCAGGGCAATCCGAGCATATTTACGGGAGTTAGAGCACGGACAGACGGCAGACGGCAGACGGCAGACGGCCAGACGGCAGACGGCCAGACGGCCAGACAAACCGAAGTCATAAACACTTTTCAACTAGGTTGGAAAGTGTTAAAAATGATTCCAAAAGTAACCCATAGAGGACGCTCACAGGTCATACTGAGGCGTTTTATGCAAATCAGGCTCGCAATAAAACACCTGGCTGGAAATGGTTTCGTCATTCGATCTCGGCAGTATGCTATCGTTACCAGATCGGGCGTTGGTGGTGAAAGTTTTCTACAAGAATGGTGAATCCACAACTATTGCATTGCGAAAGTTTCGCACGGAGAAATAACTTAAGGCACAAAAAAGCCCTATTTCATTGAATGGGATACTCAATTTAGTACGACTGTTTGTGTTTGCCTGATTTGCATAAAACGCCTCAGTATGATGTGTGAGCGCCCTCTATCGGTTACTTTTGGAATCATTTTTTATTATACATGAAAAAAAATTCCAAAATCCTTCAGATCATACTCCCGCAAACCGAAAAATTTTCCGAGCATTACTTCTTTTATTATGAATTTTCAAAGTTTGCACGAATTTATGACGCACCCGGTACATTATCCGCCACAATCGTCCGATGTTGTAAACATATTTCATAAAAAAGTTTAAAAAAAATATATTTTAAAGTTATAAAGTTATAAAAAATAAATTCAAAATTGAAATTAAGAAAAAGAAGGAAATACATTCGAAGCATAAATTTTATTACGAGTATTAATAATAATTGCTGGCATGCTGTTTGTCCCATTTACTTCTGAAGAACTTTCATTACACTTTCACTTTCTGTATTTTTTTTCCTTTAATAACACTGCAGCCTTGAAAATGAAACCAGAAACTTATGAAATTTTCGATTAATCGAGCACCTTTCCTTTTTTTTATTGCACAATGAAAATAAAACCATTGATTGTTTATTGCGCAGTTAACAGAGACTCCACAGATATGGAGGAAGTTTATGAAATTGCATGGGCCCCTGTAAATGATAATCAAGCATAACCTCATTCCAGTCGTAAACCATTGCAGAATACCACTCGGCGGATTTTATGATTTTTTTTAATATTTATATTACTGTAATGATTTTCCGGTAGCAATATTTTCGTTTATAATTAGTCATTTCATTATTTTCGTACAGTTTTCTTTGTATTTACAGTTATAATGCGAATTATTTATTTTAGTACATTATTAAACTAGTTGTTGGGGGTCACCGTAATACTTACCCACCATGGATATGCATAATATAAAATATGAAAATAAAAGATGTGTAAACTACTTATAAAATGCATTGCTCGAATAAAATCGTGGCGTTATAAACTTTAAATGTTCTATTACTGCATTGCGTAAAAGAAACATCCTTATAACTCCAAAAATGATAATCCTATTAACTAACGGTTTATTGCGTCGGATTAAGCGTCTCATTTCCAATTAAAATATATATTTGAATTGACATTTGGATGAAATACAGGGTCATGAAAAATCGAAGAGTGTGGAAAATAGGATTACAAATATCTCGGCAACTCATTATCCGATCGACTTTCTGCTTTATGCCAAATTTATGGTTTTTTATTGCTTTTTATATTCCCTCCTTAAAATAAACAATTTCGAAAATTTTTATTTACCCTTTATCAGAACGAAAATTTCAAGAGTCCGAAAAAAATAGTTCCGGATAATCGAGGTTACTGAAATTCAATAAGCTTCTTCCAATTATTACATACTAAGTACATACCAAATTTCTAGTCTGTATCTCAATTTGTCCGAGAGTTAGAGAGTTTATAGACACACAGACGGACGACATTTTCTTTTTTTTTTTTTAATATGTTTTTCGGAATCTCCAGTATCTGAAACGTGTAAATCCGTCAAAATTTTTTTTCGATTTTTAAAACGGTTACAAGACTTACCCTATACTACGTATGATGGATAAGTAAAAATAATAATAAATAAAGTGCCTTGATTTTTTTTACGCTCAAGAGATTGATAGACACTTTTTAATTTTAAATTATCTTCATTCCGAATGTTATACATAACTACTTTCATCCTAAATACATTATCTCTATGCTTACATTGCAAAAAAAAGACGAATTATTCTTAAAGCACAAAAATATTTTAAAAAATCACCAAGGGAAATATATATACAATAACCTCTTCCGACTTAGCTACGATCTGAAAATTTTCTGTTTTATATGTACACTTTCCTTAAAAACTTCAGAATCTATAATATAGTTTCGCAATTTAAGGAATCATTTGTAAAAAAAAAAAGTTTATTTTGCTGCCACTAATTTTCGGAAACGTTTTCGAGTAGTTTTTAGCGAGCTAATGTGCTCGCTGGTTCTGTATGTACGTATGTATGCAACGCGATAACGCTTGACAGAAATAACCGTTTTGCTTCAAATTTTGTTTATAGGTTCATTGCGATAAGGCGCTTCCAGAGTTAGTTTTAGAAGTTCATTGGTTATGTATAAAGGGGAAAACGGGGGGCTAACCCCCCTTAATTTAGATAAATGGGTTTTTCATGCAGAATTATCCGATTTTCTTCAAATTTTGTATATAGTTTCATTATGATAAGGCGCTTCTGTCAATAGTTTTGGGGGTTCTTTGGTTAAGTATAAAGGGGGAAAGGGGGGATAACCCCCCCCCCCCGCCTAATTTAGATAAATGAGTTTTTCATACAGAATTATCCGATTTTCTTCAAATTTTGCATATAGGTTCATTGTGATAATGCGCTTCTGTCAATAGTTTTGGGGGTTCATTGGTTAAGTATAAAGGGGGAAAGGGGGAATAACCCTCCCCTAATTTAGATAAATGAGTTTTTCATTATGATAAGGCGCTTCACTTGATTAGTTTTGTGGGTTCATTGGTTAAGTATAAAGGAGGATACGGGGGGCTAATCCCCCTTAAACCAAATCTATCCAAATCTGTCTTTAATCCAAATCTATCCAATTTATCCAAAAATCTGTCGGTAGATTATAAGATTACTATAATTAAACAATTTTAGTATACAAATACGGTATTTAAATTCCGTAATACGGAAATAATATGACTCCATTTTAAATAGGATGTAATCACCATGGCAACGTATAGTCATTATCTATCATGGGATATCACTGTGAATTAATTGCGGAATGATATAAATAGATATAATTATATATATGGGTATAATTCTTTTTTTGGGGTATAGTTATATAAATGGGTCTTTCATGCAGAATTATCCGATATTCTTCAAATTTTGTATATATGTTCATTGTACTAAGGTGCTTCTCTGATTAGCTATGGGAGTTCATTGGTTAATTATAAGGGGGGGGGGGATGAGCCCCTTTAATATATTGTCGATTTGTTTATTTTTTGAAGGGTTTAAAAGTATAATATACAATTAGTGTGAATAGCCTGTGAGCTCAATGCCCTCAGTTTAACTAGGCAGTTTTCTTTTTGTTATAAAGTATTAAACAGATTTCTCAAATCAGAACATAGATTTTTAGTATGAAATCAATTCTAAATTAAACATCTTCAAGTACATAATTGGATTTATACAAGCAAGATTACCAAAATAATATTAATTTTAATGTTAATCTTAATGCTGCTAATTTATCATGTTTGTCTATAAAATATGTTTGTTAAACATGAAAATGTTTACTTGAGAATATATAGCATCCGAAAACCCTATATTTTGGGTTGAGAAAACTAATTAATACAGTATAAAAACTACTCGGAAACCTTTCCGAAAATTAGTGGCAGCAAAAGAAACTTTATAAACGCTTCTTTAAATCTCCAAAATGTATTAGTTTCTGAGGTATCTAAAGATAAAGAACACTTTTTGGAATCATTAGTAACTCAGAAGAGGTTATTGTATATTTCTTTCGTGGTTATGTTATATTTTCCTAGATGAAGAAACATCCTTCTTTTTTTTTGTACAGTATATAAATATTAATGTTCATTTTATATATTTATAGTGTGTACGAGGGCATATGAATAAGTAACGCACATAATGTAAAATAAGTGGGATATTGTACGTCAAATGTGACAAATGAGGTGCATTCGTACTATAACTATTTTCAGTGAAATATGAATTATATCGTCTGTAATTATGATATGATTCATTTCCTGAAGAAAATAAATACATTTTAAGTTGGCAACATTTTATCTTTTGATGACATTTACTGAAAATTCCAATGCGAAAAGCCTCGCTTTGAAAATTTCAGAACTTGAAATCCATATTTAGACTCTTTTCCATTTAATATCTGTTTCTCCAGAAACATTTATCCAAAAAACTGTCGGTAGCTTATAGGATTACTATAATGAAACAATTTTAGTATACAAATTTCATTTTTAAATTCAGTAATACGGAAATAATAGGACTCCATCTCAAATAGGACGTAATCACAATGGCAACGGATAATCATTACTTATCATGGGGTATCACTGAATTAATTGTGTATGATATGATTTAATAGAATGAAAAATGTGACTATAATTTGGTCATAGAGGTTATAAAAAGTAATATACGTCATATATGATTATAACGTCTTACATGTCAAATAACTTGGCGATACATCTCGGTCGCTGGACGATTAATCCTCAGAAGCTGCCTTTTTTTTTTTTAATCAAATTACTGAATAAATATTTTAATTAGTGTCTTTTTTAGTTATGATTCGATTTTCATAACCATTTTAATGACTCGAAAAAAATGTTGCAACTGTTATACATATTAAATTTCAAACCATTCGTTTGGGTAGTTTATGTGCTGTTATATACAGACGGACGGACAGATAGATGGACAGACAAGACGACGACTATAGGTGCTTGTAATGTGTGGACTTGAGTTAGCCGTGCAAAGTGATTTTGAAAATAAATAGTGGCAAATACTTAATGCAGGTTCTTTAAAAAAATAAATATAAATCCTTTTCTGGAAGAAAGATTGAGTCGAATGCTTCCATGAAGATTTTGAAGACTTTTAATAACCAGCACAAGAACAGGAGCATAAAATAGGCGAGTGGGTGGTGCCGTAATGTTCGTACAAATAGGTTGACAGACTACATCTTTGCAGGCCGGCAATCCGAGAAGGAATGCTGATACACATACGCTGTAAATTTCTTCGCTTACATTTTTTTTTTGGCATCATAAATTTGGCGAGAGTACATGAATCATAAAGTATCCGTTAATAAGGAACATATGGATAACTGTTTGAACTTATAGCCAAAATAGTAATTTAGCAAAATTAAACACCGCCAATAATTACGTTACAGAAGAATTTCAGATCCCGTGAGAAGATCAAGGATAGACACAATACTGGCGTAGTGACTGTTACATAGCCTTTATGATTCAGCAAAAAAGCTGCATAATGAAAAAGGCATAACGTACATGAAAGGAGCAGAGTTAATTTTGAGGCCGAAATATTTCTCTTAGTTTTTGTTTTTATCTAATTTAAGCGTTTGATCGCGCGTTAGGACTAAAGATGAGAATTTGCGTGGGAGCAGAAAAGCTGATCTAATTCTTTTATTTGTTCTGAATAAGAACGCAAAGAGCTTAAATAAAATTTATCAAAACTTTAATAAATGAATTATAGAAAGGGAAATTTATTAAAGTAAAAAAAAATAGCTAATTTAAAACTATATGTGATTTCACATCACATATATCTCCCCTTTCACCGGAAAAAAAACTGTAGAACAAGGGAGTAGAAACGATCATATGCTCTCGCCAGTACATCCTGAATAATAAATTGTCACTCAAAATATAAATTTCTATAAAACAAAAAGTAAGAATATATATAACTAACACATAACAATGAAAACTTGGCACACACCCACGAACACAAATAATACACAATATATCTAGAATTATAATGAATTCACAAAATTGCAGAATTCAACATGCATGTTTTGTTTATAAAATGAGGTATCTCTTTATATTTAAATGCGCATAAACCAGCTGCAGCATATGTTATAATATTATGTGTGCACACTAAAATAATTACATAACATAGTCATTTAGACTAGTTATATTACTTGACCTAGGTTTTATGTATAAGATAATCAGTCCATAGGTCATTTGGCCATATATCAAACTATATTCAATTATTTGAAGGCCTTTAATATGAGACATATTTTTGTATCAGCAGAATAAATTGCTGTACATATATAAGAAAACTGGAAATAAAGCTAAATGCAAATAAACACATAGCATACTTGATTATGAATAATAATATAAAAGAGAATTTGGCGAAGTAGCATATTTAGAAAAAAACTGGCATGATTTTGTACCCAAAAATGTAAAATGGCATATGTTGAAAATATTGACGAAAATTAAGGACTGTCAAAAATGTGTAAAAGTGAGAAAAAGTTTCTATGTAGGGTGAGTGATCACCACAACTTATCATCCACAAGCATGTTATCAATTATGACACATGAATAACAACTTCACATCTTGTTGTGCAGGGATGGTAAGGTAAAAATGTAATGGAACATTACATTGTATTTAACAGAATAAGAAAATTGTGTGAACTATTTTAAAGTTGTAAGAGAAAAGAAAAAAATATATAGCATATGTTGTATTAGATATGAAGGGCGATTTAAATGTGATTTAAAAGGTGTGACATCATGTAAAAGAATTGTGACTGAGTGTATTAGAGAACTAGTGCAAGATGAACTGTGAGCAAAACAGAACATATAAACACTGTTCATTTAATTTTGTACCTATCCTTAACAAAAATAATAGTTGAGACTGAAAAAAAAATTAGCGACAATTGTGTAGAACATTCACATTGTGTGAATGAAAAGAAGTATTTGAGAAAGTATGTGTGTACAGTTTGAGAGCAACCATTAATATAACTTCGACAGAAGAAATGACTAGTATAAACACCAAAGGTTGCAGTTACATAACAACTGTGAATAAATACTTCCACAAACAAGTGTAGTGTACGAAAAAATGCGAAAAGAATGTATATCTTTAAAAACTACATATATTGAATGAATAAAGAAGGTAAATTTGCGAGCATGGAGTAGGCAAAACAAGGGGTGAAATTGAGGTGTGACACTTATTCCATGGAGGAAAATAAATGGAGAAAAAGTGAATTTAAATTAGAACATGTACAGTGAAAAGTTATCATTTGCTTGTACTAAAATATTTTACTATTTAACATGTCAGGAATAATAAAAAACAAAAAGGAGAACCAGTGACAAAAATTCTTAAAATATATATAAAAATGTGACTGATGGAATGTAGTGTTATACATGTAAGAAAAGGAAATGTGTAAAAATGTTGTGTATGTCCACAGAATGAAAAATTGATGCCTCTATTTCAATAATTTCATGAAAGCGACGTGCACTACAAGAAGAGGAAAAATTTCCTATAAAATCTTATTATGAAAATAATAATATTGCCATACTGGCATAAACAGTAGTGCACATTTTTTCATTTTTCAACTGTAGAAAAAATTTAGCAAGAAAAAAAATGGTTATTTAACTTATTTTTATTAAAAAGAATGTGATTATGTAAATATGACAGAAAATGTAGAAGTAAAGTAAGTGATGAAATGAATGAAAAAAGGTATGTTATCATGATAACTAATATTACCAAAATTGTTGCGATTGCAGTAGGTAACTAAGTACAGTGTCGTTTACCATAATTGGTGCATATAGCGAATTCTATGAACTCCTCCAATAAATATATGGTATAACTAGTACCTAATTTAAAGTTACATGGAAAACATGATGAGATGATACATGTGCAGAGATTGTGTTAATGAATTATGTTGAATATTACAAGTAGTGTAATTAGAAATTACCAGTAAGGTATATAATGTCAAAGAAATAGGTGTTAATTTAAAAGGACTGAATGTGAAAAGCACGGTTGCACATTGATTGGTGGAGCAAATACTTTGACTGGTATTATATATTTATATATCCTTGATTGGTAATTCTTGAAACATTGATTAGTAAAAAAAACTGTAAATGAGAAAACGGAATGCATTAAGTATACATTATAGAAGTATGTGTAAATTTACAGGATGAAATACTTGATGTGTTGCACATGAAAATTTCATGAAATGAGTGCATTGGACAGAAATCTGAGTAGATCTCTAAGAATCGTAATATTAAAAATAATATAATTACCCTTAAGGCCTGATTCAGTAATGCACCATTTATTTTGCATCAGCAAACAAGTTTTATTTAATGAAAAAGTAGGATTTAAAAAAAATTATGTGTTTATTTATAAATATTGAATAAAGTGTTTATTAAAGTGGAATTATAGATGGAAAAAAAATACATATAAAATGAAGAAGAATAGTAAATGTTGTATATTTTACAAACAAAAAAAATATCACCATCAACCTAAAAATGAGATAACAGCATTACTGAGAATGCAACAGGTAGATAAGTATAGTTGTTTACCAACAATGGCATGTATAACAAATGTTATGTATCCATTTAAAAGTGTATGGTGTAACTATTACTTACAAATAAACCATGAGATTACTAAAAGCAGGTGATGTGAACGGGAAAAAAATATATCACTATTAAAATGTATAAAAACGAAGAAAAACAAATATATAACAATTAATGGTAGAGGGTGTAACAATGATTGGAAATGTGCATAATGACTGGTCCTGATTGGTAGTGTGTAAAGTGACTGGTAACATTGACTAGTAGAAGTACTGATTGGTAGTGAAAAACATTGATTGGTGACGCTGATTAGTAGAGTGGGAAGCAATGATTGGTAACCTTGACTAGTGATGAGAAATAAAACGTGTAAATAAGAAAATGTGTGGTTTCATATTACCAAAATGGTTGTAGGATATGGTTAAATCAGTATAAAATCAATACAAGATTGCTATATATTTTACTTATGTATAAGCACCGTAATACTACTTTAACAAACTTTGATAAATTCTGAGAGTGCAAAAAATTTCTTATTTAATGTAAAAAAAATGCAAATAAATGTCATTGTAATTTTGAAATAATAAAGATGTACTATCTATACTAAAATTACTGAAAAGAGTGATGTAAACAAATACCATATGAGCTTGGTACAAGTTTGGCGACCAGCACCACAAAGAAATAACCAAACACAGACGGTAAACACTTTAACAAAATCGTCCCCGGCCGCGGAACAATGAAATAAAAGGGGTTCATAACACTCTAAGAATAATAAAGCTAAATTAGTTATATCGATCTTAAATTTAAAAAAAAAAAGAAAAAAAAAACAGTTTATCTGAACTATTAAAGAATGAAATAAATATACGTGTTATATAGATGGCACATGAACGTTGAGCTGTGTGAATGATAGTGAAAGGCAGTATTTGTAATATAAAGAAAAATGAAAGGTAATGACTGATGAATTGAGTCAACTGGTCCTGTATTGGTGTAATATTTTATCAAAACATAAAAAAAAAATATCTTCCTCCATTTTTTTACATGAAAACAAAGAGGTGATGAATCCATAGTGTATATGGAAATGTATTAATAGAGAGAGTGAATAATTTAAAATGGACCTTGCACTAGTAACTAAATTGTTTATAGGAGAATTATGTCATTTTGTTTTGTTTGTATTATTGTAAGGAAGAATGCGAATCTTATGGGATACTAGAAAACTTCATGTCTCACAAAGTTAAATGTAACTCTGTTATCGAAATCCATAACCTGAAAAATTTTCAACAAAAAAAATGAAAATGTACAACTTGGTCTTCACTTTCATCTATTTCTTTTAAGCTTATCTGGCTGTCATTGGAAAAACAAGCAAAATATCTGAGATAGAAAACTTACAGTAGAGGAAGACTATTAATATGACTATTATTTATATTGACTCAAATATACAGGATAAAAGCAATTTACTTCAAATTACTAACTGCTGAAAATTTTAAGTTTTTTTTAATGATACTTCATATCAATCAATATTAAAATAATTGACTTATATGTATATATATATAATATATAAATCTCAATATCCCAGAAAAAATGTATATTAGAAGACAAGCAAAGCTTTTCCAAAATTTAAAGGAGTGTAAAAGGAGTATTTAAAAATTTAATATTGCCACATTATCACTGAAATATGCCAAACATGATATAGAAAAATATATACATAACAAACTAAATGAGTAAAATAACCAGTTTACACCTAATAAGGACTGATAAAATTTTATCTTAGTGGAGAGCATTATCTTTGTTAATCTCCAATATATCCAAAATGTTTAAAATAAACAAACTTATGCATACCAACAGTAAAATATAGATTTTGTAGAGTATCGAATTTTATAGCGTGATACTCCAAAAATCTGTGTATTATTAAAAAATATATAGAAATTAACATTTCAATTAATTTTTAAAGGTATGCATAGTAAGTAATTTAACTAGAATAAAATAACGCACACAAAAAGCATAATTCAAACATTACATAAAATATTCAACGCAAATATTAAAATGAAACAAAAAAAATGAACCGTATTTAAGGTAGCGTTCTTCTCCCTTTTTTTAAAAGAAAAAAAACTGCAAAATTTCTTTATAATAGAATATATCAACCTCAAAACCTGTAAACAGCATAAAACAAATGCATAAATCAGACAGAAACACATGTTTTCATAGATAGATGAATAAAACTTACCTGATCATCTTTTTTTCATTTATTGATGAATGTCAATTCAAATTGTTACTTTTGTAACATACTTACAGTATATTGAAACTAATTAGATGAATTATACCTATCAGTCATATCTCATAATAAAAGCTTAAACAAGCAAAATTATGTATAGTAAGAAAATAATAAAAACAGAACGTTTCAGCATTGACATTCACTATTAAATTCTGCGAATAAATTTATGCAATTAAAACTAAATATATTGTAAATGGATTTTTTCAAAAAATTATTATTTTATAAATATTAAGGTTTACTTGTAATTATCCTTTTTTTTTTGTGTGAAAATGTTATCAATACAGTAATTTAAAAGTAGTCACTGCAAGTCATGTCCAATTTAGAAAAAATGTACTATCCTTTACTATATAGTACTTCTGATAGTTCATAAAGTTGTCTCTGAATTATATAATATACACGCCGAATGCTAAAGTTTTCTAAGTACTGGCAGTCACATAAATGTAGTCAAACTAAATCATAAGAAGGATACTTACTCCGTGATTGTTTTATCCACAATGTAATTTAGTTTTCTGTAATACTTAACGTGATAAAAAAATACTTTACTGTGATATTTAAAAAGATATGATCGTTCACTCTTTTTTTTTTCTTTATCGAGTTCACATGCTGCACACGAATCAAAAATTTTTTGTGACAATTTGCTAATAAATTTTTAAGTTAGCTGATAAATTACTTGTTGCTATATTATTACGATTGTCGATTTACTCCAGTATTTTTTTTCTTTTTTTCCGAACACTTGCGATGCACAAAAAAAAAACGCGAACAGAACACAATTCGGATCACAGAAGCGACGAAACAACGGAAGTAAAGAAATACGGACAAAATCGGCACATTTTCCATTTTTTGAGAAGCAGCGAACATTCTTTGAATGACTCATCGGGCCAATTTATCGCAGAGGCGCACAGTTATGGAGTTCCGCAGATTTACGTGGTCAATCCAGCACTCCTTTATGGCATAAAATATGATTCCGATCTTCCGATGAAACGAGCGAAGAAACAACACATTGGAGGCCCCGATTTTGAAAAGTTTTCTGACGTCGCCGACTGTAGGAAAAAACTTCGTTCACGTGTATCTCCATATTTTTGATACCGTATACCTCCATATTTTTACGGCATAGAAACGATGAAGGGGGTAGAAGCGTTTAAAAATCCATAACGTTTTGTTATCCAATGAGAACATAATAACCGCCAAGTCGAAAAGTCACGAACCATTATAATTGTCCAAATATTCGTTTTTTTTAAATATTCAGGCACCCCCCCCCCCAATAGAAAGTAGAAGATATACGCAGATAGATCCTGGTCACGGCACCAATTTGTGTAATGTGTGGACTTGAGTTAGCCGGGAAAAGTGATTTTGAAAATAAATAGTGGCAAATACTTAATGCAGGTTCTTTAAAAAAATAAAAATAAATCAATTTCTGGAAGAAAGATTGAGTCGAATGCTTCCATGAAGATTTTGAAGACTTTTAATAACCAGCACAAGAACAGGAGCATAAAATAGGCGAGTGGGTGGTGCCTTAATGTTCGTACAAATAGGTTGACAGACTACATCTTTGCAGGCCGGCAATCAGAAAAGGAATGCTGATACACATACGCTGTAAATTTCTTCGCTTACATTTTTTTTGGCATCATAAATTTGGCGAGAATACATGGATCATAAAGTATCCGTTAATAAGGAACATATGGATAACTGTTTGAACTTATAGCCAAAATAGTAATTTAGCAAAATTAAACACCGCCAATATTTACGTTACAGAAGAATTTCATATCCCGTGAGAAGATTAAGGATAGACACAATACTGGCGTAATGACTGTTACATAGCCTTTATGATTCAGAAAAAAGCTGCATAATGAAAAAGGCATAACGTACATGAAAGGAGCAGAGTTAATTTGGAGGCCGAAATATTTCTCTTAGTTTTTGTTTTTATCTAATTTAAGCGTTTGATCGCGCGTCAGGACTAAAGATGAGAATTTGCGTGGGAGCAGAAAAGCTGATCTAATTATTTTATTTGTTCTGAATAAGAACGCAAAGATCTTAAATAAAATTTATCAAAACTTTAATAAATGAATTATAGAAAGGGAAATTTATTAAAGTAAAACAAATAGCTAATTTAAAACTATATGTGATTTCACATCGCAGTGCTGCGTATTTATATAATTATGAACGCGCCTAAAAAGAAAAAGAAAAAGAAAACTGCCCAGTTAAACTGAGAGCATTGAGCTCACAGGCTATTCACACTAAATAATTGTATATTATACTCTTATTTCAAAGAATTTGAAATAAGCCCATCGAAAAATAAAGAAATCGACAACATATTAAGGAGGGGGGTCATCCCCCAGTTACCCCCCTCATAGTTAAATAATGAACCCCTTAAACTAATCAGGGAAGTCTCTAATTACAATGAATATATATAACAAATTTGAAGAAAATTGGATAATTCTGGATGAAAAACCCATTTATCTAAATTAAGGGGGGGGGGGGGGGTTAGCCCCCATCTTTCCCCCTTTATGCGTAACCAATGAACCCCTAAAACTATTCAGAGAAGCGCATTATCACAATGAACCTATATGCAAAATTTGAAGAAAATCGGATAATTCTACATGAAAAACTCATTTATCTAAATTAAGGCGGGATTATCTCCCCCTTTCCCCCTTTATACTTAACCAATGAACCCCCAAAACTATTCACAGACGCGCATTATCAAAATAAACCTATATACAAAATTTGAAGAAAATGGGATAATTCTGCATGAAAACCCAATTTATCTAAATTAAGGGGGGTTGCCCCCTGTTCCCCCCTGTTATACTTAACCAAAGAACCCCCAAAACTAATCAGGGAAGCACCTTATCACAATGAACCTATAAACAAAGTTTGAAGCAAAACGGTTATTTCTATCAAGAGTTATCGCGTTATGTACATACGTACATACAGAACGGGCGGGCACATTAGCTCGCAGGCTTTCATAGCCTGTGAGCTAAAAAAGCAATTAATGACATTATGCAACTGAAATAAAAGTATTAATCGTTTACTACTATTCTACATAACTTCCATGCATGTTGAGGCATCTGTCCCAACGATGGATCAGTTTGAAAGTGCCGGTCTCATAGAACTCCGTGGGCTGCGAGACGATCCACCTTCGCATGATCCGTTTGAGTTCGTCGTCAGAGTCAAACTTCTTACAGCCGAGGAACTTCTTCGTTGGCCCAAACAGATGGAAATTGGAAGACAACGCTCATCCTCATGTGTCTGGCCCAGATCGTGAAAAATTGCAGGGATGCGGTTGGGAAGTTTTGGAGCACCTACCATAAAGACCAGACCTGGCACCCTTCAATTTCCATCTGTTTGGACCCATGAAGTAGTTCCTCGACGGTAAGAAGTTTGACTCTGATGACGAACTCAAACGGACCATGCAAATGTGGCTCTTCTCGCAGCCGACGGAGTTCTACGAGAACGGCACTTTCAAACTGATTCATCGTTGGGACAAATGTCTCAACATGCATGGAAGTTATGAGGAATAGTAGTAAATGGGAAATACTTTCATTTCAGTTTCATATTGCCATTAATTGTTTTTAACACTTTCCAACCTAGTTGAAAAGTGTTTATGACTTCGGTTTGTCTGCCGTATGGCCGTCTGTCGTCTGTCCGTGCTCTAACTCCCGTAAATATGCTCGGATTACCCTGCAATTTTTATATGTTACTGTCGTTATCCATAGCATATTCCCTATTTCAACTCAAGTGTTTACCACTTATAGTTTTTTTTACAGGGACACTCAAAAGAATTCCGTTACATTACGGTCTATGGGGAAAAATCATTTGCGGTTTATTTTAATGATGTTACACAATTTCAAACCCATTGTAATTGATATATATCACTAAGAAGCTTAATATGGAATAGGGTGTGCATAGCACTTATAGTTACTTTACAGGGACAGTCAAAAGAATTCCGTTACATTACGTCTATGGAGAAAAATCGTTTGCGGTTTAATTAAATCATGTTTCACTGTTTGAAACGCATCTAAATTTATACATATCACTAAGGTGCATTACAAGAGCTTTACTACAGAATATTGTGTGTATAGCAGTCATCGTTCATTTACAGGGACACACAAAAGAATTCTCTAATGTCTGTTAACAATAATTCCTGGAGGTGCGTTTTAAGTTGCTGAACGCGATTTTAAATTTAACTCCCATTTTGTCTATTACTTGATGTGTATAAATTCTGTAGATCATATACAGGGCAGCACAAAAGTTCGCGAACACATTTCCGTTTATTAACAGAAACTCCAGAAGGAGAATTTTAAACTGTGCTACGCGTTTCCTAACTTAACTCAAATTTAGCATCCTATGTAGTATATTTACAAATCTATAGATTATATACAGGTCTGAATAAAAGTATTCGGATATTTTTCCGAATATTGTATATGCTGGAAATTCCTGAAATTACGTTTTTAAATATGTTATGCGTTTTCCAAATTGTTTACTTAGATGTTATCTTTCAGCTTATTAAACGGTAATAATTTGTAAAATTATTTTGAAAGCGTTAGAAAGTGTTACATAATCTATGCTTGACGCATGATTTTTCGTTCTTGTTTTTCTTTTCCTTTGTTACATTATATACAGGTCTGAATAAAAGTATTCGGATATTTTTCCGAATATTGTATATGCTGGAAATTCCTGAAATTACGTTTTTAAATATGTTATGCGTTTTCCAAATTGTTTACTTAGATGTTATCTTTCAGCTTATTAAACGGTAATAATTTGTAAAATTATTTTGAAAGCGTTAGAAAGTGTTACATAATCTATGCTTGACGCATGATTTTTCGTTCTTGTTTTTCTTTTCCTTTGTTACATTACTTATTGATATGCCCTCATGTTTTCTAATACACATACATACTTACATGGAACATTTTTTCAATACATATAATAGATATAACAATATTTTTTTAACAAATAATAGTAATAGTGATTAATGAGGAATCTTTCAGAATCCTGATGCCTCTGAAACTTAAGAAACTTTGCCTCTGAAATTATTTATTTTGCATATTCAAGCATACGGATAAGTAATTATCAATAAATTTTACAAGCGAAATATTTATTTTATCAGCCAGAAAGATGGAAAATTGTATGAAAACATTTACACGACTGCAAATTTATTCATTACTAGGATATATTTTCGCAGTAATATTATTATTAAATTTTTGCATAAAATTAAAAAATATATACAACAGTGGAAGGTTTCGTTAAGGATATCCCTTAGAGTCGTGTTAACACTATGGCAATTGGGAGAGCTGTGAAATATGGTCAACGAATGGAAATATATAATTCACTGGCCCTGCCAGATATCCACTCGCCAATGGCGAGTAGATTAATGTAATTACCCAGATTTGACATGCGTCTAGCATATTTGCATACAAAAAGTTTTTAAAATTTTTGTTTTAATAATGTTTTTTCATAAATTTTCTAATTACTTTCTTTTATACTTTTTCTTATATATATATATTTATATATATGTATATATATATATTAAGAAATGTTGTGATCTCAACCAGTATTGAAAAAACTAACTTTGTACTAATTTTACTTTAATCTGTAACATCTGTATTCTAAATTATGAATTTTCAATAAACATTTCCTCTCGTGGAGAAAAGTTCTTATGCTTAACAGCTGGATCTTCACGAGAGGGTGATTTCTTGCTATGGGGTGTTATCAGCATTAAAAAAAATGAGTTGAATATGTCCTGAATGTATGTGATTATGATTATGATCACATACATGATTATGTATGTGAATATGTGAATAGATAAATTTAACATAAAGTTTGGCTGCCAGATGAAAAATCCTAAAAATATTCAATTTAAATTTTATGCAATTTCATTATAAGATTTTAATTGTGCTAGCATCGTAAAAAACTATTAAGCGATTTGTTTTATATAAAAATAACTTAATAATTTTATAAAAACATAAACTTTTTGTTAATTTGTAATAAAATTTATTTTTTTTACTAATTCTTATCCCAAAATGGACTTGCCGTACTATCAAAAGCAACAGCTCAATTCTTCATTTTATTGTACAAAGATAATAAATCCATTCATTTCTTATTGCGCAGTTAACAGAGGCTCCAGAACTATGGTTGGGTTTATGAACATTGCAGGAGCCCTGTACGTGATACAATATAATCTCATTCCAAACATACATCATTGCCGAATTCTTTTCGGTGGGATTTTATGATCTTTTACGGATTTTACGATCTTCTACTACTGTTATGATTTTTGCGTTAGTGCATAATAAAATCAGAAATTGATAATAAAATCAGTAAAATATAATGAAATAATGATACTCGAATGAATGAAATCAGAAACAAGTTGGAAATTGTACGTCAAACGTGACAAATGAGGTGCGTTCGTACTATAGCTAATTATATAAATATTCAGATCTTGATGATTTTCAATTCTGTGAAATGAATTATATCGTAATAATTCGTAATATCGTAATATCGTAAATTTCTGTAATAAAATAAGTATCTCGGTCGCTTGACGATTAAACCTCGGAGGCTCCTATAACAAGAAAGAACCGATTTTTTAAAAAAAATTCAAATTTCTTAATAAATATGTTTATTAATACCTTCTAAAGTTTTGATTCGATTTTCATAAAATTTGAAATGTCTCGACAAAATTCTGCAAAGATAATATAGCTTAAATTTCAAACCATTCGGTTGGGTAGTTTTTGCGTTGTTATATGCGGACGGACGGACAGACTGACGGACGGACGGACAGACAGACAGACGGACGGACTAGACGAAGACAATAGGTGCTACGTATTTATATAATTACGAACGCACCTAAAAATCGATTGATATCTGAGAATGAAATTAATTTCTATGAATCATTAATGAAATTACAAATTATGAATTAGTCCGAAAATTTTAAATTTAATAAGGTTTAGAAGTATTTTTTTAAAAAATCTTAATACATTATTTATTAAAAAAATATTAAAGTTGAAAAATAATTTGAAATATTATATCTTCTCCATGTGCGAAATATGCAAAATTCATTAAAACTTATCTTTCATTTTGTTTGATTTTTTTTAAATATATTTCATAAAAAGTTATAATTATAACGAAATAATAAATTCAAAAATCAGATTTATAATAAACTAATGATACCCGAAAGAATGAAATTAGAAAATACCGATGGATATCTGAAAACTAAATTAATTGCTACGAATCATTAATGAAATTACAAACTATCAATTATTCGGATTTTTTTTTATTTAATAAGGTTTAGAAGTATTCTTTAAAAAATCTTAAAATGTTATTTATTAAAGTTGAAAAAATAATTTGAAATATTATATTTTCTCCATGCGCTAAATATGCAAAACTCTTTAAAACTTATCTTTCATTTTCTTTAATTTTTTTTAATATATTTCATTTAAAAAAATATATACAGTTAATTGCATTGTAAAATATATATATATATATTGTTAAGTGTTTCATAATCTATGCTAGACGCATGATTTTCTTTCTTGTTAGAAATTGTGATTTCTCCATGCTTTTTGTAATGCGAATTGTGATTAACGCGTCGTTATTGTCGATTTTTCGCCAAATTAAGTTTGTTCAAAAACTATCATATTTTTTATAATTTATTTTCACTGTATCTTTTATGAAGATTTCGTACAGTATAACTTATTTTTAAAAAAATTCATAATCTGCGCATTGCGATTTATTGATCTTTCTTGTTATTTCTTCTTCTCAATTAGATTATTAATAGATATGATCACTTTGCACTACTTTTAAGAGAAAGATGTCACCCAAATGCGCTTTCTAAATAGAAATAATTGGAATATTTATCATCTGCTTAAAAAAGAAGAACAAAAATCCTCTACTTTCGACTCTCGCAAGATATATTTCAAAATTTTAACTTGCTCAGAAATAAAAAGTTCGTATAGAATTATTTTAAACTAACTGTAAGCGAGTCTTTAGGCACTTAAACATATAATACTTTTATTAGCAAATAAAAAAGTAAAAATATAAAAAAGAACTTCTTTGGCTACATTTTTACAAAGCCTTCTGTTTTTATATTATTATTAAACTTAGACCCTGTTGTACAAAAACCTGAAGTTAAAAATTTGCATGACCATATAATGACGCATAACTAATTCTAATTGTATGTCATTTCCCAGGGAAAACCATTAATTTTATAGAACAATAAGTTAAAAGTTTTTCTGAGTAGCTGCAAGGAGAACATACAGCATGCAAAATCTTTTTTTGATACCGTTTCGTGTGTTGCCAGCCGCACAAAAGAAAATATGAAATTAAAAAAAAATAAAGAATTCACCATGCATGCAAGGCTGTACCTGAACATCACTCTTCAATAACTGGCACCGTGAAGTTCAGTGGTTACCGTAATCATGGTTGAGATGAAGCAAAGAAAAAGAAAGAAACAAGAAAAGAAAAAATGGAAAATGAAATAATGATATTCTTTGGTACCTGTTACTTTTACTTTCACTTTTTTTATGTTCGTAGCCGTGAAGAGCCGGAAATGTGTTTCTTCAGGTGGAACGCAGGATTCCTAGAAAAGAAGGGAGCCGTCTTTTTTATTATTACAGTTTAAATTCCTCTTTCCTCTCTCTCTTACAGAAAATTCTTTTATTAGAATAGATAGAAAGAACGTTAAGCTCATAATTTTATTCATTAAGCCGTAAGATAGATCATAAAATATCTTCGCCGCGAATAAAAGCTGAGCAGACGATATTTCAAGTGATAAGTAAAGAATCATATTTTAATCTTGCGGCTTCTATAGAGCTGAATTGAGTAATTAGAATTCAAAACGTGGAAATAGAAGCGTGGGCGCGTAAAGATAAAATTATATGATGAATGAAAATTCAATGGTTAATGCAGGCATTATTTTAAAAGTTTGGTAAAGTGGAATTTATAAAATGTCTTTTAATCACTCAAACTAATGTAATAGTGGTATTAATAATAATAATTTATGTACGAAACATTTTAATTCTTTCAGATATAAAAACTTGCTAATGGAAGATTTTTTTTATTACTATTCCAGTTTAAATTCCTCTTTCCCCTCTCTCTTACAGAAAATTATATTATTAGAATTGGATAGGAAGAACGTTAAGCTCATAATTTTATTCATTAAAACGTAAGATAAAATACATTCACACGCGCAAAAGCTGAGCAGACACTATTTCAAGTGATAAGTAAAGAATCATATTTTAATCTTGCAGGCAGCTAAAGAGCTCAGTTGAGTAATTACAATAAAACGTGGGCAAGTAAAGATAAAATTATATGACGGAAGAAAATGAAATGGTTAATACAGAAATTATTCTAAAACTCCGATAGAGTTAAATGTAGAATATATATATTAATCACTTAAAATAATGTAATGGTGGTATTAATAATAATAAATTATGTATGAACCTTTGAATTCTTTCATATATAAAAACTTACTAAGGGCAGAAGTCTTTTTGTTACTACAGTTTAAATTCCTTTTCCTTCCTCTGTTGCAGAAAGTTCTTTTATTAGAATGAATAGGAAGAACGTTAAGCTCATAATTTTATTCGTTAAAACGTTAAGATATATCATTAAATATCTGAGTCGCGAATAAAAGCTGAGCCCACGATCTTTCAAGTGATAAGTGAAGAAACACATTTTAATCTTGCAGGCATAGCTAAAGAGCTCAGTTGAGTAATTACAATAAAACGTGGGCAAGTAAAGATAAAATTATATGACGGATGAAAATAAAATGGCTAATACAGAAATTATTCTAAAACTCCGGTAGAGTTAAATGTAGAATATATATTAATCACTTAAAATAATGTAATGGTGGTATTAATAATAATAAATTATGTATGAACCTTTGAATTCTTTCATATATAAAAACTTACTAAGGGCAGAAGTCTTTTTGTTACTACAGTTTAAATTCCTTTTCTTTCCTCTGTTGCAGAAAGTTCTTTTATTAGAATGAATAGGAAGAACGTTAAGCTCATAATTTTATTCGTTAAAACGTTAAGATATATCATTAAATATCTCGGTCGCGAATAAAAGCTGAGCCCACGATCTTTCAAGTGATAAGTGAAGAAACACATTTTAATCTTGCAGGCAGCTAAAGAGCTTAGTTGAGTAATTAGAATGAAACGTGGGCAAGTAAAGATAAAATTATATGACCGAAGAAAATAAAATGGTTAATACAGAAATTATTCTAAAACTCCGATAGAGTTAAATGTAGAATATATATATTAATCACTTAAAATAATGTAATGGTGGTATTAATAATAATAAATTATGT
Organism: Maratus michaelseni; assembly: GCA_963931845.1. Taxonomy (NCBI): domain Eukaryota; kingdom Metazoa; phylum Arthropoda; class Arachnida; order Araneae; family Salticidae; genus Maratus; species Maratus michaelseni. Next base: position 111,938,468 of record OZ007598.1, on the reverse strand, counting down.
ATGAACCTTTGAATTCTTTCATATATAAAAACTTACTAAGGGCAGAAGTCTTTTTGTTACTACAGTTTAAATTCCTTTTCCTTCCTCTGTTGCAGAAAGTTCTTTTATTAGAATGAATAGGAAGAACGTTAAGCTCATAATTTTATTCGTTAAAACGTTAAGATATATCATTAAATATCTCGGTCGCGAATAAAAGCTGAGCCCACGATCTTTCAAGTGATAAGTGAAGAAACACATTTTAATCTTGCAGGCAGCTAAAGAGCTTAGTTGAGTAATTAGAATGAAACGTGGGCAAGTAAAGATAAAATTATATGACCGAAGAAAATAAAATGGTTAATACAGAAATTATTCTAAAACTCCGATAGAGTTAAATGTAGAATATATATATTAATCACTTAAAATAATGTAATGGTGGTATTAATAATAATAAATTATGTATGAACCTTTGAATTCTTTCATATATAAAAACTTACTAAGGGCAGAAGTCTTTTTGTTACTACAGTTTAAATTCCTTTTCCTTCCTCTGTTGCAGAAAGTTCTTTTATTAGAATGAATAGGAAGAACGTTAAGCTCATAATTTTATTCGTTAAAACGTTAAGATATATCATTAAATATCTCGGTCGCGAATAAAAGCTGAGCCCACGATCTTTCAAGTGATAAGTGAAGAAACACATTTTAATCTTGCAGGCAGCTAAAGAGCTTAGTTGAGTAATTAGAATGAAACGTGGGCAAGTAAAGATAAAATTATATGACCGAAGAAAATAAAATGGTTAATACAGAAATTATTCTAAAACTCCGATAGAGTTAAATGTAGAATATATATATTAATCACTTAAAATAATGTAATGGTGGTATTAATAATAATAAATTATGTATGAACCTTTGAATTCTTTCATATATAAAAACTTACTAAGGGCAGAAGTCTTTTTGTTACTACAGTTTAAATTCCTTTTCCTTCCTCTGTTGCAGAAAGTTCTTTTATTAGAATGAATAGGAAGAACGTTAAGCTCATAATTTTATTCGTTAAAACGTTAAGATATATCATTAAATATCTCGGTCGCGAATAAAAGCTGAGCCCACGATCTTTCAAGTGATAAGTGAAGAAACACATTTTAATCTTGCAGGCAGCTAAAGAGCTTAGTTGAGTAATTAGAATGAAACGTGGGCAAGTAAAGATAAAATTATATGACCGAAGAAAATAAAATGGTTAATACAGAAATTATTCTAAAACTCCGATAGAGTTAAATGTAGAATATATATATTAATCACTTAAAATAATGTAATGGTGGTATTAATAATAATAAATTATGTATGAACCTTTGAATTCTTTCATATATAAAAACTTACTAAGGGCAGAAGTCTTTTTGTTACTACAGTTTAAATTCCTTTTCCTTCCTCTGTTGCAGAAAGTTCTTTTATTAGAATGAATAGGAAGAACGTTAAGCTCATAATTTTATTCGTTAAAACGTTAAGATATATCATTAAATATCTCAGTCGCGAATAAAAGCTGAGCCCACGATCTTTCAAGTGATAAGTGAAGAAACACATTTTAATCTTGCAGGCATAGCTAAAGAGCTTAGTTGAGTAATTAGAATGAAACGTGGGCAAGTAGAGATAAAATTATATGACGGATGAAAATAAAATGGCTAATACAGAAATTATTCTAAAACTCCGGTAGAGTTAAATGTAGAATATATTTTAATCACTTAAAATAATGTGATGGTGGTATTAATAATAATAAATTATGTATGAAGCCTTTGAATTCTTTCATTAAAAAAAACTTACTAAGGGGAGAAATCTTTTTGTTACTAGTTTAAATTCCTTTTCCTCTCTCTTTTTCAGAAAGTTCTTTTATTAGAATGAATAGGAGGAACGTTAAGCTCATAATTCTATTCGTTAAAACGTTAAGATATATCGTTAAATATCTCGGTCGCGAATAAAAGCTGAGCCCACGATATTTCAAGTGATAAGTAAAAAATAATATTTTAATTTAGCGGCAGTTATATAGCTGTGTTAAGTAATTAAAATGAATCGTGGGCAAGTAAAGATAAAATTATATGACGGATGAAAATGCATTGATTAATGGAGAAATTATTTTAAAAATTATCGTTATAGTTAAATGTAGAATGGCTTTTAATCACTCAAAATAACCTAATAGTGATAATGATAATAATTATATTTATGATAATAATTTATGCATAAACCTTAGGATTCTTTTCGGATTAAAAAGTTATTAGAATTGTATTAGAACCGCGGTTTTCTTTTTATCGACTAAGTCTTATTTCTTTCACTACACACTTTACTGCTTTCGTCAGAACTGTGTAGTCCTTTTTCGGACAAATTTCAAAAACTAGGAATTTTTCCGTTAGGTTGCTACATTCCGATTATGAGTCGCCGTCAGTAATTGAAAAAAAGAAGACAATTACCATTAAATATTTTACAAAAACACTCAAGTACCAAATTACGTTTGCTCAAATACATCATTTGGCTAATTATTTGAATCTGATTGCCAAAGATTAACCACAACATACCGCACTTTGGCGTTAAACCGAAATAATCTGTCAACGAAAAGACAGATTTTCATTTATGATGAGCCTAAAACTAATATTAAGTTAAGTTGAATTAGTTAAAAGATACATTGCATCAAAATGTGCTCATAATTGTTTTTTGTTGTTGTTGTTGTTTTGTTTTTTTAAATAATTTATCTGAACTTTTACTTGTTTTATTTGTTTCCTTTCTTATATGAAATCTTAAACTCGATTATTTAATTTAGTTTTGTAGCATGGCAATGTCGGTGAAGGACGACCTTGTGGCTAGTCGGCAGCAGAATCATTCTTATCGAGTAGTAAAACCTAAAAATAACCACCATGCCGAATTTCAAGTATCTAGCCCACCAGCATCACAAATATCGGAATTTTTGAACGGCTTCAGCGCCTTTTTTAAACTTCGAATTTTGTAAAAACTGTTCTGTGCGAGCATTTACATCTTTAAAATAACAAACATGTCAAAATTTAAGTTTCCATCCTTAACAATTCCAAATAAATCGTAATTTCGAATGTTTCCACTTATTTACTTTAAATTTCGAATTTTTAATTAACAATTTATTCTGAGCATTTGCATCTTAAAAGTAACTACGGTACTAAAGTTAAAGTTTCTAACCCTAACAATTCCAACTAAATTGTAATTTAGTAAGATTTTAGTGCTAAAACCTTGCTATTGCAACATTCTCAAAGTGCAACATTCTCACAACATTTTTATAACATTTATCGTAATATAAGTACTGTGGCTGGTTTTAAAATACATGTAAGAATAAAACTGTATCAATTGCTCCTCAGCTGTGCAAAAAAAGAAAGAAAATATTTGATCACCTTCAAGAAAAACTTTTCCCCTCTCTCCAAGACATTTTTTAAATGGCGCTTCTATTTTCATGTTTTTAATAACTGGTAATGGAAAATTTTCCATTCTTTCTTCTGAATATGTACATCGGACTTTTGACCGCCATAAATCATTAAAATCTCTCCTTGAACCAAATAAATAATTATAATCAACTCAATAATTGAGAACACTTTGAAAATCATCAATTCTTTTCTTCAAAAAGGTCGTCAAATCCTTTAAAAAAAAAACCTTACAGCAAATGTACTTCAGTAGCACATTAGCTAACAAAATCATCATAAAGAAGTTGTTACCACATAAACGCTCTCATCAAACGAGTGAAACCGGTTTGATCTAGTTCTCTATAGTTCTATTACGTGCGTTTTGTGATCGTCCGTTTGAGTTTAGTTGTTTTTATTTAATAAAATTGACCCACTGGCTCCTCCTGATCCGCGAATGGAAAGTGTGAGTTTTGCCTACTAACCCCAAAGTTTTTCTTCGTTTGATTTTCAAACGGCAATTCTGCATGACAAGCATGCGTGTTGTATTTCCGCATAAATCTCCAATTTGTTGTACGTAGGTGTTAAAGGAAACACAACCGGTCAATTTTTCTTTTTTCTTCATAAGTAAGGGATTTTTTTATTGGTATTATTTTCCCAAAAAAACTGGAATTAATTGATATTCCTGACCTCAATCTATGTAATTATTTCTGCGTGTAGTTCATATCACACGCAAATGTGTCATGAATACATTCAAATGAAGAATATGAAAGATAAGTTTTATCTTGTATGGTTTATTAATCTTTTCCGATTCACGTAATTAATAAAAATAGAATTTTGAGGATGGTAACATGATTAACATACTTCACTGACGGTCAAAGTTCTTTTAAGTGTATTTGGCATAATAAAGATATTTCCCCCGCCTGTTTTACATATATAATAATATTTTAAAGATATTTAAATGTCTAATGTGTCATTATACCTTTAAAATACAAACTATTTTATTGAAATAACATTCAAATCTGATTTGACTACTAACTATTCTAATAAAGCAACACCCATATGTATTGCTCAACTATTATTTTTAATTGATTATCTGGATAGCATGAGTATAATTCAAAAACTAAATATGTAAAAATCATATACTGCACAAGACTTAAAACTTTCATTTAATTTTTTTAAATACATCAAGCGAATTTTGAAAGCGTAAGGCGTAACCTTTGAAGAGAGTAGTCCGAAATTAAAGCTTAAAAAAATTTCGCTAAATAAATTTCTAACTTATAATAAAAATTCAATCATTGTGTTTCGTTTAATAAAACATTTTCATGTTTTTTTTAAAGGTTATTAAAATTATTATCCACGTTGTTTTAAGAAGAAATAATTTCCTTTAATTCATAAACATTGTATTGTCAGCATCGTTTACACATCTGTGATCAACATGCATTTCAATAAGTGGCTGAATAGATTAAAGAAGATATGCTTTTAAAGATGTTTAAACCTATTAACAAGCTGTGTCACTTTTATAGTAAGGAAAAGTCATTTTATAGTACAAAAGTATCCACTGACTGTTTTATCAAACTACTTGACATACACTGTTAAAAATTTGCAGCAAACTCTCCAGTCATTCAACCGTTTTTATTTAAAACGTTTACATAACCGTAATTTTACTTAATTCTGACCATAATATGGTCAATAATCAAGTCAGAAACGCTTAATGATAGGATCAAGTAACCGTTATCTTTAACAAAGGTCGTAGAGATCGACACACTTAATAGACATCAAGAGGAACAAAAATTATAATGGAACATGGTTTCGCAAACCACTTATTTAGTTACAAATACAGGGTGTTCTAACCTAATCGAACTCGGGTTTTCGTTAATAGCTTTGAGAAAAATAAAGATATTGCAATGAAAATTTGATGAAACTTATTAACTTTCAATGTCTGAAATGGGATAACACGAAAGGGGCTGGAAATATAGTTTGTTGGTTGGTTGTTTAAAGTTTAATGGTACAAAGTCCACATTTGGACATGCTGCGCCAAACAAGGGTTTTCAAAAAATAAATCTGTAAAGATGCAAAGTAAAAAAAAGGCAATTAGCATATATACATATGAGATAACAAACATACAAAGATGATGTATAAAAACATGATGATAAATTTATCTGTATGAGGTACCCATTAGCAACGGTTAAAGATTAACATCAGCTATTCTATGTAAAAAATAAAATAAAATAAAATAAAATAAAATGCAAGCGAGAAATTTGAAAAGAACGCTCCCATATACGACCTCAGCTATTCTATACAAAAAGAAACTTTTAAAAATGTTAAAATGCGAGCGAGAAATCTGCCAAGAATCTTCTCATAGACTTTAACATTAACGTTCGAGTTCCTTTGGATGACTAGCGTAGGCTTTTAAGGTGGTTCTCAAATTACCTGCTCAACAACGCGAAACTTTGACACATTTTCTAACTCATTTTTAAACGTAAAGCATAAAATTGAAAGCCTGATTACTTAAGCAATTTGAAATCGAATTGCGTCTTTCGTTTTTTTTTAAATAAATTAGTTATCCAGTTATAAACCATTCTTGTCACGTGACGTTAAGTTTCCCCCCTTTCTCGTGCTGTCGTGTCGGGAATTCGCTTCAAAACGCGGACTTTGACAGTATTTTCTGAAAGATATTCCGCCTTTACCAAAAAATTGAAAACGGCTTTCGATTACACAGTTTCTGAAAAAGAACATATGCCAATTCCCTGTGTTTCCGAACAAATATGAATTCAGAAATGTGTCAGAAAGTAGCTCTTTTGGATTTCAGAACAGACTTAAGGAAGGATTTTACCAGCTTTATGGATATTAACGTGCATTTATTATGCAAGTCCCTAAGTCACAGTCACTTGGAAGTCACTTCGTCACTACCAAGTAATGGTTACTTGAGTGTCACTGGTGTGACCAACTAAACTCCACATTTTGGTTCTATTATAATTGTGACATCTATGTGTGATAATTTTGGACATCGCTGTGATACTGTCTCAGCGGCGATTCGCGACAGACCTGCCAAGTCTCCGGCTTTTTGGATACCAGTAATTTAGTATGGAAAATGTTGCTTTATTTAATTAGAGCATTTTGCAATTTATAAGAACAACATTTTCTCTAAAAAATTACTGGTGTGCAAAAATCCGGAGACTTGGCAACTCTGCCTGAATAACTTTTCACTAACATTTGCCTGTCGTCGTCATTTAAATCACATTACAAAGGGTTAATAATGCACTTAACACGTTGACGGACAGTTGCGGCTATGCTATAGCTGTCAAAGCGAAGTTCACAATGTGGCATGATGGCTATAGCTGCCCAAAACGAAACGGTCGTTTTTAGACACTACGGCTATAGCAGCACAAATGTGCATTTACCGGCGTACAAATAGAAGCCCAGTGTCATGTTTTGGAAACAATTTTTTAGGTTGAAGTTCATTTTCCACCTGTTATACAAGTTGCAGCTTCAGTATGCACGTGCAGGGTGGCTTGTGGTCAGGGAAAAATACAGTAAAAAAAATGATAATTACCAGTATATTCTTATAGAAAAATTCAAATTGATTATTTGATCGAATAATCAAAATAAATTTTTCTATAAGAATATACTTATATCACTTTATCACTTTTTTTGACTGTATTTTTCCCTGACCACTAGCCACCCGGACGTGTGTTGAAGGGAGTAGTGCAACCTAATTAAAGGTGCTGAATTAATCAAAATTAAGTTTATTTAAGCAGAAAGAGTAAAACTATACTTCTAATATTCTAAAAATTACAAAAACATATAGTGTCAATTTTCGAACTTTACTTGTTCCCACTGTCCGTCAACGTATTAAATCACATTTAAACCTTTCCTTACTAAAAACTTTGCATACGCAACTGGTAATTATGAAAAAGGCAATTTTTCATTGTCATGCGATAGAGTATTAAAAAAATATATTATTTCGTATTTTTTCTCCCAATAAACGGATTAAATTTTAAGGAGTATTTCCCTTAAGGCAAGTTTTAACCAGCTTTCTGGAGATGAATATGGATGAATCACACAATTTCTGTGTCAGACATGACTGACCTGGGTACGGCCAAATGCTTCAGCTGTCAGATTAGAATTGTCAAAATTCAAAGAAAAAACCTTGGATTATTCCTTGCTAAGCTCGTATTTCCCATTGTAAGTAATAAAGCTCAGAAATAATTTTATTTTTCCTCAACTTTCTTAATTTTTCACCGACGTTTCTCAATTGTGCGATTGTCTCTTCACTCAGGTTCAACGTAAAGAAAAACTACGATTGTTAGATTCTAGTTATGAAAATTAAAAAATATACCGCATGATTCCAAATGGAGGTTATGTCGATTATCTCTTTAACCGTTGATGATAGTAATATACTTCTAACTACAAAAAATATACAAATCACGTATAGCTTTCAGATATGGCATTTGTGTACTTAACAACCTTCCAGTTTTTTTAATCGAAAACACATACTTTGAGCCAGAAAATGCATTTAATTAAGGGGACTTATTTATTTAATTAAGGACATTGTTTGTTATTATATTATTATTATTATTATTATTATTATTATTATTATTATTATTAATTAAGGACTTTAATTAAGGATTAATACTTTAATTAAGGACTTTAATTAAGGATTAATACTTTAATTAAGGACTTTAAAGATTAAGGACTTTGGAATTTTAGGATTTTAGGACTTTAACCCCTTAATCGTCGCGCCCTTCAAGTATAGGCTACTTTTTAAAAATTAAGATTGCTTGATTACCACCAGTTTTTTTTTTAAGTAGAAATATTCGCCTTATTGAATAGGCAGATAAAGTAATCCGAGAATAAAGCCAATTATACTATTTTAAAAAACTGGTGGGAATGAAACAATCTGAATAAAACAGACGTAGCTTACGTTGCCCGTGAATGTCTCGGGCACGACGATTAAGGGGTTAAGGACTTACCTTAAGAATTTTATTACTTAGACTTTAAGGACTTTGGGGCTTAAGGATTTTCGGAAATAAAGGACTTAATTTAAGGACTTTATTACTTAGATTTCAAGGACTTATTTAATTAAGGACTTTAATTAAGGATTAAGGAATTATTATTATTGTTGTTGTTTTTATTATTATTATTAATAATTAAGGATTTATTATATATTTAATTAAGGTATTTAGGGCTTATTTATTTAATTAACACGTACATGAACATGCTCGAACCTGACTCTTAAAATGCCGAAAAGTGAAAAAAATTACCATTCTTGTCATTTATCTTAAAAAGAATACATTGCAAAAACACAGTTTTTAAAAGTTGCAACAGATACATGTTTTTTCTTTCATATCATATTATTTCAGATCATAATATGGAAAATTAATTTTTATACAGTTTATTTAACTTTTAGGCATTTGCCGAGCAGAAAACTGGAATCACAGGTTGCGCGCATGATTACAAAAGGATTTGTGCATGTAATTTTTTTTTTTTTTTTTTTTTTTTTTTTTTTAGTATTAATTGTATTTGGTAATTTTATGCTTACATTGAAACCTAATTTTTTATTATTATTATTTATAGTATTTTTATGTTTTAAAAATAAACCGTATATTGCTTATATAAAATTTTCAAAATTTAAGCAATATAAATATATTTATATACCAAGTAAAAAATATTTTTAAAACAAACTTTAGGTTTACTTTATAGAATCTACCGTACATTATATATCCTGAAAATCTCCTGGCAGAATATTAAAAAGTTTTTTAACTACCATACGCGCAATGCCAAAATCGCATTTTGAGAAAAATACTTTAATATCCTCTCTTTGAAAATATCTCTTGAGTAAATATAAGAATTCTTTCATGCGGTTTGTTTTAAAGTGTTCAGAAAAAAATGCTCTTTAATATACATAGATTTTATTTCTTTTTAGGTTTGAAAGTCCTAAGTCTCCCTACACCTCCACATAGCCGTCCTGCCAACAATGGTCAGCTGCTACGCAGCATCCCTTCAGTGGAAACCCGAAGCCAGACACTAAACCCATTTAAGCTAGGGAAACCTGGCAGGTATGGGCTGGTCGCCGGTCGAAAAAAATGGGTTTTACTTCTGTGTAGTAGTCATTTTGAAGTCGGGCTCAATTTTATTTGTTAAATAAAATTTCTGGTTCGAGTATATGTTTACTTGAATGTGAGAGTTGGTAAGTATACACTTGTTTTACATCTATTGCATGTTATGCATATTATTATTGTATTACATTATTGCATATTATTATGTATTATGCATGTTAAAATACAAAATTTAATATAATTTTTTTTTTGGTACCCTTCCAGTTTTTCTTATTTTTTTTATAACTTAAATTTATAAAAAAAGTTCCCTTGCGTGTAAAAAGAACATTTTAAAACTTGCATTCCTTTACGAGCACAACTTACCGAGTTATGATACATTGAATATTATTATTATTATTATTTTTTTTTTTGTATTTTCTGTCACCCAAAAAGTACCTCTAAACTTATACTAATCATGTTTTTAAGCTGTTCTGAAATTGGTAAAATACGAAATCAATTACTTTAGAATCTAGAGATATATTTAAAATTATTTTAATCATAAATATTGAAACAGGGAAAATATATACTACTGTATGTTTTCAGCATCTGAATAACTAGCAATAAACTGAAGCAGACAAATTTTTAATAATTTTCGGATAAAATTATTTGTAACTTTGTGAAAATTTGTAATTAAATTGTTTTTAAATTTTGAATAATTCCAAAAATATATTTTTTTTCAAATGAGCATTTAATTTGTCAGATTATATATTCCTGAAAAGACTTCTTCCAGTAACTTAATTGTTTCAACAAAATATATAGCAGCTAAGTTACGGAATAATTAAATTTGGAAAGATACATCACATGACATAAATGCAGTATCACGCTCCTCTCGGATTTTGCTGGAGTCCCGAATATCCCTGAAGGAGTAGCCTGATGACATGTTTATTTGTTTGCTTTTATGAGAACACTCATGTGTCACGTGAGATATTAAATACACAATATGAATGAGACACTTTATTAAGAAATCGATGATTGATGGAAAATAGTTATCTGAAATTTAGATTAATTGTTAGTACTATAAGTTTTCATTTTGTATGTGACAGATAAATTGGAAGAGTCAATATTTATCAGTATGTTCATGTCATTTTAAATTGATTTGATGATTCTAAAGTTAAAAGTTTAAATACCTGCAGACGATATTTATCTTTTTTTCGAAATGCAATTAAATTTGAAAAGTATACAGCATTTGACATAAATGCAATATCACGCTCCTCTCGAATTTCACCGTAATTCCGAATGAACCTTAAGTGGATTCTGGTAACATTGTTTATTTATTTACTTTAGTAAAAACATCCACGTTTCATCGGTTTTATTAAATACACAATATGAATGAGACACTTTATTAAGAAGTGGATGATTGATTGAAAATATTTATCTCAAATTTAGATTAATTGTTAGTAGAATAAGTTTTCATCTTGTATGTGACAGATAAAAAGGAAGAATCAATATTTATCAGTTATTTTCATGTAATTCTAAATTGATTTGAAGATTCTAAAGTTAAAATTTAAAATGTCTGCAAACGATATTTATCATTTTTCGAAACGCTTAAGAATAATTAAATTTGGGAAGTATACAGCATTTGACATAAATGCAATATCACACTCTCAAAAACATTTCCTCCAAATCACGGAAATAATCCTGGCAACACCGCTTCTAAAATTGGTAATATACAAAATCAATTACTTTAAAATCTAGTGATAGATTTAAAATTATTTTAAGCATAAATAATGAAACAGGGGAAATATATACTACTGTATGTTTTCAGCATCTAAATAACTAACAATAACTGAAGCAGACAATATTTTAACACTTTTCTGATGAAATTATTTGTAACTTTGTGACAAATTATTTTTAAGTTTTGAATAATTCAAAAAAAAAAAAAAAAAAAATTCAAATGAGCATTTAATTTGTCGGATTATACATTCCTAAAAAGACTTCTTCCAGTAACTTAATTGTTTCAACAAAATATATAGAAGCTAAGTTACGGAATAATTAAATTTGGAAAGTATATATCATATGACATCAATATCACGCTCCTCTCTTATTTCACTGGAGGCCCGATTACACCCGAAGGAGTAGTCTGATGACATGTTTATTTGTTTGATTTTATGAGAACACCCATGTGTCACCTGAGATATTAAATACACAATATGAATGAGACACTTTATTAAGAAATCGATGATTGATGGAAAATATTTACCTGAAATTTGGATTAATTGTTAGTACTATAAGTTTTCATATTGTATGTGACAGATAAATTGGAAGAGTCAATATTTATCAGTATGTTCATGTCATTTTAAATTGATTTGATGATTCTAAAGTTAAAAGTTAAAATACATGCAGACGATATTTATCTTTTTCCGAAATGTAATTAACTTTGAGAAGTACACAGCATTTGACATAAATGCAATATCACGCTCCTCTCGAATTTCACCGTAGTTCCGAATGATCCTGGAGTGGATTCTGGTGACATTGTTTATTTATTTATTTTTGTGAAAACATCCACGTTCCGCGTTACATCTGTTTTATTAAATACACAATAGGAATGAGACACTTTATTAAGAAGTGGATTGATGGAAAATATTTATCTCAAATTTAGATTAATTGTAACAGTATAAGTTTTTATCTTGTATGTGACAGATAAATTGGAAGAATCAATATTTATCAATATGCTCATGTAATTTTAAATTGATTTGATGATTCTAAAGTTAAAATTTAAAATTCCAGCAGACGATATTTATCATTTTTCGAAATGCTAAAAAGAGTAATTAAATTTGAGAAGTATACAGCATTTGACATACAGTGTCTCACAAAAGTGATGGGACACTTGTGCTTTATAAAAAGAAACTGCAATAAAATAAATAAAAAAAACATGTGCAAAAATTTTTTGGGTGTGTTTCATATTTAAAGTTAGTAACAATTATTACATAACATACATTTTGTCAAAATATTAAAATATTAATTTAGTAAAAATACAATTGTTCAGAACGGAGCAAAAAATGGCTCACATAAGTGATGGGACACTTACTTTTCCATCAAATATTTATCCACAAATTTTACTTTTTAAAAGGTTTTAATATTTTGTTGGATTTCCTTTTACTTTTAAAACATGATTTAATCTTTTTGGGATGGATTCGACTATTTTTTTTGTGATTTCTGGAGTGATTTTACCCCATTCTTCTTGAAGCACCGATTTTAGTTGTTGTTTTGAAGAAATGGTGTGTTTGCGAATTCTTGATTCCAATTCTTGCCAAATATTCTCTATGGGATTTAAGTCTGGAGATTGTGGTGGTGTTTTTATTATTTCAGGACAGTTATATAGCAGCCAGAGTCTAACGTTCAGAGCAGTGTGCTTGGGGTCATTGTCCTGGTAGAATTTAAAATCGTTATGAAGGTTCAATTTTCGTGCTGAAGATTTCAAATTTTGCTTTAAAATATCAATATACTTGTACTGATCCATTATACTGTCAATAAAAACAAGATTACCAACTCCAGCGGACGACATACACCCCCATACCATAACTCCTCCTCCACCATGTTTTACTGTTGGTACCAAGTTCTGTTTGCGAAGTTCTTCCCTGGGTTTTCTCCACACCAAGATTCTACCGTCAGAACCAAATATATTAAATTTACTCTCATCAGCAAATATAACTTTATTCCAGTAATCAGAATTCTTATTTATGTTGGATTTTGCGAAAGCTAGTCTGAGTTTTCTATTCTTTTCACTTACGAAGAATTTTTTCCTGGCTACTCTACCGTGATATCCAGCAGATCGAATTACCCTTCTAATAGTTTCAGGATTAACAATTATTCCATATAATGCTTGTAAATCAGCAGCAACTTTTGAAGCACTAATTCTTGGATTTTTTTTAATATTTCGAACGATAATTCGCTTTATTCCATTGGATAGCTTTGATGGTCAGCCAGGTCTTCTTTTATCCTGAATCATATGATTCTTTTTATATCGTTTAATGATATTGAAAACTGTTGAACGACTCAAGTTAACTGTTTCAGCAGTTTTTCTAATAGATTTTCCACGTTCAATATGCAAATTAATAACTAATTTTCGAATTTCAGGCGAAGTTTCTTTTCGTTTAGCATTCATGACTACACAGAGCTAAAAAACACAAAAATTCCAAAACAAACTGGAGAGAAATACTGCAGACGATTTTATAAATTATTGCCAATTGCTTTTAAGTAAAAATAAAACCCCAAAAAATATTTTTATTGCTTATTTCAGGCGATTTTTGTTGCATATATAATGGTGTCCCATCACTTATGTGAGCTATTTTTTGCTCCGTTCTAAACATTTGTATTTTTATTAAATTAATATTTTAATATTTTGACAAAATGTATGTTATGTAATAATCTTTACTAAATTTAAGTATGAAACACACCCACAAAAAAAATGTGTACATGTTTTTTTAATTTATTTGATTAGTTTCCTTTTGTAAAGCACATGTGTCCCATCACTTATGTGAGACACTGTAAATGCAATATTACGCTCCTCTGGTATTTCAAAGTTGTTCCATATGGCCGTAAAGTGGATTCCAGTGAAATTGCTTATTTATTTACTTTTGTCAAAATATCCACATGTCATCTGGTTTAATAAATACACAATTTGTGTGAGAGAGAACGGTGATTGGTAGAAAATATTTATTTAAAATATAGATTAGTTTCTACTGTAAGTTTTCAATTTGCATGTGATAAATAAATGATAGAAACAGTCAGTATTTATCAGTACTTTTAATATAATTTTAAGTTTGTTGAATGATTCTAAAGTTAAAATTCTAATGTCTGTAAATGATATTTATTAAGTTTCGAAATACTTAAGGTATAATTAAATTTAGAAAATATACAGCATTTGACATAAATACGATATTGCGCTCCTTTCAGAATTCACCGTAGTTCCGAATGGCCCTGAAGGTACGTAATTTCCGGTGACATTGTGTATTTTTTTTTACTTTTGTGAAAACAATCACGTGTCACCTGCTTTATTAAATACACAATGAAGCATGCTCTTAAGAAGACTGAGATCGTAAGAAAAAAATTATCAAAAATTTAAATTAATTTTACTGCAAGTGTTCCATTTTCCTGTGATTAATAATGATAAAACAGTCTGTATTTATCAGTGCTTTCAATATGATTTCAAGTTGATTGAATGATATTAAAGTTAACTAGTGTGTTGTGGTCCTCACAAATCTTTCTTCTATATCTATACAATCCAAATTAAATGACAATATATTCCTTCTTGAAATATAGCTATCGCGGAAATCGTGAACAACAGAGCATTGCAGCGACACCTGTTGGGCGGTATACACCAAAATCTAATCAGCGTCTATTTATGCCAATGTCTAAAATAATATGTAGTTTGATGGAATTCCGTGCAGTAGTTCTTGAGTTATAGCTAACGTGATAAATGCAGCATAGCAGCGACAACTGTTAGGCGTTTTACACCAAAACCTTATCAGCACCAGTTTATGTTAAGGTACAACTGAATCTGAAGTTTGATTAAAATCCGGGCACTAGGTCTTGAGATAGAGCGCTCACAAAATTTATATCAAATACAGACACACAGACCGACTCACAGATAGGCATTTTTTTTTAAAAAAACAGTGACATCGTGTTCAGGACCTTCTAAAACGTTTAAATCCGTCGAAAACCAGAATTCGAAAGTTTTCACGCATCCAATACTTTCTACTTTCAAATGCCTGTAGACGATATTTATTGATTTTCGAAATGCATATATAATTAAATTTAGAAAATATACAGCATTTCACATAAATGCGATATTACGTTCCTTTCATATTTCGCCGTGAGCTGGAATATCCATGAAGTGGATTCTGATGACATTGTTCATTAGCTAACTTTTGTGAAAACACACAAATGTCACACAAGTTATTAAATACACAATATGAATGAGAAACTTTATTAACAGTTGAGTGACTGATGTGAAATATTTATCTAAAATTTAGATTAATTCCTACTGTAGGTCTTCAATCGGCATGCGAAAGACAAATAATAGAAATTTAAAATGAGTTCAAGTTTTTTTTTTTTTTTTTTTTTTTTTTTTTTTTTTGCAGCCCGAGGCTAACGGTTTAAAAACCGAGCCCGCCCGAGAGCCCGAAATATTTTGCATCATCAAAGTCCGAGCTCGACAACAAAAGTACGCTGTTGAAAATAGTTAATAACATTTTAAAATTATTTCAAGATTAACTTTCCCATTTAAAAACCTCTGCTTCACATAGAAATGAGTATAATCCTAACTAGTCCCTCATATCAACGTTTCGTGATTTTCATGTACCTAAAAATCTGTTTAAAAAAAGCAAAATTGTTATTTGTACCAAACCACTGGTGGAAATATGCAAAAATCACAATTCTTATTCCTTTAAATTACCATTGTACAATCATTGTACGAAAGACATGAGTTCTGTCTTCTAGTAATTTTGGAAAAGGACTTCAAACATAAATCGAGGATAGACAAGGATTGTCTCACGGTTTCTGTATGTTACTAACGGCGACCGTGCCAAGGCATCGGAATCAGATAGAATTTTTCTACTTATATCCCATCAATAACAATTCAATTTCCTTTCAAACTTATTTCTAACACCACAACGCTGAGCAGGAGTCGATTCGACTCCGACCAAATGATTAAATGCCGATTCGAACTAGAAATTTCTTCATAAAATAAGTGATATATAAACAACACAGAATTAAGTTAAATAAGTAAGTTAAATAGTTTAAAATAAATTTCTGGCTTAATTATTTTTTATAAAGCTTGAGTAAAATTTCCCAGCGTTTTAGTTTTAAAGGAATGTGAAGCGCTTTAAGAAATTTAGACTACATTCTTGTTTCTCAAAAAGCAAGTTTTTTTTTCCATTTCTGAATAAATAAAATTTTCATTTTGAGCCCGAGCACTGCCGAGCCGGAAGACTGGTATAAAAAAAGAGCCCGACTCCGTTTCGGGTCCGGGTTCGGACCTGAACCCGTATCATCTCTAGTAGGAACAGAAACTATTAGCCCTTTTAATATAATTTTCAGTTGGTAAGATGTTAAAAATATCATTCCGTGGAGACGGCATTTATCTTTTTTAATATTTTCCGACATAGTTGAAAAGGGTTTATAAATCCGGTTTGTCTGTTTGTCTGCCGTCTATCTCTCTGTCTATCTGTCCGTTCTCTAACTCGCGTAAATATTATCGGATTGTCATGCAATTGATATACATTATTGAAGTTTACTATGGAATGTTCGGTATTGAAAATGAAGTGTTTAGCACACATAGTTCCTTTACAGCGACACTCAAAAGAATTCCGTTACATTATGGTCTATGTGGAAAAATGATTTGCGGTTTATTTTAATGATGTTAAAATATTTCCAATATATTGAAATTGATACATATCACTGAGTTGCACTACATGAGGCTTGCTATAGAATACGGTGTGTATAGCACTTATAGTTTCTAATTATTTAAAAACAACACAAATGTCACAAAACACATATGCATCATTTCATAAAAAACTTTACTTAAGGTGTTTTTAAAAACATACATAACTGTATTTCACATTGGTAAAAAACCTAGCGCTTTCGAGCAACCTTAGCTCATCATCAGGGTTAAAAAACACCAACACGTAGGCACACACAAAACAAATAGTCTAAAACTAGTAAAAACATCATTTTCTGCTGAAAAATGGTCAAACCATTACAAACAGGTCACTAGGGGTGGAATCAATGTTTTTTTTATCAATGTGAAATACAGTTATGTATGTTTTTAAAAACACCTTAAGTAAAGTTTTTTATGAAATGATGCATATGTGTTTTATGACATTTGTGTTGTTTTTAAACAATTATTATAGTACAAAGGTGAATATTGATTCAAATGAGTGTTGTTTTTTCATGACTCAAGTTTATTTTACTTATAGTTTCTTTACAGGGACACTCAAAAGAATTCCGTTGCATTGTGGTCTCGTAATTGCGCGGCCACGTAAAAATCGTTTGCAGTTTATTTTAATAATGTTTCACCATTTCAAACATATTCAAATTGATAAATATATCACTGAGGTTCATTAAATAGTATTCTTATTCCATTTATAGGAACACGCAAAAAATTCGGTTAAAGTACAGTCAGTTAATAATAATTGACGAAAGTGCGTTTTCAGTTGTGCTGCGCGTTTTTATATTTAACTAATATTTCGCACATTACTTGGTGTGTATAAATTCTATGGTTCCTATACAGGGCAGCACAAAACATTTCAAGTATATTTCCGTTTATTGACAGGAATTACTGAATGGGAATTTCCAACAGTGCTATGCGTTTCCTAACTGAACTAAAGTTTAGCAATATAGTATTGTGCCGCCCTCTAAAAAAAAACTCATTTTTTCAAATTTTCTCTGTATAAAGTCTAATAAATAGTGCATAAAATTAAAATATGGCTAAATTTTTACAGCTTGTTCTGACTAAGATTTTAATGTTGAGCATTTTTTATTTTATCACTTTATTGCAAAATGGCAGCTAATTAAGTGGGAATTTGAAAAAAATCCACTTTTCAATAAATAACCCATATTACCTGAAGAAATAATCCACACCTGACATATGGCAGTATTCTGCCCTTAACGAAACAAACCGACTCGGAACCAACCGATCCCGTAATTCATAACGAGATTTGACAGTTTGCAATTCTGCCCTGCGATCGGATTTTTCGACCGACGTTCAATCTCCCTGCTTTGAGCTTACCAGTTTCGACCAATCATTTCCAAGGTCACGCGTGGTTTGTTTATTTACGCGAGATGTGAACGTGTGTTTTATACCTATTTAAATGCAGACTTTTTTGAAAAAAAATTTTCAAATGATTGATTTTTTTTTTTTCGAAGTTAGGTTTGCGGGAATTTAGAAGTCAATGATAAATATTATTTATAAATATTAATTAAGAAATAATTTTAAAATATTAATTAATGATGAGACTAGGGAGATTAGATGGGATATGGATTTTAGGTTAGAATTTAAATATTTTGATGAAATAAAGGAGAATACACCAAATTTAATAAAAAAAAATATGAGGTATTTATCTAAATTCTGTAAATATACATTGTTGTTAAAATATATACTACATTTTCTTATGACCATACAGCAAAGATTTTATTGCTAATTTGTAAATAATGTAAATTATACATTTATTTTTTTTTACTGTTCAGTTAATCTGAATTGTTGTAACTCATTTTTTTTTTATTGTAACTTGAATTTGAAATTAAATCTTCGTAGTCATGTGACATTTCCCTCTCCCTCCCCCCCCCCCTTTTTTTCTACTTTTCAGTAAATATGAATTGTTCTTATGCCTTTTTCATTAGACTTAAAATTAAATAAATATTTTCTATATAAATTAAATATTCGTAATCATATGACACCTTCCCTCCGCCCACACGCTCCTTTTAGGTAGATTTCGTAAGAAATACTAACCTATTACATTTTCACCTAAGTTGGAATTTTTGAAAAATTTTTGCAGATCTACGCCGATCATGACTCCCAGAACCCAAAAACACTCCCAGTTCAAAACTTTATCTATCTATCTATCTATGTCACTTTTTTATGGACACAATAACTGGAAAAATTCTGCATAAATCTCTTTCAAACAGATACATAAAAACAAGGGGCATAAAATCTCGTTTAAGTTCGTTAATGGGCAAAATCGAACCAAGGGGGGGGGGAGGAAAGGGGGGGGGCTTTTTGTAAAAACAGAAAAAACCCATAATTACTTAATTATGATACGTATCGAATCCGTGTAAAGTTATTATTACTTCTAGGTAAAGGGCCGAAAATTTATGTATGACAGATTTTAGATATCATTAAAAATGGCCCCATGGGGTGGAGAAGGGAAGGGGGGGGGGGTAGAAGAAAAAAAATCATAACTCCGTCAATTCACAAGATATCAAATCCGTTTAAATGTATTATTAATCCTCTTAATATTATCTACAACTTTTATATTGACAAATTTTTTATTGAACCAACCCTTATAGCACAAAAAAATTAAAAACAAAAAAATCCCTGCCGGCTCCGCCTGCAAACAAGTTAGGTTTCGAAGTGGGCGGTTCCCATCTGCCGTATCATGGCAAAAAGGTCATTTCTTCCGTAATTCCCAACAAACAAGCGCCCCACGGTCTGCATCTTCGAGATCTACCTGTGCCTGTAGGTCGAGCAGTCAGGGATTTTTTTTTTTTTTTTAATCTCGTGTAATATACCTTTTAGATTTCATTTTAAAACTTGAATTATGTATATTGCAAATTGTATTTCCTTTCCACAATTTGAATTACATTCCGCATAATTATGAATGCAGCAAGTATATTTCAAACTAAATAAGATTTTTATGAGGTGTTTATCTAAATTTTATAGATATACAGAGTTATTTAAACATATATTACATTATCTTATGACTTGTAGCAAAAACGTTCGCAAAGCGAGTTTTTTTTTTTCCCGTAGTGGGTGATTAATAATGTCGAGGCTTTTAATTATAGATTAATATGTTTTTAATATCTTACACAGGGACCGGTTGCACTAAAATATCGCCCACTCTCACCTTTTTTATTATGTTAATTAGTAAATTATTAGGGATCTGTTTAGGAAGAAATTGGGTCCCTTTAAAGAACCCTTCACAATATTTTTCCTTTCAAAACTGGACCCTTGACAAAAATTTTCATCTCAAAACAGGGCCATTAAAAAAATTATTTGTCTTAAAAAAGGACCCTTCACAAAATTCTTTGTCTTAAAAAACTTCTACAAATTTAATTATTTAAAAGTAAAATCTAACTGTCACTTTTACATAAAGAAACTGTATATTTTACATACACATATCTTCTTAAAAATGTATAAACAAGAACCAGAATATGACGATCCTTTCAAATTCACAAAATTATGACTAGATTTTTCACAAATGTAAAAAGCTGTTCATAATTTACAAGGACAGGACCCAGGGAGTTAAGTCTGGACAGACATAATTATGCTAATTATGCTATGAGATTTTGGAAAATTTTAATGCTGTTAGCGAAATATATTAATTAAACTATATACATTTTTAATGTTGTTTGTGAAATATGATTTAAACTAAACAATTTTTTAGTGTTGAATAAATATTTAATGTAGGCAAAATCTTTCATTAAGTTATTTTTATTTATTTATTTATTTTACGAATTATCTTTTTATCGAAATGTGTTAATTACATTTTGGAAACAAAACGAAATAAGTAGTAATGCTTTCCCTTATTAGTTTTCAATAGAAAATATGTTTCAATCTTTATGTATGTATTATGACTCACACTATATTTCATACATATACAAGACAGTGAAAAAATATTCCGGTAAATTTCATTAGTATATAAATTCTATCGGTAGTGTAAAACTGTTTTCTTGTAACATTCAAAAATAATTTCGTAAGCAAATAAAATCTTTTCACTCTAGTGAACTTTTAACTAATTATTAGTACTATTGGATTAGGGCGTATATTTTTCTTTTCCTAACGGGTCTATAATACTTTATTATTTACAATTCAAAATAGTATTAAAATAAATTTTAACTGAAAAATAATTTATGTTTAAAAATTTCGTGTAAACTGCATTCATTAGAAAATGTACCTATTCTAAAACGCTGTCTTTTTGCCCTGTATCCTCATATACTAACGAATAACTATCCTCATATATAACGGAGCGCTGCATATATACGCGCGCCATCTTAAAACGATAAAGGGAACGCTTTCCGGCTGCCTAAAGCAGTCGGAGAAATTACCACACAACAGCCCCGAAATACGGGAACGAATTCCGAGACGGTAGGGGCAGAATGCGAAATTATCACTTCGTCGGCGCATTACGAGAAAGTCTTCCATTCCGATGAGGGGAGAATGCTGCCGATACTCAGTTGAAAATGAAGCATTTTCTTACCTATTAATGGTTTGACATAAAAAAGATAAAAAAAATTATGTACATCATTCTAAAATTCTATTATAACAAGAAAACCTGTAAAAATAAAGCTCTTCTCTTGCCAAAATTCTGTAATTGTATAATTAAATTGTTTTAAAACTAAATAAGCATTCCTTAGGTATTTTTTTAGATCCGTTCGTAATTATATAAATACGTAGCACCTATAGTCGTCGTCTGATCCGTCCGTCTGTCCGCATATAACGCAAAAATTACCCAACCAAATGGTTTGACATTTAAGATATGTTATCTTTGCTGAATTTTGTCGAGACATTTCAAATTTTATGAAAATCGATTCAAAACTTTAGAAGGTATTAATAAAAATATTTATTAAACAATTTGAATTTTTTTTAAAATCGGTGCTTTTTTGTTAATAGGAGCTTCCGAGGTTTAACCGTCAAACGACCGAGATACTTATTAAATTCCTACTATTAGCTCACACTCTCTCTATATATATCTTGTTCAAATTTTCATTCGTTAATAAAATATTTTCTATTCATCCACTCAAGTTCAAATAAATTCTTTTAAACTTGTAGTGGATGACGCTGGATGTTAATACAGTTTATTCAAATATTAATGATTAATTAAATTTAATTAATTAATTATAGTTTTAAATGGGAGAAAAAAATTCCTCCCATTGTTTTCATAAATGAAATGAAAGATTTATCTCAAATGAGTGATGCCACAGAAATAAAATACCGAGACGATGATTATAAAATAATGTTCAATAAAGATAACGTGGGACATTAATGCTGCACGAGTTTATTTTATATATATTTATGATTAAAAAGTATTAATTGACTTAAAAAAAAATTATATTACATGTTTTATTACAGAAATTATTCTTCAGACGATATAATTCATTTCACAGAATTAAAAATCATCAAGATCTGAATATTTATATAACTAGTTATAGTACAAACGCACCTCGTTTGTTACGTTTGACGTACAATTTCCAACTTGTTAATATTTTTATTATTCTAAATGACACATAAAAACAGGACAAAATAAAAAAATTGACTTCAGTAAAATATTTCATGAAATACTAGGGTGAGGTTTTTTTTTAGGAAACATTTCACTCTGTTTTTTTTTAGAGGACAGCACAATATATATACAAATCTATAGATCATATATTGTGCTATACGTTTTCCAAATTGTTTACTTGAACATCATCTTTCACCTTATTAAAAGGTAAAGATTTCGAAAAGTACATTGGAAGTGTTGGAAATTGTTATGTAATCTATGCTTGACGCATGATTTTGCGTTTTCGTTTGAAATGCTTAGGAATAATTAAATTTGGAAAGTACTCAGCATTTGACATAAATGCAATATAACGTATGCTCTCGTATTTCGCCGTAGGCACGAATGTCCCTGAAATGTATTCCGATGTTATTATTGTTTATTTGTTTACTTTTGCGAAAACACCCGCATGTCACCTGTGTTATTAAAATATTCAATATGAAGGAGACACATTACTAAGAAGTGGATGATTGATGGAAAATATTTATCTGAAATTTATATCAATTGCTATTATAAGTTTTCATCTCGCGTGTGACAAACAAATAGGAACAGTTAGTATTTATCATCACTTTTGATATAATTGATTTTATGTTTGAAATGGGAGGTTTAGAAATTAAACGTCTGTAGATGATATGTGCTCATTTTTCTAAATATAATTTTACTAGAAAACATTACGGTTTGATCAAACATTACGGTTTGAAACATTACGGTTTGACTGTAAAAGTATGAGGTAATAACAATTATCTCAAGACGCGGGAAGGGGGGGGGGGGTGTCGGTGAAACGTCTGTTAAATAAAACTCTTGTTACATTTTTTGAGGAAAAAAAAAGAACGGAAAATCATGCATCAGGCATAAATTATGAAACACGTTTATAGAAGATATGGATTTGAAACGAACAATGATCAAAGAGGACATTTTAAAACTTTTTAAAACTTTTTTTTAAAACTTTTAAACATTTTAAAACTTTTTGTTAGCGTCGAATGTCGACGGTGTTTTTGGGCCGATGCAATGCACATGCGCGTAGGAGCTCACTCGGTTGCATTATCACAGGGGGAGATATGTGTGCTTTATTTACTATGTTCTTTTATTTAGTGAGTATAATATGGACGCAGGAATATACTGTTTTTATGACACTTTATAGGTCCATGAAATTTTGTTTCTTGCCGTGGTGAATATGGCGTTAATTTCAAACTGATTACACAGTTGTTTACGGATTATTTGTTTGGAATTTGCATTGAAAATAGCACTGTATTTCACTGGGTGTAGGGAGGAAAACTTTTTAAGTAATTTTTTAAACACTTTTTCAAACTCTCCCCCTCTTAAATAATAAAGAAGCTTATTTTACTGATATTGTTATAGTAATTTTTTTCCAACAAGTTTTGACGGGTTGCATCTAGTATTATTAAAAAGTTTTATTTTTTTCATACAATGAAATGAAATATCTAAATAAATAATTTAAAAATCACATAACTGCATATACATAAATGTATACCGCAACAGAAAACACACTTCCAGCAATCATTATTGATCGGAGTTAGTTCTATAACCGAATTATTTTGTACGTCTCTGTAAATAAAAGATAAATGCTAAGCAAGCCATAATCCGTAGAAAACATATTGTAATGCAACTAAGTGATCTTTTTTTTTTAGTTTCATCCTGTCTGAAATATCATATCATTAAAATGCACTGCAAAAGTTTTTTTTCCCTAGATCATAATGTAATAGAATTATTTTGTGCGTCCCTGTAAACGACCTATAAATGAAACAGATTCTATGCTCCTGAGACAGTATGTTTTAGTCTAACTCAGTGATGAATATCAATTTCATTATGTTTGAAGTGTTGTAACATCATTAGAATAGATCGGAAATTATTTTTCCCCATAGACAGTAATATAAAGGAATTATTTTGTGTGTCCCTGTAAACGAACTACCAGAGCTATGCGCTTCGTTTTCAGAAACGGACATTCTATAGTAAACCTCATTAACATATAAAATTTACATGTCAATCCGAATATATTTAAATGAATTAAAACCACGGCCAGACGGCCAGAAACACAAACCGAAACCATTTCAACTTTGTTGGAAAAGGTTGAAATTGACAATTTACTTTCAAACGGAAAACTCCGTTAGATTAGTAAAACTTTAAACAGCAAACTCCATAAAAATAAAACAAGAACGAAAAATCATACGTCTAGCATAGATTATGTAGCATTTTCAACACTTCCAAAATACTTTTAGAAATATTTACCTTTTAATAAGACGAATGATGATGTCTAAGTAAATTATTTGGAAAACGCAAAACACATTTAAAAAGCCAATTTTAGGTATTACCAACAATATTCGGAAAAATATCCAAGTTCTTTTGTGCAGCCCTGTATATGATCTGTAAATTTGTATGTGTACTACACAGAATTCTAAAATTTAATTCAGTTAGGCAACGCATAACACGGTTGAAAATTCCCCTTCGGCAATTTCCGTCAATAAACGGAAACGTACTCTAGATGTTTTGGGCTGCTCTATATATTGCCTGTAGGATTTGCACACACCAAGAAATAGTCAAAAAAGAATTACATTTAAAAACGCGTATCACAACAGAAAACACACTTCCAGCAATTATTATAAACAGGCAGTAACTTTAGCCGAATTATTTTGTGTGTCCCTGTAAATGAACGATGTATGCTATACACACAATATTCTACAGTAATTTCTTGTAACGCCCATGAGTGATATACATCAATTTCAATCTGTTTGAAGTAGTATAACATCACTAAAATTAACCGCAAATGATTTTCTCCATAGACCGTAATGCAACGGAATTTTTTGATTGTCCCTGTAAAGTAACTATAAGTGCTATTCACACCCTATTCTCTGGTAAGCCTCTTGTAGTGCACCTTAGTAACATATATCAATTTCAATATGTTTGAAGTAGTATAACATCATTAAAATTAACCGCAAATGATTTTCTCCATAGACCGTAATGTAACGGAATTCTTTTGAGTGTCCTTGTAACGGAACTACTGAAACGACACACTTCATTTTCAATATCTAGCACGCCATAGTAAATCACAATAACATATATCAATTTCATGGGAATCTGAGTATGTTTACGCGAGTTAGAGCACGGACAGACAGCCAGACAAACCGGATCCATAAACACTTTTCAACCATGCTGGAAAGTGTTATTTAATCTGATAACCAAGTAGCTCAGAACAAGACAAACATGTTAGTTTCTCTTCTTACTGGTGATCATTGCTGTTTGTTAATGTTGGTTCTGAAACAAGCAAACAAGGATTTACATAAATTAAATTAAAAGTAGATATCTGGAAACTATTAATTTTTACAAAACAAAATGCATTTTTTGTATCTTTTTAACACTTTCGAGCATAGTTGAAAAATATTTATGAATAGATTTATCTGTGTGCCGTCTGTCTGTCCGTGCTCTAACTCTCTTAAATATATTCGGATTGTCATGAAATTTTTATATGTTATTGAGGAATATAGAAATATCTGTATATTGAGGAATATAGAAATATTTGTATATTAAGGAATATAGAACCTTCGCTATTGAAAATGAAGTGTGTAGCATTTATAGTTCGTTTAAACGGGCACACAAAAAAATTACATTACATTCGTGTGGTTTTTAAACTTTTTTATTTAACTCAATCTGGTTTTTGTATGTAAAGATGATATTTTGTAATCGATTTTCCGTTCATTTCTTGAAATGCTAGAATGATAAAAAAAATACGTTCACAGGTGTGTTTCCGATAACAATACATTTTTATTTATTTTTTTATTGATGAGGTTTTGATTTCGTTATAAAATATTAGCCAGAAACAAACTGAACTATTTATATTGTTTTAAATACAAACGGGTTAATCTTGCTTAATCGGTCTGCACGGAGAAGAGAGATAGATTAAGAAAAAAAAAATCCTGCTTGAAAATTATTTTAAATCCTATAAAAAAATCCGTAAATTGAGATACAGTTTTCAAACAAATTGTAACTGAAAAAAAATATTTTTTTCTATTCGAAGTGTAAAAATTGAACTTGTGGGATGTTTAGAAGTGAAAAAAGTTGCATAAAAGGTGACATTTATTGGTCAGGTGTTGCTACCGTCAATATGATGTCAGCGTTGCTCATGGATATATTTTCTGCTTTACTGTATTGCAGTGAAAGTGCAATTTATTGGTCAGGTGTTTTCACCTTCAATATGACGTCAGCGTTACTCATGGGCATGTTTTTGCTTTATCCTATATATTATTTATGTTGTGAACATCCGTTTTTCTAAGCAAATATAAAACGCAGGGCGATAAATGAGATACCATATAAAAGGATTTTGAAGACGCTTCTGACTTAGTACACTCACATTTCGTTAAAACATGTATTTTTATTAAAAATTCCAATTAATTAAAAATTAAATCAGCATTGTTTTCATAAATGAAATGAAAGGTTTTCTTCAAATTGGTGTTACCACAAAAATAAAATACCGCAGCAATGATTATATAAAAGAAAATTCAATAAAGATAAAGTGGGACATAGTTGCTGCATGTGTTTATTTTATAGTTATGATTAAAAAGCAAAATTTAATTTCAAATGCTCAATTTTTTTTATTATTATTCCAAGTTATTTTTTTTTTTCGAAACAGATGATGTCACCCTCTAATACAGTTAAAATACGACATATATATATATATATATTTGCGTTTGCTATCTTCGGTCAGTTTATACTGTAACTTTGATGGAATAAATGAGATGATATTCTGACTTGACTAATGTTATTTGTAGCTATTATTGCTATAAAATATTAGACTCCAGTGTGAACTCTTCGCACGGGTCCACTGTACCTATATATTATTTCTGTTGTCAACATCCGTTTTTCTAAGCAAATAAAAAACACATAACGATAAATGTGATACCATACGAAAGAATTCTGAAGCGGCTTTTAACATAGTACACTCACATCTCGTTAAAACGTGTATTTTGATTAAAAATTAAATTGGCATTGTTTTCATAAATGAAATGAAAAGTTTTCTCCAAATTAGTGTTGCGATAAAAATAAAATACCGCAACAATGAATATAAAAGAATGTTCAATAAAAATAAAGTGGGACATAGTTGCTGCACGGGCTTATTTTATAGTTATGATTAAAAAGCAAAATTTAAATCCAAATGCTCAATTCATTTTTGTTTATCCCATGTTTTTACTAACGATATCTAATGTTATGACTAATGTTGTTTTCAGATATTTTTAGTCCTTAATCTTTTTTTTAGAAATTTAAACCTGCATCTATAAATATTAGATAAAAAATATTAGATTGCAGTGCGAAATCTTCGCACGGGTCCACTGGTAATATAGATATTTCTTTTGTTCCACGAATAATTCTTTTGAAGCATGATAAAGTGAAATTTCTATAACTCATTCTAAAATGCATTACTGCCAATCGATATGTTTTAAAACAAGTGTATTAATTGCACTTTAAAATAATGTCGTGGCATAAAAAGGTAAAAAAATTGTTTATTGCCTAACAAGTTAATATAGAAAACTACTTCAACTAATGATCAAATTACATAAGCGCATATGTTGTTACCATAATGTAATTTTACTCAATAACATAATAACATGCAGAGAAAACATCAACAACCACTGCCATTACGTGCAAAATCACGATCAGTCTTCTCTTGGCCTAGTTAGAAATCGGATTTGTCCCTGAGGTTAGTTTTACAACGATGATGATGATATTTGTTGTTATTTAGTTACCTTGATGAAAACAGTCGGTTGTCAACTAGTGTTAATAAATAGTATGGTTATGGATGATGCGCTTTATGAAGAGGTGACAGATGGGAAATGTTCAGCTGAAAATTAGGTCATAACTGGCACGAGAATGGCTGGATAAATGAAAGACGTTCACAGAATATATTGGTTTTATCTGTCATAAAGCTGTTTGGAATTCCTCATCTAATGCTCTATGAATAGAGAGGCATAGTTGTGATATTTCTTGCAAAATAAGTATTGCTTCAGATAGTTTATCATTTTAATGATATATAATACTGTTAAATTTGGCAAATTTTCCCATAATAGTATTAATAAATATACGGCTTTAGATGTATAAGTATTTATAAAAGAGAAATAAAATTTTCACGTAACGTATATACTGTAGCATATTTCCCGACATTGCATTAAGAGGCACATCTTTAGCAATTGTTAAAGAATTTGTTTTAGGAAGATTTTTATTGATTGCAAAATTTATAGAATGAAGAAAATGGCAATATTTATAGGCAATCACCAGCATATACGTCAAGTGTAAATAAATAAATTTAATTTACATCGCAAAGAATTTTTTTTTAAATACAGTACAAGCAATATTTATACAGGTACTGTTCATAAATAGTACGTGTTACGGGTGGGATGCTTTATGAAGATGTGACAGATGAAAGATGTTCAGTTGAAAATCAGGTCATAACTGGCACGAGATTGGCTGGATAAATGAAAGACGTTGACAGAATATATTGGTTTTATCTTTCACAAAACTGTTTGGAATTCCTCATCTAATGATCTATGAATAGAGAGGCATAATTTTGATATTTGTTGCAAAATAAATATTGCTGCAGATAGTTTATCTTTTTCATGATATGTAATATGGCTATACTTGGCAAATTTTCACATAATAGTATTAATAAATATATGGCTTTAGATGTATAAGTATTTATAAGAGACAAATAAAACTCACACGTAACGTATAGATTGCATTAAGAGGCACATTTTTAGCTTGATTGTTAAAGAATTTGCTTTAGAAAGATTTTTATTGAGTGCAAAATTTATAGGCAATCACAAGCATATGCGTCAAGCGTAAATAAATAAATTTAATTTACATTGCAAAGAAAAAAATGTAACTACAGTACAAGTAATATTTATACAAGTTCTGTTCATAAATAGTACATGTTATGGATGGGATTCTTTATGAAGAAGTGACAGATGGAAGATGTTCAGCTGAAAATTAGGTCATAGCTGGCACGGGAATGGTTGGATAAATGAAAGACATTCACAGAATATATTGGTTTTATCTGTCATAAAGCTGTTTGGAATTTCTCATCTAATGCTCTATGAATAGAGAGGCATATTTGTGATATTTGTTGCAAAATAAATATTGCTACAGATAGTTTATCATTTTCATGATATATAATACGGCTAAGCTTGGCAAAATTTCACTTAATAATATCATTAAATATACGGATTTAGATGTATAAGTATTTATAAAGAGAAATAAAACTCGCACGTAACGTATAGATTGCATTAAGAGGCACATTTTTAGCTTGATTGTTAAAGAATTTGTTTTAGGAAAATTTTTATTGAGTGCAAAATTCATAGGCACAATCACAAGCATATGCGTCAAGCGTAAATAAATAAATTTAATTTACATTGCAAAGAAAAAAATGTAAATGCAGTACAAGTAATATTTATACAAGTTCTGTTCATAAATAGTACATGTTATGGATGGCATTCTTTATGAAGAAGTGACAGATGGGAGATGTTCAGCTGAAAATTAGGTCATAGTTGGCACGGGAATGGCTGGATAAATGAAAGACTTTCACAGAATATATTGGTTTTATCTGTCATAAAGCTGTTTGGAATTCCTCATTTAATGCTCTATGAATAGAGAGGCATAGTTGTGATATTTGTTGCAAAATAAATATTGCTACAGATAGTTTATCATTTTCATGATATATAATACGGCTAAATTTGGCAAATTTACACTTAATAGTATTAATAAACATACGGCTTTAGATGTATAATTTACTTATAAGAGAGAAATAAAACTCGCACGTAACGTATAGATTTATAGCATTAAGAGGCACATTTTTAGCTTGATTGTTAAAGAATTTGCTTTAAAAAGATTTTTATTGAGTGCAAAATTTATAGGCAATCACAAGCATATGCGTCAAGCGTAAATAAATTAATTTAATTTACGTTGCAAAGAAAAAAATGTAAATACAGTACAAGTAATATTTATACAAGTTCTGTTCATAAATAGTACATGTTATGGATGGGATTCTTTATGAAGAAGTGACAGATGGAAGATGTTCAGCTGAAAATTAGGTCATAGCTGGTACGGGAATGGCTGGATAAATGAAAGACTTTCACAGAATATATTGGTTTTATCTGTCATAAAGCTGTTTGTAATTCCTCATCTAATGCTCTATGAATAGAGATGCATAGTTTTGAAATAAATATTGCTACAGATAGTTTATCATTTTCATGATATACAATACGGTTAAACTTGGCAAAATTTCACTTAATAGTATTAATAAATATACGGCTTTAGATGTATAACCATTTATAAGAGCGATATAAATATCGTACGTAACGTATAGATTGTGGCATATTTTCCAACATGGAGGTATAGCATTAAGAGTCACATCTTTAGCTTGATTGTTAAATAATTTGCTTTAGGAAGATTTCTATTGAGTGAAAATTTTATAGGCAATCACAAGCATGTGCGTCAAGCGTAAATAAATAAATGTATTTGAATGACTAACTTCCTTATATTTCCTTCACTATTCATATTAGCTTGGAATTGTAATTCTCTTTTGTTGGAAACAGTTCAGAAATTGATTTCATCTGTTCCGCCGTTTGTGATATATGCATTCGTTTCATCGGCTGCCAACAGGTGTCGCCACTACCAGAAATGGAACTTCCTCAAAACCCCACAAGATAGCAGCACTACAGATCTACAGAGAGATAATCACTAAAATGTGCATTTTAAAGAAAGTAAAAACTGTTTAATCAGCAATAAACCCTTTGTGAAATGTGCGACGGACTAATTCCGTGAGAGAACATTCAAGAGCCCCTTTTATTAGTTAGTTGACGCTGAAACTTCGTGTCAGAACGACATAAACAATTCGCTCGTCCAATATTAAAAAAAACTGCGTTCTGGAAGCAATACGCTCCGGAACTTTGACGAAGCATAACCTTTTATGGATCTAAATTACCTTTACTTTTTATATTATAAGAATGTAACGTATTTAATCAAGTTTTTGTGTAGTTTTTCAGATATAAAGTGTGTACTTAAGAAGTAACCACGTGTTGTGTTTCTACAAAGAATTCACGCTGCACTTAATAAAAATTAATTCACATATTCTCAGAGCAAGCATAATTAGCTGCGTCACGAATAAGGATTACACCTTATAACAGGTAAGCAAAGCTTACATATTTTTGTACGAATAATTAAGAAGTAATTGTATTATTTATCTGGTCGTTTTGAGCAAGTAAATATAACTCACTTCCTTTTAGATTAATGAGACTCAGTAAAGAGGAGAAAAAAAAAACTAGACCAGAAAAGAAATAATATAAAGCATTGTATTATAAATATTGAATAAGTATTATATAACAGATAACTGTGGAATTTATTTATTACATATACTGGTATTATTTTCTGAGATATATTATTGATATTATTTTTTTCTTGGCGCATATAACATATAATTATTGCAATTGATCATTGATAATGCAAAAGTAAATAATAAACATTGAATAGAATATATGATGAACAAAACGGTAGATAATTAACCTAAATGAATATTGAAGTATTATATAGGTCACTATGTTGTGATATATATGTATAGACTAATGATAAATATAAATAACTGAAAAATATATATACACATTTATATAACGTAGCATTCAACATTTAATTATGGCTACTTCGTCCGCGAAGGATATATCGCTTGTCGAAAAGCTGAATGACAGTAATTACGAACTATGGGCCTTCAAACTAGAAATGCTGTTAATTAGGGAAGATTTATTTAAATATGTTACCCAAAACCCACCTGCAACCCCCGACGATGCATGGAAGAAAAACGATGGGAAAACTAGGGCAACAATAAATCTTTCGATAGATGACAGCCAAATCTGTCATATAAAGCACTTAAAAACCGCCAAAGAAATCTGGGACACGTTGAAGAAGGTGCATCAAAGATCCACCTTATCGTCTAAATTGTTTCTCCTCCGAAAATTATACTCACAAAAATTAAGCGACGGAGGAGACATGAACCGCCACATCAACGAAATTCTAACAATAAAGGATAAATTGTACGCCATTGGCGAAGAAATTCCGGAGACTCATATCGTAGCACTTTTATTGTGCAGTCTCCCTAGATCATATGATCCTCTCATCATAGGCCTCGAAGCTAGGGATGGAAGCGATCTCACTTATATAACATAATTTTATATATTTTTATTTTACCAATATTCATTTAGGTTAATTATCTACCGTTTTGTTCATCATATATTCTATTCAATCTTTATTATTTACTTTTGCATTATCAATGATCAATTGCAATAATTATATGTTATATAAGTGAGCAAGTTTGAGCGAGTTTGTTAAGACAAAACTACTAGATGAATTCAAGCACCGGGCTGAAAATAAACAATCCAACACAAATGCACGTGAAACCGCGTATAGAGTATCCAACAGACAGAACAAAAACAGAAAATATTGCGGATTCTGCAAACGACAAAACCACACAACATCAGAATGCTACCATTTGAAAAATAAAAACCAACACTGCAATAACGCAAGACCTGACTGGAACAAATATAAAACTATTAATAACTCCAGTAACTATAGAAACAACACTATTAGTCACAAAAATGCCCAGAACAATCCCAAGGAAACATCCAACTATTGCTTCAATAACAAAATTGAAGGTGATCAAGATTTAGATAGCTCGGTTCCCCCCGGCGACGACAAAACATCAGAAGATAAAATCGAACCCATCTCTGTAAACAGGGCGCAAACACCAAATGAAGAAAAATATATAATTGACTCTGGATGTACTAGGCATGTCGTAATGTCAAAGCACAATTTTGAAAATTTTACGCCAGGAAACTTCGGGGATATTACAATAGCGAACGGAAAGCGGCTATGCTCACAAGGTCTGGGAGACGTGAACATTAAAATAGATTCACAAAATTCCATTACACTTAAAAGCGCACTATACTGTCCCGAATTGCAGAACAATCTGCTATCGGTAAAAAGGGCCACCGAAAATGACATCAAAGTAATATTTGAAAAACAGAAATGCTCGTTCGTGAAGGATAACCACACAATTTTTACAGCTAGGTTAAATGACAATTTATATGAATTACAACCCAAAGACGATTACGGATATAACGCGCAAATTCAAACATCTTGCAGCGATAAAAACTGCATATCCATTTGGCACAGAAGGCTGGGACACAAAAATTTTGAAGCGTTAAAACATCTCGCGAAACACAAACTAGCTGAGGGCATAGAAATACACAATTGTAAACATGAAACTGTTTGTACAAAATGCGTCGAGGGAAAGCTATCGATTGCACCCTACCCCAAAACCGCTTCTAATAGATCAAAGGAAACATTAGATCTGGTACATACAGATATCTGCGGAAAAATGCATACACAAACACTCAGCGGAAAGAAATACTTTATAACTTTCACTGATGACTACAGTCGGTTTACAATGATTTATTTGATTTCGCATAAATCAGAGGCAATAACGAAACTCAAAGAATTCATAGCCCTAACGAAGAATAAATTCGGAAAAATTATAAAAGCAATCAGATCCGATAACGCAAAGGAGTATCTAGGAGATAGTTTTGAGAGTTACCTATCAGAAAACGGTATAGAACACCAGTTGATCGTCCCGTACTGCAGCCAGCAGAATGGTGTTGCCGAACGCAAAAATAGGACTATAGTTGAGATGGCGCGCACAATGTTATCTGACGCGAACTTACCGAACCAATTTTGGGGCGAAGCCGTACTTACAGCAACATACCTGATAAATCGCTTGCCTACCAAAGCAAACGAAACAATAAATCGCCTTATGAGCTGTGGAATAATAGAAAACCCGATTTATCGAACGTACGGACTTTCGGATGTAAGGCATACGCCTATGTCGAAGAATCGAAGAGATCCAAATTTGACAAAAAGGCCGTTGAAGGCATTCTATTGGGTTACGATTATCGTAGTAAAGGGTATAGAATATACACAGGGGGAAACAACGTGATAATATCGCGAACCGTAAAATTCCTTGAGAACGGAGCAAGCGAAATTGATAAAAACATAAATGATTCAAAGACACCTACTGAAACCGTGGAGATTGAACTAAGTAATGATGAACAAAATCAAAACGACACCCCACAGCAAAGTACCGCTGAACCGCGAAGGTCACTAAGAAGTAACAGAGGTGTCCCCCCTGACCGCTACGGGATAAGCGCGAATATCTGTAAAATACAAGATCCAAAAAATTGGGAAGACATAAATAATATCAGGGATCCTGAAATAAAAAACAAATGGATAGAGGCCGCTAATGAAGAAATTACGTCGTTAAAGAAGAATAACACTTGGGAATTGATGAAACCAACACCAGGAAAACGTACAATAGGGTGTAAGTGGACATTTAAAACAAAATATAACGCACGCGGAGAGGTAGAGAGATATAAGGCACGACTTGTCGCGAAGGGCTACTCGCAAAAATACGGAAGCGATTACGATGAAACGTATGCACCGGTGGTAGCGCACACCACAATAAGAAGCTTCCTAAACGCCGCCGTGTATAAAAATTTAAATATTACACACCTAGATGTAAAGACGGCATTCTTACATGGAGATTTAGACGAAGAAGTCCTAATGAAGCAACCCGAGGGATACGTTGTAAAAGGGGAGGAAGATAAGGTGTGCAAGCTAAAGAAAGCAATATACGGGCTAAAACAGGCCGCAAGGGCCTGGTACATAAGAATTAACAAGTCATTAAGAAATTTAAATTTTAAGGAGTGCAATTCAGATCAGTGCTTATATAAGAGAAACGAAAACGGGGATATTTCCTATATAATCGTGTACGTGGACGATATTTTAGTCGCCGCAAGCGAAGAAAACACGCGCAATATATACGCGGAATTATCTAAGGAATACGAAATTAAGAATCTCGGCCGGGTATCGCAATTTCTCGGAATAAATATTAAAAGGCTAGACAACGGAAACCTTGAGCTAGACCAAGAGAATAAAATTGAGGAAATAACCGAAAATTTTAAATTGTCCAAATCAAAGCCCACATACACGCCCATGCGCACAGACTATTTCAATGCAGACCCAAACAGTGAAACACTAAGTGACAACAAACAATACAGACAGGCTGTAGGAGCGTTATTATACATAGCGACGTTAACCAGACCGGACATAGCTGCCACGGTAAACATCCTTGGAAGAAGGAACGAACATCCCAGAAAAGCAGATTGGGAGGCGGTAGAAAAGGTAATAAGATACCTGCATACCACTAAGCACTTGAGGCTAACAGTAAACAAAAATAAGCCGCCCGTACTAACTGCATATAGTGACTCAGATTGGGCAGGAGATAGAGAAGATCGGAAGTCCACAACTGGGAATGTGTTAAAATTAGCGAACAATCTCGTGTCCTGAACATCAAGAAAACAAAACTGTGTAGCGTTATCGACTGCAGAGGCAGAGTATATCTCTGTATCCAACGCCACGCAAGAAATTCAATGGGTTCTCAATCTACTAAAAGACCTAGAATTGCATCAAACTTTACCAATCGTAATATACGAGGACAATATCGCATGTATAAAGTTGAGTGAAAATGAAAAACAACAATCCTGTGTGAAACACGTGGACATAAAGTACCACAACGTGAGACATTTAAAAGAAAGCGGGGTGATCACACTGGAATATTGCCCTTCGAAAAGGATGGTAGCTGACATCCTTACCAAGCCCATCCCCAAACCTCAATTTGAGCACTTGAGAACAGAACTTCAACTTACACCACCACAGGGCTCAGATGAAAAGGGGGGGTGTTGGAAACAGTTCAGAAATTGATTTCATCTGTTCCGCCGTTTGTGATATATGCATTCGTTTCATCGGCTGCCAACAGGTGTCGCCACTACCAGAAATGGAACTTCCTCAAAACCCCACAAGATAGCAGCACTACAGATCTACAGAGAGATAATCACTAAAATGTGCATTTTAAAGAAAGTAAAAACTGTTTAATCAGCAATAAACCCTTTGTGAAATGTGCGACGGACTAATTCCGTGAGAGAACATTCAAGAGCCCCTTTTATTAGTTAGTTGACGCTGAAACTTCGTGTCAGAACGACATAAACAATTCGCTCGTCCAATATTAAAAAAAACTGCGTTCTGGAAGCAATACGCTCCGGAACTTTGACGAAGCATAACCTTTTATGGATCTAAATTACCTTTACTTTTTATATTATAAGAATGTAACGTATTTAATCAAGTTTTTGTGTAGTTTTTCAGATATAAAGTGTGTACTTAAGAAGTAACCACGTGTTGTGTTTCTACAAAGAATTCACGCTGCACTTAATAAAAATTAATTCACATATTCTCAGAGCAAGCATAATTAGCTGCGTCACGAATAAGGATTACACCTTATAACAGGTAAGCAAAGCTTACATATTTTTGTACGAATAATTAAGAAGTAATTGTATTATTTATCTGGTCGTTTTGAGCAAGTAAATATAACTCACTTCCTTTTATCTTTAAAACAAACTTCGATATTTTATCTGCCAACAATTCCCAGTTTGATTTCCTTTCAATTCAAGAAACTTTAAATCCTGCACGCAAAGTTAACATTTCTGTATAAAAACTCTATTACACTGCAAGTATCAGCCCCACCATCCCACTTCCATTTACATAAAACAACACATATCCCATCACATTTTACAAAACACACAACTCGTTGGAGTTATTCATACCGGTATTTGTCATACAACCCCCCCCCCCTCCCCACCCACCCACATTCAAATTAATTTCACCTCCATTTATGTTAATCATAGCAGGCAATACCTGGGCAAAAACATTACACACATAATTTCCCAGCACAAAACTGTCTTATTCCAGGACTGAAGTACCCGGCTTTGTCCGGGATTTTAAGTATCTTTGTGCAGAAAAGTCAATTTAAAAAATAAACATGTTGTATAGAGAACTTCAAAATGTTAAAATATGTCAATATTTCCATAATCGGATTTTTATCATGATTCAATACGTTCCTCAAACCCATATGACCTATATATTCACCTGCTGACGTCATATCTACTTGCTTTCTCTATTACTCATATTGATACTCTCTTTGTATGAGTCTCAGACATTTTAAAAAGTCCGTTAAACTTTCAATATGACGTCATATTAATTTTCTTTTTAATTCTCTAATGATATCGTATTAACCTCCTTTCTGTACATACACATACTATTTGTGTTATTGATGACATGTTTGAAAATTTTAGTTATATTACCAATATGATGTCATATTAATCTTTTTTCCAATTGTTAAAACTTTTTATTTCATTTTCATTTCTCACGTGGAAATCTTTCAATAGAAAGTTAATTGTTGTAGAAAGAACTTTACGGTGGAGTTTTAATTGTTGGCAACTGCTACAACGAAAAATGTTTAAATTTGATAGGAAAAGGCTGTTAGATTTTCGTTTTTTTAATAATTAAAAATTAACTATACATTATTTTGATTCCGGATTACTTTAGTTGCCTCGCCCGTGCTTTAATACACCTATACGTAACATTTCACAATTCTGGCTTCCAAACTGTTGATTTGTATAGAAGTGCAGACACACAGACAGACAGACGAATTTTCATTTTTATATATTTAATATTACAATGAGTATAACAGAAATTGGAATTGTCACTCTACTACAACTCGTAGAGGCAGGTCTCTCCACACCCTAATTAATCACCACCAGTTCAGATTACATGCACCTGTTCTCGCACTCACATAAGCACTACAACTAAAACCATCCTTCTATTATTGATTTTACTCTTACTAAAAATGTCCTTTATCCTATCACCACAGCTGTACTTACCAAACTTAGATCACCTGATCACCTTCCGGTCTCCTTTAAAATTGACCTTATTAACCCTTTATGTACTGAATTATGAATTCATGAAAATTTTATGTTCTAAAGCATTTTTCGTGAATTTTTGAAACTACATTAGAAGATTTCCATAATCATTTAATAAATTTTAGATTGATTTTAGAAGGATTGAAGGATTTAGAAGGATTAATTAAATTTGAAATTATAGGGATATTTGCAATATTTATAACCCCACTCAAATATTTTATTTTAAATATTTTTTTTAGTATTTTGTAGAATTAGGAAATGTACAGATATGATGTTTATTACAATAGAAATTAGAAATATTTCCGTATTGAAAATCCCCCCCCTCCTCCCAACGGCAAGAAAGCTGAAAAGATGCATAGGCAAAAGAAATCATCCTTTTAAAAATATTTTTATTTTGTGTAACCAATAACGCTTTTGGAACAAAATAAATTAATGCATCTATAACTCATTCTAAACTGTATTACTACTTATCGATGTATTAAATGAATTTTATAACAAGTTATTTTACTAGTATTTATAAGTACCGTCAGTAGATAAAGGGTTAAGCCGATTTCATCACCTCCTTCCCTAACAATTGACTGGAATAAATTTAGTAATTATCTCACTAACTCCAATATCTCTTTTCCTGAATTTTATAATCCATTTTGATATTGATTCTGCTGTATTTAATCTGCAAAATCTTGTTACTAACGCTCAAAAGCAGGCTAATTTTCATAAATTTAAAAATAACAATACCCTCGTCCTTTCTATACTGACATTCGCAACATCTGTAATCAACGTATTATTCTCCGGCTACTCTTTTAGTCTTCCCGTGACTCCACCCTTAAATCCGCTGTTAATAAACTTAATAACAAGATAAAAAAAATTATCTTCAAAGAAAGGCAAAACACTTGGCCTAAATTCTTAGGAAATCTTTTCCCTAATTCTCTTTGGCAAATTAAAAAGAAGATTTTAGAAACTCTGCTCCCATTCACCCTCTAAAGATCATTTAACATTATGGCATTATCGTCCTAGGCGTTGGCTTTCCAGTTGTTAAATCAGACTAGTGGTGGCTCATCAGGGGGTTTATAATCACTTTACTACCAGAATTTTAGTATATTAAATTTGACCTTATCTAATCGTCGAATGTCCTACGATTAAATAGGAAGAAATTTAATTTATTAAAATACTGGTAGTAAAAGGATTGTGAACCCTGTGACGAGCCACTACTGCATTAGACCCAACCAATCAGCGGCGACGTAAACAACCAATGAACACGCTGATTGGTTGTGAAAACTGTGCCTCACATACCTCGTATAACACACCGCTTTTTGACTACTAGGCCTTCGCGCTGACACAAAAATGGCGACTGTAGTATGCGGATTTTTTTAAGTATATGTGGAGTACCCTGAATTTGGACACCAGTATTTTTTAAAATTTTAGTTTGACTTATTTAATTTCAGAAAAATAAGGCGAAAAAAACTCTTAGAAATTATTGGTAATCAAATTCAAAGGACCGTACAAACGCTGAAAAGAATCCGCCTACGCCAGCTGCCATTTTTGTGCCAGTGCGTAGACCTAGTACTCAGGGGACGGTGTCGTAGACCTGGGGAGACGGTTACTCTATAATGTAAACGCAGCATTGCTATCAAACATGTTACCCCTTATACTGATGAAAATAAAACTGAATTTTTGGAAAGATCGTATGCTTTGCGATTCTCCGCAAACCTTTCTCACGTAGACGTAAATGGCTTTTTATATAATAAAGAACAGCTTTTGGAAACATATGCAATTGGAACAGCGGTTCAGGGATTAACTATTGGATAGTGATAAGAGGGGAACCATGTATATACTACGTATAGCAAGAAAGACGGTCACAATTTTAAAAGGTTATA
This sequence comes from Maratus michaelseni, assembly GCA_963931845.1. Lineage (NCBI taxonomy): Eukaryota > Metazoa > Arthropoda > Arachnida > Araneae > Salticidae > Maratus > Maratus michaelseni. The sequence continues at coordinate 111,898,234 of OZ007598.1, read as the reverse complement.
AAGCCTGACATGACAAACAATTTTTTTTAATTTTTGAAGCAACCGGTGTCGCAATGCACTTCCTCGGTCAAAAATACAGGGAGCCTTATTTTAAGTTGAATCTGGATTTTTGGTCATAACGTTGACAAAAATGAAGACATTGTAACGATATTTTTAACGTACTTACTTTAAAAAAATATATATAGAAAATTCCATATAATATGAACGTCAAATTCACCTTATCAAACTTATAAAACACAATGTAAACACATTGATAATTTGTATGTTACTAAAATAGGTGCAATAATTAAAACCACAGTTTTAAAACATTAAAACCATTAAATGTCAAAATATATCTAATGGTTTCAATGTTATGTAATGATCGTTTAATGCATGTAATGATCGTATTTTGACATCTAATGGTTTTGATTATTGCACCTATTTTAGTAACATACAAATTATCAATGTGTTTACATTGTGTTTTATAAGTACTTACTTTCTTTTCTGGAAAATGTGATAACATTACGAGAAGTGTCGTAAATGAGCTAGACACTCCGTAATTCGAAATATAGCTGTCAGTAGAATTACGTAAGTCAGTAGAGACCTAATTACAGTGCAATTCCGGCATTTTCCGGGATGTCATCCCCGTAGTGATGTACTCGTAAAACAACCAGAGGGTATACGCTATAGGCAGAAGGTATACACCAAAGAGTCGCTATAGCTACAAAGGGTATACGGAGTTATCCAGAAGGTATACGGCCTATACCACCGAATATACTCCACTACAACCCTAGTCATCCTATTTCATTCAAAACAAAATAAGTATGTTGAATTTTTTTCTAAAATAATCTTCATCCTTATTGACGTTATGAACAAAAATCCACGTTAGGATGGGAATAAAACACCCTGTATTTTTTAGTGAATAAGTGGATTCCTGCCCTGAATTGTTTGTTTTGACGTGTATTATCACCTCTTTAAGTTCTGTCCATATTTTCCGCTTTCTGCATAAACATAATAATGTCAAGGATTATTCGTGAAACATATTCCTCACTTGTTAATAACATAAATTTATTATTTTAATATATGTCTTCCCGTACTAGGTTCCGAATTCATAATTCTTCTTTGAATTTTTCACACCTGAATAGTTCTTCTATTCCAAGGACAAAGAAACACTTGACTTTTAACATCTTCCATCATATACTCCCGCAGCAATATACTTTAAACGGTAGGAATTACATTTATTCTCTAGGAAAACGTGATTAATTGACAGAATAAAGGTCAAATATTCAATAGATCAACTAACGATTCTCGTAGAAATCCAACGTATAAGTTGAAACACTTATTAATGAGCGAATTTTGAAGATATCGTCTGCGAAAGAAAGATAAAGATTTGAATAACTGACTTCAGTTTGATGAGTTTTAGATGGAAAAATTTTATTTATCTTTTGAAGGCCACATTAAATATTATACAATATTCATGAACGTTTTATTCTCAGGCATGTCATAGATTCAAATTCTACGGCACTGAATAATGATAATTTATAATTCTAAAAAAATTGTGATGATTATCTTTTTGCAGGACTGCAAAAGGGTAAGTTTTTTTTTAACATTTCGATGGTAACAGGGATAATTTGTCACCCCAGCTCCAGTTAAATAACTGAAGATGTCATAATCATTTTACCAGCGGAAGGTTAATAACACTTTTTTCATGCAACATAATTCTTTTTAGGTTTTTCTTATAAATTTACTAGAAACTTACCGCGAAGGTTATTTCTATTGTAAATGTTGTAGACACCTATCACCAGGGGTGCAAAAATCTAGGCACCAATGGGACGATTCCCACCACTAAATTTTATTAGTGTTCTTCGTCAAATTTTATTAATATACTTCGCGTAAATTTTATCAGTATTCTTATTAGACGAAGAATACAAAAAATTTAGTAGTGGGAATCGGCCCATTGGCGCATAGATTTTTGCACCCCTGCCTATCACGAAAGTTTTTTCTTAGAAAATACGTAGTCTTATTCAAAAAATGGACCATTGGGTAAAAAATGCCTTTGTTAATATTGAAAATTCGCAATTTTAAAATATGTCACACTAATTAATAACTAAAAAACCATAGAAAAAATCTAGCGATATTTATACCAGCTAATCACAAAGATACGGGACACATGTTACAACTTTTCATGAAAAGTTTAATTACTTATTTTCCAGCATGGTCAAGTGACAGATTACCATAATTGTCACCAGCAGGGTTCCCAGTTTGGCCTTTTATAAAATTCAGAATTTCCAAATTCATACGGGAAATTTCGAGAGAAGAATTTTTACCGAGAGATATCGAAAAATGTATCTCATTAAATAAAACAAAATTTATACCTATTAATTTCTGGTGTGAATTCAAAATTCTGAATTATATAAAAAAAAGGCCTACCTGGCAATCTACGATCACCAGTAGTGTAGCGTTAGGGGAGGGGGGCAGGATCACTTTACTACCAGTATTTTTATATACTACATTTGGCCTTATTTAATTTAGAATATTCAAAGATTAACACGTTCGCTGCCGAGGACGCATACGAGACGTCGCTTGGTCACATTTGATATTCCATTTTTAATACAAAATTACGAATTCTTACCGGAAATTTCGGAGGAAGAATTTTTATGTTATACTAGCAAGCTACGCCCGCTACACTGGTCAATTTTTTTTAACGAACTTTTAATCAAACAAAATATTGACATTTCATAATTCACTTTTATATTTTAACAGAATAATAAGGCTACTATAGTTTGTGACTCATGCTATAGCCAATATACACGTCCGGACACGTTGCCCTTATCATTATCTTTTTACGCATGAAGGTTTCGTTATGGTACTCCATTGCGAAATTTGGTAATTTTTGAAATTCAATATTTGAGAATCGGCATAATCATTAGATTTGAAATTTATATAAGAAAAATACAATTTTTTGCCTTTTAAATGCAGTTTGTCTAACAATTTTCTGGCAAATACTTTTCGAGCTATTATTTTTTTCAGTAACTTTAAATGTTTCATTTTCCGAGATTAATCTGTGGCAAAAATTAGCGAAAAAACCAGTCGTCAGCAACGCATAGCTTTTTATTAAAAAGGCTGTTGGTGCAGGGATTGTCACCACCAATTTGCCACCCTCACTTTTGAAATCGGTTTTGTAGTTCCAGAGATTCCATCGAAATTGTAATTTAGAATGATTTTAGAACAATTTTCGCTCATTTCACCCTTTTAAATTTCGATTTTTTTTTATTTTATTCTTAGAGAACATTTACATCTTATAAGTAACTACAATGCCAAATTTCAAATTTCTTGCTCTTCAGTATAAAAAAGTCGCAATTTTCGAAACTTTTTCGCTCTTGCACCCCATTGGTGTTAGTGGCACCGACATAAAATATAGCCTATGTTGGAGCAGAGATTGTCACCATCAATTTGCCTCCATCACTTTTGAAATCGGTTCTGTAGTTTCAGAGATTCCATAGAAATTGTAATTTAAAATGTTTTAAGAACGCTTTTCGCTTATTTCACCCTTTTAAATTTCGAATTTTTTTAAAAATTTGTTCTTAGAGAGCATTTACATCTTATTAGTAACTACAATGCCAAATTTCAAATTCCTAGATCCTTCAGTATAAAAAAAATGTAAATTTGGAACGTTTTTCGCTTTTGCACCCCCCCTGGGATTAGTGGCATCGACATAAAATATAGCCTATGTTGGAGCAGGGATTGTCACCATCAATTTGCCTCCATCACTTTTGAAATCAGTTCTGTAGTTCCAGAGATTCCATAGAAATTGTAATTTAGAATGTTTTTAGAACGCTTTTCGCTCGTTTCACCCTTTTAAATTTCGATTATTTTTTTATTTCGTTCTTAGAGAGCATTTACATCTTATAAGTAAGCACAATACCAAATTTCAAATTTCTAGCTCCTTCAGCATAAAAAAAATCGCAATTATAGAACGTTTTTCGCTCTTTCACCCCATTGGTGTTTGTCGCTCCGACATAAAATATAGCCTATGTTGGAGCAGGGATTGTCACCATCAATTTGCCACCATCACTTTTGAAATCGGTTCTGTAGTTCCAGAGATTCCATATAAATTGTAATTTGGAATGTTTTTAGAACGCTTTTCGCTCATTTCATCCTTTTAAATTTCGAATTTTTTTTTTATTTTGTTCTTATAGAGCATTTACATCTTATAAGTAACTACAATACCAAATTTCAAATTTCTAGCTCCTTCAGTATAAAAAAAATCGCAATTTTAGAACGTTTTTCACTCCTGCATCCCCCTGGGGTTAGTGGCACCGACATAAAATATAGCCTACGTTGGAGCAGGGATTATCACCATCAATTTGCCACCATCACTTTTGAAATCGGTTCTGTAGTTCCGGAGATTCCATCGAAATTGTAATTTAGAATGTTTTTAGAACGCTTTTCGCTCATTTCACCCTTTTAAATTTCGAATATTTTTTTATTTCGTTCTTAGAGAGCATTTACATCTTATAAGTGTGGCAAAAAACTACAATACCAAATTTCAAATTTCTAGCTCCTTCAGTATAACAAAAATCGCAATTTTAGAACATTTTTCGCTCCTGCACCCCCCAGGTATTAGTGGCACCGACATAAAATATAGCCTATGTTATGGAGCAGGGATTGTTACCATCAATTTGCTACCATCACTTTTGAAATCGGTTCTGTAGTTCCAGAGATTCCATATAATTTGTAATTTAGAATGTTTTTACGTTTTTAGAACGCTTTTCGCTCATTTCACCCTTTCAAATTTCGAATTTTTTTTATTTTGTTCTTAGAGAGCATTTACATCTTATAAGTAACTACAATATCAAATTTCAAATTTCTAGCTCCTGCAGTATAAAAAAATCGCAATTTTAGAACGTTTTTCGCTCCTGCACCCCCCAGGTATTAGTGGCACCGACATAAAATATAGCCTATGTTGGAGCAGGGATTGTCACCATCAATCTGCAACCATCACTTTTTAAATCGGTTCTGTAGTCCCAGAGATTCCATAGAAATTGTAATTTAGAATGTTTTTAGAACGCTTTTCGCTCATTTCACCCTTTTAAATTTCGATTTTTTTGTTATTTTATTCTTAGAGAGCATTTACATCTTATAAGTAACTACAATGCCAAATTTCAAATTTCTAGCTCCTTCAGTATAAAAAAATCGCAATTTTAGAACGTTTTTCGCTCTTGCAACCCCCCCCCCCCCTGGGGTTAGTGGCACCGACATAAAATATAGCCTATGTTGGAGCAGGGGTTATCACCATCAATTTGCCACCATCACTTTTGAAATCGGTTCGGTAGTTCCAGAGATTACCCCCTACAAACAAACAAACAAACAAAAAAAAACAATCTTTACTCCTTTATAATATTAGTATAGATAATCATTAAATTTATGTTATTAAATAAAGTAAATATTGCTATTGGTGTATTTTCTGGTTTAAATTCGAAATTTCTGAATAAAATAAAATTTCGGTAATTTCAAACCGGTAGTGAGCGTGTTAAAATCGGCCAAATGTAGTATATAATTATACTGGTAGTAAAGTTATCCATCCCCTCCCCCCTCTGACGCTACACCACTGATTGTCACGTCTAATGTTACAAAGCACTGCTTTCTATGTTTCGTGAAATAAAATCTTGGAACTTTTAGATACAATTGTCAATTGTGAACGTAAATATGTATGTTTCCATTTCAAAAATGATTAATTAACTAACTCGTACCTGTGATTTTAGTCACATGAAATTTCGGCTACACTTGTCATGTGAACAAACTTGCAAGCTAATGTTAAACATATTGGAGCGTTCTTTTCAAATTTCTCTCTTGCATTTTAACATTTTTTATTTATTTATTTATTTATTATATTTGTTATTTTTATTATTTCATTTATTTATTTATTTGAATTAACTAGCTGAGGTCGAACTGTAACGTTGTTAGTTTGTACTTTATCGATTTTGGTTACATTTTTCTTTTTAATGAGGCGTTTTTCTTTTTCAAAAGTGGTTTCGAAAGAGAAAGTAACGTTATAAAAACAATCTGCAACCAAAATCGAAAAATTACAAGCTAACAACATTGGAAATCGTCCCCAGGTATCCTTTGCAAAAGAATAAATAAATAAATACAAATATAATAATGCAAACGAGAAATTTCAAAACTCGCGCAATCTAGCTTTGAGACTCGCAAGCTAATGTTAAATCAGTGATAGCGTTCTTTTTAAAGTTCTCGTTTACAATTCAGTATTTTTAAATGATTTTTTTTATTTACTTTTTATTTTTTTGTTTTTTGAAGGGGATAGCTGAAGTCCATCCCCAATCGTTGTCTCTTTTTTTTTTTTTTTTTTTTTTTCAATTTTATTTACAAGTAGTTTTTTTTCTGTTATGGGGACGTTCTCATTTTCGGAACCAGTTCCAAAAGTGAAAGTACCCCAAAAACAAAAAAACAAAAAACAAAAAAAAAAAACTGCAACCAAAATCGAAAAATACAAGCGTACAACACTAGCCACCAACACAATATACATATATCACAACTTGCGCTAAAGGTATTGCATTAATTTCTTCTAAGTATCTTCTTAAACTACCACATCCAATCACTAGCGATGGTTTAGAAGGACTAGCTTTAAAAATGATATTTCACTTTCATGGGTTATGAAAATATTCATTAATTTTACCAACAATGTGGATGGTATTGTTTTGAGATTCATTAACTTTACACGGTGGCCAGATCAAATAAATATATTTTGTACCAACAATTTTATTTAGTAAATGAATTAAATAAATGATGTAGAGACCAAAATTAAATATTTGGTGGGAATACACTTTTTTGATTTTGTGAGTCAAACTTCCTAGAATTGGGGATTTTGGCCCAGTTAGTTACGGGAATTATATGTATTTTTAAAATCATTTAGTGCCTTTTCAAAAATGTGTTGCTATAAAAAATATAGAATACATAACAAACTATTTTAATAGAAAGCTGAGATGCTATGGTATGTCAAACACAAATTATGAAATTTTTTGTAAAAAAAGGGGGTTATACATCTTTAAAATCTCCTACTCATGAACTCTTTTATGATTCTTATTGAAATTAAGATTCCATATAAATAAAATATTAATATTTATAAAATTTAAAACATAAAACATCGTTTTCTCTTTTTTTTTATAGTGAATATTTATTTCTTTATCATATGCTTTATTGCACTTGTCTCCGAATTAATATTTCTTTGCTTAAATTTTTAAAGCAAAATTAATTTTCTATCCAGGTAAAAAAAAAAAAAAAAAAAATGTTGACTTTTAACACTTTACAACCATTATTCTCTCAGCAATAGGCTGTTAGAGGTTAAGTTATATGTCTCTCTAAGAAAACATGATTAAATGGCTTTATAAAGGTCAAATATACGATAGGCTGACAAATGATTCTCATAGCAATCCACTATGGGTTGAAATAATTATAGCTGGAAAGCGAGTTTTTACATTATATCCTGATAAATAACCGAATGACTCTTTTCATTTTAAAGAGCTGAACTTAAAGAGCCTTACTTTCTAAATCAAAATCGCATTCAGTTTCTTACAATATTGATGAACTTATTTATGACTCTAGAGCAGAGATGGTGAATCTTTTCATATCCGTGTGCCAAATTTTTCCAAAAAAATATTTTACATAACTGTGATGCGTCAACTAAACAACAAATTTAGTGTATCAAAAAAGAATGAATCAAAGTTGCTTGGGAAAATTTTATTAGTATTTAAAAAATACATCAGTAGTATATATGAGGTTTTAAATTGTTTTGTAATAATTACAGTAACAATTATATTTTAGAAAGTAATAAAAAAAATAACACGATTAAATGTTATTTTTGTTCTTACATCTTGAATGAAAAAAAGTCCTTCCGGCCTGTGCCGGGAGGAAAAGGTAGCTTTCCTATATCTTCGTTTTAAAATTTATCTAATGTTACTCGAAAACAGCAAGCTAAAATGCAAAGAAACCGTTTACAAAAGATTCGTTAATACTGAGTTTGAATAAGCAATTTGCCAAATTATTGAGCTATAGCCAAGTTGGCTTCATTTATGAAGACTTATTTTGGTCTCCAAATTTGGCGATATATCGCCAATTGTCGCCAAGTTTGGCGAGAATTTGGCGCTAACGGATATGAATGTATAGTTTTATGCGTATGATTGGGAAAATGATTACAACAATGAAAGAAAATAATCTCAGTCATTTTTAAAGATAGAGGTAAAACAAAAAATGCTTTGGAATCCTTGTATCAAGGCCTAACACTTAATTAAAAAATAAATTTGAATTTTTAACTTTTTTGTATATTTATTTCAGTTTTAAAATTTTCAGTGGCCGCCATCTTGAAACAAGATGGCGGAGCAAGCTGGCCAACGAACTCGGTCAAGGCATTGGTGAGCTTAATACACACAATTAGTTTCATCCAAATTAATTTATAAATACGAGCGTTATCGTATGGCATAGATCATATATATATATATATATATATATATATATATATATTTATATATATATGGATATATCTATATACTATATAAATCAACATTTGAACGGAGGGTGGTTTTGGGGTCTGGGGGTCATGATCGGTGAAAATATATCGAAATTTTCCGGAACTACTTTCCTTAGGTAGCTTTATACTTTTTTGTATTGAAAGCTACCTAATAATTAATATCAAGCTCATACTTAGTTATAGTTTTAACAGAATGCAAGCTGAACTGGCGTTATTTGACAAGTGCTTTCTATTTGAATATTTTATATTAGTCATTTGCGAAAATAATAACTCGTAGACATATATAAACGGAAACACTGTTAAATTGAGGATGGGTTATTGTTAAAATGGAGCTTCTTTAACACGCTGACTGTCGCAGGTTATGACGAAGTGGCTTTTTCGGCAGATATTTACAACATGTTTTCAGTGTTTATCGAGTCGATTTCACAATTCCCAATCACGGCAATGATTTTTTTTATTTTATACAAAGGACTGATTTTATGCCTTTTTAATTCGAAAATATCAAATTTTAGTTATTTTTACATATTTAACGCCAAATTGAAATCACTAAATATGCCTGGTGGTAGGGGGTCACGGGTTTTTTTTTAGGTAGATTTCGTAAGAAATACTACATATTACATTCTCACCTATGTTTGAATTTCTGAAAGAATTTAGCAGATCTACGCCGATCATGACTCCTATAACCCAAAACCATCCCCAGTTCAAAACTTTATCTATCTATCTATCTATATTACTTTTTTATGGACACGATAACTTCCATAATTCTTCACAAATCTCTTCCAAATTGATACATAAAATTAAGGGGCAGAAAATCTTGGTCAAGTTCGTTAATGGGCAAAATCGGGCCAAGGGGGGGGGCTTTTTGTGAAAACAGAAAAAACCATAACTTCTTAATTATGATACATATCGAATCTGCTTAAAGTTATTATTGACAGATTTTTGATATCATTAAAAATGGTCTCAAAGGGAGGGGGGTGACATGGGGGTTTAAGAAGAAAAAAATCCTAATATCGTCAATTCACAAGATATCAAACTAGCCTAAATTTATTATAAACCGTCTTAATATTATCTACAACATTTATACTGGCAAGTTTTTAAGAACACCAACTCTTACCGCAAAAAAAAAGAAAAAAAAATTAAATAATCTTTGCTTGTTTCGCTTATAAATAAGGGTAGATATAGAAGTGGGTGGTCCCAACTGCCGTAAAAAATTAACTTCTTCTGCAATTCCCAATAAACAGGCACCCCACGGTCTGCATCTTCGAAATTTACCCGTGCCTGTAGGCCGAGCCGTCAGGGATTTTTTTAATACATGGTAATAAATTATCAATAGTCCCGTCTCATAGCAATAAATTGTCTTCGATGAAAATATTGATGGCACATGTATTCGTATGGTATGACGCCTAGGAAACATTGTCGGCACACATATTCATGTGCAATGACAGTAAATGTGTTAAATCTCTGTGGAATTAAATTTCAGTTGCCATCCTTTTATCATTGAAAATTTTACTTATAATGCTTTTTTTCCTTTTCGGTAGTTTCCAAATCTTTTCTTAGTTTGATTATTTTTTTCTTGACTATATTGAATTAGATAGGAATTCAATAAACTGCAATAAAAATTCTTGATCAATCGATTTAAGTCAAGCTCAATTTATTCAAATTGATGCATTTTGTTCTCTCTCTTTGCTCGACAGCAGTTCTGTCCAACGCGGCACCCGCGGGTGACATTGAGCCCTTTGAAGGTTCTCTTGGCGCTCCTTCGATTGTTTCATTTTTCTAGATTTCTGGAAAACAAATAAGTTCATCTCCAAAGTTACTTTGCCTTAAATTAATTAATATTTGCATGCTTTTTTATTGCAGGTGAAATTAAAGTTTTTGGCTCATTTACCTGCAAAAGTACCTCAGATATCCCCTTTCCTTTCATACCCAAACCTCAGAAAAGTATAATGTTAAATTTACTATGATATGTTTTTGTTCAAATGTGTGTGCTGTAAAAAGTAGAAAATATAAATAAAAAATAAAGAGTGTAATACGTATTTTGGAATGGCATTAAATATTATATATTATTATGTGCATAATACATGTGAAAATGAAAATTTATGTTATTTGCAGCGATGCTTTTTTTTTATCCCCGGAATTCAAGTATCCAAAGAAAATGGAATTTATAAAATTTTTAAAAATTAAATTGTAAACGGCATCAAAATGAATGATGTTCGTAATTAGATATTATTCTGATATAATAATTTAACAAGTAATGCTAAAACTTACTACAATATTAGTGTGGCTACAAATGGTAGCAAAATTCACAATCAATACTAATTGTAATATTTCTAAATTTATCCTAACTGTATATAGTTTGTCTTTATAATATGTAAATACATTTTATGTTAAGCATTTAAGTATTATTCTTTTAGTCTTATGTGATGATAATTCTTCTTTAATAATTAATTTGCATTGCATATAGATATAGATAAATTTTAGATAGCCTAATTTTAAATAATTAAAATTTTTCTCAGAAGGCAAGCTCTTTTCGTAAAAATAACACAACATAATGCTTTTTTGCTTTAAAGTAAATAAATTTAAAGACTCTAAATTTGACAATTATTACTAATTATTTTCAGACAAATTTATTTTCCAAATTAGCTTACCCAGATATCATTTTACTGTATTTTTATGTATAACTTATAAGCAACCAAATTAACTGCACTTCTGCTTCCTTAATGTGTGATTTTAAGATAAATCGTAACATAATTTGATCACAGGCTTAAATCCCTCCAAAATGAGAGGTATAATGTATAATTACTAATTGATTATTTGTTTCTTTATCGTATACTTCATCTTACTTGGCTCTGAATTGACAATTCTTTGCTTAAATTTTTGAAGTAGAATTAATCTTTTATACAAGGACAAAGAAATACTTGACTTTTAACACCTTCCAACCCACATTCTCTCAGCAAAAGACTTTTAGAGGTTGAAGTTCTATTTCTCGCTAAGAAAATGTGATTAGTTGGCTGCATAAAGGTCAATTGACCTTTAATAATAAATATGCTGTGAACTGACAAATATTTCTCACAGAAATCCACTATAAATTCAAATAATTATCATTGGATGTTGAAATCGAGTTTTTACTATATATTCTGTGAAAAGCCGGTATATATTTGAGTAACTGTTTTTATTTTGATGTGTTGCTGTTAGAACTTTTTTTTTATTTACCAATTGAAAACTACATTGAATTTCGTTCCATATTAATCAAAATGTTTATGGCGCTTAAATTTTCAAGACACTTATTGTCGATGTTATTGTGACAATGAAACGCTAAATAGAAGAAAAAAAATTCTGACCACGCTTCTTTTTTTACTTTCTTCTATCCATAGTAGATAAAAGTACGTATTGTATTTGAAATTTGTGTCGGCTTCCGGTTTTCAACGGATTTACACGTTTTAGGAGTCAGAAATCCTGAAAAGACAGATTTACAAAATGCCTGTCTGTCCGTGTGTCCTTGTGTCTGTGTTTTCGTGTGGCTGCGTGTTTATCCGTCTGTGCGTCCTCTTTGTATCATCGAAAAGTGCATGAAATAATGCTTAGAATTAAACGAAATTTCATGTATATGTTTTTGGCTACGGCCAGCAGGTCCCAGTTGAATTTACGAATATTCCGTCAAAAAGGGGCGCTTGTGACAGCGTTTTTTGTGCCATTTTCATTATTGTATGTTTGAAAATTGCGCATAGAATTGGATCAAATTTCATATAATATGTTTTTGGATATGGCCAGCAGGTCCCAGTTGAATTTGGGGCTATCCTGCCGTAAAGGGGCGCTACGATAGTGATTTTTATGCGATTTTCTTGATTTTTCGTAGTTGTTTTGCATCAGTTGCTTATGCAGCGAAGGGTGCTTCGCATTCAGGTGACCTGCCTATTCGCAAGCAGCTGACGTACAATAGAATGACTAAAAATATGGATTTTATTGGCGTTGTGACAGTGATCTTTGATGTATTAGCATGTATGAGAGAGAAGAAAGTTTTGGGATTGACACATCCGACTAGTTGCTTTAAAAGGTTCAAGTTACCTTTTAAACTATTTTTTTACTATTTTTTTAGTATTAATTGAATATTTTATAACGTCAATCAGACATATTGTTAAATGATTTTATGAAGAAAATTGGGTACTTTTATGTTAGCCGGGCGCAAATCTTGCCAATAGCGTGTTTCTTTTAGCCAGTAGCAGCTTTAATTTTCCGTGTATGCAAATTAGAATCAATGCTTTGCTGTTGAAATAAGATGTCTTGGATTGTGGTATTATTTATTCGTTTTATTTATTCATTTTTGTATTTTAAATGAAAAAGTTTTCACTCAGTCTTTTCCAATTAGTTGGAAAATTATAACTCATATGATTTATTTTAAAAACACAAATTGCACAAATTGTGCTTATTAGTTGCTAAAATCAGTGTAAAAATTGTTTTCATATATCACTCATAAAAGAGCTAAAATCCTACATGTTTCGGCTTCAAACTTAAAGCCATCATCGGGGAAGAGGAACAACACAAACGACTACTGATCTTTTAATTTTCGACACGAGAAGAATCCAAATCCGTTTCTTCTCGTGTCGAAAATTAAAAGATCAGTAGTCGTTTGTGTTGTTCCTCTTCCCCGATGATGGCTTTAAGTTTGAAGCCGAAACATGTAGGATTTTAGCTCTTTTATGAGTGATATATGAAAACAATTTTTACACTGATTTTAGCAACTAATAAGCACAATTTGTGCAATTTGTGTTTTTAAAATACTAGTTAACAGTGTAGTGTCCAAATGGATTCAATTGTCATATGATTTATATATCAATTAGAATATTTGTGTTAAAATTAATCAATGGTAATTACGTATCCAGCGTTTACTATAGTTCCATTACCTGCGATTTATTCTGTTGAGATGATTCATATATCAAAACAGATGCTATGATCAATAAGGTTAAATGGGTGAATCGAGTCCGCCAGATTATACCAGGATAGCTCACTTGACAGTTTAAGCCAAAGTTTTGTGGTTCAAATCCTGGCCTGGACACTTTTTCACTCAGTTGGAAAATTACAACTCATAAATATTTGATTAACTGTTTCTGTTTTGAAGTGTTCAATTTTTATTTATTTAAAGGAGAATCATATTAAATTTCATACAGTATTTATAATCTTATTTATGATATTTTAAATTTTAGAAACATTTATTGCCTATGTTACTGAAGTAATGACAAATTATAAAAATAAAAAATTCTGACCCCATTTATTTTTCATTGATGCTTTATGCTATTTCTTCCGACACTTGCCTCCAAAATAATCGATTTTTCTTGGAGTTTTCACACTTATGAATTCTCTAACCAAGGACAAAGAAACACTTGACTTTCATAATTTTACGTCATTTATTCATTCAAAATATAGACTTGAAAAGGTTGACGCTCCATTAATCTGTAAGAAAACGTGATTAATTGGTCGTACAAAGGTCAAATATCAAGCATATAGATAAGTGATGCTCATAAAAATCCAACTGAAATCCAAATACTTATTTTGGAAAGCGAGTTTTGATGTTATCTCCTGATTAAGAATGGAAAAGTTTGAATAACTTTTATTTTCGATGAATTTCAGCAAGCATATCTCTGGATTAACGATAGAAAATGAATTTCATACAAGATTAATATACTACCAGAAGGACCGTGCGAAGCTTTCGCACTGCAATCTTTGAGATTATTTCCTGGTACGTTTTAGCACTAATTTTTAATTAACTGATTTTTTTTTTTAATCAAACAACTCGTTTTAATGAAATGCGGGTGTACTATCTCAGAAACTTGTTCGAATACTTTTCGAATGATACCTCATTCATCGTTGTATGTTTTGTATGTGTATAGAAAAAAGGATGTTTACACCAGAAGTAATATATATGATGATTGCTTGTGTATAAAAAAATGGGAATAGATTGCCAGAAATTTTTCTTCCAAATTTTCTTCTCTCGCCAAGGTTTTTTGTCTAGGTTGCCAAAACACATAAACTGAAAAAATATATATATAAATATATATATATATATATATATATATATATAAGAAAAAAAATGAAACACTGAATCAGACGTTTAGGGAATTCATATGAGAGCATTTCCTCAGATTTGACAAAATTGTTCCAGAAATGTCTTAAATACGTAAATGAATATTTGGTAGACCACTTTTTTCCAAGCCAATGGGAACTTAAACATGGGATGTTCAAACTTTGTGGTCCAGCAGTCATTGAAGTGCCGTCGGACTTCACTGGCATATTAACAGCTTAATGAAATATTAAAAAATAAATACTTAAAATTTTTGTGAATCCGAATTAATTGTATATCTAAATGGAAGATAAACCTTAAATTACGTAATCTACTGGTGCTCCGATACAGTATGCATATACACAGCCATGATTAAAAAAAAGAAAAAAAAATTAACAATAGGTGACGCACGCGTAAAAATTAAATATAAACCTGATTAAAAGCTCGATATTTTTTCAAAAAGTACGTGCAAGAAATAAATTAACAATCGTATTTTAATTGCATTATAGGATGACGTCATCTAATAATGCAGTATTTTATTTTTGTGGCAACACTGATTTGAGGAAAACCTTTCATTTCATTTATGAAAATAATGCGGATTTAATTTTTAATTAACTGCAATCTTTAATAAAAAAAAAAAAAAAAAAAAGGCCGTGTCAGGCTATGTCAGAGGCCTGTTCAAAATCCTTTCATATGCTATCTCATTCGTCGTTCTGCGTTTCGTATTTTCTTAGAAAAAGGGATGTTGACAAGAGAAATAATATATACGATTTTTCGCACGATTCTTTGGAACACGTGGATTGGGCGTGAAGGAGGTGGGAAGAGAGGACAATCCCTTGGGGTGCTAAATTTTTATGGAAGCCAAATAATTGATATAATAAAATCTATAGCAGCCATTAAGAAAGTTGCGCACTATTTGAATTGCCTTGGGCGCTCTAAACTCACCCGACGTGACGCTACTGGATAAACGAGAAATTCTTATTAAACGTTATTCAAATAATGGCGTAGTGATTATAAATTTGAAAAATTCGTGACATTTTACTATTGTTAATATTAAAAAATTACCTTTTATACTACACGTATTCTTGTACTTTGCTGAAACTATTTTTTTTATATATGTAGAAAGGAATTTTTATTCCATTATATAATTTACTATCTTTAAAAAAATGATTTTTAACATTTTTTATTCAATATTCTCTTAAGAGCAGGGGTGCAAAAATTTAGGCGCCAATGGGCCGATTCCCACCACTAAATTTTTAGTATTCTTCGTCTAATAAGAATACTGATAAAATTTAGACGAAGTGTACTAATAAAATTTGATGAAGAATACTAATAAAATTTAGTGGTAGGAATCAGCCCATTGGCGCCTAGATTTTTGCACCCCTGCTCAAGAGGCTTGTAAAATTTTAAGTTACATTTATCATTGAAAAAAATGTTTATTGGCAGAATAAAGGTCAAACATCCAGTAAATGTATAAAATATTCTCATAGAAATTGCGTATAAGTCGAAATAATTATGATTATGATGGCGCAGTATTTTTACGTTGCATCCTAAGAAAGATTTCAAGAGAGCTTATTAATTGCTTTCATTTTAATAATGAACGGCTGATAGAACAATTCGTACTTTCCCTCTGAAAACCATGTATAATATCATACAATATTCATGAACTATTTTATGATTCTTAAGGGGTCTTGTACCTTTTAAGCACGTCGAAAACCGAGAAACACAATCAAAGTTTGAATTAGTGTATTTTCAAAACCTTTATATGTGTAAACATACAGTTTTGAATTTTAATTAAATATATTGTGCTTTTTCATGTAATACTATCGGAAACTGACTAATCTTTTACTGAATTTGTGTATTGTTGAAGTTAAAATAGCTCTTTTTTTTACTCCGTAAGTCATTGCGCGCATGATATCTTGAGAGCGTATGACTGGATTGTTATGATATTTGATTTAGATAATAAGCGCATAAGTGTGTTTAAAATGATCTACTTTTAAATATTTACAGTGATAAGATTTTTAATTATGACTACTTTTATTCATAAAAAATGTAAAATTTTGAAAATTTTTACAAAAATATTTTTTTACATGGTTAATTAAATAATTTTGACCTAAGGGTAGATCATTTTAAAAATACATATGTGCCTATTATCTATATCAAATTTAATAACATCCAGTCATATGTTTTCAAGATATCATGCGCGCAATGACTTACGGAATAAAAAAAAAAGAGCAACTCTATTTTCAATAATGCTCAAATTCTGTAAAATACTAAAATACTAGTCAATTTCTAATGGTATTATATTAAAAATCACAATCTGCTTAATCAACAGTCAAAATTTTATGCTTATACACAAAAAAAGTTTTGAAGATACACTAATTCAAAGTTTGAAAGTTTTTGTTGATTTTCGGCGAGTTTAAAAGGTACAATACCCCTTAAATACTCGGCATATTCACGTTGTATGCAGAGATACCGATTTCCCTTTCATTTAGAATTATGGAAGGGAGAATTTTAAAATATAAAAAGCATAAATGAATTTAGTAACCATAAATAAAATAATATACAAATATATTTTTGACCAAGTTAATAAAACTCTGAAACATCATATCATTGTAATATGTAATAACAATAGTAAATATGTGTGTTAGAGAGGAAAGGGGAAGGATATGTCCACGAAGATATTTATAAAAATCAAATACACCCATGATAGTAAAAATATTGCCGACCCCTGGTCTACGCTATCATAATATCCTATTCGAAAATTGGGTCTCATGTCAGCAACAGGGCTGTGGAGTCGGAGTCATTAAAAAACAGGCCGACTCCAACTCCAGCTTGTTTTTTAGACAGTTTGAAGTGAAACTAAACCAATTCTATGTAACTTTAAATTTATAAACTGAATTATTACTTTTATATTTGGACTATATATACAAGGAAACCCAGGTTAAACCGTCCCAATATACTGTCCAGTGTACAGCATGTATGAAAACTGCTTTTAATTAAAATCTCTAGTTTATATTTTATATTTAGTATATAGTTCATTACAAGATGTTATTTTTCACAAAAATATAACAAATTTTACAAAAATAACCTTTACTTGTCACAAAATGGGACCTAAGAAAGAAAAACCTGTATCGACCCCTGGGTTGATATGTAACATCATATGCTTCAAGTTCAAACAGGAATGTAACAGCAGGTTGCAGTGTTGCCAGTTGAGTTTTTTTTTAAATCCGATTGCTTGATTGCGGCCACTTTTTTAAAAAATAGTAATATTTCCTTTATTTAATGACAAATTTAACAAAGCGACTATTACTATTTCAAAACAAATAACAGCAATGAAACAATCTGAATAATAGGAATCAACAGGCAATACTAGTACTTTAGCCATCCCGGAGTCGGAGTCGGTTCCTTTAAAATTTCAGGAGTCAGAGTCGGACTCGGAGTCGGTCATTTTCCCCACCGACTCCGCAGCCCTGGTCAGCAAAGCATAAGAAATTGTTCGAGTGTGCGTCGCCACACGTGCGCTACATCATGAGTTACAGTTGAAAGAAAAAAAATATTTTAAAGCCTCTTTGTGCTTCGTACAGTATTCAATAATTTATTTTTACTTTCTTCTATCTTTACGAGAAGAAAGCATTGGATTCTAAAAAAATTTCGACTTCCCGTTTTGACGGATTTATATGTTTTAGAAGGTCTAAACACGTTTGGACTGTTTTTAGAAAATGTCTGTATGTGAGTCTATATCTGTCTGTATGTGACAAAAATTTTGTGGGCGCTCTATCGCATGAACTACTGCACGGAATTTAATAAAAATTTAGATTCTGTTAGACTTCGATATAAATTGGTGCTGTTTATTTTTTGGTGTAAATCTCCCAACAGGTGGAGCTGCTATGCTGTTTTTCTACGATTTTCGCAATAGCTGTATCTCAAGAATTAATTCACGGATTTTCATCAAATTTCAGATTCAGTTAGACGTTCACATAAGTTATTGATGATTTGATTTTAGTGTAAATTGCCTAACAGGTGCCGGTGCTATGCTGAATTTTTCAGGATTTATACGATTTTACTTCCTTCTATCTTTACAAGAAGAAAGTATCTCAAGAACTAATGCACTGAATTTTATCAAATTTCATATTCTGTTAGACTTTGGCATAAGTTGGTGCTGATTAGGTTTTCGTGTAAATCATATAACAGGTGGCGTTGCTATGCTGCATCTTTTAATTCTAAAATGCATAATTTAAAAAAATACGCTTTTTGAAGTATTAGCAATTAGCATGTATAATATAGAAAAGTTTTGGGATTGGCACATCCGGCTAGTTTAATTTCAGCATTAAAATGATTCCCATTCAATTACTTTGAAGATATGAAAAATCCTAAATTTGAAAATTTTGTTACTTTTTAGCTATTTTTCATATTAACAATTCAATGTTTATCATGTATCGTCTTATATATGTTTCCGAATTGATATTGTTTTGCTATAGAATTCGCTCTGCTGGTGCATTTATTTCCTATCCAAGGAAAAATTACACTTAAATTTTAACATATTATAACATATATTCTATCAACAGGTGACATTAAATGATTGTGATTACATTTATATTTAAATGGAAACATGATTAACTAACAGTGTAAAGATCAAATGCCTCATAGATCGACAAGTGATTATCATAGAAATGTATTTCAAGTTAAAATATTTGTCATTGGATATCGAGTTTTGATGTTGACTGCTGACTGACAATAGCATAAATTTAAATCACTGTCAGAATTTACCCATCCTCGTTAATAATAAAATTTGTATTTTTATCATACGTCGTCTAATAATTAGTTTCAAATTTCCCTTGAATTTCTACAACCAAACGATTCTCCTATCGATCTTTATATATATATATATATATATATATATATATATATATATATATATACGGTATGTATCTGAAATGCTTCAACAAACTTAGAGGGATGGTAGTACTCATGAAGACGAACAAAAAATTCAATGGAACATGGGGTCGCAAATGACATTTAAAGGATGAAAATCGAGAAAATGACATTTAAAGGATGAAAATCGAGAAAATGCGTCTGGAAATGGACAAACTGAGACAAGAAAGAAACACTCCAGAAAATTATTTATTGCACAGAATGGGTACAACACAGCTCGTGATGTCCAGAGAAAACAAATATTTTACAACAATTGTTCAAAATGTGGACCGCGGACATTATTGCACAGAGTACATCTACGGAGGAACGACTGGCAGACACGCTCGAAAATTCCGGGAGTTTCCTGGATTTCTCCTGCAGCGGTCACAATACGCGCTAATACTTCTTCTGGTGTCTCATAAATGAGGGATTTCATCTGTCCCCAGAAGAAGAAATCCAAAAGAAATCCAAAGGGTTAAGGTCTGGCGAGCGTGGAGGATAAAGCAACAGGGCCACCATATCCAATCCATCTTACCGGGTAAACTCCATCAAGGTGGTTACGCACGTTCACAGAAATTGGGTAGCCATTCCTACTAAAAGCACAAACAAAATGTTTTCGCAATGATACTACCTATAGTTATTAGCGGTTCATGCCCTTACAACCCTTGCTGTAAAGTTGCGTTTATTGGTATGTTTCTAAGAAGATGGAAAAGTTGCATACGTGGATTCCTGCTCACAGATTTATTTGGCTTTCTTCCACGTTTTTGTTATCTCTTTCTGACCGGATATGCACATGCACAAAGAGAAAGGAAAACCAGCTTCGTGCTACTAGCCAGTTCTGCAGAAAAGCAGCATGCGAGATTTCGATATTTTTATTAGTTTTGCTATTTTCACCCATTAAACATCATTTGCGACCCCATGTTCCATTGCATTTTTTGTTCGTCTTGATGAATACTATCATCCCCCTAAGTTTGTTGAAGCATTTCCGATACACCCTGTATAAATAAATAAATATATATATATATGTATGTATATATATACAGGGTGTCCGTGGAAACGGTCAAATAAGTCGAGAAATATACATCGGATTGAAAAACGGCAAAATGCATGTTTAATATTTTTGAAAAATCTATTTAAGGATATGAAAGTTGCCCGAATAACTCGAGAAATATACATCAGATTGAAAAATGGAAAAATACGTGTTTAATATTTTAGAAAAATGGCAACTTTGATATCCCTAAATAGATTTTTCAAAACTATTGAACATGCATTTTTCTGTTTTTCAATACGATGTATACACTATATTTCCAATGATGACTGGTCACTTGCGATTTTAGACGTTTTGTTAAATATCTGAAAAGCTACAAGAGGAATTATCCTGAAACTTCAGGAGTATAAACAACATGATAGACGTCATATATTTCCGCGAAGATTTTTTTCCCGAAACTCCATAAAGGGCCGTCAACAAATTAAAGAAAAACGAATGTATTTTGGATAACCCTGTAAAAACTAATATTGCAAAAGCCTTCAAACTGTAGATTATGATTAAGTAGATTATTGTAATAATTTGGGTTCATTTTAATGAAGATAGCATGTATACTCGAAGAGAAATTCAGGTTTTTATAAAAACAGTCTCAAATTTTATCAAGTTTTTTTGCTTATAATTTGCAGAGTTTTTAATATAAAAACAAGTTATTTTCAGAAAATATGACAAACAAAATTGTACACAATACCCTGCAATCAGAATTAAAAAATAATAAAAATTGTATGAAAAATGAGCAGGTTTACTAAATATTGTTTCACTGCGTATGCGCGAATTCAATCAAAATATACTGTGCATAATATATTAGCTAAATGTATAGACCAACTTTTATGAAAGTCTCAAAAACATAGCTTGAAAATTCTGATAGTAATCGCCGATAGAATAAGCTCAAAATTCGCTATTCCCAAAAGGAAGCAAAAAGATGACGGGTTGTATCAAATATAGAATGAGAGACACTTCATTATTATTATGTCAACTTTCATAAGCTAGTATATTTGGATACAACCCCTCATCTTTTTGCTTCCTTTTGGGAACAGCGAAATTCTATCGACGATTACTATCAGAATTTTCAAGCTATGTTTTTGAGACTTTCATAAAAGTTGGTCTATACATTTAGCTAATATATTATGCACAGTATATTTTGATTGAGTTCGCGCATGCGCAGTGAAACAATATTTAGTAAATCTGCTCATTTTTCATACAATTTTTATTATTTTTAATTCTGATTGCAGGGTATTGTGTACAATTTTGTTTGTCATATTTTCTGAAAATAACTTGTTTTTATATTAAAAACTCTGCAAATTATAAGCAAAAAACTTGGTAAAATTTGGACTGTTTTTATAAAAAACGTGAATTTCTCTTCGAGTATACATGCTATCTTCATAAAAATGAACCCAAATTATTACAATAAGCCACTTAATCATAATCTACAGTTTGAATGCTTTTGCAATATTAGTTTCTACAGGGTTATCCAAAAGATATTCGTTTTTCTTCAATTTGTGGACGGCCCCTTATGGGGTTTCGAGAAAAAATCTTCGCGGAAATATATGACGTTTATCATGTTGTTTACACTCCTGAAGTTTCAGGATAATTCCTCATGTATCTTTCCAGATATTTAACAAAATGTCTAAAATCGCAAGTGACCGATCATCATTGGAAATATAGTGTATTTCTCGAGTTATTCGAGCGTTTTCAGACATTGGAATTGTAACGATTCTCACAGCATTGCACTCGATTACAGCGCCATCTACAATGTTTCGAAGAAAATGTTCAATACATAAGTTACGCATTTTTTCCCGTAGAATCCGAATCTGCAATAAAAATGGTGGTCATCATTTACGATTTCATAGTTGCCCCCCTTTCCCCCCGGGGGAGGGCAAAGTTGGGGGGACACTTTCATATCTCTAAATAGATTTTTCAAAAATATTGAACATGTATTTTGCCGTTTTTCAATCCGATGTGTATTTCTTGAGTTATTTGACCGTTTCCAGACTTTTCGGACAGCCTGTATATATATGTATGTATTTTTTTTTTTTTTTTACAATATGAAGGTCAGATATATTGCAGATAGGAAAACAATTATCATATTCCTATATTAAAAAGTTCGCCAATAACTTTCGCTACATGAATGAATTTCAGTTGAACAATCATTTAATTTATGAAAGCAGTATTCAGTTTCGTGCGTTATACAAAAACATTTTATCTTCGGTATTCGAGAGATTCATACTCAATGTCATTGAAGGTATGACAGATCATTAATTTGAAAATTTTGCTACGCTCTATCAATTGTTCACATTAACGATTCATTGTTTTATCATATATCTTCCTGTATTTGGTTCCGAATTTATACTTTTTGCTGGACTTTTCACATCTGTACATTAATTATCTATCCAAAGACACTTGACTTTCGATGCATTACATAATATATTCTCTCAGCAGGAGACTTTAAATACAGTCGGACACTGTTAAGACGCTCGCGGTTAATATGCGATTCTGCTTAATACGCGGATTTTCTCAGTCCCTTCAAAATCGCCCATAAGTGTGATCGGAGATCGCACAAAGGGTTTCGTTTAATGTTCCCTTAAAAACACTCTATCCTTTCTTTAATAAATCCAAATAATTTCATTTAAAAAAAAGAAAAAAAAAAGTTATGTTTTTTATAAAGTAAAAATTTACCGGTGTATTTTTTCGTTTTTTCAAATATCTGAACCAGTCCAATAGAGGACGAAGGCCGTTATTATACTCTGTCACAATAATATCTGTCATGTGGACTAAATGCGATATTAAAAAAAATCAATTTCAAAATTAAACATGTTGTATAGAAACCTTCAAAATGTTAAAATATGCCAATATTTCCATAATCGTGTTTTTATCATGATGATTCAATACGTTCCTCAAACTCATATGACGTTATAATCACATGCTGAAGTCATATCTACTTGCTTTCTCTCTTGATACTCTCTTTGTATTATTCTCAAACATTTGAAAAAATCCATTAAACTTCCAATATGACGTCAGATTAATTTTCTTTTTAATTCTCTAATGACAGCATATTAACCTGCTTTCTGTACTTACACATACTCAAACTCCTTGTATTATTGAGAAATGTTTGCAAATTTCCGTTTTATTACCAATATGACGCCATATTAATATTTTTTCAATGGGTGAAACTTTTTATTTCATTTTCATTTCTCACGTGGAAATCTTTCAATAGAAAATTAATTATTGTAGAAAGAATTTTATTGTGGATTTTTAATTGTTGGCAACTGCTATAACGAAAAATGTTTAAATTTAATAGGAAAAGGCTGTTAGAATTTTGTTTTTTTTATCTCTCTATATTAAAATAATACGTCTTTTTCAAAACTTTATGATTTTCAGCGTGACAGTAAGTATTCAGCTGTAAGTACACAAAATTTCAAGTCTGTAAGTTATATAGTTTCTGAGAACCGGCTCTGTGACGGACAGACAAGGTAACGAAACGAATAGGGTTTCGTGAGATGAACGAAACCCTAAAAAATCACGCTTAATACGCAAACGGTTATAAAGTGAACCCGCTTTATACGCGACAGAGATTCGGTATTTTGGGACAAATAATATCGCTTAAGACACGTTCTTCTCTCTTCACCAGTGTTACCAATTTAGCGGATTTTTGTATTCAGATATCTGCCGTTATTTTCGAATAGTAATAACCGCCTTTCTTAATGCCATATTAATGAATGTGAATATTACTCTTCAGAAATAGTGGTATATATTTGAAGAAAAAAAATCCAGAAAATTGACACTGCTGATTAAATAATGCGAATATTACTAATCGGAAATAGTAGTAGATATCTGAATACCCCTTCTCTCACACACACGCACACAAGCTATAAATTAATCACACTGCAACTCTTCTTTGATCCCGGTCCTAATTTTGTTTGTCTCTCGCTTGGGGTGTGGGTTTGCTGAAATAAAGAGAAACAGACGAATTTTTGTCGATTTCTGTTTCTTATTCTTATTCCTTTGCTCAGTGTATACTGTCGATTCTGATTACTTCCTCTTGTACAATATAGGAAGTAAAACTTACCTAGAACTGAATGATTTTAAATGCAGTCGAAGAACAAGAACGAAAAATCATGCGTCAAGCATAGATTATGTAACACTTTCCAACGGTTTCAAAATAATTTTACAAATCATTACCGTTTAATAAGCTGAAAGAT
Organism: Maratus michaelseni; assembly: GCA_963931845.1. NCBI lineage: Eukaryota > Metazoa > Arthropoda > Arachnida > Araneae > Salticidae > Maratus > Maratus michaelseni. The sequence continues at coordinate 111,873,500 of OZ007598.1, read as the reverse complement.
AACATCTAAGTAAACTATTTGGAAAACGCATAACATATTTAAAAACGTAATTTCAGGAATTTCCAACCTATACAATATTCGGAAAAATATCCGAATACTTTTATTCAGCCCTGTATATGATCTATAGATTTGTATATATACTACATAGGATGCTAAATTTTAGTTAGGAAACGCGTAGCACAATTTAAAATTCTCCTTCTAGAGTTTCTGTCAATAAACGGAAAATGTTCGTGAACTTTTGTGCTGCCCTGTATAGGATCTACAGAATTTATACACACCAAGTAATAGACAAAAAGTGAGTTCAATTTAAAATCGCGTTCAGCAACTTAAAACGCACTTCCAGGAATTATTGTTAACAAACAGTACAGAATTCTTTTGTGTGTCCCTGTAAATGAACGATAACTGCTATACACACAATATTCTGTAGTAAGCCTCTTGTAATGCACCTTAGTGATATATATAAATTTCAATGCGTTTAAAATAGTGAAACATTATTTAATTAAACCGCAAACGATTTTTCTCCATAGACGTAATGTAACGGAATTCTTTTGACTGTCCCTGTAAAGTAACTATAAGTGCTATGCACACCCTATTCCATATTAAACTTCTTGTAATGCACCTTAGTGATATATATCAATTACAATGTATTTGAAATTGCGTAACATCATTAAAATAAACCGCAAAGGATTTTTCCCCATAGACCGTAATGTAACGGAATTCTTTTGAGTGTCCCTGTAAAAAAACTTTAAGTGCTACACACTTCAGTTGAAATAGAGAACATGCTATAGATAACGACAATAATATATAAATATTGCAGGGCAATCCGAGTATATTTACGGGACTTAGAGCATGGACAGACGGCAGACGGTCATAGGGGCAGACAAACCGAAGTCATAAGTACTTTTCAACTAAGTTGGAAAGTGTTAAAAAGGGAATACGTTCTTTTATTTTTAATTTTATTTCTTCGTTATTTTTTTCTGGTGCCAGTATTTCTTTGTTTTATTCATGATTGGTGTACTGTAGAGTCAAGTCTTCTGTGATTGCGTTGTTGAGTTTTAGCAAATTTTCTGTTAATATAAAGAATAGTTATAGAATCAAAAGGAAGGCACTACCTGTGTCTGATAAATTGAATATTATATAAAAATTATCTCCGAAGGCCATGCTAAATCAAAATCTAATGAAAGAAAATCTGCCAGATCCCGTGCAGAAATAAACAGCTTCAAAAACAGCAAGTGTGGCCGTAACCTTATTTTTCCCTTCAAACCTCAATCAGCAACAAATTGTTCGATTTCAGAATAATCGCGCACGATCGTCACTACGATTACATTTCTGTCCAAGTAATCTCTAAGTTTTGCAGCTGCGATTTTTTGCTTTTCGGTCAAACATTCAATTGTAAAACATTTCGAATGTAGAATTTGGGAGGGATTCGATGACTATCACAATTGTTATTTTCTACTATGGTGCGTGTTTTCGATTGTAGAATTATCGAGCAATCGCCGATCGGTAATAAAGGACAAATGCTCAATAAATCGAACATCGATTATCTTAGAAACTTGTTAGCCGCGAACCTATTATCCACCTATTAAACGATATCACTCACCCACATGAAAAGTGAAAAAACTTCAAAAAATTCATTTTGTGTACCATTGCAGTAATAAATCTGATTTATACATCTTGCTGCAGAAAATTCGCGTTCAGAAGTGTCAGAAGATGTCAGAAGTGTAGTACGTCTCGAAGACAACTAGATTACGCTCTATGACCATTTGACACCACATAAGGGGTGCAAATTATGTGCGGGATAAATTTACTCAATCCTCCAACCCTCTTCTACGTCTTCATTCTTAAGGGTTTTTCACATTTATTCACTCTTTTACGGCTACATGCAGAGCTAAGAGCAATACTTTTATGTTACAGTAAAAACATGCGAATCTTCTTTTGCCTCTCCTGTGAAATGCAATACTCTTTAGTTGTGTCACTTTTCTTCATATGTTAGAAAGCTCATCATCGTCAAACAAATTTTAATGTTACATTCCGATTATAACTATAACAGAAAGTTAATAATTTATTTTGATTTAGATGATTTCCTTATCATCTTTTGTATATTAAAAATTCTTATTTAATTTAATTTAATTAATTAAAACTATTAATTAGCCTCGATGAGTTTTATAAGATGTTCATTTTTTTTTCTTTTTTTGCTTCGATATTTGATAGATACTCTTTCAGTGCCATTGATAAAATGTCACGGTACATCATAAATTTAACATTTTTGCTACGTTGTTCCATTTATTTGTAATAAAAATTCATTGTTTTATCAAGTGTCTTTTCGTACTTGGCTCCGAATTGATGATTTTCTGCTGCAATTTTTGACATTGCTATTAATTTTCTATCCAAGGACAAAGGCGAACTTGCCTTCTAACATATTACATCATATATTCTCTTAGCAGGAGACTTTAAATGGTTGAAATTACATGAAAACATGAATAAATAGCAGTGTAAAGGTCAAATACTAAGCAAATCGACAATTGATTCACATGAAAATACAGCTAATGCTGAAAATCTCATCAGCGTGAAGCAAGTTTTAACGCTATTTGCTGATTATAAATGGTATAAAGTTCAAAAGCTATTTTGATTTAGATGAGATTCAGCTGAAACAAATCCTATTAAATTTGTGAAAACTGCGTTGTATTTCATTCGATATTGAAGACTTTTTGACTATTTTTCTTCTACTTCGGTATTGGAGAGGTTTTTATTTTCAATGAAGGAATGACATGTCATAAATTTGAGAAATTTGCTACGTTTTCCCGTTGCTCATAATAAAAAGTTCATTGTTTTATCATATTTCTTCCCGTGTTTGGCCCCCAAATTAATTGCGAAAATTTTCCCATTTGTATTAATAAGAAAAAAACACCACTTCACTTCTGATGAGGAGAATTAATATTTTTTCCAATTCCCCTAACATCATTTTTAAGAACGATGAAAAAACAAAGAAATCGACCTCTCAATTAAGAATATCGCTGAAGAAACTATAAATTAATTAATTAATTTTGTATACAATTATTAAGAAGCAGTTATATTGTATGTGAACATTTTTTATAACAATTCGTGACTATTACGATTATGTTAATTATTTTTTATGTGTTTCTATGGAAATGTGCGTATTGTAAAAAGTTATTTTTTTTTCAATGATGAATGAATGGCGAGAATGAGCATGAAAAATACAATGGGGGCGAAAGCTTTATAGTCTTGTATTTACGATGGTGGGGAAAGCTGCTCTGTGTTTGGGGGTATACAAACTCGACCATATCATTGACTTATGCGGTGGTTTTCATCACTCCGATTGTAGGACATTTAATGGATCGCCAATCAGTGAGGGGGAGGGATGTTTATAGCGCCCCAAAAGAAAGTTTTAAATCTATATATATATATATATATATATATATATTTTTTTTCTCTTACATGGCACGAAAATAGCGCTGAATTTGTAGTTTGCCGTTTGGCAACAATCGTAGTATACGCAGCGACGATTCTCATTGGTTCGTTTTACGGTGTCGTGATACATTCAGCGAATCAGCTTTCTGATTAAGACTTTCTTTTAGTCACAGCAGAAAACGTTTTGTTTATATTTTGTTGGCGTCATACATAGCGTCTGCGTACTGTTTTTCTAACAGTTTTAAATGAATTTTAGCCGTGCTGTACAATATTATAGACGAAATTCAGAGAGGATCTCTTTTTAAACGCAGATCATTTGATCGATGTATGAATAGAAATGCCATTGGTTCGTTTTGCGATGACGTGTTACATTCAGCGAATCAGCTTTCTCATCAAGACTTTGTTTTATACACAGCAGAAAACGTTTTGTTTACATTTTTTAGCGTATGCATAGTGTCTGCGTAGAGTTTTTTAAAGACTTTTAAATGAATTTAATCCGTTCTGCGTAATATTATAGGCAAAATAAACGTCATGTTGTGGAATGTGTTTTAAATTAATTGTGTTTCCAGGTAATATTTCCATAACGTTAAAATGATTTATGCCCATTGGTAGCACCAATTAAATGCATTTTTAATTGTGTTTCCATTAAAGTTTTCAATTACTTTTTTTTATTAAGAAAATTTTTTAATTTCATATGTTAAAAAAAGATTTTTAATTTCATCTGGCTAGAGTTGCTGCAAAAAGTGGCAAGCCACAGAAGCGAGCTAGTACCGCGTAGCTGTCCCAATGTGAATTGCCTTGCAATTCATGGGGATTGGCGAGCGTTAGCGAGAAGAAGGCTGAGCGCCCTAGTATGATATACCGGGTGATTATAATTAAAGTTACGATTTCAAAAATCGATAATTTTAAAACTACTGGTCAGAATGACTTGATATTTTAGCAGAACAATCGTTAGGCAATGGAATTTTGTTTGGCGAAAGAAAAAAAATAGTTCCAAATTGTGCGGATAGATGGCGTTGTCAGGGTAATGTCAGGGGAAAGACCAAAAATGTATTCTTGAACCCTTTCCGGCGTGGAGTAGATTTGTTTGCAAAATGATGAAATAATAGACTGACACCGGAATTTACAAACGAATCCATTAGTAAAAAGAAACTTGCTTATTTTTCTGGTTCTTAATGAAAGGAAAATTTTAATTAGATACCGGGTGATTATAATTAAAGTTACGATTTCAAAAATCGATAATTTTAATTAAAACTACTGGTCAGATTGACTTGATATTTTAGCAGAACAATCGTGAGGCAATGGAATTTTGTTTGGCGAAGGAAAAAAAAAAGTTTCAAAATGTGCCCATAGATGGCGCTGCCTGGGTTGACATTGTCTGAAGATATGCAAATTACTAATACGTGACATGCGCACCGCAGACATAGCAACCATAAAAATGCAGAGCAGCAGCTCTTTGCCTGAATGCTTCATCATGACTCTGACTATGAAGGATCGCGCTCTGCTCTTGAAGCTTTTTCATAAGAACGATGACTGTGCACTTACAGCTATTAGGAAGTTTCGGACATTAAAATCCATAAAAAAAGGTCCAATAGCAACAAATGGTCTGCAAAAAATGATTGCTAAATTCGAAGAGACCGGTTCATTTGACGTTAAACGGGGTAGAGGAAGGAAACCAGTTTCAGCTGCGGCAGTGGAATATGTGGCTACAGCATTACAGGAACATACTGACAGTGATGCTGGAATCAGCAGTGCAAGGGGGATTGGCCGAATGCTGGATATGCCGAACAGCACGGTGCGTAAAGTCCTACGGAACGTCTTACGCTGTTATCCGTACAAGATAACTCATGTGCAGGAGTTGCTACCTGCTTACCTGGAAGCACGTCAATCTTTTGCACTACAATTTCTTGTCCGGATGGAAGTGGACAACGGATGGCCATGGAACATTCTGTGGTCTGACGAAGCCCACTTTCATTTGCAAGGTTCTGTAAATACGCAAAATTGCAGGATATGGGCGACCGAGAATCCGTCCCAGCTACAGCCATTACCTCTTCAGTCTGAAAAGGTCACTGTGTGGTGCGGAATAACGGCAGCGTTTATCGTCGGTCCATTTTTCTTCGAGGAGATCACACCTGCGGGTCCCGTTACCTGCACAGTTACTGGAAAGCGGTATGAAGCACTTTTGCGTAACCATGTTCTTCCGGCACTTCAACAGCGTCAGTGTGTGGATCGCATAATATTCATACAAGATGGCGCTCCTCCGTACATTGCTACTACTGTGAAGCAGCTACTCAGTGATAATTTCGGAGATGATAGGATCATAAGCCGCCATTTTCCAACAACGTGGCCGCCACGTTCCCCCGACTTAAACCCGTGTGATTTCTGGCTTTGGGGGTACCTGAAGAATGTTGTTTATAGCGGGCGGATTCAGAATCTAGCCGACTTGAAGGCAAGCATCACACAACACACCCATTGCATTAGTACAGATACCCTCCGATCTGTTGTGGAGCATGCCGTTTTGCGCTTCCAATTAGTAGCGGAACAAGGCGGAGGGCATATTGAGCAACTTATGCCTTAATAATCAGTAAGGTGTTTGTTCCATGAAGCTCTTTTTTTTTTTTCATTTTTTGTCATTATCGCTGTCGTCGCTGTAAACACGTAGTCTTGTCTTTTCGCTAATAAATTTTTAGTAAATCTCTGAACTCTATTTTTTTCCTTTTGGCAACATCATTCCTATGTTTAACCCTTTAACGGGCGGTGGTCACAAAAAAGGACACCCAATTTTAATTCTAAAACTGACAAACGGCACCAAGAATATTTAATTAAAATTTTCCTTTCTTTAAGAACCAGAAAATAAGCAAGTTTCTTTTTACTAATGGATTCGTTTGTAAATTCCGGTGTCAGTCTATTATTTCATCATTTTGCAAACAAATTTACACCGCGCCGGAAAGGGTTCAAGAATACATTTTTGGTCTTTCCCCTGACATTACCCTGACAACGCCATCTATCGGCACAATTTGGAACTATTTTTTTTCCTTCGCCAAACAAAATTCCATTGCCTCATGATTGTTCTGCTAAAATATCAAGTCATTCTGACCAGTAGTTTTAAAATTATCGATTTTTGAAATCGTAACTTTAATTATAATCACCCGGTATATCTCTATTTTTTATGTAGAGTATAAGAGTTTTTTGTGAATGAAGCATTCAACTAAACCTGATGATGATGTAATCTTTAAAGTCAAGCCTACAACATGTGTCAAGATATGGTCATTTTTTAAAGTTCAAGTTGATTTATTTTAAATTATTCTATAACGGGCGTACCTACGTCGAAATAGGGTTAAGATTCTCAACTGTGCATTTTATGTTAAGTTTCTCAAATAAGCATATTATATTTTTACGAGTCTCAAAAGTTTTGTATTGTTATAATTATTATCTTTCAAGTAACTAGAGTAATATTGATTTTTTTTAATGAAATATCCAAATGTGAAGATATAGACCGGGAGGCGGCAGCACAGACAATCACCTCATCGAGTTCACGGTTGAAATTCCAGAATTAGTTAAAACTTAATTCGTATATTAAAAGGCAATCGCTCTGCCAAGTCATATCTTGGTGGAAAACACCCAAAAATCCGATTTTAGCGGTTGACTCGTAGGTTTATCATTGCGTTTTCCTGCACCCAAAAGTATGAAAACGTGAAGGACTGGGAGCAGGAACACACAATGGTAAACCTACGAGACAACCGCTAAAATCGGATTTCCGGGTGTTTTCCACCAAGATATGACTTGGCAGACCGATTGCGTTTTAATATGCGAATCAAGTTTTAACTAATTCTAGAATTTCAGCCGTGAACTGATGAGGTGATTGTCTGTGCTGCCGCCTCCCGGTCTAATATTAAAATATGTAAAAGTAAAAAATGTTTTGAACGGAATAATTATTAATTAAGTGACTTTAATAACATCTATTGTATATAGATCCAGTGCACTTAATTAATTATTATGTGGATTTTTGTGTATATATATATATATATATATATATCTTTAACTAGATTTATTCTACATCATAATTATATTGTTTTTAATGAGAATATATATATTCAATGCTGTGGATTACCACAGGGTGGTATTGTTTCTTCAATTCTTGCAGAATTATATTTATATTATTATGAACGTAATTCACATATTGCTAATTGTAAAATGTACCGTTATATAGATGATATAATTGTCTTCTATTTTAATAATAATTCAAATTATTTACTACCAATAAAATATCATAAAAATTTAAATTATAGTTTCAACCTTATGGTAAATAATGAAATTAATTTTCTTGATCTTAAGATAATTCTTAAAGATAATAAAATTTTGTTTGACATTTATGACAAAAGAAATGATTTTACATTTAAAGTTAACTTATTTACTAATTATAAGTCTTGTATACATAAATCAGTATTTGTAAATATTTTACTAAATTTTGCACATAGAATAAACAATCTTTGTTCTAATAATTTTAAAACTCAAAATTTAAAACTTATTCTTCAACATGCAGTAGAATATGGCTATCCCTTTTATTTAGTTAAGTCAATTTTACGAATATAAATTTTGCTTTCATTGGGGTTTATATGTTTGCACATTCTATCTGTTAAAACACTTACATTTTGATTACTGATATATTTGGCTAAAGAATGAATTCCTTTATGTGAGAGCTGAGTGGGAATATTTTGGTTAAATATCTTTTATTAATTAAAAAATTTAAATAGTAAATTCTAATTTTTTTTTTCTTTTCTAGGGAGAGAACTTTAAATATAATATTGTTCCAATAAGTGCGTTGCCATATTGGAGATTTAATATTTTTTTTTTCCCTTGCCAGGTAGAGAACATTTAACAATTTAGTTAAATGCTTTTTTATTTTTTATTTTTTGCAAGATATTAGATTCAATACGTGAGGTTAACATATTGGAAATGTTTGGTTATTTTTAGCTATCAGTGTGTGAAATCTAATTTTATTTTTCAGAATAAATAATATTTAGCAAGATGTTAGTTCCATTAAGTGTGTGTAGCCATTTTGGTATTTCTTTTAAACTTGCATTGTTATTTATAAAATGAAAATCTAATTTTATTTTTCAGGGTTAATAAAATTTTGCAAGATGTTAGTTCCAATAAGTGCATGTAGTCATATTGGTAAATCTTTTAAGCTTGCATATAATTATTTATAAAATGAAAATTTAATTTGACTTCTACAATAATATTTTAGATTTTATGGGTTTATTTATGTTTTGAAATTATTTAAATGTTGACATATGTAAAAATAAATAGATAAAATAATTTTATACTGAAAATTTACTTAATCAAAATAATTAATAGTTATTTAGATATTGTTTTAATCTTTAACTAGATGGCAGCACCATATAATGATTTTAAAAAAACTATTACTATTATTCTTTAGTATTATTTTTTAGTTATTGTTTATTATAAAACCAGATGGCAGCACCATATAAATTTTCACAATTTTTTTTTTCTCTTTTAACTGAAAACTTGGAATACAAGTGAAATTTTTAAATATTCCAATAATATAATATATATATTAAAATTATTTAAGTTAAAAAATATTTTTAGTAAATGAATTTATAGTTTTTATATTATTTATTTGTATTTTTATATTTTAAATTAGAAATAGTTAAAATCACAATGGTTAAATTAATAACTGCTACTTTTAGAAAATTAACTGTAATTTTAACTTGTACGTTTGAATTCACTTATTCACTTTACCATGTGCTTAGCACAAAACATTTTTGGCTTCGGATTCTGGACAAATTTATGTTGTAATGTATAGATTTTCTTTGTCTTCCTTTGTATTTATTTGTTTATAAATGGATTTATTTTCTTCCGTTTGATTTGTAGTGTTCTATTTTCAAAGGTATCCTTTTTTTTTTTTTTTTCCAATTTCTTTCCAATGATTGTTAGGGCTTGGAATTGTCACAAAATTTTGGCTTTAAGCTTGTGACAGTTACAGAAAACAATCATTCTTTGCTTATAATGTGGTTTCCCAGCCCTTGAAAAAGTAAATTACATTATAAGCTTGCATTTGTGTTTTTTTTTTTTACTTATGTTTCACTTTTTGAATAAATACTTCATTTGTAGGACTATGTTTTATAATGTGTAATTTGACATAGCTATTTGGGATAATAATTTCATTGCATTTGGTCCGTTATTTCTGTTTCAATGGTTAATTTTTGCAATAAGTTTATATATATATATATATATATATATATATATATATATATATATATATATATATATATATATATATATATATTATATATATATATATATATATATATATGTTACATTATTAAATCTTATTTTGGGATGTTTCTCTGTTTTATAATAAATTATCACCAGTTTCACTATTTCCTTATTCCTTAATAATATCTATCATTAATTCTATTTAATTCTATTAAATTTCCCTTAAATTCATTATTATTTTGCCCAATTTACTTAAATATAAAGCTCTCAGTTACTCTTAAATTATATCATAAATTCTGATCATTTCTGTGAATTCGAATGTTTTTTCGAAAGCCATTTTATTTTATTTTTATTTTTCTTATTTCCTGGTTTCCCGCTCTCGTCCGGTTCACTATAAAATGCGTCCGCTTAGAATATGTTAGAACTATTTACTTTATCATCCTCATTGGTCATGACGTAGATTGTACACGTATTCCAAATTATCTCATTGGTTAGAAGACGCGTTACGTCATGATCTGGTACCTTTCCGCTTATTCACAAAAAGCGAGTGTAACAGTGCTTCCCTCAGTTTTTTTGGCCGTTTTGCAGTTGTTAACAGTCCCCTGGCTGCGTTTTTTAGTCATCCTGCATTCTAACTAATTCTAATAGTAGTAGTATTCTAATAGTTGTCGAGAAGTATGATCATATTCGATGTATTTTAACCCCAGCTTGTGACGACTATTTCAGTGAGAGACGGCACTGCCCATTTGAATCATCTGAGAACTGCTTCCATGTCGATTTTTGAAATAAAACATGGAACTCTGAATCGAATGTCTTTTTCTTCATACTGGAGAAACACCCACGATTGCCTAGATCCGCTACGACGACTGCCACTATATTTATTCTTCGGATAATCGACAACTGCGTCCAGTTTTATTCATCGAAAGAACAACCCACTTCACTTACATAATTAAACTGCAATTTCGTACACCTCATCGCCAATCTTCTTCAACGATTTCGTCGAATTATAACATATATATATATATATATATATATACAGTCGAACCCCGCTATAATGAACCCGGGATATAGTGAACACTCGGATATAGTGAACTTTTTTGCTGGTCCCGTCCGAATTCCCATTTAATTAATGTTATTTTATACGCTTATAGTGGACAGCTGAGATTTTGGTAGTTCGTTTATAGTGGACTCAAATTTTATTTTCCCAGATTTCTTTTTTCAGTTCTCCAACTTTAAACTAGTTGTGACTGCAAATGATGACATGGCTTTATATTGTGTCAAATTTAACTCTTTCACGCTCATCGCTAAACAGCACATGCTTCTTCTTCCCCTCTTCTCCCTATTACAGGAACAAACCTCTCTTCTTCGTTTCTCCCTAATTCTAGGAATAAGTTCTGGTGTTCACTTGCAAACTTCGTCCCCCGCCCCTCGGTATAATCGGAACAGTCCAAGAATGTCCCTCGTTTTACAGTGTCTCTCTTCATTATTCTTTTGATTGATTTGAGATAAGAAGACGTTCTTTCAAGAGCAGCTAAAAATTTTGTAAAAATGGCGAATTCTTTGAAAAGAAAAGCATTTTCGATTGATGATAAGTTTAAAATAATTAAACGTATTGAAGATGGAACAAATCAATCGGCATTGTGCAAGGAATTTTCCTTGTCAAAATCTACAGTTTCGAACATTTGGAAAAATCACAGTGCGACTCTTGCTGCACACAATAAAAATTTTAATTTGGATTCTTCGAAGAAACTACGTCGGGCTGAAAAAGAAAATGTGGAAGAAGCTCTATTAAAATGGTTCACCATACAGCGGGATAGAAATCTTCCTGTGACCGGACCCATGCTTCAAATTAAAGTGAATGAGTTTGCCGAAATATTCAGAGAAAACAGTTTAGTGTGCTCTAATGGATGGCTGGATAGGTTCAAAAAACGGAACAATAATTCTTGTGGAAAGATTGTTGGTGAAGCAGCAAGTGTTTGTGCATCGGATGAAGAAAAGTGGAAAGCTCAAGTGTGGCCGGATGCAATCCAGGGTTATGAAGAGAAGGATATTTTTAATGCTGACGAAGCTGGATTATTTTACAGAATGACTCCCGATCAGACGTTAAAATTTAAAGGAGAAAAGTGCACTAACGGGAAGCTCTCGTAAGTGAGAATAACTGTTCTTGTGCAAATATGAACGGATCAGAAAATCGAAAATTAACTGTTGTGTGTAAATCCCAAAAACCAAGGTGTTTTAAAAATGTTAAAAAACTGCCTGTCAATTACAAAGCTAATCAAAAATTCTGGATGACTTCCAGTTTTTTTTAAGAAGAACTTCGACAGTGGGATAATAATTTGTTGAAGCAAAAACGTAAAATTGTTCTCCTTGTCGACAATTGCACAGCTCATCCCCACTTATAAAATCTGAAATGCATTAAGCTCGGTTTTCTACCTCCAAACAAGACTTCTGTGCTACAGCCCATGGACCAAGGCGTTATTCGCAAACTGAAGTCCCACTATAGGAAACAGCTAGTGATGCGTATTTTGGAGAACTATGAAGAGGACAATACGGAATACAACATCTCACTTTTGGAAGCAGTCGTTTTGTTGGAAAAGTCATGGAGACAGGTGACATCAGCAACAATCCGCAACTGTTTCCGATGCGCAGGCCTTTCGAAAGATGTGTTGTGGGAAGGAAAAGATGCCAACGTGGAGGACGAAGATGAAGAAATCTTACCAATAGCTCTGTGGCTGGAAAAGCATAATGTGAACATTTTTCCAAGGGACGTTACTGAGCACTTCGTATCTTGCGATAATGAAGTGTATACTTCTGGTACTCCCACAGATGATGACATTGTATCTGAAGTTAAACAAAAGAACGATGTTGAAGAAGAGTTAGAAGACGATGTTGAAGAAGAATTTGAAATTTCGGCACCGTCTATCTCGGAAGTGAAATCGGCATCAAATATCCTGAACATTTTTTTTCTATAGAAAATGTGGACCAAAAAATATTAGATTCTTTACTAACTGTTGATAAGAAAATTGATAAACTCTACTTAAAATCGAACTGCATTCAATCAAAAATCACAAATTTCTTCCATAGAATGTAAGAATGAAATCAAGTTTTAGTAAATAACTTTTTTCTTTTTATTATTTGATTTATAGTCAATTTAATTAGTTAATAATTTGTAAGTAAATAATGTATTATAGCAATCATTATTTTTAACAATACATCATATACTAAAAAATCAATAATAACAATCATATGCAAAAAAATATTTTCATTTTAAAGAATTTGGATATAGTGAACCATCGGTTATAGTGGACATATTTCTGGGTCCGTAGACGGTTCACTATAGCGGGGTTCGACTGTATATATATATATATATATATATATATATATATATATATATCTGTTAGAAGACTCAGTAAATATTTAATTTAAAATTTATCTCATTATTCTTTGCTTGCATAATGTGTTTATTTTATTTTAAATTAGGGGCCTAATTCAGCTGCTTAAAATAATTTAATGCTAATTCTGATAGGGAGTTCAGTAATTATAGAATCTCAAAAGTTAGACTTTCACCGAAAATTACGCAACGCATCCTTATTAAATTTAAATATTTTAGGTTAACTTTAATGTATGTTAACTCTATCTAGAGAACGTACGATCACATTAATTATTCAAATATTTATCAAGTATGGACAAGATGACTGGGAGGGTTGTAAAATTTTCCAGCCTAATTTTAGAAAGTGCCAAGATCAGTGATTCCTAACTTGGGGAGTACGCCCAAGGGAGCAACTTGATTTTTAAGGGGGGTAATTCCATATTCATTAACCAATTCCCTATCAGTTTATTTTTGTCATATTTTGATTAAATAATGTTGCTGATTAAAAATAAAATGCAATACCTGCAGATTTCTAAAATAAAATTTTAAAAAATAAGTTTTTTATAAATATTGAAAACTTTTCTATACAAAATTTTAAAAGCAACTTTTATTGGACAATTTATAAATAGTTGGACACCTTTTTTTTTTTTTTTTTTTTATTATTTTAGTTTATAACATTTTCCGGTTGTATTGTGTTTTAGAATTTTTCAATTATTTTTTCGTTTAATATTTATATGATGAGACCTGTATTTTTATTCGCTCTGCAATATATCAAATGTCACATTAAGAAACTTTTACTCATGAAACTACTTAAGGCTGTATCTAAAACTGATTTCTTGTTCCCATTTAACTTAAAAAATATTTGAAATATCGCAGTGAGGTATTTATCTTCTTATAAAATTAATAAATTTCCAAACGGACATCACAGAAGAAAATGGATGAACTACAAACTTCTTATAGCTTCCATGCAGGCCTCATACGCAGTATATAAATATACATCACGACATTGTACATGTTAAAATTTAAAATCACCCTATACTTGGTGGTCAACTACCGATAATGCAGAACGGAAAGCCCGCTAACAGGAAAATGTATTATGCACTCTAAAAACGACATTTTCAAAACTGAGCAAAAAATACTCAAATCTGAATATGTCGCATAGTCAAAATGGCTCCGAATTAAAATTATTCAAGTTTGAAACATGTATAAGGTAAAGCCAGGAGAGATGGCGCGGTCGGAGAGATTGCGCACATAGAGGTTCGGAGGAAAGGAGTAGAGTGAGCGCGCAGTGACTCCAGGTAGTTGTACAACAGCAGTAGTTGAGTGTCTACTTGAAAGTGCACGTTGATTGTTTTGAGCGTCTAAGATAAAACATTGCTATTTTGTTTTGTTTTTACCCAAAGTAAGTGCTTGAATTTTCATAACTATTCATAAAAATTTCTATATAATGTCAGTAGTACAAAATATTTTAAATTTTAACGATTTCTCATAAGCTACTAATCTAGACTAACAATGTGAACATCAACGGTTCGTTTTAGTAGCAGCCATGTTTAAATAAAAGACCGCGCAATCTCTCTTAACGAAATTGGAGAGTTTGCGCAGCTGCTACTTAGAAGAGATGGCGCATTGTTCCCATTAGTTTCCATGCTAGGAGAGATTACGCAGCTTATTGGTAAATTTGCATAAAAAATGAAAAATAAAAATGGACTAATTTTAAGTTAAACGTGCTATCAAGTAACTTAATGTTATTTTGTAATCTTATCTGGACTTGCTTTTTCTGATTCTTTAACATTTTTTTCCCTTTAATTAGATTTTTTTAATCGTTTTTAAATTATTTCTTTTTTCTGATTCTTTAACATTTTCCCCCTTTAATTAGATTTTTTTAATCGTTTTTAAATTATTTCTTTTTTCTGATTCTTTAATCATTAGGTTGAAATATTCACTCCTAATACAACAATATTTGTTCACAAAAACCTTACAACAGTGTCATTTAAGTGTAATTATTATTGTTAACAATTTAATTGTAGTTATTATTAGTAACAATCTCTCCTACCCATGTGCGCAATCTCACCAACCCTGTAAGGACAGATTGCGCAAAATAACTTTCTTGGTTTTATGACAACTGTTCTATTAAATTGCAACATAACAACAAAATACCAATGGAAATGCATAAAAAGCAAATGAAGTCAAAATTATTCACGGATAGTTTAGCAAAAAATTAATATTTAGATTTTTTTATTGTTATTCTTTTGAATTGTGCGCAGACTCTCCTAGCTTTACCTTATACTCATTTCTGAAAACATGACCACACTCAAGAATAAAACATCATGTGCTCATATTTGAGTATGTCCATGTTTCAAAAATGAGTTTGAACTGATTCTAATCATTTTTGTGGATGTCCATGTTTCAAAAATGAGTATGAACTGACCTCTATGTGCTCAGTTTTGAGTATGTCTTTGTTTCAATATTCTGAGTATTTCTGGTATTTCAGAATTGAAAGCAATGGATTTGAAACAAAAAGCATATTTGAAACAAAAAGTTTTATAACAAAAAGAAAACGTCGATTTACTCAGATTTGAAAGTGTGATTTTTCTCAGTGTGGTGGTATTGATAGACTGGTAGGGACTGCTCAGACGAGGAGACCAAGTCTGTAGAGCATATATGTCTCTCTCGGTTCCCTTTATTAAGGTCTTAAAAAAAATAATAATTCTGAATTCAGCCAAAGCTGAGTTTGCCGTTAAACAAAAGAAGAACCAAGTCCGGCAGAGAGGGTGACAACACCCTCTCTGCCGGACAACAAAAGAAAAAAAATCTACTTAAAATTGATACAGATGGTAACATCCATAAATGTTACTTGTGTATTGTGTTATTCAAGAGGCCTGATTACCGCACAAGCGAACTAGGCCACAGCCTTGGGCCTGCGTCGGCAGGAGCACCAAAAATTATTTCAAAAAATTTCTTAAAAATGCAGTTTTCTGCAATGATTTGTTCAAAAAAAAGAAAAAAAAAGATTTTGGTCAACTGCAACCGTATTGTAATATCTAATGATACAAATCATAGGTAATATGCACAATTGTAAACAGTTTCACCATCTATTCAATGCGAAATCTTCCTGTTGGAATTTTGCAACCGTTCCAAAATTTTCTAGCTTCTCCCGACTCCTGGCAGAGTGTTAGATGATGTCCATTTTTATCTTCACAAAATTTCTTGAAGAAACTCTCAAATTTTGCACAAAAATTTTGCGGTGTGAAGAAGGCCCAAAAAGGATACTAGTCCTTAAGTCCCAAACAACCGTAATGGGGCTTTGGTTATTCATAGTGAAATCTTATTGTCCAAAAACTTTCCACCTGTTCTCAATAAAGTCCTAAAATCAATTATACAATTTAACAATACTTTCAAGTTTAAAGCAAAATTTGAGAGTTTCTTCAAGGAAATTTTGTGAAGGTAAAAATAAAGATCATATAATACTCTGTCAGGGGTCGGAAGTAGCACGCAACAAGTAGCGAAACTACTGTAGTCTCTACTTTTTACAGTCGCTACTTTTTTCAGTGTAACGCTTTACATTTTGAACAATGTAGTGTAGCGAGTAGCGCGATACAAAAAATCAGTAGTTTAAAGCGAGAACTTATGCTAATTATGCTAATTTTTACGCTGCTTTAGGAAAAATAATATGTACGATTCTGCAAATCACGTGGCTGAAATTTGCTTCTTTTGTTCAATATTTGTTCTACTCAACAATTTGCCAATCTCAGCGACAAATTTCAGCTGCAGTGTATTAGCAACGTATCGCTGAAGTGATAGCATTTTCCTATTGACACTAAAATCAAGTACTAACCTCCCCAAAAGAATTAATTTTCTTGCTGGCAACATTTTTCTATTTACTCGTTATTAGGTCTTCATGTTTCGGCTGGATTACTTATTATTCGAAATTGCTTTATTTATAGATTTATTTATTCTTCTGCATTTAGAGTTGTTTTTCTGTAATTTTCTAATATTATAATATTTCTTTTAATTTTGCTACGAAAGTTGTAATGTGTGTATAGACTAACATGTTGGAGACAAACACGAAACATTTTTCTTTGTTATCTTATTTTTTTAATTTTTTTATGTTATCGATTATGTCGTATTTATTTAATTGTATCTCGGCAGTCGTGATATAACGGGGGGTCGCTTTATTATTTAATCAGTGTCTTCAATTTCTAGTGTAAATTGAACCTTTTGACAAAATCTGAAAGTATTGAAATATGACTGTACTTTTGTAAAGTAGTGTGTAGTCGCTACATTTTAAAACAAGTAGTTATAGTTGTAGTTAACTACATTTTCAATAAAGTAGTTGTAGTTGTAATTAACTACATTTTCAATAAAGTAGTTGTAGTTCGCTATAATAAAAAAGTATTTTTTCCGACACCTGCGCTTTGCTTTCGCATTCAGGTAAATTGGCAAAGCACAACAAAACTCTTCTTTAGATATATATGGAAGATGTATGACTTTGTTGCATTTATAAAATTATTTCAAGCGTATTCGAGAAAATATTTTTCCTGTGTGGAAAGCTAATAAACAGTGTCATGATTTGTTATTGTCAGCGCCCGACTTAGACTTTGTAGAGCCCCGGGGCAAGCATTATTCTGGAGGCCCTCTTTCTATAGATCCATAGAAATTTTTCTTGAATTATGCTGAAATGACTACATTTCATATATAAATTTCGTACTAGATACTATTCTTATCTGTATACAGGGTATCATAAAAAAGATGATCATAACTTTAAAAGATGATAAAATAATTTAATTTTGTATAGGAATATAAAGCCTCATGCGAGCCGTTGAAATGCAAATACGTCTTTCAGTCATTCTTGGTTATTTGTCATAATAACGTATGTCACAAGATGTCTAAAAGAAAACTTCCCCCAGTTGGTCATAATTAATGGTTTTAATTTGCCTTGTTGGAGGAAAACGTCAATAACGAATTTCTCTTGAAAACAATGAACTATTAAGTGATTACAATAAAATTTTAATCATTAGCTTTCTGATGATGTAGTTGGTTCATATTTTTGTGTTTGTTTTTGGAAGAAGAGGGCATGGGGTACGAAAACATGGGAGAAGGTCCCTCCCCCTCAAATCATTGAAAAGTAATAATTTTTGACACTCTTTAGCAAATTTTTACATTTGGCTCCCCATTAACGAAAATCCTGTGTACGCCCATGGGGGATAGCTGTCCTGCATTAGTCAGGCCCTGGTCATTGTTAATGCTCTTTCTAGATTCGTCCATGTGAATAAGAATTCATGTTTTAAATAATTAGTTAAGAGTTATTATGTTAAAAATAGGGAGAGGAGGAGGCGAGGATTAATCATGACTTTGGATTTGCTGAGGTGGCACGTGGAAACCACTGGTCTAGACCTTCCCAGCAACTTCCATCCCAAACTCTCTCAGCTGCTGACTTTAAATGGTTAAAATACGCTGATAGCAGATGACAATGAGGAAAGCATCAAGTAAAATTCTGCAAATAAAATAAATGTATTCTTGTTTTAAAGCCATTGCTTTTGTTGTACTATTTTGTTTAAAAAAAAATCCCTGACGGCTCGGCTTACAGGCACAGGTAGATTTCGAAGACGCAGACCGTGGGGCGCCTGTTTATTGGAAATTGACCCGATTGGGAAGTACTATTTGCCATGATGCGGCAGTTGGGACCACCCACTTCGAAATATACCTCTGCCTGTAGGCGGAGCCAGCAGGGATTATTTATTTATTTATTTTTGCTGTAAGAGTTGGTTCTATAAAAAACTTAGTATAAAAGTTGTAGATAATATTAAGAAGTTTTATAATAAATGTAAGCGGATTTTATATCTTGGGAATTGACGAAGTTATGATTTTTTTCTTCTGAAATCCCTATCCCCCCCCCCTTGGGGGCATTTTAATAAAATCAAAAATCTGTCATACATAAATTTTTGGCCCTTTTTCTAGAAGTAATAATAACTTTAAACGGATTGGGTATGTATAAAAATTAAGAAGTTATGGCTTTTTTCTGTTTTCACGAAAAGCCCCCATTGCCCCCCCCTTCATAGATAGATAAAGTTTTGAACTGGGGGAGGGAGGGTGTGGTTCTAGGAGTCATGATCGGTGTTGATCTGCAAAAATTTTTCTGGAATTCCAGGAGAGAATGTAATAGGTAGTATTTCTTACGAAATCTACCTATAAAACTGGGGCATCCAACCCAGGCTCCCCGGAATAGAGACTTTTTGTGAAAATCATTTATTTTTTATTGAAAACGCTAATGGATTTTTTTACATTTAATATTTTTTTAGATTCCCCCTAACAACACCAGTAAGCATTTTTATATGAAATATCAGTGGCGTATCCAGGATTTAATTTCGGGGGAGGGGGGCTGACTTAAATTTCGATAATGTTCTGAGTTTTACGAAATATGTTGAACTGCGTTATAAACAGAAATCATGTTTGATAATAATAAGGCCGTAGGCAGAGAAAAACGGGGGGGGGAAGGGATAGAGGAGGTACGGGGCTGAACTCGAGCACCCCCCCCCCCCTCTCTCGCTGAAATCAGTTGAAAAGTGATACTGGATTGTTTCATATACTTCAATTTAAAAGAAAGTCATTGTAGCTTATAATCTATAAAGTTCTCTCCTTCTCCCCTAAATTCTGGCTACGATTCTTGCTTGACAATAAATTAATTTTGCTTGGGACAATTTGAAACAATTTTTTTTTCATAATTTTTTTTTCTATTTTAGCATCAATTCCCTATTACTGCCAAGGCACGTGGGGCACTTTTCCAGAACCCACATATTTAAGGGGCCCAATAATTTATGGTGTTTCAAATCAATTTTATTGTAAACAATCCTAATAGATTAAGAAATTAAAATTTCTAGATTCATTACACAACTTATGTAAGCTAAAATTGTCAGTGATATCATAAGTATTATAATTTTTCTTCTCATTTGAAGATTTAAGTTTTTCATAATGCGCCCAATTTATTTCAGCTTCTTCATATGTGTTCTAAACTTGTTTAAAAATGTTTTAATTTTATGACTATCTTATTTATAAAATATCATTTTCTTTGAGTTGCGTATGTTTTTAAAGTTCGTGCAACATTAGTTCATGTTTATTTAACATAATATTTGAATCTGTCAAGTTAATTTTTACGAAGAAATTTCAATAATAATAATAATCCAACTTCAGTTCACATTTATTCTCAGTCTTTCATTCAAATGGGTGCATTACATAGTTACATTCATACACTTCTCATTCACAGTATTTGTAAAAATGTGATAATCTACGATTAGGGCCAAAAATATTTTCTGTTTCTATGGCCCAAAATTTTAATGTCAGGGTCTGTTCAGGATAAACAAACTTTCTTTGTAAAATCTCTTTTTTTTAATACCAACAAAAATTTAATTCAAAATCTTAGGGGTAGCAAGCATTCCTTCTTCATCTCCCACTTCCCTTCGTATACATGCTCCTGGGATTTTGATCAAACGTATGGCTATTAACCTTCAAGAAATATATGTTAAAAAAAACTCATCAAATTTGTGAAGGAAGGGAGAAGTTAAGAATTAATTGGAAACTAAACATCAGATTTCCCCTTTTTAAAATAAACGGTAAGTAAAATTGTAAGAAAATTTATTTTTAACCTGTGAATTTATTTAATGCTATGCTTCTTTTGTTAAATATTCCAAATGGTAAAAATGCCGATACTAAAGTGTGTCGTGTCAAAATAAGAGCGATTAGAAAAGAGCACTATTCGTAATATTGTACTTTCATAGAAGAGTAATTAAGAATTTTTATCTTTTGATGGATCACTCGTACACTGAAATATTAAAAAAGGCATCTTCCTCCCTGCTCATCAACGGGAAACTTTCTGACACATTTTTAAACTCAAAGGCATTATAGACTGGTAGGCCTGACTATGGAAGAGATTTGGAATCGAGATGAGTTTTCCCTTCTTTGGTAAATTACTTATCGAGTTATAAGTGATTCTGGTAACGTATTAACGACTCGTTTTCGCGTTTCTCAGGCTGCCGCGTCGGGAATCCGAATCAAAACGCCAACTTGGACAGTGCTTTCTGAAAGATTTTCTACCTTTAAAAAAAAAAAAAAAGAGTAAACGTGTTTCGATTGCAAAGTTTCTGAATAAAAAGACCTGTGAATTTCATACCTTTCCTAGCAAAAATGAATTAAAAAATATGTCATAAAGTAGCCAGTTTGTATTGGAGAACAGCCTTAAATCTGGAAAAGCAAGTAACGTAAATAAAACTAGTTCGCTAGTAAAAAGACCAGGAACAAACAAATCAACAGGAGATTATTTTTTTAGTATTACTACTGGGCATCTTTAAAAGTCCCTTCCAAAACCGAAAATCAATAATCTTGCTTGACATTGCCATTCACAAAAAAAAAAATCAGTTCGTATATTCGCTGATTTGGCGATAATGTTTAATGCCACTGCGCACTAATATACCACCTTAGTCTTGGCATCAATTGTTGAAGAGAGTTAAATATTCTTTAAATTAATTAAACTACTTCTAGATCTTGCCAATTGAGCATATTCTATTATCCACTAAAACATGTGTGGAACTGTTTTTCAGTCATTTGAAAATAGATTTTGTGATCTCAAGTAATTTTGATCGCAGGACTGAGAGGCATATGGGGCTAACGAGAAAACAAATTCGTTGCGCACCAGAAAATAAAACAAATTTATCTCAAAAAGAAAGAAACAAAGTCAGTTTCTTTTTATTTCACTGCGACCACTTCGGAAGGGGAATGGAGCTGTTATCCCATACCCCTCCCTTGTGTACTAATATGAGACTAAAGAAAATAGATTGGGTTGTCCATTGCATGACAGAAAAAATAGTTCTAATTTTATCTCAAACATAAAAAGAAAAATCGGCACTTTTTTCATTCCATTTTTGGAGATGCGGGGTCTGTGCTCCATCAGCCCCTTCCCCCTCTTTGGATATGCTGTGGTGTTACTCTGTACTAATATGGGAGTAAAGAGAAGAAAGTGGGTAGTCTGTTGTATAACAAAAAAAAAATGCAAATTTATCTCAAAGAAGAAAAAAATAGCACTATTTTTATGAGATGTTCAACTATTTGGGGAGGGGGGGGCTGTAACCCCATCAGTCCCCTTTTCCTTTTTAGGTATGCTCTGATGTCAATGTCAACTAATATGGGGCTGAAAAGAAGAGAGTGGGTATAGTCTGTTGTATAACCAAAAAAAAAATTACAAATTCATCTCAAAGAAGAAAACAGCACTTTTTTCATGAGATTTTCTACTATTTTGGAAGGGGGGGGGCTGTAACTCATCAGCCCCTTTCTTCTTTTATGGTATGCTCTGATGTCATTGTGGACTAATATGGGGTTAAAAAGAAGAGAGTGTGTAGTCTATTGTATGACAAAAAAATAATACAAATTTATCTCAAAGAAGAAAAAAACAGCACTATTTTCATGAGATGTTCGACTATTTCGGGAAGACAGGGGGCTGTAACCCCATCAAGAAAAAAACAGCACTATTTCCATGAGATGTTCGACTATTTCGGGAAGAGAGGGGGCTGTAACCCCATCAAGAAAAAAACAGCACTATTTTCATGAGATGTTCAACTATTTGGGGAGGGGGGGGGCTGTAACCCATCAGCCCCCTTCTTCTTTTATGGTATGCTCTGATGTCATTGTGGACTAATATGGGGTTAAAAAGAAGAGAGTGGGTAGTCTATTGTATGACAAAAAAATAATACAAATTTATCTCAAAGAAGAAAAAAACAGCACTATTTTCATGAGATGTTCAACTATTTGGGGAGAGGGGGGCTGAGCCCCCTTTTCCTTTTTAGGTATGCTCTGATGTCAATGTGGACTAATATGGGATTAAAAAGAAGAGAGTGGATAGTCTGTTGTATAACAAAAAAAAATACAAATTTATCTCAAAGAAGAAAAAAACAGCACTTTTTTTCATGAGATATTCGACTATTTCGGGAAGGGGGGCTGTAAATTCATCAGTCCCCTTCCTCCTTTTAGATATTCTCTGATATCAATGTGAACTAATATGGGGTTAAAAAGAAGAGAGTGGGTAGTCTGTTGTATAACCAAAAAAAATTACAAATTTATCTGAAAAAAAAAGAAGAAAACCACTTTTTTCATGAGATTTTCGACTATTTCGGGAAGGGGGAGCTGTAAACTCATCAGTCCCCTTCCTCTTTTTAGATATTCTCTGATGTCAATGTGAACTAATATGGGGTTAAAAAGAAGAGAGTGGGTAGTCTGTTGTATAACGAAAAAAAATTACAAATTTATCTGAAAAAAGAAGAAAACCACTTTTTCCATGAGATTTTTGACTATTTCGGGCGGGGGGGGGGGGGCTATAACCCCATCAGCCCCCTTACCATGTTTATGCTGTGATGTCAATGCAGACTAATATGGACTAACGAGAATGGCTAATCCACTGTGTAACAGAAAAAAAATAAAAATTTATCTAAAAAAGCAAGAAAAAAAAGCACTTTTTTCATTTTACTCTTGACAATTTCGGGGGGGGGGGGCTGCAGCCCCATCAGCCCACCCCCTGGATACGCCACTGTGAAATATGTCAATTATATATTTAAATAAAATTTTTTAATTTATTAAAAGCTGTAATTTCATATTGACCTCGTGACAGAAGTTAATAGTTAAAGAAATCGTTAAAAATTTTGTTATCTACAGTAGTTTTTCTTATTCTGATAATTTCAGCGGTTTAAAGCGATTTTTAAATTACACGTCTGTTAAATTTGTGTTTTATTTATACTATTTTATTTATTGCTTAATAAAGTTTTTTAATGAAATTTAATAAAATATATAATATAGAATCATATTTCTTTACTGTTGTATAGATGTAATTGCTTAAAAAATGCATAAAAGCTATTAGAGCTGTTTTATTGCTTCTTCTTTGGGAGACGCAAAAAAAGAACGATATATCAGAATGGACAATAAATCGAGGTGCGGTATAAGGAGGGGCTAATATATTTATCGTTGGAAAGTCAGTTTTGATGTTACCAGCTAACTGACAATAGTACAAACACACTGTCACATTTAGTCACTAAGTTTTTTTTTTTTAATCATATATCATCCGATATTTAACTCCAAATTTCCTTTGAATTTTCAGAAGAACCTTCTATTCTGATTAAAATTACAATTTTAGATCGAAGATATATTCATCTTTTTGAAAAAGTGGTTTCTTTTGTAGCATTAATATCAGATACGTGGGAGATGGACATGCAACTTTCGCATTCCTTTGTTAACCCTTTGTAGCTCAACAGCTCCGATTTCAAATGCATTCAATCAGATGTTAGAATACATAATTTCGAGTCTGTAAAAAATAAGAAAAATATTTTAACATAAAAATAAAACTTTATTGACAAAAAGGGGCTTGTTCCATATCTGCCACAGGAAGAAAATTACATATTTCTCGTAAATATTGTAAATTTTCTAATTCAAAATTGTAAACATTTATGAAAAATCTGTTTTTTGACGTCTCCATCCTTTTTAATTTCGCTAAATTCATAAATTTTATTTTAACAACTACCACGTGAAACAGTTCAAGTAATAAATTAAACTTTGATATAAAAAAAATAACTCAATACCACCATTTTCTTGAGATTCTACGATCAATTTCTATTAACCGCTATGTTGGAAGATAGCAGCAATCAATAAAATCGTCTTTTGACCATCACTTTGTAAATAGCATTCAGTTTCGGGTATGTTTCAGATATACAACATGCTCATACAAAGAGTTAAAAAAAACTCACAATCATAATTTTCGCTACATGACTTTCAGAAAAAACAATCATTTAATTTATCAGTTTGTTTCAAATGATATTATCGCTACCATGTCAAACTATCGAATGTAAAAAAAATGCATTTTTCATTACTTTTAAAAATAAGTCAATTGTCAGCACTAAATTTTATTAGAATTCTTCGCCTAGTAAGAATACTAATAAAATTTATGTGGAGAACAGGGTTGCCAGTTTGGCCTTCTTATTTATTCAGAAATGCCGAATTAATACCGGAAATTTTGAAAGAAAAATTTTTAAACCAAAACACATCGGGCGAAATGCAGTTTTTACTTTAAGTGATCCCGAAATGTCTGTCAATAAATAAAACAAAAATTTTTGTTTGAAATTTCTGAAAGAAAAAAGATGCCTAACTGGCAACACTGTGCTGAAGAATACTATTAAAATATAGTGGTGACAATCGGCCTATTTTTAAAAGTAATGAAATATGCCTTTTTTCACATTCGATAGTTTGACATGATGGTAGCGACGATATATTGGGTTGTCTCGAAAATTTTACCATTTAATTATGTCTAATATCTAATAAATAACAGTTAGAATTTTCCGGTACAATTTAATTTTTCCAAACGGCACGAATTTTCCAGACAACCCAATACAAAAACTTTTTAACTTCAATATTCAAGAAATTTACATTCAAGGCCCTATAAGATATGACCTAGCAAAAAGTTATAAATTTTACTACGTTTATTCCGTTGTTCATAATAAAAATCCATTGTTTTATCATATGTCAGGAATTTTCAGCTTGATACAATAATTTTTTATCAAGGACAAAATACTACTTGACTTCTACCACATTTCACCGTATACCCTCTCAACGGGAGACTTTAAATGGTTGGAATTACATTTATCTGTACATGAAAACGTGATTAATTGACAGTGTAAAGGCCAAATACTCAATAGATCGAGAAACGATTCTCATAGAAATCCATCTCAAGTTGAAATACTTATCGTTAAAAAACGAATTTCAATGTTCCCTGCTGGTTGGGAATGGTTAAAAATTTGAATAACTGTTTTCATTTTCATGATTTGCACTTGGGGCATTTCTTATTTACCTTGAAAGCTACGTTAGACTTCATACAATATTCATGATTGTTTTATAATACATTAGTATTCTAAAGATTCACTTTCGAAATTATTGAAGTAATGACATGCAATAGATTTAAAATGTCTGTTAATACATTTTATAAATAGCATGCTACTCGACTTACACCTTCAAACTGATATTTTAACTTTCTTCTATCTATATAAGAAGAAAGTATTGGATTGGTGAAAAATTTCGACCTGCCATTTTCGATAGATTCATACGTTTTAGAAAGTCCTAAAAGCAATTTGATTGTTTTTAGAAAATGTCTGTTTGTGTGTCTTTATGTGGCACAAATTATGTGGTCGCTCTAACTCCCGAACTACTGCGTAGAATAGGGTGAACTTTCATACGAAGTTCTATCCTTATATGAACATGGTACTGTTTAGGTTTTGGAATCCCCCAGAGGGATGACGGATTCATAGGTTTTCTGTCTGCCTGTGTCTGTATGTGACACAAATTTTGTGAGCAATTTAACTCACGAACTATTGCGTAGAATAGGATTAACTTTCATACGAAGTTCTATTCTTATATGAACTTGGTACTGTTTAGGTTTTGAAATCCCCAAGAGGGATGACGGTTTCATACATTTTAGAAAGTCCTAAACGCAATTCGACTGTTTTTAGAAAATGTATGTCTATGTGTCTGTCTGCCTGTGTCTGTATGTGACACAAATTTTGTGAGCACTTTAACTCACGAACTATTGCGTAGAATAGGATTAACTTTTATACTTAGTTCTATCCTTATATGAACTTGGTGCTGTTTAGGTTTTGGAATCCCCAAAAGCGGTGACGGATTCATACGTTTTAGAAAGTCCTAAATGTAATTTGCCTGTTTTTAGAAAATGTCTGCCTGTGTGTCTGTCTGCCTGTGTCTGTATGTGACACAAATTTTTTGGTCGCTCTAACTCACGAACTACTGCGTAGAATAGGATGAACTTTCATACGAAGTTCTATCCTTATGTGAACTTGGTGCTGATTAGGTTTTGGAATCCCTCAAGAGAGATCACACAAATCGATAATTTGTTCGATTTATGTGATTTATTCATCATTTCCTCAGGTGATAGGATTTCGTGTTTTCCACAGATTAGGGCCTCAATCTTAATACCGGCGAAATGAAAAATATAGTAAATTACAAAATTTTACAAAATCTTTTGAAGATATTTGACACCCTAATTTCAGAATGGTAATAAGTTTCCATCGGTATAAAGTCATAAACTTACATTTTATCATAATACTGATTTTTTTAACTATGTCAAAATTACCTAATTCTTCGCTGACATTTGTTCTCCGCCAATACTGATGAGATTAAAGTCTGTGGTCTGATTTTTAAGCTGTTAATTGAAAGTCTGTTAAAATAACATCATTGTGACTCATTATATATATAGTATATATTAATTTTATGAATTAAAATCCACGTATTATAGATTCTTGTAAATGGATAAATGCAAATTGGCGTGCATGGGGAAAAAGTGCATGTAGAAAAAAAACATCCCCTGAAAAGATGACTTGGCGTGCAGTCTTTTGAAGAAAATATTAATGTAATCCGATCTTATTTTGGGGGAAACACGGTAGCTATATACAATCTTTGGGAGTTATTCTATCAAATGCACAAGCACTTTTGTTGGTATTTCATTTCCATTACTTGTGATAAGCGTTCCTGATACGATATTTTTTTAATATTCATTTATTTCTGCCTGTGTAATATAAGTTTGTGTAATAAGCAAACAAATTCCTGCACTTACAGCTATAATAGTAGAATTCTCACCGGTAACTTTTTAAAGGATTTTTGGTACATAATTAAAATAACTTTTCGTTGCGTTTGCATTATTTTATTGTAATTTTTCGAAGTACTGTAAAATCATAATAAAATGTCTAGTTGATAATAAAATATGGAAAGAAAGAATATATATAATATATATTTAAAATTCCTAATGGAACCGTATTTGAAATTACTTCGTCCCGAACCCCTCGTAAATTTCACAACATGCTAGTATTTTTATCAAAACTAAAGTTTTAATATAGTTTATTTTATGTTTCAGGATTACGAAGTATATTTTGAAAAGTGCGTCTTGGAATTTTACGTTACACTACCTTTCGAAAAATAATCAGATTTGAGTAAAGTAATAGTTAAACTATTCTGAAAATTAAAGTCAAAAAGTTTATTATTCTATTTTAAATTGCCTCTTATTGTTCGCACCGAATAATGGAAAATCACATAAATGCTATTCAAAGACAGTTTGTAACGCCAATGTTAGTTAAATATAATAGAAATACCAGAGCTAAAAATAGCAAAGTAATGTACCCGATCGTTGCTCTTGAGATTACATTCCGTGAAATTTTCCTTTTATAAAAAGAAACTTTCGTTGGCACTTGAGACAAAAGAATTCTAGGTATTTCAATGTTATACAATATATCATATCCAAGCAGACGATAAAAACCAGATATACTGAAAGGAACTTTCGTTCTACGAAATGTTTTCTTATTCTCTTAACGCTGTTCTCAAATCCAAACTGGCTAATGTCTGACACATTTTTTATTTCATATTAGTTCGAAAACGTATCAAGTCGAGAGGTGTCCATATTAAAATGTAATTAAACAGTTTTTTTTCTTTTTTTCGATTTTTGATAAAAGCAAAATATTTTTCATAAAATGTTGTGTGAAAGTTGGTGTTTTGAACCGAATTTTCGAGCATGTGAAAGTAAAAAAAAAACCGTTTAGAGACAACAATCGCTTATAACTCAAGATGCAATTTATTTATCGAAAAAGAAAAAAGCTGTTCGATTACACATCACACTCCAAGTATCATACTTTTATTTTTAAAAAGGAGTCAGAAAATGTGTCAGAAAGTTTCGCATTGTTGGGCGAGAAAAAATATTTTTTTGAGAGCGGAATCGTTTCAAGGTTTCGATTATACATGTGAAACACCATATCAAGTTCTTTGTATTCATAACTATACTAAAAATGAAAACGAAATATTAAATATCATTTTAAATGTATTTGCTGGAAATTTTAAAAAAGTTTGATTTATCCTAGGCTTCAATTTAACCGAGCTAATGTTATGCAGGTTCTACTATATTATCTTTCAAAAAGTAATCAGAATTGAGAAAATGAATAAAAATAGTCTAAAAAATAAAGTTTAGAAGATTATCATTCTATTTTAAATTTCCCCTTTTCGTTGCCATCGAATAACGGCGAAACACATAAATGGGTGTATGGTTAAATTTGCTTGAAATGCCAGTGCTAAAAATAGCTAATTAATGTACCGATCTTTGCTCTTGAGATTACATTCCATGAAATTTTCCTTTTATAAAAAGAAACTTTCGTTGCCACTTGAGACAAAAGAATTCTACGTATTAGAACGTTATATATATACATAATACATATCATATCCAAGCAGACGATAACAACCAGAAGATGAAAGGAATTTTCGCTCTACGAATGCTTTCTTGTTTTCTTAAATTCCTTTTCTGTTTTATTAAAGAATGCTGTTGTATATTCTTAAAATAGAGCATAATTATTTCAAGGTTTCAATTATACATGTGAAACACCATAGCGAATTCTTTGTTTTGTCACTTGTAAGGTTTGTAACTAATATAAAGAAGAAGGATTACATATCGCTTTGTATCTCAGTTACTAAAGAAGGATGCTTTGTTTATAGACTTTCATTACTAATTGCTGCCAAGTACGTTTCATGTTGCTGTTTTTGAATTTTTTTTTCATTGGCTAATTTTATAATAAAAATTCTCTTTGATGAATCGTAAATTTACTATAAAGAAATTGATTAAAATCATTTAATACTGTTATAACTTTATCGTTCCTTTATAAGATTGTCATATTTTTCCACTGTAAATACAAGACGTCAAAATAAATAAATAAATAAAACTGAAATCATAATTAAAATATATACGTTATTTTGGATTTAAAAACTTGAAAACTTTTCTAACAGTATACTTAATTACTTAATCAGTTTGGTTACTGGATAATTCGTGAACTTTATTAGGATATTTCTAAACCAATTGATATTTAACAACAGTCTTCATTAGTGTAGTTATTTGATGATTTGGTAGTTCTGTTCAGCAGTTTGTCTTGCAATATATAGTCCTGAAAGTGATGTTTAATTCACTAAACACTCCAGAATGGATTCCATGTTGTCAATTTGAGTATGGTTCTCCCTGTAATCTATCTTTCACTCATCAATAAACTAGTCGTTGGGGGCCACCGTAATACTTACCCATCATGGATATGCATAATATAAAATATTAAAATAAAAAATGTGTAAACTACTTATAAAATGCATTGCAATTCGAATAAAATCGTGGCTTAATGGCGTCATACACTTTAAAGGCTCGATTACTGAATTGCTTAAAAGAAACATCCTTATAACTCCAAAAACAATAATCCTATTAACTAGCGGTTTATTGCATCTGATTAAACGTCTCATTTCCAACTAAAATATATTTTTGAATTGAAATTTGGTTGAAATACAGAGCCATGAAAAATCGAAGAGTGTGGAAAATAGGATTCCAAATATCTCGGCAACTCATTATCCGATCGACTTCATGTTTTATGCAAAATTTATGTTTTTTTATTGTCTTATATATTATCTCCTTAAAATAAACAATTTCGAAAATTATTATATACCTTTTATCAAAACGAATATTTGGAGAGTCCGAAAAAAATAGTTCCGGATAATCGAGGATACTGAAATTCAATAAGCTTCTTCCCATTATTACATACTAAGTACATACCAAATTTCAAGTCTCTATCTCATTTTTTTTCGGGAGATAGAGCGTTTATGTTTTCTGAGAGACACACAGACATACACACACGCGGACGGCAAAATTTTTTTCCTAAAAATATGTTTTTCGGAATCTCCAGTGTCTGAAACGTGTAAATCCATCAAAAAAAACTCCTATTTTCAAAACGATTACAAGACTTACCCTATACTACGTATGATGGATAAGTAATACAGCGCAAATGATTTACTCCATTGAGTAAGTACATGGGTAAGTAAAATATACATTAACATTAGAATTATGTGCTGGCATGATAAACATAAATTGACATAACATCATGAATTCACAAAACTCATATTTGTGTGTATGTAAATTCGATTTTTGAAGACTATAAAAGCCACTTTTGATGGCACAATTCGTTATTCCAACAAACTGAATTAATTTTGAGTTATTCTTTTACAAATTTCTTCAACATTGTTCCTTGACCAGATCGAGTTGACCATCTATATATGTTTTGTTCTCTTAAATCGACGAAATTTTCTTTAAAATATGAATTTTCGACAATATTAAGCAAATACATGACAAATGGTATCTCCTGTACAAGCTTCATACAGAATAGGTACTCATATTTGTGTGTATGTAAATTCGATTTTTTTGAAGACTATAAAGCCAACTTTTGATGGCACAATTCGTTATTCCAACCATCTGAATTAATTTTGAGTTATTCTTTTACAAATTTCTTCAACAATGTTCCTTGAACAAATCGATTTGACCATCTATATATGTTTTGTTCCCTTAAATCGACGAAATTTTCTTTAAAATATGAATTTTCGACAATATTAAGCAAATACATGACAAATGGTATCTCCTGTACAAGCTTCATACAGAATAGGTACTCATATTTGTGTGTATGTAAATTCGATTTTTTTGAAGACTATAAAGCCAACTTTTGATGGCACAATTCGTTATTCCAACCATCTGAATTAATTTTGAGTTATTCTTTTACAAATTTCTTCAACAATGTTCCTTGAACAAATCGATTTGACCATCTATATATGTTTTGTTCCCTTAAATCGACGAAATTTTCTTTAAAATGTGAATTTTCGACAATATTAAGCAAATACATGACAAATGGTATCTCCTGTACAAGCTTCATACAGAATAGGTACTCATATTTGTGTATATGTAAATTCGATTTTTTTTAAGACTATAAAGCCAACTTTTGATGGCACAATTCGTTATTCCAACCATCTGAATTAATTTTGAGTTATTATTTTACAAATTTCTTCAACAATGTCCCTTGAACAAATCAATTTGACCATCTATATATGTTTTGTTCCCTTAAATTGGAGAAATTTCCATTAAAAAAGTGAATTTCCGACAATATTAAGCAAATACATGACAAAGGGCATCTCCTGTACAAGCTTTTCATACAGAATATGAAAATAGATCGTAAAGTACAAAACAATCAAGGATGTCTGACAATCCTTGATTGAATACCTTTAGAAATGTTATAGTTTTAGTTTGGTGTAACTTTATAAATAAAGTGCTTCCTTTTATGTCTAGTGTTTATAAAGAAATTAAATCCCAGCGGTTTCATTGTAATCGAATTCGAATACATTACCGACTATGGGCTGAAATTTGTTTTTTAAATGTGTTATGCGTTTCTAAGGGATTTATTTATATGTTTTGTTTCGCCATATTTAAAAGATAAAGTTCCATTAGAGTGTTCTGGAAGTATTGGAAAGTGTTTCATAATCTATGCTGACGCATGAGTTTTCTTTCTTTTTAATGTACAGTAGAGCGTCGATTATCCGAACCCGTGGAAGCCGGGGTTAGTTGGGATAATTGGACAGGCAATTTATGAGATGTTCCGGACTATGCCCAAATGGTTAAAATGCATTTTTTACGTGCAACAGTTTTTTTTATGGAACAAATGTATGATTTTAAAAATATAGTAGTGGATAGGTACATTAATTTTGTTGTGTTTTGTTTGTACACAATTTTCCTTCACATTTTAACCAAGTTAAAGTCTGGCTGCTGTTAGTGCTGGCCTGTTTAAAAATTACCGGGGGGGGGGGGGTAAGAGGTTTTCATTTTTCAACTTTTTATTTATTTATTTATATTTTTTTGTCATTTTTTTAATTGTCTTTTTTATTATTTTCTGTATTGCAAAATTTTAAATTTAATCAAAAAAGCTTTGGATTGTTCTTTGCTTTAAAGAAGATAATCTTTTCAATGCAGCCATATCACAAATTCTTTTTAAATACATAAGTTGATTGGGATCAGCATTCTCCTGTCATTCCAACCATTTCATAGCTGTTTCCAAACATTCAAAACAATTTTTTTTTAAATGGGTATTTAACAGTGCCCAAAATGGATACACAGTGGTAACCAAAACAGGCATGACCCAATTTTGGCACATACCTAAGAATCTTTCGACCCAAATTGGGTTTTATTTTTTTCTGTGTAGAGCCGGAAAAAGCAAAACAATTTATTTTATTAAAGAATCCTGGCCTAGGCGTTTTTTCACTCAGTTCGAAAATTACAACTTATACAGTATATTATAACTTGTAATAATTATTAAAATGTCTAAAAACTTTTTTTTTTGTTTTTCTCTTTAATAAATTTTCATTTAATAAGATACATATTTTACTGTAATAAGAATATTTTCTTTGCAATGTAGAATTTTTAGAGAGGCAAGCTTTTAAAATTTATTCCAAGGATCTACACGAAATTAGTTTTTGTTTTTAATATTATTCGTCGCATGAAAATTCATTTCTCAAAAATTATAATGTGATGACAGAAAGTTTTTTTATAACACTTGTAAAATTAAGAATTAAAAAACAGTAAATTATATTATTCATTGTTGATTTTTTTTTTAATCCTTATTCAGTTCTTATTTCTGTTAACTCGTGTTATTCTGTAACTGTAACATTTAACAAATTATATTTTATATTTTAAAAATTATATATTAAATTTGTTTATTTATCTTCTGTAATGTTAATAATAATAAATTATGTAATAATATCGTATATGGGTCCAATGATATCACCTTCTATCTTTCGCATTTCTGCGTTTTCCTTTCTTTTCACGCAGTATACTCTAGCAACAATAATAATTACAAAAATTACATAAATATAAGAGCAGCTAAAGAATGTTTGCTTTAGATAAATGAAACTGATGTAGAGTAGTTAAATTTAACTTAAAAGGCCAAATGATTATGTATATCGCCGAAACCGTTAACACTATGTATTAGTTAATTAGTATACTTAATTAGTTTGTAACATGCGAATTCTTATCTGATATGTTACAAAGATAATACGCTTTTAAAAACGTTTTGAGGAAAGTATCGAAATACATTATGAAACCGTCTATATTCCGAATTAAAGAATATTTTGATGTAAAACATGTTTTAACTGAAACGCTATTATATGTAAAATAGATTTATTTAATAGTAGTTGAAAACTGTCATTGATTTTTGGGACCATGTGTTCATAAAGCAACCCTAAGCATTCCTAAGATCTGTAAGAAAATCGAGATTCATTTTACATCTTTTTGTGCTTTTTTTTTTCTTTTACTTTTCTTTTTTTAGCTATAACGAGAAATGCTGAAAAAATACATTATCATATTCCATGATAGTGCCTTTAAATATTAGCATTTTCGTGTATCTAATGATGTTTATAATCGAATGATTTATATTCCGAGTTATTTTGATTATCGAATGATTTTAAATAATCGATTATATATGACAAAGATTCATACGATTGTTTTTAATTTTTGCATGTCCTTCAAACAATTTTCTGCCTTTATTTACAGTTTGGCACATGTCACACCAGCAATTTAGAATTATTAACCATTGAGAAAATGATTGTTGCTTTCGGTCGAGAATGGAACAAATGATGTTCGCATTTTACTATTTTAAGCGTTTTTAACGAAATTCTGTAACTTTACAAGAATTTTTAAGCGTTTTTAACGAAATTCTGTAACTTTAGGAGAATTTATCTTTGAATATGCAATAGAAATGCATAAAATAGTTACAAAAATGTTAAAGTTACGAAAAGGATAGATACAAATTATCAGATATGAAAAATAAAGTAGAAATTTGGTACTTTCGTGTTATAGCGACCCCCAAGGATGAAATATTTTTGTTTCTGTTTTCATTAATATATTGTAAATTTGGTACTTTTGTGTTATAGCGGCCCCCAAGGATGAATCGCCAAGCGACCAAGATTTTTCGCCAAATTATAAAGCATGTGTGACATTATAATAATATATATATATATATATATATATATATATATATATATATGTAACATTTCTTGATGTATGCGGCCAAGTTATAATCATATCATTATGCATATATGATGTATATATATGGCATGTGTATATGATGTATATACGACATATAAGACGTAAATAATATGTGTATAATGACGTACATGGCACATATAGGAGTGTTTGGAATATATATATGCGTATATAGGAGGTATATATAAGCTTTGGGATGATCTTGGCGAAACCATAACTGCAACCTTGGCATAATCATAATTATGGCGTCCGCTATAACACGAAAGTATGGTAATTTTTTTTTAATAAACTGTATCTAAATTTTAAATGTTTAACAACAACAAAAAAAAAAAAAAAAAAAAAAATAGATAGTTTTGAAGCATTTTTTAAATGTTAATTAAAATTATAGATGTAATATTACACAAAATGTTTTCAGGAGTATATGCACCATCAAGTTACAGTGACCCATTTCATAATTTCAAGTGACCCACTTAACTTCCAAAAACAAGTATAAAAAAAATTATTGAAAAAATATTTCGAATTTATTTTGGAACTTTAAAAAGGTTTAATTTTAATTCAGACAATCCAAACTATTAAATAACATAACAGAAAATTGCACTTATTTGTTATATCGCATGCATGTTTGCATCAGGGGTGCCATTGAAGAGAAAATAAAGTTCATTCAGTTATGTTTCCTTTTATAATAATTATAATTTTATTTTTTGTTTTTAAAGTTTAAAAAGACGTATGATGATTATTTCCTCAATAAAATTTATCTTATTATTCACCAAAAAAAGACTGTTTTAAAATGAAAAAAGTCCTTCCGGCCTGTACCGAGAGGAAAAGGTAGCTTTCCTATATCTTCGTTTTAAAATTTTAGCTAATGTTACACGAAAACAGCAAGTTAAAATGCAAAGAAACGTTTACAAAAGATTCGTTAATACTGAATTTGAATAAGAAATTCGCCAAATTATTGAGCAATAGCTAAATTGGCTTCATTTATGAAGACTTATTTTGGTCGCCAAATTTGGCGATATTTCGCCAAATGTCACCAAGTTTGGCGAGAATTTGGCGCTAACGGATATGAATATATAGTTTTATGCGTATGATTGGGAAAATTATTACAACAATGAAAATTTTTGTAATGTGCTGTCTTGTTTCAAAATGTCAGCCACCCTAGAATTTCAAACTGCTCTATCTCAGCCATTTTTTTTAAGATAGAGGTAAACCAAAAAATGCTCTGGAATCCTTGTATCAAGGCCTAACACGTAATTAAGAAATAAATTTGAATTTTTAACTTTTTTGTATATTTATTTTAGTTTTAAATTTTTAAATGGCCGCCATCTTGAAACAAAATGGCGGACCAAGCTAGCCAACGAACTCGGTCGAGACATTGGTTAGCTTAATACACACAATTAGTTTCATCAAAATCAATTTATAAATACGGGCGTTATCGTATGACATAGGTCAGATATATATATATATATATATATATATATATATAGATATAGATATAGATATATATGGATATATCTATATATATAAATCAACATTTGAACGGAGGGTGGTTTTGGGGTCTGGAGGTCATGATCGGTGAAAATATATCGAAATTTTCCGGAACTGCTTTCCTCCGAACGGCTGCAATAGGTAGCTTTATACTTTTTTGTATTGAAAGCTACCTAATACTACTGACCCGAAACGTCTTCTTAATACACATATTTTGGACGCAGCCAAAAAATGTTGCCGACCCCTGATACAGGGTGTCCATAAATGATTGTCACAGTTTACTTACCTCATAACTTTTGATTTAAGAATATGACGAAGAATGTAATTACATATTCGTAAATTACAACTTAAAAAGTTTTTTTTTAATAACACAAACAAAATTACACATAGGTAATGTTGCAGCTGAAAACGTTATTAAACAAATAACGATTATAATGAAATAATAATTATTACTATTAAAATTTTATCAATTTTAACAAAAAAAATTATTAATGAATTATGTAATATCTAACTATCTAACTTAGTTCTCATAATTCATTAACAGCTTTTTGATAAATTTGATTAAATTTTAACATTAATTATCATTTGATTATAATCGTCATTTGATTAATAGTTTTGAGTTGCAATTTTACCCATGTGTAACTTTGTTTGTGTTATTAAAAAAACTTTTTGAGTTATAATTTACGAATATGTAATAATCTTTTCCTTCTATTCCTAAATCAAAAGTTATGAGGTAAGGAAACCGGGTAAATCATTTATGGGCACCGTGTATATTCTGTATTTTTCTTGTTTATTGTGTAAAATACTTTTCTGTATCATGATTATCATCAGAATGCTAAAACTAAAAGATATACGATAAGAAATCTCTTTGCGCTATATTTAACTAACTTTAAATATTTTGTCGTCATGAATCATTACATTTTTTCAGGTTATCCAAGTTAAAACATATTTTATATTCA
The DNA here is from genome assembly GCA_963931845.1 of Maratus michaelseni. Classification (NCBI taxonomy): domain Eukaryota; kingdom Metazoa; phylum Arthropoda; class Arachnida; order Araneae; family Salticidae; genus Maratus; species Maratus michaelseni. The sequence goes on along the minus strand of OZ007598.1, from coordinate 111,836,068 downwards.
TGAGCTATTTACATAGTTTAAAACTGCTATATAAAGACTGAGAAATTACACATCATCTATAGTTAACATTAACATTTTGAATGTGTGAGTAAAGAAGAAAAACAGTAGTATAACTAATTTTAATTACCAAAGGGGCAAAAACGATGCCCCACCCCCACCCCCCCCCCAAAAAAAAAAATAATAATAGGATTAAAAAAAATAATAATGAACAATGAGAACACTATTTAATACTTGCAAATTTTTCCATAGAAAATTTCTCACGTCTTGCATTCATAATATTTCAAATTTTAATTGCTTAAAAGGCCTATAAGCAAGAGAGTGAAAAAGTATCCAAGCCGGGAGTCGAACCCGGGTCATCAGTATAGCGCACTGACGTTCCACCAACTGAACCACTTGGGAACGATACTCAGCCTGGAACTTTCTCACTATAACATGTTGTCAAGGCTACAAACGCAGCACTAGATGGAATATTTTCCGTAAGCCCCCAACCCTGGGGCAAACACGAAATCAAAGAAAATCCAGCATGAAATATTATTAAAATAAATCGCAAACTATTTTTTTTCTATAGACCGTAATGTAACGGAATTCTTTTGACTGCTCCTGTAAAGGAACTATAAGTACTACATGCTTCATTTTCAATATTGAACAGGCCATAGTACACCTGAATAACATATATCAACTGCATGACAATCCTAGTATATTTACGCAAGCTAGAGCATGGACAGACAGACAAAATGAATTCATAAACACTTTTCATCTATGTTGGAAAGTGTTAAAAAAAATTTAACAGTTGGAAAAAGAAAGCATACTTCACAGTAGAGTCCTACATCGGGTCGTTTTACCCGCACCCGGGTTGGGTTGGCGCTATATTTTTTTATTGCGGTTCGGGTTCGGGTCGGGTTGACTTTCATTGTTTCGGGTTGGGTTTTGACTCTTGCTGGTCGGGTTCAAGTTGAACCGCTTTTTCAAAAGAATGTCCACAATATTTTTTCAGTTTAAAAATATATATACAATAAGACCTCCATAATGGACACTCCTCAAAAGCGGACACCTCTATTTAACGAACACTTTTTCAATTCCTGACACTTATACATTTGTACGTTTATACCTTGGAATAGTGAACACCTCCAAATCTACGCACACGTAGTATGTGTATGTGTGCATAAAATATCACAAATACTATACATGTGTTTTGGTGTGTATCATAAACGAAATGTTGGTAATGTTTTTCATATTCTGAGAAAAGAAAAAAAAAGGTTCTTAACTGCACCATAAAAAAAGAATAGTCTATGATTTACATTTCTTATATACATTTTATTTTTTTTTCTCATTCAATAAATTGAGTATCTACTCATTCATATTCAAATACGTATTTATTTTCATCTGAAACATAGTTCTGTTCAAACTTTTTGTGAAAATCCGACTTTCAAAAAACCTAAATATGACCTAGAAGAGTGATCTAGAGTGAGTTAATCTAGAGTGAACCTGACACGCATCAGAAAGAAAATTGGAGTCATCCCGACCCGAAAAAAAAATAGAAACAACACGACTCGATGCAGGACTCTAATCAACGATCTCAAGGTGTCCGCTATTCAGAGGTTTCGCAATATTCGAATATTAAAGAATATAGATTTGTTCATTTTTCTATATATAATATAAAATTGGTATTAGAGATATAATTTTACATTATTTTTCATAATAACATTAAAACATGATTTATTGTCCTTCCATTGCGGGTTAAGATCGGGTTGCGGCTTGAAGTATCGCGGGTGAAATATGTCGGGTTTGGGTCGAGTTGCGGGTCGCCGAAAATGAATTTTGCGGGTTCCGGTCGGGTTGTGGTCGAGGAAATTTTCTTGTCAGGTTCGGATCGGGTTGCGGGTTGACTTCAAATGGAATTTTTGGGTTCGGGTCAGGTACAACCCTACCCGTGCCAACACAATCGTCCTCTACTCCAAAGTCGAAACTTAAAATTGGTAACACATACTGGATTCATAGACAGACTCGAAAGGGGGGGGGGCTGAAACTTTATAAAAAATTAGTCATAAAACGAAAAATTGTAAAAAAAAAAGTATTGTCAAAATGTAAATATATGTATATCTCCTTTTGCAATATCCTGGGGATATTGCAAAAAGAAAAACAGATGGCATGGGCGTTGCTTCCCTCTTGGGGTCATGCCAAATCCAAACTAACGCGATGTAATTGGTGACGAAGTTTGATAAGGAAATAAAAGATAGGAAATGGATAGTGGACCAGAGAATTTTATCCAGTGCCTAAGTTATGCATTTTGGATAAATAACAGCAAATCGCAGTAAATGATTAAAAATACGGAGGAAGCGAATATCAAATGAGCAATTTTCGACCATACGAGGAATAATCGAAGAAAGTAATTCGAGCATGAGCAAAAAGAAGAGAATTATTCGGAGAAAATAATCGTTCGAACGACGCGACGGTTTCGAGTGGTTCATTCGTGCATGCGCGAAAGGGAGCCATCCTATCATTTAGATGAATCGAGTGATCTTTTACAAAATAGGAATAATCGAATGAAATAACTAGGGCATGCACAAAAGCATAGCTTCTAAACATCTCTTTTTAAAAAGAAAAAAAAACATTTTCTTGAATACTTTTTCTGGGTTAAAGTATGTTTATTTTACTTCAAAATGAAAAAAAAGAAACATACCATCATTGGGCGAGAATAATCGATCGAGAGATTATTCCGAGCGATAATTCTTTAATCGAAATATTCAATTATTAGTACGCAATAATCGAATTATTGACACAATGCAAAGCGTACCCACTAGTGTAGAGTTATTCAATCTGGGCGCGAAGTGGTTAAAGAAGAATACAAACCTGCGATATTTTATTTTTAATATTTAAAACTATATTTTTGAATGAGCGCATAAATATTTCTTTCTCGAATATAAAATATTGTTTTCCTTTACAAACATTCTAGAAAGTATTATGTGTATCTTAAGGGTGAGAAAGTTTTTTCCACTTAACGCCTTTTCGGGGTAAATTTAAATTTATGGCATGCATATATGACATAAATTTCACAAAAAAAAAACATTTCTTTTCAGAAAGAACAAGAAAAAGCCAGAGAAGAAAGATTGAGTCGCGGTTAGAAATGACATGCAAATCACCTAAGATTTTCATAGAAAAGTGAATGTGTAATATACAAGAATCAAGAGAGAAAACACATACATCACGCATAGATTATGAAACACTTATCAACACGATCATAGGATATTGTTAAGAAACTTCATTTTGTCCTTCGATGAAATAGTATACCTATATAAACAATTAACTAAACTAGTCGTTGGGGGCCACCGTAATAGTTAACCATCAATATACATAATATAAAGCATGAAAATAAAACATGTGTAAACTATTTATAAAATGCATTGCAATTCGAATAAAACCGGGGCTTGATGACGTCATAAACTTTAAATCGAGGTTAACCAAAAAGAAAGGCTACCGCGGTGCTTTACGCGTATCTTTTTTTATAGACCGCGGGAGTCACGTGATGCTCGAATCCACCAATGCCGGTGTACGAAAAGAGCATCATGTCACTCTAGCGGTCTGTAAAAAAAAGATAAGTGGAATGCACCGCGGTAGCCTGTCTTTTTCGTTAGCCTCGCTTTAAATGCTCTATTACTGAATTGCGTAAAAGAGACATCCTTATAACTCCAAAATTGATAATCATATTAACTAACAGTTTACTGCGTCGGATTAAGCGTCTCTTTTCCAATTAAAATATATCTTTGATTTCAAATTTGAAAGAAATACAGGATCATAAATATTGAAGAGTGTGGAAAATATAATTATAAATATCTCGGCAACTCATTATCCGATCGACTTCATTCTTTAAGCAAAATTTATGTTTTTTTATTGTCTTTTATATTCACTCCTTAAAATAAACAATTTCGAAAATTTTTATAGACCTTTTATCAGGACGAATATTTCGAGAGTCCGAAAAAAATAGTTCCGTATAATCGAGGTTACTGAAATTCAATAGGCTTCTTCCCATTATTACATACTAAGTACATACCAAATTTCAAGTTTATATCTCACTTTGTTCGGAGATAAAGCGTTTGCAGACACACACACAGACAGACGGACGGCAAATTTTTGTTTTTCTAAAAATATGTTTTTCGGAATCTCCAGTGACTGAAACGAGTAAATCCGTCAAAAAAAAAATTTCGATTTTCAAAACGATTACATGACTTACCCTATACTATGTATGATGGATAAGTAATAAATAAAAACACATAATACAGTTGAAAACTGAATTTCAGCAATTACTGCCCATAGATGGTAATGCATTGGAATTCTTTTGTGGAGCCCTGTGTCTGCATATCAACACTAGATTTTTCTTCAAATCACATGGCGCACTAAAATTTAATTCAGCTGACAAACGAATAACGCAATTGAAGACGTTTTTCTAGCAGTTATCATCCATAGACGGTGTATAATAATTTTGAGTTGTATATTGTTAAAATTGTCTTCTAGAATTTTAGTTTTGAGAATCTTACTATCTTTGAAAATATGTTTCTCGTAGTAAAAAGTACTAATAAAAATATATAATTAAAAAAAGAAGTATTAATTGTTTTAAATAAATATGTTCGTAACTAACGGATATAAATAATTATATATGCTCTTTTCTGTATTCAAAAATGAAAAAGTATGCGATTTTTTTTTTTCAAAACTATATGAAAATTTAAATGTGGAATATATTTTGAATATTTTAAAGAATTTAGATTTGCAGAGATGTATGCATTTCAAAAAAGAAATTCAATAGTTGGCTACTAGAAGAATTTTATAGATAAGATTTCATATACAGGGTAAAGAACTTGTAGGAAAAAATACGCTATACAGGATCTCTCAATTTCTGTCAACTTCCTGTCCAGTTTCATAATGTTTAAAATTGAAATCGTGCTAAGCCACAATACTTGTATAGGGGCGAAGATCACTAAACTGTTTTATTATCAATGCTGCCAACGTCTTCTAAGGATTTCCCCTTAGACGCTGATTCAAATTCCCTTTATAGTCTATTCAAAACTAGCAGAGATTGAAAATAACTAAAAGTATGCGAGGATTGGCAGCACTGGCTTCAACCAATACCAGCCAAGGAGAAGATCGTTGGTTCGCTATACAAAGTGAAAAGTTTGCTTATATCGTTTAAAATAGATAATGAAAGAAAAAAATATTAGTGTCATTATTTCAACAAATGTTTATAATTTTTTTTTAAATAAAATTTCTTAAGAAAACAAATATTTATTTCTATAAAATCACCAAATCTATACTAATATTATAAAGGAGTAAAGATTGTTTTTTTGTTTGTTTGTTTGTAGGGGGTAATCTCTGGAACTACCGAACCGATTTCAAAAGTGATGGTAGCAAATTGATGGTGACAACCCCTGCTCCAACATAGGCTACATTTTATATCGGTGCCACTAACCCCCGGGGGGTGCAGGAACGAAAAACGTTCTAAAATTTCGATTTTTTTTTATACTGAAGGAGCTAACATGGAATTTGGCATGGTAGTTACTTATAAGATGTAAATGCTCTCTAAGAACAAAATTTTAAAAAATCGAAATTTAAAAGGGTAAAATGAGCGAAAAGCGTTCTAAAAACATTCTGAATTACAATTTCTGTGGAATCTCTGAAACTAAAGAACCAATTTCAAAAGTGATGGTGACAAACCCTGCTCCAACATAGGCTATATTTTATGTCGGTGCCACTAACCCCAGGGGGGTGCAGGAGCGAAAAATGTTCTAAAACTGCAATTTTTCTTTTATACTGAAGGAGCTAGAAATTTTAAATTTGTATTATAGTTACTTATAAGATGTAAATGCTCTCTAAGAGCAAAATTTAAAAAAAATCGAAATTTAAAAGGGTGAAATAAAAGAAAAGTGTTCTAAAAACATTCTAAATTACAATGTCTATGGAATCTCTGGAACTACAGCACCGATTTCAAAAGTAATGGTGGCAAATTGATGGTGATAATCCCTACTCTAACATAGGCTATATTTTATGTCGGTGCCACTAACCCCAGGGGGATGCAGGAGTAAAAAATGTTCGAAAATTGCGACTTTTTATACTGAAGGAGCTAGAAATTTGAAATTTGACATTGTAGTTCATTCATGCGTAAAAAGATAATGATAAGGGCGACGTGTCCTGACGTGTATATTGGCTATAGCACGAGTCACAAATTATAGTAGCCTTACTATTCTATTAAAATATAAAAGTGAATTATGAAATGTCAATATTTTGTTTGATTAAAAGTTCGTTAAAAGAAATTGACCAGCGTAGCATGCTAGTCTGTGATAAAAGCGCAAAACTGGAAGTCTTATGTGTACTTAGACGCTTTCTTTAACCTGAATAAAGTACAGGTCTATCTGCGATTCCATCAAAAATCAGTAGCGTTACGTATGTTATTGCTGTAATGCAATGGGCGCTACCATCACTATGTATTGTGTTGTCCGGAAAATTCGTGCCGTTTGGGAAAATCTGCCCATTAATTATTAGACATTAGCCATCTGAATTATGTCTAATAATTAAATGATAGAATTTTCCGGTACAAAATAATTTTCACAAAAGGCAAGAATTTTCCGGACAACCCAATAGTATGCAAAGAAACAGTGGTATTGGGTTCATCACCTAAGCAACAAGAACTCTCTGGCAGACACATAAAATGTCAAAGTATTAACATTTTTTTCTTTAACTTTAAAAAATTTAAATAAAAGTAAAATAAACGCGTAAAAATCTAAATGGAATTATATTCTGGAGTGAAATTTCATTTTCTTCTTAACAAAATCCCCTAAAACATTAAGCTCCCCCAAAAAATCCTGGGCATTAAAAAATCTCAGGGAGGGGATCATTTAATGTTCGCCAATATCAAATTTTGATATTAGCCGATATTACATTTTGATATTGACCAATATCTTTGCGCTGCCTGAGTAACGAATAGCATGGTACGAAAAGTAATTTAAAATAATTTGTGCATCACAAAAAAACGGGATTCTTGGCGTCCCGCGCAGTTATTAAGCGGGACAGGTCTTCTGAAAATCGGGACATCCCACGTAAATTGGGACAACTGGCAATACATCAACAATTAAAGTGTATTTCTTTCAATTTAACTAGCAGTAGTTATAGTGATATTAAAAAAAAGCGCACAGTTCAACATCGCCCCATTTTGGGCGCATTCAAATACAAAATTGGATGAACATAGATATATTTTTTAATTAATAACTTCAAATATAAAATTTGGTGCATTTCTTCTTAATAGAAACTGAGATACCACAATAATTTTCATCATAAAAATATAGCATAACAGCGCCCCCTGTTGACTGAACAACTTCATGATTAAATCACATATTTTTGAATAAAAGTCTTACTTATTAAATTTCATAGAACCCATCCCATATATAAGGGAGTCGGGGCAACAAAGTACCAAGCCACGTTTTCGGTGAAAGAAATCTAACACTGTAATCTGTTGCTTATTATTGTAAATTACAATATCCTACATATTATTTTTTGTAATGTCACTAGATGGCAGGATATGTCCTAGATTTCGTTTTTGCCCCAGATGTTTCTAGAACTTTTTTACCAGAGCGAAAGTGTGTATCGTTAAAGTAATTATCATTAAAATAATGCCATATTGTGCTTCAGAATATCTTAAATCTTTGTAAGATTTTGGCTAAAAAACTTATGTTTATATATTTTGATTTGAGAACTTTCAAATTGATATAATCTCAGAAGTTTACAAATGTGGCTTAACACTCTCTTGTCCCGACCCCCTCATGTGTCGAAATATAGCTGTCGCAGAAACCGTGAAAATCCCTGTATAGCAGCGACCTCTGTTGAATTAACAAAGTCAAAACTGAAATAATAAGGCATACGATTTAATAAATGGCCTTACATATTAAATTTAGCGAAATCTCATACCAAGGAATCCGACATATAGTTATCCTAGAAATTGTATAAAACACAAGACAGCACCGCCATCTGCTGAGCAAGATTGAATAGATGTTGGCTAAATCTAATCAGTACCAATTTACGTCAAGGTCTAACGAAATATCAAGTCTGAAGAAATAGATGCTGAGCTATAACTATCATGGAAAATCGTGAAAATTACAGCACAAAAGCAACACCTACTAACTAGACTATATATAGCAAAATTTAATCAATATCCATTTATTTAAAGCTCAAACTGAATAAGATGAAATTTCAACCAATATACGCCGAGGTACAGCTATGGTGAAAAGCTTGCAGAACAGAGCATAGCAGTGCCACCTGTTAGGTGATATACACCAAAGCCTAATCAAAATCTATTCATGTCAAGGTCTAAAACAATATGCCAAAATAGCAAACCAAAGTGCAATGGAATGGTATGGAATTCAATTCATTAATTCTTACCATATAAATATCACAGAAATCGTGAATGAAGCAGTATAACAACACCAACTATTAAGCAATATGCATTAAAGCCTAATCAGCATCTATTCATATCAAGTTCTAAAACAATGTGCAATTTTATGAAATTCTGTGCATTAGTTCTGTAGATATAGCTATGACTGAAATCGTGAAAGATGCAGCATAACATCGCCTCTTGTTGAACGATATACATCCGAACCTAATCAGCACTAGCTCATGTCAAGGTTTAACAGAATGTAAAGTTTTATGAAATTCTATGCATTAGCTCTTGAGAAGGAGTTATCACCAAAAAAGATTAACACCTAGACAAACAGACAGACAGGCATACATTTGATAAAAATACTGGAATAGGACATCCTAAAATGTGTAACTCAATCAAAAAAACGGAAGTCGAAAATTTTCGTGATTCCAATACTTTATTCTTATATATAGAAGAAAGTAAAAATTAAAGGGCGTTTCAATCTTTTTGGGGTGCCCTGTAAAAAAATATATGTTGCATAAAAAACACTGTTTTTTTATATCTAAAATTTTAAAGAAAATTTAAAGGGACTTTTTTTTTTTTTTTTTTTTTTTTACTTGTAACGAAAAATGCTAAAGGTTTGTGGTACGTTATTTCACAGCAATGCATTTTAATATTAAAGTAGAAAACATACTTGTGGTATTCTCTATTTAATATTAAAAGCATAAAAGCGATATTTTAGAAAGGGCGTATAGATATTTCTTTACTGGATATGAGATTCCATGTTTTTTCGACTGCAGATATTCTAGAAAATATTTTGCCTATATCAGAGTGAAAAGTTTTTTAACTTAAGCCTTTTTGAGGTAAATTTAAATTTGTGCCATACATAGATGACACATAACTTTCACTTTGGAAGAATGGGGGGAAGGCCTGAGAAGAAATAATGTCTCTGAGCCAGAGATGAAATGCAAATATCCTAAGACTTTGATATAAAAGTAAATATACTAGATGAAAATCGAATTTTATTCAGAAATATTTCAGTTTCAATTTATTGTTTCAGTATTGGCTGTGCAAAAAAAAAAAAAAAAAAAGGTTCACATTTTTTTTAAATAATTGTTTTCTCCTTTCATAAACAAAATTTGATTTTGAATGCATTAATTTACTAAAGTACACAACATATTTTTTTTTAATTAAAACTCTGAATTTTATTCAACTGAAACGTACTACAAATTAGAAAATAATTATTATTTCAATTAGTGAGGAAAACTAAAAATTTTCTATATCATTAATAACTTCCTTACACTTTTCAGAATTAATTTATATAATTATCTTCTTCTTTCATAAACAGAATTTGATTCTGAATGCATTATTACATGATGTGTGTATATATATATTAATTTAAACTCTGACTTTTATTCAACTAAAGCGTACTAGAAATTGGAAAATAATTATTCTTTCAATTATTGAGAAAAACGAAAAATTTTCTGTATCATTAATAAAATCCTTATACTTTTCACAATATTTTTTTAATAATTGTCTTCTTTCATAAACGAAATTTGATTCTGAATGCACGAAAGTATATAATACATATATTTAAAAAAAAAATTAAAACTCTGACTTTTATTCAACTAAAACGTACTAAAAATTAGAAAATAATTCTTTTTTTAAATTAGTGAGAAAAATGCAAAGTTTCCCATATAAGGTTCCCATAAAAAGTATGCTAGATGTAGATTAATTTTTTTACGTTAACATCATAAAGATAAATAAACCTTTATTCTCTAATATTAACTTGTATTTCAAAAGAATAATATTAAGACAAGACAAACTGTTACTGTTGTTCTATTGAAATATTTTCATCTCGAGTTCGAATCCTCATATAGAAAATACAAAAAAAAAAAAAAAAAAAAAAAAAAAAAGCAATAACTCATTTAATTACCCTATTTCCCACCAAGAGGTGCTATAACGCAAATAAAAGTTGTGTTAAATCTGTCATAACTATTTTTAACTTGAATATGATTGTTATACAGTAAAACAAAATTTTATTTAAATTTAGCTACTCTATTTCTATTTCTTAGCTGGGGGGGGGGGGGAAAGGCAGTTAGAGAAAGTTGAGATGAATTTGTCTTTTCTAACTTCAACTTGGGGTGTGGTACAAAAAAATAGTTATGCAATTTACCACCAGGCGCACTACCAGTGAAAAAAACTTATCACGTCGAAATTTTTACAAAAACATAAATTTGATTGTGATATAAACGGTACTTTTGATAAAGTGATAAATAACCAAAAGAATGAATTTTGTTGATTTTTGAAATGAAAACAATTTGCATAATTACCAGTTAAAAAATTTAAACAGAGAGATGCATTAAGCAAAGCAAACCAAATAAATTCTGAATAACTAAAATTAACTAAGTAAATGAATAAATTTGCAAAAAGAGTGTCAACAAGATTCTCATTTATCACAATATCTCATACACACAACAAGTGGTCTGACGGATTGGAATATTGTTATGGTAATACACATGATACTCATTAAAACCTTACAGGATAAATTTTGAGTAAAAAATAAATAAAAAGGGACCTGCAATCCTTTCAAGATTCGAAAGGCACGCAAAAAAAAGGAAGTAAGTTAATAAAAATAAGGAAATAGATAATTGATTAAAGTTGTAAAACATGACCATAACAATGTACGAATTCGCCAAAACCAAGATCGTGAGTGGTATAGTGGTTGATATCATTTCAATTTAAAAAAAAGTAAACAAAATAACTTTCTTTCAATAAGAAATTGGTGTAATTTAATTATCTTAAATCCAGCTAAGAATATTTAAGAGTTAAATGTAGCTGATATTAAATTTCTTATACTCATCTTCATTTCTTTGCTATAAATAAGAGCAGGTAATTAAATTAATAATTACTTTCAAAACACAGCAGGAACTTAAATTTACTTATATTATTTTTATTGACAAAAGAAAATTACTTGAAACCTCAATCATAGTAAATTAATCTTAGTAAGACTTAAATATTAAGTAATTAATTGCTCTTATTATTTAAATAATTAAAAAAAAACTCATTCTCTAAACAACAAAAAATTAGTTTAAGTAAAAAAAAAAAAATGAGTTTTTACAATACAAGCAAATAGAAAAGAGACAAATTATTCACATAAATTTGAATTTATTAACTTATTAATAAATTTTTAATTGAAACAACAGTTTATCTAAACTTATGATGTAATATAGGTTGCTTAATAACAGGTACTGTGATCATAGATACATTTGTACTCAATTTTTCCTTACACTGAAAAAATAGCAACAATAAAAGATGCAGAATTAAAGAGAAGAACATTTGTTAAAAGATTACTTACATTTTCTGCATACATGAAGATGTTGTTGACAGATAAAAAGAATAGTGGCAGTTTTAATTGTCAGTTGGCAGCCCTCACTACATAAAAGAGGGGCATCATTCAATGATATTGATGACATTGCCAATTTCGCGGCGTGACCTCCCTTTCTCCATGAACATGACGGTAAATAGCCGACTACAGTTTTCCATTTCTTCCTCACACATTCAGCGGTATGATGGAAACAACTCTTCACAAATCACTCCTTTCTTGTAACTTTAAAAGAGTACTAGACCCACTCAATGAGAAACTTAAGAGGCAGAGCACACAAGGTATGCATCACAACATCACGAAACGTCTATTAACGACAGTTGCAGAGTTCAACACCTCCTGTCAGATACCAGTTATACAAAGTATAAATGATGACAACATGAAGATCAACAACACCTAACAAATACTATCACCGGCCCGTAACAACCACACAATCATTACCACTTTCTGCGAGAGACCATGAATCAGCATACCGGCCTCAAAAATAATTCATCTTCCATACCGGGGAACCAGATATTTTTACTTTATCAGACCTTCCAACTCCGCAGTTAAATTTCGAATGCCTCTTAAATCATACAGCTTCCATAATAAAAAATTATCGGGGGGGGGGGGGCTAAGCCCTCCCTGAAACTCAACAACACCCTATCCCAGTTACATTCTCCCGCGCTAAGCAATACCAGGGAAACAAAAAACAACTCCCAATATTTTCCTGTAAAACCATTGGCTGTCACCCCCCCCCGCGGATGAAACTACTTTGGTTGAAGGGATGCAGGCATGTTTGCAGCTATTTTCGCCTTCGTTTCGCTTTCCACGAAGAGATAAAAACTGCTGCTTTTGGGCGACCTCCCACGTGAATGTTGTTTACGTAGAACAGAATAATTGGGCTGGTAAAAAAGAGTCATAAAACTCTGACAATACGAGCTTATCATTCGTCGCATGGGAAATAGTATTTTTATTACCCAAGTGTCCGAGTGTTGTAAAAATTCCCATGGGTAAAAGGACCACCGTGCAGGCGAATTTAACTTACAGGGAATATATAAAAATTATGAATTTAAGTAAAAGAGACAATGAATTTGTTTTAGCTTTGACATTTAAAAGAAAGAGGTATTTTAACTCTATTATTATAGAACTAATGTTAAAAATTAGCAGAGAAAAGTAGGTGGGCAATAAAGAGAATATTAAATGAAAAACATTACAATTATTAAAAAAGAGGGGGGGGCATAGTTACAACTTATATAGAATAAAATAAAGAGAATATGGAAAATTTAAAATAAATGAAAAAAACCACCCTAACACTTTTCCGTTATACAAACGCCATTTTCGCTAAGCATAATAATTAGCTCAAAATGAAATCCACGTGCGAAATGAATCATTCGAAGAAAAATAACATTATTGGCAAGAAATTGAACATTTAAAAATAAAAGATTTGAAAAAAAAAAACAGACTTTTGTTAACTATTTTATTAAATCACTACAAATACATACTTGAATGAAAAAAACAAATAAATATTATCAATTAAGTAATAAGAGAAAACTCAGTTTAAACTGCAGGCATGAAACTGTAAATGTCTAGCATTGCAATAACCATTTCATTTTTTTTTAATGAAGGCAATCGTGTTTTTTTTTAATAAAAACTTTCTTTATGTATCTAAAGTCCTGAAACAATTTTATTGCATCTTCTTCATCATCAGGTAACTGCCAAATGGTAAAATCCAACTCAGCGTCAATAATAAATGTAAGTCATAAATTAATAGTAAATATTTTCTATTCGAAAAATAGCAAATTAAGATGTTTTGCGAGGGTACGATTAAATAATAATAATAAAAAAAATTATTCACGTTCAGTAAATAGCAAATCACAATGTTTGGCACGTTTTGCAATAAAAAATATTTGCATGGTCAGGGTTGAAATAAATGGCGTATTAGCATACGTTTTGGCATGGTGTTGGTATAACGGAAAAGTACCATATAAACTTATTCTAATTGAGCGATATTCATTCATGGTAAGTGAATTCAAATTGCGTAGTTATACAATTTCTAACTAGCGGCGATAATAGCACAAAAAAATATATGGAATTTCTTTTTTTTTTTTTTCAAAGCCTAAAATGGACCATGATTGAAGCTTTTTGTAAAGATTTCAGCAAAATTCGTTTGTGGAAGTGAGTTTAAATGGATTAGTTATGCAATTTTCCACCCAGGAGCGCTATTGACAGTAAAAAAAAACTTATCGTGTGAAAACATTTATCAAAACATAAATTTGATCATGATAGGGAAACTTATTCTGAAGATCTGAACGAAATTGGCTTGTGGTAAATGAGTGTTAATAGCGTAGTTATTCAATTTCCTACTAGGGGCGTTACTAGCATAAAAAAAACCGATCACGTGATTTTGTTTTTCAAAACGTGAAATTGACTATGACATAAACTTATTCTGAAGATTAGCGGAAAGTGAGTTTTGTTTGCATAGTTATTCAATTTCTCATCAAAGCGCTACTAGCTTTAAATACCCTATCGTGTGACATTTTCTAACATAAAATAGGCATGAGAGACGCCTATTCTGAAGATTAAAGTTAAATTCGTTCGTGGGAAGTAATTTTAAATTGCGTCTAAAAAGTTGGATGAGAACATAGTTATATACAGAAATACATAAAAGTACAGTAATCCTTTAAAATTCGCGAGTTTTGATTATTCGCGAATATGAAAATGCAGAAACAATAATTGATGGAAGTGCGTTTTCAGTTGCTGAACGCGTTTTTTAATTTAGCTCATATTTTGTCTATTACTTGGTGTGTATAAATTCTATAGATCATATACAGATCAGCACAAAAGTTCTCGAGTACATTTCCATTTACTGACGAAATTTCCAGAAGGAGAATTTTAAACTGTGCTACGCGTTTCCTAACTAAACTAAAATTTAGCATTCTATGTAGTATACAGAGCTGCACAAAAGAATATAATTATGGATATTTTCGATATTTTTCTGAATATTGTTGGTAATTCCTGAAATTGGGTTTTTAGATATGTTATGCGTTTTCCAAATTGTTTACGTATATAAAATCTTTCATCTTATTAAACGGTAATGATTTATAAAATTGATTTAAAATTGATTTATAAAAATGCTGGGAAGTGTTACATAATCTATGCGTGAAGCATGATTTTTCGTTCTTGTTCGTTTACATTAAGTGCAAACTTCTAATGAAATCTTCTATTTTATTCCGAAGCCATTCATTTAATATTAAAGAAGAAAACGTGGCTATGGAATTTTCCCTGTATTATTAAAAGTGAGATTTTAAAGAAAGTATATATATGTTTCTTTACTGAATATAGCATTCTATGCTATCCTCTAAAGATATTCTTGAAAATGTTTTGTCTGTCTTAAAAGTGTGCAAGTTTTTCAACTTAACGCATTTTCACGGTAAAATTAAATTTACGCCATGCATATGCGACATAAAGTTCACAAAAACCTTTCTCTTTCTGAAAGACTGAGAAGAAATATTGTATCGCAGTTAGAAATGAAATGGTATGACACTTTGATAGAAAAGAAAATACACGAGTGAAAAATCAAATTTTGTTTGAAAACATTTCGCCATTTTTATTATTTCAGTATCGGATATAACAAGATCGGATATCATCTACCAAGCATAGATTATAAAACTTTCCAACACAACAATACTTTAATAATACCTCGCCGTTTAATAAGTTGAAATATGATGTCTTAAGTAAGCAATTTCAAAAAGCATAGCTCATTTGAAAACACAATTTCACCAATTTACCATCAATAGTCGCAAAAATGTCCGAATTATTTTCTGGTATATGATCTATAGATTTGTATGTGTTCTACATAGTATGCTAAGCTTTAGTTCAGTTAGGAAACGCATGAGCACAGTTGAAAATTCCCCTTCAGCAACCCTGTATTATTAAAAGCGAGATTTTAGAGAAAGTATATAAATGTTTTTTTGCTGATTTTTGCATTCTGATTCTATGCTTTCCTCTACAGATATTCTTGAAAATGTTTTGTCTGTCTTAAAAGTGTGAAAGTTTTTCAACTTAGCGCATTTTCACGGTAAAATTAAATTTACGCCATGCATATGCGACATAAAGTTCACGAAAACCTTTCTCTTTCTGAAAGACTAAGAAGAAATATTGTATCGTAGTTAGAAATGAAATGGTATGACACTTTGATAGAAAAGAAAATACACAAATGAAAAATCAAATTTTGTTCGAAAACATTTCACCATTTTTATTATTTCAGTATCGGATATAAGAAGAACGAAATATCATTCACCAAGCATAGATTATAAAACACTTTCCAACACAACAATACTTTAATACTTCGCCGTTTAATGAGGTGAAATATGAAGTCTAAATAAACAAGGTCAAGATCAAACCAGGTGGGGATCCTACCTATCGGCTTAAGCTCAACTAGCCCCGCCTAGCATGTTTGTTTACCTAATTATACTCAGCATTACTAAATTATACTTTGTGATATTGAGCAATAATTATACTATGTAATGTTGAAATACAAATTCTGAAAATACAAAATTCTAAAAATACAAATTCTGAAAAAACAATTTACCAATCCTAGTTTAAATAAACAATTTGAAAAACGCATAACTCATTTGAAAACAACATTTCACCAAAAAAATATCCGAATTGCTTTGTATAGCCTTGTATATGATCTATAGATTTGTATGTGTTCTTCATAGTATGCTAAGCTTTAGTTCAGTTAAGAAACGCATGAGCATAGTTGAAAATTGCCCTTCAGCAAATTCCGTCAATATACAGAAATGTACTAGAAATCTTTTGTGCAGTCGTTGTACATGATTTATAGAATTTATTCCACCAAGTAATATGCAAAAATGAGTTAAACTTAAAAACGCGTACCACAACAGAAAACGCACTTCCAGCAATTACCGTTAATGCATAGTACGGTAGCCGAATTGTATTGTGTGTCCCTGTAAATAAACGACGAATGCTATGCACATCCTATTCTATATAAAGCCTCAGTGACACAATTTCATTATGTTTGAAATAGTGTAACATCATTAAAATATTCTGCAAAAGTTTTTCCCCCCGTAGACCGTAATGTAACGGAATTTTTTGAGTGTCCCTCTAAATGAACTAGTAACACTATACACTTAATTTTCAATTCCGAATATGCCATAGTATATCTCAATAACATATATCAATTACATGACAATCCTAATATATTTAAACGAGTTAGAGCACGGACAGACAGTATGCAGACAGACAGACAAATTGAGTTCATAAACGCTTTTCAACTTTGTCGGAAAGGGTTAAAAATTGTTAGCTTCACAATTAATTTTTGGATATTTTTTTTTACAGTTATCTAAACAAGGTTTAGCACTAAATGCATTTAGTAAGTCGGTTCCCAGTCTATTGGTCGCAGACGATGTTTTGGTGCGTCGCGGATTGATCGATCAGTTTTACAAAAATACATTATTTTTATCTGCTGCAAAAATATAACCAACACATTACCTTACATCAGTGGTCACCAATTATTTTTCCTGTGGGTCCGTTTCAAAACATAGTCAAACTTTCAAGGTACGGAAGACAAAAGTCTCCCCCTACTACCTCCACTCACCCCATTCATCACGCTACCTTTTACTAATCTATGACACCTATTTTGATTAGCAAAATGATCTTTGAAATTATTTGTTATCTTAGGTGCTTAACATAATACATACCAGTGAAATGAAGTGCGTCAATACCAAATCAAAAATTTTTTATTATGATTTTCAGAATTCAAGACGATTAATACAAAGTACATATAAATTCAAAAAGACTACTCAGTAAAGTTCATTGGGATTGATGTTAAATGGGAAAAATGACACGTTTTATTTTGCACAACTTGCCTGAAATTTCGGGTCAAGTTGGTGCAACTGATTCTCATCAAATTGTACAGGTGGTCATCTGTGAGTCGAGATCTGTACCGATCCTTAATGAACTTCATTTTTGAGAATGCAGCTTCAAGAAGTGTTTTAAATGGACGGTACTTAAGAGATGTTTTTGATCGTATGAAGTTTATCCTTTGTATCACCGTTTGCATTTTATTCTGAAGACTGGGATTCAGACATCAACACAACACAATTTGTTGACTGATGCAGTGGTAGCATATCAAATTTTCAATGCATTTCTTATCACTGTTGAATCGCTGAACCAAGCTTTCCGTACACACAAGCATTGGCGGTGCCCCGTCTGTTGTTACCAACATAACGTTTTTCATGTCTAATCCAGATTGGTTGAAATTATCTGTAACAGCCTTGTACAATCGTCTCCTGTAGTAGTTCACGACATAGGCAAAATAGTCAGTCATTCTTCAAAAAATAATTCTCAGGTTCTGTCCAGATAGTGCACAAAAATAATTACCTGTGCTGTATCTGTAATACTGCAAGGGTCGTCCAAAGCCAATGCATAGCAATCTGTGGTAGCTGAAGTTGATTTCAAAGTTGTATAGTTTTCCTCTAACAAAACTTGTGTATTCCTTGTGCTTGAAGAAGCAGATAATGGAATACCCCGAATAGTGTCGATGATATCCATTCTGTTCTCAAATAACGCATTTCCAGCACCCTGCATGCACTCTTTTACAATATCTGCATAATTATATCGGTTCATATGTTTCCCGTGTTAGGCTCGGTTTAGGGCTGAGTTCGCCTCATCTTTAGAATTTACCTGTTTCGAGCCGCGTACGTGATCACCGCCTATATATTATGCGTTGTATTCAGAAACATTATTATTTTCTGTTATTCACAATTTTGCCGCGGTCCGTACAAAACTTGCCGGCGGTCCGGATCCGGACCGCGGTCCGCCATTTGGTGACCACTGCCTTACATATTTAAAGAAAAAGTTCGTGAAGATAAACAGCTTCGTGAAAATAGTGTTTGTGTTAATTTTTGTATAGAGAGAAACTTGAGACTAAAATTAACACGTTTCAACTCGAGTCGTGCAAACCGCCCTGCAGGTTACTGTACTTTGAAATGACGTATCTTAAGTAGTCCACACTAGCATTCAGCATGGTTGTCATAGTTTGCCGTTTATCCTTTTCCCCATAATGCACTTCACGTTAGCTTGTCTTTTTCTTGTTTCTTCATTCGAAGGCGAAAAAGCATGTAGACACGTGTTGTTTTGGTTGTTGCTTGGCTTTTATTATTATAATAAATACGTTGTTATATTTCAATTTTACACAAAAATTGTAGTGTGTGAAGAATGCCTTACAGGTGTTGTGCTATAAATTGTAAAGGAAATTATAAAGATGGACCAAAAGTTCCCGTTTTTTCGTTTCCAAAAGATGGCGGCTTACAGCGAAGATGGTTGCAAGCACTTTGCCGAAAGGATTTCATAATAACTCCAAACTCAAGAGTAAGTTGACTTCATTTGTAACTTATCTTTTTTTTTTCTCTCTCTCTTTTATGGTTCGTAATTGTTTATGCAAAATATATTTGGGACTATTCAAAGCAAAAATGTGTCTTAAGTTACATTTCATAATTTATCGTATTTGTTTACTACCGGAATCTAACATTAAAAACTGAACTATCTCAAATTCCACCAAAAAAATAATTTTTTATTCAATATTCACCAATCTCTTAAAATACATGAGTAAATTATTTAATTTTCATACATTTAAGCAAATTAGTCATAAAATTAACCAAATACTATTTCAATTGTTAACCGATTGGCGCTTTTTGGCGAAATTTCCTCTCTATTAAATGTTTGTTTACAATTACCAAGTTTATTGTTTTTCCTTGTTCAATATGTCTTGTTTTAAATTATGTTAAATTCTTTTTAAAATTGCAAATTTTCTTTAAATCAGATTTTTTTAATTTAAATTTGACTTTTTAAATACATTTTTTTAGGCTGTATGTGCAATTATTTATTGCATATACATACAGTGTAATTTATGTATAGCGTTGCCCAGTTCTGCCACTTTCTCAGAACTTTCAAATATTTCATTAATTGATTCTGCATTTTATAAAACATTTCAGAATTTTAAAATAAATTTTAGAATTTAAAAAATCATATATAAGTTCAGATAATATATAATTCTAGGTTTTTTTTATGTATGTGAATTTTATTAACAATTCATAAAAATATGCTAGATTAGCGTTAAACTTTTTTTTATATGCTTCTACTGATATAAAAACTTGCCAGTTCTATTTTATTACATGTTAAGGAGAATTACATGTAAGTTTCATACACTTCACTCAGTCATTCTTTTCTATTATTACGCATGTATTTTTTTTTAAATGAAATATTATTTTTAAACTTAGTTATCTGTTGAGTAAGTCATGTTAACTCTTTTTTTTTTCTGTGAAGTGTTTTAAATTTTATTAGCTTCTAAGAAATAAATAATTTAAAACACAAGTTTTCAAAATTGCATTTGTGCTCAAAAATTGACAATAACATTATTTTGTTTTACTGCATTAAGGTTTATATATAGTGATTATTCCTTGGGTATTTTGTATTCTCTATGTGCAATTATTTATTGCATATATACATTCTGATTTAGTTATAGTATTGCTCAGTTCTGTCACTTTCAAAACTTTCTATTTTATATTAATGTTATCTTCATTTTATGAAAAATTTCTGAATTTCAAAATAAATTTTAAAATTAAAAAAAAACATATATAAGTTCAGATAATATATAATTATAGGGTTTTATAACCATTTTTTTTTTGTGAATTTTATTAACAATTCATAAAACTATGCTAGATCAGCTTTAAACTTTTTTTTATATGTTTCTACTGATATACAAACGTGACAGATCTATTTTTTAAGGAGGGGAGGGGGGGGTGCATTTTTGCTTTGAATAGAAATATTTTGCATAAACAATTACGAACCATAAAATAGAGAAAAAAATATATAAGTTACAAATGAGGTCAACTTACTCTTGAGTTTGGAGTTACTATGAAATCCTTTCGGCAAAGTGCTTGCAACCATCTTCGCTGTAAGTCTCCATGTTTTGGAAACGAAAAAACGGGAACTTTTGCTCCATCTTTACAATTTTCTTTACAATTTATAGCACAACACCTGTAAGGCAATCTTCACACACTACAATTTTTGTGTAAAATTGAAATATAACAACGTATTTATTATAATAATAAAATTTTGTGCAGTTTTTTTTTCTTTGCTTTAATCAGGATTTGTAATTCTTTATTTTTTTTTTAATCTAAAAATCTGATTTTTTAAAATTTAAATCAGATTTTTGGATTTAAAAAAAATGATTCAAAATTTAATTTTAAAATTATACATTTTAAAATAAAATAACCTTTACTAAATCGTTGAAATTAACAATTAGAAAAACTCATTTTTAATGTATTTGAAATTTAAGAAAAATATAAACTCATTCACTTGGTTAATATGAAATTTTGTAATCATATAAACAATTAAATATATGTACAGTTAAAAGAATGGAGAAATAGAAACAGCAGTAGAGCAATAGAATTTGAAAATGTATATTCCTTTAAACATATGTCTATTCTAGATTATATACAATATTCTGGAATACATACAATATTCATTTAATGAATTTGGAGCATGTATTACATATACTTAAAATGATCATGATTTTTTGTTATAAACATCAATGGATCTGAAAATATTATTCTTTGTTATTAAAATGTTTAAAAAAAAAAAAAGCACCAATTTTCCAACTTTATGAGTTCCTAAGCAATTACAGAATTTAGAGTGAATTGAAGTTGGATTTATTTGATTAAAAAAAAAAAGTCTTTCAAAAAACACATTGGAATATTGAACCATTTGATTTACATGTGCACAAGGAAATAATAAGATCTCTACATAAATATCAACAAAAATACTTTCAAATGACCTATATATTTATTTATTCTAACATTTTCAATATCTTCATAAGTTTCCATATTTCAGTATTATAAAAATTACATAAGATTTAGATATATTTTCAATAGATAATATAATCATTAATCTTTTAACATTTTTCAGAGTTTCTGTATTTTAAAATTAAGATTTTTATTTTAAAGTGTGATATTTGGTTTAAATAAAATTCAAAAAGCATGGATTTTGAGTTCTCAATCTTTCTCACTCATTAAATTTACAATGTATTTTTGTTAAAACATAATATTTATTACGAAACATCTTGACATTATTTTTTTCTTTTTTCAAAAAGTTTATTCAAATCAATGATTTTTTTAAAAAGAAATCATTATTTAAATCAATGAACCCTGGCTTCAGTCATAAGAAAAAAAATCATCTATACAGAAAAAAGAAAGCTAAACACTAAAACTATTTCCTAGCCAGGTGTGCCGAACATCAGCGCAAATTCAGCGCTGACATCTACAATGGTCTACTTCAGCGACGTCACTGTTTCCGTGCGGAGGCTTGCTTATATAGGGGGTAATGGTCAAGTTCCACCCGCGACACGTGCAGGGCGAACCCGAAAATTCTGCTCAAAGTCAACCCGGAACCCGACAAGAACTTGAAAACAAGAACGGAAAATCGTGCGTCAAGCATAGATTACGAAACACTTTCCAACACATCCAGAATACTGTAACGAAACTTCACCAATGAATAAGGTGAAATAAAGAAGATATCTAGTAAACAAATTTAGGAAAATGAACGAAAAACGCAATGCACGCCATACTTTTTCGGTGACCAATTTACATTGCATTTGAATAATACATGTAAATTTCATTATGTTTGAAATAGTAAAACATTATTTAAATTACACTGCAAACGATTTTCCTATTTTCGAAATATCTCATCACCAAATTAACATTTTTAATTTTTTTTCTGTGTACTCTTCTTAAAAACCTCTTCTTCTTAACCAACATAGTTGAAAAGTGTTTTCAAATTCGGTTTGTCTGTCTGTCGGCCGTCTGTCTGTATGCGAGTTAGAGTATGCTCTAACTCGCATAAATGTGCTCGGATTGTCATGCAATTGATATATGTTATTGAGGTGTACTATAGCATGTTCGGTATTGAAATTGAAGTGGTGTAGCACTTATAGTTTTTTTACAAGGACACTCAAAAGAATTCCGTTACATTGCGGCCTATGGTGAAAAAGCATTTGAGGTGTATATTAATGTTGTTACACAATTTCAAACATGTTGAAATTAATATATATCACTAAGGTGCATTACAAGAGGCTTATTATAGAATATTGTGTATATAGCATTCAGCGTTCATTTACAGAGACATACAAAAGAATTCGGTACTGTGTGTTAAGATAGCAATGATTGCTGGAAGTAACGTTTTCAGCTTCTGAACGCTTTTTATAAATTTAGCTCATTTTTTGTCTATTACTTGGTGTGTATAAATTCTATAGATCATATACAGGGTAGAAAAAAAAATCTCGAGTAAATTTCCGTTTATTGTCGGAAATTCCAGAATATGAATTTTAAACTGTACTACGCGTTTCCTAACTGAACTAAAATTTAGCAATCTATGTAGTGTATATGTTACGGTCAATATGATTAATCCGATCATTATTAATAATAACCGCTGATTATTAATAATGACTGCAGTTATTATTATGACCAGATTAATCATATTGACCGTAACATATATACAAATCTATAGATCATATACATGGCAGCACAAAAGAATTCGGTTATTTTTTCGAATATTGTTGGTAATTTCTTAAATTGGGTTTTTAAATATATTAAGCATTTTTAAAATTGTTTACTTAGATTAAGCGGGGCTAGTTGAGCTTAAGCCGAAACGTAGGTCTCCCCGCCTGGTTTGACCTTGACCTTGTTTACTTAGATATCATCTTTCACATTATTAAACAGTAAAGATTTGTAAAATTATTTTGGAAGTGTTGGAAAGTGTTACAATATCTATGCTTGGAGCATAATTTTTCGTTCTTGTTCTTTTTTTTTTTTTTCAGTTGTGAGAATATTTCTAGAATGTATGCTTATAATTTTATTCAAAGTGTTAAAAATTTTTACTCACAGCTTGTCAGCTTCGCTAAGATTTTAACGCATAAAATAATAAATTAAGCATAAATTTCAGAAATATTTTGACAATTCAAAAAGAAAGAGACACTCTTCAAGAAGAATACACAGAAAAATAAGTTAAAAATATTAATTTTCTGAGGCAATATTTAAATAAATAGGATTTTATTCCACGCCCATAGGCTTAACATTAGCGAGGGAAATTTGAGATCTCACTGAGCAATACCCTTACGAATCATTTTCTGTTATGTAAAAGAACAAGGTGTTATTTTCTCACAGTCATTTTGAAGAACAAATTCTAAACGTGACGAATGTGGAAATACACGATATAACAACACATTATACATTGTTGAAGAATCTTGTTGAAGACCAATTTCATAAATTGGAATAGCGTATCGGTGGGGCTATGTGAAACACATGCACATCGCTATTTATTATTATTATTATTATCCCATCATATTTATTAAGTAAAGCTTATATACTTAAAATAAGAAACAAACTAAGTATAAACATGCACAATTAAATTTAATTAAAAACATCTAAATAAGCAGATTGTTGTTTTCGGTCCAACCATGTGGTTCTCATTAATTATATCTTCAGAAAGACAGTAGGCGCCATCTGGAGGTTAAGGAAGCACTCAGCGATTGACATGTAACTGATAGAGATGAGTTCGGGCTCTTTTTTTCGGTGCCCGAGCCCGAGGATTTCAAATACGAGACAGCCCGACCCCGAACAAAAAATTGTGTCATCAGACCCCGAACCCGATACAGAAAGTAAAGAGTAGAAAATTATTAAAATCATTTTAAAATTGTTTCAAAATTAATTTTCACACTTAAAAATATCTTCTTACATAAAAATAAGTATTAATTCTCAATACTTCCTCATGACAACGTTTTGTGATTTTCATGCCCCTGAAAATCTGTTTAAAATAGCATATTTCTTATTTATACTCAACCACGGGCAATCTTGTTTGTGTTACGAACACTTGTGGTGTAAGAACTGCAGAATAAGATAGAATATTTCTCCTTACCAGGCACAGATCCACGAGTGGGGCGATCGCCTCCCCCCCCCCCCCCCCAAAAAAAAAAAAAAAAAAAAAATTTAATTTAAAAAAAAATGTTTTTACTCACCTGTTTTTATAATATATCATTGTTATAATGAAAAGCAATTACATTTTTTAACTTTTATTCATGGACGTATTTTGCGAAATGTTTAAGAAAAGATAACATGAAAGAGTAAAAAAATATCATCTTTTTCCAACTCTCAGTATCATAGTGCGGTATTTTCAGAGCATAATAGATTACTGAAAGATCCATGAATCAACAACAACTCTCCTAACCAACTGTCCTCGTCCCAATAAATTAAACCCTTCCTTAGAAAAATCATCTCGGGGAACATACAGGGGAGTGTAAAATGGGTTACACACAAGAAGCTAGATTAGTTAAAAGAATGCTTGTATTGACATTTTCTTTTCCTAATACTATGTGCTCAGTCTTATACTTGCCCTCTTCCAGCTAAACTTTTGTTTGGGACCAGGCTCACACTTGCCCGCCGGCCCATCGGCTCGAGGGCCGGTGCGCCCTCGGCCAGGAAAAAATTTGCGCCCCTAAGCTGCTCCAATATTTTTCCACATACTCTGGTCCGTGTACTAAATTTAGAGAATTTGCTTACGAATAATCACCAACTAATAGACAGATAGCAAAAGAGAAGGATTTTTATTATCATAAAGAAAAGGCAGAATCCGAAATCAAAGCGGACATGTCAGCATATGATTAAGTGAAGAAAATGGGCACCTAGGAAAGTTTTAATAGCCCTCGCGCGCCGTGGTTACTAAAGCTCACGCCCTCGCCCTGATTTTTTTTTTTTTTTTTTAGGTCTTAATCTCAGATCAAATATTTTGCGTACCCGCCATTACCCAGGGCGATCGCCCGACCTTGCGCTCCTTTGACGCTGCCACTGAACGGAACTATAATTGAAACCATGCTTTTCGAAAAACAGCTTTATAAAAGAAAGAGATAAATATTATATGTCAAAATCGTTTTGTGTGGATTTTGTTGTTGACAGGAAACCATAACCTGTCTCTTTTCGAGGAATACAACTTTAATGACACTTCTGGATTGCAATTCTGCAAACTGCGGAATCCCGCGGATAGCATTTTGTACATTAAAATAACCTACTATAATTTTAGGTTAGTAATCTAAGCTTTATTTAATGACAGCCTTTCCGTAACTAAATAACTATACGGAAATTCTGATATGTATTTTAAATAAAAAATTGTTTTATTTAATCACGGAAAAATCGATCATTAAATAAAGCAATGATTACTATTGATAAACTATTGTAGGTTTTGTTTTAATTAAAAAACGCTGGCAGCAAAATCCTGTAGCTTGCAGGATTACAATCCCCGGGGGATTTCTTTCAATTATGGAAACGTAAATATGTCCCTTGATCTCTAATTATTATAAGAAATTCGTAAATTATGGGAAGAGTGTGCGGAGAAAAGTAAATATACTGAAATATTTTAGTGATTTAAAAGTTACTAATCGCTATTTTTGATGTCCAGTTTCAGTAGAAACCTTTTCATAGTGCAATATCAATTCCGCATTTCAAGTATGCATAAAGTCATTTTTAAGCATACAAAATTCCTCTTTCCCCTCTTGCCTCTTCTTATCCCCAATGCTGCAAATGCAATATTTTCACAAGCAAGTGTTATTTCCCCATTCAAATACCCTATATTTGTAGATTCAAATGCTGCTATAATATGTGGTACTTTTTCAAAAGAAAAAAAAATCAAGCATCAGTTTTAGTTTCAAAATTTCTATTTCTATACTGAAAATACATTTTTGTTCTCGATATGAAGTTTCGAATATTTTCCGAGCGAAATTTGCATTCTGAATCTTTATTTTGTATGTATTTAAATTACACTGCAAACGATTTTCCTATTTTTTAAAAATATCTCATCACGAAATTAACATTTTTTATTTTTTTTTTCTGTGTACTCTTCATAAAGGATCTCGCTTTTTAACACTTTCCAAAAAGTGTTTATGAATTCGGTTTGTCTGTCTGTCTATCTGTCCGTGCTCTAATTCGAGTAAATATACTCAGATTGCCATGCAATTGATATATATTATTGAGATTTACTATAGCATGTTCGGAATTGAAAATGAAGTGTGTAGCACTTATAGTTTTTTAACTTTAAGTAATTTAAGACTTAGATTGCATTCTGTTTTCTAAAATAGCATTTTTTTTCCCTTCCTTCAATTTGTGAATAAATAAAACTTTCACTTTTCACTTTCAAAGACTAAAGTAAAAATCGAACCCGAGCCCGTTAAGAACTCGGAATCGGGATGAAGCTGATCATCTTTAACTCTCTCAGAAATACTTATTAACATTTATTGTTAAATATTGAGATTTATTAATAATATTTAAATTATTAAATACTAGTAAAACCTGTGTCTTTGCACACGTGGTTGTGGAAATATACCAAGTGGTATTTTTGTGCCTTTGAAATGAATGTGGAATTTATTAATTAACAAATAATTAAAATCATTTTAAAATTGTTTCAAAATTAATTTTCACACTTAAAAATATCTTCTTACATAGAAATAAGTATTAATCCTCAATACTCCCTCATGACAACGTTTTGTGATTTTCGTATTGGTGGGGCAGTAGGCGCCATCTGGAGGTCAAGGAAGTACTCAGCGACTGACATGTAACTGATAGAGATGAGTTCGGGTTCTTTTTTCGGAGCCCGAATGTAAATATCCATAGAAATCGTAATTAAGAACGTTTTCAGAACGTTTTCCGCCCATTTCAGCCTTTTGAATTTCGAATTTTATTAGAAACCATTCTTATCGAACATTTGCATAATAACCACCATGCCACATTTAAAGTTTTTAAACCTTAACAATTAAATAAAAATCGTAATTTAAAACGTTTTTAGAACGCTTTTTAGAACGTTTTTAGAACGTTTTTAGAACGGTTTTAGAACGCCGTTCTAAACGAGCATTTATGTCTTAAAAGTAACAGCCATCTGAAATTTCAAGTTCCTGTCACTAACAATTCCATAAAAATAGTAATTTAGAACATTTACCGCCCATTTCCCTCTTTTAAATTTCGAATGTTTTTAGAAAACATTCTTAGCAAGCATTTGTATCGTAAGAGCAACCGCCTTACCAAATTTCAAGTTTCTAGTGCATTCAGTATCACAAAAATGAAAATTATAAGTTTAGAACGTTTTCTTCTCCAACAAACTTTTAAATTTCGAATTAAAAACTCATATGTGCGAGTATTTGCGTCTTAAAGATAGCACCCATGGCAAAAATCTCAAGCTTCTATCCTTAACAATCTCTTAGGAATCGTAATTTAGAACGTTTTTCGCGCATTTCACTTTTTAGGTTTCGATTTTTTTTAATTATTTTTTTTAACTATGTTACGTGCGAACATTTTCGGCTTAAAAGTAATACATATAAAATTTCGAGTTTCTATCCCTAACAATTCCATAGAAATCGTAATTTAGAGCGTTTTTAGAACGATTTCTGCTTCTTTCACTCTTTTAAATTTCGGATTTTTTTTTAACTCTTCTGTATGTGCATTTGCTTTTTAAAAGTAGTAATAGCTATGTCAAGTTTCTATCCTTAAGAATTCCATGAAATGACA
Organism: Maratus michaelseni; assembly: GCA_963931845.1. Lineage (NCBI taxonomy): Eukaryota > Metazoa > Arthropoda > Arachnida > Araneae > Salticidae > Maratus > Maratus michaelseni. The sequence goes on along the minus strand of OZ007598.1, from coordinate 111,807,681 downwards.
TTATTGAATGTTTTTTCGCGCATTTCACCCTTTTAAATTTTGAATCTTTTAGAAACCATTCTTAGAGAGCATTTACATTTTATAAGTAACCACCAAGCGAAATTTCCAGTTTCTACCCCTAATATTTTTAAATAAATCGTTTTTTAGAACATTTTTAGAACGTTTCCGTTCAGTTTACTCTTTTTTAATTTGGATTTTTTTTCTTTTTTAGAAACCGTTCTTAGCGAGAATTGACATCTTATAAGTAAATACCATGCCAATTTTCATGTTTCTAGCACCTTCAGTATCACAAAAAATGCTATTTTAGAACGTTTAACTTTTCTGCACCCTTTTAAATTTCGAATTTTTAAAAAACTGTTCTGTGCGTTATTTTGGTTTCTATCCTTAACAATTCCATAGAAATCGTAATTTAGAACACTTTTAGAACGCTTTTCGCGCATTTCACCGTTTTAAATTTAGAATTTTCTTTAAAACTGTTCTGTGCGAACATCTGCGACTTAAAAGTAGCAGACATGACAAATTTCGAGTTTCTATCCCTAACAATTCTATCGAAATAGTAATTTAGAAAACTTGAAAACGATTTCTGCTCATTTCACCCTTTTAAATTAATTTGTTTTTTTAGAAACCATTCGTAGCAAGCATTTGTATCTTAAAAGTAACCGTCATGCCAACTAGCTTCTAGTTCCTTCAGTAATCACAAAAAAATCCCTGACGGCTCGGCCTAGAGGCAGAGGTAGATTTCGAAGACGGAGACCCTGGGGCACCTCTGTTTATTGGGAATTGCAGAAGAAAGACCTATTTGCCATGATGTGGCAGTTGGGACCACCCACTTTGAAATATACCTCTGCCTGTAGGCGGAGCCAGCAAAGATTTCTTTTTTTTTTTTTACCATAAGAGTTGGTCCTATAAAAAACTTGTCAGTATAAAAGTTGTAGATAATATTAAGAAGATTTATAATAAATTTAAGCGGATTTGATATCTTGGGAATTGACAAAGTTATGAATTTTTTTCTTCTAAAACCCCTATCCCCCCCTCCCTCCTTGGGGGCATTTTTAATGAAATCAAAAATCTGTCATACATAAATTTTTGGCCCTTTTCCTAGAAATAATAATAACTTTAAACGGATTCGATATGTATAAAAATTAAGAAGTTATGGTTTTTTTCTGTTTTCAAGTCTGCTTGTAGGCGGGGCCAGCAGGGATTTTTTTGTTTATAACTTTTTTTGCCGTAAGAGTTGGTCCTATAAAAAACTGGTCAATATAAAAGTTGTAGATAATTTTAAGGAGATTTACAATAAATCTAAGCGGATTTGATATCTGGGAAATTGACGGAGTTATGAATTTTTTTCTTCTAAAACTACCCACCCTCTTGGGGCCATTTTTAATGATATCAAAAATCTGGTGCGTGCATTGGCATCTTAAAAGTAGCAATCATGTCAAATTTCAAGTTTCTACCCTGAACAATTCCATATGAATCGTATTTTAGAATGTTTTTAGAACGCTTTTCGCGCATTTCATCTATTTAAATTTAGAGTTTTTTTAAACACCGTTCTTAGAGAGTAATTGAGGAGGTCGGGGCAAGAAAGTGCCAAGCCACATTTTTGGTGAAATAAATCTAACACTGTAATCTGTTGCTTAATGATGTAAATTATAATATCCAACATATAATTTGTTTCTAATGTCACTTAGTGGTTGCATATGTGACAGGTTTCGTTTTTGACCCAGATGTTTATACCCCCAATGAAGATAGCTAATTTACAAAAAACGTAGTAGTAATATCATTAAAGTTATGCCATATTGTTACTTAGAATATCTCAAATGTTACTAAGACATTGGCGAAAAAACTTTATGTTGTATATCTTGATTTGAGTATTTGATTAAATTTTCAAATTGAAATATCTCAGAAGTTCAAAAATGCGGCCCGGGCCCGACCCCCTCAATTAACAAGCCAAATTTTATGTTTCTTCAGTACCACAAAAATCGCAATTTTAGAACGTTTTTCGCTGGTAATGGCGCCGACATAAAATATAGTCTATATTGGAGCAGTGACTCTCACCATCAATTTGCAACCATTACTTTTAAAATCCGTTCGGTAGTTCGAGAGGTTACCTCTACAAACAAACAAACGTTACTGCTTTATAATATTAGTATAGATTGAAAAAATGTCTCACATCGTCAAGACTAATTACAATTTTAGCATTTTAGTTTTGCCTTTCGAGAAATTACTTCATAAAGTTCTTTCTCCATAAAATAAAATAATTTTTGAGAAAAACGTGACATAATATTTTATTCCACTTCATTTTATTCCAGTGCATTTCATAATAAAAGAAAAAAAACATTCCTGCGTTATTTTTTCTTAATATTAAACTTGGTATTTTAGAAAAGGCGTATAAATGTTTCTCTTCTGCATAAAATTTCGATGTTTTCTTTTGCAGATATTTCTACAAAATATTTCGCCTATCTTAAGGCTAAAATGTTTTCTCAGCTTTTTGCGGTAAATTTAAATTTGTGTCATTCACATGACATATCTTTCAGACAAACTTTTCATTTTCTAAAGAATTAGAAAGGTCACAGGAACTTTACAAATAAAATGCAAATTACCTGCGGCTTTGATTTTAAAAAAATACAAGGTGATTCGAAATACACTGGTTTCCAAAAGTTAAGGTACAACCAGTCTTTTGTGTCTAATTTGAAAACAAATGAGGATAAAAACATGAAATTCAGAAGAATTGTGCTTTAAACAGTTGTTTATCGAATTTAACTTAATTTTAACATCTAGCATGATTTACAAATGAAAAATTGCATTTTTTTAAACATCCACTGTTTGATTAAAAAAAAAGAAATAGCAGTTTTTAGTGAAAAAAAAATTAAATAAACGGATTTTAATAAGGCATGTGTCCGGCCCTATTTTTAATGAATTTGTAGGATCGACTTTCCATACATGGAGCAACGCTTGTTCCAGCTCATTTAACGACTTTGGATGAGCACGTACGGCAGTCATCTGTCTGCTGAGATAGTCCCAAAGATGCTCTATAGGATCAAAGTACAAAGATTGTGCTGGCTATTCCATTCGCTCCAAACCTTGACCCTCTAAATATTCATCAACGACTCTAGCTCAATTCGATAGGGCATTATCAACCATTCAGATTAATTCATCAGCAATAGCACCAAAATACGGTGTGACAAACGGAGCAAGGACCTCGTCCCGATATTTCTCAGCAGTTAGAATTCTTCCATGGCACACATTAAAGTTACTGTGACCAAAAGAGACATTCCAGCCCAAACCATGATTGCACCTCCTCTATAACTGTGTCTTTCAGCAATGTTACATAGGTAGAATATTATGCTTTTCTCTCCAGATCAACACACGAACTGAATCACTCTCCAAAGCAAACCGGGACTCATCTGTGAACAGTACGGCAGCCTATTGTTGAGTGTTCCAGGTAACGTGTTCTCTTGGCGAACATAAACGAGCACTTCTGTGTTGTCGATTAAGAGGGCCACACACAACGGGTCGTCTTGCATAGAGTCCTTAATTATGAAGACGTCTATGCATTGTAATCGCAGGTATTGTCATCCTTGTTGTTTTACGATGATCTCAAATGAGCTGAGCCACAGTAGTGATGCTCCTCCTTCGGGCCAAAAGAGCTAGATAGCGATCTTGTACAGAGGTTGTAACTCATGAGCGGTCTGGAACAGGTCTTCTTGATACTGAATTTTTGGATTCAAATTGATCTCAGAGCCTTTGGGCCACACTACGAGACACATTAAAACATCTGACAGCACCAGCTTGTGATAACCCCAGTTCTATTCATCAGATTGTCCGCCATATTAACGAATCAAGTAAACGACATCTCCTAAACATGGACAACACTATTTTAGTATCAACAATTCAAGATCATCAACCATAAAACAAAATTCACACAAATTCCCAAAATGGGATATTCGCAGTTCCTCCTAACAAACATATAAATATCCAATACATTAAAATAATTGAAATGGGTATATATTTTCATAAGATTTTATTGAAGTTACTTATGATCATTCATATAAACCATATTTTTTACTTTTATTTTCATTATTTTAATAGTGAGCGTCAAAAAACTGGTTGTATCTTAACTTTTGGAAACCAGTGTAGAATTTATGGTGCATGATTGTAACTTAAACCAAGGATGATACCTCCAACGCTACTTCGGCCTTGGCGAGATTAGAAAATGATCTTGACAAGAGAAGGAAAATTTTCATAAATATTAGTTGGCAACCTATTTACTGTTCCATACACACAAGCAATTTTTAACACTTTCCAACATAATTGAAAAGTGTTCATGAATTCGGTTTGTCTGGCCGTCTGGCCGTGCTCTAACTCGCGTAAATATAGTGGAATTACCATGTATTTGATATACGTTATTGAGGTTTACTATGGCATGTTCGGTATTGAAAATGGAGTGGGTAGCATTTATAGTAAGTTTACATAGGCACTCAAAAGAATTCCTTTGGTCTAGGAAAAAAAGGTCTGCAGTATATTTTAGTGATATTTCAAACATACTGAAATTGATTTACTTGTGATGTAATTGAAATATGTTATTAAGGTTTACCATGGAATGTTCGGTATTGAAAATGAAGTGGGTCGCATTTATAGTAAGTTTACAGGGTTCTCAAAAGAATTCCGTTACATTATGGTCTATGGAAAAAAGGTTAGATCTTGAAAACGCAACTAAGAGCGAGATATAAATGGGGAAAATAGGTGAAAATACTTAAGATACGCTTTTCGGCATTGACTTTTCAAATGATTCGGGGGAATAGAAGGTGAATGGGGAAAAATTTGCGTTCTCTGATACATAAACTGGAAATGATGTTACACTACTTCAAATATATTGAAATAGATATATGTGGTGATTTTTAAGGCCGAGTTGCTTGAGTAGTAACATTTTTTAATAAATGTTTTTTTTTGAAAATAAGATGGGCTCTTTTCACATAATCAACCGAAGAGGAAGTTCCAGCACTCCACATTAGATGGCGTGTGTACGTAATCATAATTAAGCATCTCATTCAAGAACACAGAAGTTTTTATTCTGAAGCTTCAATTGACATCAGGGAAGAATCTGCTTTCACTCGAGTCCTCTTTTCGTTTCAATCACGGCTCCCACTACAGCGGAGCACGATGGCCATTTATTTAAAATAAACATTCCGCAGGCATATAAGAAAAAACATACTGGACTCCACGCCAATACCAGACAGAGATTCCATCATTAACCTAACAAATCAAACTTCGAACTAGCGTCTCTCTATTCGACTGTTCTTATACGAATACGTCTAGCTTTCATCAGTGCATCACATCTTCGGATCTCCGAATAGAATGCTCTCCGAAACGGAAAAGGCGACGATATATTCTTTCAGTAAGAGTAGGAATACATGGTCACGTGTGCCAATCGTGAGCTGGGATTCTTTGCGCTGGCTCCAGAATATGGTAATAAAATGGTTTCCGCTAATTTTTGGCGCGAAAGAAAATTCTCGAAAGTTCCATGATGTTCGATGATTTAGCTATAACCCAGAGTGTTTTAGATTAATTGATTATCGTTAGTTAATTGGTTCGAGATTATGGAATGATTTTGACTTTTAGGGAAAGAAAAAAAAAGAAAAAGAGAAATGGTTTATCGAATTTGGAACATAGCCAGAATGGGATTAGAATAATTGCTTTTACATTTTAATAAATATAAGAAAAAGATTTTATGATCTGGCGAATTATTTTTAATATCGGAACTGATTAAAATAAATACAGTCTTTTTAGGAATTTAGAAAATTAAAAGGGAATTATGCGGGTTTTTTAAAGTATGAATATTAGGGAGTTTTATAATTTAAAGATAAAGACGCGATTTATTGAACTAATTAGCAGCCATTGAAATATTGAATTTAGATATGTTTTTTCGGAATACATAGAGTTAAAATATTTTAATAAACGGAGGAAATAAATATTATAGAGTAAGTTAGACTAGGATGGAATAAAAATACTTTGGTTTATCGCGATAAATTTTAAATTTTGTTATATTATCCCCCCCCCCCCCTTAAAAACTCTTGACTGAACAAGCTGTTTTATAAACGGCGGTTTCAGACGAGAAAAAAAATTAAATTTTAAAGTTGTTTAGAGTGAGCCTGCACTGGCATTGGCGAAAGAGAAGAACTTACAAAGAACGAAGTATAATAATTTTGGAAGTTAACAATTTTGAAGAAGGACGTGAAAGAAGATCTCCCTGAAATACAAAAATGTTACAATCTCACTTACCATTTGTAAGTGCACAAGAAAAATACAATAAGAATAAATAATAAATATTAATAAACAAGAAAAACAGGATAATAATAGTAACAAAATTTTGCTTTTACCAAGCTCACAAGCTTTAGAATAAGTAGTCACTAAGCAAAGTGTTAAAACAAAGTTTTAAAAAAAAATTCGACTTCATTCAAATTTGAGTTCATTAGATCCAACTTTTTATTTCAGTCTCTTTCTTGGATCGTGATAAGTCCTCATTTTGTTTAAAAAAAAAAAAATGATTACTGCAGTCCCTTTCTTAAAAATACATTTTTATGTAAAGGCTTAAAATAGAGACATTTTTCCATCAAATTTTAAAACTATAGTCATTTTTACCAATACTTTATAATGACTGTATAATGCTAGCACTTGTCACAACATCTTCTCTTAAGCATCACATTAATTTTTCTACATAATAAGCATGTCTTTTGGTAATATGAAACTACATTTAAAGGTGTGTTTATCAAATTATTTTCTTGGTCATTTATTTCATACCTGGAATATGTTATCTTTGTTATATTCCTGTGGGATTTGTTATATTTCTGTTGGGATTTGTTATATTTCTGTTGAGATTTGTTATATTTCTGTTGGGATCCCAACATCTTTAACTAATTTTTGTCAAACATTTTTTCACTAATAAGTAATATAACTCTTCAATAATATAAATAAATGCTATAATAAAATTCAATTCATAAACATAACAATAATAACTTTCAATATAACTAATACTTCTCAACATATGTAGTAATTCATAATATAATTCAATAGTAGAAATAATAATAATATAATAAAATTAGTATAATTTAAGAAAATATCACAGTTTGTTTATTTATTGTTAGGGAAAATATTGGTTGAGGATAAAAATAATTACATAGCAAATAAATAAATTTCCTATTTTTTAATCATATAAGAAAGTATTTTTGCCAGTCGAAAGTATACAGAAAAAAATATAATAATAATTTCAAAATCCAAATAAATTTAAATCTAAATATTTAGAAATTGAACTCTCAACCAGTAGTTCCTTACAATAATTTTTTCCTATGATACCCTTTTTACAAAATTATACTGTTAAGTTATAAGTATTCATATCCTAAATGCAGAGAGTTGTTTTTTTGGCAAACTTAGAATAAATAAAGACAATACATAACAATAAAAGATGTTAATTTTGGCTGAGAACTGGAATACAAAGGCAATTTTGTTTAAATACTTAATTTTCTATTGTCACACAAAACAATCACTGTAAAATCACATCATCACTATCCAATCATTTATATAATTATAGAAATACTTATAAACGGTTACTATTTGATTATCTATTGAAGTAAATAACATAATATTAAATTTTTGAAACAATTGGTTTAAGAAAAAGTAAATAAAGTAAAAATAGTTTATTTTCATATAGAATTAAAACATTTAATTTCATTTTTCAACATCAATTTGACAATTCCTAAAATCAAAATACACATCTTATGCCTGCATAAGATGTCTACTCAACCTCAAAAACTCTCAAAAACAAGTAATATTCTCGTTGCGCACCAAGAACATACCTGATAATGTTGAAAACTATTGTAATAAGAGATATTTAAATAATTAGAATTTACTCTATTGTTTTTACTTTAGTTTGATTTTGTGATGGTGATTGTGATGTCTGTGGTGGTTTTGATTGTTGTTTGGGTTGCCCATGAAATAGTCTGAAATTATTTGGTGAAAAATATGGTGCGAATTGTTCCATGTCTCCAAATTACGACCATATATACCCTTCTGACAGAAACATAACTGAATTCAAACTTTTCCTATTGAATTTTTTAAGAATTATAAGAATTTGTGAATCCAAATTAAGCATTAACCAGAACATTTATTCAATAAAATACATAAAAATCTCCTAAATTTTATTTATTATTTTTGCTAAATTTAATATGTTGCATTAACTACCTTAGAATAATTTTTTTATCATAGTAACAATAATAATAACAATTGTATCATCAGCAAAAAGACAAGAAGAGCAACATCATCAACAAAATTTTATTTACATACCTCATGAATTTTTTGAATGCAACTTACCTACATTTTCCAATTTCTCTTCTAAATATTTTTATTATTTGTCATCAAGGAAAACATGACTTTATCTTCATATTGATCGTCATCACGTATTAATTCTATCATCACATCATAATTATTCTGAGTATTCAATTCTAGTAAATTTATTACTGCTGAGGACTTGGTAAATAATGAACTTATTTTGACGTAAGCTATGGACAAATGAGGTGTAAAAAAAAATTCCCCATTGGTGAGCTTAAGATTATTTAAAATTCAAAATTACCTAATAGAGCAATTCAGCTAGGTTAACATAGTGCTAAATATCTACATGTTCCAGTAAATTAATTTCTACCTGACCTAGCATCTTATTTAAACATTTTATTAATATTATAACACCATCAAAAATTTTCAAAGTCTCTATATTAAATATTTTAGCAAGTTGGTAATGCATCATAAATCCTACATTAAATGAAAATAAACAATAACATACTAAAATTATTTTTATATATTCACAGTTTAAATAAACAGTAAAATACTAACACTATTTACATATTTACATCATAAATAATCTTTCAGTGGCTCATTAATTCACCTACAATTCAAACCACCAGTCACTAATTATTCAACATATTTTTTTTTTTTTTTCATCATAGCTGTTTTGTAATTTAGGTTGGCATGGTGCCAAAAAAGTTCCTTTAGGATAAAAGTTGCCTCTTTAAAAAATACAGATCAGATCTCAGTAACTTATTAAAAATAATAGAATTTTTCTTTTAAGAATATCTGTTCTTAAAACATGAAAATATGACGTATCTTACTAAATAATAAATTAACCTTAACAACACTTAAATATTTGTATACAACTATATTTGCAACAGAAATAATTTTTAAAACAGTAATCTAATCAACACATAATAGCATTTAAACCCTGTAATTTTCAGAGTAGATTAAAACTTAGTTTGCTATTAAATAAACAATGAAGAACAAGAAAAATAAAATATTTTAAAAATAACAAGTAGTAAATATCAACATATAAAAATATCAATAAATAAAAATACCAACTTACAGTCATTCTGGACATATTTCACAAGAAGATTTCCTGACAATACCAAGTCGTACACTTTTCTAATCCCTTAGGATCAACTTTACGAAATCTTTTTATCACCGAAACTTTCGTGCATTGGCTTACTGTAAAAAGACGTCTCCGGTCAGAACAAAAGTATGAAAATGTTCCATCACTCGATAATTCCTTCAAAAATTAAACTCGAAATCCATTGAAACACAGATAAAAAAAATTCTGTCCGACTAAAATAATTCTGTGGTGATTTTTAAGGCCGAGTTGCTTGAGTAGTAACATTTTTTAATAAATGTTTTTTTTAAAAATAAGATGGGCTCTTTTCACATAATCAACCGAAGAGGAAGTTCCAGCACTCCACATTAGATGGCGTGTGTACGTAATCATAATTAAGCATCTCATTCAAGAACACAGAAGTTTTTATTCTGAAGCTTCAATTGACATCAGGGAAGAATCTGCTTTACTCGAGTCCTCTTTTCGTTTCAATCACGGCTCCCACTACAGCAGAGCACGATGGCCATTTATTTAAAATAAACATTCCGCAGGCATATAAGAAAAAACATACTGGACTCCACGCCAATACCAGACAGAGATTCCATCATTAACCTAACAAATCAAACTTCGAACTAGCGTCTCTCTATTCGACTGTTCTTATACGAATACGTCTAGCTTTCATCAGTGCATCACATCTTCGGATCTCCGAATAGAATGCTCTCCGAAACGGAAAAGGCGACGATATATTCTTTCAGTAAGAGTAGGAATACATGGTCACGTGCGCCAATCGTGAGCTGGGATTCTTTGCGCTGGCTCCAGAATATGGTAATAAAATGGTTTCCGCTAATTTTTGGCGCGAAAGAAAATTCTCGAAAGTTCCATGATGTTCGATGATTTAGCTATGACCCAGAGTGTTTTAGATTAATTGATTATCGTTAGTTAATTGGTTCGAGAATATGGAATGATTTTGACTTTTAGGGAAAGAATAAAAAAAGAAAAAGAGAAATGGTTTATCGAATTTGGAACATAGCCAGAATGGGATTAGAATAATTGCTTTTACATTTTAATATAAGAAAAAGATTTTATGATCTGGCGAATTATTTTTAATATCGGAACTGATTAAAATAAATACAGTCTTTTTAGGAATTTAGAAAATTAAAAGGGAATTATGCGGGTTTTTTAAAGTATGAATATTAGGGAGTTTTATAATTTAAAGATAAAGACGCGATTTATTGAACCAGCCATTGAAATATTGCATTTAGCAGCCATTGAAATATTGAATTTAGATATGAGGTTTTTTCGGAATACATAGAGTTAAAATATTTTAATAAACGGAGGAAATAAATATTATAGAGTAAGTTAGACTAGGATGGAATAAAAATACTTTGGTTTATCGCGATAAATTTTAAATTTTGTTATATATATATCTTACAAGAAGCTTACTATAGAATATGGTGTGCATAGCATTTATTGTTCATTTACTGGGTACACAAAATAATTCGATCTATGAGTAAAAATTGCTGGAAGTGTGTTTTCAATTGTGGTACGCGTTTTTAAATGTAACTATTTTTTACATATTACTTGGTGTGTGCATAAACTCTATACAGGTCTGTAGTATAGAATTCGAGTATTGACATTAATTGCTGAAGAGATATTTTCTACTGTATTATGCGTTTCCTATCTGAACTAATTTTTTTCAAACTATGTAGTATATATATATATATACAAATTATCACATAGATCACATACAAGGCTGCTCAAAAGAATTCAGATATTTTTTTCGGCGATAGATGGAAATAGCTTAAATTGGGTTTTTAATTGTGTTATCTGTTTTCCAAATTGTTCACTTAGACAAGTTGAGACTTTAACACTTTTGAACTATGTTGAAAAGTGTTAAAAAAGGATTAAACGAGAAAGTGAAAATACAAAAGCAGATTTTTGGCTGCTGTTTTCTATTTTTATTTCATTTTACATATATACATACATAAATTGAGTGATAAACATTGACTGGTTAGATTCTCCTTAGTAAAATTTAGTTAAAGGTAAAAAGATTCGCAATTTGATTGCATTCTTTCTTTATATACTCTTAAGTGAATCGATTGAGTATAATAATTAAGTAGGAATTACGTAGCATTGATGATATAAATTACTGAAATATCGCTTATTTTACTGATATAAGGATTCTTAATTAAAACATCATTCTAAAATCTTTTATTAAAAGCACTAAACTTAATTTTAAAAAGTCCTTCCGGCCTGTCCCGGGAGGAAAAGGTAGCTTTCCTATATCTTCGTTTTATAATTTTTGATATTGTTACTCGAAAGCAACAAATTAAAATGCAAATAATCCAATTATAGAAGATTCGTTATTACTGAATTTGAATAAGAAATTCGCCAAATCAGTCAAATACAGCCAAGTAGGCTTCATTTATGAAGACTTGTTTTTGATCGCCAAATTTGGCTATATTTTGCCAAATGCCGCCAAATTTGGCGAGAATTTGACGCTAACGGATATGAATATAGTTTTATGCGTATATAATTGCGAAAATGATTGCAACAATGAAAGATAATAATTTGCGAGTAATCCCATTCATTAAAACTCATAAATTAATCCCTGGTTTGTTTTAATCTGCTGTCTTATTTCAAGGTGTCAGCCACCCTTAGAATTTCAAACTGCAATATCTCAGACAATTTTTTAGATAGAGGCAAAACAAAAAATGCTCCGGAATCTTTGTTTCATGGCCTAACACTTAAGCAAAAAATAAATTTGAATTTCAAATTTTTGTGTATATATATATTTTTTTTAATCTTTCAGTAGCCTCCATTTCGAAACAAGATGGCGGACCAAGCTGGCCAACGAACTCGGTCAAGATATTGGTGAGCTTAATACGCACGCTTATTTTCATCCAAAACGGTTTATAATTAGATCAGATATATATATATATATATATATATATATATATATATATATATATATATATATATATATATATACATATATATATATATATATCAACATTTGAAGTCTGGGGGACATGATCGGTGAAAATATACAGAAATGTTCCGGAATTTCTTTCCTCCGAACGGCTGCAATATCTAGCTTTTTACTTCTTGCAATGAAAGCTACCTAACACATAAAAAAATTCTTAAACAGGATCTTTATAAAATAAATAAATACCGTATATACTCGTGTATAAGTCGAAGAATTTTAGACAAAATTTGAGAGCTGAAAATGGGGGGTCGACTTATACACGAGTAAGTAAAAAAAAAGAAAAGAAAATTGCGGAGTGAAATACCGGAGTCATATTTTTTTCGCAGATAATTGGTGAATGTGCAAGTCTTTTAATTAATCACATATGGGAATAGGTTGGACAGACAGATAAAAGCGGACAATGGTGATTGATAAAAAAAAAAAGCTCAACGATAATGTCTCTGTAATCGTTCTGCATTCATTTTCTCTTGGGATAGAATTCCCTTCAATACAGGGGCATTCCTTTCAACATTTTAATCCCCTTTTTAAAAAGAGTTCAACTTGAGAATGCTTCTATATTTCTCTCCTAAAAGTCCTACAATACAAAGAAGTACTATATTTTAGCAGTTTAAGAACTTGTTTACTCTTGTAAATAAGGCTTGAATAGATTTCTCAAAAAAAAAAAAAAAAAAAAAGTAAGTAATCATTAAATTGATGTGAATAGCTTTCAAAATAGTTTAAGTTTCTTCAGTTTTACATAATTATACAATTTTAAAATGTTGAATTAAAAAAAAAAGAAAGAAAGAAAGAAAGAAAGAAATCTGATTAGAAACGTAAAAGAATAATAAAAGGTTAGTAATTTAAAGAAAATTTATTATTTTTTTTAAATCCTCGATTACAAATTATTTTTCAACATACTACCAGAAATGTGGTTCGACTTATACACGAAAATTCAATTTTTTCCAAAATTTTGCGTAAGAATTGGGGGGGTCGACTTATACACGAGTATATACGGTAAATAAAATTAAAATTAAATTAAATTAATTGAAGCATTTAATTCAAATATAATACAAAATAATAGTATATGATAACAACTACCCTGTTTCGTTTCTTATAAATCCACTCAAAATCTACAAATATTACCTTTCCTAATATTAAAGGCTATATTTCAGAAACTACAGAATGTTCTACAGCTTACATAAACCTTTAGAGTTTCATTTCATAAATGTTGTTTATCTTATGTCTAAGAAATATTTACACGCACTGTCGCCGTAAATTAAAATTTCTGACACAGAAGAAATGCGCTGTCAGTAAACGCTATTTTTTGGAGGAAAAAAAAATGCATTCCAGTTGAAAAATATTGAAAAGCAAGTTCCTGTCTCTTAAAAATTTCTACTGATGGCGAAAAGAATAAGTAAAAAATAGAATTTGTTGTATTAAATATCAACACCATTCAATACATCTATCACACAATATATATATATTGTTATGAATTTTGTATATATCTGTAAATATTCCATTTGTTTAAATTTATTTTATTATTGTGAAAATTGCAGTATTATTAATGTATTTCCTATTGAGCATCATGTAACTCAATGCTAAAGGCCTCAGGTGCTTTGCAAGAAAAACAACCTTACACCATCATCGTTTTTAAAATGTAGTCAATGGAAAAATCGCCAAGGAATGGGTTTATCGCCAAGTTGGCGATGGTTTTGGCGACTTATTTTTGTCGCCAAATTTGGCGATATATCGCCAAATGTCGCCAAGTTGGCGACGGATTTGGCGACTTTTTGTGCAACCACACCCCCCTTATACCTATACATTGGGATCCTTTCTTGCTTGGGTTCTCTATCGAAAGTTAAAGCACTTTCTGGTAATTTCTAGCATCTGAAGGCTCTGGAATAATCTGGAAAGATCTCTGAAACCTATATAAGGACCTCCATCAGTTCAGTTAGTTAGTTGTCTGTCAACTGCGATTGAATTCATACGAGAGGCTTTGCATTGAGAACTGTGTTTCTCGGATCGATTTTGTCATTGATACGTCGTATTGAACGCATTGTTTCTGTGTGAAATTTTGCTGCGCTTTTATTGGATTTGAAAATTACTGAATATCTTGTAATTTTCAGAAGATATTTGTGATCGTATTGCACTGTTTATAGTGAATAAAGCCTTTTTATTGTTCTTATATATTGGCATCAGTCCTTTCGAACCCCGAGCTCACAACATTTGGTGTCAGGAGTGGGGTTGAATGCCGATCACCAGAGCAATGGAGGCGCAACTGACTAAATTATTGGAGAAATTAGGGGAGATGGATGAGAAAATGACTGCCAACCTTGCTGAGTTGAAAGAAGAAATGAAGAAGGAAATGACTGAGAATCAGGCTGAAATGAAGGAAATGTCGGAAGAAATGAAGAAGGAAATGTCAGCGATAGATGAGAAAATGACTGCGAACCAGGCTGAAATGAAGAAGGAAATGTCAGCGATAGATGAGAAAATGACTGCGAACCAGGCTGAAATGAAGGAAATGTCGGAAGAAATGAAGAAGGAAATATCAGCGATAGACGAGAAAATGACTGCCAACCTTGGCGACTTAAAAGATGAAATGAAAAAGGATATGTCAACCAACCTTGGAGAGTTGAAAGACTTAATAGAGGATAAAATAACATCTTTAAATGACAGAATTGACGGCGTGGAAGACAAAGTTGAAGGAAGATTTCAAGAAATAGAAGGAAAGGTAGAAGAAATTCAAATGACAGCGAAAACCGTAGAAGAAAGAGTAGAAGAAAAAGTTCAAAAGATCGCCAAGACCGTTGAAGAAAGCATAGAGAATGTAAAAAAAGATTTGGAAAAAATCAAGAAACAGAAGATAACTGCCGTAAACTTTTCCGAAGATTTCAAGTATCCAGATATGCTTCCTCGGGCCTTTATTAAACTTTCGACCTATGACGGCAAATCCTCCTGGCCAGTTTTTAAGACACAATTTGGGATCGTAGCGGACGCCAATGGATGGGATTCCCAGACAAAGGCTTGCCAGTTAGCTGCTTCTCTACGAGCTGATGCTGCCGACGTCTTACAGACTTTGCCTGCAAATGAACCGCTGGATTTTGAAACGCTCGTCAGTGCCTTAGAATTGCGCTTTGGCGAGAAATGCATGAAGGAATATAGCAGACTCCAGCTCAAATCTCGACAGCAGAAATCCACTGAATCCCTGCAAGAGCTTGCTACGGATGTCGAGAGACTTTCCCATCTTGCTTATCCTGACTGCCCGACTAAAATTAGAGAAAGCTTGGCTCTGCAACATTTTATCGATGGTGTGCGTGACTCTGAGATCCAGACAGCACTCCGGATTGCAGATCTCAATGATTTAAAAGGGGCTTTGGTTTACGCTCTGAAATTCGAGGCAGCCAAGCAAGCTACTAGGAAAGATCGACACTTTGTGCGAGCAGCCAACCTGCCTGAGACGTCGGATAGAGCTGTGGAGCGCTTACAGCAGCAGATGAATGACATAATGAGAAAGATGAACTCCTTAATGGCCAACAAACCTTACAGGAAGATCAAGTGCTGGAAATGTGGTGGGGAAGGCCATATCCAAATCGACTGCCCAAGACGACCCAGCACCGAAGGTAATATCTCTCCCGCTAAAGGAGGAGCAGGAAAACTGATTAATGGCCATCTTGCGGGGCGGAGGTTGCCAGATTTTGAGAAGCCCCATTTTCAAGTATGTGAAATTTCTGCAAGAAGTTGCGGCGAGAACGGAGTTTTTCTAGTCGGAAGTGTGAATGATTTGCCCTGTAATATGATCATCGATACAGGAGCCAATGTGACCATCATTCGGAAAGATCTAGCTCAGCGGCTGAAAGAAAAACTCTTCTGGACCCCGCCGCGTGTTATTCTTCAAACTGTGACCGGAGATAAGATCGATATACATGGAAGAATGACACTGAAAATAAAGTTTGGGAACGCCGCTTATCGCCATACAGTCTACGTGGCCGATATTTCAGACCCTTTCATACTCGGACTGGACTTTTTAAAAGATCATGGATTTACACTGGATTTTAAGAAGAATGAGTTACGCTCTGCGCAAGAAGATGTCACTATTTTCAAACTTGGAAATGAGTCCGGGTCTATTCAACGGATCACAGCCAAGGCAGATGTTATCATCCCTCCTCGGACCGAAATGATGATACCTGGATTAACTGAGAACGAAGGTAGTTTTCAATGTGGCTTGGTTGGATATCCTGAGAAGAGCCCAAAAGGAGTGCTAATAGCATCAGCGCTGGTAGATCTGTCGAGAGATGTGATACCCGTGAGGATGGCGAATGTAAGTGAAAAATCTAGAATTATCCAGAAGGGTGAGGTGCTTGCAACCTGTGCTCCAGTCACCTGTGTTTGCAAAGACCCGAGCTTGATGTTGTCGGAGCCGCCTACAAGTTTAACACCTGAAATTGGACGAAATGAAAATTTATCTCCTGAACAGAGACATGCCGCGAAAGACTGTTCCAGGAATTTAAGGATGTGTTTTCTCAAAACGAGAGTGATATTGGTCGCACTTCACTGACACGGCATAGAATTGATACTGCCGGCCATCCACCGATTAAACAGCATCCCAGACGTTTGCCGTTCGCTAAACAAGAAGAGGTGTCTAAGCTCTTACAACAGATGCAGGATAGTGACATCATCGAACCGTCATCAAGTCCGTGGGCCTCTCCCATCGTGTTGGTCCGAAAGAAAGATGGCTCCACAAGATTTTGTGTGGATTATCGCAAACTTAACGATATCACGAAGAAGGACAGCTATCCTCTACCAAGAATAGACGACACGCTAGATACTCTTTCAGGACATAAATGGTTTTCCACGCTGGATTTGAAGAGTGGATATTGGCAGGTAGAGATCCATCCTGATGACAAAGAGAAGACCGCATTTACTACTGGACAAGGACTTTGGCAATTTAAAGTTATGCCGTTCGGGCTCTGCAATGCACCAGCAACGTTCGAGCGCCTCATGGAGACAGTGTTAAAAGGCCTGACTTTTGAAGCTTGTCTCATCTACCTAGATGACGTCATCATTGGTGGCCGCACGTTTGAAGAACATCTAGAAAATATTCGAAAAGTGTTAACGAAGCTAAGAGCGGCGAATTTGAAGCTGAACCCTTTGAAATGCAAGTTCTTCCAACGAGAAGTAAACTATTTAGGACACATCATCTCAGCTGAAGGTGTTCGAACAGATCCTGAAAAAGTGTCCGCAGTAAAGAACTGGAAGCGTCCGGAAAATGTCCATCAGTTGCGAAGCTTTCTGGGACTATGCACTTATTACAGAAAGTTTGTACAAGGGTTCTCCAACATCGCAAGACCCTTGCATAGGCTCACTGAAAGCAAGCAGAAGTTTCTATGGACACAAGAATGTGAGAATTCCTTCCAGCAGCTGAAAGAAGCTCTCACATCCTCTCCAGTCCTAACCTATCCACACCCCGACAAACAATTCATTGTGGACACGGATGCTAGTCATGAAAGTGTCGGTGCTGTACTTTCCCAAGAAATAGATGGCCAAGAACGAGTCGTAGCATACTGGAGCAAATGTTTATCGAAACCAGAGCGGAATTATTGCGTCACTCGTAAGGAGTTATTAGCTATAGTGAAAGCCATAGAACACTTCCATCACTATCTCTATGGCAGGAAATTTCTCCTTCGTACTGATCACGCATCCCTAACATGGCTGATGAATTTTAAGAACCCAGAGGGCCAAGTAGCCAGATGGATACAACGACTCCAGGAATACGACTTTGACATCAGGCACCGCAAAGGCTCATCGCATGGAAACGCCGATGCCCTATCAAGAAGACCGTGTCCCGAGAGCTGTCGCTATTGTTCCAGAGCGGAGAGCAAGTATAATCCCGAATATGTCATACGCCAGATGAAGACTTCACTATTGACGCCACCAGATCCCTGGAGTGATGAGAAGATTCGACAAGATCAAATGGCAGACTCTGAGATCAAACCAATCTTGGAGTTATTAGAATCTTCTAGCACGAAGCCCAGTTGGAAAGACATCTCGACTTACAGTCCTACGACGAAGCAATATTGGGCTCTTTGGAACTCTCTCCACGTCAGGAATGGTGTCCTGTTCCGAAAATTCGAATCGGAAGATGGGAAGACATCTCGGTGGCAGTTGGTACTTCCTCGATCCCGAATCCCAGAGGTCCTCAAGGAATTACATGGCAGTCCCACTGGTGGCCATTTTGGAGTCATGAAAACATTACACAGAGTCCGAGAGCGCTTCTTCTGGGGAAAAGCGAGAGCTGACGTCGAACAATGGTGCAAATCTTGCGATGCATGTGCAGCTCGGAAAGGACCAAAGAAACGTAGCCGAGGAAGACTACATCTCTACAATGTAGGAGCACCTTTTGAACGCATCGCCCTTGACATCCTAGGTCCTCTGCCAAGAAGTGCTGATGGCAACAAATACCTCCTTGTTGTCATGGGCTATTTCACGAAATGGCCTGAAGTTTATGCCATCCCTGATCAAGAAGCTTCTACGGTTGCGGATGCCTTGATACACCAGTGGATATCAAGGTATGGAGTCCCTCTCCAAATGCATTCGGACCAGGGGAGAAATTTTATCTCTGCTGTGATTGAGGGTCTCTGTCAACTTCTCGGAATGGACAAAACTAGGACGACGCCTTTACATCCACAGTCGGATGGCATGGTTGAGAGATTTAATCGTACCATCCTCAACAATCTCTCACTGCTAGTCTCAAGAAACCAACAAGACTGGGACCAAAAACTTCCCTTGTTTTTTCTCGCCTATCGCAGCGCCGTCCATGAAACAACCGGCTATTCCCCGTCTCAGATGCTTTTCGGTCGTGATCTTCGTCTACCTTGTGATCTGATTTTTGGTCGCCCTCCAGATGCGCCTTCATCGCCAGAGGGATACGTGCAGAATCTCCAGGCACGATTTGAAGACGTCCACAACTTGGCTCGAGAGCGGATCAATATACAGACGGAGAAGATGAAGACCAGGTACGACACGAAAGCCACGGGACATCAATTCAAAGAAGGTGACAAG
Organism: Maratus michaelseni; assembly: GCA_963931845.1. NCBI lineage: Eukaryota > Metazoa > Arthropoda > Arachnida > Araneae > Salticidae > Maratus > Maratus michaelseni. Next base: position 111,788,245 of record OZ007598.1, on the reverse strand, counting down.
GTTTGGTTTTATAATCCGACTCGACGTAAAGGACTTTCTCCCAAACTGCAATCGCACTGGGACGGTCCTTATACAGTCCTAAACAGACTGAACGATGTCGTAATTCGGATCCGAAAGTCACCAAGTTCGAAGCCTAGAGTCGTTCATTACGACAGGCTGGCTCCATACTATGGCCATAGTACTTAGTTCATTTATTGTGAATAGTGTAATGTAAATAATGTAAATTAGTATGACCATGGTCTTGTATATAAATTAATGTAATTATTTATTTTGCTTAGCATTATCATTATTATTGTTATTATTATTTAAATACTTGTATGTAATAATGTCTATGCTTTAATTTTATTTTTAAATAAGTGTATATTTTGTATAATTCAGCATTATGAATGTGTTTTGAATAGTATAGCATTTGTTGGTAACGGGTTTGCTTTCCGATCAAAGGTTGAACTGCCCGGGACGTGCAGTCCTTGAGAGGGGGGCAATGTTATGAATTTTGTATATATCTGTAAATATTCCATTTGTTTAAATTTATTTTATTATTGTGAAAATTGCAGTATTATTAATGTATTTCCTATTGAGCATCATGTAACTCAATGCTAAAGGCCTCAGGTGCTTTGCAAGAAAAACAACCTTACACCATCATCGTTTTTAAAATGTAGTCAATGGAAAAATCGCCAAGGAATGGGTTTATCGCCAAGTTGGCGATGGTTTTGGCGACTTATTTTTGTCGCCAAATTTGGCGATATATCGCCAAATGTCGCCAAGTTGGCGACGGATTTGGCGACTTTTTGTGCAACCACACCCCCCCTTATACCTATACATTGGGATCCTTTCTTGCTTGGGTTCTCTATCGAAAGTTAAAGCACTTTCTGGTAATTTCTAGCATCTGAAGGCTCTGGAATAATCTGGAAAGATCTCTGAAACCTATATAAGGACCTCCATCAGTTCAGTTAGTTAGTTGTCTGTCAACTGCGATTGAATTCATACGAGAGGCTTTGCATTGAGAACTGTGTTTCTCGGATCGATTTTGTCATTGATACGTCGTATTGAACGCATTGTTTCTGTGTGAAATTTTGCTGCGCTTTTATTGGATTTGAAAATTACTGAATATCTTGTAATTTTCAGAAGATATTTGTGATCGTATTGCACTGTTTATAGTGAATAAAGCCTTTTTATTGTTCTTATATATTGGCATCAGTCCTTTCGAACCCCGAGCTCACAACAATATATATATATATATAAAGAAATAAAATAAAATAAAAGTGCGTAAGTGTGATCGAAGATCGCACAAAGGGATTCGTTTAATATTCCTTTCCAAACACTTTATACTTTCTTTAATAAATCCAAATAAATTTCATTTAAAAAAAAAAAGTCATGTATTTTATAAATTAAAAATTTACCGGTCTATTTTTCTCGTTTTTTCGAAAATCTGAACCGATCCGATAGCGGGCAAAGCTCATTATTATACTCTGTCATAATAATATCTGTCATGTGGACTAAATGTGATATTAAAAAAATATATCAATTTTAAAATTATACATGTTGTATAGAAACTTTCAAAATGTTTGACGTCAGATTAATTTTTTTTTTAATTCTCTAATGACGTGATATTAATTTGCTTTCTGTACACGCATACTCATACTCCTTGTATTACTGAGAAATCTTTGAAAATTTCCGTTTTATTGCCAATGTGACGTCATATTAATCTTTTTTTCAATGTGTGAAACTTTTTATTTCATTTTCATCTTTCACATGTAAATCTTTCAATAGAAAATTAATTATTGTAGAAAGAATTTTATTGCGGATTTTTAATTGTTGGCAGCTGCTATAACAAAAAATGTTAAATTTAATAGGGAAAAGCTGTTAGATTTTTGGTTTTTTTTAATCTCTATATATTAAAATAATACGATTTTTTTCTTCAAATTTTATGATTTTGAGCGTCATAGTAGGTATTCAGCTATAAGTACACAAAATTTCATGACTGTGAGTTGTATAATTTCTGAGAACCGGTTCTGTGACAGACAGACAACGAAGCGGGACTAATAGGGTTTCGTGAGATGAACGAAACCCTTAAAAAAAATCTTAATCTATGAAAATATAATATAGCCACGAATGAAAATATACAAATATCACTCCTGTGTCTGTCTGTCCGTCTGTCAGAGTCCTTTTTCTCGTAAACTATGGGACGGGGAAAGTTATGAAGCCTTTTGACCCATACATACTTTCAGGTTATTAGCCATTCACAAATATGTTTAGGAAAAAATTAGGGAGCTAATTAAGTTACATGAAAAAAGAAAAAAGTTTTCTTTTTTTATATGATGGGCGGTATCGAGTGAAAGATCTCGTAATACCGAACTCAAAAGTATATTTGTTTTAATTTTAGGTATTATATTTTCAGAGATCTCGTCGAAAATGCACTTCAAAAGTATGTCCCCCCCCCCCCTCTCTATTTTCGAATCTACTGAAACTAAAACTATGAAAAAATTAGGGGTGGTAAGAGTTTACTAAAACCTTACAGCAGAACTGTAACGATTTTCCTGTGTAACATAGTTTTTGAGAAAAACGCATTTTTCCGTTACACACAAACTTTACTTTTTGGGCGGTCAGCGTGGGAGTTGACGAGCGCTCGAAGTATCTATTGACGCAGAATCACCCAATGATATTTCATAATGTTTTTCGAAAAAAATTTGGTAATTATCCGATATATTAATTAAGTTACTTGAAAAAACATATTTATTATCATATATCGTGTAGGGTATCGTTCAAAAGGTCGCGTAACATCAGACTAAAAAATATATTTGTTTACTTTTAGGTATTATATTTTCAGAGATATCGTCGACACTATACAGGGAAAATAGCCCCCCCCCCTCCTTCTTCCTATTCCTGAATCTACTGAACTTAAAATTATGAAAAAATTAGGGGTAGTAGGAATTCATTAATTAATAAATAGTAATGAATAAATTTAATGTACGGAACCCTTTGAACGCAAGTTATACACGCACTTGGCCGATTTATTATAGTGTATTAATCAGTTTTTTCAACCCGGAATATCGTTGTTAAGATGCTATCAATTCTCAATTACATTTTTTCAGCTGCAAGCGAATTTATGCATGCAAGAGTCACAAAATAATATTAATTTTAATCTCCGCACCCTTGAATATCCGATTGATTTTTTTTTTTTTTTTTTTTTTTCAAACACACTTAAAAGTGAAAAAAAAAAAACTACTAAAATTTGTTTTTCACGGAGTAAAATTTAAAAATGTTACCCCGCTACCAAAATCGCGTATTTTAAAGCATATCAACATAAACAAGTGAGTAAGTGTGATCGAAGATCGCACAAAGGGTTTCGTTTAATGTTCCTTTCGAAACACTTTATCCTTTCTTTAATAAATCCAAACAAATTTCATTTAAAAAAAAAAACAGTCATGTATTTTATAAAATAAAAATTTACCGATCTATTTTTCTCATTTTTTTCGAAAATCGGAGCCAGTCCGATAGCGGGCGAAGTGTGTCATGTCATAATAATATCTGTCATGTGGACTAAATGCGATATTAATAAAAAATCAATTTCAAAATTAAACATGTTGTATAGAGACCTTCAAAATGTAAGACATCATATTAATATTCTTTTTAATTCTCTAATGACGTCATATTAAGCTGCTTTCTGTATGTACCCATACTCATACTCCTGGTATTATTGAGAAATGTTTGAAAATTTCCGTTTTATTACCAATATGACGTCATATTAATCTTTTTTTTTTTTTTTTTTTTTTTTTTTTTTTTTTTTGCAATTGGTGAAACTTTTTTTTTTCATTTTCATTTTTCACGTCGAAATCTTTCAATAGAAAATTAATTATTGTAGAACGATTTTTATTCTCGATTTTTAATGGTTGGCAACTTCTATAACAAAAAATGTTTAAATTTAATAGGAAAAGGCTGTTAGAATTTTGGTTTTTTATCTCTCTATATTAAAACAATACGATTTTTTCGAATCTTAATATTTTGAGCTTCATAGTAGGTACTCAGCTATAAGTACACAAATTTTCATGCCTGCTAATAATATAGTTTCTGAGAACCGGCTCTGTGACGGACAGACAACAAAGCGGGAGTAATAGGGTTTCGTGAGATGAACGAAACCCTAAAAAGGACGCTAAAATATGTTTTTCACGGAGTAAAATTAAAAATGTTTACCCCGCTACCAAAATCGCGTATTTTTAAGCATATCAACAATAAAACTAGTCGTGGGGGGCCATCGTAATACTTATCCATCATGGATATGCATAATATAAAATATGAAAATAAAACGTGTGTAAACTATTTATAAAATGCATTGCAATTCGAATAAAATCATGGCTTGATGAAGTCATAAAATTTAAATGCTCTATTACTGAATTGCATAAGAGATACATCCTTTTAACTACAGTTTACGACGTCATATTAAGCGTCTCATTTCCAATTAAAATATATCTCTGAATTGAAATATGAATGAAATACAGGGTCATGAAAAATCGAAGAGAGTGGAAAATAGGATTACAAATATCTCGGCAACTCATTATCCGATCGCCTTCATTCTTTATGCAAAATTTAGGGTTTTTTATTGTCTTTTATATTCACTCCTTAAAATAAACAATTTCGAAAATTTTATATACCTTTTATCAGAACGAATATTTCGAGAGTCCGAAAAAAATAGTTCCGGATAATCGAGATTACTGAAATTGAATAAGCTTCTTCTCATTATTACATATTAAGAACATACCAAGTTTCAAGTCTCTATCGCAATTTGTTCGGGAGATAGAGCGTTTACAGACACACACACAAACAGCCGGACGGCATTTTTTTTTCTCTCTCTCTCTAAAAATATGTTTTTCGGAATCTCCAGAATCAGAATCGTGTAAATCCGTCACAAATTTGTTTTTCGATTTTTAAAACGATTGTAAGACTTACCCTATATTACGTATGATGGGTAAGTAAAACAATACTGAAATGTAACAAATAAGACATATTAAATGTCTATTAAAAGAAAAAACTAGTCGTTGGGGGCCACCGTAATACTTACCCATCATGGATATGCATAATGTAAAATATTAAAATAAAAATGTGTAAACTACTTATAAAATGCATTGCAATTCAAATAAAATCGTGGCTTGATGACGTCACAAACTTTAAAGGCTCGATTACTGAATTGCTTGAAAGAAACATCCTTATAACTTCAAAAATAATAATCCTATTAACTAGCGGTTTATTGCATCTGATCAAGCGTCAAATTTCCAATTAAAATATATCTTTGAAGTGAAATTTGAATGAAATACAGGGTCATGAAAAATCGAAGAGTGTGGTAAATAGGATTCCAAATATCTCGGCAACTCATTATCCGATCGACTTCATGCTTTATGCAAAATTTATGTTTTTTTATTGTCCTTTATATTCATTTCTTAAAATAACCAATTTCGAAAATTTTTATATACCTTTTATCAGAACGAATATTTCGAGAGTCCGAAAAAAATAGTTCCGGTTAATCGAGGTTATTGAAATGAAATAGGCTTCTTCCCATTATTACATACTAAGTACATACCAAATTGCAAGTCTCTATCTCAATTTTTTTCGGGAGATAGAGCGTTTACAGACACACAGACACACAGACAGACAGACAGACACACAGATGGACGGCAATTTTTTTTTTTCTAAAAATATGTTTTTCGGAATCTTCAGTGTCTGAAACGTGTAAATCCGTCAAAAAAATTTTTTCGATTTTCAAATCGATTAAAAGATTTGCCCTATACTACGTATGATGAGTAAGTAAAACAAATTCTACGGGCCTTTTTTTCCAAACAACAAAATGCACGGGCTCACAACAAAATGCATAAAAAATATGTAGCTTCTTCTTTTTTTCTTTTTTTATTTGGAGGAGTGCGAGGCCTTAGTACGAAGCCCGAGGAGGCACCTGTCAGACACCCCTAAGAACGGATCTGGGTTTATCCAGACAAGCCACTAGCGTGCTGTTTTCATCCTTATCTTTAGAAAAAATATCAGTGGGCTAGTCTGGGGCCATCGCGAAAAGTAAACAACGGTTAGTCACTACCCACTGCATTATCCATTTCCTTTTGATAACGAAGATAAAGAATTTCAATTTAAACTCACTGGACATATATTCCATCGGATGATCCCATTTCAGAATATCCTGTGAACAAGATTGTTTTTTCTAGAAAGCTAATCAGTTACAAACTAAGAGGATATATACATATTTTCGCCTGCATTTCTTCTACTTCAGCCGTCCGTGTTTCCTTTAGTGAAGTTGCTTTCGGATACTTTCTTGAAAAGGACAGATGGTAATTATTACTTTTACATCTTCTCTGTATACATATAAAGGGTCCAGTAAAGGGTTGTAACCATTTGAATCAACTCTATTTCTATTAAGTTTCTAATAAATAGTAAATCTGCAGATCAGGGGCTTTAACGTCAGCTCTGAAATAAGTCATTGTTTTTACTTACCCATCATACGTAGTATAGGGTAAATCTTGTAATCGTTTTGAAAATGGAAAAAAATGTTTGACGGATTTACACGTTTCAGACATTGGTGATTCCGAAAAACATATTTTTTGAAAAAAAAAAATGCCGTCCGTCTGTCTGTGTGTGTGTCTGTAAACGCTCTATCTCCCGAACAAATTGACATAGAGACTTGAAATTTGGTATGTACTTAGTATGTAATAATGGGAAGAAGCTTATTGAATTTCAGTAAACTCGATTATCCGGAACTATTGTTTTCGAACTCTTGAAATATTCGTTCTGATAAAAGGTATATAAAAATTTTCGAAATTGTTTTTTTTAAGGAGTGAATATAAAAGACAATAAAAAAACATAAATTTTGCATAAAGAATGAAGTCGGTCGGGTAATGAGTTGTCGAGATATTTCTAATCCTATTTACCACACTCTTCGATTTTTCACGACCCTGTATTTCATTCAAATTTCAATTCAAAAGATATATTTTGATTGGAAATGAGACGCTTAATCCGACGCAGTAAACTGTTAGTTAATATGATTATCATTTTTGGAGTTATAAGGACTTTTCTTTTACCCAATTCGGTAATAGAGAATCATTCCACTGTCCACTAATCATATCCACTGCTCTATCTCCCGAACAAATTGAGATAGAGACTTGAAATTTGGTATGTTCTTAGTATGTAATAATGGGAAGAAGCTTATTGAATTTCAATAACCTCGATTACCTGATTTTTTTCGGACTCTCGAAATATTCGTTCTGATAAAAGGTATATAAAAATTTTCGAAATTGTTTTTTTTAAGGAGTGAATATAAAAGACAATAAAAAAACATAAATTTTGCATAAAGAATAAAGTCGATCGGATAGTTATTTGCCGAGATATTTGTAATCACATTTTCCACACTTTTTCATGACCCTATATTTCATTCAAATTTCAATTCAGAGGTATATTTTTAATTGGAAATGAGACGCTTAATCCGACGCAATAAACGGTTAGTTAATAGGATTATTTTAGAGTTATAAGAATGTTTCTCTTACGCAATTCAGTAATGGAGCATTTAAAGTTTATGACGTCATCAAGCCAGGATTTTATTGGAATTGCAATGCATTTTAGAAATAGTTTGCACATGTTTTATTTTCATATTTTATATTATGCATATCCATAATGTGTAAGTATTACGGTGGCCCCCAACGACTAGTTTAATCTCGCTTTGCATAATATTTTCATTTAATATTCTACAATCCGTAATTTAAAATTTTTAAGTTAGATATATAGAAAATAAGATTCCTCGAAGCTTCCTGAAATTAGAATCGGCAAATTAATCACGGTTTTATACAATGAGATATTCTGTTGAAATGCTAATTCTTGTAATTTTTCCAGGAAGAAACCTCCCGCAGTCTTATTAATTTTACATTAGCAATTTCCAATTGATTGTGCTATATCATGGATTTTAATTTATACTGTGATTTTATTAAGGATAAGCATTAGTTTGGACACGGATTTTATGTTATTCTAATATCCAAATAGCAATAGTTACTTACCTTGAAATATCTGCATCTGGAAACGTTTAATAAAATATCATGTACGAAAGGTACTTATTGAAATGTAAACTGAATTTACTATACTTATATCTAATTTAGAAATATAATCTTTTTGCAATTTTTGTTTCGGTAAAATAGTTTTGGTGGTCATTCTATAATATTTAGATGTAAGATCTTATATAAATACATCCTAATCTACCCGATACCAATAGCATAGTAAAATAAACCTAAAATAGGCAGATCTGCAAACTTTTAAACCTATTGGGTAATCATCCGTAATCGTGTCCAATGCGAATTGGGTATTTCAAGAAATGTAATTTAGCGCTATAAAATGATTTTAACCTAAGTTGTAGACCCGATTAAGAAAGATTAACTAACCTTTTATTTCCCTCATCCAGGCTTTCTGCTCAATCATTCGTAATCTGGATTATTTTAATGATTTTTTTTATAAGCTATGAAATACAGTTGCTGAAGCTGATAAAAGAATAAGAGAGAAAACGAAATATGTGTCGTATCAAGTATGTAAAGTGTTAAAACAAAATATTTTATGTTTTTCGAAAAAAAAAATCCATTAAAAGTTATACATCTAATTAAAAAGAAATCTGACAAATGTATTAAAATTTCAAATTAATCGGAATAATTTAAGACCTCCATTGGGAAATTTTAGAATCAATAATTTAACATTTAAATCAGTTATTCAAATACGTGATTTTTCTTTCAATGGATGTTAAGATTTGAAAATCTTCTGAATTTCCAAAGAAAAGCATAATCACGTAAAAGAAAATGTTCTATATTTTCGGAACGAATCAACGAAATTTAACAAAAAAAACTGTACAGCTAAATCCGGATGCCTCACCAACATACCTACCAAATATCAAGCTAATCGGATGCTTTTTGCGATAGCTATCGCTGAACAGACAGACAAACAGAAATAAAAAACTTTTCGTGTCTCTTTTCGTGTGTAATTTATTAGCATATAAAATACTTCGAAGGGTTTGGAAATTAGAAGCATTAAATTTAACACGGTGTTATGCAATTATAGTCTGCAATTCTGATAAACTGCTTATTCTTGTAATTTTTTAGATAAAAATGTACATTTCTTCAGGGGGGGGGGGGGGGTGCTCTCTTCCCTGATCCCCAAGTAATCTCATTAAATTTGCATCCATAATTTCCTATTGATTGTGTGAATGATTATATTTTGTTTTACACTGGCTTTATTAGGATAAGCACCAGTTTGGAAAAAGAATTTTATGTTATCTTAATATCCAAATAGTAACGTTTACTTACCTGCCAACCACGAAACACCTGCATCTGATGGATAAGTTGAGTAAAATCTCATGTGCGAAAGCACGTTATGGTAATGCAAACTTAATCTACTATATTTCACTTATATCTAATTTAGAAATCTAATGTTTTTACAATTTTCATTTCGGAAAAACAGTTTTGATGGTCATTTCATACTATTTAGATGTCAGATTTTATCTAAATACATCTTGATCTACTCGATAGCAATAGCATACCCCAATCACCCCCCAAAATCGGCATATTTGGAAATTTTTAAACCTATTGGGTAATTATTTATAATCGTGTTCTCTGCCAATTGACTAAATAGCAAACGTCATTTGGCGCTATAAAGTATTTTTGTGATAGCTTTTAATAGTATCCACATTAAATTTAAAGCGTAATGTTACTAACATTGTTTATATTTGAGTTATGGGTGATTCTTTTCCGACGTAAAGTGAATACGTACCAGACACCGTGACCACATGAGATGTGTCTTTTAGAAAGACCTCCATCCAAGGCATCCATCTTTTAGGCTTATATCCCTCGCATTATTAATCGATTTAATGAAATAATCCCAATCCATCCCCGTAATAGAGTGTAATAACTTTTGTGTGCTGCTTAATCTATACTAATATTAACAAGATGGAAATTGTACGTTAAACGTGACAAATGAGGCGTTCTTACTTTAACTAGTTTTACAGTGTAAAAAAATCTTCATTAATATTTCAGTGAAATGAATTTTATCGTATGTTATGAACAAAATGAGCATTCATTTCTTTTCTCTTATTATGTATACCACGTTTACGGAGGGGATTTTTTTTTCGACACCAGATAGCGCTGCAAAATTTACCACGGATATCTTGCTTTGCGTATGATTACCTCCATGGTTTAATATTTCTATGATTCACAATGAACGAATCTCTTATTTTGTTTATTTACGTTAATGGATATTGTGATAAATATTGGGCTGTTAACCTAATTTTAACAGAAAAGTTATCTCAAAATCTACACATTTTTTAATGTAAGTCATCTTTCAAAGAAACAATTTTTTTGAACGATCTTTCTAAAAATGTAACTAATATGCAATTTTATTTTAAAAAAAATAATTTTGAATAAAAATGGCCGCCTGGTATACGAAAAAAGAAATGGTCAGCCCGTATTTGTTTTCCTCAATCACATGACTTGCGTGTTTATTATATAGATTATGTATGGTGGGAGTTAATAGAATGAAGAAAACTTTTATTAATATCTTTTTAAGTTTTGATTCGATTTTCATAACATTTGAAACGACTCCACAAAATTCTGCAGCGCTTATGTACATTAAATTTCAAACCATTCGGTTGGGTAGTTTATGCGGATAGACGGAAAGAAGGAGCAGACAATGACTATAGGTGCTACGTATTTATATAATTACGATCGCACCTAAAAAAGAAGTAACATTTGTTTGTTTCTGTTTTTGTTTTTTGCTTGTTTGTAGGGATTAATCTCTGGCATTACCGAACCGATTTCAAAAGTGATGGTGGCAAATTGATGGTGACAATTCCTGCTCCAACATAGCCATATTTTATGTCGGTATCACAACCCCAGCGGGGTGCAGGAGCGAAAAACTTTCTAAAAATGAGATTTTTGTGGTACTGAAGGAACCAGAAACTTGAAATTTGGTATAGTTACTTATAAGATCTAAATGCTCTCTAAGAATATATTCTAAAAAAAATCGAAATTTATAAGGGTGAAATGATATAAAAGCGTTTTAAAAACTTTCTAAATCACTATGGGATTTTTAATGATAAAAAGTTGAAATATGGCATGGCTGCTATTTTTAACATGTAAGTGCACATACAGCACTGGCATTTTATTTTTATTGAAATTTAAAAGGGTGTAGGAGAAAAAAGTTCTAAATTACGGTTTTTGTGATTCTGAATGGATTAGAAACTTGAAATTTGACTTGGTGGTCAGACATACATAATATATATAAATTCTCGTTAAGTTCAGTTTTTAAAAAATTCAAAATTTTAAAGGGTGAAATGAGGGAAAACCTTTCTAAAAATGCTCTAAATTATGATTTCTATGGAATTGTTAAGGATAGAAATTTAAAATTTGACATGACGCAAACGCACACACAACACTGTTTTTTTTTTAATTCGAAATTTAAAAGTTTGAAATGAGTGGAAAGCGTTCTAAAAACGTTCTAAATTATGATTTCTTTCTATGGAATTGTTCAGAATAGAAACTGGGAGTTTGACATGGCTGCTACTTTTAAGACGCAAATGATCGCATAGAAGTTTCCTAAATATTGGAAATTTAAAAGTGTGAAGGAGCAAAATGAGTTCTAAAATTGCGATTTACGTCGTACAGTTAGTTTAGAAACCTGGAATGTGTTATTGTGATTACTTTTAAGATATCAATGATCGCTAAGAACGGTTTTTAAAAAAATTGAAAATTCAAAGAGTGAAAGCGAGAAAAGCGTTATAAATTACGATTTCTGTGTATTTGTTAAGGATAGGAACTTGAAATTTGACATGGCTGCTACTTTTAAGACGCAAATGATCGCATAGAAGTTTCCTAAATATTGGAAATTTAAAAGTGTGAAGGAGCAAAATGAGTTCTAAAATTGCGATTTACGTCGTACAGTTAGTATAGAAACCTGGAATGTGTTATTGTGATTACTTTTAAGATATCAATGATCGCTAAGAACGGTTTTTAAAAAAATTGAAAATTCAAAGAGTGAAAGCGAGAAAAGCGTTATAAATTACGATTTCTGTGTATTTGTTAAGGATAGGAACTTGAAATTTGACATGGCTGCTACTTTTAAGACGCAAATGATCGCTTAGAAGTTTCCTAAATATCGGAAATTTAAAAGGGTGAAGGAGCAAAATGAGTTCTAAAATTGCGATTTACGTCGTACAGTTAGTATAGAAACCTGGAATGTGTTATTGTGATTACTTTTAAGATATCAATGATCGCTAAGAACGGTTTTTAAAAAAATTGAAAATTCAAAGAGTGAAAGCGAGAAAAGCGTTATAAATTACGATTTCTGTGTATTTGTTAAGGATAGGAACTTGAAATTTGACATGGCTGCTACTTTTCAGACGCAAATGATCGCTTAGAAGTTTCCTAAATATTGGAAATTTAAAAGGGTGAAGGAGCAAAATGAGTTCTAAAATTGCGATTTACGTCGTACAGTTAGTATAGAAACCTGGAATGTGTTATTGTGATTACTTTTAAGATATCAATGATCGCTAAGAACGGTTTTTAAAAAAATTGAAAATTCAAAGAGTGAAAGCGAGAAAAGCGTTATAAATTACGATTTCTGTGTATTTGTTAAGGATAGGAACTTGAAATTTGACATGGCTGCTACTTTTAAGACGCAAATGATCGCTTAGAAGTTTCCTAAATATTGGAAATTTAAAAGGGTGAAGGAGCAAAATGAGTTCTAAAATTGCGATTTACGTCGTACAGTTTAGTATAGAAACCTGGAATGTGTTATTGTGATTACTTTTAAGATATCAATGATCGCTAAGAACGGTTTTTAAAAAATTGAAAATTCAAAGAGTGAAAGCGAGAAAAGCGTTATAAATTACGATTTCTGTGTATTTGTTAAGGATAGGAACTTGAAATTTGACATGGCTGCTACTTTTAAGACGCAAATGATCGCTTAGAAGTTTCCTAAATATTGGAAATTTAAAAGGGTGAAGGAGCAAAATGAGTTCTAAAATTGCGATTTACGTCGTACAGTTAGTATAGAAACCTGGAATGTGTTATTGTGATTACTTTTAAGATATCAATGATCGCTAAGAACGGTTTTTAAAAAAATTGAAAATTCAAAGAGTGAAAGCGAGAAAAGCGTTATAAATTACGATTTCTGTGTATTTGTTAAGGATAGGAACTTGAAATTTGACATGGCTGCTACTTTTAAGACGCAAATGATCGCTTAGAAGTTTCCTAAATATTGGAAATTTAAAAGGGTGAAGGAGCAAAATGAGTTCTAAAATTGCGATTTACGTCGTACAGTTAGTATAGAAACCTGGAATGTGTTATTGTGATTACTTTTAAGATATCAATGATCGCTAAGAACGGTTTTTAAAAAAATTGAAAATTCAAAGAGTGAAAGCGAGAAAAGCGTTATAAATTACGATTTCTGTGTATTTGTTAAGGATAGGAACTTGAAATTTGACATGGCTGCTACTTTTAAGACGCAAATGATCGCTTAGAAGTTTCCTAAATATTGGAAATTTAAAAGGGTGAAGGAGCAAAATGAGTTCTAAAATTGCGATTTACGTCGTACAGTTAGTATAGAAACCTGGAATGTGTTATTGTGATTACTTTTAAGATATCAATGATCGCTAAGAACGGTTTTTAAAAAAATTGAAAATTCAAAGAGTGAAAGCGAGAAAAGCGTTATAAATTACGATTTCTGTGTATTTGTTAAGGATAGGAACTTGAAATTTGACATGGCTGCTACTTTTAAGACGCAAATGATCGCTTAGAAGTTTCCTAAATATTGGAAATTTAAAAGGGTGAAGGAGCAAAATGAGTTCTAAAATTGCGATTTACGTCGTACAGTTATAGTATAGAAACCTGGAATGTGTTATTGTGATTACTTTTAAGATATCAATGATCGCTAAGAACGGTTTTTAAAAAAATTGAAAATTCAAAGAGTGAAAGCGAGAAAAGCGTTATAAATTACGATTTCTGTGTATTTGTTAAGGATAGGAACTTGAAATTTGACATGGCTGCTACTTTTAAGACGCAAATGATCACTTAGAAGTTTCCTAAATATTGGAAATTTAAAAGGGTGAAGGAGCAAAATGAGTTCTAAAATTGCGATTTACGTCGTACAGTTAGTATAGAAACCTGGAATGTGTTATTGTGATTACTTTTAAGATATCAATGATCGCTAAGAACGGTTTTTAAAAAAATTGAAAATTCAAAGAGTGAAAGCGAGAAAAGCGTTATAAATTACGATTTCTGTGTATTTGTTAAGGATAGGAACTTGAAATTTGACATGGCTGCTACTTTTAAGACGCAAATGATCGCTTAGAAGTTTCCTAAATATTGGAAATTGAAAAGGGTGAAGGAGCAAAATGAGTTCTAAAATTGCGATTTACGTCGTACAGTTAGTATAGAAGCCTGGAATGTGTTATTGTGATTACTTTTAAGATATCAATGATCGCTAAGAACGGTTTTTAAAAAAATTGAAAATTCAAAGAGTGAAAGCGAGAAAAGCGTTATAAATTACGATTTCTGTGTATTTGTTAAGGATAGGAACTTGAAATTTGACATGGCTGCTACTTTTAAGACGCAAATGATCGCTTAGAAGTTTCCTAAATATTGGAAATTTAAAAGGGTGAAGGAGCAAAATGAGTTCTAAAATTGCGATTTACGTCGTACAGTTAGTATAGAAACCTGGAATGTGTTATTGTGATTACTTTTAAGATATCAATGATCGCTAAGAACGGTTTTTAAAAAAATTGAAAATTCAAAGAGTGAAAGCGAGAAAAGCGTTATAAATTACGATTTCTGTGTATTTGTTAAGGATAGGAACTTGAAATTTGACATGGCTGCTACTTTTAAGACGCAAATGATCGCATAGAAGTTTCCTAAATATTGGAAATTTAAAAGTGTGAAGGAGCAAAATGAGTTCTAAAATTGCGATTTACGTCGTACAGTTAGTATAGAAACCTGGAATGTGTTATTGTGATTACTTTTAAGATATCAATGATCGCTAAGAACGGTTTTTAAAAAAATTGAAAATTCAAAGAGTGAAAGCGAGAAAAGCGTTATAAATTACGATTTCTGTGTATTTGTTAAGGATAGGAACTTGAAATTTGACATGGCTGCTACTTTTAAGACGCAAATGATCGCTTAGAAGTTTCCTAAATATCGGAAATTTAAAAGGGTGAAGGAGCAAAATGAGTTCTAAAATTGCGATTTACGTCGTACAGTTAGTATAGAAACCTGGAATGTGTTATTGTGATTACTTTTAAGATATCAATGATCGCTAAGAACGGTTTTTAAAAAAATTGAAAATTCAAAGAGTGAAAGCGAGAAAAGCGTTATAAATTACGATTTCTGTGTATTTGTTAAGGATAGGAACTTGAAATTTGACATGGCTGCTACTTTTCAGACGCAAATGATCGCTTAGAAGTTTCCTAAATATTGGAAATTTAAAAGGGTGAAGGAGCAAAATGAGTTCTAAAATTGCGATTTACGTCGTACAGTTAGTATAGAAACCTGGAATGTGTTATTGTGATTACTTTTAAGATATCAATGATCGCTAAGAACGGTTTTTAAAAAAATTGAAAATTCAAAGAGTGAAAGCGAGAAAAGCGTTATAAATTACGATTTCTGTGTATTTGTTAAGGATAGGAACTTGAAATTTGACATGGCTGCTACTTTTAAGACGCAAATGATCGCTTAGAAGTTTCCTAAATATTGGAAATTTAAAAGGGTGAAGGAGCAAAATGAGTTCTAAAATTGCGATTTACGTCGTACAGTTTAGTATAGAAACCTGGAATGTGTTATTGTGATTACTTTTAAGATATCAATGATCGCTAAGAACGGTTTTTAAAAAATTGAAAATTCAAAGAGTGAAAGCGAGAAAAGCGTTGTAAATTACGATTTCTGTGTATTTGTTAAGGATAGGAACTTGAAATTTGACATGGCTGCTACTTTTAAGACGCAAATGATCGCTTAGAAGTTTCCTAAATATTGGAAATTTAAAAGGGTGAAGGAGCAAAATGAGTTCTAAAATTGCGATTTACGTCGTACAGTTAGTATAGAAACCTGGAATGTGTTATTGTGATTACTTTTAAGATATCAATGATCGCTAAGAACGGTTTTTAAAAAAATTGAAAATTCAAAGAGTGAAAGCGAGAAAAGCGTTATAAATTACGATTTCTGTGTATTTGTTAAGGATAGGAACTTGAAATTTGACATGGCTGCTACTTTTAAGACGCAAATGATCGCTTAGAAGTTTCCTAAATATTGGAAATTTAAAAGGGTGAAGGAGCAAAATGAGTTCTAAAATTGCGATTTACGTCGTACAGTTAGTATAGAAACCTGGAATGTGTTATTGTGATTACTTTTAAGATATCAATGATCGCTAAGAACGGTTTTTAAAAAAATTGAAAATTCAAAGAGTGAAAGCGAGAAAAGCGTTATAAATTACGATTTCTGTGTATTTGTTAAGGATAGGAACTTGAAATTTGACATGGCTGCTACTTTTAAGACGCAAATGATCGCTTAGAAGTTTCCTAAATATTGGAAATTTAAAAGGGTGAAGGAGCAAAATGAGTTCTAAAATTGCGATTTACGTCGTACAGTTAGTATAGAAACCTGGAATGTGTTATTGTGATTACTTTTAAGATATCAATGATCGCTAAGAACGGTTTTTAAAAAAATTGAAAATTCAAAGAGTGAAAGCGAGAAAAGCGTTATAAATTACGATTTCTGTGTATTTGTTAAGGATAGGAACTTGAAATTTGACATGGCTGCTACTTTTAAGACGCAAATGATCGCTTAGAAGTTTCCTAAATATTGGAAATTTAAAAGGGTGAAGGAGCAAAATGAGTTCTAAAATTGCGATTTACGTCGTACAGTTATAGTATAGAAACCTGGAATGTGTTATTGTGATTACTTTTAAGATATCAATGATCGCTAAGAACGGTTTTTAAAAAAATTGAAAATTCAAAGAGTGAAAGCGAGAAAAGCGTTATAAATTACGATTTCTGTGTATTTGTTAAGGATAGGAACTTGAAATTTGACATGGCTGCTACTTTTAAGACGCAAATGATCACTTAGAAGTTTCCTAAATATTGGAAATTTAAAAGGGTGAAGGAGCAAAATGAGTTCTAAAATTGCGATTTACGTCGTACAGTTAGTATAGAAACCTGGAATGTGTTATTGTGATTACTTTTAAGATATCAATGATCGCTAAGAACGGTTTTTAAAAAAATTGAAAATTCAAAGAGTGAAAGCGAGAAAAGCGTTATAAATTACGATTTCTGTGTATTTGTTAAGGATAGGAACTTGAAATTTGACATGGCTGCTACTTTTAAGACGCAAATGATCGCTTAGAAGTTTCCTAAATATTGGAAATTGAAAAGGGTGAAGGAGCAAAATGAGTTCTAAAATTGCGATTTACGTCGTACAGTTAGTATAGAAACCTGGAATGTGTTATTGTGATTACTTTTAAGATATCAATGATCGCTAAGAACGGTTTTTAAAAAAATTGAAAATTCAAAGAGTGAAAGCGAGAAAAGCGTTATAAATTACGATTTCTGTGTATTTGTTAAGGATAGGAACTTGAAATTTGACATGGCTGCTACTTTTAAGACGCAAATGATCGCTTAGAAGTTTCCTAAATATTGGAAATTTAAAAGGGTGAAGGAGCAAAATGAGTTCTAAAATTGCGATTTACGTCGTACAGTTAGTATAGAAGCCTGGAATGTGTTATTGTGATTACTTTTAAGATATCAATGATCGCTAAGAACGGTTTTTAAAAAAATTGAAAATTCAAAGAGTGAAAGCGAGAAAAGCGTTATAAATTACGATTTCTGTGTATTTGTTAAGGATAGGAACTTGAAATTTGACATGGCTGCTACTTTTAAGACGCAAATGATCGCTTAGAAGTTTCCTAAATATTGGAAATTTAAAAGGGTGAAGGAGCAAAATGAGTTCTAAAATTGCGATTTACGTCGTACAGTTAGTATAGAAGCCTGGAATGTGTTATTGTGATTACTTTTAAGATATCAATGATCGCTAAGAACGGTTTTTTAAAAAATTGAAAATTCAAAGAGTGAAAGCGAGAAAAGCGTTATAAATTACGATTTCTGTGTATTTGTTAAGGATAGGAACTTGAAATTTGACATGGCTGCTACTTTTAAGATGCAAATACTGGCTTAGAACATAGTTTTCTAAAATTTCGAAATTTAAAAGGATGCAGGTGCAAAAAATGCTCTAAAATTGGGATTTATGTGATATAGTTGGTATAGAAGCCGGGAATTTGGGATGTTGGTTACATTTAAGATGGAAATGCTCACTAAGACCATTTTTTTAATTCAAAATTTAAAATTGTGAAATGAGCAAAAATGCTCTAAAAACTTTCTAAATTACGATTTATGTGGAACTGTTAAGCCTAGAATATTGAAATTTGGTATGACTAGAGATGTAAATGCTGAATAAAACACTTAAAACACCCTTCTAATAAAAACTAAAAAGTGTTTTGAAATTAAACAATTTTCTAAAAATTCGAAATTTAAAAAGGTGCAGTAGCAAAAAAACATTCTAAAATTGCGGTTTATGCAATACACACTGTTAAAAATTTGCAGCAAACTGTCCAGTCATTTGACCGTTTTTATAGAAAACGGTTGCATAGCCGTAATTTAACTCTCTTCTGACCATAATAGGGGCAATAATATGGTCAGAATAGAGTTAAATTGCGGTTATGTAACTATTTTCTATAAAAACGGTCAAATGACCGGACAGTTTGTTGCAAATTTTTAACAGTGCAGTTGGTACAGAAACTTGGAATTTGACATGGTAGTTACATTTCAAATGTAAATGCTCGCTAAGAACGATTTCTAAAAAAATTTAAATTTTAAGGATGAAATGAGCGGAAAACTTTCTAAATTACGATTTAGTTGGATTTATTCAAGTTAGAAACTTGAAATTTTGTATGATGGTTACTTTTAAGATACAGGTGAATAGTATAAATAGTTGATTAAACATTCGAAATTTAAAGGTGTGAAATGAACTGAAAAGCTCGTATATAACGTTCGAAAATAACGTTCTTAATTGTGGTCGATTCGGAATTGTTAGGGGTAGAAACTTAAAATTTGACATGTCTGTTTCATTTAAGACGTAAATGCTCACACAGAACAGTTTTTGCAAAATTCGAAATTTAAAAGTGTGCCGAAGCAAAGAACGTTCTAAAATTACGATTTTTGTGATGCTGCTAAGGTAGAAACTTGAAATTTAACATGGTGGTTAATTAGCATGTGGGTTTATTTAGCATGGTGGCATGGTGGTTATAAGTGCAGGCTAAAAACGATTTCTAAAAAAATCGAAATTTAAAAGGGTGAAATGAGCAGGAAGCATTCTAAAAACTTTCTAAACTATGATTTATCTGAAATTGTTAGGGATAGAAACTTGAAATTTTACATGATTCTTACTTCAGAGACATATTCATCCACAGAAGAGTTTTTAAAAATTTAGAATTTTTAATGTGTGCGGAAACAAAATACGTTCTAAAATTGTGATTTCTATGGTATAGTTGTATAGAAGATTGGGTAAATAGAAGCTTGGAATTTTGGCATGGCTATTACATTTAAGATGTAAACTTTCGCTAAGAACGGCTTCAAAATATTTGAAATTTCAAATAAAAAATTAAATGAGTGGAAAGCCTTCAAAATACGTTCTAATTCTAATTAATTCTTTGGAATTAATTTTAGTTTTCTCATTCATTTAAGTCTCATGTTCGCCTAATTCAGTATAAGAATGAAGTTTACTCGAAATGTGGCTTAGTCAAAAAATTTTGAATGATCTGTGGCAGTAAATTTCCTCTAATGAAAATGAGAACACGAATACCACACTTGGCATATTTCAACAATTACGCGAGCAATGCCGGGGGTTTTGCTTGTTACAAAATAAAACATTATTGCTGCCATGGAAACAACTACTTATTCAAGATCGAAATGCATAACGACAGCGTTCTTAATCAGGCAATTACTTTTATATACACTTAAAACTTATCTAAACCGTGTAAAATTAAATGACCTCAGCAACATGTAACTTGTATGTATTATGCAATCTTATAGAAATAATAATATACTACTTCATCGTTTAAGTTTAAATTCATTAAGTACTGCGCATTTAAACATTCACCAAGCAATTTCCAAATGCATTCAAATCACCAGCATTTAGCGAGGAAAAAGTATTGCTCGCCAAATCGCGTCTTTTTGTGCCAAAATACTCAAAAGTATTTTATTTTTTTACAGATTTCCTATTGCAATTCCACAGCTAAATGTGACTGAACCTTTATAATAATCTTTATTAGCACATGTGTCCAAATATTTTGAGTATGCATTTTAAAGAGACCTTCCTTGTAAGTCTTATTCTGTTTCTGAGAAAAAGTGGTGGTATATTTGTGTCTCACAATGAAGCGACAATTTTTTCCCTTTCTTCGATCATTAAAAACTCAAAGTTTAAAAATAAGAACATTCTTAGAGAGCATCTGCATCCTAAAACTTTATTCTATGGCTAATATGAATTTCTAAATAGAGATTTTAGAACGTTTTTCCTGTCTTAACTATATAAAATTCGGCAGTTCTCCGTTATCCCGTCTACCACTTTCCAGAAAAATAATAATAATAATAATTATATATATATATATATATATATAGTCAAATCTCGTTAACATGAACACGCTTAACGTGAATTACTTTTAACATGAATTATTTTTCTAGTCCCCTATAAAAATGAGTACAAAGATTTGATACTGATAACATAAATTACTGTTAACATGAACAAAATTTTAATTCCCCTTGAGGTTCATGTTAACGAGGTTCGACTGTATATATATATATGTGTGTGTGTGTGTGTGTGTATGTACATGCTGCATTCTGCTATGTTTTAGCTGCAATACAACAGTCGAAGGAAAAAAGATTACAAACATCTACAAATGTATACAGTCGTAGTTTGCACTTATCCAGTAGTAGGCCGAGTAGTCTATACTAATATTATAAAGGAGTAAAGATTGTTTTTTTGTTTGTTTGTTTGTTTGTAGGGGGTAATCTCTGGAACTACCGAACCGATTTCAAAAGTGATGGTGGCAAATTGATGGTGACAACTCCTGCTCCAACATAGGCTATATTTTATGTCGGTGTCACTAACCCCAGGGGGGTGCAGGAGCGAAAAACGTTCTAAAATTGCAATCTTTTTTATACTGAAGGAGCTAGAAATTTGAAATTTGGCGTTGTAGTTACATATAACATGTAAATGCTCTCTAAGAACAAAAACAAAAAAAAATCGAAATTTAAAAGGGTCAAATGAGCGAAAAGCGTTCTAAAAATATTCTAAATTACAATTTCTATGGAATCTCTGGAACTACCGAACCGATTTCAAAAGTGATGGTGGCAAATTGATGGTGACAACCCCTGCTCCAACATAGGCTATATTTTATGTCGGTGTCACTAACCCCAGGGGGGTGCAGGAGCGAAAAACGTTCTAAAATTGCAATCTTTTTTATACTGAAGGAGCTAGAAATTTGAAATTTGGCGTTGTAGTTACTTATAACATGTAAATGCTCTCTAAGAACAAAAAAAAAAATCGAAATTTAAAAGGGTCAAATGAGCGAAAAGAGTTCTAAAAACATTCTAAATTACAATTTCTATGGAATCTCTGGAACTACCGAACCGATTTCAAAAGTGATGGTGGCAAATTGATGGTGACAACCCCTGCTCCAACATAGGATATATTTTTTGTGGGTGCCACTATCCCCAGGGGGGGTGCAGGTGCGAAAATCGTTCTAAAATTGCGATTTTGTTTATACTGAAGGAGCCAGAAATTTGAAATTTGACATTGTAGTTACTTATAAGATGTAAATGCTCTCTAAAAAAAAAAATTGAAATTTAAAAGGGTGAAATGAGCGAAAAGCGTTCTAAAACATTCTAAATTACAATTTCTATGGAATCTCTGGACTGGAACTACCGAACCGATTTCAAAAGTGATGGTGGCAAATCGATGGTGACAACCCCTGCTCCAACATAGGATATATTTTTTGTGGGTGCCACTATCCCCAGGGGAGTGCAGGAGCGTAAAACGTTCTAAAATTGTGATTTTGTTTATACTGAAGGAGCTAGAAATTTGAAATTTGACATTGTAGTTACTTATAAGATGTAAATGCTCTCTAAGAATAAAATTTAAAAAAAAATCAAAATTTAAAAGGGTGAAATGAGCGAAAAGCGTTCTAAAAACATTCTTAATTACAATTTCTATGGAATCTCTGGAGCTACCGAACCGATTTCAAAAGTGATGGGGGAAAATTGATGGTGACAACCCTTGCTCCAACATAGGCTATATTTTATGTCGGTGTCACTAACTCCAGGGGGGAGCAGGAGCGAAAAACGTTCTAAAATTGCGATTTTTTTTTATACTGAATGAGCTAGAAATTTGAAATTTGGCATTGTAGTTACTTATAAGATGTAAATACTCTCTAAAAACAAAATTTAAAAAAATCGAAATTTAAATGAGTGAAATGAGTGAAAAGCGTTCTAAAACCATTCTAAATTACAATTTCTATGGAATCTCTAGAACTACCGAACCGATTTCAAAAGTGATGGTGGCAAATTGATGGTGATAACCCCTGCTCCAACATAGGCTATATTTTATGTCGGTGTCACTAACCCCAGGGGGTGTGCAGGAGCGAAAAACGTTCTAAAATTGCGATTTTTTTTATATTGAAGGAGCTAGAAATTTGAAATTTGACATTGTAGTTACTTATAAGATGTAAATGCTCTCTAAAAACAAAATAAAAAAAAAATTCGAAATTTAAAAGGGTGAAATGTGCGAAAAGCGTTCTAAAAACATTCTAAATTACAATTTCTATGGAATCTCTAGAACTACCGAACCAATTTCAAAAGTGATGGTGACAAATTGGTGGTGACAATCCCTGCTCCAACACCCTCTTTAATAAAAAACTGTGCGTTTCTGACGACTGGGTTTTTCGCTAATTGTTGCCACAGATTAATCTCGGAAAATGAAACATTTGAAGTTACTGAAAAAAAATAGTAGCTCGAAAAGTATTTGTCAGAAAATTGTTAGGCAAACTGCGTTGGAAAGGTAAAAAATTGTTATTTTTCTTGATATAAATTTCAAATCTAATGATTATGCTATTTTTCAAATATTGAATTTGAAAAATTACTAAATTGCACAATGGAGTACCATAGCAAAACCTTCATGCGTAAAAAGATAATGATAAGGACGACGTGTCCTGGCGTGTATATTGGCTATAGCACGAGTCACAAATTATAGTAGGCTTATTATTGTGTTAAAATATAAAAGTGAATTATGAAATGTCAATATTTTGTTGGATTAAAAGTTCGTTATAAGAAATTGACCAGCGTAGCGGGCGTAGCTTGCTAGTATGTAGAATAAAGGAAAGAAAAACACCATGGCACTCGAATTCATTCATTAAAACCCACTCATCTTTAAATTCCAGGGGATTGCTCTCTCTTATCAATTCTTTATGTTAAAACATACTAGAACGCCAGCAACATTTTATTTTAACAATCGCTTCGACGACACAAATCCTTATATTGACACATATTAGAACTCTACAACGCCAGCAATAGTTTATTTTAACATTCCTCTGACGACCAAAATCTCTTCTCCTCTGCTCTCTGCCAGTCTGTTTTAAACGAAGAATGCGCAAGAAACATTTCGTAACACGTGACCTTTTTTACCCAATGCATGTTCAACTTTTGGCTCGTACTTATTTTTACGGTGAATTAATATTGAAGAAATACGTCTTTCCTAGGCTTTTGCTGGATCATCGTGGAAATTAACAAACGCGGGAAATTAATGGAATAAAGTTTCGTTTTTACGTATTGAAAACAATTTAAAAGAATGATTTTTTTAGACTATTAGGAAAGCGGATTTGGTGAATTTACACAGATTAAAAGAAATAAAAGAGATTTAAATGCGGGAATAAATAAGAAATACTTATAATCACTTACATGTTATTATTCTTTAAAATGAAAGTGATAGATTAATGCATACAAAAATCTGATTTGAAACTTATAAAAAAAAAACTTAAGCACTTTTAAGTGTTGTATCCAATTTTAGATGCCACAGAGGCTAGATTGACATATTTCTTACTGTTTTATAGAAACTTTTCCTCTCTCAGCACATTATAACCGCGTAACATGCTACTTGGCAAGGGGAAAAAAAATAGCGTTTTCTGTGCATGAGATAAAAAATGCCTTGCTCATTTCTTAAGTTAATTTTTGTACAAAAATACCGCCGTCAGTGGCGACCTGACAACCGCATTTGTCAAGCCCTGATTATGCATAGATCTCAAATTATGTTATTTTAAAGGATAGTGTCTTTTTAACACTTTCCAACTTAGTTGAAAAGTATTTAAGTGTATTGTTAATCGTTAATAATCGTTAATCGTTAAATAAGTTAATCATTTTAAGTGTATTTTAATGATGTTACACCCTTTTAAACATGATGAAATTGATATGTATTTATGAAGTGCTTTAAAATATGCATACTGTAGAATATGGGGTGCAAAGCATTTATTATTCATTTACAGGGCTACACAAAAGAATTGCGTTACATAATAGTCTCCAGGGAAAAACAGTTTGCAGAGTATTTTGCAACACTGTTTCAAATATAATGAAATTGATATACATTACTAAGGCTTACTACAAGATAATTGATGTAGACTATGATGTGCATAGCATTTATCGTTCATTTACAGAGACACACAAGAGATTTTGGTTAGAATACTATATCCGAAGTATTGTTTGTCTGTTAGCGATAGTTACTGGAAGTGCGTTTTCAGCTGTGATATGCGTTTTTAAGTTTAAATAAATTTGTGCATACTGTGTGTTGTATATAAATGCTATAGATCATATACAAGGCTATACAAAAGAATTCGTAAGCATTATGGAGTAAGAGCGTGAATTGCTTAAAGTTTATTTTTAATTGAGTTATGTATTTTCAAGCTGAACAATATTTAGTATATTAAGCTATGTTTGTAAAATATAAATAAAATCATATACAGAGCCAAGCAAAGAACTGGATACATGGCGCCTATGGAGGATAATTTTTGAAAGTGTAATTTCAGTAGTTTTAAGCATATTTTAGCCTGAATTGAATTTTACCTTAATAGGCGGCGTGTATAAAAATCTGTAGGTAATATACAGGGTTGCTAAAAAGAATTCACGTAGGCTTCCTTCTATTGGTAGAAATTGCTGAAGGGGAATTTTCAAGCTATTATGCGTTTTCTTACTAAACTAAATCTTAGCATACTATGTAGAATATATATAAATATATTGATCAAATACAGGGCTGCATAAAAGAATTGGCGTACTTTTTCGTCTATGGGCGGTAATTGTTGATTCTGGTTTTCAAACATGTTATGCGTTTTCTAAAAAGGTTTACTTAGATACCTTATTTATTTAAACAGAGAAGGTTTGTTAAAGTATTCTGGAAGTGTTGGAAAGTGTTTCACATTCTATGCTTGATACATGATTTTTCTTTCTTGTTTATAATCAGTATTAAAAATGTCTAATTAGGATTACTTTTAAAGGTTATACAGGGTACACAGGAAATTCCTTTTATTCTGAAAACGTGGGAACGCAGAGAGCTACAGTTATGGAAGTACGATAATGGTATCGTAAATTGACTGCGACTACACCCACCTAATGCAACCAGACAGCAGCGACCATAGTAGCGCAAAATTTGGAAGTTATTGACCCTATCTCGAATGCTTTCCGAAATAGTGAAAAAAGAAGTCAATTTCAAAAGTGTTGAGTATTCTTCATTTAGTATGAGATGATGTCTTACATATAAAATAACTTTATTAGAAAACCTGAAATATATATATTTTTTTAATCAATCAGCAATTTAAATATAGTTAGCAGTCACTAATCACACAAATCTAGAAGTGTGGCGTTATGAGCCATTTACGCATTTCACAATAAAACTATCACCTTAAAACAAGAGACAATTTATTTTAATAAGAAAATCAAGTTAAGTATGCTTAATTTGTCCACCATTTCAACATTACACGTGTATGCATGCGAGTGCATGTGTACTGTTGCCGATGACGGACACATTGAGCATACCTAACTAGATTATTCTTTCAAAATATATTGTATCTTTCTTACATGTATTACTTTTAGAAGTAAATGTACATTTGCCTCCTAATGCCACACTCCTGCATGCGATTAATGACGTCAATGTTTAGATTTCGAGGCTTCTAATACAGTTTTTCTTGCTCAATATTTCATATTAAATCAAGGATGCTCTGCACTTCTGCAATTCATTTGTTTTCGCTATTTCTTGTATCTCGTAGTAAAACAAAATTGTATTTAAATAAATACAATTTTTGTTTTCTAGCCAGTGTCGAGCATTAATTAAATTTTCAATAAATTAAACAACTGCTAGATTCAATTATTAAATTATTTTTCACAAAACTGTTTGTCAAATTATATTAGCAAATACATATGTTTATGACTGCACTAGCTGTAATAGATGGAATCTTTGACATATAAAAGTAAAAAAAAGCCCCTGTTTGTAGAATTCAGGGGAAAAAAGGAACTATACAATATTAAAACCGTGTTTATCATTTATATTTCATAATTTATAGACGGCATGCTCAAGTGAAAAGAATTTCAGAGCACCCTTTATTAACAATATAAATTTAAAATATACCAAATGAAACTATGAAGTAAACTAGTACAAAAACATAAACGGAGTGAAACAAAGCAACTTAAAATCTGTTTTAAAATAGTAAAAGAAGCTTTTCACTTTAATTTACCGATACCGTAATTTGTTTATTTTATTATAGCCCTTGGCGATAAAATCAGTTGCCAAATTTCGTAATTTCGTTTCGTCAATGGAAATAATACGCGAAAAGAAAAGGAGATATCACTTGACTATTACAGTCATGTGACTGTTATGTTGGATCCATTTTAGAGTTACCAAAGTTCTCTCCCCACCTATCTCTGCTCTATTCTTTTATGATACCGTTATCGCACTTGCTTAGCTGTAGAGCTTTTTTCTCAATTTTTTTCAGAATAAAGGAACATACCTATGCACCCTGTAACAGAATTATATATAGCAAAGCTATTTTATCAATGAAAATAGCAAATAAAACCTTTGTGCAAGAATATTAAAAGGCAGAAAACCAATATTAAAAGTGCAAAAGTAATACACAAAAAAGCAATTCAAACTCTAATACTTCAGCTGTTTTGCCATTTTTCCTAAAATCGGTCAGAAAATTGCTAAAATTTTAAGAAGGTTCGAATTCAATGTTATTTTTTCTCCCGTTAATAAAATATCTTTTTCAAATCTCAAACACACTATTGGTCGTATGGGGTATTTACAAAATCTCTTGCCAGTGTAGTCTCGCTTATATTGGTCAGACTAAACGGGCTCTTAGATTTCGTTTAAAAGAGCATAAAGGTGATGTTAAAAATCAGGAGCTTAAATGCTCTTCTATTGCTCAGTATTGTTGGTCTTTTCAACATAGGTTCAACTTTTCCTCAGCCATCATTATCCAAAAATGTTCTTCCAATCTCGATCTTGATTTTCGGGAAGCTTACCTCATCAGTAAAAATTTTCACTCCTTAGTCAATGATTTATCTAGTACTCCTGATTTTCCAAGTATTTGGAAAGCATTAATTTAAATTCTCTTTTTTTTCCTTTCGTTCCCCGGCAGATGTCTGTACTTGTCCACTCAGTTATTTCATGCTGCTTTCTTTTCATTGGTTGCTTTTTGGCGTTCTCTACTCGCATCAAGTATATAAGCTACCGTCTCTCTGTGGTTTTGCCCAGTCTTACTTTTTTCTAACACGCTGTGCTTTGATCTTTGTCGCACTGAAGAAGAATCTCGCTTGTGGATTCGAAACAGCTGTTTGCTGCTTTTTTGTGTATTATTTGTGCATTTTTATCGTTGGTTTTCTGTCTTTTACTATTTTATCAATGGTTTTATGATTGTCGTTCAGATTGTGTCCCCTCTTATACAATTATAAATAAGGTACTTAAAAATGACTGTTTTTTATTTTTATTTATTTTTTGTTTTGTTTTCTTTCGGCAGGCGACTCAATTGTACTGTCCTCCAAGTTTTCAGGATTTACCCGATCTCGTGATGTTGAACATTTTTAGTTACTTGGATCTTCAAGATTTATGTAAAGTTGGCGGGTAAGTGTCATTTATTATCTTAATCACCATATTTTTTTAGTTCAAAATTAATCCCAATAGAGTTTTTTTTCCTCAACTGTGATGTGGTGATGTAATTAGATTGACGGTTGGATTTCTTGCGCGACACTGGGCAGTGAAGTTGGTGGTGAATTCAGTTCACAATGTGCATCAAATGTGATGCACAGCATCAAATGTGGCACTTTGGCACTTGTACTGTTTGAGCCATAGTGGGGCCAAATGAGAAAGCACAAACAGCTACACTAGGTAAGCACCAATCGATGTAGGAATAGGGTGTAGTCCAGGCCACTATTGAGTTAAGTTCCATAGCTCATAGGAAAAGATCTGAACATTTTGAAGCTTTGATAGAAGTGTGGGGCATATGAGGATGTTGGAAAGCCAACTCTTAGAACAGAATGAAATCCAGAGGAAAAGCAGACAAAATAAATTTAGCATTCAGCTGTTCCATATATAGGTGAAAATTAGCGGTCATCACTCGCCACGTGGCGATTAAAGTTTAAAAATTGGCGCTTAAAAAAGCAGCCATCGATCGCCACCCTAGTCGCCACTCGCCAAGTGGCGATTAAAAAATCTGTTATCGATCGCCAAGTGAAATACACCAATTTTCATGGCAATATTCATCTCTACATTCATTACATCTAATTAGAGAACTGGTTCATTCTTTTTCCTACTAGATGCAAACAGATTTCAACGACTTAGCTTCATTTTCAATATTTCGGCTTTTTCTCATGTGCTTACTCTTTAGTTGGATTATTTTTTCAAGAAATACAGTTTTATTCTGTTCCTTTTTCCACACCGGATACAAGCGGATTTTAAGGACATTTCAGAATCTGAATATTTATATTTCGACTCCTGCCACATGCTCACCAGTTGTACTTTTCTTCAAGAGATACTGTTTAATCATGCGAAATACACTCATACTCATACAATAGGTATAAAACTCTTATAGAAAAATATGTTTATATGCAACGATTATAATTTATCTAGATGTCAAGAAAGTTTGAAACATAATAGTGGCCACTAATGAAACTGAGTCTACCGGCCACTGGCTACTAACTAAATTTCTCAGTTTTCACCTATATGTTCCAAGGCTTCATAAAAGAAGCCTCTTCAATTTTCTCCAGAAATAAAGAATGAGAAACACAGCATATACTAATGGGAATAATTATCTGTTAATGTTCCTTATTCTTCATTAATATTGAGCTAAAGAAGGGACTCCTATTATGAAACCTTGAAGCAATCCTTTCCTGTCTGTGCACTATTCTTATAATCTATTTATGAGTTTCAAGTTTGAGTTATTAATACTTGAATTTTAGGATTTAGATTTGTCATTATGAGTTATTATTGATAATGGACTGTATAGATGGCATGTGGTCATGTGAATATTACAAAAGTTCTTTATGGCAGAATGAATTTTTCTTAACAAATTTTTAGACTTTTTTTTTAATTCTCATAAATTTATTGAATCTTATAAAAATATTAAAATAAAGGCAAAATAAAAAAGGCTTCGTATGCTTATATATATATAGTATACCGAAAACACTTTTTTTCAGAAAACTTCTAATATTAAAATAACAATAATCGATTTTCCTTGGGGAAAATTAAATATTAATCGACATAAATAAACAAAGAAGAATAAACAAAAAAAAATATTCAGAAATTTGTTCATCACCTTAATATGCTAGTACGTATGATAATAATACGCGGTCTAGCAAGAACTCGATGGTCTGGCTTGATAAGATTATCAGTTATGTAATAATCTATAGTATAATTACGGATCACTATTTAGTATAATTAGTGTAAAACTTTTGAAAGTCATACATATAAAGTACAGTGGCGCAGCCAGGACTTTTACCTACAAAGGATTGGGAATTATTAGCACTAATAAAATGAAAAAAATTTCCGACTACGATGCTTGTTTGTAAAACAGACTTCTGAAAATTTGTGGCATGTAAAACAGAATGTAATCCAGAGGAAAAGCACACAAAAATAAATTAGCATTCAACTGTTCCAAGGTTTCATAAAAGAAGTCTCTTCTTTAATTTTCTCCGACAAAAAGGTGTGAGAAACACAGCATATACTAATGTGAGTAATTATCTGTTGAATGTTCCTTATTCTTCATTAATATTGAGCTAAAAAAAGGACTTTTCTTATGAAGCCTTGAAACAATTCTTTCCTGTATGTGCACTATTCTTATAGGCTATTTATTAGTTTCAAGCTTGAGTTATTAATACTTGAATTTTATGAATTAGATTTGTTATATTGAGTTATTATATTGATGATGAACTCTACAGATGGCATATGGTCATGTGAATGTTACTAAAGTTCTTTATGGCAGAGTCAATTTTTCTTAACAAATTTTTAGACTTTTTTTTTAATTCGCATAAATTCATTGAATCATATCATGCATATTAAAAAAAACACAAAAAAGGCTTCATATGCTTATAAGTATATTTTATTCGCGGTGGTCTGGCTTGATAAGATTATCAATTGTGTAATAGACTATAGTATAATTATGTGTCATTTTATTACATTTAGTGTAATTAGTGTAAAACTTCTTTAAATCATATACATAAAATACAGCCAGGATTTTTACCAATGAGGGATTGGGAATTATTATCACTCATAAAATGAAACTTTTCTCTGAACAAGATGCTTGTAAAGCACACTTTTGTAAATATATGACTTGTAAAACAGAATGGTGGCTATTCAACGCCAAAAACAGCAGCCTTTTCTTAAGATGGTCAAGCGGCAATCCTCACAAAGAGAAAATATAGTGCCCTGTCCGTATGACTTGCTCGGGAACGCCTTAAAAACACAGCCGGGTGAAATATGTGCCAGCGCTGCGTGAGAGTGCAATGATGAAATCCGTGAGTAGCCGTCCTCAGCTCACCACACTCACAGCGGGGGGGGGGAACTGGCACATTTGAATTTGTGCAGATTATAAAGAAGGGATTTTTATAGTGTGACTTGCTCGGGAACGCACTAAACGCAGCCGGGTGAAAGATGTGCCAGCGCTGCGTGAGAGTGCAGTGATGAAATACATGAGTAGTAGTCCCCAGCTTAACACACTCACAGCGGGTGGGGGGGGGGGGGGACTGGCACATTTGAATTTGTGCAGATTATAAAGAAGGGATTTATATAGTGTGACTTGCTCGGGAACGCACTAAACGCAGCCGGATGAAAGATGTGCCAGCGCTGCGTGAGAGTGCAGTGATGAAATACATGAGTAGTAGTCCCCAGCTTAACACACTCACAGCGGGGGATGGGGGAACTGGCACATTTGAATTTGTGCAGATTATAAAGAAGGGATTTTTATAGTGTGACTTGCTCGGGAACGCACTAAACGCAGCCGGGTGAAAGATGCGCCAGCGCTGCGTGAGAGTGCAGTGATGAAATACATGAGTAGTAGTCCCCAGCTTAACACACTCACAGCGGGTGGGGGGGGGGACTGGCACATTTGAATTTGTGCAGATTATAAAGAAGGGATTTATATAGTGTGACTTGCTCGGGAACGCACTAAACGCAGCCGGGTGAAAGATGTGCCAGCGCTGCGTGAGAGTGCAGTGATGAAATACATGAGTAGTAGTCCCCAGCTTAACACACTCACAGCGGGGGATGGGGGAACTGGCACATTTGAATTTGTGCAGATTATAAAGAAGGGATTTTTATAGCGTGACTTGCTCGGGAACGCACTAAACGCAGCCGGGTGAAAGATGCGCCAGCGCTGCGTGAGAGTGCAGTGATGAAATACATGAGTAGTAGTCCCCAGCTTAACACACTCACAGCGGGTGGGGGGGGGGACTGGCACATTTGAATTTGTGCAGATTATAAAGAAGGGATTTATATAGTGTGACTTGGTCGGGAACGCACTAAACGCAGCCGGGCGAAGAATGTGCCAGCGCTGCGTGAGAGTGCAGTGATGAAATACATGAGAAGTAGTCCCCAGCTCACCACACTCACAGTGGGGGAACTGGCGCATTTGAATTTGTGCAGATTATAAAGAAGGGATTTATATAAGACGTCTATGATGCAGGTAGGTGTTAAAGGATCCATGGCCTGTGAGAAAACTCGTGTATGGTGTGAGTGTCAGTAAGTTTTAAGAGACTTTGTGGATAATGTCTTCCATTGACTGATATATCCCAATACTCCAGAAATTGACTGATATATCCCAATACTCCTGCCATTCGGATAAAATCCTAGCCTTCAAAACCCTCTTAATAAAGGAGTGGGGTATTGGAATGTGATGATTAACGGTAGTGTTGATTGTGGCATGCTTGGTCAGTAGATCCGCGCACTGGTTGCCATGGATGTGCATTTATGTGCGCGGAGACATGACTAAAACTAACATTGAGGTAATTTTTAGTATTTAAGATGGCCGGAGAGGTTGTGTACAAACTTTAAAAATGACAGAACACAATGTTTTCTCAAGTCGAGCATGGATTTCCATTCCATAACTTTAACATCAAGATACTGTAACAGTATTTTTAACAGACTTAGATTGCTTTATGTTACATGTGATAACTTCCAAAAAATTGCTGGAAATGGCCGCGACGCGCATCCAAAAAACAATCATCTAGACGCTGTATAATCGGAATACAAATCTTGATCTTAGTATACATAATGAAAATGCATTTTCCGCAATATTATCGCATTCCACACACAATTAAGATATTCTGTTGCATATTTCCATAAATTATCTGCATCATTTTAAAGTTATGAATGAAAATACATGTCCGGCTTTCAATAAGACATATTGTAATTATGTCTGAATAGTTGGATTTCGAACATGATTTCTTATACAAAAAATGTTTATTGCAACGCGCGTTACCATCTTTTAAAGTTTGTACACGATTTTTTTTTTCATATATAATGTATAAAATGGGCTTAATACAGTATAAAAAAGTAGTTTTATAATTTATATATACTATAAGTTTTGTTTATAAAAAATACCATTTTGTCAATTTTTTTTCCATTGCAGTGTGTGCCGGAAATGGTATCAGATATCACGAAGCAAATCCTTGTGGAAATATCTACATGTAAAAAATATTAACTACAACAACATAAGAAAGCTGTTGCCTTACTTGCCTTCTAACGTGATGTATATTAAACTGGGAAAAAATTCAGAATTTGTTTTCATCCCGCTGTCTCTGCCCCAAATCTTTACAGAACTATCAAAACACTGCCCATCTCTTAAAATTCTGATAGTCGACCATACTACTTTGTCACATTCTGAAGAAACAAACATTGACTCAACAGCAAGTGATGACGCTGAAATTGAAGCATATCCAGAAGACGTAAAAGAACTTTATTTTGTTCTGGAAAGTTTCAGTAAGATCTCAGTAGATGAAAAGTATAAATATTCTGCTCTAAAATACTTGAAAGTACTGTCTGTTCGTATAACAATGTTCGATGCGGAACACTTCTTCTCTAATGTTGATGCTTCTGTCCTACCGCAGCTGGAAGTACTCGATTTAACAGGTTCTTCTTGCGACCTTGATTCAATTCCGATCACTTTCTGTGGATTGAGTAACCTGCAAGAACTATATTTCAGCGGTTTTGGCATAGAAATTGGGGTACTTCAACAAATAAAAAGTGTCCTTAAACAGGTGAAAGTGTTAGACCTCGAGGGGGTGCATTATGGTGCATATAATGAGTTATTTGATATTCTTAAAGACTGCCAATGCTTGGAAAAATTATATTTAGGATATACATATTGGCTAAATGACGCCTTTTTAAGTCTTTTGAAACGGGAAATGTTCCCTCACTTAACTGTTCTATGTCTTCGTCGCACAAGCGTATCGGCCAGTGGTGTGAAAGAACTTTTAAATAGATGGAGTACTTTAAAATTGACTACTGATCATGGTCTACGTTTATCTGGCAACAATTTCTGCGATCATTTCTTAGAAAATTATTGTAATTACGACTGACCTATTTCTATTATTATAAGGTCCATTTTGATATTAATTTATAGTTGTATTTTATTATTTAAAATAAAAAAAAATTGCAGATATGTAATGGTGTCATTTATTGGAACTAACCCCCCTATTTACCTCTTCCAACGTTGTTGAAAACTGTTTATGACTTCGATTTATGAGGCCGTCTGCCCGTATTCTAATTCTCGTAAATATACTCGGATTGCCTTGTAATTTTCATATCTTACTGATGTTTATTATAGCATGATCACTATTGAAAATGAAATGTGTATTATTAATAGTTCGTTTACAGAGACAGTCAAAAGTATTTCGTTACATTATGGTCAATGGGAGAAAATCGTTCCAAGTGCATTTTAATGCTGTTATACCATTTCAAACATAATGAAATTGATAATGGATTTATGGTGCGAACTAAAACATGCTTTCTGTCGAATATGAGGTACAATTTTTATTAGTCATTTACAGGGCGACACAAAAGTATTCCCAAATGTAATGAAATTGATATGTATACCTGAGGTTTACTACAAGATACTTGCTGTAGAATATGAGGCGGATAGCTTTAATAATTATTTTCCATGGACACACAAAAGATTTCGGATACAGTTCTGTCTATAGGCGATAACTGCTGGAAGTGCGTTTTAAGTTATGGCATGCGTTTTTAAGTTTAACTAAATTTTTGCATACAACGTGGTGTATATAAATGCTATAGATCATATACAGGGCTCCAAGAAAGAATTCGAAAAGAATTATGGAGTATGGGCGTGAATTGCTTAAAGGTGGTTTTTAATTAAGTTGTGCATTTAAAAGCTGAACTATATTTAATATACTAAGAGATGTTTGTAAAATAAAAATAAAATCATATACAGGGCTAGGCAAAGAACTGAATATGCATGGCTTGCCTATCGATAATAATATTTTAAATTGTGATTTGATTAATTTTAAGGCTGTTTTAGCTTTGTTTAAATTTTAGCTTACTATGGGACGTGTATAAATAGCTGTAGGTAATATACAGACCTATACAAAAGAATTCAATTGTGTTTCAGCCTATAGTTAGAAATTGCTGAAGGTGAATTTTTACCCTATGCGTTTTCTTACTAAACTAAATTTTAGCATACTATGTAGAATATGAACAAATCTATTGATGAAATACAGGGCTGCACAAAAGAATTGGTGTAATTTTCCGTCTATGGGCGGTAATTGCTGAAATCTGGTTTTCAAATGTATTACGAGTTTTCTAAAATATTTACTTAGGTATCTTATTTATCTTATTAAACAGTGAAGCTTTTTTAGAGTATTCTGGATGTGCTGGAAAGTGTTTCATAATCTATGCTTGACGCATGATTTTTCCCTCAGTTATTCATAATGTGAGAACCAAAAATCAGGCTGGAAAGAGAGTATATTTTAGGGAAATTATTCTTATTCTGATAGTGACAAACTAGTCGGATTTGCCAATCCCAAAACTTTCTTCTTTCTCAGTCATGTTAATACTTCAAAATTCGCTATCACATCGCCAATAAAATCAATATTTTTCGTCATTCTGTTTTACGTCAGCTGCTTGCGAATCGTCGGGTTAGCGGGATGCGATCAACTGATGTATACTAAACTACGAAAAGTCCTTCTGTCCTGTACCGACAGGAACAGATAGCCTCCCTATTCCTTGGTTTTACGATTTTATCTAATTTTACTGGAAAGCACGAAGCTAAAATGCGTGGATCCCAATTAAAGAAGATTCATTCCCAGTTCTCGTCAACATTGAATTTGAATGAGAATATCACCAAATTAGTCCTCCACAGCCAAATTGGCTTCATTTATGTCAACCTATTTTTATCGCCAAATTTTGTGGTATTTCGCCAAATGTCGCCAAGCTTGGGCAGAATTTGACGTTGGCGAATATAAATATATAGTGTTAAGCATATAAGAATAGGAAGAATGCTTACAACAATGACAGAAAATTTGCCGAAACAATGTTAACTAAAAGTCATAAATAATACCTGATAATGGATGAATTCTGCTGTCTTGTTTGAAAATGTCAGCCACCATAAAATTTCAAACCGGTACATCTCAGCCATTTTTTAAGATAGAGGCAAAACAAAAATTGCTGCGGATTCTCAAAAGCAAGGCCTAACATTTAACGGAAAAACTTTTAGGATTTCTAATTTTTTGTACATTTTTTTTAATTTGAAATCTTTAAATGACTATCACAGCGTCCCCTTCCGGCGGAATATCACCAAATTCAAGTAGGACCTGCTGGCCATAGCCAAAAACATAGACAAAAATTTGTTTTAATTATTTGCATAACATCATACACTTTTCGATGACACAATAGTGAAAATTGAACAAAAATCGAACAAAAATCACGATCGCAGCGCCCGCTTTTGTCAAATTATCCCCAAATTAAACTGGGACCTGCATGCTATAGTCAAAAACATAGAAAAAAAATTGGTTCAATTATCTGCATAACTTCATACACTTTTCGATGATACAATAGTGAAAATCGAACAAAAATCGCGATCGCAGCGCCCCCTTTCGTCGAAATATCCCCAAACTCAAGTAGGACCTGCTGGTCATAGCCAAAATCATAGAAAAAAAATGTGGTTCAATTTGAAGCATAACTTCATACATTTTTCGATGATACAATGAGGACGGACAGACGGACAGACAGACATTTTGTAAAAACATTTTTTTGGAATCTCTGACCCCTAAAACGTGTAAATCCGTCAAAAACCGGAAGTCGAAAAAACTTTCGATTGCAAAAACTATACCCATTGCTATTTATGAATTTTTAATAGTTAAAATATTAATAATCAACCAGTGGACACTTGCGAAGATTTCGCACTGCAGTCTAATAATTTTCAGCAATATGTTTAATATTTTTTAGATGCAGGTTTAAACTTCTAACGATAAATTTAGGATGAAAATATCTGCAAACAATATTACTCAAGCCAGAATATCGTCTCATTCTATCAAACTTACAGTTTACGTCTAAATATTTCAATTTCAATTTTGATTTTTAACCATAAATATAAAATAAACTTGGTTGGTTTTATGATAGGTGTATATATATAAGAGTATAAGTATACATATATAATGAGTATATAAAAAAAGATGGTTTTGGGTTCTAAGATTCATGATCGGCGTAGATCTGCAAACATTTTCCAGAAATTCTAACATACCAGAAGGCCCGTGCGAAGATTTCGCAATGAAATCTAATATTTTTTAGGTACTTATCTATTAACCCGTCGACCGCTTTTCATAACAAAAAACTATCGCCAAACTGTAAGATTAAACGCCAAAAATGCAGTCCCATTTACTTGATGTCAGAATCATTATGCGTGTTTGTTACGTCATCTAGTGGTTTTACATT
Organism: Maratus michaelseni; assembly: GCA_963931845.1. Classification (NCBI taxonomy): domain Eukaryota; kingdom Metazoa; phylum Arthropoda; class Arachnida; order Araneae; family Salticidae; genus Maratus; species Maratus michaelseni. The sequence goes on along the minus strand of OZ007598.1, from coordinate 111,750,665 downwards.
CGACATTTGCGTGTATTTTTCATTATATTTTACTGATTTAGTAGTTATTTTATTAATTAAAATAACAATTGTGTCCTTAAATTCTTATATTTTATTTATTTATTTATTTTTTGATACTCCAATGGCAACGTTCTCCCGTTTATTTGGCGATAGTTTTTTGTTATGAAAAGTGGTCGACGGGATAATAGAGAAGTATCATTTTTTATCAATATGTAATATTTATTAGATGCAGGTTTAAACTTCTAAAGAAAAAGCAAGGATAAAAATATCTGCTAACAACATTTAGTTGTTAGTCAAGCCAGAATATCATCTAATTTATTCCATCAAAGTTAGACTAAAAACTGATCCAAGATTGCTAAAGGTACGGGAGAGAAAAAAAATTAACAATCGTATTTTGACTGCATTAGAGGATGACGTCATTCGCTTCGGGAAAACCATGGGACTTAGAAATATAAATCTAAACATTGCAATTTCAATTTCGCTTTTTAATCATAAGTATAAAATAAACCCGTGCGGTGTTTTTTATAATAATTGCTATGAGCATCATATAATGTGGTATTTTATTTTTTTGGCAACAATAATTTCAGGAAAACCTTTCATTTCTTTCATGAAAACAATGCCGATTTAATTTTTTAATTTCAGCAAATTTTAATCAAAAACATGTTTTAACGAATTATTAAGTGGGCTATGTCAGAAGCCTGTTCTAAAACCTTTCATATGGTATCTCATTCGTTGTTCTGCGTTTCATATTTTCTGAGTAAAAGGGATGTTGACAGGAGAAATAATATATAAGGATAGGGGAAAATGTAATAGCTAGTATTTCTTACGAAATCTACCTACAATGGACTAACGTTGTTGCCTTTCTTGCAAAATAGATACTGCTAAGTTTCCAGAAACCAGCATCATAGTTAATTTCCTTCGTTTATTACATATAATTAATCAGGAAGCAGAAATATCAACTAACGTCTAACCAGCACGATCATACAGCCTTGGGCTTAAAGGGATGAAAGAGATTTGCTATAAAATCACAGAGTATAACTGAGAGTATTATGAAAAGACATCAAGACATCTTCTGTTTCATTTTTTAGCTCACAGGCTACCAAAGCCTCAGAGCTAATGCGCCCGCCCGTTCTGTTATGTACGTATGTATGTACGTAACGCGATAACTCTTGATAGAAATAACCGTTTTGCTTCAAATTTTGTTTTTAGGTTCATTGTGATAAAGCGCTTCCCTGATTAGTTTTGGGGGTTCATTGGTTAAGTATAAAGGGGGAAACGGGGGCTAACCCCCTCAATTTAGATAAATGGGGTTTTCATGCAGAATTATCCGATTTTCTTCAAATTTTGTATATAGGTTCATTGTGATAAGGCGCTTCCCTGATTAGTTTGGAGGGGTTGACTGGTTAAGTATAAAGGGAGTAAACGGGGGGTAACCCCCCCCCCTTAATTTAGATAAATGGGTTTTTCATGCAGAATTTTTTGATTTTCTTTAAATTTTGTATATAGGTTCATTGTGGTAAGGAGCTTTCCGGATTAGTTATGGGGGTCCATTGGTTAAGTATAAAGAGGGGAAACGGGGGGGGCTAACCCCCCTCAATTTAGATAAATGGGTTTTAATGCAGAATTATCCGATTTTCTTTAAATTTTGTATATAGGTTCATTGTGGTAAGGCACTTCCCTGATTAGTTTTGGGGGTGCATTGGTTAAGTATAAAGACGGATACGGGGGTCTAATCCCCCCCCCCCCTTAATTTAGATAAATGGATTTTTCATTCAGAATTATTAGATTTGCTTCAAATTTTGTATATATGTTCATTATGAAAAGGCGCTTCCCTGAATAGTTTTGGGTGTTCATTGGTTAATTATAAGGGGGGGATGATTCCCCTTAATATATTGTTGATTTATTTATTTTTCGAGGGGCTTATTTCAAATTCTTTGAAATAAGAGTATAATATACAATTAGTGTGAATAGTCTGTGAGCTCAATGTCCTCAGTTTAACCGGGCAGTTTTATTTTTATATTTTTAACTACCAAGATTTTATTTTAACACTTTGCCGTCCGCACGTCTCGTAAAAATACTTCTATTCTTAAATGTTGAAATGATTGATTGACACCAGAATTCAGAAACAAATTTATTCGAAAATAAGTAAAATCTTTTCTTATCATGTACTTTATAAAATGGAATTTTTCCTTCCAAAATTCTAAGTGCCAATGTAGCATTTATAGATTAAATTTAAGTTACTTTACGTACGACACCACTGTAGTGTCGCCGGACCACAAAGTGTTAATATGGACAATACAAAGCTTTCCACCTCCGTAGATGATTAAAATGTTCCTTCTACAGAATATACTGTCTTTCTCATTATAACGAAATGATTTTTCCCATTTTTCTGGTAATTTTACGGCATGAGGCTTGCATCTACGGCATTGCTACGGATCTACTCTTCGTCGTAGAAAATACGCATGGTAAAAAGTACTTCATCTGTTTCACTAATGCTTCGGAAATGAAATTATAACGACTTAAAGCATTATAATATTTAGAAAATGCAAACTTGAGGAGTAAAATTATGAATAGAAATGTATTCTTCTATATTTTGAAAGGACATATTTTCTGTCATTATTAGGTATTTTAAATTAATTTTAAGTGAATCTGTTTATCAGCGATAAATTCCCATTTATTTCAATGTGGACGTTTCCGTTGTCGTCATCAAAAATGTGTTGACTTAAAATTAGAAATATATCCCGTAAAAGTAACACGATATACCGATGTCATAACTATGATGGCAACGACATCGATCATACATCACTTTCAACATCGAACAATTTCAATTTTTACATCACTGAATATCGAAAAAATTGTGCTTTCAAATTATGTTTATTTCGTAAACTGTAGGAAAATTCAGTGATTTTTTTTAAATAATTTTAAGCATGATTTTTTTTAAATCTACCTCAACACTAAATGTTTGTTTGCTACAATGATGTAAAGGAACTAAGAAGAAAATGGCAGACTTAACACAACAGGTAATCGATTGCCCATGATCTTTTCGGGGTTTTCCATTATTTTATTTAACCCTTGGGGACGAGCGACACGTATACGTGACGCATAAGATACTCAGAATCCTCGATTTTTCCCACCAGTTATTTTTTATTGTAAGATTTTCCTTATTAAATCTTAGCATTTCTGCGATTCAATTAGGAGAAAATTTCTGTTTTGAAAAACCGGTGGTAAAAGATTAAAAATTCTGTAAAGGACGCTCGTCGCGAAGGGGTTAACTTAACTTGGTTTGTCAAAGATCGAAATTTTATAATTGATATTTCACTCACTTCCCGATAGGCTAGAATTATAAGAATTATGTACACAGGTGTGTTTCTGATAACAATACAACATTTAAAAATTTTTAGGACTTAATTATAAATTAATAAATTAATTTTAAGACATTTTTCTGTTACCCGGACGAAGCTAATAAATCGATAAATATCCTTTAGGGTTACAACTGTATACGGAGTTACAACAACAATGTAGTTAATTATGCGCCAAACCACACCTGTAAAAATATGCCAACTGGTTGTGAAAAAGGAAGAAACTGTGGAGAGTTGACTCTAAATTTGGCAAGAACTCGCCAAACAGCGACAATCTTGGCGACAATTTTGTCATGCACATGAGCATGTACAGCAGGTAGTTCACACTTTATGGTAACGATTTTCACAATTAATTTCTGAACATATATGCCATATTCTTTGCGACAATTTTACTCTGCTGTATAGTCCCAACTCTTGATCAGGTGTCGGAAAAACTACTTTTTGTTTGTAGCGAGCTACAACTACAACTACTTTAGGAAAAATGTAGTTAACTACAACTACAACTACTTGTTTTAAAAAGTAGCGACTACAAACTACTTTTCAAAAGTAGTCACTACTTCGCTACTTTTCGCTACTTTAGTTATCCCCGCTAATTAAATACACCGCAAACGATATTTCCCCATAAACCATAATGTAACAGAATTCTTTTGAATGTCCCTGTAAGCGAGATATAAATGCTACACATTTCATTTTCAATACTGAACATTATAGGATAAACTTCAATAACATATAAAACTTCCATGGCAATCCGAGTATTTTTACGAGAGTTAGAGCACGGACAGACTGACAAAGCGAATTCATAGACACTTTTTAATTATGTTGGAAAGTATTAAAAAGAGGAAATTTGAAAACAAAAATTGTAATAATCTTACAAATTTATGAGAGTGATATAGCACAGTAAGGTGGTTCTTAAGGTGGTTCTCAAATTTCTTGCTCAACAAAGAGAAACTTTATAATATATTATCTGACTCATTTTTAAACACAAAGGCATAAAATTGGCAGGTCTGACTATTGAAACGATTTGGAATCGAAATGAGTTGGGTTGATTATTGACGGCCAATTATCTACACTTGGGATATAGGCCCGGGGGAGTGCCCTTCGTGGGGGTCTTTCTAAGGGAACCTAACCTGTATTTACGCATGGATAAATCCACGGCTTGAAGAAAACCACGAAAACTCCGAACGATTAGGCCGACGGGCGCGATTGGGATCGAATCCAGCACCTTCCGTCTACCAGCTTCGAGAGCAGAACCTCTCAGCCACTGGTGGGGCTGGAATCGAAATGAATTTTTCATTTTTTGATAAATAAATTACTTATCGGGTTATAAGTGATTCGTGTCACGGGTTTTTCCTTTCCCCTGCTGCGGCGTCGGAAATTCTGTTAAAAACGCCGACTTTGACAGTGTTTTCTGAAAAATCTTCTGTCTTTACCAAAAAATAAAATAAAATAAAGAATAGTGGAAAACGTATTTCGGTTACAAAGTTTCTGAATAAGAACACCTGCATTTTCATGCGTTTTCGAACAAAAATGAATTAAAGAATATGTCATAAAGTAGCCAGTTTGGATTTTAGAACAACCTTAAGAGCGGATAGCCCTTTGTAAATTTGAATATAGTACATTATTTTTTAAAAATAGAGCTAAATAGCCCTATTTCTTTACAATTTAAATATAGTTCCTAAAAGCAATTTAAAAATTGAACAAGGTCATATAGACTTGCATAAGTTAAATCCTAGCTTTTTTTCCTTTCTATCTCTTTTTGTTTGTTTCCCTTTGAAAACCCGAATTTCAACATACTGGGCATTAAATTCATTCTGGAGACAAAGATAAAGATATTTCATTAAAACACCAAGCTAACCAATATCAAATCAAATATAAACATTATAAATCAATTATTTTAGCGATAAAAAACCTGTGCAGCTAATGTAAAAATAAATAGCCATAAAAATAAAATTAAGCATTCTTAGGCATTTTTTAAAATAATATATTTTTATTTCCAACCACCTTTATTTTATCTATTGTAATCTTCAGAATGAAATATTGAGTAAATTAATTTGTATGCATACATTGGACAAATATTTCACAACGATCAAAAGACGTATTAATAAAATAATTTTTTGCGTTAATAAACAGTTCGATAAGAATATTTTCTGAATCAGGGATCTTAATTCAAAAATACTTTTTTTAATGATTTATGAATTTTAGTGAATAACGATTTAGATATTCAGTGCGAGATGCGATCCAGTAATTATTATTAATAAAGAAAATGCTAACTCACCTCATGTTCAACTTCAAGTTGTAAGCAGATGATTTTGATACTGATAAATTCTTATTAATTGGACAAAGTTTACATGTTACAGAATAATTACCACGTTTTTGTTGTTCTATAACGTCAAAATATTCATTATATGTCGACCAGGGCAGTTCTATACTATTTTTGTCTGTCATTCTATTACATCAATTTCAAAAGAAGCATCCCCAAATTAAAACACAAGATCTAATAATGAGTAAGAAGACAAAGGGTTCCCAGCAAGAAAATTAATTTTTTTGATGAGTGAGTACTTTGCGGTTTTATCTGCAAATCCAGCAAATAATAGATCACTTTACGTTTCAGCTGCTAGCTGCTAGTTTGTTTGAAGGCAGAAATCATTCCTTCCTAGTGCACTTTTAATAATAAAATTGTGTACTTGTACGTTTTCTGTGCTTTTTCGAATATATATATATTTTTTTTTAATTAGAGTTCTAACGGTTTTAAACTGGCAGGAAGCGAGCAGAAATTTTGTTCGAAAGGGAATATTTTAGATGATCGATTATTTATTTAATGTTACCAGGCAGCAAAGAATACGGAACTTAAAAAAAAGAAGAGTTTTAAATTTTGTATATGGAGAGGTGGGGAAGATTTTAGGGGAAGAGGGATAATTTATAATACTGATTATTTATCGTCACCACAGAGCACTATTTAGGACAGAAGATTTTTTTTTTATATATATAAATAAAAATAACTTAAAGATTTTAGATTTATTTGTATGCTGGGGTTGGGGGGGGGGGGGGAAGGGAGAAGAGTAAATTATGGGATGTTAGGGGACAATTTAGATGGTTACTTATATATTACTATTAGGTAGAAACTAATGTGGCTACTTGTTTTTTAAATAAAGAGTTTTAAATGTTTGAAACTGTATGCAGGAGGAGGGGCAAAAAGGGAAGCGTAAATTTTGGGGACAAGGAAATAATTTTTATTTATTGTCATTAGAGAGCAACAAATGGAATGAAAAATTTTATTTTTGTATAAAAATAAAGATTTAAAAATATTTTTAACTTCTTTGTATGCTACGAGGGGGAAGCGTGAATTTGAGAGGTTAGGGATAATTTAGATGATTTATGTTTAGATAAATCCGTCCTTTTTCTTTTTTTCTTTTTTTTCTTTTTTTTATAAAGATTTTACATATTCTTGCTTGCTGGGGGTGGGAGGCCAAAGGGAGAAGCAATTAGTCAGATAAAGACTTAACATAGCCAGACGACTATATTTTGGTAAAAACAATCGTAGTCGTATAAGAATACATTATATTGAGAAGATTTCTATGGATTTAAATAACAATACACGAAGTTTCTGACACCCAAACTGTGAAAATGACAGTTAATTTGTGACCGTGCCCGTCGTCTATAGAGAAATATATGACACTGCAACTGAGATTTGCCGCTGATGTTCGCAAATTGTTGCAGATAACATATTTCGCACAAAAGAAACGAGTTATGATCATGTGATTTGAAGATTGGCACTTTTTTCCTCTCTCCTAAAGTAGCGTCGATTATCGCTACAGACTACTGATATTTTGTATCGCGCTACTCGCTACACTACACTTTTTTTAATGTAGCGCGCTACACTACAAACTACTGGAAAAAGTAGCGGCTACTGTAGTTTCGCTACTTGTAGCGCGCTACTTCCGAACCCTGCTCTTGATTATAACTCTGGATCGAAATTCCATCTTATAGTCGATTTTTCTCTTAGTACAATCATATCAATTTTCTCCCAAACATCTGGGAAAACTTTCCAAAGTCTTCCAATGTGTTGTGGATTCCAATGTGTTTGTGTCCAATGTGTTGTGGTAACGCTCGCTTTAACAAACACATAGGTGGTGATAAATAAAAATTTATCGTAACACTGGATGAAACAAGGCTTTACGTAAGTGAGTGTATCAAAAGAAGAGCAATTTTTATCAATTAATACAAAAAAAGAAAAAGAAAGGAGAAGAGCAATGGGTTTGTGAATGTAAAGAAAAAATTCCAAAAGAATTTATGATAGCTGCTGGATTTTGTTATGAGATTAAATTAAAAGAAAATTGCAGTAAAGCAAAGTCGATTTCATTTTATTATCAGTAAAATATTTTAGAACCCATTTTTGAAGATGAAATTACAGCTTTATCGGAAAAATATATTAATTGAGCTTCAATTGAACAAAGCCTCCCAGCCGTTCTTCCGTAACTCAACTGACGCATATTTAGCAAAGAAAGACTCCCAAACGTAAATAAATGTGTCTCAATTGAAGAAATGCATGTAAAATCATCAATTAATACAAAAAAGAAAAAGGAAAGGAGAAAAGCAATGGTTTTGTGAATGTAAAGAAAAATTTCCAAAATAATTCATGATAGCTGTTGGATTTTGTTATGAAATTAAATTGAAGGTAAAAATTGCAGTAAAACAAAAGTGATTTTACTTTATTATCAGTAAAATGTTTTAGAACCCATTTTTGAAGAAGAAATTACATCTTTATATGAAAAATACATTAATCGAGCTTCATATGAACAAAGTCTCCCAGCCGTTCTTCCATAACTCAACTGACACATATTTAGCAAAGAAAGAATCCCAAACGTAAATAAATGTGTCTCAATTGAAGAAATGCATGTAAAATCATCTGATGCACCCCCAGGCCTCATCAATGGCCCTTTTCTGCATTTGGATTGTTTAAATAAATACATAAACATTGAAAAGACTTTGGAAAGTTTTACAAGAGGTATCTGTAAAAAAATTGACATCACTGTAACAAGGAAATTCTATTATCATAGAAATTTCAAGCCAGAGCTATAGACAAAAATCAAGGCTATCTAACAAAGTTGAATTGTTGCAAATAATATGTCATTTAATGCGTAGAAATTAACTTTGAAAATCGTTTCCATAAAGGGCGAACGACCTTCTGTATATATATGTGTGCGTGTACATGCAAGTATAAAATAAATAAATATTTAAATCTGTAAATAACTATTTAACAAAGTAGAACGATACATTTCATCGATTTCAATGTTTGTCACATTTTGTCGGTTATTTTCCCTATTGAATCGGTATACTTATTGGTTACCTCTGATCACAAAATCTTTGAAAAATAATATAATTTTTTATTTATATACCAAACTCGTTGCCCGGTTTTCCCGTATATGAATATCATCCTTGAGACAGCGGCCCATATCATACTTGCAAATCGCAATCTCAATCAAAAATACCATTTGGATACTATAGTGTTCACCGACGCACACATATACATTTTAGTAAATACGCTAAAAAACGGACTTCGGAAACTTGGAATATTTTCTCTTTTGTTTAGAAATGCAATCCAAATGATCTAAAATTTTGCAACGAGGCGCCGCCGGGTTGTGAAAAGAGATACAATTCTAATAGAAACTGCTATAATTAGTTTGAACGATTAATTAGTTTTATAAATGTTTTATTAATTTGTTTGTTAATCCTAATAGTTCAATTGTTTGAAGATGACTACTTGAGCAACTTCCATAATTATAAAATCGCTACCCCACTATTTCCAAATTCGTAAGCTTAAACAAATATCAACATACACACATAGATACAGAATCGTTGAAAAATAGCAAAAGCGGACTGAAAGAACCTCAAAACGCAAAGCTACACCAAAATTTCATTGTAAGTTTTTTATCATCATTATACAATATTTTTTTTACACTATATGCGTCAAGGAAAGTAATAACATAAAATATTTTCCATTTCAGTAAATCTCTCTGAAATAAATGATTCCCTTGTTACAGAAAAAGAATTTTTCACGTACTTTCTGTAATTTTACGGCATGAGATTTGAGCCTCTTGCAAATCTATTTTTGGTCATAGAATGATGCAGGAGAAATATTTCATCTTTGTTTCGAAATGAAACTTTAATGACCCAAAACATTTTCAGAAAAGGAAATGGGGAGAAATAAAATTTTGAACAGAAATGTATTCTTTAGCATTTTTAAGGGCTAATTTACAAATATAAATTTGAAATTCATATTCGTTTTGAGCTATATCATCTCCAAAGCAGTAATCCATAAGGTTTCGTATGCTGCTTAAATAATTACAGTACACGTATATCTTATCTTCTATCATGATAAATAATATTGTAAAGGTGGACCGGACTGCGGTGTTAGTCTGTCTGAAATTCGTAGATTTTTAAAGAAATTTTTTTAAACTTTTTTCAATATTTTATTCTTACTATTAACTAATTTGTATTTTAAAGTACTTTTCTCAAAACAACTTCTATGTTAATAGAGCGATAAGTGGCCCCGAAAATTGCCTTTTCAAAAAGTTATGCTGCTGTAAAATAAAAAAAATATGATTTTAACAGAAAAATGTCATCGATTCTCAAACTTCGTAATATAGGGCTTTAAAATACACCAGGTCTCAATGCGAGGTACGAGCTGCTCCAAAAGTTGTTCCCTTGTTAGATTCCTTTCTATTACATGTGATAATTTCCAAAAAATGCTGGAAATGGCCGCGACAAGCATCCAAACAACACTTATCTAGACGCTCTATAATTCGAAATACAAATCTTGATATTAGTATATATAATGCCGTTGCATTTCCAAAGATATTATCGCATTCCACACACAATAGAGATATTCTATTGCATACTTCGATAAATTATCTTCATCATTTTAAAGTTATGAATGGAAATACGAGTCCGGCTTTCAGTTAGGCATCTTGTATTTATGACTGAATGATTGGATTTCGAACCAGGTTTCTTATACAGGGCCCGACTAGGAAGTTTTTGTGCCAAGGGCACTTTCAATTTTTCGTGCCCCCTTTGATTAGTTAATTTAGTAATACTAGTTTTTTTACATATTGCACGCTTATTTGAATAGTGTCAACTCAAAAAATTACGTTTACCGGAAAATTGAAAAACGGTTCCAGGTATAAAAATATTTTTTCTATTATTTATTGAAATGTGCTTTTAACAATAGATTGAGATATATTTTTGTCATTTTATCGTATTAATATCTCAAATATCACATTTCTTTCAGTTGTGTCACTTTTCGAGTAAATGTGCAATATGATAAAATTGAATGACTTGACAAATACAGTACATCAATTACTAGAAAATAATGATAAGAAGTCTACTTATTAATGATGTTATGGATATTAAATGATATAACCAAAATGATACTGAGTGCAAACAAAAGTCCTAAAAGAAATAAAAACGTTGGCACAATTATGATTTTTTAAAATGAAAATTTACATGAAATTATGAAAATTTTCGTGCCCCTCAGAAATTTTGTGCCCAGGGCATGGGCCCCGGGTGCCCGTGTGATAGTCAGGGCCTGTTTTTATACAAGAAAAGTTTATTGCAACGGGATTTATCATCTTTTAAAGTTTGTACACGATTTTTTAGCTCACAGGTTATCAAAGCCTGAGAGCTAATGTGTCCGCAGGTTCTGAATGTACGTATGTATAAAGGGGGTAACAGGGGGCTAATCCTCCCCTAATTTATTGCCGCTTTCTTTATTTTTCGAGGGCCGTTATTCTTTCAAATAAGAGTATAATATACAGTTAGTGTGAATAGCCTCTGAGCTCAATGCCATAAGTTTAACTGACCTCTTTTCTTTTTATTCATATATAATGTATAAATTGAGTTTAAAACAATATAAAAAAAGAAATTTTATAATTTCTATATGTAAGCTTTGTTTGTGAAAAATACCATTTTGTCAATTTCATTTTTTTTTTTTTTTTTGCATTTCAGTGTGTGCAGGAAATGGTATCAGGTATCACGAAGCAAAGGCTTGTGGAAATATCTACATGTAAAAAATATTAACTATAACAATATGAGAAAGCTGTTCCCTTACCTGCCTTCTAACGTGACGTATATCAAACTGGGAAAATATCCAGAATTTGTTTTCATCCCGCTGTCTCTGCCCCAAATCTTTACAGAACTATCAAAACACTGTCCATCTCTTAAAATTCTGATAGTCGACCACACTACTTTGTGACATTGTGTGGAGACAAATCTTGACTCAACAGCAAGTGATGACGTTGAAATTGAAGCATATCTAGAAGATAATGACGTAAAAGAAGCCTATTTAGCCCTGGAAAGTTTCCGTAAGATCCCAGTAGATAATAGTTATAAATATTCTGCTCTAAAATACTTGAAAGTGCTGTCTGTTCGTCTAACAGTGTTTGATGAGATACACTTCTTCTGTAATGTTGATGCTTCTGTCCTACCGCAGTTGGAAGTACTCGATTTAACAGGTTCTACTTGCGCGGCTTCTCCAATTCCGATCACTTTGAGTGGATTGAGTAACCTGCAAGAACTATATTTAGGCGGTTCTGACATAGACATTGGGGTACTTCAACAAATGAAAAGTGTCCTTAAACAGGTGAAAGTGTTAGACCTCGAGGAGTTGCATTATGTTGTATATAATGAATTATTTGGTATTCTTAAAGACAGCCAATGCTTGGAAAAATTATATTTGGGATATACATGTTTTCTAGATGACGCCTTTTTAAGTCTCTTGAAACGGGAAATGTTCCTTCACTTGACTGTTCTATGTCTTCGTCGCACAAGCGTATCGGCCAGTGGTGTGAAAGAACTTTTAAACAGATGGGGTACTTTAAAATTGACTACTGGTGATGGTCTACGTTTATCTGACAGCAATTTCTGCGATCATTTCTTAGAAAATTATTGTAATCACGACTGACCTATTTCTGTTATAAGGTCCATTTTTATAATAATTTTATATATATATTTTATGATTTAAAATAAAAAAATTGCAGATATGTAGTTGTGTCATTTATTGGAACTAACCCCCCTATTTACCTCTTTCCAACGTAGATGAAAACTGTTTATGACTTCGATTTATGAGGCCGTCTGTCTGTATTCTAATTCTCGTATATACTCGGATTGCCCTGTAATTTTTATATGTTACTGACGTTTATTATAGCACGATTGCTATTGAAAATGAAGTGTGTATTATTAATAGTTCGTTTACAGAGACAGTCAAAAGTATTGTGTTACATTATGGTCAATGGGAAAAAATCGTTTCAAGTGCATTTTAAATGCTGTTATATGTGTGTGTACATGCAAGTATAAAATAAATAAATATTTAAATCTGTAAATAAATATTTAGCAAAGTAGAACGATATATTTCATCGATTTCAATGTTTGTCACATTTCGTCGGTTATTTTCCCTATATTGAAAGGGTATACTTATTGGTTACCTCTGATCACAAAATCTATGAAAAATAGTATAATTTTTTTTTTTTTAGATACCAAAGTCGTTGCCCGGTTTTCCCGTATATGAATATCATCCTTGCGACAGCGGCCTATAACATACAGTCACCTCTCACTTAAACGCGTTTGAAGGGACTGATTTAAAATCGTGCATAACTGAGAGGATATCGTATGCAGTAATTCTTTATACACATTATTCGAAAAAAAAAACACATTGAAATATTAGAATTATGATTAATGACATTTTATAAAATAAAAGGGCTGTAATATTAGTATAGTGTACTAAAAAAAATCCTTACACTCTCACTATAAAATTTAGTTTCAAAAAATACAATAAAGTAAAATTTCATTTGACATAGAAGATGATATACTTACATAAAAAAAAAATGTCAATTAGTCCTTTTTTAAGAAGTCATCAATGGTAGTTTGTTTTTTCTTAGGCCGCGTTTGTACAACGACCTTTTCTAATGCATTAAAGTGCGTCATTGTATTTAATGCTACATGAGCATTTTGTAAACATCTCAAAGTGTCCAGGACTCCTAAAGCAGTAGCATAAGATGGGACAATTACCAGTATCAGTTTCATCATTATCATCATCTTCTCCTTCTTTTTCAGCTGTCACATCATCAAAAACAGTTTCAATATTTCTTATTGCCGTTGATGTTAATTTTTCATCAACACTGACGAAATCTTGAAAAGAAAGAGAATCTTGGCTTATTCTATTCCATCCTTCTTCGTCTATGTTAAAATCATTGTTGTTGTTTTCATTTTCCTGTAATGGAATAACTTCAGCATCATTTGAATGAAAAATACCCGCTTTCCTAAAGCAGTTAGAAATTGTTGTGGCTGTTACGTTATTCCAAGAGGAAACCAACATATGCATGGCATCCAGAATCCAAATTTTCTTGAATTCCTTTTTCTGCTCTAGTGATATAAACATTCTTCGTACCAAATCTTTCCTATACTGTGCTTTAACTGACCTTATTATACCGAGATCTAAGGGCTGGACTCTGCTAGTACAGTTAGCAGGGAAAAATACAACTCGTATATGTGTCAGAAATAAAAGATCTGAAGGATGGGCGGGACACTGATCCATAAATAGCAGAACTGTTCTTTTTCTTCTTTAGCCATCTTCAAATCGAATTCCTTCAAAAAGTCTAAAAAAATTTTCGATGTCATCCAGGTTTTGGTGCTACTCGCATAAGAACATGACAGTTTCTGTAAATTTTTTAAACACTGTGGATTCTTGGATTTACCAATCACTATTGGTGGTAACTTTTCTGATCCGTCCCCATTGCAACATAAAAGCACAGTCAGTCTTTCTTTGCTGTGTTTGCCACCATAGCATATTTCTCCCTTAATCCCTCATCGTTTTGTTTGGTAAAAGACGATAAAATAAACCTGTTTCATCACAGTTCAAAATGTTCTTAAGATCAAAGTTTTGAATTAAATTTGGAAGGTTTGCGATCCATTCATTAGCAGTTGAATCTGAAACGACTGCGCTTTCACCACTCAAACAATGATTTGTTAAACCGTGTCTTTTTTTAATTTTTTCTAACCATCCCGAAGAAGCTGAAAAATTTTTGATTCCCATTTTGGATGACAAAGTGAGTGCCTTTTCTTTAAATAACTCACCGTTAATGGGTAAATTAGAAGCTCTCATTTCTCTGAACCACTGAATTAAAGTGGTTTCTAAAATCTCACATTTTCCATTCTGAATTCTTGATCGTTTCTTTGCTTGTGCAGAATATTCACTATTCATTTTTTTGATCGAGTCTTTGTTCTTTAAAAAGTGTTGATTCTGGCAAATCGAATTTTTGAGTTAAACTTATTTTAGGATCACTTTAGTCTAGGATCATTTTCTGCTGCTTTTATAATTTCCATTTTGATCGAAATTGTTAACTTTCTTTTGCTCATTTTCATTAACAAAAAAAAAAAAAAAAAAAAAGAAAGAAAGTTGCTAGCTGCTACCGCAAGGACGAAATGTAACACGCAGGTAGCTTGATAAAATTAAAACAGAAAGAAAAGAAGGAACCATTAGAACTGAGGGGGGGGGGAGGTGTAAAGTCGAACTGTAACATCCTCTCCACCCTCTCCACCCCGTTTTTCGGAACGGTCTTTTGACCGTGACAGGTGCAGAAAATTATTTATCAATAAAAAAAATTAAAAAAAAAATTAATTGCGCTGTTATTTCCGCGTATAACTGAGAGAGACAATTCAAAGTGGCGCTTTATAAGTGAGAGATCTACAGCATTATTTTCCTATTTCTCGTGACGGGACCTTACGAAATTCGCGTATAACTGAGAAACGCGTATAACTGAGAGGCGCATAAGTGAGAGATGACTGTACAATTTCAAATCGCAATCTCAATCGAAAATACCATTTGGATACTATCGTGTTCACCGACGCACACATATACATTTTAGTAAATACGCTAAAAAACGGACTCCGGAAGCTTGGAATATTTTCTCTTTTGTTTAGAAATGTACTCCAAATGACCTAAAATTTTGCAACGCGGCGCCACCGGGTTGTGAAAAGAGATACAATTTTAATAGAAACTGCTATAATTAGTTTGAACGATTAATTAGTTTTATAAATGTTTTATTAGTTTGTTTGTTAATCCTAATAGTTCAATTGTTTGAAGGTGACTACTTGAGCAACTTCCATAATTATAAAATCGCGCTACCCCACTATTTCCAAATTCGTAAGCTTAAACAAATATCAACATACACACATACATACAGATTCGTTGAAAAATAGCAAAAGCGGACTGAAAGAACCTCAAAACGCAAAGCTATACCTAAATTTCTGTAAGTTTTTTATCATCATTACAATACTTTCTTTACACTATATGCGTCAAGAAAAGTAATAACATAAAATATTTTCCATTTCAGTAAATCTCTCTGAAATAAATGATTCCCTTGTTACAGAAAAAGAATTTTTCACGTTCTTTCTGTAATTTTACGGCATGAGATTTGAGCCTCTTGCAAATCTATTTTTGGTCATAGAAAAGTGCAGGAGAAATATTTCATCTTTGTTTCGAAATGAAACTTTAATGATCCAAAACATTTTCAGAAAAGGAAATGGGGGGAAATAAAATTTTGAACAGAAATGTATTCTTTAGCATTTTTAAGGGCTAATTTACAGTTAGAAATTTGAAATTCATATTCGTTTTGAGCTATATCACATCCAAAGCAGTAATCCACAAGGTCTTGTATGCTGCTTAAATAATTACAGCACTGTTAAAACTGGATACCTAAAAATAAGCAAAATGTATTCTCATTTTTGAGTACTTTCCGATCTTATATAATAGGTCCGAGTACTCAACTCTTAAATTTGAGAAACGCATGTACTCATTTTTTTTAGTGTACATACAGGGACTCGGACATACTCATATTTTTGAGTACATATAGGACTCAAAAATGAGTATTTATTCTTAAAATACAAAATATATGTACTCATTTTTTAATACATTTATGAATCAGTTATGATTACATTAAGTTTTAAATCCGAAATATGTATATTTTACGTACTCATTTTTGAATACATAGAGGAATCGGTAATGAATATATATTTGGCTTAAAAATTTTAACTTCTTTTCTGTATGTACTCGTATTTGAATACGTTTATCAATCCATTATGATTATGTTAGGTTTTAAATCTGAAATATTTATACTCTTAAGTACTAGTTTTTGAATTGATAGAGGAATCGATAATTAATATATGTGGCCTTGAATCTAAAATTTCTTTTCATTATGTACTTATTTTTGAATACATAAATGAATCAAATAATAATATTTTTGGTTTCAAATTTCAAATATTTCTGTATTTCTATATAAAATCCTACAAGAATCTACAACGATTACATTTGGGTTCAAATTTGAAAGGTTTCTGCTATATATGAACTCATTTATTATATACACACACTGTTAAAACTGGATACATAAAAATAAGCAAAATGTACTCATGTTTGAGTACTATACGATCTTATAATAGCTCCGAGTATTTAACTCTTAAATTTGAGAAACGCATGTACTCATTTTTTGAGTATATACAGGGACTCGAACATAAGTATGTAAATAGAACAAACACACATAGAGTAACAAGAGATTATATTACTATTTATTCACAAGCTTACTTTTCAGTCCAAATTGTCACTTACATTTGAAAGCATCATGTACTCGTTTCTGAAGCAATTCTATTTTTTTTTTTTTTAAAAACGAGTACATATAAGTTCTCATTTTTAAGTAGATTATTTTTAACAGTGAGTGCATGTATATCTTATCTTGTATCATGGTAGATAATATTGAAAAGGCGGACCGGACTGCCGTGCTAGTCTGTCTGTGATGGCTAAGAGAAATCTATCATACTTAGAGATCTGCAAATTTGGTTCCGGCACCCAATGCACCCGAGACTCAGAATTTTTTATTTTTAATGGATTACAATATAGTTGAAAAGTCTTTATGAAATCGCTTTGTCTGGCCGTCTGTCTGTCTGGCCGCGTTCAAACTCGCATAAATATATTCGGATTGTTATGTAATTCATATATAGGTTATTGAGGTTTACCATGCCATGTTCAGTATTGAAAATTACGTGTGTAGCATTTATAATTCGTTTACAGGGCACTCAAAAAAATTACGTTACATTACAGTGTGTGGGGAAAAATCGTTTCCAGTGCATTTAAATGATGTTGTACTATTTCAAACATATTGAAATTGATATGTGTCATTTAACCCCTTCAGGGGCAAAGTACTCTTGTAGCTAAAATATTGAAATGATTGATTGACACCAGGATTCACGAACGAATTTATTTTAAAATAAGTCAAAGCTTTTCCTCATGTACCTTATAAATTCAAAATTTGATTATAAAATTTTGGAGTCATTGTGGCATTTTGGGATTAAAATTAAGTGGTATATATATAATATACCGGTGCCCTTCAAGGGGTTAAGTGCGCTACAAGATGTTCACTACAGAATATGGTATGTATAGCATTTATCGTTCATTTACAGGGACATACAAAATTTTTATTACAGTACGGCCTATGAGCGATAATTTTTAGAAATGCGATTTAACATTGCGGCATGTGATTTTAAATTATTTTTTTTTTTTTACTTTTCTTTTTTTTCATATTATTTTGTGCGTTTTCGAGTATATTTCCGCTTATTGACGGAAAATTCTGAAATTGGGCTTTCAAATGGGTTATGCATTTTTAAAATTGTTCACTTAGATTTCACCTATCTTATTAACCTTCCTACCCTGAATGGGTGGGACTTCTATAATTTATTTAATTCGATTAGAACCAAATTATTTTTCATAAAGTAAGTTAAATAAATGCTACAGAGAACTACGTTAGATAAATGTGTTAAATCATTATCAAAAACAAATTCTTGTGTGAAATGTTTTTATCAAGGTTGAGTAAAATTTCAACAGGGTACGAAGGTTAAAGGGTGAAGTATTGCTACAGTAACCTGAATATGTTAGAAAGTGTTTCATAATATATGCTTGGCGCCTGATTTTTCTTTCTTGTTTTTATAATTAGCTGAGATGTTAATTAAAATCTTTATAGAGTGCTAATTACCGGGCTTCGTTTGTTCTCTCAAGCACGCTTTCTTGCGAAACAGGGTGATCCGCGGTTCTTCAAGTAGAAGGAGAAAAAATGTTCCGTTATTTCTTAATTATAATAATGTTGTACATATTTTTTTAATACAAAATTAAATTAATGGTATTTTATCGATAATTATTCTCCTAAATCCGATACGTAAAAAAAAAAAAAAAAAAAAAAAAAAAAAAAAAAATCATGAAATAATCAGAATACTAGCCGAGTGCTCTAAAAACTGATGTTGTAGATAATAGTTGATTGTGTTAGAATTGATGCTACAATAATTTTACATATACTCTTATATTATTAGGAATGGCCAGAGGGAATTTTGACTCTTACAAAAATATCTGTCTCTGTGCCCTTCCCTCATCAACATCATGATAAAGTGAAAGTGTATCCAGAGTGTTGCCACAGGTTGCCTGTTGTTGCACAGTGGCGAATTTTCCCGCAATCTTGGCAAAACTCGAATCTTTTCCTGCGTTTCCACGTTTTCTCCTAAAATAAGCCAATAATCAGAATGAATAATTGTTAAAGTGCTGTGATGGATCTATATTTTATGATACAAATGATACACATTATTATGATGCTTTTACCAATTTGTTGACGCATTCATTTTTTTCTACAGAATACGGCTTTTTTTTTTTTTTTTTTTTTTTTTTTTTTTTTTTTTTTTGCGCGAAATATGTACTTAAATGTGAACTTAGTCATTCTTAGACGGATTTTCTTAAAATCTTTCTATACTTACAATCATAATCTATTTGCTTACAGCCTTCCTGAAGTACTAGGGTTTGATCAAAGCATAGGCCGACTATGCCTGTGGCCCCAGCTGATATTTTATAATGTATTTTGGCTTTGTTACTGATTATAATAAATAATTTGTATTTTTAGCATAGAATAAAAATAAAAACATAAAATTATTTATTTAAATTTGTATTTATATATACATATCTATATTCTAAAACATAGATTTTTATTTTTATTTTTTGTTACTATGTAGGAAGGGTGGCTTCAAATGAATATAAGGCCTATCTTTGGCTTAATAGGGCTTTGTGAAACACAGTCCATCCTGAAACTCTAGATGTATAAATTTTAAACGTATTGTAGTTGCGTTACACTTTTTCAAATATAATGAAATTGATATACATTAGTGAGGTTTATCACAAGATGTTTGCTCTAGAATATGATGTGCATAGCATTTATCGTTCATTTACAGGGATACACAAAACATTTGTTAAAGTACTGTATCCGAAGTACTGTCTATTAGTGATAATTGCTGGAAGTGCGTTTTCAATGATGGTGTGCGCTTTTAAGTTTAACTAAATGTTTACATACTACGTGGTGTGTATAAATTCTACAGATCATATACAGGGTTACAAAAGAATTCGCAAGCATTACTGAGTATGAGGACGAAATGCCTAAATGTGTATTTTTATAGAGTTATGCATGTTCAAGCTTATTATATTTAGTATAATGATAGATGTTTGTAGAATATAAATAAAATCGTACACAGGGCTACGCAAAGAATTGGATACGTAGATGGATGGTAATTTCTGGAACTGTGATTTCAATGGTTTTAAGGGTGTTTTCGCCTGAATTAAATTTTAGCTCAATATGTGGCTTTCATAAAAATCTGCTGTTAATATACAGGGCTGTACAAAAGAATTCAAGTACGTTTCCGTGTATTGGTAGAAATTTCTGAAGATTAATTTTCAATAGTGTTATACGTTTTCTTACTAAACTAAACTTTAGCTTACCATGTAGAATTTATACAAATCTTATACAGGTCTGCAGAAAAGAATTCGAGTACCTTTCCGGTTATGGACGGTAATTTCTGAAATCTGGTTGTTTTCAAATGTGTGTTATGCAAAGCCATTAAATAATTATTTATTAAATAATTATTTAAATTAAATAATTAAATAATTATTTAATGACTTTGGTGTTATGGGTTTTCTATAAGGTTTCTTAGGTAATCTTATTCATCGTATTAAAAAACGAAGTTTTGTTAAAGTATTCTAGAATTGTTGGAGAGTGTTTTATAATCTGTTCTTGACGCATGATTTCCTTTCTTTTTCTTAATATTATTTTTTGTTGCCATGTAGATTTCGTGTTGTTTTAGGAGGTTTAACGATTATGAATTTTAACTGGAAATACGAATAGATGCTTTGATGTTCTAAAATTGTTTATTTTATTTGAAAGCGTTTTATTATATTTTATTATATTTGCGTCTCTCAATCCAACGTTGTTTCATTAATTTATATTCATAACTTTATGAAATTCAGTATCTAAAATCCTCTATCCAAAATAATTAAACTGTCGCTTTTGTAATAATGACATCTTCACGTCATGAATTTTGCGACTTTAGCATGTCTAAATTTTTGGTAGCAGAAAATGTGGATGGAGCAGAAATATTTTATCTTTTGTTTAGAAATCCAATCCTAATAAACAATTTTGCAATGAGAGGAAATATTGTGAAAAAAAGATAAAATTTTGAATAGAAACTGCAATAATTAGTTTGAACAATTAATTAATTTCTTAAATGTTTTATTAATTTTTGTTAATCCAAATAGTTCAATTTGTTTGAAAATGACTACTTAAGCTCCTTCCATAATTATATAGAACTGCTACGCCCCTATCTCCAAATTTGTAAATTTCAAAATATCTGTCATAAAATGTATCTTATCTTTCTTATTACAGAAGAGAAACTTTTCATGTGCTTCACGTCATGAATTTTGCGATTCTAGCAAGTCCATTCTTGGTAGCAGAAAATACGGATGGATGGGGCAGGAATATTTTCTCTTTTGTTTAGAAATGCAATCCAAATGACCTAAAATTTTACAACGAGGCGCCGCCGGGTTGTGAAAAGAAATAAGATTTTTAATAGAAACTGTTATTAGTTTGTAAAATTAAATAGACTCATAAATATTTTTTTTATTTTTGTTAATACTAATATTTTCATTTGTTTGAAAATGACTAACGTGAGCCCCTTCCATAATTATAGAATTGCTACGCCACTATTTCCAAATTCGTAAATTTTAAAACATCTGTCATAAAATGTATCTTATCTTTCTTATCAGAAGAAGATCTTTCTCAAGAATTTTCCATGTTCTTCGCGTCATGACTTTTTGCGACTCTAGGAAATCTATTCTTGGTAGCAGAAAATGCGGATTGGCAAAATTATTTTATCTTTTGTTTAGAAATGCAATCCTAATGACGTAAAATTTTGCACATAAGTGAAATATTGTGAAAAGAGATAAAATTTTAAATAGAAACTGCAATAATCAGTTGAACGATTAATTAGTTTCCTAAATGTTTTATTAATTTTTATTAATCCTACTAGTTCAATTTGTTTGAAAATGACTACTTGAGCCGCTTCCATAATGATAGAATTGCTACGCCGCTATTTCAAAATTCGTAAATTTTAAAATATCTATCTGTCATAAATATCTTATCTTTCTTATAACAGAAAAAATTTCCATGTTCTTCGCGTCATGACTTTTTGAAACTCTGGGAAATCTATTCTTGGTAGCAGAAAAAGCGGATGGGGCAGAAATATTTTATCTTTTGTTTAGAAATGCAATCCTAATGACCTAAAATTTTGCAAAGAAGGGACATATTGTGAAAAGAGATAATTTTTTAATAGAAACTGCAATAATTAGTTTGAACGATTAATTAATTTTATAAATGTTTTATTAACTTGTTTGTTAATCCTAATAGTTCAATTTGTTTAAAGATGACTACTTGAGCAACTTCCATAATTATAATACTGCTACGCCACTATTTCCAAATTGGTAAATTTCAAAATATCTGTCATAAAATGCATCTTATCTTCTTATTATAGAATAAGAATTTTCCATGTCCTTCACGTCATGACTTTTTGCAACTCTAGGAAATCTATTCTTGGTAGCAGAAAATGCGGATTGGCAAAATTTATCTTTTGTTTAGAAATGCAATCCTAATGACGTAAAATTTTGCACATAAGTGAAATATTGTGAAAAGAGATAAAATTTTAAATAGAAACTGCAATAATCAGTTGAACGATTAATTAGTTTCCTAAATGTTTTATTAATTTTATTAATCCTACTAGTTCAATTTGTTTGAAAATGACTACTTGAGCCGCTTCCATAATGATAGAATTGCTACGCCGCTATTTCAAAATTCGTAAATTTTAAAATATCTATCTGTCATAAATATCTTATCTTTCTTATTACAGAAAAAATTTCCATGTTCTTCGCGTCATGACTTTTTGAAACTCTGGGAAATCTATTCTTGGTCGCAGAAAAAGCGGATGGGGCAGAAATATTTTATCTTTTGTTTAGAAATGCAATCCTAATGACCTAAAATTTTAAAACGAGGGGAAATGTCGTGAAAATTGATAAAATTTTGAATAGAAACTCCAATATTTTTAAAAGTAATATTTAATGTTGTTACTCGGAATAGAAAACAATATTATTTATCTCCATTATGCTGTGTATTTTAATATTAGAACCAGAAAAAAAATGTTTTTTATTAATCTTCGTTTCGGTATAATTTAAAATAGAAGTTTTTAAAAGAAATAAAATTTGAAACAGGAAAATGTACTATAGATTTTTAAGTATTTAAAAATATTTTTTTTAATTACCTTTATTTTAAATATTTTTTGTAAACCCTTTCCTTGTGGTTACCTTCAAAATAAAAAGTATCTGTCCTCCAAATTTAATGGTTTTCGGACGAATTGTTTAAACTGGGTTCTACTATGTCTACTGTTGTTGATAAGTTAGTTGTATGGTAATATTATGTTCTGTAATATTAAAACCAGAATAACTGATTATCGTTAATCTTCGTTTTAATTTAAAATAGAAGGTCATTAAAAAAATAAAATTTTTAAAGGGGAAACGTACTGTCAATTTTTAAGTATTTAAAAAAAAATTACTTTTAAAATTATCTTTATTTTAAATATTTTTTATTAGTCCTTTCCTTGTGGTTACTTTCGGTACAAAAGGTATCTATCCTTTAAATTTCATGGGTTTTGGACCAATTGTTTAAATTGGCTGCTACTATTGGGTTGTTCGGGAAGATTTTCTGTTTGGGAAAGTTGGTACGTACCGGAAAATTCTATCATTTAATTATTAGACGTTAATTCCGATATCTAATGTCTAATAATTGACGGGTAGAATTTTCCGGTACGAATTGGTTTTGCCAAACGGGAGGAGTTTTCCGAACAACCCAAATATGTTTTTCATTGCCTCTCAGATATCGCCATAACTTTATAATAAAACACCATATAAAAGTGTTCAAATTCCTCGCAAAATTACCATTAAAATCCTTTCTGTTCAAATGTTGTAAGCAATGACGTTTAGCAATGACGATTATATAAGTCCAATACATCGATATCGAAATGTCAGTTGTATGATTTTTACCATGAAGTGCCTCTCAGATATTGCCATAAGTTTACAATCAAACACCATATAAAAGTTATAAAAGTGTTCAATTCCTCGCAAAATTGTCTTTAAAATCCGTTCAGTAGAAATATTGTAAGCAATGACGTTTAGCCTATAGTTTAATACATCGATGCTCAAATGTCAGTTGTTTGGTTTTTCCATGAAATACCTCTCAGATATTGCCATAACTTTATAATAAACCACCATATAAAAGTGTTCAATATCCTCCCAATCAGGACTTTACAAATTTCATAAAATCTGGTAGCTAGCAAAACATTCTATTCACCAGTAAAAAAACTTTACCTTCCCCGTCATTTATTTTCTAAAAGCTTCAAATGTTTTTTATGACGCATTGAGAAAAAAATAATAATAAGCATAGTTTAGTATTATTAGTTACATAGTTTAGAATAGAACATAATTTAGAAAGATAATATAAACTAAGTTTACTAATGAAACTTGTCAAAATTACATATATCGGGGGTAAAAAAGAAAAAGAATGAATTAACTGGCATGTAAAGGAAATGATGATTCCCGAATGCTACAAAATCTACATCTGATGAGAGAGGCATCGAGGAAACAGCCAACCAGGAAATTAATTTTTTGCCTGTTTTCCGGTAAAATAATTCTGATTTTATTATTTTAAAATTTGCATTTGATGAACATATTTTTTTGCCAAATTCAAAATGAAAGTCAAAAATATTTTTTGTTTAAAGATTAAAAAACGTGGTCGCCAGATAGAAAAAACTGGTCTTCAGTGTAAAATTGGCGACCACAGTTGTTAAGCCCTGTTCGCAATACTACCTTTAAAATCCGTTCGGCAGAAATATTGTAAGCAGTGTCGTTTAACCATAACTATAATTATAATTATAGTTCAATACATCGATGTTGAAATGTCAGTTAAATGATTTTTCCATGAAATGCCTCTTATATATCGCAATACGTTTAGGATAAAACACCATATAAAAGTGTTCAATATCCCGCAAAATTACCTTTAAAATCCTTTCAATAGAAATATAGTAAGCAATGACGTTTAATAATAATTATAGTTCAATTCATCGATGTTGAAATGACAACTAAATGATTTTTCCATGAAAGACCTCTCATGTATCGCAAAATGTTTACGATCAAACACCATATAAAAGTGTTCAATATCCTCGCAAAAGTATCTTTAAAATCCTTACAATGGAAATGTAGTAAGCAATGGCGTTTAACAATAGTTATAGTTCAACTCATCGATGTTGAAATGTCAGTTAAATGATTTTTCCATGAGATGCCTTTCATATATCGCAGTAAGTTTATGATCAAACACCATATAAAAGTGTTCAATATCCTCGAAAGATTACCTTTAAAATCCTTTCAATAGAAATATAGTAAGCAATGACGTTTAACAATAATTATAGTTCAATTCATCGATGTTGAAAAGTCAGTTAAATGAATTTTCCATGAAATGCCTCTCATATATCGCAGTAAGTTTATGATCAAACACCATATAAAAGTGTTCAATATCCTCGAAAGATTACCTTTAAAATCCTTTCAATAGAAATATAGTAAGCAATGACGTTTAACAATAATTATAGTTCAATTCATCGATGTTGAAATGTTAGTTATATAATTTTTCTATAAAATGCCTCTTAGATATCGTTATAAGTGTATGATCAAACACCATATAAAAGTGTTCAATATCCTCGAAAGATTACCTTTAAAATCCTTTCAATAGAAATATAGTAAGCAATGACGTTTAACAATAATTATAGTTCAATTCATCGATGTTGAAATGTTAGTTATATAATTTTTCTATACTAGTAAATCTACAGATCAGGAGCCTCAACGTCAGCTCTGAAAGTCAATGTTTTTTAAACTCACTTTTCATAATATTTAATATCTTACAATCCGCAAATTAAATTATTTAAATTACTACATATATATTTATATGCATATAAAATAATTCGAAGGTTTCAGAACTTAAATGTTAAATTAAACACGGTTTATGCAATAATATTCTGACATTCTTATGAATTTCTTATTCTATTTTTTAGATTAAAAAAAAATACATTTCTTCAGGGTGTGGGGGGTGGGGGGGCTCAACTCCACTGAACCCTCCGTAATCTTATTAAATTTTTATTCGTGATTTCCTATTATTTGTGTGAATGATTCTAGTATATCTTCCATTTCGTTCTGCACAGTGGTTTTATTACGATAAGCAAAAATTTTGAAAATAATTTCATGTTATCCTAATACCTAAATAGCAATATTTACCAATCACGAAACACTCGTATCTGATTGATACGTTGAATAATATCTCGTGTACAAAAGTAACTTATGGAAATGTAAACTGAATCTACTATATATTTCACTTATCTATTTCAGAAATCTAGTATTATTACAATTTTTGTTTCGGAAAAACAGTTTTGATGGTCATTGTACAATATTTATTTGACCTAAGTACATCCTGATCTAATTCGATGGCAATAGCATACTAAAATCTCCCCAAAATAGGCGTATTTGAAAACTTTTAAACCTATTGTGTAATCATTCATAATCGTGCCCACTGCCAATTCACTAAATAGCAACCTTGATTTGGCGCTATAATGTATTTTTTGTGATAGCATTTTATGATCTCAGTTTCCAGTAATTGTGCTATTTCAGGCTGTATGGATGCGTTTTACTACGCTAATTTCTTTAGATTAACTATCTCGTTGTACGAGATATTACATTCTATTTTTAAAATAATACTAATTTTCAACCACGAAAAATATACATCTCTTCCAGAAAATTAATAATATCTCATATAAAAATGTTTCGGCTATCATTCTATAGTAGTTAAAAGGTAACTTGTACAAAATAAATTCTCATTTATTTCAATAAAATATTAAAATCCTCCAATAATATTTTATTTTGCGAATAAAATATTGTAGCAAAATCGTCTGAGTTACTTGAATTTTATCATTTTGATATTCTTTGAAATATGGTTGCTAGGTTACTGTTAAATTGAAAAGGAAAATAAAAATGAATGCATTTTAATATTTTCAAAAAGTGATAAAATAAATGTATTATATTATTAGAACAGATGTATAAAATTGCACCAAAAATTATACACCTAATTTAAAAAATCTGACGAATGTATAAACAAAATTTCAAATTAATTTAAATAATTTAACACCTGACTTGATAAATTTTAGCCTTCATAACTTACCGTTTAAATACATTAATCAAATGCGACATTTTATTCTCAACGACTGAAAATTTCAAAATCGTCTGAATTCCCATAGGAAAGCATTATGATCAAAAAAGAAATGTTCTATATTTTCCGAACGAATGAACCAAATGTAACTAAAAACTATACAGCTAATTCCGGGTATCTCACCAACATACATACCAAAAATCAAACTAATCGGATCATTTTTACGGCAGTTATCGTGGAACAGACAGACAGACAGACAGACAGACAGACGGACGGACAGACAGACAGAAACCAAAAACTTTTCGGGTCTCCACAGTAAGCCTTTACTGACGTTTCGGCAATTACGGCAGTTATCGCGGAACAGACAGACAGACGGACAGACAGACAGACAGACAGACAAACAGACAGACAGACAGAAACCAAAAACTTTTCGGGTCTCCACAGTAAGCCTTCACTGACGTTTCGGCAAAAATGCCTCTTAGATATCGTTATAAGTGTATGATCAAACACCATATAAAAGTGTTCAATATCCTAGCAAAATTACCTTTAAAATCATTTCAATAGAAATATAGTAAGCAATGGCGTTTAACAATAATTATAGTTCAACTCATCGATGTTGAAATGTCGGTTGTATGATTTTTCTATAAAATGCCTCTTAGATATCACTATTAGTTTTTATATATCAATAGTTTTGATTATTTTTTCGAATATTGGTGGTAATTGCTGCGACTGCGTTTTCAAATGTGCTTTACGTTTTCCAGATTGTTTACTTAGACATCGTATTTCATTTTATTAAACGGTGAAGTTTTATTACAGATCTGAATTTGATCTGAATTTTATTTGTTAAAAAACAGTTATATGTTGTATGTTATAAAACAGTTTGGAACTGAATACGTTCCAAAGTGTTTTATAACCTATGCTTGAAGCAATATTTTTCATTCCTGTTTATAAATGGCTTATATCTTCCTAATTTCGTTGCGTTAGGCCAAATATTTCTCTTATTGTTAATTGTTTATACATTAGTTACATGATTTTGAACCCTTTCTGGAAAAAATGAAAGAAAAAGTAATAGTGATAAATTAGGAATGTTCTATAATCCTAATCCACAACACAACAATTGTTACAAAAATTGTCTCTTTCCACGATCGAGGAGCATTAATCTGTCGTATATTTGTCGTTTAGATAATTATAAAAGTGAAAATAGTTTTTTAAACAACACTCTTTTATAGGCATTCTATGTTCATCTTGAAAATCACGCCTAGTTTTTTGACAGCAATTCATGTTTTTTTCCCACAAATTTCCGTTACAATACATTAATTTGGTGTGGGCATCGAACTCGATTATGAAAAATTCACTGCTTTTTTTTTAGGCTTGGTAGAAAGCGCCATCAAGTGAATTTATTAAAAATAGGGTGAAACCCCGAGTAACTGACGCGTTTAAAGATTCTTTCTTGTTCAAATCACTATTACAAAAATTGAAATCTTTTTTATACTTATCTCTGCTTTTGAAAGGATAGTAGAGATATATTAAAACATTATTGTTGGCAAAATTTTGAAAAATTATACATTTTATTATTAAAAATTAATTTTATTCATAAATAGGGTCAAAAACTCCAGTAACTGACACCATCCCTATTTTGAAACAGCAGTAACTGACACAAAGTGAACCAGTGACTGACACTTTATTTTAAAAATTAAAATGCTTTAAAAAAATATTTTTTTTTTATTATAAAAACAAAATACATTAATATTTATTATAAAAAGGTGGAATTTAGTAAGCTGTACTGCATTATTAGTCATGCAGAGTACATAGTAAAAATATATAGGAGTAATATTTAGTACAGCATTATTAGTAATGCAGATATCCAATAACTGACATTTATGAACCAGTAACTGACATCTGGTGTCAAACACTGGTAAAACAACATAAATTTTAATGGTGTTTACTACAAGATAAATTTAATTTTTTATTATGCATTTTTAAACAGTTCAAATAATAGATTTCAACTTTCTTTAATATAACCAATAACTAACACCTCTGCCAGAGACTGGTGAAATTAAATTATAGGAACCAATAACTGGCACCTCCCATTAAGCTAAATTAAATAACCATAAACCCTAAAGCATGTCTCTAATGTTATTATATGCATCTTTAAGCTAATTTCTACAAGTCTAACTTTAAGAAAAAAGTTCAGGATAGTTGCATTACAAGTAGATTAAAAAAAACACTTCCCTAATTTTAGAAATAAGATGGTTTCTTCAAAATGGCACTTATTGTATTCTCAAAAGTTTCTTCCCATTAAATATGTTCTTGGCCCTCTAGTGGTGGCTCCAAAATAAAAATAAGTGTCTACCACTAGATGAAATTACTTTGCTGAATTTTACAAAATGCTTATTTGTTTGAATTAGATTTTTGCTCAAGTGTCAGTTACTGGTTAAGTGTCAATAACTGGGGGTTTCACCCTATATATATAATTTTTGCTCTTTTCTTTCTCTTTTTTTTTTTAAGCAAAGAAAAAATGAAACATTATTTAAATTTTCTTCTTAGGATTTCTATATTGATTTCTCAACGTATAATCGTAAATTAATGAATATTAAACTTTTAATTGATAAAAGCGTACTTTTTTAAAAATGTTATACTCTTCATTTTTTATTTATAATTTATTTTCTACATTTTAATATTTAAAATGTTTCATTGTTGCAGTTTCACAGCCATTTGGCCTATTTTGACGAGCGTTATAACTTAAATACATTGTTGTTTCAACTTGTATAGAATTGTACCAGTTACAGAAAATATTTGGCAATTTATCACCTGCGGCAACCTAGCGGAAAAATATCTAAAATTTAATGTTTTAATTTACGATTAAGTTCCTAAAATATTAAAATGTTGTACTGTCATTAGAAACACACCTGTGAATGTGATTTTTTTAATTCTTGCCTATCAGGAAGCAAGTGAAAAATCGATTACAAAATTCCATCTTTACTTAAAACAAGAACGAAAAATCATGCGTCAAGCATAGATTATGAAACACTTTCCAACACAGCCAGAAAACTGTAACGAAACTTCACCGTTAAATAAGGTGAAAGAAGATATGTAAGTAAACAGTTTACAAAACACATAACACATTGAAAAATACAGTTTCGAAATTACCTTACAGTGTCAAAAAAGTAGTCGAATTATTTTATGCAGCCCTATATACGATCAATAGATGTAGATATATAGTATGATAAAATTTAGTTCAGTTGGAATATTCACATTTAGCAATTTTCGCCAATCGATGGAAATGCACTCGAAATATTTTGTACAGTCCTGTATTTATCTGAAAAGACTTTTATACACACCACCTATTAAGCTAAAAGGCAACTTAAAAGCCACTTGCAGCAATTACCAAACTTAAACGACAATGTATCTTTTTTTCGTAGCCCTGTATATGAATTTATTTATATTCCACAAACTTCTATTAGTCTACTAAATATAGTTCAGCAGGAAAATTCGTAAACACAATTAAAAACTACCCTTAAGCAATTCACTCCCATAGTCAGTAGCACTTATGAATTTCTTTGTGTAGCCCTGTATATGGTTAACCCTTTCCGGCACAGTGGTCCCTCTCCGGGCACACCTAATTTTAATTCCAAACTTGCATTCGGCACCAAGAATATTTTAATAAAATTTTGTTTCTATAATGAAAGCTTAAAATAAGGAGTTCATATTTTCTAAAGTCGTTTGTAAATTCCGGTGTCAATCAGCAATTTCTCATTTTACAGACAGACTTTGTCTGTGCCGGGAAGGGTTAACCGAGTTCATAAACACACATGTACTATGAAAAAAAAAAAAGGCTAAAAATGCAAACCAAAGTCGAAAACGCACTTATCACACATAGACTGTAAATATCGCACATGTACTGTAACCAATATATTTTGTGTGAAACAGTAAATAAACGCAATGCATACAAGAGAGCAATTTATAGTGTACCTCAGGAATGCATATAATTTTCATAATGTTTGAAATAGTGAAATATCACTAAATTACACTGCAGACGATTTTTCCCCATATAACGATGTGTAAAAGAATTCTTTTGTTTGACCCTGTAAATAAATAATAAATGCTTTGCACCCCATATTCTACAAAAAGCATGTTTTAATGCGCTTCATAATTATATATCAATTTCATTATGTTTTAAATGACGTAGCGTCATCAAAATGTGCTTGAACCGATTATTCCCCATTGACTGTAGTATAACGGAATACTTTTTGACTATCCCTGTAAAAAAACTATGTGATACACACTTCTGTTGAAATAAGGAACATGCTATAGTAAACGACAATAACATACACAAATTTCAGGACAATTGAAGCATATTTACGAGTATTCGAGCACGGACAGACGGCAGACGGCAGATGGCAGATGGCAGACAAACCGAAGTCATAAACACTTTTCAACTAGGTTGGAAAGTGTTAAAAACCCAGGCTGTATTAAATAAAAAGTGTAGAAACATCTTTGAATTCAATTTTTTTCCAGATATTTTTCTCCCTTTTTAAACAAATTTCTACAAATATTTTTCAAATTGTAATTTTCAAACTATCTGTCACAAAATGTATCTTATCATTATTATTATTAAAGAAAAAGAACCTTTCACGTTCTTTATGTCATAAATTTTGAGAATCTTGCAAGTCTATTTTTAGTAGCAGAAATGCGGATAGCGCAGAAAATGTTTTATCTTTTGTTTAGAAACACAATCCTAATGGCATAAAATTTTACAACGAGGGGAAATGTTGTTAAAAGAAATAGAATTTTGAATAGAAATATGTATTTTGTTATAATTTTAACAAAAAAGAAAAATTCTACTTCAGGTATAGATTCTGATACACTTTTCAACACATTCAGACTATTGTAACAAAACTTCACAGTTTAAAAGTAGTCGCTGGGGGGGGGGGGGGCATCGTAATACTTACCCATCGTGGATATGCATAATATAAAATATGAAAATAAAACATGTTGTATATAAAACTATTTATAAAATGCATTGCAATTCGACAAAATCGTGGCTTGATGACGTCATAAACTTTAAATGCTCTATAACTCCAAAATTGATAATCATATTAACTAACGGTTTATTGCATCGGATGAAGCGTCTCATTTCCAATTAAAATATATCTTTGAATTGAAATTTGACTGAAATACAGGGTCATGAAAAATCAAAGAGTGTGGAAAATGCTATTACCAGTATCTCGGCAACTCCTTATGCGATCGACTTTGTTCTTTATGCAAAATTTATGTATTTTTATTGCCTTTTATATTCCCTCCTTAAAATAAATAATTTCGAAAATTTTTATATACCTTTTATCAGAACAAATATTTCGAGAGTCCGAAAAAAATCAGGTAATCGAGGTTATTGAAATTCAATAAGCTTCTTCCCATTATTACATACTAAGAACATACCAAATTTCAAGTCTCTCTCTCAATTTGTTCGGGAGATAGAGCGTTTACAAGACACACACACAGACGGACGGCAAATTTTTTCTTCTAAAAATATGTTTTTCCTAATCTCCAGTGTCTGAAACATGCAAATCCGTCAAAAAAAAAATTTCGATTTTCAAAACGATTACAAGACTTACCCTATACTACGTATGATCGGTAAATAATAAGGTGAAGAAAGATGTCTAAGTATATAAAATTTGGAAAACACATAACATATTTGTAAACTCAATTTCAGGAATTACCATCTATAGTCGCAAAAAATATCCGAATTCTTTTGGGAAGATCTGTATATAATCTATAGATTTGTACTACTACATAGTATGCAAAAATTTAGTTCAGTTGGGAAACGCATAAATTTTTGCGTTTCTTGAGAAAGAATCTTGTAGAAAACCTCAGTGTTGTATATAAATTTCAATATGTTTGAAATAGTATAACATCATTAGAATACACTACAAATGAACACAGTTGAAATTTTCCTTCAGTAATTTCCGCCAATAAGTGAAAATGTACTCGAACTCTTTTGTGCAGCCCTGTATATGATCTATCGAATTTATACACACCGAGTAATATGCAAAAAAAAAAACTAAAGTTGGCATCATATTTGGATATTTCGGTTTATTCTACCTTCGGATACCAAACGGGAAGTCAGTAGATAGGGAATGGAACTTCTGCGTCAGCAGCAGGCGGTGGCGGCGGTGCGGTGGTAACACCGCCTGCTGCCGAGATCATACTATAGTAGGTGGGTGGAATAGCTGGCGTGGGGAAGCTATGTTATAGTAGGGTAGGGCAAATAGGTCTGCTATAAGAAGGGGGTATTTTACAGGGGGGCTAAATTAATAAAAATTTTAAATGTCTTATAGTACGAGGTAACGGTTATGGTAGAGTCCGAACACTGCCCCTCTATCCCTCTGCATTTTCCTAATGGTCGTTGTAATTTGTTAAATTAGAATTTTTTATTATTTTTTTTATTTGGTTGATTTGTCCGAAAAAATACAGAATACTTTATTTTATGTCATGAGGGCTTTTTTATGGGAATTCAAACGATTGTATAATTATATTATTCGCTTAAAAGAAAATGACAAGTTTGGATAATTAATTTAAATGTTAAATTATAAATTATAAATTCTCATTCTTTCAATTAGAAATTTTGTCGATACATTTGTCAGACATTCAAAAATACCTGTATATTTTTTTGGTCTTAGATCTACCGGAAAATTCTGTCCGTTTGGAAAAATTGTGTTCCTACGAGAAAATTCTTTCCGTTAATTATTAGATAGTAAATCACGTAGACCTACAATTATCGGAATTATCCACTAGACCTGAATTAATAGACAGAACTGACAGAATATTCCCCTACGGACACAATTTTCCCAAACAGACAGCATTTTTCTGCAGACCTAATGTATAACATTTTAAATTTTATACTACCTAAGGTTTGGTTTAGGCAGAGTACCCCTGAAAAAAAATATGTTTTTATCGTAAAAATATTCTACAAGAACAAGCAGTCCAAGAACCTCATCGCGTGAAATCGTATTTAACCCATTAAAGTCTGACGTTGCGTTTTCGCAACATTATGTTTCTTACACCAGGTTTTAAAGTAACACCAGTTTGTTTTCAGAATAATTATTCACTTTATTTGATGCAAGAAACACCATGATAAAGTCAATCTTAGGTTGCTATAATATGAAAGTGGTATGAATCGCAATATTCAAATTTTATTCAAATTTTAATTGCTCAATAGGCGTATTGCCAACATAGTGAAAAAGTACCCAAGCCGGGACTCGAACCCGGGTCATCAGATTAGCGCACTGATGTTCTACCAACTGAACTACTTGGGAACGATACTCAGATGGGAACTTTTTCACCATAACATGTTGGCAAGGCTACAAGCGCAGCACAAGATGGAATATTTTCCGTAAGCCACCAACCCTGGGGCAAGCACGAAATCAAAGAAAATCCAGCATCGACAATTGAATAAATTCATATTTAATACTTGGAAATTTTTCCAGAGAAAGTTTCTCACGCCTTGCATTCATAATATTCAAATTTTATTCAAATTTTAATTGCTTAATAGGCGTATAGCCAACATAGCGAAAAACTTGTGCTGCGTTTGTAGCCTTGCCAACATGTTATGGTGAAAAAGTTTCAGGCTGAGTAACGTTCTTAAGTGGTTCAGTTGGTAGAACGTCAGTGCGCTTATCTTATGACCCGGGTTCGAGTCCCGGCTTGGGTACTTTTTCACTATCTTGGCTATACGCCTATTAAGCAATTAAAATTGGAATAAAATTTGAATGCAAGGCGTGAGAAATTTTCTCTGGAAAAATTTCCAAGTATTAAATATGAATTGAATCGCAATATTTGTATTTTATTGAGAAAAATGATTCGGTCCTTAATGGGTTAACGTGACAATCTTAAAAGCTACAATTCCTTAACCTTCGAGAAATATTATATACTTATAAATCATATATATAATTTAAACAAATCAAATTGTACATGGGTTTTAGATTTGACACTGAAAACCACTCTCTAGTCAAATACGTGCCTGCAAAAAATGGTTAAATTGTTATGCATAGTTTTAATCCTATAAAACGCATTTAACTGAACATTAAATAACGCTTAAAATAATTGTTCAGTTTAAAAACTGCCTACTTGAGTATATTTACCATACATTTATTTATTAAGCTATCAATTTTTATGATGTTATATGCAATATATTTTGTAAAATAAGCCAAGAAAGTAAAAGATCACAATACATTCAATTGCGGCAACAACTTCGTTATAGAATAGACAGATACCGTTTAATCTATAAAAAGAAATTCATAGTTGTGTGCAGTTAAACATTTATTTGTACTCGGCTAATTAATGTTAAAGATATATTAAAAATATGGGAGTGTCTAATGCTTTCGGCAAAAGTTGCAGTATACACAGACATGAAAGTATGTTCAAAAATATTTTCTTAAATTGAATAAAATTTCATTTCCAAACCAGACACTAGAAATGATTTCCATTTTCGAAAGACTCAAAAATATTCTTCCAAAATATAACTTATCTTTCTCGTTAGATAAGAAGAATTTACCACGCTCTTTGGATAATTTTACAGCATGAATTTTGTACATTCCGCAGACCTATTCGTGGCTATAAAAATTGCAATTGAAAAAGGAATATTTTATTTTTCGTTTAGAAGTGAAACTCTTATAATCTGAAAGTTTGATACCAGGTAAAATATACTAAAAATGAATAAATAATCGAAAATAAATATTTTCTGCTACATTGTAAATAAGGTTTACACCCTTATCAAAGGCAACTTCAAATATACTTTTATTTAGAACTAAGATATGTGCTTATCAGTATACAGTCAAAATCAAATAACTTCTCTATAAATATTTAAGTAATAAAAAATGCTTTTTATATATCCACTGTCGGGATAATTTGGGTATAGATCGGTAATATCAATCTAAATTGAATTCTGTTTCATAATAGCTAAAAAATTTTTGGAATTGTTTAATTTATACAATATTTGTATAACATGTTTCTTATAGTTTCAGTGTGAAAAAGTTACATTACCAAGGTAATGACAACCAATCTAACATAATAGCTAAAAAAAAAATAGAGTTGTTTAATTTATACAATACTAGCTAACCCGCCCGGCGTTGCCCGGGCCCGAGATAATTACAATCTCAGAGATACCCGAAAATATAATGAATAATTTGTTCAAGAGAACCACCGT
Source organism: Maratus michaelseni (assembly GCA_963931845.1). NCBI lineage: Eukaryota > Metazoa > Arthropoda > Arachnida > Araneae > Salticidae > Maratus > Maratus michaelseni. The sequence continues at coordinate 111,714,411 of OZ007598.1, read as the reverse complement.
CACTAACATTAACGAGATCATTAAAAAAAGAATTACATTTTTCTGATAATTAGAACATAACGAAGACGCTACGCTAAAATAGCCGGCAGATGACACCCCTTCCCGACCTCAATTTCAAATCTATATCTTAATTAGTTACCTAAATTTTTGTTCATTAGTAAAAATTGGCAATTATTTCCTTTCATTTTCGCAAACTAAATGGAGGGTTCGGCCCGAGAAACAGATTCCTGTCTGAAACTTTCGCGGATCGTTTTCACTGGCGCCGGCAGATTTTTGGCAGTTTTTTGCATAAATAAAAAAAAATTACCAACCGAATTTTTCAAAAATCACATATTCAGATACAGAATATTTTTTTACATATGCTCAGAAATTTTCAAATTGATATCTCAATTAGTTTTCTTAAAATTAGCTAATTAGTAAAATAATTTCGAATTTGTTCATATCCGCTCGCAAATCCAACGCGCCAGTTCGTTTCTTTCGCCATTTTGATTTAAAAGATGACATTTTAGAAGCGATGGTTAATGAGAATCTAATTAATATGTAGGGTAATTATCAAAATATTAAAATTCTGAGGCTCAGGTGCACATGACCAGACCTTGGACTATCCACACTTAAATTTCCAGACTTCTAGGTGGGCTAGATTTTGCTAGCCATCGCCAACAGACACACACACAGACACACACACGGACACACACATAGAACGAAACTTTCTTTTATTAATATAGATATAAAATATTAATATTAATAAATTTGCAATAGAAAGTTTCAAGAATTCTCGCTAAACTATCCGCAGCTCAAGCAAGAACTTAAGAATAGCCAATTTGTAGTGACAAAATTGCCTGTTAGAAGTGTTCTAATTTTTTATTTAATGTTTAAAAAAAAATCTTATTATCCAAATTTTTATGAGTATTAAAAAAATGTTTCCTAAGCATCGGTATAATTTTTGTGTGAAAATATTAATATTTAGCTGAAAAAAAAACAGTAATTCATGAAACACTCGACTTTCATCCAAAGATTTCTAATGAAAAACGTCCCTCTAAAATGTTTCAAATAGGCGCTCGAGTAGGACAGTTGTATCAGTTCTTCTGCGTTAATGACACTTTCAGTTTCGCGTCGGCAGATGGCGCTACGTGTGCACGGTTGTATGTTTGTAACGGCAGAGCCGTGCGACCACTATTTCCTTAGAAATCCTTATTTTTGCATCGCTACTCTGGTTTATTTAATTACTTCTGTGAAGAATCGATGCAACCAACCAGTGAACCAACCAACCCAAGAGAATAAAAGCGTATTTTTAATGAGAGTGCTTTGTGCATTTTAATTAATATTTCAGAAAGTAATTAAAATATTAAAATTCTGAGGTAATGTTGCACCAGAAGAGGGTTTGGACTACCTAAATCTAAATTTCCAGCCTTCTAGGTGGGCTAAATTTTCCTAGCCATCGCCAACAGACACACACACATAGAGCGAAACTTTCTTTTATTAGTATAGATTTGTATACCATGTTTCTCATTGTTTCAATGTGACAAGGTTACATTAACAAGGTAAACTCTGTAAAAAAAAGTTTAAATGGCACTTTTTTACAAGTCTGGGAGAAAGTCTTAGAAGCATAAGCTTCAAAAACACGCCATTACAAAACTAGCTAACCTACAGCTTTCTAATTCAGGTATGTTTACTTTATGTTTTATTACAATAATTTGACTTAAAAGTTTAATATTAAATGACAATGATCAGTATGTAATTGTAATTTTTACAATGTTCGGATAATTTCGGTATATGGTCTAATTTTAAAACCAAACCTATAAATTAATCTAGTTGTTCTTTTCTAGCCATGCCTTGCATAAGGAAAATATCCTTGAGATATGATAGGAATAATCTCAAAATGGCTGTAAAAGACGTTAAGAATCATACAATATCAGTGTATGCTGCAGCATTTGTTGCATGCTGCTTATCCTAAATTTTGGTCTGATAAATGTATAAAAATAAACCTCTAAAATGTCCTTTATTTCTCAACATACATAAATTTACCCACAGAGGTGTAACTTAAGAGCAGTTAGAATATAAAGCACTTTGTTAATTACATTAATACCCAAATTCTCCCACCTACGGTATAATTTCAGTATAATTAAATCTTTATTTATTTTGAGGTAAAAGGGACAATGAACGTAACATAACTAAGAGAACATAATTCTTAGAAGAAACCTCAAAAAAGAAAAGAAAAAAAACTTGCGTTATGCATAGATTATGAAACACTTTCTAACACTTTCAGAATACTAAAACAGAACTTAATCGTTTAATAAGATGAAAGATGATGTCTAAGTAAACAATTTGGAAAACGCATAACACATTTGAAAATACAATTTCAGCATTTACCATCTATAGTTGGAAAAATATCTGAAATATTTTGCGCAGTTCTGTAGATTTGTATCTATACTAGATTTGTATATATTATATTTGTATATATCTGTAGATTTGTATACATACTACATAACATAGTATGCTAAATTTAGTTCATTTAGGAAGCGCATAACATAACTGAAAATTCCCCTTCAGCAATTTTCGTCAAAGAGCGGGAATATACTCGAATACTTTTGTGCAGTCCTGTAAATGATCTATAGAATCTATATATACCAAGTAATAAGAAAATATTAGTTAAATTTTAAAACGCATGCCACGATTGAAAATGCACCAAATTATTTTATCTGTCCGTGTAAACGAACGATAAAGACTATACACACCCTATTCTGTCGTAAGCATCGCGTACTGCACCATAGTGTTGTATATCAATTTCAATACATTTGAAATACATTTAAAATACATTGTAAGCGCTTTTTCCCAATAAACCATAATGTAACGGAATTCTTTTAAGTACTCCAAGTGCAACACACTTCATTTGTATGTCATGGTAAACTTCATTTAAATGTATCAATTACATGGTAATCCGATTTTATTTGCTTGAGTTAGAGTGCGGCCAGACAAAACGAATTCATAAACACTTTCCAACTATGTTGGAACGTGTTAAAAAAGGTAAAGGGAAGAAATCCCGTCTTTCGTAATATCTGTAAGCTTTTAAAGTTACGAACATTCGGCTTTTTTTAAACACAAATTACGCCGACAGAGTATATGGAAATTCTGTATGAATTTTCTGGTGTGTTTCACGTACTTTTCCTTTTAAGATCTTAATTTTATTTTCTCTAAATTTATGGATAAACCCCTAACAGATTTTCTTTTATAACTCTATTAAGATTTAAGATACAGCACATAAACATAAACTATGCACTTTTCCGGCCTGATTTTATCTAATGAACTGTAATAAAATGTTAAAAGTAGGCGTTACCATTCTAAAAATGAAAGTTGGTTCATTTTTGTAATATGTAGACAGCCCCTGAAGCATAACTTAGGCACATAATTAATTATTAGACATAGATTCACAGTCGACTTGTATCTATACCTTTTACACGACTATTTGCCAAAGAATTAGTATGGGAGGATCCTTTTCTTCCGTAACTGTACAAAGAACAAAAGAACTATTTTAAATTGAAAGTCAGATATTGGAAAGGTTTTCAATTTCCGAATGTTTTAAAAATATTCTTCCCAAATTTAGCTTCTTTTTCTCGTTGGATAAGGACAATTTTCCGCGCTCTTTGGGTAATTTTACGGTATGCGTTTTGCAAATTCCGCAAACCTATGTTTAGCAGTAAAAATTGCAACTAGGGTAGAAATATTTTAGTTTTGGCTTACAAGTGAAATTCTTATCTTCCGAAATTTTGATACGACGTAAAATGTACTGCAAAAGAAGAAATATGTGAGTAGAAGTATTTTCTTCGACACTGTAAAGCAGTGGTTCCCACCGGGGACCAATTTCACTTTTGGAGCAATTCCAAATTTGCTACTAACCCATTTGTTGTCAGTTATTTTTGTTTTTTGAAAAAAATTATGTAAATAAAATTAAAGTAATACTTGCAAAATTGAAAAAGAAAATTTAAAATATGTCTCTTTTTAACACTTTCCAACCTAGTTGAAAAGTGTTTATGACTTCGGTTTGTTTGCCGTATGGCCGTCTGCCGTCTGTCCGTGCTCTAACTCCCGTAAATATGCTCGGAGTACCCTGCAATTTTTATATGTTATTGTCGTTATCTATAGCATGTTCCCTACTTCAACTGAAGTGTGTAGCACTTATAGTTTTTTTACAGGGACACTCAAAAGAATTCCGTTACATTACGGTCTATGGGGAAAAATCATTTGCGGTTTATTTTAATGATGTTATACAATTTCAAACACATTGTAATTGATATATATCACTAAGGTGCATTACAAAAAGCTTAATATGGAATATGCTGTGCATAGCTCTTATAGTTACTTTACAGGGACAGTCAAAAGAAATCCGTTACATTACGTCTATGGAGAAAAATCGTTTGGTGTTTAATTAAATAATGTTCACTATTTTAAACACATTGAAATTTATATGTATCACTAAGGTGCATTACAAGAGGCTTACTACAGAATATTATGTGTATAGCAGTCATCGTTCATTTACAGGGACACACAAAAGAATTATCTACTGTCTGTTAACAATAATTCCTGGAAGTGCGTTTTAAGTTGCTGAACGCGTTTTTAAATTTAACTCATTTTTTGTCCATTACTTGGCGTGTGTAAATTCTATAAATCATATACAGAGCAGCACAAAAGTTCGCGGATACTTTTCTGTTTATTGACAGAAACTCCAGAAGAAGAATTTTAAACTGTGCTACGCCTTTCCTAACTAAACTAAAATTTAGCATCCTATGTAGTATATATACAAATCTATAGATCATACAGGGCTGAATAAAAGTATTCGGATATTTTCCCGAATATTGTATATGTTAGAAATTCCTGAAATTACGTTTTTAAATATGTTATGCGTTTTCCAAATTGTTTACTTAGATGTTATCTTTCAGCTTATTAAATGGTAATGATTTGTAAAATTATTTTGGAAGCGTTGGAAAGTGTTACATAATCTATGCTTGACGCATGATTTTTCGTTCTTGTTTAATTTTAAAGACGCTCTCAATCAAAAGTTCGAAATCGAATCAACACCAGAATAAATGATATTTTGACTTTTTTTATTTTTAAAAAATTCTACAACTTTTCTGGTTATAGATGTATTTTACAATTTTTCGCAGTTGTTTCGACTATTTATGGAAAGAGCCTTGTTTTCCATATACCACCACAGAACAAATAGCTCTGCTATGCTAGATGAAAAAATCTTACACGTGAGACTACTTAAAGATATATCTAAAATTGAATGTCTTGAACATATTTAATAGGAAAAAGTACTTGAATTTTCTAAACGTGGTACTACCAAATTTATAAAATTAATAGATATCAAGTGTATATTTAAAAAAAAAAAGAAATCTATGAACAGCAAATTTCTATGGCTCTATTGTTGGCCTCTTACACATTATATAAATATACACCATGACATATACATATAATACATAGCAGTCAAATGACGATAATGAGGAAGTGATGCCGGCCAATAGAGAAATGCGTTACGATGGAGAATAAAAATTACTTAAAATGGATAAAGATGAGAATCCTGAAATGCTTGTTGTATATTTTGTTATCCTCAAAGACAAAATTTAGTATCCAAAACTTTGCCACCAACTCTTTACGTATTATTGAAATCAGTATAAAATGTGCCCTTTGCTGCCAATTTTAATCGCAAATGTAGTCTCTTCAATATATTTTGTGAAGATAAAAATACAGACCTGAGATAAGTTGGCAAGGAGCAACAAATCTACCTGTTGATAAACTAAAAATTGTGAAATGACTAACTATTGTTAAGAATTTTAGTCAATTTAAATTTTGTTCTAATCCGTATAATACGAAAGTTAAATTTCATTATATATGCATGTGAGCATGTAAATGTTAAAACTGTAGTTAGAAAAATGCATTTGTTTAGGTTAAACTTACTTAAATTAGTTCAGTATGAAGAATAGAAAACGTTTTTCCTTAGAAAGTGTTTATTATAAAAGTGTATTTTTTAAAATTTCGTTATTTCATTGTGTCGCTAACCGACGATAAATCGCCAAATGAAAACGAAATTTTCATTATTTTTTTTACAGACGCTATATCGAGATTCCGAGGGGAATTTTTTTTCATAGACATATATATATACAGGGTGTTCCGTTAAAGGGGTCCAATATTAATAGGGGTAATAGAGGAGATCACACGGAGCATAAATCAGTATATAATGCCTGGCCGGATCTCAATAATTTTCAAGTTACAGCAAATAGAATGAAAAATCGGAAATTTGTAAAAAAACCCTCATTGCTAAACTATCGATAATGCTACATAAAAACGAAGCACATATTTAGAAAGAGCAGAAAAAATCCTACGAAATGACATAAGTTGTTTTAGAATATTGAGAATTAATGGCGAGTTACAAGCTCTGAAACAGTGAAAAAATACAAAATCAAATATTTAGCAAAATAGTTAATCGTTAATTCCAAAAATGCAACTCTACCTACATCAAGGAAAATGTTATAAAATTTGGTCCATTCCGAAAGCTTTCGAAGAAGCTGACAATAAACCATATCAGTTTAATTGTATGGGAGAAATCAAGCAGTTCCCTAGTTACAACTCTGTACTGTTGCACGCTCGGAAAAAGCGAAACTCCACCCATGACGATTGTAAACTCCCCGTTTTAATATCTTTCAATTGTACATTTCTGATCAACCTCTATCAATACCCTTTCATTATTCAGTCTGGTCAAGTGAATGACATATTGTGCAGCTCTCGCCTTGTCTTAAAGCAAACTCCGTGACTGCTGCGTTTCCTCCATGAACTTTCAGGATGATGAAGAAGAAGTACTTTTTATGCAAATTTTCTATGTGTATAGGAAGAAAAGTGTAATAAAACAGCAGTCATCAGTGGGCGTTATGTTAAAGGGAGGCTGTTGTAAGTGGGATTGTAGTAAGTTGATGTATAATAATTATGCCGGAATACTCTAACGAAGAATATGCGGACATGCATCTGATGTACGGGCAAGCTCATGGAAATGCATGTCTAGCACAGCGCATGTACCGTGAGCAATTTCCAAGGAGACGTTGCCCAAGTTCGAAACTCTTCATAAAAATCGATAGACGATTACGGGAGACTGGATCGTTTAATACAGCAAGCATTGATGCAGGGAAACCTCGACATGTACGAACACCTGCAATGGAAGAAGATGTACTGAATATTTTTAAAGATAACCCCTCCACGAGTACACGAGCTGCTGCGTCTGAAGTCGGTGTTTCTCACCAAAGTGTGTGGCGTGTTCTGCGTGCAGAAAACATGCACCCCTTTCATGTGCAGCGGGTACAACTGTTATCAGTAACAGATTGTGCTCAGCGGACAGAATTCGTACGCTGGTTGCTTAATGTAACAGAAAATAATCCACAATTTCTGGAAAATATTTTATTTACTGATGAAGCAACATTTACGAGAGAGGGCGTGGTAAACACGCACAATATGCACACATGGTCATATGCAAATCCGCACACTGTTTTCCCGTCGAACGCACAACAAAAGTTCAGTGTGAACATATGGGCAGGTGTCCTCGGCGATTATCTCATAGGACCATATTTACTCCCAGATGTACTCAATGGCAGTACGTACTTGGTTTTCCTACGGGATATCTTACCGCAGTTACTGCAAAATGTGCCAGCAACATTGCGCCACAATATGTGGTTTATGCACGATGGCGCACCGGCACATTTTTTCATAGGTGTTCGCAATCACCTCAATTCAACATATCCTGGGAAATGGATTGGACGCAATGGACCTGTTGCTTGGCCTGCACGCTCTCCAGACCTCAATCCGTTAGACTTTTTTGTTTGGGGACACCTTAAATCGCTGGTGTATGAAACGCCTGTGGATACACCGGAGGATTTACTAGCGCGAATCGTTGTCGCTGCAGGAGACATTCCCAACTCCGTCGGAGTTTTTCGGCGTGTTCGCCAATCTTTACGACGTCGCTGTCGGCTGTGCGATTCTGTTAATGGGCGCAATTCGAACACCTATTATAATAATGTCCGTTCGTCTGCCTTCCGACATTGAACTGTGCAGCGCAGGCCAGAAGACTATGCTTCACATATGTCATAAAGTACGTGGAATGTAATTCTTTATTTGTCATTTTTCTTTTATTTTCAACACTTTTTGGCACAGTATTTTGTAAGTCACAGACTGTGGTGTACTCCAATTGTAAATTACAAAGTTTGTATGAATTAATTTAAAATTTAGTGTCTTTTTTTAATTTTATAATTAATAAAATTATTATGCTATTTGTTATTATTATTTCCTATCATAAATTATGATGCACATATACATACAATAATTGTCCATGTAAAACATGTACTGAAACTTCTTGCATAGTTACAAATCGCAATATTTTTAATTATTTCCGAATTTTACCACCAGTTTAATTTTAAGGAATTTAACTTAAGCTTTATATCAATAAAAGACCACTTTAAAATGTAGACTATTATTGTAAAGTTATTTTGGTTCATTCAACTCTTGAATAATTAAAAATGTTGCATCTCAGAAGAAGCATGATCGAAAATGTATAGTTGAGAGTAATTAAAAAGGCGGTGTTTCCAATCGTGATGGGCGGAGTTTAACCTTTGCTAGTGTCAAAGAAAGCGGAGTTGTAACTAAGAAACTGATTAATTTCTCTCACACAATTAAACCGATATGGTTCATTGTAAGCTTTTTCGAAAGTTTTCGGAATGGACCAAATTTTACTACATTTTCCTTGTTGTAGCTAGAGTTGTCTTTTTGGAATTAACGATTAACTATTTTGATGTATATTGGATTTCGTACTTTTTTCACTGTTTCAGGGCTTGTAACTCGTCAATAAATATTGCTATTTTAATACAATTGATGTCATTTTGTAGGTTTTTTTCTGCTCTTTCTAAATATGTGCTTCGTTTTTATGTAGCATTATCGATAGTTTAGCAATGAGGGTTCTTTTACAATTTTCCGAATTTTCATTCTATTTGCAGTAACTTGAAAACTATTGAGATCCGACCAGGCTTTATATACTGATTTATGCTCCATGTGATCTCCTCTATTACCCCTATTAATATTGGACCCCTTTAACGGAACACCCTGTATATCCTCATGTTAAGAATATTCTGTAACTTTTTCAAATTTTTCTGCGTATGTGCTTATAGAATCTTCCTTGCTAGACAAATGCTTGTGGTCCATAGTAAAATACTAGTAATTTTTTTTTTTTTTGGCGGGGGGGGGGGGATAAAAAAATTTAAATATTCCGTTACATTGTCCATTACGTTGTCCATTGGTCTTTTTTTTTGGGAGGGGGTGTTTTTTGTTTTTTTTTATGGAGAATATAAACAGGAAATAAGTTGAACTAACAATTCCTTGGAAGAATCTCAGTGAAAGACATTTTTTAAACATGTCAAAACTGAGCTTCTACCGGCATATATCAAAATTAAAATTATATGCGTAAAACAACCGAAAATGCTTGTTTTTCTGTTGTCGTTTTATTTTTATTTATTTATTTAGTTAGTTAATTGGTTGGTTAATTATTTTTTATCGTCAAAGAGGCCTTTTCCTCCTAGACATCCCTTTCAAAATAATTTCGAAACACATAAATGGGAAAAAATAACTAAAAATCATCTGTCACCAGAGCTCCTCCCCCACTGAAAAAAAAATTTTTTGGTTTCTTATTTATTTTTTATCTTACTTTTTATGATATTTAAGTCACTTGGGAAGAATAATTTTTACTATTTTTCTTACAAAATCAACAAAGATAAAAAAAAAAAAAAATTAGTTAATTAAATTAAAAAATGCAAGAAAATTTCCGATTGCTTGATTTTTTTCCATTATTAATATTCGCCTCTTTTAAAAATAGACTAAATAAATCTAAAATAAAGTGAATCAGACTATTTGATAAAGGTGGTGGTAACCAAACAATCTGAATAAACAAAAAATTATCTGACTGGCAACACTGATTACGAAGATGTATTATATAATTAGTACTTTATTATATTTAGTTTTCTTGTAATGAATTTAGTGTTACAAAATTGACACCGGAAAAAAGATATTAGAAATGTTTATTAAAAATTAAAAGTTGAAATTGCAATAATATCAATTCAATTGCGCTCTGATCATGGTGCCTAACTATGCCTGTATGGCAAAGTAGAGTTCCCGATTAAACAGAATGTTCACTCTTTTCTCGTAAATTTGCTGAGGGTCTCAAGGTTTTAAATGAATGTGAAAGTTGTTACCTTTCAGTCCCTCAACTGTTAGAAATCAAAGACGGCGCGGCGATTCGGAATATGATTATGATCTATAATAAATTAAATGCTTTTCTGATTATCTCCTATAAATCAATTTAGTTTAAAAAGCAATATTGCAGTTTAGTAATTATTTTTAAACACTTTTTCTTTTTCACTTTCTTCTATCTTTAGAAGATGATTTTATGAATTTTGAAAAATTTCGACTTCCTATTTTCGACAGATTTATACGTTTTTAAAGGGCCCGAAGACGATTTGACTGTTTTTAGAAAACATCTGTCAGTGTGTCTGTCTGTCTGTGTGAGACACAAATTTTGTGGGCGCTCTATCTGAAGAACTGGAAGGAATTTAATAAAACTTCAGATTCAATTAGACCTTGAGATTTATAAATCCTTATTAAGTTTGGGTGTATATCGCCCAACAAGTGTCACTTCTATGCTGTTTTTCGCGATTTCCGCGATAGTTAAATCTCAAGAACGAATAAATTGTAATTTATTTTTCGTTGCAGACGATTAGATTTATAGAAGAGAGTTTTGCGATGGCCACAACTAGTTAAGTTTTTGAAGCCCATTTTAAATTGTTTTATGCTTCCACCTGAAATAAATGTTAGTATGTTATGCGATGCATGTAAAATTGAAAGTTTTCGCATAAGAACTATAGATTCACATAAAGTATAGATCTATTAGTATGGCATAAAAGGTTTGAAGACATTCTGTCTGTGGGCGGTTATTTCTCGAAGTACCTTTTCAGTTTGAACAAAATGTTAAAATGTTATATAGTGTGTAACTGTTCTTTACATGGTCCATAAAAGACTGAGAAAAATAATTCAAATATATATAAGCATCTAAATTGCTTAAATTGAATTTCAGCGGTGTCGCGTGCGATTTTAAATTGGACTTAATTTTATTTTTCATGTAAAAAGTTACAATTTTAGCTTCGCTTACTCATTGTTATTGCTTTAAAAATAATTTTACATGCAATTTTCTTGGTAATTTTTTAAATATTCTGGCAATTAACTTTCTATGATCCGTAGGAGCAGGGGCGCCATTTCGGGGGGGCTGGGGGGGGGGGGACAACCGCCCCCCAAGGAATTTGACATTTCAGAAAATTTATCAGTTACCACAGATTATACCAAAAAAAAAAAAAGCTAAATATGATCAAAAGCTAAAATAACGTCAGATTTCATAGATTTGATTACAATAAAAAAAACTAGTCTGATGTGCCAATCTCACAACTTTCTTCTATCTCATACTGGTTTCTCATACACCACAAACAAATCAGCACCAATTTATATTAAGGTCTAACTGAATCTAAAGTTTTATTAAACTATATGCGTTAGTTCTGGAGATATAGCTATTGTGCAAAATGTAGCATAGCAGCGCCACCTGTTGGGCTATTTATACCAAATCATAATCAACGTCTATATTTGTCAAGGTCTAACCGAATCTGAAGTTTGGTGAAATTCTGTGCACTAGTTCTTGAGATATAGCTATCGTAAAAATCATGAAAAATGTAGCACAGCAGCGCCATCTGTTGAGCGATTTACATGAAAAACTAATCACCACCCATTTATATCAATGTCTAACTGAATATAAAGTTTTATCAAATTCCGTGCATTAGTTCTTGACATACAGCGCCCACAAAATTTTTGTCACATACAGACATTGAGACACACAGACTCGCAGACAGACATTTTCTAAAAATAGTCCAATTGTGTTTAGGACCTTCTAAAACGTATAAATTCATCGAAAACCGGAAGTGGTAAATTTTCGTAAATCCAATACCTTTTTCTTGTAAAGATAGAAGAAAGTAATAAACATTTAATAAACACTTTAAACATTGAAATGTTTTCTAAAGCAATGTTTTCTAAACATTGAAATATTTTATTGCAACATTCCATAACTGAGACATTTATCATTAATGAGTATTTTGGCTAATTTTAGAAATATATGTCACAAAAAAACTCTATGAATTGCTTCTGAGCTGTGTACAGCATGATTAAAAGAAAACTCATTATCCCCAAGGCTAGAATTTTTGTGATAAATTCTCTCTTTAACAAAAAAATTAAGGGTAATTTTTTTTGGGGGGGGAGGAGAGAGGTGCATTCAATTTCCTAATTATATGATTTGTTAATTTTGTTTTATTAGTGTCACATTATATTTACTCCAATCGTTATAATGCTATTAAATCATTTGCTTTATTAAATGATATTATATATACAGTATGCTCTTAAAAATCTCCACAGACTGGCACTAGAGTCCTGTCGATATTTGGTTGTAACCGACCCGAATCCTGACTTTAACCCAACAGACTTCAAACCGAATCCAAAATATTCATACCTGAACTCGAAGTGAAAGAAAATGAATGACATTTTAATACATTTATGGAAAAGTAATCTACAAGTTTACTGCTTATGCACAAAAAACACCCATTAATATTCAAATATACTATAGTTTTTTCATTTGAAAAATTTTCAGAACCCTTTTTTGTATAATCGGTTCATCTCGAACCCGATTCGAAAGAGTCAAAACATAACCAGAAGCGTATAAAGTTTACTCGACACACACACACACACACACACACACACACACAAAAAAAAAAAAAAAAAAAAAAATCAACCAAACTCAAAACGAAATGCATTTCGGGTAGCCGATGCAGGACTGTAATTTCCAGTAAAGCCGGAAACGTCCAAACAATTTTCATTGACCGCAACTCCACCCGAAATGAAAGAAAATTAATCCATATTTCCATATGATTTGGAAAAGTAGACTACAATTATATATCTAATAACAATTTTATCTTTTAAATAGAAAAAATATTTTTTTTCATCTGAAAATATTTAGAATTTCTTTGAAAATTCGGGCAACACGAACCCGACTCAAAATAATGAAAACCCAACTTGAACCCGAAACAATTAACCCTTTGATAACGGGACAGGATTGAGTACTAATTTTGCATTCAATCGTTCAATAATTTCCAAAAAAATTCCTTGTGACAGATTTCTCTTGAGCATATCCTAATATAAGTGTAATCTAATATAAGACAGATTTCAAAAAGTCGTACTAATAGAATAAAAAATAGACCACTGGGACATATATATCCCAACCGTAGTCAAATGTTCCAAGTCAACCTGACCCGCAACGAAAATAAGCCGCGTCAACACGGCTCGATCCGTACTGCAGATTGGGTCGTGTTACCCCACCCAATGCAGGATCAAGGGAGCTGAGACCAAGGGTTTTGCAGATTTCTGAATTGTATGGAATTTAGATCATAGTCTGAAGAGGAAGGCAGAAAATGATTGCGGAAAATTTTTTCTGACAGAAAATCATTAATGAAAATTTTCTTATACCTATGGATTACAACATTTGCAAATTTCGTAACTTCTTGATGGTGTTCGTGTGCTGATTATCTCGTGACCGATTGAATTTCACGACTTTTTTTCGTGATTATTTTTTTTGTGATAATTTTCCAAAATTCGCTATTTTCTGTGAATTATTGATGGAACTGTTTTTTCGACCATTTGTCTAAATTCGCGACATTTTTTTACAACTGATCGACGAAATTCGCTATTTGTTTTCGACATCTTTGAACGAAATTCGCGACTCTTTTCTACGATCGTTTGTTGAAATTCGAGAGTCTTTTACCGCAACCGACAGACAAAAATTGCTGTTTTTTTGCGCAATCTTTGACGAAATCCCGATTGTTGGCGAATTTTTTTCCACCATTTGTTGAAATTCACGACATTATTTTTTTTGGCAACTGATCGACGAAATTCGCTATTTGTTGTCGCAATCTTTTGACGCAATTCGCGACTCTTTTCTACGATCGTTTGTTGAAATTCGGAAGTCATTTTCCGCAACCGACTGCCAAAAGTAGATATTTTTTTGCGCGATCTTTGACGAAATTCCCCTTTTTTGCGCGATTGTTTGACTAAATTCGTGATTTTTTTTTGTTCAATCTTTTGACGAATTTAGCGATATTTTTTTTGCAATAGTTATACTAAATTCGCGATTTTTTTCCCGCGACCGATTGACGAAAATCTCTATTTGTTTCAGTGATCTTTGGCGAAATTCGCAATATTTTTCCACGGTCGTTAGAAAAAATTTACGATTTTTTCCGCGACCAATTTTGCCAAATTAACTATTTTTTCTAATTCCAATTTTTAAACTTCGCGATGTTTATCGCAACCGGTTGACGAATTGCTGTTGCGTAAAAAAAGAAGAAAAATTCGTGGACTACCACTAAAATTAATAAAAAGAAAACTGCCCAGTTAAACTGAGGGCATTGAGCTCACAGGATATTCACTCTAATTGTATATAATACTCTTATTTCAAAGAATTTGAAATAAGCCCCTCAAAAATAAAGAAATCGACAATATATTAAGGGGAGAGGGGCATCCCCCCGTTACACCCCTCATAGTTAACTAATGAACCCCTTAAACTAATCAGAGAAGCCTCTAATTACAATGAATATATATACAAAATTTGAAGAAAATCGGATAATTCTGCATGAAAAACTCATTTATCTAAATTAAGGGGGGATTAGCCCCCTCTTTTATCCCTTTATACTTAAGCAATGAACCCCAAAAACTATTCAGAGAAGCGCTTTATCACAATGAACCCATATACAAAATTTGAAGAAAATCGGATAATTCTGTATGAAAAACTCATTTATCTAAATTAAAGGGAGGGGGGTATCCCCTCTTTCCCCCTTTATACTTAACCAATGAACCCCCAAAACTATTCACAGAAGCGCATTATCAAAAGAAACCTATATACAAAATTTGAAAAAAATCGGATAATTCTGCATGAAAAAACCATTTATCTATATTAAGGGGGGGTTCTCAACCTCGTTTCCCCCTTTTGTACTTAATCAATGAACCCGCAAAACTAATCAGGGAAGCGCCTTATCACAATGAACCTAAAAACAAAGTTTGAAGCAAAACGGTTATTTCTATCAAGAGTTATCGCGTTACGTCTCAGGCTTTGATAGCCTGTGAGCTAAAAATATATTCGCTGAAGAATCACATGTTTGTGAAAAAAGTTAAGATGAAAAGGCAAAATCTCACACTTCATTTTTTATTGTGGGGGCCTATTTCTATTTTGTGCACGATTTGGGCAATCCTGCACGATATTTCAACCCATGTCTCTAAAATAAACTTTGTTCCCCCCCTCCCCTCCCCAAGAAACTCATGAAATGGCGCCCCTGCAGTAAATCCTGCAAAGAAGGAATTGAAAAGGACTGGAAAAAAAGCTTCATCTTAGACAGGTCTCCATCTTAGCAAGTATAATTGTATGGCGTTTTTTCGTCGAAACTGGATTTTTTTTGCCCGTTTCAGAAAGAATTATGTCATAGACAGGTTTCGCTTTTAGACACGTTTCACTGTAGTAATGCACCTATGATCTTCAGAAGTGCTTTATAGAAAGGATGTTTTAACAGTCTTAAAGAATACCTGAAAAAAACGGTACCTGCCTATAACTGAAAACTTTCATACTATTTTAAAATTGCACTTGCTAAGACGAAAATCTGTCTAAAACGGAATTTTTCAGAAGTCACTTGAGATTTCGTATTAGAAGTATTGCTGTCTCTGTATATATGATTCAGTATTCAGTAAACGTTTCTCGTTCGGAGAGGTTGCGATGGAGGGGGGGGATGCAGCCCCCCGAACTCCACCCTTGGCTATGCCACTAACTCAAAAAAAACTTTGCCCCCCCCCCCCAAGAAAGTTCTGAAATGGCGCCCCTGCGTAGGAGCTGAATTATCGAGAATGGTCCAGTTAAGACACAAGATTTTTCTCATCAAAGCAAGCATATACAATGCAGGGCTGCCACTGGCGACTATTTTTATATTATATTTGTACCACTATAAGGATACCTTTAAGAAATTTCTTTATTTTTTTAAAAAAAATTTATAGTTGCAATTATATTTCAGTTTTAATACTACATTAATCTATCAGTGGTGTATCTAGAAATATCATATCGGTGGAGGGGGGAGACTGAGATAGTGTAAAACTTGCTAAGAAACAGGTTTTTTTTTCATCATAGCAGGCATTAAACTGCCTTTTTTTCATCGGAACCATAAAAATGTAGGCAGGATTTTGTTATATGGAAACTTCTGCTTTTGTATATAACTTTATTACAAAATTCAACTATAAATATTTTTTAATAACTGTAAAAAATGATTTACAATTGTACCGGAAAAAATATATCAAAAATGTTTAATTAAAAATTAAAAGTTGGAATTGTAATAATTTCAGTTCACTATTTTTCCAATCATGGTGCCTAACTGTGCCTGTATGGCAAGTTAGAGTTCCCGATTTCATAAATAGAATATTCACTCTTTTCTCGTTGATTTTCTAAGGGTCTCAGGCAAGGTTCTCGCTGCCGCTCGCCATTACGCCAAATCGCGATGAAATGCTTCATTTGGCGAGTAAACGAACGATTAAACTTGCCAAATTGCGAGTGTTCAATTTGTGGGGGTGTGTGTGTGTGCGCGCGCGCGCGCGTGTGTGTCAGTACAGGTCATAGAACTAGGAACATAAACGTGCTCCTAGTTCTATGGTACGGGTAATACTCTTATTCGCGTTACTAAAGGACACTTTTCAAAACTATGGTATAAAAGAAATTGAATCAATTTTTAACCTTATGCATTTGGATGATACACGAAGTTCCTTATCTGAGGTATTGTCAAAATGGAAATTATTTAAAAGTTTCTTGAGTTCTCGTTGAAGAACCAGGAAATTTCGGAGATTCCATAGATTTCATTCGAAAAAACGATCTGCAGCAGCTTTATCCCATAACAGGTAATATGCTGTATTTTTCTGCAATCTTGCCACTACATTCAGTGGACTGTGAAAAAGGATTCAGTGTGATGAACGCAACAAAAACTAAATTGAGAAATCGAATGAATATAAAAAATCTGAATAATGTCATTTCAGTATGTGTTAACGGGCCTAATAGGCAACAGTTACAATTTCGAAACTGCCTTTGAAGTATGGACTTCAATGAAAAGCCGAAGAATTCTAGAAAAATAAAGTTTTTTTTTTTTTTTTTTTTTTTTTTTTAATGTGACATATATTTTGTTGTTTATATAGTTTCAATTTTCAGAATTCATTAAATATATCTTAAAATCCTTAGTTATCATGGGTTGGAAGTTTTATTTCATAACATTTTAATGAGTTAAATTGGGTTTGGAATCTTTCCTTGATTGCTCAAGGCATTTAAAATGTACATATGTTTAATAGTTTTTGTAGCAGATACTTGAATTGAGATGGATAACTGATCTGTAAGTAGTTACAAAAACTTGGGTTATTTTAGAACGTACTGAAAAAAAAAATAATCGTACATTAAAGGGTTAAAGATCAATTTTTCAGCGTTTCATGACGAATCTATTTTGTTAAAAAAAAATTTCATTTGGCTAACGTTTTTTATTTCTGATTAGCCAAATTGCTAACGTTGGTCAAAAGTCAGAGAGAACTCTGGTCTCAGGGTTTTTTAAATTAATGTGAAAGTTGTTACCTTTCAGTCCTTCCACTATTAGAAATCAAAGACGGTGATTCGGAATTTGATCTATAATAAATTAAATGCTTTTCTGATTATCTCCTATAAATGAATTCAGTTAAAAACCAATATTGTAATTTAGTAATTATTTTTAAACTTTTTTTCTTTTTCACTTTCTTCTATCTTTAGAAGATGATTTCATGAATTTTTAAAATTTTCGACAGATTTATACGTTTTTAAAGATCCTGAAGACGATTTGACTGTTTTTAGAAAACATATTTCTGTAGGTGACACAAATTTTGTGGGCGCTCTATCTAAAGAATTGGAAGGAATTTAATAAAACTTCAGATTCATTTAGACCTTGAGATAAATAAATTCTTATTAGGTTTGGATGTATATCGCCCAACAAGCGTCGCTTCTATGCTATTTTTCACTATTTCTGCTATAGCTATATCTCAAGAATGAATAAATTGTAATTTATTACTTACCCATCATACGTAGTATAGGGTAAGTCTTGTAATCGTTTCGAAAAAAAAAATTGACGGATTTACACGTTTCAGACACTGGAGATTCCGAAAAACATATTTTTAGAAAAAAAAAATTTGTCGTCCGTCTGTCTGTGTGTGTGTCTGTAAATGCTTTATCTCCCGAGCAAATTGCGATAGAGACTTGAAATTTGGTAGTACTTGATGGTAGTACTAGTATGGTAGTACTAGTTTGGTAGTACTAGTATGTAACTTACTATTTACTTAGTATGTAATAATGAGAGGAAGCTTATTGAATTTCACTAACCTCGATTATCCGGAACTATTTTTTCGGACTCTCGAAATATTTGTTCTGATAAAAGGTATAAAAAATTTTCGAAATTGTTCATTTTAAGGAGTGAATATAAAAGACAATAAAAAACATAAATTTTGCACAAAGAATAAAGTCGATCGGATAATGAGTTACCTAGATATTTCTAATACTATTTTTCACTCTCTTCGATTTTTCATGATCCTGTATTTCATCCAAATTTCAATTCAAAGATATATTTTAATTGGAAATGAGGCGCTTAATCCGACGCAGTAAACCGTTAGTTAATATAATTATCAATTTTGGAGTTATAAGGTTGTTTCTTTTACGCAATTCAGTAGTAGAGCATTTAAAGCGAGGCTAACGAAAGAGAAAGGCTGCCGCGGTGCTTTACGCATATCTTTTTTTACAGACCGCGGGAGTCACGTGATGCTTGAATGCACCAATGAAGGTGCACGAAAAGAGCACACGTCACTCTAGCGGTCTGTAAAAAAAGATAAGTGGAATGTACCGCGGTAGCCTGTCTTTTTCGTTAGCCTCGATTTAAAGTTTATGACGTCATCAGGCCACAATTTTATTCGAATTGCAATGCATTTTATAAATAGTTTACACATGTTTTATTTTCATATTTTATATTATGCATATACATGAAGGATAAGTATTACGGTGGCCCACAACGACTAGTTTTTCGTTGCAGACGATTTGATTTATAGAAGAGAGTTTTGCGATGGCCGCAACTAGTTAAATTTTTGAAGCCCGTTTTAAATAGTGTTATGTTTCCACCTGAAATAAATGTTAGTATGTTATGCGATGCATGTAAAATTGAAAGTTTTCGCATAAGAACTATAGATTAGCATAAAGTATGGATCTATTAGTATCGCATAAAATGTTTGAAAACATTCTGTCGGTGGGCGGTTATTTCTCAAAGTACCTTTTCCATCTGAACGAAATGTTAGTATGTTATATAGTATGTATATGTTCTTTACAGGGCCCATAAGGGACTGAGAAAAATAATTCAAATATATATAAGCAATTAATTATTGCTTATATATTTTTGGGGGGAATTATAGCTTAACTCTTGAATTTCAGCGGTGTCATGCGATTTTAAATTGGACGTAATTTTATTTTTCATGTAAAAAGTTATAAATTTATCTTCGCTTACTCATTGCTATTACTTTAAAAATAATTTTAGATACAATTTTCTTGGCATTTTTTTTAAATATTCTAGCAATTAACTCTCTATGATCCGTAGGAGCTGAATTATCGAGAATGGTCCAATTAAGACATGGGATTTTTCTCATCAAGGGAATCATATACACTGGTGTGCAAAACTTAAGCAACAAACACAAAATGCTAATTTCTGAACAAGTGAGTACTCAAAAGGAAATTCTATAAAGAGCAAGTGTAGAAAAGAGGTACTACCCTAACAGCACGGCCAGTCGATGTGAAGTCCCCTTGACGTCACAAATGGTTAGAAGTGTCACAATTGCTTCGGTGAATCAAAATATGGGATATTTCACTGTCTCATTATTACTCTCAAATGATTGTTAACACTGAAAATTCACTGTGACTGTCGCTTTGTGATGGGTCACCAGGTGACATTACAATGAAGTCACCTTGTGATTCTCAAGTCACTGTCAGTTGAAGACTGAACTTTGAAGTCATTGTGAGCATTGCATTGTGATGAGTCACCAAATGTCACAATGAAGTCGCATGGTGACTTTCCGGTGATCGACACTCTATTGTGAAGTCATCATAGCACTCCTTTGTGAAAAGTCACCAAATGATTTCATTTTCTGTCACTTGGGAACTCGTCACAGAACAGCTATCATGATGACTTTACAATGGAGTGTCAAAATGACAGTCACATGAGAGTCACAAGATGACTTCATTGTAAAGTCACCTGGTGACTCGTCAAAAAGCAGCAGTCATGGTGATTGAAAGGTGACTGAATTTCTGGCCGCTGAAAGATTTAAAACTAAAATAAATATACAAAAAAGTTAAAAATTCACATTTATTTTATACTTACGTGTTAGGCCTTGATACAAGGATTCCGGAGCATTTTTTGTTTTGCCTCTATCTTAAAAAACGGCTGAGATAGAGCAGTTTGAAATTCTAGGGTGGCTGACATTTTGAAACAAGACAACACATTACAAAAAACCAACGATTAATTTATGAGTTTTAGTGAACGCGATTTCTCGCAAATTATTTTCTTTCATTGTTGTAATCATTTTCCTAATCATACGCATAAAACTATATATTCATATCCGTTAGCGCCAATTTCTCGCCAAACTTGGCGAAATATCGCCAAATTTGGCGACCAAAATAAGTCTTTATAAATGAAGCCAATTTGGCTATAGCTTAATAATTTGGCGAATTTCTTATTCAAATTCAGTATTAACGAATCTTTTGTAAACGGTTTCTTTACATTTTAGCTTGCTGTTTTCGAGTAACATTAGCTAAAATTTTAAAACGAAGATATAGGAAAGCTACCTTTTCCTCCCGGTACAGGCCGGAAGGACTTTTTCTCTTTAAATACATCATTTTTACTTTATCTGCCTATAATAGAAGAAAGTATTGTAATTGAAATACTTTTCCACTTCCGGTTTTTGACGGATTTACACGTTTTAGGGGTCAAACTTGGCCCTACTTGAATTTGGGGATATTTCGATGAAAGGAGGCGCGGCGATCGTGATTTTTGTTCTATTTTCACTATTTTATCATCGAAAAGTGTATGAAATTATGCAGATAATTGAACGAAATTTTTGTATATGTTTTTGTCTATAGACTGCCGATTCTAGTTGAATTTGGGGGATATTTCGAGGAAATGGGGCGCTGCGACCGCGATTTTTGTTCCATTTTCACTATTGTATCATCGAAAAGTGCATGAAGTTTTGCAGATAATTGAGCCAAACTTTTTGTATATGTTTCTGACTATAGCTTGCAGCTCCCAGTTGAATTTGGGGATATTGCGGCTGGAGGCGGCGCTGTGACAGCCATTTAAAGATTTCAATTTCAAAAATTGTAAGAAAAAATTAGAAATCCTAAAAACGTTTTAGGTTAAATGTTCGGTCTTGATCCAAGGATTCCAGAGCATTTTTTGTTTTGCCCCTATCTTAAAAAATGGCGGAGATATTGCAGTTTGAAATTATAGGGTGGCTGACATTTTGAAACAATACAGCAGGATTCTTCCATAAATGGGTTTAATTTATGAGTTTTAGTGAACATGGTTTCTCCAAATTTTCTTTCATTGTTGTAACCATCGTTTCAACACTTACATGCTTAACACTATATATTTATATTCGTCAACGTCAAATTCTCGCCAAGCTTGGCGACAATTGGTGAAATATCACAAATTTTGGCGACAAAAAAATACGTTGCCACGTGTGAAGCCAACTTGGCTATGTCTGTCTAGTTTAGCGATTTTCTCATTCAAATTCAATATTGAACAGAACTGGGAATGACTCTTCTGTAATCGGGTTCCGCGCATTTTATCTTCGTGTATTTACAATAGAATTAGCTAAAATCTCAAAACCGAGCAATAGGGAGGCTAGCTTTTCCTACCGGTACAGGCCAGAAGGAGTTTTCATAGTTTAGTATAATACATCGGTTGCTCGCATCTAGGTAACCTGACCATTCGCAAGTAGCTGACGTACAACAGAATGACGAAAAATATTGATTTTTTTTTTTTTGGCTGTGTGATAGCGAAGTTTGAAGCATTATCATGTATGAGATAGAAGAAAGTTTTGGGATTGGCATATCCGACTAGTTTACATTTTTATAAATGGAAATTTTAAATTAAAATAAGATAAATAAGAAAACTTGAACGCTGAACGGCTATAGACAGCTGTGGAGCTCGTGCTTTTAAAAGAAGGCTTACAGAACTAATCGTGGTTGAAAAAAAAACACCGAACAAGGAAAAGTAAACGTCAAAACTTTAACCAAAGTTTTTTAGCCAAGCACTTTAGGTTTTCTAGAATCCCAATCCCAGAATTCCCGGCCAAAATGAGAACGAAAGTAATTTCTTATGCTACTTCTGGTAGTTTCCTAGCTAGATGACATCGGTCAAAAAATCATGTTGTGTTTAAACACAGATCCTGCTCTGAATTTTGATTTGCTGAATGGATCATGTGGCCGTAAAATGAACCACTCAGAATCGTCGCTCTAGAAATTACGGTTGTTGCCAGCCGGCAAGCTACAAATTCAGCCTTATTTTAGCGTTACGTAAGAGAAATATATATATAGAGAGAGATAATTCTAGCATATCAGGAAGTGAATGAAAAATATATTACAAAATTCCAACTTTACATACATGAACAGGGACGGATTTATGACCCCTCTCACCGGAACATGTTGTGGCACATCACCCCAATCTAGAAAAATTGAATTTATTTATAATTTTAAAATAATAAATAGCTAAAAATTAATTACAATAAGTACTTACAAACTAATTAAAATTTATTCAAATCGTTCAGGAATAATTATACAAAATTAACCTCATATTCAAATTACATCCGATCTAACAAGGAAGGTCTCTTTAAAACGCATACTCAGAATATTTTGAAAAAACTGTTAATGAAACTACACATGTACGGTACATAGGATCAGTCAAATTTAGTTTCGGAATCCCAATAGAAAATCTGTAAGTAAATAAAATACTTTCGAGTATTTCGCGCAAAAAACGCTATTTGGTTAGCCACACTTTTTTTTTCTACAAATGCAAGCAATTTTAAAATTTTAATGCATTTCGAAATTGCTTCTTAAATGAGTGTTTAAAGGCGCGGTACTTAATGAATTCCAACTTAAACAAAGAAATAGTTTATTATTATTGCTATAAGCTTATATAATATTTGTAAATTGCGTGTTGTTGCAGTTATTTCATTTTACACTGTTACACCGGCTGGATAAGTTTTAAGTGTATTTTGAAAGTAACAGCATGATTAAGAATGTTGTCTTTCTTAATTTCGATATTGAATAAGTCGTTGTTATGCGGAGTAAGACAGCAAAACAGAAATAGAAAGCTGATCACCGGGTCCATAGAACGGGCCAAATCATCAACAACAAGTCGTTGTTTCTATGGCAACGGCCTCTTGTCTCCTACACTAACAAGCCGAATTGACAATTGTTCAGAATCGGACCTCAATTTTGAGCTTGAAACAGTTTTAATCAATCTGAATTTTGTTCTAAATTATGTAAACAGATGGTTAAATTGCATTATAATATACATATAAGTGCATATGACAAAACAGTATTTATTTAAGTTAAACTAACTTAAACTAGTTCAATATGAAGAGTAGAAAAAAATTTTCCTTATCATAAAGGCGTATTTTTTGGAATTTCAGTATGTCGCATACCAACGATAAATCGCCCAAAAAATTAAATTTTCAACATTTTTTTTTACGTACGGTCTGTCGAGGTTCTGCAGGAAATTTTTTTATTGACATATATGTTAGGTTCTGCTGTTTTTTTAGCTCCATCATCAGTCAATGAAAAAATATGGCAAGCATTTCAAAAATTAATGCAATCGTAGTATGAAATTTAAGCCGTAGTAGCCGAATACAATGTAGATAGAAGGAAAAAAGAACACGATGGCACTTGAATCCATTTATTTAAATCCAATCATCTTTAAATACCGGTGGAGTGCTCTCTCTTAGCAAATCTCTATGTTGAAACATATTAGAACTCTACTAGGTGTCTGATAGCTCGCTAAAACGCTAGCAACATTTTATTTAAACACTCAGTTCAACGGCAAAATCACTTCTCTCTCTCTCCCTGTCAGCTCATTTTAAGCGAGGATCGCGCAAGAAGAATTTCTTAACACATGACCTATTTTAACCAATGCATGTTCAAATTTGCCGCACACAATATTTTATCTATTAATTAATATTGAAGAAATACTTCTCTCCTATGCTTTTGGATGGAAAAGAATGTTCTCGGACGTTATAGAAATTAAAAAACGCGAGAAACTAATAGAATAATTTTCGGCTTTTACGTATTGAGAATATAAGTTTCTCGATAACAAAACAATTCAAAAGAATGATTTTTTAGACTATTAGGAAAGGAAAAATGGTGAATCTACACAGATTAAAAGAAATAAAAGAGATTTAAATGTGGGAATAAATAGGAAATATTTAATATAATAAAGAATTTAAGAAAATAGGTTTTTTAAGAATAAATATTCTTGTGAAATGGGATTTTTACATGTTATTTGTCAGGAAATAAAAAGTGAATTTTAGTAGATTAGAATAAAAAATGTTTTAAATATGGACAGTAATGGAATATTTTTAGGAAGAAATATTTTAATAAACTAGGATTGTAAATGGAATATTAAAAAAAGAATTTTTTTATACAATAAATTTATTAAGGTTGGAAATTTTAAATTTTGTAATATATATATCCTCATGAGAAGAATATTCAGTAATTTTTAACACTTTCCAACCTAGTTGAAAAGTGTTTATGACTTCGGTTTGTCTGTCCGTCTGGCCGTGCTCTAACTCGCGTAAATATGCTTGGATTGCCCTGAAATTTTTGTATGTTATTGTCGTCTACTACAGCATGTTCCCTATTTCAAATGAAGGGTGTAGCACTTATAGTCCTTTTACGGGGACAGTCAAAAGTATTCCGTTACATTACAGTCAATGGGAAATTATCGTTTCATGTGCATTTTGATGATGCTACGCCGTTTGAAACATGATGAAATTGATATATATTTATGAAGCGGTTTAAAACATGCTTTTGTAGAATATGGGGAACAAAACATTTATTATTCATTTACAGGGTCAAACAAAAGAATTCTGTTACACACTGTTCGACAGGAAAAAACGTTTGCAGTGTAATTTAATGATATTTCACTATTTCAAACATAATGAAAATTATATGCATTAATGAGGTGCACTATAAATTGCTCCTTTAAAAGTATGGTGTGCATTGCGTTTATCGTTCATTTACAGGATCAAATAAAAGAATTCGGATAAACATTGTTCTACGGGGGAAAATCGTCTGCAGTGTAATTTAATGATGTTTCACTATTTCAAAGTTAATGAAAATTATACGCATTACTGAGGTGCCCTATAACTTGCTCGCTTAAAAGTATGATGTGCATTGCGTTTATCGTCCATTTACAGGGACACACAAAAGAATTCGGTTACAGTATACGTGAGATAATTACAGTCTATGTGTGATAAGTGTGTTTTCAAGTTTGGTTGGCGTTTTTAAGTTTAACTAATTTTTTTCATATTACGTTGTGTGCATAAATTCGATTGATCATATACAGGGCTACACAAGGGAATTCATAAGTATTACGCACTATGGGAGTGAATTGCTTAAGGGTAGTTTTTAATTGTGTTACGCATTTTCTTTCCAAACTATATATAGTAGACCAATATAAGTTTGTGGAATATAAATAAATTCATATACAGGGCTACGCAAAGAACAAAATACATTGTCGTTTATGGTTGGCAATTGCTGGAAGTAAGTTTTAAGTTGTCTTATGCGTTTTTACGTGAATTAAATTTAGCTTAATATGTGATGTGAACAAATGTGTTTAGATAATATACAGGGCTGTACAAAAGATTTCGAGTGCATTTCCATCGATTGGCAAAAATTGCTAAATGTGAATTTTCAAACTGAACTAAATTTTATCATGCTATGTATTATATATCCAAATCTATACAGGGCTTCAAAATAATTGGACTACTTTTTTTTAAATGGTAGATAATTTCGAAAACTGTATTTTTCATTGTGGTATATGTTTTCTAAACTGTTTACTTACATATCTTCTTTTACCTTATTTAACGGTGAATTTTCGTTACAGTTTTCTGGATGTGTTGGAAAGTGTTTCATAATCTATGCTAGACGCATGATTTTTCGTTCTTGTTTTTAAATTTTTCTGAGTATGCACTTATGAAGACCTTCCTTGTAAGTACATATTTATAAAAGTAATAAAATTTTCGCCTGTCTTTAACTGCAGTAAAACTGTCTATGACTCCATCATAATTTGCACAATTGCATCAATTTTGCATTATTGAGAGGTTTTTAAGTTCATTTGAAAAGAGACGTTAACGTAGGTAGTCTTTCACTCTTTTAAGAGCACCAAATGATGGTTCTGCATTTGCATTTGCTACTGGTAATGCGAGAAAATTTTTAGAGTTATTTCCACATTTGGAAAGGTTTCTTTTAACCCGTAACTATTCACTAGCAATTTATTTCATTTTCTCGGCTCTGTCGAGTGCTGATCTTGTTCCATTACCGTGAGAAAATTGCGGAGATGCTGCAGTTCATTAGTGACCAGTTTTCCATCATTTCCATGTGTATCATTCAAATATACTTTTGAAATGGAACTGGTGTCAGTTTTTGAGTAAATAAATGGTCCATGAACAAAAACTTATATAAATAATTTAGAAACATATTCTATTTTTCCTTTCTTTCTCTTCAGTTCAGCTACAAGGCTGTCGCAAGTGACAGTCAGAATCTCAATGCGAACTCTTTCAGCTCCTTTCAACTCAACTGTATTTCCTTATCAACATTTCCATCTGGAAATGTTTTCCTTCTTCTTTTTCTTTTCTTATTCTTGTCATTATGTGATTGCAGTACAGATGTAGACATTTCTGTTTCAACGGCAGAATTGTCATCACTCACTTTCTCAAAGAATAGTCTTAGCGAATGAATTTTGTCTATGTACATCTTCAAGTTTATGACTTTTTTGCAAAAAAATGCTTACTTTATCCCTTCTTCTTAATAATCTAGCTCTGAAAAATTTCGTAAAGGCAATTTCATGGTTGTCAAACTTCTTTTCTAATGAGTTAGACCGTAATTTGGTTGATTTTCATGAATTTCAGTTTCGGACTCAGAAATTTTGATCAGTGCTTTTTAAATTTTACTATAACATTCACGTAATGATGATATAGCATTGACTCTTGTCATCGAATGTCACTCAATTGTTTTAAAGTGTGCTTGAATTAAAGATGGGATTTAAGTAGATCCCATCTATAGGTGGAAGCTATTCACCAGCATTATTCACCATTAAATACAAAGAATGGCTTGAGAGAGCTACATAGAATTCTGTAAAACTTTCTTCAAGTATTTTTGCCTGAAGGCTGCCAAAGACTCCTCACATGTTTGAAGGAATTCCATAAAATTGACTTCTGCAGAGTTTTATATCTAAACAAGCTGAAATCTTTTACAAAATGACATCTTTAAGATATTCTGCATTATGAAATTTAATGGCACAAAACCAAAAAATTGTTCAACTATTTCACCATCACAGTTAGCATATCGTAGTATAAAAGTTAATTGGTTGGTGCACATGACTTACATCTGGAGTTGAGTCGGCAAATATTAAAAAATGTTTGGAACTCTTAATTTCTTCACAAAAACTCTTCTCAATTTTATCTGTCATTATGTTTAGTATCTCATCATATGTTTGATGAGACAAATAAGTTGTATTGCCTGAACTACAATGCTCATATTTTTCTTAACGGCTTTTCAGGAAATCATCACGCTCAGCGAGGTACTCAACACAAGTTAAAAAATTACGCCATCTTGTATGTTTTGGTGATTCTACATCTCTGACTTCTGAATGCTTTGCCCAAATCATAAGCCGAATCCAGACCCGTACAGGGGGGGGTAGAGCCGGTACAAATTACCAGGCCCGGGTCTCCTAGGGGCCCGACTTTTGGTGGTACTGGTTTTTAAATAAATACCAGAAAAAGTAGACTGGTATTTTTTACATAAAAATTTAAATTAAAATATCTACCAAATAATAAAATTCAAAAGTCAGAAGTTGCTTGAACGTCTTTACGGACTGGCTAGGACGGGGAAGGGGGTGCTCAGGAGGCATTTTATACGTTCGAAACAAAATCTAGCTTTTATTAAAAATCAGCAGAATGCACATAGCAAAGATGTAGGCATTTATTTATTTATGTTTTATAGAACAAGTGTTTTCTAAATTGTAAAACACAATAACAAAAGTTGCAATAGCGTCAAGAAATTGGCGATTTAACTGATGAATTGAATTAAAATTAAATTATAGTTTCAATATTTTAAATTTCTATAGAAGTCCTTATATGAAAAGGTGTTACCAATGCATCATAAACTGTAATACTACTGTAAAAGAAAAATAATAAAATTGTAAGAAAATACTATATTATAGATTTTCTTAAAAAGTACTATCCAACATATTTATTTTCTAAAACAGTAAAGGCTGTTTATAATGGAAGTCTACTGTAAACGGAGAAAAATCATGGTCTAGGCAAAAAAATTCCATGCATTTATACCTTTAAAGACGAAAAATCCATTTAAAATGGAATTTCCTGCACGTTTTCTTCTAAGCAGGTTTTATTTTATCAGGCGTATGGTGGGGGCCCGCATTGGAAATATTACCGGGGCCCGTGGTCTTTCTATACGGCCCTGGCCGAATCCCATTATCATAGTACACTATATTTCCAATGATGACCGGTCACTTGCGATTTTAGACGTTTTGTTAAATATCTGGAAAGATACATGAGGAATTATCCTGGAACTTCAGGAGTGTAAACAACATGATAAACGTCATATATTTCCGCGAAGATTTTTTCCCGAAACCCCATAAAGGGCCGTCAAAAAATTGAAGAAAATCGAATATATTTTGGATAACCCTGTAAAAACTAATATTGCAAAAGCATTCAAACTGTAGATTATGATTAAGTGGATTATTGTAATAATTTGGGCTCATTTGTATGAAGATAGCATGTATACTCGAAGAGAAATTCAGGTTTTTATAAAACCAGTCCCAAATTTTACCAAGCTTTTTGCTTATAATTTGCAGAGTTTTTTAATATGAAAACAAGTTTTTTTCAGAAAATAGGACAAACAAAATTATACACAATACCCTGCAATCAGAATTAAAAAATAATAAAAATTGTATGAAAAATGAGCAGGTTTAGTAAATATTGTTTCACTGCGCATGCGCGAATTCAATCAAAATATACTGTGCATAATATATTAGCTAAATGTATAGACCAACATTTATGAAAGTCTCTAAAACATGCTTTGAAAATTCTGATAGTAATCGTCGATAGAATAAGCTTGAATTTCGCTGTTCCCAAAAGGAAGCGAAAAGATGAGGGGTTGTATCCAAATGTACTAGCTTATCAAAGTTGACATAATAAGAATGAAGTGTCTCTCATTCTACATTTGATACAACCCCTCAGCTTTTTACTTCCTTTTGGGAACAGCGAAATTCGAGCTTATTCTATCGACGATTACTATCAGAATTTTCAAGGTATGTTTTAGAGACTTTCATAAATGTTGGTCTATACATTTAGCTAATGTATTATGAACAGTATATTTTGATTGAATTCGCGCATGCGCAGTGAAACAATATTTAGTAAACCTGCTCATTTTTCATACAATTTTTATTATTTTTTAATTATGATTACAGGGTATTGTGTATAATTCTGTTTGTCATATTTTCTGAAAAAAAACTTGTTTTTATATTAAAAACTCTGCAAATTATAAGCAAAAAACTTGGTAAAATTTGGGACTGTTTTTAAAAAACCTGAATTTCTCTTCGAGCATACATGCTATCTTCATACAAATGAACCCAAATTATTACAATAATCCACTTAATCATAATCTACAGTTTGAATGCTTTTGCAATAATTAGTTTTTACAGGGTTATCCAAAATATATTCGTTTTTCTTCAATTTGTTGACGGCCCCTTATGGGGTTTCGGGAAAAAATCTTCGCGGAAATATATGACGTTGTTATATCATCAGGGGAGTAAACCACCCTAGTCGCATAGGGGGGTGTAGACTCATAAATTTCCGACTCCAAGAAGGAAAATTTCCGAGTACTATGAAAAACAAAATGCCGACTAATATATGATATATATACAGTAGAATCTCGATTATCCGACGTAATTTAGATCGAACCTACATCGGATAATCGAAATTTCCCGATAATCTAGAATTTATCAATAATCATCTAGTTTAATGTGTAACATCGTCATCGAACTGTTATTATGACGACTTAAACTGCTAAATAAATATCTAAATTCAAATTATACATGAAAATTCTCCTTCCCCTTTTTAGCACTTTCCAACCTAGTTGAAAAGTGCTTATGACTTCGGTTTGTCTGGCCGTCTGGCCGTCTGCCGTCTGGCCGTCTGGCCGTCTGCCGTCTGGCCGTCTGGCCGTCTGCCGTCTGCCGTCTGTCCGTGCTCTAACTCCCGTAAATATGCTCGGATTGCTCTGCAATTTTTATATGTTATTCTCGTTATCTATAGCATGTTCCCTATTTCAACGGAAGTGTGTAGCACTTATAGTTTTTTTACAGGGACACTCAAAAGAATTCCGTTACATTGCGGTCTATGGGGAAAAATCATTTGCGGTTTATTTAAATAATGTTTCACTATTTTAAACGCATTGTAATTTATATATATTACTAAGGTGCATTAGAAGAAGCTTAATATGGAACAGGGTGTGCATAGCACTTATAGTTACTTTACAGGGACAGTCAAAATAATTCCGTTACATTACGTCTATGGAGAAAAATCGTCTGCGGTTTCACTATTTTAAACGCATTGAAATTAAATAGATCACTAAGGTGCATTACAAGAGACTTACTACGGAATATTGTTTGTATAGCAGTCATCGTTCATTTACAGGGACACGCAAAAGAATTCTCTACTGTCTGTTAACAATAATTCCTGGAAGTGCGTTTTAAGTTATTGAACGCGATTTTAATTTTAACTTGCTTTTGTCTATTACGTGGTGTGTATAAATTCTGTAGATCCTATACAGGGCAGCACAAAAGTTCGCGAACACATTTCTGTTTATTGACAAACTCCAGACGGAGAATTTTAAACTGTGCTACGCGTTTCCTAACTGAACTAAAATTATCATCCTATGTAGTCTATATACAAATCTATAGATCCTATACAGGGCTGAATAAAAGTATTCGGATATTTTTCCGAATATTGTATATGTTGGAAATTCATGAAATTATGTTTTTAAATATGTTATGCGTTTTCTAAATTGTTTACTTAGATGTTAGCTTTTAGCTTATTAAACGGTATGATTTGTAAAATTATTTTGGAAGCGTTGGAAAGTGCTATATAATCTATGCTTGACGCATGATTTTTCGTTCTTGTTAAATTCTGCAGCTGTGAAAATTTCTTGTTGTGAAAAGATGACAAAAGGGGTTTTGTTCCCTGTTCTTGCTTACAATCAGAGGGTGCAATAACATTCGAATGTTGTGGCATTCGGCAGTATATGGCCTCCCAAATTTCAAAATTTGGAGTGTTTTTGTTTCGAACAGGGACGTGTACACAGGGAGTGTGTGTGGGGGGAGGGGGGGGGGAGAAGAGTACACTTACACCGGGATCGGAGCTTGCGGTAGCTCAAGCTAATTTAAAAGGAATTCTAAGAAAGAGGAATCAAAATATTTATCTGTACTGGTAGTTCGGAAATGACTGTTTGCATACACAAGAAATGTGAAACAAAAATCGCTGAAAAAAAGGTTCAGGAAACCGACGTCGCTTTACGGAGAGTTCCGGTTAATCGAGGGTCGGATAACGGAGGTTCTACATATTTGTTTGCATATATATATATACATATATATTCATGCCCAAAAGTTTAGCATATATGGTAAAAACGAAGAAAGGGTATAGATATATCTTACGAAATTATTTAAACTTTATAGGAGAAATTCACTAGACAATTATGACTTAGCAGTATCGAGATAGTCAAATAAGTTTTAAAGCACTGATATTGATTCCTTTTGAATTATTAATATATGTCTCTAAAAATCAGTGGCGAAATACTATGATTAATATGTGTAGAAAATTACGGTTTGGAACTCCAGACTGCTTTGTTTGATAGCGATATATCTTGTTTCTAAATGTACCAAATTTTATGAAACTGGATTGAAGAGCTGCGGATTCGTTGCCCGTTTTTTTACCCATAAAGGACTTAATGCATTTTACTTTTCTGTGTATGGCATACTTATTCATATAGACTCCAATCCAGATAGAAATTCATAAAGTTCCGAGTTAAGCATAAGGACTCCTGCTACCCGTGTACGTCTACGACATTAAAAAAAGCCAAAATTTAAAAGATTGAAATTTTTCGAATGAACAAAACTCATATCCATTTCTTTGTACTTCAATAAAATTTAATCAAATTTTGTACGTTTAGTAACAAGATATATCGCTATGTAACAAAGCAGTTTCGAGTTCTAATCCGCATTTTTCTACACATATTAATCATGGACCTTGACCCCTAATTTTTAGATAAATTTATTAATAATTCAAAAGGAATCAACATCAGACCTTTAAAACTTATTTGAGTATCTCGATACGCGAAATCATAATTATTTTGTGAATTTCATCTATAAAATTTAATAATTTCGTAAGATATTTAAGATTTTCTTTCTTCGTTTTTATCATATATGCTAAAATGTTGGACATGAATGTATTGATGTCAAGACACACATACATGTGTGTCTTGATTCCAATTGGAGAAACTTACTTAACAAATATACCAATACATGTTTAATATTAATCACAAATGAAAACTTGTTTATAAAAGTAATTTCAATATATCCTTTTAAACATTGTGATCACCAGGAAAAGCTTGGAAGAGACGTGGAAGTTCTATCTCTCTATTTTTTAGCAATCAGTTAAATTTTTTTAGTGTTTCTTTCTGAGTAAAATTGAAATCTGTTTGCTTGGGGAATATTTTAAAGACATGAATTTGTCAAAAATTAGGGATTTCGTAATTTAAGTTTATAGTTCTTTCTAACGACATACTTTAAAGCAGTGTAAAAATTTGGTGTCATACCTGTTTTTCCGACTAAACAAAATGTAGTAATAATAATGTATATAAAAAAAATCGAATACAATTGGTTAAGGAAAAAGAAAACGAAAGTATTATTTCTGATAGAAGTAAATTCATATAGATTGTAAAATATCCAGATTGTTTCGAGATAAAAATTTAAAGTATTTTGGGTGTTTTCAATTTTCATCCTGTATCATTATAAATTTCTTGAAACACATTTTTAAATCAATCTAAAATTACATAAAAAAGTACAAAAAATTCACATCTTTTTAAAATAAAATAAGAAGAAAATACAAAATTAGTAGTACAAAAAATAAAACCATAATTATTTTCGATTAAAGGTAAAATTCGTGTAGAGTGGAAAATATCCAGATTTTGATACGGAAAAGTACTAAATATTTGCAATTCAGTTTTGAATTTTAATAGGATATCACCTGAATTCCGTGATACACATATCTAACTAAATTTAAAGTTAGATACAAAATGGAAGTTTCTTCACTTCAGTCAGTATATCTTAAAATTTCCAGTCTGAACTAAAAGCTTTCCGATTATAAATAAATCGGGTTGGATCTCGATATCTCGAAGTCAAAGGCCACAGAAAAAAAGTGTTTCTTATTTAATTAAAATCTACAAAAACATTATTCCAATTCATAAGTTTTTATAGGTTAATACCTTTTTTTTTTTTTTTTTCAAATAAACATACTTTTTTCCGATCGAACGGAAATTTTTCGTTTTTCCAAAGAATAAGTTTTTATAGGTTAATACCACTTTTTTTCCCGACTAAACGAACTTTTTTCCGATCAAACGGGAATTTTTCGTTTTTCCAATGAATAAGTTTTTATAGGTCAATACCACTTTTTTCCGACTAAACGAACTTTTTTCCGATCAAACGGGAATTTTTCGTTTTTCCAATGAATAAGTTTTTTATAGATTAATACCACTTTTTCCGACTAAACGAATTTTTTCCGATCAAATGGGAATTTTTTCGACTGATTCTTTCGTTTTTCCAATTAATAAGTTTTTATAGGTTAATACCACATTTTTTCCGACTAAACGAACTTTTTTCCGATCAAACGGGATTTTTTTCGTTTTTCCAATTAATAAGTTTTTATAGGTTAATACCACTTTTTTCCGATCAAACGGGAATGTTTCGTTTTTCCAATGAATAAGTTTTTATAGGTTAATACCATTTTTTCCGACTAAACGTACTTTTTTCCGATCGAATGGAAAATTTTCCGACTGACTTTTTCGTGGGGGGTTGTTGCACACCCCCGTATCCCCCCCAGGATTTACGCCCTGTATATCATGTTGTTTACACTCCTGAAGTTCCAGGATAATTCCTCATGTATCTTTCCAGATATTTAACAAAACGTCTAAAATCGCAAGTGACCGGTCATCATTGGAAATATAGTGTGTCATAGACCTCTTATCATAGATATATCAGGCGGGTCCCTCTCCGTGGTCCTGACCCGACTCCTTCAGTGGAGGAGGTGACCGGGAGCGGAGCATTGCGCGGACACACCGTCAAGTTGCTCCGAATCGGCCCTTTAGGTAGGGAAGAAGACCGGGCGCCTGAAACCGCGACCTACGTTATACACGGCCGATGCATGACGTTTAAAACGTCATATGGAGTGGATCACTTTTACACAGAGATTGGTGCAAAACGGTGGGTGCGGCGCTTTGCACCAATCATCATGTAAAAATGATCCATTTCATGTGACGTTTTATACGTCATGCACCGGCCGTGTATAACGTAGGTCGCGCTGAAACACGGAGTGTTCGTCGACACGACGGGGACAGGAGGTGACTGGTTTCGGGTTCCTCATCGTTGGTCCGCCAGTGGGAAAGGGGTCTCTGTTGTGCCGGAGTCACCACGCTATGGCCCTTTGTGGTTTGCCCATTTGGGTTGTGGGTTCGTGGGTCTCCTCCTCGCAAGCGCAGGTTTTCTGCGACGCGAGCAAAGCCTGTGATCGGAAATTTCCGTAGGTGGTAGACAGAAGACTCCGTAGGCCAATCCCAAGGTTCACGTGGATCTTGGGCAAAAGCTACCAAATGCCAGCCGGATCCCTCCAAAACTTGACTAAGGAATTGGCGGAAGCACGATCGATCTCTGTAGAGCACGATCTCGTGATGACTCTGTTGTATGCCGATCGTCGGGAGATACGGCGTGTAGCAACTATCTGCGACGAGACGGCGGCAGAGGTGAAATAGTCCCAACACGAGGCCCACAGACTCGTGGAAGAGGACCTCACGAAATCCTCTGAAGCTGGAGAGTTGTGAGCCGACCTCAATGGTCACCGCAGGAAGTGCCCGAATCAAAGGAACGGTCACTATCCAAAGGCATTGATGGGCTACTAGGGACGAGACAAATCTCTTTGAGGAGGGGGAACAACCGCGTCCTGTCATGTGACTACGAGGAACCGGGCCGGAGGCTGCCGACTAACGCGGCATCGATCAGCCAAAACTCGAGACCTTGGTCCGAAACCCAGTCCGGCACGTCTCTCGTGCAGCCAGGAGTTTTCACACCTGGCGGGCGGACTAGTGGCGCTTCCACTAAGTTTCTTTTATTAATCTCGATCGGACCCGTCTCTTTGGCGTGCTTAGAGGGAGTTTCCACGTCCTCTAGAGTCCGATAGTGGTGTCTTTAGGATTCTTCCGTTTTTGAGTGATATGCTATGTGGATGATCCCGTAGATTGGGGTCGCTTGGTTACCGTCTAGTTCCGCCTAGGGGGGTTCAACCTCGCGCCAATCTACGTAGGGACAGCCAATCCGAATCCCTTTTATGGGAAAGGACCGAATTTCCTCGTGGTCCTGGGCCGGAGAGAGGCGCCTCCTGCTCTTTTTAGTGTGAATAACATGTGAACCTCATGGCCGAAGAGACTAGTTACTTACCCTTCTATGCATTTCAATGTTCGGAAGCCGTGAGAAAGCAAGAGCCGTCGTGGTAGCTCGACATATGGTCAAGGGACCGTTTCCCCTTATGTGGTTTTGCGAACGGAAATCGTCGAGTGTCCCTGGGCGGTTCATCAGGTGTCTGTCCCATGCGGAAGTTTCCCATGAGCATGGTTGCTTTCGTAACGACCAGTTCGTCGACACTTGGTAAATTGGCTTGGGGGTCCGCAGTGGGGAGCGGCCCCAGGCCGATCGCAGCGCCGAGGCGAGACAAAGCCTCTGGTGCGATATAAGTCGTTTAGAGACTTGGGAGCGATGGTCGGAACGCGAGCCGGCGACCCCCGTGGGCGTCTGGCGGCGCGAGCTCATTTTTATCATAGATATATGATAAGGAAGCCTTGGCTTTGCCAAGTCCAGCAAGAAATTTAACTGTGGCAACATAATCGGCGAAGCATTTTCTCCAATGATTTCTCTCATTTTCAATTTGAGTAATAAAATCAACTCTCTTTACAGGGTTCGTAAGCTTGTACCACAATTTTTTAATATCATTTTTCGCCTTATTTAAATACAGAAAAGTATTATAAATCCTGCAATTAAACGAGGCTCGTCTACAATTTCAGGCTAGTTAAATACTAAATAGAAATTTTCTAATCAGAAAAAGTGGTGCCAGACTACTTGGAAATTCCAAGGGGTGTGTGTACGCAACTTGATAAGGCAAAAAATTCTATTAAAAAATGTGGTAAAAGCGTACGAACCCTGTCTTAGATAATTGAAGTCTTGTCTGGAAGTTTACAATTGCTGACAAATGGGACTTCACAATTTCATGGTTACTTAAGGCGGTTCTTAAATTCCCTGCTCAACAATGCAAAACTTTCTCTTTGGTAAAGGGCTGCCACCAAGCACCAAACGGTAATGTCATAAACGATTTTAAATTTTCAGGAGGTAAGTTTTAATACATTTCATTCATTATTAGAAGTAATATTTTTACATTGAAATTAAGCATAATGTACACACAAATACTAACAGTTTTTAATGTAATGCTCCCTTTTTAGTTCGCAATTCATCCCAATAACCCAAAAGTTCTTTTTCTTTTCAAAATGGCAAGGTCGGGTTATATATGGAACACCAATATCGCAAAATACCCGACACAAAATCATACTATTCCATATAACCCGGCATAATATTTATTACTACTTTTAATAGATTGTACAATGAAAACAATAAGATACAAATGCAATTTTAAATGGAAAGGAGAGGGGGGGGGGGGATCCTTTTTTTCATTTTTAACCTCTCTTCCATGTTGCCCGAATATCTCAGCGTACCCTCAAAATAAGTTTATTTGTTTGCATGTAATGCAATTCCGTAAAGTAATTTTTGTATTTAAATAACTAATCGCATATAATTTACGTGTTTTAAACAATGTCAGCCTGTGCTGTGGTACTACCTCAAATGTAAATGGTATTCCATAATACCCGAAGTTCTCCTATTTATTGATGTACCTCCAATTAAAAGACTAGAGCTGTTTCAAGACAGGACATAGAATTATATTTAGATTAGGAAAGAAGTTGATATGATCCATATGAATTCATATGGGTCGAATATGAAAGGTTGTTTTAACTCTTAATTCGAGAACTTTGTAAAATTATGAAAAATTTAGGGGAAAAAGATAATAATAATTTGATAACTTAGCATAACAATATTTTATATTAGCTTAATGCCTTCGTGACGAGCGTCATTTACAGAATTTTTAATCTTTTATCATCGTTTTTTTTGCCTAATTTAATCACACAAATGCTTTGATTAAATAAGACAAAATTTGCAATTAAAAAAAGGTACAGAGGTATGGTAGAAATTATCAATAAAATTTTATTGTTTACTGAAAAATCTTAAATCTGGATTTATGCAGTTTTTGAAATCACAGATTGGGCTTTTGCCGTATAATGCTTAGGTGACAGAGAAACGTGTCTCTAATTCAGTGAACTATAGATGATTTTTTAACCTTTACTGATATTTAAGCATGGCATTTAATCACCAAACAGTTTAACAGTATGGATTTCATTGTTCCGATCCGACAGCGATACAGTTTCTTAAAATGTATTAGCCGGACCGGAGCTGTCATACACAGAACACTAATGTCACATAAAACAAAAAATTAGGCAAAAAAAAATTGGAACAAGCTAAAAATGCATGGAATGAAATGTGTTTGGACGAGATTTTCCAGTATCAAGAACTTACATCTTTTCAAAGACATTTAAGTATCTTAATAAATGTCTTTGCATCTTTTCTCCATCAGAGGGCAGATTCATGCATTTAGGTTCTCTATTAATGAGGATTGTCTGCTATTAGTTGGCAACATATAGACTGTAAACAATATGGCGGCGCCCATGCAGTGTATTTGTATTATAAATAAAAACTTTAGAATTCTTAGTAAATGTAATTTTATTCCTCAGATAAGTGCTTTAAGCTCACGTAAACTCTCCGATGAAAGAACTGATTCATTTAAATACTGTGTAGATTCTGTTAGGTATATAAATTATCTGGAAATACTTTTTTTTTTTTTAATTACTATCTTTAATTTTCTTTTGTAATTGATTACCGAATATTCGGCCAGCCGAATAATAATTATTTGGCTGAATACTGAATAATCGGCTGGCCGAATACTTCTACATTGCATTACATTAGATATTTTATAATATTATTGATTTATAGGTATTTAAAAAGTTAAATTTTTAAACATTTTTGCATCATATACGACATAAATACTTCCATTTTGATGTACAAAACCTTTTCACAAGTAAATTTTACACTAAAAAAATAATACATTGAGTTATTTTTTAAGAGGATGGTCTTTAATTTTTTTAAATTAATAAAACTAAATTTTATCACTTCGTCTGTGAATTAAAATAGGTAAATGAATAACATTTTCTTATATTTTAAAAATCAAAGAGGAACTTTAAAGGAATAAGAAAGAAAGTTTTACAGTAAGTGTTTGTCAAGAAAAGACTAAAGTAAAAAAACAAAATCCTTTCGAATGAGGCAACTCAACAAGAATAACTGTCCTGCTTTTTTTTAATTTAGCATAGAAGTTCTTAAACGCACCAGAAGGCTGTGTCTGAAGTTAGCAATTGCTTTCGAAGGTTGAAAACATAGAAGGTGTTCCTAAAATTTTGGAATGAACTTTTAGGGGAGATAATGCAGTCAAGACTACAAATAAAGAAGTTCCGATACAAATATGTTTTGTACCAGAACACAGCATTGTAATCCACTTATTCAATCAAAAATGCAGGCTGTCTCACTATAAGGGTCATTCCATGGTAACTTAAGTTACATTTAGAATAATTTTCTTCAGTAATTTTTGTAATATAACATAAAAAAATACTGAAAATGTAATGTTTATACGATTTGTTAATTAAACCTATCCAAAGTGAAATTTGGATAAAAATTAAATACCTTTAGTGGTATTTCTTGAACACTGGCAATTATATTTATTATGGTAACTTACGTTTTTTTTCTTCAGCAACATAAGTTACCATAGTAAATATAATTTTCAGAGTTCAAGAAATAGCACTAAATTTGGTACTTTTCGGTTAGCCGGGCGCCACTGATATGTATATATCTATATATACATATATATGTATACATACACACATATATGTATGTGCATATATATGTATATATATATATACATGCATATATAAATGTGTGTATGTATAGATATATGTATATATATGTATACATAGATATATAAATTTCACTGGCGCCCGGCTAACCGAAAAGTACCCTAAATTTAAGTAATTTTCATCAAATTTTGCTTGGCATAGGTTTATTTAACAAATCCTATCAATATTACATTTTGAATATTTTTTAGTGTTATATTACGAAAATTACTAAAGAAAATTGTTCGAAATGTAATGTCAGTTACCATGGAATGACCCATAAGTTGAACCAAAATTTTCGTTCACCTTTAAAACTAATGAAGATATTTTAGCAAGATTTTCATCATATTAACTTTGCTCTGTATGAAATGTGATGGCATCATTCGAGGTGACTGAATTTTGGTTGGTGACATGTCAGCTGCATTCTGAATAATGTAATGTCTTTCTAGCTCAGTGTTGTTTGGATATCAATGGTAGCTATTTCCAGCACTTCTCATCATGTCATCCTATTTCATTGAAAGCAAAGTAAGTTTTTTGTTGAAAATATCTTCATTATTGTTAAACTTACAAACGAAAATCCAAGTTCAGTTTGGAGTGAGATGTAATCTAGTTTTCTGTATAAATCAGTTTATCTTGATGCCTATTATCACCTCTGAAAGTTTGTTCCATTTTGTGTAGAAACTCGTTTGTGAATAAGCAAGTGACAGATTGTTACCATACAGCAGCCATACTCAACCTGCGGCTCGCGGGCCGCATGTGGCCTGGCGACCTTTTATTTGCAGCCTGAGATAGATAATCATTAATCCCTATTTATAAAATTAATGGGATGTGCATAAATGTTTTTAACAGGGTTCCTATGCAACTGGAAAATATGGAAAACAGGGAATTGTCAGGGAAAATGACCAGTGCTCAAAAAGTCAGGGAAAATCACATTTTTTCCCTAAAACTTGGAAAAGTCAGGAATTAAAATGTTAAGATTCTTCCGAATTCAGTTTGCAAAAAATTCAGATTTTTTACTTGCAAGTAGTATTTTTGCTACATTCATATTTTTAACATAATGATGTTTTAGCCATACATATTTGTTGCTAAATAAGTGATACTTTTGCGAAAGAAATATTGAGCCATGTTAAGGTGGCTAGGATGAGATATCATAAATATTTAAATAAGAAAAAGAAAGAAAATTATAAAGTAAGCAAAAAAGAACAGCTGTAGCTAAAATTAAATTGTTAAAAGACAAAAAATTGAAAGTTATATAACAAACTGTTTCTGAAACAACACAAACAAATGACATAGTAGTAGAAATATAAGAAAATATTTGAATGGTTGATATGTCAAATCTAATTATATCAATAAATTGTTACTTTGAATCCATCCAAATTGTATACTTTTAATTGTTTTTCATTTTTTATATTTTAAATATCAAAAAATAGATTTTTAGTTTCAATTTTATAGATTACTTTTATTTTCAGAGGTAGGGGAGACTGGTACACAGTGGACCACTTTTTCAGTTAATTTTTTTTTTTCTTTAATGGACAAACCGATCTGTTTGAAAATATTTTTGATTATTCCTTAAACCTTTATACATTCATCGTAATTTTCTCATAACATAGTTTTCAATACATTTTTCAAAAAAAAAAATTTTTATATGCACCCGTAAAGTGGACCAGTGTGCCCCACTTCTGGGGCACACTGGTCTACCCACCGGGGCACAGTTGACCGCTATTAAGTATTATCTGAAATACAATATAAATCTATTTTTCATTAATCTAATTCTGTTTTATTTTCCCTTTACCCACAAAATAACATAGTAATATAAATTTACAAGTAACATTTTGAAACAAAAACAAAAATTAATTATATATTTTGAAAATAATAACAGATTAATACAGAAACAATTGCAATTTAGTTGAAGTTATTATTTAAGTATAAAAAATTCAGCGCACATTAAAATTTGCAAATGAAATTCCAAAATACTTATGAGTAAGATTGAGCCTGGAATTTTCCTGAAATACTTTTGGGTCTGAGAGCAATATTATGAAATCATTAACATCAACAATAGATTTATCTACAGTTTTGGGAAAAATAAACTCATTTCCATTCAATTTGTGTCTCATGAATCTTACTTGAATAGAATCATCACCAATTAGACTACAGTTATATTTATCAAAGGTAGTAAATACAAAACAAAATATTTCTTACTATGTTAAACAAATTGTTATTTTTCTTTGTTTACTTTATTTTACAGTTGAATAACTACTTTTAAACAATATTTCTTTATAGTAAATAAGCAATTATTAAATATTTTGATTTTTGAACATTCTGCATTACAAAAGCAGAGTGGATTGTGGACCACTGTGCCCCAGGATGAGTGAGTGGTCCACTGTGCCCCATGTTGAAGTTAAATAAATAATCATATTAATATTGTTTATAGCTTTTTTTTAAGCATATTAACTTTAAAGTTAAATAAAAACAAGTATCTTAGCTTTGCAAAAAATCTGTTTTATCGGATTTATCTACGACCTTTAATTACTAAAAAAATTAAAATATGATGATGAAAAATTTTACTTTTAGAAGCTCAAAACAACCAATCAGGATGAAATAGTTCAATTTGAGCTAAACATATTTTCTGAAGGCTATAAATAATCAGTGCAGTGCTGTTGTCTATTAGGATAAAAGAGAAGCTTTAAAAAAATTTAAATAAATAAAATATTAGGGGGCGGTCCCATAGGTCCAGTGTCAGTGTGTACCGGTCTCCCCCATATTTAATCATTAAGATCTAGAATTACTAATCGTATTTCTAAAAATGTTGTGAATTGAGGGCATGGAAGTATAGGAAAAATGTTCTTGAAAAAAACCTGGAAAAGTGAGGGAATTTT
The DNA here is from genome assembly GCA_963931845.1 of Maratus michaelseni. NCBI lineage: Eukaryota > Metazoa > Arthropoda > Arachnida > Araneae > Salticidae > Maratus > Maratus michaelseni. Next base: position 111,671,589 of record OZ007598.1, on the reverse strand, counting down.
GTTATTCAAATAAAGTATGAACCCTGTTTTAAAGACCTCCACTGTTCTTTTATTTATTATCGTGGGAAAACAAAATCTGTCTTGCTATTTATAATTATTAAGTTAAAATTATACTAAAACATCTTAAATGCCTTTCCCTTAGTCCAAAGTGCTTTTTACATGTTGTCTTATTTGTGCTAAAAGACTGATTTATTAAAGAATATCTGTTTTTTTACATGAGAACTTTGAAATGTTGCATTGTTATATTAATACGTTTTATACTTTCCCTTAGTCCAAAGTGCTTTTTACATGTTGTCTTATTTGTGCTAAAAGACTGATTTATTAAAGAATATCTGTTTTTTTACATGAGAACTTTGAAATGTTGCATTGTTATATTAATACGTTTTATACTTTCCCTTAGTCCAAAGTGCTTTTTACATGTTGTCTTATTTGTGCTAAAAGACTGATTTATTAAAGAATATCTGTTTTTTTACATGAGAACTTTGAAATGTTGCATTGTTATATTAATACGTTTTATACTTTCCCTTAGTCCAAAGTGCTTTTTACATGTTGTCTTATTTGTGCTAAAAGACTGATTTATTAAAGAATATCTGTTTTTTTACATGAGAACTTTGAAATGTTGCATTGTTATATTAATACGTTTTATACTTTCCCTTAGCCCAAAGTGCTTTTTACATGTTGTCTTATTTGTGCTAAAAGACTGATTTATTAAAGAATATCTGTTTTTTTACATGAGAACTTTGAAATGTTGCATTGTTATATTAATACGTTTTAGACTTACTATGAAGCTAATAATGCTTATTAGTGTTAAACGTTTGCCGCAGGAAAAAAGAAATGGCCACAAAATGTTTTTCACCACTATTTTGAAATAAGAATCCTCGCGGCATATTTCTATATTATTTGCAATAAAAATTAGTCACGAAATACATTGTTTAGAAGTATAGCAGCTTTAAAATTTTTAGGTTACATTTCTTCTGCGATAATCGTTCAATCTTACTTATTCTATTGCTTTGTTACTTTGTTTGCTACTGTTTTTATCTCATTATTTTAATTACCTGTATTTTACATTATTATAAGTGCTTATAAGTGCAGATTCATAGTCGCCACGTGACGACTAAATTTTTTGCTGTGGCCACTAACTTTCGGTGATTAAGTCGCCATGTGATTTAAAAGTAATCATCAATTTCTGGTATTCCCAGTCCCCATCGTGAAATGTTGATATTTTTTTTAAAGATTAAGACCAAAACACATAAACATTATTGTTATCTTTTAATAACATTTCAGAATGATCTGTTTAACACAGCAAACTATTAAATATATTCGAATAGCAATGTTATTCCTAACAGTTTGAATCTGATAATTTCACATAGACTGTGATTTAAATATATATATATAAACAAATGTTTGAAGTGTGTTTTGATTTTTATAGTGCAAAATAATCTCACAAATTCAGATTTTCTTTCATATGTACTTTTGTCTGGCAAAATCAAAATAAGAAATATTGTTTTCCTGATATTCCCCGCTATCATGATTGCTTCGCTTATACATATATATTTTTTTTAAAACCGTATCTTGCCCAACTTTATCATTCTGACTGTACATGATTTAAGATTTAACTAATATTAAAATTTTGTTGTACATGTGTTTATATTAAATAAATTACTTTACACTTTGAATTCCTGAGTTTTTTTTTTAGTTTTTTACCCCATATAAACACTATTGTTTTTATGCATTTGTTTTAAAATTGTGGCCACTGGATTTTTTGGGTTTAGGAGCCAGTGACTCCTTCCAAATTTTGGGAATCTGCACCTATAGTATGGCTGCCATACAGTATTCATGAATTTGCAGTTATACACCATTAATTCCTATGAATGTCATCTTTAATAGTTAATTTTCTTAAGTGTCACTTTCAAACAGCAAATAAATGATGAAAAAGCAATTACTTTATTTTAATATAATTCATTACTTGTATGTTAGACAGGTATAGGTGATAAATTGCCAAATATTGTTCCTATCACCACCATTCATATTGCATTCATTTTATTTAAAATATACAATAAATAAATAATAATATAATTAATACCATAAAGCAAAGCATTTTTTTCAACATAAAAGCTGCCTATGGACTTTACCCATATCACATCAGCTGCTAGTATATAGATATAAAAACCAAAACACGTGAAGAATTTCAATACACTGCTTCTTTGTCATCTAAAAAAAATAATCTTTTTCAAAGGACATAAACATGCAGAGGCATGGCTGTTCTCACCTGTAGGAAATGTCCATTGGCTAGCTTTGCTTTTGGCTAACATATGAGTATTTATAATTCTGTTTAATTATTCTGAATATCTTTATTTATTGACAGTTAAAATTTGAAGTTACGTAAAGTTTTTTTAAGTATTCGGTTTGGCCAAATATTTTGATAATCAGTTGAACCAAATATTCGACTAACTAAATATTTGGGTATTTGGTAGACTGAATATTTTAATATTCAGACTAGCCAAATATTCAGCAGATAGAATATTTTAATATTCAAACTAACAGAATATTGGCTCAATACCAAATATTCGGTACATCTTTATAAAAAATGCTATATTAATAAAAATTAAACATTAATGCGATATTAATTAAATTAATATTCTGTTTTAAATAAAGCATTGCCATCTTATTTCATATACTTAAATTTTCAGGAAAATTTTATGCTTCAAATTCAAAAGTTTACTGATTTAAAAAATATATATATCTAGCATTTGCTAAGTTTTATTTGTAGAATATTTATTCCCTCTTTATACCCAAAACATATATATATTTTAAATCCATATTATTTTATTTTAATTTCAAGTTTTGGTAGGAATGATTTTGATTAGAGAAATTATATATGCTGATGCTGAGTTTTAATTATTTCCGTAGTCGTTAGGTCATCCACAGATTTTTGTTCAGCTAGATTTAAATTAAACTTGAAATCCTCCTCAAAATTATGTTACTCACTTTTTTATTATAAATTTAACATAGTTGTTGGTTTGGAATTCATATTATTGTAAAAGAAGTCTGTAGTAAATGAAATATTTCTGCACAGTAATATATATATTTTTTTTTAGGAAATATGATTATGAAAACTATCTATGCACCTTGTTATTACCTGAACATATAAGATCTTCTGCCTTTATTATTCGAGCTTTCAATATTGAAATAGCCCAGGTAAATTTATAAGTTATAGTTAAAATAGGTATTATAAATGTTGCTATCATATGCCAGAATACTTTTATCATAATTTCCGGCATATAATTCGCAGATCAAACAATCTTGTTTCAACCCAGAAATTTTATTTTATAAAATTTAACTTACTAGAAATATTTTATTTCAATTATTGAATAAAATTTCTGGGTCGAAACATGATTGTTTGATCTGCAGATTATATGCCGGAAATTATGGTATTTATGTAATGTTTTTAATAATTCACAATTTCAGTAACATGTGTAATACAAATTAATATTTTTAAAATGATATGTGAATTGGCTAGCTAACTGTTTTATTAGTTAATTTTGAGAACAATCTACTTACCGTAAAATCCCGATTGTAAGCCACCCCCTCCTTTTTCAAAACCAAAAAGGGTTGAATATGGGAGGGGGCTTATAATCAGGATTTAAAAAAATCATTTAAAAACCCGTTTTATCATTCATTTAGAAGTAAAAACGGGCGAGAATCTTCTGTATTTCTGCAGATTTTCACTCAAAAATAAATAAATATATAAAATGTAACACCCCCCTGAAATCTGCTTCCCCCCCCACCCCCCCACACACACAAAAAAAAAAATTGAAAATCTTAAAAAAAATAATTTATAATATTTTTCTTTATTTGTTATTTTACTGTAACAATAAATAATCAATCATCTAAATCCCCCTTAAAATTACTGCTTCCCCCTTTGCCACCCCCCCTATCTAGTACCAAAACACCATAGTTTAACCTTTATAACTCTTTAATTTTAAATTTCTTAATAAATAAACCTAATCTACCAACAAAATATCGGCTTTTTTCTCCCTGCAAATACATCTAATTACATTTTAAATCTTTAACATTCTTAATTTTTTTCTGCTCTATTTGTTATTTTTTGTAACAATATTTTAATAACAATCTAAATTATTCCCCTCCTCTCCCCCAAAAAGTCCTCTTTATTTTCTCACCCCCCCCCCCCCCCAGTACATACTTTAAAATCTTTAATTTTTTCCTACAATAATTAAATAATAATTTTCAACAATAATTAAATAATTATGTAATTTGCTCCTCCCCTCCCCCCCCCACCCAAAGTAATTCTGCTTCTCCCCCCCGTCCAAATTTTAAACTTTGCTTTCTTGGGGATGAGGGGTAATATGAATTTCAAAGGAAGGGGTTTGTAATTAAGATGATTTGTTATTTATTCATTGTTAATAGAGAGCAAAAAATAGGACGGAAGAATTTTTTTTTAATAAATAGTTTTAAAAACAATTATAGGGATTGGCAAAGAGGGCAAAAGCATAAATTTTGGGGGTAGAGAGGTAATCATAATGGTTGATTATTCATTTATTGTCACTAGACAGCAACAAATAGAGCATATATTTTTTAATAAAGAGCTTTAAAGATTTTAAACTTTGTATGCTGAGAGGGGAGAGAGAAACATAATTTTTGGATGGAGGGGGAGATTGTAGTTTGGAAGATTGATTTTTTACTTCTTGTTGTTATATTACTAGAAAGTAGTGAGAAGGACAGAAGAATTTAAGATTTTGAACTTTTTGTGTTGGGGAGGGCAGAGAAGGGAATCAGACATTTCATGTGGGGGGAGGCGGGATTTCATTAAAAAAATATAAAAGCAAAAGTGGAAATCTGCCAAATTTTTCAAAAGATTGAAATTCTCTTCCTTGGATTTTTAAAATCAATCTTTGTGTCAAATTTTTTATTTTATTTTATTTTATTTTTTTTTGGGGTGGGGGCTTATATTTAAAAATGGAAGAGAAAATCAAAATTCCTTAAAAGTGGGAGGGGGGCTTACTTTCAGGATTTTACAGTATAATAAAATCCGAAGGAAGAAAGTGTCTGTAACGATTCCGGGTTCGACTACTCTGGTCTGCAAGTCGACCGTAGTTAAACGCCATGTTAGGCTTAATGAAAAACCTATGCTACATCCGATTCTGCTGTTAAAATATTTGTAAAAGCTTTTAAATATTTTAATTTTGTTTAAAACCTTCAAAAACTATTTCATATAAAACATGTAATCAACATTTCTGTAAAAATTTTTATCTCTAAGTACTTTTTTTTTTCAGAAATAGCACTGATTTCTTTCGTAGAGAGGATTTGAGGTGATCAATCCAGTATATTGGCGCCAACTACCGGCGGATTTTGAAATTTTTCTTCCATCGTAAACACAGTGCAGGACCTATTATCCAGAATCCTTGGGACCAAAGGCTTTCCGAGTTTTGGAATTTTCCGGATTCCTGTTTTTTTTTTTCATGATTCTTTGACAAAATTTGCATTTTATTCTGCTATTCTTTGACAAAATTTGCGTTTTTCTTCTACGATCCTTTAACGAAATTTCATTTTTTTGTAGTACTTTGTAGAAATTTGCGTTTTTTTTGCAATCCTTTGAAGAAATTTGCATTTTTCTGAGATTCTTTGACGAAACTAGCATTTTTTTAAATTTGAGAGAAAAATGAATTGTTTCTAATTTCGGGAAGAACGGGGGTTACCGTGTTCACCTGCCACCAAAGTAACAATATTTTATTGATTACACATTGAAACACAATGGACTGAAAAAAAATAGAAATCGGTAAAATTTTCGAAAAATTTCAGAAATTCTAAAATTTTAGTAAAAATTTACAAATTTAGAAAAATTTTTAATTTTTTTTTCTGGATTTTGGAATTCTGGATAATGGGTCATATACTGTAAAATGATTCTTTCTTATCAAACGTAATTAAAATATAAGAAATACATAGTACAGCATAATTTGCATTTAATTTTGCTTATGTAATCAAACAATGAATTATGTGGTGAGTCAAGCTGTTTTGAAACTCATTGATAACACTTTTTTATAAAAACTTTCGCACATGGATTATTTGTTAATATTTAATTTGAATGTTTTGTCCAATCGTTGAACTATTTCAGAAATTTAATACTGAGTAAAATATATATAATATAACACATGGGCTGAGATAAGTTCCCGGTCTAATAAAGAAAACACAACTTTTTAGCAAAGCTTTATAACTTTATGACTTTATAACTTTAATAAATAACATAACTTTAATAATAAATAATAATAATTTAATAATAATAATAATAATTTTATAATAATAATTTTATAATAATAATTTTATAATATTAATTTAATAATAATAATTTAATAATATTAATTTAGTAAATGAATAATAATAATAATTTAATAATATTAATTTAGTAAATGAATAATAATAATAATTTAATAATAAATAACATAATTTTATAACGAAAAAGCTTCAAACATTGCTCAAAACTCGTTGTTGTTTTTGGTCAAAAGTCAACACGCGCGGCAGCCACTTTGACAACAGATTTTTCATAGACAAATGTTCATTCAAAATAAAACCTACACGTTCCTTTGATATCTTCAGAGTCTGAGCTATCTCCTGCAACTTCACTTTACGGTTCCCCAAAACGATTTTGTGGACTTTTTTTATGTTTTCCGGAGTAACCACTTCTTTTGCGTGGTGCATCACTGGTGTCCGTATGACCACGTTTAAATTCAGCAAACCAGTCAATAATGGTTGATTTACCTGGTGCAGTGTCCGGATAATGTTTATCAAGCCAAGCTTTTGTTTGAACGATGTTTTTTCCCATCAAATAACAATTCTTGAAATTCTTGTTTATCCATTTTTTTGTTTATCAACAAAGTCGTTCAACTGAAACCACTCTAACGTTTTATCCACATTGCGAATCGTCATGCCATTTTTTCTGCTACCTTTTAAAAGTTAGTATTTACTAAAAAAAACATTGGTTCAGCAATTGCAACGCCATCTGTGTGCCAGACCGGGAACTTATCAGCCCATGTGTTATATATATATATATATATAACACATGGGCCTCAATAATAAAAATATCCTCATCATTTTTATTTGTAGAAATCATTTGTCATTTTTAAAATGTACTTTTCTACAATACAAACCTTTCAATAATAAAATCTTCATGCTGTTTGTTTGTATGAAGTCTTGTGAAAATGAAACGCAGATCAACAATCTGTCATTTTTGACGGGGTTATATACTAGTTTATATATAATTGCTTACATAGCATGTCGCAAAAAAATGTATTCACATTTGATTCCCATAACTTAGAATTTTTTTGTGTTGAAGCAATTTACTTTAAACAAGAAAGAGCACCTCTCCACTATCATCGTGATCAGCACCGCAACAACTCTATTTGGCTCTTGGTGCAAAACCATTAACCACTTGTTAGTTTTTTTACCGATGGTAAATGCATGAGTAGTGACTAGTGTCGACACCGATTAAGCTAGTCAACGCCTATTCTAAATGATGGTGCCTGGTGCAGGGGCACCACCTGCACCACCCTTGTTGCAGTCCTGATTGTGATGTAAGACCTATCTCAATCTATCTTTTTCAAACAGATGAATTGGTTGAAAAGGTAGAAATTAAATTTCCTGCATGTTCACCAGATCTCACTTCAATGGGATTCATTTTTATAAGGATATCTCAAAGATAATTTATTAGTTAAAACCAGATGTTATCGATATGAGAAGAGAATATTGAAAGACAATGTATCGCAATCCCAAATGAAAATATTTGTAACTTTGTTGAATACATTGATGTGTGGTATCAGTTCTGTTTGCAGTGTGATGGTCATCAGTTTGAACATTTATAAAAATGTATTTATAATTTTGTATTAAACTATCATTCTTTTAAACAAAGCTATATTTAATGTCATTTTAAAGGACACTCTGTATTTGTCAAATCTCCTAACAAATGTTTCAAAGGCAGTGGCTGCAGAAAGTGTTGCTGGCATTTGGGGTGAGAATTTTTGTTTGGTTATCTACAGATAACCAGTCATAAATAGTTCGATGAAGTGTCTGGTGTCAGAGTGCACTCTGCAGCAGCACCAGTCTTGTTACAATTCCCTTCAATAGGTTTCCCTTTCACATAAAGGTGAAAATAAGCGCTCGCCATTCTCCATTCAGTGATTAAATTTGAAAACTGGCGATTAAAAATATGGAAAGAACCGGCTAAATGCAAGATTTTCAAATTTCCTTTTTCCTCTAAAATTCATGATTTTTCCATGCCTGTTTGATGAAATTCATGATTTTCCCGCATCCGATCGACGAAATTCCTGATTTTTATGCATGCGATTGACAAAATTGATGATTTTTACATGCGTGATCAATGAAATTCATGATTTTTATACGCCCAATCAACGAAATTCATGAGTTTTATATGCCCAATCAACGAAATTCATGATTTTTATGCTCCTGAATGATGAAATTTGCTTTTTTTCTGAAACTAATTGGCAATAATACACAATTCCTGGAGATGTTGGCCATTTTTGGCCCTCAGGCCACAGGTTGTGCATGTTTAATGTATAACATCTTGTGAATTTAAATATTGCATAAACATACGTCTATTTTATTATTGTCAGATCTTAAGTCTAGACAAATAATTTAAAAAAAAGGTAGTTATGTAGTTATTTACATAAGCATGTAGTGTATGTATAACTTTGATGTTAACTTATTTTAAAATTTAAAATAGATTGAAAATTAATATCTTAAGTTTATTTAAAACAATATAAATTAAAATATTTTTATTTAGTACATAAATTACTTATTTACTGTAAAGTCATTATGTATTTTTAAAATTAAATATTCAGTGACATAAATGTATACTTATTGGTTACTAAAGAAATTATTCTCAGTAGCCAGTAATTTGCGACTAAAAAAATCAACCTACCGGCCAGTGGCTACTAAGCGAAATCCCTTATTTTCACCTTTATTTTCACAGCATATTGTTTTATTAACTATCAGTCAAAATATATTGAAAAAATACACATTTTTGCTGGTGGAGTTAATAAAACTTTTGAAATATGGTTAATCATTTGAATTGCAAATTTAGCACAGTATATAAATAAATACAATTTGTCTAAATGATTTGTGTGCATTTCAAAAACTTTTATAATACATTTTGATTAGGTACAAGAATGTGCATGTTTGGGATGCCTTGAACATGATTTGACTATTTTTGGAAAAAGTTTATCTATGTGTGACACAAATTTTGTGGCTGCTCTATCTCAAGAACTAATGCATGAAATTTCATTGAAATTCATATTCTGTTACACCTTGACATAAGTTGGTGTTCATTAGGTTTAGATCTTCGATGTATATATAAGCCACAAGGTAGCATTGCTTTTTTTTTTTTTTTTTCACAATTCTCTTGATAGCCATATCTCGGAACCTGTGGTATAGAATTTTGTAAATATTCATATTCCATTAGACTTTGGCATAAATTGGTCCTGATTAGTTTGAATTGTATATCACTCAAGGGGGGTGCTATTATGCTGTGTTTTTTAAGATTTTTATGAATGTTATATGTTGACATATATGGGATAGAATTTCACCAAATTTATGTAAGATGTTTATTAAGTATTTTGTTCACTCTAGATTTTTTTTAATGCTTTTTCTTAGTGTTGCATAAAAAAAATTAATATACAAAGTTTTATGATTCAAGCTCTAACTTTTTAATTTTCTTGTTAGTTAATTTGAAAATGTTACATAAAAAAGGGTGTTTGAGCCTATGTTTTTACTATTTTATCTAAATAACTGTGTCTGTGATGAATTCTTTTAAAGGAATTGCACCCAGTAATTTATACTGGCTCTACTCTTTCTCTGCAGCCATGTTGCCAGCCGTACTGATGATTCTGACAAGGTAACCACTTTTGGTGCAGATCGCACGTAGCAATGAGACATGGTACATTTTAAAGCCCTACATTACAAAGTTTGAGATGGATGAAATTTTTCTGTTAAAATCATATTTTTTTTATTTTACAGAAGCATAACTTTCTGAAAATGAAATTTTCGAGACCACTTATCAAACTATTAACATAGAAGTTTTTCTTTCTTTTAGGTAGCTTTCAATACAAAAAAGTATAAAGCTACCTATTGCAGCCGTTCGGAGGAAAGCAGTTCCGGAAAATTTCGATATATTTTCACCGATCATGACCCCCAGACCCCAAAACCACCCTCCGTTCAAATGTTGATTTATATATATATATATATATCTCCATATATATATATATATATATCTGACCTATGTCATACGATAACGCTCGTATTTATAAATCAATTTTGATGAAACTAATTGTGTGTATTAAGCTCACCAATTTCTCGACCGAGTTCGTTGGACAGCTTGGTCCGCCATTTTGTTTCAAGATGGCGGCCAATTAAAAATTTAAAACTAAAATAAATATACAAAAAAGTTAAAAATTCAAATTTATTTTTTAATTCAGTGTTAGGCCTTGAAACGAGGATTCCAGAGCATTTTTTGTTTTACCTCTATCTTAAAAAACGGCTGAGCTAGAGCAGTTTGAAATTCTAGGGTGGCTGACATTTTGAAACAAGACAGCACATTACAAAAATTTTCATTGTTGTAATAATTTTCCCAATCAAACGCATAAAACTATATATTCATATCCGTTAGCGCCAAATTCTCGCCAAACTTGGCGACATTTGGCGAAATATCGCCAAATTTGGCGACCAAAATAAGTCTTCATAAATGAAGCCAATTTGGCTATTGCTCAATAATTTGGCGAATTTCTTATTCAAATTCAGTATTAACGAATCTTTTGTAAACGTTTTATTTGCATTTTAAGTTGCTGTTTTCGTGTAACATTAGCTAAAATTTTAAAACGAAGATATAGGAAAGCTACCTTTTCCTCCCGGTACAGGCTGGAAGGACTTTTTCTTTTAAGTACTTTAAAATACATACAAACTAGTTAATAGTAAGAATAAAATATTGAAAAAAGTTTAAAAATTCCTTTAAAAACCTATGAATTTCATTTTGAAAAAATACAACATTATAATTGCATTTTTGGTGGCACAACATTGGCTGTAGAATTAGTCCCGGTAACCCTGGCCAAACGTCATAATCTTCTGCTGTGTGAGTGAGAAGTGGTTTGGATTTGTGTAGCACCCTATTGGATGACTTAACTCGCTTTTGGTGTGAAATTAACAATTAAAAATCCAATAATAAAAAATTAATAGTATAAAAAAATATATAAAATATGATTTTAACTGGGAAATTTTATCGGTTCTCTAACTTTTATGTTTAGGGTTACAAAATACACCAGGTCTCGATGCTATGTGTGAGCTGCATCAAAAGTGTTTCCCTTGTGAGTTCAAATCCTTATTTCAGTCATAGGTTTTAAAAAGGAGGAGGGGTTACTTGAAGTTAGTTCTATAATTTTAAAAATAATTACTTGTCAATTTTAATATCAAAATATCAATTAATTGTTCATTGTTATTCTCTCCTAGATTAGAGATTTAGTTAGTACAGCATCTATAGGAGAAATGAGATTGAGATTCTGGCAGGACACATTGTCAGAAACATTTGCTGTAAGTAAATATTTAGAAAAAAAAATTGATTGGTTAACATATTTAAATAACATTAAATTTCAAAGGTATGAAAAAAATATATTATTTAATTTATAATGTATAATAAATTAATAGACTAAAAAAATGTACTGAATAAAATTATTGTATCTATTATTATTCAAGTTTTTAGTTTGTTTATATCTAAAAGATGTATTTTTATTAATGCATTATTAAGATTTGTATATTTATGTACAAGTATCTCATGCTCTGTGTGATTAATTTTTTCCAAGAAACCATCATGTAATACAAAAATGTATAAAGTGAATTTATTTGAATGCACATAACATAAGAATGTATGCAATTTGAAAGGGTGAAAAAACTAAAATTTCAATCCTTGCAATGAAGTATTATTTTGCTATGTAAAATTAAAGAAAATATGTCTCAAGTACATTAACCCTCTAGCTGCGGGCGATGTTTCCATTTTCTTATATAAAACCGCGACCTATTTTTATTCATCACTTATCATAGTTATAAGGATTGAAGATCCCCAGAATTTCCAAACAGATTTATTTCAAAATAAATAAAAGCAGTTTCTTCATGTACATTATAAAAACAAAGTTTTATTTCAAAATTCTGGTAGGAATGTGGCATTTATAAATTCAAAATATTTCAAAAACTGCAGAACTTTCAAAATGACCTAATAAATGAAATGATATATATATTATAATTTGTAAATGAATCTCTCTATTTCTAAATAAAAGAAGGTAGATTCAATGAAGAAATAGAATCTCCCGATACTTAAATACTATAAAAATTATAGTGAACGTCAAAATAGCATTCTCTACGGAATTGTATAGAATAAGTGAAACGCGATAGGAGCGGTACCCGTGGCTGGAGGGTTAAAAGCTAACAGACTTTAATCATGTGATACAGGAACTGCTCTGGGCGAATTAGGATCACTTTCTTTCTCTAGTTCTTTCATTACAGGCTAAACTAGTAAATCTGCAGATCAGGAGCCTCAACGTCAACTCTAAAAGTCATTGTTTTTTAATCTCACTTTTCATATTGTTTAGCATCTTACAATCCACAATTTAATTTTTTTATATTACATACATATTCATAGGCATATAAAATACTTCGGAGGTTTCAGAAATTAAAAGTGTTAAATTAAACACGGTTTATACCATGATATTCTGAAATTCTTATAAACTTCATATTCATGTAACTTTTTAGATAAAAAAAATAAACTTGTATTAAAATAATTTTTTTATTTATGTCAATAGAATACAAAAATAATTTCTTTTGATAATAAAATATTGCAGAAAAATAGTGCGAGTTACTTGAATTTTATTATTTTGATATTCTTTGAAATAGGGTTGCTAAGCAACTAATAAATTGAAGAACAAAGTAAAAAGAAATGCATTTTAAAATTTGTAAAAAATATGAAAATAAAATGTTTTATATTTCCTGAACAGATGCAAAAAATTTTCCAATAATTTAAACAATTAATTTCTAAATTCTAATGAATGTATCAGCAAATTTTCAAAGCTATTGGATATATTTAAAACCTCCATATCAAAAATTTAGCATTAACAATTTTATGTTTAAATCCATTATTCAAATATTCTTCCCAATGATTTTAATTTCTGTGTCAATGTATTTAAAGAATTCAGTCAGTTGTGTTGTAAAAGTTTGTTTTTGGTAGAAATGTCTTTTTTTTTTTTTTTTTTACATAAATCATGTTACAGTCAAACCTCATTATAACAAACTTCAAAAATCCAAAGGTTATGTTTGCTATATCCGAACCATTAAGAAAAATGTTAGCGTTAATGTATAACGTAGTTTCTACGTGTATATTCAATAATGATGTATTTAAAAAAGGTAAAATCTATTAAATATGATCCTTAAAGAATTAAATTGACTAAAATCGATTACATTAAACTGAAACAATACCAATTAAATTAACTAACAATGAAGTCAAACAGAAATAAATTAATTTTACCTTTAATTATTGCTCACTGTTTTGATACAGAAATAAACGGTAATCTTCTGCTCACACGATGCCGATTTCAAAAACATGTTATGAATTTCTTTGTCTAGTACATTAAATGACTTCAACACTCTTTCTTCCACTGTTTATGTGGACAAAAACTTATTAATTACACGCATCGCTGCTGTAACACCTGAGATTGTGGGAATTTCGTCATTTATGTGCTCCTCTTCATCCGCATCTGATGCAGAATCTTCAGTATCAGAATGATTAATTTTAATTTCTTCCACAATCTCTTCATCAGTCGGATCTTCACATGTCATGACTTCGTCATCACATGTTTCAAACAATTGCATGTCACACACTGAGAATGATGAAAATTTGTGCTTTTCTATCCACATCGCTATAGGTAAATTTTCATCATCTTCTTCCTCAACATTCTTTGCTTCTTCAACATTCGTTGTATCTTCAATATTCTTTGCTAGACCTGCATGTCGAAAACATTTTCTAATTGTAGAATCCATAACTAACCGCCAAGATTTTTCGAGCATTATAAGTGCATCAAGAAAAGAAACGTCACATTTCACATTTTTATCATATCCCTCTAAAATTCATAAAATGAGCTGTTTCCTGTAATGGCATTTAAGACTTCTGATAACACCCTGGTTCATAGGCTGTACTAGAGATGTTGCATTCGGGGGAAAGAATGCAATTCTAATCAGTTGAAACTGTTTATCGATTTTGTGTGCACTACACTTGTCAAGCAGAAATAGAATATTCCGCTTTTTAGCTGACAGTTCACGATTCTATATTAGAAGCTCTTTTTCAAACAGTTCCTTAGTCATCCACGCCTTGCGGTTTGCTTCATAAGCAACAGGAAGCTGTTTGATATTTTTAAAGCATCTGGGGTGCTTAGATTTTCCCATCACTAGAAGCTTACGACGATCAGTACCACTCATATTGGCACACACAAGAAATGTGATTCTGTCTTTTGACAATTTTCCACCATTACATTTCTCCCCATTAAATTTTAATGTCTGGTTTGGTGTCATCTTGTAAAATAGCGTAGCTTCATCATATGTCATTCTCATCGTATTCACGAGAGATTTCATTCCAAACTTTTTCTTTCCATGTATCGATGTCGGATGTTGAAACACCTCCCGATTCTCTGACAATTTTTCCAGAAGATATGTTGTTCCGCTTCTTTAATCTGTCTAACCATCCATTAGAACACGAAAATTGAATTCCAAATTTACTGGCAAATTCATCAGCTTTTGACTGTAGCATTTGCCCAGAAACTGGTACATTTCGGCTTCTTTAAACGCTAAACCATTTTAATAAAACCTCTTTCACTTCTTGATGTTCAGCTTTTCTCAAAATTTTTTTGAGAGTTCAAATTTTTCCCGAAAGCAGAAAGTATGCTTTCTCTGTTTTTCCATATTGTTCCAACTGTAGATTTCGATAAATCCTTTTTTCGGCAAATGTCAGCTTGGCTACCTCCATTTTGTATTTCTCTTATGATGCTTACTTTTTCTTCAATGCAGTATGCTTTATGCTTGCTCGACAGGATGGACCTAATGATTTCTTAAAAGCGAATTTTTAACTTTGAAGTCTGGAATCAGAGATTATGATGCACAGGCTCTCTAGAGAGAAACATTAAAACGAGTGAACGAGATGAAATGACTGGAATACTTGTTCTGGCGCGACTCTGAGACGACCTTTTCCATTGTTCTCGTGATCTGATTTTTACTTCTCCCTCCCCTCTCATCTAGCACAGGTGCGTGTGTGCTTACTGTTCATACTTTTACTTGTTCTGCTCGAGCATTCCCACCTCCCAACAGGTTGGCTGTTTTTTCCTCTTTTTCTTGTCCCCCCCCCCCTTCATTTTTGGCTCTGTCTCCAGTCTTGCACACAGCTGTGATCAGGAATAAGGAAAAATGACTGACGGGTGGGCGGGTTCACACCTGCAGAGTGGTTTTAGTAAAAGAGAAAGAATGCAGTTGTTTCTACCCTTTAATAAAAAGACTTATCGCTGACTTGCACCATGTTTCACTAGCCGGCATACATTTTCTTATGAAATTGGAGTCAAAGTCCTGTTTTCACAACTGCAGAAAAAAAAAAAATCCTGGTTGACAGGAAAAAATGTTTGTTATAGAAGACGATTCTTAAGATTTCGGAGGTTCGCTATAAAAGAATAAATTAGCATTAAATACAATAGGAAAATGATGGGACCAAAAATTTCGTTCATTATATCTGTGTGTTTGTTATATACCGGGTTCGCTATAACAGGGGTTAGATTGTATAGCAAAAATGTGTAAAATGAGATCGTGCATAACTGGGCATGCCTGTGTTTTTATGTTTGTATTCTTTATTTTTATTACTGAAATACACATGTAAATGAAACAAAATGAAATAAATAAATACTTGTGAAGACACTTCATTTGTGATTTTCTTTAATAAGAACATATTAAAAAATAAAGATGTGGGTAAGGAGAGGAATATTGAATTTTTGAGCAATTTTTTTTAAAGAATATATCTGACATATCATTTAAGTCATTTAAATATCATTTAAATCATTAATATCATTTTTAATCTCTTTAATACTTAATAAGGACATTTAGTTAATTAATTTAAAGCTTAAACATATAAAATCAAAAGCATAAGTTTCAAATTGAATAGTTATGTAGCATCCCTATTTTAGCCCATGTCTAATTTTAAAAAAATACAGTTAATACTAAAAATACTTTTTAATTATTGTTATATTTTATGTATATTTTTTCACAGTATTCTAAGTACTGTAAATTTAAAAAAAATCTTTTTTATATTTATTCTTTCCAAATCTTTATGTAGCTCAAGAATTTCTTATTAAATAATAATGAAACATGTCAAAGACTTATTTTGAAAAGAAAAAAATCTAAAGCATCTCAGAATTTATAACTACATTCACTTAGATATTTTAATATGAATTTTGAATACTAAATAGCTATAAAGTTATGTAGATTATAAGTTTTCAAGTTGTGTAGATTATATGTTTTCAAGTTGTGTAGATTGTAAGTTTTCAAGTTATGTAGATTATACATCAAAATACTGTAACAAAACTTCACTATTTAATAAGGTGAAAGGTAATATCTAAGCACACAATCTGAAAGCACATAAAACATTTGAAATTATATATAAATTTTGGCAATTACCATCTATAGTCAGAAAAGAACTTTCTAACTTGAATAATTAATTTTCTGTAAGTTATACTGAAATATGTAAAAGACTTATTTTGAAAAATAATTTTAATATTTTTGTGAATCCCTGTACATGAACTATCGATTTGCATATATACTACATATTATGCTAAAATTTAGTTCAGTTAAGAAAAGTGCAGTTGAAAATTCTCTTTCAGCAATTTCCGTCAATAAACAGAAATGTATTCGAATTCTTTTGAATAACTCTATATGATCTATGTAATTTTTACACAGCAATATGCAAAAAATTAGTTAAATTTAAAAATGCATATCACATCTGAAAATGCACTTCCAGCAATTATTACTCAAATACAGTACTACTGTAACCAAAGTTTTTGTGTGTCCCTGTATATGAATGATAAAAGCTATGCACACCATATTCAACAGTAAGCACCTTGTAGTGCAGCGTGATGTATATCAATTTCAATCTATTTGAAACAGTGTAACATCATTAAAATACATTGCAAACAATTTTTCCCATAGACCGTAATGTAACGGAATTCTTTTGAGTGTCTCTGTAAACGAACTATGAATGCTACACACTTTATTTTCAATACTGAACATGCCATAGTAAATCTCAGTAACATATATCAATTACATGGCAATCTGACTATATTTATGCGAGCAAGAGATCAGACAGCCAGACCGAATTCATAAGCACTTTTCAACTATGTTGGAAAATATTAAAAATAATATTATTACTTTCCTTACCCACCTAACTGGTTTTTAGGTGCCTTTGTAATTATATAAATAAAAAGCATCTATAGTCGTCATCTGGTCCGTCCGTCTGTCTGCATATAACAGCGCAAAAGCTATCTAACTGAATGGTTTGAAATTTAATATATATAATCATTGCAGAATTTTATCAAATTATTTCAAATTTTATGAAAACTGATTCAAAACTTAAAAAGATATTAATAAAAGCTTTCTTAATTCTTTTATATCCTATCATACATAATTAATTCAATGATATCCCATGATTCTAGGTTGTCATGGCGATTACATCCAATTTAAGATGGAGTCATATTATTTCCATATTACTGAATTTAAAAACCGAATTTGTGTACTAAATTTGTTTAATTATAGCAATCGTATAATCTACTGACAGTTTTTTGGATAGATGTTTCCAGAGGTCATTTAATGGATATTAATTGGAAAAAGAGTCTAAATATGGATTTCAAGTTCTGAAATTTTCAAAGCTAGGTTTAAGTTTCCCATTCGAATTTTCAGTAAACGTCAACAAAAGATAAAATGTTGCTAAGTTAAAATGTACTTATTTTATTTTGGAATGAATCATCATAATAACAAATGACATAATTCAGTTTTTCAGTGAAATAATAACGATGATTTTTTTTCTTTTTTTTTTTTTTTTTACATTGTCTTGTGTTGAATATTTGTGCATAATATAATTTCAATGTAACAGTAATTAATTGTTTGTAAAAGTGTATTGAAACTTAATTTCATAAAATAAATTTAATATCTATGATATTAAAATCTGCACATAAAATAAATTTTGTATTATGCATTTTTGTATAAGAGTGCAACAGCTATTGCACCAAGAGCTGAATATTTATAAAACTAGTTATAGTACAAACGCACCTAATTTGTCACGTTTGACATACAATTTTCAACTTGTTTATTACTTGTCAATTCTCAGCATGCAGACAAAAGTGGAGGGTAATTAACCACTTCAACAGCAGCAGCCTTGAGCCTGTTTCCCTATCTCTGCAGCCGTTTAAGTTGTTAAAATTGGGAGAAGGGTCTATGTTGCACTAGATACTCAGGACATCACTAATCAATGATATTGATAGTCTTTTCCTAATTTCTGTAAAATTTTAAATATGAAACACATGTTCTTCTTCCAGACACCCATTCAATTAACCTATAGAAAAAAATCCAACTTTTGTACAAAGCATATATGCATAGATACAAAAACTGTAATATAAATTCCTGTTGGGAGTAAAATTTTTATAAAAAAAAATCATTTAGTTCAATGCATAAGAAATGCTTGTATCACTACATAAGGAAAAATATGTTTATTAATGAATGCATTGTAAGAAATACAATTTAAGAATCAACATGATTTATGACATTGTTTTACTTTAACAAGAGATCCTAAATTAGTGTTAAAACATGTTAAATTTAGCTGCAAGTTGCTATTTATACAAAATAATATAACACTATATTTTCACATTGTTATTTATCTATATTTTTCAGTTTTTTTTTATGTACAATTTTAACACGCTATATTTTTACAGCAGATATAATAAATAATATTTCAGTATTTTGATGGGTTGATGAATGTTCAACCAGGTCTTCAAAAATAAAGACCTGACTGACTAAAGATCTGACTGATCATTGCTCGACCCATCAAAATACCAGCTACAACCCATAGTTTGGAAACCTCTATTGTAGAGTGTAATGAATTACATGTATAGATAATACATTTGTTGTAAAGTTCAATAATTTTAGTTACATCATCTAATCTGAGTTAGAAATTAGCGGTTTTTAGTCATCAAATGCAACCAAGTTATTGCATTTCACGACCACAGAATTATGCCTATTTGTCAAATTTGGTGCCTAGCTTTTTTTAACTTTAATTTTTGTTTAACAAACACTCTCATTCATACTTTGATGTAAGTAGCCCATCACATGCACTTCAAGAGCACCTATTTTTGATAAAAGATCAGACAGTGACACATGTCTTGGACTACCTTGCACCTGTCAATCACCTCTAAGTTGACTTCCCTTTGACCAGTGATTGATAAAACTGACTTACAGATTACGTCCCTAAGATTTTTTTTAAACTAGCCCTATCCCTGGTTGTATCTAAAAGTTCAAAATTTCTTTTTATGGGCATAATTGCTTGCTAGTCTGTTTTGTATGCATATTTGCTTATGAAAATAATAAGTTAAACATTTTTTTAGAATCCAAATATTGTAGTTTAATCAGGCTTTACACTTTCATAGAAAGCCAATTTTTATTTTGTTTTAGTGACTAACACAGAGATAAAGTGTTTAATATGTACAGCTCCCTCCCTCCCTTAACACATAAAAATAGAAACAATATTATTGTTAACGTAGTTGTGAAAAAAAAAATGAGAAAATGTGATATAAAATAAAATTACAACCATGAAATGCAGTTTGGCACCTAGAAAAAAATTGTAGATGCCATTTAATGCCTTACTTAGAGTTCCTAATTTCTAACCCTACATCTAATTAAAATAATAAATGATCTGTTAAATATTTTCAAGTCTAAAAATATTAATTCTTGTTGTTTATTTTAGGGGAATCCACCTGAACAGCCGGTAGCAAGAGAACTAGCCAAAGTATGATGTAGTATTTTTCATAATTTTTTACTTTATTCTTTAAGGGAGTGGCAACAGTTGTAAAATGACATGTAAAACAACTGACATTGATGTACCTTTTTCTAAGAGACTAGCAATTGCAGTACTTTTTTAATTTTGGTTGTAACCAACCTGTAAATTGATCATTTGGCAAAAAATAAAAATTACAAATGCAATTGTTATTGTTACACAATTTCGAAAAAAAAAAAAAAAAAAAGAAAAGAAAAGAAAAGAAACAAAGAACTAAAAACGTAAAATAGCTGACACTGATCTACTTTTTTCTTGAAAAATATTGAAGCAAGTTCAATATTTTTTAAAATAATTTTGGCTCTATCTAAACAATAAACTGATTGTTCATCAAGAAATAAAAATAAAAAATAAAATATTTATACAATTTTTCAAACAAAAGATACCTAGTTTTATTTTTATTTTTTGTTGAATGATCAATTTATAGTTTAGATACTACTAAACCTATTAAAAAAATATTGAAATCGCCTAAAAAAAATGGTACATCAATGTCAGCGGTTTTACATGTGATTTCACAACTGTTGTCACACCCTTAAATTTTTATGCTTTTTACTGTTTATGCATTTTTTACTAATTAAAATAATTTAAAAATATTCTATTCACTACTTGTTTTCTATTATCTCACAGTACAATGATGTTCAGCCTCTTTTTTCAAATAATAACTTTGGTCGCGAGAACTTTCATTTTTCTCATAATTTTTGTAAATAAAATTTCATAAGAAACTAATAAAAGATTAAACTAGTTGAAGGAAGATTTAAAACCATTCATGCTAAAATTTTAGCTGACTTATATTATAGACTATTTCATGTAATACAAAACAGTTATTACTTTTCTTAAAAATTGAAAGAAAACCAACAATACAGTTGTTTTGAAAATTGATAAAAACTAATCTAAAAACTTAAAAAAAAAAACTGATAATAAATTTAAATATTATTTACCAGGTGTAAAATTTATTAAATATTTTCATCCACAAAATTGAATGTCACTATATATGAAGCTTTACAAATATGGTAAAATCTGGTAGCCAGCAAAAATTCTAGTTACCAGTAAAAAATATTTACCCTCCCCCCTGTCATTGATTTTGAAAATGCACAAAAGTTTTTTATGAATTAATTGAGAAAAAAATAATAACACATAGTTTAGAATTATTAGTTATATAGTTTAGAATAGTACATAATTTTAAAGATAATATAAACTAAGTTTTTCGATTAAATTTATCAAAAATTAATATCACAGAAAAAAAAATATACTGTAAAGCTTGAATTAACTGGCATGTTCAAGAAATTTTAATTGCCATTGATATAATAATAAAATGTCTGGATAGTTGATATCAACTATGTCCAGATAGTTGAGTGTCACAAAATCTATATCTAATGAGGGAGATATCAATGTAATTGTGCCTCTTTTCTTGTCAAAGTAAATCAAATAATTCTGATTTTATTATTTAAAAATTTGCATTTGATGAACTTATTTTTGCCAAATTAAAAAATAAAAGTCAGAAATATTTTTTTGCGTGACTATAATTTGTAAGTTTATTTCTTAATATTTTGTAACTTTGTAACAGCTATAATGAGACATCTTATAAGAATTTTAATTTAACATTATGACCAAGATGGGTAACATACTCTGCACTTATTGGAAAGAAATTGTACACAATTAAATGCAATAAACATATTGGTTGTAAAAAAATAAGCTTATTTATATACATAAACTGGATCACTTGAATTGTCTTTTAAACTTGGTTCTTCCATTAAAAGTATGAGAGAAGAGGAAGATCACTGCATGCTGCCCTCAGGTAGGAGTATGGGAGAGAAAAAATTTTGTTTATGCTCCTTTCTTAGGTAAATTTTTGTATCAAAAACAAAAAAGTCACCAGATTAAATAACTTGCACATTTGTCTAGCACTGACTAAATATCATATAAAAAAAAATGGTTTTGTATCTGGAATATGGAGGCTAATTTAGATGGTAAAATAAATATATTACAGCCAGCATTTATTTTAAACTATAGGTCGCTGACAATGTTTTGGTAGGCCGACAAACAATCAGTCAGGTCTTTAAAAATGCATCAATAATTTTATATATTGTGAAATATAATAAATTTAAATTACAAATTTAAAGGGGAAAATGTGTGAAAACTATCAATAAATAATTTCTTAGTTCAAAGTTTATTAAATGTTTTATTAAATATTGTGTAGAGACTGGCTCGAGGTTACAAATGGAAGAATTTCAATATTGAGATAAACTGTCGGATATGTCTGACTGTCTGTTTGTGCAAAACAATGCCATAAATTGCATTGTCCAGGGGTCAGGAAGTTTTGTAAAATATTACCAGCCAGAGATTTGTTTTCACCAGCCAGCAAGATGCAATATGCAGTGAAAAATAGTTATATAATAAAATTTATGTGACTGCAAAATATTAACATTTGTATAAAATTAAGAAAGATATGCAACAGAAAAAAGTTTAGTGTATCTTGTTGCAGTACTTACATTGCAGAAATTGGGAAAAACAGGAAATATAGCCAATAAATAAAAATACATAAAAGTTTTTGGTATATATATATGTTATAGACTGTAGTGTTTAAAAGACTACTTACAAATTCACTTGCCCAGTCAGAAAACTCATTTGCCAGTGGCAAGTAGAATTATGTAAATCTTCACCCCTGGCATTGTCTTTTGAACTATATATATTTTAAATCATCCATTAAAAAAATCTATTTCTTCTTGCTTGGTAAAATAAAGTTTTGTCTTATGATTATTTCACTTTCATACAGTATGTAAAAGTTCACGTTTTGTAGCATAGATTATACAAAATATATTACTGTATACCTACATATTAAATGAGTCACGAAAAAATGTAAATCTTTAAGGTGGGTTGCATAACAATAAAGTTTGAGAACCACTGTGGTATAGGATTTTAAATATTTTAAATAATATAAAATTATCTTGGTACTTTTCCAGTACAGGGGCTTTGGCATTGGTGTTTTTTTAAAACCTTAGCACAATTTGGGTTTTCAGAAAGTGAGATTTGCTGCTAAATGATATAATCGACTGTGAGGACAAATCTGATGAATTGTTATGCTTGTTTATTTATTTATTTACATATATATGTAGCATTTTGACGAGGTTGAGATATTACGATGAATAATATTCGATGAAAAAATGGCAGTCCTTCAACGATATAGCAAGTTGCAGTCGATATTAGCGAGTATGGCGAAGTAGAAGGCAATGAAATGAGTCCACCAAAGTTTTCCAATAAATCCAGCCAATCTCCAGACAAATAATTTTATTAGAAGACGAACAACACAGAAACAATTCCCAAAGGTCTAAAACTTATAGCCCTTGGGCTAACATTGCTTCACTTCATTGAATTAAGATGTTACTGGGCCAGTTGAATATTCTACGGACATAAAAAACATCAGACACATATTTGTTTAGCTTCCGAAAACGTCAAAAATCTCTCGCTCCGACGGCTGCAAGCTGGTTTTGTTCTCTCCGCGGAGACATACACAGAATTATGTCACGAGCGCCCAAACCGATGAGTGATAAGCTAGCTCCAGCCCAGCGAATGAGGCTAGAGGGCGAGGCTAAAACAGTAAAGAATCCCGTACTTGGGTGCGGATAAATTTTGAAGTTAAAATCCCAAGCGCGCGAAAAAAATCAGAGCAATAATAATAATAATAATAAAAAGAAAATGACTTTTAAAAAACATTCGAAATAAGAACGCGTCTCGGAATCCCATAGATTGGGGAGCTGATAAAAGCTACGAATGATCTTAAATTTTAGATTAAGATTTGGAATAAAATAATTATTAATATACGGATATTTACTTTTAAAAGGACTTTAAATAGGAATAGATATTATTAAGAATTAAGGAAATACTGACTATGACAGAAGTTAGATTAATTTTAAAATATTAATGCGAATAAAATGGAAGGGTACGAAGGAAATAAATTTTTATATAACATATATATATGTGAAGTTTTTACGAAGATGATTTTTTATTCCACGAGAAAATGGCAGTCTGTCAAAGATGGTGCATTATTGCAGTCGTAATCAATAATCATGGCGAGGAGGTTAGGCAATGATGAGACACCACAAGAGTTTTGTCAATAAGCAGCAGCCAATTTCCGGATAAATCTTTTATTAATGGACAGAAGCGATCCAAGTAACAGTTCCCACAGTATCCAGTATAAACTTATAGCCCTCAGGCTTGACGATGGCTCACTACATCGTTTAATAGATCGTAAAGAGCTGTTATGAAAATTCTATGTGACTTCAACACCAGATAACCATTTGGTTAGTACTCCCAAACACGACAAAAATCTACTCTCCAAATGCCTGCTAGCGCATTTTGTTAACCGTGCGTAGGGTTACTGATGATGACGTAACGAGGGCACGATTGAATGAGTGAGAGGCAAATTCAAGCCAAGCGAATGAGGCGCGAGGGAGAAGATTTAACACGAAAGAATCCCCCTCGTAGCCACATATGGATTTTGAAGTGAAAAATACCCAGCGCGCGAAGCAAAGCATGGAATAAAAATTAAAAAAATGGCTTTTAAAAACATTCGAAATGACAAAAACCTCTCTCAGAATTTTATAGATTGGGGAGTTGATACAAGTTACGAAGGAACTTAAAGTTTTAGATTAAGATTTGGAATAAGATAATTATTAATACAGTCGAACCTCGTTAGCACGAAATTGAAGGGACTGCGAATTTTTTTCGTGTTAACCGTCATAATAGTGGGGCCATCTATGTTAGATATAAAAACTAAGTAAATTAACTTACAAATATATCCCTGCTCATAAAATCACAAATTAATAAGAAATAGAGAATTTCATTAACAAATTTATCATAATTTTTTAGGAAATAATACATTTATTTACTTGCTAATCATTTTTTTAAAGTCTGTTATTAGATTTTGCTTCAATTTTTGTAGTTACTTTAGGAACGTATGGACCTCATCTAATTTGTTCAAAGTCCGGGAAGCATCTTCTTGTTCCATAAGGAAACGTTGTACAGTTTTCAATGCTGCGGTAGATTCATTTAATAACACTAAACTTTTCCGTTCGGTGTCAATTTCTTCATCCTCATCCAACACTTCAATGTTGTCATCTTTTATTTTTGGCCAATTATTTATTCGTCTGTCGTTACATCCGAAGTCCGCACATCTTTATCTATGCAAAAGTACTTGGAAAAAACAATGTCTAAGAAAGAATTTCCCGTTTTTTGGCTACATATCTTTTTGTAGACAATTCTATGACACTCTTTAAATCTTGTCAGTCATCCGTTAGAACATATGAAATCGGCTCTCACCGAGAGCAACAGCACAACCTTTGCTTTCTCTTGCAAAACTGCAAAAGTTAAAATTAAAACAATATTCTGGTTTCTTGCCTCTTTTATCCACCACAAGAGAGCAATTTCAGTTTATTCATTCATTCTTCTACTCATTCATTTTCATACTGGTTTGAATTGACTCACAGCATAAGCCGCTTCAATCTTTTTACGACTCTTTAAAATTGTAGAGAGGACCAATTATAGAAGAATTGCAGGTATCCCATACTTAGCTGCATTTTCTGATTTTTTCAGCACTTTATCGCTAACTTCGTTTAAAATTTTTTGCTTGGTTTCTAAAGATTACAGCTTGTTTTCGACTTATCTTTCACAGAGCAACTGCGAGCAGAGTTTCAATTATGTTAGTTAGGTAGTGAAGTAAGGATTGACACTTCTTTCCCTCATACATAGGGGAATTCGGAAACCAGGTTTATGTCACTGTCAATGCAGTCAACCGGGTAATGGAACAATCACTTTCAAAAAAAGAAGTTCCTTCACCCAAACTTTCATTGCGATTGATCTATAGCTCATATAGTTAATGTGGGAACATTTGCGCACATCAGAGATCAGAGAAAAGCAGGCATTAGTCAGGAATTTAGCATTTCACCATTTTCTGAAATCAATTTCCACTTTATATCTTTTTCAAACCATTAGAAAATTCTATTTTTAATAAGAGTATGTGACATGAAAGTTTAAAATATCGGAAACATTGCGTAAGGATTTTTTTTTTTTTTTTTTTTTTTTTTTTTTTTTTTTTGAGCAAAAAAAAATTTCGCCTTAAGCGGGATTTTCCGAAATTACATTTTGTGTTAAACGAATTAATTAACATTGATTTTCAGACTCATCTAACGGGACCTCAGTATTATTTCGTGTTAAGCGAAATTTCGCGTTAAGCGATTTCGTGTTAACGAGGTTCGACTGTATACGGGTTATTACTTTTAAAATGCCATTAAATAGGAATAAATATTATTAAGAATTAAGGAAATACTGACTATGTCAGAAGTTAGATTAATTTAAAGGATTAATGCGAAATAAATGCGAAGGAAATAAATTTTTTATATAACATATATATATATTATTATCGTTGTCTTTTATATACAATATACTTCTCTTTGTATATAAAAACAGATAAATTGCTTCTTTATATTAAATGAATTGTATAAATATTGAAAAATTGCTTGTATATATGAAACAGTGAATAGGTTGCGAGAAAATATGCATGAAAAATTTTCTTCTCTCACCAAGGTATATTGAAAAAGTACCATTATCTCATTTCTACAACAGTAACTATTTTTTATGTATATTTAGTGCTATTGTATTTTGTTCTTATTGCGGATTCATTATAAAAAGAGTAAATATATAATATTTTTTTCCACAGGTGTTACAAAAACATAAATTATCCAAATCTTGGTTTCAACGTTTAATATCAAGTCGTGTAAGTAGGATTTTTTTCTCTCTTTTAAAAATTTTGATTAAAAAAAAAAAAAAAAAAAGTGTAGTGGAATAAATCATTTGTAATTTTTATAAAAAGTATAATATTTTAAAACCATAGTAAGAGATACATTTATTATATTTATTTCAGGAATTCCTTTTAAATGATAAACCATTTTTAAATATAAAAGAACTAGAAGAATATTGTGATAATTCTGTCGTTCCTGTATACTTCTTAATATTGCAATCCTTAGGTGTGTATTTATCATTGGTTTTTATTTTTAGTATTAGATCATTTATTATCAGTTTCCATTTGGTTTGATTTTATCAACCCTGATGATGGATTTTATAAACATCTTAATACTAAAATTTATTTCACTCTATAATTCCTTGTTATCTTAATTTAAATTTTTGCTACACATTATTAATGAAACAAATAAATATAAATGTGCTAGGTAAAATTTATAAAATTATTTTTCATCTAATTCAATTCAAATGCATGATCCCATAAAACTTGAGAACTTCATAATAAATTAAAAGCTATAATATATGTATATAAGTTATTCTACTTTTTTTTTTGAACATGATTGTTATTTTCTGACAGAATATTTTTTTAAAGTGTTGTAGGGTTTTTACATGATATAATACATTTAAAATATATATTTGATGGAAACTGATTATTTGTGAATTTTTTTTATTTATATTTTTTAAATGAACTGAAGTATATATGTATATATATTTGATAGAAACTGGTGATTTTTTTAAAAAATGAAGTGAAGTATACATGTATACATCCATTACATGTCACACCTAATTTTCTTTATTAACATCTTTATTTATTTTGTGAATGCGTTAAATATATTATTCATTCAATTATTCAATAATGTATTTGTTTTCTCTGAAATTTCCTTTATATGTAAATAAAATTTTATTTTGAAAAAAATGATGTTTGAATTACTGTTACAAACCCTCTGTGTATCCTCTATTACAATAAAATTATATCCAATAATTTCCAAAATACAGTAACATTTGTCACATAATAATTCAGAGGCAGGAGGCATCTCCCTTATTAATTTCAGTCGCTAGTTGTGAATGTGCACATTGTTGTGTGTCATTAATTTTGAAGTATTCTCACTGAACTAGAAATGATCGCAAACTTTATGTATCTTTCATTCTCAATTTAAAAGGCAAGTATAATTTATTTAATAGAAAAAAATGTTTTTAATTCATATATGTGAAGCTTTTTTGGAGGTATTTTCCTCAAGTTTTATATCCTGCACTAAATAAGCCTGGCATTATGAAACAAAACATTGTATATCTTTATCTTCTGTTAGATTATTATTAAGGAAATTACCCCTATATCCTTATAAAATAAATTAATCACAAAATAATGAAAAGACTATGCGATCACCTACATAAATCTTAAAAGAGATTAACTATGGATATTAGTATTAATTTTTTGGGGGTTAAATTTTTGAAATTTTTATTCTCAAAAAGTGATGTTTTTTGTACAATGACGCATATAGAATGACCCAAACCTTTACATGATTGATGATTTTCTTTCATTCATTTTTTCTAGCCCATAGAGCGGAATGTAATAAACATGTTAAATATATATCTAAACAAGCTATTTCCAAACTATAGGTTGTGGAATGATTGATGAGTTCTTCAAAAATACATTAGTAATTTTATCTGCTGTAAAAAATACATTGAAAACAATATGCTATATATTTAAAGGAAAAATCATGAAGATATACAGGTAGCAATTTTTTTAAATGACTGTTTATTAAACTATGTATTTCATATTAAACTATGTATTGAGTGTGACTTAAGGCTAAAATAATAAAGTCTCAACCTGATATAGACAATCTCGTTAATACAAAACTATTGTAATTCACATTAATTGTTAAAATGGATTTTTTTATTATACAGTTACTAATAAACATACTTTTTATGCTGAACAGTAGACCCGTGTGAGGATTTCGCACTGCAGTCTAATATTGTTTAGCAATTTTTAATAATTTTTAGATGCAGATTAAAACTTCTAAAGAAAAATTAAGAATAAAAATATCTGCAAACAACATTAGTGAAGCCAGAATCCCATCAAAGTTACAGTAAAAATTGATCGAAGATAGCAAAAAACATGTGCAAGAAAAAGTTAACCATCGTATTTTAACTGCATTAGAGGATGACATCATATGCTTAAAGCAAAACAGGGGATAAAGAAAAATATATTGAATATATATAAAATACAATTTATAACAAAGTATACCTTTTATGCTACCCGTGAAATACCTTTTGCTTTGATCGATCAATGGTGTCTTTTTCTCCTAAGCATTTCAATTTCAATTAATCTTTTTAATCATAAATATAAAATAAGCCTATGTCACACTTTATCTTTTTTATACTATTTATTTTTTTAAATCATTGCTGTACATGATATATACAGTATTTTATTTTTCTGGCATCATTGTCTTGAGAAAATCCTTTAATTTCCTTTATGAAAACAATGCTGATTTAATTTTTAATTAAATTCAATTTTTAATCAAAAACATGTTTTAGTGAAATGTGAGTGTACCATGTCAGAAGCCGGTTCAAAAACCTTTCAAATGATACCTCATTCATTGTTTTGCATTTTGTAAATGCATAGAAAAACAGATGTTGACAACAGAAATAATATATACCAGAAGGACCCGTGCGAAGTTTTCGCACTGCAATCTTTGAGATTATTTCCTGGTACGTTTTAGCACTAATTTTTAATTAACTGATTTTTTTAAATTCAATCACCGCGTTTTAACGAAATGCAGTTGTACTTTCTCAGAAACTTGTTCAAAAACTTTTCGAATACCTCATTCATAGTTGTATGTTTTGTATGTGCATAGAAAAAAGGATGTTGACAAATGAAATAATATATATAATGATTGCTTGTGCGAATAAATTGCCAGAAAATATTTTGTCAAATTTTCTTATCTCACCAAGGTTATTTCTCTAGGTTGCCAAGACCCCTATACTGAAAAAAAAAACGAATTATAAAAAAATTTAAACACTGAATCAGATGTTTGGGGAATTTATATGCCAGCATGGCACAGATGTCATATACTCACCACATTGGCACGATTTTTTCCCTCGCCAATTTGGCGAAAATTTTGTTTTTGAATATTAGTTACAAATAGCATACAATAATAGCATATGATATTTTATTTCAATATAAAAGTAAAATAACGTAATAAATAAAATAGCTTCTATTATTTTAAAAAAGGAAATACAAATAAATAAATGATAGTTTGATATAAATAAATGTGGATATACATAATAACAATAATTTATAGAATTAAAATACGAAATAAAGTAAATAAACAACGTTTAAAAAGTAAATAAACAAAGTAAACAAACAAAAGTAAATAAACAAAGTTTTCGCCAAATTAGCGGGGGAAAAATCTCCGCCAATGTGGTGCGTATATGACATCTGTACCGAAAGCATTTCCTCAGATTTTGCAAAACTGTTAAAAAAATTTCGTAAATACGTAAATCAATATTTGGTACATCACTTTTTTGAAAGCCTATGGGAACTGAAACATGGGGCGTTCAAACTTTGTGGTCCAGCAGCCATTTAAGTGACATCAGACTTCGCTGGCATATTAACAGCTTAATGAAATACTAAAAAATAAATATTACAATTTTTGTAAATCCTAATGAAATGTATATTTGGAAGTTAATCCTTAAATTACGTAATCTACTGGTACTCCGATTCCGATACAGTACGCATATAAACAGCCATGATTAAACAAAGAAAACAAATAAACAATAGGTGACGCACACGTAAAAATTAAATTAAAAACCCGATTAAAAGCGCTATATTTTTTCAAAAATCACGCGCAAGAAATAAATTGACAATCATATTTTAATTGCATTAAAGGATGACGTCATACGATAATGCAGTATTTTATTTCTGTGGCAACACTGATTTCAGAAAACCTTTCATTTCATTGATGAAATCAATGTCGATTTAATTTTAAATAACAGCAATTTTTAATCGAAAAACATGTTTTTAAAAAATGTAAGTGTACTATGTCAGAAGCCGGTTCAAAAACCTTTCATATGGTATCTCATTCGTTGTTCTGCGTTTCATATTTTCTTATAAAAAGGGATGTTGACAGGAGAAATAATATATATGATTATTAAAAGAAGGTTTTTTTTATTACTATACTGCATTATTATTTCTATGATTATTCACATTAGAAATATCTATTACTATTTTTGCATATTATGCTTTGTCCGAAAGTTCCCCCTTTTTTTTAGATAGATTATATGAAAGCCTCTATATATCTACACCTACACATTAGGTGGGTCACAAAAAACTTTCAAATCTTAATATGTGTCACATAATAATAAAGTTTGAGAATCACTGGTCCAAACCATTAAACATAATAACTGTTTTTGCCTTTCTATGTAAACGTTATTAATAAACCAAACACCAAATGATATATCACTCTGATTTATGTTATAAAACTTTCAAAACTCTAGAGCCCTAAATGCTTGTGGGGGGAGGGGGGAAACTTAATAATTAGGTGATTATTTGTTACTTTAATTGAACATACGATTAGTAAAATAATGACCCACTGTAAGTGTAAAAATAGTTAATATTTTTTATGTGAACATGTAAAATACAAGAAATGATGTTTGATCCTTGATCTAATTATAAATAAATTTCAACATAAGTCTATCTCTTATATAAGCCCAAAATCTTCCTTTTCATTCAGAAATAACTCTTCTTATTTTGAAAAAATATATATATATCTCGGTTTTTCATACAGCTCTGTTTTTAGGGTTATGCTTATCTCACGAAACCCTATTTGTCTCACTTTTCTGTCTGTCTGTCACAGAGCTGGTTCTCAGAAACTGTATAAGTTACAGACTTGAAATTTTGTTTACTTACAGCTGAATACCTACTGTCATGCTTAAAAACATAAAATTTTGAAAAAGTCGTATTATTTTAATATAGAGAGATAAAAATCTAACAGCCTTTTCCTATTAAATTTAAAAAATTTTCGCTATAGCAGTTGCCAACAATTAAAAATCCACAATAAAATTCTTTCTACAATAATTAATTTTCTACTGAAATATTTCCATGTGAAAAATTAAATAAAAAGTTTCACCAATTGAAAAAAAAATTAATATGACGTCATATTGGCAATAAAACAGAAATTTTCAAACATTTCTCAATAATACAAGAAGTATGAGCATGAGCATGTGTAAGTACAGAAAGCAGGTTAATATGACGTCATAGAGAATTAAAAAGAAAATTAATCTGACGTCATATTGGAAGTTTAACAGACTTTTTCAAATACTTGAGAATAATACAAAGAAAGTATTAATATGAGTAATAGAGAAAGCAAATAGATATAACGTCAGCAAGTGATTATAACGTCATATGGAACGTATTGAATCATGATAAAAAAACGATTATGGAAATATTGGCATATTTTAATGTTTTGAAGTTCTCTATACAACATGTTTAATTTTTAAATTGATTTTTTTTTAAATGTCGCATTTAGCCCACATGACAGATATTATTATGACAGAGTATAATAGCGGGCTTCGCCCGCTATCAGCCGGTTCAGATTTTCGAAAAAACAAAAAAATAGACTGGTAAATTTTTACTTTATAAAAAACATGACTTTTTTATGAGAAAATAAAATTTATTTGGATTTATTAAAGAAAGGAAAAGTGTTTTGAAAAGAATATTAAACGAAACCCTTTGTGCAATCTTCGATCACATTTACCTACTTGTTTCTTGTTTTCCTTATGAAAACCAATCCTTAAAAAATTCATATCTATAGTATGTTGCAGAAATACATGATTTCTTTCAATTTCAATTCCTTTATTAATACTAATAGTTACAAACATTTGTTTAATAAGACGGCTTTTAGAAATCATTGTCATCATACTTGAAAAATTAAATCTACCTACAGTTAAAGACCTATAAGATTGGCTCAGCTAAATAGTTTTGAGCATTTGTTTTTCAAATTTCTGAGTGTTTATACATATATGTGTGTTTTTATGCTTAAACTAGTAAATAAAATTGCATTTACACATTTATTAAAAATCCATGCTCAAAATAATTTAATTATATTTTTCAGGTATAACCAATGTTCATTGTGATCATGCAGCAAGTCACATAGGTAAAGCTCAAGGAATATGCAATTTAATACGTGGAATCCCTTATAATGCTAGTAAAAGGCGATCTTTTTTACCTTTAGAGTTAATGAGCAAAGTAATTTTTTATTTCATTTCAAATATCTTGTATTAATACAAATATAACTAAATGCATTGGTTTCTTTTGAACACAGTCACTTCTTATGTAGATTGTTTAAGTATATGTTATATATATTCTTTATCACTGTATATAAAGAACGCCGTTCACACTTTATGGAAATTATTTTCACAATTAATTTCTGAACATATATGCCATATTCTTTGCGACAATTTTACTCTACTGTGTAGCCCTGACTCTTGATTATAACTCTGGATTGAAATTTCCATCATAGTCAATGTTTCCCGTAGTACAATCATATCAATTTTCTCCCACACCTCTTGGAAAACATTCTAAAGTTTTCCAATGTGTTGTGGATAGCACTTTCTAATGCTCGCTGTAACAAACACATAGGTGGTGATAAATAAAAGCTTATCGTAACATTGGATGAAACATGGCTTTATGAAAGTGAGTGCAGAAGAAGAGCAATTTTTATCAATTAATAGGAAAAAAAAAGAAATGGGTTTGTGAATGTAAAGAAAAATTTCCAAAAGAATTCGTGATTGCTGCTGTATTTTGTTATGAAATTAAATTAAAGGTAAAAAATCTGGTAAAGCTAAGGTGATTTCACTTTATTATCAGTAAAATATTTTTGAAAAAGAAATTCCAGCTTTATATGAAAAAGACATTAATTGAGCTTCATATGAACAAAATCTCCCAGCTGCTCTTCCATAACTCAACTTAGCAAAGAAAGGATCCCAAACGGAAATATATTGTGTCTCAATTGAAGAAATGCATGTAAAATTTAAAAAGAATTCATGAACCTTGAAAAGACTCTGGAAAGTTTTACAAGAGGTATTGGGAAAAATTGACATGACTGTAACAAGGAAATTCTATTATCATAGAAATTTGGAGCCAGAGCCAAAAGTCAAGGCTATCCAACAAAGTCAAATTGTTGCAAAGAATATGTCATTTATGCATAGAAATTAACTTTGAAAATCATTTCTATAAAGTGTGAACGGCCTTCTGTATTATCTGTAAATTGATATAATAAAAAATATATGATTTTGGGGGGTATTAATATAAGTGAATCACAAAAATGTTTCCCAACCAGTCATTAACCCTCTGCCTGCTCAATTTTTTTTTCAAAATCCTTTTGACCAATATCTAATCGGCCTTTATCTCTTATACTATTACATATTTCAAATCATCCTGTATATGAAATATGTAGTAAATTTACCATTTTCATTTTCAACCTTTGACTGGGAAATTTTTAATACAAAATTGCTTCAAAAATTGTAAATTATATAAATTTTTCTACAAATGTATTGTCCGTGGAAATCGCGAGATAAGCAGTCAGAGGGTTAAAAGCAGGGCTGCAGAGTCGGAGTCAGAGTCGTGGAGTCGGAGTCGGAGTCAGGCCTATTTTTGAACAAAAGAGTGTGAGTCGGAGTCACTAAAAAACAGTCCGACTCCGACTCCAGCTTGTTTTTTAGACAGTTTGAAGTGAAATTAAACCAATTCTATGTAATTTTAAATTTATAAATTGAATTATTATTTTTATATTTGAACTATATATACGAAACCCAGGTTAAACAGGTCCAATATACTGTCCAGTTTACAGTGTATATGAAAACTGCTTTTAATTGAAATCTCTAGTTTATATTTTATATTAGTATGCATTACTTTCTCTCGGTTTTTGGGGTTTGCAGAACCCGAGGTAATGCGAAAATTGGAAGTTTCTGCTCTTTTTGGAGTCTACAGAATCTGAAATATCAATGTAATAAAAAAAATTTCGCTTTTGTTTTCTTGTTGCCCTCAGATTCTTCAGGTCTGTAGGACCAAGAGTAATGCTGAAATTGTAGTAATTTTTCCCCTTTTTTTCGTGTGCATAGACCCCCCCCCCCCCCCCCCTGAAAAAAGTGGAATTATAATTTTTTTCTTCCTGAGTCTGCAGTACTCAATAGTGAAATTTCAGTCATCTTTCTCCTTTCGATATTCAGGTTTTGCAGACCCGAAATAAAGCCAAAATTATAAAGTTAATGCAGGAAATACAAAATTTTCCTCTTAATTTTTCTTCCCTTACATTGGAATTTTTTGGGTCTGGAAGACACAATAACTCCAAAATTACGACATTCTGCATTTTCTTTTCCAAGTCAGCGGGATCTGAAATAGTGAAATTTCCATTTTATTTACTTATTCAGAAATTCAATATTTCTATATTTGGATTTCAATATTTGGATTTTTCGGGTCTGCCGGACCCAAAATTGTACAATTAGTAAAGCTGAAAATATAAAATTTCTGCCCCTTTTTTACAAAGCCGTGAGAACAGAATTAATGCTAAAATAGTAAAATTTTCATTTTTATTTTTCTTGCATTCCCCCGTAGTTTTTCGGGTTCTGGAGACCCCAAATGATGCTTAAATTGTAAAATTTTTGCCTCTTATTTTTGGGTCTGCAGGAATAGGTAAAAAACCAAAATTAAACATCCTTTCACCCATATTTTGGTGAAAAAAGGTGAAACTTTTTATACTAAAATACTGTCAGAAATTTGCCACTGCAGTAAATGAGTCCTAGTCTTGACTACCTATCACAGCTTATACCCATAATTCATCCAAAAATATACACATCATATACTCCAAGGTCAAACAGGAATGTATCAGCAGGTTGCAGTGTTGCCAGTTGAGTTTTTTTAATGCTGATTGCTTGATTGCTGCCATTTTTTTTTAAATAGTAATATTTCTTTTATTTAATGACAAATTTAATAAAGCGACTATTACTATTTCAAAACAAATGACAGCAATAAAGCAATCTGAATAATAGGAATCAACAGGCAATACTAGTACTTTAGACGTCCCGGAGTCGGAGTCGTTTCCTTTAAAATTTCAAGAGTCAGAGTTGCAGTCGGACATTTTTCCCACCGACTCCACAGCCCTGGTTAAAAGCATGTTTAAATATTTGTAAAAATGGCCAAATTTTTTAATCTGGAATCATTCAAAGTTACTACCTACAAATCTTCAAATAAACACTATCATAATTTAATCACATAGAAATTTAAAAAAAGAAAAAAATTACTTTTGATTTTGGATATAAAAGTTGTGAATTTGTTACTTTAAGAATAAGTAATAAGTAGAGTAAATTTAATATCATATCACTCAATTCATAAAAAAGTGTTGCTACTAAAAAAAACTTCATTTTTGAAGTATTAAATATAAATTAGATAGTTTCCATCAAAACTTGATGGCAAACAACCTAGATGTTCCACAGAAAAAAATTTCATAACATCATTAAAATGGCAGAAATTTTTACAGAATGTATGCTAGTAATAGTTGAAAAAAAGAAAAACCTCTACTTTTAGAAACAGGCTAGGAGCTGGTTACATATTAACGTTTTTTTACAAGGTTAAAGACAACAGTACACTTCTGAGATAATTCAATTTTCAGATTTAAAAAAAACAATTCCTTTTTTCTTTCTTTTTTTTTTTTTTAAGTTTTACAATTAAAGGAATTCTTAACAAATAACTGCATTACAATACCAATAGCTTTTTATGTAAATATTTTCCTTCCTTCTTTCTTTCTTTCTTTCTTCTTTTATTTGTTTATTTATTATTACTGAAAATAATTATTTGCTTTTCTATATGCCTTATCAATCATTTGTAATAAAAAATATACAAAAAATTTTAGATAATTTTAATATATTTAATCAATGATTACATGTCAAAGCTTTTAATTTCAAATTTTGAATATAAAATCATTCATAAAAAAAATATTGGCGATGGTAAGTTTTCCTTTATAATAATGAATTATATTAACTTTCTTTACACGGATACAGGCAACAGAACATTTTGCAGAGAATTATGTTTTCAGATTTATACAAAAAAAAAAAAAAACAAAAAAAAAAAAAAACTCCAAGCTTTTTTTACTTAAATATTTTACAAATTAAGAAATTTTCAAAGTTAAAATTTTATTAGTTTTTTCAAATAAAAACATTTAACTGCATTACAGTACCAGTAAATGGCACCAAATATTTTATGTTAAAATAAAATTCCTACTTTCTGTTTTTTTTTAATATAAAATAATCGCATATTTTTCTTATTACCTTATCAATCCATTCTAATAAAAAAATATATGAAAAATCGTAGATCATTTCAATTTATTTAATCGATAATTACATGTCAAAACTTTTAATTTAAAATGCTAAATACAAAATCATTAATAACAAAATATTGAGGATGGCAAATTTTTCCATTATAATAATGAAAAAAAAAAAATCCTATTACCTTTTCCACCGGACACAAAATATATTTTACATTATTGAACTGAGTTATCAGAAAATTAACAGTATCTGAAAAACATCTTATACCGACAGTGGGATTCAAACCAATGCTGACTTTAGAGAACTAGAATATTCTTCTTTTTGGTGCATTAGACCACTTGGTCAGTACATCTTCTTTCAATGTTCTACTGAAATTAAACCAGTTTATCTCATTTTCTACCTTATTTAACAACAGAAAAGCACTCTGGAGAAAGTTGTTCATTGCGCAGCTCAGTACAGATGAAATTGTTCTTAAAATCACTTTTACTTAATATTGTTTGTAGTTTAAATATATAGTTAATTAATATGTCTGAAAACATACAATCCACACTCGCAACCTAGCAAGTAAGCAAAAAAAGTGATGATTAGATAAAATAAACTGCCAGCCACTTTCGTTTTTGCTATCATCACCAGAGGTTTGCTTTCATACAAAATTATTATTGATCATTCAATTCTGTATTTTTAATTTATTTTGTATCATCTTTCAACATATAAATTTAACTAGGGCTCACAATTGTGTTGTTTTACCAAATACATATTGTAAACAGTAACATCCCATACTGAACGTAAACAGTGGGTGCCATCATTTTGATTCTTAGAAGTCTGGACTTAGATTCTTAGAAGACTGCATTAAAAAGCTATATAACTTAGAAAAGAGGCGGGGGAGAAACTGTTTGACATGTGCTGAATTGTTTTCTTGTTATTTCTTTTTTATGATGTAAAATATTTTACAAATGGATAAATATAATACTTTTCTAAGGTGTTACTTAAAATGTGAAAATGTGCTATGTAAAATTACTGTGCATTTTTTTTTTTCATCAGTAGTTGCTGGTCAGTTTTAAAGCTGAAAATAAATTATTTTCTTTTTACAGTGTCTTAAAATACTATTACCTGATAATTGTTCTTTTATTTAATGACTATTAACCTTCTTTTAAAATTAATGCTAAATGTCTTTTAGTATTTATTTAAAAGCAGGAGTGTCATTTCAGATTTTCTTGAAGGAAGGGGGAAGGGGGGGGGGTAGTGTTTTCTTTGGACATATTAAATCTAGATTTTTTGTTCATTTCAAATGAACTATTTTTCTTGACGTTATTTAACATGCATGTTTTCAAAGGTTTATTTTTAGTGTCATTATTTACATTATATTTGTAAAGAGTTAAAACACTCAGCCAATAATAAGAAAATAAAGAAACAAATATTGATGAAAAGTAAATAACTTTTTTTTTAAGTGTCCCAACATTTCAATAGTTTGATCTACATTGTTTTATGTTTGTGGGGGGTCTCATGACCCCAAATATAAGCAATCAGCACAAGTCATTATATATTATTATAATCTGTATAAGAAATTTTAATGTATTTAATTTAGCTTAACAAATTATATACAACAATATTGCAAAAAGTACTAAGTGAATTGTACTAAGCTAAAAAGATCTATCAACCACTAACAACTAACTAAAAATTTCATATATTTTCATAAATATATCCAGGTCTAATAATTAATAACATATCATATTGTAGTATGAAATTTTTAAAAATTATTTTGCTTTATAAATTTCCTGGGTACACTGTTAAAAATACCAGTGCAACATAGAACCAAAATTTGGATGCTGTAACTTTATTGTGGTAAATTGCTGAACAAAAATACTATGCAATTCATATTTTACACTAAGCATCTTGTAGTGCATCTCAGCAGTGTACAGCAATTTTATTATGTTTGAAATAGTATAACATTTAAAATATATACTGCAAATGATTTTCTCCCATGGACTATAATGTAATAGAATTCTTTTGTGGCCCTGTAAACAAACTATAAATGCTACACATTCCATTTTCAATAGGGAATATCCTAAGGTAAACCTCAATAACATATACCAATCTTATTGTAATCTGAGTGTATTTGTGTGAGTTAGAGCACGGCCAGATAAACCAAAGTCATAAATACTTTTCAACTATGTTGTAAAGTGTTAAAAAATGATAATAGAAACTGTCATGACAATGTCATATGAATAAATGTCATAACAGGAATTAAGTTGTTGAATATAAATAAAAAATACAATAACATTTTATGTTGTATAGTGTCACAATATATTAAATTATATCAAACTATCGTTATTTTTTTAAGAAAACACAGAAGTGTAATAGAAGTAAGAAGTAAAATACTTTTTTGATGGATATGCTTTTCACCATTTATTATCTTATTCTTAAAACTCACGTCAGCAGTAGTGCAAACAGAAGTGTTAACCGGAAGCAGATTTGAATCATTCTTATTTGTATAAAGTACAGAAAAATGAAGAAATTCTTTGTCTGGTATGCATATAAAAATACTTTTTTGATGGATATGTTGTGTACCAAACTAAACCCAGCACTGAAAAGCCCAAATTGGTAGAATAAATTTGCCATACAGCTATTTGTAGGTTTTGTAAAAGAAGTCATTTTCATCTGTACAAAATGGAAAAAACAAAAAAAAAAAAACAAGAGGGAGAAAAACACACATAATCGAGCTCATGTTTTATTGCTGCAATTTTTTTTTCTTTCTCTTTCTCTAAAACTGTTAAATTCATTCTGACTGTTTATGCTTAAAGATATTCTGCATTCACATTTCAATTTTTTAATCTTTGAGAGAAGTTTTGACCAATATAACTTTTCTTCACCTTGACAATGTCATAAAGTATAAAAAATATTTATTATATTGCCTTATTTAATACAAATGAGTTAAATAACATAGCATGTTTCAACTTGAGTAGTAAAAAATGTTATATTGTGAGTCTGATTGTTATATTGACATTTTATCATAAATAAAGTGAAATAGCAGCAATGAACAAAATTATTGCTTGATTGAAAAATAAACCTGTAAAATTGAAAGAATGTTTTAATTCTAATTTTATTTATGGAAAAATATTTTTTAAAGTTTGACAATCAATAAAGCAAACATGTTACTTGTATTCCAGTACAAAATATCCCATCAAGATGTCATTCATGGAAATTTTAAGAAAAAATTGGAAGAAGCTGTATATGATATTTCTTCAGTTGCTCATCAACATCTAGTAATGGTTAGTATGGTTTATATTCATAGATAAGCAATTATTTAAGATAGTTTTTTCTTTAGTATTAGTCATACTGGTTTTGATTTATTTCTCAATTGAAAATTAAAAATGTAAAGTGCTAGTTTTAAAAGATAGCCCTGTAAACAGATAACACTTGTACAAATAATTATTTGTACATAACTAAACAAGAACGAAAAATCATGCGTCAAGCATAGATTATGTAACACTTTCCAACGCTTCCAAAATAATTTTACGAATCATACTCTT
Organism: Maratus michaelseni; assembly: GCA_963931845.1. Taxonomy (NCBI): domain Eukaryota; kingdom Metazoa; phylum Arthropoda; class Arachnida; order Araneae; family Salticidae; genus Maratus; species Maratus michaelseni. The sequence goes on along the minus strand of OZ007598.1, from coordinate 111,630,762 downwards.
CAATAAGCTAAAAGATAACATCTAAGTAATCCAAATACTTTTATTCAGCCCTGTATAGGATCTATAGATTTGTATATATACTACATAGGATGCTAAATTTTAGTTCAGTTAGGAAACACGTAGCACAGTTTAAAATTCTCCGTCTGGAGTTAAATAATACGGAAATGTTTTCCCGAACTTTTGTGCTTCCCTGTATAGGATCTACAGAATTTATACACAACACGTAATAGACAAAAAGCGATTTAAAATTAAAATCGCGTTTAGTAACTTAAAACGCACTTCCAGGAATTATTGTTAACATACAGTAGAGAATTCTTTTGTGTGTCCCTGTAAATGAACGATGACTGCTATACACACAATATTCTGTAGTAAGTCTCTTGTAATGAACCTTATATAAATTTCAATGCGTTTAAAATAGGGAAACATTGTTTAAATAAAGCGCAGACGATTTTTCTCCATAGACGTAATGTAACGGAATTCTTTTGACTGTCCCTGTAAAGTAAGTATAAGTGCTATGCACACCCTATTCCATATTAAGCTTCTTCTAATGCACCTTAGTGATATATATAAATTTCAATGCGTTTAAAATAGTGAAACATTATTTAAATAAACCGCAAATGATTTTTCCCCATAGACCGCAATGTAACGGAATTCTTTTGAGTGTCCCTGTAAAAAAACTATAAGTGCTACATACTTCCGTTGAAATAGGGAACATGCTATAGATAATGATTATAACATATAAAAATGGCAGGGCAATCCGAGCATATTTACGGGAGTTAGAGCACGGACAGACGGCCAGACAGCAGACGGCAGACGGCCAGACAAACCGAAGTCATAAACACTTTTCAACTAGGTTGGAAAGTGTTAATAAAATGTTTATTTTATTTTATTTTATTCAATTTCAGCTGTAAATTATGCCTGTAATTCTTGAATAATAACCAGTGAATTTCACTGGTTATTATTCAAGGATTACAGGCGTAATTTACTGCTGAAATTGAATTGAGAAAAATAAAAAATAATTAATTATGTGTTGCCGTATGCTGGGCTTTGTATGTCGTCTCATGTTTGCCGCAAAAATTTGCATGCTCATGATGACATTTCTATCTTGTGCTGCGGTTGCAAGCTGTCAGACATATATAAAAATAAGAGATGCCGAAGTTGGGATATCGTTCCTTGTAGTTCAGTGGTAGAGCCTCAGAGCTCTATTCTGAGGACCCGGGTTCAATTCCCAGTTTGGGACATTTTTCACTATGTCTGTTTACGCTTAGAAAAAACAGGATAAAATTCACTGGTTATTAAATAAAATGTACTGAAAAAAAAAAGATTATTTAAATATTATATGTAGTGTAAAAAGTACACCGATTTTGCTTTTGTGCAATACATTCTACAGTAAAAATCCTCTAATTCAACATGTTCAGGACTCGAAGCATGCCAAATTACGAAATTTTCTGGATTACAGGATGGATGTTGGGAAAAAGAGTAGAAGTTAGAATTAAACAAAAAATGACAGTAAACCATGATTTTTATTCTTTAAACAGCTTGAATAGAATAAAAAAAATATTCAATAATGTAAAGTACAACATATGTGCATGACTACAGGGGTGCTGAATATGTCCGATCCAGCGATCTAGGATCGGGAGAAATTTTAGCCATCTGGGGAAATTTTGTGGAAACCTATACAATTGATTTCGATTTTAACAATGTTTAACATAATTTCCTGAGATAGAAATTTGCGGTTTTGTTTCACGATCGTTTACCAAAAATTGCAGTTTTATTTTGCGGTCCCTGGCCGAAAATTGCAGTTTGATTTCGCAAACGTCTGATGAAGATCAGTTTGATTTTGCGATCGTCTGACGAAAATCAGTTTGATTTCGCGATTGCCTGATGAAAATCGTGGTTTTATTTCACGGTCGTTTGATGAAAATTGTGGTTTAATTTCTCGATCATTTGTCAAAAATTGTAGTTTTATTTCGTTGTCACTTGCCAAAAATCGTAATTTTATTTCGCGATCATTTGAAGAAAATCGTGGTGTTATTTCGCGATCTGTTGAAGAAAATCGTGGTTGTTTTTCGTGATCGTCTTACGAAAATCGTGATCTTATTTCGCGGTCGTTTGACAAAATTCACGGTTTTATTTCACGATCTTTTGACGAAAATCGTGGTTTTATTTCGCAATTGTTTGACGAAATAAGCGGTTTTATTTCACGGTCCCTTGTGGAAAATTGCAGTTTTCTTTCACGATCGTTTGACGAAAATAGAGGTTTTATTCTGCGATCGTTTGCCAAAAATCCCGGTTTAATATCGCGGTTCCTTGCCGAAAATCTCAATTTTATTTCGTGATAGTTTGACAAAAAAAAATACTTTTTTTCCGTGATCACTTGACGAAAATTGCGATTGTTTACTGCAGAAATGGCCGATTAGGTTTTTAAAAAAAATTAAGAAGCGGAAATCTGCCATTCGGCAGGCAAGTGACATCCCTGGAAACAAAACGGCACTAAGAAATCGGATGTATTGCTACATAAAAAATATAAATCGCCTCTTTGGCGATCAGATGCATAGCATAAAGTCACCAATTTTTTACATTTAGTCGCCCTGTGGCTGGTGGCGACCAGGAACACCATTGAACAAGAAAAAATAAAAAGTGAGTGTTTCAAACTCCCAAGAAAAAATATTAAAAACTTCTGCTCAGCTTAAACAAAGAGTATGTGAACCAAAAATTGTAAAACATATGAGACAATACTTCAGTAGTACGCCATCTTTAGAAAAAGAATCAAATCAAGAAGATCCCACACCACCATTGGTAGAAAATATTAAAAACCTTTGCTCAGCTTAAACAAAGAATATGTCAACTAAAAATTGTAAAACATATGAGACGCTTCAGTAGTAAACTCATTTTGAGGTCTACCCCATCTTTAGAAAGAGAATCAAATCAAGAAGATCTCACAGCACCATTGGTGGAAAACTCACTACAAGTTCTCACTGAATGGGTAAGCAAAAATATAAAATAATTTAAATTTAATAATGAGAAAAGTTTTCTTAATCAGTGGATAACTTTGAAGAAAAACATTCTAAAAGCTGAATTTAATAAAAAAAATCCTGAATTCTGAAAAGAAACCATCACTTCTAGATCAAGACAGCAGTATTATAAAAGAAGCTTTTACCAATCCTGATGTGTACGCTGATGTACTAGAAATAGTTTACCTACTTGAAAACTGCTTGAAAATTTGTAATGAATGTGTTTGTGAATCTGTTGGCTCTATTATTGGAAATCACATTTATAACAGAACCCTAAAATCTGATAATCTCTTTCATGAAGTGTTTATATCATGGAACTGACCTCTAAAGCTACAGAATTATTAAAAGCATCCTTAAACAGACATCATTTTCATGGTGGAAATTATCATTTCACTAGATTTTCTACAAGAAACAGACTCAAGATCTACAAAACATTAAAAGTGATTGACAACATCCACAAAGACAGTGGAAGATTACAGTTTCTCAATAATTGACAATTTATCAGAAAAGGTAATAAAAAAATTGTATTTGTTGGTTAAAATTGTGCATTTATTATTAAATATTAGGCATAAGAATTAGATTAAAACTTACATGCATTAACTTACCTTTCCAATAACTAGACATGTTACAAATTCAGTCTATAGGTTTTTAAAGAGGCGACTTGTATATTGCAAAATTTCCTATACCTACGGTAATACAGAATTTATTTTGGGGAAATTTTCATATGGATTGGGGGAAATGTTGGGAGTAAAAACATTTTCTGCACCCCTGCATGACTATAAAATGAAATTGCAGAAATAACTGTCATGCAATAAGTAGCTTCTTACTTTTTGTAGTAGAAGCTACATTAAAAAAAAAAAAAAATCGATTGAAGTAGACTTTTGGCAAAGAGCAGCAAGAAAATCTTGGCTGCAAAATTTGCGAGACAAAGCATCATACAAACGATTCAACTTGAAACTTAAAATCAAATGGCTATATTTATATCTTTCCTGATATAAATTCAATGATGTATCTTTCTTAACACAAGGATTATATGCTTAATATTTAAAAGAAATGATGTATTTTGGTTCATAGTTTGTTATATTTATAATAAATTATATAGCTGACAAAGAGTTAATCTTAATTTATTCACTTTTGATAGGCAAGAAAACTGAGTAAGGATGTTTTAAATAGTGCAAAGCCAGTGTTTCTACCAGCAGTAAGTATTTTCAAAAATAATATTAACTTCAATTTAAAGTATTGTGATTGTTAAAAATACTAGATGTGACTAAATTCTGTTAAATATACATTTAAAATATTTTACAGTAGCTAACATAATTAAAGGAATTTTTTATTTTAAAAAAATACATAGTAATATCTCTATTTCTTTTACATGAAATGCTCTGCTAAATTTTTATGATATACTTCTTAAGAAACAAAAAATATTAACTCAACTAAAAAGAAAAATAAAGTTTGAATTTTACACAAAATTAAGTATGTTTTATTTTTAAGACAAATCATTAATGTATCATTGAAATTATATAATTTTTAATATTACTTTGGTAACAGAAAAAAAAATCTTCATTTAAAAATCTCATTTTAAGATTTTAAAGAAATTAATCCCTAATAAAGAAATTTAACAAAACAATAATTCCTGAACAGCTTGTATAATACTTAAATAAATAAATAAATAAATAAACTTTTTACAACCGATTTACAGTGCCCATACATTCTTAATTTCATTGTTTTTTCTTTAGGTTTCACTTTTCTTTAAAAATCATTTTTTATTTATTTATTTATTTTTTTTTTTGCAGAGGCTGGGGGGGGGGGGGGGGGAGGCATCACATCTAGACTTCAGTGAAATAACTTTGCCTTTCTCATTATATACTGTAGTGTTTATTATTAAAGTTGTTTAAAATATTTAATAATATGCTTATGTTTTATCGTTGCAGTTGTTGATTTTATCATAAGAAATAACATTATATTGAAATCTGATGAAAAATGTTCTTGTTATAAAATAATATCCCATTTTTCTTTTTTTTTTTTTTTTTTTTAATGATTATCATATCAGTGCACAAAAGCTGTATTTTTGTCTTTAAATCTGTTGTTTTAGAAGAATATTTAGAAACTAAAATAAGTTGAACATTTTAATATTTCAATAAACAGCATAGCAAGCTTATTTACTTTCTTCTTTATTATTTAAATGTTTAAGAGATGAGAAATGTATTTTTCAAAAATACTTTTATTTAACTAAGATTTTGTATGTACAAATCTTGTAACTGATCTATTTTCATTAAATTATTTTGCTCAAAATTTTACGTATTTTAATAGTATGATATTATAAGTTTTTATGAAACGTATGATTTTGATTCATGTATCTGCTTATCTGTTCTACCTCTAGCAGCTTTTGCAATAATGATCATGTCTGAATGAAATTTTAACATAGGGGCAAATACTAGTATATTTCTGGATGAAATTTATAATAATAACAAATTTCAGGTTATTTTACAGATTTGGTAATAAAAAGCTGAAATGCATAGTTATCTTATAGGTCAAAATTAATTTTTTTTACTCACTAACTACTGCCCAGTACATGGATTTTTTTCACTGGCCGATTTTTTTAAGCACTGGAAAGTAACAAATTTACAAATACTTGATAAAAAAATTGTCAAATGGTCACAGGAAAAATATTCCAAAATTCGTCAAATGCTTGCGGAATAAATAAAAAAATTCATCAAATGGTGTCAAGAAAGAAATCATGACATTCATCAAATAATTTTGAAAAAGAAATTAGGAAATTCGACAAATTGTAATAAATCACGAAATTCGTCAATCAATTGTTGGAAAAATCATGACATTCGTCAAACGACCGCAAAAAGAAAAACTAATTTTGTTGAGGAATCGCAGAAATAAATAGCAGATTTTGTCAATCGATCACGAAACATATAACGAATTTCACAAAATTATTGCATAAAAAAAGTTTATTTCTTGAAACTATCATGAAAAATTTCAAGAAATTTATCAGTCTCAGGGAGGGGGAAAAATCCCAAAATCTGTCGAATGATCTCGAGGAAATATTGCGAAATTCGTCAAATGATCTAGGTGGATAAATCGCAAAATTCATCTAACAATTGCGGAACAGAATTGTGAATATTGTTGAACAACAGCAGAAAAATTGCGAAATTCGTCAAAGTTAAAAAAAATTGTGAATATCATCAAAAGGTTTCTAGAAAAAAAATCGCAAAATTCGCCAAATGGTTTCAAAATTTGGAAAGTGACAGCAGAAAAAAAAATCACATTTTCCATTCAATCATCACAATTGGCGAGTATGACTATTAAGTTTGGCCAGTGGTGGCAATAAAGTCAGTCGCCAAATTTTCAGTATTATTCGCCAAGTGGCATGTGCTATTTTTTCCCTATCAGTTATCTAAAAACTTTTTTTGTTGTTTGTTTACAAAAATGTGATATTTTAGGTAATATAAAATCTAACTTTGTTCAACTAAACTCTGTTATATTACTTTTTACTAAAAAAAAAATGGATAAATAAATAAAAAAAGATTTCAGCAATTGAAATCGGTTTTTGCCTGCTACACAGTAAATTGATAACAACTTTAAAAATATTGGTATAATAAAATAATTAGATGCAAAACATTTAAAAGAAAATGTTTATTATAGATTTTTTTAATTGTTTGCTTGCTTGTTTGAAATTACAGCAGGGTATACATATTTTCAAATTCTGTTAATTCAAAATAGAACTGTTTTGATTGTTTGACTTCCCATATTTGTTTAAAAAAAATAGTTTTAATTTATTACTTTATAAAATAAATGCTTACATATTCAGTGAATTTAATTATCACATAAATAAAAATATTTTTTATTTTTGTTTCTGTTATTTTAGTTAAAAAACAATTTTAAAATTTTAATATTTATTTTTACTAACACTTTCTAACTAGTGAATTTAAAGGGACACACAAAAGAATTTGGTACAGTAATATTTATGTACAATAATTGCTGGAAGCACGTTTTTAGTTGTGGCATGCATTTTTAAATTTAACTAATTGTTTACATATTGCTTTGTGTGTATAAATTCTTTAGATCATATACAGGGAAGCACAAAAGATGTCGAGTACATTGTTGTTCATTGATCAAAATTGACGAATGGAATTTTTCAACTGTGCTGTGCGTTTCCTAACTAAATTAGCATACTATGTAGCATTCATACATATCTATTGATCATATACAGAGCTGCACAAACACAATAGGACATTTTTCCTATTATTAATGATAATTATTGAAACTGCATTTTCAAATATGTTATGTGTTTTCCAAATTGTTTACTTAGATATCATTCTTCACCTTATTAATCTATGAAGTTTTGTTAGTATTCTTGAAATGTTAGAAAGTGTTAAATAATCTATGCTTGATGCATGATTTTTCTTTCTCTTTTTATATTGTTACTAATTTTTGTTGTTATTTTGCTTGTTTTACTATTTCCCCCCCTTAACCCCTTATTGGTAGTAGAAAAGATATGTCTCATTTCTTTGTTTTTAATCGACCAGCTACATATGCAGATGGAACCTACACAACCCATTTTTTAAAGCAGGGCTATACTAAACATGAGTTGACAAAGTAGCCCTCCCCCCAGGATAACATCTTTATGGCAACAGTTAATCCCTACATTTTAATACATAATTTAAAATATATATATATATTAAAGTTAATAATATGTTAAGTGGCATTACATCATTCAATAATAGTTTATTTCTCCTACTGATTATAAGACATACATTTCTAAATTTCAATTAGATGAATTAATCATACTATGTTTAGAAAAGATAGTATTGAATTATCAATCATTATTATTTAATCTTGAAGCCTTTTTGTGGTTTTCAAAAGTCATAAATTAGATTTGAAGAATATAAAAATAACAAGAAAACCAATGTCTTTTTTTTTTTTTTTTGATTGAATTATCCATTTTATCTGAAAGATCAGCAATAAAAGTGAAGGTAAAATTGAAAATAAAAATTTTGACAGAAGATAAATTTTTATATAAAGTTAGACATGACATATTTTTAGTAAAAAAAAAAATATATATATATATATATAATAGAATGTTAATTTTTGTTTACAATATGCTTGGTTAATTTTTTTGAGCTTATTTTGAATGCAAAATTTGTTAAATTGTAAGAAAAGAGATGCTAAAGAATGGTACCGTCAATCGGTGTTACTTAAGCCACTTATAAGACTTCTGCTAATCAAGAACATTTACTTTAGAGATTAACTAATTGTTGCAAAACTTGGGTCTGCAGTTACACTCTATGTTTACATGTATGAAAGTTTTCTAAAACATGTATCTTAAAAACAAAAAACAAATAAAAATAAAAACATGGTGGCTTAAGTTACCCCTCCATATGGGGTCACAAAAAACGTATTAAAGGCTAAAATAAATTGTATATATATATATATCTATATACATAAGACATAAGTATAAGGCATAAGTATGCTAAAAAATTATTTTAAAATAAAACTCCAAAAATTTTTGGTTTCATATTGATGTCATTAACTAAATTTAGTCATAAATTATGCTATGCATCAATTCAGAGATTTGTGAAATTTTGTTTAAATTACCCATGGTAATAGGCATAGAATTTACAAATACATGGATGGGTCTCAACTTAAATATAATTCTGTTACACATAAATATGTATGCATGTATAATAGAGATCAGTTGCCTATTTAACGTTACTTTTAAAACCTTCTTTTACTAAAATTAATTAGGATATTCTATATTTAAATAAAATTATAAGTGAATGTACTATATAAATATAAAATATTAAGGCTATGTAAAAATTAAAGTGTACAATCTCATTTATAAAATATGATATGTTTGCTGTTATTCACAAATTGCTTATAATGAAATCACAATGAAAGTTAACCTGTGAAAATGTCTTCTTTCAAAATAGGAATTTTTTAAAAACTGTTTTCCTTTTTTCATATATATATATATATATACAGTGCTGTTAATGAGAGTGCATCACGTGAAATTTTAATATTTGATTTATTTCCGGACTTGTTTGTGAAATAATGATACAGACAATATCACAGTGCAAAAAATACCCTTTTTTTATTAAATAAAAAGTAAATAATTATACAGTTTTATGTTTTAAAAAATTAATATGAAACATTCCTTGTCAGCATATTAAATATAAATAAAAAATGGCTCTATAGATAAAGACACCAATATAAGACTGAATGCTAGTCCAAAGTGTAAATTCTTGTAGTTAAAAAAAAAAAAAATGCCCAATATAAATTAATATTTAGTAGGCTTGCCTCTGGCCTGTATAACTGCAACACAACAGTGAGGCATGGACAAAATGTATTCAAGATTGATTTCATAATTCTAAACATGAATTATCGATTCCTAAGTTCCCGCAATGATTGTGGTTTCTTTTTATTGACAGCAGATGCTACATAATGCAACAATTTTCTATTGGATTAATATTAAGACTGTTGTCTGACTATTTAAGAGTCTCAATGGACTTCATTTAATCATTTTGAAACCTATATAAATTTAAATGCATCAAAATCAAGTCTTCTAACACAAATGTACTTATTGTTGACTGACTGCATGCTACTCTATGAACAATATAATGAGTAGAAAATCTTCATGTGATACAACGTCAATACTCTTTTTAGCTTGGAGTTAATTGAGCATACTTTATCATGACAACAGAGGTGAGTCATTTTAAATTTACACGCAGCTATCATGTCCTGAAATGAAGAATTTTTTCTTGTAATCAGCACTTTTACCCAGTGTCGCTACCACTTTTGATATGTCTTATTTGCTCATTAAAAAATATATATATTAAGCATGTTTAAGATTTTGTTTACTAAGCAGAAAAAAAAAACTAAGCAAGGTTTCTGCCCCAAGATGAAGTTTCCTTGAAATATATTGTTTATTTAATACTATAACGTGCGTAAGCATTTTATTATAATAACAGATAGTATCCATATATTTAAAAAGAAAAGCGCTTTCTCTAAGATTCACAAAAAGATTTTCCAAACAAAATTGATCTTTTTGCGATGCTTCAACTTTTTAGAAAGCTTTTTCCTTTGGAAACGGGAAACTTGTTTAGCCCTCACTCTCCCGGCTAACTAATGCCTGGAAGCAAAATCGAGAAGTGAAAAGAAAGGGATGAAGGGAGCGATCGCCATTCTTCCATGTTCTTTGTTTGACAGCGGGCTGAACGAACCGGATTGCAAGGGAATTAGGGGGATTGGAAAGAGATGGAGGTGTAATATGACCATTGTGTTGAAAACCAAGGCTTTTTTTTTTGAAGATTTGACAGGAAAGTTTTGTTTTTTATTTAAATTTTTTCTGCCATTTATAACCTTATTCTGAGTTGTTGCAGCGATTTTCAGAGACCGAAACTGAAGGCAGTGGGGCACCCAATCCTAAGTTCGTTTAATTCAAGTTTCGTTTGGAATGAACTGATCAGCATAGTGGGCGAAGCTTTGTTAGTTATAAGTAAAATAGTTCAAGTCCATGTTTTGTTATATTTTTTCACTATACAGTGGATGTCCCTGGTTTGTGTAACTTCTGTTACCAGATATAATTTTTTGCCTCTTCTTGTCAAAAGGGAATATCACATTACACAAATGAAATTTATAAGTGAGCAAGTTGTCACAATAGTCATTTTGGAATATTTGTTTGAATATCAGATACAGTTGACTGATTTACATTTTTCTCGGGAAAGTGTTTTTTTTCTCTCCAACCTTTGCTACCAATTATTTATCACCTTTATGTTATGATTTTAGAATAGTTACAAATAAACTCAACTCAGATTTGGCATCTTGATCAAATAATTAGATTGATGGGTAAATAAAGTGTATTCTGAAGATTTTTTTTTTTTTTTCTGAATGTAACCACTTTTACTAAGTAACAGAAGTTACATATGTTATTCTTCAAAATTAGCTATTAATTTAATGAAGAAAGTTTTTGGTCTATTAAACTATAAACATCATTCCTAATATATGAGGAGAACAAAATTGCTGAATTAAGTTGGTGTTGGTAACTTATGTTTCCTCATTTAACCACTCTTTTTGAAGAAGTAATTACCTTTATGTTGTGATTTTAGAATAGTTACAAATAAAGTCAGCTCAGATTTGGTATCACTATAAAATAATTAGACTGATGGGTAAACCAAATAAAGTGTATTCTCAATATGTATATTTTTTTCTGAATGTAACCACTGAACATCATTCCTAATGTGAGAAGAACAAAATCACTGAATTAACTGGGTGTTGGTAATTTCTGTTATCTCATTTATAACCTCTGTTTTGAAGAAGTAATTAATTTCTGAAAATTCTGTATATTGATTATTATGTAATCTATTAATTGATATACTCAATAATGGTTAAACAATCCCTAAACGTCATTTTGGTATAGGGATCATTTTTAAAATTTCTTGATGAAGTTTTAAGTATAAAATATACAATTTGGTAACAGAAGTTACTTGGTTATAATTTTATGCATTCTCCCTAAACATATTTTGGTTACATGAACTTGACTAAAGACATCTATTAGACACATTGATAAAGAGTATTATTAGATTACTTGTTCTTAAATATATAATAACTGCAATGTTTTGTCTGGTAGTGGTAACAGAGGTAGAGGTTACAAATTTGTACACCTACATATCTTTCAGTAGGTTTGCTAGCTTAAATAAATAACATTAACCTCTGCTTTAAGTTATTTGCTTTACTTTAAATCTTATACATCTACAAAATGCAAATATTTTGGCCAAAATGTAGAAAGAAAAAAAAAACTAAAATTTTAACTTCACTAAAAGTTAAAATTTGTGAGCAAAATTAAAATGACCCAGATACAAAATTTCATTAACTTAAAGAATGCTGATTTAATTGCACTTAAAAGAAGATGATGCAACCTATTTTTATATTGCACTAGTCTAGCTTATTTATGTGAGGATTAGAAACTGACTGATGCAATTGGAGTGGATTTTTTCAGCACAGTTTGGTTTTTGAATTTGAAATCACAGAAAATTAAATATTATGTACTTTTATTGAACAGCATTTATGTATACATGTATATTATTGATATTTATTTCATTGTAACTGCTAACTGTCAAAGTAGTGATCTCGTCAACTACAACAATGTGGCTGTTAGCTCGATGTAATGTCATTGAGTGGGTTCATTTTGCTTCTATATTTTTCTTTTTGTTTATCATTTTTTAATGAAATCTGTTTTTGTATTTTAATAATGTTCTATAATAATTGATTTTGCACCTATTATGTTTAGTTATTCAATATCTGTCCATTTTTATTCAATTTCCTTTACATCATGGTTGATTGGGCAATTTGAGTAAAGTAAATTTCGCTCAGGCCTATTTACTCAAACAGAAACCAATTACAATTTACTTATATTTGTGGAATATTGCCCTTGATAACGGGTTTCACAATATAAGTTTCTATTTGCTTCTTGTAATATCTTCACATTGTTGTTGTTGTTTTCTCCACAAATCTTTATTTTTTCCACTTATTTCATTTTGAGAATCTTACATTTTTGGATATATGTCTTTGTATTGTATTATAATTATTGGTTCATATACTGTTGATTTTTTATGTGATTTAAGGGTTATTATACACAAAAGTTTTATTATATTTATACACACATGCCTTTCAGCTACAAGAGTTAAAATTTTTAGCACTGTAACTATGGAAAAATAACTCAAACAGAATATATATATATATATATATATATATATATATATGTGTGTGTATGTTTTTTTCCTCTTTACTAAAGAAAAAGAGAAGGAAGGGGCAAAAATTGAGAAAGAAAACTTATTTCTCAATAAAAGGCACATTAAAACTTTAACAAACTACTAAAAAGCCAAAAATAACACTAGAAGTAATTCAATTAAAATATAGACTGCATATTGCAAAAATTTTATTTTAAGATTTATGAAAGAAATAAAAATTTATTTATAAAGCATTATAATTTAAGGAATACATGTATATAAAGATAGTGCTATAATTTTAAAAAGCAAAAAAAGCAAGAGAAAAATCAGATTAATAACAGGTCTTAGAAAAATAAATTTTAACGTACAAGAAATAAAAGTACCTGTAGTCAAAGCTTACAACTAAAGAAGATCTACCCTTTATCTCATACCCACAAAATGTTTTTCTAGTGGCTTTGCCTATATTAAAGTGCCTATATGCTCATTTAGATTTTATTAAACTGTATGTGGCTACAAAAGAAGAGTAAGTTATCCTGTAATTCTATAATGTAAAATTGAATCTTGCAAACAGGGTGTAAAAAGTCATATTATTATTATTATTGTTATTATTTTACAACATATATATATATATATATATATATATATACTAGCAGAACCACCCGGCTTAACATAAATTAAAATACAATAATATGACAATAACAATGACTACAATATGATTTGTGCATACTCAACCAAAAATCGATAAAAAAGACAATTAGAAAAAAAAAGCTTTACTTTAACTCAACCATAGTAAAATATAGCAGCTTTATAAATGAGAATGCACGATTTCCCTGTGCATACAGTATAAAAATATACGATTTTCCTGACAAAGAAAAAAAATTACCAAATGTCATAACATTTTGCGAAATTCACTTTCACATGGCATCTATCTATATTATAAAACAAAAACATATCCGTGAGTAATGTCGACATCATATGGACGGTAGCACCGACCTAATAATTAAATTTTGCTTGAACTGCATGTTTGTAACTACTAAATATCGCATAATTTCATTTTTTAAACTATCAATTCGAAAAAAAAAATGCACTTTCAAATAAAGTTTGAAAAGTTTATCTCAATTTACTGATTTTTTATGGATTTTAAAGTAATTTTAAAGCATGTATATTTTTAAATCTGTGTCCAATCCAATTACGAAAGATTAACTTGTTTGATCTTTATAAAGTTTCTAAACGTAGCACATTCAATCTTTATGCGGTCGAATAAAATAAATGTAGTCTCAATGTTATTCATTTGAAAAACGTATCTCAATTTACTGATGTCTTATGGATTTTAAAGTATTTTTAAAGTAATTTAATATTCTGGAAAATTGTACGGTAAAAGGATGTTAAACTTATACTTTGGCGACCAATACATTCTGTGGAAATTACGCTACTTTGTGTAATTGAGATAAAATACTAATATTTTGTGAATGAAAACCGGCACATGATTTAAAATAAGATGACACTTTCACCGGGGTAGATTTTTCCTCTGAACCGATACGTGTCTAGTTAAAACAAACTCTTTCACTTCATGAATCATGCACAAATGTGCATGTTTGCCAACTTAACGTAAGGAAATCGTTGAGCTAAATTGCTTGAAGTTTCGCCAAGTTTCTCGTAATTTTCAAATAGTTAAAATACATTATATTATGCACAGTAAATAATACATTATGCATTACTAACTCTGCAAGAATTGTTACTTTTCGCCTACAGTTAATTGAGAAAAACGACTTTACTTGAGTGCGTGATGTCACATGCTCATTTGTATTTAAAACATGAAAGCGATTAAAGAAATCCAATGCTACTGTACTCATAGAAAAATTTTAAACAATATTCTGAAATACTAAATTTAACTCCGAAATTATATTTACAATGTACTTTAAACAGAATTTGCTAAAATTGCGTTTTGAAATTATGTGATTTTTGATGCAAAACATTATTTTTCAAAAAATATAGTGTTCTCTTAAGAATTGGATAATAATTTTGAAGATAGTGAAATGAAAATGTCGCCACGTTGTCAAACGTATAAAAAATATATTATTTTTTAAAAATTAAAATAAATGTTTTATATTTAAAAAAATGTATTAAAATTTTTTTCCTGATAAACCATTTTACTTTTAATCCCATTTGTTTTAACACACATTTTTGAAGAAAAATTAATGGAAAATACCGTATTGTTTTCTTTAAATTAAATTTTTATTAATAGGACATCTACTGTCCACCTGCATCCAAGGAATTCAAATATGCCTCCTTGGTTGAGACTCAAGCTGAAAAAATTTACGATGTAATGATTGCTAAATGTCAATATTTGACAGACGATTTTTGATTATGTAGAATAAATTGAATCATGAAGTTTGAATGCGCAAAAATATGTTTTTATTTCTTAGAAAATTTACTTTAATATTAACAAACCAGTGGAAACAATTTGCCTTTGTAAAATTGGGAGGTAATTTATTTATTTTTCTCCAAACACATTTAAATACATGTATTATGTCGTTTAATGCACTTATAGTAATCTTTGTAATATGCGAAAAAAAATCACAACTGACAAAATTGACGTCACTTTCAGATTTCAAATTATAGTGAGTTAATCTGAAATTGGTTTATAAAAATATTGTCCATGCGCAGTTCCTTTGAATGGCAACGGGAAAGAAATTGAATTAGAAATTGAGGGGAAAAAAATAGATTTCTGTAATAAAAAACTATGGAAAATGTTCGAAAAAAGTGGTAAAGAATGGTCTGAGAAATTTTTTAAGTTGACAGTAATTTTACTCGTGTTCTAAAGTATATGTACACCAAGTTTCGTTCCAATTGGACAAAAACTGTAGATTTGTATAAGGAACATACATACATACCAAGAACGGCTTTTATATATATAGATAGATATATTATGTGTGATTAAAATTGGATTTTATGATTTTTATCCCCTACTACCAAGAATTGTAGGTTTCCAAAACAATTAAGCCTGATTTAACTTGCAATTAAACTGTATTAAGGAGCATAATCTATATTTTTATGCCTTAATTAATAAAATTTTAATAGCAATTGGAGAAATAACAAAAACTGCAAATAAATAATTTTATTAGCTAACAGCACAAATATATCAAACAAAATGTCATGGCAGCTCTTCTTACACTTGTACTTTGTAAAATTATTGTAATTGGATACATCTAAGCTTACACAGATATATATAATCTAACAAAAAAAAAGGGAAAAATAATTATTTATGTTAATTTATACATACCCACAGACCACAGAGTAAATATAATCGTATGAATGACCAATTATATTTGCTATGCAGTTAGTGGGCATTATTAACATTTAGTTCTTTAAAAAAAAAAAGCCTTTTCTTCTTTTATTTCTGATTTATTTTTATTTGCTGTGTTTAAGTCCAAAAGTAGAAAATATTCTTTCAATTTCTATTGAAGTAGTTCTTTCTATGCTCAACATTTTGACACACTAGCTTTTTTTTTTTCCTTTTATGTACATTATTTTACAATGGCAGCTGAACAGATGTTATCTTTCTTTTATTTTTCTTTTGCTTCAATTTGTTGTATATTTATTTATAAAAGTCTAATAAGAAAATAAGATATTCTTTTTTTTTTTTTTTTTTTTTTTCCTTGATATGCTTATTTTATATAAAAGGGTGAATAATTTGATTACTCAAAGAAAGTTGTTATAATAAATTTAATTAAATATTAATTTTAAATGAAATGCTTCTTATGCATTATAAAAACTTACTTTGTACAAGTATATTGTATTGTTTACAAGTTTAAGGAATTAAGCTTATAAAGAATTATTTAAAGCTTTTTCTTTTATTTTATAAGCAAAATATCTTTAAACATTACATATTGTGTTCATGTTAGATTTTAACACATTTTCATATCATAAAATATATATATGATTTTAATCAATAAATTTAAAAAAAATCATCTGATTTAAATCCTTGATTTTAATCACCCGATTAAATTGATTGACATCTTGCTTGCAAAGCCTCATTTTATGAAAAATCAATCTTACTGTTGTAGTTGTAAATAGAGACAGCCTTAAGTTTTAATTACTTATACTATCACATGATCTGAAATATATGCTATTGTCTCTCGCTTCTTTCGAGCTGCTTATCCATGCTGCAAGTAGGGTTATATTGAAGACTGAATGGAACCAGCCATTAACCCTCCAGCCGCGGGCGATTTTTTCATTTTTTTTTTATATAAAACCGTGGCTTATTTTTATTCGCCATATATAATAGTTATAAGGATCAAATGTCACCGGAATTTACAATTAAATTTATTTCCAAATAAGTAAAAGCAGTTTCTTCACGTACATTATAAAAGCAAAGTTTTATTCCAAAATTCTGATAGGAATGTGACATTTATGAATTCAAAATATAACAAAAATGACAGAACTTTCCGGATGACCTATTATATGAAATTTTATCTGTATTATAATTTGTAAACGACTCTCGATGTTTTAAAATACAAGAAAATAGATTAGATGAAGAAGTAGCATCTTCCAATGCTTAAATACCATAAAAATTGTAGGCAACGTGAAAATAGCGAACCTTTCAGAATTGTATAGAATAAGTGAAACGCTATATGAATGTTGCCCGCGGCTGGAGAGTTAATGTAAGCAACACACAGAACATTTGGTAAGTAATTGCTTCGATGAAAAAAAAAACTTGTGTAAAGTTCAAGAACTGAAAACAACTATTTTTTAAATGTTCTGATTGGTGGAATTTGAACTGATATTTATTGTAGGAGATACAAATAATGATATATTCATCATTGATAAATTTATAAGAGGTGAACTACACAGTGTGTTTTCGACCATATTACTCTTGAAAAACCTGCTGATGAGGAAATATCTGATATTTTGTATGATAGGGGTAGTACATGTGATTGCAAAATTATGTAAGCAGACAACCATCTGGTATCCCATATTTCTAGAGATCTTTGTAGGATTGAGAGAGAGGAAAAAAACAAACAGTACAGGTGAACTTAAATAGCTTTATTGGGTTTAACTTGTTTCTTTCTCAGGAGGGGAGGTAGGAAATGGTGTTTCTTAGCTTACTAAAAAATATTTTTTTTTTTTTTACTAAACCTATAATTGTTAATGTTTGACTATATTAATAAATCTATATTGTTAATGCTTGACTATATTACAAAATCTATATTGTTAATGCTTGAATGTATAACACATCTAAAATTTATTTTAAAAGAAAAGTGACAAAACAAAAAGAATATAAATTGTAAGATTATTTATTTTAATTTTTTTTTTTTTTTTACTAAACCTATAATATTCTACATTATTAATACTTAAATGTATAACAAATTTAAAATTTATTTTAAAATGCAAATTGTCAAAACAAAAGCATAACCAATATTACAAATATTTTATTTATTCATAGATGAGAAGTAGATCAATTTTAAGAATCTAACACCTGACTTGTGCTTGACTAAATCTCTTAAAATTTAAATACTAAATACTTTTAGAAATACTTAAAATTTAAATACTTTTAGAAATATTTTAATTGTAATTTTTAAAAATGTACTATAATATTGTTTAAATGCTCTATTTTACTTAAGTTGTAGTCTCTATTTTAATTTAATATCATGGAGTAAATAATTATAGGTGAAAGAAAGTTATTATGCTTTCTGTGACAAACTTAATACCAAATTATTTCTGCAAGAAGCGCCAGCAAAGTTAACATTTATTGAATAGATAAACCCAAAAATACTTATGGGGAAAAGTTTGATCTTTGTGAAAAAGATACGCTTAACTAAAAGTGACTCACTCCAAGTTTCAAATCTTTCTGGATCAGGTGATATTTTTTCTTCTTTTTTATATGAAAATAAGTGATGATGTATATTTTTTTAATGGAATCTTAAGAAATTTATTTGTTAAATCACAGAGAAATATTTTTAAAACTCTCCTTTTTTTTTTTTTTTTTTTTTTTAACTGTTTTTTTTCCATTATCTTAAATTGTGCTTTCTTTTGATTGAATGCTACTATTTCAGAAGAATATTATTCACCTTTTTTAATCAGAAAATTCCACCATTAAATAAAGTGAGTAATATTTTCAGAAAATAGTAAAAGTAAGTACTGTCTGTCTATTAAAACTGCTGGTAAAAGCATCTGATTAACTTGTCTTGTAACAGGTAGGTATATTGGAAAAGTACCCAGAATTAGCTGTATAAGTTTTTGATTAAATTTGGTTGTTTATGTCATAATGCTTTTCTATGGAAATTAAG
Source organism: Maratus michaelseni (assembly GCA_963931845.1). NCBI lineage: Eukaryota > Metazoa > Arthropoda > Arachnida > Araneae > Salticidae > Maratus > Maratus michaelseni. The sequence continues at coordinate 111,611,721 of OZ007598.1, read as the reverse complement.
ATGATTTTCAAATATTACCATTCATTAAGAAGAAAATGGCGCAGTTGGATAATTCATTTAAATGTTAAATTATGGATGCTAAAATTTCCCAATGAGGGTCTTAAATTACTCTAATTAGTTTGAAATTTGGTTAATACATATGTTAGATATTCTAAATTATCTATCTATCTATATATATTTAATGGAATTTTGTGCAACTGTTCGAAAAATATAAAACATTTTAACTTTTTATTTTTCCTATAATAAGTAATCATTCTTTTACTTTAACAGTTGCTTAGCAATTTTCATAACATGTCAGAAAAAGAAAATTTATTAAAATAAATCATTCATCATGGCTTTCCCAATTATGAACAATTTCGAAAAAAGTTTAGATAAAATATAAAATAGTTAATCTTCCGTAACTGTTTCAATGGACAAGGTTAGCATCAAACATCAATGATACCGGCAACAATATAGTTTAAAATGAATATAAATATACTATTAAGGTACAAAATCCACATTACTGCACAAAATCACATTTGCTAAAATATGCCATTTGTCAGTGGACCTGATTATGAAAGATTATACAATAGGTTTAAGTGTATGTACATAAGTGAATATTTTGGAGGTGAGTAAATAAAGTAGTTTTTGTCAAACTCTGCACCAGAGAGCTAAAGTATACAACAATAAAATATGTGTATGGAATGTTCACATGATGGAAAAGTTTTCTTCTTGTCATGATTGGTTTGTACGGATTTGGTGGAGGATATAGCAAATTTAGTTCTAAATTTATTTGAAAAAAAATCATGTTGCAATGCATAGTGTATGTTAAAGGATGACCGAGCTGGTCACCATCAGAGGATATTTAAACTAAAATTGCAACATTTTATTTCCAAAAAAACTTTTTAAGGGAGGGTGATTTTGGTATTGTGAATGTAACGAAATAGATCTATTTAGATAAGAACTCTTATTATTTTTTAAATATACTCTATAATAATCACCAAAACTGATTTTTCCAATGAAAAATTATAAAAACATTGGGTTTTTAAATTAGATTATGTCTCATAAGGGGAGTTTACGTTTGCACAGTATTTCATTGTGTGAGTTTTATCAAACTTCTGCAACAAATGTTGATGTTTCATGGTTGACAGGTAATGTCAGTATTTTATTAGGATAGAATAAAACCTTCTGTATAATGAGACGTTATTGTAATAAAAAACAGTTTAAAATGTACTTCATAGATATATATTAGAATATTGAAATGGCACAATTATTGGCAATTGCAAACATAAATTCAATTGGACAATGGGGGGTTCAGAGGGATTTTTACACAAACTGTAAAATAACAATGTAATGTAAGTTTTTGTGGTGTGATTTAATAATTAAATTTTTAACATGCAGCTGGTTTAATGTGTATACATATTTTCAATGTCAATACATTTTTTGGTACTTCTCTATTATCCCATCGACCACTTTTCATAACAAAAAACTATCGTCAAACTGTAACGCCAAATAAACGGGAGAACGTTGCCATTGGAATATCAAAATAGATAAATAAATAAAATATAAGAATTTAAGGTCACAATTGTTATTTTAATTAATGAAATAACTAATAAGTCAGTAAAACATAATGAAAAATACACGCAAATGACGAATTAAAAACCACTTGACATAACAAACACGCATAATGCTTCTGACATCAAGTAAATGAGACTGCATTTTGGGCATTTAATCTTACAGTTTGGCAATAGTTTTTTTGTTATGAAAAGTGGTCGACGGGATAATAGAGAAGTACCCATTTTTTTTGTCTTGGATCTTAACTTTAAAATAAGTTTAATTCTCCAATTAGAAAGAAATTTCCAAAAATATATTTAGCAATTGTTGTCAATAACATTTTAAGTTATAATGTGCCAAATGCATAATTAAATAAGTGGGTAAGTGTTCGATCGAAGATCACTCAAAGGGTTTCGTTTAATATTCCTTTCAAAACACTTTATCCTTTCTTTAATAAATTCAAATAAATTTCATTTAGCAACCAAAAAAAAAAAATTTTGTTTTTTGTTTTTTATACAGTGAAAATTTACCGGTCTATTTTTTCGAGTATCCAAACCAGCCCTATAGCGGGCAAAGCCGGCTATTATATTCTGTCATAATAATATCTGTCACGCGGACTAAATACGATATAAAAAAAATAATTTCAAAATTAAACATGTTGTACACCTTCAAAATGTTAAAATATGCGAATATTTCCATAATCGGATTTTTATCACGATTCAATATGTTTCTCAAACTCATATATTTACTATTCTCTATTACTCATATTGATACTCACTTTGTATTATTCTCAAACATCTGAAAAATTCCTTAAACTTTCAATATGACGTCAGATTTTCTTTTAAATTCTCTAATGACATGATATTAATCTGCTTTGTGTACATACACATATACTCATACTCCTTGTATTATTGAGAAATCTTTGAAAATTTCCGCTTTTTATTTCATTTTCTACATGGAAATCGTCTGATAGAAAATTAATTATTGTACAAAGAATTTCATCGTGGATTTTTAATTTTTGGCATCTGCTCTAAGGAAAAGGCTGTTAGAATTTTGGTTTTTTATCTCTATTTATTAAAATAATATGAATTTTTTAAATTTTAATCTCTTTATAGCTGTTATTCAGCTATATACACAAAGTTTCAACTCTGTAAGTTACATAGTTTCTGAGAATAGCTCTGTGACAGACAGACAACAGAGCAGGAGTAACAGGGTTTCGTGAGATGAACAACCCCCCCCCCCCCCCCCACCAAAAAAAAAAATAAATAAAAAAAAAATTAAATTGTATAAAAATTATAAACTGTACAATAAAAAAGAAGGGGGGGGGGGGCGGGTTAGCTTGCCAGCATTCTTTTTCACTTAAAAAAAAAACAAAAAACAGATGAGATGTTTTAGGATATGTAGGCAGACAGCTCTGGATCTCTGCATAATTTTACAAATCAAAACTGGTAATTCAGTCCGAAATCTTTTAGGTCACATTCAGTTCTAAAATATGATTTATTATATTACATCAATACCAAAGGCAGATTCAGCCCTTGATTTAGAGTAGATAAGGAGGGAATCTCATCTCTGAATCTTAATGATGCCTTTTTTTCAATATAAACATGCATTTTAATGAAGAAAAATGTGTTGTTTTGTAGAAAATTTATTTGTCATCGTGGTAAAGGTTATGGCCACCATTGGATTTGTCCCTGATAAATGCAATACGTACATAACATAAAAATATATTTTTATGAATTATTTACGTAATTTTTTCAGATATGTCTTGTTTGGATAATGAGTATCTAAGATATTATTTCTGATTAATATTAAGGCTGAATATAATTTAGATTTAAAAATAAAATTATTACAAAAAATGTATATATATATATATCATGCTATTTTCTAAAAAAAAAATCCACCCTAGTACTTCATCAAATATATCACTAAAGTAATTTTTTTGATTTTGTTCTGTTTTTATGCCCTATTAATAAAAATCCTAAGGAATGCTAATTTAGATATAATTTAAACTAACAATTGCAGAATTCTGGCAAAACATGAGATTCAATTTTACATATTTTCTTGTTATAATAGAATTTTAGGATGATCTACATAAAATTAATTTTTTTTATGTTAAACCATTAATATATAATAAAATGTTTCATTTTCATTTGATTATGTCAGGTGTTTTTTTTTTTTTTCAGGTAACATGAGTTAATTTTTGGAAAAGTGGGTTTCTTTCAAATTCTCGCTTAACCCGCGAGAACTCGCTAGATTTCTTGTCACACCAGAACTTAATACTTTATTCACAAAAAGATGTAAAATGATAAAAATAAAGTTTCTGAAATTTAATTTAAAATGATAAAAATAAAGTTTCTGAAATTTAATTTAAAATGAAAAAAAGGGTTTAAATAAGAGTCTTATTGCAATAGCTGGGATAAAAAAAAAGTATGATGGTGAGAGAAAAACTCACGCGCGAGTTCTCCCGGGTTAAGAGGCTACTTCACTCAGGCAAAAACACCTGCTCGCTAATGTTAATCCAATGGGGGAAATAATTTACGATATCTCGTTCGCATTTCAATATTTTTAAATGATTTTTTTTTGCATTGGATAGCTGAGGTCAATCTCTATGCATGCTCTTTATCAATTAAAAATATTGAAATGCGAACGAGATATCGTAAATTATTTCCCCCATAGGATTAACATTAGCAAGCAGGTGTTTTCGCCTGAGTGAAGTAGCCTCTTAATTGACTGCCACTATGTAATAAAGTGATAAAATGAAAAATGTTCAACATTAAAATCTTAGTCGGAACAAGCTATAAAAATTTAGCAATTGTTAATGTTTTTTTTTAGAGGACAGTACAATATGTGTGTATCATTAAAAAAAAAAAAGATTCTAGGTAGGCCAACATAAGGATTGTAAATTAATGCCAGGGAAATCTAAATTTGCCCTTTTAACACTGATTTATTAAATTTATAAAAATAAACACAAATATTTGTTTTCCTAAGGAAATGTATCAAAAAAAAAATGATCTCATCATTTTTTTTTCTTTATCCATTTTAAGTGATATAAAGCAAACTGTTTTTGGTATAGCAAACCAAGGATTGTCTCCTTGGTTGTAGCTAAGACATTGCAACAGAGCAGTACTGACCAGCCAGCAAAGTCAGGGGAGGCTGTGAAATTTTGTAGGGCTAATTCTGAATGTTTTTACAATGTTTAGTAATAAAACACTGTATTTAAAATCTCAGTTTTAGGAATTTTCAGTGTGGTTCTATTTCCAGTCTCTGTTAATTTTGAATGTACTATAGACTATGATTTTTTTGTAATAAAAGAAATCCAATAAATAAAAATACCAAAATATTTTGAAAATAGCAATTCAAAAGTCAAATGAAAAATTTATTAATCTTTTCTTAGTTTACAAAACATTACCTTAAATTATACAGCGAGTTCTATAAGAGCCATTTAGCTTTAGCAGATTTATACTTCATCATTTGTATAGCAACTGCATTTCCTATTTGTTCTGCTGTTTTGGTTTGTCCATAATAGTCTACAAATTCCCCATCAGGGTCAACAAGATACATTATTATTGTATGGTCTACAATATAGTCATTATCTTCATCTTTTGGTCCTTCACTAAAATAAACCCGGTATGCTTTAGTAACTTCGCGAATTTGATCACGATTTCCAGCCAATCCAAGCAGTTTTGGTGAAAACTCTTTCACATATTTAGCCACTGCTTCTACACTATCTCGTTCAGGATCAACAGTTATAAATAACGGCTGCACTTTAGGAAGCTGAGGGCTGTTTTTGTCGAGATCATCTACTACTTCAATCATTTTTTCGATTTCTTCCGGACAAATATCGGGGCAGTGGGTGAACCCAAAATAGATAAGCAGCCACTGGCCTAAGAAATCTTCACTCTTACGTGGAATGCCATTGTGATCCACTAAATTGAATTTCCCACCTATTGCAGCTTTTCCAAGCTCTTTACGTCTTTCTTTTTCGATTTTCATTTGCTTTTCCTTTTTTACATATTGCACACCGGCAACAAAGATACCACCAATGCCTAAGGTTATCATTAAAGTTTTCCACGATATTGGGCCTTTACCTTTACCATAAACTTTTTCCTTTTTCGGTAGTTGATTAATAGTGCTCAAATTTCGCATTTGTTGGGCACGACCGAAGATATACGCATCTCTGCTACAGCTGGAATAAGATGCTGATGATTTAAAGCATACTGGAATATCTGAACTAATAAGCTGTGAAATACCGCTATTTCGGGGAGATTTTACTAACCCGAACTTCAGATTTCTATTTACAATAGCCAACTTTTGAAAAAAATATTTAAAACTAGAATTAACTAGAGCAGACATGATATAATTATCAAGTTATTTATATGAAGCACCGGCTGAATTGCCGTAACACACAATTTGACGTTTACGTATTGAAGAAGTATATTTTAAATTGTATGCATTGAAGAATCACTTATTTAATTATTTCAGTTTAAAATTACTTTTATTATCTCGAAATAAATGTATGTAACTTATAAATACAGCAAACGTCCCAAATGTTTGTTTACGATATGAATGATGCAATAGTGAAGTTGAGATATCCTACTCCTGATCCTTGTACATCTTTAAAATCCATGGAGCAAAATCGCGTATGACTGCGTTACCCGGTCGCCAGAAAGTTACGTGTTTAGAGTTAGAGCAAACAATCAGTGAAAAAAATATGTCATTTTGACGCAATTATACTGATTTTTTAAAGTTTTATGAATAAAAATTTACGTTTATGATGCCATTTTTCGTTACGAAAGACTTCCGCCGTTCTTTGTTTAAGGCTATTGTCTCTACTAAAATTTTATATTCCCATATTTCTAATGTAGCAAACGAAACATTTTTACCATCAATCTTAATTGGTTCACCATTTATCCCAATAAGTTATTTTTTACGAAATAAATTACTATTATTTTTTATTGTTCCAGTTAAATTCCAATTCTAGTGTTGACGAATTCCATGCTAGTCCGATCAACATGTGACCTAGTCGTAAAGTGGTCGCCAAATTAAAAAAAAAAATAAATAAATTACACTCCTGCAGAGCAAGCAAGTCGGATCCATTGATTTTCTTTTGTTTTTAATTCGCCGATCACTCACTGTAACCGGTCATATTAATCGATTTAACTAATTTCTATAGCTTCATTTTTCATCAGAGTTTTAATTCATGTACAGCAAGTTAGCCTTAAGATGGTTTTTTGAAAAGCTAAAAAATAATAAAATAAAATAAAACAAATAAATAAAAATTTTACGAAAATGTTTTTTCTTTTTTATCCCAGCCCATATAATTTAAACTACACCCAACAAAATGTCAGCCTAACCTTTACTAGAATTCGAGTGACAATAGCTTTTACAAATATCTGTCAAGTGTTTGCAATAAGGAACAAAAATCTTTGGAACAGATGCTTTACACTCACGGAAACATGTAAACATAAGTTTGGCGACTTTTTGGTTGGCGCGATTTTCAAGACCGCGCTAAACGAATAACTTAATACAATGGCTAGGTTGCCATTAAAGGAAAAAATCCCCTAAATTTGGCGACTTTTTTCCTTTTTTTAACCGATTAATATTTTTTTTTCTGTGTGAGTGTAAAGCATCTTAGCCAAATCTTTAAATATATTTAACATAGTTTCTGGTTTCTTTTTTGAGTAACAGACTTCAAACTAGAGTCCTGCATACACACTCCCAAACTTTCTGCTTAAAGTCAACCCTCGTCAACACGGAACCCAAACCAAAGCCCATACACTTCAACTTCAACCCGAATCCAAAGTGAAAGAAAATTAATCCATATTTTAATACAATTGTGGAAAAATAGTCTACAATTTTATCTTTCTTGTGGAAAAATGAACACATATACACTCATTAATATTCAAATATATATATATATATTATCTTTTTCATTTGAAAAATATTTAAGACTTTCTTTAGAAAAATCGGGTGACCTCAACCCGAAAAAGTCAAAACCTGACCTGAAATTGAAACATTTAAAATCAACCCCACCTGCAACGAAAAATATTAGCGTGAACCCGACCCGAGGACAGGATCGGGTAAATACATGTTACTAATACTGACCCGATGCAGGACTCTTCTTCAAACAAAGGAGATTATTGTTATACAATTTACCATTTGTAGTATACTTATACACAGTAAACACTAATGATATACATTTGTATATAATTTTTTTTATAAAATTTAAATTATTCTAAAATACAGTAAAATTCAAATTATCCAAACTTCAGTCATCCAGATCGATATCAGGAACAAAATGTATTTAAAAAATAATAATATCTTTCAATGCAAATTGTTTGTGTTTTGTTCATAAAAATTAATTTCTTTGAAATTCTTTTTTTAAATCGGCGTTAAAATATGCTTAATTGGATTTTCTGAAATCTGTATTTGGATAACTCTAAATTATGGTCAATGGCAGGGCTGCAAAAATCTAGACACCAATGGGCCGATTCCCACCACTAAATTTTTAGTATTCTTCTCCTAATAAGAATACTGATAAAATTTTTTATACTAATACTATAAAAATATACTAATAAATTTTATCAGCCCATTGGTGCCTAGATTTTTGCACTCCTGGTCAATGGCAAAGTAATTACCTTTGTTGGACATGTTCAAGCTCTGTATCTAATACCTTATTTTAATTAAACTGTTTGTAGTAAAAGCAATATTATTAAAAGGTGTACACTGAATTCTTTAAAGCTATCCTTTTAGAAAGTAAAAGTGATTTTAAAGAAATTGTTATTTCAGAACATGCTTCTCCCAATTATCCGAATTGCATCCAGAACACGTTAATTCCGATAATTGGTGTTTTACTGCAATTAAAATTTGTCACAGTATCTAATGCATAACAACTCAGTAAGGTCAAAACATGTTTAAGTGATTCCCATTGCATTCAATCGCTGAAAAATGCCATGTCATATATACGAGCATCCAATTATGGAAAAAAACATTGCCATATTGTGCAGGAGAATCTATTACCAATTCATTTTTGGGTACTTATATGTTAGCTGGGCATCAGTAATAACTCACCAAATTTTGTTTCAATTGGCATTATTTAAATTCAACCTTTTACGTGAGATTTTGTTATTTGTATTGATATGTTTGTGTTTGCATATTTTATTATGATTATATTTTAGCTATTTTTAAGTAAGTTTTTTTAAGATATTATATTGCATTGTTAAAATATTGGCTAGTTGTTATTAGCTAATGTTAAAAGATTGGCGAGATAAAAAAAATTTTTACGATCACTGGTGTCCAGCTAACATTAAAGTATCCATTTTTCTATGCTATTCATCTTAAATAAAAATTAAATGCTAGTAATTTTTGTATCCACTAAAATTCATTATGAAATATTGGTTAAATCAAGATTATGAAAGATATCTTAATAGTCACTATTACTTTCATTTCTTGAATGCCAACGAATCTTAGCCACTCTGGTGCATAAATAAAGCCTATCTATATGGCAATTTATATTTTTTAAATGCTTGTTTTTGTATAAGTTTGAAATAGATTTTTTAGCTTCTTTTCATTGTCAATAATTACCAGTTAAAAAAAAAAAAATTAATTATTCTTTTATTTGTACTGTTTTAGGTTTCCACAGCAGCTTACCTGGGTAAATTACAGAAAACAGAGTTTGATGTCTTTCATCCCAAAAATCAAATACGAAATAACTGGCTTCCTATACAATTATTGTGGCATAAATTTAGAAATAAATATTAATCTTGTATAACGTTGTCATTTATCTCAGTCTTTACACATTTAATGGTGAAAAGAGAAATTATGTTTAAAAAATTATGTAAAACTCTTTATAAAATTTTTGTAATTATTCTTTAACATTCTTTTTACTTTCCTAATCCAATTATTTCTTTGTATAAAGTGCATAGTCTACCTTTCAAAGGAAGTTGTGAAAACATTTTGTGGAAAAATTATCAACTCACCTTCGTAAGCATGTTAAATTAGGGATACACTGAATATTTTAATATTTGTCCAAACTGAATACATAAAAAAAAAAAAAAAAAAAAAAAAAAAAAAAAAAAAACCTTTCCAAAAACTGTTGAAAAAATTCTTACATAACTGCTATTTTTAACTATCAATTAACACCACTGCTCCTTGCAGCAGTAGCTTGCTTTAGCTCCACTGCAAGCTTGCAATGCATAAAATTACATTTAATTTAAAAAGAGATTGCTTTAACATTACCTATTTTGTTGTTTGAAAAGAAAAAAAAAAATCATTAATGACAGTATTCATATGAATTAAAAAAATTAAGGAATTAAATGAAATTTAGGAATTTTAGGAATTAAATGAAAATTGTATATTCTCTGGTAACACTTTACTTGCTTTTTCACATATGGGATGTTTCTAAACTAAATGGAGCAAACTTTAAAGCTAAAAAAGTGATAAAAGGGGATCAAGACAAAAAGTTTTTGTATAGAAACTCTAGCTTGCTTCCAATCCACTTATTCAGTCAAAAATTCAGTGCATCTCACTCCAAGCTGAGCTCTAATTTTTGTTTGTAAATTTTCAGTACTGAAGATAGTGTGCAACAATATTTTCAACACTTTGCTTTTTGTGAAATAAGATGACGTCACAAGAAATGCTGGAAATGGCGACCATTTGCATCCAAACAACACTAATGTTGATTATTTTTAATGCAACTGACAATACCAAACAAATTTAATCTCATGTAAATCTCACTAAAATAGCTTCATATTATTATATTTTTGACTATATAAATGATTGTGGAATTGATTTCCTGCATAAAATTGTGTGTCTTGATCAGGGCTTAAAAAATTTACAGTCGGCAGGTTGCCACTGGTGACCAAGTTAATCTGGATGTTTTTTTTTCTGGGCGATTCCAATTACATAATACCAGCTCAGAACAAGGTTTAATTCAGCAATGCATATTACATAAGTTATTTTGTGTAATTGATTTTGATATTTCTCATATTGGGATTTATTTTATAAGCACATAAAGGTTTTTATTATTCTAGCCACCTTATGTATGTTAATAAGCTTTTTTTTTTAATCAATATGTTTACGGCAATCACTTGCCTACAATTTCTATCAAGAGCAGCATCTGTTACTCATATTAGTCACAATAATAAGTTAAAATTCTCATAAGCTGTCTCATGCTGTTCATTTCAATTAATTCAAATTAGATATTGTAAAGTTGCAAATTATTAAGAAATAAACTTTGAAATTATATTCAAACAAAAAATATTTTTAACTTTTAGGTTTAATTTGGCACAAATAAGTTCATCAAATGCAAATTCTAAATTAATAAAATCAAAATTATTTGATTGAATTCGACATGAAAATAGGCAAAAAATCGTTTTCTTGCTTCACTAGTTCATTAATGCCCCCCTCATCAAATATAGATTTTGCAGCACTCAACTATCCGGACATTTGAAGCATTCAGCAATCAGCATTTCATTTAATTAAAAAAAAACAACTTTAGTGCTTTTAGAAAATCCATCACGAGTGAGGGGGGGGGGGGGGGATTTTTTACTGGGGACTAGATTTTTTTGCTGGCTACCAGATTTTTTTATCAAATTTGAAAACCCCTAGTCTTGATGATATAAAATCTTAGAAATACCCTGCCTATTTCTAATCTCTGAAAATAATCACACATCCTAACACTGCTCATTACTTAAAACTACCTTGCTAAGTTATTCTATGCTGATGTTTTAGTTCACTTTAGCCCCTTTCTCACAAGAAAATGAAAAAAACTATATGACTGTAAAATTTCCTTTCTAATTCCTTCCAGTCAGTCACAATTTGTTTAAAAAAAAAGGGGGATGGTTTATAAAAACCATGGCTGATTTAGAAAAAAATATTTTAAAATATTTTTTTTAGAATATAAAGAAATTGTATTAATTCATTTTAATTCACAGAGGAAGCCATGAACAGAGTTGCCAAGTCTCCGGATTTTTGAACACCTGTAATTTTTTAGAGAAAATGTTGTTCTTTTAAATCGCAAAATGTTCCGATTAAATAAAACAACATTTTCTGTACTAAATTACTGGTGTCCAGAAAGCCAGAGATTTGGCAGTTCTGCCTGAAGTTTAAAGTTTTAAAACTCTTTAAATTTTAAATAATAACTCAAAACATACATTTTTTCTTTAGTGTAAGGATTTTTCATAAAAATGGAAGAATTTGTATAAAGTACGATGTAAAATTGTCTTTAAAATAAATGCCTTTAAACTCTGAAATATACAGAAGTATTTGGCCAAAGTCAACATTTGATGCATTCCTAGTTCCATTAACCCTTTCAAGGGCGGTGGTCACAAATGTGACCACTTAAGTTTAATTCCAAACTGGCACTTGAAACCCTGAATATTTTAATAAAATTCTACTTTTATAATGAACATGGACGAAAGCAAGTAATTGTAATTACCTTTTAAGAAATTTGTTTGTAAATTCTGGTGTCAATCAATCATTTTCTTTTTTCCGAACAGAATTACTTCGTGCCTGAAAGGGTTAACCACTTCAACGGCTGCATAGATAAAGTGTTATTACCCGTGACTTAACTCAGGGTAGCCGTTGAAGTGGTTAAGAAGACTCGATACAATTCATTTTGATTAAAATGACGAAAATAGTAATTTTTCAAGTTGATTGCATGAAATGAATTTAGACATCTGTAGTATAATTTGTCGAAATTTCATAAAGATCCAATAATTAAATGTGTGCAAAAGGCTTTGTACTGTATACCTAAACACTTCCCTTTAACCCATTAGGCGCCATTGCTCCCATTTTGGGAACATTGCTTTAAGATTTTTTTCTGAAGTGCGTATTTTATAAATTGTTAAAAGGTTCATGTTATTTGCATTTTGAATATATTAGATGACATCTGAAATTTTTTTGTTAAGTTTCATTAGAAATTTCTATTTTTTAAAACGTGTTAAAAAAGGCGAAAAATAGCTTTTTGGCAGTGTTCGAAAAAAAAAATTTAAAAAAAAACTTTATAATAAAAATTATATTTTTTAGTTAAAATATGTTCATAACAGTGTATTATGTTAAACAACGTCAATCCGGAATTAATATGTATAATAGATCAATCACAATTACCGAAAGAATAAGGTGTTCCCAAAATGGGAGCAATGGCGCCTAATGGGGGTAAGGTTTTTGAAAACTTGTACATATGCCTCCGTGCATTTGTGGTATTTATTTTTCAACTTATTAGCTATAGAAGGTATAATATCATTCTGAAACTAATATTTTTAGAAGATTTCATATAAATTAGTCCAACTTTTACATTTATAATAAAAAACAAAATGAAATTACCAGTTCCATAAGCATTTTCACTATCCATCTCTCTATTTTTCATCATTTCATAATTTTTTCTGATTATTTTACATGGAAGATGATTGAACAATTTTTTAGATTTGGATGATTTTTCGGATGTTCCGGAAATAGTTTGTTTGCCACCAGATTGCAGTATTGTAACATATGAGGAAGATATCTTCCTCATATGTATGTCACATAAATTATTTTCTATTACATATGTAATAGAAAATAATTTATGTGATGATTTATCCCATGTTATATTTGGTGGAGTAGAACTTTCTGTAAATTCTAAATCAAGAGACAATCAAGAAATATCTAATTTAGTGTTTAAAAAAGACAAAGTATTAAACACAGGCTTGATATTTTAGATGAAAGTTCAGGCGAACTTCAAATTGGAATATGGAAAAAACTAAACAAAATGCAAAAACAAAAAAAAATATTGTTAAAAAACCAATTTCAGAAAACGAAAAAAATGTAATATAATGCTGCATAAAAAATGTTCAATCATTTTCATGTAAAATAGTAGGACAAAAATTATGTATTGAAGAAAAATAAAGAGGTGGATAGTGAAAATGCTTATGGAATCGGAAATTTTATTTTTTATTTTTATTATAAATGTAGATGTTGGACTAATTTATATGAATTAATCGTAAAATATCAGTTTCAGAATGATATTATCCCTTTTATAGCGAAAAAACTGAGAAATAACAAACATACATGCACGGAGGCATAAGTAAAATTTGTGAAAAAATTTACCCCATTAGCGCCATTGCTCCCATTTTGGAAACATGCTATTTTTTCTAAATATTCGAATTTTTTTCTTCAGAAATACCTTAAAGACTTTCTATTCATAAATAAAAAACAACTGTTTTATTAAAAAATTGCTTAATGTATATAGCGGCGCCTAATGGGTTAAATGATTGGTGCATTTTATAAAATAAAGAGTCAGATTTTCAATAATATAAATAGTTTATTTTTTTAAACTATTAAGTAAATGAGTACTGTATTTTTACATATGCCATGGCCAGGACTTTATAAATTTGCTAAAATCTGCTACCCAGGAAAAAATTCTAGTTGCCAATAAAAAAATATTCACCCCTGCCCCTACCTCCTCTCCAATCATTTATTTTTAAGAACAAAAAAAGTTGTTTGTATGAATTAATTGCGAAAAGGTACTAACAAGCATAGTTTAGAATTACCAGTGGACCCGTACGAAGATTTCTCACTGAAGTCTAATATTTTTTTAGCAATATCTAATACTTTTTAAATTCAGGTTTAAGCTTCGAAAGAAAAATTAAGGATTACAAATATCTGCAAACAATATTAGTCAAGCCAGAATATCGTCTCATTAATTCCATCAAAGTTACAGTAAAAATTGACCAATGATAGCAAACTCAAAAAAGAAAAAAATATACTAATCGTATTTTAACTGCATTAGAAGGAAACATCAGCTGTTTCGGAAAAAAAAAAAAAAAACATAGAATAAAAGAAAGTAAATTGAGAATTTGAATTTAAATTTTGCTTTTTAATCATAAATATGAAATAAACACGTGCAGCAACTATGTCCTACTTTATCTTTATTGAAATTTTTTTTTATATAATCATTGTTACGGTATTTTATTTTTGTGGCAACACTAATTTGAAGAAAACCTTTCATTTCATTTATGAAAACAATGCCAATTTAATTTTTAATTAAATGCAATTTGTAATAAAAATGTATGTTTTAACGAAATGTGAGTGGACTATGTCAGAAGCCGCTTCAAAATCATTTCATATGGTATCTCATTTATCATTCTACGTTTTTTATTTGCTTAGAAAAAGGGATGTTGACAACAGAAATAATATATAGGATCAGTTACATAGTTTAGAACAGTCCATTCTTTAGAAAGATAATATAAACAAAGTTTTCTAATGGGACTTATCAAAATTATATATCTATGAAGAAAAAAAAAGAAATACTGTAAAGGCTGAATTAACCACAATGTTCAGGAAATGCTGATATTCCCAATGCTTCAAATGTCCCTAATAGTTGAGTGATACAAAACCTATATCTGATGAGGGGAGGCATCAATAAAATAGTGAAGCAGGAAACCATTTTTTTTTTTTTTGCCTATTTTCCTGTCAAAGCCAGTCGAATAATTCTAATTTTATTATATTAAAATTTGTAGTTGATGAACTTATTTTTGCCTAATTAAAAATGCCAAAAAAGACAAAAGATGCAGTTTGTGCTCATTTCTTAAGTCAATTTTTGTACGAAAACGAAAAAATAAAACTGCCAGATTAAATAACTTGGCGACCGCATTTATCAAGTCTCCCCCCCCCCCCCCACAGCCCTTAAACTAATTTTTTGAAAATTTTGTCCTTACAGTTACTGGGCATATTTGTAAAAAAGGTATAAACTGAGCTGCGCCATGAGGGAAAGTGTAGTTAAACAATTTTTTTAAAAAAATCTTCTATAAGAATTTAATTTTTTCTTGATTAATTATTTTCTTTCATAAAACCAGTTAACAATATGCCAAAGTAGTATTACAAACATTCTTATAACTCTCACTAAACATTCCTACACTAATTTTAAAAGAAACACAGTTTAAAGGGTACAGAGTCTCTTTAAACTATTTTGCCCAAACAATAGCTCCTTGAAAGAAAATTCAGTACAAAAACTCGTGTTATTTCACAAGTACAGGGGTTCAAAACAGGGGCTTTAGACATAGAATTCTTTTGGAATGCTGCCCCCCCCCCCCACACACACACAACAAACTATCATACCCTAAGCTAGCTTGAAATCTTTTAGCATCTTTTTGCACCTCTTAAAGATAAAATTTTTAGTCTTGTGCAAGCTCAAAACTTTTTCTGGTATTTGAATTTAAGTCCAAACTTGAAAACACAGCAGTTTCAATTCTGGATGTAATATAAGAGACATTAAATTGACATGGGGGTAAAATAATGATACAGTGCTCCAGCTTACAGATTTTTTTCGCAGATTCAGTAAAGATTCCTTTAATAATATTATATAAAGCAGAATGATGTCTCAAACATAATAAGATACATTTTAACAAAATTAACAATTTTTACCATGAAGCATCGCACAAAATCTCAATAAGAAATTTTGAATGAGATTTGTTGCTTGGATTGATCTTATGCATAAGATGATGTTCATGCAAATCAGCTTTTGTTTTCCATTTTGTGGTGGTTTTAAGGGAATCGCTGGAAAAATAATTTTATTTCTTAAACACCCTTAAAACCTTTTTGGTTATTATCATGGGTGAAAGAAGTCCATTCAAGCCAAGACTGAAAACTTGTTTGAGTATTCGGAATAACCAAATGGAAACGGGTTAAAAGATTTCTATGCCTTGTATTATGGCTAAAAATTGATCTCTTACACTAACAGAAAGTAATAAAAAGTTGTTGATAATAAAATTGATATTATTTATAAGTATATAAAGTAGAATTTACTATAATTCAAAAATCTCTTCAAGATTGAAATCAGTCCTGAGACTGAAGTTCTTGCACCCATGGTTATTATGTTTTGTATAAAAAGAAAATTGGAAGTTCATTAGATGCTTGAATTTTCAGACCCTCTCCCCCATCCACCCAGAATCTAGGATTGTCTATAATTCAAGGGTCTGTCACTTAAATTTTTAAATATATCAAAACAATTTTACATTCTTGTTTGAATCAAATGAATTATAATTATTTAACCTGAATTCTTTATAAAGTTAAAAATTTTTAATTGTCAAAAGTATTTGAGATATTTACGTACACATACCGTATTGCTTAAGAAAATTACTTATAAGGAATTCAAATACAGTAAACTTTGTCAAAAGCGAAATTGATTGGGATCAAGAAAATTTCCTGTTCTAGACAGTATTCTGCCTTAGACAGAGTTCACTGTATTGAAATCATTTTGCAGGACTTTAAAACCTTTCTGTGTTAGACAGATTTATGTCTTGATTTGTATTTTAAAAGTACTTCATGATTTTGAAATTTGACGGCATGTGTAAAATAGTAATTAAAAGCTCATTTTCTGACTTTACAATCGAAAGTATTTTAACTCTAACACCTGGAAAAAAATGGAATATGTTTAGTGTTTCTGAAATTCTGTGAAAAAAATGTTGATTAAAAGTTTAAACACTTGCAAGGGTGATTGTGGGTTCATGAAAAATACCTGAAATTTTAGTGAGAAAACGTTTCCGTATGGAGAGAGGGGGAGGGAATATAATTTATTACATGGAGGTCACATTATGAATTTTAAGTATGTTTAGCAATCATATGAAATTGATATTTTAGTCTTATTTTATGAATTTAATTATCAGAAAAAACAGAATTTCAGTACTGAAAATGAAAAAAAAAAAAAATAACCTGAACACAATCACCCCTGCACTTGTTTGATTTATTATTGATACCAGAATATATATGCCAACAAATGGTGTAAATCATTAATTTTGAAAATTGGCACTAAATGCATGGATGGCATCTAGACAGTATAACTTTAAGTAAAAAGAACAATATAAGTCACTTTAAAAAAAACTACCTACAGATTGTCTGATGACTTCTTTATATCAAATGTAGAGGTTAGAAGGTAATTTAATATACCTGGTGTCCGAATGAAATGTCCCTAATTTAAAACTTCCATTAAAAAAAAAATATTTCTGATGTAGGATGGTGCTATTTAAAGAATATGGCAGCCAAAAATTTTAAGTTTGACGACAATTTTTTTCTGTTGATGTTATGACGCACCTGCTGTTGTTGCAAACAAAGAGAAACATAGCATGCAACATCACAGGAAAAAGCATTAATTGTTCTTTGATATGCTGAAAAGAAATCCATAATCACAGTGCAAAGAATATTCAGAACAGTGTACAAAGGATATTCACCCAATGTAAAAGTTTTAAGAAGTAGACCAAAACATTCCTTAAAATCAGAAATGTACTGAAAATAGCCGGAGGACATCTGTGACAGCAAACACTTATCTGGATGTGTTACAAATTTACATAGTACACCAAATGCAGCATTTAGATTTAAAACCCACTGTTCTTTTCTAACTAGACGCCCCTCTTCACTGGGGCAAGGATGTTAGAGAATTTTTAGACACAACTTGCCCTAACCAATGGATAGCGCATGGTGCACCAATTGCCTGGCCCTACCTCAATCTCCCGACATCACTCCACTGGATTTTTTCTTCTGGGGCTACATAAAAAAAAACAGTTTACAGAAGGAGAATTAGTAATGTGAAAGACCTCCGTACCTCAATAACTGCCGCCATTGCTACTGTTACTACAACAAATATGGCTGGAACTGGACTACCAATTGGACATCCTGAGGGCAATTAAAGGAGCACAAGTGGGAGTGCACTGATTTTCTATTAAAAATTTTGTGAATACTGTTATATATTTTTACATATTTCTCATGCTTTCTATCCTTTTGTTAAATGTAGCAATGTCTCAAAATCAGGAACATTTGATTTGGATACCCTGAATAATCAGGCATAAAAGTTGGTTGGTTATTTGTTACAGTCTATTATCTGCACTAGGGATATAGGCTGGCAGAGGAATGTCTTCCATGGGGGTCGTTCTAAGGAATCTTAACCCATATTTATGCAAGGTTCGAAGAAAGGAAAAAAGGTGGAAATATTTTTTCATCTATACAATGGCACCAAACTAGTACATTTAATGAAATATGATAATTTAGTGACACAATAAAATGAAATATAACTGTGCGTATGATGGTTATTTTCTTTTCATAACTTAGAAAGTACAAAAAAACTAATTTAAAGTAGCAATAAATGTATAGGTTAATTGAATCAAAAAAAGAAAATTAAAGACAGTTTTCTAAAAGTGTAAATCCAAATATATCTGATGAACTTGTGTGAAGTAAAGTGATTCATTTTTCAAAAGAAATATTCTGAGTGGTTTGGCTGTTTAAGATTTTTTACTTTCTTTCAAAAGAAAAAAAAAATATCTAAACTTTCAGAAACTTCCTTAAAGTCTAACAAAAAAATTTACCTCTGGAAAGACACTTTCATTTACACGACTTTCAGAGGCTTATAATACAAGCTCACCTTTGATTTGATGGTTCTTTTGCACAATTTATTCAGAAACAAACTCCAAAGATTCAAGTACACAAAATGTCTGATTATTAAATTTTCCTTCTTTAGGAGGAACTCTTTCATGCCTGTATAATGCAGAGACATTTACCTACACAAAGGAGAGATAAGGATTCTATTAAATTTGAATAAAATTCTATTGCTACTTTGTTGAGACACCTATATGACTACCTATAGCACCAAGAAATATTGCTCTACATAGGAACTCATCATAACATTTCTAGTAAATCCTTTGCTTGTAACATTTAAGGAGATCACTCTGACTTTAACTGCTTCAAATTATGAAATACCTTAAAAATCAAGATTATCTCCTCACATAAAATACTTTTGGAGTCGCGAGCTTTATTGTGGAAAGGGACAAAACAAATCAATAAAGTTCTTTTAAATGAACATAAAATTTTGTTATATATATAACTTTACACACAGTTTATTTATTTATTTCTTTACATTTGAAAGCTATTAACCATCTTGTAAGTTTTATAAATCACTTTTTGTGTGACAGTTTAGGAAATAATTTGTATGCTACATCCTTAGTTTAGGAAAGCAAAATTTTCAAAATATAGTAGAATTTAGATTTTTTTAAATGTTCCAATTTGAGAAAAAAATAAATTATCTATATTCATAAAAGAAAGAAGTTTGTCTATGTGTCTGTCTGTCTCGGCAATGGCTAGGGAAATCTATAGGTCTGTAGAGGTTTGCAAATTTGAATGAGGACAGATGAAGACAGGTTCAAATGTACCTGAGGTTCAGATTTTTCATTTTTTGACAATTATCTGAGCTATAAATTAAAAACTCTCATGAACAAGCTTTAATTTTTGGCAGTTTGCTAAAGTTAACATAGCTTTGGCACATGCTTAGAGAAAATGTGGTTTTTTAAGAACAGGCGTTGTATACATTCAGTTTTTTCTGCATTTTGATATCACAAACTGGGTCCCCCTAGGGAGTTTGAGAAAAAAAAAAGAATGAATGTTTTTTTTTATATTTTACCTTCTTGTTTGTAATGGTATCTTTTGCTTAAAAAAATTAATATTTATTATATCGAAATACATTTTTCTCTGAAGATCAAATTATTAATTGTTCCCATGATTTCAGTTTTTTCTGTAGTTTTAAACTGCCATCCACATTTCTCAGATGTAAAAAATAAGAAATACCCATTTTATAACTGCCACCCAAGGTACTTTCCTGGTTGTAATGGTGTCTTTTGTTTAAAAAAATATTAATATTTACTATTTCAAAAAAAAAAAAAAATGTAGATCAATTTCATATATATTTTTACATTTATTCATGGTACCTTCCCAGTTGTAAGGTATCTTAAAAAGATATTAATATTTATTATTTTAAAAAAGAAAAAAAAAAATCTGGAAATTGTTTTTGCAATTTCTGCACCACCCGTAATTCGTGCCTTCAAAGTTGCACCAACATTTTTCATTCATTTTCACTTTTCCATTTCTAACATTTGGAGATATTATTTTGCATTTTAAAAGATGGCAAAATATTCAGTGGTGGGATTTATTTACTTATCTTTTTCACTGTGTTAAAACAAACTTTAGCATGCATAGCACTCTCAGTTGTACACTGTCGAAGCCCCCAACTCAAGGCTCATTTGAATATTTGTTTAAAAATATAATATAAAAATTTGAGGATGTATACAGCCAAATGCAGAGGGAACCCAACACTAAATCTCTCCCAAAGAAAAAATGTGTGAATTCAACACTGATTTGGGATATATTTAGTTTTTTTTTTTTTTTTTTTTTTTTTTTTTACCCAGTTGAAGATATTTTACTTTTATAAGATGGTTAGAGATTCAGTGTTTTTTTTCTCTTTTGTTAAAAACATTAAATCATACAAATATGAGGTTCATTTGCAAAAAGACCATAGCACTACTTGTCGTACACTGATAGATTTTCATTAAAAAATATAATACAAATTCCCAAGTGTACACTACTGAAGCCAGTGGGGCCTTCAACAATAAATTCCTCCTGGAAAAAAATGTCCGAATTCAACACTCAATTTGAATATATTTAATGTTATCCCAAGCTCGGGAAATGTTGAACGGGTCAGATAGTAACAAATAATTTGACTATGCTAACAAATAATGCAATATTGCTTTAAGATTTCAAACTTCTGATGTAAAGATGTTCAACTGCGTATGATTTTTTTTTTTTTTTTTGTCATCCATAAAGGCCGTTTTAGAGTAGATTTGTGTATAGCCTTTATTTTTCTATAAGGATTACATATACAGCTGAACTTCTATAGGTCATTTTAAATTAAATTTTAAATAGCAGTAGTAGTAGTTTTGCATTTGAATCTAAATAAAGAATAATTGAAATTTTCTTTCTTTCAATGAAATGTTTTGAATTTCCAAAAGTATATAAAGTTATAAATAAGACATTCAACTGTGCAATCAAATTGAGATATATAGTACTTCGCTGAGCTAAATCTAATGAGCAAACAGTTCGGTTGAAGCACTAGGTTTTAGTTAGTATCTTTCAATTCAATAATATAATCATATTATAATAATTATCATTAAAGAATATTTAAATATTTTGAATATATTTAGAGGATAGACATTGTCTAAATTTATCTACTTTTAAATCTCAATGAAGATGTATAAGACAATATTTTTTTGTCAATGAAGATATTTTGAGAAAATAAATACAGAAAATCATCAATGTGAAGAAAATATTTTTCATTTATTCAACTTATGAAGATATTGCATATAATTTCAATAGAATACTTATGCCACAAAAATATACTTTCATAGAGATAATATTAAATTGCATCTTTAAACAAAATTAGATATTAAAATACTATTACTAATAAGGCATAACTTTTTTAAAAATTCACAGTATAAAAACAGACAATTATTATTAATGCCAGTAGTATAGTAAATAATTGTCGCAACTTTTTCAAACATTTTTCAAAAATTCATAATATATAGACATATAATAAAAATAACTAACATTTTCAATATCATTACAAATTTCATAATCAAACAATACATTGTCATGTACAAAAACCTTATTAAACAAAAGAATAAACAATAAAATGATGTTTCCTAAACTAAAGCTTTGATAAATTTTGATAACAATGCACTAAATATCAAATATGTAACCATTTTTTTATGTATCAATGCATTAAGTATCAACTTTAAATCTTTCAATAAAAATTAAGACAAAAGCATGTTAAAAAACTGTATCATTTCAAATATGAATGTATGAAGAAAATAATTAGACATTCTTTTCAGATTTAATCTTGATTACGTATTCAAGCTATACAAATGCACTTCCAATAAGACATTTACAACAATAGAAAAACAACAAAAACAAACAATTGAACAAAATAAATAAAAGGATATTTCCTAAACAAAATTTTTTACTGACACAATGCAATAAGCTATGATTAACTTTCAAAGATATGAGAAGTAATGTATACATTTTTAATAACCATTCTCAAAAATATTTACAGAATAAAGGCACAATAAAAATTGCACCCTTTTTACCATGTTTCCCTGAAAATAGGAACTAGCAGGATTTTTCAGGATGCTTGTAACATAAGCCCCATCTCGAAAATATGTCCCACCCCTAAATTAAGACATCTCTTTTCCTTAAAATAGTAAATATTTAAGGTGTTACCATATCTTTAAAATTCTGACAAAAGTATAGCACATACAAAAAGTTTAGCACTGTGTTCAATTAAAAAAAAAAATCTATTTCGGTGACAAAGATGGAGAACTTTATGCTGAAAAAGGGGGGAAAAAATCCTGAATATTATATTCGCATGAAAATAAAAAAGGGTAAAATCTAAATTTTCACTGCAGATACATTGAAGAAACCCATATTTAAAACAAAACCAATTTATTGAAGTCCTATTCAAAATATTTACAATATTTCTAAATCAAAAGATTTATTAGACCATAACATATAGTCAATAAATATATTATCAAAGCGGTGACACAGACCTATGTATGTGCATATACTAAGGTATAAGCACATTCAGCCTATACGAATACCCCACCACTATTTTAACTGTACTGGCCGATTAAAATTCAAACAAAAATGGAAAAAGATTGTATGACTAACTAAATAAAAGAAAATTTGTTCACATGAAAATAAATAAAAATAGATTCTTGTAAATTAATATATTAATAAATGTAGATAGTTTTAAATGGACTAGTGTGAGTTATGCATGAAAAATAAGACATCTCCGGAAAATAAGCCCTCTAATGCATCATTTAAAGAAAAAAAAAAAAAAAATCTTGGCCTTATTTTTGTGAAAACAAAATATTTAACCCTTAAAGCATGTGACAGTATTTTTGCATATTTGATTAACAATTTTTAAAATAAAAGCTATAAAAAAGCACCAATCAGTATGAGGATTTGTATCTGAATACCTTACATATTTGTCTTATACACTGGAATAAAAACCAATATGCATTTCAAAATTTTGATATTCCAGCCTGAATTAGAAAAAGATTAAATGCTTAAAGGGTTAACATAAACAATTTTCTTCTAGTTAAAACTTGCATTTCGATAATGATACATTCAATTAAATTATGCTAACAATGAAGGCACATCTTATTTTGAAAAGCACTGGTAAAAAAATAGTTTTTTTTTTTTTGTTTTTTTTTTTTAACCCTCTGCGTTATATATTGCAAAAGCTATAAATATTTCCTCTTTCTTCTTTTCTTCCAATAGGAATACAAAACACAATAACTATCTTTTCAAAAGTGAGTACAAACTTTTAAATTGCAATTTAGCCAAAGATTGTTATCGCCATTAATGTCCTTAGAAATTCAAATAATTTTTATAACTGTTTCAAAAATTTCAAATAATAAAAAATCACTGTTAATGTCAGTAGAACAGTAAATAATCTTCCAAATTTTTCAAATATTCACAAATAAAAAACAATAAAAGCAACATTTTTCACTTTGCTTTAACTATAATGTTCATATCAATATTCACAACTTCATATCTCCCCACTCCCTCAAAAACATACACTATACAGACAGATAATAAAAATACTATTTTTCAACACCAAGAATAAGTTTATTTCATGCAAGTTTCAATGATGAAAAGAACAGGAAAAAAAAAAAGAAGTTGTTGTAAATATGATTTAAAGTATGTATATAAATTATTATTATTTTTTGTTTGTTTGTGATAAAAGATTGTCGAAAATTTTCATAGAAAAGATATCCAAATACATTATCACATAGTTACATATTGCTCAAGTTTAACTTAAAAAAAAAAATTTATGATAAGGCACTTTAAAAATGTATGTGACATATTACATGTCAAAAAGTGAAACTTCTTTGACATTAACTACACATATAAAATTTGAAGCTTTACCATATGTTTGAAAAATATTTTTCTATTATTCTTTTGAAACAAAATCAATAATAAAGAGTGATTTTTTGATAAATACATTACACTCTTTATTTTTATTTTCTCCTTTTTAGTGTTTAAAATATTTGAATTACAATTTCACACTCAGTTGGCATCAGAGATGCAAGCCCGGGCCCGAAATGGGCTCGATTTTAATACTAGACTTCAGACTCAAGCTGAAACTTTGTTGACAAATTGAAAAAAATAAAATGTCAGATGCTATTTGAGAAACAAGAATGTAGTCTAAGTTTCTTAAAGTGTTCTACATTCCTCTAAAACTCAGTCTGAAAGGGAATGGAATTGTTACTGATAGGATATAAAGAGAAATATTCTATCTGTTTCTGAAGCTGTTGTGCAATCAGTGTTGGTAACAAAGAAGCCATGGGATATCATTTATATATCTCCTCTACCTGTTTAAAAGTCCTTTTTCAGAATTACTGGAAAACAGAACTCATGTCTTTCTGCAATAGTTGTACAATAGTATTTTTAAAGAATATGAATTGTAATATTTATAGATTTCTGCCAATGGTTGGGTATAAATAACAAATTAGTTATAAAAAGATTAAAATCACAAAACATCGTAACAGAAGGGTATTTATGATTAATATTTTTTTCTATGTACAAAGAGATTTTTAAATGAGAAAATTAATCACAAAACAATTAAAAAAAATTTTATTAACAATTTTGTACTGCATACCTTTGGTATTGGTTTTGGGCTCTGATGGTGCCAAATTTTTTGGATTCTAATTTCGAATAGTCAGACTCAGATTTAAAAACAAACAAAAAAACAGCCAGAACTCATCTCTAGTTGGCATATTTTAACGAGTGTGGTTTGGTACATAGTTAACTTCAATGTTATAACTTGTATACAGTTGTATCATATTCCTTATTTCAAAGAATATTAGCTGATTTATCTCCTGCACTCAGCTAACAGAAAAATACTTTTAAATAATTTATAATTAAGTTCTAAAAATATTAAAATGCTAGGCACTGTCATCGAAAATACACTTGTATACATGATTTTATTCTAACAAATCGATACAAAATTCTATCTTTACATACATAAACTAAGTTAAATAAAACAGTATAAAAAAGTGTGGAATTAAGGACATATAAAATTAATAACAAGTAAACAAATGAATATCAATCAGAAAATTAATATTTATTTGATGATTCATCAAATGATAATAATGTCTTTCTTTTTTAACCTCCATTCTCTTTACTAATATAATATTGCACATTGCATAATAGTATTTTGATAAAGCTTTACAAAGAAAAATATTATGATCAATGCTCTATGTATGATATTTTTACTAAATTATGATTTTCACTGTTTTAAATCATGCATACTATTTAAATATTTATAATAGAGAAAGGTATCATAATTAATATAGTACTATGCCAGTTTTTTTTTTCTTGTTACAACATGTTCACTTTGTGCATAACTTATCATTAAAAAGAAAAATTACCCCTACAAAAAGCACCATGATCTAAATGTTATGCATAATTTTTCTTTTTGGTTTCTTGTATTTTCACTTGTGGGATTTTATTTTAGAGCATTTGAAGAATAGAGCATTTAGTGCCATAGTAGACAATCCAAGATATATATAACAGTAGCAGAAACAATGCAGCATGGCAGCTCTACACTGTTACATTGCATATTATTTTAGACTAGACCTTGCAGATTAATCCCACAGCTTAAAAAATGATGAGCTTAAAATAATTGATAAAATTTAGTTTATTTTATGAGCTACTATTATATCTTATGATAATAGCATCCAGCATTGTTGAGTCACAGATAAATTTTGGTTTGCTGCAGATCGACACAGAAAATTCTACTACTTGGATGGTAAAAATGAGTTAACAATATTGTTGCTAATAGAGAAATCTATTGGCATACAAAGTAAATATTTGTGTTCTCATTTCTCCAGAACATAATGTCAAAAATAGTTTGGTCCAAAATTATTTTTTCAAGGAAAATCTACATCTATGCTCTATTGACTTGGTTTCCTCATCTGAGCAGTCCTTCTCGGTCAGTCAAGATACTAAAATGGACTATGTTTGTAAATTATTAATAAATCATTAGCTATGAATGTTTAAATATGATACAATAATCCCTTAACATTTGCCAGTTTTGAATATAGCTGAATACAGAAAAACTAAACATTCACAAAAAAGGAGCTTGATTTTTTTTTATTTTTCCCCCTCTTTGTTTCTTTTCTGAGCACATAATGATCTAAAAGCTTTCTTTCCTGTGTGAAATAAACAATAATTTTTACCTATTAATTTAAAATGAAGATATACTTTTAGGTGAAGAAAAAATCTTTAAAGTACACCACAGATTCAGCTGGAATACAAGAAACATGTTTTGCACACTCATGTTTGCATTATCATGATTTCAGAACAAGACAAGAAATTACTAGACTGGAATATCTACATCTCACCCCCCTTTTTTACATGCATTATTTTTTGCAATCAGCAAACTTCTATTTATAGATGTTTTGTAAGGCCTCCTTCAGTCAGAAGAATGAAAAATGTTTTGCACATTTTTGAAAAAATAAAAATTTTGTATAGGCAGCAGGAAAAACGGCATTACCCATTGGTCGTTCTTTTAATATTAATGAGTTGATAGTGGAATCAACTAGGAATAAGTATTTATAAAAAAAAAATGTGTTTTGCCAAGCAAGAAAACATTTAAATATACAAAAACAGATTTATCCATATTTGTTTATGTATTCAACACCTAAATGCAAATTACTTATGCAGTTAATAAACATATTTATTATTTCTTCAATGCTTTGACATTTTAATTAAAATTTGATGGAACTTAGTTTTACTTCCTTTTTTCATAGGAAAGTAGGCTAAACATCTGCAAGCTTTTAATAATTCTTGCAAATGTCAAGAGATTATTTATTATATTTAGATTATTAGCTGACTTTTCTGAAGATGAAATGTCTATATTGCCTCCAAGAAATTACTTCCAAATGCACTTAAAGAAGTTTCACCTTTTAGAAGAATTCTTTCAAAATTTAGCAAATTAACTTTATATATGCAAAAAAAAAAAAAAAAAAAAGAAAGAAAAGAAAAGAAAGAAAGAAAAAAAGGGTAAATGATAATTGAAGCTATGGAAACATTTTTTAATGGATTATATTTCATATAAAAACTTTTTAAACGCTCTTATTTTTCAGTAATGATTAGAAAAAAAAAAAAAAAAAAAAAACATAACATTCATGACATTTTTACTATGACATAGAATAACATTATGGAAATTTCCATTCTCATAATTTGCAAAGGACTAGTTTACAATCACTCAGGAAATAGCGTGCCAGACAATAACAGTAAGACTGTCTAGCATCTGGAGTAGCATTGTTATAAAAAATTAGTATATGACATCAATGTGTATAATATTTTTAATTTAACTCATTACAAGTATTTGAATAGCCTCAGTTCAATGCAGTGACCTCTCATTTACATGCTAATTTCTTCAGGTTTTGCAAATGCTTTATGAGAAATAATGCAAAATTTCTTTCAGATATGCGACATTTTGTCTCACTTACAGAACACTCATTTAAAACTGTCAATCTTTTTTACCTCTTTTTAAATTGTTACCTATTTTAATTTAATTTTTAATTGTATATTAGTTACGAAGAAGATTTACATATAATACAAAAAAGGCATTACTTAACAATTTATAACTCAAAATATCAATCTTAGGAGAACTTAACCCCTTTGCTGTACAAGTGCAACTTTAGATATTTTAAAAAAATTGTGAAACAAAATAAATTTCAAAATATTGTCAGGCTACACCAGAAAAGCAAACTGATAATACTGTATATTTTTTGAAAAATAATAACAATAATAATAATAGTAATTAGATGTAAATTATGAAAATTAGAAACAAATATTTCCAACATTTCTTAGCCTTTTTTAAAATATAGTGATCATATATATATATTTAATATTTAATGTACTGTATCAAGAATTATTATTTTTAATTGAAGTTAAATTGATATATCAGGAAGATCTTTCATTAATACCACTTTCTCAATTGCCTGACTTTTTCCTCCAATCCCTTAAGAGGGCATACTACTCTTAAATCTTCAAAAAATTCGATTTTTCAAGAAATATATATATATGAAAGAGCAACCTGCACACTTCAAATAAATAACCGCATAAAAAAATTCTATAATTATGCTAACTATGACTAGAAACATATCAGGTGATTCCAATATAAACAATGCTTAAAAGAATATATTTAAAGTTGTTTATTTCAAAATGTTAAAAATGTGCTTCTTTTAAAAACAAAAACATATTTAGGTTCAGTCTTAAGATACAGATATAATCTGTAAATCCGTGAATATTGCATTTAAATTAATTAGTGGTTCAAGAGAAATTTTGCACACAGTAAGAAAAAAAAAAAAACTTATTTTGAAATAAGTATTCTTTTAAGCATTGCTTACATAGGGATCATCCGATATGTTTTTAGTCATAACTAGCATAATTATAGGAATTGGTATAAATGGTTTCTTTCAAAATGTACAAAAAAAATGTTGCTATTTCATTATATATTTCTCAAAAAATTGAAAATTTTGAAGGCTGTTCTTAAAAGGATCTTCTTTAGGCAGTTCTAAAAAAAAAAAAAAAAAAAAAAAATCCTTGTTTAATAATGCAAAACTTTGACACAATTTTCACTGTAAAAGTATGATACTTACAGGCATGATTGTTGAAGTGATTTATAATCACAGTTTTTTTCAGTTTTCAATAAGTGAATTACATTTTGAGTTATAAGCAATTGTAATCTCAGAACAGCAATTTTTTTTTTTCCTTACACTGTTATGTCTGGAAATTCAGTTAAAAGCATTCACTTTGACACCATTTTCTGAAAAATCTATATTTACCGAAAAATGGAAAAACAGTTCAATTACTATATAGTTTCTTAATAAGAGCACCTGCCAGTTTGATATGTTTGAGAATAAAAATCAATTCTAAAATGTGTCAGAAAGTAGCAAGTTTGGATTTGAAAACAGTCTGAAGAATTGTATCTGTGAAAGGTCACTGTATATTTATTCTTACCCATCATAAAAAAAAAAAAAGAAAACTACATCCTAAACCCTAAACAAGTCATAGATTAACAAAGTAATAAACATTACATTAAAAATAATTCAACAAAAGGTAAAATTTAGCAATTAATTACAATTAGAAAATTGAAAAATGGTACTTCTCTATTATCCCGTCAACCACTTTTCATAGCAAAAAACTATCGCCAAACTGTAGGATTAAACACCAAAAATGCAGTCCCATTTACTTGATGTCAGAAGCATTATATGTGTTTGTTATGTCATCAAGTGGTTTTTAATTTGACATTTGCATGTATTTTTCATTATGTTTCACTGATTTATTAATTATTTCTTTAATTAAAATAACAATTGTATCCTAAATTCTTATATTTTATTTATTTATTTATTTTGATATTCCAATGGCAATGTTCTCCCATTTATTTGGCGATAGTTTTTTGTTATGAAAAGTGGTCGACGGGATAATAGAGCAGTTACTTGAAAAATATATCAAATGAGAAAATGGTCAGAATAATTACTTGAATGGTGCTGAATTCCAAAAATTAAGAATAAGATAAGAAAACAGCACTATAAGCAAAGTACCAAAGCAATGTTTTTCTGGAAGAATTTTATGAAACTAAATATTTTAAAAGATAATCATTTGCAGATCCTTAAATGTAAAGACATAACAAACATATTTTGAAATTCACTTTTTACAACCATTCTTTCCAAATGTAATAATTTTTCTTTTTTGATATCATTACAAAGAGCAAGAAATGATTTCAAGTCTTTTCAATATCTTAAAAAATAGAATGTAAACTTTATAATGAATTTCACATATTTTTTAACATTCATTATTATTAATGAATCAATATATACATTTTTTGCAATTCCGAAACATGACAAATAATAATAGAACAAGTGGGAAATTATACGTTAAACGTGACAAATGAGGTGCATTCATTTTATAACTACTAATTTTAAGCTATGCAGTCACACAAAGGATATCCCAAGTTACATATATTCTTGGTCTGGATTATATTATAATTAATGCTTGTTGCTCAAGAATGATGAATAAATCTTTGGAAATAATAAAAAATAAATTACCTAATTACATGTAAAAGTAACTGCAAACAAGACAAAAACTTGGGCCAGCTGCAAGACACATTATTAATTAATGCTGAGAAATTACTAACACCTGTTTTTAAAGCAAAATTCTGTTTAAATTTTAGTAATAGAGGCACTTAGAAATCACTTATTTCAAGATATATAATTCAATTTTGATTTTTATCTTCCATGGATACTATTTCATACAATAATATCAAGAGAATTTAATACATTCAAATATAAAGTTTCATTTTCAAGTACATTTAATTTTTTTTCCAATACTGTGGATGGAACTCTAGAAGTAAGTCTTTGCAATTTAGCATCATTATGTACCACAGAGAGAACTTTGATATCAAAAAAGTATTCACCATAATAAATAAAATTTGCTAAGTACCGTCTACAAATATGTTTTAATCTTTCTACAAAATATCGATCTGCCGCAATATAAAGCCAAATGGCTTTGTGAACAGTCAAAGAACAGTCGATGCTGCCACAGTACATGTAAGATAGTAAAGAGTTCAATGTATTTAAATCAATACCCTGTATTTCGACTATGTTTCTTTGATTTTCTATAGTTTTATGTTCAAACATTTTTAAAAATACTTCAGACCTTGAGCATAAAATTGCCTTGTGTACTTGCACAGTTTCATCACCAACTCGTAGAATCAAATCTGCTGATGTTTTTTCTTGGAAAAGTGTTTTCCAACTATTTTCATAATCTTTCCACATTTGATTAAATGGATCACTATTCCTATTATTGCATGCACAAGTCTGTTTTAATTGCAATCTTTTTAGTTTTTTCTCAAATGCAGATTTATTATCACAATTACGTGTACGGACCGATTGAGTATGTTTAGAATATGATGCATTTACACAGAAAACACGAGAATTGACTGAAGGACAATGTTTACAATACTCATGAGCATCGATTGAAGGAGGATATCTAAAACGAGATTCTTTTGATGTTGTCTCAACCGCAACTTCTTTATCATGTGAATAAACAGAACGAGTACATCTCACCTGCAATCCCTTTAGTGTGGTCCGAGTTGTAAACACAAAGTAAAAGTTATTATTATGCAGAAATTTATCTACATTTTTTTTTTCAATTTTTACCGATGTTATCACAAATTCATTATTTTCCTTGAATATATGTTCAATTATTTTTAACATTTGTTTGGATTTGTCTTTTCGTTCTATTTCTATTTTACAATACATAAACATATGATGATCACCTTGTATTTTTTTAAACTTAAAACAAATCCAAAAGTAGTTTTCATCATCTAACCCTTTGAATAAAGAAACTTTCAGCATTGTATCATATGCATATATATCAGGAAATGGAATAATACGAAGGCATTCCTCCTCTACATTCAGTTTCAAGTCATTGTAATTTACAACAACTTTATCAGAAACTAAATTGATTAGTTGTTCGTTGTCTGTTACAATAACTTCATCAAACGGAACAAAATATTTAAGTCCATGATGGGATTTAGCTTCTAGTATTTCAGACAACTGTTTATTGTCAAGCACAGGAATGTATATTCCAGTATATATACATTGCAGCATAGACCTAATAACTGATGCATCATCTATTGTCTGTATAGTGTAGGTATCTGTAAGGTTTTCTAATTTCACAAGTTTATCATAGAACTCCGGACATCTTGATTGTAGGATAAATTTATGAACTTTGAAGCGATCATTATTAACAACTATTGTCATATCAGAGTGGATTCCGCTTTTAAGTAATGCCCCAAAATCAGTAGAAAGATATTCCAAATCCAAAATGTTCATTCTACAAGAATAAAAATCAGCATGATGTTCTAATTCTGTAATTTTTCTTTTACTCTTCCTGTGCCGCATGATTTTACAAACAATAGTGAGATTTTTTGGAGTGATGGTATTTGAATTCTTTGGTATAAATCTTTTAAATTTCAGTTTATAGTCTTTTCTGGGATTCCCATATTGAAGTGTACAGTCGGGCGATTCCTTAAAAGCATCTGTTAGGGCAGCTGATTCATCAAGGATATACAATTGAGGCGATTCATCATCAGGAAGATATAATTGCAAATGAATACATTCGTCACTTTTTAGATGAGCAAAGCTTATTCCGAAACCCAAGCAATCTGTGTTTCTGTGTCTAATTTTTGGGTACAGTGAAAGGGTAAAGCATTGTTGAGAAAAATCATAATATCTTTTCCCACGCAAACAGTAATCATAAAGGAAGGGAATCTGGGGAAAATTTAAAATTTTCCAAATAAGTACACGATACATGATCAATGTCTTGTTAGGTAATTTTTTTAGGTCTGGTGTGACTAAAATATCCAAACATTAACAAGGTTTTTCAAAGATATATTTAAGTTTGTAAATTTTCTAAAAAAAAAAAAAAAAAAGTTATAATAATAAATAAAAATAAATCACATCTAAGTGGATAGAGTTACATTTTGCAGCCAATCAAAGAACAAAAAGAAAACATTATACTGATTGTGATTTTAAAGTGATTAACATCCTGTAATTTTGTCAAGATACAGCTAATGAGTCCCATCTGAAATCTGGAATGAAAGCAAAAATTTCAGTACACATAAAATTAAGAGCACAATTAAATACAACATATATCAAAATAAATGTTGAATAATGCTGTAACATTAATTATACTATTTTCTTAATAGTTAAAATCTTAAATAAACAACAAAACCTAATAAAAATTACATGAATGCTTCTAAAAAGCACTTGAAGCAGTTCAAGAAAACATTTTTCTTCGTTCAACAGTGCAAATTTTTCTGGCACATTCACAGACTCGTTTTTCAATATAAAATAATGTTTTTGGAAGGCAGGACTAATGGAGTTATTTAAAATCAAATAATATTCTGTGATAATGCATTACATTTTGAGGGCGTCATGTCAATTCGTAGTACACAATTCATCGCAACGAAAATGTTTTTGAAGGCTATGATGATAAAATTAAAGATATTTTAGTAAAAATTTTTAATGATAAAAATGGCTTGTAAATTGTTAGTTATAATTCTCTATATCTAAAAAACTAATTATCATTAAATAATTTTACTAAATTATCTCTACATTTATCATCATAGCCTTCAAATATATTTTCGTTGCGACGAATTGACGCTGTGATGAATTTGCGTGACGAATTGACGCAGAACCATTTTGAGTTATAAGTGCTGCTGTCTCATGATGTTCTTCTGGAGTTGTCATGTTTAGATGGGAATTAGGTTCAAAATTCCAACTTTGATAGCATTTTCTGAAAGATCCTTTGTCTTTATCAGATAATGAAAAATGTTATTTTATATCACAGTTTCTGAAAAAGAACAACTGCTAGTTTTATGCCTTTACAAATAAAAATGAAATTTGAAATGTATCAGAAAGTAGCCAGTTTGAATTTGAGAACAATCTTAAAGATATTCATTTTATTTTTTCTCCTGCTAAGTGCTAAATAATATGAATATTTCTGACACATTTAAAAACTTATTTTTATTTCTATGTGCCTGAAATTTTCAATGTGGGTGCTTAAAGACAACATTTATTATTTTCCTATAATGCAGTGATACTCACTAAGCAAACCTGCAGATCTCATGTTCCCCCTCGAGTTAATTTCTTACAGCCAGGGTTGCAAAAAAGCCTTGCTAGTGGCTCTTATTCATCAAAACTGGCTTTTAAACAGTGAATTCCAATTTCAAAGTATGCATTTTTTCAACTAATTTTAAAGATATTTCACTGAGTTAGAATTTAACACTAATATTATAATAACACAGACATAATACTGATTTGTAGTTAGGACTGTAATGAATTGTTTTGTTTGGTTTACACTGGGCCTTTTTAACACGTTTTTTTTTTTTAATGTTATCGCTGTTATCAAATATTTTATTTTAGGACAGTAATTGCTTACTGATCTATTTTAATATTTAACTAATTTTAAGGATGTTATAAGTTAAGTAATACTCTTTTTTTTTTTTTCCCCTAAGAAATATTTAAAATTATACAAAAAGTCATTTAACAACAAAAAAGAAAAAACTATTTCTCAAAAACTTGAGTTATGATAAAACATACTCTTTGAATCTATATTCACATTGTACTACAAATACTAATTAACCCTTTATGTATTGAATTATGAATTTATGAAAATTTTATCTTCTAAAGCATTTTTCGTGAATTTTTGAAACTATATTAGAAGATTTCCATAATCATTTAATAAATTTTAGAGGGATTTTAGAAGGAGTAATTAAATTTGAATTTATAGGGATTTTGTGCAATATTTATAACCCCATTCAAACATTTCATTTTAAATATTTTTCTTAGAATTTTGTAGAATTAGGAAATGTGCAAATATAATGTTCTTACAATAGAAATATTTCCGAATTGAAAATCCCCCCCCCCCCCCTCCTCCCAAAGCCAAGAAAGCTGAAAAGATGCAATGGCAAAAGAAATCATCCTTTTAAAAATATTTTTGTTTTGTGCAACCAATAACGCTTTTGGGACAAGATAAATTAATGCATCTATAACTCATTCTAAACTGTATTACTACTAATCGATGTATTAAATGAATTTTATAACAAGTTATTTTACTGGTACTTATAAGTACTGTCAGTAGATAAAGGGTTAAGAAACTAACATAAATTGGTACTTTTCAGTTAGCCGGGCACCAGTGACATATATACATGTATACATACACACACATATACATGTATATACACATATATCTGCATATACATACATACATACATATATGTACATATATCAATGGCACCAGCTAACAGAACAGTACCCATAAATCCCCTAAAAACACCATCTACTATATACATAAAACACAAACGGAAATTTCGTTCCGTTCCTTTAGAACTAGAGTTCTGCCAAATGGATTTTGATGGAACTTGCACTGTTCGATAGATAATTTGTCAGGGAAGGTTTTAGTATATAACACAACGTTCTACGTAGATTAGTTATAGAATTATGATGAAAAGTTCCATTATTTTGGACAAAAAGGTTACCACTGGTTATTTTTTGGCGATCATTATTGTTGCAAAAAGAATTGAAAAAGCTATACATCTCAAAAAAAAAAAAAAAAAAAACTGTACTAATTTTATTAAAAAAAATAAAAGAAAGGAAAAAAAGAAAGAGAAAAAAAAAAAGAAAAAAAAGAAGAAAAGCAGTTTTGATGAGAGATAATATTATAAAACGTAAATATTTAATTTAAACATGATTGGGAATATTCGTAATGCTTAAAAAATTATTCAATGGGCAAGATTGCTATTGAAAAAAACATTTGGCGATTTATCTTTTGTTTTTGGCGATTTTGATTTTGCGTTTGACCCCAAATAATCCATATACTTAAAGCTAACCTGCTTTTTAGTTTTTCGTGCAAAAATGCCTTTTATAGGCATGCGCGAGCATTCAGCTAATCAGCTAGAGGCTTTTACTATCTTCAGACGCGATATTTCAGCCAATGAGGTGAAGGCTTTTTCCTCTCTCTAGAAGCGTATGTGGATTACTACGACTCCATTTGGTTGTTCCGTTGTTGAAACTTTATGGATTTCTTTTATTAAGGTATTTTTTCATTTTACCGTATTTATTTTCTTTTTAAGTCGTATGTATTTTATTACTTTGAATTTTTTATAACTAACCCCTTTTTTTGGGAGAGAGAGAGAGATTTCGTGGCACGAAATTCCGCGAATCGTTTCCGATGTAAACAAGTGTAAAATTTCAGTTTTTTAAACTTAATATGTAATTCTGTGTGATATGATTAAATTCAGGTTTTCTCAGCGACGATCACAGTATTTTTACCAAAAAATTTTTGTATTAATCAAGCTTTTTTGGTTATTAAGCATAGCTAAACACGAAAGAAAACTTTGTTATTTTAAGATTTTGATGTGAATTATTTGCGTACATTTATAAGGCGAGTTTCACTGAATAATTCAAGAAAAAAAAATCTCATCATTATACATATTTAGTTACGCATTATTAATTATTTACTTGGCCTTTACTTTTAATATTTCAAACTTACAGCTGAATGTAACTATTAAAACATTTGAAATACTGTATTCGTAAAATGAAATTTCAGCTTAAACACTCGACAATTACTTTTACTTATGCATTAATTATTTACTTGGCCTTTAATTTTAATATTTCAAACTTACAGCTGAATGTAACTATTAAAACATTTGAAATACTGTATTCGTAAAATGAAATTAGCTTAAACACTCGACAATTACTTTTAGTTATGCATTATTAATTATTTACTTGGCCTTTACTTTTAATATTTCAAACTTACAGTTGAATGTAACTATTAAAACATTTGAAATACTGTATTCGTAAAATGAAATTTCAGCTTAAACACTCGACAATTACTTTTAGTTATGCATTATTAATTATTTACTTGGCCTTTACTTTTAATATTTCAAACTTACAGCTGAATGTAATTATTAAAACATTTGAAATACTGTTTTCGTAAAATGAAATTTCAGCTTAAACACTCGACAATTACTTTTAGGTTAAATTCAGGTTTTCTCAGTGACGATCACAGTATTTTTACCAAATAATTAAAAGTACTACATGCATGCATCTATCTATCTATCTATCTATCTATATTAGAAATTGTGCAGGTTTCTGGTCACTGTTTTGTTTACATATTTTAAACAAAAATTTCAATTTAATAATGCACTGAAAATTATAATGAATGCTTACAATTAAACACAACACAAAACAAAAAATTTCACAAAAACACATTATTTCCCCGATATTTTCCCACAACTAATCAATAAATTTCATGATATTTTATTGCGATTTTAAACCATGAACTTTAGTACTTTTCTGTTATACGGACACTATGCCAAAATGTATGTATGTATGTAAATATATGTATGTATGTTTGGCGACAATGGTGTACGTATAACGGAAAAGTGCCTGAATTATTATTTTTATATATATATATAAAATATGAACATAATTGGCGACACAGCAAGTTTTCTGGATTTCTCCCTGGCTCTCTAACCACATTGTTAACAAAACAAAAAATTCACGAAAAACACATTATTTCCCCGATATTTTCCCACAACTAATCAATAAATTTCATGATATTTTATTGTGATTTTAAACCATGAACTTTAGTACTTTTCTGTTATACGGACACTATGCCAAAATGTATGTATGTATGTATGTTTGGCGACAATGGTGTCCGTATAACGGAAAAGTGCCTGAATTATTATTTTTTTATATATATATAAAATATAAACATAATTGGCGACACAGCAAGTTTTCTGGATGTGAAAGGCGGAGATGAATTTCATTCATTCAATGACCTTTTTAAAAGTTTCAAGTTTGGATTGAGTGCACATGAACATAGAAACCGATACCTATTTCTATGTTTATGATTGAGTTATTTGGATATCTTTTCGTATAGCACAGAAAATCATTTCTCCCGCTTTCGTAATACAGATAAATTCTGGTGTATTTTTTTTTCTTCTTTTTATATCATAAGTACTTTTCTACTTTAAATTTTTTTAACCTAATAGTAATTGTCGCGTTTCTAAGCTGAAATTTCATTTTTCGAATGCAGTATTTCAAATGTTTTAATAATTACATTCAGCTGTAAGTTTGAAATATTTAAAATATTAAAAGTAAAGGTCAAGTAAATAATTAATAATGCATAACTAAATATGTATAATGATCAGAATGACATATTAAAATGTGTACAGAATGACATGAAAATTTTAAAAAACTGAAATTTTGCACTTGCAACTTAATTGTAAATTTCATTGTTTACATTGGAAACGATTTGTGGATTTTAAGAATTTGCGGAACTTCGTGTCACCAAATTACTAAATCTCTCTCTCTCACTCTCCAAAAAAAAAAGGGTTAGTTTAAAAAAATTCAAAGTAGCAAAATACATACAACACAAAAATAAAATAAATACGGTAAAATGAAAAAATTACTTTAATAATAGAAATCCATAAATTTTCAACGACGACATCAAACGAATGCGACAGATCGACGAACATTGTGTTTTTTAAGCGACTGATCGACGAACCTTGCGTTTTTTGGGGACATATCGACGAAGTTTGCGTTTATTCCACAATCGATCGACGAAATTTTTCTTTTTTCCCTGACTGATCGACGAACTTTGCATTTATTCTGCAATCGATCGACGAAATTTGCTTTTTTCCGCAACTGATCGACGAACTTTGCGTTTTTTCTGCGACAGATCAACGAACTTTGCGTTTTTTCTGCGACAGATAGACGAACATTGCGTTTTTTAAGCGACTGATCGACGAACCTTGCGTTTCTTGGGGACAGATCGACGAACTTTGTGTTTATTCTGCAATCGATCGACGAAATTTGCTTTTTTCCCCCGACTGATCGACAAACTTAGCGTTTTTTCCACGACAGATCGATGAACTTTGCGTCTTTTCCACGATCGATCGGTGAATCTCAATCAAGTAAAATCTAAAGTCAGAAATTTATTTAACAACCTAATTGTTAAGGGTCCCTAACACATTTAATGGAACTTGAAAAATACACTGCATATATAAAACTTAACTTTCTTCCCTTTTTTATAATAAAAATAAACATTTTACATAATCATTCTCAGTTGACTTAATTTTTTCAATGGTATTTTGTCATGTCTGCATTAATGTAATTCTTTAAATAACACGTAAAATAATAGTGGGGTTTAAAATTTTTTTTTCTCCCTCCCAAACATTACAACTCCCCTCCATTTAAAAATGTTGGTAGGGAGACTCCCGTCCTTGGAAAAATTGAATTTCAAGCCCTGCCTATAATATGTTTGTGTGTATTGAGGTTTGTATAGATGTTTGTGTGTGTGCTGTTTTTAATAAAGACAGTTTCATTTTTCACACGAACCTTTCAAAAAATTCACATTCTTTGCACAATCCTTTAACAAAATTCGCATTTTTTTTCGTGATTCTTTAATGAAATTCGCATTTTTTTCTGTATCTTTTTTTTGTCGAGATTCACAATTTTTTCAGCTATCCTATGATGTAATTCGTGTTTTTTTTCAGCGATAATTTGACGAAATTTGTGTTTTTTCTGAGATTTTTTTTTTTCACGAAATTTGCGTTATTTTCCACGATTCTTTTATGAAATTTGCGTTTTTCTGTGATCCTTAGACGAAATTTTCTTTTTTCGCAATGCTTTGATAATAATCACATTTTCTCTGCTGCCTTTTGATAAGATTCATGAATTTTCAGCAATCCTTCGATGAAATTCGCGTTTTTTCAGCAATCTTTGAAGAAATTCGCATTTTTCTCGCGATACTTTAATGAAATGTGCGTTTTCCAGCGATTTTTTGATAAAATATATTTTATTCCGCAATTTTTAGACGAAATTTGGCAAGAAAGCGCTATCTTTTGGTGGAATTTCCTGTTTTGCGATTCTTTGACAAAATTTGCTCATCTTTTGCGTAAATCACGTTTTTCTGTGGCCTTTTAACAAAATTCACGTTTTACATGATCCTTTGATGAAATTAGTGTTTTTCCCGTGATCATTTGACGAAATCTAGGATTTTTTTCCCCGCGAAGATTCATTATATGTTTTTAGTCTGCAGGTGCCCTAAAAAGTTTGTGACGCCAAACAAACAAAATTCATCCTAAAGAATTATTGTTTCGTTTCTGGAAATGAACGACTGTCAACTCATTGGCTGAATTATAAAGGGTGAAATGTGTAGGCACTGAGTATCATCTATACTATTAACAGAGTTTCCCCCAGGTTTAAAAAGGGGCAAGGTGCTGCTGGTGAGAAAAAGGGCACTTTTTTTATTCTTAAGGGCACTTTTTGGATTTTTGAGGGCACTTTTCAGAATCTTAAGGGCACTTTTTTAATTGTTAAAGCTTAAAGGTATTCTTTTGGTTTTTAAAGCCACTTTTGATATTTCAAAGTCAAAACACTCTTTTTAAGACAACATTGAGTCAGTTTTTATTATGAAACCAAATTTTTTAATGCAAAAAGGAGAAAGGGCACTTTTTTTACTGAGAGCAAGAAGGGTGCTAATTATTTTGCTGGAGGGGCCAAGAAGGGTGCTAATTATTTTGCTGGAGGGGGCAAGAAGGGTGCTAATTATTTTTATGAGGGGCAAGAAGGGTGCTATTTTGCAAACCAAAGGGCAGGCAGGGTGCAGCACCCTTCTCAAACTGTCTGGGGGAAACACTGCTATTAATGTCGGTAAACGTCTGTCTGTGTGTGTGTTGTTGTGTCTGGCGTCTGTAAGCACAAAACTCTGCATGCAGACGATGGACATAAGTGCTTTTGGTATAAAAAAATTCGGAAGGGGAGTTTTTAAAATTCACAACATTTTGCGGGAGAAGAGGGGTGCGAACGAATTTAAAAAATGAGTCCGCATCAATAATTATGGCGGCGGGGGGAGTATGTTTTGCCCACACGGGGCGGAGACTTTTCTTTGCTGACACTCATATGATATATCGTTCGAAAGGCCTGCGACTGCCTTTTCATGTTATGCATCTATGTGGTCCATCCCCCCCCCCCCCCCCCCCCCCCCCGTCAATTGGGGCACTTTTCTAAATTTTGCACATACCACTCATGTTATATATCGTTAAAAAGGTCTGTGACCGCTTAATCATATTATGCATCTCCGGTGTTCATCCCCCACTTTGCCCCCCCCCCCAAGGGGGTACTTTTGTAAATTTTTCACAAACCCTTCATGTTACGTATTGTTGGAAAGGTCTTTGACTGCTTATTCATGTTATGCATCTCCGGGGTCCATCCCGCCATTTCCCCCCTTTTAAGGGGGGCACTTTTCTAAATTTTGTTGACACCCCTCATGTCATATATTGTTGGAAAGATCTGTGACCGCTTAATCATATGCATCTCCAATGTCCATCTCCCCAATTTGCCCCCCCCCCCCCCCAAGGGGGCAATTTTCTAAATTTTGTTGACACCCCTCATGTCATACATTGTTGGAAAGGTCTGTGACCGCTTAATGATATTATGCATCTCCAATGTCCATCTCCCCAATTTGTCCCCCCCCCTCCCCCAAGGGGGTACTTTTCTAAATTTTGCAGACAACCCTCATGTCATATATCGTTGGAAAGGTCTGTGACTGCTTAATCATATGCATATCTCCAATGTCCATCTCCCCACTTTGCCCCTCCCCCAAGGAGGTACTTTTCTAAATTTTGCAAACAACCCTCATGTCATATATTGTTGAAAAGGTCTGTGACCGCTTAATCATATTATGCATCTTTAATGTCCATCTCCCCAATTGCCCCCCCCCCAAGGGGTCAATTTTCTAAATTTTGTTGACACCCCTCATGTCATATATTGTTGGAAAGGTCTGTGACTGCTTAATCATATTATGCATCTCCAATGTCCATCTCCCCACTTTGCCCTCCCCTCCCCCAAGGGGGTACTTTTCTAAATTTTGCAGACAACCCTCATGTCATATATCGTTGGAAAGGTCTGTGACTGCTTAATCATATGCATATCTCTGATGTCCATCTCCCCACTTTGCCCCCCCCCCCCCCCCAAAGAGGTACTTTTCTAAATTTTGCACACAACCCTCATGTTATATATCGTTGGAAAGGTCTGTGACCACTTAATCATATTATGCATGTACCGTGTCCATCCCCTACTTTAACCCCCCCCCCCCAAGGGGGTACTTTTTTAAATTTTGCACACACCCCTCATGTTACATATCGTTTGAAAGGTCTTTGACTGCTTATTCATGTTATGCATCTCCTTGGTCCATCCTGCCATTTCCCCCTCCCCAAGGGGGCACTTACCATTTACTTGCACAACAGCGCTAAATGTGTCAAATGCAAGAAATTCCGCGAGTGCATGTGCCAGTGAAACTTAGCCAATTGCTGTTCTTCAACCTAGCTTTAATTCAAAGTGGGTTTTTTATTTATTTGAATTATTCTGCAAAAGTTTCAAACATTTTAAAGCAGCTAT
Organism: Maratus michaelseni; assembly: GCA_963931845.1. NCBI lineage: Eukaryota > Metazoa > Arthropoda > Arachnida > Araneae > Salticidae > Maratus > Maratus michaelseni. The sequence goes on along the minus strand of OZ007598.1, from coordinate 111,569,281 downwards.
GAATTTTATTTTTATGGTGCTATCAAGTTTTTTGCCGTCAAATTTTGACGGGTTCCATCTAGTTTTATTTTAAACCAAAAGGTTTTTTTATACATCTCGAAAAATAAAAGAAAAACTGTTACTAATTTTATTTTTTAAAAAAAAGAAAGAAAGAAAAGAAAAGAAAAAAAAAGAAAAACAGTTTTGATGAGAGATTTTAAGCCGAAAGATGTTTTTTCAAGTGTACAACATCATTTTTGCTGTATATTTTTTTTGGTACTTTTTGATTAGCCAGGCACCAGTGATATATATACATGTATATATATACACACACACATATATATATATATATATATACATATATCTACACATATACATATATATACACTTATATGTATGAAGATATATATTTATATATGTACATATATCACTGGCGCCCGGCTAACTGAAAAGTACCTTTTTTTTATTCAAATGTAAACGATATTAACAGCAATATACTTCTATTTACTTATACCTTATATATGAAATTTCGTTCCGGCTGCTTATAACTCGAGTTCTCCTGCATGAATTTTCGTAGAACTTAAACTATAAGATAGATAATTTTTCAGGGAATGGTTTATTGTATATCATATCGTTTTACGTAGCTTAGTTAAAGAATTTTTATGGGAAGTTCTATAATCAGATCAAACAGATTATAAAAGATTAGCCTTTTTAAAAGATTCTGCCGAATGGATTTCGATGAAACCTACACCGTTAGTTAGATAATTTTGTAGGGAAGGTTTTATTATATAACATATCATTCTACGTTGCTTAGTTCTAGAATTATAGGGGGAAATTCGAAAATCGGGTGACCTTTTTTTTTTATCAAATATTCGCCTTTTTAATATCTGATTCAGATTATGAAAGATTAGCCTTCTGAAAAAGTTCTACTGGACGAATTTTGATGATAATTGTATTGTTAGATGCTATTTCAGGAATGGTTTTAGTGTACTACATATTGTTCTACGTTGCTTAGTCAAACAGTTATGTGTCAAGGTTATACAGTCAGGTGAACCCGATTCCGAAAGATTAGTCTTTTAGAAAGTTTTTACAGGGCGTATTTTTTGCGACTTGCATTGTTAAGTAGATAATTTTTAAGCATGGTTTTAGTACATTTCATATCGTTCTATGTTAGTTTTAGAATTATGTGGAAAATTTTTATAATCAGATGAACCCGATTATCAAAGATTAGCCTTTATAAAAACTTCTACTGGATGGATTTTGTTAGTTAATTTGTTTGCATTGTTAGTTCGATAATTTTTAGTGATTGTTTTAATATATTGCATATAGTTTTATCTTTCTTTAGCAAACCCTAACTTTAAATTACCAAATAAAATAATTTGTCCTTAACAGCTAAAATTTTGACTGCACATTAGAAAATATAATAGCGCAATGGCGTCATTTTTCAGTAATGTGGAAGGATATTCCAGGTAAATATACAGATTGCTTTCAAATACATGGTCAAATTAAACGATATATTTCGTTTGATTCAAGGTTCATTTGTAGAAGCCGACCAGCACAGCGGGCGTAGCTTGCTAGTTTCATATAATATTTTACTGAAGGTGTTTTGACTCCATATATACAAAACTGTATTTTACATATACAACTGAGCGTTTTCAATCGAGCAAACCTTTGCTCATCATCAGGGTTACAAAACAAATGTAAGTACACTAAGTTGTATTTATGTCTGTTTTGTTATTATGTTTTTAGATATTAATTTATTTTGACAAAATATTTTACCTATTATTGCAAATTTTAAAACAGCGTAAATGTCTCTTCAATTAAATATTTTAAAGTTTAATAATAGGAAGAAAACTTTGAAAATTACATCATATTGGAAACGATACATTTAAAACGTCTTATTGAAAACAATTTTCAGTACACTTCTCCATTATACCATTGACAACTTTCCAGTATAAAAAAAAAAAAAAAAAAAAAAAAAACAACAACAACAACTAATCACCAAACTCGAACGCCGAAAAAACCAGTGGAAGAATGTTGTTATTGGAATCTAAAGCCCCATTCACTAAAGTGTCAACTATCAGTAACTTTAAACAATAAAATTTATAATACTGCTATTTAAAAATAGTGGTAACAAAAAAAAAAAGCATTAAAGTTGGAGCCATGCATGCCCTAAAAAGCCAATCATGACATGCCAGAGTATATAAAAGTATATAAGCAAAGAAAGAAATAATTAAAACATATAGAATAAAATATAAAATTATAAATTGGCCAGTTTTGACCAATATTGGGCTGCAATATTAGCCTATGCAGATAACCTATATTTGCCCAATATTGAAAAAAAAAGCTAGCCATGCATTATTGGCCAGAGCCTGACATCACAAAATCGCTATTTACGATATTTCTGTGCTACCTGGATATATTGTTTAAATTTTATTATATTCTAAATCAATGCAAACCTACATATTCCAAAAGAGTAAAATTTTAATATTGACTTAAACCTATGACTTAAAATAATAATAATAATAATAATAGATTGATTTAAATCGGCATATTCTGATATAACATACACGGAAAGATTTAGAAAACACAACAATTCTTCAAAACAACAGCTGAAAACTAAACAAAATCTAAGCTGAATGGAACAAAATTGGGCCAGAAACTGAAATCACAAAAAAGTTTATTAAATCAATGTCTAAAAAATTTTTAAATGTCATTAAAACCAAAGGTAATCCAATCAAATATACTAAAATAATGAAAGCTTTATTTGGTACCTTTATGTTAGCTGTGTGCAAATCTTATCAATAGTATTGTGCTCTAAAAAACGACCAGAGCGAAAAGTTTCCTAAAAAGACAACCCACCCCAGTATTTCATCAAATAACTGTAGTCAATTTTTTGTTTCGTCCTGTTTCTATACATCATTTACAACAATAAAAATATTTAAAAATACCTAAAGAGTATTTATTCAGTTTTAAAAGAATTTAATCCAATAATACAGAGTTATGGCAAAACACAAGCTTCATTTTCACAGATTTCCTTGTTATAATACAACATGTTTATATTTTAAATTAAATGAATTGGCAGTTTATCATCTGTGCCCCGGTTAACATAAAAGTAAGTACCCTTTATTTAATACAGTTATATGTTGTTACAGCAATATAAGGTGTCCCATCACTTTTGTAACTTTTAATTTTGTATTGTTATACTTACAGTGGCTCACATTTGTTTTTAGACACTTGTGTTTTTTAAACTTATAAAAAACATCTTCTAAATATTAAAGGATCTACTTAAATTTTTTTTCATATAAACTTTCTTTTTTCTATAATAAAACCTACATATTGTAATACAAATAAATTCAAACACTTTAAAAAAAAAAAAAAAAAATCAAGAAAGTGTTTAAAACAATCTCACATAAGTATTTGGGGTACTTCTCTATTATTCTGTCGACCACTTTTCATAACAAAAAACTATCGCCAAACTGTAATGTCAAATAAACGGGAGAACGTTGTCATTGGAATATCAAAATAAATAAATAAAATATAAGAATTTAAGGACACAATTGTTATTTTAATTAATGAATCAGTAAAACATAATGAAAAATACACGCAAATGGCGAATTAAGAACCACTTGATGACATAACAAACACGTATAATGCTTCTGACATCAAGTAAATGGGACTGCATTTTTGGTGTTTAATCTTACAGTTTGGCGATAGTTTTTTGTTATGAAATGTGGTCGACGGGATAATAGAGAAGTACCATAATTGGACACTTGAAAGCTTTACTAAATTTTTTGACAAACGATATTTTCTGTTATTTATTTTTATTATAAATGGAAATATATGTAAAATTTTATCGTCTGCACTTTGAAATTACTACTACTTCATGTAAATTTGTTTACATTTTTATATTTGAAGTGAACATAGCCCGGTGCTACAAAGTTACAACAAATTCTATTAGTCATTTAATCATAGAAGATTTTAAAGATGGTAAAAGCATCAGAACTATCGCAAATCGCAAACCTTATTAAAGTAAGAATTTCAACTGTTTTTGCTATTATAAAAAGGTGATAACCTGATAACTACGTGGAACTGTTGAAAAAGCATTAAAATCAGGAGCTTCTCGCAAGCTAACTCAAAGGAATCGGAGGTTTATTACGCATAAAATAAAAAAAAATCCAAGAATTAATGCAGTGAAACTTAAACAGAATTAGAAAAAATATTTGCAATAAAAGTAAACCCTGAAACTGTTAGACGAGTTATCAGATCATATGGATACAACAGTAGTTGCCAGAGGAAAATTTTTCGTAAATGAAAGAGCAAGAAAGTTACGTCTGGATTTTGCAAAATCCATGGTAGACAAAGATGTATCGTTTTGGGAAAACGTCATATTTGTGAATGAATCAAAATTTAACATATTTGGGTCTGATGGGCAAATAACTAACTGTGTGAAGAAGCCCAACGAAAAGCTCAATCCGAAAAATCTATTGCCAACTGTCAAACATGGAAGTGGAAGCATAATGGTTTGGGGATGTTTTGCTGCTTCTGGTATGAAAATTTAGTTTTTATTGTAAATAATATGGACCAATATAAGTATATAAATATCCTAAAGGAAAACTGGAAAATATCTGCCCAAAAACTTGGAATTCAAAACTCATTCAAGTTGTATCAAGATAATGATCCCAAACATATAACCCTAAATGTTCTCTTATGGCTGCTGTACAACTGCCCCAAAGTTACCAAGACTCCACCATATTCTGCAGATTTAAACCCAATTGAAAATGTGTGGCATGAACTGGAGAAAAGAACAAAAATATATATTTCTTCAAAAGAACAACTTAAAGCAAAGTATTAACAGAGGAATAGATAAAAATGGAACATTCTTACACAAAAAAACTATCTGCATCCATGCCAAAACGTATTAAACGTGTAATTTTAGGTAAACTCAACAAAGTATTCAAACGTTTGATTATTTGCATATTTTTATTTACATTTGTTGAATGTTTGGAGTGTCCAATTACTTGTGGGTCATTCCATGGCAACTTACGTTACATTTAGAATAGGGGCTTCAGTAATTTTAGTAATATAACACTAAAAAATATTGAAAATGTAATGTTTATATGATTTGTTAATTAAACCTAACAAAGCTAAATTTGGATAAAAATTACTTAAATTTAGTACTATTTTTTAAACGCTAAAAATTCTATTTACTATGGTAACTTACGTTTCAGACAAAAAGAAAGTAAGTTACCATAATAAATATAATGGCCAGTGTTAAAAAAAATAGCACTAAAGGTAGGTAATTTTCATCCAAATTTCGCTTTGGATAGGTTTAATTAACAAATCATATCAACATTACATTTTCAATATTTTTTGGTGTTATATTATGAAAATTACTAAAGAAAATTGTTCTAAATGTAACGTAAGTTACCATGGAATGACCCATGTGAGATTGTTTGGAGCAATTTCTTGGTAAATAAATTTTTTGAAAAAAAAAGTTTTGAATGTATTTTTATTATAATACGTAGGTTTTGTTATAGACAAAAGAAAGTTTATATGAAAAATTTTTTAAGTAGATCCTTTAATATTAAGATGATGTTTTTTATAAGTAAGTTTAGTGTCCAAAAACAAATGTGATCAATTGTATGATGTTTATTAAAGTGCCTTTACTTTAATTTTTGTAAGATCAATTTAAAAATTTACAATTATACATACAATACAATTACTATATCAAAACAAAATATTTTAATTTCTTTCAGTAGAAAGATTTTAAATGTTTTCATTTTACGAAAAGTGTAAGTGCCTCATTATTTTTGTGAGCTGCGCAAATGTAGCCAACGATAACAGTTCTCAGATCAGCAACAGATAAAGATGCAAAAATATGGTCGTAAAAGAATTCTGTAATTATTTTTAAGGGAAAAAATCCATTAAATTTAAAATTATCAAAATGATTTTACATAAAGTTACACAAAACATCATAGTTACGAAGATAATGTATGCAGCATTAGCTCTAATTTCATAAAAAACTATAGAACTTTAACATGTGTGGATATTTATTTCAGCAACAGATGAAGTTAGTTGGACCGTTAATTTAGAAACAAAGTTACCCACAAAACCTAAAAATCATAAAAATAATAAGAAATATTTATTTATAAACAAAAAACTAATAATGGAATATCGTTTAAATACCATGATAAATTAAGGCTTGGGGAATCAAGGGTTTATATGTTTACAATTTGCGAACAATTACGTTATTTGTCATTTTATAATGATCAGAAAATAATTTTACTCACGGATTAAGGAATATAACTCATTACTATTTTATTTACTTAACTATAAATTAATAATCTAAGGTAATATAACAAATAAAAGTAATAGGAACAATAGAAACCTGAAAATGGTCAACGGTCATTTGCACTCGTCTGCTAATTTTTACTTACAGATTTCCCCATAGACTTAAAAGTTTCCCTCCCTTGTCCCTTCTCAAACTGATTTTTCTTTACTTGTTACAATCTATAGTGCTGCCCTCTTTTGACTACTATTTAATTTATTTTGCCTTTCTGTCAGTCGAGACCGCTTTATCATATTATTATTTTAAAGTGGGGGGGGGGGGGGGGGTAATATGATAAGGGGGTCTTGTTTACTATATACATATACCATACAGTACCGTTGTCCAAAGTGGCGCCTGCGAGCGCCGTGGCAACCTTTGAAGGTGTTATTGGTGCCCTTTTGAATATTTCCTGCTATTATCTTTAAAAAATCAAAATCAATTTTAGAAGATGTTTTTCTTTAAATTAATTAATGATTGTATTCTATTTTATTACAGGCGGCAATAAATGCTTTGTTTTTTTTTTTCATTTTAAAAAAGTTTTGGGACAGTCCTCCCTCACCTCAGAAAATTGTAATGCTAAATGCTAAATTTACTTTGATTTATGTTTTTTCGAAATTTATTTTTATTTTACATTAGTTTCCTGCACCGTAAGAGACTCATGGTCAGGATTGTAGTGGAGCGTATATGGTGGCATACAATGTATACCTTCTTATTTTTTTTTAAAGAATCTTCGTATACTCTCTGGTTACTCACGTAAAGCTATAACGTATTTTCTCTAGCGTATACCCTCTGTTTTTATTTTTTACGACTACAGCACTGCTCATGTGTATCATTGTCAGGCATATACAGTATAGCGCCGATTATCCAAACTCCAATTAGCCGAACTGTCCAATTATCCGAACACTCCATTTTTGTATGTTTTTTTCTCTCTCTCTCTCTCTCTCTCAAGACGGGCCTTGAAATCAAAAAAGTTTTCCTGTTCAGTGGATCGAGGAAAATGAAGGCCCATCCCTCGCCTGATTACCAACGGGGCAAACTTCCCCCAGTGAAAATGTATAGAAATTTCTGCTTTATTCCTAACAGTAATTTTTCATGAATATAGTGTTTAAATAATACGACAATTTCTATTAAAAGGATCAGTGTCAGCCGTGTTTTTGGCCGATGAAATAAGACTAAATTTCGATTTTGTTATACTGACTTAATTTTTTCACTTTTTAATATTAGAAGGTTTATCCTGTACGATTTCAACAATATTTTTTTTTGCATTTTGTTCGAATTTATATAACTTACGCAAGCTCAAAGTTCGTATTATTCGTACTTTTTGATGAAAAATACTCCTAAATTTCTCCTAATTTTACCTCAATTTTCAATATATTTTTTAATATTTTACTATGTGCGTAGCTTTGCAACACTTTTATTTTTACATATATTGTACATTTTGATGCATTTTATAATATAATGTAAAGAAGAAAGTGTTGCACGATTGTGCTCATATACATAATTGAGGCAAAATTAGGAGAAATTGCGTATTTTTCATCAAAAACTACGAATAATACGAGCTTTAAGCTTGTGTAAATCATATAAATCCGAACAAGATGCAAAAACTATTGTTAAATTCGTACAAGATAAACCTTCTAATATTAAAAAGTTAAATAATTAAGTCAGTATAACAAAATCGAGTTTTAATCTTATTTCATGGGGCAAAAACACGGCTTATGGACCCTGATCCTTTACTGGTGGAAGTTTGCCCCGTTGGTCAGGGTCGAAACTAAAGGAGACAGAAAAGGGCATGTGCCCCGGATGCTAGAACGGAATGAGGAGGTGTCGCCAAATGAATAACAAACGAGGTGCGTTCGTACTATAGCTAGTTATATAAATATTCAGATCTTGCTGATTTTTAATTCTGTGAAATGAATTATATCGTCTGCGGATTAATTTCTGTCATAAAATAAGTATCTCGGTTGCTTGACGATTAAACTTCGAAAGCTCCTATAAAAGAAAAGCACCGATTAAAAAAAAAAAAAAAAAAAAAAAATCAAATTTCTTAATAAATATTTTTATTAATATGTTATAAAGTTTTGATTCGATTTTTAAAAAAATTGAAATGTCTCGACAAAGATCTGCAAAGATAATAAATCTTAAATTTAAAACCATTCGGTTGGGTAGTTTTTGCGTTGTTATATGCGGACGGACGGACAGACAGACAGACAGACAGACGGACGGACAGACGGACGGACCAGACGACGACAATAGGTGCTACGTATTTATATAATTACGAACGCACCTAAAAAGATTGGTGAGGTGGGGCTGCTGCCCGGAATACTAAAAACTAAGGGGAAGAAAATACGCAATTTTAAAAATATTTTCTTTTACTAGAATTACTTTTTGTCCATCCTGATCCGGCCTTATAGGAGGCTAGTTGGGGCGACTGCTCAGGACACTAAATACTAAGGGGGGGGGGGGGGGAGGATTCACAAAATAAAATACTTGGTAGAAACATAATAGTTTATTATTACTATTATTATTCTAAGTCACTACTAAAATTTTGAAAAATAGGCTTTCCTGAACTTAGGTTCAGGAAAGTATCTAGACATATCAGTCTATTAATAGGAAGAGCAGTACAAGTGATACAGCACGAAACTAGCTGTTTGCTATCTGCACCATCTTCGTATACCCTCTGTTGCTCACATAAAGCTATAACGTATTTTCTCTAGCGTATACTTCTGCCTAAAGTATATACCCTCTGTTTTTATTTTTTACGACTACAACACTGCTCATGGGTACCACTGTCAGACATATATACAGACAGGTTTTGCATTTTCCAAATTGCTATACATCGTCTTTCGCCATCTAATTAAACAGTGAAGTTTTATTACAGTATTCTGAATGTGTTGGAAAGTGTTTCATGATGCCCGTTCTTTGGCAATATCCGCTGTGGAGATTTTATTGCATTTTGAATGATAACTTATTCCTGATAAATAATTTTCTCCAATTATTCATAATCCTAATTGTTCAATATACTTAAAAATATTGATTAATAATTAATAATATTAATAACTTGATACTATCCCATAATTTTTGAACTGCTACGCCATTGTCATTTTGTGTAGCATAAATACATAAGACATGCAATTTTTGCCATCGAAATATTTTAATAACATTTCCACTGTCAAAGTGGAATATTGAGTATGAGTACAAGACGTGCAAAGCATAGGTGCCGGCTGAACAAAATCAAGGGAAGTGACAAAATTTTAGAACAGATGTGCCTGTAGTCCGCAGCCTTGGTCGTATTTTTCAAAACAGAGAATATAAACATGAAATATGCTAAACTAAGAATTTTTTTTTTTTTGTCAGAGGTCCCGGTGCAAGAGTTTTTAAAGAAACATGATATCAATATAAAAAACAATACAGAAATTTAACAATTATTAAATGTGAAATATTCAAAATTAAGTTTCTACCAACATTTAAAACAAAAATGGTAACTGAAACAGAAATTTATTTTTTTCGTCAAGGGCACATTGCGCCCCTCAAACCCAAGTTTGAGATAAATTTCAAGCACATGAACATAAAAAGAAAAATAATAAAAGATTGATTTCCACAGAGTGTTCAGAGCGCCCCCCCCCCCCCCTTCCCGAAAAACTCTTAGTTCGTTTAATGTTTATTTTAAATTATTGGTGAAGAATAAATTTTACTTTTTTTATCAAAACCATCAGAAAAAAAGAAAATTTATTTAATAAAATTTTAAAATCCAGGGAGGGAAAATGGACCTCCCATCCACCCTTTTCAAGTCGCCTATGGTGCAAAATATAACAAACATACAATCAATTAATCCAGGGGCGTAGCTACTGTGGAGCAGTTGAAGCACATTGCTCCAGGCGCGAGAATCATAAGGGCGCAAACATAACTAATACGAAAACCTGTCTAAAACGAAATTTTTCTCTACTTTTTTGTGATATTGTTTCGACAGAAATTATTGTATTAAAAAAATTAGATAAATGAAACTACAGCATTGCCCCATTCCCCATCAAATTTTTGAATTTGACTTTTTTACAGTAAATAGGTTCTTTGTTAAGATGACGCATGCTAAGACGGAATCACATAAAACTGAGAGAAATTCCGTTTTAGACAGGTTTTAGTCTTGACAGAGTATTTGTATGCCATTCCTTCTATTTGCATAATAAAACTTTTCCATTAATGGCGGTATGCCTTTATAGGCCGATTCCGTTTTACTGTATTAAAGTATAGGTATGTTTTTTAAACCAAAAAATAAGTTTTGGGAAACGTTTCCGGTTGAGAAGAAGGCGCACAAATAGTACTTGCTCCAGGACGCTGAATATGTAGCTACGCCACTGAATTAATCAATGCCCTAAATTCAGTATTTAAAAAAATCAGAGCTTTTAAGGGAAGGGGTCCCTACATCCAGGGCTTAATTTGCGCCGGAGCCTACCGGAGCCCGTCTCCGGTACTTCTCTATTTTTAGTAAAAATTTAAATATTGGCCAGAATTCACCGGAGCTCATAAACACTGCGCTCCGGAGTCCAGTGCAATAACACTTCCGAAAAACGAATAAGAAATTACCCTTTCCTTTCCCTCCCATCTCCAATCTTTTGCCTTCTTTTGTATAAAGATAGGACTTATAAGTGACGTAATGTGTCGCTCACGCAAGAGATGATCATGAAACGGGCTCGATTTTTATATCAGTCTTCGGGTTTGGGCAGGCTCGAGCTCAAACTGTCTTAATTTCAAAATTTTATTTATTTCCATTTCAAATCATTTTAATGCCATTTTGATAAGAATAAAGAATAAACAGAAATAGTCTTTTTCTATTCGCAAAATTTTTATTTTGCTAAATAAAAAAAAAAAAACAATGCTTTAAATTTTAAAAATAATGTATGAAATATAAATAATGCAGATTGGCGAGATGGCGGAGGAGGGGCGGGGGGGAGGGTACGCTACGGATCTTAGTACTGCAGAATATTAGGGCTCCGGTACTTTTTTTCTTAGAAATTAAGCCTTGCCTACATCATAACATTTTCATCCACAAAACAAAACAATATTTGTGAAAAATATCATATAACACCTTCTTCCACTTATATTTTCAATTGAGACCTAATACTAGTACACTCAGAAATGTATAAGCGAAAACCGAACGGTATTCCTAAATTAAAAATTGTGTCATTTTAATCCATATGACTGAACTGAGCAGCACTCCCTGCCCTTACCATACAATGGAATCTCCCAAGCTGGGATGTCAGTTTCCATCTCCTGTAGCCAAGATTAGTTTATCTTAGCCTACATCTAGAGGGGTGACCTTGGCTTTGGCCTCTCAACTTGTATGAAAAGGGAAAAAGAAAAGAACGAAGTGATTTCTTGCCATCCATGACAAGCTGCTGAAAAAATACGAGACAGAAAAAGAGAAAATAAAACATTCCAAAACTTCCAGCAAAATCTTCAGTTTTCCAACAAATTTTAATCTTTTTCACGAAACTCTATTTTCCGCAAAGATATTATGTGATATTATTCACAGTTATCACCCCCTCCCCCCTCAGACATACTTCCTCTTTGCTCCTTAGTTCTAGTTATTTATATACTGACGCTTCACGCTCAGGAATGTTCCAGAAAATCTTTTCCCTATGAATTTTCCCTAGTATATTTGAGTTTTCTCTTATTAAATTCGTTAGTGCTGCCCTCTTTCAGAAATTATTCTAATTACTTTTTATCATAACTTCTATATAGGATATTTTTCTTTTATTACTTACGTATTTTAACCGTACAGTGCATGAATTTTTCTTTTAGAATTGTATTTTTTTATACTTATATTAAGAATTCGACACCAGAAATTTTAAGATAGATTTTTAACTTTATTTAGTAGCATAGTTATGTTATTTTTATAGGATTAATATTTCTATATAAATATAGTGGTTGCAAAAAACTTGATTTATTTATTAAAAGTTAAATAGAAAGTGTTGCCAATTGGCTACACTATGCACTGTAGGGTTAAAAAGCGGTAAGATGTAGGGGGCAGCTTTAAATAAAATAACAGAGAGACAACCAGACGTGAATAATAATTAATACTTAACAGTTTATTTTAAAATAGCCATGTGCATTATGCTTAGGCATGAGTTTTTAGAAAGTATATCATATAAAACAAAAAGTAAATATAGTTTGCTTTGAGACCTTTCGCATTGAAACTGTACAAAAAATAAAATACATAAATTTTTGTTTGTCTCAATAAACCGAGATTACGCTTTAACATTGATTGGATAATTTTTCAATAATTTCTATCTCATTAAAAATAATTCAAAACTTATAAAAATCTGGATCCCCCACTCCCAATTTTTTCTTCCATGCTAATGTTAAACATGTTTAATCATATTATAATGTAATAAAATCATGGTGTTGCTATTGATATTTTTAAGGTGGGTTCCATTTTAATATGTAGATGACCTTATAACAAAATAAACCATAGATACTTATAGTGTATTTTCCACAAATTAAACCGATTTTTTATTTCTTGAATCATTTAAAAGGGACGTTATATAAAATGTACTTTTTTTCTTTCCTGCAATGAACGTTATACTAATCACAGTTTTAATATCCATTCTAAACCATATCTCAAATATATGGACACAAGCATAAAATGACATTGGTAGTAAATAAATAGGTCAAGTGGAAGTATAACTAACTCGCGTTCAAAGTGTTCCATATATTGAGTTGATTAATTACTATTTTTAATTAATAAACTCCTGCTATCCCTAATTTTTTTTATAATTTTAGTTTTGCTAGATTTGGAAATAGGAGTCGGGGGTGGGGGGGGGGGAAATTATTACAGCACTTTCGACGTGAAAATATAATACCTAAAATTAGAGCAAATATATTTTTGAGTTCAATGTTACGAGATCTTTCGAACGATACACTACACTATACATAAAAAGAACATGATTTTTCAAGTAACTTAATTAATATCTCGGCTAATTACCGACAATTTTTTCGAAAATCATTATCAAATATCCTTGGATGATTCTGCGTCGATAGATACCTCGAGCGCCCGTGAACTCCCCCGCTGACCACCCGTAAAGTAAAGTTTGTGTGTAACGGAAAAATGTGTTTTTCTCTCAAAAACTATGTTGTCTATGAAAATCTCTATAGTTTTTCAACAAGGTTTAAATAACGTCTACTACCCCTATTTTTTTTTCATAATTTTAGTTTCAGTAAATTCGGAAATAGAGAGGGGGGTGGGGAGAGATATTTTTGCAGTGCATTTTCGCCAATATCTCTAAAAATATAATACCTGTAATTAAAACAAATATATTTTTGAGTTTGGTATTACGAGATCTTTCACACGATACCCTACACGATATGCAAAACTAAACCTTTCTTTTTTCAAGTAGCTTAATTAGTTCCCTAATTTCTTCTTAAACATATTTGTGAATGGCTAATAATCTGAAAGTATGTGGGTAAAAAGTCTTTATAACTTTCCATATCCCATAGTTTTCGAGAAAATGGGCCCTGACAAAAGGACAGACAGACACAGGAGTGATCTTATAATGGTTCCGTTTTTACTTTTTAAGTAAGGAACAATAAAACTAGTCGTTGGGGGCCACCGTAATACTTACCCATCATGGATATGCATAATATAAAATATGAAAATAAAACATGTGTAAACTACTTATAAAATGCATTGCAATTCGAATAAAAACGTGGCTTGATGACGTCATAAACTTTAAATGCTCTATTTACTCAATTGCGTAAAAGAAACATCCTTATAACTTCAAAAATGATAATTATATTAACTAATGGTTTATTGCATCGGATTAAGTGTCTCATTTCCAATTAAAATATATCTTTGAATTGAAATTTAGATGAAATACAGGGTTATGAATAATCGAAGAGTGTGGAAAATAGAATTACAAATATCTCGGTAACTCATTATCCGATCGCCTTCATTCTTAATGCAAAATTTATGTTTTTTTATTGTCTTTTATATTTCGAATATTGAGAGACTCCGAAAAAAAATAGTTCCGGATAATCGAGGTTACTGAAATTCAATAAACTTCTTCCCATTATTACATACTATGTACATACCAAATTTCAAGTCTCTATCTCAATTTGTTCGGGAGATAGAGCGTTTACAGACACACAGACACACAGACGGACGGCAATTTTTTTTTTTCTAAAAATATGTTTTTCGGAATCTCCAGTGTCTGAAACGTGTAAGTCCGTCTAAAAAAAAAAAAAAAAAAAAAAAAAAAAAATCGATTTTTAAAACGATTACAAGATTTACCCTATATTACGTATGATGGGTAAGTAAAACTAAGAGTAAAATTAATATAATATCTGATGTTATGATTATAAACCCCATAGGAAATATTATTCAGCGTTAATTTATTGGAAAATTCAATAAATGTATTATTTATTTTAATAAATCACAAAATAAGGTGTCTCATAATTATAGATATACAAAAAGGTTTTATGGATAAATTTTAAAGTTTAACAACATACTTGCAAATGCTAATCAGAGTGCTCGGCAGCTGCACAATTCAAGTTCATATAGCACGCCGTACGCTATATCATCTATATTATAAACGACAAATGTATCCGTGCGTAACGCTGACGTCATTTTGAGGTTGACAACACCTGACGATTAAATTTCGGTTTTGCAATTTTCGCTACTGCAATTTTTTAAACCTCTCAAAAATCGCACGATTTCAATTTTTACACCATATTATAGGAGAAAAATTGTACTTTCAAATGTAATTTGTTTGAAAACTATATCGCAGTAACAATTGAAAATGCATTTAGTTGGTGCTGCCAATGGACATAATTCATTTTAACATTATGAAATTTAAAATTTTTGGAAATGTAAAATAATTAACTGAAAAAAATTACGTTGACAACTTAATTAATTTAAAACTTCTTTGAAAACACAATTAAAAATATTTTTAGTTGGTGCTTATAATATTGTAAAGCACTTTTTAAATTCATTTCGAAAAACTCGCCAAAAAACACTACGTGATAGCAAGATAGTTTCAATATAAATCGCCAATCATCAACATATATAATTTGATATTAAAGTTCGTGCGACGTGAAAAATCTTTCAGACGCTTAGCAAGTTAAGGCAGCGTATTTTAATGATGTTACCCTATTTTAAACATAGTGAAAGAATTTCGTTACATTGCGGTCCATGGGAAAAATCATTTGCAGTGAATTTTAATAATGTTTCACTACTTCAAACATATTCAAATTGATACATATCACTGTGGTGTACTACAAGGCGCTTACTGTAGAATATGGTATGCATAGAATGCATCGTTCATTTACAGGGCCACTCAAAATTATTCCGTTACATTGCAGTCCATGGGGGAAAAATCGTTTGCAGCGAATTTTAATGATGTTTCACTATTTCAAACATATTCAAATTGATACATATCACTGTGATGCACTGCCTTACTGTAAAATATGAGAATATGTAGAATACTGTAGAATATGTAGAGCTTACTGCAGAATATGGTATGCATAAAATGCATCGTACATTTACAGGGACACTAAAAAATTTTTGGTTACAGTACTGTCTATGAACAATAATTGCTGGTAGCTCGTTTTCAGTTGTGGTAAGCGTTTCTAAATCAGACTAATTTTTTGCATATTAATTGGTGCATGTAAATTCTATAAATAATATGCAGGGCTTCTCAAAAGATCTCACGTACATGTCCGTTTATTGACGGAAATTTCTGAAGGAAAATTTTCAATTGTGCTATGTATTTCCTAACTGAACTAAATTTTAGCCTACTGTGTAATACGCATACAAATCTATCGACCATATACAGTGCTGCACAAAAGCAATCGGATATTGTGTTTGAATATTGGTAGTAATTGCTGAAATTGGGCTTTATATGTTTCCTAAATTGTTTACTTAGTAAACTCTGAAGTTTTGTTACAGTTTTCTGACTGCGTTGGAAACTGTTTCATAATCTATGCTTGACGCATTATTTTTCGTTCTTGTTTTCTTTCTACTTGTTACAAAACACTAAACAACAAATCAGAGCTCATCCATTAATTACGTCTTTTTTCAAGGGGAGGGGAGTACAAAGTGTGACATAGTGTGACAGGGGGAAGAAGTGGCAAGTGGGTCAACTTGTGACGTCAAATCTAAATTATGAAAACTATTGCTAGGATAATTCATAAAAAAAATACGTATTTATATTCAGGAAGTAGAAGGTTTATTTTACCGTTGAATTGTAATAGCTTGAACTAAAAAAAATCGTGATGGTATTATGGCCTACCCCGAACCTTCGGAAAAAAAATAAATCCCCTGTCCGCGAATAATGAAGTCTAGGTCTGGCCCGGATCCGGTCTAATGAAAAAAATTTTGGTGCCAGTCCAGTCCACGGCCCAGGTTTCGAGTTAGACCTGAGCACAAATGACCTCTAAATCCCCCCTCCCCCCGAGCTCATGTTGGGCTGTTAATTTATTTTTCTAAAAAACATATTGATGTTGTACATTTGTTTAGCGAAATCTTTAGAAAATTAATTCGGTTTATTAAATTACAGCGATATATTTCTAAAAATCTATTTTTTTCTTTATAGCGCTTTAAAATTATGATCTTCTTTTGCTTTCATTTTAAATTACGCTCATTTTCTTAGTGAATCTTCATTTGAATGTAATTGTCAAAGTCAATTACTTTGATCAGTGTTTATGTACGTAATTGTCTAAGTGGTCATTAATATTGTTGTTATTGTGTATTTCATAAATTTCGAACAAAATCTGAAAATAAAATCTATGAATAAGCATACGTAAGTGTGCTTTTTGAATAATGTTTATTCTAGGATAATGCTGCCTCTGAAAAATCTGCATGTTTTGTAGAAATTCAGTCGTGCCGAGCCAGGCCTGGGGCGAACTTTTAGATTTTTACCGGTCCCAGCAGGCCAATTAATTTTTTTGTACAGTCCGGACTCATATATTTTTTATACGGGTGGGGACCTCTAATCCCTGGTATGAACCTTGACAACGTCAACGCCGCTCAGAGAGAGCTTCAGATCTCCTTCATTGGTGATGACAGGCACCTTCACCAGCATCATTATCTCCTCTCGCTGCCACCAGATGGCAGCACTAAAGACATTCCAACGCTCAAAAGCCTGTGAAACACTCACAGCGCAAAGATTATGGCAACTGTTATAGCATGAAGCAGAGAGGATATATAATATTATATATCCACCATTACAAAATATTGCGATATTATATAATATTGCCAGAGTGGATATATAATGTAGTATTATATATCCAGCGTTGGCATGAAGCTTGTCACGTCAAGTATTTTCGGGACCAAATATGCTCATTCACTAGAGATGAGAGAATAGAATGAGACAGACTCGGGCTCGATCTTTATATCAGTCTTAGGGCACAAAGTGAACATTTAATTTTATTTATTCACAAATTTAAAAAAAAAAAACCGCGAAAAATTATTTGAGAAACAAGAATGCAGTCTAAGTTTTTTAAAGTACTTTACAATATATAATTTAAAAAACAGTTTGAAAGTTAATTTAATTTTATTGATAGAACGTAAGGAGAAATATTCTATCTGATCGGAAGCCCTTTTACGGTTAGTGTTATAAAAAAAAAATATAGTATCATATAGTATCATTTTATAGTATCATATAGAAAGTGTAGGATATTCATAGTCTATCTCTGCTTTCTCTTTGAAATACTTTTATAGAATTACTGAAAAACAAAACTTGTGTTTTTCTGTCATAATTGTACAATAATATTTTAAAAGAATAAAAATTGTGAATTTTTGCAGATTTCAGCAAGTGTTTGGGTATAAGTAACAAATTTCTTATTTTAAACAGAGTTTCAGAGACATGAAAATCGCGAAATGTTGTTTGGTGTATGTATTTAGGATTAATATTTATTTTTATGGAAGAAAAGAATTTTAAATGAGAAAATTCTTGAAACAATTTTTAAATGTTATGGGCAATTTTCTATAGCGTACTTTTGGTATTGGGCTCAGCCGAGTTCGGGTAGGCTCGAGCCCTGAAAATAGAGCCGAGCTCGTCTCTAGTGCACACGGCAACGCGATAGCATCATACTGGCAACCGTCACGTAACACTTTTTTACGTCATCCGTCTAGAAGATAATGATGTGATTTTTGGGTGTGAAAGTGTGAATATTTGATAGTTTTATTAGTGTTTCACTATCGGAGCAAAACATTTTTTTTTTTTTTTTTTTACCGTAAAAGCTATGTTTAAATAAAAAATAAAGCGGTTTGGTAAATTCATTTTCAAGAAGCAGTGATCACATTAAAAAAATAGCCTACTGCTACCATTTATAGAAAATAATTGTAAAAAAATATTTTTCATTAAACAGAATATTTTACCTGATGCTGCCATCTATTATCTAAAAGTGAATATAAAACCCTGGCCACATTCGTTCTAAGCGGCACCCCCAAAGTTTGAAAAATACATTACGCCTGTAACATCAATTTTTAGTTCTGAAAACTGCAAGAACGGGTAACGTTAATTACAAACCTCACTTGTAGGAAAATTTCAGCAATTGTCTATTTACGGTCCTACTGTTTATTTAAATTATGCTGTTTATTTAAATTTGATTTGATTTACTGTAATTAACAAAAAAAAAAAAAAAAAGAATAAAAGAATAAAAATAGTGTAGTGTTGTCGATGGGTTATTTTTTTTTAAAACAGAAGTTTAATTGATTGGCACCAGTTTTTTTTTATAAAGTAAAATTCGTGTTATTTAATGACAGAAATAAGTCGATAAAAAACGAGTTATACCATTTCAAAAAAGTGGTGCCAATCAAGTAATTTGAATTTTAAAAATGTAAGCTATTGGCAACACTGCATTGTTGAGTTCTTTTCTGTGCTTCTTCATCCTGGAATAAAATTCTTGGCATTTTTTTCGACGAATTTCCATAAAATACCGAATTTAGAAAATATTGGCTTAAAGCGATATTGGGAGATAATATTAGAAAAATTATCTGGTTTAAAAAAGTTATTTAGCAATTATATTTGTATGTATTACTCTTATAAATGGAGTCAATTCATCAAATCTGCAATTTGCTATAATCCACAGCACATATTGCGTGTAATTTTATCATTTTAATTTTAATAATTGAATTATTTAAAAGTCATAATGTTATTTCTTACTGTGTTTAATGTAAACATTTAAGAATATCCCTTTAACATTCTAAAATTCTCCCTTCTTTCATAAAAGTGTACTTTTAATATGTTATTTAAGCTGCAATTGGGTATTTATTAAAAATAAATGAGCAGCGTAAAATAGCACAAATAAAAATATATAAAATGGCAAACAGCTGTTTCGGAGCTCCTATAGCTCCATCATCAATGCCAAATTTAAAAGATTAAAAACCGATTCAAGAGCTCAAGCCATGTAAATATGCTTGCGTCTCTCTCACGCGCCCGAATGGTCCTGATGATGGAGCTTTAGGGGCTCCGAAACAGCTGTTTGTCATTTTATATATTTTATTTGTGCTATTTTACGTTGTTCATTTATTTTTAATATAACGACACAAAGTTAAATCCACCTATTTTAAATAGGTATACATTTATTGTCAATCATAAACATGTTTGTTTAAGTTTAATGTTTAAATGTACTCCTTTCTTTGTTTTATGCTTCAAACACACTAATTTAGTTATATGCAATTGTATTTAGTAAAAGAGGAACAATCATCTATACCAGCGGTTCCCAACCTTCTTTCTCTCACGTATCCCTTGCTTAGACTTTGCATTTAGGTTAGGTGTTCACCTTCTCCAGCGGCGGCTCGAGACTCGCTCTTTTTGGGGCACTAAATACATGGCTGAAAATTTTATTCTTTTCTTACTAATATTGTTTTATAGAAAAATTTTCCTTGGTTTAATGGAAAAATTTTCTACCATCAAATAAGGTAAATATTTCTTTAACAAAATAGTGGTACACCAAATAATAAATTTTGCAGCCATGCATTTAGTGCCCCAAATAAAGGCAGTCGCAAGCCGCCAATGCCCCTTTCACATAAACCCGTTCCAAATATTTTGTTTTTGTTCATCAGTAATGTTCATATGCCAGTTACCAATGTTAGATCCAGTTCTCTTTAGAATTACAATTCACAACTACTTATCCATTTTGAACTACAGCACAATATCAACATAAAGTCACTCAAAACATGAAATATCAGCTTAAGATTTCAAAGTACCGTAATTTCGCGCGTATGCTCCGCATCTTTGTTAAGTCTTTTTCAAATCGGAAATTTTATTGAAAATAAGAAGTCAAATAAGTACTAAACAGAACTAAATCACATTTTATTTAAAATAAATTCTGGTAGGAAATCGAATTGTCTGAGGTGCGGCGTATACGCGCGAAATTACGGTAAGCACTCTCAAAGTAGGGATCAAACTACACCTATTATACACGTTAATAAGTGCTAATGCTGGCCAGTAAATGCTGACCTTTCCTAAAATAATGACATGATTTCAAATGTATTTTAAATGAGATTGCCAAAACCAGAAGACACGATACGATTCGTGCTGTTTCTAAATATTTCTAGAATTACTAGAAAGATAAGAACAATAAAAGAACAGAAGGGGCATATGTGAGCTCGCAAGGTGTTATTAGCCCTTTCACGCTCAAGGGAAATATTTTTCCCTTCTACAAACAAATTTAAATTTTAGATTTCCCACCACTTTTAAATGAAGGGTATTTTTTATATTATTTTATCAAAGAATTTGTCTCGTGAAATAGAGTACACTAGGGGGCTCAGCCCCCTACTCGCTAACGCTCGCCAACCGCCGGTGAATTGCAAAGCAATTCACATTGAGACCGCTAGCGGTCACAGCTCGCTTTGCTCGCTCGACCCTTTTTATTTTTCTAGTAATTCTAGCCGGAATAAGTACTACAATAAATCATTTGAATATATGAAATTGACAATTTTTTTAATGTAAAAAAGTAATTGAAAACTTCGTTGAAAACACAACTAAAAATGCATTTAGTTGATGATACTAATGGGCATATAAAGAATTTAAATACTATGAAAAAAGGATCTTGGAAACATAATTAGCACCTATAATATTGTACAGCACGGCTTAAATTCATTAAAAAAAAAACACTATGTGGTAGGAAGATAGTTTATCATCAATGATTGTTTAAATTTCGTTCAACATTTTATTATTCTAATTGATTATAGATTTCTGCAAAAGAAATTATTTTTACTTCGATAAAACGGCAACAGATGGCAGCAGGGCATTCTAGAAAGTTTATATTTTATTATCTCCGATTTTTTGTGTGAGTGAAATTCATAAATAAATTCTACAGGAATTCTTTGAAAAAATGAATTCATTTGAAATCAACAATATTACTCATAATTAAGAAGAGGAATCATCTCAGACGCTTTGGATTACGTTCATATTATTTTATTTTTAATAATTGCTAGCTTCAGTTTCACTGCTCTGACACTGACCGCCATATTGGAGGCGGGGCTAACACAATCTTGTCTGTTCATTGGTCTGAGCTCTGGAAACTACGATTGTTGCCAACGATAAGGTAGAAATTCAGCCCTATTTCCGCGCCACGTAAGACAAATATATATATATATAGATATTATAAAAAATACCCTTCATTTAAAAGTGGTGAGAAATCTAAAATTTAAATTTTTTTGTAGAAGGGGAAAATATTTCCCTTGAGCGTGAAAGGGTTAGGAGTAGGAGGAGCTAGTGGCAACAAATGATTAACTAAATACAAAAGGATATGAATTAACACTTTACTAAACAGCGTACAACCATTAGAGTGAAAAAATGTCCAGACAGGGGTTCGATCCCGAATCCCTTGGTATAGCGCACCAAGTGCTTTACCAATTAAACCATCCAGCCGACATCCAGTCTAGCATTCTCTCACTCTTATATGGCAAGGCTACAACCACGCAGCACAAGATGGAAAGTCACTCTTGGTCACAATGGTTTTTTCACTCTAATGGTTGTACGCTGTTTAGTAAAGTGATAATTCACATCCTTTGTATTTCATTAATTTACAGCGTAATTTCAGCTCTGCTGAAAAATTAATTAGTGTATAAATGTTCACCGATACTGGGTTTAATTTGTCTCATGCATTCAACGGTGTTGTGCTCATGATTGACTTTCCATCTTGTGCTGCGTGGTTGTAGCCTTGTCATATAAGAGTGAGAGAATGCTAGACTGGGTGTCGTCTGGATGGCTTAATTGGTAAGGGGCTGTCCATAAATGATGTCACACTTTGTAGCCTTGTCATATAAGTGTGAGAGAATGCTAGACTGGGTGTCGTCTGGATGGCTTAATTGGTAAGGGGCTGTCCATAAATGATGTCACACTTTGTAGCCTTGTCATATAAGAGTGAGAGAATGCTAGACTGGGTGGCGTCTGGATGGCTTAATTGGTAAGGGGCTGTCCATAAATGATGTCACACTTTGTAGCCTTGTCATATAAGAGTGAGAGAATGCTAGACTGGGTGTCGTCTGGATGGCTTAATTGGTAAGGGGCTGTCCATAAATGATGTCACACTTCACTATACCCCCTCCCCCCCCCTTTGTCACATGTCACACTATATTACATAGACATATACTTGCAGTTCCGAAACAAAGCACTACGTTATAGATCATATTTCAAATTTTATTTTTAAAGTTTAACTATGTGTTTTAATGAAATTTGTGAGCATAACAATAAAAATGATTCGTGCACTTATTTTGTATGAAAGTATGTTTAAGGTTTACAACGAAAAATATAATTAATATACAATAGTATTAAAATATTAATATGAAGGAGCAATTGATTTTTTTTTTAAAGAAAGGAATATAAGTAAAAAATCGCATGAAAGTTGTTTTAGCCCCGATTAAAAAATACCCTCAAATTCTGGTAATTTCAAAATAACTTCAAAATTTAATCTGCTGATTTTAAAGGATTTTATTTAAATCAAAATGTGTGATGTCACAATTCTTATTACCCCCCTCCCACCCCCTTGTCACAAACTGTCACAATTTCATGAACCCCCTTCCCCCCCCCTCCAAGCGTGACATCATTTATGGACGGCCCCTAAAGCACTTGTGCGCTATACCAAGGAATACGGGATCGAACCCTTGTTTGGACATTTTTTCACTCTAATGGTTGTGATAATTCACATAAAGTGATAAATCACATCCTTTGTATTTCATTAATTTACAGCGTAATTTCAGCTCTGCAGAAAAATTAATTAGTGAATGATTAACCAGTTACAAAGTTTAGGCATTATCCTTCCTTTTATCAGAATAGCTTATTTTATAAAGGCTTCTCTTTGTAAACGAAAAGTTTACAATTTTGTGTTTCTGTTTTCAATTAACCTTCCTACCCTGAATGCGTCTAATCGACCCACTTCTATAATTTATTTAATTCGATTGGAACCAGATTTTTTTTCATAAAGTAAGTTAAATAAATGCTACAGACAACTACGTTAAATAAATATGTTAAATCATTTTCAAAAACAAATTCTGGTATGAAATGATTTTATCAATGTTGAGTAAAATTTCAACAGGGTACGAAGGTTAAAGTTTTATTTTTGCGTTATCCGCCATTACCAATGTAATTTTCACGTACCCCAGGTTGGGAACCACTGATCTACACTGTAGAAAAAGACAAATGTTTCTTAATCTACGAAAATACAACACAATCGCAACGAAAATATGTAATATCTTCGCCCGAGTTACTCATGATTCCGAAAAGAGTTCATTATCTTTAGAAATCTCAGAAACCAATATATTTTCGAGATTTAAAGATGCATTTATAAATACAAAGTTTCTTTTGCTGATAGTTGCTGTTAATTCTTTTGCTGATAGATTTTTGCTGATCTTCAAAAACGTTTCCGAGTAGTTTTTATTGTGTATTAACCAGTTTTCTTAAACCAGAGTATCAATTTTTAGAATGATATCAATTATGAATTGAATATTTTCAGCTTCATAACTTAATTTATACATGCAAGAGCATCAAAATAATATTAATGTTATTTTCATTAATTTGCAGTGTATTTTAATGATACTACACTATTTCAATGAAATTGATGTACATTATTAATGTACACTACAGCATGTTTTCTATAGGTTATTGAGTACGTAGAATTTATCGTTTGTTTACAGAGACACGCAAAAGAATTAGGTTATTGGACTGACTATGAACCATAACTACTGGATGAACGTTTTCAGATGCGATATATATTTAAAAACTTAATTAATGCTTAGTGTATTACGAGATGTGTAGATCATATACAGTGTTGCACGAAAAAATTCGAAGATATTATAGGCTATCGACAGCAATTTTTGAAAATGAAATTTTACTACGTTGTATTTTTTTTTAAATGCTTATTTAAATATCTTGTTTAATTGTATGAAAAAAAAAAATGAAATTACTTAACAGAATTCCGATAATGTTGAAAAATGTTTCATAATCTATTCCGTGTCTCATAATTTTTTATTTCTTGTTAAAGTGGTTGTATTTTCACTCTGAGAGTACTTTCATTTTTGGAACCAATTAACCAGTTTTTCTCGAAATTGAAAGTATCCGTAGAGCAAAATTGCAGCAAAAATAAACTAAGTAGAAAGTTTCAACATTAGACATCGACCTCAGATATACTATGTAAAAATAATGGCTTAAAAATATCGAAATACAAAGTAGAAATTCGTAAAGAATGCCTTCATTGATTTTACATTTGCTTGCAAAATTTTACGCTGACACTTACGCTTTAAAACTGCAAAAGAATTAACCCTTTTTATCCTGACGGTACTTATAAGTACTACTTTAACCCCTTCGCGACAAGCGTCTTTTACATAATTTTTAATCTGTTACCACCGGTTTTTCAAATGAGAAATTTTCACTTAATTGAATCGCAAAAATGCTATGATTAGATAAGGAAAACTTTACAAAAAAAATAACTGGTGGGAATAATCGAGGTTTCTGAGCATCTAAAAAGTAGCTGGAAAATTAATTCAGGATATAAAGGGTTAAAATAAATACAGTGATCTCTCACTTATACACGATGTTCAGTAATTACTTTCTCATACCACTATTTTAAAACAGAAAAATTCGATTAATAAATTCTGTGATTTAAGAAGCCGAAAATTACATTATAATAAAACTGGTGCGGAAAAATGATTTCCGTGTATCGCGTGAGAGATCACTGTATTTGTAAATATAATTAAAAAAAAAAATTATTATTGCAAATAAATATGCGCTTAAGTGCTATAAAAAGAGCATTTGTTTTAAAATCATTAATATAAATTGTGATTTTTTTTATACGACGGAAAGTCATTAAGTACGTCACAAAAGATAATTAAATAATAACTTACAATGATATTCACTTCAAAACTATTTTTTTTTCTCAACATATTCTCCACCAATCTTTATTCACTTATATCACCGTTTTATCAGTGCTCTAACACCAGCTGCAAGGGACTTCAAGTTGAACATTTTCATCATCTGTGAACATCCTCTTGCAACTTCTTCAACATCCACCATACAGCTTCGACTTAGCCCCAAGCGATTTTCATCTATTTAGTCCACTAAAAAAACCATATTGGAAGCAAGATGATGTTCACAGATGGTGAAAAGGTTCAACTTGAAGTCTTAATATGGCTGAGACAGCCACCCAAAGAATGTTATACAGCTGGTGTTGGGGAACTGATAAAACAGTGATATAAGTGCATAAATATTGGTGGAAAATATGTTGAGAAATAAAAATAGTTTTGAAGTGAACATCATTGTAAGTTATTATTTAATTATCTTTTGTGACTTACTTAATGACTTCCCTCCATCGTACGTCTCTCTAAAATCTCTCTTAAAAAACACCACCACTAATTATTTATTATTCATTAAATTGAAATACAAGTATAAAACCATTTCTTTTTTTTTTTATAATTGAAGAAAAAAAAAATAAAGAAATACCTGTTCGTTTACATTTTAATCATCTATGGAAATCACAGGAGGATTACATAAAGCACACTTTAAATAATTTTAATACATCCTTACCGGAAAATCAATTAAATATGATCTATTAATTATATTTGTAGAATCAGTGGGTTAATTGTATCTGAAAATAAAACTCAATTAAAATTTTCCTCTTTGAAAGTGTTCATTATTTTCGTGTAATTACTTTAGGATAAATTACTTTTCCCTCCATTAGAGGATTATTACTTTTCCTTTCTTATTAAATGAGAAATACTTTATGTCCCGCTTAATTTTCCGTCAAGTAACGTAAATTTTATCTTTAATGATTTTAATCGATAAAATTAATCAATATTGATAGATTTTGCTATATTGTGTTGCACAAATGTATCTGAATGTTAGTATCTACTACTAAGATAAAAAAAAAATTTTGGAGATTGTGCTGATATCTCCAATTGGAGGAGAGGGAAAATTTTTTATGGTTACGTAGAAACGCATGTAGGGTAACCAGATTAATATATAGTATGTAGTATATAGGTATACATACATACACAGGATGTTCCAAAATTCGACCGACAAATTAAGAGGGATGATAGAATGCATCAAGAGGATGAAAACTTACGATTGAACATGGGGTCGTAAACCACGTTTAGTGGGAGAAAATCGCAAAAATAGTTATGAAGGGTGGGACGTCAAGTGGAACAAAAACAGCCAATAATAAGCAAAAAAAAAACATTTATATGACGTCAAGCATGATCACAATGCATCGCAGTTCAACGTCAGAAAGGAGAGGACAACACATTTTTATAGAAATTATTCGAAGTTGCGGCCACGAAGGTTATTGCACAGCTGACACCGACGGACGAAGGATTTACGGACGCGTTGAAACTATAAAAATGTTTCTTCGTCTCCTTTCTGACGTTAAACTGTAATGCATTGTAATCATGCTTTACGTCAAACAAATGTTTCTTCTATTTATTATTGTTCTTTTTTTTGTTACACTCGACGTCACAGCCTTCATAAACATTTTTGCGATTTTCTCCCACTAAACGTGGTTTGCGATCCGATGTGCTATGATAAGTTTTCATCCTCTTGATGCCTTCTATCACCCCTCTTCATTTGTTGGTTGAATTTTGGAACACCGTGACCCTGTGTGTATATATATATATATATATATATATATATATATACTATATATTAATTTGGTACACCATGTATATAAACCAAGAAAGAAAAATTATCCGCCAAGCATAGATTCTGAAACACTTAGTAACTCTTCTTGAATACTTAACAAAACTTCATCCTTTATTAAGGTGAAGGATGTAAACAATTTTGAAAACACATAACACATTTGAAAGCCCAATTTTCGGATTTACCAAACAGTAGTAGAAAAAATATCCTAATTCTTTTGTGTAGCTCTGTATATGATCTATAGGTTTGTATATACACTATATAGTATGCTACAATTTAGTTCAGTTAGGGAAATAATAGCACAGTTTAAAATTCCTCTTCTGGAATTTCCGTCAATAAACGGAAAAGTACTCGAGATCTTCTGTGCTTCCCTGTATATCATCTATAGCAGGGGTTCTCAAACTTTTAGACCGACGTACCACTAAATCGAAGTTCATACTTCCGCGTACCACCTGGTAATAAACGTAAAGCTAACATAGAAAAACCTGTCTAAAACGAAATCTCCGGTATTTTGTATTTCCGTCATAGCAGGTTTTATTGCATTTAAAAATGGATGGTTATATTACTAAATTGACTGCTTTGTAATAACATTCAAGTATAAAGTAGTATCATCATTAAATTTTAAAAATGCATACAATATCAAAATACAATATTTTGGTGTAGTAAAAAAGCCACAATACTTAATGACGCATTGGCGCACACTGATTCACATACTGTTGTAGTAAGCTAATGAAAAGGGTGGGCTTGTTTTATCAAACATAACTTCCTCATGTCTGGCTCAATATTAGGAAGTTTTAGTCATAAGTCAGATTCGATGTTTAGTTTATTCCTGTATTTGTTTTTCATATAACAAAGGGGGGAAAGCACATTCACAGAGATACGTTGTACTACAGGGCCGAAACTAGGGGGGGGCAGAGGGGGCACGAGCCCCGGGCGCCAGCAGAACAGAAGGCGAAGGGGGCGCCAAATGCAGGTTTTGTTTGTTGTTTGATATAGAAATGTATATATATATGAAATTTGTATAAAAAGTCTCGCAGCCGGAAAATCCAAAAGAAAAACTGAACCAAATGCATTAAAATAGACAAATAGATAAAACGATTCGTCTACAATACAAGATAGCAGCAAATGAATAAAAAAGGAACTGTTCTCTTAGGCTATGTTCTTTCTCCCATTCCAAATATATCCCGTCTATACCGTCTATCATTTAAATCTCTTCCTGTGGGTTAGGAGAATCACTAACATTTTTCAAGGTCAGTCCCTACTCATGTCTGTATATGACACTGTTCAACGTCGTCTGGATACGGTACTGCACTGTCCAGCATGGATAATTAGCAAACGATTCCCTCACTTTGACCTTTCTATTAGATAAAAATATTCCACGAAGGCTGTTCTATTTTTTCCCTTTTCTCACAGCATGGAGCTTTCTTCTTTTTCCATTTTGTCATGGGCGAGGGGTGACTGCCGTGGACAATAAACACAAGTTGGGGGATGAATGCCCAAAGTAAAATTCTCAGTAAAATCTTTTTCTTTTAAGTATAGCATTTGTAAAGGTACAGTAAAAAATCAAATCTCGTACAGGGCGCCACCCTGGCTTTATCTTTTTTACTCGTCTTTTTGCCAAAGCTTTCTAAGCGTTTTGCCGTCCTTGGCGGCAACTGAAATATGCCGGCCTGTTACATTTTCTAAAATTACTTTTTCATCCAGATCCAATCTAGTATTATTAGAGGGAGCGATGTTGGGCGACTGCTTGGGATACTAAAAACAAATAATATTTGAAAGGATAATTTGAAAAATACGCAAAATAAAACTCTTTGTTAAAACTTTTTTTTTGAAAAAGAATGTCATTTGTAGGGGTGCAGGGAGAAAACCATACCCAAGTTGCTATGACTAATAAAACCGCAGCCGCCCCAGCCTTTCTCCCAAATTATTTTCTCGTCATTTGGCCATTTTCAGATAAATGAAAAATGCCGCCATACCATTTGTTACAATTACTTTTTTACATACAAATCCGGCTTTAAAGGGCGCGAGGTTGGCTATTACTAACGACACTAAAAACTAAGGAGATGAAACATATGCAAGATAAAATAGTAACCTCTCCTCCCCCCCCCCTTTTTTTTTAAGAATATAGCATTTGTAGAGACGCAGAAAAGAACCTCGCACAGGGTGCCATGGCTAATAAAGTCGTCTTTGCAAAAAAAAAAAAAAAATGTTTTCGTCTTTTTGCCATTCTTACGTGTTTTGCCGCCCCATTCATTTGCTGTAAATATTTTTTTAGATCCAGATGTAAATTTCCGGGACAAATACATCGTGTGCCCCTGTAATAATCAAGCTCTATTTCTTTTTGTTTTTAATCTTATCATACTCTAAAAATGCAAAATATCGATTATAATCAGTAACAAAGTCAAATGCATTCTGAATATCAGCTTTATGTAAACAGCATACCAAGTGTGGGGGACCCCTAAATCAGGGTCCCCAGTATCACGATCCAGATTTAGATTTATCAGATCTGATTTAATTAGACTCTGAATCTGTGTAATTAAATCGTCATAAAATCTCTAACAGTAACAGGGTTCCGTTCAGCTCAGATCCAAGTTTGAGTCTCACCCCAACCCTCCACAACCGTTCACAGTTCTGATAATTGCTAATAGAAAAGAAGACTAGGAAAAACATTTAAACATAACTAAAACATTTCTGGGAATTGCAAATGGTATAAAAAATATTCTATTTAAATTACATGAAAATTATGAAGCAATACTAATTAAAAAAAAGTGCTAAGAAAATCCTTTGATCAAAAAATAATTTTTTCGTTGAACTCAAAAGAGGAATTTGGGGCCCCTTTGAATGCGAGGCCCTTTGAGACCATCGCGACCCCTTAAATCCGCCCCTGAGAATATCAATAACTATACTTCCTAAGATGAAAACTTGTATAAAGCGGAATATTTTACGGTTCCTTTCGATTCCATTTTCAAGGTTTTAATGAGTCAGTATTGGACAAAGCTGATTACTTAGTTCAGTATTACAGATTTTCTGATTATATACTTTAAATTTTAGAAACTTGCTTTGGAAATTTTCTTTGCGGAGGGGGGGGGGGGGGCGCCAAAATCCATGTTTGCCCCGGGCGCCAAAATGGCTAGTTTCGGCACTGTTGTACTAAACACAAACAGACTTTGACGATATCAGACGGTACTCTGATAGTCTCGTCAGCGAAAATTCTGTTAC
The DNA here is from genome assembly GCA_963931845.1 of Maratus michaelseni. NCBI lineage: Eukaryota > Metazoa > Arthropoda > Arachnida > Araneae > Salticidae > Maratus > Maratus michaelseni. The sequence continues at coordinate 111,538,621 of OZ007598.1, read as the reverse complement.
ATTCATCCTTTTGAATGTGGACTCCGGTAATCCATCACAGGAGAGGAGAGCTGAATAAGTTCATTGATTTCCTCTCTGGTGAGATACAGTGTCTCAAATCAGAAACGAATTTCCAGAGCCCGATTAAGGTCATGTGGAGCTCAAGACCCAGTGCCTTGTCGGAGCCAGTTTCAAACCAAGATAATAGCTATAAATTTTTGGAAGGAGTATTCGGTAGTTATCCTTAGATATTATGACATGGTTACCAAGTTAATCAAAATCGTTTTTGGTTTGGGGAGAAATAATTGGAAAAAACTGCACTTTTAATAAACCTTTTTGTGAACAATTTTATTTATTTTTGGGCCTACATCAGTGGTGGGCCATAGGCCATGGCCTAGTCGACCTCTGCATTAATCAGGTTCTGCGAATTTCTTAGTTAGCACATTTAACATAGGCTCAATACAACCGTATTAATAATCTGGATACCTTTAAATGCGACAGTAATGTCCCTCAGTAGGCAAACACTTGCAAGTTTCTTCATACATTTATATATATACCACTGCATATGACCACAGTTTTTGTTTGATTTGAATAATCTTACTCTCTTGGCCATTTTAAATAACCTTAGTCTCTTAAAAACTGATTTCCATGAAATAGGAGGAAACTATAACACTTTTTGTACAAGAGAAGGAAAATATTTCAAACAACACAATGAATCAATTTATGAATTAGGTTTGAAATAAGACTTTTATTTCAACACCTCCTATACGCTCTACTAGTACAAAAAGAACAATGCGTAATAAAACAACATTTCAAGTGTAATTTATAAATTACACTTGGAATGTTGTTTTGTTTTAACCCCTCCTACTCACTCACGCCCCTCCTACTTCCAAGCATTCAGATAATTCAATTTGTAAAACATGTTTAAAAACAGTTCTTCCGCTAATTAAAAGTACTTCATTCATTCATTCATTTTAAAATTAAGTCTTTATGAAAAATTCAATTTTTATCTATATAAATCTAATAATTGTGTTTTTAATTCTGGAAAACTGATGGTAATAACATAAGCGTTGAGTGCGAATTTCAGCAAGTCTGCTGTAACAAACATTTCTCGTAACAAGAAACTAGAAAAAAAAACGTTTACATATCCTAAATCACGTTCCAAATTGTTTTGAAAATTTCCAAGTTAATAAAGACAAGTCGTTTTCGATTCCATAATAATATGCTGATTTTTGTATTTTATTCTACGTACCAGTATCGGACTTCTGCGTACCAGTAGCCAGAGCTTCGCGTACCAGTAATGGTACGCGTACCATAGTTTGAGAACCCCTGATCTATAGAATTTATACACACCAAGTAACAGGCAAAAAATTAGTTTAATTTAAAAACGCGTACCAAAACATAAAACGCACTTTCACCAATTATTACTCTTAGACAATACTGTAACCGAAATTAACCTGTAAATGAACGATGAATACTATGCACACCATATTCTATAGTAAGTCTCTTGTAATGCACCTTGAAGGAGGAGTTCGGGCAACGCGATTATCTCAAAAGTACTTGGAAAAGGATAAGATAAAATTTTCTTACCCTTTCTGTAGGTGCTTACTTCGGCGTAATATCCAATTGGTAATTGTAATCCAAAGATAATCCGAGATATCACTTATATCACAGTTGTTGTTATTATCACCATCACTGAAAAACTAAATAATTATATTAGTATAGTTGGACACAAATTAAATTTCAGATCTTTCTTATATAGACGATTATATTTCTTGATTATTTAAGGAGTTGTACACAGCAAAAGAATTATATATATATATATATATATATATATATATATGCTTTTACATTTAAACTTATCTTAATAAGCGTTTTATATTTTATTTTATCTGAGCATGCAGGCTCACGTGTGTTCGTCGTTACATTTTGTTACAGGACTGAAGAATTAAAGTCATAAGTTTTATAGTTCAGAGTTTTTCATTACGTCATCCTTACGTCAGTGGAAATTACATATGTTGCACAAGTTTTCTCCATAAGAATGTAATCGGACTAATAATGCTCTTTACTTCTTGCTATAATTATTGTTCCAACATATTTCACAAAATAACAATTTATCAATTTAGTATAGTTTTTGATCATTTACTTGAAGTTGAGTAGCCATTAATCTTAATTTGTAATTCACTAGGCGTTGATGGAATAGTCTGTCACTCGACGCTATATCTTCTCTTTAGATGATCAAGGTCTTTTTATTTTCCCCATTGCAAGAGGAAATGAAAAGTAGGTTTTTTGTATTTAATTTCTTGGATGAGGTTAATATTTCCAATACACCTTTAGTGATATATCAATTTCAATCTGTTTAAAATAGTGTAATAACGATTTTCCCCCATAGACCGTAATGTAATGGAATTCTTTTGAGTGTCTATGTAAATGAAGTGTAAACTCTACATACTTCATTTTTAATACTAAATAACATGGCACAGTAAACCTCAGACAGACAGTCAAAGCGAAGTCATAAACATTTTTGAACTACGTTGGAAAGTGTTAAAAACAAGTGAGTAAGTGTGATCGAAGATCGCACAAAGGGTTTCGTTTAATATTCCTTTCAAAACTCTCTATCCTTTCTTTAATAAATCTAAATAAATTTCATTTTACAAAAAAAAAAAAAAAAAAAAAAACATATAAAAAACATATAAATAAAATAAAAGTCATGTTTTTTATAAAGTAAAAAATTATCGGTCTATTTTTTCGTTTTTTCGAATATCTGAACCGGCCCGGTAGCGGGCGAACACCGCTATTATACTCTGTCATAATAATATCTATCATGTGGACTAAATGCTATATTAAAAAAAAAATCAATTTCAAAATTAAACATGTTGCATAGAGAACTTCAAAATGTTAAACTATGCCAATATTTCCATAATCGGGTTTTTATCATGATTCAATACGTTCCTCAAACTCATATGACATTATAAATTTATAATCACTTGCGGACGTCATTTCTACTTGCTTATTCTCTTTGTATGTTTCTCAAACATTTGAAAAAGTCCGTTAAACTTCCAATAGCACGTCATATTAATTTTCTTTTTAATTCTCCAATGACGTCACAGTAACCTGATTTCTGTACTTACACATACTCATACTCCTTGTATTATTAAAAAAATGTTTGAAAATTTCCGTTTTATTACCAATATGACGTCATATTAATCTTTTTTCAATTGGTGAAACTCTTTATTTCATTTTCATTTTTCACGTGGAAATCTTTCAATAGAAAATTAATTATTGTAGAAAGAATTTTATTGTGGATTTTTAATTGTTGGCAACTGCTATAACGAAAAATGTTTAAATTTAATACGGAAAGGTTATTAGATTTTTGGTTTTTTATCTCTCTATATTAAAATAATACGTCTTTTTCAAAATTTTATGATTTTCAGCATGACAGTAGGTATTTAGCTGTAAGTACACAAAATTTCAAGTATGTAAGTTTATATAGTTTCTGAGAAACGGCTCTGTGACGGACAGACAACGAAGCGGGACTAATAGGGTTTCGTGAGAAGAACAAAACCCTAAAAAAAAGAGGAAGAGTTTTATTGACACACGTTTGTTTTTGTTTCATCACACTACCGTCATCTAGCACACAAGTCTGATGTATATGTTCAATAAACAAACAAACACTACCGTTTTTTTTCACACCCTACACTGTAAAAAAAAAGACAAATGTTTCTTAATCAAGGAAAATATATTATAGCTGCAAGCGACAGTGTACAATAACCTCGCCCGAGTTTCTACGATTTCGAAAAGCGTGCGTTATATTTGGAAACCTCAGAAACCAACATATTTTAGAGATTTAAAGAAGCATTTATAAAAACTCAGTTTCTTTTGCTGGCAAAAATTTTCGGAAACGTTTCCGAGTAGATTTTATAGTGTGTTAATCAGTTTTCTCAAGCCGGAATATCGGTTTCTAGGATGATATCAAATCTTAATTAAACATTTTCACCTGCATAGTTGAATTTATACATGCGAGAATACCAAAGGAACGTTAATTTTAATGTTAATGTAATGCTGTTAATTTATCTTGTTTGTCTGTAAAATATGTTTGTTGAACATGAAAATATTTATTTTAGAATTGATACCATCCGAAAAAGCTATATTCCGGGTTGAGAAAGCGTATTAATACACTAATAAAAAATGCTATAGTAAGCCTGTTGTAGTGACTTCAGTGATATATATCCATTTCAATGTGTTCGAAATAACGTAACATCATTAAAATACACAGCAAACGATTTTTCCCCCATAGACAGTAATGTAACGAAATTTTTTTGAGTGTCTACACATTTCATTTTCTATACCGAACATGCTATTAGTAAACCGTGATAACATATATATCAATTGTATCGCAATTCAAGTATATTTACGCGAGTTAAAGCACGGACAGAAAGACAGAATTCATATCATAAACGCTTATCAAATATGTAGGTCAATACTAATTGTCATCAACTTGCCTTTTTTACTTACTCATCATACGTAGTATAGGGTAAGTCTGGTAACTGTTTTAAAAATCGAAATTTTATTTGACGGATTTACACGTTTTAGACATTTGAGATTCCGAAAAACATATTTTTAGAAACAAAAAAATTGCCGTCCGTCTGTCAGTGTGTGTGTCTGTAAACGCACTATCTCCCGAACAAATTGAGATAGAGACTTGAAATTTGGTATGTACTTAGTATGTAATAATGAGAAGAAGCTTGAGGAATTACAGTAGCCTCGATTATCCGAAACTATATTTTTCGGACTCTGGAAATATTCGTTCTGATAAAAGGTATATACATTTTTTCGAAATTGTTTATTTTAAGGAGAGAATATAAAAGGCAATAAAAGAACATAAATTTTGCATAAAGAATGAAGTCGATCGAGTTGTTGAGATATTTATTTATAATCATATTTTTCACACTCTTCGATTTTTCATGAGCCTGTATTTCATCTAAATTTCAACTCAAAGATATGTTTCAATTGGAAATGAGACGCTTAATCCGACGCAATAAACTCTTAGTTAATATGATTATCATTTTTAGAGTTATAAGGATGTTTCTTTTACGCAATTCAGTAATAGAGCATTTAAAGTTTATGACGTCATCAAGCCAAGATTTTATTCGAATTGCAAAGAATTTTATAAATAGTATCTCATCAAAAACAACTCGTTGTAAATGATCCCGCCAAGCCACAAACCTAAAACGTCAGTCACAAAAAGAAGTGATATCACATAAAAAGAAGCGATATAGAAGTGCATACTCCGAGTCTCGTGTAAAAATCTATCACCACTCATAATGTTTCCAAAGGACTCGGAGTGAGGTACAGTATGTGAAAACTGCTTGGCGACCTGCAGGCTTTTATAATATATGTAGTATATCAATTTTGAAAATCGAAAAATAAATTATATATTTTTGTTATACCACTTTTATAAATATTTTTGTATGCGAGAGAACTGACAGAACAGATTTTCCCCCAGATCTATGCCATTCCCTTACGCTAGAATTACTGCAATATATCTCAATTTAGTTAACGTTTATTATAAGGTTTATATATATATATTTATTACAAACTCAAAATCTTTATACGTTTACTTAAAAAAATCTCTTCATAAGAGTGGTGTTTTTAGTTTAAATAATGGTAAATAAAATCAACAAATTGATTTTTCAAGCTCATAAATAAGAAAGGACATGCAAACACAGAAGCTTCAACTTTTACAATTTTATGGGAGCAAAATAAATAAAAAAATAAAATAAAATAAAATAAAATAAAATAAAATAAAATAAAATAAAATAAAAGAAAATAAAAATGATTTAGCCATATGTAATTGCAGGAAACGCAAACATTATAAAAGCCTGCAGGTCGCCAAGCAGTTTTCACATACTGAACCTCACTCCGAGTCCTTTGGAAACATTATGAGTGGTGATAGATTTTTACACGGGACTCGGAGTATGCACTTCTATATCGCTTCTTTTTATGTGATATCACTTCTTTTTGTGACTGACGTTTTAGATTTGTGGCTTGGCGGGATCATTTACAACGAGTTGTTTTTGATGAGATATCACTCCTTTTTGTAAGGTATTTAATTTCAATTATACGGATTCCATTTTTATTCAGAAAAGAAAAGATGAAAGGGGCAAAAAAATAATAGTGATGCTACAAACAGAATTATACATTAGAATTATTCAATTTATTGAGTGACTTATTCCAATGTACCTGTCGCTACCCTAACAACGGGGAAACTTTTATATTAATTTCCTTACATTCTATTCATCAGATTATTTATGACATATTTATTTTCTTTTTTCCTTTGTTTATATCACTCTTCCGTTTATATACATTCAAAAACAAAAAATCAGACAATTTTACAGTAGTTTACAAACTAATTAAAATACTACAGTTTCAGAAAAAATGTGGAAAAATAAGAAGCACTTTTTTTCGGTCAACTACAACGATAAGTTTATGGAGCATACTTTACCGAGAATAATCAACATATTTTTCTATGAACCTAATTCTATTAGTATAAAAAAATTACAGGGATTTTTATACTAACATATTAAATATATTATTTTTGAAAATTACTGAGCACCTTAGAAGTTTTTTATTTGTTTAAGTTTTTTACTCAACGTTTCGAGAATTTGAAAAATATAAAATTCGCAACGTTTGCAAAAGTACAATAAAAAGAAAACTGCCCAGTTAAACTGAGGGCATTGAGCTCACAGGCTATTCACACTAATTGTATATTATACTCTTATTTCAAAGAATTTGAAATATGCCCCTCGAAAAATAAAGAAATCAACAATATATTAAGGGGGGTTCATCCCCCTGTTACCCCCCTCATAGTTAACAAATGAACCCCTTAAACTAATCAGGGAAGTCTCTAATTACAATGAATATATATATACAAAATTTGAAGAAAATCGGATAATTCTGCATGAAAAATCCATTTATCTAAATTAAAGGGGATTAGCCCCCCTTTCCCCCTTTATACTTAACCAATGAACCCCCAAAACTATTCAGAGAAGCGCATTATCACAATGAACCTATATACAAAATTTGAAGAAAATCGGATAATTCTGCAGGAAAAACCCATTTATCTAAATTAGGGGGGTTATCCCCCCCTTTCCCCCTTTATACTTAACCAATGAACCCCCAAAACTATTCAGAGAAGCGCATTATCACAATGAACCTATATACAAAATTTGAAGAAAATCGGATAATTCTGCATGAAAAACTCATTTATCTAAATTAGGGGGGGGGGTTATCCCCTCTTTCCCCCTTTATACTTAACCAATGAAATCCCAAAACTATTGACAGAAGCACATTATCAAAAGGAACCTATATACAAAATTTGAAGAAAATCGGATAATTCTGCATGAATGAAAAACTCATGTATCTAATTTAGGGGGGGAGTTGTTCCCCCCTTTCCCCCTTTATACTTAACTAATAAACACCCAAAACTATTGGCAGAAGCACATTATCAAAATGAACCTATATACAAAATTTGAAGAAAATGGGATAATTCTGCATGAAAAACCCATTTATCTAAATTATGGGGGGTTAGCCCCCCGTTTCCCCCCTTTATGCTTAACCAATGAACCTCCAAAACTAATCAGGGAAGCGCCTTATCACAAGGAACCTATAAACAAAATTTAAAGTAAAACGGTTAGTTCTATCAAGAGTTATCGCGTTACGTACATACATACATACATACATACATACATACGTACGTACGTACATACAGAACCGGCGGGCACATAAGCTCTCAGGCTTTGATAGCCTGTGAGCTAAAAAAAAAAACTCCCCAGTTACACTGAGGGCATTGAGCTCACAGGCTATTCACACTAATTGTATATTATACACTTATTTCAAAGAATTTGAAATTAGCCCCTCAAAAAATAAAGAAATCGACAATATATTAAGGGGGGATCATCCCCCCGTTCCCCCACCCCCTTATAGTTAACAATTGAACCCTCAAACCTAATCAGGGATGCCCTTTATTACAATGAACATATATACTAAATTCGTAGCAAATCGGATAATTCTGCATGAAAAAACCATTTATCTAAATTAAGGGGGATTACCCCCCCCGTATCCCCCTTTATACTTAACCAATGAACCCCAAGACTAACCAGGGAAGCTCCTTACCACAATGAGCCTATATACAAAATTTGAAGAAAATCGGCTAATTCTCCATGAAAAACACATTCATCTAAATTAAGGGGGGAGGAAAAGCCCCTCCCCCACCTTTACCCTCTTTATACTTAACCAAAGAACCCCCTAAACTAATCAGAAAAGCGCCTTATCACAATGAACCTATATACAAAATTTTAAGAAAATCGCATAATTCTGCATGAAAATCGCAGTTATCTAAATTAAGGGGGGGCAGACCGGCGGGCACATAAGCTCTTAGGCTTTGATAGCCTGTGAGCTAAAAACTATTAAAGTGATTTCTGTCCACATAGTCTATTCATTCCAATTCGGTGATCCTAAAATATAGGTCCCCAATCTCCGGCAGTTCATGAATTAATTAGGACATATGTATGCAACTGTTAAAATGTTCTCAAAGTTGACAATAGAGGCAATAAGTATAGCTCGGCAAATATGAAACACGCCATTGCTTCATCATGGCTTTGTTTCGTGAAGTGTTCGTTCTCCGAACATAAAAATCTCACGCGAAAGTGTTCATTAACCGATTTGTTCGTAAACCGAACAGTTTGTTACCGATCACCTATTGTATACGAAATTTAACATTTTAAGTTCGTCATAGCCGGAGATTCGATGAACGGCAAATATTTAAACGCAAAACTTGTAATCTTGGGGTAGCAACATTTTTACATTCTATTACTCAGCGCATGAACGTAAAGTTGGAATTTTGTAATCGCTATTTCAATCAATTCCTGATACGCTAGAATTCTGTATTTATGAATAAACACAGTTTTTTTAATCGATGAAAATACTATATTTTAATAGATTTAGAGGTTAATATCGACGAGATTTCAGACGGACAAAATGAACTCATATTAAATTTTAAAGCAGGATAATGAAACCTTACAGAGATTGAAACAGTGTAAAATCATTAAAATACATCTCACTTGGTAAATATACATCGGTTGTAATGTAATCAAGATCTTCTAAGAGACTCTGTAAACGAAACGTATATGCTCCAATACCGCTTTACAATAGCGAGGATGTAGTAACATATTTGAATATCTTGTGTATATAGCCAATTTGACAAAAGTTATGCAATTTACTATTGTTTTTCCTCTGTGTTAAGTACAGGAATCATGTATTTCAACGTAAAAATTCGCTAATTACACAACTTTTTAGTCTTATTAAAAAATCTTTTGAGTTACCCTGTAAACAAACAGTAAATTCTACAATTCTGTTTTACAATAGAAAGCTAACTTAGGTCGTTTGTAGTAACATATTTTAACATCATGCGCATACGTTGTTTTTGAAAAGAGTTAGAAAATTTAATATTTTTTTTGCTTCATCTTAAGTATAGGAATAAATCACTTTAAAGTGGTATACATAAAAAACTAATTAATATTTTTACACGAAATATTAAACATTTGAACTACTCATAAAAGCAATTCAAATGCTGCAAACTGCGTAAAAATTGGATAATTACACAACTCTTTAGCCCTATATCAAAAGATCTTTTGTGAGACCCTGTAAACGAACCTTAAATGTTACGATTTTTTATAATAGGAAGCTTACTTGGGTCGAGTGTAATAACATATCTTAATATCATGTGTATACGACCATTCCTAATAGAGTTGGGTCATTTATTATTTTTTTGCTCTATGTTAAGTATAGGAATCAATAACTTTAAACTGATATAAATCAAAAGCTAATTAATATTTTTACATGAAATTTACAAAGGTTTGAACTACTCATAAAAACGATTTAAATAACGTAAACCGCGTAAAAATTCCGATAGTTACACATTGCTGTAGCCCTGTCAACAGTTTTTTGTTCTATGTTTTGTATAGGAATCAATAACTTTAAACTGTTATAAATCAAAAACTAATTAATATTTTTACATGAAACTTACAAAGGTCCGAACTACTCATAAAAACGATTCAAATAACGTAAACCGCGTAAAAATCCGATAATTACACATTGCTGTAGCCCTGTCAACAGTTTTTGGTCTGAACAAGATTTAAAAAATGCAAAAAATAGCACTTTTAAAATCGCATTTATGGAAAAACTATTCGTCGGATTTTGCTTTACTTTCGAATTCTTGGTCCCTTGGCACTCCCCATTCCATAGAATCAAGAATTTTGTTTCTATCATAAATAGAACGCGAGATATAGATGTGTCAAAAACCCGTTTTTTCCCGTCCGCAAAATATAAACTAGACAGAGTGCTAAAATTTTTTGTAAAATCGTTTGGCATCCATTGGCGGAAATTCCTTTCATTTACGGTTCAATGCATTGCTGTTTCTTATGCTTGCTTGGCGAGAAACTCTGTCGAGTTTCTATGATACACATGTTTTATTTTCATATTTTATATTATGCATATCCAGATGCATATGAAGATGATGGGTAGGTATTATGGTTTCCCCCAACGACTAGTTTTAACTAAAACTATTAAATTTTTTAAAAAAAAGATGTTTTTTTTTTAGCATAACGTTGGTTAGATATTTAATTTCTGTTACAAACTTGATTGAATTTACTCAACGTAAGGGATTGTTTTACACTATTCAAATTCGTATACCGTATAATACGGATTTCGATTTTGCTACGGCAAAAAAAAAAAAAAAAAGAAACCTACCGTGAAAGTCCGCACTAACAAAGAGTTCACTGTACTTCCAAATGCGGAAAGCGAAACCTTTTAGGTAGGTGGTTATTTATAATAGTCTTTCCCTAAGGATTTACCCAATCATCAGTTTGTCATGAATTCTATATTCTATCATATTTTGTTTGCTTTGATGTTTTGAATTCAATTTTGAATAAATAGATGAACTTTTTTCATGTAGATAAACATAAAAAATTGATGACTAGAATTTATTTAGTAAAACCGTATGATATGATTTGATTTATTTAGATGTCTAGTTTACATTTATTATGCATAGTCCATCAATACAGTAGACATACTTTAATTCCAAATTTACAGCTTATAAATATTATTATTTTATAGATGATATTGAAGAAGTGTAATAAAATAGTTGTTCTCGCAATAGATCGAACCAAATAAACTATTACTTTTACAAAATGTACAGCTCTCAAATAGTATTATCAATGAGATGAAATAAAAGCACGGAAATAGCAGTTTTCTTTAGGCATTAATAATTATTACACAGCAATCTAAATGATTAGTTACAGATATAAATCAATCACTTCAAACACAGAAAGAGAAAATCTTAGGTAAGTGGTTATTTAACTGGAACACAGGAAATAGTGTTTCTCTAAGGAATTGTCGTTCATCTATCTTTTACGAATTCCATCATATTTCATTTATTTTACTTTCAGGGATCTCACTGGTCTCCCTTTTGGAGGACTCTGTTCTTTGAACAAATGGATGTATTTCTTGTACATAAAGATTCAAAATACCAGAATTTATGAAATAAAAATGTATATGTTTTGATTTATTTAGATGTCTAGTTCACATTTATCATGCATAGTCCATCAGTTACAGTAGAAAATTTTCTACGCCAACTTTACAGCTCATAAACATTATTACTTTACGAGCATATTGTAAAAGTATAACAAAATAGTTGTTCGCACAATAGATGGTTCCAAATAAAGTATTATTTTATCATAATTTACAACTCTGAAGTAGTATTATCAATGACATGAAATAAGAGGACGGAAATATCTGTTTTCTTCACACATTAATAAATCTTACACAGCAGTCTGAATGATTACTTAAAGATATAAATCAATCACTTCAAACGCAGAAAGAGAAACTCTTAGGTAAGTGGTTATTTAACTGAAACACGGGAAATAGTGTTTCTCTAAGGAATTTCCGCTTATCTACCTTTCAGAAATTCCATCATATTTTATTTGTTTTCCTTTCAGGGGTCCTACTCGTCTCCCTTTTGGGGAGCCCTGTTCTATGAATAAATGGAAATTTTTCTTGTACATAAAGATTCAAAATACTAGAATTTATGTAGTTAAAACGCATATGTTTTGATTTATTTAGGTGTGTCTAGTTCGCATTTATCATGCATAGTCCATCAATGCAGTAGTAGAGCATCATTTTGGTAAATTTGCAGCTCATAAATATTGTTATTTTAGCAGGATATTGTACAAGTACAACAAAATAGTTGTTCACGCAATAGATGGATCCAAATAAAGTATTATTTTCTCATAATTTACCGCTCTGAAGTAGTATTATCAATGAGATAAAATAAAATGACGGAATTACTGTTTTCTTCACACATTAATAAATCTTACACTGCAATCTAAATGTTTACTTACTGATATAAATCAATCTGGTAATACTTCAAACACAGAAGGAGAAACACTTAGGTAAGTGGTTATTTAGTTGAAACACAGAAAATAGTGTTCCTCTAAGGAATTGCCGTTCATCTATCTTTCACGAATTCCATCATATTGCATTTGTTTTTCTTTCAGGTGTCCCACTTTTGGGGGGCCCTGTTCAATGAATAAATGTCCATTTTACTTGCTCATAAACATTCAAAATATTTGTGCTATAATTTACGTAGTAAAAACGTATATGTTTTGATTTATTTAGGTGTCTAATTCACGTTTATCATGCATAGTCCATCAATACAGTGGACATATTTTTATGACAAATTTACAGCTCATAAATATTGTTATTTTAGGAGGATATTATACAACTATAACAAAATAGTTGTTCATGCAATACATGGAACTAAATAAAGTATTACTTTCCCATAAATTGCAGCTCTAAAATAGTACTATCAATTTTATGAAAGAAAAGGACAGAAAACAGTTTTCTTTTCGCATTAATAAATATTACACAGTAATCTAAATGATTACTTAGGGATATAAATCATTCCGATAATACTTCAAGCGCAGAAAGAGAAATTTTTTAGGTAAGTGGTTATTTTTTTTAAACGTATTTCTCTACTCTAAGGATTTGCCCGTTCATTTATCTTTCAAGAATTTTATCATATTTTGTTTGATTTTTTTTTAATAGATGGACATTTTTCGTGTACAGAGGCGTCGCCAGGGGGGTTATGGGGGGGGGGGGGATAAAGCCTCCCGCCCACTATATGTGAACTTGAGAAATTTGAGCTTAGAGTTGGAAAATTTTACATTTTTGAAAGACTTAAAAAAAATAATAATAATACAAAAATATGAAATTTTTATTGTTTTGATCATTACGTTTCTGTGTGCAAAAACAGTAAACAAGAAAGCAGCCAGACTCAATCTGTTATTGTGTTCCTCGGTTCTACGAAAATATCATACATCTACCATACCTGAATATCTCTACTCCTGCCCATCTGCAACTAACTCTAATCCACCTCCTTTACTTCCTCCAAAACTTTGGTCCTTTCTGCAAAATTTCAAAATAACGTGAGTGATTCTTATTAAGAATCATCGACATTATTTTCATATGAAGGGTGATTATGACTCGTAAACAATAACAGATAAAAAATCGCAAACCTTAAAGTAATGCTGGTTGACTAAAAACAAAAGAAAATATTCCTTTCGCATTAGATCGCTCTAAAAATAAATAAATAAACGTTCCAATTAAAAAATATCCAATTGTCAGAAATGAAAATTGAACAACAAATTATTCGTATCTCTTCCGATAGGCGCCATATCAACCGGTTGTCGCCAGAGCAGTTATACCAAGACTTTGGTCGCCGCCGTCAATGCCAGACATTAATCTGCACATATCACAAATTTTCTTTTAAAATAGCATTCTATTCTAATACTAGAAAAGAAAATACGATTTTTGTTTCCAATTCATTCTAATCTCAAATAGCATTAAAATAACTTGAAATGGAATAAGTAATTTTTTTAGAAAAAAAAAAGTTCTTTTTATTTATTTCTTTGTGTAAATGAATAAAAATTTCACTTTCAGAAAGAATGAGCCGGATGAATCTGGTCAACAAGATCTGACAATTTTTCGCCAGAAATAATTTTGTAACATGTACTGACAAGAAAAAACTTCAAACACAGAAAGAGAAACTCGTAGGTAAGTAGTTATAATAGTGTTACTCTAATAGTGTTAAAGTGTTACTCTAAGGAATTTCCGTTCATCTATCATTCTTGAATTCCATCATTTTTTTTTCTTTCAGGGATCCCATTCGTCTTCCTTTTGGGGAGCTCTGTTTTTTGAATAAATAGATATTTTCTTGTAAATAAACATTCAAAATTGTTGTACTAGAATTTATGTAGTAAAAACGCATATGTTTCGATTTATTTAGGTGTTTAGTTACATTTATCATGCATAGTCCATCAATACAGTAGTAGACTATCTTTTTGCCAAATTTGCAGCTCATAAATATTGTTATTTTAGCAGTATATATTGTACAAGTATAAAAAAAAATGTATTGATGGATACACGCAACAGATGGAACCAAATTAAGTATTACTTTAACATAATTTACAGCTCTGAAAGTATTATCAATGAAATGAAATAAAAGGACGGAAATATTGTTTTCGTCACACATTTATAAATCTTACACAGAAATCTAAATGATTACTTAGAGATATTAATCAATCTTGCAATACTTCAAACGCAGAAAAATAAACTCTTAAGGTAAGTGGTTATTTAATTGAAACGCAGATAATAGTGTTTTTCTAAGGAATTTCCGTTCATCTATCTTTCTCGAATTCCATCATATTTTTTTTTTCATTCAGGGATCCCATTCGTCTCCCTTTTGGGGAGCTCTGTTTTTTGAATTAATAGATATTTTTCTTGTAAATAAACATTCAAAATTGATGTACTAGAATTTATGTAGTAAAAATGCATATGTTTCGATTTATTTAGATAATTAGTTACATTTATCATGCATAGTCCATCAATATAGTTGTAGACTATCTTTTTGCCAAATTTGCAGCTCATAAATATTGCTATTTTAGCTGGATATTGTACAAGTATAACAAAATAGTTGTTCACGCAATAGATGGAACTAAATAAAGTATTATTTTAACATAATTTACAGCTCTGAAAGTATTATCAATGAAATGAAATAAAAGGACGGAAATATTGTTTTCGTCACACATTTATAATTGTTACTCAGAAATCTAAATGATTACTTAGAGATATAAATCAATCTAGTAATACTTCAAACGCTGAAAGATAAACTCTTAAGGTAAGTGGTTATTTAATTGAAACGCAGATAATAGTGTTTCTCTAAGGAATTTCCGTTCATCTATCTTTTACGAATTTCACCATATTTTTATTGTTTTTCTTTCAGGGATCCCATTGGTCTCTCTTTTAGGGAGCCCTATTCTTTGAATAAATATATTTTTTTCTAGTAGATAAACTTTCAAAATTTTTGTGCTAGAATTTACGTAGTAAAAACGCATATGTTCTGTTTTATTTAGGTGTCTAGTTCACATTTATCATGCATAGTCCATAAATACAGTAGACATATTTTTATGCTAAATTTACAGTTATTAATATTTTTATTTTAGGAGCATATTATACAAGCAGACTTGCCAAGTCTTCGGATTTTTGGATATCAGTAATTTAGTACAGAAAATGTTGTTTTATTTAATCGGAGCATTTTGCAATTTTAAAGAACAACATTTTCTCTAAAAAAATGCTGGTGTACAAAAGCCGGAGACTTGGCAACTCTGTACAAGTATAACAAAATATTTCGCGCAATAGATGGAGCCAAAAAAAGTATTACTTTCCAATAATTTACAGCTCTGGAAGTATTATCAATGAGATGAAATAAAAAAACGGAAATAGCAGTTTTCTTTACGCATTAATAAATAGTTACACAGAGATCTAAATGAATACTTAGAGAAATAAATTAATCTGGTAATACTTCAAACGCAGAAAGATTAATATTTTCAATTAAATAACTACTTAACTTTTAGGTAAGTAGTAATTTAATTGGACATATGAAATGATGTTTCTTTAAGGATTTGCATTTTCATTAATCTTTAATGAATCCCGTCATATTTGGTTTGTTTTTCTTTGAATAGATAACATTTTTCGTGTTTTGAATTCTAGTAAATTCAAAACTGATGTACTAGAATTTATGTAGCAAAAGAGTATGACATATTTTGATGTGTTTAAGTGTCTAGTTCAAATTTATTTGACGAAGTGCATCAATACAGTAGATATATTTTTTACGTGAAATTTACGATGCATAAATATTATTATTTTAGGAATATATTGTACAAGTATAGCAAAATAGTTGTTCACGCAATAGATGGAACCAAACAAAGTATTACTTTCTCATACAGCTCTAAAATAGATGAAATAAAACAATCTAAATGCACACAACAATCTAAATGCTTACTTTTAGATATAAACGTAGATAGTAATGTTTCTCTAAGGATTTGTCCGTTCATGTATCTTTCAAGAATTCTATCATATTTTATTTGATTTTGTTCGAACTAGTCGATCGCGCGCAGAGCATCTGCGCTCTAGTGTCTACTCTTTTAAATATAAGCATATTAGAATACGAATTTCAGCATTATATGTATAAATACTACGCATAAAAACTTCTTCACTTAGGACTGGGTGCTTCGAAATTAAAAAAATATATACACATCATAAGATACGGACGCCATTTAGAAATATGAAAACAGAGGTACTTTTTCAGCATCATGCATATAAAAACCTTTGTATGCACACAATAGTTACTGGATCCTCTTTAAAATTAAAAAAGTGTATACATATTATATTGAAAGTATCTGCACCATTCACAATTATTAAAATATTTTTATCTTTTTTTTCAGCATCGAAAACTTCTTTATGCACACAATTGTAAATTTCAAAGCTCACATATACTACAGTAACTGAATCAAAATATCTAATTCTTGAAAGACCAACATACAACTGACCATTAGCTAAAAACTGGATTTGACAAATCTAAGGAATTTCTTTCAAAAGTTTGGCCCTGGGATTTATTTATAATAATAAAGATCGGATACTAAATTGTATACGCTTAAATGTAAAAGGCATATTATTCTCTGATGGAATAAGTGGTATTCGAGGGGTAAGAAAAGTTTCATTAACATTGAAATCAATTTATTTTGCTTCAATATCATTATTCTGTAAGTTACTAACTATAAGTCTTGCACAGATCTTTAGAAGGTACTAAATTTCTTGATAACATTATTATGGCCCCTGGCCTTCATTTCAGTTTATGAGGTGGCATTCCAATTGGTGTTAAACTGTTTACAAATTCTCCAGTATATGCAAGTTGATCTTGTGGATCATAATTTATGATTATGTCAATGCTTTCATAAACCCTTTCCGTTCCTAGCATACATTGTAAAACACGATTTTTAATTTCAAGTGACAAATTGTTTGTCACTTGAATTTGTTTTTTACACACTTTCAAGTGACAAATTGTTTGTCACTTGAATTTGTTTTTTTCACACTTTTGTTTTTTAATAGCCATATTGGAACATTTGAAATTAACTTATTTTTCAGTATAATGAATTTAATCGATGGTTTCCAGAAATTTGTTGTATTTTACTGGATCATGTATATCTGGATATAGCAAATTGGGGGCAACTTAATAGTTTCCCCACCTTCTTTGACATTCGCCAAACTGTAACAGCCACCTTGCTAACTCTCTCTCTGTTTTAAGGGTACGTATGTTTTCTGTAAGTTTCAAAATTTAAAATTTAGAACAAAGTCTATGCATCTTTATGCAACGCTAAACTGTTAGCGATCTTGAATCTCTAAAACTGAGAGGTAGGACATGACGGAAATCTCCACTCTGTAAGATTACTTTATTCATTTATTATTATCGATTCTATATTATAAATCACAAATATGTGCATCAGTAACATTGACGTCATAAAGATGCGGACAACAATGAGGTTAAATTGAATAAGGTAACCAATGGAGCTAATGTTTAAATTGGTAACAAAATGGCGCGTTTTTTTGGTTTGACTTCGCACTTTATTTTCTTTCCTTTTTAGAAAGTAGCTAGTTTTTTGCAAAAAATAAGAAAAAATACAGCCCCATTTTTACAAAAATCGGATCTTCAATGCAGAAAATTTTTCTACATAATGTGTGATGAGTTTTAAATCGATACCTCAAATACTTTTCTTAATATTTGCAAATTAGTGAAAACAAAACACTTGTTGCCTCCGGCAAAAAAGAAATAATCGCGATTTCTGTGCCACGTACGATAGCGTAATATATATATATATATATAGATAGACGGACATTTTTCGTGTAAATAAACGTTCAAAATTGATGTACTAGAATTTATGTAGTAAAAACGCATGATATGTATGGTGGAGTTCGTAGCAAGTGATCGTAAGTCCGCGGAGATACTTAAAGTATTTCGGAATGTTGCGAGAGTGTCTTGCATATTTTAGCGAACGACTTATTAAAATTGTTATGGCTTTTACATGAACGTTGGATATTTTTGGAACCGATTTTTCTGCTGCGTATAGGAATCCTTATAAGACTTAAAGTATATTGTTGTGAGCTGTAAAAATTTAAAGTAATCAGCCGAGACATCTTAAAGGAAGAATAAATATTGAGTATGCGAAAAAACACGTTTAATCACCAAGGGTTACAATATGGTTACAATAAAGGTTACAATATGGTGATATTTTCTCTAAAAAGAGCATAAAGACAATTAAAAATTTAGAGAGCAGAACCATTTTTATCATAAATCAATCCTAACGAATTTTTATAGGGGAAGCCAATACGTGTGGGAACTTTAAACCGCATATATGGACGTTATAATATATGATGCGACACCATAATATGTTTTGATTTATTTAGGTGTCTAGTTCCGATTTATCATGCATAGTCCATCAGTACAGTAGACATATTTTTATGCCAAATTTACAATGTATAAATATTGTTATTTCAGGAGGATATTGTATAAATATAACAAAATAGTTGTTCACGCAGTAGAGGGAACCAAATAAACTATTACTTTGACATAATGTACAGCTCTGAAATAGTATTATCAATGAGAGGAAATAAAATAATGGAAATAGCATTAATAAATCTTACACAGCAATGTAAATGCTTACTTAGAGATATAAATCAAGCTGGTAATACTTCAAATGCAGAAAGAGGAATTTTTAATTAAGTGTGGTTATTTAATTGAAACACAGAAAATAGCGTTTCCCTAAGAAATTGTTCGTTCATCTATCTTTCACCAATTCCATCATGTTTTTTTTAATTTGTTTTCTTACAGGGATTTCCTTGTTGTAGCGTTTGAAAACCAGTGTTTTTAAACAATTGTGGTATTTAAAAAAAAAAACAAAAAACAAAAAAAAAAAACGAAGCAGTGGGAGCCAGGCTTTCTGAATCTATACTAATATTATAAACAAGTAAAGTTTGTTTGTTTGTTTGTAGGGGGTAATCTCTGGAACTACTGAAGCGATTTCAAAAGTGATGGTGGCAAATTGATGGTGACAGTCCCTGCTCCAACATAGGCTATATTTTATGTCGGTGCAACTATGACCAGGGGGGTGCAGGAGCGAAAAACGTTCTAATTTTTTTTTTATATACTGAAGGTGTTAGAAACATGAAATTTGGCTTGGTAGTTACTTATAAGATGTAAATGCTCTCTAAGGACAAATTCTAAAAAAATTCGAAATTTAAAAGGGTGAGATGAGTGAAAAGCGTTCTAAAAACATTCTAAATTACAATTTCTATGAATCTCTGGAACTACAGAACTGTTTTCAAAAATGATGGTGACAAATTGATGGTGACAGTCTCTGCTCCAACATAGGCTATATTTTATGTCGGTGCCACTTCCCCCAGGGGAGTGCAGGAGCGAAAAACGTTCTAAAATTTAGATTTTTTTTTTATACTGAAGGTGTTCGAAACATGAAATTTGGCATGGTAGTTACTTATAAGATGTAAATGCTTTCTAAGAACAAATTATAAAAAAATTCGAAATTTAAAACGGTGAGATGAGCGAAAAGCGTTCTTAAAACATTCTAAATTACAATTTCTATGGAATCTCTGGAACTACAGAACCATTAAATTGATGGTAACAGTCCCTGCTGTAACATAGGCTATATTTTATGTCGGTGTCACTACCATAGGGAGGTGCAAAAGCGAAAAACTTTCTAAAATTTCGAAATTTTTTTTTATATTGAAGCAACTAGAAACCTGAAATTTGGCATGGTAGTTATTTATAAGATGTAAATGCCCTCTAAAAACAAATTAAAAAAAATTTTTAATTTAAAAGGGTAAGATGAGCGAGAAGCAGTCTAAAAACATTCCAATTACAATTTCTATGGAATCTTTGGAACTACAGAACCCTTTTCAAAACTGATGGCGGCAAATTGATGGTAACAGTCCCTGCTGTAACATGGGCTATATTTTATATCGGCGACACTACCACAGGGGGGGGGGGGGTAAAAGAGCGAAAAACGTTATAAAATTTCAATTTTTTTCGACATTAGTGTGGCTTAATTAGTAATTTCTAAGTTATCTGTGGCAGTAAAAGTTCCTCTAATGAAAATAAGCCAACGAATACCGCTTGGCATTTTTCAAGAATTACGCGAGCAAAGCCGCGGGTTTTGCTAGTAAACGGATATTTTTCGTGTGCTTAAACATTCAAAATTGCTGTACTGGAAGTTATTTGCAAAAAGTCATAATATATTTTTATTTGTTACTTTCCGGACACAATATAGTGAAAGAAAAGTAATGTAAGCATGATAAAAAAAACCCAATTGTAGAAATATTGATATATTTTTATAGTTTGCGTTTTCGCTATCTACTTATAATAAAATCCGAAGCCAAGAAAGTGTCTGTAACCAATCCGGGCAGGACCACTCTGGTCTGCGAATCGATCGTAGTTAAACACCATGTTAGTCTTAATAAAAAACCTATGTATACATATCACAGCTAAATGATAATATTTTTAAGTTCTTTATTAAAAATCCAGATTAAACAATCCTAGGAATCCTAGACGTACACTGTTGCGAACAATGTTGTTTTGGCGCCATCTACCGGCTTTAAAATATACTTTTCTACAATACAAACGTTTCATGCTGTTTGTATGAAGTCTTATGAAAATGGAACGCAGATAAACAATCCGTCATTTTTGACGGGGATTATATACTAGTTTTTTACAAACTTACTGTACTTAATTTTTTACAAGCATAAGGAATTACGTTTTGAAATAATTATTCAAAGCTTTTTTTGTTTATTCATAAGGTAAAATATCCATAGAAACTTTCCAAATTATGTTAATCTTAGATTTTATTATTTTTTTAAGTCATTTTAAACATTTAGTAAATTTATGATTTAAAAAAAAATCAGTTGATTTAATTGAATTATTTAAAGAAAATCAGTTGATTTAAATCATGATTTAATCCCCAATATAAATCATCTGATTAAAATCGTTGATACCTACGTTGTTTTCTCGCCATCTACCGGCTTTAAAATGTACTTTTCTATGTAGTCTTATGAAAATGGAACGCAGATCAACAATCCGTCATTTCTGACGGAGGTTATATACTAGTTTGTATATAATACTGATAACATTGATTATGACAACAACCCATAACTAAGGAAAGGTTGTCACAGTACTTGCAGTGAATTTTTTTAAATCTTAAAAAGTAAATTTCTATCAAAAATTTTGGAAATTGACAAAAATAAAAATGTGCACTAAATATAAACATTTTGACTCGAGTAATTATTTTCTAATAAAGAGAGTACCAATTTTTTACACTCTTTTATTTAACTCAACTTGGTTTTTGAATATGAAGATGGAAATTTGTAAACCATTTTGAACTTACTTCCTGATATGCTAGAATTACAAAAATTATATACAAAGGTGTATTTCGATGATAATACAACATTTTAATATATTGATAGATTACTACCGACCCGTACCGGCTTTGCGCGGGTGGACAATGTGTCAACTACAATGTACAGTAGGGATGGGTAGGTAATTTAAAAAAAATGTTCTAATTTGAATAAAAGCGGATGTGAGACACAACTGCAGTACTTACAAATTTTTAACTTTAAATAAAAGTTTGTAAAAGTATGATAAATATATTTTTTTTCTGTTTATGTACATATTGAAACTAATACATTTATTTTAATATAGCAGAACCATCCGATTTCGCCCGAGTTAACCTTAGCTTTCCGGGTAACATAAGTGAAAATGTTATATGCTAAAAATACGCCGATCACAATAACACATTCGCGTCTGAAAACTGTCAAAATGACAATAAGAAAAAACTTGTGTTATTTTGACGCAATTATACTAAATCCTACAGCTTTATAAATGATTTTTCTTTTAAATTTTCCTTTTAAAAATGTCTTACGCAAAACATCTAATCAAAAATCAGCAATAGTTGTCTTATTCGTCTAATCTTTCATAATTGGGTCCATATCCGATGTTTAATCCGCTTAGTGGGTGAATTTCTATAATCGCTGAAATACATGTTTAATTCTTTTTTTAATAGAATTGTTATCCTGAATTTTAAGCTCCAACCGAAAACTGCTGCCGAGATATGGCTCAAACATTAATCATAAAAGAGTGTAAGAGAAAGTAATAAGAGAGAGAAGAGATTAATCATAAAAGAGTGTAAGAGCATAAGAGAGTTATCATAAAAAAGTGGGTTTTTTAAAGCTGAATTGTTTGAATAAAATTAAAATAACTTAATATTTCCACTGCTTTTTCATTTTATATACCAATTGCAATCATGTTACCATTAACCTGAAAAAAAAACCTCGATTACTGATTCTGATAAATACAAACAATCCTCTAATATTCATCAAATAAGATATTCCTAATATTCCTTAATGGGGTTCACAGCCAAATTTGAAGTCAAACATTAGAAATTTTTGCAACGATATAGTTGTTGCAAATGTACCAGAGTTAGCTACAAAACCATGTTAATTACGTGCAAAACAAAGTTCCAATAAATGTCAAATTGCTGTCTACTGAATTATAAATCTTTCACCAATAAAACTCCTTGAGAATGATAATTGAAGTTAGTTATTCAAAATGTTTAGTAATAATCTTTTTTGTGAAGTCTTGAACCGAAGATTTTTGTGCCTTTCTCTAATGAGCACAATGACTCAGAGAAATAAATAGGCTTGCTATTTCTTTTATTTTCAAGATTACATTATTCTCCTGTCTCTTGTCTAAATAAACCTCATAATGTACATAATCCGTTACTTTGTCACTAGATTTAGCGCCTACGGCTGTGCGATGGCCGAAATTGCTTTATAATAATCAAAATTTTATCTAATCTGAATTCCATGTACTTTTTGTCTTATCTAGGTTAAAATGAAAAATCAGCAAATATTATTCCTTGAGCACCATTGGCATTTCAATGTATTTTTCATACATTGAAAGTATTGTTTTTTTGGTGCTAGTAAAATAACCGTAGATGGAAAATATGTAATAGTAAATATTATTTTGTCCGCTTCATAATGAAAAACCACAAAGTTACTAATCGCTAAGTACAAATTCGCTGTAATCGGATTCACCACCAAGAGCCCTTTCAAATATAAAAGAAATTTCCAACAATATAGTAAATACGCCAATTCGCGTATGACCCGATTACAGAAGATTAGTGCAGTATGTTTAAAAAACTTCAAAAAGAAGAAACGACATGCAAAAAAAAAAAAAAAAACTTTAAAAAAGTGAATCGTGAATTTTTTTTAAATGTGTCATAATAATTAGTGTGTCGCAGACATTTACACTAAAATTTAAATATTTACTCTATTTTATAATATTAACTGTTATTTATATAATTTACATTTGCATATATAAAATTTCTTCAAAAATGTTGTCGTACATTTGAAAAAACACCATTATTATGAACATGAATTATTGTGCCAATATTGTGATCGATGTCATGCTTATGCCTTTTTTGACTTAAAATCAAGTTGTTTGGCGACAAAGGTAAAATCAAAATCGTAAATAAACAAATAACATGTGACTCAAAATTTCAGTCATTTTTATAATTACATCTTCTAGTTTCTTCTGTAAGTCACATGACGCAAGAGTTAGATAAAATTAAAAAATAAATTAAAAAATAAAGGACAACTCAAAAATAAAGTTGTTACTCAGATTTTATCTAAAACCTTTTTCAGATGCATTTGTCTTAATCTGACACAGATGATAAATCGCCAAATATGGTTTCAATTGCAATATTTCACATTGAATAATTTTTTAAGCATTGCGAACATTCTCTTATTTCATGTATAAATTAAATTTTTTTGTTTTATAACACTCTTTTTCATCAAAACTGTTTTGCTTATTTTATTTTAAATAAAATTAGCATGTTTTTCTTTTATTTTTGAGTTGTTTGTATTATTTTCTAAATTATATAGCCGTTTCAATTCTTTCACCAACGATAATGGTCACCAAAAAATAACCAATGGTAACCTTTTCGTCCAAAATAACAGAACTTTCCATCACAATTCTATAACTAATATACGTAGAACGTTGTGTTATATACTAAAATCTTCCCTCAAGTTCCGTCCAAATCCATTCAGCAGAACTCGAGTTATAAGGAGTCGGAACGAAATTTCCGTTTGTGTTTTATATAAAAACCATTTTTTCTAATTCTAATAGATTTTTCGTATTTAATATATATGTTTTAAACTGATTCATTAACAACGCCATAAATAAATTTTATAAGAAAATATCAGTAATATATTCAAATAAAATTTTGAAATTTAACAAAGCAATACTTTTGTATAAGCCGCATGCCAGGAGTTAATAACCAAAGAAATCGTCCAAGATTTTTCTGCTTACTGCAGGTTTTTTTATTGTGAAAATGTTATCTGTTTAAGCGCGTAGTTCAAGAATATGTCTGTTAAATTTGCATTTTATTTCTGTTATATTATTATTTATATTTACATTTTGATGAACTAAATGGCGAATCAATGTTTTTTATGTCTTTAAGCGTACGGTTTAAACATTCAAATACTAATTTACTCATCACGGGTGCTTCTTCGAAGACGATTAACTTCGTTTCTCTTATCTATATATATAAAAGAAAGTCCTTTCTGGCTAGATGATCAACGCACAGCCAAAACTACTGAACCTACAAAGACGAAACTTGCAGGAAAAATACTTCTTAGTGTGTAGAGGCGCACTAAGACGGGATTTTCAAAAACTCCACCCCTAAGGGGGGTAAAAAGGGGAACAAACTTTTAAAAAATTCCTTAAAAATCGGGTATTATAGTTACGTGACAAATGATAACATATTTTAATGTATTTTTGTATGCTGAATCGAATGGTATCAATTAAATACTCATAAGTCAAATAGTTCGTGAGATATTGCACATTTTTCTAATTTGGCGAAGTCTTTGACGTCATAATCTAACAATTCTAACAATACAAGTGAGTATTTCTAAAAATACGTCCCTTACTATAGCAATGGAAGAAATTCAAATTAAATATTTTTGTTATTTAATTATTTTGTTTATTTTTACAGATAGAAACATTAATTGTTCAATTGGGAATGGAATATTATTCTTACGGATATTTATGTAATTGTGTATAATTATTAATTCTACAAAATCCACGATTTAAAATAAAACGTGATTGCTAAAATAAAGTTTCGAAGGTCTATTTAGTATTATACAAGTATATTGCTTCTTTATTTGTTTTCAGTCTTCATCCATGTTTCCCCTTTTCTTTGGGTTGTTAGTTATTCATACGATTTCGGGCTAATTTTCCCGCAATCAGATACCTCGCCAATTGGAGTTTTAGCTACCATGTTGGGTACTTCTCTGTTATCCCGTTAACCACTTTTCATAACAAAAAACTATCGCCAAACTGTAACGCCAAATAAACGTGAGAACGTTGCCATTGGAATGTCAAAATAAATAAATAAAATATAAGACTGTAAGGATACAATTGTTATTTTAATGAATGAAATAACTAATAAATCAGTAAAACATAATGAAAAATACACGTAAATGTCGAATTAAAAACCACTTGATGACGTAACAAACACGTATAATTCTTCTGACATCAAGTAAATGGGACGGCATTGTTAGTGTTTAATCTTACAATTTGGCGATAGTTTTTTGTTATGAAAAGTGGTCGACGGGATAATAGAGAAGTATCCAATGAGCAAAAGCATCGTTTACGTTTGAAGCGAAACCTTCATGATGAATATTATTACAGAAAATCCTATTATCATCTACTATGACTCTAAACCTCATATTCATATTTTAATCCGTTTATTCATGATATTTTGTTAGGTTTTACACTGTTAGTTAAGTAATGTTTTTTGAAAGGTTTTATAGAGTATAGCTATTCTACGTTACTCTGTTATAGAGATACAGAGGAAAGCTCTAAAATTAAGTGAACCCGATTATTAAAGATTACCTTTACAAAAAAATGCTACTGAACAAATTTTGATGGAAGTGACTTTTCAAGTATGGCTAATGACCCTATTATATATCATTCTATGTTGCTTAGTGATAGAGCTAATGGAAAAGTGATTGGGAAAGATGAGTGCAATTATGAAAGATATATCTACTATATATATAAAATGCAAATTCGTATTTCATTCCGACTGTTTATAATTTTAAAACTGCTGGACGGACTTTGGTGGGATTTACACAGTTAGTTACGCAATTTTGTGGAGATGGTTGGCAATTATCTGTAGACAAGTTTTCCTCTGCGTTTCTTTTCTGAAGCAAAAGCTTGACAACGAATCCGATTACAGAAATCATGTCACCATCATCTACAATATTTATAAAACGCAAATTCGTATTTCAATCAGATTGATTAAAACTCAGGTTCTACCGAACAGATTTTTATAGGATTTCACTATTAGTTAGGTAATTTGTTTTAGAAAGGTTTAAAAAGAAAGCACATTGTTATACATTGCTTATTTATAGAGCTACGGGGGGAAGTTTTAGATAAAATTAGGTGCACCCGATTATGAAAGATTACCTTTTTTAAAGTTCTACTGAACGGATTTTGATGGAATTTTCACAGTTAGTTAGATAATATTTCAGGTATTGATTTTCTACATTGTTTAGTTATGGAGCTATGGGAGAAAGTTGTCAGTGGTGTAGTAAAAAAACTGTGCATATACGCTATAGGCAGAGGGTGTTTAGAGGTCTGCACGGGCCGAAATTTCCAGGCCCGAGCCCGGCCCGACCCATACAAAAAAAATTTGGCCCGGCCCGGCCCGATACAAAAATTAAAAGTTCGGCCCGAGCCCGGCCCGGCCCGAACAAAAAAAATATTGGCCCGGCCCGGCCCGATTTAAAAGTTAAAAGTTCGGCCCGGCCCGAAAAAAAGTTAAAATCTCGGCCCGAACCCGGCCCGAGTAAATTTCTACAAAACATAATTTTTACGTCAATTTGGTTAAAAATTTGCCTTGTAGGAGGAGATCTAAATAAAAATTTCTATCTTAGCCTTTTTTTTTTCATGTTTATAATCTTCATTTTTATCGAGGTGCCGCAAGCTGGAATGTTTATTTTTTTAATAAATCTCTATTTGTTGTGTGTATGTGTTTAAGTTATCATCAATATTGTTAATACATATTCCATTTATTGAAGTGTTAAAAATCAGAAAAATGCTATGCAGTAAAATCTTCTGAAATGGAATTGCATAGGGAAGAAAAAAATGAGTTATAGACAATTTTCCTTCTTATCAGGTGTAAATGTATTATATATTCTTTTCTTACGTATTAGTATATTCATTTTTAATGGATCAACACATTTTTCAATTTAAGACAGGATTCCGCCATAAGCAGGTTCTTTTTCACACGTTTTACTATATTTTAATTTAGCCATATTTTAATAAGTGTATAAATCTACTATTCTTTAAAAAGAATAAATTTTAATGTTTAATTATAAAATAATGGCGATTTAAAACTGTATGCATGTTTTGCAATGATTTTTATGCCAGATCTTATTTTACTGACCTTCGAAAGGACCAGGCCCGCCGAGATAATGACTTTCATACGGATCAAAACCAGGACTAAAAATTTTGAGGCGTGAAGACTAGGAAAAATGAAACCAGTCCCGGCTCTGTACGGAAAAAATAATTTAAGGCACGGCCTTATACTTCAAGGAAAAAGTAAGGCCCGGCCCGGCCCGGCCCGTAAAGAGTAATTACTCGGCCCGGCCCGGCCCGAGTATTCAGAAAAAATATGGCCCGGGCTCGGCCCGGCCCGAGTGCCGTGAACAAAAATAGGCCCGAGCCCGGCCCGCGGGCCGGGCCGAGTACGGGCTTCGGGCCTTGGCCCGGCCCGTGCAGATCTCTAGGGTGTATACTAGAGAGTATATGTTACAGCTACGGAGGGTGTGCAGAGTTTCTTTTTGAAAATTCCAGAAGGTCAAGAAGAAAATTCCACTTCTATCATCAGGACAAGATGATTATGAAAGATACATTCACCTATCTACTGTATATATATAATGCAAAGGGGAATTTCGATCCGGCCACTTATCCCTTATATAACTGGAATTTTGTTGGGACTTGCACTGTTAGTTAGCTAAATTTTGAAGCAAGGTTTTAGTGCATAACATATCATTCTACGTTGCTTAGTTATAGAATTAGGGGGAATTTCTATAATCAATTGAACCCGATTATGAAGCATTATCCTTTTTAAAAGATTCTGCTAAATGGATTTCGATGAAACTTGCATTGTTAATTTTTCAGAGATAGTTTTGGTGTAGTGCATTATCTATATATATAAATGAAAGTCCTGACTGGGTAGATGATCAACGCGCAGCCCAAACTACTGAACCTACAAACACGAAACTTGGAGGAAAAATACTTCTTAGTATGTAGAGGTGCATTAAGACGGGATTTTCAAAAACTCCACCCCTAAGAAGTGGGGTGGGGGGTAAAAAAATGAACAAACTTAAAAAAAATTCCTTAAAAATCGAGTATTACAATTAAGTAAAAAATTATAACTAATTTTAATGTATTTTTTTATGCTGAATCGAATGGTACAAAGTACATTCTTCTAAGTCCTATAGTTAGTGAGATATGGCATATTTTACAAATTTGGCGACGTTCTTGGCGTCAAAACCTCAAAATTCTAATATTACAAATGATAATTTCTGTACATACGCGCGTTATTATAGCAATGGAAGAAATTCAAATTGTCGATAAAACGCGACGGACTTCTTTTCATTGTTATAAGATAATGCGGCGAAATCTGTTCCCGCAAACTGTTATCTATATATATAAATGAAAATCCTGACTGGGTAGATGATCAACGCGGAGCCCAAACTACTGAACCTACAAACACGAAACTTGGGGGGGAAATACTTCTTAGTATGTGGAGGCGCACTAAGACGGGATTTTCAAAAACTCCAACCCTAAAGGAGGTAAAAAAAATGAACAAACTTTTAAAAAAAAATTCCTTAAAAATCGAGTATTATAGTTAAGTGACAGTTACAATATATTTTAATGTATTTTTGTATGCTGAATAGAATGGTATAAAGTTCATTCTTCTAAGTCCTATTGTTAATGAGATAATGCATATTTTTGTAACGATTATCGTTATTAATAGTTCTACGTTGTCTAATTATAGAACTAGGGTTGAAATTTCTATAATCAGTTGAAGCCGTGAAACATTAGCCTTTATAAAAAATACTGCAGAATGGATTTCGATTGAACTTGCATTAATAAATTTCCAGGGGTAATTTTAGTATATTGCATATTGTTACATAGTTCTTTAGCAAATCATACTGTAAATGATTAAATAAAGAAGTTGGTCTTTAATAGCCAAATTTTGTGCAAAAAATAGAAAATATAACAGAGCAATGACGTTTATTTCGTTTTACAGCATTGCGAAGGGCAATCAAAGTAAAGGTGCATATTGCTTTAAAACACAAGATGACCAAATTCAGGGGTATATTTCGTTTGGAGAACCGACCAGCGTAGCGGGCAAAGCCTGCTAGTTATTTCAGAAAGGTCAAACTGCTTACTAATGGCAGATGTTTTCTTCCAATTCAGCGGTATTTTGAATCTTGAATCTGCTGTTCTACCTTAATCTAATAACAAATCTGCGATCCCAGAAGATACAACAGTTAACGCAACCATTCTCACCTTTTTCAAATCTGCATTAAGTAAAAATGTTTTGCCAGTGTCTCCCCAATAACTATTAGAATTTTCATTTAAAACAGTAAGCGAAACTTCATCTTAAATTGATTTTTGATCGTGATTATCCTGGCGCAAACGATAAATAGGCAAATATTGTCTGACTCAAAATTTTTACATTGTACTTTTTTTTAGTATCACAAGCATTCCTTTCGCATTAAAATTATATAATTTCGATTTATAAAATTAATACTCATCAAAACGTTTATTATTATTGGTTTTGTTATTATTTTTGTATTTTATATGAAATCAGTAGCAGTTTCTTTTCTCTTACTTATCGAAGTGTCTGTATTATTTTCTAATTAAGAATAGCCATTTCAGTTCTTTAACCAACGATAATATGCGGTCGCCAAGAGGAAAGAATTACCAATGGCAACCATTAAGCCCCAAAAAAGGGAAAAATACCAATTTTTTTATTTTAAAAAGCCATAATAAATTAGTGAATTAAGATACCGTTTCCAACTAAATTGCATTTCAAAGTAGATTTTTTCCCCTATATAAAGGTGTAAAAATTAAAAATATGCGACGTTTGGAAATTAAAAAAATTGCAATCGCGAAAATCGCAAAACGGAAATTTCATCATTAAGTGTTGACATTCACAAAATGACGTCAGCGTTACTCACGGACACGTTTGTTCTTTATAACATAGATAGTAGATAGATAGTATAGTATTCATAGTTCATTTTTTATTCATGGTACATTCGGTCTCTCCGAGCTCTAACTCGCGTAAATATAGTCAGATTGATATTTAAATGTTATATGTTATTGAGATTTACTATGGCATATTCGATATTGAAAATGACATACGTAACATTCATTGTTAATTTTATAGAGACACTCAAAAACATTTCGTTACATTCCCCCTAAAAAGGGGGAAAAAGGTGGGAGAAGGAGAAATAAAGGGAGAAAAATGTAGGATAAGCAGGGAAAAAAAGGCGTAGTAAAGGAAATCTCTCTATCCCCAAAGATCTAATAAACGGCAACACAGAAGTGTTTCCATTTACAACTGAGGACGCTCCGGACCGGAGACGAAAACGTTATTGTGTAGTGATAGTTTTAATGAAAACTGTTGGCCATTTTTTAATGACTCATGTTTTTAATGACTATCTATATGATGTCTGCTTATAAAAATTAGTAATATATGCACATGTTTTTTTTTTGTTTTTTTCTGAAATACAGACATTAACTCATTTTAAGATATAAATATATCTTTATATTGTTATATTTGCGATTTTTATGCAACATATAATCCAGAAACAATTATAATTATTGAAGAATAATCTTTTATTAGCTTTTATTTATTGCATAAATAACCATTTTATGATATTTATGCATTTCTTTAAAATAATGTGGATTTATATATTGTAAATTTATTATAAACATGTGTATATTAAAAATGTGTTTACTGTATTGCGGGACTTTGAAACAGACACCTAAATAAATCAAAACATATATTGCGATTTTTCTTACATCAATTTTGGATGTTTATCTACACAAAAAATGTCCATCTAATAAAAGAAAAACAAACAACGTATCATAGAATTCATGACAGATTGATGATTGGGCAAATCCTCAGAGAAACACTATTATCTACGTTTCAATTAAATAACCACTTACCTAAAAGGTTTCTCTTTCTGCGTTTGAAGTATTACCAGATAAATTTATATCTAAAAGTAAGCATTTAGTCTAAGATTTATTAAAGCGAACAGAAAACTGTTTTCCCGTTATTTTATTACGTCCCCTTGATAATATTATTTCAGAAATAGGGGATCTGAGGGTTACAAATATTAAACATTTTTATTTAAAATAAAAATAAAAAAATATATTTTTTTAAATACACACCCTTTTATAAGTATTTAATGTTTTTCTTTAAAATCACGCCTAATTTCTGGACTGTAATTCGTGATTTTTCCAAAATCATCCCGTTACAATACATTAATTTGGTGTGAGCACGGAACTCGATTATGGAAAATTCACCTCTTTTTTTTTTTTCATGCTTGGTAGAAATCTTGCGCTAGTGAATGTATTAAAAAATATATAATTTTGGTAGAATATGGAAACAGGAAAGAAGAAAAGCATAATTTAAACTACCAATTGAGGATTTGCAATTTTTTTTCTCAATGTATAATCATACTTTAATTAATATTAAACTGCTTATTGATAAAAGCATGTTTTTATAAATTATTACACTCTTTTTGTCTATTTAATTTTCTACTTTTTAATGTTTAAAATAATGCATTGTTGCAGTTTCACAGGCAGTTGGCATTTTTTGGCGAGCGTGGTTTGTTACATAATTATATCCCTTGTTCTATACAATTGTAACCATAAAATATATGTGAGGATTTATCACCTACGGCATGTGACGAGAAAATGCCTTAAAATTAAGTTATTAATTTATAAATCTATACTATTATATAAAGAGAGAACGCCTGGCTGACTGGGTGACTCTTCAACGCCCAGCTGAAACGACTAAAGTTAGGATCACGAAATTTGGACAGTAGATTGCTTTTATGACCTAGGCAAGCAATAAGAAAGGAATTTAAAAAAAATAAAAGGGGTTAAAGGGGTGGTCGAACGTTTTAGGTGATTTTGCCATATCTCAGCAGCAGTTTTAGGTAGGAGCATGAAATTCAGGAAAACAAACCTTCTAAAAAATGAATAAATACGTATTTCAGAGATTTTAGAAATTCACCCCCTACGGGGATTAAATGGGCGAGGGCGGGGGTGAACGTTTTTGGTCATACATTAACTCAAACATTAACTCAAACATCATAACTCAAACATTATTTAAGTTCAATGATTAATCTCTGCAATAATTTTAATGCTCTCTTTTTTAGCTCACAGGCTATCAAAGCCTGAGAGCTAATGTGCCCGCCCGTTTTGTATGTATGTATGTATGTATGTATGTACGTATGTATGTACGTAACGCGATAACTCTTGATAGAAATAAGCGTTTTGCTTCAAATTTTGAATATAGGTTCATTGTGATAAGGCGCTTTCCTGATTGGTTTTGGGGGTTCATTGGCTAAGTATAAAGAGGGAAAGGGGGGCTAATCCCCCCATTAATTTAAATAAATGGATTTTTCATGCAGAATTATCCGATTTTCTTCAAATTTTGTATATAGGATCACTGTGGTAAGCCACTTCCCTGATTAGTTTTGGGAATTCATTGATGAAGTATAAAGGGGGGAACGGGGGCGACCCCCCCGTTAATTTAGATAAATGCATTTTTCATGCAGAATAATCCTATTTGCTTCAAATTTTGTATATAAGTTCATTGTGATAAGGCACTTTCCTGATTAGTTTTGGGGATTCAGTGGTTAACTATAAGGGGGTGGGAACGGGGGGATGATCCACCCTTAATATATTGTCGATTTCTTTATTTTTTGAAGGGGTTATTTCAAATAAGAATATAATATACAATTAGTGTGAATAGCCTGTGAGCTCAATGCCCTCGGTTTAACTGGGCAGTTTTCTGTTTTATTAGTAGTGTGACGACTCAGGAAACATTTTAATTTCTGTTGGTCACAACGGCCACATTTCTCTACCAAACGCTAATATAAATCATCAAATTAAAGAGTTGCTTTTTAATAGCCCGAATTTTGTATAACTAATAAAATAATATAATAACGCAATGGCATTCGCATTGCATTTAGCAATGCGTAAGGATTTTCCAGGTGAAGATCCATATTATTTGAAAATACATGGTTGAATTCACCATTTCGTTTGATTCAAGGTTTATTTGGTTGGTTGATTTATGACGGCTGATTATCTACTCGAGGTATATAGGCCCTAGGGGGGGGGGGGTGTCCTCCGTGGGAATCTTTCTAACGGATCCTAACGCGCATTTACGGCAAGGTTCGAAGAAAACCACGGAAAACTCCGAATGGTTAGGTCGACGAGCGCGACAGGGGTTTGAACCCAGCACCTCCTGTCTACCAGCTTTGAGAGCAGAACCGCTCAGCCACTGGTTGGGTTAATTTGGAAAATGAACCAGCGTAGCGAGCATAGCCTGCTAGTACTACTATAAATGAACTGTGAATACTACGCGTTTAATTTTCAATATCGAACATGCCATAGTAAATCTCAATAACATATAGTAACAGTTACACACCAGTCTGACTATATTTACGCGAGTTAGAGCTCGGAGAGACAGAAGTAAAATGAATAAAAAAATTAACTATGAATACTATACTACGTATATTACTATAAATGAACTATGAATACTACGCATTTCATTTTCCATATCGAACATACCATTGGAAATCTCAATAACATACAGGGTGGTTATAATATATATCTATTTGGAGCTGTCTGTAGCTCAAGGGAATAACCCGAATGAAACCAAAATTGGTACACTTACTATTCGAGAAGGGGGAAGAAGAATGGAACAATAAAAAATAATTAAAATAATCACCAACAGATGGCGCTACTGAGTGTGAAATGTAATATGTAATACAAGAACAAATAATTAAGGTGTTAAACTGGATGGAATACCTAATTTATTGGAAAATGTCACAGTGAATGTGGTTACGCTTTCACATGGCGGTGCCGATCATGTTCAGGTTCCACATGGCCATCGTGCTGGAGGACACAATCCAGGCTATTCACGACGTGCTCAGCTGCAGAATGTAACGTATCAAGAGTGATGTTTCGCGCATGTTGTGATATGCGGTAACGTCATTGAGGTTTGCGACACCTCCACGGTACACAATATTACATATTACACTTCACACTCAAAAGCGCCATCTGTCGGCGATTATTGCAATTACTTTTTTATTGTTCCATTCTTCTTCCCCCCTCTCGAATAGTAAGTGTACCGATTTTGGTTTCATTTCGGTTATTCCTTCACGCTACAGAGAGCTCCAAATAGAGATACTTATATTATAA
The DNA here is from genome assembly GCA_963931845.1 of Maratus michaelseni. NCBI lineage: Eukaryota > Metazoa > Arthropoda > Arachnida > Araneae > Salticidae > Maratus > Maratus michaelseni. The sequence continues at coordinate 111,503,532 of OZ007598.1, read as the reverse complement.
CCACCCGGTATAACAGTTACATATTAATCTGATTATATTTACGCGAGTTAGATCTTGGAGAGACAGACAAACCGAATTCATAAACACTTTACATCTACTATGTTGGAAAGTATCAAAAACCGTACACACCCTGTTTAACAATATCTCGTTTTTGATATTTTTGAAATATTTTTTTCTAAACTTCCACAAGAAACATGACCTTGACATTACACTAGTGCTTAGAGAAATTCCAGCATTTTCAAGGATTATTGAACGAATTCAAACTAAAGAAACTATTGAACAAAGACGAAACATTTGTCGTCTTGTTTGAGGGAAAATCCATACTCAAGACAATCTTCTCTTTTTCTCAGCAACTTTAAAAGAAAATAAAATCTTGAACAAGAGCTCATAATACATTTAAGCATAAACTTAATGTGTTAGTATCTGCTATATTTAGAAGTTGTATGCTACTCATAGAAGTGTAGCAAAGATTTTGTTAGGTACTTAATCTTTTTTCACGTGCGACAGTTGTTTTTTAACACTTTCCAACATAGTTGAAAAGTGTTTAGGAATTCAATTTGTCTGTCTGTCCGTGCTCTAAATCGCGTAAATTTTCTCGGATTGCCATGTGATTGATATAAGTTATTGAGGTTTACTATGGCATTTTTGCTATTGGAAATGTAGTGCGTAACAATTATAGTTCGTTTTTTAGCTCTCAGGCTATCAAGCTTGAGAGCTAATGCGCCCGTCCGTTCTGTAGGTATGTACGTATGTACGTATGTAAGTAACGCGATAACTCTTGATAGAAATAACCGTTTTGCTTCAAACTTTGTTTATAGGTTCATTGTGATAAGGTGCTTCCCTGATTAGTTTTGGGGGTTCATTGGTTAAGTATAAAAGGGGGAACGGGGGGCTGACCCCCCTTTATTTTAGATAAATGGGTTTTTCATGCAGAATTATCTCATTTTCTTCAAATTTTGTATATAGGTTCATTTTGATAATGTGCTTCTGTGAATAGTTTTGGGGGTTCATTGGTTATGTATAAAGGGGGAAAGGGGGGATAATCCCCCCCCTTAATTTAGATAAATGAGTTTTTCATGCAGAATTATCCGATTTTCCTCAAATTTTGTATATAGGTTCATTGGAATTAGAGGCTTCCCTGATTAGTTTAAGGGGTTCATTAGTTAACTATGAGGGGGGTAACGGGGGGTAACGGGGATGACCCCCCTCCCTTAATATATTGTCAATTTCTTTATTTTTCGAGGGGCTTATTTCAAATTCTTTGAAATAAGAGTATGATATACAATTAGTGTGAATAGCCTGTGAGCTCAATGCCCCCAGTTTAACTGGGCAGTTTTCTCTTCTTATTAAGTTATTTACCATAATGTCAAATACATATATTTTTTCTTTACACTAACATTTATAGACATTAAAAACAAATTTCACATATAAAGCCAATGTCGATGCCATTTACAAAGATATACGTTACTTTCTGCCAAATAGGAGAGGTCAGTTCTTTTAAAAACATTTATATGTGCTAAAATAATATTTTAGCTCATCGTCTTGGGCATTTTCAGTTTTACTGATCTTCGTCATCGTCTCTTGATTTTATTTTAACTTTCCCGGTTTTTTCAAAATGTAACAGATGGCGCTATCTATTGTCTATTGTTGCATGCATTATATCATTTTTTTTTCTGTATGATATTGTAAAGTGATAAGTACTTATCTTTAGTACTTATTTGTACTTATTGTTGTACTTATTTTTAGCATATACATGGCTGCACAAAATAATTCGAATATACTTTCGCTTATTGACGGTAAATTACTTAAGCGGAATTCAACTGCGTTCAACTTTTTCATTGTTTCCTAATTATTTTTTTCCCATACAATGTAGTATATATAAAAATCTATAGATCATATTCAGGACTGCACAAAAGAAATCGGTTTTTTTCCGACTGTAGATGCTAATAGCTGAAATTTGGTTTTGAAATGTGCTATGCGTTTTCCGAATTGGTTACTTAGATATCATCTTTCACCTTATTAAACTTATTTTATTATAGTTTTCTGAATATGTTGTAAAGTGTTTCATTATCTATGCTTGACGCATGATTTTTCTTTCTTGTTTTATTTGACTCTGTGGCTATTGATTTAAATCGAAAATATTTTCAAATTGGATTTTAGCTTATTTAGTTGGGATAAGGGCTTTACAAATTTGATAAAATTTGGTAACCAGCAAAACTAGTCGTTGGGGGCCACTGTAATACTTACCCATCATGGATATGCATAATATAAAATATGAAAATAAAACATGTGTAAACTATTTATAAAATGCATTGCAATTCGAATAAAATCCTGGCTTGATGACGTTATAAACTTTAATTCTCTATTACCGAATTGCGTAAAAGAAACATCCTTATAACTCCAAAAATGATAATCATATTAACTAACAGTTTACTGCGTCGGATTAAGCGTCTCATTTCCAATCAAAATATATCTTTTGAATTGAAATTTGAATGAAATACAGGGTCGTGAAAAATCGAAGAGTGTGGTAAATAGGATTACAAATATCTCGGCAACTCATTACCCGACCGACTTCATTCTTTATGCAAAATTTATGTTTTTTTATTGTCTTTTATATTCACTCCTTAAAACAAACAAATAATTTCGAAATTTTTTATGTGTACCTTTCATCAGAACGAATATTTCGACAGTCTGAAAAAAATAGTTCCGCATAATCGAGGTTACTGAAATTCAATAAGCTTCTTCTCATTATTCCGTACTAAGTACATACCAAATTTCAAGTCCTTATCTCAATTTGTTCGAGAGATAGAGCGTTTACAGACACACACACAGACAGACGGACGGCAAATTTTTTTTTCTAAAATTATGTTTTTCGGAACCTCCAGTATCTAAAACGTGTTAAATCCGTCAAATTTTTTTTTTCGATTTTCAAAAGGATTACAAGACTTACCCTATACTACGTATGATGGCTAAGTAAAAATTGTAGTCGCCGCGGAGTGAAAAATATTTTCTTCTCCTCGCCCCCTCTCCTTCATTGATTTTCCAAAAGCAAAAAAGTTTTTTGTAAATTAATTGAGAAAAAATAATAACGAACATAGTTTAGAATTATTAATTACATAGATTAGAGAAGTACATAATTTGGAAACATAATATAAACTAAGGGTTAAACTTATTAAAATTATATATTTCTAGAAAAAAGAAAGAAAGAAAGAAAGAAAAATAGATACTGTAAAGGTTGAATTAAACGGCAAGTTCGGAACATGCTGATTGTCGAATGCTTCAAATGACCGGATAGTTCAATGCTACAGAGAAAAAATAACATTTGTGCTCACTTCTTTGGACAATTTTTGTTAAAAAAAAGAAAAAAGAAAAAAAAACTTAGTCGCTAGATTAAATAACTTGGTCGCCAGATAAAAACCTGGATTTGTCAAACAGCATTTGAGAGACATAGACCCAAACATCAGTAGAAGAATACAAGTACACCGAGATTTATAGAAAATCAAATTTTGTGTTACCTCAAGATATATTCCAAAAATTAAAGATATAAACTGTGCAATTAGTAATTGATATAATTTTTAGTTAAAATAAGTTAAAATATATGTAAGTTTGAAGTAATCAAATTATATTATAGTAAGTTTTATATCAAATTATATATATATTTTTCAAATTCATCTAATGTAAACTAATGTAAGCTAACTGAAATAACACAAATAATTATATTAACCCTTTGAATACTGAACTCTAAAAACGCAATAACATTCAAAATATGGCAAACGCCCGAACACTGAAATATGCTGCGATATTTTTTCTCCCCCTTTCTTCTACCTGCTAACTAACTTGTCAGCAGCTAAATAAGAAGGCGGGTTATCTTCGAAAGTAGAATATCCTTAAGATCACTTGTACAAAAGGCTCCCCACCCGTTGGTTACAATAACTCCCTACTCTGCGACAATAGTTGGATATTTCCAAGGAGGGGTACAGCGGCTTCTCAAAATGGAATCAAATTACAAGATTTCCATCTTTTGTCTAACACTATTACGCTATTTCAAAACAGCATTCTTAGTGGTAAAATGAAGATTATTGTTTGAAAATAGAAATATACAAAATAATAAAACAATAATCATCTATGCAATCCTGAAGTCATTTTATAGTTAGAATCGCAAGAAGTAACCCCCCCCCCCCCAAAAAAAAAAAAAAAAGAATATCTAGACTAGTGTTTCTCAACCTTGTTTGGTTGACGGCACACTAAAAATATCTGGAATTATTTGCGGCACACCTGAATATAAAGAATATAAAAGTTGTATCATACAAAAAAAAAAAAAAAAAAAATATATATATATTTATTTACAAAATATATTCAATTAGAGGGCTCAGCCTGTTTTTTTTTTTAACAAATTAAATCAAAAATAAGTTCCAAAGTCGGCAGACAAGTTCGCATTTCATCGATCGTCAACTTTAAAAAATCTTTCTCGCTTCTTGGACTTGATTTCTGTCAATGATGAAAATTCGAATTTACAGAGCCATGAAGATGAAAAAGACAGACCAATTTTAATAGATTTTAAGCTGATTTCAGGGTACAAATTTTTGACAAAAAGCCAAATCTTATGCAAATTTTTCTCGAAGAATGTTGAACGGTAAAACATATCGTTTCTCAAATCAATGGCTGTGCAGAATAGTTTCTTTTCTGTTGTTGTCAAATTTGGTGTCTTGCAAATTACAAATGTGTTCATTAACCATTAATATTCGTCAACTGAAAGCGAAGGAAAATAGCTTTTAAGTGAGATTTAAAGTTCGTCGATGATGTTTATAATTTCGTCTGCAATTTTATTTTCGACTAGATTCATTGACACCCGGAAATCAGTCAAAATTTCTTTTTGATATTTCAGACTTCCACAGTGTTAATTTTTCTTTAAAAGATTTCAGTTTTGATGTTGATGTGACGAAATTCTTGGATGTACCTTGAAACTTAAATTCAGAAAGTTCAGATTTTCAAACAAGTCTGAGAGAAATTGAACTTTAAGCCATCAAATCTCGTCATGAAGAGAAAATCCAAAAGATGTTTTTTCGACCCCCATTAACAAAATCACATCTGTTTCAGGTGTATGAGTTGTTTCAAAACCTTTCCCTTCGAAAGCCAACGCACTTCGCTGTGATATAAAAGAGTTTTGTAATCGGAATCCATTGCGTCACACAGCTGAGAGAAAATTCTGGATTTATGAGGTTGCCTCTTGATGAAATTGACCACTTGGATGACTTGGTTCATAACAATCAACATGTCTGGAGTTAAATATTTTGAAACGAGAGATTCTCTGTGAATCATGCAGTGGATACTCATAATATTTGGATTTTCTTGGCGCACAAGTATGATAAACCCTTTTTTGTTTCCCAACATTGATTGACATCCGTATGTGCAAACACCAACGCAGGTTTTCAACAGCAAACAAAAGCTTGAAATATTTTCTTTCACAAGCTCAAATATATTTTTTTTGTCGTCGTGATTATCAAACCTTTGTAGAAAAGATATTCATTCAGGAATTTTTCATCTTTAACAAATCGAATAAAAGCAAGGAGTCGTGCTTCTCTACTGATATCTGTCGATTCAACAATCTGAAGTGACCAGAGTTCACTGTCGTTCAATTCGAAATGCTCGACAATTTGTTTTCTTAAGTCTGAAGATATATCTTTGATTCTGCGTGATATTGTGTCATTGGATAATGGTACATTTATGACCTTCTCTGTCGCTTCCTTTCCCATCATTGTTTCGACAATGGTAGCTAATGCTGGTGCAATGAAGGACTCAGCATAGGTGTGGGATTTATTTGAGTTGTGTTATCAACTATGCAACTTTGTAGTGGGAAGTCAATCCCTTTTCTGGCATTTTTATATAGTTTAATTTTTTTTTGCAGTTTTTTTTTCCGCGGTACCAGGTTTACAAAATATTCTCTTGGTTTGTTTTTGATCTCTTGGTCTATAGTTTCCAAATGTCTTTTCAATTTACTGCGAACAAGATTCTCATTTGCAAGTTTCTTTTCGTAGACTACACAGAATGGTATCTGAGGTTCACCCGTTTCAATTGCGATGAATCCGAATTCGTTGTAGTCATCTTTATACTTTCTTTTGTTTCTTTGTTTATCTTCCTTTTGTGAAGCACCAGATTCAAAATATTCATCCATTATCTTTACCTTTACTTTTTTTTGTATTTTTACCAATTCTAAGAAGTGAAAATCTAGAGTCTTACCTTGACCTCTTTTTAATAGCCCTTCTCGACCGAAAACTGATAGTAGAAAAAATTGCACGTCGTCCAACCAAAACAAATTCCAACCGAAAGTTGAGAAGGCAAACGCCTGCTCTTCGAGTTGAAGGTAAACTCATGGTGTAAAAAGAAAATCTGAATCCGACGGGTGGGGACAAGGGAAAAGCGGCGTGCAGGAAAAGCTACGGGGAAAGCAGTGAACAGGGTAGATAGTACATGATAAATAAAAAATAAAATAAACGACACCATTCAATTTTAATTATTTGTCAAAAGCCTTACCGACACATTTGACAGTCTCTCGCGGCATGCAGTTTAAGAAACACTGATCAAGACAGTACTCTTACATCGTGCTTACATCGTCTTGCCTTAGCATCCGTAAATTTTACGAAGCTAAGAATGATCTTGCTCACCTCATGCATATTGATGAGATGAGTATGGCAAACAAACTACTGTTATATAAAACAGTACTTAACCCCATACGTTTCTTCTGTGCCCCATACTGGGGTTCTGCGGCAAATTCCAAGATCCAAAAAATTTAGGTTGTGCAGAATAAAACTCTAAGAGGTATCAGAAAAGCCACCTGGTATTGCAGGTATCAAACCATTCATAATGACCTTAAAATAAATCCTATTCAAACAATTATTCAAAATAACTCTAATAAACTTCTTTGACGAAATTCATTCTATTCCCAATCCTGAACTGTTTAATCTCTTTGACTATGATAAACGGGCAAGTTCTATAGGCGGCCTTGTGCTGTCCTTAACATCCGAGAAGTTATTAAACTCCAACTCCATTCTCTTGTTCTTTCTGCTAGCTACGGCTAGAGGTGAGTACCTTCGTGGGCATTTTGTATATATTTATTTGTATATATCTTTTGTATATGGTATTTTTTAGGTGCGTTAATAATTATATAAATACGTAGCACCTATAGTCGTCGTCTGGTCCGTCAGTCTGTCCGTCTGTCCGTATATAACAGCGCAAAAACTACCCAACCGAATGGTTTGAAATTTAATATACCGTATATACTCGTGTATAAATCCCCCCCCCCCAATTCTTACGCAAAAATTTCGGAAAAAATTGAATTTTCGTGTATAAGTCGAACCACATTTCTGGTAGTATGTTGAAAAATGATTTGTAATCGAGGATAAAAAAAAAATAAGTTTTCATTAAATTAGAAAAAAAAAATTTCTTACGTGTCTAATCAGATTTTTTTTTTTTAATTCAACATTTTAAAATTGTATAATTATGTAAAACTGAAGAAGGTTAAACTATTTTGAAAGCTATTCACATCAATTTAATGATTACTTACTTTAAAAAAAAAAAAAATCTATTCAAGCCTTATTTACAAGGGTAAACAACTTCTTAAACTGCTAAAATATAGTACTTCTTTGTATTGTAGGACTTTTAGGAGAGAAATCTAGAAGCATTCTCAAGTTGAACTCTTTTTAAAAAGGAGATTAAAATGTTGAAAGGAATGCCCCTGTATTGAAGGGAATTCTGTCCCAAGAGAAAATGAGTGCAGAACAATTACAGAGACATAATTGTTGAGCTTTTTTTTATCAAACACCATTGTCAGCTTTTACCTGTCTCTCCAACCTATACCCATATGTGATTAATTAAAAGATTTGCACATTCACCAATTATCTGCGAAAAAAATATGACTCCGGTATTTCCCTCCGCTATTTTTTTATTTTTTACTTACTCGTGTATAAGTCGACCCCCCCTTTTCATCTCCCAAATTTTGTCTAAAATTCTTCGACTTATACACGAGTATATACGGTATATAATCGTCGTATTTGTATACTAAAATTGTTTAATTATAGCAGTCCTATAATCTACTGACAGTTTTTTGGATTGATGTTTCCGGAGAAATAGATATTAAATTGAAAAATAGTCTAAATATGGATTTCAAGCTGAAATTTTCAAAACTAGGCTTAAGTTTTCCAATGGAATTTTCAGTAAATGTCAACAAAAGATAAAATGTTGCCAACTTAAAATATACTTATTTTTTTACGAAAATTAATCATATCACAATAACAGATGATTTAATTCATTTCAATAATAACGATGATTTTTTTACATTGTCTTGTATTGGATATTTGCGCACAGTATAATTTTAATGTAACAGAATTGTAATTAATTGTTTGTGAAAGTGTATTGAAATTTAATTTCATAAAATAAAATTAATATCTATAATATGAAAATCTGAATATAGAATAAATTTTGTATTCATGTATTTTTGCATAAGAGTGCAACAGCTATTGCACCAAGATCTGAATACAGTAGAACCCCGATTATCCGAAAATCGACTAAACCGAAATACCTTAAAACTCTTCTTTTTTTAATATGAAAATTTTTATTTTTAAACAAGCATGCTGTTTATAGAATAAATAAACAGCGCCAACTTACTTATTTGGACTATTGCGTAAATGCAGGCATTTTATTGCATAGCCACATACAACACTTCATTTCTTTACAATATATATATACCGTATATACTCGTGTATAAGTCGAAGAATTTTAGACAAAATTTGGGAGCTGAAAATGGTGGGTCGACTTATACACGAGTAAGTAAAAAAATAAAAATAAAATAAAAAATAGCGGAGTGAAATACCGGAGTCATATATTTTTCGCAGATAATTGGTGAATGTACAAGTCTTTTAATTAATCACTTATGGGTCTAGGTTGGAGAGACAGATAAAAGCGGACAATGGTGATTGATAAAAAAAAATCTCAACAATAATGTCTTTGTAATTGTTCTGCACTCATTTTCTCTTGGGATATAATTCCTTTTAATACAGGGGCATCCTTTCAACATTTTAATCCCCTTTTTTAAAAAGAGTTCAACTTGAGATTGCTTCTAGATATCTCTCCTAAAAGTCCTACAATACAAAGAAGTACTATATTTTAGCAGTTTAAGAAGTTGTTTACCCTTGTAAATAAGGCTTAAATAGATTTTCAAAAAAAAAAAAAAATGAGCAATCATTAAATTGATGTGAATAGCTTTCAAAATAGTTTAAGCTTCTTCAGTTTAACATAATTATACAATTTTAAAATGTTGAATAAAAAAAAAAAGTCTGATTAGAAACGTAAAAAGTTCACTAATTTAATGAAAATTTATTTATTTTTTCATCTTTGATTACAAATCACTTTTCAACATACTACCAGAAATGTGGTTCGACTTATACACGGAAATTCAATTTTTTCCAAAATTTTGCGTAAGAATTGGGGGGGGGGTCGACTTATACACGAGTATATACGGTATATATATATATTTTCAGCTTCGCATTGCTTCAATGCTTCCTTATCACGCCACCTTTTAAACAACAACAGATCTGACCCTGTTGCATCTTCCTGAAATATATTGAGGTGCCAATATCAACTTTTTCAATGCGTTGAGCTCTTCATGTTTATAAAAACCCGTTTGTATTTAAAAATATTACTCATCGTAAATGAAGTTTGGAGGAAAATAAAACACGTGTAAACAGTAAAGGGAAATCGAATAGAATATGGACTCTTGCTGCACCTGCAAGCACTAAACGCTTTACCTGACTGTCGGGAAGTGAGAAGGGTGAGAAATGTCATCTGGTAGAATAAAATTAGGAAGCCTTCCGGTTATCCGAAAATTCCTATGGAACCCCTGTTAACCGAAAATCCTTTGGTCCCATGCTTTTCGGATAACCGGGGTTTTACTGTATTTATAAAACTAGTTATAGTACGAACGTATCTCATTTGTCACGTTTGACGTACAATTTCCAACTTGTTCTTTTCGATCTCTTTTTAACTGCAATTATTTTGTAAGTTTATTTTACATTTTTAAAAATTTCTATATCATTAATTTAATATAATTTGTACTTTATTTATTTCAGGCCGAAAGCGGTCTTTATGTTTTTTTATTTTTCTTCTCTGATCCTCTTGGGCACATTTAATTTTTTCCAGTGTAATGGTTGTTCTGGACTTCGGCTACGATCATAAATCTAAGATCCACATTGCTATTACTAGTGATATGGAGACCATTGCTCCAGGGACTCTGACTAATGAACTCTTTCCAAGTTAGAAGTTCCAACACGCAAACCCCTCTCTATTAAAAGAATCTCATTATCTTCGACTAATAATAAATCCAGAATCTAGACAAAATTACTTTTTGATTCATTAGAAAATTCTTCACCTAATTTTCAGATAAAATGAAGAATCTTCGACGTAACTTTTATTTATTTATCAGAATACTCGTATTACGCAATTTTCTAATAATTTTGATATGGAACATTAATTATAATGGGAAGTTTTTATAAAAATATTTCATCTGTTGTAATTTGAATGTATTTTAAAAGTAACTGTTATATAATATATACTCAATTATCCGGCACCCACAGGAACAAGAATGTGTTGAAATATCGAAATCGTCAGATAATAGGTAGGACATCACATGCATTTTCTAACTGTATAAATGTTAAACTACAATAAAATTACTAAAAACAAACTTCTATCATAAGCTACTATCATAAAATAAGCAAGTCAAAGAAATGGATGTTATACAAAAAGATATAGTAAAAATAAATGCAAGACAATTTTAAAGAGAAAATTACACAGCTTTTTATTTTTTATTATAAGTAAAAATAAGATAACTTCAAGTAATAAGTCTAGTAATGCATTTTTGTTTTCTCTTTAATTGTGATCCATTTGTAGCAAGATTTGCTGTTTTAATTAATAAAAAAACTTCAGTTACATTTGGTTCTTTATGTTTTTCAAATCACCTAGCGCAGCGGTTCTTAAATTGTGGTCCGCGGACCCCTGGGGGTCTTCGAGCTTACAACAGGGAATTCTCAAGCCTTGAATTCAGACTTTTTCACAGGGAGAAATTTATGTAGCTCTCTAACTCGAACTTCTAGTCTAGCATAAAACACCAAATATTTCAGCGGAGACATTTCAGTGCTACGGAGGGGCAAGTGATGTATTCAATACGTCATAATTCAACAGAAAAGAAAGTACCGCGAAGGAAAAAACCTAAGTACTCTGAAGAATATTTACCAGCACTTATTAGGATTTACGAGCACCTGTAGTAAAGGAGGAACAGCCTGTCTGTGTTATTTGTCACGATATACTGTAAAATGAGTGTATGAAATCGTCAAAACTCCGTAGACATTTACAAATTAAACAAACATAATATCCAAACAAACCAGCGGATTTTTTTTTTAAAGTTAGTTAAAAGAACTGAAAACGAATCAGAAATTAATTGAAAAGACCGCAACTGGTTCGAATAATGAAAAGGCCGCTTTTGCTTCATATCAGTTATCTCTGATGGTAGCAAAGTGCAAAACCTCATACGGTTGCAGAGAATTTATTTATACAGTCTGCAAAGGAAATGGTCACAACAATGCTAGAGGAAAAAAAAACACAGATTTTAATTTCATTGCTTAATATAATACTATACAGAATCACAGACTTGTATGAAACTATTGAGAACCAATTGATTGAACGGGTAAAAATAAGTCGTTTTTTTTTCGCATTGCAGCTAGATTGAAAAGAAACATGAGAGATTAAATGTTTCTAATAATGTAAATTTGATAGTTTTCGTTCCTTATGATTTTGGGGATAAGATATGCAAAGATTTGAATTTTTTCAAGTCCCTTTCAACTCACACAAGTGAAGCACTATTTACATGTTTAGACATTTCATACAAGAAAAAGAAATAAACTCGTCAAGATGTGTCGGTTTAGGAGCAGATAGGGATCGAGATATGAGTGTAAGTGCTAATGGTATAAGATTGATTAATGCTATGCATTACACGTAGTTTGAACAGACTGTTGCATTAACCGTGAGTCGATGGTTGCCAAAAGATGCCTGAAGATTTGAAGACTACATTCAACTAAGTTTTGTTTGTAGTATTTTATACAAAGGCTCGTACATTGAATTAAAGACTTTTTAAAATTTTGTGCGAACAAAATGGGAAATGAAAGCAAACAGCTACTTTTGTATGCATAAACTAGGCGGCTGTCATGAGGAAAAGTTTTAAACCGCATTTTTGCACTGCGTGATGAAGTAAGACGTGACGAAGTTCCACATTCCATTTTAAAAATAGTTCCAATGCTTTTTCCTGGTTTATCAAGGTGGCGCATTTGACAGATATTTTTCATTTTCTGTATTAGCTTAATTTAAGCTTGCAAATAACATCGGTACACATTTTTAAAATACAGGACAAAGCAGCAGCAGCAATAAAAAAATTGATTTGGGGTCAAGTAGAAAATAATATTTTTTAATCTCTTACAACATTATTCGATTTCTTACAAACCTCTAACAATACAATTTTTCCTGATATTATTCAAAAATTTCTTGCACACCTGAAAATAATCTTCCATACTTTATTTTTTACTCTCAAATTCAGAAAATGAATGGATGAGGGATCTATTTAATTTCCAAGAAATCATTAGTGAAATAAAAATCTTGACTTTCTCAGAACAGTAACAACTTATCATGCGAAATTATCATGCGATGGTTCCATGAAAATTGCTTTTCAAAAGAATAACCTTCTTAATTTTTGCTTTTTCGTGAGAAATATGTATGCAGAACTAGCAGAAAAGCTGTGCAGAAAATATTTACCTTCTGCTATGCACATTTGTGTAAAAAGACTTTGTACACATAAGAACCAAATGTAGAAATCGACTGGTTGTCGAACCAGATATACGGATACATGTTTCAAACGTTGAAACAAATATTGCGCGTCTAGTAACAAATGAGCAGTAGCATTCTTTTATAGCAAATAGTAGTATGTATATTTAACTGTTATAAATATATGTTATAATTATTTTTCTTATTAATGTAGCTGATTTTTCCAAGGCTGTTAACTAAACAGAATATGTGTAATAAAACATAAACAAGGTCTATACATTAAAATAATTCCTTATCTCATATGAGGAAAGATTTTGTTGGGGTCCCCGAAATTTATATGATATCAAAGCGACACCACAAAGTTTAAGAACCGCTGACCTAGTGCATTTGGATTAAAGTCCTGCATCGGGTCGGGTAACCCGATTTTACCCGAACTCGACCAGACACGTGGTTCGAGTCGTGTCGGGTTAGCGATATTGCCTTCCGATGCGGGTCGCATTGGGGTCGACATCTATTTTTTTTCAACGAGAGTCTTTTATTCTTTCGGGTTTGGTTTTGACTTTTGGGGTTTAGATTCGAGTTGACCGGATTTTCCAAAAGAAAGTCCAGAATATTCCTTCAGATTCAGAACATATATTTTAATGTGAACAAAGATATATCTGTTCACTTTTCTACACACCAAATAAAATTGATATAAACGTTACAATTGTAGAAGATTTTTTCATGATTTCATTAAAGTATGGAAAATTTCTCTCCTTTCGGGTTTCGGATCGAGTTCGAGTTGAAGTAGTTTTGGTTCGTGTCCGGTTCGGGTTTAAATATATCGTTTTTTTTTGTGTGTGGATTTCGTGTCGCGTTTCGGATTAACGGGAATTTATTTATCGAATTCGGGTCGCGTTATGGGTTGACATCAAATAGGATTTTCTGGTACGAGTCGGGTGTAACCCGACTCGCGCAGTACTCTAATTTGGGTGGAACATGTTTTGGATCGGCATGATTATTTTTTTATTACGGCTCTACATTATCAGATTTTTCATAATCATTTGTTTATGGATTTTGCCTGTTTAAAGCTTTATATAATTAATTTAAAAGCTAGAAAACAAACAACAAACAAAAAAAAAAACAGGATTTTTTTCTAGCGCAGCATGTCACTAAAGGGATCTTGCGCCATTAAACTCTATACAAAGAACAAAGAATCAGGCTTTTGTAATATAATACACAAACACAAGACATGTGCACATTGAAAACGAAAGTAGCAGTCCTCAAGCATTTCTCATGAAATCGAATAAAACTTAACACAGAAATATTTCAAGATTGGCATATTAATTAAATCTGGCGCTTTATGCTTAGCTTTCAGCGTAACTTTTGTAAAGTTTTCTCCCATCTTTGCATAATTGAAGAGCTTTAGTCCTTAGTGGAAGCAGATGTTGTGTTACACATTGTCAAAAATTGTTTTATTATATAAATTAGATGAAGATGTTAAGGGGTAATTTATCATATGATAAAGTTAAAATACAAATAATCTAACTTGTCTTGAATATATGAGACATGATTTTTCAATATTTAATATCACTTTATTACTTACCCATCATACGTAGTATAGGGTAATCGTTTTAAAAATCGATTTTTTTTGTCGGATTTACACGTTTCAGACACTAGATATTACAAAACACACATTTTTAGAAAAAAAAACTAGCCGTTGGGGGGCACCGTAATACTTACCCAGCATCATGGATATGCATAATATAAAATATGAAAATAAAACATGTGTAAACTATTTATATAAAATGCATAACAATTCGAATAAATCGTGGCTTGATGACATCATAAAATTTAAATGCTCTATTACTGAATTGCGTAAAAGAAACATCCTTATAACTCCAGAAATGATAATCATATGAACTAACGGTTTACTACGTCGGATTAAGCGTCTCATTTCTAATTAATATATATCTTTGAATTGAAATTTCAATGAAATACAGGGTCATGAAAAATCGAAGAGTGTGGGAAATAGGATTACAAATATCTCGGCAACTCATTATCCAATCGACTTCATTCTTTATGCAAAATTTGTGTTTTTTTATTGTCTTTTATATTCACTACTTAAAATAAACAATTTCTAAAAAATTTATATACCTTTTATCAGAACGAATATTTCGAGAGTCCAAAAAAATAGTTCCGGATAATCGAGGTTACTGAAATTCAATAATATTCTTCCCCTTTTTGCATACTAAGTACATACCAAATTTCAAGTCTCTATCTCAATTTGTCCGGGAGATAGAACGTTTACAGACACACATACAGACAGACGGACGGCAATTTTTTTTTTCTAAAAATATGTTTTTCGGAATCTCTAGTGTCTGAAAGGTGTAAATCCGTCAAATTTTTTTTTCGATTTACAAAACGATTACAAGACTTACCCTATACTACGTATGATGGGTAAGTAAACTAGTCGCTGGGGGTCACCCTAATACTTACTCAGCATCATGGATATGCATAATATAAAGTATGAAAATAAAACATGTGTTTATAAAATGCATTGCAATTCGAATAAAATCGTAGCTTACATCATAAACTTTAAATGCTCTATTAATAAATTGCGTAAAAGAAACATTCTTATAATTCCAAAATTAATAATCATATTAACTAACGGTTTACTGCGTCGGATTAAGCGTCTCATTTCCAATTAAAATATATCTTTCATTTGAAATTTGAATGAAATACAGGGTCATGAAAAATCGAAGAGTGTAGAAAATAGGATTACAAATATCTCGGCAACTCATTATCCAATCTACTTCATTTTTTATGCAAAATTTATGTTTTTTTATTGTCTTTTATATTGACTCCTTAAAATAAACAATTTCGAAAAATTTTATATACCTTTTATCAGAACGAATATTTCGACAGTCCGAAAAAAATAGTTCCGGATAATCGAGATTACTGAAATTCAATAATATTCTTCCCATTTTTACATACTAAGTACATACCATACTTCAAGTCTCTATCTCAATTTGTTCGGGATATAGAGCGTTTACAGACACACACATAGACAGACGGACGGCAATTTTTTTTTTAAATATGTTTTTCGGAATCTCCAGTGTCTGAAAAGTGTAAATCCGTCATTTTTTTTTTCCATTTTCAAAACGATTACAAGACTTACCCTATACTACGTATGATGGGTAAGTAAACTAGTCGCTGGGGGTCACCGTAATACTTACCCAGCGTCATGGATATGCATAATATAAAATATGAAAATAAAACATGTGTAAGCTATTTATAAAATGCATTGCAATTCAAATAAAATCGTGGCTTACATTATAAACTATTACATTATAAACTTACATTATAAAATGTTCTATTACTAAATTGCGTAAAAGAAATATCCTTATAACTCCAAAATTGATAATCATATTAACTAACGGTTTACTGCGTCGGATTAAGCTTCTCATTTTTAATTAAAATATATCTTTGAATTGAAATTTGAATGAAATACGGGGTCAGAAAAAATCGAAGAGCGTGAAAAATTACAATAAAGGATTACAAATATCTCGGCGACTCATTATCCGATGGACTTCATTCTTTATGCAAAATTTATGTATTTTTATTGTCTTTTATATTTGCTCCTGAAAATAAACAATTTCGAAAAAATTTATATACCTTTTATCAGAACGAATATTTCGAGAGTCCGAAAAACATAGTTCCGCGTAATCGAGGTAACTGAAATCCAATAAGCTTCTTCCCATTATTACATACGGCATAATATACATAAAACAATGCGGTAAAAATATAACTTATTCCACTATCGCAAAGAAAAGTGACTTAATAATTTAAATATATTTAAATTATGTAAGCCCGGCAATTTATTTGCATATTTTGTTTGTCCTGAGTAATTAGTTCTTGTATGTAATAATAATATTGTCTTTAATTTGTATAGTTTTACTAAAAATACTAAATTAAAAGAACTTTGTTCCTTTTAGCATAAAGTTCTAGCATATCTAATTCTTTTAAAAAACTGAATTCGATTAATTCAACTCAAGGGGTAATTTTTATACCATTCAAATATTTAGATCGTTTAATGCGGGCATTGGTTAATGCGGACAAAAAAATGGCCTCCCTTGGAAGTTCGCACTAACGGGAGTTCACTATATTCTGTAATATTCAGAATCATGTTCCATAGGATCTACCAAGAGCATTCAATCAATCAACACTTGAATCAATTTGTTCTTGTATATATTTAAAATATTGGGCCATCTGAAAAGTTCTGTGGTTTTTCAAAGCGAAGTGGGGTTTTTGTCTAGTTATTTTACTATTACTGAAAAGAAGCGACCTTGAATAACCCAGATATGTACATTCGGTCTTTTCTGCTTGCGCTGCATAATTTTTGTTTGTGTTGTGGCATAATTTCTGTTTCAGAGGAGTGCTAAGAATGGAGAACCAAAAAGTTAATTTTTGTCATATTATGCACTGTGCTCTTTTATTTCAAGAAAGGTAAAAATGCTAGTCAGATTGCTCATAAAATTTGCGCTTTATATGGATAAAGTGCTGTTTCAGATGACACAGTTCGTAGGTGGTTCGAGAAGTTAAGGCGGATATTTCAGCATCGAAGATGATATTCCCACTCTGGACGACCATCATCTCTAAAGGAGGACCTTTTAAAAGAAACTATTGCTTAAAATCAACGTTACTTAGTTCAGGAGCCATCACACAGTATAAATATTCCAAAAAGTACCGTGCATGATCATTTGGTAGCTTCTTTTTAAGAGGTCCTCATTTACAGATGATGGTCGTCCAGAGCGGGCATATCATCTTCGAGGCTGGAATTTTCGTACTTAACCCTTTCCGGCACAGTGGTCCCACTCCGGGCACACCTAATTTTAATTCCAAACTTGCATTCGACACCAAGAATATTTTAATAAAATTTAGTTTATATAATGAAAACTTAAAATAAGGAGTTCTTATTTTCTAAAAAAGTCGTTTGTTAATTCCGGTGTCAGTCAGCAATTTCTCATTTTACGAAGAGACTTTGTCTGTGCCGGAAAAGGTTAAACTTCTCAAACCACCTTCGAACTGTGCCATCTGAAACAGCACTTTGTCCATATACAACACAAATTTTACAAGCAGTCTGACTAGCATTTTTACCTTTATTGCAATAAAAGAGAATAAAATGACGAAATTAACATTTTGGTTCTCCATTCTTAGCACTGCACTAAAACAAAAATTATGCCACAACACAAGCGAGAATTATGCAACGTAAGCAGAAAAGGCCAAATGTACATGTACAATGTACATATCTTGGTCATTCAAGATCACTCCTTTTCAACTGTACCAAAAAAACTAGACGAAAACGCGCTTCGCTTTTTGAAAAACATTAGAAATTTCCGGATGACTCAATACGTATTTGATTTGCTTGCAACTATGATGTTTTACACTCACGCACACCTTTTGTTTTAAATCGGTTATAAAAAGAAAAAAACTCGCCAAATGTTGGGGATTTGTATCTTTAATAGTAACCTGGCTCTTGTATTAAGTTATTGCTTTGTTGCGGGTTCGGATATCGTGCCAATCAAAAAGTTGCCAAACATCGGTGCGTGAGTGTAACACAACTGTTACTTGCTTGTTTAAGAAATTATGAAGATTATATTAAATTAGCTTAGGATTATTAGGTGAAATTTTATGCGTAAATGTGCCATCTTTTGAAATTTGAATTAAATTACTTTAACATATATCAGCGTATGTCTATAAATGTTTATTTAACGTTGAAAATGACAAAAGCAGACGTGAAGAACCTCTCATGAAATCAAATAATGCATTAATTAAAACTGGCATTTCATGCTTAGCTAAGAATGTAACTTTGTAAAGTTTTCTCCTCTCTCATTATCTTTGTATAATTATTATAAAGATAACTGAATGATTTGTTGGAAATTTATATTTCTCTTTATTCTTTGAAAATGACAAATCTTTAACATTTTAATTAATTAATATTAATTTTACATCAAAATAATGTGTGTTTTATCGTGAATAACTTTCTTTCATACACAGATTTAATTAGGGTAATAAAGAGAGTTTTCTGAAAATATTTAAGCAGATTAATGTGGATTTTTATCTTTGATAATTTCGTCACACAGACATAATCATATTATAAAGATTTTGTAAAACTGTTTAATATCCTACAGCAGGAATATATTTAGAGTGTAAAATTATTCTCTGATAATAAAAGAAGGAAAAATGTTCCGTTTGCATGTAACAATATTGTAAGTCTAATAATAATTTTTAAAAAAATTCCCAAACCTAAATTTTAATTCCTTGAAAATTTTATTTTTCTGATATTTAATTGCTATATGCAAATGAAGAAAATGTTGCAAGTTTATGTACTTAATCGTTTAAATTATTTGTCTTTAACCCGTGTCCCGCGGGTTACAGATGGCTCGCTAAGGATATTTTGGTGGTCCGCCGTGTTATTTTAAATATTAAGAAAGAAACAATTTCAGTGACATCGGAAGATTTCATAAAAACTTTATTAGAGTAAATCCATAGGTACAAACTTTTATGCTTTTTATTTTTCGCATCAAACAAACTTTTTTTGAACCTCCAAAAATATTTAATAAAATGCATCTTTTTTTATGCGGCATTTATTTGATTACAATTATTAAGTAAAAATTCTACTTCAAAATGTTCATTTAACTCAAAAAAGGCGTAAAATTTGGCAGCCTGAACAATTCTTCATTTTAGATACAAAATGATCAGGTGACAGAGAAACCGCTACTCAGTACATATAGGGTCATTCCATGGTAACTTACGTTACATTTAGAACAATTTGCTTCAGTAATTTTCTTAATATAACACAAAAAAATATTAAAAATGTAAAGTTGATGTGATTTGTTAATAAGAACTACTCAAAGCTTAATTTGGATGAAAATTACTTAAATTTAGTGCTATTTCTTGAACTTTGGCAATTATATTTATTGTGGTAACTTACGTTACTGAAAAAGGAAACAGTGTTATATTGCTATTGACGTTTGGATAAAATTCTGTTCTATTGAAGATGACATCGCTTAAAAAGTATATGCATTCCAATCTTTAAGATATTTGCAATGTAATTTATGAAATTTAAAACTTTATATCAACAACTAAATTTTTAATAATGTTTTTTAAAAGTAACTTACGTTACAGTAACTTGCGTTACACATTTCATTTTTACAAAAGTGCTTTTCTCTTGCATCATATTTATTACAATACACTGAATAATTGTAAGCATAATAATCACTGAAGCATAATAATGAAACTACATAAAATATAATGAAATAGTATAAAAATAATTGAAATTGTAGGTATAAGTTACATAATATAACAAAAATATTATAAAATATAAGCTTTTTTAGTTTTCTAATTTGAAATGTCCTTTGGCATTAACCACTACAGCTGGTTTTATTTTCTTAATCAAATATATTATACAGGGTGTCCGAAAAAGGTTCGACAGATTTGAAAGATTCATAACTCTAAAAGTAATTGAGTAAGCGAAATTATTTTCTTTCCAAAGTACTCGGCAATTATCCAAGATTTGTTAGATGTAGCTATTTTAAAGTCGTGACATTCAGACGATGCGCAAAATCGATGATCTGAAAAATGCAAATCGCACCACACATTCAAAATTTTCATTTTTTGCTTGGGCTATTCGTCTACATAGGGGATCATTTCCTACTAAATCGGCAATGCTGAAGAACTTTCTAATTGACTTTTTCCCCCATACCTTGAATAGTTTTAGACTTATACGTTTTCCACTCCAGAATAATTGAAGAAAATTGCGAATGTGTGGTGCGACTTGCATTTTTCAGATGATTGATTCTACGCATCGTCTGAATGTCATGACTTTAAAACAACTACATCTAACAAATCTTAGATAATTGCCGAGTACTTTGGAAAGAAAATAATTGGGTTTACTCAATTACTTTTAGAGTTATAATTCTTTCAAATCCGTCCAACCTTTTTCATACACCCGATATATATTATATACACTATCAAATATACTATTATATACAAATGTATTTGTAAGAACAACTACAAAGGAACAAAGAAAAGTCTCCTTTTTAATTATTTATCTCAGATATTAGTAAGTAAACATGATTCACTTCTATATAGAATATTAAATATATATGGAAACTTATATTTCATCATGTTGGTAACTTACGTTACGAATTTTAACTATTGCTAATTACAGAAAAAAGGTATGTATAAAAGCAAAGTATTGATTTTTGCTTAGTACATAGCTGGTACAAAGAGAAAAAGATGCTTTAAAGATTAAATTTATCTTTTATATTTTTTACCAGAAACAAACAATTGTTTTTGGTAACTTACGTTACATGTAGCAAACCATTAAAAAATCCTTTGAAACTGCAGTAATTTACAACTGAAATACTTGTTTAAGCTGTTTTGCTATTATTTAAGTCATTATTAAGTAAAAATAACCTTGTTTATGAATCTATAAAGCATAAAAACCAAATTAAATCGCCTTCAAAATCCAACAATGTGTTTACTCCAAAATAGAACAAACTCAAGCATACTTTAGAATGTTGTCACTTCTGAAAAACTAAATTCTAAAAAAAATATATATGTTGTTGCTAAAGAACTGTACTTTTTTTAACCCAAAAATATCTGAAACAGTTTTATTACTAAAAGAAATTTTTTTTTTCAAAATTTTCCCTATGAGCATGGAATTGCCCTATATTTTTTCTCCGCATCAACTCATATGCTAGCAAAGTGGGTTTACTTCTTTCGTGCCGTAAATAAATGGAAGTTTTTGTGACCGACATGACAGTACCCCTTTATGTTAACAACTCCCGATGGCGTAAATGTATGCTTTCTCATGTATCATTATCATGGTGCTGTGGTAAACATAGTAATGCTTGCATCTTTCGCTTTTTTAAAAAATAAACGACAGATTATATCTATGGAACAATGAAACAATGTAATTAGCAGAATGGAATACTTAGTTACGAATGAACTTCACTTCCAGGTTATAGGTAAACGACTAGCGAGGCAAATAGGGAGACGTAAGAAATATAGAAAGTTAAAAATTAAATAAAAATATTTAAAAATATCGTAAAGAGATAGAAGTTTAACAATAAAAAAGTTAAAAAATAAAGAAAAAAGTAAACATTTTTCATTAGATCCAAGAAGATGACATACGAAATCTACCGAGGGTCGAACCCATCTCAAAAAAGAAAAAAAGACTCTTTGCAGAGACCACACATTTAGTTTAAAAGTTACAAAATATTAAACTTCATTAATAAAAACCACTAGGCAGACTAAAGAAGAAAGTGTTTTTTTAAAATACAGATACAAAAGACAAGAGAAATTAAGTTTAATTGAAGAGAGAGGAAACCTCAATCTTCATCATCAATTAATAAAGCATATTTAGGGCGTTTACGGTTACTGGGGTTGGAAACCTCATAGTCTGGCAATTCTGCAATAATATCGTTAGGGATGTCGTAAATAGTTTTATAATTTTTTTTGGAAAGTTGGCAAATGCGTTTTTTTAAAGAGGTGGTGCAGAGATCTCTGCGGATAGTAGTGTTTCTGAGGTAATGGTGGCCATTCTGATAATTCTAAGATTTTTATCATGGGCTCTATATAGAATAATTCATATTGGGTCACTAGCAAAGTCCCAGATTGGACGAGCATAAATGAGGATAGAGCGAATGCATGCATTGAATAGAATAACTTTATTTTTAATAGAAAGAGTATTACTTTTGAGGAGAGGTGAAAGTGATTTAGAAATACCAGCGACTTTGCCTCTAATATTTGAAAAATGTTTATTCGTCAGGTAAGTCTTCTATCAAGTGTAACCTCCAGATATTTAGTATTGTTAGTCCAAATATTAGTAATATTATTGATGTTAATACGGTTAGGGTAAGTGAATTTTTTAGAGAAATATATAGCATCAGTTTTTTGTTCATTAAGTTTAACGCGGCATTGAGTATACTAGTTTGTGAAGTCATCTATGCGTTTTTGAAGAATTTTGTAAGGAGTGTATGGGTGACGTGCAGAAGCGTAAATTGCCATGTCGTCCGTGTACAACAGGACAAGTAAAGTACGCAAAGTGCGAGGGACATCGTTAAAATATGTTAAAAAGAGTAGGTCTCAGGACGGAGCCTTGGAGAATGCCTGTGAGTATACGGTAGAGTGTAGAGAATGTATTATTGATGCGGACGCAAAACAAGTGGTCGCTAAGGTATCAATGTATCAGGTGAATGAGTCGGGCTTGAATGCTGAGCTTAATAAATTTGAAAATAAGGCCCTCATGTCAGACTTTATCGAAAGTCTTAGCGACATCAAGGAAATTAGCAGCAGCTAGAATGTTCATGTTGAGGTTTTCACTAAGGAATTCCACAACACGAAGGAGTTGATGTTGAGTAGAATGTTTAGGCCTAAAGCCAAATTGTTCGGGTATAAGAATGTGTTCTTTTTATCTAATATGTCGTGGAGCTGGACCTGATGACGCACTCAATAACTTTACTGATGAGGGTAGAAGTGAAGTAGGGCGGAAGTTAACAGGATCTTGTAAATAGCAATTAGGTTTAGGGATGGGAGAAACAACAAAAGTTTTCTAAGGTTTAGGGAAATAACAATATTTCAGAATAGCATTAGTGAGTTTGGTAAGATATAAAATTTAATGGTAAGTTTTTCAAGGCAATATTAGTAATATTATCATATCCGGAGGGTTTACGAATTTTGAGATTTTTAATAATATTAGATATGATAAGAGGTTGAATTTGAGGGAGGGGTTCAGTGGGAGGGGTAGATAAGAAGTTATTGACAGTTTCATGAACATTAAAATAATTTTCAGGTCTAGCAAGATAGGGTTTAGGGGAGAACTACTCGGCATATGTTTTAGCGAGTATTTCTGCTTTAACTTTATCAGTATATGCCGTGGTATTAAAAGCAGTGAGGGGAGGAATATGTAGTTATTATTAAGTTGTTTCTTAATATTCCAAAGAGAAATTATCTTCTGGAGAAAGAGAACTAAAGAAATTACTCAAACTTTTTTGTTTTTCTTTAGCAATACAGTTTTTAATTTTGTTTTTAAGAAGATTAATAACAGTTTTAAGGGTGTGATCCCTGGTAGCTTGATAAAGTCGCCGGATGTTATTACGTTGTTTAAAAATATTGTGAATATAATTACGAAGAGTGAAATAATTATCATTTTTGAAATGATGATAAGCAGCTTGTTTTTGAGTAGAGATAATAAGGTTTTGGAAAGAAGGTACAACATTGTCAATATCATTGGTGTTATTGATAGTAGAAAAAAGTTAGGTCAGAATTATGAAGGATATTTTTTAATTTACTCCAATCCACAGCAGTTTAGGGGGGGGGGAGGGGGGTTAAAAAAATCAATTTTAAAACATACAGGAAGATGGTCTGAACTGAAGTCACTAATAACTGTTGAGGAAATTGGACAGAGAAATGGCAAAATCTACAATGGATGGCGGAGAGTTACCATACCCTACGTGTGTAGGTGTGTTGGGTGCATGAAGACTAAGATACCAGTGTGTAATTAAGTGGTGTAGTGATCCTCTACGATGAGATGTTGAGTGACGGTTCCATTATCGATTTTGAGCATTATAATCACCGGCGATAAAACAGTGCGTATTTTAAACAAGTTGGAAATTGTACGTTAAACGTGACAAATGGGATGCGTTCGTTTCGTGCTATAACTAGTTTTACAATGTAAAAAAAATCAGTGTTATTATTTCAGTGAAATAAATTGTATAGTCTGCTATGAACGAAATGAAGATGCCTTTTTTTTTCTTATTACATATGCCATATTTACAGATACTATTTTCTTCTCCTATTCCAGACAGCTCTGTGCATTCACCATGCAGATATTGCTTTGCGAATGATTACCTCCCTGGTTAATATTTCTATGACTCATGATGAATGAATATTTTGTTTATTTACTTTAATGGGTTGAGATATTCGGCTGTTAACCTAATTTTCACTGAAGTTATCTCACAATCTATACATTTTTTAATGTAACTCATCTCTCAAGCAAACGAAGCAAGCTTTCTAAAAATGTAACTTTTATGCAATTTTATTCGAAAAACTAATTTTTAATAAAAATGGCCGCTTGGCGTAGGGAAAAAGATGTGGTTAGCCCGTACTTGTTTTCCTCAGTCACATGATATCCGCTTTTATTATATAGATTACATATGATAGGATTTAATAGAACAGAGAAAACTTTTATTAATATCTTTTTAAGTTTTGATACGATTTTCATAAAATTTGAAATGACTCGACAAAATTCTGCAATAGTTACATATATTTAATTTCAAATCATTCGGTTGGGTAGTTTTTGCGCTGTTATATGCGGACAGACGGGCAGACCAAACGACGACTATAGGTGCAACGTATTTATATAATTACGAACAAAGCCATTAAATAATAAGCCCAGTCAGATAAATGGGAAACTTTTCGCAAGTTGAAAATAGCGCCATCTAGCGGTTGGGAGTGCTGCATTCGGCACCAAGAATATTTTAATAAAATTTTGCCTCTAAAATTAAAGCTTAAAATAAGGAGTCCATATTTTCTAGGAAAGTCGTTTGTAAATTCCGGTGTCAGTCAGTAATTTCACATTTTACGAACAGAATTTGTCTGTGCCGGAAAGGGTTAATTGCATAGTGATGTAAATTTCCATCACTTTTTATTTAACTTTTAATAAATAAATTAACTTCTTCGCCACCACTATATTTATATAGAAATATTAATCCAGTAAATTTCCACCATTTTTTTTTCATTATAGTTTTAGCTTTAATGTAAAAGATCCCAATAATTAGCAAGCTTTTAAAGAAGTGTAAAAATAAAAAAATATATAAAAATCGTATAAAATATCGATATAAATAAATCGTATCGTTTCTCTGAGACGCACTTCTGTTTTGTCCTCCTTCCGCAGCAGAGGTTTGGCGCTAGTGTGTCGCTAACAAATTTAACACTATCTGACTGGGCTTATTATTTAATGGCTTTGATTACGAACGCACCTAAAAAGAGTTAATTAAACTAATTAACTGCTATTTAAACTAAATAAAATAATTGTATACAATTTCTGGTTTTAAAATTAAATATTGCGTGTGTATATATATATATTTAATCAAATAAATGATTTAAATGAATAGGGCAAAATTTGCAATTAAACATTACAGGTAGGAATAATCAAGGATTCTGATCAGTTTATACGTCATGTATATGTGACACGCATTGCGAAGGGGTTAATAAATCCTGCATAGCACTCGACATACTATTACAAATTGTTCGCAAAGCGTTCGGTATAAAGATGCAGAACTGAATATTCACAATTATTCCGAAATATCTGTAAGCTTTTAAATAAGCTACGAAAAGTGTATTCAAACAGTTTCTGAATAATATAATTTCTTCACGAATTTAAAATTCATATTTTATATGTATTAGCCTAAGGAATTGTGAAGATTAGATATAATTAATTCGTTTTTATTAAGTTAAAACTTGTGTGTAAATACGTCAGCTTTTAAAATTTGAATTAAGGCGGTATTAAAAAAATATATTTTTTCCACACTCAACAACTCAAAATTTTGAGACACATTTTCAGACTCATTTTTAAAAGTAAACACATGAAACTTGGCTGCGTGATTTATGAAGATACTAGCTGTTACCCGTGACTTCGTTCACGCAACATTAAAAGAAGAATAAATACATTAATTAAGAAAATATTTCACTCCCGATAATTAAAAACGTTAAAATTAACTAACTATTTATCACATTTCATAGGCGACAATACAGTATTTTTTTGTTATAGGGACCTTGACCATAACTCAGTCTTTAAAAAGTGAAATTTTGTGCCAAAGAATCGCGAAAATGAAATTGCAACCAATGCAAAAAGGAGGGCCAAATAAAATCGTGGAAATAGACGAATTGGGTAAAAACAAATGTCAATTTTACCTGATAAACAATTTTACTTTTAACGCCTTTGTGAAACGTTTTAACAGCCATCCTTCAAAAAAACATTAATTGGAAATATAGTACATGCTTTTTCTTTAAATTCAGTTCTGCCTCGTTGGTTTAATGTATAGCTGAAACAAATCTTATTTTTTAAATGACAGTATGTTGACAGGCAATTTTTGTTCTCCAGAATAAATTGATTCATGAAGTTTGAATATGTGAAAATATGTTTTTATTGTTCGGATAATTTACTGAAATCAAGATTTTGTTTTCACCATCTATTCAAACTAAAAATCAATTCTGTTTTTCAGTTTTAATGAGAAAATGGTGTAAAAAATATACAGATCTATTTTATTTCTCCTTTTTTTATACACAAATATGGAGTAATTTACTTTCCGTTTTTAGAGAAACTTCGTTAAAAATAACAAAAAAAAAAAAAAAAAAAAAAAATCTTGGCATCTAATTTAATTTTTTAAATTCTGACAGTTTGTGTAACATCCTCGGATCAATGATAACCGGTATAAAGTAAATCACGTTGCGTTCGATATTCTGGCACTGTAAATGAAAATTGTAAATTCACGGGCATTCTCCGTGAATTGCTGCCGTAATTTTACGGGAAATGCCCCCTTTTCAAGGTAACCGGTCCATTTCAGTAAATTTCATGTTTTTACGGGCAAAAACCGTTTATCTAATAACAAAGCTCGTTTATCTAGTCACAAAACCGGTTTTCTTATGGACATTGCCTGGAATCTCTGCTGCAGTAATTTTACTGCAGCAATTTTTTACAGTGAGGAGTAGTTGCGAAATACAAACATAGATTCGTGTTAATTTTCCTTTTCTTAAAATTATGATGCGATTTTTAGCAGAAAATTCTCATCTGTAAATAACGGATATTCATGCTTAATAATCATTATAGATAAAAAAACATTTAAAATTTTCGCTATAAATATGGCGTGAAACTCATCTACTTTCTATACTTACTGATCCTTGTATTATTAATGTAAGCAATTGATTCACACTCATTTTAAAACACATTGGAAAATTCCCGTTTTATTTCTTTTTCCCGCAGAGAAATCCCTTTTTAATGACATAATTCTTGCTAATTTTCTTAACCAGGCAATTAATTTCAGTACTGGCATAGGGGAAATTATGCTGCTTTAACGAAATAATATTAAATCTTTAGTTTTTATCAACAAAAATGGAACTATTAACATTCGTCATTTTTTTTAGTTGTTATTTCTTTTAGTTTTAAGAATGAAAATAAATATTTCTCGCTATCCATAACATCATTTTCGATATGGATAATTTTGCGGAGCATATTATTGACATTTGCTGACCATTTTCTTTTGAAACTTCTTTTTACTTTTTTAAAATTTAAATAAAAATACGGTACAGTTATATTAGCCCTGCGCAGACGGTAAAACACCAAGAATTATTACCATACAAAAGAAAAAAGCGAAGAAAAAAAAACCCAAGATCATTTTATTTCACCAATCAAAGATATCCGCTTTATTTTTTATGTATGGCGTCATATTCGCCTGTCTCCTATGGTTACTCATATTAAAACCTTGTATTATTATCAAAAACTAAAAAAAAGTACGTTTTATTTCTAATAATATTATTTAATCTTCTTTTTAATTCTTTAATTTTTTTATTTCATTTTTCACGTGAACATTTTTCAATTGAAACTAAATTGTTGACTAAAAATTATTATTCCGGAATTTGAATTAGTTTTGGCAACGATAAAGTATTAGCAACGGTAAAGTAAATTTAACCATGTTAAAATATTATACAAAAAAAATGTCCATTTACACTCTATGAAAAAACGAAATTTTGAATTATTAAGAAAATTATTTGAATAAAATAAACAAAAACCAGCCTATGTTCAAATGAGGGTTATAATCAATCTGTATGCAAAAATACAGGATCATTAAAAGCTCCATTTTGACGCTGGCTTCAGCCTAACGTTTGCGCACAATCAGATTTATAATATTATTAAGATTAAGATAAGATTTATAAGGGACCCATGTTTTTATTTTTCGTTCAATATTTTAGAAATTGATTTACAAATAATTATTTTCACAGTAAGATAATTTTTTTTGTTTCCAGCGCTATCGCTTCGTGAAATTCGGTTCAAAATGTCCACTTTGACAGCATTTTTTAAAATATACTCTGCCTTTATCAAAAAATCGAGACAATACGGACATTATAAAGTTTCTGAATAAGAGAACCTGCCAATTGGATGCATTTTAGAGCAAAAATGAATTTAAAAATATTTCTCAAAATAAGCAGTTTGGATTTGAATACACCCTTAAATGATAATATCAGCCTATGTCTAAATACGTTTATTTAAATTCAAAACAACTTTGAATATCTCTTATGAAATCAAATAAACTTACACAGAAATGTATTAAATTTCATATTAATTAAAACTCCCGATTTTTGTTTAGCTAAATATGTAATTTTAGTAAAGTTTTGTCTTGTGAAAAGAATTGCATTATCTTTGAATAATTACTCTAGATATAATCATTTCGTGATTTGTTAGTAAATTATGTTTCCCTTTAATTCTTCAAAACCATTCATTCACATACCATTTAATTTCGCATCAAAGGACCAAAGTAATGCATGTTTTGCCGCAAATAACTTTGATACACACAGTTAGTGATAATATGAGGATTTTCCGAAAATATATGATCAGTGTAATGCAGATTTAATTGTTAATAGTTTCAAAACGCAGAGTAAATTATAATGTAAAGATTTTGTAGAACATTTTTATTTCTTAAAACAGAATATATTTAGAGAGTAAAATTTGTTTCTAATAATAAAATAAATGGTTTTAATATCTATATATATAAAAGCCGTTCTTGGTATGTTCCTTATACAAATCTACAGTTTTCGTCCGATTGGAACGAAACTCGATGTACATATACTATAGAACACGAGTAAAATTACTGTCAACTTTAAAAATTTCTCAGACCATTCTTTACCACTTTTTTCAAACATTTCCCATAGTTTATCATTACAGAAATCTATTTTTTTCCTCAATTTCTAATTCAATTTCTTTCCCGTTGCCATTCAAAGGAACTGCGTATGGACAATATTTTTATAAACCAATTTCAGATTAACTCGCTATAATTTGAAATCTAAAAGTGACGTCAATTTTGTCAGTTGTGATTTTTTTCGCATATTACAAAGATTACTATAAGTGCTTTAAACGACATAGTACATATATTTAAAAGTGTTTGGAGAAAAATAACTAACTTACCTCCTAATTTTACAAAGGCAAATTGTTTCCACTGGTTTGTTAATATTAAAGTAAATTTTCTAAGAAATAAAAACATTTTTTGCGCATTCAAACTTCATGATTCAATTTATTCAACATAATCAAAAATCGTCTGTCAATTATTGACATTTAGCAATCATTATATCGTAACTTTTTTCAGCTTGAGCCTCAACCAAGGAAGCATATTTAAATTCCTTGGATGTAGGTGGACAGTGGATGTCCTAAATTGAATTTAAAGAAAACAATACGGTATTTTCCAATATTTTTTCTTCGAAAATGGGTGTTAAAACAAATGGGATTAAAAGTAAAATGGTTTATCGGGAAAAAAAATTTTTGGTACTTCTCTATTATCCCATCGACCACTTTTCATAACAAAAAACTATCGCCAAACTGTAAGATTAAACGCCAAAAATGCAGTCCCATTTACTTGATGTCAGAAGCATTATACGTATTCGTTATGTCATCAAGTGGTTTTTAATGCGACATTTGCGTGTATTTTTCATTATGTTTTACTGATTTATTAGTTATTTCATTAATTAAAATAACAATTGTGTCCTTAAATTCTTATATTTATTTATTTATTCATTTTGATATTCCAATGGCAACGTTCTACCGTTTATTTGGCGTTACAGTTTGGCGATAATTTTTCGTTATGAAAAGTGGTCGACGGGATAATAGAGAAGTACCAAAATTTTAAATGCATTTTTTAAAAATATAAAACATTTATTTTAATAATAAAAAAAAAAATATTTTTTAAACGTTCAACAACGTGGCGACATTTTTATTTCACCAGCTTCGAAATTATTCTCCAATTCTTAAGAGAACACTAAATTAAAAAAAAATTAATGTTTTGCATGAAAAATCACATAATTTCAAAACGCAATTTTAGCAAATTCTGTTCAAATTACATTGTAAATATAATTTCGGAGTTAAATTTAGTATTTAAGAATATTGTTTAAAATTTTTCTATGAGTACAGTAGTGTTGGATTTCTTTAATCGCTTTCATGTTTTAAATACAAACGAGCATGGGACGTCACGCACTCAAGTACAGTCGTTTTTCTCCATTAACTGTAGGCGAAAAGTAACAATTTTTGCGGAGTTAGTAATTCATAATTTATTATTTCCTACACATAATATAATGTATTTTAACTATTTGAAAATTACGAGAAACTTGGCGAAACTTCAAGCAATTTAGCTCAACGTTTTCTCTACGTTAAGTTGACAAACGTGCACACTATCTATAAATATAAATGCATATTTGTACATGATTCATGAAGTGAAAGAATTTGTTTTAACTAGACACGTATCGATTCAGAGGAAAATCTACCCCGGTGAAAGTGTCGTCTTATTTTAAATCATGTGCCGGTTTTCATTCACAAAATATTAGTATTGTATAGCAATTACACAAAGTAGCGTAATTTCCACAGAATGTATTGGTCGCCAAAGTATAAGTTTAACATCCTTTTACCGTACAATTTTTCAGAATATTAAATTACTTTAAAATCCATAAGACATCAGTAAATTGAGATACGTTTTTCAAACGAATAACATTGAGAGTACATTTATTTTATTCGACCGCATAAAAATTGAATGTGCTATGTTTAGAAATAAATGTCTTTACTTTATAAAGATCAAACAAGTTAATCTTTCGTAATTGGATTGGACAAAAATTTAAAAATATACATGCTTTAAAATTACTTTAAAATACATAAAAAATCAGTAAATTGAGATAAACTTTTCAAACTACAATCGAAAATGCATTTTTTTCGAATTGATAGTTTAAAAAATGAAATTATGCCATATTTAGTAGTTACAAATATGCAGTTCAAGCAAAATTTAATGGTTAGGTCGGTGCTACCATCCATAAGATGGCGACATTACTCACGGATATGTTTTTGTTTTATAATATAGATAGATGCCATATGAAAGCGAATTTCGCAAAATATTACGACATTTGGTGATTTTTTTTTCTATGTCAGGATAATCGTATATTTTTATATTGTATGCGCAAAGAAAACGCGCATTCTCATTTATAAAGTTGAGAAATTTTACTATGGTTGAGTTAAAGTAACACTTTTTTTTCCTAATTGTCTTTTTTATCGATTTATGCTTGAGTATGCACAAATCATTTTGTCGTCATTGTTATTGTCGTATTATTGTATTTTAATTTATGTTAACCCGGGCAAAGCCGGGTGGTTCTGCTAGTAACTTAATATAGATGATCATTCAATTACAAGAAAATTCAAAGTATAAAAGTTTAATTTCCTAAAATTTTTTGGTTCATATTGCTGATTGAAATTATACAAGTGAAAACACATTGCAACTAACTTTAAGTACTTAATCTTGAATATAGTAAAAAGCACCCATAACTGGAATCAAGTAAATATAATACAAATAAAATTTGTTGATATAACCTATAAATAATAATCCAATACCTATTCTATCATTTTCACGGATCATATAAACTTGATTCTTTACCAAGTGAAAAAAAAAAACTAAAAATCATGCGTCCAGCATAGATTATGAAACACTTTCCAACACATCCAGAAAACTGTAACGAAAATTCACCGTTAACCCCTTGGGGACGAGCGACACATATATGTGAGGTATAAGGTGCTCAGAATCCTCGATTATTCCCACCAGTTACTTTTTATTGTAAGCTTTGCCTTATTTAATGATAGCATTTCTGCGGTTCAATTAGGCGATAATTTCTGTTTTGAAAAACCGGTGGCAAAAGATTAAAAATTCTGTAAAGGACGCTCGTCGCGAAGTGGTTAAGTAAGGCAAAATAAGATATGTAAGTAAACAGTTTAGAAAACATATACCACATTGAAAAATACAGTTTTTGAAATTACCTTATACTGCAAAAAAGTAGTCGAGTTATTTTGTGCAGCCCAGTATATGATCTGTAGATTTGGATATATAATACATAGCATAATAAAATTTAGTTCAGTTTGAAAATTCACATTTAGCAATTTTCGCTAATCGATGGAAATGCACACGAAATCTTTTGTACTGCCCTGTATATTATCTAAACACTTTTGTTCACATCGCATATTAAGCTAAAATTTAATTCAGGTAAAAAACGCATAAGGCAACTTAAAACTCCCCTCCAACAATTACCAACCATGAACGACAATGTGTTTTGTTCTTTGCGTAGCGCTGTATACGAATTATTTATATTCCACAAACTTATATTAGTCTACTAAATATAGTTCAGTAAGAAAATGCAGAAAACAATTAAAAACTACTCTTAAACAATTCACTCCCATAGTGCGTAATACTTCTGAATTCCCTTGTGTAGCCCTGTATATGATCAACCGAATTTATATATCCCACGTAATATTAAAAAAATTAGTTAAATTTAAAAATGCAAACCAAACTTGAAAACGCACTTATCACACATAGACTGTAATTATCGCACGATACTGTAACCGAATTCTTTTATTTGACCCTGTAAATGAACGATAAACGCAATGCACACCATACTTTTAACAGAACAATTTATAGTGCACCTCATTAATGCGTATAAATTTCATTATCTTTGAAACAGTGAAAAAACATTAAATTACGCTGCAGACGATTTTCCCCCTTAGAACAATATGTAACAGAATTCTTTTTTTTGATCCTGTAAATGAACGATAAACGCAATGCACACCATACTTTTAACAGAGCAATTTTTAGTGCACCTCAGTAATGCGTATAATTTTTATTATCTTTGAAACAGTGAAAAACATTAAATTACACTGCAGACGATTTTTTTCCTTAGAACAATGTGTAACAGAATTCTTTTATTTGACCCTGTGAACGATAAACGCAATGCACACCATACTTTTAACAGAACAATTTATAGTGCACCTCATTAATGCGTATAAATTTCATTATCTTTGAAACAGTGAAAAAACATTAAATTACACTGCAGACGATTTTCCCCCTTAGAACAATATGTGTAACAGAATTCTTTTATTTGATCCTGTAAATGAACGATAAACGCAATGCACACCATACTTTTAACAGAGCAATTTTTAGTGCACCTCAGTAATGCGTATAATTTTCATTATCTTTGAAACAGTGAAAAACATTAAATTACACTGCAGACGATTTTTTCCCTTAGAACAATGTGTAACAGAATTCTTTTATTTGACCCTGTAAATGAACGATAAACGCAATGCACACCATACTTTTAACAGAACAATTTATAGTGCACCTCATTAATGCGTATAAATTTCATTATCTTTGAAACAGTGAAAAAACATTAAATGACACTGCAGACGATTTTCCCCCCTTAGAACAATATGTGTAACAGAATTCTTTTATTTGATCCTGTAAATGAACGATAAACGCAATGCGCACCATACTTTTAACAGAGCAATTTATAGGGCACCTCAGTAATGCGTATAATTTTCATTATCTTTGAAATAGTGAAACATCATTAAATTCCACTGCCAACGATTTTCCCCCGTTGAACAATGTGTAACAGAATTCTTTTGTTTGACTCTGTAACTAAATAATAAATATTTTGTACCCCATGTTCTACAAAAAGCATGTTTTAAAGCGCTTCATAAATATATACCAATTTCATTATGTTTTAAATGGCGTAGCATCATCAAAATGCACTTGAAACGATTATTTCCCATTGACTGTAATGTAACGGAATACTTTTGATTGTCCTTGTTAAAAAAACTATAAGTGCTACACCCTTCATTTGAAATAGGTGACATGCAGCAGTAGGCGACAACAACATACAAAAATTTCAGGACAATCCAAGCATATTTACTTGAGTTAGAGCACGGACAGACGGCAGACGGTCAAACAGCAGACAAACCGAAGTCATAAACAGTTTTCAATTAGGTTAGAAAGTGTTAAAAAACACGTAGTTGAAGGCAACTACATAAGGCGATGTAAACAGGGAACCCGTACAAGTCAGGGAAAGGCTGTTGTTTTAAGCACTGTTGGCGTGGAAGCACTGTTGGAGCAGTTCTGATTCCAATGAAACATACAGAATATGCACACCTTTTTGTTCCTGACTTCATGCGTATAGCAAAAGCAAACAACAACCCTGTTTCATTTCTGTTGCAAAGAGAGTTTCTTTCATAAATGTTATTAATAAATACGAAAGGGAGAATGGGGAAATAATGTTATTTTACCGTGGTTTACATTTAATGAAATGCTTTAAAACAAAGAGATTTTTAAGATTTAAATGCTTTTAAGATAAATAATTTAGCAGTATGTTGTACTTAACCTTTGTACTCTGAATGGGTCTAATCGACGCATTTCTATAATTCCCTTAACTCAATTCAAAACAGAAATTTCTTCATAATGTAAATTAAATAAAAGCCACAGATAACTAAGTTAAATAAATATGTTAAGTAGTTTTAAATAGAAATTCTAATGTGAAAAGTTTTTACGAAGGTTATCTCATACGCTTAAAACTACATACACATATCTACCATCATCAAATTCTCGCCAGATACTTGGTGAAATATCGCCACATTTGGCGACAAAAGTAAGTCGCCATAAATTAATCCAAGTTGGAGGTAGTTAGAAAATATTTTCAAATTCTCATCCAAATTCAATATTAACGAAAACTGGGAATCTTCATTAATCGGGTTTAATGTATTTTAGCTTCGCGTGTTTGAATAAAATTAGCTGAATTCTGAAAAACAATTATTAGGGAAGCTACCTTTTCCTGCCGGTACAGGCCGGAATTTTTTATTCGCAATTTGAGGGCTTGGAAATGGAGCAGTCTCCTCTCTGCCTCCAACCCTACTTTGTGATATTTATATGCACTGCTTTGAGGAAAAACTCTTCGGTGTATATAAATTTCCTTACTGGTTTAAGTATGTGATGATACATTCGTTTTGGTCTCTTCAGTTGTTAATCCTTCTAGTTTGCTTAATGCTTTATTTCTGAGAAAAAGTTCTAGTTACATTCAAAAGATTTCCCCAAAAGTCCCCCCTAATAACATCTAATATGACAAATGAAAATTATCCACAAAACTTTAAGTGTGGACACGCAGAAGTGAATTTTCATGATTGTTCTGAAATATTTCACGATATTTTGAAGCATCTACCCGAAATTTATTAAGAGCGTTCATTCAAACAATGCTTGAATATATTCGTTCCTGTATTCACTTAAAGAGGGGGGAACAATTGCGAAATCACATGTAAAACAGAGATGTAACTTTTTCTCGGGAACAACTAAAGTTAATTTAATCCTAATTTTTTAAGTATGGACAGTAGCTTAAACTATAAATTGATCAGTCGATAGAAAAAAAAAAATAAACTAAAGCAAAGCACGAAAGGTTAAGTATTTTTAAAAATTTAGGATTGTTTTAATTAACCTAATTATTGAAGTTCTAGTTACATTCAAAAGATTTCCCCAAAAGTCCCCCATAATAACATCTAATATGACAAATGAAAATTATCCACAAAACTTTAAGTGTGGACACGCAGAAGTGAATTTTCATGATTGTTCTGAAATATTTCACGATATTTTGAAGCATCTACCCGAAATTTATTAAGAGCGTTCATTCAAACAATGCTTGAATATATTCGTTCCTGTATTCACTTAAAGAGGGGGGAACAATTGCGAAATCACATGTAAAACAGAGATGTAACTTTTTCTCGGGAACAACTAAAGTTAATTTAATCCTAATTTTTTAAGTATGGACAGTAGCTTAAACTATAAATTGATCAGTCGATAGAAAAAAAAAAAATAAAATAAAATAAAGCAAAGCACGAAAGGTTAAGTATTTTTAAAAATTTAGGATTGTTTTAATTAACCTAATTATTGAAGTTCTAGTTACATTCAAAAGTTTTCCCCAAAAGTCCCCCATAATAACATCTAATATGACAAATGAAAATTATCCACAAAACTTTAAGTGTGGACACGCAGAAGTGAATTTTCATGATTGTTCTGAAATATTTCACGATATTTTGAAGCATCTACCCGAAATTTATTAAGAGCGTTCACTCAAACAATGCTTGAATATATTCGTTCCTGTATTCACTTAAAGAGGAGGGAACAATTGCGAAATCACATGTAAAACAGAGATGTAACTTTTTCTCGGGAACAACTAAAGTTAATTTAATCCTAATTTTTTAAGTATGGACAGTAGCTTAAACTATAAATTGATCAGTCGATAGAAAAAAAAAACTTAAGCAAAGCAAGAAAGGTTAAGTATTTTTAAAAATTTAGGATTGTTTTAATTAACCTAATCAATGAAGTTCTAGTTCCATTCAAAAGATTTCCCAAAAAGTCCGCCATAACATCTAATATGACAAATGTGAATTATTCACAAAGCTTTAAGTACGGGCATGCGAAGCGAATTTTCATAATTGTTCGGAAATATTTCACGAAATTTTGAAGCATGTGCTTGATATTTATGAAGAGCATTCATTCAAACAATACTTGAATATATTCGATCCTGTATTCACTTAAAGAGGGGTAGTGTTCCCCACGGAGAGAGGAGTTCACGTAAAGATTAAGATACTGTATAGTTTTATACTGTATAGTTTATAGTTTAAGCTACTGTCCATACTTAATAAATTAGGATTAAATTAACTTTAGTTGTTCCCGAGAAAAAGTTACATCTCTGTTGCGAAATCACATGTAAAATAGCTTTTATAGATGTAACTTTTTCTCGGAAAGAACTAAAGTTATTTCAATCCCCCTTTTTTTTAAGTATGCTCAATAGCTAAACTATAAATTGATCGTTCGGCAAATAAAAAAAAAACTTATGCAAAGAAGGAAAGGTTAAGTATTTAAAAAAAAATCTAGGATTGTTTTAATTAACCTAATCATTGAAGTTCTAGTTCCATTCAAAAGATTTCCCAAAAAGTCCGCCATAACATCTAATATGACAAATGTGAATTATTCACAAAGCTTTAAGTACGGGCATGCGAAGTGAATTTTCATAATTGTTCGGAAATGTTTCACGAAATTTTGAAGCATGTGCTTGATATTTATGCAGAGCATTCATTCAAACAATACTTGAATATATTCGATCCTGTATTCACTTAAAGAGCGGAGAACAATTGCGAAATCACATGTAAAATAGCTTTTATAGATGTAACTTTTTCTCGGAAAGTCCTAAAGTTACTTCAATCCTTTTTTTTTTTAAGTATGCTCAATAGCTAAACTATAAATCGATCGTTCGGCAAATAAGAAAAAAACTTACGCAAAGAAGGAAAGGTTAAGTATTTAAAAAAAATCTAGGATTGTTTTAATTAACCTAATCACTGAAGTTCTAGTTCCATTCAAAAGATTTCCCAAAAAGTCCGCCATAACATCTAATATGACAAATGTGAATTATTCACAAAGATTTAAGTGCGGGCATGCAGAAGTGAATTTTCATAATTGTTCGGAAATATTTCACGAAATTTTGAAGCATGTGCTTGAAATTTATAAAGAGCATTCATTCAAACAATACTTGAATATATTTGATCCTGTATTCACTTAAAAAGAGGGGAAAACAATTGCGAAATCACAAGTAAAACAGCTTTTATAGATGTAACTTTTTCTCGGGAACAACTAAAGTTATTTAATCCTTCTTTTAAAAGTATGGAGAGTAGCTTAAACTATAAATTGATTGCTGAACAAAAAAAAAAAAAAAAAAAAAAAAAGAGAGAGAAAAGAAAAAAACTTATGCAAAGCACGAAAGGTTAAGTATTTTTTAAAATTTAGGATTGTTTTAATTAACCTAATTATTAAAGTTCTAGTTCCATTCAAAAGATTTCCCAAAAAGTCCGCCATAACATCTAATATGACAAATGTGAATTATTCAAAAAGCTTTATGTGCGGGCATGCAGAAGTGAATTTTCAAAATTGTTCGGAAATATTTCAGGAAATTTTGAAGTATGAGCTTGAAATTTATGAAGAGCATTCATTCAAACAATACTTGCATATATTCGATCCTATATTCACTTAAAGAGGGGAGAACAATTGCGAAATCACATGTAAAATAGCTCATATAGATGTAACTTTTCTCGGAAACAACTAAAGTTATTTGAATCCTTTTTTTTTAAGTATGCCCAGTAGCTAAACTATAAATTGATCGTTCGGCAAAGAAAAAAAAAAACCTACGCAAAGAACGAAAGGTTAAGTATTTAAAAAAATCTACGATTGTTTTATTTAACCTAATCACTGAAGTTCTACTTCCATTCAAAAGATTTCCCAAAAAGTCCGCCATGATATCTATGACAAATGTGAATTATTCATAAAGCTTTAAGTGCGGACATGCAGAAGTGAATTTTCAAAATTGTTCGGAAATATTTCACGAAATTTTGAAGCATGTGCTTGAAATTTATGAAGAGCATTCATTCAAACAATACTTGAATATATTCGATCCTGTATTCACTTAAAGAGGGGTGAACAATTGCGAAATAATATGAAAACAGCTTTTATAGATGTAACGTTTTCTCTGGAACAACTTAAGTTATTTCAATCCTTCTTCTTTAATTATGGATAGTAGCAAAACTATAAATTGACAGTTCGGCAAGAAAAAAAGTCCTACGCAAAGAACGAAAGATTAAGTGGACAGTGGACATTAAAAACTAAATCCTTATATTTTCAATGGATTTCTTTGAAAATTGACAAACTTTTTAATGGCAAGCTCAAATAGATATATTCAAAATTTGGTGTTAAAATAATAAAAAGTTTTTAAATTATTTAGATTTTAATTTTTTAAAATAACGACTGTCATATTTTAAAATGTCCCATGCGCATTTCTTCTACATAAAATATGATATTATTTATTTAAGAGACATTTTTAACATATTACAATGGAAGTTGGCAGGAATTGTAAATATTCGCTGAACATAAAAGCAGAAAAAAGTATTTTTATAACTATGCCTTTCTTTTTCTAAAAAAGTAGCTATATATTTCCATATGCACACAAATTTTAACACTAAAACACCGCTGAAATAAAACTTTTTATGCTAACATTTAAATATTATGGCATGGCCTATATACAGTATAAATTTCAAACGATTATGATAATTAGGCATGCTCATAGAACGTTTCAAAATTTAGAAATGTGCGAAATTTTTAATTTTGAGAAAACAGCATTTAAGTAATAAAAACTGTATGAATGTATAGAAATTCTTTAAATATAAAAGCTTGCATCTCTGTGAAGAAGCGTAATAATTGAAAAATTCATTTTGCATCAGATAAATTTGAGGATCTAGTTTCATAATTCTCCAAATAAAAAATAAATAGATTTTTTAGCCAAATTTCGTGATTTTGGAAGTCCCCTTTCCCCTTAACCCTTTAACGTTCATTGGTTTCCGTAGGAAACCACAAAACTTTAATTACGAAACTCAACAATGACAGTAGAATTTTAATAGAAATGTTTTCCATTTATTATGTATGTGAAATATCGCTTTTTTCTTATATAAAAATAAATTTGATCATAATTTCCGGTGTCAATAATTTATTTCAACATTTCAGCAATTGAAGGGCTTTATCCGTTAAAGGGTTAAGTATTTAAAAAAGATCTAGGATTGTTTTAATTAACCAAATTATTGCGTTTTTAGGGTTTCGTTCATCTCACGAAACCCTATTAATCCCGCTTCGTTGTCTGCCCGTCACAGAGCCGGTTCTCAGAAACTATATAACTTACATACTTGAAATTTTGTGTACTTATAGCTGAATACCTACTATGAAGTTCAAAATCATAAAATTTGAAAAAATCGTATTATTTTAATATAGAGAGATAAAAAACCAAAAATCTGATACAAGGAGTATGAGTATGTGTAAATACAGAAAGCAGCTTAATATGACGTCATTAGAGAATTAAAAAGAAAATTAATCTGACGTCCTATTGGAAGTTTAACGGCCTTTTTAAATGTTTGAGAATAATACAAAGAGAGTATCAATATGAGTAATAGAAATAGCAAGTAGATGTGACGTCAGCAAGTGATTATAACGTCATATGAGTTTGAGGAACGTATTGAATCATGATAAAAACCCGATTATGGAAATATTGGTATATTTTAACATTTTGAAGGTCTCTATACAACATGTTTAATTCTGAAATTGATTTTTTTTTAAATATTGCATTTAGTCCACATGACAGATATTATTATGACAGAGTATAATAGCGGGCTTCGCCCGCTATCGGGCCGGTTCAGATATCCGAAAAAAAAACGAGAAAAATAGACCGGTAAATTTTTACCTTATAAAAAATATGACTTTTTTGTGGAAAATTAAATTAAATTTAGATTTATTAAAGAAAGGATAAAGTGTTTTGAAAGGAATATTAAAAGAAACCCTTTGTCCGATGTTCGATCACACTTACCCACTTGTTTATTTTTATTTTTTGTAGAACAATCAATTTAAAGTTTAGTCACTACCGAAAGTATTTAAAGAAAATAATTCAAATCGCTTCAGTAGTTCCATATAAAAAGACACATAAATATCAACTGTTTTATATTGATTTCGCAACTGTTGTCGCCCCCTTAAAATATGTATTTGATTTTCCAGCTTCAGGGACTTAAAATTATTAGATGTAGTAGGTTTGTAATTGTTAGGTTATCCTTTAACTGCTGTGACAGAAACTGCTGCATAAGCATAACTACCATGAATCTCTGATACCACTTGATCGAAGAATGAATAAAAAGCTCGAGTACATCACAGGATACAGTTTTGGTATTCACTTTTATGTACTGGACTATCTATCTATCTATCTATATTATAAAGGACAAACGTGTCCGTGCGTAACGCTGACATCATTTTGCGAATAGCAACACTTAACGTTGAAATTTCAATTTTGAGATTTTTACTACTTCAATTTTTTCACTTTTTAAATATCGTACATTTTCAATTTTTTCACCGATATATAGGGGGAAAATCTACTTTTAAATGCAATTTGTTTGAAAATTGTAATGGAATTTACTCATATAAATTAAATTTCAAGCATTTTTTAAAAATATATCTCTATCGCTTGCAGACGATCACAAAAGATTAATCCGTTTGCACTTTAAACAATATAAAAATATCAGTATTGTTGATCAGATTTGTTTTTAGCTAATATTCCATAACAAAATTAAAACATTAAGCAATAAATAAAATAGCATAAATAAAACACAAATTGAACAGACATGTAATCGACATAAGCGCTTAAAACCGTTGAAATTATCAGAATAAAATAAACTGCTGTAGATAACGAAATGTTTAGTGATTTCTTCGGCTGCACGAGGTCAATACGAAATTACCGCTTTTAATAAATTAAAAAATTTTATTTGAATACATAAATGACATATTTCATATAAAAATGCTATTTGGTTTGTTGGGAACAATTTAAAATAAAAATTTTTAAATGTAAAAAATCTATTAGAGTTTTCAATAAAAAAGTAAATGGTTTTCCGCATATATTCTGTATCCCGGGAAGCGCGGGTTGGATGCCCTAGTTATAATTAAAATTCATCTATTTAGAAGTTCCTAGCAATTGTACTAGCGCTCCAAAATACACAAATATTCACTATAGTCAAACTGAAAATTACAAGTGTAAAAATTGAAACAAACAGCAATCTGTGCAAAGCAGACCGCAAACAACATTAAAAGTTACGATTTATGTTCATATTCAAATTTTAATTAAGTAATACGATAAATGCAAAATAATCTGTTTTATTTTATACAGAAAATGATAATAAAATTTAGTTCAATTATTCGCATCAAACTGTGCCATAAGGTACCCATAGGTGCCAACCTCTCATTAATATTCCCTAATATGCGGGTTAATTTCAACTA
The DNA here is from genome assembly GCA_963931845.1 of Maratus michaelseni. NCBI lineage: Eukaryota > Metazoa > Arthropoda > Arachnida > Araneae > Salticidae > Maratus > Maratus michaelseni. Next base: position 111,460,672 of record OZ007598.1, on the reverse strand, counting down.
GGTTTAACACGTTTCGCACCAGAAAATTTTTTAAGAAATGAAATTAAATAAATTCCACGTAGAAACCTGAAATTGGATAAATAAAGATTCATCCAATAATTTTTCTGGTTCAAATTAACCCGCATATTACGGAATATTAATGAGAGTTTGGCACCTATGTAAACATCATGACGAATCTGAATTGTTTTCAAAACGTTAAGTGCGAACATGCGGAATTGAATCTTCTCAATTTGTCTAAAATAATTCACGATATTCCAAGTTATCTGCTGGAGATCTATGAAGAACATTTATTCAACATTTATCAAACAATACTTGAATTAACCATCTCCTGTATTCACTTAAAATATGTATTTGATTTGCTAGCTTCAAATACTATAAATATTAGATATAATAGATTTGTGATTGTTAAGTTAAAATTTATGTTTAGATTCAAATTTGAATTGAAATATATTGAAAATTACAAAACCACATGCTTTATTACTGACAGAAAATTATAATAAATATTACTATAATTATTTAAACCAAACTGTAACAAGTAACATGATGAATGTGAATTCTTTCCAATTATTCAAGTGCGAATGTACAAAATTGAATCTTCAGAACTATTCTAAAATATTTCACTACATTCCAATCATGTGGCTGTGATTTATCGAGAGCATTCATTGAAACAATGCACTGCAAAAAAAATTTCCTCAATTAAACGGAAAATGTTACTGGGAACAAAATGCCTATCTATTCTAAGTTTTTTTGCAAAACTTTCGTTTTGGCAATGCTCTTTTATCTCGATGGAAATTTTTCTTTAATCAAGACGGAAAACTTCAAATTTTAGGAATAAATATTCACAATGTAAAAAAAAAAAAAAAAAAAAAAAAAAAAAAAAAAAAAAAAAATGTATATACTGACGCATATTTACACGTAATTGGTATTTGTAATGCATATTATTAGACACGCTTCGTATCGCCTTGCCTTCATCGGTACTGTCCAACCGCGGGTGGCGGCTATGTCCCCTGCGACACCAAGTCACGTCCAACAATTTGTTTATAGGGCTATAGACCGGGAGGCGGCAGAACAGACAATCACCTCATCGAGTTCACGGCAGAAATTCCAGAATTAGTTAAAACTTGATTCGCATATTAAAACGCAATCGGTCTGCCAAGTCATATCTTGGTGGAAAACAACTTAAAACCCGATTTTAGCGGTTGACTCGTAGGTTTACCATTGTGTTTTCCTGCACCCAAAGGTATGAAAACATGGAGGACTGGACCAGGAACACACAATGGTAAACCTACGAGCCAACCACTAAAATCGGGTTTTCGGGTGTTTTCCACCAAGAAAGGACTTGGCAGACCAATTGCATTTTAATATGCGAATCGAGTTTTAACTAATTCTGGAATTTCAACCGTGAACTCGATGAGGTGATTGTCTGTGCTGCCGCCTCCCGGTCTACTAAACATCAATTACGAATACTGAACTGGAATATTTTCGTTCTCTTTCATTTGGAAAGGAACAGTTAGTTCCGTTTGTCTGCCTTAGAAGAAGGATTTTCGTTTATTTATTTATTTATTTATTTATTTAAGTACCATTAACTAGGCCCCTACCTGCCGGGCATAAGTGCCTAGCTTTACGAGTTAGTACCTTGGCGCGGGTCGATATTCACCTGATCACAGTATGGCTGTGATCCACCTGACAACAGCCTTGTTGGCATCGCTGAAATGCTCTGTAGTGGTTTGCTACAGTTTTCTTTGCTTGTCGGTTCAAAGTTTCTATTTAACTTTGTTGAATTGGCAGATTTAAAAAAAGAAGAAAAATGAAGCAGAGAACGAAATTGGTCTCGCAATTTAGGACCTTGATCAGATGACGAGACCTTCACCTGACTAGGCACCTCCAGAGGTATGAGTGTATCCTTCCGGTTTGAGAAACATAGGGAACTTGGAGGACTTTGCACCCTCGACGGAATATATATGCACTAGGCAACATTAGCGCACATAGCTTTACATATTTGTCATGTCTGTTGGCTTGTCCTGATCATGGCGAGTTGTCGCTGTAGTGTTTATCGCCGCTTTTATGGACTGATTTCACTTTTGTTTTATTTGTCTCTGTCAGGATTTTTTGCCACTTTTATGGATTCACCCCTGTTGTGAGTTGTTTCTGTCTATTATCATTGGTTCATTTTCGTTTTTAACATTCAACAAGGAAGGGTAAAAAACGTTTTTTCCCTTTTATTCCGCACTGTAAAAAAATACAAATATTTCCAAATTTAGAAAAAGTATAATATGACGGCGAACAAAAATATACAATAATCACTTCCTCGACGATTCCGAAAAGCGTTCTTTATCGTTAGAAACCTCAGAAACTAATTTTTTTTTTTTAGATTTAAAGAAGTATTTTTAAAAATAAAGTTTATTTTTCTGCCACTGACTTTCGGGAACGTGTCCCAGTAGTTTTTATAGTTTATTATCAGTTTTCTCAAACCGGAATACATGTAATCAATTCCTATCAATTCCTAAGTAAAGCTATCAATTCCTAAGTAAACATTTTCATATTCAATAAACATATTTTACAGATAAAAATCATACATTATCAATATTAACATAACATTAAAATTACTGTTATTTTGTTAGTAATTCATGCATAAATTTAGTTAAGCAGCTGAAAATGTTTATTTGAGAATCGAAAGAGCATTCTAAATATCTATATTCCGGTTTGAGAAAACTGATTAATACACTATAATGTCTACTCGCAAACGTTTTCGAAAATCAGTGGCAGTAAAATAAACTTTATTTTTATAAATGCTTCTTTAAATTTATTGTATATTTTCGTTTGTAGGAAACATGTGTCTTTTTTTTAACTGTGCGGCAAAATTTACTATTTTTACTTCATATAGAAAGTTTCCATTAAAATAAAGAAAATTCCCATAAAAACACCTCTATACATAAGGAAATTATTGTTCGTGTACTTAAATCAACCAGTTCCTGCATTAATTTAAAATACGTATTTAATTTTGTAGCATCAGATACTAAGTTGATTACATATACGTAATAGTTTTCTAATTGCTATGTTAAAGTTTATGGGCCTATTCAAAATTGAATTAAATTATATTGAAAATTACGAAATCACTTGCTTTGTTTCAGAAAGAAAATTATAATAAACTTTACTTCATTTATAGAACTCTCCCATAAGCATAAAGAATATGAAATATTTGCAAATTGCTAAGTGCGAACAATGCAGAACTGAATCTTCACAAATATTCTGAAATCGGTATTTCAAATGATCTGCCTGAGATTTATTGAGAGCATTTATTAGAACTTTATTTGAATATGTTGGTTGTTGTATTTATTTGAAATACGTATTTATTAACTAAAATTTACATGTAAATTCAAAATTAAATTAAATTGTATTGATAAATACAAAACCATCTGTTTTGTTGTAGATATAAAATTATAATGTATTTTACTTTAATTATTTGCATCAAATTCTCGCATGGCATGAAATATGATCTGGTTATATTTTGGCCAATATGAACTTTTGTAAAGTTTAAGTGCGAACATGCAGAATTGATGCTTCAGAATTATTTAGAAATAGTACTTCAGAATATTCTGAATTATCTGCTTGGGATTTATTGATTGAAACAATTGATTCCGATTGATTCAAACAATACCTGAATCAAACTGTTCCTGCATTCATTTTAAATTGCGTATTTTATTTTATTTTTTAACTTCAAATACTGCAATTATTATTAGATTTAATAAGTGTGAAATTGTCAAGGTAAAATTTATGTGTGCATCCAAATTTGAATTACGTTATATTGATATAATCACGTGTTCAAAATTATGTTCTTGTTCAAAATCAACTGTTTTAATTTAGGAAGTAAATTATTATAAATTTTCCGACAATCATTCGCGTCTCAACCTGTCCCATACCATGCAGCATAACAAAACTATGTATATTATAAAGTAAAAACATGTCAGTGAGTAACGCTGGTGTCATCTTGATGGTGGTAACGATCTGATCAACAAAGTTCGCTTTTATTGCAATTTTTTTAACGTCTAAACGTCGCACAATTGCAAATTTTACACCGTCGAATAGGAAAAGAAATTTTCTTTGAAATACAATTTGTTTGAAACTGTATCTCAAATTACAAAATTTTTATGGTTTTAAAAATAACTTTCAAGCATGAATTTTTAAAAATCTATCTCTATCTCGTGCAACCCAATCACATAAGATTAATCCGTTAGCACTTAAAATAATATATAAATAGTTCATCATTTGTTTCCGACTAATATTGCTTAACGAAATTAAAACTTCTCCAAAATAAATAAAGTAATTAATAAAGCACAAGTTTAACAGATATACCAAGCAATCAAACTAAGTGCCTAAACTCTACATACTCCTTCTACATATCATTTCTACCATGTCAAACTATCGAATACGAAGAAAAAATGCATTTTTTATTACTTTTAAAAATGGGCCGATTGTCACCACTAAATTTTATTAGAATTCTTCGCCGAGTAAAAAAAATAAAATAAAATAAAATTTCTGTGAAGAACAGCGTTGCCAGTTTGGCTTCTTTTCTATTCAGTGATGCCTAATTCATACCGGAAATTTTAATTAATTTTTTTTTACTTTAAGTAATTACGAGATAGGCTGTCATTATATAAAGAAAAAATGTCTCTTTTTAAATTTCTGGTATGGATTTAACGTTTCTGAATGGAAAAAGAGGCCAAACTGGCAACTCATGTTGTAACCCTGCAACCCTCTTAAAATTTAGTGGTGACAAATCGGCCCATTTTTAAAAGTAATGAAAAATGCATTTTTTTTCACATGATAGTTTGACATGGTAGCGACGAGATATGTTATGCATAACGTATTGTTAATACATATATCCCTTTGTTCTTTGAAATGCTGTGCCACTCTAATTAATATTTTATAGAACGTAATTCCTTTTTTAGTGCAGAGAGATAGACTCGACATTCGCGAGGTTTTCCTCGAACGTAACCCTCGCGAATATTATTGGATTACTATATTATAATAAATTTTATTTCAGTTATCAAACTCTCCCGTGCCATGTAGTATGATTAATATGAATGATATACAAAGCTTCAAGTGAAAATACACAGGATTGAATCTTCACAAAGATTCTGAAATTTTCGCTACATTCCAAGCCATCTGCCTGATATTTATCCAGAACATTCATTCCTAAAAATACATGTCGGTTCCTGGATTCCCTTAAAATATGTATTTTATTTTCTAGACACTGTAAAGATTAGACATAATAGCTTTGTAATTATTGAGTTAAAATTTATGCGTAAATTCATATTTAAGTCAAATTATATTGGTAATTACAAAATCATCAGTTTTATTTCATTGAGAAAATTATAACAAATTGTATCTCCATTTTTCGCATCAAACTCTGTTATAATATGTAGCATGACGGATATTAATTATTTCCAAAGCGTTAAATGTGAATATAAACTGATTCTCTGCAAATATTCGGAAATATTTCACTACATTTCAAATCATCTGTCTGATATTTATCGAGAGCATTCATTAAAAAAATACTTGCATTCTTTAAACTACATATTTGATATTCAAGGTTCAGAAATTGCAAACATTAGATACAATAGATTTGTAATCGTTAAGTTAATATTTCTGTGCAGATTGAAATTTGAATTAAATTATATTGATAATAAGAAAACCAGTTGTTTTATTTTAGTCAGAAAGTTGAAATACATTTTCTTCAATTATTCGCGTCAAACTCCCACATAACAAAAAACTTGATGAATATGAATTATTCGCTAGGTGTTAAGTGAAAAGATACAGAACTGAGACTTAACGAACATTCTGAAATAAGTAGGTGAGGCAAAGATCGACACAGTTAAGCTTTGAGGATGTTTCATAATTTTCAATTTTGTCTAGTTAAGTAAGTCCCTGACACTCTTCAAGCACATATTGCAAGCATTGATTATTACACAATCGCACGTCCGTTATTTTGTCTTTCTTGCATCAATGGCAAAACTATAGTCTGTTCAGGGAAAGGAGATAATGAAAGTAAACAAACGGGTTGCAGAAAAATCGCCAAGGAGCCACACGTTTGGCACAAATCCCTAGGTTGGCGAATTTTATTTTTTATTTTGATTTGAAAAAGCAGAAGCTCAAACACTTCAGACAGTCTGTTTGGTGCTTCTGGCACAGCGCCAGGTTTAAGCATCGCCAATCCGCATGTGCATTTGTTTACTTTTGTTATCTTCTTTCAGCGAATGGAGTATAGCTTACTTTTGGCTGGCGGTTGTACTTGTGCCAAGCATGGCACTATCAGTTTGCTTGAGAGTCTCTTTCGTCAGTGTACCGGATTGGTTTTGTTGTAAATCATATATTGTTGGATCTTCTAACATTCAGTTAAAGGTCACTTAATATATAATCTTTAAATTTTAAGTAGAGGTAGTTAATTAAATATTTTCATTATTCTATCTTTAGTCATTAAAGAGCAGAAACTATATTATATAAGGTAAAATCTTCTTACCTTTTCTTATTCAGCTGCTGGCAGGTTTATCCATTTTGTATTATATCCTTTGTATATGCTGCATCCTTGAATTTTCATTCATTCTTTATTTCCACTTATATCCAGTTTATTTTTGCTTAAATATGTGAGAAAGAGATATATCATTAGCATGTGTTATATGCAGAGAGATGTGACTCATTTTTCTTTAGAGTTTAAAGGATTTTAATATAAAAATTTAATATGATTAATTTACAGGTTATAAGTTATAAATCTGTAGTCGCTTTAAGAGCGATTAAGAGATAGGGGAGATGGGGGATGAATGGGACATTTTCACAAAAATATTTATTTTAAATATTTTATTTAAGTTATTATCAATTTTATATATCAAATATCATACATTAAGTGTTTGACGACATGCACAATATTTGTTCAAGATTATTATTATACAGAAATATAAATGAAAATTTTAAAATAGTTCTTCTATGTCCCAATCATCCCCACAGCAGGGATGAATGGGACACAAACATTTTCCTCCCCGTATTTAATATTAAAGACTAAAAGCTGACAAAAATGCCTCCTTGGCAAAAGCTGAGATTATAAATTGTAATATGATCTCCAGGATTATTTGTTAGCCAATCATCTTGGATTCTTCTCAGCTTTGCCTTAAAAGGCTCATAAACGGAAGCATTCAATGGCTGAAGACGATGGCTACAATGAGGATGAAATGTTAAAAGAATAATTACCATAAAGTATTAATTTATCAACCTATATAATATTATTTAGTTAATAAATATATTTTGCAGCATCCTCTAGGGATGAATGAGACAGTTCCATTCATCCCATTTGAAATGTCCCAATCATCCCCATTCAATTGTCAGCCATTTTGTCTCAAAAATTATTTTGTCACAATGGTTAATATGCATTCATTTTAATTACCAATATTGAGCCTTGAAATAAAAATCTACAACATATCTTAATTGTTTATATTACATAAGATATTTAAGTAACTTCAAATGTAAAAAAAAATTACTTTTAAGCAGGGTTTTCATGAAATACAAATTTGAAGAAATCTGAAAACAGCCATGTGCTCTTGCTTTTGGTTCTGAAGCACACTATGGTAGTGAAATCTATGAGGATAGGAAGCAACTAAAAAAAATGTTTATTGCCTGAAATATTGCGAACGTCCCATCCATCCCTTGTCCCATTCATCCCCCATCTCCCCTACATCCTCTCAGATGAGGAAAGAGAATTTACACTGAATTAAACAGTCTATGAGTTTCTCATATTGCGAGTCCCAGATATCCAGGCTTTAACGGAACTCCTGGTTAAAACCAGGTTAAAACCTGGTTAAAACTCCTGGTTCAAAAGGTTAAAAGTTTAAAAGGTCAGGCTCGTGTCTTTGACGTCACTTAGGTAGCCATGTGGTTTGGATTGACTTGTGTGCATAGGGCTGGTTTCTCTTATTTCGTTCTGTCATCGAAGGAAACTGGGATTATACACTGGGAGAATAGGTTTACAATAGGTTTTTGATTTTCATATTATGCTGTTTACTATTATGCTCTGATGATTCTTTTTCCTTCTTAATCTTCTGACACGAAAAAACTTTGAACTATTATTTGTGCACGGTAGTTGAGGGCTTTTCTTCTAAGAGATACCGACTTCTTTAAGGGATCTCTGGTGTTCGCAATATTATTTAACTTGTTGGTGAAGTCTTTAACTTTCTGTTTTGAATATTATCGTTACTACATTGATTTCCATGTTTGTTTCCTAAGATGGCCCACGTGGGCCACCTTTGGAACATGCATATGGTCGATATTTGCAGGACGTAAAACTATTTATCTGGTAAATTATTAGAATTGAAGTAAATGCGGTTAAAGAGAAAGAAATGAGCTTTAAGAAAACGTATCATTACTCAAAGTTCTAAGAATTTAAACACATGTAAACTAAAATATCGTCTTACCTGGAAATTAGAATGAACATTCCACAAAAATGAAATCACTGCATACAGTGGTGGACAATTAATGTGATCTTTTCAAATTCAGCCACGTGCACTGCAGATACATGATTTACAATGCAGTAGCGCCATTTTATGATTAAAAATGAAATTAATTCTACTTTTCGGAGGTTTACTTAGAACACTGGCCATCTTTGGCTCACCTACCTTATTTGATTATATTCAAATATTCTGCCTGATCAGGGCCCGATTAACCTCTGAATCTAGCGGAAGCACGGTATCATTTTGGGACCCTTTTTCCTCCAAGAAATATTTTCTAAATTCTACATTTGTGTAAACTTTTCAACGCAATAAATATTATTCCCAGGAGGGGCTTAGCTGTGTTCCGATAGTTCATCAAATAGCTTATTCTTTGTTCCCTGTATGTAACGTAGATAGAGTATAGTTGTGATACATACAGTTGAAGTGTACTAAGATACAAGGTTACTTCTAATCAGCACATGAGGATTGCATATGATTGGTTAACAGCATATTGATCACATTCAAATTACCTGATTAGATAAGTTTCATGAAGTAGAGTGGATTTTTTTCTTGCATTAGGGAAACTTCCTCTTCCAAAAATATAGAAAAAACAATATAAAAAATATATAATGTGAATTAGAGACACTATTTTATAGTCATTTTGGGGCCCCCTCTTAAGTTTTAGAGGGGAAGCTTGTGTTTCATGTGCCTTTTGGATAATCAGGCCCTATGCCCGAGACTTATCAAGAGCATTAATTCAAACAATACTTGAATGAGTCGGTTCCTGTATGCATTTAAAATAAGTGTTTGATATGCTATAGCTTCAGAAATTACAAATATTAAATCAGGGTTGGCAAGTTTTTGACGCATGACAGTTTTTACCGGTTTTAACCATGGTTTTTACCGTCATGTCAAAAACCTCCTTGTCAAAAATGTCAAAAACTGTCAAAAACCCATTTTTTAGTAGTTTGTTTTTACATTTTTTTTCATTCTATCTTTAATATTAAGTTGTTTTACATAAAATATTTAGTGTCAAAAAGACTTAAAGTATATTTATCCATCCAAGAAAAACAAAAAAGAATTGCATTAGAATAATACGTGTACATCTCTGTTAGAAGATCTCTATAATATCTTAAGCTGCTTAGCAAAGCCTAAAAAAATTTGATTTTCTGAAGAAATCCTGTAACCTATAAGTATTAGATTAAACAATGTGTATAATTTCGGTACAATTTATTGCATAGTTGAAAACAAAACTTTAAGATTCTACTTATTGAAGTGCAAATGAAAATCACCACAATTGCATTTATGAATACATAAGATATGCATTTTAAAATATTATATGGAAGAATATTCAAATTTATTCACTGCCAGTCTATGCTTAACATCTATTGTTATACAATGTAACAGCATTTTTGCATCTCTAAAATAATTTTAATGTACTTTATTAAAAATGTCTATTGAATGTTATTTAATAATTATAATAACATTTTATTATTATTTAATATTAATGTTAATTGCAGTTAGTAGAATCTATATTAGTAAAGATTATGACAAATATTGTTCTCTTCTTTTAATCTTGTATTTTTAAATATTTCCCATATTAGGAAATGATCTTCTTTTAAATAAATTTAACAAATGTAATTGTAAATAATAATAATAACAAGAACAACAAGGTAAAATCAATCTAGAAATGTATTGTATGCTACCTTACACCATAAATTGGAGGACAATCGAAAATGATAGGTTTTTGACGGAATAAACCGGTAAAAACACGGTTTTTACCACTGTCATGTCAAAAACCAGTTTTTGACGTCAAAAACCCAACGCTGTATTAAATACAATAGGTTCGTAACCGTTAAGTTGAAATTTATGTGCAGATTCAAAATTAAACTATACTGATGATAAAAAAAATTATCTGTTTTATTTCAGACAGAAAAGTATAATACATTTTACTTCAATTACTCACATCAAACTCTCTCATAACATACATCATGATGAATACGAATTATTTGCAAAGTGTTAAATGAAAATATGCAGAACTGAATTTTCACAAATATTCTGAAATATTTAGTTACATTCCAATCATCTGACTGCGATTTGGGAATAATACATTCCTTGGAATAATACATGAATCAAACAGTTTCTGCATTCATTTAAAATACGCATTTGATTTGCTTCGGATACTAAAAAGATTGTATAGAAAAGGCTTGTAGTTGTTAAGTTAAAATTTATATAAATATTCACATTTGAATAAGTTATAATTGATAATTATCGAAAGCTGTTTTGGTTTAGACAAAAAAAAAAGTCCTGACTACGATTTATTATTTTTGAACTGTCGCCAAACTGTAACGCAAAAAAAACGGGAGAACGTTGCCATTGGAATATCAAAATAAATAAATAAATAAAATATAAGAATTTAAGGACACAGTTGTTATTTTAATTAATGAAATAACTAATAAATCAGTAAAACATAATGAAAAATACAGGCAAATGTCGAATTAAAAACCACTTGATGACATAACAAACACGTATAATGCTTCTGACATCCAGTAAATGAGACTGCATTTTTGGCGTTTAATCTTACAGTTTGGCGATAGTTTTTTGTTATGAAAAGTGGCCGACGGGATAATAGGGAAGTACCAAAAATGTACACGCAATTTATTTGCTAATAACTACCATGATATTATTTTACTTTCAGATTTAATTAACTCGGAATAATGCCTGAAACCAGCTGGTCGTTCATGCCGGAAAAAAAAAAAAAGATTGAGAACAAAAACCTGGTTCGAAGACTCTCTCATTTCTATACTGAATGCCGTTAGATTTATTTACCTGTGGTGCCAGGAACTGGCTTCAATTGAGTTTTGTGAATACACATGCGAAGTGAATACAGATGACTAGTCAACAACACTATTGTTGATTAGGATAAGTACATGAGGGAGTTAAGTGCCAATTGTTTAATGTCTCGAAAAAAAGTTAAAATCGGTGGAACCAAGAAAGTAGACGAAAGTTTATTTACGAAAAGAAAAAACTAGTCGCCACCGTAATACTTACCCATCATGGATATGCATAATATAAAATATGAAAATAAAACATGTGTAAATTGTTTATAAAATGCATTGCAATTCGTATAAAATCGTGGCTTGATGACGTCCTAAACTTTAAATGCTCTATTACTGAAATGCGTATAAGAAACATCCTTATAACTCTAAAACTAATAATCCTATTAACTAACGGTTTTTTGCGTCGGATTAAGCGTCTTATTTCGAATTAAAATATATCTTTGAATTGAAATTTGGATGAAATACAGGGTCATGAAAAATCGAAGAGTGTGAAAAATAGAATTACAAATATCTCGGCAACTCATTATTCGACCAACTTCATTTTTTATGCAAAAATTGTGTTTTTTTATTGTCTTTTATATTCTTTCATTAAAATAAACAATTTCGAAAATTTTTATATACCTTTTATCAGAACGACTGTTTCGAGAGTTCAAAAAAAAAGTTCCGTATAATCGAGGTTACTGAAATTCAATAAGCTTCTTCCCATTATTACATACTATGTACATAACAAATTTCAAATCTCTATCTCAATTTGTTCGGGAGATAGAGCGTTTACAGACACACAGACACACAGACAGACAGACGGACGGCAATTTTTTTTTCTAAAAATATGTTTTTCGGAATCTCCAGTGTCTGAAACGTGTAAATCCGGCAAACAATTTTTTTTCGATTTTTAAAACGATTACAAGACTTACCCTATACTACGTATGATGGGTAAGTAAAAACAATGTTGGACCACCACAGTGGATATTTGGCTGTTTATCCTCTTCAGGCCTGAGGTACACAAATGTGGACCTATATTCTTTTCCTTGTAAAAACTAAACTGTTTCATTTTTTTGCATTTTTTCTTTACTTCTATATAATCGAATTTGTTTGTTTTAAAACAAAGCCAATAAATGGCAGCACTGATGTTTATTTCCTCGTAAAATAAATGCTATTTTTTTCTGAGTTTGCAAAATGTCTTCAAGACAGTGTGGCCAAGAAAGTAAGTAATTTTCATAATTATTTAATTTAAACCCTTTATACAATAACAAATTTTGAGAATTTGCAAATCATTTACTTGTTTAAAGACCTAAAATTTTTATTGTGTGAGTTTAGGTTATTGATAATTATAATGGTATTTTAAAGGGACTAGTAATTTCAGATCCATATTATTTGTGAACCTAAATTACCAGTCCACGAAAGTATCAGTTTTAGAAAAAATGCTCTTTCTGCCATCTATGGTGTCACTTAGTTTGTTCAAAAGCGATGAATGTGTATTTGTAGTGTTATTTTAATTTCAGGTCTCAAGAGGTGAAGCCTCGAAACCAAAGAATGTTTTCTAGTCCCCATTCCCGATCCTTGATGGCTGTGATTGAGGAAAGCGCCACGTATGGCAGTATTATTTTCACAGACTGTTGTAAAAGGTACAACACAGCATATATATATATATATATACAGGGAGGTCCTAAAATATATGTCAAAAATGTAAAGGTAGGTAGAGGGGACCTAAATAAGCATATTTCGTATAGGAATGTGGGTGCGGAAATCAAGCGTTGAGGCAGTAGAGGGCGCTGTTGAGGTCGGCGGATGAAAGCGCTTCGCTGGCTTGAATCGTCATTCTCCGCACAGATTTCGAGCAACATCCATCGTTACATCAATGTGGAGCTTGCCGAAATTCATTTCATGTATGAGGCTGTGCAAGGAAATGGGGCGGCTGCTCAAAGGGCCGAATAGGAATCTGCGGGATCGCCGAACATTTGAGCATCTTCATCGGGTATTGTGCAAGAGTGGATCGTTTTATGCTTGCAGGCGTAATACGGGCACTGGAAGATATCGCAGAATTTCTGCAGTAGACGAAGAAGTATTACGCACAGTAAAGGATAGTCCTTCAACGCACTCGAGAGTCGTTGTACGTGCGCATCCTTTGAGCAGCCGCTCCATTTCCTTGCGCAGCTCCATACATGAAATGCATGTCGGCGAGCTTAGGATTGGTGTAACGATGCATGTTGCTTGAAATCCATGCGGGAAATGACGATTCAAGCCAGCGAAATGCTTTCATCCGCCGAACACAACAACGCCCTCTACTGCCTCAATGCTGGATTTCCGCACCCACATTCCTATACGAAATCTGCTTATTTAGGTCCCCTCTACCTGCCTTTATATTTTTGACATATATTTTTGGACCACCCTGTATATATATATAAAAGTCAGCGAAATGCTTTCATCCGCCGAACACAACAACGCCCTCTACTGCCTCAACGCTGGATTTCCGCACCCACATTCCTATACGAAATCTGCTTATTTAGGTCCCCTCTACCTGCCTTTACATTTCTGACATATATTTTTGGACCACCCTGTATATATATATATAAAAGCCGGTTATCAACATTTCACTGTCAATCACAGTTATAATTTCGTATACCCTGACTGACTTACACTGGCGGTGGAACGAATGCGGGGCAGTACTAAATGACGCAATAAACGTCAGCGGGGCAATGCTCTCTAGCACTTAGATGGGTACCTTATTGAATTTATGTGGAGTCGCTTACATCCCAAAACTGAGATGATTTCAGAAATTCGGAAAGACATTTGCAATTTCATGCCTCCTGTTTAGATTTAATTTATGTCTTTTGTTTAGTATTTTTTATTTATGTTGTCTTAATAAAATTTCCATAATAATACATGTTCTTATTTTGTTTAATATTCTTATTCTTGGTTACAATTGGTGCCGCGCTAACGGAAAAGTGCTATTTCCTCTATCATTGCAGGTTACTTCGAGTAAAGCTAAAAAGTATAGTAGACCCATGGATATTCGTAAGTAAACGTTGCTAACCGTATATTATGATGAATGAGAAATAATAATAAAGAGTTTTTCAGAAGTGGTGGAAGTCTTGGTAGCTTGAGGTTGAAATTGTCCAGAACTTTGAAATTTTAGACTAGAAAAAATCGTTAAACTGAAATTAGTCTTCGTTATATATAATTTTATTCTTATGTTAGTTTTGTTAAAAATCAAAGTTCCGAAGAAAATTTCGCTAAATAGGGAATTTCGTAAAAGAGAAAGCCGCTCAAATAGAAGTTCAACTGCATTTTTTTTTCTTCGGATGAAAGAGGGTTTGACACGTCAAGAATATCCGAGATTAACACTAGATTTACGGGCATCCTTTTTTTACTCTTGAAATCCGAGACAGGTATATTAAAATGCAATGTTTTGTAAATTATTTATTTAAAATATATAGATTTTTATACACAATCGTCTTCAATACATTTTTTACATGTAAACTTTATTTTGGAAGTACTCTTTCCACAAACATACTTTCTACATTTAATGCAATTATAGTTAGACATTACATAGCCCAATTTGGCAACATTTTCGCACATTTGTATTTCGTACATCAAACAATGAATTCAAACTACAGTATTTCGTATTTATGTAGTATTTAGTTTGTCATGGTAGTCACTACCTAGTTCTTCAGCCAATTGAAAAATAAAATTCTTCTGATGATCGCCAAATCTAAAATGTTATAAAACACGTGGATTCTGCTTTCACTTGCTAGAAATTTAAAGCAAGTAAAAAAATACACAGCACGATCGAGGTTAAATGAAAATATATTGAAAAAATAAACGCAAAGGTAAGTTTTACACGGCGGTAAACATCTACCAAGCTACTTGCAGTCATGCTTTTTTTGAGTTTGTGGGACATTAAAGTATCGTCCAAAGTCGATTGCTTTTCTCCTTTCTTCAGGATGTTGAATAGATGAAGACAGGTCCGAATGCACCTGAGGCTCATATATTTTTATTTTTTGATAGTTAGCCGAGATAAAAATTCTAATGAACAACAAAAAATGGCGAGCTGCCGTCGTTTCGCCGATTGTGTTTAAGGGCTTTCCTCGGTTCTTTACGCAGACGAAAGTGAAGGGCTTGATTTTTACTGCATTTCGGAATCACGATTGCCGGGTCCCCCGTGCAATTACAATAAATAAATAATAATAATAATAATACAAAAATAAAATGCCACGGAAAATTTTGCCTTACCTCCTCGGTTCTAACGGTACCTTTCATTTAAAAAAAATAGTACTTACTATTTCAAAAAACATTTTTACTGAAGCTTGATTACGCGTCAGTCTACAAGTTTTCCGTTTTTTTTCTTTTTTCTTTTTTTTTTTTTCATTTTGAAACCACCGCATCCGTTTCCGGGAAACATATAAGCAAAAACAAAAATACCTGTATATTCGGGCACCTTTCCCTTTCTAACAGTGGCTTTTTTAAAAAAAGAATATCAATATTTTTGTTTCTGGGTATGTCCGGGGAAACCTCTATATTTTCAACGCAGGTTGTCAACACTGGAAGATATCATCTCGCGTTTTAAAAGAGTGAGGCGCGAATGCGCGTTTTATATTACGTAGGTTTTCTCAGAAATGTTTTGTCATAATTGAAAGTTTAATATAACTAAATGTCAGAAATAAAATCGACAATCACTGTAACGAGGATCCTTTAGTTCGTTTGGAAAGATATAAAATCATAAATAAAAATCATAAAAATTCAAGGTTCATCTGCGAAAACAGACCGGATCGTGCATAGCATGGCAGGTGTACGCTGCCGAAGGTAGTGGGACACCCAGTACTAAGTTTTTTTTAAATAAATTTAGTTAAAAATATAAAATCATACAAATTCGAGAGTGTACACTGCTGAAGGCAGTGGGGACCCTCAACATTAGGTTTCTTAGGAAAGATTTTCATTTAAAAATACAAAATAATTCAAATCTGATTTTATGTATATTTAAGGTTATTATAACGGCCCCAGGCAACGCCAAGTGGGTCAGCTAGTGTTATTCAAAGACAACCTTAGTCCAACAAATATTTACAGCAATTTATAAAAAATAATAAACTATCATATCCTCAGGTTATTTATGCGATACAACTGCAATTAAATCCATGTGCTGCAATAAAGAGAAATATACAAGAGATTCACTTGGTTATGTAATTGAATAAATACCTTTACGCATGAAGTAGTATGAGACAAGGATAAACACTTGAAACATCTAAGAGAAAATGAACTTTTCAGGTTGTCGGATATGAAAACACAGATTATGGATTTTATGAAACGATTTATCCATTCATTAACTGTCAATTGTTCTGTCATCATTTTATTACACATTTATATATGTATATAACTGTTTCTGGTGTATTTAAATATTCAAAACGTATTTAACGGAAATGGTAGAGAAATTAAATGAGTTGTTTATTGATCAACATTTATTTTGTGCGAGTAGCAGATAAAGATATGTGAAATTTCGTTTATTTATTCTAAAACAACTAAATAAAGGTTCTTCCTCTTTAGTTAAAATTTTGAATTTGGAGCGTTTTATGTTATATTTCAGCCAGTAAAGTTAAAAAAATCGGTACTTCTCTATTATCCCGTCAACCACTTTTCATAACAAAAACATATACCAAACTGTAACGCCAAATAAACGAGAGAACGTTGCCATTGGAATATCAAAATAAATAAATAAATAAAATATAAGAATTTAAGGACAATTGTTATTTTAATTAATGAAATAACTGATAAATCAGTAAAACATAATGAAAAATACACGCAAATGTCAAATTAAAAACCACTTGATGACATAACAAACACGTATAATGCTTCTGACATCACGTAAATGGGACTGCATTTTTGGCGTTTAATCTTACAGTTTGGTAATAGCTTTTTGTTATGAAAAGTGGTCGACGGGATAATAGAGAAATACCAAAAAATCTACCTAATTGTCAGAAAAAAATATTTAGCAAAGAGTACCATTAAATTTATTTGACATCTTTTTATGAATTTCTATTTTTATAGCCTTATATTTTTAATGGTATACCTTATATTTTTAATGGAAAACTAGCTATATATATAAAGTAAATTCATAGTAAAGTTTCACAGTATACTTTTAAGTTTTGTTTTTATTTTCTCATTTATATTATCAGTCGGTTTCTATGGACAAAGTTGAAATCCTGTTTAGAAATATATAAGTTTACTTAAAATATGAATGGATGGAAATCATTAGTACCTTAAACAAAGAAAGTCTTAGCGAAATAAATATTTATAGCAATTTATGAAAACAAGTAAATACTATATCTATTTAAACTATTTCATCATTTAAATTATTACAAGAAAACTATCTGTATACATAAAGTAAATTCACAGTAAAGTTTCACATTAAACTTTTAAGTTTTGGTTTTATTTTCTCATTTATATTATCAGTCGGTTTCTATGGATAAAGTTAAAAACCTATTTAGAAATATAAAAGTTTACGTAAAATATGAATGGATGGAAATCATTATTACCTAAAACAAAGAAAATCTCAGGGAAATAAATATTTAAAGCAATTTATGAAAACAAGTAAACCCTATAGATTAATTTATTAATTATAATGCTATGATGAATAAGGTTAACTGGAGGAATATGCCCTCCAGATTCGACCGGGATAGCTCAGTTGGTACAGCATGGCAGCTTCAGCCAAGAGATCCCAGGTTCGAATCCTGGCCCGGACATTTTTCGTCCAGTTGGAAAATTACAACTTGTAAGTAAACCCTATATCTATTTAAACTATTTCATTTAAATTATTACAAGAAAACTATCTATATGTGTAATTTATGCTATTATAAGTATTAGCATGTTCTTCATTGAAACTATTAAATTATTTAAAACTTTGCAACTAATCTATCTCTATATTATTAAACTATTTAAATTCAAATAAACTAACTATTCTCTGGATATTTATATTGGTATAACTGTATCAGTATGGGGCAATAAGGTATAAATCCAAGAAATTATCTTTGCATTAACGAATCTTAGGTAACATAATTAATGCTTGTGTTTGCAAATAAAGCACTGTGAGAAGTGGATAAACACTTGAAATGTGAAAGAAGAAAGTAATTTATCACGTAGACGATTATGAAACACAGAAGGAGTTTATGAAAAGATTTGGCTATTCATCAATATTTCACTGTCCTCTCATAATTTCATTATATTTCAATATATAATAGAGTGCGTTGGTGTAGTTAAGTATTCAAAACAGATTTATCGAAATGGTCAAGAAAATTAAATAGATTGTTTAGTAATCAATACATATTCACTTTGAGCTGATGTTAGAAAAGGATGTTCTGTCTATCTATTTATATCATAGATTTATATGAGCCAGGACATTGCTAATTAATTCGAGAGATTTGAAATGAAAGTTTTCAATTTTTAATTAAAGTTTGTAACTTTCTGTTTTTTAAAATAGTTTTACAAGAACAATAAATTAAACAAGAACGAAACTTTTGTACAATAAAATTTCAGACCTCTACGTACAGTAGATTTTCCTAGCCATCGCTAACAGACACATATATACAGGCACACATACGTCTAAATGCTGTCTGAACTAGGGATGGGGAATCGACTTTTGGTTAACAGGTTGCATTGTTCTAATGTTGAATAGGCAACAGGTTCCAACAACCTGTTATTTTTGTAACGTATAACTGAGCTCTATGATGGTGGCAACAGACGTTTTAAGTAAAAACCTTTAAATAGAATGTTTGAAATAATTTTGGACGCAAGTATAGGCGCTGTTTTCCGCTTAGATGAATCCACATCATTAAAATCAGTTTACAAGATTAAAACTCAATTTTTGAGCTACAAAAAATTACTTTGAATTTCATGTACTTTCAGCGTTTTATGGCACTAAAAACACGATTTTCCAATTTTGGTGACTAAAACACTGAAAATTCATAACATTCTAAGTACCATAGCTCGGTAAGTTTTGGTGATAGAAGAATAAATTTTTACTATTTAAATTGTTAGAACATGGAAAAACTATTTCTAAATAAAACTTATAGGACACGGGTATTGTATAAAAATTCTAATTTCTTAACTATTTAAAAAGGAATTTTACCGCAAATTGATTTTTATATGATGCAAAACAAAATTTGAGCCATTTTTGAAATTGAAACTATACTTCTAAAACTAGTGGTTTAGAAATTAGCTATTGGTAAACGATAAGAAGAGACGCTCTGTATAAAAATAAACACTTTATTCACAACATGATTTGTAGAAAAATGAAATTTGATCCCCGACTTCATTGCGACTATAAACGCATATCCAAAGCGAATCCTTGGGAGAGTAGTGACATTTGTTTGGTTTTTGTCTGATAAAACTGTCATATCATATAATTTTTTTTCAATAAAGTTTGTGTCCATTTACTAATTATTATTGTGTAATATATCAGTGGTAATTAAAAATTCAAATTGAGTATAATATGAGACTTTTAAAAATCAGGTATTTGTGCAGCCCAAAAAAAAAAATCACACCTATGGGAGAATGGCTCATACATGAACTAAGTTAAGTTAAATAAAAGAGTGAACTACTTTCAAAATTCAAATATATATTATTTGTTAACCGTTAAAGTTTTAAAGTTTAATTGGATGCTATAAAATAGGAGTCTACCATCGTATATATTATTTCTCCTGTCAACATCCCTTTTTCTAAGAAAATACGAAACGCAGAACGATGAATGAGATACCATATGAAAGGATTTTGAACAAGCTTCTGACAGTACAAATACATTTTCCTAAAACATTTTTTTGATTGAAATTTGCTGATAATTAAAAATTAAATCGGCATTGTTTTCATAAAGGAAATGAAACGTTTTCCTGAAATTAATGTTGCCACAAAAATAAAATACCGCATTATATCGTGCTCAGCAATAATTATAAAAAAAATTTGTAAAATAAAGATAGCTGCACGGGTTTATTTTATATTTATGAATAAAGAGCAAAATTTAAATTCAAATGCTCAATTTATTCTTCTTTGTCCCATGTTTGTCCCAAACAGATGATGTTATCTTCTAATGCATTTAAAATACGATTGATAATTTTTTTTTTTTGCTTTAGCTATCAGCGATCATTTTTTACTGTAACTTTGATGGGATAAATGAGCCGATATTCTGTCGACTAATGTTGTTTGCAGATATTTTTAGTTCTTATTTTTTATATATATAAATTTAAACTTGCATCTAAAAAATAATAAAATGCAGTGCGAAATCTTCGCACGGGTCCACTGGTTCTACTTTATACGTACATGCAAGATATTGAAAGAAACTTTATATGCAATGATATACAAACAAAACTGGATGGCTCAAGTTACCCCATTTATTGGAGTCACCTGGGACACATGTATAAAATCAATATTTGGATCATGCTAGATTGCTTTGAGGTGACAGACCCACAGGTTAGAATAAAAATACACAGATGCTCACACAGCAGAAACACAATATTTTATATTACAATGCTAAACAAATGAAATATCACCATTTATACAAAGTTCTTAACACTAAGTTATATAAATCAATAGAATGTTCCTACCATTTTACTTTATATGTACATTTAAGAAATTAAAAGAAACTTTATATGCAATGTTTATGAGCAATGATATATAAACAAAACTGGGTGGCTCAAGTTACCCCATTTATTGGAGTCACCTGGGACACATGTATAAAATCAATATTTGGCTCATGCTAGATTGCTGTGTGGTGACAGACACACAGGTTAGAATAAAAATACACTGATGCTCACACAGCAAAGACACAATATTTTTTTATTACAATGCTAAATAAATGAGAAATCACCATTTATACAAAGTTCTTAACACTAAGTTATATAAATCAATAGAATGTTCCTATCATTTTACTTTATATGTACATGTAAGAAATTAAAAGAAACTTTATATGCAATGTTTATGTGCAATGATATATAAACAAAACTAGGTGGCTCAAGTTACCCCATTTATTGGAGTCACCTGGGCCACATGTATAAAATCAATATTTGGCTCAAGCTAGATTGATGTGTGGTGACAGACACACAGGTTAGAATAAAAATACACTGATGCTCACACAGCAGAGACACAATATTTTTTTTTACAATGCTAAATAAATGAGAAATCACCATTTATACAAAATTCTTAACACTAAGTTATATAAATCAATAGAATGTTCCTACCATTTTACTTTATATGTACATGTAAGAAATTAAAAGAAACTTTATATGCAATGATATATAAACAGAACTGAGTGGCTCAAGTTACCCCATTTATTGGTGTCACCTGGGCCACATGTATAAAATCAATATTTGGATCAAGCTAGATTGCTGTGTGGTGACAGACACAGAGGTTAGAATAAAAATACACTGATGCTCACACAGCAGAGACACAATATTTTTTATTACAATGCTAAATAAATGAGAAATCACCATTTATACAAAGTTTTTAACACTAAGTTATATAAATCAATAAAATGTTTATATCATTTTACTTTATATATACAGTCGTGGAAAAAAACTGCACACCCCCACTAACTCTGCAACAAATTGTAGTAGAAGGAAGTGACTGGTGCCAAACGATTGGAAATGAAGTCTACTTTTAAATTATATATCTAAAATTTGCCTAAGGGGCCATCTACATATTAAAACAAGCCTAAAATTTATTTTTTTCAATAGCAACACCCACTTTTGACATGATATTGTAAATCTTCGGTTCAAACTATCTCTATATACAAAATTTTAAGTCATTTGGATGATAAGTTTTCGAGTTATAAACATTCAAATTTTAGAGCCTCTAATGTTAAATTACATTTTCATATTTTTATTACTATCTCCTGAGATTATAATTCTAATGTGTTAATTTTTTTTGGTTATAATACTAAAAAGCCCAAACATAAATATGTCAAATTTGTAATTTTTATAATTTTATTATATGAATTATGAATTATGAAATTAATATTCGAAAAAATTATGAATTGCAACCTACAATTTTTTTGATGGATTTATATTTATTATGTCCTGCTTTATGTGTATTCAAAATTTTAAATTTTTCTACCAAGTAGTTTTCAAATTATGCTTAAAAAACGGCAAGATGCTGCTTTAATGATGTGCATTAAAGCATAGTTTGAACAGGGATGGGAGCGCTCCGACTCGAAATCCCGATTGACACCACTAAATTTTAATAGTATTTGTTACCTTATTCAAGAACAAAATTTCTGAAATTCTTTACGTTGGAGAATACTATTAAAATTTAGTGATAAGAATCGATATTCGGGTCGGAGCGCGCTCATCCCTGTTTGAGAAAATATTATACTCATAGGGATTAAAACAAGATTTTCTCAAATCTTGTTAAATTGTTTGCAATATTACACTAAATGGTTGTTAGATAAAGTATTAACGCGAAAGTATTTGTTACTTAAAAATGCTAATTTAAACTTTTATTAACTTTTGTATATCAATCAAAAATTGTAATCTTTACAAATATGTATGGATGTTCGTTTTTATTTCATTAATAACGAACTTAAAATAATTAAATTTTTCTTCTATAACTTTCGTATTTAGATCTATTCGATTAAACAGGCTAATTGAAAAAAAAATACAAGTTATTTTTATGGTTTTCTGATAGGCAAGATTATTTCCCAATCGCTAGCAGTGTGCAAAAAAATCTAATAATAATAATAATAATAATAATAAATGGCAAACGGTAAGTTTTCTTGCCAAGAGGCATTAATGAGTTAATTGTAAAATTTCAAATGAACTACCAGAATAGGTTTAATCATAGAATTATTAACCCTATTCCGAAGGAGAATAACGAATGTAAAGTTATTCAGATGTCTTTATAACATAGATTTCGTTTTAGGTCTTCAAATAAATCGGAATATAAATCCTGCGACACCCCCGCCCCCTCCCCCTCGCTACTACAAAAAAAAAAAAAAGCAATGTCTGGATTTATTTTCAGACTAAAAAACAATTTATCTGCGTTTTTTTTTTTTTTTTTTTTTTTTTTTTTTTTTTTTTTTACACTTTGATTCCTTACGCTGCTTTATACTATTTTTTTAAATTCTACATTTTGTATTTGTCACTATTATTCACGTTTCTGACAATAAACTAAAAAAAAGGCGAGTTAAATAGATGCAAAATCTGAGAAACAGCATTATAAAAGCACCTGTAAAATTCCAATAACATTTACATATTCTAAAACTATTTTAATTACAAATAATCTTATGGTTTTTTAACCCCTTCGTGAAGTGCGTCTATTACAGAATTTTTAATAGTTTACCACCGGTTTTTTAAAACAGAAATTTTCGTCTGATTGAATCGTGGAAATGCTAAGATATAGTAAGGCAAAGCTTACAATAAAAAATAACTGGTGGGAAAAATCGAGGATTCTAAGCATCTTATGCGTCACGTATACGTGTCACTTGTCCCCAAGGGGTTAAAATCGGATAATTCAACAGTTGTAAACATTATTTTACCGCATATAACAATAACCGAAACTTATTAAGTGAGTAAAATGGTCATATCGGTAAAACATAATACATTAAAAGAAGTGACATTCTGCAGCATTTCACCAATCGTGAACCGAACTTCAATTTGGATACAGCCCCTTAAATATGCTCATTATAAAGTAATTAATTTCTCAGAAACTAATCGTAGGAATTTAATGAAATTTGGTATCTAGGCATACTTTGAACTGCAGATTTCAAATATGTTGTCAAATTTGAGTCTTGCTATTGAAAAAAACAAAGTTTGGGTGTGTTTTTATATGTAGATGGCCCCCTAAGCAAATTTTATATACATCATTTAAAAGTAGACTTTATTTCCAATCGTTTGGTACCAGTCACTTCCTTCTACTATAATTTGTTGCAGAGTTAGTGGGGGGTGTTCAGTTTTTTTTCCACGACTGTACACGTAAGAAATTAAAAGAAACTTTATATGCAATGTTTATGTGCAATGATATATAAACAAAACTGGGTGGCTCAAGTCATTTATTGGAGTTACCTGGGACACAGGTATAAAATCAATATTTGGATCAAGCTAGATTGCTGTGTGGTGACAGATGCTATAAACAGGTTAGTATAAAAATACACAGATGTTCAAGAGATTCAATATTTTTAATACAATTCTAAACAAATTAGAAATAATAATTTATACAAAGTTCTTAACACTTAGTTACATAAATCAATTGAATGCACCTGTTCCTACCATTTTACTTTTTATGTACACGTACAAAATTTACAAAAAAAAAAAAAAAAAAAAAAGAAAAAAAAACTTAATATGCAATGATATACTAACAAAGCTGAATAGCTCAAATTCGCCCATTTATTGGGGTTACTTGTGCCAGGCCACATGTATAAAATTAATATTTGACTCAAACTATATCGCTGTGAGGTAACAGACGCTATACACAGGTTAGTATAAAAAAACACAGATGCTCAAGAAACACAATAGTACTTTTTATTACAATGCTAAAAAAAAAAAAAAAAAAAAAATCATGATTTATACCAAAGTTCTTAACACTAAGTTATTTAAATTAATAGAATGCATGTGTTCCTATCATTTCACTTTATATGTACCGTAAGAAATTTAAAGAAACTTTATATGCAATGTTTATATTCAATGATATATAAACAAAACTGGGTGGATCAAGTTATCCCATTTATTGGAGTTAACTGGGCCACATCTATAAAAACAATATTTGGCTCAAGCTAGATTGATGGGTGGTGACATGTCCGTGTTAGTACATGGGTTAGTATATACACGCGTTAGTATAAAAGTACATAGATGATCGAAAAACACAATGGGTTCTTTTTTTATTACAATGCTAAATAAATGAGGAACCATCATTTATACAAATCTCTTAACACTAAGTTACGCAAATCAATAGAATACAGGGTGACTTTTAATTAACCTACAACTTTTAACTGAAATAATTCTTGAATCCTTGCAGATTTCCTGCTGTGATCTGCTGCAATTTTTTTTAATTGAAAATAACGTGGAAAAGGAATTTAACGGATAATATTTTCAAAGTGAGATCCTTCAGAGGTGATACAGTAGAGAAACTTAGTCACAAAGTTGTCAGTAACAAAATCGAGGGTTTCTTTTTTTATGCTTGAAAATGTTGTGGAAAAGTTATGGAATTTTTGAGGCTAATATGTTCTGTCAGCTTCTTTTTGTAAACTAAATCTTTCATATGACCGCAAAGATAGAAATCATATCTGGATTGATATCTGGTGAATAAGGTGGCCATTGTAATGCAGCAGGATAACGATTTGGGTATTGATAAGCTATAACTCGGTGCATAGGTCAGTTTCTGAATGTTGAAGACCACTTTCGTAGAAATAGTGTTGCATTTTCACCACATAAATGCTAATTTTTAACTATAAAAATACGATCTTTAGTTAAATATGACGCTTTGGGAGAGATCTTCAAAATTGCGTGGAACTGACACTAAACAAATTTCTTTTATACCCTCTGTCACTGCACGCATTCGTGCCACCATTTACAGAAGCTCTGAGAAGTTATTTCAGTTTAAAGTTGTAGGTTAATTAAAAGTCACCCTGTATATATATATATAATTTCCACTTCCATAACATTGTCTACAATGGGAAACACGACTTTTTGATGATTTTGAGCTTTTATGAATAAAATTTACTTGCATTTTTTCTTAAATTTATATCATGTCGCTAACAATATTATATAATTATTTAGGCTTATATAATATTGTTGATTTTGTTTTGCAGACAGTATTATATTTTCTATGTATTTTTACGTATACTATATTTATATGCGGCAATAATGAGAAACATTCCAAGTATTCTTCTTGCTATAACGAATTTTATGTGACATAATAAATACTTACCTTTGGAAATAAACGTAGAATCGTTTAGGTAACACGGAAATTTTATAATACGTAACAGAATAAATACTTAACATTACAGATGAGGTAATAAGGAAGTTGATAAACACTTGAAACATAAAAGAAAGAAAAATGACATTTCTGGTTGACGCATATGAAAATACCGCCTGTGGTGTTTATGAAAAGATTTGTCGATTCATCAATCTTGCACCTTCCTTTCATAATTTTGTTACATTTAAATACATGCAAGAGTGTTTTTGACAGAGTTAAATATTCTAAACGTATTTAACGATATAGGCAGAAAAATTCAGATTGTTGATCAAACAATAATCACTTTGGGATATAGCAGAAAAGGATGTTTTGAAATTTCTTTTATTTCTTTATCTATCTATATTTATAGCGTGGGTCTATAAGACATTAATTAATTCGAATTTATTAGGTATTTTAAACTTATTAATCAACTAGAATTTATTAATTATTTCGAGAAAATTGAAACGTTAAATTTCAACCTTTAATTAAACTTCTAAACTTTCTGTGTTTTAAAATAGTGTTACGAGTAAATAAAAAAAGGGAGAGAGATAATTTTTTAGTTAAGGTTCCAGTATGAAAACATTTATCTTATGGCTTTTTGGAATTTTTCTGTTCTTTTAACTATGAAATTCAATAGCTTAATGTTGAAAATAATATATTTTAAAATAAAATCAAAGATTCTTTTTTCCTCTGTGTGTGTGAAATAAATAGTTTTATTAGTGTTTCATCTGATAGTTTTTTCAGTTAGGCGATAAACTTTTAAGTTTTGTTTTCATTTGCTGAATTATATTAGGAATCGAATTCTATGGGTAAAGTAATTGTTTCGTAAAATATTTATGTAAAATTTGTCATAAGTAGAAATCATTATTATGTTATAAAAAGAAAACCTTATTTAAATAAATATTCACAGCAATTTGTGAAAACAAGTATATGGTATAGCTGTATTATGCGAAACTAAAATCTGGCAAACATCTAAGAGATTTTCTTTGCTTTAATAAACCCTATATAACAGTATAAATACTTATCTTTCCAAATAAAGTAATATATGGTGCGTGGACAAACACTTAAAACACGTAAAAGAAGGGAAATTTCCCGGTAGACGGATATGAAAACAGAGAACTTGTAGTTTATGAAAAGATTTGTCGATTCATCAGTCTCACACTCTTCTTTTATAACTTTGTTACATTTAAATACATTCATAAGCGATTTTTTGGGGTCGCTACGTATAAACAGAAATTTAAATAAAATGGACAAAATAATTCAATTGATTGTTCATTGACCAATATTAATTTTGAGAAAATAGCAGATAAGGACGTTTAGAAAATTGGTTAAGCTATTAGATATCTTCCATTATAAAAAGTGACAAGCTGCCTATTGCAGCTGTCCAGAGGAAAGCCCAAAAACCAGCCTCCATCCAAATGTTGATTTATATAATCTATGTATCTATATCTATCTATCAATCAATCTATCTATCTATCTATATATATATACATACATATATCTGGTATTAGTCATACGATAGCACTCGTATTTATTAACCGATTTGGATGAGACTAAGCATGTGTATAGGACTTATACCGGTCTTGACCGAGTTCGTGGACCAGCTTCATTCGCAATCTTGTTTCAAAATGGTGGTTAAAGAAATAAGGAAGTAAAAATTTCAAATGGAAATATATGTACAAACATATAGAAGTACTAGAAGTTTTTCTTTTAAATATTCGGCTTCCATACAATTATTCTGGAGCATTTTTTGTTTTACCTCTATCTTAAAATTGGCTGAGATATTACAGTTTGAAATTCTAGGGTGGCTGACATTTTGACACATTGAAAGCAGGATTCTTTTATAAACGAGTTTAGTTTATGAATTTTAGCAAACGTGGTCTCATTTTTAGGTGCGTTCGTAATTATATAAATACGTAGCACCTATAGTCGTCGTTTGGTCCGTCCGTCTGTCTGTCTGTCTGTCCGCATGTAACAACGCAAAAACTACCCAACCAAATGGTTTGCAATTTAAAATATATTATCTTTGCAGAATTTTGTCGAGACATTTCAAATTTTATTAAAATCGAATCAAAACTTTAGGAGATATTAATAAAAATATTTATTAAGAAATTTGAATTTTTTTTTTTTAAATCGGTGCTTTTTTGTTATAGGAGCTTCCGAGGTTTAATCGTCAAGCGACCGAGATACTTATTTTATGACAGAAATTAATCTGCAGACGATATAATTCATTTCACAGAATTAAAAATCATCAAGATCTGAATATTTATATAACTAGCTTATGGTAAAGATACCATATATATCTTTTTCAAAAGTTAAAGAAATCTATATTTTAAGTATTTTATTAAATATACTTTCCCCTTTCTACATTATCGTAACTTATATACATTCCCGGCTGTTAAAACGCGCACCTTTTTATCATTCTCTTTCAACGATAACTTTTAGTCAAAATCATACATATTGTTTGTAAATTATCATTAACGTACTTTATTCGGTCTCCCACACATCAATGTAAATGAAATTATCCAAGGCATAAAATGTTTCCTTTCTCATGGTCAGTTTTGACTTCATACTGAATCCAGATGTTAATTCCGTCTGAGTGACGCCTTATAACATATTTCTGAAATATCTTTCCTGCATTTTCTCAAAACAACTAACCACTAAAATTCTATTTCACTCTCTTTTTGCCAAAGTGCAATCTTCGCCAATAAAGATTTCCCTACCAATGACGTCAATTATGAAGTTGATATGATGTATATGTAACGGTTACAATTCCCACGCAAAATACAATACTCTTGGCTCTAAAAATGAAAATGGTTTGGCATACTTTCCAACGCACGCTGTCATTATCAAAAATACACTTTCCTCTCTGATCTCAGCGATGTAACATCTCTAAAATATTCCGGCCCCTTGGCCACCCTTATGGTACTCTCACAAAACACTTTGCCTCTTTTTAAAATACGGATATGCAGCCTAAGTTCTCGATATTCTTACTTCGCTCCTCTGTCAAAAATTTGGATTGTCACCCCATGATACAAGATGTGATTCCTTACACCCGCGATTATTAACTGTGGAATAACTTCATAGATATGTCTTATTTTCATCGTTTTAAAATAAAGAAAAGATGTTTGTCAAATACTTCTTGATTCTTCCTCGTCGAAACAAACTTTTCCAGTTCTCAGCAGGATGTCGTCAACTTGAGTTATTACGGGAAACAACATATGCAATTCACTATACGTCACTCGGGACCTAAATGCTTATGTCCCACCGAAAACATTTTTCCCATCGTTTTTCTGTGCTACTACAATCTTCGACTATTTCTCAATCTCCGAACCTTCACCAGTTTCTTTATCATATTAAGATTGGTGCCGAATTTTCATGAACTGGATTTTTCACAAAACAATTTCCATAGGGTGTGCGCCAAGGAACTCTATATCAACTACTCAATGTGTGGATTTTTTTATTTTTCTGCTGTCGTGACTCCTCTTGTGTCTACATCTTCGAAATGTGCCTGAATTTGTCTACATCTTCGAAATGTGCCTGAATTTGTCTACATCTTCGAAATGTGCCTGAATTTTTCTACATCTTCGATATGTGCCTGGATTTGTCCTGCGGTTCATGTTAGTTAAATATGCCTTTTCCGTGCCGCGTAAGTGATAAACTGTTTCAACCTAGGATCTTTTGTGCAGTTTTTTTTAACCTGTGCCTGTGATAAATACGCCTTCAAAAAAAAATTGCCTTCAAAAAATTTTTTTACTTTCAAAAAAATAAAAAAAGAAAGAAAGAAAGAAATTCCAGCTGGATATATAATTAACATTTTTTTCTCGCAGTCCTTTTGGTGCAACTTATACTTTTCCAATGTGTCACGAGTATAACTTCATTAAACCGATTCTACATACGCTTTCATTATTTCAAAAAGTTTATCTTTCTTCGTCGATTAAATTTCTCCAGTTTACAAGTGTGAAATATGCCGCTAATTTCAGTGAATTTCAACTCATGATTATGCACTGTGTGGTTTCATCATATAAATACGAGAAACTTTGATTGTGTTTCGGCATAAAAAAAAAAAAAAAAAAAAAAAACACCAAGAAACTCAATGTGCTCCTCGAAGTGACTTCCTAATCATGCGTTTCGGTTCTTATAATCGGAAAACTCTTTCTAACTTAGTTTCGATAAAAATTCAAGGTTATTGAATGCCTATCCATCAGCTTTAACGAAAACTTTTGTTTTTAATTGCCTTGTAACAATCAAGTAAGAAGAAAATAACTGTGCTTGCAAATGTTGTTGAACTCTATCTCCGGTTAAAATTTATTCATTCCTCCAAACTTCAATTGTGTTAAAGGAATATTTATTCATAGTGATACAAATCACAAAATCCGTTTTCATCTGTGTTAATTTAAAAGAAAAAATATGTATATTATTTTCGGTGTTTTTTTTTTCTATAGCTAGGTGTTTTCTGAAATTTGTTATACAATGGATATTTACTTGTGTTACAGGTAAGAGTTTTATTCTTAATGTGTTGATAAAAAAAAAAAAAAATAAGGAAAAGAAAAAGAAGAGCAGAAAATTCTTATTTTTATTAAAAATTTAAATTTTATGAAATTAGTTTTCTATGGTAATTTCAAATGATATTTTCATGTTTATGATGGGATAAACTTTGACAGTGCAAGAACTGTAATATATTTTTTAAAAAAAGCCACTGCAAGAACTTTTAAATATTTAATAACGTGTATATTTTAAATCGTTCCAGAGGTAGTTTTGTATATTTGTGGCGTACAGGTAAGAAGCAGATTGTTTTCTAACTGTCAGAGATCTTTCAAAGTTTAAAATGATACTAAATTTCACTTATATCTGAATTTTTTCATGACTGATAAATTTTATTCAAATTTTGCTTCGTTTTATTATTTTGTTGTATTTTTATGCATTTGAAGCCACTGCTTATCATTTTAGAGATCTCTAATGTTTTAAATATTTTAATCTAAAAAAAAAAAAAAAAAAAAAATTATCAGTTTTTGTTGTGTTTTAATTTTTGATATATTTCTATTCACATTTTGGGTTGCATTCAGTTTTTAACTCTAAGTTAATAATATATTATGGTAAATACTGTAAATATGATCTCATGATATGATTTTAATTTATACTGTAGGTATGCACTGCTTTGAGTAAACTCTGCTCTTTTTATGTATCTGGTCTTGTGTATTGTACTGGTGTATTTATACCCTCATGCCATTTTTATCATATTGGTAAGAAGATATGACATTTTAAATTTTTGCAATGCATGCACTCCCTTCACCTCTTTTAATGTTTTGTGTATATCTTTTCCATATTCATGCCTATTAAAAAAAAATACGCAAAATAAATCTAGGACCAGAGTGCAGAAAATGGCATCCACTCAGGCATCACCAGTATCTGAAACTACTGTTTCTATTTCCGAACAAAATCAAATATTTTGTGATATTTCATGGTCTTATGTATTCAGGGATTTGTTAAAAGGTGCTCCAGAGTTTGTTAACTCCCAATTAAATGAGCTGCATGATCACATAAATTTGCAGGACAATTCTGCTCTCTCTGCCAAATTATGCAAATTTCAGGTTGTTCTGGAACGCCAATTTGACAGTCTTTTGCAGTTTTATGATATTTTTGTCATGAAGGAACTTGATAAATTGGTACTAGACAACAAAAATTTAATTTCTCTTAATAAAAAATTATTAGAACGGCTTCACGCCCAAAAGGTAGAAAATATACATGAGGTTTTTAATGATAAAAATGTAAGTAATTCTCCCCATAACTGTTATATGTTACCCCGAAATGTGCATAATATTTTTACACAGACGGATATTTCACAAATTACTGATGATGGAAACACATTCGATGATTTAGCACATAAAAAAATTGATATGCAGCAATCAAATACGTCTAGTAAGCTGGATCTTTCAGAAAACATTCCTATTTGTTCACCTACAAAAATGCATCATAAACCGGTTCGCATCATTATTTGTAAATTACCTTTAAAATTTAATATACCAGACATTTTATTTGAAATTTCTGATATTCTTCAAAAACCAGTGTCCTCTATACAATTTATAAGGAAATGTAAACTTAGGGATACAGATGAGTACAACTGGATATTTGAGATGTCGTTTCCTATTGCAAAAATATTACTGGAGCTTAAACAAATAACTATTGAAGACAAAAAATATCCTGTAATCAGATTTATCCCTGTAAAACGTTGTTTTAGATGTCATTCATTTTATCATATTGCACATCAGGTATGTCTTAATTCTATAAAATGTCCGATTTGTGCAGGCCAACATAACAATCTCCAGTGCACAAACTCTCCTAAATGCATTAATTGCATATCAAATAATGAAAATAACAAAACTAATTTTAACATTTCTCACACCGTATCTTCGCCAGGGTGTCCGTCAATAAAGAAATATATTGATGAAGAAAGAAATACCTTTCGAAACTCTAATATTAATGATAAGATGCTATATTATGATACTCTTTGCATATCTATATTTTTATTATATACTGTCACAAATATTTTACTCCTTTTCTTACTTCGATTCAATTTTTGGTATTTTTGATACACTTCCCTACTATATGGGTAATTTTTCCAGACAACTCCTCTTATGAATATTTTTCTTTCTATTTCACAAGTTAATGTTTTTGTTGTTTACACATCTGTGTGTATAGATGGTTCGTCTCTTTTCGTTTGACTATTTAGCGCGCGAAAATGGTAGGGCGATTAGAGGTATATTTTTATGTCGAGATTTTTTTTTGGTGCGGGTCGTCAGAAAAAATTTTTCGCATTTGAATAAGTGTAACTGATCCGTACACACAGCTTAATTTTACCTTTTATCTTCGTTGTATTTTCGACATTTCAGGAGTAGACAATTCTTCTTCTTTGCATCACTATCCTTTTAAAATAAAAATAATAGAAATAAATAAAAATAAATTGTTATTAAAAATTAAGGCAAAATAAATTCGGAGTCGCATCTTTTCCTTTGGCACATTCTTGCAGAAATTCACATCAAACATTTTTTAATTTCCTTTGATAGAAATAGGTAATGATAATTTTTTTAAATTAAATTAATTCTTTTGGTTCTGTTTTTCTCTGTAATCAGAAATTTGTTCATTCTTCTAAACTTCGGTTGTGATTAAAAAAAAAAAAAAATTCTTTGTGGTTCTGATTCCTTTTGTTTTCAGAAATATAACTTATTGAGAGCTGATACTTTTGTTATCAGATTATTGTTTTGGTGAGTCCGATTCCTAGTTTTCGGATATATAACTTATTGAGGGCTGATACTTTTGTTATCAGATTATTGTTTTGGTGAGTCTGATTCCTAGTTTTCAGATATATAATTTATTGAGGGCTGATACCTTGTTATCAGATATTATTTTGGTGAGTCTGATTCCTTTGTTTTCAGATATACAATTTATTGAGCTCTGATACCCCTTGTTATCAGAAATTTCTTTTGTGTGACTGGTTCCTTTGTAACCAGAATTTTTTTTTGTTTACCGTTTTCTCACGTATAGTTTTCTCCGGTCTGATTCCTTTGTAATCCAAACCTTTTCTTTTTTTTCCTTTATTCATTATTACTACACTTCTATACTTAAGATTCGTATTCACTGATAGGTATGGTCAAGCATTCACACATACCGTTTATATTGTTCGCACTTCACATGTTAGTGTATACATTAATTTCTATTGCTCTTTATATATACACTATGTCATCGTTTTTTTTATTTTCAAAGTTACATCACTTTACATGCCACCTTCACTTTATCAATTAGAAAGAATTTTTGAACTTTATTTCAGTGGATAATTCCCATAATCGTTCTTAAAATTTGGAATTATGTTAAATTTTTTAATTCTATGATATGCCTTCTTACTTCGATAACGTACATGTTGCTTTTTCTAAATATTGTTCAGGTGTAAACATCTCTCTCTCATCGAACATACATAATGTTAACACCTTTACTTCACACTATATAGATTATAGTGATATTTTAGGCATTTTTATTTTTTATTTTTCTCACTTGTAGAAGCAGATCCTTCATTTAAAAAATTTTTTCACAATTCTTCTACATTTATTCATCGTATAGTTTCTTTTAAATATTTCAGAAATTCTTTTGAGATGCCTTAAAAGTTGTTATATAAAGAAATTTATTAATTAAAGTTAGATATAAATTTTAAAAATGATTACAACTATTATGGGTTATTTCAAAATTACTTATTCAATTGCTATTTTAATATTCGGTAAAGATAATCCCTTTTAGGTACTATAATAATTTAATAGTTTTCCCAGTTATATAAAATAATAAAAATAAAATAAAATAAAGATTATTTAGGCAATTATTAAAAATTACAAGGTGGTTTTGTAAACTGTTTATGCACATTTCCCGATTAATACACAGAATTTTTACATTTTTCGTTTGGTATATGTGTTTTGTAACCTCTATTGTGTCATTTTTATATTGTATAATTGTAACTATTTTTTTTTTCAATATTGAAATATTTGTGTTTATATTTCACTATGGCCAGAAGTTAAAGTGAAAAGTTTAATTGTGCACATTCTAATCTTCGAAATAAAATATGAGACAAAATGTGACTATTTATGCAAGTGAACTAATAATATTAAAATATCATTTGGCATGCCATTTTAAAGAAAATGATATATTTTTATGCAGCCAAAAACAAATATATTCATGTTGATAATGGAACTTTTGAAAGCTACTGAAATACATGCTGCTGCAATTTGAAAATTTTATTGCCATTTATTATACTAGTATGAAGCTTTATGGTAGTACTACATTTTTTTTATTTACATATTGTATGCATACTTATTTTTTATTATTTTTATATATTGATATTGTGTATTATATTTTCAGGGTGACATTCTAAATTTTTGACAGAGGAGCGAAGTAAGAATATCGAGAACTTAGGCTGCATATCCGTATTTTAAAAAGAGGCAAAGTGTTTTGTGAGAGTACCATAAGGGTGGCCAAGGGGCCGGAATATTTTAGAGATGTTACATCGCTGAGATCAGAGAGGAAAGTGTATTTTTGATAATGACAGCGTGCGTTGGAAAGTATGCCAAACCATTTTCATTTTTAGAGCCAAGAGTATTGTATTTTGCGTGGGAATTGTAACCGTTACATATACATCATATCAACTTCATAATTGACGTCATTGGTAGGGAAATCTTTATTGGCGAAGATTGCACTTTGGCAAAAAGAGAGTGAAATAGAATTTTAGTGGTTAGTTGTTTTGAGAAAATGCAGGAAAGATATTTCAGAAATATGTTATAAGGCGTCACTCAGACGGAATTAACATCTGGATTCAGTATGAAGTCAAAACTGACCATGAGAAAGGAAACATTTTATGCCTTGGATAATTTCATTTACATTGATGTGTGGGAGACCGAATAAAGTACGTTAATGATAATTTACAAACAATATGTATGATTTTGACTAAAAGTTATCGTTGAAAGAGAATGATAAAAAGGTGCGCGTTTTAACAGCCGGGAATGTATATA
This sequence comes from Maratus michaelseni, assembly GCA_963931845.1. Classification (NCBI taxonomy): domain Eukaryota; kingdom Metazoa; phylum Arthropoda; class Arachnida; order Araneae; family Salticidae; genus Maratus; species Maratus michaelseni. The sequence continues at coordinate 111,424,888 of OZ007598.1, read as the reverse complement.
AGTTACGATAATGTAGAAAGGGGAAAGTATATTTAATAAAATACTTAAAATATAGATTTCTTTAACTTTTGAAAAAGATATATATGGTATCTTTACCATATAGCTGATACATATATATCTGAATCTCTATAATAAAACTGTAAGTCATGTGACTGTCCTCAACAGTTCCGGGATGCCGCATCGCTTTTTCTTATGCCAGGCGGCCATTTTTATTCAAAATTATTTTTGCAAATAAAACTGCATAAAAATTACATTTTTAGAAAGATCGTTCAAAATAAATTAATATTTGAGAGATGACTTACGTTCAATTATGTATACATTCTGCAATAACTTCAGTTTAAATTAAGTTCGCAGTTAAAATTCTCTATTTATGAAAGTAAACAAAGAAAAAAGATTCATTCGTTGTGAATGTTTAAAATATTAAACCATGAATTTTTGGATTGCTGCCTGGCGTAAAAAAAATAATCCGCACCAGTGAGACAGTCAAAGTTTACCTTAATTCTGTTCCATACAACTCAACTTCCGGATCTTTTTTTGACGTAAGTTGAACTCATGTAATAATATTTAATGGATCAAATTTCGAAAAGAATTGTCAGCTTTTATTTTTTGCGCGTGCAAATTAGAAACGATACTTTAATTTGAAATCAAATGTTTTGATTTATGATAATTATTATTTTTCTATTTTCTATTTTAAATGAAAAATGTGAACGTCATGTATTTAAAATTGAAACAGCTGTCACGGACGCAGCGGGTTTGGCGCGATTTTTGTTTTGCGCCAAATATGTTTAAGAATCTCCGCATTAGCGAACATATTGCAAGTGATAAGCAAACGAACATGAAGCACAAATTCTTAAGTGGGTTAAGCGGTTTTTGTCAAGAAAGATGAAATACATAACAACAAAAAATATGCGAAATGCTACCGCGATCGCAAAAGTTTTTGATTTGTCTATTAGATTTTTCCAGTTTTGCCAGGGATTAAGGAAAAAAATAAATTATTATGAATAAAAATAATTTGTTACAATGCTTAACATACATTTAAGGGCGACCAAACTGGTCGCCGGTGGCGGCTAGTATTTATATAACTAGTTAAGATATTTGTATGAACAGTGTCATAAAATATATACTTAACTAGCTGTTTAACCCGTTCTACGCACGGGATATCATGAATTTAATTCTAAAACGTGCGTACGAACGCACCTCGTTTGTAACGTTTGACGTACAATTTCCAACTTGTTTTTTTCAGCGTTGTAACATTGTATTCCAACTCTCATACGCTTAAAACTATATATTCATATTAGCAGTGACAAATTCAACCCAAACTTGGCGACCAAAAATAAATCACCATAAATGAAGCCAGCTTGGTTATAGCTGACTAATTAGGCGAAATTATCATTCAAATCCAGTATTGACGAAACCTGGGAATGAATCTTCTATAATCGGGTTCCGCGCTGTTTGGCTTCGTTTGTTTAAGTAAAATTAGCTGAATTCTAAAACAATGAATAGGGAAGCTACGTTTTCCTGCCTGCAAAGGCCCGAAAGAATTTTGATCTATGAATTTATTATGTAGATATGAATGTGACATTGACATTGTTCGTTGATTCGACAAAACTGAAATGCAGGTTTTTAATCTTTAATTAAATTTCTAAAGTTTCAGTATTTTAAAATATATTCAAATGTAATATTATGTAAATCATTATCTTAAGAAAGCACACTGTAAAAACATTCCGAAAAATAACTGTTAGCTAAGATAACTGCTGAAAACATTTATTTTAAGAAATTTTATAAATGTCTTGTTTATTTTTATTTTTTATTATTAATTAAAAGAATATGAAAACACAGAATATGAAGTTTGTGAGAAGATTTGTCAGCTCACCAATCTTACATTTTTCATTCATAATTTTGTTGCATTTCAATCCATACATGAGTGTTTTTGGTGCAGTTAAGAGTATTCTCTAATTCAAACTGGCTGCTTTCTGACACATTTTTAAATTAATTCGTAATCGCAAACATATCACATTGGCGAATGATCTTGTTAAGAAACTATGCAATAGAACTGATTTTTCAGTTTTTCGGTAAAGGCAGAAGATTTTTCAGCTGTCAAAATTAGCGTTTTGAGCCGAATTTTCGGACGCGATAGCGCAGGAAAGCAAAAAATCTGCCGTTCAGAGAGACAATCTCTTATAACTCAAGATGTAATAATTTATCGGAAAAAACCCTGTTTAATAACCATTATTATTGTTCATCTCAATAATCGTCCCTGCATGTATCATGTTTTTATGTTTAAAAGTGAGTCAGAAAGTTTCGTGTTATTGAGCAGAAAAAAAATATTTTTTTTAAGAACCGCCTTAAGTATTCAGAGAGATTTAACAAAATGAGCATTTTATTGATCAGTATTCATTTTGGATTGATAGCAGATACAGATGATGTAAAAGTTTTGTTTATCTGTTTATTTGGCTATAAATAGATAGCCTATCTATTTATAGCGTAGGTTTAAACGGGATGCTGGAATTATTCATTAACTTCAGAAATTTGGAATGAAGACTTTCAATTTTCAATTAAACTTTTAAATTTTCTTTGTTTTAAAGTGTTGTTTAACAAATGTGCAGTAAAAAAAATTATTGACAGAAAAATTGATCATTTGAAAACTGATTTGACAAAACTGGTTTGACAAAAAAAAAAATTGTCAGTTAAGAAAAAAAAACTACTAATTGAATCATTTTTAGTCTTTGTTTTAAAAATTTTGTGTTCTTAGTCATGAATACAGTCTGCAGCATTTCGTTTTTAAAAACAGAAAGTTTGTAAGTAAAATCCAAAAATCTTTTTGTAAAAGAAATGAATTTTATTTTCTTTTACAGTTTTTTGCATAAAGTCATATAGATTTTTTCACAATGTATGTATTACAAAAAATGTGAAAGCAATTTCTGTAAAAACCATAAAAAAAAAAAGAAACAAACTGTAAAAAAATTCAATTCTACCGAAAGAAACTGTGATATTAGACTGTGAAAGACTGTGATATTAGGCAACATTATTTATTTTACAGAAAAGAACTTTTCTTTTTACGAATGTTTAGTTACATAGCAGTTATACAACGATAATATACTATTTTACGGTTAAAAATGAATTCATCTTCAAAATACATACTGGTTTCATATGTTAACATATTATGCAATTATTTAAAAGGAAAACATTTGAAAATGATCTTGAATTTTTTTCTTATTTTTTTACTTATTGTTTTATTTTATTTTATTTTATTATTATTTTTTAAATACTATTGGATTTATTTCACATGATAAATTCCTGCACTTTCACAGAAAAACTTTTTCTGCATTTATATCTTACTTTTATAATATTCGTATTGAAACTCCGTTAATCTTCCAAGAAAAGCTTTTCGAGATTTATGGAAAAAATAAATAAAAAACACATACATTTTCGGTCGAACGAATCCACATTTCCTTTAGACTATGTGTCCCAAATAAGCTATACATGCTTAAGATGATTTATAAGCAATGGCTTGAAGTAGCTTTACAGTGCTTAAGGATTTGCCTTAAATGTAAGGTTCTTAAAGAAATAGAGTCAATCCAAAAAGTATATTTATGTATTTTATTAGGTTTAGAAACTTATATCCATCTAATATATGAAAAATAACTACAGCTAAACATAAATACTTACTTATTGAAAGAGATGAAAAAATGTCTGAAAGTTTCCTTTATTTAATGCAGAGTGAACAAGGAAATAGGTACAGATTTATAAATGTTTTACAAGCAAAAGAGAGAACATTGGAAATAAATAAAAAGAAACTGTCCAGTAAAACTAAAGTCATTGAGCTCAAAGGCTATTCACACTAATTGTATATTATACTATTATTTCAAAGAATTTGAAATAAGCCCCTCGAAAAATAAACAAATCGACAATATATTAAAGGGGGTCATCACACCGTTCCCCTCCTTATAATTAAACAATGAACTGTTAGGGTGGTTTTTTCATTTATTTTAAATTTTCCATATTTTCTTTATTTTTTTCTATATAAGTTGTAGTCCACCCCCCCCCCCCTCTTTTTTAATAATCCTAATGTTTTTCATTTAATATTCTCTTTATTTTATTCCATTTAAGTTTTACGATTCATAGCCCCCCCCCCCCCTTTCTCTACTGTTTTATACCATTAGTTTTCAAATTCAATGTCCCTTCTAATTAAATTCATATATTTTATATTTTCCCTGTAAGTTAAATTCTCTTGCATGTGTGGTCCTGTTACCCTGGGAAATTTTACAATGCTCTGGGAACTTTAGCAATAAAAAACCTATTTTCCATGCGACGAATAATAACGCTTATTGTCAGAAGCTTTATGACTCTCTTACCAGTCCAATTATTCTGTTTACGAAAACAACTTTCACGTGGGAGGTCGCTGATATCAGCTGTATTTATCTCTTCGTGGGAGAAACAGAGGCATAGCACCTGCACTACATGCCTGCATCCCTTTCACAAAGTAGTTTCACCCACGGGAGGGTGACAGCCAATGGTGTTGCATTAAAATATTCGGAGGGAGTGGTTTGTTGTCCTGGGATTGCTTAGCGCGGGAAGAATGTAAGTGCGAGAGGGTTGTTGTTTAGTTTCGGGGAGGGCGTATGCCCCCCCCCCCCCCCTTTGAGAGTTTTTTTTTCCTTTCTGATGATGACCAGAGAATTTGGGAGAGAAGGTCTAAGAAGAGGCGAAGAGAGAGCAAGTTGACTTATGACTGATACTCTTAGCTAATAGTAGATCTTTCCTTAAATATGGAGTTGAATATAGAGAAGTCTTGTGACCTGCAAAAACTCATCGATGCGATATTGTGAATCCGTATTCGGAATCGAGATTTATCACTAAAAATTGCGATGTTTAAGAACACTGTATCAAGATTAATATGCACCCATTAATGTGCAAGACTGGAGTCATCACTGTCAAATATTTAATCATGGAGCAATCACTTTAAACTAGGAGCTGACCGGTGTTAGCGCTGTCACTTGTTAGTGACATTACGTTTAGTGGAGTAGTAGCCTAGCCGAACAATCCTTTGTAAAGTATGTCAATGCCTCCCAGAAATGAGCTGCCAGAAGCATTGATGTGTCTCCAAGTCTCTTTTTTCAACTTGTGCTAATATAAGGAAACGCGTTTCGAATAGAAATTGGCTGATGACAGTCTGATTTGGATTAGAGAAGTGATTCCCAGTTTTTCTCAACCTAAAGCCTTAGAAAGTCAACATCGCGGATAGACTCTTTGACTGAAGATGGCCAGAATAACTTTTAAACCATTTAAGTGCGTGAACATCGAGTGTTATGAACTTTAAAAATGAAAAACTGATTGTGAGTATTTTTTTTATATGATTCCTTATTATGTTGTCAATATCATATTTTATTTATTATTATTATCACATAAGAAGCAATAATATAAACATGTGTATGTAAATACCTGACCTGTTCTTCTACATATAAATCTTGAACTACAGTATTAATTAAATATTGTCTTAATAAGTAAACTTTTTAAAGAATGAGTTCATGTTGTGTTAAAAAAAAAAAAAGATTATTAATAAGTTAATAATAAACCAAATTCCTGTTGATAATTTGTCTCTTTTCTATCTGTTTGCAATTGTAGAAATTCATTCTTTCTTACTTCAATTTAATTTTACCTTTTAGAGAATGAAGAGTTTTGTTCAATTATTTAAATAATCAGAGCAGATAATTACCAAATATTTAAACCTTACTAAGCTTAATTTTCCTATGATTGTGATTCCAATTAATTTTCCTTTATCAATAAAAATAATATAAGTAAATTTAAATTCTTAATTTGTTTTTGAAAATGTTTATTAATTTAATTTTTTTTTAGAATTTTAAATGGCCTCTATAAAATATTGTGAAGTGCTTTTATTTTCTTTTATAAAAAAAAGGATATAATTAATAAAGTAAATTTAACCTGCTCTTAATTATAGTAAAGGAATGAAGATGAGTACGAGAAATTTAATATCAACTATATTTAACTTTTAAATATTTTTAGCTGATTTTAAGATAGCTAACTTACACCAATTCCTTATTGAAAGAAAGTTATTTTGTTTACTTTTTTTTATTGAAATGATATCAACCACTATACCGCTCACGATCTGGGTTTTGGCGAATTCGTACATTGTTATGGTCAGGTTTTGCAACTTTAATTATTTATTTATTTCCTTATTTTAATTAACTTATTCTTTTTTTGTGCCTTTCGAATTTTTGAAAGGATTACAGGTCCCCTTTTAATGTTTTTTTTTAATTCAAAATCTATCCTATAAAGTTTTAGTGAATTTCATTTGTATTACCATAACAATGTCCCAATCCGTCAGACCACTTGTTGGGTATATGAGATATTGTGATAAATGAGAATTTTGTTGACACTCTTTTTGCAAATGTATTCATTTACCTAGTTAATTTTGGTTATTCAGAATTTATTTGGTTTGCTTTGCTTAATGTATCTCTCTGTTTAAGTTTTTAATTGGTAATTATTTAAATTGTTTTCATTTAAAAAAAATCAACAAAATTCATTCGTTTGGTTATTTGTCACTTTATCAAAACACCCAACAGAACTTCCATAGCTAATCAGAGAAGCATCTTATTACAATGAACATATGTACAAAATTGAAAGAAAATCGAATGATTCTGCACGAAAAACCCATTTATCTAAATTAAGGGGGGATTAGCCTCCGTGTCCCCCTTTGCACTTAACCAATGAACCCCCAAAGCTAATCAGGGAAGCGCCCTATCACAATGAACCTATATACAAAATTTGAAGAAAATCGGATAACTCTGCATGAAAAACCCATTTATCTAAATTGAGAGGGGTTAGACCCCCGTTCCCCTTTTATACTTAACCAATGAACCCCCAAAACTAATCAGGGAAGCGTCTTATCTCAATGAACATGTAAACAAAATTTGAAGCAAAACGATTATTTCTGTCAAGAGTTATCGCGTTACGTACATATGTATATACAGAACCGGCGGGCACATTAGCTCTCAGGCTTTTATAGCCTGTGAGTTAAAAAGTTTGGAAAAGTCTATTTTTAACATTTTACAACGCAGTTGAAAAGGGTTTATGAATTCGGTTTGTCTATCTGTCTATCTGCCGTGTGTCCGTTCTCTATCTCGCATAAATATACTCGAATTGCCTTGAAATTGATATACGTTATTTGGGTTTACTATGGCATGTTTGGTATTGAAAATGAAGTGTGCAGTATTTATGGTTATTTTACAGAAACGCTTAAAAGAATTCCGTTACATTACTGTTTATGATGCAAAATCGTTTGCGGCGTATTTTAATAATGTTACACTATTTTAAACATATTTAATCTGATACACATCACTGAGGTACACTACAAGGCGCTTACTGTAGAATAGGGTGTGCATAGAATGTACTGTTCACTTACAGGGGCACTCAAAATAATTCGGTTGCAGTAATGACTGTAAGTGATAATCCCATCAAAAACATACCTGTGAAAGAAGGCCAAGTTCGTTAACGGTTTCGCTAATAAAAGAAGTGAGATCTAACTGTAAACCAAGTTCTTTCGAAGCTCCTTAAATCATAGCTCCTGTCATGCATAACGTTCTTCAATTGGTTAAAATGATTTGTTATAGCATTTGCTACTCAATAGAGTGATTTGGCAAGTTTTCACTTTTTCAAATTTCTCTAGATGATTGATCTGAACTTAAAGTTAATCATTTCCTCAACTTATAAATACCTTAACTTCGACATACTTATTCAAATACTTGATTGACTACATCTTTGCCAATGACATACTAGACTAAATTGTACTCAGACTCAAAGATTAAAGTTGGTGGGTGAAAACTTGCCAAGTCGCTCTATTGAGTAGCAAATGATATAAAAAATCATTTTAACCAATTGAAGAACGTTATGCATGACAGGAGCTATGATTTAAGGAGCTTCGAAAGAACTTGGTTTACAGTTAGATCTCACTTCTTTTATTAGCGAAACCGTTAACGAACTTGGCCTTCTTTCACAGGTATGTTTTTGATGGGATTTCATTACTTTTTGTACAGTTACAATATACTTAAACACTATACTTAATGGTTTTAATTGTATTTACAAGTGACTATTTTATTTACCAGGCAACATTAATTTAATTTAAATTTCCTACAACGAAATATTTGGCTGTTAATTTGCGGCAGAAATTTGTATTTTAATACTGCTGTATTTAATATTTGTTTTGAAACGAAGTGTATTGATTCGAAATTTTTATTATTTCTGAAATAACAATATTCATATTGACATAATTTTATGTTTAACCATTACAGACTCATTAACATATAAATCAACTGTCCGATTCATATTTACAAACAAAATGACGAAGCTATCCAAATAATATCAAACAAATACTATAAAATTTACAGATAATGGAAAATTAAATCGGCATTGTTGTCATAATTGAAATGAAATTTTCCTCAAAGTAGTGTTGGCATAAAAATAAAATTCTGGAGTATATCATGCTCAACAATGATTATAAAAAAATAAATAGCACAAAAGAAATAAAGTGTGACATCTCCGCACGTGTTTATTTTATATTTTATGATTAAAAACCAAAACTGAAATTACAGTGTTTAGGAAAGAGACACCATGGATTGTCCCATGTTTTTTTCGATGCAATTAAAATACGACTGTTATTATAATCTAGAGAAATGCTTAAGTGATACTAAAAGAAAGAACAAAAGATTTATAAAAAAAAACCTTTTAATGATCAACATACGTTTCAACACTCCTACGGCGCCATTTTCAAGAAATATAACTATAAACAAAGTATTCTCGCAAATTTGGAAAATAAACTTGCAAACATGAATCACGAGATCAAATATGTAAAAAAAGAGAAAAGCAGGTGCTTGAAGTAGCCAACTGTAATCGTGAAAATTAACATTTCGTTACAGCGCCTAGAATACATAGTGTGGAAACCGACAAATGGTGTAATGCTTTAAAAAGTGCTAAAAAGTTGTAGCCTATAAATGTGCAACGGTGCTCCTATGATAATGTTGCAACCATAGACAAAAAAATGCGTATCACGTTTTTTAGCCATGCTTTCATAATTTTAAAAAAGCTTATAAAAATCACTAAGTCAGAGGAGAAAAGGATATATAATTTAAGTATTTAAAATACTTACCACCAGCCGAAACATTCTAATACAATGTCAAGAGCTAGCAGATGGCGCTGCGAACCCATCCTAAAACTTTCAGCAACGTTGTTCATCTATTGGATACAATTTTTTAGTACTATTTTGTAGCCGGTTTCCACACTATGTATTCTAGGCGCTGTAATTTCGTTATTGCTTTTTAAAACGTAAAAGTACCTCCTTCCAAATTTAATGGTACTTTTCCGTTTTAAAAAGCAATAACGAAATATTAATTTTCACGATTACAGTTGGCTACTTCAGATACTTTTCCGTTTTAAAAATCAATAACGAAATATTAATTTTCACGATTACAGTTGGCTACTTCAGATACTTTTCCGTTTTAAAAATCAATAACGAAATATTAATTTTCACGATTACAGTTGGCTACTTCAAGCACCTGCTTTTCTCTTTTTTTTTACATATTTGATCTCGTGATTCATATATTCAAGTTTATTTTCCGAATTTGCGAGAATACTTTGTTTATCGTTATATTTCTTGAAAATGGCGCCATAGGAGCGTTGAAACGTATGTTGATCATTAAAAGGTTTTTTATAAGCCTTTTGTTGTTTCTTTTAGTATCACTTAAGAATTTCTTTAGATTTTAATTATATTTAGTGATATTATTTTGTGATTATGTACGATTGTTATTTTTTTTTCTCGCGCGTGTCTTTTTCTATGTTTGATAGAATAAATGAGCTGATATTTTGCCACAGCTACACTGCCTAGACCCATGGTAGCTACACATCCATGATCAATATTTATTTGAATCATATGAATGAGTCTCTTTTGTTTACATTTTTAATTCTGGGATTAGACGAATTTCAACTGCGGATGTCTCGAAATATATGCGTATTTCGATATATGTATTCTCTCAAGATGTTTTTGTTTTTTCACAATGCGTATAAAAAGGTAAATTTTATGCACCATTACTCAAGAAATTAATTCTCTGAAATTAGCCCAAAATGGCTGACAATCAAATATTTTGCTGCAAGGTCAAACCGGATTCAACACTTGGCGCTTTTTTTGGCGAATTAAAATTTCGCCTAATAGACGTAACGTTAAAGTAAAAATGGACACCCACAAGTGGGTAATTAATCGATTTTCAGAATTTTTGATTTTTTTTCGATTTCTTATAGTGTAAACGAACTTCTCACCAAATTTTAAGTCTGTAAGTGCAGTAGATATATGAAATCTTTTTGATGAGTGAGTGAGTCACTGATAAAATTATCGATTATCAGACAATTTCAAATATCATTATCTCGGAAACTAATTATGCGTTTGTTATAAAATTTTGGATTCTGAATACTTAAGTGGGCCTTACTACACATCTAAAATTACAAGTACGTAGGTCAAATAGATTTTCAGTAGTAGAGTGTCGAAACGGTTCGTGTAAATATACTCACGGCCGGTGTATCGACTTTGTTGCTTTGGGAACTTGGCTGACACACTGCCGTGTGTCTAGATTGGTGGAAATGCATTTTCAATTGTAGTATGCGTTTCTCCGGGGAAAAGTCGTTTGCAGTATATTTTAATGATGTTTCACTATTTTATACATATTCAAATTGATACATATCACTGAGGTGCACTATAACGTGCCTCCTGTAGAATATGGTATGCATAGAATGTTCATGTACAGGGACACTGCTAAAGTACTCAAGGCCTGATTACCGCACAGGCCAACTAGGCCACGGCCTTGGGTCCATTTGAGACAAGGGGCCCCAAAATGAATAAAATTATTTAGATTTTTTTTTCATTCTTTGATATTTAAAAAACAGTTACTTGTATAAACGCAGACCTGTATTTTTCTATTCTCTAAAAACAGCTTAACATAAGGATGCAGTAGACAGAATATTTTTTATAGGTATTTTATTTTTTAAAGAAATATTTAATAAGAGATATTTAAAGTTTTATAGTATGAAACAGCAAAACAAAATTTAGGTTAACCTGAGTTTCATGGCCATTTTTATAAAAAGCAAGAAAATTTCCAAATACTCCCAAAAAACATTTCTATCTACTATTTTAGTTTGAGGAGGGCCTTCAAAAGCTGCTGGGCCTTGGGTCCCCGACAAACTTAATCGGGCTCTGAAAGTACTGTCTATGAACTATAATTGCTGGTAGTTGGTTTTCAGCTGTAGTACGCGTTTTTAAATGTAGCTAATTTTTTGCGTATTAATTGGTGCATATAAATTTTATATATCATATACAGGGTTGCTGAAAAGATCTCCTGTACATTTACGTTTATTGACGGAAATTGCTAAAGGGGAATTTTTAATTGTGATATGTATTTCTTAACTGAAGTAAATTTTAGCATACTGTGCAGTATGCATAGAAATTTACAGGTCATATACAAGGCTGCACAGAAGAATTCGGATATTTTGTTAAATATTGGTAGTGATTGCTGAAATTGGGTTTCCAAATGTGTTATGCGTTTTCTAAATTGATTACTTAGAGCAGCGGTTCCCAACCGGGGGTACGTGGTAGGAAAGATTGGGGATACGTCAAAATTACGTTGGTAATGGCCGATAATGCAAACAATCTATATTATAAAGGACAAACGTGTCCGTGCGTAACGCTGACGTCATTTTGCGAATGACAACACTGGATGATTTAATTTTGGTTTTGCGATTTTGCTACTGCATTTTTTTAAATTTCTAAACGTGGCACATTTTTAATTTTTACATCGTTATATAGGAAAAAAATCTACTTTCAAATGCAATTTGTTTGAAAACTACATCGCATTTTACTCATTTAATGTAGCATTTAAATGGAAGTTCAAGCATTATTAGTTTAAAAAAAAAATCTATCTCTATCATTTGCAGACGATTACAAAATATTAATCTGTTTGTACTTTAAACACTATAAAAAGTTCAGCATTTGTTTCCAGCTAATTTTCAATAACGAAAGTAAGAATTCAATAAGCAATCAATAAAATAGTATACATAAAATACAAATTTAACAGACATGTAATTGAAATAAGCGCTTGAAACCGCTGAAAATATCAGAATAATAATAAAAAAAATCTAGATAACGAAATTTTTAGCAATTTCTTCGGCTATTAACTTCTGGCGCGAGGCCAATGCGAAATGACTGCTTTTATTAATATAAACAAATTATTTGAATATACATTTGACATATTTCATATAAAAAGAAAAATTTGGTGTTTTTAGGGGGTAATCTAAAAAAATATTAAATGTAAAAAATCTGTTATAGATTTCAATTAAAAAAACAAATGGTTTTCACATATATTCTCTATCCCGGGAATCCCGGGCCGGATGCCCTAGTTATATTAAAAGAGATAAACAAAACTCTAAATTTTTCGTTTATAAAGAGAGACTTGTATAAAAGTAAAATAGGCTATTCGCATAGAATGAAGGAAAGTACCTAAACTTAGTAATATTTAGATGATTAGTTACCTCTATCTCTAACCACTCCTAATAACATCTTGGAATTTCGTATGTGTCTCTTCTTTTCTATGATTGTTCTTTTTCTTTCTAATAATTCTAGAAATACATAGAAAAAGCATGAATCCTATCGGGGCTTCTTGTTTCGAAGATTTCATTAAAAACCCATTTAGACCGGAGGCGGCAGCACAGATAATCACCTCATCGAGTTCACGGCTGAAATTCTAGAATTAGTTAAAACTCGATTCGCATATTAAAACGCAATCGGTCTGCCAAGTCATATCTTGTTGGAAAACACGTGAAAACCCGATTTTAGCGGTTGACTCGTAGGTTTACCATTGTGATTTCCTGCACCCAGTTCTCCATGTTTTCATACTTTTGGGTGCAGGAAAACACAATGATAAACCTACGAGTCAACCGCTAAAATCGGATTTTCACGTGTTTTCCAACAAGATATGACTTGGCAGACCAATTGCGTTTTAATATGCGAATCGAGTTTTAACTAATTCTGGAATTTCAGCCGTGAACTCGATGAGGTGATTGTCTGTGCTGCCGCCTCTCGGTCTAATTTGAAAGCAGGTCATCATTTAAGTGCTCGACTTGGCAGGATTAGCATAAATGCATTAACGTGTATTAATAGGTGTAGCTTCATCCCTTCTTTGAGAGTGCTTAATTTGAAATCTTTAGCCAATATTTAGTGTTTTGAGCGATGTTATGTTGATATTATGTTGTGGTTCAAAATGGCTATGTGGTTGAAATTTGGAATTCTTAAGAGAACTGCATCTAACATTGGTAACAAGTTTAAGAACATTACTAAGGAATGTAAACAAAATATTTGGAACGGGTTTATATGAAAAGTGGTACACATAAATGTAAATTCTAAGCAAGGGGTACGTGAGAGAAAAAAGGTTGGGAACCGCTGACTTAGAAAATTGTGAAGTTTTGTTAACGTATTTTGGAAGTTTTGGAAAGTGTTTCATAATCTATGCTTGACGCGTGATATTTTGTTCGTTTTTTTTTCACTTTAATTCTTTTTTTTTTTTTTTTGCAAATATTTTTTCGATTACACGTGAAATATTTCCTATCTATATGCTAAAAAACCGTTTTTCAGCATTTATCCTCTACTTTTGTAATATATAAAGATATTGAAATTCCGTTGAATTTTCAAGGAAACCTTTCCAAATTTTATGTAAAAAATACGTAAAAGGCGCATATTTTCAGTTGAACAAATCCGCATTTCCTTAGATTATGTGCCCCAAATAAACTGTAGATGCTTAGGATGATTTATAAGTAACCTTACGAAGTATCCTTACAACGGTTCAGTCATGGTAAAGGATTTACTTTAAAATGTAAGATACATAAAGAAACTGGTCCAATTCCTCAAAATTGAGTTGTTTAAAATCTGATATATGAAAAATAACTGCAGCTAAACATAAATATTTATTCAACAAAATGATTTGGAAGTTTCCTAGAACACATGTATAAACCTTCCGTTATTATTATATATTCAAATAAACGAATTTTGAGCCAAATGTTTCAATGGTTAAATTTTACTTAAAGTTTTATATATATATATATATATATATACATATATATTACCTTTCTTCTATGTAGTAGTTATGCCTTTTCATTCATTAAATAAAATTTCTGGTTGAATTTTTTTTTTGTTGTTGTTTATGAGTATGGTCACTATATTTATTACCATTTATTTACTAGTAGTACGAAAGATATATTTTCGCACGGCCCCGTGCGATATTACTGGTCCAATGCGTGGAGCAATATCGTACGGCTTTTGCAATGAAGTCTTTGAGATTATGTACTGATATATTTTTCATTAAATTTTAATTACTAAGTGGATCTTCAACAGTTTCAAACATAGTTGAAAAGTATTTATAATGCACTGCAAAAAAAGTGTTGATTTTGCAGTATAATACTGACATCCCAGCTGCCAGTATTATACCGTAAAATTAACAGTAAAATAAGCAGTAATACGCTACCGCGCATGCGCTGAACCATATTACTGCTTATTTTACTGTTAATTTTACGGTATAATACTGGCAGCCCGGATGCCAGTAATATACTGTAAAATCAACATTTTTTTTTTTTTTTTTGCAGTGTACATTCGGTTTGTCTGGCCATTTGTCTGCCTGTCTGTACTCTAACTTGCGTAAATATACTTGGATTCTCATGTAATTTATATATGTTATTGAGGTTTACCATGCTATGTTTGGTATTAAAAATAAAGTATGTACCATTTTTGGTTAGTTTATTGACACTCAAAAGTTTTCCGTACTCTACGGTGAATGGAAAATTATTTTTGGTGCATTTTAATGCTCTTACACTATTTCAAATAGAATAAAATTGATATGCACCATTGAGGTAGACGACAACTTGTTATCCATAGAGTAAGGAATAAATAGCAATTATAGTTCGTTCACAGAGACACTCAAAAGTATTTCGTTACATTACAGACAATGGGGGAAAATCCTTTTTAGTGCATTTTAATGATCTTACACTGTTTCGAACATAATGAAACTGATATAGATTACTGAAGTGCATTACAACATGTTTTCTATAGATTATTCAGTAAGTAGAATTTATCGTTTATTTACAGGGGCACTCAAAATAATTCCGTTAGTGGACCGACAACAAGCCATAACTACACGAAGTGCGTTTTCAGCTGTGATATGTATTTGTAATGCAACTTATTTGTAATGTATTACGAGTTGTGTAGATCATATATAGCGCTGCCCGTAAGAATTGCACACATTACCGGCTGTGGACAGACATTGCCGAAAACAAACTGCGTTGGGTTTTTTATAAATATTTATTTAGATATTTCATCTCGTCGTATGAACAAGAATTTAATTGCTTAACAATATTCCGATAGTGTTGGAAAGTGTTTCATAATCTATGCCGTGATGCATGATTTTTCATTCTTGTTAATCATATTGTCTTAACAATATTCCGATAGTGTTGGGAAGTGTTTCATAATCTATGCCGTGATGCATTATTTTTCATTCTTGTTAATCATATTGTCTTAACCATATTCCGATAGTGTTGGAAATTGTTTCATAATCTTTGCTGTGGTGCATGATTTTTCATTCTTGTTAATCATATTGTCTTAACAATATTCCGACAGTATTGGGAAGTGTTTCATAATCTATGCCGTGATGCATGATTTTTCATTCTTGTTAATCATATTGTCTTAACAATAATCCGATAG
Source organism: Maratus michaelseni (assembly GCA_963931845.1). Classification (NCBI taxonomy): domain Eukaryota; kingdom Metazoa; phylum Arthropoda; class Arachnida; order Araneae; family Salticidae; genus Maratus; species Maratus michaelseni. Next base: position 111,409,089 of record OZ007598.1, on the reverse strand, counting down.
TGTTGGGAAGTGTTTCATAATCTATGCCATGATGCATGATTTTTCATTCTTGTTAATCATATTGTCTTAACAATATTCCGATAGTGTTGGGAAGTGTTTCATAATCTATGCCGCGATGCATGATTTTTCATTCCTGTTAATCATATTGTCTTAACAATATTCCAAAAGGTTTGGAAAGTGTTTCATAATCTACTCCGTGATGCATCATTTTTCATTCTTGTTAATCATATTGTCTTAACAATAATCCGATAGTGTTGGGAAGTGTTTCATAATCTATGCCGTGATGCATGATTTTTCATTCTTGTTAATCATACACTATGTTTTAACGAAATGTGAATGTATTACGTCAAATGGCTGTTTAAAAACCTTTCAGTTGATAATTAATTGATCGTTGTGGGTTATATATGTTCATAGAAAGAAAAGTGTTGACATAAAAAATAATATATACAGTAAAACCTCCAAAGTTGACCACCTCTCTATGTTGACCAAAATTTATTAGTTTGAATGGTCCCACCACATTTTCAATGGGGATTTATCTCTCTATGTTGACCACCTCCGTAAGTTGTGTGTTGACCACTCTTTAGTAGGTTTTACTCTCTGTAACTTGACCACTTATGTTTTCTTGAATTTGCTTTTTTCTCTATTTGGTTTCCAGGAATTTCTTTATCAGTCATTCGGCTTATCTGAGCAACACTCGTCCCCCTTGTGGTGGTCCATTCATTGTTCACTTCCAGTATAATACAATGGGAGGGAAATGCCAGAATTCCTGGAATCTGTCGAAAAATGTCAGGGGAGTGGGGGGATGTGCGTAGCAGTACAGCTATATGCAGAATTGGAAAACAACGGGTATCGCTCACACGTGAAACACGTTCCGTTCTTTTTCTGAATGTCGCGTCGTGACGGGACCGGTCGTTTATTTCCGAATTTTCATTAAAAATGGCGCAAAGAAAAGCTCTGTGGTGGACTTTCCGTTGTCATCCACAAGTTGGCAGGAAAAAATATTTGTTTTTGTGGCAACAGTGTTTTCAAGAACTTTTACCTTCACGATATGGCAACAGGATAAGTTGTTGACACCAAGGGGGCTCTCAATACAAAAATTGTGTACAAGATTACGGAATCGCAATGATTACAGCTGATTACTGTGATGACATGTGATTATACTTGATTACCCATAGATTACGGTTGATTACACTTTGATTACATGTGATTACACTGCTACAAGTTGTGATTTAACAGTTTTACTCGATTTTACTGCATTCCAAAAGCTGTTAAACTTCTAGAGACAACAGTAGGAGGTTGTCAAACTGATTTAATAACAAACAAGGAAAGAAATAAAACAACCGTACAAAATACTCAAAAAACAGTAGAAAAATTTTCAAACATACACATACATGTATGAATAAGTGATTCATTTACCATTTTACAAAACGTTGAAAATTTGTACTTTTTCTTCTGTTATTAAGCATGCATTAAATATGAAACTGGATCAGTTCGAATCCGAGTTTGGGCGCGAAACGGATTAGGTCTATAAATTTTATGCCAGTCTTCGGGCTCGGGTGGGTTCAAGATAAAATATTTTAATTTATTTTTTCACAAATTGAAAAGAGCGGAAAGAAAAAAACTTGCTATTTGAGAAACAAGAACATACTCTAAGTTTCTTAAAGTGTTTTAAATTCATTTAAAAAATTGTTTGAAATAGAATTGAGTTGTTATTGATAGAACAAAAGTACAAATATTCTACCTGATTTTGAAGCCTGTGCATGGTCAGTGTTAATAACATAAAAAAAAACCCTGACGGCTCGGCCTACAGGCACAGGTAGATTTGGAAGACGCAGACCGTGGGGCGCCTGTTTGTCGGGAGTTGCGAAACAAATGACCTTTTTGCGGTGATGCGGCAGTTGGAACCGCCTACTTCAAAACCTAACTTGTTTGCAGGCGAAACCAGCAGGGATTTATTTATTTATTTATTTATTTATTTATTTATTTATTTTTGCTATAAGAGTTGGTCCTATAAAAAACTTGTCAATATACAAGTTTTAGATAATATTAAGAGGATTTATAATAAATTTAAGCAGATTTGAAATCTTGGGATTTGACGAAGTTATGAATTTTTTTCTTCTAATCCCCCCCCCCCCCACATGCCCTTAAGGCAATTTTTAATTATATCAAAAATTTGTCGTACATAAATTTTCGGCCCTCTCCTAAAAATAGTAATAACTTCAAACGGATTCGATACGTATCATAGTTAAAAAATTATGGGTTTTTTTCTGTTTTCACAAAAAGTCCCCCCATTTTTTTTTTCAAAATAAAAGCCTTCTTGAATGAACTGTTTTAAAGTTAATATACAGCTGTACCTTGGTAAACGATGGTAATCCGTTCCAGAAATACCATTGTTAAGCAAAACCGTTGCTATGGAAGGTGCAATTTTCCATACAATTTTGCAGGCGCACATACATTACATGATTAATTACTTCTTAAAAGTGCCATTTAAACTTATTTCAAATGTCTAAAAGTTTTATAAATGTATTTTATTTATTATCAGGGCCGTACCGTGGGTGGTGCCCCCCCCCCCCCACCAGGCGTTAGATACAGTTGCTGTGGTGCTGTTTATTATATTTGTTACAAAAATATTAATTTCAATAAAATGATCTAGTGGAGCTTTCCTCATTTACATGGTCGTTTTTCCCCCAAGTGAATCTCGAATTAAATGAACCTAGTAGTGGGGTCCAACTGCTGTCAACAGTGTACACCCGTGCAGGCTACACCTGATCTGGTCTCAAATCAAACTAACCTTGAATTTTTAAAAAAATTTATTTCGACCCAAATTAGTTTAACATTTTGAGCATCGTAGTTCACGTTACGACGATTTTGTTTTCGTCCAACTTTAATTTAATCGCAGGAAAGCAAAATTTAACACAGTTACTTATTTCCGTTTAGAAAAAAAAAAAGGTAAAAAATTTGCCGAAAAAGCGAAAAATCACCAAAAAATTCGGGAGCAATTCTAAACTTGCAGAGGACAAAATATACTATATTAGTCTAAAAGCTTGAAAACGAATTCATTTTACAAGTATTAAAAAATTGAAGCTAACCGCGAAAAACCGCAGAAAATCGTGTAAAATTTTTTATGTACGCAATTTTAATACAATATAGTTAAACCAGATTCCTTTCGCCACAGAATGCGAAAAAACGCCAAAAATCTCTCTCTCCCTTTTTTTTTTTTTAAATCGCAGAGGACAAAATTTTCTATATTGGACTAAACGGGACTAAACGATTGAAACCCGATTCCTGTAATAAATGTTAAAAAAATGCCGCAAAACGCAAAAAAAAAAAAAAAAAAAAAAAAAAAAAAAAAAAAAAAAAAAAAGTTTAAATCGCATGATAAATTAAAATCATTTTACATGATGAATAAACTTTATTGAAAAGAGAAAAAAAAATACTGTATTGGGCTAAAAGATTGAAAGTGGATTATTTTTATGAATGTGAAAATATCTCCACAAAACGTGGAAAAAAAAAAAAAAAAAAAAAAAAAAGCACGAAAAATTCAAAAACCACAGTTGACAAAATTTACTATATGTTCAAAGATTGAAACCAGATTTCCTTTACGAATGTAGAAAAATCGCCGCAAAACGCATAAAAACGTAAAATGTGCAAAAAAAAAAAAAATAAAAAATAATCGCGAAAAACTTAAAAATCTCAGAGAACAAAATTTATTACATTAGGTTAAAAATTGTAGCGGGATTCTTTTTACGAATGTCAAAAAATCGCCGCGGAAGGCGAAAAAGCTTTAAAATCGCATGAAAAAATTAAAATCATAGTACGGATTCCGAATAAAGTTTATTGAAAAGAGAAAAAAAAGTTTCTCTATTGGGCTAAAAGTTTAAAACTGGATTCTTTTTACGAATGTGAAAATATCTCCACAAAACATGAAAAAAAAAATCACATAAAAAAAATTACGAAAAATTAAAACAATGCAGAGGACAAAATTGACGGTATCGTATTTAAAGACTGAAACCAGATTTATTTTACGAATGTTAGAAAAATCGCTTCAAAATGTGTAAAAACTGAAAAAAATTTCACGAAAAACTTAAAAATAGCAGAGAACTAAATTTATTATATTAGGTTAAAAGATTGTAGCTAGATTCATTTTACGAATGCAAAAAAATCGTTGCAAAGCGCGAAAAAACGCCAAACCCCGCATAACAAATTCGCGAACGAATTCAAATTCGCTATAACGAGTTCCGAATAAACATTATTGAAAAGAAGTCAACATTTACTATATTGGACTAAAAGGTTGTAAATGGATTCTTGTTACAGATGTTAAAAACTTTCACGAAACGAAAAAAAAAAAAAAAAAAAAAAAACTCTGCAAAAAGTCGCATGAAAAATTCGCGATTAAAATCAGTAAGTACAAAATTGAGTACAAAATGTAATCGCACAGTTCAAAATTTAGTACAATGGTCTGAAAGATTAAAACTGGACCCTTTTTACGAATGTTTAAAAATCGCAGCAGAACGCGAAAAAACACCAAAATATCTCATAAAAATTTCATGAAAAATTTAAAAATCGCAGAGGACAAATTTTGCAATAATGGGTTAAAAGGTTGAAACCAGATTCGTATCACAAATGTTAAAAAATTACCAAAAAACGCGGAAAAACACTAAAAATCACATAAAAAATTTAAGAAAAATTTAGAAATCACTGAGGACAAAATTTATTATATCGGGCTGAAAAATTGAAAACAGATGTATTTTACGAATGTTTAAGAAAATCGCCGCGGAATGCTTAAAATTGCATAAAAAATTCGTGAAAAATCTAAAAATCGCAGATCAGAAAATTTGCAATATTGGATTAAAAGATTGATGTTGGATTCCGTTTACGGATGTCAAAAAAATCGCCGCGAAACGCGAAAAATCATATAATAAATTTTCAAAAAGTTAAAACATCGCAGAGGAGAAAATGTACTATATCGGCTGAAAAAATAAAACCAAATTTCTCGTACGAATGTTTAAAAAATTGCTTCGGAAAGATAAAAAACGCTAAAAATCACACAAAAATTTCGCGAAAAATGAAAAAAAGGCAGAGGACAAATTTTACTATATTGTGTTAAAAGATTGAAACTTGTGTCCTAACACAAATGTTAAGAAATTGTCGCAAAACGCGAAAAAACACTAAAAATCACATAAACATTTCGCCAAAAATTCAAAAATTGCTGTACGACGAAAATGTTTAAGAAAAATAAACTTTTAGGTCTAGGGGCTAGAAGATCGCAACTGAATTCCTTTTACCCAATGTGAAAAATTCCTGCGACGCCGTTTTTAACCAAGATACCATTGTATATGTATATGGGAATGTGTGCGTGCGCGCATGTATGTGTTTAATAAACATTTGTGCCCCCCCCCCCCCCCAAAATTTTCAGTCACGCTACGCCTATTTTAGAGAGCAAATTAGAGCTAATTGAGAGCTAAATTTTGGCATATTTGAAACTTCGATAATCGAATGTGGGGGGAGGGCTGGACCCCCACAGCTAATTGAGAGCTAAATTTTGGCATATTTGAAATTTCGATATTCGGAAGTCGGGGGGGATAGCGTTAACTTAGTCCCTCCACCATTCTAATTGGAATATCGCGGTACCATAACCAGAGCAAATTCTAATATTAGAAAGCAAATTAGAGCTAATTGAGAGCTATAATTTAGCGTATTTGAAATTTCGACAATCGAAAGTGGGGGGGGGGGGGGGGTCTTCTTTTAACTGAAACATCTCGATATCATAACAAGAGCAAATTCTAATATTAGAGAGCTAATTGAGAGCTAAATTTTAGCATATTTGAAACTTCGATATTCGAATGCGGGTGGGGGGGCTGCCCCCCTTCTTGTAATTGAAATATCTCGATACTGAATGCAGAGCTAATTAGAGCTAATTAAAAGCTAAATTTTGGCATATTTGAAATTTTGATTTTCGGAGGGGGGGGGTAGTGTTAACTTACCCCCCCCCACCCCACCCCCACTCCCACTCCCCACCACCATTCTAATTGGAATATCGCGGCACCATAACCAGAGCAAATTCTAATATTAGAGAGCAAATTTGAGCTAATTGAGAGCTAAATTTTGGCATACTTGAAATTTTGATATTCGGAAGTGGGAGGGGCTAGCGTTAACTTAGCCCCCCCCCCTCCCCCGCCCACCATTCTAATTGGAATATCGCGGTACCATATCCAGAGTAAATTCTAATATTAGAGAGCAAATTAGAGCTAATTGCGAGCTACATTTTGGCATATTTGAAACATCGATATTCGAATGTGGGGGGGGGGGATCCCCCCTTCTTGTAATTGAAATATCTCGATACCGAATGCAGAGCAAATTCTAATATTAGAGAGCAAAAAATTAGAGCTAATTGAGAGCTAAATTTTGGCATATTTGAAATTTCGATATTCGGAAGAGTGGGGGCTAGCGTTAACTTAGCCCCCCACCCAGGGCCGTAACCAGCGAATAATGTCAGGGGGGGGGGGTGGGGGTGGGGGGCTCGGAAATATTTTTTGTGAGCTAAGATCTTTTAATAATCTATATCTCTCGCAAGCTAAATGCAGTAAAACTTGCGAAAAAGAACTGTCTATAAAGGAATCGTTTATAACGTAAGCTGTCTATAACACAATTTTTTATAGTAAAATTCTTAAACGAAAAAAAAATGTGATTCCGAGTAAATTAATACCAAACAAATTAGTAGCGGTATAACTGCTAATACTAAAACCTATTTAAAACAAAAACGTTACCCATTCCTTGGGAGTTTGTCTTAGCAGATTTTTACTGTATATAATGTAAAACATAAATTACATCCGACACCTCATAGAAAATTAATTTAATTGAAATTGTAATAAAGAAAAAGTTATGCATTTCACACTGGTTAGCGTGAATTTTCCAATTTTCAAAGCCTATTACTATTTTGACATTATTGAGCCTATTTTGGAAAATATAGTATGTAAGAATATTTCTGATTACATTTACGATTGATATAATAAGTAAAAATTATTAATTGGTGTTAAAACAAGTTTTAAACAACTGATTACTTAACAAAAGTAGAATGAAGAAAAAAAAATGCATTGAACGCTGATGTAGATTGTGCTTTATAATTTATTATATCATAGTGCTTCCTTTTGAACTCAGTTAATTCAATCCATTCAGAAATAATTTATATTAATAAAAAAAAAGATGTTTATGTGTCCGTGATGGCTACAGTAAAATCTATTACACGTAGAGGTCTGAAAATTTGGGTGAGGATAGTCCAAAGCAGGTCCTAATGCACCTGCGGCTAAGATTTCTCATTTTTTGTTGATTAATTGATATATATTAACTAATAACCTTAATAAACATCGTAAAATGGCTCAAAAAGTCACAATGAGGTGGCCGAAATCCCGTTGCACAGTTTTCAAAGCAGGGAAGTAACCGATTAACCGTACTTTTTTTCCGTCTTTTGCGGCTCTTGTCGGCTAGACAAATGGAGATACGAAAAAGCAAAAAATATACACCATATCATCGTACTTTTATCTATATAACGGTGCAATACGTTTAAAGCATACTAATATTAACCCTTTAAATCAAATTCTTTTTTTTCAAATTCGTGGTTTTTCGCGTCTCTTATCTTTCACTTTCCGCATCCACTCGACCGTTCGAAATAGGAGAAAAAAAACCGCTTAAAGCAGCTACCTTCTTCTTTACGACACGATAATCCGTTTTAAAAACTTTGAATATCAACCCTTTCAAAAAAATTATTTTTTTTTGGACGATGCGTTTCGGGTGCTTTTGCATTTTTCTGCCATGTTTAAACATCTGTTTCCGCACTTCGGATCAAAATATGAATATATATATATATCACTTATTTAGCATTTATTTTTCTTTCGAACGGTGTAATCCGTATGAAAAATATTAATATTAACCTTTTCAAAAAAAAAATATTTTCCGAAAAGTCACATCGGCGGCTTTAGTTTTTTCTGCATATTTTAAAAATTTGCATCGGCTTCGAAACACAAAATACAAAAAGAAAACAAAAAAAACATACGAGTTTTTTAAGTATACGTTTACTTATAAACGACATATTTAGTTAAGAGTAATACCAATATTAATCCTTTCAAAAAATATTTTTTCTGGAACTCACTTATGGCTCCCATTGCGCATGCTCATCTTATTTAAACTTCTGCCGTAAGCTGATTTTTGCACTAATACTTTAAAATTTTAATATCTTAAACTAACCTTTTAACTGTTGTTTCTATAAAATTTTGATTTAGAAATAATGAGATTTAGAGGTAAAATAATCAATTTGAAAATGCAAAATCGGTTTCAAACTTTTAACTCTATAATATAGTACATTTTCTGCTCAGCGGTTTTTGAAGTTTTTACAATTTTAAATGCCATTTTTAGCAATATTTTGCGTTCCGTGGCAATTTTTTTACATTCGTACACTGTAAAAAATTTGCAGCAGAGTAACCGGTCATTCGACTGTTTTTATAAAAAACGGTTACATTACCGTAATTTAACAGTATTCTGACCCTAATATGAGCAATATTATAGTCAAAATAGCGTTAAATTACGGTTATATACAGTTAAGTACGGTCATTCGACCGTTTTTATAGAAAACGGTCGAATGACCGGTTACTTTGCTGCAAAATTTTTTACAGTGTAAGAAGAATTCTGTCTAAAACATTTAGCCTAATTTGCACATTTTGTTTTCCTCTATTTTCAATGCGATTTTTAGCGTTTTTTCGCGTTTCGCGCCGATTTTTTAACATTCGTGAGAGATTTTCGGCTACAGTGTTTTAGCTCACTGTACTAAATTTTGTCCTCTGCTATTTTTAAATTTTTTGCAATTTTTTCCGTTTTTATTTTTTTTATCTGAATCTATGGTAATTTTTCGCCACTAGTAAAAGAAATCCGATTGTAATCAATTTTTGACGTAATATAGTAAATTATGTCCTCTTTCCAATAAAGTTTATTCTGAATCCGTACAGCAATGTTTTAATTTTTCGCAATTTTTGGAGTTTTAACACATTTTGCGGCGTTTTTGTGACATTTTTAAAAAAATATCTCTTGTTTTAAATTTTTCTCAATGTAGTAAATTTTGTCCTTTGCGATTTTTGATGCGACTTTTGGAGTCTTTTCGCGATTTGCTGCGATTTCCCCCCAGTTTTACCTTTTAGCCCAATGTAGTAAATTTTGTTCTTTTTTCAATAACATTTATTCAGAATTCGTGCAGCGATTTTAAATATTTCATGATTTTAAGATTTTTTTTCGCGTTTTGTGTTATTTTTAGATGGGCCCGGGTAACGCCGGGTGGGTCGTTATAAATATATATTTTAATTACATATTTTAAAAATATGTATGGATTTCATTATTTTTTTAATATTATTATAAATCTAATATCCATATTCCTCAATACTTTTATCAGAGAAAGACGTAGATTTCAGTTAGCAAATAACAAATTACTTAAAGAAAAAAAAAGAATATGTTTGAGAATGCTTTATATGTGTTCGCTTTACACGTGTTTCATGAAATTCGACGGTCCAACCTGATTTAGAAAAATGAGCACCTTTCATAATTGTCTATACTGCGAGCACCGCCCTTTTTCGAAATAACCCTTTCATTCATTTTCCATTAAGGTGGTTTCTCAAATGATCTGCTGAACAACTCGAAATTTTCTGACACAATTTCATTGACTCCATTTTTAAATGCAAAGGCATAAAATTGATACACCTGACTATGGAAGCAATTTGGAATTGAAATGAGTTTTCCATTTTATTTATCAATAAATTATTTATCGAATTATAAGCGATTTTTGTCACGTTATGACACGCTTTTCTCCTTTTTGTCGCTGAAGCATTGGCAATTTGGTTCAAAATACCGACTTTGACAGTATTTTCTGAAAGATCTTCTGCCTTTACTAAAAAATGGAAAATATGTTTCGATTACAAACTTTCTGAATGACAACACCTGGCTATTTCATGCGTTTCTGAACAAAAAGAAATTAAAAAATGTGTCTGAAAGCAGCCCCTTTGGATTTAAGAACAGAATTAAATGTTGGCGACTATTATTCGCGTTCTCTTCGTTTGTAAGAGTCTCAAAAAATATTTTTCTCTCACTCAACAGCACGAATTTGCTTGACACATTCAAGAAATAACTTTCTTTCCGAACTCAGGTTTCCTATACTCACAAATTCAGGTTCTCACATTAATGCGCCTAAGAATCGAATAGCGTTCTTCGTTTTCCTATAAATTAAAACATCTTCAGTTACAGCTAATTTCTCATAGACTGTTTACTGTTATAGTAAAACGTAAAGCACTATTCGATTCCTTACAGCCTGATTACCGACAAATTATATACTTTTATAAATAAATATTTTTCGCCAATATGTCAGAAAGTGGCTGGTTTAGATTTGAAAACAGCTTTACAAAATGTTCAACTCTTTGAGCCTGCGAATAACCATAACTGTAAATTTGATACCTTTATTAATAACGCAAATTTGTCAGAAAGTAACTGATTTAAATTTGAAAACAGATTTAAATACAATATCCATTGTTTAAATGAAGAGATTTTGTCAGAAGCCTTGTAATAAACTTTACCTCAATCATACTTTATCTCTTAATGTTTAATTGTTATAAAAAAAAAAAAAAATTCTAAGTTCAGAATAGAAAAAAAAAAAAAAAAAAAAAAAAAAAAGAAAAAGATTAAAAATTGACAATCTTACTTCTTCGTAATTTCTTTCTACAAACATTCTCGTTTACGAGCGATATTTCACTTTTAACTTTACTGTCTATTAAACACATGTTTTCAGTTTTCAAGATGCAAACCAGTGGGTAGCGCTTCACTAATTAATGATCAGCATGATTAACACATGTCTATTGCCGTTCGTCCTGCTGAGATCTGGTATAATTGGGGTGATCTGGACACTATTTTTTCAGGAGAAGGAAATGTTCCACTTTAACTTGCATTTCGACAGTTGTACCGCAAGAAAATATAACAAAACTAATATGCTTCTGAATAGAAATTTTTTGGCACATTCGATTCAAGACTGTTGAAAGATCTAAATATTTTTCTTGCAAATATATATATATATATATATTTTTTTTTTTTTTCAGATTAGTTGAAATATACAAGATAGTTAAAAAATAATAATAATAATTGTGAAATGGTTAGGGGGGCTATAAGGGAAGCTGGGGGGGGGCTCAGCCCACCTGCCCCCATCTGATTACGGGCCTGCCCCCACCATTTTAATTGGAATATCGCGGTACCATAACCACAGCAAATTCTAATATTAGAAAGCAAATTAGAGCTAATTGAGAGCTAATACCTTGGTCAGGGCGGCGCAAGAGGTTTCCGGGTGGGCATATGCCCCCCATAGGGCATACCTGCCCCCCCGTCGGGGTCAAAATTTAATTGTTGTCGGGGAAAAATTTTGACTTTTGGATTTCAACCCGAGTCGGGTCGGGTCGGGTCGGGTCGGGTTGGCACTATTATAATACAAAATAATATATTAGTAAATTAATATACTCAAAATAACTTATTTTCTAATTTAGATTCCTTTATTTCGGCTATAATATCTTATATCAAAATCTATATAACCGTTTCCTTTCGCAGTGATTAATTTGTTCAGGCCTTCAATTGTCTCTGCTTTGTAAAATTAAAAATCCCTGACGGCTCGGCCTACAGGCACAGATAGATTTCGAAGACGCAGACCGTGGGGTGCCTGTTTGTCGGGAATTGCGGAAGAAATTACCTTTTTGCGATGATGCGGCAGTTGGAACCGCCTACTTCGAAACCTAACTTGTTTGCAGGCAGAGGCAGCAGGGATTTTTATTTATTTATTTATTTATTTATTTATTTATTTATTTATTTTTTTTGCTATAAGAGTTGGTCCTATAAAAAACCTGTCAGTATAAAAGTTTTTGATAATATTAAGAGGATTTATAATAAATTTAAGCGGATTTGAAATCTTGGGAATTGACGAACTTATGAATTTATATATATATGTTTTTTACATATAAAAAATATATATATAGTTTTGAACAGGGGGTGGTTTTGGGTTCTGGGAGTCATGATCGGCGTAGATCTGCAAAATTTTTTCAAAATTTCCAACTAAGGTGAGAATGTAATAGTAGTATTTCTTACGAAATCTACCTAAAAGAAAGAAAACGATTTATGTCAGCTTATCTGTTAGGTGGCCGTGTTTCCCATCTCGATGCATTTAGTTTAACTTAAACAAAGTCATCATAATATTCTTAGTTTTGTTTCGGCAGGACATCTGCACCTGCCCGACCCGACACTTTTAATTTTGCTGTTTAAAAATTATAATTTAATATTTGATTTCGGGTCGGCTTGCGTTGAAATATTTCTCGTTCGGGTCGGAATGCGAAGGACGAAATTTTTTTTTATCGGCCTCGAGTTGCGGGTAGAATCTTGTATCGTGTGGGGCAAACAGAACCCGACTCGGTTCGTGGTTTGGATCGTATCGGAATCGGACTGACGCTAGTCTTTTTGTTGCGGGTCGGACTTGTATATTTTAACTGTGGGTTGATTCGAGTCGAGTTAACTTTAACTGTTTCGGGTTGGGTTTTGACACTTCCGGGTATGGTTCGGGTTGACCCATTTTCACAAATTAATCCCCAAAAATAAAAAAACTATATATTTTTTAATATTAATTGTTTCGAGAATTATTTTTTTTGTTTCGAGTCGAGTGTCGACGAACATTTTTTGTCGAATTTAGGTCAAAATAAATTTTTTCGTGGGGGTTCGGGTTGGGTTTCAAGTTGGTTTTAAACGGAATTTTCGGATCCGGGTCGATACAACCCAAACTATTTTAGATGAAAATCTATATATTTTTGAATATGAATAATTGCATGTTTATTTTTCAATATAAAGGACAAAATCGATATTAGAAATATGATTAAGTGCTTTTTTCCATAATTACATTAAGTTTTGGATCAATTTTCTCCGATTGGGGCTTTCGGATCGGGTTGAATTGAAATATTTCGGGTTCAAATTGAAGCATTTCAGGTTCAGGTGGAAGTATTTTGTTTTCGGATCGGGTGGCGAGTGGACCAAATATTTTTGTTAGGCTCGGCTCGGGGTTCGGGTTGTTTTTAAATAAAATTTGCAGGCCGCAAGTTTTACCTATTACACGATCAAGGCTCTAGTTGGGTGTAACCAGGGGTCGAAAGTAGCGTGCTACAAGTTGCGAAACTACAGTAGTCGTTATTTTTTCCATTAGTTTGTATGGTAGCGCGATATAATTTAAAAAATGGTATACGGTGCCGAAGGCAGCGGGGACCCGATTCGGAGGTTTGTTCGGTTCAAGATTTATCATATTCGAGGTCGAGGGCGGTGTTATAGGGGATCCGGGATCCAAAATCAATTGTTGTCGGGAAAAATATTTTGACCTACTAGTTGGTTGGTTGGTTGAATTGGGTTTAATAGCACAAAGTCCCTTCTGGAACATGCTGCGCCAAGAAAAAGTGAATAAAGAACATAAAATTACATCAAGAAGTTATCCAAAACCTTGTCAAAAAAATAAATAAATAAAACAACACAGTTTAGTGAAAAAAGTAATAGGATTATACATGTAATTAAAATCACTAAAATTACTTCACAATAATGTTTAAAAAACACAAACAAATCTTTACATTCTGTAAAGTAACATTTATCAAAAAAAGTATAAAATATCTAAATAACGCAGCACAAAATAGAATCATGTTGGCTCAAACTATTCAAAAACAGTATTTTCTTCATCTGTATCCGAGTCACAGCTGTCTGACTCCATAGCCTCTTCCACATAGTGGAGTAGCTGTTTGGAATCCTTCATATTAGTTATTAATGGGCTGAGACATGATTTCCTGTTTTTTCTCTTCACAGTTTTCCACTGTGAAGAGGCTTGGGATGAGGTTATTGACCTACTAGTAGAATCCTGCATCGGGTTAGGGAATTCGAGTCGGGGCAGGTTAGTTTTTTAAAAAATTACCTGGGGCTAGCTTATAAAAAACTCAACTCGTGGGTAATGTAGGTACTGACTTGTTTCTTTGAAAGCCGGGTTGACTACAACTGTTTCAGTTTGAGTTCGATTCTTGCGTGTCTGGCTCGGGTTAACCTGTTTTTTCAAAAAAACTGTCCAGAATATTGTTTCAGATTAGAATCCTGTATCGGGTCGGGTAAACCGATTTTACCTGAACCCGAATAGACCCGCGATTCGGGTTGGAGCTAATTTTTTTGTTGTGGTTGCTGTTGGATTCGGGTCGGGTTGACTGTAATTGTTTCGGGTTGAATTTTGATACTTTTGCGTCGTGTTCGGGTTAGTCTGATTCTGCAATAAAACTCTAACGTTGCTGTTTCAAATGAAAAACTAAATATTTAAATAAGAAAGTCTTTTTACATGTTTATTTCCCTACATAAAAGTTAGAATTGATATTAGAAAAATGATTGCAGATTATTTTTTCGTAATTGTATTAAACTACAGATCTTTCTCTCTTTCTTTTTTTTTTTTTTTGTGTCGGATTAGGGTAGAAAGTATTTCGAATTTCAGGTAGGCAAAAAAAAAAAAATTCGTTAAAATTTAATTTCTGCAGGGGAAAATATTTTGATTTTCGGAGTTGAGTCAGGTAACCAATTTTACGCCCACCACTCGACAGTCGGGTGGTGGTTAGTTTTTAAAAAATGACTCGAGGTTAGTGTTTTTAAAATAAACGACTTGTGGGTTAGGTTGGCGCTAAACCGATCCGAACGAGATAAAAAAATCCATTGAACAGTAGCCCGATCCAAACCCTACAAAATAAATTCTTCGTCTCGCAACCCGACCCGAACCTGAAATTTGAAGTTAGCCCGAAAGCCGACCCGAACCAGACAAATAAAAATCCATCCATACGTAACCCGATCAGAACTCGACAAAATAATTTTCGTCGTCACGCAACCCGATCTGAACCAGGAAATTGATGTTAACCCGAAACCAAACAAAAAAAAAATCCATTGAACCATTCCCATCCGAATCCGACAAAATAAATTCCTTCGTGTCACAATCCGATCCAAACCAGAAAAATCAAGTTAACCCGAAACCCGACCCGAGCCAGACAAAGAAGTACAACGAACCGTAGCCCAATCCGAACCCTAAAAATACATTCCTTCGTCTCGCAACCCGACTCGAACCTGAAAATTGAAGCTAATCCGAAACCCGACCGAACCTGAAAATTTATGCTAACCCGAAACCCGACCCGAGCCAGACAAAGAAGTACAGCGAACCGTAGCCCAATCCGAACCCTAAAAATACATTCCTTCGTCTCGCAACCCGACTCGAACCTGAAAATTGAAGCTAATCCGAAACCCGACCGAACCTGAAAATTTATGCTAACCCGAAACCCGACCGAACCTGAAAATTTATGCTAACCCGAAACCCGACCCAAATATTCTGAATATATGAGTTCTGAAAATATAAGTTAGCCGAAACCCGATCCGAACCCAACAAAATTAATCCATCGGACCGTAACCCGATCACAACCCGACAAAATAAATTCCTTCGTCTCGCAAACCTACACGAACCAGAAAATTGAAGTTAACCCGAAGGCCGAACCGAACCAAACAAAGAAAGATCCATCGATACGTAATCTGATCGGAATCTGACAAAATAATTTTCTGTTTTTAGGTTTCGGGTTAAATTAAATTTTCAGGTTCGGATCGGTTTTGGGGTTAACTTAAATTTTCTGGTTCATCTCGGGTTGTGAGACGAAGGGATTTATTTTTTCGGGTTCGGATTGGGTTACGGTTCGATGGATTTTTTTGTCGGGTTTGGGTCGAGTTTCGTGTTACCTTCAATTTTCAGGTTCGGGTCGGGTTGCAAGATGACGGGAATTATTTTGTCAGGTTCGGATCGGGATAAGGATTGATGGATTTTTTTTTGTCTGGTTCCGGTCGGGTTTCGGATTAACTTCAATTTTCTAGTTTTGATCGGGTACCGTGATGACGAAAATTATTTTGTCGGGTTCGGATCGGATTACGTATCGATCGATTTGTATTTGTTTGGTTCGGGTCGGCTTTTGGGTTAATTTCAATTTTCAGGTTCGGATCGGGTTGCGAGACGAAGAAATTTATTTTGTCGCGTTCGGATTGGATTACGGTCCGATGGATTAATTTTGTCGGGTTCGGTCGGGTTTCGGGCTTACTTAAATTTTCAGATTTGGGTCGGGTTTCGGATTAGCATAAATTTTCGGGTTCGGTCGGGTTTCGGGTTAAATTAAATTTTCAGGTTCGAGTCGGGTTGCGAGACGAAGGAATTTATTTTGTCGGGTTCGGATTGGGTTACGGACCAAAGGATTAATTTTGTCGAGTTCGGGTAGGGTTTCGGGCTAATTTAAATTTTCAGATTTGGGTTGGGTTTCGGGTTAGCATAAATTTCAGATTCGGTCGGGTTTCGGGTTAACGTCAATTTTCATGTTCGAGTCGGCCTGCGAGACGAAGGAATTTATTTTTTCGGGTTCGGATTGGGCTATGGTTCATTGGATTTCTTTACCTGGTTCGGGAGGAGTTTCAGATTAACTTGAATTTTCTGGTTTGGATCGGGTTGTGACGCGAAGGAACTTATTTTGTCAGGTTTGGATTGGGTTACGGTACGTTGTATTTTTTGTCTGGATTGGGTCGGGTTTCGGGTTAACTTGAATTTTCTGGTTTGGATCGGTTATGACACGAAGGAATTTATTTTGTCCGGTTCGGATCGGGTTACGGTTCGATGGATTTTTTTGTCGGTGTTGGGTCGGGTTTGAGGTTAACTTCAATTTTCTGGTTCGGATCGGGTTGCGTGACGACGAAAATTATTTTTTCGAGTTCGGATCGGGTTACGTATCGATGGAATTTTTATTTGTATGGTTCGGGTCGGCTTTCGGATTAACTTGAATTTTGAAGTTCGGGTCGGCTTTCGGGTTAACTTCAATTTTCAAGTTCGGGTCGGGTTCCAAGACAAAGAAATTTATTTTGTCGTGTTCAGATCCGGTTACTGTTCAATGGATTTTTTTGTCTGGTTTGGGTCGGTTTCGGGGAGATGGTAATTTTTTGTCGGATTTGTGTGTGTGTGCGTCGTGTTTCGGGTTAACTTAAATTTTCATGTTTGCGGCGCGTTTCGGGTTAACTTAAATTTTTTGATATGGATTGGGCTGTGACACGAAGGAATTTATTTTTTCGGGTTCGGATCGGGTTAAGTATCGATGGATTTTTATTTGTCTGGTTTCGGTCGGTTTTCGGGTCAACTTCAATTTTCCGGTTCGGGTTGGGTTGCGAGATGAAGAAATTTATTTTGTCGGGTTCGGATCGGGTTACTGTTCAACGGATTTTTTTAATCTGAATCGGGTCATGGCACGATGGTAATTTTCGGTCGGGTTTGGGTAGGGGTTTCGGGTTAACTTAAATTTTCAGGTTCGGGTCGTGTTTCGGGTTAACTTGAAATTTCAGCTTCGGATCGGTTTGTGTTGCGACAAATTTTATTTTGTCGGGTTCGGATCGGGTTACGGTTCGATGGATTTTCTTTGTCGGGTTCTGGTCGGACTTCGAGTTAACTTCAATTTTCAGGTTCTGGTCGGGTTGCATGACGACGGAAATTATTTTGTCGTGTTCGAATCGGGTTATTGTTCGATGGAAATTTTTTCCTGCTTCGGGTCGGGTTTCGGGTTAATTTCGATTTTCAGGTTCGTCTCGGGTTGCGACATGAAGGAATGTATTTTTTGGGTTCGGATCGGGTTACGGTTCGATGGATATTTTATGTTTTGTTCGTGTTGGGTTATTGGTTAACTTCGACTTTTAAAGTTCGGGCCGGGTTGCGACATGAAGGAGTTTCTTTTGTCGGGTTCGGATCGGGTTACGGTTCGATGGATTTTTTGTCGGGTTCTGCTCGGGTTTCGGGATAACTTTCGTTTTCTGGTTCGGGTCGGGTTGGGACTCGAATGTATTAATTTTTTCTTTTAGGATCGGGTTACGGATGGAATTTTTCTGTCGGGTTCGGGTCGACTTCGAATGGATTGGGTTGAGTTGGGTTGATTTATGACGGCCAATTATCAACACGAGGGATATAACCCCGGGGGGGGGGGAGTGCCCTCCGCAGGGGTCTTTTTAAGGGATCCTAACCCGTAATTACGCAAGGTTCGAAGAAAACCACGGAAAACTCCGAACGGTTAGGTCGACGAGCGCGACAGGGGTTTGAACCCAGCACCTCCCGTCTACCACCTTCGAGAGCAGAACCTCTCAGCCACTGGTGGGGCCGACTTCGAATGGAATTTTCAGGTTAGAGTTGGGTACAACACCATATATTGACAAAGAGCTGGTCATTTTCTAAATAGACATGGCCATTTTTCAATTAGCCTAACGCTATCTAGACTCTTTGCAATAAGCCTAAACATTATCAGGCTGATTAAGAAATAAATGACCATATTCAAATTAGCCTAATGCCGTCTAGGCTCTTTGCAATAGGGCTGAAAAATAGCAGGCTGATTGGGAAAAGGGAGATGATTTTTCAATTAGACCGGCTCTTTGCAAAGAGCCGGATTTCCCAATTAGCCTACAACACACACACACATATATATATATTACCAATTTGACCCCCTATTGGGGAGACCATGTCCCCCCCCCCCCTCCGTCGGGCAAATCTTGGCGCCGCCCTTGTTCCTGGTATTTTTGAAATTTAAATTTTCGAAAGTAGGGGAGGGGGGCAAGTTAACGTAACTGAATGAATCTCCTCTTCAACAATCAGAATGGATGATGCATAAAGAAAAATTCAGCGTGCGTGGCACTTGCAATCTCTAACGAAGCAGAAACCACAAAAACAAATAGACGCTTTCAGTCATGACGTTTTGCTTGGTTACTGACTCCAAACAAAGGGTTGCTATGTTTCATTTCTTATTAAATATAAATTGTAGAACATGTTACCACTGCTTATAAACTATTAAAACACTTAGCTGTGAGATATATCTTTAAATTATAGATTTAATATACAAATGAAATAGAAAATACAACATAGCAACCGTTTGTTTGGAGTCAGTTTCCAAGCAAAACGTCATGATTGACGTCACACTGAAAGCGTCTATAATAATACCAAAACACTCTTCCTTGAAAAATTCTGTGTTTCCAAGTTCCGTCTTAATAGTGGCTACTCGTGAAAAGCGCGGCGTAGTGGTACAAACAAGATTTTCAGTTCGAGATTATACTTGATTATACTAAGATTATATAGATTACAATTGATTACATGTGATTACATTAAGATTTCTTCGATTACCACCGATTATATGTGATGACGTGATTAAGAATTGATTACAGTATGATTACACTGATTACAGAAGGGGTTGTACGAGATTACACCCTATTGAGAGACCCCTTGGTTGACACTCTAGACTGTTTTCCCGACTTCGCTTGCAGCGACTCACTTTTCTAATCTGACGCAAGGATGTAGCTTGCATTTTTTTTAACGATTTATATCTCTACTATTTGTGTATTTATTGAAAAGATTAAATAATCTTTAGTTATTATGAAAGTTATTTTTACTTTAAGTTAGGACATCATTTATAAAATCCTAACACTGGTGACCTCGTGCTTGAACATGCATCAAAGGATCGTGAATATACATAGTTGATCGAGAGATCTCTTTACATCGCCATTGATTTCGTACAGTTTTTCAAAAATATATCGTTTTATTATGTGGGTGATGCCTGAAAATTTATATTTTCTCCAAAATTGGTTTGATTTTGTTCTGATAACGCCGAATCTCACAGATCCAGTAAAAGGCGTATGTGGCATCTTACGATTTACCAAGATGTGGTCAGTATCTGATTTTATTGGCATGGTATCGATAAGCTTTTTTCAATTTATTCGTATGTTTTAGTAAATGTTATTTTTCGCACGTTTTTATTGCCATAATCTGCTAATATTCATTTTTGTTGACTCATGTTTATATGATCCTAGAATATTTTTGGAACATAATAGTAAAATTCTGTCAACAATCCCTAAAATTTCGAACATCAACTAGTTAATGCACTCAAACATTTGTAATTTTAACTTGTATATATAATTTGTAAATTTTTATCTCTGTGTTTTTATTCTTATTTTCCTTGTGCATACATAACTTTTCAAACTGCATAATCATGTCTGATCCACCAGACCCAGTCACTGCAAATAATCAAATAGCCCACGTAGCAGTCAAACCCCCACCATTTTGGAAATCTAACCCAACTTTATGGTTTGTCAGGTTGAAGCTAATTTTAGTTTGGCAAACATAATATCTGAAATTACTAAATTTAATCATGTTGTGGCATCGATTGATGCTGATGTTTTGACTTCTGTCAGCGACTTAATCGTTAATCCACCACAAGTAGATCCATATACGGAGCTCAAAAAGCGGTTAATCGATTCTCATTCCTAAAGCGAAGCATCGAGAATCCGCACTCTACTCCAAGGCCTTGAACTTGGCGATCAACGCCCTTCTCAATTGCTTACACGCATGCGCGCCTTAGCGGGCACATCTGTTGGCGAGCCGCTACTTAAATTTTTATGGCTAGGGAGACTTCCAAATAATACTCAGTCCATCCTTGCTGCTCTTAATCAGGAACTCACCCAGCTAGCAACAATTGCTGATAAAATTCATGAGTTCACTTTCACTCCGGTGATAAATGCTACAAGTTCAGTAAAACCGGAATCCTCAAACAGTTTAGAGTTGCAAATCGCGCAGTTATCAAAACAAGTGACTGAGCTGACACATCTTGTAAACAAACGCGACACCACACATGAAAGAGTACGAAACAATCATTTCCGAAGACGAAGTAAATCCCGTGATCGTTTTCACCAATACAAGGAACCAAGTGATGGCAAATGTTTTTATCATACCAATTTTGGCAAGAATGCTGGAAAATGTACACAACCCTGTTCTTTCTGACAAGCGGAAAACTAAATTGGCGATCGCCGGAAAGCCAGGATCGTGATCGCCACCTCCAGCGTATTCTCCTGGTCGATACTAAAACAAATTTGAAATATTTGATTGATACTGGAGCAGATATTTCCGTTCTTCCAAGGAATTCTGTCTCTCAGCCTAGAATATCAAGCGACTTGGTACTTTATGCCGCAAACGGTACAACTAGAGTTGCAAAGTTTCGGTTTATTCCCAGGTTTATTTCCAATAGACCCGGTTTATTCCCAGGTTTATTCCCAAAAGGCTTGGTTTATTCCCAAAGAAACAAGTTTATTCCAGAAAAACTCGGTTTATTCCCAGGTTTAAACCGGGTTTTTTCTAGCCTTTGCAACTCTAGGTACAACAATGAAAACTTATGGCACTAAACGCCTTACACTCGACCTAAATTTACGCCGTAGTTTCACATGGCCATTTATTATTGCAGATGTACGTCAACCGATTATTGGAATTGATTTTTTAAAGAATTTTAATCTATTAGTTGATGCTAGAAACAATAAATTAATTGATGCTACTACTCAAATTTCTTCTGCTGCCGCTTCTGCTAATCTAAGCTCTGAAATTTCTAATATATCTTTTGCTTTTGGCGATTCACCATTTCAAACAATTCTTAAAAAATATCCAACAATTATAAACACTACACCATCCAAATTGTATTCACATTTGACAACATTTCATCATATTGAAACAACAGGTCCGCCTGTGTTTTCTAAGCCAAGACGTTTAGCCCCTGATATGTTACGCGCTGCACGGCAAGAATTTGAGTATTTAATGTCTCAGGGAATAATTAGACCCTCAAAAAGCCCATGGGCTAGTCCGCTACATATGGTAAAAAAACAAAACGGGGAATGGCGCCCATGCGGTGATTATCGGCGTCTTAATTCTGTTACTGTACCTGACAGGTACCCAGTGCCACATATTCATGATTGCACACAACTCTTATTCGGCAAAACTATTTTTTCTACCATAGACTTGACCAAAGCATATCACCAAATACCTGTAAACCCATCAGACATACAAAAAACCGCTATCACAACACCATTCGGTTTATTCGAGTTTGTTTACATGCCTTTTGACCTACGCAACGCTGGGCAAACATTCCAGAGATTTATAAATGAGGTACTATCTGACTTAGAGTTTTGTATACCTTATTATGACGATATTTTGATTGCTTCTGCTAATGAAGCTGAGCATATTAGACATCTCGACCAAGTTTGTAGCCGTTTGAATTTACATGGTTTAAAAATTAATCCCACCAAATGCGTTCTAGGACAATCCTCGGTAAAGTTCCTTGGCTGTCTTGTGACGCCAGAGGGAGTTCAACCCCTCCCTGAAAAAGTGTCTACAATAAATGATTTCCCAAAACCAGAAACACTTTCACAATTAAAGCGTTTTGTTGCAATGTTAAATTTTTATCGACGATTTCTGCCAAAGGCAGCTAAGAAACAAGCACCTCTTAACAATTTACTTCGTGACTGTAAGAAAAATGACAAACGTCCTGTCCCTTGGACTGACGAGGCACTTCTTGCTTTCACTCAGTGTAAATCGGACTTAGCCAATGCTGCAACCCTCGCTTATCCTGCACCAGACCATGAACTCCACTTAATGGTTGACGCTTCCGACATTGTGTTGGGGCAGCATTAAATTGATTAACTCAAAATGGCACAAAACCACTATCATTTTTCTCCCGTAAACTGAGTGCAACAGAAATTAAATATAGCACATATGATAGAGAGCTTCTCGCTATCTATTTATCTGTCAAACACTTTCGGCATTACCTGGAAGGCAGAAATTTCATAATATTTACTGACCATAAGCCTTTAACACATGCATTTACTAAAAACTCTGATGCAATCTCTCCACGTCAACTCCGGCAGCTGGATATTATTTCCCAGTTTTGCACGGATATTCGACATATCCCTGGCTCTGACAATGTAGTAGCAG
The DNA here is from genome assembly GCA_963931845.1 of Maratus michaelseni. Classification (NCBI taxonomy): domain Eukaryota; kingdom Metazoa; phylum Arthropoda; class Arachnida; order Araneae; family Salticidae; genus Maratus; species Maratus michaelseni. Next base: position 111,386,192 of record OZ007598.1, on the reverse strand, counting down.
ATACGTTGTCAAGAATAAATTCTGTCAATGTTCAGTCAACTGATTTGACTACAATTGCAGAAGCTCAACAACATGATGTCGAGCTGCAAGAGCTGTTAAAGAGCGACAAGATCTCCTTGTGTTTGAAACCTGTTGCAGTGACTCCAACCTTAAGTATATACTGTGACAGTAGCTGTGATACAATTCGACCTTATGTACCCAAAGATTTTCGCAAAAGTATTTTTGCATCCCTGCATAACTTATCACACCCAGGCACTAGAGCATCCAAAAAACTCATCCAATCTAGATTTGTTTGGCCGTCTATGTCAAAAGATATCAACACTTGGACTCGATGTTGTATAAAGTGCCAAAGAGCAAAAGTGTCTAGACACACATCCAACCCTCTCCAAAGTTTTCAGCTACCTCAGCGCAGATTCGACCATGTACACATCGACATTGTGGGACCTTTAACACCATCAGATGGTTTCCAGTACTTACTCACCTGCATAGATCGCTTTACACGCTGGCCTGAAGCAATTCCTATTGCTGACATATATGCAGAAACAGTTGCAAAAGCCTTTGTTGCAAATTGGATTTCACGATTTGGAATCCCTACCCTCATAACTTCAGACCAGGGCAGACAATTTGAAAGCAACCTATTCTCCATCCTTAATAAGATGTTGGGTATCCAGAAGACCCGCACAACAGCATATCACCCAAAAAGCAACGGTTTAGTTGAGCGATTCCATCGTTCCCTAAAACAAGCACTTCGATGCCATGAATCGAAATGGACTGAATCACTCCCTATTGTCTTGCTTGGACTTAGATCTTCTTTCAAAGCAGACCTCGACTGCACTAGTGCTGAGCTCGTTTATGGTGCACCACTAAGACTCCCATGTGAAATGATCGACCACCCGCAAATTGATATCCAACCTCATGACTTTTTACAAACATTGCGAGACATCATGAACTCATTAAAACCTACTCCAACTTCTGCACATGCCAAGCCGACTGTTTTTGTTCACCCGTCCCTCAAAACATGCACTCATGTGTTTGTGAGGCATGATGCTGTAAAGAAGTCACTTCAAAGTCCTTATGATTGCCCATTCAGTGTAATACAAAGAGCCGACAAGACTTTCACTATCAACATGAATGGCAGACAAACTGTTATCAGTATTGATAGACTGAAACCCGCCTTCTTAGAAACTTCTGATTTCTCCATCACCCCAACTACCCAGCAATTGCCTATACCACAACACTGTACCGAGCAATCTTCACAAGCTAATGCCTCAACTTCTCGACCTGACCCAGTGAAGACAGATCCACTTCAAAAGACTCTTGTGACAACTCGTTCAGGTCGTCGTGTCCGATTCAACACACGGTACCTCTGAACTCAGTGCTTCAGGCACTTGGGGGGGAGTACTGTGGTGAACTTTCCGTTGTCATCCACCAGTTGGCAGGAAAAAATATTTGTTTTTGTGGCAACAGTGTTTTTAAGAACTTTTACCTTCACGATATGGCAACAGGATAAGTTGTTGACACTCTAGACTGTTTTCCCGACTTCGCTTGCAGCGACTCACATTTCTAATCTGACGCAAGGATGTAGCTTGCATTTTTTCTTAACGATTTGTATCTTTACTATTTGTGTATTTATTGAAAAGGTTAAATAATCTTTAGTTATTATGAAAGTTATTTTTACTTTAAGTTAGGACATCATTTATAAAATCCTAACAGCTATAAAAGAACTTAAATTAAAGGAGAAAGTGGATCATCTTAATTTTCTGGAAAGCAGCAGCCACAGAAAGACAGCTGGAAAATTTGTGGTGAGCAAGACAACTGTGAGTAACATTTTAAAACGCAAGGAAGAATATCTGGAATGATATTCTTCCGAAAACGGGGGCCTCCAAAGAATACGCAGAAAAACGTGTCTCGACGCTGTGAACGAAGTCACGTTTCGTTGGTTTAAAGAGATGAGATCAATCAATGCAAGAATATCGGGACCTATGCTTCAGGAAGTAGCAAAAAAATTTGCAAAAGAATTCGAAATAGAGGACTTTCAAGCGTCAGCAAGTTGGCTTGAAAAATTCAAACTACGATATGAGATTTCTCAAAAAGTTTTGTGTGGGGAATCAAATGAGGTTTCAGCTGAAGTAGTGGAGAAGTTTATTGAAAAATTCCCAGAGTTTGATAAAGGTTTTAAAGATGAGGACATCTTTAATGCTGATGAGTGCGGTCTCTTCTTTAAAGCAATGCCTGATAGAAGTTTAGTAATGAAGGGTGACACTTGCAAAAGAGGAAAACTTTCAAAACAGCGTTTTACTGTTCTTCTATGTGCTAGTATAACTGGCGAAAAATTGAAGCCTATGGTGATTGGCAAATCAGTAAAACCTCGTACATTTAAAACCTGAAGACATTCCTGTTTTCTGGAGAGCGAATAGATCCGCTTGGATGACCAGTGCTTTGTTCCAAGAGTGAGTTAGAAGAATTGACGCAGAAATGAGGAAAAAGAAGCAGTCCATTCTACTTACTGTGGACAACTGCCCCAGCCACCCGAAAGTGAATAATCTTACAAATGTGAAGCTAAAATTTTTGCCTCCAAACACAATTTCGAAAACCCAACCTTTAGATCAAGGCATTATTCAGTCCTTCAAAGTGCACTACAGAGCTCAACTTCTGGAATGTGTGATCATGAAAGCACAAACCTGTGGTCCTTCTGCATTGGCATCGTCAACAGCTGCGTCAGTAAATGCTTTGAATTCTGTTCATTGGATTAATTCTGCTTGAAATAAAGTTACGCAATCCACGATTAAGAACTGCTTCAAGAAAGCTGGATTTGTTACAGCTACAAAATCGGTGCAAGAGGATGAGCTTCCTTTATCTCCCTTGCCAGTTTTTGATGGAGTTGATTTTGAAGATTATGTTACCATGGACGATGAGTTAGTAACATGTGTTGAACCAGACCCAGAAGCAATCTTCAATGAGATACTCTCTGCAACTAAGCACAGCGAGGACTCTAAGGTACAAGAAGTGGTCGGCGAAGAGGATGACGACGAAACTGAAAAGTACCCAACTCTGAAGGAAGACGATGTAAAGCGCATGATGGAGCAACTTAAAGATTTCGCTGCAGAAAAATGCCCAAGCGTGCTTAATGGACTTGTAAACTCTGAAAGTGTGTTTTGCAGTTACCTAATGAACAAAACGAGGACTTAAACAAAAATTGAATTATTCTTTCAAAAATTGTAAAAATGTGCTGTACCTTCAATAAAAATAAAAATGAGTAAGTGCTAATTTTTTTTCTAAATTTTTCCTTAAAAATTACTAAAAAAGTTTACTATTTTTTTTCTAATATTGTACTAAATATTCACTAAAAATTCCCTAAGTTGACCACCTCCGTATGATGACCACTTAGTTACAGTCCCTTGGGTGGTCAACTTATGGAGGTTCTACTGTATATATATTTTTTTGTTTGTTTGTTCAATAAAAAGAATGTGCAAGAAATTGTTACAAATTTAAATTTTTTTTGCAAGGAAAATATTTACAAAGAAAAGAAAAAGTATTGGGAAAAGAATAGGAAATATCTTATTTTTCACTTCAATTCTTTTAAAAACTTTCCAACGTAGTTGAAAAGTGTTATATTTTTGGTTTGTCTTCCTGACTTTCCGTGCTCTAACTCGCCTAAATATACTAGGATTGCCATGCAATTGGTATATGTTATTGAAGTTTACCATGGAATGTCTTGTTTGGAAAATGAAGCGTGTAGCATTTATAGTTCATTTACAGGGACACGCTTCATAGAAAGAAGGATGTTGGCATAAAAAAATAATATATTTGATTTTTATCTAATTTATGTTTAATTTCTAAATTTATTTGATTTATGTCTATGGGGAAAAATCGTTTACGGGGAATATTAATGATATTACACTATTTCAAACATATTGAAATTGATATATGTTACCGATGTGCACTACAAGAGGTTTACTATAAAATATGGCATTCATCGTTCATTTACAGGGACACAAAAAAGAATATATAGTACAATAAACAATGTACAATTGTCTATGAACAATAAGTTCAGTTCAGTTCTGTGAACAGTAAGTAAATTTTAGTTTCAGTTGTGGTACACGTTTTTAAATTTAACTATTTTTTTATTCATTACTTGGACAAAAGATATCGAATACATTTCGGTTTATTGGCGGAAATTGCTGAATAGGAATTTTTACCTGGGCTATGCGTTACCTAACTGAACTAAATTTTAGCATAATATGTAGTATGTATATATACAATTATATCATATATATATCATAACAAGAAAGAAAAATCATGCGTCAAACATAGATTATGTAACACTTTCCAACGCTTTCAAAATAATTTTACAAATCATTACCGTTTAATAAGCTGAAAGATAACATCTAAGTAAACAATTTGGAAAACGCATAACATATTTAAAAACGTAATTTCGGGAATTTCCAACCTATACAGTTTTCGGAAAAATATCTGAATACTTTTATTCAGCCCTGTATAGGATCTATAGATTTGTATATATACTACATAGGATGCTAAATTTTAGTTTAGTTAGGAAACGCGTTAGCACAGTTTAAAATTCTCCTCTGGAGTTTCTGTCAATAAACGGAAATGTGTTTGCGAACTTTTGTGCTGCCTTGTATATGATCTACAGAATTTATACACACCAAGTAATAGACAAAAAGTGAGTTAAATTTAAAATCGCGTTCAGCAACTTAAAACGCATTTCCAGGAATTATTGTTAACAGACAGAAGAGAATTCTTTTGTGTATCCCTGTAAATGAACGATGACTGCTATACACACAATATTCTGTAGTAAGCCTCTTGTAATGCACCTTAGTGATATATATAAATTTCAATGCGTTTAAAATAGTGAAACATTATTTAATTAAACCGCAAACGATTTTTCTCCATGGACGTAATGTAACGGATTTCTTTTGACTGTCCCTGTAAAGTAACTATAAGTGCTATGCACACCCTATTCTATATAAAGCTTCTTGTAATTCTCCTTAATGATATATATCAATTACAATGTGTTTGAAATTGTGTAACATCATTAAAATAAACCGCAAATGATTTTTTAGCCATAGACCGGAATGTAACGGAATTCTTTTGAGTGTCCCTGTAAAAAAACTATAAGTGCTACACACTTCAGTTGCAATAGGAAACATGCTATAGATAACGACAATAACATATAAAAATTGCAGGGTAATCCGAGCATATTTACGGGAGTTAGAGCACGGACAGACGGCCAGACAAACCGAAGTCATCAACACTTTTCAACTAGATTGGAAAGTGTTAAAAAGGGCTGCACAAAATAATTCGGATATTTTTACGAATAATGATGGCAATCGCTTGAATTGGGTTTTCAAATTTATTATGCGTTTTCCAAATAGTTTACTTACAAGGCCAAGCTTGGTAATCACAGATTTTGATTATTTTCATATATGTTGTGGGGTAGAAGCCCCTTAGTCTCAGGTTCAACGGATTTTATACAACGCTCCTTAGTTCTCGAGAAATAGGGGGTCTAATATTTTAACACAACTTAAATACTTAGTTTGTAACGAAATTACTCCGTTAGACGTAGCTTAGCTGTTATGGCGTCTGCTCGTTGATCCGAGGGCACGAGACCGGGACGAGCTACGTTTGTTTTTCTCATTTTTTGTTTTATAAATATACTTGTAATTATAATTTAATAATCTCAATTAAAAATTTTAACATCGTATATTAATTATAATGCAAACATATTTAAATTTAAATTTATTTAATTTGATTTTTAAGCCATTGTTAAACATTTTTCATCATTTAAAGAGATTTTTTTTAAATGGATCCTTTATTGACTAGTAAAAATTACAAAATCGTTACAAAATCATACCGTATTTTATTAATTATAAATTAATTCAAAGCGCAAGCATACGTATTACAAATTTAAAAATCTTTAATATGCAAAAAAATATGTTCTAATTTAATTCTTATGCTAAATTTTAATATAATTATGCTTCTTACTTTAAAAACAGAGTAGTATTATCATCGCATTGAATTTTCTTGTTAAGGCAATATATAAATGATGTTTCTTTAAAATCACGAATTGACACAATCGTTCAATATCGATAAAGCATATATGAAATACATTTTAAAAGTGATTAAAAAAATTAACTGTTTAATGATGTTTTATACAACGATTTAGTTACAAATAAAAAATAAATAGGTTAACATTATAATTAATGCACAATATTATAATTTTTAATTAGGATTATTAAATAATAATTACAAGTATATTTATAAAACAAAAAAGGAGAAAAACAAACGTAGCTCGTCCCGGTCTCGAACCCATGCCCGCGGATCAACGAGCAGACACCATAACAACTGAGCTATGACCAACACAGTAATTTTATTGCACAGTAAGTATTTAAGTTGTGTTACAATATTAGACCTCCTATTTCTCGAAAACTAAGGAGCGTTTTATAAAATCCGTTGAACCTGAGACTAAGGGGCTTCTACCCTACAACATATATAAAACTAATCAAAATCTGTGATTACCAAGCTTGGCCCTCTCCTTGTTAGACATCAACTTTCCCCTTTTTAATCAGTAAAGTTTTATTAAACTAGTATGGAAGTGTTGGAAAGTGTTTCATAATCCATACACGACGCATGACTTTTATTTTTTCGAATGTTTTCGGAATTTACGTGAAAATATTCATGTCTTTATACTGAAAAAATGTTTTCCGCATTTATTCCCTATTTTCGTAATATATGTATTTGAATTCTGTTAATCTTTGAAAGGAAGCTTTTCGAGTTTTACAAAATATATAAGTAAATAAAATAAATACAGAAAATTCACATTATTTTCGGTGGAAGGAATCCACATTTACTTCAGATAACCTGAGTAAGCCAGATCTCTAGTAAGTCATATATGTTTAGGATGATTTATTAGCAATGATTGAAGTACATTTACAACGCTTCAGCCATTGAAAAGATTTTCCTTAAATGTAATTTAAAGAAATAGGTTCAATTCGCAAAATATATTTAATCATTTTATTCGGTTTAGAAACTGGTATTTATCGAATATATAAAATAAAACTAAAGATAAACATAAATACTTATTTATTAAATAGAAGAAAAATTCTTGAAAGTTTCATAAATTTAACTTTATTTATTTTTTAACACTTTCCAACATAGTTGAAAAATGTTTTATGACTTCGGTTTATTAGCCGTCTACCGCCTTCCTGTCCGTGCTCTAACTCTAATGAATATACCAAGATTGCCATGTAATTTATATACGTTATTGAGTTTTATAGCATGTGTTATGTTGAAAATGAAGTATGTATCATTTGCAGTTCGTTTACAGAAATACTCAAAATAATTCTGTTACTTTATGGAGGGAAAATCGTCTGTTGTACATTTTAGTGATGTTACGATACCTCAAACATAAAGAAATTGATATACACCATTGAGATGCAGTACAGCACGTTTTCTGTAGATTACGGAGTGAATAGCATTTATCATTAATTTACAGAGACACGCAAAATAATGTGGTTACTGGACTGACGATGAGCGATAATTTCACGAGATGTGTTTTCAGCTATGGTATGCGATTGTTATCTTAATCATTTTTAGGGTTTCGTTCATCTGACGAAACCCTATTGCTCCCGCTCCGTTGTCTGTCTGTCACAGAGCCATTCTCGAAAACTATGTAACTTACAGAGTTGAAACTTCGTGTATAAATAAGAATATCAACTGGGAAGAGCTGAAAATATTAAAATTTGAAAAATTCATATTATTTTAATAAATAGAGATAAAAAACCAAAATTCTAACAGCCTTTTCCTATTAAATTTAAACATTTTTCATTATAGCCGATGCCAAAAATTAAAAATCCACGAAGAAATTCTTTCTACAATAATTAATTTTCTATCAGACGATTTCCACGTGAAAAATGAAATAAAAAGTTTCACCAAATGAAAAAAAAAAAGATTAATATGAAATAAAATTGATTGACGTCATAGTCGTAATAAAACGGAAAATGTCTAAGATTTCTCAATAATACAAGGAGTATGTGTAAGTACACAAAGCAGATAAATACACGTCATTAGAGAATTATAACGAAAATCTGACGTCATATGGGAAGTTTAACTAATTTTTCAAATGTTTGAGAATAATACAAAACGAGTATCAATATAAATAATAGAGAATAGTAAATATATGAGTTTAAGGTTTGAGAAACATATTGAATAGTGATAAAAATCCGATTATGGAAATATTCGCATATTTTAACATTTTGAAGGTGTACAATCTGTTTAATTTTGAAATTATTTTTTTAAATATCTCATATAGTCCGCATGACAGATATTATTATGAAAGAATATATTAGCGGGCTGGTTTAGATATTCGAAAAAAACGAAAAAATAGACCGGTAAATTTTTACTTTATAAAAAATATGACTTTTTTTTTTTCTTTTCTAAATGAAACTTGTTTGAATTTATTAAAGAAAGGATAAAGTGTTTTGAAAGGAATATTAAACGAAACCCTTTGAGCGATCTTCGATCACACTTACCCACTTGTTTAGTGCATTACGTGATGCGTATAATATCTATAGATCATATAAAGAGCTGAACGAAAGAATTCATAAACACTGCTGGCTACGGACAGAAATTGCTGAAAATTGGATTTTTACTACGATTTTGAAGTTTTTTATTTAGTTATCCGATTTCCTGAAGTGAAAATTTGAATTTTCTTAACAACATTGTGATAGTGTCGAGCAGTGTTACATAATCTATGCCTGATGCATGATTTTTCGGTTTTGTTTGATTTAATACAAAGAATGAACAAGGAACTTATTTACAAAGAGAAGGAAAATATTGAAAACATATTTAGAAAAATCTTCTGTTATCACTTCAATTTCTTATTCAAATGTTTTGGATTTCACGTAAAAAAAAAAAATTGCTCTTAGACAGAATTTTTTTTTTTTACTTATTTATTCCCTACTTTTATAATATAGTAGCGAAACCCGCTGTTTTGCACGCGTGATTGTTGAAATATGCCAAGTGGTACACATGTGCCTACTTATATTAGGGAGAATTTACACTGCTACGGATAATTTAAATAAAACTAATTATGTCACATTTTGATCAATTTTCCTTCTTGTACCACAATGGGTGAACGCGAGACTTCTGCATTCCAACCCATTTGCAGGAACTCCCTTAAAAGAAAGCAGTTACAGAGTGCATTCTACTTGGGAATTCTGTTTAATAATTATCGTAGAATTTTTTTAATCGGTTCAGCAGTTTCAGAGTCTATCTCCTACAAACAAACAGATGTTTCTTTGTTACATTACTAGGGGAACTCGGCCTCCCTGCTCGCTACGCTCACCAACCTCCCGGGTAATCGGAACATTGTTGTATTCGGAACCTAGCTAGATCTTTTTCTCGTGCTCCATTTAGTATAGGGGGCAAGTCTCGTAAAAATCTTCCCAGTCGTTTACGATATCATTCATAATCGGGAAAATCACTTGCTCGTTTAATATATATGAATAATCGGGAAAATCCCTTGCTCGTTTAATATATATGAATTTGGCGACAGTAATTTGGTCGACAGGGTAACAAACAAGTACCAATTGTATATATAGTGTTACGAATATTGTAAATAGTTAGTGTTTGTGCTTAAAAATAATGTAAATAGTTCAATTAAGCTCTATTCATAAGCTAATATTAATTTTTGTTGGATTGCAATATCTCAATTTGTTGATTTTTTGCAAGCGAGTAAACGCTATTGGATTCCAATGGGAGTCTATGGAAATTTGGCGAAATACTGGAAATAGCGCTAAGTTGGCGCCAGTTTTGGCAGCTAATTTTGGCCGCCAATAGTGCTGATATATCGCCAAGTTGGCGCCAAACTTGGCGACAGATCCGGGTCCCTTCCCCTTAGTACCCCCCCCCCTAATAGCGCCCATCCTATCTAAATTCTCTATACTTTCATGTTAATTCCCCCTAAGAAAAGTCAGAAAGCTCTGACCAATCAGATACGTTTCGCTGTATCTACGCAGATTTTCATTGGTCCATTTCCAAACCATTACTTTTTTATATATAGAAGGATTAGTCGACGTTGAATCACAATAAAAATCAAAATACTGTTGAGTAATAAGTTGGAAAACATTGGTTTAGTACATTTCAGTGGCATTTTTGTACGGGGAAAAGCTAAGTGTGAAGTACTTCCTTATCTAATTGGCAATCAACTTTCTTTATTACTATCATTGTAATATCAGATACTGGTACTGGCTTTTAATCTCATCGCTCAGAATAGTTCAATATAACATTGACATGACAAATACTAATTGATTTTTCCTCTTTTTTGAAACTTTCCAATTTAGATAATACTTATTATTAATAATAATAAAAAGATTATTTGTGCGCATCTACGTCTTACTTATTTCTACGCCAAATTTAAAATTTCTATGCTGACAGTATAAGAGAAATCATAGTGAAAATATAATTTTAGAGTGTTTGCACTTCATTTCACTCGTTTGAAATTAGAATTTTGTAAAATGATTTTGGACAGCATCACGTCTGAATAGAAACCTGCATGTGAAATTTTAAATTTCTAGCTTCGATAGTTTAAGAGTTTATGATGTTTATGAGTCATTTCATCTTTTTTACATCTAGAACATTTTTACAAACGTTCTTAGTAAGCAGTTACGTCTTAAAAGTAACCACTATATAAGATATCATGTTTTAGCGTCAACAGGTTCAAAGAAATTGGAATTTTAGGACATTTTTGAATTTTCGTCCCCTTGAAGGCTGTTTGTAGGAAGAAAAAATTTAGCCTATTTTTAAGCAGAGACTGTCATCATTATTATCGGTTTGAATATTTGAAATTTGTTCAGTAGTTCGAAAGTAATCGTGACTTTTGAACGTTTTACGCTCATTTCAAACTTTTAAATTTCGAAATTTTAGAAACCATTCTGAGTAAACATGTGCGTCTTGAAAGTAATTACCATGTCGACTATCACGTTTCTAGCCCTTGCATTTCTAAAGAAATTGTATCTTAGAAAGTGCTTAGAGTGTTTTCGTTTCTTTTTACACATTTAAATTTCGATTTCTTTAGAACCGCTCTTAGTAGCATTTAGATATTAAAGATAACCATTATGTCAAATTTCAAGTTTCGAGCCCCTGCAGAATCCCCAAAGAAATCATAATTTTAGATTGTCAAATTTAAATTTTTTTATAAACTGTTCCGTGCAAGCATTTATATCTTAAAAGTAACAGCCATGCCAAATTTGAAGCATCTATCTCTCTTAATTCCAAATAAATCTTAATTTAGAGCATCTTCCGCTCATTTGACGCTTTGAAATTTCGAATTTTTTAGAAGCCGTTCTTAGCGAGCATTTTTATTATAAAAGTAACCACGATGCCAAATTTTAAGTTTCTATCCCCGACAGTATTACAGTAATCGGAATTTTAAAACGCTTTCCTTCTTCTACATTCTTTTAAATTTCGAATTATTTAGAAACTGTTTTATGAGAACATTTACATCTTAAAATTAACAGCCAAGTCAAGTTTCAAGCTTCTAGTGATATTAATTCCAAATAAATCGTAATTTATAACAATTTTAGAACATACATCAAAGTTTACATTTTGAAAAAGAATTACATCGCCAAATTAGACGTTACGATTCTCATGCAAAACTGTGCATCTGAAAGTTAGTTGTGGTTTTCAGAATGAGAAGTAACGAAGAAAAATGAATTGCACGGTCTAAAGTTCTGTTATAATGAATAGAAGCATAACTGCAGATCGAAGAGTTATTTTCTCTATCTTTTATTTAACAAAGACGAAAGAGTTAACGGCTAAAAAGTTAAATATAGAACATTGAAAAAAAATTTTGGCTTCCCTTTATTTTTTTATATGCAGTCATAGATAGGTGCAGTCAACCGATTGCACCGAGAGAAATTGGTTTTTGTGAAACCACACTTATGCAGTTAATAAAATGAAGGATATTTTTTTCTGTTTTACGTCATTTCCTTTTAAATAAAATCCAGAATATTAAATCGTAAATTTGAAACTATTATAACTCATTAAGAGTAGGGAAAATGAAATATATATGTTATTCAATATGACAATATCAGAATTCTGATTATCCCAAACACGGCTTAATCGAATGCACTTAAACTCTGACTTTAATTTGGAAACATAATAAAAAGACTATTATAAAACTTATTTTATTTTAAATGCATCATTAAACAAACTACAATGTGTTTCTTGCATGATACATTGTATATATATATAAATAATATTATACGTATAGTATTACAATAAATAAAGCATTGCAATATTTTTGACAAAATAAGTACTAGACGTCAAGAAGATTTTTTTTTTATCATTCAGTTTTTTTTTCTTTTCAAAATATGTTGTAATTGTCTTTTCTGTTCAATTTGTGATCGCTCCAAATCCCCTTTATTATGCCATATTAGGAACAACAGAATATCATAAATAGTAGCAACATTTTTGTATTCAATGTACCGAAGTGTTGAACTTCTAGTATTTTTATAACTTCACCGTGAGCAATAGGTTTCTCCATATCTTCGAATTTTGCTTAAACTGCACAAACTTCCTTATTTATTACTTCAAATGTTTCTAATTCTGTAAAACGGAACTGATCATTGGCTGTATCCAGCAAGGCTTTAATGTCGTCTTCTATTAATTTTTCAGGCAGCTTCTCGAACATGTCCGAGAACTGTTCAGTATCGAAAGATTCATTGTCATCTATGATAAGAAGAGACAATAGTTTATCAGAAACGCTACTGACTTAACATGAAGCCACAATATTTATGCCCAGAACTAACTATTTTTTTCTTCTGAGCTTCATCCCATGCACAAACTATCCATTAGCCAGCTTTCTTCATATATTACAAATTTTAAACATTGAACACTTTGTCCACCATTATCCAGTCCCCTAAATAAAAACTGTAAAAATTGTTTTCTGCAATGTCTCTAATGTTCTCGATAAAATTCTGATCAAATCTGATTAATCGAGCTTTCTTCAAATCTGTAAATTTTAAACGTTGCACAATTTATTCTCCATTATCCTGTACTCCAATTAACAAGAACGAAAAATCATGCGTCAAGCATAGATTATGTAACACTTTCCAACGCTTCCAAAATAATTTTACGAATCATACTCTTCAATAAGCTAAAAGATAACATCTAAGTAATCCAAATACTTTTATTCAGCCCTGTATAGGATCTATAGATTTGTATATATACTACATAGGATGCTAAATTTTAGTTCAGTTAGGAAACACGTAGCACAGTTTAAAATTCTCCGTCTGGAGTTAAATAATACGGAAATGTTTTCCCGAACTTTTGTGCTTCCCTGTATAGGAGCTACAGAATTTATACACACCACGTAATAGACAAAAAGCGATTTAAAATTAAAATCGCGTTTAGTAACTTAAAACGCACTTCCAGGAATTATTGTTAACATACAGTAGAGAATTCTTTTGTGTGTCCCTGTAAATGAACGATGACTGCTATACACACAATATTCTGTAGTAAGTCTCTTGTAATGAACCTTATATAAATTTCAATGCGTTTAAAATAGGGAAACATTGTTTAAATAAAGCGCAGACGATTTTTCTCCATAGACGTAATGTAACGGAATTCTTTTGACTGTCCCTGTAAAGTAAGTATAAGTGCTATGCACACCCTATTCCATATTAAGCTTCTTCTAATGCACCTTAGTGATATATATAAATTTCAATGCGTTTAAAATAGTGAAACATTATTTAAATAAACCGCAAATGATTTTTCCCATAGACCGCAATGTAACGGAATTCTTTTGAGTGTCCCTGTAAAAAAACTATAAGTGCTACATACTTCCGTTGAAATAGGGAACATGCTATAGATAATGATTATAACATATAAAAATTGCAGGGCAATCCGAGCATATTTACGGGAGTTAGAGCACGGACAGACGGCAGACGGCAGACGGCCAGACGGCAGACGGTCAGACGGCCAGACGGCAGACGGCCAGACGGCAGACGGCCAGACGGCCAGACGGCAGACGGCCAGACGGCCAGACAAACCGAAGTCATAAACACTTTTCAACTAGGTTGGAAAGTGTTAAAAACTAAAAATTGTTTTCTGTAATGTCTCTTAATGCTCTTGGGAAACGTCTGATCTATTGCTTGAATCAAGGAAGCTAAATTCGGAGAAGAATATACCTGCGGTTCCATCTTTATCCAGTTCCTTTTCCGTTGAGTGTGATGGTGCGTTTTCAATATTAACCCTCTGACTGCTCAATTTTTTTTCAAAATCCTTTCAACCAATATCTAATCGACCTTTATCTCCTATACTATTACGTATTTCAAATCATCCTGTATACGAAATTTGTAGTAAATTTACCATTTTCATTTTTAACCTTTGACTGTGAAATTTTTAACACAAAATTGCTTAAAAAATTGTAAATTATATAAATTTTTCTACAAATATCTTGCCCGTGGAAATCGCGGGATAAGCAGTCAGAGGATTAAGAAATGGCTTTTAAGAAAGGTATATTCCCTTTAAAAAGCACTTCACTTAAAAGCACTTCACTATAATTGTTTTATTTTATTTCTTCATGTACTTATTTCTAACATTTTCTGAGCACATCTTTATGTAGGATACCCTGTATTTTAAAATTCGATGCTTTCAATTCTTCACTAATAAAGTTTCGTCTTCAAATATTACAGTCACTAACAGCACTCAAAAGAAATACAATATGTGAGCAGATATCAATAGAAGAACAAATACTGCTCCTTTTTTTTCAAGATGATGAACTAATATTTCTTTTTTATTTCTTTTTCAATACAAGACATTCCTGTGGAGGGAAAAATCAATACTTTAGATACTTAGATTATTTCTTGAACAACTTCAAAAGGAAAAGAATTGTATGGTCAACAAGTCATAATACTCTTTAGCTGAAACGATCAACTTCAACTATTTTTTGATTTTTGTCACAAAGAGAAATATTTTTTGATATTTAGAATGTTCTTTCTATGCGTGGGTGTTTTTCATATTTAAATATTTAATTTCAATTTAATGGAAAAATAATAAAAACTTTGGTTTCATTTATGCGTTTTATTATATTTAATTTGAATATTGAATATACAATAACAATTGCTTATATGAATCGCTTAGTTGAATCAGTCGCTTTCCTAAACTCAATAATTAAAAACACAAAGTAATTATAACGTTATTTAACGTTACGATTCATATTATCCGCTTAGAATGAAATTTTTTCGATGTAGTAAATTGATTTATTCGAGCCGTGGCTATTTCCAGAGACAAAACAAGTAAGAACCCAGGCTGAAATCATTCATCGACGTCCTTCTACGTATGTAGAAAAGTGCGAATGTTGGAGCAAATAGAATGATTTGCTCCCATGCACCCGCAGTATGATACAAGATCATATATTTGTAATTTAATGTATTCAAAATGAATTAATATACTAGATTACATTATTTTATTTCGTTATGCTGTCTAAAATTTAAAATGTATTTTATTTATAGTCAATCAATCAAATTATAAACAATATTTTTATCCCAGCTAAAATGCTTTTTTTCGATCCCATGTGTTTCCTTTCATAATCACTAATCTTTCATTATTTTAAGGTTTCTAATAAATAAGAGATACTGTCTCCGTTTCGACTCTTATCCATAAACAAAAAAAAAGTTGCTTTTCACATCTGTGCAAGAGCATGTTTATAATTTCATTAGATCACTGGTGCTGCTCTTTCGTAATTTTTTTTTAAGGTTGCCTTTTACTTTATCAAATTCATAAGTTCGTCAAATTTGCTAAACCCTTCGGCAATATTATTTTTGAAAGTTTCAAATGTATATAAGCTAACCGTAAAATTTCTTCTTGGCTTCGTGGCTGTATGCATGTAACATTTCTGGCAATCAAAGTGAGATCAAGATAAACTTCTCAATTAACTCTTGAGAAAGGTTATATTTTTTTGTTTAAAAGGGGCTAGCCTACCTTATGTCTTTTTGTTTCGTAATAAACTTGATATCTCCGTAGGTAATTTATGTCTCCTGAACTCGTTTGATTTAGTTTTACCGGATGAGAATCTTGGTGTTCTTCCTTATAAATTTGCAATGTCTTTTGAAACCTCCACTACGTTTAGATCACCTTTCGTAATTAAGCCTGATAATATACTACAAGACATGCACTCTAGAAACGGGGGTGCATTTCAGTCTATTTATTATTTAAAACTTGAATAAACACAACAAAATGTTAACTATTATTAAAATTTTCATCATTTTATGATCATTTTTAAATATATATTTTTTAAATAAACTGTAAAGACTTTAAATAAACTGAGTTATATTGAAAAAATCTGTCCAGTGATCATAAGTACATGTTACGCTACTGCCCTAAACTCTCACACATTAGAAAATATGGAATGTGAACCGTCATTTATTAAATACAATGCACATTTTAAAAAATAATAATAAATCAAGACTTATGTAATTGAAGGTTTTAATTATAGAAAAGTTAAATGTGAGCCACATGTCAGTAGAAGTATGTATTGAGCAAAGGTGGTGTTAAATGAATCTCAGTTTATATTTACGTTTATATACGGAAAAAAATCTAAAATTGTTAACTGTGAGACGGACAGCACCCAAAAATGTAGTAGTGCCACAAATTGCATAACAGCAATAGTTTGTCCAGTATCAGAACTCCCGATATTACAAATTATATTTTAGATATACATTGTAATTTAAATTTTATTTCTTTAATTCAGTTCATATAAGGACCCCTTTAAACTGGGGGCTCCGGGCGCTTTTCCTGTTTGCCATAAGAGAAATCAGTCCTTATTTATACCTATGTATTTTACTAAGCAAATTCTATATTTCTCTGTCTATTAATTCTTCTGCCGGCTGATTGTTTTTAATTTATATTTCTAATTTTGCTATTTTCTGTTAATCCACAAAATTGAGAATACATAAATCTTCGTACGTTTAAACTTTTAATATTTTCAATTCTTCTCTGATAAAATAAGACTTTGAAATTGCACAGTCAATGACATCTCTCAAGACACAATAATATATCAGCAGATTTCAAATCCAACTGGATACAATAGATACTGTTTCTGGAAATTCAAGAAGATAGAAGTTTCTTTTGAACTTTTCTTTGAATGCAAATAATCAGTGTGAAGGACAAATCAATAGATACTTTTCTCATCCTTTAAGCAACTTCAAAAGAAGAAGTATTTTAGAGCCAACAAGTTATACTCTTCAGCTGAAACGTGATCTGAAACACTTCTGGTATTTTTAAATTTTCGTCATAAGAAAGAAATGAATAAAAAATCCATGCGTATGTGATTTTCATATATTTTTCTTGTTTAAATCTGTGCTAACAATTTAATGATAAAAGTGTACTATTTGAAGTTTATTTCTTTATTTTATCATGATAAATTTGTAAAAAGTGTTTCCGTGTCCGTACACACGTAAACGGGTATTTTGCCGTTTAGAATAAATTTCATTTATTGAGAAAATATTAAGAAGTGACATTTCTCATCAATATTGTTGGGAAATTTTGAAATATTTCACCGTGTTAAAGCCGAAACCAAAACGTTACATAAAAAGCTTTCCTGGATAAAAAATTAAGGCATTACTTTGCATGTTGTACAGAGCGAAGGCC
The DNA here is from genome assembly GCA_963931845.1 of Maratus michaelseni. Classification (NCBI taxonomy): domain Eukaryota; kingdom Metazoa; phylum Arthropoda; class Arachnida; order Araneae; family Salticidae; genus Maratus; species Maratus michaelseni. Next base: position 111,368,516 of record OZ007598.1, on the reverse strand, counting down.
GGATCGAACCAGCGAACCCTGCACAGTAGACGAGCACTATAGCGCCGAGAAAAAAACTAGGTCAGTGCTCTGTGATAAAAACTCGGTATATACTGTTCGTGCAAGATGGCATCGCTACAACTGATTAAGTATAAATATTTGTCAACGATTGCCTTTTGCAAATGTGTATCTGAGAGTAAATGTATTGAGAATACTATATCATTTGTGGTTCCAGACTATAAGAAACTTATTATCTTTCTTCTTTCTAGTACATCATATGTTGTTTTTGAACTCAAAATAGAATGAAGTATTAAAAAAAAATAATCACTATGCGGACTTACTTCTAAGATCTTATTGTGCAAAACTTTCCTTTGATAATTTCAAAAATTTTGTAATTTGCAATATTCATTCTAGAGTCCAAAAATAAATAAATAAATAAATAAATAAAAATAAATAAAAATTAATTAATTAATCAAAATAATAATAATAAAATAAAAATAAATAAAAGTGTTTTTATTCTTACATTTTCCTTTCAATGTAAATATATATTTTTTTTTTCAAATACTAATACGTTAAAAAAAATACATTTGAAAATTACGCCAAAATTTTTTTAACATACTGAATAAAACTTTAAAAGAGGGTGGAATTACTTCCAGAAATATATTTCTACTGTTGTTTATTGTTGTTATATGTAATATTCTTAAGCTTATTGCTTGTTATAGAGTAACTACCCTCTCTATAAACTGGCGAATCAACCATTTTTAAGAAAACAATTCGTTGAGGTCGAAACAGATATTAGAATAAAAGTAGAAAAAGTATATTTTTTAAAACTCTCTTTTATAAGCATTCAATGTCTATCTGACAAATTACGCCTAATTTAATAACTGCATTTCAAGTAGTTCCAAAAAATGTCCTTTACAATAAATTAATTTCGTGTGGATTCCGATTATTAAAAAATTATCCATTGATTTACTCTTGACAGAAATTGCAAACTCGTGAATTTATTAAAAAAAATTATAACTTTTTCTCTGTTTTTTAAGATTTGGCAACACAAAAATGCATTATTTAAACTATCTATTCAGGATTTCTAAATTGTTTTCTCAACGTATAATCATAATTTAATTAATATTAATCTTTTAAATGATGAAAGAGTATTAAAAAATATATATTACACTCTTTATTTTATATTTCAACTTTTTAATTTTTAGTGCTTGAAATATTTCAGTGTTGTAATTTCACAGTCAGTTGGCCTTTTTTAGCAAGCGTAGTGTGGCACGTAGTTCCATTGCTTTTGTAACTCGTAAGCACCTGCAACCATAAGGATTATTAGGCAACCTCCACGCCTTTATTCTTTATCCACCTGTGGTCAGCTAACGAAAAACACACTACCGCTCCGTACACACGTAAACGGGTATTTTGCCGTTTAGAATAAATTTCATTTATTGAGAATATATTAAGAAGTGACATTTCTCATCAATATTGTTGGGAAATTTTGAAATATTTCACCGTGTTAAAGCCGAAACCAAAACGTTACATAAAAAGCTTTCCTGGATACAAAATTAAGGCATTACTTTGCATGTTGTACAGAGCGAAGGCCGGATCGAACCAGCGAACCCTGCACAGTAGACGAGCACTATAGCGCCGAGAAAAAAACTAGGTCAGTGCTCTGTGATAAAAACTCGGTATATACTGTTCGTGCAAGATGGCATCACTACAACTGATTAAGTATAAATATTTGTCAACGATTGCCTTTTGAAAATGTGTATCTGAGAGTAAATGTATTGAGAATACTATATCATTTGTGGTTCCAGACTATAAGAAACTTATTATCTTTCTTCTTTCTAGTACATCATATGTTGTTTTTGAACTCAAAATAGAATGAAGTATTAAAAAAAAATAATCACTATGCGGACTTACTTCTAAGATCTTATTGTGCAAAACTTTCCTTTGATAATTTCAAAAATTTTGTAATTTGCAATATTCATTCTAGAGTCCAAAAAAAAAAAAAAAAATAAATAAATAAATAAATAAAAATAAATAAAAATAAATTAATTAATCAAAATAATAATAATAAAATAAAAATAAATAAAAGTGTTTTTATTCTTACATTTTCCTTTCAATGTAAATATATATATTTTTTTTTCAAATACTAATACGTTAAAAAAAATACATTTGAAAATTACGCCAAAATTTTTTTAACATACTGAATAAAACTTTAAAAGAGGGTGGAATTACTTCCAGAAATATATTTCTACTGTTGTTTATTGTTGTTATATGTAATATTCTTAAGCTTATTGCTTGTTATAGAGTAACTACCCTCTCTATAAACTGGCGAATCAACCATTTTTAAGAAAACAATTCGTTGAGGTCGAAACAGATATTAGAATAAAAGTAGAAAAAGTATATTTTTTAAAACTCTCTTTTATAAGCATTCAATGTCTATCTGACAAATTACGCCTAATTTAATAACTGCATTTCAAGTAGTTCCAAAAAATGTCCTTTACAATAAATTAATTTCGTGTGGATTCCGATTATTAAAAAATTATCCATTGATTTACTCTTGACAGAAATTGCAAACTCGTGAATTTATTAAAAAAAATTATAACTTTTTCTCTGTTTTTTAAGATTTGGCAACACAAAAATGCATTATTTAAACTATCTATTCAGGATTTCTAAATTGTTTTCTCAACGTATAATCATAATTTAATTAATATTAATCTTTTAAATGATGAAAGAGTATTAAAAAATATATATTACACTCTTTATTTTATATTTCAACTTTTTAATTTTTAGTGCTTGAAATATTTCAGTGTTGTAATTTCACAGTCAGTTGGCCTTTTTTAGCAAGCGTAGTGTGGCACGTAGTTCCATTGCTTTTGTAACTCGTAAGCACCTGCAACCATAAGGATTATTAGGCAACCTCCACGCCTTTATTCTTTATCCACCTGTGGTCAGCTAACGAAAAACACACTACCGCTCCGTACACACGTAAACGGGTATTTTGCCGTTTAGAATAAATTTCATTTATTGAGAATATATTAAGAAGTGACATTTCTCATCAATATTGTTGGGAAATTTTGAAATATTTCACCGTGTTAAAGCCGAAACCAAAACGTTACATAAAAAGCTTTCCTGGATACAAAATTAAGGCATTACTTTGCATGTTGTACAGAGCGAAGGCCGGATCGAACCAGCGAACCCTGCACAGTAGACGAGCACTATAGCGCCGAGAAAAAAACTAGGTCAGTGCTCTGTGATAAAAACTCGGTATATACTGTTCGTGCAAGATGGCATCGCTACAACTGATTAAGTATAAATATTTGTCAACGATTGCCTTTTGAAAATGTGTATCTGAGAGTAAATGTATTGAGAATACTATATCATTTGTGGTTCCAGACTATAAGAAACTTATTATCTTTCTTCTTTCTAGTACATGTTGTTTTTGAACTCAAAATAGAATGAAGTATTAAAAAAAAATAATCACTATGCGGACTTACTTCTAAGATCTTATTGTGCAAAACTTTCCTTTGATAATTTCAAAAATTTTGTAATTTGCAATATTCATTCTAGAGTCCAAAAAAAAAAAAAAAATAAATAAATAAATAAATAAAAATAAATAAAAATAAATTAATTAATCAAAATAATAATAATAAAATAAAAATAAATAAAAGTGTTTTTATTCTTACATTTTCCTTTCAATGTAAATATATATTTTTTTTTTCAAATACTAATACGTTAAAAAAAATACATTTGAAAATTACGCCAAAATTTTTTTAACATACTGAATAAAACTTTAAAAGAGGGTGGAATTACTTCCAGAAATATATTTCTACTGTTGTTTATTGTTGTTATATGTAATATTCTTAAGCTTATTGCTTGTTATAGAGTAACTACCCTCTCTATAAACTGGCGAATCAACCATTTTTAAGAAAACAATTCGTTGAGGTCGAAACAGATATTAGAATAAAAGTAGAAAAAGTATATTTTTTAAAACTCTCTTTTATAAGCATTCAATGTCTATCTGACAAATTACGCCTAATTTAATAACTGCATTTCAAGTAGTTCCAAAAAATGTCCTTTACAATAAATTAATTTCGTGTGGATTCCGATTATTAAAAAATTATCCATTGATTTACTCTTGACAGAAATTGCAAACTCGTGAATTTATTAAAAAAAATTGTAACTTTTTCTCTGTTTTTTAAGATTTGGCAACACAAAAATGCATTATTTAAACTATCTATTCAGGATTTCTAAATTGTTTTCTCAACGTATAATCATCATTTAATTAATATTAATCTTTTAAATGATGAAAGAGTATTAAAAAATATATATTACACTCTTTATTTTATATTTCAACTTTTTAATTTTTAGTGCTTGAAATATTTCAGTGTTGTAATTTCACAGTCAGTTGGCCTTTTTTAGCAAGCGTAGTGTGGCACGTAGTTCCATTGCTTTTGTAACTCGTAAGCACCTGCAACCATAAGGATTATTAGGCAACCTCCACGCCTTTATTCTTTATCCACCTGTAGTCAGCTAACGAAAAACACACTACCGCTCCGTACACACGTAAACGGGTATTTTGCCGTTTAGAATAAATTTCATTTATTGAGAATATATTAAGAAGTGACATTTCTCATCAATATTGTTGGGAAATTTTGAAATATTTCACCGTGTTAAAGCCGAAACCAAAACGTTACATAAAAAGCTTTCCTGGATACAAAATTAAGGCATTACTTTGCATGTTGTACAGAGCGAAGGCCGGATCGAACCAGCGAACCCTGCACAGTAGACGAGCACTATAGCGCCGAGAAAAAAACTAGGTCAGTGCTCTGTGATAAAAACTCGGTATATACTGTTCGTGCAAGATGGCATCGCTACAACTGATTAAGTATAAATATTTGTCAACGATTGCCTTTTGAAAATGTGTATCTGAGAGTAAATGTATTGAGAATACTATATCATTTGTGGTTCCAGACTATAAGAAACTTATTATCTTTCTTCTTTCTAGTACATCATATGTTGTTTTTGAACTCAAAATAGAATGAAGTATTAAAAAAAAATAATCACTATGCGGACTTACTTCTAAGATCTTATTGTGCAAAACTTTCCTTTGATAATTTCAAAAATTTTGTAATTTGCAATATTCATTCTAGAGTCCAAAAAAAAAATAAATAAATAAATAAATAAATAAAAATAAATAAAAATAAATTAATTAATCAAAATAATAATAATAAAATAAAAATAAATAAAAGTGTTTTTATTCTTACATTTTCCTTTCAATGTAAATATATATATTTTTTTCAAATACTAATACGTTAAAAAAAATACATTTGAAAATTACGCCAAAATTTTTTTAACATACTGAATAAAACTTTAAAAGAGGGTGGAATTACTTCCAGAAATATATTTCTACTGTTGTTTATTGTTGTTATATGTAATATTCTTAAGCTTATTGCTTGTTATAGAGTAACTACCCTCTCTATAAACTGGCGAATCAACCATTTTTAAGAAAACAATTCGTTGAGGTCGAAACAGATATTAGAATAAAAGTAGAAAAAGTATATTTTTTAAAACTCTCTTTTATAAGCATTCAATGTCTATCTGACAAATTACGCCTAATTTAATAACTGCATTTCAAGTAGTTCCAAAAAATGTCCTTTACAATAAATTAATTTCGTGTGGATTCCGATTATTAAAAAATTATCCATTGATTTACTCTTGACAGAAATTGCAAACTCGTGAATTTATTAAAAAAAATTATAACTTTTTCTCTGTTTTTTAAGATTTGGCAACACAAAAATGCATTATTTAAACTATCTATTCAGGATTTCTAAATTGTTTTCTCAACGTATAATCATAATTTAATTAATATTAATCTTTTAAATGATGAAAGAGTATTAAAAAATATATATTACACTCTTTATTTTATATTTCAACTTTTTAATTTTCAGTGCTTGAAATATTTCAGTGTTGTAATTTCACAGTCAGTTGGCCTTTTTTAGCAAGAGTAGTGTGGCGCGTAGTTCCATTGCTTTTGTAACTCGTAAGCACCTGCAACCATAAGGATTATTAGGCAACCTCCACGCCTTTATTCTTTATCCACCTGTGGTCAGCTAATGAAAAACTGCTTTAAAATTATTAATTTATAATTAAGTTTCGAAAATGTTAAAATGTTATATTGTCATCGAAACACACCTGTGTATATAATATTTATAATTCTAGCATGTTATGAAGTGAGTGAGAAATCGATTACAATATTTCATCTTTACATGCAAAAACCAAATTAATTTAAATAAAAGAGTGTAATTAGCCACTTAAGAGAATTGAATTTGTGAGTACAAACGTGATTTTTGTAAACAACACCAGTTTCATGTATTAACTATACAAAGGCTACATACAACTATTTTTTCTAAAATTAGCACACCTCTTCAGATAATTTCGGGTATTTTTGAACAATATGTTCGTAATGTTCAGTATGTTCTACCAAATTTAACTTAAAGAGAACATTCTTCAAAAGCGTCTTACATTGTCAAAAATTTTGTCCTGGTTTCAAAAACAACTCTTGAGACTGCAGTATCTGCAACCGCAACGCTTGGAGTTCCAGTTGAACCAAAGCTCTAGATGTTGAAGGAGATTTTATTATCTTATGGTTTCAGCAACTCCAGACCTAAAAGCTGGTTCAAACCAGGACAAAAGTTTTAATAGCATAAGAGTTTCAAGATCAACTGATCACTCTGTAAGTTCATTCTATACGTTATTTCAGTTTCTGAAAATGGGTGTTAATTATCCAATCTGGGTTGTTTATGTTCTCCAAATATTCCAAGCCAAGCTTAAAATAATAGATCAATTTTTGGAGATGTTTATTTGTATATGTTTGCAAATCTTATTTTATATTCCTAGTGATTTTGCTCAATTGACTCTCAATCGAACATCCCACAGATTGCCGTAGTCTTTTTAATTGCATATTGACCCCTCAGGGTCGATATGAAACTACTTTCGTGATTTCTGGGCTATTCCTTTCTATCTACTTTTTTTTCTATTTGATAATTGTATTCGTTGAATTTACATTTTACCTTTTTTTTACGCTTTATTCTCTTCTCAGGGCTCCCAAATGGTTCGCCAACTGAATACCAATATTTTTTTACAGAAAATTTCATGATAGATTTCTCCAACATTTCAACAAAAAATTACCTTCGAAGGCGGTTTCTGCAAATTTTGCAAGAAAAATCTAAAAATAAAAATCTTCTAAGAAAATACCGGTATTCAAAAAGCGGACCATTTGGGAGCCCTGTCTTCTTTTAATACACAAAATTACCAAAAAGTTAATTTTTGTACTTTGAAAATAACAAAGCTGGATTTTAAAATGGTACAGTTAATGATGTTATTCTGAAGAAAAAGAACACATTTAGCCGATTTCGAGTACAGTGGAACAAAAGGAATTGGTTTGGAAAATGCACGATGAATATGTAAATTTGTTTTTAACACTTCTACCATATTTGAAAAGTGCTTACGAATTCGGTTTGTCTGTCCGTCTGTATACTTCACGTGCTGTAAGTTGCGTAAATATACTCGGATTTTGTGTAACTGATACACGTTATTGAGCTTTACCATGGCATGTTTGGTGTTGAAAATTAAATGTGCATCATTTATAGTTTGTTTAAAGAGGGACTCAAAAGAATTCTGTTACACAACAATCCTTTTGAAGGATTTTCGCTCCCTGATGATGGCGGCGGTGGCCGGCCGAAAGTTCTAGGACAGTTTTTAAACATTTTAAATATCTTTTAACATATATTTGTGTCTTTTAAATGTCACCTGTTAAGTAACAGTGGGATCTATCGAGTCTCATATTGGAATTTTCATTATTCTAATTGCAAACATGCTTCATATTTTTGAAATTTTGAATTATTTTCTGAACAAAAACTGACCTTGAAATTCTACAGTCAATGACGATACTCGAAAGAAAGCAAAAAGCATGAATCAGCATATTTCAAGTCCAGTTGAACAATAGATACTGATTCGGTAACTTTAAGATGAAGATGGATACTCTTTTGAACGTCTCTTTCAATACAAGAATTCCTATGCAGGGAAAATCCATATTTTAGATACTTTGCTTATCCTTTAAACAACTTCAAAAGGAGAAGAATTTTGTGATCAACAATCCTCTTCAATTGAAACTAGCTTTCAAACAGTTCTGCTACTGTTGAATTAAGAATGGAGTAAAAAAGTTTGTTCTATATTTAGAATTTTCCATCCGTGGGTGATTTTAATCTCATTTTGAATATCCATTGAATAGAAAATATTTTATTTTTCAGATTTTACTTATTTATTACATTTTATTTATTTATTTATTACATTTTATATTACTATATTACATTTCAATGTAGGACATACAGTAGTCGTTCGGGTTTTCATATTTCATTATTTTAATAAAGCATCACGTTCTGCAAGGTCAGTTCAAACTGATGAAAGTAAAATAATGATCTTGCTTTAAATGGGAAAAAGCGCCTTTAATGCTGGAACACGCTGAATTCATGAAGTTTAAAGCAGCATAACTTGGTAAGTATTTTATAAAGTGTTTTTATTAAATTTAATATCAGTAAAATATACATTAAAACATGCTTAAAAGGTGACAAAAGATGTTAAAAAGGTTAAAATACAAACATTTACATCCCGAGACTTTCGATCACTAACGCGATCTTCTTCAGTGGGGAACTGTTGACTGAGATGAGTGTACGAATTTCGCTTCTCGCTTTCACTGTGCTAATATGTAACGGAGTTTTAACGGGGCCAGTCTATTATTCTGTAGGGGTGTATCAGGAAAAGGCCATTAGTTCCAGCGCTGGGGATCTTCATAATTTCAAAATACTAAACCAGATTTTAGGTACATTATAAGATAAGCAATCATTACAGACTCCATTTCCTTTACATAAAATCTCCAAAGACTCTCTGATTTTAGCTGTGAACTCGTTATTTGCAGGAACTATAATTTTTGCGTTTTGAAAAATCAATATTTATAATCTGTCGCTGATTTAATCTCGATACAGCTGTGGATGGACGGTTAAGCTTAATGTCAGAAATGGTCTCTTTTAATCTCTCTTTAAATTTCCGGGTGGTCATCCCTATATAGGATAAACCAGTTTGTGTTTCTGTACTAAATGGATAGAATATATTCCTGCGATGTCGTTATTGGGTATGGGATCAATTTTATTATGAACTAAAACTTTCAATTTTTGCGGGGGTTTTGCAACCAAACTGATATCAAATTTCTTTAAAGTATATCTTAATCTTTCGTATAACTGTGGTATGTAATCGAATTTGCATAATTTAAGAGACATCTTGTGTATAATATCCTTAGGGATTTTCTTCTCTGCGTCATAAATTAACTTATTTATGCAATGGGGGGGGGGGGGGGGAAACCATTTTCTGCTGCAATATATCTAATTTTATTCAACTCTTTCTATAAGTACTGTTCTGTACAAATATCGAAAGCACGCTTTATATAGAATCTGTAAGCTGCAATTTTATATTTAAACGGAGAATTGCTGTCATAAGCAATGGTATTATTTGACCTGCATTGTTTTCTGTATACTTTTCTTTCTATTGTTCCTTTGAAAGGAAAGTATACAGAAAACAATGCAGGTCAAATAATACCATCGCTTATGACAGCAATTCTCCGTTTAAATATAAAATTGCAGCTTACAGATTCTATATAAAGCGTGCTTTCGCCATTTGTACAGAACAGTACTTATATAAAGAGTTGAGTAAAATTAGATATATTGCAGCAGAAAATGGTTTCCCCCCCATTGCATAAATAAGTTAATTTATGAAGCAGAGAAGAAAATCCCTAAGGATATTATACACAAGAGGTCTCTTAAATTATGCAAATTCGATTACATACCACAGTTATACGAAAGATTAAGATATACTTTAAAGAAATTTGATATCAGTTTGGTTGCAAAACCCCCGCAAAAATTGAAAGTTTTAGTTCATAATAAAATTGATCCCATACCCAATAACGACATCGCAGGAATATACTCTATCCCATTTAGTACAGAAACACAAACTGGTTTATCCTATATAGGGATGACCACCCGGAAATTTAAAGAAAGATTAAAAGAGCACATTTCTGACATTAAGCTTAACCGTCCATCCACAGCTTTATCGAGATTAAATCAGCGACAGATTATAAATATTGATTTTCAAAACGCAAAAATTATAGTTCCTGCAAATAACGAGTTTACAGCTAAAATCAGAGAGTCTTTGGAGATTTTATGTAAAGGAAATGGAGTCTGTAATGATTGCTTATCTTATAATGTACCTAAAATCTGGTTTAGTATTTTGAAATTATCAAGAACCCCAGCGCTGGAACTAATGGCCTTTTTCTGATACACCCCTACAGAATAATAGACTGGCCCCGTTAAAACTCCGTTACATATTAGCACAGTGAAAGCGAGAAGCGACATTCGTACACTCATCTCAGTCAACAGTTCCCTACTGAAGAAGATCGCGTTAGTGATCGAAAGTCTCGGGATGTAAATGTTTGTATTTTAATCTTTTTAACATCTTTTGTCACCTTTTAAGCATGTTTTAATGTATATTTTATTGACTTTAAATACAAGGTGAATATTCATTCCACTTTCAATTTCGTTTTTATTTCGAAATTTTCTGTTAAGTTTAATATGTTGTGTTTATATAGTATTTCCGATAAGTAATATTCAGAAAAATGTTTTCAATGTCCTAACAAATATCTCCGAACACCACCATTCCAAAAATCACTTTTCATGAACAAAATTTACCGAGTTATGATGTTTCGAACTTTATTAAATTTAATATGTTGTATTATTATACATAGTATTTCCTATAAGTAATATTCAGAAAAAAGATTTCAATGTTCTAACAAATACCTCCCCCCCCCACCACCACCATCCAAAAAAACCCCCTTTTTCATGAACAAAACTTACCGCGTTATGATACTTCAAACTTGATGAATTTTCAGTGTGTTCCAGCATTAAAATCATTTTTCCCCATTTGAACCAATATCATTATTTTTCCTTCATTAGTTTCAATAGACATTTCAGAACGTGATGTTTCTTTAAGATCGAAATTGTCAGAACGAAATTTTGAGGAGCGAAGTTTAACACTAGTGTTCTGTTACCACTTTATACATCTTCATCACATCTTCTCCGTAGATTTCACATAACTGTTTTCTCCCTTAAACAACATTCTTACATTTTTTAAATAAAATTCAAAATTGTCGAAATCGTTTTTTCTGTTACTTTCTAATTTCGATATGTCCTACACACACACACACTATATACTATAGTATACTATACAACACACACTTCTTCTAAAGGAGTGATTTTCGAGTAAATATAATTCTGGTTGACAAAATAAATAAATAAATAAAACTTTTGCCTCCCTGTGAAACAATTTCTTGAAATATATAGATTTGACATTCCTAAGTCTAAATATGGCATCCAATTCGCTCCAACACATACCATTTTTCCGACAAATAGTTTTCTAATAATAAGAAATAATGAGGGATTGTTATATTAATTTACAATGCTAGATATAATTAAAAACACGGAAAAGTTATTTTCGCTGCCTTAGTAAGAAATAAGTAAAATATATCACGAAAATATATTACGTTGATATTTGCTTCGTGATTGCTCTTTTGATGCCTCCTCGGCTTTCGTGTCCAGAAGCATCAACTAACATTTTTAATTCCTTTTCCCATTTTATTTTCGCTACTGTTTCTATACATTTATTTGTTGATAATTTGCCCATTATCATATAGATATTTTTGTTTATACAATTTCCACTTATGTTTTAGTAAGAAATAAAATAGCTTAATTTTAAAAACAACCCACTCCACCTAATACTTCGTACGTGATACACTAAAGTAATTGCCATATTTTGAATTAGTGAAGTGAAATTTTGAAATTTATACGGATCAACCATTATTTTTACAGGGGGGATTTTGGTGCCGATCAGTGTAATAAAACATTTCAATTTAATATCTTACAAAACGATGCTCTTTGGGTTATGACGTTGTGGAACTTAATAAACAATATTCAAACAACACATACGTATAAAACACTAACTTAAAAACTCTAAATTAAAGATGTAATTAATCAGTATAAAAAATAAGGATAAAATCAAATGATACTTAGTGCAAACACACAAAATGTAACTCTTGATATAGTTCTGTAAAATTTATATTATCTGAAATTATTTTCCCAAGATAAGTCAAATAATATTTAAATCAAATAAAGCCTTACGGCTATATAATCTGATATGTTATTTGTATATCGATTTATTGATTTAAGGGAATACTGAAATAAGCATTTCGTTAAGTTGATAAGATTTTATTAATATTATTATATATATATATTTTTAATCGATAAATAATTTTCTACACCTGTCAAGGTCAAAAGACCGTTCCGAAAAGCGGGGTGGAGAGGGTGCAGAGGATGTTACAGTTCGACTTTACACTCACGCCTTCAGTTCTTATGGTTGCTTCTTTTCTTTCTGTTTAATTTTATCAAGTCACCTGCGTGTTAAATTTCGTCCTTGCCTTTACGGTAGCATCTATATTCTGTCTTTTCTTTTTTCTTTTTTTTGCAATAAAAATGAGCAAAAGAAAGTTAACAATTTCGTTCAAAATGGAAGTTATAAAAGCAGTAGAAAATGATCCTAGACTGTCAAAAATAAATTTAGCTCGAAAATTCGATTTGCCAGAATCAACACTCAGAGGTATTTTAAAGAACAAGGACTCGATCAAAAAAATTAATAGTGAATATTCTACACAAGCGAAGAAACGATCAAGAATTCGTAATGGAAAATTTGATCATACAAGTTGTAAATTTCCAACTGGACGAAAAATGTCCGGGCCAGGATTCGAACCTGGGATCGCTTGGCTGAAGCCGCCACGCTCTACCACTGAGCTATCCCGGTCGAATCTGGAGGGCATAATTCATCCAGTAAACCTTATTGATCAAAGTATCTGGCCTGATATTTTAATCAGCTCAACAGAAAAGATCGCAGGTAATGGAACTCCAGTAAACGCTGGATACGTGAATACACTAGATTATTTTTTAACACAAAAAAATTTGTGTTAAAAAATAATCTACTGGAAAATTTGATATTTTAGAAACCACTTTAATTCAGTGGTTCAGAGAAATGAGAGCTTCTAATTTACCCATTAGCGGTGAGTTATTTAAAGAAAAGGCACTCACTTTGTCATTCAAAATGGGAATCGAACATTTTTCGGCTTCTCCGGGATGGTTAGAAAAACTTAAAAAAAGACACGGTTTAACAAATCATTGTCTGAGTGAGGAAAGCGCAGCCGTTTCAGATTTAACTGCTAATGAATGGATCGCAGACCTTCAAAATTTAATTCAAAACTTTGATCTTAAGAACATTTTTAACTGTGATGATACAGACTTATTTTATCGTCTTTTACCAAACAAAACGATGGATTTTAGGGGAGAAACATGCCATGGTGGCAAACACAGCAAAGAAAGACTGACTGTGCTTTTATGTTTTCAATGGGGACGGATCAGAAAAGTTACCGCCAATAGTGATTGGTAAATCCAAGAATCCACGGTGTATAAAAAATGTCAAGAAATTGCCATGTTCTTATGCAAGTAGCACCAAAGCCTGGATGACATCGAAATTTTTTTTAGACTTTTTGAAGGAATTCGATATGAAGATGGCTAAAAAAAATAAATAAAAGTTTTGCTATTTATGGATCAGTGTCCCACCCATCCTTCAGATCTCCCATTGCTGACACATACACGAGTTATATTTTTCCCTGCTAACTGTAGTAGACTCCAGCCCTTAGATCTCGCTAGAATAATGTCAGTTAAAGCGCAGTATAGGAAAGATTTGATGCGAAGAATGTTTATATCACTAGAGCAGAAAAAGGAATTCAAGAAAATTTCGATTCTGTATGCCATGTATATGTTGGTTTCCTCTTGGAATAACGTAACAGCCATGACAATTTCTAACTGGTTTAGGAAAGCGGGTATTTTTCATTCAAATGATGCTGAAGTTATTCCATTACAGGAAAATGAAAACAACAGCAATGATTTTAACATAGACGAAGAAGAATGGAATAGAATAAGCCAAGATTCTCTTTCTTTTTAACATTTCGTCAATGTTGATGAAAACTTAACATCAACGGCAATAAGAGATATTGAAACTGTGTTTGATAATGTGACAGCTGAAAGAGAAGGAGATGATGATGATGATAATGATGAAACTGATACTGTAATTGTCCCATCTTATGCTACTGCTTTAGGAGCCCTGGACGCTTTGAGATGTTACCTACAAAATGCTGATAGAGCATCAAATACAATGACGCACTTTAATGCATTAGAAAAGGTCGTTGTACAAACGCGGCCTAAGCAAAAACAAACTGCCATTGATGACTTCTTAAAAGAGGACTAATTGGCATTTTTTTATGTTAGTATATCATCTTCTATGTCAAATGAAATTTTACTTTATTGTATTTTTTTTAAACTAAATTTTATAGTGAAAGTGTAAGGATTTTTTTAGTACACTATACTAATATTACACCCCTTTTATTTTATAAAATGTCATTAATCATAATTCTTATATTTCAATATGTTTTTCTTTCGAATGATGCGTATAATATGTATAAAGAATTACTACATACAACGTCCTCTCAGTTATGCGCGGCTCTCAGTTATGCGCGATTTTAAGTCAGTCCCTTCAAACGCGCATAAGTGAGAGATGACTGTACTTTATTAAAATTTTGTTGAACAACTTAAGTTGGAATGCAATAATTAATTCGTCTTCTTTTGAAATTTCAATTAAAGATATCTATTGAAATAGTTAGAAATGTACTTAGTTATAGTAAACAGAATTGAAACCATACAATGAAGGTGTCAAACGTATTTTATGAAATTAAATTAAAGCATGTACAAAAATGAATTAAGTCCAGTCTACTAATCATGTGAATAACAATTGAGCTTTAATTAAATTACGTCCAAAAACGTTGCTTAATATCAGTTTATTGAACGAATTTGATTATCTTAATATGATTATCCCAGTAAAAATCACATCTCGAGTCGTTAGAAGAAATTTTTATTCTCCTCTTCCTCCTTAATTTGTAAATCATAAATATCGTGCTTAATAATATTATGTCAAAAATTGTTTAACGCTATAACACAGGTATTGTTTTCAGTGATTTCGATACATAAAATCACACTTTTTATAAAAAAAACTAGCTGCTACCCGTAACTTCGTTCACGTAACAATGAAAGAAGAATAAATACATTAATTAAGCAAAACATTTCACTCCCGATAATTAAAAACGTAAATAATTAACTAACCCTTTATCACATTTCATAGAAGACAATACGGTATTTCTTTATTATAGGAGTCTTGACATAATTTAGATTTTTAAAAGTTAAATGTTGTGCCAAATGATCTCGAAAATGAAACTGCAACTAATAGAGAAAAGAGGGCCAAATAAAATCGTGGAAATCTACGAAAAAACAAATGTCAATTTTCCTGATAAACTATTTTAATTTTAGCGACTTTGTGAAACGTTTTAACAACCACTCTACAAAAATAATTAATTGGAAAAAGTATATATAAAAGTATATGTTCATTTGTGCAATAATAGCGCACATATTCATGGAGATAGCGCACATATTCATGGAGATACAAAGTTTTTTTTTTTTAAATTGAAGAAATTTCCGAATATTTCTTTTATAGCACGCAGGGTTTTCAACAAAATGTAACGTCAATTTCAGAAAAATTGACAAAGTGCAGTAGGAACAATGTACTACAGTTAGAATATAAATATATTAAAAATTTTATGCAACACGAGTTTTTTAATATATAATAATTATCAACTGCGCATGCGCTAACGAGTACAAACATACTTTTGCACTATTTAGTAGTCAGCTATATAGAGCAACGTATATAAATAAGCCAGTTGAATATCGTGAAATATTGGAAAGATATTGGCGATATAGTCAGCTGAATTTATTTTGCTTTCTAAAAGTAGCTGGATGATATAGGATTTTCCAGAATGTTATTTTTCATTATTTATTTTATTTTGAATTTTTATTCATGCTTTATTTCTGAACCTTGAAATAATCATCAAAACAAGTCCATTCATAAAAGAAAAAGAATTATCAAAATTGAAGCATCCGTTCCAAAGCTACACGTGGACATACGTAAAAACTATTTTCTTTGTTGGAAGTCGGTTAATAAAAAATGACACTTTTTGGAATATCCCTTATCATACAGATACTTTTAGAAAATAACTGAACTTCAGATCACTATATCGTCGATCTGAAATTTAACAATATTCGACTGGACTTTTTATACGAGTTATCCTACATAGTTTGACTACTAAATCGTGTAAAATAACATTTCTTATCGTTCGCGTATGCTCAGTTCAAATCATTTCATAGAATAACCCATATTTTATCACACGCTTATGATATTTATAATCTAATAGTAGTACGTTGTTTCTGATGTACTTTGCGAAGTTATCTGAAAAGGGCATTAAGTTTGTTTCAAAACTCTGGATGCTGTAAAGAAAAAGCATGCGTAATTGCTTTATTTTTTTAAAGACACCTTTATACCTCCATGAATATACGTGCTATTCTTACACAAATAAACGGAAATGTTGAGTAAAATCCTTATTTTCGTACGCCATAACCCGTAGTCATAAAAAAGTAGTCGTAAAAAAGACAGAGGGTATACTGTATAGGCAGAGGCTGTACCCAGAGAGTATACGCCGTAGTTTTGTTTGAGAAACAGAGCTTTTACGGATTTTTTTTAAACCCAAAAGGTGATATGGAGTATACCACCATATACACTCCACTACCCACCTGACTATCACTGCAAATCAGTTCGAGTATTTTATTTCCTAGCGCGATCGCAATTATCATTATTTTTTAAATTCAATTTGTTATTGATCCCCTAATGTAATTGCCGAAACGTCAGTGAAGGCTCACTGTAAAGACGCGAAAAGTTTTTGGTTTCCGTCAGTTTGTCTGCCTGTTTGTCTGTCTGTTCCGCGATAACTGCCGTAAAAAGCGCTTGATTAGGTTCATTTTTGGTGGGTATGTTGGTGAGGTACCCGGAATGAGCTGTATAGTTTTTAGTTACATTTGGTTCATTCATTCGAAAAATATAGAACATTTCGTTTTAGGTCATAATGCTTTGCTATGGGAATGCAGACGATTTACAAATTTCATTTTTAACTGAAATGAAAATCACATATTTGAATAATGGATTTAAACGTAAAATTACTGATACTACTAAATTTTCGATATGGAGGTTTTAAATACATCCAAATAGTTTTGCAAATTTGCCGATACATTTAATAGAATTTAGAAATTAATTGTTTAAATTATTGGAACATTTTTTTGCATTTGTTCTGGAAATATAAAACAATTTATTTTCATATTTTTTTACAAATTTTAAAATGAATTTCTGTTTACTTTGCCCTTTAACTTATTAGTTGCTTAGCAACTCTATTTCAAAGAATATAAAAAAAATAAAATTCAAGTAGATCTCACTATTTTGCTGCAATATTTTATTAACAAAATGAATTATTTTCGGGAGATTTTAGTATTCTATTGACATAAATAAGAATTTATTTTGATACAAGTTTATTTTTGCATCTAAAAAGATACATGAATAAGAAGTTCATAAGAATTTCAGAATATCACTGAATAAACCGTGTTTAATTTAATGTTTCTAATTTCGGAAACCTCCGAAGTATTTTATATGCCTATAAATATGCATGAAATATAAAAAAAAATAAATTGCGGATTGTATGATGCTAAATAATATGAAAGGTGAGATTAAAAAACAACGATTTTTAGAGGTGACGTTGAGGCTCCTGATCTGCAGATTTACTAGTGTACCACGCGAACGGGATGGAGCAGGCAATGTTTGTGGGAAATTAACCGTTTGATCGGCTCTTCTCGAACGCTTGTGGGGAAAATCGGAACGCGGATTAACTGTATAAAAGAAAAACGTCATTGTGATGCTGGATGACGTCAGAAATGCTTGTAGTCCATTTTCCTCGTGATGAAACTTTCATTGAAAAACATGTGGTCAAACATGTTACTTACATTCCTGAAGTTCCAGAAGAATTCGTCAAATATAGTATCTCTAGAATTCAATAAAACATCTAAAATCAAAAGTATCTGGTGACTTTTGGCCATATAGTGTATTTAACAACGCGCATAAGTGTTTACTTAATATTGCAAATGCCTTCTAGGCAATCTCAGTCATATCTTATGAAAACAGAAAAAAACCCTAAATTAATTAGTACAATACAATTGAGGGAGTCGAGGCAAGAAAGTGCCAAGCCACATTTTTGATGAAATAAATCTAATACTGACGGATATCTGTTACTTAATATTGTAAATTATAATATCCAACATATAATTTGTTTCTAATGTCACTTTGTGGCAGCATAGTGACAGGTTTTGTTTTTGCCTCAGATATTTATGCCCCCAATGAAGATAGCTAATTTACAAAAAACGTATTAGTAATATCATTAAAGTAATGCCATATTGTTACTCGGAATATCTCAAATGTTACTAAGACATTGGCGAAAAAACTTTAGGTTATATATTTTGATTTGAGTATTGGATTAAATTTTCAAATTGAAATATCTCAAAAGTTCAAAAATGTGGCTTGGCACTCTGTTGCCCCGACCCCCTAAATTGTTTAATTGTATACAATTGACATTTTCATTTATGCTCCAAAATATTATTTTTTACTTCTACGAAAGAATTTGGTTGCCGTAATAGTTACATATTTCTTTGTTAGCACAAATTATTTTTCCTTCTTTCGTCTTTTTAATCTCATCTAATTTTCGGTCAAAGTAATATGTGCATAATCTTTAAAGATTTTTATGCATACAATTAAACACATTTTTCAGAATAATGTTGTTTTAATTTAACCTAATGAGTTTGGAATATTTTTACGATGCGTGAAGAAAGAAAGTGTGACAACATTTTCTGTAGCATGATTATTGTATCCCAAATTGTTTATCTAATAACGTGTTTTCCTATGAAAGAATTCGCTATCTTATGTAATAACTTCAGAAGCAATTACATGCTGATTAGTTAGCATACATTTTCTTTCTTTTGTCTTCCTCCTTAACTGGAAAATTCTTTTATATTTCATTTGATTTTATCCTACAGAAATACACGCATTGTCTTTAAGGAATTAGATGCATATAATTAAACAAATTTTGCTGAGCAATGCAATTATAATTTAACGTAATCTGCCTGGTATATTTTAATAATCAGAAAAAAGATGTGCACAAAATACATAAATAAATAAATAAATAAATAAAAGTTGATAGTATTTGATCGCCAACAGTTGGTGTGGGAGTTAGGGTCTGATGAACACCTCTGAAACTGGGAGAAGTACATTATCATTTTAAGGCCCCCTTTTCATTTAGGAAATTGGGCCGACCTTTCACTGGTAGAAATATAACATTCCCTGTTTCTTGGAATCGATTCAACTGCCTTACAATGATACTTCTTGCCACTTCAACAGCATCCGCTATAGGGCTTAATTTCTAAGAAAAAAAGGACCCTAATATTTTGCAGCATTAACACTCGTAGCGTACCCCCCCCCCCCCCTCTTCCGCCGTCACTTCAATCTGTATATTTATATTTCATAAATTATTTTCAAAATTTAAAGCATTGTTTTTTTATTTAGCAAAATAACAATTTTAGGTACTACTCTATTATCCCGTCGACCACTTTTCATAACAAAAAACTGTCGCCAAACTGTAACGCCAAATAAACGGGAGAACGTTGTCATTGGAATATCAAAATAAATAAATAAATAAAATATAAGAATTTAAGGACAAAATTGTTATTTTAATTAATGAAATAACTTATAAATCAGTAAAACATAATGAAAAATTCAGGCAAATGTCGAATTAAAAACCACTCGATGACATAACAAGCACGTATAATGCTTCTGACATCAAGTAAATGGGACTGTATTTTTGGCGTTTAATCTTACAGTTTGGCGATAGTTTTTTGTTATGAAAAGTGGTCGATGGAATAATAGAGTAGTACCCAATTTTAAATATATCTATCTGCGTATACTTAGCTTTCAACTATTCCACTTAATCTTAATGTTAATTAATCGCGGAATTCTGCGATTAAATAAGCTCAGGATTATGATTCGGAAATAGTGTTAACACAAAAAAATGAATAGTTCGCAGCTATGCAGAATAGAAAAAGACTATTTCTGTTTACTCTTTATTCTTATCAAAATAGCATTAAAATGATTTGAAATAGAAATGTTTAAAATTTTGAATTAAAGTCACAATGAGCTCGAGCCTGCCTATTCCAGAAAACTGATATAAAAATCGAGAGCGTTTCATCTCCATCTCTTACGTGAGCGACAAATTACGTCACTTATAAGTGTTCTAATGCAAAAGAAGGCAAAAGATTGGAGATGGGAGAGAAAGGAAAGGGTAATTTAGGATTCGTTTTTTGGAAGTATTATTGCACTGGGCTACAGAGCGCAGTGTTTATGAGCTCCGGTAAATTCTGGCCAATCTTTAAATTTTTACTAAAAACAGATAAGTACCGGAGTGGGGATCCGGTGCAAATTAAGCCCTGATCCGCTACACATCATTGTGTTTGCTCTCAATTCAAGTCTCCCAATAATACGCCAAGCCATGGATTCCGATAAATCACGTTGTTGTGACATTTTCAAGTCACATGTTCTCAAATCAAAAGCAGAACAATTAAATTTCACAACTGAGACAGTGACACACACAGCCGTTTCTTCGAAATCCCAATTTCTGCACTTATCTCCCTTTTCTGGTTTCTGATGTCACGAACTTTGATTTGCATATGAAGTTTTCTTCTTCTGTTTTCTGCTACGCTTTAAATTATGGATGTTTTATTTTACGTTACTTATCGGTGTAAGTATTTGCGTAATTTCGTTAAAACCATGTGCTCCCTTAATTGTTTTGAGCAGTGTATTAATCGACGATAAAGTGATATTTAATTCCCTATTCTTTTTCAGTTATTATTCTAGTCGGTCCTATAAAAACAATGAGTACTGTAAAATGTTAATCTAAATATGTGTAAAAGTCGCAATTTTCGACCATAAACATATAAAACAAGAACGAAAAATCATGCGTCAAGCATAGATTGTGAAACACTTTCCAACACAGACAGAAAACTGTAACGAAACTTCACCGTTAAATAAGGGGAAAGAAGATATGTAAGTAAACAGTTTAGAAATAACATAACACCACAGTTTCCGAAACTACCTTCCAGTGTCAAAAAAGTAGTCGAATTATTTTGTGCAGCCCTGTATATAATCAATAGATGTGGATATATAGTATGATAAAATTTAGTTCAGTTAGAATAATCACATTCAGCAATTTTCGCAAATCGATGGAAATGCACTCGAAATCTTTTGTACAGTCCTGTATATTATCTGAAGACTTTGGTACACACCAACTATTAAGCTAAAAGGCAACTTAAAATTCACTTGCAGCAATTACCAAACATAAACAGCAATGTAATTTTTTTTCGTAGCCCTGTATATGAATTTACTTATATTCCACAAACTTCTATTAGTCTACTAAGTATAGTTCAGCAGGAAAATGCGTAAACACAATTAAAAACTACCCTTAAGCAATTCACTCCCATAGTCTGTAGTACTTACGAATTTTCTTGTGTAGCCCTGTATATGGTCAACCGAGTTTATAAACATACACGTACTATGAAAAAAAAACAGTTAAACTTAAAAACGCAAACCAAAGTTGAAAACGCACTTATCTTACATAGACTTTAAATATCGCACATGTACTGTAATCAATATATTTTGTGTGTGCCTCTAAATAAAAGCAATGCACACAAGAGGGCAATTTATAGTGCACCTCAATAATGCATATAATTTTGATTGAAATAGTGAAATATCACTACGTTACACTGCAGACGATTTTTCCCCATATAAAGATGTGTAAAAGTATTCTTTTGTTTGACCCTGTAAATGAATAATAAATACTTTGCACCCCATATTCTACAAAAAGCATGTTTCAATGCGCTTCATAGTTATACATCAATTTTTTAAATGACGTAGCGTCATCAAAATGTGCTTGAATCGATTATTCCCCATTGACTGTAATGTAACGGGATACTTTTGACTGTCCCTGTAAAAAACTATAAGTGCTACACACTTCTGTTGAGATAGGGAACATGCTAGAGTAAACGACAATAACATACAAAAATTTCAGGACAATCGAAGCATATTTACGGGAGTTAAAGCACGGACAGACGGACAAACGGCAGACAAACCGAAGTCATAAACACTTTTCAACTAGGTTGGAAAGTGTTAAAAAGGTCATTTAGATGATTAAGATGTGTAAATGAGCTTACTGCAACCTGCAACATAACATTTTTATGCACATGTTATATGTATTATGCATATGTTATTTGCATAACATTGTTTATGCAAATCAAGTTTAATACGCGGTCCCACTTAATACGTGGTTTCAGAGCAGTCCCATGAAACGTGTCTTAACCGAGTTCGGCTGTAGTTCAAATTTTTCAGTCACAATTTTTTTCGTATTCAGTTCTGTAAAGTGTTTGCGCTTATTCAAAGAAACTATTTTTGATTGAATGAGAGCAAAAAATATAAAATAAATAAATAAATAAATCAACAAAATAGAAAAAATAGAAAAAAATTATATATAAATAAAAATAAATGTACCTATTACTCAAAAAATCAGGCAAGAAGTACTAAGCGATTCAATCGCACTTTGTCACAAGTGCAAATTGCAAGACTTCCCTATAAAATGAATTCATACAAAGCAAACACAATTTCAATATCTCTTCTTATTGACGTTTCAAAACAATATAAAAAAGTATCTATAATAGGAATCAAATGGAAGATTTTCTTTGTTAAATAAGCTTACTCAGCAGTCTGATTGCGTAATATATAGAACCAATCTGACATCTGGATAAACACTTGAAATACTGAAAGATCGAGGGAATTTTTCGGTAAGTGGATATGTAATTATGTCTAGAGAGAAATATAGAAATGTATTTTCTGAAAGCTTCGGTTAATAGTCTTCTGTCATTTTTATCTTAATCTTGATATGTTGGTAGAATCAGGGCAGAAACTAAGGGGAGGGTGGGCAAAGGGGGTATGTATCGCCAGAATAGAAGGCGGAGGAGGTGCCAAATGAAGCTTTGGTTCGTTTGATACAATGTATATATAAATATATACATATAAAATTTGGGCAAAAATATCTTGCAACTGGAAAATGTAAAAGAAAAACTGAACCAAGTGCATAAAATTGACAAATAGATAAAAAGATTGGGGAGGTCGAGTAACTGACCGGGACAATAAACTCTATGGTGTGGAAAATTCACAAAATAAAATGCTTAGTGAAAACTTAATATATATTTTTTGTTTTTGTTCTATGTCACTATTATAATTTTGAAAATTACCGTTAGGTTCAGGAAAGCATCTAGACATATCAGTCAATTAATAGGAAGAGCGGTATAAGTCCTAGTTCCATAAAACTGGCTGTAAATACCATACAAAGATATTTTACAGTATTGGATTTTGCTGTTATACCTACAGAAAATATTTAGTTTTCATTTCTTAGAAACATTGTGACTCCTATCATTATGACTTTAAAAGCCTGCTCAATTGTAATGTAATAAATACAAAATAAGTAAAATATGGTAAAAATATGGTAAATATGGTAAATATAGTAAAATATGTTAAATGAAATCTGTATCTAATGGAATCCTGTCTTGGTTAAAAAATTTCATCCTTCCAACAGAAAGAATATCAGCAATTATGCCTGCTGGGACGGAAATCTATATAAAGCGACATTTTTTCCAGTTCCTTCCGATTTCGGTTTCACAGGTTTTATTGAATAAATATTTGACAAAGCTGATTACATAGTTCAATATTAGGTATTTTATGATTACTTATTTTTAAATTTTAAAATAAGCCGGCTATTAGAAACTTAGTAAAATTCTCTTTGTAAATTTTCTTTGCGGAGGAAGGAGGGGAGGGGGACGGTGGCACCACAATCCATGTGTGCCTCTCCGTGAACAACAAAAAAAAAAGAGACTTGTTTCATCCCTAGGTAGAATAAATGAACAGAATTAAAGTAATTCATTTCATAACACTTAAAAAACACATTTTTAATAAAAATAAAATCCAAAAGCTGAAAAATAAGAAAAACCTCAAAAAATTTAAGAGCCTAGTTTTTGTAAATTATTTTATTTTACTTACTTAAGATGAAGTGTAATGCTTTTCCAAACGTTGTGCATTCTGCTTAATGAAATAGATTTAATTTTTTCTTGAAACTATATAAATATTTGGTAGTTTTAATGTATTTTACTAGTAAATATAATACAAAATGTTTTACTCAAGTTATTTATTAACCGTTTTTTCACCTGTCATATGTGACGATTTTTCACATAGTTTATAATAGTTATAATACTTGTCTCTAAAAAAGCATCAGAAAAAAAAGTATTTTCTCAATGTATAAATTATTTACGGTACTTTCGCATCAGAAAATGAATCTTCTTACTCATCACAACTAGGGATTATAAATGGATTACATAAATAAGTAGATATCGAAAAGAATACTGCATATGTATTGGAGCACAATCTCAAGGGAAACCTTAGGTTTTATGTCTGTACTGACTATTATGTAAATACAACAGAATCATGAAGAAGATATTGGACATTTAATTCATTTGTTAGTAACATGAGTTCGATTAATTTTATTTCTGGAAGTTATTTAGTTGATATATAAATATTTTTAAAAAGTAATTAGTTAGTATGAAGATGTTTCAGAATACCACTTTATGTAAATAAATATTAATTATTTTATTACTTAATCCCATAAGCGTTTGGTAACAGTTTTACAAATTTGTTTAAAGATAAAATAACAGCATTTGCGAGTATAAGTAGTACAAGTAGTATACATTCAGTAAACAATAGTATAAGTAATATAAAGATTTTTATTTGAATAACTTAAATACTAATTTATCTTATGCACTGTAAAAAAATCGACATTAATTTAAAAAGTCCTTCCGGCCTGTACCGGGAGGAAAAGGTAGCTTTCCTATATCTTCGTTTTAAAATTTTAGCTAATGTTACACGAAAACAGCAAGTTAAAATGCAAAGAAACATTTACAAAAGATTCGTTAATACTGAATTTGAATAAGAAATTCGCCAAATTATTGAGCAATAGCCAAATTGGCTTCATTTATGAAGACTTATTTTGGTCGCCAAATTTGGCGATATTTCGCCAAATGTCGCCAATTTTGTCAATTTTGGCGCCAATGTCGCCAAATTTGGCGCTAACGGATATGAATATATAGTTTTATGCGTATGATTGGGAAAATTATTACAACAATTAAAGAAAATAATTTGCAAGTAATGGCGTTAATGTGCTGTTTTGTTTCAAAATGTCAGCCATCCTAGAATTTCAAACTGCTTTATCTCAGCCATTTTTTAAGATAGAGGTAAACCAAAAAATGCTCTGGAATCCTTGTATCAAGGCCTAACACGTATAAATTTGAATTTTTATTTTTTTGTATATTTATTTTAGTTTTAAATTTTTAAATGGCCACCATCTTGAAACAAAATGGCGGACCAAGCTGGCCAACGAACTCGGTCGAGACATTGGTGAGCTTAATACACACAATCAGTTTCATCAAAATCGATTTATAAATACGAGCGTTATCGTATGACATGATATATATATATATATATATATATATATATATATATATATATATATATATATATATATATATGGATATATCTATATATATAAATCAACATTTGAGCGGAGGGTGGTTTTGGGGTCTGGGGGTCATGATCGGTGAAAATATATCAAAATATTCCGGAACTGCTTTCCTCCGAACGGCTGCAATAGGTAGCTTTATACTTTTTAGTATTGAAAGCTACCTAAAATTTCGTTGCATCATCTTTTGAAGCCACAAATGACATGACAGAAAAAAAACTGTTCAAAAGCTTAGACGATTAACTAAATAAAATAAGCGATGATGGAATTTCTAAGAATAGGTAAATATTCTGTTTTAGACAAGTTTTTGTCTTAGGACGAACGCCGTTCGTCTGTTAGCCGGGGTAATGAAATTTTCCTTTTATGGAAGGTTTCTGTTATATGCAAGTTTCGTTTTCCCAAGTTTTACTATTTTTCATGTTTAAAATATATATGTATATAAAACATTACCTTAAAAAATAAACTAAATGGCGACCAAGCTTCTTACAAAATATGAAATTAAACAAAATAGATAAATAACTAAAACTAATGCTTATTGCAACATTTACTTACATGAAAAATTCTGGTAGACTGTAAAAAGTAAAATTTGTTGAACAATATAATAAATTATAACACCTTGTAATAATATATTACTTTTAAATGCTAAAGGTGTAAAATTAACAACATAATATAAATTAAAATAACTTTTATTAGTTGTTTCACATGTTTCGACTCTTTCCGAGTCATTTTCAAAAACAAAATGAGAATATTCTAAAAATGCACGGGCTTTGAAGTTATTATTTTCATGTACTTTTATTTTCATATCTTTGACCATGGAGTAACTCTAGCCACAGTTTCGGTGAATTAAAAGATGCCGCATCGTTACATATTGTATTTTTGCGTGTTAGTATCTCTATGGTTTCTCTTATTATGGTGGATAAGAGAATAAGAGAAATAATAATAGGAGAAACCATAGAGATACTAACACGCAAAAATACAATATGTAACGATGCGGCATCTTTTAATTTACCGAAACTGTGGCTAGAGTTACTCCATGGTCAAAGATATGAAAATAAACAACCAAGTAAAAAATAATAGATAACGTGCGTAATTTTTAAAAAAGTACATGAAAATAATAACTTCAAAGCCCGTGCAACTTTAGAATATTCTCATTTTGTTTTTGAAAATGACTCGGAAAGAGTTGAAACATGTAAAACAACTAATAAAAGTTATCTTAATTTATATTATGTTGTTAATTTTTAATTTTTAGCATTTAAAAGTAATATAAAATTTGTTGATTTTTCAGAAGCAAAGTTGTCATATATGGTGCCAGTGGATTTTAAGAAAATAATGTGCTTATTTATGATTTTTTTTTTTTTTTTTTTGCTGTGCTTGACTGTTAAAAAAGGTTAAAAAATAAATAAAACCGAATTCAAGAGATTGTTTCTTATATTTTACTAGTATTCCACATTTATGATGTAAATTTCATGTACAAAAAATACATGTATCTAACAAAGTTTGTTCCAGGAGATAAAAACCACCTTAGTGCAGATACTCTATTTATATAAGTTTTTTTATTTTAGTTATCAAGAAGAAGAGTTATGTCAGGAAGATTTTGTAATGTATATTTCAAATTTTATATTTTATAAAGCATTGTTTTACTTTCACAGCTCCCCATAGCTGTTAGTATGTGCCCCATGTATTCCGAGCGAGAATCTACGATGAGTTGGGGGTTGTAAGGGATCGACTACTCTCGTCACGTGAGTAGGCGATGTTTTGAATGAGATCGTAGTTTTTGTCCACTAACCGGCCATGTGCGTAAAAGTTTTATCAATGCTCTCTTTCTCTAACGTTCGATGGATGTCTGAATCTCGGAAATTGTGAGTTGCTGTTTTCTTTCAGTTATGCAAATTTTTTGGAGCTGGTCAATCGATACTGTGGAGTATATAAGTGGTGAATTTTCATTTTAGAGGAGACTTAGACGAGATTGCCCTTGAGACTTGACATTGGGATTTAGCCTCGAGACCTCGCATCGAGTCTTGAGATTGATATTTGGCCTCGACATTGATAGTTAAGCTTTACGCTCCTGTTGAGTTGAATTAAGCCTGTATCAGTGCTTATTGAGTTTGAAATATCAAATTGTTGCATCGTGAAATATAAAGCCTTGATAGTTTAATTTTGATTATTGTATAGTTTTGATTTTTTACGCAGCTTCAAGTCGCAAGCTAAAATCTTTCTTTTTATTAAAGTTAGGAAAAAACAAGTGGAGCTTGCTCAACTTCCCTACCTGTTTGGTTTTAATAAACTGGTTTTAGTCTTAAAATAGACTTATTTTTGTCTCCTGCTCTACCACACGGCCTGACATCAAAGATGGCCGACTACGATTACTACAATACTAACGATTCCGAAATGTGTTTCTTATCTTAAGAAAGCAATATGTTTTCGATATTTAAAGAAGCATTTATAAAAACAACGTTTTTTTGCTGCCACTGATTTTCGAAAAAGCTTCCGAGTAGTTTTTATAGAGTTATCATTTAATTTGACCTTGTATTTGAAAGCAATCTGTTTATTTATCTGGAATATCTTTCCACATTACTGAAAAATGACGCTATTGCGTTATTGTATTTTCTAATGTACAGTCAAAATTTTAGCTGTTAAGGACCAACTCTTTTATTTGGTCATTTACAGTTAGTGTTTGGTAAAGAACGATAAAACTATACGCAATATACTAAAACCACCACTAAAAATTATCGAACTAACAATGCAAACAAATTAACTAACAAAATCCATCCAGTAGAAGTTTTTATAAAGGCTAATCTTTGATAATCGGACTCATCTGATTATAGAACTTTTCCACATAATTTGAAAACTAACATAGAACGATATGAAATATACTAAAGCCATCCTTAAAAATTATCTACTTAACAATGCAAGTCGCAAAAAATATGCTCAGTAAAAACTTTCACAAAGGTTAATCTTTCGGAATCGGGTTCACCTGACTATATAACCTTCGCACATTGACTATATAACCTTCACACACCTTCACTGCTTGACTACGCAACATAGGACAATATGTAGTACACCAGAACCATTCCTAAAATAGCATCTAACTAACAATACAATTCTCATCAAAACCATCCAATAGAACTTTTTCAAAAGGCAAATCTTTCATAATGGGGTTCACCTGATTATAGAACTTTCCCCATAACTCTATAACTAAGCTACGTAGAACGATATGTTATACAATAAAACTTTCCCTGAAAAATTATCTAACTTACAGTTTAAGTTCTATGAAAATCGATCCAGCAGAACTCGAGTTATAAGCAGCCGGAACGAAATTTCATATATATATATATATATATATATATATATAAGGTAGAAATAAATAGGTCTATTTCTATTAATATATAATTTACATTTGAATAAATAAAGGTGCTTTTTGGTTAGCTGGGCGACAATGATAGATGTACATATATAAATATATATGTATATATATCACTGGCGCTCAGCTAACCGAAAAGTACCAACAAAAGTACTCCAAAAATGTTGTCGTACACTTGCAAAAACACCTTTTGCTTAAAATCAAATTGTTTGGGGACAAAATTAAATAAAAATCGCCAAAAACAAAATAAAAGAGAAATCGACAAATATTATTTCAGTAGCAACCTTGCACATTGAATAATTTTTTAAGCATTACGAACGTTCCCAATCAGGTTTAAATTAAATATTTTCATTTTATAATGTTATCTCTCATCAAAACTGTTTTTCTTTTTTCTCTTTTCTTCTTTCTTTTTTTAAAATAAAATTAGTAATAGTTTTTTCTTTTATTTTTCGAGATGTATAGGATAGCCATTTCAAATCTTTCTGCAATAAAAAAGCACCCTTTGGCTTAAAATCAAATTGTTTTGGGTCAAAAGTAAGATCAAAATCGCCAAAAACAAAAGATAAATCACCAAATATTATTTCAATAGATATCTTGCCCATTGAATAATTTTTTAAGCATTACGAACATTCCCAATCATGTTTAAATTAAATATTTTCGTTTTATAATATTATCTCTCATCAAAACTATTTTTCTTTTATTCTTTTTTTTTCCTCTTTCTTTTTTTCTTTTTTTTTTTAAATAAAATTAGAAACAGTTTTTTATTTTATTTTTTGAGATGTATAGCCTTTTTAATTCTTTCTGCAACAATAATGGTCGTCAAAAAATTAGCAATGGTAACCTTTTCGGCCAAAATAACTGAACTTTCTATTATAATTCCACTAATCTACGTAGAACTAATCTACGTAGAACGTTGTGTTATATACTAAAACCTTCCCTGAAAAATTTTCTATCGAACAGTGTAAGTTCCACCAAAATCCATTCAGTGGAACTCGAGTTATAAAGGAACGGAACGAAATTTCCGTTTGTGTTTTATATATATAGTAGATTACACTTACAGTCATTTATTGCACGCCCTTTGGTGTATTTTAGTAAGAGTGGTTTGTTACATAAGAGGGGTTTTGTTTCAATTCTTTATTGTTATCTTCGTCACTTGTAATCTTGTAAGGGGCTGGCATCTATCTCCATATGATACAGAAGATAGTGAAAATATCGAAGAAATGTCGCAGTGGTGTAGTTGGTAGCACACTGGTTTGCAAATCGGAGGGTTGTTTTTCGAATTCTGGGAATCGATTCGAGTGTGGTCGCTAAAAATTGCCTGGTTGAAATCGGAAAGTGCATTTCGTAACGAGTGTTAGGGCCAAGAACTATTCTGGTGTCCATTTGTTAGTCGCTATCCCATAGTGAGGATGAAGCACAGAATATGCCCTATGTACAAACGGACACTTTTGTAGCCAATCAAATCGAAGAATGCACTTGTTCTGGTTTCTTTGGGAGGGACAATTAGGTGTCTTGCTTTATCCAGTGGTATAGTGACGAGCCAACGCGACTGAATAGCCCCGTATAGTTATTGTTATTTGTGTGAAAGCATGTTTGAGTTATTTACAAAAGAGTTGAAGGAGTGAGTGCGATTGTTTTACATTAGCGTGTCCGTGCCTGCAATCTGTGTAACATTTCCAAGCCTAAGTGAAAAAGCCCATTTCCATTGTTTACTGTACATAAAATGCAATTTGTTATTATTATTATTAATTAATCTAATTTGGTTCTATTTTGAAGTCAGAAAAGTAATAGCAAATGTACGGTGAAATAGACAGATTTCTCTTCATAGATAATTAAAAAAAAACATGTTTAAAAAGAGTTTACTTTTAGAATATATTATATCTTTTTGTATTTTAAAAGTTAAGTATAGTTTAAAACAATTCGATAATAGAAAAAATTATCTTTTTACAATGTTAGTTAAAACCTTTTGAGAGGGTTTCTTTCAAAAATACGCGTTAAAGCGTGACAGATGCTGTCACAGCATTCGTGTTAAGGTTAAGTATTTTTTTCTTTTCTAGCAGGATGAAAAATCCATAGACCCCTGAGGAAAATCATTTTCTTTCTTAGAATCGGTTAATGCGAACTTCGTATAACTCGAACGTTTAGGTTCCTAAGTGCTCAAATTAACGAGCGTTGACTATACAAAAGAATTGCATAATTTGCTTCTTCAAAAAATCAATTAAAAATACAAGTTTCCTATGAAATAAATTTTTTAATGACGCCTAAGCTGACAATGGTTTTCGCAAAATCAAAAGATTTATTTTTTTACAATATAGTTTTCGGTTAAGGATACTAAGTCCTAAGGTTTCTTTTACGATTACACAACTTCCATTTGGACAATTATTTGCATAATTAACTTGACGCTAATCGTAAATGCTGATGCGAAAATTCAACGAGATAAAAATCGTTGAATATTACATTGAAGAGAGAGAGAGAAACCTTTTTAAATATCCAAAGCAACTCCTTTAATATACATTTTTGTTATATTTCTAATAAGTTTTATAATAAATTAAAATTTTATTGCAATTCTAGTCTATACTAATAAAAGAAAGTTTCGCGCTGTGTGTGTGTTTGTCTGTCTGCCTGTCTGGGATGGCCAGCAAAATCTAGCGCACCTAGAAGTCTGAAAATTTAGATTTAGTTAGTCCAAAGCCTGATCTGATGCACCTGGGACTTAGAATTTTAATATTTTGATAATTACCCAATATATTAATTAGAATATCATTAAATATCACATCGATGGCTAAAGAAAAAAACTCCTGTTCTAGATTTGCAAGCGGAAATGAACGAATTCGAAATTTATTTGTTAATTATCGAATTTTAAGAAAACTAATTAAGATATCGATTTGAAAACTTCTGAGCATATGTAGAAAAATTTTCTGCATCCGACAATGCAATTTTTGAAAAATGCAGCCGGTAATTTTTCTTAATTTTTGTAGAAAAACTGCTAAAAAGCTGACGGCGCGAGAAAAAAAAAAAAAAAAAAAAAAAAGAAAAAAAAAATCCGAGAAAGCTTCAGACAGGGATCGGATTTCATTATAAACTGAACTACAAAGAGATCTGTTTCTTTGGCCCGATACATTCATTAAGTTTGCGAAAATGAAAGAAAATAATTGCCAATTTTTACTAATGAACAAAAATTAAGATAACTAATTAAGATATAGAATTGAATTTGAGGATGGGAAAGGGAGCCATATGGCGGCTATTTTAGCGTAGCGTCATCGTTATGTTCTTATTATCAGAAAAGTATAATTATTTTTTTAATGATCGCGTTAATGTAGGGGAAGGTGGTTTTCTTGAACAAATTATTCGTTATATTAGCGGGTATGAGGAGGGAGGGGGTTAACGCCTTGCTCTGATTTACACAAAACAAATTCCATTGAAGAAATTTAACATTTTTAGCTTCTCCCTAGCGTTTTATAACTGTTATATATAGAGAATAACGGAAATTTCAAATGACGATTTTCGTAAAAATTAAATTTATGTTCCTATTAAAAATACACTGCCCGTATTTACTTGGTGCATACAAACAATCAAATTTATTGCTCAGCACTTGACCAAGCGCCCCTGGCGGGCAATCCTACAAGGTTTTTTTCTCTAACTGTGCATTCTTATCTCGTGACCTAACGGTTCGATCACAACGGGGTTTGGGTGATTCAACTTGGTTTTCGTTCGCGTTACAGATTTTAGTTCCACCTTCTATCGCCAGGTGTGCATTATTTTATCGAGTTCTATGGGCCCAATTTCAACGGGAATTGGTTCATTCAACACTCTTGATAAAACGGATGTCGGTGTCGGATGTTCGTATAGAACAAATTGCTCCCCCTGGCTGTAGAAAGTGGAACTAAAGGATTTTGAAGTGGGTGCGCAGCACGCCTGCTATACGGTGCCGGGGGCAGCGGGTACACGTGTTGGAGTTTCGTTCGGAAGGTGGTTTGTTTGGAACACGATGGGCCCACTGGCGGCGGAAGGTGGAACTAAAAGCTTTTGCAGTGCATGCGATGTACGCCTACGATACGGTGCCGCAGGCAGCGGGAACACGTGTCGGAGGTTCGTTTATATCAGAATGCGTCCCCTATTGTCGGAAAGTGGAAATAAAGGATTTTCCGTCGTGTGCGCAGCACTTTTAAATAAATAATTTCATACAAAATCGGGTTAAAGCTATAAAATCATACAAACTTTAGGTTTGTTTAATTTTATTATCATGGGCCCGGGCAACGCCGGGCGGGTCAGCTAGTTTATGATAAATTACTAATTTTTCTACTAAAATATCCTGGAATGTATAATAAATTGTTTTTTTGGAAATTTTCTCAATTGTAATTGTAATAAAATGCTGAAACGTGTTATTTATATAGTACTTATTTAATGTTTTCTATAACAGAAATTAATCTTTGTAACTGATTGCGGTTAGAGATTTACAAACAGATTATGTAAATAAATGAATGTTGCAGAACAGATTGAACATTTACTGCAACCAGATCTCAAATGAAAGCTTTTATATCAATAATGATTACTTACATACGGAAAACTATACTGCGAAGAAGTAATTGCATCTGAATTCTTACTTAGGCATAGCTGTTCTGTATATTATACTGCTTTATACATTCTACTGCTGTGAAAATATATGCATTCAAAAACTTTCCAGATAGCATGAAGATTTCTCGAATTTATATTCATTTAAATAAATGTTTACTTTTTTATTTATTATTTCCTGCTTAAATTAGTTACTCAAATACAAGGTGGAAAACATCAAAGCTACGAAGCCATTTAATTTGTGAACATATATAAGTACAGTTATAAAAGTAGTATCTACACATAACTTCTATAAAACTGTTTATTTTTATAAAAAGATATGCATCCTAAAATAAATAAATAAATATCATGACGATTTCTCGAAAATATATTTATTTAATTAAATTTTTAGTTTTTCAGTTACTTCTTTCTGCATAAATTAGTCACGCAATATACAGGGTGGAAAACATAAAATTTACCCAGCCACTTAATTTGTGAAAGGTTAGAAGTACAGTTATAAAAGTGATGTATCTAAAAAAAATATATATACAGATATTAAAAAAAAAATTTGAAATTATATAAATTTAATTAATTTTTTACTTTTTGAGTTATTGCGGTCTGCATATATTAGTTACTCGATATGTAGAGTGGAAAACATCAAATTTACCCAGCTATTTATTTTGTGAACGGATATACTAAGTACAATTGAGGGGGTTGGGGCAAGGTAGTGCTAAGCCATATTTTTGAACTTCTGAGATATTTCAATTTGAAAATTTGATCAAATAAAAAAATACAAATGTATAACATAAAGTTTTTTTGCCAATTTCTGAGTAACATTTGAGATATTCTGGATAATAATATGGAATTACTTTAATGATATTACTTTAATGATGTACGCTTTCTTTCTAGTAAAAAAAGTTCTAGAAACATCTGGGGCAAAAACGAAACCTAGGACATATGCTGCCACCTAATGACATTAGAAAAAAATAATATGTAGGCTATTATAATCTATATAGATATGAATAGACGTGTGTGTCCCTATATTCAGGGGTCACAGTGTCCTATATTTTTTATATATTTGATACCACAATTTTCAAACTATAAATTTCATGGTATGTTTCTTTAAAATGTACAATAGAAGGATATTGTGAATATTATATTTTGAAAATAGTGGTGGGGATTATTAAAAAAAATATAGGACGCTGCGAACCCTGCTATATTTCATTTTACAGCCACAACTACCCAGCGCAGACCACTAATGTATGTGTGTGGTAGTAGCCAGTAGCGTAGTCAGGGAGGGGGTCCAAACGCTCTGGATACCAGTAATATTTTAATGTTTTCTTTTCCTTGATTATCACAGAAAATTCTCAGATTAGGTATGACAAAAGAAAACTTTACAAAATTAGTGGTATCCAGAGCATTTGGACCCCCAGTCTGGATGCGCCACTGGTAGTAGCCTCAAGTCTCTCCATTGTGGCTCTATGGTGGTTGCATGTCGGTAGGTGTGGGGGGAAATATGATGGTTGAAAGTGGTCGACATTTCCATATTTCGACCAAAGTGTTCTAAAAAATGTTTGGAATCTTCTTCAACGGGAATTGGTTCATTCAACTTAATATGAACTAATTAAGATATAGATAACTAAGTAAGATGATTTCGTGGTCCCTAGCGGTGGAAATTGAAACTAAACGATATTTCACCGCGTGCGTATCACGCCTGCTATAGAATGCCGTAGGCAGCGGGGGCTAGTGCCATAGTTTCGTTTGGAAAGAGGTTTGTTTATAGCAGAATGTGCGCCAAAAATGACTATTTTTATATAAACCACAAAATAAAGTTATCGATTTCCGGGCAACGCCGCACAGATCAGCTAGTTTACAATATTAAGCAACAGATTACAGTGTCATATTTATTTTACCAAAAATGTATTTGGCACTTTCTTGATCCGACCCCTTCAATTATAAAAATGATGTCTACACATTGGCTTCTATGAAACTGTCTACTTAAATAAATAAATAAAATATATATATATATATATATATATATATAATTATATATATATATATATATATATATATATATATATATATATATATATATATATATATATTATATATATATATTATATATATATATATGAATTCCGAAAAAAAAGTTAGATATAATGAAGATTTCCGGAAGTTATATTCATTTAACTACATTTTCATTTTTTTCTTTATTACTTTCTGCGTAAATTAGTTACTCAATATATATGGTGGAAAATTCAGAGCTACACAGCCATTTAATTAGTTAGTGAACGGATATAGTTATAAAAGTCCTTCCGGCCTGTACCGGGAAGCATATAAGCAACCTTTACATGTATACGGACATGGGAAAGAAT
Source organism: Maratus michaelseni (assembly GCA_963931845.1). Lineage (NCBI taxonomy): Eukaryota > Metazoa > Arthropoda > Arachnida > Araneae > Salticidae > Maratus > Maratus michaelseni. Next base: position 111,332,404 of record OZ007598.1, on the reverse strand, counting down.
CCTGCACTGTGATTGGCTAATGGTGTAGGCCAGCATCATGCGTTATGCCAAGGCTACACTAGATACCGGGCTTGCTCATTCAATATTATGACGTCACAAAAGGTGACTGGCCGCGACCAGCGGTTGGTGCAAAGCGACGAGCCCGTCGTTTTGTGCCAATCGCTGTATGTCTTTCATTTTGTCGTTTCGCTTTGTACCAATCGCTGGTAGCGGCCAGCCACCATTTGTGACGTCATGATAATGAATGAGCAAGCCCGGTATCTAGTGCAGCCCTGGTTTTGCCCACATTTTCCGGCGTAGTGGAGGAGAGAATCGACAAGTGTAATGGCATGGCTTTATGGCTGATAAACAAGGTTATTTACACATACAAATGGGGAATTTCAATGAAAAAATATCAATTTGTCGACGATTATTTACTTCCGTTTATAATTTTGCTTTATCGTATCTGATAAAGCGACTCAAAATCAAATGAACGCCAGAAAATCAACATTAGCTGGATGAATATTTACAATGTTTTATCTGTATTTTTACAACGCAGCTGCAACAATACGGAGTGGTTGCTTTACGAGACTAAGTTTATTTTAGTAGAATACCATAAAAAAATTCCAGCTGGAATCTGCTGGCAGGCTGCAAAGTGCATATTTCGTTTTAGTCTCTAAGTGCGTACTTGCTAGTTCATTGCTAGTAAAAAAAAAGTCTTTTAAGTCCTTTATTTATTTGGACAATTTATCATTAATGTTGATTTTTTGTCTGTATTTGATTATATTACATCAAATCTTTGAGAAATTCGGAAAGTAGAATTAAATATTCAGTAATTTTCAGGATATTTATCTATTTATTTTCATTCTAATTCGAATGCTCTAATAAATATCGCAGGCCAATCCTTTTTTTTATTTTTTATTTTACTTTTTTTTTATTTTGGCACCATCTAGTGATGCTTTCAAGCGTGAAAGAATTATTTTCTTACCTTGTTTTAATAAAATTTATGTAAACAACTGGGGTACATTTCCGCAGCCACTGCCAATGACGATTTTGTGGCTTGGGGTATTTCTGTGCTAATATCCAGAAAACTATTGCATATAAAAATATGAAATTTGGTAGTTTTATAGAGAAATGTTCGATAAACACGCTGAAGAAGACAGTTTAAAGACAGAAGAAGACAGACAAAAATATACGTGAGCAATAATAAACTTACCTAATATTGTTTGTGTCTCATTTCCTGTGAACATAATATGGAATGATGGTTATCCGTGTGAGCTAAAAAAAATCATGTATATGCGCCAATAAACTCGTATGCGCCAATAAACTTGCCTCACCTTCAAAAGGAATGATTTGTTGAAAACGTCGATTTTCTTTGGATGTAATATAAATTTGTAGGATAAAAAGTGAAAAAAAATATTCAGTAATAAGTTATACGCATATAATTATATTTTAAAATTCAGATAATGGATATTTTTAAAGTGCTCATTATGAAACTCTTATTATGTTTGTTGATATTATACAACATAAAAAATAATTCAATTCAAAGGGAAATGGCCTCGCTTTCAAAATCAACACATTTGAAATATTGTTGAACAAATAAAGGACTAGTAAGAAATTTATACGGTTATTAATATATATTTATTGTGAAATATCTGAAAAGTCTGAATTGTTTTGGACCTGTCTGATCTCCAGTGAGCATTACGGCTTTTTTTTTTTTTTTTTAAAAAAACGTGTATTAATCGTAGTCTTATTTTCAACTTTTAAAGCTCGCAATTCTTTCTAACTATTGGTAAAAAAACTGGCTACATGACCTGAAAACTAACGTCAAAACGTACTTCTCTGCTGCTACAAAGAATGGAGCTTTGATGGTTCGATTTTAAAGAGGAAATAAATCTGTCGTGTTATCTGACCCTATCTCATCGCGTGTGATGTTATGGAAGAAAATTTTGATTATTTGGTGACTACAAATCTGAGCTTTAAAAAAAAAATCAGATAAATGAAATTTTCTTTTACTTTTTTTCATGCATGTCAAAAAATGTTACAGGGGGAGATTTTGAAAATTAAAAGTTTGATTATACACACACATACACAAAGAACTAAGAGAATTTCTTTTGTAAAATAAACAAATTCTTCTTTAATTTCGTTATTTTAGTCAAAAAGAAAATTAGTGACAAAATGTTAATACAAAAGAATAAAATAATGGAGACAAACAAAATGCCATGCTTACATAATTTAATATTCATTACTGCAATCTTTTATTTTCCTTTGCACTGCTTAAAGAAATGATTTTTGTACGAAAGCATTATTTATTTTTGTAATACCAACGAAAATTTCGACTGTTACATTCAGAGTGCTTACAGATGTACCACAATTATTGAAGAATTTTTTTTTTCTCCTTATTTGTCTCAGAAAAACATTACAATTTCTGTGGTTGAATGTGGTAATTACGGTCATAGCCATTTAAATATTAAATTAACATTTTTGACTGGTACATTTGATTTGGGTTTGAATGGTACATTTTGAATAGGAATAACAGCGAACAAACATCAGCAATTTTTGAACTTCACACATTTTTTATGGCAGAAAGTTTTCTTTTTCTTTATTATTACAACTGGCGATTTACTTATCTTTTAATAAATAAATGAAGCTATATCAAATTTGCTTATGAAAAAAATCTGTAAAAACAGTTTTGATTCTACTCGGTCGTTTTATAAAAAAATAAAACACATTTTTCGATGAGTACCACATTTTAAGCGATGTTTTTATCAATAGTTACTGTTAGGAAATGAATGGAAAATTGAAATTGTCCTCATTAACCGGAAATACGTCTTAAGCAGAGATATATTAACGAGAGTTCACGACATTTTCATGAAATTCTTATTGTACTTAGGGGGGGGGGGAGGAATCTTGGTACCATTCTTGCTACTTTGTTATGGTCCGGGGGGCTTTTTCAGAAAGCCTCACGTTTTCAGCACTAGCTTGGCGAAAGAGAGAAAGCGCCGCCAGCTCTATCGCCAACTGTCGTCCATGCCTTTTGTTTTGATCTGAACTTGAATGTGAAATGACTTCTGACCAAATAGTATCTCTGTGTGTGGGAGAGGGGAAGAGAAATTTAGAATGATTATCTATTGTTACTTGAAAATAAAAAATAAGATAATAGAACAATTTTTAAACTTTGTATGTTGGTGAAGGGGAGAAAGTGAAGAAGAAAAAAAACCAATTTAAATTTGAATTATATGTATTGTGAAATTAAAAGTATTTAAATATCAAAAATCTCTTTGTTTTAAAGCAATGTATTAAATGTAAACCAGGGAAAAATAACTGTTCCTTATACTATCTTCTCCACATGATAACATTTCTGGGGGATAAAAAACAAAACAGAAACACTCTCTTCGCTGCAGCAAAGGTTGTTGTTTGTTATACATTTGACGTCACAAACAAGAAGGGGTACATATTCTGTACGTAGCATTGGATTCAGCACCACGCCTACCGTAGTTCTCGCGCCAAGGTACTGAAAACGTGATGCTTACATTAAAAAAAGACTACATTATTCGATGAGTAGCACGGTTTAAGCGATTTTTTATTAATAATTACAATTAGGAAATGAATGGAGAATTGAAATTGCCCTCATTAACCGGAAATACGTCTTAAGCAGAGATATATTAACAGATGGTCACCACATTTTCATGAAATTCTTATTGTATTTAAGAGGGGGGGGGGAGGCAACTTACTACCTTTTTTGCTACTTTGTTATGGTCCGGGGATGAATATTTTATTATATAAATTTATAGTCCTTTTTTAATGATTTTTTTTCCTGCAATGTATCTTCCTATAAAAAAAAAAAAAAAAAAAAAAAAAAAAAAAAAAAAAAAACATTCTGAGATAATTAGACGGTACTTACGTATTATCCGTGCCAGGAGATTGATCGCCAAAAATGGTTGCCAAGTACCAATCTTGTTTATCGTTGCCAATCATGTTTTCAAACGCAGTAATTTAACATTATCAAATTACATTGTTAAAAATGGTAATTAATATAAAATAAATAAAATGTAACATATGTTTATTAAATTTATAACATTGTTAAAAATAGTAAATAACATTATTTTAGTAAAATTAATAAAGGTAAATAGCACAGTAAATTAGAAAGAATAATATTATAGATTAATCCCAGGCATGTACCATGCAGCAAGAAAAAAAATTATAAGGGTTACTATAATTAGTAATATTGGCTCCATGCCTGGCGCAGTTGGCTTAAAACTGGCACGGATAATACGTAAGTACCAATTAGACTTATATATTCAGTTACGGGCGAGGAAAGACTGATAGTACAACACAAAGATTGTTATATCTGCTTATGTTATCATCGTAAAAATATGCGGTTTGCTTTATTCAATTTATTTAACTTTATAGTATTAATTAACAATATCTTATAACAAAACATAGATTAAACATGACAAATTTTGAAAAAAAAAAACCCAACATTCTGAGATAATTAGATTTATATATTCAGTTACGGGCGGGAAAGACTGATAGGACAACACAAAGATTGCTATACCTGCTTATGTTATCATCGTAGAAATATGCGGTTTGCTTTATTCAATTTATTTAACTTTATAGTATTAATTAGCAATATCTTATAACAAAACATAGATTAAACGTGACAAATTTTGAAAAAAAAAAACAACAACATTCTGAGATAATTAGATTTATATATTCAGTTACGGGCGGGGAAAGACTGATAGGACAACACAAAGATTGCTATATCTGCTTAGCTTATTTTATCATTGTAGAAATATGCGGTTTGCTTTATTCAATTTATTTAACTTTACAGTATTTATTAGCAATATTTTGTAACAAAACATAGACTGAACATAACAAATAATAATAATAATAATAATAATACATTATGAGATAATTAGACTTATATATTCAGTTACGGGCGGGGAAAGACTGATAGTATAACACAAAGATTGCTATATCTGCTTATGTTATCATTATAGAAATATGCGGTTTGCTTTATTCAATTTATTTAACTTTATAGTATCTATTACAAAGAAACAAAAAATGGATTTTTTTTTTAGAATTTTGACCCTCGGAACCACTTAAATGATTTACATTTGAAGCGATGTAAAAATATTCGAGAGCTATAATAAACTTACCTAATATTGTTTGTGTTTCATTTCCTGTAAACATGATAAATATGGAATAATGGTTATCCGTGTGAGCAGAAAAAAAATAATGTGTATGCGCCAATAAACTTGCTTCACCTTCAAAAGGAATGATTTGTTGAAAACGTTGATTTTCTTTGAATGTAATATATTTATAATAACAAAAAAAAAAAAGTAAATAAATTTAATTTTGTAAGAAAAAAGTAGACAAAATTATTCCGTAATAAGTTATACGCATATAACTATATTTTTCAATTACTACTATTAGTTCACACTCTCCCTATATTTATTTATATATCTTGTTTAAATTTTCAATCATTAGTAAAAAACTTTTTATTCATACACTTAAGTTTAAATACATTTAGTTAAACTTGTAGTGGATGACACTTGATGTTAATACAGTTTTTTCAAATATTAATTCATTAATTAAATTTAATTCATTCATTTTAGTTTCATTGACCTAAGTAGAAATTGGCTTTAATTTTTATTATTTTTTTAATTATTTTTTTTTACTATATTGTTTAATTTAGATAATTGATATTTTAAAGTACTCATTAGGAAACTCTCATTAAACTTGTTAATATTATGTAACATGAAAAAAAATTCTATTCAAAGTGGACTGGCCTCGCTTTCAAAATCAACACATTTGAAATATTGTTGACCAAATAAATGGCTAGTAAGAAATTTATATGGACATTAACCCTTCTTTACATTGTGATAGAAATTTCCATTACTGTTAATTTAACTTTAGATAAATAAATCAACTTCTACGCCACCACTATATTTATATAGAAATATTAATCCAGTAAATTTCCCGTGAACTATGTTGCTGACCAAAGTTAAAAATCTATCTTAAAATTTCTAGTGCCTAATATGTAATATATGTATAAAAAAAACAATTGTAAAAGAGAAACTCATGCAAAGAAGGGTTGAGCTATATTTATTGTGAAATCAGTGAAAAGGCAAAATTTTTCTTCATTTGTATTAAGATTTAGCTTTAACTAATTTTTCAAAAAAATAGACTTGCACTTAATTTCCAAATCAATGGCTTACATAGTGGTGTACATAGTTTTTACATCGTGATGTGATGTTATTAAAAGAACGGGGAAAAAAATTTGGCATATTTTTATTTTTAAATATTTTAATAAAAATATGGTTTTTTTTCTTTTAATTTTTGATATATATATCCACAGGAATATTTGTCCTATTATAATTTATTTAACCGTTTGAGTGCTAGAAATTCGGCCTATAATCCGCGGAACATACAATAAGTGTTTCAACCCAGAAATTTTATCTTATAAAATGTAACTCACTAGATCGCTGGATGTACTTTAACTGTTGAATAAAAATTAAATGATTTCAATTATTGAACAAAATTTGTTGGATCCGCAGACACATTGCAGCGCTATCGCGCTTCATAGCACTCAAACGGTTAAATAGTTTATGTATGTTTAATTATGTATAGTTTATTGATAAAAGCAAACAAAATATTTGACCAATAAAAAGAAAATAGATAGCCTGAAACTCAGAGGGGGCGGAACTGTCGCACCGTGCACTCTCGGAACGAACCCTCTGATCCAGAGATATAATAGCAAGTCATTTATATACTTGGTGCGCAAGTGTTAAAATCACTGTAATTTCATATATAACACATGTATAGGTACACAAGTATCCCAGTCTAACCTTGAGGAAAAGAACAAAAGAAAACAAAGCAAAAAGAAAACACCACTTCGTTCTGTTTTAAAACCAAATTATTGCAGAGAGTTTTCGCGAGAGGTATCAACATTCGGTTGGGAACTGTGCCGTCTTTCTGAATATGAATACAATTTGTGAAGTAGAGGTCCTTTATATAGAAAAAATTATACCAATTTACAATTTTCAAATAATAACATCCACCTTTGACATTTTGTTTAAATTCCTAGGATAAAAGCATACCAAAAATGTATATAGTTTAATGCACTTTTTCTTAAATAATGTAATGTAAATAGGGTCACACATTGAGAGCGCTTATATTCAGTACCGGTTTAAGTTTGATACACATGAAACTAATATTTTTTTATGACAGGAAAAAAGAGGATTGAGCAAGAGAATTAAACAGACTGGGAATTATGCATGAAAATAATTATACGTTTATTTAAACCCCTCCTTCTTACAAAAGCTCCTCCTATTTTCACCTGTTCAAGTTTTTTTTTCCCTTGCTAGTAATTATATTTAATATATTTAACAGTTTAGTTTTTTCCTAGTCTTATAAACTGCAATGAATTAGTTTCAAAGTTTCGTTTTTGTTTAGAGAATTCAATCGCAAAAATCTAGAAATTTTATGTTTTGTAGAAAACCCCTTAATGCATCAAAACAGCGCGGGCGAATTTTTATGTTACTCAAAGAATATTCGGCACTCGAAAAATTCTCCAAATGTCTGATGAAAATGTCGTACGGCAAGTCTTGGAGACATTATATTGTCTTTTAGTGAGTAATATGAATTGCGTTTATAGCAGATTTTTTAAAATCCTTTTATCATACCTATCATGCTAATATTATTAATGAATTTCGATAAGAATTACTTATTACATTAATCCAGCGAAACTGAGGCTGGCTCAAATTGTCCTGGAGACACTGTATTGTATTTTAAAGAGTGATATCGATAGCATTTAATGCTGTTTATATATATATATATATGTATATATATATATATATATATATATATATATATATATCATACTTGACATGCTAAGAGTATTAATGAATTTCGGTGTGAACTATTAATTAATTTAATCTAGCGAAATCAAAGTTGGCACATATTGAGCCTTGCGTTAGTTATTACTTACCCATCATACGTAGTATAGGGTAAGTCTTGTAATCGTTTTGAAAATCGAAAAAAAAAAATTGACGGATTTACAAGTTTCAGACACTGGAGATTCCAAAAAACATATTTTTAGAAAAAAAAAATTTGCCGTCCGTCTGTGTGTCTGTAAACACTCTATCTCCCGAAAAAATTGAGATAGAGACTTGAAATTTGGTATGTACTTAGTATGTAATAATGGGAAGAAGCCTTTTGAATTTCAGTAACCTCGATTAACCGGAACTATTTTTTTCGGCCTCTCGAAATATTCGTTCTGATAAAAGGTATATAAAAATTTTCGAAATTGTTTATTTTAAGGAGTGAATATAAAAGACAATAAAAAAACATTAATTTTGCATAAAGCATGAAGTCGATCGGATAATGAGTTGCCGAGATATTTGTAATCCTATTTTCCACACTCTTCGATTTTTCGTGACCCTGTATTTCATCCAAATTTCAATTCAAAGATATATTGTAATTGGAAATGAGACGCTTAATCAGATGCAATAAACCGCTAGTTAATAGGATTATTGGTTTTGGAGTTATAAGGATGTTTCTTTTACGCCATTCAGTAATCGAGCCTTCAAAATTTATGACGTCATCAAGCCACGATTTTATTCGAATTGCAATGCATTTTATATGTAGTTTACACATTTTTAAGTTTAATATTTTATATTATGCATATCCATGATGGGTAAGTATTACGGTGGCCCCCAACGACTAGTTTTAAATAGTCAGAATATTTAATTTAAATTTAAAAGCTATTAATATACGCGAATTAAAAAATATAATTACTATAGTTAAACATTTATGAGTTTAGAAAAATATTTATGAAATGAGAAAAGAATATCAGGGAAATGTTCTTGTTTGAGTAATAATTGAACTTTCTCATTAAAGTTTTGTTATGAATAACTAAAATTTCCTGGATGAAAATATATTTCAACATACTAAAATGATATTTCAAATTATTAATTAAAGAAAATATATCATAAAAATACTAATTTACTTCCGCACAAAAATGTATTACTAAGACTAATCTTAATTATGATCATGAGTATGCACATTAGTGAAACTTTTATCCAATAATGGTAATACGAATAATGACTATTTTTTCTTTTATTTATTCATAATGAAATACATATCTTAATATGAAAATTACTATTTTTTCCTATCATATAAGGAATTTTAAATAAAATGAATTTTACTTACATATTTTGATTATATTATGCTAAACGTTGAAAGGTTTATCTGCGTAAGACCAACGTTCGTGTGAAAAATATATTTTATCTGAATGAAATTAAAGGCATCACAGTCATCTACAAAGAAATATTTTATAGATTTTAATTGGATCCACTATTGTCAAATTAGCGTATTTTCGAGTACCTATATCTATAATACTATAAAGCTTTTTAAAAAGAGAAATTCAGTGATTAATGTAAGCGAAGATCACTATTTCTAAATAATGGTATTAGAAAGTGGCGAAATTGTCAGTAGTGATTAGAAAATACAAACTTTTAAAATTACACATTTTTTGAACACAATAATAAGTTTTTTACTCTAAAACTCACACCATTAAATTTACAAAATATATTTTTATATAGTATTTAAAGGTTATTCTGCTATGTATTTTATCGTTTCACAAACACTCCTGGAATATCGACGACATTTGCGGTCCGCGCAAAGTCGTTGTAATTACTACAATTTAGCAATTATTTCTCAATATGATGGGCATTTCAACTCATTTTGAGGAGTCGACCCTCGACTCATCTGATCTGGTTGGTTTGAAATTCAAATTAACATTTATAATTTGAGCTGTAGCAATATTTATTGTAATTAATATAAACTAACAAATATGTACTTTTTAATCAGCAACAGCTTTTCCAACATTTAGCATAAATAAATCCAGTATGCAGGGTACGCACGCTCTTAAGCCACGCCCCATTTTGTAAGTACTCTGCCACCAGTATAATTGAAAGATCATTTTCTTCTTAATGGTATTCAAGATTCATCAGGTAAAATGTTTTTTATAAAGTAAAAATTTACCGGTCTAATTTTCTCTTTTTTCAAATATCCAAACCAGCTCGATAGCGGGCGAAGCCCGCTATTATATTCTGTCATAATAATATCTGTCATGTAGACTAAATGCGATATTTAAAAAAAATAATTTCAAAATAATAATTTAAACTTCCGATATGACGTCAGATTTTCTTTTTAATTCTCTAATGACGTGATATTAATCTGTTTTGTGGACATACTCATACTCCTTGTATTATTGAGAAATCTTTCCGTTTTATTACCACTATGACGTCAATCAATTTTATTTCACATTAATCTTTTTTTTCAATTAGTGAAACTTTTTATTTCATTTTTCACGTGGAAATCGTCTGATAGAAAATTAATTATTGTAGACAGAATTTAATCGTGGAATTTTAATTTTTGGCATCTGCTATAACGAAAAATGTTTAAATTTAATAGGAAAAGGCTGTTAGAATTTTGGTTTTTTATCTCTATTTATTAAAATAATACGAATTTTTCAATTTTTAATATTTTGTGCTCTTCATAGCTAGTATTCAGGTATATACATAAAGTTTCAACTCTGTAAGTTACATAGTTTTTGAGAATGGCTCTGTACAGACAACGCAGTGGGAGTAATAGGGTTTCGTGAGATGAACGAAACCCTAAAAACACGATGCTTCAAAAATGTGAAGATCACATCATTGCCTGTGCACTATAAAACAAAAATGGAAAAGCTTGGACGACATTCACAATTTCTCACAATGGTTGGAGGGAATTAACAAGATAATAAAGAGAGAAGAAAAAAAAATCTTCTTTTTGCGGATAATGCCAGATCACGCGCAAACATGCAGCTGAGCAACATGATCCTGAAGTTCCTGCCACCGAACTGTACTTCTGTAATCCAACCATTGGATCAAGGAGTAATCAAGATCTTTAATGCTCACTACAGAAACCATTTTCTAAAGAAAATGTCCCTGGTCATGAAGGAGTCAAATACGGCAACCGAACTAACGAAGAAGGTCAACGTTGTCGACTGGATAACAACGGCTTGGAATGAAGTAACCCTCCTATATCATCCAAAGATACTTCTACAAAGCTGGATTCCCATGTGAGGATGAGCAATAAAGAATAGAGGACCAAGAAGAAACAACTGTGAGTGACTTGGTGTCAATTCTTCAGGAGCCACATACTGAAATTGAACCTGCAGCTTAACTCGAAGACGACGGAAGCTTTCCGGTTTGCGATAACAAAAATTCGTTGAAGAGGAAGAGAATAGTGAAGAAGAATAAGAACCAGAAGAGACCGATGAAACAAGACTTACAATTACCTTCAAGCAATATGGCCAAAGGATTCAAGAACTGTTGAACGTTGCGGCTGAACATCACCCGGAAGCTTTTCCATTTCTTAAACAACTACTGTCATACCGTAAGGAGAAAAACTCTGAGAAAATTCTCTCTCTCTGTGGTCACTATAGAAACGGACTCGTCCACTTAATTTTCGGGTGGTCAGGAGTATTGTTGGCTTTGTTTGTAGCTTTAGGCGCGAAAAAGGGGAGAGGAGAAGGTAGCAAGCAGTTTGCTTTGAGCTTTTGCCATTGACAGACGGTTTTTTTTCTGTTCTCTTCTGATTATTGCGCGTTTGCTGTTATATATTTTATTGCTTATTAAACCTTTAATCATTGATTTTGGTCTGTGATTAAATACTACCGACAGATATTCCTATTATAAAATGACATCCACATTTAAAAAAGGAAAAACATTGCATTCTCAAGCGCGTGAAATAATAAATAACATGTCTAATTTCTTTAAGGCAGAGGCTGGACGATAACGAATCTGATACTGACACTTATGAAACATCAAATGATGATAGTGGAAGTGATTTCGATGACATCTGGCCTTCAGATTAGTCGAATTCATTTTCATAAACAAACAAACAAACAAAACAGTCCTTTTGAGGACTACAAATGGTCCCTTTAAGGACCAAGCTCTTCCCAGGGCTAAAATATGAAAAATAAGAATTACATTAACACACATAATCCACTCGGTAACTTTTATACATACATAGCATATTTATTCTATAAAATAAATACGCATTTTTTTTTCTTTTTTTTTTGCATTGTTAAGCTTTCACCAGGGCTTAATTTTTAACAAAAAAAGTACCGGAGCCCTAATATTCTGCAGTATTAATAACCGTAGCGTGCCCCCCCCCCCTCCACCGTCACTCCAATCTGCATATTTATATTCCATACATTATGTGTATTTGCAAAATTTAAAGCAATTTTTTTTTTTCAAGCAAAATAAAAATTTTAAATATATTTATCGCTTGCACTGGGATCCGGAACCCAATATTTATGGGTTCCGATGAATTCCGACCAATATTTAAATATTTACTAAAAGTACAAAATTACCCGAGCCGGGCTCCGTTGGGCTCCGGCGCAATTTAAGCCCTGGCTATCACTACACTTTTATTTACAGTTTCCCTTATGTGATTTCAAAAGGGTGCTGCACCCTGCTTCCCTGCTTGCCATTATGATTTGAAAAATACCACCCTTCTTGCCTCTCAATCAAAAAAACGACACCCTTACTGTCGTTTGGAATCTAGGGAAAACTGTGCTTCATTAAAAAGAAAATTAATTCCTACAATAAAAACTAATAAAATATAAAACATTTTTTTTTCTCATATACTGCATAAAACGACAGAAATACCCCGGTTACGATTTTGAGTACGTTCATTTGATTGTTCTCAGTTTTCCGCACAAGCACGGTAAACATTCCCGGAGTTTTTTCTTCTCAAAATAAAATATGATTTTGAATCGAATAGCGTTTTTCAATTTTCGATAAATGTATTAAATATTGAGTTATAAATAATTGTTCTCTCATGACAAATTTTTGGGATTATTGTATACAGAAATTCGGTTCAAAACGTCAATTTTGATAGCATTTTCTGAAAGATCGTATGCCTTTGTCGGAAAATGAAAAATGCTATTTGATTCTATAGCTTCTTAATATGGAAACTTGAAAGTGTCATGCATTTGTGAAAAAAAAAAAAAAGGCATGGATCAGAAAGTAACTACGTAGAGCTTGAGCACAGTCTTAAAGCATCATAGTATTATCGTATAGTCATAAAGCATAATGTATCTTAAATTATAATCGATTCATGTCTCATGACCACCTTTCTCAAGCTGTCGAGTTGAAATGATTTGGAATCGAAATGAGTTTTTCATTTTTTTTAAATAAATAAATTACTTATCGCGTTAAAAGCGATTCCTGTCACGTGACGATACGGTTTTACCTTTTCTCGTGCTGCCGTGTCTTAAATTCGATTCAAAACGCCGACTTTCACAGCATTTTCTGGAAGATCTTCTGCCTTTATCAAAAAATTAAAAAGCGTCTTTCGATTACCTAGTTTCTGTATAACATCATCTGCCAATTTCATGCGTTTCCGAACAAAAATGAATTCAAAAATGTGTCAGAAAGTAGGTCTTTTGGATTTGAGAACAATCTTAATGCCTATAAAAACATATTATAAAGATTTGATTTAAAATGTGATAGTTTTTGCCAATACATTTCTCTATTTATTATATTATTAAATTCTACTGTATTCGCGTTGTCGAATAGAAGGCATAGTAAAAATTGAGAGCGTCAAACGAATGCTAATTGTGCCAAGTTTGCAACCTGCTGTTATCTCTCACACCTCTCCCACTTGGTATGTTCTGAGGAAGCAACCCTACTCAGAGTTTTTCTCCTTACGGTAAGACAGTAGATAACATGTATACTATACGAGCATACACGATGTAAAAACAGACTAAAATTACTCACCTTTTTAAGTAATTTACCGATTATGTTTTCAAGTAAAGTATTGTATATATGTAATTGCATGTTTTGTTAACTTTTTTAACATAACTTTTTTAATTAACTTTTTTAATATTTTCTAAATTCAGCACCTCCATCTCAATAAATGGCATTGCTGACCACTCTAAGTATTCTATACAGTCTGTAAACTCAATAAATAGATGTAGTAATATTGTGGTAGTAATGAATTTCCCTGTCTCCCTCTATAATGAACACCCCCATAATCTGAACACTTTTGGTCGGTCCCATGAGTGTTCAGAATATAAAGAGTCCACTGGATTTATTTATAATAAAATAATTACGTAATAAAAATTTTAAAATATTTGAAGAGTTTTTTATTATTAATAGTTAATAATTGTTATAATTGTTATTCATATAAAATTATTATTATTATATTAATAATACTAATGATAATAGTAATAATTATTATTATTATTATTATAAAAGAGAAAAGGAATACTAATACTAACACTAATACTAATAATAATAATTATTAGTAGTAGTAGTAATAGTAGTAGTAGTATTTAATTATTAATATTAGTAATAATGATCGTAATAATAAAAAAGATAATAATTTTTATTATTTAATAATACTTCAAAATTATTTAATAAAACATTTATACTATTTATAAATATTTATTAATGATATCTATTAAATAATAGTTTGATTGCTATGATCGTTATCTTGCCTTATAATATGTGAAATAGATAGATGACTGATTAATTGAGGAAATACTAAATGTAATTAGAAAATGAAATAAAATACTATTTTATTTCTGTAGGAATCACGAATTTTCAATTAAAACTTTACTTGGATTAATTCGTAATGCTTTATTTCTACTAATGGCTTTCCAATTGCAGTACCACAACAAGGGCTAAAACAATTATTAGCCATATTGCTGTTGTGAGCGATTTAAATAAATTAAAATTATTAAATTTAGTAACGTCCCGTATGCTTTTAATGCAAATTTTACCTCCACGCTAATCGCTATGTCACTGGCGAATAGTTGATCAACCAAATTTGAAGAATTGGTTTACAAAATAATCCCCATTCTCGAGTCCGGTCCACTTCTTTTTATATCCATGGATTTAAAACACACAACAACTCTACAATTCTGTGAAAAATAAAATAGTGCCTCCCCTCTCTTACTATATGCTGCTTAAATCGTAGACTAGGGGGCGGGTATAGGCTTTAGAGAGGTGGTACTTTTAGAATGTAATGAAAATGAAAAGTAGCATAAAGTTTTAATTAAGGGACAGTGAATTAATGCAGTGGCATGTGCCATGCTGTTTATGTGATTTGCAGAAAAAAAGGGGGGGGGGTCCAGCTCAAGCATTACTTGATTTTTTGTTTAAGATAATTTTAAAAATTACCAAAACATTCGAAATCTTAAATGTATAGTTGTTTCAAATGCACAAAATAATAAATATAATTTAACTAGCTTTTACCCGTGACTTCGTTCACGCAACATTAAAGGAAGAATAAATACATTAATTAAGCAAAATATTTCACTCCCGATTATTAAAAACGTTAATAATTAACTAACTGTTTATCACATTTCACAGGAGACAATACGGTATTTTTTGTTATAGGGACCTTGACATAACTCAGTCTCAAAAAAGTGAAATTTTGTGTTAAATAATCGCGAAAATGAAATTGCAACCAATGCAAAATGTAGGGCCAAATAAAATCGTGGAAATAGACGAATTGGGTAAAAACAAATGTCAATTTTACCTGGTAGACAATTTTACTTTTAACGCCTTTGTGAAACGTTTTAACAGCCATCTTCCAAAAAAAACATTAATTGGAAATAGTATATGCTTTTTCTTTAAATTCAATTCTCTCTTCTTGGTTTAATGTATAGCTGAAACAAATCTTGTCTTCTAAATGACAGTATGTTGACAGGCAACTTTTGTTCCCCACAATAAATTGATTCATGAAGTTTGAATATGTGAAAATGCGTTTTAATTTTTTGGATAATTTACTGAAATCAAGATTTTGTTTTCACCATCTAATCAAAGTGAAAATAAATTCTGTTTTTCAGTTTTAATGAGAAAATGGTGTAAAAAATATACTGATCTGTTTTATTTCTCCTTTTTTATACACAAATATGGAGTAATTTACTTTCCGTTTTTAGAGAAATTTCGTTAAAATTTACAAAAAAAAAAAAAAAAAAAAAAAAAAAAAACTTGGCATTTAATTTAATTTTTTTAATTCTGAGAGTTTGTGCGACATCCTCGGATCAATGATAACCGGTATTAAGTAAATCGCGTTGCGTTCGATAATCTACGAGTAGTTGCGAAATACAAACACACGGTCAGATTTTAATAAAATAGATTCGTGTTCATTTTCCTTTTCTTAAAATTATAATGTGATTTTTAGCAGAAAACTCTGATCTGTATATAACAGATACTCATGCTTAATAATCAGTATTAGATTTAGAAAAAAAAAACATTTAAATTTTTCGTTATAAATATGGCGTGAAATTCATCTACTTTTTATACTTACTTATCCTTGTATTATTAATGTAAGGAATTGATTCACACTCATTTTAAAACATATTGGAAAATTCCCGTTTTATTTTAAATATGATGTCTCTTTTTCTTCAGAGAAATCCCATTTTAATGACATAATTCTTGTTAATTTTCTTTTCCAGGCAATTAATTTCAATACTGGCATAGGGGAAATTATGTTACTTTAACGAACTAATATTAAATCTTATGTTTTATCAACAAAAATGGAACTATTAAAATTCGTAATTTTTTTTAAGGTAACCGAGTTATTCCTTTTAGTTTTAAGAATGAAAATAGCTATTTCTCGCTATCCATGACATCATTTTCGATATAGATAATTTTGCGGAGCATATTATTGACATTTGCTAACCATTTTCTTTTGAAACTTCTTTTTACTTTTTTAAAATTTAAATAAAAAATACGGTATAGTTATATTAGCCGTGCGCAGACGCTAAAACGCCAAGTATTGTTACCATACAGAAGGAAAAAAAAGTAAAGAAAAAACCCAAGATCATTTTATTTCACCAATCAAAGCCTATCCGTTTTATTTGCGATAAATGACGTCATATTCGCCTGTTTCCCATGGTTACGCAAATTGAAATCCTGTATTATTATCAAAAACTAAAAAAATAACGTTTTATTTCTAATAATATTATTTAATCTTCTTTTTAATTCTTTAATTTTTTTATTTCATTTTCATTTTTCACGTGAAAATTTTTCAATTGAAACTAAATTGTTGAGTAAAAATTATTATTCGGGTTTTGAATTAGTTTTGGAAACGATAAAGTATTAGCAACGGTAAAGTAAATTTAACCATTTTAAAATATTATACGAAAAAAAATGTCCATTTATTCGCTATGAAAATAACGAAATTTTGAATTATTAAGAAAAATGTTTGAATAAAATAAACAAAAACCAGCCTATGTTCATTCGAGGGTTATAATCAATCTATATGCAAAAATACAGGATCATCAATTGCTCCATTTTGACGCTGGCTTCAGCCTAACATTTGCACACAATCAGATTTATAATATTATTAGGATTAGGATAACGACAGTGAGTATTGTTGACAGAAAATAATTTAAATATTTATTATTTTTTATTTAAAATAAAATAATTCTGTAATATAAATTAAAAAGAAAATTAAACAGTATATTATTAATAATATTTAATAATTATTGTAATTATAATTAATATTAAATTAATAATACTAATGATACTAGTTATTATTATTATTATTATTATTATTATTATTATAAGAGAAGAGAAAGGTAATAATTATAATACTTATTATTATTTGTGTAGTAGTAGTAGTAGTAAAACAGTAATAGTAGTAGTAGTACAGGGTTCGTACGCTTTTACCATACTTTTAATAGAAATTTTGGCTTTATTTAATTGGAGAAAAGTATTACAAATCCTGCAATTAAACGAGGCGTCTACAATTTCTGCTATTTAAATATTGAATAGAAAAATTGTATTAAAAAAATATGGTAAAAGCGTACGAACCTGTAATAGTAGTAAGCTTTAATAATTAATAACCAGAGGGCCCATGCGAAGATTTCGCACTGAAATCTAATATTTTTAGGTACTTCTCTATTAACCCGTCGACCGCTTTTCATAACAAAAAACTACCGCCAAACTGTAAGATTAAACGCCAAAAATGCAGTCCCATTTACTTGATGTCAGAATCATTATGCGTGTTTGTTACGTCATCTAGTGGTATTACATTCGACATTTGCGTGTATTTTTAATTATGTTTTACTGATTTAGTAGTTATTTTATTAATTAAAATAACAATTGGGTCCTTAAATTCTTATATTTTATTTATTTTTTGATATTCCAATGGCAACGTTCTCCCGTTTATTTGGCGATAGTTTTTTGTTATGAAAAGTGGTCGAAGGGATAATAGAGAAGTATCATTTTTTATCAATATGTAATATTTATTAGATGCAGGTTTAAACTTCTAAAGAAAAAGCAAGGATAAAAATATCTGCAAACAACATTTAGTTGTTAGTCAAGACAGAATATCATCTAATTTATTCCATCAAAGTTAGACTAAAAACTGATCCAAGATTGCTAAAGGCACACGCGAGAAAAAAAAATTAACAATCGTACTTTGACTGCATTAGAGGATGACGTCATCCGTTTCGGGAAAACCATGGGACTTAGAAATATCAATCTAAACATTTCAATTTCAATTTCGCTTTTTAATCATAAGTATAAAATAAACCCGTGCGGTGTTTTTTATAATAATTGCTATGTGCATCATATAATGTGGTATTTTATTTTTTTGGCAACAATAATTTCAGGAAAACGTTTCATTTCTTTCATGAAAACAATGCCGATTTAATTTTTTAATTTCAGCAAATTTTAATCAAAAACATGTTTTAACGAATTGTTAAGTGGGCTATGTCAGAAGCCTGTTCTAAAACCTTTCATATGGTATCTCATTCGTTGTTCTGCGTTTCATATTTTCTGAGTAAAAGGGATGTTGACAGGAGAAATAATATATAAGGATAAAAACAATGATAATAATAATAATAATAATAATAATAATAATTATTATTATTATTATTACTATTATTTTAAATTATTTAATAATACATTTATACTATTTATAAATATTTATTAATCATATCAATTAAAAAATAATTTGATTGCGTATGATTGTCATGCTACCTTATAATATGTAAAATAGATAAATGACTCATTAATTGAAAAAAAAAAAAAAAAACTTATTGTATTTAGAAAATGAAATAAAATAAAATTTTATTTATGGAGTAAGACATAATAAAAGTAGTAGTAGTAGTAGTTGTAGTAGTAGTAGTAGTAGTAGTAAAAGTTGTTACTGTAAAATAGATAAATGACTCATTAATTGAAAAAAAAAAAACTTATTGTATTTAGAAAATGAAATAAAATAAAATTTTATTTATGGAGTAAGACATAATAAAAGTAGTAGTAGTAGTAGTTGTAGTAGTAGTAGTAGTTGTAGTAGTAGTAGTAGTAGTAGTAAAAGTTGTTACTGTAAAATAGATAAATGACTCATTAATTGAAAAAAAAAAAAAACTTATTGTATTTAGAAAATGAAATAAAATAAAATTTTATTTATGGAGTAAGACATAATAAAAGTAGTAGTAGTAGTAGTTGTAGTAGTAGTAGTAGTAGTAGTAGTAAAAGTTGTAATAGTAGTAGTTGTAGTAGTAATATTTAATAAATAATAATAATAACAATGATAGTAATAATAATATTTATTATATAATAAATATTGTTATAATGATAATATATACTACAGCATCTTAAAGATTAAACTGTGTGCTGTCAGATGACAAGGAGTTTAGAAGATAGCCCTTTTTTTTTTTTTACTTAAAAATAATAAGTTGTAAATTTTTTTCCTCTAAAATAGTTTTAAAAATTTTAAGCTTTGCATACTGCTGGGGAAGGGCGAAGGTAATCTGAAAGATGATTTAAATGATATTCATCAAAATCAAACGAAAGAATAGAATCCATTCATAATTAGGAAATTCATGTTAGGGAAATAAAATTGAATGCTCTATTAACTTTTATATTTAAAGTATAATCCGCACAAGGGAATAAATAGGTAAATTAGAATTCGAGAAGTAGATTATGATGAAGTAAAGCTTTTCTATTTTTATAAGTTATCAATGTTGTCGAATTGAATTACTTTAAATGCTTTAACATTTTAAGCGATAAAGCTGTCGAACTGTATGTTTTATAATTGTTTCTGTAGTACAGTGTGTTTTTTTTTTCATATTAAATTCCAGAAAATTTAAATATACCATTCTAGGAAGGATCCAGTAAAATTTTGTACTAAATATACAACACTGGAGCTAAACAAATGTCATAGACGATTATCAATTTCTTTAACATTTTAACTGATAAATATAAATGCGATGTTTTTAATTAACTCACACCGCAAATATTTCACTGATCATTTTTTATGAAATTGAAGCCTGCCCATGTGATCTCACGTATTGACTAAATACAATTTCAAAATATAGCAGGACCGACAACCGCCAGAATCTGCTAGTTAAACAGGAGAAATGATTCGGTAGGGACTCTCTCTGATTTCATAGAAAATCTTCGGTCAACAAAGTGGTATTAAGTTCGGTTAACAATAATTGCTTCAAGCGTTTGAATGATAACACTTATGCATCTAAATTGCGTTATATTAATATTATATATATATATATAAGAGTGACTTTTATGTATGTTACTTTTATACAACTAAAACTAAATATTTAGCTAACTTTTTCTCGATTATTTTCATTCGAAAGAACAATAATAATGATTATACACGGTATTTGCTATTCTTTTAAATGTCTAAAATTTCGGTGGACTATTAACGATTAATTCAAACTTTTAAATGATAGCATTTACATCTTTAAATTATTTTACTGATCTCAGTACGAGTTACATCGATAAAAATAAATTTTAGATTAAGCATCATCACTATTGTTTTTGATTAAAGTAAAATAATAATAACAAGATATTTTTAAAACAAATAACAAACATATTTCTGTAGCTGATACAACTTAAATGGGGAAATATATATATTGTTATGAATTTTGTATATATCTGTAAATATTCCATTTGTTAAAATTTATTTTATTATTGTGAAAATTGCAGTATTATTAATGTATTTCCTATTGAGCATCATGTAACTCAATGCTAAAGGCCTCAGATGGTTTGCAAGGAAAACAACCTTACACCCTCATCTTTATAATGGAAGTCTATGGTAAAATCGCCAAGGAATGGGTTTATCGCCAAGTTGGCGATATATCGCCAAGTTGGCGACGGTTTTGGCGACTTTTTGTGCAACCACCCCCCCTTATACCTGTACATTGGGATCCTTTCTCGCTTGGGTTCTCTATCGAAAGTTAAAGCACTTTCTGGTAATTTCTAGCATCTGAAGGCTCTGGAACAATGTGGAAAGATCTCTGAAACCTATATAAGGACCTCCATCAGTTCAGTTAGTTAGTTGTCTGTCAACTGCGATTGAATTCATACGAGAGGCTTTGCATTGAGAACTGTGTTTCTCGGATCGATTTTGTCGTTGATACGTCGTATTGAACGCATTGTTTCTGTGTGAAATTTTGCTTAGCTTTTATTGGATTTGAAGATTACTGAATATCTTGTAATTTTCAGAAGATATTTGTGATCGTATTGCACTGTTTATAGTGAATAAAGCCTTTTTATTGTTCTTATATATTGGCATCAGTCCTTTCGAACCCCGAGCTCACAACAATATATTAATTTAAAATCACTATACAATTAAAAATAAACATTAATTATCTTTGATTATCTTTTGTGCTACAATTACTAAAAACTACATAAATATCTAAAACATCAAAGTTTTTACGAAACATTGAAAGTTTTCATAAAACTTGCCCTTTAATAAAAATATCATTGGCTACCTACTTTTATTTACAAATATTGTCGCGATATTTGAAATACACACATTTTATTTCATAAGAAATTATACCAGTTAACTAATCAATTATTAACCAATTACTTATAATTTTATTTTTAGAATTAAAGAAATATGTGTAACATTCTGTGTTATATTTTAATATTTAATGTGGTATAATAATTATAATGATAATAAAATATAATTTAATATATATATAGTTTTTTTTTATTATTATATAAAGTAATATAAAAAAGAGTGTATTATTTTCGGTGTTGCATTTTAGATACCAATGCCAAATAATTGATATCAGCTCCATAATAACTTGGTAATTAATTATTAAGCGAAAACAAGCTGGTAGTGGAATCATCTCACAAGAATTTTTTATTTGAATTTTTAATATTATTCATTTCCGAAAATAATGACTCGCAGAAGAAATTGTAGAAATAGGAAGCGAAGTACTGTTTTAAACAGTTCTTCCTGTCTTGAATTGAATTTCAACTGTTCGTAATTCTATCATCCTCATTTTTGCTTATAATGCCTATAATACTATTTCCTTAACAATTATCTCCTAACCCTCACTTAATCTGAAAATTAGGGGCATTTCAGTTTCTTCAATCTGAATAGCAATAACAATCAATCGAATTAAAAAAAACTCAGTTAGTCTAAATTCATGTGTTTCGTGCAGTTTCACTACCTATTTTGATTTAGAAGCTGAATCTATGCCGCGTTGAAAATATTAAGCGTGCGATCTATGACACGCGTTCCATAGGTTCGCACAGTCGCCAAGTCTCCGGATTTTTGGACACAAGTAATTTTTTAGAGAAAATGTTGTTCTCTTAAATCGCAAAATGCTTTGATTAAGTAAAACAACATTTTCTGTACTAAATTACTGGTATCCAAAAAGCCGGAGACTTGGCAAGTCTGGGTTCGTCATTCCTGTATAATAAACTTTTTAGGATGAAGCGTGTTTTATAAATTTGAGCTCTTATTTATCATCTAAAATCATTTCGCATTCTAAAGATGAGATCAAAAATATATTTACTGTACTTCGTTTTACACGTCAAATATGTTTGATTTGAATGAACTAGTTCATTTTTACAGTGTCGAATACAGACACTTTCCTCCGGGAGGGATTTCTGTGGCTCCGAGGCCGGACATTATACAGTTTCGCGGGGGGGGGGGGGGGGGGGGGGGCGATTAAAATTTTTGACCATTGAAAGCACACAATCTCAAATCTTCTGGGGGGGGGGGCATTTCGAAGCTCCGGGGAGGAATGTCCCCCCACCCCAGGGCCACCCCCTGAATTCAGAACTGCATTTTTACATGATGAAACTGATGCTTTTTAGCAAAATAATTCCAAAAATAGCTATCTAAAACAAATCTGAAACATTTCCATACTAATTATTTTATTATTATTATTTTTTTTTAATTTTAAGATGAAATATTAACATAATAATCTTCGCGTCTGATGCAGATAAATTACAGTTTCGCAGTAGCATTAAATTTACATTTATTCTTTTATTAGTATTATTTTTTTCTATATGGCAGATAATCATTATAAAAATAGCGGTGCAGTTTTGATCTTTTTTCTTGGAGGAGTTATGAACTTTGAGTCATTACGATCCATAAAAGGTGCAATTTTTTTTTTTTTTAAATGTAGTTTATAACATGTCAAAACATTTGGAGTTTAATACTTCACACTTAAAAACTATCATAATAATTAGTAACTAGGACTTCCCTCAAAGGGAACCTTAGTGAGTGATATTTCTTAGTCTGAGTGATATTTCTCAGAACATAGGGTTAACAATTACGATATAAAGAAGATACAATGTGTGAAAAAGAGCAAATTAAATGATAGAATTACAAAATATCATATATAAATTCATATATACTATTATGTTTTCATATATATATATATATAATTTGGCAAATAATCTCATTTTCTTATGTTGGAATAGCTCAAAAATTTAAAAAACAAACAAACAAACAAACAACAACAACAAAAAAAAAAAAGTCGGATTTTTTTTAAAACGCCAAGATTTTTAAATTCACGTAATCAGATTTGCAGCCGAGAGCGTATTTTAGCAAGCGTAGTTTAACGCAAATTTAATTTCATTGTTGAAACATTTTCTTTGTGACAAATTTTTACATTTGAATTTAAAAAATTTCCTCCTTGTTTATTTGTATAACTATTTATAGAAACTCATACACTTCAAACCACATTGATAACAAGCTTTACTACAAACCTGATTACGAAACTGTAGCCTAAATTCCTACTAAAGTAATATAAAAAATCTTTCGATGACTTCCGTAAAAATCAAATTGAAAAAAATACATATATTTCAAAGATAATACTTCTTGATTATTTTCTAGGAGACTCTACCCCCTGCGCTTTTACTGCTTCAAACCTCAGACTTTTCTTCTGCATGTCTGTCTGTCTCTCTCTACAATCTGTTTGTTTCCCTATCCGTTCTTCTACCCATCTCCATACTCGATTGACTGTCTCTCTACACGTCTCGCTACATGTCGTATATTTCCCTACTGGTCTTTCTACCCCTTTATCTGTTTCTCTAACCATCGCTGTCTAATTACTTTTATGTCTAGCCGTGTGTCTATACTGTATTTCTCTCCGTACCCATCTGTCGACTGCCTCTCTACTCGTCTGTATACCCGTCTCACTATCCATGTGTTTTTCCACCGCATCTTTAAGCGTCTCGCTACCCATCTGTCTATCCGTCTCTCTAACTGTCTCGCTTCCCGTTTCACTATCCGTCTCTCGACACGTCTGTCTGTCTATATACCCCCTCTCTCTACCCGTCTGTCAACTCGTCGCTGTACTCATCTCTGTACTCGTCTCTCTATTCACCACGCCACCCGTCTCGCAACCTTTCCCCCTACATGTCTGTCTACCGGCCTGGCTACTCGTGTCTGTACCCATCTCCCTACCTATCTCGCTACCCCTCTGTCAACCCTCTTTTGTCCCAGTACCCGTCTGTCTATTCGTTTCGCTACCCGTTAGCTTATCTATGTCGCTATCCGTCTCTACCCGTCTCTCTACCCGTTCGTTTACACGTCTCTGTACATCTCGCCACCTTCCCAATATTTAAACAATTTAGTATACAGAAGCTGTTCATCTGTTATTAAATGCAAACAGAAGTAATTTATCTAATAAATGTAATCAGATGCAATTTTTTTAAATACATACATATACCAGCATAATAATTCATCAGGTTTATTTTCATTGTAGTTTATGTCATTTGGCAGTAAATCTGAACTTATTAAAACCGAACTGCGTTAAGCTTTTTAAAAAAGCCCCAAGGTCCGTATAACTGGGAAGGAAAAGTACCCTAAGGGCTACAATATACATGTTATTAAGTTAAGTGAAAGTTTCGTAATCGAGTTCGCAGCAATTGCTTATGTCAGAAAGCGTGGCTTAACGCCATTTTAAATTCATTTCTGTAACTTCCTTTTACTTTTTTTTTTAGGGCGGGTGGGGGGGGGGGGAGGGTTCCAAATATTTACACTTAAATTCAAAGTATTACCCCCATGTTAATATTAGTGTTGTTTGTATTATTATGACCGAGCTTCATTCGAAACAAAAGACTTCTTCCACAGTTTTTTTTTCTAGGAGAAATTTCCGTAAACGAGCCCAAAGCTAATCGGAGAATTTAATATCATTATTGTTTGTAACTCTTATAGAGTTAAAACAATATTGTTGCTAGCATTACTCTTGTTTGAGACCAACCTTGTTTGTGTATCTGAATGGGGAAAAGTTCTGTATCATGTGCTGGTTGGCACGATTGGCGAAAAAAATTAAAAATGGTGCTAAAAGGCAGTTTTAGCATCTTACCAAAATTTCCTAGAGAGAGGAAAAATATGTTTTTCAAGTACCGTATTTACCCGCGTATACGTCGATCCCGCGTATAAGTCGATCCCCCACTTTCCCGATCAAGAAAAAAGAATTTTTTTAAATCCCACGTATAAGTCGACCCCCACTTTTCAGATCATTAAATTTGATTTTTTTTAATACATTATTCAAAATCATCTGAAAAAAAAAAAAGTATACTAAATATACAATAATAAAGGAACTTTAATTTTTTTATACATTTATTCGAAATCATATGAAAGAAATATACAATACTAAATATACAATAATGAAGATAATAATATACAAAGTTAAACTGATTCAAGGTCCGATTCAGTATCGAACTCGCCAAACAACTCACAAAAATCCTTCGTCGTCATCGGCTCATCATGATACACGTTTTCAATCTCTGTATCGCTACATTCTTCCCCGTTGTTATCACTTTCGAAAATGGCATCATCATCTGTGCCGTCTAGTTCGTTGCTTATGCAGCAATTCTAGAACGATTTTATAATCATTTCGGAAGGAATTTGATTACACGCATCTTTAAACCATTGGGCAATTAATGCAATGTCGGGCTTTCTAATATTACCGCCCTTTGTTAATGTTGGACAATTGGATGAAATCCACTCTGAAAAAAAAATTAAGAACCCTCGCATAAGTCGACCCCCCCCCCAACTTTAAAGTCTTTTTTTGTCCAAAATTTCTCGACTTATACGCGGGTAAATACGGTATTTACAAATATACATTTATTAAACCATGTTTTTGCGTCATCTTAGAAATATAAGTACGATGCTAAAATAAAATTTTATTGCCATTTTCGATATTTTAATGAAAATACATAACAAACATATATAACAAAACTAAGAGACATTTTTGTGATAAATAATTGTTGTTGTCAGGGGGGGGGGGGGCAAATTGTAAACAGTTAATAAGCGAACTAACAGATTACCGAAAATAACTTGTGGGAATTATAAATAACTTTTAAAATCTTAAAATGGAGAAGTGGTCCGTATAAAAATGCAAAACATAATACGCCTGATATAAGTATTTTTTAATTTTTTGATATTTCCAAAAGAACAGATAAAGGGGTAAAACTCCCGGCGAAGATGTCATATACTCACCACGTTGGCGCGATTTTCCCCCTGCCAATTTGGCAAAAACTGTTTGTTGTGTTTATTTACTTTTATTTTTTATTTTAATTCTATAGATTATTTTTATATGTATGTCAATATTTATTGATATCAAACTATTATTTATTTATTTTTATTTCCTTTTTTAAAATAGTAGAAGTTACGTTTATTACGTTATTTTATTTTTATATTGAAATAAAAAATCACGTGCTATTATTGCCTGATATTTGTGACTAAAATTCAAAAACAAAGTTTTCGCCAAATTGGTGGGGGGAAAAATCGCGCCAACGTGGTGCGTATATGACATCTGTCATTTCACTTATGTATTGGTACTTTTATGTTAACTTGGCGCAGTTGATAACTCGCCAAATATTTTTTCTCATAACATCTTTATATTTCATTAATTTCATTTAACGGTACTTACGTATTATCCGTGTCAGTTTTAAGCCAACTGCGCCAATGGAGCCAATATTACTAATTATATTAACCCTTATATATTTTTTTCTTGCTACATGGTACATGCCTGTGAATAATCTATAATATTATTCTTTCTTATTTACTATGCTATTTACCATTTATTAATTTTACTATAATAATGTTATTTACTATTTTTAACAATGTTAAAAATTTAATAAATATATATTACATTTTATTTATTTTATATTAATTACCATTTTTAACTATGTTATTTGATAATGTTAAATTACTGTGTTTGAAAACATGATTGGCAACGATAAACAAGATTGGTACTTGGCAGCCATTTTTGGCGATCAATATCCTGTCACGGATAATACGTAAGTACCCATTTAACTATAAACCTTTCACTCATTTCATTTGAAATACATACATTAAAAATTCATGTCTTCCACTCATTTAATTTAAAATACATGCCTTTCACTAATTCCATTTAAAATACTAAGAAGAAAATAAAAAGAAATAATGTCGCAAATCAAAATCTTTTATTTAAACATCATAGAATTGATTCCCATTTACACACGCGAAATAAAAAGCTGCCAATGTTGAGATTTGCGCCAAATCTCTAATACAAAGTTATTGCGGATTTTTTTTCTTTCAAACAGAAAAAAATCCAGATTAATTTTCCATTTTTAATAAATGGAAATATGTTTTATTGTAGTGATATTGTATTGTATTGTGCGTGCATATTTTTTTGCTCCATGTTACTCCATGAACTTTTAAAATCTTATTATTTACGAAAATCTCCGCCGGTGAAAATGACGTATGTACTAAATTTTAGTGACGTATGTACTTTAATTGTGCTTTTTTATCTATTTTTAAAATATAATTTCCAAACGGTTTGACATTTATTCTTGGTAATAAATAGACAGTATAGACCTTTATAGGTACCTGCTGTAAAAATTTGAACGAAATCCGTTAAATATTTTTTGAGTTATGCTTGACGAAAGGTTTTAATATCCATCGTAGCTATATATGGGGCAAAATAATACTGCGCTGTGTATGAGTCTTCGTTGCACTCAGACAATAATATAGCATACAACTTTCACAGCTTATTTCTTACCCCCATTGAGGAATATATATATACAGTAAAGCACCGTTTATACGTTTCTCACTTATACGTCTTTTACATTTATACGTCGTTTCAATGCGGTCCCAATTCATTCCCAAGTATTTTAATCTTGAAATATTTCGTTTATACGACGCATGACTTCGGTTATACGTCGTTTCTTTCCGAAGGCACTTTAGTTAAACGAGAAAATTTAAATTTTTAACCCTCTAAGCGTGTAGAACGTAATATTCCGTTCACTAACCTTCAGGTTTCACTGCAATATATGCAATGTTTATGGTAATATAATTCTATAGATTTAATGAATTTTCAAAACATTGAAGAATGATTAATACACTCAAAGGTTACATTCATATTTGTAATTAAGTTTTATTTATAATGCTGAAATAATCATAGTTTTTTAGCATTTTAAATAAAACGCTCAGAAAACAACATCACAATTTTACCCTTTTTCAAAACGCTCAGAGGGTTTTAATGAATTTAGAATTATTGGCGGAGAAAATAGATATCCCTGTGTATATATAGTGTATCTTTAAAAAAAAAAAAAAAAAAAAAAAAAAAACGAGAATGGTGTGAAAATCAGCAAAGGGATAACTCAACTTGGTTTTTTATCTGTAAAGATGAAATTTTTTAATCTATTTTCACCTCACATCCTGATATGCTAGATATATAAAAAATTATCTTTACAGGTGTGTTCCCAACTACAGTACAATATTTCAATATTTTTAAAAATTAATTTTATATTAATACATTATTTTTAAAGCATTTTCCATTACCCCACCACAGATGATAAATCGCGAAGTACTCATTATGGTTACAATTGTATACGATTAAACAATGGGTTTAATGATGCACTAAAATAGGCCATCTGGCTGCGAAACTGCAATAACGAAATAATAAAAGTGCAAAATATAAATAAAAAATAAAGAAATATATTTTTAAAGCAACATATGTATTTTAAAAATGTCTTTAATTAATTATTAGTTTCATAATAATTAAATTATGATTATACGTTTAGAAATCAATTCAGAACTCCTGTAGAAGAGATAGTTTAAATAAGACTTTTCTTCGTTTTCTGTTGCCATATCTTAAAAAATGAAACAAAGCAAAAATTATAAAATTTTAATAAATTCACTAGCACGCACTTTCTACCATGCGTAAAAAAAGTGAAGAATTTTCCATAAACTTGTTGCCCATACCAAATTAACATATTGTAACGTAAATGTCTTAGAAATAATGTAATCTCACTTATACATCGCCTCTTTTATAAGTCTCTCTCAGTTATACGTCGATTTTGGGTAGAG
Source organism: Maratus michaelseni (assembly GCA_963931845.1). NCBI lineage: Eukaryota > Metazoa > Arthropoda > Arachnida > Araneae > Salticidae > Maratus > Maratus michaelseni. The sequence continues at coordinate 111,302,758 of OZ007598.1, read as the reverse complement.
CTGGATAAAAATATAACGATACAATGTTATTTTTTTTTTTTGTTTGTTTATGCGTCGCAACGTGAAATGTATATCTCACTTATTTTAGAAATTTCAAGTTTCCTTTGCCCTTTTTTCCAATCCTACACATGTCAATTGGTTGTCTTTTGTTTTCGTTTTTTGGAGATTATTGGAAGCTGCATTCAGGAGCCATACGCCTTCGCACCTGCTACTTCTTGGAGGGGGAGGGTAGGAGGGGCTTTCCCCCCCTTAGAAATAAAGCAATGAAGGTAATATAAAGTTAGTTTTAGGTCTGAGATAATTAGAGCAATAATTATAATAAATTGTGTGCCAAATTATGAGTTAGTTTTATTATTTTTATTCTTATGGATTTTATGTAATACTAGCTGACCCACCTGGCGTTGTCCGGATCCGCGACATTAAATTAAAACAAACCTGAAGTTTGATTTTACATCTTCAACACGATTTTGTATGAAAATATTTATTTAAAAGTGCTGCGCACGCGACGGAAAGTCATTTATATCCACATTCTGCTGACAGGGGGCGCAATCTCATCTAAACAAACCTCCGACACCTATCCCCGCTGCCTGCGGCACCGTATAGAAGGCGTGGCGCTGCAAAATCTTTTAATTCCACCTTCTACCGCCAGATAGCGCACTCTGTTCTAAATAAACCTCCTTCCGAACGAAACTCCGACATGTGTCCCAGCTGCCTCTGTCACCGTTTAGCAGGCCATGCTGCGCAAGCGATGCGAAGTTTTTTAGTTCCACCTTTCACCTGCAGAGACGCAATCTGTCCTAGACGAACATCCGACACCGGTAACAAAGGAGTTACCCGTAGTATCAAAGGAGTTGAATGAACTAATTCCCGTCGTAATCGGGCTTATAGAACTATAGAAAATAATGCTCCCCCTGAAAGTGGAAGGTCGCAATAAAATCTGTAGCGCGATCGAAAACCCAGTCGAATCATCCATACCTCGTTGTGATCGGTCCCGTAGAACAAGGGACAGAAAAGCTCCCCTATCGGTAGAAAATGAAACTAAAATCTGTAAGGCTATCGAAATAAATTTGAATGAACCAAACCCCGTTGTGATCGGACCCATAGAACCCGAGTAAATACATCGTTTGTCAAAGTAACTATCGTTTCACAAGTTTTAGTTGATGAAGCTAATGCTTTCTACTCAAAATAATTTCGAATATAGCTGTCTGAAACAAATCGGTATCACTTTCATACTATAACTGTTTTTTAGGTAGCTTTCAATACAAAAAAGTATAAAGCTACCTATTGCAGCCGTTCGGAGGAAAGCAGTTCCGGAAAATTTCGATATATTTTCACCGATCATGACCCCCAGACCCCAAAACCACCCTCCGTCCAAATGTTGATTTATATATATAGATATATCCATATATATATATATATATATATATATATCTGACATATGTCATACGATAACGCCCGTAACTATGAATCGATTTTGATGAAACTATTTGTGTGTATTAAGGTCACTAATGTCTCGACCGAGTTCGTTGGCCAGCTTGGTCCGCCATCTTGTTTCAAGATGGCGGCCATTTAAAGATGTAAAATAACTTAAAATCTAAAATAAATATACAAAAAATTTAAAAATTCAAATTTATTTTTTAATTACGTGTTAGGTCTTGATACAAGGATTCCAGAGCTTTTTTTGGTTTACCTCTATCTTAAAAAATGGCTGAGATAGAGCAGTTTGAAATTCTAGGGTGGCTGACATTTTGAAACAAAACAGCACATTAACGCGATTACTCGCAAATTATTTTCTTGCATTGTTGTAATAATTTTCCCAATCATACGCATAAAACTATATATTCATATCCGTTAACGCCAAAATTGGCGACATTGGCGACAAAATTGGCAAAATTGGGCGACATTTGGCGAAATATCGCCAAATTTGGCGATCAAAATAAGTCTTCATAAATGAAGCCAATTTGGCTATTGCTCAATAATTTGGCGAATTTCTTATTCAAATTCAGTATTAACGAATCTTTTGTAAACGTTTCTTTGCATTTTAGCTTGCTGTTTTCGTGTAACATTAGCTAAAATTTTAAAACGAAGATATAGGAAAGCTACCTTTTCCTCCCGGTACAGGCCGGAAGGACTTTTTTGCTGTTGTTGTTGATGCTGTTGTTTTTTCCAACTTTTTAAGATGAAGTCTGTTTTATAAATTTTAAGTATTATTAAAACAAAAAATAACATTATTTATAATTAAAAAACATTGTTATTTATTATTTTATTATTATAGATTAAAATTATTTAGTTTCAAAAGATGAGCAATATTTATATATATATTTCTTACGCTTCAGTTCCAGCGAGAATTTGCATTTCCAAACAATAATAATAATAAAAAAAAAAAACATAAAATCTCCAATCTTCCCACTGTGGGGGTGTCGGGGGATTCTTCCTAAACAAAACCTACATTTGCTACTATATACCTTCACGAAGCACATTTTTTAACTATATATTCCGTGCTGAAAAATGCGTGCAATTCACTTCCGTATTATTATTATTATTATAATTTATTTATCTATTTACATTTGTCTTTGCTATTTTAATGTCACCTTATTGAAATTTAACGTTTTGTTATGTAATGTTACTTTTCCGTTGCAAATAAATAAATTCCAGTTTAGCAGTAGCATTAAATTAATGTTTTTGTTTTTTTATTTGACGGATAATAATTATTAAATGAATCAGCGCAGTGTGGATATTTTATCTCAAAGAAGTTATGAACTTTGAATCATTATTATTATCCATAACAAGTGCAACAATGAGAAAAAAATCGTAATTTATTATGTGAAAAAATATTTTGAACTGAATACCTTACATTCAAAAGCCATCGTAAAGAAAAGACAAAACGCTTGGTAATAATTTAACATACAACATTTCAGCATAGTTCTCACCCCCAATTGAAGAATATATATATGTATATGTGTATGTGCATGTGTGTAAGTCCTTGAAATAGCAATATCCTCATTTTTTTTCTGATTTTTGTGTTTTTAATTGTGTTGGATTTATACATAACATAGTCGTCATAGAAAGTAAGTTTTGTTTTTACCCTCTTTTATTTAACTTCGTTTTTATATGTAATGATAGAACTTTCTAATCGATTTTTAACTCACTTCCTGATATGATAGACTTATAAAAATTATGTTCACAGGTGTGTTCGAGAAGACAATAAAACATTTCAATACTTTTAGAGCATAATTATAAATTAAGACATTAAATTTAAGGCATTTTTCCATTAATCTGACACAGGTGTTCAATTGCCAAATATTCTTTATAATTACAATTGTATACGACTTACAACAACAGTGGATTTAATGATACGTGAAACGATACTCGCCAATTTAAGCCAGCTGGCTATAAATCTCCAATAAGGAAGCAATTTAAACATTAAGAAGTAGAAATTAAAAATTATATATATATATATATATATATATATATATATACCAGCTGATCCGCCCGGGTCAGTGATAATAAATGAAAAAAATACTCAAGTTTGTATGATTTTATATTTTTAACCCGAATTTGTATACAATTATTTTTTTTAATTACATTTAAAACAATAATGCTAATTTATTTATCAACAAAGTAGTGTAATTATGATCCATATACTTACTCATTGATAAAAAAAAAAAAATTCATGCATTTGCTTTTTAATAATTTACATTCCATTAAGATATTACTTAAAATTTATTAACATTTTGCATGTACCCCTTGGAGGTGAAAATGAGGCTAGGCGTTAGATGAGGTGTACTTTAGTGTTGGTGTCAGAAAAATAAATACTAATATAAAGTTTTTCGAAAACAGAAAGGGAATTAGTGAACGGTGAAATAATGTCTGATAATTAGATGTTCTTTTACAGAAGTAATTAGAGTGTAAAAATAATAAATAATTGTACATATAAGGAAAAAAAATGTCTAAAAAATAGATTGAAAAGAATGTAAAATTGAATGTGTATCTTGAATTGAGTTCAGTAAATACATGGCAAGAAGCAAAATTTTCGAAAACCTTACGGAGCAATTTTAGGAATGCTTCTAAAAATTTTAGAGGAAAATATTGCGAACTAAAAGAAAAGTTTTTGTAGATATTACACATCTGAAAAAATATACTCACAAACAATTATTTTTATGTGTGTGTGTGACACAATTAAAAGAGAAAAATGTTTATCAACTTTAATCAATTTAATTAAACTCTGTTGTCACACTCTTTTGCTTTTGCAGCACGTTATGGTTAGATATTTTTTTATGCTTACGACAAAATAAAAATCGGCATTATAAAAAGCGATTTAACATTTCAAACTGGTATGCTTCGGGAGAAATGTGGGGAGGGGTGTACGTACATGTTGGGGACAGTGACTTTAGATGATCGTTTATTAATCGTTACTTCAAAGTAATAAATAGGGCAGAATAATTTTATCTGGAGGGTGATTTAAAATATTCATCAAAATCAAACGGAAGAATAAAATCCATTCATAAATTAGGAATTTATTTTAGGTAAATAAAACCGATTGCTCTATTGACTTTTATATTTATAGTATACTTATAATCCGCTCTCGGGAATACATTAATTGGAATTCGGGAAATAGATTGTAATGAAATAAAGCTGTTCTCTTTCTATGGGTTAGAGAATTTCGTTGAACTTAATAGACCTTAAATGTTTTAACATTTTTAGCGATAAAGTCGTTGAACTGTATATTTTATAAATGTTTCTGTAGTATAATATTTTTTTTTTCTCATATTAAATTTCACAAAATTTAAAGACTCTAGTCAAGGAAGCAGTTAATTTCATTAATAAATACATGAGAAGCAAAATAAATGTACACAGAAAGACACAGATAATACACAGAAACTAAATAAATGTCATCGATAATTTTAATTTTCCTGATTGTTTTAACTGTTTTAATTACGATGTTTTTAATATACTCATACCACAAATACTTCATTGTAATATTTTAGTAAAAATCAAGCTGTTTCTCAGGCTGTCTTTCCCAAAGCCAATAAATAATAAGCCCAGTCAGATAAATGGGAAACTTTTCGCAAGTTGAAAATAGCGCCATCTAGCGGTTGGGAGTGCTGCAACGAGCGGATGGTGGATTTGTCGTGAAGGAATGGCAACACAATGACGGAGTAAGTTAAGTTCTATGTTTTGATTTTCGATTTTGCATATTCAAATTTTTTATTTTTATTTTACTGTTTCTTTATTTAACATTGGTTAAATAATTCATATATAAATCAATTTTTTTCTCAAGTAAGATTAATTTAAATTAATTAAATGTTTTTATTTTCGGTTTGTAAATAGTTTGTATACGGAAGAAATGGCGATATGGAATTGGTTTTTCCCTTAGAATTTAAAACTTCTTTAAACAACTTTTATAATTACTAACTAATAAAACAAATAAGAAATAAATTAAACTGGTTAAATGTTATAAATATTTCATAAAATGATTTCAAAATAAAACTGCGGAGCTGATGTAATCTGTCTCTGATATGCAGATTTATAAATGTAATTAATATTTATAAATATATTATTCACACAGTTTTTATATCAGAGCTCGACCATTGAAGGCTGAAAATAAAGTAATAGTTTTCTAACGATTCGGTACTTAAAAATTACGCTGTTTCCAATAAATAGTTTAAACCAACAGAGTTCGGTGATATATAAAGTATAGCCAATATGTATGTGTAAAATATCATGATGTTCGCTATTTTCATATACTTGATATTTATTTTCTAAATACTGTGTATGATATTTTCAGTCAAATAAGTGTAAATAAATTTGGTACTTTTCGGTTAGCCGGGCGCCAGTGAAATGTATATATCTATATACATATATATGTATACATACACACATATATGTATGTGTATATATATATATACATGCATATATAAATGTGTGTATGTATATATATATATATATATATATATATATATGTATACATAGATATATAAATTTCACTGGCGCCCGGCTAACCGAAAAGTACCATAAATTTTTCAACTGTTATTAATTGTGCCCTTTTTTAGGGCTAGAAATATATTTTCCTAGTTTGAAGTTGATAATTTAAAGGTAAAACCAATAATTATGCGAGATACTATTTACATGAAATAGCCACTGAAAGATAAACTGTTTAATTTAGATATACATTATTTAAATTTTCATTTGAAATAATCTTTTCTGGTTTGATTTATTTTAGTTTAAACTGCAATATCTGAAAATATTTATAATCGTCAATACATTGTTTATTTTGAAAATATCGGATATTTTTGTGTTTATATATATATATATATATGGTAGATGTGCCATTAATGGACCGCCTTCCAGTAATGGGCCACCTTCAACATTTTTGGTTTGTAAAAAAATAACCAATAAAAATTCAGCCTTTTTTATTTCATTAATATGCTTTCTTTAAATTCTAGTTTTAAATAGAATCATAATATCATTTTGTGGGGTGTCCCTTACTGGAATTTAGGGTGTTTTGATTTATTTCTGTTATTTACAATTAAATTTCGATTCACATTGGGAAATGTGACTATGAGCATGGTTAAACATTGTTGATAGATTAATATAATATTAAAAAATGTGGAATATAACAATTATAACTATTAATTAAAAAATAATCTTTAAAGAAATTTCGGTACTTTTCGGTTAGCCGGGCGCCAGTGATATATATACATGTATATATCTACACACAAACACATATATATACATATATATATACATACACATATATATACATATATGTACGTATATATATGTGTGTGTATATATACATATGTATTTATATATGTACATATATCACTGGCGCCCGGCTAACCAAAAAGTACCGAAATTCCTTAAGGGTGTCGATTACTGGCATATCTACCCTACATATATATATTTGGTATAGATGCTGCAGTGGTCTGCAAAATATACGCGCGAAAAAATCTTTCCAACTTTGGCGATACTCGCTAAGATCCAAAATCTGGTCCTAGAGAAGTGAGATTAAGATACGATTTTGTATATTCAATTTTTTTATTTTACTGTTTATTTATTTAACCTTGGTGGCTAAGATGCTTTACACTCACGCAGAAAAAAAAATGAATCGGTTAAAAAAAGGAAAAAAGTCGCCAAATTTAGGGGATTTTTTCCTTTAATGGCAACCTAGCCATTGTATTAAAATTAAGTTATTCGTTTGGCGCGGTCTTGAAAATCGCGCCAACCAAACAGTCGCCAAACTTATGTTTATATGTTTGCGTGAGTGTAAAGCATCTGTTCCACATTGGTTAAATAACCCATATTATGTAAATCAATTTGTTTTTGAAGTTCTGTGTCTATATATTGTGAACAGCTATTATATACTAATTATTAATATGCAAATATTTATTTTATCAATATTAACAGTTTATCATTAAGGCGATTTACATAAAAAAGACTTTTCTCTGCTCAACTATGTTAAAATTCCTGAGCACAGATGTTATATACAAACCATGTTGGAGCAATTGCAACAAAATGGCGATTTTATGCCTCACATGGTAAACCGATTATTTTGTTTATTTTTGTTTATTTATTTTTATTTTTATTCTATAAATTATTTTTACTATGTTTATCAATAGAAAAGTATCACAGTAACATATTTATTTACATCAAACTACCATTTATTTATTTTTATTATATTTTAATTTTATATTGAAATAAAAAATCACGTGATATTATTGCATACTATTTGTAACTAATATTCCAAAACAAAGTTTTCGCCAAATTGGCGAGAAGAAAAAAAAATTCAACATGGTGTCTGTGCCAATTCCTGACATGCTCATACTTTTCTCTCCTTTTTTAAACATTAATGTATGAAACAGATCCCTATTTCTGTATTATTTTTATGCTGATATGATTAAAATTTGGGTACTTTCATGTTATCACGGGTTCCAAAGATGAATCGCCAAGCGACCAAGATTTATCGCCAAATTATAAAGCATGTATGGCATTATAATAATATATGATATATATATAACATTTCTTGACGTATATGGCCAAGTTATAGTCATATATAATGCATATATGATGTATATATATGACATGTGTATATGATGTATATATGACACATAAGACGTTAATAATATGTGTGTAATGACATATATGGCACATATAGGAGTGTTTGGAATATATATATATTATATATATGCGTATCTAGGATGCATATATAAACTTTGCGATGATGTTGGCGAAAGCATAACTGCAACCTTGGCAGGCATTTTTTTTAAGCTTTCGGAACATTTTCCTAATGGTTATTGTAATTTGTTAAATTATAATTTTTTTTTGACATGGTGTCAATGTTGAATTCCCCCCCCCCCTCCCAATCATCAGATAACCATTTTATAGCACTCAACTGCTGAGGCATCAGCATTTCTCGGACATGCCAGTTAATTCGGCCTTTACAGCATTATTTTTTTTTCAGAGATTATATTACAAAAGGAAGTTTATGTTATCTTTCTGAATTTAATTATATGTTATTCTAATTTTTTCTCAATTCATAAAATAAAAATTTGTGTTTTGTCAAATTACATATATATATTTTTTTTACCTGCGAAATTTTTTCTTCGTTACTAGATTTTATTAAATTTGTTAAGTACAGGTCGTATATGACATGTGTATACGATGTACATATGGCATATATAAGTAACAACACATGCATTATTAAGGGGCTGCTTCACTGAAACTCCCGATCATGAAATCTAATGTTAGTCTACGGGGGAAATTTAGAAGCGTGATTACTCATTACCTAATATAATTATTAAAACAAGATTTTCACCATCAGAAAGTAGGCATCAGATGCCAACAGTTTATGTTATAAAAATTCTCTCTTTTAAATCGTTAGTATTCCTAAGAAGATGATAAAATTTCATCAAGTAAATCTCCCCTATTCAACCTGTAAATATCCACAAATTGTATGCTCATAATTTATATTAATTCAAATTTGAATTCTTATGTCTTCCTTAGATGTCAGCGATGGATAAAGCTTATTGGAATTCAGGAAAAGAGTAAGTCGGAAATCGGTTTGTATAATAATTACAGACTTTGTGGTGATCGCTCTATATCATCATGGTAATGAACTTTAATGACACCAGAAGCACACACTCTGCAAACAGCTATCTTAATCTAATATCTCAAGATGTAAATATTTTGCATATGTGAGCTGTATTTTATTATTTCAATTAAATATAAAGTATCACAAAATAATATAATTTTGAAACATTCATTTTTATTTATTGTTTGTTTTTAAATGTTTAATAAATGTGTTTGTTCTTTTAAATGATCATCTTTATTGTCTATCCACCACATAACATTGTTATCATTTTGCAGTTAAGTTAATTACTTTGATTAAATGTTAAGTAATAGGAGAAGTCAGTAATAAGAAATAAGGGGGAATCCCTATCTTACTTCTAATTTTGAAGTAATGTTCTTTAATAGCAAATCTTTAAGTAAAAAATTCAATATCATGAAAAGCAACTTCATTTGAGAATTCACTTTGTTCTTGTAGTGATATTACTTTACTTTTTAATGTATGATATTTTTACCGATGGTATAAATGTACCTTACTAAATAACTATACTTTATTATTTAAAAGTTTTTTTAATATATTGTCTTGAAAAAAATATATATCGTAATATCTAAAGATCTGATAAGAATTCTTTGAAATAGTCAAGCAATGTGGTGATTTTTTTCTTATGTATTATATTTATTCTAGAACCATTTTAATTTATGTAATGTTGTGTATACCTAAACTATGGTAAGCTGATTAAAAATAAGATCTATCATTGATGTAAATCAATGTTGAAATTTTATTCTTGAAAAATTGAAACGACCTTCACGTTATTTAGATTAAATAAGCCAAAATTTTTGCTCTACTATGCTTGATAAATTAATACTACTGTTGTTTATTCTATAATATCTTTCAACTTTTATCTATGTTTGTTTCACAGCGTTTGAAAGCACACAATACAGATAATAAAGGCTGGAAGTCTACATATGTTTATAAATGATCAATCAAAAAAATTATATGTTTTCTCTTGAACAGAAACTTGAAAATTCTTTTAATAATATAAATTAGATAAGATTTTTCTTTTTCTGCTGATTGTAAATTTATTAAAACATCTTATTGAAGTACCTGAAAATACCATGTTCACTATAATATTCTACACAAAGACACATATTAATGCTTCTACTTAATAGTAATAATTAAGTAAAGTACTAAATAAAAATTAAAGAATACAAATAACTGCTATTTTTATGTTAGCTGGGTGCCAATGATTACATCTCTATATAATTGATATCCGGCTAACATAAAAAATACCAAATATATTTAGAAAGATTCTTTCCTCCAAATGAATAATAATACTAAAAAGTACAAAATGATTGAAAATTTTTTCAGGTGTACAAAATACTTTACATCTAGATATGAGCTGACAAAAAAAAATAAATTTTATTTGTATTATTTGAGTTAGAACAATAGAAAAGATACAAAATAATCTGAAATAAAAAGTACTTTTTAATGTATGTTTGTAAAGTAAAATTGGGGGAATTGTTTTTGAAGTTAAAGATTATCTGATTTCTAAACAATTGTATACAGTATTTTTTTTTTCTAAATATTGTCTTAGTTTACTTTTAAATGATCTGTATGTTACTAAATTACTTCTGCCAACTAAAAAAATAACATTGCTCCAGAATTTGTCTTCATTAAGGCAGCTTGATTTATTATAATAATATATTTATATATATATATATTAGTACACATTATTTTAGCAAGATTTTTACAAGAATACCTGAAGTATGAAGACAGATTATTTTTAAAACCTCCTACAAATCTAAGTTGCATATCAATATCTTAACTTAGGAAGAAAAAAAATCCTTAATTAAAAAATCTGATTTTAATTTTTGAAAAGTATTTTTTTCTCCCTTTTTTTCACACTTTGATCTAAAACAATCCTTGAACATCCTTGAAAAGTGCTTGAATTTTATTTGATATATTTGTATTTTGAGAAACAACTAACTTATATAACATAAAAAATATGTAGAATTTTACCTTTTTAAAAACACTCCATACAAAATGAAATGCATTAAATTTAATATTATTATTATTTTTGGTTATGGGTACTGTGAAGGTCAGTGTTAAAACAAAAATTCTCCTCCAAAAGGGAGGGGGGGGGGGGGGTGAACATTGCACTTCTACAACAAATATAAACATAAAATCGTTCTCAAGTGTATGAACCATGAACTTTGTCGTTTTATCTGTGTTTTTAGAGACAACTTACTTATGATATAACTTTAAACATAAAAAATTATATTTATAAGCATAAAACCACAAATCCTCCACTGTGTGTATCCCAAGCCTTCTGCTGAATTCATCACTGCTAAAACGAGAGAATAGTTAGTATTAAACAATGTTTTTGAATTATGTCTATTCAGTTCCATGTTGATAATTTTTCCATTTCATTTCAATTAAGAAAACCATTTAAAGATAAAGCTAAATTGTTTTCTCCAGATTTGTTTTACATTTATATGACAATTTACATTTTGCACAAAAAAAAATGTGCTTTTAAGGGTGCAGGAACATTTAAGCAGGCGAAATGGTTTGTTTTGGACAATTTTGCTTTTGTTTTTATCTTGACTGAATATATTAAGGATACGTATAGACGCAGATTACAAATGAACAAGAAGTATGCTATGTATATTATGAACATAAAAAAGTGTACTTGTAACAAATAAATAAAATTTAAAGATGACAATACGTTAAATTGGACCATTGTAATACAAAACATACCAAAGTAAACTATTTTATGATCTTAACATACTTGAATTATTCTTATTACCCATTTATCTGTAATTCTGATTGTGTGAATAGGCATGCAAAAAAGATTCTTAATAATATTTAAGATAGATAAAAGGAAACAAAAATAGTGTCCAAGAGGTGAGTATTTTCATCTGTCATTGTTCTTACTCCTCATAAGGAAAAAGTCTTTATGATACGGGATTTTTTTCTGATTAAAAAAAATATATATTTCCATAAAGAAAAGAAAGTTACTATTTTACAGAGGTATTTTTACCTTTTTCAAGATTCCCGAATGAATAATTCAGAAATGTTTCTTTTTTAAAAAGGAATGTTTTCTGTCTATTCTTTCAAAACTTTTTTGTGTGAATTGAAAGTTATACAGATTTATAGGAATTGATTCTATTATTAAAGATGAGTTTACTTATTGATTTGGGAAGCTTTTGTTTATACATAAGGAGAGATTTCATTAATCTACAGGAATTTATTCTGTATTTAAAGATAAGTTTCTGAATCAAAAAGGAAAAGTTTCTTGACAGAAAGAAACAACTTTCTATTTTTCCAGATTTTATTCCTTGTAGGTTCGGAAAAGTTTTCTTATCGATAAGGGTAACTATATTTCCCTTTCCAGCAGGAAACTTTTTCATTTTTTTTTTAAGTGCACAATCTTTGTCATTGTACCTGTGTTTTGAAATACAGCTTACTTATAATGTCTTATAATAACAATTTTAACATAATATAAAAATAAAAGCATAAAATTGCAAATCATCTGGTGTATGTGTCCCTGCCCCAACTGCTGAATTCATCTCTGATATAGTATATAATTCACATACTAGAGGCAATGATTTGATTAAATTTAACATATGCCACAGAGAAATCTATACAAATGTTGATAGTTAACTATCTGCTAATTAGTCATTAAATACATATATTGGGTTATTCAGAAAGTTCCTTCTGCTTAAGAATTTGTACCAGAAAATTCTGCCAGTCAATTATTAGACATTAGCTATCTGATTTAATGTCTAATAATAGAATTTTCCGGTACGAACCAACTTTCCGAGCAACCCAATAAGTTTTAAGTCTTATTATTTTTTAAAGTAGCATTTTAGCTGCAGTTTACTAAATTATTAAAATCATAAGTTTTCTTTTTCTTTTCTAAAGTATCTGTGGATATTTGAACCAAAAAGTGCAAGAAATTTTTTTACAAAATTTCATGATGATCTGTTTTTACATAAAATATTTATTTAATGAAAATTCGTAGTTTTTTAAGAGAGAAGGGTCTATTATATTGATTTCTTTAAATAAGCTTTTTACTAACAAGGGAACCTCTTTTGGTGCAGCTCGCACCTAGCATTGAGACAGGGTGGCATTTTAAAGCCCTATATTACGAAGTTTGAGAATTGTTGAAAATTTTGTGTTAAAATAATTTTTTTATTTTACAGCAGCATAACTTTCAGAAAATGCAATTTTCGAGACCATTTATTGGACTATTAACAGAGAAGTTTTTTAAATACTTTAAAATACAAATTAGTTAATAGTAAGAATAAAATATTGAAAGAAGTTTAAAAAACTCTTTAAAAACCTACGAATTTCATTTTGAAAAATTTCAACATTATAATTGCTGGTGGCGTGACATTGACTGTAGACTTTTTTCAGACAACCCTGGACGAATGTCATACTTTTCTGCTGTGTCAGTAGTGGTTTGGATTCATAGCACCCTATTTGGCGACTTGACTCGCTTTTGGCATGAAATTATCAATTAAAAATCCAATAATGAAAAAATAATATAGTATAAAAAAATTAAAAATATGACTTTAACAGAGAAATTTTGTCAGTTCTCTAACTTTTATGTATAGGGCTACGAAATGTACCATGTATGGATGCTAGGTGCGAGCTGCACCAAAAGTGGTTCCTTTGTAAATATAATTTTTAGCAACTAGAACTAGATCAATGTATTAAAAACAAGAACAAAAAATTATGTGTGATTATGAAACACTTTCCAACACAGCCAGAAAATTGTAATGAAACTTCACCGTTAAATAAGGTGAAGGGAGATATGTAAGTAAACATAGAAAACATATAACATATTGAAAAATACAGTTGTCAAAATTACATTCCAGTGTCAAAAAAGTAGTCGAATTATTTTGTGCAGCCCTGTATATGATCAATAGATGGGGATATATAGCATGATAAAATTTAGTTCAGTTAGAATATTCACATTTAGCAATTTTCACTAACCAATGAAAATGCACTCAAAATCTTTTGCAGAGCCCTGCATATTATCTGAAGCTTTTGTACACACCAATAATTAAGCTAAAAGGCAACTTAAAATTCACTCGCAGCAATTACCAACCTTAAACGACAATGTATATTTTCCTCTGTGTAGCTCTGTATATGAATTTATTTATATACTACAAACTTTTATTAGTCTACTAAACATAGTTCAGCAGGAAAATGGTTAACACAATTAAAAACTACCCTTAAGTAATTCACTCCCATAACCTGTAATACTTACGGATTCCCTTGTGTAGCCGTGTATATGAACAGCCGAGTTTACAAACACACGTACTATGAAAAAATTTAGTTAAACTTAAAACGCAAACCAAAGTTGAAACCCACATATCACACATTGAATCTAAATAACACACCTGTACTGTAACTGATATCTTTGTGTCTCCCTGTAAATAAACGCAATTCACACCACTTTGATGAGAGAAATTAACAAGTGCACCTCAGTAATGCATATAATTTTCATTATGTTTGAAATAGTGAAATATCACTATATTAACCTACAAACGATTTTCCCCAATAGAACAATGTGTAACAGAATTCTTTTGTTTGACCCTGTAAATGAAAAATTAATGTTTTGCATACCATATTCTACAAAACGCCTGTTTTGATGTGCTTCATAATTATATATCAATTTCATCATGTTTTAAATGACGTAGCATCATCAAAATGCACTTGAAATGATTATTTCCCATTGACTGTAATGTAACGTAATATTTTTTACTGTCCCTGTTAAAAAACTATAAGTTGAAATAGGGAACATAGTAAACGACAAAAATTTCAGGGCAATTCGAGTATATTTATGAGAGTTAGAGCATGGACAGACAAACCGAAGTCATAAACCCTTTTCAACTAGGTTGGACAGTGTTAAAAATGATATGCTGAATACAAAATTGTGAGATGTTATGGGCAATTTAACCTGCACTTCCTTTAAATGCTTGCTAATTACTGGGCCCTTTTACATTAAAGCTAAAACTATTATGAAAATAAAAATAAAATTGGAATTTTAAGTATTTCTTTGTATATATTTTTAACAAAAAACTAATAATTTATCAAAAATATTTCATGATGTTAAATTTTATTTATTCTTTTTCGTTTTATATTTTATTTATTTTATGAAAAAATTTCTGATAAATTGTAAAATTTTTAATTGCATAGTTCTTAAAAATCCAATAAAATATATAAATGTTCAGTTTTTTTTTTCTATTCTAGTTATCCTGTATGCATAAAATCTTTAAATAATCTTCATTCTTATTGAGTAAATATTTCAATTACTAGATTTTAAATTATTATTATATTGCTAAAAAATCTCAAAAACATTTAACATCATGAAATATTGTTATAAAATATTCTTGTTAAACTATCAGTTTTTTGTTAAAATGTGTACAAAAAAAATATTTAAAATTCCAATTTTCTTTTTATTTTCATTATTATTTTAGCTTTAATGTAAAATATCCCAATAATTAGCAAGCTTTTAAAGGAAGTGCAAAAACAAAAAATCGATACAAACGATAAAAATCGTATAAAATATCGATATAAATAAATCGTATCGTTTCTCTGCGACGCACTTCTGTTTTGTCCTCCTTCCGCAGCAGAGGAATGGCGCTAGTGTCCCCGCTAACAAATTTAACATTATCTGACTGGGCTTATTATTTAATGGTTTTGGTCTTTCCGGAGCACGAGTCTGCCGGACCAAAGAAATATAAGCATGCAGAAAGATAACTCCCATAGGACTAAAACTGGGACCCGTGCTCCAACCCCGTCCGAAGTATTGCTTCAAAACGAACTGTACAGGGATGAAGCACAGCTGTGCATGCGTGCGTACTCTAGTCGAAATCAACAAACAAGCCCACGTTTTTCGATAATTTATATTTTGACAGTCCCCTCCTCCTTTAGATTCAGGTAGTTTTCTGTTCTGAGTTGTAAAGAATCGAATCAAGGACAATTTTTATTACTTTCTTCTATCTTTACAGCGATATGAAGGATTCATGAAAATTTTCGACTTATAGTTTTCGATGGATTTATACGTTTTAGAAGGTCCTGAACACGATTAGACTGTTTTTAGAAAATGTCTGTCTGTGACTCTGTCTGTATGTGACAAAAACTTTGTGGGCGCTCTATCTCAAGAACTAATGCGCGAAATTTAATAAAACTTTATATACAGTTAGTCCCTTATATGGATTGGTGCTGATTAGTTTTTGGTGAAAATCGACCCACAGTTGCTGCTGCTATGCTGCATTTTTCGCGATTTCCGCAATAGCTCTATCTCAAGAACTAATGCACTTATTTTCATCAAACTTCAGATTCAGTTATACCTTGACATAAATAGACGCTGATTACATTTTGGTGTAGATATCCCAACAGGTGGCGCTGCTATACCACTTTTTTCATCATTTTTACGATAGCTATATCTCAAGAACTAATGCACGGAATTTCATCAAACTTCAGATTCTGTTAGATCTTGATATAACTAGATGCAGCGTACGTATGTGTAAATAGCCGAACAGGTGGTACTGCTATGCTGATTTTTTCCTTATTATCACGATAACTATATCTCCAGAACTAATGCACGGATTTTCATCAAACTTCAGATTCAGTTAGACATTGACATAAGTTGTTGTTGATTAGGTTTGGGTGTAAATCTCCCAACAGGTGGCACTGCTATGCTGATTTTTGCAGGATTTACATGATTTTAACAACAGTCATATCTCAAGAACTAATGCACGGAATTTAATAAAACTTTAGATTCAGTTAAACCTTGATATAAATTGGTGCTGATTCTTTTTAGTGTATGCGAAACCTGTGTGAGATAGAAGAAAGTTTTGGAATTGGCACATCCGACTAGTTTATTTTTGCTTGGATAATGTTTTTTTTTTCTTATTTAAATGTTGGTGCTAGCAACAACCATAGATAATAAATATTCTACAATATTTTCAGCCTTCGCATTCTGAAACAGGATGTGACAGATTTTTATGTTGTCATATATCATTTAAGTGGTCGCAAAAGTTTTCGATTTAATTTAAAGAACTGTCAAAAGAACATTGTATTGTGTGATAAAAATGTAATAACAATATAGTAATGCATTAATATATCGATAATACATTATTATTATATTATATAATCAGTGGTCTTGCACAAAATTCTATCTCTGCAATAACTGAATTCCTGTGTGAAATTTTCGCAACGCCTCCATCCCTCCCACAAAAACAGCAACAACAACAAAAAAAAATAAATAAATACAAAAACAGAAATTATTTATTGCAAATATTTGATCTATGAAGTAAATAAAAAAAGAACCCTTCACAACTCAATAACCTGATAATTTGAAAAATTCCTAAATTAATAATACCCCCCCCCCCCTATCAACAACCAACCTCTTCTTACAGTATCTAAAAATTAAATTACAAAAAAAAAAAAAAAAAAAAAAGATGATTATTTGTTAATTGTTTTAAATAAATAATGAAACAAATGAATTCTTGTTTTAAATTTTCTCACATCTCTCCCTCCAAAACATAAAAGTTTGAAAAATAAAACCCTGAACATATCCGTGATTATGTATTACGAATATTTAATGTATTCAGGAAAATATAAAAATTCTTATAATTTTAAAATGTTATCTTTAATAAGTATTTTTTGTGAATGTTACTTTCATAACAGAGGTGGAAATCAGCAAATTTTCACCCCCCCCCCCTCCAAAAAAAAAAAAAAAAAAAAAAAAAAAAAACCCTGAAATTATTTATTCCAAATATTTCAGCGAATCCAAAAAAATCGTATAATTTTAAAATGTTATCTTTAATAAGTATTTTTTTTTCTCAATGGTACTTTCATGGCATGGTTGGAAAGCAGCAGATTTCCACTTTTTAAATAAATTCATTTAAAGATATTTTATCCATTTTCTGAAAGACAGGTCACTCATAGTGTAATAATAATGTAATACAATAATAATATATTAAAATTAAAATGTATCAACAAAATTAATAACGAAAACTTATGCGAACATTTAAATGACATATGAATACATAAAAATATGTTAAATACCGTGCTTTAGAATGTGAGAGCTGACAATTCTGTAAAAATCTATCCCTGCTGGCTGCTGCTTATACACACAGCATATACGTAAAATCAAAATAAGATGGCTGCCAATGCCAAAGAAACAAGTAAAGTTTGTGGAAAAAACGTGGTCTTATTGAGAATGCGCGCCAGAGTGTTTTGCAAGTTCGCGCCTCACCGAGGAGCAGTGCGAGCTCATTCTTATGTTTGCTTTCTTCTCATCTTCCTATGCTTGTAACGGGTTTGAATTTTAAAGCTAGCAACAGATGGTGATAGTTACGCTTTTTCGGAGCTCAGGTTCTTGCCCGACCCCGAAACATTTTGTCTCATCAGAGCCCGACCCCGATACCGAAAGTATCTCTGTATATTAAAAAAAAGTAACCACCGCCGCCCCAGCAACCGCTGTCAATGAAGATTTTGTGCCTTGAGGTCTTTCTCGGCTAATATCCAGGCTATTACATATAAAAATATGAATATTGGTAGTTTTATAGAGAAATGTTCGATAAACACGCTGAAGAAGACAGTTTTTAAATCAAAGAATTATTTTAAGAGATATTTAATATAAAGTTGGTCAAAATAGTTTTCTTAAAAATGTTTTATAGGAACGAAAACTATGCACAGAAATTTAACCATAATCTATAAGGATAAAGTTGACAAGCTTGCGGTGAAGACTGCAATTAATTTTTTTAATTTGACTAATTTTTAGAAGTTACACTTAAATTTTTTATTAAAATTTTCATTCTTTTGATGGAGATTTATTTCATATTTCAAAAAATCCATTATTTGAATTGTTGCCAGATTTGTAAAATAACGCACATAATAATATATCCTTTCAATTAAAAAATATATTTACACGTGACTATCAAAAAAAAAAAAAAAAAAAAAAAAACTTTTTGACAGCAGTAAATGTAGAAAATTCCGTAATAAAAAATATACTTGTGCGGGAATATTAAAAAGAAAAATAATTAAATTATTACGCATTCAAAGCATTAAATAGGGAAACTTACGTCATATTTAAAATGCTCAGTTAACAATATTTCCGGGCGGGAAGAGACTGATAGTACATATCTGCTATATTTGCTTATGTTACCATCGCAGAAATATGCGGTTTGCTTTATTCAATTTATTTAACTTTATAGTATTTATTAGCAAACAAACAAACAAACAAACAAACAAAAAAATAAGGGATTTTTTTTTAGAATTTTAACCACTATACAATTTTAACCACTTAAATGTTTTGCATTTGAAGGGGTGTAAGAATATTCGTGTGCAATAATAAACTTACCTAATATTGTTTGTGTCTCATCTCCTGTAAATATAATATAGAATAATGGTTATCCGTGTGAGCTGAAGCAAATCATGTATATGCGCCAATAAACTCGTATGCGCCAATTAACTTGCCTTGCCCCCAAAAGGAATGATTTGTCGAAAACGTTGATTTTCTTTGGATGTAATATATTTATAATAACAAAAGAAATATTTGTTGTTGTTGTTTATTTACTTATTTATTATATTTCAATATTTAATTTTTTTTTTTTTATAGGAAAGGTACAAGAGAACAACAACAACAAAAAAAATTTAATTTTGCAGGCAAAAAGTTGGAAAAAATTAGTCAGTAATAAGTTATACACATATAACTATATTTTTAAATTTAGATAATGGATATTTTTAAAGTACTCATTATGAGACTCTCATTATACTTGTTAATATTATGCAACATAAAAAAATAATTCTATTCAAAGTGGACTGGCCTCGCATTCAAAATCAACACATTTGAAATATTGTTGACCAAATAAATGACTAGTAAGTAATTTATACGAATATTAAAATATATATATTGTGAAATAACTGAAAACATAAAATTTTTCTTCATTTGTAATAAGATTTAACTATAACAATAAAAAAAAAAAAAAAAAAAAAAAAAAAAACTTGCACCCATTTTCCATATCAACGGATTATATGGTGGTGTTCATAGTTTTTACATCGTGATGCAATGTTATAAAAAGAACGTGAAAAAACTTTTTTGGCTTATTTTTATTTTTAAATACTTTAATAAAAATATGTTTTTTGTTTTTTTTTAATTATTGATATATATATCCACAGGAATTTTTGAGCTTTTATAATTTATTTAAATAGTTTACGTATGTTTAATTATGTATAGTTTATAGATCCCTATGATACTATTTTCCCAACAGAGTGTTGGTACCTCTCGCGAAAATTCACTGCAATAATTTGGGCTTAGAAAACTAGAAGATAGTATCATAGATAATATTATGCATAGTATAATAGCAAGTCCTTTATATACTTGGTGCGCAAGTGTTAAAATCACTGTAATTTCAGATACTGCACAGGTACACAAGTATGTAAAATGACTTAAATCATTTAACAAACGAAAATATTTGGCTAATAATAAGAAAATAGATAATGAAAGAAATCTTGTGTGGATAAATATACTAAAAATACCAACGTTTGACACACAATAACATCGTGTAATAAACAGACGCACGTTTCATGAGTATCATGGACTCACTTCCTCAGTGTAAATAAACCTAAACCCTATTGTATCCCCCCAAAGACATGAAAATGAATCTAAAAAACCCAAATGAAAAACAACAACACACCGAGAAACTCCTCCAATCTGATTAAGTCGGTTGGTTGGTTGTAGAGGATTCACTATGACAAAGTAACTCAACCCAGAAAGGTGAGATGTACGGTACACTTGAAAAATCATTAACCAGGGAGTTACCAAATTTATGAATATAAACTGCCTCAAAGAAGTCTAAATCTAATGGAGTGTTACATTTCTTAATAATAGTGGCTGAGTCGAAGTTAAAATTATGTCCCTTACTCCAACAGTGACAGGCAATAGAGGACTTTTGTAATTCTTTTTTTCTTAATGTAATTTCTGTGTTCATTGAGTCTGAAACGGAGTTGTCGTTTAGTCTGTCCTATATAGGACAAACCACATTGACATTGGATATTGTAAATGCCCCAAAAGTTTTGATGTGAAATTTTATCCTTTAACTGTGAAAAATTTAGTTTTTTAACTGGCTTAAAAACAACCTTAAAATCATATTGCCTTAAAATATTAGCTATTTTATAGCTAATGCTATTGTGAAATGGTAAAATAATGAGGTTAGAAAAAGATTCTGGGACATCAGAAGGAACAAGATTACTATTTTTATTTAGACAACGAAAAATTAAACGGTTGATATAAGTCAAACTAAAACCACGATTAATAGCAACAGATCTAATATAATTCAATTCTGTACCAAGGGAAACATTATCAGAACAAATGGAAATTGCTCTATTAATAAGGAAATGAAAAGCCGAGGCTTTCTGAGAAGGGGGGTGACACGAATTAAAAGACTCAGCCACTATTATTAAGAAATGTAACACTCCATTAGATTTAGACTTCTTTGAGGCAGTTTATATTCATAAATTTGGTAACTCCCTGGTTAATGATTTTTCAAGTGTACCGTACATCTCACCTTTCTGGGTTGAGTTACTTTGTCATAGTGAATCCTCTACAACCAACCAACCGACTTAATCAGATTGGAGGAGTTTCTCGGTGTGTTGTTGTTTTTCATTTGGGTTTTTTAGATTCATTTTCATGTCTTTGGGGGGATACAATAGGGTTTAGGTTTATTTACACTGAGGAAGTGAGTCCATGATACTCATGAAACGTGCGTCTGTTTATTACACGATGTTATTGTGTGTCAAACGTTGGTATTTTTAGTATAAGAAAATAGATAGTCCTAAACTCAGAGGACTATTCAAATTGTCCCACCGTGCACTCTCGGAACGAACCCTCTGATCCAGAGATATAATAGCAAGTCATTTATATACTTCGTGCGCAAGTGTTAAAATAACTGTAATTTCAGATACTGCACAGGTACACATCTATGTAAAATGACTTAAATCATTCAAAATATCCGTGATCTCTGAAAATCAAGGCCTTGCGCCCTTTTGACCCAGTCCAATCTGGATCGGTGGAAAAGAACAAAAGAGAACACCACTTCGTGCTGTTTTAAAACCAAATGATTGCAGTGAATTTTCGCGAGAGGTAACAACATTTTGTTGGGAATTGTTCCTTCTTTCTGAATATTAATACAATTTTTAAAGTAGAGGCCGTTTATATATTAAAAAAATATACCAATTTCCTATTTTCAAATAATAATATCCACCTTTGACATTTCCTTGAATAAAATCATCCTAAAATTGTATATAGTATAATGCACTTTTTCTTAAATAATGTAATGTAAATAGTGTCACAGCTTGAGATCGCTTATATTCAGTCCCGGTTTAAGTTTGCTGTAAAATACAGATGAAACTAATATTTTTTATGAAAGGAAAAACAGAATATTAAGCGAGAGAATTAAACAAAATATGATGTGGCATGGAAATAGAGATGACTGATGCATGGAAATAATTATACATTTATTTAAACCCCTCCTTCTTACAAAAGCTCCTCCTATTTTCACCTGTACAAGTTTTTTTTTTTTTTTTTTTTTTTTTTTTTAAACTCCAAATATAATAGTACCTGCAATATTGTGTACGCTATCTTGGCACTAATCAACAGATATTTGATACAACCCCTCATCTTTTTGCTTTTTTTTGGGAACAACGGATTTCGAGCTTATTCTATCGACGATAATTTTCAGAATTTTCAAGCTATGATTTTGAGATTTTCATAAAAGTTGCTCTATATACTTAGCTAATACATTATGCATATTATATTTTGATTGCATTCGCGCATGCGCAGTGAAACATTTTTTAGTAAACCTGCTCATTTTTCAGCCAATTTTTATTATTTTATAATTCTGATTCCAGAGTATTATGTACAATGTTGCTTGTCATATTTTCTGAAAATAACTTTTTTTTTATATTAAGAACTCTGCAAATTATAAGCAAAAAGCTAGACGAAATTTGGGTCTGTTTTTATAAAAACCTTAATTTCTCTACGAGTATACATGCTATCCTCATAAAAATGAACACAGTATATTACAATAAGCTACTTATTAATAATCTCGAGTTTGAACGCCTTTGCTATATTAGTTTTTACAGGGTTATCCAAAAGATATTCGTTTTTTTTTCAATTTGTTGACAGTCCCCTATGGGATTTCGTGAAAAAATCTTTGCGGAAATATATAACCTATACTATACTGTTTACACACCTGCAGTTTCAGGTTAATTCCTCATGTATTTTTCTAGATAGTTAACAAAACGTCTAAAATCGCAAGTGACCGGTCACCTTTGGCAATATAGTGTAGTTTAAACATTAAGAAGTAGAAATTAAAAATTATATATATATATATATACCAGCTGACCCGCCCGGGTCCGTGATAATAAATGAAAAAAAAAAAGACTCAAGTTTGTATGATTTTATATCTTTAACCCGATTTTGTATACAATTATTTTTTTTAATTACATTTAAAACAATAATGCTAATTTATTTATCAACAAAGTAGTGTAATTATGATCCATATACTTACTCATTGATAAAATTTAAAAATTCATACATTTACTGGTTAATAATTTATATTCCATTAAAATATTACTTAAAATTTATTAACATTTTGCATGTACCCCCTGGAGGTGAAAATGAGGCTAGGCGTTAGATGAGGTGTACTTTAGTGTTGGTGTTAGGAAAATAAATACTAGTATAAAGTTTTTCGAAAACAGAAAGGGAATTAGTGGACGATGAAATAATGTGTGATAATTAGATGTTCTTTTACAGAAGTAATTAGAGTGTAAAAATAGTAAATAATTGTATTTATAAGGAAAAAAATTATTTAAAAAATAGATTGAAAAGAATGTAAAAATGAATGTGTATCTTGAATTGAGTTCAGTAAATACATGGCAAGACACAAAATTTTCGAAAAATTACGGAGCAATTTTAGGAATGCTTCTAAAAAATTTAGAGGAAAATATTGCGAACTAAAAGAAAACTTTTTGTAGATATTACACGTCTGAAAAAATATACTCACAAACAATTATTTGTATGTGTGTGTGACACACATACAAAAAATTGTTAACAATTGTTTAAACAATTAAAAGAGAAAAATGTTTAGCAACTTTAATCAATTTCATTAAACTCTGTTGTTACACTCTTTTGCTTTTGCAGCACGTTATGGTTTGATAATTTTTTATGCTTACGACAAAATAAAAATTGGCATTCAAAAAAAGCGATTTAAATTTCAAACTGGTATGCTTCGGGAGCAATGTGAGGACTTATAACCCGCTCTCGGGAATACATTAATTCGGATTCGGGAAATAGATTGTAACGAAAGAAAGCTGTTCTCTTTCTATGGGTTAGGGAATTTTGTTGAACTGAATAGACCTTATATGTTTTAACAGTTTTAGCGATAAAGCTGTTGAACTGTATATTGTTGGGTGGTTTTATTTTAAGAAATCTGCTATCTTTTAATTACCTTAGAATTATGCATAATTACCAAAACTGTAAATTGAATCTTGTCAACATATATATTCTTATAAGTTTATTCCTAGATTTTATTAAATTTTAGAAAAGAAACCAAATAAAATAAACTGAACCAAAACATTTTAAAAGGTAAATATTACCTGAGTTCTAAATCTTAAATTTACAAAATTACAAGAATTAATAATACACCAAAATTTGACAAGATCCTAAATTTTGCATAACATCTAAGTCTCCAACAACTAACCCTGTGAATTCAAGGTTTGATATGGTATCTACTTACTGAAAATCTTCATAAACATAAGAATTTGGAATAAATGAAAATTTTGAATAAAGGACCCTGGAATCTTTCTTTTTTTTGAGAAAGCACAAAAAGAGGGGGAGGTGATAATTAGTGACATAAATTAAATAAAAATATCAATTAATAAATATAAGAGATACCACACTAGTTCATGAATTCACAAGTATTAGGACTGTGATCGTATAATGCAAAGTTAATTTGAGAGACCATTAGTAAATAATTAAATTTTGAATAAGATAATTCATTATATTAAAATACTTCTCAAAAGATTTTAAATTAAAATATTAAAATTACTTTATATGTCAGTTCAGCCAAGTATATTATGTAATTAAATAAGGAAAAGGAAAAGGTCTCAATAAAACAAAAAAAAATAAATAAATTTGGATGTTATTAATTTCAATAAATTGTAAAACAGCTATTTATTTTCATCAGGCTGAGTGCTTAAAAAATTATTTAGACTCTTAAAATTTATGAATCATAAATAGAGAGATAAGTCAGATTAGATTTTAAAATTTAATAAAAGAGTAAATTACTCTATTTTGCAAAAACCAATAAATTTTTATTACAAGATTAATTTCATGATTACGGAATATAATAATTTACTTTAATTAAATTTTAAGTTTTTCTTTTTCAGAATTGAAATTTAACTCAATAGAAAAAATTAAGTCAAAGATTAAAATATATATTTTTTTAAATTAGTAAATCAAACTATTCACAGTATTCCCAAATTACTTCCTAAAGATCAACAATAAGCAAGGTTATTGAAGAGCAAACTTTATTGAAATGGTTAAGAAAATAATAAGATAAAGAAAACAGAGAAGGAATTTACAAAAAGAAAGTATTTATTCACCAGTAACACTTTAAATGATTTAAATATCATCTTATATATATATATCAAAATATTAAGACACAGATAAGTTCCGTCATATCAGACAGAAAACATAATTTATAAATCATAATAATGATAAGAATTGTTTTTACTTACAAGGCTTCTTAAATTAGTAGATTAAGGCAATCCATGATGTATTTGGATAGGACGACACTTCCGAGAGGCATTCAGATTTCGAAGAATCAACTCTCTACAATATAGAGGTATTTGGATACACACAAAAGTTAATAAGGGTTCATCCCAAACACGTAACTCCTGGGGGAGAGTAACAATAAGTTGGAGACACTTCTACAACCATCATACTGTTCTGTTAGATTCTTTAAAGTAAGCGGCAGCAACCTCGAGAATGCTACGTATGATAACGACAATCCCATGTAATGGGTTAGTATTTTTTCTGATCCAAGGATTTCCAAGGTTGAAAAATTCACTTTTCTTTGGAACTAATTTGAAACTAATAGGGTATAAGCCACCATATTAATGCAATCTAACGATCAAATTTTTCATTCAGAACTTTACATTTTTAGAGGGAATTTTCACAGATGAAACTTTGTATAAAGAACATTGATTCTACCACTATATGACATATCGACTCCAAAAAAAAAAAAAAAAAAAAAAGGAAGATATTTTGAGATCAGACTCGCGACAATATGGTAGAAGTTTTTTTTTTTTCGTGGAGATGCATTTGGTATTTCTTTAGGCATCCCTTTTTTTTATATCAACATTTAAGACGTTAGTAGCATATCCTCCAAACAAGGGAAAACAATCATCTCTTTGGTCATTGCAGGCTGCTTCACGAACGATTGCTTTCTATCAACTAACTAGCTATCGTACTCTTTCTTACTAACCAAATATATCGTACTGCTTGAGCAGGCGGTGGTGGGGGGGGGGGGGAAAGGACCCCTAGCCCGCACCCACAACCTCACTGTTCGCGATTCAAAACATCACTGCTTCTACTAGCTATACTCCCGTTCCCTTGGTAACGTAGGGACAGAAAACTCCACGCTTATTGGGTGAGGGGGAGAGTGTAACGTGTTTATTGGATGAGTTGTTACTAAGTGAAAAATCCCCGCTTAAATTCTCGGAAACCAACTGCCCGTTGGATTTCGCTGAAAAACAGCTGTACGCTGGGTTCTTCGAAAACAAGCCCATAGCTGAAATGGGTACTACGCCCACTCTCGGTCGTAAAAAAATAAATTGGAGAGCAGTGTACCGCTGTTATTTTTTGTAAACAATACAAGCACCGTCTCCTGGTCATAAAATTCTATATCCTCAGGGCAAATAAAAGTTGTGTACAATACACGTGAATCGAGGCTTTCTGATATTCCCATGAAAACTGACAAAGGTTGTTTGTGACGTTATCCAATCTGCCTGTGTGTGTTCCGAATTTACAATCACTGAAATTACGTGAGAATTTCAAGCGTGGTAACTTCTAGTAGGGTTTAAAGAAAAGGAAAACAAAACTTGGGTGGTCTCTTTACTTGCAGAAAAATAAAGATATTTGGATTTTGAAAATAAGAGTTTTAATTAATAATGTTTAAGAAAAAAAAAGAAAAAAAAAAGGGGGGGGGGTTGTTTAAATATTAAAAAAGAATGAGTTTATAAAAAGGAAATGTTTTAAAATATTAAAGAAAATTTAGATATAAAAACTTAGATTAAACAATCTCTAACAATATTTTATTAATGTTTCTGTAGTATAATTTTTTTTTCTCATATAAAATTTTACAAAATTAAAAGACTCTAGTCAAGGAAGCAGTTAATTTCATTAATAAATATATGAGAGGCAATAAATGTACATAGAAAGAAACAGATAATACACAGAAAATAAATAAATGTCATCGATAATTTTCATTTTACTGATTGCTTTAACTGTTTTAATTGCGATTTTTTTAATATACTCATACCACAAATACTTCGTTGCAATATTTTAATAAATATCAAGTTGTTTCTTGGCGTTTGGTTCACGCCTGTCCGGTCTGGGGCTATAACTGCAAATCCTCCATGAAAAACCTCAGCCAACTCCAAAACAAAAATCTGCGTACTGTCAGAAATGCCTCTCGCTACCTCCGTAATAGAACTGAAAAATTATATGACCTCCCTAATGATATAATCGCAGAATTGCCGGATTATGACGCATTCGAAACGATTGAAGGTATTGAAAATTTCGAATTAATATATAGCGGAATCGGCAAGCGCCAGGTTCTGCAAGTTAGTACTAGGGAAAGACATATCGACCCATTTTAAGGAGTCGAGTCTGAGCAACGCCCCCCCTAGATAAGGGGAAAGCCTAGACACGTAATTATGACGTCATCCAAATTAGAGAACTCTGACAACACATGAGGGATCAGCCGAATCAAAATATAGTTACACATTTTTTCACTTCTGATGAAATTAATTTAATTAAGTTACTTAATTATACATACATTATTTAATTCAAGTATTTGATTATTAAATATATATATTTTTTTACATATTTACATGGCAGTTTAATCAAAGTTATAACTATTAGAAGATTAAATTAATAATTATTGGGAGGAAAATTCACAGATGAAAACAAATACAAACATATTAAAAGACTAAAATAAATAACTACGTAAACGGTAACAAAATATGGAAAACAGAAAGAATTTTTTTTAAAACCAAAACTACTTGCATACTTTTTAATTTAAAAAATGAACGAAAACATATTATAAATTATTTACTTTTGCTTATTTTAAATGCGTTGTAAAATGTACACAAATACACACACACATATGTGAACATAAGTTTGCATTTGTTTTATATTTTTAAATTAAATATTTATTGTTTGAAAGTAAGAAAAGTGCATTAAAATTTGCGAAAATGAAGCAATTTCATGGTCCCGACAATTCAGTAACTATCCCTGCTAAGAAAGAAAGCGTATAAAACAGCAAACTACCCCAATCTCTTGTAATTCCGTTTTAACAGGTATTAACTGTTTATACTTTTCACAACAACTGTGTACATTGGTTTAAAAGTTGGATAAAAACAAATTAAATTCAAAATATTAAGATCTGTCTGTATATAAAATATCCATTACAAGTTTTGAATTAATAAACTTCCATTGTTTGATAAATCAAAATTTTCTTCCACATTATCATTTAAAAATGTATCTTATATAAATTTAACTGTGAAATCTACATTTTAAAACACTTTTAATTTACTTTAAAACCATTTAAAAAGAGAAATTTTGTGATATTATTTTACTAAAACACAATAGCATTACGCAAACCTCATCGTGGAAATCTCATAAATGAAATTACTAATTTTAAAACACTTTTAATTTATGTTTAAACCAGTTAAGGAACGAATTCTTTAGTTTATATTAATTTTTTTTTTTTTAAAAGTGTAATCACTTGACATAATTTGTTTTAAAAAAAATTAGTTGCTTTTTATATAGTGATTTATTAAAATAATATTAAACTACAGAATTTTTAGACAAATTTTAACAATCATTGGTTTAATATTTCTTCAAGTTTCTTATATTTTGTGCAGAAATAAAAGAAAGAAAAAACTAAAGTAATATTTAGTATAATAGTCACTTATATCTTTGTCATGTCTGTTGTTGTTCATATTTTGATTGTTAAAATACTATACATAATTTTTTGAATTCAAATAAATGCTTAAGAAATGTAATGAGTTTCTAAGTATTTTAAAAAACGTTACTTCATTATAATTACACAAACTTGCCTTGTTCCTCCCGTCTGATAAAAAATTCAATAACTGAAAATACTTGAAAGAAATTAAAAAAAACAAACAAAAAAAAAACATGATATGTATCTCCAGCTAAAAATGCGTTTATGAAATAAGAACAAGAATGTAGAACAACATTTAGTTTTTATTAATGAGTAACAAATATTACGATCAACAGAAACATTGCAAAGCTCTTATTACAAAACTGTTATATATCAAAGCTAATTTTCAGTCCGAATTCAAATATATTTTGGTGCATAATTGATATACATTATTTTTTAGCTCAGTTCCAAACGGATTTATATTTGTCTACCGATTCAATTATAGTATTAAAAAAAGTGGCTTACCTTTCCAAATAGGTGATTCAAAACAATTTTTAAATATTGAAGTTTATTAGTAATTTATGGTCACTTTCTACAGCTGCTACAGAAAAACTACATTTTGCTTTTCAATTTTAATATATGCTGTAACCCGATATTTAACATATTGCACTCGAATTATTTTTAAAAGTCTTGTATATGTAGAAAAAAATAACTTCCACCTGCAGCATCATTGTATGCATAGCTATAGCCGTTGATTATTATTTGTCCGTGAGATGTTTTTTGCCGATAATACCAGAATTTTTGCAGCTTTCGAAAATTTTCTTGACACAATGGGATTTAGCAAGAGTACATCATATTTGATGTACAAATATTCCATATTCAAACAAGATACACATCAGTAATAATTAATAATTACATCAACTAACGAAACCAAAACATACACGCTCTTCGAACATTCACTGTTTGTATTACCTGCTTCTTGTGGCGTAGCGTGACGTTAAAACAAAGCGTATCCGAACCGGGCTTTCTCCATTATCTAGGGGGTGTTGGTCTGAGTCGAATCCGTTGCTTGAGGAGTCGACTCTCGACTCACCTGATGTAATACAGTTGGTTGGTTGGAAAGAAATATTATCATTTATGATGGAGAAATATTTATTGCAATTAATAAAAACTAGCAAATATATACTTTTTAATCAGCAACAGCTTTTCTCACATTTAGCATAAATGAATCCAATATAGATCATGTGACTTGATTAATTTTAACACAATTACAACTCGTAGATCATGTGCTTCTAGAACTATGATTTGCAAATTAAGGTCGATAGGAAGGACGCTTAAGACATTCCATTAATTGAAGTAAAATGTGTCTTAAAAGAAAGAAAGAAAAAGAAAAAATCATCTGACCGTCATTGTGGATTTTTCTGACACGTTTGCGAGATGAATCTTTTTTGTACTACATTCGATAAAATTTCAAATATTGTCAGTGCACAATAAAAATTCTAATAATATATTTTATTTTCTAATAAATGCAATATATATTTCATTTTTGTCGATTGTTTTCTTGTGCTCACTTTGTTGTGTTTGCCGTGACCTGAAAATTAGGTTTAAACACCAATTGAATGCTATCTTTTAATTTAATTTTTATTTACTTTATTTTAAGATGATTGCTTTTATAGAAAAATTAAAAACTCTGTTTGATCTGATAAATAAAATATCTGCATTTATGAATGAAAATAATTTAGGGAATGTATAAAAATTCGCGATAAAACACTGTGAATAATTAAAAAAAAAAGTTTTTGCCCCCTTACGAAAGATGTTTCGTATTTATTGTTTATATTTACCATTTCACCCGCTTCCCAAATTTAATCTCTAAAATCATGATAGATAGGGAGATACGTTTTAATGCCACCCCCTCCTCTTCTCCTAGCGGAAAAGTTTATAAAAAAAAATGGGGCTGAATTTAAATCATAATCCGAATCTTACCTTTATATTCCGACAGTATGTCGCCAAATTTTAACGCGAAAACTACGATTTATTATTTTGGCTCCAGCTCACCTTCGGTGAGTTGGAAGTTGAAGTTAGAAAAGAATTCTTCGCATCAGATGTTTACATTATGTGATTCATCCTCTTTCAAAATTTAATCTATAACACCATGATAAATTTTAATTTTGCGACCGCCCTCTTTAGCGGGAGGGAAAAGGACCGAGTTTGAAAAAAAATCATCCGTATCTTATTTTTATATTGTGACACTGAGCATCTTGGAAAATTTTATCATGAAATCCGCGAGAGATCTAAAGATGCATTTTTGCGCCCCCTTCCCTCTTCTAAACACGCACACACACACTGAGGGGCAAGGGCGCGTAATTTGCAAAGAAAATTCTTCATATCTGGTTTCTATGTTCTGTGATCCACCTCCTTTCAAAATTTCATTTCTAAAACCATCATAGATCTTGAGATACGTTTTAATCCCGCCCCCTTCCAATTGCCCTGAATGCGGAAAAGGACGATGAACTTGAATTCTGAAAATAACCTCCGTATCTCGTTTCAAATATGAAACATTAAAAAAATATATGGATTGAACATTTACAAAATTTTGTATAACCCTTTTTAACCCTTCTTTGCATGAGTTTTTCTTTTACAATTGTGTTTTTTTATGCATATATTAAATATTAGACACCAGAAATTTTAAGATAGATTTTTAACTTTCTTCAGCGACATAGTTCACTGGAAATTTACTGGATTAATATTTCTATATAAATATAGTGGTGGCGAAGAAGTTGATTTATTTATTAAAAGTTAAATAAACAATGATGGAAATTTACATCTCTATGCAATTAAGGTTTACAGTTATCTGCGAATAACTATATTTATGAAAATGAATTACAATAACTATATACACGCAAATCGAATAAAGGATATCCATTTTCATGTAAAATACTACGATTATAAAATAAATTCTGTAACAAAACATATTTATAATAACCTGTTACTAATGTAAAATTTCATTTATCTTTCTTCTAAATATTTTCTATATTACTTGAAGCAAAAGAAGTTGAAAACATTCAACTATTCAATCCTACTTCCTCATTTTTAGAAAAATTCACAGAAAACTATTGCTTTATCGCCTATCCAGTGTCCAGCATAACGCAAATTCAATTAATCATTCACCGAACACCCCGCTCACTTTTCCTTATCCCTTCATTTTATACAATCATCCTCCAAATAATCTCCCGATACTGAGTCCAGGAATCGAAGTATCAAAGAGTCGAAATAAAACTCCGTGCTAACTCCACACTCTCGACTCTTCAAATCCTTCGTTTCCACTCTTTTGACGACTAAATCGAAAGTTCGAATCCAAATCCCACTCTGAGTTGAAATTAAAGTTCGACTCTTAAGAGTCAAGTTAGTTCAGTAGCAAGGTGTCGACAGTTCGATTCACTTAGAAGTAGTCGAGATTCTGAGTCGACTCTTCGACCCTTCGGCCAAATCTAATGTGTGCTAGAGAGAGAGATGAGTTCGGCAGACTCTCTATTCGGAGCCCGGGTCCGCCGAACCAAAGAAATGGAATCATGCAGAAAGACAGTTCCCATAGGACTAATGTAAAACTGGGACCCGTGCTCTAACCCCGTCCGAAGTATTGCTGCAAAACGAACTTTACAGAGATGAAGCACACTCTAGTCGAAAACAACAAACAAGCTTGCGTTTTTCGATAATTTATATTTTCACAGTCCCCTCCCCCTTTAGATTCAGGTAGTTTTCTGTTCTGAGTTGTGAAGAAACGATTCAAAGACAATTTTTATTAATTTCTTCTATCTTTGAAAGAAGAAAGTATTGGATTCATGAAAATTTTCGACTTCCGGTTTTCGATAGATTTATACGTTTTAGAAGGTCCTGAACACGATTAGACTGTTTTTAGAAAATGTCTGTCTGTGTGTGTGTCTGTGTGTCTGTCTGTATGTGACAAAAATTTTGTGGGCGCTCTATCTCAAGAACTAATGCGCGAAATTTAATAAAACTTTATATACACTTAGTCCCTGATATAGATTGGTGCTGATTTGTTTTTGGTGAAAATCGTCTCACAGGCGGTGCTGCTATGCTGCATTTTTAGCGATTTCCGCAATAGCTCTATCAAGAACTAATGCACTTATTTTCATCAAACTTCAGATTCAGTTAGACCTTGACATAAATAGACACTGATTACATTTTGGTGTTGATTTCCCAACAGGTGGCGCTGCTACAAACCACGGCCCGTTTCCTCAATATCTCAATAAATTCGGCAAGGCATCGTCACCTAGATGCACCTGTGGGAAAACAGGAACCTCCTCACATTATATCCTAGATTGTACCCTGACTGCCCACCATCACATTAGAAAGCCATCACAAATGAATCTGTAGGCCTGGTTTGCCTACGTGCTGAAACAGTCAAAACTGCTTCAAAAAATAACAGATTATATGTTTCTGCTAGAACGCAATCAATACTTATTCATGCTGCCTTCATTGGACTTAGTGGAGGTTGAGGATGAAGTGGACTTCTAACATGCATAAGGAACTTTACACACTACATAAACTCTAAACTTAACAATTTAGTTATTTTTAATGGCATCATACAGTGCTTTTAGTATTTTTAGTATTTCTGCCACTTTGTAATAAAGTGATAAAATGGAAAATTCTCCACATTAAAATATTAGTCAGAACAAGCTGTAAAAATTTAGCAATGTTTAATTTTTTTTGCATTCGTTATTAGACTTTATATAGAGAACATTTAAAAAAAAAAAAGTTTTTTTAGAGGACAACAAAATACAGAGTGGCCAAAAAAAAAAAAAAAAAAAAAAAAAAAAACTTTCCTTGTTTGGAGGTACCTGTAGCTAAAATTAATGAAAAGAATGAGGACAAAATTTATATATATGCTGGGAACTCATAGTCCAAACTGTAGGGGTGATAGAACACGTCTAGACAAGCTCAAAACACCGTACAATACATGATCATAACTCAAGCAGTAAAGCTCTACACACTGTTAAAAATATCGTGAAAAATTACCTCTGTTTTAAAAGGCTCTCTATTTTCTGACCAATGAGAATGCTACATAAACGCCCTTGGAACGTTCTCATTGGTCAGGAAATAGAGAGCCTTTAAAAGCAGAGGTTATTTTTAACAGTGAGGGCGTTTTCTGACTGTGGAGAGAACTCTGTTTACTGCTTCCAGATCATTCACAACTGCAGTACCATGCATGAAATATATGTCTGATTTTTCCTGATTGGTAAAACCAGCCATCCTTTTTGAAATCCACGGTAGGGATGAGGATGTGTGTGGAAAACCAGTGCTTTGTGTGTTTAATAACAGCGCCATCTATCGGTTCGCCGTTGCGATACGTCCATGCATTGTATGGTGAAGGTAGCTTGTTTAGATGTGTTTTATCACCCTTTAAAGTTTTGCACGCGAGTTCTGACTCACCCTCAACTTCTCTGAAAGATATTTTGGACCAATTTAAGATATAGACCACCTACCTCCATCTGTTGAGCTAATTACTCTGCAATTTCTTTATTTCTCCTTCTAATTTTCATCCATATTAGCATCCTAGTTAGTAAAATTATTCCGAATAAATAAAATAAATTAGCAATCATTTGTCACATATTGTGTAGAAAACATGGTTCTCTACACAAACAGAAAACGCCCCGTAGCGCTTGCTTGAGACTAGGGCTGGATTATTTATCAATATATCGGTCGAATATTGATATTTTTTAAACATCGCAATAACAATATTTAAACTCTGACTCAGCCGATATATCCCAATAACAATAATATTCATGTTTTGTTTTACGATCACCGCGAAATCGAGCCCCGAAAAAGAGCGACAAATATCCCGTACCAATATGTCCTTCAATTCTTTCTTCTTTTGATCCATCTATTTATTCACTATCCTGCTTCATCAAAAACGGAAAATTACCTCCGCTGATTATCTATCTATCATATATCAAAGTAAGGAATATTCCAATATATCCGAATACATCCAGTCTTTAAAAACCACAAATTCTACTGTTCGTTACAGATAAATACTGAATAACACTTTCGCTACTGAATAACAATAATCGCTCGGTCCTTGTTTGGCTGCTGTGATTGGTCCAGACTTATTCCGATAACTCTGAGCTTTTGATATGTCATGACGAAAAAGATGAGCGTTGATTATTGCGTAGTATTGATAATCCTTTATTTATAGAGTGCGGTTTCTTGGATTAGGAAGTAATTTATATCTGAGCTTAAAATGAGTGTATCGAATTGGATAGATTCGGTCTTTTTTGGTTGCCCCGTTCATAAAAAAAGGTACTTTAAATACATTGAAAATTTTTACACTGAATTCACTAGATTATCGAAATTTAACTTTTTGCTTATTCTACTGGATTTTATTAGTAAATTAAATTTCTGAACGGATGTCTATCAGTTATTCAGAAAAGAATACTTTTTTTTTTTCAATGAGAGATACATTAAATAATTTAAACAATGTTAGATAATAATTAACGCAAAAAAATGAAACAAAAATTACATGGTTGCCATGATTAAATTTTGTAGTAAATCGTAAGTTTCTCAAAATATGCGATATTTTTTAAATTTATTAAATTCATATTTTTAGTCATCCAAGGTAATCCTTTGCTAAATTAAAAATAAGAAACGATAATGATAATTGATAAAATGAATTTTTTCAGGATGGACTGATTTCTTTATGCCAAGATTAAACGAAGGATATATGACGAAAGGATCGTGATGTATGGGTGGTTTGGCCCGGACCCATTTCGTGTACAGAATAAACGAAATCAGACTCAGCCCCCCCCCCCCCCAAACTGTAAAACCAAGTAAAACAAAGTTTGGTATTATTAAACAAATAATTAAATTCTATGAAACGAAAATTCTATACATTTTTATGTGGACAACTTTGAATTTCATTTTATTAATTGTGCTTTTTAATCATATATTAATCATATCATAGTGGTGAAAATGAAATTTAAAAAAAAGTATATATTAATAGAATAAAATGAGAAGAATAGGAGATATACTATCTTTAAAGAAAAACTTTATGAAAGTAATGGTAATGCAAATAGTTATTAAACAGTTAGTTTATTTCCTTTTAAATATTTTGTTTTAAAAAACGTAGAAAAAAAATTATGTTCTATGAGCAAATATATATAAAAATTTTAATTCGTTGCATTCAACTATATTTTGTGTTTTAATTGTTGATACCATATCATTTATCTTAAAATAGCAAATGCTCTTGCTCCCCCCCCCACCTTTAAATTAGTATCGCGATATATCAGCAATATCAATATTAACTTGTTGATATATTGCGATATTAAATTTCTGATATCGTCCAGCCCTACTTGAGACACGACATGAATTGTATGGTGTTTTGAGCTTGTCTAGTTATGTTCTATCACCCCTTAAAGTTTTGAACAGGAATTCCATATCATCCTACAAAAAGTTAAGACACAGAAAGATCAATTACGCGAAATAATAATACGAAAAATCAAATATAAATGTTTTGTACAGAAAAGCTGGAAAAATACTGAGCACAGCTCATTAGCTACTCAAATAAATTATCCGCATTGATGTTCCCAATGCCTTTTCAAGTAAAATTAAAGAATCGGCTGTCACATGCGCATAAAACAAGTTGCATCATCCATTTTATTAGCGATTGATTAGAATATCTGCGAAAGCGAAAATTTTCCATATCAGCGACTTTTGTATTAAACGGTAGTTTTTTAAACACTTTCCAACATAGTTGAATGTGTTTCTGAATTCGGTTTGTCTGTTTTCTGCCGCCTGTCTGCCTGTCGCGTAAATATATTTTCATGGAATTAATAAATGTTAATCAGGTTTACTATAGCATTTTCGGAATTGAAAATGAAGTATGGAACGTTTATAGTTCATTTACAGAGACACTGAAAAAAATTCCGTTACATTTCGGTCTATGGGAAAAAACGTTTGCGGTGTATTTTAATGATGTTCCACTATTTCAAGTTATTTAAATTGATATATATCATTGAGGTGCACTAGAAGAGTCTTACTATAGAATATAGTGTACATAGAATTCATCGTTCATTTACAGGGACACACAAGAAAATTCGGTTACAGTACTGTCTAAGAACAACAATTGCTGGAAGTGCGTCTTCAGTTGTGTTATATGTTTTTAAATGAAACTAATTTTTTGCCTACTATTTGGTGTGTATAAATTCTATAGATGATATATAGGTCAGTACAAAAGATCTCGAGTACATTTCCGTTTACTGCCGGAAATTGCTGAGAGGGGAGAATTTACAACTGTGCTATGCGTTTCCTAACTGAACTAAATTTTGCTAAATGTGGTATATATACAAAGCTATAGGTCATATCCAGAGCTGCACAAAATAATTCGAATATTTTTTTCGACTAGTGATAGTAATTTCTGAAATTGGGTTTTCAAATGCGTTATTCATTTGTACCCTGACTGCTCACTATCACATTAGAAGGCCATCACAAATGAACCCGTCGGCAGGGCCCTCGCTAAGGGGGGGGGACGGGGGTGAGCCTCCCCCACCAAACGTTTCCGAATGCTGTTACACTTGGAAAATTTAAAAACTTTTAGTTGGCAAATTTGTCTAAAACTTTAATAAAAACTATATTATACTTTCTATTTCTGATAGACTTGGCAAAAGTTACAAATCTAATTGGGAATATTTTTAAACTTTTGACAAATAAGAACTATATTACATTTTCTGATTGTGGTAACTTGGCAAAATTATAAAACTAGTTGGCAAACTTGTTGAATTGGCGAAAACGATTTATTTTTGCTTTTCAATGAGTTGGCAAATACTGAAATTTGACTTGGCAATTTAAGGTCTTCTCCCTCCTCAATAAAAAATCTTAGCGATGGCTCTGCCCGTCGGCTTGGTTTGCCTAAGTGATGAAACAACTAAAACTGCTTCAAAAAGTAACAGATTGCATGTTTCTGCTAGAACGCAATCAATTCTTATTCTAGCTGTCTCCATTGGACTTAGTGAAGGTTGAGGATGAAGTGGACTTCTAATAGGCATAAGGAACTTTACACACTACATAATCTCTAACCATAACAATTTAGTTATTCTTAATGACATCATACAGTGTTATTTGGTATGTTTAGCATAATTTATAATTGTTTACTCTAGTATTGTTATTCATTCATTATTGTTCATTTAGTGCTTACTTCTGTCCATTATTATTATCTACTTCAGCATCTTACAGTATTATTACATGGTAGTATTATTGCTCATTATTACTTAGTAGTATTTAGTGCTGTTCAGTAGGACTGGTAAATTGTATTTTCAGAATTTGTATTTTTGGAATCTGGTATTTTCAGAGTTTGTATACGTAGTATAATTATTGCTCAATATCACAAAGTATAATTTAGTAATGCTCAGTATAATTAGGTAAACAAACCTGCTTGGCGGGGTTACTTGAGCTTAAGCCGAAAGGTAGGTCTCTCCGCCCGGTTTGACTTTGATCTTGTTTACTTAGACATAATCTTTCATCTAATTAAATGGTGAACTTTTGTTAAAGTATTCTTGTAGTGTAGGAAAGTGTTTCATAATTTATGCTTGACGCATGATTTTTCGTTCTTGTGTTCTCTTCATGCCTTCATGACTTTAAAAGTCTAAATACAATTCTAAAAGTCTAAATATAATTTTTAAATCTAAATATATTCTTGTTTGACGCAGAATGTCCAAATGTGGACTTTGTGCAAATAAAACGAATCAACTAACCAACCTAAATATAAAATTTCGTCGGGTTCTGTTCATTAGTTATATCTACAGATACCTCCAAACAGGGAGAGCTATTTTATGATCACCCAGTAATTTTTCTATGTATATTAGAATATAATCTAAAAAGAAAAAGGAATTTCTCATACTGATTACCCTCAGATATGTCAGGAACGGATTACATATATAAGCAGATGTCGAAAACTAGATTGTATATTTACTGGAACTAATCTCAAGAAATACCGTTGGTTTTATATCCGTAACGATTGCTTATCTAAGTATCACAGAATTACCAAGAATACAGTACGTTTAATTAATTTATTAATCAGATAAGTTAGATATATTAAATTCTTATTACTTTATGCCTTTTGTTCCAATTCAGAGTGGGCAGTATCGAAAATACATGTATTCGAAATACATTTTCAAAATACATTTGTATTTTTTATTTTGTATTTTAAACTGATAAAAGTTTTTTAGTAATGTATTTTGTAATTCTTTTTCTAGGTATTTTTTATTTAAAAAAGCTGAAAATACATTTCTTCAGATTTCAAACTGTCGTGTTTAAATCGCAAATCAAAGATTCGTAACGGATATATATATATATATATATATATATATATATTGGTCAATCGTTACTGACAAATTTTAATGCCCATATTAAACTGAAATATATGAAGGATTTACAGCTGAAACATTGAGATGGCTTGTTTTCAATTTCACATGTCATTGAAAACTTACTAGGAGAGGTTCGGCGGTCGGCGTCACGGAAGGAGGTGAACGTTTGTGTATCGATAGAATATAGTTAGTATATAAATACACTATATGGCCATTAATGACCGGCAACTTTCAATTTTAGACGTTTTGTCGAATATTTAAAAATATACTTGTCAGATTCTTCTGGAATTTTAGGATCCAAAAGAACAGGTTTGACTTCATATTTATCATTGTTGATTTGATAAGGAGGACAAATAGGGGACCAAAAAAAATTAATGAAAAAAAATAATACTTGGGATCACTCTGTAAAATAAAATGCACCAAATGATCTATCGTTGCAGAATATACATTGTGCAATATGTGTATTCATTTGTGTAAGAATAACATATATAGTAATAGAAATATAGCGGTTCTTTTAAAAAATTAAAAAAATTCTTGCATGTTTTTTTCTTATAACATACAGAGTTTTAAACCAAATTTAACGCCAGTTTCAGAAAAATAGACAAAATGTAGTAGAAACAATACAGTGCAATTGGAATATAAATATATTAAATATTTAAGGAAATATGGGCGGTTGTATAAAATAATTTTTATCTGCGCATGCGCGAACGATAACAAGGAACTTTTTGCATAATTTAATAGTCAACTCTATGGAGCAGCTTATTAAAAAAAATCAGTCAAATATCGTAAAAGTTCAAACAGATATCGGCGTTAGAGTGGGCTGTTTTTTAGTTTCCCACTAAAACTCACTGAATGATAAGGGATTTTCCACAAATTGTCATTTTTAGGTGCGTTCGTAATTATATAAATACGTAGCACCTATTGTCGTCGCTTGGTCCGTCCGTCCGTCCGTCCGTCTGTCTGCCTGTCCGTCTGTCTGTCTGTCCATCTGTGTGTCTGTCCGTCCGCATATAACAACGCAAAAACTACCCAACCGAATGGTTTGGAATTTAAGATATATTATCTTTGCAGAATTTTGTTGAGACATTTCAAATTTTTTAAAAATCGAATCAAAACTTTAGGAGATATTAATAAATGTATTTATTAAGAAATTTGAATTTTTTTTATCAAAATCGGTACTTTCTTGTTAGAGGAGCTTCCGAGGTTGAATTGTCAAGCGACCGAGATACTTACTTTATGACAGAAATTAATCTGCAGGCGATATAATTCATTTCACAGAATTAAAAATCATCAAGATCTGAATATTTATATAACTAGCTATAGTACGAACGCACCTAATTTGTCACGTTTGACGTACAATTTCCAACTTGTTTATTTTATGCTATTTTCCAATTTTTAATGATACTTTAGTTCTCTTTGAAAATCAACCCTAACGAGCTTATTCGAACAAAAAAAAGAATAACAAAATCAAAGGATCCATTCCAAAAGTATTATAATCTGGTGCAATAAAGTTTTCCAAGGCGAACTAAAGTATCAATAAAAATGAAATATAGTATAAAAATTAAACATGACAATTTGTGGACAATCTCTTATCATTTAACGAGTTTTATTGAGAAACTAAAAAACAGCTCATTCTAACGCCGATATCTCTCTGAATTTTTACGATATTTGACTGATTTTTTTTAATAAGTTGCTCCATAAAGTTGACTATTAAATTATGCAAAAAGTTCCTTTTTATCGTTCGCGCATGCGCAGATAAAAAATATATTATACAACTGCCCATATTTCCTTAAATATTTAATATATTTACATTTCAATTGTACTATATTGTTTCGACTATATTTTGTCAATTTTTCTGAAACTGGCGTTAAATTTGGTTAAAAACACTGTATGTTATAAGCAAAAAACATGCAAGAATTTTTGAATTTAAAAAAAAAATCGCTATATCTCTACTAATATACATGCTATTCTTACACATATTGTACAATGTCTGCCTATGTATACTTTGTAGCGATAGATCATTTCGTGCATTTTATTTTACAGGGTGATCCCAAGTATTATTTTTTTATTTAAATTTTTTTTGGCCTCAAATTGACATTGATAAATATGAAGTCAAACCTGTTCATTTTAATTCTAAAATTCCAGAAGAATCTGATAAGTACATTTTTATCTATTCCACAAAATGTCTAAAATTGAAAGTTGCCGGTCATTAATGGCCATATAGTGTATATGAAAGCCATAAAGCGCAATACCCAGGGGGTCTTGAGAAAAAAGATCTCAAAGTTTGCAACACAGTTTATAGACCGATAAATTTCTTCATTTGGCAAGAGTTTTCGTACCATAGTCAGTAGAGCGTTGAGTTCGAGATTTTTAAGTTCAAGATCAAATCCCGCTTGGACCTATTTTTCGCAGCGAAAGAGAAAAAAAGGTAATTTATATTTCTATAGACCAGAAATGTTTACTGTTATTTAACATTATTTACAGTTATTTAATTAAATAATCTACTATTTTTAACAGATATATAAATTAAAGTACGTGATATAAATCTAAAATATATTATTTTAATTTTAATTTATTATACAAATATTATAAATATTTCGTGATTTTTTAAAAATATTCTGTTAAATTTTTAATATGATTTTTTTTTTAAAACTCGGATTCTCAGTTTTATCTTTACTGCCTACATAATAACTTTTTTTTTTTTTTTTTTTTTTTTTTTTTTTTTTTTTTAAAGAATTCAATATCTTTTTAGAACTTATTCTTAAGTACATGGGCAGTTAACACAAGAATCCAAGATTTAAAAAAATAGTTGTTTAAAATACGATATATTTTGAAGTGCTATTTATTATTATTGAAATACTATATTAAT
The DNA here is from genome assembly GCA_963931845.1 of Maratus michaelseni. Classification (NCBI taxonomy): domain Eukaryota; kingdom Metazoa; phylum Arthropoda; class Arachnida; order Araneae; family Salticidae; genus Maratus; species Maratus michaelseni. The sequence goes on along the minus strand of OZ007598.1, from coordinate 111,260,182 downwards.
ACTAATAGAAAAATTTAAATTTACCAAATAATTAAAGCAGCGTGTTATAGTTTTATGCAATGTATTTTAATTTTTTTCATTGTGAAATATAATAGTTTATTTATGTAAATAACAGTAAATAAATTTTAAGGAGTAACAATTGCCCATTTTTTTAATTGTTTGTTTATTTATTTATTTTGCTTTACTTTTCAATAAATGTATAAACATGCAAAATTTCATAGTTTAAATTATATCTATATAATTAAACTCTATTACAAAAACATATTAAACAACAAAAAAGAATTTGAATTGCTAAAATTAATTATTACGTAGCCAGTTATTACAAAATAAAGAATCCGAGATTAAAAAAATCATATTAAAAATATAAAAGTAAATTTTAATATGTCATGAAATTTTTTAAGTATTTGGATAATGAAACAAAATTAAAATAATACATTATAGATTTATATCAGGTATTTTAATTTATATCATTGTGAAAAATAGTAGATTATTCATTTAAATAACTGTAAATAATTTACAATAACAGCAAAAAATTCTGGTTTATAGAAATATAAATTGTTTACTTTTTTAAAAAACTTTCCAGTAAATATTTAAACATGCTGAATTTTATAGTTAAAACTGCACTTATATGCTACAAAACATATATTAAATTTATATTTTACATACATTTCAATGATTATACATATTTTTTGAATTTTAGTTCAAAAGTAATTGATAAAAATTTTCGCTGCGAAAAATAGGTCCAAGTGGGATTTAAAGCCGAACATAAAAACTTCAAATCCAGCGCTCTACCGACTAGAGTACGAAAACGCTTGCCAAAGGCAGAAATTTATACGATAATAAACGGTGACGTAAACTTTGAGGCCTTTTTTCTCAAGACCCCCTGGGTAATGAGCTTTATGGCTGTCATATATTTATATATTAACTATATTCTATCGATACATAAACGTACACCGCATTCTGTGATGCCGAACTCGGAACCTCTCCTTGTTAGAAAAACGGTGGATCGATTATCTGAGTTTAGATGATGAGGTCGAGAAAATTATCATTGCAGGCCATCTAGTGTTTAAAATGTGCTGGTTGCCGTCTAGTTTTATCAAAGGAAACGAAAAATATATTAATATTATATTAATAACTTGGAAATTGTCTTCCAAGAGTCAACCAGAGAATTCTGGTGAAAGTAAAAGTGCAGCAGTTGATGATTAACTCATACACAACGACTGCACGCCGTCTTCGCCAAGTTCTCAAAATAACTATAGATTATTAAATATTATAGTTTTCAGCGGATAAATCGATTGATGTGAAAATTTTGAACTCACACACAACGATGAAATGAATCTTTTTAACACTTTCCAATATAGTTGAAAAGTGTTTAGGACTTCTATTCGTCTCTCCGGGCTCTAACTTATGTAAACATACTAGGATTGTTATTGACGTTTACTATAGAACAATTGCTTTTTAAAATGGAGTGCGTATCATTTATAGTTCATTTACAGGGACAGTCTACTAAAGTATTACGTTACAGTACGGTGTATGGGGAAAAATCGTTTGCGGAGAATTTTAATGTTGTTAAACTACTTCAAACATAATCAAATTGATGCGCATTTATGAAGTGCACTAAGAAATACTTTCTGTAGAATATGGATTGCAAAACATTTATTATTTATTTACAGGGTCGCACAAAAGAATTGTATTATAGAATGGATTACGGGGAATAATCGTTTGCAATACATTTTAATGTTGTTTCAAAATTTCAAACATAATTCAATTTATATGCATTACTGAAGTGTACTTCAAGTTTCTTACTGAAAAGTTTGGTGTGATTATTGCATTTATCGTTCATTTACAGGGACAGTGAAAACTATTCCGTTACATTATGGTTTATGGGGGAAAAATCGTTTGCGGTGCATTTTAATGATGTTAAACTATTTCAAATATAATAAAATTGATATGTATTTATGAAGTACACTAAAACATACTTTCTGTAGAATATGGATTGCAAAGCATTTATTATTTATTTACAGGATCACAGAAGTCTGTTACATAACGGTCTACGGGGCAAAATCGTTTGCCGTAAATTTTAATGTTATTACACAATTCCAAACATAATGACAATTATGTTTGAAAATATGTTAATGGCAATTATGTTGCCTTACTGGGGTGCACTACAAGTTTATTACTGAAAAGTATGATGTGCATTGTGTTTATCGTTCATTTCCAGGGTTTATTTTCTAGCAGAAATTCGCTCAGAATTGTCTGTGAGCCATAACTGCTGGAAGTGCGTTTTCAACTTTTGTTTGCATTTTGAAGTTTATATCTAAAGTTGTGCATAGTACGTGGTGTGTGCAAATTCTGTTGATCATATATAGAGATACACAAAGGAATTCGCAAGTATCAATAACTCTGGGAGTGAATTACTTAAGGGTAGTTTTCAATTGTGTTATGCATTTTCGGCCTGAACTATATGTCGTATACTAACAGAAGCTTGTATAATATACATAAATTCATATACAGGCCTACGCAAACAACAAGATACATTGCCATTTATGGTTGATAATTGTTGGAACTGCGTTTTAAGTTATGTAATGCGTTTTTTAAAATTTGACTTAAAATGTGGCGCGTACAAAAATCTTTAGATAATATACAGGGCTGAACAAAATAATTCGATTGCCTTTCCATCTATTGCAAAAATTGCTAAAAGAGAATTTTCTAACTGAATTAAATTTCAGCATGTTATGTACTACATATGCAAATCTATAGATCATATACCTTTACGCACAAAATAATTAGAATACTTTTTTTTTATTATGGAAGGTAATTGTTAAAACTGGATTTTTAAATGTTTTCTGAACTGTTCGCTTACATATCTTTTTTATTACATACTTTCTTTTAACTTACATTTCTGTATGTATGTGACAGTCAAATCTTATTTTTCACCCTCTTCCTGTTGACACAGAGCTTTGAAATTTGGAATATATATATGTTCCTGAGAGCAATGCATAAATTGGACATTATTTTTTAAAAATTCGATCTCTAAGGGGGGGGGGGGGTGGGGGTCAATGTCGCGTCGGTCCAAACTTGCATTTTCCCCATAGAAATAACGTTACGATTGCTTAATTGAAAAAATAACTCCATTGTTGCAACATCCATCCATTTTCGCCACATTGTTGCCCGCATCATTATGACGTCAGCATTGAGCGACGCACATTTTTGTGCTTTATAATATAACAATATAATAAAATATAACACCTTGTAATAGTATATTACTTTTAAATGCTAAAGGTGTAAAATTAACAACTATAATATAAATTAAAATAACTTTTATTAGTTGTTTTACATGTTTCGACTCTTTCCGAGTCATTTTCAAAAACAAAATGAGAATATTCTAAAGCTGCACGGGCTTTGAAGTTATTATTTTCATGTACTTTTTTAAAAATTACGCACGTTATCTATTATTTTTACTTGATTGTTTGTTACGTTTCAATATCTGCTTAATAGCCAAACCACCTAAGAAATTAAAGAATATCCTTTGCAGTAAAATTGACCCAATTAATTTTGAGAATTATTCAGGAGTATATGAAATACCTTTTATTAAAGAAGACGGATCCAAAAATTACTACATAGGCATGACCAGCAGGAAATTTAATTGCAGAAAAAAAGAGCATATAGCTGATATTAAATACAATAGAAAAACTACAGCCCTGGCAAGATTATATCAAGAAGAAACCATCCAAATAAATTTCAATGAAAGTAAAATAATATTTCCCTCCAGTCTATACTATCCATCCATAATAAGAGAAACCATAGAGATACTGACGCGCAAAAATACAATATGTAACGATGCGACATCTTTTAATTTACCGAAACTGTGGCTAGAATTACTCCATGGTCAAAGATATGAAAATAAACAATCAAGTAAAAATAATAGATAAAGTGCGTAATTTTTAAAAAAGTACATGAAAATAATAACTTCAAAGCCCGTGCAGCTTTAGAATATTCTCATTTTGTTTTTGAAAATGACTCGGAAAGAGTCGAAACATGTAAATGACTCGGAAAGAGTCGAAACATGTAAAACAACTAATAAAAGTTATTTTAATTTATATTCTTGGTGATCGTGACTTCTATGTCCGTGTAAACAACTCACTTTCTCTACTACACATAATACTCTGTGGTATTATTCAGGGTTCAGTCATTGGCCCTATTTTATTCATAATATACTTTAATGACATTCCACGCACACTCTTCACATCACTCGCACTCTATGCGGACGACACTGTTCTCTATGGCACTGCACATCACCCATACAATCTTTACAAAAATCTACAACACCACCTCAACATCTTCATGGAATGGTGTGATCAATGGCGCATTAAGATAAACGAATCTAAAACTACTGCTGTTTACTTCTCTAGAACCTTCTCCACTCCTAATAGATTAACCATCAATAACACTACCATTCCCTGGTCTGACGATGCCAAGTACCTGGGAGTTACCATTGACAAACGCATTAACTTTAAAAAGCATATTCTTAATATCCGCGGTAAAGTCGCCGGAATTTCCAAAACCCTCGCCCCCCTTCTTCGCAGTCACTCACTCTCCATACACAACAAACTCTTAATATATAATGCTTGCATTCTCTCTGTTATCACATATGCATGTCCAATCTGGGGCTTCACTTGCAAAACCAATATGAACAGCCTCTCTAGTACCCATTACAAACAGCTCCGTTACATCAGGAACGGGTCTAGATACCTCAAAAACTCCACAATCCTCAAGGATCTGAAAACGACTTCACTCAAACATCGCATTAAACACCTTGCGAAAAAATTCTACAATGACATTAATCACATTCCAAATGAACTCATTTATGAGCTACCTGACTACGATGCTTGCAGTCCATCCAACCGGAAAAAACCAAGGTACTCCACTATTCTTGATGAATAGTCCTTCCGAGCTATAATTCTTACCTCAAAATTTTTCTCTTTAATTAAAAAAAAAAATATATATATATTATTATATAATTTTTTACTGATAATTTTATATTGACTTTTCTCCTAAACTTCCCTTAACATCTTTACTTTACCTCGTCTGGCATATTTTTGTTTTTTTTGAACTATGAACTATTTTTACTTTTATACTTTAACTAGTAAATTTTCATTATTTTATAGATATACTTAACACTATCCTATTTTATGTAGTCATTTGGACTACGGCTAGACATTTCATATGGCTCTCTCAGGATTTGATATACACCTACTCAAAGCCAGGGTGTGCAGTTGCTTCGCAACTTGGAAGCTCATTGAACCTATCACAAGTTCACAAGTTCAAGTTGTTAATTTTACACCTTTAGCATTTAAAAGTAATATTTATAATATAAGTTGACTTTTTTGTGAATTTTAATGAAAGTATGTGTAAAAAAATTACATTTATTCATCTTATATAATGATGATTTTTTTTTTTTACAGATTTCTACATGTGTTGGAAAGTGCTTCATAATCTATGCTTGATACATGACTTTTTGTTCTTTTTTAAGTTTAATAAGAGTCTTCCTTCGAGCGCTGCGATAAAAAAAACTTTACACTTTGTGAGCATTGTTATAAAAAAGTAATATATATATTGGATGACTTTTAATTTCAGAAATTGGTTCTCTGGAAGTCCAATCACAATTTTCAGTCATATTTTTGCATTTTAGAGCGTTTTTGAATTTATTTTATACCATTTTATTTGCTGTCTTATATGAAACCGAATTAATTTATGAATAAATTAAATTTTTAATGTTTTTTCTAAAATTTATTTATGAGTATTGTTTGTTTATTATATAAAATTGTTCTCCCAAAGCCATTTATTTGATAAATTTTGCTTCTTATTTTTGTAATTGGTAATTCTAAAGACATTAATCAGTTTTGCAAAATAACTTTGCGTTTGATTAGTACAAGCTAAATAATTAATTCATTTTTAAAATTTCTAAACGTATTTTGTATTTGGAATGTATTTTTGAAAATACATGCATTTTGTATTTGGATATTTTAAATTTGTAAAACATTTTGTATTTTGTATTTTAAGTTCTAAAACTATTGAATTTTATATCGAAAATGGTTTTTAGATGTATTTTGTACAGCTCTGACTTCCATAAACATGCGTATCATATCAAAAAATATTTAGATATTATAAAGAATATTTTGGAAACATATTCCATTAACAATTTTTTTGCATTTGTTCGTTAATAATGTGAAGAATAATAAATATATGCTTTTACAAAGTCTGAGAAAAAGAACGTAATCTAAATACCGGCTGGTTATAATATAAGTATCTCTATTTGGAGCTGTCTGTAGCTCAAAGGAATAACCAGAATGAATCCAAAATCGGTACAATTAATATTAGAGAAGGGGGAAGAAGAATGGAACAATAAAAAAATAAATGCAATAAATGCCGACAGATGGCGCTTTTGAATGTGAAATATAATGTGCAATATTGTGTACCATGGAGGTGCCGCAAACCTCAATGACTTACCGCATATCACAACATGTGCGAAACATCACTCCTGATGCGTTGCATTCCTGTCGTGCACCGCTTAGATTGTGTCCTCCAACACAATGGCCATGTGGAACCTGAACATGATCGGCATCGCCATGCGAAAACGTAACCACATTCACTGTGACATTTTCCAATAAATTAGGTGTGCCATCTGGTTTGACGCCTTAATTCTTTGTTCTTGTACACTATATTGCCAAAGGTGATTGGTCACTTGCGATTTTAGACGTTTTGTTAACTATCTAGAAAAATACATGAGGAATTAACCTGAAACTGTAGGAGTGTAAACAGTACAGTATAGGTTATATATTTCCGTGAAGATTTTTTCACGAAACCCTATAGGGGACTGTCAACAAATTGAAAAATAACAAATATCTTTTGGATAACCCTGTAAAAACTAATGTAGCAAAGGAGTTCAAACTTCAGATTATTAATAAGTGGCTTATTGTAATATACTGTGTTCATTTTTATGAGGACAGCATGTTTACTCGGAGAGAAATTATGGTTTTTATAAAAACAGTCCCAAATTTCGCGTAGTTTTTTGCTTATAATTTGCAGAGTTCTTAATATAAAAAAAAGTTCTTTTCAGAAAATATGAGAAACAACATTCTACATAACACTCTGCAATTAGAATTAAAAAATAATAATAATTGGATGAAAAATGAGCAGGTTTACTAAAAAATGTTTCACTGCGCATGCGCGAATGCAATCAAAATATAATAGGCATAATGTATTAGCTAAGTATATAGAGCAACTTTTGTGAAAGTCTCAAAATAATAGCTTGAAAATTCTGAAAATTATCGTCGATAGAATAAGCTCGAAATCCGTTGTTCCCAAAAAGAAGCAAAAATATGAGGGGTTGTATCAAATATCTGTTGATTAGTACCAAGATAGCGTACACAATATTGCACGCACTACTATATTTGGATACAACCCCTCATCTTTTTGCTTCCTTTTGGGAACAACGGATTTCGAGCTTCTTCTATCGACGATAATTTTCAGAATTTTCAAGCTATGATTTTGAGACTTTCACAAAAGTTGCTCTATATAATTAGCTAATACATTATGCCTATTATATTTTGATTGCATTCGCGCATGCGCAGTGAAACATTTTTTAGTAAACCTGCTCATTTTTCATCCAATTTTTATTATTTTATAATTCCGATTCCAGAGTATTATGTACAATGTTGTTTGACATATTTTCTCAAAATAACTTTTTTTTTATATTAAGAACTCTGCAAATTATAAGCAAAAAACTTGGTGAAATTTGGGTCGGTTTTTATAAAAACCTTAATTTCTCTTCGAGTATACATGCTATCTTCATAAAAATTCCCACAGTATATTACAATAAACCACTTATTAATAATCTCGAGTTTGAACACTTTTGCTACATTAGGTTTTACAGGGTAATCCAAAAGATATTCGTTCTTTTTCAATTTGTTGACAGTCCCCTATGGGGTTTCGGAAAACATATTCACGGAAATATATAAGCTATACTATACTGTTTACACACCTGCAGTTTCAGGTTAAATCCATTTTTCTAGATAGTTAACAAAACGTCTAAAATAGCAAGTGACCAATCACCTTTGGCAATATAGTGTATTACACATTACATTTCACACTCAGTAGCACCATCTGTCGGTAATTATTGCAATTATTTTTTTATTGTTCTATTCTTCTTCCCCTTTCTCGAATAGTAAGTGTACAGATTTTGGTTTCATTCGGGTTATTCCTTCGAGCTACAGACAGCTCCAAATAGAGATACTTATATTATAACCACCCTGTAAATCAAATAAATAGTTTACATTTATCTAAATAACAGATAAATGATAAATGTTACTATACTATTGTTTCAAAAGGCTTTTTTGGCACCACTGTTTCTGAAGAGCAATATTCACCTTATTTAATTGCAGAATTTCTGTCATTAAATAGGAGGGATATTTTTTCAAGGTCCGTTTAGTTGTGAAATAAAACCACAGTAAAAATCAAAACTGTTTTATTTGGAACATTTAAATATTTTAAAAAAGAAACAGAACCAAATTCACAATTTTTTAAAATAATTTCACGAGCTCGCGCTTTCTATCAAGCATAAATCCAAGCGGTGAAGATTCGGGTTTGGTGACCACATCGTATTTACGTATTTTAGCGGAAATTGTTTAGAAAAATCACAAATTGCAGTCGTGAAATTAGACGGGATTTTCAAGATAAAAATTGAATGCGTGTAAAAGAGTGTTTTTTTTAAACTATTTTTATTTTTATATTTATTTTTCGAAATGTAAATAATACATTTTCTTTCTAGTTACCATCAATTTTAATTATTTTTTTTTCGCGCGTGGTGTTGTTGATAACATAGCCGTGTTTGAATTCTGCCGAAGTCAACGTGCTGTACACTGTTAAAAAAAAAAAAAAGAAAAAAGAAAAAAAAAGTGTAATTTTGACAGAAAAACATTGTATTTTATACGAAAAAAAAACCGTTTTAAAGAGAAACAGTTTTTTCTGTTAAAAAATTTTGATTTTGTAACTTTTACAGAAAAAAAAAATCTAGTTTTACTGGAAATATACAGATATTTTCTGTAAAATAATCGGTTTTCCACTTGCTTCAAAATTGATAGTTTTTTTTTCCTGTGAATTTGAGAGATTTTTTCCAGTGTACTCCACTGATTTTTGTTTTTGGCATCATTAATTTTTTTGTAATTCAAAATGTAAATAATACATTTTGTTTTTAATTATTCTTATCCATATTTGGTGTTTTTAACAAAAATTGCATATAACAAGTTTGTAATTGGAAGAATGCTCTTAATATTTACTACAAATTCGGGAAAAAAATAATATCAATTCTTCGATGTCCAGTTTTAAAGTTTCTTTTACAGAGAATAATGATTTTTCTCATGAATTTTTGTTATGAAAAGTTTTAATAATTAATTTAATATACATGCTATGGAGTATTAGTGCAATTTGGAAATTTAATCCAGTTTTATTTAGTCGAAATATTAATGTAGAACAACAAGAAGAAAGAGTAAATATAGATTTAGCTATATTATTAGAGTTTTATTTAAGGATATTGTAACCTTAAAATGCTGCATATGAAAAAGCATATACGTATTTTAATTTTGCTCAACATTTTTAATTATAATTTCGAAGCAAGATGTAACAACGATTGTTTAACTTCTATAACCAAATTTTCTGATTAAAAGGCTAATAATTATTTTCCTAATGAGAAATTTTAATAATAATTTTTTTCATTGCACGACTAATTAGTACGGTCCTTTCATTAAACATAATGGTGAACATTTTCAATTTGCTTTCATCGACTATATTTCTAGATTTATAGAAGAGTAAAACAATATTTTCTATCTCATTTGTAATAAAAAAATTAAATTTCTAAATTTATTTGCTTTAACATGGATTTAAGTTAAATACATATTAAAGTTACACAAGAACTATCCACGGTAAAAATGAATGCTTTAAAAATTACTCAAATATTTTACAATAATTTGGAAACTAAAGATATGCGAGCTCTTCAATCAAATTTTCGTTGTAAAAATATAATAACGAATTCCTCGATGGATATCTGTGATGAAAGAGCTCAGTAATTATCCCAAATAAAAATCTTTAATGAAAGAGTTTTGTAATGGATATTTAATCACTGACGATTACTATGCAACAAATAATAATACAAAGTTCATTTTCAATTTTCCTTCATTGATTGTTCCTTTACTGATAATGAAAAATTATACCAATTTTCTCCTTACTATTCTTATCATCAACTCTGGATATTAATTAAGATTTAAAAGGCTACTATTAAAGTTAATATATTATTATACAATTTCAGTTAAGTTTTTATTAAAATGAAAAGCGGATTTCTCCATAGAAAAATATTTTAGACTTACTTTACTATTTTTCCAAAACGGAAAGAACTTTATGAGCAACACAATACTAATGTAGAACAATCAGAAGAAAAAATAAGTATAGATTTAGCTATATTAGTAGATGTTTAGTTGAAGCTATTGTAACATTAATATGCCCATATAACGAAGCATATGTTTTAATTTTGCTTAATATTTAATATTTTTAATTTTATTTTAGAAAATTAATTAAGATTTCACTATAGGTTGTAAGTTAAAAATGCCAACAGTAATCGAATGTCTTTTATCATACTGCCTTGCTAAAGAGAGTGTAATAATTTTCCTAATAGCTATTTCTATATAGCAAGATCTTTGAAATTAACACAGATAAAATGTTTATAGATGGATGTTTTCATTATACATATTTAACCAATATGACTAATTGACTAACAGTAATTATGGAAAGCTTATTTTTATTTATTTTACCTGGATTGTACAACTGGAGATAAAAAATATTTCAAAAATAATTTTATATTTTTAATTTTTATTTCGAACAGAGATACAATTAATTTCTAGAAATAAATTTATTAGTTTAAATACAAGTTAACTAAAGTTGATGCTTTCTTGGCTAGAACTGCTTAGAAACGGATCACTGACCAGACAGCTAAATTCCCAATTAAACTAACAATCTGAGATTATAAAGCTTACCTGAAATTTAAAGTAAAGTAACCTACATTGAGATAAATCACTGTGTTTTTTAAAAAATATTTCGAAACAAATCAAGATTATTAGCAGTATTTCAAGCAGTAATTAGTATCAGTATTGTTAATATATAGCCATTAGTTTTTAGCGGTACGAATACAAGATATCCTAAAACGGACGAAACGTTTTAAATGATGTTATTCCTAAAAAATCAATAAGTAAGTGGTGGCATATATTGAATTTAATTTCCAGGAGAGTAGTGAATGAAGTCAATAATTTTTTTGCTACGGTTTCTTGATTATGTTCCAAATATCACTGTTAGATCATCAAATATTACTGGCACTGCATTGTCTAAAGCTGTAATATTGCTCGAAATAATCTTTCACTTTCAAAAATGTAAATCATATTTATAGCGTTTCAGCAGCTAAACAGAATTAAGGTTATAGCTGAGTGAATTTTGATCCATCTTTATGTGTTATTTTTAGCGTTTCAACATTTTATGATAGCTCCATCTATCGGTGATATTCGAACTAGAACGAAGATTAGGCGTAAAGGAATTCCCGACTTAACACATTAATCTCCTGCAAGAATAATTTCAATAATTAATTGTCACCGTTTACTTCTTGTTGAATTTTAAATATGTTCATTCCATCTTAGGATACCATGTACCATGAATAATTCTAAATTATAGGTGCAGTTAAATAAGGATTAACGGAACATATACCGCTTATTGTAATAATTTCCCGATGTATTAAACCGTTGTAATTTGTTTCCGTATAAAATTCTCCAGTTAATGGAATACTTTACTGTGAAGCAACCCGCTTAAAGAAATGATTCTTAATAATAACATTTCCGATTTCACCCTAATTCATTCAGTTTTGTTGTACAAAATTTGCCGTTTAAGTACAAAAAAGACTGCATATTCTCTAAATAGCTGAAAGCCTCTTAAAGAAATCCATTCGACATTCAGTAGTGTATGCGCAATCACAAGATTGCAGGGATTTATTGAAAAAGAGGAAAGAAAATGTGTGCCCACTGTTGCTACCCTGCTATATTCTGTTTCATTTTCTGATTAAAAGGCGAATAATGATTTTCCTAATCAGAAATTTTAATAATCAACATAAATAAAAACTTTTTTTCCATCACATGACTAATGAATAGGTTCTTTGACTAAACATAATGGCAAAAAATTATTTACAGTTTGCTTTCATCGACTATATTTCTAGATTTAGTCTAGAATTTATAGAATTACATGGTATTTCCCATTTTTATTTGTAGTAAATCTCTTGCAAAAATGGTTAAATTTCTAAATTAAATGTCTTTCATTTGGATTTAAATTAAATACATTTTTTAAATTGCACAACAACTATCCCTACTAAAGATTAATGCTTTAGAAATTACTGAAAAGTGTTACTATAATTTGACTATTTTGCTGAAAAAGGAGCCCGCAATGCTCCCGTAAGTGGATTGATGTTCTCTCAGAAAGTTGAAGATTTAGAGCTAGGATTGATAAATGGATAAGCATCCCACGAGGGGGGGGGGGGTTAAGCTTTAAAGCTTTATAACATTAGTGCAAGCTAGGTGGGTTAAATCTAGAATTATAAAAATCAAAGCTATAAATGGCTGGTTGTGCAGATGGAAAGAAAGAAAATCAAATTTCATGAAAAAAATAATATTACGGTGAAGCAAGTAATGCTGACGCAGTCTCAGCAAATCATTAGATAAATAATGCATTGCTTGTTTTATTTCAAGATCAGAGTACATCTTGTATTTATAACTATGACGAAAAACCCCTTATTATAACAAAATTCCTGATGGTACTTAGTGTTTAAAAGGAGAGAAAGTTGTTAGAGGGAAAATTCCAAGAGCCAAATTGACTATTTTATGCTGAGTAATATTGATGGTAATACTAAAAATGCCACTCTTTGTAACTGGAAAATTTAGACGCTCACGATGCTTTAGAAGCATAAAAGTCTATCTCAGTTCAATAGCGACCAACGAAATACACGGCTGATTCATGACGTTTGAAACGTCACACGGAGAGGATCATCTTTAAACGGCGATTTCTACAAAGCGGCTCACCCATAGTTTTGTGCCAATCGCCGTGTAAAGATGATCCACTCCGTGTGACATTTTAAAAGTCATGAACCAGTTGGGTATCTCGTTGGTCGCGGTTCAATACGATACTAATTACAGCTCATGAATGACTTCTATGCTGTTTCAAAAGTGGTTAGTGCTTTTCGACAGTGACATGAAGAAGACGAAAATAAAACCTATTTTTGTTTTATTGATAATTGTGCCTCTCACAGAATGAATGTAAGACTAGAGAATATAGTAGTTCATTTTTTGCCTCCTAACACTATATCTCTCATACAACCCACGGACCAAGGAATTATATACATCTCTTTTAAAAATAAATTACATAAGCGAAGTCGTAGAAAAGATTGTAGCTTTCATAGATTATAACACTGAATTTTGTAATAATAATTCCACTCAAATAATAAAGCAGAATTTCAATTCTTTCAGCAGTTCATATGATCAACAAATCGTGGAATAATATTTCCTCTAAATTAGTGCTCCCGATGCGATACGTATTTCAGTTATACGTTTAACCGATATACGTATATACGTATAATACGTATTTAAGAAATACGTGTACCTTAAACTTTACGTTTAAACGTATCCAGATACGTATAAGCGTATATGGGTTAAACGTATAATTCAATTATACGTGTAATTCAAGTATACGTATATTTCAAGAATCGTATTTACTTTTAATGCTAATGGATCTCATCAGTGTTACGTCAGTGAACGGAGAACAAGTTGGAAATCGGTGGCAATACTTTAGCAATCTGTATAATATGTTTCATACATAGAATCTTGTTATTTTTCCCTATAAATGATTATCTATATAGAGGGTGTCCACTTATAACCTGACCGACCTTTATTTCCGCAACCGTTGGTCCTAGATGCATACTTCCAATTACAAAAATGTTTTAAATAAGGTAAAGAATTATTTTTAAAGCGATTTGGTTCAAGAGAAACATTTATTAAAAAATTACGAAATTTAAATTTTTATACGGTTCCCCGGTCCTATAAGTGATATTTAGTAAAAATTTACTGTGACACTAACAAGTAAGACAAAAAAAGTCCCATTCATCTACGATTAAAACTGACCGAGTAATAGCTGTTTAAAGTTGGATTATATTTTTTGCTGCGAAATAGGTGTCATTCACAAATATAGTAGAAATATAAATATCGTAAGATATATAAAAAAAAGTAGTTGAGAGTAAAATTAACATTGCAATCTAATATAAATGTGAAATCTATAATCATTCTGACATATTAATGCAAAATATACAATTTGTACTGAACATATAAGAGGATAAAAATAACAGAATTTTTGTTAAATAAAAGGATGAAAAACAACAGCCTCAATTAAGATTTTAAAATGCTGTTAGATTACACAGTCTTTCAAATTTTGGGTTGTGCCATGTTTTTTAGCTTTTGAAAATTGATTCTTATGTATTTTTTAGCGCTGAATCCGAAAATGACTTTCATTTTAAACCATCACATCAGGAGTTTTCTCAAATCGCAAATTTCAAAGTTAAAAAGCTCAAAGATAAAATTGATCCCCCTACCCTCCCAACCTCATCGGACCCCTGAGCTATTTAGTTTTAAGAAACCCAGTATAAGCCAAAAAATTGAAAAAATTATTGAATAAAATAAAATAAACTGAATAAAAAGTCTTACATCTATTTTACAGTATCAGATTTTTCTCTATTTTTTAACCTTGAAATTTACGATTTGCGAAAAATCTTGACATGATGGTTAAAAGTGAAGCTATTTTTTTTTTTATTCAGCGTTAAAAAATACATAAAACGTAATTATAAAAGTTTATGTTATCTAATCTAAAACTCTTTCTTAAACTTGTTGAAGGTAATCTATCCAAATTTTTTTGTGTTATCCTCTAATATAAGTATGTATAAGATGGTAAGCGTCGAAAATCATAATAATATTACATTGTCATCGGATTTAAGTCAGTATATAAAATTTAACTTCGATCGGACATTTGAAAGTGAGTTAAAGTTCGATTACAAATTTTAAACTGGAAAGACGATCGCTGCAAGTTAAATAAAACCTTGTGAAAATAATATAATTTTTGTTAAAAGAAATCATAGCTTCAAATCCTTACAAAATAAAACATATGTTAAAAAAACAATTATTTTAACTAATCTGAAACTTAACTAATAAAATTTAACTCAATGACCCTTGAAAGCATGGCCGAAATCATCTGTTTTGAGATGCAAAAAAGTGGTATAAGTCATGAATTTCAAAGTTTCATAACTCGGTCAATTTTAATGTTAGATGAGTGGGACTTTTTTTTATCTTACTTGTTAGTGTCACAGTAAATTTTTACTAAATATCACTTATAGGACCAGGGGACTCTATAAAAATTTTAATTTCTTAATTTTTTAATAAATGTTTTTCTTGACCCAAATCGCTTTAAAAATAATTCTTTACCTTATTTAAACCAATTTTGTAATTTCATTTTTGTGTTAGTACCTGTAAATTTCGATTACTTATAGCCTGACAAACAATCGTCACTGCAGGTTTCAGAACGCAATAACACAAGTTTAAAATGACTTGCCTTCTCTTTTCTTTTATGCAGTGAAACGTATTTTTAAAATATTTTTAATACAGAAAAAAGTATTCTTAAATAAAATAAAAGTATGTTTAGTTAGTTATTTGTTACGGCCGATTATCGTCATTAGGGATATAGGCCGGTGGCGGGAGTGCCCTCTGTGGGGGTCTTTAAAATAAAAATAAGTTTATGAAACTTACCAGGAGTTGGATTGATCATTGTCAGTATAAAATATGAAGTCAATGTAAGTTTATGTTCTGCAATACTAATGTTTCGGGTTAAATGTCCACGAAATAAATCAAAATAAGCTATGTGTGTGTGTTACAGATATGCGAAAGTTAAATCATTTCATAATTAATAGTTTAGATTTGAGGGGGAAAATAACAAAATCTAAACTAAGGAAAAAATATTCCGATTTTTTTTTCTTTTTTTTTTTTGCAAGTACCGACTGCACAGGACACAGCGGGTGTTTATCAAAGCCTCTGATCCTCAGACCCAGGGCTAGAGAATAGATAGAGAATATATTCTCTAACCCTGCTTAGACCAGCAGGAGAAAGGCATAATTTTTTAAGCAATGAACGAAAACCATTTAAACGTTGATACGTTTAACCGCTGGTGTAAGATCCGTATATACGATGTACCGTATATGCTGTTTCGTATAATACGTATAACCGCCTTGGTCGTATCATACGTATCCAAAATCTGCACCCCGTATAATACGTATTATACGTATACTCGTATAAACGTTTAATAGGGAGCACTACTCTAAATAAATAATAAAGTATTTCTCTAAATGCAAATTTACAAAAGACGCAAGAAATGATGATTAAAATGGTAAGATACAATGGTAATTACAATGTATTTAAACTATTTAATTTCAATACCTTATTATTTATAGAAATTAATTAAATATTATCATACGAATGTCTTATTTATGAATGTCATTTATAAATAAGTAAACAATTTAAATTTCTTAATTTTGTTATATTTCAAACACCATTTGAAGCGTAGGAAACAATCTTGAAGAATGTTTCTCTTGTTTTGGCAGAGGGCTTTAAACTAGCCCTTTTTCAGCGCGCTTTAGCGCCTGAACCCTTTGTCAAAAAATTAAAGTTACTTTTGCAATATTTGGATAATGTTGTGGACTTTAATTTTGTAATTAATGTTCTTTGATAAAACGAACAGTTTTGAGTAATCGAAGGTAGGAAAGGGCCGTTATTCTTGTATTGGCTCGAAGGTCAAAAAGTCGTTTTTTTTTCCCAGCGCTATTTAGGGCCTAAACATTCCGTCAGAAATTAAAGTTAATTTATGAATTTTGTAGAAAATATTGCCTACTTTAATTTTGTAACAGATGTTTTCTCGATAAAATGCATAGTTTTTGAGAAATCGAGGGTGAAAGATGAAGTTTCTCTCGTTTTGGTCTGAAGGTCAAAAAGTTGTCTTTCTTCAGCGCGCTGTAGCGCCTAAGGCCTTTGTCAGAAAAACAAAGATAATATATGTATTTTATAGGAAATTTTGTCTAATTTAATTTTGTAATTGGATTTATTTTAATAAAATGCACAGTTTTCGAGATATAAGCAAAAAAGCGATTTTCTTGACATTTGACCTTGAATATCTGGAGACGCGGACACGAGATTATATGAGACTTTTTAGCTTACTTTAAAATGTCAAAACAAAGATTTTTGCAATTTTCCAGCTTGTTATCTTTCATTCCGAGGTTTACCCTTTTTTTCACCTTTTTTGACTGGGCTATAAGGACAGATTGCCCAAAATAACTTTATTGGTTTTATTACATCTGAAAACGTGGAAATCCACCTAACAACAGAAGTAAAAAAAATTTCGCGATTTCAATACTTTCTTTTCATGTATATAAAAGAAACTAAAAAAATAAGCAATTCGCACAACATTCTAATTTTTTTAAGGGATAAATCGTTAAACACCATATTTAAACTCATAAAATAACGTTTTTCGTTAAAACAGATTTTTATCATACTTAAGTATCAATCATCCACAATATAACAAAACTTCCTTGAACGTTGTTGACAGGAACATGACTGTGTTGTTTTTTACAGTATGCAAATCTATAATAAAATAATGTAAAAAGCTACCATCATTTTTCAAATATCTGAAACATCAAAGAATGTAACACTTTGGAAAGTTTTCTTTTCTCTTAAGAAATGTTTTTCGTTTTTGAAAGAAAATATATAAAATAAAATATTAGTTTTTTCCAAAATGTATAGTGAAGTATCCGCCGTTAAGTGAACGTCTATTGTGTCAGGAATTATGTAAAATCATTATATTTAATAAATAAACGCAGTATAAATGTGTATTCAACATGATATTGCGTCAAACATGTTTGAATTTTATTTATTCATCACATATTCATTCATATTCCTAAGTGAACGCCTATTGTGTCAGGAATTATGTAAAATCATTATACTTAAATAAACACAGTATAAATATGTATTCAACATGACATTGCCTCAAACATGTTTGAATTTTTATTTACTTTTATGTATATTGCAACTTAACACGATATTGTGTAATCTTGAAAAATGATATTCTAACAACTTAAGAAATGTGAAAAATGCGCGAAAAAAAAATAAAATTGTGAGTGTAAATATTTAATCATTATATTTAAACTCATGAAATATTTTTTTTTTTAAGAAGCTTCTACAACATTTACATACGCACCAATAATCATAAAAAATATGAGAAATGTTTCTTTAAGGTTTGTTGACAGGAACGCGATTCTTTTTTCGTCATTATATTGCTAACCTATAATAGAATTCTGTAAAAAGCTATCGCTTTTTTCTCAAATTTTTGAAACATTAATGTATTTGAAGCTTTAGAAAATGTTCTTTTTTCAGAAGTGCTTTTTTTTGAAAGGGAAAAAATATCAATGTAAAGTAAATAGTTTCTTTTAAAATGTATTGGGATGATGGCCATTTATTTTCATCATATTCACTATAAAAAGTCTTTTAAGCATATAATTGTATATTTAAATTATTTTCGTAAACTTTTTGACAGTGAAAAGGCTTTTTTATTTCCATCAATTTTACAATAGAAGTTATATTGAAAGTTTCACTGGTCGTTTTCGATTGTATTTAATGCATTATGGAATTATTCTATTGAAGCGCATACGTTCTTGTTAATAAAATAAAATTATAAAATAGTTAATGATCAAACTTCAATTTCATAAATGTACCATGCAGAAAAAAAAAAAAAAAAAAAAAAAAAAAAAAAAAAAAAACGATCCGTACGGATGCTATAATTTCAGATCTACCTTGAGAAACAGAGAGAGAGAGAAAACAAATTTTTACCACTTCTGAATTAGTTGTTGAATCCTTTAACTTTAAAGGGAAATATCACCTATTTATGCATATATGCTATAATAATTCATTTATGTAATCACTTTTTGTTTTTAATGTATATTTTGCACAGTGAAAAATTCCTATTCAGCAATTTCCATCAATAAACCGAAATTTATTCGATATCTTTTGGCCTGCACTGTATATGATCTATAGCATTTGTACACAGCAAGTAATATGTAAAAATTTAGTTAAATTTAAAAACGCACTTCCAGCAATTATCGTTCATAAACAGTTACTGTAACCGAATTATTTTGTGTGTCCCTGTAAATGAACAATGAATGTTGTGCCCACCATATTCTATAGTAAGCCTCTTGTAGTACATATTAGTGATATATATCAATTTTGGTATTTTTGAAACAGTGCAACATCATTAAAATACATCGCAAGCGATTTTTATTCATAAACCGTAATGTAACGGAATTCTTTTCAGTAACCCTGTAAATGAACAATAAATGCTACACACTTCGTTTTTAATACCAGGCATGGCATAGTAAACATAAATGACATATATCAATTGCACGGACAGACAGACAGCAGACAGTAGACAGACGACAGGCAGACAGACAAACAAACCGGATTCAAAAACACTTTTCAACTATGTTGGAAAGTGTTAAAAAGATAGAATCTAATTTTTTAAAATAAAAATTAAAAGTTTTACTGTTATGAAAAATGCATGGAAGCAAAAACTCCTGGAGTCAACTGATAATCACCATATTTTAACTGAAGAAATAAGGTTTTCTTATTTTTAAACATAAGAGCTACATAATTAGCCTTAAAAAATTTGAGAAATCCTTAGTTAAGCTTAGCTGACAGTAACATGACACTTTTCCTTATTATTATGCAAATATATAATAGATTTCTCTAAAAAGCTACTATTATTTTTGAATTCTTTGAAACATTAAAGCATTCGAAGCTTTAGAAAATTTTCTTTTTAAAAGATTACTATATGTTGTGAAAACAGTAAATCAACGTAAAATGTTAGTTTCTTTTAAAATGTATTATGATGATATCCATGTTTTGTACTACATCCATAATAAACAGTTGTTTGAGCGAAAAATTGTTTATTTAAATGCTTTTCGTAAAAGGTTTAACGATGAAAAAGCATTTTCATATTTGCATGATTTTTTTTCAATAACAAGCTTCAGAAATTTCCGGTCTTTACGAATTTATGTAATGTTAATGCAGCATGGAATTATTCTGTTGAAGAAGACATATTTTTTGGAACAAAATAAAATCTTAAAATGGCTTAAATATTGATAAAATAAATAAAATAAACAGACGGATCGAATATGTATTGAGTTACAAAAGAACATTACACAATGACAAAAACATAGTAACTGAACTGAAAATAGAATATCACTTATATTTATAAATTCGTCTGGGATTCTGCAGTCATTTTCCCGGACGTGAGAGAAAGCTTACACAAAAGTATAATCCAATAAAATTTAAGATGTAATGCTACGATTACAATTACGATACGATATACTAACAATTATCAAACTTAAATGTAATAAAATAACCATTGGGGAAAAAGCATCAGTTATAACGGGAGAAAAAAAATCACGCAAGTAGGATTTTTTATCAATTCTGAAACAGTGGTTGAACCATAAATTAAAACATAAAAACGTCTTAAAACCCCCATAAAATAAGAATTGCGCTTGGCCTTTCGAAAGAACTTTGTTTTTTATCGTCAGACGCAAAGAAGACGTGCTACTATTGTGAAGGCAGAAGCAAGACATTATATACCGGGTGTCCCAAAAATGACTGATGGATTTTAAAATTCAATAACTTGCAAACGGTGACAGATATTAAAAAAATCCTTGCAGGAGGGTTATGTATGATGTCAGGAGTTTTCGTACTGTGATTCTTGATTTTAGTTCGAATTTCAAGCAATAGATGTCGCTGACAGCGATTAGCGTTCCGCATATTCCGAAACTAACGCCACTCAGCATTTATGCACCGCCCCCTGAATACTAGGGCTGTTTTTTTAATCAGAATTTGGACCGTTCCTTTTTTCTTTAACACCACTAATTTATAAAAGTTTTCTTCGCCTAGTTTTTTTGAGATCAAATAAGTCAAAGATAGCTTTTAGATATTATTGGTGTTAAAGTTCGAAGGACAGTACAAACTTAAAAAAAAAAAAAAAAACATGCGACAGTCGTCATTTTTGTCAGCGCGCAGGCCTAGTATTCAGGGGGCGGTGCATCAATGTTGAGGGGCGTCAGTTTGTGCCTCGACTGAACGCCAGTCGCTGTCAGCGCCATGTATTGTTTGAAATTCGAACTAAAATCAAGAATCACAGTAAGAAAACTCCTGACATCATACATAACCCTCCTGCAAGGATTTTTTTAAATATCTGTCACCGTTTGCAAGTTATTAAATTTTAAAATCCATCAGTCATTTTTGGGACACCCGGTATATTCTTGCTTCTGCCTTCAAATTAGTAGCACGTCTTCTTTGTGCCTGACGAAGAAAGACAAAGTTCTTTCGAAAGGCGGAGCGCAATCCTTATTTTATGGGGGTTTTAAAAAGTTTTTATGTTTTTATTTTTATCACACCAGTTTTTCAATACTTTAAAGTGATTGAACCAATTAATTTTAAAAAGAAATGCCGGATATTTAAGCGTAGATGCTAAAACAATTTATATATTTCCTTACTATTTATTTTAATATAATTATAAATAAGAAAAAGTATCTCTATTAGAATCAGCAAAGCAAAGATATCCCATAAAATAAGTAACCATAGAAAAACACACGCACAGTGCTGCATCTATTTACATAGAAATTCTTTGTAATGTATCAGAACAGGCGTTTAGCTTAGATACTGGTTCCGTTATCAGAGGACCTAATCGCTTAATTATATGCCACAGATAGTTTTGTGGGAACTTCAAGATGTAGAAGTTTGGCTGATTATTACACTTTAACCCTCTGACTGTCCAGCAAAAGGGCAAAATTGTAATGTTGTGTTCTCGGCATATTATTTTAAATGTTAAAAAAAAGATGATTATTCCAACATTATATAAAAAACTTAATTATACATGTGAATCGAATCCTTGAGAATATTTATCATTACTCAATGCATTAAAACTGAATTGTATATGTATAATTATAATGCATTAAATAATGATTGTATTGCATTACACTGCATATTACATTAATTACCTTGCATTATTATTGTATTGCACCGAAGCTTAGTGAACGTTATAATACGGGCTTGTCAGTAGTGAGAGGGTTTTAAGCGGCATTTTTCTTAGCTGGAAAAAAAAAGGAACTAGTGAAACGTTTCTGGAGATGTTTAATTTCAGGAATTATTTCAAACTAATTAAATGTGATTAACTAGCTTTAGCAATACTGCAAATCAAATTTATATGAAATAACGGAGAATTTACTGGTAATCATTCATCTTCAGACGTCTAAATTTACAGGTAGCTGTTTACGAGATTCTGTTGAAAAACAAAAAAATATTCTGAAAATTTACAGTACACTCTCTAAATTTACATGCTCAAAAAACCCTGCAGAATATGCAGTTTTACAGGAAAAAAAAAAAGACAGCAATACGACAGTTTAGCAATGAAAAATCCACTTGTTTGTTACTCAGACAGTTGCATTTTTATTACTCATTCTATGTATAAATTATAACATCGCACTGATAAAAATTACACTTGCCCCTTGATTTTATGTATCAGTTTAGAAGAGATTTGTGCAGAATTATTGGAGTTATCGTGTCCATAAAAAAGTGACACACACACACACACACACACACACACACACACACACACACACACACATATATATATATAAAGTTTTGAATTGGGGCTGGTTTTGAGTTCAGGGAGTTATGATCGGCGTAGATCTGCAAAAATTTTTCAAAAATTCCAACTTAGGGGAGAATGTAATAGGTAGTATTTCTTACGAAATTTACCTAAAACAAACAAACAAAAAAAAAACATGAAAGACAAAAAGAGAAAGAAAATTTGAACATAAATTTTAATTGATTATAGAAAGTGACATGTTAATACTTCAAGATTAAATTAAATTCCTGAAAACAAAATAGTTCAATACTTTCTTTGACTTTGCATACTAATTATTCTTTTGTAATAAATAATGGAAAAAATTACGATAACGATAAACAATGACTTTTTAATATTTTGAGAACAGGTTTTAACTATCTATTAAAATTTTAAACAAGATAAAAAATAGTTTGAAAACATTACGTATTTTGCATTGAGTTCAAATTAAATATCTTTATAACTTTAGAATTCTAAATTAAAACGAATTCATATTTCATTTTATTTTGAATGGTGAAATAGCAATTAATTATATTAAGAATAATTTTTAAGGAGAAACAATTACATTTCTTTTATGTTTAAATCTGACAAAGGGAAATTTTTTTAAAATTTTTTTTCCAATAAACTGAAAATATAAAGGCATTCTAAAAATCTTAATTAAAATACAACTGTAATTTTCTTAAAAGAAAATGTTGATAACAGTTGTTAAACTGGAAAATCTGACAGAAAAAATAATTGTTGGTAACATAATAAATGTTTTTAGGTAGTCTTTGCCCCTTTGTTATTTAAAACATTTCCTTTTTGTAATTTAAATTAATTAATTTTATGATAAATGAAAGAACTGACTTATTCGTAAATTTTGTTTACATTCTGAATTGATTAAGATAAGCAACTAACTTTAAAAAAGTTTTAATTACCTTCATGGTGAATACGACATTCATAATTTATTCATCTGCATAATTACATACTGCTTTTCCTTAATTACATATTAAACTGTGAAATAAAATAAATATTCCTTGATCTAGCAAGATGATTTACAAAAAATATCACTTTTTCAGAGTTATCCACGATTTCGAAACGCGTTCCTTTATTTTCAGATACCTCATAAACCAATAGATTTCGGAGATTTAAAAATGAATTTCTAATAATCAAATTTTAATTGCTTAATAGGCGAATAGCAAACATAGTGAAAAAGTACCCAAGCCGGGACTCGAACACGGGTCATCAGCATAGCGTACTGACGTTCTACCAACTCAACCACTTGGGAACGATACTCAGCAGTTTGTAGCCCTGCCAACATGTTATAGTGAGAAAGTTCCAAGCTGAGTATCGTTCCCAAGTGGTTCAGTTGGTAGAACGTCAGTGCGCTATACTGATGACCCGGGTTCGAGTACCGGCATGGGTACTTTTTTTCACTATGTTGGCTATTCGCCTATTAAGCAATTGAAATTTGATTATTATGGATGCAAGGCGTGTGAAATTTTCTATGGAAAAATTTCCAAAGTGTTAAATATGAATTTATAAACTAAAACTTTATTTTGCTGCCTGTAATTTTTGGTACGATAATTGTAATTTCCGGTATCAACATGAACAAGAACGAAAAATCATGCGTCATGCATAGATTATGTAACACTTTCCAACACTTCCAAAATAATTTTATTCAGCTTTACCGTAAAGTGTAAGATGATATCTAACTAAACAATTTTGAAAACACATAACATATTTAAAAATCCGATTTCAGGCATTACCAACAATATTCGGAAAAATATTCGAGCTCTTTTGTGCAGCCCTGTATATGATCTATAGATTTGTATATATACTAAATAGAATGCTAAATTATATTTCAGTTAGGAAACGCGCAGCACAGTTTAAAATTTCCCTTCTGCAATTTCCGACAATAAACAGAAATGTACTCGAGAACTTTTGTGCTGACCTGTTTACAATCTATACAATTTATACACACCAAGTAATAGACAAAAATGAGTTTAAAAACGCGTTCAGAAACTGATAAAGCATTCCCAGAAATTATTATTAACCCCTTGGGGACGAGTGACACGTATACGTGACGCATAAGATGCTCAGAATCCTCGATTATTCCCACCAGTTACTTTTTATTGTAAGATTTGCCTTATTTAATCTTAGCATTTCTGCGATTCAATTAGTCGAAAATTTCTGTTTTGAAAAACCGGTGGTAAAAGATTAAAAATTCTATAAATGACGCTCGTCGCGAAGGGGTTAATAAGCAGTACTTTAACCGAACTCTTTTGCGTGTCCCTGTAAATGAACGATGAAAGCTATGCACACGATATTCTATAGTAAGCCTCTTGTAATCCACGTTAATGATAAATGTCAATTTCAATATGTTTGAAATAGTGAAACATTATTAAAATAAACTGCAAACGATTGTTCTTCATAAACCGTAATGTAATGGCATTCTTTTGAGTATCCCTGTAAAAGAACTATAAGTGCTATGCACACCACATTCTATAATTAATCTCTTGTAGTGCACCTCAGTGATGTATATCAATTTCAATATGTTTGAAATTGTGTAACATCATTAAAATAAACCGCAAATGATTTTTCCCCTTCGACCGCAATGTAACGGAATTCTTTTGAGTGTCCATGTGAAAAAACTATAAGTGCACTTCATTTTCAATACCGAACATTCCATAGTAAGCCTCAATAACACACATGAATTGCATGACGATCCGAGTATATTTACGCGAGTTAGAGCACGGACAGACAGACAGACAGACAAACCGAATTCATAAACACTTTTCAACTATGTTGGAAAGTGTTAAAAACCTTTTTTTCGGATGTCATCAATTCTAAAGTAAACTTTTTCTTCTGCGTAACATAATTTATAAATTCAAGAGTAACAAAATAGCTGTTATTTAACGCTGTCAATTTAGCGCGACTGTCTATTGAACATGAAAATGTTTACTTGAGAAGTGATAGCATCCGAAAAATCGGTATTCTATGTTGATACTGTCTTAAGAAAATCGATTAATACAATGTAAAATTTAATTGGAAACGTTTCCGAAAATTGCGGACAGCTAAAGAAAGTTATAAAATGCTTTTTTAAATCTTGGAAATCTGTTTTTGAGGTTGCTGGATATAAATGATATGTATCTTTTTTTTTTGGAATCGTGGATTATATCTCGGAAGAGTTTTATTACACTTTCATAAACCTCCTTACTGGATCAATAAATATTTTTCTTTTGTAAGAGGGTACATAAAATTTAAATGCTTACTTACATACATGTTTACACTTACATAAACTGTATACTTCATTTATCATATATTATAAAATGAGTGTGTATGCAAATTTTATCTTAAAAACGGCAATAACGATTTCAACGAAAATTTGTATCCTACCATTTTTGGGCACGCGAAAACCATTGGACTAGGTCACATGTTCAAGAAAGTTCGATTAATGGGTCATTTTTGGGTCACTGCGGGTCAAGCTAATTTTAACTAAAAAAACTGCTCTAACGATTTTGACTAAATTTTGTATCCTACCGTTCAGGATTACGATAAGACCATTGGGCTGGGTCACATGTTCGAGAAAATTCGATTAGTGGGTCTTTTTTTGGGTCACTACGGATCAAACTAACTTTATCTAAAAATCGGCTCTAACGATTTTGACTAAATTTTGTAATTTACCGTTTTCGGGCACGGGAAGACCATTGGGCTTGGTTACATGATCGAGACAATTGGATTAGTGGGTCAGTTTGGGATCAGTACGGGTAAAGCTAATTTTATGTACAAAACGGTTCAAACGATTAAACGATTAAAACGGATCAAACGACAATTTTTTTTTATTCTAGCGTTATCGGGCACGATTGTACTATTGCACTAGGTCGCATATTGAAGAAAATTCGTTTGGTGGGTCATTTTGGGTCACTACGAGTATGGGTCAAACTAATTGTATGTAAAAAATTGGCTGAAACAATTTTTACTAAATTTTGTAACTTACCATTTTAATTACGAGAAGACTTTTGGGATAGGCCAAATGGTCGCGAAACTTTGATTAGTGGGTCATTTTGGGGTCACTATGGGTAAGATAATTTCGTCGAAAAAACCGCTCTAACGATTTTGACTAAGTTTTGTATTCTACCATTGTGGGATAGGGAGAAGACCATTGGTTCACATGTTCGAGAAAAATTGATTAGTGAGTCATTTTGGGGTCATTGCGGGTGAATGTATTTCAGTGTGAATGAAGGCTGAAACAGTTATTAGAACTTAAAAATAAAAAAATAAAGTTAACAGCAAAATAAAATTAAAAGTCTTGTATCTGGGTACAAGTAAAAATTAGTATTAAAAAAAAAACCTTTTACAAATATATATATATATATATATTCTTGTTTTGTATTTATGTGGTGTGGTTTTTAGATATTAGTTGGCTTTTGTGATATCGATTCTGCATGTGTGTTTTCATTGGAGTTTATTATATACATACATACATACATACATATACACACAGATATATACACATATATATGTGTGTATATATATATAAATATTTTACATTGCATTAAATCTTCCTTCGCGATATTTCCCTGTTTTATTCTAAATTGCCAACAGTTTCACTAATTCCTTATTCCCTAATTATATCTATCGTTAATTCTATTAAATTCCCCTTAAAATAATAATTATTTTGCCGGATTTACTAAAATTTGAAGCTTTTAATTATTCCTGAACTAAATCATGATTTCTGATCATTTCTGTGAATTCGAATGTTTTTCGAGAGCCATTTTCTTTTTCTGTCCGAGACTTTTCGCGCTATGGTTATTTTTTACTTTAAAATGCGTCTGCTTGAAATTGTCAGGACTCTTTGCTTTATCATTACCATTGGTCGTGAAATGGACTGTACGCGTATTCCTTACTCTCGCATTGGCTAGAGAGCGCGCGACGTCATGATTTGGTATTTCTCTGCTTGTTCACAAAAAGCATGTGAACACGATCTTCAGACAGTTTTTGGCCGAATTTTCAAGTGTTAAACAGTTCCCTGGCTGTGCGTTTTACTTACCATGTATTACAAATGATTTAAAACTAATACTTTGTTCGAGAGTTATGTTCGACGTATTTTAAGAACAGCTTGTGACTAATTTCTTAGAGATGGCACTGCCCATTTAAATCGTGTGTGGACTGCTTCCATGATGATTGTTTAAATAAAAGCATGGAATTATGCATCACCTTGTTTTTTACATCTTGGAGAAACACCCACTATTTTAATTCATTGCCTTGTCCAGCCACGGCACGACTGTATTCATAGTTTTACACTTCGAATGGCCGACTGTTTTCTCTGATATAATGCCGCTGCCATTATATTATTCCCAAAAGACCTTGTTTATTCCAAAAAACCAAGTTTATTACCAAAAAACCCGGTTTATTCTAGCATTTGCAGCTCTAATTGTAATACACAATCTTCAATCTCATCGATTCTCATCGATTTATATATTGTAAACTTTTTACGAAGATGATTTAATATTCCACGAGAAAATGGCAGTTTGTTAAAGATGGTGAATGACTGCAGTCGATATCAAGAATCATGGCGAGGAGGTTAGGCAATGATGAAACACCATAAGAATTTTTCCAATAATGAGCAGCCAATTTCCAGATAAATTGTTTATTAATGAAGAGGAGCGATGCCAGTAACAGTTCCCACAGTATCAGGTATAAACTTATAGCCCTCAGGCTTGACGATAACTCACTACATCATTTAATAGATCTTAAAAGGCTGTTGTGAAATTCTAAGTCGCAGAACACCAGATAACAATTTGGTCAGCACTTCAAAACACGACAAAAATCTGCTCTCCAAAATCTTGCAAGCGAGTTTTGTTAACCGCGCGTAGAGTTATTGAAACGACGTAACGTATGCACGAGCCAATGAGTGACAGACAAAATTAAGCTAAGCGAATGAGGTGCGATGGAGAAGATTTAACACGAAAGAATCCCTATCGTAGCTGCGCATTGATTTTGACGTGAAAAATACCTAGCGTGCGAAGCGAAGCATTGAATAAAAAAAATGGCTTTTAAAAACATTCGGAATGACAATAAGCGTCCTCAGAATATTATAGATTGCGGAGTTGATAAAAGTAATGAATGAACATAAAGTTTTAGATTAAGATTTGGAATAAGATAATTATTAATATACGTGTTATTACTTTTAAAATGACATTAAATAGGAGTAAATATTATTAAGAATTAAGGAAATAATGACTATGTCAGAATTTAGATTAAAGGAATAATGCGAAATGAAATTTTTATATAACATATATATATATATATATATAACATATATATATATATATATATATATATAACATATATATATATATATATATATATATATATATATATATATATATATATATATATATATAACACGATTTTAGTTCATGACTTAAATGTATTAGAATTAATCGATGGCCAAATTTTTATTGAAAACACTTTTGCTTAAAGTAAAGAAGAGTGAATAGGTAAAGAAGAATTAAGTAAAGAAGAACTTTCTAACTTTAGTTAAAAAGTAAGTTAAAAATATGCTATTATAATATTCATACAAATAATTAATTAAGAGAAATAATTGTAAAATAATGTTTTGATCTTTCATATGAATATATTTTAAATAAATAAAATACCATCAATTAATTTTGTTTTTAAATAAGTTTTTATTTCTAGAGATTTTCTAACGTGACCGAAAAAAAAATAAAAAAGAAAAGAAAACAAATATTTGAACTTTAATTTTCTTTGAATTCAAGAAATCTGAAAGAATGAAATATACATTTCAAATACCTCCATTTAATATAATTTTTCCTTAATATTAAATTATTCGCTTGGACTGAAAGGGAAGAACAAAAAAAATTACATATATGTATCCTTATATTTTAAACATAGGCTTGCTATTACTTATTCATCCGTACATTGTGAAAAATTTCTTAAATCTAACAGAAAAAGAATTATCTGACATTACAGTAAAATCTGTTTACTTTACATTAAAAAAAAAAAAAAAATGTTTTTCACAACGAAACAAAATTTGACTATTAAAATAAAAAACTTCATAGAAAGAAGACATTCTTTTCCCGTATAAGACTAGTTTTTATTGTTGTCCTTGCAACTGATTTTTCTTTTTTTTTGATAAATTTGCAGGTTTTTTTTTTTTTAAATTCCTCCTATTAGCTCACACTCTCTCTCTATATATATCTTGTTGGAATTTTCAGTCGTTAATAAAATATTTTCTATTCATTCATTCAAGTTCAAATAATTTTTTTAAAACTTGTACTGGATGACAATTGATGTTTATACAGTTTTTTCAAATATTAATTCATTAATTAAATTAAATTAATTCATTTTAATTTTTACACGGGAGAAAAAAATTCCTCCCATTGTTTCATAAATGAAATGAAAGATTTATCTCAAATGAGTGATGCCAACAAAAAATAAAATGCCGCAACGATGATTATAAAATAATGTTCAATAAAGATAACGTGGGACATGAATGCTGCACGGGTTTATTTTATATATTTATGATTAAAAAGTAGGAATTGACTTAAAAAAAAATTATATTACTTGCTTTATGTTCTATTGCATTTATATGTAAAGGGTGGGTAGAAAATCTGTATGAACTTAAAAAAATGAAAAATATCGAAGTGCAGTTTGTACACTGTAAAAAATAGACAAAGTTTTTTTAATCTACGAAAGTATAATATACTAGCAAAACCAGCGTCTTTGATCGCGTAATTTTTGAAATATGCCAAGTGATATTTGTGTGTTTATTTTCATTAGAGGAAATTTTACTGACACATGTAATTCAAACTAGTCGTTGGGGGCCACCGTAATACTTACCCATCATGGATATGCATAATATAAAATATTAAAATAAAAATGTGTAAACTACTTATAAAATGTATTGCAATTCAAATAAAATCGTGGTTTGATGACGTCATAAACTTTAAAGGCTCGATTACTGAATTGCTTGAAAGAAGCATCCTTATAACTCCAAAAATAATAATCCTATTAACTAGCGGTTTATTGCATCTGATTAAGCGTCAAATTTCCATTTAAAATATATCTTTGAAGTGAAATTTGGATGAAATACAGGGTCATGAAAAATCGAAGAGTGTGGTAAATTGGATTCCAAATATCTCGGAAACTAATCATCCGATCGACTTCTCGCTTTATGCAAAATTTATGTTTTTTTATTGTCTTTTGTATTCACTCCTTAAAAAAAACAATTTCGAAAATTTTTATATACCTTTTATCAGAACGAATATTTCGAGAGTCCGAAAAAAATAGTTCCGGTTAATCGAGGTTATTGAAATTAAATAGGCTTCTTCCCATTATTACATACTAAGTACATACCAAATTGCAAGTCTCTATCTCAATTTTTTCGGGAGATAGAGCATTTACAGACACACAGACACACACACAGACGGACGGCAAAAATTTTTTTTTTTCTAAAAATATGTTTTTCGGAATCTCCAGTGTCTGAAACGTGTAAATCAGTCAAAAAAAATTTTTCGATTTTCAAAACGATTACAAGACTTACCCTATACTACGTATGATGGGTAAGTAAAATTACTAATAAGGCCACATTTTGAGTAAACTTCATTCTTATACTGCATTAGGCGAAAATGCGAATTAAATGGATGAGAGGAGCTAAAATTAATTCCAAATAAATTGTAATTTAGAATGCACTTTGAAGGTTTTGAGCTCATTTTATTTTCATTTGAAATTTAGTAATTTTTAGAAACCGTTCTTAGTGAGAATTCACATCTTAAATGTAATCGCCATTCCAAATTCCAAGTATCTATTTATCCAAGTTCCTCTAACAACTATATCACAGAAATCGCAAATTTAGATTGTCTTAATAAAAATTTCTTAAATCTAACAGAAAAAAGAATTATCTGAAATTACAGTAAAATATGTTTACTTTACATAAAAAAACTTTTTTCTTCCTGTTTGTCCTGTTGTCCAAAAAAAAAAAAAAAAAAAAAAATTGTTTGTATTTTGTTCCTGCACATTTTGAAAATTCTAAATTTTTAAAAACTGTTCTGTGAATGAATTTATGTCTCTGAAGTAAGAGTCATGTAAAATTTCAAGTTTCTGTTCCTAACAATTTCAGATAAATCACAGTTTAGAAGGTTATTAGAATGCATCCTGCTCATTTCACACTTTTCAATTTCGAATTTTTTGGAAATCGTTTTTGGCCTGCACTTACATCTTAAAAATAACCACCATGTTAACTTTCAAGTTTCTTATCAGCAGCAACATAAAAATCCTAATTTTAGAAAGTTTTTTTGCTTCTGCACAGTTTTAAATTTCGAATTTTGTAAAAATTGTTCTGTGCAAGCATTTACGTCTTAAACATAACAGACATATCAAATTTTAAGTTTCTGTCACTAACAATTCTAAATAAACCGGAATTAAGAACGTTTTCAGCTCATTTCACACCTTTAAATTTCGAATTTTCAATCAATTGTTTATATTGTTCATCTCTTTCTTAAAAGTAACTATTATACATATACATATATACATATTTCAAGTTTCTAACCCGAATAAATCCAACTAAACCGTAATTTAGAACATTTCCCTCTCATTTCAACCTTAAAATTTCAAATTTTTCAGAAACGTTTCTTAGCAAGCATTTACATTTTAAATGTAATCACCATGTCGATTTCCAAACTTCTGTACCATCTACATCGTATAAATCGCAATTTTAAAACTCTTTTGCTCCTGCACCATTTTTAATTTAAAATTTTTAGAAAAGTGTTTTCATTTACATATCTAGAGTAACAGTCACGCCAAATTTTTCCATATTCTAGGCTTAACAGTTCTGATTAAATCGCAATTTAGAACGTCATTTTCTGTTCCTTTCACCCTTTTAAATTAAGAATTAAAAAAAAAAATCCTTCGTGAGCGTTTACATTTTAAATGTAAACATCATTGAAAATTTCAGGCTTCTATACCAACAATGTCACATAAATCATATTTTTAGAGCATTTTTTGTTCCTGCCCCTTCTTAAATTTCGAATTTTTAGAAAACTGTTCTAAGCCAGCATTTGCATCTTAAAAAAATCAGCCAATCAGCCATAAGTTTCTATCCTTAACAATTCCAATGGAATCGTAATTTATTACGCTTTTCATGCTTTCACTCTTTAAAATTTCGATTTTTTAAAAAGCACTCTTAACAAACATTTACATCTTGAAAGTAACTATCATGACAAATTACAGGCTTCTATTCCAACAATGTCACATAAATCATATTTTTAGAGCATTTTTTGTTCCTGCCCCTTCTTAAATTTCAAATTTTTAGAAAACTGTTCTATGCCAGCATTTGCATCTTAAAAAAATCAGCCAATCAGCCATAAGTTTCTATCCTTAACAATTCCAATGGAATCGTAATTTATTACGCTTTTCATGCTTTCACTCCTTACAATTTCGATTTTTTAAAAAGCACTCTTAACAAGCATTTACATCTTGAAAGTAACCATCATGACAAATTACAGGCTTCTATTCCAACAATCTCACATAAATCATATTTTTAGAGCATTTTTTGTTCCTGCCCTTTCTTAAATTTCGAATTTTTAGAAAACTGTTCTATGCCAGCATTTGCATCTTAAAAAAATCAGCCAATCAGCCATAAGTTTCTATCCTTAACAATTCCAATGGAATCGTAATTTATTACGCTTTTCACGCTTTCACTCTTTAAAATTTCGATTTTTTAAAAAGCACTCTTAACAAGCATTTACATCTTGAAAGTAACCACCATGCCAAATTACAGGCTTCTATTCCAACTATATGACATAAACCGCAATTTTAGAACTCTTTTTGCTCCTTCACCCTTTTAAATTTCGAATTTGTAGGACACTGTTCTAAGCGATCATTTATGTCTTAAAATTAACAGTCATGGCGAATTGCAATTTTCTATCCCTTACAATTTCATAGAAATCATAATTTAGAACGTTTTTAGAACTCTTTCCGCTCATTTCATCCTTTTAAATTTCTAATTTTTTAGAAATCATTCTTGGAGCGCATCATTATCTTAAATGTAAAAGCCGTGTTAAATTTAAAGTTTCTAGTCCTTTCAGAATCAGAGTAATCGTAATTTACAATTTTTTATCCTGCAACCTTTTAAACTTCGATAAAAAAAAAAAGAGTGTTCTGTGTACATTTGCGTCCAAAAAAGTTGCAGTCATTTCAAATTGCAAGTTTCTATCCTTAACAATTCCCTCGAAATCATAATTTAGAACGTTTTTAGAACGCTTTCCGCTCGTTTAAATTTTTAAACCGTTTTAAATTTAGATTTTTTTTAGAAGCTGCTCTTAGCGAGTATTTTTATCTTGACCGAAATGCCAAATTTAAAGTTTCTAGTCATTTCTGAATCACAAAAACCGTAATTTAGAACGTTTTTCTCTACTTCACACTTTTAAATTTCGATTTAAAAAAAAGAAACGGTGTTGTGTGTGCATTTGCCTGTTAATAGTAGCAGCCATGTAAAATTTTAAGTTCTTAGCCTTAACAATTCAGTAGAAATCACAATTTAGAACATTTTTAGATCGCTTTTCCTTCATTTCACACTTTTCAATTTCGATTTTTTTAGAATGTGTTCTTAGAGAGCATTTACATCTTATAAGTAACAACCAAGTCAAATTTCAATTTCTAGCTTATTCAGTACCACAAAAATTGCAATCTAAGAACTTTTTCGCTTCTGCACCTCCCTGAGGTTAGTAGCATAAAATATAGCCTATGTTGGAGCAGGGATTGTCACCATCAATTTGCCATCATTACTTTTGAAATTGGTTCGGTAGTTCCAGAGATTATTCCTTACAAACAAACAAAAAAACAAACCAACAAATGCTACTTCGTTATAATATTAGTATCGATAAACACGAACGGGAATACTATACAACAAACTCTTCGGAGTTATTCACGATTCTGAAAAGCGTTTTTTATCTTAGAAACCTCAGAAAATAATACATTTTCAAGTTTTAAAGCCATAAGAGCATTCTTTCTTGCTGCAGTAGGTGTCAAATCAGTCTGCTGACTTCTATGAAGAGGGGATTCAAAAACTGCTCGTACAATACGATAAGTGCTTTAATATTGGCGGAAATTATATAGAAAAATAGATTAAGGTGCACGATGACACATAAAAATAAAATTGGTAAAGAAATTATACTTGTTTCTTTTTTATTTCAAAACGGTACTTATTTTAAAAATACTCTTCGTACTTAGAAAAATCTCTTAAATATGATAGAAAAGACAGTCAAGTAAAAAGGTAGTAAAAACTGCTTATTTTACAGAAAAAAAATGTTTTCACAATAAAGAATTTTTTGATTGATAAAAGGGAAAATATCATAAACAGAAAAGATTTTTTTCCTTACTTAAGATAAACAGTTTTTATCGTTGTTGTCACAGCTGACAGAATTTTCTGACAAAGGAAAAGGATAAATAAACATTGAATTTTGTCACCTTCCTATAGATTAAAAAATGCAACATTTTTTAAAGATGTTTTAGCATAATTTAGGGCCTACATTTACTGCCTGTTTGATTGATTTTTGCATGCAAGAGTACAAAAGTAAAGTGTTAGTAAAGAGTAAGAGTATAAAAGTAAAGTACAAAAGTAAAGTATAAAAGTAAAGTATAAAAGTAAAAATTAACGTATGAGTAAAAAAAAAATATTCTTTTTATGATGATTTAACATAATTCAAGATCTACATTTACTGCCTGTCTGATTGATTTTTGCATGCAAGAGTATAAAAGTAAAGTGTCAGTAAAGAGTAAGTGTATAAAATAAAAGTGTTAGTAAAGAGTAAGAGTATAAAAGTAAAGTATAAAAATAAAAAGTAACGTAAGATTAAAAAACAACAACATTTTTCTAAGATGTTTTAGCATAATTTAGGGCCTACATTTAGGGCCTTTTCGATTGATTTTTGCATGCAAGAGTACAAAAGTAAATGTAGAATATCCTTAACAATTCCCTCGAAATCATAATTTAGAACGTTTTTAGAACGCTTTCCGCTCGTTTAAATTTTTAAACCGTTTTAAATTTAGATTTTTTTTAGAAGCTGCTCTTAGCGAGCATTTTTATCTTGACCAAAATACCAAATTTAAAGTTTCTAGTTTCGATTTTTTCCGCTCATTTCATCCTTTTAAATTTCTAGCTTTTTAGAAATCATTCTTGGATTCAATCTTATTACCTTAAATGTAAAAGCAATGTTAAATTTAAAGTTTCTAGTCCTTTCAGAATCAGAAAAATCGTAATTTACAATTTTTTTCCCAGCAACCTTATAAACTTCGATTTAAAAAAAAATACAGTGTTGTGTGTACATTTGCGTCCTAAAAATTTAGGGCCTACATTTACTGCCTGTTTGATTGACTTTTGCATGCAAGAGTACAAAAGTAAAGTGTTAGTAAAGAGTAAGAGTATAAAAGTAAAGTACAAAAGTAAAGTATAAAAGTAAAATATAAAAGTAAAAAGTAACGTATAAGTAAAAAAAAATATTATTTTTATGATGATTTAACATAATTCAAGATCTACATTTACTGCCTGTCTGATTGATTTTTGCATGCAAGAGTATAAAAGCAAAGTGTTAGTAAAGAGTAAGAGTATAAAAGTAAAGTATAAAAATAAAAAGTAACGTAAGATTAAAAAACAACAACATTTTTCTAAGATGTTTTAGCATAATTTAGGGCCTACATTTAGGGCCTTTTCGATTGATTTTTGCATGCAAGAGTACAAAAGTAAATGTAGAATATCCTTAACAATTCCCTCGAAATCATAATTTAGAACGTTTTTAGAACGCTTTCCGCTCGTTAAAATTTTTAAACCGTTTTAAATTTAGATTTTTTTAGAAGCTGCTCTTAGCGAGCATTTTTATCTTGACCGAAATACCAAATTTAAAGTTTCTAGTTTCGATTTTTTCCGCTCATTTCATCCTTTTAAATTTCTAGTTTTTTAGAAATCATTCTTGAATTTCTTGGATTCATTCTTATTACCTTAAATGTAAAAGCAATGTTAAATTTAAAGTTTCTAGTCCTTTCAGAATCAGAAAAATCGTAATTTACAATTTTTTTCCCCTGCAACCTTATAAACTTCGATTTAAAAAAAAAAGAGTGTTGTGTGTACATTTGCGTCCTAAACATTTAGGGCCTACATTTACTGCCTGTTTGATTGATTTTTGCATGCAAGAGTACAAAAGTAAAGTGTTAGTAAAGAGTAAGAGTATAAAAGTAAAGTACAAAAGTAAAGTATAAAAGTAAAATATAAAAGTAAAAAGTAACGTATGAGTAAACTAAAATATTCTTTTTATGATGATTTAACATAATTCAAGATCTACATTTACTGCCTGTCTGATTGATTTTTGCATGCAAGATTATAAAAGT
The DNA here is from genome assembly GCA_963931845.1 of Maratus michaelseni. Classification (NCBI taxonomy): domain Eukaryota; kingdom Metazoa; phylum Arthropoda; class Arachnida; order Araneae; family Salticidae; genus Maratus; species Maratus michaelseni. The sequence continues at coordinate 111,222,910 of OZ007598.1, read as the reverse complement.
AAAGTGTTAGTAAAGAGTAAGTGTATAAGAGCAACGTGTTAGTAAAGAGTAAGAGTATAAAAGTAAAGTATAAAAATAAAAAGTAACGTAAGATTAAAAAACAACAACATTTTTCTAAGATGTTTTAACATAATTTAGGATCTAGATGTAGGGCCTTTTCGATTGATTTTTGCATGCAAGACTAAAAAAAGGCAGTGTTAGTAAAGAGTAAGAATGTAAAAGTAAAGCATAAAAGTAACAAGTAACGTAAGAGTAAAAAAAAAATCTTTTTTCTAAGAGGATTTAACACAATTTAATATCTGCATTTATTGCCTATCTGATTGAATTGATTTTCATTTCATTTGAAGGCTGTTTATTATACGAGACCTGTTATAATACGAGTTGTTATATACCTCGAACTGCTATATACCTCATATAATACGCGGCTGTATTATACGAGATTAAAAATATACATTAATTTATCATACTTTAATATATTTATATTCTATAGATTTGAAAATTTTCTTTATGATGTGTTTATAACACAATATCATGGTAGTGCTTTTATATATTATATATATATATATATATATATATATATATATATATATATATATATATAATTATATATATATATACATTTATATATATTTTATGTATTAACATATGTGAAACTAGGATGACGTAATGAGTATAAATGTATTAAACGAGAATCGAAAGAAAAAACCAAATTGATATAAATGAAATAAAAAAGTCTGCTAAATAAACATGTGTTTTTGATTTTGCATAAAATATTTAAACAATCTTCCAACACAAATCAATGGGGCTAACAGTAAATATAGATTCACTTTATATTAAAACAATCAAAACATCATAGTAAATATATATTTTTTTTATCTATCTGCTGGCCGAAAATTAGTACTTGTTTACCCATCTTTTTGTAGGTTTTTTTTTTCAGTATAACTCTATGACATTTATAAGTACACTGTAAAAAAAGACAAATGTTTCTTAATCAACGAAAATATATTATAACTGAGAACGGAAATATACAAAAAACTATTCCGAGTTACCTTCTACTCTAAAAAGCGTTCTTTATCTTTAGAAACCTCAGAAACCAATACATTTTCAAGTTTTTAAGAACCATTTACAAAAACCTTGTTTTTTTTTTGCTGTGACGTATTTTCGGAAACGTTTCTGAATAGCTTTTATAGTGCAGTAATCAATATTCTCAAACTTGAATATTGTTTTTTTTTTCGGATGCTATCAATTCTAAAGTAAACATTTTCAGCTGCGTATCTGAATTCATAAATGAAAGAGTAAAAAAAAAAGATATATATATATGTATATTAATTTTAACATTAATGTTAATGCTGTTAATCCACCATGTTTGTCTGTAAAACATGTTTGTTGAACATGAATATGTTTACTTGAGAATAGTTAGTATCAGAAAAATCCATGTTTCAATTTAAGAAAACTAATTAATACAATGTAGACTACGCGGAAACATTTTCGAAAATCAATGGCAGCAAACGTAAGCTTGTTTTTATACACGTTTCTTTAAATGTCAAAATATAATGGCTTAAGAGGTTTCTAAAGATAAAGAACATTTTTCGTAATCGTGGGTAACTCGGAAGAGGCTGTTGTTTACTTACGTTCGTGGTTATATTATATATTTCTAGAATAAGAAATATGTGTCTGTTTTTACAGTGTACAGGGTTCGTACGGGGTCCTGGAGTATTCAGGAGAATTACCAGTATTTTCTTATAGAAAAACTCGCGATATAATCGCGCGATTACATAAAGCGATATTTTCTATAGTAAAATACTGGTAGATTCTCTGAAAATTCCAGGACTCCGTACGAACCCTGAGTGTACTAAAAGCATTGCCAGTACGTGGTGTTTTTAAAATGCATAGAAAGTATCCTTATATTTTAAAAATAGGCATGCCATTCGTTAATCATCCGTACACTGTAAAAAAATTCTTAAATCTGATAGAAAAACAGTCAACTAAAAAAAGATAGTAAAAAACCGTTTATTTTACAGATCAAATTGTTTTTCATTCACAGTGAAGAATTCTTTGATTGTTACAAGGGAAAAGGTCATAAACAGAACAGTTTTGTTGCTTAAGATAAAAATCTTTTATCGTCTATGTTATGACTGACAGTTTTTTCTGACAAAGAAGAAGGGTAAATAATCATTTATTTCTATCCCTTTCGATAGGATAATAAATGTTCTTTTTTTCCAAGATGATAATTTAGGATCTACATTTACTGCCTGTCTGATTGATTTTTGTTTGAAGGTTATTTAAATGTGTTTTGGGAGATCAGTTTTATTTAGCATACTTTAATATATTATAATTTTATCGATTTGATTTTTTTTTCTGTATGAAGTGTTTATAACACAATACAGTAGAACTCCAATTATCCGGACTTCAACTATCCGAATCGCTTTCAGAATTTCAGAAAAAAATATTAAGACGGAAAAGTACTGCGATTTGCAAAATAATGATTGTGTCTACGCGCGCTATTGCCCTTCCCTCCGCGGAAGAGACAGGAGAAGATGAGGATGACGTGCCACTTGAGGAATTCAGAAACCTGGATGTTCAGAATGTTCCTGGAATTCCTGGATGTACAGAAGTTAGTGTTGAAGATATAGGAGAGTGCATGGTGTGTGATTCATCAGATCCTGGGTTCCAAATTCTAAATGATGATGAACTTATTGAAAGTGTTAGAGAAGAAAGTGTCGAGGAATAAGATGACCTTAATGTCGAAGTTGAAGCAGACATGAGACCATCAGCTAGTGAAGCATTTGCCGGCCTTGAAACTGCGTTGAAGTGGATGGAGAGTCAGCCCGAGTGTGACCACATGCAACTTCTCACTGTCAAGCGGATGCGCGATTTGGCTGCCCGAAAACGGATGAAGGCTATCAAACAGCTTACTTTAACTGAGATATTCAGCAAGCAATGACTTTCATTTACAGTACGGTACGTACATAATGTACTAATGTACAGCACTTGTAAGTACGCTTAACTTGTAAAAGGGTTGCCTTTTCATTGAATTAATTAAAAGCTCTTTTTTTTTAAAGTTTTTTTTACTCCCATTTTCAACATACATACAGTAATTAATTAAAATAGACCCTTTTTTCGGAAAAAATCCAATTATCCGAATTTTTGATTATCCGAATGGGGTCCGGTCCCAATTGATTCGGATAATTGGAGTTCTACTGTGCCATCGTAGTTTTTATCCCTATCAAAGCCCGCCGGTTTTGTATGTATGTAACGCGATAACTCTTGATAGAAATAACCGTTTTGCTTCAAATTTTGTATATAGGTTCATTGTGGTAAGGCGCTTCCCTGATTAGTTTTGGGGGCTCATTGGTTAAGTATAAAGGAGAAAAGAGGGCTAGTTCTCCCCCTTAATTTAGATAAATGGGTTTTTCATGCAGAATTATCCGATTTGCTTCAAAATTTGTAAATATGTTCATTGCAATAAGGCGCTTCCCTGATTAGTTTTGGGAATTCATTGGTTAATTATAAAGAGGGAGAACGGGGGGATTACCCTCCTTAGTTTAGATAATTATTTTTTCAAGCAGAATTATCCGATTTTCTTCAAATCTTGTATATAGGTACATTATGATAAGGCGCTGCCCTGATTAGTTTTGGGTGTTCATTGGTTAAGTATAAAAGGGGGAAAGGGGGGATAGCCCTTTTTATTTAGATAAATGGATTTTTCATGCAGAATTATCCAATTTTCTTCAAATTTTGTATATAGGTTCATTAGGGTAAGTCCTTGATTAGTTTTGAGGGTTTATTGGTTAAGTATAAAGAGGGAAAGGGGATAATCCCCCCTTAATTTAGATAAATGGGTTTTTCATGCAGAATTATCCGATTTGCTTCAAATTTTGTATATATGTTCTTTGTAATAAGGTGCTTCCCTGATTAGTTTTGGGGATTCATTGGTTAATTATAAAGGGGTTATGGGGGTGAACCCCCTTAATATACTGCCGATTTCTTTATTTTTCGAGTTTGAAATAAGAGTATCATATACATATAGTGTGAATGGCCTGTGAGCTCAATGCCCTCAGTTTAACTGGGCAGAATTATTTTTATTACATAATATGTTTACCTTTTATGCTTACATATTAATATATGTGAAATTATGATTGCGTTATGAACGCTTCATATCGAAAGAAATCAAAGTGATATAACTGAAATAAATTAAAATCTACTACATAAACGTATGTCTCTGATTTTGTCAAACACATTTAAACTATCTTTGAACTCAAAAAAATTAAACAGGGAGTAAATATAGACTCTCCATTATGTTAAAACAATCGATACATCATAATAAACAGTATTTCTTTTTATCCTATTTGGTGACCAAAAATCAGTCCTTATTTACGCATATTTTTTGTAGAATTTTTTTTAGCTTAACTCTATGATATTTATAAGTATAGGGCAAGAAGAGTTAGATAACGAACTCAAGTTTTCTCCCTCCCACTCATACGTAGCAACATCTGGCCTTCAGCACCTGGGACACTTGTTGGAGGTTCATGTAACTCCCTATTATAAAATCCACTCCAGAGCAACCTGTTAGTGGTTATGACCTGCAGTTTGATTTTAAAGTGTGTTATTTATAATTGTTGGACCTCACAGTGTTAGGAATTTATGGAAAGTAATTTTAATCCCTCAGTGAAATATTCTCGAAATACAACTCAAAATATTCAAAGTAAGTTGTTTACAATAAACGATATACTGATAAATCTAGCTTTAACGAAAATAGCGGTGGTGGGGTAATATAACGAGAAGTTGTTTACAACGAACAAGATACAGATAAACGTAGTTAAAAAAAATAGCGGTGGTGGGGTAATATAACGAGAAGTTGTTTACAACGAACAAGATACAGATAAACGTAGTTTTAAAAAAATAGCGGTCGAAGGGTACGAGGAGGAAAAGTTGTTTACAGTGGACGATATACTGATAAATCTAGTTTAAACAAATATAGTGGTGGTGGGGTAAGATGACGAGTAGTTGTTTACAATGAATGATATACTGATAAACCTAGTTTAAACAAATAAATCAATGATGGGGAGAGATGACGAGAAGTTGTTTACATCGAACGATATACTAAAAAACCAAGTTTAAATAAATACGTGGCGGTGGTGGGGCAAGATGATGAGAAGCTGTTTACAATGAACGATGTACTGATAAACCTAGTTTAAAAAAATATAGTGGCGGTGGTGCGATATGACGAGAAGTTTTTTTACAATGAACGATTTACTGATGGCGGTGGGACAAGATGACAAGGATAACAATAAATTTCAAAGATTATGATAATAAAGACTGCATTATCTGTTGGAAACGGGGTAAAGATGAACTATAGTTTCAATCAGGATTACCATTGGCTTTTGACTAACTTCAGCAATTTGGCTAGTCAACAAATAAAAGTCTAGCCAATGTATCTGTAAGATACGACTTTTTTTATGGCTGCAAAGGCATCTTTGGAGACGACAATTTGGTATATACTCTTTCGTTTTTGGGATTAAAGACAAAAGAAAAACACTTCTAGTCAATTACTACCTTTCACTGAAATATCACTGTAAAAAGTGTATAAATAAGGAAATTAAGTAATGTGATCTCACAAATATAACGACAGCAATAACACAATTTTTTTGTCGATAGCAATCGAGAGTTAATCATCGCAACTTATAACAGAAACTGCTTAGTTCCCACAATTGTATGCATTTCATGAAATGTAATATGTACTCTATATATTGTAAGTTGTAATTATTGTATGTAAGTATGCATGTGTGCTGTATACTTTGTAAGGTATATCCATGTTGTAAAATGTATGCACGCTTGCAAGATGGATAAACGTAAATTCATGCATATATTTATGTAAATACGAATAAGTTAATGTAATAAGTTAATGTAAATTATTTAAATTTACGTTGCAAGATGTAAGTAGCAAAATGCACATAAGCATGTAAAATGGATAGATGTAAGATGCACGTACGTAAATATGTAAGTAATCATATATGAAAGTAATATATAACTTATTAATACGAATTAATTTTAGTTTTTGAGTATTTATGACTTTGTAGTATAACTTCCTTGACCAGATAACACATAAATACCAACAATTTTTGTGAAAAAATAAATAAAAAAGTAAACAAAAAACAATTTAAGGGTTTTGATAGAAATGGACATTTTGAATAACTATTCTTTACAAAAGACTGTTTTTCTGTTAAAGTATTCTACAGGATTGAAGTGAAAACAGAAAAAATGTTTATAGAAATTTTCCTTTTACTTTTAAACATAAGCGCGACATTATTTTCTCATCCAAAACTCCTTGACATTTAGATACACTTTTATCTTACTGTCATGGAATTTCTCAAAATGGTTTTTAAGAAGAAATTGGAAAACGCGAAGGAGAAAACCTTGCCATAAAAGGCAGATTTAGGATTTTCCATGTGATGTAAAAAACAGCATACTTTTTATGGTATAACCCTCTTATATATGGTAACTTCATATGATGTTCTATTGAAAAACAATCCTCAGAGAGCAGTGCACGCTTTTTTTTTCTTCATTTGTCAGATATAAATCCCATATCAAGTTGAATAAGGGATTTATATCTATGTGCACTGTAAAAAAAGACAAATGTTATCTTTTATTCTAGGAAAATATAATATAACTACGAACGAAAATATACATTAACCTCTCTTTTGAGTTACCCCACACTTTCGAAAAGCTTTCTTTATCTTTAGAAACTTGAGAAACCAAAATATTTTTGAGATTTAAAGAAGCATTTATAAAAAAAAAGTTTTTTTTTCCGCCATTGATCTTCGGAAACGTTTCTGAGTAGTTTTTAAAGTGCATTAACCCTTTCCGGCACAGACAAATTCTGTTCGTAAAATGAGAAGTTACTGACTGACACCGGAATTTACAAACGAATTTTTTAGAAAATATGATTTCCTTATTTTAAACTTTTATTGTAGAAGCAAAATTTTATTAAAATATTCTTGGTGCCGAATGCAAGTTTGGAATTAAAATTAGGTGTTCCCGGAATGGGACCACTGTGCCGGAAAGGGTTAATCAGTTTTTTTTCAACTCGAAATATAGGTTTTTCATATGCTATCAATTTTCAAGTAAACATATTCATGTTCCACAAACATGTTTTACAGACAAACATGACAAATTAACATCATTAACATTAACACTAAAATTAATATATATATTTTTTTGTTACTCTTGCATGTATAAAATCAGTTACGCAGCTGAAAATATTTCATGAAGAATTGATAGCATCCTAAAAAACGATATTCCAGGTTTAGAAAACCGATCGCTACATTTTAAAAACTACTCCAAAGCGTTTCCAAAAATCTGTGGCAGCAACAGAAACTTTATATTTATAAATAATTTTTTTAAATATATTGGTTTCTGTGGTTTCTAATGATAAAGAACGCTTTTCAGAATTTCGGATAACTCTGAAGAGGTTATTGTATATTTTCGTTCGTGTTTATGTTATATTTTCGTAGATTGTTTATGTTATATTTTTGTAGACGTTTGATTTTTTTTATAATGTAGAGATTATATTTTTTGCAGAACACAAGGACTAAATACAATAGTGGAGAATTACAAATAAGCAACAAAATCAATTGATTTTGCTTTTATATACTATGTATGTGTTATAGGTGCAAACAACAGGATTAATACTTTGTAATAATATACGACTTTTAATTGCTAAAAGACGTAAAATAAAAACTTTATAAACAGTAAAATAATTTTTATCAGACAGTTGACATATTTCGGCTCCATCGGAGACATTATCAAAATAAACTAAAATATTCTACAATTTCACGGTATATGAAGTTGTTATTTGAACCACCATCTTTTTTTTTCACGAACATTTTTCAAATTATACACATTATTTTTTCATTTTTACTTGAATGTTTAGTTCCTTTAGTTTTGTAAGCATGGAACTAGAGCCACGTTTTTGGTAAGTTAAATGATTTTCCATTGTATATATTGTATTTTACGTGTTACAATCTCGTTACGAGTAAATACGGTTACAAATATGGAAATAAACATATAAGTAAAATAACATGCGTAATTTGAAAAAGTACGTGAAAAATTAAACGATGGCGTTTCAAATAATAACTTCATAGACCGTACAGTTGTAGAATATTCTTATTTGTTTTGATAATGGCTCCGATGGAGTCGAAACATGTCAACAGTCTAAGAAAACTAGTTTTACTGTTTATAAAGTTTTTATTTTACGTCTTTTATCAATAAAAAGAAGCATAGTATTAATACTGTTTTAACTTTTGAATACCACTATTTTAAAATAGCAATTTCCAACTTATTTAATCATAAATTACTGTTGTTAAATAAGACACATACAGTTGAACTCTGTTAATACGTGAAGCAAGAGAATTATAAAATATCTCGTATTAACCGTTACTCGTAATACCCGTGAAGATAACAAAAATCTTAAAAAAACACACGCAATTAAAGTAATTACTACTGATCTTACGAGAATTATCACTTAATACGAAATTATACTCGGTTAATACGAGAAGCAAGGAAATTATAAAACACCCCGTATTAACCGTTACTCGTAATACCCGTGAAGCTAACATAAATCTTAAAAACGCACACGCAATTAAAGTAATTACTACTAATCTTACGAGAATTATCACTTAATACGAAATTATACTTGGTTAATACGAGAAGCAAGGAAATTATAAAGCACCTCGTTTTAACCGTTACTCGTAATGCCCGTGAAGATAGTAAAAAAATTAAGAACACACACGCAATTAACGCAATTAATACTAATATTACGAGAATTATTACTTATTACGAAATTATAGTCGGTTAATACGAGAAGCAAGGAAATTATAAAGCACCTCGAATTAACCATTATTCGTAATACCCGTGAAGATAACAAAAGTCTTAAAAACACACACGCAATTAAAGTAATTACGACTTATATTACGAGAATTATTACTTAATACGAAATTATATTCGGTTAATACGAGAAGCAAAGAAAGTATCAAGCACCTCGAATTAACCATTACTCGTAATACCGGTGAAGATAGTAAAAAACTTAAGAACACACACGCAATTAAACTAATTACTACCAATAATACGAGAATTATTACTTAAATTATACTCGGTTAATACGATAAGCGAGGAAAGTATCAAGCATCTCGAATTAACCGTTACTCGTAATACCGGTGAAAATAGTAAAAAATTTAAGAACACACACGCAATTAAACTAATTACTACCAATAATACGAGAATTATTAGTTAATAAGAGATTATCCTCGGTTAGTACGAGAAGCAAAGTAATTACAAGATGCCTCATAGTATTACCCTTTACTCGCAATACCCGTAAAGATAATAAAAATCTTTAAAAGCACAATAAACGTTTTGAACAAGCCTTGTAATTTTTGCGTAAAGTTATTATTTTTACACAGTTTAGATATTTTTGAACTAATAAATAGCACCAGTTCTTTTTTTTTATTTATGCAATCATTGTTTTCTTTCGAAATTTGTGTACGATCCCTGAGACGCGATCATCTGAGCTGTTTTTTTCCCATTTGCGAGCTCATATCCAGACATTAGAAACTGATTTTAAATCGGCATTTATGCACTTTCACATCTTTGCGATTTTTTATGATAAAATGCTGAAACTTTGTACATGACCTTGTAAGTGTATGGGGCCCATTTGTACGGGGACAGTATAAAAATTTTATGTTTGTATTTCTTCAAAGATAACTTTGTGATTTATAATATATGTCTCTGATCGATATTTAAGGAATAAAAGCCGATGTCAATGTTTTTGCGACACCCTGTATATAAAGGAAATATTGCGCTTTATTGTTGTGAGCATACCCATGTTGTAAAATGTATGTCACAATTTGTATGTAAGTTTGCGAGGTAGATAAACGTCAGATTCATGCATATAATTATTTACGAATGAAAGTAATGTATGTTATGTATGTTAGTATGTATGTTATTACTTTCTTCTATCTTTACAAGAAGAAAGTATTGGATTCATGAAAAATTTCTACTTCCGGTTTTCGACGGATTTATACGTTTTAGAAGGTCCTAAACACGAATAGACCATTTTTAGAAAATGTCTGTCTGTGACTCTGTTTGTCTGTCTGTCTGTCTGTATGTGACAAAAATTTTGTGGGCGCTCTATCTCAAGAACTAATGCACGAAATTTAATAAAACTTTATATTCAGCTAGTCCCTGATATAAATTGGTGCTGATTAGTGTTTGGTGAAAATCGCCCGACAGGTGGCGCTGCTATGCTGCATTTTTCGCGATTTCCGCAATAGTTCTATCTCAAGAACTAATGCACTTACTTTCATCAAACTTCAGATTCAGTTACACCTTGACATAAATAGACGCTGATTTTGTTTTGGTATAGATATCTCAACAGGTGGCGCTGCTATACCATTTTATACTCGATTTTTACGATAGCTATATCTCAAGAACTAATGCATGGATTTTCATCAAACTTCATATTCTGTTAGATCTTGATATAACTAGATGCAGCGTACGTTTTGGTGTAAAGAGCCCAACAGGTGGCACTGCTATGCTGCTTTTTTCCTTATTATCACGATAACTATATCTCCAGAACTAATGCACGGATTTTCATCAAACTTCAGATTCAGTTAGATGCTGACATAAGTTGTTGCTGATTAGGTTTTGGTCTAAATCTCCCAACAGATGGCGCTGCTATGCTGCATTTTGCAGGATTCACACGATTTTAGCAATAGTCATATCTCAAGAACTAATGCACGGAATTTAATAAAATTTTAGTTTCAGTTAGACCTTGATATAAATGGGTGCTGATTCTTTTTAGTGTATGCGAAATCTGTGTGAGATAGAAGAAAGTTTTGGGATTGGCACATCCAACTAGTTTAACTATACATTTTAGGATCTAAGTAGCAGAATACACGTAAGAATGTAAGACGGATAGATGTTTTTTAAGGGGTCAGGTAACCTTTGAACTCACAAAATACATGAAAAAGGGACCTCTATAAGAGTTGCTAATTGACTTTGAATTATAACATTTAAAACACATATTAATAAAGGTTTATTTTATAAATTAAAATTCTCCAAAAATGTATACTCTCATGCAAAGCTTTTAAATTTATTTTAAAATATAATACAATTTTTACGAAAGAATTATTTTTGCATGCATTGCGCGCATGATGTTTTACATTTGAATTACTAAAACTAGTCAAAATTTTTTTAATGACTACAGATATAATGTGTTCTAAAAATAACCGACGATAAAAAAAATGTGTAGATCCTGAGAATTTTTTTTTTCCTACAGAAATTCTAAATATCGAGTTTTTTTTAATGCAAAAGTAGTCATGAATTCTAAACTTGTTACTTGAGAAACATAATAATAGGTCATTTTGTGCATTTGTATGGTTAAGACATTCAATCAAAATTTCATGAAATTCTAACCAACCACTTTTTAGAAATCGTGCACGCAATGATCAAACTCGCCGTTTTGTTAAAATTGACTTTAAAGATCAAATTACATCTTGATTATATAAAAAGAGCTCGGACTGTTTTAGATATAACTCCTCTTCTAAAGTAAATTTTTGCATGGGTTTATTTTAAAATGTTGCTAAAGAATCATATTTACTTATAAGCGAATAAAAAAAAATCGAATTTTTGACACTTTAAAGTTTTTACCCCTTAAATATTTATAATTTTTGGCACTATATTTTCCTTGACAGATACTACCATAAATACAAATTCTTCTTGCAAAAAAATAAAAAAAAAATAAAAAAAAAATAAAATAAAATAAAAAAACTAATCGTTGGGGGCTACCGTAATACTTACCCTTCAGGGATATGCATAATATAAAATATGAAAACAAAACATGCGTAAACTATTAATAAAATGCATTGCAATTCGAATAAAATCCTTGCCGAGGCTAACGACAAAGAAAGGCTACCGCGGTGCTTTACGAGTATCTTTTTTTACAGACCGCCGGAGTCACGTGATGCTCGAATGCACCAATGCAGGAGGACGAAAAGAGCAACACGTCACTCTAGCGGTCTGTAAAAAAAGATAAGTGGAATGCACCGCGGTAGCCTGTCTTTTTCGTTAGCCTCGATCCTTGCTTGATGACGTCATAAACTTTAAATGCTCTATTACTGAATTGCGTAAAAGAAACATCCTTATAACTCCAAAAATTATAATCTTATTAACTTACCGTTTATTGCGTCTCATTTCTAATTAAAATATATCTTTGAATTGGCATTTGAATGAAATACAGGGTCATGAAAAATTGAAGAGTGTGGAAAATAGGATTACAAATATCTCGGCAACTCATTATCCGATCGACTTCATTCTTTATGCAAAATTTACGTTTTTTATTGTCTTTTATATTCCTTCCTTAAAATAAACAATTTCGAAAATTTTTATATACCTTTTATCAGAACGAAAATTTCGAGAGTTAAAAAAAATAGTTCCGGATAATCAAGGTTATTGAAATTCAATAAGCTTCTTCCCATTATTACATACTAAGTACATACCAAATTTCGAGTCTCTATCTCAATTTGTTCGGGAGATAAAACGTTTACAGACACACAGACATACAGACACACAGATGGACGGCAATTTTTTTTTTCTAAAAATATGTTTTTCGGAATCTCCAGTATCTGAAACGTGTAAATCCGTCAAAAAAAAATTCGATTTTTAAAACGATTACAAGATTTATCCTATACTACGTATGATGGGTAAGTAAAAAAAAAAATAAGCAAAAATATTTTTGAATGATTTTGATAGAAATGGACATTTTGAATAACTATTTTTCACAAAAGACTGTTTTTCTGTTAAAGTATTCTACAGGGTTGAAGTGAAAACAGAAAAAATGTTTATAGAAATTTTCCTTTTTCTTTTTAAACATAAGCGCGACATTATTTGCTCATCCAAAACTACTTGACATTTAGATGCACTTTTATCGTACTGTCAAGGAATTTCTCTAAAGGGTTTATACGAAGAAAATAGAATGCGAAGGAGAAATCCTCGCTATAAAAGGCAGATTTAGGATTTTTCATGGTGACATTAAAAAAATAGCATACTTTTTATCGTATAGGCTTCTTATATAAGGTAACTTCATACGAAGTTCTATTTTAAAACAACCCCCAGAGAACTGTACATATTTTAGTTTTATTCTTTTTTCACATACAAATCCGATATGACATTGAACAATGCACTGTAAAAAAAAGACAAATGTTTTTTTTTTTTTTTTTTTTTTTAATCTAGGAAAATATGATATAACCACGAACTAAAATATACATTAACCTCTTTCGAGTTACCCACATTTTCGAAAAGCTTTCTGTATGTTTAGAAACTTGAAAAACCAATATATTTTTGAGATTTAACGAAGCATTTATAAAAATAAAGTTTCTTTTTTTGTCATTCGTTTTCGGAAACGTTTCCGAGTAGTTTTAATACGGCATTAATCAGTTTTTCAACCCGGAATATGGGTTTTTCGTATGCTATCAATTCTCAAGTAAACGTATTCATGTTCAAGAAACACGTTTTACAGAAAAACATGATGAATTAATAACATTAGCATTAATGTGAAAATTAATATTTTTTTATTACTCTTGCATGTATAAATTTAATTAGGCAGCTGAAAATGTCTAACTGAGAATGGATAGCATTTTAAAAACCTATGTTTGAGAAAACTGATTAATACTCTGTAAAAACTACGTCAGTTTTAAATTTTTGTTCTAACAAATTATTTTTAGCAACCGGATTTGTTTGAGATTGAAAGCCATCTTCAGGGTCTGATTACCGACGGGGCATATATCCACCAGTAAAATTTAATAGAAGTTTTCGTCTTATTAAAACGCCTTATTCACGCAAAATTACTGCCACGAATAAGAAAAAAAATCTATTATTTTTTACTAGTGAAAGTGAGCCCCGTTGGTAATCAGGCCCTGGCCATCTTCGATATAGTTTAAGCAGCCAGCTTTCCGTAAGTAATTTAGATTTAGATTTAGTAATTTGCATTTTCATATTTTGAGAGTTAATTTGAAGATTGAAGTGAATTTAGTTGAGAGTAGCGTAATTTAAAAATTTAGAAGCTTCGCTGGAGTCCTTCCATATTTCAGTTTTAATTATCAGTATTTTACATCATAAATCTGAGTATGTCTCAATCATCTCATGGCGGCCTTGATGGGGTTGTCACACAAAATCTTAAAGAAGAAGCAGAGCAAAAAAATATTTTTTTTCACCAGCTTGCGCTGTCTATTAAGCGTAAAAAAACCGGCTAACTTTCCATGATCGAGTTTGGTGCCCACGTCAAATTAATGTATTGTAACAGAAATCTTTGTGAAAAATCATTAATTGCAGTCAGGAAATTAGGCGTGATTTTCAAGATAAACATTGAATGCTTATAAAGTAGTGTTTAAAAGATACATTCTTTTTCTTTTATTTCGAAAGGAAAACTTCTTGCCAGAATAATTATTTTTGTCACCAACAAGTGGTGGTTCAGTTTTGACAATGGTTTATTCAGCAGCGCAGCACAGATCGCAACGCAATTCCAGTTGTTCAATTTGACGATGTTTGCAAATGTTCAATTTTGTCTCTTAACTGCCAGACATGGTAAGATTCTCGACAGAGCATTAATAAATATTTCTGCTGTAGGTCATGTGATTTGATAGCGTAAATCACTACGTCAGCACCTTTGGGACGGCTAGAGTGCTAACTGCAGACGCCAAATGGAGCTATTTTGGGAATAATATTTCTTGCTACCAAAAAAAAAAAAATCCCGTATCATTCTGTGAATTTCTGTAAAAACCGCATTTTGCTGCTGCCTACAGTTTTCGAATTATTGAAATTTTATTTAGTATGAGATTTTTGTATTACCCGCTAGTATTACTCTTTTGTTTATTGTATATTTAATAAAAAAATAAGTTGCAGGATACAAGCCAATATTGGAAATCACGGCTAAATATTGGGGCGTTGGCGAAACAATTGTATGAAATATTGTCCTAATACTAGTGTGTTTACATTTTTGCAATATTGTGTCAATATTGGAAAATATTTCGCTAGTTTAAATCCAATACATCATAATTTTTGTAACATTGTCGTTTCGTAGAAAACATTTCCAACACAATGCCAATATTTGAGTAATATTGGCATTTGATTAGAAATATTTCCAACGTAAAGTGAATATTTCTAAATATTGACATTTCATTCGAAGTATTTTCAATGAACAGCCAATATTTAACAAATATTGGTAATACAATGATTGCATTGGAAAGTTTTACAATGAATGAAATATTGGCGTAATACTAACCGATATTGGACTAAGGATTAATTAATTATTTAATTATTGAGCGGCCAAATTGATACTGAGTCCTTTTATATTTGTAACATAAAACCAAATGATATTTAAATATTACACTCGTATACAAAATTAAGAGAATTTAGATATTTTGTGGAATTTCATGAAAAGAACTGAACTGAAATGTAAAACCATTGCTTCGGAAGAAAGATGCAACTATTGTGTGCCAAATACGTAAGTGTAAATGTGTGTGTGAGGAGAGATAGTAGAGGTAGAGGCTTTATAAGCGCGCGTGGCAAAACCCGCATTTCGTTTGCTCTCACACCTCGGCGAATTTCTGGGTATTTTTCTGCAGAAATCAGTTGAATTCAAATTCAAACAGTCAAAATGAGTAGCCATCGACGTTTAGATGATGGAATGAGGTGTCGAATCTTGGGGAGGTTAGAAGCAGGCCAGTCTCAAGTCCAGATTTGTAGAGAGTTCGGTGTAACACCTAGCGTGGTGTCTAACTTATGGAAACAATTTCAGGATACCGGATCCATCGAGAGAATGCCTGCCCAAGGTCGTTCAAGAGCCCCAACGGCCAACGAAGATCGTTATTTGTCAATTACGTAACAGGCTTAACAGACATGCTACAGCTTCTCAGCTCTCTCGTGACCTCTATGCGGCCACAGGAAGCCGAGTTTCAAGGGTTACTGTTTCCAGAAGGCTTCATGAGAGAGGCCTGTTGGTAAGAAGATCTGCTGTTTGTGTCGCGCTCACTTCTGTAAACAGGAGAGTCTATTTAGAATGGCGCAAAGATTATAGAGATTGGTGCAGGGATTAATGGGCAACAGTACTCTTCACTGATGAATCCTAGTTCAGCCTAACAACTGATTCTCGCCGTACTTTCATATGGAGAGAACCACGGATCCGCTACCTTCCCTCCAATGTCCGAGAAATTGACCATTATGGCAGCGGCCGTTTGATGGTCTGTGCGGGCATCATGATGGACTGTCGCACATACCACCATGTCTTTGAAAGAGGCACTGCGATTGCTGTGAGATATAGAGATGAGATCTTGAAGCCTTATATTTGCCTTTTCAGATGTGCAATTGGCCCGAGGCTAACGAAAAAGAAAGGCTACCACGGTACATTTCGCAAATCTTTTTTTACAGACCGCGGGAGTCATGTGATGCTCGAATGCACCAATGCAGGTGTACGAAATGAGCATCACGTCACTCTAGCGGTCTGTAAAAAAAAAGATAAGTGGAACGCACCGCGGTAGCCTGTCTTTTTCATTAGCCTCGGTTGGCCCTGATTTCATTTTAATAGACGACAACGACCGGCCACATAGAGTTCATCTGGTCGACGATTTTCTGGAAACTGAAGCTATTCACTGGATGAATTGGCCAACCAGATCTCCAGACCTGGGACCCCATAGATCATGTTTGGGACACTCTGGGGAGGGCACTTGCAACCCCCCCGCGAACCACCCAGGGCCTGAAAATAGCGTTGCTGAACGAGTAGGAACCATTGTCACAGGAATCGATAAACTGCCTTATTTCCAGTATGAAATCGCGGTGCGAGGCCTGTATTTCAGTAAGAGGGGAACGTACCCTCTATTTACCCATTTTTTGTTCGATTCTTTAACGACTGTTTCACACCTTCTGTTTGCGATGAGTGTTACGTACAATCATGCGTGTGTATTATAAATGTTGAATGGTTATTTTATTTGCATTATATCAACCTATGTTTATACCAAATTTGTCCAGTAGTTCTAGCGATAATTGACCAAATTTACAAATTTTGTTAATTATGTACATTACAGTCATTGTCCTAACAAACTACTTACGCAACCATATATACGCAGACCATCTCTCTTTGCTGTTATGTAATCAAGGTAATTATGTGTATGGTCAGGTTATGTAATCAAGGCAATTGGCTACACCAATTGTCGAACAGCCATGTGACCAAGGTAATCTGTAAAACAGCCGAGGTCGGTGGGATACTGCACCCTATCTCTTTCGTCGGCTTCACATATTTTTTACTGACATATTTCATCAATTTTAAAAGTAAAGTATGAACGAAGATTTCAACATTTTATTATAATTTCAATTAAGTATATTTTAAAGTTAACACAACCATAACGGGAGATTTGCCAAGTTTTATAAAAATATTTCATACCAGAATTTTTATTTATAACTATTTAAACATTTCATTTAAATTATTTCTGTGTGATTTATATTTTATTTATTTCATGAAAAAAGTATGTGGTTTGAATCAAAGTATTTTAATTTGGTATCGATCAAATGATTGGTTGTTGGAATATTTAGTGCTAAAAAAAGGAGAACATTTTATGCAAAATAGTTAATATTTTAGATTTATTCAAAATATTTTAATATAGAATTTACAAGAAAAAATGCTACCAATTCTTAAAAGCTTTTTCTATCAAATCTTTTTTTCGAAAAAACAAAAGATTTCTCTAATGAATATCTCTAATCAGAAATCTTAGTAATTAACAAAAATAAAATGTATAATGAACGACTTTTGAAATTTACATTTGATGATAAACACTCACTAACTGATAATAAATATGGAAAGTTCAATTTTCCCTCATCGGTTATATTTTTGCAGATATTGGGAATAAGAAATAAATTTCTCATTAGTATTTTTCCCATCTATCTCTGACAACCGTTTCATCATGTTTCGATATAAAAATCTTCAAAAGAAATCTGTGTAATTAATCCAAATAAAATGTTAACTAGGAGATTTTTTGTAATACATATCCGTCAATTAAGCCCCATTGATTAACAAACAAAAATGTAAAGATCACTTTTAATTTTTCATCGGTTGTTCTTCTAGAAGAAAAGCAAAAATATGTATATTTTCGCTTTATTATTATCTGTCTTCAACCAAAGAAAGTTATTCAACTGGTTTATATGTACATTTTAAAAAAAATGTATGACCTTGCATAGCTTTTGAATAGATAATCCAATTTTGAGAAATCTTTTTTTTTTTTTTTTTGTAAAGGGGTTGTTTTAATGACTGTCTTGTACAAATTTGGCCAGAGTTAAAAAAAAAGAAAATGCATGTCTGTCTTCATCTTTTTAAATGGGATGGCTACGAAATGGGAATAAATTCTTAAGAAAAAAAAAGAAAAAAACCACTCTATACATTTTAATCTTCAAATTAAAACAGCAGAAACGAAAATAGCCATTAGACTGGAAATTATGTCTTCTTTCAATGTATATTTGAAAAAAAAAAAAAAGGATCATCGTTAAATTAAAGTTGTCCCAAACACTGAAAATTTGAATACGAACATAAATTTTGACATCTAATTTGGATTCTTTGGCATATGTTACCTTTGCAGGACTGCCACTGGCGACTATTTTTTAATTCTATCTCGCACCACTTTTTCAAAACAAAATATTTTCACATACACATTGACAAAGTGCGCAAAAAAATATACTATAAAATTAATTTTTTTTAAACAGTGGTGCGAAAAGAATATAAAAATAGTTGCCAGTAGCAGCCTTGTCTTTGAATACTAAGAGGAAAGTCAAGTGGCTTAGGAATTCTGCAGGTTTAAAGTTTGGAATTCCTAATGCTAAAAAAATATTATTAATCGATGCAAAACAGATTGTATAGTCGGAAGTTTTTTAAGCTTATTGGTGGAATGAGCTGTTAATTTGGATTCGCATATTTGAAGCTTCTAGAAATTGATTTCTGTTACAAAATGCATAGCTTATAATTCCTATATACATATTTTAAATAATTTCAGAATATACATATTTTGTAAAGTAATTTTCGAAATAAATATGAATTGTAGTGTAAAGTATTTATTCTTCATATTACCAATTTTTACACTCAGACATTATTTAAAAAACATGGTTAAAAGTATGGTTAAACATGGTTGAAAATAAAACGTGAATTAGAAAAATTAGGAAAAGTAGTCCCAATAACCCCCAATCCACCCCTCTTCAAATTACTAAGAAACGAAAAAAAAATATGAAAAATCCAGACAGTAGGAATATATAAAACCAACTGTTTAAATAGCAAAAATGAAAGAAAAGCTTATCTACATAGGAATGACAAAAAGAAAAATTGAGGAAAGAATGAAGGAACACGTAAAGGGATATAAAACTAAATAAACAGTCAACAGCGCTTGCAAGATCGAACATAAGGCCCCAATTAAACTTGAAACTACAAATACTAAAAATAGCGAACTATGAAAATCTCCATAATGCTCTGATAAGTGAAGCAATAGAGATTAATACATCCAAAGTGGACGTTTGCAATGATATGGTACATGCAATGCTAGATTGCCGCTGGAAAAAATGTTGGAAGAAGATGGAAAAAAAAAGGAATCGAATGCAAGTAAAGGGAATTCTTCAACCCTCAGTCAGATATATAGCGAAGAGAGGGACGCTTGAGGGTTACAACTGAGGATGCTGTAGCCGGAGTGAAAGTGCTTTTGTGTAATGGTGACAGTTTTATGTGAAACTTTTTAACATTTTTAATAATGAAGGACTGTTTTTATGGAACTTTTAACCATGGTTTTTTAGATAATGTCTGAGTGTACAAATTGGTAATATGAAGAATAAATATTAACTATACAGACATTAATAATTGTATACCTGCTTTAATGTAACGTAAATTTTATTTTATTTTTTTTAAATCACAGATTGATTTTTAGAAGTTTCAAATTTGTGAATCCAAAATTACTGCTTATTCCACTAAGTTTTCAGCTATGCATAAAAAACTACTCGCATTGCAATCTGTTTTGCAACGATTACAAATGAATTTAATATTATTTTTTCTGAATTTAAACCTCCATAATTCCTAATCTACTTGACCAAATGATTTTTCGTATGGTATCCCTCAAGTAAAATTTATCTAGAAAGCCAAATACGATCTCAATATGAAGAATTCGTATTGAAATTTTCAGAGTTTGGTACAATTTCAGTGTGAAAACCAACTCCTAAGATTATTTAAAAACATAAATTGAAAGAAAACCTAATTTCCGAGTTCATAACTATTTCCATTTTTTTCTAGAGCAATTTCGTTATTAAAATTATTGGGGTGTTCAATCTTTTTATTTCTTTCTTTATTTATTTTGCCAACAGTATACAGTACTCATTACATTTAAAAAATTGTCATCATATTCAGTGTAGATTTTTTTTGTTGCTTACAGAGATGCATTGATAAATAATACTAAACAATAAAGGATTAAAAAATAATTAAAACTTGAGTTATGATAACACATACTCTGTAAATCTATATTCACCTTGCACTATAAATACTAACTAAAAACAACATAAATGTCCTAAAAACATATACATACCATTTCAAAAAATATTTTACTGAAGGTGTTTTGACTATACAGGGTGTATCTGAAATGCTTCAACAAACTTTGAGGGATGATAGTACTCATGAAGACGAACAGAAAATGCAATGGAACATGGGGTCGCAAATGACGTTTAACCCTTTCAGGGGCAGTGGTATGTTTATGAAACCACTTAATTTTAATTCCAAAACGCCACAGTGGCACCAGAATTTTGCTAAAATCTTTTCCATTTAAAATGTTCGTGAAATATAGCCTTTTTCTTATTTACAAATAATTTTTTTTGTAAATTCCGGTGCCAGTCATTTATTTCAACATTTTAGTACTAAATGTACTTTGCCTTAAAAGGCTTAAAGGATGAAAATCGAGAAAATGCGTTTGGAAATGGACAAAGTGAGACAAAAAAGAAATACTCCAGAAAATTATTTATTGCACAGAATAGGTACACCACAGCTCGTGATGTCCAGAGAAAACAAATATTTTAAAACAATTGTTCAAAGTGTCGACCGCGGACATTATTACACAGAGTAGATCTACGGAGCAACGACTGGCGGACACGCTATGTGTAATAATGTCCGCGGTCGACACTTTGAACAATTGTTGTAAAATATTTGTTTTCTCTGGACATCACGAGATGTGGTGTACCTATTCTGTGCAATAAATAATTTTCTGGAGTATTTCTTTTTTGTCTCAGTTTGTCCATTTCCAAACGCATTTTCACGATTTTCATCCTTTAAGCCTTTCAGTTGAAATAAATGACTGGCCCCGGAATTTATAAACAAAATTGTTTGTAAATAAGAAAAAAGGCTATATTTCACATACATATTAAATGGAAAAGATTTTAGAAAAATTCTGGTGTCATTGTGGCGTTTTGGATTTAAATTTAAATGGTTTCATAAACATACTACTGCCCCTGAGAGGGTTAAATGTCATTTGCGACCCCATGTTCCATTGCATTTTTTGTTCGTCTTCATGAGTACTATCATCCCTCTAAGTTTGTTGAAGCATTTCAGATACACCCTGTATATGTAAAATACAGTTTTGTATATGAAGTCAAAACACCTTCAGTAAAATATTTTATGAAATGATATGTATATGTTTTTAGGACATTTATATTGTTTTTAATTAATAAAGGGTTGTTTCAAAAATCATCTTCTGTTCCGCCAAACCCTGCTCGCTAAAATACCCCAACTTGCATGGAATTAGTATGTATTTGTATGGCCAAGGTTCTTGAAGTTGATTATATTAATTTTTACATTTCCTTTTCTTTATTACCGATCTTTTAAGAAAAATTTGGTAAAGTTTTGAAATACAAAGAATTCTCTAGTTTTTTAATGATTTTCTAAATGGTATACCAAACAATTAAATTCAATGTGATTATAAAATTAACACTATGCTGTTATAAATTAACCAAAGTACTCTTTTGTAATAGAATAAAAAATATCAGTAAATTCTGTAATTTTGTGAAAAAGAATTTACACAAAACTAGCCAACACTACAGTTGTAAAAAATGCGAGAATCAGGACACTATAAATGAATCAAGTTTTTCTTATTTTAATTCTGTTTCAAATATTTGGGTTAAAAAATATGGAAAAGATTTTAATTGTTTTGGTATGCATTAACTTTTAGCTAAATTGCAGATAAATATCTTTTAACTTTAATAATATTTCTTTTATGCCAAATGTCAGCAAACATTCTTTAGAATATTACAATGTTTTGGAAGTAAAAAAAATGAGTTATTGAACGCCTAACTCCATAAAACCAAAATAATATGAATGTTTCTAATGAAAAATGGTAGCAATTAACCCAATTAAAATTTGCGATAAGGACTAAATGTCTAATAATAATGATGAACTTTTTTTTATTCTTTCCTCGATTTATCTTCTAGAGATATTTTAATTTTATATAAACTTTTTGATTATTATTTTTACTTCTAATATGTAACAGCAATTTGATTTAGTTTAGAAATATGATGGCTTTAGAATTTTAACACACTTTTGACGGGAGGCGTAATTTCACGTCTTTTGAACAGGTGTAATTTCTCCCACGGCCAGTACTTTTGAATTTTATGTGTTACATTATTTCTCAAAAAACATACACAATTATTCGTATTTTTACAATTAGAATACTATGTATACAAGTACTTTGATTATAAACACCACCATTATTACACACAATGTGAATACACAAAATGTGCACAATGTGCCTAATTGTTTAGGCAATATCATAAAAATGAATATACGTATAACAAAATATTTATATTAATTTTATATTTTTTATATTGTCTAATCCCCTGAATATTAGTCCAATTTAAAAACAGAAAACCAACGTTAAAAATGCAGAAATAATACACAAAAAAGTAGCAAACAGTTGTTTCGAATCCACAAGCGAGATTCTTCTTCCGTGCGACAAAGAGCAAAGCACACCGTGCAAAAAAAAAGAGAGACTGCGCAAAACGACAGAGAGGCGGTGGCGTATACACACGATGCGGGCAGAAAACGCCAAAATGCAACCAATGAGAAGAAAGCAGCATGAAACAACTGAGTGGACAAGTAGACACATCTACTGGAGAACGAAAGCAACAAAAGACAACCAGAAAGGGAAATTAATTTAATGCTTTCCAAATACTTGGAAAATCAGTAGTACTAGATTAGTCATTGACTAGGGAGTGAGAATTTTAATGATGTGGTAAGCTTCCCAAAGATAAATTCCCACAAGCTTCCCAAAAATGAAGATCAAAGTTAGAAGAACATTTTTGGATAATGTTGGCTGAGGAAAAGTCGAACCTATGTTGAAAAGGCAAATATGTTGAGCAGCAGAAGAAAGTTTAAGCTCCTGATTTTTAACATAACCTTCATGATTTTTTAAACATTCATGTTCTTTTTCAAATTTCAAACACCCTATAAACCGTATAGATAACTGGGGTATCTCTCTTATATTGGTTAGACTAAACATGCTCTTAGATTTCGTTTAAAGATGAAAGAAGGTTCTGTTAAAAATCAGGAGCTTAAACGTTTTTCTATTGCTCAACATTGTTGGTCTTTTCAACATAGGTTCAACTTTTCCTCAACCAATATTATCCAAAAATGTTTATCAAACCTTGATCTTGATTTTTGAGAAGCTGATATCATTAAAAATTCTCACTCTATAATCAATAACTTATCTAGTACTCCTGATTTTCTAAGTATTTGGAAATCATTAATTTAATTTCCCTTTTTTAGTTTTCTTTGGTATCTTTCGTTCTCCGGTAGATCCCTCTACTTGTACGCACAGTTGTTTCATACTACTTTCTTCTCATTGGTTGCTTTTTGGCGTTCTTTACCCGAATCGGGTATATAAGCCACCACTTCTCTGTCGTTTTGCCCAGTCTTGTTTTTTCTAGCACGCTGCTCTCTGCTCTTTGTCGAAATAAAGAAGAATCTCGCTTGCGGATTCGAAACAGCTGTTTGCTGCTTTTTTGTGTATTATTTATGCATTTTTAACGTTGTCTTTCTGCATTTTAATATTCTTTCACAAAGGTTTTATTTGCTACTTTTATATTAGTACAATTAATCATAATCATTTGCAACTAAACGATTATATGAAAACGCCACTTAAAGATGATTATAGATCAGAGTGAAGTGTTTATTTTTAGTAAGAAAATTTATAAGCAATCCAGGGTGGCCCGCCCCCAATGGGTTCTCCGGTTTCAAGTTTATTTGCCCAATTTAAATTAAGACTGTTGGAGAAAGTGGTATTTGACACATTTGATTAAAAAAAGGTGCGTTTTAGGCGCGTTTCGTAAATGATGTTTTCATTTTGTGGGTCAATGACCAACTAGCCCTCTATAATTTTCTTTCAAATGTCAATAGCCTTGACAGCAATATAAAATTTACCTTAGAAATTGAGAAATTTGCTAGCTTTCCCTTTCTATATGTACATTTGCACCGTACTAACCAGATGTCGTGTTTATGGAAAACATATGAAAGAGAATACCCTTGTCCCCTTCAACTCTAACTTAGATTTTCATTACCGGATTTCAGTTTTTAACTCTTTCTCTGCGGCGTGCTTTTTTAATTTGTTCTGGTACGCAATTGAAACAACAGCTCAATTAAAATAAAAATCTCTGACGGCTCGGCCTACAGGCACAGGTAAATTTTGAAGACGCAGACCGTGAGGCGCCTGTTTATTGGGAATCGCAGTAGAAATGACCCTTTTGCCATGATGCAGCAGTTGGACCACCCACTTCGATATTTACCTGTGACTGATTTTTTTGTTTTTATTTTTTTTTTTGCTGTAAGGTTTGGTTTTATACAAAACTTGTCAATATAAAAGTTGTAGATAATATTAAATGGATTTATAATAAATTTAAGCTGATTTGATATCTTGTGAATTGACAAAGTTAAGAATTTTTTTCTTCTTAATCCCCTATGTTTCCTCCCTCTGGAGGCCATTTTTAATTATATCAAAAATCTGTCATACATAAATTTTCGGCTCTTTTCCTAGAAGTAATAATAACTTTAAACGGATTCGATACGTATGTTTTTTTCTGTTTTCACAAACATTTCCTCCCCTTTGGTTCGATTATGCTCATTAACGAACTTAACCGAGATTTATGCCCCTTGATTTTATGTATCAGTTTGGAACAGATTTGTGCAGAATTATTGAAGTTATCGTGTCCATAAAAAATTATATATATATATAATATCTATGAATTTCAAAAACATATCAAGTTCTAATATCATTCTACTAAAATCTTCAAAGAGATAATTAATGAATATTGTATATATATATATATATATATATATATATATATATATATAAAGTTTTGAACTGGGGCTGGTTTTGAGCTCAGGGAGTCATAATCGGCGTAGATCTGCAAAATTTTTCCAGAAATTCCAACATAGGGGAGAATGTAACAGGTAGTATTTCTTACGAAATCTACCTAAAAGTAGATTGTCATAAATCATGGTTTGCCTATTCATAAGCATAATAATCCACTCAAGCACAGCCTGCCTAATAACCAACAGAATCCAACCTATCGTAGATTCCGTTACGTTCCTGTTATTTATGAAAAATTAAAAAAAATTGTTTGGTGGGGGGAGGGTTAATATTTAACTTATTGTCATCACCCCTTACCTTACTGATTGGTTAAACAATAGCCTGGATTCAACATCTGGGGACCAGCGCGCTGTCCTATGAGATACCTATTGATTACCACGTTATGAGATACTTATTGATATGAAAAACTAGTCGTTGGGGGCCACCGTAATACATTGTGAATTCAAAACAGCTGTTTATGCATTATGGATATGCATAATGTAAAATATGAAAGTAAAACATGTGTAAACTATTTATAAAATGCATTGCAATTCGAATAAAATCGTGGCTTGATGACGTCATAAACTTTAAATGCTCTGTTTTCGAATTGCGTAAGAAAAACATCATTATAACTCCAAAAATGATAAACATATTAACTAAGTGTTTACTGCATCGGATTAAGCGTCTCATTTTCAATTAAAATATATATTTGAATTGAAATTAGGATGAAATACAGTGTCTTGAAAAATAGAAAAGTGTGGAAAATGTGATTACAAATATCTCAGCAACTAATTATCCGAGTGACTTCATTCGTTATGCAAAATTTATGTTTTTTATTGCCTTTTATATTCACTCCTTAAAATAAACAATTTCGAAAATTTTTATGTACCTTTTATCAGAACGAACATTTTGAGATTCCGAAAAAAATAGTTCCTGATAATCGAGGTTACTGAAATTCAACAGGCTTCTTCTCATTATAGCATACTAAGTACAATCCAAATTCCAAGTCTCTATCTCAATTTGTTCGGGAGATAGAGCGTTTAGACACACACACACACACACACGCACACACACACACATACACACACACACACAGATGGACGATATTTTCTTTTCTAAAAATATGTTTTCTGGAATATCCAGTGCTTGAAACGTGTAAATCCATATTTTTTATTTTTTTAAACGATTGCAAGATTTACCTTATACTACGTATGATGGGTAAGTAATAATACCAGAAAGTTTTACATTTGGTTTACGAAGAGAACATTTGTGGGGCGTACAAAAAGCAAAAAAAAAAAAAAGGATATAATGCAGCACCGACCGGCCACAGCCCTCTCTAGGGTCTATTTTAATAATCCTGACAGCCATAATGACTTTGAAAGTGCCAGAATAATAATCACCTGTAATAGTATAATTGAAGATCTCCAGAAGGAATCCATTGAAATTATGATAAGAGGAAATGAAGTTTGTAATGATAATATTGATGGATTTATAACCATCCCAGATATCATTAACTGATTTCAAAACAGGAAGCAATTCAAGGACATAAACATTTAAGCACGCAAATAAATACATTAAGTGACAATAAATCATTCTATAATGAACAGACTTTTCTATTTTAGACAAATCATCCTACTCAAGATAAACAATGATATTAATATGTGAAATATGTTCGCGAAATTAGTTTTAATATCAACCCACGCATGCTGCAGCTGTCTGACGTCATCAAAAGAACTCTGATTCAAAAACTATTTTTATTATTAAGCTTAGTTGCCCTATTTATCTCAATAGAGAAAGATGTAATAATTTTAATCTGTTGCTGCAAAAGGCAGCTGTATGTAAAATATTAATTGAAAATGTTAAGCCAAAGTTTTATAATATAATTATCTATAACAAAAGTGTTCAGTCTCAAGTGTGGACTCAATATAAATAATATACTTCATTAACCAATATTTATGTTTTCAACACTTTAGCTCCGAAATAAAAGGATTACGCACAGCAGTTAAAAATGTGCATCAATCTGAAGTAGTTGGAATACTGATGCTGAAGAAAGATAAAGGTAAGAAATTACCTATATTATTATATTAATTGTGTTTTCATGGCCAGAATGATATATATTTATTTATCTAAGTATTAGCGCGCGTAACCTACAGCGTAGAGCAGAGGCGGCTTTTTTGCCAACAGTTCATGTGCAATCATTAGACTTTGGCTGAGTATTTTAGAATGATCGCTTATTGCTAAATTTTTGTTCATTTTATGCTTTTAAGTTTCAGACAAAGTTCAACTATTTTTGTGCTACGTTGCCGTTTGGTTTTTACTTCCTGAATTATTTAATTTGATTTAAGTCTGTATTCATTTATTATCTGGTAGATGCCGCCACTGCAGGCTCTTACCTAGAAACCAAGGGTGGTGGCGGACCTCACGAACAATTCAGTTCAAGATGGTGGATTCTGTTATTTCAGACTTTAACCTTTTGAATCCCGCAATAGCCGAAATCATCCCAATGCTGTGAAACCCCCCAATAGTCCTGGATAGCTGAAAGGATTATGCTTCCCCTTTAATGGGTCAAGGGGGGTGATCTCTCTCAGTGATGGATGGGATAATGTGTTGGCATTTCTCCACCGTACAGAAAGAAAAACAAGATTTTTTTTCAATAACTGGAGCAATAATAAACAGAGGGGTGTAACACCTGTAGAAATTTTAATAAAGGGAAAAGACAGTAGGGTCATTTCCACTACTTACATAGTGAAAAAGGGAGGAACGAAAATACCAGCATTCTGGGCTATTTTGTTGGGATTCTAATGTCATTCAGTTTTTTAAAACTTGAGATTTAAAGAGTTAATGTAGTGTAACATCGTAATCCTGATAATGGTCGTAGATGTCGACCGAAACGTCGATTTTTAGATTTTTGTTGTGGTTTTCATGTTTGTATAAGTTTTAATTACGCATAAATGTTTATATACCATATAATAATAATTGCGATTTGTTTTTTACAGAAATTTTGCAATAACTTTTTGATGGTGTAGTAGTCGAGATTAGTTATTACTTTATGAATATTTTGGTATTATTTTAATAAAATATATTCAAATACTGAAAAAAAAGAAATCTTCATCCTAAAGATTTAATACTAGTAAAATTTTAGAGTATTTTAAAATAAGAAATATGCTAACAGTTTCCGAACCGCTAATTATCAGTTCTGCTGAATAATTAGAAAATAATGATTTCCCAAATGAATAGCTATAATGAGGAGTGTTAGTAATAAACCAGACTGTAATTCTTAATGAAGGCTTTTTGTAATGCATATGTAATAGTTAAAACTCACTGATATATATATATTATGACAGAAATTTTTAATTTTCAATCTATTGATTGTTTTTCTAGAGCAGGTAATGAACAATCAAAACAAACTTTAGATAATTATTTTTGTTTTAACTTCACAAGGAAATTGGTTACCTATTTTTGTGAAAAACTCACAAATTTTAAAGATATATTAACTATCATTTGTTAGAAGCTGATTAAAATAACATATTCCTTAATAAAAAAGACGCAGCATGACTATTTAACATGCAATTATTTTACATATTTATTTAAGGTAAAAGAACTGTACCTCATTTCTTCCCCCCAGAATTTATGAAAAAATATTTTCTGTTTGTCTGTTGTTTCAAGACTTGATGTTGCATACATTAAAAAAAATATATATGGGCGATGTTAATTTAAATATTGCTCATAGAATTTTCAACGATGAAAAGGCTTTTCAATTTGCTTTCTTTTCTCATAAAAAGGTAATAATAGTGCGGCACGATAACTGTAATATGTATGCAATTGTATAAAATATTATTAATATCACAGCGAAAACTGTGCAGGAGTCGATGCAGGTTTTTTTTTCTTGGGGCCCATTTTGTGAAAAATAAAGGTTATTTCTGTGAAATTTATTATATTTTTGTGAAAAATAACATTTTGTAACGAAAGTTGGAATCCAGTTATTTAAATTCGAACCAAGCATTTATTAACAAAAACTTTTTTTAAATCCATTTGCTGAAGAATTTTGTGAAAGGGCCTATTTTATTAAAAGGAATTTTGTGAAGAGGCCCATTTTATAAATTGATTTTTCTGAAGGGTCCCATTTTATTAAATTGATTTTTGTGAAGGGACTCTTTTCTATTACATAGATTTTTGTGAAGGGGCTCTAAATAGGCCCAAAAATTTTGCCTGGATCGACCTTTGCTGTGCGAGTGAAATTTCTCTATTTTAATTTAATCTTATTTCATAAGTTTTAAAAATAGAAAATAAATAGCTTTTCAGGTGCGTTCGTAATTATATAAATACGTAGCACCTATAGTCGTCACTTGGTCCGTCCGTCTGTCCGTCCGTCCGCATATAACAACGCAAAAACTACCCAACCGAATGGTTTGAAATTTAAGATATATTATCTTTGCAGAATTTTGTCGAGACATTTCAAATTTTATTAAAATCGAATCAAAACTTTAGGAGATATTAATAAAAATATTTATTAAGAAATTTGCATTTTTTTTTAAATCGGTGCTTTCTTGTTATAGGAGCTTCCGAAGTTTAATCGTCAAGCGACCGAGATACTTATTCTATTACAGAAATTAATCTGCAGACGATACCATTCATTTCACAGAATTAAAAATCATCAAGATCTAAATATTTATATAGCTAGCTACAATACGAACGCACCTCATTTGTCACGTTTGACGTACAATTTCCAGCTTGTTTAGTTTTAGTTAAGTCAAGTACACTATAAATTACAGAAATAATGATATAATAAATTCCAAATATGTAATATTTGAAAATTTTACTGTAGTTGAAAAAAGAAATATATGCTAACAGTTTGCGAACCGCTTATTTCAGACCCGCTTGATAATAAGGAAGTAACGATTTCCCAAATAAGTATCTCGAATGAGAGCCTTTGTAATTAACTAAAGGAAAATTTTTAAGGAAAGCTTTTTGTAATGCATATATAATGATTAAGACTTTCTGACAAATACATAATGACGAGAAAATTTTAATTTTCCATTATGGATCATTCTTCCAGAGATAATAAAAAAATTAAAGAAACTTCACATAATTATATTTAGTATCTACCACTAACGAGAATTTTATTTAAATTTAAAATGTAAAGCCTTCACAAATTTTAAATATAAATTAACTATTATAAAATATAAAATAACTATTATTTTCAGTTTTAATAAGTTTTATATATAAATACAGCATAGTTGTTTATTTTATAAGATATTTTTACAAATATGTATTAAGGGGATGAATTATACAGCTCATTTTTAACTAACGATGTCCGACAATATATTTGTCAGTTTTTTTCATTTTTCATATTTCTACACATTAGGCTGAATGAACAGTCCTTGCACAAGTTTTAAAGGCAAGTCAGGCATACAATCGCAAGTGAGTTTTTTTCATAGGAACATGTGGTTTCAAACACAACTTGTAACAGGGAATTAATCAAAAGAAAATATTAAAATCGAAAATAAAAATTTTATGTTATATAAGTTTAGAATAGCCCAGCAGTGCAGGTTTATAGTTTAAACTACGTGTAACAAAGATTAATTTCTTTGAAGATTTACTTTAACTCTCATGCATTAAGGTACAGTTGAAGGTTTGATGTTGATACATTCAAGTGTAATACTGCCTATTACTTGCTACTGTAACATCGTTATTTATGTTTGGACATGTGAAGTTGTTTTGTTCCTATACTGCCATGTTATTCTAAACATGTACTGCTTTAAATTTGAATTGCACTATTTATCTAATATTCATTTATTGTGGTTAATTTACGGTTACACAGCTCCTACAGTGGACACAGTTTGTATTTGTGACCACATGTTACAAGAAAAAAAAACTTTTGCTTATATGCATGACTTATCTTTAAGCAAAGGATTCTGACCAACCCTGTAATTGATAACCTGTTAAGGAAATTCCAGAGTCTGAAGATAGATGGGAATATAGTAATTGGATGTTTTGAAATACTCTAAAGCAGCGGTTCCCAACTTGGGGTACGCGATAGAACAGTTGGGGGTATGTAAAATTTATACTGTAATGGCGGCTAATGATAACATTAAAACTTAAAAGGGAAACAGAAAAACAAAACTCTAGACTTTTCTTTTACAAAAAGGAGATTTCTGTAGAAGTAAAGTAGGCAATTCGCATAAAATGACGGAAAATACCTAAACTTAGTAACTGGCTGATCCTTTGTTGCCATTATATCCGCCCACTCATAAAAATATCTTGCGATTTTGCATGTGTCCCTCCTTTTCTTTTATTATTCTTTTATTTTTAATAATTCTAGAAATATCTAGATAAAACATGAAATCTATAAAAACATGAATTGAATCGTATCGGGGCTTCCGATTTCTACGATTTCTTTTAAAAGCAAGTCATAATTTTAGTGTTTAACTGGTCTGCATTAGCATAAACGTTTTAACGTGTATAATGAGGGTAGCTTCACCTCTTCTTTGTGAGTTCTTAATTTGAAATCTTTAAGGCGATAAACACTACAGCGACAATACAACATGAGCGTGACAAGCCAACAGAGATGGCAAATATGTAAATCTATGCACGCTAAAGGCGACTGGTACATGTAAAATCCGTCGTGGGTGGAAAGTCCCCCAAGTTCCTTGTGAATTATACCTCTGGGGGTGCCTACTCAGGTGAAGGTCTCGTCACCTGATCAAGGTTTTAAATTAAGACAGCAATAACTTTCTCTTCCTTAATTTTTGCTTTTTTTAAATCTGCCGATTCAACAGAATTAAATAGAAACCTTCAACTGGCTAACAAAGAGAACTGTAGCAAAACACTAGAGAGCACTGCAGCGATGCCAACAAAACTATAGTCAGGTGGATCACAGCCATGCTGTGAACAAGCGATTTCCGCCCCGCTTCCAGGTACTAACCCGTCAAGCTTGGCACTCATGCCAAGCAGGTAGAAACCTGGTTAGCGGTATTAAAAAAAAATAGCCAATATTTAGTGTTCGAATGACTTTATGTTGATATTGTGTTGTGGTTCAAAATGGATAAGGGGTTGAAATTTGAAATTAGGAAGAGAATTGCATCTGACATTGCGAACTAGCATAAGAACATTACTAATAAAAGAAAAGAAAAATATTTGTTGCAAGTTATGTGAAAAGGGGTAAGTATAAATGAAAAATCTAAGCAAAGGGTACATGAGAGAAAAAAGGTTGGGAACCGCTGCCGTCTAAAGTATTACAATATTACTTTTTTATATAAGATCATTTGTTGTATTTACATTCAAATTTTATGAAAATCGAATCAAAACTTAGAAAGATATTAAAAGTTTTCTTTATTCTATTAAATCTTATCATACGTAATCTATATGATAAAAGCATAAGTCGTGTGACTGAGGAAAACAAATACGGGCTCACCACATCTTTATTTATATGCCAAGCGGCCATTTTTATTCAAAATTAATTTTTCGAATATAATTGCGTAAAAGTTACATTTTTAGAAAGATCGTTCAAAAAAATTGTTTGTTTGAGAGATGAGTTACATTCAAAATGTATAGATCACTAAGATAACTTCAGTGAAAATTAGGTTAACAGCCGAATATCTGAATCCATTAAAGTAAATAAACAAAATATCCATTCATCGTGAGTCATCGAAATATTAACCATGGAGGTAATCATTCGCAAAGCAAGATCTCCATGGTGAATTTACAGCTCTGTCTGGTGTCGAAAAAAACACAAAATCGCATCTGTAAACATTGCATACGTAATAAGAAAAAAGGCATCCTCATTTCGTTCATAGCTGACGATATAATTATTTCACTGAAATAATAACGATGCTTTTTTACATTGTAAAACTAGTTATAGAACGAAACAAACGCACCTCATATGTCACGTTTAACGCACAATTTCCAACTTGTTTCTTTTGCAAAAAGTAAGTTTTTTTTCCTGTAC
Organism: Maratus michaelseni; assembly: GCA_963931845.1. NCBI lineage: Eukaryota > Metazoa > Arthropoda > Arachnida > Araneae > Salticidae > Maratus > Maratus michaelseni. The sequence goes on along the minus strand of OZ007598.1, from coordinate 111,189,514 downwards.
TTTCTCTTGGGTTGTACACCGGGTGCGCCATAAATTCGTTAAAACTTTGAAAATTCATTAAAAAGGTACATATGATGTTAAAAATTTGCGGTTTGCACGAATGGGATGATCAGATTTTTTTTTAATAGCAAAAAAATTTGTGATTTAAAAAATTACCGATAGATGGCGCTGATATGCATAATATGAAACAGATGTCAAAGAGGCCCTTGCACTACATTGTAAATATAATTTTTTATTTGAAATTAAGTATGTTATAAAAATAATGTTTTTTTTTCCCCCTAAATGTAAAATAATATCGTTTTACATTTAAAATTCCCTCTAAAATTCGAATGATTTCTTGCAATGTAAATGCAACACATTGGATTGCCACGCTTTTAGTATTATATTAAAAATTGACTAGCTATTTGTATTTCACAAGTGCTACTCTTTGAATATGAGTACTAGACGGATATCGTAGACGATCCTCCAAACGACCCGTTTCTTCGATGTGTCTAAAAAGTTTCAGTATCTCAGCACATCAAACGGGACTTTTTCTCTTCTTGATTCCTTTTGCCGTGTGGAATTTTCGCAATGCGCAGGCTGCTGATTCCCCGTTCTTGTAAAAGAGCTTAATCAACAACGCATGATGTGGTAGCTATAGCATACTGCTGGCATCGAATGAAGAATCTTGTATATCGAGGTGTTTTATTGACAGCCTGATTTGCATAACTCTGCTTCATACTATGCGTACCAGCACCATCTATCGGTAATTTTTTTTAACCACAACTTTTTTTGTTATTAAAAAAATCAGATTGCCTTCTAATCGCATTTATGCAAACCGCAATTTTCTAGCATAATTTGTTCCTTATTTTAAATTTTTTTTTAAAAGTTTTAATGAATTTACAGCGCACTCAGTACTTTTCAAGGAAATATCCTTAGAATGACTTTTTAACCTCGAAGAAAAAATGCGCTGAGAAATATGCATGCATGTTGTTTATAATTTGTTGAAAATATTGATTACATGTTTAAAAAATGCAATCAAACTTTTTTTGTTTCATGCTTTGCTTCAGATTTTTATCTGAATAAATGAAAGAAAAAAAAAACTGTCAAAATCTGTCCTTTAATGAATAAATAAATTTGAAAATATATTATACGAGTATTTTTAAACGTGGTTCTCTAGATTTTAATAAAAATTAGTTAATGAAGATGAGATTAAATATCCCTAAGCTAATTTTTTTTTTTTTTTTTTTTTTTTTTTTTGATAAAGAACAGTTTTTTAAAGATGAAGTAAAAAATCGGAGAAAGCTTTACGTAAATGCAGGTGACAGTAACATGAATAAATTTGTTTTCATATACAATGTACAACGAACTATACATAAAAACTATCATTATTCTATAAATATATAAAAACAAATAATTATCCAATCTTTTGAATATATTATAATATGATATAGATTGAATATATTATAATACTATTTTAAAGTTTAAAAAATATGATAAAATTGAATATAAGAAAGAAGTAGTCTTTAGTATGGAAATAATGTTACGAAAAATAAAAATGCAAAATATGTTTGCGAATAAAATAATAAAAACGTATATTTTTTATATTAACTCTCTTTATTTTTCATTTATATTTTATTTTCTACTTGTTAGCGTTTAAAATATTTCATTGTTGCAGTTTCGTAACCAGTTGGCATATTTTAGCTAGAGTGGTTTGGTGCATAATTACTCTATAATTGGAACAGTTTGCTGATGATTGAGTTTTGAGGGAAAAATAAGATCAAGCCAACTATTCGAAAGTCGTTTTAACAATTGAAAAAATTGGAGAAATTTAAACCAACGAGGCAATCCATTAAAACATCTCTGAATCGCCCATCACTAGATTTGCTTATATATATATATATATATATATATATATATATCCACGCGTAAGATTTGAACAAATGCTCTGATTTTGATAATTTTTTTCTTGTTGGAAAGAGCTGGTTTTAGTCTTGGTCACATTATAGATTTCATAAGAAAGAAAACAAGGTATGTTTGTCTGCTTATATGTCTGCTTATATGTTTGTCTGTCTAAATATTTTCTTTAGAGCTTGAGAAAATTTGGATAAATAGAGCAATGATTTAGCATATCGAACTCATAAAAAGAATTTGTTTTTCAATTCCGTCGCTGAACAATTTTTACTGATAAACTCCTGTGATTTAAAATTTTAAAATTCTGAGAGTTTATATGACATCTCCTATTCAACGCTAATAACTGGTGTTAAATTCATCGCGCAATGTTCCATATTCTAGGAGTAGTAGTTGTGAAATACAAATAGATAGCCAATTTTTAATATAATAATAAAAGCGTGGCAACCCGATGTGTTGCATTTACAATGCAAGAAATCATTCGATTTATAGAGGGAATAAGAAATTCAATATTATTGTACATTTAGGGAAAAAACATTATTTTTATAACATACTTAATTACAAATAAGAAATGCTATTTACAATATAACTTAAACCGAAATTGAGAAAATTATGTTTCCTAGATAAGTGATTTTTGATGCAAGACGTCATTTGCCAAAAGTATATTGTTCATTAAAAAATTGACATCTAATTTTGGAACTAGTGAAATAAAAATAAAGTCACTTTAAGGACATGCAAAATACAGTTTTTATAGTTTTTTAATTAAAATAAATCGTTTAGAAGATAAAAAATGTCATTTTTATCAGATAAACCATTTCACTTTTAGCGTCCTTGTGAAACTTTTACCAAACATCTTTCAAAAATAATTAATTGAAAATAGTATATGCTTTTAATTTAGACAGACAATTTTTGGTTCTGTAGAATTTAAGTCAGATTTAAATATAATAAATACGTTTGAATACAGACACCATTTGTCTATTATAAAGTGCGTAGACTCTTTAGAATATCCAAGTAGTATGACACCACTTTTTTAGATTAAAAGCCTTCCCATAATATTTTTGCTTCAGATTAGAAATCTCTCTACTATTAATCTCAGAATTTGTGATATTTTTTGCGATTAAGTAAGGCGAATAATTCTCTTCAAAAATGTTAGTACACATCCTGTTCTTAGTAAGTACAAACAAAAGTAATACATATACAGTAGAAAGCCGATTATCCGAACTCCAAATAACCAAACTTTCCATTTATCAGAGCACCCCATTTTTTTGCACTTCCAACATAGATAAAAAGTGTTTATGAATTCGGTTCGTCTGCATGTCTGTCTGTCTATCTGCCGGACCTCTCGCGTGAAGTCGTGAAATTAAGCTCTAACCCGTGTCTTTCTGTTGAAAAGTGTTTATGAATTCGGTTTGTCTATCTGTCTGTTCGTCTGTGAGCCACCTGTCCGTTCGGAAAGAGGTTTATTTAGTACAAAATGCTCCACCTGGTGGTGGAAACTGGAACTAAAATATTTTGCAGACCGTGCGCAGAACGTCTGCTATACATGGTATCTCAGGCAGCAGAGATATATGTCGGAAATTTGTTTAGAACAGAATGCATCCCCTGGCGGTAGAACTAAAAGATTTTCCTGCGCATGAGCCAAAAATGGCTATTTTTATTGAAACCACAAAAGAAAGTTTCCAATTTGATAATCCCAGACAACGAAATAGTTTCATTTTCACTCATCCTCGAGTATTAAGAAAAGTATTGGAGGTATTGAATCGAAACTCACAGTCTGTACGTAGTTTATTTTACTGATTCCGAAAATGCAGATTTTGCGAAAATCCGACGGTAACCTTTTTTTAAATTTTGACCAAAAACTTACCCGCTTTGATTCAAATCATCCAGACATTTGAGGAGGTGGTATTGAATTTACTTCCGCTTCGGGGTCCATTTATTTAATTTCCGAAAGCCAAAGAGTTATCAGAGGAACTGTTTCGTGCAGTGATTTTTAGAGTGATGTCGCATTTCGTATCATTTTTTAACGGACTGGGCAACGCCGGGTGGATACACTAGTTGCAAATAAAGTGCGTAACATTTGTAATTTTCTTACTGGGTCACACAAAATAATTCGAAAACATTACCGCCTGTGGTTATGAATTATATTTCAAATTCAGCAAAATTTATATAGGTTATTGCGATACATAAACTTTTTTTGCAATTGAAAATAATGTACTTAGCCTTCATATTCATTTTACAGGACCACAGAAAAGGAGTCAGATATATTACGATTTATGTGCACAGATTGCTTAAAATCATTTTAATGCGATTAAAAGATTTGAAAGTTTATTTTTAACGCTTTCGAACATAGTTAAAAAGTGTTTATGGATTCGGTTTGTCAGTCTGCTGCACGTCTGTCTGTCTGTATGCCGTATGTCTCTCTGTCTGCGGTTTGTCCATGCTCTAACTCACGTAAATATACTCGGATTGTTATGCAATTGATATATGTTATTAAGATTTACTATGGCTTCTTCGGTATTGAAAATGAAGTATGTAGCATTTATAGTTTATTTACAGGGGCATCCAAAAAATTCCGTTACATTACGGTATATGAGGAAAAATCGTTTGCGGTGTATTTTCATGATATTAAACTATTTAAAACATAATGAAATTTATATATATCACTGAGATTCCCTACAAGAGGCATATTATAGAATAAGGCGTACATAGAATTCATCGTTCATTTACAGGAATACACAAAAAATGTTCGTTACATTACGGTCTATGGGGAAAAATCGTTCGCAGTGTAATTTAATAATACTACATTACTTCGAACATATTGAAATTGATGTATATCACTGCGATGCATTATAAGAGACTTACTATAGAATAAGATGTACATGTACATAGCATTCATAGTTCATTTACAGGGACACACCAAAATATTCGATTACAGTACTGTTTAACAGTAACAATTGAATAATATTTGCTGGCATGTAAATATTAATTGCTTTTTCAGTTATGGTAAGCTTTTTCAAATTTAATGCATATTTTGCCTTTTACTTGGTGTATATGAATTCTGTAGATAATATACAGGGCCGCACAATATATCTCGAGTACCTACATTTCCGTGTATTGGCAGACTTTGCTGTAGGTGAATGTTACCGTTCATTGACCGAAATTCCCTAATGGAAATTTTCAGGTGTGCTGAACGTTACATAACTTAATTAAATTTATAATGTTGTGTAGTATCCTCTTTAATAAAAAGCTATGCGTTGCTGACGACTGGTATTTTTGATAATCGTTGCCACATATTAAACTCGGAAAATGAAACATTTGAAGTTGCTGAAAAAATTAATAGCTCGAAAAGTATTTGTCAGAAAATTGTTAGACAAACTTCGTTAGAAAAGTAAAAAATTGTATTTTTCTTGATATAAATTTCAAATCTAATAATTATGCCGTTTTTCAACTACTGAATTTCAAAAATTACCAAATTTCACAATGGAGTACCATAGCGAAATCTTCACACGTAAAAAGAGAATGATAACGGGCATATGTCTTGACGTATACTGACTATAGCACGAGTCACAAATTATAGTAGCCTTACTATTTTGTTGAAATATAAAAGTGAATTATGATGCCACGCGCGAGTGCATGAATTTTTATTTTATTATAATCATCTTAAAAACAAGGTTTTGCAATTTTTTTTCGAATGGGACTAATAAATTGGCCAATACTGTATATTATTTTGAGTTTAAAAGAGTAAAGGTGGGGGAGCGCTTTATATTATTTAGGTTTCTTCAGAAACTTTTGGTCAGAATTGAAAGTTTAATATATCAAAACATCAGAAATTAAACCGCTATTAAATCGGTAATAACTATAACGACTGTCCTTCATTTCGTTTGGATAGATTTTCATTTAAAAATATAAAATCATTCAACATTGATTTTAGGTATTTTTAAGGTTATTATTACGGGTTCGGGCAGCCGTGGCCGGGCATCTCAGCTAGTATATATATAAATGTACAGATTCTATACAAGGCTGCACAAAAGAATTCGAATATTTTCCCTATTATTGACGGCAGTTACGGCACTGGGTTTTCACAGGTGTTTTTTGTCTCATACTGGGTACATATAAATTCTAAAGATCCTATACAGGGCTGCACAAAAGATTGCGAGTACATTTCCGTTTATTGGCGGAATTTTTAACAGTGCTATGTGTTTCCTAACTGAAGTAAATTTTAGAAAAGTGTGTAGTATGTATAAAAATCTATAGATTCTATACAGGGCTGCACAAAAAAAAATATCGGATACTTTTCCGACTGTATTTGGCAATTGTTGACATTGCTTTTTTAAATGTGTGATGCGTTTTCCAAATTTCACCATATTTAACGGTGAAGTTTTGTTGTACTATTCTGAATGTGTTGGAAAGTGTTTCATAATCTAAGCTTGACGCATGATTTTTCATTCTTGATTTAATTAGCATTAGCTTATTAAGTACATACTATGTACATAATAGTGCATTAGTTTTGTTTTTATAGCTATATTTATTATTTAGCAAGAAATGTTCTTTCTTCTGCACTAAGGATCCTATATAAATGAGGTACCAACTGATCAATAAAGATTTTTCTTTTAAAATTTTAAGAGCTATTAATATGCAAAGCATTATTATTCAAATCATCCACAGTAATAAGAAAAAAAGCTTATAAAAGTATTATGAGAGGTTTTTGTCTTTTTAATCACTGTTGAGTTACATTTTACAATTACTATTATGCATTTGAAATTATAACAAATTAATACTGCCTCGAAAAACACTTCCAAAGAAAATTCGAATAAGAATGTGAACATAAATTAAAATTTCTATTAGCAGGTGACAGTTTAATACTCCAGATTAAAGCGGGGTTTTAAAGAAAAAAAAAGCACTTCTTTTGACGTTGCACTTTAATAAGGCTTTTATAATAAACAATAGAAAAAATTTAATTTAACAGCAAATATTTTTCGATTTTCCGAAAATGTTTCCTCTTCGTTAACTACCTCCATTTAAGTTTGAATAATTTGAAAAATTCATTGTAAAAATTAATTTACTTTTCATAAAAATTGAATTAACTATTTTTATAACTTAAGCATTCTGAATTCAAATTACTTTTATTTTCTTTTTAATGTAAACGATGAAAAGTAACTAATTATTTTCTCAATATTTTTTTAACAGAAGCAATTATTTTCCTGTCGTATTAAACACTGAATGAGAAAATGTTTATAAATTTACTTTTCCAAAACAAAAGAAGCTTTTGCAGTGATATTCAGAAGAATTTTAGTTTTTTTTTACAAATATTTATTGATACTTGTTACGATTATTCATTTTACTTACAAACATTTCACAAAAAGAGAAATTTAATTATTCCGTATTTTTAACACTTTCCTACATAGTTGAAAAGTATTTATGAATTCGGTTTGTCTGTCTGTCCATGCTCTAACTCGCGTAAATATGCTCGGATCGTCATGCAACTGATATATGTTATTGAGGCTTATTGTGGCATGTTCGGTATTGAAAATGAAGTGTGTAGCACTTATAATTTTTTTACAGGGACACTCAAAAAATTGCATTACGTTGCGGTCTATGGGGAAAAATCATTTGCGGTTTATTTTAATGATGTTACACAATTTCAAACATATTTAAATTGTTATATATCACTGAGGTGTGCTACAAGAGACTAATTATAGAACGTGGTGTGCATAGCACTTTTAGTTCCTTTACAGGGATACTCAAAATATTTCCGTTATTTTACGGTCTATGAAGAAAATTCGTTTGCGGTTTATTTTAATAATGTTTCACTATTTCAAGCATATTGAAATTGATAGATATCACTAACGTGGATTACGAGAGTCTTACTATAGAATATTGTGTATATAGCTTTCATCGCTCATTTACAGGAACACACAAAAGAATTCGGTTAAAGTACTGCTTATTAATTATAATTACTGAGAATGCTTTTTCAGTTGCTGAAAGCGTTTTTAAATTTAACTCATTTTTCGTCTATTACTTGGTGTGTATAAATTGTATAGATTGTATACAGGGCAGCACAAAAGTTCTCGATTACATTTCTATTTATTGTCAGAAATTGCAGAAGGGAAATTTTAAACACTGCTACGCGTTTCCTAACTGAACTAAAATTTAGCATTATATTTAGTATATATACATATCTATAGATCCTATACAGGGCTGCACAAAAAAGCTTGGATATTTTTTAGAATATTGTTGGTAATAACTGAAATTGGATTTTAAAATCTGTTATGCGTTTTCAGAATTGTTTAGTTAGATATCATCTTACACCTTACGGTAAAGATTTTCAAAATAATTTTTGAAGTGTTGGAAAGTGTTACATAATCTATGCTTGACGCATGATTTTTTTGTTTTTGTTTAGTGTAATCCAGGTTTCTCAGCGTTCTTAAATTGTTCTACCTTTTCTACCACGATTTCTTTGTGGTAGATATTTACTGCAGATGTTAAAGGAAGCTACACGCATGTTATCAGTTTGAAATAGCGGTAGCAAAGCTACGCTACTTTAGGAAATCTGCGAACTCTGGGTAATCTTGTTTTAGTTTGGTACTACAAAATTAATAACTCTATATTAAACACGGGCAAATTAAATGAGAATTGAAAATAAATTTATTATCCAAAATCTAGATTAATTTTAACACAATTATTCTAAATGGTAAATAAATCATATAAGTTGTAATTTTTCAAACTGGGCGAAAAATGTTCAGGCAAGGATTTGTACCAGGGACTTCTTGCTTGAAGCTGAAACGCTCTGCCAATTGAGCTATGCCGGACGAATCTAGAGGACATAATTCACCCAGCTAACCTTATTGATCATGACACCTGGTCTGATTTCTGAATCAGCTCAACAAAATAAATCGTAGGTAATAGATACAGACATAAGGTTAGCTGGCATAGACAAAGGACATAAAATGGACATAAGGTTAGCTGGATGAATTATGTCCTCCAGATCCGTCCGAGATAGCTCAGTTAGCAGAGCATTGACAGCTTCAGCCAAGAAGTCCCTGGTTTGAATCCTGGCCTGGAAATGTTTCGCCCACTTGGAAAAATTACAACTCATCCAAAATATGTTTATTGACATAACACACAAGACAACAATAATATTCATATTCTAAGAATTTATTTCAGACGATCATTTCTATCAGCCACAACACAGGTTGTATAAATATTTAAAAATAATATTACATCGGGGTGGCAGCATTTCATATCATCCAGCCTTTCTGAGGATACGATGCGTTATGTTTTGACCATATTTTATCAGCTATGTTACATATATATATATATATATATTTCATATTGTTGTGTTGCTATGTCATATATAATAATATGACAAACAATTATGTACCAAATAATTGATATTAATGTTTTTTCATGCTTTCATATTAATTTGCTTATAAATTAGAAAAGAAAAAATGTTTGTACCTTAGTTCTTTGAGGCCAATGTATGTATCATTGATTTAGACACTCGATCTCGCAACACAATCAATCTATTAAGTAGTAAAAAAGGCACACAGAGCCGGTGACAGGTAAATAAATTTGGAAAAAATAACAAAAGAAATACAATGCGTCACGCATAGATTATGAAACACTTTCCAACACTTCCAGAATACCTTAACAAAACTTCGCTGTTTAATAAGGTAAATATAAATACCTAAGTAAACATTTCTTTTTATTTTCTTTTTATAAACATCTTAACAAAACTTATTTATTTATATTTACCTTATTAAACAGCGAAGTTTTGTTAAGATATTTATAAAAAGAAAATAAAAAGAAATGTTTACTTAGGTATTTATATTTACCTTATTAAACAGCGAAGTAAACATTTCTGTTTATTTTCTTTTTATAAACATCTTAACAAAACTTCGCTGTTTAATAAGGTAAATATAAATACCTAAGTAAACATTTTTTTTTATTTTCTTTTTATAAACATCTTAACAAAACTTCGCTGTTTAATAAGGTAAATATAAATACCTAAGTAAACATTTCTTTTTATTTTCTTTTTATAAACATCTTAACAAAAGTTCGCTGTTTAATAAGGTAAATATAAATACCTAAGTTATTTTCTTTTTATAGACATATTTGTACTCACATACATTTAACAATTTTTAAAAATTGGACGGAGTTTGTAAAGAATGTTTTCTCAAATATCGAAAAAACTCCCAATATGTAGAAACAATTTCGAAACATAAATTGTTATATTTTAAACCTGGGGTGTCAAACTGTGGCCCGCAGGATACCATTAAAATTTTATAGTAATCATTGCCTTATCTAATCATTGAATTTCTGCGTTTCAAGAAGTCGACTATTTCCTTTAAAATTTAGTTCAAAAAAATTTATTTTAAAATTTTAACTGGTATTTTAAAATTTTAACTGTTTTTTTTTAAAATTTAAACTGATACTTCATTCAAAGCTAGCCAGATGTTACAATCCCAAATCTTTCTTCTATCTCATACATGACTTCAAAATTCACTAGCACATCGACAATAAAATCAATAATTTTCGTCATTCTGTTGTACGTCAGCTGCTTATGAATCGTTGGGTTACCTGAATGCGAAGCACCCTTCGTTGCACCAGTAGCTCATGCCCAACACGACTATGAAAAGTCCTTATGACCTATACCGGTGGGAAAAGATAGCCTCTCTATTGCTTGGTTTTAAGATTTTAGTTAATTTTACTAGAAAACACGAAACTAAAATGTGTGGAACCCGATAACAGAAGATTCATTTCCAGTTCTCGTCAATACTGAATTTGTATCAGAATTTCGTCAAATTAGCCAAGCTGGCTTCATTTATGGCAACTTATTTTTGTTGCCAAATTTGACGATATAAGTATCGTCAAGGTTGGCAAGAATTGGACGCTAGCGAATATCAGCTCTTAAATTAAACACTTTTATGGAAGAATCCTGCTGTCTTGTTTCAAAATGTCAGCCACCCTAAAATTTCAAACTGCTGTATTTCAGCCATTTTCTGAGGCAGAGTCAAAACAAAAATTGCTCCTGAATCCTGGGATCAAGGCCGAATATTTAACGAAAATTATTGTTTAGATTTCTAACTTTTTGGTACATCATTTTTAATTTGAAATCTTTAAGTGGCTATCACAGCAACCTCTTGAGGCGAAATATCCCCAAATTCATCTGGGATCTGCAGGCCATATTCAAAAACATATAGAAAAAATTTGGTTCAGTTTTTATGCATAATTTCATACACTTTTCGATGATACAATAATGAAAATAGAACAAAACTCACTACCACAGCGCTCCCTTTCGTCGGAATATCATCAAATTCTAGTAGAACCTTCTGGCCATAACCAAAAACCTATAAATGAAATTTGGTTCAATTCTAGGCATAACATCATACACTTTTCGATGAAACAAAGAGGACATACACACGGACAGACAGAAATTTTATAAAAACATGTTTTGCGGAATCTCTGACCCCTAAAACGTGTAAATCCGTCGAAAATCGGCTTTTCGACTGCAATACTTTCTTCTATTATAGATAGAAGAAAGTAAAAAGTGTGTTCATAAGATTTTTAAAGTAATTCATCTGCTTTAAAAATATATATACATATGTACATTACATTTAATTGCACGCAAGTCGAAATCATTCAATGCTAAGTATAAAAATTTATATCGAGAGATGTTAAAGAAATTTGAAAATAAGATAAGATGAACTATATAAGTGAACTATATAAGTTGTCAGAAAGATTTATGATATAGTCAGAAATTTTAATTAATAATCAAATAAAATCTATAATTTTAATACGTGTTTCCTATTATATTGTAATTCCTGAAAATATAGATGCGCGAAATTCCTCTCAGTTGGCAGTTTTTATCGCAGACATGATGTGTACTTCAAAATAAGTGAGGAGCATCTGGAAAATATTCCTATGCTTGATACAAACACGATAGATGAAGCTTTTGACTCAATTATGAAAATTGTGACTTAATAAAGTTTGTTGTTTGAAAAGAAAATTTATATTGCAAATAATGGTGCTTCTTCAACGATTGATTTTATAAAGAGGGGCAATTTCAAAATTAACAGAAAAATGCAAAGATCAGTGTTAACGCTTACTAAAACTTTTTTTTTAAATTTTGATTCCCATTTAAATTTTTAAATGCTAGATATGCGTTTAATCTTTTTATTATCCGAACATAATTTTACCTGTGTTCGGAAGTGCATTTTTGTGTAACAGTCTTGCTATTTTTAATTTTACAGAATATTAAAGTTCGTACATATTGAATAGTTTAGGAATTTCTTGGACTTTCTACTGGATACTAACTTTTATACAAAAATTAAAATTGACGTCTTTTACTTAAAAAATATCCTTTTTAAAATTTTCTGGTAAGAGTTTTTCATTTTTCCTGTAAGTAGCTTTGGAGTGTTGCAGTTTTTTTTTTAAACAAGGTTGTATTTTCTATGAACAATTTTCCTTCTGTGCTATGGTAATATAATATCTTTGCTTTCTTTTTTTTTTCTTTTTGTAGTGTGGCTTGCGGCTTTGTATTCAGAGGTTTGTATTTGTTTTGAAAACTTACATTTACTCTCGCGTTTTCACATATGGGTATTAATTTAAATGTTCTTTTTTTCGATTAATCTTTTAATTTTTTTAGAAGTGTATTAAAATATTACTTTCTTTTTGTATTGAGTAAGGGATTATTATGCTTATGCAGATATGCAGTTGTGAATAACTGTATTCACCTTTTTTTTATTATTATTATTTATGAGGTGAATATAAAGGTCTGTTCTATCACGTAAGGTCAGTTTCGTTTTGTGTTATCCTGTAATGCGTGCTTCCTTTTAATGCCAAATGAAAATTTTATTCTGCATTATTTAAATACATTATTTTTTCTTCGAAACAGCATAAAATTCTACATTGTCTAACTCTAACTATTTAACCTTCAAAGTCCAATAAACCTTCCAATCAAATAATCTCAGGCAACACCGGGGCACTGCTAGTAAATATATATATCATACACACACACACACACACACACACATATATATATATATATATATATATATATATATATACAGGGTCATTCATAATTCCCTCCGGGGTTTCGAAACGTTATAGTAAAAAAACGAAGACGAATATGAAAAAAAGAAACATATGAAATTATTCCGAAACTATTCAAGTTTTACTTACATACATTACAGGTGTTCTATGTGTGAACCCTTGGTCACACGGCATACATCCATGCGATAGTCCAGTTCCTGCCATACTCCGTTTCTTTAAATCTGAATCAGTGGTGTCAGTTCAACGGGCCTTTCATAATAAATATCGAAAACAGGGACCAACTGACAAAACAATTCATGTGTGGTACCGGAAATTTAAAGAAACGGAGTATGGCAGGAACTGGACTATCGCATGGATGTATGCCGTGTGACCAAAGGTTCACACATAGAACACCTGTAATGTATGTAAGTAAAACTTGAATAGTTTCGGAATAATTTCATATGTTTCTTTTTTTCATATTCGTCTTCGTTTTTTTACTATAACGTTTCGAAACCCCGGAGGGAATTATGAATGACCCTGTATATATATATATATATATATATATATATATATATATGTATATATGTATATATTAATGAAAAACTTATTGAGAAACTCAAATATAAAATACATGTTACATTATATTGCCATTATAACTTAAGCAGCAATTAAATACATTAAATTCTGCATATCAATTAGTTTGTTAATAGAGCTTCATAAAGTATTTTTAAATAATGTCAGAAGCAAAATATCTCATCTTGACAGCTTAATTTCTTTCAACATAAAATATTCAAAGTGCAATATAACGTTTTAATATTATTAAATTGCGCTTAATATTTTTGGTCCGTGTCATTTATAAAATATTATTTATTACTGAAACCAACCTTCTCTATAATTGCGTAGTTTAAGACTTGTGAAGTTTGCGGTTTATGCCAGCAGAAAATTTTCTTCTTTAACCACATTAATTGTATTTTAATTTCGTACAATTTTTTTTTAACTGAATGCAATAAATTGTAAAAAAAGAGAAAAACAAATAAGGGTTTAAGTACATAATCTATATCTATACTATTCTATAAGAGAGAACGCCTGAATGACTGAATCAACACCCAGCTGAAACGACTAAAGTCAGCATCACCAAATTTGGACAGTAATTGCTGTTATAACCGAGGGAAGCAATAAAAAAGGACTTTTGCAGATTCTCTCCCGAAGGGAGTTAAAGGAGAGGTCGAAAATTTTAGGTCATTTCACCCTATTTCAGCAGCAGTTGTAGGTAGGAGCACGAAATTCAGGTAAACAAATCTACCAAAAAAAAAAAAAAAAAAAAAAAAGATTAAACACTTATTTCAGCAATTTTAGAAATTCACCCCCGAAGAGTGGTTAAATGGGGGGGGGGGGGGGGGATCGAAAGATTTTCGCCATATCTCAGCAACAGTTTTATTTAAAAAAAAAAGAATGAATCTTGCAACAATACAGATACAAAAATAAATTCGCAACAACAGTTTACAACATTGAAATTATAACAATGAAATTACAACAGTGAAATACATAAAATACAGCTAAGTCAATCTGCTAAAAATAGTTAAACACGTATTTCAGCTACTTTATTTATTTCTTCGCCAACATCGTTAATGGACCCGATTATTGAAGATTAGACGAATAACACAACTGTTGCTGATTTTTGATTAGATACTTTGAGTAAGGCATTTTCCCAAAGGAGGTCAACACATTGTCTATCCGAACGAAGCCGGGACGGACCGTTAGTAATAAATAAAATACATGTTCATAATGTGATGTGGAATAATGTTTAAATGACAGAGTTATGGGGTGAGATGGTGGATTCCTGGACAGCCAATTTTAATATCGTTTATATACGATGATGGAATTATTTGATGCTACTCTGATGCATAAATATACTCTATTAGTCCATGAGGCAGAATCATATTTTGGCAAAATATTTTAACATCAATGATATTGGTATATATGATAAATTAGATGTTAACGATAACGGAATTGCCATTTACCGTGCATTTTAATGATGTTAAACTATTTAAAACATAATGAAATTGGTATACATTTTTGAGGTTCCCTAAAAAATGCTTTCTGTAGAATATGGAATGCAAAGCATTTACATTCATTTACAGGGTCACACAAAATAATAGGATCACGTAATGGTCGCGGGGAAATTTTTTTGCAGTATATTTGAATGATGTTACACTATTTCAAACGAAATGTATGTACATTTTTGAGGTGTACTACAAGATAATTACTCTAGAATATGACGGGCATAAGTTATAATTCATTTACAGGGACACGGAAAAGATTTCGGTTACTTTACTTCTATGATCGATAAAATCTGGAAGTGCGATTTTTATTATGGTAAGAGTTTTTAAACTTATCTAAATTTTTGCATACTACGAGGTGTGGATAAATTCTGTCGATCATATAAAGGGCTACACAAAATAATTTGTAAACTTTACTGTGTATGAGCGTAAATTGCTTAAGAGTTTTTCTTTAAAATGAATTATGCATTTTCTAGCTGAACTATACTTAGTATACCAAGATATGCTTGTAGCATATAAATAAATCCTCGTACATACAAAGAACTGAATGCATTTCCGGCTATGGATGATAATTTCTGAAAGTACGTTTTTAATTGTGACATGAGTTTTCTCTTGAATTAAATTGTAGTTTAATATGAAGCGTGTATGAACATATGTAGATAATATACAGAGCTGTACAAAATTATTGGCGTGCATTTCCGTCTCTTGATGGAAATGGCAACCAACCACGGGAAATTTCCGCTCTATTTCTATAACACCGACAGAAAACCGTCTCCAATTGTGTATCTGTGGCCGGCTTGGTGATTCCCTACATTATATACTACAATGTACTCTTACATCGCATTTTCATCTCAAACGTCCAACAAAAACACCACTTCATTCATGGTTCTCCTTTATTCTAAAAAGTAATACCTCCTTAAACAAAATTATTCAATGTATAAAATTGGTAGGGGACAATGAAGGCATTTTTCTGAGCACTCTCTTGTATGTGGACCCAGAGGATTAGCTGGGCCTTACCTGGACTATAAAAACTTTTACATCCAATTTATGGACTATAAAAACTCTTACATCCAATTTATGGACTATAAAAACTCTTACATCCAATTTATGGACTATTAAAACTCTTACATCCAATTTATGGACTATAAAAACTTTTACATCCAATTTATGGACTATAAAACTCTTACATCCAATTTATGGATTATAAAAACTTGTACATCCAATTTATGCACAAAATTCAAAAAGAGGAAAGGCTATGTAAAAACCTATTGGCCTAAACCTCATTTGTATATATTTTTTAATATACTTTCCGAGAAGGGCTTGTAGAGCTCAAGTCACATGGTCGGCTTTCCTGTTTGGTTGAATCTGAATCTGAATTCCGTTACAGTATTCTGTAGATGTTTGAAAGTGCTTCATAATCTATGCTTAATACAGGATTTTCCTTTCTAGTTTTAATTTACTCTGGACACTGAATTACGAATGTAGTAGTTCTGCAATAAATATTCGTCGATAAGGTAAATTCAGAAAAAAAATACTTTAAAACTACTTATAAAAGTCATAAAAAATCATTAAATTGAACTACACTTTTCAAAGAAATTTCATACTTATAATTTCCATTGTCACTGATGAAAATATCGAAATTATGCCACATATTAGTAGTATCGTATGAGCAATAAAAGCGAAAGTGATAAAGCAACTCGTTACCACTATCCTTATACATAAAAAAAAAAAAGCAACTGTATTTTTGGCTGCCTACTAAAAGCGGACTGTATCTTTTTTTGACTACGACGAAAAAGTCTGCAGTGAAGGAAATGGAGCCTTGCCGCTAAAAAGAGCTTCTGGATTTGAAAACGGAAAGAATGAATTATTCATTGTTATTAAAAATTTCCTTTAGGTTTTCAAAAATAAAATATTTATCAGTTGCAGTATTACATTAACATTAGATATAAATAATAAATGACTATATTATGGAAACTCCGAGACTGCGTTTTGTTGAAATACTATGAACATTGCAAAAATTGTATTCCCCCGCCGAGCTAAGAAAATTAATCATTAAGTGAAATTTCCCATTAAATATCATAGAAATTTTAAATAATTCGTTTTGGAAGTTTTACAGATGGAAGCATTAAAATAATTCTCTTTAAACAGAAATTGTTATGAAATTCAGCAATAAAGTGTTATTTAAATAATTTTGTAACTGTAGTCAGGTATGATAAATATTCTATATCAATTACTTTGATTAGAAAATTTATTAAAGTGTTTTCAAGTTTATTTTCTGACACAAAACACTTCATCCACTTTGACAGCTTAATTGCATATAGTTTAAAATACAAAAAGCTTCAAACAGTTTCATGTGATTAAATTGCTCATAATATTCTTAGGCTGTATACATAGATCAGCTATAAAGGATATATTTTTTAATGAAACATCCTTTATCATTGCAAAGTTTGAATATTTGAAATATGCTTTTAAAACATCTGGAAGGTGTTTCATTACAAGATTAGTAATTTTTAGGTGTGTTCATAATTATATAAATACGTAGTACCTATAGTCGTCGTCTAGTCCGCCCGTCTGTCTGCATGTAACAGCACAAAAACTACCCAATCGAAGGGTTTGAAATTCAATATATAAATAATTGTTTCAGAATTTTTTCGAGTCACTTCAAATTTATGTAAATCGAATCAAAACTTAACAAGAACGAAAAATCATGCGTCAAGCATAGATTATGTAACACTTTCCAACGCTTCCAAAATAATTTTACGAATCATACTCTTTAATAAGCTAAAAGATAACATCTAAGTAATCCGAATACTTTTATTCAGCCCTGTATAGGATCTATAGATTTGTATATATACTACATAGGATGCTAAATTTTAGTTCAGTTAGGAAACACGTAGCACAGTTTAAAATTCTCCGTCTGGAGTTAAATAATACGAAAATGTGTTCCCGAGCTTTTGTGCTTCCCTGTATAGGATCTACAGAATTTATACACACCACGTAATATACAAAAAGCGATTTAAAATTAAAATCTCGTTCAGTAACTTAAAAGAAATTATTCCACTTCCAAAAATTATTGTTAACATACAGTAGAGAATTCTTTTGTGTGTCCTGTAAATGAACGACGACTGATATACACACAATATTCTGTAGTAAGTCTCTTGTAATGAACCTTATATAAATTTCAATGCGTTTAAAATAGGGAAACATTATTTAAATAAACCGCAGACGATTTTTCTCCATAGACGTAATGTAACGGAATTCTTTTGACTGTCCCTGTAAAGTGAGTATAAGTGCTATGCACACCCTATTCCATATTAAGCTTCTTCTAATGCACCTTAGTGATATATATAAATTTCAATGCGTTTAAAATAGGGAAACATTATTTAAATAAACCGCAAATGATTTTTCCCCATAGACCGCAATGTAACGGAATTCTTTTGAGTGTCCCTGTAAAAAAACTATAAGTGCTAAACACTTCCGTTGAAATAGGGAACATGCTATAGATAACGATTATAACATATAAAAATTGCAGGGCAATCCGAGCATATTTACGGGAGTTAGAGCACGGACAGACGGCCAGACGGCAGACGGCCAGACAAACCGAAGTCATAAACACTTTTCAACTAGGTTGGAAAGTGTTAAAAAGATATTAATAAAAGTTTTCTTCATCGTATTAAATCCTATCATACGTAATTAATTAGATGATATCCCATGATAGGTAATGATTCTAGGTTGCCATGGTGATTATGTCCTATTTAAGATGGAGTCATATTATTTCCGTATTACTAAATTTAAAAACCGAATTTGTATACTAAAATTGCTTAATGATAGCTATCATAAAATCTACCGACAGAGTTTTGGATAGATGTTCCCGGAGAAATCGATATTAAATGGAAAAAGAGTTTAAATATGGATTTCAAGTTCTGAAATTTTCAAAGCTAGGCTTACGATTTCCAATGGAATTTTCAGTAAATGTCAACAAAAGATAAAATGTTGCCAACTTAAAATTCTTATTTTATTACGGAAATTAATCATATACTAATAACAGACGATATAATTAATTTCACTGAAATAATAACAATGAGTTTTTTTACATTGTCTTGTATTGGATATTTGCGCATAGTATAATTTTAATGTAGCAGAATTGTAATTAATTGTTCGTAAAAGTGTATTAAAACTTAATTTCTTAAAATAAGATTAATAATTATAATATGAAAATCTGCTCATAAAATAAATTTTGTATTCTTGCATTTTTGCATAAGAGTGCAACAGCCATTGTACCCAGATCTGAATATTTATAAAACTAGTTATAGTACGAACGCACCTCATTTGTCATGTTTGACGAACAATTTCCAACTTGTTCATTTTTTTTCCATTAAATGTTTCTCTAATAAATGATAATAGTAAGAGGTGAGCAAACAAGAAGAATCATTTATAAATATGAAATTAAATTCAGAAATATATATTAAAATAAGAAAAATAAATACATATCTCTAAATACAAATAAAACAATTATTTTAGGTAAGAGGCTTTCAAATTATGTTTATCGTAAGTTTACAAACTTTATGAAGTGATTGGAAAAAGAAAATATAATAATGAACCAGAAATAAAGTATGTAAAATTTTTTTTAAAGTCTATAAATATCTGCATGCTTAAAATAATGATTACAAACTTTTTTAATCTGAGATCATCATTCATTGTTGTGTAAATTTTCATTTACGTTTTTAAAAGTAGAAATGCTAAAGCCTTGAATTAATACTAAATTTTAATAAAGAATGAAGGTATCATGAAACCAGCGAAAGTGCTATTAGTTGAAGTACTGTAAACATTGCGAAAATTTTATTCTTTAGCAAAGCTAACAAAATTAATCATTAGATGCATTTTTCCGTTAAATATATCATAGATTTTAATGACATCAAAGTAATTTTGGAAACTTTTCAGTTAGAAAATTCAAAATAACTTTCTGGAATGAGAAGTTATTAAGAAACTCAGAATTAAATTATCTTTCACATCATATTGTCAGCATGGCTGAAACAAAAATTAATTTCATTAAGGACTGCATATCAATTTGTGTATTTCGAAAGTTATACAAAATAGTTTCTGAGATGATATTTTTGTCACATGAACTATCTGATTTGACAGTATAATTGAAACAGCTTAGAATAAAGTATAATGATGTTTTGCAGTTTAATACTTTTAAATTGGACTTAATATTTTCTGGCTATTTTATCTCTGATAGATACACTGAGAAAAATTTCCGTTCTAAGTTTATTATGTGTCGACTACTGTGATTTATAAGGGTAGGCGAGGTTTCGATTGGGAGCTTAGTTTTTGTCCAGTAACAGTCAATGTGCGTAAAAGTGATATCTAAGGCTATCTTGCTTTAACTTTCGATGAATGAGTGTGGAAACCTCGAAAATTGTGAATTTACTCTTCGTTTCGATATTTCTGCAAATTTCTGCATCTGGTCAATCGATATAGCAGTATTTAAGGACTGGCACGCGCTGGGGAAGTGGAGCTATTGGGTCGAGTTCTTCCCCACTGTGGCCTTAGGAGATCTATTGAGTTGACACAACTATTCTAAAGTAGAGAAAGCGCGCCGTCATTTGGTAAGAGTAAATTTTACCTCATTTTTGTTCTGATTGAATAAAAAAAGTTTGTCGCTCACGGAGTGCCGATTTCAGAGCTGCCGTAGCCGAACTTTTTAGACTTTGGAATTGGATTTACCATAACTAGACTTGCACAGTGGAAGTTAAATCTTTCTGAAAGCATCACAATGGACATTTTGACGTACGTCCAAGTCGTAAGTCATATTTTGAAGTTATCAGTAGTAGAAGAATAAGAGTTAGACCCCAGCAGGCTAAGCGCTAAGCGGTGGAGGTGGGTACCGGAAGTGAGCCTGGCAGTGGAAGCGGAAGTGATGGAAGATAAGACAGGAAGGGATGGAAGATAAGACAGGAAGTGAACCGGAAGTGTTGGAAGATAAGAGAGGAAGTGAAGTAGGGGAGGGCTTAATTTTTTTAACCGATAAGGGAGAGAGGGGAGGGCTTATTTTTAGGGGGGCTTAATTTTTTTGTAGGAAAATAAAGGGTTTTAATCAGATTCTTTCTTGTCAGGGAATTTTTTTTTTATTTTTATTGTGGACCCACCATAACCACCCGCTATGAAAACGCCACATTTTTTTTTTTTTTTTACCTATTCTTTTACACTAGTCATCTGCGTGAGACCTGTAACGAAATAAAAGGGTTTAATTATTATTATGCTTCAGCAAAGTCGAGTGGAGTTGAGGGGTAGGAAGCCTGCTTTAAAAATAATAATGTTAACAGAATGTACAATATTTTTTTATATTTTTATTGTGGACCCACCATAACCACCCGCTATGAAATCAATTCATAACGCCACAATTTTTTTTTTTTAAATCTGTCAATCCTGCTTCATCAGTCATCTGCGAGAGACCTGTAACGAAATAAAAGGGTTTAATTATTATTATTATTATGTTTAAGCGAGAGTTGTGTCATACAAGAAATCAGATGTGTGACGTCTGCTAAAGTTGTAGAGTGTCTATGAGGAAATCCAGCTTCACGGAACCTAGAAAAAAAAAAAAAACAAGTCTTGCTTGATGTATGTGATAGCTAAAGGCCCCCCAACCTATACAAAATTTTAAATAATTTTATATAGGTTGTATTATCTGACTAAGCAGGGGTCGCATGGCCGCCACACCACTCATTGTTACCCTCGATTCGCATACAACAAACAATACTTTTTGTATTTCGCGCTCGTCGATCTAACTGTTCAGAGTTTAACATGAAATTTACTTATAATTCACCTGTAGAAGAATTTTTTCCCTTCTTTAAACATTAACTTAAATGTGAATGAGATTAAAATAGATGTGAAGGCTAAATTTTTAGTAACAGAATGTCAACAGTGCTAGTGGAGTTGAGGGGTAGGAACCCTGCTATAAAAATAATACCTGTAAAAGAAATATTTATGTGCTACCTTTCGCGCTCGTCGACCTAACTGTTCAGAGTTTAACATGAGATTTACTTATAATTCACCTGTAAAAATTTTTTTTCCTTTTTTAAACATTAACTTAAATGTGAATGAGATTAAAATAGATGTGAAGGCTAAATTTTTAGAGAGTTAAAATGAAAATCCACTGAGGGTTGTGTTAAATAAAAGGCGATGATCGACTTTGACAGCATTTTTCTAAAAGTTTATTTATCGAAAAAGGAATCATACGTTTCGATTATATTTGTTAAATATTATAGTTTAACATTAAAAAGCAGGTAGACATTCACATCTTTAGCGCTCGTCGACCTAACTGTTCGGAATTTTCTTCGAACCCATTATTTTGGACTTTATAAAAGTTTCATATAAAAAATTATTCTTTAAGTATTAACTGAAATGAGATTAAAATAGATGTAATGGCCAAATTTTTAAGGATTTAAAATGAAAATTGTGATAGCCATGTAAATGAAAGTAATGCGATTACTTTGCTTCATAAAAATCTAACACGAAAAAAGCTGGTAGACGTTTACCTTTCGCACTCGTCGACCTAACAGTTCGTCGACATAACCGTTCAGAGTTTTCGTCGAAATCCGGATATAGATTAACTTACAATAGCTAACTTTTTTAAGGGAAGTTTAAATAACATATTTCCCAAAGTGTCTTACAAACATTTAAAAATTTATACACACATAAGCACCTCGCCTATTAGGTGCAAGGTTCTGACTTTAAAACTACTAGATGTTGAAATTTAAACTTCTTGCGCTCGACGACCTAACCGTTCAGAGTTTTTTTTTCAAACCTTGTGTCAATACGTGTTAGGAACCCTTAGAAAGACCTACATGGAGGCACTTATCCCTAATATAGATAATCAACCCTAAACTAACCAGTTACAACACACAAGACATAATCATTACATTCAGTTAATAAGTGATTTGACATGCAAAATATTAGATATAAAAACATACAATATGATATATACAAAACAATTTTAAAGATTTTTTTTCCCTTTCATATGAACAATTTTTAGCAATAATTTAACTTGAGAGCAGGTATTTGTTTAGAGTTATACGATTATAATAAATTTTCATTAGATTTGACATTATACAACTAACATTTAAAAAAAGAGAAAGACATCTAGTTTTTATAACGTCACTTATTAGAATTATTAACCTGTTTTAGTTAAAAGTATGACACTTAAGTGATTTCAATTGAAAAATCAATACAACATTTTAAAAGCGCAGTCAATAGATTTTCACTTTTAAAAATAACTAACAGAATTTTAATTTTTTAAGCAATGGGTATATTATATTAACTTTAAATTAAATTAACTTTTAATAGGTAACTTTAAATAAAATTTATCTTTTTTTATTATTAATTAAGAAATATAAACTACTCACACATTATTATGCTGCATTTTAACACAACTGAAATACTACAACCTTTCTGCTGACATGTGGTCACAGAATAAATCTTTTCGTAGGATGCAAGATAAGATAAGATAATATCACGTAATGATTTAATAAACGCGATTCGTTATGCATATTTTAAAACAGGAAATACATCCGTCAGATAACATTACTTTGTTTATATGAAGTGACCAAATACAAATTTTGCTGATAAGATTAATTTAATTTCGAAAATATTATTGACAGAACATTCAAATTTTACACAATATTTTTAAAAATTTAAATAAGGGAAATCAGAAAATTGTACACGATATTTAAAAAAATAAATAAATTAGGGAAGTTACAAAATGTTGTACACTCTTTTATTTAGAAAAAGAGAGCGGGTATTTTGTTTTGAGTTATACGATTAAAATAAATTTTCATTATATTTCATTTTACACAACCAACATTTTCAAAAAAGAGAATGGAATCTAGTTTTTATAAATTAACGTACTTCAATTTTTCAAATACTTAACACTCCCTCTTTTGCTAGACTTTATACACATAAGACATAAAAGGTGTTTTCGAATACATCATTTAGAAATTAAGCGACTTGATAAGTAAAACATTATTTATAAAAGCAATAGATACGAAAGTAATAAAGATTTTTACTTACAAATGTACGAACTTCTGATAGGTAAGACTTTCTTAATCACTGTGCAAGAATTAAGTGGTGATTAAACTTATAACATTATATGATGAAATAATCACGTGACGTATTTTTAAACCAATAAAATGTCAGTACTTTTAAACTAATACAAAGTTAGTATTTTTACACGAACGCCCTCTATCATTATATAAATTTCAATGAAACGAGTTCATAACATTCTACTGCGACTTGATATCGTTGTAATAGGTTGTATTTTTCGTTAAGTTAGTTTTCATTTAAGTTATTATGGAACGAGTTATGAATTCTTATGTTGGTGATGTAAACAACTTGGAGTGTCAGCACTCATCACCAGAGTTAAATAATCAAGAGATGGATTCTACACTTTTATCTAAACAAGGACCCGTTTCGAATTGTGAAGTGAAACCCACCTCATCAGGACTAAAGAAACAGAAGTTACCTCATGTGTGTAAGATGTGTAACAAGGCATTTCCTCGAAAAGTTAACTTAGTGTTTCATATGAAATGTCATTTAAAGGAAAAGTCTTTTCGTTGTGAGGTGTGTGCTGAAGTTTTTTCGCGAAAGAGTGATTTACGTATGCATCAAAAGATTCACAAATCACCCAAACAATACAAGTGTGGGGATTGCAACGAACTGTTTTCAAGAATGTATGATTTATTAATTCACAATCAAACATTTCGCTACACTTTATACATGAATGTTGTTTATGAGTCTTATGGGTCTTCTTGTGAATTAATAAATCATACATTCTTGAAAACAGTTCGTTGCAATCCCCACACTTGTATTGTTTGGGTGATTTGTGAATCTTTTGATGCATACGTAAATCACTCTTTCGCGAAAAAACTTCAGCACACACCTCACAACGAAAAGACTTTTCCTTTAAATGACATTTCATATGAAACACTAAGTTAACTTTTCGAGGAAATGCCTTGTTACACATCTTACACACATGAGGTAACTTCTGTTTCTTTAGTCCTGATGAGGTGGGTTTCACTTCACAATTCGAAACGGGTCCTTGTTTAGATAAAAGTGTAGAATCCATCTCTTGATTATTTAACTCTGGTGATGAGTGCTGACACTCCAAGTTGTTTACATCACCAACATAAAAATTCATAACTCGTTCCATAATAACTTAAATGAAAACTAACTTAACGAAAAATACAACCTATTACAACGATATCAAGTCGCAGTAGAATGTTATGAACTCGTTTCATTGAAATTTATATAATGATAGAGGGCGTTCGTGTAAAAATACTAACTTTGTATTAGTTTAAAAATACTGACATTTTATTGGTTTAAAAATACGTCACGTGATTATTTCATCATATAATGTTATAAGTTTAATCACCACTTAATTCTTGCACAGTGATTAAGAAAGTCTTACCTATCAGAAGTTCGTACATTTGTAAGTAAAAATCTTTATTACTTTCGTATCTATTGCTTTTATAAATAATGTTTTACTTATCAAGTCGCTTAATTTCTAAATGATGTATTCGAAAACACCTTTTATGTCTTATGTGTATAAAGTCTAGCAAAAGAGGGAGTGTTAAGTATTTGAAAAATTGAAGTACGTTAATTTATAAAAACTAGATTCCATTCTCTTTTTTGAAAATGTTGGTTGTGTAAAATGAAATATAATGAAAATTTATTTTAATCGTATAACTCAAAACAAAATACCCGCTCTCTTTTTCTAAATAAAAGAGTGTACAACATTTTGTAACTTCCCTAATTTATTTATTTTTTTAAATATCGTGTACAATTTTCTGATTTCCCTTATTTAAATTTTTAAAAATATTGTGTAAAATTTGAATGTTCTGTCAATAATATTTTCGAAATTAAATTAATCTTATCAGCAAAATTTGTATTTGGTCACTTCATATAAACAAAGTAATGTTATCTGACGGATGTATTTCCTGTTTTAAAATATGCATAACGAATCGCGTTTATTAAATCATTAGGTGATATTATCTTATCTTATCTTGCATCCTACGAAAAGATTTATTCTGTGACCACATGTCAGCAGAAAGGTTGTAGTATTTCAGTTGTGTTAAAATGCAGCATAATAATGTGTGAGTAGTTTATATTTCTTAATTAATAATAAAAAAAGATAAATTTTATTTAAAGTTACATATTAAAAGTTAATTTAATTTAAAGTTAATATAATATACCCATTGCTTAAAAAATTAAAATTCTGTTAGTTATTTTTAAAAGTGAAAATCTATTGACTGCGCTTTTAAAATGTTGTATTGATTTTTCAATTGAAATCACTTAAGTGTCATACTTTTAACTAAAACAGGTTAATAATTCTAATAAGTGACGTTATAAAAACTAGATGTCTTTCTCTTTTTTTAAATGTTAGTTGTATAATGTCAAATCTAATGAAAATTTATTATAATCGTATAACTCTAAACAAATACCTGCTCTCAAGTTAAATTATTGCTAAAAATTGTTCATATGAAAGGGAAAAAAAATCTTTAAAATTGTTTTGTATATATCATATTGTATGTTTTTATATCTAATATTTTGCATGTCAAATCACTTATTAACTGAATGTAATGATTATGTCTTGTGTGTTGTAACTGGTTAGTTTAGGGTTGATTATCTATATTAGGGATAAGTGCCTCCATGTAGGTCTTTCTAAGGGTTCCTAACACGTATTGACACAAGGTTTGAAAAAAAAACTCTGAACGGTTAGGTCGTCGAGCGCAAGAAGTTTAAATTTCAACATCTAGTAGTTTTAAAGTCAGAACCTTGCACCTAATAGGCGAGGTGCTTATGTGTGTATAAATTCTTAAATGTTTGTAAGACACTTTGGGAAATATGTTATTTAAACTTCCCTTAAAAAAGTTAGCTATTGTAAGTTAATCTATATCCGGATTTCGACGAAAACTCTGAACGGTTATGTCGACGAACTGTTAGGTCGACGAGTGCGAAAGGTAAACGTCTACCAGCTTTTTTCGTGTTAGATTTTTATGAAGCAAAGTAATCGCATTACTTTCATTTACATGGCTATCACAATTTTCATTTTAAATCCTTAAAAATTTGGCCATTACATCTATTTTAATCTCATTTCAGTTAATACTTAAAGAATAATTTTTTATATGAAACTTTTATAAAGTCCAAAATAATGGGTTCGAAGAAAATTCCGAACAGTTAGGTCGACGAGCGCTAAAGATGTGAATGTCTACCTGCTTTTTAATGTTAAACTATAATATTTAACAAATATAATCGAAACGTATGATTCCTTTTTCGATAAATAAACTTTTAGAAAAATGCTGTCAAAGTCGATCATCGCCTTTTATTTAACACAACCCTCAGTGGATTTTCATTTTAACTCTCTAAAAATTTAGCCTTCACATCTATTTTAATCTCATTCACATTTAAGTTAATGTTTAAAAAAGGAAAAAAAAATTTTTACAGGTGAATTATAAGTAAATCTCATGTTAAACTCTGAACAGTTAGGTCGACGAGCGCGAAAGGTAGCACATAAATATTTCTTTTACAGGTATTATTTTTATAGCAGGGTTCCTACCCCTCAACTCCACTAGCACTGTTGACATTCTGTTACTAAAAATTTAGCCTTCACATCTATTTTAATCTCATTCACATTTAAGTTAATGTTTAAAGAAGGGAAAAAATTCTTCTACAGGTGAATTATAAGTAAATTTCATGTTAAACTCTGAACAGTTAGATCGACGAGCGCGAAATACAAAAAGTATTGTTTGTTGTATGCGAATCGAGGGTAACAATGAGTGGTGTGGCGGCCATGCGACCCCTGCTTAGTCAGATAATACAACCTATATAAAATTATTTAAAATTTTGTATAGGTTGGGGGGCCTTTAGCTATCACATACATCAAGCAAGACTTGTTTTTTTTTTTTTTTTTTTTCTAGGTTACGTGAAGCTGGATTTCCTCATAGACACTCTACAACTTTAGCAGACGTCACACATCTGATTTCTTGTATGACACAACTCTCGCTTAAACATAATAATAATAATAATTAAACCCTTTTATTTCGTTACAGGTCTCTCGCAGATGACTGATGAAGCAGGATTGACAGATTTAAAAAAAAAAAAATTGTGGCGTTATGAATTGATTTCATAGCGGGTGGTTATGGTGGGTCCACAATAAAAATATAAAAAAATATTGTACATTCTGTTAACATTATTATTTTTAAAGCAGGCTTCCTACCCCTCAACTCCACTCGACTTTGCTGAAGCATAATAATAATTAAACCCTTTTATTTCGTTACAGGTCTCACGCAGATGACTAGTGTAAAAGAATAGGTAAAAAAAAAAAAAAATGTGGCGTTTTCATAGCGGGTGGTTATGGTGGGTCCACAATAAAAAAAAAAAAAAAATTCCCTGACAAGAAAGAATCTGATTAAAACCCTTTATTTTCCTACAAAAAAATTAAGCCCCCCTAAAAATAAGCCCTCCCCTCTCTCCCTTATCGGTTAAAAAAATTAAGCCCTCCCCTACTTCACTTCCTCTCTTATCTTCCAACACTTCCGGTTCACTTCCTGTCTTATCTTCCATCCCTTCCTGTCTTATCTTCCATCACTTCCGCTTCCACTGCCAGGCTCACTTCCGGTACCCACCTCCACCGCTTAGCGCTTAGCCTGCTGGGGTCTAACTCTTATTCTTCTACTACTGTTATCTATTTATTGATATTGCTAGTTGAAATTTTATTTTCTGACTGAAGTATTTTGGGGATTGACTTTCTATAGGCATAAGACAAATTGAAGCTGTGTTTTCTCAAATCCCTTCCCTTTAAAGTTTTTTAAATAAAGATCGTTTGATTTTACTTAAACTTATGCTCTATTCGACTTCGCTAGCATTGATCATCATGAACACCAGTGACATGTCTGTTACAAGTTCAACTATTTGATGGTGTGAAAAAAGCAAAACTAACAATTTATGAAAATTTAAAAGACATTTTAAAATCAGACGTTTAATAAATCTGCGAGCAAAAATAATATTACATAATAAGTCCAATTCCAACGTCTAAAAAGTTCGGCTACGGCAGCTCTGAAATCGGCACTCCGTGAATCAAATCTCTTCCCTTTAAAGTTTTTTAAATAAAGATCGTTTGATTTTACTTAAACTTATGCTCTATTCGACTTAGCTAGCATTGATCATCATGAACACCAGTGACATGTCTGTTACAAGTTCAACTATTTGATGGTGTGAAAAAAGCAAAACTAACAATTTATGAAAATTAAAAAGACATTTTAAAATCAGACGTTTAATAAATCTACGAGCAAAAATAATATTACATAATAAGTTCAATTCCAACGTCTAAAAAGTTCGGCTACGGCAGCTCTGAAATCGGCGCTCCGTGAATCAAATCCCTTCCCTTTAAAGTTTTTTAAATAAAGATCGTTTGATTTTACTTAAACTTATGCTCTATTCGACTTAGCTAGCATTGATCATCATGAACACCAGTGACATGTCTGTTACAAGTTCAACTATTTGATGGTGTGAAAAAAGCAAAACTAACAATTTATGAAAATTAAAAAGACATTTTAAAATCAGACGTTTAATAAAGCTAAGAGCAAAAATAATATTACATAATAAAACAATTAAAGTAGACGTTTCAAGCTTTAAGCAAGTTCATCATCATTACAAACGTCAATCGACAACTAAGGCTAATGTTTATATGGACATCTGATTTGGTTTTCGATTGACATTTGTACTTATCAGGAGCTTGTATAAAGCCTGAAACGTCTGCTTTAACTGTTTTATTATGTGATATTATTGCTTTTTTAGCTTTATTAGATGTCTG
Source organism: Maratus michaelseni (assembly GCA_963931845.1). Lineage (NCBI taxonomy): Eukaryota > Metazoa > Arthropoda > Arachnida > Araneae > Salticidae > Maratus > Maratus michaelseni. The sequence goes on along the minus strand of OZ007598.1, from coordinate 111,159,661 downwards.
ATTCTAAAGTGTCTTTTTAATTTTGATAATTTGATTCAGACTTAAAATGTTTAGTTATTTGCTACCAAAATGTGGTACATTTGATTTTTTACAACCCCTGATTATTTTAGAACTTCAACAATGATTCAAAACTTCACCATTAAATGACAATATGTAACAGACAACCATAACAATTACTATGCACTCCCAATATCCTGTTTTAGCGCGCGATTATACCTCCTACTTGTTTAGTGGTTAAAACGTTGACTGCAAATGATGAGTTTTCAAGTTCGAACCCTGTCCAGGCTTGGTTGTAAGCAATGTATCGGATTACAGCTTAAACAGAGGTCTTGGTTTGATGATATCTCGTTGGAAATAATAATTCTATCTCTTTTATGGTTAAGCTGTTTACCAGATTGTTATTCAACTTTTTACCAGTCCCCAGTTCTAGATTTTATCAGGCCATGGCTCAATATTTAACAGTAAATGGCTCAACCTATGCAAGTTGAAGGTCCAACCGCAGAGCCAAATGCTGAAACAAGGTTTTACCATCTTATGATGGAATCTTTTTATGGTACTATGATGTGCTGAATCACATTTTTAGCAGTGTATTATTCTTCATTGTGCAAAACTAATTTGTTTCTAATTAAATGGTATAAAGGTGTTTCAAACATGCATTTTATGTTACGTGTACGTTTTTCCGAAAACTTAATTATAATTTTTTCTATAAATAGTTTTCATATTTCTTGAATAAATGGCAACCGCAAAGAGAATAAAGATCAAATAATTTTTAATCACTTTGCGACGACCGTCGCGTATACCTGGCGCCTAATGTGCTCAGAATCTTGATTATCCTTACTAGTAATTATTAATTGAAAATTTTTCTTTTTTTAATCAAATAATTTCTGCGATTCAAATAGTTAAAATTTTTTATTTTGAAAGATCGCCGATAAAAGATTAAAAATTCTGTAAAGCACACTTGTCACGAAAGAATTAAGATAAAATTCTGATTTGATTTCAAGAAACCTCGTCTTACCTTATTATACTGACATTTTCTTATTTAGCGTATTTTAGTGAAAGTTGTTTGGCACACCAGACCATAACTGCCAACTTTCCCGATTTTTCATTACTACTGTTTCCGAATAAAAATAATCGCATTATTTAATGGCATAAAATTGCTGTTGAATATGATGAAGATTATTAATCTGAAGCAGTAGTTTTCAAACATCCAGAGACTCCGAAGAGACAGCTATAACAAAATGCTTTTGTGACAGCCCAACAGTTGGTTTTATAATGAATGGGGATAACAATAATCCATATTCATTATAAATAACATTGTAAACCATAGAAAATTGTACGGTAAAACTCGGCTTTGTTTAAAAAAAAAAAAAAAAAAAACTCAAATTTATTTTCTGAAAAATGAGTTGCGTTCATGTTCAAATACAACATTCATGAAACAAATTCGCTTAGAACGAAACCCAAGGGATTCCTTTTTATCAAAATAAATAAAATAAATAATAGAAAGAACAGAAAGAAAATCTTGAGAGATAAAGAAAAAAAATATTTTGCTTAATTTTATTTAGTTACAATGCTATGAATTTGTGACTTTAAATTATCTATAATTTAGTATTGATTTATGTATTTAAAACACAAGACTGATTTTTTCGTCATATGCCCTAAACTTTCTACTGAACCAATTTTGCTAATTATTTTTTTAAAACTGAAATCTGTTTAATTGTAGATGCGTCCGCACTTGCTATTTTTTTAAAATATTCGCATTTTTATATTTAAATTTAAATTTTAAATGCTTTTTTATGAAATTTCTCCACAGTGGTGGCAATTGGGTTACTTAAAAAAAAAAAAAAAAAAAAAAAAAAAAAAAAAAACGCTAACCAGTCCCTACCTACCGAGCATGAGAGCCTAGCTTGACTATTTAGTATCTGGACGCGAGGCGATATCCGCCTGATAACACCATGGCTGTGATCCACCTGACAAAAGCCTTGTTGGCATCGCTGCAGTGCTGTCTAGTGGTTTGCTACACTTTTCTTTGTTTGCCGGTTCATGATATGTATTTAACTTTGTTGAATTGGCAGATTTCTTTCAAAAAAACAAAAATTTAAAAAGACAATTGGGTTACTTCCATAGTTACAGAGAAAATGAAGTAGTTTGAATTACTAAATCTTTAGTGATTGCATTTCCTCACTACAATTGAAAAAATATAAATTTGTTTCAATGTGAACAGAAAAAGACGTTACGTTTAAGGAAAATAATTCACATTTTCCCTCATAAAGCTGTTACATTTTAATATTTATTATTCCGCTGATAATGAGTTTGAGACACTAATCTCAGAGGGAGACCAAATGCTTCAGTGAGTGAAAGTGACGTCATAGTAAAAAAAAAGAAAAAATAGTAAAATAAGCAGTAATATGCTACCACGCATGCGTGGTACTTGCTTATTTTACGGCCTATTTTACTGTTTATTATTGTTAATTTTACGCTATAATACTGGCAGCTGGATTGCCAGTATTATACTGTAAAATCAAAAAAAAATTTTTGTAGTGTATTCTTGACAGTGTATCGATTTCTTTCTTGATAGTATTAAATTCACAGGGAAATATTCTCTACAAAATATGACTTTCTCTATTAATAAAATTAAAGAACATTAAAAGATACACTAAATATATGTATTTCTTTTAGTTTATGTGCTGTTTTTCTTGATTTGAGACTAATTAAATTACAAATAGCCATCAACAAAAATTCTTGTTAAATAGTTTTAAGAAATTACGAGAAAATATGAACGTTTTCATATTGTTTTCTAACAAATGCCTGGAAGTATTTTTATTTATAAACTAACTGACTCGCCCCGCGTTGTCCGAGCACCTGACAATAAATTAAAACAAACCTCAAGTTTGTATGATATTTTATATCTTTAACTCGATTTTGTATGAAATTATTTTTTTAACGAAAAATTCCGTAAAAATATTGATATTTAATTATAAAACCTGTCGTAAGTAGACATTTTCTTGTCTTTGCACGTAGGGTCCTTTCATAGTTTTTTTTTTTTTTTTTTTTTTTTTTTTTTAAAGTTCTTGTTCCTCGAACTCTGTGAAATTTTTATTTGTTACAAATATAATCGTTTTGCAGCTCGTGTGAAAATTTCGCTAAGAAACATTGTTATCTAGTTGTAAAACAAATATGTTTCCTTCTCGCTTTTTTGTTGGTATGTTTGTTTGTTTTCGCGTCGGATCCTTTAACATCACAATAAAAATATAGTTCTCATCTTCCGAACTCTCTGAAATTTTAATCAGTTATAAATATAACTGTAAAATTTTGTGAAAAAATATGCATATTTAGTAGTGAAAACATGAGTCGAAGCAGAGCGACGGCACGCCGAACACCCCGCTTTTTCGCTTTTTTTTTCAGAAATTTCTTAGATTTTATTTGTTTTAAATATTTCTACACGTCCTAATGTTTCGGAAATTTTGTGGGTGATATAAATCTGGTCTACCGAAATGCTCTAAAAAGGTTGTATAGAAATATGAACGTTTAGTTATTTTTAGCGCAGAAAAAAAATTTTACTGTAAGAAAAAAATTGGCTTGTGAGGCAAGAAATGACTTGCGTTCGTCGGTGTTTCTGAAAGGGTTAAAATTCGTATTTCTTAAAACAGATTGCACCCTCAATTAAAAGAAGGTTTCTGCTTTAAATGCATATTTTTGGTTTGTTGGTACCTGTAAAAGTGCGCCCTGGTAGGGCGTTGCCATAAGGGAGAAAATGTCCTTTGGGAAAACGACCCTTTTTGAAATTTTTCTTTTCAAAGGTTTAACAACGATGCATTTTCGAATTTATTGCGGCATTTGAGACGTAAAAGTACGATGTTTTTGAATATGTCTTCCAATTTTAACTGCACCGAGTGGTTTGGTTGATTTAAAAGTACGAAGTAACACAAAAAATCTGCCCGTTTGGTTCTTCCATTCTCTCCGATGCGTAAATCGAGTTCTGGGCATGTGCGAGTGCTGAAAGCCGGCTTGCAAGGAAAGAGATTGAGTTATTGATAAGTTTTTAAATATATGTTGGTTAATTATCAAAATATTAAAATTCTGAGACTCGGGTGAATCAGACAAGACCTTGGACTATCCTCACCTAAATTTTCAGACTTCTAGGTGCGCTCGATTTTCCTAGCCATCGCCGAAAGACAGACACACACGCAGACACTCAGAAACTTTCTTTTATTAGTATAGATAAAAAATCCTAAAAATGTATCTATGTTAAAATTAAAATCCTAATATACAAAATAAAAATTTTAAGTTATTGTATTGAATGTTGACAATGTATCTCATGTGTATCTTTAACAGAGAGAAAACAAAATTCAGGAATTTGTGAAAAACAATTATTGCATTTCAGCTGTAAATTTGACTTAAACTCACGGATTTTTTCCGTCAAACTTAACTCACGATACTTAAAAAAAAAGTGACTCAAACTCAACTCAAAACTCACACAAAATGAGTTAAACTTACGAGTTTTAACTCAATGAGTTCATTCCTGCACAACACTGGATATAGCGAGCTGGGATGTAACAAAAGCTTGGTCTAACAAAGAATTAGTAAGCAAAAGTTTGGTCCAATATAAAAGTACATTGCAAGAAACTTGGTTATAACAAGTAAATTCAGATTCAACGAGAAAAAAAAAACACAAAAATGTCCCGTGTGTGTTTTATTTTTATTCTTCTTTTAAAAAAAAACCGAAACATTTCATAGTACGTTTACACCGTTGCTGAAAATTATGAAAATGAGAAGGATAACTGTGATACAGATATGTGTGGGACAATAGTCTCTCTTTCGACATAGTTATTTTGAATTACATCACAAAACTTCAAAGATTCCTAGAAGCAGAATGGGCAAGTTATATTTTCCATGCTTAGTTAGATAAAAAAAAATTAGAAAAAAAATATTGCGACCTATATCACAGGACAGCCAGACAGATACACAGGAACATGACAGAGCCTCATGAGTACACCTAAATGATGTTTTGGCAATTGACTAGTTATGCAATTTAATGCCTCGCTAATTAAAAAAAATATATATATATTAGTACCGGAAAAAGTATAAGGAAAATTAAAATTTAAATTTAATAAACTGTTACAAAATGTATTATGTCTGAAATTACAGCTGATCATGTGATGCAGCTGTCACTTCGTGATAGCTACGAAACTGAAATTATAATAGCAAAATATACATTTATTTGGTGACACATGGCAGTAATAGATTTTGATCAATGCATAATCATTCTTTTACATCTAGGGTTTTTTTTATATATAACATTGCCATAAAAATGACTAATTTTAATTTTTAATTTTTAAGTGTTATGATCTACGGACATAAACATTGTTTTTACCTTAGACTAGAAAATAATAATTTTTATTAAACAGATTAACAAATGCGCTGTAAAATTACATATTATTATTCTACTTCATTAAAAGCTCTTTTAATCGCTATTAAATTACTTTAACATGTAATAATTATCATTAAATAACTGTTTGAAACCACCAGAATTGGATAACATACATCAAAAATCTATCTTCTATACAAAATACACTGGTTTTTGAACCTAATATATATACAAAATAAAAAATATTTTTCAAAAGTAAAAAAAATCAAATACAAAAATATATGCATTTTCAAAATACATTTGAAATACAAAATAGACCTTGAAATTTCAAAATTTATTGTGTATAAATTGCACTACACAAAATCAAAGTGATTTTGCAAAACTGATAAAACTTTTTGAAACTATAGATATCCGAATTAAAGAACCAAAACTGACAAAAAAAATTCGATAGGAAAACGTATTTTATGTAAACAAAGAATTTTTACAGATAAAATTTTTAAATGCATTCGGAAATATGAATGGTTCCACATGGATATAATTTAGCTTCATTTAAAGCATAGAAATAAAGTTTTTTTAAATCATAATAGACAACGGAAGATTATGACTCTACATTATGATTGATATTTAACGAAAATAATTTCTGAAATTGAGATTAGATCATTAAATTAGTTTTCGGACAATTTATAATGATTAAAAAAAAAAAAAAACTCGACCGGAGATTTGGTTTATTTGACCGGATCACTGGTGTTAAGTTTAAAAAAGAATTCCATCATTGTAGTGTATGAGTTCAACATTTTGCGATAAATCGATGTATCAATTAAGAAATAGAATATTTCGAGTTCTAAGGCATTTTATGAGCTTGACCAAGATGGCATGCAGTCATTATACAGGGTAAGTCAAAATGAATATAGCGATTACAAACGGCTATAACTATTTAATGGAAAAGAATTTATCGATAAGATTAACACAGAATGTAGACGGAACCTCAAAATTTTTTACATACATACGTCATAGATGTTCTATGTGACTTCCCTTGGTCACACGGGCAACATTTAGGCGGTAGTCCATTTCACAAATCCTTCAGAATGTATGGCGTGAAATGGACTACCGCCTAAATGTTGTCCGTGTGACAAAGGGAAGTCACATAGAACACGAGGCTACCGCGGTGCTTTACGCAAATCTTTTTTTACTGATCGCGGGAGTCACAGGATGCTCGAATGCACCAATGCAGGTGTACGAAAAGAGCATGACGTCCGGTCTATAGAAAAGATAAGTTAAATGCACCGCGGTAACCTGTCTTTTTTGTTAGCCTCGTATAGAACATCTATGACGTATGCATGCAAAATTTTGAAGTTCCGACTACATTCTGTGTTAATCTTATCGATAAATTCTTTTCTATTAAATAGTTATATCCTTTTTAAATCACTATATTCATTTTGACTTACCCTATATATGAACCAGTCCTGATGTGCTGCAACAATGCCAAAGATAAAATAACCAGCATGGTATACATACTTTTTGTATAAATCTCACGAATATTGTGGTATGCGGAAATTTGACTTACAGAAGTACCGCATCAGTAAATAATATTGTTTTCAAAACATAATTTTTTTTTATTTTACATAATGCAGGAATGTTTAATAAGTTGAAACGTGAGGACCTCCCACCTGTGACTTGCTCTCAGCTAGGTTCGGTTTTAAATAATTCCTTCAATCGTGAATACATGACTGCTTTAAATTTCTTAAGGGGACAGTTTACCTTTTCAACAATTTTTTTTTTTTTTAAATATGGTTCAAATGGTGAACTCCCCGCATTTCAATGCTCAACTAAAAGTACATTTTGAGAAAAAAAAAATTTTAACTGCATATTTAATTAAAATTAAAAAAAAGTTTAATTTTTGTTTATTTTTTAAAAAACCCTACTACTTTTTAAAATATTAATATTTTTGCCCAAAATTTTAAAATTTTAAAATATGTATTACACAAAACTGTGCATGGATTTTTAGATACATCTAACATTGCATTTAATATATATATTTTTTTCTGATATACATAGTGTAAAACGATGAAATCTAACAAATTTTCATATACTTTTATAAAAAGAAAAAATAATAATCTGAAGGCTAATTCCATGCGTAGATTTGTCACATATATAATAAGGAACATGTAGAAAAGAGTTTAAATCTCCAGCTCAAATACAAAAAAAGCCTTAGCATTTTTAAAACATGAAAATGGAGAAAATATGAACATGGAGAAAAAGCCATTTAAAGTTTTTATTTGTAAAAAAGTACCTCTTAAACATCAATCCTGTACATATTATGCACACTGCATTGTAAACCGTGTAAACGTAAGTATATATAAAACATTTCATGTACATATCATTCATAAAAAAATTTCATAATGGTAAAAAACAAATATCCGTAAATGAAAGAAAATGAAAGGCGTAATTCAGTTTATAAATGCACTCTTGAAAGCAAATTTAAATAAATTAAATCTAAACCACTATCTGTCACATCAATCAAAACATAAAATGTTTCATAAATATTATATATACATTATTTAAATACAAAAAATGGTGCTTTATGTGGGTTCTAAACAATTTAAAAAAATGAAAAACAGAAATAATCATTGCTGTTGTAAACAAACTTTTTAGTTGTATCTTCACTCTTTCAAAAGACGTAAAAATTATTATCCAATGAGGGAAGCCCCACCAGTGGCTGAGAGGTTCTGCTCTCAAAGCTGGTAGACGGGAGGTGCTGGGTTCAAACCCCTGTCGAGCTCGTCGACTTAACCGTTCGGAGTTTTCCGTGGCTTTCTTCGAACCTTGCCGTAAATACGGGTTAGGATACCATTTAGCAGCTAGTATCAATTAAGGAGCTAGCATTTTTTAAACCGTTTTTTAGACTAAAAGACTGTTATTAGTTATCCCTTACATTTCCTTAAAATCTTCCAATTGTGTCTTTATATCAAAAATAACAAAGACAGAATAGCAGAACCCTGTTAAATTAACTTTTCTAATTATTTTGAAGCAAGAATCTCTGAATTATCAAGAAAGTAATTAAAAACAAACGTTTCATTAGCTAATGAATCTATTATACACTGTAAAAAAATTCCGTAATGTTACGCATTATACCCAGAAACGTTTCAGGTTTTCAGAGGTATCAATCAGATTCCTGGGAAAAACCATTTTTTTTTGCGAATAGTTTCCTGAATTCAGGAATTGAGCATTTTTGCATGGCAACGTCTCTGTTCTTAGCTTTGTTTTTGCCTCCATCTTTGTTTCTCGAGTTCGATTCTGTGCAGACTTGGAATGCTGTCTCTCTACCTGTCTTGTACCTGAACAACTAATTATAGATTGGTAAGTAGATTAATTTTCATTCTAGTAAGATAATTTATCTAATATTTGAGTATTAGTTTGCAATATTTTGAAGCAGATCGTATTCTCGTATCGTATGTTCCTATCTGGTGTTCTCAATATACAGTTCATGACACAAACATACATAAACGTATACATACCGGATGTTTATTTTTTTTAAATGATTTTCTTGCTTGATTGAACAGCTATGGTAGTTTCTTGTTGGATTCTATTTTTTTCATGGATATTCGCTAAATCATGGAAAGTTGCTTTCTTAATATAGTAGGTATTCCACAGGTGATCAAATTTTAAGAATTTTTTTATACGTATTCTTGGACCGGAAATTAAAATTTTTTGTTTTATGTATTTGATTCCAAATGGGAATCTGCTGTACAGATGTCCATTTTATTTGTTTCTAAATCATTATCTAAACATCTTTTAACCCCTTAGCGAAAAGAAGTCTGAACACTAAATATCAAAGTACTTGAGGTTTATATAACAAATGTCCTCTTTTATCATAATTATGTACAGAGTATCTCAGGAAGTAATTTAAACTGCAAAGATGTGTCTGTTTCATTGGTAACCTTGTCTCAGATATTGCAGCTAATGACAAGAGTGTGCATGATGAATTAAAAAAGATGTGATTTGACTGAGATCAAAAACAAACAAAAAATTATTTTCCTAAGAATAAATTCACTAGTAGTTTTATAGCTTTAATCATGAGATTCCTAGCTAAAGCAGATCGTTTTATGTCATATATTATGACATGTACATTTATGTCATATATTTAAAGTAAATTGTATTAACCAATGCGCACTCTAAAAAAGAAACGTGTAAATTAGACAATTTTACACGTATGTATGTGTAAATTTCTAAAAATACACGTCATAAAAATTACACATTTTTTGCAGAAAATTACCTATTTTTATGTGTATTTTGCTTATTAAACTATGAGTGTAAATTTTTATCATCACTTGAAAATCTTAGATAGATGTGTAAACGTAGAAAAACGCTTGGATTTATACGAGCAATTAAGAAACTGTATATTCAGTAAACTTAATATAAAATAATAGTAATAATTAAATTATTTCACCATCTGCAAATGTTATCTAGAAGACTGAAAAAACAAAAGATACCTACAATATTCAGTGGAGGGGTGAAAGCATTTCTTTTTTGTTGATTTAAAAGCGACAGGAAATTGCCCAAAAGCTCATACAAGGCTTTGTCTCATATTTATATTATGGTACCTTCGAATCATCTGCGCTGAGTGCGATCAGAAATTTTTTTAAAGCTATTTCATTAGAAGAGAGTATTCATATAGCAGACGGATTAAATGATGCAGCCACCCCCCCCCCCCCACCCGAACCCGCAGATGGGTTTACGTTTATACAATAAGAAATAGGTATTTTGGAGTGAAAATGTAAGTAATTACAATATTTTATAATATTAATTTGAATCTGTATTTAAGAGTTACAAATTATATACAGTAAAAGAGAAAAAATATGTAATATAATAAATTTATAATACAAAATAGTAAATTCTGATTAAGTTACTTTTAGAACTTAATATATTCAAAAATATAATTCCTAGTTAAGAGTTTGTGAAGTTCTGTAGATTTCGTTTACAGATATTTCATTTGCATAATATTATGTGCATTTTAAGAAGATTTGTACAAAATTAAAAATAATAATATATCAAAAACTTTGTGTAAAACCCTTATTAATCCTTTGAAATTAATTTCTAATGAAATAAATAAATTGCAGTATTATAAAAATAGCACGATGGCTGTTACCTAATTAATTGTTTGGATATTTTTTTAATTGTTAGAAGAGAAATTTGGTGTCTGAGGGATTAATAACAAAATAATATTAATCATATTATAGCAAGTAGTAAATGTGTGGGACAACTTTGGGGAATTTCTTTGAAAAATATTTTTTATTATTATTATTATATTTTAGTTTTTAATATGTTATGTTAATTTGCGTTATTTTCAAATTTCTCGCTTGGATTTTAATGTTTCTGAATGATTTTTTTTTGGTTAGAAAAATATCAACAAATTCTTGTTTTTTGTATATCATGCTTGATGAAAGGACAATTACAATGCAAATTATTGACAGGTGTTGCACTCATCCTGAAATCTTATCACCTGTCCTGAGACTCCTGAGTTTTGTGCTACATTGTTAAATATCAGTGTCTGAAATTACCAAACTTTTGATTATGCTAGGTGTATTTAGTGAAGTGCTATGCAATTGTTTAAGTTCATTGTGTTGTTTTTAATATACTGTGTATTTTTACGAGAATGTAATGTCTATTTTTGGAAAGCACCATGCTGATTTACGAAGCGAGGTTTAACCTTTTTGAACATTGCTGTTTTAATTTGAACCGCTTAGAAAGTGACCGACTGATGAATTTGATTTTTTTTTTATGTGCTCGTTTGATGAAGTTATTATTTTATACAATTGTTCGATGAAGTTCTTTTTTTTTTTTTTTTTTTTTTTTTTTTTACACTATCATTCGACAAAATTTCCGAACTTTGCATAAAAATCTCTATTTTATTTGAGCGACCGTTTGACAAAATTCAAAATATTTTCCGAAATTAATTGATAATTTTACACGGCCATTTGATAAAATTGATCTTTTTCATATACACTGATAGATGAAATTCCTATTTTTGTTTTTTTCTCTATTCACTGATTTAACACTATTATTCACTAATGGCACTTTTTAAAATTCTATCCCTGCCTAGTTTTTCTTTCTCTGTGCCCCTTTTCTTCTCCTCCAAGAACTTTTTCAGCCCCCCCCCCCCAACCTTAATTTCTAGAATAAACACTACAAACACAGTGATCAGGATGTTAAACTGACAGAGGTATAACAGATAATATTTTCGTTTTGTTGAAATGCTGTTTTGGCGCAATTATTCATTTTCGTAAACATATTCCTTTTTGTATACTGTTTGAAAATTTTATATTTAATTATGTTGGAAACTGTCCTAAAATTTCACCTGTACTACCCCTGTATTGAAAGTTTTGTTTTTTTAAATGTGATTATTTCTCATTGACAAACAACAAAAAATAAAAGTAATAATTAATTCTAATAACTGATAATGAATATTGGAAAAAAATACTTAGCATTGCAAGTATGCTAATATGTTCTGGAAACTTCTTTCTTAAGCTCATTTGAGTATAAAATAAATGGAAAAGCACACTTCTTTCAAAAAAAAAAATAATTTCTCAAGATCAAATAATTTCTCAAGATCAAATAATTTCTCATAATAATTTTGTTTTTAAGACAAATTTATTTCGAAAGTAGTTTTGTAATAACATATATTTTATTTAAAGTAATAGAAATTAATTAACTAATATAATAAGAAACTTTAAGGGTATGTTAGTAAATAGTTAAATATTATTATATAGCAAAAAATAAAAACATTAGAATGTAAAACACAGATAAGCATTTGATTTTTGGCTCAAAAAAGGGTAATGTTTATAAATATGTTTCCTACAATGCTTTCGTAATTTTACTATAATTTAGTATTTATATTTACTGCGTCTGTGTGTTTGATTTTTGTTTAAAGATTGATTGAAAGTATTAAATAAAAAGCAAAAATCTATATTTATTCAGCAAATGTTATTTTATTTCAATTATATTAATTGGTTTTTGTTTTATTTTGATATGAAAGCCTTATAACACCCTCGTAGTTTTAGGTAACTTCTGTTACAAAAGTAAAATCTACCTATTGCAGCCATCCGGAGAAAAGCGATTTCAGAAAATTTCGGTATATTTTCACCGATCATGACCCCCAGGTCCCAAAACAACCTCCGTTCAAATGTTGATATATAAATATTATATATGCTTTTGTCATGCTATAGCATTCATATTTGTGAACCGATTTGGATGCGACTGAGCATGTGTACAGAACATCCCAAAGTCTCGACCAAGTTCGTTGTCCAGCTTCATCCGCTGTCTTGTTTCAGAATGGCGGCCACTTAAAAATTTCATATTCAAAAAGATGTGCAAAAAAATTAGAAATTCAAAATGTTTTTTCTTTAAGTGATACAAGGATACGGGAGCATTTTCTTTTTTGTTTCTCCTCGATCTTAAAAAAAATGACAGAGATATAGCAGTTTGAAATTCTAGGGTGGCGGATTTTTTCCATAATCAGGTTTCATTTATGAGCTTTTGAAAACGTGGTTTTTCGCAAATTTACTTTAATTGTGGTAACCATTGCTGCTATTCCCATGTGCTTAAAACTATATTTTGATATCCGCCAGCGTCAAATTCTCGAAAAGCTTCGTGATACTTAGCGGAATATCGCCATATTTGACAATCAAAAATAAATCGTCACAAACGAAGCCAACTTGGATATAGCTGGTTAATTTGGCGAAATTCATTTTTTTCCCTCTAAACTAAATTATTGTATTGGCTCACTTATATTTCGCTCCCATATTAAAATACAATAAAATTAAGATTTCTTCAATATGTACTAATGCTAATTCACGCTATTTTAACAGCAGAATATCGGAAATTAATAAAGATAAAAATCTGCAGAAAATCATGGGAAAAATCTGCAGAAAATCCATTTTTTTATGACGTAAATTATCATATTCAGTCACTTATATTTCTCTCCCTTATTAAAACACCATAACATTAAGATTTCTTCAATATGTACTCTTACTTTTCTGTCATTGCAAACTTTTATTAGAAAACTATGAAAATTCTACTTTCTCGTCAAGCTATCGAAATTAATGATTAAGTGCAATTTTCCGTTAAGTAAATAAGCCATTTTCAACAAGTCAAAGTAATTTTAGAAAGCTTTCAGAGAGTGAATTAAAAATAAATTTCTGTAGTGAGAAATTGTTATAAAACTCAGAATTAAAATATCCTTTACATCATCTTGTTGACATGACTGAAGCAGTAATTAAATACGTTATATATTGCATATGAATTAGATTGTTCGAAAAGTTTCCGATATTATTATAAATTGATAATTTTAACACTGAACCTATTTGATAGATTACATGCAGTTCGTTTAAAACTCGTTGGGCGGTGAACAGTATATTTGCATATCTGTACAACGCGTAATAAAATAACAGCTATGCAAAGTATTAGATATTAGATAGGTATTTTGAATACCTTACATAAATTTTTATCTTGTGCAATAGTAAACTAGTCGTTGGGGGCCACCGTAGTACTTACCCATCATGGTTATGCATAATGTAAAATATGAAAATGAAACATGTGTAAACTATCTATGAAATGCATTGCAATTCGAATAAAATCCTGGCTTGATGACGTCATAATCTTAAAATGCTCTATTACTGAATTTCGTAAAAGCAACATCCTTATAACTTCAAAAATTATAATCATATTAACTAACAGTTTACTGCGTCGGATTAAGCGTCTCATTTCCAATTAAAGTATATCTTTGAATTGAAATTTGAATGAAATACAAGGTCATGAAAAATCAAAGAATGTGGAAAATAGGATTAAAAATATCTCTGCAACTCATTCTCCGATCGACTCCATTCTTTATGCAAAATGTATGTTTTTTTATTGTCTTTTATATTCACTCCTTAAAATAAACAATACCGAACAGACGAACAGACAGACGGAACAGAAGACGACTATAGGTGCTACGTATTTAAATAATTACGAACGCACCTAAAAATGCAGAGCTAGTAAAGCTGTAACATATACCGTAATTTCGCGCGTATACGCCGCACCTCAGACAATTCGATTTCCTACCAGAATTTATTTTAAATAATATGTGACTTACTTCTGCTTAGCAATTATTTGACTTCTTATTTTCAATAAAATTTCCGGTTTGAAAATGACTTAACTAAGGTGCGGCGCATACGCGCGAAATTACGGTATGTTTGGCTGCATCAAGTGAAGACTGAAACATTTGTCAGTAAATAATGAACGAACTCCATTTAGCACAAGCATTTTTTTTAAAAATTTTATTGAGACGCCGAATTATACACGTCGGATACAAATAACAAATATTCTCAATCTGCTGATGTAAGTAAATTTAAAGTAGAATGCAGTTGTAATACAGGATTTCAAATTTCAAGTTCAATTAGACAAATTTTAAAACATTGGAATTTCATTACAAAATAAGAAAAATATCTTTTCAGGTTAGCGTATTATTATACTATAAATTTAAAAATTTCATGCATTTTTATGTGTGAGCAGTTTTTACGTTAAATTATCTTTTTTCATTATCAAACAAAATTCGTTTTGTTCTCAAAATTTGTTTTTTAAAGCTATTTTTAGTTTCATTTACTGTCATATTTAATTATGTGTATATGCATACTAACGAAGAAATTATAAACATTTTAGTAAAACATAATATTTTTCAAATGTATCTTAGTTTATAACTATTCATTGGGAGCTTTTTTTTTAATTAATTACTTAATATGATGTAGAACTTATAGGGTATATGATAGAGTAAAAGTATTTATTTCTTAGGAGATTATATGAAAGCCCACTTCAAAAAATTATAGATTCAAACTATATATCAAATATTTATATATTATTTCAGCTATTTTAATAATAATAACAAAAAAAATCATCCATCAAGCATAGATTATGAAACATTTCCGAACGCCTCCGAAATAATGTAACGGAACTTTACTGTTTAAAAAGGTGAAAGAATAAATTTACGTAAACAGAACAGAAAACGCATAACACACTTGAAAACAGATTTCAGCAATTACCGTTCGTAAACAGAAAAGTACTCGAATTCGTTTGTTCATTCCTGTACATGGTGTTCACTACACAGTGTGTTGAAATTTAGCTTAGTTACAAAACGCCCAACACAGTCGAAAATTCACCTTCAGCCATTTTCACCAATAGAGCAAAATGCACTCGAATAATTTTCTGCAACCCTGTATATTATTTAAAGACTTTTTAAAACACACATAATAAATCAAAATTTTATTCAGGAAAAAAACATGAAAGAACTGTAAACGTACTTTCAGAATTAAAATCCATAGCCATTAGTGTATCCAATTCTTTCCGTAGCTCTGTATATGAATTTTTTATATTCTACTAACATGTCTTAGTATAATAATAATAGTGCAGCTAAAAAATGCATAATTCAATTTAAAAACACCATTAAGTATTTCACGCTCATGCATAGTAATGCTTACGAGTTATTTTGTGTAGTCCTGTATATGATCTATAGGATTTATAGACACCACTTATTATGCAAAAGCTTAAAAACGCAAAACCCATCTAAAAACGGACTTCCAGCATTTATCGTTCATATACTAACCTGTAACAGAAATGTTTTGTGCGTCCTTGTAAATGAACGTTAACTGTTATTCATGACATATTCTACAGTCATCATCTTGTAGTGCCCCTCAATAATATATATAAACTTTGTTTCAATTAGTGTAACATCATTAAAATACTCTGAAACATTCTTTCCTCTTAGACCATTATACAACCGAATTCTTTGGTGTGACCTTGTAAACAAATGATAACTGCATTGAACTCCATATTCTACAGGAAATATATTTTAGCGCACCTCAGAAATTGATATCCATTTAATTATGTTTGAATTAATGTAACATCATTAAAATATATCAGAAACGATTTTTCCTTGTAGCTAATAATGTAACGAATTGTTCTTGTGTACCTCTAAAAGAACTATGAATGGTCCACACTTCCTTTTCCAGATAAAACCTTCGATAGTATTTCTGAATAACATATAAAAATTATATAATAATTCGAGTATATTTACGAGAGTTACAGCAAAGACAAACGGAATATAGATTATTATGTTCCAAATAGATCCCATCTCTAAAATGGCTTATCGTGATTGTAGTGGTTTGAAGACAAAGCATCGTAAATGCAAATGATAAAATGGTTTGGAAATGAAGGCAACAAATCCCTTAAAAATTTTCACATAAATATTATGATAGTACAAAATATCCACAATTTGTTTTGAATGAAATGTTAGATAAACGTTTTGTGTTTTTCCTTAAAGGTCTTCTTTAAAGCGAAAACTTCCTTAATGTCAACTGCAGTAAGCCGAATTTATCAGCTATCATCAAATCTCGACATTACCTTATGTCAGATTTTTTTAGGAGAAAAACAAAAGTTTTCCTCGTAAAAGTAATAGCAGCAATAATACGCAAACTATTCTATTGTTAACAGTATAATTTTCATATTTTTGTTTTTTTTATTATTACAAGTAATTTCTCACAATGAACATAGTTAACGTTTTCATACTTTGTATCTAAGAACTAAACATACAGTGTAACTTGATAAAGATATTTTGAAAGATTCTACGTTTGATTCTTATTCTAATCTCATTCCACTCTTGTTATGTATAATAAGTATAATTTTTGAATAATTTTTAAGAAGTAAATCACCCAAATGAGCTATTGAATAGATGAAATTTCAGCATAAAAAATAATTGAAATAGTTTTTTCGAAAACCTTGCAAAATTTCCTCTTTTATTATATAATATTAATTTTCAGCGTAATATTGCTCAAATAGTTTAGAAAGTTCATAGCTTTTCTACAATTCAATTTTAAGTACATCAATTATTATAATTTATCTCTCAATTTATATATAAGATTTAAACAAAGACAAATTTCGTTTTTTTTTCGTGCTTTATAGAAGTTAACATGATATCATACTTTTCGCAGTTTGTAACACTTGGACTTCTTTGCGTACTTCTATTACTCGTTCTCCGAAGGTATTGGAGGTATAAGAAGAAAGTTGCTGGTTTTCCATTTTATAATCTTCTTTCGTATATTCTATATTGGCAAGTCACTGGTAAAATATCTAAAGATACTCCACTAAACAACGGTAAGTACTTCTTTATTAAAAGTACTAGGGCATCCAACCAGGGCTTCCCGGGAAAGAGAATATAGGTGAAAACCATTTATTTTTTTATTGGAAACTCTAACATATATTTTACATTTAATATTTTTTTTTAGATTGCCCCCAAACTACACCAAAGAGCATTTTTATATGAAATGATCCGTGCTATAGCCAGTATACACATCAGGACACATTGTCGCTATCATTATCTTTAAGCGTGAAGGTTTCGCTATGGTATTCCATTATCAAATTTATTTAATTTTGAAATTCAATATTTGAAAAACGACATAATCATTAGATTTGAAATTTATATCAATAAAAATACAATTTTTTACCTTTCTAACGCAGTTTGTCTAACAAATTTCTGATAAATACTTTTCGATCTCTTAATTTTTTCAGTAACTTCAAATGTTTCATTTTCCGAGATTAATTTGTGGCAACGATTAACGAAAAAGCCAGTCGTCAGCAACGCGTAGCTTTCTATTAAAAAGGATAACAATGTATCCGTGCGAGGATTTTCCACTGCAGTGTAATATTTATTAGTAATATCTAATACGTTTTAGATCCATGTTTAAATTTCTGAAAAAAATTAAGGATAAAAATGTCTGCAAACGAAATTAGTCAAGCCGGAACATCATCTCATTTATTCCATCAAAAGTTACAGTAAAATCTGATCAAAGATAGCGACAAAAAAAATTACTGTCGTATTTTAACTGCATTATAGGATGGCATCATCCGCTTCGGGAAATACACGGTACAAAGAAAAGTAAATTGAATATGAAAAATACAATTTAATCTAATATAAAAAAGTATACATTTTAGGCTACACGTTAAATACCACTGCTTCTATAGATCGATGGTGTTTTTTCTTTCTAAACATTTCAATTCCAATTTTGCTTTTTAGTCATAAATGTAAAATAAATCCGTGTGGTAACATCACACTTTATATTTTTAGTACTATTTATTTTTCAAATCGTTGCTGCACGTGGTATGATGCGAAATTTTATTTTTGTAACAACATTGATTTGGAAATATCTTTCATTTCATTTATGAAAACAATGCTGATTTAATTTTTAATCAAAAAACATGTTTTATTGAAATGTAAGTGTACTGTGTCAGTTAAAAAAATATTTCGAATGGTATTCTATTCATTGTCGTGCGTTTTGCAAATGCATAGAAAAAAGGATGTTGACAACAGAAATAATATACTATTTACTCAATTTTCTTATTTATTTCTATTTACTTAAATTCTTTAATATACTTAATTTTCTACTTTAATACTTTTCTTACTATATGTATAATACGTTAGAGTGAACATAATTTTATAAATGCTTTTCATTCTTTTTTCAATTTCTACTATTAGCTCACCCTCTCTGTATATTTATATATCTTGTTCAAATTTTCAATCGTTAATAAAATATTTTCTATTCATCCACTCAAGTTCAAATACATTTTTTTAAACTTGTAGTGGATGACAATTGATGATAATGAAGTTTTTAAAAATATTTATTCATTAATTAAATTTAATTAATTAATTTTAATTTTATATGGAAGAAAAAAAAATTCTCCCATTGTTTTCATAAATGAAATGAAAGTTTTTCTCAAATTATTGATGCCACAAAAATAAAATATCGCATAATTAATAATGATTATAAAAAATAATAATGATTATAAAAATAATAATGATAATTAAATGATAATTGAAAATAATAATTAATAATAATGATTATAAAAAATGTTCAATAAAGATAACGTGGGACATGCATACTGCACGGGTTTATTTGATATATTTATGATTAAAAAGTAGGAATTGACTTAAAAATTTATTTTTATATTACTTGTTTATCTTAAGATATCTTAAATTTCAGGGCTCAAACTTGTGTTAACCATGAAAATGTTCCGGAACGCAATATCTTTTATTATTATTATTATTATTTATGAACATTTTTTGCTAATTTTTACTTTCTGAACAGATAGTCTAAGGAAAGTATTGTTATCATTTATAAGTGTGTGTTTTTGGGTGGACAGGATAAATCCCAAACGGTGCATCGGGTTGAGTTCCCATTTTTTGAATAGGTTATAGAACACTGTCACCAAAACAGTATGGTTTTCCATAAAAATCAGTATTTAGTCCATTTTAAATTATTTTCAAATCATTTAGCGAGCAACTCCGAACCGAAAACTACCATGGAAATGTGACATAGTATAAGTGAGAAATATTGTGGTGATGTAATCAAGCATTTGTGACGCGAAAGCAATGTCTGCATTTCCGAAAAGGGAGCGTTCTAATCCAGTCGACTCCATTGTGTCAAAAATGTTTAACAATTCCTTTTTTTTCGAGTGCGCATAGCATGTCGAGGAAAGTCGAGTGCAGTCATTCCACATTTTTTTCTTCAAATGTATATTTATTTATATATTTATATAATTATTTTGAAATTTCATAAATGAATAAAATTTTATGTCTCTTAAATGAGTAATTCTTTTTGTAAACTTTTAATTTTAGGTTTTGAGTACTGAAAATAATTTTTTTTATATTGTGATTCAGATTTCGAATATATTACGATAATTAAATCCAGCTGAAATATTTATAAGATTCGAAAGGCTTGTTCAGAAGAGTACAGAAATCTCCTCTGAACGAGACATGTATAACCGTCTGAGTATGCGGTCCTTGTGTGACGCATAATTCCAAACTTTTATAAATGACTCGTTACTGGTTGTTCTCAACTGACATTTGCATTAATGAGACGGGCTTGTGTAGAGCCCAGAACTTCTACTGTATTAATTAATTTTATTATGTGATTTTAGGAGACATGCACTTGAGTATGCGGATCTGCTGTGACGCATAATTCCAAACTTTTATAAATAACTGGTTTTTCTCAATTGACATTTGCATTAATCAGAGAGCCTTGTGTAGAGCCCAAAATTTCCACTGTATTAATTAATTGTATTATGTGATTTTATGAGGCATGCACTTGTGTATGCGGTCCTGCTGTGACGCATAATTAAAAATTTTTATAAATAACTGGTTGTGATCAATTGACATTTGCATTAATGAGAGGGCCTTGTGTAGAACTCAAAACTTCTACTATATTAATTGATTTTAATTTTTAGATTTTATGAGGCAGGCACTTGAGTATATGGTCTTGCCGTGACGCATAATTCCAAATTTTTATAAACAACTGGTTGTTCTCAACTGACATTTGCATTAATGAGAGGGTCTTTGTCTAGAGCCCAAAACTTCTAGTGTATTATGTGATTTTATTTCGTGAATTTATGAGGCGTGTTCTTGATCCTGTATATACAGGGTGTACGAGACGAAACGCCTTAATTTGAACAGTCTGTAATATTGTTGCAATATTAAGATTGAAACAACAATGGATACACATAGTTTTGTTTGTGCAAACACACCATTTCTACATGTGTCCCACGAGTGCGAAGGATAGGCCGCATTCGTATTTATGTCTAAGGAGGATAACCAGAGAATTGGACCACCTCTCCCTATCCATTTTTGTGGGAATTCGGCAGTCAATGTGTTCCGGACACCCAAATGCCAGTGTGGAGGTGCTCCATCCTGTCAATGGACGACCACAATTCTGCCTACCTCTACACGGTTTGTGCTTCTTCAAAATTTGTTATCAGTTTTAAATTTTCAATTTTTCCGATTTTCAACACCTGAAATAAAAATCATTGCTATTACATAATGTAAATTTTCACATGTAAGCTAATGTAAGTAAGTTTAATGTACCACTTAACTAAATTGTCTTGGTTGTTTATTATCTTCAGTATAAGTGTTTAAATTAGGGCGTTTTGTCTTGGGAAACCTGTATAGCACTTTATAATTGTAAATTTCCATTTATTCGGCTTAAGCTAATAAATATTTCTCTTTCAGTTATATTTGAGGAGTTAGTAAAGCTGGGCAAACGACATATAAAAGAAGGAGTTTTTATGATATATACTTCTCAACCGGTTCTCTTCATCTTCAGCGAGGAAGCAATAAAGGTACGCAGAAACTAGAGTGCTCTGACAATCGCAAAACTTACTTTTATCACTCTTACATGCTAATTAAAAAGCCGCAATAACAATTAAGAGGCCTCTGCAATACTATCAATTAAGGCACACTAACAATTAAGAGGTCTCTGCAATAACAATCCAAGTGAAAATTGGACTTTTCAGCTACAAAGCTTTAAAATTTACTTTCAACATTTTAATTTAGAATATAACTTTTTTGTATATATATTCCTATTAAGATGAGTTTTCTAGCATCTTTACATTGTTTCTGATCATAAAATGTATATTTCCTTATATACTGAATAATACATTACATACATCTGAAAATTGAACACTTACCTTATTATTGCATATCCTATGGTTTTGGGCGAAAGAAAAAGTACATTAGAACACATAATGACTTTTGTTTACAACTTTTATATAGTGCAGTACAAGAATTTACAAAATATGAAATCCTCTTAGCTTTGTTTTTTTTTAAGTCCTAATACTGACCAGAATTGGAAAATTGAGACACGGTAGAGTTGAAAGTCATGATGGTTCGAATACGAAATAGAGCCCGATGAATAGCGAGGTAGGCCAACAAGTCTTCTTTTTACATGATGTACCAGGAATCAAGGTAACTCTACTTGTATTGTTATTTCAGAAGGTCCCTCAATTACATAGGCCTATAATGATTTTTTTTCTTTTAACTGAAAGGGAGTCTGACGTATTTGTTTTATGTAGATAGCTAGGTAATTCTCATAAAATTTTCTCTCACCTACGGTTTCGACACAAATTGAGATTTTCTGAGTGGTTGGGGAATAAAGAATTCAGTCATAAAGGCATTAAAATTTATAATCGGTAAATTATAAATTTAGTCTTAAAGACACCAAATACCATTAAACATCATAAAAGACTACTTACTCCTGGTAACTACATAAGACTCTCTGCGACGGTATTTCGGCGCTTCTGTTGAATTATTCATGAAATAACAGCTATGAAAATCTTCAATATGTATTTATAATTTAATAAATTACATAATTATTTATATTATGCACGTAAAAAAATCAGCATTAATCTCTATATTTTCTGACGTGACTCTGTAAATTAAAAAAATTAAATGACGGAAAAAGACGGTTCAAACGAGAGTTTAAAAAAAAATTAAATAGCAAGTTTCATGGAAACAGGGG
This sequence comes from Maratus michaelseni, assembly GCA_963931845.1. Taxonomy (NCBI): domain Eukaryota; kingdom Metazoa; phylum Arthropoda; class Arachnida; order Araneae; family Salticidae; genus Maratus; species Maratus michaelseni. The sequence continues at coordinate 111,136,924 of OZ007598.1, read as the reverse complement.
ATGTAAAAAAAACTATGTGCGATTGCTTCTGTAAATATATTTATATATGTGCATGGATGTGTGCATGAGTATTAACGAGTATTAAATGTTTCATAGCAATTAATATTACATAGTATAATTAATAGAAATAAATAGTAAGTTTCAAGGAAACAGTGTGGACATAAATGACGGAAAAAGACGGTTCAAACGCTTAGAGAGTTAAAAAAAAATTAAATAGCAAGTTTCATGGAAAGAGGGGATGTAAAAAAAACTATGTGCGATTGCTTCTGTAAATAGATTTATATATGTGCATGGATGTGTGCATGAGTATTAACGAGTATTAAATGTTTCATAGCAATTAATATTACATAGTATAATTAATAGAAATAAATAGTAAGTTTCAAGGAAACAGTGTGGACATAAATGACGGAAAAAGACGGTTCAAACGCTTAGAGAGTTAAAAAAAAAATTAAATAGCAAGTTTCATGGAAAGAGGGGATGTAAAAAAAACTATGTGCGATTGCTTCTGTAAATAGATTTATATATGTGCATGGATGTGTGCATGAGTATTAACGAGTATTAAATGTTTCATAGCAATTAATATTACATAGTATAATTAATAGAAATAAATAGTAAGTTTCAAGGAAACAGTGTGGACAGAAATGACGGAAAAAGACGGTTCAAACGCTTAAAGAGTTAAAAAAAAATTAAATAGCAAGTTTCATGGAAAAAGGGGATGTAAAAAAAAACTATGTGCGATTGCTTCTGTAAATAGATTTATATATGTGCATGGATGTGTGCATGAGTATTAACGAGTATTAAATGTTTCATAGCAATTAATATTACATAGTATAATTAATAGAAATAAATAGTAAGTTTCAAGGAAACAGTGTGGACAGAAATGACGGAAAAAGACGGTTCAAACGCTTAAAGAGTTAAAAAAAAATTAAATAGCAAGTTTCATGGAAAAAGGGGATGTAAAAAAAAACTATGTGCGATTGCTTCTGTAAATAGATTTATATATGTGCATGGATGTGTGCATGAGTATTAACGAGTATTAAATGTTTCATAGCAATTAATATTACATAGTATAATTAATAGAAATAAATAGTAAGTTTCAAGGAAACAGTGTGGACAGAAATGACGGAAAAAGACGGTTCAAACGCTTAAAGAGTTAAAAAAAAATTAAATAGCAAGTTTCATGGAAAAAGGGGATGTAAAAAAAACTATGTGCGATTGCTTCTGTAAATATATTTATATATGTGAATGGATGTGTGCATGAGTATTAACGAGTATTAAATGTTTCATAGCAATTAATATTACATAGTATAATTAATAGAAATAAATAGTAAGTTTCAAGGAAACAGTGTAAAGGAGAAACTTCTATGTTGTCTTTCTTTATGAAACTTCTATCAAATAAATTTATGTATGTGCATGTGTGCTAAATGTATGTATTTATTTATATATATTTATTTTTATGCAATGTAATTAATAACAGTATAATTAATAGAATTAAATAGCAAGTTTCAAGGAAACAGTGTAAAAAAGAAACCTCTATGTTATATGTATATACACATATATATATACTTATATGCATAGTACTTAATAATAGTATAATTAACAGAAATAAACAGTAAGTTTCAAGGAACTAGTGTAAAAAAACTTCTATGAGTGGTTGTTTCTGTAAATATACTTGTGTATATTTTCACGGATATGTGCATGAGATTTAAATGTACATATGTGTGTATATAAGTATATATATATACTGTGACGACTGAAGGAAATTATGGCCTAGCCTGCCTTGTGAGTTGCTGGCCTGGAGTTGTCCAGTTTTGTCCATGACTTTTCCGCCTAGCTTCGGAGGTGGATCGCCGTGTAATCGAGTCGAAAGAACTTTTTCGATAGGCAAAGAGACTGCGAGAGATGGTGGTCGGCGAATAAAGAGAAGTGAACCGAGAAGGCTGATAGAGAGTTGGTGATTTTAGAAATTGAAAACTTGTTTAAAAGTCTGGTATTGGTAACATTTATGCAGTATTTTGAAAGTAAAGTGATATTGTAATTTTGCATTTAATGTGTTTGGGTTAAACCTTGAAACTTGAATATAAAATTAATTTTCAGAAGTTGGAAATTTATCTGGGTTTAAATTGATGGTGTCAAATTTTAGAGAAGTAATGTAATAGTACTGTTTGAAACTGTCGTTTTCCAGTTATGTTCTGATATATACTTGTGTAGTGTATAAAATTAGTATTTATAGATGTGTTGAAAACTGTTTTGAAATTTTAGTAATTAGATAATATATTTTTGTTTACTGAGTTAGTAACATTCTATCGAGTAAATAGTTTTGAAAGTATCGAATTAATTTTGGTTAGTTGGTTGGGTGTCTGTGGCTTTGAGGAAGTGTCTGAACTACGCACTAGAGTGCTTAAATTGAACTTTGAGATGGCGTACCTTGGGAAGGGCCTAAAGAAGGACCTGAGAGTTGTTGCATATGAATTGGGAGAGGAAGTTAATGATAGCATGAGAATGTTTGAGTTGCGTAACTTGATTATGAAAAGTGCTAGTTATGAAGAGGTTTTTGTAAAGAAAATGCTATCAACTGTGATGGATGAAAGAATGGAGAAAGAGAGGAAGAGAGAGAGAAAAAGGCAAGAAGAAATGCCACGGGAGAAAAGAGAAATGGCACGGGAAAGAGAGTTTCAGTTGGAAGAACTGAGATGGGAGTTACAGTTTACTAAGGAAAAACTATTGGGAAACAGGGAAGTCAATGGAATGGGAAAAGAGGAGAAATTTGAATTGAATAAAAAGTTGAAGGAGGAGAGAGATGAGTGTTCTGGTGCAGCTTGTGAACTTTTGCCGAAGGTAGTGGAAACTGAAGCCATTCTGGATTTGGTAAAAGTGGATTCGAATAAAGTTGCGGAAGAGCAACAGAAGAGTAAATAATTGGTTTCATTGGTTACATTGGCCAAAAAGATTGAAGCAGAATCCAAGGAAGTTGGAGTGGTTGAAGAAAAATTATTGGTTAAGAGGGAAGTTTATAAGAAGGAAAGAGAGGTGGAATTGCTTGTGAATCCTGATCAAACTGATCAAATATTACTAGACATTGCTCATTTGTTTAGAAGTGTTCCTGTGAATGGTGAAATAATGTGTGGTAGGGATGAGATTCCGGAGAGAAAGGAGAGAAAGAGTTTGAGTGAAGAAACTTTAAATAACGAGTTGAGAATTTCGAACTTTGCTTTAGTTGAAAATCAGTCATTGGCTGAAAAACTTTGTGAATCTACTAAAGTTGAAACTGATAATGTTGCAAAAGTGAAGGAAGAGCTTGAATTATTTAGATTTGAAGATGTGAAAGGTGAACAAGGAGAAATGATGAAAGAGGGGAGCGAAACCCAGGAAATGTTATGCTTAAAGCAGATTATTGAAACAGATGAGTCAGACATTGAAGAAGATATGGAACTATTCAATGTATCGCAAGTTAGAAATTTTGTAAATTTAGATGAAGTTGGTAACGAAACTAATTTTGAATTTAATGGTGGACTTTCTCAAACTGATGTTAATGAATTCTGGGGAGATGGTTATCCTTTTGGTTTGGAAAATAAGGACAATTCAGAAATAGATGATGAGGTTCTGAAAGAGGAGAATTTTAATCCGAATAGAGATGAAGTGAAGGAATCCGAATAGAGATGATTTATGTGAAAATCATGAATTTGAAAGTAATGATGATATTAAAAGAGAGATGGCTGAAATGACTGAGGAAATTGTTGAAGACCATCTATACCCTCTTATGGCTGATTTAGTAAATGAGGCGGAAGATGAAATTGATGGGAAGATTGAGAAAGAGATTAATTCTAATGAACAAAATGATGAAAACCATGAATCTGATTTGTTGGTTGAAAGATGTGAGGAAAGTGTGGCAGCGAAAAGAAATACTGAGGTAAACTTACCTAACATAGGAAACGCATATAATCAATGCTCATCAAAAGATGAAAATCTTTGTGAAACAGAAAATGGAATCGCCTGTGGAGTGGTCAAGGAAGATGCGGGTAGAAATGGGAGCTATGTTAATGTAAAGAAATGTTGCAGAATGGGTGACAGAGAGATGGAGCGAAAAGCAGTGGTAAAAGTAAGGAAAAATAAAATGATGAAGAATCATAAGAAAAGAAGGAAGAGATCACCTGCCGAGTTAAAGGTGCATGCAGTTAGGGAGTTTCTGAGAGAAATTTTGCTGCAAATTGATGCATCGGATACTAGTCTGGATATAGTTTTGGCGCAGATTAGCGATCAAGGGGAGGAGAATCCTATTTTATACATTAGAGGGAAGCTCAAGCAATCAGAGCAGAAATATTGTACCACTGAAAAGGAGTGTGCGGCTATAGTGTATGCAGTAAAACAGTTACGGTGTTTTTTGTATGGTCATTTGTCATTTACGATACAAACTGATTACAACCTGTGGTGTGGCTTAAAACTCATGCGGGATCTAATTAGAGACTTTTACGAAGGGCCCTGGCATTACAACAGTTCAATTATAGGATTGAGCATAAAAGAGGAAAAGATCACTGTAATGCAGACACTCTGAGCCGGCACCCATACACTGAGTATTATTTATTGGGTTTATAAATTCTATATATTAAAATGGTATTAATTGTGTGAAAAATGCATATTTTTATATTTATTTATTGTCTGTATTAGAATAAGAGAAAAAATATGGAAATAACTTTGAAATGTTAAATTATGATCTAGAATTTATTGGTTTCAGATATATAAATTTTTTTGAAATTGTGTTAATTCATATGAAAAGTTGTTTCATTTGGTAGAAAAGTGGTATTCATTTGGTTTTATCATGTTAAATTTATATAAAAAGAAAAAAAAATCTGTTAATTGTATTGGTATTTGTGTAAAATTGCATTGGTAATAATTTTGTAGAGAAGTTATGGAAAAATTTTGTGTATATTTAAATGGTAGTAAATTTGTGTAAATTTTGGATAATATGAATTTTGTTAGTAAGAGGTTAAAATTTATGAATTTTAGTTAAGGTGGCACATTGCTGTGATGGATTAGGAAGGGAGGGAGATGGCATGTATGTGACAACGTAACAGGTTAATCCTGAACAATATGAATTACAGAAAAAAAACATTTGATGTTGAATGGAACTTGTCACAAATGTAAATTTTCGTCAAGGACCCCGTTTGGACATGTCCTAAATTTGGAGGGGGGAGGAGTCTGTGACGACTGAAAGAAATTATGGCCTAGCCTGCCTTGTGAGTTGCTGGCCTGGAGTTGTCCAGTTTTGTCCATGACTTTTCCGCCTAGCTTCGGAGGTGGATCGCCGTGTAATCGAGTCGAAAGAACTTTTTCGATAGGCAAAGAGACTGCGAGAGATGGTGGTCGGCGAATAAAGAGAAGTGAACCGAGAAGGCTGAGAGATGCAGAGAGAGTTGGACGGATGATGTTGAAAAGAAAAGTGTGAGATATGTTTTTGTAAAAAGTATGAAGCTTTGGTGCGCTGAGTCTTGCAGAGACTTGTACTGGTTTTTAGATGTTTTTAAATTGTTCAGTTTTTTTAACTTGCGTATCAACGCTGCCTAAATAAAGTGCTAGATGTTAATCATCGTCTTGGATCACTGGATTTCGTCAACTCATTACAATACACTATATTTCCAATGATGACCGGTCACTTGCGATTTTAGACGTTTTGTTAAATATCTGGAAAGATACCTAAGGAATTATCCTGTAACTTCAGGAGTGTAAACAATATGATAAACGTCATATATTTCCGTGAAGATTTTTTCCCGAAACCCCATAAGGGGCCGTCAACAATTTGAAGAAAAACGAATATATTTTGGATATTCCTGTAAAAACTAATGCTGCAAAAGCATTCAAACTGTAGATTATGATTAAGTGGATTATTGTAATAATCTGGGTTCATTTGTATGAAGATAGCGTGTATACTCGAAGAGAAATTCAGGTTTTTATGAAAACGGTCCCAAATTTTACCAAGTTTTTTGCTTATAATTTGAAGAGTTCTTAATATAAAAACAAGTTTTTTTCAGAAAATATGACAAACAAAATTATACACAATACCCTGCAACCAGAATTAAAAAATACTAAAAATTATATGAAAAATGAGCAGATTTACTAAATATTGTTTCACTGCACATGCGCGAATTCAATCAAAATAAACTGTGCATAATATATTAGCTAAATGTATAGACCAACTTTTATGAAAGTCTCAAAAACATAGCTTGAAAATTCTGATAGTAATCGTCGATAGAATAAGCTGGAAATTCGCTGTTTCCAAAAGGAAGCAAAAAGATGAGGGGTTGTATCAAATATAGAATGAGAGACACTTCATTCTTATTATGTCAACTTTGATAAGCTAATACATTTGGATGCAACCCCTCATCTTTTTGCTTCCATTTGGGAACAGCGAAATTCGAGTTTATTCTATCGGCGATTACTATCAGAATTTTCAAGCTATGATTTTGAGACTTTCATAAAAATTGGTCTATACATTTAGCTAATATATTGTGCACAGTATATTTTGATTGGATTCGCGCTTGCGCAGTGAAACAATATTTAGTAAACCTGCTCATTTTTCATACAATTTTTATTATTTTTTAATTCTGATTGCAGGGTATTGTGTATAATTTTGTTTGTCATATTTTCTGAAAAAAACTTGTTTTTATATTAAAAACTCTGCAAATTATAAGCAAAAAACTTGGTAAAATTTGGGATCGTTTTTATAAAAACCTGAATTTCTCTTCGAGTGTACATGCTATCTTCATACAAATGAACCCAAATTATTACAATAATCCGCTTAATCATAATCTACAGTTTGAATGCTTTTGCAATATTAGTTTTTACAGGGTGATCCAAAATATATTCGTTTTTCATCAATTTGTTGACGACTCCTTATGGGGTTTCGGGAAAAAGTCTTCACGGAAATGTATGATGTTTATCATATTGTTTACACTCCTGAAGTTACAGGATAATTCCTTAAGTATTTTTCCAGATATTTAACAAAACGTCGAAAATCGTAAGTGACCGGTCATCATTGGAAATATAGTGTATATATATCTGTGATGTGTATGATGTGTGTGTATTTAAAACGTATATTCACGAATTTAAATTTTAAAAACAAAATTATGTATGCAATTATTTTAGTGCCTGCTTCATATTAATTTACTTCATTTTTATGATTTCTTTCTCGCAGGTTTTTGCAAATGAAAAGGCAGCAACGGACAAGTCATGTGAATACAAAATGTTGGAAGAGGTACTTGGAGCTGGAATTGCAACTAGGTAATATACAGACCCATTTTTATCAAAAGCCTATAATTGGCAGGAGCGTTCAATTTATAACTATAGTTCTATATATTTATTTCTTTTAAAAGCTTGTAGAAGCCGTGAAATAAGATAGGTAAAAGCAGTATTTAAAAATAAATTACCTAGAAATGTTTTATCATGACTGTAAAGGGAAACAAATTCACATGATGAAAATGTTGAAAAAACAGGCATGAAATTAAATAAATACATAATTAATAAAAAATAAAATCCAAGAAATCCTCCTTATTGGCAGATTATATTTACCCTAAAGATTTATTCTTAATTATGATTATTATTATTATATTTTATGCCCATTGGTTCGTCAATAAATTATAGAGATGCCGTAGATATGTATGTTGTATCTGTCTGAGTTCTGTGTATAAAATCGTGGAAAAAATATTAGATTTTTTTAGTGTTACAAGAATTTGAAAATTCTTGTTAACTTTGAACAGAAAATGGGAAGAACTAGATAAGGTTCGAATTCGGAATTTCTTAAAATGAAAATTTCTGAACCCGACCCGAACCTTATCTACTTTCTTCAGAGCTTCCTCTTATAAAATCGTTATTCCTTTTATAATTTTAATAAACATAGCTGGTATAGATAGACAATATGTTTCATTAAATAATAGTTTTCATGTCGGTTTTTCATTTAACAATGAACAATTTTAGACTTAGCATGATTCCCTAATATTATGAGAAAGGTCAGAAAACAAGTTATCTTACGAAAAATCATGCGTCAAGCACAGATTATGTAACACTTTCCAACGCTTCCAAAATAATTTTACAAATCATTACCGTTTAATAAGCTGAAAGATAACATCTAAGTAAACAATTTGGAAAACTCATAACATATTTAAAAACGTAATTTCAGGAATTTCCAACATATATTTCCAACATATACAATATTCGAAAAAATATCCGAATACTTTTATTCAGCAATGTATATGATCTATAAATTTGTATAAGTACTATATAGGATGCTAACTTTTATTTTAGTTAGGAAACGCGCAGCACAGTTTAAAATTCTCCTTCCGGAGTTTCTTTCAATAAACGGAAATGTGTTCGCGAACTTTTGTGCTGCCCTGTATATGAAATACAGAATTTATACACACCAGGTAATAGACAAAAAGTGAGTTAAATTTAAAATCGCGTTCAGCAACTTAAAACGTACTTCCAGGAATTATTATTAACAGACAGTAGAAAATACTTTTGTGTGTCCCTGTAAATGAACGATGACTGCTATACACACAATATTCTGTAGTAAGCCTCTTGTCATGCACCTTAGTGATATATATAAATTTCAATGCGTTTAAAATAGTGAAACATTATTTAAATAAACCGCAGACGATTTTTCTCCATAGACGTAATGTAACGGAATTCTTTTGACTGTCCCTGTTAAGTAACTATAAGTGCTATGCATACCCTATTCCATATTAAGCTTCTTCTAATGCACCTTAATGATATATATAAATTTCAATGCGTTTAAAATAGTGAAACATTATTTAATTAAACCGCAAACGATTTTTCTCCATAGACGTAATGTAACGGAATTATTTTGACTGTCCCTGTAAAGTAACTATAAGTGCTATGCACACCCTATTCCATATTAAGCTTCTTCTAATGCACCTTAGACTGGAATGTAACGGAATTCTTTTGAGTGTCCCTGTAAAAAAACTATAAGTACTGCACACTTCAGTTGAAATAGGAAACATGCTATAAATAACGACAATAACATATACAAATTGCAGGGAAATCCGAGCATATTTACGGGAGTTAGAGCACGGACAGACGGCAGACGGACATACGGCCAGACAAACCGAAGTCATGTACACTTTTCAACTAGGTTGGAAAGTGTTAAAAACGTCGCATGTAAGATAATGCAGCCAAGTCACGTGACTCTTTTACCTTAAAAAGTACTGAGATCGTATAAAGCCAAGTTTAACTATCTTATTAACTCTGAAATTTTCATTCGCAAATCACCCCAAGTCTCTACATCTTTAGTTAATGATTATTTTAAGACTTAGCAATTACGCAGCACAAATGAGTTATTACACCTTTCTACGTTATGGAATCAGATGGGATTATTTGATTAAGGCTAGTTATATACGTCACATTATCGTGCTGAATGCTTAGATTAATAAATCGCCAAATATTTTCTGTAACGCGTGCAATCATATGGGAGTTTAAAAAACAATGAATTAATTATGCGTCAACGAACGATCGCCAAAATATGCTGCCATAAGCTGCGATAGTGAAATATTTTAACGGCTGAAAAATAGAAAATTCATTATAAATAGCAAATTAAGAATGTTATATATTTTTTCAAAGTCCGCTTTTATCAACTAACAGTTTAATATTAATTAATGGTACAGATGTCTCAGACGCACCAAGGTATCTTTTTGACGCCAAAATGACAATTTTATACATGGACAACACGACGAGTTTCGCGAGATTTTGTTCGTCTGGCAACCCAGTACAGCAGATTACGTGTGTTTTATATTAAAATAGCTGTTCCGCCCGGCGTTGCTCTGTCCCGTAAAAAAAAATAGTATGAAATGCGAAAACACTCTAAATATCGCTGCACGAATATACGCTGTACAATAAATGCGATATTTAATAAAATGTCGTTGCTCCCTCCCCATCACCGCAAGTATAAAAATTTCTGTTATATAAAATTTATCTTTATTAATTCCGCCCATTGTCAAATAGCTATTTATTGCTTTTTCCATAAAAAATTCAGGATCTAAGTTGTTACACCTGACTATGTTATGGGATGGCGTGGTATTATTTGGTTAAGGCTCATTATATACAGCTGTCACATTGTCGAGCTGCGTAATTGTCAAGTCGCAAAATTAACTAAAAATGTAAAGACTAGGAGTGATTTGTGAATGAAAATTTCAGAGTTAATAAGATAGCTAAACTTAGCTTAGTACGATCTCAGAACTTTTTACGGTAAAAGAATCACGAGACTAGGCTCCATTTTTAACGAGGCTAACGAAAAATAAAGGCTACCGCGGTGCTTTACGCGTATCTTTTTTTACAGACCGCGGGCGTCACGTGATGCTCGAATGCACCAATGAAGGTGTACGAAAAGAGCAACACGTCACTCTAGCGGTCTGTAAAAAAAGATAAGTGGAATGCACCGCGGTAGCCTGTCTTTTTCGTTAGCCTCGATTTTTAACATGTGACGTTTTTGATGGGATTTCACTTCTATTCGTAAGTAATCCTCTTTTTGTGATTTTGGGCTCTTTTTGGACATCATCTACTGGTTTTCGCACTCTGTCCCTATTGTTTGCATGTACCAAAAATTTGGAGATTTAGTTCCGTTTGCTAAGCCCTGTAGATAAAAAAAAATTCAGGTTCCTGGGCAAGCTTGTAAACAAGCACAATTACACGTGTTCTTGTTTTAGCATCTCTAGAATTTATTGACAAACCAATGGGCAAAATATATATATAAATGTAAATAAAAAAATTAATAAATAACAATTAGTCTATAGTATAAATACAATCTGCCATAAATCCATTTATTTTCATTTATTTATTTATTTATTGTTTTTATATTTTCATCATATATGAATTTGTTTCCTTTTATATATATGCGGTTCAATATTTTAGAACCATGTATTTTAATAAGTCTTCATCCTTTCGTTATATTAGTCGTATTACCTTTTATTATTTGCTTGCCTACAGCAATGGGGAGAGATGGAAGAGACACAGGAAACTGATCAATCCTGTGTTTAACATAGGTGTGCTGAAGGAGAAAGTACCACTTTTTAATGAACATGCCATGGCTCTCGTCAAGGACATGGGCAAATTAGATGGCAAAACGTGCGTTGACATTCTTGGTGTCTTAAAAATTCATTATTTTAATGCCGTAATCGGTAAGTATCCTTCATATTTTAACATAGAGTGCAAATACGGAAAAAAAAGATAATTGTTACCATAATTAAAATTATTTTATATGTTATTAATTTCATTGTTTCCGATTTTGTGATTGAAAATGAAATCACTGAGAAATCTATTAAATTACCTTATTTGGCCTCTATTGATTTTTATGTCACACCTTGTTGCACTGCTTGATGTATGTTTAACAATGAAAATTCAATATTCATTTTCTTAATATGAAAGTACATTAGAAATCAAAAATATGTCCGTCATTAACGAAGAAAAGCAAAACTAGATGTGAAAACATGAACTACCGCTTTCACCGTGATCACATTTTTGACACTGGAAGGAAATTTCGAAAACTGTATTTTTCAATGTGTCATATGTTTTCTAAACTGTTTACTTACATATCTTCTTTCACCTTATTTAATGGTGAAGTTTTTTTACAGTTTTCTGACTAAGTTGGAAAGTTTTTCATAATCTATGCTTGACGCATGATTTTTCGTTCTTGTTTAGTATGATATTAATTCTCAAGCGAACATTTTCAAGTTAAAGAAACACATACAACAGACAAACATGCTAAATTAACAGAATTTACATTAATATTAAAACTTGCATTATTTTGATACTCATGCCTAAATAAATTTTATCACTCAGCTGAAACTTTTTATATGAGAATTGGTACCATCCGAAAAACCGGCAATTACAGTTCAGAAAACTGATTAATACACTTTAAAAACTACTCAGGAATTTTTTTTGTTTTTTTCTTTGTTTTTTGAAATGGGAAGCAAAATAAACTTTTGTTTAAGAAATGCTTCTTTAAATCTCTAAAATCTGCCGTTTTCTGAGGTCTCTAAAGATAAAAGATCGCTTTTCAAAATCGTTGATTACTCGGAAGAAGTTATGTTAAATTTTCGTAAAATTTTGCTAGGTCTGGAAACATTTCTCTTTATTTACAGTGTTAAAGTAAAATTCGAACTTCTCTGATAACGGAAAACAGGACTTCCATGCGGTGGTTATGATGCATCAACATAATTGATGTTATATATTTCAATTTAAAATATAATTAAGAAAATATGAACATAAGTATTAAAATCATTCTCGTTATTAAAATGTTGTTTTTACTTTCTTCCATCGTTACAAGAAGAAAGAATTCATGAAAATTTTCGGCTTCCAGTTTTCAACGGATTTCTACGTTTTAGAAGGTCTTGAACCCGATGTGACTGTTTTTAGAAAATGTCTGTCTGTGAGTCTGAATATGTTGATCTGTGATTCTGTGAGTCTGTCTGTATGTGATAAACATTTTCTCGGCGTTCAAGAACTACTGCACAAGATTTAATAAAACTTTAGTTTCTGTTAGTCCCTGATATAAGTTGGTGCAAATTAGTTTTTGGTGTAAATCAACCAACAGGTGGCACTGCTATACTACATTTTTCACGATTTTCATGGTAGCTAAATTTCATGTAGTAAGGTACATAATTTCATAAAACTGCAGATTGTTTTAGACCTTCACATAAATTGACGCTGTTTACGTTTTGGTGTACATAGCACAACAGTTGGCGCTGCTATGCTACCTTTTTCATGATTCTCACGATAGCTATATCTCAAGAACTAATACACAGAATTCCATTAAACTTCAGATTCTGTTAGACCTTGACATAAATAGACGCCGATTACGTTTTGGTGTACATAGTCCAACAGGTAGCGCTGCTATGCTACTTTTCTCATGATAGCTATATGTCCAGAACTAATCCACAGATTTTCATCAAACTTCAGACTAAGTTAGACATTGACATAAATTATTGTTGATTAGGCTTTACTGCAAATATCCCAACAGGTAGCGCTGCAATACTGCATTTTTCATGATTTACATTATTTTAGTGGTAGTCATATCTCAAGAACTGCTGCACAGAATTTAATAAAACTTTAGATTTAGTTAGACCTTGATATAAATTGGTGCTGATTCGTTTTTGGTGTATGTGAAACCTGTATGAGATAGAAGAAAGTTGATTGAAGAAAGTGGGATTGGCACACCCGATTTGTTATGATTATATATTATTTTAAATATTGTAGGTATTTTAGTATCGCCTCATTAATAAAAATGTACCTAAATACATAGAAAAATATCAGCTTTTTAATTACTTTAATAAGATTTGATTTTTTTTTAAATGTACTTTTAAAAATGTACTTTTTATTATTATTAAAATGAATGCTAAAAAATGTACAATGAAAAAAAAAATCAATCATTTTCACAAAGCACAAAAAATAGTTTCATTTTTTAAAATTTATTTTCGGTTATTTTAAAATAAATTCTAACGAATTATTTAATGAATAATATAAATTTTTCAAGAAAGCTTGATATTAAAAAAAGTATTGTTAACTCGCTAATTAATAATTAATTCGCTTAGTTAATAAATTTATCAATGTTCGGAAATCGATTCTAACGAAATCCGCGCACAGTGAGTAATTTTTATGTTGAGTTCAGATTAGATATAAGTACTAATGTATTTATTTACTAATGTTGTTATAATTACTAATGTATTTACTAAATACTATTATATACTAAATACTATATGGGTGCTTAATTTTGAATCCCACTTTCTCGAAAAAAAAAATCTCCGCCGTATTTAATCGCAAAAGTAAGGCAAAAATTTTTGTTCAGAAATAGTGCTATTCAAAGTAAACACCCGTACAAACCTTGGATAAGAAGATTTATTCATTTCCAGTTAACAAATGCTGCGTAAAATAATGCAATGCTCTAATTTTTACCCACGTTAATGTTTATCTCTATGACTACCGTATTTCCCGGTATATAGGATACCCCCTTTTTTACGAAAAAAAGGAAACATGTAAGAAAAGTAAAATCTGTTAGTTCATTGAATAAGACACAATACACTTTTAAATCGCGTTTTATGCGTAAAAAAGAGCGTCTTATCCATCGGAAAATGCGGTACAATATTTAAAATTTTTCTTTCTTTTTTTTTTCCTTCACTGCAGAATCTGTTTTGGGATTGGAACAAGGCGAAGAAACCAAAGCACAATTTTTGAAGCTTGGAAGATATGTTGATAAGTATGTAGTTAAACTTTTATATCCATATTTTAAAATTGTTTGTACTGGAAAGCTTGCTAAAGGACCTAAAGGCTTATATACGTTCCCGGCGGCGAAAAATTGACATTTTTTGGAAATTTCTTTTAGGAAGGGAGCGTTGTTTTTTATTGTTTCAAGTGTTTGAAAATATTTTTTTTTGTTAAACGTGGTCACATATTAACCTCGGAAACTTGTAACCGCGTTGACCTGTACCAAAATATCCGGTTTCGATTCGCAGCATCCTAACTAATTGTAGAAAACAAAATTAAAATTTCAGTTTCTTCTTGTAAAATAAGGTTCCCCTCGTGGACTGCACTTAAACTCTAAGGCTCACGCCGGGTTTCCCGAGGTGGACATCCCTGTCCCTGTAAAATAAGGTTGTAGCTAAGAGTCATCGGATCATACTTTTAAATTTTTGAAAAATAAGAAAATTTCTCTATTTAAAAAAAAAAAAATCATTTTTCGTCTACATTTTGGCTTTTAAATTTATTGGAAAAGTATAAAAAAATTAAATTTTTCAAAAAATGGCTTGATGGCCCTTAGACAATTTAATTATACGTGATAAGCGCAAATTTTAACCAAAATATTAAAATTTGTTCAAGTTATCATGCTGTGCATGTTGAAATATGTAGTTTCCAGAAAATCGCGTTTAAAGCGTTAGTAGAATATACATTCTACGTGTATACATTCATTGTTATTCGAATATATAGTTTTTTAATTTGAAAAAATATTCAGGATTTTCTTCGGTTTAATCTAAATCCGATCCGAAAAGTCACAACCTAAACCGAAAGAGAAACATTTAAAGTCAACTCGATCAGCAATGAAAATAAAATGTCAACCAAAGTGCGGGTCCGGATGAGTTCGGGTAATATTGGGTTACCCGATTCAATGCAAGCCTCTATATGGGGCACATAAAAATTCTGCTGGACTATGAGTTAATGTTGAATTTTGAATACAGGCATATCACACTGATTGTGGCGAAGTAGCGGGTATCCCAGGACAAGGAGGGATTCGCAGAATAGGTTTAGTTTAGTTTTTTTTTTTTTTTTTTTTTTTTTTTTTTTTTTTTTTTTCACGTGAGTTTCGAAAAGGGGAATGGCAATAGTTTCAAAGAGGGATGTATTAGAGAATTTTGAAGTGGAAATCTTAATGGGTAAAGGAATGATACAAGGAATTTTGAGAATGGTCGTATTAATACTGATAATTATAGAGGTAATGGTGAAAATTATAGGGGTAAAGATGAGAATTATAGAAATAATAGTGGTAATTTTGGAAGTAAGAGATGTGATTCTGAAAATAGGGGCGAGGATAGAAATACAGTTATTTTCGGATTCGTCTGGTGGAAATAAAAGTATAGAGATGGAAATATCATACAGTTAAGAGATAGAAAATAAAAATTTAAAAATTATTAAAAATTGATATTTACAGGCTAGAAATATAAATTTGTGGTTTTTTTGCTTAATTTTAATGATACAATTATTAAATTTCGGTTTATCTTGTATGAAGACTCGTAATGTTAATATTTAAAATTAACATGTCACTGTGAGCAAACCATACATTTCCGTTGGATATCAACCTACAAACCCGTATAGCAAGTATGGTCACACTGATGTCACTCTGACATCACTGCAAGTCACGTACGTCACGTCACATCTGTGACCAAAATGCCAACATTCTGTGACGCCACAGTGTGACCAAAATGGGAACGTCTTGAAGATCTTAAAAAAGCTTAAAAGGAAACTTATCAAGAAAATTACCTTTCGACAACTTTACAAATTTTTGTGACGTGGAAGTGCCGTCACTGCAAGTCAAATATGTCAAGTCGCGTGACCAAATTGCCAACACTCTGGGACCAGAAAGTGAATTTGTGAAAAAACATTTTAGATAAAAAAAGTAAATAAATTTTAATTAAAATATAAAACTACAGACATTTAATGTTAAAAATATACATAAAACAATTAAAATACAAATGCATACATCTCATCAGTATTCCGTTCACAATTACAAAATCATGAGGAGTAAAATAAGGAAATAGTTAAAATCACAGTTTAATTAAAACATCGTATTCTACCGGGACCTGGGCAGCCTAATTAATCGGAGACTGAAGCAAAACCGACATCTAACACTCCAGAAAGACACGGCTGCTGTATAAGCAACAGTTTCTTCTAGATCTAATATCAATTCTTATCGACAAAATAGTATAGTTTGAATTATTGTCAACATTTTGGGTGGATAAATAATATGGAAGTAGAAATCAATAAAAAAGTTATTACTTTACGTAATGGAATTTTGTATTATTAAAATACTTACTTTTCTTATCATTTTCAATGCATCTATAATCTACATTTTTATATTCAATATGTGCTTTTTACATTTATAATTTTACTTATTTAACGCTACATTAGCTGGTTTCCCAATCCAAATAAAAATTCTAATTCCAATTCGAGTTGCATGAAGAAAAATTATAACCGATTCGACACCTGTCATATACAGATTTGGTTAAATCTTGTTATACGGCTCTATGCGAAAATCTAATCTGTATCTGACAGTAGTAGAAAATTTACAGACAAATTTACACATTGGTGTCGAGTTCTGGCAAAATCTGGTTACCCGGAATTTGGAGTAAAAAAAAAAAATCCTCTGACCCGACTAGAGTCCTGCATCGGTTCGTATAACCCGATTTTACCAGCACCCGACATGACGCACAGTTTGCGTCGGGTCAGATTAGCGATAATTGTTTTTGTTGTTGTTGCAGTTTGGGTCAAGTTAATTCTAATTTGTTCGGGATGGGGTGGATTTAGGGTTGAGATTTTATTCTTGCAACTCAGATTCGGGTTAAACAGATTTTTGAAAATACAAACTGGAACATTGTTTCGTATGAAAAACTGTATTTTTAATATGAATGGGTCTTTATACGTGTTCATTTTTTTATATAAACCAGTGTTACCAATGGGCTACTTTTTTATAATTCATATTTCTGGATTCGCACCATTTTTTTGAAATAGTATACATTGCCATATTTTTGCTTTAATTAATCTGTCAGTAAATAAGACGAATTTTATTTTCTCAGAAAACAGGTGGCAATCAATAAATCTAAATTTAAAAAAGTAGCCCGATGGCAACACTGATATACACGATAAAAATTGATATGAAAGAGATGATTATAGACTATTTTTCTTTAATTGTATTAAATTGTAGATCAATTTTCTTTGATTTCAGGCTTCGGGTCCGGATGTGTCAATAAATTTATTTATTAGGTTCGGTCGGGTTGTGGGTCAACGGAACTTGTTTTTTTTGTTGGGTTAGGGTCGGATTGAGGGTTCACTTGAAGTACATTTTAAAGGTTCATTTCGGGTATAACCGGACTCGTTCAGGACTCTAGATGCGAACCGACACATATTGTGTCCATCTTTGATAAAACCTGGTTACTAGGTTGTATGCAGGATTTTATTCTGATCTAGACTTAAAGTAAAAAAAAAAAAAAATCACACATGACGCGGTTCCGATCGTGTTCGCGAAAATCATGTCACTCGACCCCTAATCCAAATCTAATCTGGTGCCGCCCCCCCCCCCCCCCCTAAAATCCGAGCTTTCTGGATCGGATTCAGGTAAAATCTGGTCACCCGACCCGATGTAGAATCGTCACAAATGTTACAATCCTGTAGCCAAAAAAAAAAAAAATGTATGTGATCCGGACTTTTCGGATGAGAATCGAGACAAATGTCATAAACCTGTGACAAACAAACAAATAAAAATGCCGATCCGATTTTTCTGATTGGATTTTGGTAAAATATGGTTACCCGATCCAATGCAGAATCGTCACAAATGTCAGAAAACCTGTGGCAAAAAAATAATAAAAAGAAACGTGCTCAGTTAAACTAATGGCATTGAGCTCACAGGCTATTCACACTAATTTGATATTATACTCTTATTTCAAAGGATAATGCCCGTCGAAAAATAAAGATTTCTTTTATTTTGAGGGGCATTATTCGAGAGACAATAAACCTGTATACCAAATTTGAAGTAAATCGGATAATTCTGCATAAAATACCCATTTATCTAAATTAAGGGGCGGGGATTGCCCACCCGTTTCCCCCTTTATAAATAACCAATGAACATCCAAATCTAATCAGGGAAGCGCCTTATCAGAATAAACCTGTATACCAAATTTGAAGTAAATCGGATAATTCTGCATGAAAAATCATCTATCTAAATTAAGGGGGGATTAGCCGCCCCGTTCTCCCCTTTATACTTAACAAATGAACCATCAAAACTAATCAGGGAAGCGTCTTATCAGAATGAACCTATATAGAAAATTTGAAGCAAATCGGATCTTTCTATCAAGAGTTCTTGTTACGTACATACATACGTACGTACATACAGAACCTGCGGGCACATTATCTCGCAGGCTTTGATAGCCTGAGATAAAAGTTGATAATAACTATCTGAATCGGATTCAGGTATAATCTAGTGACCCGACCCGACCTGATGTAGAATCGTCACAAATGTCACATTTTCCATATTGAAGTCACACAATGACTGTTCATTGAGGTCCCACGTGGATGTGAAGTCGTTAAATTCACAGCCATGTCAGAGTGACATTCCATCCACATCACATGACGTCATCTCTACGGTCACCGAGGCTAACGAAAAAGAAAGGCTACCGCGGTTCTTTACGCATATCTTTTTTTACAGACCGCGGGAGTCACGTGATGCTCGAATCCACCAATGCAGATGTACAAAAAGAGCATCCCGTCACTCTAGTGGTCTGTAAAAAAGATAAGTCGAATGCACCGCGGTAGCCTTGCATTCGTACTCAATAGCCTCGTACGGTCACAAAGTCACAGTGTGATGTCAAAATGTTTATCAGGAAACAATAATGAACATTTTGATATTTTTAGCAATTGTAAGCAATAATTAAAAACAACAAAAAATTTTTACTTTTCGTCATTTGGGACTAGATAATAATTTGTGATTTCTTCACAATTGATCAATTGCCTTTAATCATTTTCTAACGATAAAATTTTTAAATTAGATGTTTTTTGCAAGTGAATTTATGGAAAGTTTTATAAGTAAATACTGTAAAATGTCCCTTAAAATATTATATGTGAAAATTATTTAAAAATGCCTTAAAAAGTCATTTGATTGAGCTACAGTTTTCAAATAAATATCATTCGAAACTACATTTTTACCCTATTTGATTATGTAAAATTTTAAAACTATGTGATTTTTAAAAGTGATGTATGAGCTATTAAAGCAAAAGCCACAGTGCTGGTAGTTGCTACCTTCGTTATACATTTCTAAAAATAGCTACTGATTTTAGGAAGTCGCCCAAAAGTGAAGTATATTACGACGACAGATAATTTAGTACTGAAAGAGATAGGACTGTAGGAGATAGGCGCACGATGACTCAAAATTTGGAAAGTGGTCGAAAAATCAATGATTTGGAGGCGCCATGATCAAAACTCTTCTCTCGATTGTAAGATATCCTGCATTTCTATCTCAACCAAGACATAAACATTTTAAGTGTTACACTTTATTTATCTGTTTATTTTTGTTTATTATTTTAGTCTGTTTGCTCAGACATTTTTTAGTTAAACATTTTATACAAGCTGATCTTCAAATATGTAATTGACCTTAATTAATCACGGAAAAAGTCGTCATCTCTCACGACAGCGGTGAATGAGACGCCAGCCGCCTGCAATATCGCACAGTCAAGGCGGAGCTTGATTATGGGCGATTGCCACCGATCAGTGATTGCCATCGAAACATTCTTAATCGGGATGCTATTCATTTACCTTCGACTAGGATATATTGTGGCTCCGGGCTCGCACACACCTCTGTTGCAACAACTGATGGATGTTTCAGTGATTGATTTGTAACGAACACTTCCGCCACATCACGTAATGAGGTCGACATGAGACGGGTTTACATTAAAACAAAAAATGTTTATTAAAACCAGAAGCAGTTTGGGTTTCCATTGGAGTGGGAGGATTTTATTGTGCTGATCAAATTTAGATTAAATTTTACTCCCATTAACTCTCAATTTAATTCAAATGCAAAACTACTAATAAAAACTTAACTTACGCAAATTAAAATGGATTCTCAAGATCGCATCCAAGACGACTTCCCTCTTGAGTAATCTATATCTCTAGAAGTACTTTACTAGTAGAAAGCAATGCAAATGTCCTAGATGTAATTACTAACTAGAAACCTGTGGTTTCCGCCACGTACTTTATTAAGATACGATGAAGCAACTTCTTAACAAATGGCGAATTTTTCCACAACACAAGATAGCAATCTCCGGGCACGTGGGAGAAAAGGGAGTTTTTAATCCAAACCTAGATCTAGGGTTTTCGTGAGGCAGGATTGGACTCAAGTCCACTTATTCAACCTTCCACTCCCATATTTATCGTTCATTAGCTGATGACTGTGACCTAACATATAACTGCACAAAATAACCGTGAAACACAGATTCAGCGAGGAAGACTCACACTAGTGAAATTTAAAGAAAATAAAGGATAGATGTCGCTTTCACGCACACATGTTATACATCGGACAAAACGATCGCACTCAACAAACTAGACTCCCTTTATAGGTCATTAGCTAGCTCCTGCCATTGTTTAAGTGAGATCAATTGCATATTGGAATATCAGCTTGTATAAAAAATGGCTAAGTGAAATATGTCGGTGACTCTCGGACTATAAATATTTTATATTATTTTGCAGCTTGAGTGCCATGACGGTACAGCGAATAGCTTACCCGTGGCTTCGTTGGAAATTTCTGCTTAACTTCTTTCCTTCTGGTCGAAAGTTTCTGAAAGAAGAGAAAATATGTTCGAATTTTGTGAACAATGTGAGTTTACTTTGCTTTTAAAATACCTAACAGTGTCGTTCTACCACATTTCGGGCAATAGCGTGCTTCTAAAGCGATCAATATTTGCGATTTCATTTGTGCATTATTTGTTTCCCAACATTATTTGTTTCATCAGCTCAATCTGAGCGATTATCCAAACGAATAAGAATAAAATTCTTATCATTTTGAGAATGGCTCAGATTGAGCTGAAACATGTCAACAGTCTAATGAAACTTCATTTACTGTTTATAATCTTTTTATTTTACGCCTTTTAGCAATTAAAATAAGTATATAATTACAAGGTGTTATGATTTGTTATATTTTTGTGTATGAATGAGTCAATTTTATGTTATCCCGTCAGCACATGCCCTGGGATAAAATCTACCCCAGCGAACAAATATTAATTAAAAATGTGCGAAAATCGTTCGTGATCATTCTGAGCTTTATAGTACCTTTCAAGCTGAAAGATATCAAGATGTGGCCAAAAAGAATTTACCTCCGGTTGTGAGATTTTCCATTCTTTTGTTATAAAAATGTCAAGTGGGAGGAAATTTACCCCACGCGTGTTATAACGTAACCCATAATGATAGGAAAGTGTTAATGCAAATGTTTATGTAAAAAATATAGTGTGCAAATAATAATGTAAATTTTTCTTTTAAACGTTAACAACTCTTGCACATACAGTTTCTATAAATCAGTTTTATACTTTTTTGTACTTTTATGGCTGAATTTGGATTGTAAAAGTTTTGTATGTAATGATATGCAGTTTAAAAATCTCAGTGCTAGATTTTATGTTTATTTTTTGCTTTAAATATAAAAAAACCCCTCTTATTTTAAGTTAAATTATGTTCTTTATTGATTTACAGTTTATTTCAAAATATAAATTTTTGCTTATAATCAAACCGGGGGGAAATTGACACAAGAAAACCCATTGGGGTAAAATTTATCACGCGCGTGTAGTAACGTAATGGAAAGGGGCGCGTGTGCTGACGGGTTCATAAAAAAAATTATTGTGGAATACTTGAACAATCCAATAGAAATTCGGATTAAATTTTTGAAATTAATAACAAATTTGTTTTTATAGATAGTTTTAGATATGAAGAAACGTATCCTTTCTAACAAATATGAGGATGTGAAACATTTTGGAAATCATTTACGTAAATCATTTACCTACATACTTCTAAAGCATCATTTAAATGACCCTAGTGCATTCACATTTGAGGATGTGCGTCATGAAACGAGGACAATAATGGTTTCCGTAAGTGAACTTTTCTCTGTTCATGAAAAGTGGTGTTGTTAATTAATTAATAACTCCTATAAAATGTATGAAATGTACAGGTACTCTCATGTTATAGCAGCCGCAGCCCACACAATTACGATTATGTCCAGGTTGCAGCTATGATTTCGGCAAGACCATTGCAAAGCTTATATATGCATCATATTATACGCATATATATACTCAAAACACCCATATATGTGCCATACACGCCATTAAATACATATTATTTACGTCTTACATGTCAAATATACATCATATACGTCTCATACACATGTAACACATACATAACATCATATATATATATATACTCAAAACACCCATTTATGTGCCGTATACGTCATTATATACATATTATTTACGTCTTACCTGTCAAATATACATCATATACATCTTATACCTTTGTAATATATGTATACATCATGACTCTAACTTGGCCACATACGTCACGCAATGTTATATACACTATATTTCTAATGATGACCGGTCACTTGCGATTTTAGACGTTTTGTTAAATATCTGGAAAGATACATCAGGAATTATCCTGAAACTTCAGAAGGAGTGTGAACAACATGATAAACGTCATATATTTCCTTGAAGATTTTTTAGCGTAACCCCATAAGGGGCCGTCAACAAATTGAAGAAAAACGAATATCTTTTGGATAACCCTGTAAAAACTAACATTGCAAAAGCATTTAAACTGTAGATTATGATTAAGTGGCTTATTGTAATAATTTTGGTTCATTTTTATGAAGATAGCATGTATACTCGAAGAGAAATTCAGGTTTTTATAAAAACAGTCCCAAATTTTACCAAGTTTTTTGCGTATAATATGCAGAGTTTTTAATATAAAAACAAGATATTTTCAGAAAATATGACAAACAAAATTGTACACAATACCCTGCAATCAGAATTAAAAAATAATAAAAATTGTATGAAAAACGAGTAGGTTTACTAAATATTGTTTCACTGCGCTTGCGCGAATTCAATCAAAATATACTGTGCATTATATATTAGCTAAATGTATAGACCAACTCTTATGAAAGTCTCAAAAACATAGCTTGAAAATTCTGATAGTAATCGTCGATAGAATAAGCTCGAATTTCTTTGTTCCCAAAAGGAAGCAAAAAGATGAGGGGTTGTATCCAAATGTACTAGCTTATGAAAGTTTACATAATAAGAATGAAGTGTCTCGCATTCTATATTTGATACAACCCCTCATCTTTTCGCTTCCTTTTGGGAACAGTGAATTTCGAGCTTATTCTATCGACGATTACTATCAGAATTTTCAAGCTATGTTTTTGAGACTTTCATAAAAGTTGATCTATATATTTATCTAATATATTATGCACAGTATATTTTGATTGAATTCGCGCATGCACAGTGAAACAATATTTTGTAAACTTGCTCATTTTTCATACAATTTTTATTATTTTTTAATTCTGATTGCAGGGTATTGTGTACAATATTGTTTGTCATATTTTATGATAATACCTTGTTTTTATATTAAAAACTCTGCAAATTATAAGCAAACAACTTGGTAAAATTTGGGACTGTTTTTATAAAAACCTGAATTTCTCTTCGAGTATACATGCTATCTTCATAAAAATGAACCCAAATTATTACAATAAGCCAGTTAATAATAATCTATAGTTTGAATGATTTTGCAATATTAGTTTTTACAGGGTTATCCAAAATATATTCATTTTTCTTCAATTTGTTGACGGCCCTTTATGGGGTTTCGGGAAAAAAATCTTCGCGGAAATATATGACGTCTATCATGTTGTTTACACTTCTGAAGTTTCAGGATAATTCCTCATGTATCTTTCCAGATATTTAACAAAACGTCTAAAATCGCAAGTGACCGGTCATCATTGGAAATATAGTATACATCCTATATTATTATAATGTTATATATGCTTTATAATTTGGCGATAAATCTTGGTCGCTTGGCCATTCATCATTGTGAGCGGCTATAACACGAAAGTACCAATGTGGATATCGTAAAATGCATTTTGAAGAATAAAAGTGGAAAGGTAATTTAAGTTGAATTGACGCCTATAAATCTTCAAACTATCGAAAAAGAATGCATAATGTATGAACAACATGAAAATTTTAAATTATATACTTAAAATTTTTTAAATAATCTTATTAGAACGCGCCTAAATGCAAGCAAAAGTGAAATCGCAATGTAAAATGGTGTAATGTAAGTAAAGAAAAAAAATAAAAACAACAACAACAACAGAAAATACAACAACTAAGTATAACTAAATTTTCAGTTTTAATTAATCCTCTTTAATAAAAAGCTACGCGTTGCTGACGACTCGCTTTTTCGCTAATCGTTGCCACAAATTAATCTCGGAAAATGAAACATTTGAAGTAACTGAAAAAATTAATTGCTCGAAAAGTATTTGTCAGAAAATTGTTAGACAAACTGCGTTAGAAAGGTTCAAAAATTGTATTTTTCTGGATATAAATTTCGAATCTAATGATAAATATTGAATTTCAAATATTACTAAATTTCACAATGGAGTACCATAGCGAAACCTTCACACGTAAAAATATAATGTTAACGGCAATGTTTCCTGATGTAAAAACTGGCTATAACGTGAGTCATTTCATATAAAAATGCTCTTTGGTGTTGTTAGGTGGCTATCTAAAAAAATATTAAATGTAAAAAAATATATTAGAGTTTTCAATACAAAATAAATGGTTTTCACCTATATTCTCTATTCCGGGGAGCCCGGGTTGGATGCCCTAATCCTCTTTAATAAAAAGCTACGTGCTGCTGACGACTGGCTTTTTTGTTAATTGTTCCCACAGATTAATCTCGGAAAATGAAACATTTGAAGTAACTGAAAAAATTAATTGCTCGAAAAGTATTTGTCAGAAAATTGTTAGACAAACTGCGTTAGAAAGATAAATAAGTATATTTTTCTTGATATAAATTTCAAATATAATAATTATGCCGTTTTTTGAAATATTGAATTTAAAAATTACTAAATTTCACAATGGAGTACCATAGCGAAACTTCACGCGTACAAAGATAATGATAACAGCAATGTGTCCTGACGTATATACTGGCAAAAAAATGCATAATGTATGAACAACATGAAAATTTTAAATCATATACTTCAAAATTTTAAAATAATTCCGGAGTCACAAATTATAGTAGCCTTATTATTCCGTTAAAATATATAAGTGAATTATGATGTCATGAGTGCATGATTTTTATTTAATTTTCGACAAACACTAGATGCGCTATTTCTTTTTAGTTCTTTTAATGTTAGGTGAACGAAGTCACCGGTAACATCTAGTACAAGAATAAAAGAAAAGTGACTTATAAATTTGTGGAAGATTGTGTGGTTTACTTTGAAAAAAGGGATAGACTACATATTAAAATATGCACCAAATTGTATTTTTCAAATGGTGACAACAATTTTTGTCACTTCATATGCATTCTTTGGATCAAAGAAGACCGGAAAATTGTAGTGTTTATGTAGTTTTTCTCAAATCTTCATCGAGGTATTAAAGAGAATGTGTTAGGTGCTTACGCATTAATTTAAAATGGTAATAAAGTTAAGAACTTAGAAGACAAAGTACCAGGAATATTCAGTTAATTACCTGAAATATTATATGAAAATGTTTAATATAAAATAAACTAAAATAATATCAAACAATATGTAGACTTTGAAAAATAAAATTTCGCTATATCCCGAAAAATAATGATAGAAATGAGCTGAAAAAGCACATATTCTTGTTTTCTACGACGCCGAGTCTTTACATATAATATTTTTTTTAATTATGATCTTTATAATAATTTTCATAAATAAAAAATTATGTTTAAAAAAATACTCCTAGATTATTTGTGGGCTTGTTCAGTGTATCTTATTAGAAAGAAAAAAAATTAATTTGATGATGTTTTGAGAATAGATAAATTAAAGTTTAGCTTTTACTTCACATTACCTATTTACAGACATTAAAACAATTTTTCACACTTAGAACGTATGTAGATGTCTTTTCTTTAAAAGAGATATACTTAACTTTCTTCCAGATAGCAGAAGTCAGTCCTTTAAAACCGTTATATGTGTCGTAAAAACAATTTTCACCCCACCTTCTTGGGCATCTTCAGTTTACTGATACTTCCTCATTGCTTGTCGATTTAATTCAAGCTTTCCCGGTCTTTCTAAATTTTAAAAATGGCGCCATCTTTTAAATTTTCTGCCATCTTCAAGGGCTCATAAACTTATCTAACTTAGGCAAGATGTGGAAACTACCGAAAAGTTAAAATTGTTAGGCATTATAAGTAAAAATTCCGGAGTTAAAATTACGACAACTTACACTTTACTTCCGGAGCTGTTTAAAGATGCTGACGTTTGCCATTTTAATAATTTTTTCATCCATGTATGTCTGCGAGTCGTTATTTTCATAAATGAGTAATAAAAACTCAAAAAGAAACCCTTTTCAGAAAATTCCAACCTTATCTTGCATTCTACGAAAATAATTATGTATAAACCTGATATTAATTAATTTTCAACCAATATGCAACGACAGAAATTGCAATTTTTTAAATTACTTTTGAAGCATAATTGTTACTATAACTGTTACTCTGTAATAAATACATATATGTTAGTAATATTTTAAAAATCCTAACTAGAACATTTTCAAGAAATTTTGATTATTTAATTTAGTAAAATAAAAAACAAACAATTGGCCCGTGGATGTGAAAATGTTCACTGTCCGTTGTGTAAATTAACATTTGGAGTAACATAAGTAAATGTAGGCTTAAATTAAATATGCAAATCTAAAGGGAAAAGGATAAGTTACTACAACTGGCAATTTGTCGTCCAAACTTGGCTAGAGAATGTTATATTAGAAAATGCAAACATCATAATAACTTAAGCACCTACATCTTCAGAATACGATATTCAAAAGTTATTATTAAGCCAATGAATGCGTTATCTTTAAATTTCTCGTTTGTATATCAATATTTTTAAGTGGTGCCTTTAGGATATCTGAGATCAAAATCTAACGTGATAGTTTTATATTTTGTTCATTTCTGCTACATTTTAATTCTGAGAAATGTTTCGATTGCAGAACTGGCGAATTAAACTACTACAGAAATCAGAAAAAGTACAAAGATATTATGATAAATTTGGACTGTCGGTAGCAAAAAACAAAAAGAATCACTTAAAAATATTGAAATGCAAGCAAGAAATTCGTAGAGAACGCTTCCATTGGTTTAAAATAAGTTTTTAAATGTCGTATTCTGATACTAGTAGGCTTTTAAGAATTAATAGTCGTAGTTTCTCTAATATATTATTGTTTTTTCTGTCTTAGGGTTATGATACGGTAACTTACTCGACCATGTGGTGTCTCTTTTTGCTGGGCTTACACCCAGAAACTCAAGAAAAAGTGTACAATGAAATTCAGTCGACAACCAGTGATTACATAACGTATGAAGAATCTGGTAACCTTACATATTTGGAGGCTGTTTTAATGGTAAAGTATTAAAAACATCAGACAAATGAGAACTATTATAACATGCTAAAATCTTTTCTTTTCTGTTTTTTTTTTAAAGAAAAAAGAACAGTCCTTGTGAGAACCATTTCCCGAAGCCGAGATATTTATACACTGGCCTCCAAAAGTTAAGGTCCAACCAGTTTTTGTGCCTAATTTGAAAACAAATGAATAAAAGGCATAAAATTTAGAGGAATTGTGCGCGAAGCAGTTATTTCTCGAGTTTTATTTAATTTTAACATCAAGCATGATTTACAAATAAAAAATTACATTTTTTGCAAAAGTCTACTATTTGATAAAAAGAAATAAATGACAGTTTTTTGTGAAAAAAATTACATAAACGGATTTTAATAAAGCATGTGTCCAGCCCTACTTGTAATGGATTTGTGGCATCGACTTTCCATACTGTTAATTAAGTTGTCGGACAGTGGAATGGGAAACAAAGGATATACATGGAGAAACGCTTATTCCAGCTCATTTAACGACTTCGGAGGAATACTTATGGCAGCCACCTGTCTGTCGACATAGTCCCAAAGATGCTCCATCGGATTAAGACCCGAAGATTGAGACGGCAATTCCATTAGCTCCAAACCTTGATTCTTAAGATATTCAACAACAACTCTAGTGCAATACGATCGGGCATCATCATCCATTAACATTAATTCATCACCAATAGCACCAGCATACGGTGTGACAAATGGAACAACAATCTCGTCCCTATATTAGACCAATATGTTGTTTTCTGCTTTAGTGATTACACAACATCAAAAATAGTTGTAGACGTACGTAGTATCTAACGTAGACGTTTAATAGTACGTAGTGTCTAATGGAAGCAAATTTTTATTTTTGGCCGAACTTCATTTTACATGCCACGTTTGTATAGATAAAATTTCGCATGTTTGTCTCAGATTCAAATTCAATTTTCCTGGCATTAATCCGAAATTTATTATTAGATCTTTAAACAATTTAATTTTCAGAGATCTATGATCTATAATAAATCATTCGTTAGTCGAAAACATAAAAAAATGACTCACGGTTTACTTGTTAAAAAATAACAATAGGTAAAATCCATCTTTTTATATGATAATCAAAATAATTGCAATCCTGAGGTAAGATATGTGCTGTGACACAAACTTGAATCTTTCATTAACTAGAAAAAGAGCTATTGATACAACTGGTGAGATTTTACTTATCAGATCATAAGTTTGCCTCCAGATAAAACAAATATTTTCATAAACTACAATTTTCAAACATATAATTTTGGTAATTTTCTCTAAAGTTAGTTTTTTAAAATGAATTTTTTTATACTCATTGTTGAGTTTATCTATCTATTAAAGATGTTTCTTTTATTTTCTTAGGAATCTCTACGCCTTTATCCAACCTTACCAATTATTTCCAGATCTCTCTCTGAAGATATACAGTATGGTGAGTGTTAAAACGAGAACTTTTAAGTTTTAAACTACTTCACGCTTGATTTATATTTTGCGTAAATGATAGCTTTGTGACATCACAGCAATGTTACTGTGGTGTCAAGTTGTGAATTTGTGACCGTCGATGTGAAGAATTACTATGTATCTTCCAAAGGAAACTTCTTTTATTTGAATATCTGATAGCCCTTAGATTGTGTACAGAAACTTTTTCTTCGAAAAAAATGATGAAACCATAACCTGCCCGTATAACAAAAAATCTGATTAAAACATTATTTGTTCTGATTATGTTTTTGTACTGCTCTCTGCTACTATCATCTGAAGATGAGAAAAAATAATAGCTTGTTCATAAAACTCTAGTCGTGTTATTTACTTATTATATGGATGAAAAATAATATCTAGATTTATATACTTTAAATCAGCCATTCGTTAAAGAATAATGGATATTTCTACAGAGATGATAATAATAAGCCATTTATGAAAGATCATTGCAAGACTGACTACGGAAGCTTCTATCCTGTCTCAAATTAGCTTATTTAGGATGTTATTTTTCTTTTCATGATTCTCTCGCGATCATTATCTAAAACAACTGCAGTAAATTACTTTTCTAAATAGAATATTTAGACAACTTTAAAATATTGAGATTATTTTTATTGCGGGGTATCAAATATTAAAATAATCGTTTCAATAGCTTTAAATATTTAAAACGCAATTATTAGCTGCTGGTGAGTTAAATAATATTTTTCTAGAATCTTTCATTATAGCCGGATAAAATTCATATGAAATCCTTCCTGAAATACAACTTTTCAAAAGAAATATGTATGAGTACTTACTCATATATCCCATATAACATTGTGACATCACGGCGACGTCACTGTGGTGTCAAGTTGTGAACTTGTGACCGTCGGTGTAAAATCATAGTTACATAGATGGTCGTTTGTAAGCCTTTCTGTGTCGGCACACTGTGACGATTCTGCATCAAGTCGGGCGATCCGATTATACCCGAATGTTATTTCGTCGACTTTTGTTTTCTTTTGAAGCCAGGATTCAGATTAGAATCCTCCAACGGATCGGGTGAACATATAATACCAGAACACGATGGTTTCTTTCTCTTTTTTCATAGAAGATAAAAAATACAGCCGACTCAAAGGTCGTGTTCAGATAAAACATCATCATAAGAAAGATCATCATAAATGTCACAATTTTTTCTTCATAAAAAAGGCTAAAATAAAATTTTTTTTCAAACATTTCAAAAACATATCCTACAACAAAGGTTTCTGCATGTATCTTTGCAACATAAAATAACTAGCTGTTACCGACGTATTTGAAACGTCGATATATTTCACTTCATACTTTCATTCTTTCAAGACCTCAGGGCATTCTCTTTCATTTTCTTGGGTGGTGGTGGTAGTAAAGGGTGTTCTTGTAGGTTGAAAATTTGTGTGGTAACGCTGTTAAGGGATCAGGTAACCTTTGAACACACAAAATACATGAAAACGGAACCTCTACAAGAATTACGGGAACTCCGTAACTAATTGACTTTGAATTATAAAATTTAAAATACATATTAATAAAGGTTTATTTTGTAAATTAAAATTTTCTAAAAATGTGTACACTCATATAAAGCTTTTAAATTCATTTCAAAATATAATAAAATTTTTACGAAAGAATTATTCTTGCATGTATTGCTCGCATGATTTTCATTTCAATTGCTAAAACCAGCCAAATTTTTTTTAATGAGTACACATATAATGTGTTTCTCAAAATGACCTACGATGAAAAAAAAATGCATAGATCCTGGACATTTTTTTTCTTAGAGAAATTCGAAATATCGAGTTTTTTTTAATGCAAAAGTAGTCATGAATTCTAAACTTATTACTTGAGAAACTTAATAATAGGCCATTTTGTGCGTCTGTATGGTTAAGAAATTCAATCAAAATTTCGTGAAATTCTAACCAACCATTTTTCAGAAATCGTGCATGCAAGGAACAAAATCGCCGTTTTGAGAAAATTACTACCCCTTGATCAAATTAAAAAAAGCTCAGACTGTTTTAGACATAACTTCTCTTCTAAAGTGAATTTTTGCATGGGATTTATTTTCAAATGTTCCTAAAGAATCATATTTAATTATAAGGTAATAAAAAAATCGAATTTTTGACACTTTAAACGTTATCTGACCCCTTAAATTATTAAATTATTATATTTGAAAGCTAGTTGTAACGTAGAAGTATTAACGCTGAAAGAAAACAGCTGTAAGAAAGTGAATTATTTTCTGATTTTATACTACTTTTCGCCGAAAATCATATTGAAAAAAATTGATGTTTCGCTCTTATTTTCCAATATATTGCTTTTATAGCTTTTTAGAAGCGAGAAAATTTTAATATAGTTAATGCGATGAACCATTATTAAAGTGAAATTGCTCGTATTAAAAGAGTTCGACTGTATAAGCCTCTCATTAATTGTTCGACTCACTTATCACGTATACACTTTTTTTTGCGTTACTCCTTCCTTTAAAGTCATTACTTCAAATCTGAAGCATATAAGCGGTTATGCAAAATTATTGTCATTATGACTAGAGTGCAAATGATTTAATATTACTTTAAAGAGACTTAAAATGTGAAAAAATCGACCATTTTTGTCATTTTATATCTTAAAAAGCAAATATTGCAAAAAAACAATTTCTAGTGAGAAACACAACATTCGTTCCTTTTTAAACAAAAAAAATTAAAATCGAAAAGAAAAGAAAAGAAAAGAAAAAGAAAAAGAAAAAGAAAAAACTATTTTTCTTATACTCCACATGTATGTGAACAGTTTCCATAAAAAACTGAGAAAATACAGAAAAATGGACCATCCAACTTAAGTTTTAATAAGGGTAATTTACAACCCCTAAGTCATTCAGTCACCTATGACACAAAGAATGAGGCACATAGATAGATATAAATTTATGGTTACCATAGAAAAAAATCCTGAATGTATTTCATCAAGAGGATATTTCATCATGTCTGGATATCTCCTTTTTTTTTCAAAAGACAAGCCCAGCTGAATGTATACCCTGTACGGGGTACTCCAATCTTGGTCCGGAAAAAGAAAGTGCCAAATCAAACAGCACCAATATGAAAGAAAATTTTAAGCCCCACCTATCTTGTTTTCCCTTGATTTTTAGGGTTTCGTTCATCTCACGAAACCCTATTACTCACGCTCCGTTGTCTGTCCGTCACAGAGCCTGTTCTCAGAAACTATATAATTTACATAGTTGAAATTTTGTGTACTTATAGCTGAATACCTACTATGAAGCTCAAAATCATAAAATTTGAAAAAAAAATCGTATTATTTTAATATAGAAAGATAAAAAAAACCCAAAATTCTAACAGCCTTTTCCTATTAAATTTAAACATTTTTCGTTATAGCAGTTGCCAACAATTAAAAATCCACAATAAAACTCTTTCTACAATAATTAATTTTCTTTTGAAAGATTTCCTCTTGAAAAATGAAAATGAAATAAAAAGTTTCACCAATTAAAAAAAAGATTAATATGACGTCATATTGGTAATAAAACGGAAATTTTCAAATATTTCTCAATAATACATGGAGTATGAGTATGTGTAAATACAGAAAGCTCCTGAAGAGAAAAGCTCCATTAAAGAATTAAAAAGAAAGTTAATCTGATGTCTAAAGTTTAACGGATTTTTCAAATGTTTGAGAATAATACAAAGAGAGTATCAATATGAGTAATAGAGAATAGTAAATATATGAGTTTGAGGAACGTATTGAATCATTATAAAAACCCGATTATGGAAATATCGGCATATTTTAACTTTTTGAAGGTCTCTATACAACATGATTAATTTTGAAATTGATTTGTTCAGATACTTGAAAAAACGTGAAAAATTGACCGGTAAATTTTACTTTATAAAAAACATGACTTTTTTATTCTTTTTTTGGAAAATGAAATTTATTTGGATATATTAAAGAAAGGATAAAGTGTTTTGAAAGGAATATTAAACGAAACCCTTTGTGCGATCTTCGATCACAATTACCCACTTGTTTCCCTTAACAAGGACTGAAATAAGTTTTATTCGTTTTAAATCACATCTTTATTGAGTACAATTGAACAACTTCTTTTTTTTTTCTTCTATCTTTACAAGAAGAAAGTATTGGATTCATGAAAATTTTAGACTTCCAGTTTTCGACGGTTTTATATGTTTTAGAAGGTCCTGAACACGATTTGACTGGTTTTAAAAAATGTCTGTCTGTCTGTAGGTAAGTGACAAAAATTTTGTGGGCGCTCTATATCAAAAACTAATGCACGGAATTTAATTAAACTTTAGGCTCAGTTAGTCTCTGATATAGATTAATGCTGATTAGTTTTTAGTGTAATTCGCCCTACAGGTGGCGCTGTTATGGTGCATTTCTCGCGATTTTCGCAAAAGCTCTATCTGAAGAACTAATGTACTGATTTTCATCAAACTTTAGATCCTGTTACACCTTGACGTAAATAGATTCTGATTAAGTTTCGGTGTAATTTGCCCAACAGGTGGCGCTGCTAAGTTACTTTTTTCATGATTTCCACGATAACTATATCTCAAGAACTAATACACAGAATTTCATCAAATTTTAGATTTAGTTAGATGGTGAGATAAATTGATGTTGATTTGTTTTTGGTGTAAATCTCCCAACAGGGAGCGCTGCTATGCTGCATTTTTTAGGATTTACACGATTTTAGCGAGAGTCATATCTCAAGAACTAATGTACGGAATTTAATAAAACTTTAGATTCCGTCACCTTGATATAAATTGGTACTGATTCGTTTATGGTGTATGTGAAACCTGCATAAAGTAGAAGAAAATTTTGGGATTGGCAGATCCAACTAGTTAGTTTTGTGATGCTGTGATGGAGAAATATATATATATATATATGTGGCGTTTTGACGAAGATGAGACACTACGAGATGCAATACTCCACGAGAAAATGGCAGTCCGTCAAAGATATAGCAAGTTGCAGTCGATATTAACAATCAAGGCGAAGAGGTGAGGCAATGAAAAAAGTCCAAAAGAGTTTCTCCAGTAAATACTAGCCAATTTGCAGACAAATCTTTTATTTAGAATAAGAGCGATGCCGTAACAATTCCCACGGTTATAAACTTATCGCCCTCAGGCTCCACGATGGATCACTACATTGTTTTAAAGATGTTAAATAGCTGATATGAAAATTCTACGGGACTAAAACACCAGATACATATTTGTTTATACTTCCAAGCACGTCAAAAATCCTCCTCTCCGAAGGATGCGAACGAGTTTTGTTCCTGAGCGTAGACATACAGAAAAATGACGTCACGTGCGCACAGACCAATGAGTGAGAGGCGACCTCCAGACGAGTGAAAGAGGCGAGAGGGAGAAGCTAAAACAGGAAAGAGTTCCTCCACTGGCCGCGTATCAATTTTGAAGTGAAAATTACCTAGCGCACGAAAATCATGGAATAATAATAATAAAAAGAAAATGGCTTTTTAAAAAACATTCGAAATGAGACAGCGTCTCGGAATTTTATAGATTGGGGAGCTGATAAAAGCTACGAATGAACTTAAAATTTTAGATTAAGATTTGGAATAAGATAATTACTAATATACGGGTATTTACTTTTAAAAGGACATTAAATAGGAATAAATATCATTAAGAATTAAGTAAATACTGACTATGTCAAAAGTTAGATTAATTTAAAGGACTTTTACGAAGGATTTGCGAAGGAAATAGTTTTTTATATAACATTTATATATATTATTTTTCGTTTTATAAAGGCAATGATGCTCAAAAGTGTTGCTATAAGCTCTGACTCCACATGTGTACAGATGTACACAACTCCCAAGATACGAAAGTAAATAACTATTTTCTGATGTGCATTTGAATTTATTGTTAAAATTAGAGTTCTTCCTATCAGAAGCATAATCCAGTAAATTTAATTAAAATATGATGATAATTAAAATATGATTAAAATATGATCTTAATCAAATATTCGGTTTACCTTTGAATTTAAATGAAAAAGTGTAGTCCTTGAAAGCTTAGAAAAGCTGTATTGTATCCTATTATTTTACTATTATCAATTATTTTTCATTCAATTGTATTCTGTGTAATTATGTAAACAAGCTTTCTTGTTAATTTTTTTAATTCCCTCTCTGTGTTATTTTAGCAATGTATTTTATTTAATAGAGATTTGCATTAAATATTAAAGGCCTATTTTAAAATTAGTATTACTTCGTCTTTGCAGGCATTAGACCAAATTTTATTTTAATTCCTAGATGTTTAATAATAATTATCAAAAATCTAGTTTCAGTCTTTTCCAAAATGATGAGAGGCTTCAAATTACAAACACAACGACAATACCTTTTATACCTTTCTATAATTAGAGTAGCTTTCTTTATATTTTAAATTTTTTGTCCTTAAAATTTTATTACTCTAATTATCCCTCACATCTAGGAAGTATTACGATCAACCTTTTTCTTTAACTATTTAATGTATGCCTGCAGCGGACAAAACCCTGGTAATAAAGGCTTTTACCCTTTTACCCTATTGTATATGTTTTGGATAGTTCAATTTTAGTTAGTCTGTTTATTTTCTATAACTTTCCTAGAACTTACCAACACCACTTTTTAAAGACAGTAATAAATACTTGTTTCTTCTTTCATTTAATTATTAATTTTTCTTTGCAGATGAGAATGAGGAAATTTAGTTTTTATACAGGGGTTTTTAATCTTATCAAACAGAAAATTGGAATCACAGGTTGGGCTCACGATTAGAAAAGCCTTTCTGAATTTAAAACGAAAGTTTTGTTATTTAATTATATTTGAAAGTCTTGTGCTTACACTGAACCTAAAACTTTGTTTATTTATGGTATTTATGTGTTTTAAATACAAAACTGTATTTTGCTTATATAAAACTTTCAAATTTTTAGCAATATAACACCAAGAAATTTTGTTTTTCATCAAAAAAAAAAGATGAAAATTTTGGTTTAAGTTATAGAGTATATACCACACACTATATATCCTGAAAATGTTATGAACAGATATTGAAAGGTATTTTAAGTACATTGCGGGCAACCTCATAAAATCACATGTGTAGAAAAATGACTTAAAGTTCTTTTTTTCAAAATATTCCATAGTTAACAAATGTTAAGAATGGCTTTCATTTTGTATTAAAGTACTCAGAAATGATTGCTCTTTTAATTATATATTTTTTCATAAATTGAATTTTTTAAGGTCCTAACTCCCCTAAAAAAATTAGAAAATCAGTAAATGGTAAATATACGTGCTATTATCACTCACATTTATGAACAAAAAATCACTATTTGTATTTTTTTCATTTTAGGTAAATGTAAAGTTTTCAAGAATACCACCATAGCATTCTTTCCATATCTCTCTCACAGGGATCCTAAAGTATACCCTGACGCAGAAAAATTTGAACCTGAGAGATTTTTAAATTCAGAATCAAAGAAAACTTGGAGTTTTATACCCTTTGCTGAAGGAACTCGAAGTTGCATAGGTAAGTTGATAACCATTTGTTAAAATAAATTATAACGCTTTCACAAGGTTTCCCAAAATATTAATGTCCTTTTTTTTCAAAATGCGATTTTGGAGAGATTTATCAAACCTTTCAACTCACTGGTGCAGCAGTTCAAAAAATTATTGGAGGGGCTCAAGTAATATCTCACGGTGGTGAGATGGTGAGGACCTCACGGTGGTGAAATATGCAATCGGGCATACTGCTATCATTATTTTTAAAAAGTATTTTTCTCCTGTAAAATTACTGTGATTATTTAAGACAAAAATTAAAAATTAGTGGTAGAAGTTGGCCTGATTAGCTCCCGTTAAGTCGGCGCCATTGGCTCAATTAGTCATTAAAAAAAGTGAAAAATTCGGGTTATCAATGTTTAATGAAACATTAATGAGTATTCGGTTAAAACATTAATGGGTAATATTGCTTCCAATATCAAATATTCCATATTTTATTTATTTTATGTAAGAAGATTAAATATGCTAAATTCTGTAGAGTTATTATTGACAAAATAGTGAGAGAACGTGGGTTCTCCTGATATAATAGACCCCTGTCGCGCTCGTCGACCTAACCGTTCGGAGTTTTCCGTGGTTTTCTTCGAACCTTGACGTAAATACGGTTTAGGATCCCTTAGAAAGACCCCCACGGAGGGCACTCCCCCCCCAGGGCCTATATCCCTCGTGTTGATAATTGGCCGTCATAAATCAACCAACCAACCAACCTAATATAATAGAAAGTTTTTACATAAAATAAACAATCCTTTAGTATCAGTACATGCAATCTTATTTCGCGTTAAAATTTGAAAGAGTTAAATCTCCCGAAACCCTTTAGAGACTCTAAAATAAAAGACATGAAACTGAGCGTTAAAATTTATTTCAAGTATTAGATAAAATTTTCAAAATAAAAATGAAACTTTGACAGTTGATGTTGAGGACGATCTACCAATTGATGCGTTAGAAATATAATGAATATTTATAGTGCTTCTTTATCTACAGAGTGTTTTATTCAGAGAGGAGTTTTCGAACATTGAATAAAACATAGAAATTAATAGTCTCTGGGACAACTCGTGCGATTAAAAAAAATTGTCTTTAAAACCCATTAATAGTCGTGCTCGATAAATTCATGGGCAAAATTTGTAAATAAATTTTACCTCGCCCGTGACACTCTCACTGGTTGAACTTATAATTATAATTTTATCTCGGAATACTTTTTCAAAACAAAAATATTTCCATGCAAGAGAAAAATAATACATAATTTATGTTTTAAAAATAGTGGAGCGAATAGATTATAAAACTAGTTGCAAGTAGCAGCCGTGATATTATGGTTTATTCAATGATTTTGTCGCTCCCGAGATTATTTTAAAAACCCTTAATCGTCACCCCCGATACCTTCATGGGCAGTAATTTGTAAACAAATTTTGTCAAGCCCGTGACTCTCATGGGCAGTGTAGGTTACTTTTTAAAAATTGTTTGATTTCCACTAGTTTTTTAAAATAGTGTAATTGGTCTTATTCTGGCATTATTTAACTTATTCTGGCATTATTTAATCTTAAATAAGGTGAATATTTCTACGTCAAAAAAGTGGTGGCAATCAAGCAATCGGAATTTCAAAAAATGTAGCTTGTGTTAAAAAAAAAAAAAAAAAAAAAAAAAAAAAAAGCCAAATATAAGGTAAGTAAAATTGTGATTTTTATTTTTTTTAATCCATCTTGAATACTTTAAATTTGAAAAAAAAAATACATTTTTTCTTTTACTAATTAATTCAAAATTTTATGAATAATAAACTGGGGCGATAAAAGAAATCGACGATTTTTGAAGGAATTTTCCGAACATTACGCAACGGTTAAGGGGTAATGAATGTTTTCAATTTGAATGGGGAGAACTTGAGACACATGAATACCTTCGATTCCTACACTGTAAAAAAAGACAAATGTTTCTTAGTCTAGAAAAAATATGAAATAACCACGAACCAAAATATACAAAAACCTCTTACTCACGATTCAAAATAAAAACGTTTTTTATCTTTAGAAACCTCAGAAATGGATATATTTTCAAGATTTTACAAAAGTATATATAAGAGTAAAGTTTCTTTTGCTGTCATCGATTTTCGGAAACCTTTCAGAATAGTTTTTATAGTGTATAAATCCATTTTCTCAACCCAGAATATATGTTTTTCGTATATCTTTTCTCAACTAAACATTTTCATGTTCAACAAACATGTTTTGCAGACAAACCTGATAACTTAACTGCATTAACATTAACATTAACATTAAAATTAATATTAGTTTGTTTCTCTTCGATGTATAAGTTTAATTACACAGCTAAAAATGTTTAATTAAGAATCAATAGAACCCTAAAAACCGATATTCCGGCTTGAAAAAACTAATTATTACACAATAAATACTGCTCAGAAACATTTTCAAAACATTTTCAGAAACAAATCAGTGGCAGCAAAAGAAACGTTGTCTTTATAAATGATTCTTTAAATCTCAGAAATATAAGTGTGTCTGAGGTTTCTAATTATAAAGAAACCTTTCCAAAACTTGTATAATACTTATGTTGTCGACCTAGAAAATACTGAAACAGTTGCGTAGGAAAAAGGGATCATGGGTCTCAACTCAAGTCCGTTCCCATTCAAATTGAAAGATTTCATTGAAGACAATTTGAATTCCGGAATTTGAATTCCGGTTTTATTGTTTTTCGTATATCTTTTCTCAACTAAACATTTACATGTTTAACAAACATGTTTTGCAGACAAACCTGATAACTTAACTGCATTAACATTAACATTAAAATTAATATTAGTTTGTTTCTCTTCGACGTATAAGTTTAATTACACAGCTAAAAATGTTTAATTAAGAATCAATAGAACCCTAAAAACCGATATTCCGGCTTGAAAAAACTAATTATTACACAATAAATACTGCTCAGAAACATTTTCAAAACATTTTCAGAAACAAATCAGTGGCAGCAAAAGAAACGTTGTCTTTATAAATGATTCTTTAAATCTCAGAAATATAAGTGTGTCTGAGGTTTCTAATTATAAAGAAACCTTTCCGGAATCATGGGTAACAGGGAAGAAGTTATAGTATATTTACGTTCTTAGTTATAGTATATTTTTGTAGATAAAAGAACTTCTGCCTTTTTTTACAGTGCACGCAACTGTTTCATCCCTTTCATTGTCGATAACGTAAGTATCATACAAGTTTTGGCAACTAATCTCCTGGAGACTTTCAACACAAACTGATAACTTCACCGGGATATATGTCAAAAGTCATCCCAGAAATTAGTGATGGGTCGGTTCGAGAGCTTCAAAGAATTGAAACTTTGGTTTTCGAGAACTTTTCGGGATCGAATGATTTATTCGAATACTTTGCATTCGAGTGTGATTAGCACCGAGAACTACTCCAGACTTCGCATCGGATAAGCGGCGACATTTCGCCTCTTTCGCTCATCAATTCAGTGTGTTCTTAAATACTTAAATAAATTATGTAAAAATAAGTTTTTTTTCCAGAGGTAAATTATAAACATCGAATACAAAAATTAATAGTCTCTTGGGCAATTCACGTGATTAAAGAAATTTGTCTTCAAAAGTATAGTATTCAAAATTATATAAATTGTCTTCAATGAAATCTTTCAATTTGAATGGGAACGGACTTGAGTTGAGACCCATGATCCCTTTTTCCTACGCAACTGTTTCAGTATTTTCTAGGTCGACAACATAAGTGTTATACAAGTTTTGGAAACAGATTTCCGTGACTTCCGACAGAGGCTGATAACTTCACAGGGATATATGCCAAATGGAAATAGTGATAGGCAGGTTCGAGATCTTTTAAGAATCGAAACATTGATTTTCGATAACTTTTCTGAATCGAAACGTTGGTTATCGATAACTTTTCTGAATCGAAACGTTTGTTTTTAAGACTTTTTTAGAATCGAATATTTTATTCGAATATTTTGCACTTGAGTGTGATTAGTACCGAGAACAACTCCAGACTTCATATAAGATAAACAGGGACATTTCATATCTTCCACTCATCAATTCTATGTGTCCGTAAATACAAATTTACGTAATTTTATTTATTATAATTGCTTTCTTAAAATTAACTTCATATGCTCAATTTAACTGAAATGAAAATTACGAGTAGCTCAGCTAGATTCATAACGCACGTGTAAAAATGAAACAAATTTAATAACTAAAAAAAACGCCGATCTAACTATTATAGCCAGGAGTTTACGGAGAAGAGTAGCCAATAATTGCCGAATAGTATACTATTTAAATACTACATTCAGTATATCATCTTACGAAACCGTTGAAAGCTCAATCTATGATAATAATTAAACTGTCGAAAACCACTATCTATTTTTGTTGCGAATATGAATGCCAGGTGGTTTGCATTCGATTACTCCTATCTGAATTCGAGATCACTCGAGAGTTCGGCTGAATTGAGAATTCAGACATTTTGCATTCGAATACGCCAGTCACTACTAGAAACAGTGGATACGAAAGATGAATTGGATATCACATTCCAGTATCCTACGTGAATTGCAGCGCCACACCGTGGAATTTAGCTTGGTTTATCTTTTTATTTTTAAGATAAACTCTCTAAAGTCAGTTCTCATAGAAAGATAAGAGCATAATATTGTTGATGCCTCAAGACGTTATCTATTCATGATTGGATTAAAAGGCATTTATTTAATTCTAAGCATTGCTGTAAGGGTTTAATGATTTTCCAAACGAAAACATTGACTCAGAATTTTTTTTTATAAATGGACAAAGGTAAATCTCGGATTAAGGCAGGGGTGCAAAAATCTAGGCGCCAATGGGCTGATTCCTACCACTAAATTTTATTAGTATTCTTCATCAAATTTTATTAGTACACCTCGTCTAAATTTTATCAGTATTCTTATTAGGCGAAGAATACTAAAAATTTAGTGGTGGGAATCGGCCTATTGGTGCCTAAATTTTTGCACCCCTGGATTAAGGTATCCCACTATGATTAAATAGCTGATTTTTGACAGATATCAAAAAATATTTTTGTTGTTTTATTTGAAAGTTTGTAAACTTAGTTAATAAAAATATTTTTTTCTTTCCTTCTTAAGATTGCTTGAAGTGTAGTTATGGCTGCTTTTGCTCCAGCTCTCAAATCGGAAGTGTGTAACTAAACAGAAAATGCTCTTTTAATGGCTTTCGAAATAGAAAAGAATCTCGTAGTACAACAGATGTCGATTACCGTGATCCCCATGAAATCACGAGTTTTGATAACAATAAGTTGTATAGGATAGTAATTAAAGATAACATCTAGTATTATTAAGAAATTATAAGTTCATCTTGATGAAATAGAATTATAATTTTTAAAAAAATAGGGGGGGGGGATATTTACTGAAAGAATTCATAATTTTTGTTTGTTGTTTATATTCTTATCCTCTATACATAATAAATAATGTATTATATAATATAATTATGTATTAATAATAATAGAAAGGTTTTAGA
The DNA here is from genome assembly GCA_963931845.1 of Maratus michaelseni. Taxonomy (NCBI): domain Eukaryota; kingdom Metazoa; phylum Arthropoda; class Arachnida; order Araneae; family Salticidae; genus Maratus; species Maratus michaelseni. The sequence goes on along the minus strand of OZ007598.1, from coordinate 111,094,540 downwards.
TAAAATAAAAAAACCTTTAGTATCAGTTGCATATAATTGTTTTTCGTGTTATAATCCGAAAAAATTAAATCTCTTGAAACTATTTAGTAATACTAACATGAAACATATGAAACTGTGTTTAAATTTTCAGGTATTACATAAAATGTTCAAAACAAAATTGAGACTTGCATAGTTGTGAATTGTATAATAATAATAATAATAATAATAATAATAATAATAATAATAAATAATAAATAATAATAACAATTATTATCATATATGTTATTAATATGTATAATATAAACAATAATAATATCATAAATAATAAATAATTATACATTAATAAGAAGTTATAAATATCATAAATATATATAATAATAATAAATAATTATATATAAATAATTATATATAAATAATAATAATAATAAAAACCTATACTTCTGTACTCTATAACTATTATACTCTTCACCTCTCTTCAATCATTTCTAAGATCATACCTGAATTGACTCATAAATGCCAAATATTACGCTTTTATGTTACCACTGTTGTCGAAAAGAAAACTTTGCTTTATTTAATAAAGGAATTTCCGCGATTGAATAAGCCAAAAATTTTACTATTAAGTAACACAGCATCGTAAAAATTGGGAGTTATGAACTGTTCATTTCTCAAATTGTTTTTTAAAAACTGCTCACACGATGTTGCACACCTCATTTCAAAATTTTCAACTTGTTATTGAATTTCGCATTTGAAAGGATTTAAATAAATTATTATTTTTAGTTTTCTTCCAAAACATTATGGCAAATGTTACTTTCTGTGAGTTTTGGAGCTGCAGGAATTTCAATATCGATCTCTGTCTAGGCATTATAATCTACTTTCGTCATATTAACCCTTTATATCCTGAATTAATTTTCCAGCTACTTTATAAGATGCTCAGAATCCTCGATTATTCCCACCAGTTATATATTTTTGTTAAGTTTTCCTTATCTAATCATAGCATTTTTGCGATTCAATTAGGTGAAAATTTCTCAATTGAAAAACCGGTGGTAACAGATTAAAAATTCTGTAAAAGACGCTCGTCGCGAAGGGATTAAAGTGGTACTTATAAGTACCGTCAGGATAAAAAGGGTTAACCGCATAAAGGGCATTAAATCTTATCGGTACCATATGGTACCGGGATAGCTGTCCTCCATTTTGTTGTTTGTATACCAGTATATTTTAAGAAAAATATTTCCTTTATCTGATGACAGAAGCTCCGTAATAAAACGAGATTAAAGTTGCTACTTTGAAAATCTGGTATGAAATGCAATTTTTGATTTTTAAAGAGAAAAATAATTCCGGCTTTAATGGGTTAAGCTTGTTGATTCAAATTTTTTTAGATCGTCAACTTTTTCACCTCCGCAGAATCCTATACTAATAAAGCAACTTTTAGTTGTATTAGAAATATTCGATTTCATGCTTGTGTTTGAGCCTTATAAAAGAACTTCGTTTTCAATTGCACACGATTCAAGAAGTGATCTGAAGAAAAATATATAACAATATAACAACGATAACTCGTACATAACAATGAATGAAATATTGGTCATAACAAGTGATTGATTTTTTTGTAAAATTTAATTTAGGCGGTCGGTCCCGATTGATTTCGGTATGGATAAGCGATTGATATAATTAACCGTGATGATATTAAGCGGCATCTACTTATCAAGATTGAGAAGGTACAACATATAAATCTAGAGAATTCTAAGAAGATGAGGTGAATTTTAGTAATGGATTTTCAGAAATAAAATTTCTAAGTGCGTTTTCAGAACAATATGATTTTTGTAAATAATCAGTAATAAAAATGGTTCTATCTTTAAAAAATATGGTTATATATAGGAAAAAGGTACATTTATATAAACTGAATGTCTGCAATTCATGTTATGGTATGGGTTTAATGAACTGTGTACGTATGTAATCAGTAAATACCTGATAAATTCCTGAGATTTTACAGATATTTTCTGAAATTAACATATAGAATATTATGAAAAATCATCAAAATGAATTGGTATATCTCAGGAAGTTTTTATGTTATGGCTTAGATGCATTCATTACATTCTTGGTGCCTCAAATAGTAAATTTGTGGGGGAAAATGAGTTAATTATTATTAATTTTTTGTCGTGAGAACATTTTTGGTAAATATGAAATATTGTATTATTTCCTTTAAAATTGTAAAAATTAAAACGAAATTGTAACAAAATAATTGATTTAACAAAAGAAGCTATTTTATATATCATATGAAATAATCCTTATTATACCATCTTTTGTTTTATTTTAAAAAATGGGTGTTAAACGCAGTAGGATACCTTAAGTAGTAGTGCCATAATTTACTATGAGGCAGTAAGCTTTATCTTTAAATAGTCTGTAGCATCTGCTCTCATAAAAGGGTTCAACAACCCCAGAAACTTTTACTTTAAAATCTTTGTTATTTTTTTAATCGGTTCATTTGATTTTATGCTTTGATATAAATCTAACAGATTAAATAAATAAATGAAATTAAGTTTGTATGTTCCCTTTAACTCTTGTTTTTCTTCCTTTTAGGTAAAAACTATGCTTTAATAGAAATGAAAATATTTTTAGCTCATATTCTTCGAAATTTCAAGTTCGATTCCCTTGACCGAAGAGAAGACATCAAATTATGCTGGACAATTGTACTTTCTCCAACAAAACACTTGCGTTTTAAAATTACGAAGAGGAAAAATATAAATTGTCATAGCTCATGATACTTAAGATGTCAATTTTAAATAGTCTCAGCGAACATCTAAAAATTTCCAAATAAAGTAGACCAGGTGTCACCAACCACATGACCAACGACCAAAGCAGTAGAGGTCAGCACAGGCCGAAATTTTTAGGTCCGGTCTGGCCCGAACGAAAGCTATCTTGGCCCTGCCCGGTAGAGTATCAAATCTAAAAGTTCGACCCGGGCCCAGCTCTGTCCGGCTCGTTTGTAATTTCGCAGTTCACGGCCCGGCCTTTGGAAAAATCAGTGAAAACAGACTGCTCGACATGAAAAAAAATAACTGAAATAAATTTCTTCGAAAACTCCCGGTTTTTCTCAACATACAATTACTCTTTTAAAGAATACTGCACACTCATTTATGGGTAAATTTTACAGTATATTTTAGATTACTGAATGTCCGCAAGCTATATAAATTAATACAGAATACCAACTTTAATGATCACTTACTCTTAGACTATACCATTCAAATAAAGACGCATTAAAAAGATTAATGTAGTTTAGACTAAAAGAAAAATATAGTTTAAAACATCAGAACTTCTAAAACTGTATAATAAAAAAAGTAGATTTTTGAAACTGTTTCCTTGTATTTTATCAAAGTATATTTTGAAAGATTCCGTTAACAGAAGTTCCTTATCGGTATTACTAAACAAATTGCCTGCCCAACTCGTCTTGGGAACAATTAAGTCAAGTTCGGCCTGGCCCGAGTATGCAGAAAAAAAAATTAAGCCTACCCCGAGTCTGCTAAAAAATTAAACCCTGGATCAGACACGATGTAAATGTCGATGCCGATCTCCACCCTGGACGTATTAAATTTCTGTATTGCTGTTGTCAAACTAGCATCAACTCGTTCAGTATACATTTATACTTATTCTCGTCCTGGTCATGTCAAAACAAAATAGTTCATATTTTATTGGCTTAATTTGATCCTTTTAAATTTGTTATGTCGAGCCGGTCGTCTCACTTAATTTTATTTGTCGGGCGAGTAGGACCGTTTAATTTTTTTATTGACATAGCCCGTTTGAAAGTTAGCCTTCAATTTGCCCGTCCGGTCCGGATCCTGACCTCGAGCCAAGCAATGGCCCATGCAGACCTCTACAACGTAGCCATATCTCGCGTTTTTTTATACAGAAATTCCGAGTTCGTTCTAGAAATTTATAATAGGCTAATTCATGCGTAGATGTAGTGTCAGTCACAGAGATGTAAATGGCTGGTGTGTTTGACTACTAGTATTATAGTAAAGGAAAATTTGACGTATTCATTCCCATATATCTCTAATTAAATACAGTGAAGAATTTTTAATAAAAATACCGGTGGCCAAGAACGTTAAACGTTTCCGGCTATGTGACTTACACTACTTTCACGCATGGAATTAGCCAATAGTAATTGTTTTTTCATTTAGTTCATGGAATGTCTCTCATTATTTTTAAAATAAATAAATAACTATTCAAAATTTCTGGTGAGGATTCATAATTTCTGAATAAAAAATACTCCAGACTTCGCAACACTACCATCAATACCTTTTCTTGAGCCCATGAAGGGGCTTTAAATTTATAAGTGTAAACCTTGTACTGACTGTTAGTAAAGACTGGTTTTGACGAAAAAAGTAGAAAGTACTCAATGTGTACAGATCATGGAAAGAAGCCATTGTTGTATAGTGGAAGAAAATTTGTTGCTGATTATTATTATTATCTATTACTGATTCTATATATTCTTAATCTCAAATAAAAATTAAGCGGTACTAACTGTGGTACTTTTCCAGTAAGGGGGGGGGGGGGTTGACATTTTTTTTAAAACTTGGCGCAATTTGGGATTCAGAAAGTGAGACTTGTTGTCAAATGATATGAACAGCTTCTGAAAACAAACCTGAACTTGTATATATTGTCCCATATAATCCAATGGGATACACCCCGAATTTTTCAGTTAGCTCACTGTATTGCTGGTATCTTTCTGAGTTTTCACGATGTTTGACTGGTTTTTTTATATGCGTTACTCTATAGAATTGACAATGAAATCATGAAAAATAATCTTTGGTATAGTTCGCGCATGTGCAGTTATAAATTATTTAATATACAAATGCCCATATCTCATCAAATGTTCAATATATTAATTTTTTAATTGCAGCATACTGTTTCTACTGTTCTTTACTTCCTCGAATGTCAACAATTTGTCTAGAATTTCAGTAGGCATTCGGCAAACTGTGTAAAAAGCGAAAGCGTTTAGTCACTGCCCCTTATTTTTTGGACAGCAGTGTACTATAAATACGACAAAAAGAATTTAATATATTACAGATAATGATTCATGTTTTACAAAGCAAGTTAGTTTTTAACTAAAAACACGGTATTCAATAATTTTCTGTTTAATAAAATATGTATTTATTTAATAAAATGCCAAATATACCCCAAATGCGACACAAGTATGGGGAATCGCGTCTCATTTAAGCACAGTAATCTTATACAGGGTGAAACCCCCAGTTATTGACACCTAACCAGTAACTAACACTTCAGCAAAAATCTAAGCATTTTGTTGTAAAATTCTACAAAGTAATGTCATCTAGTGGTAAATTAGACACTTATTTTTATTTAAGAGTCAATTTATTCACCAATAAAAGGCCAAGGACATAATCCACGAGCAAGAAACTTTTGAGAATACAAAAAGTACAATTTTGAAGCAACCATCTTATTTCTAAAACTAAGGAAATGTTTTTCAAATCTATTTGTAATGCAACCATCCAAAACTCTTTTTTCTTAAAGTTATACTAGTAGAAATTAGTTTAAAGATGTATATGATACATTAGGTCCAGGATTTAGGGTTTATAGTTATTTAATTTAGCTTAATGGGGGGTGCCAGTTATTGGTTCCTAAAATTTAATTTCACCAGCCTCTGACAGAGGTGTTAGTTATTGGTTATATTAAAGAAATTTTAAATCTATTATTTAAACTGTTTAAAAATGCAGAAGAATAAATTAAATTTATCTTGTAGTAAACACCTTTAAAATTTAAGTTCTTTTACCAGTGCCTGACACCATATGTCAGTTATTGGTTCATAAATGCCAGTTATTGGATATCTGCATTACTAATAATGCAGTACTAAATATTACTCCTACATACTTTTACTATATACTTTGCGTTACTAATAATGCAGTACAGCTTACTAAATCTCACTTTTTATAATAAATTTAATGTATTTTGTTTTTATAATAAAGAATTTTTTCTTTTTTGAAGCATTTTAATATTTTAAAATAAAGTGTCAGTCCCTGGTTCACTTTTTGTCAGTTACTGGTGTTTCAAAATAGGGATAGTGTCAGTTACTGGAGTTTTTGACCCTATTTATGAATAAAATTAATTTTTAATAATAAAATGTATAATTTTTCAAAATTTTGCCAACAATATTTTTTAAATATATCTCTAATATCCTTTCAAAAACAAAGGTAAGTATAAAATATATTTAAATTTTTGTAATAGATATTTGAACAAGAAAGAATCCTTAAAGTGGCAGTTACTAGGGGTTTCAACCTATATCTAAAATAACCAGAAATTATATTTTCCCGAAATTTCTAAGCATTGTAAAGTGACTGGCGAAATAAATCAGAATAATGAACCAGAAATAAACTACGTAAACGTTTTTGTAAATGCTATAAATATCTGCATGTTAAAAATCATCATTGAAAATGTTTTAGATTGAAAAGCATCATTCATTGTTATTCATTTTTTTTACATTATTAAAAGTGTAAATAGCGAAGTCTTATATTAATACTAAATTTAAATAAAGAATTTAAATACTCTGCAAATTATAAGCAAAAAACTATGCGAAATTTGGGACTGTTTTTATAAAAACCTTAATTTTTCTACGAGTATGCATGCTATCCTCATAAAAATGAACACAGTATATTGCAATACGCCACTTATTAATAATCTCGAGTTTGAACGCCTTTGCAACATTAGTTTTTACAGGGTTATCCAAAAAATATTCGTTCTTTTTCAATTTGTTGACAGTCCCCTATGGGAGTTCGTGAAAAAATCTTCACGGAAATATATAACCTATACTATACTGTTTACATACCTGCAGTTTCAGGTTAATTCCTCATGTATTTTTGTAGACAGTTAACAAAACGTCTAAAATCGCTAGTGACCGGTCACCTTTGGCAATATAGTGTATATATATAAAACAGCCAAGCAAAGTAAGTAGTCCTATGCATTCTCAATATCCTACTTTAATGCATGTAAATTCTACTTACACGGAAACTCATCACTGTTTCAAATATTATTTCTGGGATTAGCTTACCAGAATTCATATTACATTAAACAACATTTTCTTTAACCCTTTCCGGCACACTAAATTTTAATTCCAAACTTGCATTCGGCACCAAGAATATTTTAATAAAATTTTGTCTCTATAATGAAAGCTTAAAATAAGGCGTTCATGTTTTCTAAAAAATTCGTTTGTAAATTCCGGTGTCAGCCAGTAATTTCTCATTTTACGAACAGAATTTAACTGTGCCGGAAAGGGTTAATATTCTCTCTATAAAATGTACTATAAAATATATATTTGTAATATATATTAAATTACCTGGTCTGTTTCTACCCGCCAAGTTACCATATGATTGGTTAACAGTCTATAGACCATATTTACATTTCCAGGTCGGATAACTGAAGTTTATTTTTAAATTAATTTATTTTTAAATGATTTTTTCTTGATTGAAATCTATTGCAATGTTTTGTTTGCAATTTCCCACGTCTACAGAGTTATCTACTTCTACTGCTTTATCACGGTTAAATTGTAAAGAAATTATTGTATTAGGTTTCAATCAAGCAAAAATCATTTATCCATCATCGAACTACTATACATCTGTTATCAGAGAGTCTATAGGTATTTTATGTAAAGGAAATCAGATTTGCAACGATGCAGTGTCATACAATATACCCAATATATGGTTTAATATCCTGAATATTAGAAGATAAACGCACAGAAAACCCCCCACTCTTTTTCGCATAATTTTCAAAGTTGTTTAGATTATTAATCAGAGTATCCATAAAAACCAACTCAAGCAACACCCAAGAAATAATGGACTTTTCCACCTCAAGACGAAGCTGTGGTTGAGATGCGTAAGGCAATGGAAAGGATTTTAGCTCCCTGAAGATCGTCGCGGTTGCCGGCCGAAAGTGCTTGGAGGGTTTTTAAACATCTTTAAACATCTATTTCTGTTTTTAAATGTCACCTGTTAAGTAAAATTGAGATCTATTGAATTTCATATTGATATTTTATATACTAAATATAGTTCAGCTGGAAAATGCATAACTCAATTAAAATATATCCTTATGCAATTCCCGCTCATACATAGTATTGCTGGCGAATAATTTTGTGTATTTCGTATATGATCTATTATATCACTCTAGAATTTATACATACCACGTAATTAGCCAAAATTTAATTAAAGATAAGAATGGATACAACATCTGAAGACGCAATACCTGGTTTCATCGATCATAGGCAGTACTTTTATGGCAAACTTTTTATCGATCCCTGTGAATGAACGATAACTGTTATGCACGTCATATTAAACAGTAGGGTAGACCGGGGCACATTTGTGAGGATTTTTTTCAATGAATTTTCTAATTTTTATGTTTTAACTTAGGAAATTTTAGACATTGTGATTTTATAAAGCAGTTAATAAAGTCAAAATTTGTGTATTCAGTTGTTACCCTATTTGTGTTTTTAACCGTAAAAAAAATTTCTTTTAGGTCCAAGTCATCTGCGTAATCTTGCTCCGGGAACGGGGCACGTTTACGCATATTCTAAGTGATACCAAAGAGTAAGTGAAATAAGTATATAATCAAATTGAGATGTTTTATTTATAACTTAAAATACTGTTTAAAAACAAAAAAATAAAGAGAATTAATTAAAGAACATTTTATAGGCTAAACGGAAAACATAGGGCTTATTGCTAGTTAAAAACAGAAACTATTTAGTCATCTTCATCATCACTATTACAGTTTTTACAAACAAAAAATAAAGTATTTCCTTTTGCACACTTGTCATGGGATCACCTTTTGAAAAAGGGACCACCTTTTGCATCTAAGACGAACCCAGTCTTGTCCTTTTTTGGATTGGTAATCACAGTAAGAACGTGCGTGAAGGTTCCCCGATGTCAATGCGTAAACGTGCCCCGTCGCCATATTTGTATTTATTTTTAACGTGCAACGAAAATTAATAACATTTCTGTTCATACAAATACAGTTTTCAAAAAAAGGTTTAAATTCTGCTAATGTTCATATATTTGTTTATTCTTAACTAAGTATTATTAGTTCACATCAAGTTCCAATCAGTTCAACACAAAATTTACTCACCTTGACAGAAAACATATTATCCTTTCCGCATGCTAGACCAAAGCTCGACTGACGCTCAAAATCTTGTGAGAATACCTGCTAGGGAGCAGCATGAATCTGTCATGACTGGTGGCGCGTCAGTTATAACTCGTTTCGGAAAAAAGTGCACTGCGTAAACGTGCCCCGGTCTACCCTAAGCATTTTGTAGTTCACCGTAGTAATATATACAGGGTGATCCTGAATTCATGGTACAAACTTTAAGGGTTAGCACAGGACACTGTAACAATCATTAATTGTATAGGAAACCAGGGTCAAAAATCTATTTATTTAGTCAAAATTACAGGGCATATTACTCCATCCGAAGTTTCGTTTACGTTCATAAAATTAACAGTGGTGAATATATTTTAACGAAATCCTTACAGTATGCTTACAATTAATACAAAGATGAGTCTGCTGCGAATTTTGTTAAAATGTGTTTACTACTGTTAAAGTTATGAACGAAAACGCCTCTTCGGATTGGCGTGAAACGCCTTGTAATTTTGACTAAATAAATGAATTTTGACACTGGTTTCTTATACAATTAAAGTTTTTACATAGTCCTCTGCAACCCACTGTAAAAATCATTTATTGTGTTGGAAACTAAGATCAAAAATCCATTTATTTAGTCAAAATTACAGGGCATCTTACTCAAGACGCATTTTCGTTCATAACTTTAACAGTAGTGAAGATATTTTAACAAAATTCGCAACAGACTCATGATTGTATGAATTGTAGTCATATTGTAAGGATTTCGTTAAAATATACTCACTACTGTTAAGGTTATGAACGAAAACGAGACTTTGGATTGGAGTGAGGCGCCCTGTATTTTTGACTATATAAATAGATTTCCGACCCTTGTTTCCTGTACAAAAGTTGTTTATTACAGTGTCCTGTGCCAACCCTTAAAGTTTGTATCTTGAATTCAGGATCCCCCTGTATATTGGGCTGTGCGAAAAATGCGTGACGTTTGTAAAAATTAATTCGTACCGCAAAAATTTTGCCCGGTAATTATTAGACATTAGCTATCGGAATTAATCTATACTGATAAGATAAAGTTTCGCTCTGTGTGAGTGTGTGTCTGTTGACGATGGCTAGGAAAATTTAGCTTTAGGCAGTCCAAACCCTCTCTTGGTGCACCTGACCCTCAGAATTTTAATATTTTGATAATTAGCTTAGATATTAATTAGATTCTCATTAACCATCGCTTCTAAAATGACATCTTTTAAATCAAAATGGCGAAAGAAACGAATCAGCGCATTGGATTTCCAAGCGGAAATGAACGAATTCGAAATTATTTTACTAATTAGCGAATTTTAAGAAAACTAATTGAGATATCAATTTGAAAATTTCTGAGCATATGTAAAAAAATATTTTGCATCTGACTATGTGATTTTTGAAAAATTCGATTGGTATTTTTTTTTAAATTTATGCAAAAAACAGCCAAAAATCTGCCGGCGCCAGTGAAAACAATCCGAGGAAGTTTCAGACAGGGATCTGCTTTCATTAAAAACTGAACTACAAAGAGATCTGTTTCTCTGGCCGATCCCTCCATTTAGTTTGCGAAAATGAAAGGAAATAATTGCCAATTTTTACTAATGAACAAAAATTTAGGTACCTAATTAAGATATAGATTTGAAATTGAGGTCGGGAAGGGGTGTCATCTGCCGGCTATTTTAGCGTAGCGTCTTCGTTATGTTCTAATTATCAGAAAAATGTAATTATTTTTTTAATGATCGCGTTAATGTAGGTGACGGTGGTTCTCTTGAACAAATTATTCATTATATTTGCAGGTATGAGGAGGGATTATAAAAAAAAATGTAATTATTTTTTTAATGATCGCGTTAATGTAGGTGACGGTGGTTCTCTTGAACAAATTATTCATTATATTTGCGGGTATGAGGAGGGAGGTGGCGCCTTTCTCTGAGATTGTAATTATCTCGGGCCCGGGCAACGTCGGGCGGGTTAGCTAGTGTCTAATAATTTTAAGGTTGTAAAATCAGCTGGAATAGTTTTTTGTTAGATTTCTAGCAGTTGGAGACTTTCTAGCAGTTTCACTAACCCAACAGCATATAAGTTGAGATTCTTGCTAAACAATCATGACAATCACTTTTTTGGACGAACTAAACGGTATAGTGCTTGGATTCCGTGTACGTGGATATATCTTACACATTTTGTTTGAGAAATGTAGAATATGTGTTCTTATTAGGGGTTTGTCATTAAGGTTCAAGGGTATAGTGCTCATTAAAACTTTAATGCTCATGATAATTTTGCAAAATACTTAAAGAGTAAAATAATGTACTGAATAATTTTAAGTTTTGTTATAAAATAAAATTATATCAAAAGAAATAATTATTACTATGTTATACAATTAAAATATGGAAATTCAAACGAATAAAGTTTGTAATAATAGTAATAAATCTGAGTTTTTAATGTTAGACGAATAGGGTCTGAGAGATTCCAGTAAAGTTTATTAGTGTCAGTGTTTTGTGTTATTAAAACATGTATATTATAATCAATGCAATTTATTTATTAATTTTGAATAATGTCTCTGATTTATTTATATATCATGTCTAATATTTTCAAGGTTGAAAAATGAGCTGGAATACTTTTGTGTTAGATTTTTTGCAGTTGGAGATAGATATTTCACTAACTAATCCAACGACATATAAGTTGAGATTCCTACTAAACAATCACGACGTGATACAATAATTTATTTTAATTATCTTATTCTTTCTTAGATTACATTTATATTAAATATCGTGACTAGTCTTGACCAAAGCCTTCACTATCACGATTTAATAAACAGATGTATTTAGCCGGGAAATCCTCCCTCCACCGTGTTAGTTGTTTGGGTCGTCTTTTTCCGATACCTATATTTTTAAGCGATGCTTAGATCTTTCTCACAATTGCAATAATTTTTTTTATACATGTTTCCGAATAAAAAGAAAGGCTGATTTCTTTTAATCTAGTTGCAATGAAAAGTATTGACTACTCATAAAAACAAAACAAAGATAATGTATTGTAAAAATAAAAGAAAGATATGATATTGTTTAGAAAGGAAGTAGGGGAAATCAGGATAAAAACGTATAGTCTGGTGAAATCCGGATACCTTAGTATGACTCAGTTTGATCACCCCTTTAACCGATAATAATTGAAATATAGTGCGTCCCAAAAGTTTATAGACAGTGGGGTTTTCTTATTTTACAATAGAAAAAGAGGAGTAACAATTTCAAAGCAATTTATAATTATAAATAATATCATGACAATAATAATACTATACAAAAATAATATTACATAATCACAGATTTTGTGATGAAAATTAAAACTTAAATTTCACTGTCCCAGACGGTTATAAAAATGTCATTTTTTTCATTTCATGTTCAAATTTTTAAGCCATTTTTACTAATCCATTCAAAAACTCGATCAGGCATACTCACAACAAGAGTTTGGAGAAATTTTGACTTTAAAGAAAACCAACTTCCTTCACTTTTTTGCTTTATATCTTGAATTGTTGCAAATTGACGCCCATTAGCTAATATTCCTCAGAGGTACTCTGTTGGGTTCAGGTGTGGACATGTCTGGCCAGTCCATAACAGTTACTTGGTTTTGTATAAATCACTGCATTGTAGAGTTCGACTTGTGAATGGAGCAATTGTCTCTCTGGAATATCTCTTTATCCCCACAAAACAACTTTCCAAGTGAAAGTAACTGTACTTCAAGCGTTTTCTGGTAAAATTAGGAACACAAACGACCTTTCAAAAAGCAATATCAGTTGTTCCATTATAAAAAAAATGCTCCCCACACTATGATCGAAACTCCTCCTTGTTCTCTGCTGAACAACGTCCGTGGTCTCTTGCAAATATCGTGCCAGTAATATGCCCAACTATTAAGGCCATCTGCATTAAATTTCTTTTCATCACTGAAAAGAATACTCAACCATTCATCTGACCATTTCATGTGATTTCGGGCCCAGTGAACACGAAAGTCTTTATGCCGTTTTGTAAACTTTGGCGGACGTCGTATTTTGCGATAATCAAGAAATGTATTTGCTTTCAGCTGTCGATTGACTGTGGATTTTGATACTGAAAATACTTCCTTAGAAACTGACCGTACATACAGGTTCTGAGTTGCAACTAATCTCAAAATCTATGTTTCTTGCAGTTTGGTTGTTTTCTTTGGTCGTCCAGAATGATATTTTGTTTCAAAATTGTCACCTTTAGACAGAAATCGCTAAATACCAACCCTGCTACGTCCAATTTTTCTTGCAATGTCCACAACTTTCCATCCACGAGCCTTTAAACACGAATCGATAAATCGCAGCCGTCCAAAACTCCAAAAGTTCAGTTTTCTCAAACATAGGTGTAAAATAAATGTGGTGGCGCCATCTAGCGAGCATTCGTCCTGTTTAAGATGATATTTTTCTACAGTTATTAGCAATTTTAATTTAAACTGCTTTGAAACAAAAAGGGAAGGGGGGGGGGATACTCTATATGTAGGGCTGATATAAAAAATGTTTTGTGAAAAATAAAATTTTGCAATTAAAGACAATTTAAATTAAGAATTTATTAATAATAGATTTTTTTATCAAAAGTCCCTTTTGATTAAATTAAATTTTGTGAAAGGCACTTTTTAGTAAATAGAATTTTGTAAAGAGGCCCCAATTTTTCCGTATATTGACTTTAGATATAAGCTGTATTTAGCATTATATATAAATATAAAATATATTTTCCAGCTTTTATTGGTAATATTTATAATTATTAATAAAATATTTATAATGAGATATTTTAAAACCAAAATCTTGTTAAACATTTAAACTGTAATTATGTAGATTTTATCTTTAATCAGTACAATCTTTTTGGGCCTTTTTTTTCAAAAATACATGTAGATTTTTTTTCTTGTAAAAATACTGCTATTGTATCGAAATTGAGATTTTATTTTAAGAAAATATTCAAATGTTGTAGTGTCTTCAGTGGTGCAGCCAAGATTTCCGTTTGGGAGCGGTTTTGAATCATTGTTATTGAACCAGGTGTCGATCCAGGCAAAACTTGGGGCATATTTAGGGCCACGTCACAAAATTCCATTTAATACAATAGAGCTCTTCTCAAAATTTTTCTTAATAAAACGACTTATTTATAAAATTCCTTTTATTTAAAGCAGACTTCTTTGTGAAATTTTTCTTCATAAAATAGATCCCTTCACAAAATTCCAGTTCATAAAAAACATACTCTTCATTAATTATTTTTATTTTGTTAGGTTTTATAAATATGAAATTTGCAAATAATATTAGTTCATCAGAAAGGTAAATTTTAGCAGAAGTACTTAACAAAGTTATTAATAAATACTTGTTTCGAATTTGAGTAATTGGATTTCATCTTTCTTTACTTAATGTTAATATTCACAAAAATATAATAAATTTCACAAAATCCCCCCCCCCCCCCACCCAGGCAAAAAAGAAAAGAAAAAAAAATCTTCCATCGACCCTTATGAACAATTTCATTGTTTCATATGTGTATGACTTTTTTATTTCCTTTAAAAAAATGTGTTATAACCGAAGTAAAGCAAACCACATAGTCATCTAGATATGAGTTGAAAGCTATTTCAAGGCTTCATAAAATAGCCCCTTTTAAAACGAAACGAAGAGTAGTGGCGTCAAAATGCATGTGCTGCTGCTATTTCTAATTATTTCTCTCTATCTTTCTTTTCCTCTCCCATTTTTCTCTTAAATTGCTTCTTTTTATGAAGTTTTGAAACAATTTAATGCTAATTTTTTAGCTATTTTGTATTTCAGTTACTTTTTACACATTATTTATTCACCATAACGGTCCTTGTACTCATCTTATATGCTTTCAATTGGTCTGGGAGGAGTTTTAAAAACCGTAAATCCAGTTTTCTTCTGTGGCAGTGCTAGCTCAAATATTGACTGCAAAATTTTTACTGCTTTTAACAAAATTCTGATTTTTAGTAAAAGGCTCCTTATAGTTCTTTCTTATTAATAAGTAAAAAATAAATTTATAAGTATAAAATTTAATCTTAATAATAAAGTTAAATTTTATACTTATAAATTTCTCCTGAGTATCATTCTAGTGCTATACAATCATGTTGGGTGGGTGGGGGGGGGGGGGGGGTCATTATCTTTTACCTAAAAAAAGTCAAGTGATTTCTGAACTGTGAGCACATTAGATATAAACCCATATAAATAAAAATAAATTATTTTTAAATGTTACGGTTTTATATGCAATTTAAGATAAAAAATATTACATAATCATAAGGGGGGGGGGGGAGAGCCAGAAATTAGCCAATTTTAATTTATAAGGACTTGTAAAAAGGCCAAATTTTTTTATATCTGGAATAACCCTCCTTAAGTAAGCCTTTAAATAATGACTTAAATTTTGTACAAACACAAATTCATTTATTTGGTACATTCTCTTTTTCCTGCATCAAAACAGGTATTTTTAAAGAATAAAAGTGATCAACAGATTCAAATTCAGTAGAATCATTTAAAATTTCTTCTTGTAGATAAATTATTTTTCCTTTGTACATAATTTTTGCAAATTTTGTTTTGTTTTGTTTTATTTTTTTCTGGATTCGTTGAATAAAACTAACATTGTTTTTCTACATTTTTATTTCTTGGAACTTTCTTGAAATTTAATTTCACGTTTCGTACGTCCACAACGACCTAAAATTAACAAAACACAATTGAAACAAACCACAAATAAATCCCAACTCCATGCGCATGCGCGGAACAGTGCTTGAGAAAACTGAACTTTTGGAGTTTTGGACGGCTGCGATTTATCGATTCGTCTTTAAACGATAGATTTGCAAAATCTGATTTTTTGGAAAATGCACCTTGCGAGGGATCTTTACAATCAATCGGAAACGGAAAGACAGATTAGCTTTTATCTCAGGAAACTATCACGTCACAAGTACATGACCTTGAAATATGCAAATTTTGGATATCGGTACTTAAATCAGCTTTTAACACCGGTTGTCTATATATTTTTGGGATAGCATTTTTTTGTTTTCATTTTTTATATTAAATCTATGACTGTTAAAAATTATTTGAGATTTTTATTATTTTTATTTTATCATTATATATTTGCATAATTTACTTCATCTTCCTTACTCGTTTAGTTAGCTCAAACATTTTTTAAATAATTGAATATGAATTGTACAACATTGAAATAATTATGTTAAATCAAGCAGATATTGATCTATTAGTGGTAAAAATTTCATTTTATTCTGTGTTTTATGAAATCAGAAATCAAATAAAATGTGACATGATGAAAACTTGAATCTTCGGAGGAAAAGTAAGACTCCTGAGATCGCTTAAACAATTTTAAATGCGTAGAAATAAATTGAGTTTTAATCCCTTCTATTATTGACAAAACTGTGAAAAAGATTGCGAAGCCTACTATTTTCACTTTGGCCAAACAGGGCCGTAACCAATCGGCAAAGTCAGAGGAGGCTTTGAAATTTATTGATGGGTGCTAATTCACAGCTTGTCACTTCCGCTCTATTTTAAGGATATAAATATAGACAGAAGTAGAAAGCATCACTCACTGTCGGTGACTCATTGTCATAAAACTTATCATTATAAAGTTTTAAAATTCTTAAATGTAAAGAATGATGTTAAGATTATGAAGTGTACAGGGGGCTCAAGAAGTTGCTAGGAGGGGCCCAGCCCATCCAGCCTCCGTCTGGTTACGGCCCTGGGCGCAAAACAAAAATAATCTTCCTGAAAAAAAAACATTATTCTCCCATTCTATCGACCCTTAACATATGAATTAGAAAACGTATCAATCAACAATTAACAATAGTAATAGATTAACAGTAAACAAATAATAAACAAATTTCTAACTTTAACATTATTTTAAAACCTATTTATAAAATTAATTTTCAGTAACTCATTTATTTCAACGGTCCATAAATATGAAGATAAAAATATTCCATGCAGTAATTCTGAATTATCATATAGCTGTCTAATTAAGCGTCACTAAAAGATAATATATACTGAGCACAAAATATATGTTAAAATACAACAATTTATGTAAATCAGCTGTAAAAATGCATTCGTAGCAAGAAAATTAATTAATTAATTAATTAATTATAGTTTAACAAATTACAATAACCATTGGAAAAATGTTCCGAAAGCTTTTTTTTTTTTTACAAAAAAACCGTACTTCCGTATTATAGCGGCCCCCACAATTATGATTATGCCAAGGTTGCAGTTATGATTTCGCCAAGATCATCGCAAAGCTTATATATGTATCCTGTATACGCATATATATATATTTCAAACACTCCTATATGTGCTATATACGTCATTATACACATATTATTTACGTCTTATATGTCGTATATACATGATATGCACATGTCATATATGTGCATCATATATGCATCATGTATGACAATAACTTGGCCACATACGTCAAGAAATGTTATATATATATATATCATATATTATTATAATGTTATACATGCTTTATAATTTGGGGATAAATCTTGGTCGTTTTGTGATTCATCCTTGGGGGCCGCTATAACACGAATGTACCAAATTTATAATATGAAAACAGAAACAATTGAAGTTGAAGACCACGTTTTTTGCTTTATAAGACGATTTCTCGTCCGACGTCAATTTCTGAATTCGGCTTTTTTTCATATCTGATAATTTGCATTTATCCTTTTTGTAACGTTAATATTTTTGTAACGGTTTTATGCATTTCTATTGCCTATTCAAAGAAAAATTCTTCTAAAGTTACAGAATTTCGTTATAAACGCTTAAAAACATTTAAAAAAATAAAGTGACGACGTCAATAAAATGACGACTGCATGAGGTCCATTCTCGACCGAAAACAACAACCATTTTCACAATGGTTAAAAAAACAATAAAAACAAACAAACAAAAAAACAATGTGTTTACGTTTCCGAAATCTATATAAATTGGAATAATAGGAAGTTAATTAATTTAACTTTAAATAAAATTATTTGAAAACTCGAGACAAATTCTCTCTCAACTGCTTGGAAAACCTTGTTCAAGAAATAATATTTACTTTATAGCAATTAATTATAACACAACTAGTTGTGCAATTCTGGAATCTTTAGAAATATTATCACTGGCAAACAACTGTTGTGACGATGTTTTGCCATACCAAATACCAAGTATTTGGTTCGAACTTCTTCAGATTATAGGAAATAGGATATAGTCTCCCGAAGGAGATCTGAAGTTGAGTTTTCTTCACCTACCCCTCACTAATAGTAGTTTCGTCCATCTACGCATGTCTGTAAAGAGTTTCCTGTCGTCTATCGTCTAGTGTCAATCAACATTAAACTTTATTCTCCTCTGATTTTTTTTCTCCTTGATAATGGCTTGGATTGTAGCCGAAAGCGCTCGGAGAGAGTTTTGTACTCTTAACATCTAAGGTTTTAAAGGTTTTTAATAACATTTTGTATATATAATTTCACTAACTAATTCTTAGCAGAGCTGAAATTACGCTGTAAATTAATGAAATACAAAGGATGTGAATTATCAATTTACTAAACAGCGTACAACCATTATATTGAAAAAATGTCCAGACCGGGGTTCGATACCGGATCCCTTGGTATAGCGCACCGAGTGCTTTACCAATTAAGCCATCTAGACGACATCCAGTCTAGCATTCTCTTACTCTTATATGGCAAGGCTACAACCATGCAGCACAAGATGGAAAGTCAATCATGAGCACAACACCGTTGGCATGCATATGAGACAAATTAAACCCAGTATCGGTGAATATTTATACACTAAGTAATTTTTCAGGTCTGGACATTTTTTCACTTTAGTGGTTGTACGCTGTTTAGTAAAGTGTTAATTCCCATCCTTTGTATTTTATATATTTTCATCAAATACCTATTTGGGTAAAATTTTAATAAATAATTTTCATGAATGGTTTCATATTTTAACTAAACAAAGCTGAAGGTTGTACGCTGTTTAGTAAAGTTGTAATAGGAATCATTTCAATCATATTTAATCCTTTATCCAGACAATCATTTAATGAAGGAAAACCTTTCGAGCAGTAGTTTAGAAATGTGTGCGATGCAAAATATTTAGTGCACAGAATATAGAGTCAGAACCTATTCACGTAGATGGGAGTAAATATATAAAGTACCCATGCAATATGATTATCAGTGGGCGTTAACTAGTGACATTGAATTTTCGATGACTTATTATGTCCAGAGGGGTTTTCTCCTTATTTTGAGTGTAACATATTGGAATTACACATGAGATTAACTTTGTAATCCAAAAAGATGAACTTTTTTTTGTGTTTTCAGTTAAACCATTTTTGTGATTTCCGCCAATACCGATATTATTTTTACGTACCTCCAGGGGTACGCGTACCCCAGGTTGGTAACCGCTGAACTATACGGAGACGAATGA
Source organism: Maratus michaelseni (assembly GCA_963931845.1). Taxonomy (NCBI): domain Eukaryota; kingdom Metazoa; phylum Arthropoda; class Arachnida; order Araneae; family Salticidae; genus Maratus; species Maratus michaelseni. The sequence continues at coordinate 111,075,009 of OZ007598.1, read as the reverse complement.
GTAACTGTATAGTAAGTGTGTAACTAAAAAACTGGCAAACAGTAAAAGAACAAAATGATAATAATAAACAAAAGGAAAATTATTTTTTTAATGAAAGAGGAAGGTACTGAGATAGAAAGAAAAAATATATAAATATATTGGCTGTTCTAAAATATTACAGAACCAAACAATCTTAGAAAGTAAAATGTTTAAAAAGCAACAATAATAATTAATTGCCAATAAAATAACTTTAACTTTATAAATTATAATTGGAACGAGAGATTCACCTTGGTTTGGTTAAAATATGAAAACATTCATGTTTCATGTACGCTGTTTAGTAAAGTGGTAATTGCCATCCTTTGTATTTTATATATTTTCATCAAATACTTATTTGGGTAAAATTTTAATAAATAATTTTCATGAATGTTTTCATATTTAACCAAACCAAGGTGAATCTCTCGTTTCAATTATAATTTATAAAGTTAAAGTTATTTTATTGGCAATTAATTATTATTGTTGCTTTTTAAACATTTTACTTTCCAAGATTGTTTGGTTCTGTAATATTTTAGAACAGCCAATATATTTATATATTTTTTCTTTCTATCGCAGTACCTTCCTCTTTCATTAAAAAAATAATTTCCCTTTCTATCTTTTCCTTTTGTTTATTATTATCAATTTGTTCTTTTACTTTTTGCCAGTTTTTTAGTTACACACTTACTATACAGTTACTCATTCGTCTCCGTATAGTTCAGCGGTTACCAACCTGGGGTACGTAAAAATAATATCGGTATTGGCGGAAATCACAAAAATGGTTTAACTGAAAACACATAAAGAAAAAGTTCATCTTTTTGGAGTACAAAGTTAATCTCATGTGTAATTCCAATATGTTACACTCAAAATGAGGAGAAAACCCCTCTGGACATAATTTATTCATCGAAAATTCAATGTCACTAGTTAACGCCCACTGATAATCATATTGCATGGGTACTTTATATATTTACTCCCATCTACGTGAAAACTGTCATTGATCATTATACAATATTACTTTGCCACCACATTTATTTTATTGTTTCGTTTTTAATGATAATTACAAAACGTCTTAATTACGTCAGACATTATACCCTTAATGCTTTATTTTGAAACGGGTTGAAAAGCAAGCCCTACTTTTCGTTTTAGAATAGGCGGGGTTATGTCACTAACTTATAATAATAAGAAAGCATCCTCCTTTTTAATGAGTATTTACTAATGAATATATTAGTAATTTAAAACAACATGTTTGCGCTATATGAGTGGAGATGTGTTTCTGATAAAAGGGGATACTCCGAAATGAATAGCCTAAGCAAAGGGTACGTGAAAGAAAAAAGGTTGGGAAGCGCTGGTATAGTTCATGAGATAGTATTTTAGATCTTTCATGGTATAACTTTTATCTTCCCATGCAAATGTTGGTGTTGGTGATTTGCCTCTCCCTCCTACGAAATGCTTTTGGTAGTTTCGGTCCTTATTAACAGCTTTATTGCTTGCTCGGTGCGTTCACTCTTCTCCCTGTTCGTTTACGGAAATAAAAATCTCTTTGTAGAAGGCGTTTTACCCTTATTGGTTTAACTACATTTTGTTGTTCATCACCTCATAATGAGAGCGGTTTATTAATTGCTTTTCAAACAATCGTTTTGTGTTATCGATCATAATCTTGAATAAAATGAAGATCTATATCTATGCATTTGTCTTCTCCATTTATTTCATCATCACGATATGCATTTAGTTAGTAGATTAAAGGTTTTGATTTTCTGAGTTTCTTATAATGTCTAATGTTTGTCCTGTTTTTCAGAATTATACAACTGATCAAGAAGCTAGACTCAGAGTACGGGTAAGTACGAAAAATTTGAGATACAAAAATTTCGATGGATACAAATTTATAAATATTGATATCGGACATCAAATATCTAATACTGAAAAGTAATTTTTACTTTCTTCTATCTTAAAAAGAAGAAAGTATTGGATTCATGAAAATTTTCGACTTCCGGTTTTTGACAGAGTTATACGTTTTAAAAGGTTCTGAACACGAATTCATCATTTTTAGAAAATGTCTGTCTGTGACTCTCTGTGGCTCTGTCTGTATATGACAAAAATTTTGTGGGCGCTCTATCTCAAGAACTAATGCCCGAAATTTAATAAAACTTTATATTCAGTTAGTCCCTGATATAAATGGGTGCTGATTACTTTTTGGTGAAAATCGCCCAACAGGTGGCTCTGCTATGCTCCATTTTTCGCGATTTCCGCAATAGCTCTGTCTCAAGAACTAATGCACTTATTTTCATCAAACTTCAGGTTCAGTTAGACCTTGACATAAATAGACGCTGAATAAAGTTCGGTGTAGATATCCCAACAGGTGGCGCTGCTATACCACATTTTTCTCGATTTTTACGATAGCTATATCTCAAGAACTAATGCGCGGAATTTCATCAAACTTCAGTTTCTGTTAGATCTTGACAAATAAATGTTTACGTGCTTGTGTAAAATGCCCAACAGGTGGCGCTGCTATGCTACTTTTTTCATTATTATCACGATAACTATATCTCAAGAACTAATGCACGGATTTTAATCAAACTTCAGATTCAGTTAGACGTTAACATAACTTGTTGTTGGTTAGGTTTTGGTCTAAATCTTCCAACAGGTGGCGCTGCTATGCTGCATTCTGCAGGATTTACACGATTTTTGCAATAGTCATATCTCAAGAACTAATGCACGAAATTTAATAAAACTTTAGAATCAGTTAGACCTTGATATAAATGGTTGCTGATTCTTTTTAGTGTATGCGAAATCTGTTTCAGATAGAAAAAAGTTTTGGGATTGGCACATCCGACTAGTTTATAATTATATTAGTCCAGGCAACATACTGACGGCCTTCATAAATTCATCCAGTGGCTATTTCGATTATTGTAATCAGGATAATCGGTATCCTCTGGGTGGTTACAAGTATCCTGTAGACAGTCACGAAACATAATCCAGATGTAAAATTTCGCGTATAAAACATGAAAAAATGCATGAAAATTTCTTCTGTAATACACAAGTCACTATTTAGTAAAATGAATGTCTCGAACGCCAACTAAAAAATTTGGGAAAATCAACAAGTGTTTGTATTAAAGACAAAAAGTAGTAAATATAAAAGAAGGTAGGATCAGGATCGTATCTGTTGCATGAAATACAGATTACAAAATAATTATTCTAGAGAAAATGCAGAGTTATTTAGTCATTTGTGTAAAGGCAAACATAAAAAAGAAAAACATAAAAACATTCCGTTAAAAATGATTAATAATGAAAATGAAGAAGCATCCGTATTATTTTCAAGGTTTAGAATTGAGAGTTCTATCGAATTGCACTCAAAAAGTTTTATTAGCCAACCACAGGGTGGCTTATTCTTTCAATCTCTATCATTTTTCATGTTTATGAAAAGTCACAGCAATCCATCGTTGCCACAGGTTAATCTCGGAAAATGAAACATTTGAAGTTACTGAAAAAATTAATAGCTCAAAAAGTATTTGTCACAAAATTGTTAGACAAACTGCGTTAGAAAGGAAAAAAATTGTATTTTTCTTAATATAAATTTCAAATCGAATGATTAGGCTGTTTTTCAAATAATGAATTAAAAAAATTACCAAACTTCACAATGAAGTACCATAGCTAAACCTTCACGCGTAAAAAGATAATGATAACGGTTGTTGCTTTCAGTCAAGAATGTACCAAACGATGCGATGTTCGCATTTTACAATTTTAACCGTTTTTAACAAAATTCTGTAACTTTAGAAAAAATTTTAATCGTTTTTAACGAAATTCTGTAACTTTTGAAGAATTTTTCTTTGAATAGGCTATAGAAATGCATAAAATCGTTACAAAAATGTTAAAATTACAAAAAGGATAGATGCAAATTATCAGATATGAAAAATAAAGAAGAAATTTGGTACTTTCGTGTTATAGCAGCCACCAAGCATGAAATATTTTTGTTTCTGTTTTCATTAATATATTGTAAATTTGGAACTTTCGTGTTATAGCGGCTTCCAAGGATGAACTGCCAAGCGTCCAAGATTTATCGCTAAATTATAAAGCATGTATGACATTATAATAATATATGATATATATATAACATTTCTTGACGTATGTGGCCAACTTATAGTCATATATGATGCATATATGATGTATATAATTCATGTGTATATGATGTATATACGATACATAAGACATAAATAATATGCGTATAATGACGTATATAGCACATGTAGGAGTGTTTGGAATATATATATGCGTAAATAGGATGCATAAATAAGCTTTGCGATGATCTTGGCGAAATAATAACTGCAACCGTGGCATACTCATAATTGTGGAAGCCGGTATAAAACGAAAGTACGTTTTTTTTCCTTCTTCATATATAAAGGAGGACACCCTTTATACATAGCTATACAAATGGTTGTTACTGACGATATTAAAAATCAAATTATCTCTCTTTATTATGCCGATACTTCCGCTTGTATTTTCTTTCTCAGTACCTAATTGCCCTACAGCGATCGCAGACCCCATTTAAAGGAACCAACGAAGTTAAACTCGTCGTGGCGGACATTTCTAAGGGGGTCCCGTGGTCCTATCTCCCATAGGAATGAAGTTACCCCCCGGGGGGGTGAAGGTTCAGTAAGATCTTTTTGGTGCTCCCCCTCATGTAAACCCCATGTAAACTCCTTCATGTAACATATCAATAGATAGATCTCGTCAAGCACTATGGTCTGGTCCTACTTTCCCCCTCTCACTCCCTCCCTTCCTTAAGAAGCATATTTCTCTGTTTCAACTCTTTTTAAATTTTAGTTTTTCCCATCTTTCTCAGCCCCTTTAAGCCTCACATAGGGCGTAGGCCTCTTCTAAAGGATCCAACGAAGTTAAACTCGTCGAGGCCGACATTTCTAAGAGGGTCCCGAGGCCCTATATCCCATAAGACCGGAGTTACCCCCCCCCCCGGGGGAGACATTCAAGGTGTTCAAACCCCGTCATGTTATAACATATCAAAAGTTTGATCTCATCAAGCACTTTTGTCTGGTTCTACTCTCTCCCTCCTTCTCTCCCGTCTCATGTCAGGAGCACTTTTCTTATTTATTTTTTTCAATATCTCATAATTATTTTATTTTTTCCGATTTTTCTCTGTTCCTATGGGCCGGACAGCTCCAAAATTTCACCAAAATTAGCTTTAAACCGCCTTTTAATGTATTCCCCCCACCTCTCTTCTTTTGGCGCCCTCGGCTTTCACGTATCTTTCGACGGGGGCCCGTCAGAGGGGCGCAAAAGGGGGATCCTTTTTAAAGTCCCATCTCTCAATTGCAAGTGAGGATTCATTTTAATGGTCTCGTAGAGCACTTTTGTTTTGTATAGCTCCCCCTCCCTTCCCCCACCACTCTCCAAGAGCCCGTCAATTAATGCTAACTCATCATTTGTTAAACAACTTCTCTTAGCTGTATCCATCATAAAAGCTGCTATCATATAACTTTTCATTACTTTTTTAAGTTATCTAATAAGTGATAAATTGTTTTGAACCATTAAAAATAGTTTAAAGGGTGTAATTAAGCCAACACATTTGTAAACAACATCTACCTCGCCACGTCTCAGGAAATTGGGGTCACATCTTTTTACTATTATATTTATTAAAAATACTTCTAATCACCGAATCTTTTTAAAACTTGGTGTGTTCGTGCGTAATATATTCCGCCAGCCTCACAAAAAATCTTAGAGCGCTAACAAAATTCTAAAGTGAAGAAGCTAGCTTATGGTAACAAACACCTTTTTTTTGACGAGTTACACTTGGCTGAAAAAAATCTCAACGATAAAAGCCGTGGGTGGCCAATGTATATTCTGCAGTAAGGTAGAATTTTTCCCGCTTGTTATTAGTAATTATTAATTTCTTTACAGTGCTAGACACTTTTTCGAAATTTGAACGAAAGTAATAAAAAATAGCTTGCTCATAATAAACTACACAGCAAAGAATCTTTTTTTTTTATAATTCAACAACAGAACACATTTTGAAAAATATTTTTAAGTAATTTTATTCTTTAACATTTTCCTGTGATGTAAATTTTGTAAATATAAACAAGTTAGTTCAAAAATTAGTAAGAAGATATTTTACGATATTCAGTATGGTTAATTCCGCTTATCCATTTTTTGAAAACTTAGTGAACTTCAACATACATATAGGGTGTTTTGTAGAAAAATATAAAAATAGTTAAAATTTTCTTGAAATTGATTTTTGTCAAAAACATACCGACCATTTGACACTTCAAAGCAAAGGATTATTGGGAGCTTATTGACTGTCAATGAGTTGGACGTTTTTAACCACCTCTTTTGATGAATGTGCCTCGCGAAGAAATTGAGGCCATGATAAAAGTAGGGAAAACGGAGGAATGGTCAAAATATCCATGTCATACTCAATCTGTTAAAAGATGCATTCGCCTAGTGCCAGAGGCATCAGAAACTGTATCTGGACAAGAAAAGAGACACGGTTTCATACTAAATATAATAAAATCAAGAAGACATATCAAATATTTTAATCCCAAAAAGGATTACAAACTTTAGAAGTATGTAAATCTCCAAATTAAAAGAAGTAAAGAATTTGGTACGTAAGTTCATTTTTTATAATTTTTATGATTTAGTGCTTTGATTTTTAAATTTGTAGTAACTCCTCTATACCGACCTGATTAAGATGTTGAGTGGTAGCGAGATCAGATCATTGGTAAAGAGAATTATCTTGCATAAATTAAAAAATAGAATTTATTGCATACCAATATTAATTCTAATGAAAATATGTACAAGAAAGTTAATTACAGCATTTAATTATTTTTCGTGAGTCAATCGCTTATAAATTAATGACCTCTTGACTCCAAGTGTAACTGAAACAAACAAAAGTCTCTAAACATTACAGTCAGTCGTGACTACAAAATAAAGTTCATTCGGACCAAGGCTCGTCCGTTCCTTCTCTTCGGAAGATCTACTAATACTCGTTAATTCTGAGTCTAAGAACTCTCACTCTCGCACTTGGTGTGCTTTTTCACTTCGCTGGGATTTTCACCGGATACCTGCTGTATCAATTCTAGAGGTCGGACCTCACTAGCGCTTACACCACGCTGTGTTCGAAACTGACGTTTCCTTTTCCCTTCTCCAGAGAGTCAACCCTCTCCTTTTCGATCTCCCCAAAAAACTCTCCTCTCTCCCTTTTTCATCCTCGCAGGAGAACTCCTTCTAGGGGCGGGGATTTTGTCGAGGCGGACCCCTCGAAACTCTCCAGCCTCTTAGCCGCCTTGAGATCCCTCGGTTTCGTTTTCACTAAGTCCGTCATTGGACGTTCTAAGACAAAGGGCAAAGTTTCGGGCGCAAACCTAAAAATCGTGTGCAGAGATCGCTTCTCTCGCAGATGAACTCTTTCCCACGAACTCGGCAAGGATCAAAGCATAAGACCCCTCTTTGGGTAACGCCTTACCACTACATCACTGTCCGAACTTTCCGCTCACAGTACAATAGAATTCGGCGTCTGCTAGCCTTCAAGGCAAAAATAGCGAGGGAAGGTATGCAGTTAAGTGTACTCACAGGAAATGCTAGAATGACACATCGTGCACCTGGACGTAGAGGCTCAATTCTTTACAGCACCCCCTCCTCAAACGATTCTTAAGGGTGAAACACTAAGAATCTCTAAGAGTCGAATAAAGAATTGCAAGCTCAAATTACATCAGAGTGGCAAGAAAAAACATACATGAATAAGATAATACTACCTTCCTTTTCTTTTTTGCGCGCTCTGATAAGAAATCATGAACATATATTGAAATAAAACACAGTGAAATAAAAATAAAAAGAACTTAAAATAATTATATACAAAAGTTTATCAAGAAATCTCATTAAACTCGACTCAGACAATCAACATGCGGAATGTCTTTGCTTGCGCGATGAGAAATGGCATAATTATAAGGTTGCAGAGCCAAGGACCACCTTAATAACCTGGGATTATTTCCAGAATTTCTTTTTAGAAATACCAAAGGATTGTGATCGGTTTCGATAGAAAAGTTTTGTCCATCAATATAATGCCTTAACTTTTTTATCGCAAAAATAATCCCTGCACACTCTCTTTCAGTGGCGCAGAAACTTTTCTCACTATCAGTAAATTTTCGACTTAAATATATTATGGGGTGCTCTTCCGATCCCTCTCTTTGAGCCAAAACCACGCCAATACCTAAGTCACTAGCATCAGTTTGTACTATGAATTCTTTCTGAAAATTAGGAGCGTAAAGCACCGGTTCTTCAGTAAGTTTCATTTTCAAAGTCTCTAAGGCTTTTCCCATTTCGTCGCTCCATGCAATCTTTTCTTTTTTATTTTTCCCTTTAAGCGCCCTCGTTAATGGTTCTACAATCACTGCATAATCTTTTATGTACCGGGAATAATATCCAGCCATTCCCAAACATCTACGAATTTCAGTTTTCGATTTCGGAACCGGTAATTCCTTAATTGCCCTTACTTTCGCCTCAGCTGGCCTCCGTCTACCCTCACCTACAATATGCCCAAGATATTTTACGGTTTTCTGAGCGAACTTGCATTTCGCCAATTTGATTTTTAGTTTCGCGTCCTTAACCCTTTTTAATACTATTTCTAGATGACGCATATTGTCCTCCCAACTATCTGGAAAAATCGCCATATCATCTAGATACGGTAAACAGAAATTCTTAAGTGCGTTTATTTCCCGCGTTAAGATATCTGCTAACTCCACCCGTTTTCTGTAAGGCTTTACTAAACTCACGTGAGAAGTCTGAGATTTCTGTCGCCTCCCAGGAACATTCACAATATCAATTGTTTCCGTAATTATTGACTCCTTTCTTCTCGGCCCTATCCGACTATCTGACATTTTAATTGGCTTTCTGGTAGTTAACACTAAAACCTCATCTTTCACATTAAGCTTCCGTTTTACCGCCTTTCTGTCAAACCAAAATTTCCTCTTTTCTCGTTTTTCTGACACATTTTCAACGGCTAAAACTCGACCTCTTTTTAACCTGTTCGTGAGATTAAACACACATCCCTTCACGAATTTATTTTCCTCCGTTTCTCTTATCCATTCTCCAAATACTAACGCTTTCAAAAGCTTCCTAACTTTCCGATGCCAACATGCAATACTATCGCTTATTGTGCGACACACTCTCGGATTTCTCATCTTAACACCGAACCTTTTTAGAAATGCGGTAGTTAAATCGTTTATCAATCTTTTCCCAAGGTCCAAGTATTCTGACACATTTCCTTTAACTTTCCCTTTCCCTAAGTGTAATGACACTTTTTCGAGGCACGCGCCAAAAATATCCACCTGACAATGCAATGGGACCAGCACTCGCGCCCTTCCACTTATGCGTTCGTCTCTGGCTTTTTCCACTATCAAAGAATCTCCTGCATTACAATGCGATTCTTCACTTCCGTTTTTTTACTAATCTCTTTGAGAGATTGATCTCTGTCTAATTCAATTTGACTATCCTTCCCTCCAATTTCTGCTAAGACGGAAGATCCCTCACAAATCGACAAAGGCGATAATCCCTTATCCACACTAACCAGTTCAATAGGGTTTTCTAGATTTTCACCCTCTAGTTTTGAATTCAACGCTTCCGCTTCACTGCACTCGCGAAAAATTCCCTCTTCTTTTTCTTCCTCGGAATTCAAAGTTTCCGCTTCCACATTCCAGCTAGAAATATCCTCTTCTTTTTCTTCCTCGGAATTCAAAGTTTCCGCTTCCACATTCCAGCTAGAAATATCCTCTTCTTTTTCTTCCTCGGAATTCAAAGTTTCCGCTTCAACATTCCCGCTAGAAATTTCTTTTTCCCCCTCGGAAATCATAATTTGTTTATTTACCGGATTCGGAGCTGGGCCACCCTTTTCTCTCGTTTGAGTTCGTGTCAAAACTGCATTCATCAATTCGGGTTTTTTCTTCGCCTGTTCTAACAATTTTTGAGTGTGATTACCCAACAAATAGTAAAACATATCTGAATCTTTATTGTTAACTCCCGCTTTCGTTTCAATAACCCCCACGCCTTCAATTTCTAAAGTGACCTCTGCTATAGGTAAACAGTATAATTTACTGTCCAGCGGAGTCTTAATCCATACGTGATCTCCATTCAATTTATCTTGACTGACCAAGTCGTATGCGATGATGTCAATTTCACTCCCACTGTCATTTAAAGCAGATGTCTGAATTCCATTCACTAACACTTTACTCAAGTAAGGGGAGAAGGTTTCTTCAAGTGTCGGCTTACTTATTAAGTGACCAACCCGCGCAACATCTCTCTTTTTAATTTCCGGACAATCTACTTTGTAGTGACCGCTTTGAAAACACGCGTAACACTTGACTTCTCGCCTTTTTTCGTAAACCCTTTCCCTTTCTTTATGATAATCGCGATCCCTCCAATTATTATTAATCTCCGGATTTCTGTTACCGTTTCGCACATTATCAAAAGTTCTGGGCCTTTCAAATTTCTTCTCTAAAGGGAGTTTCGTATTCCAAGTTTTTTTTGACGGGCGCTTGATTGCCTCGTACGCATCTAAAAGCCTCACTAACTCTTCGGGATCTTTAATCTCCGCCCAGTTATCTATAAAATGTTCGCGCATTTCTGGAGACGCTCTCCGTTTGATTTGGTCCGTGACAAGCAAATTTTTCAAACCCTCAAAATGCGAAACTTGTAAGCATGACAGCCAACCTTCTAAAAAACTATTAAGTTCGAAAATCAGATCCTTCCAAACTGAATTAGGATTTCGTGGATGTTGACTAAATTTTTGTCGGTATGTCTCTGCATTCAAACGATAGCGTTCTAACAGTTTTTCTTTCACATATTGAAAATCATCAATTTTGTCTTCGGGTTCTCTCAAAATTAACTCGGCCATTCCCACAGGTAATAATGATAGTAAATTCGTCACCAACTCATCCGAATTTAGATTACATTTTTTTGCCTGTCTCTCGAATAAATTAAAAAACAACGAAATATCCGAATTCTTTTCATCAAAGCGATGCATAATTGTTTTTAGGGGTAAATGATTCGTTCTAACTGAGATGCTACTAGATGCGGTACTCCGGTCATCTGACTCTTGCGTCGCTTTTAACCTAGCTAACTCATGTTCCCGCTCCACTTTATTTTCCCTATCTTTTTCTATAAGTTTAATTTGTGCTAAAGCTAGCTCTTTCTCAAAACCCTCTGACGACTCTATTTTTTTTATAATTTTCGATACAGTATCATTTTCCTCTAAAATGACCTCAAATTCGTAAGCTAACGTTTGCAAATCAGCTTTCCTAAAATATTTAAGCTCCGACATTTTTAAAGTATAAAATTAGAAATTATCTTTCCCACAAATATAAAACAATACAATAAGATTAAATCAAATCCTACCAAGTGCGTCAAAATATTACCAAAATATACGCTCATAAAAAAAGTACGCTTAGCAATAATATAGGAATTATGCAACATATAAAGATAAGCAACTCTATCCTAACGTCTACATTCACCTTGGTATTTGGTTATAAAATACATATGGGATAAATTCTACACAAAACAAAAATTTCAAATTCAAAAAGTACAGTAAAAATATTTTAAATTGCAAAAGTCTCATTCAATTCCTTTTTTTTTTAAATCAATGGTGGTCTTAATCTCTGCATCCACTCTTAAAAAATTTAGAATAATTCACAAAAAACATATAAAATCAACTCTGTTATCGTAAAATATGAAATGCGTTCGATACTTTTTTTTTTTCAATGAACTCTCATTTATAGATTCAGCTAAAATTTTGTAACACTGCACAACTCTCTGTTTGCATTAAATTAATTCAACAATAATTTAATTTTTAACTACAAAATTTGTCTATTAAATTAGTTACAGTAATCTCGGAAGTATTTCATAATACTTTTTTTTTCTACCGGAAAAATTTCTCAAAAATTTACTCTCACAAAAATAAACATACAACTTTCTTTTAAAGCCTACAACACCTATACAAACACTAATAACAATTAAAGCCACTCTGAGTATAAAAAGAGCTTACCTCCATTACTAAGAGTCTTTCAGGGCGTCAGAAGCACAGACTTCAGAGATTCTCAGGAGCACAGACGGGGTTCTCTGTCACACTTTTCGGATGGGGACTCTTCCGGATGGGGGAACACTCTCCAGAATTCTTGGTAGATTTCTCTTTCTGATGGGGGAACACTCTCCAGAATTCTTGGTAGATTTCTCTTTCTGATGCTGTGTTGATCCACAGGGGCGTCTAAGGAGACTCAGGTCACAAGTCACAAGGAGACTCTTTCTTGGAGCACTTTGATGATTTAAATTTCAGAGTCCACTCTTTGTCTTTGAAGATTGTCATTAATTTCTGCTAAATAATCCATCACCGCAAGCCACCAGTTGTAGTAACTCCTCTATACCGACCTGATTAAGATGTTGAGTGGTAGCGAGATCAGATCATTGGTAAAGAGAATTATCTTGCATAAATTAAAAAATAGAATTTATTGCATACCAATATTAATTCTAATGAAAATATGTACAAGAAAGTTAATTACAGCATTTAATTATTTTTCGTGAGTCAATCGCTTATAAATTAATGACCTCTTGACTCCAAGTGTAACTGAAACAAACAAAAGTCTCTAAACATTACAGTCAGTCGTGACTACAAAATAAAGTTCATTCGGACCAAAGCTCGTCCGTTCCTTCTCTTCGGAAGATCTACTAATACTCGTTAATTCTGAGTCTAAGAACTCTCACTCTCGCACTTGGTGTGCTTTTTCACTTCGCTGGGATTTTCACCGGATACCTGCTGTATCAATTCTAGAGGTCGGACCTCACTAGCGCTTACACCACGCTGTGTTCGAAACTGACGTTTCCTTTTCCCTTCTCCAGAGAGTCAACCCTCTCCTTTTCGATCTCCCCAAAAAACTCTCCTCTCTTCCTTTTTCATCCTCGCAGGAGAACTCCTTCTAGGGGCGGGGATTTTGTCGAGGCGGACCCCTCGAAACTCTCCAGCCTCTTAGCCGCCTTGAGATCCCTCGGTTTCGTTTTCACTAAGTCCGCCATTGGACGTTCTAAGACAAAGGGCAAAGTTTCGGGCGCAAACCTAAAAATCGTGTGCAGAGATCGCTTCTCTCGCAGATGAACTCTTTCCCACGAACTCGGCAAGGATCAAAGCATAAGACCCCTCTTTGGGTAACGCCTTACCACTACATCACTGTCCGAACTTTCCGCTCACAGTACAATAGAATTCGGCGTCTGCTAGTCTTCAAGGCAAAAATAGCGAGGGAAGGTATGCAGTTAAGTGTACTCACAGGAAATGCTAGAATGACACATCGTGCACCTGGACGTAGAGGCTCAATTCTTTACAAATTGATACTTCAAGTATTATTATAAAATTATTTTTATTTACAATTTTATACTTTATTAATTAAACACTTTGCCAAATTTGTAAGCAATTTTCGTAAATTTAAAATTTGTAATACATTTTCTTAAAAATTTCAATTTTTAACTATAATTGGGGTACCGGTAGATATTAATGGATTTCGATAAAAAATTATGTAAACTTAAGAATTATGTAGTACACAACTTTCTCACCCGGCGCCAAATAAAATTTGAAAAAAAAATAATAAAGTTTCATAAAAGTTTAAATTTTTAACTATTTTTGCGACTCTTGGGGCACCGGAAGATATGAATGGATTTCAATTTTTAAAAAAAAGCATGCAAACTAGTATGCATAAAAGGCAACTTTTGCACCCCGCGCCAAAAGTAATTTCGAAAAAAAAAATTTCCTATATTTTTCGATCGTGATTACGTCATATTTAAGATGGAGTCATGTTATTTCCGTATTACTGAATTTGAAAACCGAATTTGCATACTAAAATTGTTTACTTATTGCAATCACGTAATCTACCGACAATTTTGTTGGAGAGATGTTTCCGGAGAAATAAATATTAAATACAAAAAGAGTCTAAATATGGATTGTAAGTTCTGAAATTTTCAAACCCAGGCTAAAGTTTCCCATTGGAATTTTCAGTAAATGTCAACAAAACGCTGTTTACTTAAAATGTACTTATTTTATTACGGAAATTAATCATAATAACATACGGTATAATTATTTTTTTCAGTGAAATAATAACGATGATTGTTTACGGTGCCTTTTTCGGAAGATATGAATGGATTTCAATTTAAAAAAAAAAGCATGCAAACTAGTATGCATAAGAGGCAACTTTTGCACCCCGCGCCAAAAGTAATTTCGAAAAAAAAAAATTCCTATATTTTTCGATCGTGATTACGTCATATTTAAGATGGAGTCATGTTATTTCCGTATTAATGAATTTGAAAACCGAATTTGCATACTAAAATTGTTTACTTTTTGCAATCACGTAATCTACCGACAATTTTGTTGGAGAGATGTTTCCGGAGAAATAGATATTAAATACAAAAAGAGTCTAAATATGGATTGTAAGTTCTGAAATTTTCAAACCCAGGCTAAAGTTTCCCATTGGAATTTTCAGTAAATGTCAACAAAACGCTGTTTACTTAAAATGTACTTATTTTATTACGGAAATTAATCATAATAACATACGGTATAATTAATTTTTTCAGTGAAATAATAAGGATGATTGTTTACGGTGCCTTGTATTGGTTATTTGAGCATATTAAAATTTAAATGCAACAGAATTGTAATTAATTTTTTGTAAAATTGTATTGAAACTAAATTTCATAAAACAAAATTAATATCTATAATATGAAAATCTGCACATAAAATAAACTTTGTATTCATCCATTTTTGCATAAGAGTGCAACACCTATTGCACCAAGATGTGAATATTTATAAAACTAGTCACAGTACGAACGCACCTCATTTGTCACGTTTAACGTACACTTTCCAACTTGTTATAATTAGTAAAATTATAAATATAGATTGTAAGAATGGGAAAATGATTGCATGACTGATTGGGCAATCTATTGAGACACTTTACGTTTCAGACGTCATTGAAATTACATAACAGCTATAAATAATTGCAAGAAGAATTAATGTAATGTTTGGATGCAAAGTTTGGAAAGAATAAACCTTGTATTATCTCACATTTTGTTTTGTTCAAAATCTTCCCAATAAATTAAATTTCACTGCCAGTATGTTGCTACTCTCTTATAAAGGTAATCGAATCTTAAATGCATGCTTTCTTTATTTTCAGGATTGCTTTTTGGTATTACTAGACAACTGTAGAATGAAAGAGCAATTTGATGGCTATTAACGACTGAAAACTATTAGCATTAACAATGCATTTTTCATCACAATAGAAAACTGTTCATGTAAAATATATTGGATTAAATGCTGTCATTAAAACAAGTTTTTTTCTTCTTTTGAACACTTTTATATATTACATATGTACTGCTGAAACAAACAAACAAACAAAAAAAAACAGTCACTTTTGTGAAGAAACAATTTTTTTAATTATTATTATTATTATTATTATTATTATTATTATTACAGTAGAACTCTGATTATCCGAATCCCGGTTATCCGAAAATCGGCTTAACCGAAAGACCTTAAAACTCTTTTTCTTTTTTATATATAATTTTTTTTATTTTTAAACAAGCATGCTATTTATGAAATAAATAAACAGCTTCAACTTACTTATTTGTACCATTGCGTAAATGGAGGCATTTTATTGAATAGACACATACAACACTTCATTTTTTTTTTTTACAAAATATGTTGTGATTTTTTTTTTCAACTTCGTATTACTTCAATGCTGCCTTATCGCGCCATCTTTTAAACAACAACTTATCTGACGCTGTTGCATCTTCCTGCACTTCAATACAATGAACTCAATGAATGTTATGCAACTGGTGTGACTGATAAAACGGTGATATAAGTGCATAAATATTGTTGGAGAATATGTTGTGAAATAAAAATAGTTTTGAAGTGAATATCATTGTAAGTTATTACTTAATTATCTTTTGTGACTTATTTAATGACTCTCTCTCGTATTAACATGTATGAGATAGAATAAAGTTTTGGGACTGGCACATCCGTCCAGTTTACATTCATTTATTTGTGTTTTATACAAATAAAAAACACTTATTAAATCCTAAAGAAAGAAAATAGAAGAAGCGGAAGAAGTAGAAAAATTTTACCAGTACACGAAAAAAAAAAATGATCTTGGAAATGTAGTTTTATTATGATTTTGAAGTCTAAGTACCCCATTTTTGAATCTCCACTATTTCATCTTTAAACTTCTTATTACGTTGTTTCTTGATTATATCTCATAAACAAAATTAAATCTTATTTTCAGGTTATACCGAAAAATCTAATCATTTTTTAAAGATTGTGAACTTTATATATGTTGTTTTTGTTCTTGTTTTTTTATGTAATAATCGAGATACAATGTAATAAGTAGTATAAAGAAACAAGTGGGTAAGTGTGATCGAAGATCGCACAAATGGTTTCGTTTAATATGCCTTTCAAAACACTATCCTTTCTTTAATATATCCAAAAAAATTTCATTTAAAAAAAAAATGTTTTTATACAGTAAAAATTTTACTGGTCTATTTTTCTCGTTTTTTCGAAAATCTCAACCGGTCCGTTAGCGGGCGAATCCCGCTCTTATACTCTGTCATGTGGACTAAATGCGATATTTAAAAAAAATCAATTTCCAAATTAAACATGTTGTATAGACCTTCTAAATGTTAAAATATGCCAATATTTCTGTAATGGGGTTTTTGTCATGATTCAATGCGTTCCTCAAAGTCATATGACGTTATAATCACTTGCTGACGTCATATCTACTTGCTTTCGCTGTTACTCATATTGATACTCTCTTTGAATTATTCTCAAACATTTGAAAAAGTCCGTTAAACTTCCAATATCACGTCAGATTAATTTTCCTTTTATTTCTTTAATGACATCATATTAACCTGTTTTCTGTACTTACACATATTATACTCCTTGTATTATTAAGAAATGATTGAAAATTTCCGTTTTATTACCTATGTGACGTAAATTAATCTTTTTTCATTTGGTGAAACTTTTTATTTCATTTTCATTTGTCACGTTGAAATCTTTCAATTGAAAATTAATTATTGTAGAAAGAATTTTATTGTGGATTTTTATTTGTTGGCAACTGTTTTAACGAAAAATGTTTAAATTTAATAGGAAAAGGCTATTAGATTTTTGGTTTTTTTGTCTCTCTATACTAAAATAATACAGTTTTTTTCTTTATTTTATGATTTTCAGCTTCATAGTAGATATTCAGCTATAAGTACAAAAATTTTCAAGTCTGTTAAGTTATTTAGTTTCTGAGAACCAGCTCTGTGACGTAGCGGGACGAATAGGGTTTCGTGAGATGAATAAAACCCTAAAAATGATGAATATGAATATTTTTCAGTCATCATTGAACTTGCGGACTACAAAATCACTGAAGCAATAATTTTGAAAAATTAAGTTTGTCGTGCATTATTATTTTTTTTTTTTCACAATTTATCAAATATTTTTTATTTCTTTGAAACACACTAAATAAATTCAAAAATAAATAATAGACTAATTATATACAGTCTGCCTAACACACGATCAAACTTTAGTGAGTTTCCGTCATTTCTGGCTCAGTTAATTAATAGATAAAAAAATTGTATCAAACACTTGATGATATTTTAATTGCCTCAATATTTGAATGTAAACATTTAATCAATTTTTTTTTTTAGAATGTCTTCCGTAACAACTAAAATGGTTGAACATGGAATCTACAAATTGATCTAGTAAACTCTGAAATCGTTTTTCCAATGATGGCGTGTGTGAAGTTTTCACAGATTATTTTTTTATTTAGAATTTCATATTTCTTGATGTGTTTTAAACCTAAACACATATAGAAATTTTACATTTGTTAGATAAGAAATCGAAAGCAAAAAATATTTTACACGGATTCTATGGCAGCCTAGTGCACCTAAGCATATATTTTATTTCTAAACGGGTACAAAAAAATCTAAAATATATAGAAATTCCTTTGAATATAAAACACGTTACCAACTATAATTTTAAAATGTGTAGATGATTTTATGTTTTAAAAAAATTAATTACTCTTTGCAAAGAAAATGCATTGTTACCTATAATTAAAGTAAGATGGAACTCTTAAAAACAAAAAAAGTCCTTCCGGCCTGTACCGGGAGAAAAAGGTAGCTTTCCTACATCTTCGTTTTAAAATTTTAGCTAATGTTACACGAAAACAGCAAGTTAAAATGCAAAGAAACGTTTACAAAAGATTCGTTAATACTGAATTTGAATAAGAAATTCGCCAAATTATTGAGCAATAGCCAAATTGGCTTCATTTATGAAGACTTATTTTGGTCGCCAAATTTGGCGATATTTCGCCAAATGTCGCCAATTTTGCCAATTTTGGCACTAACGGATATGAATATATAGTTTTATGCGTATGATTGGGAAAATTATTACAACAATGAAAGAAAATAATTTGCGAGTAATCGCGTTAATGTGCTGTTTTGTTTCAAAATGTCAGCCACCCTAGAATTTCAAACTGCTCTATCTCAGCCATTTTTTAAGATAGAGGTAAACCAAAAAATGCTATGGAATCCTTGTATCAAGGCCTAACACGGAATTAAAAAATAAATTTCAATTTTTAATTGTTTTGTATATTTATTTTAGTTTTAAATTTTTAAATGGCCGCCATCTTGAAACAAAATGGCGGACCAAGCTGGCCAACGAACTCGGTCGAGACATTGGTGACCTTAATACACACAATTAGTTTCATCAAAATCGATTTATAAATACGAGCGTTAACGTATGACATAGGTCAGATATATATATATATATATATACAGTGGAACCCCGATTTTACGTAACCCGTTTCGTACGTTATCCCGCTTCCTACGTTATTTTTTGTCGGTCCCAGAAAATTCCTATTCCGATAATGTTAAAAGTACCTCGATTTTACGTTATTTACTCTTAGCGTTTCCCGCTTGGTACGTCATTTTAGGCGAAGTACCTCAGGAAATTTTATCTTTTTTTATTCATGGAAAATTTTTCAAAAGAACGAAAATGCTTTCCACTTGGTCAACTGGTTGTTTGTCACCAAAAACAGTTCAAAGTAACGAAGAACTATTATTCGTCTGTAAACACTAGACCAAATCTGCGTCACGTGATATCGAGGGGGAGGGGGGGGTGATGTCTTTTTACGTCGTATATTCATTTCAACCCGCAATGGAGTAGCTTTTTTTTTTGCTATCTCTTAGTGATTGCCCGTCTAAAGTAGGATGTCTAAAAGAAAATGTTTATCTGTAGCCGAAAAGGCAGAAACTATAGAAAAATCCAAAGTTTCTAAAGGAACTAACGTGGATCTCGTAAAATCGTTCGATATCACTTATTTCACGTTACAAACCATCCTAAAACAAGAGGTCTCTGTGGAATTAAAATCTGAAAAACTAGGAAATTTGCCAAAGAAAAAAAAAAAACATTGAAAACCTCTCCTTTTGAGCAACTGGAAAATGTTTTGTACGAGTGGTTTAAACGAACCCGTGCTGCCAAGATTCCAATCAATGGCTCAATTTTGTACGAAAAGGCTCTTGAAATTTCTTCTCGACTTTAAATGCAGAATTTCATGGTATCCAACGGTTGGATCGATCGATTCAAGAAGAGGTATAATTTGTCTTACAAGTTTATTTGTGGTGAGGCAGATGGAGTAAATACTGTGGTTGTTGAGGGATGGACAAAAACTTTGCCTTCTCTTGTGTCTAATTACTCAAAAAAGACATCTTTAACGCAGATGAGACTGGATCGTTTTTTTAATCTCTTCCCTGATAGAACATACACCGTGAAAGGAGAAACGTGGCACAGTTGGAAGCTATCAAAAGTGCGATTAACAGTTTTGTTATTACGGAACTGAGAAGCTAACACCCTTTGTGATTGGTAAATCCAAGAAACCCCGATGCTGCAAAAACATTAAAAATTTGCCGACAGATTGCAGTGCCAACCACAATACTTGGATGACCCTAAATCTTTTTGAAGATTTTGTAAGAAAATTCAATATAAAAAAAGTCCTTCCGGCCTGTACCGGGAGGAAAAGGTAGCTTTCCTATATCTACGTTTTAAAATTTTAGCTAATGTTACACGAAAACAGCAAGCTAAAATGCAAAGAAACGTTTACAAAAGATTCGTTAATACTGAATTTGAATAAGAAATTCGTCAAATTATTGAGCAATAGCCAAATTGGCTTCATTTATGAAGACTTATTTTGATCGCCAAATTTCGCGATATTTCACCAAATGTCGCCAATTTTGTCGCCAATGTCGCCAATTTTGGCGCTAACGGATATGAATATATAGTTTTATGCGTATGATTGGGAAAATTATTACAACAATGAAAGAAAATAATTTGCGAGTAATCGCGTTAATGTGCTGTTTTGTTTCAAAATGTCAGCCACCCTAGAATTTCAAACTGCTCTATCTCAGCCATTTTTTAAGATAGAGGTAAACCAAAAAAAGCTCTGGAATCCTTGTATCAAGGCCTAACACGTAATTAAAAAATAAATTTGAATTTTTAACTTTTTTGTATAGTTATTTTAGATTTTAAGTTAATTTAAATCTTTAAGTGGCCGCCATCTTGAAACAAGATGGCGGACCAAGCTGGCCAACGAACTCGGTCGAGACATTAGTGACCTTAATACACGCAATTAGTTTCATCAAAATCGATTCATAAATATGGGCGTTATCGTATGACATAGGTCAGATATATATATATATATATATATATATATATATATATATATATATATATATATATATATATATATATGGATATATCTATATATATAAATCAACATTTGGACGGAGGGTGGTTTTGGGGTCTGGGGGTCATGATCGGTGAAAATATATCGAAATTTTCCGGAACTGCTTTCCTCCGAACCGCTGCAATAGGTAGCTTTATACTTTTTTGTATTGAAAGCTACCTAATAATCTTACAAAAGTGAGAAATAATTTTATTCGTAGGCCAGTGCACTCATGTTAATCTGAATTTAAAGAATGTGCGTATAGAATTTTTCTTACCCACCTGTACCAGTTTACTTCAGACATGTGACTTGCGAATAAACAGATCCTCCAAAATGCATTATAGAAAGAAACTGGTAAGAAAAGGCCATTTTTCACTTGATTCATTTGAGCTGCAAAATGCTTAGAAAACAAAGCTAAATGTGCTGGATGCATTTTATTTCATCTCATCGGCATGGAATGGTGTAGATGAAAAATGCATGTCAAATGCTTTATTGAAGGGAGAATTTTCGAAATCCAAAATTAACAGTAAAGCGCCGCCGGAAGAGCTCTCTATGGAAGACTACACAGAAGAGGATGAATTTATACTTGTAGATATCAATGTTGAGGAGTACATCGATTGCGATAAGGATGTTATCGCTACCACAGTCATTCAGACTATTTCCGATTTGATTTCACAATATTGAAGAGAGGATGATATTGATGAAGATCCAGAAGACATCGTGCCCTCATCGGTGCGAGTTTAAAAATTTTAAAGAAATTTTAACTGGATATGAAAATTAAGGGAAAAAAATTGCAAAAACCTGCATATATTGAAAATAGAGTATATGTGAAATTACACTTAAAAAGAAAACGTAATAAAGAATAACAGACTTTTTTAAATACTAATATGGTTTTGGTAAGTTTATTTTTGTATAATTTGTTTTCTTGAAGTGATTTTCTCTATTTGACCCCGATTTTACGTTTTCCCGTTTCGTACGTTTTTTTCTGCTGGCCCCGTGAAAAACGTAAAATCGGGGTTCCACTGTATATATATATATATATATATATGGATATATCTATATATATAAATCAACATTTGAACGGAGGTGGTTTTGGGGTCTGGGGGTCATGATCGGTGAAAATATATCGAAATTTTCCGGAACTGCTTTCCTCCGAACGGCTGCAATAGGTAGCTTTATACTTTTTTGTATTGAAAGCTACCTGAAAAACAGGGCTATACCCAGATGGAAACTATTTCTTGCTTAGATGTATAACACGACAAAAGATAATTTACTTCGAAGTAATTATTTTTTACGAATATCAAAACACATTTCTTTTTTACATTAAAGCTATAAATGGGATTCAAATGTAATAGAACAAAATACAAAGCATTAGTTTTTTACTCTTTCAGTAAAGGGAGCTGTAAACAGCATTTTATTTTAATCCAAAATTTTAAATTTATTTAAATAAAGCTGCATTATTTTAAATAACCTCTTTTAATCCATATTTACTTTTTATATGTTAAAATAGAGGCGAAATTTAAATGACATTCAGCACGAGGTACAAAATTTCATCTCTGTAACCAATATGAGAAATAAAATTTTAAACAGAAGAGACAATTATAAAAATGTGTTCCTTTTTATACGTTTCACGCGATGTTTCGTTTCATGATATCGGAAAATTTCGCATGCAATATAAAACATTTATGAAAGCCTTTTCAAAGATCCCATTTATTTTTACCATTGCGCTGAACTTATGATCATAATGCACTATTTTCGATAGTGCTTCTGCATTACTTTAGCACAAAATGTTTCATGCGTCATGATGGAAAATCTTTATACAAAATCTTTATGGAAAATCTTTATACAAATTCAATAACAAAAAAATTATGTAAGGCAAAATTTGTCCAAAATTACATATTGAAATATAAAACGTTAATAATAATTACGAATTATAATTTACGAATAACAATTAAAGCATTTATTAGAAATCTGTAATATTTAAACGCATTGTAAACTTTTGCTGTTTCAGAGTTATAAATTTAACAATACAGCTTGAGCAAAACTAAGCAACAATTGCACAATTTATCAAAATTACTACGCGTTTTATAGACGATAGTGTAAAAATATAGAGATTTTCTCCCGTCTATCCCCACATTATTTCCGAGTTCGTACTACCAGTTAACTTGAAATATTTTGTTATTGTTATTGTTGTTCCAAAGTGCCCACAAGCAGACCAAGGAGAGAGCCCTGATTCTGAAAGAACTGGAAAGGGATGTTTCGGTTTCACTTTTACAGATTAAGCAAACCAATGACTTATCTTCGAAGATTTCCTCCGCAATTTTTATCTCTGCCTTAAGATGATATTCTGGTTGACTTCTCTCCCATCTACTGACCGCCTGGATACGAAACTTGCGGTTAAAATTAGACTTAAAATGTCGACAAAAGCGAGTGCGACTTAAAATGTCGCACTAATTTTAAGTTCATATAAACGATATCCACACATAGATAGCAGCAGGGTAAATGTTTCAATAAGGTTACTCTTCGAAGTATTGATGATATCCAATGTTGATTCACTTAGGTGTTCGGGGACAGCGACAAGGACATCCTGAACCAAGATACCCAAATACAATTAAAATTTATGGGGTGAATATCTTGGTTGGGCGAAACTACCACTGAAAATCTTTGGCAACAAGAGAATACAGGCCCGTAAAAGTGGAATACAGGCCCAGAGAGAATATTCTGGGACGAACCTCCTATTATTAAACAAGAAATGTAACGGTTACATAATGAAAATAGTGATTACATAATCAAGAATGATGATTACATAATGAATAATGATTATTACACAAAGGGTAAAACATAAAAATAATAAAGCAAAAATGACGATTGTTGACAATTGCATATATACTATTCACCAGACACAAAATCTACGCTACATCGAGAATCATTCTTTTCTATTAGATACTTACATTGGAGAACACGGTTGAATAAGACAAGGCGATCTAAAATGCAGGTCAATTAATCGTGAAGAAACATCTGCTCATGCTTTTCAATCTGGTAAGCATAGGTTGTTGTGTATATTGTATACATAATGTAGTAAGGTGGAGTCTAGTACGCAGGCACACACACAATGGAGAAGTTTTTTACCCAATTTTGTACAAAAATAACTGGAATTATTTATCATGAATAAAATCTTAATTCTATTGCTGATCTTGAAGTTTGTGTTCTATTCGAAGAAAATTATACGTGTAACGACCGCTTTAGAGAAACCAAATCTTTTACAAAATAAAAGAAAATGTATATATATATTTTTTTTTTTTCGAAACATGTTCTGCATAAAAACAACCATCGCTGCCATAAGTTGTGACTTTTTTTAAATGTGTAACTGCAGCTGTTCGTAAACCTTTTAAAAAATCAGAACATTCAAGAATTGATGTATGTGGAATACAGACAGTTGGATCTGAAAGGGTTACAGCTGAGAATAGCTTGAATGCGAGAATATATTTCGAAGTAAGAATCCAGTGTCCGTTTATAATATTCTGCACTTCCGCAACAAGTTCCAACAAGAAAGGAAAATCATGTATCAAGAATAATTTATGAAACGTTTTTCAACACTTTCATAAACATTAAAAAAACTAATTTTATAAGGTGAAAGGTGTTGACTAAACAAACAATTTGAGAAGCGCATAAAACATTTGAAAACCTATATTCCCCATTTACAGTCATAAAATATCCAAATTTTTCTCTGTAGCGCTCTAAACGATTTATAAATGTGACTTATATACTACATAGTATGCAAAAATTTAGTTCAGTTCGGAATCGCATAACGCAGTTGAAAATTTTCCTTCAGGTAAGTTTTAAGATGCAGAGGCATATAAACTGTTGATTGAAAATTCGAAATTAAAGTTGCGAAATGAGCGTAAAAATTTCTAAATTGTTGTTTATTTACAATTGCTACAGATCGAAACTTGAAATTTTACGTGTCCGTTATTTCTAAGATGTAAATGCTTGCTCAGAAAGTGTTTACAAAATTCGAAAATTAAATGGGTGCACAAGCAAAAAAAGGTTTTAAAATTTGCGATTGTTGTGATGCTACTGGGATAGAAACTTGAAATTTAACATGGTGGTTATTTTAAATATTTCAGTGTTGTCTAAGAACTGTTTCTAAAAAAAAAAAATCGAAATTTAAAACAGTGAAATCAGCGGAAAAAGTTCTAAAAACATTCTAAATTATCACTTATCTGAAATAATTAGAGAGAGAAACTTGAGATGTGAATTAGCTATAACTTTTAAGGCTTACGCCTTAAAAGTTATAAGACAGAGCAGTTAAAATTAATTGAAATTAGTAATACATTAATAATTTTTGATTAATTAGTATTTTTTGAATTATCCGTAGCGTTATATTTTCCTTTAATAAAAATAGACACAAGAATACCGCTTGGTATATTTCAAGAATTACGCGATCAAAGCCGTGGGTTTTGCTAGTTGAGAATAAATATCATCCTAACAATTGGCATACCAATTTGAAATATATATATATATATATATATATATATATAATTTAACAAATTACAATAACCAATGGGAAAATGTTCTGAAAGCTTTAAAAAAAAAAAAAAAAAAAAAAAAAAAAAACATAAAAAGTTATAGCGGCCCACACAATTATGATTATACCAAGGTTGCAGTAATGAAATCATCGCAGAGCTTATATATACATCCTATATATTCCAAACACTCCTATATGTGCCATATACGTCGTTATACACGTATTATTTACGTCTTATATGTCGTATATACATCATATACACATTTTATATACCGGGTGGTTATAAAATAAGTATCCCTATTTGGAGCTGCCTGTAGCTTGAAGGAATAACTCGAATGAAACAAAAATTTGTACACATACTATTTGAGAAGGGGGAAGAAGAATGGAACAATAAAAAAAAAAAATTGTAATAATCGCCGACAGATGGCGGTTTTGTGTGTGAAATGTAATGTGCAATACAAGAATAAAGAATTAAGGCGCAAAACCGGATGGCATACCTAATCTATTGGAAAATGTCACAGTGAATGGTGTTAAGATTTCGCATGGCGTTGCCGATCAAGTTCAGGTTCCAAATGACCATTGTGCTGCAAGACACAATCCAGGCGATGGACGACGTGCTCAACTGCGGAATGTAACGCATCAGGAGTGATGTTTCTGACATGTTGTGATATGCGATCTTTTAAGTCATTGAGGTTTGCGACACCTCCACTGTACGCAATAAATTTTAAATACCCCCAAAACCAAAAATCACATAGCGTCAGATCAGGGGATCGAGAAGGCCACGTCATACGAAAATACCGGCTTATTACTCTATCATCTGTGAAATGCTGTCGTAAGAACTGTTGTACTGCTCGCCCACTTTGGGGTGGGGCTCCATCTTCCATAAAAATTATTTCAGACAGGCACTGTCTTTGCTGCAGTTGAGGAACTACGAAAGTTTGTAACATGCGCAGGCATCTTTGTGCAGTTACCGAATCCGTTACAGGGCCTATTGGCCGTAACTCCTCAAGAAAATAAGGACCAAGAATGAAATATGCAGTAAAGCCACACCACTCAAAGATTTTTGGAGAGTTGAGGGGTATTTCGTGAATAACAGTTCGTGGCTCCGAATCCCATATAATGCAGCTCTGCGCATTGACTGTCCCATTCATATGAAAATGGGCTTCATATCCCCATAAAATCTTCCATGGGAAGGCAACATCCACCTCTGCTGCGCGTCACCTGGTAACAATTGTTGATGACAACTAATTTTATACAGATAAAATTGGATTACCTTTCTTAGGACTTTTCGCACAGTGCATATGAAATATCCAAATTTCGGGCAACTCCACGTGCACTAGGACCGGCTTCCGGAGTCCCTGATGACTCCACAATCGCAGTGGCAATTTCTTCTTGCGTGCGGAGAGGTACTGGTTTCCTCCCTCTTCCACATTTTACAGTAAACGATCCAGTCTCCTCGAATTTTTTTACCATTCTTCTCACTGCACACGGTGTCAAAGGAACTTTTCCTTTACGCATTCCTTTCACACGCCTAAATTCACGTAAAGCAGCTGCACTGTTTGAGCTGTTAACGCAGAATAGTTTTAAAATTAAAGCGCGATCTGGTAAACTGACAGCTATGTCATACAACTTTAATGGCAGAAATGACCACGTTTTGATTTTACTAATGATTACAACGGCGTTTGCACCGACAGGACCCTTAGCGCCATCTGTTGCTGATTATTGTAACTAATTTTTTTTTATTGTTCCATTCTTCTTCCCCCTTCTCGAATAGTATGTGTACCGATTTTGGTTTCATTCGGTTTATTCCTTCAAGCTACAGACAGCTCCAAATAGGGATACTTATTTTATAACCACCCTGTATAATACATCATATATGACTATAACTTGGCCACATACGTCAAGAAATGTTACATATTTATCATATATTATTATAATGTTATACATGCGTTATAATTTGGCGATAAATCATGGTCGCTTGACGATTCATCCTTGAGGGTCGCTGTAACACGAAAGTACCAAATTTACAATATACTAATGAAAACAGAAACAGAAATATTTCATCCTTGGGGTCCGCTATAACATGAAAGTACCAAATTTACAAAAAATAATGAAAACAGAAACAAAAATATTTCATCCTTGGAGGCTGCTATAACACGAAAGTACCAAATTTCTAATTTATTTTGAATATCTGATAATTTATGCATCAATTAGCATCTATCCTTTTTGTAACTTTAAAATTTTTTTAACGATTTTATGCATTTTCATTGCCTATTCAAAGAAAAATTCTTTTAAAGTTACAGAATTTTGTTAAAAACGCTTAAAAACGCTTAAAAAAATAAAATGACGACGTCAAGAGGTCCATTCTCCACCGAAAAGAACAACCATTTTCCCAATGGTTAAAAAAAAAGTATTATTTACGTAAAAGTCTTTAACATGATAGTGAAAACACTTTTGCATAATAAGGAGATCATTAGAAAGCATGGAAAATAAATATACATTTTTAATCTCCATATATATTTTGAAAAGTTTACTTGCTTTTATAACTACGTTATTTTCCAGTGCAGTTATCCAATTTCTAAAACGTCACATTGCAATGAAAATTCAGGGGAAGATTTATACACCGGTTGTAAAATTAGACATCCGAATTAAAAAATCCGCAATTTTTCTTTAGGAAAAAGTAGCAGTTGACTTAGAGGAATTATTATAACTATAAAAGGATCAGTTGAAAAAAACTAAGAGAATGATAAAAGAAAGCTTTTTGGAAACGTGAGTAACTCGGAAAAAGTTATATTACATTTTTTGTATATTAAGAAACATTCTGGATTTTTTATAAATAATTATTTAAATCTTGAAAATATCATATTTTTTTAGATTAAGAAAATGATTAAAAAACCTTTTTGGAAAATTGAGTAACTCGGAAGAAGTTATATTATATGAAACATCCTGGATTTTTTTTTTTTTTTTTATAAATAATTATTTAAATCTTGAAAATATCTTAGTTTCTTAGATTAAGAAAATGATAAACACAGAAATAGCATACAGAATATTAAACAAAACATTTTTTGGAAAGTATTATCAATACGCTTCCAAAAAACAAGTTTTGTTTTGTCCAAGGATCTCATGCAATGAAAATGCAACACATCGCATGGCACCAAGTATGGATTATGAAACTCTTTCCAACAATAACAGTATACTTTAACAAACCATAGCTGTTTAATAAGATAAATAAGGTATCTTTGTAAACAATTCAGAAAAAAAATAATACCCATTTAAAAACCAGATTTCAGCAATTACTCTGTACAGCCAGAAAAAATACTTCAATTATTTTCTGCAGTCCTGTATATAATTAATATATTTGTATATACGCTATAGTATGCTACAGTTTAGTTTAATAATAAAACACATAACACAGTTGTGTATTACATAATTCAAGTACAATACTCGAATTGTTTTGTACAATCCTGTATATTACCTTAAGCTTTTTATACATGCCACATATTAAGCTATAGTTTAATTCAGGCAAATAGGGTAAATCTGCATTAACCCTTTTAGTGCAGGTGTCGACAGAAGTCGACATAAGGGTCCGAGTGCGGGAGTCGACTAATGTCGACATCTAGGAGTTGGGTGCAAAATAGGCTTAGCAAAATATTCCGCAGAGGGCATTAACCAACCAAAAAAAATCCGCACTGAAAGGGTTAAAGGGAAATTAGCTGTCCCGTTCCTCCCCTTTATACTTAACTATTGAAAAGCTAATAAGGCGCTTCCCTTATTAGAGTGAACCTATATACAAAATTTGAATAACCTGTGAGCTAAAAAGAAAGAAAAAGTTTTCTTTTTGAAAGGTTAAAAAAATTCATATCCATTTGAAAACAAGATTTCAACAATTAGTACTGTATGGTGATTATGAACATGAGTGGACTGTATTTAAAATAACTATCTATAATATTTCAACGAATTCACTTTAACGAACCATTTTTATTAACAAATTATTGGTTTTCGGAGCTCCCAAATGGAGACACCGAACGAAGCGAACAGCAAACGACTTCTGATTTGCATTTATCGCCAAGCGATATTAGAAGCCAAGAGTGGCGCCAACTCTGTATTCAGCCGGAAAAATACTCCAATTCTTTTCTGCAGCCCTTCATATAATTTATATATTTGTATATACTCTATAGTATGCTACAATTTAGTTTTGTGCAGCCCTTTATATTACCTTAAGCGTTTCATAAATGCCACATATTAAGCTATAGTTTTGTACAGCCCTGTATATTACCTTAAGCTTTTTATACACTCCACATATTCAATTTTAGTTCGTTTGAGTATCGTACGAATGTAACCCTTTAGTCATTCTTTGCTAAATATCAATGACTTTCTTTCAAAACGCTGTTAATTGTTTAAATAACAATCTCCCAACAAGAAAAACTCAACACACGTTTGAAAAGTAAACGTAGTTTAGCCAACAGCACGAGGCCAGTTTATTACCCCCCATTTTCTAACGAAAGCGGAAAGTAATTACCTACTGCGTTGTTCTTTATGTTGGTTTTGAACCAGGTGGTTGTAACCACCTGTTTATCATACTTTCTCAACAGTTGGCTGAAAGGTTAAAAAATTTGAAAGTTGTAAAACTGAATGAAATACTAATGCATTTATACTAGTGCAATGTTTTATAAATTTTCCTTGAAATAAACAAATTTATTGTTAGATTACATACATGATTTTTTAATTTTTTTTTCATTATATCACTTTTGAATTTTTTGAACCTTTCCAAAAGGAAACTTTATTTTTCTTTTCAGCTCACGAGCTATTCAAATTTTGTGTATAGATTCATTCTAATAAGTGAAGCGCCTTATTAGTTTTGAGGGTTCAATAGTTAAGTATAAAGGGGGGGAACGGAGGAGCTAATTTATCTTTATTGCAGAATTATCCGATTTGCCTGAATTAAACTATAGCTTAATATGTTTTCCTGCTACATATTAAAATTTCGCTGTAGTTTCCGTTTCCGATTGGCAAATTTCGTGGTTTCATCCTGCAGAAGTTTAACGTAATTAATGATATTTTCAACCGTTTTTGACTGAAAACTGTTGCAATTTTTACCCAACAAATTCTAAGAATTTTTTTTCCCACGCAAACGATCCATAAATTTTGTGATATTTTTCTTGCGACTGGGCGTTTTTCTCAATTTATTTCCCACGACTGAAACAGGCAACGTGCTTGCAACGACGGCAGCAAGAAAGAAAAAAAAATCTGCAACACACATCGCACATTTTTTATTATACATTTTCTGTGTTGATAGTTTAAATGTACTTGCGATATATATATTTTTAGACATCTTAATTTTGATTTTTAAATCATCATTTAATACATGTAAGGAATATAAAATCATTTATTTACCCCCCTCCCTCTACTTTCTCATTCTTCAGGACAAATTTCGATTTTAAGGTAAGTGAGAAAATTGTTTCTTTGGTATTTTGTATAAACTTGTTAAATACTGTTTTGTTTTAGAAAACTTACAATTTCTTTTAGAAAACATACTAGATGGAACCCGTTAAAATTTCAATGCAAACAACTTCATTGTACCATTAAAAACAAATTCATAGTCAATTTAAAATGCTTTAAATTTTTGCAGAATAATTCAAACAAATGAAAACTTACCTTGATTTAAATCTAAGCTGGAAATGTGGGAAGGGAACCGACAAAATGTTACAGTTACACATGCACTCACAGAATTTCTTTCATCTGATGCTTTTCCATTTAGTGGCATAACACTGATGAATCATACACTGTACACTTCTCCACGTACTGATTTGATGACCTTTTGTTATCATAGTGCATCTAAATGCATTTTGTGAGCAATAAATGTCAGATAATCACAATCGTATATCATTAATCTGTGTTCTGTCAGTAAATATAAACCTTTCTTAATGTGTTTGCGTTGACATGCATACACATACGTATAGAGTTCATAATTAACATGGTATTTATTTTAAATGTCTGATATTTTATAATTTATATATATCCTATATTTTCAAAATAGTCAAATTACTGCTGATTACAAATATTTTCAACATAGCATATATAAGAAACTAAAATATTGTATCCATAGAAAAAAAAGTTCCTAACTGCTTTAGAATGTTAAACTTTTTTACAGAATATTTCTTAGTAGTAATTCTAACAATCTAAATTTATTGAATGCATTTAATAAAGTTAAATTAAAAAATTTTAAACAATGAATTTTTAATGAGAAAAATAGTATTTAATGATGGAACCCGTCAAAACTTGACGACAAACAACTCGATGGTACCACAGAAAAATGTTCACAACCGCTTCAAAATGTTAAAAATTTTTCCAGAATACTTCTTATCAATAATTCAAATAAATAAAAAACCCATCTTAATCCAAATCCATGATGGGTACCAGCAATTGGATGTACTCACAGAATTTCCCTCTTTCATTTATTAGCACACCACCAACAAACGATACGCTAACGTACTATCTAACTTTGGTTTTGACTTACATCAACTAATTGAAATTTGATAGTACCATAAAAATTTTCATCTTCAAAATACAAAGACAACTCCAAGTTCTTTTCTTAAAAATTTTACAAATACAGAAATTTTTGAAGTTAAAATTTTATTAGTGTTCCCAAATAATGTCTCTGTGGCACTTTATTCCGATTATACTGAAGAGGTTGAGTGCTTTTTTTTTATTTTAAGCTACTAATCTGTATGTGGGCGAGTACATGGCACTCTGGCAAAAAAAATACTCAGTACGCCTTTATTAAAAATAAATTTTCTCTATACTTGATACTGAATTGTTTGTATTTTGATGAATATAAAACCAAATTGTTTCTGTTTTCAATTAATTTATCTTCAATTTTGTTATGTAAGTGAAAAAAGACATTTAGAAAAACTAGATGGAACTCGTAAAAAATTGACGGCAAAGAACTTGATAGTACCATAAAAATAAAATTCACAGATTCTTTAAAAAGTTTGAAATTTTTGCAGAATAATGCAAATAAATAAAAAACTCACCTCGAATTAAAGGTAGGTTGAGGACCGGCAATTGGCTCCATTACACTGACACATGCACTCATAGAATTTCTTTCATCTGATACACATTTGTAGCTGTTGTGCCAGTAAATGGAAAACCATTTACCGGCACAACAGCGATAAATCATACACAATTGTCATTTAACAATGTCAGTTATTGCAAAATGCATTTATATACACTACACACCTTTCTATCTACCGATCCGATAATCATTTTGTCATTATAGTGCATATAAAAACAGTTTGTGATATAAGAAAAAATCAGCACTTGCCTATCGGCGAGTAATACTAAAAACTTGCGATTGACTTTTTTGCCACCCCTGGCCATACTTAATAGTCACACTCGCCAATTGCGATGATTGAATGAAAAATGAGATTTTTTTTTCTCTGTCACTCGACGAATATCGAAAACACTTGGCGAAGATTTTCCTGAAACCATTTTGCAAATTTCTCGATTTTTTTTCGAATCCATTAGACGGTATTCGCAGTTTTTTTTTTTTTTACCTGAGACCATTTAATGATATTGGCAATTATTTTTTACCTGAGACCATTTTATGAATTTTTATGAACCATTTTTTTCTGCTATCGCCTGACAAATGTCGCGATTTTTCTACTATCGATTGGCGAATTTCGCATTTTATCGACTATTGATTAACGAATTTCACGATTTTTTCATGAACGTTCGACAAATTTCGCACTTTTTTCCGCTGACATTCAACGAATTTCGTACTTTTTTCCGCTGATGTTCGACGAATTTCGCAATTTTGTTCCACGATTGTTAGATGAATTTCGCCATTTTTCTCCCGAGATCATTTGACGAATTTAGCTATTTTTTTCCTGAGACTTATTTGATGAATTTTTTCGCGACAGTTTGACGAAATTAATTTTTCCCCGCAATAATTTTGCGAAATTCACTATCTTTATCCCGATGTATTGACAAAATCTACTATTCATTTCCGCGATTCCTTGACAAAATTAGCTTTCTTTTTTTGCGGTCATGTAACGAATTTCGTGATTTTTCTGCAATTGATTGCCAAATTTCACAATGTTTTAACCGAGACAATTTCCCGAATTTTCTGGTTTCTTTCCCAATACCATTTGACTAATGTCACGATTTCTTTCCCAACACCATTTGACGAATTTCGCTTTTTATTCCACAATCGTTTCAAGAATTTCGCAATTTTTTTTATCAAGTATTTGTAAATTTTTCACTGTAAGTGCTTAAAAAAATCCATGTACTGGCCAGTGGCCAGTGAGTAAAAATGTTAATTTTTACCTATAGTTTGTGAGTAATCAATGTCAGATAATGCCAATCATGTATGATTTACCGGTGTTCTGTCAGTAAATGTTTCACAGCCTAAGAGGGACTGCTCAGACGAGGAGGCCAAGTCTGTAGAGCATAGGTGTCCCTCCCGGTACCTTTATTAAGGTTTAAAAAAAAAAAAAAATACAATTTCAGCTAGTGCTGAGCCCGCCGGAAAACGCGACAGGGGGCGGGTGAATCGCAATTGGCCATTATTGCCCGAAATTCACAGAACAAATCCCTCGCTGCCGGAGAACAGATCTCCCTCGCGACACGGGGCAGCGAGGTGCCGAGGTTCTTGAAATGGTTTGAGAATGATGTGCCGCAAAGCACCTGGTTATCAGACAGCAGATAAGCTATCGGGTTGTGCGCCAGAAAAATGCTCTCTCACGACAAGGGGCGCTGTGGCATCGCCAGAGTAACACTATAACTCCACTCGCGACAAGGGGCGATGCCATACGAGGGAATGGGAGTTGCTCTGGGTACAGACTAGCTTGTGAGGTTGGAGATGTGTGCTAAGTATTGGTGGATGTGTTTGAGTTTGTTCAGAAGTGTGGGTCTAGAAAGAATATTTTGAAGCCATCCCTTAGGGGGAGTGGCTGGACGTTTAATGTGCCAGCGTGCAGTAAGTGTGCATTCGTGGTAGGCGTGGGTAGGAGATCCCACCTCGCCACACTCACACCTATCAGATCCTGCACAACCAAATTTGTGGAGGTATGATTTAAAGGGCCCGTGGCCCGTTAGGAAGCTTGCGGTGTATGGTGTGAGGTGATATATGTTAAGTGAGACTTTGGGGATTAGGTCAAACGTGTGAATGCCCTTATCAGTGAGTTCCCAGTACTCCTGCCATTCCGAGATGATCCTGGATTTCAGGACACTCTTGATGAACGACTGGGGCACTGGGAGGTGGTGATCAATGGATGTATACTTGGTGGCTTGTTTTGCGAGTTCGTCCGCGTACTCGTTGCCAAAAGTGCCTTTGTGCGCTGAGACGTGGCCGAGATGTGTTATGTACAAGAGACTTTTGAGTTTTAATTTAATTTTTAGTACGAGTGGGTTAGATGTTCTAGGTGCGTGAATGGCCTGCAGTCCAGACAGGCTATCACTGAAAATAGAGACCTTTGCTCCAGATTGACCCTCTAGCCACTCTAGGGCGGAGAAGATTGCAAATAGCTCTGCCTGGAAAACGGAGTTGTTATCTCCGAGCCTACAGGCCCACTGATGAGTCACCGTGTCTCCTTCCGTGGCGCAGAAGGCTGCTCCCACGCCGGTATCTGTGCGGGACCCATCAGTGAAGATGGTGGAGCAGGTGGCATGGGTGTAGCTATTAAGTTGTGGGTTAACTTGAAGGTGCGATGTCTCTTCCGCAGGGTGGATTTGCCAGCCGTGGACTTTGCGTTCAATGGTTATGTTGGGAAAGAGGTTGTTGGATATGTGGTCCTGTCGAAGTTGTAGGATGGATGCTTTGTTGAATTCATATTTTAAAGTTATTGCTATGGGTGGAATGCCTGTGAGTATTGTAAGTGCATCAGTTGATATTGTACGGTACCCGCGTGAAAGTTGTAATAAGAATATCCTTTGGATTGAAGTTAATTTCGTGAGTGCCTGTTTTGTAAGATTACCCCCCCAGATGCATGCCCCGTATGTTATAATGCGTTCTATTATTGTTAAGTACCAGGTTTTTAAAAGGCTATTGCTTACACCCCTAAATTTAGATCTCAATTTAAGTGAGTTGTGATGATAGGAGATGAGTTTCAATCTTAAGTAATTAATGTGTGGGATCCAGTTAATGTTAGAATCGATTGTTATACCAAGAATTTTGAGTTGTTGTACGTGATGTATGCTAACGCCATAAATCCTCATTACTGGTGGTCTATTGGGATCTAGACGACGTGGCTTATTGAAGACCAATGCCTGGGACTTCCTGGAAGATAGTGTGAGGTGTAGTGTGTCCAGAAGCTGGCAGAAGATGCGAAGGGCTTCGGCAAATGCTTCCTCCAGATGACGGCGAGTGCGACCCGATAAAATGAAGCTAAAGTCATCAGCAAAGGCATAAAGAGTATATCCGAAGCGGTTCAGTTCTTTTAGAAGTATATTTGCTACCAAGAGCCAGAGGATTGGTCCGAGGCAGGAGCCCTGAGGGCAACCCTTCTGTAGCCGGTGGGATGAGGTGCCAGCTCCCCAATTTATGAGGACACTCCTTTGAGACAGATATGAGCTGATGACTCCAGCTATGTTCCCGGGACAGTGAAGTGCTTGTAGTTGTGTGAGTATGTCACGCCATTCCACGTTGTCGAAAGCCCCTTGAATATCGAGTGAGACCAGTGAAGTGTAGTTACCTTTTGCTATGCTATCGGTGCAGGAGGTCATGATGGCATGCAAAGCTTTTTCACATGATCTGCCCTCTCTGAACCCGAATTGCCTTGGATGTAGAAGATTATTTGATTCGAGATAATGAGAGAGCCGAAAAACAATGAGTTTCTCTAACAATTTGCCTAATGTGGGTAGCAGGCAGATCGGGCGGTACGATTTCGGTTCAGAGGGTGACTTCCCTTGCTTTAGGAAATACACTACTTCTCCTTGTCTCAAAACTTCAGGGAAGTAATTGTAACTTAGGCAAAGATTCGCCCAACGCGTGAAGATTTGTGGAAAAATTTTGTGTGTGAGTTTAAGAATTCGGAAATCTATGGAATCAGGTCCGGGTGCTTTTTTATCTTTTAATTTATGTAGTGCTGTCTTTACTTCCGCATTCGTGAATGTTTTGTCTGGTGGAGCAGTAAAATGTATGTCTGTATTATCAGTTGTGGGATATGCCGAAGGGCCGAAGAGTTGTTGTGTTAGGTATTCTAAGTTATTTTGTCTTGATGTTGTGTTTGGAGGTTGTTCAAGCTTAATTTCATCTGGAGTAAAGTACTTGCCGGAGAAGAATTTTTGAGAGGCACCAAAAGAGTTATTATCGCTGCTACAGAACCTTTCCCAAGCCTGCTTCCTTGCTGTCAGGACATTGCGCTTGTGCTGGGCTGCCAGCTTGGTGCGCTTGGCGCCCAGAATTTTTATGTCTGGAGATGACGGATCATTCTGCCTCAGTGCTTTTAATTTGCGACGAAGCGCGGTAAGGTGATTCCTCCCTGCGCTGAGCTCCGGTGTCCAGAATGAGAATGTTCGTGTCTTTTGGACTGCTTTCAGTCGAAAAGAGGCTTTCGCAGCTGTGTGCATGGTTTCAATTAATTTTTTTGTAAAGTCGTTAATTTTGTCTGTGTTATCAATCTCAGCAAGCTGGCTATGTAAAGCCTGTTTGTTTGATTTTATGATGTTGTTAAATTTGCGAAAATTACCTCTCGTAGTATTAAAACGTTTACGTTGAGTATAGAGTGGAGTGGTTTGATATGTGTAGCGAATGTACTTGTGATCGGAGCCACTGAAAATGTCGGAGACAAACCAGGTGGATATTTTGGGAAGTGTTAGTGAGTTGACTAAGGTGAGGTCCGGCCAGCCAGTCGCAATTACCTTGCCCTTGGAATCAAGTCTTTCAAATGTGGCATCCGTGTTGTGTAGATTTGCTATTGCCAGTGTGTGCACTACGAGGTGTTCAGTGAGGAAGTCACCCCGGAGATCTTCATGTCTACAGCCCCATAGTGTGGAGTTAGCATTAAAGTCCCCGCCACAGATGAAAGCCTTCCTTTGAGTGATGAGGTGTTCCCATTCCATAAGGGTGTCCTCAAAGTCAACGGAGGGAG
This sequence comes from Maratus michaelseni, assembly GCA_963931845.1. Taxonomy (NCBI): domain Eukaryota; kingdom Metazoa; phylum Arthropoda; class Arachnida; order Araneae; family Salticidae; genus Maratus; species Maratus michaelseni. The sequence goes on along the minus strand of OZ007598.1, from coordinate 111,037,600 downwards.
CGGCATAAGTTGAGCCGATGAATAACTCTCCTTCCTTCGCTGTGACAGAAATGAACACACTGTTAGCGCCGGTGAAAAGATGAGTGATGACAGGATTAGTGTTCCGGACGACAACATGGGCTGAGTTGCGTTTTGAAGGGAAGATTTTCCAGTTCTTAGGAAAAATTGAGAGAGTACCATTTTTGTTGCAGTGGGCGTCCTGTAGCAGACCAATATCAATATCACTATCGATCATAAATTGTTTAGCATTGGCATTCGCCGCAGTGCTATGATTTAGATTGATCTGTAGAAAATTTAGTTTACCAAGAGGGAGGGGAGGGGGAGAACTAGAATGAGGAAGTGACATCACTGTGTGTGGCTCTGAAATTAAAAGTTATTTAATAAAAATTATTGTAGAAATTTGAACCTGGAAACTGTTCGTTCTCTGTATTCCAGTGCTGTGCTGCAAAGAATGGCAAGTTCATCGGACGGAGCATGTCTCTGTTACATAACAATTGATTAGCTGCATTTTGCTGTGGAACAGGAGGCAGTGTAGCCCTGCGTGGAGGAGGATTTGGCATGAATATTTCATCCAGCCGACGCCTCTCCGCGTCATAGGCCGAGCGGTATGCATCGCATCTTGGATCTGAGGCCTTGTGGTTGGTGCTGAAACAGGTCTTCATATGTTTGTTGTGGAGGTAACAATTAATGCATGTAGGTGCTAACGTACAGCCTTCTGTTGCGTGTTCCTCCCCCCAGGTAGCACAGGCGACAGTGTTACGACAATGGTTTTTGCTGTGATCTAATCCTTGGCATCTTCTGCAACGCTGGATAGGGGTATGGGGACGCAAAATGCAATGTTTTAGCCCAATCAATACACCACCATTACTGATTATGACACGCGACAGTGGAATCGGCATGACTATGAGCCATTTCGCAAGGTTTGGTGATCTGTGCTCCATCTTTTTTATGAAATAGAGTTCGTCCTCGTGCGCTTTGTATTTTGCTAATATACACTCGAGGATTTCTTCTTTTTTGTAGTTAGTTGGGACGCCTAGTAAGATCATTTTTTGTTTTGGTATGGATTTGGTTACGAACGTAAAATGCATTTGTAGGTCTTTATGGCGACCGAGATCACTGATGAGGAGGTTTTTGCAGTTTTCAGTTGTACATTCAATTTCTACATGTTTTCTGAACGGAGTGGTTTTATAGATTGATGAAGCTGGACAGGAAACATGCGCCGACGTTACTTTACGTAGAATTTCGATCCCTGTAATTTTACCGGGGATCAAGTGGCGTATAACTATGGTGCGCCTATGCGGATGGGTTAGTTCTAGTGAAGAGTTCTGTGGAGGAGGTACGTCTTGTAGTGGTGTTGTGAAGGTGCGCTTTTGTGTTGTGTGACTCTTCATGGTTTGCGGGATGTTTCCTGTGGAGCTTTCCGCTTCAGTGGCTAGGTCATCAGGTCCCTCGCTGGCAAAAGCTACGTTTACGGGGTTCGTCTTAATGTTTTCCAGCTCTGTAACTCTTCTGGCCACGTCGCCAAGCTGTTCTGCTACAGAAGACCCGCTCTTTTGACCAAGTAGCTCAAATTGTGCTGCTATTGTTGTGTTTATAGTTCTTTTCAATTCTTCCGGCTGTGGTATATTACTGGTTAGATTGTGAAGCAAGTGCTTGTAATCTTCAGTTTTTTTGGTTTGTACCTCTAACGATAGTTCTAGAGCTGACAGCTGATCCTTAACTTCATTGTCTATCTTTAGCATTTTTGTGAAGGCACTCCTCATGTCGTTCAGGAGATACTCGCTGTTTTTGCTTAGGTCGTTGTCCGAGTCCTCCTTAAAACTTTTGACCAGCTTTCTGCAATACTGGACTAGTTCTCTTACTGTTTTTGGCAGTTTCGTGGTGGAGGCAGCTGAATGGACAGATAGCATGCTGTCAGAGCGTTTTATGTTGGAATTATTTCTAGTCTGCCTTTTATTAATTGGATGAGAAGAGGCGATGGGGTAGTGTACGCTGTCAGTCTCTGAAGACGACATTGTATTATGTCAAAGCAACTGTGTTGCGACTTAGGCAAATTATAGATTGATATTGACTGCAGGTCTCCCTTAAGTCTTGCACAATAAAGTTTTAATACTCAATTAAGGATTTAAAAATAAAGACTAAGAATGGATAAAAATACAATCGTATGGATAATTAGATCTTTGGGCACCAACGCCCCGATCATCCGGACGTCAGGACAACCGCTACGGGTGAAGCAGCATGAGGATAGAATTACAACTAGAGCTAGGGGGAAGAGACGCGACAATCTGTTTGTCATTTCTTGCAACTGCCATCTCCAATTTCTGGTAGCCCAGATAAGGGATATAAAATAATGAGAGTTAGACTTAAAATAAATTGGATTGTAAGGAATTTGAGATAACGGACTGAGCTACATTAAAATACATAGCAGTTCTCAAAAAAAAAAAAAAAAAAAAGTTTATGACCGCGTTGAGATTAGATTTGATACCAATCAGTCCCAAATTAAAGCCCAGCAATTGCGAGGTACAGCCAAATGCCCCATTGGGGTAGCCGTAAAAGTAATTAATAAAAGAAAAAAGAAATTATCAAAATTCCTACTAGCTAACTAAAACAATGAGTGCTACAATTATTGACTAGAAACAAGGGGGAGGGGTGAATTAAAAAAAAATGAAAAAAAAAAAAAAATTAGAGCCCAAAGTGGACAAAACAAGGGGGAAAGAAGAAAAAACAACGTAAAGAAAGAATTAAAAAAAGAAAAAAAAAGAAAAAAAAAAAAGAGAAGAAAGTTATTAAAAATATTACGTGATGAATGGAATGGCCCAAATGGGACGCATCTTTGTCCCTTGCTGAGAATAGGCTAAAACTGCTACGAAAACTCTTGCGGACGAACAAAAACTTAAAATAAAAAGTGAAACAAAACGGATTTAAAAGGGCCCAAATACATCATTAAAGAAAACAGGGACATGGTGCGAACAAAACTGGGGTGGGGGAGATGGAAAAAAACAACAACATTAGATAGTAAATTAATAATTTAAAAAAAAAAAAAAGATTTTTTTTTTTTTTTTTTTTTTCTTCCTTCTTTCTCTTTTTCCCCCTCTTTTCATCAAGTGATTGACATACTACTTTGTGGAGGGTTGCAAATGAAGGAAAGTGTTCAACATAGGGCGGCCCCTTGCTGACAGGGAGTCGGACCTTCTGCTGAAAATACTTCGGACAAAGATTAACTATTGAAAATATTTTAATAAGGGAAAATTGAAAAAAAAAAAAAAAAAAAAGGACAACAGAATGGATTAGATGTGCTCAAGTGCATCATTTTAAGAAAGTAGGGCCCTCGTGCGGACAAAACAGGGGCGGGGGATGAAAGGGAAGAATAGAAAGAGATTATTTAAAAGAAAAAGCATGTTATTGAGATATAGCGCTTGATGGGGTGTTGCAAAAGAAGGGAAGTGGCCCAAATCGGGCATATCCTTGCCCTTTGCTGAGAGTGGGCCAGACCTACAACTGAGAACACTTGCGGGCGAAGAGTAACTACGGTGAAGATTTTAATTAGAGAAAAAATATATATATATATAAATAAATAAAACAAAAATGATAAGGCAAACAGAAAGGATTAAAAGGGCCCAAAATAGGGCCCTGGTCCCAAAACAGGTAGGGGGGGGAGATAGAAAGAAAACATAAGATAGAGAATAAAAAAAAGAAAGTAATTGATATATCACTTTGAGGGCTGTTGCAAATGAAGGGTAACGACCCAAATGGGGAGCAACCTTGCCCCTAGCTGAGAGTGATCCGGCCGGACCTTCATCTGAAAATACTTTGGATAACGAACAACTACGGTGAAGATTTTAATACGAGGAAAAAAAAAAAAAAAGGACAGACGGAATGGATTAAAGGGGGCCCCAAGTACATCATTTTAAGAAAATAGAGCCCTGATGCAAACAAAACAGGGGGTGGGGTGGAAAAGGATAGAAGGTGGAATAGAAAGATATTTAAAGGAAAAAAAAAATATATATATATATATATATATTAATATATCACTTGAGGTGTTACAAATGAAGAGAAGGGCCCAAATGGGGCACAACCTTGCCCCATGCTGAGAGTGGCAAGATTTACTACTGATAACACTTGCGTGCAAAGAAAGACTACGGTAAAGATTTTAATTTGAGGAAGTAAAATAAAGTAAAATAATAATAAAAAAAAAAACAGAACGGATTTAAAGGGGCACAATTACAACATTGTAAGGAAATAGGGCCCTGGTACGGACAAAACAGGGAGGGGGAGATGGAAAGACAACATTAGATAGAGAATATAAAAAAAAGCAAGTAAATGATATATCACTCTGTGTCCTCAAAGGAAGGGAGGGTGCCCAAATGGGGCGCAACCTTGCCCCTTGCTGAGAGTGGGACGGACCTTCTTCAGAAAACCATGGGACAATGGCTGACTACACTAAAGATTTTGTAAAGACGAAATTAAATAAATAGATAAATATATAAAAATAAGACAAAGAGAATAGAATAAAAGGGCCCAAGTACAACATTTTAAGAAAATAGGGCCCTGGTGCGGACAAAACGGGGGGGGGGGAGGGGAGATGGAAAAGCAACCTTAAATAGAGAATTAAATTTAAAAAAAAAAAGACAAAGAGAATGGATTAAAAGGGCCCAGGTATATCAGTTTCAGAAAATAGCGTCCTGACTCCTGGTGTGGATAAAACAGGGGGTGGTGGAAAATGAACAATAGAAAGATAATTGAAATAAAGAGCAAGTTATAGGTATAACACTTGATTGGGTGTTGCAAATGATGGAAAGGGGACCAAATGGGGCGCATTCGTGCCCCATGCTGAGAATGGGCTAGACATATAATGAAAGCGAGTTATTTACTTTATTTCATCCTTTCATAACACTATTACAACAACGTTATTTCATTTATGCACTCCAATCCTTCCCTCCCCCTCCCTTTCCTTTAGACTACCTTTCTACGGACAAGTAAGTGGGGGGGGGGGGGGAGGCAACATTGGAAAGGAAAAAAAAAAAAGCTTTTGACAGATCACTTGATAGGGTGATTCAAAAGATGGGAGGGGCTTAGCCGAGCCTTTATTTGAGAATGGGCCACAACGACTATTAAGCGAAGAAAATAATTATTATTGTTAAAAAGAAGAAAAAAAAAACAATAATTACTAGAATATAAGATATTAATAGAGCAATATAATAATAAAGAAAAGAAAAGAACGGATAACAAGGGTCGAAGACCAGAAATGAATAGCAAGACCCTGTAAATGATAGAATTCCGAGAAATATCTGCCTAAGCTGCGGCCAACAAACACGATGGAAGAAAAAGTAAAAAGCAACACCTTATCCCCATAAATAGAATGGACCAAGTCTTGACCAACAACAACAACAAAAAAAAAAAAAAAACAACGACAGATTTCAAGAAGCTAAAAAAAAAAAAAAAAGAAAAGAAAGAAAAGAAAAGAAAGAAGAAGACTCCTTAACACAGTACCCACTGCCGAAGGTCAGTAGATATATCTATAGACCTTGCCCACTGCCTGCATTTCTCGACCCCTACATTGAAAATCCCCCCGCTTAAACTACCCATGTTGTAGAGAATGACAAATATTAACTTGGCACCGTGCCAAAAGTGAAAAGCAGTTTTGACGGGGAGGGTATATGTTTGTTCAAGAGAGGAAAAGGGAAAAAGAAAACAAATAAATAAATAAAAGGCCAATTAATGGTAACAGACTCAAAAAAGAGGTGAATAAAGAAACAAATACAAATAAAGCACTAAATAAGAGCAAACAATATGCGAGACCCCAACCGGGGACTGATTAAATAAGCTTTGAAATTACTGATAGTAAGAAATTATGTCAGAAAATGTGTTTGAAAGATCATATAATGTCAATAAATAATCGCAAGAACTTGAAACTTATATTTTCTGTAAGCTTATTAGTTACTTTATCACATATGTAGGAGATAAGCTTTAATAGACATTAGAAATAACTTTGAGAGTGCTTGGAACCCGAGAAAAAAGTCAGACAAAATGTGCCCGAAAAAGTAAACAGAGAGTATAAAAAAAAAAAAATAGATAAAAAATATTTTGTTGATTGCAAATAAGACACATAAAAAATTTGAAAAAAGGAAATGACAGAAATATTTCTGAAAAGTACGTACAAAATGGTACACAAAGACTACAAGTTTGAATAAATAAACACTGAAAAAAAGTTAATTATTTAAGAAGAAAGGACATTAAACGCTGAATTTAGTAAAGTAAACATTGCATAACAGAAAAAAAAAAAGATTTTCTCCGAGTCCTTGTCACTCTAATTTACAAATAAACACTATGCAACACCAGAAATATATATAACTTAGCAAAAGTGAGCATTTTTACCATAGAATTGAAAATTTGTTGAAAAAAAAAAAAAAAAAAAAAAAAAAAAAGGAAATTGTTTCCTTTTTTTTTCCCCCCAGAAATCAAAGTTAAACAATGCAAAAAACACGCATTAAAAATTTGAAAAAGGTAATGACAGAGATATTTCTGAAAAGCCCTGTACTCTAATTTACAAGTAAACACTATGCAACACCAGAAATATATAAGACTTAGCAAAAGTGAACATTTACCATAAAATTAAGCATTTGTTGAAAAAAAAAAATAAATAAAAATATTTATTGCCAGAAATCAAAGTTAAACAATGCAAATAACACACATTAAAAATTTGAAAAAGGTAATGACAGAAATATTTCTGAAAAGCCCTGTACCCTAAATTGCAAGTAAATACTATGCAACACCAGAAATATATATAACCTAGCAAAAGTGAACATTTTACCATATAATTATGCATTTGTTGTATAGAAAAAAGAATAAATAAAAAATTTATTTGCCAGAAAACAAAGTTAAACAAACTTTAAAATTAAGATTGACAAGCCTTAGTAGCAATTTTAGGAGATGGCAGTTGCAAGTACCGGCAAACAGATGTATTGGGGAAAACAAACTCAAAGAACAATTAATAATTGTCCGAGAAGCATGCTGCTTACCTCCTTAAATGTAGCTAACATGTTCATCTTTCAGGAATGACACAGGGAGCCAGGCCTGCGGATCTAGGGAGGGCGCCTAGCCTTGCATTGTGGATTGCGGGAGCACCTACTAAACGCGTCTTTCCCCTACGACCGAAAGAACGGGACTCGTCAGTAAATGTTAATCTCGCTTAAAGTTTTGCATTGCATACTTTGTTTATGCATACACATATGCATAGGCTTCGTCAATATCATGATCACAAAATTCGCCAAATGATTTCCGAGAAAAAAATCGGGAAATTCGCAAAATAGTTTCCGGAAAATCTTCACCAAATGGTTTCGAAATTCGTCGAGCGACCACGGAAAAAAATCTCATTTTCCATTCAATCACTGCAATTGGCGAGTGTGACTATTAAGTTTCGCCAATGGTGGCAATAAAGTCAATCGTCAAATTTTCAGTATTACTCGCCGAGTGCTAATTTTGTCCTATATCACAAACTGTATTTAGAAACACTATAATGACAAAATGATTATTGGATCAATATATGGAAAAGTGTGTAGTGTATATAAATGCATGCTGCATTCACTGACGTTGTATAATGAAAATTGTGTATGATTTATCGCTGTTGTGCCACTAAATGGTTTTTCCATTTATTGGCACAACAGCTACAAATGTGTATCAGATGAAAGAAATTCTGTGAGTGCATGTGCCAATGTAACTCAGCCAATTGCCGGTCCCGAACCTAGCTTTAATTCCAGATGGGTTTTTTTACTTATTTCAATTATTCTGCAAAAATTTCAAACATTTTAAAGCAGCTATGAATTTTATTTTTATGGTACTATTAAGCTGTTTGCCATCAACTTTTGACGGGTTCCATCTTGTAATTATTTATAAAAAAAAATCCAGAATGCGTCAAGTAATATAACTTCTTCCGAGTTACTCACGTTTCGACCAAGCTTGCTTTATCAGTTTCTTAGTTTCTTAAACTAAGATATTTTCAAGATTTGAATGATTATTTATAAAAAAAATCCAGATGGTTTCTTAAATTAAAAAACATTCTGAATTTTTTACCATATTATTACCCATATTTCTAAAAAGCTTTCTTTGTCATTTTCTTAATCTAAGAAACTAAGTTATTTTCAAGATTTAAATAATTATTTATAAAAAGAAAAATCCAAAATGTTTCTTAATATACAAAAAATGTAATATAACTTCTTCCGAGTTACTCACGTTTCCAAAAAGCTTTCTGAGCATGATAAATTAACAGCATAACAATTAAAATTAAAATTAATATATCCTTGTTAACAAATAGTACTATTTGACACATTAGAAAATATAATAGCGCAATGGCGTTCGTATCGTTTTCAGCAATATGGAAGGACATTTCAAGTAAATATTCATATTGTTTTAAAATACAATGTAAATTCACCGATATATCTCGTTTGATTCAAGGTTCATTTGCAGAAACCGACCAGGTCAGTGGGCGAAGACTTCTAATTACTGCTTAAAAATCATTAATTCTCTTTGAAAATTTAACAGAAGACTTAGAGGAATTATTATAACTATAAAATGAACTGAACAAAAGAAAATATTATTTATTGTATTTTTAAGAAAAATAGCTAAAGAAAGAGGGATTTCGTCCCAATATACCACTGATCTTGCAAATTGAAAAGTCGAAAAAGCATATGGAAAATCTAAACGTTCTTCATCACTTTTAAATTCAGAAAGTTCAATGAAATCTTCAACATTTACAGAATCACCATATAGAGCCCAGTCCTCAACGTATTCAACTTTATTTTCTTCACCTGAAGTGTCGACTTATACACCAAATACACTGCAAATATGGTATTTGAGTGTTTAAAAAATAGGGTCGACTTATAACACCTGATCTACTTATATACGCCAATAATATTTTTCTGATTATTTTGTTTTCTTTTTCAGTAATGTTATGATTGTTTTAGTATGCATGTATCTAAAACATTTGAAAAGCTATGTGTTAATATTAAAAATATAGAGGATAATATTGATGAAATGACGTTTGTTTTCTCCAATTTTTTAAGATAATTCCCTTTTCTATTGAATAATAAATTTTTCCATATTTAGACGATTTTCCGTAATATTTTTCATTCATCGTCTTTATGATATAACGATATTTAATTTGTTCAAATTGCAGAACATTAAATATAGAAAGTAGAATTATTTTTCAAATAAATGTCCCGAAATATTCAAACCCTATATGGTGAATTGAGTTATATATATATATATATATATATATATATATATATATATATATATATATATATATATATATATATTATTGTTCTGCACTAAGACATACATTTTTATCCAGTCACGTATTCCATTCATGCGTGTTCTCTTTTCTTATAATTGTTCTTCTCGTAGGGTAGACCAGGGCACGTTTACGCAGTGCACTTTTTCCGAAACCAGTTATAACTGGCGCCCCACCAGTCATAACAGATTGATGCTGCTCCCTAGCGGGTATTCTCACAAGTTTTTGAGCGTCAGTCGAGCTTCGGTCTTGCATGCGGAAAGGATAACCTGTTTTCTTTCAAGGTGAGTAAATTTGGTGTTGAACTTATTGAAACTTAATGTGAACTAATAATACTTAGTTAAGGATAAACAAATATATGAACATTAGCAGAATTTTATCCTTTTTTGAGAACTGTATTTGTATGAACAGAAATGTTATTAATTTTCGTTGCACGTTAAAAATAAATCCAAACATGGCGACGGGGCATGTTTACGCATTGACATCGGGGCACCTTTACGCAAGTTCTTACTGTGAATACCAATTCAAACAAGTTGGAAATTGTACGTCAAACGTGACAAACGAGGTGCGTTCGTACTGTAGATAGTTATATAAATATTCAGATCTTGATGATTTTGAATTCTGTGAAATGAATTATATCGTCTGCAGATTAATTTCTGTCATATCTCGGTCGCTTGACGATTAAACTTCGGAAGCTCCTATAACAAAAAAGCACCGATTTAAAAAAAAAAATTCAAATTTCTTAATAAATATTTTTATTAATATCTCCTAAAGTTTTGATTCGATTTTAATAAAATTTGAAATGTCTCGACAAAATTCTGCAAAGATAATATATCTTAAATCTCAAACCATTCGGTTGGGTAGTTTGTGTGTTGTTATATGCGGACGGACGGACGGACGGACGGACGGACGGACGGACGGACGGACAGACAGACGGACGGACGGACGGACAGACGGACGGACCAAGCGACGACAATAGGTGCTACGTATTTACATAATTACGAACGCACCTAAAAAGGACAAGACTGGGTTCAATGTGTTAGATGCAAAAGGTGGTCCCATGACAAGTGTGCAAAAGGAAATACTTTATTTTTTGTTTGTAAAAACTGTAATAGTGATGATGAAGATGACTAAATAGTTTCTGTTTTTAACTAGCAATAAGCCCTATGTTTTTCGTTTAGCCTACAAAATGTTCTTTAATTAATTCTCTTTATTTTTTTTTTGTTTTTAAACAGTGTTTTAAGTTATAAATAAAACATCTCAATTTGATTAAATATTTATTTCACTTACTCTTTGGTGTCACTTAGAATATGCGTAAATTTGTCCCGTTTCCGGGGCAAGTTTACGCAAATGACTTGGACCTAAAAGATTTTTTTTTGGGGTTAAAAAGACAAATAGGGCAACAACTGAATACAGAAATTTTGACTTTATTAACTGCTTTATAAAACCTCAATGTCTAAAATTTTCTAAGTTAAAACATAAAAATTAGAAAATTCATTGGAAAAATTCGCGTAAATGTGCCCCGGTCTACCCTACCACCTAAAAATATTTTAAAAATTTAAAATACATAAAAATTCTGCTATCACGTTTTGTTATTTTCTGGAAACAAAAATAATTAATTGTTCGTTTGAAACGTAGGGCTATTTAAAAATGCTGTTCATGTGGCACATGTAAACTTGAATTTTGTAAATTAAAAACCTGCTTTATCTGAAATAGGTATTCTGTTCTTTCTTAGACAACACTCACAGCTTGACACGAATAGTAATCCTCGTCAATACATGAATAAGAAACTGTGTTTTTGCTGCTACAGGTATAAAAAGCTAAATTTTAACACTGGAAAAATTCGTGTAGCAAATAATCCATTTAACACAGAATCTGTTAGGTAAAGGTTCCGCTTATGGTAAGTTTTTTTTAATGAGTATAAACTCTAGTTTAAACTAAACTAAAATTCCGCAGCGCTACAATACGATAAAGATCGTATCCTGATTTTTTTTTTCTTTTTTTTTTTTGACGACGGGTTACGAGCTGCTACAAATAACATATTTCTCAGTCACATGGTCAGTCTTTTGCAGAATTCCTTGTGTTTAGTTCCAGATCAAAGTTTTTACTCATTTTATCCTCACCCAGAGTTTTAAGATTGAGTGAACCTTCTAAAGGCCGGAGACAAACATGGGACCTGTAGTGTAGCACCGAGGTGCGTATATATCATATGTCCCGGTTCCGAGGTTAATCTGCTGCCGGATTCCTAATATTTAGTTCTCGAGAAATGTTTGTACACATTATATAGTCCCAAAGAATTTAAAGATCTCAATCTTTAAACACTTCGGGACTATAAAATGAGTGAAGTGTGTAGAGAAGTATCTACATTCATCTAACAACCGCCTGGAATTACCGACTAAAAACATCAACAACACTGTGGTTAACATAATCTCTCTATTACAAATACTTCATTTACAATACCTTATGTTACGTCTGAATTACAGTATTCCTTCTTCCGTAGTCAAGGAACGACGAGTGAAGAAATTAATTTTTTCCGTATTCGGGGATTGGCGACATGCATTATTCAGTTAACCTCGTTCCTTGAGCGGAGTTTTAGTGAAGTGGGTTAGCGACGTGGAGTTGAACATCTAAACTTAGCTCATTGTTTTGTTTTAAAAAATACAAGAACTTGCCGAAGGAATAAAGTTTCTTTTATTATCCTGAGAGAGTTTTCCTTTTATTATTCTGAGAGAGGATATTTTTTTCTTGTTTTTAGGGAGTTCTGAACAGATGGCCTACTAGTTGTAGGGGCTTCTTCTCTATAATAGCACGCTCCGCGTGTTTTGTAGGTTGATCGTGGGAACCCGCCACATACAAGAAAATGGAATTGCTGATGTGCAGAGAACAAAAGAAGTGAACACGACGGAGGTAAAATAGCCTGCTGCGCTACGCAATGGCTCTGACAGTCTCAATTTCTGTAAACAGATTATTTTGGCTCCAGAAATCTTCCAAGTAGTTGAAAATAATATATTCAACCAGATTAGAATATTCTTGTTGGCAAACACTGGCACCACTCCTAGTGTCCATCCGAAACGGTTCAAGATAGTAGCCCAGCAAGTGATACCCATTCATAGAATATCGACATCCCCAAGTTAACGCGTCAGGGAAAACTGCTTGCAATTATTAGTTCTGCGGAAATGGCTCTACAACTTATGATATCAACACCTCGGGAGCATCCCAGTAGTGCCTGTCATACAATACGAAAGTATCACAACGAGATTTCTCCATCATGATATCCCTACAGATATTCCGTGTGCGGAAATCGCTCATTATCTCATAGAAGTAGGTATATACGTCTGGGAAATCCGACGCTGTTCCAGAAACATACAAGGAACAATAACACCAACAACAACTGTGTTAAATATGAAAATAGGCACACATCTCTTGCAGGAGATAAAACTATGGTACCAGAATCACAGTATTAATTTATTTACCGATTGTCCAAGAAATTGACAGACCAGCTGGGCCTTTAATCATTCCACAAGTAGCTATCGCAAAGAAAATATTTGTCGCAATTGTGAGACGGCACATATGGATGACCGTGTGATCATACTTAACCTACCTGTGCGTTATGCCAGGGACCACATACGACTGCGAATAAGTCATGCATCAAATACGAGGAGGATGGAGAGAATGGACACGAGAGGATACCCGTTCCTTCAACATGGCAGGTGCTGTTCAGATAGCACCAGTCCAGTTCAGGCCCACTCGAATCAGAAAATGCTTTGAAATTATGCAAGAACAGATGAATCAATTTGTACAGACGTACGCGACCAATGATCAGGTTATTAAGCAAATTACTCCGGGCAAGTCCCTTTCATCAGCCCAAGCTGGTGAGATGCTCAGGCCTTGATTCTCACTATCGTCCTCTCACCCTCTCTGCTACGGCGTTCCTATGCAGGAAGGAAGGATCATGGACTTCGTAGTAGACTGCAGTCTTTTTGGTAATCTCTTGGAACGATCACGCGGTCAATTTATCCTTTATTCCTAACTGGATTGGTTGAAAAAGCCCGAAAACTCTAAAAATCAAATAATACTATCTTCCAATCAAATTTTCTTCCCCGCATTAATCTACAGAGGCAAACATGGGATCTGTAGTATAGAACCGAAATGCACTAAGCAGTAAAGACATTAGCACTTACTCTACGATTTTTTTTAATGTAATTATAATGTATGTTGACACAAATTTGACTATGTGATACCTTAAAGAAACTTTCAATTTCTTTTTTGTTTTCTTTTCTTAATTAGATTTAGCATTTCGACACTTTTGAATTTTATCATGCTTTGATAACCATTTGAGGAAATGTTACAGTAGACGCCCGATTATGCTAGAGACTTGGTTAGCCGACAAGCCTCACATGTTTCATCATTAGGCTGTAGTCCAAAATTTTGAAAGAAAAATTATAATTATTTACACAAAGCCTTAAATATTATTAAAAAAGTGCAATGTAGATTAGAAATAGTGTTAATTATTTTAACACATTGTACGTTTTATTAAATAATACATAATGTGTGTTTGCACAATAATGCTTTAAAAAGATTGATATTGTTAAGGAAATAGTGAGAAATTCTCAAAAACACTCTGGCATAGCATAGGCCTCATCTCATGCAACAAACAAACGGACCAACAAAGTGAAGTGTTATAGGCCGACAAGGTCAGATAACTGTTTCTGTTGCGTTTGTCCGACGTTTTTGCTTTTAAAAGTTCATTCATAATATAATGATGTGATCATTTTGTAAGATGTTTTATTTAAATCCACGAGAAATCTTTTTGACGATTCTAACTGCAACGCCAAATTACAGTGCATAGATGTCATCCAGTGTTTCATGCTAATAAAATGAAGTTCTAGTGTTTTGTTTATTGTGCCATCTTACGTAAAAATCCAGATTGTACTTTACTCAAAAAGAAATTACTGCATGAAAATCGAGTTTAGTGGTAATTCATCTGGTGTTTTTACAATGGAGATTACAACAATCTCCTTTTAAAGTGTTGAAATATAGAAAATACTCAACAAGTAATGAAAGTGTTAACTGTCTAAGAAAAATGAGCCTAATATTACTAAATTTTGTTCAGCTAAATGTTGATGTAAGAAGATTAGAAAGAAAGATCTCGAAAAGAGTATTATGCACATGTCAAAAATACAATGCGTAACTTGTCCATCGCAAAAAAACGCTGAATACAGCACTTCTCACTAAAGCCATTATCTGTATAATAGTAACTAAGATCTTATTTATTATTCCATTTATATATATATTTACTGTATAATTTCATCTTTTATATATATGTGTTTTCTTAATAAATATATAATCCATAATAATCTCATTTAAGTATCCTCTATTTAAGTTTTTGTGTGTTTATTTTAATATGTTAATTCATAGAAGTAATTTTTCCATGTTTCTAATTTCATTTACAGCAAAAGAAATAATTAAGTAATTAATTTAAAAGTAATCATTTTCTTTAATTCATTATTTAAAATCATGTAATTTATACTCTTCTATATCAATGAAATCATTCCACTATATGGTCAAAATATAATAAAATAAAATAATGTAATATCATAAATCATAACTAAACTCTAAAAATCAAATAATACTATTTTCCAATCAAATTTTCTTCCCCGCATTAATCTACACAGGCGAACATGGGATCTGTAGTATGAAACCGAAATGCACTAAGCAGTAAAGACATTACTGCTCTTACTTAGCTCTTACTTGGCACTTACTCTACGATTTTTTTAAATGTAAGTATAATGTATGTTGACACAAATTTGAGTATGTGATACCTTAAAGAAACTTTCAATTTCATTTTTCTTTTCTTTTCTTAATTAGATTTAGAATTTCGACACTTTAGAATTTTATCATGCTTTGATAATCATTTGAGGAAATGTTACAGTAGACGCCTGATTATGCGAGAGACTCGGTAAACCGACAAGCCTCACATATTTCATCATCAGGCTATAGTCCAAAATTTTGAAAGAAAAATTATAATTATTTACACAAAGCCTTAAACATTATAAAAAATGCAATAAAGATTAGAAATAGTTTTAATTATTTCAACACATTGTAAGTTTTATTAAATAATACATAAAGTGTGTTTCACAATAATGCTTTAAAAAGATCGATATTGTTACGGAAATAGTGAGGAATTCTCAATCACAATCACACCTGAAAATTTTAATTACTGTTGAATGCAAAATGGCTTGAAATTGGAGCATTTTAACTTTTATTAGTAATAAACGTTAATACAGAAAATATAGCCCCCCCCCCCCCTTGACTTTAAAGTTATTTGTAATTTTAAAGGGCCGTTATTTTTAAATGAATAAACAAATCTTCTTGACTAACGCATTCATCCAGGTATTTATTTTTAAAAAAGGGATTAACCTTCACACCCAGAGAAAAGTTTTGTTGAATAAACAAAAATTTGGTTGGCCCAACAAAACTTTCCGTTTAAGGTAAAGCTAGGATAGTCTGCGCACAATTCAAAAGAATAGCAATAAAAAATCTAAATACAGTAAACCTCCATAACGGACACTCCCGAATAGCGGACACCTCTATTTAACGGACACTTTTTCAATCCCCACTCCCAAAACCTAAATTTTTCTATGTTTAACCTCTAAATAGCGGACATTCCGAATAGCGGACAGAAGTTTTGGCGATAAAGGATGAAAAGTGATTTTTTAACGTGAAAGAAAATGGGGAAAAAAGTAAAAAGCCTCTAAATTTATCAGGGCCATGTGTGACAAATGTTGTGACCACAGATGAAAGTAGGGGGTCGCCTTCGGAATCTCCCAATTTCGCAATGTATTTTGTACGTCGATTACTGTTTGATTCTTGAAATTTAATTGACATACATTATTCAAAGCTTCAAAATATGTTAACACCAATTTTATCATTTTCAAAATATATTGAGTTCTACATACTCTGATTTTAGTGTCTTGTTTGTGATTGTTTCGAAAATGGCCTCAAAACGAAAGCGATTAACTTTAAAAGGAAAATTTGAAATTGTAAGTATACGTGAATGTGAAAAACAGAAATTGAGTTTACGGATACTTGCCGAAAATTTAAAAACAAGTTAAACACAAGTGCGAGAGATTTTACGAAATAAACAAGAAATAAGGAATTTGTGAATTACTTACTAACTCTGACTCTAACACCAAAAACGTGAAATTGCGGGATACTGATTCCATTAAAATTGGTTCTACAATTCTGAATTGGTTTACTTCACTTCGTTCAAAAAATTCCTATCAGTGGGCCTTTGATTCAGGAAAAGGCGTTAGAAGTCGAAAAAGAACTCGATTACATGATTTTAAGGCTGGAAAAGTTCCGGTCCTTTGAAAACAACATGTGATAAAGCAAAATCTGTAGTTCTTAACCCTTTCAAGGGCAAGCACTTGTGCTCCTGTAACGTTGAATTCCCACCGGAATTTAGGAAAGAATTTAGTTCAAAATAAGAACAAGGAATTTTTCAACTTTTTCTCGTCAAAGTTAAAAAAGTAAAATTTAATTAAAAGTTTCTGGTTTGAATCAGATTAAAATTAGGTGGTATATAATATATACCACCGCCCCTCAAAGGGTTAAAAATGTGGATGTTGGCATGAACGACTGCAATCAATTCGTAAAGATTATGAGGAGAGAAACAATTTTAATGCCGATGTAATCGGACTCTTTTTCAGAATTTTTCCGAATAAGATCTTGTGCTATAAAAAGGAAGACTGTATCGGCGAAAAAATGTCAAAAGGGCGACTTACTATTTTATTACCGTAATTTCCGGCGTATAATCCGCGGATCAAAGAATCATGTTTCAACTCGGAAATTTTATTTTATAAAATTTAACTTATTAGATCGCTGTAAACATTTGACTTCAATTATTGAATAAAATTTCTGGGTCGAAACATGATTGTTTGATTAGCGGATTATACGCCGAAAATTATCGTATGTTGCAATGTATTAGGATAATTTAAAATCTCTCTTATAAATGAAAAATCTCTAAAACCCATTTGTTTCTCAAAGAACATCCAATTTAATAAATTTGGTGTTATGTGGAGAGCGAATAAAACAGCGTGGATGGCCAGTTCTTTAGTGATTAAATGGTTAACTTCCTTTCATAATAGGATAAAAAAACAAAGAAAAATTCTCTTGTTTTTGCACAATGCAATTTTTCATCCAAAACATTTGAAATTGGGCAATGTTAAAACTGTGTTTTTTCCCCCAAACACAACTTCCGTATGCCAGCTTCTTGATCAAGGTTTTGTACACAATTGTGAAGCCTTGTACAGAAAGCTTTTAAGGCACACTCTTTCTAAGTTAGATTCTATGAATACACTTGAGAACTGCCTAAAATTAGTTAATGTTCCCAACGTGCTCGAATTTAAATTTCTTCAACAGTAAAAAAAAAAAAAAAAAAAAAAAAAAAAATCAGAAAGCGTACGACAATATTTCAGAAAAGCAGGCTTTATATTAAAAGAAAATGAAACACATATTTCCGATAGAAACGAAGAATTAAGCGCAATAAGTGAATTAATGAAATGTATCAGGAGTAAAGAAACTGGCAAAATGTTCATCAACATTTATGATGACCTGCCGAGGCTATTATATTTCTTCAGAATATTCGACAAAAGCTGACTCTATTACTGATATGAATCAGAATACTGAAACTAGGGGATGTTTCTTGCAATATCAAGAATTTCCAAAAAGCGGCAAAATAGAATGAAAAGTTACACATTTCGTTTTTGTTTTTGTTAAAAAAGATGATTTAGAAGGATTAACACTACTGATAGAATTAAAACTTCACACAGAAAACAAATTAAATGTAATCGTAAGCAAAAACAAACTTTTGTAACAGATTTTTTTCGTAAGAATGTAATAAACAGTGGAAAATGTATGTACAATATCATTTCAGTTTTATTGCTTCAAAAAATAATTTTAATTTCTGATTAATCATATAATAGAAGTTCTCGGGCATATAACAGACAATTAATGAAACATTAAGCATTTCTTAACTGTTTTGTGAATCTCTGAGGTTTTCCCAATAACGGACACTTCCGAATAGCGGACAATTTCTGCGCTCCCGAGGTGTCCGTTATTTAGAGGTTTTACTGTATTAATTTTTTTTCTAAATTATCCATGAATAATTTTTGCTTCATTTTTTTAATGCATTTCCATTGCTATTTTGTTGTTAGGTTGATATTTGATAGAACAGTTGTAATAAAACCAAGAAAGTTATTTTGCGCAATCTCTCCTTACAGGGTTGGTGTGATTGCGCACATGGGTAGGACAGATTGTTACTACTAATAACTGCAATTAAATTGTTGACAATAATAAATACACTTAAATGACATTGCTGTAAGGTTTTTGAGAACAAATTTTATTGTATTCGGAGTGAATATTTCAACCTAATGCTTAAAGAATCAGAAAAAGGAAAAAATTTTAAAAACGATTAAAAAATTTTAATTAAAGGAAAAAAAATTAAAGAATCAGAAAAAGCAAGTCCAGATAAGATTACAAAATAAATTTATGTAACTTAATAACACGTTTAACTTAAAATTAGTCCATTTTCATTTTTCATTTTTTATGCAAATTTACCAATAAGCTGCGTAATCTCTCCTAGAATGGAAACTAATGGGAACACCGCGCCATCTCTCCTAAGTAGCAGATGCGCAAACACTCCAATTTCGGTAGGAGAGATTGCGCGGCCTTTTATTTAAACATGGGCGCTACTAAAACGAACCGTTGATGTTCACATTGTTAGTCTAGATTAGTAGCTTATGAGAAATCGTTTAAATTTAAAATATTATGTACTACTGACATTGTATAGAAATTCTGATGAATAGCTATGAAAATTCAAGCACTTACTTTGGGAAAACAAATCAAAATAGCAATACTTTATCTTAGACGCTCAAAGCAATCAACGTGCACTTTCAAGTAGACACTCCACTACTATTGTTCTACAACTACGAAGTCGCTGCGCTCTCACTCTACTCCTTCCCCCCCGTACCTCTATGTGCGCAATCTCTCCTGGCCTTACCTTACTTGATAAATATATCTCTCTGTTTGAAAAGGTAATGAAATCTTCGTAATTCACTTAATATTTCAACTAACAGAAAATTTATAAAATTTATACATTTATTCATTATTCAACTAAAATGTTAAAGGATTTATGTCTAATTTTTTAAAAAATTCTAAAAGAAATGTGAAACGAAAAAAAAGTAAATTTAAGTAGGTAGTAATTCGAATATCAGCAAAAGGAATCTAAAATCAAACATATTTTTACATTATTTTAATTGCTTTGCTTCTCCGAATTTTCACAACTTTTTCTTTTAGCTGAAGTAAGATATTTTTGTATATGTAGTTTTTGCATTTTAATGTGTTTTTCTTTAATGGAACTATCTTATCTAAGGACTGTAAGGCAAATAAATAATTCGTAACGAATTTGAAAAACGAAATTGAAATTTGCGAAATGGTGGTAAAATATTAATGTTTCCACATTTCTTAATAATTTCTAATTGCAGAAAATCAGTGTGTCATTTTGTACATTTAAACTTCCAAAATTACTTTAATCTGATGGAAATTTATAATTTAGTTAATGGAAAATGCACTTGATAATTAATTCTCCTGGTTTGACAAGGTAATAAAATGTTCGTAATTCACTTAATATTTCAACTAACAGAAAATCTATAAATTTTATACATTTAATCGTTATTTAATTAAAATGTCGAAGTATTTACGTTTAAAATTTTTAAATGTTGTAAAGGAAATGTGAAACGGAAAAAGTATATTTAAGTAGGTAATAATTTGAATATCAACATAAGACAATCTAAAATCAAACATATTTTTACATTATTTTAATTGTTTTACTTCTCCGGATTTTCACAACTGTTTCTTTTAGCTGAAATAAGATATTTTTGTATATGTATTTTTTGTATTTTAATGTTTTTTTTTCTTTAACGGGACTATCTTAAATAAGATATTTTTGTATATAATTTTTAATTTTTAATGTTTATTCATTCATTTATTATTATTATTTTTTAATGGAACTATTTTATCTAAGGATGGTAAAGCTTTCTAGCGAATTTGAAAAACGAAATGGAAATTTGTGAAATGCTGGTAAAATATTAATGTTTCAACGTTTCTTAATAATTTCTAATTGCAGAAAATGAGTGTGTCATTTTGTACATTTAAGTTTTCCAAAATTACTTTGATCTGATGGGAATTTCTAATTTAATTAACGGGAAATGCACTTGATAAATATTTCTCTCTGTTAGAAAAGGTAATGAAAACTTCGTAATTCACTTAATATTTCATCTAACAGAAAATTTATAAAATTTATACATTTATTCATTATTTCATTAAAATGTCGAAGTATTTACGTTTAAAATTTTTAAATGTTGCAAAGGAAATGTGAAACGGAAAAAGTATATTTAAGTAGGTAATAATTTGAATATCAACATAAGACAATCTAAAATCAAACATATTTTTACATTATTTTAATTGTTTTACTTCTCCGGATTTTCACAACTGTTTCTTTTAGCTGAAGTAAGATATTTTTGTATATGTATTTTTTGCATTTTAATGTTTTTTTTCTTTAACGGGACTATCTTATCTAAGAACTATGAGACAAATAAATAATTTGTAGCGAATTTGAAAAACGAATTTGAAATTTGTAAAATGGTGGTAAAATATTAATGTTTCCACGTTTCTTAATATTTTCTAATTGCAGGAAAAGAGCGTGTAATTATGTACATTTAAGCATTCCAAAATTACTTTGATCTGACGGGAATTTCTAATTTAGTTAACGGGAAATGCACTTGATAATTAATTCTCTCTGTTGGACAAGGTAATGAAATCTTCGTAATTCACTTAATATTTCAACTAACAGAAAATTTATAAAATTTATACATTTATTCATTATTCAACTAAAATGTCAAAATATTTACGTCCAATTTTTTTAAAAACTGTAAAAGAAAAGTGAAACGGAAAAAATGAAAATTTAAGTAGGTAGTAATTTGAATATCAGCATAACACAATCTAAAATCAAACATATTTTTACATTATTTTAATTGCTTTGCTTCTCCGGATTTTCACAACTGTTTCTTCCAGCTTAAATAAGATATTTTTGTATATAATTTTTAAATTTTAATGTTTAATTATTCATTTATTATTATTATTATTTTAAATGGAACTATTTTATCTAAGGATGGTAAGGCTTTCTAGCGAATTTGAAAAACGAAATGGAAATTTGTGTAATGCTGGTAATATATTAATGTTTCCACGTGTCTTAATAATTTCTAATTGCAGAAAATGAGTGTGTCATTTTGTACATTTAAGTTTTACAAAATTACTTTGATCTGATGGGAATTTCTAATTTAATTAACGGGAAATGTAAGGTAAAGCTAGGATAGTCTGCGCACAATTCAAAAGAATAGCAATAAAAAATCTAAATATTAATTTTTTTTTCTAAACTATCCATGAATAATTTTTGCTTCATTTGTTTTTTATGCATTTCCATTGCTATTTTGTTGTTAGGTTGATATTTGATAGAACAGTTGTAATAAAACCAAGAAAGTTATTTTGCGCAATCTCTCCTTACAGGGTTGGTGTGATTGCGCACATGGGTAGGAGAGATTGTTACTACTAATAACTGCAATTAAATTGTTGACAATAATAAATACACTTAAATGACATTGCTGTAAGGTTTTTGAGAACAAATTTTATTGTATTCGGAGTGAATATTTCAACCTAATGCTTAAAGAATCAGAAAAAGGAAATAATTTTAAAAACGATTAAAAAATTTTAATTAAAGGGAAAAAAATTAAAGAATCAGAAAAAGCAAGTCCAGATAAGATTACAAAATAAATTTATGTAACTTAATAACACGCTTAACTTAAAATTAGTCCATTTTCATTTTTCATTTTTTTATGCAAATTTACCAATAAGCTGCGTAATCTCTCCTAGAATGGAAACTAATGGGAACACCGCGCCATCTCTCCTAAGTAGCAGATGCGCAAATACTCCAATTTCGGTAGGAGAGATTGCGGGGCCTTTTATTTAAACATGGGCGCTACTAAAACGAACCGTTGATGTTCACATTGTTAGTCTAGATTAGTAGCTTATGAGAAATCGTTTAAATTTAAAATATTATGTACCGGATGTCCTAAAAAGGACTGACTGATTTTAAAATTCAATAACTTACAAACGGGGACAGATATTTAAAAAACTCTTGCAGGAGAGTAATGTACGATGTCAGGAGTTTTTTTACTGCGATTCCCGGTTTTAGTTTGAATTTTCATCAATAGATGGCGCTGAGTGCAATAGGCACTCAATTGAGACCAAAACTGAAATCAGGAGGTTACATGTATGGAGTGGGTCATATTCATCAATACAATTTTTTTAGGGCCCGATTCTGAACACAGACGGTATGATTTCAATATTGTCGGAGTCGGAGCAACAATAGAAAGAGAACTGTTTGCACGGAAATGATTTCTTCCAAATCGAAATGTGTAACGACAATGTTCAAAATATCGAATTTTTTTAAACTTGTTAAATTTGAAGAAGGATAAGTTTTTTTGATAATGAGTGTCTCCTTTATCAATCAAATTTACTCTTTCTGAAACTTTCCAACACAGTTGAAAAGTTTTTATGATGTTTTACACTCACGCACCGATGTTTGGTGACTTTTTGATTGGTGCGATTTCCAAGCCCGTGCCAAACCAATAACTTAATACAATAGCCAAGTTGCCGTATAAAGTAAAAAATTCCCGAAATTTGGCGACTTTTTTCCTTTTTATAACCGATTTTTAAAAAAACTGTGCGTGAGTGTAAGACATCATAGTCCCATTGCTCTAACTTGTGTAAATATATTCGAATTGCCATGTATGCATCTGATATACTATATTGAGGTTTACCATGGCATGCTCTGTATTAAAAATGAAGTTTGTAGCAATTGTGGTTCATTTACAGAGACACTTAAAATAATGCCGTTTTATGGTCTATGGGATAAATCATTTGCAGTGTATTTTAATGATGTTACGCTATTTCAAAGTTATTGAAAATAATATATAGCGCTGAAGTGCACTACAAGATGCTTACTATCGAATATTGTATGTGTAGAACTTATAATTCGGTTACAAAGCCACCCAAAATAATTTCATTACATGATGCATACATGGCAAAAAGTCGTTTACGGTGTATATTAACGATGTTACACCGTTACAAACATAATGAAATTGATTTACATATATGAAGAGCACTAAAACATGCTTTCTGTAAAATATGGAGTATTAAGTATTTATCATTCATTTACAAGGCTACGCAAAAAAATTCGGTTACATAATGATTTACGGGGAAAAAATGTTTGAAGCTTATTTTAATTATGTTACAGTGTTTCTAATATAATGAAACTGATATACATTATTGAGGTTTACTAAAAGATACTTGTTGTATAATATGATGTACATAACATTTATCGTTCATTTACAGGGACACGCAAAATATTTCGGTTGCACTACTGTATCCAGAACACTGTCTATAAGCGATAATTGCTGGAAGTGCGCTTTCAGTTATGGTAAGCGGTTTTAAAACCATTTTTGCATATTACGTGATGTACATAATGCTATGGTTCATATACAGGGCTACACAAAAGAATTCGTAAGCATTCCCGAGTATGAACGTGAATTGCCGGAAAAGAGTTTTTTATTCGAGTTACGTTATGTATTTTAATGATATCATGTACAGGGCCACGCAAAGAACTAAATAATATATGGCCGCCGATGGATGATAATTTCTGGAATTGTTATTTCAGCACTTTTAACCATGTTTTTTGCTTGAATTTAATTTTAGCTTCATATTTGGCATGTAAAAAATTTGTAGATAATATACAGGACTGTACAAAAGAATTCTAATATGTTTCCGTCTATTATTAGTAACATCTGAAGGTGAATTTTCAACTGCATTATGTATTTTCTTATTAAACTAAGCTTTAGAATACTATGTAGAATATGACAGTTTTATAGGCTATATACAGGGCCTTTAAAAAAAAGTGAACTACTTTTTTGATTATGGATAGTAATTACTGAAATCTTATTTTCAAATGTGTTATGTGTTTTGTAAAATGTTTAATTAGATATATTCTTTCATCTCATTAAATGGTGAACTTATTGTGGCGTTTTCAACGCATGGCGAAGTAAAATTAGAAGTGCCAAGTGCTTTACCAATTAAGTTAATTGGTAAAGCACTTGGTGCGCTATACGAAGGGATCAGGGATCGAACCCCGGTCTGGACATTTTTTCAATCTAATGGTTATACGCTGTTTAGTAAAGTGATAAATCACAGCCTTTGTATTTCATTAATTTACAGCGTAATTTCAGCTCCGCTGAAAAATTGATTAGTGTATCAATATTCACCGATACTGGGTTTCATTTGTCTCATGTATGCCAACGGTGTTGTGCTCATGATTGACATTCCATCTTGTGCTGCATGGTTGTAGCCTTGTCATATAAGAGTAAGAGAATGCTAGACTGGATGTCGTCTGGATGGCTTAATTGGTAAAGCACTTGGTGCGCTATACCAAGGGATCCGGAATCGAACCCCGGTTCGGACATTCTTTCACTCTAATGGTTGTACGCTGTTTAGTAAAGTCATAATTCACATCCTTTGTATTGAAATATTTTTAGTTGCGACAATTTTCGTTTGCATTTTTATGAGATACTTCCTGTTTAGAATATTTTGATGACTTCTTCTTAAAGCATCACTTGTAAGAATTTATTTATCATTCAATTTTATAAATTTCTCATACAATTCTTGTATTCGAATGCAGAACATTCCTTACGTTAAATGTCTCTTGGAAGCTTCTTCTAGTCGCTATTATAGTTTGATCCAAGCGGTTGTACTCCAGTATTATAAATATTCTTTCTTCCAAAGTATAAACCATTTCCAAGATTCTTTTAAACTGGATTCAACATGCATAAAAATCTACAGACAAACTTCCTTAAAAGATCTAAAATTTCTTAGAATTTAACAAAATTTATGAAATTATTAACAACAACAAAAAGAACAAAATACTCAATCTCTTCACCAAGTTTTAAGAGGCGATGCACAAAATATGCTTTAAATCAGACAATAAAAAGTAAGTTAATCCAGGGAAATAAAGCTTCATGAATATAAAATCGTCTGCTCACTCGCATACATCTTATTAAATTCATACCCAAATTCTGAATGCTGTCGTCATATCGAAGAATTTGTTATTTCCATAGCAACAACATATTTCATCGAAAATATAACGACTGAGTTCAGAATCGGGCCTTAAAAAAAAGATTGTATTGGTGAATGAGACCCACTCCATGCATGTAACCTCCTGATTTCAGTTTTGGTCTTGATTGAGCGCCTATTGCTCGCAACGTCATCTATTGATGATAATTCAAACTAAAACCTGGAATCGCAGTAAAAAAACTCCTGACATCGTACATTACTCTCCTGCAAGAATTTTTTAAATATCTGTAACCGTTCGTAAGTTATTGAATTTTAAAATCAGTCAGTCCTTTTTAGGACACCCGGTACTACTGACATTGTATAGAAATTCTGATGAATAGCTATGAAAATTCAAGCACTTACTTTGGGAAAACAAATCAAAATAGCAATACTTTATCTTAGACGCTCAAAGCAATCAACGTGCACTTTCAAGTAGACACTCCACTACTATTGTTCTACAACTACCTGAAGTCGCTGCGCTCTCACTCTACTCCTTCCCCCCGTACCCCTATGTGCGCAATCTCTCCTGGCTTTACCTTAAATATGGGTCAATGAAAAATTTGTTTGAATCAACAAGAAAAATACTGTTGATTTTTTTTGCAATTCCAACAAAAAATTTTGTATCGTCAGCAAAAAAAATGTTCTGTTAATTCAAGTAAAAATGTTCAATTATACTTTAAATAACAAAATTCTTTTATTGAAAGTTTTCTCAAAATAAATATAATTATCTGTTACTTTAAGAGTTCTTTTCAGTTTCGGCAATAAAAACTTTTGTTTAAAGAACAATTGTTTTGTGTAATTTTAAGAATTTTCTTTGTTTTAACAACAAAAGATTTTTGTTACATAAACAATTATAATAATTACTTTAAAGTTATGTTTTGTATACGAGCCAATTTAAACTTAACTATTTTTTGGGGTAATTGCTAATTCATTTTCAGCAGTGAATTACACCTGTAATCCTTGAACAATAACAAGTGAATTTTTATCCTGCTTTTTTTCAAGCGTAAACCTACAGATTGAACAATGCCTAAAGCTGGGAATCAAAACCGGGTCTTCAGAATAACGATCTGAGACTCTAACCACTGAGCCAGAAGGAACGATATCCAAACTCGAAATTTCCTACTCTTGTATATGTCGGACCGGCTGCAACCGCAGCACATGATGGAAATGTCATCATGAGCACAGGGTCCACTTAAGACATAAAAGTAGGGGAAGCCCGACGTTACTCTGGGGCCCCCCCTCTACCAATTGCTTTGTTATTTACTAAATCCATTTTTAGTATGCTGCAACAATTTGAAATTTTACCATTAAAATTTCGAGTAAACAACAATTTAGAAAGAGCGAGCTTCTTCGACAAAGATTTCGTAAGGAAAAAATGCATTTTTACCCTAATTGAATATATATATATATATATATATATATATATATATTGTAAAAAGTTGTTCTGAAAAGTAAATTTGGGGGCACCTTTGTATTACTTTGGGTAAGCACGGGCTTCCCGGGACTATTCGGTGAACAGACCCTGTATGAGCATGCAAATTTCTGCGGCAAACATGAGACGAAAATACAAATCTCAGCATACGGCAACATACAGTTAATTTTTACTTCATTTTTAGCAATGAATTACGCCTGTAAAGAGCAGGATAAAAATTCACTGGTTATTATACAAGGATTACACTGCAGAAAATTAATTAAAATTTAACTGTGTTGCCGTATGCTTGGGCCTCAGAGCGCTATTCTGAGGACCCGGGTACGATTCCCGGCTTGGGACATTTTTCACTCTGTCGGTTTACGCTTGAAAAAAAGCAGAATAAAAATTCACTGGTTATTATTTAAGAATTACAGGCGTAAATACGGGGAAGACATTAAACGCTCAACGGCTGGTGTTCGCCCTTAGCCGAGTGGTCTTCCTCAGGCATTAAATCACTGCTGAAAATGATTTCAAAATTAATCCATGCATTAGTTCTTGAGATTTAGTTATAGTGAAAATCATGAAAAAAATAACATAGCAGCGCCACCTGTTGGACTATTTACACCAAAACATAATCAGCTTCTATTTATGTCAAGGTCTAACTCAATCTGTATTTTGATGTAAATCAGTGCATTAGTTCTTGAGAAATCGCGAATCTATTGCAGAAATAGTGAAAATTTCAACATAGCAGCGCCACCTGTTGCGCGATTTACGCCAAAAACTAATCAGCATCAATTTATATCAGGTAGTAACTGAATATAAAGTTTTATTAAATTCCGTGCATTAGTTCTTGAAATAGAGCGCCCTCAAAATTTTTGTCACATACAGACAGACAGAGTCATAGACAGTCATTTTCTAAAAGCAGTCAAATCGTGTTCAGGCCCTTCTAAAATCCGTCGAAAACCAGATGTTGAAAATTTTCATGACTCCAATACTTTCTTCCTGTAAAGATAGAATAAAGTAATAAATGGGATAGGGGGATTTTTAAAACTACATTGGTCCTTCCCAATTAAAAAGTTTTAATTACCCAAAAATTATGTTAATCCTTTAATTATACAGCTATTTAAGTCAAATAAACCAGGTTACGTGAGAGAGTTATGGCTACTATACAACAATTTAAATTTTGTAAAAGCAACAAAATTTTGCTGGAATTACAAATTACAAAAATATGGTAAAATTAAAAAAACAGATTTTGTTAATTCAAGTAAAATTGATGAAATTTTGTTAAAATTTTGTATGAGTGTTAACAATATTTTTTTTGTTAATGCAACAAAACCAACTTTTTATTTCAACTAAAAATTTTGCTTGAAACAACCAAAATGTACTCAACAAAACATGTTTTGCTGTTTTAATCAATTCCTTTTTCTATGTCCGACCAAGCTAGAAGGACTTATGGTTATGTTAACAATTTATGCTAATAGGCGGTAATGCTTACGGGCATTAAGAATATTTATGGAACCGTATTTATCATCCGTAGAATATATACACACTACGTAATAAACTGAAAATTATTTAAATTTATAACAACTGTAAACGGATTACCAGCAGTAGTCGCTCACAGACCGTAATGTCCCCCATTTCTTTTGTGTATCCCTGTTAATGAACGGTAAATGCTATGCATACGTATAAACGAAGTGATTTCAATAGGTTGATTTCTAAAGAAATTAATATAAAAAACATTGTTCCTAAATAGAAAAATAAAACCGAGACCTATACACTTTCTACACCCAGAAAAAGAAATTGATTAAAACAACAAAACATGTTTTGTTGAGCACATTTTGGTTGTTTTAGCAAAATTTTTAGTTGAAGTAAGAAGTTTGGTTCTGTTGCTTGGACAAAAAAATATTGTTAACACTCTTACAAAATTTAACAAAATTTCATCAATTTTACTAGAATTAACAAAATCTGTTTTTTTAATATTACAATAATTTTGTAATTCCAGCAAAATTTAAATTATTGTGTAGTAGACATAACTCGCTCACGTAACTCAATTTATTTGACTTATAGCTATATAATTAAAGGATTACCATAATTTTTGGTTATTAAAACTTTTTTTCATTGGGACGGACAAAGGTTTTTTACGGACAAAGGTAGTTTTAAAAATCCCCCTTTCCCATTTATTACTTTCTTCTATCTTTACAAGAAGAAAGTATTGGAATCCTGAAATTTTTCGACTTCTGGTTTCCGACGGATTTTAGAAGGTCCTGAACACGATTTGACTGTTTTTAGAAAATGACTGTCAATGACTCTATCTGTCTGTATGTGACAAATATTTTGTGGGCGCTCTATCTCAAGAACTAATGCACGAAATTTAATAAAACTTTGTATTCAGTTACTTCCTGATATAAATTTTTGCTGATTAGTTTTTGGTGTAAATCGCGCAACAGGTGGCGCTGCTATTTTGCCTTTTTCGCGATTTCTGCAATAGCTCTATTTCATTTTCAGCAGTGAATTACACCTGTAATCTTTTAATAAGAACCAGTGAATTTTTATCCTGCTTTTTGCAGGCGTAATTCACTGCTGAAAATGAATTAAAAATCAACTACGTGTTGCCGTGTGCTGGGCTTTGTATTGTCGTCTCATGTTTGCCGCAGAAATTTGCGTGCTCCTGATGACAATTCCATCTTGTGCTGCGGTTGCAGACTTTCCGACATATATAAGAGTGAGAAATGCCGAGCTCAGATATCGTTCCTTGTAGCTCAGTGGTAGAGCTCCAGAACGCTGTTCTGAGGATACGGGATCCACTACCGGGTTGGGCAATTTTCACTCTCTCGGTTTGCGCTTGAGAAAAAGCAGGATAAAAATTGACTTGTTATTATTCAAGGTTTACAGGCGTAATTCACTGCTGAAAATGAATTAAAAAATAGTTAAAATTTCGTATTTAGATTGGTTTATTTAACGAACGCTTTTGTAGTATAAACAAAACAAGTTCGTAATATAACATATTTTATTATTTAAACAAACAAAATATATTTTGTTGAGAAAAGAAAATAGATTGTTAAAATAACACATAGCATATATCTATGTAACAAAAAAAAATTGTTAATTGAAGTAAAATTGAACCATTTTACTTGAATTAACAAAACATTTTTTTGCTGACGATACAAAATTTTTTTTTGGAATTGCAAAAAGAATTAAAAATATTTTTTGTTGTTGATTCAAACAAAATTTCCATTGACCTATATTTAAACGAAAAGTTTTTTGGGGTCAACCAAATTTTTGTTGATTCAACAGAACTTTGTTCTGGGTGTATATTTCCAGTATTATCTTGTAGATTGGTAGCAATATTGGCATTCAATATTGGCATTCAATATTGACCGTTAATGACACTTTATGGGCAATTTGTAAAATTTTGTATAAACTCACTGCCAAACGTTAAGCACGCAGCGGTAAAATGTGGAAAAATAGACAAATACTGATTGGATTGACACGAAATGCGGCAGGTAAGTAGCAAATATATGTTTATGCATGGAACAAAACAAAGAATCACACGCAAAGACGAAAACAAAATTTAATTTTCATAAGTTATAAGATGAAGTCATATTAGAGTCAGAAACAAAAACATATTTAAAGACAAAACAGACAAACCAAGCCAACATTAATAGGGTATGTGTGCATCCTTCACCTGACAACAAAGTTTACAGCGCGTGACCATGCTTTCCATAAGGTGATGAACCAACGTAGAGTCAAGTAAATCACCATTCCTCCTGTATAGTATTTTGAAACTCGGAGAGAGTGGCTGGGAATGGAAAATGTGTACACACAGCACGGCCGAGAGCATCTCAAAGATTTTCAATGGGATTAAGGTCCGTCGAGTACGCCGGCCACTGCATACGCACAATGTCCTCACTCTCCAGGTATATATCGACGAGGACAACTCTATCGAAGTGCGCATTATCACCCATTGAAACGAAAGCAGGACAAACTGCTGCAGCGTACAATGTCACAGTGTGGTCTAGGACTTTATACCGATAACGGACATCCGTCATAGAAACCCGTCTAAAGATGTGCAGGTCGGTGCGATATCCTAACGAAATTTCTGCCTGTACCATGATGCTTCCACCTCGAAATGCGTCATGTTTGGTGATGTTCTGAAGCCGATTGCGTGTTACTACTTCTCTCCAGACTCTTACAATCTTGTTATCTGGTTGCCGAGCAAATCTCTACTCATCCGTGACCGTAACGTTGCACAGTGAGGCAAAATCCCGAAAAGCTGGCCAAAAGTCGAAAAATAAAGTTACTATTTCGGGAATTTTGATTATACAGTTGGCTAGAATAATGTTTGGAAGGTCAGAATCTATATTTAGAAAAAGGTTTTCTTGTTTCCCTGACAACATGCATCATTTCAAAATTGACGCTTGGGGAAGTATCATCTGAGGCGAACAAAGAGAGCAAAAGCGGTTCCTCTAAACACGTGTTACATTTTTCCATATCATCCAATTATAATTCTGTAAAATGGATTCACACGATGACGGTGTGTAAATTTTTAGCATGCATTAGAAAAATTATATTAAAGCGCATAAAAATTAATAGTCTCATGATTATTTTTGATTAAAATATTTTTTAAAAATGTAATTTTTTTGTTTTCAAACATCAGAAAGTTTATGAGTTCCACAGTATTCCACGACGAAAGTTAAGGTCATAATGTCCTGAACTATTATATAATGGATAATGAAAAAGCCAGCTGCCAAAAACTGCCATTTTACATTTCGTGCAGGTTTTTGCAACAACAAGTAGAAATGTCACTGTTTACTTACACATCATACGTAGTATAGGGTAAGTCTTGTAATCGTTTTAAAAATCGAAAAAAAAAATTGACGGATTTGCACGTTTCAGACACTGGAAATTCCGAAAAACATATTTTTAGAAAAAAAAATTGCCGCCCGTCTGTGTGTCTGTAAACGCTCTATCTCCCATACAAATTGAGATAGAGGCTTGAAATTTGGTATGTACTTAGTATGTAATTGATAGCTCGGCTGGTTCACTTTAAACTTAATAAGAAAAACACTGATTAAAACAAACAATGTAAAAATTGAACTATAAACTTTTAATTAAAATACAACCCTCCTGGTTATACGTTGACAGAAAAAACGCCATCCAACACACATGAGCTCTGTGCTCTGAACTGAAAACTTACATAAACAATAACTTTAACAGTTAACAAAAAGAAAGAATAAACCAACCATTCAAACTGCGAAATGTCCTTGCATGTAAGTAAACCCAAGATTACTCGCGAAGTCTGGTTCGATGTACAAGTATGCGGAAGCACATAATCTCTTATCGAGGTATCGTTCTCTCTATCGAAAATGCTCTATCGAACGTGTGTCGGAAAACACTGTCAGAAAATATTGTCTGAACATACACCACCGGCCTTGAAACCTTCAAGGGCTATAACCAACTATTCTCATTCAACAGCTAAAGGACAAAGTTTGTGAATGGGACGCTTGAGCTCTCCCGTAGCAGTTCTCACTATGGCCACCTTTAACATGACCATCGCTACCTGAAAAGCTTTCAATGATTCTTCCCAGTTTCCATTGAAGTGCTGGCACAAGTTCACTCTTAATGAGCACTAAGTCACCAATCTTTAAATTTGCTATTGGACGTAACCACTTGGGGCGTTGTTGCAACTCAGACAAATACTCTGCGCTCCATCGCTTCCAAAAGTGCTGGAATACTCTCTGTGTCAGTTGCCAACGACGAAGTCGTGAAGGCGGAACCTCAGAAACATCAAGCTCTGGAATAGCTGTTAAAGAAGCACCCGTCAAAAAATGACCCGGTGTCAAAACCTCTAGATCATTTGGATCACCTGACAACGGACACAAAGGTCTCGATTTCAAACAAGCTTCAATTTGTGACAATAATGTTGAGAACTCTTCAATTGTAAATAGCGAATTTCCAATTGTTCTACGCAAATGATATTTCACAGACTTTATGTTCGACTCCCACAGCTCACCAAAATGTGGAGCCGATGGAGTGTTAAATTTCCAAACGATGCCCTTATTAGCAACATAATTCTGTAAGGATTGATCTTTAATGGTGGAGGATATAAATTCATATAATTCCCTCAATTCCCTACTTGCACCCTTAAAATTTGTAGCACAGTCACTTACTAATTCGGCTGGCTTGCCTCTACGAGAAACAAATCTTTTCAGAGCAGCCAAAAACGTTGGAGTGGACAAATCTGACACCAATTCAAGATGAATAGCACGAGTCAAAAAACAAATAAAAATCGCTATGTAACTCTTAAATGCCTTGATACCTCTACGATTTCTCTCTTTACACATAAAAGGACCAGCATAATCACATTCAGTCTTCGAAAATGGGCGACTGGGTAAAACACGCATAGCGAGCAGGTCGCCCATTAATTCTGTACCAATAGCTGGGGAAGCACGAAAACACTTTATGCATGTCTTCACAATTTTTTTTTTACTTCATCTCGACCACTTAAAATCCAAAATTTTGTTCTAAGGACAGCTAAAAGAAGCTGAGGACCAGCATGCAAGTAAGTTACATGATAATGTCTATTAAGCAATGCAGTAATATGATGAGACTTAGGCAACACTATTGGGTGTTTCTGATCTTCAGAAACATTAGCATGTCTCAACCTTCTACCAACCCGCAAAATACAGCTTGAATCCAGAAATGGATTTAATGTTAAAAGTTTGCTCGAACGTCTTAACAATTTATGATTTCCTAAAGCAAGGATCTCATCAGAAAACACTGGTGTTGTACTAATTTCACTATTATCGTTGTGGCTCTCAAAAGCTATGATGTCAAGAGTAAACCGTTTATTCACTGAGATACCTTTTTTGCATTGTTCACAAATCTCAAGCACCACGCGACGATTCGTACCAGTCTATTCCAAGTGGAATATCTGAAAATCACATGATCCTTACTAAGATCAAACACGTTTTCAACACAGGTTCGCTTATCTTCCTTTAAAACAAACTCCTTCATATATTTACCGTTAAATGGATCATTATGTTGATTGTTGTTCAATGGCTCTCTTAACCATCGAGGATCACGAAACTATAATTCACAATTTACTAATTCCGACGGCAACATACCCCTTGTTCTGCAGTCAGCCGGATTTTCAATTCCAGAAACATGATTCCACGAAACATTAGGAAGTGCCTCTTGGATTTTTGAAACACGGTTAGCTACGAAGGTTTGCCGACGATGAGGCTCTGAAGAAAGCCATGCCAACGCCACACTAGAATCAGTCCAGGAAAATACTTCAGTCTCTAAAATTTAAATGCTGTAAAACCATTTTTAGCAAATTTGCCAAAAGAAGAGCCGAACACAATTCAAGTCGTGGAATGGACTGAGTCTTAATTGGTGCTACCTTAGTCTTAGAAGTCAAAAGATTTACCGTTATTTTTTCATCTTGAGAAATTGAATGCATATATATTACCGCACAATACGCCTTTTCCGACGCATCACAAAAGGTATGAATTTGAAGTCCCATTCTATCTACAGCCAAGACAAATCGAGGAATCTTCAATTGAGAAATTACACTTAAGTCATTTCTAAACGATGTCCACCGTTTACCAAAGTCTTCATTAATTGGCTCGTCCCAGGTAAGTGTAATCTTCCATAAATCTTGCAACAATATCTTCATGAAAACGACACAAGGAGCTAGCAACCACAACGGATCAAACACCTTTGCGACCTCTGACAAGATATCTCTCTTCGAATATCTATTATTTTTGTGATGGTCTAAAACAGTGAAACAAAAGAAATCACCCATCAAATTCCACTGGACTCCCAAAATTTTTATACCACTATCATTCATTAAGAATAATGAATCTGCACTTTCTCTACATTCTTCCAAAATGTTTTTCAACACCCCAGGCACATTAGAAATCCATTTTCGCAATTTAAAACCACCTAGCTTCATTAACAATGTCAATTGATCAATTAATTCCACAACGTCCTCTTCAAGCTGACACCCTGACAATAAATCATCTACATAAAAATCCCTTAACACTGCTGCAGATTCCAACGGAAATTCACTCTTCTCATCTAAGGCAAGCTGATGAAGAGATCTAGTAGACTGAAACGGGGCAGATGCGGTACCGTAAGTAACTGTTTTTAAACGGTAATCCTCTATAATATCTTGGGAATTTTCTCTCTAAATAATTCTCATAAAGTCTCTATCTTCAGGATTAATCAAAACCTGTCTAAACATTTTTTCTATATCTGCACATACAACTATAGGTAAAGTTCGAAATCTGAACAGTATAGGAAAAAGCTTCTGCTGTATACGTGAACCGACCATAAGAATGTCGTTCAAAGATACACCCGAAGTAGACTTAGCTGAAGCGTCAAAAACAACTCTCAGTTTTGTCGTTGTGCTTGATTCCCGAATTACCGCATGATGTGGTAAATAACAAACACTTGAAGGAACACCCTCCGACTTGGATACACATTCCATGTGACCCAATGCAAGATATTCCCGCATAAACTTTCGATAGTCTTCATAAATAGACGGTTGTTTGGAAAGTCTGCGTTCTAACGAACGAAATCTCTGGATAGCCATTTCTCTGGTATCACCTAATCGAGATGGGGCATCTTTAAATGGAAGTTTCACGACAAATCTTCCAGACATATCTCGAAAATAAGTGCGTTTAAAATGATCCTCACATTCCCTCTCCTCCTTAGAAATCTGAACTAATTCCGGAACAGAATCCAAGGACCAAAATTGTTGCACCAAGCCATCTAATTTTAATTGAATATTATTGACGACAAATGTACGTAGACCTGTATTGAATGAGGTAGTCCCCGTAATTATCCATCCTAAGTTAGAGCTTACAGCAAAGGGCAGAGCTTCCCCTCTTTTCTCAATTTTCCCATTTAACAATGTAAAAAATACGTTAACTCGAAGTAGAATATCTACTGGTCCTGACTCAAAAAATAGTGGGTCTGCTAGAACTAAATCATTAAACTTATTCACAACATTTGAAGGAATAGAACTACATGGCACATTTGATGTTATTCTTTTTATCACAAATGCTTTAGTAGCAAATTTTATTTCAGGAGTAAAATGTGGAGTAAAATTCAAATTTATCTCTCCATTTGTTTGAGCACTATAAGAACCTAAACATGTAACCTGTTTTTCGCCTTGGCAAACACAATTTTTGCATACAATTTTCACTTATAAAACAGGCCTCACTTCCACTGTCCAGCAACGCGCGGCAATTTACAACATTACCCACTGAATCAAGAACCTTAATCATTGCTGTGCAAAGTAGAGTCTGTCCCAAATTCATTAACTGTATTCCCGAACCAGAATGGTTTCGAAACTCAAAGGAGCCAGTGCAAGAAGTTTGACTTAATAAGTCATTTTGTCTCGGTCGAAATTCCGTTACGTTCGGGGAAAGAGGAACCACCGGAGTTTCAGTCGCACTCTTTACATGAGGGCCAGTATCCTGTAAAATATGCAAGACACTATGATGAGGCTTGTGTCACACACTACATCTACCCACACTCATACACTTTTTCGCCTAGTGTTTCTCTAAAAGACAGTTGAAATACAAACCATTTGTTCTAGCTATTTCTATTCTTTTCTGCACATTTAATTTTAAATTTTGCAGGCATCTGTAAAGTGGATGAGTTTCTTTTCATAAAACACAAATATTATTAGCAGACAATAATGTAGTGAATTTAGGTTTTCGAATTTCTTTAACTGATGATTTACTATTTTGAAAGGTTCTCGCATGGTCCTTTAAAAA
Organism: Maratus michaelseni; assembly: GCA_963931845.1. Lineage (NCBI taxonomy): Eukaryota > Metazoa > Arthropoda > Arachnida > Araneae > Salticidae > Maratus > Maratus michaelseni. The sequence continues at coordinate 111,000,825 of OZ007598.1, read as the reverse complement.
TGATAATAAATGTTCAAATGTACCCAATTCCTCTTTTTTGAGTGTTTGTTCCCACCAATATCTTGTATTTCTATCCAATTTCTCTGTAATTAAATAAACCATCAATATTTCTGAAAAGCCGTTAACCTCTTGTTTTAGTACATCCAATGAACGCACACATTCATTTATAACGTCTACACTTTCTAAAAGAGACTGTGCAGTATCCGAAATACAAGGAATTCCAATAAATTTCTTAATCAATGCGTTAATTAATTCTCGTTTATTTGAATATCGCTCTTTCAACAGCTCTACCGTTGTCTTATAATTCGAATCAGAGATGGGAAGGCATTGAATTATTTTAAGTGCATTGCCTTTGCATGCCGATTTTAAATATTGTAATTTTTGACAGTCTGATAAACCTTCATTGCAATCCACACTAGCCCTAAATAAATCATAAAAGGACAGCCACTCCTCCAGATTACCATTGAACATGGAAAGTGTGAGTTTCGGCAGTTTAACCTCTGAGGTTTGAGATTTCAAAAACCCCGCACTGTGATTACTTTCGTTTAAAGTAATTCCCGATTTTTTCCGGTTAACACTAAGCCACATACTGTCAACTCGATCCTGTTCAATCTGCTGCTCCTCAATGTACGCATCAACCTCATTTTTATCACATTTAGCCAAAATCCTATTAAATGTTTCACTCAATTCCTCATTTAATTTTCCTGTTTTAATCTCAAACAAAGTTAATTCACTTGAATCCGCTTCATTAATACACCCGATTATCTTATTTTCCAATTTTGTAATAGCAGACTTTAATCCCCTCTTCTTAACTAAAAAATCCCCTAACGAACTCACCAAATCTTTAAAACGTCTTGATCAACAATGCAGGGGCATTGGCATCCAACCAACCATGCGCTTGAACTTTAACACTGAACACCAAACATCTACCTTTCAAAGTCCAAATCACTTTCCAACTTAGCCTAATCATCTATTTTCCCCATTAAAATAAATCTCGGGCGACGGACCATTATGATAGCTCGGCTGGTTCACTTTAAACTTAATAAGAAAAACACTGACAATGTAAAACAAACAATGTAAAAATTGAACTGTAAACTTTAATTAAAATACAACCCTCCTGTTTACACGTTGACAACAAAAGCGAAATCCAACACACTTGAGCTCTGTGCTGTGAACTGAAAACTTACATAAACAATCACTTTAACAGTTAACAAAAAGAAAGAATAAACCAACCATTCAAACTGCGAAATGTCCTTGCATGTAAGCAAGGCAACACTAGATACCGGGCTTGCTCATTCACTCTCAAAACGTCACAAATGGTGGCTGACAGCGACCAGCGATTGGTCCAAAGCAACGCGCCCATCGTTTTGTGCCAATCGCTGTATGTCTTTCCTCCTAGTCAGCCACCTTTTGTGACGTCATCATAATGAATGAGCAAGCCCGGTATGTAGTGTAGCCCTGATGTAAGTAAACCCAAGATTACTCGCGAAGTCTGGTTCGGTGTACAAGTATGCGGAAGCACATAATCTCTTATCGAGGTATTGTTCTCTCTATCGAAAATGCTCTATCGAACGTGTGTCGGAAAACACTGTCAGGAAATATTGTCTGAACAGTAATAATGGAAAGAAGCATTTTGAATTTCAGTAACCTCAATTATCTGGAACTATTTTTATCGGACTCTCGAAATGTTCGTTCTGATAAAAGGTATATAAAATCTTTCGAAATTGTTTATTTTAAGGAGTGAATATAACAGACAATAAAAAAACATGAATTTCGCATAAAGAATGAAGTCGATCGGATAATGAGTTGCCGAGATATTTGTAATCCTATTTTTAACTCTTCAATTTTCATGACCCTGTATTTCATTCAAATTTCAACTCAAAGATATATTTCAACAGGAAATGAGACGCTTAATCCGACGCAGTAAACTCTTAGTTAATATGATTATCATTTTTAGAGATATGAGGATGTTTCTTTTACGCAATTCAGTAATAGAGCATTTAAATTTTATGACGTCATCAAGCCACGATTTTATTCGAATTGCAATACATTATATAAGCAGTTTAAACATGTTTTATTTTCATATTTTATGTTATGCATATCCATGATGGGTAAGTTTTACGGTAGCCACCAACGACTAGTTATTAGTCGCTTTAAAAATTCTGAAATTGTAAAAGACTAGTGCATGTGTTAGAAGATAATTTTATTGTCAGAGTTGCTGTGGTCTTCTTACAAAGTTGAGTGCCAGCAGTTCCTTGTGCAAAGTTATTTTTCGAAAATGGCAGCGTTTTTGTTTTATTGACGTGCATAATTATATTCTAAACAACAGTTTTGTAAAAAAAGGGTTTAATTAAAGTGTGATACAGTTCTCTTTTTTCTTTTTGTAGGGCTCGGGCTCAAAGTAAAAATTTTATTTATTTACAAATTGAAAAAAAAAAAAAAACTTGCATTTGAACAACAAGGTTGTAGTCTAAGTTTCTTAAAATGTTTTACAACCCTTTGAAAATCAATTTGAAACGGGAATGAGTTGTTATTGATAAGAATATAAAGAGAAATATTCTGTGTGATTCTCAAGTGTTTGCATGGTCGATATTATTAATATATAGAAACAGTGGGCTATCCCTTATCTATTTTCGCTTTTTATTTGACGTTCTTTTCCAGAATTACCGAAAAAAGTGTTCATGTCTTTCTGTCGCAGTTGTACAATGATATTTTAAAAGAATAAGAATTTTGAGTTTTGTCAGATTTCTGCCAGTGGTTGGGTATAATTCAAAAAGTTGCCAATTGAAACCGATTTTCAGGCATATGAAAATCGTTTACATATGAAACGTTGTCCTAAGGGAATGTTTACAATTAATACTATTTCTACATAAGTAGAGATTTTTAAATGAGAAAATTATTCTTGAAACAATTTAAAAATGTTATTAACAATTTTCTACTGCATGTTTTAGGTATCTATACTAATTCGCCATTTTTGCTTTTAACTTTAACTTTTGAATCGTAATTAGCATTCTTCAAAGCACCTGTATCCGAAATTTCACACAAATTGAATAGGTTTCAAAACATTAAAATTTTTAGTCCGCCATATTGGATTTCCCATTTTGATTTTTTTAATTTTAACTACGGAATCGTAATCAACATCCTGAAAAACATCTGTGTACGAAGTTTCGTCCAATTTGAATAACATTTTCATATTTTGGCCAGCTTTTCGGGATTTTGCCCCACTGTGCGTTGCCCCAATTAAGTCAAAGTGAAACCGGGCGGGGAGGCCTACCTTTCGGCTTAGACCCCCGCCCAGAAGGTTTGTTTACTATGCGGCAAAGCCTTACAAAATAATTATTAAAGTTGAGAGAAGAGAATAAATACAGAACAATACTAATAGCTCACTTATTGAACGATAAACAATTAATAAATACGATAAAGACAACAGAAATAATCATAGAATAAACACAAATCAAATACCACCATGATATTAGAGAAGTAGTACTGAAACACAAATTCCAAAAATTCAAATTTTGACGATATAATAACTGAGATTTTAGGAGGAGTAAATTTTGATAATTTACTAATTATACTGAGCAATACTAAATAATACTTTGTGATACTAAGCAATAATTATACTACTATGTAATACTGAAATACGAATTCTGAAATTACAAAATTCTGAAAATACAATTTACCAATTATACTGAGCAGTACTGAATAATACTATAATACTATGTCCTACAGCAATAATACTTCCATGTAATAACACTGTATGAAGCTGAAGTAGATAATAATAATAGATAGATGTAAGTACTAAATGAACAATAATGAACGAACAATAATACCAGAGTAAACAAACATAAAATATAAGCAATTTAAAACGTACAAGAAAATTCAATCCAGCTGGGACCAAACTTAATGCTTAAAAGGCGTTAATATTAATATGTGAACAAAGTTAAAACAAATTGGAGAAGATGCTAACTTAATAAATCAAACACAGCCCAATTGATATGTTGACGACACCACTTTATTCCCCTCTGTATTGGACGGATAAAAAACACACAAACGCGGGGTGCACGGACGTACAGTCCATTCATGTGTAGCCTTCGGCGAACAGTATTGGCAGATATCGTCTTACCAAGGGACGCTGCAACCATAGATGTCACACGTGTGGAGGTCTCTCTTCGATTCCGCTTGGCTACAACAACAATATATCGATCATCCACATGGGTCTTAACCGTCTGATGACCGGCCACAGGTCTTCGGACAACTGTTTGGCTAGTAAGGAATTGTTTCCACAATCTTGAAATTACGCAACGATGAACGCCAAAGAAAAGAGAAACACCTGTGATTGATTGTCCCGCTTCAATGCGTTCGGTGGCAGGCCAACGCTCAGAATCTCCCATTCGTCTTCTGGAAGCCATACAAACACGCCTGGCTTGAAAATAAAACGTACGAAAGTTCAAAACACTTTCTATTAGCACGTACATGCAGTTCCTGTAACCCTTAACAAAGCTGGCTTCTTATACGACTGTGTTTTTTTGCATATATCTCTATACGGAACCGCGATTGGTTGTTACATAATATATTTGTATACGTCGTTCTAACTACGCAGCGAATTGCAGCGTCTTCAATTCAGATTGGCTTCCGGAAATTAACATTTTCCTCTGCGTGCGTAACTTTTGGCAGTGAGTGCAGTACATCAATATTCGTTTATGTAATCCAACCGGTATCTATAATTTGAAAACACTAATATCACACATTTATAGACAGATATCTGTTAAATTTTTATGTACATTTTATGAATTACTTAACAAAATATTTTTATGCTTAGGTTGACCAAGTGGCGTCATAAAACTATCCCAACGTCATTTGTTTTGTTATGGTTAGAACTCTATTAATTATGCATAACTCTTACCAGTTTTTTCGAATATTAATTTTCGTCTTACTTAATCGCAGAATTAATGTCATCAAATAAAGAAAATATTTCAATTAAAATATAGTGGTATACATTCTGCATAATTTTTATGGCCTTACGGCACATGGCCGATTAAAGGTCTATAAAGATCTATGGCCTGTTATGTTTTAAATTTCACCTAGCAATCTGAAGGGCAAATACCATTTTTTAAAAAGCTCTACTTAATTTTAGTTTTGAGAATGAATGGTAAATTAGAGTATGGAAAGAGTTCGTAATTAAAAAAGCAATAAAATTACATTATTATTTAAAATTCTGCGAAAAAAAATATTTCAACAATAATTTCACTTATAATAAATTTCCTGATTTATTAAGAATTTTGTATTTTTTCCCATTTTTAAGTATCATCACACAAATAATTTCCTGCTTCACAAACTGACAAGCCAACACTTTGTAATAGAAAAAGTGTCATTATTATATTCTGCCACCAATTTCATATGATGTGTTTGCATTTTTGAAAGTGTTTATTTACTACGTAATTTTATTCTATAGATTTGCTTTATGGAACAAAGTAATTTATAAAACCACATAACTTTCTGTACCTTACTTTAAGGGAAATTTCAAAATTACATTACGTTATTCTGAAATTTCATATTTCGTGTTCAATATTCATCTTTTCTTCTTTGAGCGGGTTCTTTAAGTCCCAAGACCCATGAAATTGAAATGGAAATTCGATGGCTTTTGAAGAAGAAAAAAATAATAAATAAAAGATGATAGATTCAAAAAACTTGATAGATTCAAATTTATGCGTTTAAATTCAGCAAGCTAAGCAGTGAAACCTTAGTAAATGTATTTTCTGCATACGTAACTCAATATTATAATTCAGCTGAATGTAAAATGGGTTAGAATTTTCCTTTTACGATTATGATGATTTACTTCGGAAATGTCTCTTTGCTGTAAAAGATAAAATGGAGTATTGAGCGTCCTTTACATTTTTAAGAATACGTTTGTTGATAGAATAATGTGCTTTAAATAAACAATATATTGTAGAAAGGTATTTGATTTGTAATATTTAACATGTATGTGGAAATAGATTTGCAATTACACATTTTTAACGTTTTTGTTTTCTTTGAAGATATTTGTCATAATGTAAAAATATTACAAAAATATTACAGATAATTAATAATATTTACCCCTAATACACCAATATTAGCTTTTGAATAATTTAACACTAGAACAACCGGAAATTTTACCCAAGTTTTATAAAAATATTTAACACCAGAATTTTTATTTAAAACTATTTAACTTATTTATTAATTTTATTTTGTGTAATTCGCACTCGAAGCGAGATATTTTCATTCGGAACCGTTCAAAATGACCGCTAATGGTCGTTCAAGTGTTAACAAAAATAGTATATATTGATTTTAGCTGAAACATAATGTCATATGGTCAACAAATTACGGATAATATACCTTCTTTTATTGTAGTACTGTATAACATACCGGTAATAAAAATTTATTTAGTGCCACTTTCTATACAGTTCAATTTCATTTTTGTTTAAGTAATTTGATACCGGGTGCGTTCACGGACCGAACTCCGATTTACATAGGGTAACACATGGGTAACGCGAAGCGTTCAAAGACCGATATCACGTGACTTTTTGTGGGTTACCCGTGGCGTCGTTCACAGCCCGAAATTACCCAGACTTCGTGTAACTCACATTACCTGTAGAATTTTGTTGGGCAACGTGATCACGTGGTTGGGAAATCTGATTTGTTTGTTTGCTTTATAGCTAACTGCAACTGTTGAATGTCGCTCTTTATGACGACTGCTGTACACTTGAGGCCTGACCATTTGATTGGTTTACCTGTAAAAGGACTATGATATAATTGGCCAACGTCGCTAGGATGGTTCCTGCAATGTTCCTACGATCAAAATGTAATGGTAGATTGGTTGACGGAAGTATTTGATTGTAAACATGTCCATAACTTTACCCAAAAGCGTTCAAACCGTCTTAACCCACCTTTACCCTGAGAAAATCAGATGACGTTATTCCCCAATTATACGAATAACACGCTTTTCGGTCTCTGAACGTTCCCAATGTAACCATGAAACAACTGATAGTTTTAAAAGTAACAATATTATTATTTTTTTTAATTCATAGTCGTATTAACCAGGAAACCATGTCATAGTGGAATAATGAAAAAAAAAATCTAAGTAAACAGCAATTGAAAGAACGTAGTGAAATGTGTTTTTAACACATAAATCATTAGCCCTCGTCTCCTCGTTATTGAGATATAATGTCTTAAAGTTTGATAATTTATTTGTTTAATTTAGGGAGAAAAGGCGTGGTTCTGATTAAGAAATTTTAATAATCAGATTACTATAAAGTACAAAACATTTCTAGAAATAGTAATATAAAAATGAAAGAAGCCCGCAATAAAATGCTACTGACAAATATGGTACTGAACCAAACAATGGTTGAAGAATAGAAAATAGTGACATCAAGAACATTTCATGAACTTAATTCTAGTAAAAGGATTACAATGGTCCATCTCCTGTGAAAAACAAAACTGCAAGGGCGTTTCAAATGGAAGTGGATCAGTTTGAACTAACCGAGACTTGTACCAAGAATACCAAATTTTTTCGAAGTATTGCGGCACACTAAACTGGAAACAGACAAGTGACTGGAGTTTGATGTTGTTGTTACGTTGAAAATGTAATGACTCCTCCTTCCATCCTATTAAATCGATAAATCAGCACACTTAAGACTTTGCTAGCTGTTTAACCCGTTCCACGCACGGGAGTTCATGAATTTAATTTTGAAACCAAAACTAAAAATAAAAAGCAGTACAACCAAACTGAAGTTTATGAATATAAATGTTTTTTTTATGTCTTTTAAAAATCAGTATTTACACAACTCAAAATCCATAGTAAAAAGTAATAGTACATAAAAAATTCACATCAAATAGACATAATAATAATAGAATAAGAAACGAAAATTAGCATAAAAATAAAATGACTACAAACAACTTGAAAATATATAAATAAGAAATAAGGATTCTTCTGTTAAAGCGTTGAGTTGTTCAATAACTATTCGAAATAACTATTTGATTTAGAAAAATATTTGTCTACTACTGGACATTTTTTCACTGAAATTTAATTTATCATGTTGCTATGGCAGCAGACGATGAAACGATATCTTTGAAATAAGGAAATAAATAGAATAAAAAGTTTTGTTGATGTTTGTGATAAAATGTTTTTCTTTATTTTAAAAATAGGTAATAATTAAGCGCAATTAAATAATTTCTAATTATTTGCATGCGAGGTAAAATAATTATCGTAATATCCGCTATAGCTTCTTAGTATTGCAGCGTGGCGTATATCTCACATTGCGATTACGGGTTGAACATGAAAAAGGCAAAAATTCGTCAAACATATAAAATAAAAAAAATCTATTTAAAATTTTTGATTTTTTGCCCCAATCATTCATGGGCTCCCTACCAGCAACCCGTGTGCCAGTATTCGTAGCCCTGCGTCCTGTGGTTTGTTTTTGAGGTTACCTAGATAGATACTATTTCGATAACGGGGAGACGAGGGTAAATGATTTATGCGCCAAAAAACACGTTTCACAATGCTCTTCGATTGCTGCTTATTTCTTTTTTTTTCTTTTACACTAACGGCGGGGTTTCCTGGTAAGTATTCAACGTACAATTCACTTACTGGAAAATATTGTTATGTTTTGTTATTTTGGTACATGAAAGATTTTGCATGATTTCTCCATTCATAAATATGATCATCAACCATTTCATGAACTGACAAGGCAATATATTTTAAGTGTTCATATACTTTTGAAAAATTACATTACTTTCTTCTACAATATATTTCAGTATTATAAATGATTGCCTTTGTATGTGTTTTGAACCGCATTTCGCTATTCTACAAAATCATCTCGACGGAAGAGTAATTTGTAAAATCACAATCCTTGCCGAGACTTGCTTTTAAGCCTTATATGCCTTTTCTGTAAAAGAAATTTCCAAAATCACATTAATGAACCGCATTTCGCTATTCTACAAAATCATCTCGACGGAAGAGTAATTTGTAAAATCACAATCCTTGCCGAGACTTGCTTTTAAGCCTTATATGCCTTTTCTATAAAAGAAATTTCCAAAATCACATTAATGAACCGCATTTCGCTATTCTACAAAATCATCTCGACGGAAGAGTAATTTGTAAAATCACAATCCTTGCCGAGACTTGCTTTTAAGCCTTATATGCCTTTTCTGTAAAAGAAATTTCCAAAATCACGTTAATGAACCGTATTTCGCTATTCTACAAAATTATTTCGACGGAAGAGTAATTTGTAAAATCACAATCCTTGCCGAGACTTGCTTTTAAGCCTTATATGCCTTTTCTGTAAAAGAAATTTCCAAAATCACATTAATGAGCCGCATTTCGCTATTCTACAAAATCATCTCGACGGAAGAGTAATTTGTAAAATCACAATCCTTGCCGAGACTTGCTTTTAAGCCTTATATGCCTTTTCTGTAAAAGAAATTTCAAATAATCACGTTAATGAACCGTATTTCGCTATTCTACAAAATCATCTCGACGGAAGAGTAATTTGTAAAATCACAATCCTTGCCGAGACTTGCTTTTAAGCCTTATATGCCTTTTCTGTAAAAGAAATTTCCAAAATCACGTTAATGAACCACATTTCGCTATTCTACAAAATCATCTCGACGGAAGAGTAATTTGTAAAATCACAATCCTTGCCGAAACTTGCTTTTAAGCCTTATATGCCTTTTCTGTAAAAGAAATTTACAAAATCACGTTACTTTATTTTCAAATTTTTAAATGTTTCTTGCCTTAGAAACATATTTTCGTTTCTGAATTGGTTCTTTATCTAGCAAGACTTACAAAATTCAAATGGAAAATTCGAAGGGTTTAAATTATCTTAAAAAACCAATACTGAAAAAAATCTTTGATAGATTCAGATACATGAGGAGACACGCTCTATGCGAAAACGGTAAAACCTTATTTTTTGTACACGTAACGCATATTATAATACAAAAGGAACAATATAATACTACAAACTGAACGTAAAATTATGTAAAACAACAAAACACATTTTTCTGAAAAGGTTTACATAGCTGCCAACTTTTACGCTTATGTTTACAACTGTATTTGAACCGAAAATTTTGACTTATTTAATTATAACATTTCACCATTAAAGAAGACGATTTTTTTGTATAAAAAATAGTGATTGAAGAAAAAAAGGTAACACTTGACAGCTATCGGTTTATGATGATTTGCTCTGGAAATGTCCATTTACTGTAGAATATGAAATGGAATATTGATCTCTCTTTAGAATTTTGAAAATATGTTTGTTCATAAAATAAATTACTATATTTACATAATATAGCTATACATTTACAAACACAGTTTAAATTATATTATATTTTGCACCAATATGCACTTTCACACATTTTTTAAAGGTTAAAGACATTTGTTGAGTATATGGGTAAAGACATTTGTTGAAATTTAAATCCTGAAGAAATACTCATTATAGAAAATTAATACCATCTGCTCTCTTCATTCACCAGTGTTTCCTTATTAAATAATGTAATTCAACTAATATACGTATATTAAGGATTTGCCTGCGGAAACTGGCTATAAAAAGATGAAAAGTAAAATCCGAATACATGAGAAACTAGTCGTTGGGGGCCACCGTAATACTTGGATATGCATAATATAAAATAGGAAAACAAAACATGTGTAAACTATTTAAAAAATGCATTGCAATTCGAATAAAATCGGACACCGCCCCCTGATTACTAGGCCTGCGCGCTAGAAAAAATGGCGGCTGTCGCAGGCGGAAGCGTTTGTACAGTCCCTCGAACTTCAACACCAATAATATCTAAAAGTTATCTTTGACTTATTTGATCTCAGGAAAACAAGGCGAAGAAAACTTTTAGAAATTATTGGTGTGAAATTTCGAGGGACCGTTCAAACGCTGAAAAAAAAAATCGGCCTGCGACCGCCGCCATTTTTGTCAGCGCGCAGGCCTAGTATTCAGGAGGCGGTGAATCGGGGCTTGATGACGTCATAAACTTTAAATCGAGGCTAACGAAAAAGACAGGCTACCGCGGTACATTCCACTTGTCTTTTTTTACAGACCGCTAGAGTGACGTGATGCTCTTTTCGTACACCTGCATTGATGCATTCGAGCATCACGTGACTCCCGCGGTCAGTAAAACAAGAACGAAAAATCATGCGTCAAGCATAGATTATGTAGCACTTTCCAACGTTTCCAAACTAATTTTACCAAACATACCGTTTAATAAGCTAAAAGATAACATCTAAGTAAACAATTTGGATAAGGCATAACATATTTAAAAACATAATTTCAGGAATTTCCAACAGATACAATATTTGGAAAAATATCCGAATACTTTTATTCAGCCCTGTATATGATCTATAGATTTGTATATATACTATATAGGATGCTAAACTTTAGTTTAGTTAGGAAACGCGTAGCACAGTTTAAAATTCTCCTTCTGGAGTTTCTGTCATTAAACGGATATGTATTCGCGAACTTTTGTGCTGCCCTGTATAGGATCTACAGAATTTATACACACCAAGTAATAGACAAAAAGCGAGTTAAATTTAAAATCGCGTTCAGTAACTTAAAACGCATTTCCAGTAATTATTGTTAACAGACAGTAGAGAATTCTTTTGTGTGTCCCTGTAAATGAACGATGACTGCTATACACACACTATTCTGTAGTAAGCCTCTTGTAATGCACCTTAGTAATATATATAATTTTCAATGCGTTTAAAATACTGAAACATTATTTAAATAAACCGCAGACGATTTTTCTCCAGAGACGTAATGCAATGGAATTCTTTTGACTGTCCCTGTAAAGTAACTATAAGTGCTATGCACACCCTATTCCATATTAAGCTTCTTCTAATGCACCTTAGTTATATATATAAATTTCAATGCGTTTAAAATAGGGAAACATTATTTAAATAAACCGCAAATGATTTTCCCCCATAGACAGCAATGTAATGGAATTCTTTTGAGTGCCCCTGTAAAAAAACTATAAGTGCTACACACTTCCGTTGAAATAGGGAACATGCCGTAGATAACGACAATAACATATAAAAATTGCAGAGCAATCCGAGCATATTTACGGGAGTTAGAGCACGGGCAGACGGCAGACGGCAGACGGCCAGACGGCCAGACGGCAGACGGCCATACGGCCAGACAAACCGAAGTCATAAGCACTTTTCAACTAGGTTGGAAAGTGCTAAAAAGGTACGCGTTAAGCACCGCGGTAGCCTTTCTTTTTCGTTAGCCTCGCTTTAAATGCTCTATTACTGAATTGCGTAAAAGAAACATCCTTATAACTCCAAAATTGATAATCATATTAACTAACGGTTTACTGCATCGGATTAAGCGTCTCATTTCCAAATAAAATATATCTTTGAATTGAAATTTGAATGAAATACAGGGTCATGAAAAATCTAACAGTGTGGCAAATAGGATTACAAATATATCGGCAACTAATTGTCCGATCAACTTCATTCTTTATGCAAAATTTATGTTTTTTTTATTGTCTTTTATATTCAGTCCTCAAAATAAACAATTTCGAAAATTTTTATATACCTTTTATCAGAACGAATATTTCGAGAGTCCGAAAAAAATAGTTCCGGATAATCGAGGTTACTGAAATTAAATAAGCTTCTTCCCATTATAACATACTAAGTACATACCAAATTTCAAGTCTGTATCTCAATTTATTCGGGAGATAGAGCGTTTACAGACATACACATAGACAGACGGACGGTATTTTTTTTTATAATCGAAAATATATTTTTCGGAATCTCCAGTGACTGAAACGTGTAAATCCGCCATTTTTTTTTTTTTTCGATTTTCAAAACGATTACAACACTTACCCTATACTACGTATGATGTGTAAGTAATAACAGAAAAAAAAATCAAGCCAAAGAAAAACTAGTCGTTGGAGGTCACCGTAATACTTACCCATCACGGATATGCATAATGTAAAATATTAAAATAAAAAATGTGTAAACTACTTATAAAATGCATTGCAATTCGAATAAAATCGTGGCTTGATGACGTCATAAACTCTAAAGCGAGGCTAACGAAAAAGACAGGCTACCGCGGTGCATTCCACTTATCTTTTTTTACTAGCTTTTTAACTAGCAGTTTATTGCATAGGATTAAGCGTCTTATTTCCAATTAAAATATATCTTTGAATTGAAATTTGGATGAAATACAGGGCCATGAAAAATCGAAGAGTGTGGTAAATAGGATGACAAATATCTCGGCAACTCATTATCTGATCGACTTCATGATTTATGCAAAATGTATGTTTTTTTATTGTCTTTTACGTTCACTCCTTAAAATAAACAATTTCGAAAAAATTTATATACCTTTTATCAGAACGAATATTTCGAGAGTCCGAAAAAAATAGTTCCGGATAATCGAGGTTACTGAAATTCAATAAGCTTCTTCACATTATTACATACTAAGTACATACCAAATTTCAAGTCTCTATCTCAATTTTTTCGGGAGATAGAGCGTTTACAGACACACAGACACACAGACGGACGGCAAAATTTTGTTTTCTAAAAATATGTTTTGGGGAATCTCCAGTGTTTGAAACGTGTAAATCTGTCAAAAAAAAAAAAAAAAATCGATTTTCAAAACGATTACAAGACTTACCCTATACTACATATGATGGGTAAGTAATAAATAGACGCTTACAGTAGGGGGGGAGGGGGGGAGTGGATTAATAAACTAAGTTTATCAGTGGAATTGGCGACATAAAACGTTTCCGGAGAAAAGCAGTGAGAGTAACAAACGCACCTACATAGACGACAAAAAAACAAATACTTTTATTCGGACTACAATAGTTTTAAACGTTTACGTTCACAACCGATGACACATCGCATGTGGGAGACGATAGGCAACAATAAACCACGACATGAAGACTATGCAGAATCTCACGTTTGATGACGTTTTTCATGTTAGTCTGCCTTAGCGGGTTTAATGTGTATACGTAGGTCTTTAAGTATCACAACCGGTAAAATACGAAGGAGGTATTTTCGTGTAACTCTGCCGACCTGAGGAAAGAAAAATGGTGGTAGATAATAATGCCACAAATTTGTTCTTGCAGCACACGCGGATCATGAAATTGTTTTTAGGTGCTTTGGTAACTATATAAATACGTAGCACCTATAGTCGTCGTCTGGTCCGTCCGTCTGTCTGTCTGTCCGTCTGTCCGCATATAACAGCGCAAAAACTACCCAACCAAATGATTTGAAATTTAATATATATAATCTTTTCAGAATTTTGTCGAGTCATTTCAAATTTTATGAAAATCGAATCAAAACTTAAAAAGATATCAAAAAAATATTTATTAAGTAATTTGAATTTTTTAAAAAATTGGTACTTCTTTGTTATAGCAGCTTCCGAGGATTAATCGTCAAGCGACCGAGATGCATCATTTCATTAAATCCTATCATACGTAATTAATTCAATGATATCACATGATAGGTAAAGATACTAGGTTGCAATGGTGATTAGGTCCTATTTAAAATGGAGTCCTATTATTTTCGTATTACTGAATTTAAAAAACGAATTTGTATACTAAAATTTTTTAATTATAGTAATCCTATAATCTACCGACAGTTTTTAGATAGCTGTTTCTGGAGGAATAGATATTAAATGGAAAAAAGTCTAAATATGGATTTCAAGTTCTGAAATTTTCATTGCTAGGCTTAAGTTTCCCATTGGAATTTTCAGTAACTGTCAACAAATGATAAAATGTTGTCAACTTAAAATGTACTTATTTTATTACGGAAATGAATCATATCATAGTAGCAGACGATATAATTCATATCACTAAAATTAGTTATAGTACGAACTCACCTCATTTGTCATGTTTGACGTACAATTTACAACTTGTTGAGTTTGTCTTATGTCGCCATTTCTGCAGCTAAAATAATTTTTTTACCACTGTTTAAGGTTTTTCAGCGTGAAGAGAATTTTACGATGAAAACTGCTTTGTTACTATTTGATATTTTCAAATTATGTCACTGTAACATAACTGTGAGAGTTTGATTGTTGTTCTTTACCTCATTTTTGAGACCATGCTGTAAAATAGCCACAGTCTAAATGGCACTCCATACCTTGAACGATATGATCACAAGGGTTTCATATATCGGCAAAGTTTTTTTTCCCCCTGAATTACGGTCGAATAATGAAGAAATGAAAAGAGATTTTTTGGAACTACAATCAGAATTGTAAACTCCAAAAAGTTGTCCAGAACTCCAAAAAGTAATTTTGAACTCATTTTACCCTCTACTAAATGATCTTTTCTTTTGAAACTATACTTTTCATACACGTTATTTAGGACTAGATACCATTATATTTTAACAGTGATCTGCGCCTTATTTAATCGCTGAATCCTGCTATTTTAAAATGACAAATATTACTATTTGAGATAGCCTAGAGCTTTATAGTTTAGTAAATGTGACATTTTAATTGATTCACGTATGCATCATTATGCAATACAGAGTTAAATCCCAAAACGTAAAAAAAAAAAAAAATAATTAATTAAAAAAAATACGACGATAAAAATTTAGGAAAGAATTTTAATTTAAACACAACTCCTATTGTAATGAGCATAGAATTATTTTTTCATTTAAAAGCGCAGTAAATCAGCTTTTCAGAGGTATATACAAATATTCATTTTCTAAAAATCAGAAAATTTTAAGCCTAGCCTCAAAGTAGATCACAGTAATTTGCATATTTTTTTCGACAAAGCAATGTGTACAATAATATAAAAAAAAGTCAATCAATTTATAAAAAAAATTCTGAATTTGAGTTTAAAGAGTTTTATTTTTTATTTTACGGAAGCTTCTTTTAATCCGAGAAACGTCAAAATCTTTAAAAATACATTATAGCGAAGGCCACATTTTTTTCATCGGCGTGTGTACAATCAAATGCCTTTTAAAATGAAAAATTGATTATTTAAATATATTTTATCAAAAATTTTGACAAAGAAAAGTACTTTATGAAAGTGCATTGTATAAAAGACAATAAACTTCAATCTCTTTTATCCGCTATTTAGATTTCTTTTTTTTTTCAGCGTATGGTAAATATTCATGTTTTCTTAATGCATTCATATTTAAAATATAAATAAATATATATTAATAAGCTACTAGAAATTTTAAATAAAATAAATAAAAACTATCGATGGCATTTAAGTATATGGGAAAAATAAACAAGTGGGTAACTGTGATCGAAGATCGCACAAAGGGTTTCGTTTAGTATTCCTTTCAAAACACTTTATCCTTTCTTTAATAAATCTAAATAAATTTCATTTTTCAAAAAAAAAAAAAAAAAAAAAAAGTCATGTTTTTTATAAAATAAAAAATTATAGGTTTATTTTTTCGTTTTTTCGGATATCTGAACCGGCCCGATAGCGGGCGAAGCCCACTATTATACTCTGTCATAATAATATCTGTCATGTAAAGTAAATGTGATATTTAAAAAAAAAAATCCATTTCAAAATTAAACAGGTTGTATAGGGAACTTCAAAATGTTAAAATATGACAATATTTCCGTAATCGGGTTTTTATCAACATTCAATGCGTTCCTCAAACTTATATGACGTTATAATCACTTGCTGACGTCATATCTACTCGCTTTCGCTATTACTCATATTGATACTCTCTTTGTATTCTTCTCAAACGCTTGAAAAAGTCCGTTAAACTTCCAATAATTTTCCAATAATTTTCTTTTTAACTCTCTAATGACGTCATATTAATCTTTTTTTAAATTGGTGAAACTTTCTATTTCATTTTTATTTTTCACGTGGAAATCTTTCAATAGAAAATTAATTATTGTAGAAAGAATTTTATTGTGGATTTTTAATTGTTGGCAACTGCTATAACGAAAAATGTTTAAATTTCATAGGAAAAGGCTCTTAGATTTTTGGATTTTTATCTCTATATATTAAAGTAATACGACATTTTCAAAATTTTATGATTATCAGCGGGTATCAGTAGGTATTCAGCTGTAAGTACACAAAATTTCAAGTTTGCAACATATGCAGTTTCTGAGAACCGGCTCTGTGACAGACAGACCGAGAAGCGAGACGAATACAGTTTCAGAGATGAATGAAACCCTAAAATTATACTAGCTGAATAAAGTTATGAAAATCGCTGAAATCTATGTTACTGTTAGAAAGACGAAATGTATGTATGTACGTTTGTCTTTTGTTTGTATTGGGTAATCTCTGGAAGTATAGGCACAATTCAAAATATAATGGTGGCAAAACGTTTCTACTCCAACATAGACTATATTTTATGTCGGTACTGCTATGCCTAACGCATGCAGGAGCAAAACACGTTCTAAAATATGGAGTTTTGTGATACTGTTAAAGCTTGAAACTTGAAATCTTGCATTGTGATTGCTTTTAAAATGTAACTACTCTCAAAGAACGGTTTAAAAAATTTCGCAATTTAAAAAGTTGAAATGAGCAGAAAACGTTTAAAAACGGTCAAAATTATGGTTTATTTGGAATTGTTAGGGCTAGAAATTTAAAATTCAACATTTCTATTATTTTTAGAACGTAGTAAATGTTCACATAAAATAGTTTCTAAAAGATTCAAAAATTTAAAAGGGTACAGGAAGGGGGAAACGTTCTGAAATTGTGATTTTTATGATACTGCTGTGACTACAAGCTTGAAATTTGGTATGATCGTTACCGTTAAGAATGGTTTCTAAAAAAATTGAAATTTAAAAGGATGAAAAGTGCAGAAACATTCTAAGAACATTCTAAATTAAGATTTATTTGGAAATGATAGGGTCAGCTACGTGAAATTTGGCATGGTTGTTACATTTCAGACATAAATGCTCAAAAAACACAGTTTTTGAAAAAAAAATTGAAATTCGAAAGTGCGAAATAAGCAGAAAAATGTATAAAATCACGATTTCTTAGGAACTACTGAACCGGTTTCAAAATTTTTTGAGGAAAATATTGGTGACGGTGTCTACTTAAAACTGGGCAAAGCTTCTAGAGTTACGATAGCTTTGAATATGTTGAGAATAGAAACATTAATTTTACATGGAGGTTAGCTTTAAGATCAAAATACTCGCTAACATAGATTATGAAAACATCGAAATTTAAAAGTGTAAAATAAACTGAAAGTTTTCTAAAACTATTCTAAATTACGATTTGCTCGGTAATGTTAGTGCTAGAAACGTCAAATTCGACATTGAAGTTACTTTTAAAACCTACTTCTTATTTGAGAACAGTTTCTAAAATTTCTTAACAAAAACACACACATTCCAAATTTTCCGTTATGAAATAGGTTTTGGTAACAAGGAATTGAGCTACAGCAGTATGCAGCATAAAAACTGCCCGTTTTTAAAACCATTTATTTCAAAGTCGTTATTTTTCAGTTTTAACGCCCAATTTTATGAAAATGGGTTGATAAAATTTCATAAAATGTTGCTTGTTATTATTTTTTTCACAATTAATTCATAAAAAAACTGTTTTATTTTTTAATCAATGACTAGGGAGGGTGCGCGGCGGAAAATATTTTTTACCGCTGACTAGAACATTTTGTTAGCTACCTGATTTTATCAAAATTCTAAAGCCCTAGATATATCCATGTTGGTCTTTTAGACACCACTGACGATTCACGGTGTTAATAATTGTTCTACTGCACACAGACAGTTATTTAAGGCATAGCTGCAAACTTCCGTGTTTTCCCCCTGTCAAATAAATATATTATGAACCAGAAATTTTACTCAATAAATGAAATGAAATTTAAACAAAATTACAATTTAACGAACTACAATAACCATTGGGAAAATGTTCCGAAAGCTTAGAAAGTAAAAAATAAATAAAAATAAAAATAAAAATAAATAAATAACTGTACTTTTGTGTTATAGCGGCCCCCACAATTATGATTATGCCAAGGTTGCAGTTATGATTTCGCCAAGATCATCGCAAAGCTTATATATGCATCCTATATACGCATATATATATTTTTTTCAAACACTCCTATATGTGCCATATACGTCATTATACACATATTATTTACGTCTTATATGTCGTATATACATCATATGCACATGCCATCTATATACTTCATATATGCATGCTACATGACTATAACTTGGCCACATACGTCAAGAAATGTTATACATATATCATATATTATTTTAATGTCATACATGCTTTATAATTTGGCGATAAATCTTGGTCGCTTGGCGATTCCTCCTTGGGGGCCGTTATAACACGAAAGTACCAAATTTACAATATATTAATGAAAACAGAAACAATTAAAGTTGAAGACCACGTTTTTTGCTTTATAAGACGATTTCTCATCCGATGTCAATTTTTGAATTAGGCTTTTTTTCATATCTGATAATTTGCATCTATCATTTTTGTAACTTTAACATTTTTGTAACGATTTTATGTATTTCTATTGCCTATTCAAAGAAAAAAAAATCTAAAGTTACAGAATTTCGTTTAAAATTCTTCTAAAGCTAAGGAAATTCGTCAAAAACGCTTAAAAATGCTTCGAAAAATATAAGTGACGACGTCAAATAAAGTGACGACGTCATATAAAGTGACGACGTCAAGAGGTCCATTCTCGACCGAAAACAACAACCATTTTCCCAATGGTTAATAAGTACTACATAAGGACAGATATATATTATGACATACATTTTCTGCTTCAAAACATATTTTTTGATTCGAGAAAAAAAAGAAAGGAAAGATGAAATTGGTGGCTATGTTGATATTTCTAAACCCATATAATAATCGAAAATTTTTATTTTGCACGTGACCTGGAAGTGAAACAATGCAACAACAAGTATCTATAATTTATGCATGTTTCGATATCTTTAATGGGTTACTGCTGATAAAAAAATATGACTTTATAAGATAATTTATCGATATAACCTATTTCTATCCGACTTCTATTGTGTAATTGACGTATTATCAACATGGGTAGCGATAATAAAGGTGACCCTTGTTATTATTATTTTTTTAATATTGATTTACTTCTCCCTTAAGAGAAAAAAATCTTCTTGCTTTATAAATACTTTAATAGAGTGTTACAAAGTGTCCAAAATACACAGGTAAAAATATCGAAAAAAGTCCTTTCGGCCTGTACTGGAAGGAAAGGGTAGTTTTCATAGTCTAACACCAATTATTGTCCATTGTCAGGACTGTAACCGAATTATTTTGTGTGTCTCAGTAAACAAACGATGAATGCTATGCACATTGCATTCTATAGTAAGCATTTTATACTTCACCTGTTTCAAATAGTGTAATATAATTAAAATACACCGCAAACGATTTTTTTAAATAGACTGTAATGTATTGTAATTCTTTTGAGTCTCCCTGTAAATGAACGATAAATACTATGCACACCCTATTCTATAATACTCATTTTGTAGTGCACCTCAGATATCGATTTTAATGTGTTATATCGATTTGAATGTGTTTGAAATAGTGTAATATCATTAAAATACACCGCAAATGATTTTCCCCATACACCATAATGAAACGGAATTATTTGATTGTCCCTGTGAACAGAGTATAAATGGTACATACTTCATTTTCAATACCGAACATGCCATAGTAAACCTAAATAACATATAACAATTTCATAAAAATCTGATTATATTTAACCGAGCTAGAGCACGGACAGACGGACGGCAGACAGACAGACAGACAAACCGAATTCTTAAACACTTTTCAACTATGTTGGAAACTGTTAAAAAGGCCTTTGATTGGTTAAAAGATGGCGTATGATTATTGTCTCAGCGCGCAGTGTAACGAGAGACAGTACCAATAGTAAAGACTTATTGAAATGTCGTTAGAGAAGGATGTGAGGTTGTTTATTAAAAAAGCGGCTAAACGCTAAAATGATGATTCTGTTTTATTAAGTAATATTTTGATCGATATTTTGATTTATTCTCGGTCCCGATATTCCGGTCCCAACGTTTCGGTCCCGGTGTTTCGGTATGGATGTTTCGGTCCTGCGGACATTTCGTTCCCTTGCAATTTTGGTCCTGAGAAAATTTTAACATTCGAGAAAATTTTATGTTGAGATCGTACAGAATTTTTAAAGTTGTTGCGAGTTATTTTAAGTGTAGCAAAAATCCTCATGTCTTTTTGGTCAACTAAGAGAGAAAAATATAATAATTAAATTTTCATAACAATTGTTCTTGAAATAGAAAACTGAGCCAGTACAAGGAAGGCATTGTTTGCAAAATAAAAATTCTGCTTTTATTTTATCCAATAATAATAATAATAATAAAGAAAACTGCTCAGTTAAACTGAGGGCATTGAGCTCACAGGCTATACACACTAATTGTATATTATACTCTTATTTCAAAGAATAATGCCCCTCGAAAAATAAAGAAATCGACAATAAATTAAGAGAATTAGCCCCCAGTTCCCCCCTTTATACTTAACAATGAACTCCCAAAACTAATCAGGGAAGCCCCTTATTACAATGAACATATATACAAAATTTGGGGCAAATCGGATAATTCTGCATGAAAAACCCATTTATCTAATTTAAGGGGTGTTATCCCCCCGATCACCCCTTTATACTTAATCAATGAACACCCAAAACTAATCAGAGAAGCGCCTTATCACAATGAACCTATAAATAAAATTTGAAGCAAAACGGTTATTTCTATCAAGAATTACCGCGTTACGTACATACATACATACATACATACGTGCATACAGACCAGAAGGGCACATTAGCTCTCAGGCTTTGATAGCCTATGAGCTAAAAAAAAAAAAAAAGAAAAGCCATACTACTGGCCATATATTAAAAAATCTCGTTGAATGAATATAAAACAAAAATCCTGAAGAACTGCAATCTTCAATTATCATCTTTGTCTCAAATTCGAAGAAACGGTAATTTTTTAATCGGGCACATACATCAACCTCAGAGCTTTCCCATCTGCAACTAACTAACTGTCATAAAAACAAACTGTTAACCATCCAGCCGCGGGTAACGCTCCTATCGTGTTTCAATTATTTTATACAATTCCACGGGGAACGCTATTTTGACGTTCCCTATAATTTTTGTAGTACTTAAGCATCGGGAGATTCTATTTCTTCGATGAATCTATCTTCTTTTATTTAGAAATAGACAGATTCATTTACAAATTACAATATATATATACAGGGTGATTCATAAAAGATGGGCAGAACTTTAAGGGGTTATAGTACACTTAAAGACAAATAATATTAAATAGGAGACTAAGGGTCCCAGACGTATTCCCAAGGAGATAGGGGGCATTAAAGTTTAGGGTCCGAAATTTCAAATGATTATAAAACATGGAAAAATTGGTCGATTCGTTTGCGGTTTTTGCAAAAAATTTTCTTTATGCCAGTATTTTCTTGAAATAAAATTTTAAAGTTCAATTTCAAAAAATGCCGATAGGGGGCGCTTTAGACTTTGGAGTAACAAACAACTATTTTTTAACGTTATTTTTTGTATTTCTTTAAATGATTTCGAAAGCTTAGACTTAAACTTAAATTTTGATCTAAAAATCTGAGTCCTAACGAGTAGTTAAGTAGCGTAAACTGAAATTTGAAATTTGAAACCCTTCTCCCCCCAGAACAAAAATCAGTTATTCCCGATCTTTGTGTCGTAGATTAGGCTCTAACTACTGCCGCGTTTTGCTAAAATTATTCTTTATGTCAGTATTTTCTTGAAAATAAATTTTAAAGAAAATTTTCAAAAAATTCCGATAGAGGGCGCTTTAGACTTTGGAGTAACGAACAACTATTTTATACCGTCATTTTTTGTGTCTCATTAAATGCTTTCTAAAGCTTAGACTTAAATTTTCAGCCCAAAATCTGAATCGTTAGACGTGGTTAAGTTTCTGGGGAGAGGGGTTTGAAATTTCTACTCCTGAGCACAGTTCAGTTTACCATGTCCACACATTGTGTGCTGTGATACGAGGTAAAAAGACACAAATTAGGATTATGTTACCAAAGCATATTTATTAACATGTAATCACAATAAATGTTCAAAATTGTGACCACCAGAGGTTATGCACGCAGAACAACGGCGACGAATGGAACGGCGAACATTCGCGAAAACATCAGGCTTTTCGAGCACTTCCCCTACAGCGGCGGAAAGTCTGGCGACCAGTTCCTCGGGGGATTCAATGGGTGTCTCATACATAGGAGCCTTCAATCGTCCCCAAAAAAAAGAAATCGAGGGGTGAAAGATCTGGCGAGCGAGCAGGCCAAGCAACAGGACCACCTCGACCAATCCATCTGTTCGGAAATGTGATGTCCAGATAGTTGCGGACGTCTCGTACGTAATGGGCTGGCGCTCCATCGTGCTGGAACCACATGACCCGCCGGATGCGTGGAGAAACAACGTTTAACAGGTCTGGCAGCACATGTTGCAGAAATGTGAGGTATGTTTTACCGTTGAGGCGTTCAGGAAGAAGGTACGGTCCGATTAGGTGGTCTCCGAGGATTCCTGCCCAAACATTGATGGAAAAGCGTCTCTGATGAGCATGTGGATACGTAGCATGTGGATTGACATCCGCCCATACATGTGCATTGTGTGTGTTAAATGTACCTTCACGTGTGAAGGTACATTCATCGGTGAAAAGCACAGTTCGTCCAAAATGTGGATTTAGCGCGTTCTGCTGCAGAAACCAGCGGGCGAATTCAATACGATTTGGATAATCCCCTGGAGACAGTTTCTGGACTCGTTGCACATGAAACGGGAGCAAATGTTCATCCTTCAGTACCCTCCAAGTCGTGGACTGTGAGGTATCCACCTGGCTAGCCACTGTTCGTGTACTTGTACTTGGCTGCGCCGCTACTACATCCAGAATGGCTTCTGCAACAACTACTGATTCGTCCTTTTTTGCACGACCTGCATTCGACCGGGAAGCGAGAAATGATCCCGTCTCACACAACTGTCTGTGCAAGCGCTCGAAAGTTTTGCGGTTAGGCAACCGCCTGTTAGGAAATCGCTCTCCGTACATTCGTTGTGCCTCTGCACCGTTTCCATCTGCCGCTCCGTAAATTAAATGCATCTCAGCCTTTTCCTTATTCGTGAAGGGCACCATCTTCCGATTCATTACTACAGCGACTTACACTTGACTCACCGTTCAGTGGTTTTTATGCCTGAATCGTGTCGAAATTTTGCATACGTGTTCTTCTTCTTCCCCATTTGACATTTGCATACTTTCTGTTTCCTTCTTCACCCGGTGACTAGCGTCAGGAATGGAGCTTTAACGTTTGCATGAGCGACGTTTCCAACTGTGCCAGTGCCTTTATGAGTGAATTCCGACTATGCAGTCCTTGACGAAAGTTGTATTTTTGCCTCGTATCACAGCACAGAATCGTTGGGCATGGTTAAGTAGTGCAAACTGAACTATGTTCAGAAGTTGAAATTTGAACCCCCTCCCCTCGCTACTGAACCACGCTCAGCGATTCAGATTTTGAGCTGAAAATTTAAGTTTAAGTCTAAGCTTTAGAAAGCATTGAATGAGACACAAAAAATAACGGTATAAAATAGTTGTTCGTTACTCCAAAGTCTAAAGCGCCCTCTATCGGAATTTTTTGAAAATTTTCTTTAAAATTTATTTTCAAGAAAATACTGACATAAAGAATAATTTTAGCAAAACGCGGCAGTAGTTAGAGCCTAATCTACGACACAAAGATCGGGAATAACTGATTTTTGTTCTGGGGGGAGAAGGGTTTCAAATTTCAAATTTCAGTTTACGCTACTTAACTACTCGTTAGGACTCAGATTTTTAGATCAAAATTTAAGTTTAAGTCTAAGCTTTCGAAATCATTTAAAGAAATACAAAAAATAACGTTAAAAAATAGTTGTTTGTTACTACAAAGTCTAAAGCGCCCCCTATCGGCATTTTTTGAAATTGAACTTTAAAATTTTATTTCAAGAAAATACTGGCATAAAGAAAATTTTTTGCAAAAACCGCAAACGAATCGACCAATTTTTCCATGTTTTATAATCATTTGAAATTTCGGACCCTAAACTTTAATGCCCCCTATCTCCTTGGGAATACGTCTGGGACCCTTAGTCTCCTATTTAATATTATTTGTCTTTAAGTGTACTATAACCCCTTAAAGTTCTGCCCATCTTTTATGAATCACCCTGTATATCATTTCATTTAGGTGATTCTGAAAGTTCTGCGGTTTTTGCAATATTTTGAATCCATAAATGGCACATTCCCACCGGAATTTTGAAATAGAACTTTGTTTTTATAATGTACATGGAAGAAACTGCTTTTATTTATTTCCAACGGTGACATTCAATCCTTATAACTGTTATAAGTGACGGATAAAAATAGGCCACGGTTTTACATATGAAAATGGAAACATCGCCCGCGGCTAGAGGGTTAATACTTAAATATTAATAACACGGGGTTCAATAATATGACCACAGATGAAATTTAAAATCTTTAGCCGAAAGAGGAAAATACGACATTTTTAAAAGAGCAATGAAAGATATTTCTAGCACAGATAAAACTAGCACAGATTCCTGATATGCAAACGGCCACATATCAGTCAATTTAAAATTTTTATGAGAAATCTTGCAAACCTTGCAACCTTGAGGTGTATAAAAAAAGTTTCTGATAAAATTTATCAGAAATATTGCTTATCTTCCTCTTTTATCATGCATCAATGATATGCAACATCAAAATTTTCAAACAATTTAGATAGTTGATCGATTTTGTACAATTCATATTTACGTATATGAATTATTATAACTTCTCTTTTAATATATATATATATATATATATATATATATATATAGTTTAAACAATGACAAATTTTGGATTATTTTGTGCTTTTGAAGTTAACATGGAATCATACATTCTACAGTATGTAACAACTGGACTTCTTTGCGTACTCCTATTACTCCTTCTCCGAGGCTATTGGAGTTATAAGAAGAAAGTTGCTGGTTTTCCATTTTATAACATTTTACCGTATCTTCTATATTGTCAAGTAACTGGTAAAATATCAGAAGATACCCCACTTAACCACGGTAAGTAATTCTTTATTAAAACTATATATTGTACAATAATATATTTCGCAAATCATTTACGCACTTCTGAGTTATTTTCAGTATAAAATAGGCTAGACGCTCTGTAGGTTTCTTAGAACTGAATTATATGTCTATATCAATTATTTCTATCTATCTATTATATGTACATATTATGTATATATAGGGCGAGTGGGCCAGTAATTGACCATTTAGTGGACATTTTTTCAAGTTATTTTTTTTTTCTAATAAAATTTTTGGCACATTTTTCTTTCCCTTTATACTAATTAAAGTATGAGGATTCATATTCCAAAAACACTTTCTAATTTTCTATTCTATAATTTAAATTATTTACAGTATAAGTTAGAAAATTAGATTGCATCAGTAATTGACCACTTCTTTTTTTGTGTAAAAATCGAAATATAAATGTTCGTATTTAAAACTGCTGCTAAAAGACACGTATACAGGGGGATACAAAAGTCAGAAAACATTTTAAAACACAATAATTCACAAATTAATAAAATAGAAATGCAAAAATATTTGAAATTTTCCCACGCAAATCTTCAATCACATCTTTAACTGCAATTATAACTTGTAGAAAAACATTTTTTTGGATGTTAGATATGTTCTCTAACAACCAAATTTAGAATGTATGTCCATTAATTCCTGTTTCCTACAGTTTTGATATTTAACTGGTCAATTACTGGTACACCCACCCTACAAAAAGTTTAAACAATGACAAATTACGGATTTCGTTCGTGCTTTAACACTTTAAATGACGGGGTTCAAATTTGTACCACTTAACTTTAATCTTCAAATGCCACAATGGCACCAGAATTTTGGAATAAAATCATCCCACGGTAATATACGAGAGGAAAATATTTTGCTTATCTCCAGCAAATTTGTTCGTAAATTCTTGAGTCATTCAATCATTTGATCATTTTATTAACATAATTACTTTGCCCCTGAAAGGGTTAAGAGGTAACATGAAATTATACTTTTCATATTTCGCAACATTCGGAAATTTTCTTACTTCTCTTGTTTTTCTCTTTTCCTATTACTACTCCTTTGAGACTGTTGGACTTATAGGAAGGAATTTGCCGTAGAGTAATGTTTTAAAATGTTTCAAAATATATATGTGATGCATGATTTTTCTTTCATACAGTATAAACTGTACAAAGGCTACTTAATAATACGGGTAATGATAATACGCTGAAGCGTATTGCCGTTCTGATTGTTTTAAAATTTTCTAAAACATTTTTTTTAGCCACCCACAGGGAGGCTTATTCTTTCAATCTCTATCATTTTTCATGTTTATGAAAAGTCACAGCAATCCATCGTTGCCACAGGTTAATCTCGAAAAATGAAACATTTGAAGTTACTGAAAAAATTAATAGCCCAAAAAGTATTTGTCACAAAATCGTTAGACAAACTGCGTTAGAAAGGAAAAAAATTGTTTTTTTCTTGATTTAAATTTCAAATCGAATGATTATGACGTTTTCCAAATAATGAATTTCAAAAATTGCCAAACTTCACAATGAAGTACCATAACGAAACCTTCACGCGTAAAAAGATAATGATAACGGTTGTTGCTTTTGTTCGAGAATGGACCAAACGATGTTCGCATTTTACTATTTTAACCGTTTTTAACGAAATTCTGTAACTTTAGAAGACTTTTTCTGTGAATAAGCAATAGAAATGCATAAAATCGTTACAAAAATGTTAAAATTACACAAAAGGATAGATGCAAATTATCAGATATGAAAAATAAAAAAGAAATTTGGTACTTTCGTGTTATAGCAGCCACCAAGCATGAAATATTTTTGTTTCTGTTTTCATTAATATATTGTAAATTTGGTACTTTCGTGTTATAGCGGCTTCCAAGGATGAACTGAACAAGCGGCCAAGATTTATCGCCAAATTATAAAGCATGTATGTCATTATAATAATATATGATATATATATATATATATATATATATATATATATATATATATATATAACACTTCTGTACGTATGTGGCCAAGTTATAGCCATATATGATGCATATATGATGTATATATATATGACATGTGTATATGATGTATATACGACATATAAAACATAAATAATATGTGTATAATGACGTATATGGCACATATAGGAGTGTTTGGAATATATATATGCGTATATAGGATGCCAATATAAGCTTTGCGATAATCTTGGCAAAATCATAACTCCAACGTTGGCATAATCATAGGAAAGGTTCAGTAAGACCTTTTTGGTGCTCCCCGCAAATATAAATCCCATGTAAACCCCTTCGTGTAACATATCAATCGATAGGTCTCGTCAAGCACTATGGTCTGGTCCTACTCTCCGCCTCTCATTCCCCCCTCTCTTAAGAAACATAGTTCTCTGTTTCAACTCTTTTTAAATTTTAGTTTTCCCATATTTCTCAGCCCCTTTAAGCCCCACAGCGGACGTAGGCCTCTTCTAAAGGATCCAACGAAGTTAAAATCGTCGAGGCCGACATTTCTAAGAGGGTCCCGAGGCCCTATCTCCCGTAGGACCGGAGTTACCCCCCCCCCCACGGGGAAGACATTCAATGTTTTCAAACCCCGTCATGTACCATATCAAAAGTTTGATCTCATCAAGCACTTTTGTCTGGTTCTACTCTCCCCCTCCTTCTCTCTCGTCTCCTGTAAGGAGCACTTTTCTTATTTATTTTTTTCAATTTCTCATATTTTAGTTTTTTCCATTTTTCTCTGTTCCTATGGGCCGGACAGCTCCAAAATTTCACCAAAATTAGCTGTAAACCGCCTAAAGGTTATCCCCCCCCCCTCGTGTCTTTTGGCGCCCTCGGTGTTTACGTATCTCTCTTGGGGGGGGGCGTCAGAGGGGCGAAAAAGAGATACCTTTTAAAGTTCCATCTCTCAATTGCAAGTGAGAATTCATTTTAAATCGGGTCTCGTAGAGCACTTGTGTTTTGTATAGCTCCCCCCTCCCCCCCCCACCGCTTTCCAAGATCCCGTCAATTAATGCTAACTCATCATTTGTTAAACAACTTCTCTTAGCTATATCCATCATAAAAGCTGCTATCATAGAACTTTTCATTGCCTTTTTTTAGGTTATCTCTATTAAGTGCTAAAATGCCTTGAACCTTTAAAAACAGTTTAAAGGGTGTCATTAAGCCAGCACATTTGTAAACAACAACTACCTCGCCATGTCTCAGCCCATTGGAGCCACATCTTTTTACTATTATATTTATTAAAAATACTTCTAGTCACCGAATCTTTTTAAAACTTGGTGTGTTCGTGCCACCAGCCTCACAAAAAATCTTAGAACGCTAACTAAATTCTAAAGTGGAAAAGCTGGCTTATGCTATTTTTTTTTTTTTTTTTTTTTTTTTTGACGAGTTAGACTTGGCTGAAAAATCTCAACGATAAAAGCCGTGGGTGGCCAATCTATATTCTGTCGTAAGGTAGAATTTTTCCCGCTTGTTTATTACAATTCTCTTTATATACATAAAAATCATATTGTGTAGTTAGAAATCGATATGGAAAGTAAAAGGGAAATTTTGGAGATAAAGAAGCACGGCGCGCCACAGTAGTGAAAGAATAACGAAAATTTTAAATGTTTCTTCTTAGAGTAGCATTTTTGAAATTGGTGAGCGATCTATATTCGTCTGCTTGCTAACTTTCGCCAGCTCGCGTGAATTGTTACGCAATTCACATTGGGAACGCAACGCGATCCCAACTGTCTTTGCATTAACGTGCAACTACATTTTTTGTAGGAAGTCTAGCCAGAATGAATACTATCTTAAATCATTTTAGTATATGAAATTTACAATTTTTTGAAATGTAAAATAATTTACTGAAAAATTATCTTGGTAATAGAATTAATTTAAAACTCATTGCACCTATAATACTATACAACAAGGCTTAAATAAATTAAAAAAGAACTCTTGAAAAAACACCACGTGATACCAAGATAATTCAATATAAATCAACTATCGTAGTCTAAATTTCGTTCGATGTGTAAAATACAATATCTTTCAGATGCTTGGAAAGTTAACAAAACTTAAACAACTCGTTTTCTGTTGGGTCTAAAAGAAATTCTTGATCAAAAAGCTGATTTGCTGAACTCATCACAATCACCAATGCTATTCATACATCGGCCAACATATCGTGCTGAGTTTAAAAAGAGCTCCTGCTCTGAATTTTGATTTGCTGAATTAGAAATAAAGGCCAGTGAATATCTCGTCATATTGTGAAAATCGTATTAAAATCCTTCAGTTTTATATAGACTCTAAAGATCATAACGTCATTGGAAGTTCCTAACAAACCAGTGGTATGCATTTCCTGGAGTTAACGCCTCACACAATCGAAAACCTACCCAGAAATCGGTCGTTTGTTTGAAACAATTCTACCGTGTGTTTAAGTCAATAAACGAAAATGTTTTTTATTTTTTATTTTAAATAGTTTTTTTTATTATTATTCCTCCAGCTACTACATGAACCACAAAAAAAAATTTTGGACCTCAGCTACCACCAATTTTGAATATTAATCTCCTTCTTGGAACTTTTGGAGCATCTTCTTTAAAAATGATCCGATTTTCTTGCAATTTTCTTTAATATAGTTCTAGGGTCCTCAGGCTACTTTATAAACTACTAAAAATGTACTTAGACCCCAGCTAATATCTTTTTGAATATTAACCTTCTTTTTCGGCATCAGCGTTTACTCACTACAGCCGTAAATTAAAAATCGCGCTACTGTTAAAGATAAGTTGTTCAGGTTAGAGGGGTGCGATGATTTCATCCATAAATTAAATATTGCGCTAATGTTAAAGGTAATTCGTTAAATTTACAGGGGGCATCTTCCACCGTCTAGGGGCGCATTTTTTCTCGAGTATGTAGGCCCTATTTCAACGGAAATTGGTTTATACAACTTAGATTACGATTCAGCTACTTTCTGCATTTTGGAAGTTTATCTTAGACTTCAGTTACCAACATTTTCGAACATTAATGGTGCATTCTTTTCTCGGGTACTATGGGCTCGATTTAAACAAGAATTGGGTAATTCAACTTAGCTTAAGATTGTTTTACATATCTCAGTTCCACCTTACACCCGCAGGGGACGCATTATTATCTCGGGTTCTATAGGCCCAATTACAACGATATTTTGCTCATTAAACCCGGTTTTCGATTGTCTCCGACGCGTATGGAGCAGTCGCGGTATACGCTGTCATATGCAGCTGGGACCCAGGTCACATGTTCGTTCGAAAAGATGTTTGTTGTGAACACACTAGACACTGCCGAAGGTATTGGGACAATGGAAAACTAAGTTCATTTAAAACACTCTACGCTGCCGAAGGCAGTGCTGCCGCCGAATTGTGGTTCATTTGGAAGATTTTCCTAAAATATAAAATCATACAAATTTGAGTTTTGTTTAAGGTTATTATCACGGGCCCGAGCAACGCGGAGCGAGTCAGCTAGTATATGAATAAACTAATACGGTTATGTAACCATTTCCTAAAAAATACGGTCAAATGACCGTTCATATGATGTACTACACGATTATATGACAATAAACTCATATTATTTATAAGTAACCATTATCTAAAAATATGGGCAAATGACAGCATATATGAATGTATGGTCATACGACTATACAATTACATGAGGGGTGTTCAAATGAAAAGGTATGAAACGTCGTAACAACGAAACCGGTTTAATTTTGAATATGCCGCTTTGGGATAACGTACTGAGACATATAGGGACGATAATGGAGTGTCCGGCATGGTCTTGCGCATTCGCGGGAGAGAAGCAGGCAATTGTGTTTCCCGTACAATTGACGTGGCAGTGCGTGTATCACTTCTCACCAAGTCATTCACCTTGTCGATGAGTTCGGCCGTGATTGCCTGGCTTAGTCTCGGATCATCACTCAAACACTCCCGGCCTTCACGAAAACGGGTACTCCACTTTCTCACTGACTTGTCGGACGCACGGCCACCATTCGGCGATGAATATCGCCTGAAAGAAATCTGATAACACCTCATCGCTTCTCAATCGTCGATTTTTGCAATGGGAACGCCTTGATGCCCTCACACGCACTCCCGCGCCATTTGGACGGGACACACAACTACCTTCTTCTCTCCTGCTTCATGCGAGCGCACACACGCATGCGCACAACGGCGCCGGACACTCTATTCGCGTCCCTAGATGTTTTACTATGTTATCCCAAAGCGGCATATTCAAATTTCAACCGGTTTTGCTGTTACGACATTTCGTATATTTTCATTTGAACACCCGTCGTAATATGGTTAAGTAACCGTTATCTGTGAATACGGCAAATTCCTGAGCATATTGCTGCTTTTCAAATGATTGTTTGTCTATGGTGAATTCTTTTACAGCGCAGATGTCATTAATTCAAAATAATTAATTTTGCAAAAGTTACGAATTTTAAATTTTTGTGAGATCCCTATGTACTATACGCTATATTTAGAAAATATACTTTATGCTCTAACGAGTAAAAAAATGCAATAAAACTAACCTAGTTATGATATTCTGAGTTTTAAAATTTTCTAGCGTTTTTCGGCGTCTCTCCGTTTTTAGTGCCAACGCAGTAACTCGTAAAATTCGAAGTATCATAAATCGGTAATTTTGTTCATAGAAAAATTTTATTCCACTTCAAGAGACCAAATACAATTTTCTAGACTTAACTTAATAGTACCTAGGGATCGCTTTAAAATGTAAAAGTTCTATCTTTTGCAAAATGAATTCTTCGGAATTAAGGGGGTTCGTAAGTCAAAATTCTCAAAAAAACTTTTTTTTTCGGTAATAAACTACAAAAAAGTTAAACAAATTAATAAAGCAAACTACGTATCTCTACAATAATTACTTTAGCATATATAACAATTGTTTGTTGTACTAAGAGTTCTGTCCTGCCCAGAATTCACACTTAAAGTCCATTTATCTCAGAATGGATTTTGTCATAACTTGCCACATTTAAAAGGATAAGGTAAAGCTAGGAGAGTCTGCGCACAATTCAAAAGAATAACAATAAAAGATCTAAATATTAATTTTTTGCTAAACTATCCATGAATAATTTTTACTTCATTTGTTTTTTATGCATTTCCATTGCTATTTTGTTGTTATGATGTATTTTAATAAAACATTTGTAATAAAACAAAGAAAGTTGTTTTGCGCAATCTGTCCTTACAGGGTTGGTGTGATTGCGCACATGGGTAGGAGAGATTGTTACTAATAATAGCTACAATTAAATTGTTAACAATAATAATTACACTCAAATGACATTGTTGTAAGGTTTTTGTGAACAAATATTATTGTATCAGGAGCGAATATTTCAACCTAATGATTCAAGAATCAGAAAAAGAAAATAAATTTAAAAACGATTAAAAAAATTTAATTAAAGGAAAAAAAATTAAAGAATCTGAAAAAGAAAGTCCAGATAAGATTACAAAATAACATTAAGTTACTTGATAACACGTTTAACTTACAATTAGTCAATTTTCATTTTTCATTTTTTAATGCAAATTTACCATTAAGCTGCGTAAACTCTCCTAGCATGGAAACTAATGGGAACAATGCGCCATCTCTCCTAAGTAGCAGATGCACAAACTCTCCAATTTCGGTATGAGAGATTGCGAGGCCTTTTATTTAAACTTGGCCGCTACTAAAACGAACCGTTGGTTTTCACACTGTTAGTCTAGATTAGTAGCTTATGAGAAATCATTTACGTTTAAAATATTTTGTACTACTGACATTGTATAGAAACTCTGACGAATAGCTATGAAAATTCAAGCACTTACTTTAGGAAAACAAAACAAAATAGCAATATTTTATCTTAGACGCCCAAAGCAATCAACGTGCACTTTCAAGTAGACACCCCACTACTGCTGTTGTACAACTACTTGGAGTCGTTGTGTGCTCACTCTACTCCTTCTCCCCGAACCTCTATGTGCGCCATCTCTCCTGACTTTATCTTATATCTCAACTTCCTTGCAAGATATATATATAAAATTTTTAGTATAGATTTATTTATGTTTTTAAAAAATTCTTTTCACAATTTTTAATTTCCTGTGAAAATTTAGAAAATATATATTTCAAAGTAAAATTTATTCTCAAAAATCCTCTTTATTGTTATTATTATTATTATTATTATTATTATTATAAATTTTGTAAGTAAAATTTTTATAAATCCTGAAAACAAATTAGCAAGAAACCTTTTCAGCACACGGTAGTGAAAAAAAGGTAATGAGATCTGGTAAGTGGTTCGTGAGTTACATCAAAAATTAAATAAATTTTAAATTTTAAATTTGTTTAAATAAAATTTCAATTTTTTAAATTTTTTTACATCTGAAATGTAATTTTAATAGAAAACAGGAAAAAAAATATTTGAAATATGCCTATTAATAAAGGAAAGATAGTTTTGACCCCCGGAAACCCTTAAATGTGTGGCTTCGAAAATGATAAGAACATTATTTGAATATTTTTTGTAACAGGAGGTATACTTCTAAAACTAACGCTTTAGCAATTAGCTAAATATGCAACGATAAAAAGGGACACCCAGTACAGATTTAAAACATTTTGTAAATTTAATTTTATATTTATTCGACTTAATCTAATCAAAATCTCTCTTTTAGTGGTATTTGAGGAGATAGTAAAGCTGGGCAAACGACATCAGAAAGAAGGACTTTTTATGGTGTATTATTCTCGCCCGACTCTCTACATCTTCAGCGAGGAGACAATAAAGGTACGCATAAACTAGTGTGCTTCAAGAATCGCAAAACTTTCTCTTATTCTTTTTATAAATTAATTAATAATACGTAATTATCCACTAACAAATACACAGGCCGATAACGATTTTTTCCAGCGAGGAAACAATAAAGGTATACGCACAAACTAGTATGTTATGACAATCGCAAAATTTTCTCTTATCATTCTTATCAATTAATTAAAAATCCGCAATTATGCACTAACAAATACCCAGGTTTACAATAATTTTTCTTTTATCTTTAAATATATAAATAAAACATATAGAAAATTCCATATAATACGAACGACAAATTCACCTTCTCAAATTTATAAAACACAATGTAAACACATTGATAATTTTTGTTACTACAGAGGTGCCATAATTCATAACACAGTTTTAAAACATTAAAACTATTAGATGTTAAAAATCCACGAGCTTTCGGCTAAACATTAGCCTTCCTCAGATGAACACAAGCCGTCGAGAAGACGCAGCTCCGAATGGAGCGCTCTGGACAGGTCCAAAATGGGCGAAACCAATTCACTATGAAATGGAGGGAGTGAAGGAAGTTGGGATGATACCATTATAAGCTGGGGGGGGGGGTCAGCAATAATACACAGTTTTAAAGTTTTAAAACTATGTTTTGAATGGCACCTCTGTAGTAACAAAAATTATCAATGTGTTTACATTGTGTTTTTTAAATATATATTTTTTTAATCTTTCCGGACTGAACTCGAGGCGGAACGTTTAGCTTTTATACCGGGCTAGTCTAATAAATGTCTTGTACGGGTGGGGACGCGCCTGGAAAATTCCGCTCGTGTAGACCTCTAACCGATATATGTAAGCTATTTTTAGTTTTTTTAACGATTTCTCCAGCTAACGTCCATTAGGTACTGAATGTGTGTTTCTTTTATAAGCTTCTGAACATTCTTTACTGAATTACAACTGATCTTAGGTATAAAGGACGAAGTAGTCTTATATCCAGTTAGTCTTTTACTGAAATCTGGCGAAGAATCATATCTTAAAATTATCGCTATGAGTAGACTGAAGAGGTGTCTACTAAATAAATAGTTAAACGAGCAGGGAAGACCGAGCTATGCTCGGTCAAAATTAGCTTTGAGTTCAAATATCCTGACGAATGACCAAAATGACCCAATAATCAAATTTTCTCAAAAATGAGACCTAGCCCAACAGTTTTCTCGTGCCCTAAAATAGTAAGATACAAAATTTAATCAAAATCGTTTGAACCGTTTTTTAGATAGAATTAGCTTGACCCTGACCCTTGATGACCCAAAATGACCGACTAATGAAATTTTCTCGAACACGTGACCTATCCCAATGGTTTTCTGGTGCCCCAAAATGGTAGGATACAAAATTTCGTCAAAATCGTTAGAGCCATATATATATATATGTATACAGGGTGATTAGAAAATGAGTATACATTTGAAAAATTAATAATTCACAGAATAATGTAGGTACAGAGGTAAAAATTGACACACATGCTTGGAATGACACGGGGTTTTATTGTAACCACACAAAAAAAGGTTAAAAAAGAGATAAGCCGACAGATGGCACTGAACAGCAAAACGTCAGTTACTCTGTCTGAGAATCGTGTATAAAAGGAGCTGTAATGAGAGAGAGAATCAGATGCACCAGCAATCGCAGCATGTTGACGTTACCAGAAAGGGCAATGTTAGTGAAGCTCTACTATCAAATGGGGAATCTGCCGCGATAGGCCGACATCAATAGGCATGCTAAAAGACAACATCCAACGCCAATTTCTCACCATAACTACAGATATGCTGCGCAGTGCTGTGCACAACATTGTCCCTCGGCTACAGCTATTGTTGTGGGATGACGGTGGATATGTTGAGCATTCGTTCTGAAGAACATCGTCTTTGCTTTATCATAATTTGTTATGCTAATTATTGCTTTTCTTATCACACGAAGCGCCATCTGTCGGTCAATTTATGAACTTTTTGTGGATACAATAAAACCCCATATCATTCCAAGCATGTGTGTCAATTTGTACCTCTCTACCTACATTATTCCGTGAATTATTAATTTTTCAAATGTATACTCATTTTCTGATCACCCTGTATATAACCACACACAAGATTTGCTCGTATTAGAATATATGATACACATTTGTCATCCTACCACTGTGTAAAGATAATTCTAAGAAAAAAACGAACAACAATTTTAATAGTAATGTAATGTGATAACGTTCTTACCCATTTACCGAACGGTTCGTTGTTTCTTTTGGGATTTTTATTACAATATCCAGCTCGTTTATAGAGTAATAAGTTATATTATAGGGATAAGAGCTCACACTATCTCACTCTACCCACTCTTACCTCTATCTGGCCGTACACAACTTGCAAGTTCGTACAGGTGCGTTCCGATTACATTCTGCGACGGCGGCTCTTTTGTCGCTTTCTTTAATGTGGGAAGACTTCCACGCTGCCACGGAGGATAGTCCCTAAAATGTTTATAACCCGTCTTGGTAGAATTTCTTTTGTTGATTTTGTGCGCTGACTACAGATCCGAAAATAAAGCCCAGAGAAATATAATTTAAGTCTACTTGTCGCAGAATGTGAAACTGTGATCTGAATGCACTTACTACCATCGTCTCCCACTCCCAGTCCCACCTCGTAGTTTACTTGCAACGCGGGTAAAAAGTGACAACCGATACAGCAATTGCCTACATCTGCAAACTGATAAATAAACGAGATTCCCATTCAAAATTTGAGGTTGTTGAGAAAAGTGAGAAACATGACATACGAATACATGTAATTCAGGGAAAAACATGAAACAGAAGAAAAAAACATGGATCTATATAGAACAGAATCAGTGCAGAATAAATTGTGCAGCTTCCATTAAAAAGTCTTAAAAAGGGTGAAAAAGTTGTAAAAGTTAAGGCACTTCATGAAAAAAACGCTTGATCGGGCTGTCACGACCCAAAAATCGCTTTGTACAAAACCTGTTAGAGAACCATCGGTAGCATAATAAATTTTCTATCTTTATAAATTGTTATATCAGTCTTCATATTTTAATTTACATTTTTATCTCTTGATAATGGTAAAAAAGATTGGTTCAGCTTACCGGAAATTTTCCTTTTGCGCAGAGAATAATCCACAGTAATCCAAATATTTATTCCTTTGAATAATCATCGTGTCACTGTATTTGAATAAGAAATAATAGTATTAGTAGAAAATGACAAATTGCGTGAAGTAAGTAGATCCATTTTTCCTTTGAATATAATATTATTATTGTAATTCTTGACATTTTATATACATTTGTATCGCGTTTGGAGGCTGCTTAAAAGTGCTCCAATTTTACATTTTATTTGAGATATTTACAAGGGCGTCTTAACTGTTCGGTAACATTTTAGATTCTGAGGGATTGTTATTGAGTTCTCGCGCGGGCATCACGTTGTACGTTGAAGAGGGAGAGTCTGGAAAATTTCTCAGCTGATTAGTTTCGACAGTCTCTGGTTTTATTCACTATGGTTTGCAGCTGCGTTTATCACTTGAGGTACTTACAGTTAATTGGGGTCTGGTTTTTAACATGTTCTAAGTGTTCTTTCGATCGTTCACAACACGTGGAGATTATTAACGGCATAAAAAGGTTTCTCCGTCACTCCCCCGTAATCTCCTGTGTGGGGAATAGTTGAAGGTTCAGTTTCTTATGGTGTTTTTCGTACACAGGTTTGGGAGTGGGTTGGGTGAGAGTATCGGCTATCATTTCTTCAGTGGGGCAGTATTGTAAATCAATTTTTCCTTCTTCTTTCATCAGTTTGATGTTGTGGAAACGTATGTCGATGTGTTTGGATCGCTTAGTATCTTTATCATTTTCAGTCATTTTTATACAGGACATATTATCCTCAAATATCGTGATTGGTAGTTTTTGTGGAATTTTGAGGTCGCCAAGCAAGTTTGTTATCCAACTTAATCCTTATGCTGCGATGCTAGCAGAAACGTAAGCAGCTTCGGCTCACGAAAGTGCAATGCAATTCTGCCTTTTGTGATCCAGTAAATCGGCGATTTTCCTAGCATGAATAGATTTCCTGACGTTGATTTACGTGTTTTCAAGTCACCAGCCTAGTCTGCATCGGCGTATGCTGTTAAGATGGGCTTGCTGTTTGCGTTAAGAGTTAAATTCAAATTTTCTGTAGTTTTAAGGTATGAAATGATTCTTTTCAATGCTGACCAGTCCTTTTG
This sequence comes from Maratus michaelseni, assembly GCA_963931845.1. Lineage (NCBI taxonomy): Eukaryota > Metazoa > Arthropoda > Arachnida > Araneae > Salticidae > Maratus > Maratus michaelseni. The sequence goes on along the minus strand of OZ007598.1, from coordinate 110,961,811 downwards.
GCGTGGTGTTTCGTTTCTACGACATAATATGTTGACTGCGGCAGATATATCAGGACGCGTGATTGTTGATATGTAAAGTAATGTGCCTGTGGTTTGTCGATATTTCATGTTATTAGGTAAAAGATTATCGTCGTCCTCAAGTCTGTTGAATCCAGCAATCATGGGTGTGTAATGAGGTTTCATGTCGTTTAAATTCAGTTTTTTCACTAGTTCGTGAATTTTGTTGTTTTGATTTAGGTAATATGTATCGTTGATTTTATTAATGTTTATGCCTAGGTAATTATTCACTTCTCCTAAGTTTTTTAGTTCATATTCTTTCTCAAGTTGGTTTATTGTTTCTTCGATATCCCTGTCCTTTCCTGCTATCAGGATATCATCTACATAGATATGTAGACATGTATATCGGATTTTCTTGATCTGATTTAAAGTACAGACATGTATCATTTTTGCTCTGTATGAAATTATTGTTTGTGAGTGATTCCGATATTTTGGTGTACCAGGCCTTTGCGGCTTGCTTAAGACCGTAGATGGCCTTTTGAAGTTTGCAAACTTTTCTCTGATCGCCGGGTTTAATATACCCGTCTGGTTGACTCATATAAACAGTTTCAGTTAATTCACCATGCAAGAATGCTGTGGTGATGTCAACATGTTTCACGTTCAAATTTTTGTGCGATGCGGAGATGAGAAATGCACGTATTGTAGCGTGCGAAACTATAGGTGCGAAGGTTTGATCATAGTCAATCCCGAATCTTTGACTATATCCTTGTGCTACTAAACGCGCTTTATAGCTTTGAATATTTCCTAAATTGTCCTTTTTTAGTTTAAAAATCCATTTTGAACCGATAATTTTTGTTCCGGGTGGTGGATCTGTTAAAGTCCAAGTGTTATTTTTTCATAGGCATTGGATTTCATTTTGTGTTGATTTTATCCAGTTTTGTTTATCATTAATATTTTCCATTTTTTCGATATCTTCCCAATTTTCGGGAATATTTTCAGATGAACTATTTATGAGACAAACATATCTGTCAGGAGGAATGCCTCTATTTGTCCTATTAGACCTTCTTGGTTCAATTGGTTGCTATTTGGGCTCGGATGGTGTCTCCTCACTGTCAAGTTTTATTTCTAAGTGATTTTCATGTCTATCCGGTAATTGTGTATTGTCATCGGATGTTTTTGTTGTGTTTTGTATCTCCTCAATGTTATCTGAGTGTACATTTTCATTTTCAAGAAATTTCACCGTTCTTGCTATTATAATTTCTTTTCCTTGTGTGTGAATTCTATAACCAGTCGATCGTGTGTCATAACCTACGAATGTTCCGGTTTGAGCCCTGTTATCAAGTTTACCTCTATTTACTTTATCGACGTAAAATAGCGCTTAACAACCAAATGTTCTTAAGTGTTTTAAATTCGGTTTAACTCCTTTCCATAATTCGTAAGGTGTTCTAGTATAATTTGCTTTGGTTGGGAGTCGGTTTTGTATGTTGCTGTGTTTATGGTTTTACCCCAAAAATGTTTGCTTAATTTTGCTTGTGATAGCATACTTCTAGTCATATCTAATATACTGTTATTTTTTCTCTCCGCAACTCCATTCTGGCTCGGATTATGCGGGACAGTCAATTGGTGTAAAATTCCGTTCTGTTTTAAGTATTCATCGATCTCTTGATTTACATATTCACGACCGTTATCCGATCTAATTTCCTTAGGTTTTTTACCGAACTGATTGTATATCATCGTTATATACTCTTTTATCTTTTCAGCAACTTCGCTCTTTTTAGATAATAAATATATCCTAGTATATCGGGAATAATCATCAATAAGAGTCATAAAATATATTTTTCCGCCTAAAGTCGGTGTATCTAGAGGACCACATACGTCACTGTGGATCAAATCCACGATATTAGTAGCTCGGTTTGTTGCTGATTTAGGATACGGCGTGTTAGTTAATTTAGTTTCGACACAAGTTGCGCATGTTTTATTTTGATGTTTACAATTTCCTATCTTTATTCCGTCCGCAAGTTGATTTGTTATTATTGATTTAATCGCGTCATAATCTCTGTGACCGAGTCTGCGATGCCAGAGATCTATGGATTGTTTGCTGTCACAGTTATACGTTATGTTTATATAATTTTGTGGTTCTTCCACATCGTCCATTTCCTCAATAATGTATAAATTTTTCACATTTTTCGCCCTAATATATATTTCTTCATCAAAGATCAAATCGCATTTATTATCGTCGAAGATTAGTTTACACCCGTTGTTAGCGACTTTACTAACCGAAATTAGGTTCGACTCTAAGTCTGGGACATAAAGCACTTCGCGTAATTTCGTTAGTTTTTCTTTTTCTGCGGGGGTTAATGTTTTTATAAAAACTTCTCCTGAACCTAACGCTGTCAGTTTATTACCATTCGCGATCGTTACTGAAGTTTTATTATAATCAATAAATTTACTAAATAGGCTTTTATCGTTACAAATGTGCGAAGTAGATCCTGAATCGAGAATCCGGTTATTTTTGCCTACTTTTTGGGTGAATAATGCTTTATTTTGCGTCTGATCATTTGCGTATTTTCTTTCGTTTGGAATTTTATTTTCCCTATGAGTTTCGGTCTTTTCATAACATAATGAAGATGAGAAATTCTTTTTATTTTTGAATTGATTGTTACGAGGATTTCCGGATTGTACCGTGTTTTTGCTCTTGTAGTGCCAGCATTCGTAAGTGGAATGATTTTTCATTTTACAGTTGTTGCAATATTTTTGTTCTCTTCTATTTTCAGTGTGTGTATATCTCCTATTTGTTTTAAATGCTCTCTCATTGTTGTTATATCCGCCATGTGATTGTTCTGACATTTCATGTCTACGATTATATTCATCCGTTAATTTGTTTTTGATAAAATCAGGGGTGAGCTCATTTTCCGGTCTCGCCTCCAACGCAGTTATCAAAGTATTGTAACTGGGGGGAAGAGAACACAGAAATAGCGCGGAAATATGTGAATCGCTAATATTTTCTCCAATGGCGTTAAGTTTATCTATAATTTGCAAGATATTAGTGATATGTGACATCATGTTTCCACCCTCTGCTAATTTAGTACTGTACGTATAATTTTCGTAACAGGTAAAGCTTACTAGATAAATTGCTTCTCTCATGTATATTTTTCAGAGCTTCCCACGTTAATTTGGCGGTATCTAAGTTTTTTACATTTACGATTTGAGAATCATCGATGCTTAAGTTTATTAGAGCTTTAGTCTTGCGATCTTTTTTGTGCCATGCGGGGTCGGGTGCATCCGGAGGATCTTGTGCTATAATATCATCGAGTTCCTCTTTAATCAGGAACATCTGCATCTTGAATTTCCATGTACTATAATTCGTAGAATTGAGTTTTTTTTCAATAAATTGAGTATTTTCTTTTATCGCATTCATTATTTCTTTTTTAGTGTTCTTTTATTTATTATTATATTTTTAGAAATTGGTTAAATTATCGTTTTTAATACTCGGATATTCTTTTTTCAGTCTCGTAATCTTTGTTAGAGAACCATCGGTAGCATAATAAATTTTCTATCTTTATAAATTGTTATATCAGTCTTCATATTTTAATTTACATTTTCATCTTTTGATAATGGTAAAAACGTTTGATTCAGCTTACCGGAAATTTTCCTTTTGCGCAGAGAATAATCCACAGTAATCCAAATATTTATTCCTTTGAATAATCATCGTGTCACTGTATTTGAATAAGAAATAATAGTATTAGTAGAAAATGACAAATTGCGTGAAGTAAGTAGATCCATTTTTCCTTTGAATATAATATTATTATTGTAATTCTTGACATTTTATATACATTTGTATCGCGTTTGGAGGCTGCTTAAAAGTGCTCCAATTTTACATTTTATTTGAGATATTTACAAGGGCGTCTTAACTGTTCGGTAACATTTTAGATTCTGAGGGACTGTTATTGAGTTCTCGCGCGGGGCATCACGTTGTAGGTTGAAGAGGGAGAGTCTGGAAAATTTCTCAGCTGATTAGTTTCGACAGTCTCTGGTTTTATTCACTATGGTTTGCAGCTGCGTTTATCACTTGAGGTACTTACAGTTAATTGGGGTATGGTTTTTAACATGTTTTAAGTGTTCTTTCGATCGTTCACAACACGTGGAGATTATTAACGGCATAAAAAAGGTTTCTCCGTCAAACCGATTAAGCTTAGGCATACTTTCAATTGCTAAATACCTTTTGAAACATATTTCCAATAACATCTTAGCAGATAAAGAAATTTTATCTACATTTATTAAATTTTTAATAGATGAGGGAATGAAAAATACTTACTTTGATCCACTTGAAACCATGTACTAGGAATTGAAGACTGTTGTTGAGCTAAACAAACAAGACAGTTTTATTACTTCGACCTTCTACAAACTATCCTACATCTTTATAATGCATGTGCTGCCATTTACGGAGTAAATAAAGACAAATTCATAATCCATTGCCTACATCTACGAGATTCCCATTCAAAATTTTAGGTGTTTGTTGAGAAAAGTGAGAAAAATGATATACGAATACATGCAATTCAGGGAAAAACATAAAACGGAAGAAAGAAACACGGATCTATGTAGAACAGAATCAAAACAAGAAACGAAATCTCGAAGTAAATTAAGCAGTTTCCATTATAAACTAAATAGGTTTAAAAAAGGTGGTAAAGTTGAAAAAGTTAAGGCACTTCATGAGAAAACGCTTGATCGTTATTTACGACCTTTGTCGGGATGTCACTTTGCCAAAAAATCACTTTGCCAAAAAATGATAAAGCTTAGGTATATTTTCAATTACTCAATATCGTTTGAAACACATTTCCAATAACATATTAGCATAAAAAGAAAATTTATTTACTTTTATTAAATTTTGGTAGATTAGGGAATGAAAATTACTTACTTTTATCTACACCCAGAAAAAGGAATTGATTAAAACTACAAAACATGTTTTGTTGAGACACTTTGGTTGTTTCAAGTTAAATTTTTAGTTGAAGTAAAAATTTGGTTTTGTTGCATTGACAAAAAAATATTGTTAACACTCTTACAAAATTTTAACAAAATTTCATCAATTTTACTTGAGTTAACAAAATCTGTTTTTTTAATTTTACCATAATTTTGTAATTTAAATTTCTAATTTATACAAAATTTAAATTGTTGTGTAGTAGCCATAAATCTCTGACATAACTTGGTTTATTTGACTTATATAGCTATATAATTAAAGGATTAACATAATTTGTGTTTATATAAAACTTTTTTAATTGGCACGGACCAATGTAGTTTTAAAAATCCCCGTATCCCATTTATTACTTTCTTCTATCTTTACAAGAAGAAAGTATTGGAGTCATGAAAATTTTCAACTTCTGGTTTTCGACGGATTTTAGAAAGTCCTGAACACAATTTGACTGTTTTTAGAAAATGACTGTCTATGACTCTGTCTGTCTGTATATGACAAAAATTTTGTGGGCGCTCTATTTCAAGAACTAATGCACGGAATTTACTAAAACTTTATATTCAGTTACTTCCTGATATAAATTGGTGCTGATTAGTCTTTGGCGTAAATAGCGCAATAGGTGGCGCTGCTGTGTTGCAATTTTCGCGATTTCTGCAATAGATTCGCGATTTCTCAAGAACTAATGCACTGATTTACATCAAACTACAGATTGAGTTAGACTTTGACATAAATATAGAAGCTAATTACGTTTGGGTGTAAATAGCCAAACAGGTGGCGTTGCTATGCTACTTTTTTCATGATTTTAACTATAAATAAATCTCAAGAACTAATGCATGGTTTAATTTTTAATTCATTTTCAGCAGTGATTTATGCCTGTAATTCTTAAATAATAACCAGTGAATTTTTATCCTGCCTTTTCTCAAGCGTAAACCGACAGAGTGAAAAATGTCCCAAGGCGAGAATCGTACCCGGGTCCTCAGAATAGCGCTCTGAGGCCCCAGCATACGGCAACACAGTTAATTTTTAATTAATTTTCTGCAGTGAATTACGCCTGTAATCCTTGAATAATAACCAGTGAATTTTTATCCTGCTTTTTACAGGCGTAATTCACTGTTGAAAATGAATTAAAAATTATGCTGGGCTTTGTATTTTCGTCTCATGTTTGCCGCAGAAATTTGCATGCTCATGCAGATCCTGTTTACCGAATAGGATCGGGAAGCCAGTGCTTACCCAAAGAAATACAAAGGTACCGCCAAATTTATTTTTCAGAATAACTTTTCACAAAAAAAAAAAAAAAAATCAATCAGGGTAAAAAATGAACTTTTTTCTTACGAAATTTTTATCTAAGAAGCTCGCTCTTTCTGAATTGTTGTTCACTCGAAATTTTGATGGTAAAATTTCAAATTGTTGCAGCATACCAAAAATGGATTTAGTAAATAACAAAGCAATTGGTAGAGGGGACCCCAGAGTAACGTCTGTCTTCCCCTACTTGTATGTTTTAAGAGGGCCCTGTGCTCATGATATTTCCATCTTGTGCTGCGGTTGCAGCCGGTCCGACATATATAAGAGTGAGAAATTTCGAGTTTGGCTATCGTTCCTTGTAACTCAGTGGTAGAGACTCAGCACGCTGTTCTGAGGACCCGGGATCGACTCCCGGCTTGGGACATTGTTCGATCTGTCGGTTTACGCTTAAAAAAAGCAGAATAAATATTCATTTGTTATTATTCAAGGATTACAGGCGTAATTCACTGCTGAAAATGAATTAAAAAATAGTTAAGTTTAGATTGGTTCTAATACAAAAAATAATTTTAATTGTTTCTGTCACAAAAATCTTTTGTTGTTAAAACAAAGAAAATTCTTAAAATTACACAAAACAATTGTTCTTTAAACAAAAGTTTTTGTTGCTGAAACTGAAAAGAACTCTTAAAGTAACAGATAACTATATTCATTTTGAGAAAACTTTCAACGAAATAATTTTGTTAATTCAAGTAAAATTGAACCATTTTTACTTGAATTAACGAAACATTTTTTTATTGATGATACAAAATTTTTTTGTTGGAACTGCAAAAAAAATCCACAATATTTTTCTTGTTGATTCAAACAAAATTTACATTGACCCATATTTAAACGGAAAGTTTTGTTGGGCCAACCAAATTTTGGTTGATTCAACAAAACTTTTCTCTGGGTGTAATACTTGAAACCATGTGCTAGCTATTGAAAACTGTTTTTGAACAAAAAAACAAGATGGTTTTATTACTTCGACCCTCTACAAACTATCCTACACCTTTATAATGCACGTGCTGCCATTTACTAATAAAATAGGGACAAATTCATAGTAATGTGAAAGAATGAAGTCAATTACTAGTGACAAGAAGAAAAAGTGTCCTATTTCTTTCATTGCATAAAATATTGATATTAATTAAGCGGCTATATATTTATTTAAGTATCTTTAACTAACTTTATAAAAAAAGAAAAAAAGAAAACAATATAAACATAATAGAAGAGAAACTATTTTCTTTCCTTCATGGTGTGAATGCGGGCATAGTGAAGGAATGATATTTGTATTTAAAAAAATAATTGTAATACTATATTTCAATTTTAAGAAGCAAATATTCACTATTTATGTATAACTAATTAATACTAATAGTACATCTTTCCTTTTTGTAAAATTAAAAATACGTCCACAAAACCCCTGGAATATGAAATTACCACTTTTCTGAGATTTATATATGTTACGGTCAATATGATTAATCCGGTATGATTAAACCCATTATTACTAAAAATAACGGTTTATAGTTATTATTAATAATAACGGTTTATAGTTATTATTAATAATGACCGCATTAATCATACTGACCGTAACATATGCACTTAAATGCATACACTTACATATATTTCACACGCATCCACACGCCCAAGCACATAATTAGATACCTTTAGAGAAACAGGTAACATGTGTCTTTTACTGTCGATAGTTTCTCTAAATTACACACACACACACACACACATATGTTACGGTCACTATGATTAATTCGGCTATTAATAATAATGACCGGATTAATCATATTGACCATATATATATATATATATATATATATGAGATTCATTTAATGTCGATACTTTTTTGCTAGGTTATAATACATATACAGGGTGTCCACGTATAACCTGACCTACCTTTATTTTCGCAACCGTTGGTCCTAGATGTATACTTCCAATTACAAAAATGGTTTAAATAAGGTAAATATTTATTTTTAAAGCGATTTGGGTCAAGAAAAATATTTATTAAAAAATGACGAAATTAAAATTTTTATACGGTCCTCCAGTCCTATAGGTGATATTTAGTAAAAATTTACTGTGACACTAACAAGTAAGACAAAAAAAAGTCTCATTCATCTAACATTAAAATTGACCGAGTTATAGCTGTTTAAAGTTGGAGTATATTTTTCCTTGCGAAATAGGGGTAATTCACAAATGTAGTAGAAATATAAATAATCGTCAGATATATCAAAAAAATAGTTGAGAGCAAAATTAACATTGCAATCTAATATGAATGTGAAATCTATAATCATTCTGACAAAAATAATGCAAAATATACCATTTGTGCTGAACATATAAGAGGATAAAAATAACAGAATTTTTGTTAAATAAAAGGATGAAAAACAACAGCCTCAATTCTTTACAAAATGCTGCAGATTTTAAAATGCTGTTACATTACACTGTCTTTCAAATTTTTGGTAGTGCCATGTTTTTTAGCTTTTGAAAATTGATTATTATGTATTTTTTAGCGCTGAATCCGAAAATGACCTCCATTTTAAACCATCCGGTCAGGATTTTCCTCAAATCGCAAATTTCAAAGTTAAAAAGCTCAAAGTTTAAATTGATACCCCCTCCCTTCCCAACCTTATCGGACCCCTGAGCTGTTTAGCAGTAAGAAACCCATTATAAGCCAAAAAATTGAATTAATTATTGAATTAAATAAAATTAAACTGAATAAAAAAAGTCTTACATCTATTTTATAGTATCAGATTTTTCGCTATTTTTAACCATGAAATTTACGATTTGCGAAAAATCCTGACATGATGGCTAAAAGTCAAGGTAATTTTTTTTTTATTCAGCATTAAAAAATACAGAAAACGTAATTATAAAAGTTAAAAAACACAACCATCGCAGGTTTAAGTTATCTAAAACTCTTTCTTAAACTTGTTGACTGTAATCTATCCGAATTTTTTTGTGTTATCCTCTAATATAAGTAATGTATAAGATGGTAAGCGTCGAAAATCATAATAATATTACATTGTCCTCGGATTTAAGTTAGCATGTAAAATTTAACTTCGATCGGACATTTGAAAATGAGTTAAAGTTCGAGTACAAATTTTAAACTGGAAAGACGATCGTTGCAAGTTAAATAAAACCTTATAAAAATAACATAATTTTTGTTAAAAGAAATCATAGCCTAACAAAATAAAACATATGTTAAAATACAATTATTTTAAGTAATCTGAAACTTAACTAATAAACGTTAACTCAATCGTAATAGTTATACGATTTTTTTCAAAGCGCAGATACCTTGAAATAAGTTTAAGTACTTTATATACGACCCCTGAAAGCATGGCCGAAATCATCTGTTTTGAGATGAAAAAACATGGTATATGTCATGCATTTCAAAGTTTCATAACTCGGTCAATTTTAATGTTAGATGAATGGGACATTTTTTTATCTTACTTGTTAGTGTCACAGTAATTTTTTACTAAATATGACTTATAGGACCGGGGGACCGTATAAAAATTTAAATTTCGTCATTTTTTAATAAATGTTTTTCTTGACCCAAATCGCTTTAGAAATAATTCTTTACCTTATTTAAACCATTTGTGTAATTGGAAGTATGCATCTAGGACCAACGGTTGCGAAAATAAATGTCGGTCAGGTTATACGTGGACAAATGACTAGTATTACCTAAATGTTTCATAAGCACGGTTTTGTGATGATGACTGTGTTTAATGGCATCCAATATGAACGAATTTTGATTGATTGCTGAAAAATATATTATGTCTGTTTAATTTTGTTTTACTTTTTGATTTGGCGATGTGGTTGAGTTGGTTGAGTGTGTTTATTCACAGGACATCTATTTCATTTGTAGCTGCGTTTTTCGTGGTGCAGCATTCATTTATTATTATGGCGTAAATACAAGTGGGAGAGCGCCCGGTATGTGAACTCAAAATATGGGTTTGAACATTTTAATTTTGTTATGCAACGTTCTAGCCAAAACACACTACCACAAATACATATATTTTTAAATAAAACTTCTGTTTTGAATGCACGGTTGTTTTTTTTTTAATTTAATCTATTGCCGACGAAACCGAAGAATTTTTTATTGTTTTCAATGTGTCTAATGTTGTACATTTCATAATTTTTATATGTTTATTTTGCGTTTTTCTTGTATGTTGTGTAGAATATTGGAACCGGTTCTGAAATTGAAACTATCCTAATGTATAAAATCTCTATAACCAAAATCGAAAAAGTAAAACCTAGCCCCGTTAGAGACTGTCCCCAGCTATCTTATGCAAAAAACCCCTTCAAAAATATTAAAATCCAAGCGAGAAATTTGAAAATACCCCCCCCCCCTCCCATGGGATTAACATTAGCTTAAGCGTCTTTTCGCTTGTCACTAGTGTTATATAATTCTATATTATAATTTATATAATTATAAAATTTATCTATAATAATATATTTAATATGCACCTGTATTTTACCTGGTGGCAATTTCATCTCCTAATACCTCTTTTCGGCCATTTTGTATTCGATAGACTTGTCCAATTCTGCCTTTTCATTTGCAAAAACAAAATTACTATTATTACTATTAAATTACATAAAGGAATATCGATTGTATTTCCATTACCTTAGTGTTTCATAATAGCGTTTTGTTGCACGAGCAACGTTACATTTAATGGGGAAAAAATTGTACGAAATTGGAATATCACAAAACCGCTTTACGGCAACAGTCTACATAGTTGAAAGAAGCAAAAACTGCAAAATAAAAAATGGAAATTTTCGACCTAAAGAAGTACATTGTCCTCTTAATTTCGTAGTTATCTCTTGTTCAACAGTCATTAGTGCTAAGGCAGTCATTCGATGCTGCCTCATTGCACTGCGAGAGTAACTCTTCAAATGCAAAAAAATAGAGATAGAGTGTTTTGTTTTTGATGTTGTAATTGAAATCTTAGGCCACGACCATATTCAGGCCATATTATAAAAGATGAAATACTTCCACTCAGTAGTTTCTAAAGGAAAGGAATCCTAATCTCCGTTACTGAACAAGATAAATTTTGAAGACATTGCACAGTCATCTTGCTTTTGACTAGATTTGAATCAGCAATCTTCGGCGCCAAACACTTTCTTTAATAGAAAGTGAACATACCACCAACTTAGCTGAGTGAACGGGTAAAAAATGAAAATGTGAAAAAAAATTGTCTTGATAATTTTTATTCGAATTTTGGATCAGTAGAAAATAGTTTATAATTGAGCGTACCATTTTCTAAATATTTGATGCTCAGAAAGTTGGGAGGGTACTTTCCCCATGCGCCCCTGATATACAGTGGTCGGAAAATAACTGGCAAAATGTTTAAGAATGGAAGGGGGAACATAAATAAGCATTTTTCGTGACAGAATGTGCGTCCAAAAATGGCACACTTAAGTGCTGGTACTGAAGAAATTTTAAAAGATGCAATGAAAGAAAACGTATAAGCGCCACTAAATGGCGCTTATACGCATCATTTGACAAGAAATGCTGATTTTGGTCCCCCCTCCCTCCCTACCAACCTTTAAAATTTTGCCAGATAGTTTCCAATCCTCCTATATAACTGCATTTGCATGCTTTAAGTATATGTACCCATGTTGAAATTAAAATCAAAATTATATATGGAATTATTTTAATGTCTATTCGATATTACTTTACAAGTTTTTATCTTTCTTTTTCACAGCTTTTCGCAAATGAAAAGGCAGCATTAGACAAGTCTATTGAATACAAAATAGCCGAAGAGGTACTAGGAGATGGAATTGCTACCAGGTAAAATACAGACGCATTTTTATCAAAAAATCTCACAATAAATAGAGACATCTATGTTTAATCTCTTAGTATATACTGTAAAAGTAAAAAAAAATAAAATAAAAACGTAAAGATACTAAAATTATAGTGGCAATCATGTATGTTGGAAACAATGGTTAAAATTTTATCTATTCCTAAACTTATTATTCCTAAACGTATTATATACGGCGCCGCAGGCAGCGCGGACACGTGTCGGAGGTTTTGTTTTAGATCATAATGCGCCCCTTGTCGGCAGAAGATGGAAACAAAGGATTTTCTGTCGCGTGCGCAGCACTTAAAAAAATAATTTCATACAAAATCGTATTAAAGATATAAAATCATACAAGCTTGAGTTTTGTTTTCATTTATCACGTACCCGGGAAACGCCGGACGGGTCAGCTAGTAGTCATTATTATTTGTGGACTTTAAAGAACGTCTATGAAAGAGTAAAATAATATCATTTACACTCACACATGTTCTGAGTTTATTCAAAATGAATTTTAAGAATTTTTCAATTTTTGTTGAGTGAATCAATTATTTTTCATTATTTTTATGCCTGCAGCAACGGGGAGAGATGGAAGAGACACAGGAAACTGATGAATCCTGCGTTTAACATAGGATTGCTGAAGGAGAAAGTCTCTCTCTTTAACGAACATGCAATGGCTCTTATCAAAGAAATGGACAAATTGGTTGGAAAACCTTGCGTGGACATTGTGGATGTCTTAAAATTTCATTATTTTTGTGCCCTAAGCGGTAAGTATACTTCATATGTTAACATCGAATACAAAATTCGAAATGAAAATATTCAAAGAACATAACAGCCAAATTTTGATATTTTAATGTATTTTACTTGGAAGTAATGCAATTAGAAATTTAAATACAATTCCCAGTAATTTCTGATAGAACGCATCTGTCAACCTATTTAACTTATATTGGTATTAATTGTATGTTCAACATAAAGTAAAAATCTATTTTCGTTGAGGGATTACAGTTTATCGCCAAAGAGTGGTATTTTATGAGCAATTTGATCAATGATTAATCTGTTTCTGTCTTTGTTTTTTTAGGTATTATATTTCATTATAAAAAATAAAAAGCTACCTATTGCAGCCGTTCGGAGGAAAACAATTCCGAAAAATTTCGATATATTTTTCCCAATCATGACCCCCAGACACCAAAACCACCCTCCGTTCAAATGTTGATTTACGTACACACGCACATATATATATATACTCAAATTCAATTATAAATTCACACTAACTACACCATATAGACAAAAACAAATAACAATAATTCATCTGAAACCTAAAATATAACCAATTAAAACTATAAATCGAATATAACCAAACGCAAAACTACTAACATTAAAACAATACCAGGAAAAATAAACCAGAAGGCAGGAGGGCATGGCTAACGATATGCACCGCAGGGTTAAAACTAGTTTTTATGCAAGCAACGTCCCCTTTCTCCTGCCGAGACCAAAGTAAGCTATACAATTAAACGAAACACAGAGCAACACGCAACAGAAACCATCCCTAGCTAAACTCAACGATCAACTGATCCATGCCACCTTTAGCATTTAAAAATGAATTCAGTTCAGCTCGATAATTACTTCTTCCGGTAAAATTAATTATGTTTCTCCTTACAAACTTCACAGGGCAATCCTGCATCAATGTTTGTGTAATCCACTTTATAAATTCGCCAACCGCTTCGGTAAACTTTGAACACAATCTCTCGATACGATCTAAACCATTCGTAAACACATTTTTAAAAACTGAAATATGCACGTATGAACCAAAATGTAAGATCTTTAAAGTTTTAAAATCAAAATCGTCGTTTCTTTTGTCATAAACCCTCGTAATCAAATTGTCATTTTTCAATTTTAAATTTGTATCCAGATAATTTATAAGAAATAAATTAATAAAAATTTGCAAAGTGTGACAAAAACTTCTATGTGCATTAGCCATGTTTGTTATCACATTTTCTTTTATATACATAACAGAGTCATTGAACCCTGAAGAAAAAGCATTTATCCTCTTTCTCCGAAAATTTGACAATTCGGCGCATTCTTTTGACATGAAATTGTTCTGAGATGCGGAATCTAGCAACTCTTTAAAATTTAACAAATTCTCCTCTAGCATTCTAAATATATATTATCGCAGTTGATTGCAGTACTTGTTTATTAAAAGAAGTCGATAGATTCATTACATTGTTACTAATGAATTGATGCGAGCTACTGGATTGTTTATTTTCACCTAAAGTATTGACAGACATTTCGCCGTCTGTGTAATTAAGTGAAGAAAATACGTTTGCTGTCGGCGACAGATTAGTGACAAAATTAGGATTAATTCTGTTTTAATTTGTTGTAAAATAAATAATTTCAAAACTTTTATCTCCGTGTTCCAAATGAATTAAAATGTGATAGCGCTTATTGCATTTTCTGCATGTGTTTGAATTTTTACAGTGGAAGATGATAGAAACGACTTTAGCAATGTTTTTTTTTTTCAGATGAATTCAAAAATATTTTAATAAAATATGATCACCCTTGCAAAATAATGAATTGTGTTTAACTTCCGAAAGTGAAGCTAAAGCCGTCCAGTTAAATAAATGTTTCGAATGTCTATTGAGGAGTTTGCTATTCTGTTGGATTCAAACGTGTTCCTTCAAAAACTGTTCAACTGTTAAACTTTTTAACTGTTCAACTGTTCCTAAATCATCTTTAAGTGATATTACCACTAAAACCGTATTCTGTCAAATGTGTCACTGAAATTATTTACATCTTGTCCTAGGAATTTAATGGATCATATACATTCAGTTATGAAGTCAGCAAATTTCTGAACAGATGGAGCTATATCACAAGTTTGGAGTAAATGAAGTACATTTTTATTTACAGCATTTCTTAAATTGGTTTTATTGAATTAGTGTTCAACTAGTAGATTTCATGCAATTCCGTAATTTGAGTCACTAATCGTAACGGATTGAATGATTTTTATTGCATTTGATTTACATGAACATTTTAAATACTGACATTTTTGCGCATTTCTCAACTGATATTCTTATGGACTGATGCAGAAAATAAATATTCAAATTCAATCTATTCTTCAACTTTCCCATTGAAAATAGGAAGCGTAGTTTTTGGCAATTTTATCTGAGAAAACGGAAAAATGTTAACCAAAAATTTCTAACTCACATTGCTATTCTTAGAGTCATTAACATGCAATAATTTCCTTTTTATTAATAAACTAATATTGTCTAAAATTTACAGATTTTTTTCTTTTTTTTAATAAATTGTCAATATCTTTATCATCACAATGCGAAAATATTTAATCAAACAACAAATTTAATCCCTGTTGGAAGGATACTATTTTCTCTTTATATAATTCTAAAAAAAGTATATCTGCTTTTTCAGTTGTAGAATTCCCTCCATGTTTAAATTTAGTAATGTTTGATTTAAAGCTTTTTTAAATTTGTTTTGGCACTTTTAATGCCTGTTATGATGATAAAAGAAATAACAAATCTGGTACTCACCAAACTTTTATCCTTTTAGACGCTCCAGGGATATGGTGTAATGGAAAATGAAATCATTCTTATGGAAATATCCAACTTAGTTCTTTCGCCCTTATGAGTTATCCAATAAATTGTTCTTATCGGAATTAAAAACAGTTATTAATTTTTCCATTTAAGAAGCACTTAAGCATTTTGTCGGTGAGCGTTTAAAACACAAATCACTTATTTAAGTTCATAACAAAAATTATTTTGTAGAAGAAGCGAATGCACAAATTTTTCGACAATAAACAACTTAATATTTACCAATCGGCTAAACATGGCAAAAATTATGCTGGGACAAAGAGTAGTATAGTACCTCTAATGAAATAGGATTTTGAAGAAGAAAATCGTTCCTCCAAAACTGTTTGAAATAGGTGGCGCCATGTAGCATGATTCTTCTCGGTTCGACTACTTCTACCAATTATCTACTTGGTCATTGAAAGACATCAAATGAAGGTTGTCCACTAGAGGCGCTCTCTTTCCAAAGTTCAACGCCGGCTGCTGTGTTTGCTCGAAAGTTGCGAGTCGATATTAACAATATTTCGTTAGAGGTCCTAGTCTGTTGTATGTTCATGGTTTAAACGAGATTAAAAAACCACTATATTGACTGTATTTTTTTTTATAATGAATGCAAAGCGTATGCGTGCCTTCATAGCAAGACAATTACTTTAGTGACGTTTTTTAGGATTAAATAATAATGAACAGAACAAAGTGCGACAAGTAAGGAGTAAATCAAATCTCACCAACAATTATACATACATTTACAAACAGTTAGCCTTAAGATATTATATTAGCCTTAAGATATTAAGAACTATTAGCCTTAAGATATTCACTAGTCACGCGAAGAAACACTTAAGCGAATGTTAAGTGTTTGGGGAGGTTCTTTACAGATTTCTCGCTCGCATTTAAATATTTTTAAATGATTTCTTTTGCATAGGATATCTGAGGACAATGTCTCGCGTTGTCTTTTTCGATTTCCATTGTAGTTTTTTTTTATAAAGTTACTTTCACGTTGGAAACTGGTTCCGAAATTAAAAGCAGCCTCACAGAAAAATAAAAAAAATCAAAAAAGTACAAAGGTACAACGTTAGACATTAATTTGAGATATTCTATGCAAAAATATCAATTAAAAATATTAAAAATAAAAGCGAGAAATCTGAAAATATAGCTCCCGTCGGTTTAATAGTAGCTTGAGAATTTCTTCGCCGGACAAGCGTAGGTTCTTAATCCTCAACTCGATAACTATAATTATTCATAACTAGCTGTTACCCGTGACTTCGTTCACGTAACATTAAAAGAAGAATAAATACATCAATTAAGCAAAATATTTCATTCCCGATAATTAAAAACGTTAATAATTAACTAACTGTTTACCACATTTCATAGGCGACAATATGGTATTTTTTTATAGGGACCTTGACATAACTCAATCTTAAAAAAGTGAAACTTTGTGTCAAATAATCGCGAAAATGAAACTGCAACCAATGCAAAAAGGGAGGGCCAAATAAATCGTGGAAGTAGGCGAATTGGGTAAAAACAAATGTCAGTTTTAGATGATAAACAATTTTACTTTTAACGCCTTTGTGAAACGTTTTAACAGCCATCCTTCAAAAAAAAACATTAATTGGAAATAGTATATGCATTTTCTTTAAATTCAATTCTTCCTCCTTGGTTTAATGTATAGCTTAAACAAATCTTGTTTTCTAAATGGCAGTATGTTGACAGGAAATGTTTGTTCTCCAAAATAAATTGATTCATGAAGTTTGAATATGTGAAAATATGTTTTTATTTTTCGGATAATTTACTGAAATCAAAATTTGTTTTCACCATCTGTTCAAAATAAAAATAAATTCTGTTTTTAAGTTTTAATTAGAAAATGGTGTAAAAAAATATACTGATCTGTTTTATTTCTCCTTTTTTATACACAAATATGGAGTAATTTACTTTCCGTTTTTAGAGAAACGTCGTTAAAATTTACAAAAAAAAAAAAAAAAAAAAAAAAATCTTGGCATCTAATTTAATTTTTTAAATTCTGAGAGAGTTTGTGTGACATCCTCGGTTCAATGATAACCGGTATTAAGTAAATCGCGTTTTGTTCGATAGTCTAGGAGTAGTTGCGAAATACAAACACACGGTCAGATTTTAATATAATAGATTCGTGTTCATTTCCCTTTTCTTAAAATTATGATGTGATTTTTAGTAGAAAACTCTCATCTGTATATAACGGATACTCATGCTTAATAATCAGTATAGATTTTAAGAAATTAAATTTTTCGTTAAAAATATAGCATGAAACTCATCTACTTTCTATACTTGCTGATCCTTGTGTTATTAATGTAAGGAATTGATTCACACTCATTTTAAAACATATTGGAAAATTCACGTTTTATTTCAAATATGACGTCTCTTTTTCCCCAGAGAAATCCCTTTTTGATGACATAATTCTTCTTAATTTTCTTTTCCAGGCAACTAATTTCAATACTGCCATAGGGAAAATTATGTTACTTTAACGAAATAATATTAAATCTTTAGGTTTTATCAACAAAAATGGAACTATTAACATTCGTCTTTTTTTTTTAGGTAATCGAGTTATTTCTTTTAGTTTTAAGAATGAAAATAACTATTTCTCGCTATCCATGACATCATTTTCGGCATGGATAATTTTGCGGAGCATATTATTGGCATTTGATAACCATTTTCTTTTCAAACTTCTTTTTACTTTTTTAAAATTTAAATAAAAAATACGGTATAGTTATATTAGCCGTGCGCAGACGGTAAAACTCCAAGTATTGTTACCATACAAAAGAAAAGAAAAGAAAACTAGTAAAGAAAAAACCCAAGATCATTTTATTTCACCATCAAAGCATATTCGCTTTATTTTCGATGTATGACGTCATATTCGCTTGTTTCCTATGGTAGAGCTCCTATAATAGAGGCTGACGCATCCTCGCAGATTTGGTGCTCAAATTGAAGTTTAGTCGAAAAACCAAGCTAATCAGAACCGATTCAGCCAATCAGAACCGAGTCTTAGGCAACCCCATCTCCGGCTACGGTAGATTGATGCTGAACTGAGCACCAGTAATCCGAAACAAAATGGATATGCGTCAACTCCTATTATAGGAGTCTTATCTTATGCTTACGAATATTAAAACCTTGTATTATTATCAAAAACTAAAAAAAGTACGTTTTATTTCTAATAATATTATTTAATCTTCTTTTTAATTCTTTAATTTTTTTAATTTCATTTTCATTTTTCACGTGAAAATTTTTCAATTGAAACTAAATTGTTGAGTAAAAATTATTATTCCTGGTTTTGATTTAGTTTTGGCAACGATAAAGTATTAGCAACGGTAAAGTAAATTTATCCATATTAAAATATTATACGAAAAAATGTCCATTTATTCTCTATGAAAATAACGAAATTTTGAATTATTAAGAAAATTAATTGAATAAAATAAACAAAAACCAGCCTATGTTCATTAAAGTGCTAAAATCAACCTATATGCAAAGATACAGGATCATTACATGCTCCATTTTGACGCTGGCTTCAGCCTAACATTTGCACACAATCAGATTTATAATATTACTAGCTGTTACCCGTGACTTCGTTCACGTAACATTAAAAAAAGAATAAATGCATTAACTTAGTAAAACATTTCACTTGATAATTAACAACATATATAATTAACCAAAGCTTTATCACATTTTATAGGAGACCATACGGTATTTCTTTGCTATATGGGCCTTGACATAACCCAGTCTTAAAAAAGTGAAATTTCATGCCAAATAATATATACAATCGCGAAAATGAAACTGCAACTAATGAAAAAAGGAGGACCAAGTAAATTCGTGAAAATCGACGAATCGCTCTTCGTAAAACGAAAAACAATACTGGCAGAATTCTTCTATACAACAGTGCATTTTAGGTAGTATTTGGTGTACAATTTGTATATGTGTGCATTGCTAAATGGGCATTATTATATTGTTTATTTGCATAGACATATGTTATATATTTCTTACTACATTATCTTGTTTATGTATATATTAAATTAAGTGCTTCACGCTAAGTGGTGTAAATAGTGAACAAACTGCTTTTGGATTTTATAAATTGATAGATATTTCACAAAGATATAACAATCTGATGCGATTCTAAAATGTAAATAAAGGTTGCTAGAAAGTACTTGAAATTTTGAATTATTAAGAAAAATATTTGGATAAAATAAACAAAAACTATCCTATGTTCATTTGAGGGTTATAATCAACCTATATGCAAAGATACAGGATAATTAAATGCTCCATTTTGACGCTGACTTCAGCCTAACATTTGCACACAATCGGATTTATAATATTACTAGCTGTTACCCGTGACTTCGTTCACGTATTAACATTAAAAGAAAAATAAATGTACTAATCAAGCAAAATATTTCACGCCCGATATATAAAAACGTAAATAATTAACTAACTCTTTATCACATTTCATAGAAGAAAATACGATATTTCTTTGTTATAGGGGCCTTGACATAAATCAGTTTAAAAAAGGTAAAATTTTGTGCCAAACAACCGCGAAAAGGAAACTGCAACCAATGGAAAAAGGACGGCCAAATAAAATCGTGTAAATCGACGAATTGAGTAAAAAGAAATGTCAATTTTACCTGATAAACCATTTTACTTTTAACGACTTTGAGATACGTTTTAACAGCCAAAATTAAAAAATAATTCATTGGAAATAGTATATGCCTTTTCTTTAAATTCAATTCTTGTGAATAGGGAGGAATAATTCTACACCTAAATGCAAGGAGCTTCAATTGCAAAACTTTTTGCAGCCCAAAATTACATGCAAACGTAACACTTAAATTGCAAAGCTCTTTGCAACCCAAAATTATATGTAAACATTACTTTTGCATGTAATTTTCATTGCAAATTAACATTTATTACGGTTCAAATTAAAATTAATTTGGGTGCAAATTACATGTAAATGTTACGTTTGCATGTAATTTAGGGTTGCAAAAAGCTTTGCAATTGCAAGTGTTACGTTTGGATGTAACAGCAAATTTGTGTCCTTGGTTTAATCTATAGCTGAAACAAATCTTGATTTCTTGACAATATGCTGACAGGCGATTTTTGTTCTGCAGAATAAATTGACTCATAAAGTTTGAATATGTGGAAATATGTTTTTATTTTTCGGAAATTTTACTGTAATCAAGATTTTTTTTTCACCGACTATTCAAATTGAAAATAAATTTTTTTTTTTCAGTTTTAATGAGAAAATGGCATAAAAATATATTAATCCGTTTTATTTCTACTTTTTCATCCAAAAAAATGGAGTAATTTAAGTACCATTTTTAGAGAAATTTCGTTAAAATTTGCAAAAAAAAATATTAATATTTCGGAATCTAATTCAAAATTTTAAATTCTCAGAGTTTATATGACATCCTCGAATCAATGATAACCGGTGTTAAGTAAATCGCGTTGCATTAAGAGGAGTAGTTGCGAAATACACACAGTCAGATTTTAACTTAATAGACTTGTGTTCAATTTTCTTTTTCTAATAATCTTACTGATGCTTGTATTATTAATCACAGAGTTCAGAGAATAAATAGAGATGAAATGTTCATGTTTGGCGTGATGCGGAAAATGCAACCCTACAGTCGGCCCACACAACTGGCGGCTTCTCTCCACCCAATGAAGTCAGCCCTTGGGCCTAATGATTTGAGCGATAACTGGCTTCATCTTTCAAGCCGATTTTAAGGTTCATTACCTCTCTATTCTTTCACTGTACTCAGTGATTATTAATGTATGAGATTGATACACGTTCCATTTGAAACATATTTAAAAAAAATCCCGTTTTATTATGACGTCACTTTGATCCCAGAGAAATCTCTTTTCAATGATATAATTCTTGTTAATTTTCTTTTCCTCGCAATAATGACGTGAATTTTGGCAGAAAACTCACATCTGTTTGTAACTGATATTCAAGCTTATTATTAATCAGTATCAAAAAATTATTTCAGTTATTCATCTTAAATATGACGTCCATTATGTATATACTTTTATTATACACTGATAGTCATGCTCTTTGTAATATTACGAATATTTGAAAATACATGTTTTATTTATGACGTCATATTTGTTCAAGCCAAGAAGAATCCTTTTCATAGTTCCATGGTTCTTTTTCTTTATAATATAATTATTGTTAATTCTTCTTTCTAATTATAACGCAGTTTTTGACAGAAAAAGATCTTTTTAATGTAACCGATATTCATACTTCATGTATAATAACAAATACTCCATATTGTTGTTTCAAATATCACAGAAATTCATCTCTTTTTGAATTATTTTCATTTTTCACGTGAAAATCGCTCAATTGAAACTTAATTGTTGGAGGAAAAATTATTTTTTTGCATTTTTATTTATTGGCAACGATCAAAGCCCTAGCAACGATAAAGTAAACTGGTTAAATTTTATCTAAAAATGTCCATTGATTCTCTATGAAAATAATCAAATTTTGAATTATTAAAAAAAGTATTTGAATAAAATAAACAAAAACCAGTCTATGTTCATTTCCGGGTTATAATCTACCTATATGCAAAGATACAGAGCCATTAATTTCTCCATTTTGACGCTGGCTTCAGCCTAACATTTGCACACATTCAGATTTATAATATTATTAGGACTAGGATAAAATAAACAAAAACCATCCTATGTTCATTTGAGGGTTATAATCAACCTATATGCAAAGATACAGGATCACATTAAATGCTCCATTTTGACGCTGGCTTCAGTCTAACATTTGCATACAATCGGATTTATAATATTATTAGGATTTTTCTTTTTTCTCTTCGCTGTAGAATCTGTTTTCGGGTTGGAACAAGACGAACAAAACAGAGAACAAATTTTGAAGCTTCTCAGATCTGCTGATAAGTAAGTAATTTAAGATTTGTATTACTGCTTTTAAACATTTTTGTACAGTCATATCTGTGAACGTCCCGTTTTCCCTCGATTGTTAATCCTATGGGCGTAGGATGCATTCGTAGATTGATTTTAGACTGGGATGAAGCGACATTTTTTAGCTAAACATTTTACACAATCTGATCTTCAAGTATGTAATAGATCTTACGAATCATGGAAACAGCCGTCAGTCATCGAGACAGCGTTGTATAAAACTCCAAAGACCTGCAACATCACACAGTTAAAGCGGGTTAAACAAGAACTGGATGGTGATGCCTGCCACTGCTCGATGCTTGCCACTGGCATATCCTTAATCGGGATGCAATTTATTTCGCTTTGACTAAAGAATGTTATTGCCCCGGGGTCGCATCCATCACTGCCGCTACAGCTGTTTGAATGATTGATTAAATAAAATTAATTACATGTTTGAATATCAGATTAACTAAACAATGTCGCTGACTCTCGGACTATCATGAAGTTACATTGTTTTGCAGCTTGACTGCCATGACGGTGCAGCGAATGATTTACCCGTGGCTTCGTTGGAAATTTCTTCTCAATTTCTTTCCTTCTGGTCGCAAGTTTCTCCAACAACAGAAAGAATGTGGACATTTTATGAATAAAGTGAGTTTACTTTGATTTTTAACCGTCTCCCAGTGTCGCTCGAGCCCAGTTTGGGCAACAGTATATTTCTCAAGCGAGCAATCTTTACGATTACTCAAATGTAATTTGATTTGTGCATCGTTTGATTCTTTTAAATGAAGTTGATTTAGTATTCGAATAGATATTTAAATACACACTGGCGAGAAAAATTAAATTATTATAAAAACTCATGTAACTTGAATAATTTTGAAGCTAAAATCATGGAACCTACACAAGATCTTTATTTTGTCGCAACTGATATATTTTTAAAGTGCCGAATATCCCACCTCTACAAAAAATAAATTCATACAAGAATATAAAAAATCTATAATAATAAAATAAAGAGTTTGTGAATCTGTGTTCGCTCTCACAGTGTAACAAATAATGCTAGCAATACGACACTGAGTAGGGAGGTACTCCAAAATGTACCCGAGAACCTCTGAAAGATATATTTTTTAAATCAGTGTTAGATGCGTTTTAATTTAAGTTTTAATGAATTTTTTTCTGGAATTTTGAATTAGATATTTTCTTTCATCGTCCGTCTTTTTGTCCCTAAATAACGCTTAATTTCACTCTTTACAACACAGAATAAAACAGAAAATGCGTTTTCTTGCATATTCTTGCAATAGAGCTTGTCTCAAAACAGTAATGCAATTTACAAAATTTTAAAGATAGAAAAAAAAATCAAGAATGTAATTGTTTGCTTTTAATTTTGGAAAACGTCAATCTGCAAATATTTTTTTAACAATATGCTACTTAAATATATATAGAAAATTATATATATTGTGTTTAAACGTCATATTCACATTAATAAGATAAAGAACATGAGCACGCTAATTCACAATTCATTTATTGCTAAAATAGGTGCAAATATAATATAAAAGTATTGAAACATTAAAACTATCAAGATGTTAAAAATGCAGATGTCGAAAAATGTCAAAATTTCCCGAGTGCTTTCAGCTAAACATTAACCATCATCAGGGGAGTTAAACTGAAAAAATTATGTATCTCTAGAGATGTACACTGGTTAAGTAGTAATTGTCAAAACCATTTTAAAGGTAATAGAAAATTGAAAACGTATACATAAGTGGGCATGACTACTCGAAAATTACAATAAATGATTAAAGTACATATGACAGACATCAAAAGATTTAAATTAGACACAGCTCTGTTTCGTTTAAATCAAGGTACATCCATTGATATCATGTTCAATCAAGCTAAAATCAATGCATATTTATCACATTATAACATTTGCATAATTAGAGAAAATCTAGAGATTTTAACAAGAGGCAAAAAAAAAAAAAAAAAAAACACGTAATGATGCATTATTATATCATGTACCACATATATGTTTTAAGTTACTTGGCAACAGCCGTGCATTATGTTTTGATTGGACCCCCCCCCCCCTCTCATTTTAGATAGCATCCCATCACCCTCCTTCCGATTTTTTGTCTTTGGTTTCGACCCTTACTACATACATCTGTGGAGCTACTGTATTTTACCATTTTAACTAACGTGACGATAGTTAATGTTTAGCTGAAAGCGCCCGTTACGTTTTGACATTTTTTGTCATCTGTTTTTTTAACATCTTCCTAGTTCTGATGTTTGAAAACTTTTATATTATAACTAGCAAAACCCGCGGCTATGCTCGCGTAATTCTTGAAAAATGCCAAGTGGTATTCGTTGGCATATTTTTATTAGAGGAGTTATTACTGCCACAGATAATTCAGAAATTACTAATTAAACCACACTAATGTCGAAAGAAAATCCAAAATTTAGAACTTTTTCGCTATTTTACACCCCTCCTCTCCCCCCGTGGTAGTGTCGCCGATATAAAATATAGCCTATGTTACAGCAGGGACTGTTACCATCACTTTTGAAATTGTTCTGTAGTTCCAGAGATTCCATAGAAATTGTAATTTAGAATGTTTTTAGACCGCTTTTTGCTCATCTCACACTTTTAAAATTTCGATTTTTTTAGAATTTGTTCTTACAGAGCATTTACATCTTATAAGTAACTAACATGCCAAATTTCATGTTTCTAGCTCTTTTAGTATAAAAAAAAATGGAAATTTTAGAAAGTTTTTCGCTTCTGCACCCCCTGGGGGTAGTGGAACAGACATAAAATATAGCCTATGTTGGAGCAGGGATTGTCACCATCAATTTGCCACCGTCACTTTTGAAATCGCTTCTGTAGTTCCAGAGATTACCCCTTACAAACAAACAAACAAACAAACAATCTTTACTACTTAATAATATTAGTATAGATCGCACCTATTTTAGTAATAAATGAATTGTGAATCAAAGTTTTCACATTAGCTTTTGTTAATATGTTACTTATATAACAAATCCAAAAACACCAAAAGATAATACACTCCATTAGGTGCTGAAAGGTATTAAATAAAACAGTAAAAATGTTTCGGCTTCACCGAATCCATTTTCAAGATAGTTTAGAATAATTTAATGATGCACGATCTATAAAGCAATGATATGAAACACCATCATTCACGTTGTTCACATTCTTTCACAGATTACACAAGTTATTTTATTTTTACTTTGATGTTTATTTTTGTACTCATAACCATGGAGTAACTGATATCATAATTTTGATCAGTTAAATGTTCTACCAAGTCTTTCATACAAATAATTTTCAACAAAAGCAATTTAAATTTCCCCCCAACCTATAAGATCCATTATAGGCAAAAACATTGAAATTATTACACGAAAAAATTCAATATGTAATGATACATCATCATTTAACGTACAAAAATTATGTGATGATTTACTCCATGGTACGGAAATAAATATCAAAGTAAAAATAAAATAACATGTGTAATCTGAGAGAGAATGTGAACCACATGAATGATGACGTTTAAAATCATTGTCTTATAGATCGAGCATCTGTAAAATATTTTCATCTGTCTTGAAAATGGTTTCGGTGAAACAAAAACATGTATACAGTTTGTATGTAAAACCTTTCTATTGTTTTATTCAACACATTTTAACAATTAATGAAGTTATAATGAACTGACAAGCAAGTTTAAAGTTCCACGAACTTATAAAAAAAAATATCTTGCGAAAATAATAAATACTGAATATGTACACAATTTTGGTTCTTTGCATCGAACAAGGAAAGTACTGGAAGTAGTATAAGAAGTTAGTTTCGTTCACATTTCGGCTGGGAATTCTGGGATTAGTATTCTAGTAAACCTAAAGTGCTTGGCAAAGTTTTGGCGTTTTTATCCCTTCCATATTTTTTTTTTCAACAACGATTAGTTCTGTAAGCAGCCTCTTTTTAAGCACGAACTCCATAGGTGTCTTTTAATACAGGTGCCTTCAAGTTTTCTTATTTATTTTATTTTAATTGTTCTTAATATTAAGTTAATAGTGTCGTGCAGTTTTATTTCCTATCGCAGTTCAAGGCATAGGAAAGAACCTGGAATTACGTTTCACAAGTAAGTGTTTACTTTATTATTTTCTGTATGTTTTTTTTTATTTTTTTTAAAAATATTTTATGAATATCTGAAATCAATAACGTGTTTAATATATTTTTAATTATTTTTGTGTTATACTTATTAACTTTAAAAAATATTAATTGAAATATAATATGTAAATCATTTTAAGTATAATACATTTATCATAAAACAATACATATTTTAAACCTTTGTAAATCATAATAAAAAGAAAAAAAAACTTTTGTTTTTCTACTAATAATGTGGTTTTTGCACAGGTAATTTACCTCAATTTCCGGCGTATAATCTGCGGATCAAACAATCATTTTTAGACCCAGAAAATTTATTTAATAATTGAAGTCAAATATTTACAGTAATCTTCTAAGTTACATTTTTTTTTTTACAAAATAAAATTTCTGGGTCGAAATATGATTGTTTGATCCGCGAATTATACGCGAGAAATTACAATACATATTTTAATGACTTTTTACAGTAATATTTCTTCTTATTATCTTTTTAATAAATATCTGAGTATATAAAATGAATATTACATTGATCATATTTTGAAGTACTCTGTTATGGTACAACAAACATATAAAATAACTGTATTAAATTTTATATAATCAGCTAGATACGTCCTGAAATAAAGAATCCATATATATATTTCTCTTACGTGGCGTGGAAACAGGGCTGAATTTGTAGCTTATCGTTTGGCAACAAGCGTAGTTTCCAGAGCTCAGGCTAATGAACAGACTAGATTGTGTTAGATCAGCTCGGCCTACAATATGGCGGTCAGTGTGAGAGCAGTAAAGTGAAACCATAGAATGAACCTCAAACTAGTAATTATTAAAAATAAAATAACATGTACGTAATCCTACGCGTCTAAGTTGATTCCTCATTTTAATTATGAGTAACATCGTTAATTTCAAATGAATTTTCAACTCTTATTTAGAATTTATTTACGAATTTCACTCACTCAAAAATCGGAGAAAATAAAAATATCAACTGTCTAGATTGCACCTGCCGCCATCTGTTGCTGTCTAGATTAAGTAAAAAATAATTTCTTTTGTAAAAATCTATAATCAATTAGAACAGTAAAATGTCGAACGAAATTTAAACAATGATTGACGATATGTATAATCTATCTTCCTATCACGTAGTTTTTTTTTTCTAATGAATTTAAGCCGTGCTGTACAATATTATAGTTGCAATAAGTTTTAAACTAATTATGTTTCCAAGATCCTTTTTTCATAGTATTTAAATGATTTATATGCCCATTGGTAACTTCAACTAAATGCATTTTTAGTTGTGTTTGCAACGGAGAATTACTTTTTTACATTAAAAAAAATTGCCAATTTCATATGTTCAAATATTTTATGATAGAACTTATTCCGGCTAGAATTGTTGCAAAAGTTAAAAGAGACGAGCGAGCGAAGCAAGCTGGTACCGCGCAGCGGTCTCAATGTGAATTGCTTCGCAATTCACGGAGGGTTGGCGAGCGTTAGCGAGTAGGAGGCTGAGCCCGCTAGTAGAAATATATTTAATATAAAATTTAACTTGAATCCAAAATTTGTTGCAAGGAAGATATAAAAAATTCACAGTATTATATTAATCTATTAAAATTATTGAACCAATTTCATAGTCACATTTCTGATAATAAATCAAAATTCAGTTGTAATAATTTAGTTAAGTTTTTAAATTGTAATAATTTGTTGTAAAGCCAGAAAGGAGACAAAGAGCGATAAACACACCATACTATTCCCTTTCCCGCTATGATTTCTGGGATTGATCCACCACAGGTTCAAACATAGTGGCAACTTTCAGGTAGAAAGTGGCCTTTGTTACGGTATTGACGTTGTCCTTCCAGTTATAAGTTCCTACTTCCATGGTTCTTTGTATCACGATTAGAATAATTTGTTTTTTACAAAAAAAAGCAGGTTAAGGAAACTTAAAAGGGAAACTTTTTTATGCTCAATCTGGAATTATATTTATAATTCGTAATTTTTTTTAAAGAAATGTGTTTATAAAAGTCTATGTACTTTACAGTATTAAAAATACCAGCGTGGAAGACCGGACTATGCTCGATTAAAATTAGGTTTGTGTTCAATTAGAGATAACAAGAAATTATCGTTGCATTATTGCTATAAAGCATCTCGATTCCTATTGGGAATTTCTAGAAAATTCCTACAAAAACCAAACTTTCGCCAAATGTCGAAAAAATTTGGCGAAAAGTCGCTAACTTAGTGACACTCTTCCATTTGGCGCCAAGCATTTGTTTTGACATTTTTGTCTTGAAAGTAGATTTTCTCGCCCATGTTGCCACTATTTCGCCAAATATCGTCAAATTTGGCACAATGTTGAAACTTTGCGACTTTGTTTCTGCCAACTGCTCAACAACTTAATAACTGTTTCAACATTCATTCCCATTGAAATGCATTGATCCGTAGTGACACCAAAATGACCCACTAATCGAATTTTCTCGAACATGTGACCTAGCCCAATGGTCTTTTCGTATCCCAAAAAGGTAAGATACAAAATTTAATCAAAATCGTTACAGCCAATTTTAGATAAAATTTGCATACACACACACACACGATTTTATCGTATTATAGTATATATGATATTAAAGCAGAAGACCGCGTAGTTTGTTTTAGTTGATATCTTACAAAATGGTGGCTTGACAGCTGATGGACCGGAGCGCTTCGAAAAAAAGCGGATCAAGCGGTGAACATGATTTCTCACCGTAGACTTAATCTAGATTAATGATACAAAATAAATTAATTATTTAAGTCCAAAAACTATTGAAATACGTAGCTCTTAAAACAATATATGCATTTTTAGTGAAATGGCATCAATTAAAAGTAAAATTGTCAATTTGCAACCAAACGTTTCGTTACTTAAAGTTATACAAAAAAGCGAAATATCAATATTGCGAAAAAATTGTACCTTTAAAATGCATGTGGAATTTATTGATTAACAAATATTATGTAAAATTCCTTAGAAGCATAATTCAGACCGTTTTTCACTCATTTCATCCTTTTAAATTTCGAATTTTATTAGAAACCATTTTTAGGCAGTATTTTGTATCTTAAAAGTAACCACCATGCTGAATTTCAAGTTAAACCCTTGGGGACGAGCGACTAGTATACGTGACGCATAAGATGGTCAGAATCCTCGATTATTCCCTCCAGTTACTTTTTACTTACCCATCATATGTATTATAGCGTAAGTCTTGTAATCGTTTTGAAAATCGAAAAAATTTTTTTGACGGATTTACACGTTTCAGACACTGGAGATTCCGAAAAACATATTTTTAGAAAAAAAAATTTTGCCGTCCGTCTGTGTGTCTGTGTGTGTGTCTGTGTGTGTGTCTGTGTGTCTGTGTGTCTGTAAACGCTCTATCTCCCGAAAAAAATGAGATAGAGACTTGCCATTTGGTATGCACTTAGTATGTAATAATGGGAAGAAGCCTATTTCATTTCAATAACCGCGATTAACCGGAACAATTTTTTTCGGACTCTCGAAATATTCGTTCTGATGAAAGGTATATAAAAATTTTCGAAATTGTTTATTTTAAGAAATGAATATAAAAGACAATAAAAAAACAAATTTTGCATAAAGCATGAAGTTGATCGGATAATTAGTTGCCGAGATATTTGGAATCCTATTTACCACACTCTTCGATTTTTCATGACCCTGTATTTCATCCAAATTTCACTTCAAAGATATATTTTAATTGGAAATTTGACGCTTAATCAGATGCAATAAACTGCTAGTTAATAGGATTATTATTTTTGGAGTTATAAGGATGTTTCTTTCAAACAATTCAGTAATCGAGACTTTAAAGTTTGTGACGTCATCTAGCCGCGATTTTATTTGAATTGCAATGCACTTTATAAGTAGTTTACACATTTTTATTTTAATATTTTACATTGCATATCCATGATGGGTAAGTATTACGGTGGCCCCCAACGACTAGTTATTGTAAGATTTGCCTTATCTAATGATAGCATTTCTGCGATTCAATTAGGCGAAAATTTCTGTTTTGAAAAACCAGTGGTAAAAAATTAAAAATTCTGTAAAAGACGCTCGTCGCGAAGGGGTTAATAGTCCCTTCCGTAACACAAAAATCTTAAGCTTAGAACGTTTTTTCTGCAACACCTTTTAAATTTTGATTTTTTTTAAAACATTCTGTGCATGAATTTGCGTCATAAAGATAGCAGCCATGTCAAAGTTTAGGTTTCTATCCTTAGCATTTCCATACAAATTGTAGTTTAGAACGCTTTTTGCGAATTTCACCCTTTGAAATTTTTGATTTTCTTTAAAACTGTTCTGTGCGAGCATTTACGGCTTATAAGTAGATCGATATAGATATCGATATGTATAGTATATTCATAGGTATAGTATGTGATCCTATTCTAATAATATTATAAATGCGATTGTGTGCGTGAATGTTTGACTGAATTAAACGTGAAAACGGAGGATTTAATGACCCTGTATCTTTGCATATAGGTGCATTATAACCCAGAAATGAATATAGGGTAGGTGTTATTTATTATTTTCGAATATTTTTCTTAATAATTTAAAATATAATTATTTTCATAGATAATCAATGAGTATTTTTTCTGTAAAATTTAATTAACCATTTTACGTTGCTAACCGTTACCAATAAATACAGACCTGGAATAATAATTTTTCTCTCAACAATTAATTTTCAAATGAGAAATTTCCACATGAAAAATTAAAATGAAAAAAAAAAAGAAGAATTATAAATAAGATTAATGACGTCATATTAGAAATAAAACATGCTTTTTCAAGTATTTAATAATAATACAAGGTGCATGAATTTGAATGCCGTTGGAGGGCAGTTGTGATTGGTAGCAGAGAGGATTGTAGGAGCGACTAGTGGTCAACCGGTCAGTTGTGATTGGTGGATCAAAAGGTCATCAGCAGAATGCAACTTTAATATACTAAATTTTGTCCCCTTTCAATAAAAATTATTTTGAATTCGGACATCGATTTATGAATATTTCACGATTGGTTTTATGCGATTTTTAGAGTTTTTCATATATGTGACGTCATTTATGTATTTGATTTTAGAAATTGCTAATGATAACCTACTCCTGTATTAGTAATTAAAAAAACCGCCGATTTGTTTCTATTTTAACCACATCATTTATTTTCTGTTTCAAACATTACTGATAATTATTAATGTTAAATGTCCTATTAATTTTGAGGGGGAAGGGGGGAGGGTCCAGTCGTAATTTAAGTATCATGTTAATGCTCTGATCGAAACGCCTTCACCCCTGCCTCGCAAATAAGAACTTTTTTAATATTGGTCCAATTCAAACTAAACATTTTCTAACATTCTATTAAAATCCTCCCAGGTACTAAATAAACTTCGGTATCCTTTTTTTAGACCATAGTTACCACTATTTCTGAACATTAACCCTCTGAGCGTTTTGAAAAAGGGTAAAATTGTAATGTTGTTTTCTCTGTATTTTGTTTTAAATGCTAAAAAAAATATGATTCTTTCAGCATTATAAATAAAATTTAATTAGAAATATGAATGTAACCCTTGAGAGTATTAATCATTCTTCAATGTTTTGAAAATTCATTAAATCTATAGAATTATATTATCTTAAACATTGCATACATTGCAGTGAAACCTGGAACTTAGTGAACGGAATGTTACGTTCCACACGCTTAGAGAGTTAATCACCATGGTGGGGAGTATTTTCTCGGGTTCTACAGGTCTGATTTTAACAGGAATTGATTCATTCAACTTAACATAACTAATTACGATATAAATAACTAATTAAGGAATAGATTCGGTGCCTACTCTCAGTGGAAAATGGAACTAAAATATATTCAGCGCATGCACAGCACGCCTGCTATACGATACCGTAAGAAGCGGGGAACATGCCAGAGTTTCATTCGGAAAGAGGTTTGTTTAGAACAGAGAACGACTCCTGGCGGTGGAAAATAAAACGAAAATATTTTGCATTAAATTTTGATCCGATTCAAATGAAATCTTTTCTAACATTCTTCCCAGGTCTCCCAGGTTCTAAATAAATTTCAGCATCATTTTTTCAGCCCCTGATTACCACCATTTATGAATATTAATCTTCAGGAGGATGATTTATTTTCTCGGGTTCTATCGGCCCAATTTCAAAGGGAATAGGTTCATTCAACTTAAGATGAAATAATTAAGATATAGACAACTAGATAAAATATAGATTTCGCGCCCTTATTAGGTGGAAATAAAACTAAAAGATACTGAAACGCGTGCGCAGAACGCCTGCTATACTGTGCCGTAGGCAGCGGGAACTAGTGCTAGATTTTCGTTCGGAAAGAGGTTTGTTTAGAACAGAATGCGCATCCTGGTGGTGGAAACTGGTACAAAAAGATTTTTGCAGTGCATGCGCAGCACGCCTTCTATACGGCGCCGTAGGCAGCGGGGACAAGCGTCGGAAATTTGTTTAGAACTGAATGCACTCCCTTGTGGTGGAACTAAAAGAGTTTGCTGCGAGTGCGCCAAAAAGGACGATTTTTATCGAAACCGAAAAAGAAAGTTACGATTTGTTTATACCAGACAACGAAATATTCTCATTTTCACTCGTCCTCGAGTATTAAGAAAACTAATGGAGGTATCGATTCGAAACTCACAGTGTGTACTTCGCTTATATTTCGGATTCCGAAAATGCAAACTTTGCGAAAATCGGACGGTAACTTTTTAAAATTTTTGATCAAAAACTGACCCGTTTTGAATCAAATGATCTAGACATTTGTGGAGGGAATATTGAATTATTCTGCTAGCGGGTCTGTCTCTCTATTCAATTTCCGAAAGACGAAAGGATTGTCAAAGGAACGATTCTGTGCAGTGAATTTTAGAGTCATTTCGCATTTCATATTATTTTTGACGCGAATGGGTAACGCCGGGCGTATCAACTAGTATGTAGTAAAATCAAACCTGATATATTATCCGATTGTGTTTTAAAATGATATGTTGGTTGGCGCCCGGACTATTTAAATATGTTTAACGTTTAACGGTGTGAATGCGTTCATTTTTTGGTAATAATTAAAAAATATATCAGATGAAGTTCTTGGCCAGTCAAACAGAAATTCGTATTAATTTTTTGAAATTAATTACATATTTGTTCCTTCAGACAATATCAGATATGAAGAACATATTTTCTAACAAAAATGAGGATGCGAAGCATTTTGGAAATCATTTACGTAAATCATTTACCTACCTACTTCTAAATCATCACCTAAATGATCCTAGCTCATTCACATTGGAAGATCTGCACCATGAAGCGAGGACAATATTGGCTACTGTAAGTGCATTTTTCTCCTATTCATAACATTTTGCATTGCTAAATAATAATTAATGCTTATAAAACATGTAAAATACATAAAATGTATATGTCGTAAAATGTATTTTGATATATAAAAGTAAATAGTCGTATGTACCAATCCCAAAATTTTCTCCTATCTGATACATGTTAATACTTCAAAAAGCGTATTTTCTTTAATTATGCATTTTAGAATCTAAAAATGCAGCATAGTAGTGCCACCTGTTATATGATTTACTGGAAAACCTAATAAGCACCAACTTATAACAAGGTCTCACAAAAATGCAGTTTGAGGAAATTCTTTGCATTAATTCTTTATACATGACTATCGCTCACTGTTAAAAATTTGCAGCAAACTGTCCAGTCATTTGACCGTTTTTATAGAAAACAGTTACATAACCGTAATTTAACTCCATTCTGACAATATTATTACCCATATTTTGATCAGAATGGAGTTAAATTGTGGTTATGTAACCGTTTTATATAAAACGGTCAAATGGCTGTGGACAGTTTGCTGCAAATTCTGAACAGTGCTAGAATCCTGTGAGTCCTGCAGAAAAATGTAGCATAGAAGCACCTACGGTTGGACTATTTACACCAAAACCTAAATGCAGCAATATATATCAACATCTAACTGAATCTGAAGTTTGAGGAAAATCCATGCAGTGGTTTTTAAGATAGAGCTGTTGCAGAAATTGCGCAAAATGCAGCATAGCAGCGCTTCCGTATGGACAATTTGCACAAAAAACACATCAGCACCAATTTATATCAAGGTCTAATCGAATCTTAAGTTTTATGAAATTCTGTGCATTAGTTCTTGAGAATGTCTATCGTTAATCCTGAAAAAAGAAGCATAGCAGCGCCACCTGTTGGAAAATTTACACCAAATCTGAATCAACATAAATTTATGTGAACGTCTAACCGAATCTAAAGCTTCATGAAATTCTGTGCATTAGTTCATGTGATATAGCTATCGTGAAAATCGACAAAAAATGCAACATAGCAGCGTCACCTGTTGGATATTTATACCAAAAAGTAATCAACACCAATCTATCTAGCAAGATCTAACTGAATCTAAAGTTTCACTAAATTCCGTGCATTAGTTTTTGAGATAGAGCGCCCTCAAAATTTTTGTCACATACAAATTCATAGACATTTTCAAAAAACAATCAAATTGTGTTCTGGACCTTCTAGAACGTATAAATCTGTTCAAAAGTGGACGTTGAAAGTTTTCATGAATTCAATACTTTCTTCTTGTAAAGAGAGAAGGAAGTAAAAAATAATTTTCAGTTGAGTTGCTACCTAAAAAGGTTAAAAAATTCGGAAAAGAATGTATCGCTTTTCGACGACTTGAAATTTTCTAAGTGATATACATCAAAATTTCAAAATATTCTTATTAGAACGCAAAGAAAGGTGAAATTGCTATGTAAAACAATGTAGAATACGTAAAAGAATAATGAATAGTGACCAATGTTAGTAAATATTCATAAACTAAAACCAATAACAACGCTGTAACGTTAGGAAAAATTGGCACCAAAAAACCGCATACGGCCGTTTCAAGGATTCATCGATCCCCTTCCTCAGTGCGAAAAAAAAAGATTAAAATGGTTCAAAGACGGTTATAGCCTCGAGTACTGGCTTGAAAGAAAAATATTTTCTTTTTTTTCCTGCACTGAGAAAGGGGATCGAAGAATCCTTGAAACGGTCGTATGCGGTTTTTTGTGCTAATATTTCATATTTGTGCGTTACAACGTTGTTATTGGTTTTAGTTTATGAATTAAAATTCGCACAAAGTACTTGATCTCTGCTTGTTAGTAATCATTGTCACAGTTTTCTACGTATTTTTAAACGCTTTTATTTAACATAACTCGGTTGATGTATATAACGAGGGAATTTTGTAATTAATTTTTCAACTCAGTTTCTGGTGTTCTAGAATTCTATAAATTGTGTACAATTGTGTGTTTTCTATGACAAAACAACATTTCCATATTTTCAGAAACTTGCTTATCAATTAATAGACTGTTATATGGATATACAGGGTGTTTATAGAGTCCCGGACCCATTTTGATGTTTAATAACTCATAAAATAATAAAGATAGATTAAAATTAATAACATAAATGGTTAGATAGACTCAAAAAGTTTCATGACCCTTGTCAATGAGCTTCCACGTGTGCACGTAAATTAATAAGCAGACGATATTTAGAAAAGTACAGATATTTAGACTGGAAAATGAAATTTTTTCCGGACCCATTTTGATGTTTAATAACTCATAAAATGATGAAGATATAAACAAACTTATGGCATTTACTGATGGAATAACTCATATATTTTCCTTTTCAGGTTTGAATATCTTTACTTTTGTAAATATCGTCTGCGCGTGTGGTTAATTTCAGATAATTTCATTTTCCAGTCTAAATATCTGTACTTTTTAAATATCGTTTGCTTATTAATTTACGGACACACTTGGAAGTTCATTGACAAGGGTCATGAAACTTTTTGAGTCTATCTAACCATTTATGTTATTAATTTTAATCTATCTTTATTATTTTATGAATTATTAAACATCAAAATGGGTCCGGGACTTTATAAACACCCGTTATTAATTAAATGAGGGGTTAGAATGACAGTGGTAAACTCAATATTTACTAATTTGAGAAGGGAAGGGTTTTGTAAAACTTATCGTATTGCCGTTGCATTAAGTGTTTCAACTTGTTTTGATCTCTAGCGACTCCCTAAGTGAACTATGACTTATTTGCATGTCGCACTGAACAGAAATTAATATACGTTCAGTGAAAATGTGGTTATCTAGATTGTTCAAATTTTTGACTTACTACATTGTCATTCTAACCCCCTCAAATAATGATTATACGTTGGGAAAACAATTTAGACATCCTGACTATAAAATTTAGATAATGCTTTTTTATTTCCCGTTGGCATATCTTAAAGAGAAACTAAACTAAACTGAAAAAATATATTTTTTAAATCACTAGTTTTCGCTTTCTACCAAATATAAATATAAATGAGGGATTTTTCAGAATCAGAACTCACGCCAAGTCATGAAATTTGGCGGGTTTTTTTTTTAAAGATAAACATTGAATGTTTAAAAAAGCGCATTAAAAAACACTATTTTTATTGATATATTTATTTTAAAAGCTATCGTATAAATTATTTATTATACGCAAAATTCGCATTTTTTTTTACCTGTCCCTCTCCTTAATTTACAGGATTTCATCCTTGTGTGATAAAACTCCTCTGTTCTGTCGTGTCTTTTTAGGTGCATTCGTAATTATAAAAATACTGCTTTTAGAAAATGTCTGCCTGTGAATCTGTGACTCTGTCTGTCTGTCCGTATGTGACAAACATTTTGTGAGCGCTCTATCTCAAAAACTAATGCACGGAATTTAATAAACGTTCAGATTCAGTTAGACCTTGATATAAATTGGTGCGGATTAGTTTTTGGTGTAAATCGGCCAACAGCGCTATGCTACATTTTTCACGATAGCTGTATCTCAAGAGCTAATACACGGAATTTCATCAAATTTCAGATTCTCTTAGACGTTGACATAAATAGACGTTGATTACATTTTGGTGTAAATAGCCTTATAGTGGCGCTCCTTTTCGATTTTTATCATGATTTTCACGGTAGCTATATCTCTAGAACTAATGCACAAAATTTGATCAAACGTAAGATTCTGTTAGACTTCGACAAAAATAGATACTTGAATAGATAGAAGTTTGTAGACAAGCAAGTGTGTGTTGTTGTTATTGTTATTGTACAACATTGTTAACTTGTAAAAGTCATGTTCTGACAAGTTTAGGTTCTTAAAATTGAATAGTTGTAATTTCTCTAATATTTATTTATTTATTTGTCATAGGGATTCGATAGCGTAACTTTTACGACAATGTGGTGTCTCTTTTTGCTGGGATTACATCCAGAAATTCAAGAAAAAGCGTATAATGAAATTCATTCGACAACCAGCGATTACATAACGCATGAAGAATCTGGTAACCTCACATATTTGGAGGCCATTTTAATGGTAAAGTATTAAAAATAATTAGTCATATAAGAGTTAACAAATTGTAATTATATACTTATTTTTAATTGCTAAAATGTGTAAAATAAAAATATTATAAATAGTAAAATAGGTTTTATTAGACTGTTGACATATGTTTCAGTTCAATCGGAGCCATTATCAAAACAAATAAAAATATTCTGTAAATGCTCGGCCTATGAAGAAATTAAAGAAGACGGATCAAATAATTGCTATACTGGCATGATAAGTAGGAAATTTAGTTACAGGAAAAAGGAGCATAAAGCTGATATTATGTATAATAGAAAAACCACAGCCCTGGAAAGATTATATCAAGAAGAAAACATCCAAATAAATTTCAATGAAAGTAAAATGATTTTCCCCTGCAATCTATACTATACATCCATTATAAGAGAAACTATAGAGATTGTGACACGTAAAAATACAAAATGTAACGATGCAGCATTGTTTAATTTACCAAAAATATGACTCGAGTCACTCCATGGTTACAAATATGGAAATAAACATCCACGTAAAAAAAAAAAAAAAAACGTGCGTAATTTTTTTTTAAAGTTCGTGAAAAATTAAATGATTACGTTTCAAATAACTTCATAGACCGTGAATTTATAGAATATTTTTGTTTGTTTTGATAATGGCTCGGACTGAGTTGAAACATATGTCAACACTCTAACATATGTCAACACCGCTGTTTTGCTCTCTTTGTTCACCTCAGATGATAAATCCCCAAGCGTCACTTTTGAAATGATGCACGTTGTCAGGGAAACGAGAAAACCTTTTTCTAAATACAGATTCTGGCCCTCCAAACATTATTCTAGCTAACTGTGTAATCAAAATTTCCGAAATAGTAACTTTGTTTTTGGACTTTTGGCCAGCTTTTCGGGATTTTGCCTAATTGTGCGTTCGGAGGAGAACAATTCTGGAAAATTTCGGTATATTTTCACCCAACATGACACCCAGACCCCAAAACCACCTTCCATTCAAATGTTGATATATATATATATAGAGAGAGAGAGCAGATGGGGGATGAATGAGACAAGGGATGGATGGGACGCTCTCAATATTTCAGGCAATAAACATTTTTTTTAGTTGCTTCCTATCCTCATAGATTTCACTACCATAGTGTGCTTCAGAACCAAAAGCAAGAGCACATGGCTGTTTTCAGTTTTCTTCAAATTTGCATTTCCTGAAAACTCTACTTAAAAGTAAATTTGTTTACATTTACATTTGAAGTTACTTAAATATCTTATGCAATATAAACAATTCAGATATATTGTAGTTTTTTATTTAAAGGCTCAATATTGGTAATTAAAATGTATGCATATTAACCATTGTGACAAAATAATTTCTGAGACGAAATAGCTGACAATTGAATATATGCATCATGGGGATGATTGGGACATTTCAAATGGGGATGAATGGGACTGCTTCATTCGTCCCTAGAGGATACTGAAATTTTTTTATTAACTAAATAATATTATATAGGTTGATAAATTAATACTTTATGGTAATTATTCTTTTAACATTTCATCCTCTTTGTAGCCATCGTCTTCAGTCCACCGTTTATGGGCCTTTTAAGGCAAAGCTGAGATGAATCCAAGATCATTGACTAACAAATAATCCTGGAGATCATATTGCAATTTATAATCCCTCAGCTCTTGCCAAGGCGGCATTTTTGTCAGCTTTTAGTCCTTAACATTGAATACGGGGAGGAAAATGTTTGTGTCCCATTCATCCCTGCTCTAGGGGTAATTGGGACATAGAAGAACTTTTTTTTTAATTTAATTTATATATCAGTATAATAATAATCTTGAACAAATATTGTGCATAAGATGTAGTCAAACACTTAAAGTTTGCCATGTGATATACAATATGTGATATACATGTGATAATAACTTATATAAAATATTTAAAATAAATATTTTTGTGAAAATGTCCCATTCATCCACCATCTCCCCTATATATATATCTGATCTATGTCATACGATAGCACTCGTATTTCTAAACCGATTTGGATGAAACAAAATGTGTGTATTAATATCACCAATGTCTCGACCGAGTTCATTGACCAACTTGTTCCAACATCTTGTTTCAAAATGGCGGCCACTAAATGATTCAAAACTAAAAATATATATACAAAAAAATAAGAAATTCAAATTTATATTTTGCTTATGTGTTAGGCCTTGATACAAGGATTCTGGCGCATTTTTTGTTTTGCCTCTATCTTAAAAAATGGCTGCGATATAGCAGTTTGAAATTCTAGGGTCACTGACATTTTGAAACAAGACAGGACTACAAAATACAAAATATCAGGGATTAATTTTTGAGTTTTAGCGAACGTGATTTCTTGCAAAATATTGTTACTTACCCATCATACGTAGTTGTCTGAGTGCAACGAAGACTCATACACAGCGCAGTATTACTTTGCCCCATATATAGCTACGATGGATATTAAAACCTTTCGTCAAGCATAACTCAAAAAATATTTAACGGATTTCGTTCAAATTTTTACAGCAGGTACATATAAAGTTGACAACGACGTCTATTTATTACCAAGAATAAGTGTCAAACCGTTTGGAAGTTATATTAAAAAAATAGATTAAAAAGCACAATTAAAGTACATACGTCACTAAATTTTGTGCGTACGTCATTTTCACCGGTGGGAAATTTTTGTAGACAATCGGAATTGAAAAGTTCATGGAGTACATGGAGCAAAAAAATATGCAAGCACTAATATTCAGCATAATGAAATATATTTCAATTT
Organism: Maratus michaelseni; assembly: GCA_963931845.1. NCBI lineage: Eukaryota > Metazoa > Arthropoda > Arachnida > Araneae > Salticidae > Maratus > Maratus michaelseni. Next base: position 110,921,013 of record OZ007598.1, on the reverse strand, counting down.
AATAAAAATGGAAAGTTAATCTGGAATTTTTTCTGTTTGAAAAGTATTAGAGATTAGTAAGAGTAGTATTAGTATTAGAGATTTGGCGTAAATCACACCATTAGCAGATTTCTTTCTCGCGTGTGTATGTTAGGAACAATTCTTTGATGTTTAAATAAAAAGTTTCGATTTGTGGCATTATTTCATATTTTCTTTTCCTTTTTAGTATTTTAAATGGAATTAGTGAAAGGCGTGTATTTTAAATTAAATGAGTGAAAGACGTGTATTTTTAATGTATGTATTTCAAATGAAATCAGTGAAAGATTTATATTTAAATGAAATGAATGCAATATGAAGATGTTATGAGAAAAATATTTGGCGATTTATCAATTGCGCCAAGTTAACATAAAAGTACCAATACATATGTGGGTACTTCTCTATTATCCCGTCGACCACTTTTCATAACAAAAAAACTATCGCCAAATAAACGGGAGAACGTTGTCATTGAAATATCAAAATAAATAAAATATAAGAATTTAAGGACATAATTGTTATTTTAATGAATGAAATAACTAATAAATCAGTAAAACATAATGAGAAATACACGCAAATGTCGCGTTAAAAACCACTTGATGACGTAACAAACACGTATAATGCTTCTGATATCAAGTAAATGGGACTGCATTTTTGGCGTTTAATCTAACAGTTTGGCGATAGTTTTTTGTTATGAAAAGTGGTCGACGGGATAATAGAGCAGTACCTCTATGTGAAATGAAACAAGGCAAAGATGTCATATACGCAGCACTTTGGCGCGATTTTCCCCTCCACCAGCTTGGGGAAAACTTTGTTTTTGAATATTAGTTACAAATAGTGTGACAAATAGTACACGTGATTTTTTATTTCAATATAAATATAAAATAACGTAATAAATGAAACAGCTTCTATTATTTTAAAAAGGGAAATAAAAATAAATAAATAATAGTTTGATATAAATAAAGGCGCGTATGTCATATACGCACCACATTGGCGCGATTGCAACAAAATGGCAATTTTATGCCTCACATGGTGACCCGGTTATTTTGTTTCAATTGTTGTTTATTAACTTTTATTTTTTATTTTAATTATATAAATTGTTTTTATTATATATATCAATATTTATATATATCAAACTATCATTTATTTATTTTTATTTCCCATTTTTGAATAATAGGAGCTATTTCATTTATTACGTTATTTTATTTTTATATTGAAATAAAAAATTACGTGCTATTATTGTATGGTATTTGTAACTAATATTCAAAAACAAAGTTTTCGCCAAATTGGCGGGGGAAAAAATCGCGCCATTCTGGTGCGTATATGACATCTGTGCCTAAATTAATATTGATATACATATAAAAATAATCTATAGAATTAAAATAAAAAATAAAAGTAAACAAACACAACAAACAGTTTTCGCCGAAGGGGCGGGGGAAAAATCGCGCCAACGTGGTGAGTATATGGCATCTGTGCCGGGATTTTTACCCTTTTATCTGTGCTTTCGGAAATATAAAAAAATTAAAAAATTCTTATATCAGGTGTATAATGTTTTGCATTTTTATACGGACCACTTCTCCATTTTAAGATTTTAAATGCTATTTATATCAGATATTTCTTTCCTGAGATTCCTACAAATTATTTCCGGTAATTTTTTTTAGTTCGCTTATTAATTGTTTACAATTTGCCCCCCTGGCAATAACAATTATTTATCACAAAAATGGGTACTTCTCTATTATTCCGTCGACCACTTTTCATAACAAAAAACTATCGCCAAACTGTAACGCTAAATAAACGGGAGAACGTTGCCATTGAAATATCAAAATAAATAAAATATAAGAATTTAAGGACACAATTGTTATTTTAATGAATGAAATAACTAATAAATCAGTAAAACATAATGAAAAATACACGCAAATGTCGAATTAAAAACCACTTGATGGCATAACAAATACGTATAATGCTTCTGGCATCAAGTGAATGGGACTGTATTTTTGGCGTTTAATCTTACAGTTTGGCGATAGTTTTTTCTTATGAAAAGTGGTCGACGGGATAATAGAGAAGTACCCAAAAATGGCTTAGTTTTGTTAAATTTGTTTGTTATGTATTTTCATTTCTTATTAAAATATCGAAAATGGCAATAAAATTTTATTTTAGCACCGTACTTAATTTTTTAAAATGGCTCAAAAACATGGTTTAATAAACGTATATTTGTAAATATTTTAAAAAACATGTTTTACCGCTCTCTAGAAAAATTTGGTAAGATTCTAAAACTGCCTTTGGCACCAACCAGAACATGATACGGAACTTTTCCCCATTCCGATACACAGAAGAGGTTGGTCACAAACAAGAGTAATAATGCTAGCTACAATATTGTTTTAACTCTATAAGAGTTAGAAACAATAATGATATTAAATTCCCCGATTAGCTTAGGGCCCGATTACGGAACTTTCTCCTAAAAAAAAACTGTAGATGTCTTTTACATTTGTTTCGAATGAAGCTCGATCAACAAAGTATTAATTGATAATACAAACAACATTAATATTAACATGGGGGCAAAAGTTTGAATTTAAGTGTATATATTTGGAACCCTCCCCCCCCCCCCCCCAACCACCCACCAAAAAAAGAAAAAGAAAGTTACAGAAATGAATTTAAAATGGCGTGAAGCCACGCTTTCTGACATAAGAAATTGGCTGCAAACCCGATTACGAAACTTTCACTTAACTTAATAACATGTATCTAATAGCCCTGAGGACAATTCCCCTTCCCAGTTATACGGACCCTGGGGCTTTTTGAAAAAGCTTGACGCAGTTCGGGTTGAAGAAGTTGAGATTTACTGTCAAATGACATAAACTACTATGAAAATAAAACTGGTGAATTATTATGCTGGTTTATGTATGTATTTAAAAAAATTGCATCTGATTACACTCTTTAGATAAATTACTCCTGTTTGCATTTAATAACAGATAAACGTCTTCCGTTTACTAAATTGTTTAAATATTGGGAAGAGTTGGCGAGAGATAGATAGACGTGTAAACAAACGGGTAGACAGACGGGTAGATAGACGGATAACGACAGAGATAAGCTAACGGGTAGCGAAACGAATAGACAGACGGGTAGCGAGGCAGGTGAAAAAAAGGGCTGACAGAGGGGTAGTGAGATGGGTAGGGAGACGGGTAGCGTGGTGGATAGAGAGACGAGTACAGAGACGACTTGACAGACGGATAGAGAGAGGGGTATATAGACAGACAGACGTGTTGATAGACGGGTAGTGTAACGGGAAGCGAGACAGGTAGAGACACGATTAAAAAGTCGGATAGAAAGACAGACGGATACTGAGACGGGTATACAGAAGAGTAGAGAGACAGTAGACAGATGAGTTCGAAGAGAAACACAGCTAAGACATACGAGTAGTTAGACTGGTAGACACGTTTGTAGCAAAGCATGTTATCAATGTGGTTTGAAGTATACGAGTTTCTATAAATAGTTATACAAATAAACAAAGGGAATTTTTTTAATTCAAATATTAAATATTTGATTTAATATTTCAATATTTAATATTTTATTTTTTAATATTTTATTTAGATATTTGTCACAAAGAAAATGTTGCAAAAATTAAATTAAATTTGCGTTAAACTACGCTTGCTAAAATACGCTATTGGCTGCAAATCTGATTATGTGACTTTAAAAATATCGTTTTAACAGATCCGGCGGTTTTTTTTAAAGTTCTGGGCAATTCCCGCATAAGAAAATGAGATGATTTGCCAAATGTTATAAAAAAATGCATATGAAAACATAACAGTATATGAATTTATATATGATATTTTGTAATTATCATTTAATTTGCTATTTTTCATATGTTGTATCTTTATCTATCTCTTGTCTATCATATGCTGTATATTCACTTAGATTCTTGTTGATATCTTCTTTATATCGTAATTGTTAACTTTATGTTCTCAGCAATGTCACTCACTTCCCTTTGAGGGAAGTCCTAGTATAGGGTAAGTCTTGTAATCGTTTTGAAAATCGAAAAAAATTTTTGACGGATTTACACGTTTCAGACACTGGAGATTCCGAAAAACATATTTTTAGAAAAAAAATTTTGCCGTCCGTCTGTGTGTCTGTGTGTGTGTCTGTGTGTGTGTCTGTGTGTGTGTCTGTGTGTCTGTAAACGCTCTATCTCCCGAAAAAATTGAGATAGAGACTAGCAATTTGGTATGTATTTAGTATGTAATAATGGGAAGAAGCCTATTTCATTTCAATAACCTCGATTAACCGGAACTATTTTTTTCGGACTCTCGAAATATTCGTTCTGATAAAAGGTATATAAAAATTTTCGAAATTGTTTATTTTAAGAAATGAATATAAAAGACAATAAAAAAACATAAATTTTACATAAAGCATGAAGTCGATCGGATAATGAGTTGCCGAGATATTTGGAATCCTATTTTGCACACTCTTCGATTTTTCATGACCCTGTATTTCATCCAAATTTCACTTTAAAGATATATTTTAATTGGAAATTTGACGCTTAATCAGATGCAATAAACTGCTAGTTAATAGGTTTATGATTTTTGGAGTTATAAGGAAAACCTCTTTCAAGCAATTCAGTAATCGAGCCTTTAAAGTTTATGACGTCATCACCCACGATTTTATTTGAATTGCAATGCATTTTATAAGTAGTTTACACATTTTTATTTTAATATTTTACATTATGCATACCCATGATGGGTAAGTATTACGGTGGCCCCCAACGACTAGTTTTTTATTGTTGTAATCATTTTCCCATTCATACGCATAAAACTATATATTCGTATCCGTTAGCGTCAAATTATCACCAAGCTTGGCAACAAAATTCAAATTTGGCGGCCATAAATGAAGCCACTCCATAAATGAAGCCATCTTGGCTATAGCTGACCAATTTGGAAAATTTCTTATTCAAATTCAGTATTAACGAATCTTCTATAATCGTGTTTTTTGCATTTTAGCTTGCTGTTTCGAGTAACATTAGCTAAAATTTTAAAACGGAGATATAGGAATTCTACATTTTCCTCCCAAAACAGGCCGGGAGGACTTTTTTTAATCCATACTATATATATAAAATCCTGATGAAACGATTTTATGAAACGACTGATTAAATGACTGATTAAACGAATATATGTTAAAAATTCGGGATTTGTAGAACGCTGACGGTAATGTAATTTTAGCATGTTATTACAGTTACATGCGGTATGTTTTTTATTGAATAGGGTGTATATAGCATTTATAGTTATTTGAGCAGATCGAATATAAGAATGAGTATATATAAAACGAATACCGTAAAATCCGGCGTATAACAGTCACTTTTTATATAAAAAAAATGATAGAAATTTACGGGTGTGCGTTATACGCTGAATATAAAAATGGTAGATTTAAAAATAAAGAAAAGATGAGCATTAAAAAATTAGATGTCCACATGTACCGTAAATACTGTTTATTTAAAGAAATGACATTACCTTATGAACCTAAAAATTTTTATTAACGGGTAAAATGAAATGTTCGTCATATTCGTCGTCTGATATATATTTACCTAAATTTAATTTTTTAAATGAATTTTATTATGCTTATTTTTTACTTGATTTATCCAATGACATGTCTGTTTTATTTTGTTAGGAAACTTTGCGCATTTATCCAACCGTACCACTTTTTGCTAGAAATCTCTCTGAAGATATACAGTATGGTGAGTTAATTTTTTAACTGATTTTCCCTCGCTATCATTATCTGAAACAAATAAAGTAATTTGGTTTTCGTAAGCAGTATTTTTAGAAATCTAAAAAATATTTAGTTTAAATTTAAAACGGGGCATCAAATATGTAAATATACCTTTCAAATATTTAAGTAATAGCTTTAAATATTGTATGCAATTGCTATCTGCTGATGAGTTCCACAATTTGTTTCTATAATCTGTTATTATAGCCTGAAAATTTTAGATGAAAAATATTAATGAAACACAAGTTTTCAAAAACAAAAGTATGTATGTATATATTATTAGGTGGACCAATAATAAATTTAATAATAAAATAACATTTGCGATCACCCAAGTAACAGAAACTGTTCAAAGTAGTCTGTCACTGTAGCACATGACTATGTGGATCCTGTTCAACGTTTGTGTGCATTTGCATAAGCATAGCACGCATATTCGTGAGAATGTTAACGTTTCTGTGAAAAAATCAAAATTTTTGTTTATAGCATACACAGTTTTTAACTGAATTCAACACAATTTTTTGAAAACTTGAAAAAGCCCAGTAGAAACAGTATACTTCAATTAAAAGATTAATATATTGACTATTTGATGAGATACGGGTAATATTTATTCTTCATATTATAAATTTTTGCACTTAGGCATTACCTAAAAACAGGATTAAAATTTCCATAAAAACAGTCCTTCATTATTAAAAATGCTAAAAAATTTCACATAAAACTGTCACCCTTACACAAAAACGTTTTCACTCCAATTGGAGCATCCTCAGTTGTGATTTTCAAGCATCGATCTCTTCGCTATTTATTTGACTGGGGAGTGAAGAATTCCCTTCACTCTCACCAGATTCCGTCTTTTTTCCATCTTCCTCAATCCTCAGTCAGATAAATAGCGAAGAGACGATGCTTGAAAATTACAACTGAGGATACTCCAGCCAGAGTGAAAAGGTTTTTGTGTAATAGTGACAGTTTTTTGTGAAACTTTTTAACATTTTAAATAATGAAGGACTGTTTTTATGGAGCTTTTAACCATGTTTTTAGGCAATATCTGAGTGTAAAAATTGGTAATATGAAGAATAAATATTAAATATACAGACATTAATAATTGAATACATTTTTAATGATGTATGAGTATTTTTATGAAATAAATTTTAACTGCGCATGCGCGAATTGCACGAAGGATTTTTTTCCATGTATTGGTAGTCAATGCTATAGTGCAACTCATATAAAAAGACCAGTCAAATATGAGGAAAACTCGGAAAGATATTGACGTTACAGTGATCTGTTTGACTAATTGGGGGGAAAATCCCTTGTCATCCAGCTACTTTTAGAAAGCAACTCACTATATTGGTACTACTTTTCTGAATTTTAGCGAAATTAGAATGGACTTTTTACATAAGTTTCCCTAATTAGCTGACTACCAAATTACGAAATAAAAATTTTGTTATATTTCACGCATCCGCAGTTAAAAATTATTTCATACAAATGTCCATATCAAATCAAATATTCAATATATTCCATGTTTAATTGCAGTATACTGTTTCTCCTGATCTTTGTCACATTTTCGGAAAGTAGTGTTAAATTCGGTTGAAAACTATGTATGCTATAAAAAAAAATATTTTTTATCGAAACGTTAACATCTTTAGGAATATGTGTGCTATACTTACACAATTACACACAAATGTTGAATAGGACCCATATAGTCTTTTACTACATTGACAGACCATTTTTAGCATTTTTGTTTACTTTGGCGATTGCAATTTTATTATTAATTTTATTATTAGTGCCCTAATTGACATAAAACATAGCCTATGTTGGATCAGAGATTTTCACCACAAATATGAGTTGTAATTTCCCAACCGGGCGAAAAATGTTCGGACCAGGATTCGAATCAGGGATCTCTTGTCTGAAGCTGCCAATGCTCTACCAACTGAACTATCCCGGATGAATCTGTAAGCCCTAATTCACCCAGAACACCTTATTTAACATAGCTTCAATAAGGTTAACTGTGTGAATTAGATCCTCCAGCTCCGGGATAACTCAGCTTGTACAGAATTGGCAGCTTCAGCCAAGAGATTCCTGTTCGAATCCTGGCCCGCACATTTTTCGCCCAGTTTGGAAATTAAAACTCAAACATGATTTTTTTTTACCAATTTGAATAATTGTGTTAAAATTAATCAGTTGTCACCCTCAATATTCTACAGTTACTTTTGAAATAGGTTTGGTAGTTCCAGAGATTACCCCCTACAAACGAACAAACAAACTTTACTTCTTTATAATATTAGTATAGATTAGTCTTTCATTAATTGTTCAACTCATCTTCCATTTATATGCTTTTTGATTATACTTTCTTCAAAAATCAATCCTCTAACACATTTCTCATTTTAAGATGGTTTCAATGTTTTTTCATATTTATTGACCACTAAATGAAGTACCCGGCGTTGTCCGGGATTTTAAGAATTAACTTCAAAATGTTAAAATGTGTCAATATTTCCATAATCAGGTTTTTATCATGAATCAATATGTTCCTCAAACCCATATGACGTTATATTCATCTGCCGACTTCATATCTACTTGCTTTCTATATTACTCATTGAGACTCTCTTTGTATGTTTGTCAAACATTTGAAAAAGTCCGTTAAACTTTCAATATGATTTCATATTAAGTTTCTTCTTAATTATCTAATGGCGTTATATTAACCTGCTTTCTGTACTTACACATACTCATACTCCTTGTATTATTGAGAAATGTTCGAAAATTTCCGTTATATTACCAACGGCATAGCTGCCAACTTTTACGCTTTTTTCCTACCACTAAAATTTGACAATAAATTTTATCTTAATAAATCGACAAAATCTGGAAATTACATTAGGAAAAAATTTCTATTAAATTTTGGTGGTAACAAAAAAGCGTAAAAGTTGGCAGCTATGCCAATATGACATCATATTTATCTTTTTTCCAATTGTTGAAACTTTTATTTCATTTTCGTTTTTCACGTTGAAATCTTTCAATAAAAATGTAATTATTATAGAAATAATTTTATTGTAAATTTTTAATAGTTGGCGACTGCTATAACGAAAAAGGTTTAAATCTGATAGGAAAAGGCTGCTAGATTTTTGGTTTTTTATTAATTAAAAACTAACTATACATTATTTCGATTTCGGATTACTTTAGTTGTTTCGAGAGTGTTTTAATACACCTATACGTAACATTTCACAATTTTGGCTTCCAAATTCTTGATTTGTACAGAAGTGCAGACAGACAGACAGACAAATTTCCAATTTTATACATCACATTTCGTGAGGAAAGGAATTCAATCCGATTACAACCTATGCATATGCATGCCTCTGTGCAGAAACGGTTAATAAGCAAGGAAAACATTAAAACCATCTTACGAAATGTCAAATTATGGACATAGTTACTTTCAATAATCACCGATTTAATTATTCTTATCAGGATTAGACTGTAAATAATTCTAGATTACTTTTAGGAAATGAAAAATCAGAAATTAAGAAACAATTACATTTTTTCAATCCCATTTAGAAATTGAAAATCATTGGTAAAAAGTTCCGAAAGCTTTAAAAAAAGAAGAAGAAAATTACCGTATTTTTGTGTTATAGCGGCCCTCACAGTTATGATTATGCCAAGGTTGCAGTTATGATTTCGCCAAGATCATCGCAAAGCATATATATGCATCCTATATACGCATATATATATTCCAAACAATTCCAATATGTGCCCTATACGTCATTATACACATATTATTTACGTCTTATATGTCGTATAAACATTATATACACATGTCATATATATACATCATATATGCATCATATATGACTATAACTTGGTCACATACGTCAAAAAATGTTACATATATATCATATATTATTATATTGTTATACATGCTTTATAATTTGGCGATAAATCTTGGTCGCTTGGCGATTCATACTTGGGGGCTGCTATAATACGAAAGTATCAAATTTACAATATACACTGCTCAAAACAATTAAAGGATATTTGAAGTTTTATATAAAATAAAGATATAAACGAAAATTTTTTTGCCGAAAATAGAAGAAAAGAATCACAAATGCAAATTTTTCTGGTTTTCAAACTGTGGAGTATGCAAATTTTGAGTTCGACGTCAAAAACGTCGCTTCAGCGGCAGCGAATGAAATTTGACTTTCAACTGGATAAAAGAGAATGAAGACAAGGATGATCGGCATTCAGTGATTGCTTTGTTTCGATGAGTACGATGTCTCAGCGAAGTCATTTGACAGATTCAGAAGCTTTGAGAATTGCTGGTAGGTTAGAAGGGGTCCAAACTCAAGCCGAAGTAGCGCAAGCCATTGGAGTGTCACAAAGTGTCATTTCCAGGATCTGGAACCGTTTTTTGAAGAGTGGATGTGCAGGCCGAAGACCAGGGCAAGGTCGTAGACGGGCAACAACGCCCAATGAAGATTGGTATTTAGCGTTAACAGCTCGGAGACACCGAAACATGAACGCTACTCTTCTCCAACAACACCTTCGCTCGGCTACAGGCACCACGATTTCAACTCAGACTGTCCGAAACCGTCTCCATGCTGTAGGTCTGTATGCTCACCGACCGATGGTATGTGTTAAATTAACATCAAGGCATCGTCGCGACCGCAGGGAGTGGGCAACCGAGCATGTCAACTGGAGGAGAAATGAATGGAGCAATATTCTGTTTTCTGACGAGTCCCGTTTTTCTGTGCATCCGGATAATAGGCGTATTTTCATCTGGAGGGACCGTGGCAGTAGGAATAATCCTGCGTTCGTGCACGAAAGTGTCAGATTTGGCGGTGGAGGAGTGTTGGTGTATGGTGGCATCTCCATTGACGGGCGCACTGACCTCTACATCATTCGAGATGGAGCTCTGACTGGTCGCCGATATAGGGATGAGATCCTCAGACCTATTGTAGTCCCTTACGCTGCAGCAATCGGAGATAACTTCATTTTAATGGACGATAACTGCAGGCCGCATCGTGCAAACCTGGTGGAGGATTTCCTTTTCGAGGAAGGAATCGTTCGAATGGAATGGCCAGCGTGTTCTCCAGACATGAATCCAATCGAGCACGTTTGGGACGCTCTAGGAAGACGAGTTTCTGGCCGCCAACAACCCCCACAAACTCTCCGAGAACTGGAAAGAGCTCTTCTGGAAGAGTGGGGCAGAATACCCCAACTCGTCATTAATAGCCTCATTGAGTCCATGCCTCAAAGGTGTTCAACGTTGCTGGCCGCCCGTGGAAACCATACCCCCTACTGAAAATGATTTTCTTTGAAGAAAACACCTTTTCTTATTCTTTTTTTCTCATATGCACAAATTGTATTTATTCCCTTTTGTACACAAATGCGCAATAAAATGCATTTTTCTGCCAAACATGTGTAATTTATTGTCATATAACCTACTATGTCTGTCGACCATGCATCAATCAGCTAAAAAGTTTCCTAGATACAAAATCCACCTAAAACTGCAATATCCTTTAATTGTTTTGAGCAGTATATTAATGAAAACAGAAACAAAAATATTTTATCGGGTCCTTCCTACAATAAATTTAACTCTTGTTTTGGTTGATGTCTGAGTTAAAGATATTTTGAGGAAATTAAAGTTGAAGACCGCGTTTTTTGCTTTATAACACGATTTCTCATCCGACGTCAATTTTGAATTCGGCTTTTTTGCATATCTGATAATGTGCATCTATCCTTTTTGTAACGTTAACATTTTTGTAACGATTTTATCCATTTCTATTGTCTATTCAAAGAAACATTCTTCTAAACTTACAGAATTTCATTAAAAATTCTTCTAAAGTTTCAGAATTTCGTTAAAAATTCTTCTAAAGTTACAGAATTGCGTTAAAAACGCTTAAAAAAATAAAGTAACAACGTCAATAAAATGACGACGTCAAGAGGTCCATTCTCGACCGAAAACAACAACTATTTTCCCAATGGTTAAAAATGTTTTCGGTCACATTTATTAATTGAAAATCCCTATTTTTATTCTTTTCTCTTTTTAGGTAAATATAAAGTTTTCAAGAATACCACCATAACATTTTTCCCATATCTGTCTCACAGGGATCCTAAAGTGTACCCTGATCCGGAAAAATTTGAACCAGAAAGATTTTTAAATTCAGAATCAAAGAAATCTTGGAATTTTATACCCTTTTCTGAAGGAATTCGAAGTTGTATAGGTAAGTTAATAAACACTTGCTTATCCTATTTGCATCATTAACGCATATATATCTTTAAATTTCAAGAATTGTTTTTACTTTCTTCTATCTGTAATAGAAGAAAGTATGGTAATGGAAAATTGTTTCTTTAAAATTGTAAAAATTAAAAAGAAATTGTAAGAAGATAATTTATTTGACAAATGAAGCAATCTGTATACGCTATATAAAATAATCATAATTATACTTAAATTTGCTTTGTTAAAAAAATTGGTGTAAAACGTAATAAGATAACTTATATAGTGGTACAATTGAAGGGATCGGTTCAAGAGAGTGCCAAGCCACATTTTTGAACTTCTGAGATATTTCAATTTGAAAATTTAATCAAATACTGAAATCAAGATATATAACCTGAAGTTTTTTCGCCAATGTCTTAGTAACATTTGAGATATTCTGAGTAACATTATGGAATTACTTTAATGGCATTAGTATTACATTCTTTGTAAATTAGCTATCTTCATTGGGGGCATAAACACCTGGAACAAAAACAAAACCTGTCACATGTTATATTTATCTCGCCAAAAATGTGGCTTGGCACTTTCTTGCCCCGACCTTCTCAATTATTTAGGAGATGAAGCTCATGGCTTTTTCTTTGATCATCCAATAGTGTCTGTTTTGATAAAAGTGTTCAATAACAACAAAAGCTCTTGCTTTAAAAGCTTTAATATTTTATGTTCGGCACTTTTGACTTTATGCTTCGATGTAAATATAACACATTATATTTTAAATGGGATTAAGCTTGTATGTCACCTTCATAAAACTCTTTTTCTTTCTTTTTTAGGTAGAAACTACGCTTTAATAGAAATGAAAATATTTTTAGCTCATATTCTTCGGAACTTCAAGATCGTTTCCCTTGACCGAAGAGAAGATATCAAATTATGCTATGCGATTGTTCTTAATCCAACAAAGCCCTTGCGTTTCAAAATTACGAAGAGACATAATATAAAGCCACCTATTCCATAATATTCAAAGTGTCAATTTTACATCGTTGCAGCGAACATCTCGAAATTTCCAAATAAAGTTAAAGTATAATTGATTGGTTACAGCTTTATTTAGCCTTTCTATCATCCTTTAAGCGGTTAAACAATTGTTAGTACATTGAGAATTTTAAAAAAAAATCATGAAGCTTGTTTTTGTATGTTAAAGCTTATATTTTATGATTTTTTATGTTTTTCCTTTTATTCTGTAACTGTATATATTAAATGTTGTAAATAAATTTTATGTTAGTTGTTAATTAGATCCCTGTTTTTATTCTTATTAATTAATGTTCACGTACATGCATCCAGTTAACAGTATTTTTAGCATATTTAATTACAGTAGGTTGACTGGTATCGTTTTTCCAGAGATGTTTTCTTTTAATTCCTTAGGGTAGGGATGCACAACCTGCGGCCCGCGGGCCAAAAGTGCCCACGATGAGTTTACTGATGATCCGCGGATTATTTTCGCCGATCAGGTGTGTAAAAATCGCAAATTTTGCAAGATTTCGCCGATCGGACGCGTAAAAATCATGAATTTTGCCAATCGGGTGCATAAAAATCGCAAATTTTGTCAATCGGGGCCGTAAAAATTGCGAATTTTGTCGATCGGGTGCGTAAAAATAGCGAATTTTGCCGATCGGATGCGAAAAAATCTCAAATTTCGCCAATCGGGCGCAAAAAAATCGTAAATTTTGCCGAACGGAAGCATAAAAATCATGAATTTCGTCAATCACTAGGAAAAAACTGCGAATATTGTCAATCGCGCTTGGAAAAAAAATGCAGTTTTTTTTCCATCCTTGCCAAATGAATTGGGTTTTGTTGACTAAGAAGATGGTTGAGTATAGGGGGCTAATCCTCCTTTTAAAATTAGCATTTTTATGCACTTTTAGGCCAATCCTCCCCCTCCTTCAACAAAACAAAATTTTGTCCACACTGCGGATGAAGGCTCTCGACTATCCAGTCAGTTTTGTGACTGGCCCACCTCTTATAAAGGTTGTGTACCCCTACTTCATATCCACATTTTATGACTGAATATGTTAAGAAGTACAATTTAGAATAATATGTTTATCCTCCTTCCCACCTTCATTCATGAAAACACGATGTTTTTCGGCACTGGCAACCTTTAAAGCTAAATTTACTCTTTCAAATAAAGTCAAAGAGTATTTTCACTCTTTGAAAAAATCTTAGCTATATCTCTTTTATAAATACAAATGTAAACTGTTGATATATCCTTGCCAACTGAACTGAGTATGTTGACTGGGGAAGAAGGAACCAAGGGGGCTAAAACAACCCTTCCGAAATTGATGTTTTTTTCTGATTGTAGACATAGATTCCCCCCGCCACACCTCCTCGAAACAAAATTCTCTCTGTGCTACTGATGGTGGCCCTCGACAACCCAGCCATATTTGTAAGTGGCCCTTCGCTTAAAAAGGTTGTGCACCCCTACCCTAGGGTCTACATTACCTCTTTAATTCCCCAGGGTCTTCTTTTAAAAACCCTTTTTAACACTTTCCAACCTAGTTGAAAAGTGTTTATGACTTCGGTTTGTCTGGCCGTATGGCCGTCTGCCGTCTGGCCGTCTGGCCGTCTGCCGTCTGGCCGTCTGCCGTCTGGCCGTCTGCCGTCTGCCGTCTGTCCGTGCTCTAACTCCCGTAAATATGCTCGGATTGCTCTGCAATTTTTATATGTTATAGTCGTTATCTATAGCATGTTCCCTATTTCAACGGAAGTGTGTAGCACTTACGGTTTTTTTACAGGGACACTCAAAAGAATTCCGTTACATTGCGGTCTATGGGGAAAAATCATTGACGGTTTATTTAAATAATGTTTCACTATTTTAAACGCATTGAAATTTATATATATCACTAAGGTGCATTAGAAGAAGCTTAATATGGAATAGGGTGTGCATAGCACTTATACTTACTTTACAGGGACAGTCAAAAGAATTCCGTTACATTACGTCTATGGAGAAAAATCGTCTGCGGTTTATTTAAATGATGTTTCACTATTTTAAACGCATTGAAATTTATATAAGGTTCATTACAAGAGACTTATTACAGAATATTGTGTGTATAGCAGTCATCGTTCATTTACAGGGACACACAAAAGAATTCTCTACTGTATGTTAACAATAATTCCTGGAAGTGCGTTTTAAGTTACTGATCGCGATTTTAATTTTAACTCGCTTTTTGTCTATTATGTGGTGTGTATAAATTCTGTATATCCTATACAGGGAAGCACAAAAGTTCGCGAACACATTTCCGTATTATTTAACTCCAGATGGAGAATTTTAAACTGTGCTACGCGTTTCCTAACTGAACTAAAATTTAACATCCTATGTAGTATATATACAAATCTATAGATCCTATACAGGGCTGAATAAAAGTATTCGGATTACTTAGATGTTATCTTTTAGCTTATTAAACGATATGATTTGTAAAATTATATTGGAAGCGTTGGAAAGTGTTACATAATCTATGCTTGACGCATGATTTTTCGTTCTTGTTTAACCTTTGATCCTTTGTCATAACTTGTTATGTATGCAAAGAAGTTGACGTACGTGTTAAACTTTTCATATGCGGAAAAGGAATAATTATAAAACAGATTTAAAAAAAAAGAACAATGACCATTATCTTGAAAAAAAAAATTACAGATGTATTTTTTCAGGAACCACATCAACAAAGGAAATACGTTATTTAAAAATTTAGTTAAACCTAGCACTGAATTTTAGGTAAAAAAGAACTGTATTAAAAATTATGACACAGTTCTTGTAAAAATTGAAGGCAGTTCGTGACTTTATTTTATAAAAAAGAAGTGCATTCAGCAAATGGAAAACAGCCTATATCAATAGAACGGGGGAAATCACATGCTTGAAGATATATTGACTGCGATAGATACATAGATAGAAACAACAATATTTAATGAGTGAAATGCATCGGTATCACATCTTTAGACCGCTGAAGAAAAGCCTAAAGGGGATTTCATGTAAAGGCAGGACGTAAAGGCTGCAGTTCTGAACTGGTTCCATGATCAACCGACATCGTTCTTTGCGGACTGAATTCGTAACCTTCATCAGCAATGGGACGCTCAGGCGTCCCATTAATCAGGCGTCCCCCCAAAGGTCCTATTAATTTTGAGGGGGAAGGGGGGGAGGGTCCAGTTGTAATTTAAATATCATGTTAATGCTCTGATCGAAACGCCTTCACCCCTGCCTCGCAAATAAGAACTTTTTTAATATTGGTCCAATTCAAACTAAACATTTTCTAACATTCTATTCAAATCCTCCCAGGTACTAAATAAACTTCGGTATCCTTTTTTTATACCATAGTTACCACTATTTCTGAACATTAACCCTCTGAGCGTTTTGAAAAAGGGTAAAATTATAATGTTGTTTTCTCTGTATTTTGTTTTAAATGCTAAAAAAATATGATTCTTTCAGCATTATAAATAAAATTAAATTAGAAATATGAATGTAACCCTTGAGAGTATTAATCATTCTTCAATGTTTTGAAAATTCATTAAATCTATAGAATTATATTATCTTAAACATTGCATACATTGCAGTGAAACCTGGAGCTTAGTGAACGGAATGTTACGTTCCACACGCTTAGAGGGTTAATCACCATGGTGGGGAGTATTTTCTCGGGTTCTACAGGTCTGATTTTAACAGGAATTGATTCATTCAACTTAACTTAACTAATTACGATATAAATAACTAATTAAGGTATAGATTCGGTGCCTACTCTCAGTGGAAAATGGAACTAAAATATATTCAGCGCATGCACAGCACGCCTGCTATACGATACCGTAAGAAGCGGGGAAAATGCCAGAGTTTCATTCGGAAAGAGGTTTGTTTAGAACAGAGTACGACACCTGGCGGTGGAAAATAAAACGAAAATATTTTGCATTAAATATTGATCCGATTCAAACGAAATCTTTTCTAACATTCTTCCCAGGTCTCCCAGGTTCTAAATAAATTTCAGTATCATTTTTTCAGCCCCTGATTACCACCATTTATGAATATTAATCTTCAGGAGGATGATTTATTTTCTCGGGTTCTATCGGCCCAATTTCAAAGGGAATTGGTTCATTCAACTTAAGATGAAGTAATAGAAAGGATACCGCAGTTTATTTAGTACCTGGGAGGATTTGAATAGAATGTTAGAAAATGTTTAGTTTGAATTGGACCAATATTAAAAAAGTTCTTATTTGCGAGGCAGGGGTGAAGGAGTTTCGATCAGAGCATTAACATGATATTTAAATTACGACTGGATCCTCCCCCTCTTCCCCCTCAAAATTAATAGGACCTTTGGGGGGACGCCTGATTAATGGGACGCTCAGGCGTCCCATTGCTGATGAACGCTTGCTGAGACGCCATTGCTGAGTTTACGAATTCAGTCCGCAAAGAACGATGTCGGTTGATCATGGAACCAGTTCAGAACTGCATCCTGCCTTTACATGAAATCCCCCTTTAGGCTTTTCTTCAGCGGTCTAAAGATGTGATACCGATCTTTGAAGGCGACAGATCTGGACTGCAAGGTGGATGTTCCAGGACTTCCAACTTTTTATAGGCCAGTGCCTCGGCACATACGTTGGCGACACAGCCAGAATTCTGCAATGAATATCCACCGGCTTACACCCTTCCAGTGTTAAAAACTTAAGTACAGCTCGCTGATCTGTTTTGGACGCAGTTGCACCCACATCAGCCATTTTTAACTGAATGCCACGTCCTTACGAATGAAGTTATCACAAATCTGCTGGCGCATGCGCACGCGTGGTATCTACACCTTCACTACCGCGTCTGTTTCACGAAAATACATTGACAAGTGTTCGCATGCGACGCTTCGAATCACTTTCATTTGAAAACGCTATATATTTACTTTAATTTACTATTGCTGTCTTACGTTTATGTAAATGCTTCATTTTTGGTTGACAAGAGCCAACAGTCGCAGTCGTCAAGAAAGATATCTTGACAGAGCCACTCCATTGGGCTCTACAGAAGATTTTACCAGACACAACAATTATGAATTAAGATAAGGAAAACTTTAATGAAATACTTGAATTGCTCGAAGTGGTAAATCATTTTGGTGAAATTTTAGCATTTAATTTAAGGCGAACTTGCATAATGTAATAGGTCAGCGTCTCACAATTTCTCGCGAAGGCTCGATAATCTGTATTGAAGTTGTGTTGGTGATATTTGTTGCTTTTTATGCAATTATTGCATTTCGGAGGTTTCGTGCATTTTTCAGTTTCATGTGACTACACCAAGCACTAATTTTAATTCCAAACTTGCATTCGGCACCAAGAATATTTTAATAAAACTTTGTTTCTATAATCAAAGCTTAAAATAAGGAGTTCATATTTTCTAAAAAAGTCGTTTGTAAATTCTGGTGTCAGTCAGCAATTTCTCATTTTAAGAACAGACTTTGTCTCTGCCGAAAGGGTTAAAGCACCTTATAACACGAAAAAACCTTTTTACTGAACACGATTGGTCTTTGACTTTAAGAAATCTTCTGTTGGTTATGATTTTTGCAATATCGAGGGGTATTTCAATTACATAGTTGTAATTATCTGTATCTTTACGTTGGTACTTCTTTACAAAGTTAATGGACGAGATCTTACGTTCAATGGAATTGCAGATGGCTCGGATGATGTCAGACACATCCACTTCATTTTTTAAATTATAAATGATAATTTTTGTCAATTTCGATGAGCTTTCTCTAACTGAAGAGTCCATTGAGATAGTGGAGTTAACCGTTTGAAGGGCGGTGTTTGCATGGCGAAAACACTTAATTTTAATTCCAAGCTTCCATATGACACACAGAAAGTTTTAATCAAAGTTTGCTGTGATAATACACATGAAGAAAATATATTAATTATTTTAAAATAAATTTGTTCATAAATTCTGGTGTCAGTCAATTACTTCAATATTTTAGCAGAAGTAGTACTTTGCCCCGAAAAGGGTTAAGGGAGCAGTTCATGAATGTATTAAGGTTGCATTGTGTACTCCGACACGGGTCAGAGTCGACAGAAGTAGTGTCCATGCTATCTGTTTGGGTTGAGTTAGATATTGAGTTATGTTGTTGGCTGAGCATGTCATCATTCTCAATTTCCGTATATTTTCACTGAGATTTGAATTCGTTTTTAGGGTTTCGTTCATCTCACGAAACCCTATTGCTCCCGCTCCGTTGTCTGTCTGTCACAGAGCCATTCTCGAAAACTGTGTAACTTACAGAGTTGAAACTTCGTGTATAAATCAGAATATCAGCTGTGAAGAGCTGAAAATATTAAAATTTGAAAAATTCGTATTATTTTAATAAATAGAGATAAAAAACTAAAATTCTAACAGCCTTTTTCTATCGAATTAAAAATTTTTCGTTATAGCAGATGCCAAAAATTTAAAATCCACAATGAAATTCTTTCTACAATAATTAATTTTCTATCAGACGATTTTCACGTGAAAAATGAAAATGAAATAAAAAATTTCACCAATTGAAAAAAAGATAAATATGAAATAAAATTGAGTGACGTCATAGTGGTAAATAAAACGGAAAATGTCTAAGATTTCTCAATAATACAAGGAGTATGAGTATGTGGATGTACACAAAGCAGATTAATACACGTCATTAGAGAATTAAAAAGAAAATCTGACGTCCTATTGGAAGTTTAACGAATTTTTCAGATGTTTGAGAATAATACAAAGCGAGTATCAATATGAATAATAGAGAATAGTAAATATATGAGTCTGAGGAATGTATTGAATCATGATAAAAACCCGATTATAGAAATATTCGCATATTTTAACATTTTGAAGACGTCCAACATGTTTAATTTTGAAATTACATATTTTTTAAATATCGCATTTAGTCCGTATGACGGATATTATTATGACAGAATATAATAGCGGGTTTCGCCCGCTATCCGGCTGGTTTAGATTTTCGAAAAAAAGGAAAAATAGACCGGTAAATTTTTACATCAAAAACATGACTTTTTTTTTGTTGTTGTTGCTAAATTTTATTTATTTGGATTTATTAAAGAAAGGATAAAGTGTTTTGAAAGGAATATTAAACGAAACCCTTTGTGCGATCTTCGATCACACTTACCCACTTGTTAATTGCTGTTCCTGACTGTGAAGCCTTTCAATGAGTCTTCTATTGACTTCTTTTAAATTCTCGTTATCAATCATTAACTGAGTAAACTCAGCTTATACAGCTGTGAATGAATCTACACATAAGTTAACGTTAAATTTTGATACTCTTGTGATGTCAGCGCAGAGCTGTGGTAATGCTAGATTTTCTTTTACGCAATTTAAATTTATATTGTGTTTGGGTTGTCTGGAAAATTCGCGCCGGGTGGAAAAATCAATTCGTACCGGAAAATACTGCCCGTTAATTATTAGACATTAGATAACCGAATCAATATCTAATAGTTAAATGATAGAATTTTCCGGTGCGAATTTTCCAGACAACCCAATATTTTATGCTATCTTCAATCCTATCATAAAACTGTGTTACCCAATTATCGAGAAGAGCATTGATTCATTGTTGTGTGTTTTGAAAATGCATTGAAAAAGGGATGTTGACAACAGAAATAATATATACCGGTAGGCCCGTGCGCGGATTTCGTACTGCAGTCTAATATTTGAAAAGTAGATCAAAAATTTATATCAAATTTTTGCGCTCTTATATGCGGACAGACAGACAGACGGACGGACTAGGCGACAACTATAGGTGCTACGTATTTATATAATTACGAACGCACCTAAAACTGTCATCCTATACCTATATTTTTATTTATTTATTTATTTTTTTTTTTTTTTAATGTATCTTCAAACAATCATTTTTTTCAAATATGAATGGATTAAGAAAACATGAATCTTTTCAAATCTCTGAAAATAAATGAAATCTAAAAAGCGGCTGAAAGCGATTTAAGCCTATAATTTTTATAGGATGCCTTTTCATAAAGTACTTTTCTTTGTCAAAAATTTTGATGAAGTACATTTAAATAATCAATTTTTCATTTTAAAAGCATTTTGATTGAAGACCCGCGGAGTGAAAATTGGCCTTCACTATAATTTATTTTAAAAGGTTTTGACGTTTCTCGGATTAAAAGAAGCTTCCCTATAATAAAAAGTAAAAAAATAAAACTCTTTCAACTCAAATACAAAAATAAAATTTATAAATTGATTGCCTCTCTTTTATACTCTTGTACACATTGCATTGTCGAAAAAAAGATGCAAATTACTGTCATCTACTTTGAGGCTGGGCTTAAAATTTTCTCGTATTTTGGAAGATGAATATTTGCATATACTTTAGAAAAGCTAATTTACTGGACTTTTAATTTAATTTTTTTTATACTTATTACAATAGCATCTGTGTTATAATTAATATTCTTTCGTAAATGTTTTCCTTCGTGTTTTTTTTTTTCGTTTCGTATTAACTCTACATTACATAATGTTACGTACATAAACCAATTGAAATATCACGCTATACAAAATGTATGAAGGTTCAGGCCACATTTTTTTTTTCAAATAGTAAACTTTGTCATTTTAAAAACGCTTAATTCTGCCATTAAATAAGGCGGAGATTACTGTCAAAAAATAGTGGGATCTAGTCCTAAATAATGTGTAAGAAATGTATAGTTCTAACAGAAAAATGTATGCAGTGAAAAGTGACATACGTTAAAAAATTGGCTTTTGGATTTTTACTTCTGTTTTTTTTTTCAGGGACAGCATTAATACAATTGTTGTTAAAAAATTTTAAAACAATGGCAATACCAACTTTATTATAAGGAAGTGAGGCATGGACACTCACAAAAAATGGTGAAAGACAAATACAATCCTCAGAGATGAATTTTTTGAGGAGTGCGAAGGGATGTTCAATAATAGACAAAATAAAGAATGATTACATCAGAAGAGAGCTTGAAATTATACCAGTATTAAATAAAATAGGAAATTACAGAAGGAAATGGAGGGACCACATCGAAAGGATGGATACTGATCGTATACCAAAAGCAGCCTTTAATTATAAGCCAAGGGGGAAAAGAGACAGAGGAAGGCCGCGGAAAAGATGGATTGAGGCCGGAACAGGCTTATAGCCTGAAACCATGTTTTGGCATGATGATGATGCATTAATACAATTCCGATTGTAGTTCCAAGAAATATATTGCATATCTCCAGTATTCGGCATTAATACAGGGTGATTATAAAGAAAAATTGCGGTATATGAGTCCTTTAGTGGCCAAACCATTAAAGGAATGCAGAGCAATTTGGATTGTGTTTTTTTTTAATGGCACGGACTCGAAAATGAGATAAAGAACAACAAACTAATTCTCACAGTTACCATGATAATATTTTGAAAATATCAAATAGTAACACCGAATTTTTTCATCGCAAAATGGTCTTTACGGTGAAAAACCATAAACAACAGTAAAAAAACAACTAATTTTAGCTGTAGAAATGGCGACAATTCCGTACAACTTTTGTGCTACCCGAACAAAGTTGTGACAATATCATTTCGAACTTCCGTTCTCGTAAGGGTCCTCCGGATATAAAAAATCTATTTTTATCTTTTGGGGCATTTAAAACTCTAGGTATGCTCGTCAAAAATCCGCTAATTGACAAAAAAATCACCATCAAACGTCAGATTCTGCATTGTCTTCCTGCAGTGATTTATTGTTGCCCATAGTCTCTATCATGTGATCTGTCATCGGCTGTGAATGTAAACACTTAAAGACTTTGTAATCCGAGTAAGATCATTTGTTTTTTGTCGCCTATGTAGGGGAATTTGTTCTGATCACTACTTTTCTTCGCAATTGCTTTATGTCGCCATTTTTTTATATCTTTGTTATTTCACATTTAGTCGGATTTTCCTTTCGGTCTGTCTAATTCCAGTTTCTGCAGGCTAACCCTTAACGAACGAATGAAACCATATTCGTGGCAACCAATTTTTATTGTTCAAATGTGTTGTTTCTAATTAGACACCAGTATTTTTCCACATACAATTTCTTTTTATATAATCTCAAAATTTTAGCAATTAAATAATGCAAAAAACTTTGTCAGAACAATAATAATTGGTAACAACAAATTTTGACGACTGGCCGACTGTCCCTAGTTATTTCGCAAAGTGGTCAACTGCCTCTAGGCATTTCGCGAACTAACCGACTGCATCTAGCCATTTCTAGAACTAGTCGACTGCATCTAGCCATTTCGTGAACTTGTTGGCCAATTCTCAAATTGATTAATCACTTTAAAATGAAAATAGCCAATTCGCTAACTGGCCGATTTCGTTCTTTGGCCGTAACATATGCAAATATAAGT
The DNA here is from genome assembly GCA_963931845.1 of Maratus michaelseni. NCBI lineage: Eukaryota > Metazoa > Arthropoda > Arachnida > Araneae > Salticidae > Maratus > Maratus michaelseni. Next base: position 110,897,728 of record OZ007598.1, on the reverse strand, counting down.
ATGGTACAAATTTTTGGTTAAATATGGTAAAAATGAATTATTTCTCAAAAATATCTTTTTTTCAGTCCAAGAATTTTTTTTTTCTTTCAGGTACCAAAATAAATAAATAAATAAATAAAAATTAAAAAAACCCGAAAAAAACCTATCGAAAGAGTTTAATCTAAAAATGCATCTGAATAACTATTCGTAAAAGATTCCTTTTTAGTAACAGTATTCACTTCTATTGAAAGGAAAGAACAGAGAAATATCTCAAAGAATATACTGTTGCATTCTAAACGTAAGGATATCATCATCATTTTCTCATCTGAAGCAAATTGATATTTAAATGCTGTTATTTTCCACTATTGAAAATTTTCACCCAAGGGCGTTGCACTGAAATACAAATTCTGTCGAATAAAAGTCGAAATAAAATGAATAATATTGGAATTTCACAAAGGTAACCTAAACGAAGAAAGTACATAATCATAAGAATATTAAACACGTGAATTTTCATATTGCTATCAAAGCGTATAACCAGCAGAGTGAAAAATGAAAATATCAAACATACACATAATTTACAAAACACACAAACATACATATTAAAGTATAGCCCGGGAATTGAACACCGGATCCGTGATATAGCACACCAATACTCTATCATAACGATAACCACTCTGGCATCTCTCACTCTCATATATCGGTAAGGCTACAACCGTAGCACAAGATGAAAAAATCTCCATGAACATACAACCTTGTGGCATACATGAGACAAAACAAATCCCAGCATAGATGAACACATATATATAATTAATTTTCTGCAGTGAAATTAGGCCCGAAATTACTTGAAAACGTTAATTTTTATATGGCTAACAAAGCGTATAACCAACTGAATGAAAAATGTCCAGGCAGTGAATCGAACTTGGATACTTGGTATAACGCACCAATGCTCTACCACTGAGCTTCCAGGACGATACCCAGTCTAGAATCTCTCACTCTTATATGTCGATAAAGCTTCTCTGTTGGTTTACTCTGTTGGAAAAACGCTTTGTTAGCAATATCAAAATTAATGTATTTAACTTAGCGACATATGTGAGTGAAAGATGCCAGACTGGGTATCGTACTAGTAGCTCATATTTATTAACTAGTTGACCCGCCCGGCGTTGCCCGAGCCCCTGTAATAAACTTAAAACTCTTAAAAAACGAAATTCTGGCCACGGTCTACGATGGCTTTGGCACCGTATACCGGGCATGCTCGTACGCTCCAGAAAATATTTTATTCCCCCCTAAAACCGCCTGGGGAGACTAATTAGTAGGTCACTATGCATGTTTAAAAATTCGTTCGTTTAGTTAAGCTAGGAACTTAATTACAAATTTGGCTTAAACTATTATTTGGCTTAAACTACTAAATAGTGGTAACCGCTACTCATAAATTTAGTTTAATGTTATAAAGAGTGAATATTAAGGTAAATATAATGTTTGGAATCACTTGCGTTGAAATCGGAAAGATAGTTGCTGATATATGGAAACGAAGCATAGTTAGAGGAAAAGCCTTGGAGAAGGGCCCGGGGGGAGGGGATGGTCAAGTACCCTTCAGCAAATGACTAATTAGGAAGACCACTATGCATCTTTCAAAATTCGTTCGTTTGCTTAAGCTAAGAACTTAATGCAAATTGGCTTAAAGTATTATTCGGAAATAGTGGTAACCGCTACTCATGAATTTAGTTTAATGTTATAAAGAGTGACTATTATGCTAATTATAATGTTTGAAATCACTTGCGTTGAAATCAGAAAGATAGTTGCTGAGATATGGAAACGGAGCATAGTTAGAGAAAAAACCTTGAAGGAGGGGCCGGGGGGAGAGGGGTTGTTCAAATGCTCTTCAGCAAATAATTAATTAGGAGGATCACTATACATCTTTAAAGATTGAATCAATTGGTTAAGCTAGGAACTTAATTTGAAATTTGGCTTAGACTATTATTCGGAAATTCTGGTAACTGTTTTCTAGAAATACACTTTGAAGCTATGAATGCTGGTTTTTACGATAATTTAATAAAAATGGAACTGGTTTGGAGAAGTTCGCAACACTATTAGCTGAGATTTAAAATAGCGATATTCTCTGTATAAAACAGCAATTAAACGCTACGAGTGCAGCTAAAAATTTTAAAATTGTTAAATGTAATTAGACACTTTCCCCTCTCCATTCCCGCAAATATAAAAAATAATCTGTTAAATATAGTTTTCTGTATTAATAATCTCTATCATAATAATATATGTCATGTGGAAAAAAAACTTAAACCCGGCTAATTGTCATGAAGGAAAACGTGCCTTGGAAATATTTCTAACAGAGGGACGTCTGTGTAATTTGTCATGTGCAGGTGGCGCGACATTAGCATGGCTGTACACTGATAACTTCAATCCATATTGACACTATTTAGTTAGAAATCCTTATCTATGCATCGCTACTCTGGTTTATTTGATTACTTCTGTGAAGAATCGATGCAACCAACCAACCCAAGAGAAAAAAGCGCGTATTTTTTATGAGAGTTCTTGCAGATATTAATTAATATATCAGTAAATAACTGAAATATTAAAATTCTGAGGTTCAGGTGCATCAGGAGAGGGTTTGGACTACCTAAATCTAAATTTTCAGGCTTCTGGGCGGGCTAGATTTTTCTAGCCATCGCCAACAGACACACAGAGCGAAACTTTATTTTATTAGTATAGATTTTAACTACTTTAGGTTGTAAAAAATATCAGTAAAAAATATCTGTCAATTCAGTGATCTCTCACTTATACGCGATACACGGAAATCACTTTTCGACACCAGTTCTTTTTTAGGGCAATTTTCGCCTTATTAGATCGCAGAAATATAAATCGAATTTTACTGTTTTAAAATAGTGGTGTGAAAAAGTAATTACTGAACACCGCGTATAAGTGAGAGTTCACTGTTTTTTTTTTTTTTTCACACATTTTTATTAAATACAACTTGATTTTTGTATGTAATGATGGAATTATGTAATCGATTTTAAGCTTTTAACTCGCTTCCTGATTGGCTAGAATTATATAAATTATGTACACAAGGGTGTTTCCTATGACAATACATCATTTTAATATTTTAAAAACTTAATTATAAATTAATACATTAATTTTAAGGCATTTTTTCGTTAGCCTTTCACAAGTGATAAATCGGCAAACATTCTTTTGTTATAACTGTTTATGAGTTACAACAACAATAAATTTATTTATATGTCAAACCAAGTTCGCCAAAAAAGGCCAAATGAATGTGAAGCTGCAATAACAAAATAGTTTAAACACTAAAAAGTTGAAAATAAAATATAAATAAAAAATGTGTAATAATGTTTTTATTAAAAATACGCTTTTATCAATTATTAATATAATATAAATTAAATTCTGATTACACGTTGAGAAAACAATTTAGAAATCCTGATTAGATAGTTTAAATATTTTTGTTTACTTTTCCTATAGATATATCTTTAAAAAGAAATATACTAAAAATTATATATATAGTTAACCCATTAAAGGCTGACGTTGCGTTTTCGCAACATTATGTTTCTTACACCAGGTTTTAAAGTAACGCCAGTTTGTTTTAGGATAAATATTCACTTTACTTGATGTAAGAAACACCCTGATAAAGTCACTCTTAGGTTGCTATAATATAAAAGTAGTATGAATCCCAATATTGTATTTTATTGAGAAAAATAATTCGGTCCTTAATGGGTTAACAAGTTCGTTAGGTCGCCCTTTCTACAAGCCTTAAAAAAAGCGGTGTATTTCTCATAATCGGTTTCAGTGCCTACACTGTAAAAAATGACCAATGTTTCTTATTTTATGAAAATATACTATAACCACGAACGGAAATATAATATAATATTCTGAGTTATCCGAAATTCCACATAGCGTGTTCCATTGTCTTTTGAATCCGCAGAAACCAATACATTTCTAAAATTTAAAGAATTATTTATAAAAACAAAGTATTTTTCGCTGCCCGTATTTTTCAGAAATGTTTCCGAAGAGTTTTTATAGTGTATTAATTAATTTCCCCAGCCTGGAATACCGGTTTTTCGAATGTCATCCATTCTCAAGTAAACGTTTTCAGACGCATAAGTTAATTTATACATGAAAGAGTAAAGAATTAATCTTAATTTTAATGTTATTGTTAACGCTGTTAATTTTGCATGTTTGTCTGTTAAACATATTTTTTGAGCATGAAAACGTTTACTTGAGAATTGATAGCATTCGAAAAACAGGTATTCCAGGCTGAGGACACTAATTTATACACTATAAAAACCTTTCGGAAACGTTTCTGAAAAATACGGGCAGCGAAAAATACTTTGTTTTTATAAATAATTCTTTAAATTTTGGAAATGCATTGGTTTCTGTGGATTCAAAAGACAATGGAACACGCTATTCGGAATTTCGGATAACTCAGAAGATTATTTTCATAAAATAAGAAACATCGGTCATTTTTTACAGTGCATATAAAAGAGTCTACTTCATAAAAACACTATTTTTACTTTTATATTTATTTGCATTTTTGTTTATTATCACCATTTCACAAATTTCCACTTGTTTTTGAATTTCACTACATGTTATTTATTTGCCTCACAGTCCTCAGATAAGATAGTTCCATTTAACAATAACAAAAAAAGAAAAAAAAAACATTAAAATTTAAAAAATATATACAAAAATATCTTATTTCAGCTAGAAGAAACGTGAAAATCTGGAGAAGCAAAGCAATTAAAATTATGTAAAAAAAGTTTCATTTTAGGTCGTGTTATGATCAGGGCTTTACAAATTTCAAAAAATCTGGTAGCCAGAAATAAATACTAGTCGCCAGTAAAAAATATTTACCCCCATCTTCTTCCCCATCATTCATAAAAAACACGAGTATTTTATGAATTAATTGAGAAAAAATAATAAAAAGTATAGTTTACAATTATTAAGTTACATAGTTTAGAATAGTACATAATTTAGAAAGGTAATATAAACTATGTTTTCTAAAGAAACTTATAAAACTTATAATCACTTATATTATGTTGACAACTTATATAAGAACAAAAATTAGATTTAAAACTTTTTTAGCATTGTATTCAATTTTAGATGCCAAAGAGGCTGGATTAACACTACTTCTTACTGTTTTATTGTTTTATTGAAGCATCCTCTCTCTCTCCACATTTTAATCACGTGATATAATATACTAGATGGTTATAGCTGAAAAGAATGGTGTTTTCTATTCATGAGTTGGAAAATGACTTTTAAATTTAGTTCTTCCATTAAAAGTACGAGAGATGAGGAAGATCACAGCTTGCCGTCTCGAATAGGGGTAGGGGAGAGAAAAAAATGCCATTTGTGCTCATTGACAAAGATTAAATAACTTGGTCACTAGATCAAAAAACTTGGTAGCCAGTGGCGACCTGACGACTGCATTTGTCAAGCCCTGGTTATGATAATATTCGAATTATTACATACATTTACTTTTTTCCGTTTCACATTTCCTTCACATTTTTTTTAAATGGACGTAAATAGTTTGACATTTTAGTTGAATAATAAATAAATGTATAAATTTTATAAATTTTCTGTTAGTTGAAATTTTAAGTGAATTACGAAGATTTCATTACCTTGTCACACCGAGAGAATTAATTATCAAGTGCATTCCCCGTTAACTAAATTAGAAATTCCTATCAGATCAAAGTAATTTTGGAAAGCTTAAATGTACAAAATGACACACTCATTATCTGCAATTAGAAATTATTAAGAAACGTGAAAACATTAATATTTTACTACCATTTCGCAAATTTCCATTTCGTTTTTCAAATTCTCTACAAATTATTTATTTGCCTCACAGTTCTTAGATAAGATAGTTCCATTTAACAAAGAAAAAAACAAAACAAAAATCATTAAAATTAAAAAAATATATACAAATATCTTATTTCAGCTAGAAGAAACAGTTGTGAAGATCCGGAGAAACAAAGCACTTAAAATCATGTAAAAACATGTTGATTTTAGATTGTGTTATGCTAATATTCGAATTATTGCTTAGATTTACTTTTTTCCTATTTCCCATTTCCTTTAATTTTTTTTTAAAAATCAGAGGTTAAATTAAAATCAGAGGACTTTGTCATTTTAGTTGAATAATGTATAAATGTATAAGTTTTATAAATTTTCTGTTAGTGGACCCGGATACTCGGTATAACGCACCAATGCTCTACCACTGAGCTTCCAGGACGATAAACAGTCTATATTAAGTGAATTACGAAGATTTCAGTACCTTGTCAAACCAAGATAATTAATTATCAAGTGTTTCTGTATCAAGTATCCTGTTAACTAAGTTAGAAATTCCAAACAGACTAAGGTGATTTTGGAAAGCTAAAATGTACAAAATGGCACACTCTTTTTCTGCAATTAGAAATTATTAAGAAACGTGGAAACATTAATATTTTATCAGCATTTCACAAATTTCCATTTTGAATTTCAAATTCACTACAATTTTTTTATTTGCCTCACAGTCCTTAGATAGGATAGATAGAGTTAACGAAACAGAAAAAACCCATTAAAATTTTAAAAATATATACAAAAATATCTTATTTCAGCTAGAAGAAACAGTTGCGAAAATCCGGAGAAACAAAGACTTAAAATCATGTAAAAATATGTTTGATTTTAGATTGTGTTATGCTAATATTCGAATTATTGCTAAGATTTACTTTTTTCCTGTTTCCCATTTCCTTTAATTTTTTTTAAAAAATCAGAGGTAAGTACTTTGTCATTTTAGTTGAATATTGTATAAATGTATAAGTTTTATAAATTTTCTGTTAGTGGACCCGGATACTAGGTATAATGCACCAATGCTCTACCACTGAGCTTCCAGGACGATAAACAGTCTATATTAAGTGAATTACGAAGATTTCAGTACCTTGTCAAACCAAGATAATTAATTATCAAGTGTTCCTGTATCAAGTATCCTGTTAACTAAGTTAGAAATTCCAAACAGACTAAGGTAATTTTGGAAAGCTAAAATGTACCAAATGGCACACTCTTTTTCTGCAATTAGAAATTATTAAGAAACGTGGAAACATTAATATTTTATCAGCATTTCACAAATTTCCATTTTTAATTTCAAATTCACTACAATTTTTTTATTTGCCTCACAGTTCTTAGATAGGATAGTTACAGTTAACGAAACAGAAAAAACCCATTAAAATTAAAAAAATATATACAAAAATATCTTATTTCAGCTAGAAGAAACAGTTGCGAAAATCCGGAGAAACAAAGACTTAAAATCATGTAAAAATATGTTTGATTTTAGATTGTCTTATGCTGATATTCGAATTACTACCTACTTAAATTTACATTTTTTCCGTTTCACATTTCTTTAACAATTTTTAAAAAATTTGGACGTAAATACTTTGACATTTTAGTTAAATAATGATTAAATGTATAAATTTTATAAATTTTCTGTTAGATGAAATATTAAGTGAATTACGAAGCTTTCATTACCTTTTCAAACCAAAAGAATTAATTATCAAGTGCATTTCCCGTTAACTAAATTAGAAATTCCTCCTCAGATCAAAGTAATTTTGGAACGCTTAAATGTACAAAATGACACACTCTTTTTCTGCAATTAAAAATATTTAAAAAACGTGGAAACTTTAATATTTTATCACCATTTCACAAATTTCCATTTCGTTTCTCAAATTCACCACAAATTATTTATTTGCCTGACAGTCCTTAGATAAAATAGTTCCATTTAAAATAAATAAATAAACATTAAAATTGAAATATATATATATACAAAAATATCTTATTTCAGCTAGTAGAAACTGTTGCGAAAATCCTGAGAAGCAAAGCAATTAAAATCATGTAAAAACATGTTTGATTTTAGATTGTCTTATGCTGATATTCGAATTATTACCTACTTAAATTTATTTTTTTTCCGTTTTACATTTCTTTTACAGTTTTTTTTTTTTAACTTGGATGTAAATAGTTTGACAATTTAGTTGAATAATGAATAATTGTGAAAATTTTATAAATTTTCTGTTAATTGATATATTAAGTGAATTGCGAAGATTTCATTACCTTGCCAAACCAAGATAATTAATTATCAACTGTATTTCCCGTTAAATAAATTAGAAATTCCCATCAGATCAAAGTAATTTTGGGAAGCTTAAATGTACAAAATGACACACTATTTTTCTGCAATTAGAAATTGTTAAGAAATGTGGAAACATTAATATTTTACCACCATTTCGCAAATTTCAATTTCGTTTTTCAAATTCGCTACAAATTATTTATTTGCCTCACACTTCTTATATAAGATAGTTCCGTTAAAGAAAAAAATAAACATTAAAATGTAAAAAATATATACAAAAATATCTTATTTCAGCTAAAAGAAACAGTTGTAAAAATTTGCAGAAACAAAGAAATTAAAAACATGTAAAAACATGTTTGATTTAATATTGTGCTAAGTTGTGGCAACCCATTCATCCAGGGCTCTCCTAGCTGCTGCTGCTCAGCTGCTGTGAAAACTCTCTCATACGCTTAACCTTCTCTAGATCTGAGTACCAGTGGCAACCCATTCATGCTGTCACTCTAGCTGCTTCGGCTGTGGACAATTCTCACCAGCTCAACCTACTCTGGATATTAGAAAAACGCACTCTAACATCACATGGCAGTGGACTCTCGAGTTTTCGACGCCCCACTTCGATGGCTATATAGTCTTCGATGTAAATTTTTCAGATGCTGAATCGGCATGATGTAGAAAATGCAAGATCTCTTGGACTGTACTCATCTATTAGTTTCTTTTATGAATGAATGTCAACAGTTTAAAGTACTTTTATTTAAACTGGGATTTTCGATGTAAAGAACAGAGCGAAGATTAATTTTTTGGGATTCGCCTCGTGGACAAGCACCATGTGTGTGTGCAAGTTTTTCTTAGATATGTATAGGTTTAGCCTAAATGGATTATTGGAGACAAAGCCGCCTTTGGCGTAGCATAAGAACGCGTTCAGAGACTGAAATGCGGGTTACTCGTATAATTGACGAATGACGTCATCTGATTTTCTCAGGGTAAAGTTTGGTTAAAACGGCTTTGAACGGTTTTGGGTAAAGTTATGGGCATTTTTACAATCAAACACTTCCGTCAACCAAACTACCATTACATTTTTGATTGTACTAATATTGCAGGAACCATCCTAGCTGACGTTGGCCAATTATATCATAGTCCTGTTAAAAGTAGACCAATCAAATGGTCAGGACTCAAGTGTACAATAGAAGTCATAAAGAACATAAGTTAACAGTTGCAGTTAGTTATAAAGCAAACAAAAAAAATCAGATTTCCCAACCACGTGATCACTTTACCCAAAAAAATTCTTCAGGTAATGTGGGTTACCCGAATTCTGGGTAATTTCCGGCTCTCAACGCTAGGGGTAACTCGCAAAAACTCATTTGATATCGGTCTCTGAACGCTTCGGGTTACCCATGTATTACCCTGTGTAACTCGGGGTTCGGTCTGCTAACGCGCCCTAAGTCTCGAGCTATTGCAAACAAACAAACAAAGAACAGAGCTCTCTGCAACTAAAAACGATATGTTTTACGTACTTATTTTTTTTTTTAGTGCAAGGCACAATATAATTTTGTTTCTACAATTCTCAATCTTATGTTTATGAGGTTCATAAAAGATGTTCATTCAACCCACATCATTTTGGTTTGTTTTCGCAAACTTTCTACACACAACCAGGATAAACTGTAGGAATACTGTTGGTGATATTTGCTTTACAAACATGCTTTCCCCCGAATCGCCTACACTTACATACATTTAAAATAGGTGGATGTTTTTGGCCATTCAATCTTGGGCGCGTGGGGGAGACGCAAGCATATTTACAAGGCTTAAACTTTTGAATCGGATTTTAATTAGCACTTTCCAACCTAGTTGAAAAGTGCTTATGACTTCGGTTTGTCTGCCGTATGGCCGTCTGCCGTCTGCCGTATGGCCGTCTGCCGTCTGCCGTCTGCCGTCTGGCCGTCTGCCGTCTGCCGTCTGTCGTCTGCCGTCTGTCCGTGCTCTAACTCCCGTAAATATGCTCGGATTGCTCTGCAATTTTTATATGTTATTGTCTTTATCTATAGCATGTTCCTTATTGCAACGGAAGTGTGTAGCACTGATAGTTTTTTTACAGGGACACTCAAAAGAATTCCGTTACATTGCGGTCTATGGGGAAAAATCATTTGCGGTTTATTTAAATAATGTTTCACTATTGTAAACACATTGAAATTTATATATATCACTAAGGTGCATTAGAAGAAGCTTAATATGGAATAGGGTGTGCATAGCACTTATAGTTACCTTACAGGGACAGTCAAAAGAATTCCGTTACATTACGTCTATGGAGAAAAATCGTCTGCGGTTTATTTAAATAATGTTTCTCTATTTTAAACGCATTGGAATTTATATATATATTACTAAGGTGCATTACAAGAGGCTTACTACAGAATAATGTGTGTATAGCAGTCATCGTTCATTTACAGGGACACACAAAAGAATTCTCTACTGTCTGTTAACAATAATTCCTGGAAGTGCGTTTTAAGTTATTGAACGCGATTTTAATTTTAACTCGCTTTTTGTCTATTACGTGGTGTGTATAAATTCTGTAGATCCTATACAGGGCAGCACAAAAGTTCGCGAACACTTTTCCGTTTACTGACAGAAACTCCAGAAGGATAATTTTAAACTGTGCTACGCGTTTCCTAACTTAACTAAAATTTAGCATACTATGTAGTATATATACAAATCTATAGATCCTATACAGGGCTGAATAAAAGTATTCGGATATTTTTCCGAATATTGTATCTGTTGGAAATTCCTGAAATTAAGTTTTTAAATATGTTATGCGTTTTCCAAATTGTTTACTTAAATGTTATCTTTTAGCTTATTAAACGGTATGTTTTGTAAAATTATTTTGGAAGCGTTGGAAAGTGCTACATAATCTATTCTTGAAGCATGGTTTTTCGTTCTTGTTAATTTTTTTAATTTAGCACTGATGGTGGAGCTTTAGGGGCTCCGAAACAGCTGTTTGTCATTTTATATATTTAATATTTTTAGTTGTGCTATTTTACGTTGTTCATTTATTTTTAATATTTACATACATCACATACATACATAGCCTACACTTGCATACACGTGAAAACATTAATATTTTATCACTATTTCACAAATTTCCATTTCGTTTTTTAAATTCGCTACGAATTATTTATTTGCTTCACAGTTCTTACAGAAGACTGTTTCATTAAAGAAAAAAGAAACATTAAAATGTAAAAACAATATTCAAAACTATCTTATTTCAGCTAAACGAAACAGTTGTAAAACTTTGTAGAAACAAAGAAATTAAAAACATATAAAAAACATGTTTCATTTTAGATTGTGCTAAGTATTCGAATTTTTACTTAAATTTCTTTTTTTTTTTGCATTTCGCATTTCTTTTACAATTTTTTTTAAAAAAAATAGACGTTAATATTTTGACAATTTAATTGAATAATAAATGAATGTATACAATTTATAAGTTTACAGCAAGCTGAAATATTAAGCGAATCGCGAAATTTTCATTACTTTGTCAAACCAAGAGAATTAATTATCAAGTACATTTCCCGTTAAGTAAATTAGAAATTCCCATCAGATCAACGTAATGCTGGAAAGCTTAGATGTAGAAACCGACAAAATCCTTTTCTGCAATTAGAAATTATTAAGAAACATGGAAACGTTAATATTTTATTTTATAACTAAGATACATTTGTAAATAATTTAAATACATTAAGAATTGACGCATAAAGTGATTACATTTCTAAGTCTTAAGAGATAATTTAACTATTGAAAATTTTGGATTACAATTTTTTGATACCTTAAAATGTTACTTAGGGAATTTTAAGTTCAAATTTTAAGGTTAAATTTTAAGGTTCAACATGAAAAAAAGAATTAAATTATCAAAATTGACTTATTCAATTTTGAAATATGATTTATTAATTTTTTTATAAACACTTTCCAACATCGTTGAAAAGTTATTATGAGTTATGAGTATTTGTAGTATAAAGTATTTTTCGGTTTATCTGGCCGTCTGTCTGTCTGTCAGTCTGTCTGCCCATGCTCTAACACGCGTAAATATACTTGGATTGCCATGTAATAGATATATGTTATTGAGGTTTACCATGGCATGTTGGTATTTATAATGAAGTGTGCGCTATTTATTATTAGTTTACAGAGACACTCAAAAGTATTTCGTTACATTACTGCCAATGGGAAAAAACTGTTTTCAGTGCATTTTAATGTTGTTATACTTTTTCAAACATAATGAAATTGACATTCATCCTGGATGTGGACAACAATGTGTTTGCTATAGAATAAGTAGCAATTATAGTTAATTTACAGGGACACTTATATGTTTCTCTTTACATTTTGGGGAACAATCGTTTTCAATGATTTTTAATTATGTTACATTGTCTCAAACATTATGAATTGATATACATGTCACTGAGGGGGACAGTAACATGTATTTTATTGAGTATAGAGTTAGTAACAATTATTGTTCATTTACAGGGATGCACAAAATAATTCTATGACCTTATGAACAGGGTTGGCTTTTTACCGGTAAAAACAGGTTTTTACTAGGACATGCTAAAAACTAGGTTTTTACCGGTAAAAACCTTAGAATACAATAAACTCAACTAGTCACTAAATTGTATTTTAATACTATTAATAAAAACTGTATTTTTATGTAATTGGTGTATTTTTATATAGAGAGAAAACTTGTTAGTGGTCTTTTGATTTTCAAAATGTTTTATTTATGTATAAAAATATCCGCAATAATGCAACTTAAACTTAAGAGTTTAATTAATCGATATACAATATCATATGGAAAGAAAAAGTATAACATGAGGAAAATAGAGAAATTGCAAGATATGAGGTGACCTTCGCATGTAAGAAAGTTTCAGATTAAAGTACTGAAAGAGGTTGACTGTATTCCATAGTTTTTATCTCAACATCAAGGTTGAAGTTCCAGTAAATGCCAAATAAAAGGATTCTGGCAAGAATTCTAGGTGAATTCCAATATTTATGTTTACAAGTGTATTATATTCTCAATGTAGTTGAATTGCCGTGATCTACTAAGCATATTATTTATTTGAACGAATAATAAATATGGTATAAAATTAGAAAGCTAATAGATATATTCATTTGTAGTTATAAGCCAAGTGAATCTTTAAGAAGGTGTAAGATAAAAATCCTACATATACATATAAAGAGATGGAAAATAAAAAAATGTCAATTCTCTAAAGCTGATGATGCAGTGCTTTAATAATAGAGATTTTACTATATTTTCTCTTCCCCATCTATAAATAGAGCAACAGATGTTCAATATCTGTTTCACAAAGCAGGTTTCCATTCCACTTGTGACAACGGGATTTGGCTTTAGAAACCTTTCACTTTTTACCATGTATGACAGATCTAATGCACAAAAATAAAGATCTATTAAGTAAAGCACAAAAGGAAATGGCAAGAGAATGACTCACAGATTTTATGCCAAATTCTCTTTCACTCCTGTTGGCATATGAAGCTGAGGGAGGACCATTTCCAAGATGCTTCTTTAAAACAAAGGATGTAGAAGCCACAGTTTGGTTGAAGGATTTAAATGACAAAGAAATTAATTCCAAATTCATACCGGGTGTCCCAAAAATGACCGACTATCGGAAAAATCAATTAAAGAAAAACGGATGGCTATAGAAATGTACGGTTTGCTACATTCGGCTTGGGTAACCAGGGAATTTATTCTTACCAATTTTCAAAATTAGTTACAAAGTTCGTCAACAGATGGCGCTGCTGACTAGGAAAAACTATAAAACAATGTTTTCAAAATAACCACAGTTTGCAGCAACAACGTGGCGCAGTCAGAGGACAAAATTCGCAGATACCCGTGAAAACATTTCTGTTGAAATCTTCTGACAAACGGTGGTTATTTTGAAAACATTGTTTTATAGGTTTTCCAAGTCAGCAGCGCCTTCTGTTGACGAACTTTGTAACTAATTTCCAAAATTGGTAAGAATAAATTCCCTGGTTACCTAAGCAGAATGCAGCAAACCGTACATTTCTATCGCCATCCTTTTTTCTTTAATTGATTTTTCAAATCGTCGGTATTTTTGGGACACCCGGTACATTTAATGGTGAATCTTCACTCCATACATTGTAGTCTTCAATTTTCTATTTTTTTTCTTATAAATCAACCACTGCAATATCCTGATTAAACAACAAATCTCCAATTACAATAGACTTCAATAATGTTGAAAAATTAGCCAATTATAATAATTTAAACTACGCATTACAGAGGGAAGCCCTAAAAATATTTGCAACAAATTCAGAAACATGCAATGATATGACTCAAGCAAAAATGGATAACAGATGGCGCCATATGTTATTAGGAAAAAGCAAAATGAGAGTTTTCAACAGATTGACTGACGAAGCAGAAAACATAACATCAGTGACAACTAGTCGGATGTGCCAATCCCAAAACTTTCTTCTATATCAATCATGTTAATACTTCTAATTTCGTCCTCACATCGCCAATAAAATCAATATTTTTCGTCATTCTGTTGTACGTCAGCTGCTTGCGAATCATCGGGTTACCGGGATGCAATCAACTGATGTATACTAAACTACGAAAAGTTTGTTTTGGCCTGTACCGACCGGAACAGATAGCCTCCCTATTCCTTGGTTTTACGATTTTAGCTAATTTTACTGGAAAACACGAAGCTAAAATGCGTGGAACCCAATTAAAGAAGATTCATTCCCAGTTCTCGTCAACATTGAATTTGAATGAGAATATCGCCAAATTAGTCTTCTATAGCCAAGTTGGCTTCATTTGTGGCAACCTATTTTTGTCGCCAAATTTGGCGATATTTCGTCAATTGCCGCCAAGCTTGGCGAGAATTTGACGTTGGCGAATATAAATATATAGTGTTAAGCATTTAAGAATAGGAACAATGGTTACAACAATGAAAGAAAATTTGCTGAAACACTGTTAACTACAACTCATAAATTAAACCCGTTTATGGATGAATTCTGCTGTTTTGTTTGAAAATGTCAACCACCCTAAAATTTCAAACCGCTATATCTCCACCATTTTTTTTATATAGAGACAAAACAAAAACTGCTCAGGATTCTCCAGAACATTTAAGGCCGAACATTTAACGGAAAAAACTTTTAGGATTTCTAATTTTTTTATACATAATATCTGCATAACACCATACACTTTTCGATGATACAATAGTGAAAATCGAACAAAAATCGCGATGGCAGCGCCCCCTTTCGTCGAAATATCCCCGAATACAACCTGGATCTGCAGGCTATGGTCAAAAACATAGAAAAAAATGTGGTTCAATTTGAAGCATAACTGCATACACTTTTAGATGGTACAATAGTGAAAATGGAACAAAACTATCGATCACAGCGCCCCCTTTCGTCGAAATATCCCCGAATTCTGACAGAACCTGCTTGCCATAGCCAAAAACATAGAAAAAAATTAGGTTCAATTTGAAGCATAACTTCATACACTTTTCGATGATACAATGAAGACGGACAGACGGACGGACGGAGAGACGGACAGACAGACATTTTGTAAAAACGTGCTTTTCGGAATCTCTGACCCCTAAAACGTGTAAATCCGTCGAAAACCGGAAGACGAAAAAAATTTCGATTACAATACTTTCTTCTATTATAGATAGAAGAAAGTAAAAAATTGATTCAATTATCTGCGTAACTTCATAAACTTTTCGATGATACAATAGTGAAAATGGAACAGAAATCGCTATCGTTACGCCCCCTTTCGTCGAAATGTCCCCAATTCGACTGGGACCGCAGTCTATAGCCAAAAACATATACAAAAAATTTGTTTTAATTATCTACATAACTTAATTAAACCCGTTTACCGATGAATTCTGCTGTCTTGTTTGAAAATGTCATCCGCTCCCCCCCCCCCCCTAAAATATCAAACCGCTATATCTCCGCCATTTTTTAAGATAGAGGGAAACAAAAATTGCTCCGCATTCTCCGGATCAAGGCCGAACATTTAACGAAAAAAGTTTTGGGATTTCTAATTTTTTTGTACATCTTTTTCAATTTGAAATCTTTAAATGGCTATCACAGCGCCCCCTTCCGGCGATAGTGGAAATGGGATACAATAGTGAAAATGGAACAAAAATATCGATGACAGCGCCCCCTTTCGTCGAAATATCCCCAAATTCTGATACAACCTGTTTTCCATAGCCAAAAACATAGAAAAAAAATGTGGTACAATTTGAAGCATAACTTCATACACTTTTCGATGTTACAATAGTGAAAATGGAACAAAAATATCGATCACAGCGCCCTCTTTCGTCGAAATATCCCCAAATTCTGATAGAACCTGCGTGCCATAGCCAAAAACATAAAAAAAAATTTGGTTGAATTTGAAGCATAACTTCATACACTTTTAGATGGTACAATAGTGAAAATGGAACAAAAATATCGATTACAGCGCCCCCTTTCGTCGAAATATCCCCAAATTCTGATAGAACCTGCTTGCCATAGCCAAAAACTTAGAAAAAAAATGTGGTTCAATTTGAAGCATAACTTCATACACTTTTAGATGGTAAAATAGTTAAAATGGAACAAAAATATCGATCACAGAGCCCCCTTTCGTTGAGATATCCCCACATTCTGATAGAACCTGCATGCCATAGCCAAAAACATACAAAAAAAATTTGGTTGAATTTGAAGCATAACTTCATACACTTTTAGATGGTACAATAGTGAAAATGGAACAAAAATATCGATTACAGCGCCCCCTTTCGTCGAAATATCCCCAAATTCTGATAGAACCTGCTTGCCATATCCAAAAACATAGAAAAAAATGTGGTACAATTTGAAGCATAACTTCATACACTTTTAGATGATACAATGAAGACGGACAGACGGACAGACAGACATTTTGTAAAAACATGTTTTTCGGAATCTCTGACCCCTAAAACGAGTAAATCCGTGGAAAACCGGAAGTCGAAAAAAATTTCGATTACAATACTTTCTTCTATTATAGATAGAAAAAAGTAAAAATTGGTTTAATTATCTGCATAACATCATACATTTTTCGATGATACAATAGTGAAAATCGAACAAAAATTGCGATCGCAGCGCCCCCTTTCGTCGAAATATGCACGAATTCAACCTGGACATGCAGGCTATAGTCAAAAACATAGAAACAAAATTTGGTTCCATTATCTGCATAACTTCATACACTTTTCGATGATACAATAGTGAAAATGGAACAAAAATATCGATGACAGCGCCCCCTTTCGTCGAAATATCCCAAAATTCTGATACAACCTGTTTTCCATAGCCAAAAACATAGAAAAAAAATGTGGTACAATTTGAAGCATAACTTCATACAATTTCCGATGTTACAATAGTGAAAATGGAACAAAAATATCGATCACAGCGCCCTCTTTCGTCGAAATATCCCCAAATTCTGATAGAACCTGCGTGCCATAGCCAAAAACATAAAAAAAAATTTGGTTGAATTTGAAGCATAACTTCATACACTTTTAGATGGTACAATAGTGAAAATGGAACAAAAATATCGATTAGAGCGCCCCCTTTCGTCGAAATATCCCCAAATTCTGATAGAACCTGCTTTCCATAGCCAAAAACTTAGAAAAAAAATTAGGTTCAATTTGAAGCATAACTTCATACACTTTTAGATGGTAAAATAGTTAAAATGGAACAAAAATATCGATCACAGCGCCCCCTTTCGTTGAGATATCCCCACATTCTGATAGAACCTGCATGCCATAGCCAAAAACATACAAAAAAAATTTGGTTGAATTTGAAGCAAAACTTCATACACTTTTAGATGGTACAATAGTGAAAATGGAACAAAAATATCGATTACAGCGCCCCCTTTCGTCGAAATATCCCCAAATTCTGATAGAACCTGCTTGCCATAGCCAAAAACGTAGAAAAAAAATGTGGTACAATTTGAAGCATAACTTCATTTTTTTTTCGATGTTACAATAGTGAAAATGGAACAAAAATATCGATCACAGCGCCCTCTTTCGTCGAAATATCCCCAAATTCTGATAGAACCTGCGTGCCATAGCCAAAAACATAAAAAAAAATTTGGTTGAATTTGAAGCATAACTTCATACACTTTTAGATGGTACAATAGTGAAAATGGAACAAAAATATCGATTACAGCGCCCCCTTTCGTCGAAATATCCCCAAATTCTGATAGAACCTGCTTTCCATAGCCAAAAACTTAGAAAAAAAATTAGGTTCAATTTGAAGCATAACTTCATACACTTTTAGATGGTAAAATAGTTAAAATGGAACAAAAATATCGATCACAGCGCCCCCTTTCGTTGAGATATCCCCACATTCTGATAGAACCTGCATGCCATAGCCAAAAACATACAAAAAAAATTTGGTTGAATTTGAAGCAAAACTTCATACACTTTTAGATGGTACAATAGTGAAAATGGAACAAAAATATCGATTACAGCGCCCCCTTTCTTCGAAATATCCCCAAATTCTGATAGAACCTGTTTGCCATAGCCAAAAACGTAGAAAAAAATGTGGTACAATTTGAAGCATAACTTCATACACTTTTAGATGGTACAATGAAGACGGACAGACGGACAGACAGACATTTTGTAAAAACATGTTTTTCGGAATCTCTGACCCCTAAAACGAGTAAATCCGTGGAAAACCGGAAGTCGAAAAAAATTTCGATTACAATACTTTCTTCTATTATAGATAGAAAAAAGTAAAAATTGGTTTAATTATCTGCATAACATCATACATTTTTCGATGATACAATAGTGAAAATCGAACAAAAATTGCGATCGCAGCGCCCCCTTTCGTCGAAATATGCACGAATTCAACCTGGACATGCAGGCTATAGTCAAAAACATAGAAACAAAATTTGGTTCCATTATCTGCATAACTTCATACACTTTTCGATGATACAATAGTGAAAATGGAACAAAAATATCGATGACAGCGCCCCCTTTCGTCGAAATATCCCAAAATTCTAATACAACCTGTTTTCCATAGCCAAAAACATAGAAAAAAAATGTGGTACAATTTGAAGCATAACTTCATTTTTTTTTCGATGTTACAATAGTGAAAATGGAACAAAAATATCGATCACAGCGCCCTCTTTCGTCGAAATATCCCCAAATTCTGATAGAACCTGCGTGCCATAGCCAAAAACATAGAAAAAAAATGTGGTACAATTTGAAGCATAACTTCATACACTTTTCGATGTTACAATAGTGAAAATGAAACAAAAATATCGATCACAGCGCCCTCTTTCGTCGAAATATCCCCAAATTCTGATAGAACCTGCGTGCCATAGCCAAAAACATAAAAAAAATTTGGTTGAATTTGAAGCATAACTTCATACACTTTTAGATGGTACAATAGTGAAAATGGAACAAAAATATCGATTACAGCGCCCCCTTTCGTCGAAATATCCCCAAATTCTGATAGAACCTGCTTGCCCTAGCCAAAAACTTTGAAAAAAAATTAGGTTCAATTTGAAGCCTGACTTCATACACTTTTAGATGGTACAATAGTGAAAATGGAACAAAGATATCGATCACAGCGCCCCCTTTCGTCGAAATATCCCCAAATTCTGATAGAACCTGCTTGCCATAGCCAAAACCGTAGAAAAAAAATTAGGTTCTATTTGAAGCATAACTTCATACACTTTTAGATGGTACAATAGTGAAAATGGAACAAAAATATCGATTACAGCGCCCCCTTTCGTCGAAATATCCCCAAATTCTGATAGAACCTGCTTGCCATAGCCAAAAACATACAAAAAAAATTTGGTTGAATTTGAAGCATAACTTCATACACTTTTAGATGGTAAAATAGTTAAAATGGAACAAAAATATCGATCACAGCGCCCCCTTTCGTTGAGATATCCCCACATTCTGATAGAACCTGCATGTCATAGCCAAAAACATACAAAAAAATTTGGTTGAATTTGAAGCATAACTTCATACACTTTTAGATGGTACAATAGTGAAAATGGAACAAAAATATCGATTACAGCGCCCCCTTTCGTCGAAATATCCCCAAATTCTGATAGAACCTGCTTGCCATAGCCAAAAACATAGAAAAAAATGTGGTACAATTTGAAGCATAACTTCATGCACTTTTAGATGGTACAATGAAGACGGACAGACGGACAGACAGACATTTTGTAAAAACATGTTTTTCGGAATCTCTGACCCCTAAAACGAGTAAATCCGTGGAAAACCGGAAGTCGAAAAAAATTTCGATTACAATCCTTTCTTCTATTATAGATAGAAAAAAGTAAAAATTGGTTTAATTATCTGCATAACATCATACATTTTTCGATGATACAATAGTGAAAATCGAACAAAAATTGCGATCTCAGCGCCCCCTTTCGTCGAAATATGCACGAATTCAACCTGGACATGCAGGCTATAGTCAAAAACATAGAAACAAAATTTGGTTCCATTATCTGCATAACTTCATACACTTTTAGATGGTAAAATAGTTAAAATGGAACAAAAATATCGATCACAGCGCCCCCTTTCGTTGAGATATCCCCACATTCTGATAGAACCTGCATGCCATAGCCAAAAACATACAAAAAAAATTTGGTTGAATTTGAAGCAAAACTTCATACACTTTTAGATGGTACAATAGTGAAAATGGAACAAAAATATCGATTACAGCGCCCCCTTTCGTCGAAATATCCCCAAATTCTGATAGAACCTGCTTGCCATAGCCAAAAACATAGAAAAAAATGTGGTACAATTTGAAGCATAACTTCATGCACTTTTAGATGGTACAATGAAGACGGACAGACGGACAGACAGACATTTTGTAAAAACATGTTTTTCGGAATCTCTGACCCCTAAAACGAGTAAATCCGTGGAAAACCGGAAGTCGAAAAAAATTTCGATTACAATACTTTCTTCTATTATAGATAGAAAAAAGTAAAAATTGGTTTAATTATCTGCATAACATCATACATTTTTCGATGATACAATAGTGAAAATCGAACAAAAATTGCGATCTCAGCGCCCCCTTTCGTCGAAATATGCACGAATTCAACCTGGACATGCAGGCTATAGTCAAAAACATAGAAACAAAATTTGGTTCCATTATCTGCATAACTTCATACACTTTTCGATGATACAATAGTGAAAATGGAACGAAAATATCGATCACAGCGCCCTCTTTCGTCGAAATATCCCCAAATTCTGATAGAACCTGCGTGCCATAGCCAAAAACATAAAAAAAAATTAGGTTCAATTTGAAGCATGACTTCATACACTTTTAGATGGTACAATAGTGAAAATGGAACAAAGATATCGATCACAGCGCCCCCTTTCGTCGAAATATCCCCAAATTCTGATAGAACCTGCTTGCCATAGCCAAAACCTTAGAAAAAAAATTAGGTTCAATTTGAAGCATAACTTCATACACTTTTAGATGGTACAATAGTGAAAATGGAACAAAAATATCGATTACAGCGCCCCCTTTCGTCGAAATATCTCCAAATTCTGATAGAACTTGCTTGCCATAGCCTAAAGCATAGAAAAAAATGTGGTTCAATTTGAAGCATAACTTCATACACTTTTAGATGGTACAATAGTGAAAATGGAACAAAAATATCGATCACAGCGCCCCCTTTCGTCGAAATATCCCCAAATTCTGACAGAACCTGCTTGCCATAGCCAAAAACATAGAAAAAAATGTGGTTCAATTTGAAGCATAACTTCATACACTTTTAGATGGTACAATAGTGAAAATGGAACAAAAATATCGATTACAGCGCCCCCTTTCGTCAAAATATCCCCAAATTCTGATAGAACCTGCTTGTCATAGCCAAAAACATAGAAAAAAATTAGGTTCAATTTGAAGCATAACTTCATACACTTTTCGATGATACAATGAAGACGGACAGACAGACATTTTGTAAAAACGTGCTTTTCGGAATCTCTGACCCCTAAAACGTGTAAATCCGTCCAAAACCGGAAGACGAAAAAAATTTCGATTACAATACTTTCTTCTATTATAGATAAAAGAAAGTAAAAAATTGATTCAATTATCTGCGTAACTTCATAAACTTTTCGATGATACAATAGTGAAAATGGAACAGAAATCGCTATCGTTACGCCCCCTTTCGTCGAAATGTCCCCAATTCGACTGGGACCGCAGTCTATAGCCAAAAACATATACAAAAAATTTGGTTTAATTATCTACATAACTTAATTAAACCCGTTTACCGATGAATTCTGCTGTCTTGTTTGAAAATGTCATCCGCTCCCCCCCCCCCCTAAAATTTCAAACCGCTATATCTCCGCCATTTTTTAAGATAGAGGGAAACAAAAAATTGCTCCGCATTCTCCGGATCAAGGCCGAACATTTAACGAAAAAAGTTTTGGGACTTCTAATTTTTTTGTACATCTTTTTCAATTTGAAATCTTTAAATGGCTATCACAGCGGCCCCTTCCGGCGATAGTGGAAATGGGATACAATAGTGAAAATGGAACAAAAATATCGATCACAGCGCCCCCTTTCGTCGAAATATCCCCAAATTCTGATAGAACCTGCTTTCCATAGCCAAAAACATAGAAAAAAAATGTGGTTCAATTTGAAGCATAACTTCATACACTTTTAGATGGTAAAATAGTTAAAATGGAACAACAATATCGATCACAGCGCCCCCTTTCGTTGAGATATCCCCACATTCTGATAGAACCTGCTTGCCATAGCCGAAAACTTAGAAAAAAATTAGGTTCAATTTGAAGCATGACTTCATACACTTTTAGATGGTACAATAGTGAAAATGGAATAAAAATATCGATCACAGCGCCCCCTTTCGTCGAAATATCTCCAAATTCTGATAGAACCTGCTTGCCATAGCCAAAAACATAGAAAAAAATGTGGTACAATTTGAAGCATAACTTCATACACTTTTAGATGGTACAATGAAGACGGACAGACGGACAGACAGACATTTTGTAAAAACATGTTTTTCGGAATCTCTGACCCCTAAAACGAGTAAATCCGTGGAAAACCGGAAGTCGAAAAAAATTTCGATTACAATACTTTCTTCTATTATAGATAGAAAAAAGTAAAAATTGGTTTAATTATCTGCATAACATCATACATTTTTCGATGATACAATAGTGAAAATCGAACAAAAATTGCGATCGCAGCGCCCCCTTTCGTCGAAATATGCACGAATTCAACCTGGACATGCAGGCTATACTCAAAAACATAGAAACAAAATTTGGTTCCATTACCTGCATAACTTCATACACTTTTCGATGGTACAATAGTGAAAATGGAACAAAAATATCGATCACAGCGCCCTCTTTCGTCGAAATATCCCCAAATTCTAATAGAATCTGCTTGTCATAGCCAAAAACATAGAAAAAAAATTAGGTTCAATTTGAAGCATAACTTCATACACTTTTCGATGATACAATGAAGACGGACAGACGGACAGACAGACATTTTGTAAAAACGTATTTTTCGGAATCTCTGACCCCTAAAACGTGTAAATCCGTCGAAAACCGGAAGTCGAAAAAAATTTCGATTACAATACTTTCTTCTATTATAGATAGAAGAAAGTAAAAAATTGATTCAATTATCTGCGTAACTTCATAAACTTTTCGATGATACAATAGTGAAAATGGAACAGAAATCGCTATCGTTTCGCCCCCTTTCGTCGTAATGTCCCCATATTCGACTGGGACCGCAGTCTATAGCCAAAAACATATACAAAAAATTTGGTTTAATTATCTACATAACTTAATTAAACCCGTTTACCGATGAATTCTGCTGTCTTGTTTGAAAATGTCATCCGCTCCCCCCCCCCTAAAATTTCAAACCGCTATATCTCCGCCATTTTTTAAGATAGAGGCAAACAAAAATTGCTCCGCATTCTCCGGATCAAGGCCGAACATTTAACGATAAAAGTTTTGGGATTTCTAATTTTTTTGTACATCTTTTTGAATTTGAAATCTTTAAATGGCTATCACAGCGCCCCATTCCCTTCCGGCGAAATATCCCCACATTCAAATAGAACCTGCTGGCCACAGCCAAAAACATATAAAAAAAATTGGTTTAATTATCTGCATAACATCATACATTTTTCGATGATACAATAGTGAAAATCGAACAAAAATTGCGATCGCAGCGCCCCCTTTCGTCAAAATATGCACGAATTCAACCTGGACATGCAGGCTATAGTCAAAAACATAGAAACAAAATTTGGTTCCATTATCTGCATAACTTCATACACTTTTCGATGATACAATAGTGAAAATGGAACGAAAATATCGATCACAGCGCCCTCTTTCGTCGAAATATCCCCAAATTCTGATAGAACCTGCGTGCCATAGCCAAAAACATAAAAAAAAATTAGGTTCAATTTGAAGCATGACTTCATACACTTTTAGATGGTACAATAGTGAAAATGGAACAAAGATATCGATCACAGCGCCCCCTTTCGTCGAAATATCCCCAAATTCTGATAGAACCTGCTTGCCATAGCCAAAACCTTAGAAAAAAAATTAGGTTCAATTTGAAGCATAACTTCATACACTTTTAGATGGTACAATAGTGAAAATGGAACAAAAATATCGATTACAGCGCCCCCTTTCGTCGAAATATCTCCAAATTCTGATAGAACTTGCTTGCCATAGCCTAAAGCATAGAAAAAAATGTGGTTCAATTTGAAGCATAACTTCATACACTTTTAGATGGTACAATAGTGAAAATGGAACAAAAATATCGATCACAGCGCCCCCTTTCGTCGAAATATCCCCAAATTCTGACAGAACCTGCTTGCCATAGCCAAAAACATAGAAAAAAATGTGGTTCAATTTGAAGCATAACTTCATACACTTTTAGATGGTACAATAGTGAAAATGGAACAAAAATATCGATTACAGCGCCCCCTTTCGTCGAAATATCCCCAAATTCTGATAGAACCTGCTTGTCATAGCCAAAAACATAGAAAAAAATTAGGTTCAATTTGAAGCATAACTTCATACACTTTTCGATGATACAATGAAGACGGACAGACAGACATTTTGTAAAAACGTGCTTTTCGGAATCTCTGACCCCTAAAACGTGTAAATCCGTCCAAAACCGGAAGACGAAAAAAATTTCGATTACAATACTTTCTTCTATTATAGATAAAAGAAAGTAAAAAATTGATTCAATTATCTGCGTAACTTCATAAACTTTTCGATGATACAATAGTGAAAATGGAACAGAAATCGCTATCGTTACGCCCCCTTTCGTCGAAATGTCCCCAATTCGACTGGGACCGCAGTCTATAGCCAAAAACATATACAAAAAATTTGGTTTAATTATCTACATAACTTAATTAAACCCGTTTACCGATGAATTCTGCTGTCTTGTTTGAAAATGTCATCCGCTCCCCCCCCCCTAAAATTTCAAACCGCTATATCTCCGCCATTTTTTAAAATAGAGGGAAACAAAAAATTGCTCCGCATTCTCCGGATCAAGGCCGAACATTTAACGAAAAAAGTTTTGGGACTTCTAATTTTTTTGTACATCTTTTTCAATTTGAAATCTTTAAATGGCTATCACAGCGGCCCCTTCCGGCGATAGTGGAAATGGGATACAATAGTGAAAATGGAACAAAAATATCGATCACAGCGCCCCCTTTCGTCGAAATATCCCCAAATTCTGATAGAACCTGCTTTCCATAGCCAAAAACATAGAAAAAAAATGTGGTTCAATTTGAAGCATAACTTCATACACTTTTAGATGGTAAAATAGTTAAAATGGAACAACAATATCGATCACAGCGCCCCCTTTCGTTGAGATATCCCCACATTCTGATAGAACCTGCTTGCCATAGCCGAAAGCATAGAAAAAAATGTGGTTCAATTTGAAGCATAACTTCATACACTTTTCGATGATACAATGAAGACGGACAGACGGACAGACGGACAGACAGACATTTTGTAAAAACGTATTTTTCGGAATCTCTGACCCCTAAAACGTGTAAATCCGTCGAAAACCGGAAGACGAAAAAAATTTCGATTACAATACTTTCTTCTATTATAGATAGAAGAAAGTAAACAATTGATTCAATTATCTGCGTAACTTCATAAACTTTTCGATGAGACAATAGTGAAAATGGAACAGAAATCGCTATCGTTACGCCCCCTTTCGTCGAAATGTCCCCAATTCGACTGGGACCGCAGTCTATAGCCAAAAACATATACAAAAAGTTTGGTTTAATTATCTACATAACTTAATTAAACCCGTTTACCGATGAATTCTGCTGTCTTGTTTGAAAATGTCATCCGCTCCCCACCCCCCCCCTAAAATTTCAAACCGCTATATCTCCGCCATTTTTTAAGATAGAGGGAAACAAAAATTGCTCCGCATTCTCCGGATCAAGGCCGAACATTTAACGAAAAAAGTTTTGGGATTTCTAATTTTTTTGTACATCTTTTTCAATTTGAAATCTTTAAATGGCTATCACAGCGCCCCCTTCCGGCGATAGTGGAAATGGGATACAATAGTGAAAATGGAACAAAAATATCGATCACAGCGCCCCCTTTCGTCGAAATATCCCCAAATTCTGATAGAACCTGCTTGCCATAGCCAAAAACATAGAAAAAAAATGTGGTTCAATTTGAAGCATAACTTCATACACTTTTAGATGGTACAATAGTGAAAATGGAACAAAAATATCGATTACAGCGCCCCCTTTCGTCGAAATATCCCCAAATTCTGATAGAACCTGCTTGCCATACCCAAAAACTTAGAAAAAAAATTAGGTTCAATTTGAAGCATGACTTCATACACTTTTAGATGGTACAATAGTGAAAATGGAACAAAAATATCGATCACAGCGCCCCCTTTCGTCGAAATATCTCCAAATTCTGATAGAACCTGCTTGCCATAGCCAAAAACATAGAAAAAAATGTGGTACAATTTGAAGCATAACTTCATACACTTTTAGATGGTACAATGAAGACGGACAGACGGACAGACAGACATTTTGTAAAAACATGTTTTTCGGAATCTCTGACCCCTAAAACGAGTAAATCCGTGGAAAACCGGAAGTCGAAAAAAATTTCGATTACAATACTTTCTTCTATTATAGATAGAAAAAAGTAAAAATTGGTTTAATTATCTGCATAACATCATACATTTTTCGATGATACAATAGTGAAAATCGAACAAAAATTGCGATCGCAGCGCCCCCTTTCGTCGAAATATGCACGAATTCAACCTGGACATGCAGGCTATAGTCAAAAACATAGAAACAAAATTTGGTTCCATTATCTGCATAACTTCATACACTTTTCGATGGTACAATAGTGAAAATGGAACAAAAATATCGATCACAGCGCCCTCTTTCGTCGAAATATCCCCAAATTCTAATAGAATCTGCTTGTCATAGCCAAAAACATAGAAAAAAAATTAGGTTCAATTTGAAGCATAACTTCATACACTTTTCGATGATACAATGAAGACGGACAGACGGACAGACAGACATTTTGTAAAAACGTATTTTTCGGAATCTCTGACCCCTAAAACGTGTAAATCCGTCGAAAACCGGAAGTCGAAAAAAATTTCGATTACAATACTTTCTTCTATTATAGATAGAAGAAAGTAAAAAATTGATTCAATTATCTGCGTAACTTCATAAACTTTTCGATGATACAATAGTGAAAATGGAACAGAAATCGCTATCGTTTCGCCCCCTTTCGTCGTAATGTCCCCATATTCGACTGGGACCGCAGTCTATAGCCAAAAACATATACAAAAAATTTGGTTTAATTATCTACATAACTTAATTAAACCCGTTTACCGATGAATTCTGCTGTCTTGTTTGAAAATGTCATCCGCTCCCCCCCCCCCTAAAATTTCAAACCGCTATATCTCCGCCATTTTTTAAGATAGAGGCAAACAAAAATTGCTCCGCATTCTCCGGATCAAGGCCGAACATTTAACGATAAAAGTTTTGGGATTTCTAATTTTTTTGTACATCTTTTTGAATTTGAAATCTTTAAATGGCTATCACAGCGCCCCATTCCCTTCCGGCGAAATATCCCCACATTCAAATAGAACCTGCTGGCCACAGCCAAAAACATATAAAAAAAATTGGTTTAATTATCTGCATAACATCATACATTTTTCGATGATACAATAGTGAAAATCGAACAAAAATTGCGATCGCAGCGCCCCCTTTCGTCAAAATATGCACGAATTCAACCTGGACATGCAGGCTATAGTCAAAAACATAGAAACAAAAATTGGTTCAATTAGCTGAATAACTTCATACACTTTTCGATGATACAATAGTGAAAATGGAACGAAAATATCGACAACAGCGCCCCCTTTCGTCGAAATATCCCCAAATTCTGCTACAACCTGCTTTCCATAGCCAAAAACATAGAAAAAATATGTGGTTCAATTTGAAGCATAACTTCATACACTTTTAGATGGTACAATAGTGAAAATGGAACGAAAATATCGATCACAGCGCCCTCTTTCGTCGAAATATCTCCAAATTCTGATAGAATCTGCTTGTCATAGCCAAAAACATAGAAAAAAAATTAGGTTCAATTTGAAGCATAACTTCATACACTTTTCGATGATACAATGAAGACGGACAGACGGACAGACGGACAGACAGACATTTTGTAAAAACGTATTTTTCGGAATCTCTGACACCTAAAACGTGTAAATCCGTCGAAAACCGGCAGTCGAAAAAAATTTCGATTACAATACTTTCTTCTATTATAGATAGAAGAAAGTAAAAAATTGATTCAATTATCTGCGTAACTTCATAAACTTTTCGATGATACAATAGTGAAAATGGAACAGAAATCGCTATCGTTTCGCCCCCTTTCGTCGAAATGTCCCCAAATTCGACTGGGACCGCAGTCTATAGCCAAAAACATATACAAAAAATTTGGTTTAATTATCTACATAACTTAATTAAACCCGTTTACCGATGAATTCTGCTGTCTTGTTTGAAAATGTCATCCGCTCCCCCCCCCCCCCTAAAATTTCAAACCGCTATATCTCCGCCATTTTTTAAGATAGAGGGAAACAAAAATTGCTCCGCATTCTCCGGATCAAGGCCGAACATTTAAAGAAAAAAGTTTTGGGATTTCTAATTTTTTTGTACATCTTTTTCAATTTGAAATCTTTAAATGGCTATCACAGCGCCCCCTTCCGGCGATAGTGGAAATGGGATACAATAGTGAAAATGGAACAAAAATATCGATGACAGCGCCCCCTTTCGTCGAAATATCCCCAAATTCTGATACAACCTGTTTGCCATAGCCAAAAACATAGAAAAAAAATGTGGTTCAATTTGAAGCATAACTTCATACACTTTTAGATGGTAAAATAGTGAAAATGGAACAAAAATATCGATCACAGCGCCCCCTTTCGTTGAAATATCCCCACATTCTGATAGAACCTGCGTGCCATAGCCAAAAACATAAAAAAAAAATTTGGTTGAATTTGAAGCATAACTTCATACACTTTTAGATGGTACAATAGTGAAAATGGAACAAAAATATCGATTACAGCGCCCCCTTTCGTCGAAATATCCCCAAATTCTGATAGAACCTGCTTGCCATAGCCAAAAACTTAGAAGAAAAATTAGGTTCAATTTGAAGCATGACTTCATACACTTTTAGATGGTACAATAGTGAAAATGGAACAAAGATATCGATCACAGCGCCCCCTTTCGTCGAAATATCCCCAAATTCTGATAGAACCTGCTTGCCATAGTCAAAACCTTAGAAAAAAAATTAGGTTCAATTTGAAGCATAACTTCATACACTTTTACATGGTACAATAGTGAAAATGGAACAAAAATATCGATTACAGCGCCCCCTTTCGTCGAAATATCCCCAAATTCTGATAGAACCTGCTTGCCATAGCCTAAAGCATAGAAAAAAATGTGGTTCAATTTGAAGCATAACTTCATACACTTTTAGATGGTACAATAGTGAAAATGGAACAAAAATATCGATCACAGCGCCCCCTTTCGTCGAAATATCCCCAAATTCTGACAGAACCTGCTTGCCATAGCCAAAAACATAGAAAAAAATGTGGTTCAATTTGAAGCATAACTTCATACACTTTTAGATGGTACAATAGTGAAAATGGAACAAAAATATCGATTACAGCGCCCCCTTTCGTCGAAATATCCCCAAATTCTGATAGAACCTGCTTGTCTTAGCCAAAAACACAGAAAAAAATTAGGTTCAATTTGAAGCATAACTTCATACACTTTTCGATGATACAATGAAGACGGACAGACGGACGGACGGACAGACGGACAGACAGACATTTTGTAAAAACGTGCTTTTCGGAATCTCTGACCCCTAAAACGTGTAAATCTGTCGAAAACCGGAAGACGAAAAAAATTTCGATTACAATACTTTCTTCTATTATAGATAGAAGAAAGTAAAAAATTGATTCAATTATCTGCGTAACTTCATAAACTTTTCGATGATACAATAGTGAAAATGGAACAGAAATCGCTATCGTTACGCCCCCTTTCGTCGAAATGTCCCCAATTCGACTGGGACCGCAGTCTATAGCCAAAAACATATACAAAAAATTTGGTTTAATTATCTACATAACTTAATTAAACCCGTTTACCGATGAATTCTGCTGTCTTGTTTGAAAATGTCATCCGCTCCCCCCCCCCCCCCTAAAATTTAAAACCGCTATATCTCCGCCATTTTTTAAGATAGAGGGAAACAAAAATTGCTCCGCATTCTCCGGATCAAGGCCGAACATTTAACGAAAAAAGTTTTGGGATTTCTAATTTTTTTGTACATCTTTTTCAATTTGAAATCTTTAAATGGCTATCACAGCGCCCCCTTCCGGCGATAGTGGAAATGGGATACAATAGTGAAAATGGAACAAAAATATCGATGACAGCGCCCCCTTTCGTCGAAATATCCCCAAATTCTGATACAACCTGTTTTCCATAGCCAAAAACATAGAAAAAAAATGTGGTACAATTTGAAGCATAACTTCATACACTTTTCGATGTTACAATAGTGAAAATGGAACAAAAATATCGATCACAGCGCCCTCTTTCGTCGAAATATCCCCAAATTCTGATAGAACCTGCGTGCCATAGCCAAAAACATAAAAAAAAATTTGGTTGAATTTGAAGCATAACTTCATACACTTTTAGATGGTACAATAGTGAAAATGGAACAAAAATATCGATTACAGCGCCCCCTTTCGTCGAAATATCCCCAAATTCTGATAGAACCTGCTTGCCATAGCCAAAAACTTAGAAAAAAAATGTGGTTCAATTTGAAGCATAACTTCATACACTTTTAGATGGTAAAATAGTTAAAATGGAACAAAAATATCGATCACAGAGCCCCCTTTCGTTGAGATATCCCCACATTCTGATAGAACCTGCATGCCATAGCCAAAAACATACAAAAAAATTTGGTTGAATTTGAAGCATAACTTCATACACTTTTAGATGGTACAATAGTGAAAATGGAACAAAAATATCGATTACAGCGCCCCCTTTCGTCGAAATATCCCCAAATTCTGATAGAACCTGCTTGCCATAGCCAAAAACATAGAAAAAAATGTGGTACAATTTGAAGCATAACTTCATACACTTTTAGATGATACAATGAAGACGGACAGACGGACAGACAGACATTTTGTAAAAACATGTTTTTCGGAATCTCTGACCCCTAAAACGAGTAAATCCGTGGAAAACCGGAAGTCGAAAAAAATTTCGATTACAATACTTTCTTCTATTATAGATAGAAAAAAGTAAAAATTGGTTTAATTATCTGCATAACATCATACATTTTTCGATGATACAATAGTGAAAATCGAACAAAAATTGCGATCGCAGCGCCCCCTTTCGTCGAAATATGCACGAATTCAACCTGGACATGCAGGCTATAGTCAAAAACATAGAAACAAAATTTGGTTCCATTATCTGCATAACTTCATACACTTTTCGATGATACAATAGTGAAAATGGAACAAAAATATCGATGACAGCGCCCCCTTTCGTCGAAATATCCCAAAATTCTGATACAACCTGTTTTCCATAGCCAAAAACATAGAAAAAAAATGTGGTACAATTTGAAGCATAACTTCATACACTTTTCGATGTTACAATAGTGAAAATGGAACAAAAATATCGATCACAGCGCCCTCTTTCGTCGAAATATCCCCAAATTCTGATAGAACCTGCGTGCCATAGCCAAAAACATAAAAAAAAATTTGGTTGAATTTGAAGCATAACTTCATACACTTTTAGATGGTACAATAGTGAAAATGGAACAAAAATATCGATGACAGCGCCCCCTTTCGTCGAAATATCCCCAAATTCTGATAGAACCTGCTTGCCATAGCCAAAAACTTAGAAAAAAAATGTGGTTCAATTTGAAGCATAACTTCATACACTTTTAGATGGTAAAATAGTTAAAATGGAACAAAAATATCGATCACAGAGCCCCCTTTCGTTGAGATATCCCCACATTCTGATAGAACCTGCATGCCATAGCCAAAAACATACAAAAAAAATTTGGTTGAATTTGAAGCATAACTTCATACACTTTTAGATGGTACAATAGTGAAAATGGAACAAAAATATCGATTACAGCGCCCCCTTTCGTCGAAATATCCCCAAATTCTGATAGAACCTGCTTGCCATATCCAAAAACATAGAAAAAAATGTGGTACAATTTGAAGCATAACTTCATACACTTTTAGATGATACAATGAAGACGGACAGACGGACAGACAGACATTTTGTAAAAACATGTTTTTCGGAATCTCTGACCCCTAAAACGAGTAAATCCGTGGAAAACCGGAAGTCGAAAAAAATTTCGATTACAATACTTTCTTCTATTATAGATAGAAAAAAGTAAAAATTGGTTTAATTATCTGCATAACATCATACATTTTTCGATGATACAATAGTGAAAATCGAACAAAAATTGCGATCGCAGCGCCCCCTTTCGTCGAAATATGCACGAATTCAACCTGGACATGCAGGCTATAGTCAAAAACATAGAAACAAAATTTGGTTCCATTATCTGCATAACTTCATACACTTTTCGATGATACAATAGTGAAAATGGAACAAAAATATCGATGACAGCGCCCCCTTTCGTCGAAATATCCCAAAATTCTGATACAACCTGTTTTCCATAGCCAAAAACATAGAAAAAAAATGTGGTACAATTTGAAGCATAACTTCATACAATTTCCGATGTTACAATAGTGAAAATGGAACAAAAATATCGATCACAGCGCCCTCTTTCGTCGAAATATCCCCAAATTCTGATAGAACCTGCGTGCCATAGCCAAAAACATAAAAAAAAATTTGGTTGAATTTGAAGCATAACTTCATACACTTTTAGATGGTACAATAGTGAAAATGGAACAAAAATATCGATTAGAGCGCCCCCTTTCGTCGAAATATCCCCAAATTCTGATAGAACCTGCTTTCCATAGCCAAAAACTTAGAAAAAAAATTAGGTTCAATTTGAAGCATAACTTCATACACTTTTAGATGGTAAAATAGTTAAAATGGAACAAAAATATCGATCACAGCGCCCCCTTTCGTTGAGATATCCCCACATTCTGATAGAACCTGCATGCCATAGCCAAAAACATACAAAAAAAA
Source organism: Maratus michaelseni (assembly GCA_963931845.1). Classification (NCBI taxonomy): domain Eukaryota; kingdom Metazoa; phylum Arthropoda; class Arachnida; order Araneae; family Salticidae; genus Maratus; species Maratus michaelseni. Next base: position 110,863,949 of record OZ007598.1, on the reverse strand, counting down.
TTTGGTTGAATTTGAAGCAAAACTTCATACACTTTTAGATGGTACAATAGTGAAAATGGAACAAAAATATCGATTACAGCGCCCCCTTTCGTCGAAATATCCCCAAATTCTGATAGAACCTGCTTGCCATAGCCAAAAACGTAGAAAAAAAATGTGGTACAATTTGAAGCATAACTTCATTTTTTTTTCGATGTTACAATAGTGAAAATGGAACAAAAATATCGATCACAGCGCCCTCTTTCGTCGAAATATCCCCAAATTCTGATAGAACCTGCGTGCCATAGCCAAAAACATAAAAAAAAATTTGGTTGAATTTGAAGCATAACTTCATACACTTTTAGATGGTACAATAGTGAAAATGGAACAAAAATATCGATTACAGCGCCCCCTTTCGTCGAAATATCCCCAAATTCTGATAGAACCTGCTTTCCATAGCCAAAAACTTAGAAAAAAAATTAGGTTCAATTTGAAGCATAACTTCATACACTTTTAGATGGTAAAATAGTTAAAATGGAACAAAAATATCGATCACAGCGCCCCCTTTCGTTGAGATATCCCCACATTCTGATAGAACCTGCATGCCATAGCCAAAAACATACAAAAAAAATTTGGTTGAATTTGAAGCAAAACTTCATACACTTTTAGATGGTACAATAGTGAAAATGGAACAAAAATATCGATTACAGCGCCCCCTTTCTTCGAAATATCCCCAAATTCTGATAGAACCTGCTTGCCATAGCCAAAAACGCAGAAAAAAATGTGGTACAATTTGAAGCATAACTTCATACACTTTTAGATGGTACAATGAAGACGGACAGACGGACAGACAGACATTTTGTAAAAACATGTTTTTCGGAATCTCTGACCCCTAAAACGAGTAAATCCGTGGAAAACCGGAAGTCGAAAAAAATTTCGATTACAATACTTTCTTCTATTATAGATAGAAAAAAGTAAAAATTGGTTTAATTATCTGCATAACATCATACATTTTTCGATGATACAATAGTGAAAATCGAACAAAAATTGCGATCGCAGCGCCCCCTTTCGTCGAAATATGCACGAATTCAACCTGGACATGCAGGCTATAGTCAAAAACATAGAAACAAAATTTGGTTCCATTATCTGCATAACTTCATACACTTTTCGATGATACAATAGTGAAAATGGAACAAAAATATCGATGACAGCGCCCCCTTTCGTCGAAATATCCCAAAATTCTAATACAACCTGTTTTCCATAGCCAAAAACATAGAAAAAAAATGTGGTACAATTTGAAGCATAACTTCATTTTTTTTTCGATGTTACAATAGTGAAAATGGAACAAAAATATCGATCACAGCGCCCTCTTTCGTCGAAATATCCCCAAATTCTGATAGAACCTGCGTGCCATAGCCAAAAACATAGAAAAAAAATGTGGTACAATTTGAAGCATAACTTCATACACTTTTCGATGTTACAATAGTGAAAATGAAACAAAAATATCGATCACAGCGCCCTCTTTCGTCGAAATATCCCCAAATTCTGATAGAACCTGCGTGCCATAGCCAAAAACATAAAAAAAAATTTGGTTGAATTTGAAGCATAACTTCATACACTTTTAGATGGTACAATAGTGAAAATGGAACAAAAATATCGATTACAGCGCCCCCTTTCGTCGAAATATCCCCAAATTCTGATAGAACCTGCTTGCCCTAGCCAAAAACTTTGAAAAAAAATTAGGTTCAATTTGAAGCCTGACTTCATACACTTTTAGATGGTACAATAGTGAAAATGGAACAAAGATATCGATCACAGCGCCCCCTTTCGTCGAAATATCCCCAAATTCTGATAGAACCTGCTTGCCATAGCCAAAACCGTAGAAAAAAAATTAGGTTCTATTTGAAGCATAACTTCATACACTTTTAGATGGTACAATAGTGAAAATGGAACAAAAATATCGATTACAGCGCCCCCTTTCGTCGAAATATCCCCAAATTCTGATAGAACCTGCTTGCCATAGCCAAAAACATACAAAAAAAATTTGGTTGAATTTGAAGCATAACTTCATACACTTTTAGATGGTAAAATAGTTAAAATGGAACAAAAATATCGATCACAGCGCCCCCTTTCGTTGAGATATCCCCACATTCTGATAGAACCTGCATGTCATAGCCAAAAACATACAAAAAAATTTGGTTGAATTTGAAGCATAACTTCATACACTTTTAGATGGTACAATAGTGAAAATGGAACAAAAATATCGATTACAGCGCCCCCTTTCGTCGAAATATCCCCAAATTCTGATAGAACCTGCTTGCCATAGCCAAAAACATAGAAAAAAATGTGGTACAATTTGAAGCATAACTTCATGCACTTTTAGATGGTACAATGAAGACGGACAGACGGACAGACAGACATTTTGTAAAAACATGTTTTTCGGAATCTCTGACCCCTAAAACGAGTAAATCCGTGGAAAACCGGAAGTCGAAAAAAATTTCGATTACAATACTTTCTTCTATTATAGATAGAAAAAAGTAAAAATTGGTTTAATTATCTGCATAACATCATACATTTTTCGATGATACAATAGTGAAAATCGAACAAAAATTGCGATCTCAGCGCCCCCTTTCGTCGAAATATGCACGAATTCAACCTGGACATGCAGGCTATAGTCAAAAACATAGAAACAAAATTTGGTTCCATTATCTGCATAACTTCATACACTTTTAGATGGTAAAATAGTTAAAATGGAACAAAAATATCGATCACAGCGCCCCCTTTCGTTGAGATATCCCCACATTCTGATAGAACCTGCTTGCCATAGCCAAAAACTTAGAAGAAAAATTAGGTTCAATTTGAAGCATGACTTCATACACTTTTAGATGGTACAATAGTGAAAATGGAACAAAGATATCGATCACAGCGCCCCCTTTCGTCGAAATATCCCCGAATTCTGACAGAACCTGCTTGCCATAGCCAAAAACATAGAAAAAAATTAGGTTCAATTTGAAGCATAACTTCATACACTTTTCGATGATACAATGAAGACGTACAGACGGACGGACGGAGAGACGGACAGACAGACATTTTGTAAAAACGTGCTTTTCGGAATCTCTGACCCCTAAAACGTGTAAATCCGTCGAAAACCGGAAGACGAAAAAAATTTCGATTACAATACTTTCTTCTATTATAGATAGAAGAAAGTAAAAAATTGATTCAATTATCTGCGTAACTTCATAAACTTTTCGATGATACAATAGTGAAAATGGAACAGAAATCGCTATCGTTACGCCCCCTTTCGTCGAAATGTCCCCAATTCGACTGGGACCGCAGTCTATAGCCAAAAACATATACAAAAAATTTGGTTTAATTATCTACATAACTTAATTAAACCCGTTTACCGATGAATTCTGCTGTCTTGTTTGAAAATGTCATCCGCTCCCCCCCCCCCTAAAATATCAAACCGCTATATCTCCGCCATTTTTTAAGATAGAGGGAAACAAAAATTGCTCCGCATTCTCCGGATCAAGGCCGAACATTTAACGAAAAAAGTTTTGGGATTTCTAATTTTTTTGTACATCTTTTTCAATTTGAAATCTTTAAATGGCTATCACAGCGCCCCCTTCCGGCGATAGTGGAAATGGGATACAATAGTGAAAATGGAACAAAAATATCGATCACAGCGCCCTCTTTCGTCGAAATATCCCCAAATTCTGATAGAACCTGCGTGCCATAGCCAAAAACATAAAAAAAAATTTGGTTGAATTTGAAGCATAACTTCATACACTTTTAGATGGTACAATAGTGAAAATGGAACAAAAATATCGATTACAGCGCCCCCTTTCGTCGAAATATCCCCAAATTCTGATAGAACCTGCTTGCCATAGCCAAAAACTTAGAAAAAAAATGTGGTTCAATTTGAAGCATAACTTCATACACTTTTAGATGGTAAAATAGTTAAAATGGAACAAAAATATCGATCACAGAGCCCCCTTTCGTTGAGATATCCCCACATTCTGATAGAACCTGCATGCCATAGCCAAAAACATACAAAAAAATTTGGTTGAATTTGAAGCATAACTTCATACACTTTTAGATGGTACAATAGTGAAAATGGAACAAAAATATCGATTACAGCGCCCCCTTTCGTCGAAATATCCCCAAATTCTGATAGAACCTGCTTGCCATAGCCAAAAACATAGAAAAAAATGTGGTACAATTTGAAGCATAACTTCATACACTTTTAGATGATACAATGAAGACGGACAGACGGACAGACAGACATTTTGTAAAAACATGTTTTTCGGAATCTCTGACCCCTAAAACGAGTAAATCCGTGGAAAACCGGAAGTCGAAAAAAATTTCGATTACAATACTTTCTTCTATTATAGATAGAAAAAAGTAAAAATTGGTTTAATTATCTGCATAACATCATACATTTTTCGATGATACAATAGTGAAAATCGAACAAAAATTGCGATCGCAGCGCCCCCTTTCGTCGAAATATGCACGAATTCAACCTGGACATGCAGGCTATAGTCAAAAACATAGAAACAAAATTTGGTTCCATTATCTGCATAACTTCATACACTTTTCGATGATACAATAGTGAAAATGGAACAAAAATATCGATGACAGCGCCCCCTTTCGTCGAAATATCCCAAAATTCTGATACAACCTGTTTTCCATAGCCAAAAACATAGAAAAAAAATGTGGTACAATTTGAAGCATAACTTCATACACTTTTCGATGTTACAATAGTGAAAATGGAACAAAAATATCGATCACAGCGCCCTCTTTCGTCGAAATATCCCCAAATTCTGATAGAACCTGCGTGCCATAGCCAAAAACATAAAAAAAAATTTGGTTGAATTTGAAGCATAACTTCATACACTTTTAGATGGTACAATAGTGAAAATGGAACAAAAATATCGATGACAGCGCCCCCTTTCGTCGAAATATCCCCAAATTCTGATAGAACCTGCTTGCCATAGCCAAAAACTTAGAAAAAAAATGTGGTTCAATTTGAAGCATAACTTCATACACTTTTAGATGGTAAAATAGTTAAAATGGAACAAAAATATCGATCACAGAGCCCCCTTTCGTTGAGATATCCCCACATTCTGATAGAACCTGCATGCCATAGCCAAAAACATACAAAAAAAATTTGGTTGAATTTGAAGCATAACTTCATACACTTTTAGATGGTACAATAGTGAAAATGGAACAAAAATATCGATTACAGCGCCCCCTTTCGTCGAAATATCCCCAAATTCTGATAGAACCTGCTTGCCATATCCAAAAACATAGAAAAAAATGTGGTACAATTTGAAGCATAACTTCATACACTTTTAGATGATACAATGAAGACGGACAGACGGACAGACAGACATTTTGTAAAAACATGTTTTTCGGAATCTCTGACCCCTAAAACGAGTAAATCCGTGGAAAACCGGAAGTCGAAAAAAATTTCGATTACAATACTTTCTTCTATTATAGATAGAAAAAAGTAAAAATTGGTTTAATTATCTGCATAACATCATACATTTTTCGATGATACAATAGTGAAAATCGAACAAAAATTGCGATCGCAGCGCCCCCTTTCGTCGAAATATGCACGAATTCAACCTGGACATGCAGGCTATAGTCAAAAACATAGAAACAAAATTTGGTTCCATTATCTGCATAACTTCATACACTTTTCGATGATACAATAGTGAAAATGGAACAAAAATATCGATGACAGCGCCCCCTTTCGTCGAAATATCCCAAAATTCTGATACAACCTGTTTTCCATAGCCAAAAACATAGAAAAAAAATGTGGTACAATTTGAAGCATAACTTCATACAATTTCCGATGTTACAATAGTGAAAATGGAACAAAAATATCGATCACAGCGCCCTCTTTCGTCGAAATATCCCCAAATTCTGATAGAACCTGCGTGCCATAGCCAAAAACATAAAAAAAAATTTGGTTGAATTTGAAGCATAACTTCATACACTTTTAGATGGTACAATAGTGAAAATGGAACAAAAATATCGATTAGAGCGCCCCCTTTCGTCGAAATATCCCCAAATTCTGATAGAACCTGCTTTCCATAGCCAAAAACTTAGAAAAAAAATTAGGTTCAATTTGAAGCATAACTTCATACACTTTTAGATGGTAAAATAGTTAAAATGGAACAAAAATATCGATCACAGCGCCCCCTTTCGTTGAGATATCCCCACATTCTGATAGAACCTGCATGCCATAGCCAAAAACATACAAAAAAAATTTGGTTGAATTTGAAGCAAAACTTCATACACTTTTAGATGGTACAATAGTGAAAATGGAACAAAAATATCGATTACAGCGCCCCCTTTCGTCGAAATATCCCCAAATTCTGATAGAACCTGCTTGCCATAGCCAAAAACGTAGAAAAAAAATGTGGTACAATTTGAAGCATAACTTCATTTTTTTTTCGATGTTACAATAGTGAAAATGGAACAAAAATATCGATCACAGCGCCCTCTTTCGTCGAAATATCCCCAAATTCTGATAGAACCTGCGTGCCATAGCCAAAAACATAAAAAAAAATTTGGTTGAATTTGAAGCATAACTTCATACACTTTTAGATGGTACAATAGTGAAAATGGAACAAAAATATCGATTACAGCGCCCCCTTTCGTCGAAATATCCCCAAATTCTGATAGAACCTGCTTTCCATAGCCAAAAACTTAGAAAAAAAATTAGGTTCAATTTGAAGCATAACTTCATACACTTTTAGATGGTAAAATAGTTAAAATGGAACAAAAATATCGATCACAGCGCCCCCTTTCGTTGAGATATCCCCACATTCTGATAGAACCTGCATGCCATAGCCAAAAACATACAAAAAAAATTTGGTTGAATTTGAAGCAAAACTTCATACACTTTTAGATGGTACAATAGTGAAAATGGAACAAAAATATCGATTACAGCGCCCCCTTTCTTCGAAATATCCCCAAATTCTGATGGAACCTGTTTGCCATAGCCAAAAACGTAGAAAAAAATGTGGTACAATTTGAAGCATAACTTCATACACTTTTAGATGGTACAATGAAGACGGACAGACGGACAGACAGACATTTTGTAAAAACATGTTTTTCGGAATCTCTGACCCCTAAAACGAGTAAATCCGTGGAAAACCGGAAGTCGAAAAAAATTTCGATTACAATACTTTCTTCTATTATAGATAGAAAAAAGTAAAAATTGGTTTAATTATCTGCATAACATCATACATTTTTCGATGATACAATAGTGAAAATCGAACAAAAATTGCGATCGCAGCGCCCCCTTTCGTCGAAATATGCACGAATTCAACCTGGACATGCAGGCTATAGTCAAAAACATAGAAACAAAATTTGGTTCCATTATCTGCATAACTTCATACACTTTTCGATGATACAATAGTGAAAATGGAACAAAAATATCGATGACAGCGCCCCCTTTCGTCGAAATATCCCAAAATTCTAATACAACCTGTTTTCCATAGCCAAAAACATAGAAAAAAAATGTGGTACAATTTGAAGCATAACTTCATTTTTTTTCCGATGTTACAATAGTGAAAATGGAACAAAAATATCGATCACAGCGCCCTCTTTCGTCGAAATATCCCCAAATTCTGATAGAACCTGCGTGCCATAGCCAAAAACATAGAAAAAAAATGTGGTACAATTTGAAGCATAACTTCATACACTTTTCGATGTTACAATAGTGAAAATGAAACAAAAATATCGATCACAGCGCCCTCTTTCGTCGAAATATCCCCAAATTCTGATAGAACCTGCGTGCCATAGCCAAAAACATAAAAAAAAATTTGGTTGAATTTGAAGCATAACTTCATACACTTTTAGATGGTACAATAGTGAAAATGGAACAAAAATATCGATTACAGCGCCCCCTTTCGTCGAAATATCCCCAAATTCTGATAGAACCTGCTTGCCCTAGCCAAAAACTTTGAAAAAAAATTAGGTTCAATTTGAAGCCTGACTTCATACACTTTTAGATGGTACAATAGTGAAAATGGAACAAAGATATCGATCACAGCGCCCCCTTTCGTCGAAATATCCCCAAATTCTGATAGAACCTGCTTGCCATAGCCAAAACCGTAGAAAAAAAATTAGGTTCTATTTGAAGCATAACTTCATACACTTTTAGATGGTACAATAGTGAAAATGGAACAAAAATATCGATTACAGCGCCCCCTTTCGTCGAAATATCCCCAAATTCTGATAGAACCTGCTTGCCATAGCCAAAAACATACAAAAAAAATTTGGTTGAATTTGAAGCATAACTTCATACACTTTTAGATGGTAAAATAGTTAAAATGGAACAAAAATATCGATCACAGCGCCCCCTTTCGTTGAGATATCCCCACATTCTGATAGAACCTGCATGTCATAGCCAAAAACATACAAAAAAATTTGGTTGAATTTGAAGCATAACTTCATACACTTTTAGATGGTACAATAGTGAAAATGGAACAAAAATATCGATTACAGCGCCCCCTTTCGTCGAAATATCCCCAAATTCTGATAGAACCTGCTTGCCATAGCCAAAAACATAGAAAAAAATGTGGTACAATTTGAAGCATAACTTCATGCACTTTTAGATGGTACAATGAAGACGGACAGACGGACAGACAGACATTTTGTAAAAACATGTTTTTCGGAATCTCTGACCCCTAAAACGAGTAAATCCGTGGAAAACCGGAAGTCGAAAAAAATTTCGATTACAATACTTTCTTCTATTATAGATAGAAAAAAGTAAAAATTGGTTTAATTATCTGCATAACATCATACATTTTTCGATGATACAATAGTGAAAATCGAACAAAAATTGCGATCTCAGCGCCCCCTTTCGTCGAAATATGCACGAATTCAACCTGGACATGCAGGCTATAGTCAAAAACATAGAAACAAAATTTGGTTCCATTATCTGCATAACTTCATACACTTTTAGATGGTAAAATAGTTAAAATGGAACAAAAATATCGATCACAGCGCCCCCTTTCGTTGAGATATCCCCACATTCTGATAGAACCTGCATGCCATAGCCAAAAACATACAAAAAAAATTTGGTTGAATTTGAAGCAAAACTTCATACACTTTTAGATGGTACAATAGTGAAAATGGAACAAAAATATCGATTACAGCGCCCCCTTTCGTCGAAATATCCCCAAATTCTGATAGAACCTGCTTGCCATAGCCAAAAACATAGAAAAAAATGTGGTACAATTTGAAGCATAACTTCATGCACTTTTAGATGGTACAATGAAGACGGACAGACGGACAGACAGACATTTTGTAAAAACATGTTTTTCGGAATCTCTGACCCCTAAAACGAGTAAATCCGTGGAAAACCGGAAGTCGAAAAAAATTTCGATTACAATACTTTCTTCTATTATAGATAGAAAAAAGTAAAAATTGGTTTAATTATCTGCATAACATCATACATTTTTCGATGATACAATAGTGAAAATCGAACAAAAATTGCGATCTCAGCGCCCCCTTTCGTCGAAATATGCACGAATTCAACCTGGACATGCAGGCTATAGTCAAAAACATAGAAACAAAATTTGGTTCCATTATCTGCATAACTTCATACACTTTTCGATGATACAATAGTGAAAATGGAACAAAAATATCGATGACAGCGCCCCCTTTCGTCGAAATATCCCAAAATTCTGATACAACCTGTTTTCCATAGCCAAAAACATAGAAAAAAAATGTGGTACAATTTGAAGCATAACTTCATACACTTTTCGATGTTACAATAGTGAAAATGGAACAAAAATATCGATCACAGCGCCCTCTTTCGTCGAAATATCCCCAAATTCTGATAGAACCTGCGTGCCATAGCCAAAAACATAAAAAAAAATTTGGTTGAATTTGAAGCATAACTTCATACACTTTTAGATGGTACAATAGTGAAAATGGAACAAAAATATCGATGACAGCGCCCCCTTTCGTCGAAATATCCCCAAATTCTGATAGAACCTGCTTGCCATAGCCAAAAACTTAGAAAAAAAATGTGGTTCAATTTGAAGCATAACTTCATACACTTTTAGATGGTAAAATAGTTAAAATGGAACAAAAATATCGATCACAGAGCCCCCTTTCGTTGAGATATCCCCACATTCTGATAGAACCTGCATGCCATAGCCAAAAACATACAAAAAAAATTTGGTTGAATTTGAAGCATAACTTCATACACTTTTAGATGGTACAATAGTGAAAATGGAACAAAAATATCGATTACAGCGCCCCCTTTCGTCGAAATATCCCCAAATTCTGATAGAACCTGCTTGCCATATCCAAAAACATAGAAAAAAATGTGGTACAATTTGAAGCATAACTTCATACACTTTTAGATGATACAATGAAGACGGACAGACGGACAGACAGACATTTTGTAAAAACATGTTTTTCGGAATCTCTGACCCCTAAAACGAGTAAATCCGTGGAAAACCGGAAGTCGAAAAAAATTTCGATTACAATACTTTCTTCTATTATAGATAGAAAAAAGTAAAAATTGGTTTAATTATCTGCATAACATCATACATTTTTCGATGATACAATAGTGAAAATCGAACAAAAATTGCGATCGCAGCGCCCCCTTTCGTCGAAATATGCACGAATTCAACCTGGACATGCAGGCTATAGTCAAAAACATAGAAACAAAATTTGGTTCCATTATCTGCATAACTTCATACACTTTTCGATGATACAATAGTGAAAATGGAACAAAAATATCGATGACAGCGCCCCCTTTCGTCGAAATATCCCAAAATTCTGATACAACCTGTTTTCCATAGCCAAAAACATAGAAAAAAAATGTGGTACAATTTGAAGCATAACTTCATACAATTTCCGATGTTACAATAGTGAAAATGGAACAAAAATATCGATCACAGCGCCCTCTTTCGTCGAAATATCCCCAAATTCTGATAGAACCTGCGTGCCATAGCCAAAAACATAAAAAAAAATTTGGTTGAATTTGAAGCATAACTTCATACACTTTTAGATGGTACAATAGTGAAAATGGAACAAAAATATCGATTAGAGCGCCCCCTTTCGTCGAAATATCCCCAAATTCTGATAGAACCTGCTTTCCATAGCCAAAAACTTAGAAAAAAAATTAGGTTCAATTTGAAGCATAACTTCATACACTTTTAGATGGTAAAATAGTTAAAATGGAACAAAAATATCGATCACAGCGCCCCCTTTCGTTGAGATATCCCCACATTCTGATAGAACCTGCATGCCATAGCCAAAAACATACAAAAAAAATTTGGTTGAATTTGAAGCAAAACTTCATACACTTTTAGATGGTACAATAGTGAAAATGGAACAAAAATATCGATTACAGCGCCCCCTTTCGTCGAAATATCCCCAAATTCTGATAGAACCTGCTTGCCATAGCCAAAAACGTAGAAAAAAAATGTGGTACAATTTGAAGCATAACTTCATTTTTTTTTCGATGTTACAATAGTGAAAATGGAACAAAAATATCGATCACAGCGCCCTCTTTCGTCGAAATATCCCCAAATTCTGATAGAACCTGCGTGCCATAGCCAAAAACATAAAAAAAAATTTGGTTGAATTTGAAGCATAACTTCATACACTTTTAGATGGTACAATAGTGAAAATGGAACAAAAATATCGATTACAGCGCCCCCTTTCGTCGAAATATCCCCAAATTCTGATAGAACCTGCTTTCCATAGCCAAAAACTTAGAAAAAAAATTAGGTTCAATTTGAAGCATAACTTCATACACTTTTAGATGGTAAAATAGTTAAAATGGAACAAAAATATCGATCACAGCGCCCCCTTTCGTTGAGATATCCCCACATTCTGATAGAACCTGCATGCCATAGCCAAAAACATACAAAAAAAATTTGGTTGAATTTGAAGCAAAACTTCATACACTTTTAGATGGTACAATAGTGAAAATGGAACAAAAATATCGATTACAGCGCCCCCTTTCTTCGAAATATCCCCAAATTCTGATGGAACCTGTTTGCCATAGCCAAAAACGTAGAAAAAAATGTGGTACAATTTGAAGCATAACTTCATACACTTTTAGATGGTACAATGAAGACGGACAGACGGACAGACAGACATTTTGTAAAAACATGTTTTTCGGAATCTCTGACCCCTAAAACGAGTAAATCCGTGGAAAACCGGAAGTCGAAAAAAATTTCGATTACAATACTTTCTTCTATTATAGATAGAAAAAAGTAAAAATTGGTTTAATTATCTGCATAACATCATACATTTTTCGATGATACAATAGTGAAAATCGAACAAAAATTGCGATCGCAGCGCCCCCTTTCGTCGAAATATGCACGAATTCAACCTGGACATGCAGGCTATAGTCAAAAACATAGAAACAAAATTTGGTTCCATTATCTGCATAACTTCATACACTTTTCGATGATACAATAGTGAAAATGGAACAAAAATATCGATGACAGCGCCCCCTTTCGTCGAAATATCCCAAAATTCTAATACAACCTGTTTTCCATAGCCAAAAACATAGAAAAAAAATGTGGTACAATTTGAAGCATAACTTCATTTTTTTTCCGATGTTACAATAGTGAAAATGGAACAAAAATATCGATCACAGCGCCCTCTTTCGTCGAAATATCCCCAAATTCTGATAGAACCTGCGTGCCATAGCCAAAAACATAGAAAAAAAATGTGGTACAATTTGAAGCATAACTTCATACACTTTTCGATGTTACAATAGTGAAAATGAAACAAAAATATCGATCACAGCGCCCTCTTTCGTCGAAATATCCCCAAATTCTGATAGAACCTGCGTGCCATAGCCAAAAACATAAAAAAAAATTTGGTTGAATTTGAAGCATAACTTCATACACTTTTAGATGGTACAATAGTGAAAATGGAACAAAAATATCGATTACAGCGCCCCCTTTCGTCGAAATATCCCCAAATTCTGATAGAACCTGCTTGCCCTAGCCAAAAACTTTGAAAAAAAATTAGGTTCAATTTGAAGCCTGACTTCATACACTTTTAGATGGTACAATAGTGAAAATGGAACAAAGATATCGATCACAGCGCCCCCTTTCGTCGAAATATCCCCAAATTCTGATAGAACCTGCTTGCCATAGCCAAAACCGTAGAAAAAAAATTAGGTTCTATTTGAAGCATAACTTCATACACTTTTAGATGGTACAATAGTGAAAATGGAACAAAAATATCGATTACAGCGCCCCCTTTCGTCGAAATATCCCCAAATTCTGATAGAACCTGCTTGCCATAGCCAAAAACATACAAAAAAAATTTGGTTGAATTTGAAGCATAACTTCATACACTTTTAGATGGTAAAATAGTTAAAATGGAACAAAAATATCGATCACAGCGCCCCCTTTCGTTGAGATATCCCCACATTCTGATAGAACCTGCATGTCATAGCCAAAAACATACAAAAAAATTTGGTTGAATTTGAAGCATAACTTCATACACTTTTAGATGGTACAATAGTGAAAATGGAACAAAAATATCGATTACAGCGCCCCCTTTCGTCGAAATATCCCCAAATTCTGATAGAACCTGCTTGCCATAGCCAAAAACATAGAAAAAAATGTGGTACAATTTGAAGCATAACTTCATGCACTTTTAGATGGTACAATGAAGACGGACAGACGGACAGACAGACATTTTGTAAAAACATGTTTTTCGGAATCTCTGACCCCTAAAACGAGTAAATCCGTGGAAAACCGGAAGTCGAAAAAAATTTCGATTACAATACTTTCTTCTATTATAGATAGAAAAAAGTAAAAATTGGTTTAATTATCTGCATAACATCATACATTTTTCGATGATACAATAGTGAAAATCGAACAAAAATTGCGATCTCAGCGCCCCCTTTCGTCGAAATATGCACGAATTCAACCTGGACATGCAGGCTATAGTCAAAAACATAGAAACAAAATTTGGTTCCATTATCTGCATAACTTCATACACTTTTAGATGGTAAAATAGTTAAAATGGAACAAAAATATCGATCACAGCGCCCCCTTTCGTTGAGATATCCCCACATTCTGATAGAACCTGCATGCCATAGCCAAAAACATACAAAAAAAATTTGGTTGAATTTGAAGCAAAACTTCATACACTTTTAGATGGTACAATAGTGAAAATGGAACAAAAATATCGATTACAGCGCCCCCTTTCGTCGAAATATCCCCAAATTCTGATAGAACCTGCTTGCCATAGCCAAAAACATAGAAAAAAATGTGGTACAATTTGAAGCATAACTTCATGCACTTTTAGATGGTACAATGAAGACGGACAGACGGACAGACAGACATTTTGTAAAAACATGTTTTTCGGAATCTCTGACCCCTAAAACGAGTAAATCCGTGGGAAACCGGAAGTCGAAAAAAATTTCGATTACAATACTTTCTTCTATTATAGATAGAAAAAAGTAAAAATTGGTTTAATTATCTGCATAACATCATACATTTTTCGATGATACAATAGTGAAAATCGAACAAAAATTGCGATCTCAGCGCCCCCTTTCGTCGAAATATGCACGAATTCAACCTGGACATGCAGGCTATAGTCAAAAACATAGAAACAAAATTTGGTTCCATTATCTGCATAACTTCATACACTTTTCGATGATACAATAGTGAAAATGGAACGAAAATATCGATCACAGCGCCCTCTTTCGTCGAAATATCCCCAAATTCTGATAGAACCTGCGTGCCATAGCCAAAAACATAAAAAAAAATTAGGTTCAATTTGAAGCATGACTTCATACACTTTTAGATGGTACAATAGTGAAAATGGAACAAAGATATCGATCACAGCGCCCCCTTTCGTCGAAATATCTCCAAATTCTGATAGAACTTGCTTGCCATAGCCTAAAGCATAGAAAAAAATGTGGTTCAATTTGAAGCATAACTTCATACACTTTTAGATGGTACAATAGTGAAAATGGAACAAAAATATCGATTACAGCGCCCCCTTTCGTCGAAATATCTCCAAATTCTGATAGAACTTGCTTGCCATAGCCTAAAGCATAGAAAAAAATGTGGTTCAATTTGAAGCATAACTTCATACACTTTTAGATGGTACAATAGTGAAAATGGAACAAAAATATCGATCACAGCGCCCCCTTTCGTCGAAATATCCCCAAATTCTGACAGAACCTGCTTGCCATAGCCAAAAACATAGAAAAAAATGTGGTTCAATTTGAAGCATAACTTCATACACTTTTAGATGGTACAATAGTGAAAATGGAACAAAAATATCGATTACAGCGCCCCCTTTCGTCAAAATATCCCCAAATTCTGATAGAACCTGCTTGTCATAGCCAAAAACATAGAAAAAAATTAGGTTCAATTTGAAGCATAACTTCATACACTTTTCGATGATACAATGAAGACGGACAGACAGACATTTTGTAAAAACGTGCTTTTCGGAATCTCTGACCCCTAAAACGTGTAAATCCGTCCAAAACCGGAAGACGAAAAAAATTTCGATTACAATACTTTCTTCTATTATAGATAAAAGAAAGTAAAAAATTGATTCAATTATCTGCGTAACTTCATAAACTTTTCGATGATACAATAGTGAAAATGGAACAGAAATCGCTATCGTTACGCCCCCTTTCGTCGAAATGTCCCCAATTCGACTGGGACCGCAGTCTATAGCCAAAAACATATACAAAAAATTTGGTTTAATTATCTACATAACTTAATTAAACCCGTTTACCGATGAATTCTGCTGTCTTGTTTGAAAATGTCATCCGCTCCCCCCCCCCCCTAAAATTTCAAACCGCTATATCTCCGCCATTTTTTAAGATAGAGGGAAACAAAAAATTGCTCCGCATTCTCCGGATCAAGGCCGAACATTTAACGAAAAAAGTTTTGGGACTTCTAATTTTTTTGTACATCTTTTTCAATTTGAAATCTTTAAATGGCTATCACAGCGGCCCCTTCCGGCGATAGTGGAAATGGGATACAATAGTGAAAATGGAACAAAAATATCGATCACAGCGCCCCCTTTCGTCGAAATATCCCCAAATTCTGATAGAACCTGCTTTCCATAGCCAAAAACATAGAAAAAAAATGTGGTTCAATTTGAAGCATAACTTCATACACTTTTAGATGGTAAAATAGTTAAAATGGAACAACAATATCGATCACAGCGCCCCCTTTCGTTGAGATATCCCCACATTCTGATAGAACCTGCTTGCCATAGCCGAAAACTTAGAAAAAAATTAGGTTCAATTTGAAGCATGACTTCATACACTTTTAGATGGTACAATAGTTAAAATGGAACAAAAATATCGATCACAGAGCCCCCTTTCGTTGAGATATCCCCACATTCTGATAGAACCTGCATGCCATAGCCAAAAACTTAGAAAAAAAATGTGGTTCAATTTGAAGCATAACTTCATACACTTTTAGATGGTAAAATAGTTAAAATGGAACAAAAATATCGATCACAGAGCCCCCTTTCGTTGAGATATCCCCACATTCTGATAGAACCTGCATGCCATAGCCAAAAACATACAAAAAAATTTGGTTGAATTTGAAGCATAACTTCATACACTTTTAGATGGTACAATAGTGAAAATGGAACAAAAATATCGATTACAGCGCCCCCTTTCGTCGAAATATCCCCAAATTCTGATAGAACCTGCTTGCCATAGCCAAAAACATAGAAAAAAATGTGGTACAATTTGAAGCATAACTTCATACACTTTTAGATGATACGATGAAGACGGACAGACGGACAGACAGACATTTTGTAAAAACATGTTTTTCGGAATCTCTGACCCCTAAAACGAGTAAATCCGTGGAAAACCGGAAGTCGAAAAAAATTTCGATTACAATACTTTCTTCTATTATAGATAGAAAAAAGTAAAAATTGGTTTAATTATCTGCATAACATCATACATTTTTCGATGATACAATAGTGAAAATCGAACAAAAATTGCGATCGCAGCGCCCCCTTTCGTCGAAATATGCACGAATTCAACCTGGACATGCAGGCTATAGTCAAAAACATAGAAACAAAATTTGGTTCCATTATCTGCATAACTTCATACACTTTTCGATGATACAATAGTGAAAATGGAACAAAAATATCGATGACAGCGCCCCCTTTCGTCGAAATATCCCAAAATTCTGATACAACCTGTTTTCCATAGCCAAAAACATAGAAAAAAAATGTGGTACAATTTGAAGCATAACTTCATACACTTTTCGATGTTACAATAGTGAAAATGGAACAAAAATATCGATCACAGCGCCCTCTTTCGTCGAAATATCCCCAAATTCTGATAGAACCTGCGTGCCATAGCCAAAAACATAAAAAAAAATTTGGTTGAATTTGAAGCATAACTTCATACACTTTTAGATGGTACAATAGTGAAAATGGAACAAAAATATCGATGACAGCGCCCCCTTTCGTCGAAATATCCCCAAATTCTGATAGAACCTGCTTGCCATAGCCAAAAACTTAGAAAAAAAATGTGGTTCAATTTGAAGCATAACTTCATACACTTTTAGATGGTAAAATAGTTAAAATGGAACAAAAATATCGATCACAGAGCCCCCTTTCGTTGAGATATCCCCACATTCTGATAGAACCTGCATGCCATAGCCAAAAACATACAAAAAAAATTTGGTTGAATTTGAAGCATAACTTCATACACTTTTAGATGGTACAATAGTGAAAATGGAACAAAAATATCGATTACAGCGCCCCCTTTCGTCGAAATATCCCCAAATTCTGATAGAACCTGCTTGCCATATCCAAAAACATAGAAAAAAATGTGGTACAATTTGAAGCATAACTTCATACACTTTTAGATGATACAATGAAGACGGACAGACGGACAGACAGACATTTTGTAAAAACATGTTTTTCGGAATCTCTGACCCCTAAAACGAGTAAATCCGTGGAAAACCGGAAGTCGAAAAAAATTTCGATTACAATACTTTCTTCTATTATAGATAGAAAAAAGTAAAAATTGGTTTAATTATCTGCATAACATCATACATTTTTCGATGATACAATAGTGAAAATCGAACAAAAATTGCGATCGCAGCGCCCCCTTTCGTCGAAATATGCACGAATTCAACCTGGACATGCAGGCTATAGTCAAAAACATAGAAACAAAATTTGGTTCCATTATCTGCATAACTTCATACACTTTTCGATGATACAATAGTGAAAATGGAACAAAAATATCGATGACAGCGCCCCCTTTCGTCGAAATATCCCAAAATTCTGATACAACCTGTTTTCCATAGCCAAAAACATAGAAAAAAAATGTGGTACAATTTGAAGCATAACTTCATACAATTTCCGATGTTACAATAGTGAAAATGGAACAAAAATATCGATCACAGCGCCCTCTTTCGTCGAAATATCCCCAAATTCTGATAGAACCTGCGTGCCATAGCCAAAAACATAAAAAAAAATTTGGTTGAATTTGAAGCATAACTTCATACACTTTTAGATGGTACAATAGTGAAAATGGAACAAAAATATCGATTAGAGCGCCCCCTTTCGTCGAAATATCCCCAAATTCTGATAGAACCTGCTTTCCATAGCCAAAAACTTAGAAAAAAAATTAGGTTCAATTTGAAGCATAACTTCATACACTGTTAGATGGTAAAATAGTTAAAATGGAACAAAAATATCGATCACAGCGCCCCCTTTCGTTGAGATATCCCCACATTCTGATAGAACCTGCATGCCATAGCCAAAAACATACAAAAAAAATTTGGTTGAATTTGAAGCAAAACTTCATACACTTTTAGATGGTACAATAGTGAAAATGGAACAAAAATATCGATTACAGCGCCCCCTTTCGTCGAAATATCCCCAAATTCTGATAGAACCTGCTTGCCATAGCCAAAAACGTAGAAAAAAAATGTGGTACAATTTGAAGCATAACTTCATTTTTTTTTCGATGTTACAATAGTGAAAATGGAACAAAAATATCGATCACAGCGCCCTCTTTCGTCGAAATATCCCCAAATTCTGATAGAACCTGCGTGCCATAGCCAAAAACATAAAAAAAAATTTGGTTGAATTTGAAGCATAACTTCATACACTTTTAGATGGTACAATAGTGAAAATGGAACAAAAATATCGATTACAGCGCCCCCTTTCGTCGAAATATCCCCAAATTCTGATAGAACCTGCTTTCCATAGCCAAAAACTTAGAAAAAAAATTAGGTTCAATTTGAAGCATAACTTCATACACTTTTAGATGGTAAAATAGTTAAAATGGAACAAAAATATCGATCACAGCGCCCCCTTTCGTTGAGATATCCCCACATTCTGATAGAACCTGCATGCCATAGCCAAAAACATACAAAAAAAATTTGGTTGAATTTGAAGCAAAACTTCATACACTTTTAGATGGTACAATAGTGAAAATGGAACAAAAATATCGATTACAGCGCCCCCTTTCTTCGAAATATCCCCAAATTCTGATGGAACCTGTTTGCCATAGCCAAAAACGTAGAAAAAAATGTGGTACAATTTGAAGCATAACTTCATACACTTTTAGATGGTACAATGAAGACGGACAGACGGACAGACAGACATTTTGTAAAAACATGTTTTTCGGAATCTCTGACCCCTAAAACGAGTAAATCCGTGGAAAACCGGAAGTCGAAAAAAATTTCGATTACAATACTTTCTTCTATTATAGATAGAAAAAAGTAAAAATTGGTTTAATTATCTGCATAACATCATACATTTTTCGATGATACAATAGTGAAAATCGAACAAAAATTGCGATCGCAGCGCCCCCTTTCGTCGAAATATGCACGAATTCAACCTGGACATGCAGGCTATAGTCAAAAACATAGAAACAAAATTTGGTTCCATTATCTGCATAACTTCATACACTTTTCGATGATACAATAGTGAAAATGGAACAAAAATATCGATGACAGCGCCCCCTTTCGTCGAAATATCCCAAAATTCTAATACAACCTGTTTTCCATAGCCAAAAACATAGAAAAAAAATGTGGTACAATTTGAAGCATAACTTCATTTTTTTTTCGATGTTACAATAGTGAAAATGGAACAAAAATATCGATCACAGCGCCCTCTTTCGTCGAAATATCCCCAAATTCTGATAGAACCTGCGTGCCATAGCCAAAAACATAGAAAAAAAATGTGGTACAATTTGAAGCATAACTTCATACACTTTTCGATGTTACAATAGTGAAAATGAAACAAAAATATCGATCACAGCGCCCTCTTTCGTCGAAATATCCCCAAATTCTGATAGAACCTGCGTGCCATAGCCAAAAACATAAAAAAAAATTTGGTTGAATTTGAAGCATAACTTCATACACTTTTAGATGGTACAATAGTGAAAATGGAACAAAAATATCGATTACAGCGCCCCCTTTCGTCGAAATATCCCCAAATTCTGATAGAACCTGCTTGCCCTAGCCAAAAACTTTGAAAAAAAATTAGGTTCAATTTGAAGCCTGACTTCATACACTTTTAGATGGTACAATAGTGAAAATGGAACAAAGATATCGATCACAGCGCCCCCTTTCGTCGAAATATCCCCAAATTCTGATAGAACCTGCTTGCCATAGCCAAAACCGTAGAAAAAAAATTAGGTTCTATTTGAAGCATAACTTCATACACTTTTAGATGGTACAATAGTGAAAATGGAACAAAAATATCGATTACAGCGCCCCCTTTCGTCGAAATATCCCCAAATTCTGATAGAACCTGCTTGCCATAGCCAAAAACATACAAAAAAAATTTGGTTGAATTTGAAGCATAACTTCATACACTTTTAGATGGTAAAATAGTTAAAATGGAACAAAAATATCGATCACAGCGCCCCCTTTCGTTGAGATATCCCCACATTCTGATAGAACCTGCATGTCATAGCCAAAAACATACAAAAAAATTTGGTTGAATTTGAAGCATAACTTCATACACTTTTAGATGGTACAATAGTGAAAATGGAACAAAAATATCGATTACAGCGCCCCCTTTCGTCGAAATATCCCCAAATTCTGATAGAACCTGCTTGCCATAGCCAAAAACATAGAAAAAAATGTGGTACAATTTGAAGCATAACTTCATGCACTTTTAGATGGTACAATGAAGACGGACAGACGGACAGACAGACATTTTGTAAAAACATGTTTTTCGGAATCTCTGACCCCTAAAACGAGTAAATCCGTGGAAAACCGGAAGTCGAAAAAAATTTCGATTACAATACTTTCTTCTATTATAGATAGAAAAAAGTAAAAATTGGTTTAATTATCTGCATAACATCATACATTTTTCGATGATACAATAGTGAAAATCGAACAAAAATTGCGATCTCAGCGCCCCCTTTCGTCGAAATATGCACGAATTCAACCTGGACATGCAGGCTATAGTCAAAAACATAGAAACAAAATTTGGTTCCATTATCTGCATAACTTCATACACTTTTAGATGGTAAAATAGTTAAAATGGAACAAAAATATCGATCACAGCGCCCCCTTTCGTTGAGATATCCCCACATTCTGATAGAACCTGCATGCCATAGCCAAAAACATACAAAAAAAATTTGGTTGAATTTGAAGCAAAACTTCATACACTTTTAGATGGTACAATAGTGAAAATGGAACAAAAATATCGATTACAGCGCCCCCTTTCGTCGAAATATCCCCAAATTCTGATAGAACCTGCTTGCCATAGCCAAAAACATAGAAAAAAATGTGGTACAATTTGAAGCATAACTTCATGCACTTTTAGATGGTACAATGAAGACGGACAGACGGACAGACAGACATTTTGTAAAAACATGTTTTTCGGAATCTCTGACCCCTAAAACGAGTAAATCCGTGGAAAACCGGAAGTCGAAAAAAATTTCGATTACAATACTTTCTTCTATTATAGATAGAAAAAAGTAAAAATTGGTTTAATTATCTGCATAACATCATACATTTTTCGATGATACAATAGTGAAAATCGAACAAAAATTGCGATCTCAGCGCCCCCTTTCGTCGAAATATGCACGAATTCAACCTGGACATGCAGGCTATAGTCAAAAACATAGAAACAAAATTTGGTTCCATTATCTGCATAACTTCATACACTTTTCGATGATACAATAGTGAAAATGGAACGAAAATATCGATCACAGCGCCCTCTTTCGTCGAAATATCCCCAAATTCTGATAGAACCTGCGTGCCATAGCCAAAAACATAAAAAAAAATTAGGTTCAATTTGAAGCATGACTTCATACACTTTTAGATGGTACAATAGTGAAAATGGAACAAAGATATCGATCACAGCGCCCCCTTTCGTCGAAATATCCCCAAATTCTGATAGAACCTGCTTGCCATAGCCAAAACCTTGTAAAAAAAATTAGGTTCAATTTGAAGCATAACTTCATACACTTTTAGATGGTACAATAGTGAAAATGGAACAAAAATATCGATTACAGCGCCCCCTTTCGTCGAAATATCTCCAAATTCTGATAGAACTTGCTTGCCATAGCCTAAAGCATAGAAAAAAATGTGGTTCAATTTGAAGCATAACTTCATACACTTTTAGATGGTACAATAGTGAAAATGGAACAAAAATATCGATCACAGCGCCCCCTTTCGTCGAAATATCCCCAAATTCTGACAGAACCTGCTTGCCATAGCCAAAAACATAGAAAAAAATGTGGTTCAATTTGAAGCATAACTTCATACACTTTTAGATGGTACAATAGTGAAAATGGAACAAAAATATCGATTACAGCGCCCCCTTTCGTCAAAATATCCCCAAATTCTGATAGAACCTGCTTGTCATAGCCAAAAACATAGAAAAAAATTAGGTTCAATTTGAAGCATAACTTCATACACTTTTCGATGATACAATGAAGACGGACAGACAGACATTTTGTAAAAACGTGCTTTTCGGAATCTCTGACCCCTAAAACGTGTAAATCCGTCCAAAACCGGAAGACGAAAAAAATTTCGATTACAATACTTTCTTCTATTATAGATAAAAGAAAGTAAAAAATTGATTCAATTATCTGCGTAACTTCATAAACTTTTCGATGATACAATAGTGAAAATGGAACAGAAATCGCTATCGTTACGCCCCCTTTCGTCGAAATGTCCCCAATTCGACTGGGACCGCAGTCTATAGCCAAAAACATATACAAAAAATTTGGTTTAATTATCTACATAACTTAATTAAACCCGTTTACCGATGAATTCTGCTGTCTTGTTTGAAAATGTCATCCGCTCCCCCCCCCCCCCCCCCTAAAATTTCAAACCGCTATATCTCCGCCATTTTTTAAGATAGAGGGAAACAAAAAATTGCTCCGCATTCTCCGGATCAAGGCCGAACATTTAACGAAAAAAGTTTTGGGACTTCTAATTTTTTTGTACATCTTTTTCAATTTGAAATCTTTAAATGGCTATCACAGCGGCCCCTTCCGGCGATAGTGGAAATGGGATACAATAGTGAAAATGGAACAAAAATATCGATCACAGCGCCCCCTTTCGTCGAAATATCCCCAAATTCTGATAGAACCTGCTTTCCATAGCCAAAAACATAGAAAAAAAATGTGGTTCAATTTGAAGCATAACTTCATACACTTTTAGATGGTAAAATAGTTAAAATGGAACAACAATATCGATCACAGCGCCCCCTTTCGTTGAGATATCCCCACATTCTGATAGAACCTGCTTGCCATAGCCGAAAACTTAGAAAAAAATTAGGTTCAATTTGAAGCATGACTTCATACACTTTTAGATGGTACAATAGTGAAAATGGAATAAAAATATCGATCACAGCGCCCCCTTTCGTCGAAATATCTCCAAATTCTGATAGAACCTGCTTGCCATAGCCAAAAACATAGAAAAAAATGTGGTACAATTTGAAGCATAACTTCATACACTTTTAGATGGTACAATGAAGACGGACAGACGGACAGACAGACATTTTGTAAAAACATGTTTTTCGGAATCTCTGACCCCTAAAACGAGTAAATCCGTGGAAAACCGGAAGTCGAAAAAAATTTCGATTACAATACTTTCTTCTATTATAGATAGAAAAAAGTAAAAATTGGTTTAATTATCTGCATAACATCATACATTTTTCGATGATACAATAGTGAAAATCGAACAAAAATTGCGATCGCAGCGCCCCCTTTCGTCGAAATATGCACGAATTCAACCTGGACATGCAGGCTATACTCAAAAACATAGAAACAAAATTTGGTTCCATTACCTGCATAACTTCATACACTTTTCGATGGTACAATAGTGAAAATGGAACAAAAATATCGATCACAGCGCCCTCTTTCGTCGAAATATCCCCAAATTCTAATAGAATCTGCTTGTCATAGCCAAAAACATAGAAAAAAAATTAGGTTCAATTTGAAGCATAACTTCATACACTTTTCGATGATACAATGAAGACGGACAGACGGACAGACAGACATTTTGTAAAAACGTATTTTTCGGAATCTCTGACCCCTAAAACGTGTAAATCCGTCGAAAACCGGAAGTCGAAAAAAATTTCGATTACAATACTTTCTTCTATTATAGATAGAAGAAAGTAAAAAATTGATTCAATTATCTGCGTAACTTCATAAACTTTTCGATGATACAATAGTGAAAATGGAACAGAAATCGCTATCGTTTCGCCCCCTTTCGTCGTAATGTCCCCATATTCGACTGGGACCGCAGTCTATAGCCAAAAACATATACAAAAAATTTGGTTTAATTATCTACATAACTTAATTAAACCCGTTTACCGATGAATTCTGCTGTCTTGTTTGAAAATGTCATCCGCTCCCCCCCCCCCCTAAAATTTCAAACCGCTATATCTCCGCCATTTTTTAAGATAGAGGCAAACAAAAATTGCTCCGCATTCTCCGGATCAAGGCCGAACATTTAACGATAAAAGTTTTGGGATTTCTAATTTTTTTGTACATCTTTTTGAATTTGAAATCTTTAAATGGCTATCACAGCGCCCCATTCCCTTCCGGCGAAATATCCCCACATTCAAATAGAACCTGCTGGCCACAGCCAAAAACATATAAAAAAAATTGGTTTAATTATCTGCATAACATCATACATTTTTCGATGATACAATAGTGAAAATCGAACAAAAATTGCGATCGCAGCGCCCCCTTTCGTCAAAATATGCACGAATTCAACCTGGACATGCAGGCTATAGTCAAAAACATAGAAACAAAATTTGGTTCCATTATCTGCATAACTTCATACACTTTTCGATGATACAATAGTGAAAATGGAACGAAAATATCGATCACAGCGCCCTCTTTCGTCGAAATATCCCCAAATTCTGATAGAACCTGCGTGCCCTAGCCAAAAACATAAAAAAAAATTAGGTTCAATTTGAAGCATGACTTCATACACTTTTAGATGGTACAATAGTGAAAATGGAACAAAGATATCGATCACAGCGCCCCCTTTCGTCGAAATATCCCCAAATTCTGATAGAACCTGCTTGCCATAGCCAAAACCTTAGAAAAAAAATTAGGTTCAATTTGAAGCATAACTTCATACACTTTTAGATGGTACAATAGTGAAAATGGAACAAAAATATCGATTACAGCGCCCCCTTTCGTCGAAATATCTCCAAATTCTGATAGAACTTGCTTGCCATAGCCTAAAGCATAGAAAAAAATGTGGTTCAATTTGAAGCATAACTTCATACACTTTTAGATGGTACAATAGTGAAAATGGAACAAAAATATCGATCACAGCGCCCCCTTTCGTCGAAATATCCCCAAATTCTGACAGAACCTGCTTGCTATAGCCAAAAACATAGAAAAAAATGTGGTTCAATTTGAAGCATAACTTCATACACTTTTAGATGGTACAATAGTGAAAATGGAACAAAAATATCGATTACAGCGCCCCCTTTCGTCGAAATATCCCCAAATTCTGATAGAACCTGCTTGTCATAGCCAAAAACATAGAAAAAAATTAGGTTCAATTTGAAGCATAACTTCATACACTTTTCGATGATACAATGAAGACGGACAGACAGACATTTTGTAAAAACGTGCTTTTCGGAATCTCTGACCCCTAAAACGTGTAAATCCGTCCAAAACCGGAAGACGAAAAAAATTTCGATTACAATACTTTCTTCTATTATAGATAAAAGAAAGTAAAAAATTGATTCAATTATCTGCGTAACTTCATAAACTTTTCGATGATACAATAGTGAAAATGGAACAGAAATCGCTATCGTTACGCCCCCTTTCGTCGAAATGTCCCCAATTCGACTGGGACCGCAGTCTATAGCCAAAAACATATACAAAAAATTTGGTTTAATTATCTACATAACTTAATTAAACCCGTTTACCGATGAATTCTGCTGTCTTGTTTGAAAATGTCATCCGCTCCCCCCCCCCCCCCTAAAATTTCAAACCGCTATATCTCCGCCATTTTTTAAAATAGAGGGAAACAAAAAATTGCTCCGCATTCTCCGGATCAAGGCCGAACATTTAACGAAAAAAGTTTTGGGACTTCTAATTTTTTTGTACATCTTTTTCAATTTGAAATCTTTAAATGGCTATCACAGCGGCCCCTTCCGGCGATAGTGGAAATGGGATACAATAGTGAAAATGGAACAAAAATATCGATCACAGCGCCCCCTTTCGTCGAAATATCCCCAAATTCTGATAGAACCTGCTGTCCATAGCCAAAAACATAGAAAAAAAGGTGGTTCAATTTGAAGCATAACTTCATACACTTTTAGATGGTAAAATAGTTAAAATGGAACAACAATATCGATCACAGCGCCCCCTTTCGTTGAGATATCCCCACATTCTGATAGAACCTGCTTGCCATAGCCGAAAGCATAGAAAAAAATGTGGTTCAATTTGAAGCATAACTTCATACACTTTTCGATGATACAATGAAGACGGACAGACGGACAGACGGACAGACAGACATTTTGTAAAAACGTATTTTTCGGAATCTCTGACCCCTAAAACGTGTAAATCCGTCGAAAACCGGAAGACGAAAAAAATTTCGATTACAATACTTTCTTCTATTATAGATAGAAGAAAGTAAACAATTGATTCAATTATCTGCGTAACTTCATAAACTTTTCGATGAGACAATAGTGAAAATGGAACAGAAATCGCTATCGTTACGCCCCCTTTCGTCGAAATGTCCCCAATTCGACTGGGACCGCAGTCTATAGCCAAAAACATATACAAAAAGTTTGGTTTAATTATCTACATAACTTAATTAAACCCGTTTACCGATGAATTCTGCTGTCTTGTTTGAAAATGTCATCCGCTCCCCCCCCCCCCCCTAAAATTTCAAACCGCTATATCTCCGCCATTTTTTAAGATAGAGGGAAACAAAAATTGCTCCGCATTCTCCGGATCAAGGCCGAACATTTAACGAAAAAAGTTTTGGGATTTCTAATTTTTTTGTACATCTTTTTCAATTTGAAATCTTTAAATGGCTATCACAGCGCCCCCTTCCGGCGATAGTGGAAATGGGATACAATAGTGAAAATGGAACAAAAATATCGATCACAGCGCCCCCTTTCGTCGAAATATCCCCAAATTCTGATAGAACCTGCTTGCCATAGCCAAAAACATAGAAAAAAAATGTGGTTCAATTTGAAGCATAACTTCATACACTTTTAGATGGTACAATAGTGAAAATGGAACAAAAATATCGATTACAGCGCCCCCTTTCGTCGAAATATCCCCAAATTCTGATAGAACCTGCTTGCCATACCCAAAAACTTAGAAAAAAAATTAGGTTCAATTTGAAGCATGACTTCATACACTTTTAGATGGTACAATAGTGAAAATGGAACAAAAATATCGATCACAGCGCCCCCTTTCGTCGAAATATCTCCAAATTCTGATAGAACCTGCTTGCCATAGCCAAAAACATAGAAAAAAATGTGGTACAATTTGAAGCATAACTTCATACACTTTTAGATGGTACAATGAAGACGGACAGACGGACAGACAGACATTTTGTAAAAACATGTTTTTCGGAATCTCTGACCCCTAAAACGAGTAAATCCGTGGAAAACCGGAAGTCGAAAAAAATTTCGATTACAATACTTTCTTCTATTATAGATAGAAAAAAGTAAAAATTGGTTTAATTATCTGCATAACATCATACATTTTTCGATGATACAATAGTGAAAATCGAACAAAAATTGCGATCGCAGCGCCCCCTTTCGTCGAAATATGCACGAATTCAACCTGGACATGCAGGCTATAGTCAAAAACATAGAAACAAAATTTGGTTCCATTATCTGCATAACTTCATACACTTTTCGATGGTACAATAGTGAAAATGGAACAAAAATATCGATCACAGCGCCCTCTTTCGTCGAAATATCCCCAAATTCTAATAGAATCTGCTTGTCATAGCCAAAAACATAGAAAAAAAATTAGGTTCAATTTGAAGCATAACTTCATACACTTTTCGATGATACAATGAAGACGGACAGACGGACAGACAGACATTTTGTAAAAACGTATTTTTCGGAATCTCTGACCCCTAAAACGTGTAAATCCGTCGAAAACCGGAAGTCGAAAAAAATTTCGATTACAATACTTTCTTCTATTATAGATAGAAGAAAGTAAAAAATTGATTCAATTATCTGCGTAACTTCATAAACTTTTCGATGATACAATAGTGAAAATGGAACAGAAATCGCTATCGTTTCGCCCCCTTTCGTCGTAATGTCCCCATATTCGACTGGGACCGCAGTCTATAGCCAAAAACATATACAAAAAATTTGGTTTAATTATCTACATAACTTAATTAAACCCGTTTACCGATGAATTCTGCTGTCTTGTTTGAAAATGTCATCCGCTCCCCCCCCCCCTAAAATTTCAAACCGCTATATCTCCGCCATTTTTTAAGATAGAGGCAAACAAAAATTGCTCCGCATTCTCCGGATCAAGGCCGAACATTTAACGATAAAAGTTTTGGGATTTCTAATTTTTTTGTACATCTTTTTGAATTTGAAATCTTTAAATGGCTATCACAGCGCCCCATTCCCTTCCGGCGAAATATCCCCACATTCAAATAGAACCTGCTGGCCACAGCCAAAAACATATAAAAAAAATTGGTTTAATTATCTGCATAACATCATACATTTTTCGATGATACAATAGTGAAAATCGAACAAAAATTGCGATCGCAGCGCCCCCTTTCGTCAAAATATGCACGAATTCAACCTGGACATGCAGGCTATAGTCAAAAACATAGAAACAAAAATTGGTTCAATTAGCTGAATAACTTCATACACTTTTCGATGATACAATAGTGAAAATGGAACGAAAATATCGACAACAGCGCCCCCTTTCGTCGAAATATCCCCAAATTCTGCTACAACCTGCTTTCCATAGCCAAAAACATAGAAAAAATATGTGGTTCAATTTGAAGCATAACTTCATACACTTTTAGATGGTACAATAGTGAAAATGGAACGAAAATATCGATCACAGCGCCCTCTTTCGTCGAAATATCTCCAAATTCTGATGGAATCTGCTTGTCGTAGCCAAAAACATAGAAAAAAAATTAGGTTCAATTTGAAGCATAACTTCATACACTTTTCGATGATACAATGAAGACGGACAGACGGACAGACGGACAGACAGACATTTTGTAAAAACGTATTTTTCGGAATCTCTGACACCTAAAACGTGTAAATCCGTCGAAAACCGGCAGTCGAAAAAAATTTCGATTACAATACTTTCTTCTATTATAGATAGAAGAAAGTAAAAAATTGATTCAATTATCTGCGTAACTTCATAAACTTTTCGATGATACAATAGTGAAAATGGAACAGAAATCGCTATCGTTTCGCCCCCTTTCGTCGAAATGTCCCCAAATTCGACTGGGACCGCAGTCTATAGCCAAAAACATATACAAAAAATTTGGTTTAATTATCTACATAACTTAATTAAACCCGTTTACCGATGAATTCTGCTGTCTTGTTTGAAAATGTCATCCGCTCCCCCCCCCCCCTAAAATTTCAAACCGCTATATCTCCGCCATTTTTTAAGATAGAGGGAAACAAAAATTGCTCCGCATTCTCCGGATCAAGGCCGAACATTTAAAGAAAAAAGTTTTGGGATTTCTAATTTTTTTGTACATCTTTTTCAATTTGAAATCTTTAAATGGCTATCACAGCGCCCCCTTCCGGCGATAGTGGAAATGGGATACAATAGTGAAAATGGAACAAAAATATCGATGACAGCGCCCCCTTTCGTCGAAATATCCCCAAATTCTGATACAACCTGTTTGCCATAGCCAAAAACATAGAAAAAAAATGTGGTTTAATTTGAAGCATAACTTCATACACTTTTAGATGGTAAAATAGTGAAAATGGAACAAAAATATCGATCACAGCGCCCCCTTTCGTTGAAATATCCCCACATTCTGATAGAACCTGCGTGCCATAGCCAAAAACATAAAAAAAAAATTTGGTTGAATTTGAAGCATAACTTCATACACTTTTAGATGGTACAATAGTGAAAATGGAACAAAAATATCGATTACAGCGCCCCCTTTCGTCGAAATATCCCCAAATTCTGATAGAACCTGCTTGCCATAGCCAAAAACTTAGAAGAAAAATTAGGTTCAATTTGAAGCATGACTTCATACACTTTTAGATGGTACAATAGTGAAAATGGAACAAAGATATCGATCACAGCGCCCCCTTTCGCCGAAATATCCCCAAATTCTGATAGAACCTGCTTGCCATAGTCAAAACCTTAGAAAAAAAATTAGGTTCAATTTGAAGCATAACTTCATACACTTTTACATGGTACAATAGTGAAAATGGAACAAAAATATCGATTACAGCGCCCCCTTTCGTCGAAATATCCCCAAATTCTTATAGAACCTGCTTGCCATAGCCTAAAGCATAGAAAAAAATGTGGTTCAATTTGAAGCATAACTTCATACACTTTTAGATGGTACAATAGTGAAAATGGAACAAAAATATCGATCACAGCGCCCCCTTTCGTCGAAATATCCCCAAATTCTGACAGAACCTGCTTTCCATAGCCAAAAACATAGAAAAAATATGTGGTTCAATTTGAAGCATAACTTCATACACTTTTAGATGGTACAATAGTGAAAATGGAACGAAAATATCGATCACAGCGCCCTCTTTCGTCGAAATATCTCCAAATTCTGATAGAATCTGCTTGTCATAGCCAAAAACATAGAAAAAAAATTAGGTTCAATTTGAAGCATAACTTCATACACTTTTCGATGATACAATGAGGACGGACAGACGGACAGACGGACAGACAGACATTTTGTAAAAACGTATTTTTCGGAATCTCTGACACCTAAAACGTGTAAATCCGTCGAAAACCGGCAGTCGAAAAAAATTTCGATTACAATACTTTCTTCTATTATAGATAGAAGAAAGTAAAAAATTGATTCAATTATCTGCGTAACTTCATAAACTTTTCGATGATACAATAGTGAAAATGGAACAGAAATCGCTATCGTTTCGCCCCCTTTCGTCGAAATGTCCCCAAATTCGACTGGGACCGCAGTCTATAGCCAAAAACATATACAAAAAATTTGGTTTAATTATCTACATAACTTAATTAAACCCGTTTACCGATGAATTCTGCTGTCTTGTTTGAAAATGTCATCCGCTCCCCCCCCCCCCCCCCCTAAAATTTCAAACCGCTATATCTCCGCCATTTTTTAAGATAGAGGGAAACAAAAATTGCTCCGCATTCTCCGGATCAAGGCCGAACATTTAAAGAAAAAAGTTTTGGGATTTCTAATTTTTTTGTACATCTTTTTCAATTTGAAATCTTTAAATGGCTATCACAGCGCCCCCTTCCGGCGATAGTGGAAATGGGATACAATAGTGAAAATGGAACAAAAATATCGATGACAGCGCCCCCTTTCGTCGAAATATCCCCAAATTCTGATACAACCTGTTTGCCATAGCCAAAAACATAGAAAAAAAATGTGGTTCAATTTGAAGCATAACTTCATACACTTTTAGATGGTAAAATAGTGAAAATGGAACAAAAATATCGATCACAGCGCCCCCTTTCGTTGAAATATCCCCACATTCTGATAGAACCTGCGTGCCATAGCCAAAAACATAAAAAAAAAATTTGGTTGAATTTGAAGCATAACTTCATACACTTTTAGATGGTACAATAGTGAAAATGGAACAAAAATATCGATTACAGCGCCCCCTTTCGTCGAAATATCCCCAAATTCTGATAGAACCTGCTTGCCATAGCCAAAAACTTAGAAGAAAAATTAGGTTCAATTTGAAGCATGACTTCATACACTTTTAGATGGTACAATAGTGAAAATGGAACAAAGATATCGATCACAGCGCCCCCTTTCGTCGAAATATCCCCAAATTCTGATAGAACCTGCTTGCCATAGTCAAAACCTTAGAAAAAAAATTAGGTTCAATTTGAAGCATAACTTCATACACTTTTACATGGTACAATAGTGAAAATGGAACAAAAATATCGATTACAGCGCCCCCTTTCGTCGAAATATCCCCAAATTCTGATAGAACCTGCTTGCCATAGCCTAAAGCATAGAAAAAAATGTGGTTCAATTTGAAGCATAACTTCATACACTTTTAGATGGTACAATAGTGAAAATGGAACAAAAATATCGATCACAGCGCCCCCTTTCGTCGAAATATCCCCAAATTCTGACAGAACCTGCTTGCCATAGCCAAAAACATAGAAAAAAATGTGGTTCAATTTGAAGCATAACTTCATACACTTTTAGATGGTACAATAGTGAAAATGGAACAAAAATATCGATTACAGCGCCCCCTTTCGTCGAAATATCCCCAAATTCTGATAGAACCTGCTTGTCATAGCCAAAAACACAGAAAAAAATTAGGTTCAATTTGAAGCATAACTTCATACACTTTTCGATGATACAATGAAGACGGACAGACGGACGGACGGACAGACGGACAGACAGACATTTTGTAAAAACGTGCTTTTCGGAATCTCTGACCCCTAAAACGTGTAAATCTGTCGAAAACCGGAAGACGAAAAAAATTTCGATTACAATACTTTCTTCTATTATAGATAGAAGAAAGTAAAAAATTGATTCAATTATCTGCGTAACTTCATAAACTTTTCGATGATACAATAGTGAAAATGGAACAGAAATCGCTATCGTTACGCCCCCTTTCGTCGAAATGTCCCCAATTCGACTGGGACCGCAGTCTATAGCCAAAAACATATACAAAAAATTTGGTTTAATTATCTACATAACTTAATTAAACCCGTTTACCGATGAATTCTGCTGTCTTGTTTGAAAATGTCATCCGCTCCCCCCCCCCTAAAATTTAAAACCGCTATATCTCCGCCATTTTTTAAGATAGAGGGAAACAAAAATTGCTCCGCATTCTCCGGATCAAGGCCGAACATTTAACGAAAAAAGTTTGGGGATTACTAATTTTTTTGTACATCTTTTTCAATTTGAAATCTTTAAATGGCTATCACAGCGCCCCCTTCCGGCGATAGTGGAAATGGGATACAATAGTGAAAATGGAACAAAAATATCGATGACAGCGCCCCTTTTCGTCGAAATATCCCCAAATTCTGATACAACCTGTTTGCCATAGCAAAAACATAGAAAAAAAATGTGGTTCAATTTGAAGCATAACTTCATACACTTTTAGATGGTAAAATAGTGAAAATGGAACAAAAATATCGATCACAGCGCCCCCTTTCGTTGAAATATCCCCACATTCTGATAGAACCTGCGTGCCATAGCCAAAAACATAAAAAAAAAATTTGTTTGAATTTGAAGCATAACTTCATACACTTTTAGATGGTACAATAGTGAAAATGGAACAAAAATATCGATTACAGCGCCCCCTTTCGTCGAAATATCCCCAAATTCTGATAGAACCTGCTTGCCATAGCCAAAAACTTAGAAGAAAAATTAGGTTCAATTTGAAGCATGACTTCATACACTTTTAGATGGTACAATAGTGAAAATGGAACAAAGATATCGATCACAGCGCCCCCTTTCGTCGAAATATCCCCAAATTCTGATAGAACCTGCTTGCCATAGTCAAAACCTTAGAAAAAAAATTAGGTTCAATTTGAAGCATAACTTCATACACTTTTAGATGGTACAATAGTGAAAATGGAACAAAAATATCGATTACAGCGCCCCCTTTCGTCGAAATATCCCCAAATTCTGATAGAACCTGCTTGCCATAGCCTAAAGCATAGAAAAAAATGTGGTTCAATTTGAAGCATAACTTCATACACTTTTAGATGGTACAATAGTGAAAATGGAACAAAAATATCGATCACAGCGCCCCCTTTCGTCGAAATATCCGCAAATTCTGACAGAACCTGCTTGCCATAGCCAAAAACATAGAAAAAAATGTGGTTCAATTTGAAGCATAACTTCATACACTTTTAGATGGTACAATAGTGAAAATGGAAAAAAAATATCGATTACAGCGCCCCCTTTCGTCGAAATATCCCCAAATTCTGATAGAACCTGCTTGTCATAGCCAAAAACACAGAAAAAAATTAGGTTCAATTTGAAGCATAACTTCATACACTTTTCGATGATACAATGAAGACGGACAGACGGACGGACGGACAGACGGACAGACAGACATTTTGTAAAAACGTGCTTTTCGGAATCTCTGACCCCTAAAACGTGTAAATCCGTCGAAAACCGGAAGACGAAAAAAATTTCGATTACAATACTTTCTTCTATTATAGATAGAAGAAAGTAAAAAATTGATTCAATTATCTGCGTAACTTCATAAACTTTTCGATGATACAATAGTGAAAATGGAACAGAAATCGCTATCGTTACGCCCCCTTTCGTCGAAATGTCCCCAATTCGACTGGGACCGCAGTCTATAGCCAAAAACATATACAAAAAATTTGGTTTAATTATCTACATAACTTAATTAAACCCATTTACCGATGAATTCTGCTGTCTTGTTTGAAAATGTCATCCGCTCCCCCCCCCCCCCTAAAATTTAAAACCGCTATATCTCCGCCATTTTTTAAGATAGAGGGAAACAAAAATTGCTCCGCATTCTCCGGATCAAGGCCGAACATTTAACGAAAAAAGTTTTGGGATTTCTAATTTTTTTGTACATCTTTTTCAATTTGAAATCTTTAAATGGCTATCACAGCGCCCCCTTCCGGCGATAGTGGAAATGGGATACAATAGTGAAAATGGAACAAAAATATCGATGACAGCGCCCCTTTTCGTCGAAATATCCCCAAATTCTGATACAACCTGTTTGCCATAGCCAAAAACATAGAAAAAAAATGTGGTTCAATTTGAAGCATAACTTCATACACTTTTAGATGGTACAATAGTGAAAATGGAACAAAAATATCGATTACAGCGCCCCCTTTCGTCGAAATATCCCCAAATTCTGATAGAACCTGCTTGTCATAGCCAAAAACACAGAAAAAAATTAGGTTCAATTTGAAGCATAACTTCATACACTTTTCGATGATACAATGAAGACGGACAGACGGACGGACGGACAGACGGACAGACAGACATTTTGTAAAAACGTGCTTTTCGGAATCTCTGACCCCTAAAACGTGTAAATCTGTCGAAAACCGGAAGACGAAAAAAATTTCGATTACAATACTTTCTTCTATTATAGATAGAAGAAAGTAAAAAATTGATTCAATTATCTGCGTAACTTCATAAACTTTTCGATGATACAATAGTGAAAATGGAACAGAAATCGCTATCGTTACGCCCCCTTTCGTCGAAATGTCCCCAATTCGACTGGGACCGCAGTCTATAGCCAAAAACATATACAAAAAATTTGGTTTAATTATCTACATAACTTAATTAAACCCGTTTACCGATGAATTCTGCTGTCTTGTTTGAAAATGTCATCCGCTCCCCCCCCCCCCTAAAATATCAAACCGCTATATCTCCGCCATTTTTTAAGATAGAGGGAAACAAAAATTGCTCCGCATTCTCCGGATCAAGGCCGAACATTTAACGAAAAAAGTTTTGGGATTTCTAATTTTTTTGTACATCTTTTTCAATTTGAAATCTTTAAATGGCTATCACAGCGCCCCCTTCCGGCGATAGTGGAAATGGGATACAATAGTGAAAATGGAACAAAAATATCGATGACAGCGCCCCTTTTCGTTGAAATATCGCCAAATTCTGATACAACCTGTTTGCCATAGCCAAAAACATAAAAAAAAAATTTGTTTGAATTTGAAGCATAACTTCATACACTTTTAGATGGTACAATAGTGAAAATGGAACAAAAATATCGATTACAGCGCCCCCTTTCGTCGAAATATCCCCACATTCTGATAGAACCTGCGTGCCATAGCCAAAAACATAAAAAAAAAAATTTGTTTGAATTTGAAGCATAACTTCATACACTTTTAGATGGTACAATAGTGAAAATGGAACAGAAATATCGATTACAGCGCCCCCTTTCGTTGAAATATCCCCACATTCTGATAGAACCTGCGTGCCATAGCCAAAAACATAAAAAAAAATTTGTTTGAATTTGAAGCATAACTTCATACACTTTTAGATGGTACAATAGTGAAAATGGAACAAAAATATCGATTACAGCGCCCCCTTTCGTCGAAATATCCCCAAATTCTGATAGAACCTGCTTGCCATAGCCAAAAACTTAGAAGAAAAATTAGGTTCAATTTGAAGCATGACTTCATACACTTTTAGATGGTACAATAGTGAAAATGGAACAAAGATATCGATCACAGCGCCCCCTTTTGTCGAAATATCCCCAAATTCTGATAGAACCTGCTTGCCATAGTCAAAACCTTAGAAAAAAAATTAGGTTCAATTTGAAGCATAACTTCATACACTTTTAGATGGTACAATAGTGAAAATGGAACAAAAATATCGATTACAGCGCCCCCTTTCGTCGAAATATCCCCAAATTCTGATAGAACCTGCTTGCCATAGCCTAAAGCATAGAAAAAAATGTGGTTCAATTTGAAGCATAACTTCATACACTTTTAGATGGTACAATAGTGAAAATGGAACAAAAATATCGATCACAGCGCCCCCTTTCGTCGAAATATCCGCAAATTCTGACAGAACCTGCTTGCCATAGCCAAAAACATAGAAAAAAATGTGGTTCAATTTGAAGCATAACTTCATACACTTTTAGATGGTACAATAGTGAAAATGGAACAAAAATATCGATTACAGCGCCCCCTTTCGTCGAAATATCCCCAAATTCTGATAGAACCTGCTTTTCATAGCCAAAAACACAGAAAAAAATTAGGTTCAATTTGAAGCATAACTTCATACACTTTTCGATGATACAATGAAGACGGACAGACGGACGGACGGATAGACGGACAGACAGACATTTTGTAAAAACGTGCTTTTCGGAATCTCTGACCCCTAAAACGTGTAAATCCGTCGAAAACCGGAAGACGAAAAAAATTTCGATTACAATACTTTCTTCTATTATAGATAGAAGAAAGTAAAAAATTGATTCAATTATCTGCGTAACTTCAGAAACTTTTCGATGATACAATAGTGAAAATGGAACAGAAATCGCTATCGTTACGCCCCCTTTCGTCGAAATGTCCCCAATTCGACTGGGACCGCAGTCTATAGCCAAAAACATATACAAAAAATTTGGTTTAATTATCTACATAACTTAATTAAACCCGTTTACCGATGAATTCTGCTGTCTTGTTTGAAAATGTCATCCGCTCCCCCCCCCCCCGCCCCTAAAATTTCAAACCGCTATATCTCCGCCATTTTTTAAGATAGAGGCAAACAAAAATTGCTCCGCATTCTCCGGATCAAGGCCGAACATTTAACGATAAAAGTTTTGGGATTTCTAATTTTTTTGTACATCTTTTTGAATTTGAAATCTTTAAATGGCTATCACAGCGCCCCCTTCCCTTCCGGCGAAATATCCCCACATTCAAATAGAACCTGCTGGCCACAGCCAAAAACATATAAAAAAAATTCGTTTAATTATCTGCATAACATCATACATTTTTCGATGATACAATAGTGAAAATCGAACAAAAATTGCGATCGCAGCGCCCCCTTTCGTCAAAATATGCACGAATTCAACCTGGACAGGCAGGCTATAGTCAAAAACATAGAAACAAAAATTGGTTCAATTAGCTGCATAACTTCATACACTTTTCGATGATACAATAGTGAAAATGGAACGAAAATATCGACAACAGCGCCCCCTTTCGTCGAAATATCCCCAAATTCTGATAGAACCTGCTTTCCATAGCCAAAAACAGAAAAAATATGTGGTTCAATTTGAAGCATAACTTCATACACTTTTAGATGGTACAATAGTGAAAATGGAACGAAAATATCGATCACAGCGCCCTCTTTCGTCGAAATATCTCCAAATTCTGATAGAATCTGCTTGTCATAGCCAAAAACATAGAAAAAAATGTGGTTCAATTTGAAGCATAAATTCATACACTTTTAGATGGTACAATAGTGAAAAAGGAACAAAAATATCGCTTACAGCGCCCCCTTTCGTCGAAATATCCTCAAATTCTGATAGAACCTGCTTGTCATAGCCAAAAACATAGAAAAAAATTATTATTATTATTTGAAATG
Source organism: Maratus michaelseni (assembly GCA_963931845.1). NCBI lineage: Eukaryota > Metazoa > Arthropoda > Arachnida > Araneae > Salticidae > Maratus > Maratus michaelseni. The sequence goes on along the minus strand of OZ007598.1, from coordinate 110,825,289 downwards.
TTTAAATGGCTATCACAGCGCCCCCTTCCGGCGATAGTGGAAATGGGATACAATAGTGAAAATGGAACAAAAATATCGATCACAGCGCCCCCTTTCGTCGAAATATCTCCAAATTCTGATAGAACCTGCTTGCCATAGCCAAAAACATAGAAAAAAATGTGGTACAATTTGAAGCATAACTTCATACACTTTTAGATGGTACAATGAAGACGGACAGACGGACAGACAGACATTTTGTAAAAACATGTTTTTCGGAATCTCTGACCCCTAAAACGAGTAAATCCGGGAAAACCGGAAGTCGAAAAAAATTTCGATTACAATACTTTCTTCTATTATAGATAGAAAAAAGTAAAAATTGGTTTAATTATCTGCATAACATCATACATTTTTCGATGATACAATAGTGAAAATCGAACAAAAATTGCGATCGCAGCGCCCCCTTTCGTCGAAATATGCACGAATTCAACCTGGACATGCAGGCTATAGTCAAAAACATAGAAACAAAATTTGGTTCCATTATCTGCATAACTTCATACACTTTTCGATGATACAATAGTGAAAATGGAACGAAAATATCGACAACAGCGCCCTCTTTCGTCGAAATATCCCCAAATTCTGATAGAACCTGCTTTCCATAGCCAAAAACTTAGAAAAAGAATTAGGTTCAATTTGAAGCGTGACTTCATACACTTTTCGATGGTACAATAGTGAAAATGGAACAAAAATATCGATCACAGCGCCCTCTTTCGTCGAAATATCCCCAAATTCTAATAGAATCTGCTTGTCATAGCCAAAAACATAGAAAAAAATTAGGTTCAATTTGAAGCACAACTTCATACACTTTTCGATGATACAATGAAGACGGACAGACGGACAGACGGACAGACAGACATTTTGTAAAAACGTGTTTTTCGGAATCTCTGACCCCTAAAACGTGTAAATCCGTCGAAAACCGGAAGTCGAAAAAAATTTCGATTACAATACTTTCTTCTATTATAGATAGAAGAAAGTAAAAAATTGATTCAATTATCTGCGTAACTTCATAAACTTTTCGATGATACAATAGTGAAAATGGAACAGAAATCGCTATCGTTACGCCCCCTTTCGTCGAAATGTCCGCAATTCAACTGGGACCGCAGTCTATAGCCAAAAACATATACAAAAAATTTGGTTTAATTATCTACATAACTTAATTAAACCCGTTTACCGATGAATTCTGCTGTCTTGTTTGAAAATGTCATCCGCTCCCCCCCCCCCCGCCCCTAAAATTTCAAACCGCTATATCTCCGCCATTTTTTAAGATAGAGGCAAACAAAAATTGCTCCGCATTCTCCGGATCAAGGCCGAACATTTAACGATAAAAGTTTTGGGATTTCTAATTTTTTTGTACATCTTTTTGAATTTGAAATCTTTAAATGGCTATCACAGCGCCCCCTTCCCTTCCGGCGAAATATCCCCACATTCAAATAGAACCTGCTGGCCACAGCCAAAAACATATAAAAAAAATTCGTTTAATTATCTGCATAACATCATACATTTTTCGATGATACAATAGTGAAAATCGAACAAAAATTGCGATCGCAGCGCCCCCTTTCGTCAAAATATGCACGAATTCAACCTGGACAGGCAGGCTATAGTCAAAAACATAGAAACAAAAATTGGTTCAATTAGCTGCATAACTTCATACACTTTTCGATGATACAATAGTGAAAATGGAACGAAAATATCGACAACAGCGCCCCCTTTCGTCGAAATATCCCCAAATTCTGATAGAACCTGCTTTCCATAGCCAAAAACAGAAAAAATATGTGGTTCAATTTGAAGCATAACTTCATACACTTTTAGATGGTACAATAGTGAAAATGGAACGAAAATATCGATCACAGCGCCCTCTTTCGTCGAAATATCTCCAAATTCTGATAGAATCTGCTTGTCATAGCCAAAAACATAGAAAAAAATGTGGTTCAATTTGAAGCATAAATTCATACACTTTTAGATGGTACAATAGTGAAAAAGGAACAAAAATATCGCTTACAGCGCCCCCTTTCGTCGAAATATCCTCAAATTCTGATAGAACCTGCTTGTCATAGCCAAAAACATAGAAAAAAATTATTATTATTATTTGAAATGTTTAAATGGCTATCACAGCGCCCCCTTCCGGCGATAGTGGAAATGGGATACAATAGTGAAAATGGAACAAAAATATCGATCACAGCGCCCCCTTTCGTCGAAATATCTCCAAATTCTGATAGAACCTGCTTGCCATAGCCAAAAACATAGAAAAAAATGTGGTACAATTTGAAGCATAACTTCATACACTTTTAGATGGTACAATGAAGACGGACAGACGGACAGACAGACATTTTGTAAAAACATGTTTTTCGGAATCTCTGACCCCTAAAACGAGTAAATCCGGGAAAACCGGAAGTCGAAAAAAATTTCGATTACAATACTTTCTTCTATTATAGATAGAAAAAAGTAAAAATTGGTTTAATTATCTGCATAACATCATACATTTTTCGATGATACAATAGTGAAAATCGAACAAAAATTGCGATCGCAGCGCCCCCTTTCGTCGAAATATGCACGAATTCAACCTGGACATGCAGGCTATAGTCAAAAACATAGAAACAAAATTTGGTTCCATTATCTGCATAACTTCATACACTTTTCGATGATACAATAGTGAAAATGGAACGAAAATATCGACAACAGCGCCCTCTTTCGTCGAAATATCCCCAAATTCTGATAGAACCTGCTTTCCATAGCCAAAAACTTAGAAAAAGAATTAGGTTCAATTTGAAGCGTGACTTCATACACTTTTCGATGGTACAATAGTGAAAATGGAACAAAAATATCGATCACAGCGCCCTCTTTCGTCGAAATATCCCCAAATTCTAATAGAATCTGCTTGTCATAGCCAAAAACATAGAAAAAAATTAGGTTCAATTTGAAGCACAACTTCATACACTTTTCGATGATACAATGAAGACGGACAGACGGACAGACGGACAGACAGACATTTTGTAAAAACGTGTTTTTCGGAATCTCTGACCCCTAAAACGTGTAAATCCGTCGAAAACCGGAAGTCGAAAAAAATTTCGATTACAATACTTTCTTCTATTATAGATAGAAGAAAGTAAAAAATTGATTCAATTATCTGCGTAACTTCATAAACTTTTCGATGATACAATAATGAAAATGGAACAGAAATCGCTATCGTTACGCCCCCTTTCGTCGAAATGTCCCCAAATTCGACTGGGACCGCAGTCTACAGCCAAAAACATATACAAAAAATTTGGTTTAATTATCTACATAACTTAATTAAACCCGTTTACCGATGAATTCTGTTGTCTTGTTTGAAAATGTCATCCGCTCTCCCCCCCCCCCTAAAATTTCAAACCGCTATATCTCCGCCATTTTTTAAGATAGAGGCAAACAAAAATTGCTCCGCATTCTCCGGATCAAGGCCGAACATTTAACGATAAAAGTTTTGGGATTTCTAATTTTTTTGTACATCTTTTTGAATTTGAAATCTTTAAATGGCTATCACAGCGCCCCCTTCCCTTCCGGCGAAATATCCCCACATTCAAGTAGAACCTGCTGGCCACAGCCAAAAACATATAAAAAAAATTGGTTTAATTATCTGCATAACATCATACATTTTTCGATGATACAATAGTGAAAATCGAACAAAAATTGCGATCGCAGCGCCCCCTTTCGCCAAAATATGCACGAATTCAACCTGGACATGCAGGCTATACTCAAAAACATAGAAACAAATATTGGTTCAATTAGCTGCATAACTTCATACACTTTTCGATGATACAATAGTGAAAATGGAACGAAAATATCGACAACAGCGCCCCCTTTCGTCGAAATATCCCCAAATTCTGATACAACCTGCTTTCCATAGCCAAAAACATAGAAAAAATATGTGGTTCAATTTGAAGCATAACTTCATACACTTTTAGATGGTACAATAGTGAAAATGGAACGAAAATATCGATCACAGCGCCCTCTTTCGTCGAAATATCTCCAAATTCTGATAGAATCTGCTTGTCATAGCCAAAAACATAGAAAAAAATTAGGTTCAATTTGAAGCATAACTTCATACACTTTTCGATGATACAATGAAGACGGACAGACGGACAGACGGACATTTTGTAAAAACGTGTTTTTCGGAATCTCTGACCCCTAAATCGTGTAAATCCGTCGAAAACCGGAAGTCGAAAAAAATTTCGATTACAATACTTTCTTCTATTATAGATAGAAGAAAGTAAAAAATTGATTCAATTATCTGCGTAACTTCATAAACTTTTCGGTGATACAATAGTGAAAATGGAACAGAAATCGCTATCGTTACGCCCCCTTTCGTTGAAATGTCCCCAATTCGACTGGGACCGCAGTCTATAGCCAAAAACATATACAAAAAATTTGGTTTAATTATCTACATAATTTAATTAAACCCGTTTACCGATGAATTCTGCTGTCTTGTTTGAAAATGTCATCCGCTCCCCCCCCCCCTAAAATTTAAAACCGCTATATCTCCGCCATTTTTTAAGATAGAGGGAAACAAAAATTGCTCCGCATTCTCCGGATCAAGGCCGAACATTTAACGAAAAAAGTTTTGGGATTTCTAATTTTTTTGTACATCTTTTTCAATTTGAAATGTTTAAATGGCTATCACAGCGCCCCCTTCCGGCGATAGTGGAAATGGGATACAATAGTGAAAATGGAACAAAAATATCGATGACAGCGCCCCCTTTCGTCGAAATATCCCCAAATTCTGATACAACCTGTTTGCCATAGCCAAAAACACAGAAAAAAAATGTGGTTTAATTTGAAGCATAACTTCATACACTTTTAGATGGTAAAATAGTGAAAATGGAACAAAAATATCGATGACAGCGCCCCCTTTCGTTGAAATATCCCCAGATTCTGATACAACCTGTTTGCCATAGCCAAAAACATAGAAAAAAAATGTGGTTCAATTTGAAGCATAACTTCATACACTTTTAGATGGTAAAATAGTGAAAATGGAACAAAAATATCGATCACAGCGCCCCCTTTCGTTGAAATATCCCCACATTCTGATAGAACCTGCGTGCCATAGCCAAAAACATAAAAAAAAAATTTGGTTGAATTTGAAGCATAACTTCATACACTTTTAGATGGTACAATAGTGAAAATGGAACAAAAATATCGATTACAGCGCCCCCTTTCGTCGAAATATCCCCAAATTCTGATAGAACCTGCTTGCCATAGCCAAAAGCATAGAAAAAAATGTGGTTCAATTTGAAGCATAACTTCATACACTTTTAGATGGTACAATAGTGAAAATGGAACAAAAATATCGATCACAGCGCCCCCTTTCGTCGAAATATCCCCAAATTCTGACAGAACCTGCTTGCCATAGCCAAAAACATAGAAAAAAATGTGGTTCAATTTGAAGCATAAATTCATACACTTTTAGATGGTACAATAGTGAAAATGGAACAAAAATATCGATCACAGCGCCCCCTTTCGTTGAAATATCCTCAAATTCTGATAGAACCTGCTTGCCATAGCCAAAAGCATAGAAAAAAATGTGGTTCAATTTGAAGCATAACTTCATACACTTTTAGATGGTACAATAGTGAAAATGGAACAAAAATATCGATCACAGCGCCCCCTTTCGTCGAAATATCCCCAAATTCTGACAGAACCTGCTTGCCATAGCCAAAAACATAGAAAAAAATGTGGTTCAATTTGAAGCATAAATTCATACACTTTTAGATGGTACAATAGTGAAAAAGGAACAAAAATATCGCTTACAGCGCCCCCTTTCGTCGAAATATCCTCAAATTCTGATAGAACCTGCTTGTCATAGCCAAAAACATAGAAAAAAATTAGGTTCAATTTGAAGCATAACTTTATACACTTTTCGATGATACAATGAAGACGGACAGACGGACAGACGGACGGACGGACAGACGGACAGACAGACATTTTGTAAAAACGTATTTTTCGGAATCTCTGACCCCTAAAACGTGTAAATCCGTCGAAAACCGGAAGTCGAAAAAAATTTCGATTACAATACTTTCTTCTATTATAGATAGAAGAAAGTAAAAAATTGATTCAATTATCTGCGTAACTTCATAAACTTTTCGATGATACAATAGTGAAAATGGAACAGAAATCGCTATCGTTTCGCCCCCTTTCGTCGAAATGTCCCCAAATTCGACTGGGACCGCAGTCTATAGCCAAAAACATATACAAAAAATTTGGTTTAATTATCTACATAACTTAATTAAACCCGTTTACCGATGAATTCTGCTGTCTTGTTTGAAAATGTCATCCGCTCCCCCCCCCCCCCCGCCCCTAAAATTTCAAACCGCTATATCTCCGCCATTTTTTAAGATAGAGGCAAACAAAAATTGCTCCGCATTCTCCGGATCAAGGCCGAACATTTAACGATAAAAGTTTTGGGATTTCTAATTTTTTTGTACATCTTTTTGAATTTGAAATCTTTAAATGGCTATCACAGCGCCCCCTTCCCTTCCGGCGAAATATCCCCACATTCAAGTAGAACCTGCTGGCCACAGCCAAAAACATATAAAAAAAATTCGTTTAATTATCTGCATAACATTATACATTTTTCGATGATACAATAGTGAAAATCGAACAAAAATTGCGATCGCAGCGCCCCCTTTCGTCAAAATATGCACGAATTCAACCTGGACAGGCAGGCTATAGTCAAAAACATAGAAACAAAAATTGGTTCAATTAGCTGCATAACTTCATACACTTTTCGATGATACAATAGTGAAAATGGAACGAAAATATCGACAACAGCGCCCCCTTTCGTCGAAATATCCCCAAATTCTGATAGAACCTGCTTTCCATAGCCAAAAACAGAAAAAATATGTAGTTCAATTGAAGCATAACTTCATACACTTTTAGATGATACAATAGTGAAAATGAAACGAAAATATCGATCACAGCGCCCTCTTTCGTCGAAATATCTCCAAATTCTGATAGAATCTGCTTGTCATAGCCAAAAACATAGAAAAAAAATTAGGTTCAATTTGAAGCATAACTTCATACACTTTTCGATGATACAATGAAGACGGACAGACGGACGGACGGACAGACGGACAGACAGACATTTTGTAAAAACGTGTTTTTCGGAATCTCTGACCCCTAAAACGTGTAAATCCGTCGAAAACCGGAACTCGAAAAAAATTTCGATTACAATACTTTCTTCTATTATAGATAGAAGAAAGTAAAAAATTGATTCAATTATCTGCGTAACTTCATAAACTTTTCGGTGATACAATAGTGAAAATGGAACAAAAATATCGATTACAGCGCCCCCTTTCGTCGAAATATCCCCAAATTCTGATAGAACCTGCTTGCCATAGCCGAAAACATAGAAAAAAATGTGGTACAATTTGAAGCATAACTTCATACACTTTTCGATGTTACAATAGTGAAAATGGAACAAAAATATCGATCACAGCGCCCTCTTTCGTCGAAATATCCCCAAATTCTAATAGAATCTGCTTGTCATAGCCAAAAACATAGAAAAAAAATTAGGTTCAATTTGAAGCATAACTTCATACACTTTTCGATGATACAATGAAGACGGACAGACGGACAGACAGATATTTTGTAAAAACGTATTTTTCGGAATCTCTGACCCCTAAAACGTGTAAATCCGTTGAAAACCGGAAGTCGAAAAAAATTTCGATTACAATACTTTCTTCTATTATAGATAGAAGAAAGTAAAAAATTGATTCAATTATCTGCGTAACTTCATAAACTTTTCGATGATACAATAGTGAAAATGGAACAGAAATCGCTATCGTTTCGCCCCCTTTCGTCGAAATGTCCCCAAATTCGACTGGGACCGCAGTCTATAGCCAAAAACATATACAAAAAATTTGGTTTAATTATCTACATAACTTAATTAAACCCGTTTACCGATGAATTCTGTGGTCTTGTTTGAAAATATCATCCGCTCCCCCCCCCCTAAAATTTCAAACCGCTATATCTCCGCCATTTTTTAAGATAGAGGCAAACAAAAATTGCTCCGCATTCTCCGGATCAAGGCCGAACATTTAACGATAAAAGTTTTGGGATTTCTAATTTTTTTGTACATCTTTTTGAATTTGAAATCTTTAAATGGCTATCACAGCGCCCCCTTCCCTTCCGGCGAAATATCCCCACATTCAAATAGAACCTGCTGGCCACAGCCAAAAACATATAAAAAAAATTGGTTTAATTATCTGCATAACATCATACATTTTTCGATGATACAATAGTGAAAATCGAACAAAAATTGCGATCGCAGCGCCCCCTTTCGTCAAAATATGCACGAATTCAACCTGGACATGCAGGCTATACTCAAAAACATAGAAACAAAAATTGGTTCAATTAGCTGCATAATTTCATACACTTTTCGATGATACAATAGTGAAAATGGAACGAAAATATCGACAACAGCGCCCCCTTTCGTCGAAATATCCCCAAATTCTGATACAACCTGCTTTCCGTAGCCAAAAACATAGAAAAAATATGTGGTTCAATTTGAAGCATAACTTCATACACTTTTAGATGGTACAATAGTGAAAATGGAACGAAAATATCGATCACAGCGCCCTCTTTCCTCGAAATATCTCCAAATTCTGATAGAATCTGCTTGTCATAGCCAAAAACATAGAAAAAAAATTAGGTTCAATTTGAAGCATAACTTCATACACTTTTCGATGATACAATGAAGACGGACAGACGGACGGACGGACAGACGGACAGACAGACATTTTGTAAAAACGTGTTTTTCGGAATCTCTGACCCCTAAAACGTGTAAATCCGTCGAAAACCGGAACTCGAAAAAAATTTCGATTACAATACTTTCTTCTATTATAGATAGAAGAAAGTAAAAAATTGATTCAATTATCTGCGTAACTTCATAAACTTTTCGGTGATACAATAGTGAAAATGGAACAGAAATCGCTATCGTTACGCCCCCTTTCGTCGAAATGTCCCCAATTCGACTGGGACCGCAGTCTATAGCCAAAAACATATACAAAAAATTTGGTTTAATTATCTACATAACTTAATTAAACCCGTTTACCGATGAATTCTGCTGTCTTGTTTGAAAATGTCATCCGCTCCCCCCCCCCCCTAAAATTTAAAACCGCTATATCTCCGCCATTTTTTAAGATAGAGGGAAACAAAAATTGCTCCGCATTCTCCGGATCAAGGCCGAACATTTAACGAAAAAAGTTTTGGGATTTCTAATTTTTTTGTACATCTTTTTCAATTTGAAATCTTTAAATGGCTATCACAGCGCCCCCTTCCGGCGATAGTGGAAATGGGATACAATAGTGAAAATGGAACAAAAATATCGATGACAGCGCCCCCTTTCGTCGAAATATCCCCAAATTCTGATACAACCTGTTTGCCATAGCCAAAAACATAGAAAAAAAATGTGGTTCAATTTGAAGCATAACTTCATACACTTTTAGATGGTAAAATAGTGAAAATGGAACAAAAATATCGATCACAGCGCCCCCTTTCGTTGAAATATCCCCACATTCTGATAGAACCTGCGTGCCATAGCCAAAAACATAAAAAAAAAATTTGGTTGAATTTGAAGCATAACTTCATACACTTTTAGATGGTACAATAGTGAAAATGGAACAAAAATATCGATGACAGCGCCCCCTTTCGTCGAAATATCCCCAAATTCTGATAGAACCTGCTTGCCATAGCCAAAAGCATAGAAAAAAATGTCGTTCAATTTGAAGCATAACTTCATACACTTTTAGATGGTACAATAGTGAAAATGGAACAAAAATATCGATTACAGCGCCCCCTTTCGTCGAAATATCCCCAAATTCTGATAGAACCTGCTTGCCATAGCCAAAAGCATAGAAAAAAATGTGGTTCAATTTGAAGCATAACTTCATACACTTTTAGATGGTACAATAGTGAAAATGGAACAAAAATATCGATCACAGCGCCCCCTTTCGTCGAAATATCCCCAAATTCTGACAGAACCTGCTTGCCATAGCCAAAAACAGAAAAAATATGTGGTTCAATTTGAAGCATAACTTCATACACTTTTAGATGGTACAATAGTGAAAATGAAACGAAAATATCGACAACAGCGCCCCCTTTCGTCGAAATATCCCCAAATTCTGATACAACCTGCTTTCCGTAGCCAAAAACATAGAAAAAATATGTGGTTCAATTTGAAGCATAACTTCATACACTTTTAGATGGTACAATAGTGAAAATGGAACGAAAATATCGATCACAGCGCCCTCTTTCCTCGAAATATCTCCAAATTCTGATAGAATCTGCTTGTCATAGCCAAAAAGATAGAAAAAAAATTAGGTTCAATTTGAAGCATAACTTCATACACTTTTCGATGATACAATGAAGACGGACAGACGGACGGACGGACAGACGGACAGACAGACATTTTGTAAAAACGTGTTTTTCGGAATCTCTGACCCCTAAAACGTGTAAATCCGTCGAAAACCGGAACTCGAAAAAAATTTCGATTACAATACTTTCTTCTATTATAGATAGAAGAAAGTAAAAAATTGATTCAATTATCTGCGTAACTTCATAAACTTTTCGGTGATACAATAGTGAAAATGGAACAGAAATCGCTATCGTTACGCCCCCTTTCGTCGAAATGTCCGCAATTCAACTGGGACCGCAGTCTATAGCCAAAAACATATACAAAAAATTTGGTTTAATTATCTACATAACTTAATTAAACCCGTTTACCGATGAATTCTGCTGTCTTGTTTGAAAATGTCATCCGCTCCCCCCCCCCCCAAAATTTAAAACCGCTATATCTCCGCCATTTTTTAAGATAGAGGGAAACAAAAATTGCTCCGCATTCTCCGGATCAAGGCCGAACATTTAACGAAAAAAGTTTTGGGATTTCTAATTTTTTTGTACATCTTTTTCAATTTGAAATCTTTAAATGGCTATCACAGCGCCCCCTTCCGGCGATAGTGGAAATGGGATACAATAGTGAAAATGGAACAAAAATATCGATGACAGCGCCCCCTTTCGTCGAAATATCCCCAAATTCTGATACAACCTGTTTGCCATAGCCAAAAACATAGAAAAAAAATGTGGTTCAATTTGAAGCATAACTTCATACACTTTTAGATGGTAAAATAGTGAAAATGGAACAAAAATATCGATCACAGCGCCCCCTTTCGTTGAAATATCCCCACATTCTGATAGAACCTGCGTGCCATAGCCAAAAACATAAAAAAAAAATTTGGTTGAATTTGAAGCATAACTTCATACACTTTTAGATGGTACAATAGTGAAAATGGAACAAAAATATCGATGACAGCGCCCCCTTTCGTCGAAATATCCCCAAATTCTGATAGAACCTGCTTGCCATAGCCAAAAGCATAGAAAAAAATGTCGTTCAATTTGAAGCATAACTTCATACACTTTTAGATGGTACAATAGTGAAAATGGAACAAAAATATCGATTACAGCGCCCCCTTTCGTCGAAATATCCCCAAATTCTGACAGAACCTGCTTGCCATAGCCAAAAACAGAAAAAATATGTGGTTCAATTTGAAGCATAACTTCATACACTTTTAGATGGTACAATAGTGAAAATGAAACGAAAATATCGACAACAGCGCCCCCTTTCGTCGAAATATCCCCAAATTCTGATACAACCTGCTTTCCGTAGCCAAAAACATAGAAAAAATATGTGGTTCAATTTGAAGCATAACTTCATACACTTTTAGATGGTACAATAGTGAAAATGGAACGAAAATATCGATCACAGCGCCCTCTTTCCTCGAAATATCTCCAAATTCTGATAGAATCTGCTTGTCATAGCCAAAAACATAGAAAAAAAATTAGGTTCAATTTGAAGCATAACTTCATACACTTTTCGATGATACAATGAAGACGGACAGACGGACGGACGGACAGACGGACAGACAGACATTTTGTAAAAACGTGTTTTTCGGAATCTCTGACCCCTAAAACGTGTAAATCCGTCGAAAACCGGAACTCGAAAAAAATTTCGATTACAATACTTTCTTCTATTATAGATAGAAGAAAGTAAAAAATTGATTCAATTATCTGCGTAACTTCATAAACTTTTCGGTGATACAATAGTGAAAATGGAACAGAAATCGCTATCGTTACGCCCCCTTTCGTCGAAATGTCCCCAATTCGACTGGGACCGCAGTCTATAGCCAAAAACATATACAAAAAATTTGGTTTAATTATCTACATAACTTAATTAAACCCGTTTACCGATGAATTCTGCTGTCTTGTTTGAAAATGTCATCCGCTCCCCCCCCCCCCCCTAAAATTTAAAACCGCTATATCTCCGCCATTTTTTAAGATAGAGGGAAACAAAAATTGCTCCGCATTCTCCGGATCAAGGCCGAACATTTAACGAAAAAAGTTTTGGGATTTCTAATTTTTTTGTACATCTTTTTCAATTTGAAATCTTTAAATGGCTATCACAGCGCCCCCTTCCGGCGATAGTGGAAATGGGATACAATAGTGAAAATGGAACAAAAATATCGATGACAGCGCCCCCTTTCGTCGAAATATCCCCAAATTCTGATACAACCTGTTTGCCATAGCCAAAAACATAGAAAAAAAATGTGGTTCAATTTGAAGCATAACTTCATACACTTTTAGATGGTAAAATAGTGAAAATGGAACAAAAATATCGATCACAGCGCCCCCTTTCGTTGAAATATCCCCACATTCTGATAGAACCTGCGTGCCATAGCCAAAAACATAAAAAAAAAATTTGGTTGAATTTGAAGCATAACTTCATACACTTTTAGATGGTACAATAGTGAAAATGGAACAAAAATATCGATGACAGCGCCCCCTTTCGTCGAAATATCCCCAAATTCTGATAGAACCTGCTTGCCATAGCCAAAAGCATAGAAAAAAATGTCGTTCAATTTGAAGCATAACTTCATACACTTTTAGATGGTACAATAGTGAAAATGGAACAAAAATATCGATTACAGCGCCCCCTTTCGTCGAAATATCCCCAAATTCTGATAGAACCTGCTTGCCATAGCCAAAAGCATAGAAAAAAATGTGGTTCAATTTGAAGCATAACTTCATACACTTTTAGATGGTACAATAGTGAAAATGGAACAAAAATATCGATCACAGCGCCCCCTTTCGTCGAAATATCCCCAAATTCTGACAGAACCTGCTTGCCATAGCCAAAAACAGAAAAAATATGTGGTTCAATTTGAAGCATAACTTCATACACTTTTAGATGGTACAATAGTGAAAATGAAACGAAAATATCGACAACAGCGCCCCCTTTCGTCGAAATATCCCCAAATTCTGATACAACCTGCTTTCCGTAGCCAAAAACATAGAAAAAATATGTGGTTCAATTTGAAGCATAACTTCATACACTTTTAGATGGTACAATAGTGAAAATGGAACGAAAATATCGATCACAGCGCCCTCTTTCCTCGAAATATCTCCAAATTCTGATAGAATCTGCTTGTCATAGCCAAAAAGATAGAAAAAAAATTAGGTTCAATTTGAAGCATAACTTCATACACTTTTCGATGATACAATGAAGACGGACAGACGGACGGACGGACAGACGGACAGACAGACATTTTGTAAAAACGTGTTTTTCGGAATCTCTGACCCCTAAAACGTGTAAATCCGTCGAAAACCGGAACTCGAAAAAAATTTCGATTACAATACTTTCTTCTATTATAGATAGAAGAAAGTAAAAAATTGATTCAATTATCTGCGTAACTTCATAAACTTTTCGGTGATACAATAGTGAAAATGGAACAGAAATCGCTATCGTTACGCCCCCTTTCGTCGAAATGTCCGCAATTCAACTGGGACCGCAGTCTATAGCCAAAAACATATACAAAAAATTTGGTTTAATTATCTACATAACTTAATTAAACCCGTTTACCGATGAATTCTGCTGTCTTGTTTGAAAATGTCATCCGCTCCCCCCCCCCCCAAAATTTAAAACCGCTATATCTCCGCCATTTTTTAAGATAGAGGGAAACAAAAATTGCTCCGCATTCTCCGGATCAAGGCCGAACATTTAACGAAAAAAGTTTTGGGATTTCTAATTTTTTTGTACATCTTTTTCAATTTGAAATCTTTAAATGGCTATCACAGCGCCCCCTTCCGGCGATAGTGGAAATGGGATACAATAGTGAAAATGGAACAAAAATATCGATCACAGCGCCCCCTTTCGTTGAAATATCCCCACATTCTGATAGAACCTGCGTGCCATAGCCAAAAACATAAAAAAAAAATTTGGTTGAATTTGAAGCATAACTTCATACACTTTTAGATGGTACAATAGTGAAAATGGAACAAAAATATCGATGACAGCGCCCCCTTTCGTCGAAATATCCCCAAATTCTGATAGAACCTGCTTGCCATAGCCAAAAGCATAGAAAAAAATGTCGTTCAATTTGAAGCATAACTTCATACACTTTTAGATGGTACAATAGTGAAAATGGAACAAAAATATCGATTACAGCGCCCCCTTTCGTCGAAATATCCCCAAATTCTGATAGAACCTGCTTGCCATAGCCAAAAGCATAGAAAAAAATGTGGTTCAATTTGAAGCATAACTTCATACACTTTTAGATGGTACAATAGTGAAAATGGAACAAAAATATCGATCACAGCGCCCCCTTTCGTCGAAATATCCCCAAATTCTGACAGAACCTGCTTGCCATAGCCAAAAACAGAAAAAATATGTGGTTCAATTTGAAGCATAACTTCATACACTTTTAGATGGTACAATAGTGAAAATGAAACGAAAATATCGACAACAGCGCCCCCTTTCGTCGAAATATCCCCAAATTCTGATACAACCTGCTTTCCGTAGCCAAAAACATAGAAAAAATATGTGGTTCAATTTGAAGCATAACTTCATACACTTTTAGATGGTACAATAGTGAAAATGGAACGAAAATATCGATCACAGCGCCCTCTTTCCTCGAAATATCTCCAAATTCTGATAGAATCTGCTTGTCATAGCCAAAAAGATAGAAAAAAAATTAGGTTCAATTTGAAGCATAACTTCATACACTTTTCGATGATACAATGAAGACGGACAGACGGACGGACGGACAGACGGACAGACAGACATTTTGTAAAAACGTGTTTTTCGGAATCTCTGACCCCTAAAACGTGTAAATCCGTCGAAAACCGGAACTCGAAAAAAATTTCGATTACAATACTTTCTTCTATTATAGATAGAAGAAAGTAAAAAATTGATTCAATTATCTGCGTAACTTCATAAACTTTTCGGTGATACAATAGTGAAAATGGAACAGAAATCGCTATCGTTACGCCCCCTTTCGTCGAAATGTCCGCAATTCAACTGGGACCGCAGTCTATAGCCAAAAACATATACAAAAAATTTGGTTTAATTATCTACATAACTTAATTAAACCCGTTTACCGATGAATTCTGCTGTCTTGTTTGAAAATGTCATCCGCTCCCCCCCCCCCCCAAAATTTAAAACCGCTATATCTCCGCCATTTTTTAAGATAGAGGGAAACAAAAATTGCTCCGCATTCTCCGGATCAAGGCCGAACATTTAACGAAAAAAGTTTTGGGATTTCTAATTTTTTTGTACATCTTTTTCAATTTGAAATCTTTAAATGGCTATCACAGCGCCCCCTTCCGGCGATAGTGGAAATGGGATACAATAGTGAAAATGGAACAAAAATATCGATGACAGCGCCCCCTTTCGTCGAAATATCCCCAAATTCTGATACAACCTGTTTGCCATAGCCAAAAACATAGAAAAAAAATGTGGTTCAATTTGAAGCATAACTTCATACACTTTTAGATGGTAAAATAGTGAAAATGGAACAAAAATATCGATGACAGCGCCCCCTTTCGTCGAAATATCCCCAAATTCTGATAGAACCTGCGTGCCATAGCCAAAAACATAAAAAAAAAATTTGGTTGAATTTGAAGCATAACTTCATACACTTTTAGATGGTACAATAGTGAAAATGGAACAAAAATATCGATTACAGCGCCCCCTTTCGTCGAAATATCCCCAAATTCTGATAGAACCTGCTTGCCATAGCCAAAAGCATAGAAAAAAATGTGGTTCAATTTGAAGCATAACTTCATACACTTTTAGATGGTACAATAGTGAAAATGGAACAAAAAATATCGATTACAGCGCCCCCTTTCGTCGAAATATCCCCAAATTCTGATAGAACCTGCTTGCCATAGCCAAAAACATAGAAAAAAATGTGGTTCAATTTGAAGCATAACTTCATACACTTTTAGATGGTACAATAGTGAAAATGGAACAAAAATATTGATTACAGCGCCCCCTTTCGTCGAAATATCCTCAAATTCTGATAGAACCTGCTTGTCATAGCCAAAAACATAGAAAAAAATTAGGTTCAATTTGAAGCATAACTTCATAAACTTTTCGATGATACAATAGTGAAAATGGAACAGAAATCGCTATCGTTACGCCCCCTTTCGTCGAAATGTCCCCAATTCGACTGGGACCGCAGTCTATAGCCAAAAACATATACAAAAAATTTGGTTTAATTATCTACATAATTTAATTAAACCCGTTTACCGATGAATTCTGCTGTCTTGTTTGAAAGTGTCATCCGCTCCCCCCCCCCCCTAAAATTTCAAACCGCTATATCTCCGCCATTTTTTAAGATAGGGGGAAACAAAAATTGCTCCGCATTCTCCGGATCAAGGCCGAACATTTAACGAAAAAAGTTTTGGGATTTTTAATTTTTTTGTACATCTTTTTCAATTTGAAATGTTTAAATGGCTATCACAGCGCCCCCTTCCGGCGATAGTGGAAATGGGATACAATAGTGAAAATGGAACAAAAATATCGATGACAGCGCCCCCTTTCGTCGAAATATCCCCAAATTCTGATACAACCTGTTTGCCATAGCCAAAAAATTAGAAAAAAAATGTGGTTCAATTTGAAGCATAACTTCTTACACTTTTAGATGGTAAAATAGTGAAAATGGAACAAAAATATCGATGACAGCGCCCCCTTTCGTCGAAATATCCCCAAATTCTGATACAACCTGTTTGCCATAGCCAAAAACATAGAAAAAAAATTTGGTTGAATTTGAAGCATAACTTCATACACTTTTAGATGGTACAATAGTGAAAATGGAACATAAATATCGATTACAGCGCCCCCTTTCGTCGAAATATCCCCAAATTCTGATAGAACCTGCTTGCCATAGCCAAAAACTTAGAAAAAAAATTAGGTTCAATTTGAAGCATAACTTCATACACTTTTAGATGGTACAATAGTGAAAATGGAACAAAAATATCGATGACAGCGCCCCCTTTCGTCGAAATATCCCCAAATTCTGATAGAACCTGCTTGCCATAGCCAAAAGCATAGAAAAAAATGTGGTTCAATTTGAAGCATAACTTCATACACTTTTAGATGGTACAATAGTGAAAATGGAACAAAAATATCGATAACAGCGCCCCCTTTCGTCGAAATATCCCCAAATTCTGATAGAACCTGCTTGCCATAGCCAAAAGCATAGAAAAAAATGTGGTTCAATTTGAAGCATAACTTCATACACTTTTAGATGGTACAATAGTGAAAATGGAACAAAAATATCGATCACAGCGCCCCCTTTCGTCGAAATATCCCCAAATTCTGACAGAACCTGCTTGCCATAGCCAAAAACATAGAAAAAAATGTGGTTCAATTTGAAGCATAAATTCATACACTTTTAGATGGTACAATAGTGAAAAAGGAACAAAAATATCGCTTACAGCGCCCCCTTTCGTCGAAATATCCACAAATTCTGATAGAAGCTGCTTGTCATAGCCAAAAACATAGAAAAAAATTAGGTTCAATTTGAAGCATAACTTTATACACTTTTCGATGATACAATGAAGACGGACAGACGGACAGACGGACGGACGGACAGACGGACAGACAGACATTTTGTAAAAACGTATTTTTCGGAATCTCTGACCCCTAAAACGTGTAAATCCGTCGAAAACCGGAAGTCGAAAAAAATTTCGATTACAATACTTTCTTCTATTATAGATAGAAGAAAGTAAAAAATTGATTCAATTATCTGCGTAACTTCATAAACTTTTCGATGATACAATAGTGAAAATGGAACAGAAATCGCTATCGTTTCGCCCCCTTTCGTCGAAATGTCCCCAAATTCGACGGGACCGCAGTCTATAGCCAAAAACATATACAAAAAATTTGGTTTAATTATCTACATAACTTAATTAAACCCGTTTACCGATGAATTCTGCTGTCTTGTTTCAAAATGTCATCCGCTCCCCCCCCCGCCCCTAAAATTTCAAACCGCTATATCTCCGCCATTTTTTAAGATAGAGGCAAACAAAAATTGCTCCGCATTCTCCGGATCAAGGCCGAACATTTAACGATAAAAGTTTTGGGATTTCTAATTTTTTTGTACATCTTTTTGAATTTGAAATCTTTAAATGGCTATCACAGCGCCCCCTTCCCTTCCGGCGAAATATCCCCACATTCAAGTAGAACCTGCTGGCCACAGCCAAAAACATATAAAAAAAATTGGTTTAATTATCTGCATAACATCATACCTTTTTTGATGATACAATAGTGAAAATCGAACAAAAATTGCGATCGCAGCGCCCCCTTTCGTCGAAATATGCACGAATTCAACCTGGACATGCAGGCTATAGTCAAAAACATAGAAACAAAAATTGGTTCAATTAGCTGCATAACTTCATACACTTTTCGATGATACAATAGTGAAAATGGAACGAAAATATCGACAACAGCGCCCCCTTTCGTCGAAATATCCCCAAATTCTGATAGAACCTGCTTTCCATAGCCAAAAACATAGAAAAAATATGTGGTTCAATTTGAAGCATAACTTCATACACTTTTAGATGGTACAATAGTGAAAATGGAACAAAAATATCGATTACAGCGCCCCCTTTCGTCGAAGTATCCCCAAATTCTGATAGAACCTGCTTGCCATAGCCAAAAACTTTGAAAAAAAAAATTGGTTCAATTTGAAGCATAATTTCATAAACTTTTAGATGGTACAATAGTGAAAATGGAACGAAAATATCGATCACAGCGCCCCCTTTCGTCGAAATATCCCCAAATTCTGATAGAACCTGCTTGCCATAGCCAAAAACATAGAAAAAGAATTAGGTTCAATTTGAATCGTAAATTCATACACTTTTCGATGGTACAATAGTGAAAATGGAACAAAAATATCGATCACAGCGCCCTCTTTCGTCGAAATATCCCCAAATTCTAATAGAATCTGCTTTCCATAGCCAAAAACATAGAAAAAAAATGTGGTACAATTTGAAGCATAACTTCATACACTTTTAGATGGTACAATGAAGACGAACAGACGGACAGACGGACAGACAGACATTTTGTAAAAACATGTTTTTCGGAATCTCTGACCCCTAAAACGAGTAAATCCGTGGAAAACCGGAAGTCGAAAAAAATTTCGATTACAATACTTTCTTCTATTATAGATAGAAAAAAGTAAAAATTGGTTTAATTATCTGCATAACATCATACATTTTTCGATGATACAATAGTGAAAATCGAACAAAAATTGCGATCGCAGCGCCCCCTTTCGTCGAAATATGCACGAATTCAACCTGGACATGCAGGCTATAGTCAAAAACATAGAAACAAAATTTGGTTCCATTATCTGCATAACTTCATACACTTTTCGATGATACAATAGTGAAAATGGAACGAAAATATCGACAACAGCGCCCTCTTTCGTCGAAATATCCCCAAATTCCGATAGAACCTGCTTTCCATAGCCAAAAACTTAGAAAAAGAATTAGGTTCAATTTGAAGCGTGACTTCATACACTTTTCGATGGTACAATAGTGAAAATGGAACAAAAATATCGATCACAGCGCCCTCTTTCGTCGAAATATCCCCAAATTCTAATAGAATCTGCTTGTCATAGCCAAAAACATAGAAAAAAATTAGGTTCAATTTGAAGCACAACTTCATACACTTTTCGATGATACAATGAAGACGGACAGACGGACAGACGGACAGACAGACATTTTGTAAAAACGTGTTTTTCGGAATCTCTGACCCCTAAAACGTGTAAATCCGTCGAAAACCGGAAGTCGAAAAAAATTTCGATTACAATACTTTCTTCTATTATAGATAGAAGAAAGTAAAAAATTGATTCAATTATCTGCGTAACTTCATAAACTTTTCGATGATACAATAGTGAAAATGGAACAGAAATCGCTATCGTTACGCCCCCTTTCGTCGAAATGTCCCCAAATTCGACTGGGACCGCAGTCTATAGCCAAAAACATATACAAAAAATTTGGTTTAATTATCTACATAACTTAATTAAACCCGTTTACCGATGAATTCTGTTGTCTTGTTTGAAAATGTCATCCTCTCTCCCCCCCCCCTAAAATTTCAAACCGCTATATCTCCGCCATTTTTTAAGATAGAGGCAAACAAAAATTGCTCCGCATTCTCCGGATCAAGGCCGAACATTTAACGATAAAAGTTTTGGGATTTCTAATTTTTTTGTACATCTTTTTGAATTTGAAATCTTTAAATGGCTATCACAGCGCCCCCTTCCCTTCCGGCGAAATATCCCCACATTCAAGTAGAACCTGCTGGCCACAGCCAAAAACATATAAAAAAATTGGTTTAATTATCTGCATAACATCATACCTTTTTTGATGATACAATAGTGAAAATCGAACAAAAATTGCGATCGCAGCGCCCCCTTTCGTCGAAATATGCACGAATTCAACCTGGACATGCAGGCTATAGTCAAAAACATAGAAACAAAAATTGGTTCAATTAGCTGCATAACTTCATACACTTTTCGATGATACAATAGTGAAAATGGAACGAAAATATCGACAACAGCGGCCCCTTTCGTCGAAATATCCCCAAATTCTGATAGAACCTGCTTTCCATAGCCAAAAACATAGAAAAAATATGTGGTTCAATTTGAAGCATAACTTCATACACTTTTAGATGTTACAATAGTGAAAATGGAACAAAAATATCGATTACAGCGCCCCCTTTCGTCGAAGTATCCCCAAATTCTGATAGAACCTGCTTGCCATAGCCAAAAACTTTGAAAAAAAAAAATTGGTTCAATTTGAAGCATAACTTCATACACTTTTAGATGGTACAATAGTGAAAATGGAACGAAAATATCGATCACAGCGCCCCCTTTCGTCGAAATATCCCCAAATTCTGATAGAACCTGCTTGCCATAGCCAAAAACTTAGAAAAAGAATTAGGTTCAATTTGAAGCGTAAATTCATACACTTTTCGATGGTACAATAGTGAAAATGGAACAAAAATATCGATCACAGCGCCCTCTTTCGTCGAAATATCCCCAAATTCTAATAGAATCTGCTTTCCATAGCCAAAAACATAGAAAAAAAATGTGGTACAATTTGAAGCATAACTTCATACACTTTTAGATGGTACAATGAAGACGAACAGACGGACAGACGGACAGACAGACATTTTGTAAAAACATGTTTTTCGGAATCTCTGACCCCTAAAACGAGTAAATCCGTGGAAAACCGGAAGTCGAAAAAAATTTCGATTACAATACTTTCTTCTATTATAGATAGAAAAAAGTAAAAATTGGTTTAATTATCTGCATAACATCATACATTTTTCGATGATACAATAGTGAAAATCGAACAAAAATTGCGATCGCAGCGCCCCCTTTAGTCGAAATATGCACGAATTCAACCTGGACATGCAGGCTATAGTCAAAAACATAGAAACAAAATTTGGTTCCATTATCTGCATAACTTCATACACTTTTCGATGATACAATAGTGAAAATGGAACGAAAATATCGACAACAGCGCCCTCTTTCGTCGAAATATCCCCAAATTCTGATAGAACCTGCTTTCCATAGCCAAAAACTTAGAAAAAGAATTAGGTTCAATTTGAAGCGTGACTTCATACACTTTTCGATGGTACAATAGTGAAAATGGAACAAAAATATCGATCACAGCGCCCTCTTTCGTCGAAATATCCCCAAATTCTAATAGAATCTGCTTGTCATAGCCAAAAACATAGAAAAAAATTAGGTTCAATTTGAAGCACAACTTCATACACTTTTCGATGATACAATGAAGACGGACAGACAGACATTTTGTAAAAACGTGTTTTTCGGAATCTCTGACCCCTAAAACGTGTAAATCCGTCGAAAACCGGAAGTCGAAAAAAATTTCGATTACAATACTTTCTTCTATTATAGATAGAAGAAAGTAAAAAATTGATTCAATTATCTGCGTAACTTCATAAACTTTTCGATGATACAATAGTGAAAATGGAACAGAAATCGCTATCGTTACGCCCCCTTTCGTCGAAATGTCCCCAAATTCGACTGGGACCGCAGTCTATAGCCAAAAACATATACAAAAAATTTGGTTTAATTATCTACATAACTTAATTAAACCCGTTTACCGATGAATTCTGCTGTCTTGTTTGAAAATGTCATCCGCTCCCCCCCCCCCTCTAAAATTTCAAACCGCTATATCTCCGCCATTTTTTAAGATAGAGGCAAACAAAAATTGCTCCGCATTCTCCGGATCAAGGCCGAACATTTAACGATAAAAGTTTTGGGATTTCTAATTTTTTTGTACATCTTTTTGAATTTGAAATCTTTAAATGGCTATCACAGCGCCCCCTTCCCTTCCGGCGAAATATCCCCACATTCAAGTAGAACCTGCTGGCCACAGCCAAAAACATATAAAAAAAATTGGTTTAATTATCTGCATAACATCATACATTTTTCGATGATACAATAGTGAAAATCGAACAAAAATTGCGATCGCAGCGCCCCCTTTCGTCGAAATATGCACGAATTCAACCTGGACATGCAGGCTATAGTCAAAAACATAGAAACAAAAATTGGTTCAATTAGCTGCATAACTTCATACACTTTTCGATGATACAATAGTGAAAATGGAACGAAAATATCGACAACAGCGCCCCCTTTCGTCGAAATATCCCCAAATTCTGATAGAACCTGCTTTCCATAGCCAAAAACATAGAAAAAATATGTGGTTCAATTTGAAGCATAACTTCATACACTTTTAGATGGTACAATAGTGAAAATGGAACAAAAATATCGATTTCAGCGCCCCCTTTCGTCGAAGTATCCCCAAATTCTGATAGAACCTGCTTGCCATAGCCAAAAACATAGAAAAAAAATGTGGTTCAATTTGAAGCATAACTTCATACACTTTTACATGGTACAATAGTGAAAATGGAACGAAAATATCGATCACAGCGCCCCCTTTCGTCGAAATATCCCCAAATTCTGATAGAACCTGCTTGCCATAGCCAAAAACATAGAAAAAAAAATGTGGTTCAATTTGAAGCATAACTTCATACACTTTTAGATGGTACAATAGTGAAAATGGAACAAAAATATCGATCACAGCGCCCTCTTTCGTCGAAATATACCCAAATTCTGATAGATCCTGCTTTCCATAGCCAAAAACTTAGAAAAAGAATTAGGTTCAATTTGAAGCGTAAATTCATACACTTTTCGATGGTACAATAGTGAAAATGGAACAAAAATATCGATCACAGCGCCCTCTTTCGTCGAAATATCCCCAAATTCTAATAGAATCTGCTTTCCATAGCCAAAAACATAGAAAAAAAATGTGGTACAATTTGAAGCATAACTTCATACACTTTTAGATGGTACAATGAAGACGAACAGACGGACAGACAGACATTTTGTAAAAACATGTTTTTCGGAATCTCTGACCCCTAAAACGAGTAAATCCGTGGAAAACCGGAAGTCGAAAAAAATTTCGATTACAATACTTTCTTCTATTATAGATAGAAAAAAGTAAAAATTGGTTTAATTATCTGCATAACATCATACATTTTTCGATGATACAATAGTGAAAATCGAACAAAAATTGCGATCGCAGCGCCCCCTTTCGTCGAAATATGCACGAATTCAACCTGGACATGCAGGCTATAGTCAAAAACTTAGAAACAAAATTTGGTTCCATTATCTGCATAACTTCATACACTTTTCGATGATACAATAGTGAAAATGGAACGAAAATATCGACAACAGCGCCCTCTTTCGTCGAAATATCCCCAAATTCTGATAGAACCTGCTTTCCATAGCCAAAAACTTAGAAAAAGAATTAGGTTCAATTTGAAGCGTAACTTCATACACTTTTCGATGGTACAATAGTGAAAATGGAACAAAAATATCGATCACAGCGCCCTCTTTCGTCGAAATATCCCCAAATTCTAATAGAATCTGCTTGTCATAGCCAAAAACATAGAAAAAAATTAGGTTCAATTTGAAGCATAACTTCATACACTTTTCGATGATACAATGAAGACGGACAGACGGACAGACGGACAGACAGACATTTTGTAAAAACGTGTTTTTCGGAATCTCTGACCCCTAAAACGTGTAAATCCGTCGAAAACCGGAAGTCGAAAAAAATTTCGATTACAATACTTTCTTCTATTATAGATAGAAGAAAGTAAAAAATTGATTCAATTATCTGCGTAACTTCATAAACTTTTCGATGATACAATAGTGAAAATGGAACAGAAATCGCTATCGTTACGCCCCCTTTCGTCGAAATGTCCCCAAATTCGACTGGGACCGCAGTCTATAGCCAAAAACATATACAAAAAATTTGGTTTAATTATCTACATAACTTAATTAAACCCGTTTACCGATGAATTCTGTTGTCTTGTTTGAAAATGTCATCCGCTCTCCCCCCCCCCCCCCCCTAAAATTTCAAACCGCTATATCTCCGCCATTTTTTAAGATAGAGGCAAACAAAAATTGCTCCGCATTCTCCGGATCAAGGCCGAACATTTAACGATAAAAGTTTTGGGATTTCTAATTTTTTTGTACATCTTTTTGAATTTGAAATCTTTAAATGGCTATCACAGCGCCCCCTTCCCTTCCGGCGAAATATCCCCACATTCAAGTAGAACCTGCTGGCCACAGCCAAAAACATATAAAAAAAATTGGTTTAATTATCTGCATAACATCATACCTTTTTTGATGATACAATAGTGAAAATCGAACAAAAATTGCGATCGCAGCGCCCCCTTTCGTCGAAATATGCACGAATTCAACCTGGACATGCAGGCTATAGTCAAAAACATAGAAACAAAAATTGGTTCAATTAGCTGCATAACTTCATACACTTTTCGATGATACAATAGTGAAAATGGAACGAAAATATCGACAACAGCGGCCCCTTTCGTTGAAATATCCCCAAATTCTGATAGAACCTGCTTTCCATAGCCAAAAACATAGAAAAAATATGTGGTTCAATTTGAAGCATAACTTCATACACTTTTAGATGTTACAATAGTGAAAATGGAACAAAAATATCGATTACAGCGCCCCCTTTCGTCGAACTATCCCCAAATTCTGATAGAACCTGCTTGCCATAGCCAAAAACTTTGAAAAAAAAAAATTGGTTCAATTTGAAGCATAACTTCATACACTTTTAGATGGTACAATAGTGAAAATGGAACGAAAATATCGATCACAGCGCCCCCTTTCGTCGAAATATCCCCAAATTCTGATAGAACCTGCTTGCCATAGCCAAACACTTAGAAAAAGAATTAGGTTCAATTTGAAGCGTAAATTCATACACTTTTCGATGGTACAATAGTGAAAATGGAACAAAAATATCGATCACAGCGCCCTCTTTCGTCGAAATATCCCCAAATTCTAATAGAATCTGCTTTCCATAGCCAAAAACATAGAAAAAAAATGTGGTACAATTTGAAGCATAACTTCATACACTTTTAGATGGTACAATGAAGACGAACAGACGGACAGACGGACAGACAGACATTTTGTAAAAACATGTTTTTCGGAATCTCTGACCCCTAAAACGAGTAAATCCGTGGAAAACCGGAAGTCGAAAAAAATTTCGATTACAATACTTTCTTCTATTATAGATAGAAAAAAGTAAAAATTGGTTTAATTATCTGCATAACATCATACATTTTTCGATGATACAATAGTGAAAATCGAACAAAAATTGCGATCGCAGCGCCCCCTTTAGTCGAAATATGCACGAATTCAACCTGGACATGCAGGCTATAGTCAAAAACATAGAAACAAAATTTGGTTCCATTATCTGCATAACTTCATACACTTTTCGATGATACAATAGTGAAAATGGAACGAAAATATCGACAACAGCGCCCTCTTTCGTCGAAATATCCCCAAATTCTGATAGAACCTGCTTTCCATAGCCAAAAACTTAGAAAAAGAATTAGGTTCAATTTGAAGCGTGACTTCATACACTTTTCGATGGTACAATAGTGAAAATGGAACAAAAATATCGATCACAGCGCCCTCTTTCGTCGAAATATCCCCAAATTCTAATAGAATCTGCTTGTCATAGCCAAAAACATAGAAAAAAATTAGGTTCAATTTGAAGCACAACTTCATACACTTTTCGATGATACAATGAAGACGGACAGACGGACAGACGGACAGACAGACATTTTGTAAAAATGTGTTTTTCGGAATCTCTGACCCCTAAAACGTGTAAATCCGTCGAAAACCGGAAGTCGAAAAAAATTTCGATTACAATACTTTCTTCTATTATAGATAGAAGAAAGTAAAAAATTGATTCAATTATCTGCGTAACTTCATAAACTTTTCGATGATACAATAGTGAAAATGGAACAGAAATCGCTATCGTTACGCCCCCTTTCGTCGAAATGTCCCCAAATTCGACTGGGACCGCAGTCTATAGCCAAAAACATATACAAAAAATTTGGTTTAATTATCTACATAACTTAATTAAACCCGTTTACCGATGAATTCTGCTGTCTTGTTTGAAAATGTCATCCGCTCCCCCCCCCCCCTCTAAAATTTCAAACCGCTATATCTCCGCCATTTTTTAAGATAGAGGCAAACAAAAATTGCTCCGCATTCTCCGGATCAAGGCCGAACATTTAACGATAAAAGTTTTGGGATTTCTAATTTTTTTGTACATCTTTTTGAATTTGAAATCTTTAAATGGCTATCACAGCGCCCCCTTCCCTTCCGGCGAAATATCCCCACATTCAAGTAGAACCTGCTGGCCACAGCCAAAAACATATAAAAAAAATTGGTTTAATTATCTGCATAACATCATACCTTTTTTGATGATACAATAGTGAAAATCGAACAAAAATTGCGATCGCAGCGCCCCCTTTCGTCGAAATATGCACGAATTCAACCTGGACATGCAGGCTATAGTCAAAAACATAGAAACAAAAATTGGTTCAATTAGCTGCATAACTTCATACACTTTTCGATGATACAATAGTGAAAATGGAACGAAAATATCGACAACAGCGCCCCCTTTCGTCGAAATATCCCCAAATTCTGATAGAACCTGCTTTCCATAGCCAAAAACATAGAAAAAATATGTGGTTCAATTTGAAGCATAACTTCATACACTTTTAGATGGTACAATAGTGAAAATGGAACAAAAATATCGATCACAGCGCCCTCTTTCGTCGAAATATCCCCACATTCTGATAGACCCTGCATGCCATAGCCAAAAACATAGAAAAAAATTTGGTTGAATTTGAAGCATAACTTCATACACTTTTAGATGGTACAATGAAGACGGACAGACGGAACGGCGGACAGACAGACATTTTATAAAAACATGTTTTTCGGAATCTCTGACCCCTAAAACGAGTAAATCCGTCGAAAACCGGAAGTCGAAAAAAAATTCGATTACAATACTTTCTTCTATTATAGATAGAAGAAAGTAAAAAATGAGTGAGAGCGACAGGTGAAAATAGTCTTACTGTTTTACAATTTTTAACAGATTGACTAGTTTTGTGTAGTTTTAAAAGCATTTTTTAAGAGTTTTAGACATGTATACTGCTCGTTTATATGTTTGAAAATAAAATAAAATTATGTCTGTGAAAATGGATAGTGCAATGAATTAATATATTAAAAATGACATTGTGAACGATAATAGATAAAAAAAATATTTTTATGCATGTTAAAATTATTATTGTTTTATAAAAAAAAAAAAAAAAAAAAAAAAAAAAAAAACATGTATGATGGATGATTGTAAATGCATTATACAGGGTCATCGAAAAAACTGTCCCTGATTCTGAATTAAAATAACTAAGGCCTTAATAAAGATAAATCATTTATTTTCACACTGTTAGATTGGAAAAATCTGTGAGGTTTTTTTTTCTTTGCATTACTTAGAAAACTTCAATATGAGCTCCTCCTATTGCTCGGCAAACATCAAAGCGGTAGTCGATCTCCTTCCAAGTGCGCTCAATCACGTCTGGGGTTACAGTCGCTAATGCTGCGTAAATTCTCTCCCTTAATTGCTGCAGATCCCAAATTTTCTAGCATAAACAATGTTTTTTGAGATATTTTGACCATGATTGCTATGAACTGAATGGTGAGTGAAATGGCATCGCATCATGAAGTAGTGTCGGCGCATGCGCGCAGTCGCCTCAAGGTCAACGCAATCACCAGAACCAAAACTCCTTCAGAATTCTACAATTTCACATTGATTTCGTACCGATTGATTGAATATTTATTGTGCAATTTATTTTTTTAATCAGGGACACTTTTTACGAAGACCCTGTATTACGCACTTCGCTTCACCTAAATAGAACTAAGTTCAATTACAATATTTATTGTAAAGATAATCATCAAGAATAGTACATTATTTTCCAATGTATTAAAAAAATATACTGATCCTGTGGCATTGTGGAATTTATTATCCTGTAAATAATTATTACGTTTTACTTTCAGAAATGCTTATGTTCAATTTTTTACAATATTTAATTCAGTTCAAATATATTTTTTTATTAAATATTTAATTATTAATAAATAAGTTAAGACTGTTAAAATTATAATTGTATGACAAAAGAAATATGTATTGCAAATGTTAATACATTATATTATACAATTCGTTTCGCTTAAATACTAGAATTTTAATAATTTATCTTATAGATAATCGTCAAGAATAACACATCATTTTTAAACCGTTTTATTTAACCCAACTTGGTTTTTGTATGTAAAAGTGGAATTCCGTATTCGATTTTTCACCAACTTTCTCATATGCTAGAATTATAAAAATTATGTACGCGGGTGTGTTTCTGATGCTAATACAACACTTTGATATTTTTAGAATTTAGTTATAAATTAAGGCATTCATTTTATGGAATTTTCTGTCAGCCCGCAACATGTGATAAATCGCCAAATATGCTTTATAGTTACAATTGCGTACGAGTTACAGCATCACTGAACTTAATGACGCGTCAAAATATGTCAACTGGTTATGAAACTGCTACAATGAAATATTTGAATCATTAAAAAGTAGAAAATTAAAATTAAAAAAATAAAGATTGTTATACATTTTTTTACAAATACGTTTTAATCAAATAATAGTTTCATATTAACTAAATTATGATTATATGTTGAGAAATCTATTTAGAAATCCTAAAAATATAGTTTAAATAATGCTTTTTCCCTTCTCTATTGCCATATCTTTAAAAAGAAGCAGAGCAAATATTATATATTTTATATTAAATTCACTAGCTCGCGTTTTATACCATGAGTAAAAATTGGTGAATTTTGCATAATCGAACCCGATACCTACTCCAAATTAACGTTTTTGCAAAAGAATTTTTTAAGGAAAAATATGAATTGCAGTCATAAAATTAGGAGTGCGTTTCAAGATAAACATTGAATGTTTATCAAAGAGTGGTTTTAAAAAAACTGTTTTAATTTTTACACTTATTCAATGTGTTAAAAAAATTACTCACCTGTAAGTTAATTGTGTCGATTTATTTTAAGAAATGGCTATGCTCGATTAATTACATTAATTTAATTCAGTTTCTATATAATATTATTAAAACTTCTGAAATCAGAGCGTGACAGCCTTTTTGAAAACTTTGAAGTTAAATAATTAATGATCTTATGAAACTTTTCCATTTTAAATTAGTTTTAGAAGAAACTCAAATGTTTCATTATCTTGTGAAAACCAACGAAAGTAAAATTTGTGTGCTTTAATGTAGACAATTAAAAATAGATTTAACCATTAAATTCACTTTCCTGTAAAGCGTTTCAATCGTCATTGGAAATCCAAAGTGATTTCAAAAAGTTTTGATGTAGAGAAGGTTTTTTGTAATGAAAAAGCTTTGAAAAATTAACCTTTTTACTTTATGTCATATCTGACGTAGCATTTAAATAATATTTAAATAATATTAGTAACTGATACATAAACTAAAACCTTTAACAACGCTTGAACGCACAAATACATACAAACATGGCACAAGAATCACATACGACCGTTTCGAGGATTCTTGGATCCCATTAAAAAAAAGTTTAAAATGGGTTCAAAGAACCCCTCGATTATAGCCCCCAGTACTGGCTTGATTGAAAAGGCCAAAGCAAGAGTTTATATAACTTTAAGGGGTTCTTTGAACATTTTAATCTTTTTTTTTCTCTCCGCACTGAGGAAGGTGATCTAAGAATCCCCGAAACGGCCGTATGTGATTTTTGTGCCATGTTTGTACGTATTTGTGCGTTAAAACGTTGTTAAAGGTTTTAATTTCTGTATTAAAATTCACACAAAGTGTTGGATTTATGCTTAATAGTAATTGAAGATCAGTTAGTATAATTTTAAGGTTATTAAAGGCTTCTTATCTGCTAAAAACTTTAGAGCACGTTTGTTCCGGCTAATTTGTGAAATAGCTATTTAGCCAGAGCATGCGTAGTTTGAACTCATATTTTCGTGTGAACTGAAGAGAAATAATTGTATTGTTGATATGTAGATTTTAGATTTGTTGCGTCGAAGACTTGGCGCTAATATTCTTTTATGTGTTTTATTGTAATTAAATGTCATTTGTTCCGTAAATGCAGATTGATTTTGTTTAGACAGTTTTACACTGAACCACACGTAAGATTTTAGAATATATTTATGATTTTACTCAAATTAGTTTGATTGAATTCGAAAGAATGGAAAAGAGAATCGTACATTTTTGGTGCAAGCGGCCTTGAAAAGGATTATGATAACTTCGTTCGGAGAGTGATTACGTAATAAAAAGTAATTATTTTGTTTGACTGGAAATCGGTGAGTTTATTTTATCATTATATTTTGTTTTGAAAATGTCTGAAAATAAACAAACGAAAATGCGTGATACGCATCGCAATCTTCTCAATAAAATTTTTGAAAGTATCGATCAATATTTAACTAATACAGAATATTCTATACAAGAATTAGAAGAGCTTATTGATAAATTGAACGAAAAATATAAAACTATTAAGGAACTTGATAACACCATTGTAACTACGATTAATGCTAAACATATCGAAACCGAAATTTTAAATTGTGACTTGTATGACCAAAAAGTAATATCATATAGATCAAAACTGAACTTTAAGGTAAAAAAAATTATGTTCTAATGATAACAATGCTTATGTTAACAATGTTTATCCAGTGCAAGCAGATCATGCTACTACCAAACTGAAAAAGGTAAAGCTTCCAAAATTACATATAAATAAGTTTTTTGGTGAACCTGATAAATTTATGGAATTTTGGAACACATTCGAAACAGCCATAGATAAAAACACAAGTCTATCAGATATTGAGAAATTTAGTTATTTGAAAAGCTTAGTTTCGGGAACGGCTGCAAACACAATAAGTGGATTCAGTCTAACGGAAAAAAATTATGCAGCGGCCGTATCCCTTTTGAAAGAAAGATTTGGTAGACATGATATGCTCGTACATGCTCATTTGAATAATTTACTAAATATGGAATATCTGAAAAGTTCTTCTGACACTCGGGGTTTAAGAAATCTGTATGATAAATGTCTAGTACAAATTCGTAATTTAGAGTCACTAGGTGTAAAATCAGATACATACAGTGGATTACTTTGTCCAATATTATTTAAATTAATACCTCCGGATTTAACGTTAGAATTCAATCGGAAGTTAAATGATGGAGAAATGTGGAATATAGAAAATCTCATGAGTTTTCTTAAAAACGAAGTTGAAAGTAGAGAAAGGGTATTAACTATCCATGATTTAGATGTTAAAAAATCATTTCCCAGTGATAATAAAATTGAACATAGATCAAAATTTATTGACAAACAATCAAAATATAAACCGAGATTGCAATATAGTACGAAAGGATTTAAACAGAATAATGTTTCAGCTGCTGAATTAATGACTTCTGTAAATAAGAATTCTTGTTTATTCTGTAACAGTATTGATCATAATAGTGAAATGTGTGTATCTTTAACTATAGATCAGAAAAAAGAAATATTAAAAAGGCAGGGAAGATGCTTTTTATGTTTACAGGCCAAACATAGAATTAAAGAATGTGAAAAAACTAAAATGTGTGATATTTGTAACAAAAAACATAGTAGGGCCATTTGTTTCCAACTTGAAAATGATTTAAAGGTAAATACGGATAAGAGTGTCGTATCTGTTTCACATTGTGATAGCAGTTCTACTAATAATGTACAAAATAAAAACACCCAATGCAACATTTTTTTGCAAACTTGTTCCGTGATGGCAAAGGATCCGAAAGATAATAGAACTGAACTAATTCGTATTTTATTGGATAATGGTAGTATGAGAACATTCATAATTCGCGATGTTTCACAAAAATTAAATTTACCTGTTATTAGAACAGAAACTTTATCTGTTTATGCTTTTGGAGCCGAAAAGGCAACTGATGAAACGTATAATGTAGTAAAAGTAAAATTAGAAAATAGAGATGATCCCTTTTCAAATATTGAAGTTGAAGCCCTCGAGACAGATCAAATTTCAGCTGCTTGCTTACCCACTCCTGATAAATACATTCGTAAAACTTATAGTAAATTAAAAGGGTTACAACTAGCTGACAGTTACGAATGTAATAATAATAAAATTGCAGTGTTAATTGGATCAGATAATTATTATAATGTTGTAACTGGTAGAATTAAAAGATTAAAGGATAAACTCGTAGCTACTGAAACTCTTTTTGGTTGGTGTTTACAGGGTTACATGGGGTCAGCCAACGAATTGTTTAGCATGAAAATTATAGTTGAAGAAAAAGATATATCGGATCAAATCAGAAATTTTTGGCAATTAGAAAGCTTAGGAATTGAATCCGAAACTAAAGATGTTAGTAATGTAGACGAAGATATTATGTCTGAATTTCAAGCAAGCATAGTTTTTAAAGATAATCGGTACAAAGTTAAATTCCCATGGAAGTCTAATTTGAAAATGTCTCTTAATAATAATCGCGAAGTGGCATACAGACGATTTTTGAAGTTGAGAACAAATTTTACAAATGATCCTTTGTTATTCTCGGAATATAAAGCTATTTTAGATAGTTATTTAGAAGAGAATATTATTGAACCTGTTGAGAACAACACATCGGAAGCAAACACATTTTACTTACCCCACAGAGCAGTAATTCGTGAGGATAAGTCAACTAGCAAAGTCAGAATCGTATTCGACGCAAGCGCCCATGCTAAAGGTGAACTTTCACTAAACGATTGTTTATATACAGGCTTAAATCTTATCCCTGAACTGTTCAGCCTTTTAATCAAATTTAGAAATTTTCCTGTAGCAATTACTCGAGACATACAACAAGCATTTTTACAGATTGAGATCGATAAACAAGACAGGGACTTTACAAGATTTTTTTGGGATGATGAACCATGGGTTGAAGATCCAGGTAAGGAATTTAAGATCTTCAGATTAACAAAAGTTCTCTTTGGTGTGAAGTCAAGCCCCTTCCTTCTGGCAGCTACTATCAAACATCACTTACAAAGGTATGTAACAACATTTCCTGAATCTTTTGTCATTTTAAATTCATCGTTATATGTTGATGATTTGAACACTAGTGAAAGTGATGTTGATTATGCATTTAAATTAAGTAAAGAAGCCTTTAAAATATTTCGAGATGCCAGTATGACTTTTAGGAAATGGAAAACAAACTCATTAGAATTACGTGAAAAATGGGAAGTACATGGTTTACACGTTGATGAAGTAACAGATAACTTA
Organism: Maratus michaelseni; assembly: GCA_963931845.1. Taxonomy (NCBI): domain Eukaryota; kingdom Metazoa; phylum Arthropoda; class Arachnida; order Araneae; family Salticidae; genus Maratus; species Maratus michaelseni. The sequence goes on along the minus strand of OZ007598.1, from coordinate 110,791,146 downwards.
ATTCTTAGTAATCAGCATTTGATACCTTCCAAGGTTTTAGGGGTTGCTTGGGACCCAAACAGTGATATGTTTTCATTTAAAACTCAAAACTTAGAAAAATTCCTGTCGAGAAAACTTAGTACTAAACGTTATCTATTGCAGACTGTTGGTCGTATTTTCTACCCAATTGGTTTTATTAGTCCTTATACTATTAGAATTAAATGTTTAATCCAAGAAGTTTGGTGTTTAGGACTTGACTGGGATGAAAATCTACCCAAACAATTGGATATTTTGTGGAATGAATGGTTCGAGGAGATCAAAGAACTGAATAGATTAATGTTCCCAGATATTATTTGGCAGATATTGCCATCGAAGAAGTTGATTATTTTGAGTTACACAGTTTTTCAGACGCTTCAAAGAAAGCATATGGTACAGTAGTGTACCTTAGAGCAGCATTAAAAAACAAGAACGTTGTTACCAGCTTTATTGCAGCAAAAGGTAGAGTGGCCCCATTAAAAACTGTTTCTATACCTCGCTTAGAGTTGTTAAGAGCAGTTTTGTCTGCTAGACTTTGTCATAAAATTGCTAAAAACTTATCTTTTCCTGCAACTTGCTACTTTTGGACTGACTCTACTATTACTTTCTATTGGATTAGAGGAGAGTCAGAAAGATGTAAAATGTTCGTCTGAAACCGAATAAAAGAAATAAAAGATCTTAGTGATCCACTTAAGTTGGTTTTATTGTCCTCGACAAGATAATCCCGCCGATCTAGTTACTAGAGGTTTGAAAGTTTCAGAATTGAAAGATAATCATCTTTGGTGGCAAGGTCCCCAATGGTTAAAACAAGACAGATCTCTTTGGCCAAAATTCGAAAAACCATTTGATAAATTAGATATTTCTGAAATTAAGGATCAGTTAGAACTAAAGAAAAACACTGCTGTGAAATCAACTATTGTAGATAAAAATGAAGGAAACACTGATTTAATTAATCGATATTCTTCTTTTATGAAATTAATAAGAATTACTGCATGGTGCTTGAGATTTCTCAATAACTGTAAACCAGAACCAAAAATTAAGAAACATGATTATTTAGATACTTCTGAGTTACAAAGTGCAACAAAAAAACTAATAAAGATTGTACAAAATTCCACATTTCAAACGGAAATTCGATGTTTAAAAGGAAAACGAACCAAACAACAATAATATCTTGAATTTAAATGTGTTTTTAGATACAGATGAACTGTTAAGGATCGGTGGAAGACTGAAGTTTTCTAATGTATCAGAATCTCAGAAACACCAAATACTGTTACCAAAGTCTCACTATTTCACCGACCTATTGATTGAATATTATCATAAAAAGTTTCTACATTCGGGTACTCAGACCACTCTTTCTTTATTAAGACAGTTTTATTGGGTACCATCTGGTCAGAGCCAAGTAAGACGAATTGTAAATAGATGTATGACTTGTCTTCGAACAAAGCATCAATCTATTCAACAAATGATGGGTGACTTGCTTCGTGATAGAATTATACCCTCTAGACCATTTGAGAAGACTGGCGTGGATTTAGCCGGTCCTATTATAACAAAGCCTAACTTTAAAAGATAAAAAATAACATTAAAGGCATACATTGCTATATTCATCTGCTTTTCGACCAAAGCCGTTCATTTGGAAGTTGTTTCAGACTTGACCACAGAAGCATTTTTAGCCTGTTTAAGAAGATTTGTTGCTCGACGATCTAAACCTTCCATTATATGGAGTGACAATGCCACAAATTTTAAGAGTACTTGTGCTCTTTTGAAATCCTTTTATCAAATTTGTGCTTCCAATGAAATTCAGCGTTTTAGTGCAGAAAAAGGAATACAATGGAATTTTATACCTCCTGCATCACCACATTCCGGCGGACTATGGGAATCGAATATCAAAACAATGAAGCGAATCCTCTTAAAGATAACTAAATCTTCTATCTTGAATTTTGAAGAGCTGACAACACTCGTGACACAAATTGAGGCAGTTATGAATTCACGTTCGCTAACGCCCTTGTCTGCAGATGTTAATGATTTACAACCACTAACACCTGGTCGCTTCCTTATTGGAGGTCCTCGCTTAAGTATTCATGAAAATAATGATGTTTTAGATTCTTTACCATTTTCTTCTAGGTGGACACTGATTCAAAGATTTAAAATGCAGTTTTGGCAGCGCTGGAGCCGAGAATACATGAATGAACTGCAAGTCCGCAGTAAATGGAAAAAGCCTTCACTAAATCTTGAAGTTGGTCAGCTGGTCTTGTTAAAAGATGGAAATGACAAATTTATAGACTGGAAATTAGCTCGAATTTTGAAAACCTATAAAGGTGATGATGTACTTGTTCGCGTCATCGATCTGAAGACATCCACAGGTATATTACGTAGAAACATTACTAGAGTAGTGCCTTTGCCATTTTATGATGATGTTGGACAGCCGTCCAACGTCGGGCGGGATGTTCCGGCTAATTTGTGAAATAGCTATTTAGCCAGCGCATGCGTAGTTTGAACTCATATTTTCATGTGAACTGAAGAGAAATAATTGTATTGTTGATATGTAGATTTTAGATTTGTTGCGTCGAATACTTGGCGCTAATATTCTTTTATGTGTTTTATTGTAATTGAATGTCATTTGTTCCGTAAATGCAGATTGATTTTGTTTAGATGGTTTTACACTGAACCACACGTAAGATTTTAGAATATATTTATCATTTTACTCAAATTAGTTTGATTGAATTCGAAAGAATGGAAAAGAGAATCGTACCCACGTTCTTATTTTAAAATATTTTTAAAATATACCGATACTGTGTCATTTTGAAATATATTCCCCTGTAAATTAATTGAGTCGATTTATTTTAGGAAATGGCTATGCTCGATTTATTACATTAATTTAATTCAGTTTCCATATAATATTATTCAAACTTTTGAAATCAGGGCGTGACTGCTTTTTCGAAACTTTAAATTAAATAATAAATGATCTTATGAAACTTTTCCATTTTAAATTATTTTTAGAAGAAATTCAAATGTTTCATTATCTTGTGGAAACCGACGAAGGTAAAATTTGAGTGCTTTAATGCAGGCAATTAAAAATAGATTTAACCATTAAATTGAATTTCCTGTAAAGCGTTTTAGTCGTCATTGGAAATTTAGAGTAATTTGAGAAAGTTTTGATGCAGAAAAGGTTTTTTTGTAATGAGAAATTTTTGAGAAATTTTTAAAAATTAACCTTTTTACTTTATGTTATATCTGGCGTAACATTTAAATAATATTTAAATAATATTAGTAACTCATACATAAACTAAAACCTTTAACAACGTTTTAACGCACAAATACGTACAAACATGGCACAAGAATCACATACGGCCGTTTCGAGGATTCTTGGATCCCCTTCCTCAGTGCGGAGAGAAAAAAAAAAAAAAATAGGTTCAAAGAACCCCTCGGTTATAGCCCCGTGCACTGGCTTGATTGAAAAGTCCAAAGCCAGAGTTTATATATCTTAAAGAAATAATGGGTACTTTGAACCCATTTCAATCTTTTTTTTTTACACTGAAGAAGGGAATTCAAGAATCCTAGAAACGGCCGTATGTGATTTTTGTGCCATGTTTGCACGTATTTGTGCGTTAAAACGTTGTTAAAGGTTTTAGTTTATGTATTAAAATTCGCACAAGGTGTTGGATTTATACTTGTTAGTAACTGATGATCAGTTAGTGTAATTATTATCAGTTAGTGTAAAGTTATTAAAGGCTTCTTATCTGCTGAAAACTTTAGAGCACGTTTTTATTTTAAAATATTTTTAAAATATACCGATACTATGTCATTCTGAAATTTACTTCCCTGTAAATTAATTGTGTCGATTTATTTTAAGAAATGGCTATGCTCGATTTATTACATTTATTTAATTCAGTTACCATATATTATTCAAGTTTCTGAAATCAGAGCGTGACTGCTTTTTCGAAACTTTGAAGCTAAATAATAAATGATCTTATGAAACTTTTCCCTTTTAAATTAGTTTAGGAAGAAATTCAAATGTTTCATTATCTTCTGAAAACCGACGAAGGTAAAATTTGTGTGTTTTAGTGTAGGCAATTAAAAATAGATTTAACCGTTAAATTCACTTTCCAGTAAAGCGTTTTAGTCATCTTTGGAAATTCAAACTAATTTTAGAAAGTTTGGATGTAGAAAAAATTTTTTGTAATGAGAAATCTTTGAAAATTTTAGAAAAATTAACATTTTTACTTTATAACATATCTGACGTTAACATTTAAATAATATTAGTAACTGGTGCTTAGTTAGTTTAATTGTAAAGTTTTTAAAGTCTTCTTATCGGCTGGAAACCATAGCGTACGCTATTATTTAGCATGCATTAGCATGTAGAATAGACAAAACAAAAGAGGGAGAACATCCCCATACATTTTAATCTAAAAATAGAAATAGCCATTGTAATTGAAATAATGTTCTCTTTAACACTTTCCAACAAAGTTGAAAAGTGTTTATGAATTCTGTTTGTCTGCCGTCTGTCTGGCGGCAGACAAACAGAATTCATATTAGGACTTAGTAACCCTCTAACTCGCGTAAATAATAGTTGAATTGTCTTTCAATTGATAATGTTAAGGAGGGTTACTAAGGCATGCTCGTTATTGAAAATGAAGTGTGTAGCATTTATAACTCATTTACAGAGCCACTCTAAAGAATTCTTTTCCATTACCACCTATTGGGAAAAATCTTTTGCGGTGTATTTTAATGATGTTACTGTATTTCAAACATATTGAATTTGATATATATCACTCAGGTGTACTACAAGATGCTTACTATAGATTATAGAGACCATAGCATTAACCGTTCATTTACAGGGACACACAAAAGAATTCGGTTACAATACTGACTCTGAACAAAAATTGCTGGAAGTGCGTTTTCAATTGCTGCATGCGTTTTTAAATGTAACTATTTTTTTTTCATATTGCTTAGTGTATATAAATTCTATAGACCATATACAGGCCAGCCCAAAACACCTCGAGTACATTGTCGTTCACTGACGGAAATTGCTTATCAGTAATTTTAAGGTGTGTACTGCGTTTCCTAACTGAACTAAATTTTAGCACTATGAAGTATGTATATGTCGTAGGCTAATTGGGAAATCCGACTCTTTGCAAACAGCCTAGGCTCTTTGCAAAGAGCCGGTCTAATTGGAGAATCAGTTTCCTTTTCCCAATCAGCCTGGTGTTTTTCAGCAAAGAGCCTAGATAGCGTTAGGCTAATTGGAATATGGTCATTTAATTTTCAATCAGTCTGACATTTTTTAGACTCATTGCAAAGAGCCTAGATAGCGTTAGGCTAATTGAAAAATGACCATGCCTATTTAGAAAATGACCAGTTCTTTGTCAAATATGGTGTTGTACCCAACTCGAACCTGAAAATTCCATTCGAAGTCGACCCAAACTTGACAGAAAAATTCCATCGAACGTAACCCGATCCTAAAAGGAAAAAATAAATTCCTTCGAGTCGCAACCCGACCCGAACCAGAAAACTCAAGTTAACCCAAAATCTGACACAAACACGACAAAAAAAAATCGAACCGTAACCCGATCCAAACCCGAAAAATAAATTCCTTCATGTCGCAAACCGACCCAAACCCGAAAATAATAGTTCAAGAAAAGAATTCCATCGAACCGTAACCCGATCCGAACCTGAAAAATAAATTTCGTCGTCACGCAACCGAACCGAAACTGAAAAATTAAGTTAACCCAAAACCGACCCGAACCTGAAAATTTAATGTAACCCGAAACCTTTCCCAAACCAGAAAATTTAAGTTAACTCGAAACCCAAAGTCGACACGCAACCCAACCCGAAACTGAAAATCTAAGTTAAACCAAAACCCGAACCCGTCAAACATTCCATCGAACCGTAACCCGATCCGAACTCGAAGAAACGAATTCCTTCGTGTCGCAACCTGATCCAAACTTGGAAAAGGAAGTTAACCCGAAACTCAACCCGAACCCGACAAAAAAAATCCATCGAACCGCAACACAAACCGAAAACGTTAAAATAATTTCCATTGTCATGCAACCTGACCTGAACATGAAAATTTACGTTAACCCGAAACCCGATAAAAAAATTCATCAAACCGTAACCCGATTCGACCGCGACAAAATAAATTCCTTCGTGTCACAACCCGATCCGAACCAGAAAATTCAAGTTAACCCCAAACCTGACCCGAACCCGATAAAACAATCTATCGAACCGCAACCCGATCCAAACCCGACAAATTAAATTTCTTCGTCACGCAACCCGATCCGAAACTGAAATTTTAAGTTAACTCAAAAACCGATTTGAACCTGAAAATTTAATTTAACCCGAAACCTAACGAAAACCTGAAAATTAAAGTTAATTTGAAACGCAAAGTCGAAACGCAACCGGAGCAACCCGATCCGAAACTGAAAATTAAAGTTAACCCGAAACCCGAATCCGTCAAAAATTTCATCGAACCGTAAACCGATTCGAACCCGACAAAATAAATTCCTTCGTGTCACAACCCGATCCGAAAATGAAAATTTAAGTTAACCCAAAAACAGACCTGAACCTGAAAATTTAATTTAACCCGAAACCTAACCCAAACATGAAAATTTAAGTTAATGCGAAACCCAAAGTCAACACGCAACCCAACCCGAAACTGTAAATTTAAGTTAAACCGAAAACCGAACCCATCAAAAATTTCATCGAACCGTAACCCGATCCGAACTCGATGGAACATATTCCGTCGTGTCGCAACCCGACTCAAACTTGGAAATGGAAGTTAACCCGAAAATCAACCCGAACCCGAAAAATAATTCCATCGAACCGTAACCCTATCCGAACCCGACAAAATAAATTCCTTCGAGTCACAACCCGATCCATGCCAGAAAATTCAAGTTAACCCGAAACCAAACCCGAAAAAAAGATCCATCGAGCCGTAAGTGAATCCGAACCCGAAAAAATAAATTCCTTCGTCTCACAACCCGACCCGAAACTGAAAATTGAAGTTAATCCGACAAGATGAATCCATCAAACGTGACCCGATCCGTACTCTAAAAAATGGATGTTAGCCCGATCCGAAACAGGAACATAAACGCCAACCGCGGGTCGGGTCGGCTTAGGGGAACACGGTTTTCCGGACCCGATGAAGGACTCTAATCATGGGTTATTGCAGAACGTCCAAGGTATTAAATGATTATGCGTAATTTTAGTATTACAATTTTTGCAATAATAACATTTACAGATCAGGCAGACTTCTATTGATTTTCAACGTTACGTAGAAGATGGGTTACTGAATGAAAATATTATAAAAATAAATAAGAAAAGTTCTTTGTCTATGAAAACTGCAGATGTGGCAGATTTTTAATATTTTTCCATCCTTATGTAGAGAAGATATGTTGCTGAATGAATTTGATAAAAAAAAGAAAACTGCTTTATTGATAGATTTCATTTATGCGCCTTGTTGATAATTAAGGTTAATAAACACATTCTTTTTTATAGATAAAACTAGCTAACCCTCCCGGCGTTGCCCGGACCCGAGATAATTACAATCTCAGAGAAAGGCGTTAACCACCTACCTCCCCATACCCGCAAATATAATGAATAATTTGTTCAAGAGAACCACCGTCACATACATTAACGCGATCATTAAAAAAAGAATACATTTTTCTGATTTGCCCTTTGCCACAAAAAGATACAAAAAACAATTTGCAGTCAAGACGAAAACGGTTAACTTAAATTTTCAGTTTCGGTTCGGGTTGCGTAACGCCGAAATTTATTTTGTCGAGTCCGGATCGGGTTGCGGTTCAATGGATTTTTTTATCGGGTCGGGATGAGTTTCGGGTTAACTTGAATTTTCTGGTTTGGATCGGGTTTGGCACGAAGCAATTTATTTTGTCGGTTTCGGATTGGGTTAACTTGAATTTTATGGCTTGGATCGGGTTGCGACACGCAGGAATTTATTTTGTCGGGTTTGGATAGGATTCCGGTTCGATGAAATTTTTGACGGGTTCGGGTTCCGGGTTAACTTCAAATTTCAGTTTCGGGTCGGGTTGCGTTTCGACTTTGTGTTTCGAGTTAACTTAAATTTTCAAGTTTGGGTTATGTTTCGGGTTAAATTAAATTTTCAAGTTCAAATCGTTTTTTGGGTTAATTTAAATTTCAGTTTCGGATCGGGTTGCGTGACTACGAAATTTAATTTCTCGGGTTCGGGTCGGGTTTCGGGTTAACTTGAATTTTCTGGCTTGGATCGGGTTGTGACACGAACGAATTTGTTTTATCGGGTTCGGATCGGGGTACGGTACGATGAAATTTTTGACGGGTTCGGATTTCGGGTTAACTTCGATTTTCAGTTTCGGGTCGGGTTGCGTTTCGACTTTGTGTTTCGAGTTAACTTGAATTTTCAGGTTTGGGTTAGGTTGCGGGTTAAATTAAAATTTCAGGTTCAAATCGGTTTTGGGGTTAACTTAAAATTTCAGTTTCGGATCGGGTTGCGTGACTACGAAATTTATTTTGTCGGGTTCGGATCGGGTTACGGTTCGATAGATTTTTTTATCGGGTTCGGTCGGGTTTCGAGTTAACTTGAATTTTATGGTTTGGATCAGGTTGTGATACGACGAAAAAATTATTTTGTCGAGTTCAAATCGGTTTACGTATCAATGGATTTTTATTTCTCTGGTTCGGGTCGGTATTCGGGTTAAATTCAATTTTCAGGTTCGGGTCGGGTTGCGAGACGAAGAAATTTATTTTGTTGGGTTCGGATCGTGTTACGGTTTGATGGAATTTTTTTCCTGGTTTGGGTTGTGTTTCGGGTTAACTATTATTTTCAGGTTCGGGTCGGTTTGCGACACGAAGGAATTTATTTTGTCGTGTTCGGATCTGGTTACGGTTCGATGAAATTTTTATGTCTTGTTCGGGTTGGGTTACTGGTTAACATCGAATTTTTAGGTTCGAGCTGCGTTGCGACATTGAGGAATTTATTTTGTCCTTTTAGGATCGGGTTACGGTTCTATGGAATTTTTCTGTCGGGTTCGGGTCGACTTCGAATGAAATTTTCAGGTTCGAGTTGGGTACAACACCATATTTTGACAAAGAACTGGTCATTTCTAAATAGGCAAATCATTTTTCAATTAGCCTAACGCTATCTAGGCTCTTTGCAATGAGTCTAAAAAAATGTCAGGCTGATTGAAAAATAAATGACCATATTCCAATTAGCCTAACGCTGTCTAGGCTCTTTGCAATAAGCCTGAAAAACATCAGGCTGATTGGGAAAGGGAACTAATTCTCCAATTATACCGGTTCTTTGCAAAGAGCCGGATTTCCCAATTAGCCTACGACATATACAAATCTGTTGATAATATACAGGGATGCACAGAAAAATGTGGACATTTTTCCGATTATTTATGTTAATTACTGAAATTGGGTTTTCAAATATGTTATGCGCTTTCCAAGTTGTTTACATAGCTATCATCTTTCACTTTATTCATCTATGAAGTTTTGTTATAGATTTCTGAATGTGTTGGAAAGTGTCTCATAATCTATGCTGAACGTATGATTTTTCGTTCTTGTTTGAAAATTCCACTTCAACAATTCTACCAATAGACAGAAACATACTTGAATTTTTTTGTGCTGCCCGTATTTTTTCTACACATTTTTCTACACGCTATATATTAAGCTATTTAATTCAGGCTAAAACACGCTTAAAACCCCTTAATTTGCACTTCTAGTTCTATCCGTGGCCCTGCATGTGATTTTATTTGTATTCTACAAACGTCTCTTAGTATACTAAATATAGTTCAGCTAGAAAATGCATAACTCAAATAAAAACCACGTTTAAGCACTTCGCGTTCATACTTTAATGCTTACGAATTATTTTGTGCAACCCTTTTATAGGATCTATAGTACTTATACACACCATGTGGAACGTGGAAATTAAGTTAAACTTAAAAACGCATACTATAACTGAAAATGTTTTTCCAGAAATTATCGCTAATAGACAGTACTTGGGTTACAGTGCTATATCCGAAATATTTTGTGAGTTCCTGTAAATGAACGATAAATCCTATGCACATCATATTCTACAGCAAGTATCTCGTAGTAAACCTCACTAATGTATATCAATTTGGTTATATTTGAAATAGTGCAATGTAATTAAAATACGCTGGAAACAGTTATCTCCGTAGACAATTATGTAGCGGAATTATTTTGTGTGTATTGATGAATAAATAATGAATGCTTTGCACTCAATATTCTACAGAATAAATGCTTTAGTGCTTTTCATAAATGCATATAAATTTCATTACGTATGGAATGGTGTAACGGCATTAAAATGCACTGCAAGCGATTTTTTTTCACTGACCTTAATGTAAAGGAATAATTTTGACTGTCCCTGTAAACGAACTATAAATGCCACACACTTATTTTTTAATAGAGATCGTGCTATATTAAATGTCAATAACATATAAAAATTACTAGGCAATCTGAGTATATTTGCGAGATTTAGATCACGAAAATACAGCCCTGTATGTGATAGACAAACGGAACTCATAAATAATTTTGAACTATGTTGGAAAGTGTTAAAAATATTCAGTCAATATTAAGACATCTCGATACATACTTAATTCTTTTTAATTTAAAACAAAAACAGTTAAATAAAAACTAGCACTTTTATAAGGGTTTTAAAGACCTTCGAAAATTTATGACACTCATATTATAATTCTCTGTTATAGTATCAGTTATGTACAATGATAAACAATTTCGTTTATCTGTCAAAAAATTTCCTTATTAAGTAAAACATTACGATTCTGAAAAAAGCATTTGAGAAATTGCTCTTTGATAACACGAAACGTTTTCCGACAATTTTCAGTCTGTAAAATTAAGATTTTGAATAAATGAAATAATATTAATTCAACTAAGAAAGCTGAAGACATTGATTGTAGGAATTGTGAATATAATTCTAGATGCACGATGTCGTCATAATGCCGGTCTCCATATATATTTTTAATTTATTAGCTTTTACAGAATCTTCGTATGTGAGTGCACATTTATTCTCAAATTTTGATAAAATTTTATATGATTTACAAAATTTAATTTTTTGGTTTAATATCCAATGCAGAATATAATTGGTATACATCAATAAATTTTCCTAATCTTCAAAAACTGGTTTACAACTGGGTATTAATTAAAAACGACGACGCTGATGAAGTGAGCATTTGACCTTCCAACTAACCTAACCATCCGAAATTGACGATTAGGCGTCATGAATTATTTATTTGTAATTTTAGAACAGCTTGACTATCGTTTTTCTATTTATAAATAATTTTATTTTTCTATTTTTTCTGGTTTCAGATTTCAATTGCATTTTTCTGATTAAAAGAGTCAAATCAAAACATACACGTTTGCTTTGTTCATATCGGTTATTTAATTTCTAGTGTAAAAGGTTCTTTATAGTGTTCTTTGACAGGACATTTTAAAATTCAATAGACTATATTGAATGACAGCTTTAAATTCCATAATTTTATGTGTATAAATGCGATTTGGTAATTTTAAAAAGGTCTGTTAAGAACTCTTTTACGAGTATATTCAACTGAATGTACTTATTTACGAATCCAGTGCATTAGTTATGAAAACACCCAGAGTTATTCTAATATTACTAGCAGGAGGCGCACCATTTAATCCTAGAGTACTGTTAGAACTAAAAATAATACAAAAATATTATATTAACTAAAGCCTTTTAACGTAATTTATACACATTCAATTTTTGAGTTAAAACATGCATCTGCTCTATTTAAATGCAAAATGTTTCATATACACAGAGCCTGATTATCCAAACAACACATGAAGCACGAGCTTCTCCTCTAAAATTTAAGAGAGGTTCTTAAATGACTCTGAAATGGCTCCTCTAATTCCCATTATTATTTTTTTACTTTACATTTTTATTTTTTTTGGTAAGGAAAGGTTCCCTAATACAAGAAAATTTCCACACTCTACTATAGGAAAACTTATCTAACCGGGAAATATGAATATGTTCAGTAGGCCGTTAACCAATAATATGGAATCCTAATGTGCTGGTAATAAACCGTCTGGATATTTGAACATACAACAATTATTGCTAAATATATCATTTTTTTAGACCGCTGACTAGGCCTCTACCTGCCAAGCTATTGCTTAGTTTAACGGGTTGATACCTGGCAACGGGGCGAGGATTCACCTGCTCACCGCTTGGCGAAGATGTGTTTGTTAAATCTATAGGCCGGTGTGGTTTCAGTGCGTCTTGTTGTCTTATTTGCTTATCCTTAGTGTGCCGGTTGCTAATTGATTTTGGATGAGACGGTTCAGCACTGCGCAGAGTAGCGAAGTCATGCCGGACGGATGTGAGATGCTGGGATATTTACTATTTCCTGGCTACATCGCTAATCCATACGTCATGCCATCACTACTCGAGTTGGTCTCATAATTTAGAACCTTTAGCTACTAAATATATCTTAAATACAGGGAGAATAAAAAAAGCTGTTTCATGAAGTATATGTGAACTCGGCTAAGCCATTCCCCGAAATGATGTAGTAGCATCGATGAGTTTCCATGTATGTAGAATTTAGAAAACTTTTGCCAAATGAGGGTGCCCGAAAATGACACTGTGCTGCCCGTACATTCAGAGTTTCATCAGGCGCTTTATATTCCTGAAGAAAACATCAAAATACACTATTTATAAAACTCATATAAAGGAAAAAACCCCTAAGATAAAGAAAATTCCTTTGAGTCTTCCGACTACGTAGGAGATCCATTAAAAAAATAAATAAAGCAAACATGAGTAAAATGCTGATTCTTTCAAATAAATTAGCATATAAATATTTTTAAATGAATTATTCTGATGCAATTTTTAATTTTTTTTTTTTTAAATTTTGGGCTCTTTTTCAGGTTTGTCCATCCTTTCATTAAGCAAGGGCGCACTTCAACTTGTGACACACATTGAAGGGCCGCATTATGCACATGTTTGGGGAAATACAACAATGTTATCGGCTTTTAGAAAGAGTAGAGATACACACACGTCTCATAATGGTAAACAAAGACATCATAAGATACAGATGACGCATGTGAAAAATTGAAGAAAAAAATAAATCTTAGTAAATTTCGTATTGCATTTTGTAATCTCAAAATCTTTTGCAAGAAAATGAGCCAAAGCCTTAATAACACTTTTAATAAAAAAAACATGCAAGCATTAATGATCTTAAATCGAAGTATCTCTTGAGATGGATTTTTATTTTCAGGTGTACACCTTTGGAGTGAAAGTTTTGAAATTTTCTCTTTATACCGATTTTTATGATGACATTTAAGTTAAAACTTTGAAAAAAATATATAAAAATTTTAGTAATGACACAGAAATAATTTTTTTAAGTGAAAAACGGACATTTGCGCAAAACATGATAATTCCAAAACGAACCAATGTATTCACATTTTGTAAATTGCATAATAAACAGAACAACTTTATCTAGGAAAGAGACTATTCACATTATAATAGAATCTCTATCTCAGATGTTGTGGCAGTTGAAGTACTAGTATATAATCTAAAAATCGTAACATTTTTTGCAACTTTGTCACTTATACCAGTGTAAATATAAAACTAATTAATATATTAGCTTCAATGTAGTCACCGCCCCCTGAATACTAGGTCTGAGCAGAGCCCGATTAACCTCTGAATCTAGGGGAAGCACGGTATCATTTTGGGGCCCCCTTTCATTTGGCAAAAGTTTTCTTAATTTTTTTCATTCGCCAATGGTACTAATATTATTTTCCCGGGAGTAGCTTCGCTAAAGTCAAATATATTTCATTAAACAGTTTTTATGTTCCCTGTATACTCTTCAGATATATTTAGTCAGATGTATTTTATTATAAAGCTGTATGCTCAATTTCCTAGGTAGTTTCTACCAGACACATCAAGATGCTATGTGATTAATTAACTTCCTCTTGCTGAAATTCATATTTCCCTGTTAAATAAATTTCGCGAAGTAGTGCGTAGATATTCTCTTGGATTAAACAAACTTACTTTTCCAAAACAAAATTTAAAATACAATTTAAAAAAATAAAAATGGAAATTGGAGGTCCCTTTTCATAGTCACTTTGGAAATAGTCACTTTTAAACTTCAGAGGGGGAAGCATGTGCTTCACGTGCCTATCAGGCCCTGGGTCTGAGCGCTGACACAAAAATGGTGGCGCTAGTGGGCCGATTTTGTAAAACCTTTGTACGGTTCTCTAATTTTACACCCCAGTATTTTCTAAAAGTTTATTTATTTATTTATTTATTGAATTTCAAACAAATAAGGCGGTGAAAACTTTTAGAAATTATTGGTATTGAATTTCAAGGGACCGTTCACACGCTGAAAAATTTCCGCCTACCACTGCATCAATTTTTGTGTCAGCGCTCAGGCCTAATATTCAGGGAGCGGTGATGTAGTGTATTCGTGCGTATGTATATGGGAATATATACTATATGACCAAAAGTCCCCAGACACTTTGGATCTTAGATGTTTTGTAAAATATTTATAGAAATCCTTGATGAATTCGTGTCGAATTCTTCTGGAACTTCAAAAATATAAAGAATATGACTGATTAACTTCATATCCTTCAGTGATTGTTTGAATACGAAGGCAATTAGGGGACAAAAAATAAATTTAATAAAAAATAATATTTGAACAGAACCTTCTAAAATAAGATCCTCAAAATGCTCTATAGGTGTAGTCCATGACTATGTGAATCTTGTACAACATTTGTGTTTTTTTGTGCAAGATTAGAACATTCATTCATGGAGATATAAAGGTTTCTTTAAAAAATTCTAGAAATTCCTGAAAGTTTTTGTTTATAGCATGCAGCGTTTTCAACAAAATTTAATGCCATTTTCAGAAAACTTTAAAATTTACCGTAAAAAACAATATATTGTAATTAAATTACAAATATGTTACCAGCTGCTTTACATGTGATTTTTTTATTAGCGAAATTGCGTAATTCCTGTACTTTTATTTTTATTCCTTGCCGGTCGATCAATTTATGGTTTAAAATTTGAAAAAAATGTAAAAAAGAAAAATGTGTTGGAATCCTTACATTAGTTCCCTCGAAAAGATATAACATTGTCATGTGTTACAATGTTATCTTTCTTTGTATGTTTCTATGGCTGAAATCTTGCAACGTTAATTTCACCCACTTCTGATTAAGGTATTGACCTGAAATTTGTCATACTTATGATAATCCAAATTAAAAAAAAATTGCTGCTCCTGTGCCTTAGAACGCCTTAAAACGTCATGCCAATACTTCCATTTTCTCCATAGAAATAGCATTGCGCTTATTTTTATTGAAAAAATAATTCTGTTGTTGTAACTCTCATACATTTTAACTGCATTGTTGCAGGCATCATTATAACGTCAGCATTGCGGACGCACACATTTGTGCTTTATAATATAGCTTGACTTTTGAAAGATCCACTTCTGAAGCAAGTTTGTTGTAACCATTGTTCCAATTCTCATACGCGTCAATTTCTTGCGAAGCTTGGCGATACTTGGCAAAATATCGCGAAATTTAGCGACCAAAAATAAGGCACCATGAATGAAGACAACTTGGCTATAGTTTATTAATAATTACTTACTGTTTTAAAACTACATTATATTTGTAGAATTGACGGGGTTGGGGTAAGAAAGTGCTAAGCCACATTTTTGAACTTCTGAGAAATATCGGTTTGAAAACTAGATCAAATATTCAAATCAAAATATATATTCATAAAGGTTTTTTTTTTCTTTGCCAATTTCTGAGTAACATTTAAGGTATTCTGAATAACCATTTGGTATTTCTTTAAGGATATTACTTTAATGATATGCACTTTGTGTCTGGTAAAAAAGTTCTAGAAACAACTGGAGCAAAAACGAAACCTGGACATATGCTGCCACCTAATGACATTAGAAAAACGATAATATGTAAGATATTATAATTTATACAATATTAAGCAACAGATTACAGTATCAGATTTATTTCACCAAAAATGTGGCTTGGCACTTTCTTGCCCCGACCCCCTCAATTGTATTAATTTAAGTAATGATATTATTACAGTGAAACCTACAGCATAGTGAACGGATATATAACAATTTACGGTAGTGAGAAGATTAAAGTAGAGTTACTGTGGATTTTATATATATCTTTCAAAATTAAAAGATACAATCTGTAACTCTAAACATATATTAACACCGCAGGCATTTGCAGAAAAAAATAATAAGAAAATTAAAAAGAATCACTTTAACGAAACATCCTAACGTTCACTGTTACATATTTTTTTTCTCTATGCAGCCCAAAACTATCTGTATTTCCTGAAGTAAGTATCGATCTTTTCATTACTATAATAATCCACAACCAGTGTTGGGCAAAATGTAATCAGATTAACAATTACAGATTGCGATTAAAATTTGTAATCGTTAATCAAAGTTATAGATTTAAAAATAATAATCAGAAAAGAAACCATTTTTCTGGTTATAGATTAATAATCTGCAATCGCAATCAAGATTATTTAATTGCATTATAAATTATTACAATAAATTTTCGAATAACAAGTCTCTTTGACAACCTGAGGTATGAATAAAGTCATAGAAGAGCTTAAAAACAAAAATTACTTTTTTGAAAAAGTGCAGATATTAAACAAAATACCACATGAACTTGCCCTTAAACATTTTTGAAAAGTGTATTTCACAAATAGTTAAGATAAATTGTACAATCATTAAAAAAGATTACGCGAAAAAAAAAAGAAAGAAAGAAAGTTTGATTTTAATATTTTAGGAGGGGTGTGCGGAATAGCTGATGATGAGTGATATGTTTTTCGTTATTTTTTAAGAGTAAATTAGCTGAAGATGAGGTTGAACTAATGTTATTTCAATAGCTAGCTTTCGACAAACTTGGTCTACAATTCAAACAAATTTTGTTTCGACAGACATATCTTTGGTGAATAGAGCTTGTTAATGATTTTTAAAAATGGGCATACCCTCTATATTCCGTATTATAAAAAACGGCAACTAAAAATGTATTCACAAATTTTCATTTCAGGTTCTTGTAATCTACGTAATCATGATTAATTAATTAATGTAATTATGAGCGATGATAATAAGTAGTCATGATTAACAGTATTCTGAAGTAATTATGATTAAAAATAATCATGATTACTTGAAATCACGATTACTTTAATCATGATTATTAATAATATGTTTACAAAAGTAATTAATTACGCCCAACACTTCCCACAACATTTTTCATTTCCGACATATTTTGTACAATAATTAAAAGTTTTTGTTTTTATTTTTTATAATTATTGTTATAAAAACATTAATCTTTTTTAGAAAAAATAATTGCAGTATTTTCTTTTATTTTGACAATTTTATTTCCTCTCTGTCTCAAAAAAAGGTATCGTTTCTTTGTGAGTGAATTAAGGGATGGACTTATGTACCGAATACACTCAAAGTTGTTATTTCGGAGTTGAAAATACAGGGTCGACAAAAGCTTTGTGTTATACGTGAATAGGAGGGCTCTACACTTTAATATTTAAGCCTCTAATCGCTTCAAATAGAAACAATTAGGCAACTTGAGTACATTTGATTTGTTTATATGGCATAGCATCTCAAAATTTATATTTTTTATCTAAAATTTTTCTATTCTAATTTTACCGGTGTGAAATTGTTGAAAAAAAAAAGGGATAAGATTTAGAAAATCCAGAACCATTATGTAATTAAAATGTAATAAAAGCATTTATAATGATTTCTATTGTTATAGTAAATAGTTCACAACTTCGTCGTTATATATAATGTAATTTTTCAGGAATAAAAATAAAATTTCATCCTTAAAATAACTAATTTGCTTTAAATGGTTATAGAACATTATGTCAAACAAATAATAATAACGGACAATTTGAGTTTCTAAGACAGATCGTCTAAGGCAGACACAAAAATAACAAGAAAGAGAAATCATGCGTCAAGCATAGGTTATGAAATAGGTTATGATGTCTGAGTAAACAATTTGGAAAACGCATAACATATTTGAAAACCCAATGCTTACAATTACCGTCAATAGTCGCAAAAGTATCTGAATTCTTTTTGCAGCCTAGTATACGATTTATAGATTTGTATATACAGAGTGTATCTGAATTGATGGTCAGAACTGTAAGGGATGATAATACATGACTGTTGCGGCCAGCTCCATCTGTCACTCTTCGCAGTTACTTCTGAATTGGATTGAAAATTTTGTACATCCCGAGTTTTCGATACCAGTAAGTTGAAGCCGGCTCTATCTGAAACACTTCCTAGCTTCCTGAATTGAACTGAAGTTTCCGTATGTCTCGGGATTTTGGTACACTGAATCAGAACTGAAGCTGTTTGTTTTTGTTTAGAACTGAAATGAACTGGTAAACTTTTTTTAGATTGTTGTACTTGTTATGTTGAATTCATACGGAGTTGTGTCTCCGGTGGTTTAAATCCCATTTATTATGAAGTTTTAAGTTTTGTAGCGTAGAGATATTGTAATGATTTTATGTACATAATTTGAAATAGACGGTTTTAAAGTTATAAGTTTAACTGGTATTTTATTCAGTTTATGAGTACATTTTTATAGATATAAGTTTAACTGAGTTCAACCACATTCGGCAGTACGAAGAGAAAACTGGCTTGTACTTATTTGACAGAAAGTTTAAACAGATTTAGTTTGAAATATAATCTAAAATGTATGGTAGTAAGCTAGGTTTTCGACAATAACAAGACAAGCAAATTTTGTATAGGAAACTCGAATCGCACTCTACTTATTAAATCAAAAATGGGTGTCTCATACCAAGCGAAATCCACATTTTTGTTTATAACTGTAACAATAATGAAAATATTTTAGCGATATCTTCAACATAGTTACTTTGTCTTTTATGTACCTTAGAAAACACAAAGGGTGGTAGAAACGGAAATTCTTCATGTCCAATTAACGTTAAGCTAGATGCTTCCAACGTAGTTGAAAAGTGTTTATTAATACGGTGTGTCTGTCTGTCTGTCCGTGTTCAAATTCGCGTAAATAATCTCGGATTACAATGCAATTGATATATGTTAATGAGTTTTTCTATGGTATGTTCGATATTGAAAATGAAGTGTGAAGCATTTACGGTTCATTTACAGGGACACTAAAAAAAATTCCGATACATTACGACCCATGGGGGAAAATCGTTTGCCCCACATTGAACACATTTGAATAGTCAGCAATCTTAAACATATTGAAATTTATGTAGTATATCACTGAAGTGCTACAAGCTACGTAGAATATGGTGTGCATAGAATGTATCATTTATTTACAGGGACGCACGAAAGAATTTGGCTACAATACTTTCTGCCTATAAACAATAATTTCTGTAAGTGCGTTTTTAGTTGTGGTACGCGTTTTTAAATTTAACTTTTTTTTTCATATTACTTGGTGTGTATATATTCTTTAGATCCTATAAAGAGCTGAACAAAAGATGTCGAGTACATTTCCGTTTATTGACGGAATTTGCTGATTTAGTATTTTCAACTGTGCTATGCAATTAACTGAACTAACTTTTAACACATTACATACAAATCTATATAAATACAAATCTATAGTTTAATATACAGGTATACAATACAATACATATATACAATCATATACAGGGCTGCACAAAGAAATTCGTATATTTTACCGACTAATGATGATAATTGCAGAAATTTCGTTTTCATATGCCCAATTCCTTTTTCCTAATTGTTTATTTAGGCAAATGCTGCGTTCCCGGGGCGGTCATCCCTTGTCATCTCCTTGTTTATTTAGGTCATCTTTCGCATCATCTTATTTAGTTGCATCTTTCGCATCATCTTATTTAGTTGCATCTTTCGCATTATTACACTGTGAAATTTCGTTACACTATTCTGGATGTGTTGGAAAGTTTTTCATAATCTATGCTGAACGCATAATTTTTCGTTCTTGTTGTTAATTTAGGAAACGTGTTTCTTCCTGGAGTTTTTTATCTGGTCTTCTTCTAAAAGGTCTTCTTCTTTTTATCAGGTCTTCTTCTATCAGGTCTTCTTCTTCTTCGGTTTCCGAAAATAAGGAAAAAGTTTTCACTATCGTAAAAAATTATGAATCGTGAGAAATAATGCGGCTTAACAAATATCTAAATTTTGAGTTATCTTTCGAATTAAGATTTCACTTTCGCTACGCCACACAATGCAGTATTTGAGGCAAGATCCTGGCCAAAATTATTTTTCATGTGTTTCAAAGTCTGTTGGCTTACTATTAGTAAATACATTTAAATAATGTTATATACGCATAAATGTATGCATTTATTTAAAAAAATAAATATATAATACAAAGTTTACATAACTGTTCACTGCTTATAAGAGGAAAGTAATTGTTGATAGATTTCTTTTATTTATAATTAATATTTAATTAAATGTGGTTAATTTTACTATATATAAAACTTTTATTATTTATATAAAGCAATGTATAATATATATACATATTACGAACAGTTGAAGACCGAGCAATGCTCGGTCAAAATTAAATTTGAGTTCAAATATCATGACCCATGACCAAAATGACCCACTAATTGAATTTTCTCGAACATGTGACTTAGCCCAACAGTCTTCTCGTGCCGGAAAACCATAGGATGCAAAATTTAGTGTAAATTGAGCCGCTTTTTAGATATTGACCCACAATGACCCAGAAATGACCCACTAATCGAATTTTCTCGAACATGCGACCTAGTCTAATGATTTTTGCGAGCCCGAAACTCGTAAAATACAAAATTTAATCAAAATCGTTAGAGCCGTTTTTTAGATAAAATTAATTTGACCCGCTTTGATCCAAAAATGACCTCCTAATCGAAAGTTCTCGAACATGTGACCCAGCCCAATAGTCTTCTCGTGCCCGAAAATAGTCGGATACAAAATTTCGACAAAATCGTTTGGACCGTTTTTTAGATACAATTATCTTGACCATGACCCAGAATGACCCACTAATTGAATTTTCTCGAACATGTGACCTAGCCCAACATTCTTCTCGTGCCGGAAAACCATAGGATGCAAAATTTAGTGTAAATTGAGCCGCTTTTTAGATATTGACCCACAATGACCCAGAAATGACCCACTAATCGAATTTTCTCGAACATGCGACCTAGTCTAATGATTTTCGCGTGCCCGAAACTCGTAAAATACAAAATTTAATAAAAATCGTTAGAGCCGTTTTTTAGATAAAATTAATTTGACCCGCTTTGATCCAAAAATGACCTCTTAATCGAAAGTTCTCGAACATGTGACCCAGCCCAATAGTCTTCTCGTGCCCGAAAATAGTCGGATACAAAATTTCGACAAAATCGTTTGGACCGTTTTTTAGATACAATTAGCTTGACCATGACCCAAAATGACCCAAAATGACCCACTAATTGAATTTTCTCGAACATGTGACATAGCCCAACAGTCTTCTCGTGCCCGGAAACCATTGAATGCAAAATTTAGTGTAAATTGAGCCGCTTTTTAGATCTTGACCCACAATGACCCAGAAATGACCCACTAATCGAATTTTCTCGGACATGCGACCTAGCCAAATGCTTTTATCGTGCTCGAAACTCGTAGGACACAAAATTTAATCAAAATCGTTAGAGCCGTTTTTTAGATAAAATTAATTTGACCCGCGTTGACCCAAAAATGACCCACTAATCAAAGTTCTCGAACGTGTGACCCAGCCCAATTGACTTCTCATGCCCGAAAATGGTCGGATACAAAATTTCGTCAAAATCGTTTGAACCGTTTTTTAGATACAATTAACTAGACCATTACCCAAAATGACCCACTAATCGAATTTTCTCGAGCATGTGACCTAGCCCAATGGTTTTCTGGTGCCCCAAAACGGTAGGATACGAAATTTCGTCAAAATCGTTAGAGCCGTTTTTAAGATAATTTTTGCATATATATATATATATAACCACCCACAAGATTTGCTCGTATTAGAATATATGATTTGCATTTAGTATTTTGCAAAGTTGAGTCTCTATAGTAAAGAGATTCTTGTTTTCAGTTTCTTTAATAGATTCCTATGCCCCCAAAAAACATTTATATATAAAAATGGCAACTATATGCGGAACATTTTTTTAATTAGCCTTCAAAACCGATTATAACCAATCCGATTATAATTCAAAAATGGTCCAACAAACCCTGATACACCTTTAAAAAGCTTTCAGTATACCTAAATTAGAGATAACAAGGCTTAAAAAATGACACATTTTAATTTTAATATTTTTTTTTATATTAAAAATAAAACTATTTAAATACGCATATAAAAGTATACACTTAAACATAATTAGAAAGCTGAAACATAACAAAAAAGTACGTCTTCTCACAAAGAAAACTTTCTCTTCAACTGAGGCTAGGAGCCGCCGGATGACTCATGCTCCTGAAATAGACATAGATCGACGCACCAGTTAGTCAGCTATTATAAAATATGCTTTTTAGAATTGTTGAGCCAATTTGTATTTTTGCGCTTTTGACAAGAATTTTGCATCAAATACTCATCAAATTTGCTAAAAATTAATTGCATCCAAATAATTTATTATTATTATTTCAGATGATCTCTTTGCAAGCGGTCAGCTGGTGTTGCATTTTAAGAATACTCACGTTCTGGATTACAAGAGCGAAGTATGAAAGGTTTTTTATGAACTAATTACGAAACACTTCCAAGCATAACTTATCTACTTAACTTATACTACTACTTAACTTATATATACACTGTTAAAAATTTGCAGCAAACTGTCCAGTCATTCGACCATTTTATAGAAAACTATTACATAACCGTGATTTTACACTAAACTAACCATAATATGGGCAATAATATGGTTAGAAGAGAGTGAAATCACGGTTATGTAACAGTTTTCTATAAAAATGGTCGAATGACTGGACAGTTTGCTGCAAATTTTTAACAATCTATTGTACCCCTCAACACTTTATGTTGTCATTCAAATACACAAATATTTTTATAATATGACCTTTTGTTCGACGTTCAAACTGGTGCCTCCCCTTAAAGATCATATGTAAATGATGCCAATACTCGTATTTTATTTTTTAAATATTTGAAATTTTATAAATTGAATTTTGAAAATTAAAATGTTTTTACGACCTAGTTCTAGAACTGGCTAAATAATTTAGGCTCTGTTCTAGTTTTCGTTCGAACACAAGTTAAAGTTTCTTTTTCTAGTTTTTCTTGTTTAGTTCGGTTTTATATATATATATATATACAGTTGTGGCCAAAAGTGTGGACATTTTTGGAAAGTTTCATGTTTTTCAAATTTGTGTGCTTGTAGAATATATTAATTTTCACTTAAATACAAACTTTTATATATCAAATTGAAGGTAATTTAATGTAAAATTTATTAATAAAAACAGTATTACAATATCTGTATTACAAAAAAAGTTATGCAGCTAATAGTAAGATCTATCTTAGATTTTCATTTTTTTTAAGTGGTAATTACACAATCAATACTTAGTAGGATAACCTTTATTTTTTAAGACAGCTTCGCAGCGTCTTTTCATCGAGTGAACCAGTGTTTGGAGTTCCTCTTTTGTAATCACATGGTGCCAAGAATCAATTATAGCTTCAAAAAGTTGTCTTTTATTGGATCGACGTTTTTTTCGTACAAGAATTTTCAAACGTCGCCACAAATTTTCAATTGGATTGAGATCAGGGTTGTTTCCTGGCCATGGTAATATATCTATGCCTTTATTTTGAAACCATGCTTTGCATACTTTTGCTGTGTGGCATGGAGCTGAATCCTGCTGAAAAATAAATGGTGCGTTGTTGGGGAAAAGATCCCTGATGGAAGGTATCAATTTTGGTTCCAGGGCAGTTTCGAAGTATTTTTTGGCATTCAGGATGTCATCAATCACTTGAATTCGGCCCACACAATCTACAGACATACATGCCCAAATCATGACATTTGTTGGGATCTTTGTAGTTGCTTCAATGCAATCAGGATGAAGTGCTTCTCCTACTCTACGTCTCACATATTTTCTACCATCACTACCAAAGACCGATATTTTACTCTCATCGCTCCAGATTACTTGCTTCCATTGATTTTCTGACCATTTAATGTGTTCTTTTGCCCACTTTACTCGTTTTTCGCGTTGCTTTTGATTTAAATATGGTTTTTTCCTAGGAATTCTAGCTTGTAGTCCAAATCCTGATAACCTTCTTCTTATAGTTCTTGAACTTACTGCAATACCCGCTGCATTCATTTCACATCTAATAGCATCTGATGACATTTTTCTATCTTGAAGGCATAGCCGTTTAATTTTTCTATCGGCAGTAGCACTTGTGCATTTTTTTCGGCCTGATTTGGCCTTATTTTCCACCGATATCGTTTTTTCATAACGTAAACAGAACTTTCGTACACCAGTACAAGTCACTGAACCACCAACTTGTCTTGCAATTTCAGCATAAGAGAGGCCATTTTCTCTCAATATGACAATTCGGCTTCTTTTTGTAGATGTCCAATTAGTTCTTCTTGTTGATGACATTGTTTAAAATTAGTTTAATTTAAAAAAAAGGACTTTAAATATTCAAAAACAGCAAAACTCAATTTAATTGTACTAGTATGCATCATTCCGCAAAATATTTCCACAACAATAACTCTTTTACCATCCAAATAGCCTAAACTATAGTTACAGACATTTGATTGGTCCTCAGAACAGTGTTTGTGTTTGGCTAGTACGCTTTTATTACAAAACACGTCCTTATTCAAAACGATTTGTGTTTGTTTGTTATATTAAAATGAGCATAACGTTTGTTGTAATACAGATATTGTAATACTGTTTCTATTACTAAATTCTACATTAAATTACCTTCAATTTGATATATAAACGTTTGTATTTAAGTGAAAATTAATGTATTCTACAAGCACACAAAGTTGAAAAACATGAAACTTTCAAAAAATGTCCAAACTTTTGGCCACCACTGTATATATATATATATATCCTTGGATTGCAGTTAGCTTTTTTTAATTTCAGATTAGTTGTTCTAAAAAGTATGTTTCTTTATGTACTGCGAGAGTTTGTAACGGATTATTTTCAAGTAATAAAGTTCACAGGAAAATATATAAACAAAACTTATCGCATTTAATATAAAACTTAGTAAAATCAAATTTAACATAAAACTTGTTTAATCACAACAGGAGCCAGGAAAAAATGATTAAATTTTTTTAAAAAGTTTCCTACCAGAAAAGCCTAAATACCAGTCATGTATACTTTTCAATCTTTAACCCTTACAGGGGCAAGCATTTGTGTTCATGTAACGTCGAATTCACACCGGTATTTACGAAAGAATTTAGTTTAAAGTAAGGAAAACCAATTTTCCAACTTTTCCCGTCAAAGTTAAAAAAGTAAAATTTAATTAAAAGTTTCTGGCTCGAATCGGATTAAAATTAGGTGGGATATAATATATCCCACCGCCCCTCAAAGGATTAACCCCTTAATTCCCGCGCCCGTGATATTCACTACACAGCACGTGAATGTGCTGGGTATTCGACTTTTTTTTAATTCAGATTATTTGATTCCCACCAGTCTTTTAAAACAGTGAAATTGGCTTTATTCTCGCATCATTTTATCAGCCATTAAATAAAGTTAATATTTCTACAACAAAGAAGTGGTGGCAATCAAATAATTTGAATTAAAAAAAAAAGTAGTCTACACAAAAATGCAGCGACGCTTAAGGGGTTAATAATTAATATTAAATGCTGTGTACCATAATGTAATGAAATTCTTTTATGAATTCCTGTAAACAAACTATAAGTGCTACGCACTTCATTTGATACGCACTTCATTTTCAATACTGAACGTTCTATATTAACCCCTTGGAGGCGAACGACACATATATGTGGCGCATAAGATGCTCAGAATCCTCGATTATTCCCACCAGTTACTTTTTATTGTAAACTTTGCTTTATGTAATCCTAGCATTTCTGCGATTCAATTAGGCGAAAATTTCTGTTTTGAAAACCAGTGGTAAAAGATTAAAGATTCTGTAAAGGACACTCGTCGCGAAGTGGTTAAACATCAGTAAGATATAAAAATTATATAGCAATCCGAGTATACTTTCTAGAGATAGAACACAGAGACAGACATCCAGACAGAGAAACCAAATTCTTAAACACTTTACAACAACGTTCGGAAGTGTTAAAAATGCTTGTTCGATTTTCTTTTATTGCCCGCTGTAACGAGCAAAATGGAAACAACTACAGACTCCAAGATTTTGGATAAGGTTCCTAATGGTTGCTGAAGACAAATGTATACTTACTAACCTTATTTTTTAAAACATTGTTCTGTAAATATTTTTCTGGTGATAGTTTAATTCAGTGGACTATTTTTTTTAAAACTAAGATAGCTTGATTGACATCACATTTTTAAATTGTATAATTCCTCCCGTTTTCGCCTTATTTAATCTGTCATTAAATAAGGCGAGTTTCATTTTCTCAAAAAAAATGGTGGCAATCAAGAAAACTTAATTTTCAAAAAGTAATCCACTGGCAACCTTGGTTTAACCCTATCAGGGTCGCTTATTATTTGAAAAAAAAAAAAAAAAAAAGTACCTATGTTTTTTATTACAGAAATTGAATAATTATAATGTTTCTAAATAAAATATGCAATTATTTTTTTTAAAGTAAAAAAACAATATGTTATAGAACAAATTCACATTTGTAGAAAAGCCATCATGCGAGAATTCTGTGTCTTAATAGCTTAAGCGCCCCCCACCCCCCCCCCCACCCCCGATAAGTGCAGGCTGATGCGAAAATAAAGTCAATTACACTATTTTAAAAATTCTGGTACGAGTCAAACAATCTGAATTTAAAAAAAGTAGTCTACACTGCCCGTGAAAATCACGGGCGCGAGAATTAAGGGGATATTTTTTTCTGGATTCAGAAGTTTTTTCCAGCAGTTAAATCTTGAGCCCGGAAATATAACGGGCACGAGAAATAACGAACGACACATCAGCCCGTGATATTGACGGGAGCGAGAATTAAGGGGTTAATAGTCTCCTGTAACGAGAAATCGGCAAAGGGTCTGAGGTTTAAGATGGAGGCTCTGTAAAAGATATTGAAATTAAATTCATATTCACAAACATACTTATTTTTCCCTAATAAGATTCACAGAAAATTCTTTTACAATATTTTCAGTTTCTGTGCTACGATTGTCTTATTTTTTTAACATACTGTAATTAGAAATATGGTAATTGGAACAGACTCAGAGATTTCGTTTGAGACGGCTTGAGGATGCTGAAATAAAATTTTAATATCCTAGATATTTATTATTCAATAATTTGATACATCAAAAAATGGTACGTCGTGAATTGTACGTTTTGGTACGTAATGAATTTTTGTTATAAGCTTTTGTTGCTTCAGTAACATTCAGAGATATCTGATAATGCTCCTTAAAGATGCTAGTATAGACTTTATGTTGAGGAGCATGCTTATTTTTCAATAAGTTGATACAATAAAAAGTTGTTCCTTTATTAATAAAAATATGTGTTAATTTTTCGTTATTTGTATAACCTGCTGTAATGAGAAATTCTTAAATTTTCATGCTTTGAAATATTTCAGATTAGGCACATTCAGGATGTTAAAAAAAGATTCATATTGACAAACATACTTCAGTTAATAGTTTCATACGCGAAATATTCTTTCGATATATTATACATTTGTGTTAAGTTTTTTGTACTTCTATAAATTTTTTGTAACGAGAAATTTTAAATTGGCATGGATTCAAAGGATTGGAATGATTCCCCTTCAGGATTCCGAAATAAAATTTATATTAAAAATATAATTACTTTTTATTAATTTTATACACAGGGTGTCTCTTCTTATCGTAGACTAATAGCTAATTCTTAAACTGTTATCCAAACCATTGACCAACAGTTAATTCTCACACCGTCATCCAAAACATTGACCAATAGCTAATTCCTAAATGTTTCAAATGTTATTATTCATCATAAGTCAAATGTCAAAATAGTTGTTTCTATATACAGGGTTGATTGGTTGGTTAGTTTATTTATGACAGCTCGAAGGATATAGGCCCTAGGGGGGATTCCCTCCGCGAGGTCTTTCTAAGGGATTCTAACCCGTATTTAAAGCAAGGTTCGAATAAAACCACGGAAAACTCCAAACGGTTAGGTGGACGACCGTGACAGGGTTTGAACCCAGCAACTCCCATCTACCAGCTTTGAGAGCAAAACCTCTCGGCCACTTGTGGGACTTATATACAGGGTGCCCCTTCTTATCGTTGACTAATAGCTAATTCTTAAACTGTAATCCAAACCTTTGACCAACAGTTAATTCTCAAACCGTCATCCAAGCCATTGACCAATAGCTAATTTCTAAATGTTTCAAATGTTATTCTTCACCATAAGAGTATCTATTTATGTCAAAATAGTTGTTTTTATATACAGGGTTGGTTTGTTGGTTTATTTATGACGGCTGATTATCTACTCGAGGGATATATTCCCAAGGGGGCATGCCTTCCGTGGGGGTCTTTCAAAGGGATTCTAACCCGTAGTTACGGCAAGGTTCGAAGAAAACCCCGGAAAACTCCGAACGATTAGGTGGACGAGTGGGACAGGGATTTCATCTCAGCACCTCCCGTCTATCAGCTTTGAGAGCAAAACCTCTCGTTCAATTGTGAGGCTTATAAACAGGGTGCCCCTTCTTATCGTTGACTAATAGCTAATTCTTAAACTGTAATCCAACCTTTGACCAACAGTTAATTCTCAAACCGTCATCCAAGCCATTGACCAATAGCTAATTTCTAAAAGTTTCAAATGTTATTCTTCACCATAAGAGTATCTATTTATGTCAAAATAGTTGTTTTTAAAAAGTTACGAATTTTTATGTGGTCGCTAGGTCCTATATCATATATTCTAATACGAGAAAATCTTGTGTGTGGTTATATATATATATATATATATGCAAATTTTATCTTAAAAACGTCTCTAACGATTTTGACGAAATTTTGTATCCGACCATTTTCGGGCACGAGAAGACTATTGGGCTGGGTCACATGTTCGAGAACTTTTGATGAGTGGGTCATTTTTGGGTCAACGCGGGTCAAATTAATTTTATCTAAAAAACGGCTCTAACGATTTTGATTAAATTTTGTGTCCTACTAGTTTCGAGCACGATAAAATCCTTGGGCTAGGTCACATGTCCGAGAAAATTGGATTGGTGGGTCATTTCTGGGTCATTGTGGGTCAAGATCTAAAAAGCGGCTCAATTTACACTAAATTTTGCATCCAATGGTTTTCGGGCACGAGAAGACTGTTGGGCTAGGTCACATGTTCGAGAAAATTCAATTAGTGGGTCATTTTGGGTCATTTTGGGTCATGGTCAAGCTAATTGTATCTAAAAAACGTTTCAAACGATTTTGACGAAATTTCGTATCCGACTATTTTCGGGGACGAGAAGACTATTGGTCTGGGTCACATGTTCGAGAACTTTCGATTAGTGGGTCACTTTTGGGTCAAAGCGGGTCAAATTAATTTTATCTAAAAAACGGCTCAAACGATTTTGATTAAATTTTGTATCCTATGAGTTTCGGGCACGCGAAAATCATTGGGCTAGGTCACATGTTCGAGAAAATTCGATCAGTGGGTCATTTCTGGGTTATTGTAGGTCAAGATCTAAAAAGCGGCTCAATTTACACTAAATTTTGCATCCAACGGTTTTCGAGCACGAGAAAACTGTTGGGCTAGGTCACATGTTCGCGAAAATTCAATTAGTGGGTCATTTTGGTCATGGGTCATTATGAGTCAAGCTATTTTATCCTTAAAACGGTTCAGAGGATTTGAAATAAATTTAGCACCATACAGGTTTAGGGAACAAGAAGACTATTAGGCTGGGTCACATGTTCGAGAAATTTCGATTAGTGGGTCATTTTGGTCATGTGTCATTATGGGTCAAGCTATTTTATCTTAAAAACGGCTCAGACTATTTACACTAAATTTTGCATCCTATGGTTTTCGGGCACGAGAAGACTGTTGGGCTAAGTCACATCTTCGAGAAAATTCAATTAATGGGTCATTTTGGTCACGGGTCATGATATTTGAACTCAAATTTAATTTTGACCGAGCATAGCTCGGTCTTCCCTGCTCGTCTTTCTTTATGCTCCAACAAGTAAGACAGTAAAAATTACATTCCTCTACGACCAAAACTTACTGGGTTATCATGCTTTTAATTTTATGAATATTCGGTGTATATTTGCTCCAAAAACGGGTTTTTAAATTTTGGAATTTTTATTGTTTTTCTTGTTAGAACATGGAGAACTTTTTTATAAATACAACTTATAGGCTTCAGGAACCGTATAAAAATCTAAATTTTGTAACTTTTTATAAATAACTGTAAAGCCCTGAAAAGCCCCGAAAACACCCAGTTTTGGAACTTTCTAAAATATAGCTATTTTGATTTAACCCTTTCACGCTCAAGGGAAATATTTTTCCCTTCTACAAAAATGTTGAAATAAATGATTGACACCAGAAATTATGAACAAATTTATTTGTATATAAGAAAAAAGCGATATTTCACATTCATAATAAATGGAAAACATTTCTATTAAAATTCTGCTGTCATTGTTGAATTTCGTAATTAAAATTTTGTGGTTTCATAGGGAAACCAATGTCCGTTAAAGGGTTAAATAAACTTTCATATGACGAAGAACATTTGAAACAGATTTGTAATTAGAACTATACTTCTAAAACTAACGATTTAAAAATTATTTATTGGTCAATGATAAAAAAGTACACCCTGTATAAAAAGGTTTTTCGCTACAATTTAATTTCTGTGTTAAATTTTGCTACTCTTATAACATTACTCTTAACCGTTAAACTTCATTCAAAATTACCGTGTTGCATACCTTACGTTTATGTTAAAATTAAAAAGTTAATATTTTTTTTAATATTTCACACCGGAATTATGAAATAATATCACAAGTAACATATTTAGTTCGTATAACGTCACATACATTATTTTTCTAGTTGATTTCTATTTCGTATAAAATGAATCCTTTATGAAAATGTTAAAAGAATAATTATCAAAATTTGAGTGATAAGTTTTAAATAAACTTCATTATAAATATTGTATATTGTTAATTTCGAAAATGCTTTATGAGTTATTATATTCTCTTCATCCACGTGTGATTGATAATGTCAAACTTTATTAACTGATAAAACTGTTTATGCGTAAACAAATTTCAGACATTCTCTTCTACTGGACATTAGAACCAAACGAAGTGTTATAGGAATTTAATCTGAAAATCTAACAAAAGGTATCAATTTTCAATTAGTACGCGCGAGAGAGTAAGTTTTCGCTTCGAACACAGTATATCGTACAAATTACGTACCTTTTATATCTAAGAATTCTAGTTCGAAGAATAAATTTCTTAATTACGAGAAAAGTTTTCATAAGAACATACACTCAATACTATTTTTACGTGAACTTTTATACACGATTTTAATTTAACGCGAATATTATTTAAAAAAATTCACTTTTTCCAATGTTCGTCTCGATTCAAACCTTTGAGTTCCAGGTTGTTAAAATTTTGAAAATATGCTAAAAAAGCACGATAAATGTTGTTGCCGAAACGTCAGTGAAGGCTCAGTGTGGAGACGCGAAAAGTTTTTGGTTTCCGTCTGTTTGTCTGTCTGCCTGTTTGCATGTCTGTCTGTTCCGCGATAACTATCGTAAAATACGTCCGATTAGGTTGATTTTTGGTGGGTAGGTTGGTGAGGTACCCGGAATTAGCTGTATAGTTTTTAGTTACATTTGGTTCATTCGTTCGAAAAGTATAGAACATTTCTTTTTAGGTAATAATGCTTTGCTATGGGAATGCAGACTATTTTCAAATTTCATTTTTAACTTCAATGAAAATCG
The DNA here is from genome assembly GCA_963931845.1 of Maratus michaelseni. Classification (NCBI taxonomy): domain Eukaryota; kingdom Metazoa; phylum Arthropoda; class Arachnida; order Araneae; family Salticidae; genus Maratus; species Maratus michaelseni. The sequence goes on along the minus strand of OZ007598.1, from coordinate 110,759,183 downwards.
CATATTTGAAAAACGGATTTAAACGTAAAATTATGAACGTTACATTTTAGATATGGAAGTTATAATATAACCAACAGCTTTGAAAATTTGGCGATACATTTATTAGAATTTAGAAATTAATTGTTTAAATTATTGTAAAATTTTTGGCATCTGTTCGGGAAATATAAAACATTTTATTTTCATATTATTTTACAAATTTTAAAATGCATTTCTTTTTACTTTGCTCTTTCATTTATTAGTTGCTTAGCAACCATATAACTCGCAGTAATTTATAAATTAGAGTAGTAAAATGATCCTGAAATATTAGAATTACTGGAAATTGAGAAAATAAAAAGTTATCACAAAAAATACTTTACAGCGCCGAATCACGTTTGATATTTAGTGAATTGGCAGTGGGCACGATTATGAATGATTACCCAATATGTTTAAAAGTTTTCAGCTATGATTATTTAGGGGATATTTTAGTATGCTATTGCCATCGAGTGAGATCATCAGGATGTCCTTAGATAAAATAAATATTATAGAATGACCATCAAAACTGTTTAACACTAGATTGCTAAAATAGATATAAGTGAAATATCAATAATTCAGTTTACATATCCATAAGTTGCTTTTGTACACGAGATATTATTCAACTTATTCATCAGATGCAGGTGTTTCGCTGTTGGTAGGTAAGCAAATATTGCTATTTGGGTATTAGAATAGCATAAAATTATTTTTGAAATGTTGCTTAACCTAATAAAAACCACTGTGTAGAACGAAATCCAAGAGATACTAGAATCATTCACACAATCAATAGGAAATCACGAATATAAATTTAATAAGATTATGGAGGGTACAAGGGGGCAGAGTCCCTCTAAATAAATGTATTTTTTTTATCTAATATATTACATGAATAAGAAGTTCATAAGAATGTCTGAATATTATTGCATAAAACGTGTTTAATTTAACTTTTCTAATTTCTGATACCTTCGAATTATTTTATATGCGTATAAATATAGTATATGTAATTTAAAAATTTTAATTTGCGGATTGTAAGATGTTAAATATTATGAAAAGCGAGATTAAAAAACAATGACTTTCAGAGCTGACGTTGAGGCTCCTGATCTACAGATTTACTAGTTAGGGAATAGTCTGAGTGTGGACTAAATAGTTTAAAAAAATATATAAATACCCCTATAATTTGGTTGTGGTGGGATTTTTTTTCCTATTTGAGTTCTAGTACATCATTTCAGCTTGCAAACACAAAATATAACATAGGAAATTTATTTTAAAATTAACATAATTGTAAACATTTCAGCAGATACATTGTTTAGAAAAATTCTAAGATTATTGAAATCTTTAAAAATATACTAGAAATGTTTAAAAGTTTGTAGAAGTATTTACAACATAAGATGTGCACGTTCTGAGCAATGCAATCTGAAAACTACCAAAGTAAACGCCATGCTGGAATGTGAAAGAAGTAAATTAATTTGTATGAATCACACAGAGTACCACACATCCCATCACCAAATGTTCCTCAATGCATCGCCCTCGTAGGAAACAAATTCACATTCCTTTACTAGAAATGTTCAAAAGTTTGTAGAAGTATTTACAACATAAGACCTGCACGTTATGAGCAGTGCAATCTGAAAACTACCTAAGTAAACGCCAGGCTGGAATGTGAAAGAAGTAAATCAATTTGTATGAATCACACAGAGTACCACACATCCCATCACCAAATGTTCCTCAATGCATCGCCCTCGTAGGAAACAAATTCACATTCCTTTACTAGAACTGTTCAAAAGTTTGTAGAAGTATTTACAACATAAGACCTGCACGTTCTGAGCAGCGCAATCTGAAACTACCTAAGTAACCGCCAGGCTGGAATGTGAAAGAAGTAAATCAATTTGTATGAATCACACAGAGTACCACACATCCCATCACCAAATGTTCCTCAATGCATCGCCCTCGTAGGAAACAAATTCACATTCCTTTACTAGAAATGTTCAAAAGTTTGTAGAAGTATTTACAACATAAGACCTGCATGTTCTGAGCAGCGCAATCTGAAAACTACCTAAGTAACCGCCAGGCTGGAATGTGAAAGAAGTAAATCAAATTGTATGATTCACACAGAGTACCACACATCCCATCACCAAATGTTCCTCAATACATCGCCCTCGTAGGAAACAAATTCACATTCCTTTACTAGAAATGTTCAAAAGTTTGTAGAAGTATTTACAACATAAGACCTGCACGTTCTGAGCAGCGCAATCTGAAAACTACCTAAGTAACCGCCAGGCTGGAATGTGAAAGAAGTAAATCAATTTGTATGAATCGCGCAGAGTACCACACATCCCATCACCAAATGTTCCTCAATGCATCGCCCTCGTAGAAAACAAATTCACATTCCTTTACTAAAAATGTTCAAAAGTTTGTAGAAGTATTTACAATATAAGACCTGCACGTTCTGAGCAGCGCAATCTGAAAACTACCTATGTAAACGCCAGGCTGGAATGTGAAAGAAGTAAATCAATTTGTATGAATCACACAGATTACCACACATCCCATCACCAAATGTTCCTCAATGCATCGCCCTCGTAGGAAACAAATTCAGATTCCTTAGGATTGAATTACAAACACACTTTCTTTGATTCTGAATGACCGGCAAATGCGGTTTTCGGTGGTGCTGACATATAGTGACAAATGGAGCGTTCAGAGCAAAAGTGGATCATGGTCAAAAGCATAAAATAAAATTACCTGTATTCATTTGAACGACCTTATGTAAAAAAACATGTCCGGGCCAAAGTGGATCAGGTCCAGTAAATTCTGAATTAAAATTGAATTGCCACTTAATTATTGTTTTTTAATTTTCAAATTATGTCTCATATTTAAGTTTGTCTTCATACTACTACAATAAACTAGTCGGATATGCCAATCACATAAATTTCTTCAATCTCATACATGTTCATACTTCAAAATTCGCTATCACACCGTCAAAAAAAATCAACATTTTTCATCATTCTGTTGTACGTCAGCTGTTTCGAATTATCGGGTTACTTGGATGCGAGCAGCCGATGTATTATACTAAACTAGAAAAAGTCCTTCTGGCCTGTTCCGGCAGGAAAAGATAGTCTCCCTATTGCTTGGTTTTAAGATTTTAGCTAATTTCACTGAAAAACACTAAACTAAAATTCGTGGAACCCGATTTCAGAAGAGTCATTAACAGTGCTCGTCAATATTGAATTTGAATGAGAATATCACCAAATTAGACAGACATAGCCAAGTTGGCTTCATACATGGCAACGTATTTTTGTCGCCAAATTTGGCGATGTTTCGCCAATTGTCGTCCATCTTGACGAGAATTTGATGTTGGCGATTATAAATATATAGTGTTAAGCATGTAAGAGTTGAAACGATGGTTATAACCAGGGCTTTACAAATTTGAAAAAAATCTGGTAGCCAGGTATAAATTCTAGTCGCCAGTAAAAAAAAAAATTACCCTCCCCCCCCCCCACCGTCCGCTATCGATTTTCAAAAGCACAAATGTTTTTTTGTGAATTAAGTGATAAAAAAATAATAACAAACAGAGTTTAGAATTATTAGTTGCATAGCTCAGAATAGTACTTAATTAAAAAAGATAACAAAACTAAGTTTTATAAGGAAACTTATCCAAAATTGTATATCACTAAAAGAAACAAAAAATAAATATTGTAAAGTCTGAATAATGTTCGTAAAATGCTGATTGCCGAATGCTTCAAAAGTCTGAATAGTTGAGTGCTACAAAATCTATATCTGATAAGAGAGCATCGATAAAATAGTGAAACCGGAAAACGATTTTTTGCCTATTTAGCCTATCGAATTCAGTGAAATGATTCTGATTTTATTATTTCAAAATTTGCATTTAATGAACTGTCTTAGTTTTGAAAAATTAAAAGTAAAAGTTTATTTATTTTTTATATAATTTCAAGTTTATTTCTTAATATTTTGTAACTTTGCAGCATCTATAATGAGACATCTTACAAGAAATTTAATTAAACTTTGTGACGTTCGCAGTAATATACATTGTTTAAAACGAAAAAAAAAACATTTTTCCGCGATGGGATTGCAGAATGAATATGAGCAGTTTTGATCCAACAAATAGGAATGTAAAAAAAAAAAAAAAAAAAAAAAACTTTTAAAGTGCAATTAATGATTTTTTTTATTTCCATTTACTGCAGATAATAATCTAAACAATGTAATTATAAAATATTCTTGAGTAACAACCCAGTACCAGACACTTGTCTCCAAGACAGAGTGACGCCATACGTGTGTGATGCAAACAGGTGCTAGGCGCCAAACATTCTAAACGGGGACAAAATATTTAAAAGATGCACATTATTTGTATTAAAATGAATTATTCTTGAAACGTTAATTAAGTTTTATAGACTTACTTCGAATGAATTACTTATAATCACTTATATGTTATTATTCTTTAAAATGAATCTGATAGATTAATGAACAAAAAAATTTGATTTGAAAGTTACAAAAAAGTGTTAAGCCCTTTTTTTTTTATCATTGCATCCAATTTTTATATGTCACATAGATTGGATTGACAATATTTCTTATTGAAACTCCCCAGCCTATCCCCACATTCTAATCACGTGACATGCGAAGCCGACTAGAACGGAAAAGAATGGCGTTTTATGTGCCTGAAATGGAAAATGCCTTTTAAACTTGACTTTTCCATTAAAATTACGAGAGAAGAAGGAAATTACTGCGCATGCTGCCCGCACGAGTAGGGTGTTGGAGAGAGAAAACGTTGTTTGTGCTCATTTTTTAGTTCAATTTTTGTAAAAAAGAAAATAAATAAATAAAAAAAATGTCAGATTAAAAAACTTAGTGGCCAGATGGAAAAACTTGGTCGCCAGTGGCGACCTGGCGACCACATTTTTCAAGCCCTGGTTATAACAATGAAGGAAAATTTGCCGAAATCATGTTCACTAAAACTCGTAAATTGAAAACGTTTATGGATGAATGGTGCTGTATTGTGTCCAAATGTCAGCCACCCTAAAATTTCAAACTGCTCAATCTCCGCCACTTGTTTAAGATAGAGGCAAAACAAAAAGTGCTCTGGAATCCTTGGATCAAAGCCATAAAAAAATAAAATAAAGAAATTAGGATTTCTAATTTTTATGTACATCTTTTTGAATTTGAAATCTTTAAATGGCTATCACAGCGCCCTCTCCAGGCGCAATATCCCCAAATTCAACTGGGACCTGCAGACCATAATCAATAACATATACATAAAATTTAGTTCAATTCTCTGCCTAACTTTATACACTTTTCGATGATACAATAATGAAAATGGAACAAAATCGCTACCACAGCTCCTCTTTAGTCAGAATATCACCAAATTTAAGTAGGCCCTACTGACCATAGCCAATAACCTACAAATGAAATTTGGTTCAATTCGAAGTATAATTTCATACACTTTTCGATGATACAAAGAAGACGGACACACGGACAGACAGACATTTGTAAAAACATGTTTTTCGGAATCTCTGACCTCTGAAACGTGTAAATCCGTGAAAAAAGTCGAAAAAAATCTCGTTTACAATACTTTCTTCTATTTTAGATAGAATAAAGTAAAACAAAAAATATCCTCTAAATCATTTTAGGATTCAACTAGTGTTAATAAACTTCAATCTTGATTATTTGAAAACTATAATTTATGGACTTTATCCACTTTAGCTCTGAACGCCTCAAATGAGGTTAATCGGCTTTTGAGCTGTACTGGATAAAAATCATACCACTATTTAATTCCATCCGTTGAAAATATTTAAAATTTTGAGTTTAGCCATAGGAAAAAAAATATTATTAAATACTAGAAGTATCCAAGATAAAAAATAAGTTATCTCTTATAATATATATATATATATTATTAAATATATATATTATTATATTAATATATATATAATATATATATAATAATATATATATTAAATATATATATTAAATATACATATTATATATATATATATATATATATATATATATATATATATATATTGGCAGAGTGTGATGCTATTATGTAAATGTGGAAAAAATGTGGTTTCTAAATCGTTTTATCCATTTTAATTTCAAAGAAGTTTTATTGTAAATAAAAATTGTTTATTTAGGTGGGAAGAAATCCAGTGACTAAAGGGTTTGATGCCTCATCAAGTATATCGACATCAAATATCGACATGACTATTTTATTTTAATGATTCTTACGCCTAACTCGACAAACACTTCGAAAATAGTTTAAATAGGTATTCGGAAGTTTTTTACAGAAAGTTTCTAGGTATTTCCGTCGCATTTCTCGCTTGGAATGTGAAAATAATACACTGTCGCTTGCGGGAGTGTTACAAATTTTAAATAAATTAATTTATTCATCTTTAACCTTCATAAAGTTTTCGTATAACTTCTCATTATTTCATTTTATCATTATCTGTAATTACCTTTACGGCTAATAATATTTTTTTCTAAGCAATTTAGTTGAAGATTTCAAAAAATCTTTAAAATTAAATAAGTAAAAATTAACTTCATATTATGTCGTCCTCCTAGCAATTCCAATTAGTGATAAATTAATGATTACTTACATTATTATGGTTACTTAGTTATGGGTAACAGACTAAAAAATAATTTCATTTTAATTAATTAATTATTATACAATAATTAGCAAACCTGTATTATCTGTTTAAAAAGTAATATAAAAAATTCATTTTTACAATTATTGCCGTATGTTATTATGCGTATTAAAATAATGTAAAGAAGCTCTTCTGTTCAAATATTAAAAAAGAATATTATTACTTTTTCATCGATAACATGTTTATATACGAGGTCCTATGTTAATGGTTTTGTTGGGTAAAGATCCATAATCGAATCAATAGCAATTTGATATTATTAGGAACGTGTAATTAACTCCGTTTTGTAACTCTTGCAGATTTCTTCCTACAGGGTGATTATAAAAAAACTATCCCGATATATGAGCCCCTAACTATCATACCGTTCACAGAAACTGAATGAAATTTTGGTTTAAAGTATTTTGAGGTATGCGCTCAAGAATCATATGAAAGACAAAAGTTAAATTCTAACAGTTATGGTTACAGTGACAAAATTTCGAAAATTTCAAATGGCAATACCTATTTTTCTTTTATTGGAATGTGATCTTCATAGTGTAAAACCATAATAATCGTTGGAACGGGGTACCTGTAGTACGAAAATCGCCGGCGCTAGACAGACTAAGAAGAATAGTGAAAACAACCAATAAGGACAGAGAAGCAACAGAAAACAAAACATTTTATTGTGTTTCATACATTTTCCATTTCACACACGACCACACTTTACATGCGGCAGATGGTGGATAGCACTGAACAATAAAAAAATGTTTTACTTTCTGTTGCTTCTCTGTCCTTTATTGGTTGCTTTCACTTTTCTTCTTAGTCTGTCTAGCGCCGGCGATTTTCGTGCTACAGGTACCCCGTTCCAACGCTTTTTATGGATTTTTTACTGTGAAGATCAAGATGTGAGGTAGGTGTTGCCATTTGAAATTTTCGAAATTTTGTCACTGTAACCGTAACTGTTAGAATTTAACTGTTGTTTTTCACATGATTCTTGAGCGCATACCTCAAAATACTTTAAGCCAGAATTTCATTCAGTTTCTGTGAACGGTATAACAGTTAGGGGCTCATATATCGGGATAGTTTTTTTATAATCACCCTGTATATATAATTTCGTAAGGATGAATTTTTTTCAAAATTGTAAGAAAGATACGGGAACGATTTTCACTTTTTCAAGCTTAATAAAACGGGGTTGGATCCACCCCCTCCCCACGGGATTGGAATAATATTAATTTTCATCTCTTCCCCCTATAATGTGTTGTGGGGTTAATTTTCATTGCAAACGAAAATTCTGATTATGCATATGATAAAGGTTTCTTGGATATTTACGTGAAAAAAAAAGGATAATAACTTCTGGTAGAATTGTCGTAAAATGTATTGAATAAAAAGGTTTTTTTTTTTGTTTTTTTTTTTCTTGGTAGAGGTCGAAGGGACAGCTTTTCATAGCGTTTTTTTTTTTAAAAAAAAGGTGTGTTTTACTTTATTTGAAAATAGCAGCAAGAATTCGAATTGTTTGGAAATAATTATTTGGAAATCATAATATATCTACATGATAGATTTCAGCTCGGGGATTAATTTGAAATCCGCGCGGTGATGCGCTTTAATAATTTTTAATTTGCTGTTAAAAACATCAAAATTTAATGACTCGAAAACTAATTAACCGAGTTTGATGCTGTTTTTAAGAATTTTTTTATTTAAGAAGAAGAAAAGAATCAGAGCGGTTACAAAAAATTGCACTAAACGGCGCTGTTTTATTATTATTATTATTATTATTATTATTATTTACTTTTTCCACAGGAACTATTGATCATAAATTAAAGTGCAATATATATACATGTCCAAAATTAAATCGGTAATAAAATAACTATAACAGTTGCCTGTTAGAAGCCGAAGACTGACAAACCTGCAGGGTGTATAGCAGGTGTATCTTTCCTAGCCCCAGCCCCCTCAATACTAGGCCCACGCGCTGACGAAAAATAACTGCTGTCGTAGGCGAATTTTTTTAATCGTTTGTAGTCCCCTGAATTTAGACACCAATATTTTTCAAAAGTTTTCTTTAACTTATTTAATCTCAGAAAGATAAGACGGAGAAAACTGTTAGAAATTTTTGGTATTCTAATTCAAGGGACCGTACAAACGCTGGAAAAAATCTGCCTCCGACAGCCGCCATTTTTGTGTCAGCGTTCAGACATAGAATTCAGGGAGCGGTGGCATAGCCTGCGCTCACGGAAGCAGTCTCCTTCCCCCCAACACTAGTTGCATTTGGAAAGATTTAAGTCTAAAAATAAAGATTCGTTTCATTCGAGGTTCGTTTAGAAAGATTTTCATCAAAAAATAACGAATCATATTAATCCGTGGTTCGCTGGGGAAAGCCGAATAGTGTAGTATGCAAAGCGTATATATTATAAATGACATACCCTTTACAGAATTTATTTTACTTTTCTGGTTCAAAAATCAGTTATATTAGTAATTATATATTAGTTAATATTTTTTTCTTTACTTTTATAAAAATGAAGTTTATAATTTTATTAACTTTATAATTTATTTCTTTGGCTTATAATTTTATAAATTAAACTAAATTAATTAAAACTATTTCAATAAATCCAAATTTAAACTTACCTATCACAAGATCATTAATTTCGAAATTGTCTTTAAATCAATTTTTTGTTTTAATATTATTAAAACTATTCAGTTTGACAAAACCGTACACAAAAGTTCTCAGCATAGCTCAAATGTAATAATTTAATTTATTATAAAATTGTTTATTTACATAAGTTTTTTAAAATAAGAGGTAACGAAAATTTATTTTAATAGCATGTAGTAAATACTACGTCTCCTTAAGATAATTTTTGTTTTTATTGGAATTGATAAATAGGTCATCAGACAAATAATTTAAAAAGTTTGAAAAAAGAAAATGTTGGTACAATACTTTTAATACAATGTTTTATGCATATAATACATAATAAGTTAAAATTTACCTGTTATAAGGCATGAAATAATTAAACGAAATATTGAAAATTATGAAAAGAAAATATTAAAAACATTGGTACTCTGAAAAAAATTCATGGAACCTTCAAGTTTTTACATCATAAAAAGCGACTGAAATAAATAGCAACGCTTGAGAAAGTTGAATATCTAATCATAGCGTAGTGGTTGGGACCTCCAGTCTAGTACACGGGAAGTTGCGGGTTTGATTCTCATCGTAGCAAGGTTTGGTTATTTACACAAAACTCTCTCCAAAATGAGGGAAAAAAAGCAGAAACATATCTATCTTTTATGAAGTTGTTCTTGAGGAGTCACAATTTTTTTTTTGGTCCTATAATGTTTATTTTAACATTATAAAATGTTTTTAAAAATACGAAAGATATCTGTTATAAAACGGAAATTTAAAAACGGATATTTCAGAAATCACGGAAAATTTCATGGAATTTACGGATTTTTTTCCCCGTTAAAATACGGAAATAGTACTGGCGTCCCGATTGCCAGTACAATTTCCGTTTTTTACAGGAAATTTTTTTTACAGTGTATAAAGCTATTATGCATCTTAAAACCTCGCACACAGAAATTGATTGAGCTACTGTAAAGAAAGGCAAGTCTCGTAAAAGAATAAAAATGGAATCTAACACTGTTTACCAGAAATTTTTCATATCGTCATCATCATCATCGATATGATTATTATAAAAACATCATCAGATAATTTCATCAACCAATTCTTGTAAGATAAATGAAATTTTTTTCTAGCTATAACCTAAATCAGGGGGTTTCCAAATGTTTAGAATGATGTGTAAAATGAATATGTCTCATAATCAGGAATTTACATTCATATAAGTATATTTAATACACGAAATTTTATTCAATTTCAGCAACATATGTTGTTTAGTGGCTGAAAAATAAGCATTCTTTTAAGGATAGGATAAAATTTCTTGTACAAAGAGATGGTTAATCTAATGAAATTACAATTGAATGTATTGTTATTCTGAAAAACTACAGTAATAAGCAGTTTGTCCTATCATTGCATAAAATTGTGTTTAATGTGATGCTTCTAAAATTCCCGGAAGTTTCGATAAATCTTATATTCTTATAAATATATAAATAACCTTAAAAAGTTGAATTTTAGGATATCAAATATTATGAGGCTTATATTAAAAATTAGTGAGATTAATGAACGATGATTTGTAGAGCTGACGTTGAGGCTTCTGATCTGTAGATTTACTAATTTAAATTATCTCTTAATTTTGAATGAACCGTCGAAGAATTTTTTTTCTTTTAAACTCTATAAGCAAATCGTTTTAAATATGAAGTTTTGAATAGATTGTTTTAAATTCAAATGTTCTTGGTGCAATATCTGTTGCACTCTTATGCAAAAATGCATGAATACAAAATTTATTGTATGTTCAGATTTTCATATTATAGATACTAATTTTATTTTATGAAATTAAGTTTCAATACACTTTTACAAACAATTAATTACAATTTCGTTACATTAAAATTATATTATACGCAAATATCCACAAAAAGACAATGTAAAAAAATCATCATTATTATTTCAGTGAAATGAATTATATCGTCTGTTATTACGATATGAAGAAAATAAGTACATTTTAAGTTGGCAACATTTTATTTTTTGTTGACATTTACTGAAAATTCCAATGGTAAACTTAAGCCTATGTTTTGGAAATTTCAGAATTAGAAATCCATATTTAGACTATTTTTCCATTTAACAACAATTTCGCCGGAAACATCTATCCAAAGAACTGTCGTTAGGTTATATGATTGCCATAATTAAACAATTTTAGTATACAAATTCGATTTTTAAATTCAGTAATACGGAAATAATAGGACACCATCTTAAATAGGACGTAATCAACATGGCAATCTAGAATCATTACCTATCATGGGATATCATTGAATTAATTACGTATGATAGGATTTAACTGAATGAAGAACTGTTATTAATATCTTTTTAAGTTTTGATTCGATTTTCATAAAATTTAAAATGACTCGACAAAATTCTGGAACCAGTACAGTAATCCCTTAACATTCGTGAGGATTAGGTTCCACGAAAACTTCGCGAATGTTAAATCCGCAAATGTTGGGTCTATCTTTCTGCACTAAAAATGCAGTTATGTTCTATGAAATTTTAATTAGAGTGGCGCAGCAATTGAGGAAAACAAAAGAAGATATTGATTAAAACATGGTATGCCTAAAATATTTGTAGAAGTTAAATGTACTCAAATATTGATAAACATGAAATATATTTATGAAAGATAAATCAAATTAACTGACTAGAGAAAAAATTTCAGTTAAAAAAAACACATGTTTTTGTAATAAAGTAATTTCGACTCTCTCTGTTCGCATAGAGATTATAATGTATTAGTGGGTCAGTATTAATATACTATACAATATTTAAATATAGCTAAATGCTCCAGAAATTCTTATATTTATTTTCCATCTATAAGAGCAGTTTCAACTCGTTCTCTAAGATAACCTGAATATGTTAAATTAATAGATTTAAAAAAAGATGCCGTTACCTTACCACTTCTAATACCACCATTGCAATGAATATTCTGCTGTTGTTATTGTTTTACTTTTCTACAATATTCGCTCCTTTTTCATTTGGCAACTGAAAATTGATTTGTAAATACATACTAAGAAAACACAGGAGAAATACTCTTTAACCACTATAACTTCTGAAAAAGAAAGAGATAATAAAAAAAAATCGCGAATGATCAAATCAGATTCTCGCGAATGTTACTAAGTCTTTCCGCATTTTCATGTTCGCGAATAATCAAAACTCGCGAATGTTAAAACCGCGAATGTTGACGGATTACTGTATATATATATAAATTTCAAACCATTCGGTTGGGTAGCTTTTGCACTGCTATATGCAGATGAACGGACCATACGACGACTATAGGTGCTACATATTTATGTAATTACGAACGCACCTAAAAAGGAAAAGCGATTTTTAAGTAAATTATTTAACATTTTAGCATTAATAACTTTATAATAAATATTTTAGACTGATAATACTCTGCGTATCAGGTAAAAGAATATTTCGGTCGTAATATTCAATTTCGAAAATGAACATCTTGATTTCCCTGGAAATAATAATATTCAATAACTAACTTTAAAGTCTAAACATTACAAACTAATGATTTTGAAAAGCTTTTCCTGTAAATATTTTTTTTCGATTTTATGGTCTCAATGTAAAAGATTTTTTTTTCCGATCATCGCTTTTGTTTTCTCAAGGAAAAAACTAAAACTCGATTTTATTAGATATTATACTTTTGCTTGATTCGTGATGCTTATCAAACCTTAACCCTCTGATTACGGGGTCGAGTCATATACGGGTCCCAGCGACTATTTTAGTAATCTTTTCGTACCACTTTTTCGAAAAATAAATCTCTGCCATACACTTACACTAGATTATTTTCAAGATAAATCTACCACAAAGAATTTTTTTATAAATTATGGCACGACTGAGTATCAAAATAGTCGCCAATCCTGGTACGTAATCAAAATGTTAAATAATAGGATAATAAATTAACAAGCCATCAGCAAACCGAATTTTTTTTTTCATAACCAGCGCTTTACAAATACGGAATTACTTTTGAAAATTACATTTTTTTTTTTTTTGTACAAAAATGGAACTAAGAAATGAGCACAAACGGCATTTTTTATCTTCCACACCCCTACATGTGGGCGCCAAGAGGTGATATTCCTCTTTTCTTGTACTTTTAATGGAAGAAACAAGTTTAAAAGGCAGTTTCCAGCTCATGCATAAAAAATGCCTTGCTTTCACCTCTAGCTAGTTAGCATGCCATGTAATTAGAATGCGTGTGTGGGAAGGGGGCAATTTTCAATAAAACAGTAAGAAATGGTGTAATCCAGCCTTTGTGGTACCTATAATCGGATACAGTGAGAAAGAAATGCACATCATCAGATACAGATTTTTTGTAACACTCAACTACACGGACATTTGAAGCAACCGGCAATAAGCATTTTCCGAACATGCCGTTAATGCAGCCTTTACAGTGTGCTCTTTTTTTTTTCAGAGATGTATAATTTTGATCATTTTTAATACGAAACTTTGTTTATATAAAGTCTGATTACTTACATAATGCTTGTTGTTATTTTTTCTCAATTAATTCCTAAAACAAAAACCTTTGTGTTATTTGAAAATCACTGACAGAGGGAGGGGGGAGGGGGGGAGGGGGGGAGGGAGGTAAATATTTTTACTGGCTGCCAGATTTTATCAAATTTGTAAAGCCTGTTCATGACAATAATTTATATATTCATTAGAAATGAGCATCCATATCAATTTTTTAAAATATTAGATGAAAAACTGGTTGCAAGTTTTGAACTCGATAGAAAAATTAGGTAAAGATTAATATAACAGATTATAACATCATGTATATATATAATTCTTTTTAACTGCCAAAAGGTGTAAAATAAAAATATTATGAACAGTAAAATAGGTTTTATTAGACTGTTGACATATGTTTCAGCTCAATGTGAGTCATTATAAAAACAAATGAAAATATTCTATAAATGCACGGTCTATGAAAATATTTGAAACGCAATCTTTTAATTTTTCACGTACTTTTTTAAAAATTATGCACGTTATTTTTATTTTATTCTTGAGTGCTTATTTCCATATTTGTAACCATGGAGTAACTCGAGCCACAATTTTTGTAAATTAAATTTTGTAAATATTGGCATGATAAGCTGGAAATTTAGTTACAGAAAAAATGAGCATATAGCTGATATTAAGTATAATAGAAAAACAACAGACCTGGCAAGATTATATCAAGAAGAAACCATCCAAATAAATTTCAATGAAAGTAAAATAATTTTCCCCTGCAATCTATTATATCAATCGATTATAAGAGAAACCATAGAAATTTTAACATGTAATATAGAATATGTAACGATTCAATGCCATTTAATTTACAAAAATTGTGATTCAAGTTACTCCATGGTTACAAATATGGAAATAAACGTCCAAGTAAAAAATAAAAATAACGTGCGCATTTTTTTTAAAAAGTGCGTGAAAAATTAAATGATTATGTCTCAAATAACTTCATATGTCGTACGTTTATAGAATATTTTTGTTTGTTTTGATAATGGTTCAGATTGAGCTGAAACATATGTCAAAAGTCAAATAAAACCTATTTTACTGTTTAGAATCTTTTTATTTTACTCCTTTTAGCAATTGGAAAGAAGTATATAGGTAAAGATCATACAAAATTTCATAGTATATTTATAATAAACATTAAAGGTTAATATTAAAAATAAAAATTATTGCATTTATATATTTCAAGATGCATTTTATTACTATTATTTTAAACATATAATTTGAAGACATATATGTATATATATATATAAATTTCTCTTGAGCTTTTATGTATAAATGGTGCAAAATATTTCTCATAATCTACAATTAGTTATCTAGATTCAGTTAATAATTTGACATGTATAGCCATGTATCGAATTATAATGAGGCCATAAATCAAAAATCTACATAAGTACAAACGTACAAACGATGTCAGGAAGTAATTGCAAAAGAATAATTGTAGCTTAAAATTTGTAATAAAGAAATGTGGTGCATTATACTAATAAAATAATGTATTTAATAAAATTATAAAATATAAAATTATGTATCCAGGAAGCATGATAAATGATGTTTCCATGGACAATTGTCTTAGCGTCTGTTTTATCACTTATCAAGTTTTTTAGGTTACTTTATGGCTACCCTGTGTGTAAAAATAAAGATATATTAGTAATATAAAATTGTAAATAACTATTTTTAACTCAGATAATTTACTTACAATTAATTTTTAAAATATATTTTGAGAAATTAAACTGAAAAAGGAAAAGTACTAGAACATAGTAAACATTAAACAGCATTTCTTATAGAAATTGTTAATTGTAATTACGAATTTAATATTTACCCTGTAAAAGTCCCGTACTATGTAAAATATTAGATAAGAAATAAACTTAATTTAAAAACTAAAGTTAAGGTATGGCCAGCAGACTCATCTATTATTGTTAATTTTATACAGTTCATGCATTTTGCCTTCAGTCCTGTCAAATTGTATTTACTAGCATCGAATCCGAAACTTACTTCATTGTAATACATGTAAGTTAACATGTGTTTTATTACCTTGGCAGCCTAGATTACCTAATATAATTTCAGGATTCTTCTTTTTTACCGATTCTGATTGTAATATACCACAAAAATGGAGGATCTGGCACTAAGTAGAAATTTGTGCGCCGGAAAGTTGTCTTTAACCGATAATATAAAACATTTTAGTTCGAAAGCATACTTGTAATTAGTTTTTACATTGAAGATTGTTTCTTTGTAGCTAAGTATGATAGTGTCATTTTTATAACATCTTTAGTTAAATAACGTCTGTTTAACATCACTTGTTCCCATTCTTTAGAATTTGCAATTTCTAGCGGATGCATACAGATAAAGTTATATACAAGTTCTTTTAGTTCTTTATCATTCCAGTGCTCCGCTAAAATTAATATATCACCAGCAGTCTTATCTGTTATTGCTATTTTTATACAGTCGATGCATTTTGCCTTCAGTCCAGTCAAATTGTATTTGCTTGCAGCAGAATACATTTTATAGTTATGCTTAGCGTCAAATCCTAAACTTACTTCATTGTAATAGATGTAAGTTAACATATCTTTTATTACCTTGGCATCTAGATCATGTAATATAATTTCAGGATTCTTCTTTTTTGCCGATTCTGATTGGAATATATCACGAAAAATGGAGGATCTGGCACTAAGTATAAATTTGTGCACCGGAAATTTGTCTTTTCCCGATAAAATTACAGTGTCGCAAAACTTTAGATCGCTCATATTATTTAAAATATTTTCTTTAAAACATTTTAAGTTTGAAGTGGTTTGATTTGTTATACTTGAATTAAACACGAGTTCCTTTCTCTCAAATTCATTTGTTTTTGAAAAATCAGATACAGCAATTTCAAACTTTAAATTAATTTTATCCGAAATTTCATCGGGCGGTATAGTTTTCAGTAAATCTTTGAAAAACATGTTTGGCAATATCCATTTATTATCGTTAGCGTACGTGTGAACAAAAGTATTTGATGTATCATATGTTTTAACTGTACAAATTATTTTTCGGCAATCATTTGAAAATCGTTGTATTGAGACAGTCACATAAGCTTCACCAGTTTCAGCTATTCCTCCAAAGAGAAAAATATCAAGCCAAGTCCATTTAATATTATAATCTCCAATGATCGGGTAATGAATAACTTTATTAAAATCTGCAGAGCGGAAACTTTGAATATCCCAGGAAAAATATATTACTTTCTTCTGAAAACAAGTCGTAACTTCTATTTTATCTTGTTCTGCTAAAAGCAAACGCGTAAGATGCGAAGGTAATACGTAATTAGATGAAAGAATTTCAAATAGATTTAATTCATTAACGTTTAAGACACCTGTATATATGTAATGAATCAGGGCATTCATAGTTGTTGAACCAATAACTGCAATCTTGCATTTATTGCCATTCATATTTTTGAGAAGGTCAGGAAAACGTGCTTTCAAAATTGCTTTATGAACTTTAAAAGTTTTAACACCAACGTGAAGAAATGTGTCACAATGTATTTCATTTTTGTAAATGTCTTCATATATACTTGATAATTCCTTTAACTGCTGAAATTCACGGATACCATATCCCATTGACTCGTTGGATTTCATTACGTGTAATTCACAGAATATTGTTAAATTTCCATCCGGAAGAAAAATGTCTTTTTCAGTGTATAGAAGTTTTTCTCGCTCGAAAAATTCTGCAAGCCCTTTGCTATTACCTCGTTTCAACTTGGAGTCACAAAATTTGTAACATGTCTTTTTGTCGGCGTTAGATACAATTCCGAATCTACAAGAATATATAAAATCATCATCACCAATGCTTCTTTTAACTATATACACGGATATATATTTCGAACTTTTTTCGTTAACACCTCTTGCATACAGTAAAATGTGGAATTTAGGATTTTGCAAGTTATAAATACTAAATTCGGGACTTTTTATTTGCTTACCCCATTGATCAGGGCACATTTCAAAATTCCTTATTTTCCACACGAATGTCGTATCAAAATCATCCCAGTTAGATTTAGAATCGAAAATTGAGCGTATATCCTCAATGCTTTCCATTGTGTCCAGATTTTAATTCTAACTAAAAAACAAAAACATGGTAGCTGTAACGCCATCAAGTCACTTATAAGCTAGATAAAAGTAAAGCTAAGATAAAGGGTATCCGCAGAAAAACGGCAGCGCACCATCATATAATACAGATTAAATTTAGATTGCTTGTCAATTTTATCGGCTCTTTTTTCGCAATACCTCTGATAAACAGACATTGTTGGCTGTTTGATAATTTTTCACATGATTTAAGTTTCGTTTTAAAAACAAAATAAGTGCCTAATTGGCGGATTTATTGATTTATTTACCTGATAGAGTGCCCAATATTAATAAATATACTTTTTTATTCTTTAAAAGATATACCACAATTGACATAGCACAATATTTACAAAATATGCTTTCATGAATTCATATCTTGAAATAGAAAATAGTCATTATTAATACTGCTAAAAAATTTCGCAAACGTAAGTTAGTATTGCAGGAAACGCCCTAACATAGTGAAAAGTTTTATGGACTATTATGATTAGAGTTAGAATTATATTTTATAAATTTATTTTAAGGAGCATTTGTTTGAAAGTGTATATACAAAACATTGTCAATATTGCCAAAAAATTGCCACTATTGGCTACAAATATTGGCTAAATATGGGGAAAAATTAAGCACTCTAATATTGGGGCAATGTTTCATGCCAATTCTGCACCAATGCATCAATATTTAGTCACGATACAGCCAATATTAGCCCACTATTGATTGGATATAGGGCTGTATTTTGTGATCTACAGCTATGGTCTAATCATTTTAATTTAATGATGTCAAACGCCTAACTCAACAAACTCATAGAACGTCATTTAAATAGATATTCGGCAGATTTCTACAGAAAGTTCCTGGGTATATCCATCACACTTCTCGATTAAAATAGGAAAATGAAATAGAATACACAATCGGCTACGGATGCATAACAAATTATAAATAAATCAATTTATTTCTCTTTTAGATTCATGAAATTTTCGTGTAAATTGTAATAATTTACTAATTAACTTTACATGAGATAATCATATTTATTGAGTAATTTAGCTGACGATATGACAGAATATTTGAAATTCAATGAAGTTCATTGGAGAACATTTGGACAAGTATTTAGCGTGTTAGCCACAAATATGGACTGTTATAGCAGGATGCTGAAATAAAAAAAAATGTAAGCCGGAAGTACTTTGGAGAGGTATTAGAAATATTCCTTAGAAGCACGTAAGCTGCTCATTGGATTTTTAGGTGCGTTTGTAATTATATAAATACATAGCGCCTATAGTATTCGTCTGGTCCGGCCGTCAGGCCGCATATAACAGCGCAAAAATTACCCAACCGAACGGTTTGAAATTTAATACACATAATCGTTGCAGAAATTTGTCGAGTCATTTCAAATTTTAGGAAAATTGAATCAAAACTTAAAATGATATTAATAAAAATATTTATTAAGTAATTTGATTTTTTTTAATCGGTATTTTCATGTTATAGCAGCTATTGAGGATTAATCGTCAAGCGACCGAGATGTATCACGACGTTATCTGACATGTATGATGTTATAGTCATATATGACGTGTATGATATTTTATAACCTTTATGACAAAGTTATAGTCACATTCATCATTCTATTAAATCCTATCATACGTAATTAATTCAATGGTATCCCTCGATAGGTAATGATTCTATGTTGCCATGGTGATTACGTCCTATTTAAGATGGATTTATATTATTTCCGTATTACTGAATTTAAAAACCGAATATGTGTACTAAATTGTTTAATTATAGCAATCCTATAATCTACCGACAGTTTTTTGGATAGAAGTTTCCAGAGAAATAGATATTAAATGGAAAAAGAGTCTAAATATGGATTTCAATTTCTGAAAATTTCAAAGCTAGGCTTAAATTTCCCATTGGAATTTTCAGTAAATGTCAACAAAAGATAAAATGTTGTCAACTTAAAATGTACTTATTTTATTACGGAAATTCATCATGTCATAATAAGAGACGGAAATCCATCATGTCATAATTCATTTCACTGAAATAATAACAGTATGAAACGCACCTCATTTGTCACGTTTGACGTACAATTTCAAATTGGCATTGTTTTCGTTGGATGAAATTCGTTATATTTTTAACTGATAAAATGCATTTTCTTAACTAATACGGAAAAAAACTTATTGAAACTCAGGTCGACATGATCATTAATCAGGTCAATAGTCGTCAATAGTCATGTCGTAAAAATGATTTAGCCATAGCTATAGATCACAAAATACAGGGTATGGCAAAAAGAACACCCTAATTTGGAACGTCAATAAAAACCAAACAAACGATATTAGAAAGGATTTCTATATATCTAAAAATCATATCTGTTGTCAGTTTGATTTACTATGTTTTAAAAATTATATCAGTTAAGTGACGTCCGTAAATGTCGATGTAATTCTGAAGTCTTTCTCGTAAATTTCATTGCTCTTTTTATCATAAGAGTCGCCGTGATTTTTTTTTCTGCATTATTCGTTCCTTGAAGTTTTTCCACAGAAAACAAATCACTAGAACCCAAATCCAGCGATCTCTTTGACTGGATGAACTCGCGGATCTAAAGAGACCACGCCCACTGAAGTACTTCTACATAAAGCCGAGAAATGCTCTCTTCACGCCATTGAATTAATTAAAATCTACATGAAGTAACACACAAATAGAGACCACACTTATTCGTAGCACTCTGCATATGGTATTTTTGAACTCTTAACATTGTAATGATTTTTTAAATATATGAAATCTTATAATTCTCTTGAACTACAAAATGTATTTCATTGTATTTCGAATCACTTATGCATGTCAGAACAAGAATGGACAAGTAAAGAGACAGACAAATCAAGGTGAATAATGTTTTATAATAATAAATTTTATCGCTTTAAATGCATACCTAGCAAAAGAACCGCAACAAGGGTGGTGCAGGCGGTTCCCCCGCACCAGGCAAAATCAGTTGGAATAAGCACTGACAAGCTTAATCGACGCCGACACTAGTTACTGCTCATTTATCTGCGATCGGTAGAAAATCTAAAATCGTGTTTCGCACCAGGCGCCAAATAGAATTGTTGCAGTGCTGCCTAGCACCTTAGTATCAAAACTGTCTTTATATTCCGAAGGATTTAAACTTTCATAACAACAACAAAAAAATATTATCTTATGTTGGCATCATCATTTTTTCTCTATTTGATCAATAATATATGCTAAATTGTTAGGTGTTTTTGTGGCAAATAATATATTTTATTCTTTTTGCTTTCTAGATAAAACACGCGCAAATCAATAAAATTTATCATATTTAATAACTTAGCTAGCTTTTGTTCTTATATCTAATCTTAAATAGATAAGCGTTCAGGTAACTGTTAAAGGCGTATTCTAGAACTCAATTTGAGAATCAGGGGAATCCCCCATGCAATACGAAAGCAGTGATAACTCCTAATCTGGTATTTGACAGTTAAAATAGATTTTAAACAGAGTTTAAAGTCAACTTGTTTAAAAGAGCGCATTCTCAAGATAAAATTTTTGTTCTTACATAGATCAAGATATGCAGGAAAATCTTTTGATAGCTCCGACTTTTTAAAGGCTCGAAATTTAAAGAGCAATGGGGCAATAAAAGCTTTTCTCAACTTTTTCATCATTTCAAAACTTTACTTACTTTGGATTGTTTAAAAATAAGCGCAATACATAAGGATAATCCACAAATGTAGAGTGTTTTAAAGTTTAAAAAAAAAACAGTATTTTATAACAAAAAACATGTAAACTCGTAATGATAATATACTTAGAAAATGAACCTGTCTTGTGGCAGATGTACCGCAATAGAATGGCTAAGAATAATAAATACTCTTTTGTTAGATAAATGGTGTTTCGTTAGAAGATAGCCCTGGAAAATGTTTGTTTGAGAAAAAGGAACTGATGAAAATAAAACAAAACAATTATATGTGATAGTAGTATGTTTAAAACAGGAGGTTGTCACAGAAGGATTGGAAAGTTCACACTGTACTACCAAACACAGCTGTGTCATACATTTCTATTTTTTTTTCCAAAAATCAACATTTTCAGGGACTACTTTCTAGTGGGACACCCTGTATATTTTGTCCGCTGGTTTTCCAATAAAGTCTAAAAATTTTTTTTGCTGGCATTTTTTTTCGTCTATTTTTCTTCAATCGATGTTTTTTCTGGTCTATTTTGTAACCTGCAAAATACGCCTAATTTTAATAAGTCGTTATGCTATAATTGAAAGAAGAAAGTGATCTATTTTAAATTAAAAAAAGACACGTTATTAGATCGTTGCTTGCGAATTAAATTGCATATAAAAATGAAGAATCTGTGTGCATTGAGGGGTTTTATTGACAGCCTTATTTACATAAACTGCTTCATATTATGCATGCAGCGAAAATTATCTATCGATAATTTTTGAACTTTTTTTTTTCTTTTTTGTTATTTAATAAAATCCAATCTCTCTCTATTCCCATTTCTGCGAATCGAAATTTTGTAGCATAATTTGTTTCTTTTTAATAATTTTTTAAAGTTTTAACGAACTTATGACGCACCCGGTGTATTATAATATTTTTAAGAAACTACTTCACGCTGACGAAAACACCCGCTCGCTAATGTTAATCCTATGGTAGAAATATTTTACAATATCTCGTTCGCATTTCATTTTTATTATTTATTTTTAATAATTTTATTTATTTATTTATTTATTTTTATTTTTATTTATTTATTTTTGTTTTTATTTTATTTTATTTTTATTTATTTATTTATTTTTTTATTTTTTATTTTTTTTTTGCGTTGGATAGTTGAGGTCAGTTTCTATGCAGGACCTTTTGTACTTTTTCGATTTTGATTTTTTTTTTATTATGATACTTCACTTTCGAAAGAGAAAGTATCCCCCAATAAAGAAAACTACAACCAAAATCGAAAAATTAAAAAAGAGCCTGTATAGAGATCGACCTCAGCTATCATTTAAAAATATTGAAATGCGAACGAGATATCGTAAAATATTTCTCCCATAGCATAACATTAGCGAACGGGTGTTTTCACCTGAGTGAAGTATCCTCTTAACGCTACATTTGTCAACAACCGGTCAAATTTGACAGGTCAAAAATGAAAACACGGGTTCCAAGCTCCTGCTAATCTTCCGTAATATGCGGATTGATTTGACCCAGTTTAACAACGCTTAGAACCAAAAAAAATATTTGATGAATCTTTATTTATTTAATTTCAGGCTTTTAAGTATAATTTGTTGAATTTCATTTCTAAAAAAACAATTCTGGAGCGAAACGTATTAAACCTAGGTTAAATTAGCCTCTTAACACTAAATATATCAACAACCGGTCAAATTTGACCGGTACAACAAGAAAACAGAGGTGCCAAGCTCCTGCTAATCTTCCGTAATATTCGGATTAATTTGACCCAGTTTAACAACGTTTAGAACCAGAAAATTCATTTGATGAATCTTTATTTATTTAATTTCAGGCTTCTACGTATAATTTGTTTAATTTCATTTCTAAAAAAAAATTTCTGGCGCGAAACGTATTAAACTTGGGTTAAATTAGCTCTAACGTTACGGAAGATTAGTGGGAGCTTGGCACTTCTGTGAAAATATTTCGATTCGAACCAGAAATGTCTTCGTAAATTAAATAGAATAAAAATCATACAGAAATAAGCTAAATAGAAAAGTTATCTAGTTTTAAATAAAGTTCTGGTATATTTTCTTATATAAAACTTGAGTGAAATTCTTGATATGTTTTGTGTTAATTAACATACAATACTAATTTATGTGTTTTGCACATGAAAATAGCTCATTTCAACGATATGGCGATAAGAAAGAGTCACATTCTTTGTTTAATTCCACTCTTTATTCAATTTGTTTGCTTGTTTCTGTTTTTAACACAATGATGACGACTAACGCGAATTCACGTCTTTTGGATATATGCAACTCCACCCACTGGTGGTACTTTTGCATTTTATATGTTACGTTATTTCTCATAGACACAATATTTGTGTTTTATTTAATTATGCACATACATACTCCGATTAGAAACAGTCCCACCTATAATATAAATTAATTTGAATATAAACACTAACACATAAGACCTTTTCTTAAAAAATGCAACATGTAAATTACGCCCACTACCTGTTTAAAACACGAAAACTAGCCGTCAGCAATGTACGTCACAATGTACAACACATTACTTGTCACAATAACTTTTTAGTAAAAATATTTTCTCCATACTAATGTTTCATTATAATTAAGTCATACTGTTCGCAAAATTGCAAAAAGAAAAAAAAATAGATTTATTAGTCTGAGAATTATAAAAAGATGCAAAAATACACAGTCAACGGAAATTATTAAAAAATTAGATGTTATGGGATATTGATAAAACAGAAAACGCAATTGAATTATTTCAAACCATAATATCACATGATTAATTTCTAAAATCAAAAATAAAATCACGAAAGTATAAATTTTAATAATTTATGAAACTTTTCAAAGCACTTAGCACGTACTTCTTCAAGTCACGTTGTATTTTTTTGCTAAATTAAAAAGGGACAATTTCATATATATATATATTTTTTTAATATAGAAAATTGCGATTGGCAACCAAAACAATATAATTAAGACAAACATTCTAATTTTAATTTTAAATATTTTGGTTGACGGAAACATTTATTTTCATAATAATAATAATAATAATAATAATAACCTTATAAGAAAACGGACTATTTTCGGAATATTATCCGGGAATGGGTACGTCTTTCTGATGAAAAACGTGAGGGTTTGCTCGTTCAAATTCGAAATATCACAAAACATACTTTTGATGAAAATGAAAATGATATGCTATTTGAACGACTTCTAATTGGAAATGAAATAGATTATGACTTTACACCAGAGATATCAACACTTGAATAAAAAATAAAATAAAATAAAATATCATATGTTTACTTTAATTACTGGACACGAAACACAGAAACAGAGAAAATGTCATTACTTCGTAAATTATCATGTATAATGCGAGTCCTTTTAAGTGTAAAACTTTATTTTTATAATTAAATATTAAATGTAAAATATTACGCGAACCATATTACTTTCTTGTATGCCTAAATATGAAATTGCAATAATATATAAAGAAATTAATTAAATTTAAAGAAAGTATGTAAAGATTAGTACATCCTTTCCTGTTTAACTCAGAAAAACTCTTTATTGTTATTTAAAGAATTTTCTCTGTATGTATGCAAATAAATATATACCTAAAAAGCATTCAAAATATGGAAAAAGTATCTTTTTATACAATAAACTCAAACATTTTACTACATTATTTAAGAATACGCTTAAAAATTTAAATAAAATAATAGATTTATATAATAAAATAGATTAATAAAATAATAGATTCAGATTCAACCAAGCAGAGAGGCATACCATATGGCTTTAGCCTGTGCAAGCCCTGTCTGCAAGTTTATTAAAAAATACGTAAATAAAAGTACCCTTTATGTATTATTATTATTATTATTATTATTTTAAATCAGAAAGTTTTTTTGTTTTTTTTTTTAAATAAAATTTAAAAATAAAGGGTACTTTGATGTTAACCAGACACAAGTGATAAATCGCCAAGTATTGTTCTCATCGCCATCATTCGTATTGCATTCGTTTCATTTAAAATATGAACCGTTCACTCATTTCATTTAACCCTTTCCGGCACAGTCACATTCTGTTCGTAAAATGAGAAATTACTGACTGACACCGGAATTTACAGACGACTTTTTTAGAAAATAAGGATTCCTTATTTTAAGCTTTCATTATAGAGACAAAATTTTATTAAAATATTCTTGGTGTCGAATGCAAGTTTGGAATAAAAATTAGGTGTGCCCGGAGTGGGACCACTGAGCCGGAAAGGGTTTAAAAGACTTAACTTTCCTTTAAAATACATACGTTAGAAATGCATGCATTTTACTCATTTCATTTAAAATATATGCATTTAAAATACATGGTTTTTACTCATTTAATTTATAATACAAAATAAATAAGTAAATAAATAATAAAAAATAAAAAATATTACCATAAACGAAAACATTTTATTTCAGCATCATAGCATCGTTTGCAATTTGCACACACGAAAAAATAAAGATACTATTAGTGATGGGAAAAAAGACTATTGGCGAGATTTGCGCCCGGCTAACATAAAAATATCAAATAAAGAATTATTTCATAATAAAATTATTAATTACTTACAGTTTTAATATATATGATGAAAAAAAATCAAGCAATATGTAAAATGAGTTGCAGAAAACAAGTAAACTGCCTCAATTATTTTATAAATTATTAATATATCCTTAATCAGTTTCTATGTTTTATTTTTTGCAGCTAAGTTAGATAATATCTTTTTCAAAACCTCAGATGCTAAATCGCTTCTTTTCAACATAACTTGATCCCATGTTGTCGAATTAGCAATTTGCAGTGGATTTTCGGAAACAAAGTTGTAAACAAGCTCTTTTAGTTCTTCATCATTCCATTTGTGAGCTGAAATTAAAATATCTCCAGCAGTCTCTGCATCTATGTTTGATTTTAAGCAGTGTATGCATTCTTCTTCTAGCCCAGATAAGTTGTATTTGTTAGCAGCGTTATACATGTCATGAATATATTTATGTCCGGGAAGGCTAAATTTCACTTCATTGCAATACATATAAGTTAACATATCTTTTATTACTCTGTAATCGAGATCATCGATTGTAACTTCAGAATTTTTATTTTTAGCATCTGATTCTAGAGTATCACAAAAGACAGAAGATCTGGCTGTAAGTATGAATTTGTGAGCAAGAATTTTCTCATTTCCTGATATCACCGTTACATCGCAGAATTTTGGAGCATTCAGGATATTTGTGAGATCTTTCTGGAGGGATTTTAGATCTTCAGCAGTTTTATTTGTCGAAGCTGGATTAAGGATAAGCTCTTTTTTGCTCACTTCAAATGTTTTTCCCCCATCAGATACAGCAATCTCAAAAATCAAGTTAATTTCATCTGAAGTTGCAGTCTTCAACATATCTTTTGAAAAAAAATTTGGCAATGCCCACTTGTCTTCTTTATCATATGTGTGATGAAAAGTTTTAGATACGTTTGATGTGTTGATTGTGCAGACGATTCTCCTGCAATCTCTTGAAATCCTCTGGATGGAAATGGCGATATAATCTTCACCCGCTTCATCTGTTGTTAACGACAGAAAAAGGTCAAGCCATGTCCATTTAATATTATAATCTCCAACCAGCGAATAATGAATAACTTTGCTAGAATCCAGAGAGCTGAAATTGTGAATATCCCACGTAAAAGATATAACTGTCTTCTGAAAACAAGTCGTAGCTTCAATTTTAGTTTGTTTTTCCAAAAGTAGACATTTGAGATGCCACGGCAATACATAATTGGAAGAAAGAATTTCGAATAAATTTATTTCATTAATGTTTAAGACTCCTGTATATATATAATTCAATAGAGCATCCATAGTTTTTGAGCTGATGCTTTGAATCTTGCATTTATTGCCTTCCATATTTTTGAGGAGATCAGGAAAACGTGCTTCTAAAATTGCTTTGTGAACTTTAAAAGTCTTTTCCCCAACGTGAAGAAATACATCACAGTATTTTCCATTTTTGTAAATAACTGCGTAGATATCTGAAAGATCTTTTAACTGAGAACTCGTACCATAACTGACTGATTCGCTGAATCTTACTACGTTTATTTCACAAAATATTGTTAAATGTCCATCTGGGAGAAACATGTTTTTTTCAAATGTCTGGAGCTTTTCCCTCTCAAAACATTGTGCACAACCTTTACCATTACCCCTGATCAGCTTTTTATTGCTAAATTCGATGTACGTCTCTTTCTTTTCGGTTGTTACAATTCCAAGCTTACAAGAATATATAAAGTTTTCTTCATCACAACTCGTCTTAACTAAATACATTGATAAATACTTCGAGCTTTTTTCGTTAACGCCTCCTGCATACAGTATAATGTGAAAGGTAGGACTTTGCCAATTGTAAATACTGAATTCGGGACTTTTTAACGACTTACCCCATTGGTCTGGACACATTTCAAAATTCTTTATGCGCCATATAAATATAGTTTCTGATCCATTTCGATTAGGTTTAAGATCTAGACGGGGTCTCCCCATGCTCGGCTTGCGTACGTACATGGGTATTTCGAAACACTCTTCATCTGAAGTTTCCATTGCAATCCAAGAATAATCCAAATATTGGTAAATTAGGTATATAATAAAAACAACAAACGAAACATAAACCAGAAAAGTCATCTACTAGCGTTTTCATATTATTTGTAAATTAGATAGACGGAAATTTAAGATAAGATATGGTGTTTTCAAATGTTGCTGATTGCATTTAAATTGCTCGAAAATTTTATCAGCTGTTTCTATACAATAGCTCTGTTAAACACATTTTGTATAACTGCATGATAACAATCCACACACGTGAACTAAGTTTCGTTTTCAAATAAGATAAACTTTTTGATTCCTGTTTATAATTCACAATAAAGATTATGAAATGTGAATATAGCGTGGAATTTAAAAATAAATGCAAATAAAAGCATGTATTCTACATTAGTATGACTTATCACACAGAAACTGCAAAAGAAAAAAAAAATAAGTATACTCGTACAAAATAATTCAAATACAGGTTTTCCTCGTTTAGTTCTTGTGCTTAATTAATCCCGCGATATTACTGCACTAACCAAAGTCGCACTAACCTAAATATATTACATTGAATGGAGAAAACTGTAGTAGATCCACAGCCATTTTTCTCAAAAACCCAATATAAATACATAATCAGACAATGTAATAATGTTCTAAGACATTGTTTTTGATGTATTATTGTTAGAAAGTACATATTAGAGCTGGATTCGAAATTATAAAAAAAGTTTATCTCATTTTCATAAACTTACATTCGCATAAAGATGTGAGCAAATTTAATAAATAACAAGAAAGGAATATTGAAAAATCAAATTCAATTTTCGTGCTGATTTACTACAATTCTTTAGGCTAACTTACTTACCATTAGGTTAATTTTTAAAACTTTACGTAATTTGATTTAAAATTTATTGTAATACAGTTTGCATACTTATGTGCTTTTAACTTATTTAAACGAAAACTTATCAAATGTTAATTGCACAGTTTATTTTCTTCAATTTGAAATAGATCTTGTGGTAACACAAAATCTGATTGCCTAAACCTCGGTGCACTTCCATACTTCTAGTGATATCTGGGTTAATATACAGGGTGAACCAAAAGTTCGTAAAAACTTTAAAAATTCATAAAAAAGGAAGAAAATTATGATAAAGAAGTGCGGTTTGCAAGAAAGGGCTCACAAGGTAGTCGGATTTTTTTGTAGCAGAAAAAAAAAAAAAAAAAAAAAAAAAAAAAGATTAAAAGAAAAAAGATAAAGAAAGATATAAAAAAATCACTTGTAGAGGGCGCTAACATGCGAGATATTCAGCAGAATTATGCAAATTAATCCTGCAATAAAAGACCTAGAATACCCGAAGATTTCTCATTCGCTTTCAGAATGTTATCATTACCCGATCGAGCGTTGTTGGTGAAGTTGTCTTATTTGAAGGGAGAATCAGCAACTGTTGCGTTGCGAAAATTTCGCACGGCGAAAGGACTGAAGATGAAGAATGTGGTCTGGAGGTCTTGTTGAACAATTGTTATTGGAAGAATAAATGGATGGAGCGTACTGTTGTCCTGTTCATTGTGTTTCGGGTCGTCGGCGCCCTCTACCAGTGACATTTTTAGCTAAAAATTTTTTTGCTTCTTAAAAAAATCCGACTACCTTGTAAGCCCTTTCTTGCAAACCGCACTTCTTTATCGTAATTTATTCCTTATTTATAAATTTTTAACGAACTTTTAGTTCACCCGGTATATAAAATGCTGTTTAAAAGAATTCTAATTTTTGAAAAGCTCCTTCAAAATTTTTTAATGTTATTTCTTTTTATAGCATTTTCTTCAACTTTCATTATCAAAAATTCGACGCCATATCCATGGAAGAAAAGTCATCCATTTTGTGCTTTGCGCACTAATCGAGGGAGCATTTAAAAAAAATTACCGCACTAACTAAAATTCGCACTAGATGAAATCGCACAAAGCGAAAGAAACCTGTACGTTATTGCAGAAATGACAGACCCAAAAATTTATAAATTGCTTAGAAAAAAAGGAGTTTTCGAGCATGTAAACATATTGTAATGTACAGGGTGATTCTAATTAAAATTTCATTTTTAAGACTCCGTAAAATGAAAGCTACTAAACAGCAGGAACGAAAATTCATGTATCACGCATAGATTATGAAACACTTTCCAACTCTAATAGAATATTATTAAGAAATTTAATTTTTTCATACAATGAAATCGATCATAATCCGTCCTGTAACTGAATTTTTTTATTCGTCTCTGAAAATAAAAGATAAATGCTACTCACTCATTACTCTATAGAAACCATGTTGTAGTGCACTTTAGAGACCCTTTTAATTTCATTGTGTTTGATGTAGTGAAAGGCATAACGATTATTTTGATTATTTGAAAGAATCATTTGGGCATGCGCAGAAGCATATCTGTCAAACATCAATTTTTTTTATTCAATTACTACAAGAAATTTTGAAAAAAAAAAAAGAAGTTTCTGCAGAATTTATATATAAGAGTCACACAAATGAAAGTGGCATTGCTCTAATAACTCCGTCATTTGAAGAGAAAGATGACTGCGCATGCTCCTATAGAGTGCGCAGAGTGCTGAGAATGCATGTAAGATCGTCAGATCCCGCCAGATGCGTGTGTGATAGCGTGGGAGCACGTTAAAAGGCATCGTTCACATCATGCCTCCAAACGGTGTCAACGCGCTGTCGTGCAATTTTTAACAGCGGAAAATATGAGTGCTGGTGAAATCTATCGTCCAATGCAAAATGTGTATGGCACGGAGTGTATATCACGCAGATCAGTATTCCGATGCTGTAGGGATTTTTATAGTGGAAGAAGCATTACATCCCCCTCGAACATCACCTTTACAGCCCAGACCTCTCGCCGTGTGACTACCACACCTTCGGTCCACTCAAGAAATCTCTGAAGGGACGGCGATTTGCCGACGATAATGAGGTCCAAGCTGCCGTTGAAAACTGGATCCACAACCAACCCCGGAGAATCTTCACCCAGGGTATCCATCGTCTCGTTGACCGCTGGGACACTTGTTTCAATCTACAAGGTGACTTTGTCTAGCCTATCTTTTACGTCTGCATTAGTTCTTTCTTTTGTATACTAATTTATATTAATACCATTATACCATTTCTCAAACCAACTATAGTGCCACTTTCATTTGAGCGACCCATAGGCATAATTTCCCTGTCCACCACGAATAGACGATTGCGATTATCACGCTTTCTGATTGGTTCTTAAACCGAATGCTTCTTACGTCATTTCCGGTTGTACTTGGTTTCTTATATAATATCTATTAATTTCCATATAATCTAATTAATTTCTAAATATAATATAATATAATATAATATATAATATTAATATATATATATTTAATATGTATATAATTAATATAATAATATTATATGATATTATATATATATATATATATATATAATATAATACATAAAATAATATAATATCATATAATAAATTATATAGTCTAATTAATTTCTATATAATTTAATAATATCTATTAATTTCGTATGTAATATTTTCTTATATCTTCATAATCCTCTCAGATACCGGAAATGACTTGAGAAGCGTTTATTTTTACAACGAATCAGAAAGCATAACAATCCCAATCGTCGATCGGCGGTGGAGAGTGAAATTATGCGACCCGCATACATGCAAGAGTAACAATATAATGTACAATTTATGCTGTTTGATTAGCTTGTTTGTCTGTTGTTGAATATGTACGTTTCTTGAATATGAAAATGGTTACTTGAGATTTCATAGCATTCGAAAACATTTCCTTTTGATATTGGGTTGAAAAAAACTATTTAAAACACTGTAAAAACTACTCGAAAATGTTTCCGAAAATTACGGGCAGAAAAAGAAACTTTTATTTCAAAAATGCGTCTCTAAATCTATTGATTTATGAAGTTTCTAAGCATAAAGGAACTTTTTCGGAATCATTAGTGGAATAACTAGGAAAAGGTTATAGTATATTTTCCAAAACCTTCTTGCTAGATCAAGAAATATTTTTTTTAACACTTTTCAACATAATTGAAAAGTGTTTATGAATGCGGTTTGTCTGTCTGTCTACAGTGTGTCTGCCGTCTGTCCGTGCTCTAACTCGCGTAAATATACTCGGATTGCCATAAAATTGATATATCTTACTGGAGTTTGCTATGGCTTGTTTGGTATTGAAAACGCATTGTGTAGCATTTACGGTTCTTTTACAGGAACACTAAAAAAAAATCGGTTACATTACGCTCTATTTTTGAGGCGTATTTTAATGGTGTTACACTATTTTAAACACATTCAAATTGAGGTGCATAAAATTTATCTTTTATTTACAAGAACCCTCAAAATAATTTGGTTACAGTACAGTCTATGAACTATAATTGCTGGAAACTCGTTTTCAGTTGTTGTACGCGTTTTCAAATATAACTAATTTTTTGCATAATATTTGGTGTATATAAATTCTACAGATCATATACAGAGCGACTCAAAATATCTCACGTACATTTCCGTTTATTGACGGAAATTGCTGAAGAAGAATTTTTAATTATGCTATGTATTTTCTCACTGAAGTAAATTTTAGTATACTGAGTAGTATACTTCCAAATCTATAGATCATATACAGGGATGCACAAATAATTCGGATATTTTTTTCGACTATTGGTACTAATTGCTGAAATAGGGTTTTTAAATATGTTATGCGCTGGGAAGTTTTGTTACAGTATTCTGAATGTATTGGAAAGTGTTTCATAATCTATGCTTGACGCATAATTTTTCGTTCTTGTTTACAATATAAGGAGATGCTCTGGACTAGAGATCTTCAACCTTTTTGCCTGAAAGTCGTTTACCACTTGAAGTAGGGATAAATATCAACCAGGGATGAGATTTCTCCGCTTCTTTGCATACCAGTATAATCTTAGAAAAAACGTTGTTCTGTTAAATCGTAGAATGTTCCGATTAAATAAAAAAACATTTTCTGTAAGATTATACAGGTATGCCAAAAAGCGGAGAAATCTCATCCCCGATATCAACGTTCGAAAGACGGGATGTTTTGAATTCGTCTGTTTTTCTACTTAGATTGTTAATTAGTATTCATGTTACGGCCAAAGCCCGAAATCGGCCAGTTCACAAAATGGCCGGCCAATTTGTGAACTGGCCAACTTCATTTTAAATTGATTGGCCAATTCGGATATTGGCCAGGAATTTCCGGCCACTTCGGTAACTGACCGGCCAAAGCCCGAAGTACCGTGGGCTTTGGCCAGGTTTCTTGGCCAATTCGCGAAGTGGCCGGCCAATTTGCGAACTGGCCAAACTTGGGGCATTGGCCGTAACATTTATATTGTTGTATTAGGAAACATGTGTACATGGAATATGGTGTGCACTTATTGCGTAAATTTATGAGATGGATATTATACAAATACTCAAAAATTTCGACGGTTTTCTTTTCCTAACGATGAAGAATTGAAGAATAAATGGTGATCGACGATAAACCGGAAGCATTTCGTAGCCACAAATTTCAGCGGAGTAAATATAACTGTTTTTTTTTTCTATTATGTCTCCTGTATTATTTCTGTTTCATTTTATTGTAACATGCAAATTAGTCTTTTTTAACAATGCCCCCTCAAATTATAACAAGTTAGAAATTGTAAGTCAAACGTGATAAATGAGGTGCGTTCGTACTATAACTAGTTTCAGTGAAATGAATTATATTGTCTGTTATTATGATATGATTAATTTTCGTAATAAAATAAAAACATTTTAAGTTGGCAACATTTTATCTTTTGTTAAATTTTACTGAAAATTCCAATTGAAAACTTAAGTTTTAGTTCTAAAATTTTCAGAACTTAAAATCGATAATTAGACTTTTTTTCCACTTATATCTATTTCTCCAGAAACATATATCCAAAAACAATTGGTAGATTATAAGATTGCTATAATTAAACAATTTTAGTGTACAAATTCGTTTTTTAAATTCAGTAATACGGAAATAATAGGACTCCATCTTAAATAGGACGTAATCACCATGGCAACCCACAATCATTACCTATCATGGGATATCAAGGAATTAATTACGTAAGATGGGATTTAATAGAATGAAGAATGTGACTATAACTTGGTCGTAGCGGTTATAAAGTGTCATATACGTCATATATGACTTTAACGTCATACATCTCAGATAACTTGGCGATACATCTTGGTTGCTTGACGATTAATCCTCGGAAGCTGCTATAACAAGGAAGTACGAGATTTTTGAAAAATTCAAATTACTTAATAAATATTTGTATTAATATCTTTTTAAGTTTTGATTCGATTTTCATAAAATTTGAAATGACTCGACAATTTTCTGCAACGGTTATACAGATTAAATTTCAAATCATTCGGTTGGGCAGTTTTTGCGCTGTTATATGCGGACATACGGACGGACGGACGGATGCTTTTTGTTTTAAAGAAGGATAAATGATTAAGAATGAATATTTTGAAATGAAATCTATATTTAAATGTAAATATTATGCATAGTACGCTCTTGTAAATAGTTGTTTATGTGATCGCGATTCAATTTCATCTATTTTTCAACTGAACGAAATAACTTTAAAAACGATACATTTATAAAAATTTGGTTGAATCAAGACGCAGATACAGACTTTTTTATTGGAAACACGTTAGGCTTACCAACAAGGACTGATGTTTACTTTTCAAACATGCTGTAAAAATCTATTATCCAGCAGAATCGTATACGAATAAGTACTTTCATTTATTTGATATTATATTTCAGTGTGTTTTGTAGTATTTGTAAACTTTATCTTAAACATTTTTACCCATAATTAATTTTCAATGAACTCAAAATGTGCATTTTTTCCATTACTGATTGCCTGATCATGCATGTTTTCTCGGGGAAAGTTTTAAATTTTTCAGAAAATCAATTTTATATGTGTATAAAACATTACAAAGATTTTGAATTTTTTTATTCTTCCCCTCCCCCAAACTTTGTCTAATGCGAATACTACACAAATATACAAATTTTGGAATCGACAGTCTTTCGTAAAGTTCATAATTATCAATAAAAACTTCCAATTGATCAATGAAAACATCAATTTCTCTTCAATAAAAAAAAAATCGTGACAACAAATGAGACTCCATGAAAATAAGTATTAAGTTTAAAGTTACTACTTTCCCTTTGTTTGCATTTTATTTAAATTCGCATTATAAATAAGGAATAATTACACAAATGCAATTGATGCAATTGCAACAATCATTGAAAATTCGTATTATATATTTAAAACTCAGTTAATAGTTAATTTATATATAATATGATTTTTAACATTCACACAATGGTTGTTTTGTTGTCTATACTTTTTTTTCCGGTACTACTCATTACTTAACCCCTTCGCGATGAGTGTCCTTTACAGAACTTTTAATCTTTTACCACCGGTTTTTCAAAACAGAAATTTACGCCTAATTGAATCACAGAAATGCTATCATTAAATAAGGCAAAGCTTACAATAAAAAGTAACTGGTGGAAATAATCGAGGATTTTGAGCATCTTATGCTTCACGTATATACGTGTCGCTCGTCCCCAATGGGTTAATGCTCTGACATAAAATTTTGTTGCTTGCTCAAAGAAATTTAAATATTGTACACAACTTATCTTACTGTTTTTATCCTCTCATTCAGTGTCGGAATTCATGTCAATGTGGTTTAAAACAATAGCTGTAACAGACTTGCCAAGTCTCCGGATTTTTGCATACCAGTTTTATTTTAGCGAAAATGTTGTTCTTTTAAATCGCAGAATGTCCCGATTACATAAAACAACATTTTCTGTACTAAAATATTGGTATCCAAAAAGCCGGAGACTTGGAAGCTCTGCTGTAATGGAACCCTCCAGCGGCGGGTAACGCTCCTATCGCGTTTCACTTATTCTATACAATTCCGCGGGGAACGCTATTTTGACGTTCCTTATAATTTTTATAGTACTTAAGCATCGGGAGATTCTATTTCTCCGTTGAATCTATCTTCTATTATTTAGAAATAGAGAGATTCGTTTACAAATTATAATATACATCAATCATTTATTAGGTCATTCTGAAAGTTCTGTGGTTTTTGAAATATTTTGAATCCATAAATGGCAGATTCCCACCAGAATTTTGAAATAAAACTTTGTTTTTATAATGTACATGAAGAAACTGCTTTTATTTATTTGCAAATAAATCTGTTTATATATTCCGGTGACATTCAATCCTTATAACTATTATAAGTGACGAATAAAAATAGGCCGCGGTTTTATATAAGAAAATTCAAACATCGCCGGCGGCTAGAGGGTTAATGATCATTGAAAATTTGACAATTCATGAAAAAAAAATGTATGCTGTCAACTGAAATGTTCAGTGTTTGCATTTCGACATATAGTGTCATTTGCAGATTATACAATGGCAGATTACACACAGTTGACAATAATAAATAATTTTTAAACACCGAAAAAAGAATTATCGACCACTTCACGGTTGTTAGTTTATTACATTTTTGTGTTGTTTCGTGGAATGTTTTCATCTTAAATTTTTATTTTCATCTATTTAATGTATTTTAGAGTTAAAAGAGCGACAGGGTGGTTATTTTCATTTATCAAAAAAGTATCGACACTAAAAGTATGAAATTTTCCATTACAATTTATATACATTTATAAAGTTTCATTTACACTGCGATCCACACGCACATATATCTTACAGCATAAGTCATCTCTTTAAATGTATCTATTTAGTAAAATAAAAATTTCGACTTTTTTTACTTTCTTTCAAAAAGATGTATTTGTTAATATTACTGTTTTTGAAAAACCTTCATTATTGAAAATTATAGAATGCTCTCTGTTGAAGATTTATAAAGTTTAAGGAAAACACTAATACAGGGTGATTCATAATGAATGGGCCAAAAAGAATAGCGCAGTGTGACTGCCGTAATGGATTTATTCAGCCGAAACAAATTTATTCTGCAGCTACAATTATACAAGTTTTATTTGGTAACAAGGAAAAATCATCGAATGACGAACTAGCCGCTAGAGGCGCTGTTAAACAAAATGTCGTCCATGCAGGAGAAAGCTTACTACGAAAGCCACGTTCCACTTATGTGGTAAAGTTAATCGCCATAATTTGCGATTTTGGGGCACGGAAAATGCCCATGTAACATTTGAACATCAGCGTGATTCTTCCAAGGTGAACGTTTTCTGCGCTTTATCAAACAGTTGTGTTTTTGGTCCATTTTTCTTTGCTAAAAAACGGACCAGATCTAACGCCCTGTGATTTTTTTCTCTGGGGTTTCGTTAAAGACAAGGTGTTTGTGCCTCCACTTCCTCAGAACTTAGAGGAACTGAAGCAGCGGATAGCTGCAGTGTTGAACTCCATCACAGGGGATATGCTATCACGAGTGTGGCAGGAGCTTGATTACCGTGTAGACATTTGTCGTGTCACCGGAGGGGCACATATTGAACACCTGTAGAAACTTGAATAAATGTAGTTTTGAGGTAAATTTGAATTTTCTAAATATATTGATTACAACGTTCACAATCATGTTTTCTTTTTGTCCCATTCATTATGAATCACCCTGTACATATATAGAAGCTAGTCTTCTCCTACTTTACAGTGTAACATCGCTTTCGGAAGAAAAATTGCTTGGCGAGTAATGTATTAAAAAACTAAACTACTTTCTAGGGAACATTCACATTATTTTTGATGACACTTTTGGCAAGAACTAAAATCTCAATGCATGAAAAGTGAAACAGATGAAGAAATCGGTGTCTGGTGGATATGTCCGGGTTTGATTGCTCTCTGAAGATCACGAGTGTGTAGTTTTATTATGTAACAAACGACTACCATGAGTGATTTTCTACAAGCAAGTAAAATTTTATGTTCCTATGCGCTGGCTGCTACTTTTGAAAGGATTTTGGATGGAAATTTTACCTCGAAGAACTACAATCTATTGATATAGTAGGAGTATGTGCCGAAAACGAGGAAAATGAAGTAAATTTATTGAAGTAACGTCAAAAATAATATCGATGTGGAAACAAACTACCTTTTTTTTGTATATATACTAAATTATTTAGCTAATCATTACTTAGCTAAATTACGTTTTCCTAAAAATACCATGTTAGTTTCGATTAGTCTACTGTTTTAAGATAGTGAAAGTCAAATTTTGATAGTTGCATTCTGAATTATCCTGTGGTTCATTATTAACATTTCCTTTTTTAAAAATACTTCTGCAAATTAATTAATTTTAGGTACTTTGTTGCAATGCCCCCCCCCCCCCCACACACACGCACACACTTAATAACAGTGTAATATATACTACAAACACACCAAAGCTAAACAAACATATTTTGATTATCATTCAATTTCAAAAATAATTATTCTAACTCTGGTTTTCTCATGGTGAAAACCAAACTTTGAAAATTGCACTATGAATTATCGTGTGTTTCATTGGTAAACATTTGATTTTTGAAAAATCCTACAGCAAAATAAGTAATTTTAGGTCCTTTATTGTTATAATGCCCCCCTCTCCAACACCGACACATACTTAATAGCAGTATAACTTATACTATAAACACACAGGTGGTAAAACAAATATTTTGATTATCATTCATACATTAAATTTTCAAAAATAATGTTTTTAATTGCGATTTTCTCATGGTGAAAACCAAATTTTAATAATAGCATTCTGAACTATCGTGTGTTTCATCGGTAACCATTTCATTTTCATAAAAATCTTGCTGCAAATTAATTAATTTTAGGTATTTTGTTGTTATAATTTACTCTATGTTAACTTTATTAACTCGTAAATATATAACCTGTTGTTAGGCTATAGCTTAGTTACGTGTCCAATACTTTGACCGAGGACTGCAGTAATCTTAATTAGTTATGTTAGAATTTTAAAAGAAAAAGCTGTAAAAAAATAAACAATTTTAATTTGATTTGTAATAAAATTTTAGTCCCTATTACAAATGTTTAAAAATTATAAATTTCACTTTAAACGCTAATAAGAGGGCCATATACACCTTTAATATGATCTCAAATTCGATTTTGAGGTCAATAGGTATACTGCACATTTTTCTGTATAATATGAATGATCTAATGGGCTTTAATATTGGTCCAATATATATATATATATATGAAACAAATTTTAATTTTTTTCGCCGTTGGCCTCATCAAATCTATAATTCTGTTTAAATCCCATTATTCTAAATTATTTTCTCGTTCTAGTATTTAGATTGTCAAAATTCAGCCTAGCAAAAAATGTTTTATTCTAAATTCATTCTCTTAAAAAAATGGCTCTAAGTGCTGTTCTGTTAAAATTACACACTTTTTATTTCATTAAATAAACGCATCCTAAAATTTAATTCTTTTAAATATCAATCTCCCAGCTAAATATTTTAATTCTCTTGAAATAACAACCTATATCTTTTCATTTTTATTTCCCTATGTTTCTGGCAAAAAAGTATTCTTTCTCAAAATATAAAAGCTAATTTCAGTTTCAATGTAAAATTTTTATCTTGGCATCCTGCCCACACTCGGTAAAACCTACGTATTTTTTTTTCTTATTTGTTCGAAGGAATCAGATTTTTCCGAAACAATTCTAGAAGATTCTCCCGCGCTTTTCAGCTTGCAGCTTGATCTCTTCCAAATCATAGTGCCAGACAATTGAGTTCCGAAGTGCTGATTGGTCGAAAGACTGTTTTAACGGCTCTGTATTCATGAGCGTTAGAGAATAGATATACTCTGGGTTTCCCGCCTTGAAGCAGAGAAGTGTTGCTGGGAGCAGAATGTAGGTGGAAGTGCGACGCGTGGCTCGCGATCATGGAATAAAAATTTTCTAGCTGCCGGTGTAATCTAAGATGCCGGCCCCTTAATAGTTTTGATTTCTTCGAATGGTATTTGGGATACGAAGTCTCCCCTTGGTTCTACTGCATTGAATTATCATGAGAGCTAAAAGCATAACCAGAGCTCTTGGGATCCTAATGAAATTTGAAGTGGACTTGACTGCCTATTTATTTATTTTTTTTCAATAAGCACCAGCGATTTATCATAATCGGCGTACGACTGAAAACTTCCTAGGTGGAGACCCCTGGCCTTGATTTGAGTTACGGAATGTGGAGTGATTGTGAAGTTAAAAGGTGACATTATATATATCCTAAAAAGCACTGAAAAATACTAGGTACTGATTTAAATAGCCTCCATTGGGCCAGTTAAGTAGATTCAATCATGTATGGCCATTCTTTATTGGGCCACTATTTGTCCTTTGAAGGATTCGTTAAATTTTGATTAAAATAATATTTCCTTCATTGGGCCAGTACTTGCGTTTTAAAGTAATGGTAAATCATATAGTGGGTGAACACTGTTCCATTAGAGCAATTATTAATAGTATTGGCGTAACGGCATCTGTCCAGTAAAAAGCCCGCACTTAAGAGCCAATAAATTAAAGATGGGCACTTTTTTAACTGTGCCATTATGGCTAACGGGTATTGGGACAGCATTGTAATTTTTGGTTCAAACGAATTGGCCCACTTCTGGGCTATGCTGGTCATGTTTGCTGGGACACATCTCAATGAACCCTCTCCCCCGCCCCTCTTTGTAAAATACATAATTTTACATAAGTAAATATTATATTTCTAAAAATAAAAGTAAATATAAATAAATAAAATAAATAAACAAAATAGAAAAATAAATAAATAAATAATGGAAAAAAATAAAATACGGCAAATTATATTTTCCCCCACCCTAAACACAGTTCCACACACTGTATAGTTACTCTGTTTTCGGGGCAGCGGAAATGAATCTCCTCTTTTTCATAAAATAACAATTTAAAAAAAATAATTTGAAAAAAGTAATAAAAAAAATAAATAAATAAATAAAATAAATTGGTTTTAATTAAACTAAATGAGTTTAAATAAATTATTCTCCAACCTCAAAAATAAATAAATAAATAAATAAAGTTTTTTTTTTTTTTAAATTAAAGCAAATGCATTTGAACGAGACCCTCCCCCCCCTCCAATAAATAAATAAATAAGAGTAATTGAATATAGATATATACATACGCGTATGTGACCTAAGGGAACCAAATACCTTCCCCCCTCCCTTTTTCAAAATATAAATCATAATAACGATAATAGTATTATTTTTAGAATTACACCAAATTAATTCAACTACCCCCCCCCCCCCATTAAACAAAATACATAAAATAATAATAAGAAGAAGAAATATACAGAAGTAAAATAAAATAAAATAACATTTTATCAAATCAATAAACTAAAATGATTTTTTAGAACCCCGCTTTTTTTAATTTTATAATTGCCCCCTCAGAAAAAATATATAAAAAAGCAAGGTTGGGGGTAATTTAACAACCCCTCCCTCTTCTTGCAAATTACACAAAAACATAAATAAATATTAATTATTTATTAAGCAGTAAATCATATTCCCTCTGCCTCCCCCCCCCCCCCCCCCCTTTAAAAAACATATGTATAAACATATACAC
Organism: Maratus michaelseni; assembly: GCA_963931845.1. Classification (NCBI taxonomy): domain Eukaryota; kingdom Metazoa; phylum Arthropoda; class Arachnida; order Araneae; family Salticidae; genus Maratus; species Maratus michaelseni. The sequence goes on along the minus strand of OZ007598.1, from coordinate 110,717,618 downwards.
AGGTATTTATCGATATTGCGTTACATTCACTATAACATTCTACTTTACTTTTATTCTATTTAAACCACTTTACAGAGTTAACTTTATTACTATAAAAATGAAGATCAAAGACATTTCTTGAAAACACCATAACTTTGACTTGTTCACGTCAGCATTCGGCGGGTTTCGATCGTGGCCGAATGTATTTTTTTTTAAAGCAGCATAATCCGAACCAAGGTCGTTCACGGAGGTAGATACCTGTAATAATTAAATATATTCATACATATAAGACAGTAGAGAGAAAACATGAGCCAGCGCGATATTAGCGCCACTACTGACAACCGTCTGGAACAAACGCGCAGGCGCGGGAACCTATAAACTATCAGTATGTCACTATCGCATGTGCCTGTTGACAATTTTGTTTATTTTATATCGGCAGCTTTTTAGATGTGTTCGTAATTATATAAATACGTAGCACCTATACTCGTCATCTGGTCTGTCCGTCTGTTCGCATATAACAGCCCAAAAACAACCCAACCGAATAGTTTGAAATTTAATATATATAATCGTTTCAGAATTTTGTTGAGTCATTTCAAATTTTATGAAAATCGAATCTAAACTTTAAAAGATATTAATAAAAATATTTATTTAGTAATTTGAATTTTTTTCATCCGTACTTCTTTGTTATAGCAACTACCGGGGATTAATCGTCAAGCGACCGAGATGCATCGCCAAGTTATCTGACACGTATGACGTTATACGTAGTCATATAAGAGGTATATGACATTTTATAACCTCTATGACCAAATTATAGTCACATTTTTCATTCTATTAAATCCTATCATACATGATTAATTCAATGATACCCCATGATAGATAATGATTCTATGTTGCCATGGTGATTAAGTCCTATTTAAGATAGAATAATATTATTTCCGTATTACTCAATTTAAAAACCGAATTTGTATACTAAAATAGCTTAATTACAGCAATCCTATAATCTGTCGATAGTTTTTTGGATAGATGTTTCCGAAGAAATCGATATTAAATGGCAAAAGTGTCTAAATATGGATTTCAAGTTCTGAAATTTTGAAAGCTAGGCGTCAGTTTCCCATTGGAATTTCCAGTAAATGTCAACAAAAGATAAAATGTTGCCAACTTAAAATATACTTATTTTATTACGGAAATTAATCATACCATAATAACAGACGATATAATTCATTTCACTGAAATAATAATAGTACGGACGCACCTCATTTATCATATTTGATGTACAATTTCCTACTTGTTATTTTTTTCTGTGTGTAAATAATTGGAATTAATGAGTGGACTAAAATTAACTTTTGGGGAAAAAAAAATTTTTTAAAGTGCTATTGGAAGTATGGAAATACTGCAGAAGTACAAAGACAATATCGCAAGGACTTTCAGGTAGATCACAGGGTTCGCACGCTCTTAAACCACGCCCCATTTAAAAAGACTTTGCCACCAGTTGAATAATTGGCTATAATTGGAAGATAATTTTCGTAATGGTATTCAAGATTCATTAGGTAGAAAATAGTTGTATGCGATTACTGGTGTAAGAGTCCTTACAAAATGGGGTGTGGCTTAAAAGTGTGCGAACCCCGTCAACCTACGCGAAACATTAGCGAGGGAAATCTGAAACTGAAATCAACAACTTTAACCTGCAAGACAAGTAAAGGATAACAGTCACGTAGCATTTTACTCATAACCCCTCTCCCACTTAGCCGGAAAATTGCAGCTTTTATTTCATAGGTTTCCAGGAAGTTCTTACAGCGAGTATCAAAAATTGATTTCTCTTTCTCTATTAATTTCTTCCGTATCCAAAATCGTACATTCCAGTCTGCAAACATTAAGTCATTTATGAACACTAGGGCATCCAACCCGGGCTTCCCGGGATAGAGAATATATGTGAAAACTATTTATTTCTTTTTTATTGAAAACTCTAATAGAATTTTTACATTTAATTTTTTTTTTTTTTTTTTTTTAGATTGTGCCCTAACAACACCAAAGAGTATTTTTATTTGAAATATGTCAATTTTATTAAAAGCGGCAATTTCATATTGGCCTCGTGCCAAGAAGTTAATAGCCGAAGAAATCATTAAAACATTCGTTATCTACGGCAGTTTTTTTTGTTATGTTGTTGTTTTGTTTTGCTTTATTCTGTTAATGTCAGCGGTTTTAAGCGCTTATTTCAGTTACATGTCTGTTAAATTTGTGTTTTATTTATACTGTTTTATTGATTGATTAATGAAGTTTTAATTTCGTTATTGAATATTAGCTGGAAACAAATGCTGAACTTTTTATATTGTTTAAAGCAATGGATTAATATTTTGAAATCGTCTGCAAGCAATAGAGATAGATTTTTTTTTTAAATCATGCTTGGAATTTAATTTAAATGCCATAATAAATCCGTCAATTAAGATACAGTTTTCAAACAAATTGCATTTGAAAGTAGATTTTTTTCCTTATATAACGGTATAAAAATTAAAAATGTGCAATGTTTAGATATTTAAAAACTTATAATAGCAAAAATCGCAAAATCGAAATTACATCGTCAAGTGTTGCCATTCGCAAAATGGCGTCAGCGTTACGCTCGGACACGTTTCTCCTTTATAATATACAGTGTCTCACATAAGTGATGGGACACTTGTGCTTTACAAAAGGAAACTAATCAAATAAATTAAAAAAACATGTACACATTTTTTTTGTGGGTGTGTTTCATACTTAAATTTAGTAAAGATTATTACATAACATACATTTTGTCAAAATATTAAAATATTAATTTAATAAAAATACAAATGTTTAGAACGGAGCAAAAAATAGCTCACATAAGTGATGGGACACCATTATATATGCAACAAAAATCGTCTGAAATAAGCAATAAAAATATTTTTTGGGGTTTTATTTTTACTTAAAAGCAATTGGCAATAATTTATAAAATCGTCTGCAGTATTTCTCTCCAGTTTGTTTTGGAATTTTTGTGTTTTTTAGCTCTGTGTAGTCATGAATGCTAAACGAAAAGAAACTTCGCCTGAAATTCGAAAATTAGTTATTAATTTGCATATTGAACGTGGAAAATCTATTAGAAAAACTGCTGAAACAGTTAACTTGAGTCGTTCAACAGTTTTCAATATCATTAAACGATATAAAAAGAATCATATGATTCAGGATAAAAGAAGACCTGGCTGACCATCAAAGCTATCCAATGGAATAAAGCGAATTATCGTTCGAAATATTAAAAAAAATCCAAGAATTAGTGCTTCAAAAGTTGCTGCTGATTTACAAGCATTATATGGAATAATTGTTAATCCTGAAACTATTAGAAGGGTAATTCGATCTGCTGGATATCACGGTAGAGTAGCCAGGAAAAAATTCTTCGTAAGTGAAAAGAATAGAAAACTCAGACTAGCTTTCGCAAAATCCAACATAAATAAGAATTCTGATTACTGGAATAAAGTTATATTTGCTGATGAGAGTAAATTTAATATATTTGGTTCTGACGGTAGAATCTTGGTGTGGAGAAAACCCAGGGAAGAACTTCGCAAACAGAACTTGGTACCAACAGTAAAACATGGTGGAGGAGGAGTTATGGTATGGGGGTGTATGTCGTCCGCTGGAGTTGGTAATCTTGTTTTTATTGACAGTATAATGGATCAGTACAAGTATATTGATATTTTAAAGCAAAATTTGAAATCTTCAGCACGAAAATTGAACCTTCATAACGATTTTAAATTCTACCAGGACAATGACCCCAAGCACACTGCTCTGAACGTTAGACTCTGGCTGCTATATAACTGTCCTGAAATAATAAAAACACCACCACAATCTCCAGACTTAAATCCCATAGAGAATATTTGGCAAGAATTGGAATCAAGAATTCGCAAACACACCATTTCTTCAAAACAACAACTAAAATCGGTGCTTCAAGAAGAATGGGGTAAAATCACTCCAGAAATCACAAAAAAAATAGTCGAATCCATCCCAAAAAGATTAAATCATGTTTTAAAAGTAAAAGGAAATCCAACAAAATATTAAAACCTTTTAAAAAGTAAAATTTTTGATAAATATTTGATGGAAAAGTAAGTGTCCCATCACTTATGTGAGCCATTTTTTGCTCCGTTCTGAACAATTGTATTTTTACTAAATTAATATTTTAATATTTTGACAAAATGTATGTTATGTAATAATTGTTACTAACTTTAAATATGAAACACACCCAAAAAATTTTTGCACATGTTTGTTTATTTATTTTATTGCAGTTTCTTTTTATAAAGCACAAGTGTCCCATCACTTTTGTGAGACACTGTAGATATGAAAACAAGCCTCCGAATTTATTTTAGCATCGAATCTTCACTTTTATCAAGACTATAGTCTTACTTTCATAACAGGTGTCTGTCTCACTTAGGAATATTGCTACTCCAAAGACCTGTTATACCTATCAATATAATATAAAATAAAACAATGTAGCTGTTAATTTAAAAATTTGATTATTGCAAAAATATCTTATTATTACAAATATTAGACAACGTACTAAATTGTCCTTTAATATATATTATAAAGCAAAAACATGTCCGTGAGAGCTGCTAACGTCATCTTAACGTTGGCAAAGATCTAACCAATAAATTTTGCTTTTACTCCAATTTTTTTTAAACTTGTAAACACTGCACAATTTAAATTTTTACACCGTCGAATAGGAAAAAATTATCTTGATAAAAATACAATTTGTTTGAAAACTACATCTCAAATTAGTAGTTTTTTATGTTTTTAAGAATAATTTTCAAGCATGATTTTTTTTTTTAACTGCGTGCAACGCAATTACAGAAGATTAACCCGCTTGCACTTAAAACAATATAAATACAGCAATTGTTGTTTCCGTGTAATATTTCATAACTAAATTGTCAAACAAAATTAAATCTTCACAAAACAATTGATAAATATATAAAACATGAATTTAGCATGTATGTAATCGCACTACGTGCTAAAAGCTTAAATATTTAGAATCACAAAAATTGCTGTATCAATAGTTAATTATTTCGCGATTGACTGCGGATATGCGACTATAGGAATGTACTAAATATCCTTTTTGGTATAGTTGGCGGTAATACAGGGTTCCTACGCTTTTACCACAATTTTTTAATGATTTTTTCTCTTTAATATTTAAATAGCAGAAATTGCAGACGCCTCGTTCAATTGTAGGATTTGTAATAATTTTCGGCATTAAAATAAGGCGAAAAATTCTATTAAAACAATCTGGTAAAATCGTACGAACCCTGTAACATGAGAATACATACTAAATGCAAAAAAACAATTTTGCAATTAAAGATTACAGTTAAGAGTTAATTAGTTAAGAACCAATTTAAGAGTTTTCAATTAAAAAAGATTTTTATATTTTTTTTCGTACACCGGGTATCAAGAATATCGTGCATCTTTAACCTGGGTAGTCCGGGTTGGATTGCTTCATTATATTAACAAAACTCTTTTACTTTAATTTGAGAACCAATGAGGTATACATTGAGCATTGAAATTAAAAAATCCACGTTTATCGTAAAGATTTATATTAAGGGAAAATATTCATGAAAAAAATTCCAAACATAAAAAAAATGCAAGCTTACTATTTTCATGTGCTTTTTTGAAGTTCAAACATCCAGGGTATAGCAGAGTCGATATGATTGCAAAACTTTAAAGTTTTAATATGACTAATTACTTATTCCAACTCAAAATATAAAAAGAACTTGTGTGCTGCAGTGCTTAAAAGTGAGTACCCATACCGGTACCACAAATCTGTCTATATGTTTTATTATTAAACTTATTGTTGTTACTCTTAAAACTGTTACTGAAACTGAAATTACGCCAACTTAAGAAAATAATCCCTCTTAATTTTTAACTCCTCCAAAATATGAAATAACTGAAAAACATTCCTTTATGTATTATAAAGTAAATTGATTGGCATATTAGAATAAAGGTTTTCAAAAACATATATCAGAAGATCAGTGGGCGTGCCATTCAAACTATTAAAAATTTGGAACAGCTTTGGAATTAGCCTGCTGTCCACCATCTTGTTTTTTAAATCAAAATTTATTTGTTTTGTTTCTCATTTCCAAAATAATTTTCACCCATATTTACGTATTATAAACACGTTATTTAATTTTATTGACTATTTTATGTATATTTAATAATAAAAGTTAAAATGTTTTGATTTAACTTCATTATGTCAGAAACAAAACAAATGTTTTGATTTATTGCCCCCCCCCCCCTCCCTGTCAGCCATCTCATTTTTTAAATCAAAACATTTTAACTTTTATTATTAAATATAAATAAATTAGTATTCTGTTTTCTATTTAACTTGATTATGTCAGAAACGAAACAAATCTTTTGATTAGCCATCGCCTTTTTTAAATCAAAACATTTTAACTTTTATTATTAAATACAGGTAAATTAGTCAATAAAATTAAATAACGTGTTTATAATGAGTAAATATGGATGAAAATTATTTTGGAAATGAGAAACTAAACAAATATGTTTTGATTTAAAAAAAGAAGATGGCAGACAGCAGGCAAGGGCCGTAGCTAGGGGGGGGGGGGGCTCAGCACCCCCTGAAAAGTTCCCCCCCCCCTGGGAAAGTTCCAAGGACACCAAATAAAATTCTGTTTCAAAAATCCAAATGAAACTCTGTTCAAAAATTGAACTTAATTTTGGGGGCTTTTTACAGTTTTGCATAAATACTAAATTGTATATATATATATTTATTTATTTATAAATGGTACTAATGAAAAATCTAATATCCAGTTTAAATACAAGTGGTTTTAGCATTTGAATAGACATAAAAATGCAAAATACAAAATACATCTGTGCAAAAAATGCAAAATACATCTGTGATTTTCTAATGTTTTTTTATTATATAAAAATACAACTTTAGAATCCTTAAGAGCAGGGAATATTCAGGAAAATATTAAAGGTTGCAACTCTTTTGAAACAGGTGAATTGTCATATTTTTATTTATTTATTGACATCGTCACTTATTATTTCGCTAGTATAATTATACACTGAAAAATTATCATTCTGCAGCCAGTGATGTAGTCCTAAAATAAACCAGAGGGCATACGCTGTAGGCAGAGGGTATACTCTAAAGAGTATATGCTATCATGTTTTTGAGAAGAGGGTATACGGTATTCCTTCAGACTTGCCAAGTCTCCGGCTTTTTGAACACCAGTATTATCTTAGAGAAAACGTTGTTCTTTTAAATCACAGAATGTTCCAATTACGTAAAGCAACATTTTCTGTACTAAAATACTGGTGTCCAAAAAGCCGGAGACTTGGCAACTCTGGTTAAAATAATCCTGAAGGTATACGGCGTATCCAACGTATATTCTCCATTACATTCTTGTCCGCAGCCTTTACTTTTCTTAGCATCAAATAAAGTTATTATAAACAGTTTAATAAGAAACATAGTTCCTTCAATATGAATATGCACTAATTTACCTTCCTTTATAATACTTTGATCATATATATCTGTGTTTGTGTGTACATGTGTCAGAAAGAGAGAAATAGTATGAGCCCCCCCCCCTACATTTTCTTGAGCACCCCCTATTGTTTACTTCTAGCTACAGCCCTGCAGCAGGCTAATCCCAAAGCTTAGCCAAAAATTTTAATGCTATTGTCAATACACCAAAAATTTTTTTAAAAAAATTGCTCTATTATTAAATTTTGCTGAATAAATAAATCCATTTTAGAATATCTTGAAGCTTAACATTAAAATTTTTACCAGTACCTCTAGAATTGCAGCAAATAAAATAAAATTTAATAAGACGTTTCTGGAAATTGGGTTTCATAAACAACAATGGGAAACTATGATAATTGGCAATTGCAAAAACAAAGAGTAATTTAAAAAAAAATTATATAAGCATTTTATTTATTAATTATTTCATCTGAACAAAGATTTACTTTTTTATAATATTTACTATTGTATATTTCAACTCTTTCTGCGTGCATTTTTTAAAAAATGAATGCACAATTGAAAGCAGCTTTATCAGAGTGAATATAAACAAAATCTTTATGTAACTGTTCAATAAAAAACAAATCAATTCTATTTAACATATGATAATATTATTTTCCATTGTTTAATTTTATATTGACAAAATAAATGAACTCATTTAATATGCACCACCCCCATTCCAAAAAAGCTCCAAAAGGGGTGTTAAATGTATAGCTTAACCCTTTGCCTGTGACGCCCGAACTCGGTTTGGGTAACGAAAATGCGCCAGTTTTGGAATGCCCGATCTGAGAACTGCCACCGAGAAACACTCAAGGCCGACGGAGAAGAAATGTGACGTCATCGCTAATCAAAGCCATTAAATAATAAGCCCAGTCAGATAAATGGGAAACTTTTCGCAAGTTGAAAATAGCGCTATCTAGCGGTTGGGAGTGCTGCATTCGGCACCAAGAATATTTTAATAAAATTTTGCTTCTAAAATTAAAGCTTAAAATAAGGAGTACATATTTTCTAAGAAAGTCGTTTGTAAATTCCGGTGTAAGTCAGTAATTTCACATTTTACGAACATAATTTGTCTGTGCCGGAAAGGGTTAATTGTATAGTGATGTAAATTTCCATCACTTTTTATTTAACTTTTAATAAATAAATCAACTTCTTCGCCACCACTATATTTATATAGAAATATTAATCCAGTAAATTTCCACATTTTTTTTCATTATAGTTTTAGCTTTAATGTAAAAGATCCTAATAATTAGCAAGCTTTTAAAGGAAGTGCAAAAACAAAACATCGATAAAAATAAATCGTATCGTTTCTCTGCGACCCACTTCTGTTTTGTCCTCCTTCCGCAGCAGAGGTTTGGCGCTAGTGTGTCGCTAACAAATTTAACACTATCTGACTGGGCTTATTATTTAATGGCTTTGTCGCTAATCACACGTCTTCTCACATGTCAGTTATCAAAATCAATTTGAATTTTTCTATAAGAATATACTGGTAATTACCATTTTTTTTTGGTCAGGGGAAAATACAGTAAAAAAAAAAAAAAGATAATTACCAGTATATTCTTATAGAAAAATTCAAATTGATTTTGATAACTGACATGTGAGAAGTCGGTCCGTTAGCAATGACGTCACATTTCTTGTCCGTCGGCCTTGAGTGTTTCTCGGTGGCAGTGTCTGAGGTCGGGCAAGAGAAAAATCGAAGTTTCAATTCCGTGGAGCCGGAATTCAGTTCGTCCAATACATAATATGTAATTTGCCATTTTCCCAATAGATGGCGATACTTACCCGCGAAAAGTTCGGCAGTTTCGCATTTGTCGGATTTTTGAAATTTTAATCGATATTTCGTTTAAAATTTTGTTTTTTTTTTAAAGAAAAGAATCTATTTCTAACATTTTGATGATAATAACGAACAAAATTAAAAAGGAAAAAAAAATCAATTTTTGGCACGTTTTTCTCAAATATATTCAACAGGCAAAGGGTTAAATACAAAATAAACTAATTCAGTTCTTTATAACAATATCAATAGCATTCTTCTTATCAACTTTGTATTCAATATAAATTTTGTTCCTAAACACGTCATAGAATGCATATTTATATTTTCAGCTATATTCAAATTTCCAGCAATTATGTGTCCATCCAAACTGTCAATAAAACTATTAAATTTGTCATTACAATGTAAAAAATCAGATATATAATTTAAAAAGGCTAGAGATCTATACATGAACTTTTTTTTTTGTTTTTTTTTTTTTACTCGATGGAATAGTTTATAAATATTTCAATAGTCTATGAATACTTTCTATAGCAAAAATAGAACAAAATGTTTACTTGTCTAATATTGAACTTATTCAATGATCTCTGCTGCAAAATCATTATAAAACATGTATGCTCTTTTTTTTAATTTACAAAATATATCAAACACGTATCATCTTAATTTAGTTTAAAGAGTGAAGCGTAGGAGAAAAAAACAAAATTATTTACCTTACTAATATAATTACAAATATCTAAAAACTCCTTTTCAAAAACATCCAACAACTTACATGGAATAAAACAAATGAATTTTCCTAAAAAAAAAAAAAAAAAAAAAAAAAAAAAAATGCTATGGATACATCCAAATGACGAAGCATTTACTTAAATTTAATTCGAATGGCTTAAAAATAAAACCTTTATTTTATAGAAAATGAGCGTTATTTTCTGAAGAGCAGGAGCCCTCCACAAATGATAAAACAATCTTTTTAAGAGAAAATTTAATTTTTAATTCATAAAAAAGTTGCAATGATAACATGAATAGATGACATCTTCTCTGCTCTTTCTGATTATTGCGGATCCTAACTTGAATGCACATTAAATGCTATCAGGGCCGAAACTAAGGGGGGCAGAGGGGGCACGTGCCCCGGGCGCTAGCAGAACATAAGGCAAAGGGGGCTCCAAATGCAGGTTTTGTTTGTTGTTTGATATAGAAATTTATATATATATGTATGAAATTAGTATAAAAAGTCTCGCAGTCGGAAAATCCAAAAGAAAAACTGAACCAAATGCATTAAAATAGACAAATAGATAAAAAGATTCGTCTACAATAGACGTTAGCAAATGAATAAAAAACGAACTGTTCTCTTATGCTATTTTCTTTCTCCCATTCCAAATGTATCATGTCTATGCCGTCTATCATTTAAATATCTTCCTGTAGTTTAGGAAAATCACTAACATTTTTCAAGGTCAGTCCATACTCATGTCTGTATATGGCACTGTTCAACGTCGTCTGGATACGGTACTGCACTGTCCAGCATGGATAATTGGCAAACGATTCTCTCACTTTGACTTTTCTATTAGATAAAAATATTCCACATGAAGGCTGTTCTATTTTTTCCTTTTTCTCACAGCGTGGAGCTTTCTTCTTTTTCCATTTTGTCATGGGCGAGGGGTAACTACCCTGGACAATAAACACAAATTGGGAGATGAGTGCCCAAAGTAAAATTTTTGGTAAAATCTTTTTCTTTTAAGTATAGCATTTGTAGAGGTACAGTAAAAAATCTCGTACAGGGTGCCATGGCTAGTAAAGCCGGAGCCGTCCCTGGCTTTATCTTCCAAAAAGTTTTTTTACTCGTCTTTTTGCGAAAGTTTTCTAATCCAATCTAATATTATTAGAGGGGGCGAGGTTGGACAACAGCCTGGGATACTAAAAACAAATAATATTTGAAAGGATAATTTGAAAAATACGCAAAATAAAACTCTTTGTTAAAACTTTTTTGAAAAAAAAAGTCATTTGTAGCGGTGCAGGGAGAAAACCATACCCAAGTTGCTATGACTAATAAAACCGCAGCCGCCCCTGCCTTTATCCTCCCAAATTATTTTCTCGTCCTTTGGCCATTTCCAGATAAATGAAAAATTTTGCCATACCATTTGTTACGATTACTTTTTTACATACATATCCGGCTTTAAAGGGCGCGAGGTTGGCTATGGCTAACAACACTAAAAACTAAGGGGATGAAACATATGCAAGATAAAATAGTAACCTCCCTTCCCCTTTTTTGTTTTTTAAGAATATAGCATTTGTAGAGACGCAGAAAAGAACCTTGCACAGGGTGCCATGACTAATAAAGTCGTCTCAGCCTTTATCTTTGTAAAAAAAAAAAAAAAAAAAAAAATCTTATTTTTCCCATTCTTACGTGTTTTGCCGCCCCATTCTTTTGCTGAAATTATTTTTTTAGATCCAGATGTAAATTTCCGGGGCAAATACATCGTGTGCCCCTGTAATAGTCAAGCTCAATTTCTTTTTGTTTTTAATCTTATCCTACTCTAAAAATGCAAAATATCGATTATAATCAGTAACAAAGTCAAATGCATTCTAAATACATCAGCTTTATGTAAACAGCATACCAAGTGTGGGGGACCCCTAAATCAGGGGCCCCAGTGTCACGATCCAGATTTAGATTTATCAGATCTGATTTAATTAGACTCTGAATCTGTGTAATTAAATCGTCATAAAAGTCTCTAACAGTATCAGGGTTCCTTTCAGCTCAGATCCAAGTTTGAGTCTCACCCCAACCCTCCACAACCGTTCACAGCTCTGATAACTTCTAATATTAAAGAAGACAAGGAAAAACATTTCTGGGAATAGAAAATGGTATTAAAAATATTCTATTTAAATTACATGAAAATTATGCAGTAATACTAATTTAAAAAAAGGTGCTAAGAAAATCCTTTGATCAAAAAATAATTTTTCTCGTTGAACTCAAAAGAGAATTTTGGGGGCCCTTTGGATGCGGGGCCCCTCGCGATTGAGACAATCGCGGCCCCTTAAATCCGCCCCTGAGAATATCAATAATTATACTTCCTAAGATGAAAACCTGTATAAAACGGAATATTTTTCGGTTCCTTTCGATTCCATTTTCAAGGTTTTAATGAATCAGTATTTGACAAAGCTGATTACTTAGTTCAGTATTACAGATTATCTGATTATATACTTTAAATTTTAGAGACTTAGAAAAAAATTGCTTTGGAAATTTTCTTTTCGGAGGAGGGGGGAAGGGCGCCAAAATCCATGTTTGCCCCGGGCGCCAAAAAGGCTAGTTTCGGCACTGAATGCTATCACAATCGAATGTGATATCAAATTTAGGAGATTATTATTAATTTTGTTATTATTTTATTATTTTTCCCTCTATTTTAATTATTTTTTCCTGCTTTTATTTATTTTTTTACATGTATTATTTTTGTCCCCTGAAAATTGGAATATTTTTACTACAGTAGGTCTTTTAGAATTCCAAATATATTTAAGTGAAGGAACTACGTCATTTTAACGCATTTAAAGTATTTTTTTTTTTTTCATATAGAAAAAACGAGCACCAGCTGCTTCGTTTGACGTCAATTTCGGATGCGAAATTAGTGCGTGTGGGTCGAAATGTTTATTGACTTATAAAAACAAAGTACACGTGCATAAAATGTTTTTTTGTTGTTTTTTCGAATTTTTGCCAGTTTTTTTTCAATGTGGCAACAGGTATAAAAGTAATGCATTTGAAATATATATATATATATATATATATTATAAAGAAAGACAGGTGGTTAAAAAAAATGTAAGGAGTAAAAAATTGCATTTGAAAATTAAAAGAAAACAAGAACGAAAAATCATGCGTCAAGCATAGATTATGTAACACTTTCCAACGCTTCCAAAATAATTTTACGAATCATACTCTTTTATAAGCTAAAAGATAACATCTAAGTAATCCGAATACTTTATTCAGCCCTGTATAGGATCTATAGATTTGTATATATACTACATAGGATGCTAAATTTTAGTTCAGTTAGGAAACACGTAGCACAGTTTAAAATTCTCCGTCTGGAGTTAAATAATACGGAAATGTGTTCCCGAACTTTTGTACTTCCCTGTATAGGATCTACAGAATTTATACACACCACGTAATATACAAAAAGCGATTTAAAATTAAAATCGCATTCAGTAACTTAAAACGCACTTCCAGGAATTATTGTTAACATACAGTAGAGAATTCTTTTGTGTGTCCCTGTAAATGAACGATAACTGCTATACACACAATATTCTGTAGTAAGTCTCTTGTAATGAACCTTATATAAATTTCAATGCGTTTAAAATAGTGAAACATTATTTAAATAAACCGCAGACGATTTTTCTCCATAGACGTAATGTAACGGAATTCTTTTGACTGTCCCTGTAAAGTAAGTATAAGTGCTATGCACACCCTATTCCATATTAAGCTTCTTCTAATGCACCTTAGTGATATATATAAATTTCAATGCGTTTAAAGTATTGAAACATTATTTAAATAAACCGCAAATGATTTTTCCCCATAGACCGCAATGTAACGGAATTCTTTTGAGTGTCCCTGTAAAAAAACTATAAGTGCTACACACTTCCGTTGAAATAGGGAACATGCTATAGATAACGATTATAACATATAAAATTTGCAGGGCAATCCGAGCATATTTACGGGAGTTAGAGCACGGACAGACGGCAGACGGCAGACGGCAGACGGCCAGACGGCCAGACGGCAGACGGCCAGACGGACAGACAAACCGAAGTCATAAACACTTTTCAACTAGGTTGGAAAGTGTTAAAAAATCATATAAAAAGGCAGATGTTTGAGAAAAATTGTGAAGAGTGGTCTGGACTTATTTGTAATGTTGGCAGTACTTTTACTAATGTTATAAGACTAAGTTTCGTGCAAATCGGACAAAAACTGTAGATTTTTACAAGAAGCATAGATACAAACAATTATATATAGAGAGACAGATAGATAAATAGATATAGATTACAAACATAATTAATAATAAACCTAACAATAGATAAATTAGAAAATAATAACAGATAAATTAGAAACTAAAATGGCTAATTTCAGCATTACGAATGAAGATGAAACTGTTTAAACTTAAATGCAGAATAAGATATTTTGGGATTTCTTTAATAGCAAATTATTCCTCATAAAACCAGATTAAGACTCAAGAAGTATTTAATTTCGCTATTAAAGTGAATCACTTTAAAAATATAATGTTCTGAACCAATCTGCAACTGTACATTACTTCTTCTGTTCTGTTGGGTTCATTTAAAGATTCGATTTTATATTTTTTCCTTTCAACATCGATGTGATCGAAAGTAATAGAGTACATTTTTGCCGTTTGGTATTTTGCTATATCACGTTCTTTTATTATCATATTTATTGAAAATTTTGACAGATTAAAAAAAAATATATTTAAAACAATCCGTTTAATATTTAAACGCACACCAGATATATTTAAAATCAATATTTTAAATAATTTACTTTAAGTTTCAGCAATAATACAGAGTGACTATAAAAAGAATACATTCAAACATCACCTGCCAATTTAATGCTGACAGGTGGAATTAGTAAATTTAGATTTATGACAGCGAACGAAACTCAGTATGAGGGAGGATTAATGCCCACTTACGCTTTGTAAAGCAATGCAAGGCTTCTCATCGAAATTGAAGCCTATTTAGGGAATTTTTCGAAAACGGACAAGTACTTTTCCAAAATCTAGGGAAAATGGGAATTTTTGTTAGTATTTTGTGGTTTTCTAGGAATGAACGGGAGAAATTGGTAAATGTGACGTATGTCATGAAGAAACATGGAAGACGGAAGTAAAAGAATGGGAGAAATTGTCTTCAAGCAACACCTTTGGTTAAAAAAAAAGGGGGGGTGGGGAGTTTCCGAAAATGTAATTTTCATTTCTCGGAATCCTAGATGGCTAACAAATTATCACCACCTGGACCTACAGTAGTTAATTGCTCCAGCTAAGGGTACTGCTTATTTTGCCATGATTTCAGTATCTCCATTGGAATCGCTGGAAACTTTCTAAAGTGAAAATACCCCTCATAAGGTCCTTCATTTGGAGAAAGTGGAGAAAAGGGGGAGGAGGTTAGATCTGGTTTTTCTTTCTACTTGAAGTATTTTCGAAAAAACCCAAATAAATCATACATCTGATTTCCTTTTGTCAAAAAACCACGTATTACGTGCAGAGGGGGAATTCGTTATAATTATACCCGTATTAAAGTAAAGTACTATGTATAAAGTTTGTAAAACAGTGAGTTAGATGAAACGATCTGCTAAAAATTTAAACATCTTGATCCTATAAAGAAATTTTATTCTATGGCTTTTAAGTAGTCATATGCAAATTGGTATTTTATTCCAGTTTTTTTTATCCCTTATTCAAATATTTTTATTATTATTATTATTATAGTTAGATTCTTATCGCAAATAATTTTAAAAGAGGTTTACAGCAGTCAAGTACTATCTGAGAATAATAAAGGGCGATGTCGGATAAGAATGTGTATTTGTTTAAAGTATATCAATGCATTTTAACATAATTTGCTGGTTTTGTTTTATCAGAAATTACTCTTTAGTGAACAACAAATTTCCCAAAATATCAAGTTATCAGTATTAATTTACGGAATATGCCAGAAACCTATTAATTTGTTTTTGTTACATCTGTACTCCACCCTCACTGTTTTTTATATTTAAACTCCACCCATCGTCATTATGATATGTATTCTTTCAGATTAAAAGCATCTGAGCAGAAAACCTAGCTATATAAAGTAGGCGGAGCATTGTCTATGCGGTACGATTTGAATACAGATGTAAATTGTTGACTTTTCTCCTAAACTTCTCTTAACATCTTTACTTTACCTCGTCTGGCATATTTTTGTTTTTTTTGAACTATGAACTATTTTTACTTTTATACTTTAACTAGTAAATTTTCATTATTTTATAGATATACTTAACACTATCCTATTTTATGTAGTCAATTGGACTACGGCTAGACATTTCATATGGCTCTCTCAGGATTTGATATACACCTACTCAAAGCCAGGGTGTGCAGTTGCTTCGCAACTTGGAAGCCCATTGAACCTATCACAAGTTCAGTTCAAGTTCAGTATTAGTTGATAAAAATATATAATTTTTTAATATTGCAAAAAGCATCTTTTCTTAAAAATCATTGCACCGAATTTCATTAATTAAAAATATGTTTTAGGGTATCAAATAATTTTAATTTGGTAGTTTTTTACAATTTCTTTCTGTGAAAAGTTGTGTAAAAAACGATGATATATATTCTTAAAAAGTTAAAAATATACCCATACCTCATACTGTGAATTTTTTTTTATTTACACATATTTGTGTATGTTAAATATGCTGTATGGTTGAGTATGTCAGATATATTTATTTAGCTTCAAGTTGTGCGGTGAGTATCACATGTAAATATTTACAAATATATATATAATACTAAAAAAGGGAAAAGCGATGGATTTAGGGCGGAGCTACACATTATTTCGATTTGCTCCCTATAAACCTTACCCTTTTTTCCGTTTATGTATTTTTACCAATAAATTTGTAAACATTTATGTCAACAATATAACTTTTGTTGCTACCATCTGCTATTTCTTTTTACATGTTCATTGTCATATAAAATAGTGCCAGCCAATTAAAATAGCTTTTTCTTCCCAAGTCTCGTGACTTGAGAATCTAGGGAAATCTAGGGAATTATACTTTTATAGTCTACGGAAAAATCAAAATTCATTTGAGAACGTTGGCCAATTATTGTCTTGTCATTATGGAGATTGCTAACAGTCTTTAGAATCTATGCCTTTTAGTGTCTCTGGAATTTGAGTGCTTTCACCAAAGAAGTTAAACAAGCAATTGTTTTCTTAAATTTTAATTATTTATCTACTTATTATTTTTATTTATTTTATTAGTTTCAGTTGAATTTTAACAGAAAAATTGCTTTAGTGTGTCTCATTTTTACAATAATATTGTTTTTGCTCCTAATTTATTTAATAAACTAATAAATATATCTAGTCTAACAATATACGTATTTTTAAGTAAGAAAAATTATCAATTATGCGCAGCAAATTTGAAGACACAATACATATACTTTTTAAGTTAAGATATAAAATTTTATCAATGAATAAGAAAGGAAATATGTGCAATAACTGAAGTAAATTTCTTAAATTCTCAACAAAGCAACGTCGACAACCGTTCAAAACAAAAAACTAGAAAAAATGGTTCCTAGCTCGTCAGAAGACAGGTATCGTAAGCCAAGGGTGATTGTGTTCCGGTATTTTGTACACCACTAAATTTATATAGCAATATTCTTAGTAGGTCATCGCCGAATTCATCGATTAATCAAAAATGAGATTCCTGTATAATTTTAGCTGTGTACAAAATACCGGAACACATCACCCCTGCGTAAGCATATTGTATCCTAAGAATCGAAATCATATTGTAAGGAGTTCATTAAAATATCTTCACTGCTGTTAAAATTATAAACGAAAACGCGATTTCGGATTGGAGCGAGACGCCTGTAATTTTACTATATAAATGGATTTCCGGCAAAGCTTTCCTTTACAAAAATTGTTTGTTACAGTGTCCTGTACCAACCCTTAAAGTTTGTACCAGGAATTTGGAATCACCCTGTACATCAAAATAAGATGAGGTCTCACATGTTTCGCAAGGCACTGCCATCTTGCATACTCAGGAATTGTACAAAATAAAAAATAATAACATTTCAAACAAGCTGAATGAAATATGAAAAAGTGAAAAATTATCCTACAAAAATTATAATTAAAAAAATTATATAAAATTATTCCAAAAGATTCACAATAAAAATAAATGCAACACGTCTTGGCTTCACCTTAAAAGTCCTGGTGCTCAGGCTTCCATTTTCCTTCTACAACTTTAAAACTACGGCGTGGAATGCACTCTTATTTTTAAAATACCTCAACAAGACATTAATATATATATATATATATATATATATATATATATATATACAGGTGGTTATCAAAATAATGGAAACACCCTAGATTTTGAAGGAATTCTTTATTAACATGGCGTAGGACCGCCTTTGGCATGTAATACAGCTTGGATTCGCCTGGGAATCGAATCATACAAATTCTGAATAGTGTTTAGAGGAATATTGTACCATTCTTCATGGAGTTATTGTGAAAGTTCCGTGAGAGATGCCGTTGGAGGATATCGATTCCGGATTGAAAGCTCTAAAATAGACCACAACGGTTCGATTATGTTGAGGTCTGGGGACTGTGCGGGCCAAGGTAGATATTCCACCTCATCCTCATGTTCATCAAACCACGATTGGACAACTCTGGCTGCATGAATAGGGGCATTATCATCCTGGAAAATTCCATCTCCTGCAGGAAACAAAATTTGCATCATGGGATGGACCTGGTCAGCTAAAACTTCTCTATACTTCTCCCCAGTGATCCTTCCTTTCAGGGTTACGATTGGACCAGCAGAAAACCATGACACGGCTGCCCATACCATGACCGATCCACCTCCATGCTTGACAGTTGGACGGAGGCAATCAGGATCATACGCTTGTGCAGGTGTTCTCCAGACATGTACCAGGCCTATTGTGGGGAAAAGTGTGAAAGATGATTCGTCTGACCATATAACATTCTTCCACTTATCAATCGACCAGGTTTTGTGGTTGTGGCACCACTCTACACGACGTTTGGCATTAGCATCTGTGACAAGTGGCTTGGGAATTGCTGTTCTGCCGTAAATGTTCTCTTTATGAAGGTATCTCCGAACTGTAATTGTTGACACTGGAGAATCCAGATGCTGATTGAGCTCTGCGGTCACTTTGGCTGCAGTTGTTTTCTTTTTAGACATTACAATCCGCTTCAATACCCATCGGTCTCTTTCACTCAGCTTCTCCTTCCGTCCACTATTTTGCTTTGCTGAGCTTGTCTTTCCGCGCTGTGTGTATGCTGTCATGACTTTAGACACCGTACCTCTAGAAACGCCTATAAGCTGGGATGTTTCGGTCACCGTTGCTCCAGCTAGTCGGGCTCCTACAATTTGGCCTCTTTGAAAATCTGTGAGGTCTGACATTTTACGCTTCTGACAAAAAAAATCAAAACGTAGACAACTCTTCTAGAGCTCTCTCATACTACCTAATACATGTACTTTTTATATTAAAAAAAATCTGGTAGCTTAGATTATATTTTAATGCTTACGAAGGGAATTCTTAAATGTCCCTTTCATTCACAAGTGTTTCCATTATTTTGATAACCACCTGTATATATTAATGGACTCTTCTTAAAATGCAACGTTTGATTTTTTAGTAGACAAAGTATTCCAGAAACATATGCTTAATCTAATATTTCATTTATTAAAATCGTACGAGCAGTGAGTAATATTTTGACACTTCAAATAAATTTGAATATATATTTTAGAAATATTTTGTCCACTAAAAATAAAGAGACATCCTTTAAGAAGTGTACAGAGAGATAAAGAAGTTTAAAATATTAATTTCCTGTTGAGATAAAAATAAATTTACTTTAAAATATCCTGTAGACAATTTGCTGTTAAAAATAAGGATGCATTTTACGCCCATAAGTTTAAAATTGGCGAGGAAAATCTGAGATTTCACTGACCAACACCCATAACCTGCAGGACATTTAGAGGATATCAATTACGTAGCTTTTTACTCCCAACGCCTCTCTCCCTTCGCTGGAACATTGAAGAATTTGCATCATATTTTTAAGCCAGTATCAAAATTTGATTTCTCTATCGAGTAGTAGTAGTCCGTTTTCTAAATCATACATTCCCGTCGACAAGCCTTCAATCATTGATGAACATCTCAAAACAAGCCTTCGAATGGATTTTAGCATAGAGTCTTTATTTCTATCAAGAAGATCAGCTTGCTTTCAAAACAGATGTCTGTCACGTTTACAAATATTGCCACTAAAAAGAACTTTTAAATCTATCACGATAACTTAAATAAAATGAAAAACATAAAAACTATCCTCTTTAATTAAAAGCTATGTGTTACTGACGAATGTGTTTTTTGCTAATCGTTGCCACAGATTAATCTCGAAAAATGAAACATTTGAAGTTACTGAAAAAATTAATAGCTGGAAAAGTATTCGTTAGAAAATTGTTAGACATACTACGTTAGAAAGGTAAAAAATTGTATTTTCTTGATATAAATTTCAAATCTAATTATTATGCCGTTTTTCAAATATTGAATTTCAAAAATTACCAAATTTTACAATGGAGTACCATAGCGAAATCTTCACGCATATAATATATAATGATAACGGCGATGTGTCATGAAAACATTTAGGGTGGATCGAAAAGTATAGGAAAAAACTTTTTTTTCGAAATGACTTTTGGCGCGGGGTGCAAAAGTTGCCTTTTGTGTATATTAGTTTACCTGTTTTTTTAAATTGAAATCCTTTCATATCTTCCGGTGCCCCAAGCGCCCCAAAAATAGCAAAAAATTGAAATTTTTATGAAATTAAAAAAAAATTTTTTGTTTTTAATTTTTGTAAATTATTTTTGGCGTGGGGTGCTAAAGTTGTCTTTTATGTATATTAGTTTACATGTTTTATTTTATTGAGATCCATTTATATCTTCCGGTGCCCCAAGCGCCCCAAAAATAGTTAAAAATTGAAAGATTTATGGAAATTTATAATCGTTTTGTTTATTTATTTTAACTTCGTTTGGCACCGGGTGAGAAAGTTGTGTATTGAATGTATTACATAATTATGTAGTTTATATATTTTTTTTTCAAACGATGTGGTCCTTAATGTCCTTAAATGGTCCTTAAATGCCCATCATTTTACAATTCAATGAGTTCATAATAATATTTTCTTTGAAGTGTATTTATTCTTGGTACTTGAAAAATTCTTACTTCCGATGATCCTCTATTTTCATATCTAGAAATAAATTAGCTTTCGTTTTGCTAAAGACCTGATAGGCTCTCTGTTATCTGAGAGCATTGACAATAACAAATTTTCAGAGGACAAAAGAAGCTATTTCGTTGAACAACAGAGTCTACTATCTTTCTTTGATTGGATTCCAAATATCTAGAAAATGTGATAAGTTTCCAAATATGCCGCTCTCCTTCTGTTATGGAGTGCTTTGTTTTGATATGGAACCACACAGGTCCATACCTTCATAATATATGTTGTAAAAATAATAACATTCTCAGATGGATTTTCTATGGACACATGCAACCTGAAATTTCTGACTGCATTTGTTAGCCATCTTGAGTGAACAACTGGACTAGTTTTTTTAAGGCGAAGTCAGAACCACATTCACGACGTGATATTGCTATGCAAAAATCATATAAATATTGCTGATCATTGCTGAGAACCATTCTGTCTATGTTATCTGACATATTCGCAACACTTATTAAAGAAAAGGAAGCTAAATGTAGTTCCTCGCAGGTTTTGATTGCTGTACCAATTGGCCCATCTAAAGAATTTAGTTGCAACATCTAAAGAATTTAGTAAATGTCGTAAAGTCAACTCATTTGTATGAAGCAAACAAATGCACCATTGTAAGGGTCTATTGAGTTCCATCTCTATTAGGCGATTAATTCCTCCTTTGTTCCCAATGTATTTACATTTGTTCCGTCGCATCTAGTTACTGTAAGCCCATTTAATTGTATGTTATTTGAAAAAAAAAATTATCATTGCTTCTTTTGGGTTTTAGTTTCTCCTGTGACAACTGTAATGTGGGTAATATACAGAGAGTAAGTTTATTTTACAATAATTTAATGTTCCCCCTTTGTGGTTTTTGTGTAGTACATTTTCCCTTCACACTTTTGCGTTGTCTTTTCTCACATCAAAATATAATAAAGTTAAAATAGACAGAGACATTTCGTCTCTACAATTAAATTTCAAACCTTTGTACGCTGTCGACGAATTTTGATGCGATCCGATTGACATTCGAAGTCTCTCTTTTGTGTACAAATCCAATATCTTTTAAAACAGCACCGGCAATTGAAGCATCTGCTCTATCCGAAATTCCGTGTATAGTATAAAAAAAATAATTTTATACATTTAATAGTAAACGATAAACGATTTCCCATCGTCTGGTTCTACGTTTTATGCTATACAAATGATTATTTAACTCTTATTTTTAATTATAATTTTTAGTTCAAAATTTACATAAAAATTGATTTTCTGCAAATAGTTAAGTGTTTTGGGGCACCGGAAGAAACTTATCGAAGGTCAAATATTTTTTTCCCGTATGCTAGTATGCTTAAAAGACAACTTTTGACCCCAAATCAAAAGTAATTAAAGAAAAAAAACAAAAAAACAAAAAAAATTATAAATTTTCATAAAACTTTCATTTTTTAACTATTTTGGGGGCGCTTGGGGCACCGGAAGATATGAATGGATTACAATAAAAAAAAACATGTAAACTAATATGCATAAAAGACAACTTTTGCACCCCGCGCCGAATGTATTTTTAAAAAATAATAACAAAAATAAAAATTATACATTTTCATAAAAATTTAATTTTTTAACTATTTTTGGGGCGCTTGGGGCACCGGAAGATATGAACGGATTTCAATAAAAAAACAGATGTAAACTAATATACATAAAAGACAACTTTTGCACCCCGCGACGATTCGATTATCCAAATTTCGATTTTTCGATCCACCATATATATACTGACTATAGCACGACGAGTCACAAATTACAGTAGCCTTATTATTCTGTTAAAATATAAAAGTGAATTATGATGTCGCGAGTGCATGATTTTATTTAATTCTCAAAGAGTAGCATATTTTTGTCCACCTCAGTGAGGCATATCAATTTCATTATATTTGAAGTATTGTACGTTGTACCTGCATTCAAATCCAATTTGAATCCAACGAAAATGATTTTTCCCCATAGACACCATAATGTGTAAACTCCATAGACACCATAATTTAACACAATTATTCATTTTTTTAATGCTGACCTATTCCATAATAAAGTCTACAGAGAATTGGCCTAATTTGTCCTTAACAACGCAAATTTTGTCTGACACATTAAAATAACGCAATAGCGTTCGTATCGTTTTCAGAAATGAAGAAGGACATTCCAAGCAAAGATCCATCCATAGGGTTTTAAAATACATGGTCACATTCAACTTCAATATTTCACTTGATTAAAGGTGCGTTAAGAGAAATTTACCAGTGTAGCGGGAGTAGCTTGCTAGTAATAATATAATGTAGCTGTTAAATAAAAAATTTGCTTAGTGAAAAAGTCATTTTGATTACAAATATTAAGTAATGTATTAAGTTGTCCCAAAATCTATATTATAAAGCAGAAACCTGTCCTTGAGAAACGCTGACGTCATATTGAAGGTGGTAAAAACTCAGCCAATCAATTTTGCTTTTACTGCAATTTTTTTTAACTTCTAAATACTGCACAATTTTAATTTCTACACCGGCAAATAGAAAAAAAATGTGTACTTGTACTTTCAAATACAGTTATTTTGAAAATTGCATTTGAAATTATTGATTTTTTCTAATTTTAAAAGTAATTTCATGCATGAATTTTTTTTTTTTTTTTTTTTTTTTTTTTTTTTTAATCTCATGGAAATCAATTATACAAAAATAACCCGTTTGCACCTAAAACAATTAAATTATCTTAGCATTTGTTGTTTCTGTGTAATGTTCTATAACTATATTCCCAAACGAAATTAAAATTTCACAAATGAGTAAATAAAAATATAAAACATTAATTCAGCAGCCAGGTAATTGCACTACGGGTTTAAAACACTGAAATAAAATCACAAAGGTTGTTATAAATAGGGAAATGTTTCGCGATTGACCCCTGGACCAATTTAATGAATTGTGCATCTTTAACCCGGGTAGTCAGTAGTTGGAATGCTTGGTTATATTAATAAAAACTCTTTTACTTAAATTTGAGAACCAATGAGGTATACATTAGGTATTGAAAATTAAAAAAAAATCACTTTTATCATAAGTATTTATATTAAAAAATTTCATGAAAAGTTTAAATCCTAACCTAAAAAAAAAAGTTTATTATTTTCAAATGTTTTATTCAAGTTCAAAGATTCAGGTATAGCAGAGTCGTCAATATATCTGCAAAACTTTAAACTTTTAATTCGACGAATTACATATTTGAACTCAAAATAAAAAAGGAAAATTCATCCTGCAGTGTTTCAAAAGTGGGTACCCATACCGATGGCACAAATCTGTCTATACGTTTTATTAATAAACTTATAGTGGAATAAAAGTATTACAGAAAAAGAAATCAGCCAAACTTAAGAAAATAATCTCTCTTAATATTTAACTCCTCTGCAATATGAAATCAATTTTATTTAACGTATGATAATGTTACTTTTCATTGCTTAATTTTATATTTACAAAATGAATAAACTCATTTAATGTGCCCCAATCACATTTCAAAAAAGCTCCAAAAGAGGTGTTAAATTTATACCTTAAATACAAAATAAACTAATTCAGATCTTTTTAAAAGTATAAATACATGGCTGCCGTTGGCTACTATTTTTTAATCCTACCTCGCACCATCTTGTGGAACAGGAATCTTGTTATGGGCGATTTATCTGTTAGCTCAAGTAAAAAAATAGTATAAATTTACTTTTTTAAAATAGTGGTGCGAGCAGAATATAAAAATAGTCGTTAATGACAGCTTTGCAATAACATTTTTGTTATTAACTTTTATTTTATCTAAATTTTGTTCCTAAACACATAAGAAAATACTTATTTATATTTTCAGCTATGTTCAAATTTACAGTAATGACGTGTCCATGCAAACTGTCAACAAACTATTATATTTGTCATTGCAATGTCAAGTATGATACATATAATATAAAAAGGCAGGAGATCTGTGGATAAAATTTTTTTTTAAATATATGGAATAGTTTATTTATAAACCATTCAAATATTTATATTTTCTATAGCAAAAATTGAAGCACAATGTTCACTTGTCTAATAATGAACTTACTGAATGATCTCTGATATTATAAAAAATGTATGTCCTTCTTCTTTTTTTTTTTTTTTTTACAAAATATTTCAAATACGTTCCATCTTAATTTAGTTTAAAGAGTGAAATTTAGGAGAAAAGACCAAATTCTTTACCTTACTAACTTAATTAATGCCTAGCTAGAAACACATTTTCACAAACATCGTAAAACTTACATAGAATAAAACAATTGAATTTTCTAAAAAAATTACAATGAATACATTCAAATGACATACTAAAATTGTATTTCGTATGGCTTAAAAATAGAGCCTTTACGTTATAGAAAATGAGCGTTAATTTCTGAAGAGCGAGAGCCCTCCACATATGATAAAACACTATCTTTAAATGAAAATTTAATTTTTCATTCATAAAAAACTTGCAATGATTACATGAATAAATGACATCTTCTTTGCTCTTTCTAATTATTGCGGATCCTAACTCGAATTCGCATTAAATGCTTTTTCAATTGAAAGTGATGTCAAATTTAGGGATTATTATCAATTTTGTTGTTATTTTATTATGCTCTTCCCTCTATTTTTATTATTTTTTTCCTGCTTTTATTTATTTTTTTATATGTATTGTTATTATTATTATTATTTTTTTTTTTTTTTTTTGCGTGAAAATCCGAATGCTTGAACTATACGAGGTGTTTGGATTCTAAATATATTTAAGTGAAGGTACTACGTCATTTTAAGGTATTTAAAGTATTTTTTTCAATTTCATATAGGAAAAATGAGCACCAGCTGCTTCGCGTCACGTCAATTTCAGATGCGAATTTATTGCGTATGGGTCAAAAACTTTATTGACTTATAAAAACAAAGTACACGAGCATAAAATGTTTTCTTGTTGTTTTTTTCAAATTCTTGCCAAACGAAAAAATTTGTTTTCTTTTTTTTCGTTTCGTTTTGTTTTTCAATGGGGCAACAGGCATAAAAGTAATGCATTTGAAAAATATATACATATTATAAAGAAAGACAGGTGGTTGAAAAAAAAAGTAAGGAGTAAAAAATTGCATTTGAAAAAAAAAAAAAAAAAAAAAAAAGATTCATAAAAAGGCAGATGCTCGAGAAAAAGTGTGAACAGTGGCCTGGACTTATTTTTGTAATGTTGACAGTACTTTTACTAATGTTATAGGACAATGTTTCGTGCAAATCGGACAAAAACTGGAGATTTGCACAAAGAACATACACACAAACAATTATATACAGAGAGACTGATAGATAGATAGATATAGATTGCAAATTAATTATAATATATTATTAAATAATACAATAGATTAATTATAAACGAAACAATAGATGAAATAGAAACTAACAACAGATAAATTAGAAACTAAAATTACTTATTTCAGCATTACGAATGAAGATGAAACGGTTAAATTTAAATGTAGAATAAAATATTTTGGGAGTTCGTTAATAGAAAATTATTCCTCGTAAAACCAGATTAAGACTCAAGAAGTATTTACATTGGCTGTTAAAGTGAATCACTTTAGAATTGTAATGTTCTGAAACGACCTGCAACTGTACATTACTTCTGTTCTGTTAGGTTCCTTCAAAGATTCGATTTTATATATTTCCCTTTCAACATCAATGTGATCGAAAGTAATGGTGTACATTTTTGCCGTTTGGTATTATGCTATATCATGTTCTTTTATATCATATTTATTGAAAATTCTGACAAATTGAAATAAATTAAAAAACAATCCGTTTAATATTAAAACTTACACCACAAATATTTAAGAAGATTTTTTTATTGTTTTTACTTTAAGAAAACAATAAATGGTATTCAGCTTGTAATGAAGCAATTTCTAAAACACCTGCCAATCTAATATTGACAGGTAAGATTGTAAATTAAGATGTGCACATTCTTTGGTACGACAGCCTTTAGAAGCTATGCTTTTTAACTTCTCTGGAATTTGAATCCTTTCCCTAAAGATGTTACAGTCTAAGAGCTAGCAACGTTTTCGTCACCTGATTTTAGCAAGGCTCATTTTTCTATAGAGAATGTGCATGTTTGTCAACAAACTGGTTCCTCACTAGACCACGCCTCATCGGTAGGCAAAACATATCCCGCTCAATGCGCTATTTCTTACGGTTTCCTATGAGAAAGTAAAATTTTTGCATTCAATTATGGATCATATTTATTCAAAAACAAATTTTCTTTTATCAGATTATGCACAGAACTTAGATTCTGTTGCTAATCAAGATTATTTAACAAAGTTTAGATTTGTCAAACCGAATAATAGTGTTATTATTTTAGATGATCCGTATATTATTGTGGATGCAGATTGGAAAGCAGATATGGTTTTTTGGCCATCGGTTGCTTCATCAGATATTGAAACTTATTTAAAAAAGTTTCCAGGGAAGAATTCAAGAGCTCAAGAAGCGTTTCAACTTGTTGTAAGCTGGTAGGAAAAAGATTTTAGTTCTTTTTTTTTTTTTTTTTTTTTTTTTATGTCGTAAAGTTAATGTTTTATTTACTTTTTTTCTACTTGTAGTTCAAGTTGTTCTTGTTCGTATGGTAACTTTTTATTGCTTGAGCTAATCGGAAAATGTTTACAAATTTCGTTATATTCAGATTAAATGATCGATTAAAATGATACCTATGAGTGTTCTCAAATCAAAACGGCTTATTTTTTTAAACACTTTTATATAATTTTAACATGTTGTATTATGACAAGGAAATCTATGAAACTGAAGCATAAGTTTTGTCAGAATTCGGTTTTATTAGCTGAAATAATTTTTATACTAAATAAACACTCCTTAAGTTTAAAAAAATATTTTTACTATTCTAATAATATGTATAAAACAGGGCAAAACAAAAAATTGACTTTTTTATGAAACATTTAATGAAATACTAAGGGCGATATATTTTTAAGAAACATTTTACTCTTTTTTTTTTCTAATAGAGAATTATATAATTTAATCTAAAAAAAAAAAAAATAAATAATCGATGCCATGTTTTTAAAAAAACATTACCATTTAAAAAGCATTTAATCCGGTGTCGATGCAGTTTTTTTTTTTTTTTTTTTGGGGGGGGGGGGGGGGGGAGGGGGCATTTGGGAAAATAATAAAAAAAAATTCTGAAATTTGTTATATTTTTGTGAAAAATAACATTTTGTAACAAAATATGATATCCAGTTACTCAAAATCGAACCAAACATTTAATAAGAACGAACTGACTAGCGCCCGTGATAATAAATTAAAAAAAAAAAACCCTCAAGTTTTTGTTACGGTTGGTTTCAACAAATTTTTTTTTTTTTAATCTACATTAATTATTTAAATCACTTTCTCAACATTTATTTAAAAGCACTCTTTTTTTCTGTTTCTAATAAAAATTTAAATAAATAAAAGTAATTGTAATAATTATAATAAAATCAGTTTTTATTTTTTCTTCTTTCTTTTTCTTTTTGCAAAGTAATTTCAACGTTTATAGTCTAACGTAGCTTCCTGTTTTTCAAATACGAAAAGCAGACAGCAAGGGAGGGATGTTTTGTCAGTAGACTGCACAGGTGGAAAATTTGGAGTCATCTAGTCTGACTTTGATATAAGAATGACCGACCGCCCTGTATAAGAATTACGTTATCTTATGAGTGTACTATACACGCAATTAGGCTTTGTAAGTTTACGTCAGGCTTCAATTGGCTCTGCTATCAGGCGGATAGCTGGCGCCCATGTAAACAGAGGCTAACAGGACCCCCCTTCAGCACACGCCATGGGGGTGATGCATGGTTTCCTTCCCCCATGAAGCGGCCGGCAGAGTGGAGCGGCAAGCTGTAGTCTTCACGATGAGTCCATTTTTCCTTTTGTTTCCATTCCCGTACCCCTGGCAGAGTGGATCGGTCCCGTTTTTCAAGCAGCGCGGGAGAATGAATATTTACGACACTTGTTGCTTGGCCAAGAGACCTGTCGTTTGACTCGTAAAAAAAAAAATTCGACTTATTACGGGGCTCGAAGATTGGCCTGTGGGCTGGATCGCGAAGTTGTTGAAGGCGGACAGGTTTCTGGAAGATTTTTTTTTTGAGAGTGGGGCATTGATGGCCCTACATTAACCATCCTAAATCATGATGTTATGATGAAAAGAGGCTATAAGGGCATTTTCGAATTGCGGATCTATAACTGTTAACGAGAAATTAAGAAGAAGATATGTGTAGCCTATTTTTTTTTTGGCGTAGTGGCGCTCCAAGATTATGACTTCTTAACCATCAGAAGTGATCATAGATATTGAACTAAACCGGTCGTTAGAAGTCGTAGTGTTCTGAGTTACGGTGATGGCTATCTTCGAATAAAACACATGCTTCAGGAAGGTGAAATTACTGACTCCGACGGTGAAGTTCTGGACCGTAGAACGATTTTCCCCTCCGGACTAGATGATGGACCTAGTAGTTGATGGCAAGTGATGCAGTGAGATGAGAGGATTGATGAATGTTAGCTTGAAACCACGTCTGAATTTTTCCCCAGCCTGAATACTCCAGCTTAAGTGCTTCATCAGATTTTGAAAAAGGAGGAAATGCTCCTAAGTGCCCATTGACTAAAATTGTAGAACTCTCTACCTGTTGTAAGTACTATTTGCATAGTTTTTCTTTTTATTTATTTGTACCTCTTTTTTTTTTAAAAAAAAAAAAATATGTTTGCTATACCAGAGTTTAAAAGTGAAATGAATATCTTTGGATAATTTCAATAAGAATAAACATTATGAACAGAAATAGTCTGTAGGTTAATATATAATGTTTGTATGTTTGAACGACCATTAAATGGTAATATGATGGTAATTTTAAAAATATGATGTGTAATTTAAAAGTAACCAGTGAGTGGTTTCAACTTAAAAGATCAGCTGTTATATTGTTTTATTAAGATTATTTTTGACAACTTAGTTGCTTCATTATTTTAAATGTTCAAATAAATTGTGTTTTTTTTTTGTTTATTATCAAAGTTGGTATGTTTTTCTTTGTATAAATCTCTAAATAATTAATTTTTTATATTCACAGTAGACCTATAAGAATGGCCTAACCTTTCTGTGATTAATTAAAAAAAAAAAAAGGGAGAGAAAATTCAACTTTATTAAATTAGGACTTTAAAATTTCTTAAGTTTAAATTCATAACTGACTGTTTTAATGAACATAAATTGAAGTTCACTCAATGTTATACAATCGTATTTTTGATCTTGATTTAAGGATGGATAGATTAATAAGTGAAACAGTAATATTAAATTTAATTTCATAAAATGTTAAATTAAGCTTTAACTCTCCTCTTTCAGAAACATTGTTTTTCTAAAATATACACCAAAATTGTTTTATTTTAAAAAGTAAAAAAAAAAAAAAAAAAAAAAAAAAAATATCCAGTCATTATACACCACTATACGATTCTTGGTTAACCGATCGGATCTTGTTCAGAATCTCTATGGTTGTTCTAAAATTTTAGTACATCATCATATCCCTATTCTATTAACGGATTTAACTCTTTCCCCTTTTGGTCCTCATATTGGAGGAATTTCAGGTTGTCTGCATTTTTCCAAATTATATGATGATTACACTTTTGTTAATTTAATGTGTATGGAGATTTGAGCTTGATCGGGTTGGAGTGGAGTTGGGTGTTCTTTATTATGCAATCCAGTATGCTACTTGATTTAGAAATCTGTTGCCCCTTACTACGTTTAATATTGTCTTAAAATGATGAGTTCAAAATTATCATTGTTGTATTAACCTATTCGGATTCTTAAGTTTTGATATTTTGATTAGTTTAATATAATTTGCTACCTTTTCCATGGCAACAGATTTCAGTGGAGCTAATCAGGGTATACTTATTTTTTTTCTAAATATTTAATTGTCAAGTGAAGATTGAGTAATAAATGAGCTTTTTAAGTTTAAGTAAGTTGTGTTTTAGAAAGAACCCCAAAACCCCACAACATTTTCAATATCGAGTCGAATGAACCAAAACCTGTTGAAGATTGCAGAAGAAATGACCTTTTTGCCATGATGCGGCAGTTGGGACCGCTCACTTCAAAATCTACCTGTGTCTGTAGGCGGAGCACACAAAGATTTTTTTTTTTCTGTAAGGGTTGGTTTTATAAAAAAAAACTTGTCAATATAAAAGTTGTAGATTATATTAAGAGGATTTGTAATAAATTAGCGGATTTGATAACTTGTGAATTGACAAAATTATGAATTTTTTTCTTCTTAAACTCTTATTCTCCCCCCCCCCCCCCAACCACTTGAGGCCATTTTTAATGATATCAAAAATCTGTTATATATAAATTTTCGGCCCTTTTCCTAGAAATAATAATAACTTTAAACGGATTCGATACGTATCATAATTAAGAAGTTATGGGTAACGTAAGGAGCCCAGGGGCCCGGATCTGGTCCGAGAAATTTTTCGTCATTCATGTAGTTGCTGGAAATGCTAAGAAGTTATTAGGAAAAAAAGCTAGCGAATTGGACGATTTTTAAGGGAGCTATACTAGGGGGCCCAAAAGGGGCCGCTGATAGTTTTGAGCAGGGCCCTAAGATGAATGGTCCTATCTGGAATGTAGAAATAGGGAAATAACTAAATGGAGAAACCGCCCCCAAAAACGAAGATCGAATTAAAAGGGGACAAGGTATTAACAATTTAGGGAACAATAACTTCAAGGGGCCCGGATCTCCTTTTTTTTTTTTTTTTTTTTTGTCGTTTATGTAGTAGCTAGAAGTTCTAAGTTGTTAGAAAAAAAAAGTTAGTGAATCGGACGATTTTTAGGAGAAATATAGTAGGGGGCCCAAAGAGGGGCCAGCTGATAGTTTTGAGCAGGGCCCTAAGATGAACGCTCCTATCTGGAATGGGAGAAAGAAATGGGGGAAAAGTTAAATGGAGAAATGGCCCCATAAACGAAAATCGGATTAAAAGGGGACAAGGTATTAGGGAACAAAAACTTCAAGGGGCCCGGATCTTCACCGAATTTTTTTGTTTTTGTTTTTGTTATTCATGTAGTAGCTGGAAGTTCTAAGTTGTTAGAAAGAAAAAAGTTAGTGAATCGAAAGATTTTTAGGGGAACTATATAGTAGAGGGCCCAAAAAGGGGCCAGCCGATAGTTTTGAGCAGGGCCCTAAGATGAAGGGTCCTTATTAGAAAGTAGCAATGGGGAAATAACTAAATGAAGAAAATGCCCCAAAAACTAAGAAAATCGGATTAAAAGCGGGCAAGTAATTATCAGTTTAGGAAACAAAAACTTCAACGGTCCCCGTACCAGGCCCTAGGGGGCCAGGGTCATAACTAGAACGTAGAAATGGGGGTGAAAGCTAAACGGAAAAAAGGCCCCAAAAACGATGAGGATCGGATAAAAATTGGGTAAATTATTAACAATTTAGGGCAAAAATCTTAAAGGGGGGCCGGGGTCTCAAAAAATTAAAAATCCGAGCCTCAGGTGCTTCAGGACCTACCTTGGGCTATCCGCTGCAATTAAGAAAGGCAAAATTATATGAATAATTATTAAAAAAAATATGAATAATAAGCACATAACACAGCTAACTATACAGTAGGCATGCGCATGTTTTGCCTACCGTTCGTTCTTTACGGCTTCGTGACGTCACATGCACATTCTCTATATTCTGCCTCTCTATTGTGTAATACGCATGCGGCCGGTCTGGCTGGCGGGAGACGTTGCGTTTACCTGTCTTGATATTAAACTATTATTGCCAGACCGTTTCAACGTTGCTAAGACCGTGCAAGACCCTGATTTAGAGGTAAAATAAGGTGTCCAATTCACGTCATTTTAGCAAAGCTGAAATTTCAGTATGTTATACTTTGGCTATCAGGTAAGCCATAATTAATTTGTCAGACCGAAATTTCGTTGCTAAATTACTGCCAGACGCCGGTTTATATCTGGCAGAAAATGCGCCTATTAGAAGAGTTGGCAGCTTTTGTAATGCTTTGGCCACTTTCAATACACAGCCAAGCCATGATTGTTGCCAAGGCAACGATCCTTGCTTTCTATAAAAGTATATATATATATATATGATTTTTCGAAATAAATGCTTAAATAAAAATATTTCCTACGCTTATTTAACGTGTCTTCAATGAAAAAAAAATTCCTTGAATATCGCTACAAAAAACACACGTTTTTCCATTACTAACCAATGCAATAAAATTTCATTTCGAAAACACAGCGAACATGCTATGAACGTTATTATTTCAAACCACAAATGATCGATTGATCTTGAAAAGTAGCAGTTGACATTGCCTATTTCTTGCTAGCCGCTATAAGTTTATTCAGAAAATTAAGAGAAAATATTCTTTATTGTATTACTTAAAATGAAAATCGAATATTAATAAACACTAATTATAATATTACTTAAAAATTAAGGGAGAAATTAAATAAACATAACGGTTGACAATTTACGCCATGGAGTTTTTGTTTTGCTCTTTTTTCACTTCTTTGGCGATTTCATAAATCTTTATACTTATAAAAGAACATGTCCTGATGACTCAACGCCGAGCTTCAACCGCTGCTCCTAGGACTATGCAATTTGGAAGACGTGTTCCTTACACAATGTAGGCACCCACTAAGAAAGGATTTTTGAAAATTCACCCCTAAGGAAGTTAAATAGGGGATCAAAATTTTTAGGTCATTTCATCTTTTCGCCATATCTCAGCAGAAGTTTTAGGTAGAAGCAAGAATCTCAGGATAACAAATCTACTAAAAAAATAGTTGAACATGTATTTCAGCAATTTTAATAATTCAATCACTAAGGTGGTTAAATGGGTAGTCGAATGTTTTAGGTGATTATGGGTTGATTATTGACGGCCAATTATCTACACTAGGGATATAGGCCCGGGGGGAGTGCCCTTCGTGGGGGTCTTTCTAAGGGAACCTAATCCGTATTTACGCATGGATAAATCCACGGCTCGAAGAAAACCACGAAAACTCCGAACGATTAGGCCGACGGGCGCGATTGGGATCGAACCCAGCACCTCCCGTCTACCAGCTTCGAGAGCACAACCTCTCAGCCACTGGTGGGGCTTTAGGTGATTATGCCTTTTCGCCATATCTCAGCAGCAGTTTTAGGTAGAGGCGTGAAATTCAGGTTACCCAATCTACTAAAAAAATAGTTAAACACGCATTTCAGCGATTTTAGAAGTTCAACCCCTAAGGGGGTTAAATATGGAGGGGGAGGGGAGTCGAACGTTTTAGGTCCTTTGGTCTTTTCACCATATCTCAGCAGCAGTTTTAGGTAGGAGCGTGAAATTCAGGATAAAAAATTTACTAAAAAAATAGTTAAGCACGTATTTCAGCGATTTTAGAAATTCAGCCACAAAGGGGGGTTAAATGGGAGTCGAATGTTTTAAGTCATTTTGCCATAACTCAGTTGAAGTTATAGGTAGGAGCGTGAAATTAAGCATAACAAATGTACTAAAAATATTTAAATAGATATTTCAGCGATTTTAAATATTCATCCACCAAGAGGGTTAAACGGAGTTCGAACGTTTTAGATCATTTCGCCATTTCTCTGCTGCAGTTTTAAGTACGAGCGTGAAAGTCCAGCATTACAAATCTACTAAAAAATAGTTAAACATGTAATTCAGCTATTTCAGCTGAAGCTAGTTTGTCGCTAACATCGACTATGAACCCGATCATGGAAGATTAGACGAATAAGACAACTATAGCTGATTTTTTATTAGATATATTGCGTGATATTTTTCCAATGAAAGTTTTTTTTTTTTTTTCATATTTTATAAATTGTTTTTGCGCTTTTTGTCTTAAACTTAAAAATTAATTAAAATTAAAATTTAATTAAAAATAAGATTAAAATTTTTATACAAAATAGAATACATTTCCTCCTCTGTTCAAAATGCTTTTTTTTTTGGATTTAAAGATTCGCTATTTAAATACTAATCGCCATATTTATATGCTCGGGTACAAGGCTGCGTCACAGTGTTTGTCGTATGATCAGTTGACAGGCCTGCAACCCAAAGGGCTCTAGACGTAATTTTGTGACTTTTTTACCTGCATTGCCCCTCACACCACAGGTAAACGCAACGTCTCCCGACAGCCAGACCGGCCTCATGCGTATTCCACAATAGAGAGGGAGAATATATAGAAAAATGAGCCTTGCTAAAATCACGTGTTTTCTGTCGTTGCTAGCTCTTAGACTATTAAAAAGCACTTGTTTTCTTAAATTTTAATTATTTATCAACTTATTATTTTTATGTATTTTATTAGTTTCTGTTGAATTTAAAGAGAGAAATTGCTTTAGTGTATCTCATTTTTACAATTATATTGTTTTTGTTCCTAATTTATTTAATAAACTAATAAATATATCTAGTCTAAAAATATACGTATTTTTATGTAAGAATGAATTTATTACATTTAAGTAAGAATGATTTTTACTGTTGGATGGTACACGACACTGTAAAAAACATTTATTGTATAAGAAACCAGGTAAAAAAATCCTTTATTTAGTCAAAAATACAGGGCGTCCCACGTCAATAATCCGAAGTCGCGTTTTCGTTCGTAACTTTAACAGTAGTAAAGATATTTTAACAAAATTAGGAACAGAAAAATCTTTGTATGAATCGTAAGCATATTGAAAGGATTTCATTAAAATATCTTCACTACTGTTAAAATTGTGAACGAAAACGCGACCTCGTATTGGAGTGGGATGCCCTGTATTTTTACTATATAAATGGAATTCCGACAAAACTTTCCCATACAAAATTGTTTGTTACAGTGTCCTGTACCAACCCTTAAAGTTTGTACCATGATTTTTGAATCACCCTGTATAACAAAATAAGATGGGGCCTCTCATGTTTCGCAAGGCACAGCCATCTTGTATACTCAGTAATTGTAAAAAAAAAAAAAGCATTTCAAACAAGTTGAATAAAATATAAAAAAGTGAAAAATTATCCTACAAAAATTAGATAAAATTATTCCAAAAGATTCACAATAAAAATAAATGCAACACGTCTTGGCTTCACCTTAAAAGTCCTGGTGGCTCAGACTTCCATTTTCCTTCTACAACTTTAAAACTACGGCGTGGAATGCACTCTTATTTTTAAAATACCTCAATATATTTTAAAATACTATATATATATATATATATATATATATATATTAATGGACTCTTCTTAAAATGCAACGTTTGATTTTTTAGTAGAAAAAGTATTACAGAAACATATGCTTAATTTAATATTTCATTTATTAAATTCGTACGAGCAGTGAGTAATATTTTGACACTTCAAATAAATTTGAATATATATTTTAGAAATATTTTGTCCACAAAAAAAAAGAGACATCCTTTAAGAAGTATTCAGAGAGATAAAGAAGTTTAAAATATTAATTTCCTGTTGAGATAAAAATAAATTTACGTTAAAATATTCTGTAGACAATTTGCTGTTAAAAATAAGAATGCATTCTACGCACATAAGTTTAAAATTGGCGAGGGGAATCTGAGAACTCACTGACCAACAACCATAACCTGAACGTACCTGCGTACGTCATGAAAACCTTTATCTGTAATACCAGAACGTATGTGCGTACGTCCAGGTTGCTACTTTGGCCTTTTTTTAATTCAAAATTTTGAATTCATACCAGAAAGTTATAGTAGTAATTTTTATTTTTTATAATGACAGACTTAGTGATTCCATAAATTAAAACTATTCTTTTAGAATTTCTGGTATAAATTTTGTATTTTTGACGAAATTTAACATAGTTGGTATTCAGCATACTATCACTAAATTGAATATGGTGCTTAAAGGGTTAACATTAGCGAGCGGATGTTTTTGTCTAAGTGAAGTAGCCTTTTAAATGTTTTCCTTCTGTTAGAAAATTTTACTTTTCACTGAGATTTTTTTATAAGCATGTTTTCCCTCTCTCGTGCATAGTATTATTTTACTACTAATATTAATTCAGAATCTGAAGTACTTTTCTAATTTATTCATCTTAATTTTATAACTGTTCAACGCTCGCAGATATAAGGAAAATTCCCTAGATCTAGGGTAATACAAAAAAATTTACGGGTTTGGGGAAGTTGCCCTTATATCGAGATAATTTTTGGAAAAGCGGGAATATTCTCCTGAAATATTGGAAAAAAAGGTTTTTTTAATCCTATTTTTAAATATTTTGCAGAGAATCATGTCGAAGGATTCCAGAATCTTATCAACCAATAAAAAATAAATAAATAAATAAATAAATAATAAAGCTCATTCCGTACAGTTGCCAAATTTCAATTTTTATAGTCAGTCGGAAAAACAAGTATTCTCCAGGGACACCCAGAGTTTTTGTCCATGTTCTCATTCGGCCTCGCGTTCGTGCATACCTTATTGGGCTTTCATCAAGTTTATATGCCTGCAGCATAGCAATGTTTAATTTATATTATCTTAAAATTGTGTTTGTTATTTGTAACTTCGTGAAAAAATGCACTTTCAATTATTCATATGAATAAGTATTATTATTGTTGTTGTTGTTATTATTATTATTTACTAGATTTGATGGAGACGATAATTCAGGTTTGTAACTTGATAAAAAAATAATAATGTGCTGATTTTTAGCATTGAGATAAATAGAAGGATGTATTTTCCATAATAGTTAATACCAAATATAACGACAATAATATTTGTTCTGAAAAGTATTTTTCAATAATAGATAGTATAATTGAAAATGAACTATGTAATACAATTTTTTGAATAAAATTAAGATAGTCCTATATATTACTTGTGCTGACAACATACTTTTTTCTAAGCAAATACAAAATGTAGAACGAAAAATGAGCTACCATATGAAATAATTTTTAACGGCGCTTCTGACATAGCACACTTAACATTTTGATTAAAAATTGAAGTTAATTAAAAATTGAATCCGCATTCTTTTCATGAAATGAAAGGCTTTCCTCAAATTAGTGTTGCCACAAAATAAAATACCGCATTATGTGTTACTCAACAATGATTGCAATAAATAAATAAATAAATAAATAAATAGTACAACCATGGCATACGTAATAAGAGTACATTATTTACGTAATACATAATGTGTATAGAATGTATAATAAGTCCAACCAGTGTAAAGTGTGACACCTGCGCGCGGGTTTATTTTATATTTATTGCTAAAAATGAAAATTGAATTTTTTTAGAAGAAAAAAAAATACCATCCATCGATCGAAGCAAAATTGTAGTTAATTAAAATTTAAATCAATATTGTTTTCTTAAATGAAATAAAAAGTTTTCTCAGTTTTTTCCGAAGCGAGTGACGTCATACTATGTTTTCCTTCTGTTAGAAAATTTACTTTTCACTGAGTTTTTTTACAAGCATGTTTTCCCTTTCTCGTGCATAGTAATATTTTACTACTAATATTAATTCAGAATCTGAAGTACTTTTCTAATTTATTCATCTTAATTTTATAACTGTTCAACGCTCGTAGATATAAGGAAAATTCCCTAGATCTAGGGCAGTGTTTCCCAACCTGTTTTAGGCCGTGCCCTCCTAAATCATATCTAAAACCTCGATGCCCCCCCCCCCTCCTTCCGCCTGTGACAAATAATTCTTATTATATAAAAAGTGAACTCTTATTCCACTAAAACAGTCCTAAACGTCTTTTAATTGGATCTAAATAAAGAACAGTACATTCACAAAAGAAAAAGAATTAACGCAAAGAAAGTACTTTTGAAGAAATCGTTAATAATAATAATAGTAATAATATTCAGCGATGTAAAAAAGCAAATTATTTCTTTTATTGTTTAATAGAAAATTGAGATACATAAATAAAAACTTTAATTTTAATTGAAGCTTTTCCTATGATGCTTTTATAATTTTAATTACTGGCAGTAGAAATAATACCTAATAAATTCAAAATAGACTTCACATGAAGAGAAAAAAATTAATAAGATCCTTATGCTTCATGATAGCTGTAGAGAGCTTTTATATCAGGCTCTAATTTAGTCAACTTTAATCTCAAGTCCCCTTGTTTAGTTATTTCCAGTCAATTTCTTTTCTTCAGCAGTAAATCATTTACTGCACTAAAACCACATTCAATTAGGTATGATGATGGGAATGATAACAATATTTTTTTCGCAAATTTTCCTGCATTTGGATATTTAGATTCTGTATCAGCACAAAGCCATGCCATCACTCTTTTTATACTGAATAAGGTTTTAACTGGCTCGTCGTTTTGAATTTCAGAGAGTTCTTCTGGGCATCGTATTGAATCATCAGATGATAAGTAAACTAACATTGGCTGCATGACTCATTATGGGAAATCCATTTTATTTAAATCAGAAAAGCTATCGTTCGGATCAGAAGCCAACATTTTCAAATGATCCACAATAACAGTTATAGCGGCATCGGTCTTCTCGCATTTTTTTTAACCAGCAAAATAGATCAAACTTTCTCTCAGAAATACTATGTTTCTGTCATACCTCGCTGAATGTAAAAAAGCCAAATATTTTTGCTTTTGCATCTACAAGTGTTTTATCTTTATTTATTTATTTATTTTAATTATTTATTTAAGTTATTTAGTTTTTCCAAGATATCTGTTAAATAACTAACAAATGATTTTCCATCAATGGCTTGTAGGTGTTTCATGTCAGACTTCTTATTTAAAAACTCACCAAGGACATCAAACAACACCATGAATCTTTTTAAGCATTTTCCCTTTGAGAGCCATTTTACATCAGTGTGAAGTAAAAGACGAACATTGTTTGCGCTTTTACCTTCACAAAACTGCTTTAATAGGCGCTCACATTTGGCGTTGGATATTATGGAGGCGATACATCTTACAACAGATTTCAATATATCATTAAGGATAGGTGAAACGTTTTTTGATTCTAAACTCTTGGATGACACAATGCACAAGAAGCATTTCTGGATTTTCATCTTTCATTAGTTTTAAACATCCAGTTCTCTTACCCATCATAACTGGAGCACCATCTGCTTTGCAAGATGCTATATTTATCATTGGTATACTACTTATATCTAAGTAATTTTTCAATGTATTAAAAATATCAGAGGCAGTAGTGGTGCTCTCTAATGAGTTAAAGAAAATCAGTTATTCAGTAAATTCACCTATATCAACATACCTTACATAAGTAAGCAATACGACTTCACTCTCTCTTAGAGTTGATTCGTCCTGCAGTTCCTGCAGTTGATTCGTATGCAGAAATTTCTTGATTTCAGATTTTCAACAAGTTGTCCTTCAATGTCCTCACTCATTTCATCTACTATTCTACTAATAGTATTGTTACTAAGTGGCATGGATTTCACACCTTTGTCATCTTTGCCCAGGACTGTTTTAAGGAATATTGATATTGATGGTAATCAAATTTTCAACTATAGTGTGTAGTTTTTTCCAGATTTAGCAATGCGTAAAGATATTTTATAACTAGCCTCAAGAGTACAATTTTCTGTAGCAGTTTTTGTGTGAATAGAGACTTAACCGTTGGTCTTTTTACAATTTTTTCTTTTGAAGTTCTAAAATAACTTAAATTTGAATTCATATACTCACTATGTTTTGCCTTCATATGTGCTTCAAGACGACCTAGTTTCATAGATTCATTGCTTAATCATTGTTTTCATAAAAGGCAAAAAGGGTGTGCAGTGATTTCATCGTGGTTTGCCGGTATGAAACCAAATTTTAAGTATTCATCTAAATACATTTTTCAGATTTTTCACAGAAATACCAATTATATTTTTCTAATTATTTTTTATACTATACACAGTCATATGATAAATAATAATTTGATATGCATGTAGTGAAGTAAGCTAAAATTAACTAGATTATATGAAAACATCAGTGACGTTTAAATAAATATCTAAAAATAGGATTAATTCACTTATTGGATGACGAAAAATACGACGATTACAAAACAGAAGACTCTATTGAGTAATTTGGCCCAGGGGATTATCAAAGAAAACTACAGAAACAGTTTTTAAAAACAATAGCCGAATATACAGTACAAAATAGTTTGCACACATATTCAGAACAAATTTTTCACGCACTTATTTATTCATAAAATTAAAAAAAAAATGAAAATAATGAAATAATTTATTTAATTACTTGGCCTGTTTAAAGCATATGCAAACTTACACTACATTTAAAAAAAAAGAAAAGAAAAAAATCCTTACTTAATTGTAGAATTTGCGATTCAATAGCAGAAACATTTCTTTTCATAAATAGTGGTGGGAGGTGGAAGTTAATCTATGTGTTACTCAAGCCTTATATATTCCAAATAACTACTTCTGTTCAAAACAAAAACAAATTATGGGAATAGTTCATTAACTGAGCCTGATTATTTCCAAACATCACAATTTCCATTCATCACTCAGAACAAATTTTATTTTAACCTTCTCAACGCCACAAACTGATATATCTGTTGACTAAGCTGTAGGCTTCACTGCAATAGCAGCATTATTTAAATTAATTTAATTCTGTAAATATAATGCAATTTAAGACATTAGCTAATGATTAATACTCACAAGGATTATATTCATTTATTTAATTAAGGTTTTTATATTATGTTCCAAAATTCAGCTTTTTTTTAGCATTTTAAAAAATTACACAGAAAACAACAGTACAATTTTGCCCTTTTGCTCGGTGGTCAGAGGATTTTAATAAGCAGTATAAATAATAAATTATGAATTATAAGAAAAGAAGTGGTAAGTATTAAAGCTTATTTTAAAACTTTAAACTAGAAAATATAGATGGAATAAGAAATTTTGAACATAGTTCAATTAATTGAATGATGAAACAATTAATGAAATTTTAATATAGCCAGTTCAATAAATTTAAGTTTTAAAATTTTATGAAATCAGAAAATGAAAAGTTATTAATTGAAATTATCATAGAAAATATGTTTAAGAACTGAAATTCTTATTGAAGTATTATAATTTCCAATATAGTCATTGCTAAGTTAAACCACTACATCCGTAATATAACGGAGGTAGCGGTTAAACACATTAAAATAAAAATATTTATGGCATCATACAAAAAGAAAAAATCTTGAAAAAATCTTGAAAACAGGTATAAAATGCTATTATACAGTTTCAAAACTTATTTTAAATAAGTGTTGTATTTATATTACTATTAGGAAACGCCACAATATTCAGAGGCCATTCCCACTGAATTGAGATATTTGTAATTCTTTCCGAGAACTATTAAAATTTTTTGTCCCTGACTATAATCCAGAATCAGATATTCGCTCTAGGATCTTAAAATAAAGATCTCTAAAAAAATGCGTTTTAATTGGTTGATAGAACTTCTGGTCATGTATCTGACGGTAGCGCTTTGTCTTGTGTTTTCCCAAGTATCAATTTAAAACAGTTAAAATTAAAAAAAAAAAAAAAATGTTTTAAAACAGAATATTTATTTCTCAAAATGCATTTTAAATTTTTGTTTAATTTTTATTATTTTTTTTAAAAAATCTTTCAAACTGTTTTAGGATTTAAAGAGCTGACATCTGAATTTCTCCAAATTCTCAATTGCCCCCCAAAAAAGTCAAATTGCCCCCTGTGGGGCGTACGCCCCCCGTTGGGAACCACTGATCTAGGGTAATACAAAAAAAATTTACGGGTTTGCGTAGTTAAAATACGACTGTTAATTTTTTTTTCTCGCGCGCGCCTTTTGCTATCTTGGATCAGTTTTTACAGTAACTTTGATGGAATAAATGAGATGATATTCTGGCTTGATTAATGTTGTTTGCAGATATTTTTATCCTTGATTTTTCTTTAAAAGTTTAAACCTGTATCTTAGAAATATTCGATATTGCTAAAAAATATTCGACTGTAGTGTGAAATTCTCGCATGGGTCCACTGGTAAATATTAATACCATTAGTAAAAATTATCGAAAACAGAGATAAAATAATAAGACTGTATCAACCCCCTTTTTAATAATAATAATAATAATAATAATAATAACGCCGAATAACATTTCGCTATTCGGCGTTATTATAATATTATATGTAATTGTTGTTGCTAAAATGTTCTTTGATATTGTTCAATCTCGAGGATGAGAGGTGCCTACAGATATTCCTTACTTCTTATCATTTCGTTTGTTCAAACTTTCACAATGAATTTAACAGTTGAAATATCATGAGATATTCTGTTGAAAATACTGTCGAAACAGATTTTCCTCGTTAAACTGAAGGATGTTGGTAGTTGAACTGATTTGAAAGAAAAAATCAAGAACAAAAAATAATGCACCACGGCATAGATTATGAAACACTCTCCAACGCTATCGGAAATACTGATAAGAAATTACATTTTTGTCCATACATTGAAATGAGATAGAAATATAAACATTTAAAAATAACACAACGCAATGGAAATTCATATGCAGGAATTGCTGTCCATAGCCGGTGATGTGTGAGAATTCTATCGTGCAACCCTGTATATGAACTAATATATTAAAAATTAATTACGGTTAATATACTAAAAATTAGTTGCATTTTTTAATGCATATCACATCTTAAAAATTACATCCAGTAGTTATGTCTTATAGTCAGTCCTGTGATCGAAATCTTTTGAGGTCTCTGTAAATAAACGATAAATTCCACGTACTCAATAATCTATGCTCTAGTGCACCTCAGTATATCAATTTCATTAAAATACACTGCAGACGAATTTTCCCCATAGATAATAATGCAATGGAATGCTTTTTTGCGTCCCTGTAAACGAGCTATAATTGCTTCTTACTCTATATAAAGCATGTTGCCATCCATCTCAGTGATGCATATTGATTTCCTTATGTTTGAAATAGTGTAATATCATTAAAATGCACTGAAAACAATTTTTTCCCACTGCCCGGCCATAATGTAACAGAATACTTTTGAGTGTCTCTGTAAACAAATTATAATTGCTACTTATTCTACACTCTATAGAAAATATGTTGTCGTCTACCTCAGCGACGCATATCAATTTCATTATGATTGAAATAGTGTAACATTATTAAAATGCACTGAAATCCCTTTTTCCCCCATGACCATAATGTATCGGAATATTTTTGAGGAACCCTGTAATGTAACCATAAATGCTACACACTACTTGATTTTCAATACCGAACATGCTATGGTAATCCTCAATAACACATATCAATTACCCGAATAAAGTTACGTGAGTTGGAACGCGGACAGACAGACAGACCAACCAAATTCTTAAACATTTTACTGTATTGGAAAGTGTTAAAAAATTAGTTCTTTGGACTTATCAAAACAAACGATATACGGTTTAAACTAAAAGTATACGTTTGGTACTATCCAAAATAAAATAATAAGAATATCACAGAAATATTCAACTCACACCGGTAAAATTAATTGAATATTTAATAA
This sequence comes from Maratus michaelseni, assembly GCA_963931845.1. NCBI lineage: Eukaryota > Metazoa > Arthropoda > Arachnida > Araneae > Salticidae > Maratus > Maratus michaelseni. The sequence continues at coordinate 110,673,045 of OZ007598.1, read as the reverse complement.
TAAAATAACGTGTGTATTAACTAAGTGTTAATGTTACTCATGATAGTTATATTATAGTAAGGAGAGAGAACCTGTATCCTACATGGTACAAAGTTCTCCTCGTTGAATTTTTAACAGTGTTGCCAGATTGAGGATTTTGTCCCCGTTTTAGGGAATTTTTTGCGGACTATCGACATTTTTGGGGAAAATCTTGGGGAATTTTTTATCATTTCACGAAAAATGTACTTTTATTCATTTCACAAAACTGTATGTGTCTCGAACTCAATTTTGATTCGGAAAATGGAAAATCATTAAAAGAGAGTGTCAATTTTTTATCTTCATGATGAAAATAAAGTTCGGAAATCAGATATATCAATCATTATTTTCGTGATTATGTGCTCGGTGTTTTTAACATTACAGTTTACTCGTTTCTTTGCAAAATTTTCAACCATTTGTGTACAGCTTTAAGGTTATGACAACTGAAGTTCTATTATTACTTTTTATCTGAGGTTTTTCTTATCTTATCTTTTTTTTAAAAATTATTATTAAGTTTAAATTCTTCTTTATAAGTACATGATAATTAGAAATTAATATAAGCTTTACTATTCAACGTCAGTCATAAAACTGTCGCTAAAAATAAAGCTCAGGATATTTTGCTCTTTTGTAGGTATTCTGTGTATTGTCAATGTGATGATTGCTAAATGCTAACTGTATTTCGTTAGAAGTTATGCTTTTTTGCGTCTCTGGAATTGGAGTGCTTTCATCAAAGAAGTTAAACAAGAACTTGTTTTCTTAAACTTTAATTATTTATCTAGATTATTATTTTTATTTATTTTATTAGTTTCTGTTGAATATTGACAGAGACATTACATTAGTGTATCTGATTTTTACAATATAATTTTTTTTCTCTTAATGTATTTAATAAACTATTAAATATATGTAGTCTAAAAATATCTGCATTTTTAAGTCAGAAAAATTATCAATTATATGCACAAGTCGCTGCGCACCAAATTTGACAACACAAAATATATACTTTTTAAATTAAAATAGAAAATTTAATCTTTTTAACACTTTCCAACCTAGTTGAAAATTGTTTATGACTTCGGTTTGTCTGCCGTATGGCCGTCTGCCCTCTGTCCGTGCTCTAACTCACGTAAATATGCTCGGATTGCCCTGCAATTTTTATATGTTATTGTCGTTATCTATAGCATGTTTCCTATTTAAACTTTAGTGTGTAGCACTTATAGTTTTTTATAGGGACACTCAAAAGAATTCCGTTATATTACGGTCTATGGGGAAAAATCATTTGCGGTCTATTTTAATGATGTTACACAATTTCAAACACATTGTAATTGATATATATCACTAATGTGCATATATCTATGTGCATGTACAAGAAGCTTAATATGGAATAGGGTGTGCATAGCACTTATAGTAACTTTACAGGGACAGTCAAAAGAATTCCGATACATTACGTCTATGGAGAAAAATCGTTTGCGGTTTAACTAAATAATGTTTCACTATTTTAAACGCATTGAAATTTATATATATAACTAAGGTGCATTACAAGAGGCTTACTACTGAATATTGTGTGTATAGCAGTCATCGTTCATTTATAGGGACACACAAAAGAATTCTCTACTGTCTGTTAACAATAATTCCTGGAAGTACGTTTTAAGTTGCTGAACGCGATTTTAAATTTAACTCACTTTTTGCCGATTACTTGGTGTGTATACATTCTGTAGATCATATACAGGGGGCAGCACAAAATTTCGCGAACACATTTCCGTTTATTGACAGAAACTCTAGAAGGAGAATTTTAAACTGTGCTACGCGTTTCCTAACTAAACTAAAATTTAGCATCCTATGTAGTATATATACAAATATCATCATACACAGGGCTGAATAAAAGTATTTGGATATTTTTCCGAATATTGTATATGTTGAAAATACATGTTGGAAATTCCTGAAATTACATTTTTAAATATGTTATGTGTTTTCTAAATTGTTTACTTAGATGTTATCTTTCAGCTTATTAAACGGTAATGATTTGTAAAATTATTTTGGAAGCGTTGGAAAGTGTTACATAATCTATGCTTGACGCATGATTTTTCGTTCTTGTTTTTTTTAATGGAAATAGACATACAATGGAAATATTAAAAGGAATGCAGGCCGCCGTGTCTCCACCTTAAAGGTGTTGTTCTGTCAGGTTTCCATTTTCCTTCTACAAAGTTAAAACTATGTGACGTGGAATCCACTTTTATTTTTAAAATATCTCAGCGATAAATTAAGATTTTTAGCCTATTTTTTCTATGCACTTTTCTTAAAAAAAGAAATTCCTTTCTTTTTTAGTTGACAAAATATTTGTGAAATTTATGCTTAGTTTAATACTTTTATGTGTTAAAATCGTACGAGCGGTCAGTAAAATTTTGACACTTCAAACAAATTTGAATTATTATTTTAGAAATATTTTGTCCCCTAAAGAAGAAAGGGAAATCCTTTAGGAAGAGTACACAGACATAAAGAAGCTTAAAATATTAATCTCCTGCTGAGACAAAAATAAATTTACTTTAAAATATCCTGTAAACAATTTGCTGTTAAAAATGCATTCCACGCCCAGGAGGTGATGCAGTCCACGCCCAGAGGTTTAAAATTAGCGAGGGGAATCTGAGAACTCACTGACCAACACCCATAAACTGCAAGACATGTAGAGGATAACAATTACACAGCTTTTTACTCCCAACGCCTCTCTCCACTGGCTAGAACATTGAAGAATTTACTTCATATTTTTAAGCCAGTATCAAAATTTGATTTCTCTATCGAATAGTCCGTTTTCTAAATCATACATTACATTCGAAAAGCCTTCAGTCATTGATGAATATCTCAAAACAAGCCTTCTGATGGATTTTAGCATCGATATGCATTTCTATCTAGAGGATCGGGTTGCTTTGAAAACAGGTGTTTGCCACGTTTATAAATATTGCCACTCCAAAGAACTTTTAAATCTATCACGATAATGTAAAATAAAATGAAAAGTATGAAAACTATAATAATATAATCTAGCTGTTCATTAAAAAAATTGTTAATTGAAAAATTCCTTATTATTGCAAATATAAAGTAATCTAATAAGTAGTCATAAAATCTATATTATAAAGCAAAAACATGTCCGTGATTAACGCTGTCGTCATATTGACGGTGGCAAAGACTCATCTAATCAATTTTGCTATTAATGCAATTTTTTTAACTTCTAAACATTGCGCAATTTTAATTTTTACACCGTCAAATCGAAAAAAAAAATGTACTTTCAAATACAGTTATTTTGAAAATTGCATTTGAAATTACTGATTTTTCTGATTTGCTAATTTTCAAGCCTGATGATGATGATGATGATGTTTTTTTTTTTAAATGTGCATGTAAACCAATTATACAAAATTAATCCGTTTGCACTTAAAAGAATTAAACTCATTTACCATTTGTTGCTTCCGTGTAATGTTCTGTATCTATATTGTCAAACGAAATTAAAATTTCAAAAATGAATAATTAACACTTTTATTTAAAACTACTTAACTTACTCATTTAACGTATTTCTGTGAGTTTTATATTCAATTTATTTGAAAAAAGAATTTTTTTTTTTTTTTTAATCGGAATATATTCATTTGGTAACCGTCGAAATGACGGCTTATGGTAGTTCTAGTGTTAAATATATAAAACACCAATTTAGCAGATATGTAACCGCACTACGTGCTTAAACACTGAAATGGAATCACAGAGATTGCTATAAACAGTGAAATGTTTTGCGATTGACCCGCTAATATGCGACTAATAGGAAAGTACCAAAGATGTCTTGGTATAGTTGCCGGGCAATATAAGAAAATAATACTAAATGTAAAAAACAATTATACAATTAAAATTTAAAGTTAAGAGTTAACAAGTTAAGAGCTAAGTTAAGCGTTTACAATTAGAAACTATTTTTATTTATCTTTTGTACATCGGGTAGTAAGTAAATCGTGTATTTTTAATTCGGGAAGTCCGTGTTGGATTGCTTGATTATATTAATAAAAACTCTTTTACTTTAATTTGAGAACCAATGAGGTATACACTGGGTATTGGAATTTAATATTCACGTTTATCATTAAGATTTATATTAAAGAATATATTCATGAAAATCTAAATCCAAACCTAAAAAAATGACATGTTTACTATTTTCAAAGGCTTTATTCCAGTTTAAACATGCAGGGTATAGCAGAGTCGTCAATATATCTGCAAAACTTTAAAGTTTTACTATGACTAATTACATATTTGAACTCAAAAGAAAAAAGAAAAATGTATCCTGCAGTACTTAAAAAGTGGGTACACCCATACCTATGCTACAAATCTGTCAAAATGTTTTATTAATAAATTTATTGTGGAGTAAAAGCATTACTGAGGCAGATATTAGACAAACTTAAGAAAATAATCTGTTAATATTTAACTCCTCCGCAATAATGAAATAACATAAAAACATTTTTTAACCCCTTAATCGTCGTGCCCGAGACATTCACGGGCAGTGTAGGCTACGCCTGTTTTATTCAGATTGTTTCATTCCCACCAGTTTTTTAAAATAGTATAATTGGCTTTATTCTCGCATTATTTTATCTGCCTATTAAATAAACCGAATATTTCTACTTAAAAAAACTGGTGGTAATCAAGCAATCTGAATTATTAGAAGTAGCTTACACTTAAAGAGCGCGACGATTAAGGGGTTAATTATTATAAAGTAAATCATTTGGTATATTAGATAAAAGGTTTTCAAAAACATAAGTAAAAAGGTCAATGGGCGTGCCTGTCAAATTATTTAAATCTTTAATGCTATTATCAGAACACCAAAAATAGAATTATTTATTTAATTTTTTTAACCTAAATATAAGGAATAAATAAATCCATTTACAATATCTTGCAGCTTAACATTAAAGTTTTTACCAATACCTTTAGAATTGCTGCAAATACAAGGAAATTTATTACATTTGTGGAATTTAGGTTTCATAAACATCAGTGGGAAACTATGATAATTACAAATTGCAAAAGTAAAGAATAATTTGTTTATTTATTTATTTAATATAAGCATTTAATTTGTTAATTACTTCATTTGAACAAAAAGATTTACTTTTGTATAATGTTTATCACGAAGGGGAAAGTAGCGTTAAAATTTTACAATACAGTTTTTATCCCGATGGATGGTGCTACGGTACAGCTTAGGCTAGCATAGTCTGCTTCTGCAATGCTTTTCAATGTGAAAAGCATTCTTTTTAAAATATTTTTTTATGGAGAATTTGAAGCATTTTTCTTTGATTAAGACGAATTTTATATGACATCCCCCCCCCCTCCCGCCTCTTTCCATGCACAAAAATAAATAAATAAAAGTATAGATATTTAACTCTTTACAAATACCTCTAACTGATAGAATTCAGTTTTAAATGTAGTTTTATATTTTTTCTGTTGTAACTGCCCTCTTATATATGTAACATTAAATCCTTTGGTTGAACTGAAAAGCTAACTAATCAAATTAAATTTTTAAATTGCACTTACATGAATCTAATAAGAACAAGATTTCTCTAAATAACTGCTTTTAATAAATTTCATTTGGTCAATAACATTTTTAATATTAAGTAACAATTTTATTTTTTAAACTTTGCCTTTCATATTTTATATCCTGGCAATCATACAAATTAAGGATGAAAAAATACTGTAAATATTAATTAGATTTATAGTAGAAATCAAATTAGTAAATCTGCAGATAACATTTTTTAATTATCAATTACTACAAGTAATATATCAAGTAGTTTCAGGAAAATTCACTTATAAATCCTTACACTCCCTTATAGATATAAAAAGGAGGGGCTTATGAGCTCAAGCCCTCCCCATTCAAATAAAGACAATTTTTTAAGCGAGGCAAATTGTTAAAATTCCATTGTTTTTAATATGGTTTAAATATTTGATTTAAATATTTAGTTTTAATATTTCATTATTCAACTCTGTATATAAAAAATACTGAAATATTAATTAGATTTATAGTAGAAATGAAATTAGTAAAACTGCAGGCTACATTTTTCATTTATTTTTTACTAGAAGAAATATATCAAGTAGTTTCAGGAAATTTAACTTTTAAAATAAATCCTTAATTACTCCAGATATGATGGGACGGGAAAGGGGGGGGGGGGGGGCATTTTTTAAAAAATAAGTTCTTACACTTGCATTTTTGAGTGAAAAAATACATTTACTCTATAAATGAATTAAATTCATGAATATAATAATGATTCTGATGTCAAAACTGGTCCAGGCCCTTCATCATTTTTTCCCTTTAACACAATTTTATCATTCTAAGGAGCACATTTTAAGCATTCTTTCTTTGATTAATAGAAAATTTTTTGCCCCCCCCCCCCTTTCATATCAAATTTCAATTACATGTTTTAATCCACTGAAAATACAGAAATAATTTCTGCTGTTGAATTAATGATATTCTAAGCATAATTGGATTGAATATGAAAATCTGCCAATGTAGATAGCAATTTGTAAGGTTTTCCCACAACTAACACTGCACAAAAACTAATTGCAAGAACAAATAGCACTATAAACAATTTAAATAGTCATGTCAATTAGTCACAGACATTAACATTCATTAAGTATAACATTTAAAAAATATATACACTAAGAGCGATATACTAGAATAAAAATTTCTTAATTTAAAAATGATTATATGCATATAACTTTAGATTAAAGTTTAATAAACTAGTCGTTTGGGGGCCACCGTAATACTTACCCGTCATGGATATGCATAATATAAAATATGAAAATGAAACATGCGTAAACTATTTATAAAATGCATTACAATTCGAATAAAATCGTGTATTGATGATGTCATAAACTTTAAATGCTGTATTACTGAATTGCGTAAAAGAAACATCCTTATAACTCCAAAAATGATAATCATATTAACGAACGGTTTACTGCCTTGGATGAAACCTCTCATTTCCAATTAAAATATATCTTTGAATTGAAATTTGAATGAAATACAGGGTCATAAAAAATCGAAGAGTGTGGGAAATAGGATTACAAACATCTCGGCAACTCATTATTTGATCGACTTCATTCTTTATGCAAAAATTTTTTATTGTCTTTTATATTCACCCCTCAAAATAAACAATTTCAAAATTTTTATATACCTTTTATCAGAACGAATATTTCGAGAATCCGAAAAAAAAATAGTTCCGGATAATCGAGGTTACTGAAAGTAAATAAGCTTCTTCCCATTATTACATACTAAGTACATACCAAATTTCAAGTCTCTATCTCAATTTGTTCGGGTGATAGAGCATTTACAGACACACAGACGGACGGCATATTTTTTTTCTTCTAAAAATATGGTTTTCGGAATCTCCAGTGTCTGAAACGTGTATATCCGGCAATTTTTTTTTTCGATTTTCAAAACGATTACAAGACTTACCCTATACTACGTATGATGGGTAAGTAAAAGCACTCATCTTTGGAACAGAAAACAATTAAAAAGAAATTTTTCCTTCGAGTTTTCTTTTGCCTCATTATCAAAGCCCGATCTACATTCCGGAAAACAACATTTATACCCCATCTTAAATTTATGATATATAATTGCTATAATTAAGAATAAACGAGTAAAATATTTTCAAAATTTAACATCTAATCTAATGACATTCTGTTAAAAGACAGCCGTACAAAGCTCACAACGTACTCTTTCCTTTCAAAAATATGACTTGCGTTTCTGTTATCTCAGCCTATTCGAGTTTCCCCACCAGGTATTCTCCACCGTGCTCATCCCTAGAAAAAACATATTTATTTTTCGACCAGACTTACCTGTCAATATTAGATTGACAAGTAATGTTTGAAGTAAAAGTTCGGTGTTTTGATGAAACATAGTAAAACTTGAAGTATTTTCAATTAAAAAATATCTTTAAATATATCTGGTGTAAGTTTTAATATTAAAGAAAATATTTTTTGGTTTGTTATTATTTGACAAAATATTTATACACAGAAAGAAAAGAAGATACTGAAAAATACGCGAAGACAAAAATTTTCACTGTTTCTTTCGATCACATTTTTGTTGACCGTAAATATTTATAAAATCTAATCTCTAAATGACCCTAAAAGAAAAGAATAATTAATATAAAGTTCCGGATTTGTTCAGAACATTACATTTCAGAAGTGATACAATTAAATAGACAATGTACATGTACCTCTTAGTACCTATATATACCTCTTTAGTCTTTATCTAGTTTTAAGAGGAATAATTTGCTATTAAAGAAATACCAAAATACAGGATGTTTCTAAATCAATATCGGGGTTTGAACGCTTGGTAGTATTTATTACATAAAACTTAAAATTATAATTAATACATAAAATGAAAGAGCAACTCAAACAGTTTTACCTACAAGCTTACAAGTGTTCAATGTGAACACCTTTCGTCACACGCCACACATCAAATTGATAGTTCAGTTCTTCCCAAACGTTAACCCCTTCGCGACGAGCGTCCTTTACAGAATTTTTAATCTTTTACCACCGGTTTTCCAAAACAGAAATTTTCACCTAATTGAATCGCAGAAATGCTAAGATTTAATGAGGTAAATCTTACAATAAAAAATAACTGTTGGGAATAATCGAGAATTCTGAGCATCTTATGCGTCACGTATACGTGTCGCTCGTCCCCAAGGGGTTAATTAGTGTTTGTGGGTAATTGTTGCAACAGCTGCCTGAATTTGGGGGATCACATCTGAACTTTATCCGGAACGTACGTTGCACAGTAACTACAGGTTCGGTCTTTGCAAACTGCGGAACCCAAAATGCTTTCTGTTCACTAGTCGCCATTTTTGCTACTAGCGCTTTCTAACAGATGACGGAAGAAACATTGTGTGCGCATGCAATTCACAGGTACCAACAAACTGTTTGAGTTGCTCTTTCATTTTATGTATTTAAGTATAATTTTAAGTTTTATATAACAGATACTATAAAACGTTAAAACCCCGATATTAATTTAGAAACACCCTGTATATTATCTCCCAGTGGTTAAGTGGGTGAATTCGGAATTAATTACGGGGACGTTGGAAATTGTTTTAATCCCTTTAGTTTAGGTCTGTTATAAACATAGTAAGTTTTCCCCCTCGTAAAAGGCGAGCTTTAGCTGCTCTGTACAGATTTATAATCGGAAAACACGTTTTTTTCATTACCATAATAGTATATCACAACAACCAACTCTATCAAAAACATTGTCTGTACAAATATTGTAGAGTTTAAATTTCGGAGTAAAATTGAGTACGCACACTTAATATCTTTGTTGAACTTTAAGACATATCAAAATTTTGCTTAAATTGCAAATCAAGAGCTTGAAGCCAGATGAGACCAAATTATGAATCCACCCTACCTCCAATTTTTATATACATGTTTTTATTTTATTTATTTATTTATTTATTTATTGAGACTTTCACGATGTTTTTGTAATTATTTTAGGGCTTTATTTTGAAGCTGTAGTTGCTACGAGCAAATTAATAACTAAAATAATGCACTTTTTCATGATTTTAAGCATATTTCAGAAATGATTCATAAATGATGGGATATATTGCTTGTTATTTTCGAAATTGTATTTGAAATATGGAATGGTATTTAATATGACGTAGTATTATTATTTATAGGGAATAAAATTACGTATATATTATAATTAAGGAGGTTGAAAATAAAAGTGGCAGGAATGAGTGGAAGGGGGCGGGGGAGCGAACAAATGAGAGTGCCGGAGTCTTGATTTTAGCGGGAATTCAAGGTCAACAAATAGCACGATTTTAAATTTCAGTATGTTTTTATGATTTTAACAGAATATAATAGACAGATATACGAGCATTTTAAGTTAAATTTATAAAAGTTTAAAAGCTTCGGAATATTGAAGAAAAGTACTTATAATCTTTGATCTTTTAAAACTAAGATTTGAGGATTGTCATAACAACTGGGAAATGACATGTGGTGAACTGAGCTGACATTTTTCTCGATAGTTACGGAAGTAATTTCAATTTTTTTTTTTTTTTTGTAGAAGTTTTGGCAGGAGCTATACTATAAATTGAATTGATCGTTTGCAAAAAATATAAATAAAAAATGTAATTGATATGGTAATTTTAGAAGAAAACTAAATTTTTTATCCAAATCCTTAATTATTGTATTTTTAATTTTTATTTCTTTCAGAAACGATAAATCACTAGAATAAAAATAAAAAAAACAAAAACAAAAAAAAAACATTGTTTTGTCATTGAGTTGTGATCACTTATGCTTATGGAAGTTTTAAATCTGGAAGTCTTACTCATCAAAGTATACTTTCTGTAAATTTAAAATGTGCAATAAAATTCTTTTTTTTAAATTTAATAAGTAAAATTAATTTTAAAATATGAGCAATTAAAAAGTGTTATTTAATGAAAGAGGACTGCGCAAAACCCGCAAGTCAGTATTTTATGACTTATTTTAATACTATTACAACACTATGACTGATGTTGTACATTTCAATTGAGCTTGTCATGTGATTGATGGAGGATTTCTGTTGCAGGGTTTGATGTGGCAATCAAATGATTCATTTTCCTCCATCCAGCAAAAACATGTTGATTACGCTAAAAGACACTTCAATGCGGGGACGACAATAATATTTATAGTTATTTTGAAGCTATCCAGGTCAGGGCGTCACAAATTTGATAAAATCTCGTAGCCAGAAAAAAATTCTAGTAGCTAGTAAAAAATATTTACTACCCTCTCCTTCCTTGTCATTAATTTTCAAAAAGCACAAAAGTTTTTATGAATTAATTGAGGAAAAATAATAACAGGCATTGTTTAGAATTATTAGTTACATAGTTTAGAAAGATAATATAAACTAAGTTTTCTAATGAAACTTATCAAAATCATATATCTTTCAAAAATAAATAAATAAATAATCTAAAGAGTGAATTAACTGGCATGTTCGGAAAATGCTGATTGCCGAATGCTTCAAATGTCCGGATAGTTGAATGCTACAAAATATATATCTGCTGAGGAACGCATCGACGAAATAGTGAAGCAGGAAAACAAGTTTTCGCCTATTTTTCTGTTGAAGTCTCAAATAATTCTGATTTGATTATTTTAAAATTTACATTTGATGAACTTATTTTTGCCAAATTAAAAACAAAAGTTTAAAATATTTTTTGTCTGGATATAGTTTCAAAATTTATTTTTTAATATTGGGAAAGGGGGGGGGGTGGCATTTGTGCTCATTTCAAGAAAGCTTAAGTCAATTTTTGTACTAAAAAGAAACAACAACAAAAAACCCATTAGATTAAATAACTTGGTCGCCAGATAAAAATATTTGGTCGCCAGTGGTGACCTGGCGACCGTATTTATCAAGCCCTGACCCAGGTTTCAGCGCCTAGCACAGAGATATCGGCCAATATCCACCCTAATATTGGCCAATATTTCTAAAGTCGCTGAATGTCGTACGTCAAATTTACAACATCTGCTGATTAGAGATGAGTTCGGGCTCTCTTTTCGGAGCCCGGGCCCGCCCGAGCCCGAGGATTTTAAATCCGAGCCAGAAACATTTTGTGTAATTTGTGCCCGATCCCGCCCGAACCCGATACCGAAAAAAATTGCATAATATTTAAAAATTGTTTTAAAAGTAATACGTCATTTTTTAAAACTTCATACGCGAAATAAACTGTTCATCCCGTGCACATAATTTTATGGAAATTTACATTCTATCTTATCAAAAGAGAAGTTTGGTATCAAACAAAATATACTTCCTTAAAAAGGATGTACATATTTTTCTCTCCCAATAAGCAAAGTGAGTTTATAAATAAATGAATGAAATTTGTAGAAATTACTATTTCTATGCCGAAAAATTGAACAAACTTTTCTATTTCCTATAAAAGGTGTATTTCGTAACTTATAATTGATTCTTGAATTAAAATAATATTTCGTGTTCCTGAAAATCAGCTTAAATTAAAAAAATTGACACCGTTATCTGAAAGTTCCTGTGCATTTACAGAAAATGTTGAAACACTCTTCGATTGTTTTCAATCGGAATAAGAATGCATGACAATTATATCTACTTACGAATTAAAGTGACTTCGTAAATGTGCAGAGCAGATTTTAGCATGAGCAGAGTTCATAATTAAAAATAGAATCACTAACGTTGTTTTCATAGGAAGAGCAAGTATGACACAATAGAAGACTAAAAATTTGCAAACCTAAACTAATGCTGATTGACTAAAAACGAAAAAAAGTATTCATCTCGCATTAGATCTCTAAAAAAAAAAAAATAAAAATAAAATAAAAATAAAATAAACGTTCCAATTAAAAAATATCCTACTTCACAAACGAAAATCTAGCAACAAATATTATTGGCGCCACCTCGCATTGGCGCCATATCACCCAGTCGTCTCAGTCACGTCACAAATATTATAAATTTTCTTTTAAAGTAACATTCTAATACTAGAAAAGAAAAATAAGATTTCTGTTTCCCCTTCTATTCATTCTGCTCAAAATAACATTAAAATTAGGCCCGGACTTTAGGGCTCAGGCTCGGGCTCCAGGGCTCGGACTGAGCCCGTCTCATGTTCGTATGCTCCTGGAACATGTTCGTACCTCCGAATTTTCTTTTACTCTTTTTTCTCCACAGTAGTTTCTACAACTACAGCTATACCATGTTTTTATATTTAACCTTATTATCATGCTAGTTTCTAGACATTAACTTTTTAAACTTTACTATTTATGTACCAAATTTCTCTACCATCTCCATTTTTAAATTTTAACCGTTATTCTATCCTTTCCTTGTAGTTTTAAAACTACAGTTCATCTTTTTTCCATTGGTTCAATTTTATAAGTAAGAGATTTTATCACTAGACTGCGCGTTAAGTTCATCGTCACAAATGCTCTACTGTTGGGACTGTTTGGACTACTGACCCCTAGTTGGTCTCAACTAGGAAGCCCCTCAAAGCTACTTCATTGTTCAATCACTGATCATACTTAAAAGGTAGCAGGGTTTTCTTTGATTTTGTTATATAGCGAGACTCAACTTCCCTTGAGCTGAGCAGCTTTCTCTCCTTGCGCAGTGAGGGGTTTCTGTGCACCACGTCTGGGGTGCAAAAAAGAAATCTTATTCTCCAATGAAAAAAAATATGTTATTTAATATCCAAAAATGTTATTCCTGAATGTTAGAAAAATATATCGCTTAATGTCAAATGACGATATTTAGCAATGTAAGAAAATTATATCACTTAATGTCAAAAAATTATATTCAGAGATGTCGGGAAATATAGGCCAACATTTTCAGATATCAAAAGTAATATTCCTGAATATTATTTTAGGGGGGGGGGCGATAGGGGTTAGGTCGGCCGATATTACATTTTGATATGGGCCAATATCTTTGTGCTACCTGGGTATTGCAGAAAGAGTACAAATCCGCAGAAAGTATCAGACGAACAACGACACACAGAGCTGGGCATGTTATGTTTGATAAGCCGATGCCATCCGCTATGTCTCAAGAAAAATTTCTATCATATGATAAGAAGAAGTAAAGGCTTATAAGTATATTTGTAACAGCCATGTCGCTGTTATGTGTGATGATCAGTGCTAGTGAGTTGGAAAATGAGCACAAGATGGGTAAAATCAAATCACTTTCATTAAAACCTTAAAAGGGCAGGGTTTTGAGAAAAACTCTTCGATTTTCCCCTCAGGCCAGAAAGAAATCAGTTCCCAAAAATACTTCCCTCGAAGAAACAAGTAATCTTCAAATTAACAATAACAGTAATTAGATAACTTAAATAACTTACGAACTCGTAACGTCAAACGGCTGTTAAGTTGATTTCCAAAAGAGTCAATTTCACTAGGTGAACCAGCTATCGAAGTTTAACTTCAACTTCCAGATGGTTAAAAACGGCACTCTGTGAGCGCCAAGCAATTTTATTCAAGTATCACGAAATCAAAGTAAAATATGCTCTTACCACTGGCCAATATTCCTTCTTAACTACGTCTTAGTTCAGGCAGCTAAAGCAGATCTCGAGGTACCACCAAGGGCAAGAGTTCTACTTATCCAGCGCATGACAGCGCTTAAATACTGCTATATCCATTGACCAGATGCAGAAATTTGTATAAATATCGATACAAAGAGAAAAATCACAAGTTTGGAGGTTTTCACACTCATTCCTCGAAAGTTAGAGAAAGCTAGCCTTAATAACTTTTACGCACATTGACTATTATTGGACAAAAAGTACGTTCGCAATCAGAACTTCGCCTACTCTTTATGATCAGAGTAGTCGACACATCATATATACTATGTTTGCAGTTTCAAAAAGAATGTTTTGTTGTGAAGCCATCTGACTGTCTTAAGAGTGCTTTGGAAATAGAAAGCGGATCACAATGTGTTGTGGTAGATTGTGAAGGTATCGACCTCTTGGTAATAATGGCAGCATCCACTACTTCCGAAAACATTTTCTTCTTGCAGCCTGGAAGATGTAAGAAAGAAGATGCTTTATATTGTCCAGCAACTATGAACATTGCTCCACACATAAGAAACAAATTTTGTTTCGCCGTGCATTCAGTGGTTGCGATACTACATCCGCTCATTTTAGACAGGGGAAGAAAAAAATGTTCTTGACACCATTGTACTGCAACGAGATGTGAACATTTCCCTTGATGAAATTAGTTGTCTGATGACACCGTTGAAGCAGGAGACACATTTTTGATAGAATTGTATGGCGAAAAGCCAATGAAGAAACATTAGATTCTTTGAGATTTCGACACTTTATAAAATCACTGATAAAAAATTACTTCCATTTAGCGTCTGTCCCTCCACTTCAGCAGCTGCATTTGAACACTCTCTCCGTGCACACCTTAGGTTCAACTTTGGAGTAGATTTGCCAAAAACACCTTGGATTAGAGTTTTAAAAAAAGTGTTGTTCCCAGTTACCACCAACAAGAAACCAGCTTCTCCAGCACTTCTTTCTATAATATCATACAAGTGTAAAAAAAGGGTGTACTTTGCCCTGCAGCTGTACTAAAGCTGGCACATATTATTCTACAATTTGCTACCACTACAAAAGGCAAGCATGTACCAAATTTCCGGCTGATTTTGACATCACTACTAATTTAGCCAACTAACTAGGGAAGGTCCTCAAGTGCCAGATCGGAATTTTGTCGAGA
Source organism: Maratus michaelseni (assembly GCA_963931845.1). Taxonomy (NCBI): domain Eukaryota; kingdom Metazoa; phylum Arthropoda; class Arachnida; order Araneae; family Salticidae; genus Maratus; species Maratus michaelseni. The sequence goes on along the minus strand of OZ007598.1, from coordinate 110,657,862 downwards.
GTGGTCTCGTTGGAAAGCTCTTATCATGGGGATTTAAAGCAACAACAAAGATTTTTTTTGCGGTATTTTTAACAAACAAGCATTAACCTATTAACCGCCAAAAGTATGTGGGCGGAGCCTTTAATATTTTTACTGTAATTCGTTTCCCACCAAAAATTCTGAAAGATAATATTCGGTATGTTTAATGGCAAAGTTTTTGTTATTAAATAAAGTATTTTTTAACATATTAAAATAGTGGTGGCATGGTAGATTTTTTTTTATATACACTATAATTTGAATGTTGCGTTAACGCAACACCAGCGGGTAATGGGTTAATAACTCACACTCCATAGACTGCTCTGCTAATATTCAGCAGTAAATACCGCCAGCAGACGAATTTTAGTCTCGACCTCAGGTCGCGTGAATAAGGTCCATTAGACAAGCAAACAGTTTTCTTCTGTATTTGCTATAGAAAATATAAATATTTCAATGGTTTATCAATAAAATATTCTATCGAGTAAGAAATTCTTTATCTACAGATCTCTTTCCTTTTTATATTATATATCTCATAATGACAAATATAATAGTTTGTTGACACTTTGCATGGACACGTTATTACTGGAAATTTTAATATAGCTGAAAATATAAATATGCATTTTCTTATGGGTTTAGGAACAAAATTTAGATTAAATAAAAAGTTAATAAGAAGAATGCTATCAATATTTTTAAAAGGATTTGAATTACTTTATTTTGTATTTAAGGTATAAATTTAACACTCCTCTAGAGTTATTATGGAATGGGAGTGGTGTTTATTAAATGAGTTTATTTATTTTGTCAATATAAAATTAAACAATGGAAAATAATATTATCATATGTTAAACAGAATTTATTTGTTTTTTCTTGAACAGTTACATAAAGATTTTGTTGATATTCCCTTTGATAAAGCTGCTCACAATTGTGCATTCTTGAACCTCGCTGCCAACCACGAGTATACTCGTGGTTGTCAACATTCAAAATAAAAGTGTATGATAAAAAATGAAAAATTTTAATAACAAAACTTTGATATTAAAATTACCAAATATTATATTTCAGAATTTTTGGTGGAAAACGAATTTTAGTAAAAATGTCGAAGTATATTAAGTATAATACCGAAGAATAATATCGAAGTATAAAATATCAGGAAAAATATCAAACTTTTGGCAGTTAATGGGTTAAAAAAAAAGCAGGCAGAATGGACAGAAGTTTACAATAGTTACATCATGGTGGGGATGGGCATTTCGACTCACTTTGCGTAGTCGAGGATTAACCGACTCCCTCGCTTGATGAGTCGACTCTCAACTCACCTGAAGAAGTAGGGTTGGTTGGTTGGAAAGTAATTGAAAATAATATTTATTATGGAACAATATTTATCGCAACTAATAAAAACTAGGACACATCTACTTTTTTTTTTCAGCAATAACTTTTCTTACATTTAACATAAATAAATTCTATACCGATCATGTTTTTTTAAAACAGTGATTCGCAAATAAAGCTCCATAGGAAGGACTCTTGTGGCATTCCATAAATAGAATTGTTCTAAAACAGAAAAAGAAAGAAATAAATGAAAAAATCCTCTGATCGTCATTGCGGATTTTTCTGACACGTTTGCAAGATAAATTTCTTTCTCATATTCGATAAAATTTCAAATATTCTCTGTGCAGCAATAAAAATTTTAATAATACGAGGGCAATTCGGAAAGAAACCTCTGTTTATGAATAAAAAAAAAAAAAAAAAAAAACTAATGAAAGGATACGTTTTTTATTACTCACGTTTGAAAGGCACATTCTTCAGCTACTTCTCAGCATAATCGAAGTATTATTTAAAACAATTATCATAGCTGTAAATCAGCTTTGAAATTCCATCGTCACAGACTTCTGCCGCCGGCCTATTCAACAGGTCTGTTCATTCTATTCTATCCACACCAGTATTTTTTTTTAAAATTTGTAATAAAAGGACATTTTGAAAATTAACTTCCGTTGAGGGGTGGCACTGTTAGTAGTGGGTGGAGCGCAACCATTGCAAGATCAAGCAATCTGTAATTCCGTAAAATTTCAGCAATCTTAGGGAGAGTGTCGATCTACCCCGTCTTTCCTCGTTATAACGTCACAAAATGTGCGCTGCTATTGAAAATCCTGCCAAATGCGAGGTACGAGGAGTAATAAGATTTCTTTGGGCGAAAAAACTGTCAGCAGCGGACATTCATCGTGAACTGTGTGCCATATATGGCCCAAACATTATGAGTGAAGGTGTAGTGCGTCAATGGGTCAGGTTTTTCAAAGGAGGAAGAACAAGCATCCATGATGAATCAAGGAGTGGGAGGCCGTCTGTAGTGAGTGATAATCTCGTCGAACAAATTGAAGACAAAATTCGTCAGATCCGTCGATTCACAATCTCGGAACTTTCCCAAGAATTTCCGAACATTTCTCGGACTGTTTTGTACGAAATTGTCACCGAAAAATTAGGCTATCGGAAGTTCTGTGCTCGATGGGTACCAAAGATTTTCACGGAGACCCACAAAATTATTCGAATGGGCGCTGCCTTAGACTTTCTTTCCCGGTACAACACGGAAGGGGAGAAGTTTTTGAATAGAATAGTGACTGGCGACGAGACTTGGATTGCGTATGTAAATGCTGAAACAAAGCAACAGTCAATGGCATGATGGGGTCATACCGGTTCTCCAAACCGGCGGAGGAAAGCCCGTCAAACTTTGACATCGAGGAAGATTATGTTAACCGTGTTTTGGGATGCTCATGGTATCTTGCTGGTCGAATTCATGAAACGTGGTAAGACAATGAATTCTGAAATTTACTGTAATACTCTGAAGAAACTGAAAAGAGCCATCCAGAACAAACGTCGCGGCCTGCCGACATCTGGAATTGTGTTGTTGCACGATAACGCTCGACGTAGCAGTGCTCAGATAACACAAAATCTTTTGCGCCAATTCGAATGGGACGTCTTTAATCATCCCCCCTATAGCCCCGACTTGGCTCCTTCTGATTTTCATCTGTTCAAGGAAATGAAGAAGTGGCTTGGAGCACAGCACTTCGCTGACGATGTGGATCTTCAAACCGCTGTGACAAGTTGGCTGAGTTTGCAGACAGCTGAGTTTTATTCAGAAGGGATTGGTAAGTTGGTAAAACGGTATGACAAGTGCTTGAATGTACATGGTGACTATGTTGAAAAATAGAAGACAGCTGTACCTTTGAGATGTAAATAAAAAAATTGTTGAAAGATTGTTGTCTTTCATTTATACAACAAAACAAAAATTAGTTTCCGAATTGCTCTCGTAATATTTTACTTGACCCACTATTTTTTATAACATTTTTGTAGTACATTTATCAGCAAATTATATAGAAAAATATGTTAAAATTCTTCGGATTGAAAGAGTGGTGTGAGTTGAATTTAAAAATAATCGCAGTTGAATAGGCCGGCGACAGAAGTCTGTGACGATGGAATTTCAAAGCTGATTTACCGTTATGATAATTATTTTAATTAATACGGCAATTATGTTGAGAAGTAGCTGAAGAACGTGTCTTTCATACGTAAGTAATAAAACATGTTTCCTTTTATTAGTTTTTTTAAATTCATAAACGGAGGTTACTTTCCGAATTGCCCTCGTATATTTTATTTATCTAATAAATGTGATATATAGTTCAATTTTGACGATTGTTTTCCTGTAATTGCATTGTTGTGATTGTCGTGACTTAAAAATGATGTTTAAACATCAATTGGTGGCTCTCTTTTATTTATTTATTTATTTTTTTACATTATTTTTAGACGCATTGATTTCATGGAAAAATGACAAAAGCTCTTTGATCTGCTAAATAAAATGTATGCATTTATGAATGAATATAATTTAGTGAATACGTAAAATTGTAGGATAAAAAAACTGTAAATGATTAAAATAAAAAGAAAAAAAGGGTTGCCTCTCGCCCCCCCCCCTCCCGGGGCTACAAGGGAACGGAATACGAAATGATTCTTCCCATCTGCTGTTTATATTTTGCAGTTCACTCGCTTTCTCTAAGACTTTGATAAATGGCAAAAAGTGCCTTTTTTTGTTTATGCTTTGTCCGCCTTTTCGCCACCTGCCATTTATGTGCTGTTTTACGAACATGTTCCGAACCCTATTTTTTAATGTTTCAACTTCCTTACTAGTAGTTAGTTAAAAGTACAGCTATACTATTTCACTTTCTTCAAAGGATCAGGGTCCATAAGCCGTGTTTTTGACCTATGAAATAAGACTACAAAATTCGATTTTGTTATACTGACTTAATTATTTCACTGCAGTTTCGCATAATTCTACCTCAATTTTTAATATATTTTTTAATATTTTACTATGAGCGCAGCTTTGCAACCGTTTTATTTTTACCTATATTGTACATTTTGATGTATTTTATAATATATGCAAAGTGTTGCACGATTGCGCTCATATAAATAATTGAGGTAAAATTAGGAGAAATTTATCATCAAAAACTACGAATAATACGAACTTTGAGCTTGTGTAAGTCATATAAATCCGAACAAAATGCAAAAACTATTGTCTAATCGTACAGGATAAACCTTCTAATATTAAAAAGTGAAATAATTAACTCATTAATGCCTGTTGGTACGAAAAGTTACCATTTAAGTGATACGAAACTTTTAAATATGAACACCAGTACCTTAGTAAAAAAAAAATTCATATTATCTAATGTGAAACTGTCAGAGATTCAATCAGTTAACTCAACAGTATGGGAAAACAGGTGTCAACTGGTATCGAAGTATTAAAAGAAGTGTAAAATGAGTCGGCGTTAATGGGTTAGTCAGTATAACAAAATCGAGTTTAGGCTTATTTCATGGGCCAAAAACACGGCTTATGGACCCTGATCCTTTTTTAGACTCTATCCTTAATCTCCTTCACTTTACTTTTTATTCCAAATTTATTATCATCTCTTCTCCTAACTTTACATCTATCCTTTTCATTGTAATTGTTCTTTTATCTTATAGTTAATACTACAACTTAACTTTTCTCAACGGCTCAATTTAACACAAGACACTCTACTCACAAATAGACTGGGCGTAAAGTTGTCTGCAACTCGGAAGCCCCGGTTAAAACCGACATCAACTGTTCTGCAACTGTTATCTAATAATTGACAGTCAGAATTTTCCGGTACGAATTGGTTTTCTGAAACGGAAGGAACTTTCGGAATAGCTAACATTTGCACCAAAATAAGGATAAACTAAAAAAAAAAAAAATTGACTTAAAATAAATAGCAGAATATGTATTAAAAAACTTTAAAAAATACATTGAACAAGTATTAAGATACATTGCTTGATACATGATGTAAGACATGGAAAAACTGTACTTTTTTTTTTTTTTTTTTTTTTTTTTTTTTTTTTTTTTTGTTTATCAACAGGTTGTTCAACTTTATTGGTTGGACATAATGGAATTTCTTCATAAAAATCAATCTGAAGTGAACCAAACTCAAAGAAAAATAGAAAAATTTACATTAAAGTAGTTAACACAATACTTATAAGTAATTGGGCCTCCTGGCTACTTAACTGAAAATAAATTGTACATTTTCTGGCTATTTAACACAGAAGAAAGAAATCAATATTGTCGAGATGAGTAATGAGTTACAGACACTAGAAATGATTATGTAATCATACAATAACTGCCAGTATTGACCTGAAATAGCTCTATTTTGTTTTTTACAAATACGTCACATATCGTTAGGACTTTTTTTCTGAAGCATTAAATTTTGGCGGCGGAATCGCTTTACACCCACATTACCCAAAATAGTTATAAAATCTTTCTCGAAGACTTGCATTCGTTGACAGTTGACCAAAGTAAAGTATTTATAAATAGATGAATTATGTTTACTTATAGCTGACTCGTTGCGTGGCCACTTACGTTTTATTTTACGGGGCTCAATGAAACCCGATAGGAAAATGTCCTGTTCATTTTACTCATATTACTGAAACGATTAAGGGTTTTAGATGTTCTTCACCAGAAATCTTATTGGAATAATCCAATCTGCATCTGAAATCAAATCTGCATAACTTTTACTAAAATACTATAATACTATTGCACAAAATACATACAAGTTTATTAAGAATGCAGTACAAAATATTACTTTATTACTTTATTTTGCTTCTACAGAGTTACAAAATCTCCGGCTTTTTGCACACTAGTAATTTTTTAGAAAAAATGTTGTTCTTTTAAATCGCAGAATGCTCCGATTAAATAAAAAAACATTTTCTATATTAAAATACTGGTATTCAAAAAGGCGGAGACTTGGCATGTCTGCTTGTAAATAATTGTTATTTAACAGAAATATTATCTTTTACAATAACCAGTAACATAAATAACAGTAAAAATATGTTATACTTACTTACATGGCTCTCCAGTTGACTTAGCTCGATAAAATTCTGTGCCCTTTACTCTTGCTTCTTTAATAACACAATTTATAAATTTTTAGATTCTCTACTCCTTTTTTTCTCATTTTTGTTGTACTGGGGCAGTCATTGAATTCACTTGTAGAAGCCATAACCTTAGAATCAACTGTTCAATACGAATAAATAAAACAGACACTCGAAATTGATTACGATTGTCGACTTTCTAAAACCACAAGGCACAAACACACGAGGACAATAATAGCCACGGTGTTGCCAACGCTAAAAAATCTTTAAAATAACTTTTTCATTCAATATGTACACAACAAGTGCTGCCATTTGTTTAGTATCAACCGAAACAAATCTATCCAGTTCTTTCAATTAATAAAAATCATTGATACAGATATATAATAGTGTATCAGAGCAATTTCTCATAAGCATATAAATATTATTATAAAACTATTAAACAAAAATATTTCATACAATTTAACGAAGATGTTATTTCTGAAAGTTCAGCTGACCATGTGTCTTTTCAATACTGAAAAATGTTTTCCACTTCCTTTAAAGATAGAGAAATAATATCTAGAGCCCGGACTAGTGCTCCTTCTTTTCACAAGTAACAGAATTAAAAAAAAAAAAAAAAAAAAAAAAAAAAAAAACTAGTCGGATATGCCAATTTTAAAACTTTCTCCTATCTCATACATGTTAATGCTTCAAAATGCGCTATCACATCGCAAAAACAAAAATCAAAATTTTTCGTCATTCTGTTGTACGTCAGCTGCTTGCGAAACGTCGGGTTACCTGGATGCGAGCTGCCAATGTATTATACTAAACTACGAAAAGTTTTTCTGGCCTGTACCGGCAGGAAAAGATAGCCCCCTATTGGTTGGTTTTGAGATTTTAGCTCATTTCATTGAAAATACACGAAGCTAAAATGTGCGGAAACCGATTACAGAAGAGTCATTCATAGTTCTCGTCATTATTGAATTTGAAAGAGAATATCGCCAAATTAGATTGACATAGCCAAGTTGGCTTCATGAATTTCAACGTGTTTTTGTCGCCAAATTGGGCGATGTTTCGCCAATTGTCGCCACGCTTGACGAGAATTTGATGTTGGCGAATGTAAATATATCGTGTTAAGCATGTAAGTGTTGAAACGATGGTTACAACAATGAATGAAAATTTGGCGAAACCATGTTCCCTAAAACTCATAAATTAAGAGCCTACGCTAGTCACGCGAAAAAACGCTCCAGCTAATGTTATGTCTATGGGAAGGTTATCGCGCGATTTCTCGCTCGCATTTTTATATTTTTAAATGATTCTTTTTGCATAGGATAGCTGAGGTCGATCTCTAACGTTGTTAGTTTTTACTTTTTCGATTTTGGTTCCAGTTTTTTTATATAAGGGTAATTTCACTTTCAGAACCGGTTCCAACCGGTTCCAAAATTGAAAATGTCTGCTTGCAAAAAAACCTTAACCAAAATCAAAAAAAGTAAAAACTAACAACGTTAGAGATTGACCTCAGCTATCCTATGCAAAAATAATCATTTAAAAATATTAAAATGCGATCGAGAAATCGCGGGATAACCTTCCCATAGAGTTAACATTAGCTGGAGTGTTTCTTCGCGTGACTAGTGTAGGCTCTTAAACCCGTTTATGGATAAATCGTGTTGTATTGTTTCAAAATGTCAGCCAACCTAAAATTTCAAACCGCTATACCTCAGCCATTTTTTTAATAGACGCAAAACAAAAAATACTCTGGAATCCTTGTATCAAAGCCAAAAATTTAAAGCAAAAATTAATTAGTATTTCTAATTTTTTTGTACATATTTTTTAATTTATGGAGGAATCCTGCAGTATTATCAAAATGTCAGCCAGCCTATAATTTCAAACTGCTGTATCTGAGCCATTTTTTAAGATAGAGGCAAAACGAAAAATACTCTGAAATCCTTGGATCAAAGTCGAAAAAGAAAAAAAAAAAAAAGGTTTCTAATTTTTTTGGGCATTTTTTTTAATTTGAATTCTTTTAAGGGCTATCACAGAGCCCGTTCCAGGCGCAATATTCCTAAATTGAACTGGGACTTGCAGGTTATAGTCAAAAACATATATAAAAAATTTGGTACAATTATCTGAACAACTTCATACACTTTTTGGTGATACAATAATGAAAATGGAACAAAAATCGAAATATCCCCAAAATCAAGTGAAACCTGCTGGCCATAGCCAAACACATAGAAAATTTTTTTGGTTTAATTTGAAGCATAACTTCATACGTTTTTCGAATATACAATGAGGACAGAGAGACGGACAGACAGACATTTTATAAAAACATGTTTTTCTGGATTTCTGACCCCTAAAACGTGTAAATCCGTCGAAAACCGGAAGTCGAAAAAAATTTCGATTACAATACTTTCTTCTATTATAGATAGAAGAAAGTAAAAAGAGAAAAATCTGAGTCTCAGGTGCATATGAACCTGTGTTCGTCTATCCTCATCCAAATTTCATTTTTATTATTTTTTTATTGCGATAGATTTCTCTAGAAATCGCCAACAAACACACACGCAAACAAACGTGAAAACCATTTTTCTCTAAATTTACTATAATTGTTTTTCTATTTAATATATATTTTTAGATTGTCCATTAACAACAGCAAAACGCACTTTTATATGATAAATATCATTTATGCATTCAAATAAAATTTTGAAATTTATTAAAAGCGATACTTTCCTTTTTTGCCGCATGCAAGGAGTTGACCGCCGAAGAAATAGCCAAAGATTTCTTAATTACTGCAGCGTGTTTGATTTTAATATTTTCAACTGTTATAAGCTCATAGTTCGATTACATGACTGTTAAATTTTTGCTTCATTTATATTATATTAATTTTTGTTTATTTATTTATTGATGAAGTTTTAATTTCGATCTGGAATATTAGCCAGAAACAAATGCTGAACGATTTATATTGTATTAAGTTGTAACGGATTAATCTTTCGTAATCGGACTGCACACGATAAAGAAAAAAAAAGTAATCAGGGTTCGTATGCTTTTACCACAATTTTTTCTATTTAATATTTAAATAGCAGAAATCGTAGACTCCTCGTCTAATTGCAGGATTTGTAATACTTTCTGCATTTAAATAAGGTGAAAAATTCTATTAAAAAAATGTGGTAAAAGAGTACGAGCCCTGTAATTTATGCTTGAAAATTATTTTAAAAAGCATAAACAATCAGTAAACTAAGATACAGTTACATACTAAGATACAGTAGTTTAAACTAATATGCAGTCAAACAAATTAAATTTGAAAGTACATTTATTTTTACTGTATAACGGTGTAAAAAATAAAAATGTTCGATTTTTAGGAATTTAAAAAATTGCAGTAGCAAACATCGCAAAACCAAAATTCCATCGTCAAGTGTTGCCATCCGCAAAATGACGTCAGCGTTACGCAAGGACACGTTTGTCCTTTATAATATAGATAGATAGATTACGATCCTAAATATTTCGAAAACCGCAAAAATAATAGCAAAAGATACGGGGGGAAGGGACATTTCAAAGAGTCCAGTTCATTTATTTTACATTTTTCTTTATTTCACAAGCCGTCATCAAAGATTGCTTTATCACTTGATACATAGTTGCCAACCTCCCGATTTTTTTCATACCACAGGGTTCGTACGGGTCCTGGAATTTTAAAACCAGGAAATTATTCGGTACCAGTATTTTCTTATAGATAAACATTTCTTAAATAAGGTGAAATATCGCACGCTTGAACTTGAAGTATTTTTTTAGAAAAATATACTGGTGTGTCACCTGGAAAAGTAACGGTACCCGTTACTTTACAGGGTTTACTTACAGGGTTCGTATACGAACCCTGTTCCAGTATTTTTATGTAAAAACATTTGTTTTACGTAATCGTACAATTTCTTCAATTTAATAAAGCGAATTTTTCTGCAAGATTTTACTGGTATTCAAAAAATCGGGAGGTTGGCAACCATGCCTGAACAAGAATACCTTCATTCATGATAAGTAAACATTGTAAAAATATTTAATTTACTTTATAAAAGTATTTTGTTATTTTTCTGGTGCTAGTTTTTTTAAAATACTTCTTAAGCATATATATCATTAAATTCCGGGAAAGTTGGATGTTTAAAAAAAATTAAAAACTGCTTTCTAAATAAAAAAAGTACAAATGCACTCAATACAATTTAATATTGAAGTTCATTTTATTGCAAAATAAAAAATTAATTAAATTCTTTACTTTAAGAAATACCGTTAACATTCTTTTAAACAGCTTTGTTAGGAAAACGTAATGACTGTAATATACACAAAAAGTAAATTATTGGGATTTACAGGAATTTCCAACATAAATTAAAAGTTCTATGACTTCGTCTATAGTTAATTTGTATTTCTATCCTTCCACGCTCAAACGATAATAATTATACATGGATTGACATTAAATTAATCTAAGTTCCAAACATTTACTACATAACAAAACACTATTCGCTTTGAATAAAAAAAAATCCTTTTAGGCCTGGTAATTTCAAAATTTGAAACGAATTTGTATCTGAATTTAAAACAAATATATAAAAGTTTCAAACATAGCAAACCACAAAGTTCCCTTTTTTCCAGATTCTTGACATTTTCCTATTTTAAGAAACTATTTTGAGTTTTATATCTCAAGGGTGTCCATAATGAATTCAATTGTTAGAAAGTTGGAAAGTTACATTTTATTTGACGGTAGAATGCCTTTAATGATTAATTCTCTTGATACGACAAGGGAATCTTCAGTTTTCACTAAACAGTTTAAGTTACGGGAATTAACCAAGCATATATTTTATTAATTTGTTAGCTATTTCATTAATTTGTGAACTATTCAATAAAAATATGTTTCGTTACGACTAGAAACGACTAGAAATGCCTTTAAGAATAGTTACAAATCACTTTAAATCTTCAAAAAATGACTTTAAAATATTGTGTAGTACTTAAAAATGATATTTTTTTAATACGTGAGTATTTGCATTTCTGTTCAACAATTAAAGGGCTCGAGTATAAAGTCAAGCATCTGGTCGGGTTACCGGATTTGGCTCCAAACTGACCCGACCTGCGGTTCGTGGTGTGTCGGGTTGGCGCTAATTTCTTTCTTTCTCGGTCGGGTTGATTTTAATCGTTTCTGATCGGTTCGGTTTCGGCACTACCTCCTTAATACTAAATGCAGATCGCATTCACGTTTCCCCCATACAGAAATTGGAAGTTAATTATTTCCCATAGTACAGTGCCATCTATCGGCGGCAACTGACGTGATCTTTCAATACATATCAGTACGCTACCTCTGTAATACATTAACGTATGTATTACGGAGATAGTGATCAGTAAATAACGTAAACAAAGGCTGTATTCAGAATATTTATATGGAAAATTAAAAAATATAGCTTAAAAAATAAACTTTATAATTAATTTCTAGAATTTCACAAATGTATTTATTATCTTTTCTTTTATAAATAGCAATTTAAATTGCTGTAGTAACTGATATTTTTAATTTAAAATATTTGTTTTTAATAAAAAGTTCTTTTTAAAATTAATTATAATACATAAATTAATAACACTAACCTTTATTTATAAATAGATTTCCATAAAAATTAACACAAACAAAGTCTATGGAGCAAAAATATTTATTAACACTATAAAATTTAATTAATATATCAAAAACTATGAATAAGCTTAAACATGATTAATGCAAAATACCAAAGTAGTGGATTAAATTAAAATTACTGGTAGCAGCGGATAATACACGCCCCAGATGGTAGCGCCTAGGTTGCACTACTATTTGGGACATGCTGGCATTTTATTATTATGGAGATAGTGGTTTCTGGTTGAGATTTTATTCTTTCTGGTCGGGTTCTGGTTGACGCGGCATAAAAAAAAGTCCTGAATATTTTCTTAATGAAAGAAACTATACATCTGAATATTAAAACCTTTCCGGCACAGACAAAGTCTGTTCGTAAAATGAGAAATTACTGACTGACACCGGAATTCACAAACGACTTTTTTAGAAAAAAGAACTCCTTATTTTAAGCTTTCTTTGTAGAAACAAAATTTTATTATATATTCTTGGTGTCAAATGCAAGTTTGGAATTAAAATTAGGTGTGCCCGGAGTGGGACAACTGTGCCGGAAACGGTTAATGAATGTATATATGTTCTTTTTTATTAAAAAAAAGATAAAATTTATGTTAGAGAAATAATTGTAGACTATTCCATAATTGTATTAAAATATGGATTAATTTTCTTTCATTTCGGGCTCAGGTTGAGTTCGTGTTTGAATTTTTCAGGTTCATGTCGGTTTCGGGTTGACTATATTTTTTGGCCTGGTTTCTGGTTGACTTTAAGCAAAATTTTTGGACTCGGGCCGGGTACAACCCGACCGAGTGTAAAGCATGCGTAAAACATGTCGGGTGTAAAACACGAGGACCGGTATTTTTTATTATTTTTGCTGATTTTCACGTAAAATTGTTCAACTGCATCTTGATAATCTTTTATATGTACTTTTTCCCCCCCTTACTCAATATATGCCATTATAATCAAAGATAAATTTTAGATACGAATAACGAAGACCCTTTGCACTTAATTCCAGTAATAAAAAAATCTATGTAGCAAAAAATGCTGCACATAAACTAAATTGAAGGTCCGACTTAATCAATCATCTGTTTTAGAAGAAGCAACCACAGCAGTTTTACTTGTAGTTTTCTTTAGAAAATTTGAATCTTAAATATTTGAAACTTGCATTTTGTTTGTTTTATAACCGAAAGCTTTAATTGTTAACACTTTTGCAGTGCGAAGCCTGCATTTGAAGATATCTAGAAGAGTTTCAAATATGAGCACAAGAAATAACAATAAAAACAATAATAACAAGAAAATAACAATAACAATAATAACAATAAAAAAATATTATTATTAAAAACAAAAATGCTTTATTGGCAGATTTTATTTATCCCAAAAGGAGTTAAGAATTATAAATACTGTTTAATTTTTAAATTATCTTCAAGCTAAATACTTTATACATACTAGGGAAAATACTCAACTGTTAGTTTTGCACTGTAAAAAAAATAAAACAAAAAATACAAAGCTTTATTAATTTACGAAATTGTAACATAACCACGTACAAAAATATACAACTTCTTCCGAGTTACCCATGATTCTGAAAAGTGTTCTTTATTTTTAGAAACCTCAGAAACCAATATATTTTCAAGACATCTAAGATTTCAATACAAAAATATACAATATCATCTTCCTAGTTACCTATGATTCTGAAAAGTGTTCTTTAGAAACTACAGAAACCAATATAATTTCAAGAGCATTAAAACAGTTTCTTTTGTTGTCAGTCATTTTCGGAAACGTTTCCGAGAAGTTTTCACAGTGTATTAATCAGTTTTCTCAACCCAGAATAAAGTTTTTCATATGCTATACATTCTCAAGTAAACATTTTCAGCTGCGTAACGGAATTTATACATGCAAGAGTAACAAAATAATATTAATTTTAATGTTAACGTTAATGCTGTTAATTTATCACGTCTGTCTGTGAAACATGTTTGTTGGAAATGAAAATTGTTTATTTGGGAATTGATAGCCTCCGAAAAACCTATATTCCAGGTTGAGAAAACTGATTAATTCACTAGAAAAACTACTGGAAAAAGTTTCCCGAAATAAGTGGCAGCAAACGAAATTTTGTTGATAAATGCTTTTTAAAATCTCAAAAGTTTCTGAAGTTTCTAAAGATAAAGAACGCTTTTCAAAATCGTTATTAACTCAGACACGAATATTGTATAATATAAGTTATTAATTAGTTAGTTATTAGTTATTAACCCCTTAATCGTCGTGCCCGAGACATTCACGGGCAGCGTAGGTTACGCCTGTTTTATTCAAATTGTTTGATTCCCACCAGTTTTTTTAAAATAGTGTAATTGGCTTTATTCTCGCATTATTTTATCTGTCTATTAAATAACGCGAATATTTTTACTTAAAAAAAAACAAGAATGAAAAATCATGCGCCAAGCATAGATTATGTAGCACTTTCCAACGCTTCCAAAATAATTTTACAAAACATACCGTTTAATAAGCTAAAAGATAACATCTAAGTAAACAATTTGGAAAACGCATAACATATTTAAAAACATAATTTCAGGAATTTCGAACAGATACAATATTCGGAAAAATATCCGAGTACTTTTATTCAACCCTGTATATGATCTATAGATTTGTATATATACTATATAGGATGATAAATTTTAGTTTAGTTAGGAAACGCGTAGCACAGTTTAAAATTCTCCTTCTGGAGTTTCTGTCAATAAACGGGAATGTGTTCTCGAACTTTTGTGCTACCCTGTATATGAAATACAGAATTTATACACACCCAGTAATAGACAAAAAGTGAGTTCAATTGAAAATCGCGTTCAGCAACTTAAAACGCCAGGAATTATTGTTAACAGACAGTAGAGAATTCTTTTGTATGTCCCTGTAAATGAACGATGACTGCTATACACACACTATTCTGTAGTAAGCCTCTTGTAATGCACCTTAATAATATATATAAATTTTAATGCGTTTAAAATAGTGAAATATTATTTAAATAAACCGCAGACGATTTTTCTCCATAGACGTAATGTAACGGAATTATTTTGACTGTCCCTGTATAGCAGTGGTTCCCAACGGGGGGCGTACGCCCCACAGGGGGGGCAATTTGACTTTTCAGGGGGGCAATTTAACTTTTCAAGGGGACAATTCAGAATTTCTGTGAACCCATACCTTCTGAATTTTTTTTCTAATAGTAATGTTGTAGACTGAAAATAAAAGTTATACATTCAAATTTCAAAAACAAAATTAAAAAAAATAGTTTTTTATTCAATTTTTAAAAAGTATCCATTCAAAAGTTTTAAATACAATCCTACCAGAATAATTATAGGAAAAAACATTTTAAGATATTTAGATACTTTTATATATTTAAAAATTCTTTATAATTTTTCTGATTTAGAAGTATTTTAGAATTTTAGACAACTTTTTCGATTATTTATTGAATGAGTCTCACTCCAATATGTCACATGAAAATCAATTTTACACATGAAACTATTTAAGTGTATATTTAACAATTACTTGACGACCTTCCTTTACCGAATCTTTTATCACGTTTCATTCTGATTAGAAATTGATTAGTAATTTAATTGCAGAAATTCTGTGATTAAATAAGACAAAAATGTTTTATTCAAAATTATTGATTTTTCTAATCAAGGATTCTGAGCACTCTATACATCACGCATACGTGGCGACCGTATGCCAATAAACTACGAGGAGTATCAGATGATTATAAAAATTATTTGATTCTTCCATTACCTTCCGCACGTTTCAGGATCAATGTTAAATGCTTTTTACTCTGTCAGGAGTAAATTCTTTTAAAATTTTATGAGAATTATATGTTATAGGGAGAGGGGGGGGGGCATCATCATTTTAGAGATGTTTTGGTGGGGCGCGGCTAAAAAAAGGTTGGGAACCACTGCTGTATAGTAACTATAAGTGGTATGCACACCCTATTCCATATTAAGCTTCTTCTAATGCACCTTAGTGATATATATAAATTTCAATGCGTTTAAAATAGTGAAACATTATTTACATAAACCGCAAATAATGTTTCCCCATAGACCGCAATGTAACGGAATTCTTTTGAGTGTCCCTGTAAAAAAACTATAAGTGCTACACACTTCCGTTGAAATAGGGAACATGCTATAGATAACGACAATAACATATAAAAATTGCAGAGCAATCCGAGCATATTTACGGGAGTTAGAGCACGGACAGACGGACAGACGGCCATACTGCCAGACAAACCGAAGTCATAAGCACTTTTCAACTAGGTTGAAAAGTGCTAAAAACTACTGGTGGTAATCAAGCAATCTGAATTTTTTAAAAGTAGCCTACACTTATCGGGCGCGACGATTAAGGGGTTAATAATTACCGTAATTTCCGGCGTATAATCCGCAGATCAAATAATCATGTTTCGACCCAGAAATTTTATTTTATAAAATGTAACTTGTAATATCGCTGTAAAAATTTGGCCTCTATTATTGAATAAAATTTCTGGGTAGAAACAGAATTGTTTGATCCGCGAATTATACGCCGGAAATTACGGTAGTTATTAGTATTGAATATTCATTTGTGGTTAAATTATATTTTCCTGTATTATGAAAACATTCGTCTTTGTTTAAAGCTTGGATTTTGTCAAGAGTGGTATCATTGGAAAGCCGTTGCCATGAGGAAAAAGAAAAATATACTCTCTATAATCGAACCGTGTACGAGATATGGGCCAATATCACCGCTCCTGAATAGTAGGCCTGAGCGCTGACACATAAATTGAGGCCGTCACAGGCGGATTTTTTTCAGCGTTTGTACGGTCCATTGAATTTAAATATATCAATAATTTTAAAAAGTTTTCTCTGCCTTATTTTTCTTAGATTAAATAAGTCAAATAAAACTTTTATAAAATACTGGTGTCTAAATTCAGGGTACCGTTAGACACACGCAAGAGTAACAAAATAATATTAATTATAATGTTAACGTTAATGCTGTTACCGTAATTTCCTGCGTATAATCTGCGGATCAAACAATTCTGTTTCTACTCAGAAATTTTATTCAATAATAGAGGCCAAATATTTACAGCGATCTTACAAGTTACATTTTATAAAATAAAATGTCTGGGTCGAAACATGATTGTTTGATCCACGGGTTATACGCCGGAAATTACGGTAATTTATCATGTCTGTAAGTGAAACATGTTTGTTGAAAATGAAAATGTTTACAAATGCTTAAAAGAATTCGCCTACGGTAGCCTCCATTTTCGTGTCAGCGCTCAGGGGGCTGTGCCAGTATCTTCCTTGACTTCATACATAATGAAAAAATAAACAAAATTTATCCGATTTCACCAAGCGTAGTATCATTGGATTGCTCTTGCCATGAGTGTCGAGAAAAATAAAGAACCATCTACCCAAATGAAATCGTTCACCAGATACTGACTAAATTATCCTATGACGTCATACACAAAGAAAAAAAAAGAAAATAAATTCCGTTTTATCAATAGTTGTATTGTCGGAAAGCAAATTCCTTGAGGATCCAAAAATCTACAGGAACCACTCGTACGAGACCAGTGTTTTACGAAATATAGGACCATTTTTTCCGTGGAGGAGGTTCATTATGCATAAAGATGTAAACAAGTGAGAAGATATCTGTTTATTATTACAGTACATCCTCTCTAATGAAACATAGCAAACGTTCTTACACTTTTCTTCTTGACAGGATCTTACATGCCACTAAAGATACTTTTATGTCACTTATCACAATAGTATTTGTCATTACCGTGCCCAAATGGAAAGTTAATAAATTCGTTAAAGCTGTAATTACAGGGTTCGTACGCTTTTACCACAATTTTTAATAGAATGTTTCGACTTATTTAAATGCATAAAAGTAACACAAATCCTACAAATCCTTCTATAATTTCTACTATTTAAATATTAAATAGAAAAATTCTATTAAAATATTGTGATAAAAGCGTTTGAACCCTGAATGAAGGCAAAAATCTCCGCTGGCAGTGGTTTTTCAGGATTGTGCACAGGTTTAATTGCATTAACAAAAACAAAAAATAAATAAATAAATAATTAAAATAATTAAAACGCCAGGATTTACTATTATCTGAAAAAGGTCTTTGCACATATTAATTTGAACGTTATAACAGTTCGAGACAGTACAACGCCGTCTACCTGTGATATTTTGAACTAAAATAAGGAAATGTAGTAAAGAAGTTCCCCACTTCATACATTCATCTATTGCAAGAATTACTTCAGTAACTATCACCGTTATTTGCTATTCAATTTTAATTATAGTGAGGTCATTGTAGGGCATCCTGTAGTTTATGTATTGAGTTGACCGGAAAGTTCATGCCGGTTGGGAAAATCAATTCGTACCAGAAAATTCTTCCTGCTAATTATTAGAAATTAAATATCGGAATCAATGGCTAATAATTAAATTATAGAATTTTCCGGTACGAATTGATTTTCCCAACCGACACGAACTTTCCGGACAACCCAATATTTTCCCCCAAAGAATGAATGAAAGCTCGCTAGCCTGCTGCGGGTATTAGATTTTAGAAAATACAAAGAGAAAACTTTACAGAAAATCTTGATTGAGTCATTTAAAGATTCACAAAATGTAATTTAATTATTTATAAGAAATTTGAGACGATTTTAACCCACTGGCATCATTTGGCACATGGTTTGCATGAAATGCAGGAAAATCAAAATAACTCAAATTGGGGGTAAATTTGATACGAATGCGTTAACCCTTAATTGCATAATGATGTAAATTTCCATCACTTTTTATTTAACTTTTAATAAATAAATCAACTTCTTTGCCACCACTATATTTATATAGAAATATTAATCCAATAAATTTCCCGTGAACTATGTTGCTGAACAAAGTTAAAAATCTATCTTAAAATTTCTGGTGTCTAATATTTAATATATGTATAAAAAAACACAATTGTAAAAGAAAAACTCATGCAAAGAAGGGTTAAGACTGATTATACGCAACAATACATTTCTACTCTTCCAATCTCTGTGTGGGATTTCTGTAAATATATATTTGTTGAAATTAACGTTCGAAAAAAATTATGTGATGTATGATTTTTTTTTTTAAATCAGAAATCGATGTCTATATGCTTGAAACATTGGATTTCGAACTTGCAGCTTTTAAGACAAGCAGGTTTTCAGATAACCTTAAAAAACTACCCACATTACAATCTGTTTTGCAACGATTAAAAATAAATTTAACATTAGTAGTTTTAATTTAAAACTTGTATAGTTCCTAAATTATTTGACCAATTAACTTGCCATTTGATATCCGAAGGTAAAATGTATCGAGGAATCCAAATACGACATCAAAACTTGGTGTGGTGTTATTGTTGGAAATTTCAAAGTTTTTTTTTATAATTTCATTACGTAGACGACCACCGAAACACACTTTAAATATGGTATTAAGTAGTAGAATTTATTACTAATCAATTGGTAATCAGTAAATCTTGAATAGGATGATTTGCGACGCAGTCAATTAGGGGTGGCAATCATTTAT
Source organism: Maratus michaelseni (assembly GCA_963931845.1). Taxonomy (NCBI): domain Eukaryota; kingdom Metazoa; phylum Arthropoda; class Arachnida; order Araneae; family Salticidae; genus Maratus; species Maratus michaelseni. The sequence continues at coordinate 110,638,316 of OZ007598.1, read as the reverse complement.
GTTATATTTTTAACACTGCCTTTGGTTTCTTTCTTTTGCGCTAGAATTGGCGTATTTTAGCAAGAGTGGTTTAGCCTATTAGAGTGTTTTTTGTGATAACTGTTTATTGTTATCCACAATCAATTTAATATACGTTGTTGGGTGTACATATTATTGGGTGTATAATATACATTGTTAAGTGCCTTTATAAATAAAACAGTGGAGATATATGCACAGGACGCATGATCAGATTCAACGTTTTAGTCCACACTAGAGCATTCTACATTCCAGAACGAGTCAATACTCTTATAGACAACATCGATTAGAGAAGTAAGACAAATCGAAAAATCTTATGTTGGAGATAATGGAAAGTTCGCAAAGTTTTTCTCCAAAATCTTCTCGACGAATCAAATTTTATCGGTGGTGATACCGTCATCATTTTTTTACAGAAAGGTACTTTGATTGTCAGCATCGCTAACGTTTGATACTCAGTAGAGAATCGTGTACTAAAATATTTGACGTGTCTCTGTTCAAAGAACTTGTGTACCGTAAACCCGGCCAACTTTGCCACATTTTTTTCTACCCTTCTTTTGCTAACCCATAATGTTCAACAATGCTTCAAAATCATCTTAAACCATTAGTCTTGAACACTAGTTTAAAATATGTGGTAACATGTTAACTTAAGTAAGCATTTATATTTTTTTGCGAGTAAAACCGAGTTAGCAAACTTACCTGGGACACGGGGCAACTTTGTCAACTGTGTAAAAACCAGTGAAAATCAACAAAAAAACACACAGAAATTGAATTTTATAATTCAAATAATGTATTTAAATCATGACATATACATTTCAGTAATAAGAAAAGAAATAGACGAGCAGTTAGAAAAACATTCGAAAAATTCTTCTGAGAAAACGAAAAATTTCCTTTTTTCTATGTAAGAATCTTCAACAATGTACACAACATCAGCTGCATTGACGGACGCCTCATCCGTAACAGTAGAAAAATGGAAATTCCATCCATTATATTTCGTTCTAAGGTATGACACCCCAAACTTTTGGTAATAATGGGTGATTTTTGCAGCATAATGTTCAACACGTTTTTTTGCCAAGAACTTAATTATCATAAACATCCGAACCTTCAATTGTATGACGTTCTTACCATCTTCGGCTAACTTGATGTCTTTAGTCATTGATAATCTATCATCGCCTTGACGAGCAATGTCCTGCTATAAATCTTCAGTGGGTTCTTCAGGTTGCTCGCGTTGTACATCTTGTTCAGGTTCTGTTTCTTTCCCTGGTACTACACCTTGCTCGGATTCTGATTCAGATGTGTCACTCAAAGAAACTATGCAATCCGATTTATCAAAAAGTATAAAAGAATGTAGGGAAATGTCAAAATTCTAGGTTGGCAAAGTTGTCCCACTCTTCCCAAGATTCCTGGTGCAACTTTGCCAACTAATATTATCAACTATAAAAATAACATTAGATCAAGTTCCAAAAGCGATTACGAAAGCTAATTATATACTCTATCAGACAAAATAGGCAGTTTTTATTTACGTTCGGATTAAAAAGGTGAAACGGAACCCCCTTTTTAGAGGTCCAAAATCGCCTGTTTCCCAGTTACAAAATATTTTCACTGGTAAAGGCCATAAAACAACTAATAAGACAAAAAATGCGCTGGAATAGTGTCATATTACAATGTTTTCTTTGTGAAATGAAAATACTAGTGCCTATTTTAATTAGATCTGGAACTTCCCAGAATTCCAAACAACACATTTTTTGAAAAGTAGCAAAGTTGTCCCGTGTGGCAAAGTTGTCCAAGTTTACGGTACATATAAAAATTACTTACTCGAAGACAATTTCTAGCTTAAAACCTTTCCTGGCGTACTAGAATTAGTGTAAAACGTTACATTCATATCCGGTCAGTGGTTGTTACGAAAACGGAAAACATACATACATACATAAAGGCCAACATTAACTCCTTAAGCTTCGCTATATTTTTGTGTAGGCTACTTTTCTAAAAATTCAAATTGTTTGATTGCCATCACTTTTTTGAAGTAAAAATATTCAGTTTATTTAATGGCTGATAAAATGATGCGAGAATAAAGTTAATTTCACTATTTTAAAAAACTCTTGGGAATCAAGCAATCTGAATTAAAAACTAACTGGATGTGCCAATCCCAAAACTTTCTTCTATCTCAGTCATGTTAATACTTAAAAATTCGCTATCACATCGCCAATAAAATCAATATTTTTCGTCATTCTGTTGTACGTCAGCTGCTTGCGAATCGTCGGTTTACCGGGATGCGATCAACTGATGTATACTAAACTGCGAAAAGTCCTTCTGGCCTGAACCGACAGGAACAGATAGCCTCCCTATTTCTTGGTTTTACGTTTTTAGCTAATTTTACTGGAAAACACGAAGGTAAAATGCGTGGAACCTAATTAAAGAAGATTCAATCCCAGTTCTCGCCAACATTGAATTTGAATGAGAATACCGCCAAATTAGTCCTCAACAGCCAAGTTGGCTTTATTCATGGCAACCTATTTTGGTCACCAATTTTGGGCGATATTTCACCAACTATTGCCAAGTTTGGCGAGAATTTGACGTTGGCGAATATAAATATATAGTGATAAGCATATAATAGGAACAACGGTTACAACAATGAAAGAAAATTTGCCGAAACCATGTTAACTAAAACTCATAAATTAAACCCGTTTATGGATGAATTCTGCTGTCTTGTTTTAAAATGTCAGCCACCCTAAAATTTCAAACCGCTATATCTCAGCCATTTCTTAAGATAGAGGCAAAACAAAAATTGTTCCGGATTCTAAGGATCAAGGCCGAACATTTAACGAAAAAAACTGTTAGGATTTCTAATTTTTTTGTACATCTTTTTCAATTTGAAATCTTTAAATGTCTATCACGGCGCCCCTTTTCATCGAAATATCCCCAAATTCTAATTGAACCTGCTTGCCATAGCCAAAAACATAGAATTTTTTTAAAATTCAATTTGAAGCATAACTTCATACACTTTTCGATGATACAATAGTGAAAATGGAACAAAAATATCGATCACAGCACCCCCTTTCGTCGAAATATCTCCAAATTATAATAGAACCTGCTTGTCATTGCCAAAAACATAGAAAAAAAAATGTGGTTCAATTTGAAGCATAACTTTATACACTTATCGATGATACAATGAGGACGGTCAGACGGATAGACAGACATTTTGTAAAAACATGTTTTTCGGAATCTCTGATCCCTAAAACGTGTAAATCCGTCGAAAACCGGAAGTCGAAAGAAATTTCGATTACAATACTTTCTTCTATTATAGATAGAAGAAAGTAAAAAGCACAATATACAGCCCGTGAATATCACGGGTGGGAGCATTAAAGGGTTAAAAGCCAAAAACTGCAACTCCTTTCTTCGAAGTCGCTTTAAAAAAATACTTGAATTTTTAATGTTAAGAAAACAGTATAAATGGCCATAAATAAATTATAAAATATAATTTTCTAAATTAATGTATACTAATTTGTTTTCAGCACTGATTCATCTTCTTCTTCCGTTCTTTATCTTTGTTAAATTTTATACAACCATACGAATTTAATACATTTTTTTTTAACATCCCATTTCCACAACAATTCCTTTTTCCACTATTACTCTCAACATGTACTTTGTACGAATCCAATTTGTGGAATATGTTGGTAACAACGTTTCCATTCGTAAATCATTAATTAGATGTGCTGTAGAACTTAACTGTAATGAGAACTGCAAGAAATGCGGTTGTTGAATTCGAAGAATTACATCGCTCTACTATAGATCACCTAAATTAGAAACTTAATTTATTGGGGTTATTTGAAATTTTCAATAAATTCAATAAAATTTTGTTGCTCCAAGGTAATGTAATTGACAAATGTATTACATAAATTGAGATGAAAAATAAAGTTTAAGGTATTATTTCTCTCTGTGTTAATTAATTAAATTTTTCACACTAAATTACAGATACGGTCTGATATAAGCAAAATCACATTTACCACTTAAGTTTTTAGTCGTTTTATAGAGAAATATTTTAAATAATTGTAAATAGACAAGACTTTTTTTTAAAAATTAATGGTTAAAATTATACCTATAATCAGGGCTGGACAAATGCGGTAGCCAAGTCGCCACTGGCTACCAAGTTTTTTGACCTGGCGACCAAGTTATTTAATCTTCGGGGGGATTTTTGTAAAATAAGAAATGAGCACAAATGGAGTTTTTGCTCCCACCCCTACTCGTGCGCGGCAAGCAGTGATCTTCCTCTTCTCTCGTACTTTTAAAAGAATAACTAAATTAAAAAACCATTTTCCAACTCATGCACAGAAAACACCATTCTTTTCAGCTATAGCCAGCTATGTGTCACGTGATTAGAATGTGTGGGGTGAGGAGATATTTCAATAAAGCAGTAAGAAGTAATGTCAATCCAGCCTATGTGGTATCTAAAATTGGATACAATGCTAAAGAATGCTCAAGTTTTTTTGTAAGTTTCAAAATCGATTTTTGTCTTTATATAAGTTGTCAACATATAAGTGATGATAATATTTATAACTAATTTATAACTGAATTTAAAAAGCATTTTCCAACTCCATTTTCCAACTTCATTTTCCCAGCTATGTGTCACGTGATTAGAATGTGTGGGGAGAGGAGATATTTCAATAAAGCAGTAAGAAGTAATGTCAATCTAGCCTCTGTGGCGGATACAATGCTAAAAAATGCTCAAGTTTTTTTGTAAGTTTCAAAATTGATTTCTGTGTTTATATAAGTTATCAACATATAAGTGATTATAATTTTTATAAGTTTCTTTAGAAAACATAGTTTATATTATCTTTCTAAATTATGTACAATTCTAAACTATGTAACTAATAATTCTAATCTATGCTTGTTATTATTTTTTTCAATTAATTCATAAAAAACCCTTGTGTGTTTTGAAAATAAATAACGGAGAAGGGTGTGTGTGTGTATGTGGGGGGGGGGGGTAAATATTTTTTACTGGCGACTAGTATTTTTTTATGGCTACCAGATTTTATCAAATTGTAAAGCTATAATTATAATTACTGTTTTTAAGTTATTATTGTTATTAATTTGCACTGATTCTCCCCTCCGCCACTTAGTTAAATTTTACAAAATCGATATCTCATTTTCACAACAATTCTCGTTCTCATTATTATTCTCTTCACAGGCTTCGCGTTAATCCAATTTATGGAATTTGTTGGTTACAATGTTTCCGTTTCTAAAACATTAATTAGATCCACTGTAGAACTTGACAGATAGAATTGTGAGCGCTGTAATGCAAATGAAATTCGGTAGTTGAATTTAAAGGTTCTATACATCGCATAAATTATAAAGTTAAATTATAAAGGTTATTTATATATAAAATTTGCAAAAAATTCAAGATAGTCAAATATCTCATAAAATGTGATCGACTAATGTTAATTTAGACAAAAAGTAAAATTTATGATACTATGTTTTTAGGTGCGTCCGTAATTATACACGTAGCACCTATAGTCGTCGTCTGGTCTGTCTGTCTGTCTGTCTGTCTGTTCGTCCGTCCGCATATAACAGCGCGAAAACGACCCAACCGAATGGTTTGAAATTTACTGTATATAATCGTTGCAGAATTTTTGTCGAGTCATTTCAAATTTTATGAAAATCGAATCAAAACTTAAAAAGATATTAATAAAAGTTTTCTTCATTCTATTAAATGTTATCATACGTAATTAATTCAATGCTATCCACAAGCTTGATCCACAGTAAAATTTTATATAACCGACCCGAACCCGAAACATTTAACATTCCTACCCTAAATGGGTCGCGTAAGAGTAAAATGCCAACACGAAACCGATCCACAAAGAAAACAATTAGTGTTAACCGAACCCTAGTATTTTTAGGTGCGTTCGTAATTATATAAATACGCAGCACCTATAGTCGTCGTCTGGTCCGCCCGTCCGTCCGTCCGTCTGTCCGCATATAACAGCGCAAAAACTACCCAATCGAATGATTTGAAATTTAATATATATAATCGTTGCAGAATTTTGTCGAGTCATTTCAATTTTTTATGAAAATCGAATCAAAACTTAAAAAGTTATTAATGAAAGTTTTCTTTATTCTGTTAAGAGCCCACATCAGTCACGCGAAAAAACGCTCGCGCTAATGTTAAGTCTATGGGAAGGTTATCGCGCGATTTCTCGCTCGCATTTTAATATTTTTAAATGATTTTTTTTTGCATAGGATAGCTGAGATCGATCTCTAACGTTGTTAGTTTTTACTTTTTTGATCTTGGTTAAACTTTTTTTATAAGCGGGCATTTTAAATTTTGGAACCGGTTGGAACCGGTTCTGAAAATGAAAGTACCCTTATATAAAAAAACTAGAGCGAAAATCAAAAAAGTAAAAACTAACAACGATAGAGATCGACGTTAGCTATCCTATGCAAAAAAAAAAAAATCATTTAAAAATATTAAAATGCGAGCGAGAAATCGCGGGATAACCTTCCCATAGACTTAACATAGACACATTTCTTCGCGTGACTAGTGTAGGCTCTTAAATCATATCATACGTAATCTATATATTAAAACCGCAAGTCATGTGACTGAGGAAAACAAACACGGGCTAAACACTTCTTTTTAAATATGCTAAGCAGCCATTTTTATTCAAAATTATTTTTTCGAATAAAAGTGCATAAAAACTGCATTTTTAGAAAGTTCTAAAAAAAATTGTTTGCTTGCGAGATGAGTTACATTAAAAAATGTATAGATTCTGAGATAACTTCAGTGGAAAGTAGGTTAACAGCCGAATATCTCAATCCATTAAAGTAAATAAAAACTAGAGATTCGTACATTGTGAGTCATAGAAATATTAAACCATGGAGGCAATCATTCGCAAAGCAAGATCTCCATGGTGAATTTTGCAGCGCTGTCTGGTCTCGGAAAAAAATCGCATCTGAAAACGTGTCATAAGTAATAAGAAAAAAAAAGAGGCATGTTCATTTCGCTCATAACAGACGATATAATTTCGTTCACTGAAAAAATAACGATGATTTTTTTACATTGTAAAACTAGTTATAGTACGAACGCAGCTCATTTTGCACGTTTAACACACAATTTCCAACTTGTTCATACTTTAATCAATTATATTTATATTGAGTCTTATTACAAAATAACAGATATGCTCAAGTGTCATGTATTAGCAAAATCACATTTTCAATATAAAGTTTCAGTGGTTGTTAATTAAAGAAAAAAAAATAGTTCTAAATAAACAAGAATAAATGTTTTCTAAATGAATGTTTAAATAAGTAATAATTATTAGTAGTACTGCTATTTTGGGCTGAATGTTTTGTCTTTCTCTCGTTGCTAAATTTTATAAATTTGATATTCCGTTTCAACAAGAATTTCTTTTTTAGGGTTTCGTTCATCTCACGAAACCCTATTACCCCCGCTTCGTTGTCTGTCTGTGACAGAGCCGGTTCTCAAAAAACTATATAACTTACAAACATAAAATTTTGTGTACATATAGCTAAATACATACTATGAAGCTCAAAGTTATAAAATTTGAAGAAATCGTATTATTTTAATATATAGAGATAAAAAATTAAAAATCTAACAGCCTTTTCTTATTAAACTTAAACATGTTTCGTTATAGCAGTTGCCAGCAATTAAAAATCCACAATAAAATTCTTTCTACAATAATTAATTTTCTATTGAAAGATATCCACGTGAAAAATGAAAATGAAATAAAAAGTTTCACCAATTGAAAAAAAAGGTTAATATGACGTCATATTGGTAATAAAAAGGAAATTTTCAAACATTTCTCAATAATACAAGGAGTATGAGTATGTGTAAATACAGATTAAAAAGAAAATTAATCTGACGTCTAAAATTTTGAAGGTCTCTATACAACATGTTTAATAGTGAAATTGATTTTTTTTTTAAATATCGCATATAGTCTACATGACAGATATTATTATGACAGATTATAATAGCGCGCAGCTTCCACTATCGAACGGTTCAGATTTTCGAAAAATAGACCGGTAAATTTTTACTTTATAAGAAACATGATTTTTTTTTTTTTTTTTTTTGAAAATAAAATTTATTTGGATGTAATAAAGAAAGGATAAAGTGTTTTGAAAGGAATATTAAACGAAACCCTTTGCGCGATCTTCGATCACAGTTATCCACTTGCTCATTACTTGGACATAAAAGTTCCTATTGAGGGAGCTAATCGGAGCTGTAAGTACAGAAAATGTTTCCCTTTAACTAATGGTAAAGTGCTTTTCAAATCATTACTTGTTATAGACTCGTTTAAAAGATTAAGATATTTAAATTCGAATAATTTTTATCTTATTATCTAAGACAGGCACACTAATTTCAAATGAAACATGAAATTATGCACAAAAATAAACCATTACGAACAAGTTAGAAATACATGCAATGCCATGTTCTAGCACGAGATTTTCAAAAAGAAAACACTTACAGTGTCTCACAAAAGTGATGGGACACTTGTGCTTTATAAAAAGAAACTGCAATAAAATAAATAAACAAACATGTGCAAAAATTTTTTGGGTGTGTTTAATATTTAAAGTTAGTAACAATTATTACATAACATACATTTTGTCAAAATATTAAAATATTAATTTAGTAAAAATACAATTGTTCAGAACGGAGCAAAAAATGGCTCACATAAGTGATGGGACACTTACTTTTCCATCAAATATTTATCCACAAATTTTACTTTTTAAAAGGTTTTAATATTTTGCTGGATTTCCTTTTACTTTTAAAACATGATTTAATCTTTTTGGGATGGATTCGACTATTTTTTTTGTGATTTCTGGAGTGATTTTACCCCATTCTTCTTGAAGCACCGATTTTAGTTGTTGTTTTGAAGAAATGGTGTGTTTGCGAATTCTTGATTCCAATTCTTGCCAAATATTCTCTATGGGATTTAAGTCTGGAGATTGTGGTGGTGTTTTTATTATTTCAGGACAGTTATATAGCAGCCAGAGTCTAACGTTCAGAGCAGTGTGCTTGGGGTCATTGTCCTGGTAGAATTTAAAATCGTTATGAAGGTTCAATTTTCGTGCTGAAGATTTCAAATTTTGCTTTAAAATATCAATATACTTGTACTGATCCATTATACTGTCAATAAAAACAAAATTACCAACTCCAGCGGACGACATACACCCCCATACCATAACTCCTCCTCCACCATGTTTTACTGTTGGTACCAAGTTCTGTTTGCGAAGTTCTTCCCTGGGTTTTCTCCACACCAAGATTCTACCGTCAGAACCAAATATATTAAATTTACTCTCATCAGCAAATATAACTTTATTCCAGTAATCAGAATTCTTATTTATGTTGGATTTTGCGAAAGCTAGTCTGAGTTTTCTATTCTTTTCACTTACGAAGAATTTTTTCCTGGCTACTCTACCGTGATATCCAGCAGATCGAATTACCCTTCTAATAGTTTCAGGATTAACAATTATTCCATATAATGCTTGTAAATCAGCAGCAACTTTTGAAGCACTAATTCTTGGATTTTTTTTAATATTTCGAACGATAATTCGCTTTATTCAATTGGATAGCTTTGATGGTCAGCCAGGTCTTCTTTTATCCTGAATCATATGATTCTTTTTATATCGTTTAATGATATTGAAAACTGTTGAACGACTCAAGTTAACTGTTTCAGCAGTTTTTCTAATAGATTTTCCACGTTCAATATGCAAATTAATAACTAATTTTCGAATTTCAGGCGAAGTTTCTTTTCGTTTAGCATTCATGACTACACAGAGCTAAAAAACACAAAAATTCCAAAACAAACTGGAGAGAAATACTGCAGACGATTTTATAAATTATTGCCAATTGCTTTTAAGTAAAAATAAAACTCCAAAAAATATTTTTATTGCTTATTTCAGGCGATTTTTGTTGCATATATAATGGTGTCCCATCACTTATGTGAGCTATTTTTTGCTCCGTTCTAAACATTTGTATTTTTATTAAATTAATATTTTAATATTTTGACAAAATGTATGTTATGTAATAATCTTTACTAAATTTAAGTATGAAACACACCCACAAAAAAAATGTGTACATGTTTTTTTAATTTATTTGATTAGTTTCCTTTTGTAAAGCACAAGTGTCCCATCACTTATGTGAGACACTGTACATGTTTTCTCTACCAGAGGGCGTATTCAAGCACTTGGATCTAGAGATCCTAATTAGAGAGATATTAGACATTGACGTAATATTCACGCCTTTTGTTCAGAAACAGATGGAACGCCGTAGAAGGCAGTACATTTTTATTAGCGTCTAATGCTTTTTAGGTGCGTTCATCTATACTAGTATTATAAAGGAGTAAATCTTGTTTGTTTGTTTGTAGGGGGTAATCTCTGGAACTACCGAACCGATTTCAAAAGTGATGGTGGCAAATTGATGGTGACAACCCCTGCTCCAACATAGGCTATATTTTATGTCGGTGCCACTAACCCCAGGGGGTGCAGGAGCAAAAAACGTTCTAAAATTGCCATTTTTCAGTTATCACACTGGCTGTCAAGCCCTGAGAGCTTGGCAGCCGGTTCTGTATGTATGTATGTACGTACGTAATGCGATAACTCTTCATATAAAAATCCGTTTTCCTTCAAATTTTGTTTATAGGTTCACTGTGTTAAAGCGCTTCCCTGATTAGTTTTCGGGATTGATTGGTTAAGTATAAAAGGGGGGGGGACAAGGGGCAAATTCCCCCCCCCCTTAATTTATATAAATGGGTTTTTCATGCAGAATTATTCTATTTGCTTCAAAATTTGTTTATAGATTCATTGGGTTAAGACGCTTCCCTGATTAGTTTTCGGGATTGATTGATTAAGTATAAAGGGGGGGAACGGGGGGCTAATACCCCCCTTAATTTATGTAAATGGGTTTTTCATGCAGAATTATCCCATTTCCTTCAAATTTTATTTATAGGTTCACTGTGTTAAGGCGCATCTCTGATTAGTTTTCGGGATTGATTGGTTAAGTATAAAGGGGGGGAACAAGGGACTAATTCCCCCTTATCTATACTAATATATAAAGTAGTAAAGATTGCTTGTTTGTTTGTTTGTTTGTTTGTAGGGGGTAATCTCTGGAACCACTGAAGCGATTTTAAAAGTGATGGTGGCAAATTAATGGTGACAATCCCTGCTCCAACATAGGCTATATTTTATGTCGGTGCCACCACCCCCACGGGGGTGCAGGAGCGAAAAACGTTCTAAAATTTCGATTTTTTGTGTACTGAAGGAGATAGAAGTATCAAATTTGGTATGGTAGTTACTTATAAGATGTAAATGCTCTCTAAGAACAAATTATAAAAACATTCGCAATTTAAAAAGGTGAGATGAGGAAGAAGCGTTCTAAAAACATTCTAAATTACATTTTCTATGGAATCTCTGAAACTACAGAACCGATTTCAAAAGTGATGGTGGGAAATGGATGGTGACAGTCCCTGCTCCAACATATGCTAAATTTTTTGTCGGTGCCACTGCCCGCAGAGTGTGCAGGAGCGAAAAACGTTCCAAAATTATGATATTTTCAATAATGAAGGAGTTAGGAACTTGACATTTTGTATGGTCGTTACTTACAAGATTTAAATGCTCTATAAGAACAAAATCTAAAAAAATTCGAAATTTAAAAGGCTGAAATAAGCAAAAAATTTTCTAAAAACATTCTAAATTACAATTTGTATGGAATGTCTGGAACTACTAAAGCGATTTCAAAAGTGATGGTCTCAAATGGATGGTGACAATCCCTGCTCCAACATAGGCTATATTTTACATCGGTGCCACTACCCCGAGGGGGTGCAGAAGCGAAAAACGTTCTAAAATTGCGATTTTTGCGATGCTGAAGGAGCTAGAAACTTCAAGTTCGGCATGATTGTTATTTATAAGATCTAAATGCGCTCTAAGAACAATTTCTAAAAAAAAATGATCTAATGATTCTGCGATTTTTCAACTATAGAATTTCTAAAATTACCAAATTTCACAATAGAGTACCATAGCGAAACCTTCACGCGTAAAAAGATAATGATAAGGGCGACGTGTCCTGACGTGTATATTGACTATAGCACGAGTCACAAATTATAGTATCCTTATTATTCTGTTAAAATATAAAAGTGAATTATGAAATGTCAATATTTTGTTTGATTAAAGGTTCGTTAAGAGAAATTGACCAGCGTAGCGGGCGTAGCTTGCTAGTAATTATATAAATACGTAGCACCTATAGTCGTCGTCTGGTCCGTAGGTCCGCATACAACAGCGCAAAAACTACCCAACCGAATGGTTTGATATTTAATATATATAATTGTTGCAGAATTTTATCGAGTCATTTCAAATTTTATGAAAATCGAATCGAAACTTATAAAGATATATATTTATAAATATTTATTAAGTAGTTTGAATTTAAAAAAAATGGGTACTTCCTTCTTATAGCAGCTTCCGTCAAGCGACTGAGATGTATCGCCAAGTTATCTGACATGTATGAAGTTATAGTCATATATGACGTATATGACATTTTATAACCTCTATGACCAAGTTACAGTCACATTCTTCATTCTATTAAATCCTATCATACGTGATTAATCCAATGGATATCCCAAGAAAGGTAATGATTCTAGGTTGCCATGGTTATTACGTCCTATTTAAGATGCAGTCCTATAATTTCCGTATTACTGAATTTAAAAACTGAATTTGTACACTAAAATGGTTTAATTATAGCAATCCTATAATCTCTAATAGTTACTGTGGTATATATAAATTTTCTTATATAGCTAAAAATGTTTACTTGAGAACTGACAAAGGATGTGAATTAACTTCCACTTTGCTAAACAACGCATAATCAACAGAGTGAAAAATGTGTCCAGACCGGGTATCGAACCCAGATACCCTGGTATAGCATACCACTCTGTTGGTTATGCGTTGTTTAGCAAAGCAGTTTCAGTCCTGCTGAAAATTTAATTGGAAATTTATGTTTACTTGAGGATTGATAGAATTCAAAAAGTCAACAATTTGTGTTGATGCTAAGTTGAGAAAAGTGATTGATATACTGTAGAAACTACCTCGTAGTGCATTCGAAAATTGCGGACAGCAAAAAAGTTTTTTGTCAACATCTCTTTTTCTTTGAATTTACGAAATGCACAAGAACGAATGAGGTATCATTACAAAGGTTTTTGAAGCAGTTTCTGACATAACACTAACATTTCCTTGAAACATGTTATCTGATTAAAAATTGCTGTTAATTATAAATTAAATCAGCATTGTTTTCATAAATGAAATGAAAACCTTTTTCAAATCAATGTTGTCACAAAAATAAAATGCCACATTATATGATGCTCAACAACGATTATAAAAAGTAATAAATAGTACAAATGAGGTAAAATATGACGTTTTCTCAGGGGTTTATTTTATATTTATGTTTAAAAAAAATTGAAATTGAAACGGTTAGAAGAAAAAATGCTATTGATTGATCGAAGCAGTGGTATTTTAAGCTTTCAGAATAAAAGGTATGATTTGTTATATTAGATTGAATTGTAACTTAAGTGTACTTCAATATATTTTTCTGTGTCCTGTATTTTTCTCGAAGAAGTTGACGTCATCCTCTAATGCAGGTAAAGTACAATTGTTATTTTTTCCCTTCGCGTGTGCCTTTTTCTATCGTCGATGAGATTTAATTGTTAGGAATAAAAGAAATGATATTCTGGCTTTACTAATGTTGTTTGCAGATATTTTTATCCTTTATTTTTCTTTATGTAATAGTTTAAACCTACATCTAAAAAAAATATTAGATATTGCTAAAAATTATTAGATTGCAGTGCGAAAACCTCTCACAGGTTCACTGGTGTTTCGTTAAATCTCAGAAATCTATTGGTTTTTGAGGTTTTTGACGATAAAGGAACGCTTTTCGGAATCATCGGTAACTCGTAAGTTATATTTTATTTTTGTAAACCTTCTTGCTATCAAGGAACATTTATCTTTTTTTAAGTTTTCACATTTGTCGACAAACAGTGACACTGTCGATATTTGAAACAATTAAGTTTTTTATGGAATACAAAATTCCAGATTAAGGTGCTTATTAATATACTATCCGCAAATCTCTTTGACCCATAGATTTTTTTTTTTTTTAAATATGGTGTTTTACTTTTCAACCGGAATTTCGAAACGCTCTGTATATTGCTGATTTAAGACTATTTTAGTAAGAAAACGGCACTATAAAAATATATTAAGAAAAGTTAGACTGTTCATCACTTTTATTTTAAACAAAAAATATGTTGTTTTTGATAGCGAAAAATTCAAATGCCTATTTCGGAAATGATAAAACTGTAAATTTTTAAACATATTATGGTTTTGAAATGGATATTGCTATTATTATTGATTTGAGTTACGATATTATTTTATAGTTTTCTTAAACGCTAAAAAATACATATATAATATTATTCAAAAAATTATCGCTAACATTTGAGTTTATAGCGTCTATAAAAATATAAATATATGGCTGTGATTCTAAAATCCTTAAAAAGCCTTTTAAAAAATGTAGTCCCTAAAATGACAGCGATAAGTTAATGTTCCATTTTGGAATCTTTTAAAAGGGAAACATATCCGCATAACATTTCATTTAAGGCGATTTAATGGCAAATCGTATTATATCAGAATGAAAAAAAAATTCTTATGTTGCATTTCAGATTATAGAGTCGCATATTTGTGTCACTATTTCTGTTCGAAAACACTTTCTTTAAAATAAGTTATCCATTTTAATGTCTTTTTCACAACCAGAAGAATTTAAAGCACCAGAAAAGAGGATTTAATTTTATTTTTATAGACATTACATGAGAAACGTGATAGCGGATTTCAAAATTTTTTTCTTTCTCAAACAAATTTTCTTTCAAGAAGAATTTCAGATTAATTTTAAGAAGAGTTCTATTTAAATATATTTACAGTCGTCTTTGATAACACAGATTTTACAAATGTTTTTTTTTTCTATAAAAGTCTTTAAAAATAATAATGAGAGTTTTTAAAAAAGTGTTTAATGATGTGTTCCATGAGAATTTAAAAGAATTGTGATTAATATGTTTGTTTCAAATTATGGAAATTATGAAGATTATGGATGCAGTTTTATGAAATATTTCACTTAATGTTTCCCAGAATGTACGCAAATATTATGATATAAAGATGGGTAATTTTTAAGAAGGATATTTACAACAACAGTTATTTACAGCAGTCTTTGATTATACACATTTTATAATTGCGGCTTTTATTTATCTATTTTTGTAATCTTTTAAAATTGTAATGAGTTTTATGAATCATGTTTAACATGGAGTTCTAGGAAAACTAAAAAGTAATGTGATTAATATTCTTGGTTCAAAGATAGGAAATTACGAACATTAAGAACGCAGTTTTATGAAATGTTTCAGCTAATGTTTCTCACAATGTGTAAATATAACGATAAAAATAGGCAATTTTTAAGAAGAATAGTTACAAACGAAGAATATTTAAACAATAGATATTTACGGTCGTCTTTCATTATACAGAGTTTAGAAATGGTGCTTGTTTTTATTTCATTTTTATTCTTTAAAAATTATATTGAGAGTTTTATGAAGCATGTTTAATAAAGAGTCCTGTGAAAACTCAAAATAATGTGATTAATATGCATGTTTCAAATTATGGAACATTTGAACATTAGGTACACAGTTTTATGAAATGTTTCTCACAATGTACAAATATAGCGATATAAAAAGTAGGTAATTTTTAAATAGGATACTTACAACAAAAGATATTTACAGACTTCTTTGATTATACAGAATTTACAAATGCGGTTGGTTTTTATTATTTTTATTTTTTAAATCTTTAACCCCTTAAACATTACGACGTACCTGCGTACGTCATGAACTATTCTATTTGAAATACCAGGACGTAAGTGCGTACGTCTTCATTTTAAGTCCAGACTGCATTGTTTTAAGCATTTGGTTTTTTGCGTCGCTAATTGCTGTTTTGATTGGTTTTGTACGGGCTTTATAGCAATGATTGTTTTCGCACCCAATAGATGGCGTTACGTGTAAAAAACTATTCCCGCTGCTTTGTTTCTTTCTTTGTGGTTAATTTGTTTATGCGTTGGCCATTCTGTTATTTCGTTCATGCGTTGTCTTTCGTAAATTGTAATGTTTCGCTTTCGGTTTTGTTTGTATATCTGATCCATAAGGGTTTTATAGAATAATTATGTCAGACACGGACAGTGATTATGTTTCTAATTTTGATGATCATATAGACGATAGTGATGATAGTTTTGAATCAAGCGATGAGGATTGGAATTCCGAACCTTATTTCTGTTTGTATAATATAAATAAACTTTTATTTCATCTCCTTACATTACATGAAATGTAAATGATTCACATGTAATTAAAAGTAATGACATAAACTACTTTTGACGAAATTTAATACATCCGGCATTCAGCATACTATCACTAAATTGAATATGGTGCTTGGGGGTTAGAAAGTATAATGAGAGTTTTTTGAAGCATGTTTGATATAAAGTTCTATGACAACTAAATAAAAAACGTGTGTTTAAATTATGGAAATTATAAATATTTTGGAAGTAGGTTTATGAAATTTTTTAGATAATGTTTCTCACAATGTGTAAATATAAAAAAAGATGAAGAGATTTTAGGTAATTTTTAAGAAGAGAGATTTATTATATTAAAATCTCCCTGTCTGTTGTATTTCTCCACTACTCTTCCTAGAATATCCAACGTTGAGTGGGGAAATTAACACTAGTTATCCGCATGGATCCGAGGATGTCTGAATTTTAAAATTTGAATTAGTTTCTGAGAAATTAATTTTTTTGTAATTTTTAATGACATTTCTGTAATGCTGGCAACTAAATTACTCTATTTTTGTGGATTAAAGAGAGACAAGGGGGGGGGGGGATACTTTTATATTCTTTTACGTCATTTTCTGTTAAAATTAAAATGTGGAAATATATTTTATGTGAATAGAGGATGAAAACAATATCGAGATTAAATTATATTTTTCAAGAAAATTTGAAGAAATAACTTATTTTTGCATATTCAAGCTTCAGGAATTAGTTTTATTTCAAAAAGCAAAAAAATGCCTGTCGACTGGGACACTGGCATAAATTCCATTGATATAAAAATAATCATTCCATCGTAATTTTTTCAGGTTAACATTCAACCAAGGAGATTAAACAAAAACACATTTGAGCTCATAGCTTTTAACCCTTTCAGGGGCAAGCAATTGTGTTCCTCTAACGTCGAATTCACACGAAAGAATTTTACGAAAGAATTTACGAAAGAATTTAGTTCAAAATAAGAAAAACCATTTTTCAACTGTTCCCGTCAAAGTTAAAAAATTAAAATTTAATTAAAAGTTTCTGGTTCGAATCGGTTTAAAATTAGGTGGTATATAATATATCCCACCACCCCTCAAACGGTTAAGTAGAGAATTATTACCTCCCATTTACTAGAAAATAAATTAAAGAAAAAAACACAGTTTTTCAAGTAATTATTTCTTATAGATGGCGATTAAAACTTTACACAAAGGTGTTTAATACGGAATGATTTAGCAAGAAAAATACATTTTTGTAAGGAATTATTTTCCTTCGTATGCCTGAAATAGTTTGTATAAGTTCGCGCAGATGATTTTTTTTATATACGCAGTTGTGGATAAGAACGGGGGAGAGAAGAAAATATTAGGGATTACTAAATTGTTGGTACTTTTGTGGTATACAAGATTTGGCTAAAGAAGAAAACTTTTCATGCCTATTTTCTGCCAGGCAAAGTTTTCCATATTTATATAATTTATTTAATATAAAGAAGCCATTTATCTATTTTTATATACAAAGAAAAATAAATTGTATATTCAAAAGCAATAATATATATAAATACATATATAAACAAGCATAAAGGTTCACCAGATTTCTTTTTATAACTGTTTATATCATTTGCAACAAATCTCACTTTTTGAAGGCCGAATTGTGTTAAGCTTTTAAAATATCCGCACACCTTCGGAGGTGATTTTTTGAAGTTTTTGAAATTTTCTCTTTATACCATTTTTTAAGGACATTTAAGGGAAAACTATGAAAAATATATAAACATTTTAGAAATTACGCAGAAATATTTTTCTTTAAAGTGAAAAATAGTCAAAATTAATAAAAAATGGCATTTGTGCAAAACTTGATATCTCAAAATCAAATCAATGCAATCACATTTTGTAAATTGCATAATAAAGAGAATGACTTTTACTATGGCATAGACTAGTCTCATTATAATAGCATCTCTATCGCAGTAACTATGACACTTAAAGTACTAATGTACGATAAGAAAAATTCGTAAAATTTCTTGCAACTTTTTAACTTATACCAGTGTAAATATAAAACTAATTCATATATCATCTTGATTGTAGTCTATTCCCTCAATAAACATTAGTAAAAAAAAAAAAAAAAAATTCAAGGCATTTTATGCATAATTTTTTGGTATAGGATGTTTTTCGTACAGTAAAAATCTGAAAACTTCATTTTGAGAAAAAAGCTAAAAATAATTTTTGAAGGCGGTTCTTGCAATAAAAATAATTATTATTCATTAAAGGTTTAATTATATACTCCATTTATTTTCTTGAACATATAATCCAATTTAAATGCTAAATCTCGAAAAAGAAGAATGTAAATAAACATTTCAGCTTACTTCCGGTTTGTAGAAAGATATTTCCGGTTGTAAAATTCTTCGGCAAGCTGTAATAGATGTAACTTTAAACGGCTGTAACTCGGGTTCTAATTCAGATACAGGCACGATTAAAACAGAATTCGATAGATAAAAGATCAAATTTTAATATTATTGCAAAAATGATAAAACGATATTTTGATCGAGAATGACATTTTAAAGATGTGTGGATACCTTAAAAAAACGCCAAGGTTTTTTGTAAACTGGAGAAGTACAAAATTTTTATTAGCGTCACTTTGTCATTTAAATTCATAAGAATATATGTTTTGTCATTTGAATAGATTATGAAAGTAATACAGTGACTAAATTACACTTTCTAAGAAAAATGAAAAAATTAAACTTATTTTCACATATTTAATCTTCAGAATCCTGTTATCGTAAAAAGCAAAAAAAGGTTTTTCGACAAATTGACATAAAAAAAAAATATTCCAGTGTTGCTTTTTTTTAATCTTATATTCACCAGTGGAGGTAAAATAAGAACCAAATTAATCTCATTGCATTTAATTAGATATATATTGCTGCGCACAAAAAATGAATTAAAAGAAGAAACACGGATTTTCAAATATTTCTTTAAGACGGTGATAAAAACTTTTCACAAGGGCGTTAAAAGAGAAATGTTTCAGTGAAAAAAATTACATTTTTGTAAGAACTTAATTTTTCATAAAATTCTTTTGAAGAAATTCGTCAAAAGAACTTAATTTTTGTATAATTTCGTTCAAACGATGTCATTTGTACTCCACCAGCTTCGAAATTAAAAGCCCAATCTTGTGAAAACGAAATGCATATGATAAACAAAATTATTGAGAATGTGCTTTTTATTGGGAAAGTTTTTAATATAAATTGTAAATATAATTTATTTCTTGAAATATAGTACTTAAAAATTAATATTATTTCTGAATTTACAAAAAGTGAGATTTCATTTTACCCCAAAGTATAGAATTACCTCATGCAATTTAAATGGAACACATCGGCTGCCACACAGGGTGTAAATTAAATTTACAACCATATATATTTGAACCCGTATTTGATCACCCAGATTGTACAGATACGGTCCTTTATTTTATAAATTAAAAAAAAATATATAAATAAAGAAATGCAATCCCCCATCCCCCGTTTCTAACAATCAACACTCAGAATTAACGTCAGACTTGTATAATTTTATGCTAGTAATATCTTTAATGAAAAATCTCTGACTATAATAACTATATATAATAACTCTAAGATACAATAAATAGATGTTACTTTTAATTATATTTATCTGATATAGGTGCAAAGAACAGAATTCGTATGGTTTTAACTTTTGTTTTCCACAATTTCTAAATACGTACTTTGTTTTATTAAATTGGAATTTTATTTTCTGTCATTAAATATGTGAAATATCACTTTTCAAAAATAGTGGTACAAATACTATAAAAATATGTTGGCGGGAAATCCTGGCAAGTGGATTAAATACGTAAATGATGCACAATACAAGAAATTATGGCAAAAAGATTTCCAATTGTCTAAAATTTCTTTACAAAAATAAAAGTATTATCATGATTACAAGTAGATGTCATTGAAAAATGCAAAAACTCACTTTTCTAAGAAATAAGAACGAAAAATCATGCATGAACCATAGATTACGAAACACTTTCAAACAGTATCAGAATTTGGTTAAGAAATTTCCTTTTTTCATCCAATGAAATGAGATATCTATATAAACAAGTCAAAAGATACATAACGCATAGTGAAAATTTATTTTCAGCAACCGCTGCCTATAATCGATAATGCGCGTCAATTCTTTCGTGCAGGCTTGTATACACTCTAAAAACAACATTTTCAAAACTGAGCAAAATATACTCAAATCTGAGTATGTTGCTTAGTCAAAATGGCTCCGACTCAAATTTACTCAAGTTTGAAACATGTATATACTCATTTCTGAAAACATGCACACACTCAAGAATAAAAAATCATGTGCTCATAATTGAGTATTTCCGTGTTTCAAAAATGAGTTTGAACTGATTCTAATCATTTTTGAGCATGTCCATGTTTCAAAAATGAGTAGGAACAGACATCTATGTGCTCAGTGTTGAGTATGTCCATGTTTAATCCTTCTGAGTATTTCTGATATGACAGAATTGAAAGCATTATGGGTCGTCATATTTGAAACAAAAAGTTTAATAACAAAATGAAAACATCAATTTACTCAGATTTGAAAGTGTCATTTTTTTCAGTGTATTCTCTATACATAGCTGCCAACTTTTACGCTTTTTTGATACCACTAAAATTTAATAGAAAATTTTATCTTATTGAATCGCATGATTTCGGCGATTTAATACGTTTAAATTTACTATAAAATTTTAGTGGTAGGAAAAAGCGTAGGCAGCTATGTATTTATCTCTATTTATCTCTAAAGCTCTATAGTATTTATACACACCGCGCAACGCGGTAAAAGTGAGTTAAGTTTAAAAATGCATACCAGAATTGAAAGCGCACTTCCAGCAATTATTATCGATCATATCTTATCCTGTAACTAAATTTTTTGTGTGCATCTGAACATGAACAATAAATGATACGTATTCTACAACCTATGGAAAGCATATTGTAGTGCAAATCAGTGATGCATATCAATTTCATTATGTTTGAAGTAATATAACACCATTGAAATACTCTGCAGACAATTTCTTCCCATAGATTGTAATGTACAGTAATTGTTTTGTGCGTCCCTGAAAACAATCTATAAATGCTACTTGCTCTATATACTCTATAAAAAACATCTCGTAGTCCACTTTAGTGATAAGTATCAATCTCATTAAATGTGAAATTTGTAACATTATTAACCTTTCGGAGGCAAGTAATTGTGTTCCTGTAATCTTGAAATCACACCAGAATTTTCGGCAGTATTTATTGAAAATAATGAAATAAGATTTTGTATCCTTTTTTCCCATCAAAGTAAAAATAAAATAAATAAAATAAAATAAAATAAAAAATTAAAATTTTGGTTCAAAACTTCTGGTACAAAGTTTCAATAAATTAAGTGGTATAAAAACTATCCCACCACTTTTGAAGGGCCTAAAAGCGCCGCAAACGCCTTTTCTCCATAGTCGATAATGTAACGGAATTCTTTTGTGTGTCCGTTTAAAACATTATAACAAATACACAATTAAATTTCAATAGCGAACATGCTAGATATAACTTTATTGACATACATGAATTACATGAAAATTCAAGTATATTTATGGGAGTTACAGTACGGACAGACATAAGGCAGACATACACACAATCCGAAATCATAAAAACTTTTCAACTTTGCGAGAACATTGTAAAAATATAAAAACAATATATATATATATATATATGTATATTAAAATAATTATGCATGTATATATATGTAAGTATATACATTATGTGCGCAAACTCATACTATTAAATAATATTTTAAGACATAGTAATTAATTATTTTTCAAAATATAGTATAATTATTAAAAAGGTATAATGAAAATTATAATTCATATGATTGAGTTTTTAATCAAAATTGAACTCTGGTAAGAAGAATTCAGTTAATTTCATGCCAAAACAAGGCATGGACTTTGGTCACTTTGACATGGACTCTAATTATGAAGGAATCTTTGTTATGGTCAAAATCAGATTTGAATGAGAATATCGCGAAATTGGCCAATTAGGGAAAATTTGTGATGTAAGTTATTTTATCGACAAATTTGACAATATTTAAGTCAAATATTTCCAAGCCTGGCAACAATTTGGCGCAAGAGAGTATGTGAATATTTTGAATATATGTAAACGTGATATATGCCATATCTGAATGTGAATAAATGTCAATACGTATTACTGTATATAACTAAAATCTGCGAAAATAGACGCTTTTGGCAACACGGGTTTGTACTATAAATAAACGTTTCACTACCAAGCATGACAGATGAGCTCAATTTATTGCCCATGAAAAAAAAATGTGCCTATAGAAGTTTTAACTCCAAAAACAAAATAAAATCTTCAACAAAAAGCAAAGAAAGCCAAACAGCATATTCACAAACATTCCGATTTTATATAATTTTTATTCTTGTACATACCTATTTTTAATTGCCATTAAAAAACTAGTCGTTGAGGGCCACCTTAATACTTACCCATCTTGGATATGCATAATATAAAATATGAAAATAAAACATGTGTAAACTACTTATAAAATGCATTGCAATTCGAATAAAATCGTAGCTTGATGGCGTCATAAACTTTAAATGCTCTATTACTGAATTGCGTAAAAGAAATATCCTTATACCTTCATAATTGATAATCACATTAACTAAGAGTTTACTGCGTCGAATTAAGCGTCTCATTTCCAATTAAAATATATATTTGAATTGAAATTTGAATGAAATACAGGGTCATGAAAAATCGAAGAGTGTGGAAAATATGATTACATATATCTCGGCAATTCATTATTCGATCGACTTCATTCTTTATGCAAAATTTATGTTTTTTTATTGTGTTTTATATTCACTCCTTAAAATAAACAATTTCGAAATTTTTTTTATATACCTTTTATCAGAACGAATATTTTGATAGTCCGAAAAAAATAGTTCCGGATAATCGACGTTATTGAAATTCAATAAGCTTCTTCCCATTACTACATACTAAGTACACACGAAATTTCAAGTCTCTATCTCAATTTGTTCAGGAGATAGAGCGTTTCCAGACACACACACACAGACACATACTGACAGACGGACGGCATTTTTTTTTTCTAAAGATATGTTTTTCGGAATATCCAGTTTCTGAAACGTGTAAATCCGTCAATTTTTAAAACGATTACAAGATTTACACTATACTACGTATGACGGATAAGTAATAATAATGGAATTTTTAAAGATTTCAAGATTATTCCTTATGAATAGAACAAATATTAATTGTATTTTTAAAATTAAAGAAAAATACTTTCCGTCATTTTAAGTGACATAATCTTTTGTGCAATATTGCCTATATACTCAAATAACACATTAGCGAAAAAAAAATAAGTTAAAAGCTTTTAAAAAGGAACCTTTTAAAATGTACAAGAAATCTTTTGAAACATAAAACTATCAATGAAATGCATTTAAAAATCAATTTATCTATTTTTCATACCATTTCTGAAACTTATTCAATATGAGCATTGCTGGAGAAAATGCTTGAGAATATTACTACTTATTCATGGTGGCTATTTATCTTTTAAAATGCATGTTCTTCTTAAAAATAAATACACTAATGGAGAGGTTCAACTTCTTTGGCCTAAGATTCACGTGATTTTTGTGATTTTGTTTGATAGAATCCTAAAAACTCAGATTCCGATTTAAGAAAATTGATAATTAAACAATAAAAACTACTTGGAAACGTTTCCAAAATCAGTGTTAGCAACAGAAGCTTTTTTTTTTAAATGCTTCTTCAAACCTCGGCAATATATTGGTTTCTGAGGTTTTTAACCCTTTCAGGGGCAAGCACTTGTGCTCCTGTAACGTTGAATTCCCACCGGAATTTAGGAAAGAATTTAGTTCAAAATAAGAATAAGCAATTTTTCAACTTTTTCTCGTCAAAGTTTAAAAAGTAAAATTTAATTAAAAGTTTCTGGTTTGAATTGGATTAAAATTAGGTGGTATATAATATATACCACCGCCCCTCAAAGGGTTAAAGATGCAGAACGCTTTTAGGAATCATGGATAACTTGCAAGAATTTATTATATATTTTCATTCGTGGTTATACAGGGTGTCCTAAAACTCCTTGACGCATTTTAAAATTTAAATAGAGATTAAGCAATTGGCGCACAAAAGTGCGGTTTGGACGGAAATGCTTCTTATGATCTGAAATTTTGTTTAATTAAATATAAAAAAAATAGTTAAAAAATTTTTCATAGATGGCGCTGCTTCTGGAAAGTTATAGAATATGTAGAACGCCTTTATACATAACAATAGTGAAAGACTCACGATGCGTATGCACAGTTTTTGTCCAAACTATGGCAACCCACATTCCTGAAGTTAACAATACTCGCCTACATGAATTCACTTGTCTCACTCGTCTAATCGAATTCAGGAGGGTGAGTACTGTTAAGTTCTGGAATGTGGGTTACCATAGTTTGGACAGAAACTGTGAATATGCATTGTGAGTCTTTCGCTATTGTTATGAATAAATACATTCTACATATTCGATAACCTTTCCGAAGCAACGCCATCTATGAGAAATTTTTTAAACTAATTTTTTTATTGGCTTAAACAAAATTTCAGATCATAAGAATCATTTTCATCCAACCACACTTTCGTACGTCAATTGCTTGATATTTTATTGGATTTTAAAATGTATCAAAAAAATTTTGGACGCTCTGTATTATATTTTCGTAAATTAAGAAACATTTGTCTTTTTTTTTTTTTTACATTGTGTAGTAGAAATTCCATTCATTTGCTTGTTATAAGTTTGCCGATGATCAGATTAAATGTATTTTTTAATGAAATTTGTTATTTAAAATTTGTCTAATCTAATGGCAATTTCCAGTTGAAAATAAGTTGTCAATTTTATTTTCCGAAAACCTACAAATGCTATCTAATTTAAAGGCTATTATAACGGCATTTTCTCTTCAGAATAAAATCAATCGTTACATTTTAAGAGTATTCCTACTTTATTAAATGAAGTATAAATTCAGTTTTCAAAATAATTTTATAAATTCACTGCCATATATAATGACATCAACTCTTTAATAAAATACTCAAATAATCGGTTTAACGAAAAATCGGTTAAAAGCTTTCATAACGAATTCATTTAAAATTTATACTTAGTCTTTTCATATCTGAAAACTCTATGAATGACATTTAAACGATAAATAATTGATATATTTTTAATGCATTCAAAGTGGATATGGATTCAATACGAATATTATAAAAAATAATTGTAAGGAAAAATTTAAAGAATATTCACCTTTTAAATTAAGTGCTTTCTATAATGCTTTTAAATTCATTCGATTTTCTAGATTCAAAAAGACTTTTTCATTGGTTTTTATTAGCATTTACGCTGCACAACGATTAAGTAAAACGCAATGCCACGAGCACCTGTCAATCATTTTTATTCAAACAATTTTACTTTGAAAATTTTCTTTTCCTTTAAAAAATGGAGTAGCACTGGCGACTACCTCGGCGATCACTATTTCAATAAAATGCATTTCGTGGTACATTTCTCTTTCAATTTTTGTAGAAATCTGCCTCCAAAATCATCTTTTAAAAATACTGACATAAAAAATAGTCATAATTGGCACACCTGTAAAAACGAAAAATAATTTAGTCATTTGCAGTTTTGTATAATTACCTTTACCTGAAATATGGCGCACTGACAAGAGATGTTCGCATTCTTATACATTCCAGCTAAAAATATATATATATATATATATATATATTTTTTTTTAGAATAATGAACAACGTCTAAATGAAGCATATCAACTCAATAAAGTATAAAGATTGTTGAGTCATCATAGATTCATGGTCCACGATGTTGAAAGAGATGGTGATAAGCAGACTTTTACAAATTTGATAAAACCTGGTAGCCAGCAAAAAATTACAATCTCCATCAAAAAATATCTACTACCTCCCATTCTCCCTGTCATTGATTTTCAAAAAGTGAAAAGGTGTTTTATGAATTAATTGAGAAAAAATAATAACATGCATGGTTTAGAATCTATATATTTAAACCGAAAAGCGCATTCTGTCAAATTCCACATGAAATTGACCTCTACGCGCATGCTCCAACTTTTTTTTAAAGCATGAATAGAATACCAGGGGGATTCTCTCCTTTTAGAATGTTGAGTGGACTGAGTCTTAACAAAAGCGAAAGGGAGGGGTTCAAACCCACACTATGAGAAACCCATCCATCATTCTTCCCACCTCCAATGGGAAGAAATATTTTCTCTTTCTTTGAAATGGCAGCTGGGTCAATTTTCGTTCTTCATCTTTCGAAAAAAAATTAATCAACAATCACAGTTTTAAAAACTACGTTGATGCAGTTTCTGCAGGATTCTAAATGAATTTTTCTTTTTATTTTATTTAAATCCGAGTTGACCGGATCCGAAGACAAAAGGGCGCCCAAACATAAGTTCGTTTAATTCGAGGACCGTTTGGAATAAACCGACTTGCTTAGCGAGGGAAGCTCCGCTAGTTATTAGTTAAATAGTTTAGAATAGTATAATTTAGAAATATAATATAAACTAGGTTTATCAATAAAACTTATGTGCCTCTGTAAAAAAAAAAAATAAATATATATATATATATATATATATATATATATATATATATATATATATATATATATATATATATATATATATATATATTGTAAAGGCTAAATTAACTGACATGTTCATAAAATGCTGACTCCCGAATGCTTCAAATGTCTGGATAGTTGAATGCTACAAAATCGATATCTGATTTATTATTTATTATATGTATTGATTAAAATAGTGAAGCAGAAAAGCAATTTTTGCCTATTTTCCTGTCGAAGTCAGTCAAATTATTCTGATTTTATTACTTAAAAATTGGAAGTTGATGAACTTATTTTTACCAAATTAAAAATGAAAGTTAAAAATATTTTTTGTTTGAATATAGTTTCTAAGTTTATTTCTTAATATTGGCAAGAGAGAGAAAATGCCGTTTATGTTCGTTTCTTGGGTCAGTTTTTTTACACCCAAAAAAATAAATCCGCCATCAGCTTAAATAACTTGGTCGTCAGTGGCGACCCGGCGACTGCATTTGTCAAGCCGTGGTGATAAGAATGTTTTCTGTAGACGTCGCGTCCGTTAGTTTTTTAAACAAGTAGCTGATTATCTTTATTGAATGAGAGAAATTAAAACTACTTCTCCGTTAATTTAGGGATGTAAAATAGGCAAATGGTCACATCTTTAGTTGTGAACTGTACCAGTATTTTCTAGTTATTTTTGTGTATTTCATGTTTCATTATGCCTGTTATTAGCTTCGCATTCAAGTGTAATCTTTATTATGGTTAAGGTCTTTTTGTTCACCTAAATCCCGCATTATTACTATTCATATTATTACTAATATTTACAATAAGGTAGGTGAGCCAAAGGTGGCCATTGTTAAGCTTTGAGGATTTTTTATGATTTTCTGGTTGAGTGTGTGAGGTTCAGTTTTTTCAATGGTTGGAGTATTATAGTTGAAATTTGTTTCAACAGAGCGAAAAATGTCGGGACCAGGACTCCAACCTGAGTACTTCATCTTGACGTGCCAACGATCTTCCTACTGAACTATCGCAATGATATCCTGGATGGCATATTTCCCTCTTATATTGTTGGACAAAACTGTGAACAGCAGCGTCAATTTCATTCATCCGAGCTATAACTATAGCAATTTACATGATGAATCTGAAATAACACGGAAACTTCTGTATATACCATGTAATTAGGTCATAATGAACATAGGAAAATATTTTCTACTAGGTAAATTATATTCAGTGGTTGGAGTATCATAGTTGAAATTTATTCCAACAGTGCGAAAAATGCAGGGACTAGGACTCGAACCTGGGTACTTTGGTTTGCCGAGCCAAGGATCTTCCAAACGATTAGCTTTACCGTTGGCTTTACCGTTTAGTTTTATCGTATTACCGTTACAGATTAGCTTTACCGTATTATAATGTATCTAGTTGAAAATACTTTCATCTGTTCATTATGATCTAATTACATGGTATACAGGAGTTTCCGTGTTATTTCAGATTCATCATGTAAAATGCTATAGTTATAGCTCGGATGAATGAAATTAACGCTGCAGTTCGCAGTCTTGTCCAACAAATAAGAGTGAAATATGCCAGCGAGGATTTCGTTGGGATAGCTCAGTAGAGAAAGCGTTGGAACGGCAAGCCGAAGTACCCAGGTTCCAGTCCTGGTCCCGGTATTTTTCGCTCTGTTGGAATAAATTTCAACTCTGATTCTCCAAACATTGAATGTAATTTACCCAGTTGAAAATACTTTCCTGTGTTAATTATGACTCAATTTTCGTTTGTAAAATTTCACACTTATCTCTAACGTATATCAAGTATATTTTTCTTTGTAAAATAAAATTGAATTACTTTCATATACAATTTTAAAATTGCAGTTTGTGGGCCACGTTTGGCGCATAGTGTTCCAAAGATGGCACATGCATTGAAATCACTTTTAAAATGCGAAAAAATACTAGGCAAACTATTTTGCTTACTATTATGCTGTGATGTTCCTTTTTAACATTTTCCAACCTAGTTGAAAAGTGTTTATGACTTCGGTTTGTCTGGCCGTCTGACCGTCTGCCGTCTGTCCATGCTCTAACTCATGTAAATATGCTCGGATTGCCCTGCAATTTTTATATGTTATTGTCGTTATCTATAGCATGTTCCCTATTTTAACTGAAGTGTTGAAAGCACTTATAGTTTTTTCACAGGGGCACTCAAAAGAATTCCCATTACATTATGGTCTATGGGGAAATATCATTTGCGGCTTATTTTAATGATGTTACACAATTTCAAATACATTGCAATTGATATATATATCACTAAGGTGCATTACAAGAAGCTTAATATGGAATAGGGTGTGCATAGCACTTATGGTTACTTTACAGGGACTGTCAAAATAATTCCGTTACCTTACGTCTATGGAGAAAAATCGTCTGCGGTTTAATTAAATAATGTTTCACTGTTTTAAACGCATTGAAATTTATATATATCACTAAGGTGCATTACAAGAGGCTTACTACAGAATATTGTGTGTATAGCAGTCATCGTTCATTTACAGGGACACACAAAAGAATTCTCTACTTTCTGTTAATAATAATTCCTGGAAGTGCGTTTTAAGTTGCTGAACGCGATTTTAAATTTAACTTACTTTTTGTCTATTACTTGGTGTGTATAAATTCTGTATTTCATATACAGGGCAGCACAAAAGTTCGCGAACACATTTCCGTTTATTGAAAGAAACTCCAGAAGGATAATTTTAAACTGTGCTCCGCGTTTCCTAACTAAACTAAAATTTAGCATCCTATGTAGTATATATACAAATCTATAGATCATATACAGGGCTGAATACAAATATTCGGATATTTTTCCGAATATTGTATATGTTGGAAATATATGTTGGAAATTCCTGAAATTACGTTTTTAAATATGTTGTGCGTTTTCCAAATTGTTTACTTAGATGTTATCTTTTAGCTTATTAAACGGTAATGATTTGTAAAATTATTTTGGAAGCGTTGGAAAGTGTTACATAATCTATTCTTGACGCATGATTTTTCGTTCTTGTTTTCTTTTGATATAGTTCGAGTTTTTCTTTTTAATCTTCTGATATTACGGCACGAAAAGAACTTGAAGCACGTTTTGTGGACGGTAGTTCAAGGATTTTCTTCTGGGAGTTACTGGCTTCTTTTGAGTGATCGCTGGTGTTAACAATAAAAAATAATACATTTTTCAGATATTTATGTAGACATTTTGAAAATCACCCTTACTACACTGATTTCCATATTTGTTTTCTAAGGTGACCACCTTGGGAACATTCGTATGGTTGCCATTTGCACGACATAAAAGTATTAATCTGATATTTTCTTTAGATTTGAAATAAATATATCTGAAGAGAAAGAAATAAGCATTCAGAAAACGTAACATAACTCAAGATTCTAAGAATTTAAACACGTGCAAATTAAAATATCTTCTTACCTGGAAATTAGAACGAATACCACTAAAAAGGGAAATCACTGCATTAAATGTCGGAGGATCAAGTTGATCGCTTTAAATTTAGCCACTTGAACTGCAGATAGATAAATGACAATGCAGTAACACCATTTTGTGATTATAAATTTAATTAATTCTTCTTTTGAGTGGTGGTCTACCTTAAGAACACTGGCCACCTTTGGATCACCCACCTTAATTATAGGATCATATTTGCGCGTTCATGTTTGAAAGTATTTTTCTCATATCAAGCATGTCTGAATGCAGGACACATTTGGTACTCTATGGGATGGTATAGAAATATATTACATTTCAGGGCCTGTTCGCCAAGTGGGACGGTTGGTTGCTTTCTTTTGTGATAACAGCAGAGTTCAGTAAAATCCAACAATAATTAATTTGTCAAAAACTGTAGAAAAATCGCAACTGTAGGTTATAATAATCCAAATGTTTAATTAACGTTAAAAAACGTATACCCTTCTTATTTTGCTTTAAAAACTAACAAGTATTAGAAAGAGAAAATCCGTCCAACCATTAGAGTTGTAGAGTATAATATATGTATAGCAACATTTCATTTGAAACATATGATCTTTGTTTGGTTTTACATTTGGACAATAATAAAACTAAAAATAATCTGAATGAAAAATAAACGAAGAGCGCGCACTTAATTAGTTACATGTTTCAGATATTTATAACTTAATATTTTAATATACTTTTAAAAGTCTATTAAATATCCAATAGTAATACTTTCAATGCTAAAACACCTAAACTTTTGAAGACTATAAATATATAAATATAACTAAGTATTGGCATTTCATTAGTCAATAACATAACTAAAAATAATCCGAATGTAAATGTTGCAGATATTTGTAACTTAATATTTTAATATCCTTTTAAAAGTCTTATTATGTATCCAAAAGTGATATTTTCAATGCTACAATGTTAGAAGACTACACAATTAAATAACTATAACTAAGTATGGAAATTATTTGAAAAGTATTTTAAATACCATTATTTATAAACGGATCATTTCTCTTTACACCGCATTTTTTATAAAGATAACTGCCAACATAAAATATATTTTAATAACAACATTTACATTTCTGTAATGGCGATGCTTGTGTCGTCATCGTTTTATTTTATATTCTTTTATGTTTCCTGTAATAACATATACCCTTCGTTTTTCTTCACTTTGTTCAATTATAAATATTGAAAAAAAAAACGAAAGATCATGCGCCAATCATATATTATGAAACACTTTCCAACCCTCCATGAATACTTTAACAAAATTTCATCGTTTAATAAGGTGAAAGATGATATCAAAGTAAACAAGGTCAAAGTGAAACCGGGTAGGAAAGCCTACCTTTCGGCTTAAACTCAACTAGAACCGCCCAACAGTTTTTTTTTATACCGCTAACCAGGCCCCTACCTGCCCGGCATGAATGCCTAGCTTAACGGGTTAGTACCTGGGTGCGGGGCGGAAATCGCCTGATCACAGCATGGCTGTGATCCACCTGACTATTGATTTGTTCACATCGCTGCTGTGCTTGCTCTCTTGTGATTTGCTACCGCTATCTTTGTTTGCCGGTTCAAGGTTTCTGTTTAACTTTGTTGAATTGACAGATTTAATAGGTCTCGTAATTTAGAACCTTGATCAGGTGACGAGACCCTCACCTGACTAGGCACCCCCAGAGGTATTATTCACAGGTAACTTGGAGGGCTTTGCACCCACGACGGATTCTTAAGGATTCTTATTACAAACCAACAGGTTTGTTTACTATGCGGCAAGGACCAGACAGCGATGGCTAGAAGGACCACGCGGGAATGTGTCCTCTCTATTAAAAATTAACTGTTAAAGATTACAATGTCAATCGCAAATGCTATCCAATTATACTGGACGAGCCAAGTTAGATACTATAATTGGATGAATGAACAATTGTGATTGCAAATAAATATCAGGAGATGTAGAGCTTTTAGAAGCTAATAATTAAACTTGAGAGGAAACTATAAATACAAAACAATACTAATAGCTCACTTATTGAGTGATAAACATTTAAAAAATACTATATTGACAAAGAAACTAATCACAGTTTGAATAGTGGCATCAAGTGTATAAAAAGACTCATTTGGGGAAAAGCTTGAATAAGTCTAAGTAAACAATTTGGAAAACGTATAATACACTTGAAAACACCCAATTTCATTAATTACCACCAGTAGACGGAAAAATATCCGAATTATTCTATGCAGCCCAGTATAGATCCATAGATTTGTATATATGTCACTTAGTGTGCTAAAATTTAGTTCAGTTTGAAAACGCATAGCACAAAAGAAAAAATTCTCTTCAGAATTTTCCCTTAATAAATAGAAATGTACTGATTCGAGATACTGTACGAGATCTTCTGTGCTTCCCTATATATCATCTACAGAATTTATGCACACCAAGTAATAGGCAGAAAATTCGTTTAATATAAAAACAAGTACCGCAACTTAGAACGCATCTTCAGCAACTATTGTTTTTAGATAGTACTGTAACAGA
The DNA here is from genome assembly GCA_963931845.1 of Maratus michaelseni. Classification (NCBI taxonomy): domain Eukaryota; kingdom Metazoa; phylum Arthropoda; class Arachnida; order Araneae; family Salticidae; genus Maratus; species Maratus michaelseni. The sequence continues at coordinate 110,605,324 of OZ007598.1, read as the reverse complement.
ATTTTTTGCGTTTCCCTGTAAATGAACAATGGATGCTATGCACATCATATTCTATAACTAGTAAATCTACAGATCAGGAGCCTCAACATGAGTTCTCCAATTCGCTGTTTTTAATACATATTTCACAATATACAACTTCCTACAAATCGCAATTTAAACTTTTTAAATTGCATAAATATTTATAAGCATGTAAAATACTTGGAATGTTTCGGAAATTAGAAGCGTTAAATTAAACACGGTGCTATGCAATGATGTTCTGAAATCCTGATGAATTACTTATTCTTGAAGTTTTTTAGATATAAACGTACATTTCTTCAGGGGGACTCTGCCCCCCCCCCTGAATCCCCGTAGTTATTATGGATCTGGTATCTTGGATTCCGTTTTACACTGTGATTTTATTAGGGTAAGCATCAGTTTGGTAAAAGATTTAATGTTATCTATACTAATATTATAAAGGAGTAAAGATTGTTTTTTTGTTTTTTTGTTTGTTTGTTTGTAGGGGGTAATCTCTGGAACTACCGAACCCATTTCAAAAGTGATGGTGGCAAATTGATGGTGACAATCCCTGCTCCAGCATAGGCTATATTTTATGTCGGTGCCACTACCCCAGGGGGATGCAGGAGCGAAAATTGCGATCTTTTGTATACTGAAGCAGCTAGAAATTTGAAATTTGGCGCTGTAGTTACTTATAAGATGTAAATGCTCTCTAAGAACAAAATAAAAAAAAATCGAAATTAAAAAAGGGTGAAATGAGCGAAAAGCGTTCTAAAAACATTCTAAATTACAATTTCTATGGAATCTCTAGAACTACCGAACCGATTTGAAATTTGGCGTGTAGTTACTTATAAGATGTAAATGCTCTCTAAGAACAAAATAAAAAAAAATTCGAAATTTAAAAGGTTGAGATGAGCGAAAAGCGTTCTAAAAACATTCTAAATTACAATTTCTATGGAATCTCTAGAACTACCGAACCGATTTGAAATTTGGCGTTGTAGTTACTTATAAGATGTAAATGCTCTCTAAGAACAAAATAAAAAAACATCGAAATTTAAAAGGGTGAAATGAGCGAAAAGCGTCCTAAAAACATTCTAAATTACAATTTCTATGGAATCTCTAGAACTACCGAACCGATTTGAAATTTGACGTTGTAGTTACTTATAAGATGTAAATGCTCTCTAAGAACAACAAAAAAAAAAATCGAAATTTAAAAAGGGTGAAATGAGCGAAAAGCGTTCTAAAAACATTCTAGATTACAATTTGTATGGAATCTCTAGAACTACCGAACCGATTTGAAATTTGGCGTTGTAGTTACTTATAAGATGTAAATGCTCTCTAAGAACAAAATAAAAAAAAATTCGAAATTTAAAAAGGGTGAAATGAGCGAAAAGCGTTTTAAAACATTCTAAATTACAATTTCTATGGAATCTCTAGAACTACCGAACCGATTTGAAATTTGACGTTGTAGTTACGGGTGCAGGAGCGAAAAACGTTCTAAAATTGCGATTTTTTTTATACTGAAGGAGCTAGAAATATGAAATTTGGCATTGTAGTTACTTATAAGATGTAAATGCTCTGTAAAAACAGAATAAAAAAAATTCGAAATTTAAAAGGGTGAAATGAGCGAAAAGCGTTCTAAAAACATTCTAAATTACAATTTCTATGGAATCTTTAGAACTACCGAACCGATTTCAAAAGTGATGGTGGCAAATTCTTGGTGACAGTCCCTGCTGCAACAGCCTCTTTAATAAAAAACTGTGCGTTTCTGACGACTGGGTTTTTCGCTAATTGTTGCCACAGATTAATCTCGGAAAATGAAACATTTGAAGTTACTGAAAAAAAATAGTAGCTCGAAAAGTATTTGGCAGAAAAATGTTAGGCAAACTGCGTTTGAAAGGTAAAAAATTGTATTTTTCTTGATATAAATTTCAAATCTAATGATTATGCCATTTTTCAAATATTGAATTTGAAGAATTACCAAATTTCACAATGGAGTACCATAGCGAAACCTTCATGCGTGAAAAGATAATGGTAAGGGCGACGTGTCCTGGCGTGTATATTGGCTATAGCACGAGTCACAAATTATAGTAGCCTTATTATTCTGTTAAAATATAAAAGTGAATTATGAAATGTCAATATTTTAACTTCCTTTCGATTCGGATTAAAAGTTCGTTATAAAAAATTGACCAGCGTAGCGTGCTAGTTTTATATATACAAATAGCAATATTTACTTACTTACCAACCACGAAACACCTGAATCAGATGGACAAGTTGAATAAAATCTCATGTGCATATATGGTATGTACTTAGTATGTAATAATGGGAAGAAACTTATTGAATTTCAGTAACCTCGATTATCCGGAACGATTTTTTTTGGACTCTCGAAATATTCGTTCTGATAAAAGGTATATAAAAATTTTCGAAATTGTTTATTTTAAGGGGTGAATATAAAAGACAATAATGAAACATAAATTTTGCATAAAGCATGAAGTCGATCGGATAATGAGTTGCCGAGATATTTGAGATATTTGTAATCCTATTTACCACACTTTTCGATTTTTCAGGACCCTGTATTTTATCCAAATTTCAATTCAAAGATATATTTTAATTGGAAATGAGACGCTTAATCAAATGCAATAAACCGCTAGTTAATAGGATTATTGTTTTTGGAGTTATAAGGATGTTTCGTTTAAGCAATTCAGTAATCGAGCCTTTAAAGTTTATGACGTCATCAAGCCACGATTTTATTCTATTTGCAATACATTTTATAAGTAGTTTACACATTTTCTATTTTAATATTTTACATTATGCATATCCATGATGGGTAAGTATTAAGTTGGCCCCCAACGACTTGTTTTTCTTTGTCCCATGTTTTTTTCCAAAACAGATGATGTCATCCTCTAATGCAGTTTGATGATTTCTTTTAGCCTTTCCTATCTTCGATCAGTTTTTAGTGTAACTTTTATGGAATAAATTTGATGATATTCTGGCTTGACTAATGTTGTTTTTAGATATTTTTAGTTTTTAATTTTTCTTTAGAAAATTAATCTTGCATCTAAAAATATTAGATATTTCTAAAAAATATCAGAGTGCAGTGCGAAATCTTCGCACGGGTCTACTGGTAATTCATTATTACACGTTATGAACTTTTATATATTTCGCCTAAGCAAATAACAATGTTTTATTTAGTAGTAATTATGAATAAGAGATAGATATTTATTATATTCATTCATTGGAAAAATCTATATCAATTATTACATTCTATATTTTTATAGTGCATTTATTTAAATTTTGCAAGATATACATTTATCTTTCTGTTATTTGATTTTGATTCTTTTGAATCTTTCATTTTCATGACTTCATTACAAGAATTAAATAAATAAAAAAAAAAAACTAACGCTCATGAGCATTTGTAAAAAGTATGAAATACGTTGAATTCAAACGGAAAATATGCTTTGATCCCGTTCCAAAAATAGATGTTTCCGTGAAAACTGTAATTGAATATTTTTTATCAAGAATTCCAATTTCAGAAACTATTTGATTAAAATTATGTAACATAGCTATTCATGAACGAATCAAAAGAAAAACAGAAACTATTTGATTAAAATTATGTAACATAGCTATTCATGAACGAGTCAAAAGAAAAATACGTAAGTTGGAATTCAAGGTATATATATCACGCTGTTTTATGTTTTTATAATTAATAATTTTTTATATAATAATGTATACACAATTTCCCGGAAGGTCTTTGAAATCCTTGTACGTAGATAAATTTATTTCTCTTTTAAGGTCTGTATGATTAAATGCTTTATATTCATTCAATAATAACATTATATAAAATATATTAACTTCATTTCATTTTAACATCTTAGAAAATACAAGAAATTTAATTTAATATGGTTAATACTGCTTTATAAAATATACACACGTTTTGAGTGTTACACCTGTGAACTACATTTCAACTAAAAATCATTTGATTTCTTAGAAAGTGTTCTAAAACCATCATTATGAACCATCGAATCTGTAAAAAATATCAAGTTCTTTTATTTTTTGAAGAGCATAACGATATTTTTCATTGAATCTTAAAATTGATAGTAAGTTTGCGGAAACTAACGTTTGACACAAAACAACAGAAAACCAAACAAAATAACAAGAAAGAAAAATCATGCATTAAGCATAGATTATGTAATACTTCCCAACACTTACAAAATATTTTACAAATATTTATAATTTAATAAGGTGAACGATGATATCTAAGTAAATAATTTGGAAAATACATAACATATTTAAAAACACAATGAGGAATTTGCATACATGAGGTAATCGGCCAACTTTATATTTTTCTAATAATTACAGGCTCATAAATTTCAAAAATGTTCTCAAAAATGTAAAAAAATCGTTCAATAATTGTTAAATTAGGTTTAAAGTTACGAGAAAACAACGCGACTTGAAAACGCTGCGTGATTGGCTATGACGTCACTGTTCACGATGTGCCAATGTTTACATTTTGTTTGCAAGCGGCGTTTTGGTTCTCGGCTCGGGTTTTGCAAGCATTTTGAATTTTTTTATCTCGAAATTTATTTCTACTTTGGTCTTTACGATATTTTTATCAATCTCTCATTTTCGTTGTATCTCACTATTCTAAAAAAAAGTACTTAATTAATGCTGATGCCGCTGACGTAATTGAATTTATTGTGACATTTTGACTTTCTCGGCTTATAATACAGTAATTATTGCATATAACAACATGAAAACATGTAGTTTTGTAGAGAAATGTATAATAAATACGCTGAAGCAAGCAGTTTTTAAATCGAAGAATCATTGTATTAGCTATTTAATGTTAAAATTGGTCAAAATAGCTCATTTAAAAACTTTTATAGGATCAAAAACTATGCATAGCAATTTAATAATCTTTCGTAGGCATACTTGACTAGATTGTGGTGTGCAGTATGCAAACATTTTTTTAATTTGTTAAATTTTTAAAGTATTTTTCAAATTTTTCATTCAAAATTTCATTATCTAAATAAAGATTTAATTCATTGTTTGAAATAACATTTTATTTCCCATTGTTACCCGTTTTAAAATAGCCTAAATATGTAATAACATTTACAAAACTTTTCAATCGAAACATTCATTTACACCCTATTGTAAAAAAATAAAGAAACTTTAAAATAATTAAATTATTACAAGCGAAAAGCAATGAATGTTAAAAATCACTCCTAATTAAAACGATATATATTTATTTCGTCATATTTACATCATATAAACGATTTTCTTATAGCATGTAAAATAAAACTTTTTTCTAAGCATTATAAAACTTCGGGAAGCAGCGACAGTTTTAACTTAAAACTGTTAAATCCAATACTTTCTGACACATTTCTGAATTCATTTTTGTTAGGAAACTCATGAAATAGGCAGGTGTTCTTATTCAGAAACTATGTAATCAAAGACGTTTTCTCTTTTTTGGGAAAGGCAGAAGATCTTTCAGAAAACGCTGTCAAAGTCAGTGTTTTGAACTGAATTCTCGACACGGCAGCACGAGAAAAGGGAAAAACGTATGTCACGTGATACAAATTGGTTATAACTTGATAAGTAATTTATTTATTTAAAAAATGGAAAACTCATTTCGATTTCAAATAGCTTCAATAGTTATGCCTGCCAATTTCATGCTTTTGCGTTTAAAAATGAATCGCGTTGTTGAGAAGGCCATTTTAGAATCCCCTTAACTATTTTATAACAGCTCATTTTCAAATCTTTAATTGATCTTTCTTAACTAATCACGAAAACAGACGTCAGCTTTTTCGACAACAGCGGATGCGGTCTGGGGCGCCGAAAATTCCCCACTCAAAGGGAAATAAACGGCAACCTGATTACAGGACGTCGCCACTTCTTGTGATAATATCATTTAACCTTCCATAATCAGATAAAGTTTTTTAAACGAAGAAAATTAGTGTGTTTTTAAAGCCTGTGGGGGTCTATCTGGATGGGAGTTGTCGAGCATAACTGTTAGGAGGGCATATATATATATATATATATATATATATATATATATATATATATATATATATATATATATACAGAGAGAGAGAGAGAGAGAGAGAGAGAGAGAGAGAGAGAGAGAGGTGTGTGTGTTTATTTATATCTAGTTCAAATGCATAAATATCTTATTATTTTTCCTAACCAAAGCTTATATTTTGATTTCTGCTTAAAAATACTGGCGCGTCACAGAAATACATTTTTTTTTTCAGGTTAATTATAAATTTCAGTCTTTCTTTTATGCAAAAAACAATTATATACTGGTATCTCACTGTTTGGACACATCATATCAAATTTCTATATATATTATATATATAGGTTGTTGTATCAGTGCTTTATATATGTGTAAACGGATATTATAATTATGTTTAAATAAAAAGTGATAAAAAAGTATTTATACTTCTGAAATTATTTCCACCTGGTTAAACAAACAAAAATATGAAAGGTACTTTAACATTGGGGTTTGTAATGTTATGTTAAAAAAAAAAAAAAAAAAAAAAAAAAAAAAACTATAATCAATACATCTAAGTTATAAATGAAAAGAAACCATCATGTTTGGTGATAAAATTTATCAACAAATTATTGTTTTGACTTAAATTTTATTTAATTTATATTTTCATTCAAAATATATTAATTTTATGAATTAAATTAATCAAAACATTCATTTCCTTACTTTATATTTTAATAATGTATATAAATGAATCAAGGAGTTTTGTAAAATTATTGTAACGTTAGCAGATTACCCTCAAATTCTCAAATATCTGCCACACATTACCAGAAATGCTTTTGCCTCTGTAGTATATTGAATGATTTATAAAAATAATTTTTTTTAATAAAAAATAATTATTCTAACACACAATATCGTATAACTTATAACTGGTGTAAATATTTTATATTGCAATCATTTTTTTTTTCTTTCAAAATTTAAATGCCAATGGAGAAAATCAAACTTACTTTAACTGTTTTCGTATTATACTATTTTTTTTAAAAGGTCTTAAAAAATTAAGAAAAACTTTTATGTAGTTTGCGAGTTGTTTAGATCTTTAGTACATTTGTATTTTCTTAAAGATTCTATTACTTTTGATAATGTAATACCCACGAATTTTATTACAAGAAGAAAAGAAAACCCTCAAAAGCGCTATCCAAAGCGTAAACAAATGCTGAGTTTCTCTCCTTGTCATGAACTATGACGTCACAAGACTGGCGTAGTAAAAAGTGTCGTTTTCGGAACACGGTAAATAGTGCGCTACAAAAACTGTCAGAAGTCAACAATTACAGCTCAAAATTAAAAAAAAAAACATACTGTTCTTCTTATCTTTCAGTTTTCTATTATATAAAATTAAAATTAGAAAACGTGAAAATTCCTCATTTCAGGAATTTGTTCAAAATTTAATATAGCTTGAGAAGAAAAAAATTTTATGTGGTGTGTCATTTCCAGGTTTCAGCGAAATGGGTTCTTAATATGGTATACACTGGGTTCCTAATATAGCACTCACAAGGAAGGTCTCCATAAGCGCATACTCAGAAAAATTTGAAAAAATTACAGAATATTCTTCTCATGAGGATATATACGTCTATAAAAAAATTTCTGCAGAACCTCGATATAACGTCCGTAAAACAATATGAAAATTTCGTTTATTTGGCGATTTATCACCGGTTGGCGACGGAATGAAATTTAAAAAAATACGCTTTTAGGACAAATATTCTTTAATTAAAAACTTTTTCATGCTGAACTTGTTTATGCAAATTTAACTTACATAATAAATAAAATTTTATAACTACAATTTTGTGTACAGATTTATATGTATATATATTGAAATTTAATAATTCAATAATGCACATAACTTAAATGTCAGCTTCGCTATAACATAGATAAAATAGATATTTGCAGCTTCCAAAACATAGATCATATTTTTTCAGTGGTAAATTTAAATAACTGTAAAATCAAGCAGCTTGCATATATTATACAAAAAATAATGAACTCGTTCATCGTTTAAGTTTAAATTCATTAAGTATTACGCATTCGAATAATCATTTTACAAGCAATTTCAAAATACATTAAAATCGTTTGCATTTGGCGAGGAAAAAATGTTGCTAGCCAAATCGTGTGTTTTTGCGCCAAATACTCGAAAGTATTTTATTTTTTTGCAGATTTTGTACTGGGATTTAGCAGCTAAATTTCACTGTTCCTCTATTACATACATGAGTAGCTTCATTAGCATTTTTTACAAAATTTTCTGAGTATGCGCTTTAAGTCGCACGGCATCCTTGTGTCAGTGCCATATTCAGCACCCACTCCAAAAATGTCAAAGAAATTCAAGATTTCAGGGTATTAAAATAAAACGACATATCTTTCACGTAAAATAAATTTATTAGACTAGAATATTTAATCATAAAAAAGATATTTTTCTCAAATATAAAATGAAGCTCATGCAAAGAATCGCATAAAAAACTTCCTAACTTAAGATAACTAGCCTAAGATAGGTAATCAAAAATATTCAAATGAGTAGTTATGAAGAAATAAAAGTAAACAGAAGAAAACAAATAATTGACATAAAAGTAAAACAAGAACGAAAAATCATGCGTCAAGCATAGATTATGTAACACTTTCCAACGCTTCCAAAATAATTTTACAAATCATACCGTTTAATAAGCTAAAAGATAACATCTAAGTAATCCGAATACTTTTCATCAGCCCTGTATAGGATCTATAGATTTGTATATATACTACATAGGATGCTAAATTTTAGTTCAGTTAGGAAACGCGTAGCACAGTTTAAAATTCTCCGTCTGGAGTTAAATAATACGGAAATGTGTTCGCGAACTTTTGTGCTTCCCTGTATAGGATCTACAGAATTTATACACACCACGTAATAGACAAAAAGCGAGTTAAAATTAAAATCGCGTTCAGTAACTTAAAACGCACTTCCAGGAATTATTGTTAACAGACAGTAGAGAATTCTTTTGTGTGTCCCTGTAAATGAACGATGACTGCTATACACACACTATTCTGTAGTAAACCTCTTGTAATGCACCTTATATAAATTTCAATGCGTTTAAAATAGGGAAACATTATTTAAATAAACCGCAGACGATTTTTCTCCATATACGTAATGTAACGGAATTCTTTTGACTGTCCCTGTAAAGTAACTATAAGTGCTATGCACACCCTGTTCCATATTAAGCTTCTTCTAATGCACCTTAGTGATATATATAAATTTCAATGCGTTTAAAATAGTGAAACATTATTTAAATAAACCGCAAGTGATTTTTCCCCATAGACCGCAATGTAACGGAATTCTTTTGAGTGTCCCTGTAAAAAAACTATAAGTGCTACACACTTCCGTTGAAATAGGGAACATGCTATAGATAACGACTATAACATATAAAAATTGCAGAGCAATCCGAGCATATTTGCGGGAGTTAGAGCACGGCCAGACGGCCATCCGGCCAGACAAACCGAAGTCATAAACACTTTTCAACTAGGTTGGAAAGTGTTAAAAATAAACGAAAATATATTAGATAAAAGAAAGTTCAAAACATGGAGTGCACAGAAATAAGTCAGTTTTCCTTCGTGTGACCACCTAATACACTGGGTGCATCTAGTCCACTCTTCTGTCGCCAACTTGGCGATGTATCGCCAAATTTGGTGACCAAAATTAGTCGCCAAATGTTACGCCAATTTGGCGATATCTCTAATATTTCACCAAATTCCCACAGTCTTCCATTGTAATCTAATAGAGTTTACTTGCTTGCAGTTAATCAACAAATTGAGATATTTTAATGCAACTAATATTAGCTTATAAATAGAGCTTAATCGAAATATTTACATTATTTTTGAGCACAAACACTAACTATTTACAAAATCTGTAACAATATGCGAAGATAAAGTAAATAGGTAATACACGAAAAACAAGTTGGAAATTGTACGTCAAACGTAACAAACGAGGTGCGTTCGTACTGTAGCTAGTTATATAAATATTCAGATCTTGATGATTTTTAATTCTGTGAAATGAATTATATCGTCTGCAGATTAATTTCTGTAATAAAATAAGTTTCTCGGTCGCTTGACGATTCAACCTCGGAACCTCCTATAACAAAAAATCACCGATTTTTCTTTTTTAAATTTCAAATTTCTTGATAAATATTTTTATTAATATTTTCTAAAGTTTTGATTCGATTTTGATAAAATTTGAAATGTCTCGACAAAATTCTGCAAAGATAATATATCTGAAATTTCAAAAAAATCAGTTGGGTAGTTTTGGCGTTGTTATATGCGGACGGACGGACAGACGGACGGACCAGACGACGACAATAGGTGCTACGTATTTATATAATTAAGAAAGTACCTAAAAAGGAGGTCCAAATATGGCACTATACTCATATTTGGGGATCCTTGGTAGTGCCGTATTGGGAATTCCACATGGATTGCTAATACTAGTTGCTGACAGAAAGAAAATGAATTTCAACCCAAACCAATAATTAGCAGTCATTAATATAAGTAAACTGAAATTACAGATATGTTCAAACATTTAAAAATCACTTACCGTCTTCGAAAAAGTTACTCTTGAAAATGTAACCTTAAAAATATTCAACGCTTGGAAACACAACTGGTGGAGTATCAATACTAAAATCGATAGAATGAATGCGAACGCACTGCACCCTGTTGAGTAAACTTGAAAAACTATTGTTTAAGAACTTTCTCACTAGAGTGCGAATTTTCCTCTACAAGATATAAGGTAGTGCCATATTTGGCGACTATACCATATTTGGGCACTTTACCCTAAGTGCCACACACTTCATTTTCAATACCAAACATGCCACAGTAAACCGGAATAGCATATATCAATTGAATGACAATCCTAGTATTATATTTACGCGAGTTAGAGCACGGTCAGACAGACATGCAAACCGAATTTATAAACACTTTTCAACTATGTTGGAAATCTGAGTTTTCGTCATACATATTTTCATTATTCCGAATCCTTTATAAACTAGAAGTATACGTGTATTCAGTCTCCACGCGCGAAATCCTATACATTATTTCTGTTGTCAACATACCTTTATCTATGATTTTACAAATCGCACAACAACGAATGAGGTATCATTCGAAAGGTTTTTGAAGCGGTTTCTGACATAGTACGATCACATTTCGTTAAAACATGTTTTTTGATTTAAAATTTCTATTAATTAAAAAATAACAACAATAGCAGCAAAGTTAAGAATAGTAATTAAAAATCAGCATTGTTTTCATAAATGAAATGAAAGATTTCCTCAAATCAATATTGACATAAAAATAAAATACCGCATAATAGGCTGCTCAATTATCATTATAAAAAAATAAATAGCACAAAAAGATAAAGTATGATATTTTCACACGCGTTTACTTTATATTTATGGTTATAGTAAAGCAAAATTGAAATTGAAATGTTTAGAGGAAAAAGACACCATCGATCGAATCAGTGATATTTGACGTGTAGAATGAAAGGATGCTTTGTTATATTAGATTAAAATGCAATTAAAATGCAACCAATTTATTTTTCTTTCAAATTTTAATTACTTAATAGGCGCAACATAGTGAAAAAGTACCCAAGCCGGTACTCGAACCTGGATCATCAGTATAGCGCACAGATGTTCTACCAACAGAACCACTTGGGAACGATACTCAGCCTGGAACTTTCTCACTATAACATATTGGCAAGGCTACAAACGCAGCCTATTAAGCAATTAAAATTTGATTATTATGAATGCAAAGCGTGAGAAATTTTCTATGTTAAAATTTCCAAGTATTAACCCTTTGATGGGCGGTGGTATATATTATATATCACCTAATTTTAATCCGATTCAAACCAGAAACTTTTAATTAAATTTTACTTTTTTAACTGACGAGAAAAAGTTGAAGAATTGCTTATTCTTATTTTGAACTTAATTCTTTCCTAAATTCCGGTGGGAATTCAACGTTACAGGTGCAAAAGTGCTTGCCCCTGAAAGGGTTAAATATGAATTTATTTTTCTTTGTTTCATATTTTTCTAAATGCGGATGATGTTATCTTCTAATGCAGTTAAAATACTATTGTTATTTTTTTTTTGTTTCTCGCGCGTGCCTTTTGCTATCTTCGGTCAGTTTTCACTGTAACTTTGAGAGATTAAATGAGACGATACTCTGGTTTGACTCATGTTGTTTGCAGATATTTTTATCCTTAATTTTACTACAGAAGTTTAAAACCTGCATTTAAAAATTATTAGATACTGCTAAAATTATTAGACTGCAGTGCGAAATCCTAGCACGGGTCCACTTGTTTCAATATATTTTAAATAGAGTAACATCATGCAAATACACTGCAAACGATTTTTCTCCATAAACCGTAATGTAACGGAATTATTTCGAGAGTCCCTGTAACAAAATGTAAAGGCTACATACTTCATTTTCAATACCAAACATGCCAAACACCTCATAAACATATATCATTGCATAGAAATCCTACTATATTTATGCCAGTTAGAACACGGACAGACATACAGGTAGACGACAGACAGACAGAGAAACTAAAATACTAAGTAACTAAATAAACTAAGAAAATAATGTACAGTCGTGGAAAAAAAAAGGAACATCCCCCACTAACTCTGCAACAAATTATAGTAGAAGGACGTGACTGGTACCAAGGAAATAAAGTCTACTTTTAAGTGATGTATCTAAAATTTGCTTAAGGGGCCATCGACATATTAAAACCAGCCTAAACTTTAATTTTTTCAATGGCAACACCCACTTTTGACATGATATTTTAAATCTTCGGTTCAAACTATGCCTAGATACAAAATTTTAAGTCATTTGGATGATAAGTTTTTGAGTTATAAACATTCAAATTTTAGAGCTTCTAATGTTAAATTACATTTTCATATTTTTATTAATATCTCCTGAAATTATAATCCTAATGTGCTAACGTTTTGTTTGGTTATAAAACTCAAAACCCAAACATAACTACGTCAAATTTGTAATTTTTTAAATTTTATAATATGAATTATGAATTATGAAATTAATATTCGAAAAAATTATGAATTGCAACCTACAATTTTTTTGATGGATTTATATTTATTATGTCCTGCTTTATGTGTATTCAAAATTTCAATTTTTTTTCCCAAGTAGTTTTCAAATTATGCTTAAAAAACGACAAAATGCTGCTTTAAGGGGCCGTCTATGATGTGCATTAAAGCATAGTTTGAATAGGGATGAGAGCGCTCCGACTCGAAATCCCGATTGACACCACTAAATTTTAATAGTATTTGTTACCTTATTCAAGGATAAAATTTCTGAAATTCTTTACCTTGGAGAATACTATTAAAATTTAGTGGTAAGAATTGATATTCGGGTCGGAGAGCTCTCATTCCTCTTTGAGAAAATATTATACTCATAGGCTGAGATTATAGTGACTTGATAAACTTAGAGATTAAGTCTTACACTATAAACAATGCGTAAACCGTATTTCAATGCTTCGTGATCTTACGTTAAACAACTCTGACAACGACCTGCGATTGTAGTAAGATATAAGATAGCGAGGCACCAGAACCCCAGCCTTTATTAGTATATATATATATATATATATATATATATATATATATATATATATATATATATATATATATACATATATTTCTTTTACTCTTTCAATGTCTGCTTTAAAATTTTTCATTAAAATTACGTAAAATGTATTTGCATGAGATGTATGTTTACGTCATTTATGGAAAATAGTTTCGCTTTTATTTTTAAATTAATAAAGCTCATTTTTGAAAAATATGATCAGTTCTACCTTAGAAAAAACTTAATCATTTTGTTACCTTTACATTCATTTATAGCTTCTTTTCCAGTCTAATAAAGCTATATCGTTTTTTCTGCAGTATATATGTTTGAAGTGAAGTTTATTATAAATGCATATGTGTAGAGTATTTGCTGAAACAAAATGGCCCCACAATTAACTGAAGCAACGAAAGGCCAAATGATTGGCATGTGGCAAGCTGGAAGAAGTTTTCGTTATATAGCTGGGTATTTTCAAGTGTCTCTTCAAACTGTTTCAACATGGATTAATAGGTAAGGTTTATATTGGTAGTTTATTGCGAAGAAAAAATTACAATATTTCTTCTATAACTTTCGTATTTAAATCTATTCGATTAAACAGGCTAATTGAAAAAAAATTACAAGTTATTTTTATGGTTTTCTGATAGGCAAGATTATTTCCCAATCGCTAGCAGTGTGCAAAAAAATCTAATAATAATAATAATAATAATAATAAATAATAAATGTCATATGGCAAGTTTTCTTGCCAGGAGGCATTAATGAGTTAATTGTAAAATTTCAAATGAACTACCAGAATAGGTTTAATCATAGAATTATTACCCCTATTCCGAAGGAGAATAACGGATGTAAAGTTATTCAGATGTCTTTATAACATATATTTAGTTTTAGGTCTTCAAATAAATCGGAATGTAAATTCTGCGAACATATCTCAAAACAAGACACCCCCTCCCCCTCTCGCTAATAAAAAAAAAGCAATGTCTGGATTTATTTTTAGAGTAAAAAGCAACTTATCTGCGTTTTTTTTTTGTTATTTTTTTTTTGTTATTTTTACTTTGTTTCATTACGCTGCTTTATACTATTTTTTTTTAATTCTAAATTTTGTATCTGTCAATATTATTCACGTTTGCCAATAAACTAAAGAAAAGGCGAGTTAAATAGATGCAAAATCTGAGAAAAAGCATTATAAAAGCACCTGTAAAATTCCAATCACATTTACATATTCTAAGACTATTTTAATTACAAATAATCTTATGGTTTTTTAATCCCTTCGTGACGAGAGTCTATTACAGAATTTTTAATAATTTACCACCGGTTTTTCAAAAAAGAAATTTTCGTCTAATTGAATTGTGGAAATGCTAAGATATAATAAGGCAAAGCTTGCAATAAAAAATAACTGGTGGGAAAAATCGAGGATTCTGAGCATCTTATGCGTCACGCATACGTGTCGCTCGTCCCCAAGGGGTTAAAATCGGATAATTCAACACTTGTAAACATTATCTTACAGCATATAACAATAACCGAAACTTATTAAGTGAGTAAAATGGTCATATCGGTAAAACATAATACATTAAAAGGTGACATTCTGCAGCATTTCAACAATCGAGTACCGAACTTCAATTTGGATACAGCCCCTTAAATATGCTCATTATAAAGTAATTAATTTCTCAGAAACTAATCGTAGGAATTTAATGAAATTTGGTATCTAGGCATAGTTTGAACTGCAGATTTCAAATATGTTGTCAAATTTGGGTCTTGCTATTGAAAAAAACAAAGTTTGGGTGTGTTTTTATATGTATATGGCCGCCTAAGCAAATTTTATATACATCACTTAAAAGTAGACTTTATTTCCAATCGTTTGGTACCAGTCACTTCCTTCTACTATAATTTGTTGCAGAGTTAGTGGGGGTGTTCCGTTTTTTTTTCCACGATTGTACGTATGTATAGCAATATGTATAAGATGTGTCCAATTGAAAAGTGAACAGCTGACGTAGCGACGCTGTCAAAGTTTCCGAACTGGTTTTCCATTTGATTTTGGCTTCGCGCAGGTTTAGTGACGCAGTAGACAAAGATGCGTCGTTTGCAAAGAAGTTGTGGGTAACTGATGGTAAAAATTAAGGTGGACAAGATGGAATCTCCCGGAGTCTTGCAAAGCGTTAATGCGTTTTTGGTGGTTGAAAGGGCAACGAAAACAGACATTCTTTGCCAAATGAAGCATGTTTATGGTGAACACTGTTTAGGCCGTACAGCTGTGCACAACTGGTGCAAGAGTTTCAAACATGGCAGACAGGCAGTCAAGGATGCACCGACACCAGGCCAGGTTCAAGATAGAGAAGTCCAGGCCTGTCTTCTTGTGATTTCCCCCTCTTCGGGCCACTTAACCCTTTTTATCCTGACGGTACTTATAAGTACCACTTTAATAAAACACCTATATATTCGTAATATGACCATTTTTGCTAACGGTATTCACAATGGCACAAAGAGGGTATTTCTGACAGCAGGCAGGAGATAGCAAATTCAAGCACATATCCTCTTTCTTTGCATTGTAGGGATTTTACATTTGCCACGATACATTCGAAATCCATTTTGCAATAGAATTGACATGCATGTTGCACTTCATTTGAGTAATTTTAGTGGTTTATTACTGGTTATTTAGTACTATTATTTTCTATTGTTTTCTATACTCTACAGGTGAACATTTCCTATATTTTATTTGAAGTTTACTATTTGAAATTTACCATTTTATTTTATATCATAGGGTAAAAAAATTATGGTGGTTACAGTTGCATAATTAACCACTAAAACACTATAAAATTATTTTCCTCTTTCCTATGTTTATTCTGCACCAAAACTTATCCAATGATGCAAAAATACAATTAAAAAGTAGCTGCAAAATTAATTCAGGATATAAAGGGTTAAGAAGGCACTCCGAGGACAACGGTTTACTTTGGAAGACGAAGTGAAGAATAGGATATGAACATTTTTCCGACATTAACCCCAAGAGTTCTACGCCAGGGGACCTACTGGTGACACAATGGGACAAATGTCACAGGAAATGCAGTGATTATTACTTTCTTCTATCTTTACATTGGATTCATGAAAATTTTCGACTTCCGGTTTTCTACGGATTTATACGTTTCAGAAGGTCCTGAACACGATTTGACTATTTTTAGAAAATGTCTGTCTGTGACTCTATCTGTCTGTCTGTCTGTGACAAAAAATTTTGTGGACGCTCTATCTCAAGAACTAATGTACGAATTTTAATAAAACTTTATATTCAGTTAGCCTCTGATATAAATTGGTGCTGATTAGTTTTTGGAGAAAATCACCCGACAGGTGGCGCTGCTATGCTGTATTTTTTGCGATTTCCGCAATAGCTCTATCTCAAGAACTAATGCACTTATTTTCATGAAACTTCAGGTTCAGTTAGACCTTGACATAAATAGACGCTGATTACGTTTTTGTGCAGATATCCCAACAGGTGGCGCTTCTATTTCACTTTTTACTCGATTTTTACGATAGCTATATCTCAAGAACTAATGCACAGAATTTCATCAAACTTCATATTCGGTTAGACCTTGATATAAATAGATGCCGCTTACGTTTTGGTGTAAATTGTCCAACAGGTGGCGCTGCTATACCACTTTTTTCATTATTATCACGATAACTATATCTCAAGAACTAATGCACCGATTTTCATCAAACTTCAGATTCAGTTAGATGTTGACATAAGTTGTTGTTGATTAGGATTTGGTCTAAATCTACCAACAGGTGGCGCTGCTATGCTGCATTTTGCAGGATTCACACGATTTTAGCAACAGTCATATCTCAAGAACTAATGCACGGACTTTAATAAAACTTTAGATTCATTTAGTTCAGTTTTGTGCTGATTCTTTTTAGTGTATGAGAAATCTGTGTGAGACAGAAGAAAGTTTTGGGATTGACACATCCGACTAGTTTTTAGAGTTGTAATAAAATACTTACTTCTACACTCTGTGTGTACTTTTCATTTGGGCACCCCTTATACATAACGCCACATACATATGCATTTAGTTTGTCACTTAATATGAAAAAAATTGAAAAATAAACTTGAAATAATTGAAACAAGAAACAAAAATCACGCGTAAAGCTTACATTATGAAACACTTTCCAACACATTCAAAAGGCAGTAATAAAATTTCGCTGTTTAGTAAGGTGAAAGACGATGTCTAAGTACATAATTTGGGAAGTTCATAAAACTCACGAAAGCCCAATTTCAGCATTTACCTTTTTAATCGGTAAAGTATCGGAATTGTTATGTGCAGTCCTGTATATGATTTATAGATTTTTATATGTCCTGCATAGTATGCTAAATTAATTAATAAATTAGTAATATGCAAGAAAATAGTTAAATTTAAAGCATTTATAATAGTTATTGCTCATAGACAGTATTGTAACTGAATTATTTTGTGTGTCCCTGTAAATGAATGATAAATGCGATGCACACCCTATTTTACGATACGCATCTTACAGCGTATCTCATTGATGTATATCAATTTCAATATTTTTGACATAGCGTAGCATCATTAACATGCACTGCAAACAAATTTCCTCCATAAACTACTTTGAGTGTACCTGTAAATGAATTACAAATGCTACACACTTCATTTAAATACCGAACATGTCATAGTAAACTTCAATAACATATATCAATTAAATAGCAATTCGAGCGTCTTTACGTGAGTTAGGGTACGGACAGAGAGATAGACGGCTGGACAAACCGAAGTCATAAACACTTTTCAACTATGTTGTAAATAGTTTAAAAGAATTTCATTGTTTAAGTAATAAATATAGTTTTATCAATACCTTACCTCTTTTTAAAAGCCTATTAATATAACTAAGAATAAAGTTTTCATTATTGAAATGCCCAACTTTTTCAGGGCTACAAATAAATGAAATATATCTAAGTTTGAAAGTCATTTAAATGATTTTAAGGACCATAATTTATAAATGGGTCGTTTTCCTATATCTGTTAGTGTTTGTTATGCTAATTGCTCACATAAAATATTTGCTTATAAAAGCATTTTTATTTCCGAAATGATTTTGTCATTACCGTTTTATTTAATGTTGCTATATGTTTGTGATAATAAGCTGAGAAAAAAAATTGTATTTTGAAGTATAATTTTCCGGCTGGGGGAAGAAAAAAAAAAACTCGAATATTTTAAAAGCTTTTTTTTAAACAAATATATTATTGCCTCACCAGCTATTTCTTTCAATTTTATCTTTGTAGTTAAAGTAGTTTGTTTTGTCATCAAAAACTCTTAATTTTAAGATGTACTTTCAAATTTGGTTAATGACATTACTTGAAAGTACCTTTTCAATTGTAATTACATAAGAAATGCTTATAAGTAGAAATTAGTTTGAGTATGAGTTTATAAAAGACAAGTTCGGCTCTTAAAAGGTTTTCATCACTACATATTTGATTCAAAAGTTACTCATATACATAATAGTTGGTTTATTTTTAAAATTTTTTAGTGTAGTTTATATTTTCCCAAAGCTCTTATAAAACACTGTTAACAAATATTCTTTTCCAAAAATCACATTATATTGCTGAAATACCCAATTTTGGACGACAAAATTAATTTAATTGTAGCTAAGTTAATTAGCTCATTTTAAAAGTATTAAAAAACTATCATTTAAAAATGGATCATTTCTCTATATACCGTTTATGTAACGATAAGTACTCATGTAAATTAGTTCTTGATTAAAACGTTTTTATTTCGGAAATGGGAATGCTTGTTTAGTTACAGTTTAGCGTTAGATAATGTTTTTTTGTAGAAACATATACATAGCGATTAAACAAGGTAAACTTTTCTGTTCAAAAATAGTGGTAGAAAACCCCCATAAAAGTTGACGGCTATGCATGTACTTTTCGTTTGTCTTCGGTTGATTTAATTATAACTATTAGACTGAAAAAAGTCCCTCCGGCCTGTACCGGGAGGAAAAGGTATCTTTCCTATATCTTCATTTTAAGATTTTAGCTAATGTTACTCGATTACAGAAGATTCGGTAACACTGAATTTTAATCAGAAACTCGCCAAATTAGTCATTCATAGCCAAGTTGACTTCATTTGCGGAAGCTTATTCCAGTCGCCAAATTTGGCGATATTTGGAATGTCGCCAAGCTTGGCGATAATTTGACACTAACGGATATGAATATATAGTTTTATGCGTATGGTTGGGAAAATTATTTACAACAATGAAAAATAATAATTTACGAGAAATCACATTCACTAACAGACATAAATTAATCCCAGATTTTTTTGTAATCTGCTGTCTTGTTTCAAAATGTCAGGTACCCTAGAATTTCAAACTGCCATATCCCAGCCATTTTTTAAGATAGAAGGCAAAACAAAAAATGCTCCGAAATCCTTGCATCAAGGCCTAACACTTAAACAAAATATAAGGTTAAATTTCTTATTTTTTGTATATATTTTTTAGTTTTAATTCTTTTAGTGGCCGCTATTTTGAAACAAGATGGCGGACTAAGCTGGGCAACGAACTTGGTCGAGAAATTGGTGAGCTTAATATTATAAATACGGGTGCTATGGTATGAAATAGATTATATATGCATATATATATATATATATATATATACAAGCAAGCTACGCTCGCTGCGCTGGTCAGTTTCTACAAATGAACCTTGAAGCAAACAAAATATATCGTTTAATTTGACCTTGTATTTGAAAGCAATCTGTATATTTACCTGGAATATCCTTCCACATTACTGAAAAATGACGTGATTGCGCTATTATATTTTCTAATGTGCAGTCAAAATTTTAGCTGTTAAGGACCAACTCTTTTGTTTGGTCATTTACAGTTAAGGTTTGCTAAAGAATGATAAAACTATATGCAATATACTAAAACCATCACTAA
This sequence comes from Maratus michaelseni, assembly GCA_963931845.1. Classification (NCBI taxonomy): domain Eukaryota; kingdom Metazoa; phylum Arthropoda; class Arachnida; order Araneae; family Salticidae; genus Maratus; species Maratus michaelseni. The sequence goes on along the minus strand of OZ007598.1, from coordinate 110,584,809 downwards.
AAATTATCGAACTAACAATGCAAACTAATTAACAAAATCCATTCATTAGAAGTTTTTATAAAGGCTAATCTTTTATAATCGGGTTCATCTGATTATAGAACTTTTCCACGTAATTCTAAAACAGAACAATATAAAATATACTAAAACCATCCTTACAAATTATCTACTTAACAATGCAAGTCGCAAAAAAATACGCCCAGTAAAAACTTTCAAAAAGGCTAATCTTTCGGAATCGGGTTCTCCTGACTGTATAACCTTCACACAACTGTTTGACTAAGCAGCGTAGAACAATATGTAGTACATTAAAACCATTCCTGAAATAGCATCTGACTAACAATACAATTCTCATCAAAATCCGTCCCGTAGAACTTTTTCAGAAGGCTAATCTTTCATAATCCGAATCAAATACTGAAAAAGCTAATATTTGTTAAAAAAAATATCACCTGATTTTCGAATTTCCCCCTATAATTCCTTTCCTTTTTTTTTTAAATAAAATTAATAACAGATTTTTCTTTTATTTTTCCAGCTGTATAGCCATTTCAATTCTTTCTGCATAAAAAAAAAAAAAAAAAAAAAAAAAAAAAAGACACCTTTTGGCTTAAAATCAAATTGTTTAGGATCAAAAGTAAAATCAAAATCGCCAAAAACAAAAGATAAATCGCGAAATATTGTTTCGATAGCAATCTTGCCCCTTGAATAATTTTTTAAGCATTGCGAACATTCCCAATCATGTTTAAATTAAATATTTTCGTTTTATAATATTCTCTCATCAAAACTCTTTTTTCTTTCTTTTTCTTTTTTTTAATTAATTTAACACAGTTTTTCTTTTATTTTTTGAGATGTATAGCCTTTTCATTTCTTTCTGCAACAATAATGATCGCCAAACAAATAGCAATGGTAACCTTTTCGGCCAAAATAACAAAACTTTCCATCATAATTCAATAACTAATCTACGTAGAACGTCGTGTTATATACTAAAACCTTCCCTGAAAAATTATCTCTCGAACAGTGCAAGTTCCATCAAAATCCATTCGGCAGAACTCGAGTTATAAAGGAACAGAACGAAATTTCCGTTTGTGTTTTATATATATACTAGGGGGCCTACCCCCTGCGAGCTACGCTCGCCAACCCCCGCTCAGACTTAGAGGCCTCTAAAAACATGACAGCGTGCTTTGTTTTAAAAATATTGGTAAATCTGTAATTGGGTTGCCATGCTTTTAACGTTTTAATCGGGTATTTTTTTTTTGTTATCATGGCTGTTGCGACAACTGACGACTGTTTTCGGGATTGATAAGTAAAATCAATTACACCTTGAAAACCAGCTTGTTTAAAATGGTTAGGTTTAAATTGTGGCTACCTCTCAGACTTTTATAACAACGATCTGTATTCTATTCTTCCTTTGCGTTTAAGGATGAGAAAAATTCCATCTGCTTGTGAATAACATTAAGAACCACGGTATTGAAAAGTACTATGTTATAGACATTTTCAGTAACACGTTTTAATTTTCTCTCTATTTTAGTGCACCATCATGCGTATTTTCATGTTATTTTAAATATGTAAATTATTTATATTAATTAATATGTATATACGAATTTTCTAATAATTATTTATCATACAAAATTAATTAAATATTTTTTGCATGCATGCCTGCATTTATTCGGCATCAATTGATGAGATATTTAAACAAATTTGCTATCCGCGATAATTTTACACCATGTTATGTCACTTGAATATTGTCCATAAGAAAATCGGGTACTTTTCCAGTATAGGATCCTTTGCTTTTAGGTTTGGCGTAATTCGAGTTTCAAAAACGGATAGATTCGTTAATATACATATATTTGTTGCCAAAAGTTATGAAAACAAACCCAATGAACTTTTGGTGCTTTTCTATTATAGGGCTCTTGACGCTTTTTTAAAAAGCTTGGCGCAATTCGAGCATTAGAAAGTGAGATTTGGTGCCAAATGACATAAACAGCCATGGAAAAAAATTCGACGATTTTTTTGTTTATATGCGTATTTTAATTATACGTATATTATTATTGTTTTTTCTATACAAATTACTTCTGATTATATATAAAATAGGATAAATGACATTTTACGCTAAACAAATTGTATAAATATTGAAAAAATGCTTCTGTATACGAAATGACAAAGTGAATAGGTTGACAGAAAGTATGTTGCCAAATTTCCTTTTCCGCCAAGGCTATTTTCTCTGTTTCGTCATATACTGGAAAAGCACCGAACTTTTATGCTTGTTTGTACATGTATTTATATGTATATATACAATTTATTTATAATTGTCTTTCAATTTACCTCTTTTTGTACATAAAAATAGATAAATGGCTTCTTTATATTAAATAAATTGTATAAACATAAATGACGTATTTACCTAAATGACGTCATTTGGACGAATTTATTCAAAATATTTTCAGTTTATAAATTAAATTAACTGCTGACAGACGATTGAATCCTGACAATAGAAATGTGATTTTTTTTTTTCAAATTTTCCTGTAAAACATAATTTAACACAATCTTGTCTTCAATTTTGATTGAAATAAAAAATAAATTCAAATTCAATTTGAAAATGACGAATAAAAAGAAATCAATATTCCCTATCGGGATCCTTTTCATTTTTTTCCCTTTTTTGTCACAAAAAACTGAGTCATTAGTTGCCATCATTACAGAAATGTCAGTAAAATTAGAAAAAAAAAATAATATCTCGAAAACTAATTCGAATTTCAAAATTCTATTACCAGTTTCGACATCCGCGGATTTTTATGGACAATTGGTATTAATTTCACCATCAAGCGTTTAATATTTTATTAAAAATAGCTCTGAAACACAATCAGTCGTTTAATCAGTCGTTTCATAAAATCGTTTCATAAAATCGTTTCACAAATTCGTTTCATTAGGATTTTATATATATAGGGTAGATTAGGATTTTATATATATAGGGTAGATATGATTAAATTATGTAAAAAATGAAATTATTTACGACATCACATTAAAATCCTCAAAAATTACAGTATTTCTCCACTGTTTAATGGATGTTATTATACATATAAACCTTCCTCTTGAATCACTCTATCTATTAAAAAAAACCGCATCAAAATCCGTTGCGTAGTTTTAAAGATTTAAGCGTACATAGGGATATAGGGACAGAAAAAGCGACTTTGTTTTATACTATGTAGTGACTAGCAAGCTACGCCCGCTGCGCTGGTCAGTTTCTACAAATGAACCTTGAAGCAAACAAAATATATCGTTTAATTTGACCTTGTATTTGAAAGCAATCTGTATATTTAGCTGGAATATCCTTCCACATTACTGAAAAATGACGTGATTGCGCTATTATATTTTCTAATGTGCAGTCAAAATTTTAGCTGTTAAGGACCAACTCTTTTATTTGGTCATTTACAGTTAAGGTTTGCTAAAGAATGATAAAACTATATGCAATATACTAAAACCATCACTAAAAATTATCGAACTAACAATGCAAACTAATTAACAAAATCCATTCAGTAGATGTTTTTATAAAGGCTAATCTTTTATAATCGGGTTCATCTGATTATAGAACTTTTCCACGTAATTCTAAAACAGAACAATATAAAATATACTAAAACCATCCTTACAAATTATCTACTTAACAATGCAAGTCGCAAAAAATACGCCCAGTAAAAACTTTCAAAAAGGCTAATCTTTCGGAATCGGGTTCTCCTGACTGTATAACCTTCACACAACTGTTTGACTAAGCAGCGTAGAACAATATGTAGTACATTAAAACCATTCCTGAAATAGCATCTGACTAACAATACAATTCTCATCAAAATCCGTCCAGTAGAACTTTTTCAGAAGGCTAATCTTTCATAATCCGAATCAAATACTGAAAAAGCTAATATTTGATAAAAAAAATATCACCTGATTTTCGAATTTCCCCCTATAATTCCTTTCTTTTTTTTAAATAAAATTAATAACAGCTTTTTCTTTTATTTTTCCAGCTGTATAGCCATTTCAATTCTTTCTGCATCAAAAAAAAAAAAAAAAAAAAAAAAAAAAGAAAGACACCTTTTGGCTTAAAATCAAATTGTTTAGGATCAAAAGTAAAATCAAAATCGCCAAAAACAAAAGATAAATCGCGAAATATTGTTTAGATAGCAATCTTGCCCCTTGAATAATTTTTTAAGCATTGCGAACATTCCCAATCATGTTTAAATTAAATATTTTCGTTTTATAGTATTCTCTCATCAAAACTCTTTTTTCTTTCTTTTTCTTTTTTTTTAAAATTAATTTAACACAGTTTTTCTTTTATTTTTTGAGATGTATAGCCTTTTCATTTCTTTCTGCAACAATAATGATCGCCAAACAAATAGCAATGGTAACCTTTTCGGCCAAAATAACAAAACTTTCTATCATAATTCAATAACTAATCTACGTAGAACGTCGTGTTATATACTAAAACCTCCCCTGAAAAATTATCTCTCGAACAGTGCAAGTTCCATCAAAATCCATTCGACAGAACTCGAGTTATAAAGGAACAGAACGAAATTTCCGTTTGTGTTTTATATATATATGATTAAATTATGTAAAAAATGAAATTATTTACGACATCACATTAAAAACCTCAAAAATAATAGTATTTCTCCACTGTTTAATGGATGTTATTATACATATAAACCTTCCTCTTGAATCACTCTATCTATTAAAAAAACCCGCATCAAAATCCGTTGCGTAGTTTTAAAGATTTAAGCGTACATAGGGATATAGGGACAGAAAAAGCGACTTTGTTTTATACTATGTAGTGATGTCACCTTTTCACTCGTATCACATTATTTGTTTTGTAAATCGCAGTATCTGGGCGAGGGTTTCCACCGAGGAACTTGCAGTCGGGCGCCGAGATTCCACTTTATAGTGTGCGTACAGAATGCAAATAAGAGGCAGTCGGTTCCAGTTCACTTTTTATTCGAAATCAAAAGGAAAATGACCATGCTTTAATAATTACGATGCTAATTCCGAACATGATGATTTTAATACCGTGGAGAAACTTGGTGACTTAATTTAATATTTTAAAAAGACTTTTTGTTCTTACAGGCAGTCGTTTTTCTATCGGCAGCCAAGGAGAGTTATTCCATCGTCGTGAAGTACGCGTCGGGGTTACATGTACAACCGGCTCCAGGAATAAAACTAACTCTACGCGGGAAACTCCGCGTATATCTATTATCTAACGCCCCAGAATACATTTTCATTAAAAAGTCTTTCGACCAATCAGCGCTACGGGACTAAATTCTCCGGCGCTCTGATTTCGAAGCTATTAGACCGTAAGCTGAAAAAATGCGGGAAAAATATTTCTAGAACATTACCGAACAATCTAATTCCTTCGAATAAATAATAAGAAAAAAAATACGTAGGTTTTACCGAGCATGGGCAAGATGCCAAGATAATATTTTACATTGAGACTGAAGTTAGCTTTCATAATTTTGAGAAAGAATATTGTTTTGTCAGAAAACATAGGGAAATAAAAATAAAAAAAATAAAAAGACATAGGTTGTTATTTCAAGAGAGTTAAAATATTTTTAGCAGGGAGATTGATGTTTAAAATAATTAAATTCTAGGATGCATTTATTTAATGAAACAAAAGTGCGTAATTTTAATAGAACAGCGCGATCAGAGCCCTTTTTTTAAGGAAGATGAATTTAGAATAATGGGATTTACACAGAATTATAGCTTTGATGAGGCCAACGGCGAAATTTTTTTTTAATTTGTTTCACACACACACACACACACACACACACACACACACACACACACACATATATATATATATATATATATATATATATATTTAAACGGAGGGTGGTTTTGTGGTCTGGGGTTCATGATTGGCAAAAATATACCGAAATTTTTCGGATTTGCTTTCCTCCAAACGGCTGCAATAGGTAGCTTTTTACTTTTTGTACTGAAAGCTACCTAAAATAATCCGTCAAGCAATTAGAGATGTAGGATATAATATACGCATGCATATAAATATGCGCATCACGCTAAAAATAGATGCATTTGACTTTACGATAATTAGAAAGGAAAATTAGAAGAAGAAAATATAACTTGAAATAAATTATAAATTTATTTCATTGCTTTATATAATGCAGATATTTATTAGTCAATATTTTAACTTTTTTTACATGCTGGTAACTCATCAAGAATAATATTTCCATTGCTGAAATATCCAATTTTTTGAGGATTATAAATATATGAGATATAGCTAAAGTTTGAAAGTCATTTAAAAATATTTTAAGGAGAATTATTTGTAAATGGATGTCGTCTTCATATACCGTTAGTTTTTTCTACAATAAATTGCACACATAAAATATTTCTTGATAAAAACATTTTTATTTCTGAAATGGGAATGTTTGTATCATTATCGTTTACTTTAATGTTGCATTATGTTTGCGGTAACTTGCTGATAAAATAATCAAATGTACTTTTAAGAATAAATTTTTGTAGAAATATAAAAAATAAAATTTTTAATAGTATTTTTGATGGTTATTAAATTCCGCGATTTATTTTAGTTTCCTTGCGATTGCTTTCGGTTTTTTTTCATTTCTTCACGACTTTGATCAAGTATAAATAAATGCACTGTAGCTAAGTTTGGAAAGTCCTTATAAAATTACTTTAAGGACACTATTTATAAACGGATCATTTCTCCATGCATCGTTAGTTTTTGTAACAGTAACTGTTCATATAAAATATTTCTTGATAAAAATGGTCTTTCTGAAATGGCAATGCTTATACTGTTATCGTTTTTTTAAATGTTGTTTTATGTTTGCGGGAATAAGCCATGTAAGAAATCTAGTGTACTTTGGAAAAAGAACTTTCAGTTTCGAGAAAAAAAAAGAATATTTGAGCGTCTTTTTGAATATTTTGAATGATATTTTGTAATGCTTTATGATTACTTTAAACTTTTCTTTATTATTAAAGTAATTTGGTTTCGGGATAAAATGTTTGGTTATTAAGCTATTTAAGTGGTAAGGTAAGTATGATAATGACAAATCATTACAAGCTAGTGTTTCTTTTAAATTGTAATTACATAAAAAATGCATAGATGTAGAAATTAATGTGAGTATATAAAAAGTTCGTCTTTTAAAATATTTTTCATCACTACATAATTGATTGAAAATATATTCATTTAAAGTATGATTCCCGTCAAACCGAATTACCGGAGGTATGAGAAGTTAACTCCCATTAAATGAGAACAGGTGGGTAAGTGTGATCGAGGATAGCACAAATGGTTTCGTTTAACATTCCTTTCAAAACACTTTATCCTTTCTTTAAAAAATCCAAATAAATTTCACTTTCCAAAAAAAAGGTCACAATTTTTATAAAGTAAAAATTTACCGGTCTATTTTTCTAGTTTTTTCGAAAATCTGAACCGTTCCGATAGCGGGCGGAGCTCTGTGTATCTGTCATGTGGACTAAATGCGATATTATAAAAAAAATCAATTTCAAAATTAAACATGTTGTATAGAGACCTTCAAAATGTTAAATTATGCGAATATTTCCATAATCGGGTTTTTATCATGATTCAGTGCGTTCCTCAAACTCATATGACGTTAAAATCACTTGCTGATGTCGTATATATTTGCTTTCTCTATTACTCACATTGCTACTCTCTTTGTATTATTCTCAAACATTTGAAAAAGTCCGTTAAACTTCCAATATGACGTCAAATTTTCTTTTTCATTCTCTAATGACATCATATTAACCTGCTTTCTGTACTTACACATATCCTTGAAGATTGAAAAATGTTTGAAATTTCCGTTTTATTACCAATGTGACGTCATATTAATCTTTTTTCAATTGGTGAAACTTTTTATTTCATTTTCATTTTTCACGTGGAAATCTTTCAATAGAAAATTAATTATTGTAGAAAGAATTTTATTGTGGATTTTTAATTGTTAGCGACTGCTATAACGAAAAACGTTTAAATTTAATAGGAAAAGGCTGTTAGAATTTTGGTTTTTTATCTCTCTATATTAAAATAATACGATTTTTTCCAATTTTAATATTTTGAGCTTCATAGTAGGTATTTAGCTATAAGTACACACATTTTCATGCCTGTAAGTTATATAGTTTCTGAGAACTGGCGCTATGACAGACAGACAACGTAGCGGCACGAATAGGATTTCGTAAGATGAACGAAACCTTAAAAACTGAAAAGACACCGAATAGTTCAACATTTTTATTGAAAGGCACATTCAGTAAATACAATTAAAAGTTTCATATGTCGGAAAGGCTTTTAATTTTTCTTTAATAATTTTACTGTCAAGTATAATTGTCGGAGATATGGGAAGTACATTTCCATTAAATAAGGAAAAACAGAAAAGTATTGTGAATAATGGAAAAAATTTATTGAAAGACACCACTTGGTAAATAAAATTAAAAGTTTTTCATGTCGGAAAGGCTTTTAATTTTTCTTCAAAAAAAACTCTCTAGTATAAGGTAGAAAATGAGGCTACCAAATGCCTCTTGGAAGGCAGGCTCATTTCTAGCACACACCACTTGGTAAATAAAATTAAAAGTTTTTCATGTCGGAAAGGCTTTTAATGTTTCTTCAAAAAAACTCTCTAGTATAAGGTAGAAAATGAGGCTACCAAATGCCTCTTGGAAGGCAGGCTCATTTCGAGCACACACCACTTGGTAAATAAAATTAAAAGTTTTTCATGTCGGAAAGGCTTTTAATTTTTCTTCGAAAAAACGGTCTAGTATAAGGTAGAAAATGAGGCTACCAGATGCCTCTTGAAGGCAGGCTCATTTCGAGAACACACATAATATCACTTATAGAATACACTTCCCATACATTGCTGAGATACGTGAACGATAGCTCATTTTGATTGCAGCATACTTTTTATATTAGACGAATAACATTGATTCTAAACTTAAGTTTTCTTTCGAAGTTGAGCAGAACAGAACAGTCCCCTATTTGTAAGTACTATTCATAAGTCCCCTCCCCCCCCCCACACACATACAGTTACGACATAGAATGTACTGTTTATTGAACACCAACGACAGCCGATCAATCAACTATATCGCAAAATGCCCAAATCCTTTTTCGTACAAAGTTTCTGCATTTAATTATTTTATTAAGAGAGCCTTCAAAGTCTGTACCCCCGATCATTTAAGAATTAAACTGAACTAAATACCGTGGTACCACAAGAAATAACGGATATAAAAAAATATATATAAATAGATTAATTCTGAAGATGGATAGTAAGAAGATAATAATCTTCAGGGAAGAAAATTCCAAATATCTACAGGGTGATTCATAATGAATGGGACAAAAAGAAAACATGATTGTGAACGTTGTAATTAATATATTTAGAAAATTCAAATTTACCTCAAAACTACATTTATTCAAGTTTCTACAGGTGTTCAATATGTGCCCCTCCGGTGACACAACAAATGCCTACACGGTAATCAAGCTCCTGCCACACTCGTGATAGCATATCCCTTGTGATGGAGTTCACCACTGCAGTTATCCACTGTATACCGTTGTCTGAGGGACAGCCAGTTCTGCACCTGCACGTCGCTTTGATTTTGAGGGACTCCGTAAAAACGAATGACGAATTCTTTCAACCACTTCAGGTTTTGTTTCTTTTCGTCCTGGGCTTTTGTTCTTTCATAAGCAGCCGGTATCCTGGAACTGCTTCACCCACTTGCTTATGTTATGCCGATGCGGTGGTTCTTTACGAAATTTCGTGCGAAAATGTCTTTGCACAACAGGTACCGAGGAGGTTTTGGCATATTCGAAAACGCAGTACGCTTTCTCCTGCATGGACGACATTTGGTTTAACAGCGCCTCTAGCGGCGAGTTCATCATTCGATGATTTTTCCTTGTTGCCAAATAAAACTTGTATAATTGTAGTTGCAGAATAAATTTGTTTCGGCTGAATAAATCCATTACGGCAGTCACACTGCGCTATTCTTTTTGGCCTGTTCATTATGAATCACCCTGTATTTTACAAAATTTTTGTAGGTTCTTTGAAGGATTTAAATATATATTGAACAAATTCAATATTTGTCTTATCGTAAACCCCTCTCTAAAATCTAAAAACATAGTCTGTAGAAAGATATATCTAATAGAACCCGACCAACTATCAGATGCATATGAAGTTACTTTCACCAAAGCCAATGAAACATTACAATATTATATAGCGTTGACACAGAAAATTTAAAACGAGAATGAAAGAACATATATCAGATATATAATATCGAATACAACAAGGAAACTACAGCATTAGCCAGACTACATAGCATTATAGATTTATAGCATTATACAGACTATATAGATTAGTTTTATAAACAGTAAAATAATATATCCATTAAGACTTTATTCTCCTTCTATTATCCGCAAATCAATAGAAATCTATATGCACAACGAGATCATATGCAATGAACCAGCCTCGTTTGTGATTTCTAGAATTTGGTGCGAGATGCTGAATAAGTTTAAAAATAAGATATTAAATCACGTTTATTGATGGCCATTTTTGTTCATGCATCTCCTTTCGTGTTACCCGATGTCTCATGATGTTTGTTTATCAATTACAAATTCAAGGCTCCCAAATGCGCCGCTTTTTGAATACCGGAATTTTCTTTTAAAAAAATTATTTTTAGATTTTTCTTGCAATTTTTGCAAAAACCACCTTCGAAGGTAAATTTTTGAGGAAATGTTGTGGAAACCTACCATGAAATTTTCTGTTAAAAAATATTGGTATTCAGTTGGCGGATCATTTGGGAGCACTGCATATTTCAAATTTGATGAAAAAATAGTTCATGTATCAATTTAGACCTTGAGAATGTCACCGTTATTTTATGTCCATGAAACTAGTCGGTTGTTTATAAATGGTTTTAAGCCTTTATGTTTTCTTAATCACATTTAGTATATAAATTTTATTTTAATGATAATAAGTGATTTTCTTCTTATATGATTCTACCAATTTCGTTGAATTGTACGTTATAAAGACTGTAATGTTTAATGTGACTGTCTATCTCTTCAGAGTTAAAAAAAGAAGTGGTCGCCGTGAACGAAAAAAAGACAACTTCTGAAATGTCAATCATATTATTATAAAGCACAAATGTACATATGAACTACGCTGACGGTATGACGATGTGGACAACAATGTGATTAAAATGTACGAGACTTACAAGAACGAAGCTAATTCTTCAATTAAAATTAAACAATCGCAATATTATCTCTATGGGAAAAAATATAAATTTGATCCACGCACTCCAGGGACTGGCCGGGATCTGTCCAAAGAACTTTATCTTTGTTTGTCAATGTGTAACTATAGTCCAGTTTTATAACTCTGCATATTGTAGTACTGCTGCAATCGTGATCACAAATTTGATGCAATTTGCTTTTTTATCCTGGTATGGTTGGATTCTCCCACAATAATACTAATTGTATTTTCAAGAAATTTTAAAGTGTGTGAAATTATTTACAAATGACACTTTTTTACATCATCATCGTTTTCATTGCTGAAATATCCAATTTTTGAAGACAAAACGCAAATGAAATACATTCTCATTATTTTTAAATGAATCATTTTTCTATATAAGGTAAAGCTAGGATAGTCTGCGCACGATTCAAAAGAATAGGAATAAAAAATCTAAATATTAATTTTTTGCTAAACAATCGATGAATAATTTTTACTTTATTTGTTTTTTTATGTATTTCCATTGCTATTTTGTTGTTATATTGCAATTTAATGGAACAGTTGTAATAAACTAAGAAAGTTATTTTGCGCAATCTCTCCTTACAGGGTTGGTGTGATTGCGCACATGGGTAGGAGAGATTGTTACTAATAATAACTACAATTAAATTGTTAGAAATAATAATTACACTTAAATGACATTGCTGTAAGGTTTTTGTGAACAAATTGTATTGTATTGGGAGTGAATATTTCAACCTAATGCTTGAAGAATCAGAAAAAGGAAATAATTTTAAAACGATTAAAAAATTTTAATTAAAGGAAAAAAAATAAAGAATCAGAAAAAGCAAGTCCAGATAAGATTACAAAATAAAATTATGTAACTTAATAACACGTTTAACTTAAAATTAGTCCATTTTCATTTTTTATGCAAATTTACCAATAAGCTGCGTAATCTCTCCTAGCATTGAAGCTAATAGGCACAATGCGCCATCTCTCCTAAGTAGCAGATGCGCAAACTCTCCAATTTCGGCAGGAGAGATTGCGCGGCCTTTTATTTAAACATGGGCGCTAATAAAACGAACCGTTGATGTTCACATCGTTAGTCTAGATTAGTAGATTATAAGAAATCGTTTAAGTTAAAAATATTTTGTACTGCTGACATTGTATAGAAATTCTGATGAATAGCTATGAAAATTCAAGCACTTACTTTGGGAAAACAAAACAAAATAGCAATGTTTTATCTTTGATGCTCAAAACAATCAACGTGCACTTTCAAGTAGACGCTCCACTACTGCTGTTGTACAACTACCTGAAGTCGCTGCGTGCGCACTCTACTCGTTCTCCCCGAATCTCTATTTGCGCAATCTCTCCGACCGCGTCATCTCTCCTGGGTTTACCTTACCTTTAATGTTTGTAATGACAATTGCTCACATAAAATATTCCTTCATTAAAACATTTTTATTTCTGAAATGGCAATACTTATGTCGCTATTGTTTACTTTAATGTTGTTTTATGTTTGCGGTATTAAACCGAAGAAAAAATCAAATGTACGTAGTTTGAAAGTCATTTAAAAATATTTTAAGGACCATTATTTATTTATTAATGGGTCATTTCGCTCTATACCGCCATCTTTTTTAACAGTAATAACTCACATAAATTATTTCTTGATAAAAATATTTTTATTTCTGAAATGGCTATGCTTCTGTCGTTATCATTTACTTTATTGTTGCCTTGAAAAAATCAAGTGTACGTTGAAAAAAAAAATCCGATAAGGAGATAAAAAGAGCCGAATATTTGAATTTTTTTTTAAAGATGTTACTATTGACACAAGATTGCTTAGTTTTTTTTTTGTTTAAAAATGTCTGTTTTTCCATTAAAAATGTCCAGTTTTTAACTTCTACTTAAAATATGATAATGCCTTTTCCTTACAAACTAATATTATTACATAAAAAAATATTATTCTTAATAATAATGGACATCCTTTCTATTTGCAATCTCTCACGTAATCATAAACATTTCATCGAAACACCAATTAAAAAATAATCATCGCTCAATAACCCGGAAACTCATAATCAAGAGTTGCAGCAAAAAGATGAAAGAAAGAATGCCCTTGAAATTACGTAACGTTTTTTCTCCAGTGTATTTCCCAATGGAAATAACTTTTACTGCTTTTTTATGTAATCATTGGTGATATGAACTTTCTACGTTGACTAAATAACTTTTACTATTAATTCTATTTTTTTTATGATGTGACACCATGTACAAAGAACTTCCTAATGCTGAAAAAAATAAATGAATCTCTAACAAATCCTTAATTGTTAAATTAAACTTAAATTAAATGTATTATGTAGTAAATTTAATTTAATCAATATTAATTATATTTTGATAAATAAAAGCCTTTCCAATTTATTTAACAACACCGTATTTGTGTGATTAATTAGTGCTATACCTCTGGATACTACCGTACCATATTGGATACCTTCTATGGATACGCATTGATGCTACACTGGTGTGCAAAACTTAAGACACAAACACTAAATGCCAATTTCTGAACACGTGAGTGTTCAAAAGGAAATTCTATAAAGAGCAAGAGGTACTACCCTAATAGCACGGCCAGTCGATGTGAAGTCCCCTTGACGTCACACATGGTTAGAAGTATCACAATCGCTACGGTGAATCAAAATATGGGATATTTAACTGTCTCATTATTACTCTCAAATGATTGTTAACACTGAAAAGTGACTGTGACTGTCGCTTTGTGATGGGTCACAAGATCACATTACAATGAAGTCACCTTGTAATTCTCAAGTAACTGTCGGTTGAAGACTGAACTTTGAAGTTATTCTGGGCATTGCATTGTGATGAGTCGCCAAATAATGTCACAATGAAGTCGCATGGTGACTTTCCGGTGATCGACACTCTATTGTGAAGTCATCATTGCACTCCTTTGTGAAAAGTCACCAGATGATTTAATTTTCTGTTACTTGAGAACTCGTCACAGAACAGCTATCATGATGACTTTACAATGGAGTGTCAAAATGACAGTCACATGAGAGTGACAAGATGACTTCATTGTAAACTTGATTGACTTCATGTTCTGGTGACTCGTCAAAAAGCAGCAGTCATGGTGACTGTTCAGTGGAGGGACCAAATGAGAGTAAAAATGAGACGAATGAAAGATATCACATTTCTGTTCATTGTAGTGACTATGACAAATGTGACCATTTGTGATGTTAAGAAGACTTCACATCGACTGTCTGTTCTGTTCGGGTAGTACCTATTTTCTACACTCGCTGTTTATAGAATTTCCTTTTGAGTACTCACGTGTTCAGAAATTAGCATTTTGTGTTTGTTGCTTAAGCTTTGCACACCAGTGTACTACTCACTTGAAGAATACAGGCAAGTGATATCTTACCTTATCGTCTGTGGTTTTCCAATGAAAAGAAATTAAACGAATTTACTCAAAATAGATTTTAATTGATATTTAGAAGTGTAAATATCAAGTGTAAATATCAAGTGTAAAGTAGGAATAATAAATTTTTTTTAGAAATTCTAAAAGCTAATTTTTTTTTTTTTGCGTTTGTGTCCGAAATTTCACGTTTCTAGGTGGAATAGTTTATGAGATAAGGGTGTCTTTGAAAACGTTCAGTCTATTATTGCCATTCCAATGCTCTGAACCCTTACCCCTCTTCTGGAGTTTCAGAATGAATTTCTTTTGCGGTGTGATTAAATTCTATGCTTTAGTTGAATATTCTTTTTCCATTAACGAGTGGGTGTTTTAAGCATTTAATTAATATATTGCGTTAATGAAGACATTTTCAAAATTTTATGATTTCCAGTGTGACAGTAGGTATTCAGCTGTAAGTACACAAAATTTCAAGTCTCTAACTTATACAGTTTCCGAGAATGGACTCTGTGACGGCAGACAGAAAAGCGAGACGAATAGGGTTTCGTGATATGAACGAAACTCTAAAAACGCGTAAAAAATTCTAAACTTTTACTTTAAACATTAGTTGAACATATTGAAGTGTCTTTAGGAAGAGGATAAATGTTGCACAGACTTTAAGAAGGTAATTATTTTAGAATTCGTAACTGTTTTTGCACTGAGTGTTTCACTCAGCACTCCTCCTGTGTCTTTAAAGGTAAACTATTTTTTACTTTCTTCTATCTTTAAAAGAAGAAAATATTGGATTCATGAAAATTTTCGACTTCCGGTTTTCGACGGATTTATACGTTTTAGAAGGGCCTGAACACGATTTGACTGTTTTTAGAAAATGTCTGTCTGTGACTCTGTCTGTCTGTCTGTATGTGACAAAAATTTTGTGGGTGCTCTATCTCAAGAACTAATGCACGAAACTTAATAAAACTTTATATTCAGTTAGTCCCTGATATAAATGGGTTCTGATTAGTGTTTAGTGAAAATCGCCTAATAGGTGGCGCGACTATGTTGCATTTTTCGCGATTTCTGCAATAGCTCTATCTCAAGAACTAATACACTTATTGTCATCATACTTCAGGTTAATTTAGACCTTGACATAAATGGATGCTGATTATGTTTTGTTGTAGATATCACAACAGGTGGCGCTGCTATACCACTTTTTTCATGATTTTTACGATAGCTATATTTCAAGAACTAATGCACGGAATTTCATCAAACTTCACATTCATTTAGACCTTGACATAAATAGATGCTGCTTACGTTGTGGTGTAAATAGCCCAACAGATGGCACTGCTATGCTACTTTTTTCATTATTATCACGATAACTATATCTCAAGAACTAATGCACGGATTTTCTTCAAACTTCAGATTCAGTTAGACGTTGACATAAGTTGTTGTTGATTAGGTTTTGTTCTAAATCTCCCTACAGGTGGCGCTGCTATGCTACAGTTTGCAGGATTTGCACGATTTTAGCAATAGTCATATCACAAGAACCAATGCACGGAATTTAATGAAAATTTCGATTCAGTTAGACATTGATATAAATTGGTGCTGATTCATTTTTAGTGTATGCGAAACCTGTGTGAGATAGAAGAAAGTTTTGGGATTGACACATCCGACTAGTTTTTACATTTATTTAATAATACTATTCCTACAAAAGTAAATCCGAATTTTCTTTTATATGTAACACGAATAATCAGAAACAAGAAATGCATAAATCTTATTATATCTTGCATTAGTGCAAATACTTATCAGAAGAAAAATCCTACTGAATGCGTCAAGAATGGTTGATCCATTAACAAGCCGAACAAGATCTTTATAGAGTCGAAACTTGAATGAATTATTTATGTACTAGGCTTTGCTTTCGATTCACTCTCGACAAACTAAATTTTAAGTATTGATTTACTGAAAACATTTTCACTCTGAAATCTTTCTATCAGTGTCCTTAGGATTTATAGAACTTTAAAATGTATGAAGACACAAATTTTCTATATAAAAAGAAAATTTGACAACAAAATTCAAAATCATCAATCACTTCGAATTTTTTCGTTCAAAGAGATAAAATTTAAATAAAGAAATGCAAACAACTTATACAGATTATTTATGTATATGTGTTTTACATGTAAAAACATTTTGACTTAACCTGTCTAAGTACAGCTGACTGAAATGTCTTTAGGCAGACATTAAGAAGTGGCGGGGAGAAACAAACAATTTGCATATTGAATTTTTTTTTTAAAGTCGTAATTCATTTATGTCCAAGTCTAAATTTTTGTTCATGATATTATTCATAGTGCAGATATTTTAATGAAATTTGAGACAAACTTAGTTTTATTTGTGAAAATTGGATCGATACTACAAAAATGCGTTGATATAGCCTCAATCTATGTGTAAAAAATGCTGATCTAGACAATCCATATTTCTGAATGTAATTGATATTATATATGGACTCGCTCACTGAAATTGCTCCCAAAAGTTCTGTCAAGCATTTAATACAAATCAATCGAATGCTGTTGAAATTTTCGTTATAATTTCTTTATTTTTGTGTTACGAACAATAGTAATGTTTCGACTGTAGTGAGACAACTTCTATTTTTGGGTGAAAAAATGGATTTCGACACTTTCCGATTTAAAAATTGCTTGTTGTAGAGCTCCTCATCTGCTTAAAGGTATTTGTATCACCCAGTTTTAACCTGTTAACTGGATAAAGGTGTTTCGACAAGACGAAATAACTAGTACGTACCTACTAGACGGAAGGTACTGTATTTCATTTTTGACACTTTCCAACCTAGTTGAAAAGTGTTTATGACTTCAGTTTGTCTGGCCGTATAGCCGTGCTCTAACTCCCGTAAATGTACTCGGATTGCCCTAAAAATTTTGTATGTTATTGTCGTTGTCTATAGCATGCTCCCTATTTCAACTGAAATGTGTAGCACTTATAGTTTGTTTACAGGGACACTCAAAAGAATTACATTACATTACGGTCTATGGGGAAAAATCATTTGCGGTTTATCTTAATGTTACACAATTTCAAACACATTGTAATTAATATATATAACTAAGGTGCATTACAAGTAGCTTAATATGGAATAGGGTGTGTATAGCACTTATAGTTACTTTACAGGGACATTTAAAAGAATTCCATTACATTACGTCTATGGAGAAAAGTCGTTTGCGGTTTATTTAAATAATGTTTCACTATTTTAAACGCATTGAAAAATTTATATATACCACTAAGTGCATTACAAGAGGCTTACTACAGAATATTGTGTATATAGCAGTTATTGTTCATTGACAGGGACACACAAAAGAATTCTCTACTGTCTGTTAACAATAATTTCTGGAAGTGCGTTTTAAGTTGCTAAACGCGATTTTAAATTTAACTCACTTTTTGACAATTACTTGGTGGTTATAAATTCTGTATATCAGCACAAAGACAGGTAGACAGGTAGACAGGTAGGTCTTGTAGACAGGGCAGCACAAAAGTTCGCGAACACATTTCCGTTTATTGACAGAACCTCCAGAAGGAGAATTTTAAACTGTGCTACCCGTTTCCTAACTGAACTAAAATTTAGCATTCTATGTAGTATATATATAAATCTATAGATCATATACAGGGCTGAATAAAAGTATTAGCATATTTTTTCGAATATTGTATGTGTTGGAAATATATGTTGGGAATTCCTGGAATTGCGTTTTTAAATATGTTATGCGTTTTCCAACTTGTTTACTTAGATGTTATATTTCAGCTTATTAAACGGTAATGATTTGTAAAAATATTTTGAAAGCGTTGGAAAGTGTTACATAATCTATGCTTGACACATGATTTTTCGTTCTTGTTGCTTAATGTGTTGACTGTGTAGGACGCGGCTCCGTCTTTAGTCCTTCATTAGCGGGATGCGGCGGACGCAGATTCGCGTCCTGTACAGACTTTCGTACAATCCATTATTTTTGCTTTGTGAATCACACCGTTTACATTGACTGTGCGAAATTTTATCAGCATATAAATAAAGCACATGGCCGTTATCTAGTTTTATGCTTGTGTGATGCGAATGTATGCGATCCTGCACTAAATGGTATTTACCAGCCCTTTTGTTCTTCATGTTTATCGCTGTTTTTGTTTTTAATAGATCAAAGTACATACACTTACCATATATACTCGTGTATAAGCCGACCCCTAAATTCAAGATTAAAACAGGTTTAATACCAATATTTTACAATAGTTTTCTTCGCCTTAATAATGTACAATAAAATTAGATAAAATAAGGCGTATGAAAAACCATTCTGAATTACTGGTATTAAACTTGTTTTCATCTCGAATTTAGGGGTCGGCTTATACACGAGTATATACGGTAGATAGACGGTCTTAACAATACAAGTCCAAAATTGCAATTTTAGGGGAAAGTGAAAAAACTGTGTACATCTGTTTTTGGTTTAACTGAGAACTACACGCTGTTTCAGTTAATATCAATGTATTTAAGTGCAAAATGTTTTTTGATAGCGTAAAATAATATTTGTTACTGTTTGGTTTTGTGCAGTGAGTACTGTAATATATACAGGGTGTTCCGTTAAAGGGGTCCAATATTAATAGGGGTAATAGAGGAGATCACATGGAGCATAAATCGGTATATAAAGCCTGGTCGGATCTCAATAGTTTTCAAGTTACAGCAAATAGAATGAAAATTCGGAAAATTGTAAAAGAACCCTCATTGCTAAACTATAGATAATGCTACATAAAAACGAAGCACATATTTAGAAAGAGCAGAAAAAATCCTACAAAATGACATCAATTGTATTAAAATAGCAATATTTATTGACGAGTTACAAGCCCTGAAACAGTGAAAAAAGTACGAAATCCAATATACATCAAAATAGTTAATCGTTAATTCCAAAAAGACAACTCTAGCTACAACAAGGAAAATGTAGTAAAATTTGGTCCATTCCGAAAACTTTCGAAAAAGCTTACAATGAACCATATCGGTTTAATTGTGTGAGAGAAATTAATCAGTTTCTTAGTTACAACTCCGCTTTCTTTGACACTAGCAAAGGTTAAACTCCGCCCATCACGATTGGAAACACCGCCTTTTTAATTACTCTCACTATACATTTTCGATCATGCTTCTTCTGAGATGCAACATTTTTAATTATTCAAGAGTTGAATGAACCAAAATAACTTTACAATAATAGTCTACATTTTAAAGTGGTCTTTTATTGATATAAAGCTTAAGTTAAATTCCTTAAAATTAAACTGGTGGTGAAAATTCGGAAATAATTAAAAATATTGCGATTTGTAACTATTCAAGAAGTTTCAGTACATGTTTTACATGGACAATTATTGTATGTATATGTGCATCATAATTTATGATAGGAAATAATAATAACAAATAGCATAATAATTTTATTAATTATAAATTTAAAAAAGACACTAAATTTTAAATTAATTCATACAAACTTTGTAATTTACAATTTGAGTACACCACAGTCTGTGACTTACAAAATACTGTGCCAAAAAGTGTTGAAAATAAAAGAAAAATGATAAATAAAGAATTACATTCCACGTACTTTATGACATATGTGAAGCATAGTCTTCTGGCCTGCGCTGCACAGTTCAATGTCGGAAGGCAGACGAACGGACATTATTATAATAGGTGTTCGAAGTTGCGCCCATTAACAGAATCGCACAGCCGACAGCGACGTCGTAAAGATTGGCGAACACGCCGAAAAACTCCGACGGAGTTGGGAATGTCTCCTGCAGCGACAACGATTCGCGCTAGTAAATCCTCCGGTGTATCCACAGGCGTTTCATACACCAGCGATTTAAGGTGTCCCCAAACAAAAAAGTCTAACGGATTGAGGTCTGGAGAGCGTGCAGGCCAAGCAACAGGTCCACTGCGTCCAATCCATTTCCCAGGATATGTTGAATTGAGGTGATTGCGAACACCTATGAAAAAATGTGCCGGTGCGCCATCGTGCATAAACCACATATTGTGGCGCAATGTTGCTGACACATTTTGCAGTAACTGCGGTAAGATATCCCGTAGGAAAACCAAGTACGTACTGCCATTGAGTACATCTGGGAGTAAATATGGTCCTATGAGATAATCTCCGAGGACACCTGCCCATATGTTCACACTGAACTTTTGTTGTGCGTTCGACGGGAAAACAGTGTGCGGATTTGTATATGACCATGTGTGCATATTGTGCGTGTTTACCACGCCCTCTCTCGTAAATGTTGCTTCATCAGTAAATAAAATATTTTCCAGAAATTGTGGATTATTTTCTGTTACATTAAGCAACCAGCGTACGAATTCTGTCCGCTGAGCAAAATCTGTTACTGATAACAGTTGTACCCGCTGCACATGAAAGGGGTGCATGTTTTCTGCACGCAGAACACGCCACACACTTTGGTGAGAAACACCGACTTCAGACGCAGCAGCTCGTGTACTCGTGGAGGGGTTATCTTTAAAAATATTCAGTACATCTTCTTCCATTGCAGGTGTTCGTACATGTCGAGGTTTCCCTGCATCAATGCTTGCTGTATTAAACGATCCAGTCTCCCGTAATCGTCTATCGATTTTTATGAAGAGTTTCGAACTTGGGCAACGTCTCCTTGGAAATTGCTCACGGTACATGCGCTGTGCTAGACATGCATTTCCATGAGCTTGCCCGTACATCAGATGCATGTCCGCATATTCTTCGTTAGAGTATTCCGGCATAATTATTATACATCAACTTACTACAATCCCACTTACAACAGCCTCCCTTTAACATAACGCCCACTGATGACTGCTGTTTTATTACACTTTTCTTCCTATACACATAGAAAATTTGCATAAAAAGTACTTCTTCTTCATCATCCTGAAAGTTCATGGAGGAAACGCAGCAGTCACGGAGTTTGCTTTAAGACAAGGCGAGAGCTGCACAATATGTCATTCACTTGACCAGACTGAATAATGAAAGGGTATTGATAGAGGTTGATCAGAAATGTATAATTGAAAGATATTAAAACGGGGTGTTTACAATCGTCATGGGTGGAGTTTCGCTCTTTCCGAGCGTGCAACAGTACAGAGTTGTAACTAGGGAACTGCTTGATTTCTCCCATACAATTAAACTGATATGGTTTATTGTCAGCTTCTTCGAAAGCTTTCGGAATGGACCAAATTTTATAACATTTTCCTTGATGTAGGTAGAGTTGCATTTTTGGAATTAACGATTAACTATTTTGCTAAATATTTGATTTTGTATTTTTTCACTGTTTCAGAGCTTGTAACTCGCCATTAATTCTCAATATTCTAAAACAACTTATGTCATTTCGTAGGATTTTTTCTGCTCTTTCTAAATATGTGCTTCGTTTTTATGTAGCATTATCGATAGTTTAGCAATGAGGGTTTTTTTACAAATTTCCGATTTTTCATTCTATTTGCTGTAACTTGAAAACTGTTGAGATCCGACCAGGCTTTATATACTGATTTATGCTCCGTGTGATCTCCTCTATTACCCCTATTAATATTGGACCCCTTTAACGGAACACCCTGTATATAATAGCGAACATTTCTTTTTTGTCCTGTTATGATCATTAGCTAAAACCATTCGTTACCTTCAACCTTGACTTATACTCTTTTAACCGCCCATAGATATAATATTTTCACTGTGAACTATTGAAATATACTGATTTAACCAAAAACTGACTTGTACTCTTAAAACCGCCCTTCTAAGATATAATATGATCTAATGTTTGAAATATTTGTTGTATTGTTGAATAAAAGAATGAAAACAAATGAAATCTGAATCTTTCAATTTCGACACTAGCGAACGCTGATTCGCGTCTGTTAGTACTGAAAAATGAGCATTTCCAGTATAGTGCAAACGACGCGGATCGTGTCCAAGTAGTAAGCTATCTGTCATCTATGTGATAGTAATAAAATTTTTATAGCCATATGAACTTTTATGACTTGAAAACCAGACCGTGCCTACCAATAATGCTTTTCAGTCAACGTTTTAACAGTTAAAGTTTCGTAGTCGGTCGCATTCTCCATTTGGAACTGCGGTCCGAATTTGTTTAAAACCCATGTGCAAAAGATGTCCGTAGCTCCTCAAACCAATCAATCAACCATCAAATACGCGCGGATCTCCTGATTAAATTCGCTATCTTCAGTGGTATTTTCAATTGTTTTAGCTCCTTGGAAATTGAGTCCATTCACTAAAGCATAATTGAGTTTAATCAGTTCGAGATCAATTATTAAAAATAAATAAATAAAATGAAATTCAGAAACTACACAGAAATTTACGAATTATACTACATTATCAATACTGAGGGAACAGTGGAGTACATTCTTTTTCATGAAAGATTTTAAATGCCAAACGATTCCAAGAAAATACTGAAATTTAAGAATCTGAATAAAAGTAGAATTTGTTTAGATATTTTATTGTAAGAAGAAATTTACGAGAAACTAGCAATAAAAATAATGTTAGAAAAAGAAGTGTTATATATATATATATATATATATATATATATAATTTGTACTTTCTTTGGAAACAATTTAGCCAAAGAATAATTTTTCTATTAAATACCTTTCACAGAAAGCATTTTCTGTTAGCCACCGAATTGTGCCTTATGTTGAAATAAATACCTCAAAATTACTACATATTCATTGGCTTATTATGAGACAATCTCATAAAACGAAATTGGTTCACATAGATTTATTTTTCTCAGGAAGAACAATCTTATTTTCATGCGACTGTATTATATTGTATGAAAGCTGAAATATGTTTATGATGGTTTGCTTTTGTATAACACATATTATTAGACTTAGATGGAAAAGAGTACTTTAAGTAATTTACTTTTGGTATAAATGTCCAACATATTAGAAAATTATTTTATTACAAAGAGAGTTCTATAACAGTCTGTCGTAAAAATAAATGCAATGATATAAAATAATTGTGTTAAATAGAAAAATATAATTAATTTTCGGTCTATGAAAGATACTATTGTAATTCGTTTTAAAGTAGTTGCTACTATTGGAAATTAAAATGATATGGAAAATATATTCATATTTAGCTTTTAGATATAATCATGTGCATGCATTCTATGACAAAATTATCGACTCCCTAAAAAGACAATTTCAATTGCACCAAAAACTTGATGCACTTATTGCATATACAGTGTGTTCGGATACAACCACACTAGCTGTGCATCCCCGCTATGAGTACATAAATGTTTTCCAAAGAACCGTACTTCTTCGACTCATACATTTTGAGAAAAATGCATATGACGTCGCAAACTTCCTGGCAGTTTGTAATGCATTGCCATTAACCTAACAGATAGTAAATTACATATCGCAATATACATACGGTATACCATTATGTGAAGATTACCGATAGTTTCATGCTGCCGCCGGTATAAGCGATCCGAATGACGCCTGTTCGTTTGAATATTAGGCACACGCCTACCGTCAATCTCTTTTAGGTAACTTCTATTACAAAGAGTAAGAAGGTATGTTATTTTTGTCTTGCGATAGCTCTGGTATGTATGAACCGATATGGATATGACTGAGCATAGGAAAAGGACTTTCCATGTCTCAACCAAGTTCGTTGGCCAACTTCATCTGCCATCTTGTTTCAAGATTGTGGCCAATTACAGATTTCAAATTGAAAAATGATGTACAAAAAAAATTAAATTCCATTTCCCCCCCTTAAGAGTTCGATATTCATACAAGGATACCCGATCATTTTGTGTTTCACCTCTATCTTACAAAAGGGCTGAGATATACCAGTTTGAAATTCCAGAGTGGCTGACATTTTGAAACAAGACAACAGGTTAAAAAATGAGGGATTCCTCCATAAATGGGCTACTTTTTATGATTTTTATTTAAAGTGGTTTCTCGCAAATTTTCTTTCACTGTTGTAACCATTGTTCCCACATACGTTTAAAACTATATTGCCATATCTGCCTGCGTCTAATTCTCACCAAGCTTAGCGATACGTGGAGAAATATCGCCAAATTTGGTTACAAAAATAAATTGCCATAAAAGAAGCCAATTTGGCAAGATCTGACAAATTTTGTGAAATTGCCATTTGAATACAATATTGAAGAAAATTGGGCATCTTTTATAATCGAATTCCATGCATTTCAGCTTCGTATGTTTGAATAAAATTAACTGCATTCGTTAAAACAACGGATATGGAAGTTACCTTTTTCTGCCAGTACAGGCTGGATGCACTTTTTAAATTGTTCCCCTTTCACAAGCCTATTAGGGTACAATTTTTATCTTTTAAACTGTTTTTTTTAAATTTTGTTTCTTCTCTGTTTTGCGATTTCATGAGTTTCAGTAAAGTTTTTGTTCGGTGCTGCAGCATACTTCTTTCTTTTAAATTTTTTCTCGGAAACTATGCACTTTAGATGCATGGTTATTTGGACACTTTTCATATACTTTGTGCGCAGATTCTCGTTCTGCAAAGTTTGTACGCTGGTGTCCAAACATCCTGTTTTCAATAACTTTAAAAATTACTGCACTGCAAGTCTTGATTTTCTAAAACATGTATATGCATTACCCAGATTATTAACGCGTTGCTTAGTGTTTGTACTGAAAATACAAAGAAATTCTGTGCATATAAAAGCTCTTTTTGTCTTCGTTCACCAATGTTATATACCATGGTTGAATACATATAAAAATGCATATACATATAAATGCATAAATACAGTCTGATTTTAAGGTATAAAATACAGTGGGTTTTCGAAAAGAAAATATACAATCAAAATACTCTATCAAAAAACTTTCAATTGATAAAATATCCACTACAAATTACGTATTGATATATGTCTTATTTTTCGACATAGATGCTGTCATTGTCAAAATATTTGTTAAGTCTAGGTACAAGCTTTTATATCCCACAGCCATTGACGATTACCGCCTGTTGTCAAAACCACATTTCTACTTCGATTTTGATCTCATCATTGTCATGAAAATTTTGCCCTGGAAGATGTGTCTGCAGGTAAATGAATAAGTGGTAGCCGCTAGAATAGCATTCTCTGTTCTTTGAAGAAGGGAATCAGAGATCACAGATTGCCAACTCTTCTGGGTTCTTCATAAACATTGGTTCTACCTACAGAAAAGCACAACACTATTTCGGTACATTTTGTCGATTCATAATGTTCCCATAGACGGAAACAATTTCTTTTTGAATATACGCTGGACACCCACCTTTTGCATGAAGAAAACGTATGGCGGAACGTATTTCGCATTTGGCGGGATTCTGAATTGACGCAACGATTATAAACACGTGATACACAAAACAGACTCACAAATAACTTCGTATAAATAACGAATGACTGCGAGGGAAAGGTCAAATGTTCAAGGTTAGAATGTGTTGCCAACGCACTTATTAAAACTCTTTCTTTCCTGCTGTCTGAGGTTTATATTTACTTTTCAAAAGCATTTACTAATGGTAGATATTTCCAAAAGTTGAATAGAGCTAATGTATACAATAAAGATAGCCGCTTAGGGATTACTTAACTTACTTAGCTTACTTAGGAGCTTACCTAGAGCTGAGGGCTTACTTACAGCTTAGGGCTGCTTAATAATAGCTGAGGAAAAATAGGAAATAAAAATGGATAAACTTACTCTGTAATATTTCCAAGCAATTAGTATATGTAAAATGTATCACACTAATATTTATAAGAAATTGCGATACCACACAAAGAAACGTAAAAACTTTTTCTTATTATTTAAAATTACATAAAAGAATCAACACATTACACATAAAAATAATAAAATCGAGATATATATTAAAAATACTTATTTGTTTTTATATATAAAAAAAATTACAGATTCTTTTATTTTTTTAAATTATTTTTTTAATAACTAATTGTTAAAATATCTGTAATGCATCTGTTTTGTTTAAAAAAATAATGTTTTGTATGGTTCTAAAATAGAATGAAAACAGAGAATGCTAATTTTCTCTTAATGAAAGACATAAATATCATGCATACGTCCTCATTTTCTTTACAAGAAAACGAAATTAACTAATTCATCTTTATTTAGCTCCGAAATTGAAATTAAGAAGAACTAAAAGGTTCTGGAGAATAATTTCAGAAAGTAAACAATTTTTCTTTTATGCTGTGAATAATTGTTTGGCTTTTTCTTATTGGTTGTGAGCTTAGATCTTTGTTATCTTTTAGATTAAATAAAAAATTGAGATATTGAATTATCGCTTCAGAATGTGTATTAAATTGAAAAAGGTTTCAATATTAGTATTTAACGTGAATATACAGGGTGGTTATAATATAAGTATATATAATTGTTGCTGCTTGTAGCTTCAAGGGTATAACAAAAATCGGTACACTTACTTTCGAAAAGGGGGAAGAACAACAGATGGCGCTACGGGGCCTGTCAGTCGAAACGCTGTTGTGTACCGTGGAAGTGTCGCAAACCTCAATGACTTAAAAGATCGCATATCATAACATGTTTGAAACATCACTCCTGATGCATCATATTCCGCAGTTGAGAACGAAGTGCACCGCCTGGATTGTATCCTCCAGCACACAGGCCATGTGGAACCTGAATTTGATCGGCACCGCCATGCGAAATATAACCACATTCTTTGTGACATTTTCTAATAAATTAGGTATGCCATCCGGTTTTATGTCTTAATTCATTGCTCTTGTATTACACATTAGATTTCACACTCAAAAGCGCTATCTGTCGGCGTTTACTGCAATTATTTTTTTATTGTTTCATTCTTCTTCCCTCTTCTCGAATAGTAAGTGTACCGATTTTGGTTTCATTCGGATTATTCCTTCAAGCTACAGACAGCTCCAAATAGAGATACTTATAAACACCCGATATATTCCGAAAATAACATTATGTTTGTTGAGAATTTAATAGCAAGAACTCCTTTAAAAAGTTGTGTTTTTAAAAACTCTATTTATAAGTGTTCAGGAGTTCTTTGAAATCATAACATTTGATTCTGACTTCATGATAAAATTTAGATTATTTGTAATATGCCGAGAACTGGTGGCGAAATTTATTTAAATATTTGGTGAAGGATAGAGCATTTCAAAACGATCTTTCTTGCATACCCAAATAAGAATAGATAGCCTGGTTTACTACTACACTTAGCAACATCGCACCACCCTCTGCGAAGAGAAAAAAGTTAAATGGACAGTATCCCAATTACGAATGTTACCTTGACATGTGAAAGTAAACTGTAATCGGGATACCGTCCATTTAATTTGCATTTGCCACCGTACGTGCGGTGTTGCTAAGTGTACATTTAAACTTATATAATGCTTTGAAAATGGGTTAGACATTCCATTTTTACATTTTAAAAACATAGGGTGAAACCTCCAGTTATCGACACCTAACCAGTAACTGACAGTTGAGCAAAAATCTAACTCCAAAAAGCATTTTCTTGAAAAATTCTGCAAAGTAATGTCATCTAGTGGTAAATGAGACAATTATTTTTATTTTGGAGTCCATTTATTCAGCACTAGAGGGACAAGAACAAATTCAATGAGGAAGAAACTTTTGTGAATACAAAAAGTGCCATTTTGAAGCAACCATCTTATTTCTAAAATTAAGGAAGTGTTTTTCTAATATATTTGTAATGCAACCATCCTAAACCTTTTTCTTAAAGTTATACCAGTAGAAATTAGTTTAAAGACGCATATGATATATTAGGGCCATTATTTAGGGTTTATATTTATTTAACTTAGCTTAATGGGGGGTGCCAGTAATTAGTTCCTAGAATTTCATTTCACCAGTCTCTGACAGAGGTGTTAGTTATTGGTTATATTAAAGAAAGTTTAAATCTATTATTTGAAATGTTTAAAAGTGCACAATAATAATTTAAATTTATCTTGTAGTAAACACCATTAAAATTTAGGCTGTTTTAACAATGTCTGACGCCAGATGTCAGGGTTCATAAATGTCAGTTATTGAATATCTGCATTACTAATAATGTAGTACTAAATATTACTCCTATATACCCTTACTATATGCTCTGCATTACTTATAATACAGTACATCTTATTAAATCCCACTTTTTATAATAAATATTAATGTATTTTGTTTTTATAATAAAGAATAAAAAATTTTAAAGCATTTTAATCTTTTAAAATAAAGTGTCAGTCTCTGGTTCACTTTGTGTCAGTTATTGGTGTTTAAAAATAGGGATGGTGTCAGTTACTGGAGCTTTTGACCATATTTATGAATAAAATTTATTTTTAGTAATAAAATGTATACTTTTTCACAATTTTGCCTAGAATATTTTTTTAATATATGTCTACTGTTCTTTCAAAAGCAAATGTAAGTATAAAATAGATTTTAATTTTTGTAATAGGGATTTAAAAAAGAAAGAATCCTTAGAGTGTAAGTTACTAGGGGTTTCACCCTATATATATAAATTTTATAGTTAAATAGAAAATATCTTCAGCTATTCTAATTTAAAGGATCTTATATAAAATATGTGAAATTTATTTGCACTTGTGGATGAAAATTATTCCATGGATGAGGTAAAAGTAACTTCTTTTTATACAAAGATTACTTAGATGATAATAGGCTTTCAAAAAAAAATTTTAAACTTTTTTACGATTTCAGTTTATATTTCTTAGTGTCATAAGAGAAGAATTATTCACACTATGCCAAATTATTACATACTTCACTTATTTAATTTTTGAATTCCAATATATTGATAACATTGTAAATATTCCCTGTACATTTAATTTTTGGGTGAGATACTTTTATTGATCTGGAAAATTAATTCACATTCCAAATTTTTGAATCATTGAAAATGTTTTCTCAATCAATCTACTGACTTTTATATTGTATTACCTTCTCTTATCTCCTGTTTTGAAAGTTTACCCGTCAATTAGATGTAGCAACATTTTATGATAAATGGTACTAGCTATTCATATGTTATTAGACAGCATTTTCGAAAACGGGAAGACAAGGAGACGGTCTAAAAAGAAGATTCAAATAATCATTGCTTTGCCCTTCCTTCTGAATTTATGCGAAATAGGGATCTTCTTTAACAGATTTTGTAAAAGCGAAATGAAAGCAAATGTATAAATGTATGATTGGCAATTTGTGGGGGGATTGCGTGAAATGGTAAATGAAATTATCTTTGTTTGTGTTGACCCGAGCAGTCTGCTCCTAGGCTCTCTAAGTCCTGAATATTATATGGATTTTTAACTCATTTTGTATCAAGATTAGGGCCAAAGGCCTATTAATCAACCCCTGCACCCCAAAGCGTCCCAAACGCATAACAGTAGAACGCTTCCATCAGTGGAAATGACGTCATATTTTAAAAAACATGGTTTTAAACTTTATATTTTTTGTAAGATTTAACTTTTTATTTACAGAAATTGAATTAAAACACACTTATTACTTAATCGAAGATTTTAAATTTTCTAGCTTTAGTTATCACACTTTTCAACAAAAACGAAAACTCAAGCGCCAAGCATAGATTATGAAACACTTTCCAACGCATTCAGAATACAATAACAAAACTACACAGTATGATATGATGAGAGATTATGTCTAAGTAAACAATTTGGAAAACGCATAACACATTTGAAAAACCAATGTCAGCAATTACCTCTATAACTATATTATTTTGTGCAGCTCTGTATAGGATCTATAGATTTGTGTATAAACGGAAATGTACAAATTCAAATTCCGTCTATAAACGGAAATGTACTCGAGGTCTTTTGTGTAACCTTGTATAGTATATACAGAATTTATATACACCAAGTAATATGCAAAAAATGAGTTAACTTTTAAAAACATACCACAACTGAAAACGCACATCCAGAAATTATTTTTGACAGACATTACTATAGCCATTGAGCTGTCCATATATAACAGGAGTTCAGAATCAGCGGCCAGATGCATGAAAGGAAAATGAAGCTTGCAAGGCAAAAGTAAAAAATAGTCCGTGTTGTCAATGTCAGATATTAGTATTCCCGTTTACTATTATCGTACTAATGCTTTTATAATTAAGCTATGCTTATCTAATTCATAAATAATTCACTAATCCTATACGGGAATGCGATAGACAGTATGTTTTGCCATGAATGCGAGCTAAAATTATCGTCACTGTATCCATTCGCGCTGACCGCTGGAAATCATGTTGGGCTTTAGGAAAACAAATCTCCTGTTATATTTGAAGATCAGTAACTATAGACGAATTCTTTTGTAAATCCCAGTATATTAACGATGAATCTTGAGCACACCTTTTTCTATAGAAAGTATTTTGTAGTTCACCTCAGTGATATATATCAATTTCAATATGTTTGAAATAGTGTAACGTGTTATTAAAGTACACCGCAAACGATTTTTCTCCATACATCGTAATGTAACGAAATTCTTTTGAGTGTCCTAGAAATGAACTATAAATGCTACACGCTTCATTTTCAAAAACGAGCAATACATAGTAAACCTCAATTACACATATCAATTGCATGACAATACGAGTATATAAGCGAGTTAGGGCACGGATAGACGACAGACAGACAAACCGAATTCATTAACAATTTTCAACTATGTTAGAAAGTGTTAAAAATCTGAGCATTTAAAAAATATATCTTAAAAAAATTACCAGATGTATAAACTCTTATATACGACATTTTGCCACAAAATACGAAAAAGGTTAGATATTGTACGAGGAAATTAGAAATTTCTCTCATTTGTAGACTTGTATAAAAATGAATGTATAGTTTTGTGAATTTACATAATTTTCTTAGAGATGGTACTTTTCTTTCTCTTATATAAAAGTCTTGAATCGTTTGACGTATAACACGTAAGTTTTGTTGTATGATGTAATAACTTTATCAACAAAAACTCCCTGCATTTGGGTAAAAGTAAAGCGTAAAATAACTATATTTCAAATGTTGCATGCGCCAACATAATTAAATTTTAAGATGACGCATGCAATATGGGAAATATAGTTATTTTACGCTTTATTTTTACGCAAATGCAGGCCGTTTTTGTTGATAAAGTTATTACATTATGCAACAAAACTTACGTGTTATACGTCAAACGATTCAAGACTTTTATATAAGAGAAAGAAAAGTACCATCACTCAGAAAATTATTACCCGTGTTGAAAGAAAAAATTGGATTCACATGCTTGAATAAAATTCTAAAAGTTTAGAAGGTATCATTATTTATTTTTATTTTTAATGCTAAAAATATTTCTCCGTCCTTGCAAATTGTTTGAAAATACATGCTGAAATTTATAATAATCACTTAAGTTCGGTCATTGTATTAATAATTTAAAGTCATAATGGCTATGAAAATATTAATTTTGAAACAATTATTTAAGTTAATTTCATTTCATTTTTGCTGTAATAAATTTCATGGTTAATTCATATTGATTCATATTTTATTTTCATTTGTAAAATCTAAATATTATTATATAAATAATATATGAAACAGTTTTTCACTCGATGAATCGATTAAAATAATTACAAAAAAAGTAATAATAATAAAAACATCGCCAACACGCCCTTAAATCGCTCAGTAAACCAGTGTGAATGCCTATCTTCTGGCTTCCCCTGTCAAAAATGGAGCGAGTCTTGTTTCCACGGCAACATACAGGCATAGACTTCTTGGCGAGAGCTATTCTTGTGATCGACAAACAGTATCAGTTCCGGTAAGTAGAAGTAAACAGGGAGTTCGATTGTTAAAGTGTATTTGCGTACGAGCGTGAGGAGGTAGGCGTGGCTAGAGAATGATTGACAGGGGTGAGGAGATAAGAGGATGATTGACAGTTGATGAGATAGAAAACAAGAGAAGACAAGATCATTTTTGGAATGATTTAATTATTCGTATTCTGCTAAGTTAGTCGTAAATGACTTTTCTATTTCATTTATTTTAGTGGTGCCTCATTGACAACTTCCATTAAAAAAAAAATCACCTTAGGAAGGCTCGAACCTTAAATCTTCTGGTTATGCTTTAACCACTATACCGATCGATGTTTTATTCTCGTATGAATCTATGGGGAAGTGGTGGTTATTTTCCTGTTGGTATTCGATGAGAAACGAATTGACGATGGATGTAGGTTAAATTTAATAAGATAAGATAGACTGAAAGTAAGAAGTAATTTTTAATTAATATGGTTGATAGTTGAAGAAATATATTTATTGTATAATACTATAAATATTGTAGTTTATTCTGACAGTTTATTGAATTAAAAGGCATTAATTTGATTATTTATTTAAAACTATTGTAAGTGATGTCGTTTTCATATTAAATAATTTATGAAAGGAGCTGTATTAAATATAATTTTATGAAAGTTTGCTGAATAAAATAATTAAAATGAAATATAAAATAATGGATTGATTAATTGAAAATGTGATTAATTTTTGAATGAACGAGTATTTAATGAACAAGTGTTTTAATGAAGAAGAAGATCCTATTAAAGAGAATGAGTAAGTTTTAACTAAAATAGTTACTGAAAAGGAACAATTAATTTAAATATATATTATTTTTTAATGAAATAAAGCAATTACAATAATTTTTTAGTGAAAGATTTATTTTTTAAATGAAATAGTTCGTGAAGTAAATTTACATACAGTGAACTGCCGTTAGTGCCTACGTCTGAGACGAGATTTTGTCGCCAATAACCAAATTTCGCATTAAATGACGCACATATTTAAGTGTCCTAAAAATGATATCTTTCTTTAAACTAACCGAATTCTGTTAGAAAAATATATAGGTTACAAATTTATGCTAAAAAGAAACAACGTTTTCGTTATTTTAGCAATTTTGGTGAAATTGTAAATTAATGACAATATTTGATAATACAAAACAATTAATTAATCGGGATGAATATGCAAATAAATTTTCTTATTTTATTTTATTTTATTTAGAGTGATGTCACTTTTCTTTAATAAAGTTGAGCAAATTATCGTTATACCACACGTTCTTCAGTTTTGCGACAGATTCGAATATTCGTTCTGTTTACAAATTTGATAAAATCTGGTAGCCAGCAGAAAATTCCAGTCGCCTGTAAAAAATATTTACGCCTGCCCCTCCTTTCCAACGTCATTGATATTAAAAAATCACAACATTTTTTATGAATTAATTGACAAAAAATTAGTAACAATTATAGTTTAGAATTATAAATTACATAGTTTAGAATACTACATAATTTCGAAAGATAATATAAACTTTAATATAAGTTTATTAATGAATTTTAATTAATAAGTTTATAATATAAGTTTTTTAATGAAAGTCATCAAAATTTTAAAAAGCTCTGGGAAAAAAAAAGTAAAAGCTGAATCAAACGGCGTATTCGGAAAATGCTGATTGCCGAAAATTTCAAATGTATACGGAGAGTTGAGTGCTACAAAATTTACATTTGATAAGGGGCCATCGATGAAATAGTGAAGCAGGAAAACGATATGTTGTTTATTTTCCTGTCAAAGTCAGTAAAGTAATTCCGATTTCATCATTTTAAAATTTGCATTTCATGAACTTATTTTTGCCTAATTAAAAACAAAAGTTAAAAATATTTTTTGCTTGAATATAATTTCAAAGTCTATTTCGTAATTTTCCAGCTATAATGAGACTTGTTATGAGAAATGAGAGAAAAAATGCCGTTTGAGCTCATTTCTTAGGCCAAGTTTCGTACACACACACACACAAGAAAAAAACAATAACAACAACAAAAACGCTGATTAAATAACTTACTCACCAAATAGAAAAACCTTCTCGCCAGTGGCTACCTGGCGACCGTATTTGTCAAGCCCTGGTTACAAATATTAGTAATATCGGCGTATAGCAGACAACAATGTTTGAACGATTTATGTCGCCGTGGTGAAATATCTTCTTTCTCTTCATCAATGTTACTGCCAATTTCTCTATCTCGTAATAAAAGAGGAGAAATTAAAGTTCCCTTTGAAAAACTAACTTACAAAACCAGTATCTTTAGATTATGTCCTATAAATGTGTGGAAAGTTTGTGAGCATTATCCGAAAGCAGTACCCATTAAGCAATGTTCTTACCATTAATTGCAAATAAAAAATGCTAGGGAAAAATATACTGTTCTTATTAACGGAAAGTGCGTCTTAAGCGAAGACGTATTAACGAGAGTCCGCTGTCTCAAATATTTGTCGCTTTTTTAAGTTTCGAAGATTTTTTTTATTTAATATTTTCACCAGAATAATTATTGAAAAAAATGTTACATTATAAAATTATCTCTTTTACATTGTACAGTAGAACTCCAATTATCCGAATCAATTGGGACCGGACCCCATTCGGTTAATCAAAAATTCGGATAATTGGATTTTTTCCGAAAAAGGGTCTGTTTTAATGAATTACTGTATATATGTTGAAAATGGGAGAAAAATCTATTTTTAAAGAAAAAGAGCTTTTAATTAATTAAATGAAACAGCAACACTTTTACATGTTATGCGTACTTACAAGTGCTGTGCATTAGTACGGTATGTACGTACCGTACTGTAAATGAAAGTCATTGCTTGCTGAACATCTCGGTCAAAGTAATCTGTTTGACAGTCTTCATCCATTTTCGGGCAGCCAAGTCGCGCATCCGCTTGACAGTGAAAAGTTGCATGTGGTCACACTCGAGCTGGCGCTCCATCCACTTCAACGCAGTTTCAATGCCGGCAAATGCTTCACTAGCTGATGAGCTGCTAAAGTGTCTGCTTTAACTTTGACATTAAGGTCATCTTCTTCCTCGACACTTTCAATAAGTTCATCACCATTTGGAATTTGAAACCCAGGGTCGGACGATTCACACACCATCCACTCTCCTATATGTTCAGCACTAACTTTTGAACATCCAGGAATTTTCAAAAGAATGTTTCTGAATTCCTCAAGTGGCATGTCAATAGCAGTTGACTTGATCTTCCTTTTCCTTCTCTTCTTCAGTTGATATGCCTTTCAACTTTTTCCACGAACGTCTTAATGTGACTGCCTTAACCAAGCTCCAAGCTTCCGCCACCATGTAAGAGCAATCTTCCAGACAATAATCGAACTCACTATTAGACGGTGACTCTTCATCCCAATAATGTTCTCGCTACGCCTACACTAGCTTCGCGGAGGGAAGGACAATATCGCGCGTAGACAGAATCATTATTTTGTGAATCGCAGTACGTTTCCATCTTAATTCCTTTTTTCTGAAATTCTGAAAGCGATTCGGATAATCAGCGATTCGGATAGTCGGAGTTCGGATAATTGGAGTTCTACTGTATCTGCATCGGCAACGTCTATATATCTGTTCCAGCTGCAAGAATTCTACCTGAACTCTTGATAGAAATAAGAAAATCTGTATGAAGTTTCAAGGAAAAAAGCAAAGCAGTGGCGACTTTGCGAACATTGTATAGAATACCGTGGATTCATATAAATTTCTGACATAAAGGAATCAGTTGGATTCGAACACTAGATCTTTCGTTTCTGTTGGAAATAACCGAAATGTAATCTCTTCAAATTGATTTGACTGTAATGAAACAAAGAATTCCAACCTTTAATGACTTTCTTAAAATGAGACTCTGACAAAATTATACAATAGTATTTTAACTGTATTAGAGGATGACGTCATCCGCTTCGGGAAAAACATGGAGCAAAGAAAAATAAAGTGAATATGCATATTGAATACAATTCAATTTAATATAATAAAGCATATATTTTAGGCACACGCGAAATACCACTGTTTCGATTGATCGATGGCGTCTTTTTCATCTAAATATTTAAATTTAAATTTTTATTTTTAATTATAAATATAAGATAAACGCGTGTTGACACTATCTTTTTTGTACTATTTAATTTTTTATAATCACTGTTAAGCATGATATAATGCTATATTTTAATTAATATATTTAATAAATGTAAATTAAATATTAATCTTTTAATAAATATATTTATTTTTGTGACAACATTGATTTGAGAGAAAACTGTCGCTTCATTTGTGAAAACAATGCTGATTTAATTTTTAATAAACTGCAATTGTTAATCAAAAAAACATGTTTTAATGAAATGTGAGTGTACTATGCCAGAAATCGGTTCAAAAACCTTTCCATTGATACCTCATTCATTGTCGTGCGTTTTGTAAATGCATAGAAAAAGGAATGTTGACCACATAAATAATATATACAAATGGGCCGGAGGAGGATTTCGCTCTGCATTCTAATAATTTTTAGCAATATCTCATATTTTTTAGATGCAGGTTTAAATTTCTAAAGAAAAATTATGGTTAAAAATATCTGTAAACAACATTAGTCAAGCCAGAATATCATTCATTCCTAACAGTAATATCTCATCGAAGAAAGAAAAAGGCACGCGCGAGGAAAAAAAAAATAACAATTGTATTTAAATACATTAGAAAATAATGTCATCTTCTTCGAAAAAAAAAAAGAATTGAAATACACTTAAATTACAATTAAATCTAATATAACAAATCATACTTTTTATGCTACACATGTAAAATACGACTTGTTCGGTGAATAAATAATATTTTGTTTTCTTCTAAACGTTTTAATTTTGGCTTTTAATCTTAAATATAAAATAAATTCGTGATAAAACATCACATTTTACCTCTTTTGTACGATTTATTATTTTTTATAATCATTGTTGAGCATGCAATAATGCGGTATTTTATTTTTGTGGCACCATTGATTTGGAAAAAAAGCTTTCATTTAATTTATGAAAACAATTCCGATTTAATTTGTAATTAAATGCAATTGCTAATCTAAAAACATATTTTATCAAAATGTGTGTGTACTATGTCAGATGCCGCTTCAAAAACCTTTCGAATGACAGCCCATTCGTTGTTGCACGTTTCGTAAATTCATAGAAAAAAAGGATGTTGACAACACAAATAATATATATGATGATATCTCAACTCCTTTTAAATCCCTATCTAATTAAAAAAATTAAGAAACTACATAGAAATATTAAGCTTTTAAAACTCCGATACGATTTACAAAAGATTAAAAAAAAGTTTTTTCAGGTTTTTTTTTCCATAATTTAAATATGTTAAATTTAAACTTCTGACAGGTTTCTGAATGCTTACTGAGAAAGTTTATGTTAAGTAGTTACATCGAAATTCTAAAAGATAAAAAAAAACCCCATTATTTGTAAATGTATGGTGATGTTTTCCAGAAAGCTCTTTTACGTCCACAGTGGCTGAGAGGTTCTGCTATCAAAGCTGCTAGACGGGAGGTGCTGGGTTTAAACCCCTGTCGCTCTCGTCGACCTAACCGTTTGGAGTTTTCCGTTGTTTTCTTCGAATCTTGCCGTAAATACGGGTTAGGATCCCTTAGAAAACCCCCTAAGGTGAACATATGAACACTCCCCCTAGGGCGTATATCCCTCGAGTAGATAGTCGGCCGTCATAAATCAACCAACCAGAAAGCTCTTTTCATAATAATAAAGGATGCAGATAAAACTAAAAATAATCTAAATCTTTCTTCTTATTTTGTAGATCACGAATACCGTTCTAACTACTCAAATGTCTAAACTATTGATTATTTAAAAATAATTCTTTCATTAAAGGTAGTCGGAAATAATACAATGAAGTCTAAAAAGTTTAAAGGGGAAATTTTAACAATTGTTAGGGAAAACCATAACAAGAAGGAAATTAAATCCCCAAAAATCGCAAAGATAATTCACGAAAGCTTACTAGAAATAATGTAAGAATTTTAGTCGTGTTTTTAACTAAATATCTCTTCGTTTAGAAAGCATTAATTTTCCTAACAAAGATTTTCTATTCATTTTGAAGTAAGGAAAATATTTCACCGAGATACTTTATATTATCTATTCTAGTTATAAAATACATGCCTTATAAAATATTTTTATTAAAAATGATATAACATGCCCAATTGTTATAAATAGAAACATTGTTTTAAAATATGTACATTTTTAATTAACTTATCAAAAATAATTTAAAAGATGATACCATATAACAAACAATAAAGGATTATCAAAAGTGAAAAATGTGCTTCTAATCCTGTTTTAACACTTTCCAACAAAGTTGAAAAGTGTTTATGAAATCGGTTTGCTTGTGTCTGTCTTTCGTCTGTCGGTCTGTATGTCTATGCTATAAGTCGTGTAAACGTATACGGTTTTCAATTGGTATATGTTATTTAAGTTTATGGCATGTTCGGTATTGGAAAGGAAGTGTGTAGCATTTATAGTTCATTTACAGGGGCACTCAAAAGAATTCCATTACATAATGGCCTACACTGAGAAAAATGACACTTTCAAATCTGAGTAAATCGATGTTTTCATTTTGTTCTGAAACTTTTTGTTTCAAATAGGACGACCCGATGCTTTCAATTGTGAAATACCAGAAATACTCAGAATATTGAAACATGAACATACTCAAAACTGAGCACATAGAGGTCAGTTCATACACATTTTTGAAGCATGGAGATACTCAAAAATGATTAAAATCAAACAAATTCATTTTTGAAACATGGAAATACTCAAAAATGAGCACATAGAAGTCACGTCATACTCATTTTTGAAACATGGACATACTCAAATGAGCACGTGATGTTTTATTCTTGAGTGTGTGCATGCTTTCAGAAATGAGTATATGCATGTTTCAAACTTGAGTAATTTTGATTCGGAGCCATTTTGACTATGCGACATACTCAGATTTGAGTATTTTTTGCTTAGTTTTGAAAATGTCGTTTTCAGAGTGTATGGAGAAAAATCGTTTGCGGTGTATTTTAATCATGTTACACTATTTTAAACATAATTCATATTGATACATATCACTAAGGTACACTACAAGGTTCTTACTGTGTAATATGGTATGCACAGCATTCATCGTTCATTTACAGGGACACACAAAATAATTCGGTACAGTACTGTTTATGAACAATAATTGCTGGAAGCGCGTTTTCAGTTGTGGAAGCGCTTTTAAATTTATCCAATTTTTTGCATGGTGCTATGAGTGTATAAATTCTATAGATCATATATAGGACTGCACAAAAGATGTAGAGTACATTATCGTTGATGGACCAAAATTGCCGAATGGAAATTTTCAACTGTGCTGTGCGTTTTCTAACTGAACTAAATATTAGCATACTATGTAGCATATATAGAAATCTATTGATCATATACAGGGCTGCACAAAAAATTCGTGTAGTTTTCTGATTATTAATGATAATTACTGAAACTAGATTTTCAAATATGCTATGTGTTTACAAAATTGTTTTCTTAGGTATCACCATTCCCCTTATTAATCTGTGAAGTTTTGTTACAACATTCTGAATGTGTAGGAAAGTGTTTCATGATCTATGCTTAAAGTATGATTTATCGTTCTTGTTTTCTAGTGAGTTTGGAAAACTCGAAACTTGAATAAACATCCAAGCACCTCTTTTAATAGAAATTAATTTTATTTCTTAAAAGATTCCACTTAAATCTGGGAATAACTGATGCTCAATCTCACAAAGTAAATATAAAAATCTGAATTTATTTTACTTTATCATATTCTAATTTAACACTTAAGGTAATACAAAGTAATATTAGGTCTTTAAAACTCAGATATAATTTACGAAGAATAAAAGATTGTTTTCCAATAAATTTTTTCTCATAATTTTCAAATTCTTAATTGTTGAAACTTCCAAGAACATAAAAAAGTAGTGATTTTATCCCTTTATATAAAAATTCCGAAAGTTTTCGAACATTTATTAGCAAAATTTTAGCTTAATGAGAGATGAAGCTAAAAGTGTCGGAAATCTAAATATTTCTTCCAATTTTATGGATCACGAATGTCGGTCTAAATTATAAATACTGAAGTATTTTTAACTATTAAATTTTTTGTAAAAAAAATGATTATAAAGAAGATTAAAAATAACTTAATGATGATGGATTTAAAATGAGAAAGAAGGTTAGAGAAACAGAAGGATACAATGAAAATAAATTTCTCTGAAAATTCAGAGATATTTCCGGAAAGATAAATAGAGAAAGTAGGAAAGAAAATTTAACCAGACATTTAAAGTAATTATCTCTTTCTCAAATAGATTTTAATTTTAGAGATAATTGTTTCATTTATAAGTTATGAAAGATTCCGTTTCGTTTATTGACTATAAAGCTATCTGATTTCTTACTACCAAAATTTGTATTCTGAGATAAAAACGTTTATAGTAATATGGTGATATTGACTTTTGGATTCATTAAAGAATGCCTACAATCGCGTCTTTATTACTAAAATATTGGTTAATTTTTAGAAGTAATTATTATGCTATACATTCAAATTACCATTGAAAGATGAAATACATTACATCATCAGTATCTTTACTATCATCACTATATTTACCATCACTATCTTTAAAATAATTATCTCTAATAGGCAGTTATCAATAGATCCAATTGAAAGCAAAGATTTACATCATAGTTACAGTTATGAATATGAGATTTACATGAAAATCCACTTTGCCGCATTTACTAAGGCAGCTATTCAAGACATTATATTTACTCAATTGTCACAATAAGTTATATGATTGGCATTAAAATGGTCTTGATTCAGTTTGTGATATATATACCATACTTAGTGCATATTGACTACTATGAAATCCTTTGTCATATAAGTATATAGTATATTGAATGCCTCGAGTCTGAGTCTATTTTGACATTTGTTTATGAAAACATTTGGACTATAATTATATGAAGATGACTTTGCGAAATAGCAGACAATATTACTTCTAATTCATCACGAGCTGGAAACATTTAAATCATATATCATATTTCTCTTGTCAACATCCCTTTTTTATGAATTTACTAAACGCACAATAACGAATGTGGTATCATTGGAAAGGTTTTCTGACATAGTACGGTAGTTTTCTGACATAGTATACCTTCTGACATAGTACGGTAACATTTCGTTAAAACATGTTTTTTGAATAAAAATTGCTGTTAATTAAAAATTAAATCGGCATTGTTTTCATAAATGAAATGAGAGCATTTTTCAAATCAATGTTGCCACAAAAGTAAAATACACCGCATTATATGATGATTAGTAATGATTATAAAAAATGAAAAATGATATATACTACAAAAGAGGTAAAATGTGACATTTCTCAAGGGCTTATTTTATATTTACGATTAAAAACTAACATTCAAATTGAAACGTTTAGAAGAAAAAATATTATTGATTGATCAAAGCAGTGGTATTTTACACGTGTAGCATAAAAGGTGTCCACAAAGTCTCTTTACAATTTCAAGCGTTTGTTGCAAACACAAATGAACAGACATATGTATGGAAAGTAGTACAATATTAGGAGTATATATTGAAGGTTTTTTGCATCATTTTATAAACCTGTATATGTGCACCAGTGGTTGCAGGAAGCACGTCAAGGCGATAATCGGTAACGCTTTCCTCTGATACCCTGCTTCGTCCACTCCTTACTATATCCAATACTGTGCCGGTGTCCAAGAATTTCTTGTGCCAATCCCGAATTTATGAACGTGGGTTCAAGAAATTTATTAAGACCGCCTCAAAACCAGATTGAAACCAA
Source organism: Maratus michaelseni (assembly GCA_963931845.1). Lineage (NCBI taxonomy): Eukaryota > Metazoa > Arthropoda > Arachnida > Araneae > Salticidae > Maratus > Maratus michaelseni. The sequence continues at coordinate 110,542,681 of OZ007598.1, read as the reverse complement.
ATGAAAAATCACAGTACATGCAGAAAAAATGTGTTTTTCCAATGTCACAAGTACAATTAGAGAAACAGTCTTTTCTTTGTTGTTTGGAGCAACAATAACAGCAACAACAAAAATCAGTATGCTGTGCCCATCAAAAAACTTTCTTCTGTATTAGTCTAAAATAGTAATTTAAATAGCAATGTTAGACTTCAACAATTACGAAATAGAGTGAATTTCTTTGAATTTAACTCGGAGTTACAGTGATTAGTCAATAAAAAAGGCACATCACAACAGTGAGCAATGTTGGATATTGAAATACACAATTGGACTAACGATATATATATTTAATTAATAACTTTAGATATAAAATTTGGTGCTTTTCTACTCAATAGAAACTAAGATACCGCGATAACGCTCATCGTAAAAATATAGCATAGTAGCACTCCCTGAGATGTGAACAAAATCAAAATTGAATTATAATTTTTAATAATTATCTCATATATTAAATTTGATAAAACTTCATTCCAATGAATTCGATATATAGCCGTTACTTTTAAAACGCAAATGCTCGCTCAAAACAGTTTTCTAAAGTTCGAAATGTAAAAGAGTGCAGGGGTAAAAAGCGTTCAAAAATTATGATTTATGTGATACAGTTGCTATAGAAGCCTAGAATTTGGCTTACTTTTAAGATGTAAATGCTCACTAAGAACGCGGTTTTAAGAAGTTTCGAAATTTGCAAGGGTGCTGGAGCAAAACACTTTCTAAAATTGCAATTTAGTCGGATTTATTCAGGTTAGAAACTTGATATTTAGTACAGTGGTTACGTTTAAGGTGCAGATACACAGTATACACAGTTGATTAAAAATTCAAAATTTAAAGGTGTGGAAAGAGAAGAAAACATTCTAAATTACGGTTTATTCAGAATTGCTAGGAATAGAAACTTAAAGTTTGACATGGCGATTATTTTTAAATTGTAAATTCTCGCACAGAACAGTTTTTATAAAATTCGAAATTTAAAAGGTTGAAGAAGAAAAAAGTTTTTAAATTGAGATATTTGTAATGCTGAGCTAGAAACAGGAAATTTGCCATTGTCGTTATTTTAAAATTTCAGTGCTCGCTAAGAACGGTTTCTAAAAAAATCGAAATTTAAGCTCGTGAAATGAGAAGGAAACGTTCTATTTTTCAAGCTACGATTTATCTGAAACTGTTTGGGATAGAAACCTGAAGTTTTATATAATTGTTACTGTAGAGACATAAATTCATCCACAGAGCAATTAAAAAAAATTAGAAATTGTAAAGTGTGCAGAAACAAGAAAACTTTCTAAAATTGCGATTTCTGTGATATAGTTGTTATAGAAGCTTGGAATTTGACTTAGTGATTACTTTTAGGATGTAAATGCTCACTAAGAACGGTTTCGAAAAAATTTAAATGAAATATATAAGAATTGAAATTTACAATTTATTTTACTAAAAAGGTGTCAAAAATACATAAAAAAGTTTTTAAAACATAAAAACCGTCAAAAGATGTTAAAACCCAAGCGATTTCAACTGCTACAAAGCAGTCATCATCAGAAGAATTTCAGAGGTGTGAATGTTCATGGATGTTCGTTGGTTAACCCATTAACCCTTCTGTGCATGAGTTTTTCTTTTACAATTGTTTTTTATACATATATTAAATATTAGACACCAGAAATTTTAAGATAAATTTTTAAATTTGTTCAACAACATAGTTCACGGGAAATTTATTACATTAATATTTCTATATAAATATAGTGGTGGCGAAGAAGTTGATTTATTTATTAAAAGTTAAATAAACAGTGATGGAAATTTCTATCACAATGCAAAGAAGGGTTAAGGACCGAATAATTTTTCTCAATAAAATACAAATATTGCGATTCATACCACTTTTATGTTATAGCAACCTAAGAGCGACTTTATCATTGTGGTTCTTGCATCAAATAAAGTGAATATTTATCCTAAAAACAAACTGGTGTTACCTTAAAACCTGGTGTAAGAAAGACAACATTGCGAAAACGCAACGTCAGTCTTTAATGGGTTAAATAGCCGGAGTTGAGTCTATTTCAAAGGTGGTGAAGAGGATGGGCGGGGGGGGGGAATGCAATAGTTCTGGACCAAAATTTCCCGAGATAATTAGTGCTATATACCAGATCCGACTTAGTATCCCTTGAAATAGACTCGTCTCCGACTATTTAACCAATGAACATTCATGAACATTCACACTTCTGAAATTTTCCCTTGTTGATGACTGTTTTGTACCAGTTGAAAGCGCTTGGGTTTTAACTGGTTTTAGCTCACAGACTATCAAAGCCTGAGAGCTTATGTGCCCGCCGGTTCTGTATGTATGTACGTATGTATGTACGTAACGCGATAACTCTTCATAGAAATATCCGTTTTCCTTTAAAATTTTGTTTATAGGTTCACAGTGTTAAGGCGCTTCCCTGATTAGTTTTCGGGATTGATTGGTTAAGTATAAAGGGGGGGAACGAGGGGGCTAATCCCCTCCTTAATTTATATAAATGGGTTTTTCATGCAGAATTATTCCGTTTTCCTTCAAATTTTGTTTATAGGTTCACTGTGTTAAGTCGCTTCCCTGATTAGTTTTCGGGATTTTATTGGTTAAGTATAAAGGGGGAGACCGGGGGGCTAATCCCCCCCTTAATTTATATAAATGGGTTTTTCATGCAGAATTATTCAATTTTCCTTCAAATTTTGTTTATAGGTTCACTGTGTTAAGGCGCTTCCATGATTAGTTTTCGGGATTGATTGGTTAAGTATAAAGGGGGGGACGGGGGGCTAATCTCCCTCTTAATTTATATAAATGGGTTTTTCATGCAGAATTATCCCATTTGCTTCAAAATTTGTTTATAGGTTCACTGTGTTAAGACGCTTCCCTGATTAGTTTTCGGGATTGATTGGTTAAGTATAAAGGGGGGGGGGCGAGGGGCTAATCCCCCCCCCTCTAATTTATATAAATGAGTTTTTCATGTAGAAATATCCGTTTTCCTTCAAATTTTGTTTATAGGTTCACTGTGTTAAGGCGCTTCCCTGATTAGTTTTCGAGAATGAGTGGTTAAGTATAAAGGGGGGAAACGGGGGGGCTAATCCCCCCCTTAATTTAGATAAATGGGTTTTTCATGCAGTATTTTCCGATTTCCTTTAAATTTTGTATATAGGTTCATTGTGGTAAGGAGCTTTCCTGATTAGTTTTGGGTGTCCATTGGTTAAGTATAAAGAAGGGAAACGGGGGACTAACCCCCCCTCAATTTAGATAAATGGGGTTTTATGCAGAATTATCCCATTTTCTTCATATTTTGTATATAGGTTCATTGTGGTAAGGCGCTTACCTGATTAGTTAGGGGGGTTCACTGGTTAAGTATAAAGGGGGGAAACGGGGGGTAACGCCCATTAATTTAGATAAATGGGTTTTTCATGCAGAATTTTCCGATTTCCTTTAAATTTTGTATATAGGTTCATTGTGGTAAGAAGCTTTCCTGATTAGTTTTGGGGGTGCATTGGTTAAGTATAAAGAGGGGTACTGGGGTCTAATCCTCCCATAATTTAGATAAATGAATTTTTCATGCAGAATTATTCGATTTGCTTCAAATTTTGTATATATGTTCATTGTAATAAGGCGCTTCCCTGAATAGTTTTGGGGTCCATTGGTTAATTATAAGGTGGGGATGATCCTCCCTTAATATATTGTCGATTTCTTTATTTTTCGGGGGGCTTATATCAAATTCTTTGAAATAAGAGTATAATATACAATTAGTGTGAATAGCCTGTGAGCTCAATGCACTCAGTTTAACTGGGCAGTTTTCTTTTTTTAGCTCACAGGCTATCAAAGCCTGAGAGCTTATGTGCCCGCCGGTTCTGTATGTATGTACGTATGTATATACGTAACGCGATAACTCTTCATAGAAATATCCGTTTTCCTTCAAATTTTGTTTATAGGTTCACTGTGTTAAGGCGCTTCCCTGATTAGTTTTCGGGATTGATTGGTTAAGTATAAAGGAGGGGAACGAGGGGGCTAATCCCCTCCTTAATTTATATAAATGGGTTTTTCATGCAGAATTATTCCGTTTTCCTTCAAATTTTGTTTATAGGTTTACTGTGTTAAGGCGCTTCCCTGATTAGTTTTCGGGATTGATTGGTTAAGTATAAAGGGGGGGGGGGAACGGGGGGGCTAAACCCCCCCTTAATTTATATAAATGGGTTTTTCATGCAGAATTTTCCGATTTCCTTTAAGTTTTGTATATAGGTTCATTGTGGTAAGAAGCTTTCCTGATTAGTTTTGGGGGTGCATTGGTTAAGTATAAAGAGGGGTACTGGGGTCTAATCCTCCCTTAATTTATATAAATGGGTTTTTCATGCAGAATTATCCCATTTGCTTCAAAATTTGTTTATAGGTTCACTGTGTTAAGACGCTTCCCTGATTAGTTTTCGGGATTGATTGGTTAAGTATAAAGGGGGGGGGGATGGAGGGGCTAATCCCCCCCTTAATTTATATAAATGAGTTTTTCATGTAGAAATATCCGTTTTCCTTCAAATTTTGTTTATAGGTTCACTGTGTTAAGGCGCTTCCCTGATTAGTTTTCGAGAATGATTGGTTAAGTATAAAGGGGCAGGGACGAGGGGGCTAATCCCCCCTTAATTTATATAAATGGGTTTTTCATGCAGAATTATCCCATTTGCTTCAAATTTTGTTTATAGGTTCACTCTGTTAAGACGCTTCCCTGATTAGTTTTCGGGATTGATTGGTTAAGTATAAAGGGGGGAAACGGGGGGCTAATCCCCCCTCCCCTTAATTTAGATAAATGGGTTTTTCATGCAGTATTTTTCGATTTCCTTTCAATTTTGCACATAGGTTCATTGTGGTAAGGAGCTTTCCTGATTAGTTTTGGGTGTCCATTGGTTAAGTGCAAAGAGGGGAAACGGGGGGCTAACCCCCCCTCAATTTAGATAAATGGGGTTTTATGCAGAATTATCCAATTTTCTTCATATTTTGTATATAGGTTCATTGTGGTAAGGCGCTTACCTGATTAGTTAGGGGGTTTCACTGGTTAAGTATAAAGGGGGGAAACGGGGGGTAACCCCCCTTAATTTAGATAAATGGGTTTTTCATGCAGAATTTTCCGATTTCCTTTAAATTTTGTATATAGGTTCATTGTGGTAAGAAGCTTTCCTGATTAGTTTTGGGGGTGCATTGGTTAAGTATAAAGAGGGGTACTGGGGTCTAATCCTCCCTTAATTTAGATAAATGAATTTTTCATGCAGAATTATTCGATTTGCTTCAAATTTTGTATATATGTTCATTGTAATAAGGCGCTTCCCTGAATAATTTTGGGGTCCATTGGTTAATTATGAGGTGGGGATGATCCTCCCTTAATATATTGCCGATTTCTTTATTTTTCGAGGGGCTTATATCAAATTCTTTGAAATAAGAGTATAATATACAATTAGTGTGAATAGCCTGTGAGCTCAATGTCCTCAGTTTAACTGGGCAGTTTTCTTTTTATTATGTTTTGAAAAGATTTTTATGGTTTAAAAACCTTTTTATGTATTTTTAGCACCTTTTTAGTAAAATAAATCATAAGTTTCAATTTTTATACATTTCATTTAATGTCATCAAAGGTGAACACGACGATCAAAAATTATAGTTAAATTATATTTTTATCAGAATTCATATTTTTAACGAAAAATGAAATGGGCAGGAAACCTTCCGAAATACATTCTAAATTAAGATATATTTGGAATTAATTTTAGTTCTTCTCATGCATTTCAGTCTCATGTTTACTTAATGCGGTAAAAAAAAAAAATGATGTTTACTCAAAATGTGGCTTAATTGATAATTTTTGAATTATCCGTAGCAGTATATTTTTTCAAAAATAAATAAATAAATAAATAAATAAATAAATAAATAATAGACACAAGAATACCATTTGGCATATTTTAACAATTACGCTGGCAAAGCCGCTGGTTTTGCTAGTAGTAAATAATTTGCTAAGTATGGCCCTAGAGAAATGCATCCATTTTATAATGAAGACGAATTACTCAAACTGTAATCTGCAAAGGAAAGAAAAAGAACAGAATTGGTATTAAATTTATTACAATTTATCATAATTACTGACAACATCCAGATGTTTGCCCCTGACATAATTAGCTAAGTAACGTTTATTGAAAAATTGTGGGTTTTCGATTATTCACTTTTCAAATGAAAAATATTAAACTAATATTGATTAATATTGAAGATGCAATTGGAATACAAATCTGATATTAATTATAAAATACTATTTTAATTTTATCGAGTTTATTTTGATTATTATTATTAAAAATGAGCTTATTTTTAATAATTTTGTTTGAATAAAGAATAGATCTTGAGATGAGGAGGACAAATATCGAACCTCTTATTTTCTTTTTATTTAAATATAAACTTTTCACAGGACTGTATCAAATTTTAATTTATGTTTAAACCTTTAAAGGGAAAAATAATTTTATTGCTAAAATATAGAAATGATTGAATGTCAGCAGAATTTACGAACAAATTAATTTTAAAATAAGTGAAAGCTTTTTTTCACGTATATAATAAAAGGACACTTTTATTTCAAAGTTCTGGTGCCATTGGGGCATTTGGGGATTAAAATTAAGAGACATATAAATATACCATCACCCTTTAAGTGTTTAAAATATTGTTATGAATTTTGTATATATCTGTAAATATTCCATTTGTTTAAATTTATTTTATTTTATTATTGTGAAAATAGCAGTATTATTAATGTATTTCCTATTGAGCATCATGTAACTCAATGCTAAAGGCCTCAGATGCTTTGCAAGAAAAACAACCTTACACCCTCATCTTTATAATGGAAGTCTATGGAAATATCGCCAAGGAATGGGTTTATCGCCAAGTTGACGATGGTTTTGGCGACTTATTTTTGTCGCCAAATTTGGCGATATATCGCCAAATGTCGCCAAGTTGGCGACGGATTTGGCGACTTTTTGTGCAACCCCCCCCCCTTATACATTTACATTGGGATCCTTTCACGTTTGGAGTACTCTATCGAGAGTTGAAGGACCTTCTGGTAATTTCTAGCATTAGAAAGCCCTGGAATAATCTGGAAAGATCTCTGAAGTCTATATAAGGGACCTCCACCAGTTCAGTTCAGTTAGTTGTCTGTCAACTGCGATTGAATTCATACGAGAGGCTTTGCATTGAGAACTGTGTTTCTCGGATCGATTTTGTCGTTGATACGTCGTATTGAACGCATTGTTTCTGTGTGAAATTTTGCTGTGCTTTTATTGGATTTGAAGATTACTGAATATCTTGTAATTTTCAGAAGATATTGGTGTTCGTATTGCACTGTTTATAGTGAATAAAGCCTTTTGATTGTTCTTATATATTGGCATCAGTCCTTTTGAACCCCGAGCTCACAACATTTGGTGTCAGGAGTGGGGTTGAATGCCGATCACCAGAGCAATGGAGGAGCAACTGGAACAATTATTGGAGAAATTAGCTGCGAATCAGGCTGAGATGTCAACCAACCTTGGCGAGATGAAAGAAGAAATGAAGAAGGATATGTCAGCGATGGATGAGAAAATGACTGCGAAACAGGCTGAAATGAAGGAAATGTCGGAAGAAATGAAGAAGGAAATGTCAGCGATAGATGAGAAAATGACTGCCAACCTTGGCGACTTAAAAGATGAAATAATAAAAGGATATGTCAACCAACCTTGGAGAGTTGAAAGACTTAATAGAGGATAAAATAACATCTTTAAATGACAGAATTGACGGCGTGGAAAACAAAGTTGAAGGAAGATTTCAAGAAATAGAAGGAAAGGTAGAAGAAATTCAAAGGACAGCCAGTACCGTAGAAGAAAGAGTAGAAGAAAAAGTTCAAAAGATCGCCGAGACCGTTGATGAAAGAGTAGAAGAAAAAGTTCAAAAGATCGTCAAGACCGTCGAAGAAAGCATATAGAATGTAAAAAAAGATTTGGAAAAAGTCAAGAAACAGAAGATAACTGCCGGAAGCTATACCGAAGATGTCAAGTATCAATCTATGCTTCCTCGTTCCTGTATTAAACTCTCGACCTATGACGGAAAATCCTCATGGCCAGTTTTTAAGACACAATTTGGGATCGTAGCGGACGCCAATGGATGGGATTCCCAGACAAAGGCTTGCCAGTTAGCTGCTTCTCTACGAGCTGATGCTGCCGACGTCCTACAGACTTTGCCTGCAAATGAACCGCTGGATTTTGAAACGCTCGTCAGTGCCTTAGAATTGCGCTTTGGCGAGAAATGCATGAAGGAATATACCAGACTCCAGCTCAAATCTCGCCAGCAGAAATCCACTGAATCCCTGCAAGAGCTTGCTACGGATGTCGAGAGACTTTTCCATCTTGCTTATCCTGACTGCCCGACTGAAACTAGAGAAAGTTTAGCTCTGCAACATTTTATCGATGGTGTGCGTGACCCTGAGATCCAGACAGCACTCCGGATTGCAGATCTCAATGATTTAAAAGGGGCTTTGGTTTACGCTCTGAAATTCGAGGCAGCCCAGCAAGCTACTAGGAAAGATCGACACTTTGTGCGAGCAGCCAACCTGCCTGAGACGTCGGATAGAGCTGTGGGGCGCTTACAGCAGCAGATGAATGACATAATGAGAAAGATGAACTCCTTAATAGCCAACAAACCTTACAGGAAGATCAAGTGCTGGAAATGCGGTGGAGAAGGCCATATCCAAATCGACTGCCCAAGACGACCCAGCACCGAAGGTAATATCTCTACCGCTAAAAGAGGAGCAGGAAAACTGATTAATGGCCATCTTGCGGGGCGGAGGGTGACAGATTTTTAGAAGCCCCATTTTCAAGTATGTGAAATTTCTGCAAGAAGTTGCGGCGAGAACGGAGTTTTTCTAGTCGGAAGTGTAAATGATTTGCCCTGTAATATGATCATCGATACAGGAGCCAATGTGACCATCATTCGGAAAGATCTAGCTCAGCGGCTGAAAGAAAAACTCTTCTGGACCCCGCCGCGTATTATTCTTCAAACTGTGACCGGAGATAAGATCGATATACATGGAAGAATGACACTGAAAATAAAGTTTGGGAACGCCGCTTATCTCCATACAGTCTACGTGGCCGATATTTCAGACCCTTTCATACTCGGACTGGACTTTTTAAAAGAGCATGGATTTACACTGGACTTTAAGAATAATGAGTTACGCTCTGCTCAAGAAGATGTCACTATTTTCAAACTTGGAAATGAGTCCGGGTCTATTCAACGGATCACAGCCAAGGCAGATGTTATAATCCCTCCTCGGACCGAAATGATGATACCTGGATTAACTGGAAACGAAAGAATTTTCCAGTATGGCTTGACTGGATATCCTGAGAAGAGCCCAAAGGGAGTGCTAATAGCATCAGCGCTGGTAGATCTGTCGAGAGATGTGATCCCTGTGAGGATTGCGAACGTAAGTGAAAAGTCTAGAATTATCCCGATGGGTGAAGTGCTTGCAACATGTGCTCCAGTCACCTGCGTTTGCAAAGACCCAAGCTTGACGTTGTCGGAGCCGCCTACAAGTTTACCACCTGAAATTGGACAAGATGAAAATTTATCTCCTGAGCAGAGACATGCCGCAGAAAGACTGTTCCAGGAATTTACGGATGTGTTTTCACAAAACGAGAATGATATAGGTCGCACTTCTCTGACACGTCATAGAATTGATACTGCCGACCATCCACCGATTAAACAGCATCCAAGACGCTTGCCGTTTGCAAAACAAGAAGAGGTTTCTAAGCTCTTACGAGAGATGCAGGATAGTGACATCATCGAACCGTCATCAAGTCCGTGGGCCTCTCCCATCGTGTTGGTCCGAAAGAAAGATGGCTCCACAAGATTTTGTGTGGATTATCGTAAAGTTAACGATATCACGAAGAAGGACAGCTATCCTCTACCAAGAATAGACGACAAGCTAGATACTCTTTCAGGGCATAAATGGTTTTCCACACTGGATTTGAAGAGTGGATATTGGCAAGTAGAGATCCATCCTGATGACAAAGAGAAGACCGCATTTACTACTGGACAAGGACTTTGGCAATTCAAAGTTATGCCGTTCGGGCTCTGCAATGCTCCAGCAACGTTCGACCGCCTCATGGAGACAGTGTTAAAAGGCCTGACTTTTGAAGCTTGTCTCATCTACCTAGACGACGTCATCATTGGTGGCCACACGTTTGAAGAACATCTAGAAAATATTCGAAAAGTGTTAACGAAGCTAAGAGTGGCGAATTTAAAGCTGAACCTTTTGAAATGTAAGTTCTTCCAACGGGAAGTGAATTATCTAGGACACATCATTTCAGCTGAAGGTGTTCGAACAGATCCTGAAAAAGTGTCCGCAGTAAAGAACTGGAAGCGTCCGGAAAATGTCCATCAGTTGCGAAGCTTTCTGAGACTATGCACTTATTACAGAAAGTTTGTCCAGGGGTTCTCCAACATCGCAAGACCATTGCATAGGCTCACTGAAAGCAAGCAGAAGTTTCTATGGACACAAGAATGCGAGAATTCCTTCCAGCGGCTGAAAGAAGCTCTCACATCCTCTCCAGTCCATCTCACACCTATCCGCACCCCGAGAAACAGTTCATTGTGGACACGGATGCCAGTCATGAAAGTGTCGGCGCTGTACTTTCCCAAGAAATAGATGGCCAAGAAAGAGTCGTAGCATACTGGAGCAAATGTTTATCGAAACCAGAGCGGAATTATTGCGTCACTCGTAAGGAGTTATTAGCTATAGTGAAAGCCATAGAACACTTCCATCACTATCTCTATGGCAGGAAATTTCTCCTTCGTACTGATCACGCATCCCTAACATGGCTGATGAATTTTAAGAACCCAGAGGGCCAAGTAGCCAGATGGATACAACGGCTCCAGGAATACGACTTTGACATCAGGCATCGCAAAGGCTCATCGCATGGAAACGCCGATGCCCTATCAAGAAGACCGTGTCCCGAGAGCTGTCGCTATTGTTCCAAAGCGGAGAGCAAGTATAATCCCGAATATGTCATACGCCAGACGAAGACTTCACTATTGACGCCACCAGATCCCTGGAGTGATGAGAAGATTCGAGAAGATCAAATGGCAGACTCTGAGATCAAACCAATCTTGGAGTTATTAGAATCTTTTAGCACGAAGACCAGTTGGAAAGACATCTCGACTTACAGTCCTACGACGAAGCAATATTGGGCTCTTTGGAACTCCCTCCACGTCAGAAATGGTGTCCTGTTCCGAAAATTCGAATCGGAAGATGGGAAGACATCTCGGTGGCAGTTGGTACTTCCTCTATCTCGAAACCCAGAGGTCCTCGAAGAATTACATGGCAGTCCCACTGGTGGCCATTTTGGAGTTATGAAAACATTACACAGAGTCCGAGAGCGCTTCTTCTGGGGAAAAGCGAGAGCTGACGTCGAACAATGGTGCAAATCTTGCGATGCATGTGCAGCTCGGAAAGGACCAAAGAAACGTAGCCGAGGAAGACTACATCTCTACAATGTAGGAGCACCTTTTGAACGCATCGCCCTTGACATCTAGGTCCTCTGCCAAGAAGTGCTGATAGCAACAAATACCTCCTTGTTGTCATGGACTATTTCACGAAATGGCCTGAAGTTTATGCCATCCCTGATCAAGAAGCTTCTACGGTTGCGGATGCCTTGGTACACCAGTGGATATCAAGGTATGGAGTTACCCTTCAAATGCATTCTGACCAAGGGAGAAATTTCGTATCTGCTGTGATTGAGGGTCTCTGTCAACTTCTCGGAATGGACAAAACTAGGACGACGCCTTTACATCCACAGTCGGATGGCATGGTTGAGAGTACCAAATCGTACCATCCTCAACAATCTCTCACTGCTAGTCTCAAGAAACCAACAAGACTGGGACCAAAAACTTCCCTTGTTTCTTCTCGCCTATCGCAGCGCCGTCCATGAAACAACCGGCTATTCCCCGTCTCAGATGCTTTTCGGTCGTGATCTTCGTCTACCTTGTGATCTGCTTTTTGGTCGCCCTCCAGATGCGCCTTCATCGCCAGAGGGATACGTGCAGAATCTCCAGGCACGATTTGAAGACGTCCACAACTTGGCTCGAGAGCGGATCAATATACAGACGGAGAAGATGAAGACGAGGTACGACACGAAAGCCACGGGACATCAATTCAAAGAAGGTGACAAGGTTTGGTTTTATAATCCGACTCGACGTAAAGGACTTTCTCCCAAACTGCAATCGCACTGGGACGGTCCTTATACAGTCCTAAACAGACTGAACGATGTCGTAATTCGGATCCGAAAGTCACCAAGTGCGAAACCTAGAGTCGTTCATTACGACAGGCTGGCTCCATACTATGGCCATAGTACTTAGTTCATTGATTGTAAATAGTGTAATGTAAATAATGTAAATTAGTATGACCATGGTCTTGTATATAAGTTAATGTAATTATTTATTTTGCTTAGCATTATCATTATTATTATTATTTAAATACTTGTATGTAATAATGTCTATGCTTTAATTTTTTTTTAAATAAGTGTATATTTTGTATAATTCAGCATTATGAATGTGTTTAATTGTTATTTTCCATGTTTGCTTTAAGTGTTTTGAATAGTATAGCATTTGTTGGTAACAAGTTTGCTTCCGATCAAAGGTTGTACTGCCCGGGACGTGCAGTCCTTGAGAGGGGGGCAATGTTATGAATTTTGTATATATCTGTAAATATTCCATTTGTTTAAATTTATTTTATTTTATTATTGTGAAAATAGCAGTATTATTAATGTATTTCCTATTGAGCATCATGTAACTCAATGCTAAAGGCCTCAGATGCTTTGCAAGAAAAACAACCTTACACCCTCATCTTTATAATGGAAGTCTATGGAAATATCGCCAAGGAATGGGTTTATCGCCAAGTTGGCGATGGTTTGGCGACTTATTTTTGTCGCTAAATTTGGCGATATATCGCCAAATGTCGCCAAGTTGGCGACGGATTTGGCGACTTTTTGTGCAACCACCCCCTTATACATTTACATTGGGATCCTTTCACGTTTGGAGTACTCTATCGAGAGTTGAAGGACCTTCTGGTAATTTCTAGCATTAGAAAGCCCTGGAATAATCTGGAAAGATCTCTGAAGTCTATATAAGGGACCTCCACCAGTTCAGTTCAGTTAGTTGTCTGTCAACTGCGATTGAATTCATACGAGAGGCTTTGCATTGAGAACTGTGTTTCTCGGATCGATTTTGTCGTTGATACGTCGTATTGAACGCATTGTTTCTGTGTGAAATTTTGCTGTGCTTTTATTGGATTTGAAGATTACTGAATATCTTGTAATTTTCAGAAGATATTGGTGTTCGTATTGCACTGTTTATAGTGAATAAAGCCTTTTGATTGTTCTTATATATTGGCATCAGTCCTTTTGAACCCCGAGCTCACAACAATATGTTACAAGAAAATATTTTTAAAATTTAGAACAGTGCTGTCAGACCTGGCAGATTTGTTATTCAAAAATTCCGAATTCTTACCAAAAATTTAAAATAGTTATTTTTGCTTTATATAATGATAGACATTGAGCGAATAAACTGAAATAAAATTACTATTCAAAATTTCTGTCACGAATTCGGAATTTCTTAATAACAAACAAATTTTCCATTGATTAACACTGATTTAGAGTCCTTTGCCGTCAGAAATGTATTCAGTAATTAAAGATTCTTATTAGGTAGCTTTCAATACAAAAAAGTATAAAGCTACCTATTGCAGCCGTTCGGAGGAAACCCGTTCCGGAAAATTTCGATATATTTTCACCGATCAGACCCCCAGACGCCAAAACCCCCCTCCGTTCAAATGTTGATTTATATATATAGATATATCCATATCTATCTCTCTCTCTCTCTCTATATATATATATATATCTGACCTATGTCATACGATAACGCTCGTATTTATAAATCAATTTTGATGAAAATAATTGTGTGTATTAAGCTCACCAATGTCTCGACCGAGTTCGTTGACCAGCTTGGTCCGCCATTTTGTTTCAAGATGACGGCCACATAAAAATTTAAAACTAAAATAAATATACAAAAAAGTTAAAAATTCAAATTTATTTTTTAATTAAGTGTTAGGCCTTGATACGAGGATTCCAGAGCATTTTTTGGTTTACCTCTATCTTAAAAAATGGCTGAGATAGAGCAGTTCGAAATTCTAGGGTGGCTGACATTTTGAAACAAGACAGCACATTACCTAAGTTTTCATTGTTGTAATAATTTTCCCAATCATACGCATAAAACTATATATTCATATCCATTAGCGCCAAATTCTCGCCAAATTTGGCGACATTTGGCGAAATATCGCCAAATTTGGCGACCAAAATAAGTTTTCATAAATGAAGCCAATTTGGCTATTGCTCAATAATTTGGCGAATTTCTTATTCAAATTCAGTATTAACGAATCTTTTGTAAACGTTTTCTTTGCATTTTAACTTGCTGTTTTCGTGTAACATTAGCTAAAATTTTAAAACGAAGATATAGGAAAGCTATCTTTTTCTCCCGGTACAGGCCGGAAGGACTTTTTTTGAATACAGTCACATTTTCAATAGATAAGCATACTTTTTTTCATCTTTACTGAAATAACATTTTTTTAATATAAATAATAAGTTAATAAAAATGCGTTAATGTTTGTAATTTTTTTCATTTTTAATAAAGAAAATTTATATTTCAAATTACATTATAATTTAATTTTTATTTTTATTTGAGAGAAAGCAATTTTGCTTTTCATTCTCCTAAACCAGTGTTTCCCAACCTTTTTTTGGCCATGCCCCCCCAAATCATCTCTAAAACCTTGATGCCCCCCCCCTCCCTTTGCCTGTGACAAATAATTCTTATTATATAAAAAGTGAACTCTTATTCCCACTACAGAAGTCCTAAACGGCTTTAATTGGGTCTAAATAAAGAACAGTACATTCACAAAAGATAAAACAAAAGAAAATAAAGTATTTATAGAAATCGGTAATAATAATAATAGTAATAATATGCAGTGATGTAAAAAAGTGAATTATTTTTTAATACTTAATAGAAAATTGAGATACATTAATAATAAAAAAATAATTGACGCTTTTTCTATGATGCTTTTATGATTTTAATTACTGGCAGTGAAAGATGTACCTAATAAATTCAAAATAAACTCAAGATTAAGAGAATAAAATTAATGAGGTCCTTGTTCTTCATGATGTCTGCAGAGAGCTTTTCTATCAGGCTCTAATTTTGTCAATTTTAATCTCAAGTCCCCTCGTTTAGTTATGTACAATCGGATTTATTTTCTTCAGCAGCAAATAATTTACTGCTCTGAAACCACATTCAACTAGGTATGATGATGGGGGTGATAACAATATTTTTCTAGCAAATTTTCTTTCATTTGGATATTTAGATTCTGTCTCAGCATAAAGCCATACCGTCACTCTTTTTATACTGAATAAGATTTAACTGAATCATCGTTTTGAATTTCAGCGAGTTCTTCTGGGTATTGTATTGAATCATCAGAGAATAAGTCCACTAACATTGGTTGCATGACCCACGATGGGAAAAGCATTTTAATTAAATTAGAAAATCTATTGTTCAAATCATAGACCAAATTTCCAAATCATCCACAATTACAGTTATAGCGGCATTGGTCATCTCTCATTTTTTTAACCAGCAAAATAGGTCAAACTTTCTCTCTGAAATATGTTTCTGCCAAATATTTTTGCTTTTGCATCAACAGGTGCATTACAAGTGCACAAGTTTGCATCATCATTTTTTCCTTGAAATTGTTCATTCAAGGTATTCACTTTTTCAAAGATATCTTATAAATAACTAACAAATGCATTTCCATCAATCGTTTGTAGGTTCTTCATGTCAGACTTCTCACTTAAAAATTCACCAAGACCATCAAACAACTCCATGAATCTTTTTAAGCATTCCTCCTTTGAGAGCCATCTCACATCAGTGTAAAGAAAAAGACGAACGTGGTCTGCGTTTTTGCCTTTACAAGACTCCGTCAATAGATGCTCACATTCGGTGTTGTATATTATGGAGTTGATACATCGTATAACATATTTCAATGTGTCATTATGAATAGATGAAATGTTTTTTTATACTAAACTCTCTGTATGGATGATGTCAATGGCAGAATGGGATGATGGCACAAGAAGCATTTTTGGATTCCCATCTTTCATTAGTTTTAAACATCCAGTTCTCTTACCCATTATAACTGGAGCACCATCTGCAGCGCAAGATGTTATATTTGTCATTAGTATACTACTTATATCTAAGTAATTTTTCAATGTATCAAAAATATCAGAGTCAGTAGAGGTGCTCTCTAATGATTTACAGAAAAGCAATTCTTCAGTAAATTCACCTTTATCAATATACCTTACATATGAGAGCAATACGGCTTAACCGTCTCTTAGAGTTGATTCGATCATTTGTATGGAGAAATTGCAGCTTTTCAACAAGTTTTGTTTCAATGTCCTCACTTATTTCATACATTCTTCTACTAACAGTATTGTTACTATGTGGCATGGATTTTCCATCTTTGCCTAGTTGTAGTGCGGTTTTTTCCAGATTTAGCAATGAGTAAATATGTTTCGTAACTAGCCTCAAACTTTTCCTTTAAAGTTTTAAAATAACTTAAATTTAAATTTATATACTCAACTATGTTTTGCTTTCATACGCGCTTCAAGACGAACTCGTTTTATAGATTCGTTGCTTATGCATTGTTTGCATAAAAGGCAGAAAGAGGATTGTTTATAGTGGTTAGCCGGCTTAAAACCAAATTTTAAATATTGATCTAAATACCTTTCTTCAGATTTTTCACAGAAATACCAATTACATTTTTCTAATTATTTTTTATACTATATGATCAATAATAATTTCATATGTATACAGTGAAGTAAGCTAAACTTTACTAGAGCAAATGAAAATATCAGCAACGATTAAATAAATATATAAAAAAAGCATTAATCCACTTGCTGCATGGCAAAAAATACAAAGATTAGAAACAGAACGCTCTATCAAATAATTTGGACGAGAGTAATACCAAAGAAAACTATAGAAACAGTGCACTATTAAACACTAAAACCCCAATAAAACTTGAAACCCTACAAATAGAGAAAATAGCGAACTACGAAAATTTACATAACGCTTTAATAAGAGAATCAATAGAAATCAATGTTTCCAAGTCGTTCATTTTGGAGCATGTTTCGCCGGCAGTCGCTCCTGCGAGGTTAATGGAATCATCGGAGAGTGTGACGTCACGCACGTTGCTCCCGTTCGCCATACCTCCTCCGTGAGCGTCAGTCATTTGGCGTC
Organism: Maratus michaelseni; assembly: GCA_963931845.1. Taxonomy (NCBI): domain Eukaryota; kingdom Metazoa; phylum Arthropoda; class Arachnida; order Araneae; family Salticidae; genus Maratus; species Maratus michaelseni. The sequence continues at coordinate 110,525,313 of OZ007598.1, read as the reverse complement.
GGCGCGACCCGTTTTCGCCAAGCATCCGCGTCGCTACCGGGAGAAGAAATTCTCGTCAGTAGCAAGTCGGGATCGCGGTAGTCCAGTACGGTTTTTTTCAGTGAGCGCGTCGTGAGTTCGTTTTTTTTAAATGGAACACGTGTCCGGCCGTAATGGCCAATTTTGTTTCTAGAGTTTTTTATCACATTTTGTAAATAGTTATTATAATTATACGAGTTAAATTTATAAAGTAAAAGTAATTGTGGTATTAAATTAAAAGTTATAGCGGTCAGCATCACCGGCAATAGAGCCCCATCTCATTTCTACAAAGGTTTAATAAATAAGATGCAGTTCTCCTTCAAGATCAGCGTTTCCTTGTCTTCTTTCTTCAGTCAACGTTTCTTTTTTGTCTATTGCATACAGGTAGGACAATCTTAATTTTATTTATATATATAGTGTTTTGCAAGTACTCCTATTGAATCGTCACGACCACGTGGTGACAGACTAGTGTTGGCAAATCGACATCACACATAGCGATTTCATTTATAAAAAGAACCTGGTACAGATTGATCATAAATTATTTGTGAACTAACCTTTTTTATAATCATATCACCGAGTTTTTCTCGATGTGACAGTTGGTACCGTGCACCGTGTCGCACACGTGACGTCGACGCTATGCTCTCTCAAAGCGAAATCCACGTGCAAATAAATTAAGAAATAATGAGAATACAATGCAGAAACATTATATTTAATTGAAGATTTTGTAGTTTTAATGAAAGTTTTATAATGAATTTAAATTTTTTTGTCTATTGGTAAATCATGTCTCATAGTCAAAAGTACTTGTGTATGTATATATGAAAATTTAAAATAGCACAGCAAATAATAATTTATAATTAAATAAGTCCTTACCAATTTAGAATTCAAAAAGCAAAAGTAATATAATATGGTAAGACTTCGTAATCGTAGAACCGATACGGCAAGCACATCAAGTGATAACAGTAGTTCGACGGCAACCATGCCAATTTTGACACCCCAAGCGGTGCCTCCTCAGATGCATGTATCAAATTATCAACCGAAATATCCTAACATTCCAATCCAGCCATTTGATGGCAATCCTGATGAACTCAATGTCTTCATTTCTCAAATCACAGGAATTGCCAGTGCCAATAATTGGGCTGAAGATTATGTAATTAGATATATTGTTGGACATCTTGCAGGGAAAGCTAAGGCCTTTTTCGTTCAGAAGTCCGAATTCACCACATTTGAATCGGCCGATCAAATTTTTGAGGAACTCAAATCCTTCTTTCTCCCAAAATCCATAGCAGCTCATTCAAAGGAATTAGACCAATTACAGATGTTTCAACATAAAACAATCGCTAATTTATCCCATAGGCTCGAATTTCTGGTACATAAAGTATACAACAAAATTCAGGATAAACAAGCCTTAGATCAGATTAAACTGAACAAATTTCTTCAAATAATCCCATACAATTATAGTTTACTAATTAGGCAGTGTGAAATTGATAGCTATAAAGCTGCTGTTGCAAAGGCAACTCTTGCTCAGGACTGTGAGACGCAGAATTCAATCATGTCCAGTACAGCAGACAATACGGAAAAAGATAAATTTTCTGATTTGACAGAACAGGTCCATAGTATACAGGAGTCAATGAACAAATTTTTAGTAAAGTCAGAAAATAAACCTAGAGGTTTTCAAAATAAAAGATCCCCACATAATTTTTCAAACAGGGGAGGTGCTTCTCACAGAAACCATTTCAAATTTCATCGTGGTGGAAATCGACGCAACTTTCGTCGACCACGTGGCTTTAACAACAACAGAGGTAATTTCAACCAAAATAATCAGCAAAACTCGCAAAGTTCAAACATACAGTGCCAACTTTGTCTATGTGTACGGCATTCTGCTCGTCAGTGCAGAATTGCACCCGCGTTAAATTTCCAACATAATGTCCCAGCAATCGACCACCCAAACGCGTAAGTGAGAATTCGCAATCTGGAGAGCGAAATTCTCAAAGTGTCCACACTCCTGAAAATGACAATAGTTCAAACCCACAAACAATAGTTCACATAAACAGCAATTTAACTTCTCATAATGATGAAATAATAGCAAACGTTAATATCCAACAACCAGCCATTCCTGTGATTCAAGTAAAAATTAGTGAAAATACCTCACCTTTTTTAATAGATACAGGCAGATCGATTTCGTTAGTTGATAAATCATTTTTTGATGCCAACAAACATAAATTTAAATACAAATACCTATCTCGAAATGTTAAAATATCTACAATAAATGCCCAAATTGATTTCAATGGCTTTATAGAATTATCCTTTAAGATTGGAAAGTTACATTCTAGACACCCACTATACTTTTCACTTTAAAGTCTGCTTCCAAATTTACTGGTTTGCTATGTTTTGACTTTATAAGAAAATTTAACGTCATCATCTTTCCAGAAACAGAAGTATGTAAGATCAAAGATGAATTCATATATTTTTCAAATAGAAGTTCCCACCAAAACTTTAATTTAAATCAACACCTGGAAAATAAAATAAAATCTGAAATCAAAGCTAACAGAAAACCAACAGATGTAGACTTCTCTAAACTATTACACATTCCTCCTTTTATTCCTGCAAGTCAAAAACACGAAACAAATGACATTATACCAATTGTCACACTTGCACAGAAGGTAACGATATATCCTCATGAGAGTGCCTACATTAAAACGAAGACGTTTTTGGATAATTCTCTCATGGACAGGGACTTATTGTTCATCCCAGATCACAAGCATAATGTCACCATTGAAAATACCGTGCTTTCATTTAATCGTACTCCTACACGGGAACCCGGCGTGCTATTCACAAAAAACAGCAATTTTCCAAGAGAACAACAATTTTATATTTTTTTTTGAAAATAAATCCGATCAAAGTGTACATATTAACGAAAATACTAAAGTTGGAACACTAGAAGTAATTGAACACATGAAACATGCATTTGAAAATGGTGATGATAAAACTACAGACGTAACACTACCAAATACTGATGAAGTGATAAATTTAATTCAACCGTCCGATGACATCATCAAACAACGTAAAGCGGAGTTTTTGAAAGCGAAAATTGACTTAACACATTTAAATAAACTAGAAGAACAGGAACTAAGAGAAATATTAAATAACAACTCACAGGCGTTTCCTATTCCCTTCACACCATGGGTCACTCTGATTTAATAAAACCAGAAATCACATTCAATAGTTCATACCCTATAAAAGCTTTACCTTTTCCCATCCCTCAGGCACTTCAGGAAGAAGCCAAAAGGCAGCTAAATGAAATGGTTGCAGCTAACATCATAGAAAAACACGTCGCATCGTGGGCTTGTCCCATGTTACTCGTAAAGAAAAAAACAGATGGGACAGGACAGCAAAAATATAGAATGGCCCTAGACCTAAGACTCTTAAATACAGTAATTAGTCATTCATCCTATCCCCTTCCCAAGATACAAGTAGTAATTAGCAACATAGCAAATTTTAAGTATTTTACACTTCTCGATATGCCATCAGCTTATCACCAAATACACTTACCCGAATGTTATCAAGATAAAATAAGTTTTACGACCCCTTGGGGCACATACAGATATAAAAGATTACCATTCGGATTGAAAACATCCGCATGCATTTTTCAAGCAATGATTGATAATGTCACGGAAGAGGTCAACATGCCTGGTATCTTTAGTTATCAAGATGATGTTATAATTTGTAGTAACTCTTTCCAGGAAACTAAACAGAAAGTGCAGATATTTTTAGAAGTATTTAAGAAACATAACTTAACATTAAATTTAAATAAGTGCTCATTTCATAAAACGTCATGTAATTTCCTCGGCTTCAATATCGAAAACAACAAAGTTTCTCCCATAAGTTCGAATATACTAAAGATTCATTCCTTCCCAGTTCCGAAGTCCAAAAGGCAATTAAAGAGTTTTTTTGGCCTTTGTGGTTTTTACAGGCACTTAATTCCAAAATTCGCCGAAGTTGCAGAACCTCTTGTTGTATTAACATCTCCGAAGAAACCATTCTCTTGGGGTGACGCACAAGAAGAAGCTTTTCAAACCTTGCAAAAGATTTTCTTTTCTAAACCGTTTTTACAACAGCCCAACTTTAATGAAATGTTTTATTTTAATACAGATGCATCTACAATGGCAATTAGTGCAGTTATCTTACAAAAACATGAAGACAACTTACTACCAGTCGCGTACTTTTCCAAAGCTCTAAGAAATAATGAAAAAAAATATCCACCAATCCAACTTGAACTAATGGCAATAGTTAAAGGACTCGCTGCATTTAAAAATATTTTATATGGAAGACAATTCATCCTCTTATGTGATAGCAAGCCACTAAATCATTACAAAAGAACCACATCACCTGCAGATATCATAACCAGGTGGCTACTTGAAATTGGAGAATATTCGTTCACTTTTGAACATGTTCCTGGTCGTCTGAACGTCCTAGCGGACTACTTATCTCGACCGCCCTTTAATAATAATTCCAGTAACTTAAACACTAATCCTGAGTTAATTCACGCTAATGAGATCCTACCAGTCATAGAAGAAGATGTCAATGTAATACGTGAAAATCAGTCTGAACAACCTGTTAACAGAAATGATAATATTAGTAATAATTGTAATACTCCTCCACCTAAAGATGCTTTGCTTGACATTTCTGAAGCTACACTATTTTATGAACAGCGTAAAGATGCAGACCTACTCAAAATAATTGAAGACATTCAAAATAATACAATTTCAAACTTTCAAAATTATATAATTTGTGACAGATCGTCACTTCTTCTGTTTGATTCTGCTCCTACAAATTCCAACCAAGAACCTGTACAATACAAAATTGTAGTACCCAAATCACTAAAGGAAAAGTGCATTTGTATCCACCACATTACACATTATGGGATAGAGAAAACATACAGAAACATTCGAAAAAAATATTTTTGGAGAGGTTTATATTCAGATGTAGTAAATTATGTGAAATCATGTACAAGATGCATAACAAACAAACCCCAAAGAATACCTGCAGCCCCTCTCCAGAACACCATAATACCAAATGAACCAGGTTCAATTGATATCACTCAATTTTGTGGGTCCATTTAGAAATGGGTTCCACATATTAACAGTCATCGACCATTTTTCAAAACACATAAGGCTTTATCCTTTAAGAAATATTACAGCAATACATGCAGTACAAGCAATGTTTGATTACATAATCACATTTGGATGCCCATAAATGATTTTATCCGACAACGGAAAACAATTTCATGCACATATTTTTGATGAATTCCATAAAGTACTTGTCGTTACCCTTCGTTACACCACTGTTGCTCATCCAGAGGCAAATTCAGTGTCAGAACGTATAAATTTTTCCATTAAAGCCACTGTCAAGGCCCTAATGCAAGATGGTTACAACTTCACCACAGCAGTAAAAATTCACGAAACCATGTATAATTGCACTTACCACAATACGATTAAAACATCTCCGAACAAAGTTCACTTTGGTAGAAATCTCACAAATATTTTTGAAACGTTCCATGCAGACAAATATTTAAATCGTCTTGATGTTCACCATGATTATTTCGAATTAATGAATAATTTACAAGATTTGTATGATAAAGTGTACACTAATTTAATAAATTATCAGAAGCTTCAAAACTCAAGACAACACGCCAAAGCCAAACTTCGTCGTCCAAAAGTGGGTGATATCGTTTTTCTTCAACATAATGGCAAATTCAAAAAAGTTTGTGATGTTCCCATGAAAATTATAGAAAAATGCTCTGACGTAATCTTTAGAATCCAGAATGCTGAAAATTCTGAAGATCGCATCCAAAAGGTCCATATCAATCGACTCATCATCCCTGAACGACGCAAGAATGAACTTTGCAGAAACTCACCAAGTAAGACGCAGCAGACTTCTCCAAATCCTGACGGTTCTCAACAAAACTGTGAAAATAGTAGAGTAAAGAATCACTTACAACAGGCTGATGATCCATTGAACACTGCCACGTCTCCGGCAGCTGATGACTCTATAGCAATGAGGGTTCCTGCTGATGTCCGAACTCCCGCTGTTAGTGTTGCCCCTTTAGTTGCAAGAGTCCCTCATAATCCTATCATCAGTTCCTACAACCTGAGACAGACCAAGGCTAGACAGAATGTGAAATAGACGGTTTCGTCCAATTGCTGCGCAGCAACTTACCATCCAGAAACTGTCGATTATGAACTATTTTATCACTGAACTTTTCTGCAGGCGGAATAATCTAGTGACTAAGGTGTTCATGCATATATTTGACTGTCTTGTCTAATTTGTTTCTTTTTTTCTTCCTCACAGAATTTGAGTGTGTCTGCAAACGTCTATGCAGAAATTGTTTGACTGTAACTTAGTCTTTGTTTTGTCAAGAGTCCATTTGGTAACATTTTGTATTTGAATTTTATTGTGATGACTGTTCAATTTTTTATTTTGTTCTCTTGGGTAATAGTTACATTTTATTGTCAACACATGTTTTTTTAAGGTAACATGCAAGAGGTAAAAATGTTCTATACATAAAATTGCTGTTTTTCTTTTTTTTTTTGTAAATTTTTTTTGTATGTTTATAATGTATTGTGCATCCTCCCATTTTTTTTATATGTGATCACATATGTCCCAATTTTTTTTTGTGTAATTTTTCATTTTGGTACCAAACAAAATTATTTTTTGTGTGTAATTAATTATGGATAAAATATTGGTGTTAACTGCATGCAGATATTTGTAATAACAGATGTCTGAAAAATGTTTTGTATGAACAAAACTAGTTGTATGGGTTGATGTAATTTCTTTATAGAATGTGCTGAATTTATACCGACATGATGTATGTCGATGGATGTCATCCCCATGTATATGGTGGTGCTGACCTTCCCTGTTAGGCAAAATCTTAGCATTTTTTTTCTTTCACCCCTTTTTCGGGGAGTATGTCATGTAGATGACATCGTTTTTAGAAGTTTTTCTCTAAGTTTTCTTAATTGATCGTAAGTTTTAGCTCAGTACCTTTATTTTCATAGGTCTCCCGTCAAAATCGACCGCTTCGTTCTCATTTTAGGTTTTCACTAACGATCTTACGGTAAGCACTTCAAACGCAATCGCGGCCGTATCGTTTGACTGCAGGATCGTTCATTTTGGAGCATGTTTCGCCGGCAGTCGCTCCTGCGAGGTTAATGGAATCATCGGAGAATGTGACGTCACGCACGTTGCTCCCGTTCGCCATACCTCCTCCGTGAGCGTCAGTCATTTGGCGTCGGCGCGACCCGTTTTCGCCAAGCATCCGCGTCGCTACCGGGAGGAGAAATTCTCGTCAGTAGCAAGTCGGGATCGCGGTAGTGCAGTACGGTTTTTTTCAGTGAGCGCGTCGTGCGTTCGTTTTTTTTATGGAACACGTGTCCGGCCGTAATGGCCAATTTTGTTTCCAGAGTTTTTTTATCACATTTTGTAAATAGTTATTATAATTATACGAGTTAAATTTATAAAGTAAAAGTAATTGTGCTATTAAATTAAAAGTTATAGCGGTCAGCATCACCGGCAATAGAGCCCCATCTCATTTCTACAAAGGTTTAATAAATAAGATGCAGTTCTCCTTCAAGACCAGCATTTCCTTGTCTTCTTTCTTCAGTCAACGTTTCTTTTTTGTCTATTGCATACAGGTAGGACAATCTTAATTTTATTTATATATATAGTGTTTTGCAAGTACTCCTATTGAATCGTCACGACCACGTGGTGACAGACTAGTGTTGGCAAATCGACATCACACATAGCGATTTCATTTATAAAAAGAACCTGGTACAGATTGATCATAAATTATTTGTGAACTAACCTTTTAATAATCATATCACCGAGTTTTTCTCGATGTGACATAGGAGGTGGAAATTAACCTAAGTGTTAATCGAGCCTTATATGTTCCACATAGTACTTCTTTCAAAACAAACAAGAAAAATAGTTGCAGTAACTGAACCTGATTATTTTAAAACATCACAATTTCCATTCATCACTCAGGATTTTTTTTTAATAAGCAGTATAAAGAATAAATTATAAATTATAAGAAGAGAAGTGGTAAGTATTAAAGCTTATTTAAAACTGCAATCTCAAAATTGCATATGGAATGAGAAATTTTGAATATCATGCAGTTCAATAAATTTAAATTTAAAAATTTTTGAAATCAGAAAATGAAAAATTATTATTTGAAATATCTTAGAAAATATTTTTAAAATTCTTATTGAAATATTATAATTTCCAATATAGTCATTGCTAAGTTAAACAGCTACCTCCGTAATATAATGGAGCTAGTGGTTAAACACGTTAAAAAAATATTATCATACAAAAAAAAAATCCTGAAATAATTAATGGATAATAAAATGCTATTTTACAGTTTTCAAAACTTATTTCGAATAACTCTTATTTTACTATTAGACGACGTCCAGAATGAGGAGCCGTTCCCTCTGAATTGAGATATTTGTAATTCTTTCCCAGAACTAATATTTTCTTTGTCCCTAACTATAAGCCATAATCAGATATTTGCTCTTGGATCCTAAATTAAAGATCACTAAAAAATGTTATTTAATTCACTGATTGAACTACTGAGTATGTATCTGACGGTAGCGCTTTGACTTTTGTGTTTTCCCAAGAATCAATTTGAAACAATTAAAATTAAAAAAATGTTTTAAACCAGAAAAATTTTGCAAAATGTTTTTCAAATTTTTGTATTTTTGATTATTTTTAAAAGGTATTATTCAAACTGTTTTAAGATTTACAGAGCGAACGTTTGAATTTTGCCAAATTCTCAAATTGCCCCCCTAAAAAGTCAAATTGCCCCCCTGTGGGGCGTACGCCCCCCGTTGGGAACCACTGTCCTAAACCAATGAATAATACTAAATTAATCAAGGCCATGAAATTCATATTTCTTTCATTAAAACGGAAGTTTTTCAAAGTTATAAATATCATAAAAACAAGCATAAATATATTAAAATGTACAAATAGCCAGTTTATTGTAATTATAGAATTGTTTTATTTATTTTTTGTTTTTAAACAAACACGCTTAACTTTATTCAAAAACAAATATCATATATTTTTTTTGTTCTTGCAGCCAAAATAAAGGAATTTAAACGTTTATATCTATTTAAAATCATAAATCTCTCTCTCTCTCTCTCTGTATATATATATGGCGGTTTGACGAAGATGAGATACCTCTAGATGTAATATTCCACGAGAAAATGGCAGTTTGTTAAAGATATAGAATGTTGCAGTCGATATCAATAATCATGGCGAAGAGGTGAGGCAATAATGAGATTCCAGAAGAGTTTCTCCAGTAAAGACCAGCCAATTTCCATACAAATACAGCGATGCAGTAACAGTTCCCACAGGTATAAACTTATAGCCCTCAGGCTTCACGATGGCTCACTACATCGTTTAATAGATGTTAAAGAACTGTATGAAAATTCTACGAAACTACAACACCAGATACCCATTTTTTTATACTTCCAAACACGTCAAAAATCCTGCACTCCAAAGCATGCTAGCGAGTTTTGTTCACTGAGCGTAGTGATACAGAAATACGACGTCACGTGCGCACAAACCAATGAGTGAGAGGCGAGCTCCAGCCCAGCGAATGAGGCGCGAGGGAGAAGCTCTAACGCGAAAGAATTCCTCTCGAGCCGTGCAGTAATTTTGAAGTGAAAAAACCCCCAGCGCGCGCGAAATCAGAGCATGGAATAATAATAATAAAAAAATGGCTTTTTAAAAACATTCGAAATGAGAAAGCGTCTCTCGGAATTTTATAGATTGGGGAGCTGATAAAAGTTACGAATGAACTTAAAATTTTAGATTAAGATTTGGAATAAGATAATTATTAATATACGGGTATTTATTTTTAAAAGGACATTAAATAAGAATAATTATTATTAAGAATTAAGGAAATACTGACTATGTCAGAAGTTAGATTAATTTAAAGGACAAATGCGAAATAAATGTGAAGGATTTGCGAAGGAAATAAATTTTTTATATAACACACACACACACACACACACACATATATATATATGGACATGTGTGTCTTAATATTTCACTTTGCAGCCACAATTACCCAGCGCTGACCACTGGTGTTTGTGTGTTGTAGTAGGCTCGAGTCTCCCATCGTGCACTATGGTGGGTGCATGTTGGTAGATGTAGGGGTTTGGGAGATAGGGTGGTTGAAAGTGGTCAACGTAGGGCATTATCATATTTCAACGAAAGTGTTCTAAAATATGTTTGGAATATTCTTCAACGGAAATTGGTTCATTCAACTTAACATTTAAGATATGGATAACTAAGTAAGATGATTTCGCACATGATTGTTTATATAAAAAATATAGTTTATATATAGTTATATATATAGTTATATATAGTTAAAAATATAGTTGTTTATATAAAAACTCAGTATACTTAAGTTTCTTTCCTAACTTTACTATGCATATTACATTTTTACAAGCTTTTATTTAACTTGGCTTGTCTGTCCGTCTACTAAAATTTTGCAATCCAATTTTAACACACTTCCTGCGCTACTATCGACCTAACTTTCTGGTAATGTGACGTATTTCCGGTGACAATACAATATTCTGTACAAAAAATATTTGAAATTTGCCTCCGCCAACCCCTTGTAGGGCAAAGACATTTGTCCAATAAGGGTATGTAAGTGTCATGATGTACGAGTATGTAATCCCGTAAATGTCATTGATTACTTCAGAAATAAGCTGGTGTTTTTCGTTTTGAACCATGAAATCATAAACATACAAACAGATAAGGACTTCTTAACAAAATAGTCTTTCCAAGAACAAAGCCGTTCCTCGAAAAATGTTTCAAATAGGTGACTGTCTGGACAGTTACTCTATACGTTACCAGTTCCAACTGCTTCTTCAAATCGTCTGCTTGACAGCCATCGTCTGGTGGGTATCCGATATACAGTTTCGGTTTGATGGGTGGCGTTACCTTAGCAGAGATCCTCGTCGGCTGCGTAGATACCATTAAGTACGAAAGTCGAGACACGATATTAACACTATTTCGTTAGAAGTGCGACACGATATTAACACTATTTCGTTAGAAGTCCCTATCTATTTCTATGCTTATGCATGAAATGGTTAGTAAATGCGCCAACTTTCAGTTCCGCGAAGGGGGTAAGTGGATGCTGCTACAAACCTAAGAAGGAAAGTGGTACTTTTTTTTCTGCCTGGAAGCTGACATTAAAATTTTATATCCATTTTATTTAAAAAAATGATAAAAATACAATTTATTTCTTTTAAAAAGGTTTTTATTTCAATCAATTGTTCTTCAACATTTTTTTCCTTGTTAGAACATTATAGCAAATGCTTATTTTTAAAACATTTTTTAAAAATGATAATTTATTTTATCTATTACTTTCATTATGCAATTTTATGTCAGATGATATCACTGAAATGTTTATTTTTAAACAGATTACTTAATTAAAAAAGAAAAGATTTCAGAAATACACTTCATCGTCTGAAGAATTCTATCATGGCATTTAGAAAAACTTAATTATGACATCTTCACAATAAGAACCAATATTGCATATTTCATTGAGATGCTTCCAAGGTAATGAAATTAGAAGTAAGTGAATTATCTTTTATTTAATCCTCAACATCTAATAAAGAATGTCACTTTTTGTCCAATTTATTTGAAGATTAATTGTTTCACTTTATAAAGAATCCAAAATTGTTTACATAACCATAAATATTCTTTTTGATTTCTAGGAATAATAATTAAAAAAAAACCTGCAAATAGTTTTCTAAGATAATGAGTGAATATAATTGAACTGTTTTGGAATGTCTAATATGTATCGGTTTCTAAACGAATATAATGATTATTAGGTAGCTTTCAATACAAAAAAGTCCTTCCGGCCTGTACCGGGAGGAAAGATTAGCTTTCCTATATCTTCGTTTTAAAATTTTAGCTAATATTACTCGTAACAGCAAGCTAAAATGCAAAGAAACGTTTACAAAAGATTCGTTAATACTGAATTTGAATAAGAAATTCGCCAAATTATTGAGCAATAGCCAAATTGGTTTCATTTATGAAGACTTATTTTGGTCGCCAAATTTGGAGATATTTCGCCAATTTTGGCGCTAACGGATATGAATATATAGTTTTATGCGTATGATTGGGAAAATTATTACAACAGTGAAAGAAAATAATTTGCGAGTAATCGCGTTAATGTGCTGTTTTGTTTCAAAATGACAGCCACCCTAGAATTTCAAACTGCTCTATCTCAGCCATTTTTTAAGATAGAGGTAAACCAAAAAATGCTCTGGAATCCTTGTATCAAGGCCTAATACGTAATTAAAAAATAAATTTGAATTTTTGACTTTTTTGTATATTTATTTTAGTTTTAAATTTTTAAATAGCCGCCATCTTGAAACAAAATGGCGGACCAAGCTGGCCAACGAACTCGGTCGAGACATAGGTGAGCTTAATACACATAATTAGTTTCATCAAAATCGATTTATAAATACGAGCGTTATCGTATGACATAGGTCATATATATATATATATATATATATATATATATGGATATATATATTTGATCGATATATTGATAAATAATCCAGCCCTAATGGATATATCTATATATATAAATCAACATTTGAACGGAGGGTGGTTTTGGGGTCTGGGGGTCATGATCGGTGAAAATACATCGAAATTTTCCGGAACTGCTTTCCTCCGAACGGCTGCAATAGGTAGCTTTATACTTTTTTGTATTGATATATATATGTATATATATATATATCTGACCTATGTCATACGATAACGCTCGTATTTATAAATCAATTTTGATGAAACTAATTGTGTGTATTAAGCTAACCAATGTCTCGACCGAGTTCGTTGGCCAGCTTGGTCCGCCATTTTGTTTCAAGATGGCGGCCATTTGAAAGTTTAAAACTAAAATGTATATACAAAAAAGTTAAAAATTCAAATTTACGCGTTAGGCCTTGATACAAGGATTCCAGAGCATTTTTTGGTTTACCTCTATCTTAAAAAATGGCTGAGATAGAGCAGTTTGAAATTCTAGTGTGGCTGACATTTTGAAACAAAACAGCACATTAACGTGATTACTCGCAAATTATTTTCTTTCATTGTTGTAATAATTTTCCCAATCATACGCATAAAACTATATATTCATATCCGTTAGTGCCAAAATTGGCGACATTGGCGACAAAATTGGCGATATTTGGCGAAATATTGCCAAATTTGGCGACCAAAATAAGTCTTCATAAATGAAGCCAATTTGGCTATTGCTCAATAATTTGGCGAATTTCTTATTCAAATTCAGTATTAACGAGTCTTTTGTAAGCGTTTCTTTGCATTTTAACTTGCTATTTTCGTGTAACATTAGCTAAAATTTTAAAACGAAGATATAGGAAAGCTACCTTTTCCTCCCGGTACAGGCCGAAAGGACTTTTTAAATTAGCTATTTGATAGAGAATTTCGTAAATTAATTTGCAAATTATAATATAAGTATACTTAGGAATGCTAGAGAGCGTAGAGACAGTGGATAAAAAAGGAAGTAAATTAATGGGTGTTTGGAAGACGGGGCGGGGCTATGTTTCAAATATAAAATTTTACAGAAATGAAGAAAAACATTAATTAAACATTTCGATGTGTTGAGTACTTACAAGAAAGGTCTTCTTAAAGCGCATACTCAGAATATTTTGAAAAAAGAAATGCAAATGAAACTGCTCATGTACGTTATAAAGGATCAGTTAAATTTAGCTGCGAAATTCCAGTAGAAAATCTGCAAACAAATAAAATACTTTCGAGGATGTGACGGAAAAAGATGCGATTTGGCAAGCAACACTTTTTCCTCGCCAAATGCAAGCGATTTTAATACATTAGTAAATTACTTGTTAAATGAGTTTTTAAATACGCTGTACTTAGAGAATATAAATTCAAATAATGAAATAGATTATTTTTATTTCTACGTGTAAGTTTACATAATATACAGAAGTTGCATGGTACCGTAGCTTTATAAATTTATACGGTTGCACCGGCTTATTTACTTGTTAAAAAAATAAACTGATAAAAAAAAAACACTCGCAATTCAATTTATTTCTTTTAAAAAGGTTTTTATTTCAATTAATTATCCTTTAACATATTTTTCCCTTTTTAGCCCATTATAATAAATGCTTGTCTTTAAAACATTTTTTAACTTATAATTTATTTGATCTATTACTTTCATTATGCAGTTTTATGTCAGATGATATCAGTGAAATGTTTATTTTTAAACAGAATACATAATTAAAAAAGAAAATATTTCAGAAATACACTTCATCGCCTTAAGAATTCTATCATGACACTTAAAAAAACTTAATTATGACATACGGCATCTTCTTAATAAGAACCAATATTACATATTTCATTGAGATCCTTCCAAAGTAATGAAATTAGAAGTAAGTGAATTATCTTTTATTTATTCCTCAACATCTAATAAAGAATGTCAGTTCTTGTCAAAGATTAATTGTTTCAAATTTTAAGAAGTCCGAAATAGTTTACATAACCATATATATTCTTTTTGATTTCTAATAATAATAATAATTTCTTTTTAAAGCTGCAAATAGTTTTCTAAGATAATGAGTGAATATAATTGAGCTGTTTTGGAATGTGTAATATGTATAGGTTTCTAAACGAACATAATGACATTTTTAATTAGCTATCTGATAGAGAATTTTGTAAATTGATCTGTAAATTATGATATAAGCATACTTAGGAATGCTTGAGAGCGTAGAGACAGTGAATAAAAAAAAAAAAAGGAAATGAATGGGTGTGAAAGTAAATTGCCGGAAGAAGGGCCTCTGTTTCATATTTAAAATTTTACACAAAGGAAGAAAAACTACCGGGTGTCCCAAAAATGACTGATGGATTTTAAAATTCAATAACTTGCAAACGGTGACAGATATTTAAAAAAAAAAACTTGCAGGAGGGTTATGTATGATGTCAGGAGTTTTCTTACTGTGATTCTCGATTTTAGTTCGAATTTCAAACAATAGATGGCGCTGACAGCGATTGTCGTTCCGTCGAGGCCAAAACTGATGCCCCTCAGCATTGATGCACCGCCCCTGAATACTAGGCCTGCGCGCTAACAAAAATGATGGCTGTTGCAGGCGATTTTTTTTTCAAAGTTTGTACGGTCCCTCGAACTTCAACACCAATAATACTTAAAAATTTTCTTTGTCTTATTTGATCTCAGAACAACTAGATGAAAAAAAACTTTTAGAAATTATTGGTGTTGAAGTTCGAGGGACCTTTCAAATACTGAAAAAAAAGCAGCCCTAGTATTCAGGGGGCGGTGCATCAATACTGAGTGGGTCAGTTTCGGCCTCGACGGAGCGCCATCTATTGTTTGAAATTCGAACTAAAATCAAGAGTCACTGTAAGAAAACTTCTGACATCATACATAGCGCTCCTGCAATATTTTTTTAAAGACATGTCACCGTTTGCAAGTTATTGAATTTTAAAATCCATCTGTCATTTTTGGGACACCCGGTATTAATGGCATTGATTAGCGATGTCCTAAGTGCTCTCTTACAAAAATAGTTCATAGAGCTGTATAGAACTCTATAAAATTCTTTACAAGTTCTATAAAACAGCCATTCTATAGAATACTATTTCTATAGAGTTTTGAAGAGTTCCATAGAATACTTTTTCTAAAGAAAATGTCTCTATAGAATTCTTAGAAGTTCTGTAGAATTTTTTTCTATAGAACAGTTTTTCTATAGCGTACGATGAACCTTATAGAATTAAATTCTATGGACTAATGATTCTATAGATTTTTTTTTTTTTACATACTATAAAAAATATTTCTTTGTCTTTTACAATTTATATGTGTAGTAATTTAAATTATTTTTTAATTTTAATGTAAAGTTGTAAATAAATTTATTTATAACTATACATTAAAATTAAAAAATAATAATTAATTTTGTAATACATCAGTTTAATATATAATAGTACAGTACTTCATAGATTTAATATGATTATATATATATATAATTTAATTCAATTCTAATACATTGTGATTCAATTGCCAATGTAATAATATATCAGTCGAACTACTGAATTAAATCATGATTAATTAATTTCTTTATAATTCCTTAATTTGTTGGTTAATTTTATAATAATTTATTAATTTGTTGTTAAATTTATAAAACCATCCATCTAATTTAATAAACTTTACTCACTTTAATATTATTGTAATTTTTATTAAAATATTTTAATCTGAAGTATAAATATTTAAACGATTGTTTCAGTTTTAACAAATAATTTATTAGACTTTTAGATATTTTTACAAGACTATATATGTTTGGGAATGCAAGTCACAAAAGAAATAGTTTAAATAGTAGAGTATTGAAACTGTCAATGGTTGTATTATACTGAAAGTATTGGTTCTTTGTCCGATCACTGAAATAAAGCAGAATTAAGTGGGGTTATTACTTGGGAGGGTGATCACATGAATTCCATATATATTTTTATAGAAGCTCTATATTTTTTCTATAGATATTTTTACAGAAACTCTATAGACATTTCTATTGAACTTCTACAAAATTTCTATAGCTTTAGATTAAACAAGCTTATAGAAAAACGGGCCATAATTCTACAGGATTATATAATGCATTTTCTATAAATATTTTTTATAGAATTCTATAAGAAATTTTTGTAAGGGCTTACAAGGAAGGTCTCCGTAAGCGCACATGCTGAAAAAAAATTACAGAATAATCTTCTCATGAGGATATATACATGTTTATAAAAAAATTGCTGCGAAACCTCGATGTAACATCCGTAAAAAAAATTATGAAAATTTCGTGCTCTTGGCGATTTATCGCTGGTTGGCGACAGCATGAAAAAACAAATACGCTTTTATGATAAATACTCTGTTAGGAAAAACTTTTTCGTACTGAACTAGTTTAAGTAAATTTTAACTCAAATAAACACACTTTTATAACTATTTTTTAGCATTATACATTTATATATGTAAAGAAATATATAAAGCATTATAAGTTTATATAAAGAAAATTAACGATCGTATTCTACGGTTTAGAACAAAATTTTAATTGATTAAAAATGCTTCAAACTAAAAATTAAAGTGCACTGACAATATGTCTTTGATATTGTTAGTGTCGGAGACAACAAGAGAAAAGTATTGTTGCCATGGGAACAACGACTTTTCGAAATGTATAATGAGAGCGTTCAGTGTGTGCAGTACAACTTCGTGTAGTGCAGTTACTGCTAAAATACACTTAAAACTTATCCGGCCAATGAAACATTGTAAAATTAAATAACTTCAGCAACACGCAACTTGCATATATAGTATATAAGCTTATAAAAAATAATAAACTATTCAATCGTTCAAATTTAAATTCATAAAGTACTGCGCATTTAAGCACTCATTTATCCAGGTATTTTCAAATATATTAAAATGGCTTACATTTGACATAGAAAGAGTGTTCACGTCTTTTTGCGCCAAATACTCGAAATTCATTATTTTTTTTGCAGATTTTCTACTGGGAATCCGCAGCTAAAGGATTAGGGGTCCACAAGCCGTGTTTTTGGCCCACTAAAATTTGATTTTGTTATACTGACTTAATTATTTCCCTTTTTAATATTAGAAGGTTTATCCTGTACGATTTCAACAATATTTTTTGCATTTTGTTCGGATTTATATGATTTACACAAGCTCAAAGTTCGTTATCATTCGTAGTTTTTGATGAAAAATACGCAATTTCTCCTAATTTTACTTCAATTATTTATATGAGCGTAATCGTGCAACACGTTCTTCTTTACATGTATTATAAAATACATCAAAATGTACAATATATGTAAAAATAAAAGTGTTGCAAAGCTGCGCTTATAGTAAAATATTAAAAATAGAGAGTCACGTCATTACGAGAATTTAGGATACAGCAATGTGTTTAAAAGTGCTAAAAAGAACATAACTATTGCTAATGTGAAGGACTGCATTTATTAGCAATAGTTACGTTCATTTTAGCACGTAAGTATGTAGCATCCATATTTCATTTACAATATATTCAAAAGAATCCCGTTACTGTATATTGGAGAAAATCATTTGCAATGTACTTTAATGATGTTACAATTTCAAAGATATTAAAATTGATATACATCACTGAGGCGCATTACTAAATACTTATTGTATAATGTGGTGTGCATGGCATTTATCGCTCATTTACTGGGATAAGCAAAATAATTCAGTTAGAGTATTGTCCATGAAAAATAATCACTGTAAGCGTGTTTTCAACTGTGGTATGTGTTTTTAAATATAAATAATTTATTGCATTATTACTAGGAGTCTAACTCGTGTAAATATACTGGTATTATTGCCATGTAATTTATATATGTTATTGAAGTTTACTATCGCATGATTGGTATTGAAAATGAAGTATGTAGCATTCATAAATCATTTACAAAACACTTAAAAGCTTTCCGTTACATTAAGGTCTATAGGGAAAAATTATTTGCAATGTATTTTATTGATGTTACAGTTTCAAAGATATTAAAATTGTTATACTTGACTGAGGCTCATTACTAAATGCTCATTGTATAATGTGGTGTGCATGGCATTTATCGTTCATTTACAGGGACACGCCAAATAATTCAGTTACAGTACTGTCTATAAACAATAATAACTGGAAGCGTGTTTTCAATTGTGGTATGTGTTTTTAAGTATAAATAATTTATTGCATATTCTTTGGAGTCTCTAATTTCTATAGATATTATACAGGGTTGTCCAAAACCTTTCGAGTACATCTTCTTTTATTGATAGAAATTGTTGAAAAGCAGTTTTCAACTGTTTTATGCGTTTCCTAACTGAATTAAATTTTAGCATAATAATCAATAATAGTACAAATCTATCGATCACATACAGGGATTCACAAAACAAGAATTTGAATTATTTTCTGATTATAGATAGAAAATGCCGAAATTGGATTTAATTTTTTTTTTTGCGTTTTCAAAATTGTTTATTTAGACTAATTGTTTATTTATGTAACTTGTTAAACAGGGGTGTTTTATATACTTCTTTTTAATTGTATAAATCAATCCAAATAAATTTCAATGAAAGTAAAATAATTTTTCCCTCCAGTCTATACTATCCATCCATAATAAGAGAAACCATAGAGATACTAACACGCAAAATACATTATGTAACGATGCGGCATCTTTTAACTTACCGAAATTGTGGCTGGAGTTACTCTATGGTTACAGATATGAAAATAAACAACCAAGTAAAAATAAAAGATAACGTGCGTAATTTTAAAAAACGTACATGAAAATTAAATAATAGCATTTTAAATAATAACTTCAAAGACCGTGCAATTATCGAATATTCTCATTTGTTTATGAAAATGGCGCGGAGTGAACCGAAACATGTCAATCAATCTAATAAAAGTTATTTTACAGTGTATTTATTATGTTGTTAATTTACACCTTTTAGCATTTAAAAGAAATATAGTAAAATAAGTTTTATTAGCCTGCTGACATATGTTTCAGCGCAATGTGAGAGATTATCAAAACAAACAAAAATATTCTATAAATGCACGGTCTATGAAGTTATTTGAAACGCAATCATTTAATTTTTCACGTACTTTTTAAGAAAATTACGCACGTTATTTATTTATTTATTTTTTACTTGGATGTTTATTTCCATATTTGTAACCATGGAGTAACTCGCCAGAATTTTGGTAAATTAAATGATGCTGCATCGTTACATATTGTATTTTTACGTGTTACGATATCTATGGTTTCTCTTATGATGGATGGATAGCATAGATTGGAGGGAAAATTATTTTACTTTCGTTGAAATTTATTTAGATGGTTTCTTCTTGATATAATCGTCCCAGGGCTGTGGTTTAAAAAAAAAAATTATACTTAATATTAGTTATATGCTCCTTCTTATAGAAGGGATATTTTGTTACAGTAATTGGAAAGTGTTTCATAATCTATGCTTGACGCATGATTTTCATTCTTGTTATCAACTCAAACTGTTCGATAATTCATGCTACCTGGGGAACATAGATAAATAAATCGGAAAACTTTAGGTATAGAAGAAAATTTTCGAATTTACTTTTTTTCAGTTATGAAATTAATTGTTTGTTTATTGGGAGGCATATATGTATAATAATTCTAAGTTAAACATAATTAATAATCTGAAATCGATGTTGGATATCTTTTTTTACTTGCTTAAAAATGTTTAGCGTTTCAAAGTTTTCTCATTAATTATAAATGCTATGTATAAAGGATTATTTTCTAGTTCTTGTTTATTTTTCATTATTATATTTAGTTAAACTTTACCATATAACTTGAAAAATCATTAATTAGAAATACTTACATAAAGCTTTTGTAAGTGCTCAAGATCCATTTTTAATAATTTATGTATTATGATATTATTTTCTACCGATTTCAATAAGTCTTTTAAAACTTTAAACTTAAAACAAGCAGCGTCATCTAAACAGTTCAATTTTATTTTAAACTTCAAATTCATTAAATATACACGAAAGACTAATTTGAAAGTTAAAAATCTAGGTTAAAAACGTAAATGGTTTTTGTAAAATAAGTTTTTGTTGAAATGGATAAATATTTGTAATGAAAGTTAGAAAATATTGTACATTGGTAAAAAGGAAAGATTAATGAAGTAAAATAATTAAAGTACATTTATTTAGAAAATGAAAAATGATTTTTGTTTTAATACTCTAGAAAAGATAAAACAAGTAGCTTTTTTTAAATTTCTAGAACGTTAGCTAATAACATTATCCAACTAAACTTTTTGTAAAATAACGTCAGTATAAATCTGTTTTTGAGATATTTATTAGAAGTAAACTAGTGTCTAAATACACTATATGGCCATTAATGACCGGCAACTTTCAATTTTAGACATTTTGTGGAATAGTTTAAAATTTACTTGTCAGATTCTTCTGGAATTTTAGAATTAAAAAGAACAGGTTTGACTTCATATTTATCAACGTCGAGTTGATAAGGAGTATAATTAGGGGGCCAAAAAAAATTAAAGAAAAAAAATAATACTTGGGATCACCCTGTAAAATAAAATGCAAGAAATGATCTATCGCTACAGAATATACATAGGCAGACATTGTACAATATGTGTATTCATTTGTGTAAGAATAGCATGTATATTAATAGAGATATAGCGATTTATTTAAAAAAAAAAAATCTTACATGTTTTTTGCTTATAGCATACAGGGTTTTTAACCAAATTTAACGCCAGTTACAGAAAAATTGACAAAATATAGTAGAAACAATATAGGGCAATTGAAATGTAAATGTATTAAATATTTAAGGAAATATGGGCAGTTGTATAAAATATTTTTTATCTGCGCATGCGCGTACGATAAAAGGGAACTTTTTGCATAATTTAACAGTCAACTCTATGGAGCAACTTGTTAAAAAAAATCAGTCAAATATCTTAAAAATTCAGAGCGATATCGGCGTTAGAGTGAGCTGTTTTTTAGTTTCTCACTAAAACGCGCTAAATGATAAGGGATTGTCCACAAATTGTCATGTTTAATTTTTATACTATATTTAATTTTTTATTGATACTTTAGTTCGCCTTGGAAAAATTTATTCACCAGGTTAGAATACTTTTGGAATGGATCCTTTGATTTTGATAATTCTTTCTTTGTTCGAATAAGCTCGTTAGGGTAGTTTTTCAAAGAGAACTAAAGTATCATTAAAAATTGGAAAATAGTATAAAATAAAAAATGACAATTTGTGGAAAATCCCTTATCATTCAGCGAGTTTTAGTGAGAAACTAAAAAACAGCTCACTCTAACGCCAATACCTCTTTGAATTTTTACGATATTTGACTGATTTTTTTTAATAAGTTGCTCCATAGAGTTGACTATTAAATTATGCAAAAAGTTCCTTGTTGTCGTTCGCGCTTGCGCAGATAAAAATTATTTTATACAACTGCCCATATTTCCTTAAACATTTAATATATTTATATTCTAATTGCACTATATTGTTTCTACTACATTTTGTCAATTTTTCTGAAACTGGCGTTAAATTTCATTTAAAACCCTGTATGTTATAAGCAAAAAACATGCAAGAATTTTTTTAATTAAAAAAAAATCTCTATATTTCAATTACTATACATGCTATTCTTACACAAATGAACACACATATTGTACAATGTCTTCCTATGTATATTCTGTAGCGATAGATCATTTGTCCTCCTTATAAAATCAACAATGATAAATATGAAGTCAAACCTGTTCTTTTGGATCCTAAAATTCCTGAAGAATCTGACAAGTACATTTTTAAATATTCGACAAAATGTCTAAAATTGAAAGTTGCCGGTCATTAATGGCCATATAGTGTAAATGTATAGACACACACATACTCTCTCTCTCTCACATACACACATATGTATATACATGTGTGAGATCTACCTTATATATAAAATCCCAATGAAAGGATTTCATGAAACGACCGATTAAACGAATATATGTTAAATTTGGGGTTAGGATTGTAAAACGCTGACGATAATGTAGTTTTAGTAACTCGTTACAGTCATCTATAGCATGTGTTTTCTTAAATAAGTTTTATATAGTGCAGTTATTTTACAGTGCTGTACAAATGAATAAAAATGCATGAAACGGATATATGTTAAATACGAGTATACGGACGCTGACTGTAATGTAGTTTTAGTATGATTTTACAGTCACTTATAGCATGTTTTGTTCTTGAAGAAGGTGTACATAGAATTTATAGTTATTGTACACAGCCTCAGAAAAAAATATGAATATACAAGTATGTATGTAAAAATTGTATGTAACAATTTTTTAAACGATGGATGTTAATGTAATGTAATGTATTGTAATAATATTAATGTAATGTAAACGGTGGATGTTAATGTAATTTTAATATGCTTTTTTACAATAACTTACACCATGTTTGGTCTTGAAGGGATGTATATAGCATTTAAAGGTACTTTACAGGGCCACAAAAAATAGATTACACCACCGTCCATGGGCGGTAATTACTAAAAAAGAATTTTTGTGTCATTAAAGTATTTGAAACTTTACAAAATTTGCACATGTCACTAAGGCTAAATGCGACATTCTCTCCATCTAAAATATGGGTTAATTTATACACTCATATAATTTTTACATTTGTAGTTCTTTTAAAGGGCCAGACAAAATAGTACAAATTCATTACATTTTAGCACCAATTACTGTGTGGGAAGAGCTATTTTCTGTGACTGTTATTTAACTTATGATGGTTCATGTCTTCTCTATGTGTAAAATGTTGTCTTCAACTATTTCTTAACCAGATTTAAATAAAAAAGTTTTTTTTAATGTTTCTCTATATGATGGCCGCTTTCAAGATGAAAATAGGTAGTACTCATTCAACACAATTTACACTTGCATTTATAGCGCCCCCGGGAAAAAATCGGGAATTTAAGTAAAATTGATATTTTTTTTAACTTTTCACTCTACGGTAGCTATACTGAAGTTAAAAGTAAGTGGAATAGATTCAACAAAATTTCCTTTTGTAATTCTAGAATCCTCTGCCGGAAAATAGGGTAACTAAATTTAAATAAAATTGATTATTTATGTTTTTAAATACATTTTCAGGATAATGTTTTGCTATGGGGAAGTTAAAATGTTTCACATGATAGGCTTTTTTATGCTGGTAGCGCCCTTGAACCATATTACATAACTAAAACTTTAATATGGATTTTCTTTTGTTTTCGCATATAACAACTATACTCCAAGTTAAAATTGTGTAATATAGATCTAACAAAATTTACTTTTGTGTTTATAACTCCCCTTAGGATGAAATAAGGTAACTATATTTAAATAAAATTAATTTTTTTGTTATTTTAATTAATCTAAGTTTCTGCCTTGGTCAAGTTTATGTTTTGATAAATATTTCCACATAAGTTTTTACGTGGCAGCGCCCCGGTGAACTTGGAACGAGTCCATTAATCAGAGTCCCTGGAGCCATGGACTCCGTATCTCTAGTAAGAGCAATGTGGATCTTAGATTTATGACCGTAGCCGATGTCCAGAACAACAATTACAATAGATAACTAAAATGTAAAAAACAAATTTCAAATTTTGTCTGGTAACCAAGTTAAAATTATTTAGGTTAATTTAAACTAAACTTTCTTAACGCCCCCCCCCCTTTCCCCCCAGCCAGAAATATACCAGGTGGCCAGAATTAAAACAACTCTACTCTGACTTCCCTATATGTCGAACTACTCAGTGTAAAGGCTTAAAATTTTCTGAACATACTATTCAAGACATAGGGGAACGGATTACGCGAAAAAAAGTAGTTTCAGAAATACCGATAGATGGCGTTGTACAACGAAAATAGGAGAAAAAGAGGAGTTTAAGTGGATGCATCGTGGCCATGGTAGTTACTGTGGAGCGGTGCGGCCCATTTATACCTCAGTAGAACATTGAACACCCATAACTGTAGCATTTAGGAAACTGAAAACACCGGTACCTTCCAAGAGATTCCACTCCATTCACCGAAATTTACAGTCTTGTGTGAATTTCCAGGCACCTTCATTCTCTGACCTTTCTTTTTTGAACAGGCTATCCATAATGGCCCTGTGATATACATTGTGACGACTAACAGGTACAAAAAGGGTGTTTGAAACTTTTGTTGTACCCCATTTTCAAGAGCAGCATTGTCTTGACTCAATTATTTTATGCGAGGTGGAGCGCCTCCACACATTGAACTCTGTGTATAGCAGATTCTTTGGCAGTGTCTCACTAATGGCAAAGTAATCAGTCGTGCGTTTCCGACAACTTGGTCATCTCGTTCTCCGGATCTTAATCCGTGTAATTTTTGGCTGTGGGAACACTTAAAAATATTGTTTATCGAGGGCATTAGGTAACCTTGGCAGACGTGAAAGAAGGTATCACTCTGCATGTGAGAAGCATCTCCGTCGACCAGTTAGGACCCGCCGTTGAACAGGCTGATCACAGACTGCAGATTTTACATCTTCAAGAAGGGAACCATATTGAGCAGCATTCCCTGCGTCGGTCGATAAGGTGCTTGTCAGATGATTGTTTGGTACGTTCACATAAAATGTGTTTTAGTGTCTTTATAACATATGTCCTACGCCATCTATCGGAGATATCTAGAAGTAATTTTTTTCGCATAATCCCCATGTCTTAAATAGTATGTATTCAAAATTTTAAGCTTATGCATTGAGTAGTTCTATAAATAGAGAGGTCCGAATAGGGGTGTTTTAATTCTGACCACTCTGTTTTAACCAAATTTAAATTAAAGTGTTTTTATATTTTTTCTGTATAACGGTAATACCCAAGATAAAAGCATGTAGTACAGATTCAATACAATTTTTCAGCGTTTGTAGCAACCATTGGCGGAGAATAGGCTATCTACGTTTAAGTAAAGTTGATTTTTATGTTTTTCTGTATGAAGATATTTACTGTGATTTGAATTTAAACTCATTTTATAGTGCAAACAAAATGTTAAATTATGAATATGGAAATGAATAGAAATTGGCTATTCATTACTGATACAAAACGATTGACTATGTTGTTACATAAACCACAAATTAATCTATCAGACATCTTGGTCCACTTAACAGAATTTAAACTTCTTAAGATGCTCTTAATCTTTGGTTGAATTGTTTTTCCTTTTTTCCCGTATCGTTAAAAAATTTGTATATTTCTCTGTACACGTGCTAAATAAAACCAGCTTTTACATCTATAAAACTGAAGGATATTACTATGATTGCACCAAAGTAACATGATTTTTTTTTTCTGATTGTCATTTTAAAGACTTATGGACCTGAATAAAGAGATCTCCGTTATCGTGATCGCCATATTATATCATTTTTATTCGTTTTACCTTAAGAGCCAAATAGTTAATACTGGCCAAGCTCGGTATTTCTGCTAGTTATTTATGGAATTGCAGAAATTTTCATTGAAAAAAATTTAATACTCAGCAGTAATTGAAAAGAATAATAATGTTGTCGAATAATATTAAATGATTTGAAGATAATTTTAAACAGACATATTTTTGTTCTGAAATAACATAAAAAGACGTAACATAAAAAAGTAAAAATTCATTAATTCGAAAGTATATACAGTAGACGCATGATGAGATTTCCCCAAAAAGATAGAAATAATAAAAATAATGTTTAATGGAAAATTTTTTTATCGTAAGAATAAAGCACTATCGAAGACAATTTTCCATCAACACTTAATGATCCAGCACTTCCTGAGCTGCTGCCTGTCACTATCTAATAACCCGAAATGATTACGATAAGAATAATCACAAGTAAAGCTGACATTGACAATTGTATAAAAAGAAAAATAAACGAAGAACAATCCACATTAACCCTGCCACAAATCAAAGCATACAAATGCAACCGGTTCCAATCGATTAGTACAAACCTCTACTAATTAACCCTATACTTAATTTTTTCTTTGGGGGTCGTCTACATGTAGAAAGTGCACCAAACTTGAATATTTTCAATAAAAATACTTCATTTTGACCATTTTTAAATTTTTATTTATTTACTTATTTATTTATTCATTTGCTTATTTCTTTGTTAAGTTCCATCTTATCTTTTGGAAATAATTACAGGATGTCATGTCTCAAACTGTGGTGAAAACCTTATGTTATTATGTTGATATTTATTTCAGCTACATTTATTACTAACCGGGACAGGAAATAATACAGCATAAGCAATAAAATGCATTAGTAAATTCTTTAACCCCTTCAGGGGCAAAGTACTCTTGCAGGTAAAATATTGAAATGATTGATTGACACCAGGATTCACGAACGAATTTATTTTAAAATATGTAAAAGCTTTTCCTCATGCACCTTATAAATTCAAAATTTGATTACAAAATTCTGGTGTCATTGTGGCATTTTGGGATTAAAATTAAGTGGTATATATAATATACCGGTGCCCTTCAAGAGGTTAAAAGCAAAACATTAAATTCCTCAATTTATTTTTTTATTTCCAACATTGTTGCAATATAGTGGCCATATAGCCATCGAAAGTGAATTTTCTCAAATTTTCTGAAATTTTCCCCAAATTAGTGACTTTTTCCGAAAAAGTCCCCATCAGATTTTTCATTAAAAAATGTAAATTTTCAATTTATCGCAACAAAAATTATTTAACTAATTTAAGATAAAAATTTCCCCCCCAAATCAAGCCTTATATATATATATATATATATATATATATATATATATTCAAAATTATATTTAATTGATTATCGTAAAATCTTCTATCTACACAAACTACTGAGCATAGTTTCTGAATCTTTAGCAAATCATGATTGAAAACCATAGACCTTCTAATAATCGGTATACCTTCTATTTTTACTCTGAGTTGAAAGCGGAAAGTTGTACAGTCGTTTCATGTTTATTTATATTTACCAAATATCTAAATCTAAATACTTATCTACTTCCGTTACAATTTGTTTTGATGAAAATACAAGAAAAAATATTATATTCAAAATGACATTTAGTTTAGGAAAAAAGGTCAACAATGCTTTTTGATATTAATCATTGAGAATTTTGCTTACTATATATGTTTATTGGTGCAATGAAAAGTTAAGAAATGTTTATAGTCCCCAAAAATTTCCCCACGAATTACCTGTCTCCGAAAAATCCCCAAAAGGGGGCAAAATCCCTAATCTGGCAACACTGATTTCCAATTATTTTTCAACTGCCGTTAAAACAACAGTGGTTTCTTGAAAGGTACATTCACTTTTTAGAGTATTGCATACAAAATCTTTAAAATAATATTTTAAATTAAAATATTCTTTTAAAGATTACTGGTGCGAATTGTTAAATACAACTCTTGAAAAAAAAAGTGGTAAAGATCACTCCTACTAAATCCATTGCCAATCACAATATAAAAATGTGACTTTCACAATGAATTAGTTATAATTATAAAGTATATTAAGAATTCTTTACTTACATCTTGCTTAGAGAACATGTACATTTAGAGCTTTACTTAGAGAAATTGAACGAAAGTTAAAAATTTTAATACTAATACTTTATTTTAATATCATATTTGGATTCTCCGGTAATGTTATTTTCCGTTTTGAAACCGTTTAAATAATTAAAAAATGCAATATCAAGTTTTTTAATGTTAAACATTTAAAAAATTTAAACATCTCATTTTTTTTTTCGAAATTTACACATTAAATAGGGATTTTTTTGTTATTCTCTATCTAACGAATTTTTTGAATCGAACAACGGATTTCGCTATATAGAGACTCGACTGTATTTGTTATCTATTAAAATTATGCTAAGGGTTTGAAAAGTAACAGAAAAAAGTAAAAATTCATTAATTCGAA
Organism: Maratus michaelseni; assembly: GCA_963931845.1. Lineage (NCBI taxonomy): Eukaryota > Metazoa > Arthropoda > Arachnida > Araneae > Salticidae > Maratus > Maratus michaelseni. The sequence goes on along the minus strand of OZ007598.1, from coordinate 110,496,878 downwards.
AAGTATAAAAGTATATACAGTAGCCGCACGATGAGGTTTCCACAAAAAAGTTAGAAATAATAAAAAGAATTTTTAATAGAAAAAAAACTTTATTGTAAGAATAAAGCACTGTCGACGACAGTTTTCCATCAACAGTTAATGCTCTAGCACTTCCCGAGCTGCTGCCTGTCACTGTTTAATAACTCGAACAGATGAGAACAATCAATCACAAGTAAAGCTGACATTGACAATTGTAATAAACTAGTCGGATGTGCCAATCCCAAAACTTTCTTCTATCTCACAAAGATTTCGCATACACTAAAAAGAATCAGCACCAATTTATATCAAGGTCTAACTGATTCTAAAGTTTTATTAAATTCCGTACATTAGCTCTTGAGATATGAATATTGCTAAAATCGTGTAAATCCTGCAAAATGCAGCATAGCAGCGCCACCTGTTGGGAGATTTAGACCAAAATCTAATCAACAACAACTTATGTCAACCTCTAACTGAATCTGAAGTTTGGTGAAAATCTGTGCATTAGTTCTTGAGATATAGTTATCGTGATAATAATGAAAAAAGTAACATAGCACTGCCACTTCTAGGGCAATTTATACCAAAACATAAGCAGCATCTATTTATGTCAAGGTCTAACAGAATGTGAAGTTTGATGAAATTCCGTGCATTAGTTCTTGAGATATAGCTATCGTAAAAATCGAGAAAAAATGGGTATAGCAGCGCCACCTGTTGGGATATCTACGCCGAAACGTAATCAGCGTCTATTTATGTCAAGGTCTAACTGAACCTGAAGTTTGATAAAAGTTAGTGCATAAGTTCCTGAGGTAGAGCTATTGCGGAAATCGCAAAAATGCAGCATAGCAGCGCCACCTGTCGGGAGATTTTCACCAAATACTAATCAGCACCAATCTATATCAGGGACTAACTGAATATAAAGTTTTATTAAATTTCGTGCATTAGTTCTTGAGATAGAGCGCCCACAAAATTTTTGTCACATACAGACAGACAGACATTTTCTAAAAATGGTCAAATCGTGTTCAGGACCTTCTAAAACGTATAAATCCGTCGAAAACCGGAAGTCGAAAATTTTCATGAATCCAATACTTTTTTCTTGTAAAGGTAGAAGAAAGTAAAAAGAAAATGAAAAGAAGAAAAGCCCATATTAATTATGCCGCCAATCATCGCATAAAAATGTGACTGGTTCCAATCGATTTGTACTAACCTCTACTAATTAGCCCTACACTTAAATTTTGTTTAGGTAGTCGTCTACATATAGAAAGTGCACCAAACTTGAATATTTTCAATAAAAAAACATAATTTTGACATTATTTTTAAAATTTCATTTATTTATTTATGTATTTTTGTTAAATCTCATGTGAATTTTTGCGAAGACTTACAGGAAACCACGTCTCAAATTATGGTGAAAACCTTATGTTATTATGTTAATATTTCTTTTGACAAGACTTATTACTAACAGGGAAGGGAATATTGCAACATAAGCAATAAAAATGGATTAGTAAATTCTTTAAAAGGAAAAAAATAAATTCCTAATTCTTTTTTTTAATTTTTATTTCCATTTATATTTCAACCGCCGTTAAAACGACAGTAGTTTCTTGATACGTTTATATAACTTTAATAGCACTTTTAAGCAAATTTAAAAAATGATATTATAAATAGAATAATTCTTTTAAAATTTACTGGTGCAAGTTATTAAATACAGCTCCGAAGAAAGTGATAACAATCACTTCTACTAAATCAGTTTCCAATAACAATATAAAAATATGACTTTTACATTCAATTAGTTAAAACATAATCAACTCTTTACTTATATCTTGCTTAGAGAAAATTTACATTTTGAGCTTTACATAAATAAATTGTATCAAACTTAAATTTTCAATACTAATATTTTACTTTGATATGATTTTTAGCACAGTTATACATTAACAACAATGGTTTTTTTTTTTTTGCAAACGAAAGAGCATATCTTGAAGTTGTAAAAACAATTTTTTATTTGGAAAATTGGTTGAAAAATGGGCCTCTTGCAGTCTTTGATACTGGGGTGTGCAAAATGTGAAGCATTCCGTGGTACCATATGAATCTCGGAATCTGCTTATCTGTAAAAAGGGAAAAAAATTCCTTTAAAATTTACAATATTTTGTAGTCCTTCTCTAATGGGTTTATCAACATTGTGATCCTGAAGGAAATGGGGGCCGTTCAAATTTTAAGTTGTCGGTTTTAGACAAAAAAAAAAAAAAAAACTCAGATTTAAAACGCTCAAAAAAATATTTACAATCCGAATATTGAAAATGCGTCTGTTAGGATCTATAAAATTGTATATACTAGAAAAGCATGAAAATTTCAATTAAAGTGGTCGATCCAATCTCGAGTTCTACCTGGTACCGATTTGTAAAACAGAGTTTAGAGAAAAACAAGATTAAAGTTTTACAACTTTTTAAACATGGGTAACAGTGACAAGTTTCAACATATACAAAATCATCCATACCAAGCCCATGTAATAAACCCTCCTGGACTTCCTCTTCCTAAATTCTTTTGCTTTTAGCGAATCGGATTCTCGCCTCTCGAGTCGCATGCTGCGCGCGGAGCTCAGCTTGGTTGAAGGGGGGGCGGCTATCTCTGGATGAAACAAATTCAGTTGCACGTCGCACAGTGGTCAAAAATCGAAAAAAGCTGGCCGAAAATCAAAAAAAGGCTGTAGATCCTTCTAAAATTTTTTACATATAGGTTTTTGAGGTCGCTGATTACGAATTTGATATCGAAATTCAAAAATTCAAAATGGCGGATCCAATATTGCGGACTTTAAAAAAAAAAAAAATTTTTTTTCTGTAAAAGTTTCTTTAAGGGGGTTTTTGAGGTCGCTGATTACGTATTTGATATTAAAATTCAAAAATTCAAAATAGCAAATCCAATATGGCGGACATTTATATATATATATTTTTTTTTCTGTAAAAGTTTGTTTAAGGAGATTCTGGAGGTTACTTTGTACTAATTTGATATTATAAAGAAAACAAAATACATTAGCGCATTCAATATGGTAAGCAAATAAATGAAAAGAGCTTATATTTTGTGAAATATAAATGTTTTGTATTATTAATAATAAAAATACAGTGCATTATTTCATATAAGCAGTTTGAAATTGTTAAATTTAAAAACAACTATACTTCCAAGAATGCAAACCAATGCAGCTGGTTTTTTGATATTTCATAAAAAACATCATCAGGAATTACGTAAATATAGTAAGAACTCTGGATAACGCAAGATAAAAAGTATTCTGTTAATTAACTTTTACTTTGTGCATCAATACGTGATTTTTTCGTGTGTCTTTTCTTTTCACTTTTAAGACATAATTTATACTGAATTACATAAAATAAATATGTGCAAATATTCTTCTTACCTTTCGGAAGATCACACATTTTGCAGAATGTAATTTTCACACGTACAACAAAAGTTATTCACTGTAGAACGCGCGCAACATTTACCGCGTAAGAGCACATGCGAGCGAGCGTTACAGAGCAGCTGACTTAGACCTTCGATACATAAGCAGGTATAAAAGATACCTCTTACTCTATGCGGGATAAGCCGCAGATGCTCCCTCTGAATGTAAAAAGGAGGTACTGAAATAAATTAAGAAACATTCATTTGTCGACTTTCGGCGAGCTTTTTTTCGATTTTTGACCACTGTGCGTCGCCTAATTTTGACTCCCAACTTTGCCACTACTTTGAGAATTGATCCAGCGCCGTTATTGAAATAAGCAGCCAACTTCGAAGCGCCATTACTCATTACCTAATATAATTATTAAAATACGGTTTTCACCATCAGAAAGTAGAAGTCAGATATCGACGTTGTGCGTTTTTGAAAATTGTCTCCTAAAATTTTAAGTATTTTAAAAATTCCTAAAAACGTTGAAATTTCCACTTGATGTAATTTTATTGTCTTCTTAAAAATACTTAAAATTAAAGGAGACCATTTTCAAGAACGCACAACTTTGTCATCTGAAGTCGACCTCCTGATAGTGAAAACCGTGTTTTAATACTTATATTAGGTAGTGAGTAACTGCGCTTTTAAGTTTTCCCATAAGTTAACACAGGATTTCGCGATCGGGGAGTTTCAGTGTAGCGGCCTATTAAAAAATGAATTCTTAAGAAACGCCTACTTGTTGGCTGCATTACAAAATGCAATCCTTCCAGAATGCATATTTGTTGTATTTACTTGGTAAATACAACAAATATGTATAAATTACATTTATTCAATCAACATATTTTATATATGTAAATTACGTAGTCTATTTGTTTAATGAACAATGGTTTAAATTCTGCATTAACGAGTAGACAAAAACTTTAACTGCGCGCATTTATAGTATAATCAGACATTTATGATGTAATTGTAAAATTCAACATACAGGGTGGACCAAAAGTCCATGACATTTAAAAAAGTTATACAAAATTGATAAGCGGACAAAAGTGCGGTTTGCTTTAAAATGCTTCGCATGATGAAACGGTGTGTGTACGCAAATATTTCTACCCTATATATATATAAAATCCTAATGAAACGAATTTGTGAAACGATTTTATGAAACGAATTTATGAAACGATTTTATGAAACGACTGATTAAACGACTGATTATGTTTCAGGGCTATTTTAAATAAAATATTAAATGCTTGATGGTGAAATTAATACCAATTGTCCATAAAAATCCGCGGATGTCAAAATTGGTAATAGAATTTTGAAATTGGAATTAGTTTTCGAGATATTAATTTTTTTCTAATTTTAATGACATTTCTGTAATGATGGCAACTAATTACTCAGTTTTTTTGTGACAAAAAAGGGAAAAAAATGAAAAGGATCCCGATAGGGATTATTGATTTCTTTTTATTCGTCATTTTCAAATTGAAATTGAATTTATCTTTTATTTCAATCGATAATGAAGACAAGATAGTGATTAAATTATGTTTTTCAGAAAAATTTGAAAAAAAAAAAATCACATTTCTATCGTCAGGATTCAATTGTCTGTCATCATTTAATTTAATTTATAAACTGAAAATATTTTGAATAAATTTGTCCAAATGACGTCATTTATGTAAACGCAAAAGAAAGGGGGGGAGGAATCAATAGTAATTATTATTTATTGATAAATTGAAATTCGGCAACAAGTTTTCTAACAATCTATTCACTTTTTGATATACACAAGCAATTATTTCGATATTTATACAATTTATTTAATATAAAGAAGCCATTTATCTAAAAGAGGTAAATTGAAAGACAATTATAAATAAATTGTATATATACATACAAATACATGTATAAACAAACATAAAAGTTCGGTGCTTTTCCAGTATATGGGGCCTTGACGAAACAGAGAAAATAGCTTTGGCGGAAAAGGAAATTTGGCAACATACTTTCTGTCAACCTATTCACTTTGTCACTTCATATACAGAAGCATTTTTTCAATATTTATACAATTTGTTTAGCGTAAAATGTCATTTATCCTATTTTATATATAATCAGAAGTAATTTGTATAGAAAGAACAATAATAATATACGTATAATTACAATACGCATATAAACAAAAAAAAAATCGTCGAATTTGTTTCTAAGGCTGTTTATGTCATTTGGCACCAAATCTCACTTCCTGATGTCCGAATTGCGCCAAGCGTTTTTTAAAAAGCGTCATGACCCCTATAATAGAAAAGCACCAAAAGTTCATTGGATTTGTTTTCATAACTTTTGGCAACAAATCTATATATATTAACAAATCTATATATATTACTTTAACACCCTCAACCACTGCCTTCCTAACGGGACACGGCCCTTTCGGGTCATATCTAAACAGGTTTAAAAGGGCCCGAACTCCCACCTGTGAGTGCGGCGCAGAGGCGTCAGCCTCACACTTCTATTTTAACTGCCCCCTTACAGCTCGCTGGCACATCCGTCGCCCCTCTTCTCCCCCTAGTGGTTGGCTTGATAATATTCTTTCCCGCCCAGCACTTTTAAATAAACTAAAAAACATCTTTAAGTTCTTGATGGATCTTTCTAACTTGACCCGCTCCTGAGAACATCATTCAATCTTAAACCATCTTCACTGCCCAGTGTCGCGTTGGAGGTATGTCTCTGGCAGTGAACTACCTATAATGTACTATTTCCACCCCGCCCCCTGTCGCGTTTTCTGGCGGGTTCAACTCCAGCTAAAATATGTATTTTTTTTTTTTTTTTTTTTTTTAAGACCTTAATAAAGGGACCGGGAGGGACATCTATGCTCTACAGATCTGGTTCCCAGTCTGAGCAGTCCCTCTTAGGCATTCAAATCTATATATATTAACGAATCTATCCATTTTTGAAGCTCGAATTACGCCAAACCTAAAAGCAAAGGATCCTATACTGGAAAAGTACCCGATTTTCTTATGGACAATATTCAAGTGACATAACAAGGTTTAAAATTATCGCGGACAGCAAATTTGTTTAAATATCTCATCAATTGATGCCGAATAAATGCAGGCATGCATGCACAAAATATTTAATTAATTTTGTATGATAAATAATTATTAGAAAATTCGTATATACATATTAATTAAAATAAATAATTTACATATTTAAAATAACATGACAATATGCATGATGGTGCACTGAAATAGAGAAAAAATTAAAACCTGTTATTGAAAATGTCTGTAACATATTACTTTTCAATACCCTAGTTCTTAATGTTATTCACAAGCAGATGGAATTTTTCTCATCCTTAAACGCAAAGGAAGAATAGAATACAGATCGTTGTTATAAAAGTCCGAGAGGTAGCCACAATTTAAACCTAACCATTTTATACAAGCTGGTTTTCAAGGTGTAATTGATTTTACTTATCAATCCCGAAAACAGTCGTCAGTTGTCGCAACAGCTGTGTATGAAGCCATGATAATCAGAAAATGCCCCATTAAAGCGTTAAAAGCATGGCAACCCAATTACAGATTTACCAATATTTTTAAAACAAAGCACGCTGTCATGTTTTTAGAGTCCTCGAAGTCTGAGCGGGAGATGGCGAGCGTAGCTCGCAGGGGGTAGGCCCCCTAGTTTACTTATACATATTTTGCTATACTATTTATTATTTTCATTAAATATTAATATCATTATATTTTTGCTATTATTATTATACGTTATTATTATTATTATATTATTTTTTTATTATTAAATAATATTATTATTGTATTATTTATTTTTATTATTTTTGTATTATTTATTATATTATTTATTATATTATAATGTTATTTGAAATGCGTCTAAGATTTTTGTCCCAATTTGTATGCTAAAAGGAATATTATAACGTGTTTTAAGCTGGGACTATTCCTCAATGCTGCACACCAAAGTAAAAAAGTAATGTAACATAGATAAAGTTTTGAATTGTATCGCCACGATCCTCAATTGCCGAATATCGTTTGTTCACAAATAATAGCATTCCTATTTTAGTAAAAATAAATCTTCGTAATAGTACATTTGAACCTAACATGTTTTTAAATCCTCTTAAATTTTTACACAGCTTCTTTCATAATAAGGAGGAAAGAAATATACTAGCAGATATTTAAATTGTTTATGAAAACCTGATGCAAATATTATTAAAATATGAAGTTATTGGACAAGAGGATTCGGGGGTTAATGGATTGTAGTATTGCAGAATTTCAAATGTTGCAGCAATAAATATTTTTTTTCTGACCAATCTTGTTTAAGGCGGACGTATATCTACGAAAATTGACTATTCTGTACACCAGAAAATGCTAAAAAACAATGTGTAACAATAAATGTAAACACCACTATGCTAAAAGATTCGGTTAATGTATTTTAGATTTATTTTTAAAAAATACATAAAATATCGAAAGAAATCAGGGGTCGGCAAAGCCATTAAATAATAAGCCCAGTCAGATAAATGGGAAACTTTTCGCAAGTTGAAAATAGCGCCATCTAGCGGTTGGGAGTGCTGCATTCGGCACCAAGAATATTTTAATAAAATTTTGCTTCTAAAATTAAAGCTTAAAATAAGGAGTTCATATTTTCTAAGAAAGTCGTTTGTAAATTCCAGTGTCAGTCAGTAATTTCACATTTTACGAACATAATTTGTCTGTGCCGGAAAGGGTTAATTGCATAGTGATGTAAATTTCCATCACTTTTTATTTAACTTTTAATAAATAAATCAACTTCTTCGCCACCACTATATTTATACAGAAATATTAATCCAGTAAATTTCCACCATTTTTTTTTCGATTATAGTTTTAGCTTTAATGTAAAAGATCCCAATAATTAGCAATCTTTTAAAGGAAGTGCAAAAACAAAACATCGATAAAAATCGTATAAAATATCGATATAAATAAATCGTATCGTTTCTCTGCGACCCACTTCTGTTTTGTCCTCCTTCCGCAGCAGAGGTTTGGGCTAGTGTGTCGCTAACAAATTTAACACTATCTGACTGGACTTATTATTTAATGGCTTTGGGGGTCGGGGAAAAAAGTGCCAAGCCACATCTTTGGTGAAATAAATCTAACACTGTAATCTATTGCTTAATATTGAAAATTATAATATCTAACATATGATTTGTTTCTAATGTCACTTGGTGGCAGCATATGTGACAGGTTTTGTTTTTGCCCCAGATGTTTATGCCCCCAATGAAGATAGCTAATTTACAAAACACGTACTAGTACAAGTAAATCTCAAGATCAAGAGCCTCAACGTCAGCTCTGAAAGTCATTGTTTTTTAATCTAACTTTTCATACTATTTACCATCTTACAATCCGCAATTTAATTTTTTTTATATTACATACATATTTATAGGCATATAAAATACTTCGGAGGTTTCAGAAATTAGATCGTTAGATTAAATACGATTTATACAATGATATTCTGAAATTCTTATGAACTTCTTATTCTTGTAATTTTTTAGATAAAAAAAATGCACTTCTTATTTTGATATCCTTTGAAATAGGGTTGCTAAGCAACTCATAAAATAAAGATAAAAGAAAAAGAAATGCATTTTAAATTTGTAAAAAATAGAAAAATAAAATGTTTTATATTTCCCGAACAGTTGCAAAAAATTTTCCTACAATTTAAACGATTAATTTCTAAATTCTAATAGATGTATCAGAAAATTTTCAAAGCTATTGCATATATTTAAGTTCTCCATATCGAAAATTTAGTATCCGTAAATTTACGTTTAAATCCACTATTCAAACATGCGATTTTCATTTCAGTTAGAGATGAAATTTGAAAATCATCTGTATTCCCATAGGAAAGCATTATGACCTAAAAACAAATGTTGTATATTTTTCGAACGAATGGACCAAATGTAACCAAAAACTATACAGTTAATTCCGGGTACCTCATCAACATACCCACCAAAAATCAACCTAATCGGATATTTTTTACGGCATTTATCGCGGAACAGACAGACAGACAAGCAAACAGACAAACAGACAGAAAACAAAAACTTTTCGTGTCTCCACAGTGAGCCTTAACTGACGTTTCGGCAAATATCATTAAAGTAATGCTATATTGTTACTCAGAATATCTCAAACGTTACTAAGACATTGGTGAAAAAGCTTTAGGTTACATATCTTTATTTGAGTATTTGATAAAATTTTCAAATTGAAATATCTCAGAAGTTCAAAAATGTGGCTTGGCACTCTCTTACCCCGACCCCTTCAAATGTTTCAGAAGTGATTTGCATTGTGAAATATATTTTTAATTGAGTATTGCTATTTTCTACACAATTCAAGCTAATTCTTATCTGAAAGAACACAACACAAAAATTCTTGATACTATATTAAGTTTTTAAATAAATGAATGATTTTTGTCCTATGTATCAAAATGATCATAATTTAGATAAAATTTTAAGTTGTATTTTCATTACCTGGCAATTGCTGATTATTTTGTTTCAAAAGCAATAATATTTTTATTTTAGGGAAAATAACGGTACCCCTAATACAGTAAAAATATCTTATAGCGAAACTAAATGGAAGATGAATATTACAGTGATCTCTCACTTGTACGCGATACACGGAAATCATTTTTCGTCACCAGTTTTTTTATAAGTTAATCTTCGGCTTCTTAAATCGCAGAATTTATAAATCGACTTTTACTGTTTTAAAATAGTGGTATGAGAAAGTAATTACTGAACATCGCGTATACGTGAGAGATCACTGTATTCGTTATACGCGAACTTCATTATAACCAGTTTACTTACACTTGTTGTGATATGAAATATCACAATTTCATAATTTTTATTCGCCGTTCTGTAAATTTTATGCTACTAAGTATGCTGTTGTCAGTCTTCTCCCTCGCTGGCACGCTTTTTCCATTGCGCCTACCGCTGTCTCTCTTGGTAGCGTTTCCCCCTCTCTCCCATGCCTTGCCGAGCGCCCGACAATCTCTTTTGCGCATGCGCGCAGCCTACTGCATCGTATGTTTTGGTTCTGTTTTCCGCCGATACAATGTACGGCGCGGCGTTCAAGTGCCGTTTCTACGGAATCTAAAGTTTTTCTTATTTTTATTTGGCAATAATTAATTATCAAATCAATTTAATTCTTTCTTTATTTTACCTGTGTGATCAGTGTTGAATTCAGACACTTTTCTCCGGGAGGGATTTATGTGGCTCCGGGGGGGACATTATAGAATTCCGGGGGGGAAATTACACATTTTGACCATTGAAAGCATAAAATTTCAAATCTTCCGGGGGGGGACATTTCAATGCTCCGGGGGGGGGACATTCCCCCCCGGGCCATCCCCTGCATTCAACACTGTGTGTGATCCCCGTGGTGGTCATATTTATATCGGTGCAACGGCATTTTGTGTCAGAAGTATATTCGAAAATTCGATCATGTAAGATCGCGGAAATTTTATTTTATCGGCGCGTTCTCCGGTAACGGAGATTCGCATTTTCATGCCGAGTTTGTTCTTTAAGTTCAGTAAAGTTTTTAATAGTTACATTTTAAGCCTTTTTAAATTTGATGCAGTGATTTTTAAATTAAACAGGGTTCGTACGGGTCCTGGAATTTTAAGACCAGGAAATTCTTCAGTACCAGTATTTTCTTATAGATAATCTCTTCTTAAATAAGGTGAAATTTCGCACGTTTGAACTTGATGTATTTGTTTAGAAAAATATACTGGTATTACACCTGGAAAATAACGGTACCCGTACGAACCCTGTTAAATGATTTAAATTGTTAATAATTTATTTAAAACGAGCTTGCCAAGAAATCTCTTCTTCATATTCTCAAGAAATTTTGTGATACATCTTGATAAATGCCGTCAGAAAAATTAATATTTCGTCCTTCTAAAGTTAAAAACTTTCCGTTCTCATGGTACAGTGGCCAACTGGATTTATTTGGATAAAGCCTTCCTTCTATATGCTACAAAGATCTTTAATAAAGAATTTGGATTTAAAAAGCCAGAGTGACTTCGTTTTCTTTACAACGGCTGTGTGTCTCCTTTTTAAAGTAAGATGAATTATTTTATTAAATTTTATTATTAATCTTTAACGTTGACCAAAAAGAACTATCTCTTGAAGATTGGGGTTATTGCTTCCTTCAACAGCAATGTACCTTTTTTCCACTATTCCACTATACGAAAAAATAAAATTAATAACAGCACCAATCATCTATAGTTACATCACACTTGTTTTGATATGAAGACAATTTTACAGAATTCGGTTTATCCGATACATCTCTATAAACGTAGTAGAATAATTCGCGTTCTGCAGTAGTATCTATGAATCTAAAAATTTCCTAAACTCTTTCAACCTTTCTACCCTGTTGAAATCTTAATTAACCTTTGTAAAAAACATTTCATACCACAATTTTTATTTAAAATTATTTTAACCCTTTGAGGGGCGGTGGTATATATTATATACCACCTAATTTTAATCCGATTCAAACCAGGAACTTTTAATTAAATTTTACTTTTTTAACTTTGACGAGAAAAAGTTGAAAAATTGCTTATTCTTATTTTGAACTAAATTCTTTCCTAAATTCCGGTGGGAATTCAACGTTATAGGAGCACAAGTGCTTGCCCCTGAAAGGGTTAACATATTTATTTAACATAGTTGTGTGATATAGTTTAATTAAAATATTTTTACACCGCCTTAACACTAGATCTAGCGGAAATTTTACTCAAGTTTTTTTTTAAACTATTTCACACCACAAATTTTATTTAATACTACTTAACTTATTCATTTAACGTATTTCTGTGAATTTTATATTTAATGTATTTTAAAAAGAAATTTCTGGTTCGAATCGGAATATATTTATTTGCTAACAGTCAAAATAACGGCTCATGGTAGTTCTAGTGTTAACCCCTTGAAGGGCACCGGTATATTATATATACCACTTAATTTTAATTCCAGAATGCCACAATGACACCAGAATTTTATAATCAAATTTTGAATTTATAAGGTACATGAGGAAAATCTTTTACTTACTTTTAAAATAAATTCGTTCGTTAATCCTGGTATCAATCAATCATTTCAATATTTTAGCTACAAGAGCACTTTGCCCCTGAAGGGGTTAAATGAGAAGAAGAAGAAGAAGATGAAACGTGTCGAAATTTAATTTGTTTCTGATCACCTTATGCAAATATAAAAAAATTAACTTACGAGAATTGATAATACCATAGATAAAATAACTGTATGATAAAAAATTCGATTTAGATGCATTTATACCTGTTTTCGAAAAACACATCAAATAATTCGAACGAGAGTTTATCTGAAATCGTTTGCCTTTTAAAAATATTTTCAAAAGAGTAAGATTACTTTCTTCACAAATCAAAGTAACTCCATCCCGAAAGAACACAAAATAAGAAACAGAATTCCATATCAAATAACAAGTTTCAAACTCCATTAGTTTCAAATGAAAAGGAAATAAATCAACAACTGTATTGAATACTTGAATCGATACTTGGGCTGTACATATGTCCCAAAACGTTGAAGCGCTCTTTAATTCATTATTTGTTGAACAGAAATACTCAATTAAAAATGGAAAAGTATTTAAAATAAGGTAGGGAATAAGATTGCATTAAAGAAATACTCCTGCCATTTTATTTTTAAAGTTATACAGTGGAACTCCAGTTATACGTTTTGCCCGGGACCGGACAAACGAAACGTATAACTCAGTAAAACGTACAACTCAATTAATGGTTTACCGGAACAATTTTAAAAATATATCATGAAAACTTTGATCCGCTGAGGAGCTTGCTATCTTTTATATTTAAAACAGAAGTTTCCTAAGTAGTACTGCACCCATGACATAAATTTTTGGAAATGGAAATGAGAAGAAAAAAGTACATAAGAGAAGTACACATGAAGTTATTTTATCGTAAAAGCTTTATTAAAATTATTTTTAATACACATAGAGTACTTAAAAGAAATCGTTGGAATCGCCTTAGCCTATAAATCATTTATCAAAAGACATTTCAGTAGTTTACTGAATCTTGTTTAAATAATCACTAATCTTCGGTTGTTTCTTTTCGGCAGAGCTGACACTGAACAGCAAACTTTGCATTTCTGTTAACGCTAGAACTACGGGAAATTTTACACAAGTTTCATAAACATTTTTCACATCAGAATTTTTATTTAAGACTTTTAACTTATTTATTTAACTTATTTTTGTGCGGTGTATATTTAACTTATTGTATGAAGAAATATCCGAATCGACATTTTTTTCAGTGAGACATTTTATTCAGTGAGACATTTTATTCAGTGAGACATCTTTTTTGTGAGACCGTCGTTCTAGTGTTAATAATGCAGCCGCCTTATGGTTATTGATTTTAATACTGACGAACCGCTTTACTGCGTCAAAAGCTTTCACATCAAAATAAACTTGAGTCATGAAAAAACACAACACTCAATTGAATCAAATTCACCTCTGTACTATAATAATTGTTTAAAAACAACACAAAATGTCACAAAAACATATATGCATCATTTATTAAAAACTTTTACTTTAGGTGTTTTAAAAATATACAAAACTGCATTTCACATTAAAAACCTAGCGCTTTCGAACCGTCCTGTTTCATCATCAGGGTTAAAACATCACCACACAGATACACACAAAAAAACACAACTAGTCTGAAACACTGTAAAAACATCAATGTCTGCTGAAGACAAGGTCAAACCATTATAAACATGGTGGGAAGCATAGGGAGGGATGTGCCAATCTTATTCATTCTTGAACTATCTGTAAAAGCTTGTACCATACTTTAGGGATATTGTACGAAACTGAATCATTGCAGGTTGTATTTTTCCTGGTTAAAATTTCTATTGATTCACTTATTATTGCTTCATAAAAAGAGGATGTGGGTTTAATAATTTTAGCGTTATCAAAATCTATTATAATCGACTGCTCGTGTTTTAATCTGGAAAGTGCCGTTTTACTTCTATTATACTTGACATCTGCAATATGTTCTTTTAACCGAATTTTAAATTTCCTTAAAGTCATACCAATGTAGTCTTTAACTTTATAAGATTTTATCCTATTTTCAACTATTTCCATAATAACTGGGATTCTATAAATTCCTGCTAAATCTTCAATCGGTATGGGATCAATCTTCTTATGTAGTAACGCATTCAATTTAACTGGAGGGGATGCTACCAAATTTATTTCATATTTCTTTAAATTATATTTTAATTTTTCAAAAAGTTTCGGAATATATTGGAACTTGTAAAATTTAGTTGGTTTTCCTGTTAATACTTTTTGTTTTTTACCCTGATATTGATATTGACAAATTAACTTATTAATTAACCTCTCTGAAAAACCATTTTCATTTGCTATAATTTTAACTCTGTCAAGCTCCTCATTGATATAACTATCAGTACACACTGAAAATGCTCTACGGATGTAAAACCTATATGCAGCCAGTTTATAACTTAAAGGTGATGAAGCATCTCTGGAAATAGTATTATTTGACCTCATATTTTTCCTATAAACTGTCCGATCTATTGTTAAATTACTGTTTTTAAAATTTGAAGAAAAAAAATTTGGTAGCATCCCCTCCAGTTAAATTGAATGCGTAACTACATAAGAAGATTGATCCCATACCGATTGAAGATTTAGCAGGAATTTATAGAATCCCAGTTATTATGGAAATAGTTGAAAATAGGATAAAATCTTATAAAGTTAAAGACTACATTGGTATGACTTTAAGGAAATTTAAAATTCGGTTAAAAGAACATATTGCAGATGTCAAGTATAATAGAAGTAAAACGGCACTTTCCAGATTAAAACAAGAGCAGTCGATTATAATAGATTTTGATAACGCTAAAATTATTAAACCCACATCCTCTTTTTATGAAGCAATAATAAGTGAATCAATAGAAATTTTAACCAGGAAAAATACAACATGCAATGATTCAGTTTCGTACAATATCCCTAAAGTATGGTATAAGCTTTTACAGATAGTTCAAGAATGAATAAGATTGGCACATCCCTCCCTATGCTTCCCACCCTGTTTATAATGGTTTGACCTTGTCTTCAGCAGACATTGATGTTTTTACAGTGTTTCAGACTAGTTGTGTTTTTTTGTGTGTATCTGTGTGGTGATGTTTTAACCCTGATGATGAGCCAGGACGGCTCGAAAGCGCTAGATTTTTAATGTGAAATGCAGTTTTATATATTTTTAAAACACCTAAAGTAAAAGTTTTTAATAAATGATGCATATATGTTTTTGTGACATTTTGTGTTGTTTTTAAACAAGCTTTCACATCAGCTCTGAAGTTTGAGTGAGATCTTTCAAATCAGACTCCTCGGCCGCGTCGTCAGTGTTTCCGGTTTCAAAATGGATAAATGAAAAATAAATTCGTCCGGGAACGCAAAAGTATAACGTATAACTGAGGGAAATGTGTAATTCAAAACGTATAACTCAGCTTAATTTTTAATGGTAAGTGGTCGGGACCGCTGAGTTGAAACGTATAAGTGAGGGAAACGTACAACTCAGGTAACGTATATCTGGAGATCCACTGTATTGGGTTGGATCATAAGTCGTGGCGTTTTTTTTTTAAGTGAAAAATTTGAGTGAAAAATAAAATGTTTTGGCAATGCGTTTTTTGTTACTCGATGGAGACTTGTGTGCTCTACAAAATAGTTTGTTTAGTTTTTTATGCTAATATACTTTTGTTCATTTCAGGTCATTAAAATGGAATCTAAAGTCGACGAAAAAAGAGCATTGGCAACACCTTCTGCTTTTTGCATTTAAGAGCCGACATCAGTCATGCGAAAAAACGCGCAAGCTAATGTTAAGTCTATGGGAAGGTTCCTGGCAGATTTCTAGCTCGCATTTTAATATTTTAAAATGATGTTTTTTGCTTAGGGTAGCTGAGGTCGATCACCTCAACATTGTTAGTTTTTACTTTTTCGATTTTGGTTCCAGTTTTTTTTATATAAGGGTACTTTCACTTTCAGAACCGGTTCCAACCGGTTCCAAAATTGAAAATGTCCGGTTATAAAAAAACTGTAACTAAAATAAAAAAAAGTAAAAACTAATAACGTTAGAGATCGACCTCAGCTATCCTTTGCAAAAAAACATCATTTAAAAATATTAAAATGCGAGCGAGAAATCTTCCAAGAACCTTCCCATAGACTTAACAGTAGCTTGAGCGTTTCTTCGAGTGACTAGCTTAGGCTGTTAATCGAGGTGCCAAAGCTACGGAAGCTGCTCGTGAGATTTGTGAAGAAGCGGTGCCTCGTATGATGTCTCAAAATTGGCTTGATTGGTCGTTTTCATCGAGTCCAAACCAGGTTATTTCTACCATCGAGGCATTGAAAAGCTTGTTGGACATTGAGAAGAAGTTGTAAACAACAACGGAGAATACATTATTCATTGATTTGTTGTTCATTTGTTGTTTATTTTGTGTGGATATCTAAACAACAACAACAAAAAAAAAGGCCAGAACTTATGGACCAACCCAATACTTCCTAAATTTTTATACGACTGCCTTAGATAAAATTGATCAACTTGAAATAATTTCTTTTTTGTTGCAACATTTGAAATTCTTCAACGCTACAATCAATTAAGGGTCTTGGTCTTCGATTCCCATCTCCACTTTCTTTGATCATAGATCCTGAGGTGTTATATGTATGTTCTGGGCAGTTTATTGCCCTGACGCGGAACCTTTCATGTTTAGTTTCCATGCAAGCTTGATATTACTAAGACTCCTATAAGGGAAGCTGACGCATATCTACCTTGTTGCCCAAAATTACCATCAAATTGTAACCCAGCTCAGCATTAGGAAACAGCCCGAGCAGGTGTTTGCCGTCCCTGTCACTGTCACTGTCACTTTCCATCCACTACTACGGTAAGTTAACCGGTTTTAGCTTGGTTTTTAGTCCGTTTTTTATTAAATGGCGGTATGATTCAGCCTTGCGACCCCGAAAGCGTGACAGGTTGAGTGGATCTTGTTCAAATCCAGAAGTGAATCTCTGATTTTCACTGTGAAAATAAGATGAATGTTTCGGGATCTAGCAAAACTTTATGAAAATGTAACACAATCTATTCCGATATATCCACGATTTCGAAAAGCTTTCCTTTATCTCCAGAAACTTTAAAAACCAATTGATTTCCGAGATTTAAAAAAGCATTTCTGTAACAAAAGTTTCTTTTGCTGCCCGTATATAAAAAACGAAAAAAAGTGAAAGAAAAAAAAATGAAATGTAGAAATAAAGATGTAGGAAAGTGACATGGGACATCTATATTGCAAAAAAGACAAATGTCTCTTAATCTACAAGAATATAATATAGCCACGATCTATAATATACAATAACCTTTTCCGAGTACGCATGATTCCAAGAAGCGTTCTTTACCTTTAGAAAACCCAGAAACCAATACATATACGAAGTTTATTTTTCTTTTACCGATTTTCGAACGCGTTTTCAAATTGTTTTTACAGTGTAGTATTACAGTTTTCTCAACACGAAACCTCGGGTTTTCAGATGCAATCAATTCTCAAACAAACAATTTCAGGTGCGTAACTTTATTGATGCAAGAGGAACAAAATAATTTCACTTTCAATATTAATGCTAATGTTATTAATTTAGCTTTTTTATCTGTTGAACATGTTTTTATAACATGAAATTGATTACTTAAGAATTGAGAGCATCCGTTCAAACCGAAATTCTGTGTTGGGAAAACTGATTACGGTGTTCAGACACCTTTGGAGGTGATGTTTTGAAATTTTTGAAATTTTCTCTTTATACCAATTTTTTTCTGATGACATCCAAGTTAAAACTTTGAAAAATATATAAACATTTTAGAAATTACACAGAAATGATTTTTAAGAGTGAAAAATAGTCAAATTTATGTGAAAAATTGACATTTACACCAAAACATGATAACTAAAAATCAAATCAATGGACAGATTTGAATGCTATTTTGAACACTATTATGGACAAATTTGAATATTTAAACATTTTAAAGATAAACTTGAAGTACAGTGCATTGAAGTTTTGTGTCAGGCGGGATTATTACTTTCAACAAGATAATCCAAAGCACACTGCTCATATTGTCCGATTAGGGCTATTCTACAATATCCTCCACGTACTTGCCCCTCCTCCAGGGATGAGATTTCTCCGCTTTTTTGCGTACCTGTATAATCTTACAGAAAACATTGTTCTCTTAAATCGCAAAATGTTCTAATTGAATAAAAAAACATTTTCTGTAAGATTATACTGGTATACAAAAAAGCGGAGAAATCTCCTCCCTGCCCTCCTCCACAAAGTACAAATTTATACCCAATCGAGCAATCATGGGGTATCTTACAGCAGAGAGTGAACAGTTGTGATATCAAAAATAAAACACAGTTGAAAGAGGTTTTACTTGCAGACTGGAATTAAAAAAAAAAAAAAAAAAAAAAAAAGTTGCAGAAAATCTGGTAGAATCAATCAATGCTCGAAAAACTTAAAGCAGGCCTGAAAATGAAAGGATATGCGACTAAATATTAGAAAAGCGTTTTTCTTAAATAATTTTTAGAAATGTCTACGCGTGCCATGACTTTTGTAAAAACATTTTTTAAAGTAAATTTTATATATATATATATTTATTTTGAAAGTTTTTAAAGGAAATAATTATTGAATTTTCCTTGTATAATATAGAAAAGGCTGTTTTTAAATCATTCTTATTTGTTAATTCAATTTTATTCGTACGCACAATGGTTAAATTTGCATATTTTCCAAAAACTACTTCTTGTACCATCACTTTTGTGGAAGACTGTATTTCTATTTTGTTTCTAGTATTTAAAACACCATTGGTTTATGTTTCTATTTCTTTTAAATGCTAAAAGGTGTAAATTAACAATATAATAAATACACAGTGAAATAACTTTTATTAGGTTGTTTGACATGTTTCGGTTCACTCCGAGCCATTTTCAAAAACAAATGAGAATATTCCATAATTGCACGGTCTTTGAAGTTATTATTTAAAATGCTATTATTTAATTTTCTTGTGCTTTTAAAAATTGCGCACGTTATCTTTTATTTTTACTTGGTTGTTTATTTTCATATCTCTAACCATGCAGTAACTCGAGCAACAATTTCCGTAAGTTAAATGATGCCGCGACGTTACATACTGCATTTTTACGTGTTAATATCTCTATGGTTTCTCTTATTATGGATGGATGGTATAGACTGGAGGGAAAATTATTTTACTTTCATTGAAATTTATTTGGAATGTTTCTTCTTAATATATACTTGCCAGGTTTTTCTATTATACTTAACATCAGCTATATGCTCCTGTTTTCTGTAACTAAATTTCCTGCTGGTCATGCTAATTTATTATATTACCAGAGGGCCCGTGAGAAGATTTCGCACTGAAATCTAATATTTTTTAGGTACTACTCTATTAACCCGTCGACCGCCTTTCATAATAAAAAAACTACCGCCAAACTGTAAGATTAAACGCCAAAAATGCAGTCCCATTTACTTGATGTCAGAATCATTATGCGTGTTTGTTACGTCATCTAGTGGTATTACATTCGACATTTGCGTGTATTTTTTGTTATGTTTTATTGATTTATTAGTTATTTCATTCATTAAAATAACAATTGTGTCCTTAAATTCTTATATTTTATTTATTTATTTATTTATTGATATTCCAATGGCAACGTTCTCCCGTTTATTGGGCGATAGTTTTTTGTTATGAAAAGTGGTCGACGGGATAATAGAGAAGTATCATTTTTTATCAATATGTAATATTTATTAGATGCAGGTTTAAACTTCTAAAGAAAAAGCAAGAATAAAAATATCTGCAAACAACATTTAGTTGTTAGTCAAGCCGGAATATCATCTAATTTATTCCATCAAAGTTATAGTAAAAACTGATCCAAGATTGCAAAATGCACGTGCGAGAAAAAAAAATTAACAATCGTATTTTAACTGCGTTAGAGGATGACGTCATCCGCTTCGGGAAAAACATGGAACATAGAAATATAAATCTAAACATTTCAATTTCGCTTTTTAATCATAAGTATAAAATAAACCCGTGCGGTGTTTTTTATAATAATTGCTATGAGCATCATATAATGTGATATTTTATTTTTTTGGCAACAATAATTTCAGGAAAACCTTTCATTTCTTTCATGAAAACAATGAGGATTAAATTTTTAATTTTCAGCAAATTTTAATCAAAAACATGTTTTAACGAATTGTTAAGTGGGCTATGTCAGAAGCCGGTTCTAAAACCTTTCATGTGGTATCTCATTCGTCGTTCTGCGTTTTATATTTTCTTAGAAAAAGGGATGTTGACAGGAGAAATAATATATAAGGATCATTGGTCTATTACGATGACCACTGCCTGTGTAATGCTTTGAACCGAACAAGTTCGTAAAATCATTTAAAATACTTTTACACGTCTTTACGCGATAATGTGAAATGTGCAGGAATTTCATAAGTTTCTGAACACATTATGCAAATACCGGAAGAAAATTTAAAATGTGAGAAATGATACTACTGCAAATGAAAGATCTCTATTCTAAAAGTTTCTGCTAATGTATTTAGACTTCGAAATGCACATAAAAGAATACTAATGAGCGTTTTTCAGAAGTTGTTTGACTTTCAAAAATATTTTCAAATGAGTATGATTACTTTCTACTCAAACCAAATTAATTCCAGTCTGAAAGAACACAAAACAAAAAATTCAATTCAATATCAAATAATAAGTTTATAATACCATTAGTTTCAAAAGAAAAGGAAACGAATCAACAGCTGGGTAGAATACTTGAGTCGATATCTAGACTTTACACGTATCTTTAGACTTTACATGATAAGAAGCAAAAGATGAAACGTGCAGAAATGTAATTTGTTTCTGCTCATCTTATGTAAATACTGAAAGTAAATTTAACCTATTAGAATTCATAATTATGTAGATAAAAGAACTCTATTCTGAAAGATTCAGTTAATGAGTTTAAGCTTGTTTTCGAAATGCACATCAAAGATATCATGACAACGGCAGTTTTTCAGAAGTAGTTGGAGCAGTTCACTGTCGTACATTTAGCTTGTTTTTTAATGAATGGGTGCTCTATACGGTGAATGTTGGTTTTATTTGTGAAGAAAAATGTTTTCAAATAAATATGTAGAGACTGTTTCTCTACAGGAATCATTTGCCGAATAGGCTATGACAAGAATTGAAAATGAGCCTCAGTGGTTGTTCAACGTTTTCTGGACGGATGAGGCGCACTTACACTACACGGGGATGTCAATACCCAGAACACTCGTGTATGGGCGACGTCAAATCCTGGTGAATACACGACGAAATCACTGCATCCAGCCAAGTTGACAGTCTGGTGTGGCTTCATCTTTCATTCTAAAAAGGTGGATTAAACTTTGTACCGTTATATTAAAAATAAATGTACAACGGGAAATAGCACAAATTAAAAATATATAAATTGGCAAACAGCTGTTTCGGAGCCTCTAAAGCCCCATCATCAGTGCCAATACAAAATATTAAAGCCGATTTAAAATCTTAAACCATGTCAAATTGCTTGCGTCTTTCGCACTTATAATTCCATGTCAAATTGGTTGCGAAAGGCGCAAGCAATTTGACATGGCTTAGGATTTTAAATCGGTTTTAATCTTTTGTATTGTCACTGATGATGGAGCTTTAAAACTACGAAACAGTTGTTTGCCAATTTATATATTTTTAATTTGCGCTATTTCAAGTTGTACATTTATTTTTAATTCATCATTCATTGTCGGACCATTCTTCTTTGAAAATTTTCAAAATTGTATGAAGGGGACTCGAGTCCCTTTGGTCTGTTATTTTTTGTGAGTATTTTTGAGATATTATTAAATGGTTTTATGAAGGAAAAGGATTTAATAAAGAAAACATGCACTTCTTGTATTAAAATTTTATGTTAATATGTTTTGCCTTATTTTAATTACGAAAATTTTAAAAGTATACTTCTTCTACAATTTTGAATGTTTTGAATCATTGGTCATGTATACGTACTTTTCCTTACAAGTGTGCTCTATAATTGTAAGGATGAAAATTTCAGAGATGAAATTAGTCGAAGAAAAAAATAATAAAATGTATTGACATATGTAAAAATATAGTAAGAAATATAATTTACTTAACGTTTTTATTTACAGAAAAATAAACTTTTTATGTTGCTGAAAATTTTATACTTAATTTTATTTAATGCATTTTATAGATCATCCGTAAAAAATGTATATATATAGACAAATATGTGACCGATATATTGAAAAAACACAAAGTGGTAAATATGACTTTTAAGATTGGTAACTCTACATTATTTAAAAGGAAACTATGCAGTAAAAAGCCTTTTCATCATATCATATATTATAATACGAGCAATCTTGTGTGTGTGTATGTCAATTTTATCTAAAAAAGTCTCTAACGATTTTGAATCAATTTTGCATCCTATAGTTTTGGGGTAATAGAAGACTATTTGACTAGTCACATTTGGCTACTTAGAGAAAATTCATTTAGTGGGTAACTTTATGGTCACTGCGGGTCAATGCAATGCAATGGAATTGAAGGTTAAAACAGTTATTAAGATATTGAACAGTTGACAGTAAACGAAATCACAAAGTTGGCAACATCTCTGCCAAATTTGGCGATACTTGGCGATATTTGGCGGGAAAGTCGACTTTCAAGATTACTAATGCTAAAACTAAAGCTTTGCGCTAAATGAAAGTATGTCGTGAGGTTTGCGACCTTTGGCGAAAAAGATGGCTTTCAGAATCTGAAGGTATTTTCTAGAAATTTCCAATAGGAGTCGAGTTACATAATTCAAACGGGTATCGAGATGAACACAAAGCTAATTTTAACCGAGCTTAGCTTGGTATTCCCAGCTGTTTATTTAATTATCGGATGCCTACGGTACTTCCTGAGAATATGCTTTTGATGCATTGCTCCATTTTTTCAATATTTGAATTTTTCGTACAAGGTTTTAAGAACATTTACAGGAAAAAATAATCTTCCGTGTAGGTTTCTACAAAATGTGTAATAAAAATGTAAAATGAATATTTTTTTCTTTGAAAAAAGTGGTATTCAAATATCGGACCGGGTGGGAGGCCTACTGATATCTAAATTAATTTTAAGCAAAAAAAAATGAAAAATTGACATTTTCGTCATTTTTCGCAAAAAAAACGTACCGCAACACCTTAAGTACTCAATAGTAATTAAAAACTCATAAAATGTGACTAAAATCTTAAACTTTTATGAAGAGTGTGGAAAGCATGCTCATTAAAAATTCACAGATTACTTCTTTATAACTTTTAAACACTTTAAAACTACTTTAAAATACTGAAATATAAGTTATTTTTAAAAGTCCATCTCTTAATGAGTTGACGTCATGGGTACACGAAGATACAAAACAGTTTATTCTTGATCATTCTTTTGCAAATATAATGTAATGTTTTAGAAGGCAACGGAGTATTGGAATTAAAATTTTACTTTTTACGTCTTCATAAATCATGTATTAGTAGAAATTAAAAAATATATATACGTATTTCTTTTTTTTACAAGAAAAATAAATTCTATACATTAAAACGATCCTTGCACATACTTTTTCATAAAATTCTTTGAACGGCTTCATTAGTCACAAAATTGACAATTTATTTTAAAATCAAGTGCTAATATACAGAGTTATAAACTCTCGCATTCAATCGCTTCACACGGAATCATATTTTGTATTGTGAAATGCAAATCTGTTGATAATATTTAAATAATTACAAGTTAATGAAATAATACAAACTGAGATTTAATCTTTAGAGATAAATAATTTTACATTCTGCTGTACTTAGCCTTTCATATATCAAGATAAATATTCAGAAATCTGGAGGCACGGCAGTGCCTCCACCAAGTCGAGAGAGGACAGCCGTAAGCATACTTTTCTGGAAGCAACTCAGGGAACTTTTGATCCCCCCCATATCTCCGCGCTGGAGTATCCGAAAAATTTGAAACTTCGTTTTTCTAGAGTATTTGGCACACAGGACCAAAATTTAAAATTACAACTTTCTGTCTTTTCTAGTTCAGACGATATATGAACTCAAACATTCGATTTTTTGTCACTCAGTCACTCACTCGTTCACGCGTCATCAAAAAGATTAGGTAGATCCCGTAGCCCTAGAAACTTGACATTTGGAAAAAAGGTAGTGTTTAGGATACAAAGAAAGGAAAAATTATAAAATCCGGAAAATTCGAAAAAAAAAAAAAAAAAAAAAAAAAAAAAAAACATTCGAAAATTCAACAAATTCCATCAAAATTGAAAATTGAAAATAATACGATCTTGTAGTCTTAGAAACTTAAGATTCGGTGTGAAGGTAGTGTTTAGTATTCAGAAAAAGAAAACATCAAAAACACCAAAAAATCGAAAGCAAAATTGAAAAAATCGAAAATTCGAAAAAAATTGAAAAATTTCAAATAATTCGATTTTGTTGCGCTAGAAACTTGGAATTCGGAATAAAGGTAGTATTTAGGATGCAAAATAAGGAAAAATTAAAAATTCTGGAAAATTCGAAAAAAAATTTCAAAAATTCGAAAAATTCGAAAAAAATTGAAAAAATTAAAATAATTTGATTTTTTAGCCTTAGAAACTTAAAATTCGCAGTAAAGATAGTGTTTAGAATTCAGAATAAGTTAAAATAAAAAAAACGCAATAAAATTCGAAAATAAAATCAAAAAATCGGAAAAATCGAAAAATAAGGAAAATTTGAAAATATTTCGATTTCATAGCGCTAGAAACTTGAAATTTGGAATAAGGGTAATATTTAAGATACTAAATAAGGAAAAATTTAAAAATATGGATAATTCAAAAAATACCCATAAATTAGTGCAGACGATATATGAACTCAAAGTTTCGATTTTTTGTCACTCACACACTCACTCAATCTCGCGTCATCAAAAAGATTGGGTAGATCCCGCAGCCACAGAAACTTAAAATTTGGAATAAAGCTAGTGTTTCGGATACAAAGAAAGGAAAAATTATAAAATCCAGAAAATTTAAAAAAAAACATTCGAAAATTAAAAAAAATCGAACAAAATTGAAAATAACACGATCTTGTAGTCTTAAAAACTTAAAATTTGGTGTGAAGGTAAAGTTTAGAATTCAGAAAAAGAAAACATCAAAAACACAAAAAAAATTGAAAATAAAATCGAAAAATCGAAAAATTTCAAATAATCCAATTTTGTTGCGCTAGAAACTTGGAATTCGGAATAAAAGTAGTATTTAGGATGCAAAATAAGGAAAAATTAAAAAATCCAGAAAATTCAAAAAAAAAAAAAATCAAAAATTCGAAAAATTCGAAAAAAATTGAAAAAAATTAAAATAATTCGATCTTTTGGCCTAAGAAACTTAAAATTCGCGGTAAAGATAGTGTTTAGGATTCAGAATAAGTTAAAATAAAAACGCAATAAAAATCGAAAATAAAATATAAAAAATCGAAAGAAATCAAAAAATAAGGAAATTTTGAAAATAATTCGATTTCATAGCGCTAGAAACTTGAAATTTGGATAAAGGTATTATTTAAGATACTAAATAAGGAAACATTCATAAATATGGATAATTAAAAAAAAAATCGAAAATTTCAAAAAGAAAAAAAGAGAGAAATTGAAAATAATATGATCTCGTAGTCTTAGAAATTGAAAATTTGGTGGAAACGTAGTGTTTAGGAATCAGAAAAGGAAAAATTAAAAACACAACAAAAATTGAAAATAAAATAAAAAAATCGAAAATTTGAAAATAATTCGATTTTGTAAAGCTAGAAACTTAAAAATTGGAATAAAGGTAGTATTTAGGATACAAAAAAAGAAATACATAAAAAATCTGTAAAATTCGAAAAAAAAAATCGAAAATTTGAAAAAAAAATCGATTTTGTAGCTTTAGAACTTAAAATTCGGCGTAAACTTATTGTTTAGGATACAGAAAAAGGAAAAATTAAAACACAATAAATTCGAAAATAGAATAAAAAACTCGAAAAAGATCGGAAATTTCAAAATAATTCGATTTTGTAGCGCTAGAAACTTGAAATTTGTAATAAAGGATACTAAATAAAAAAAAAATTAAAAATCCAGAAAATTAGAAAAAAAAATTCGAAAAAATCAAAAATTGAAAATAATTTTATCTTGTAGTCTTAGAAACTTAAACTTGGTGTAAAGGTAGTATTTACTATTCAATAAAAGGAACAATTAAAATATTCGTTAAATTCGAAAATAAAATCGAAAAATCGAAATATCTTTAAGAAATGGAAAATTCGAAAACAATTTGATTTTGTACTGCTAGAAACATTAGTTTTAAGATTGTAGCGGCCATATTAAAATGTCCGCTGGTGTGGTAGAGCACGAGGAAAAAAGTACAACTGTTTTAAAACCAAAAACTGGTTTATTAACACAATTAGCAGGGGGTTTGAGCGAGCTCCACGAAATTTTCCTAAAAGTTTAACCCTCTGAGCGTTTTGAAAAAGGTTAAAATTGTAATGTTGTTTTCTCTCAATTTTGTTTTAAGTGTTAAAAAAATATGATTCTTTCAGCATTATAAATAAAACTTAATTACAAATATGAATGTAACCCTTGAGAATATTAATCATTCTTCAATGTTTTGAAAATTCATTAAATCTATAGAATTATATTATCTTAAACATTGCATATATTGCAGTGAAACCTGGAGCTTAGTGAACGGAATATTACGTTCAACACGCTTAGAGGGTTTAAATTAACTAAAGAGGTTTTGCTAACAACTTGTAGCTTTAACAAAACTGAAACAATATAATTGAACCTTAACCTTTAAAATATATAAGCACGATCCAACACTCTTATCCTTCAAATTAAATAAGCACTGATGCAGGTTCAAACCAGCTTTACAACTACATAAAACTCCAGTATGAAATACTAAGGCCGATTATTAGTCCTGAGACTCGATGCGAGGTCTCAAGGCTAAATCTAAATCTCAATCTAAGTCGCAATATTCAACTTCCCAGGCCAAGTATACTCTAGCTCCCCTGAGCTCTGAACTCAAGTCAAAATTCGCTGCTTATATACTTCAGTGTCGATCGACCAGCTGCAGAAAATTTGCATAGTTGAAATTACACGGCGACTCACATTTTCAGGGATTCAGCTGTCCGTCGAAAGTTAAAGAAAGATAGAGAGCCTTTATAACTTGTACGCACATAGTCGGTTAATGGACAAAACGATCTCATTCACACATTGCCTACTCACGGAGTAGTCAATGCCTTACAACCCCTCCCAGAAATTGTGAAAGAAAAAGCGGTGGTTGAATGCAGACCATCGTCTTTTTCTTTTAAAAATTTCGAGTCAAAAACTGAACACAACATGTGACGGGTAAATTTAAATTTTGAATCCAAATGTAAATTTTGTACTTTTAACCCATCACGCAAAAACTGGTCAGATCGACGACACTTTTATCATAACCTCCTGTAAATGTGCAGTATCATGCAAAAGAATCTCACAAAATGTTTCTCACAAAATTCACAGCTTGCCAAAAAAAAAAAAAAAAAAAAATACGCAACTTTACCTTCAAAATTCCATGAAGTGCCGAAACAAATTGCAAAGTAGAATGTCACTACAAAACTATCTGTCAAAGAAATAAAGTAGCGTTCCTAAAAATTCCCGAATTGCCAAAAACTCACATCCCTGAAATTCAATGTAGATGACTCGCTCAATTACAGTGGTCACAAACTAACAGCTAACAGAGCTGTGAAAGTGAAACAACTTTCTTTTATAAAATATAAAGGTATAAATATACATTACAAATTTCTTCAAAACACAATTCTTCTTCTTGAGAACAAAAATATAAAAAAAACTTTTATAAATAGATTATCTGCTTCAAGATGGTTTACTTCCTGGAACAAACGTCATTATCTACATACATACAATTTTACGTCATAACTATGAAATACACTAACAATATTCATCATTAACAACAACAGAACTAATAAGTAACTTCATAACTAATGTATAACGAACAACACTTAAAACTTCTTAACTAGTGCATAACCAACAACACTTTTAAAACTACATAACTTGCGAAAACCCAACATGCAACACTAAAGCGATAACGACCACGAACACGACCGAAGGGAGAAAGTTAGATTTGGTAACAATGTTAGTAAAGTGAAATAGAACACGCGTGTCAAGGGCAACTCTTGACCGCAAAACACGTGCACGCCTATCCGCGGCGCGTGTAAAAAACCCATAATACTAAATTCATATTTCAAATTCAACATATAGAACAACC
This sequence comes from Maratus michaelseni, assembly GCA_963931845.1. Classification (NCBI taxonomy): domain Eukaryota; kingdom Metazoa; phylum Arthropoda; class Arachnida; order Araneae; family Salticidae; genus Maratus; species Maratus michaelseni. The sequence continues at coordinate 110,468,145 of OZ007598.1, read as the reverse complement.
ATACACATAATATACACATAATTTATACATAGAATATTCACAGAACATTTATAGAACAATTATACAAGCAATTTAACAATCCCTTGAACATGAAAGCAGTGAATCTCAAAAGATGTTCTCTGACATCATAACTGAAATTTTGAAAAAAATTTTGAGCAAAACTGAAAAGCACCACTTGTGAAGCCGAGATACAAAAATCCAAACAATGGTCAAAAGATAACTATAAACAGTTCAGCTGCTTTGCACCGTCCAATGAACTTGTTGACATTAATAAAGGTACGTTGTAATGAGAGTAATAAAAAATGGAACGTCGTCACCTGATTTTATAGTGAAGATGAACTGGTAGCTTGTAGGCTCATAGAAGAACTCTGGCGGCGCCCCCAAAATCTTTGGACGAAACTCCGTTCTGATTCAGACTGGTAAGGAGAGGCCACTGTCGCTTGTCGTGCCTGCAGCCGGGTGTTGTAACCATGGCGACGTCCTTTGGGAGGAGCTCGTGTAGTGTCCACTCGACGACTGCTCGTAGATTCCACTCGACGACTTCTAGACGGGCATACTGATTTGTCCATCTGATGATTGCTAGGCGGGCTTATTGAAATGTCGACTCGACGATTTCTAGGCGGGTCTCGACAACGGTGCCGCTGTGCAAGATTGTCTCTAGGGTTGAAGAATGTTGTATCGAAAGGCGTTCGTTTCCGTGAGGCTCCCGACATCGATGTGGAGGGCAAGGTCCGCTTTCTGCCGATTCTCCTGCGCCGTTTGGTTGTAGAGGGGAGATAGTCCTTGCCACGTTTTCGTGCGTCACTTTGGCACTGTCGATGTGATGACTTCTGAGATGGTTGACTATCGGTAGATTCGTTGAGATCTGTTGGTGGATTGCCGTTCCGTCCTCTCTTGGCAGGAATGTCTGTCGATGACTTTGACAACCGTCTCTTGTGTTGTGGTTGATGTGACGTAGAAGGGTTCTGCATGAACTTCTTGTCTGGAGGCTTAGAACTACTTGTCGAGATCGAATGCGGGTGCTGTCTTTTGCCATATTTATGAACCCCTTTAGGTAATGTCTGTTCAGCTGGCTGGTTAACCCTGTCTCGGTTAACTTGAGGAAATTTACGCTTCATCTCCGTGCGTATGTTATCACTATTATTATTAGAAGAATTATTTGCATAAGAAGATTGACTGACGTCAGGAGAATGAGAGATCTTTGACTGAGGCATAGAGGATTCACCGTCTGACGTTTGAGAACCATTTGAGCTAGTGTCCCTAAACTTATAAACTCTGACCTGATCCAAGTTTACCGTGGTATGACAACCGTCAACATCAATAATTAAATTGTTACCTTTAACTTCCAACACTTTATACGGTCCCTCAAACTTAGGTCCAAACTTATCAACTCGTTTTTGCCGACTAGAACTTAACCAATGCTTTTCCAACAAAACAAAATCACCAACTCTAATCTCCAACTCTCTCCGACGCATATTATAATACAACGCTTGTTTTTTCTGAGCCTTTCCCATTTTTACCTGCGCTTCCTTAACCAACTTATCGATGTCCTGAATCATATATTCATTTTCATTACCTGAGATTCTAATTAACTGTTGAAATGGAGTTATAATCTTACGACCCAAAAACAATTCTGCAGGGGTTTTTCCAGTGGATTCGTGAACTGCCGTACGCAAAGCATAGGCAAAATGCTGCAATAATTGGTCCCAGTTTGAATGATGAGTGCCAATAAAGGAAGAAATCATTTGAATGAGGGTTCTATTGACCCTCTCAGCCATATTGGACTGTGGCCGGTATGGAACTGTAAAAGAATGAGATATCTCCAGCTGTGTGCACAATTCTTTAAAAATTTCGGATATAAAACAGGGACCGTGATCACTAATTACCTGGGATGGTGCACCATATTTCGAAATAAAACAGTTAAATAAAGCGTTAGCTACAATTTTTCCTGAAGCTTTTATGAGGGGGACAAACTCAACCCATTTACTAAAATAATCTACAATTACTAATACAAATCTATATCTATTTCCGGTTAAGGGATAAGGACCAATTAAATCAACTCCGATACATTCTAGGGGAAAGGACTTTTTAATTGAAATTAGTTTGCCAGCTGGTCTTATATTTTTGTAATTATATTTTTGGCATGTGTCGCAGCTGGAGACATAAGCGCGCACTGCTTCCCGCATTTTAGGGAAGTAGCAGGAGTCACATAATCTGGCATACGTTTTCCTGACACCTAGGTGATCTGCTAATGGATTATCGTGAAACTCGTGCAAGATGGCCTTACGAAGAGAGGATGGAATATAAACTCTTAGCTCACCACGAGAATTTACCGTTTTGGAATAAAATAAAAGACCATCGATAATTTTGAAATTCCGGGACCAACTTTGGAACATATGCGCGTTCGCGCTTTGTACCATGTCAGCATCCTGTAAATATTTATATAACTGACCAAATTCCTCATCCTTTTTCTGTTCCTCTATGAGTTGCTCTCTCGACTTCAAAACCAATGACGACAAAACACAAACCTTAACCTCCTCAGCTATTTCAACACCCTCCTGGGGATTCCTCGATAAAGCATCTGCTACTGCGTTTTCCTTTCCTGCCCTATGCTCAATTTCAATATTAAACTCAGCTAACTTTAGACACCATCGCACCATTCTCGAAGATAAACCTTTTCCGTGCGTTAACTTTGTTAAAGCAGAGTGATCCGTAACCACTTTGACCGGGATCGTACAGAAGAAACATCTAAATTTGTTTAGAGCCCAAATTACAGCAAGACATTCGCGTTCGGTAATTGAATAGTTCCGTTCCGCTGCATTCAAAATTCGGGACGCAAAAGCTATGGGGCGACCTTTCTGAGCTAACATCGCACCAATTCCGACTGCGCTAGCGTCACAGCGTAATCGGGATGAGCTAAAACCGGTGAAGAAATTAAAGAATTCTTTAAATGTTCGAAAGCATTTTGAGCCGCTTTCGACCAAACAAATTTAACCCTCTTTCGTTTTAAAGCATATAGAGGTTCGCAAATCTCTGAAAAATGTGGTATAAACTTTAGAAACCAAGCTACCATACCCAAAAATGTTGCTAATTGTTTCGCATCCTTTGGAGGTGTCATTGCCGCAATTGCATCTGTTTTTTGCTTGTCTGTTTGTATGCCCTCTTGTGTGATTCGAACGCCAAGATATTTTAACTCTTTACGAATAAATTTACATTTTTCTAATTTGACAGTGAGACCCGCGTTTCTGAGTAATGTGAATACTTTACGTAACAAATTTATGTGTTCTTCGAATGTTTCAGACATAACGATAATGTCATCCAGGTATACCAGAACTCCGAAACCAAGAAGGGGTTTCAGAATGGTATCCATTGCCTTCTGGAACGTGGCTGGAGCCCCTGATAATCCAAAACTCATGCGTTTAAATGCGAAACACCCATTATGCGTTATAAATGCTGTTTTAAGTATGTCTTCCGGTTTCATGCCGATTTGAAAATAACCGGAGGTTAAATCGAGTGTGGACATGAATTTAGTACTTTGAATATTGCCTAGTATGTCATCTATTACAGGAATTGGATACTGTGGATATTGGGTTATTGAATTGAGTTTTCGATAATCTATAGCGAATCTCCAAGCCTCAGGATCCTCAATGCTTTTTCCATTGTTTTTCCGACATAATACTACTGGTGATGCGTATGGAGACTCAATGGGCATAATAATGTCGTCGCGGAGCATTTTGTGAATGTGATAATTAATGATTTTCTGTTTGACTTTATCGTAACGGTATGGTTTGCTTGCTACTGGCGCATGTGAACCGATATTAATTTCATGCCAGGAAACGTGTGTCAACCCCGGTTTGTCTGAAAACACTTCCCTGAAGTCATGTAAAAACTTATTAAATTTGTTTATCTCCCCCTTTGTTAAACCAGATTCACTTAAATCAATTGAGAGTGATGAGGACTCGTTTGTACAAGTATTCTCATCATTATTAACTTCCAGTGTACGTGAAAAGAAATCCAGGCTCATCCCTCTATCTTTCATGAAATCAACTCCAACAATACGATGGGCTTTTAATCCATCTAATACTAGAAATTGCCACTTAGCTTTAACTGACCTTATTTCCACATCTAAATCCACCAGATCTTTTATACTACATTGTATCCCTTGAGCCGACTAAACCACTAAATTAACATGCCGCAACCTTTTATACGAAAAATATTTCTTATACACTTCAAACGATATAAAACTTTTGTCCGCACCCGTATCCAGAACACTTTTTACCACTATACCACTCAAAACTATTAGCAACTCAGGTAATTCCACTGGGTTAACTACTACCGTATTTAAATTTATCACAGAAGGCTTTGAAGAGTTAACCTGTGACTGCTGACCTTCCGTGCAACAGCCACCTACCAGTTTAACCCCTGCTGACGATTTTTAATACCACAAGACTTTTCCACTGTCCGCTTAACGACATTTTCACCAACCACTAACTGTCTAACACTGGACGAGCTAGTCTGCCTTGGGTTAACCTCGTTCCTTCTATCCAAACCATTTCTATTGCGACTGCTCACCCCCTCATTTCTTCTGAAACCATTATTATAAGCTTGATCATAATTCCTTAAACCACCACTAGCTCTTTGAAAATTTTGCCTATCCCCATAATTAACTGGACCACGAACATTACGACCATTATATTCATTATCATAATTCCTGGACCTATTAATAAACATATCCCCCTCGTTAAATTCTCGTGTGGTTCTCTGTCTATGGTGATCCTCCTCATGTCGCGCTTCATACTTTATTAATAATTGATAGAGTTCAGCTGTATTCGCTGGGGCACGCAGTTCAATAAAGTCCTGGATTGATACTGAGAAAAGAGGAAGCAGAATATCAATCAGCTCCTGATGAGTAACGTCAAGTGCCAATTTGTTTTTCAATTCGAGCTTTCTTAGTAAAAATCCGGACGCTTTTTCATAAATAGTCTGGCGTTTACAATAGAATTCACGTCTTAATTCCGCTGCATTACGCTCATTAGGAAAGGCTTTAGTTAACTTCGAGCATGTTTGCTCAAAGCTTTTCGCGTCATCAGTCACCAAGAAACGTTCAATGTTCTCAAGCCAAAGCAAGGCTTCATCCTTTAGAGAGCATTTCAATACTAAATATTTGTTTTTATCTGGAATATCGTTAAAGGCAATATAATCGTTCAATTTATTTAAAAATTCTGTGACATCAGAATTTCCGGCAAAGTAAACTCTGGGGACTATCTCTCGTGGATGTGGCCCTACGTTGGGCGCCATTTGTAGCGGCCATATTAAAATGTCCGCTGGTGTGGTAGAGCACGAGGAAAGAAGTACAACTGTTTTAAAACCAAAAACTGGTTTATTAACACAATTAGCAGGGGGTTTGAGCGAGCTCCACGAAATTTTCCTAAAAGTTTAAATTAACTAAAGAGGTTTTGCTAACAACTTGTAGCTTTAACAAAACTGAAACAATATAATTGAACCTTAAACTTTAAAATATATAAGCACGATCCAACACGCTTATCCTTCAAATTAAATAAGCACTGATGCAGGTTCAAACCAGCTTTACAACTACATAAAACTCCAGTATGAAATACTAAGGCCGATTATTAGTCCTGAGACTCGATGCGAGGTCTCAAGGCTAAATCTAAATCTCAATCTCAATCTCAATCTAAGTCGCAATATTCAACTTCCCAGGCCAAGTATACTCTAGCTCCCCTGAGCTCTGAACTCAAGTCAAAATTCGCTGCTTATATACTTCAGTGTCGATCGACCAGCTGCAGAAAATTTGCATAATTGAAATTACACGGCGACTCACATTTTCAGGGATTCAGCTGTCCGTCGAAAGTTAAAGAAAGATAGAGAGCCTTTATAACTTGTACGCACATAGTCGGTTAATGGACAAAACGATCTCATTCACACATTGCCTACTCACGGAGTAGTCAATACCTTACAAGATAATTGTCTTATTAGCTAGTACAACGCCCCTAATTGTTTATGTTATTTCCCCCGGATTATGGTTTTCTTTTCTTTCGTTTACGAATTTCGTTATAGAAAAGTTCCGCTATAGACTGGCTACGATATAGGCGATTTCTTTATAGACAGGTTTGTTTTCTTTCACAGGTTGTACTCTATTTACTTCACATATGAAACATGGATTGTTAAATGATGTTAGCCCCACAAAAATTTTCACAGCTCCCCCTACCCTCCCGACATTACTGGCTGGTTATGGCTTGATAGTCCTTTCTAAATAAAATCATGGTGATTCTAAGATTCACTTGATTTATCTCTAAATTGAACCTAAATGATTCTAAGAAGACGGATCAAATAATTACTATATTGGCATGACAATCAGGTAACTTAGAATTAAAATCGAAAAATCAATAAATTTATAAAAAGTCGAAAATTTGAAAATAATTCGATTTTGTTGTCCTAGAAGCTTGACATTTGGCAGAAAGGCAGGGTTTAGTACACAAATTAAGGAAAAATTAAAAAATCCGTAAATAATAAAAAAAAGACTAAAAAAAAACGAAAAAAAAACATCGAAAAAAGGAATATAGTTTGATTTATTGGAAATTTCTGGAAATTTTAATTTTGGCTTTCTTTTTATACTAAAAAGTTCTTTTATGTTACATATCAAGTATCTAGGGCTGCGAGTAATATCTCAGATGGATAGCGCCTATCCTGGAAGCAATTGAGAGTATTTTTGACACTCCCCCTCCCATAACTTAGTGCTTGCCTAGGAACCTGAAAATCTCTTTTTATCTACAGTACTTTGCAAACGAAACTAAAGCTTCAAATTTTTGATACCTGTAAATAGGGGCAGAGTATGGGCTTAGCGAAAATCAGTGGATGATCTCCAAAAAGAACCCAAAATCAAGAAAAGGAGGATTACTTACAAAAAGAAGTGAAATCTCATCAAAAAGTCACCTGTAAAAAATGCAGCCAAGTCTCGTAACTCATTTACCGTAAAAAGTACTGAGATCGTATAAAGCCAAGTTTAACTGTCTGATTAACTCTGAAATTTTCATTCACAAATCACTCCTAGTCTCTACATATTTAGTTAATTATTATTTTGTGACTTGGCAATTACGCAGCACAGGGAAGTTATTACACCTTACTATGTTATGGAATGGGATGGGATAATTTAATTAAGGCAAATTATATACGCACAGGGAAGTTATTACACTTTAATATGTTACAGTATTATTTGATTAAGACTAACTATATACATCACATTCTCGTGCTACGTAATTGCCAAGTCACAAAATAATAATTAACTAAAGATGTAGAGACTAGGAGTGATTTGTGAATGAAAATTTCAGAGTTAATAAGATAGTTAAATTTGGCTTTATACGATCTCAGTACTTTTTACGGTAAATGAGTTACAAGACTTGCTGCATTTTTTACAGGTGACTTTTTGATGAGATTGTAATTTACACAATAACTCTAGAATGTTCCAACTACAGGGATGATATTTCTCTGACTTTTTGCATACCAGTTTTATCTCAGAGAAAATGTTGTTCTGTAAACTCGCAGATTGTTCCGATTGAATAAAAGAAAACATTTTCTCTAAGATTATAATGGTATGAAAAAGTCGGAGAAATATCATCCTCGCAATTAGGCCTAACACAGCCAATTGCTTTCTTAAACGTTTTGGTTCATCGTTCATGAATGCTGGAAAATACAGGGCTGAGCATTTCTGATTTTGTAAGTCTAAAGTCATCGTGCTCGTGATCCGTGAATTTTGCTTTCACATTTCATGATTTCAAGATATTGACAATAAATAAAAACCAGAGGGTTATTCAAATTACTAATGCGTTATAAGTAAGATAAATTCAAATCCTACATAGATATCAGTATAGCACGTTTTGGGGAATATATTTAATTTTGGGGTTGAAATTTTTTTTTTACAAGAAAAATAAATGATATATTTAAAAACGATCTTTGCTTGCACATTCTTTTTCATAAAAGTCTTTAAATGGCCTCATTAGTCACAAAATTGACAATTTATTTCAAAATCACGTACTAATATACAGATTTATAAACTCTCGCATTCGGTCGCTTCACACGATATCATATTTTGTATCATGCGATTGACTTCGAAAGATTATAACTCTCTTTAGAATATAATACAAGAATATAATACAAAAAGTATAAAGCTACCCATTGCATCGGTTCGGAGGAAAGCAAAATTCCGGAAAATTTCGACATATTTTCACCGATCATGACTTCCAGACCCCAAAACCACCCTTCGTTCAAATGTTGATTTATATATATATATATATATATATATATGTCACACGATAGTTCTCGTATTTATAAACCAATTTGGATGAAACTAATGTGTGTATTAAACTCACCAATGTCTCGTCCGAGTTCGTTGGCCAGATTGGTCCACCATCTTATTCCAAAATGGCGGCCACTAAAAAATTTAAAACTGAAATAAACACACAAAAAAATAAAAAAATTAAATTTATTTTTTGCTTAAGTGTTAGGCCTTGATACAAGGATTCCAGAGTATTTTTTGTTTTGCCTCTATCTTACAAAATGGCTGAGATAGAGCAGTTAGAAATTCTAAGGTGGCTGATACTTTGAAACAAGACAGCACATTGCAAAAAAACAACGATTAATTTATGAATTTTGTAAACGTGATTTCTTGCAAATTATTATCTTTCATTGTTGTAATCATTTTCCTAATCAGACACATGAAACTATATATTCATATCCGTTAGAGCCAAATTCTCGCCAAGGTTGACGACACTTGGCGAAACATCGCCAATTTTTCGATCGAAAATAAGTCTCCATAAATGAAGTCAACTTGGATATAGTTGACTAATTTAGCAAATTTCTTATTCAAATTCAGTATTAACGAATCTTTTGTAATCTGGTTCTTTGCATTTTTGCTTGCTGTTTTCGTGTAACACTACCTAAAAATTTTAAACGGAAATATAGGAAAGCTATCTTTTTCTCCCGCTACAGGCCGGTAGGATTTTTTGTTTTTGAAATGAATACACTGATTTGTGACTATTAAGGCCACAAACACTCATACACGTTTTTATAAAGAAAGGCAGAAGAAAATGCGCTGTGTATAGTTTAAAGTACAACACTTTTTCCTATTCAAAAAACGGCTTTTTCACCCGTAAAACTTTAAATAAAACTACATAATTTATGAAGCTGTACAAAGTAAAATAGAAAAAAATCAACGTACTTTGTCTCTTTAAAAAAGAGACATCGCAATATAATTGCAGAAATAAGGACCTTTTCACTTTTACCTAAAAAATACAGAAACAATAATATAAACTTCATTTAATTAATATTAATATGGTCACTCATAGGGAAAGTTACGTTTTAGTAACTTAATCGAAATCGAATAAAATAAAAGGAGTTATTGAAGAGCTTAACAGTTTAAAAGTGCACTCATCCAACTAACAAAAGGATGACATAACCCAGCCAAAGAAAATAGGGGTGGAATACGATACTTTCATCCCTCTTGGCTATTAAGTTATTTATATAGTCTGGTTTCCTTTAATTGTCAAATTACCATACGATGAAGATAAGTTAAAAAGCCCCCTAGATCAGTGGAGCACCGTGGCCTATCTTTTTCATTGCTTACGTTGAAAAAGAAATGCGTTAAGATCTCTTCAGTTGTTTGAAATACACACTACAAAATGTAATAGTTAAAACTAGAAAATCCATGAAGTTAGAAGCGGAACAAATGATAACTAGTCACCGGGATTCACCGGGATTCACCGGGAAAAATGTATTACACAAAATATCTAATACAAAATTAGCAACTGTTGCCTTATTCATCAAACTCTCATAAATCGGGTCCGTAGCCAAAGTTGGCGACAAACATAAGCTATTTTGGAAACAATGTACTTTCAAGAATATAAGAGTGACAAAAACTGTTACAGCTGTAAAATTAGTTTTTTGCCAAATCACGCTCCAAAAACACAAACATTGGCCGTAGGACCGATTATGGAAGAATCCCTTGTTTTTTTTTTATCTTCAACAACCCCTTTTAGCTTTCTACGAGTTGAATATCGAAAATTGCTGGAATAAATTTTTATCCAGTTTTTTAGTAGATTTGTTCTGTTGCATATCACGCTCCTTACCTAAAACTGCTGCAAAGATATAGGGAACTGATCTAAAACTTTCGACACTCCATTTAACCCCAATGAAGATTGAATTTCAAAAAATCCTTTGTTAGTTGATGCCTATTATGTGTTACGGATATGTACACAAGAGTTCAAGTTTTTAGGTTCAATAGTTTCCTTAGTTTTGTTTGTGCATTAATGAATCCGGTTAGTTAGGACAAAGCCTCTTACACTTATCGATTACTTATTTCATTTCCGTTCGCGACCACTTTTATATCATAGGAAAAAATCGAAGTTCAATAGGGAATTTTTTTTCTTATTATTTTACTTACCCATCATACGTAGTACGGTAGACCGGGGCACGTTTACGCGGATTTTTTTCAATGAATTTTCTAATTTTTATGTTTTAACTTAGGAAATTTTAGACATTGTGGTTTTATAAAGCAGTTAATAAAGTCAAAATTTGTGTATTCAGTTGTTACCCTATTTGTGTTTTTAACCGTAAAAAAATTCTTTTAGGTCTAAGTCATCTGTGTAAACTTGCCCCGGGAACGGGGCACGTTTACGCATATTCTAAGTGATACCAAAGAGTAAGTGAAATAAATATTTAATCAAATTGAGATGTTTTATTTATAACTTAAAACACTGTTTAAAAACAAAAAAAATTAAAGAGAATTAATTAAAGAACATTTTATAGGCTAAACTAAAAAACATAGGGCTTATTGCCAGTTAAAAACAGAAACTATTTAGTCACCTTCATCATCACTGTTACAGTTTTTACAAACAAAAAATGAAGTATTTCCTTTTGCACACTTTTATATGTTAATTTATTTTTATTTCACATTATAAGATATTTCCCGAGGAAACAAGCGAAAAAAAGTTTGAAAAAGTAGAAAAATATTAGCAAAAACGATAAGAATCAACTGTAAACAAACGTAGTAAATTACCTATGAGATCGTCAATTGCAATTTGATTAAATAACAGGGTTTACAAAAACTGTACTTTAACATACTTAAGTTGACAGAAATTAAAGATAAATGGTACTAAAATGCTCTACGATGAATTTTCTATAGCAATGATGTTGTTTGCAGTTATTAACTAGATGAGAAATATGTTTGAAATAAGTGCAAAGATGAAAATCGACATAATGTTTTTCCTATGGGAATTCCAATAGATATTAAGCATGAAACAACAATTACGAAATCACAGAATAGACATGTTAAACCGAACAAAAACTTAAAATTAATTATACTAAAATGAACTACGATAAATTTTGAACAACAATGTTGTTGTTTGCAAATAAAATAAGTTTGGGATATATGAATAAAATGGGTACAAATAACATAGAACGTTTAAAAAAATTTCAAAATGGCACAAAACGAAAGTAAACAGTGTATACTAGAATTGATAATAACAACCTTAGAATTACACACAAGTGCACAAGATTGGACTTAAATGAGAGCTTAAAGTCTCTGAAGTTCTAATTTAACAATAATTTAACAAAAAATAACAATAAATAAATAATAAATAAAAGATAAGCTGCACGAGAAGGCCCGGTTCATTGGAGCTATGAGAGCCAAAAGAAGGAAGTAGATTTTATTGATAGCTCCGGAAGCCCTGGACCGAAATGAACGTACTATATACTAATATAAAGAACATAAAAAAACTAAAAGAATGATATATAGATTATGACTCTAACTTACCCCGTGACGGAAAAATTACACTATTTCTTCGGAGCGAATACACGCCGCAGTTACCATTGTTGCGTCAGTCAGCGCCCCCATTTTATTTATTTATTTATTTATTTATATTTTTATTAAGACATTGAACGCAGTTTTGTCCTCTTTTGGATTGGTAATCACAGTAAGAAAGTGCGTACAGGTGCCCCGATGTCAATGCGTAAACGTGCCCCGTCGCCATGTTTGGATTTATTTTTAACGTGCAACGAAAATTAATAACATTTCTGTTCATACAAATACAGTTCTCAAAAAAGGATAAAATTCTGCTAATGTTCATATACTTGTTTATCCTTGACTAAGTATTATTAGTTCACAATAAGGTCCAATAAGTTCAACACAAAATTTACTCACCTTGACAGAAAACATGCTAGTGTAATTCGCTAGTATTCGCTAGATGTTGTCGCACATCAGTAGAGATGTGATATACGGTAAAATCATTGAGGTTTGTGACACCTTCATGGTACACAATACTACACATTACATTTCACACTCAAATGCGCCATCTGTTGGCGATTATTGCAATCAATGTTTTATATTGTTCCATTCTTCTTCCCCCTTCTCGAATAGTAAGTGTACCGATTTTGGTTTCATTCCGGTTATTCCTTCAAGCTACTGACAACTCCAAATAGAGATACTTAAATTATAACCACCCGCTACATAATACTTTAAAGGAGTAAAAATACATTATGCTGCTTCCAAACAATATGTACCTAATTGTTTTCATATTTTGAATGGGGTCTTTCAACATGCTACCCTCTCCTGACCCTATTATCACAATTTGTGATCCTCCCCCTTTCAAAGTGTGACGTAATTAATGCATATTACGCTTTGATAAATTTATTACAATTAGATTTTTCAGTACAACTTTATTTTTTTTTTCGTGACGGAAACTGTTTTAAATACAAGTCACAAAACGCCTAATTTATGCGTTTTCATACATTTAAAGTGATTGTTTATTCTAATTTATTCAAATAAGATGTGAGTAACTGATATTTAAATTCAAAGCACTTACATTGTGTCTTATCCAATATATTATGGAGGAGGTTTTTAACCCCTGACTTTTAAGAAAGAAGAAACTTAGATAAGCATTGGTTTTCGGACTCAATTCCTTCAATAGGTCTTTTTTTTTTAATGATTTGATTTTTTCTCTTAAGATGTTTTTATAGATATTTCTAAGATGTTTGACAACTTTAAAAGAGACTTAAAAGAGTATTAAAAAAACTGATTCACTGACATAAAAAATGTGAGTCCTTTATTAAGACATATTAAAGCAGTAATAAACATATATTTTCGATAATAAAAAATAAATTAGTCTTGTCAAATTTACAAAACCACGGGACAGAAGAATGTTTTTCATACAATAAAGTACGGAAGATTTCGTATTCATTATGAAGGACTGGGTTATTTTTCTGTGTGAAGCTTTTATTCCTAGCTAATATTTTAAGTAACAGACGTTATCTCTAATTATTTAGTATTTTTTAATAATGGTATGAAGAGGGAAACATTCAAGGTAATTTTTTTACTATTCAAACGGAATAGTAAAAAAAAAAAAAAAAAAAAAAAAAAAAATTAAAGGAATTTTTGCCGACCCGGCAGCGTGATTGGTAGCGGAGGCGGCCGCCATGGATAGGGCCCGGGTTCGAATCCTGGGTGAGGCATGGATGTCATCGTGTATGTGTGTGTGTCTTCAGTGCTGTCTACTTCCTTGTGTCCATCCCCTCCTTAAGAAGAAGATTTATGAGTTTGTCAAAAAGTCCTGTATATATTTCTTTGAATACGAATATGGATCATTCAAATCAAATCTCATTCAAATCAAATCAAGGAATGTTTTTTTTATTAATTGGTGTACCATCTCACACTTAAACCGTTTAATACTATCAACGTTTTGTTTTTTGGAAATGAAACTAGACTATTTTACTTGGAGGAAAAACCTTCTAAACCTTAAAAATTTCAGTTCTTTTGATTTTTTCTTAAGTAGTTTCGAAAATGAACAATTAATGCCAAAAATTGACTTCAAATTTCAAACAACCGTCATTTTGTGAAATTTTGATATTTATCTTATAAATTTGAGGTAATACTTAAATTGAGGGTATTAAATTGAGGGTAAACTAAGCAATAACCAGCATTACATTGAGTATATTTTAAGAATCCATCTGAAGTTTTTGTTTCAGATCGTTATTAGGAGTGCAAATACTTACGCTGATTTATTGTGCACACGTTGCGTAGGGAACTTAGCAGGAGCTAAGATTGAATAAATTAATAAAAATTTTATCTGTCAATATTCAAAAACTCAGACGAAAGTACAATAAATTCAATGCCAAAAACCACTTTTTATGCGCCTTATTTAAACAAAAAATTCTAAAAACGCCCTAATAATCCAGCATTAACATAAAGAACTTCACTTTTACCCATTCGCGATGAGCGGCGCATGTACCAAAGATGTATAAGATGTAAGATGTATAAGATGCGCAAAATCCTTTTGGACACCAGTATTTAAAGATTTTTTTTTCTTGCCTTATTTATCTATGTGGCATTTCCGCGATTAAAGTGGTGGATAGAATTTAAAATAGAAAAATGCTGGTGCGATGAGATTCAAAGGAACTTACTGGACGTGCGGAAGGTCTGAAGCTGTTAAAGGTTTTGTAAAAGCAACTGTAAATAACATTAAAGAAAAAAAAAAGAGGAAACATGTCTAGAACACACAAGAAAATCTTTAAGAACAACTGGTGCCAATGACATAGAAAATTAGTACTTTCTCAAGAATCATAAAGTAGGCAATAAACATTTGGTATTTAAAAATACCCCAGTCCTTATTCAAGTTTACCAACACGCGTCGTAAAAGAGTGTTTATTAAACAAAGAAAGACAGCAATATTTGTGATTTTGATGAATGACTAAGTCTCGTTTCTACGTGAAACGTTCTTCCTTGCTCATGTACCATTGATAAATAAGAAATATGGTATTTGTAGTTGTTTAATAATTTTTATGGAACATACATTATCGAAATATGTACAAACGAATGGATAATTCACGGGGTTGCTGAAATTAAACGTCTAAATCTTTAAGACTGTGTATGATATTGTATGAGTCACAATGACATGAACAGACTATGCATTCATTATATATAACAAATTGTATATAGGGATTTTGCGTATGTTATTTTGCAGGCGACTCTAATCGCTATTCCCTAACTAAAAATGAGCATCAATAATTTGAAAGAAAAAAAAATATTTGGTAATTAAAAAAAAGTAATAATAAATAAATATATAAATAAGTTTAGTAAAATTTGCTTTTCTCCATTCATTGCCGAATTACAGATCACATTTGTTATTCAAATTGTCATAATACAGCAAAATTTATTGTATACAAATCAAAGATGTAAAACAAGCTTATTTAAATATTTTTATCTCTTTTTAATTTCAATTTCCATGCCATAGTTTTCAACCGTATTGCTTGTGGTAAAGTATTTAAAAACATTATTTCTTAATTTTTAGCATCATGAATAGAAAACAAATATCTTACAATGTTCTATATATCTTTAAAAGACAACTCTTTACTTTTCTAGTACTTTAGACCACTTAACATGACACAAAAATACCACTATTTTAACAGCCGATAATACAAACCTCACTGAGATGCGTCCTATGTAATCAAATTAGAGGTAACACTGTTCCACTTAAATATTACTCAACGTCAAAAATTCAGAAGGAATTTCATAATTTCAGTAATAATGTTTGTTAACTTGTCTCACTCGTCTAATCGAAATCAGAAGGGCGAGTATTGTTAAGTTCTGGAATGTGGGTTGCCCTAGTTTTGAGAAAAACTGTGCATACGCATTTTGCGCTTTTTGCCACTGTTATGTATAAAGGCATTCTACTTCTTCGGTAGCTTTGCAGAAGCAGCGCCATCAATGGAAAATTTTTGGAACTAATTTTTTTATTTACTTAAACAAAATTTCAGACAATTAGAAGCATTTTCAACCAAACCGCACTCTCATACGTCATCTTTTATTGATACTTTTGGGACACCCTGTATATATATATATATATATATATATAATTATAATATCTATGAATTTCAAAAAACATATCAAGTTCTATTCTACTTAAATCTCCAAATATATATATATAATATATAGCTCAAGTTGCGCAAGTTTTATACACTCACCATTTAGAATTATTTGAACGCCACTATTCCTGTATAATATATATCCTTTATATATCCTTTAAACTAATGACAGAAACTCTGCAATTAAATAACACGAAAATTACCTTACGAATGTAGTGGTATTAAAACGTAAAAAGTGAAATCTTTCTAAGTGGTTTTCGACTTTGACGTTTTCAATGAGTTAGAAAAATAAATAATTTATTTTTTTAGAGGGAAAAGAATGTTATAATTAAAAATAATCTATTATAAATGTATTAAGAAAAAAATTCCCTTTCCAATTCTTGAAAACATATAATACGAATGAAAAAATGAAAAAATAGAATATTTATCATAAAGAGCAGAAATTTATCAATATCCATTAAATGATTCTGCCTAATATAATATATAACTTTGAATGACTTCTACAAATAAAATATTTTCTGAGATGGCATTTTTATTGGATATTTATTTTAATGGTTATGTCTCCAAATGTTCTTAAAAGAAAATGGCTCGGCAAATATATCCACTTTTCAATTACTGCGTAATTGCTTTTTTGTCTGCTGGTATAAGGAAAATAAAATTTTAACTAAATCGCTTTTCTTGCGTTAGAAAATAATTAGAGGGTACATAAATTTTCAAAAAAGTAGTTTAAGAAAATTTAAATTTCTTTCCTATGAACTTAAATGTTCTGATAAGCAAGAATTTTTCGGATGAGATATCAGTTTCTGCCGGTCGCGTCATGCAGATTTTTGTCTTTTAGTATCCTGATCGTTTTTTAAAGTTCAATGTGAATGTTTCATGCGCGTGTATTATCACATAAACACTCATAGTTATAAATAGGAATGAAGAAACTGTGAAAGACTTGTATTAAATATTATTTTTAGGTTTAACTTTAATTTTTATTTACCTTTTTTGAAAATAAGAACAAATGAAATAGAAATTAAACCTTATGGTAATACAGGGAAAGCACGTGGAAGTTTTCTGACATATAGAGATAGTTCATGAATAGTGTGATTTTATAGTGGGTAACAATACATAATTGATGTTAGATAAAGGATATAAATGTTGGGGTAGATCGTATTTCCTGCGAAAGAAAAATACAGTGTATCCGAAATTAAGCGCCCTAATTTGAACAGCCGGTAATACAACATGTAATCGTTGCATTAAGAAGATTGAAACAACAATGGATACACATAGTTATTAATCACTTCAACGGCTGCCCCGAGTTAATTCGGGGTAATAACACTGTTTACCTATCTATGCGGCCGTTGAAGTGGCTGTTGTTTTTGCCATCACATCATTTCTACAAGTGCCCCACGAGCGGCACGGGGGATGTATAAGGAGGATCGCCTGAGAATTGGACCACTTCTCCCGATTCATCTTTGTGGGAATTCGGCAGTCAGTGTGTTTCGGACTCACAAATGCAAGTATGGTTGTCCGTCATCCTGTCAATGGACCCCAATTCTGCCTACCACCACACGGTTTGTGCTTTTTCAGAATTCGTTGTCATTTTTCACTTTTCAATTTTTCCAATTTTCAGCATCTAGAATAAAAATCATTGCTATTACATAATGTAAATTTCCACATCTAAGCTACCATGTACCACTTAACAAAATTGTCTTGGTTGTTTATTACCTTCAGTATAAGTGTTTAAAATTATGGAGTATCGTCTCGGAGACCCTATATTAAGAAAAACATAAAAAAAAAATTCCGGAAATAAATTGAAAATAGGGAGTTTCAGAAACTTATGATGAATAATACACGACTAATAGTTTCCAGAACTATTAATTAGCAGCTGTCATCATCAGATAAGGAATAACACAAACTGTTAACCCAAAAAGAGTGAAACACTTTCAGTAAAAATATTTTTAATTAAAATCGGTTTGCAGAAAATGAATTAAAAGAAAATTCTTACGGTATTCTTTTTACGGTATCTCTTACTTATTTAAAATTTCTTTACAGAAGGTGTTTTACAATTGTTGTGTTACAACTCTAGTGATGATGAGAGCTGATGATGGTTACTCAACCTGATGATGTGAGCTGATGATGGTTACTCAAACTGATAATGTAGTAATGTTACTCAAATTGATGAAAAATAGAGTTGTATAATTACAATTAGTTAAAGCAAAAAAAAAAAAAATAAACTTCCTTTCTTGGGAAGAAAGTTATTATAATTAATAAGTATCTGATGTATTTATAAGAAAAATATTTTTTCCATTCAGATTCTTGTGACTGGAATAACTCGAATGAAAGTATTGATAAATTGGATATATTTCCATAAACAAACATAAATATTGGTCATAAAAAGAGGATATTTACCCAAACAACCATTAAACAAATCTGTATCATATAAAGTGAGTTTTAATGACACTTGCAAATAAAATATTTTTGACACAGAAATTTTTATTGGATATTTATTTCACCGTTGAGTTTCTAAATTGCATTCTACGAAAATTGCCTAGCAAAAATTTCCATTTTTCAATCTTTGTAAATACGCGTTTATCTGTTTGAATGAGGAAAATTAGAATTGGGGTGTATTGATTTCTGACGAAAGAAAATATCAGAGAGAAAATATTCAGCGTAAACTTTCTTTTCAAAGATAATTGAAATTGGGTAGTTCAAGAAAAATTGCTTTTCCAGATAAACATGAATGCTCAAATATATGCGCATTTTCTTGGTAAACTATGAATATTTTGCATTTTTGACTTTGTGTCTTTTACTAATACTAATCCTTTGATTCTTGTGCATTGGTGTTTCATGCTTGCATATTATCCTGCAAACACTGTATTCGTCATATGCCGTGAAATATCTATCAGTATGTGAGCTTACATCCATAAAACACAAGAAACTATAAAGTTATTTAAATATCATTAAATTAAAAAAATCCTTTCCTATTTAAAGTAACTGTCACAGGAACATTAATTTTGATGCTATTCTTTTGTGTGAACAACTCCGCTTGTGCTGGAGTACACAGGGCTCAAATGTATTCTTCCAATCAAACTTTTCATCAAGTTTTTCATTGGCTCGTCCCGGCCCGAACAAAACTCCGATCCAATTTCTATTAAAAATAATAATAAGCATTATTTTACAATTAAAAACCCTGTAAAAATATCACATACATATTTATGTAAATTTTTAAAATTACAACCTTTTGAAAAATATATGTTAGCAAGCCATGAAATCGGTCCATGTTTAAGACATCTAGATCAGAGGTGCAAAAATCTCGGCGCCAATGGGCCGATTCCCACCACTAAATTTTTAGTATTCTTCGCCTAATAAGAATACTGACAAAATTTAAGCAAAGTATACTAATAAAAATTGACAAAGAGTACTAATAAAATTTAGTGGTGGGAATCAGTCCATTGGCGCCTAGATTTTTGTACCCCTGATCTAGAGCAATTTCTGTTCTCGAAATTGGTTCTCTATAGGAAATCTCTATAGGCAATTTCCGTCTCGATGCCTTTTTTTATATCCTGGACTTAAAAAAACAGACTTGATCTTGTAATGATTTAAATTTTATTTTAAGTTCTCAAGTAACTCATATAAAAAAAATAGTATTAAAAAATTTTTGAAAAATATTACATTAGATTTTCTACCTATAACAACGCTTTACTTTTTTATGATAATTTTCTTTTTAAACATAAACTGGGCGAGAAATCAGCTATGTTTAAATTTCTCATTTGCCACGATACCAAAAAATAATGCGAACACATCAGCAATTGCCTACTTTGTATCTTTGGTAGTGTAGCGCTCCATAAAATACGGAATTATAGCATTAATAAAATCTTAGCTAATTACCTTCAAATGATTGCTTAAAGTAAAAAGAAAAAAAATCAATGAATTTCAGAAGGAAAAGATATATATACAGAGGGGCAAAAGTCCTCCCATTCTGTACCGGGATGAACAGGTAGCTGCACTGTTGCTTAGTTTTAAGAACTCAGCTAATTTTACTCAAATGCACGAAGCGAAAATTCATGGAACTTTATTTTAGAAGATTCCCAGTTTTTATCAATACTGAATTTTAATTTAAATTTAAAAACATTAGTCAGCTATTTCAGAATTGGCTTCATTTGAGACAACCTATTTTTGTCGCCAAATTTTGCTTTGATCTGCCAAGTATCGCCAGTCTTGTCGAGAATTTGATGTTTGCGGATATGACTAAAAGGTTTTCAGCAAATGAGAGCAGCATCAATGGGTACAGCAATTAACGTAAATTTGGGAGAAACCATGTTTGCTAAAACTCATAAATTAAGCCCGATTAAGGATAAAATCCCTCATTTTTGATCTTCTGAATCAAAAACGAAAAAATACGTGTTCAATATTTTAGAAAAATGGCAAATTTGATATATCTAAATAGATTTTTCTAAAATATTGAAAACGTATTTTTTCGTCTTTCAATCCGATGTATATTTCTCGAATTATTCTACCGTTTCCAGATTTTTGGGACACCCTGCATATAAATCAACATTTGAACGGAGGGTGGTTTTGGGATCTGGGGATCATGATTAGTGAA
This sequence comes from Maratus michaelseni, assembly GCA_963931845.1. Classification (NCBI taxonomy): domain Eukaryota; kingdom Metazoa; phylum Arthropoda; class Arachnida; order Araneae; family Salticidae; genus Maratus; species Maratus michaelseni. The sequence continues at coordinate 110,447,627 of OZ007598.1, read as the reverse complement.
AATGTGTCACCATTTTCCGGAATTTCTTTCCTCCTGACGGCTGCAATAGTTAGCTTCTCACTTTTTGCAATGGAAGCCACCTAAACTGTAAATAAAAAATATATCTTATTAAACTAAAAGAAGTTTTGATAAATTGATTTTAATTTAAATTAATTTTTTGTTATATTTCAAATTGAATTCTAAAAATATATGATTAAAAAACGTAAGGGTATAATAAAGGGGAGACAACTTTGAAATTTTAAATGATAACTCCACTTTTTTACTGCATCTTCAGATTCTACGACAAAAAATATGTAACTTTTGAATTTAAAATTGTCTTCGGAAAATCGTAAATGGCGCTGTAATCGAGTAAAATGTAGTGAAATTCGTTTCTATTGAAAAGTTTGGAAACGGTTGAATAACTCGAGAAATATACATCGGATTCAAAAACGAAAAAAATACGTGTTCAATATTTTAGAAAAATGGCAAATTTGATGAATCTAAATAGATTTTTTCTAAAATATTGAAAACGTATTTTTCCGTTTTTCAATCCAATGTCAGACTTGCCAAGTCCCCGGCTTTTTGGACACCAGTATTATCTTTGAGAAAATGTTGTTCTTTAAAATAGCAGAATGTTCCGATTACATAAAACAACATTTTCTGTACTAAAATACTGGTGTCCAAAAATCCGGAGACTTGGCAACTCTGCCAATGTATATTTCTCGAGTTATTCTACCGTTTCCAGATTTTTGGGACACCCTGTATATAAATCAACATTTGAAAAGAGGTTGGTTTTGGGATCTGGGGATCATAATTGGTGAAAATGTGTCGACATTTTCCAGAAATTCTTTCCTCGGGACGGCTGCAATAGTTAGCTTCTCACTTTTAGGTAGCTTTCAATACAAAAAAGTATAAAGCTACCTATTGCAGCCGTTCGGAGGAAAGCAATTCCGAAACATTTTGGTATATTTTCACCGATCACGACCCCCAGACCCCAAAACCCCCCTCCGTTCAAATATATATATATTTATATATCTTACGTATGTCATGTTGTAACTCTCTTATTTATGAACCAATTTAAATGTGACTGAGTATGTGTGTAGGACATATCAACATCGTTGGCTTCGAGTTCGTTGGCTAGCTTCATCCGCAATCTTGTTTCAAAATAGCGGCCAGTTAAAAATTAAAAAAATTTTAATAATTCAAAAAGATGTACAAAACAATTATAAATTGAAAAAATTGTTTCTGTTAAGTGTTAGAACGTGATATATGTCATACGATAACACTCGTATTTATAAATCAACTTGGATGAAACTAATTGTGTGTATTAAGCTAACCCATGTCTCGACCGTGTTCGTTTTCCAGCTTGGCCCACCACCTTATTTCAAAATGGCGGCCACTGAAAGATTTAAAACTAAAATAATTATACAAAAAATTAAAAATTTAAATTTATTTTTTGTTTGCGTGTTAGGCCTTGATACAAGGATTCCGTAGCATTTTTTGTTTTACCTCTATCTTAAAAAATGGGTGAAATAGAGTAGTTTAAAATTCTAGGGTGGCTGGCATTTTGAAACAAGACAGCACATTACAAAAAAACCAACGATTAATTTATGAGTTTTAGTGAACGCGATTTCTCGCAAATTATTCCGTTCATTGTTGTAATCATTTTCCCAATCATATGCATTAAACTATATATTCATATCTGTTACCGCCAAATTCTCGCCAAATTCTCGCCAAACTTGCCGACACTTGCCGAAATATCGCCAAATTTGGCAACCAAAATAAGTCTTCATAAATGAAGCCCACTTGGCTATAGTTGACAAATTTAGCAAATTTCTTATTCAAATTCAGTATTAACGAATCTTCTGTAACCGGATTCTTTGAATTTTAGCTTGCTGTTTCGAGTAACATTAGCTAAAATTTTAAAACGAACAAATAGGAAGACTACCTTTTCCTCCCGGTACAGGAACTTTTTGTCATGGAACCTACCTAAAATGTAAATTTAAAAAGTATATTATTAAACTAAAAGAATTTTTTTTTTAATTCATTTTAATTTTACTTTCATTTTTGTGATTTTTCAAATCCAATTCTCAAAATATTTGATTAAAAAAAAAATGTATTCTAAAATCCACTTCAAAATAGACAGAAAATAAAAGCATTTAGAACGTATTACATAAATTTAATTAACTTCATTCAGTATTTACAAATTCCAATTTTCTTTCTGAGAAAGACAAATTAGTTTAAATACCTGGTAAGTTATAGTTTAAATATTTACACAAATTAATTTCAAAATGTAATTAACTTGAGATTAAAATTGATTTATTTGTATGTTTTGTTTTATTTATATAAATGACAACGATTTCAGCAAAATACAAGAATTATTAAATACATTACAATAATAATTAAATTTAAGTGACACGCAACTAAAAAAATAAAATGTAATGTCAGTTCCTGTATTGAGATTTGAAAAGTTATTTTTTATCATAAAAAATGAAGTATGTAGTTCACTCGTACTTAAAAGTCATTGTGTATGTAAGAATGACCGTTTATCGTTATTTTACGTAGAAAATAGTATTGATTAAAAAGTCTTATTTAAAAATATGCTGGTTTTAATTAAATAGCAAACGAATTAAAAGAAAGAAAACTATAGACTGTGTGTATTTATTTCATATATATGTACGTATCTGTATATATTATCATTTCTACAGTAAAAACATTAAATTAATATATATATATATTCAATAACAACATAGAACCATTGTAGAGCTACCATTAAAATAATTTTATTAATGCAATGAATTTCTTTCTGAAAATCATTGTATAATATCCAAGCATATAAAAATTCAAATATCACATTCAATAAGCGGAAATGTGCAGCCCTGTATATGATCAATAGAATTTATACATACCAAGAATTATTTAAAAAAAATAGATAAATTTAACAACGTATACCATAATTAAAAACGCACTTCCAGCATTTATTACTCATAGACAGTATTGTAACTGAATTCTTTTGTGTGTCCCTGTAAACAAACGATAAATTTTATGCACACAGTATTCTATGGTAAGCAAATGGGAGTTAGAGTGCGCAAAGACGGATAGACAGACAGACGGCAAGACAAATCGTATTCATAAACCCTTTTCAATTATGTTGGATATGTGCTAAAAATCCATTAAAAAATTCTTTAATTGTAAAAAAAAATATGTTACACAATATGTTTTTAACACTTTCCAACATAGTTGTAAAGTCTTTATAGATTCGGTTTGTATGGTCGTGCGCTAACCCCTATAAATATAGTCGGATTGTCATATAATTAACATATGTTATTGGGGTTCATCATGACTATTTCGATATTGAAAATGAAGTGTGTACCATTTATATTTCGTTTACAAGGACACTCAAAAGAATGCCGTTAATATATGGTCTTTTTAAAAAATCGTTTGCAGTGTATTTTAATAACGTTACACTATGTATTTCAAACATATTAAAATTGACATACATTACTGAGTTGCACTACAAGATGCTTACTATAGAATATGGTGTGCATAGCATTTATCGTTCTTTTACAGGGACTCACACGATAATTCGATTATACAGTAGTTTATGAGCAATAACTGCTGTTTGAAGTGCGTTTTCAATTGTGTTTGCATTTTCAATTATGTTTTGCGTTTTTAAATTTATGCTGAGCAAAAGTGAAATTAATAAAAAATTAGCAAAGTGAATTTGTTTGAAAATCCATTTTTCATGAAAAGTTCAGCAAAATAAGAATAGTCGATTAGAGTCAAAAGCAAAATGTAAAACTGAATTTGTTTCGTGTTCCGACTGTCATTGACATAAAATTCATGTGGTGCGGTCACTTTTTTAAACTAGCGAGCTAAAAAATGAAACTTATGCCGATCGTTGCCAAATTAAGAGTTTATTACATTTGTATTTCTTAAAATTATTATAATACCCAAAATTCAATAAAAAAAATATTTTATTATTTTACAAAACAATGCGACAGACGCCTGCAAGGGGTTTTTGCATCTCCCTGGATTTTCAAATTAATGTAACAATTTTTTAATATCTAATAATTTTGCAAAAAATAATAAAACTTATTACCAAATAATTTAAAGGAATTAAAAACTAAGAGGAAAAAAAATTAAGGATATTTTCTCGTAAAAAATAATTAAGGAAATTTTTACTAAACCCTCGTTGAAAAGACTTTTTATTATTTTGTTATAATACGTTACAAAATATCTTAAACGGTAGGTTCAGAGGGAATTTTCCTCCCTGACGTATAAAATTTATGCTCTGTTTCAATATTTTAATTAAAAAAAAAAAGACTGTAGAATCATTTTTGGATTTTTAAAGTGTCTTGTTTGTTACATTTCTGTATTGTTTTATATGTTGAGATGCTTATTGGTTGTCTGGCACGTGTGGTTCTGAGAAAAATTCTCAGATCTGTTTATTTCACGTTTTTATAATCTATTACAGAGTTGCCAAGTCTCCGGCTTTTTGCACACCAATAATTGTTTAGAGAAAAATGTTGTTCTTTTAAATCGCAGAATGCTCCGATTAAATAAAAGAACATTTTCTGTACTAAAATACTGGTATCCAAAAAGCCGGAGACTTGGCATGTCTGCTATTATTATTATTTTTATGGTTCTGTACTAAAAACCGAAAAGTTAAAACCGAATCATTATAAGATCACTTCTGTATCTGTCTGTTTGTCTGTCAGAGCCCTTTTTCTCGTAAACTATGGGACCTGGAAAGTTCAAACTTCGGAAAGTTATAAAGCCTTTTCACCCACATATTTTCATATTATTAGCCATTCACAAATATGTTTAGGAAAAATTTAAGGGACTAATTAAGTTACTCGAAAAAACAGTTTCTTTTTGTATATCATGTGGGGTATCGTGTGAAAGATCTCGCAATACCGAACTCAAAAATATATTTGTTTTAATTTTAGGAATTATATTTTCAGAGATATCGTTGAAAATTCACTTAAAAATATGTTCAACCACCCCTCTCTATTTCCGAATCTATTGAAACTAAAATTATGAAAAAAATAGGCGTAATAGAAGTTTATTTAAACTTTGCAGGAAAACTGTAGAGATTTTCTTAGGTAACATATAGTTTTTGAGAAAAGCACATTTTTCCTTTACACAAAAACTTTACTTTTCAGGCGGTCAGTGGAGCAGTTGTCTGGCGCCGAAGGTATCTATCGACGCAGAATCATCCAAGGATATTTGACAATGATTTTCGAAAAAAAAAATGCCTGCAATTAGCCGATATATTAGTTTTCTGAAAAAAATCCTTTTTATATATCTCTTAGATCTCGTAGTTAGATCTTTTTAGATCGTCAGATCTTTTTAGATCTCGTAACATCGAACTCAAAAATATATTTGTTTTAATTTTAAGTATTATATTTTTCGAGATGTCGTCAAAAGTATTGGAAAAATATGCTTCCCCCCCACCCATCTCCTATTTCCGAATTTCTTGAATCTAAAAATATGAAAAATAGGATTAGTAGTAGTTTATTAATTAATAAATAGTAATTCATAAATTCAATGTACGGAACCCTTTGAGCGCGAGTTATATTCGCACTTGACAGATTTATTTTGAAAGAAAGACAAAAATAATGCAGACTACAAGCACAACTGTTACAAAAGCTAACCTCATCCTGTATTTTGTTCTGCATTTGCTCATGGGTACCAATAAAAAAGTTTACAATGTAGCTTACGATATAATTAAAAAATATTTTTACATATTTCTTGATGTGTATAAATTCTATAGATCTTAATGCAGCAGTGCACGAAAGAATTCCAGTACATTTCCGCTAATTGACGGAAAGTGCTGAAGGGGTGTTCTTAACCGTGTTGTGCTTTTCCTAAAATAATTAATTTTAGCGTACTATGTAGCATATATACAAATCTATAGATCACAAATAAGGTTGCACAAAATAATTGGGTAAATTTCCGACCATAGATGGTAATTTCTGAAATTGGATTTTCAAAAGTCTTATGGGTTTTCAAATTTTTACTTACAAAATAACCACTTTTGGTGCAGCTCGCACCTACCATCGAGAACTGGTGCATTTTGTAGCTCTATACATAAAAGATAGAGAACCGATAAAATTTCTCTGTTAAAATTATAACTTATATATTTTTAATACTTTTAATTTTTTATTATTGGATTTTTAATTGTTAATTTCACGCCAAAAGCTAGTTAAGTTGCCAAATAGGGTGCTACTAATCCAAACCACTTCTCACTCACACAGCAGAAGATTATGAATTATAGACATTCGGCCAGGGTTGTCGGGAAATATTCTACAGCCAATGTCGCGCCGTCAAAAATGCAATTATAATGCATAGTTGCCAACCTCCCGATTTTTTCATACCAGTATTTTTATGTAAAAACATTTCTTTTATGTAATCGTACAATTTCTTCAATTTAATAAAACGAATTTTTTTGCAAGATTTTACTGGTATTCAAAAAATCGGGAGGTTGGCAACTATGATGCTTTTTTTTCAAGCTCTTCCCAAAAGTGGCTGGCTCTCAATGAGAATTTCCACTGCGCATGCCTGGGAATAATCTACTTTTTTAGCTGGGAGTCAAAGCTATGATTTAAAGACCTACGGCAGCGACCCGTACGGTCTAAGGAAGATTGATCGCACAACGAAACAAAAACATTAATGTTTCATACTGAAAATAATATAAACAAGTTAAAAATTGTACGTCTGACGTGACAAATGAGGTGCGTTTGTACTATAGTTCGTACTAGTTTGTGTAAATAATCATAACTTTGTGCAATAGCTGTTGCACTTTTATGCAAAAATGCATGAATTTTTTTTTTTTTTTAGGTTCAGATTTTCAAATTATAGATATTAATTTTGAAGGGTGGCTCTGAATGAGAATTTCCCCTGCGCATGCCTGGGAATAACCTACTTTATTTAGCTGGGAGTCAAAGCTATGATTTATATATGCCTACGGCAGCGACCCGTACAGTGTAAGGAGGATTTATCGCACAAAAGAACAAAAACATTAATGTTTAATACTGAAAATAAGATAAACAAGTTAAAAATTGTTCGTACTATAGTTCGTACTAGTTTTATAAATAATCATACCTTCGTGCAATAGCTTTTGTACTTTTATGCAAAAATGCATGAATTAAAAATTTATTTTGGGTTCAGATTTTCAAATTATAGATATTAATTTTCAAGTGTGGCTCTCAATGAGAATTTCCACTGCGCATGCTTGGGAATAATCTACTTTTTTAGCTGGGAGTCAAAGCTATGATTTAAAGACCTACGGTAGCGACCCGTACGGTCTAAGGAGGATTGGTCGCACAACGATACAAAAAAATTAATGTTTCATACTGAAAATAATATAAACAAGTTAAAAATTGTACGTCTGACGTGACAAATGAGGTGCGTTCGTACTATAGTTCGTACTAGTTTTATAAATAATCAGATCTTGGTGTAATAGCTATTGCACATGCTATTATGCAAAAATGCATGAATTAAAAATTTATTTTAGGAGCAGATTTTCAGATTATAGATATTAATTTTATTTTATGAAATTCAATTTCCACGTACTTTTACAAACAATTAATTACAATTCCGTTACATTAAAATTATACTATCCGCAAATATCCAATATAGATAATGTAAAAAAAATCAACGTTATTATTTCACTGTAAAAATGAATTATATCGTCTGTTATTATGATATGATTAATTTCCGTAATAAAATGAGTACATTTTAATTTGGCAACATTTTATCTTTTGGTGACATTCTTGAAAATTCCAATGGGAAACTGAAGCCTAGCTTTGAAAATTTCAGAACTTGAAATTCATATTTAGACTCTATTTCCCTTTAATATCTATTTCTGCGGAAACATTTATCCAAAAAAAAAAACTGTCGGTAGATTATAGGATTAAAATGTGTAAACATGCTGTATACAGACGTTGCAAGTCCTAAATATAAAGTGGAATTTTTAGATTTGTCTCTATATTTAGCACATTATAAATTAAAAAATACTGCAGAAATATTATATAAAGATTTACTTTTATCTAATAAAAATATAGATATATACTGGAATCATTATGAAATTTATAGAATAAATAAAATTTCAAAAGATAAAAGTGGTACATATTTCATACCCTCCTCGTCTAACGAAATTTTGAAATTGTTTGTTATTCCTCAATACTTGGAAAGAACTGATAATTATAATAAAATAATATGATATTTGATAATTTAAATATGGTTTAAGTGTTTTTATACTGTCATCATATTTTATCATAGTTATAACTAAACCATTTTAATATAGAAATTCAGTTTTTAAATTCAGTAATACGTAACTATGATGTACTCACCATGAAAACCTAGAATCGTTACCTATCATGGGATATCATTGAATTAATTACGTATGATAGGATTTAATAGAATGAAGAAAACTTTTATTAATATCTTTTTAAGTTTTGATTCGATTTTCCTAAAATTGGAAACGACTCGGCAAAATTCTGCAACGATTATTTGTATTAAATTTCAAACTAAAACTGTTGGTTAGTTTCTTGCGCTGTTATATATGCAGACAGACAGATAGACGGATGGACCACAGCACGACTATAGGCGCTACGTATTTATATAATTACGAACGCACCTAAAAACAAGATTTTATTTGATATTTAAATAATAAATTCTATGATAAAAGGCATAATACTATTTCATCCAACCATCTGGCGTTCTTTCAAAAAGATGACAAATTGGCGATTTCTAAATTGTTCATTTTTTTCCAATGTTGTATTTATGAGTAAAATATAAATATTTTATTTGACAAATTGAATATGATAGATAAAAAAAAAAGATAATATATGAGCAGTAAGAAACACGTTTTTATACACATTTCAGCAAAATCACGTAAAAAGTTAACGATCAATAAAAAGTTGAAAAAAAAGTAAAAGACATGAAATTCGTTGATGCCGGGATCACTGTACCGCAGTATGATCGTTTTGCAAATATGTGAACAAAAGAAATACATCACTGGATGCGGCAACCTTGTTGCATTGGAATCCCAAAAAGTACACGAAATTCGTTAATGCCGTGATTACTGTACCACATGTATGATCGCTTCGCGAACATGAAAAAAACAAACACTGGATGGGGCAACCTTGTATTGGAATTCCCAAATGTAGACGAAATTCGTTGATGCCGTGATCGTTGTCTGGATCGTCATCAAATAAACATCAATCAGAAATAGTGCGAGTAATTCCGAGATCTGTAGAAACATTAACCAAAATCGGGTCTGAGTCGTCATCAGGTAAACCACAATCAGAAATATTCTTAAGCGAGTAATTCCGAAATCTGTAGAAACATTAGCCATAATTATGTCCGAGTAGACATCAGGTCAACAACAATCAGAAATAGTTTCATTAATGCAGATATATGTAGAAGCATTAGAAATAATCCGATCCTATATCACTTAACGCGTGTGTGAACGATTCACGACTGTTAAAAATCAGGCTAAATATTGTTGCATTGAAACCTCTAAATATAGGAAACTCATTAAAACCGCAATCAGTATAACGAATGTTTTAAAAAAATCACATTATATAAATAGTTAATATTGTTTCCAATTTTTTTTATACTTAATTAGTTATTAAAAATAAAACTTCCCTTTTTTTAAATTTCAAATTTTGTTTTATGAATATCGAAAAACTAAAACAATAGACATTCTGGCAAGTATTATAGATAAATTCTTTTGAAGCCAAATCCGCCTTAAGAACAGATTCTAAAATAGTTTTACTTTCAGAAAAACTAGTCGTTGGGGGCCACCGTAAAATTTCTCATAATGGATATGCATAATATAAAATATGAAAATAAAACATGTGTAAACTATTTTTAAAATGCATTGCAATTCGAATAAAATCGTGACTTCATGACGTCATAAAATTTAAGGCTCTATTACTGAATTGCGTAAAAGAAACATCCGTATAACTCCAAAATTGATAATCCTATTAACTAACGGTTTACTGCGTCGGATTAAGCGTCTCATTTCCAATTAAGATATATCTTTGAATTGAAATTTGAATGAAATACAGGGTCATGAAAATCGAAGAGTGTGGACGATAGGATTACAAATATCTTGACAACTCATTATCCGATCGACTTCATTTTTTATGAAAAATTTATGTTTTTTTATTGTCTTTTCACTCCTCAAAATAAACAATTTCGAAAATTTTTATATACCTTTTATCAGAACGGATATTTCGAAAGCCCGAAAAAAATAGTTCCGGATAATCGAGGTTACTAAAATCGAGGTTCAAAAAGCTTCTTCCCATTATTACATACTAAGTATATACCAAATTCCAAGTCTCTATCTCAATTTGTTCGGGAGATAGAGCGTTTACAAACACACAGACACACAGATAGACGGATGACAATTTTTTTTTTCTAAAAATATGATTTTCGGAATCTCCAGTGTCTGAAACGTGTAAATCCGCCAAATCTTTCTTTCGATTTTCAAAACGATTACAAGATTTCCTCTATACTACATATGATGGGTAAGTAACACATCGTATATATAAGAACTTCTGGATGATAATGCGACAAATATAGTAATTAATTCAATAAATGGCGACTGAAACAAGACATCTACAATGAAATGAAAGGTTTTCTAAAATCAGTGTTACCACAAGAAAAAAAACAAAAAAAAAAGCTACATATTTATATATCTTTGTCCCGCGATTTTACCAGACGTCATGGTTCTTAACTTAGACGGTCGGTGTCTGGACGCTACTTTTTGAATCTGTTGGAAGGTATTTCATAATCTATGCTTCACACGTGAGTTTTCTTTCTCTTTTCTTAATTATTTATATTTCAACTGCCACTAAAGCGACAGTAGTCTCTTGACAGGTGCAGATTCTGTTATGGTGTGCTATCAAAATAAAGAAAATGATATTTTAAATAAAATATTTCTTTTAAAAATTAATGGTGTGAGCTATTAAATGCAGTTCTAAAATAATAATAATCATTGCCTACTAAATATGTCACCAGTAACCATTGAAAATTTGACTTCTATCAATCGATTAGTTATAACATATATTTATTAATATTTTACTAAACTTTTGCTTGACAAAAATATAGCTTTATCCCTTTACATATACAGATTGTACCAAGCTTAAAATGTTCAATACTAATATCTAATTTAGGCATCATATTTGGGATTCTTCTGTGAATTTTACTTTCGGGTACCAAATGGGAAGACATTCGATGAAGTAGTTAAGGAATTATAAAGGCTTAATATTTGAAACTGTTAGCGTTGAATTCAATTGTAACTGTTGGGAAACGGACTGCAATGCGAAAAGTTTTTTAAACATATGGCAAACACTACTTGGCGGAATATGTTGTAGTTTCTGAATTGTGTACTTTCATTCTGAGGGAACATAAAATTTCCTGCACCAAAAATAAAAAACAAGAACAAAAAATCATGCATCGTGCATAGATTATGAAACACTTCCAGAATACAAAACTTTACCGACTAATAAAGTAAATGCTTTTTGGAAAATGTGTAACAAATTTGAAAACCCATTTTCAGTAATTATTATCAATAGTCGAAAAAAGATCCGAACTCGTTTGTGCAACCCTATATATGATCTAAAGATTTGTATAGATACTACATAGTATGCTAAAATTTAGTTCAGTTAGGAAACGCATAACACTAGTCAAAATGATTTATTCAGTATTTGCCGTCATTACATCAAAATATATTCGATATCTTTTGTGCTGCCTTGTATATGATCTATAGCAGCGTTTCTTAAACTGTGGTCCACGGACCCTTTGGGGTCCGTGAGCTTACAGCCGTGGGTCCTCAAGCCCAATGTTGAATTTAGATTTTTTCATCGTGAGAAATTTCTGTAAGCTCCAGAGGAGAGGGGTGTGCATAAGACTAGAACTTTGTAAGTCTAGATCATTAATAAGCGTAAAACTCCAAAAGCTTTGGGGGAGACTTTTCTATGCGCCGTAGGTGGAATATGTGTGAAAATATTAAGAACCGATTAATTCTACATGTAAATAATCAGCCCTTATTACACATTTCAACTAGATTTACGTTTTGACATTTCTAATACTGTAAATTTGTGAGTTTTCTTTCATTATGAATTTGGTGGTAAGATATGTGATGATTTTTTGTTTTCCAAATCCCTTCAAACTTACACAACAAGTGCAGCGCTATTCACATGTTTAAACAGTTTCATACAAGAAAATTATCAAGAACAACTGTAGAACTCGACGACATGTTGAACAAGTTTTACTTAAACATTGAACGAGATGCTGCACATCCAGTAGCAAAAGATAAGCAGCATACGTCTAATAGCAAATAGTACTATGTATATTTTAACTGTCTTAAAATGTAAATTATAATTACTTTCCTTGTTATTATTTTTCTTGTATATATTGCTATTATTATTTTTCTTGTATTAATGTAACTGATTTTTCTAACACCGTTAACTAAATATAGAATATGTGTAATGAAAAATAAATAAAGTGTATACTTTAAAATAATTTCTTGTCTTATATTAAGGAAAAGATTGTTTGGGGTCCCCGAAATGCATATCACATCAAAAGAGGGTCCGCGAGATCACAAAGTTTAAGAAACACTGATCTATAGTATTTATATACACCAAGTAACATGTAAATACTTGAATTTAAAAACGCAGACCACAACTGAAAATGCACTTCCAGCAATTATTTTTCAGTACTGCAACCGAATTATTTTGTGTGTCCCTGTAAATGAACAATAAATGCTATGCCCATTACATTCTATAGTAACCCTATTGTAATGCTATTCAGTGATGCCTAATAATTTCAATATGTTTGAAATAGTGTAACAATATTAAAATATGTTGCAAACAAATTTTCCCTGTAGGTAGAGCATTACGTAACAGAATTTTCTTTTGAGTGACTCTATAAAGGAGGCATGTCAAACTCGTTTACCGCGGCGGGTCATATTCAGCATTATATACAAAACCGCGGGCCACATAAAAAATGTAGATACTAATAATTATTACCATTGCACAGAATAAAATTTGTACGCACGAAATAAAGCCATGTTAAAGTAATATTCTCGTTTAGTTAGAAAGTTAATATTATTCATAGTTTATTTTATTTTATTTCCGACAAAATACTAGACATTACTTTTAGCAACCAAATCAGTAAAATTTAATTGAATATTATAAATTGTAATTGTTTTAAAAATTGATCGTGCACGCTGGTTTGATAATCTTTATCTAGGAAAGGCATAGCTGTCAATATACCAGATTCTTTTCAAGTAAAAAACAAAACAAAACAAAACATTTCGAATCAGAAAATTTATTTAATAAATTGTTTCTTGCGCTATTTATTTAATTTCATTTATTACATACATTATCTGGTTCAAATTATGTTTATTTGACTTTTTTGGTTGGTTGGTTGATTTATGCGGCCGATTATGTACTCGAGGAATATAGGCCCTCGGGGGGGGAGTGCCTTCTGTGGGTGTCTTTCTAAGGGATGCTAACCCCTATTTACGTCAAGGTTCGAAGAAAACCATGGAAAATTCAGAACGGTTAGGTCGACGAGCGCGACAGGGTTTGAACCCAGCACCTCCCGTCTACCAGCTTTGAGGAAGAGCCTCCCAGCCACAGGTGGGGTTTAATATTTGACTTAAAAATTAACAAAATGTTGGCAGCTGCGCAAAGAAATCGTGCGAAAGTGCGCTACCGGACATAGCTAAAACATGCCAAATTACACACTATAGTTTAAAAAAACAGATGATTGATAAATAATTACAGAAATTTCGAAAATTCCATATATCTTCACTCTAATATGGAATCGCACCGAATTTTGATTAACTGCAGTAATAAATTCCAAATAACAATTTTAACATCAATCATTAGAGGTAAAATAAATATATATAGATTAAACTTATTTTAATATTTCTTGAAATTTAAAAATAATCTTTGAATTAATTTTTTAATTATTTTTTATTATATTGTAAAATTTTCCACTCCGATGTTTTTTGTAATAATGCCTAGCAACATTTAAAATGAAATACAGTTTCTTTTTGAAAATTGTTTTGTTAAAGTACTAAATTCTATTGGAAAACACTAATACTCTCAAATAACATGATACCATTTTAGACATTAATTTTATTTTATAAAATTAAGTTTCCATACACTTTTACAAACAATTAATTACAATTCTGTTACATTAAAATTGAATTATGCGCAAATATCCAATACAAGACAACGTAATAAAAAATCATCCTTATTATTTCACAGAAAAAAAAAGAATTATATCTCCTGTTACTATGAAATGATTAATTTCCGTAATAAAATAAGTATATTTTAAGTTGACAACATTTTTTTCTTTTAGTGACATTCTTGAAAATTCCAATGGGAAACTTAAGCCTAGCTTATAAAACTTTAGAACTTGAAATTCATGTTCAGACTCTTTTTCCATTCAATATCTATTTCTCCGGAAACATCTATCCACAAAAATGTCGGTAATTTATGTGATTCCTATAATTAAACAATTTTAATATACAAATTCGGTTTTTAAATTCTATAATAGGGAAATTTGACTCCATTGTAAATGTGACGTAATCATCATGGCAACCTAGAATCATTACCTATCATGGGATATCATTGAATTAATTACGTATGATAGGATTTAATAGAATGAAGAAAACTTTTATTAATATCTTTTTAAGTTTTGATTCGATTTTCATAAAATTTGAAATGACTCGACAAAATTCTGCAACGATTATATATATTAAATTTCAAACCATTCGGATGGGTAGTTTTTGTGCTGTTACATATGCAGAGAGACGGACGAACGGACGAACCAGAGGACGACTATAGGTGCTACGTATTTATATAATTACGAACTCACCTAACACAAGATTTTATTTGATATTTAAATAATAAATTTTCTGAAAAAAAAACATAATACTATTTCATTCAACCATTTGGCGTTTTTTAATAAAGATGACAAATAGGCGATTTCTAAATTTATTATTTTTTCGATGTTGTATGTATGAATAAAATATAAATATTTTATTTAATATGACAGATAAAAAAGATAATAAATGAGCAGTAAGAAACAACACTTGATACACATTTCAGCAAAATCACGTAAAAAGTTAACGATCAATGAAAAGTTGAAAAAAAAATAAAATACCGAAATTCGTTGAGGCCGCGATCACTGTACCGCATGTATGATCGCTTTGCGAACACGAAAACAACAACAACAAAAAAATTACTGAATGCAGCAACGTTGTATTGGAATCTCAAAAAGTACACGAAGTTCATTGATGCCACGATCACTGTACCGCATATATGATCGTTTCGTGAACATGAAAACAAAAAAAAATCACTGGATGCGGCAACCGCGTTGTATTGGGATCCCAAAAAGTACACGAAATTCGTGGATTCCGCGATCGATGTCCGAGTCGTCATCAGGTAAACAGCAATCAGAAATATTCTTAACCTCTTCACTCCCAGGACGTACGCTGCGTACGTCCTCTCATTTCAGTAGTCAGTGACTAGGACGTACGGTGTATTCCCATTTCAGTAATCAGTGACCATTACGTACACCAATACGTTCACTATACATCTTACGTCATTATAAGAAAGAATAAAAGAAAATAAATTCCTAAGTTTTATGCATATACAGGGGCTAGTGGTCAGGGAAAAATATAGTCAAAAAAAGTGACAAACACCAATATATTCTTATAGAAAAATTCATCTTGAACAGTCCGGAACAGTTGAGACCGATTCAGGGACTTCCTAGTTGCAGCGACTTTACGCCCAGTCGATTGTGAGTAACATGACTTGTAAATGTGAGCCGTTGGGAATAGATAAGGATGCTTTAAGCAAATAAAATAAAAGAAGGGTGAATTTTTAAAAATTGAAAGAAACAGATTTGGAATAATAAGAAAAGCAAATGAGATTAAGGATAGAGTCGATAGGAAGTAAATTGGTATAGCTGTAGTAAAATACTACTGATTAAAAGTTTAAGGATAAAATAGGGTTCAGGACATGTTCCAAAAAAACATCATGAATTCCAGGTGGAAAGGCGGGCAAAGCAAACTTTAAAAAAAAAAGACCCTTTTCAGTGGCCATGCAATATATATATATATATATTTAATTT
The DNA here is from genome assembly GCA_963931845.1 of Maratus michaelseni. Classification (NCBI taxonomy): domain Eukaryota; kingdom Metazoa; phylum Arthropoda; class Arachnida; order Araneae; family Salticidae; genus Maratus; species Maratus michaelseni. Next base: position 110,431,472 of record OZ007598.1, on the reverse strand, counting down.
TTTTGGTATAGCTGGGAATGAGGTTAAATATGAAATTAAGGCTATACAAGATTTTTAAGATTTTTTTTTAATTATAACAATGAGAGGATAAATTAAATAGCAGAGAGTGGGTGAGCACTAATGATCACCGTCAGTCAAACAAGAATATTTGGGTCGCTTGCGGTGTTGCGGCTCAGATGCGTCGTAATCCGGCAGCTCGGCGATGATTTCATTAGGGAGATTATAAAGATTGTCGAAAAATTTAGTGGAGAGGTGGTTAATAGGAGTTATAAGGGTGGTGGTGTTGAGGTCTCTGCGGACAGTACTGTTACGAAGGTAACGCGAGGCACCCCTAACAGTGCGTAAGTGTCTGTTATGTAGTTGACTGAGGTTTTTCATGGATGTTTTGCATATGAAGGCCCAGACCGGACATGCTTAAGTGATAATGGGTAGAATGCATGAATTATAGAGGAGAAGTTTATTGTAGATAGCCAGTGCTTTGCTATTAAAAAGAGGTTTGAGTGCAATGGATGCTGCGGCGACTTTTCTCCTGATGTTGAGGATGTGTTTATTGAATGTGAGTCTACGGTCAAGGGTCACCCCTAGGTACTTTGCTTCGTTTGTCCAAGGAATGGTGGTGTTATTAATAGTAATTCTGTTAGGATAGATAAATTTTTTAGAGAAATAGACAGCAGCAGTCTTGTTTTCATTAATTTTAATGCGCCAAAGGTCGCACCAGTTTAAGAAGGAATCAATGTGGGTCTGTAGGTACCTGTATAGTGTATACGGGTGGTGAGCGTAGGCGTATATCGTGGTGTCGTCCGCATAAAGAGCAAGGTGATTGAATGGTGTTCTGAGTATGTCGTTAAAGTATATGTTAAACAACAAGGGACTGATGACGCTCCCTTGGAGGATGCCTGATAAGATATGAAAAATAGCGGAAAGGATGTTGTTAATGCGGACGCGAAAAATGCGATCGCTAAGGTAAGAGTATATAAGGTGTATGTGTCTGGCAGGGAATTTAAGCATAATTAGTTTGTAAATGAGGCCCAAGTGCCAGACTTTGTCGAATGCCTTAGCGATATCGAGAAAAATGGCAGCAGCAGGAATCTTCGAGTTAAGCTTTTCGCTGAGAAATTTGACAACTCGAAGTAGCTGGTGTGTTGTGGAGTGTTTTGGGCGAAAGCCAAATTGTTCAGGCATGAGAGTGTTGTTGATTTGGATATGGTGATGGAGTTGCGACCAAATGACGCGTTCGATAACTTTGCTGAGAGAAGGAAGGAGTGAAATAGGTCTGTAATTAACAGGATCAGTGAGGTTAGTACCGGGATTAGGAATAGGAGAGATGATGGAAATTTTCCATGGCTTCGGAAAATAATTAAAGTAGAAGATGGAGTTAGTGAGTTTCGTGATGTAGTTTATGTAGTTAGGGGGCAAGTTTTTAAGTGCAGTGTTAGAGATTTTGTCGTACCCAGGGGCTTTACGTTTTTTGAGTTTAGAGATGATGTTATGGATAATAACAGGCTGTATAACAGTGGGAGGTGCATCAGGGGGTTGTGCGATAAATCTATGAACAGTGTCGCTGACATGCGTAATGTGATTGTGGCTAGCGAGGGTGGGATTAGGTGAGAATTGGTTAGAGTATGATCTGGCGAGGAAATCAGCTTCCTCCTCGTCAGTGTATGCAGTATTGTTGTTAACCGTAAGAGGAGGGATGGGGGTGTAATTGTTGTTAATTTTACGTTTAATTAGCCAAAGAGAATTATCCTCACTAGCAACGTTTTTGAGAAAATTCGACCAGTTTTTTTGTTTTTCTTTGAAGATACTGTTTTTGATTTTATTGTTAAGTCTGTTAATGAGGGGTTTTAAGGAGGGGTCTCTGGTATTTTGGAAGAGACGCCGAAGATGATTGCGTTGTTTGCAGAGGTTATAGATATAAGCCGGTGGAGTGAAAGTATTGTTATTTTTAAAATATTTGATGGTGGAGTGGTTAAGTGCGCTGGTTATATGGGAGTTAAAATTATCAACTGCAGTGTCAATGTCGGCGGTGTTGTTAATATCAGGAAAGTTTAAGTTATTGTTATTGAGAAAATCCGTGTATTTTTTCCAGTCGATGGCCACAGAAGGAGGTGGGGAGAGAGGATTAATTAGGTCAATTTTGAAAGAAACAGGAAGGTGATCAGAGCTTAAGTCATTAATAACAGTAGTGGTAATAGGATATGGAAGGTTTTTAGTGATTGCGAAGTCAATTATAGAGCTGCGGAACCTAGGCGCTGTAGAAATGTGTGTAGGAGTGGCTGGTGCATGGAGGCTAAGGTTAAGATTTTGAATAAGATTGTGTAGTGAGGTACCCCTTCTAGAGTTGCCACGGCAGTTCCAGTGCCTGCTTTTTGCGTTAAAGTCACCAGCGAAGAAGCAATGAGAGTGTTGTGAGATTAAGTTAGTGAGATCCTGAACTGGAAAGTTTCCAGTCGGATAGATGTAAATGGAAGCTAAATGAATGTTAATTTGTGGGAGTTGTAAAACAATACTAGTGAAGTCAATATTAGGGAAAGTGGAATTTTGAGTGATATAATGTGGTAAGTGACTTTTAATATAAATGGCAGTACCGCCCCATCTAGGGTCGGCTGCGCGTGGAGTGTAGTGTAGCCTATACCCGGGGATGTTAATTCTGAAAATAGGGTTACGGGTTTCTTGAAGAAAGATTATGTCGATATGAGGGTGATCAAGAATAAAGGTTTTGAATTCGTTAAATTTATTTGAGATAGAATTACAATTCCAGGTTAGAATGATAAGAGAGGAGAAGTTAGTGGAACTATTCATGATTGGGTGTATTGAATTCCGAGGCAAGACTGTCGAACTCGTTCATAATAATAAACATTTTCTCGAGTGGGTTTGTGCAGTTTTTAGTTTTTTTTGGAAATGTTTTTAAAGCATTGTATGAATTTATTGAATTTAAGGATTTCCTTCATTTCTTGGAATGTTTTGAAAATTTCTGAGATTTCAGAGGTATAATTAGTGTTTGGTACACTGTTAGTAGTGGTGGAATGGGTGTTCGGGGGCAGATTCTGAGTATCTGTAGGCTTAGTGGATGAGGCTTGTGGTGTTGGGTCCGGATCTGAGGCCGTGTTGGCAATAGAAGCTGTGTTGGTGTCGTTGGTGTTGGGATTATTAATGGTCTTTTTGGTATAGTTGAAACTAGCAAGAATATCAGTCATAAGTTGAACATCATTTTTTGGGTTGGGTTCCTTACGGTTGGGCTTAGTGGGTTGGTTTTTCCTAACAATTTGTGGGGTTTTAGGGCAGCCTCTATAGGTTGCAGGGTGAGGACCTGAGCAGTTGGCGCATTTTGGGGTTATCTTGCCAGTTTGGGGGCAGTCAGGGGTGAGATGCAGGCCAGCGCATTTAACACATTTAGGGGGCAGTCTGCAAATTTCGGACGCATGTCCAAATCCCTGGCAGCGATGACACTGCTTTACGATGTTGGAGCCTTTAAATCGCTCAACGGTAACACTTAAGTTACATATTTCAGTAATTTTGTAGATGTCGTCAAAGCTTTTTCTAGGGAGAAGATTAACGAGGCTCATCTTGATTATTCGATCAAATAATCAACATGAATTTTTCTATAAGAATATACTGGTGTTTATCACTTTTTTTGACTGTATTTTTCCCTGACCACTAGCCGCCTACTGTATGTATGTATATCAGTGTTTGTATATAATGTGCAAGTTTTATATATTATTTTATACGTATTACGATAACGTTGTAAATCCTTTAACGACCTTACATTCATTACATTAATTCACGGAAGTTATTAAATGATTTATGATACAAACATTTTGCACCGAACAGCCTGGTATATAGCCCTTCACCAGCGAAATTAAGCCTGGGAGTGAAGTGGTTAAGCGAGTAATTCAGAAGTCTGTAGAAACATAAACCGTAATTATGTCCGTGTCGTCATCAGGTAAACAGCAATAAGAAATATTCTTAAGCGAGAAATTCAGAAATCTGTAGATACATAAACCATAATTATGTCCGAGTCATCATCAGGTAAACAGCAATCTATTCTTAAGCGGGTAATTCAGAAATCTGTAGAAACATAAACCATAATTATGTCCGAGTCGCCATCAGGTAAACAGCAATCAGAAATAGTTTCATTAATTCAGAAATCTGTAGCAACATTAGCCGTAATTCGATCTTATATCACTATAACGCGTGTGTGAACGATTCAGGACCAGTAAAAATTTGGCTACACTGTTGCATTGGAAATTCTAAATATAGGAAATTTGTTAAAACCGCAATCAGTATAACGAATATTAAAGAAATTGACATTATATAAATATTTAATATTGTTTCAAAATATTTTTTATACTTCATTAATTATTTTTAAAAACTTTATGTTGTTTTATTCAAATTATTTTTTAAGAATATCGAAAAGTAAAAACTATAGACATTCCGTCAAGCATTACAGATAAATTCTTTTGAAGCCGAATATGTCTTAAGAACGGATTCTGAAACAGTTTTACATTCAGGAACAGACATCGTTTATAGTGTAAGAACTTCTGGATAATATATAAAATGCGACAAATATAGGAATTCATTCAGTAAATGGCGATTGAAACAAGAGATCTACAGTGAAATGAAAGATTTTCTGAAATAAGTGTTATCACTAAAATAAAATACCGCATATTTATTTTTTTTTGTCCTGTGATTTTACCTGATGTCATGTTTTTTAGGTTGGGTCTACAGCTACACCCTACTTTTTGAATGTGTTTGGAGGTATTTCATAATCTATGCTTAACACGTTATTTTTCTTTCTCTTTCTTTTATATTTATATTTCAACTGCCGTTAAAGCGACAGTAGTTTCATGATAGGTTTATAATACACACTTTAACAAACACAAGATATCGATAATGATATTTTAAATAAAAAATTTATTTTAAAAATTACTGGTGCGAGTTATTAAATATAGTTCAGAAAAAAAATAATCATTGTTTACTGTCTACTAAATGTCACCAATAACCATTAAAAATGTGACTTCTATCAATCGATTAGTTATAACATGTATTTATTATTGTTTTACTAACATTTTGCTTGGCAAACATATAGCTCTATCGCTTTGCATATACAGATTGTATCAAGCTTAAAATGTTCAATACTAACACCTAATTTAGACATCATATTTGGATTCTTCTGTCAATTTTGCTTTCAGTTACCAAATGGGAAATCATTCGGTGAAGTAGTTGAGGAATTATCAAGGCTTAATATTTGAAATTCTTATCGTTGAATTCATTTTTATCTGTTGCGAAACTGACTGTAATGCGCGTACACTCTCAGAAAAAACTGTAAATTTATGAGCGTTTGCCCTTCAATTTTCACGGGCAACAGCCTTATTTTAAAAGCGGTCTGATCCACTAAATAAGCGGCCTTATCCCTTAGATACTTAGAAAATTAAGGTCAATCCACATATTCTTACAGTTCTACCCCATATGTTAGCAAAAATACGACCCCATACATTGTCTCCGCTAGGGTGTAACCCTTCATTTTACTCGTGTTTCAAAAATTTTAACCCGCCAAAACAGCGATGATTATCTAACGTGCTACGTGCTACGGAACAGTAAGCAAAGTGTTATTGTGTTTTAAAGTGCATTATATCCTGTGCATTATAATGCTATATTACTTTGCCCCGTAAAATTACGGGCTGCACGAAATGATGGGCATGGACTTTTTTTTCTTACGGGGTATGACTGGAATCTCTGCTGCCGGCCTCTGCCCGTAATTTTACTGCAATTTTTATTACAGTGTAGTTTTTTAAGCATATGACAAACACTACTTGGCGAAATAAGTTATAATTTTGGAATGGCATACTTCTATTCTGAGGGAACATAAAATTTCCTTCACGAAAGAAAACAAGAACGAAAAATCATGCATCGAGCATAGATTATGAAACACTTCCAAAGACTTAACAAAACTTTACTGAATAATAAGGTGAAAGATGTTTAGAAAACGGGTATAACAAATTCGAAAACAATCGAGCAATTATTATCAATAGTCGAAAAAAATATTCGAATTCATTTGTGAAACCCTATACTATATTAAATTTCAAACTATATTAAATTTCAAATGTTCATTTTGGGTAGTTTTTGTGCTATTATATGCGGATGGGTGGACAGACGGACGGACCAGACGACGACTAAAGGTAATATGTATTTATATAATTACGAACGCACCTAATAATTCCTGATTGAGAATTATTTTAAAAACCAAAATAAATAAATAAACTGTGATACGGTTTTCAAAAAAAAAAAAAAAAAAAAAATATATATATTTGAAAGAACATTTTTTTCCTATTCGGCAGTGTAAAAATTGAAATTGTTCGATTACATATATGTTAAATTTGTGTTTTATATTATTTTATTTTACTTTATTTATTTATTTTATGTAAAATAAGCCGGAGACAAATGCTGAAAAATTTATGTTATTTTAAGTGTAAATGGGGTTATTATTCTTCCATTTTAGAGCCTGCACACGATGGAGATAGATTTAAAAATAAATAATTCAAACAGAAATTTACAATACTTTGTTTTACTAATCTTTAAAAAAGAAAGAAAACATTCAGCGTAACTTAAGCATTCTCCATAGAAAAGTACAGGTAACAATACTGCAAGGGATTATTTTCATGTGCAGTGACGTCAGAACCGCTTTCATCATGGCTTTTTCCATACAAGACAAAAACTATCTATTTTATAAAGGCCAAATGCGTCTGTGCGTGACGCTGACATCATTTTGACGTTGGCAACTCCTGGCGATTAAATTTCGCTTTTACTGCAGGCGAAATGTGTCTGTGCGTAACGCTGACGTCATTTAGACATTGGCACCACCTGACGATTAAATGTCGTTTGTAATGCAGTTTTTTAAACTTCTAAGCATTGCATATTTTACATTTTTAAACCGTTGTATAGGAAAGAAATGTACTTTCAAATGCAATTTTTCTGAAAACTGTATCACAGTTTACTCACTTATTACGTGTTTAAAGAATATTTTTCAAGCATGAATTTTTTAAAAATCTATTTCTATCGCGTGAAGACGATCAAAGTCCGTTTGCACTTTAAAAAAAATGAGTAGCTTAACATTTGTATCCAGCTAATATTCCATAACAAAATTAAAACTTCATCAAGCAATGAATACAATAATATAATTATAATACAAATTTCACTGTTATCAAACTACGTGCTTGAACCGCTGAAATTATTAGAAACAAAAAGGCTGCTGCAGAAAATGAAATTACTGTCGACTTCTCTGGAGGATAATTCCTAGTACAAGGCTAATACGAAAGTGCCGCTTTTAATTAAATTTAAAAGCTTCATTTGATTACATAATTGACATTTTTCATATAAAAATGCTGTTTGGTGTTGTTAAGTTGGTAATCTAAAAAAATACATACTAAATATAAAAAACTATTAGAATTTTCAATTTTAAGAAAGAGATTTTTTCCTAGAAAGCACGGTTTGGAACCCCTAGAGATTTAAAAATAATTTAATAAATTATCCTAGTTTGAAATATACGTAAAAATAATATGTAAATGCTCGTATTTTTACATTTTAGAAAATGTAAGTTAATTGTAAACGTGTAAAAATTCTATCTTTGCTGTTCTCGATTCTCGTTTGGTACTGAACCCAAGACTAATACATATAAAAATTAATCTATGACTGAATCTTTATTGCGATAGGTTTGCCAATAGTTGCAGAACTTTCCCCAAGAACTTTACTTTATACGATCTCAGTACGTAATACTACAATCAAATATGATTTATTTCATTGTAATTTTCTAGTTTTATTTTTCCGGCATGAGTAGAATTTTTTTATATCTTTGCTTGTTAAGTGCCACCAAATCTATACTTCGGCCTTCGAGATTTATTGTTACATAAGCTATATACAAGTTTGGGATATCTTTTATATAAGCTTTGGTGCTGTGGTGCATACTTGATAAAAAGACTCCAAAAGAAGCATTCAGTAAGCGCGATTATAATTCGTTTTAAAGAGGCTACTTCATTCAACTGCTAAACCAGAATCTGTCTAAAAGTTGCAACCGGTAAGATGAACATCACTCATATTGATTGGTACTTTAAAAGTCTACTGATATTTACTAAGCTTGCAATTGATACCACAACGGTCCCCCCCACAATATAATACATGACTCATTCTTTTTTCACTTCCCCCGAAGGTACAAAGTGTGTGGGAGGGATATTATTATTAAATCGCTGACCAGACCACTACCTGCCGGGAATTATGCCTAGCATAACGAGTTTGTGCACCGAGTTTGTGCAAACATTTCGCTTTATCGCTTTGCATATATAGACTGTATCAAGCTTAAAATGTTCAATATTAACACCTAATTTAGACATCATATTTGGATTCTTCTGTAAATTTAACTTTCGTGTACCAAATGGGAAACCAATTCGGTAAATTAGTTAAGGAATTATGAAGGCTTAGTATTTGAAACTATTCCCGTTAAATTCACTTTTAACTGTTGCAAAACTGACTGCAATGCGGGTAGTTTTTTATGCATATGTCTAATACTACTTGGCGGAATAAGTTGTAAATTCAGAATTGCATACTACCATTCTGAGGGAACATACAACTTTCTTCACGAGAAAAAAGTAACGAAAAATCATGCATCGAGCATAGATTATGAACCACTTCCAGATTACTGAACAAAACTTTACCGATTAATAAGTGAAAGCTATTTGGAAAACGGCAAAACAAATTTGAAAACCCATTCTCAGGAATTATTACCAATAGTCGACAAAGTATCCGAAATATTTTGTGCAGCCCTGTATATGATCTATAGAGTTGTATGTATACTACATAGTATCCTAATATTTAGTTCAGTTAAAAAACGCATAGTACCAGTTAAACGTTCTTATTCAGCAATTTCCGTCGATAAATCGAAATGTATTCGATATCTTTTGTGCTGCCGTGTATATGATCTACAGTACTTATACACACCAAGTAATATGTAAAAACGTAAATAAAAAAACGCAGACCATAACTGAAAAAAACGCACTTCCAGCAATTATTTTTCAGTACTGTAACCGGATTCTTTTGTGTGTCCCTGTACATGAACAATAAATGCTATGCCCACCACATTCTATAGTAACCATATTCTAGTGCTATTCAGTGAGGCATAACAATTTCAATATGTTTGAAATAGTATAACAATATTAAAATATGTTGCAAACAATTTTTTCCTGTAGACCATTATGTAACAGAATTTTCTGTTGAGTGACCCTATAAATGAAGGTTATATGCTTTGCACACTATATTCTACAGAAAGTATGTTTTTTAATGCACTTCATAAAGACAAATCAATTGAATGGCAATCCAAGGACATGTACGCGAGTTAGAGTACGTATAGACAGACAAACCGAATTCATAAACACTTTTCAAATATATTGGAAAGTGCTAAAAAACGGGAAACATGTACTTGAAAAAAATTGTATTTCTATATGAATATAGATGTTCTAGAATCTAAATAGATTTAAACAAGTTTTACCAGCAAGAAAATAAATTACTTTGTTGAGTTAGTACTCGATTTTAGAAAAAAGTGTAAATGGGAACAAGTTGGAAATTGTACGTTAAACGAGACAAATGAGGTTCGTTCGTACTATAACTAGTTTTACAATGTAAAAAATCATTGTTATTATTCAGTGAAATGAATTATATCGTCTGTTATGAGCGAAATGCGAATTACTTTTTTTCCCTTATTACATATGAAACGTTTAAAGATGCAATTTTTTTTCGATACCAGACAGCACTGCAAAATTCACCATGGAGATCTTGCTTTGTGAATAATTACCTCCATGGTTTAATATTTTTATGACTCACGATGAACGAATTTCTTGTGTTTATTTACTTTAATGGATTGAGATATTTGGCTGTCAACCAAATTTCCACTGAAGATGTCTCAGAATCTATAATTTTTTTAATGTAACTCATCTCTCAAGCAAACAATTTTTTTTGAAAGATCTTTCTAAAAATGTAACTTTTATACAATTTTATTTAAAAAAATAATTTTGAATAAAAACGGCCGCTTGGCATATAAAAAAGAAGTGGTGAGCCCGTATTTGTTTTTCTTAGTCACATGACTTGCTCTTTTTTTATATCGATACGTGATAGGATTTATTAGAATAAATAAAACTTTTATTAATATCTTTTTAAGTTTAGATTTAATTTTCATAAAATTTGAAATGACTCGACAAAATTCTACGACGATAATGTATATTAAATTTCAAAAAATTCGGTTGGGTAGTTTTTGTGCTGCTATATGCGCACGGATGGACAGACGGAGAAAATATATATTAAATGTTAAAAACTATTAGAATTTTCAACTGAAAAAAAGTGGTTTCCCCTATATTATGTAACCTGGGGAGCATGGGTTGGAACCACTAGTGTTTTTTAAAAATAATTTAATGTTTTATCCAAGTTTGAAATATACGTAAAAATAGTGTAGATATGCACGTATTTTTATGTTCTCGAAAATGTGAGTTAATTGAAAACGTATAATAATTCTACTTTGGCGGTTCTTGATTCTCGTCCGGTACTGAACCCTCAGACATATAAGTATTAATCTATGACTGAATCTTTATTGTGATAAGTCTGCCAATAGTAGCAGAACTTTCTCAAGAACTGTATTACTTACTATTGGTATCAGATACTATGAACGAATATGCTTTAATTCAGTTTAATTTTCTAGCTTTATTTTTCCGGCGTAAGTAGAATTTTTTATATCTTTGCTTGTTAAGTGCCACCAAAGCTAAACAGGGTGTTTCACTACCAGACCGACAAACTTGCCGGAGGTGTAGTGGGCACAGAGACGACTCGGAATCACATAGCAATGCAGGGTCGAAAATGCCGTAGTTGCGAGCTATGGTTCAAAGAAGCAGAGAAAATGAACATAAACAGCAACACATTAATGGGACAGAAAATATTTTATTGAAAGTTTGTACTACAGAAGGTGTTCGAAATTACGACCAGAAGTCGTCAGGTAGGTTTGAGAGTGGTGCCGCATGGAATGCTTTATGTTCTGGAAGATTCCTGGCGTGTCGCGTATCCTCCCGCAGTTACAGATATTCAAGCGGCCTTCCGTTCAGCGCCATCTATCACAAAATTGCAAGCGCCGCTGTCAAGCCTGCCTGATGACTTCTGGTCGTGATATCGAACACCTTCTATAGTACAACCTTTCAATAAAATGTTTTTGTCTCATGAATGTGTTGCTGTTTTTGTTCTTTTTCTCTTCTTCTTTGAACCATAGCTCGCAACTACGGCACTTTCGACCCAGCATTCCTATGTGATTCCGAGTCGTCTCTGTGACCTTTACACCTCCTGCAAGTTTGTCGGTCTGGTAGTGAAACATCTTGTATAAAGTCGAATATATTGTTACATAAGCTATATACAAGCTTGGGATATCTTTTATATAAGCTTTGGTGCTGTGGTGCATACTTGATAAAAAGTGACTCCAGAAGATGCATTCAGTAAGCCCGATTATAATTCGTTTTTAAGAGGCTACTTCATTCAACTGCAAAACCAGAATCTGCCTACAAGTTGCCACCGGCAAGGCGTATCTCTCTCATATTGATTGGTACTTTAAAAGTCTACTGATATTTACTAAGATTGCAATTGATATATATGACAACGGTACCCCCCACAAGATAAAACATGACTCATTCTTTTTTCCCTTCCCCCGAAGGTACAAAATGTGTGGGAGGGATATTATTATTATTAAATCGCTGACCAAGCTTCTACCTGCCGTGCATTATGCCTAGCTTAACGAGTTTGTGTACATGACCGTAGGGCGAAATTTGCCTGATCTCCTCATGGTGGAGATCTACCTGACTAATTTATTGGCCGTCATTGGCTGCAGAGCTATTTGGTGAGAGTCAAGTTTGTTACTGTGTTGGCCGGTTCTAGATTGCTATTAACTATGGGTTTCTGGGTACGTTGTCTAATAAGGTAAAGTAAAAAAAAGGCTTGTACGTGCCGTTTATTCACATTGAACAGCATGGGTGGAATATATTTATGAAAGTTATTAATACAAACGTAAATTATGGTTGCTAATATAGACTATGAGTGTAGAAAGGATAAGTACCTGACTGGAAAAGGAGAGTTTAGCTGTACGATTTCCAATTGCGATTCTTAAATGCAATTTTTTTTATGTCACATTCCGGAAGTCAAATATATTTTTAACTACACGAAATTAGTAGATATTCAGATACTAAAAAATCTATTATAATTCAGGATATATTACATTTACAGAAAAAGGAAAAACTATTCCAAAATGCTTAAATAGTAATATCAGATAATTGAAAGTTTTTACGTAAAAGAAAGATTTTGTGAATGTGCCCCCAAAAAAATCGCACTGTTGAGCGTTTTTTTTTTTTTTTTTATCATTCTTTCTGTCTGTCTTTCTTTACTTTTGTATTTTTTGAACAGCATTAAAAAATGTAATAAATATTAAAATTAGAAAGTTCATTTTTCAATTAAGGGGAAGTACGAGAAATTTGAGTCGCATGTTCTTTTTATTTATTATTTTTTTCTCCAGTGATAAACACTGCAATTACCCATAAAAAAAAGCCATTCAAACATTTTTCACATACATTAATGAAATCGCATTTTCATATAATAACACCATAATCTCAATCTGGAAATGAGAAGAAAAAATGCCTTTTGCAGTAGCTTCTTATTTCTATTTATTGCGCGATCAAAGATTATTATGGTTTTATTTATTTATTTATTTGCTTAAATAGATAACAGAATGAAATGAAAACATATTCATAAACAACTTTTTTAAATACATAAATACAGTTTGAAATTTAAAATGTTTCTTATATTGATTGTACACATACTGTACTAATGGTTACAAGTTAAAAAATGAATAAATATTCATCGTATGAATAATAAGCCAGTCAATGCAAGGTAACGTGGCATAAGAGATATAGTAGAGGTACAAAGCATAGTATAGCAGGATATTTAATTATCCAACAATATGTGTCAATTTCACAGTCCATTTACATAGCTATTTTAAGCAGAAAAGCAAGAGCAAGGATTAATTTAATTTTTTAAAAACTCTTTCCGTTATACATTATTATTAATTTATTTACGTATAACACAAATGAATTTAGCTTATCATTCGACCATTTCTTTAAATTTTTAAGTATTTTATTACTTTCAATTTCGAAGACTCCTAAGTATATTTTACTTAAAATAAGATCAATATTTTTAATGTATGCATCTTATTTATTATTCATTAGACATATTCTTGCAATATTAAGTTTATTTAACAGCGTTGGCAAAATACAGTAGCATTCTTAAGAAAAACAATTATAGTATGTAATTTAGGATAATTAAAACATAAGGTAGATGCTGGATAATTGGGGCATATTGGCTCAGCAACATTTGTCCCGATAAAGCGACCGCACCAATTTTCAGACGTCTAAGTAATGATATTTGACGATTTTGTTTTTGACATTCTGACCCAATTAAACAGCTGTCCCAATTAAACGGTGTACCAAATAATAGGAATCTACTGTAGATACTATTATTTGCTACGACAAGGAGTTTCTTTTTTTGCCACTAGATGTGCAATATCTAGTTCACTGTTTGAAACATATATCCATAAATCTGGGCCGACATCTAATCGATTTTTACATTTGTTTTTAATGCTAACATGACGGGATAAAGTCTTTTCGCACAACTTTTTGCTGGAAAAGTAGACATCAGGAAATTCTTGGTAGCTTTTTCTGATATTTCTGCATACGTATTTCTCACTCACAACCAAAAATTAGGAAGGCAATTTATTCTTTTGAATAGCAATTTTCATGGATGCATCGCATCTGAATTCCACAAGTTGCTCTACTTCTAAGAATGTCAATGATTTGATTTCACTATTTTCTAGTCAATGAAATGAATTCCTCATCTACTCCTTTGTAGACCTACGCGCTGACACAAAAATGGCGGCTGTCGTAGGCGAATTTTTTTAAGCGTTTGTACGACAGTCCCCTGAATTTCGACACTAGTATTTATTTTTTATTTTTGTTTTACTTATTTGATCTCACAAAAATAAGGCAGAGAAAACTCTTAGTATGGAAATTGAAGGGACCGTACAAACACTGAAAAAAAATTCGCTTACGGCAGCCACCACTTTTGTGTCAGCGCGTAGGACTAGTATTCAGAGGGCGGTGCATTTGCTGACTTTGAGCGCGCTCACGGACCGCAATCTGGGTTACCAGGTTAACCCATGTGTAACCCGACGCGTTCAGAGACCGATATCATTTGACCTTTTGAGGGTTACCCGTAGCGTTCAGAGCCGGATATTATCCAGACTACTGGTAACCCACATTACCTGCAGAATTTTGTAGGTAAAGTGATCACGTGGTTGGGAAATTTGATTTGTTTGTTTGTTGTATAGCTAACTGCAACTGTTAACTGTCGTTCTTTATGAGTCCTACTGTACACTTGACACCTGACAATTTGATTGGTCTACCTTTAACAGGACTATGATATAATTGGCCAACGTCGGCTAGGATGGTTCCTACAAATGTTCCTACGATCAAAATGTAATGGTAGATTGGTTGATGGAAGTGATTGATTGTAAACATGCCCATAACTTTACCCAAAAGCGTTCACAGCCGTTTTAACCCAACTTTACCCAGATAAAATCAGATGTCGTCATTCCCCAATTATACGAGTTACCGGTATTTCGGTCTCTGAACGCGCTCTTTTAGGAAGGAAAATAAACTCAGGACGTTTTTTTCAAGTGATTCAAGAGTACAACAAAAAATTCAATGAAATCTAGGGGATATTGTACCATCAGATGTTTGCAAGAATTCATATAATGTTGGGAACAATTCAAAAATATTATTCTCAAGTCGCTTTGTCCACAAATCCTTTTTTCTTATTATTACTTCCACTTTGTTTTGGACATTCAAAATATTTGGAGATGTCTTTTGCAAGCTGATATTCACCTCAGTCGCAAATTAAAAATATCTGTCAAATGCACTAACTTGGCAAACAAGGATAAAAAATTAAAGCGATCTTTTAAATGAAATTCGCGGTGCAAAAATCCGTGGATCTGTATGTAAAAGTAATTGTTTGTGTTGACTCACAATATTTTCATACAACATTTTAAAAATAGAATTCAATGGGCGAGAGCGATAATGTAGTTTACCACTGAAAAAACTTCGTTCAATTGTAGTCTTCAAATCTTCGTTTTTATGTATTTTTGTAATTTTTCAAACCCCTTGATGCTAATGATAAAGCACGACTTTTACTAAATTTAAATTACTAATAGTATAATTTTAGCTGTAGATACATGTAATTCACATACATTTTAACTAAAATAGGAACTCATTATTACCGCAAGTTAAATGTATTTTTTAATTTATTACTTTTTAAAACTTATTTCAAAACAGAAAATTACGAATTTTTATTTTATCTTTTATACTTCGACATATCGAATTTTCTCTAAGTCAGGGTGGAAAGTTAATTTCATTAACAAGTGAATATTCGCCACTTCTACTCTCCATTGATAATTTTATCCTGTCTTACATTCACGTTAATGATCCCCTCATAATGCTTAATCCTCACCTCTCCTTAATAATCCATGAGATATCTCCTGAAATACAATGCCCTTCGCCTAAATTTTACCCTGAGGAATATGTGTTTTTAAATTCATTCATAATTTTAAACATGAACTACAATATATATTTTACATTTTATTAATTAAAGTTGCAATGAAAAATTTATTTATATAGCTTCATTATAAATGCACTCATATTTTATTTTCACAACCTAACAATGTAACTTAAACTTAGATACAATTTAAAATTGATTTAATTTTTTTAAAATAATATACTGTTATATTGTGTGTGGCTTTTCGTTTTTGAAAATGCTGAAGTTTTTACTGCGGAAGAATGCGAATCTTTCTGACAGATTAAAAAAGACAATTTTATATGTCCATGGAATTTGCAGACATTCAATTTCTTTAGTATGGATAACATTTTTCTATAATTGTATTACATCTGCAATTGATTGTTCCCCAATAGTTGCTGCTCTAAATTTGGCGTAAATTTCCCAAATCTGACACCATTTTTTAAACTATTCTTAGCCTTTAAAAGAAACAGAAAAAGGCTATTAAACTTCTTAATATAGGAATAAGAATACCTTCAGATTTTGTGTATTTAAGCATGAAAATGAAGGCATGAATGTGTCAAAAAGTAACAGGTTTGAATTTTAGAAGAGCATTGTAAAAAAAAAAAGAACCAGAAATTATTTCTATCATATATTTAATAGGCTAATTATACAACAGAATTCGGCCACCTAGAATCCAGAATTTGGCCACTCGAATATTTAGCAAAAGGGCAGAATGCCGAATATTGGCCGAATATTTGCTACACCCATAAATACAACTGTGCTGGATTTAGGTCCAGATTTAATCTAACTAATAGTCTAAAAAGCAGCCATAAAAACTCCCTGAAGAGTCTGCGTGGGAAAAAACGCACTACCCCTACTATATCTTCCACAAGTCTTCGCATACATTTGTGACTGATCGATTACTAATGACGTCTGGTAATTAATGCTATACTTATATTTTTCTTACGGGGTCGTTTAGATATAGAAATTGTACTAGACTTTAATATTTTACACACCAACACCCAATTTCGACATCATACTTGGATTCTTCAGTGCATTTTACTGTCGGATACCAAAAGAAAAGTCATTCGATCAAGTATTTTTGGGAATTATGCAAGTTTAAAGTTTGATACTCGTAATTTTAAAATAAATTTTAATCGTTGCAAAACAGATCCGCAACAAATATCCTTTAAACAGTTTATTTTCATATTTTACATAAATTACTTATGACCCAAGTGCGCAGTTGAAATATTAGTTCAAAATTGTTACTCAGAGATTAAATTTTACACTTTTCCTTTATATATATTTTATTTTGAAGCTGGCCGCCAAGCCCATCATACATAATTTTTAAATAGAAAAATTTCAGAAAAAATTTCAAAAAAAATGTCAGAAAAAACGGCAAAAATGTCAGCATAATTTGCTGTAAATGTATGCACCCAAATTGCCAGCATTTTTTGCTGTAACATTTAGTATGATTATAGTCATATTTGCCGTAAAATTAGCATGTTTAAAGCACATTTTGCTTTAAAATTCCAAACATAATATTATTTAAGACCTATTTTGCTGTCAATTTACAGTAAAATATGCTGGCAATTTGGGTGCATAAATTTACAGAAAATTTTGGTGTTTATTTTCGATGTTTTTTCTTAGAGTGTATCAATTTTTAGACACAACTTTCACTCTGTATCTTATTTTTTAAAGGTTGCCATTTTTTATTTACTTTCTAAAAGATGCTTTTTGTAAATATTATATTTTCATAGATTAATAAATATTTGTCTATTTTTTATAGTGTATATGTTAATTAATATTTGATTATTTTTTTGTGAAATTTCTTTTATACGCTATGCTCTTTTACAATATTCAAAGAAAATGGCTTGTCAAAAATTTACATTTCTCAATTACTTTGTAAATACGGTTCTACATGTTGGAATAAGGAAAATAGGAATTGGAGTAAATCGTATTTCTTGGGAATGAAAATATTCAGAGTTAACATAGAATTTCCTTCTCGAAGAAAATTGAAAACAGGTAGTTTAAGAAAATTTTATTTTTTCTATGAATATAAATGTTTCAAATTGAAAGTATTGTTTCTAGTAAATTGTCAGGTTTTCTTCTACATGTGGCTATATGTCCTGTAGTACGCTTATCATTGCATGCTCACTTATTATTACGTAAACACGAATACTTTTAATTCCCAATGTTCAATATATTTTTTTTTAGATTCAGCTGCGTTTTATTTATTACTAACCCATCATACGTAGTAAGTCTTGTGGTCGTTTTAAAAATCGAAAAAAAATTGTTGACGGATTTACACGTTTCAGACACTAAAGGTTCCGAAAAACATATTTGTGTCTGTGTGCCTGTAAACGCTCTATCTACCGAACAAATTGAGATAGAGACTTGAAATTTGGTATGTGCTTAGTATGTAATAATGAGAAGAGGCTTATTGAATTTCAGTAACCTCGATTATCCGGAACTATTTTTTCAGACTCTCGAAATATTCGTTCTGATAAAAGGTATATAAAATTTTTCGAAATTGTTTATTTTAAGGAGTGAATATAAAATACAATAAAAAAGCATAAATTTTGCATAAAGAACGAAGTCGATCGGGAAATTAGTTGCCGAGATATTTGTAATCATATTTTCCACACGCTTCAATTTTTCATAACCCTGTATTTAATTCAAAGTTCAATTCAAATATATTTTTCAACTGGAAATGAGACGTTTAATCCGACGCAGTAAACTCTTTGTTAATAGAATTATCATTGTTGGAGTTATAAGGATGTTTCTTTTACGCAATTCAGTAATAGGGCACTTAAAATTTATGAGGTCATCAAGCCACGATCTTATTCGAATTGCAATGCATTTTATAAATAGTTTATGCATGTTTTATTTTCATATTTTATATTAATCATATCCATGTGGGGTAAGTATTACGGTAGCCCCCAACGACTAGTTTCAGCAGACGTAATTATTGATTTTGTGTTTTTTAAATTACTTAACAGATTCAATTTAGGGTTATTTTAGCGACGAACAATATGTTATGAAGGAATCAAAAAATTGAAATGTCCACTAACATAATTAAATTTAATTATGTTAGTGGACATTTCAATTTTTTGATTCCTTCAGAACATGAACGTGTATTTCTTTAAAAATGTTTCGTATAATTTAAAATAGTATTCTTTTTTTTACTAAAAACTTCTGCTTCTATTTTTTTTTAAATTGTGCGTCAAGCATAGATTATGAAACATTTTCCAACATTTCAGTATACTTTAACAAAACTTTACCAATTAATAAGGTGAAAGATGATATCTGAAGTAAACAATTTGGAAAACGCATAACAAATTTGAAACCGCAATTTCACCAATTACTATCAAAATATCCGAATTGCTTGCTGCAGCCCTGTATATGATATATAGATTTGTATATATACTACATAGCATGCAAAAATTTAGTCCAGTTAGAAAAAGCATAGAACAGTTAAAAATTTCTATTCAGCAATTTCCGTCAATTATCCGAAATGTATTCGATATCTTTTGTGCTGTCCTGTATATGATCTATAGCATTTATACACAACAAGTAATATGCAAACAAATAAGTTAAATTTAAAAACGATTTTCACAACTGAAAACGCACTTCCGACAATTATTTTTCATATAAACAGTACTCTAACCATATTCTTTTTGTGTCCCTGTACATGAACGATGAATGCTATACCCATCATATTCTATAGTAAGCCTCTTGTAGTGCACCTCAGTAATATATATCTATTTAAATATGTTTGAAATAGTGTAACATCATTAAACTACACCGCAAAGGATTTTTCCCATAGACCGTAACGTAACGGAAGTGTTTTGAGTGTTCCTGTAAAAGAACTGTAAATGCTACACACTTCATTTTCAATACCAAACATATCCGAGTAACCCTCAATAACATATAACAATCGCACGGCAATTCGAGTATTATTCCACGAGTTAGAGCATGGACAGACGCATAGATGGACAAACAGACAAATCGAAATCATAAAACACTTTTCAACTATGTTGGAAAGTGCTAAAAAAAGCACGGATAAAGCAAAAAAGTAAAAAAAAAACTCAATTTCAAATTTTCGGACGGATGTCTGTCGGAAACTGGCAATTACTCATAAATACTAATCTAAGAGACTTATGAAATTATTTGTTACATGTACATAGCATTTCGAGCTTTTTATGATACAGAAAGATTGCAAATATTATTTGTTTTTCAATTTGTCTTTTGTCCCTTAATTGTCCTCGTGACTAAATCTTCACTGAAAATTATAATTACAAACATGTTCTTTACATCCCCGAAAAGCAAGAACAAATCATCAAATATTTCCCTAGATTTCCGCAAATAGTTAAAAATCGGAACCGTCGACTGACTTTTTCCCATGTAATGAAGCTTGAACATGATGCTGTGATCTAGAATTTTTTTTTTTTTTTCTAGAAGCTGGAAAACTTACCTCAGCACTAAGGAAAGACGTTTTCTTTCATTTGTCAGTTTTTCTTTAAATTTTTCTACCGAAGGTCTAACGAGAAAAATTGTATTTTTAAGTGCATAATTTCATACGCAAAATTTTTTATTCGATAATGTTACTTCATTAACATGCCATTCTTCTACAGAGATCCTTTATTATTTTGAACTTTTAAAATAATGCAGGAAATTTAATAAAATATATTTCTCATTCATATAGCATATATGATCGGAAATCAATTCCTTTTAAAATTTTGTGATTTCTAAAATCAGTTTATGATAGAAAAACAAAATGAAAACTATTTTAGAGTCATTTAAAATAACCAAGAAAAATGTAAATGTATTACATAAATTTTATTCACTTCATTCAATATTTACATAGTCTAATTTTTTGGGGAGAAAGACAAAACTTTTTAAAAACCTTTAAATCAATAATTTAAATATTTACTCAAATTAATCTCAATTGATAATTAACTTGAGACTAAAATAAATTAATATTTACGCTCTGTCTTAATGAAATGAATAATAGCCTTTTAATCAAAATGTCACATTAAGAAAATAAACTATACGTTTTGTAAGTTATTATATCGAGATTTTAAATAATGTTTTATCATTAAAAATGCAATTTGTAGTGGATTCGTCTTTACTTTATTTCCCGTAATGGCAACAATAAATTAAGCTGAGAACATTGTATAAATGATTAAAAGATTTAAATTAAAAATATGTTAATTTTTTTTTAGAGTGCTAATGTGTTTTTCGAGTTATAAAAAAAAAAACCTGTAAAATATATGTACGGCTTAATATGTAAAATATATGCACACCTTTGAAACGTCATTTTCTATGTAAATATCGATTTTTCATTTTTGTAATAATATTAAAATCCGATCTTTTATGTATCGATTTCTGGTTTAATTGTGCCTGTATCTGATTTAAAACAGTAGTTACAGCCGTTTAAAGTTACATCTAGTATAGCTTGCCGAAGAATTTTACAACCGGAAATACCGTTCTGCAAATCGGAAGTAAGCTGAAATGTATGTTTACTTCTTCGTTTTCGAAATTTAGCATTTAAATTGGATTATATGTTCAAGAAAACACATGGAGTAAATAATTAAACCTTTAAATAATAATAATAATTTTTATAGCAAGAGCCGCTTTTAAAAGTTATTTTTAGCTTTTTCTCAAAATGAAGTTTTTCAGATTTTTACTGTACGTAAAACATCCTATAGCAATAAAATTGTGCATTAAATGCCTTGAAAATTTTTAAAACTTATTTTACAAATGTTCATTGAGGAAATGGACTACAATCATGATCATATATTAATTAGCTTTATATTTACACTGATATAAGTTAAAAATTTGAAAGAAATTTTACGAATTTTTCGTTACATTAGTACTTCAAGTGCCATAGCTTATGCGATAGAGATACTATTATAATTCGACTAGTCTATGTCCTAGAGAACGTTATTCTCTGTATTATGCAATTTACAAAATGTGAATGCATTCATTTGATTTTGAGTTATCATGTTTTGCACAAATGTCAATTTTTCACATAATTTTGACAATGTTTCACTTTTAAAAAGTTATTTCTGAGCAATATCTAAAATGTTTATATATTTTTCAAGGCTTTAACTTAAATGTCATTAGAAACAATTGGTATAAAGAGAAAATTTCAAACAGTTAAAAAAAATCACCTCCGAAGGTGTGCGGGTACCTTAAGATGTACATCCGGTTAGTCAGGACAATTTTGTTTTTACCATCATCTTCTATTTGGAATTAATGTTAAGGACAACGTTTAATGCGTACAACTCATCGGGTGATGCAGAGAAAATTTTCAGAAATTCACCGGTCAAAATTGAAACAGTTTTAGTACATTATTTTTCCAAATAAGAGATTGGTGGTAACTTTAGTTATTGATATATCAAATATTTGTCATTGACAATGGTGAAGAGGGAGGAATCATTTCACAACCAAATGCAGTATAGAGAGTAACTTTACTTTTGGTAGAGCGAGTATTACTTTTGAGTAGAGGTGAGAGGTATTTTGAGATACCGGCGATTTTGCCTCTAATTGCCGAAACGTCAGTGAAGGCTCACTGTGGAGACTCTAAATTTTTTTGGTTTCCGTCTGTTTGTCTGTCTGTTTCGCGATAACTGACGTAAAAGTCATCCTATTAAGCTGATTTTTGATGGGTATGTTGGTGTGGTACCCGGAATTAGTTGTAGAGTTTTTAGTTACATTTGGTTCATTCCTTCGAAAAATATAGAACACTTCTTTTTAGGTCATAATGCTTTCCTATGGGAATGCAGACGATTTTCGAATTTCATTTTTCACTGAAATGAAAATCGCATATTTGAATAATGGATTTAAACGTAAAATTACGGATACTAAATTTTCGATATGGAGGTCTTAAATATATGCAATAGCTTTGAAAATTTGCTGATACATCTATTAGAATTTAGCAATTAATTGTTTAACCCTTTCCGGCACAGTGGTCCCACTCCGGGCACACCTAATTTTAATTCCAAACTTGCATTCGGCACCAAGAATATTTTAATAAAATTTTGGTTCTACAATGAAAGCTTATAATAAGGAGTTCTTATTTTCTAAAAAAGTCGTTTGTAAATTCCGGTGTCAGTCAGTAATTTAGCATTTTACGAACAGAATTTGTCTGTGCCGGAAAGGATTAAATTATTAGAAAACTTTTTACAACTGTTCGGGAAATATAAAACATTTCATTTTCCTATATTTTACAAATTTGAAAATGCATTTCTTTTTCTTTCCTCTTTATTTTATTAGTTGCTTAGCAACCCTATTTCAAAGAATATCAAAATGAGAAATGCATTTTTTTATCTAAAAAATGACAAGAATAAGAAGTTCATAAGCATTTCAGAATATCATTGCATAAACCGTGTTTAATTTACCGCTTCTAATTTCTGAAACCTCCGAAGTATTTTATATGCCTATAAATATGTATGTAACAAAAAAAAATTAAATTGCGAATTGTAAGATGCTAAATAATATGAAAAGTGAGACTAAAAAACAATGACTTACAGAGATGACGTTGAGGCTCCTGATCTGCAGATTTACTAGTATTTAAGACGTGTTTACACCAGGTAAGTCTCCTGACAAAGCTCACTCCCAGATATTTAGTATTATTAGTTCAGGGAATAGTAGTATTATTGATAGTAATACGATTGGGATATGTAAATTTTCTGGAGAAATAGATTACGCGCCATTGAGTACAGTAGCACCAAAAATAGTGAAATTGTCTATGTCTTTTTTGAAGAATTTGTAAAGAGTGTGTGGGTGACGTGTAGAAAAGGAAATTGCTGTGTAGATCGCAAATATCTTATATATCTTTAAAAAATTGGTATACGTGTTATCCCGAAAAGGTTTGTTTTACAATTATAGAACACGATTACTACTAAATTATTCTGGTATTAAAGAATAAAAACCATACGCCTTCTATATAGTATGTACCGGGTGGTTATAATATTAGTACCTCTATTTGGAGCTGTCTGTAGCTTGGAAGAATAACCGGAATGAAACCAAAATTTCTGCACTTACTATTTGTGAAGGGGGAAGAAGAATGGAACAATAAAATTGAAATAATTGCAATAATCGCCGACATATGTAATGCGTAAAATATAATGTGTAATATTGTGGATGTGTCGCAAACCTCAATGACTTTACCGCATATCACAAGATGTGCGAAACATCACTCTTGATGCGTTACATTCCGCAGTTGAGCACGTAGTGCACCGCCTGGATTGTATCCTCCAGCACAATGACCATGTGGAAACTGAACATGATCGGCACCGCCATGCAAAAGCGTAACCACGTTCAATGTGTCATTTTCCATTAAATTACGTGTGCCATCCGGTTTGACGACTTAATGTTTTGTTCTTGTATTACACATTATATTTCACACTCAGTAGCGCCCTCTGTCGGTGATTATTGCAATTTTTTTATTGTTCTATTCTTCTTTCCCCTTCTCGAATAGTAAGTGCAATGATTTTGGTTTCATTCGGATTATTCTTTCGAACTATAGACAGCTCCAAATAGAGATACTTATATTATAACCACCCTGTATACGTGACATCCGTCCTGAAGGTGTTGGGCAGTTACTTTCTGTGTATTAAAAAATATTGGTGTAAATTGGAATTATCTTATAATATTGGGTGTATAGTAACTTAGAACCGGCTTTTTAAAAATAAGTAGAAAGAAAATATTTCATTAAAAGTCTACGGTAGTTTTGAGATTTTTACGAAAGCTATCTGATATAAGTACAAAAATAAAATGTATTGCAATTTTCCTATATCATAAACCTATATCATACCATAATCAAGTTTATTACCGAAAATGCATTAATTTAATGGCCTTATTTGAAGAATTTCTCACTTAATTGTAAATCAATTTATGAGTAAAATTTCAAACTGCGAAACTTACTTAAGTGAAAGCTACTGTTAGATTAGATTTAAGTCTCATCTTCAACGCTAAACCTTAGCGTTTTAGAACGTGTAGTGAATCAAAGTGTTTCGTAATGAACCTTTAAGCCGTAAGCTAGAAATTATAGATGAGTATAGAATTAGTAGAATGAATTTATAGATGAATCTTGTTAAAATAGTATTCTTATTTTTTATAACGTATAATGTGATTTTGGTTTTAATAAGCATGGATATCTGTTATTTTTATTTCTATAAAAATGTACGTTATGTGCGATGTACGAAAATTGAAGGGTAGATATGAGCATTTTTGTGCCCATCAGTATGCCACATGGCATTTCCCTCCCCCTAACCTTTAGATTATGGGCAGGGACAGACGTATTTTTTTAAATTCAATCGCACAAGTTACAAAAAAATTCTTTGTGGCAAAAATCTCTTGAAAATATTCTAATATAAGTTTATGGCAGAAATTACGTTTTAACACGTTGACGGACACTTGCGTCTACAACCGTTCACTACGTGACATGACGGCAATAGCCGTCCAAAACGAAACGGTCGTTTTTAGACACTGCGGCTATAGCAGCACAAATGTGCATTTACCGGCTTACAAGTAGAAGCCCAGTGTCATGTTTTGGAAACAATTTTTTAGATTGAAGCTCGTTTTCCACCTGTTATACGAGTTGCAGCTTCAGTATGCACGTGCAGGGTGGGTAGTGGTTAAAGAAAAATACAGTAGAAAAATGAAAACTACCAGTATATTCTTATAGAAAAATTCAAATGTATTATTTGATCGAATAATCAAGATACATTTTTCTATAAGAATATACTGGTGTTTATCACTTTTTTTTACTGTATTTTTCCCTGATCACTAGCCACCCTGACGTGGTTGTGAAGGGCGTAATGCAACCTAATTAAAGGTGCTGAATTAATCAAAATTAAACTATACTTCTAATACTCAAAAAATTACAAAAACATATAGTGTCAATTTTCGAACTTCACTTGTTCCTACAGTCCATCAATGTGTTAAAAAGTAGTGCGAATAGAATAACAAATTTCTGCTGGGACGTAAGTAAAGCTGGAAGTCCAAAGACAGTAATAAAACCGGTAAGTTAGCTTACGCATTGAAAAGTAATGAAAAGCTAGTCATTTGGTGAAAATTCTTTTATTTTTATAAAAAAATAATAAGCTCGAAAAATATCGCCAGTAACCCAGAAAGCATAAAAGGGTGACGACATGAACGTAACATCCTACAATTCTTGCGCGGACTCTTTTTTTAGGTGCGTTCGTAGCACCTATAGTCGTTGTCTGGTCCGGCCGTCTGTTCGCATATAACAGCGCAATAACTACCGAACCAAATGGTTTAAAATTTAATATAGATAATCGTTGCAAAATTCTAATACAGCCATATCTAGATAAGGAGCAAAAATACGCAAATCTCTAAATGAAGGTGATTAAGTTCTTTTTCTAATGAAATCACTGTATGGTTTAAAGCAGGCAGGTAGATGTTGGAATAGTAAACTAAATGAAATTTTAAATGAGTTTGGGGAAAAATAAACCAAAGCTGATTGCTGCTTATACTACATTAAAAATAAAAAAGAATTGACTCTTATAGCGATGTATGTCGATGACATTTTAATCATGTCACAAGATCCCGATAAAATTGAAAAAAATTAAACTTCATCTTAGCAAAGAATTAGAAGTTAAATATATAAGTTTAGTTAAATACTGTCTTGGTATAAACTTTCAAATGGAAAATTAAATTATGATCGTAAGTCATAAACTCGATACTGTTTTGTTTCGAGTGGTATCACTATTACACGGGAAAGTCGCAAACAGTGCATTGGGGCTCTCTCATCCAGCGAGGCAGAGTGTATTGCTCTGTCTGATGCTACAAAAGAAAATATTTTATCTTTCAAAATTGCTTAGTGAATTATGGGATGATAATATTGAAAATGTACGCATACTGGCGGATAATAGAGGGTCCATAAAACTAGCCAAAAATCCAATTTTTTTTAAAGGACAAAGAATATAGATATAAAACATCACTTTATAATACTTGCTCTAAACAATGGGCAAATGAATGCTGATTTTGCGCCAACAGAAAATATGAAATCTGATATTTTAATTAACGACTTACCATCTGCAGAGGTGTCAAGCTCTCATTAATATTCCGTAATATGTGGGATAATTTGACCCAGGTTTAACATGTTTCGCGCCAGAAATTCTTTTAAGAAATTAAATTAAATAAATTCCACGCAGAATCCTGAAATTAAATAAATAAAGATTCATCCGATAATTTTTCTGGTTTGAAGCGTTGTTAATATGGGTCAGATTAAACCACATATTACCGAAGATTAGTGGGAAATTGGCCTCGAAGACAAAAAGTTGGTCTTCTGGGTAATGCGTCGACATAGTGTGTGTGTGTGTGTGGGGGGGGGGGTTAGATTGTATATATTCTTTATTATATCTGCTACCTAATGTCTTGTTATTACCCTCCATTATAGTTGGATTCTTCCAAATACTGAGTCTCGCGCCATACACGGTAATGTGCACGACGTCTGAAAAACTTCATATAGTATATGTTTGTTAAGTATGTTCATGTCTGTATTTCATGGTGTGTGTTTTAATTTTTAAAAAAATGTTTAATAACTTCCCCGATGTATTTAGTAGTTCTGCCAATTAATTTAACATTACGACCATGCATTGTAATCTGTTTTGAGCTTGTATAGGCCTGTTATATATCTCCTTAAATTTTTGTCTATGAGTTCAAGAATGGAGAAAGATTAAGAAAAAAAAACAATTGCGAGAGATTGCTAGAATGGTGTTTCGTGTTTGAATTTATGTTATCTCTAAAAATATATTATTGTATTCTAAGATTATATTGATTCCCTATACATAAACAAAGAATAAAATTATATTTTATAGATAACGAATCGCAGTTTCTTTTATAAAGAGTATTGTATTATAAAGATAACGCTTCAATGCGATTATATTTTAAATATAATCGCATTTAACCACTTCATTTCGTTTATAATTTTTGTAAATATAATTATCTCGTTTTTCGTTTAATAAATTATAACTTCGCTTTCATTTTTCAGAATAGTGTAATAGAAATATCATTATTATTCTTTCATAAATGACATACAAACATATGTGAAAGCTAACATAAATAGAATACCTTCATTAAATTCTGATATATTTGTTGGATGAAATTGTTTGAAGCTAGAATTTGCATGGACCTAATAACATATAATCATAGATAATAACTATGCAGCAATCCACGTTGCTAAGCTATATCTACTTACGATGTCAGAGAATATTGCATCAAATTCTTGTCTCGTTTAACGGACTGATGCACAAGAATGAGAAATATGATTCATCTGCTATTTTATCGCAATTATCGCCCATCAGTAATATAATCAGGATTCGCATTGGAGATAACAGATGATTTATTGTAAGTCATCAAATTTTAAAGTGTTTTGTTTCAGCTCAATCTGAACCATTATAAAAACAAATAAGAATATTCTATAATTGCGCGATCTATGAAGTTATTTGAAACGCTATCATTTAATTTTTCACGTACTTAAAAAAAATTTCGCACGTTATTTTTAACACTTTCCAACATAATTGAAAAGTGTATATGAATTTGGTTTGTCTGTCTGTCCGTGCTCTAACTGACGTAAATATATTCAGATTGTCATGCATTTGATATATGTTAATGAGATTTATTATGACATGTTCGGTATTGCAAATGAAGTGTGTAGCACGTATAGTTTTTTTTACAGGGATGCTCAAAATAATTACATTATATTATGGTCTATGTGGAAAAGGCATTAACGGTTTAATTTAATGCTGTTATACGATTTCAAACACATTGTAATTAAGATATATAACTAAGGTGCACTAAAACAAGCTTCCTGCAGAATATTATGTGCATACTATTTATAGTTCCTTTACAGGGACACTCAAAAGAATTCCGTTACATTACGGTATATGGAGAAAAATTGTTTGAGGATTATTTTAATAAGGTTTCACTGTTTCAAACATATTGAAAGTGATATAGTATATCACTAAGGTGCATTACAAGAGGCTTAATACAGAATATTTTATGTATAGTATTTAACGTTTAAGTAGGGGAGATGGGGGATGAATGGGACATTTTCACAAAAATATTTATTTTAAATATTTTATTTAAGTTATTATCAATATTATGTAATACATTTCATACATTAGGTGTTTGACTACATCTTATTCACAATATTTATTCAAGATTATTATTATACAGAAATATATTATGAAATTAAAAAAATGTTTCCTTCTGTCCCAATCATCCCCACAGCAGGGATGGATGGGACACAAGTATTTCCCTCCCTCCATTCAATTTTAACAAATTAAAATTTATAATTATAAACTTATATGTAATTATATTTGTAATATATAATCTTATATTGCTGTTATATATCAGTGTTGGTAATCTAAAAAGTGAAAACATAGTTAATTATGCACGAAAAAACTGTGATTTATATTACATATTTTAACTGTGAACATATTTTAATAAATTATATTCTTAGAACTCTCAGTTGTTGGTTCTTCTAAATGTGGTCTGCCAGTTTCATAAGCTGACATAAAATCACTTTCAATGGATGTTTTGCTGTTAAAAGGAAAAATGGCAGTTTTCCTATAACCACTGGTTATGTTTGTGTTGCTAGTACTAAAAGCTGACAAAAATGCCTCCTTGACAAAAGCTGAGAGGTTATAAATTGTGATATGCTCTCCAGAATTATATGTCAGCCAATCATCTTGGATTGATCTCAGCTTTGCATTAAAAGGACCATAAACAGAAACATTCAAAGGCTGAAGACGGTGGCTACAATGAGGAGGATATGTTAAAAGAATAATTACCATAAATTATTAATTTATCAACCAATATAATGCTATTTAGTTAAGAAATATGTTTTTCAACATCCTCTAGGGATGAATGAGACAGTCACATTCATTCCAATTTGAAATGTCCCAGTCATCCCCATGATGTATACATTCAATTGTCAGCCATTTTGACTCAGAAATTATTTTGTCACAGTAGTTAATATTCATTCATTAACTTATCAATATTGAGCCTTAAAATAAACAATCGGAACATGTCTTAAATGTTTATATTGCATAAGATATCTAAGCAACTTCAAATGTTAAAAAAATTACTTTAGGCAGAGTTTTCAGGAAATGCAAATTTGTAGGAAACAGAAAACAGCCATGTGGTATTGCTTTTGATTCTGAAGAACACTATGGTAGTGAAATCTATGAGGGTAGGAAGGAACTTAAAAAAAATGTTTATTGCCTGAAATATTGAGAACGTCTCATCCACCCCTTGTCCCATTCATCTCCCAGCTCCCATACTACAGAGACACACAAAATAATTCGGTACTGTATATTAACAATAATTGCTGGGAGTGCGTTTTCAGTCGCTGAACGTGTTTTTAAATTTAACTAATCTTTTGCATTTTTTTTTGCATAATTTTTTTATATAAATTTTATAGATCATATACAGGGCATCACAAAAGTCCTCGAGTACATTTCCGTGTATTGACGTAAATTCCATAAGGGGAATTTTAAACCGTGCTACACTTTTCCTAACTGAACTAAAATTTAGCATTCTGTATAGTGTACATACAGATCTTCAGATCATATACAGATCTGTACAAAAGAATTCGGATGCTGGTAATTCCTGAAATTGTGTTTTTAAATATGTTATGCGTTTTCCAAATTGTGCACTTAGATATAATCTTTCATCTTATTAAACGGTAAAGTTTTGTAAAAGTATTTCAAAAGTGTTGGAAAATGTTACATAATCTATGCTTGATGCATGATTTTTCGTTTTTGTTTATGTTTTACTTGGATATTTATTTTCATATTTGTAACCATGGACTAACTCTAGCCACAATTTTTGGTAAGTTAAATGAGATTGGAACGTTACATATTGTATTTTTATGGGTTACAATCTCTATGGTTTCTCTTATAATTGATTGATAGTATAGATTGCAGGGGAAAATTATTTTACTTTCATTGACATTTGTTTGAATGGCTTCTTTTTGATATAATCTTGCCAGGGATGTGGTTTTTCTATCATACTTATACTAATATCAGCTATATCAGGGGTTCTCAAACTTTTAGACCGACGTACCACTAAATCGAAGTTCATACTTCCGCGTACCACCAGGTAACAAACGTAAAGCTAACATAGAAAAAACTGTCTAAAACGAAATATCTCTCCGGTCTTTTGTATTTCCTTCATAGCAGATTTTACTGCATTTACAAATGAATGACTACATTACTAAATTGACTGCTTTATAATAAACATTCAAGTAAAAAAGTAGTATCATCATTAAATTTTAATAATGCATACAATATCAAAATACAGTATTTTGGTATAGTAAAAAATCCACAATATTTAATGACATATTGGCGCACACTGATTCATATACTGCTGTAGTAGACCAAAGAAAAGGGTGGGCTTGTTTCATCAAGCACAACTTCCTCATGTAATGGCTCAATAGTAAGAAGTTTTAATCTTAAGTCAGATTCGATGTTTAGTTTATTCCTGTATTTGTTTTTCATATAACAAAGGGTGGAAAAGAACATTCACAGAGATATGTTGTGCTAAACACATAAACAGATTTGGACAATATTAGACGGTACTCTGATATTCTCGTCAGCGAAAATTCTGTTAATTCATCCTTTTGAATATGGACTCCAGTAATCCATCGCAGGAGATGAGAGCTGAATAATTTTACTTCTTTCCTCTCTCGTTAGATACAGTGCAGGGTGTCTCAAATGAGAAACTAATATCCGGAGCCCGATTAAGGTCATGTGGTGTGCCCAGTACCTTTTCAGAGCTAGTCTCAAACCAAGATAATAGCTATAAATACACTGGCGAGAAAAATTAAAGGAACAACTATAGAAACTCATCTAACTTGAATCGTTTTACAAATAATAATATGAAACTTGCACAAGATCTTTATTTTGTCATGCTTGACATATTTTCAAAATGCAGAACTGCCTATTTCTGCAAAAAATATATTTACATAAAAACATAGGAATGTGTGATATAAGTGGGGATGGAGAAATTGTACTGTTACAATATTTTAGAGACACACAGGAAAAATCAATAAGGTATTTGGTCACTAATGACCGAAATGCAAGTTTTACAGAGATTTTCAATATTGTGGATTATATTAACAAGAAGCGCTTGCGGTAATAAAGTGTATTCAAGATGAACAGTGCTCGAAGCTCCTGGAGAGTGCTAGTTGGGGGTTGCCGAGATCCAAGTCGGCGTATTGGTGCGTCCCACACTTGTTCTATCGGATTTAAATCCGGAGAATATGCAGGCCACTCCATTCGCTGGATTTCTTCGCCCTCAAGATAATCAGTCACTAGTGTAGCACGATGAGGTCGCGCATTATCATTACATAAAAGGAAGTTATTACCAATTGCACCCCTAAACATCTTGTCATGAGGATCAAGAACCTCATGTCTGTATGTTTAAGCATTCACAGTTCCACTGTTAAAAATGTGTAGGTTAGAGCGGCCATTCAAAATGATGCCCCCCCATACCATGATTCCAGGACCTTTGTATCGATACCTTTCACGGATGTTTGCAACATTATTGCGTGTGTTTTTCTCCCTCCATATGGTAACACGTCTGAAACCACTCTCCAAACAAAATTGGGATTCATTGGTACAGAGAACTCGGCTCCAGTCCGTGGTACTCCAGTGACGATGATTTCTGCGCCACTTTAACCGGGCGCATTTCGTTGCCGGAGTTAGTGGAATACAAATCACAGGTTTCCTTGCATACAGCCCTCTTTTATGCAGCCTGCCACTCACAGTAAATCTGGATAGTCGAGTTCCTGTTGCTGCACCGAACTCCCTTGCAATCTGAACTGACGTCAATTGCCTGTTTCTTTTAGCAATCATTACCTGATAACGGTCCGGACAGTCTGTGGTGGCACGTTTTCGACCTTGACCTGGTTGTCTCTGCACATTACCAGTGTCTTTGAATCGTTTCCAGATTCTTGACTTGGCTGTTTTTAAGCCTTTACAGACCCCTGTCAGTGCCTGTCCTGCTTCCATTCTCCCTTTCGCACTCCATTTCTCACAATCGATCAAATGTATTCTGGATGACATATTCCATCTTCTACAAGAGAAAATTTTATGCAACTGCACGTAAAATCCTTGAAATTAGACTTCAATTCACCCACGTGCACTCCTTTTCAAACTTGCCGAAAGAATGGGCTCAAAAATTTGCATATTTTTCTGTAGTAAAGGTTAATCTCATTTGACTACGTGATAATGTTAACATTGAGTTACCAACCAATCAACTTTTATCGGAGTTCCCGCTATAGAATTAGAATAAAGCAACTTTTTATGGTTGTTCCTTTAATTTTTCTCGCCAGTGTATTTTGGGGTAGTATTTGGTGGTTATCCTTAGATATTATGATATGGTTATTAAGTTAATCAAAATCTTTTTTGGTGTTGGGGGAAATAATTGCAAAAAAGCTGCATTTTTAATAAACTTTTTGCAAATGTTTTTATTTGTTTTGGGGGGCCCCATCAGTGGTGGACCCTAGGCCACGGCCTAGTCAGCCTCTGTAATAATCCGGCCCTGCGAATTTCTTATCCAAAGCTTAGTTAGCGCATTTAACATAGGCTCAATACAACCGTATTAATATTCTGCATACCTTTAAATGCGACAATAATGTCTCTCAGTAGGCAAACACTTGCAAGTTCTTCATACATTTATGTATATACCACCCTCAATATACATATGCACAATGTTTTACCTCACATCCGCACTGCATACGACTACAGTTTTTGTTTGATTTAAATAATCTTACTCTCTTGGGCATTTTAAATAAATATACTCTCTTAAAAACTAATTTTCATGAAATTTGAGGAAACTATAACACTTTTTGCACAAGAGAAGAAAAATATTTCAATCAACACAATGAATCAATATATGGATTATGTTTGAAATATGATTTTTATTTCAACACCTCCTAGAAACTTTTCTAATGCAAAGAGAACAATGGGTTATAAATTACACTTGGAATGTTATTTTGCTTTAATTCCTCCTACTCACACAAGCTCCTCCTACTTGCAAGCATTCAAACTTTACCTTCAGATAATTCAACTTATAAAGCATGTTTAAAAACAGCTCTTCCGCTAATTAAAAATACTTCATTCATTCATTAGTTTTACTAGGTCTTTATTACAAAATTCAAGTTTGATCTATATAAATCTAATAATTGTGTTTTTAATTCTGGAAAACTGATTGTATCATAAGCGTTGTGTGGGAATTTCAGCAAGTCTACTTAACAAACATTTCTGGTAACAAAAAAATATAAAAAGCGTTTAAAAATCCTAAATCGCGTTCAAAATTTTTCTGAAAATTTCCATGTTAATAAAGACAAGCCGTTTTCGATTCCATAATAATATGCCGCATTTTGTATTTTATTTCACTTACCAGTAACGGACTTCTGCGTACCAGTAATCAGAGCTTCACGTACCAGTACTGGTACGCGTACCATAGTTTGAGAACCCCTGAGCTATATGCTCCGTTTTTCCGTAACAAAATTTGATATATTCTTAATGCTGTGGCAAGTACAAATGTGAAAGAAAATACAAGAAAATAATTTGCATTCTTTGTCGCATTATATTAGTTTTAAACACAAACACACGTACTTAAATTAAATAAAACTGAGATTTTAAATTTGATTTTCTAATACTGATGAATCGGTTTTTAATATTTATGCTAAAAATGAGCAAAAATATTATAAATAAAGTGAGCAACATACTAATAGAGCACGATAATTTCGGAAAATTATCCCATGTACATAAATGGTATCAATGTTTGAGCTTATTGCACTTAAATAAATAGAAAATTATTTACTTATGATATCTAATTAAAACATTTATAATAAAAAAAATAGTGATACATGGAAACATCTTTCGGAAATGTTATGTTTGTATATTTCATGTTCAAAATGATTGATAACTAAAAAGAATGGCCACTCCTTATAAGATAATTTAGCTGCATTGACAATCAATACGTATTTACTACATTAAAGACGTGAGTATAAAATATCACAAATTTACTAAATGGTGTATACAAATGTCAAATTTAAAACTTATACATACATTAAAATCAAATTAAAAATATAAACGTTTCGACCAACTTCTATGGTTATCCTCAGGAAATAGTTGTTACATTGCATCTAAAGTTTCAAAAGCGAAAAACAATCCGTCCACAAATTTAAAACAAGAACGAAAAATCATGCGTCAAGCATAGATTATGTAACACTTTCCAACGCTTCAAAAATAATTTTACAAATCATTACCGTTTAATAAGCTGAAAGATAACATCCTAAATAAACAATTTGGAAACGCATAACATAATTAAAAACGTAATTTCAGGAATTTCCAACATATACAATATTCGGAAAGGTATCCGAATACTTTTATTCAGCCCTGTATAGGATCTATAGATTTGTATATATATTACATAGGATTCTAAATTTCATTTTAGTTAGGAAACGTGTAGCGCAGTTTAAATTTCTCCTTCTGGAGTTTCTGTCAATAAACGGAAATGTGTTTGCGAACTTTTGTGCGGCCCTGTATATGATCTACAGAATTTATACACACCAAGTAATAGACAAAAATTGAGTTGAATTTAAAATCGCATTCCGCATCTTAAAACGCACTTCCAGGAATTATTGTTAACAGACAGTAGGGAATTCTTTTGTGTGTCCCTGTAAATGAACGATGACTTTAGTAATATATATAAATTTCAATGCGTTTAAAATAGTGAAACATTATTTAATTAAACCGCAAACGATTTTTCTCCATAGACGTAATGTAACGGAATTCTTTTGACTGTCCCTGTAAAGCAACTATAAGCACACCCTATTCCATATTAAGCTTCTTGTAATGCACCTTAGTGATATATATTAATTACAATGTGTTTGAAATTGTGTAACATCATTAAAATAAACCGCAAATGATTTTTCCCCATAGACCGTAATATAACGGAATTCTTTTGAGTGTCCCTGTAAAAAAACTATAAGTGCTACACACTTCAGTTGAAATAGTGAACATGCTATAGATGACGACAATAACATATAAAAATTGCAGGGTAATCTGAGCCTATTTACGGGAGTTAGAGTAAGGACAGACGGCAGACGGCCAGACGACAGAAGGCCATACGGCAGACAAACCGAAGTCATAAACACTTTTCTACTAGTTTGGAAAGTGTTAAAAAAAATTACTAGGTTAACCATCAACCATCGTTCCAACCAACCACAAGCAGAAACGATGCAGAAGCACCGCCTAACGGACAAAAAAATAACAGCTTTAAATGCATTACCGATGAAGAATGGTCAGGCATCCACTGTCGGATAAACAACTTCAAGAATGGCAACCAGCGGTGATAACAATCCAAAGTTGGAAAGACTTGGCATGGACCCTATCAAAATAACTGAAATGGTGAGTTTACAATCCAAAGTTGCAAAGACTTGGCATGGACCCCATCAAAATAACTGAAATGGTGAGTTTAGCTGGAACTATAAGAATAAAATAGTGCATTTTCAAACCCTAACTTCAAAGAATAAATATAAGCGTAATTGACTATTTCAAGAAACTCATTGAATTTTGCATTTTTAAGAATAGAAATGCTACTTAAGATGCAATTAAATGTTATTTAAAACGAGAAATTTTTTTATTTTGTGAGACACATTTTATTCCAGTAAATCTATTACTCATTATTATTTTAATTTCAGAAATAAAATACAACATGCACAAAACAAAAGGAAATGCCATACATTTACTCGCAGTTTTAGTTTATTTTTTCTTTTATCAGATATTCTTTTGATGTATACTATACCGACAGGTTTCCTCACGAAATAAGGGTGATGTAGTCAACATTATTTTCGAGTAAGTGAAACAACTGACAAAGAATTGCACTTTAGCTTTACTAAGGTAATTAATTAGATTTGTCTATTTTCATTCTACTAAATAGAATGCATGTCGAAAGGAATTTATAGTATAAATACGGAAAATCTTTCAAATTAAGGTTGATATATATTCACACAAGTAATTATCTGTTTCCTTTAATCTAAATTCTGAAAGCATGTCTGCAGAATCTTTACTTTTGTTTTTTGCTATTTCATAAGATGAGAATATAATTTATGATACTTGTATTTCGTAGTAAAGAATCAATATTATTTTAAATGAGATTATATATTTTCAAAATATATTTTTTAATCCCTTGTAAATATTATTATAGAAAATATATATCGGCTTTAAATTGATAATTTCCTAAGAATTGAAACAAGTGAAATTAAAAGATAATTTATATTAAAAACAAAATATGATACATGTCTAGAAAATGAATTATCTCAATTAAATTTATCTGAAAAAAATCTGCTTCACATGATATTAAAAATACCATTTGACAAAAAAGATTTTCGTAACTTGTAAGAAGGGAAAAATCGTTTTTACAATTCAATTTTTGTAGTTCCAATATATTGAGGATTTTACACCGAATTTAACGCAGAATCTTTTAAATTAGGATTTACATATATTCTCATAAATAATTACTAAATTAGTCAACTGTAATCAGCTTCCTGTGTTCGCATTTTTGTAAGAATGCATGCCAAAACATTAGAATTTTTTGTTGTTATTGCTACACTGAGTATAATGAGAATATATTTTGGTGATATTTATAATTAGAAATAAAACATGGATATTTTTTTAAGTGAATATGTACATGAATATTTTCAATTAAATTACCATGAAAAATAAAAATAAAAAAAAGCTGTTCACATGTTATTAAATGCACCGTTTGACAAAACAGATTTTATTATCTTGTAAGAAGTGTAAAAGAGCTTTTTACAATTTAATTTTAATAATTCGAATGTATTGAGCCCTTTCCACTAAATTATTTTTAAGTGGTTCGTCAGTGAATTTCCCGATGCCCCTCGGTAATGTTAAACCTATGGTCGTAAAATGCATCCATATATTTAAAATATCTCCTCAGGAAATTAATATTTTTAACTTCTGTTTTCTTTGTACTGTTCTTACGGATATCTCTTTTTTCTTAGCTATCAAAATATTTCTAAAATATGTGCTTAATTTTATGTGTTAAAACCTTAGCGAAACTGAATAAGACTTTAACACCTCATATAAAATTAGGTATGTATTTAAAAAAAAAATGAAACCTAAGAAAAAAAGAGGCATCATTTATTAAGTGTACACAGAAAGCAGAAGTTAACAATATTAATTTTCTGAGTAGATATTTTAAAGATATAAATTGTCCATAGGTCTAACATTAGCGAGGGAAATCGGGAAGTTTACTGACGAGGAGCCTTAAGCGGCAAAATAAGTTTAATCGCAAGCAACAAATTACTAATAATGCAGGAGGCTTTAAAAACAATCTTATTTACGGTTTCTTTTAATTACTGCTTTAATTATATTTCCTTTGTAATTTCCTAACTGCTGGAAATGTACACTATATTTATTTCATTTACAATAACACCATTTAAAACAAAATGTTATTTTCTAAAAAAATATCGCTTACGATATTTAGGTGAGAATGTCTCGATACATGCATATTTCGGCTTTTTCCTACATCAAATAACAATATCTTAAAGTAAAAGTAAAAATATATGTTTAAAAATTGTGTTTAATTAATTGTGATCAAAATGTTTGTAAATTTTTATTTATAAAAATCACGGCTAGTTTAATCACTGCAATTCACGCAGTTCCAAAGCATTTCCATTCCAAAATATACTGATTATTGCGTTTTGATTTACACTTGATAAAAAGCACGGGCGAGTGAATTTATTATTTTTTGCTCTGATTTTTCCTTTTTTAAGATATGTCAGCAGTATAGATACAAAAGCATTATTTAAACTATCTATTCAATATTCTTATATTTTGCCGTCCAACGAAAAATCATAAATTAGTTATTATTAAACTATTAAATAGTGAAAGAGTATTTTTAAAAATATATGTTACAGTTTTTAGTTTTTTATTTATATTTTCATTTATATTTATATTTTATTATATATATATATATATTTATTTATATTATATTTATATTTATATTTGTATTACATTTACATTTATACTTAAATTTATATTTATATTTATATTTTCATTATATTTTCATTTATATTGTCATTTTATTATATTTTTATTTATATTTAATATCATTCTTTCTCTAACTCGTAAAGAATTGTAACCATAAAGGTTATTTGGCGATTCATAACCTACTGCCAACTAAACGAACAAGTTGGAAATTGTACGTCAAACGTTACAAACGAGGTGCGTTCGTACGCACGTTTTAGAATTAAATTCATGATATCCCGTGCGTAGAACGGGTTAAACAGCTAGTTAAGTATATATTTTATGACACTGTTCATACAAGTATCTTAACTAGTTATATAAATATTCAGATATATATGTATCAGCTAGTTATATAAATATTCAGATCTTGATGATTTTTAATTCTGTGAAATGAATTATATCGTCTGCCGATTAATTTCTGTCATAAAATAATTATCTCGATCGCTTGACGATTTAACATCCATCGGAAGCTCCTATAACAAAAAAGCACCGATTTATAAAAAAAAAATTCAAATTTCTTAATAAATATTTTTATTAATATCTCCTAAAGTTTTGATTCGATTTTAATAAAATTTGAAATGTCTCGACAAAATTCTGCAAAGATAATATATTTTAAATTGCAAACCATTTGGTTGGGTAGTTTTTGCGTTGTTATATGCGGACAGACAGACAGACGGACAGACAGACAGACGGACGGATAGACGGACGGACCAAACGACGACTATAGGTGCTACGTATTTATATAATTACGAACGCACCTAAAAATGCCTTAAAATTAATTGATTAATTTATAATTAAGATCCAAAAGTATTAAAATGTTGTATTATTATCGGAAACACCACCTGTGTACATAATTTTTATAATTCTATCGTATCAGGAAGAAAGTGAAAAATCGATTACAAAATTCCATCTTTACTAAAAAGAAGTCGTTCCGGCCTGTACCGGGAGGAATAGGTAGCTTTCATAGTCCATGTTTTTAAAAATTCAATTCATTTTATTCAAACAGTCGAAGCTAAAATGCTTTGAATACGATTATAGAATATTCAATCGCGGTTTTCGTGAATATTGAATTTGAATGCGAATTTCAGCATAACAAATATCGGATTCTTTCAAAATCTCAGTCACCCTAGAATTTCAAACTGCCCTATCTCAGCCATTTTTTAAGATATTGCCGAAATAAAAAATGTTCTAGAATCCTTGCATCACGTTCTAACTCTTAAAGGAAGCTATTTTTTCAATTTTTAATTTCTTTGTACATATTTTTGAATTTTTAAAAAATTAAATATTTTTAACTTGTTGTCATTTTGAAACAAGATAGCGGATGAAGCTGGCCAAAGAACTCGGTCGAGACTTTGGTATGTCCTATACACATACTCAGTCACATCCAAATCGGTTCATAAATAAGAGAGTTACAGCATGACATATGGATATATCTATATATATAAATCAACATTTGATCGGAGAGTGGTTTGGGGGTCTGGGAGTCATGATCGATGAAAATATACCAAAATTGTTTCGAACTGCTTTCCTCCGAACGGCTGCAATAGGTAGCTTTTTGTAATGAAAGCTACCTAAAAGCAAATCACCAGTTTTCAATTAATTAATTTGAAAATGGACAGACTTGTAAATGGCAAGCTCAAATAGATACATTCAAAATTTGGTGCTAAAATAATATTTTTTTAAATTATTCAATTTCTAAAGTAACGAATAATCGTCATATTTTAAAATGCCCCATGCGCATTTCTTTTGCATAGAATTTGACAATACTTATTTATGAGATACTTATAAATACATTATGATAATATAAATTCATTATAAGATAATTAAACAATCAGCGAACTTTTACAATTATTTCCACCTTTCTCTCTAATTTATAAAATGTTAGAAAGGAAGTTGGTATGATTTGTAAAAGTTCACTGAATGTATAAGCAGAAAAATATATTTCCATAATTAAGCTTTCTTTTTCCCTAAAATATTTCCATTTGCGCATAGATTTCAACTCTAAACCTCTCCTGAAATACAATTTTTTATGCTAATATTTATTTATTATTGTATAGAGGATATACAGTAAAAATTTCAAAAGAATCTGATAATTCGGAATGCGCATAAAACATCTCAAAAGTTAGACATGTGAAAATTTTTCAATTTTGAGAAAACACCATTTTAAGCTAAAAAAATTACATAAATATATAGAGTTTTTAGAAATTTAAAACCTCATATATCTACGGAGAAGCGTCAGAAGTGAGAATGTCATTTTCAGTCAGAAACATTTGAGCATATATTTTGATAATTCTCTCCCCCCCCCCACCAAAAAAAATATCGATTGTTCAGTCGAATTTTGTGATTTTGAATGTCGACTGTCCCCTTAAATTAAGGAGCGTAAATATAGCCGAAGTCCTTTTAATAATATTACACATAGTTTTAAATAGTAAAGGGAAATTAAAGTTCTTTGATTTTTTTTTCTTGTATAAGCTGTCCATCTTTTTTCAAACTGTTTCACCCACCTTTTGGTGTTGCGGTAGTAATAAGCTTCTTTAAAAAATTTTGTACTAAAATGTCTCTGAACAGTCACTATTAAAGATTTTGCATATTCCAACGTACAGCAAGTTTTTTCTTTCACTGATGCCACCATTTGAATAACAATAACAAAGAAATGAAAATAACAATTGGAAGTATTATGTGTTCACGTCGTACGAGAGTTTCTATTTAATGTATCCGGAACTGACATCAGTAACGTTGCTAGGCGACATCTGACATATACATCGTAAAGTTTGCCATTCTTGACTATATACGTAATCAGGCCGTTTTGTCATACGGAAGTTATTTGTGTTGTTTAGTAACTTGTAAATTTCATCTCAGTCAAAAAATGGAAATAACTCGTGAGAAATTTCGTGCGATGATTTACTACGACTTTCGACATGGATTATATCAACAACAGTGAATAGATCACCTCACTTCGACTTTTTATGATGAAGCACCGTCTAATACCATTGTATATCACTGGTTTAGTGAATTCAATCGAGGTCGTCATTTCGCTCAAGGACGAATTTAAAGAAGGTCGTCCAAAATCCATTGTTGTGCCAGAAACCATCGATCCTGTGTGTGAACTGATAAAGCAAGATGACATACCCAGTGCCTGATTACCGACGGGGCACACTTCCACCACTAAAATTTACTAGAAATTTTCGTCTTATTAATACGCCCTATTCATGCAAAATTACTGCCATGAGTAAGGAAAAAATTTCTGTTCTTTTTTACTGGTGGAAGTGTGCCCCGTTGGTAATCAGGCCCTGGACATACCATGAGATTGAGGCCTCCCGGGGAATTAATATGACAAGCATACATTTTACATGAGCATTTAGCCGTGAAAAAGATTTGTGTGCGTTGGATTCCACATAATTAGACATTCGCTCAAAAGAGGCTCGTGTCGTTGGTGTAAAGAAATGCTCAAAAGCTACAATCGTGGTGCGTCAAAAACCGTATTTAACATCTAAACAGGTGATGAATCTTGGATCTATGCATATGAGACCGAAAGTAAACAGCAGTCGACTGTGTGTGTATTTCAAGATAACCCAAACCCAACAAAAGTTGTTCGCGCAAGAAGATCTTCGAAGCAAAAGGTAGCCTGTTTTTTGAGGATAAATGGACATGTTGTTATAAGTACCTCTAGAGAATCGTAGAAAGGTCAGGTCGGAATGGTACACAACCATTTGTTTACCAGCAGTCTTTGAAGAAATAAGAGAAAACAACCCGCGACGCAAGATCATTTTCTACCATGATAACGCGAGTTCTCCACACATCGGACCAAACAACTCAATATTTAACCAGTCAAAATATAGAATTGATGGGTTATCCACCCCACACTCTTTATTTGGCACACAATGATTTATTTTTGTTCCAGTCCGTGAAGAATAAACTACGTTGTTAACGATTTTCGTCGCCAGATGAAACGATTGATGCTAGTGTATGCAAAAGTATATCGATCATCGCGGAGTATATTTTGAAAAACAATGGAAACTTTTTCAGTGATAAATATTTGTTTTTATTTATTTTTCTGGGTACATAAATAACAACCCTCGTATTAGTTCTTGTGAAACAAGTTGAAACAGTAATCATAGCTACTTTTTGTGTGTATCCTTTTAAACTACCCTGTATTTAGAAAGAAAAAAAAAAAAAAAAAAAAAAACATTGTTATAAGACATCACAGCGCACAGGTAACAAAATTACGTTTATATTTTCATTTCAGATGCCGTGTTTAATAATAAGTTGTATGCATCAATTAGAAAAAAAAAATGTCTGACTTATGGAATGCTGCAATTTCTTCAAAATCTAAACGTCTTAGAATACAAAACTCAAAATATCATAATTTTAATTGACATTAGCTTTAGTTTCGTACAGAAAATTATTATGTATTTTCTTTTCTAAGTAGGGTTTTTATGGGTACAATTCCCTCTTTAAATATTAGGAAGAATTCTTAGCTATTTATCATCATTTACATTTGTAAATCAAGGCTATAATTGAAAACATTTTACAAAAACCTATCTTTTTTTAGTCCGTAAAGATATTTTGTTACAAACCTTTTAACGCTGAATGTAAGATATAGTGGCATGAAAAATCTCTGTCAAGTTTCAATTTACAACACAGTTTGAATGGATAAACTTCACATCCTAATCCTTGTATCCGTGGATCTGTAAGTTCGTGACATTTCCAGATTATCTTAAAACTTATCTCGTCTAATTCTACTAAAATGTTCTTAAATCCTCTAGTTAAAGCAGTTACTCTTAATTTCAAAAAATTTTCTTTTATTCCTTCATTATCGCAAACATACGCATAGAAAGATATTCTTCTTCTTCATCTTCTTTTTGGTGACAAGTAAAAATTTTAATTTTCTTTATTATTAAATAATGCATGAAAAAAAGTAAGACGTACAGGGTGTTTTTTTTTAAACTGACACTGTTCAGAGCCGTCTGTAGCTCGTTCTAATAACTGGATTGACACAAAATTTTGTGAATGGACTAAGAAAACCATGGGAAAAAAGATTCCAACAAAAAAAAAATAGTTCCAATCACCACCGGTAGGGGGAAATGTGGCGCTGTGGTCATTTATGCAACTGGGAATTAGCATAAAATACGGGCAAAAAATGAAAATGCAAATTTTTACTTACGCAAGCGACAGTAGCGCCAATAGTTTAAGTTATAAATGCATGCGAAAAACACCGAGAAACAATTTCAGCTTAGGTTGAAAATGAATCTCACGTTACCGCAGCGCTCGTTACTTGTGAAGTTC
Source organism: Maratus michaelseni (assembly GCA_963931845.1). Classification (NCBI taxonomy): domain Eukaryota; kingdom Metazoa; phylum Arthropoda; class Arachnida; order Araneae; family Salticidae; genus Maratus; species Maratus michaelseni. The sequence goes on along the minus strand of OZ007598.1, from coordinate 110,387,403 downwards.
TTATATTGTAACCAGTACAATGCACCAGCCGCTCTTCGTTTACTTAGAACACGCCATAAACTGCGCAAAGGACCTTTATCCGTTAATGTATTGAAAGCAATGATTCTGAAATTCGAACAGGCTTGCTAGCAGTTCGGTCAGGCAGAGGACGTAAACCGGTGTCAGAAAAAGTGATAATGGATGTTTCAACTGCGATCAACGAAAGGGAAAGTGTAAATGATAAATAAATCGTGGCATTTTATCCAAATTATTAATTTTGTCTGTTTCTTATGGGTTTTTTTTCAATGTACAGCGCCACATTTCCCCCTATCGGCGGTGATTGGAACTAATTTGTTTTTTGTTGGAATCTTTTTTCCCATGGTTTTCTTAGTCCATTCACAAAATTTTGTGTCAATCCAGTTATTAGAACGAGCTACAGACGGCTCTGAATAGTGTCAGTTTAAAAAAAAAAACACCCTGTATTTTCATTTTAAATTGTGCTATTACTTTGTAGTGCATGCAATATTATGATTAACTAATAGGATAAAACATGCATTTGGGGCCCAATTCTTTGTATAATTCCATATATTTGGTGTGCTTTCTTTAAATATCGTAAATCCTTTTCCTTTTTTTCCCAATTTTTTAATAAAATGTTTTTTGGATTTCATATTTTAAAAAGGAAGAATTCCACCAAATGTTATGAATAAATCCTTTAAATAGATGAAAATAGAATTTTTGTAGAAATAATGTGGATAATATTTTATTCCATCACGAAAAATGATTGCTTCGACTATATCTTAGATAAAGTGAGATAGATTAAATTTACTTTATTGTAATAAAAGAAAAGATGTTTCTCACGATTTAGATAAATGTGTATTTTTATTTGTCTTCAGAACTAAGTTATAAAAAACCTATATAAGTATTATCATAGTTTCATCAAGGTTTTTTTTTTTTAATAGTTGTTCCATGACTTTTCAACGCATTTTTTTTTTTAACTGAATGAAAGTTATGATAATATTGAAAATAATTTAATTTTAAAACCGAATGATTTATTTGTATTTTTTCCGGGTAAAATTGTGTGTATGAATGATACGATTGCGGATTCCTTATATTACTAGCAGTTAAATAACAAATATTTTGCTTTGCATTTAATTTAATCTTTGTAATAGTATTAATCGTATACTTTTTAACTAAATTCTTTAGCAAAATGTTCTAAAATGTGTTTTTTTTTTTTTTAAATATAAAAAGGATAAATTTCTGCTGTCATATATAAGCTATGGTGGAAACCTGTGGAATAATAATTTTTTGCGCCTCGTTCGTATTTGGACTTTATAGATTTTATTATACTTTAGTTTTTATACTTCCCAGAGGCAATTTGTTTACTTTTATATATTTTTTTCTCTTTTTGTTTTTAAAAATTTGGCACACATTAGAAATTATTCAATGAAAAATGGTTCGTTTAAAGTTTAAACAGGTACTTAGAATAAATTATATTGGTAGATATTAAGCTAATCAGATTCAATGGTTAAAATGAAACGATACTTATTAAAACAAGAAATTCCTGTTGTTTAGTTAATTACAAAAAGGTAGAAAAATAATCATATTAAACGATAAAAAATATTTTTTTTTATTGTTGCATAGCTGGCAAAATTGCATTTTTTAGAAAAATAATTATATTATATAACCATTAAAACCACCCAGTAAAATGTTTCTTTTTTACTTTCTTCTACATTTACAAAAAGAAAGTATTGGATTCATGAAAACTTTCGACTTCCGGTTTTCAACGGATTTATACGTTTTAGAAGGTCCTGAACACGATTTGACTATTTTTAGAAAATGTCTGTCTGTGACTGTCTGTGACTCTGTCTGCCTGTCTGTTTGTATATGACAAAAATTTTGTGCGCTCTCTATCTCAAGAACTAATGCTCCAAATTTAATAAACGTTTATATTCAATTAGTCCCTAATATAATTTACTGCTGATTAGGTTTTGGTGAAAATCGCCCAACACGTGGCGCTGTTATGCTGCATTTTTCGCGATTTCCGCAACAGCTTTATCTCAATGCACTTATTTTCATCAAACTTCAGTTGCAGTTAGACCTTGACATACATAGATGCTGACTACGTTTTGGTATAGCTATCCCAACAGGTGGCGCTGCTATGCCACTTTTATCATTATTTTCACGATAGCTATACCTCAAGAACTAATGCACGGAATTTCATCAACTTCAGTTTCTATTAGACTTTGACATAAATAGATGCTGCTTATATTTTGTACAAATCGCCCAACAGATGGCGCTGCTATGCTACTTTTTTCACGATAACCATATCGCAAGAATTTTCATCAAACTTCAGATTCAGTTAGACGTTGACATAAGTTGTTGTTGATTAGGTTTTGTTCTCAATCTCCCAACAGGTGAGACTGCCATGCTGCATTTTGCAGGATTTACATGATTTTAGCATAGTTGAAAACTTCCCGATTATTTTCATACCAGTATTTTTATGTAAAAATATTTGTTTTTTTTTAATCGTACAATTTCTGCAATTTAATAAAGCGAAAATTTTTGTAAGATTTTACTGGTATTCAAAAAATCGGGAGGTTGACAACTATGTTTTAGCAATAGTCTTATCTCAAGAACTAGCGCACGGAATCTAATAAAACTTTAAATTCAGTTAGACCTTGATATACTAGGTGTACCGGTTAATTCCCGCTGTTTTACTTAATAGATGGCAGCAGCTATTAATGCAACGTTCAATCATTTGACATATAGTGTGTTTTGTTGTACTAACATAAGGCTTGAAAACCATAAATGTCAAAAGTTCTCAAAGTAATAACATCATATAAATATTCGTGCTCAAAAATGTCGAATTTCGTTCCTTCCATGAGCATTTGCGGACTGTGCTTTTGTTTCTGTTTCATTCCAAGAAATCGGCTGCTGAAAGTCATAGAACTCTTGTGAAAGTTCATGGTGACAATGCATTATCAGAAACAACAGGCAGAGATTTGTTTCGACGATTTAAAAGTGGTGATTACAGCGTTGAAGACAAAGAACGTCCAGGTCAGCCAAAAAAGTTTGAAGATCCCGAATTGGAAGTTTTGCTCGACGAAGATCCGTGTCAAACACAAAAACAGTTGGCTGAGGGCTTAGAAGTTTCACAACAAACTATTTCCGATCGATTAAAAGCCGATTAAAACGGCCAGAATGGGCTAGAAGACATGGAAAAGGGATTTTGCAGCATGACAATGCTCCGGCTCATACCACAACTTTGGCCACGGACACCTGTAAAAGCGCTGCGATGGGAACTGCTGCCTCACCCGCCGTACTCTCCGGACCTGGTCTCGTCCGACTACTATTTGTTTTCATCAATGTCACACGCATTTGCAGAGCAACACTTCGATTCGTACGAAAATGTGAAAAAATGGCTCGATGACTGGTTTGGCTCAAAAAACGAACAATTTTTTTGGCGAGGCATCCACAAATTGCCAGAAAGATGGGAAAATGTGTAGCTAGCGATGGCCGCTGGTTTGAATAATCCATTTTTATTATTTCCTATGTATTTTTAGCTTCAAAAATCAATAAAAAACAGCGGGAATTAACCGGTACACCTAGTAAATTGGTGCTGATTCTTTTTGGTGTATGCGAAACCTGTGTGAGAAGGTTTTGGGATTGACACATCCGATTAGTTCTATCATGCTATATATTTTACATGAGAATTTTTCTGGGTTTAGTTAATTAAAAAAAAAGGTTGAAATACATAGCAAATGACATAAAAGGATTATGATTAGGCTAAGATATGTAATAGCATTCATTTTTTGGAATTTTCCTACTGAATATTATATGGCTGATATAAACGCTAAATATAGTGTTCTTTTATTTGATTCAATAGTTTTCTTGAAATTTGTCTCAGACTTTTATATCAGCATACATTTTCAGCTATGCATTTAAATCCTTTTGATATTTAAGTAAAATTAACATAATAGTTTCTGATTTAATATACGAGAAATACGACAGTATGCATCAGGGAACTTGGAGAATACACATAAAAGCAGCGTGCTAATTCTAGTGTATTAAGATTATGGTATTGTTATGGAGTTCCTTTTATTCCATGTTTATATTACAAATGGTATTTGCGTCTATCCAATCTTAGAGAAACACTTACAGCTCTTTGTTTTTGATTTTTATGTTTACATGATGCATACATTGCACATGCATTAGAGATTTGTACAAAGTGAATAAGATTGTTCAAGGATATTATCTCAGAACTACAGAAATCTGCTTCGAGGAAAAGATTAGAAACAAAAAAGATTAGAAACAAAAAAGATTAGAAACAAAAGAATTGTATTTCCAGTGAAAAAGAATTCTAGTGTTATCAGAATTTTTTATTATTATACCTTTACAAAACAATGTTTTGCGGATATTTGACGTTATAGAAATGAAGAAAATTAAATCATGTATCAGATAATATAAAGATTTCTTAATTTTTAAGTAAAATTAACATAATAGTTTCTAATTTAATATACTAGAAATACGACGGTATCCATTATGAAATTTAGAAAATGCACATGAAAACAACGTGCTAATTCTAGTGTATTAAGATTATTGTAGTGGTATGGAGTTTCTTTTATTCCATGCTTATATTACAAATGGTGTTTACGTCCATCCAATCTTGAGGGAACACTTACAGCTCTTTGTTTATAATTTTTATGCTTACATGTAGCTTTTTAAATGATGCATACATTGTACATGCATTAGAGATTTGTACAAAGTGAATAAGATTGTTCAGGGATGTTATCTCAGAACTGCAGAAATCTGCTTCGAGGAAAAGATTAGAAACAAAAGCATTTTATTTCCAGTGAAAAAGAATTCTGTCGTTATCAGATTTTTTTTATTATTATACCTTTACAAAACAATGTTTTGCGTATATTTGACGTTATAGAAATGAAGAAAATTAAGTAATGTATCAGATAAAATAAAGATTTCTTAATTTTTAAGTAAAATTAACATAATAGTTTCTGATTTAATATACGAGAAATACGACGGTATCCATCATGGAATTTAGAAAATGCACATAAAAAAAGCTGGCTAACTCTAGTGTATTAAGATTATCGTAGTGTTATGGAGTTCCTTTTATTCCATGTTTATATTACAAATGGTATTTGCATCTATCCAATCCTAGGGAAGCACTTACAGCTCTTCGTTTTTTATTTTTATGTTTGCATATAGCATTTTAAGTGATGCATACTTTACACATCCATTAGAGATTTGTACAACGTGAATAAGTTAGTTCAAAGATATTGTCTCAGAACTGCAGAAATTTCTTCGGAGAAATTAAAGATTAGAAACAAAAGCATTTTATTTCCAGTGAAAAAGAATTCTAGCGTTATCAGATTTCTTTTATTACTACGCCTTTACAAAACAGTGTTTTGCGGATATTTGACGTTATAGAAATAAAGTAAATTAAGTCATGTATCAGATGAAATAAAGATCTCTTACTTTCAGTAAAATTAACATAATAGTTTCTGATTTAATGTACGAGAAATACGACAGTATGCATCATAGAATTTAGAGAATACACATAAAAAAAGCGTGCTAATTCTAGTGTATTAATATTATGGTATTGTTATAGAGCTTCTTTTACTCCCTGTTTATATTATAAATGGTATTTGCGTCTATCCAATCTTGGGGAAACACAGACATCTCTTTGTTTTAGATTTTTATGTTTGCATATAGCATTTTAATTGATGCATACTTTAAACATCCATTAGAGATTTGTACAACGTGAATAAGATAGTTCAAAGATATTGTCTCAGAACTGCAGAAATTTCTTCGGAGAAATTAAAGATTAGAAACAAAAGCATTTTATTTCCAGTGAAAAAGAATTCTAGCGTTATCAGATTTCTTTTATTATTACGCCTTTACAAAACAATGTTTTGCTGATATTTGACGTTATAGAAATAAAGAAAATTAAGACATGTATCAGATGAAATAAAGATCTCTTACTTTAAGTAAAATTAACATAATATTTTCTGACGGAGAAACCTTTTTTATGCAGTGAACAATCTCCACGTGCAGCGAATGATCGAAATAAGAACATGTTAAAAACAAGTTGGAAATTGTACGTCAAACGTTACAAACGAGGTGCGTTCGTACGCACGTTTTAGAATTAAATTCATGATATCCCGTGCGTAGAACGGGTTAAACAGCTAGTTAAGTATATATTTTATGACACTGTTCATACAAATATCTTAACTAGTTATATAAATATTCAGATATATATGTATCAGCTAGTTATATAAATATTCAGATCTTGATGATTTTTAATTCTGTGAAATGAATTATATCGTCTGCAGATTAATTTCTGTAATAAAATAAGTATCTCGGTCGCTTGACGATTTAACATCCATCGGAAGCTCATATAACAAAAAAGCACCGATTTAAAAAAAAAATCAAATTTCTTAATAAATATTTTTATTAATATCTCCTAAAGTTTTGATTCGATTTTGATAAAATTTGAAATGTCTCGACAAATTTATGCAAAGATAATATATTTCAAATTGCAAACCATTTGGTTGGGTAGTTTTTGCGTTGTTATATGCGGACGGACAGACAGACGGACGGACAGACAGACAGACGGACGGACAGACGGACGGACCAAACGACGACTATAGGTGCTACGTATTTATATAATTACGAACGCACCTAAAAACCAGACCCCAATTACCAATAAGTACTTCAAGTTCCGCAGCTGAAAAACATAGTGAACAAAACCAGAAACTGTCGAAACCAATTAAGTGAAAAACTCTGCAGACCTCCCTACTTCAAAAACTACAGCTGTTATCACGCGCGTGTGAACTGAACTTAAAGACATTCCCTTCAGAATCTAAAATGAATCCGAGCAGTTAAAACGCTCTTGTACATATGTGTTGTAAATATATATCTCAAATATAATGTAAAATTGGAGCATCTAAATGCAGTCTCCAAAAACGCGATTTAAATGTAAATATCTAGCCAAGAATTATAATATTATACTCAAAATGGATCTACTTCTTATTTCGTGCATCTCTACTTACTAATAATAATAGTTCTTATTACTTCCATATAGCGAATACTTCAATCAGTCGATAAGATAAATATCAGTGCAAACACTTTGGATTACTGTGGAAATATTCAGCGCATAAGGAAAATCTCAGGTAAGCTGAACTATCCTTCTTTACCATTATTAAAAGACGAAAACGTATACTAAAATATAGAAGACCAATTTAACTATTTATAAAAATAAGAAAATTTATTACGCTACCGACGGTTCCCCTAACAAAGATTATGAAAGACTGATTCTGAAAAAAGAATATTATCCCAGTATCAAAAACGATAATTTAACAAATTTCTAAAATATAATAATAAATAAAAGAACGCTAAAGAAAAAAAAGAAAAAAATGAATGCGATAAAAGAAAATACTCAATTTATTGAAAAACTCAATTCTATAAATTATAGTACATGGAAGTTCAAGATGCAGATGTTCCTGATTAAAGAGGAACTCGACGATATTATAGTACAAGATCCACCAGCTCCACCCGACCCCGCATGGCACAAAAGAGACCGCAAGACTAGAGCTTTAATTAACTTAAGCATTGATGATTCTCAAATCGTAAATGTAAAAAACTTAGAAACTGCCAAATTAACATGGGAAGCTCTGAAAAATATACATGAGAGAAGCAATTTATCTAGTAAGCTTTACCTGTTACGAAAATTATACAGTACTAAATTAGCGGAGGGCGGAAAAATGATCTCACATATCACTAATATCTTGCAAATTATAGATAAACTTAATGCCATTGGAGAAAATATTAGCGATTCACATATTTCCGCGCTATTTCTGTGTTCTCTTCCCCCCAGTTACAATACTTTGATAACTGCGTTGGAGGCGAGACCAGAAAATGAGCTCACCCCTGATTTTATCAAAAACAAATGAACGGATGAATATAATCGTAGACATGAAATGTCAGAACAATCACATAGCGGATATAACAACAGCGAGAGAGCATTTAAAACAAATAGGTTATGACACACGATCGACTGGTTATAGAATTCACACACAAGGAAAACAAATTATAATAGCGAGAACGGTGAAATTTCTTGAAAATGAAAATGTACACTCAGATAACATTGAGGAGATACAAATCACCACAAAAACATCCGATGACAATACACAATTACCGGATAGACATGAAAATCACTTAGAAATAAAACTTGACAGTGAAGAGACACCATCCGTGCCCAAACAGCAACCAATTGAACCAAGAAGGTCTAATAGGACAAATAGAGGCGTTCCTCCTGACATATATGTTTGTCTCACAAATAGTTCATCTGAAAACATTCCCGAAAATTGGGAAGATATCGAAAAAATGAAAAATACTAATGATAAACAAAATTGGATAACAGCAACACAAAATGAAATACAATGCCTAAGAAAAAATAACACTTGGACTTTAACAGATCCACCACCCGGAACAAAAATTATCGGTTCAAAATGGACTTTTAAACTAAAAAAGGACAATTTAGGAAATGTTCAAAGCTATAAAGCGCGTCTAGTAGCACAAGGATATAGTCAAAGATTCGGGATTGACTATGATCAAACCTTTGCACCTGTAGTTTCGCACGCTACAATGCGAGCATTTCTCATCTCTGCATTGCACAAAAATTTGAAAGTGAAACATGTTGACATAACCACAGCATTTTTGCACGGTGAATTAACTGAAACTGTTTATATGAGTCAACCAGACGGGTATATTAAACCCGGCGATGAAAGAAAAGTTTGTAAACTTCAAAAAGCCATCTACGGTCTTAAGCAAGCAGCAAAGGCCTGGTACACCAAAATATCGGAAACACTCACAAACAATAATTTCTTACAGAGCAAAAATGATCCATGTCTGTGCTTTAAATCAAATCAAGAAAATCCGATATACATCATCATTTATGTAGATGATATCCTGATAGCAGGAAAGGACAGTGATATCGAAGAAACAATAAACCAACTTAAGAAAGAATATGAACTAAAAAACTTAGGAGAAGTGAATAATTACCTAGGAATAAACATTAATAAAATCAATGATACCTATTACCTAAATCAAAACAATAAAATACAGGAACTAGTGAAAAAACTGAATTTAAACGACATGAAACCTCATTACACACCCATGATTGCTGGATTCAACAGACTTGAAGACGACGATAATCTTTTACCTAATAACACGAAATATCGACAAGCCACAGGCACATTACTTTACATATCAACAATCACGCGTCCTGACATATCCGCAGCAGTCAACATATTATGTCGTAGAAATGAAACACCACGCCAAAAGGACTGGACAGCAGTGAAAAGAATCATTTCATACCTTAAAACTACAGAAAATTTGAATTTAACTCTTAACGCAAACAGCAAGCCCATCCTAACAGCATACACCGATGCAGACTGGGCAGGTGACTTGAAAACACGTAAATCAACAGCAGGAAATCTATTCATGCTAGGAAAATCACCGATTTACTGGATTACAAAAAGGCAAAATTGTATTGCACTTTCGTCAGCCGAAGCTGAATACGTTTCAGCTAGCAACGCAGCACAAGAATTAAGTTGGATAACAAACTTGCTTAGCGATCTCAACATTCCACAAAAACTACCCATCACGATTTTTGAGGATAATATGTCCTGTATAAAAATGACTGAAAACGATAAAGATACTAAGCGATCCAAACACATCGACATACGTTTCAACATCATCAAACTGATGAAAGAAGAAGGAAAAATCGATTTACAATACTGCCCCACTGAAGAAATGACAGCCGACACTCTCACGAAACCCACTCCCAAACCTGTGTACGAGAAACACCGTAAGAAACTGAACCTTCAACCATTCCCCACACAGGAGATTACGGGGGAGAGACAGAGAAACCTTTTTTATGCAGTGAACAATCTCCACGTGCAGCGAATGATCGAAATAAGAACATGTTAAAAACCAGACCCCAATTACCAATAAGTACTTCAAGTGCCGCAGCTGAAAAACATAGTGAACAAAACCAGAAACTGTCGAAACCAATTAAGTGAAAAAATCTGCAGACCTCCCTACTTCAAAAACTACAGCTGTTATCACGCGCGTGTGAACTGAACTTAAAGACATTCCCTTCAGAATCTAAAATGAATCCGAGCAGTTAAAACGCTCTTGTACATATGTGTTGTAAAAATATATCTCAAATATAATGTAAAATTGGAGCATCTAAAAGCAGTCTCCAAAAACGCGATTTAAATGTAAATATCTAGCCAAGAATTATAATATTATACTCAAAATGGATCTACTTCTTATTTCGTGCATCTCTTATTACTTCCATATAGCGAATACTTCAATCAGTCGATAAGATAAATATCAGTGCAAACACTTTGGATTACTGTGGAAATATTCAGCGCATAAGGAAAATCTCAGGTAAGCTGAACTATCCTTCTTTACCATTATTAAAAGACGAAAACGTATACTAAAATATAGAAGACCAATTTAACTATTTATAAAAATAAGAAAATTTATTACGCTACCGACGGTTCCCCTAACAGTTTCTGATTTAATGTACGAGAAATACGACAGTATGCATCATAGAATTTAGAGAATACACATAAAAGAAGCGTGCTAATTCTAGTGTATTAAGATTATGGTACTGTTATAGAGCTTCTTTTATTCCCTGTTTATATTATAAATGGTATTTGCGTCTATCCAATCTTGGGGAAACACAGACATCTCTGTGTTTTAGATTTTTATGTTTGCATATAGCATTTTAATTGTTGCATACTTTACACATCCATTAGAGATTTGTACAATGTGAATAAGATAGTTCAAAGATATTGTCTCAGAACTGCAGAAATTTCTTCGGAGAAATTAAAGATTAGAAACAAAAGCATTTTAATTCCAGTGAAAAAGAATTCTAGCGTTATCAGATTTCTTTTATTACTACGCCTTTACAAAACAATGTTTTGCGGATATTTGACGTTATAGAAATAAAGTAAATTAAGTCATGTATCAGATGAAATAAAGATCTCTTACTTGAAGTAAAATTAACATAATAGTTTCTGATTTAATGTACGAGAAATACGACAGTATGCATCATAGAATTTAGAGAATACACATAAAAAAAAGCGTGCTAATTCTAGTGTATTAAGATTATGGTATTGATATAGAGCTTCTTTTATTTCCTGTTTATATTATAAATGGTATTTGCATCTATCCAATCTTGGGGAAACACAGACTTCTCTTTGTTTTAGATTTTTATGTTTGCATATAGCATTTTAATTGATGCATACTTTACACATCCATTAGAGATTTGTACAACGTGAATAAGATAGTTCAAAGATATTGCCTCAGAACTGCAGAAATTTCTTCGGAGAAATTAAAGATTAGAAATAAGAGCATTTTGTTTCCAGTGGAAACGATTTCTAGCGTTATCAGGATTTTTTTAAATTTTTATTATGCCTTTACAAAACTAGTCGTTGGACGCTACCGTAATACTTACCTATCGTGGAGACGCATAATATAAAATATGAAAATAAAACATTTATAAACTATTTATAAAATGCATTCAATTCGAATAAAATCGTGGCTTGATGACGTCATAGTCATAAATTTTAAAGGCTCTATTACTGAATTGCGTAAAAGAAACATCCTTATAGCTCCAAAAATGATAATCATATTAACTAACAGTTTACTACGCCGGACAAAGCTTTTCATTTCAAATTAAAATACGTCGTTAAATTTAAATTTGAATGAAACACAGGGTCATGAAGAATCGAAGAATGTTTAAAATAGGATTACAAATATCTCGGCAACTCATTATCCGATCGACTTCATTTTTTATGCAAAATTTATGTTTTTTATTGTCTTTCATATTCACTCTTTAAAATAAACAATTTAATTTTTTTAATCTACCTTTTATCAGAACGAATATTTCGAGAGTCCGAAAAAATAGTTTCGGATAATCGAGGTTACTGAAATTCAATAAGCTTCTTCCCATTATTACATACTATGTACATACCAAATTTCAAGTCTCTATCTCAATTTGTTCAGGTGATAGAGCGTTTACAGACACACAGACACATGAACGGCAATTTTTTTTTTCTAAAAATATGTTTTTCGGAATCTCCAGTGTCTGAAACGTGTAAATCCGTCATTTTTTTTTCGATTTTCAAAACGATTACAAGACTTACCCTATACTACTTATGATGGGTAAGTAACAACGTTTTGCGGATATTTGCCGTTATGGAAATGAAGAAAATTAAGTCATGTATCAGATAAAATAAAGATTTCTTACTTCAAAACTGCACTGTAAAGGAAAAAAAAATGACAAATGTTTGTTAATCTACGAAAATATAACATATCCACAAACAAAAATATACAATAATCTCTTCCGAGTTACCCATGATTCGCAAAAGCATTTTTTCTTTAGAAATCTCAGAAACCAATATATTTTCGATATTGAAAGACGCATTTATAAAAACAAAATTTATTTTGTTTCCGAGAATTTTTGGCAAGCGTGATTTGGCGAATAATTAAGTCGATCGTTTCTCTAACTCATTCACAATTCTAGACATGAAGAATATTTGGCGATTTATCAACTAGTGCCGGCTAACGGAAAATATCATAAAATTAATTTATAAATTTATGAATTTATAATTAGGTTCGAATTTAACTAAAAGATTGTATCGTCATCCGAAACACAACAGTTTACATATCTTTTATGATTTTATCGTATCAGAAAGTGAATCAAAAATTTCAGCTTTACATATTAAAACAAAGTAAAGTTAAATAAAACTGACTAAATATGAAATTTTTAATATCCTGTTAGTATTGCAAAGTGTCATACTCTATGCCTGTCGCATGTTTTTCCCGTTGTTTAAACTTTATTGGAGTTCGTATGGTCCTATATTTTTAGTACTACTGAATTGTAATCTTTGCCTTATTATAAATGAAATTTTTTATACAAGATTACTTTGGAAGAATAGTAGTATTGGATAGTATTGGAGTATATATATATATATATACAGGGTGTCCATAATTAAACGAACCTACTTTAAAGTTGTCTACAGACGAAATTATTGGTCAGAAAGTTGTGAAATTTTGTGAAGGACATAATGAAGCAATGGGAATTTGTTTAAGCGAAAAAAAATAGTTCAAAATTTCGCCACCAGATGGCGTTTTTAATAAATTAATCCCATCTGAAACATTTGGTAAGTCATGATAAACCAAGAACATTTAATGAATTATACATTTAGCATACATTTTAGACAGTTTACATTTTTTTTGCAACAAAACGTGTTCCACATGAAGTCCATCCTTTTCAGTTACCATCTGGAATCGTAGGATAGCATGTTCCACAATTGACAACAGTGTGTTCTGGGAAATGCTAAAAACATGTCGTGAACATGTCTTTAAGATCAGGTAAAGTTCTTGGTTTATCATGACTTACAGAATATTTCAAATGCGATTGACTCGTAAAAAACGCCATTTGGTGGTGAAATTTTGAACTTTTTTTTTTCGCTTAAACAAATTCCCATTCCTTCATTATGTCCTTCACAAAATTTCACAACTTTCTGACCAATAGTTTCGTCTGTAGACAACTTTAAAGTAGGGTAGTTTAATTATGGACACCCTGTATATATATATAGTAGTTGTTTTGGAGTAGTAGTATATATCTAATTCCTATTGGATGACAATGAAAAATTTCTTGATTTTAAACATCCATATTGCTTTATTCATAAGTTTTATGTTTTTCATTTCCAGAATATAATTTAAAGATTATTGTAAAAAGAACACAAAATATCATAAATCCCAAAATCAGTAGACATACTAACTGATTTTTCAAGTTGAATTAAAAAATATATATCATTGAAATTCTTTTTAACCAACCGTTATCGGTTTATTGCTATAAACATAGAAATTTTTTTATTCTCTTCAAATAAAAAAGTCCTTCCGGCCTCTATTGGGAGGAAAAGATTTCTTCCATAGTCCATGTTTTTAAAAATTCAGCTCATTTTACTCAAACATTCGAAGCTAAAATGCTTGGAGCCTGATTATCGAAGATTCAATTCCGGTGTTCGGTAATATTGAATTTGAATGCGAATTTCACCATGAAAGTTACAGCATAACAATCAGATTGTTTAAAAATTTCAGCCACCCTAGAATTTCAAACTGCCCTATCTCATCCATTTTTTAAGATATAGCCAAAACAAAAAATGTACCAGAATCCTTGTATCACGTTTTAACACTTAACAGAAACATTTTTTTCAATTTATAATTTTGTTGCACATCTTTTTGAATGTGTAAAAAATTAAAAATTTTAACTATCCGCCATTTGGAAACAAAATGAAGGATGAAGCTGGCCAAGGAACTCGGTCGAGACCTTGGTATGTCCTATACACATACTCAGTCACATCTCAATCGGTTAATAAATAAGAGAGTTACAGCATGGCATATATCAGATATATATGAGATGAATTATTCTAGACTCCGCAACCGTTGACAGGCCAGCCACGATCTCTATAAATTTACACCAGATTATAGCCATATTATTCCACCGCTACAAGTTACTGAAGCTGTTCCATGCTAGATGATGACGGAAGATCACAAATTATACTCCATATAAGCAGTCGCACTCAACCGAAGAAAAGGCAAAATAGAAGAATCCAGGTAATTTCTCACTAAGTAATAACAGCATTGAAGAGACAACTGTTTATTAGCAGTAAACGTTGAGTTAACAACTCCACTAAACCTCATCAAAAACTTGCAGATATTTAATGCATTAGATGACGGAACAAAGCTACGTTGTTGAAGAATTCTCTTACCGACGACATAAGAATTTTGACCCCCTAGTGACTGGGTCTAGTTGACAGTAAGAAAAGCGTACAAAATCTGCTCTCCAAGCCGGCGCAACCCGTTTTAAAGGTAAAAGGCGAATGAATATTTCCGCAATGCAGGGGAAGGACGAGCCAATAAGAAGTCTGCAAAGCCAGGGAACTTAATACTGTCTATTGCATAATTTTGAGGTGAAGCGGAAGACGCGGGAGCCGAAAGGATTGTGGGATATCGAATGAAAAATTAAATAGAAATAAAAATGGTATTACGAAATGTTCCAAAAGAATAAAAATTCAATGTCTCAAAATAAGAAGAAATTAAACAGGGGCTTTTTAGAAGAAGTGTTGCATTTAATAGAATAAGGTTTTTACAAATACGTGTAGTTTCAAACAGATTAAGATTTTTAGAATGATAATTAAAAGAATATTTTGATTAAGTTATGGAATAAAAATATAAATTAGATTTAAGAGATATTTTAAAAGAGAGGGAAAAATTAGAATGGTAAGAATTTGGAATAAATTAATCAAGGAAAAATGGCGAAATTGTTTTATTAATACATATATATGTAAATCAACATTTGAACGGAGGGTGCTTTTGGTGTCAGGGGGTCATGATCGGTGAAAATATACCAATTTTATTTTGGAATTGCTTTCCCCCGAACGGCTGCAATACGTTGCGTTGCTTATTTGTAATGAAAGCTACGTAAAAGTTAGAGTGAGTTTTTCGAAATGGAAGCTTTGCTATTATAGTTAACAAGTTGCAAAAAATTGTGGAAAGATTTTTGCGCGACACTTTCCGTGCTCGAAACTGTGAATAATTTTATTGGCACAAGTGACCTATTTTACACGCATTAGAAACAATATGGAAATCAATTTGTCGAAGATCTGCTGTAGCAAACTTTGAAGCTTTATACTTCAATAAAGATTTTTTTATGTTCTTGGGATATCGGTTAAATTATGTAGATATTTTTTAAAAGAAAGTTATTAAAAAATAATAATTATATTCCCGTCTTGGAATTGCCAGAGACTTTGGCTTATGAAGTGAAATGTCATTGAAAAGTAGTTCTGTTTTCATCTTCAAGTTGAGTTTATTAGGACAAATGTGATTTTTTTAGTCACATTTTCTTTTGCTATACCGTTCTTTTTTTACATAAATTAATGCTTTTGTAATTTTTTAAAGGTTGTGGGTTCACATTACCCGAGCAGGTGGAAGATACAGACAACATTTGTTACATTCTTAGAGTGTGACATGAATGATTCAATTAGCAACTTGCGAATTTGTATGCGTAAGAGTTTCAATTACATGCACGGATTGATAGTCATACAAACTATAGTCTCATAGAGGAACGTGGAACATTGTACATATATGACTTGAGTTCTCTTTACCCTTCAAAATAATATATATAATTTCTTCCTCACGCATAACATAGGTTTTTCTAGATTTAAAAAATACCAGATTTTAGTTTTTAACTTTAGTAAAATAACACATGCATTGTTAAAACTGAGAATTTTCATCCGTAACATAGGTTTTTTTCTAGATTTAAAAAATAACAGATTTTAGTTTTTAACTTTAGTAAAATAACACATGCATTGTTAAAACTGAGAATTTTCATCCGTAACATAGGTTTTTTTCTAGAATTAAAAAATACCAGATTTTAGTTTTTAACTTTAGTAAAATAACACATGCATTGTTAAAACTGAGAATTTTCATCCGTAACATAGGTTTTTTTCTAGATTTAAAAAATAACAGATTTTAGTTTTTAACTTTAGTAAAATAACACATGCATTGTTAAAACTGAGAATTTTCATCCGTAACATAGGTTTTTTCTAGAATTAAAAAATACCAAATTTTAGTTTTTAACTTTGGTAAAAAAAATATATGCATTGAAAAAACTGAGAATTTTCATACGTGACACAGGTTTTTTTCTAGATTTAAAAAATACCAGATTTTAGTTTTTAACTTTAGTAAAATAACACATGCATTGTTAAAACTGAGAATTTTCATCCGTAACATAGGTTTTTTTCTAGATTTAAAAAATAACAGATTTTAGTTTTTAACTTTAGTAAAATAACACATGCATTGTTAAAACTGAGAATTTTCATCCGTAACATAGGTTTTTTCTATAATTAAAAAACACCAGATTTTAGTTTTTAACTTTGGTAAAAAAAATATATGCATTGAAAAAACTGAGAATTTTCATACGTGACACACGTTTTTATAGAATTAAAAAATAACAGATTTTAGCTTTTAACGTTGGTAAAATAACATTTTCATTGTAAAAACGGAGAATTTTATATTCCTTTTAAATGCTAAAGGTGTAAATTAACAACATAATATAAATTAAAATAACTTTTATCAGTTGTTTTACATGTTTCGACTCTTTCCGAGTCATTTTCAAAAACAAAATGAGCATATTCCAAAGTAGCACGGGCTTTGAAGTTATTATTTCCATGTACGTTTTTGAAAATTACGCACGTTATCTATTATTTTTTACTTGGTTTGTTTATTTTCATATCTGTGAGCATGGAGTAACTCTAATGGAGTAACCATCCATAATAAGAGAAACCATACAGATACTAACACGCAAAAATACAATATGTAACGATGCGGCATCTTTTAATTTACCGAAACTGTGGCTAGAGTTACTCCATGGTCACAGATATGAAACTAAACAACCAAGTAAAAAATAATAGATAACGTGCATAATTTTCAAAAAAGTACATGAAAATAATAACTTCAAAGCCCGTGCAACTTTGGAATATTCTCATTTTGTTTTTGAAAATGACTCGGAAAAAGTCGAAACATGTAAAACAACTAATAAAAGTTATTTTAATTTATATTATGTTGTTAATTTATACCTTTAGCATTTAAAAGGAATATATTATTACAAGGTGTTATAATTTATTATACTAAGATTTTTTTTTCGCTCTATTCGTGTATAAATTCCTTCTATTCATTTCTTCTATTTTCCAGTTTATAGCTGTACGGTCCATTAAGAGATATTTCGATTCCCACCACGTTCTAAAACACTAAGATGTAGCTGTGAAGTTGAGACGTAAATCTAACCTAACACGTGCCCTCACTTAAGCAGGTTTCTCATTTTGAAATTTCACTCATCAATCGATTTTACAATTACGTTAAAAGTACTTCGAATGGTGTTATTAAATTAATACATTTCCGGTAATAAAATAATATCTGTTTATCGAACATTTTCTAGAAAACTGGAATTAATGATTGTTCTAAATGTTTCGTCATTAGAATAATGCCATTTAAATTTCACTTTATGTTTACAAGTTAATGAAAATGGCAATTAAAATTATCGATTTCTTACTGGCATAAAAGACACATAATGTGTTGCTACATTGTCTTCTACATAACGAAAAAGTGATAAAATATGTTAAAATATATGGACATAATGCCATCATGGGGATGCATTGTGTGGTACACAATGCCACAGTGTACATAATGAAACATAGACGCTTCAAACACAAAATTTTGAATTTGTACCGCTAGATAGTGTGCTGTTCAGTGATATTTTTTGAAGTGTTCGTGGGATTTATTTCAAGCGTAGATGATTCTTCGTTTCGAAGTTTCGAACAGAAAGTAATTTTTAACACTTTCCAACCTAGTTGAAAGGTATTTATGACTTCGGTTTGTCTGGCCACCTTGTCGTCTGTTCGTGCTCTAACTCACGTAAATATGCTCGGATTGCATTGAAATTTCTATATGTTATTGTCGTTATCTATAGCATGTTCCCTATTTCAACGGAAGTGTGTAGCACTTATAGTTTTTTTACAGGGTCACTCAAAAGAATTCCGTTACATTACGGTCAATGGAGAAAAATCATTTGCGGTTTATTTTAATGATGTTACACAATTTCAAACACATCGTAATTGATATATATTACTAAGGTGCATTAGAAGAAGCTTAATATACAATAGGGTGTGCATAGTACTTATAGTTACTTTACAGGGACAGTCAAAAGAATTCCGTTACATTACGTCTATTGAGAAAAATCGTCTGCGGTTTATTTAAATAATGTTTCACTATTTTAAACGCATTGAAATTTATATATATCACTAAGGCGCATTACAAGAGGCTTACTACAGAATATTGTGTGTATAGCAGTCATCGTTCATTTACAGGGACACACAAAAGAATTCTCTACTGTCTGTTAACAATAATTCCTGGAAGTGCGTTTTAAGTTACTGAACGACATTTTAAATTTAACTCACTTGTTGTTTATTACGTGGTGTGTATAAATTTTGTAGATCATATACAAGGGAGCAAAAAAGTTTGCGAACACATTTCCGTTTATTGACAGAAACTCCAGAAGGAGAATTTTAAACTGTGCTACGCGTTTCTTAATTGAACTAAAGTTTAGCATCCTATGTAGTATATATACAAATCTATAGATCATATACAGGGTTGAATAAAAGTACTGGGATATTTTTCCGATTATTGTATAGGTTGGAAATTCCTGAAATTATGTTTTTAAATATGTTATTCGTTTTTCAAATACTTTACATAGATGTTATCTATCAGCTTATTAAACGGTATGATTTGTAAAATTATTTTGGAAGCGTTGGAAAGTGTTACATAATCTATGCTTGACGCATGATTTTTCGTCCTTGTATGAATTGAAAGTTACTCATTTAACTTTATTTTTCAAAACGTATGACTTCATTCTAAATGTATGTCGTATACCAGTTCGAATATCATACATATGATACATTGTTTCTCCACTTACTAGCAAGGATTTAACTCAAACGAAGTCAAAGGAAGAAGTAGGTAACCATTTTGTCACCTTTTTAACATATGGGCATGGTATACAGTGAGACATGGATCGCTGCACTTAGTGAAATAATGTATAACTGTGCGTCATTAGAATTATATGTATATATATATATTCCATTATGAGTAATATGCTTTAAATATTACATTAACCCATTTGCAGCAGTAGGGAGCATATGCTCTAATGTATATCTGACATAATTATTGTTAGTACCAGTATCAAGAGCATTTCTTTACTGTTTTGTTTCATTTTGAGACTTTGTTAGGTATAATGTAAATCAACCATAGTTCAAAATACCTACTTTGTGTGAAATTCACAATTGTATCCGAAATAGAAATTGATTTTCAAAATGTCTCTGAAAGTCCCTGGAAAACTGGGAACACTGAGGTAGTGAAAGAATGACACAAAAGTATATAACATTTGTGAGTCATTCCATATCACCTGGTCTAGTGGGAAATGGCCGGATGCAAAGTAATGTCCCAATATACTCAAATATCTCTTGAAAGGATAAAGCTAAAATTGTGGAACAAGGGTTTATTATAAAAAAAAAAAAAAAAGACTATGCGCTATCATATGAGAGTGGTTGCAAGTTGCCTAGTGACGAAATTTGCAAAATGTCGACCATATCTCAAACGATATGAGAGATTGTGCAAAAGCGTCAATTATAAAGTGTTGAGTATCTTCGATTTAGTATGAAATGATGTCTTATATGTAAAAATAAGTAATATTAAAACAAAAAAATTAAGTCAATTCCTACTTAGGTAAAAAAAAATATTTTTTCCAGCGATCTACACGCTTCGCCAATGATGGTATTTATTCCTAAATTTATATCCTGCTAAATATCTTATATAAGAGAAATTTTTGAAATGTATTAAAAATTAAATAAAAAATAAATAGCTAAAATATCAAAAATTAATTGCTCGAAAAGTATTTATAACAAAATTGTTAGACAAACTGCGTTAGAAATGTAAAAAAAATGTATTTTTCTTGATATAAATTTCAAATATAATGATTATACCGTTTTTCAAATATTGATTTTCAAAAATTACCAAACTTCACAATGAAGTATCATAGCGAAACCTTCACGCGTAAAAAGATAATGGGGGTGTTCACCGACGAAGATCAGGTGGCGCGCGGGTGAATGGGACTAAAATATGGAATGAGTCGATACTTTTGAACATAAATGAAATGGAGTGAGTCTAAACTTTTGAACAGAAATGAAATGGAGTGAGTCATAACTTTTGAACAGAAATGAAATATAAAACTAAAATTAATTAATTAAATTAATTAATTAATGAATATTTGAAAAAACTATATTAACATCAATTGTCATCCAGTACAAGTTAAAAAAATGCATTTAAACTTGAATGGATGAATAAAGAGTATTTTATTAACGATTGAAAATTTGAACAAGATATATAAATATATAGAGGTTGTGAGTTAATAGTAGGAATTGAATAACTGTATTTGAAGCTCTGAAATGTTAATTTTTCGATTTCCAATCACCGGCTTAAATACGCCACTAAACGCTTTGATATTTTCAGAGCTTCTAATAACGTTGTTTTTACATGTAAGAATTCACTTCATACTAAATCGAGGATGCTCAACACTTTTGCTATTGACATTATTTAGCTATCTCTCATATGTTTCGAGATAGAGTCAACAAGTTTCAAATTTTGTCAATAGGGAGCGCTTTAACTACTCTCATATGATAGCGCATAGTAATTGTACTATAGGTGAACACTTGTTCCACTATTCTAGCTTCATTCGTTCATTAAATAATTGAATGTTTGCACCGGGCATTAAATATTTGCACCGGGCCAAGATCTGTTAGGCCAATTGACATTGAATGACCTTTTGTATTTTTCTCCGTATTCTAGAAACTTTGAAAGACATTTTTAGAATACTTTCTACAACAGATATAGTTCTTAATCTCACACAAAGTAGGTGTTTTGAACATTGCTCTATTTACCATACATCGAAGAGACCCAAGAAGAAAATAAAATTTTTTTGCCAATTAAAGTGTGTCTTTTCCAATGATATAAACAGTAATCAAATCAGAAGTGTCCCTTTTGAGATATGCGTTGATTTTATGAAAAATGTGTTTGAAGGGATTTCAAAGATCAATAAGTCGATGTATATTTAAGCAGAAAAGAATCATCCTCAGCAGCTCTATGACATTGCCATAGGTAATTAATTGGTAAACAGGCAAACTTTTAAAGAAAATTGTTTAGTAGTTGCTGTTTGTTAAAGTAAGAGTAAAATTCATCAAGGCACACCGTATGGCCTTATTTGCGGCCAGGTAATGATAAATGTTTTGATATCAGATTTTTTAACTCTGCAATTATGTTTTATAGCACAAAACGTTGTACTAGAGGATATATGTTCAATAAATAAGGTTTCTTGCACCATGAGCCATAAGATGAGAAACTTGGTGATTTGATCGTTTTTCTGCGACTGTGAAATACCGAATTTTGCAGAAGGACCCCTAGTCAACTAACTGTACTGTTAATTAAAAAATTCTTTCTTGAAGCATACTAGTTTTAAACTATAAGATATTTTCGTTTAACCTAGTACATTTTTCAGACGCCAATTAGCTCAGTGTTTAGCACATTGCGATGCCATTCTACAGTTACGATGTTAACCTCCTGACTTGGGCAAGGCTCACTAAACCTTTCGTCAATTCCCGGTTCATAAATAACTATCAAGCATATCGAAACTATACATGAGGGTCCCGTCTCTGGCTGATCACTTAATCGGGTCATATGCTATTTACAAGGTGTCCATAAAAGAACTCCGGGGCTTTAAAAAATCATATCTAGTTAACGGTATAAGCTAGGTCAGGTCAGTTAATTTAGAAGAAATCAGTAGCTCAGCAAATTTTATCCCCACCAGTTTCAGTTTGTTTTTTACAACACTATGTAGTACGACGCGTTATTGACCTTGAAGTAACGTAGCAGACGTAGATTCCATCATTCCATTCAGTTAATCCAGTGTGATGGCGACGGCACAACAAAAGGCTAAGTTTGTTATCTGGCTTATAGAAACTGGATCTGTTACCATTGTATAGCAGAACTTTCGGCGCGAGTATGGTGGTAATGCGCCTACGGACAAAACCATTCGTCAGTGGTTACGTGCGTTTAAAGAAACGGGAAGTGTGTTAAAATAAAACGTCTCCTTGTAGGCCACGAGTGTCAGAAGAGAACGTCGATAGAATCCGTAATTCATGTGAACGAAAAAAAATCGTTGAGACGAAGGCTAATAAATTGTGTGGCAATCATCACTCCAGAAATGTTGGCCAGGACATAGAAAGTGGTTTAATAGCGTTTGGATGTGTGGTGTGCCACAAACGGGGCACACATTAAAATCTTCTAAATGGTAAAAATCTTGATAAATTTACCTTCAAGTACATATACAGTGGTGGCCAAAAGTGTGGACATTTTTTGAAAGTTTCATATTTTTCAACTTTGTGTGGTTGTAGAATATATTAATTTACACTTAAATACAAACGTTTATATATCTAATTGAAGGTAATTTAATGTAGAATTTAATAATAAAAACAGTATTACAATATCTGTATTACAAAAAAAGTTATGCTCATTTTAGTAGAACAAACAAACACAAATCGTTTTGAATAAGGACGTGTTTTGTAATAAAAGCGTACTAGCCAATCACAAACACTGTTCTGAGGAGCAATCAAATGCCTGTAACTATAGTTTAGGTTATTTGGATGGTAAAAGAGTTATTGTTGTGGAAATATTTTGCGAAATGATGCATACTAGTACAATTAAATAGAGTATTGCTGTTTTTGAATATTTAAAGTCCTTTTTTTAATTAAACTAATTTTAAACAATGTGATCAACAAGAAGAACTAATTCGACATCTACAAAAAGAAGCCGAATTGTCATATTGAGAGAAAATGGCTTCTCTTATGCTGAAATTGTAAGACATGTTGGTGGTTCAGTGACTTGTTCTGGTGTACGAAAGTTCTGTTTACGTTATGATAAAACGAAATCAGTGGAAAATAAGGCCAAATCAGGCCAAAAAAAATGCACAAGTGCTACTGCCGATAGAAAAATTACAAGACTATGCCTTCAAGATAGAAAAATTTCATCAGATGCCATTAGATGTGAAATGAATGCAGCGGGTATTGCAGTCAGTTCAAGAACAATAAGAAGAAGGTTATCAGGATTTGGACTACAAGCTAGAATTCCAAGGAAAAAACTATATTTAAATAAAAGCAACGCGAAAAACGAGTTAAGTGGGCAAAAGAACACATTAAATGGTCAGAAAATCAATGGAAGTAGTAATCTTGAGCGATGAGAGTAAAATATTACTCTTTGGTAGTGATGGTAGAAAATACGTGAGATGTAGAGTAGGAGCAGCCCTTCATCCTGATTGCATTGAAGCAACTACAAAAATCCCAACAAATGTCATGATTTGGGCATGTATGTCTGCAGATTGTGTGGGTCGAATTCAAGTGATTGATGGCATCCTGAATGCCAAAAATACATCGAAACTGTCCTGGAACCAAAATTCATACCTCCCA
This sequence comes from Maratus michaelseni, assembly GCA_963931845.1. Lineage (NCBI taxonomy): Eukaryota > Metazoa > Arthropoda > Arachnida > Araneae > Salticidae > Maratus > Maratus michaelseni. The sequence continues at coordinate 110,363,194 of OZ007598.1, read as the reverse complement.
TCAGGGATCTCTTCCCCAACAACGCACCATTTATTTTTCAGCAGGATTCAGCTCCATGTCACACAGTAAAAGTATGCAAAGCATGGTTTCAAAATAAAGGCATAGATATATTACCATGGCCAGGAAACAGACCTGATCTCAATCCAATTGAAAATTTGTGGCGACGTTTGAAAATTCTTGTACGAAGAAAACGTCCATCCAATAAAAGACAATTTATTGAAGCTATAATTGATTCTTGGCACCATGTGATTACGAAAGATGAACTCTAAACACTTGTTCACTCGATGAAAAGACGCTGTGAAGCTGTCTTAAAAAATAAGGGTTATCCTACTAAGTATTGATTGTAAGTATCACTTTAAAAAAATGCAAATCTAAGATAGATCTTACTATTAGTTGTATAACCTTTTTTTGTAATACAGATATTATAATACTGTTTTTATTATTAAATTCTACATTACATTACCTTCAATTTGATATATAAACGTTTGTATTTAAGTGAAAATTAATATATTCTACAAGCACACAAAGTTGAAAAACATGAAACTTTCAAAAAATGTCCACACTTTTGGCCACCACTGCATATAACATTAACCTAATATTATGATTGAATTGAAAACATTTGCTTCAAAACACCGGAGTTCTTTTATGGACACCCTATATAGCATCTCAGATTCCATGGTTAAGAAATCGGAGTTGGGATTTGCAAGACATAATATTTCATGCATTTTAGAGTCATGTAGTTTAATTGTCTTTACAATTTAATGCATTTATCAATATCAATCACTCAAAGTTTTCATGAAAAGTTTCTTATATGTTTTAAATGTGACATAATTTAAACAAATTGATACAATTTAGAAAAAAATTCAAAATTTGTTCATTTGTTTCCAGTAGTACATACATAACTGAAACGAATAAGTATTTAATTGTTAAAAATAATTCATCGCTAAAAATTTGACAATATTTAATTTAAGGTTAAAAAATTATCAAATGTATAGGAAAGTAAAAAATGTATAAATAAAAAATAATAATACCAAATGTATTTTTTTCAAGCAAAGTATTACACAATGTTTTTTTATGTTTTTAAATAATTATTGCCGCTATTAATACTCTCATTACATAACAAAATAACTTTCTTATGATAATTTTTAGAAACAGTTTTTCTACTTCATTGCGTTTTATGAATGTGATAGTTGATGGAAGAAAAAAAGTATTTAAAAATATACGACGTTGCACTTTAATGACTAAAAACATAAGAAGATGGTACACATTTATTTATTTTTTATTTCATTAATGATTAAAAATACCGAGATTTCAAGACGAATGTTCAAAGAAAAAATATATATTTTTTTAGTTTATTAAAATCTATTTATCAATTAATATTATGTGCTTCAACAAATACAAGCACATATAAAACTGAGAAAAAAACGTGTTTAATTAAACAGTCAAAATAATTCGCCAACATTAACCCTTTAAGCGGTTAATGCTAGTTCAAAATTATCCCCCAAAAAATTCTCACGGCTAGCAAAAATTCCATTCAAAAAAAGCATTCTCGGATCTTCAAATGCACGTTAAAAATTTCAAAGGCGAGGTTTCTTTCCCCCATATCTAGTGAAAGATAAGCTTTTCCTTATTGTCCTGTAGGCGGGTCAGCAAAATAAAACCCTTTTGTATAGCAAATGCTTTCCACCTTTCCTGAGGGGGAAATATTTCTTTTGACATACTAAGACATCAACTTGTACCTGGAAATTTAGAAGGATAGAGTACAGAAATACTGTCGTATTTCATTTTTTGTAAGAATGAGTAGTCAAAGCAAATTAATAATTGTTTTTTGTTTTAATTTCCTCTGTTTACTTTTATTGGTAGTTTTACATTTACAAAATTTTTTAATATTCTCGTTACATGTACGAAGATTAATACAAACTTTATTTTCATTTTTTATATATTTTTTTAATTTTGAAATAAAAATAAATTATGTTTTAAAAGTTGCAGTATGTTCTGATACAAAGTTCAAAAAGTAAATTGTCATTTTAATAGTTTCATGTTAACCCCCCCCCCCCTCCCTTTTTTTTAAGAGGACGCAAATTGCAATATTTCTAAAATTGAGATGTCATTAAATAATTGAACAGCTGAACCACTTATAGTGAGAATGAATCCGTAACGAGCATTTGCTCGCTATAATAAAACTGTTTCAAAAGGTTTCTGGATTATAAAACATAATTATAAAATATAATTAATCATAATGTAATATAAGTATTACAAAACATAAGAACTAATTTTGTCGGATTCAGTTAAATTGTTAAATATTTTTTTTTCATTTTTAATCATTTAAATAAATAAATTCTGTCTTAAAAAAAGACAGAAGACGTCAGAACGTAGTCTGACCTCAGACAACAAATAAAGAACTTTTCCAGATACTTCATTCAGTTTCCCTAAAAGTGTTACTATAATTAAATATAACATTTTCTTCTTTTAATTTTTCTCTTTTATCTTTAATAATTCCTGATATACGAGATGGATGGACAGAAAAGAAACCTAATGTTTCAAATAAGCAAATAAAGAGAACATTTTTCTGTTTCTGTCATATACATACATATATAAAAATTGTTTTTGGCTTTAATTATATTTTATTATGATTTATAGCAATGTGTGGTTGTAAACAGGGCCATTTGGGGAGGGGGGGGGGGTCAGCAAAATCAGGGGCCCAGTAGTAAGCTTTATTACAAACCTTTGAGCCGAATAATAAAGTTTGTTAACTTTTAAAATTATTACTTTTTTAAATATTTTTTAATAATATTATTTTTTATTTTTATTCATTTTTTTTAATCAAAGATCAAAAATTGATCAAATTTTGAAAATGTAGGGATTGGGAAAATCTGTCAGGTATTTCTAAAACGTCTTTTTCAGAAAGTTATGAAAGTTTTCCTTTTATCGATGTAGCAGTGTGCAATAGGTTTATCAACACTTTAGCTCTTATATTTCCTATAATCCTTATTGCTTTCCATGAGATTTCTTATGGGTGGTTTAAATGGAAATTTCTTAAGGCTGTTCTGAAATCCAAACAAAGTACTTTCTGACACATTTTTTAATTCAATTTTATTCGCAAACGCATGATATTGGCAACTGTTTTTATTTAGAAACTATGTAATCGAAACACGTTTTCCATTTTTTGGTAAAGGTAGATGATTTATCAAAAAACACTGTCAAAGTCGAAGTTTTGAACCGAATTCCCGACGCGGCAGCACGAGAAGAGCGAAAAAAGTGTCATCACGTCATCACAATCTATTTACTAAAGAATGGAAAACTCATTTCGATTCCATATCACTTCCGTAGTCAGGCCTGCAAATTTTATGTCTTTGCGTTTAAAAATGAGTCAGAAATTGTGTCAAAAGGTTTCGTGTTGTTGAGCAGAGGTTATTTGAGAACCACCTTAAGTCTGTTCTCAAATTGGCTACTCTATGATATAATTTTTAATTCATTGCTGTTCAAAAAACGCATGAAACTGATAGGTGTTCTTATTCAGAGACTTTATAATCGAAAGACGTTTTCTATTTTTTGGTAAAAACAAAAGATTTTTCAGAACATACTGTGAAAGTCTACGTATTGAACTGAATTTCTGACGCCGCAGCGCGAAAAAGGAGAAAAACTGGTCATCACATTGCATGAATAGCTTATAACTCGGTAAGTAAACTATTTATAAAAAAATGGAAGACCCGATTTGCTTCCAAATCGCTTCAATAGTCAGGTCTGCCAATTTTATGCATTTGTGTCTAAAAATGAGCGTGAAAACGTCTCAGGATGTTGGGGGTTGTTGATCAGATCATACTTCTCATGTGCTTAATAAAATGCTTTTATTTTCCTTATCATAATTTTATAATTCAATGGTATAAAAATGTTTTATTTCACAATATAATAATATAATAAATTATAACACCTTGTAAAATAGTATATTACTTTTAAATGCTAAAGGTGTAAAATTAACAACATAATATAAATTAAAATAACTTTTATTATTTGTTTTACATGTTTCGACTCTTTCTGAGTCATTTTCAAAAACAAAATGAGAATATTATAAAGCTGCACGGGCTTTGAAATTATTATTTTCATGTGCTTTTTTAAAAAGTACGCACGTTATCTATTATTTTTTACTTGATTGTTTATTTTCATATCTTTGACCATGGAGTAACTCTAGCCACAGTTTCGGTAAATTAAAAGATGCCGCATTGTTACATATTGTATTTTTGCGCGTGAGTATCTCTATGGTTTCTCTTATTATGGATGGATAGTATAGGCTGGAGGGAAATATTATTTTACTTTCATTGAAATTTATTTGGATGGTTTCTTCTTGATATAATCTTGACAGGGCTGTAGTTTTTCTATTTTATTTAATATCAACTATATGCTCTTTTTTCTGCAATTAAATTCCTGCTGGTCATGCCTATTTTATTTCATTTAAATTTCGAACATCCCATTAAATGTTAAAGATTTTATTACCCATGAGATAGCAAAGAAATTTACTGAAACAACCTGAAAAAAATCATTAAAATCTCTTTACTTTCAATATGCCGTTCGTTAATCGACAAAAAAAAATTAAACAATTGCGAAAATATTTTAAACGGATACATTTTAAGGATTTTTATATCACTTTAAATACGAAACGGTCCAAAATTAGGCAAGTATTTTTCATGAAATTGTACATAAATAATAATAATAATAATAATAGTAAAATATTTTTAATATAATATAGACCTAATTTACACTTGCCAGTTCTTTTTGATGGTAGACAGATTATCCCTTAGACAGAATTTCGAAAAAAAAAATTATAGTTGGTTGTTGTAATTGTTATAATAATTATAGTTTTAAAAAAAAACTTAAGTATACTGAATAACTGAAATACATAGCTGATTTTAATTTGTATCTAATCTTAAGTGTAATTTAAAAAATATATTTTCTTATGATGTAATACAATCCAATTTAAATAAAGATTCTCATTTAAAGATAAAATATCTATTTTTTTATTTTTAAGAAAATATTTTGTAAACATAAATATAACTAATAAACTGAGAAAAAAATTATAAAAATGTAATAATTTAATAAAGTTCACATTATTAAGATTCATGTTTTATAAATATTGGCAAATTTTACGAGTGTTAGTAACATAATTTCAATCATTTCAATATATAAAAAAATTTAAAAGCAATTTCTACAAAGATTTAATAGTAATTCAACTCACTGCTAGAGAAAGGATTTTCTGAATCACCGAATTTAATCTTTATTTGTACATTATTTAAATTTTAATATGTGTTCATTCTTCTTTAGAAATATTTGCTGTATTCCAACAACTCATCATCTATAGTTAAAGAGCTCTTAAAATTAAGAAATTGAATTTTTTTTTAGTGTCACGGTTACTCTTGTATTGAAAGACATTTTGCTGATCAATAGTGTATCATTGGTGTAATTTTTTCAAGGTTCAAGAAGAACAACTCTCTTGTGGTTGTTTACTTTGATGGAATGAGATATTGGGCTGTCTGCCTAATTTCATCTGAAGCTTTCTTAGAGTATATACATATTTATATATATATATATACAATAATATACATCAGAGTATAATAGAGTATATACATTAATGTATCTCATCTATAAATATTTCATTTTTTTTGACGATCTTTCTTAAAACGTTACTTTTTTGCAGTTTTTTTTTTTTTTTTTTTTTGAAAAATAAGTTTGAATAAAATGGCCATCTAGCATACGGATAGGAAAGCGGCCAGCCTGTAATTTTTTATGGCAGTGACATGACTTGCACATTTATTATATAGATTAGGGTTATAACTTATATTTTATCAGATCCATCTCCGACAGACGTATCTCGAAAATTGGTTTAAAGTAGCAGCTCTGTTTTTTTTCTCCTATAAAATCTTTTGTCTGTGTATGAGAAAGCGAAATGCTATTCGATTGCTTAGTACCACAATCAGAGATTGCTTTGCAATTGTAGAAGTTAAAACACTTTCTGATCTTTGTACCAGTCTTTAAATATATATATATATATATATATATATATATATATATATATATATATACATACATACATACACACATACATACATACATACATATATATATAATAAATGTTTCAGACCAATTTCAGTTTTGCCAGACAAGTAGGGCTATCTGTTAAATCATGTATATTTCTGTTATTCGTAAGCATCCGCAAATCAGTATTGCTTAATTTAATTAATTAATTTATTTATTTATTTATTTATTTTTTGGGGGGGTTGTCCATTTTGTGAAAAGTAACGGTTATTTCTGTGAAATTGGTTATATTTTCGTAAAAAAAAGCATTTTGTAACGAAAGTTGAAGTCCAGTTTGTAAAATTTGAACCATGCATTTATTAGCAAAAATTTTTTAAAAACCTTTTGCTGAATTTTTTCTCTTTGCTAAATTTGTTTGTTTGCAAATTAGACACTTTAAAACGCTACAAGATAATAAATAAATAATAAATAGTTGCTTTTATGAAATAGAATTTTGTGAAAGGGTCGATTTTATTAAAAGAAATTTTGTGAAGGGACTTGTTTTATTATAAGAATTGTATGAAGGGCTCCATTTTATCAAATTGATTTTTGTGAAGGGTCCCATTTTATTAAATTAATTTTCATTAAGGGGGCTGTTTTATTAACTAGAATTTTGTGAGAAATTTTCCGTAAGGAAATTAAAACTGCATCCATAAATATATAAAAATAATAAAGCACGAATTTAACAAATATGTAACAGAATAATTTCAATTTTTACATTGCCAAATGATGAAAAAAAATTTTTTTTTCAAGTATATTTTGTTTGAAAACTGCATCTCACTTTACTTGTCGTTTATGGTTTTTAAAATAATTTTCAAGCATGTCTTATTTTAAAAAATATTTCTATGGTTTGCAGCCCGATTACAAAAGATTAATTATATGCACTTAAAACAATATAAATAGTTTACCATTTGTATACGGCTAATATTCTAGATCGAACTTAAAACTTCATGAATGAACATATAAATAAAACACAAATTTAACTAACATGCAATTGAATTACGCGCGTAAACCGCTGAAATTATAACAATGAAAAATGCTGCAATATGTAGTGTGATCTTTGAATTCCTGTCATGCGGCTAATACGAAAGTATAGCTTTTAATAAATTTCTGGACTTTTATTTAAATACATTATTGATATTTTGATACAAAAAAGCCCTTTTTTTATTAATGGGAAACTTAAAAAATATATTAAATAGATAAAATATATTAGAGTTAGAAGTAAATGTTTTTCATCTGTGTACGGAACTCGGGAAGTTGGATTCTTAGTTACATTAAAATAGTAACAATTAAATCTCAAAATCCTTTTATAAATTATCACAAGGCACTTATTCCTTACTATCCCGTTAATAATTTTACTTTATATATTTATGTATTTATTTCTTTATTACAAAGTGAGAAATGTTACATTTGACAGCAAAAGTATTATAAGAAAAAACTGATGCTGTGTATGCTTTCGTTTTTTAAGGTACCCTTTTTGTGGATCAAAACATGAAAAATAAAATGTTACTTAAAATGTACTATCTTCTATATTATTTTTTAACATACATGCATATCAAGAAAAAATCCATTCACCCTTAATGGACAGTATGTTAAAATTTTTAAATAACGTTATTTTGAATATTCTATTATTATTGGTTTTCAAAAATATAACTATTTGAATATCTTTTAAAATTTCGTTCTATTATTTTATATTAGAAAAACATTAAAGAAAAATGAATTTTAGATCTCAACTAGTTAATATAAATAAAAATGTATTAAAAATTTTAGTTATACGTTTCTGAAGTACTTGTTTTCTAATTGTATAATTACAAAATTATTAATTTTTAAATTAGTATGTAAAAACTGAAATTATTTAAAGAGAAATTACAAAAACATTATTACAATATTTAAATTCAAACATAATTTAAAACAAATATTTCATGATATTACATGGTTTTTACAATCATTGTAGTTCTAATTACTTCTGTTTATTTGAAACGTATTATTTCTCTGTAAAAATTTAATTTTATTCTATTCTGAACGCGACAAAAAAATTTTTTTCTTCTAATGCACAGCATTGTATATAACCGGACGATATATTTAATCTTTTGCAACAACATCTCCCATCTGAAGATAAACAAATTCCCACTTAAAAGTTTTACCTATTGTACATTAATCCTTTAGTGTACAAGCAAAGTGACAAGTACCCTACGCCTTTACCCGCCTCCATTGTCAACATGTCTTCTGCTCGGGGGGGAAGGATATGGAGAAAAAACACGGCTTGACCGATTTACGAGACGTATTTGGAGTGTGGAAAAACCCGCCTGGGCCTCTTTTGAAAGCAAAAAGTTGTGGCAGGAAAACCCGGCTTCGACGATTTTCGTGTTTCTTTCTAAAGACGGAAAAACCCGGTTGCGACGCTTAAAGGGTTAATTGCACGTTTTTTGTATCAAAAGATATGAATTAAAGAACTCGGAGGAAAGATGTAAAAAAGTCAGTTCTTTAATACTTAACTAGAAATATTATTATTTTTCTTATATTTGATAAAATAAGAATATCACTTAAAATATATCTAAGCACATTCCAACACAAATGAAAAGTGTTTATGGTTTCAATTTGTCTGTCCGTCTTCCCGGCCGTGATCTAACTCATGTAAATATACTCGGATGGCCATGCATTTGATATATGTCCCAAGAATGAGTGATGGATTTTAAAATTAAATAACTTGCAAACGGTGACAGATTATTAAGACATTCTTGCAGGAGGGTTATGTATGATGCCAGGAGTTTTCTTAACGTCATTTTAAATTTTAGTTTGAATTTCAAACAAAAGATGGCGCTGACAGCGATTGGCGCAAAGTCGAGGCCGAAACTGATGTCACTCAGCATTGATTCACCGCCCCCTGAATACTAGGCCAGCGCGCTGATGAAAATGGCGGCTGTCACAGAGGGATTTTTTTTTCAGCGTTCTGACGGTCCCTCGAAATTCCACACCAATAATTTCTAAAAATTTTCTTCGTCTTATTTTTCTGAGATCAAATAAGTCAAAGATAACTTTTAGATATTATGGGTGTTGATGTTCGAGGGACTGTACAAACGCTGGAAAAAAAATCCGCCTGCGACAGCCGCCATTTTTGTCATCGCGCAGGCTCAGTATTCAGAGGGCGGTGCATCAATGCTGAGTGACGTCAGTTTCGGCCTCGACGGAGTGCCCAAACGCTGTCAGCGCCAACTATTGTTTGAAAGTCTAACTAAAACAAAGAATCACTGTAAAAATGACTCCTGACATCATACATAATCCTCCTGCAAGAATTTTTTTAATTTCTCCCACAGTTTGAAAGTTATTGAATTTTAAAATCCATCCGTCATTTTTGGGACACCGGTATTTACAAGGGCGTGCTCCCTATTGAAAATGAAGTGTGTAGCATTTATATTTCATTTACAGGGAAACACAAAAGAGACCCGTTACATTACGGTTTAAGGGGAAAAATCGTTTGAAGTGTATTTTCATAATGTCACACTATTTGAAATATATGGAAATCGATATACATCACCAAAAGGCATACGATTACAGAACTATGAGTGAAAATTGCTGGATGCACGTTTTCATTTGTAATATGCGCTTTTCAATTTCGCAACATTTTGCATATCAATTGATGTGTATAAATTCTGTAGATTATATACAGGTTTCCAGAAAAGAATTAGGTTACTTTTCTCACTATGGATTTTAATTGCTTAAATTGGGATTTCAAATACGTTTCTAAATGAAAATGTTATGCGTTTTCCAAATTGTTGCTTAGTTAGATATCATCTTTCATTTTAATTAAACGGTGAAGTTTCCTATAACAGTATTGTGAATGTGTTGGAAAGTGCTTAGTAATCTGTTATTGACGCATGATTTTTCTTTGTTGTTTTTAAAATGCCATTGTATTGTCTTGCAATCGGGTTTGAAAACGCAATTAACAGTGAACAATTAATGTATGGAAATTTTGATTCAAATATTTGAAATATTTCTAATATAACTTGTCGGATGTGCCAATCTCAAAACTTTATTCTATCTAATTCAAGTTTCACACAAACTAAAAACGAAGCAGCACTGTGAAATAAGCTATTATTTATTTTTCCATAAAAAAAAAATCAGGATTTTTATAAAGTAAAAACATATCGGTGGGTTTCTTCGATTTTTAAAAAATCTTAATCAGCGTATTATTTTGCGTCTATATACCAATTTTCAAATTCGTATCTTATGTACATTTTAAAATATGTATATACAATTAAAATTGCTGCGTTAAAACTGCTGCTTTTTAACACTTTCCAACCTAGTTGAAAAGTGTTTATGACTTCGGTTTGTCTGGCCGTGCTCTAACTCCCGTAAATATGCTCGGATTGCCCCGCAATTTTTATATGTTATAATCGTTATCTATATCATGTTCCCTATTTCAACGGAAGTGTGTAGCACTTATAGTTTTTTTACAGGGACACTTAAAAGAATTCCGTTACATTGCGGTCTATGGGGAAAAATCATTTGCGGTTTATTTAAATAATGTTTCACTATTTTAAACGCATTGAAATTTATATATATCACTAAGGTGCATTAGAAGAAGCTTAATATGGAATAGGGTGTGCATAGCACTTAGAGTTACTTTATAGGGACAGTCAAAAGAATTCCGTTACATTACGTCCATGGAGAAAAATCGTCTGCGGTTTATTTAAATAATGTTTCCCTATTTTAAACGCATTGAAATTTATATAAGGTTCATTACAAGAGACTTACTACAGAATAGTGTGTGTATAGCAGTCATCGTTCATTTACAGGGACACACAAAAGAATTCTCTACTGTATGTTAACAATAATTCCTGGAAATACGTTTTAAGTTACTGAACGCGATTTTAATTTTAAATCGCTTTTTGTGTATTACGTGGTGTGTATAAATTCTGTAGATCCTATACAGGGAAGCACAAAAGTTCGGGAACACATTTCCGTATTATTTAACTCCAGACGGAGAATTTTAAACTGTGCTACGTGTTTCCTAACTGAACTAAAATTTAGCATCCTATGTAGTATATATACAAATCTATAGATCCTATACAGGGCTGAATAAAAGTATTCGGATTAATTAGATGTTATCTTTTAGCTTATTAAAGAGTATGATTCGTAAAATTATTTTGGAAGCGTTGGAAAGTGTTACATAATCTATGCTTGACGCATGATTTTTCGTTCTTGTTAACTCTGGCATCACTTATTAGGACAACCCTGGACTCGCTCTATCAGTGAAAGTTAGCTGTTCTGTTGACTTCGAAAATTTTATATTCATTAATGATATAATAATTAATAACTTCGGTTCTAATTGATGGATTTTTATAAATTTTGGTTTTGTGAAACCACGACTTTTTTTCTACCACCGTTGGCAAATTTTCGTCTCGATTTCGTCTTGATGTTTTTTGAAAGAGGCCTAAAAGTACTTAGTCCGCCATTTTATCTGTGTGAAAATTACAATATCGGGGTACCGAACGGAGAAGAGATCTCATTGGTTGGTGGTGATCATCGCCGCAAAAAATGCTAGGAATCGTAAAAAAAATTAAAAAAAATAAAAAATAAAAAATTTAGTCAAAAATTCCAACATCGGGCTTCTAGATGCAAAACTACATACATAAAGGTACCTTCCCACCAAATGTTGTAGCTCTGGGTGCAGCGGTCAATTCAGAATACAGTCATAACCCCCCCCCCCCCAACCCCCCCCCCCCCCCACACACACAGACAAACTTATTTCCTTATAATTATAGATAAACAATACATGTTTTCTTCAGATTAAAAATATACATCGTAAAAAAAAAAAAATCCAGTTATTCCCCCCCCCCCCCCCCCAAAAAAAAAGGATTTTTTTTTCAATTTTATATTTTTTCTTGTAAAAGCAAAATTACTTTGAAGATTTTATTCATTTTAAACATTTAACGATATCATTCATTTTAAAAAGTAACACTTCACTTTAGATTAATTATTTTTAAAAACTGGTATTTTATTAAAAAAAAAAAAAAAAAAAAAAAAAAAAGGAAGAAATTTTGTTTTCAAATAGAACTGAAAAATAAAGAAAATTTAAGCAACTTATATGTGTTTTGAAATAGTAAGTAGATCTGCTGTTGACACAATGATTATTCACTTTTTTAAAAATAAATCATACTTTCTACAAATACGGATTTCAGAATTTAAAATATCATTAGTATTGAATAAATTACTTTAATTGAACAAATATAATTACAACAAGAACGAAAAATCATGCGTCAAGCATAGATTATGTAACACTTTCCAACGCTTCCAAAATAATTTTACGAATCATACTCTTTAATAAGCTAAACGATAACATCTAAGTAATCCGAATACTTTTATTCAGCCCTGTATAGGATCTATAGATTTGTATATATACTACATAGGATGCTAAATTTTAGTTCAGTTAGGAAACGCGTAGCACAGTTTAAAATTCTCCGTCTGGAGTTAAATAATACGGAAATGTGTTCGCGAACTTTTGTGCTTCCCTGTATAGGATCTACAGAATTTATACACACCACGTAATACACAAAAAGCGATTTAAAATTAAAATCGCGTTCAGTAACTTAAAACGCACTTCCAGGAATTATTGTTAACATACAGTAGAGAATTCTTTTGTGTGTCCCTGTAAATGAACGATGACTGCTATACACACAATATTCTGTAGTAAGCCTCTTTTAATGCACCTTATATAAATTTCAATGCGTTTAAAATAGGGAAACATTATTTAAATAAACCGCAGACGATTTTTCTCCATAGACGTAATGTAACGGAATTCTTTTGACTGTCCCTGTAAAGTAACTATAAGGGCTATGCACACCCTATTCCATATTAAGCTTCTTCTAATGCACCTTAGTAATATATATAAATTTCAATGAGTTTAAAATAGTGAAACATTATTTAAATAAGCCGCAAATGATTTTCCCCATAGACCGCAATGTAACGGAATTCTTTTGAGTGTCCCGGTAAAAAAACTATAAGTGCTACACACTTCCGTTGAAATAGGGAACATGCTATAGATAACGACTATAACATATAAAAATTGCAGAGCAATCCGAGCATATTTACGGGAGTTAGAGCACGGACAGACGGCCAGACGGCAGACGGCCAGACAAACCAAAGTCATAAACACTTTTCAACTAGGTTGGAAAGTGTTAAAAACTGAATATCAAATCACAATTTTTAAGAAAACAGTTCTTAAAATTTTCAGTATCTTTTTAAATTAATGACTCTGTTAATATCCTTATTAGATTAGAAAAAAATATATTTCTAATGATTATCTCTAGAAACATTTTTTTTTTGCTTTATTACTTTTTTGAATGTAAATTGTTTTTGTAAAAAATATAGCATTTAAAAATGTAATACTATTAATTTTAAAACTAAGAACATAAAGAGATCGTAACGTGAATATGAAAAATATTTTTAATATAGTAATAATTTTAAAAAATATAACAAGATTTTTATAAGATAGATTTTAAGACAATTGTTCACATCATGGTAAAAAAAAAAGTCAAATAATCTAAATGTATTCGCAATTAATATTTAAAAGCATCGACTAATGAAGCATAAAGTAAATTGTTTAATTAAAAAGTTAAGGTAATTCACAAATATTAATTATATATTTTCTACATAAAAATATATAAATAAAAACAGAATTTAAATGCCAGTTTTTAAAACTTAGCGAAAAGTATTCTTTCTTACCTTCTAATTATTTGTTAAAATAAGAAAACCTCTAAAAAGCTATAAAAATATTTTTATGAGATTTTTTCAAACGGTCTTTGATTTATTACTTCCTTCTATCTTTACAAGAAGAAAGTATTGGATTCGTGAGAACATTAGACTTCCGGTTTTGGGCGGATTTATAAGTTTTAGAGGGTTTTGAACACTATTTAACTGTCTTTAGAAAATATCTGTATCTTAGTCTGTGAGTCTGTCTGTCTGTATGTGACAAAAATATTTTGGGAGCTGTATGTCAAAAAATTATGTACGGAATTTAATCAAATTTTACATTCAGTTAGTACCTGATATAAAGTGGTGCTGATTATTGTTTGGTGTGATTCGCCCAACAGGTGGCGCTACTATGCTACATTTTTCACGATATTCCCAATAGCTTTATCTCAAGAACTAATGTACTGATTTTTATCAAACTTCAGATTCAGTTAGACCTTGACATAAATAAACGCTGATTATGTGTTGGTGTCGATATTCTAACAGGTAGCGCAGCTATTCTACTTTTTCATGATTTTCAACATATCTATATCTCAAGAACTAATGCATAGAATTTCATCAAATTTCAGATTCTGTTAGATCTTGATATAACTAGATGCTGATTAAGTTTTGGTGTAAATAGCGCAAATTTCGATGGCGCTGGTATGCTACATTTTGTATGATTTTCACGATAGCTATATCTCAATAACTAATGCACTGAATGTTATGAAACTTCAAATTCTGTAAGAGCTTGACATAAGATGTTGTTGATTAGGTTTTGGTGTAAATCTTCCAACAAGTGGCGCTGCTATGCTGCAGTTTCAGGATTTACACGATTTCAGCGATATTCATATTTCGAGAACTAACGCACAGGATTTAATAAAATTTTATAGACCGGAAGGCATTGACACCACAGACAATCACCTCATCGAGTTCACGGCTGAAATTCCAGAATTAGTTAAAACTCGATTCACATATTAAAACGCAATCGGTCTGCCAAGTCATATCTTGGTGGAAAACACCTTAAAACCCGATTTTTGCGGTTGATTCGTAGGTTTACCATTGTGTTATCCTGCACCCAAAGGTATGAAAACATGGAAGACTGGGAGCAGGAACACACAATGATAAACCTACAAGCCAACCGCTACAATTGGGTTTCCGGGTGTTTTATTAGATTCAGTTAGACCTTGATATAAATGGGTGTTGATTCGTTTTTGGAGTATGTGAAACCTTTATGAGATAGAAGGCAGTTTTAGGATTAACACATCAGACTAGTTTGAAATCGTCTTCGAAAACCCAGTTAATGAGGCGTGCTGAGTAACTCTACCGACGAACCTTTTGATCAAGGAATTATTTTATTTGTTATCTCCACTGTTGTGAGTGACACATCTCATGCGATTCTGACAACAAAGTGATTGAAAACGTATGAGAGACACAAAAATAGAGTTCAGAATACTGCTAATCACGTTCACTAAGTTCCATCAATTGATTACGTGTTAATTACGAATTTCAACCAAAGCATAGGATAACAGCGCCCCCTTTTGAGTGACCAAAGTCCAAATTAAATTACCATCCATTCATGTATATGAAGTTTTTTTTAAATTCTGTGCATTAATTCTTCATATATAAGTATCGCAAAAATCGCAAACAACACAGCACAGCAGTGCCATCTTTTAGACAGTATATACCAAATATAATCAGCATTTGTATGTGTTAAAGTCTAACAGAAAATATGAAGTTTCGTGAAATTCTGTGCATTATTTTATGAGATTCAGCTATTGCAGAAATCCTCAAAAACACAGCATTGCAACACCCTGTTGGGCGATATACACCGAAACCTAATCACCCCTAATTTATGTTAAGATGCAACTCAATCTCAAGTTTGATCATATCCCGCGCATTATTTCTTGAGATAGAGCGCCCACAATATTTTTGACACATACAGACAGACACAGAGAATCACGGATAGACATTTTCTAAAAACAGTCATATCAATTTCAGAACGTTTTAAAACATGAAAATCTGTCAAAAAGTGGAAGTAGAAATTTTTACGATTCTAATATTTTCTTCTTATGTAGATAGAAGAAAGTAGAAATTGCAAAAATAACGTTTAAGAACATAAGTAATCACTCTTTTCAAAATTTTAATTTTCTGCTATTGCTATAAGAAACTAGTCGTTGGGGGCCACCGTAATACTTACCCATCATGGGTATGCATAATATAAAATTTGAAAATAAAACATGTGTAAACTATTTATAAAATGCATTGCAATTCGAATAAAATCGTGGCTTGTTGACGTCATAAACTTTAAATGCTCAATTACTGAATTGCGTATAAGAAACAATCCTTATAACTACAAAACTGATAATCATATTAACTAACGGTTTACTGCGTCGGAATAAACGTCTCATTTCCTATTAAAATATATCTTTGAATTGAAATTTTAATGAAACACAGGGTCATGGAAAATCGAAGAGTGTGGCAAATAGGATTATAAATATCTCGGCAACTAATTATCTGATGTACTTCATTCTTTATGCAAAATTTATGTTTTTTTATTGTATTTTATATTCACTTCTTAAAATAAACAATTTCGGAAATTTTTATGTACCTTTTATCAGAACGAATATTTCGAGAGTCCGAAAAAAATAGTTCCGGAAAATCGAGGTTACTGAAACCAATAAGCTTCTTTACATTATTACATATTAAGTACATACCAAATTTCAAATCTCTATCTCAATTTGTTCGGGAGATAGAGCGTTTACAGACACACACACAGACACACAGACAGACGGACAGCAAATTTTTTTTTCTAAAAATATGTTTTTAGGAATATCTAGAGTCTGAAACGTGTAAATCCGTGAATTTTTTTTTTCGATTTTCAAAACGGTTACAAGACTTACCCTATACTACGTATGATGGGTAAGTAAAAATTATAGAATTCGTATAAAATTTTATATCTGAAAAAAATAACAACTACAAATGTTTGAAAAAAATAAAGAAAACAACTAACCATTTAAGAAAATTTAATTATTGGTTTTGTTTTTAATTTATTATGACTTTTTATTATACTAATATAATTTTTAGTTCAATAAAGACAAGTTGTGATGCCAGTATTCATTAGAAATTCTTGATGACATTCGGTGGTGCTTCACGATCGAGTACATTTCACAAATAAAAATTATCACTGAAATTTAAATACAAATATGAATTTTTCTAAATATCTTAATTCATTTGAATTGTTAACAAAATTTTGTTAGCATGAGAAAATGAAAATTAATTTCCTCATCCTTTCAACATGCCTAGAAAATTTTCAACTGTGACATAATGATGTTTTCACTGATAAACTAAATTTTAATCAATTAATACTGTTTTTCATGATTTATTAATAATATAATTTTTAGAATGTGATGAAAAGCGAAATTAAATATTTCAGACTATTTTTAATTATTTTTCAAGAGTGATGTGGTGTCAACATTTTTTTTTTAATTGCGATGCAATTTCATTGTATTTTTAATTAAAAAAATATGATAAAGAACTTTATTTGAATAACGTAATTGAAACGAAGAAAATTGTAAATGAAATAAAACATTTATATAAACGTTTGAAAAAATAATAAAAATAAATAGTCATTCAAGAAAAATTAATTATTTGTTTGTTCTTAATTACTTTATGACTTTCATTTATGCTAATATAATTTTTTAGCTCGGTGACCTAAATCTATAAAGAATAAGAGTCTATATAAATATTAATTAAGAATTACAGATATTGAAACTTTACGAATAGTAAACAAGAGAAGCTAATAACTATCTCATTTTAAATTCATCAAATTTTCTTTTGCACAATGGATATTTGGCGTGAAATTAATTTTTTTTTTCATTGATAATATTATGCATGTTATGTTAAGATATATTTTTTTAATGAAATCAACTAACTGTATCTAAGACCTTTACCTGTTTTGAAAGTCCTCCATTAACTTTTGAATAAACAATACCCATTTTGGTGAAAACTGAGGTATAATTGTATTTATATCAAGCTTTTTCGTAGTATGTCTAGAAGCTGCTATTGTAATTTGTGTCTTTGATAGGATCGATAGCTGGGTCTTTCGATAGTCCCGTATATTTAATAGGGTCGACAGCTGTGTCTTTCGATAGTTTCGTATCTTTGGTAGGATCGATAGCTGCGTCTTTCGATAGTTCCATGTCTTCGATAGAGGACCAAAGTAGACCTCGTTGAACTTTTGTGAACAACTCGTTGATGATTTTAGAGTAGGCGTGAGAAAATTTGTATTTAATTCCTTTTACTTTTATTTGATGTTTTTTAAAAGCCCAATCATGAAGTTCATGCATGTTTTTATTGAACAGTTTTTGTGATTTCTTAGAAAACATTTAATAATAGAAGTCTTGAAACTATCTTTTGGATTAAGGAAACTGATTCTTGTGTTACATTGTTCTAGATTAAGTGTACGAAGGGTTTACACGTCCACCACTGAATCTTGTTATTTCGAAGTGCAACCTCTGATCAACTGTCACACTACCGTTTTTTAATAATCTAAACACCGACCAAAAAAAAAAAAAAGGTTCTCTACGCTTTTATAGAAATAATAAATTAGTGAAAATAGAACTTCATATATACCGCGCATGTCTTTTAAAAAATCCCTAAAAAGCCTTAAATTCCAGGCCGACAAAATTGGTGTTATCCTTTGAACGGAGTTTTGCAATTGTTTAACAAATCTAATATTTTATACATGTTTAATAGTACTAGTCAGGGCTTGACAAATACGGTCGCCAGGTTACCACTGGCGACCTAATATTTTAATCTGGCGAACAAGTTATTTAATCTAATGGGGTTTTTCTTGTTGTTTCTTTTTTGTACAAAAATTGACCTAAACTTTCTTGAAATGAACACAAATGCCATCCCCCTTCCCCCTTTCCCAATATTAAAAAATAAACTTTGAAATTCATACAAAAAATATTTTTTTTTTTTTTTTTTTTTTTTTTTTAATTTGGCAAAAATAAGTTCATCAAATGTAAATTTTAAAATAATCAAATCAGAATTATTTGAGACTTCGACAGAAAAATAGGCAAAAACTTGTTTTCCTGCTTCATTATTTCGTCGATGCGCTCTTCAGTAGATATAGATTTTGCAGCATTCAGCTATCCGGACATTTGAAGCTTTCAGCAATCAGCATTTTCCTATCATGCCGATTAATTCACTCTTTACAGTATTATTTATTTTTTTTTGAAAGTTATATGATTTTTATAACTTTCATTAGAAAACTTAGTTTATATTATCTTTCTAAACTATCTAACTAATAATTCTAAGCAATTCCTGATATTATTTTTCCTCAATTAATACAGAAAAACTTTTGTAATTTTTGAAAATTAATGACGAGGAAGGAGGGGGTGGTAAAAACTTTTTTCTGCTACCAGATTTTATCAAATTTGTAAAGCCCTGGTACTAGTGTTGCCAATTCCACTTTCACAAAATGCGGGACAGTGGCTTCTAAATCGAAACATATAAATGCAGTAAATTTTATGAAAGCGTAACTTGTCTGTAACAGAATCCTGCCGTAAACTTAAAATAAACAAAATCTTTGAGAAAGAAATAATTTATCAGCTATAATGGCTTAGAGCTCATTACAATATTACATTGTAATAAGCTGCATGGTTTATTCTCGATTATACCTGAAACAAACAAACAAACAAACAACGACAAAAAATAAACAAGAAAAAAATGTAATTTGTTAAGCATAGTCTCTGTCTACTTTATGTAAACTTAATTATTGTCTTAACTAAGGGTTAGAAGTAGCGCGCTACAAGTAGCGAAGCTACTGTAGTCGCTACTTTTTACTGTAGTTTGTAGTGTAGCGCGTTACATTTTTTAAACAATGTAGTATAGCGAGTAGCGCGATACGAAAAATCCGTAGTTTGTAGCGAGAACCGACGCTACTTTTAATGCTACTTCAAGAGGAAAAAAAAGTGCTATTCTGCAAATCACGTGGTCGAAATTCGCTTCTTTTGTGCAGAATTTGTTCTGCTCAAACATTTCCGAATCGCAGTGGCAAATCTCAGCTGCAATGTATAGCAACGCATCGCATGAAGTCAAGATTTTTTCCATTGACACTTCCTGCTGAAATCAAGTACTAACCCACCAAAAGATTTAATTTTCTTGTTGGCAACACTTGTCTATTTACTTGTTAAGAAGTCTTCATGTTTTAACGCTGGGTTTCTTATTATTCGGAATTACACCTTTTACAGATTTATTTATTGTTTGCATTTAGGGTTGTTTTTCTGTAATTTTCTAGATTGTAATATCTCTCTTAATTTTGCTATGAAATTTGTTGTGTGTATAAACTAGCGTTTTCGAGACGAATAGAAAACATTTCCTTGTATGGTATTTTTCTTAATTTTTAATGCCCTCGGTTATGTCGCATTTATTTAATTGTATCTCGGTAGACGCGATATGACGAGGGGTCACTTTATTATTTAATCCGTGTCTTCAATTTCTAGTGTAAATTAAACACTTTGACAAAATTTGAAAGTAGCGAAGTAGTGACTACTTTTGAAAAGTAGTTTGTAGTCGCTACTTTCTAAAACAAGTAGTTGTAGTTAACTACGTTTTCGACAAAGTAGTTGTAGATGTAATTCGCTACAATAAAAAAGTAGTTTTTCCGACACCTGGTCTTAACCTTTACATATCCTATAGACGTTTTAATCTTTTCATATTCTGTCATTCGTGTTGGTTTCCAATCTTAATGAAATAAATTATTTTAATTACTTTGTTTTTTTTATTGGAACAAAATTTCATTGGTGATAATCAAGGTATACTTTAGTAGTTACTTGTTCAGTGAATAGTGGATCCTTTAATGAATTTTTAAGTAAGTGCATAATTTAAATATGAAATGCCAACCTTGCATTTATAAGCCCCTTCATTACTTTGTTTCTATCTCAGGTTGTCAAATGTAATCAAATGTAATCAAATAATCATGATTGAGATTACACATTATTAATTTATAAAAACAGTTTATTAATCTATATCATCCCTTATCAATAAAAATGATGTTTTTTTCTGATTTATTTTAAATCTGTAATTTTGATTATCGATTACAAAATGTAACCGTAATCTGTAATTGTTAATCAGGTTATATTTTGCCCAACACTGTTGTCTAGACATTATCTACAATTATTCTATATTCAGCTAATCACTTTACTGTTCATTACGATATATTTTGCTGCACATCACGTTCTAAAACACCGTGATTTAGCCTTGACGCTGATACTTAAAGTTATCCTCAGATGTATTATCATTAAAGAAGGCCTCGCAGCTGGAAATTTCCCTCAGTAATTGATTTTATAATTACGTGAAAACTTCTCCGAATTATGTACTTAAAATATTTCACTTGCAGAATCACACCTGTTTATTAAATATTTTCAAGAAATTTGGAAGTAATAATTATACTAGCTTTTCTATAATTACAATACTGTTTACTCAAATTTACGTTTAAGTTCATACCATATTCATTTTAAAGTTTTAATTTATTGATTTTTGGTTGAGACGAGATGCATACATTATAGTAAGTTAAACCCGTTTTTCAAAATTATTTTGTTCATTTCAAATAACTGTGTAAATAAATTTAAATTTATTTTTACTAACGACGCAATGGCTTGTGTAAATTTTACCTAAAAACTTCGAAAATTCCGAGCACATAATTATTTATAGGGGAAAAAAAATCAGTTTTCCACTTTTAAAACAAAAATAAATAAAAAGAAAATAAAAGCTATAAATTTTATCGACAATATTTCAAAAATTTCGCACATATCATTATTTGTCTTTCTATATTAAAACTAGTCGGATATGCCAATCTCAAAAATTTCTTCTATCTCACACAGGTTTTGCATACACTGCAAAGAATCAACATCAATTTATATCAAGGTCTAATTGAATCTAAAGTTTTATAAAATTCCGTGCATTAGTTCTTGAGCATCACTAAAATCGTGTAAATCCTGAAAAATGCAGTATAGCAGCGCCACCTGTTGGGAGATTTACACTGAAACCTAATCAGCAACAATTCATGTCAACATCTAACTGACGCTGAAGTTTGATGAAATTCTTTGCAATAGTTCTTGAGATATAGCTATTGCGAAAATCTTGAAAAATGTAGCATAGCAGCGCCACCTTTTGGGTGATTTACACGAAAAACTAATCAGCACCAAATTTCCCGTAAGGCATGGTGACGTCACGGCGACGTCACTGTGAAGTCACACTGTGACTTTGTGACCGTCGTCTTGACGTCAAGTGACGTCGATGTGAAGTCATTGTAACCTAAATGCGAGGTCGTTATGGCCGTTTTCAAGGCTTTCTGTGACCTCACAATGTGACTACTTTGTGAAGTCACCGTGCGGCTTCAATGTGAAAAATGTGACGAATCTGCATCGGATAGGGTGACCAGATTTTACCCGAATACTATACGGATTGTTCGGATCAAAATTTTTTTATGGTTCAAGTTTGTGACGTTTGTGACGACACTGCACCGGGTCGGGTGACCAGATTTTACCCGAATCCAATCCAGAAACTTCAGATCGATCTTTTTGGATTTGTTTGGCTACAGAATATATTTGGATTAGTTGTCGTGTGACCTGATTTTCGTGAACCCGATCTGACCCGAGTCGGGTATAATATTTTTACTGTAAGTCTTGTTTGGAATAGAATCTTGTATACGACCGAGTAACCAGATTTTATCAGAAATTGTGTTACGATACAATTTCTGATGTCGGCTCGGATCTAGAGTCATACACGAATCCGGTTATATACTTCTTGAACATGATTGAATGTCTACTTGAACATGAATGATGGTTGACTGAAACTATATTTCGATTCAACCCGTATTCTTACCCTAACCCAACAACAACAACAACAAAAAATCTGTAAGCCCACAACCCGACCGAACCTGTTAAATGATTTCGCATAGATTCGGATAACAAGATTTCACCAAATACGGATAAGATCGACGATAAGGATTGGATCGGCAATCATTTTTATTGATGCAGCTCGTATTCAAATTAAAACTTTACATCTGATTATGAAACCGGCTAATGTAGCCGTTAAGCAAGAAAATTATAAATGTAAAAAACGCATACTAATATAAAAATAATAGATGAATCCATTAAAAATTATAATAAAAGTAAATATTTCAATAATATGAAATTCTATTATGCAAATAATAACTATTTATATTAACTTCTACATCCATTTGTTTTATGTAACCACCAAAAATATGGACAATAATTAAAACTATGCTATTTTGCTGTTAAGTATTGAAGTTTTTAAATGTGTATACTTTGCCATATTTCCCCTCGCTCAGTGTCAGGAAACTTTCTGACACATTTATGAACAAACTTTTAAACGCATGGCACTTGCATGCCTGATTATTAAAGCTATTTGGAATGAATAGCGTTTTCCATTTTTAGATAAATGTAATACTTAAGATCAATTTCGATCACGTTTTACCGGTTTCTGACGCTGCGCGTCGGAAATTTGGTTCAAAACACGACTTTGATAGTGTTTTCTGAAACATCATCTGCCGTTACCAAAAAATGGATAACGCCATTCAATTATATATAGAGTAGATGTGCCAGTAATGGACACCCTTAAGGAATTTCTTTAAAAATTATTTTTTAATTAATAGTTATAATTGTTATATTCAACATTTTTTAATATTATATTACTCTACCAACAATATTTAACCATGCTCATAGTCACATTTCCCAATGTGAATCGAAATTTAATTGTAAATAACAGAAATAAATCAAAACACCCTAAATTCCAGTAATGGACACCTCACAAAAGTAATAGATAATTGATATTATGATTGTATTTAAAACTGGAATTTAAAGATAGCATATTAATGAAATAAAAAAAGCTGATTTTTTATTGGTTATTTTTTTATAAACCAAAAACATTGAAGGTGTCCCATTACTGGAAGGCGATCCGTTACCGGTACATCTACCCTATTCTGAATAAGAAGCCAATTTCATGTATTTCCGAATAAAAATGAATTCAGAAATATGTCAGAAATTAGCTATTTTGGATTTGAGAACAACTTTAAAGAAAATATAAGTATACATTTTAAAATAAGCATTCTGAAAAATTTATATTAGGAATCAATTTAAATAATAGATATACCTATTGTGCGATATTATTAAATAATAAACATTGTATCAAGCAGTAAAACAGTTTTCGTTGTAAATGAAATATAGAACTTAAGATCATAAATGCCAAAAAAAAAAATTATATATTTTTTTCTTTACAAATTATTTTATTTATAGTTTTTGATAGAATACTAAATGCAGAACTTAAATATCAATTTTTACAGTAAAAACATTCGATAACACAACTGGAAAATTTACCTTAACTAAACAGTTATTTTATTGTTTCATCAATATTTATTATTTTTGTGCACCTAACATTGACATATCTCGACAAATAAATTATTCAATGCATTAAATTGTCACATTTTTTTCAAATATACCGGGAAATTATTTCTGGGAACCTACACTAGCAACGAAATTATCAAATTGCAAATCAAATATTAATAGTTTTAAAAATTGCAATGTTTTTAATTATAATGAATAACTATGAAAATTGAACTAAGAAACGCAAAATATTAAATAAATTCTTCATTTTAAATAACACTTTACATTTAGAATACATATTGTTAGTAAATACTTTAAGCTTTTTTCCAAACAGTCTATTTAAAAAAAAAATTAAAACATTAAAGATAAAATTTAATACAAGTGATTTTTTAAAAGAAAATTTAAACATCTTAACTTTTAAATAATACAC
The DNA here is from genome assembly GCA_963931845.1 of Maratus michaelseni. Classification (NCBI taxonomy): domain Eukaryota; kingdom Metazoa; phylum Arthropoda; class Arachnida; order Araneae; family Salticidae; genus Maratus; species Maratus michaelseni. The sequence goes on along the minus strand of OZ007598.1, from coordinate 110,338,552 downwards.
TATTAAATGTACTAGTACTAAACATGCACTATTAACAAAACTGCGAAGACATTAAAAGTTACCTGCTGATCTATAGGTAAAGGGGTTACGATTGAATGCTCCTTATCTGCTTCACTTTCATTGAAAAATTAGACTGTAAATCCACTACAATATTTTTCAAATTATTCCAGCAGAAGAGGTGTGTTCATAGATCTGAGAAATTAAATATCACCCAGGCCTTATGAACGCACCCGGCTAGACACAGGGAGATGTTAAAATTGATGCTTTACTTTAAAATGGAGATTAAAACGTTAATTTACTTACACAGTATAAATCTACAAACTTAAACGAACGCAACACACGCTAATCCGAACTTCGAATGAGAAAAAATCGTCTGCCTTCAATATGCGCGCGCAGTATTGTTTAAACACAACAAAATAACAACTAGCAGATGTTTCCAACTTTACCGCAAATGATATAGGAAGAAAATAATTTAAATAAAGACATTTCAAAACCTTTATAATTTATATGGCTGAAAAATGAACTTCTAATGATGCTATAATATTCTTTTTTTATATGAGAGAGTTTTGTATTCTTAGAAATAAGCTGTGAAAAATTACATTTTTATATATTTTTTAATCCATTGCATTTGCGTCAAAAGTGAAGATTAAATTTTAAATAAAAATTGATTTAATAGGCTTTATAAAGTAATTTCGATATAAATTTAAATTGCAATCAAATTTCCTAAGTACAAATTTTTCATTTTTTACACTCTATCAAAAAGAGCAATATATTTAATAGAGGTGACATCTTACTAAGCACTGGCCAATTTTGGATAAATTGCTATAGGAATGACATATACTTTATAACGTGTTTTTAATTCATTTTTGCTCGGAAATACACGAAATTGGCTCGTGGTTTTATTCAGAAACTATGTTATTGAAAAACCTTTTCCATTTTTTGTTAAAAGCATAAGATTTTTCAGAAAATAATGTCAAAGTCGGCGTTTTGATTTAAATATCCGACGTGACAGTGAAAGACAGGAGAAAAACTGGTCGTCACGTGACACGAATTGCTTATAACTCGATAAGTAAATAAATTTCTATTTAAGGATTTTTGTATTATATAGTATATTTTGTTAAATTTCATGAAAATGGTAATGAAAATTGCAAAAAGTTATCTGCCTCATATATGTAGACAGATATTTATTTATTATTTTATTTTGGAAATACTCAATATATTTAAATAGTGTGTGACAATATTTTTATTAATGATTTAGGTACATGACATAATTCAAATCTATATTTTATGAGGTTATTTTTCCAAATTCACTCTCCGATCACACCGTGAAGTCACAGAGTGTTGGCATTTTGGTCATAGGTTTTACGTGACTTATGTGACTTGCAGTGACGTCATTGCAACGTTACAAAAAATTTTAAAGCTGTCAAAAAGTAAATTTCTTTATGCCATAAGATGTTCTAAAGTTTATTTTAAGTTTTCTTTAGATCTCCAAGACGTTCACATTTTGGTCACAGTGTGACGTTTCAAAGTGGTGGCATTTTCTTCACAGATGTGACGTGACGTACGTGACTCACAGTGACGTCACAATGACGTCACTGTGACTGTGCATGCTATGCGGGTTATGTCAAGGTCTTACTGAATCGAGTTTTATTAAATTCCGAGTTTTATTAAAGTTTTATTAAATAAAAATCTAAAGTTTTAATAAATTCCGTGCATTGGTTCTTGAGATAGAGCATAGCGTCCAGAAATATTTTTCAATAGGAGAAAGTAAAAAAAAACAAAAAAACAATGGCACTCCGGGAGTACCGACAGAAGTGAAAACTTGAACAATTACGTGTGTATTTTTTGAATCGTCAGGAAACGTTTTATTGTGCAGGAAATACTTTTAAATGAAGTGTTTTTTTTATTCATTATTATAAACTACTACTACAAAAAATATATTACAATTTTCATTTAATGCGCTATTGTACATGAAAAATAATCCATATTATTTTACATACAAAAATTGCAATCTAATGCTTAAAACGTAAATTTACAAATAAATGAAATATAAAATTTAATTAATTGGTATTCTTTGAAATGAATACCAATAAAACTTATGAATTTTCATCCACAATTTAAACAACTCTCAATGCATTCATCACTTCTTCCATGAGATTTAGTTTCATATCTTTTGTAATACCATTTATCTGCAAAATAGGGTTCCCGCTTCCTATCACTCCAAAAATGATTTCTTTGCTGCCTGTCTTGTTTACGGTATTCGTGAACATTATGCTTTTTTCTATATTCATACTGCGCGTATTGTTTGCGGTGTCTATAATTTCTATCAACAAACTTTTATTTTCTATAAAATGATTTCACTTCATTTCCGTATCGGTAATCACGCTTCTTAAAACTTTCGTGAAATATTTCATTATTTTCATTTTTTTTTTATATTACTTCCGTCTATTTTTCTCGCGCTCGTTAAATTATAATATTTTCCGTGTTTTGTTATTTCATTTTCATCTTTTGATTTGGTCTCGCGAGTTGAGTCCCTTTTATCTGTTTTCACCGCGCGTGCTAAATTTATCTTGAAATTATTTTCTGAATTATTTTTATTCATAATACCAATCATTTCGCTTTCTGCACGTGAACTATTTCCTTTTGATTCTTTCGCTTCATTGTATGAATTGGCAACATATACAGCGGTGTCGGTAACAGGAGTGCGAATCTAATGGTTTTTTCCCATCTCAAAAAATGCCCAACGCGCCTAAAGAAGTTTTCACTTAAAAAAAAAAACTAACCGCCGCAACTGCTGTCAATGAATTTTTGTGCCTCGAGGTCTTTCTGGGCTGATATTCAGAAAAATATTAAGGGAAAGTGGCCTAAAATGATCCTAACGGGCAAAACGATTCACATATATTTTCATCCAGACAGGTCGCGCTATCTACAGGGTAACACATAAACTAGTTGCGATAAGTAAAGAAGAAAATACGTGTCTGAAAATAGAATTCTTTGAAAAATTGGTTTTTATAACATCTTTCATAAGGTAGGCACTAACTTTCATATTTGTTTAGATATACAGTCTTTAACTTACTACGTGTATGACTTGGTTTACGTAATGGAGTATGTTTTTAGATGTGAATTACACTTATGCATTGCCATAATTACTTTTATATCCTTTATTTTGCCGATAAAAAACAATTTACAAATATTTTTAAATGAAGGATCATTTTGCCCTTTGATGAGGGTAAAATGATCCTTTGGACACTTTTTAAAAAAATCTATTTTTTTCATTACTAAATTTGGATTTAAAATATTATTAAAATATGTTTATAGTGCAAAATATAGTGTAAAACATACTAGCAAAGGCCCAAAGTTTTATTTAAAAAGTTACGTTACTTTACACAAGTTTTTCCCTTAAGGGGATAATTTTAGGCCACCTTCCCCTACATATAAAAATACGGAACTTGGTAATTTTATAGAGAAATGTTCTATAAGCACGCTGAAGCAGTCAGCTTTTAAATCGAAGAATTATTTTAAGAGATATTTAATATTAAAGTCGATTAAAATAGTTCTCTTAAATAAGTTTTATAGGGAAAAAATACGCATAAGAAAGTTGATAAGCTTGCGGTGTGCAGTGTATAATTTTTTTTTGACTAATCTTTTAAGGGTTTTTTTTTTTTTTTTTTTATTCAAAATTTCATTATTTTGATGCAGATTTTTTTCATATTTCAAAAAGTCCATTATTTAAATCGTTGCCAATTTGTAAAATAGCGCACATAATAATATTCCCTTTCAATAAAAAATGCATTTACATGTGACTATTAAAAAAAAAAAGAATAAAACTTTAAAATAATAATTAAATGATTACGTGTCAAAAGCAGTATTTGGAGAAAATTACGTCGTAAAAAATGTACTTGCGCGTGAATATTAAATAGAGAAATAAAACTTTAAAATAATAATTAAATTATTACCTGTTCAAAGCATTAAATGGGGAAACTTACGCCATATTTAAACTGCTCAAATAACAATATTTCTAAACATTTTCAATTTAACAATATACTTACACGAGAGATTGATTTATTTCGACAAAATCTTTTTCGTATTGCTTCAAATTTTAAAACAACGTAAATAATAATATTTCCCTTCAATTGAAAACTCTTTTTTTATGTTTAATAATAGGAAGAAAACTTTCGCGAAAATTACGTTACATTGGATACGATACATTTAAAACGTCTTACTGAAAAAATAATTTATATATACACTCGTTATAAAATTTCCTGAAGCAGTGACATTTTTACTTAGCCATTTTACACAAGTTGATTTTCAAATGTTTAATTCATCTTATTTACACAATCACGAAAACAGTTGTTATCTGATTCGACAGCAGTTGATTCGGCCTTAAAATCCTCCAGTCAAAGGAAAATGAATGGAAACCCTATTATAGGATATCGTCACTGGTCTTTTAATTATAATTCAATTTTCCGTAATTGTTTTAGTGACGATTAAATTAGTGTGTTTTTAGAGTTTGCGGTGTGAGAACGTGGTTTTTCTGGTAATATCGAAAATTCGCATTATAGATACTAGACGATCCAAACCTGGGTTTCCTGTGTACAGAATATAGGTTGACAACAATTTTTAATTGAAACTGTAACGTATTTTTTGTATTTAAAATATTTTTTAACATTTCAAGCTAATTCCAGAAAGTATTTTTATATAAATTGAAATAAAGTTTTGAAATTTCCTTAAAGCGATAAATCTTTTCATATTAATCGCATACCAAGCGTTAATATCCGAAGAAATCGCCAGAGATTTCACTATCTAAAGCAGCTTTTTTTGTTCTGTTTTTTTTTTTTTTTTTTTAATATTTAAGCACGTCGTTTGCTTGAATATCCGGCAAATTTCTGTTTTCTTTATGAAGTTTTAATTTTGTTATGGAATATTAGCCGGAAACAAATGTTAAACTTTTGTATTGTTTCATGTGCCAACGGATTTATCTTCCGTAATCGGACTGCACGCGATATAGATAGACTTTTAAAAATATCATGCTTGAAATTTATTTTAAAACCATAAAAATCCAATATATTGACATACAATTTTAAAACAAATTTCATTTAAAAGTAAATTTTTTTCTTTATTCGACTGTATAAAAGTTGAAATCGTGTGATCTTTAGAAGATAAAAAAAAATTGCAGTCAAAGTAAAATGTATTGCTATGTTCGTTGCCACAGTCATTGTAACTATGTGTTACTCAACGGACATGTTTTAGCTTTGTAACATGTGTTCGACTTACAGGTTGTTAATTATATTATAAGTTAGTCACAAGTAAATTTATTATAAATTGTTAATGATAAGCCGGTCATACGTAAGGATAATTCCTAAAAGTTGAAATCGTGTGATCTTTAGAAGATTAAAAAAATTGCAGTCAAAGTAAAATGTATTGCTATGTTCGTTGCCACAGTCAGTGTAACTATGTGTTACTCAACGGACATGTTTTAGCTTTGTAACATGTGTTCGACTTACAGGTTGTTAATTATATTATAAGTTAGTCACAAGTAAATTTATTATAAATTGTTAATGATAAGCCGATCATACGTGAGGATAATTCCTAAAAGTTGAAATCGTGTGATCTTTAGAAGATAAAAAAAAATTGCAGTCAAAGTAAAATGTATTGCTATGTTCGTTGCCACAGTCAGTGTAACTATGTGTTACTCAACGGACATGTTTTAGCTTTGTAACATGTGTTCGATTTACAGGTTGTTAATTATATTATAAGTTAGTCACAAGTAAATTTATTATAAATTGTTAATGATAAGCCGATCATACGTAAGGATAATTCCTAAAAGTTGAAATCGTGTGATCTTTAGAAGATTAAAAAAATTGCAGTCAAAGTAAAATGTATTGCTATGTTCGTTGCCACAGTCAGTGTAACTATGTGTTACTCAACGGACATGTTTTAGCTTTTTAACATGTGTTCGACTTACAGGTTGTTAATTATATTATAAGTTAGTCACAAGTAAATTTATTATAAATTGTTAATGATAAGCCGATCATACGTGAGGATAATTCCTAAAAGTTGAAATCGTGTGATCTTTAGAAGATAAAAAAAATTGCAGTCAAAGTAAAATGTATTGCTATGTTCGTTGCCACAGTCAGTGTAAATATGTGTTACTCAACGGACATGTTTTAGCTTTGTAACATGTGTTCGACTTACAGGTTGTTAATTATATTATAAGTTAGTCACAAGTAAATTTATTATAAATTGTTAATGATAAGCCGATCATACGTGAGGATAATTCCTAAAAGTTGAAATCGTGTGGTCTTTAGAAGATAAAAAAAAAATTGCAGTCAAAGTAAAATGTATTGCTATGTTCGTTGCCACAGCCAGTGTAACTATGTGTTACTCAACGGACATGTTTTAGCTTTGTAACATGTGTTCGACTTACAGGTTGTTAATTATATTATAAGTTAGTCACAAGTAAATTTATTATAAATTGTTAATGATAAGCCGATTATACGTGAGGATAATTCCAATGTCAGATGGTATAAATTGTCGAGTGAGTGAGAACCTTTCACAAGCTGTTATATAAGGGATATTCTCTTTTTTTATTCTTATAAGGAAAAAGATAACATTCCCAGGAATCTGAGGACTGTCTCCATATTAGATTATGCAATATTTGGTTGTTTTTCTAATTTGTATTAATTTTTCCATAATAATAAAACTGTTTGGTTAGCAAAACTGGACGTGTTTTTGCTTTTTAATATAGAATATACTTAACTCACAGGCATTTAATTAAATTATAAGTGAGTCACAAGTAAATTTATTAAAGTTTATGATAAGAGTAGATCATACATGAGAGTATTTCCAATTTTAGATAGTATAAAATTCCTAGTGAGCGAGAACATTCCACAAGCTGTTATATAAACGATGTCCTCTTTTTCTATACTTTTAAGGTAAAATATAATATTCCCGGGAGTGTGAGGCTGTCTTTGTATTCGTTTATGCAATATTTGGCTGTTTTTTCTTATTTGGGTTAATTTTTCTGCAATAATAACTCTGTTTGGTTAGCAGGACATTTTTTTTTGCATTTTAATATAGATTCTACTTAACTCACAGGTATTTAATTATATTATAAGTTAGTCACAAGTATTAAGTTTATGATAAGTAGATCATACGTGAGAATAATTCCAATGGCAGATAGTATAAATTGCCTAGTGAGAAAGGACATTCCACAAGCTGTTATATAAACGATGTCCTCTTTTTCTATTCCCTCTTTTTTACTTTTTAATATAGATTTTACTTAACTCACAGGTATTTAATTATATTATAAGTTAGTCACAAGTCACTTTATTAAAGTTTATGATAAGAAGATCATACGTGAGAGTAATTCCAATGGCAGATAGTATAAATTGCCTAGTGAGCGAGAACATTCCACAAGCTGTTATATGAACGATGTCCTCTTTTTCTATTCTTATAAGGTAAAATATAATATTCCTGGGAATGTGATGACTCTCTCCATATTGGGTTATGCAATATTTGGCTGTTTTTTTTATTTGGGTTAATTTTTCTGGAATAACGGAACTACTTAGAGAATAGACAATTACCAAGAAAAATCCAGACACACCGTTAAACACCACCAGATCGATTAAGAAGGGTACTTCTGATATGCGGTCTTTACGTAAGGAAACATAACTGAATACCAAAAATATGATCTGCAATCCATAAAAGATTATAATAAACGAAGGCTATGCATGAGCTTCATCAATTTTTTCCAAAAGCTTCACGATGTGAAATAATTCTTTTAAAAAGTCGACTTTTTCATTAATGTTTCCCTTTTTAATGAATGCAAAGTACCTTATTGTATTTGCTTAATACTTCTCCCCATTTATAGAATATGATACTCAATGAAGATGTTACTAATGCAATACATGTAGTGCAAGAATAGAACCCGAAGATAACATAAAATGAAAATACATGACTGATAATTTCACTTTGGATTTTATATCCAAATGACCATTTTTGATTCACTTGCTTACGATAGATAGTGCGCATCGAAAATATTATACAAGGCAATAAAATCACAGAGATTACGAAACATTTGACAAAATACGAACTATTATTTCCTTGCTTGCAGCGATTTCTGTAATTATGCAATTTTTGAGTGATAATGGAAAGATTTTCTCTTTGCACGTTCAGAAAATACCAAATAAGAATTAATTGTACAGGCATTAAGATGTATACAACTTCATCTACGCCGGAAAATGTATGTTTTAACACGAAGTAGAAATTTACCGATAGCGAGTGCACAATGAAAACGGAAGATACGATTATAATGGTATACCATAAATATTTTTCGTACGATTTCAGCCTATAGCCTGATATTCCGACACCCAGTACAGTTAAAATATTCCACAAGAAGGTATCTTCTTCTACCATTTTTGTTTGCAATATCCTAGTTAGTCGACATTAAATTAGAAAATTAAGACCTAAGAGTGAGCTGCGTTCAGTCATGCCTTAAAACTGCCTTATAAAGGGTATGTTTACGAAAAAATACATTATCATAATGAAAATTTGCATTGAAATATGAAAAAGAAACACTACAAAAGCTTTTCAATTAAAGTGATATAAACATAATATTGACATTTTTGCGTTATTTTTTCATAAAAATAATTTGAAAGAAAAAGGAAAACATCTCATGTACTAAAATTTAACATATTAAAATGCATATAAATTAGACAGCTTCTAATAATATTGACAACAGTAGGTTTTGTGATAATCATATCTCTTTCATTGTACTTTCATAAAGAAGGGTATAGCATTTTATGTTGATGTATTAAGTTTCATTTTAATAGTTTTAATATAGTACAACGCCACTCTTTTATTTTAATAACTAAATGTAATTGATTGATCAAAGTTAGAAGCAGTTATTATTAGAAAAGAAAACTAGTCGTTGGGGGCCACCGTAATACTTACCCTTCATGGATATGCATAATAGCCCAGTCAAATAAGGTGAAAAAAGGGTTAAACCTCGGAATGAAAGATAACAAGCTGAAAATTTGCAAAAATCTTTGTTTTGACATTCTAAAAGTAAGTTAAAAAGTCTCATATAATCTCGTGTCCGCGTCTCTGAGATATTCAAGGTCAAAGGTCAATAAAATCGTTTTTTTGCTTATATCTCGAAAACTGTGCATTTTATTAAAAACAATCCAGTTACAAAATTAAAGTAGACAAAATTTCCTATAAAATACATATATTATCTTTAATTTTCTGACAAAGGGTTTAGGCGCTAGAGCGCCCTGAAGAAAGACAACTTTTTGACCTTCAGACCAAAACGAGAGAAACTTCATCTTTCACCCTCGATTTCTCAAAAACTATGTATTTTATCGAGAAGACATCTGTTACAAAATTAAAGTAGGTAATTTTTTCTACAAAATTTATAAATCAACTTTAATTTCTGACAGAATGTTTAGGCTCTAAATAGCGCTGAAAAAGAAAGCGACTTTTTGACCTTCGAGTCAATACAAGAATAATGGCCATTTCCTACCTTCGATTACTCGAAAACTGTTCGTTTTATGAAAGAACATTAATTAAAAAATTAAAGTCCACAACATTATCTAAATATTGCAAAAGTAACTTTAATTTTCTGACAAAGGGTTCAGGCGCTAAAGCGCGCTGAAAAAGGGCTAGTTTAAAGCCCTCTGCCAAAACAAGAGAAACATCCTTCAAGATTGTTTCCTACGCTTCAAATGGTGTTTGAAATGTAACAAAATTAAGAAATTTAAATTGTTTACTTATTTATAAATGACATTCATAAATAAGACAGTCGTATGATAATATTTAATTAATTTCTATAAATAATAAGATATTGAAATTAAATAGTTTAAATACATTGTAATTACATTTTTGTTTATAATAATTATATTTTAAGTAGGAAAGGGATTAAGTATTTATTTTTCGAACAATGTAAGTGCTTGGATATACCTACGTATATTATTTTCTGAAACGCGGTCTCCTAATAAGAGCATTTTCTTTTTTCTATTTATATTAATGGCTGTGATGAAGTGGCCACAGTCCTATTAAAGTTCTGTTATATATATATATATATATATATATATATATATATACTGAAATCCAAGATCATACATCTTATGAATCTTAAAAGTTCTTTATTAGAACAGAAATACTTAATTCTAATTAATATAATACAGCTACAAACTAAGCATGAGGCATCTCATACGTTCAAATCATACACCGTGTTCACTAACACACAGAGGTAGGGTTAGAAAGTTCTAAACAGTTCAGTAAACTTCTCAAATTACCAGAGGTATTAAAATTTCTACTTGACTTCATTGTAGGGATTACATTCAAGGTAAAACACTCCAATAAGATTATCTGGTGGATATTTTTTATCGAATATTTTATCGAACCGGTGCAATAAAAACAAAACTTTATTGAAATGCTTATTGAGCAGTTAAAAACTGTTAACATCACTGCAAAACAAGCCAGAGATGATGCTGATACCCTCATCATCGAAACAGCCATTGAAGAAACGAAACATCAAAAGACTGCCGTCATAGTTGGAGAAGATCTTGATCTGTTAGTTATTTTAATAGGACGACACAGTCACATCAGCGAGAAATCTTTTTTTTTAAAAATGGGTAAAGGCAATGTGGAGACAAGAATGTATTCGTCTAAAAGCTTCAATAAATATCCTCGTTCTAAAGAACATATTTTATTTTTGCACGCTATCAGTGGATGTGACACAACATCTGCGCTGTTTAAAAAAGGAAAACTGACAATTATAAAAATGTTTGAGAAACAGTTGCACGAATCAACTCAATTGTTTCAGGAAGACAACTGCCCTCCAAACAGATTATTTGAAAATGGAATACGTGTTCTTTTAGCAATGTATAATGCTCCAAAATCAGAACATAGTATTGACCATTTTAGGTACACACAATTCATTAAATCAACAAGACTCAATAAGCCGGTGAAATTATCATCTCTTCCACAAACAAGTGCAGCAGCTCGACAGCATATTTATCGTGTCTACTATCAGATCCAAACTTGGTTAGGGAAAAATTTAGAACCCAGAGAATGGGGGTGGGTAATACAAAACGAGATCCTGGAACCCTCAACAACATTATTACCTTCAGCCCCAGAAGGACTACTCAGTACGATCTTCTGCAATTGCAAGAAAGGCTGTGGCGCGAACTGTGGATGTAGAAAAGTAGGGTTGCAATGCTCCTCAGTTTGTGGCCAGTGTAACGGACAAGCATGTCTCAACGCTTCAGCATATCCAAATGATCTTGATGAAGAAAGTGAATATGTACCTGAGATTCTTGAGGTTTTAGAGCCAAGTATTACGGACAACGAGAATGATGATAACGATCTGGAAATTTTATATGGGCGACCAGAAGAAGGAGACGACGACGAACAAGAGGAAACGTAAGCTGTATGCCTGCTATTCATAATCAGAGGTAATAATCGCCTTATAATTTAACTTAAACAGAATATAATAGATTTGATAATCTTATAATAAAGAAAAATGTAATTACAATACATAAAAACTCATTTCAATATGTTATTAATTATACATAATTTAACACAATTATACATAATTTAATGTTATCAAATTTATTTATAATTAATTCTTATTTATAATTAATATTTATTAATAAGTAAATAATGTAACTAATTAAGACTAAATTTGTAGATAATTTTATTCTCTACAAGTTTTGTAATAGCTTCAAATATCATTTGAAATATAAGAAAAAATCTTTAGTGGGTTTTTCTCCCTTTTAGGCCAGAAGGCCAAAAACTAATTAAAGTTAATATAGGCATTTTGCAGAAAATGTTATCTAAATTAATTTTGTAGCTGGTGTTGTTCAATAAAATGCCTAGTTTTTGGGTGATTGAGGGTAGGAAAGAGGGTTTCTCTAGTTTTTTGGTTCAAAGGTCAAAAAGTCGCTTTTCTTTCAGCGATATTTAGCACCTAAGAATTTCGTCAGAAAATTAAAGTTAATTTATGAATTTTGTAGAGAATGTTGCCTACTTCAATTTTGTAACATGTTTTCTTGATAAAATGTATAGTTTTTGAGAAATCGAGGGTGAAAGATGAAGTTTCTCTCGTTTTGGTCAGACGGTCAAAAAGTAGTCTTTCTTTAGCGCGCTGTAGCGCCTAAACCCTTTGTCAGAAAATTAAAGATAATATGTGTATTTTATAGGAAATTTTGTCTACTTTAATTTTGTAACTGGATTGTTTTTAATAAAATGCACAGTTTTCGAGATATAAGCAAAAAACCGATTTTATTGACCTTTGACCTTGAATATCTCGAGACGCGGACACGAGAATATATGAGACTTTTTAACTTACTTTTAGAATGCTAAAACAAAGATTTTCACAAATTTTCAGCTTGTTATCTTTCATTCCAAGGTTGTATCCTGATTTGACTGGGCTATAATGTAAAATATTAAAATAAAAATGTGTAAACTACTTATAAAATGAATTGCAATTCAAATAAAATCGTGGCTTGATGACGTCATAAACTTTAAAGGCTCGATTGCTGAATTGTTTGAAAGAAACATCCTTATAACTCCAAAAATAATAATCCTATTAACTAGCGGTTTATTGCATCTGATTAAGCGTCAAATTTCCAATTAAAATATATCTTTGAAGTGAAATATTTATGAAATACAGGGTCATGAAAAATCGAAGAGTGTGGTAAATAGGATTCCAAATATCTCGGGAACTCATTATCCGATCGACTTCATGCTTTATGCAAAATTTATGTTTTTTTATTGTCTTTTATATTCATTTCTTAAAATAAACAATTTCGAAAATTTTTATATACATTTTATCAGAACGAATATTTCGAGAGTCCGAAAAAAAAAATAGTTCCGGTTAATCGAGGTTATTGAAATTAAATAGGCTTCTTCCCATTATTACATAGTAAGTACATACCAAATTGCACGTCTCTATCTCATTTTTTTTCGGGAGATAGAGCGTTTACAAACACACAGACACACAGACGGACGGCATTTTTTTTTTTTTTTTTTTTTTTTTTTTAAATATGTTTTTCGGAATCTCCAGTGTCTAAAACGTGCAAATCCGTCAAAAAAAATTTTCCGATTTTCAAAACGATTGCAAGACTTACCCTATACTACGTATGATGGGTAAGTAATACAGTTATTATCAGAAAAAAGAAATACAGTATGCAGCTGTTATTGGAGTGAATGAGCATGACTGAATTCAAAATTAAAACTAATTTCTTGCCTTTCATTTTATTTGAAAAGGAATTAGAAATGTTTCCAGCATTAATGAACATTAAAATAAAAATGATCTTAGACTAAAAAAACTATATGCAGAATAATTTTTTTTTTTTTTTGAAATAATGATAAATCTTTTCATAACGTCCTGAATAAATGAAATCTGTATTTTTCCTGCTTTGAAGTCATCGCACATTTTCTTTGTGCTTGATGAAGAAATATTTGTTTCTTTTAAAACACATTTGCATTTCTATTTTTCAGGATTTTTTTTTAATTACCTTTTAATTGAAAGTAATAAAATATATTTCATGATAATAATAAATTTTTTCTTGAAATTTTATGCACGCTTATTAGTTTTTAGTGGTGAATAAGATAAGTCTAAAACAGATAATGATTTTTAAAAAAATCACTACATCTTTTTCTGATATTTTCAATGGGTATTTAGAAATTTACATTTCATAAAATGTGAAAATTGGCTTGTACATATATATATTCACGTTCAAGCAGATCAAAATGTCACAAAAATTCTTAATTAGATATTGGCATATTTTTTCTTATTTTCTTTAAATTAGAAACAATTTATTTCTAATTTATAAATTATATATATCTAATTATCTTCATCTACTATATATAAAAAATGCAAATGGGAATTCCGCTCCGGCTGCTTATATCGGAGTTCTGCAGAATGGATTTTGATTGGGACTTTTGAAGGGCTTGTTGTTTGCATTGTTAGTTAGATAATGTTTCATATAATGTTTTAGTACATTACATGTCAGTTTACGTTCTTTATTTACACTGCAAATTCTCAGCACACATTGGGAGCACATTTAGAACACTTTGATTAAAAAAAGTGTTCCAATTACCTTAATGTGTACTGAATGTGTTCCGAATATGCTCCGCTATAAAGAATGTGTTCTAAAAGTGTACCGAAAGTGTTTTGCTCAAGATAAATGCTAATTCAGTACTTGGGAACACATTTGAGAACGGATTGGGAGCACATTTGGGCATACTTGTGAAATCATCGCTTTCAAAATGTGCGCTAGAAAGTGTGCTGAACAAAAGAAGTGTTCTCCGAAGTAGTCTAAAAACTGTTCCAAAAAGTACGCTTCAAAGTGTTGTAAAAAAGGTGACAAAGTGAGTGTTCAAAAAAGTGTATAAAGATGTATAGAATTATGGGGAAAAGCTCTCTATTCAAGTGAACACGATTATGAAAGATTAGCCTTTTTAATAAGTTCCGTTGGACGGATTTTGATAAGAAATTTACATTGTTAGTCAGATAATTTTTCAGGGCTGATTTTAGCTTATACTGCTTATCGTTATATCGCTCTTTACCAAATCTGGCTGTAAATGATCAACTAAAAGGGTTAGTGCCTAACACCCCAAATATTGTCTGACACATTAGAAAATATATTAGCTCAATGGCGTTCGTATCGGTTTCAACAATGCGGTCGAACATTACTGGTAAAGGTACATATTACTTTAAAACACTCGGTCACATTAATCGATATATTTCGTTTGATTCAAGGTTCGTTTAGTGAAACCGACTAGCGTAACCGGCGAAGCGTGCTAGTAAAAAAATAGTTTTAAAACAAAATTAAATAAAAAATAAATAAAATCCAATCGCTTATTATAATTCTTTTTTCTGAAAGTTGCAAAACAAAATTGTTTGCGCTAATGTTACAATTTATAATTTACCCTATTTCTAATAAATTTTTATTTCCAATACACAGACCGTTGAAATAGTTATTTTTACAAATATGATATTATTTGCTTTGTTATATTTATGGTTCATTTATATATCCTTTATGGTTCTAATATAATCGACTTTTCCGTTTATCATTATTTGCGACTTAAATTATTCAACATTTTTCTACTAGGATTGATTAGTTTACAAAAAATTCAATCACATTTTCGTAAACGTATTAGTTTAAATAGTTAGTGCAAAATACAAATCTATGAATAGTGTTCATAAGAAACTAAATCTATAAAAAGTAAGTCGAAACCGTATTTTTTTTATTCAGTATGCAAAAATATAAACGGAAAAGGATGCTCTTTTATCTTGGCACAGCATCAGCGCTGACTTACATAAAGTTCCTCTATTTCGTTATAAAGAATCTCGTTACAACGAATGTCAATTTAACGAATTTTTCAGTATAACGAATATTTTTTGGATTGTAAAAAAACATACTATGCTTTCAGATTATAAAAATATTCACTTTAACGAATTGGTCAAATTAACGAATTTATTGAAAGCTAAAAAAGACTAGTTATTTCAGTTTTACGAATGTGTTGAGTTGACAAGAAAAAAATATTTCTATTGAAAAACTAGGAAAAAAACTTTCGGCGGAAACTCAATGATGAGGAGAGGGGGACCATAGAACTAGGAACATTAACCAGGGGATGCGTCACGGCTACGTGTATTTCAATCAGGAGTGTGAAAGGGTGTTACCGAACGAAAAGGAACGAAAGGATGCGAAAGGGTGTAACGATAAGGGTGAAACCGAATGGTTTGAAATGTAATATATATAAGCAATTGCAGAATTTTGTCAAATCATTTCAAATTTTATGAAAATCGAATCAAAACTTAAAAAAGATATTAATAAAAGTTTTCTTCATTCTGTTAAATCCTATAATACGTAGTTAATTCAATGATATCCCATGATAGGTAATGATTCTAGGTTGCCATAATGATAACGTCCTATTTAAGATGGAGTCATATTATTTCCGTATTACTGAATTTAAAAACCTAATTTGTATACTAAAACTGTTTAATTATAGCAATCCTATAATCTGCTGACAGTTTTTTGGATAGATGTTTCCGCTGAAATAGATATTAAATAGAAAAGAGTCTAAATATGGATTTCAAATTTTGAAATATTCAAAGCTACAATCAAGTTTCCCATTGCAAATTTCAGTAAATGTCAACAAAAGAATAAATGTTGCCAATTTAAAATGTACTTATTTTATTACGGAATTTAATCATACCATAACAACAGACAATTTAATTCATTTTTTTCAGTGAAATAATAGCGATGATTTTTTTTACATTGTCTTGCATTGGAGATTTGCGCATTGCATAATTTTAATGTAACATAATTACAATTTATTTTTTGTAAAAGTATATTGGAACTTAATTTTATAAAGTAAAATTAATATCTGAAATATGAAAATCTGCACATAAAATAAATGTTGTATTCATGCATTTTTGTATAAAAGTGCAACAGCTATTGCACCAGGATTTGAATATTTATAAAACTAGTTATAGCACGAATGCACCTGATTTGTTATGTTTGACGTACAGCTTCCAACTTTTCTCAGTATACGGTGATCTCTCACTTCTACGCGATACACAGAAATCATTTTTCCGCACCAATTTTTTTGTAAGGTAATTTTCGGCTTCTTAAATCGCAGGATTTATAAATCTTATTTTACAGTTTTAAAATAGTGGTATGAAAAAGTAATTAGTGAACATCGCGTATAAGTGAGAGATCACTGTATTTAAAATTTTTTGCTTTATTTACACGTAGATCACATTAAAAGTCGCTCAAAATCTTCGATCGATCAAAAAGTCGATACGAAAAGTGCAACAATTAAACTTATATTATTGACCTTTTTCAGTAAAATATCTTTAACTCCTTCGCGACGAGCGTCCTTTACAGAATTTTTAATCTTTTACCACCGGTTTTTCAAAACAGAAATTTGCGCCTAACTGAATCGCAGAAATGCTAAGATGAAACAAGGCAAAGCTTAGAATAAAAATTAAGTGATGGAATGATGAAGGATTCTTAGCATCTTATGCGTCACGTATACGTGTCGCTCGTCCCCAACGGGTTAAAACAACTTTATTATAGATCTAATTAAATTTTCGGTAGAGCTGAAATTACGCTGGAAATTAATGTATGTAACGAAAGGATGTGAATTATTACTTTACTACACAGCGTACAACGAACTGAGTGAAAAAATGTCCAGACCGGAGATAGAACCCGGATACTTTGGTATAGCGACAAAGTGCTTTAGCGTGTAAGCTCATTATTTTAACCCTTTCAGGGGCAAGCACTTGTGCTTCTGTAACGTTGAATTTCCACCGGAATTTAGGAAAGAATTTAGTTCAAAATAAGAATAAGCAATTATTCAACTTTTTCTAGTCAAAGTTACAAAAGTAAAATTTAATTAAAAGTTTCTGGTTTAAATCGGATTAAAATTAAATGGTATATAATATATACCACCGCCCCTCAAAGGGTTAAATAGCTTAAGAATTTAAGCTTATTATTTTAACCATTTAAGCTATTTATTTTACCTTTATTAAGTTAAAATAAATTTTACATACTCAAGTTTTATTCTTATATTTCTGTAAAATAATATGCAGAAAATTAACA
The DNA here is from genome assembly GCA_963931845.1 of Maratus michaelseni. Lineage (NCBI taxonomy): Eukaryota > Metazoa > Arthropoda > Arachnida > Araneae > Salticidae > Maratus > Maratus michaelseni. The sequence goes on along the minus strand of OZ007598.1, from coordinate 110,320,925 downwards.
TAAATAAAGTAATAACATTCCTCTCATGATTGATTATCGTTCTTTAATCAATTACTTTTTGTGTGGATGAGATTTTATTCTAATTAAATTAACTTAGATTAAATTACTTGTTCATGTAAATAAAATTTCTGTAAAAAATTCCTTTTGCATTTTATGTCGAGAATGTATCAAAATAATACCCTTTTTTTTTTTAAAACCGAGTTCCATATTTAAAGAGAACTAATAATATTAATAAATAATTCCTTTAATTTTTTTTCAATGTAATCTAAAAGATTAAATTAGCCTTCAACGCATCATATTTTAAAATAGGAATTTTGCCAAGTACTTCAAAACATTAAATAAATAAACTTTGTTAAGAATATGCGTCTTATTCAATACTTTACAAGAAAAAAAGAAACCACAAGGGTAATTACCGTTTTATTCTGGAAATAACTCGAAAAGTAATTTAATTTGCTGAAAAGGTTTAATTCGTTTTAACTATATTAAAAAAAATAAATGTTGTTTGTTCAATTAGATGTTTTCTGTTTTGAATACTAAAGTGTCATTCACATTTATTTATTTTGGGTAAAGTTTTGACACATGTCTGCAAATATTTATTGATTCAAATAAATACTTCAAAACAGTAATCAAATTTAGAAAGATATAGAAAAATATAAAACTTTATATTTTAATTAATTCTAGTTTCTCTCTATTCTAAAAAAAATGTAACTAATGCTGTAGTACTTAAATTTTATGTGACTTTTTCACTTTCTCGGCTTATAATACAAAAACTTTTGCATCTAAAAACATGAACAATGGCAGTTTTATAAAGAAATGTATGATAAACTCTTTAAAGTAGGCAGCGTATAAATACATGGATTATTTTAAGCGCTATTTAATGTTTAAATTGGTCAAGTCAACTTTCTCAGTTACATAAGTTTTATAGGATAAAAAAAAATGCATACAAATTTAACCATCTTTTGCAGGCATATATGTGTGTCACTAGATTGTGGTGTGTATTGTCCAATCACTTTTTAAATTCTTGTAATTTGTGAGGGGTTTTTCAAAATTTGTATACAAAATTTCATTATTTGAATTGAGTTTTATTTCATAGTTTGAAATAACCTACTATTTTACCTAAAATTGCCAAATTTTAAAAAAGCGATTAACAATATTTCTAAACACTTTTCAACTGAAAAATATTTACCCGTGAACATTAAAAAAAGAACGAAAGCGTTTAAATAATTAAATTTGTACGATCAAAAAGCATTTAATGGTGAAAATTACGTCATATTTAAATGGATTTTTTTATAGCGTCTAAAAGAAATATTTTCTTCTGGATGTCATAAAATTTCGAGAGACACAGACATTTTTACCTAACCATTTTATACAAGCTGATTTTCAAATTTGTAATTGATCTTATTTAATCGATCTGTCAGCTGTCGTGACAGCTGTGAATGTGGGTTTGGGCATCGAAACATGCACCTGTCAAAGCAAAATTATTATTCTGCTGAATGAATGTTGGTGGGATCTGCCCAATTAGTTAGCTAATTTTTCAAGGAATGTTTTAGGATATAACATATCGTACTATTTAGTTTCTTAGTAATAAAATTGTGGGGAAAGTTTTATAATCAATTGAACTAGATTATGAAAAATTAGCCTTTTAAACATATGCTGCCGAATGAATTTCGGTGAAACTTACACTGTTTGTTAGATAATTTTCGAGGCAATGTTTTACTATATAATATATTCTTCTATGTTGCTTAGTTATAGAATTATGGCGGGAATTTCTATAATCAGGTGAACTCAATTATGAAAGAATAGCTTTTTTAAAAAGATCTACTTGTCGGATTTTAATGAGATTGCATTGTTAGTTAGATAATTTTTCAGGAATGGTTTTGGTATATTGCATAACGTTCTATCTTTTTTTACCAAATCCTACTGTAAATTATCTACTAAGTTGGCGCGTAACATCCCAAATTTTGTCTGACACATTAGAAAAAATAATAACACAATGGTGTTCGTATGGTTTTCAGCAAGGAGAGTCTAAGTGTAGACCTATATTGTTTTAAAACACAAGGTGAAATCCACCGATATATTTCATTTGATCCGACTTTCGTTAGGAAAACCCGACCATTGTAGAAGGCGAATCTCACTGATATATTAATAAAAGAATTGCATGAACACGACTATATTAATTTATAAAATATAATAGAAGTTTGAACAGGGTTTTTGGAAGATATCTGACTTTAAGTTGTGAAGGCATATATTTTCATGTTTCGAAAATTTTCTGATAAAAAAAAACAAAACAAAAGGAATGTTTAATTTTAAATTAAAAGTTTCAATTTTATAAAAATATTTCAGTGAAATTAATTCTTTTCTAAAAATGGGTTTCTTTTTATTACCATAATTATTAACAGTTCAATAATAGACTATCGCTAGAGATTTTAGTAGACAGTTGATAGAGTTTTAAGCCTTTCGAGATTTTTTAAAAAAAGTAATAAATATAGCTTCGACTTTTTGAAAAATGTATATTAAAAAATGTGTGTACTAATGTATATGTCATAAACAAGGAAATTAATGCAAAAAAATACTAAGTCAAAAAGTACTTTATCTTTTGCAATCTTTTTTCTTACATTATTCTTAAATTAAGTGCTTTCTAAAGTTATCTCTATTTCGTCTTTCTTGAAGCTTCTTTCGTTTTCCCATTCCAGTTTCTTTTATCCGGTGCCTAAAATCTTTGATAGGGTATTTGATCGGCTTAAATCTGTCAAAAGAGCTGCTTTTTCGAAAGGTCTTAAATGTAGAGTTTTATAAGTATTTTTTCTTTTTCCCTTTTTTTACTAGTTTATCAACAGAAGTGTGAGACATTTCTCGTGCGTAATCCAGTGGCATACGTTTCTCGCAAAATGGGATCCACTTTCGGTTCAATATTCAAAAATTAAAAAATGTGACTTTCTCTTTATTATTAAAAGTATTTTAATTGAATAGTTTCATTATATTTTGCTTTTACATAAGAAATGGAAAGTAAACTTTTAGGGGACAATTACCGAATACAATGGATTCTCGGTTATCCAACAATCGATTAAACGACACACTCCTGTAACCGACACCCTCTACATATTTCATAGGTGCCAACCTCTCATTAATATTCCGTAATATGCGGGTTAGTTTGACCCAGTTTAACAACGCTTCAAGCCAGAAAAATTATTGGATGATCCTTTATTTATTCAATTTCAGGTTTTTACGTGGAATCTATTTAATTTCTTTTCTTTAAAAAATTTCTGGTGCGAAATGTGTTAAACCTGGGTCAAATTAACCCGCATATTACGGAATATGGCACCTATGATATTTCATCACAAAAGCACTTTAAAATAAATCCGTGAATTCACGATAAAACTACTGGCAGCAAAGTTGACGGATTTTTTTCGTTCGTTTAGTAAATTTTCTATTTTGGTAGAATAAAGAAGGAAAAACTCTGTTTGAAGAAGCGGTAACATTTCGTTATAAAGAGTTAAGACAGAAAAATAAAAATTAGTACAAAAATATCACTTATATTCAGTTTTAAAATTGTGATTTAAAAAATAAAAACCAAACACTTACTTCAGATCTTAAGGAAATCCATGCTGTGAACAGTAAACAAACAACAAACTTGTCTACATAATCGCATAATAAGATCACTATTTATAATTAAAATATAGATAAAATACTTAAGTGATACAAAGAGGAAACACAAAAGGCTCAAGAACCTGCTTTTTTACATATATGATCTCGTGATTTATGCTTTCAAGTTTATTTTCAAAAATTTGCGAGAATATTTTTGTTTATCGTTAGATATCTTGAAAATGGCGCCATATATGAGTGCTGAAACACATGTCAATCATTAAAAGGTTTTTATAAGCCTTTGTGTTCCTCTATGTTTCCCTTAAGCATTTTATCTATATTTTAACAAACTTGTCTTTACGAGATCGTGCGGTTCACAGTCAAAGAATATAGTCTGTGATCCTGAAGATGACAAAAAGCAATACAGGTGCAATGCAGCAGCACGATACAAATCTCACAAATGTTGAGTTTTCTCAACCTTTTTTCTCACGTTGAGTTTTTTCACTTCTGTGCAGCAATATGTCAGTTTCTTTAATCATTGAAAATAAATATGCAGAATATAACGGAATATCTCCGCTGTGGTCGTCTGTCTCCGTCTATTCCGTTGTTTTCCGGAAATATGATAAAATTGTCTGTTTTTTAACGGAAAATGCGCTTTTGTCTGAAAAGGGGCTTTTTCTGTGAGACTCAGGAAAAAAATATCAGCGAATTTCAGATTATTTTTAAAAGTGAGGGCTTGTGGCTGTATTCCAATATTCCGGACGAATATTGATAATTTTTAAACTCATCTCAGTCATATAAAACTTTCAACATCGTAAAATTGCTGATAAATGATTAAAGTACAATTAAAGTACTTCAATATATTGTGAATTTGCGCATTTAATACAGAATTTTGTTACAACAACCATTTAAAACGGATTGAAAATTCTTGAAAAGCGAATGCATTCTCATTAAGAAAACTTCAAGAATTTGTAGTCTATGCCCGTATCTGGATGAAAATAAATTGTTACCAATACGTGGCAGACTTAATGAAGTATATTTTAGTTCAAATGAAACCAACCCAGTCATATTGCCAAAGAAAGAGAAGTTTACCAAGTTGCTAATTATGCAAGAACACAGAAAATTGATGCATAGTGGAGTTTCTTTGACACTTGCACAAATCCGGAAAAATTTTTTGGATTCCACAAGGAAGACAATTAATCAGATAAACTATTAAAAAATACTTAATTTGCAAACAATATAATACAAAACCAGCTGAAAATCTAAAAGTTAAAATAAAAATTAGAAATTTACTCTTGCATATAATAACCACATAACTATAAAATAGGTAAATAACAGGAACAGAAGTAGCAACTATAAAACAGCTGCTTTTATAATAGTATCTGACGTCTTACTGCAATCCCATCACAACAAGAGAAAAAAAACCTTCTAACAGCAATATATTTCGTAGAAATTGTCTTATTTGAAGGTTATTGAATATTCGAGACAATTCCTTAATATTCGAGATAAATCTTCAGTTAGTTCTGAAAGTTAAAACATTACATTTTTATCCATATTTTCACATTAGTTTGAGACAATTCGCATCATCTATGGTTGAAATTTAAAATTTAACAAAGAAGGATTTTAAAGAAATTACCGACTTCATACTTTATACTTTTGGAAAAGTATCTAAAATAGCTGTCGTCCTTTACATTATCATGAATTTTAAAAAAACTTCAGTTTATTTCTGTATAAAGTATGTTTCTACGTATCCACTGATCCGGAAATTTTATAATTAAGTCAACGTGCAATTGATTATTCCGTCGCATATATTCATGAAATTTATGTCTGAATAGTTCTTATACTTTTTTGGTAATTATTTTACCATAATCTAAGAGCACATATAGATTTAAATGCAATTTTCTTCGTAAGCAGAAATAAACAAGAACGAAAAATTGTGCATTAAGCGTGGATTATGCAAAACATTCCAACACTATCGGAATATTATTAATAAATTTCTTTTTTTCATATAATGAAATGAAATATATGTATAAGCAATGCAAAAAACTCTTTAAAAATCCATTTTCAACAACTGCTGTACACATCCGATAATGTGTGTGAACTCTTTCGTTCAGCCCTGTATTTGATCTATAGAGTTTATACACACTATGTAACACACTAAAATTTTAAGGCTTAAAAATACATGCCACAGCGGAAAACCCACTTCGAATTATTCGAAACCTCCGAAACCCACTTCCAACAATTATCGATCATAGTCAGATCTGTAACCGAATTCTTTTGTGTGTCTCTGTAAATGAACGATAAATACTACGCACTCAATATTCTATCGAAAACATGTGTTGTAGTATACCGTAGTGATTCTGTTTAATTTCATTATATTGGAAGTACCATAACATCATTAAAATGTACCACAAACAATTTTTCCCTTTAGATCATATTGTAATTATTTTCTCCATACCTGTAAACGAATTATTTGGTGCGTCTCTGTAAATGAACGATAAATACTACGCACTCCATATTCTTTAGAAAACATGTGTCGTAGTATACCATAGTGATTCTGTTTAATTTTATTATATTGTAAGTATCATAACATCATTAAAATGTACCACAAACAATTTTTCCTTTTAGATCATATTGTAATTATTATTATTTATATATTAATTAAACGAATTATAAGTGCTAGTTATTCTATAGTCCTTGAAAGGAATCTCATGTCGTAGTCAACCCCAGTGGTTCATAACAATCTCATTATGTCTGAAGTAACATAACATCATTAAAATGTACCACAAACAATTTTTCCCTATAGATCATATTGTAATTATTTTCTCCATCCCTGTAAACGAATTATTTTGTGCATCTCTGTAAATGAACGATAAATACTACGCACGCCATATTCTTTAGAAAACATGTGTCGTAGTATACCATAGTGATTCTGTTTAATTTCATTATATTGTAAGTATCATAACATCATTAAAATGTACCACAAACAATTTTTCCTTTTAGATCATATTGTAATTATTATTATTTATATATTAATTAAACGAATTATAAGTGCTAGTTATTCTATAGTCCTTGAAAGGAATCTCATGTAGTAGTCAACCCCAGTGGTTCATAACAATCTCATTATGTTTGAAGTAACATAACATCATTAAAATGTACCACAAACAATTTTTCCCTATAGATCATATTGTAATTATTTTCTCCATCCCTGTAAACGAATTATTTTGTGCATCTCTGAACGATAAATACTACGCACGCCATATTCTTTAGAAAACATGTGTCGTAGTATACCATAGTGATTCTGTTTAATTTCATTATATTGTAAGTATCATAACATCATTAAAATGTACCACAAACAATTTTTCCTTTTAGATCATATTGTAATTATTATTATTTATATATTAATTAAACGAATTATAAGTGCTAGTTATTCTATAGTCCTTGAAAGGAATCTCATGTCGTAGTCAACCCCAGTGGTTCATAACAATCTCATTATGTTTGAAGTAACATAACATCATTAAAATGTACCACAAACAATTTTTCCCTATAGATCATATTGTAATTATTTTCTCCATCCCTGTAAACGAATTATTTTGTGCATCTCTGAACGATAAATACTACGCACGCCATATTCTTTAGAAAACATGTGTCGTAGTATACCATAGTGATTCTGTTTAATTTCATTATATTGTAAGTATCATAACATCATTAAAATGTACCACAAACAATTTTTCCTTTTAGATCATATTGTAATTATTATTATTTATATATTAATTAAACGAATTATAAGTGCTAGTTATTCTATAGTCCTTGAAAGGAATCTCATGTCGTAGTCAACCCCAGTGGTTCATAACAATCTCATTATGTTTGAAGTAACATAACATCATTAAAATGTACCACAAACAATTTTTCCCTATAGATCATATTGTAATTATTTTCTCCATCCCTGTAAACGAATTATTTTGTGCATCTCTGAACGATAAATACTACGCACGCCATATTCTTTAGAAAACATGTGTCGTAGTATACCATAGTGATTCTGTTTAATTTCATTATATTGTAAGTATCATAACATCATTAAAGTGTACCAAACACAATTTTCCCTTTAGATCATATTGTAATTATTATTATTTATATATTAATTAAACGAATTATAAGTGCTAATTATTTTATACTTCTTGGAAGGAAACTCGTAGTCCACCCCAGTGGTTCCTAACAATCTCATTATTTTTTAACTCGTAACGTTAATAAAATTCGCTGCAAATGATTTTCCGCCAATGACCATAATGCAATGGAAAACTTTTGTCAGCCCCTGTAATCTGATATACACTATATAGGAAAATGTAAAAAAAAAAGTTGTCGTTATCATCATGCATGTCAATAAAAAATCTTTGAGTTAAACAATACATCTTTGTAAATTCTTCTCGCCAATTTTAGTGAAACTGTGTTGGACAATTTATTTAAATCCAACGATCAATTTCTGGACTGATTATATATTAGATGTAAACTTAAAAATATTTCATTTTAATTGCTTTTAGGTAATTTTATTTTTCATTTATCACAACAAAAACATATTAAATGTCCAAAACTAATTAAAAGTTCCCTTTTTTGACTTGAAAGTTTTTCTTTTACATTTGGACTTTTTTTTAATGCTTCAAAAATTTCAATGGAAATTGGATAACGCTGACATTTATTTTTAGCTTTTTGTTTCTTAACTTGAATTAAAACGCAGCAAAATTTTTTTTCAAATTTCTTTGGTTCTTCAAGGAAAATATAAATAAAAATTAATTTCCATGATCTTATAACAAGCGAAACAAAATTCCTATGCATGGAAAGGAAAGAATTTAAGTTTCGTTTATGAAATAATTTGTTGTGTCAATAATTCAATAAATATTTCATTTGAAAATTCGTTAATTTTACACACTAATTGATCGGAGTTAAATTAAATTTTCATGAGATAATATCAACCCTAGTTTCTTTTATTTCACTTTTGAAAAGTTTTGGAAATTGGGCATAGCAAGCCTAGATATACTTCATTATCACTACTAGTTCGGTAAATAAATATGTAATGAAACGTTTTGGATTTCGATGAAATTTAATTAAGTTATAAAATTAAAATTAAAATATTTCATCATGAATAAATGTTTAAATTTAAATAGGTTAAGCTTTTAAATTATTGGAAAAAAGTAATACCCGCATAGCATGCATGGTCACAGTGACGTCATCGTGACGTCACAGTGAGTCACGTACGTCACGTCACATCTGTGACCAAAATACAACCACTCAGTGACGTCACATTGTGACTAAAATGTGAATTATTTGGAAACCTTAAAAAATTTGCAAGAACACTACAAAATATGTTATTCAATGTAAAAGAATATGTTTCTGACAATTTTTTTAATTTTTGTGACGTCACTGTGACGTTACTGCAAATCACAAACAATACGTCACCTGTGTTATCAAAATACCCCCATGTTGTGAAGTCACAGTTTGACCAAAATGTGAATTTTTAATATATTTTAAAATGATGAGAAATATATATTATTCAGGAATGCTTTAATGCACTTAAAGGGTCTGATTCTGACTGATTTTTATGATCCCTGGAAAATTAACCTACATTGATTAATTTATTTACTGACCTACAGGAAAATGCTTTATAAATAGGTAAATTTCAATCAATATGCAATTATAAATTATAATACAAACATAATGCGGCATGTACTCCATGAACAATTTTTTTTTTAAATTAAGGCAGTTTCTCATTTGCTTTTCATATTAATTAACAACTTTTGTAAAACTGAGAGCAACAATCTATATTATAGAGCGCAAGCTATCCAAGAGTAACAATGACGTCATGTTAACAGCGGCAACAACTGAACAGTAAATTTCGCTTTTACAGTGATTTTTTTTACTTCTAAATATTGCACAATTTCAATTTTTAACCGTCGAATAGGAAAAAAAATGCTCTTTCAAATGCAATATGTTTCAAAACTGTACCTCAATTTACTGTTATTTGTGGTTTTAAAAATAATTTTAAATCTTCTTTTTTTAAATCTTTCTATTGCGTGCATTCCGATTAAAACATATTAAAACACTTCCATTTCAATAACAATTGTTACAATAATAATTTCCCAAATTTCAGCGTTTGTTTCCGACTAATATTCAACATCAAAATTAAAAATTTCATTTAAAAAAAACAAATTCATATTTTAGGTAGATTTCGTAAGAAATACTACCTATTACATTCTCACCTAAGTTGGAAATTTTGAAAAATTTTTGCAGATCTACGCCGATCATGACTCCCAGAACCCAAAACCACCCCCAGTTCAAAACTTTATATATCTATCTATCTATCTATCTATCTATCTATCTATCTATCTATCTATCTATCTATCTATCTATGTCACTTTTTTCTGACCACGATAACTGGAAAAATTCTGCATTAATCTTTTACAAACTGATACATAAAATCAAGGGGCATAAAATCTCGGTCAAGTTCGTTAATGGGCAAAATCGAACCAAGGGGGGGAGGGTGGGGGGGCTTTTTGTGAAAACAGAAAAAACCCCATAATTTCTTAATTATGATACGTATCGAATCCGTTTAAAGTTATTATTACTTCTAGGAGAAGGGTCGAAAATGTATGTATGACAGATTTTTGATATAATTAAAAATGGCCCCAAGGGGGGGGGGAAAGGGGGGTTTTAAGAGAAAAAAAATCATAGCTTCGTCAATTCCCAAGATATCAAATTCGCGTAAATTTATTATTAATCCTCTTAATATTATCTAAAACTTTTATATTGACAAGTTTTTTATAGGACCAACCGTTATAGCAAAAAAAAAAAAAAATTAAAAACAAAAAAATCCCTGCCGGCTCCGCCTGCAAACAAGTTATTTTTCGAAGTAGGCGGTTCCAACTCCCGCATCTTTTCGAAACTGATACATAAAATCAAGGGGCATAAAATCTCGGTCAAGTTCGTTAATGGACAAAATCGAACCAAGGGGGGGGGGATGGGGGGGGGGCCTTTTGTGAAAACAGAAAAAAACTCATAATTTCTTACTTATGATACGTATCGAATCCGTTTGAAGTTATTATTACTTCTAGGAGAAGGGCCGAAAATTTATGTATGACACATTTTTGATATAATTAAAAATTGCCTTAAGGGGGCGGGGGAGGGGGGTTTAGAAGAAAAAAATTCATAACTTCGCCAATTCTCAAGATTTCAAATCCGCTTAAATTTATTATTAATCCTCTTAATATTATTTAAAACTTTTATATTTACAAGTTTTTTATAGGACCAACCGTTATAGCAAAAAAAAAAAAATTAAAAACAAAAAAATCCCTGCCGATTCCGCCTGCAAACAAGTTCGGTTTCGAAGTAGGCGGTTCCAACTGCCGCATCATCGTAAAAAGGTCATTTCTTCTGCAATTCCCGACAAACAGGCGCCCCACGGTCTGCGTCTTCGAAATCTACCTGTGCCTGTAGGCCGAGCCGTCAGGGATTTTTTTTTAAACACAAATTTAATAGACATGAAATCATGTTACCTCTGCTGAAACTATTAGAATAATAGTATTAATAATAATAATAAGTGTATTGGGCGATATCTTCGACTATTAATTCCTGACATGCGAATAATACGAAAGTATCGGTAATGAATTTATTAGAATTTTCAATTAATATTTACACACACACGCACACACACACACACACACACACACACATATATATATATATGTGTGTCTGCTATATTCTATAAACAGAGTAACCCAGGTTTTTTCCCCTAGTTTTATCAATTGTAAATTACACTTAATACCGGAAACGGCTGAAAATAATATACAGATGGGGTAATTAAAGATTTGTTTGTGTGAGGGGAGGTGGGTTGTGAAAAACAGATGCTTTATTATAATAAAATCACTGGTATACTTCCGATAATAATAGTTTTTTCTTTAGTGTTTAAGTAGATTGAGTACCTCTTCCAATATATATTTTGCTGTTTGTTTCATACTTTGTAAATAAATTTAACATTTTCCGAATATAAAATGAAATTTTAAAAAATTATGCAAAATGTATGATTTAAATAATTATTCACGTCTTCGTTTTTCATTTACCACAAATTTCTTTAAAAAAATATTGTTATTTTGCAAGCTGTTTAACATTAATAAAGAAAAAAAGGAAATTTTGAAAAAGGGAAAATGCCCCCCCCCCCCCAACCTTTCACTTTTTTAGGATCACATTTTGCAATTATTACGCTCTATGCAAATTTTACTTTTTTTATGATTTTGCATTCTTGTCCATTAAAATATTTTTTATGTACTTTAAAAATTTAAACAATGTTTTATTTGATACGCCGTGAATATTGATATTCTTTACAACTTACAAAAAAAACTATAGAAGTATTATTATTGTGAAACTAATCGTAAAAAAAACGTAAAATGCTTATAAAAAATAAATCTTCAAATAAGAAATTTTAATTGGAGAGACTATAAAAAAACATTCTGCCTTTTTAACCTTCTACTCTAACATCAACTATATAAGAAGAAAAAAAAAAGAAAAAAGATCATCTGCCCTGCTATTAAATGCGCGCAGATGTTTTAAACGTTTTTCAAAAATATCGTCTGCTTTTTTAACCTCAGAATAAGAGACGCACAACCGTGTATTTAATCTTTGGATCTCAGTTCGTTGGACAATACGCGTGTTATGAGCGTGTATAATTTCTACGTATTTAAAATTAAAAACCTTCACAGGATTCCGCAAATACAATTTTTATACGAATTTTCTTTCCATGAAAAGTACAATTCCTTTGCGTGGTTAAATTTGCTTTCCGCCAATGTTATTGTACTTCATTTGGAGGAATTTTGCCTTCTCAAGAAATTTTCGCTATTTTTACGTCAAAATAGAATATTGAAGATCACAAAGAAAAAGAGGTATGGAAAAATATTATTTTCCCTGTTAGCTTTGCATTAAGTTATATCGTTTTCAGTTACTTTCATGTAGTATTTTACAAAAGTTAAATACTTCGTTTAACATTTATCAGTTTAATAAAGTTTATTAAATTTAATGTTTATTTTGTTAAAATAAGTAACAATATGTCAACGATTTTAATCAGATAATTACTTTCACTATTTAATTTCCTGAGTCATTTTATAGTTATAAATTTCAAAACATCTGTACACTATTATAACAGAATTATTATTAAAGGGAAATGTTCTTTATAATTATCACCTAATCCTGTAAAAAAAAAAAAATAATAATAATAAACCAATGTGTGGTTCCATTTTATGTTGTTATCTGAATTTATATATTTTTTCACATTAAAAACTGGTTAAATATTTGAAACTATGTTTGTAATTTATTATTTTATTGGGTTATGTAACTATGATTATCTACATTTCAAATGGACTTTCTAACATCAGAGTAAATATTTTTCAAACCGATGTTGTTGAGTCACAAAGGGTTAAAATATAGTTATAAAATAAAGGTTCCATGTATGATAACGTATTTTGATCTATAAGTTAAATTTTTGGTTTTCTCTTTCAAAAATAGCAACTTTTATGAAATATTTTTCAAAAATCTTTCTTAATAAATTGAAACATACAGTTATTTTTCTTTTCAATATGATTTAAAACCTGGACCCCGATGTGAATATTATGGGAGAATACATTGTTCGAACATTTTCACTAGTTAAATATATAAGATACTGTTTAAAAACTATTGAAATAGTTAATAAAAAATACCCTTTAAAATTTCAAGGCTTAGAAACCTTATCACAGTCAAATTATCGATTATTTTATTATTATCTCAAATTAACGATCTAAACTTTTTATACACGTGGTTTAAAATGTCAAAACTGTATTTTTAATACATACACGATTGCCATTCAAGGGTTTTTCACTCATGAAAACTATATAAATGACTTTTTCTCAATATTGATTTTTTGTTCATTCTTATATTTTTTAAGTTCTTTACTTCCTTTAGTATTTCAGTTTATTATTTTTTATACATATTCTTTATTATGTATGTAATAAAACCTTGCATGGAATTAGTATTACAGATTTTTTTGTTTTCTATATATGAAATCACATGAAGAAGAGTTAAATTCCATAGTTCCTCACAATATAGAATAATAATAAATTTATATAAAATCTAATATTAATTGAAATAAAAATCCATGCACAGTGTTCTATAACATATTTTAGTAATTGTAAAAAAATATAATAATAATAATAATAAGTAAAGTAAATAAATTTAAAAAATGTCAATACTTGTAAAAATAGCAGGTATTTAAAGCATTAATTTATTTTAATTTTGTTAAACATTTTAAATAAATGTATAGTTTTTTTTTTCAAAATGTGCTTTTAACGGACTATTAAAATATACTGCAATAACAATTTTTATCAAAATTCTTAAATTTAAAAATAATATTGAAAAGTAACGTATCCCATTTATAGCAAAATCACACAGTACTTATTTGCTTTATTGAAAAACATTTCTCTAAAATTTTTAAATACCGAGCTGAAAATGCAAAAAAATGTTGCATTTATATTATAGAACAACAGAATTTTAATACATTTCACCACTTTTATATAATAAATTTGAAAATCTGCAAATCCACCTTTTTCTATTTAATGTGTAACCAATGGTAATGATTTGGGTTCGTTTGAAATCGGGTTGTCTCACTCGATTGCAGGATTTTAATAAAATCGTCTCAAAATCGCGTTACCCGACCTGATAGGGTATTCATATAAGAATCGGAGCCCAAGCAAAACTTTAACTAAATAGACAGAATAAAATAAAATAAATAATTTAAAACCCCGACTTAAGTCCTGCATCGGGTTGGTTATTCCAACTTTACCCGCACCCGACATGGCGTTCAGCTTGAACCGAGTAAGAATAGCGATAATTGTTGTTGTTGTTGTTGTTGTTATTCTGTTTGGGTTAAATTGATTGTAATTTTTTTTCGGCTTCGGGTTGATTTCGGGTTGAGATTTTATTATTGCAGCTCGGGTTTGGATTAATCTGAAAAACTAGAATAAAATAATAACTTGATCTAAAGAAAAAATAGAATATTCTTTCAAACCTGTAGAAAAAAAAGAAAAGAAAAGAAAGAGAATAAAAAAAAATAAAAATAAATAACCGATCCGTAATTTTCCTCATCGAATATGGGTAAAATATGGTCACTCGACCCGATGAAGAATCGTCACAATTGTCACAAACCTGTAGCCAAAAAAATATATATATATCTGAACTTTACGAGTCGGATTCGGGTAAAATCTGGTCACCCAATCCGATGCAGAATCGTCACAAATGTCACAAACGTCTAGCAAAAAAAATTTCGATCCGAACAATCCGGATCAGATTCGGTGAAAATTTGGTCACCCTATCCGATGCAGATTCGTCACACTTTTCACATTGAAGTCGCACGGTGACTTCACAAAGTAGTCACATTGTGAGGTCACAGAAAGCCTTGAAAACGGCCATAACGACTTCACATTTAGGTCACAGTGACTTCACATCGACGTCACGTGACGTCACGACGACGGTCACAAAGTAACAGTGTCACTTCACATTGACGTCGCCGTGACGTCACCATGCCTTACGGGTATATGCAATCATTAAGTAGAAGTTATTATTTAATTTTTTGTATTTGATTTAATAATGACATTTTGTCATTCAAATATAGTTTTGTGAGCAACTGTTTTTATATCTGGATAAATGATGTAATTACATAACGAAACAAAATATGCAGGGTGCGTCAAAAAAAAATGTATATACATTTTGAATGATTATAACTACCAGTTTTTATTTTACTAGCTAACCCGCCCGGCTTTGCCCGGTCAGACTGTCATTGAAAAACATAACAGTGGGAGTGTACTTCATAAAAAAAAAGACTGAATAAGATTTATTTATACTAAAATCTTGTAAAAAAAAATTAAATAAGAGCTAAAATCTCAAAAGTATAACAATTACGTTTAAAAAATGAAAAGGTCAGGGAAAATTATTACACTTACTTTTCCCTTTTTACTAAAAATCCCTTTTTCAAAATCATGAAATTATGAATATTAAATGCTTACAAAAAACAATATTTCAAACTAAAATGTATAAGAATATAGCTATTTAATTTGTTTGTTTCCCTTTTATTCCTGTAGATGGCAGCACCAACCAATGAGATGCGGTCCATTCGGGTGTTGCCACTAACAATTAACAAATAATAGCGATTTCTGTGCCACGTACGATAGCGTAATATATATAGACTAGTCGATCCCGCACAGAGCATCTGCGCTCTAGTGTCAACTCTTTTAAATATAAGCATATTAGAATACGAATTTCAGCATTATATGTAAAAATACTACGCATAAAAACTTCTTCACTTAGGACTGGGTACTTTGAAATTAAAAAATATATACACATCATAAGATACGGACGCCATTTAGAAATATGAAAACAGAGGTACTTTTTCAGCATCATGCATATAAAAACCTTTGTACGCACACAATAGTTACTGGATACTCTTTAAAATTAAAAAAGTGTATACATATTATATTGAAAGTATCTACACCATTCACAATTATCAAAATATTTTTATCCTTTTTTTTCAACATCGAAAAATTCTTTATGCACACAATTGTAAATTTCAAAGTTCACATATACTAGAGTAACTAAATCAAAATATCTAACTCTTGAAAGACCAACATACAACAGACCATTAGCTAAAAACTGAATTTGACAAATCTAAGCAATTTCTTTCAAAAGTTTAACCCTGGGATTAATTTATAATAATTGAAAAAGCTAATCGGATATTAAATTGTATACGCTTAAATGTAAAAGGCATATTATTCGTTGATGGAATAAGAGGTATTCGTGGGGTAAGAAAAGTTTCATTAATATTGAAATCAATTTATTTTTCTTCAATATCATTATTCTGTAAGTTACTAACTATAAGTCTTGCACAGACTTTTAGAAGGTACTAAATTTCTTGATAACATTATGATGGCCCCTGGCCTTCATTTCAGTTTATAGGGTGACATTCCAATTGGTGTTAAACTGTTTAAAAATTCTCCAGTATATGCAAGTTGATCTTGTGGATCATAATTTATGATCATGTCATTGCTTTCATAAACCCTTTTCGTTCCTAGCATGCATTGTAAAACACGATTTTTAATTTCAAGTGACAAATTGTTTGTCGCTGTTAGTATGGCTCTTCCTTTAACCCTTTATATCCTGAATTAATTTTCTAGCTACTTTTTAATTGTAATTTTGCATCATTAGATAAGTTTTGGTGCAGAATAAACATAGGAAAGAGGAAAATAATTTTTATAGCGTTTTAGTGGTTAATTATGCAACTGTAACCCCCATCAATTTTTTACCCTATGATATAAAATAAAATAGTAAATTTCAAATAGTAAACTTCAAATAAAATATAGGAAATGTTCACCTGTAGAGTATAGAAAACAATAGAAAATAATAATACTAAATAACCGGTAAGAAACCTCTAAAATTACTCAAATGAAGAACAACATGCATGTCAATTCTATTGCAAAATGGATTTCGAATGTAGCGTGGCAAATGTAAAATCCCTACAATGCAAAGAAAGAGGATATGTGCTTGAATTTGCCATCTCCTGCCTGCTGTCAGAAATACACTCTTTGTGCCATTGTGAATAAATACCGTTAGGAAAAACGGTCTTATTACAAATATATAAGTGTTTATTAAAGTGGTACTTATAAGTACCGTCAGGATAAAAAGGGTTAAGCTTTTGAAGTGTCACTGTCCTAAAACCGATGTCACTGAAAAGTTGATGCACTGGATCATGTATATCTGGATAGCAAATTGGGGGCAACTTAATAGTTTCCCCACCCTCTTTGACATTCGCTAAACTGTAACAGCCACCTTGCTAACTCTCTCTCTGTTTTAACCCGTCAGCATACGCGCTGGGATAAAATCTACCCCAGCTCAGAATCATTACTTAAAATGTGAGAAACTCGTTCGTTATCATTCTGAGCTTTATACTTTTTTTCAACCAAGAACGTCTTATTTTAAGTTAAATTATGTTCTTTATTGATTTCCAGTTTATTTCAAAATATGAATTTTTGTTTATAATCACACCGTCGGGAAACTGACACAAGAAAACCAACTGGGGTAAAATTTATCCCGCGCGTGTAGTAACGTAATGGAAAGGGGCGCGTGTGCTGACGGGTTAAGGGTACGTATATTTTCTGGAAGTTTCAAAATTTAAAATTTAGAACAAAGTCTATGCATCTTTATGCAACGCTAAACTGTTAGCGATCTTGAATCTCTAACACTGAGCAGTAGGACATGACGGAAATCTCCACTCTATAAGATTATTTTATTCATTTATTATTATCGATTCTATATTGTAAATCACAAATATGTGCATCAGTAACATCGACGTCATAAAGATGCGGACAACAATGAGGTTAAATTGCATAAGGTAAACAATGGAGCTAATGTTTAAATTGGTAACAAAATGGCGCGTTTTTTGGTTTGACTTCGCACTTTATTTTCTTTCCTTTTTAGAAAGTAGCTAGTTTTTTGCAAAAAATAAGAAAAAATACAGCCTCATTTTTACAAAAATCGCATTTTTGATGCAGAAAATTTTTCTACATAATGTGTGATGAGTTTTAAATCGATACCTCAAATACTTTTCTTAATATTTGCAAATTAGAGAAAACAAAACACTTGTTGCCACCGGCAAAAAAGAAATAATCGCGATTTCTGTGCCACGTACGATAGCGTAATATATATATAGATAATTAATATTTAAATTGCATCAGAATCTACGTGTATAACTTTTCCTCTTACTGCAGACATTCAAAGTTATTACTGTTCTGGTCAATATGCTGCTTATAACGTTGTGCTATTGATTCAAAAACTTCAACAAATATTTCATTTGATGTTGTGACGCATTCTAGCTCAATTGCAGTTTCAAAACGATGTCTATGAACATCCATTGGTTTCAAACTTACATTTTATCCGATTAATTGTAAATTGCACAGGTGGATCGGCTTAAAAGTCCTTGCGATTTTTTTTCTCTCTGCTGCATTTTTATACTTACAATAGTACTTTAAAATATTTTTTCTTTTTATAGTTTCGTTCATCTCATGAAACCCGATTGCTCCCGCTCCGTTGTCTGTCCGTCACAGAGCCGTTCTCAGATACTATATAACTTACAGGCATGAAAATTATTTGTGTACCTATAGCAAAATACCTAGTATGAAGCTCAAAATACTAAACTTTGAAAAAATCGTATTATTTTAATATAGATAGATAAAAAACCAAAATTCTAACAGTCTTTTCCTATTAAATTTAAACATTTTTCATTCTAGAAGATGAAAACAATTAAAAATCCACAATAAAATTCTTTCTACAATAATTAATTTTCTATTGAAAGATTTCCACGTGAAAAATGAAAATGCGATAAAAAGTTTCAGCAATTGAAAAAAATATTAATATGCCGTCATATTGCTAATAAAAGTGAAATTTTCAACTGTTTCTCAATAATACAAGGAGTATGAGTATGTGTATGCACAAAAAGCAGATAAATATCATGTCATTAGAGAATTAAAAAGAAAAATAATCTGATGTCATATTGGAAGTTTAACGGATTTTTTAAATGTTTGAGAATAATACAAAGCGAGTATCAATATGAGTAATAAAGAATAGTAAATATATGGGTTTAAGGAACGTATTGAATCATGTTAAAAACCCGATTATGTAAATATTCGCATATTTTAACATTTTGAAGGTGTACAACATGTTTAATTTTGAAATTATTATTATTTTTAAATATCGCATTTATTCCACATGACAGATATTATTATGACAGAATATAATAGCGGGCTTCGTCGGCTACCGGACCGGTTCAGATTTCGAAAAAAACGAGAAGAATAGACCGGTAAATTTTTACTTTAAAAACGCATGACCTTTTTTTTGGGAGGGGGGGGAAGGAAATTTATTTGGATTTATTAAAGAAAGGATAAAGTGTTTTCAAAGGAATATTAAACGAAACCCTTTATGAACCCGATCACACTTACCCACTTGTTTAAAGTTAATCTAGGTCCAGTCATTATTTCCAAGTAGTTACACTTTGAAAAGAAAGAAAAATTAGAAAGTTATGACGCGTTAAACAATATATGTATACATTTTCTGACGCATCCTGTACATGTATAAGAATTCTGCCTTGTTAACCGATTTTATTTACTCTACAAAGTTTCAAAGATTTCTAATTTTTATTTAAAAACTAGCTTTTGTCTGCGGTTCCGCTTACTTTAAATGTAAGTTTTACAATTCAGAATGCACATTTTACGCATAAATTTTCAATTTTTTGCATAATTTATCAAATTAATAGTGCAATTCCCATCAAAACACGTTCAGTACAGTTTTATAAAAAGTTAATTTTCAGGAATTTCTCCCATAACTAAGCAACGTAGAACGATGTGCTGTACACTAACCTATGTACCGCCAATATTTCCTGGGCCTCCATACCACAGGAATAGGTTTATTATCATGTATATATATATATATATATATATATATATGTTATATAAAAATTTTATTTCCTTCGCATATCCTTCGCATTTATTTCGCATTATTCCTTTAAATTAATCTAACTTCTGACATAGTCATTATTTCCTTAATTCTTAATAATATTTATTCCTATTTAATGTTCTTTTAAAAGTAATAACACGTATATTAATAATTATCTCATTATAAATCTTAATCTAAAACTTTAAGTTCATTCGTAGCTTTTATCAACTCCCCAATCTATAAACTTCTGAGAGACGCTTGTTGTCATTTCGAATGTTGTTATAAGCCATTTTTTTTAAATTTTTATTCCATGCTTTGCTTCGCGCGCTGGGTATTTTTCACGTCAAAATCAATGCGCAGCTACGATGGGGATTCTTTCGTGTTAAATCTTCTACCTCGCACCCCATTCGCTTAGCTTATTTTCGCCCCTCACTAATTGGATCGTGCGCTCGTTACGTCGTTTTCAATACCACTATGCGCGGTTAACAAAATTCGCTTGCAAGCATTTGGAGCGCAGATTTCTGTCGTGTTTTGAAGTGCTGACCAAATTGTTATCTGGTGTTCAACTGACTTAGAATTTCATAACAGCTCTTTAAGATCTATTAAATGATGTAGTGAGCCATCGTCAAGCCTTAGGGCTATAAATTTATACCGGATACTGTGGGAACTGTTACTGGCATTGTTCCTGGTTGTTAATAAACAATTTATTTGGAAATTGGCTGCATCTTATTGAAGAAATTCTTGTGGTGTCTCATCATTGCCTAACCTCCTCGCCATGATTCTTGATACCGACTGCAATCATTCCACATCTTTAACAAACTGCCATTTTCTCGTTGAATATTAAATCAGCTTTGTAAAAAGTTCACACACACACACACACACATATATATATATAAGAAAGCTATGTCCCCCTTTCCTCTTCAGGCATGTTTAATGATATCAGTTTGGTGTTCAACGTGTAAATATAACTAAAATGCGATAGATCTTTAATTTATAGTCTATACAATTAACCCTTTGTATAAAATTAACAAACATTGTCGCCATTAGGAATTGAGAAGAGACTCGATAAATACTGAAAACCTTTTTGTAAAAGTTTCACCCCAAAAACGGAACTTCGTGGCAAGCTGTGATGGTCAACACTATAACGACAATAACGTTAATTGCATTTTCTCCATAGACGGTAGATTTTTTTCAAGCCACTTCTAATCTTTTTTTTTCCTCTACTAAACTCGAAAGGAGGAATTCGTAAAATAATGTATTTTTATTTTTACTCCTTCTGACATTCCGTTTTCTTTAAATAAAAGAAAACACGCCATTTTGTAGATTTATTTTTCCTTTTGGTAAGTACAACTTGAATTTTGTATATTTGAAGGAGTTTTTTGTTATCTTGGAGTTTCAAATTTTATTCAGATAAATATATAACAAATTATAACACTCTGCAATCACGCACTTCCTTTAATTGCTAAGGGGTGTAAAATAAAAACTTAATTAATAGTAAAAAAAAGTTTTATTGTATTGTTTGCATGTTTCGTTTTCATCGAAGCCATTATCAAAACAAGTTCAAGGTCAAAACATGTGGGGAGGCCTTCCTTTCGGCTTAAGCTCAACTAGCCCCACCCAGCTGGCTTGTTTACCATGCGGCAAGTCCCCAGCCCAGGAAGCGATGCCCAGAAGGAGCACCCGGGGAGGCTGCCCCTCACTATTGAAAATTAAACGTCAAAAATTACAATTTCAATCACAAAGGCTGTTCAGTTATACTGGATGAGCCTAGTTAAATACAACAATGGGCTGAATGAACAATTGTGATTGTAAATAAATATAAGGAGATGTATATCTCTTACAAGATAATAATTAAAGTTGAGAGGAACATATAAATACAAAGCAATACTAATAGCTTACCTATTGAACGATAAACAATTAATAAATACAATATTGACAAAGTAATCATAGTTTTATTGGTAGTATCGAGTGCATACAAATATTTATATGGGGAAACACTTGAATAATTATATAGGGGTATTTACAGTAAACAGTTTACACAATTTATGTTCAGCAATAATACCAGAAAACGAATCTGAGAATACAAGTACTGTGCACTATTACTAAGAAGAATAGGGAATAACATAAGTGGTTATATAGGAATATGTACATGTAGTGAATACAATAAACACAAATTAAATATCACCATGAGATTAGAGAAGTACTGAAACACAAATTTCAAAAATTCAAATTTTGATAATACAAAATTAGGGGAAATAATTTACTAATTATACTGAGCAATACTAAATAATACGTTGTGATATTGAGCAATAATCATACTATGTAATACTGAAATAAAAAGTCTGAAAATTAAAAATTCCGAAAATACAACTTACTAATCATCCTGAGCAGTACTAAATAATGCTGTGTGATACTGAGCAATAATACTGAAGTAGGTATAGTATTGGACAGAAGTAAGTACTAAATGAACAATAATGGATGAATAATAATACTAGAGTAAACAATGATAGATTATACTAAACATACTAAATAACACTGTATGATGCCATTAAGATCAACTAAAATGTTAAGGTTAGAGTTTAAGTAGTGTGTAAAGGTCCTAATGCTTATTAGAAGTCCACTTCATCCTCAACCTCCACTAAGTCCAATGGAGGAAGCATGAATAAGTATTGATTGTATTCTAGCAGAAATATACAATCTGTTATTTTTTGGAGCAGTGTTGGTTGTTTGAGCACATAGGGAAAACAGGCCGACAGATTCATTTGTGATGGCTTTCTAATATGATGGTGTGCAGTCAGGTTACAACCTAGGATATAATCTAAGGAAGTACTTTTTTTTCACAGATGCATCTAGGTGACGATGCCTTGCCGAATTTATTGATATATTGAGGAAACGGGCCATAGTTTGTAGCAAAGATATAGTGGTGCCTATTTTGAAGTTGAATATCTGTTGATACTTTTGCGATTCAGGCATGAGTAAAGCGACTCGTTGTTCCCAGATTCCAATCCCTTTTCCATGATCGTATTAATTCTGATGTTGTTATCTTCTTTAAATGTGATGGTGGAAATGGCTAGCGTTTTTGTAAGATGTCCTGTGACGGTTTCGTTCCATTGTGGGCCAGTTTATCAGCATGCTCGTTTCCGGCTGACAAATAAGAATAGTCTCAAATTGCACGATCAATGGTGTAATGATTTGAAACGCCATTATTCAATTTTTCACGTCCTTTTTCAGGTAACGCACGTTATTTTTTATTTGTACTAGGATGTTTATTTCCATATTCGTTACCATGCGAATTTGTTTAGATAATGGCTTCACTGGAGCCATTAAACATGTAAACATAAAACAGATATGACACGTGGGCATTACGTGAAACATGTAAATAGAGGTTTTTTTTTTTTTTTTTTTTTTTTTTTTTTTTACTGAATCTCAATATAGCGCCCGAAAAAAAATTATGAAAATTTAGGATTTTCGGCGATTTATTACCGGTTGGCGATACAATAAAATTTCAAAAAATACGATTTTATGCTGACTTTTTAAGGAAAATCTTTTTCTAGTCTTCATACTGAACTAATTTATGTAAGTTTAATTTAAACTAGTAAATCTGCATACCAGGAGCCTCAACGTCAGCTCTAAATGTCATTGTTTTTAAAGCGCACTTTTCATATTATTAAGCATCTTGGAATACGCTTTTTTTATATTACACACATATTTATAGGCATATACCATGCTTCGGAGGTTTCAGAAATTAGAATCGTTAAATTAAACACGGTTTACGCAATGATATTAGGAAATTCTTATGAACTTCTTATTCATGTAACTTTTTAGATAAAAAATAAACTTGTATCAAAATAAATTCTCATTTATGTCAGTAGAATATTAAAATCTCCCTAAAATAATTTATTTTGTTAATAAAATATTGCAGCAAGTGAGAGTTACTTGAATTTTATTATTTTGATATTCTTTGAAATAGGGTTGCTAAGCGACTAATAAATTAAAGAACAAAGTAAAAATTAATTCATTTTAAAATTTGTAAAAAAATATGAAAATAAATGGCTTTATATTTCCCGAACAGATGCAAAAAATGTTCCAATAATTTAAACAATTCATTTCTAAATTCTAATAAAGGTATCGGCAAATTTTCAAATCTATTGAATATATTTAAAACTTCCGTATAAAAAATTAGCAGCAGTAATTTTACGTTTAAATCCATTATTCAAATATATGATTTTCATTTCAGTTAAACATGAAATTTCAAAATCGTCTGCATTCCCATAGAAAAGCATGATGACCTAAAACGAAATGTTCTATATTTTTCGCACGAATGAACCAAATGTAATTAAAAACTATACAGCTAATTCCGGGTACCTCACTAACATACTCACCAAAAATCAACCTAATCGAGTGCTTTTTACGGCAGTTATCGCGGAACAGACAGACAGACAGACAGACAAACAAACAGACGGAAACCAAAAACTTTTCGCGTCTCCAGAGTGATCCTCAACTGACGTTTCGGCAATAAATACACTTCTGTCTGATACTTTTATGTGTATATTTTATAAAATTTAACGATCGTATTATACGGTTTAGTAAAAAAAAAAATTCAATTAAATAGCATTGTTTCATCCTCAAAGGTAAGGTCCGATTTTGAGCACTTTCAAGTCGACTTCGATATTGTTACTCTCGAAGACAAAAATAGAACAGTACTGTTGCCATTGAAACAACGACCTTTTCAATATCAAAACTTATAACGACAAAATTCTTAAACGTGCAGTTACTTTTTAAATACATTTAAAACGTCAAACTGATGAAACGTGTAAAAGTAAATCACTACAACAACACGCAACTTGGCTATATAAGCTTATAGAAACTAATAATAAACTATTTCATCGTTTAAGTTTAAATTCATTATGTACTGCACAATTAAACACTCATTTAACAAGCAATTTCCAAATTCACCAAAATCGTTTGCATTCGGCGAGGAAAATGTGTTGCTCCCCAAATTGCGTGAAGCATTCGCACGAAATATTGGAAAGTATTTTATATTTTTACACATTTTCTACTCGAATTATTCAGCTACATTTGATTGATCCTTTATAACGTAGAGTAATTTCAACAACATTTTTTCCCAAATATTTTGAGTATGCGCTTTAAGGAGACTTTCCTTGTGAGAGAATGTGATCGAAGAATGAATAAAAGGCTCGATTAATTCATGGGTTACTGCTTCTGTACTAAACTTTCTGTGCAGAACTATTATAATTAAAATTCACCAATTCAGAAGTCTCCAGCAACTGTACTAGGGTTACAAGCGAAACAAAATTTCACTAGTACCTATAGTTAAACTGAAAATTACAAGTTTTACAAGTCAAACTGTGAAAATTGAAAAAAGCAACGATCAGTGAGACCGCTAACAGCATTTAATGGTTAAGCAACAAATTAACAAAATAATTTTCTCTCTCTCTCTCTCTTCTTTTTCTTCTTTTTTTTCAAAATGATAGGTATACAGAGACTAGCCTTGAAGGAACACACGACTTATATAATTGTTGCAATTTGACTTGATTATTTTTATATTCTCAAAAACCAGAACATGATCATTATCAGTGAGTAATTTACAGGCTTCGATCGTAAACTTACATTCCTATATGCAAGTTTATACTCTTTTAAGCGGATATTACATGTGTAACGAATAATATTGTTATATTGATATGTAACAAATCAATATAACATTTAAAAAAAAGTTGGTGTACAAACCGGATTTGTGGTGATTTCGGAATCATCCTGAACTGAAGGGGATGGAATAGCTGTTCTGATAACAAATTCAATGGTTCATAATTTGGATCGGGGTAAGCGACATAAAAAACGCTAAAATAAAAACATGTATTTAATTAAATTTAAGGTTTTAATAAAAACATGTATAGGTCATATAGTTTAACACAAGTCAAAGTGTTAGGAAACTGCACTTGTCACACGATAACAATCGTAAGTTAATGTTAAACCAAAGGAGTCGTTATTTATATTTCTTGTTTTCATTTTACTGTATTTAAATGTTTTTTGCATAGAATATCCGATGTCGATGTCTAACGTGATAGCTTTCTGTATTTTTGATTTTTGTAGCTGTTTGTTTTTGAGGACATTTCCAATTTTCAAACCATGCAGCTAATGTTTTTCTGAAATTATTGCAATCAAAATCGAAAAAATACAAAGATACAACGTTTGAGATAGACATTAAATATCCTGTTAAAAATATACAGTCGAACCCCGTTATAACGAACTTCAAGTGACCGAAGGTTTTGTTCGCTATATCCGGGGGTTCGTTTTATCCGAACAGTTAAGAAAAATCTTTGAGTTAAGGTATAACGTAGTTGCTACATGTATATTCAATAATGATGTATTAAAAAAGGTAAAATCTATTAAATATGATGATTCAAGAATTAAATTGACTAAAATCGATCATATTAAACTGACACAATACTAATTAAATTAACTAACAATGAAGTCAAACAGAAATAAATTACTTTTACCTTTAATTGTTGCTCACTGTTTTGATACAGAAATAATCGGTAATCTTCTGCAGACGTGATGCCGATTTCAAAAAAATGTTATGAATTTCTTTGTCTAGTACATCAAATGATTCTAGTACTCTTTCTTCCACTTTTTGTGTTGACAAAAACTTATAAATTACACGCATCGCTGCTGTAGCATTTGAAATTGTGGGAATTTCGTCATTTATGTGCTCCTCTTCATCAGCATCAGATGCATAATCTTAAATTTCAGAATGATTCATTTTAATTTCTTCCACAATCATCAGTCGGATCTTCACATGTTATGACTTCGTCATCACATGTTTCAAACAATTGCATGTCACAAACTAAGAATGATGAAATTTTGTGCTTTTCTAGCCACATCGCGATAGGTAAATTTTCATCATCCGCTTCCTCAACATTCTTTGCTTCTTCAACATTCGTTGCATCTTCAATATTGTTTGCTAGGCCTGCATGTCGAAAACATTTTCTAATTGTAGAATCCGTAACAAACCGCAAAGATTTTTCGAGCATTATAAGTGAATCAAGAAGAGAAACGTCACATTTTACATTTTTATCATATCCCTCTAAAATTCGTAAAATGAGCTGCTTCCTGTAATGGCATTTAAGACTTCTGATGACACCATGGTCCTACAGATGTTGCATTCGGAGGGAAGAGTACAATTATAATCGATTGAAACTGTTTATAGATTTTGTGTGCACTACAATTGTCAAGCAGAAGAAGAATATTCGCTTTTTAGCTGACAGTTCACGATTCCACATTCGAAGCTCTTTTTCAAACAGTTCCTTAGTCATCCACGCCTTGCGGTTTACTTCATAAGCAACAGGAAGCCGTTTGATATTTTTAAAGCATCTGGGGTGCTCAGATTTTCCTATCACAAGAAGCTTACGACGATCAGTACCACTCATATTGGCACACGCAAGAAATGTGATTCTGTCTTTTGACAATTTTCCGCCATTGCATTTCTCTCCATTAAATTTTAATGTCTGGTTTTGTGTCATCTTGTAAAATGGTACAGCTTCATCAGCATTATATATGTCATTCTCGTCGTATTCACGAGAGATTTATTTCCAAACTTTTTCTTTCCACGTATCGATGTCGGATGTTGAAACACTTCCCGATTCTCTGACAATTTTTCCAGAAGATATGTTGTTCTGCTTTTTAAATCTATCTAACCATTTATTAGATCACGAAAATTCAATTCCAAATTTATTGGCAAATTCATCAGCTTTTGACTGAAGCATTTGCCCAGAAACTGGTACACATTTCCGCTTCTTTGAACGCTAAACCACTTTAATAAAGCCTCTTCCACTTCTTGATGATAAGCTTTTGTCATTTTTTAAGAGTTCAATTTTTTCTCTAAAGCAGAAAGTATGCTTTCTCTGTTTTTCCATATTGTTCCAACTGTAGATTTCGATAAATCTTTTTTTTTTGGTAAATGTCAGCTTGGCTACCTCCATTTTGTATTTCTCTTATGATGCTTACTTTTTCTTCAATGCAGAATGCTTTACGCTTGCTCGACATGATGGACCTAATGATTTCTTAAAAACGAATTTTTAACTTTAAAGTCTGGAACCAGAGATTATGACGCACAGGTTCTCTAGAGAGAAACATTAAAATGAGTGAACAAGATGAAACGACTGGAATACTTGTTCTGGCGTGACTCTGAGACGACCTTTTCCCTTGTTCTCGTGATCTGATTTTTACTTCTCCCTCCCTTCTCACCTAGAACAGGTGCTTATGTGCTTACAGTTCATGTTTTTACTTGTTCTGCTCGAACATTCCCCCCTCCGGCTGTTTTTTCCTCTTTTTCGCGTCCTCCCCCCCCCTCCCCTTCATTTTTGGCACTGTCTCCAGTCTTGCACACAGCTGTGATCAGGAGTAAGCGAAAATGACTGACGGGTGGGCGGGTTCACACCTGCAGAGTGGCTATCGTAAAAGAGAAAGAATGCAGCTGTTCCTACCCTTTAATAAAAAGACTTATCGCTGAATTGCACCATGTTTCACTAGCCGGCATACATTTTCTTATGAAATTGAAGTTGAAGTCCTGTTTTCACAACTGCGGAAAGTTGAAAAAAAATCATGGTCGACATGATAAAATGTTCGTTACAGATGATTCTTAAGATTTTGGAGGTTCGCTATTAAAGAATAAATTATCATTAAATACAATAGGAAAACGATGGGACCAAAAATTTCGTTCGTTATATCCGTGTGTTCGTTATATACCGGGTTCGCTATACCGGGGTTCGACTGTATATTATTTTTAAATATAACAAGAACGAAATATGTACAAACCAGATTTGTGGGTATTTTGGAATCAGCCTGAAGTGAACAGGAGGAAATAGCGGGATCTGCTAACAAATTCAATGGTTCAAAATTTGGATCGAAGTAAGCGATATGAAAAATGCTAAATTGAAAATATACGTTTAAATAAACTTAAGGTTTTAATAAAAACATCTATAGGCCATATAGATTAACACAAGTCAAAGGTCTAAACACAACACATATGAAATAAACGACAGACATTCTAAACATGCAGCAGTCAACTGGCAACAACAGAAATTTAAAAATTTCCGAAGTCTTAAATATTGCGATGATACTAATAGTCCGACTTTCATAGATGTCACACATTGAGCTAAAATTTATTTCAGTTAGGAAATGCATTACATAACTAAAATCACTCTTCTAGAAATTACCATCCTTAGACGACAATATATCTAGTTTTTTCGTAGCCCTGTATATGAATTTATTTATATTCTGTAAACATCTCTTAGTATACTGACTATAGTTCAGTTGGAAAATGCATAACTGAAACAAAAACCACCTTTAAGCAATTCATGACAGTAGACAGTAACGCTTACGATTTATTTTGGCTCTGTATATTAGTTATAGAATTCATACACACTACGTAATGTACTAAAATATGTTTAAGTTGAAAATCACATATTGCATGTGGAAATGCACTTCCATCGGTCATAGACACTATTTTAATCGAATTCTTTTTTTCTGTTCCTGTAAAGCAGTGGTTCCCAACGGGGGGCGCACGCCCCACAGGGGGGCATTTTGACTTTTTAGGGGGGCAATTTGAGAATTTGACGAAATTCAGATGTCCGCTTTTTAAATCCTAAAACAGTTCAAAAGATTATGTTTTTTAATTTAATCAATAGTAAAACAAAAATTTAAGAAACATTTTCCAAAATAAATTTTCTGGTTTAAAACATTTTATATTTTATTTGTTTCAAATTGATACTTGGGTAAACACAAAAGTCAAAGAGCTACCGTCAGATACATGAATGATCAACCAATTAAAACACATTTTTTAAAGATCTTTATTTTAGGATCCTAGAGCGAATATATGATTCTGGCTTATTGTCAGGGACAAAAAAAAATTATTAGTTCTGGGAAAGAATTACGAATATCTCAATTCAGAGGGAACGGCCCCTAATTCTAGACATCGCCTAATAGTAATATAAATTCAGCAGTTATTTAAAATAAGTTTTGAAAACTGTATAATAGCATATTATATCCGTTAATTATTTCAATTTTTTTTTCTTTTTTCTTTTTCATTCTTTTCTTTTCTTTTTTTTAATGATGCCATAAATATTTTTATTTTAACGTGTTTAACCGCTACCTCCGTTATATTATGGAGGTAGCAGTTTAACTTATCAATGACTATATTTGAAATTAAAATATTTTAATAAGAATTTCAGTTCTTAAAATATTTTCTATGATATTTTAATTAATAATTTTTCATTTTCTGATTTCAAAAATTTTAAAACTCAAATTTATTGAACTGCATGATATTCAAAATTTCTTATTCCATATGCATTTTCGAGTTTAAAATTTTAAAATAAGCTTTAATACTTACTACTTCTGTTCTTATAATTCATAATTTATTCTTTATACTCCTTATTATTTCATTCTTTTCCTTTTTTTATTTTTATGCATAAATAAGTACTTAAAAAATTTGTTCTGAATATGTGAGCAAACTATTTTATTTTATACTGTATATACGGTTGTTGTTTTTCAGAACTGTTTCTATAGTTTTCTTTGATATTCCTTTGGGCCAAATTATTCGATAGAGCCTTCTGTTTTGTAATCTTTGTATTTTTGTCATGCATCAAGCGAATTAATTCATATTTTTATATATTTATTTAATTGTTGCTGATGTTGTTATATGCTCTAGTTAACTTTAGCTTACTTCACTATATACATATCAAATTATTAATGATCATATAGTATAAAAAATATAGTATACAAATATAGTATAAAAAATAATTAGAAAAAATATAATTGGTATTTCTCTGAAAAATCTGAAAAAAGTATTTAGATGAATATTTAAAATTTGGTTTCATGCCGGCTAACCTCGATGAACGATCCTCTTTCTGCCTTTTATGCAAAGTTATTTTAAAACTTTAAAAGAAAAGTTTGAAAAACGATCAACAGTTAAGATTCTATGCACTGCACAAACTTCTACAGAAAATTATACTCTTGAGGCTAGATATGAAATATCTTTACTCATTTCTAAATCTGGAAAAAAAAATGCACTACAGGTGAAGATTTGATTAAACCATAAATATTAATATTCCTTAACCCTTTATACCTGAATTAATTTTCCAGCTACTTTTTAGATGCTCAGAATCCTCGATTATTCCCACCAGTTATTTATTTTATTTTTTTTGTAAAGTTTTCCTTATCTAATCATAGCATTTTTGCGATTCAATTAGATGAAAATTTCTCATTTGAAAAACCGGTGGTAACAGGTTAAAAATTCTGTAAAAGACGCTCGTCGCGAAGGGGTTAAAGTGGCACTTATAAGTACCGTCAGGATAAAAAGGGTTAAAACAGTCCTGGAGATAGATGACAAAGATGTGAAATCCATGCCACTTAGTAATAATACTGTTAGTAGAAGAATATATGAAATGAGTGAGGAAATTGAAGCACAACTTGTTGAAAAGCTGAAATCAAGAAAGTTCTCCATACAAATGGACAAATCAACTCTAAGAGACGGTGAAGCTGCATTGTTTATTTATGTAAGGTATATTAATATAGGTGAATTTACTGAAGAATTGCTTTTCTGTAAATCATTAGAGACCACCACTACTGCCTCTGATATTTTTAATACATTGAAAAATTACTTAGATATAAATAGTATACCAATGACAAATATAACATCTTGCCTGTAGATGGTGCTCCAGTTATGAACGGTAAGAGAACTGGATGTTTAAAACTAATGAAAGATGAAAATCCAGAAATGATTCTTGTGCATTGCGTCATCCACAAAGACAGTTTAATCTCAAAAAACATTTCACCTATTCTTAGTGATATATACAAATCTTTTATAAGATGTTTCACCTCCATAATATCTAACGCCAAATGTGAGCGTCTATTTAAGCAGTTTTGTGAATTCAAAAATGCAAACCACATTCGTCTTTTACTTCACACTGGTGTAAGATGGCTTTCAAAGGGGAAATGCTCAAAAAGAGTAATGGAGTTGCTTGATGTTCTTGGTGAATTTTTAAGTGAGAAGTCTGACATGAAGCATCTACAAATACAAACCATTGATGGAAAGCATTTGTTAGTTATTTAGCAGATGTCTTTGGAAAACTGAATACCTTGAATAAACAATTTTAAGGGAAAAAAAAACACTCGTTGATGCAAAAGCAAATATTTGGCGTTATTACATTCAGTGAGATATGGCAGAAATATATTTCTGAGAGAATGTTTGACCTATTTTGATGGTTAAAAAACGCAAGACAACCGATGCCGCTATAACTGTCATCGTGGATCATTTGAAAATATTAACCTCTGACTTGAACGATAGATTTTCTGATTTAAAGCAAATGGATTTCCTATCATGGTTCATGCAGCCAATGTTAGTGGACTTATCAAATGATGATTCAGTATGATGCCCAGAAGAACTCTCTGAAATTAAAAACGATGAGTCGGTTAAAACATTATTCATTATAAAAGGAGTGATGGCATGGCTTTGTGCTGAGATAGAATCTAAATAACCAAATGCAAGAAAATTTGCAAGAAAAATATTATTACCATTTCAATCATCATAAGTAGTTGAATGTGGTTTTAGTGCAGTAAATGATTTACTGCTGAAGAAAAAAAAATTGACTGGACTGGACATAACTAAACGAGGGGACTTGAGATTAAAGTTGATTAAATTAGAGCCTGATATAAAAGCTCTCTGCAGCCATCATGAAGAACAAGGATCTCATTAATTTTATTCTCATCATATCGAATCTATTTTGAATTTATAAGGTACTTTTTTTACTGCCAATAATTAAAATTATAAAAGCATCATAGAAAAAGCTTCAATTAAAATTAATTTTTTTATTTATGTATCTCAGCTATTAAATATTTAAAAAAAATAATTTGCTTTTTTGCTTCGCTGCATATTATTACTATTACTATTATTAATAATTTCTTCATAAATGCCTTCTTTTCGTTTGTTTTTTTTTCTTTCGTGAATGAACTGTTCTTTACTTGGATCCAATTACAGGCGTTTAGGACTTCTTTAGTGAGAATAAGCGTTCACTTTTTATATAATAAGAATTTTTTGTCACAGGCAGAGGGGGGGGGGGGGTCATCAAGATTTTAGAGATGATTTGGGGGGGCATGGTTAAAATGTTATTCATTTCATATTCTACAGTAAGCATCTTTTAGTGCACATAAGCGATGCATACCAATCTGGAGGCACGGCAGTGCCTCCGCCAAGTCGAGAAAGCACGGCCGTAAGCATACTTCTCTGGAAGCAGCTCAGGGCACTTTTGACCGCTCCATATCTCCGGGCTGGTGTATCCCAAAATTTTGAAACTTCGTTTTTCTAGAGTATTTGGCACACAGAACCAAAATTTAAAATTACAACTTTCTGTCTTTTTTAGTTCAGACGATATATGAACTCAACCATTCGATTTTTCGTCATTCACTCACTCACTCGTTCACGCGTCATCAAAAGGATTAGGTAGATCCCGTAGCCCTAGCAACTTGACATTTGGAAAATAGGTAGTGTCTAGGGTACAAAGAAAGGAAAAATTATAAAATCCGGAAAATTCGAATAAAAAACATTCGAAAATTCAACAAATTCCATCAAAATTGAAAATTGAAAATAATACGATCTTTTAGTCTTAGAATCTTAAGATTTGGTGTGAAGGTAGTGTTTAGCATCCAAAAAAAAAAAAAAAAAAACATAAAAAATACCAAAAAATCGAAAACAAAATTGAAAAAATCGAAAAAATTGAAAAAAACGAAAATTTGAAGACAATCCGATTTTGTTGCGCTAGAAATTTCAAATTTGGAATAAAGGTAAAATTTAGGATACAGAAAAAGGAAAAATTAAAAAAAAACCGGAAAATTCGAAAAAAAAATATTCGAAAAATTCGAAAAAAATTGGAAAAATGAAAATAATTTGATCTTTTAGCCTTAGAAACTTAAAATTCGGCGTAAAGGTAGTGTTTGGAATTCAGAATAAGAAAAAATTAAAAACACAATAGAAATCGAAAATAAAATTAAAAAATCGAAAAAAATCGAAAATTTTAAAATAATTCGATTTTATAGCGCTAGAAACTTGAAATTTGGAATAAAGGTAGTATTTAGGATACAAAAAATTAAAAAAAAAAAATAAAAAAATCCAGAAAATTCGAAAAAAAATTCAAAAATTTGAAAAATTCGAAAAAAGTTGAAAAAAATGAAAATAATTTGATCTTCCTTGGAAACTTAAAATTCGGTGTAAAGGTACTGTTTGGAATTCAGAATATAAAAAAAAATTAAAAACACAAAGAAAACCGAAAATAAAATTAAAAAATCGGAAAAATCGAAAAACATCGAAAATTTGAAAAGAATTCAATTTTGTAGAGCTAGGAACTTGAAATTTGGAATATAGGTAGTACTTAGAATAAAAATTTAAAAAATCCAGAAAATTTGGAAAAAAAGTCGAAAATTTGAAAAAATCGATAAAAAAATTGAAAAAAGATTGATTTGTTAGAATTTTCCTGAATTTTTAATTTTGTATCTGGAGGCACGGCAGTGCCCCCGCCAAGTCGAGAGAGCACAATCGTAAGCATACTTTTCTGGAAGCAACTCAGGGCACTTTTGACCTCCCCATATCTTTGAGCTGGTGTATCCCAAAAACCTGAAACTTCGTTTATATAGAGTATGTGGTAAATAAAACCAAAATTTAAAAATTTCACATTTCTGTCTTTTCTATTGCAAACGATATATGAACTGAAAGTTTCGATTTTCTGTCATTCACTCACACACTCACTCACGCGTGATGAAAAAGATTAGGTGGATCCCGTAGGCCTAGAAACTTGAAATTTGGAAGAAAGGGATACAAAGTAAGAAAAAATTGTAAAATCCAGAAAATTCGAAAAAAAAAAATCATTCGAAAATTCAACAAATCCAACAAAATTGAAAATTGAAAATAATACGATCTTGTAGTCTTAGAAACTTAAAATTTGGTGTAAAAAGGTAGTGTTTAGAATTCAGAAAAAAAAAAAAAACATCAAAAACACCATAAAAATCGAAAATAAAATCAAAAAATCGAAAAAAATCAAAAATAAAATCAAAAATTTCGAAAAAAATCAAAAATTTGCAAATAATCCGAATTTGTTGCACTAGAAACTTGGAATTCGGAATAAAGGTAGTATTTAGGATACAAAATAAGAAAAAAAATTAAAAACAAAATTCGAAAAAGTCTGAAAAATTGAAAATAATTTGATCTTTTAAGTCTTAGAAACTTAAAATTCGGCGTAAAGATAGTGTTTAGGATTCGGAATAAGGTAAAATGTAAAACGCAATAAAATTCGAAAATAAAATCGGAAAAATAAGGAAAATTTGAAAAGAATTCGATTTTATAGCGCTAGAAACTTGAAATTTGGAATAAACGTAATATTTAGGATGCTATTTAAGAAAAAATTTAAAAATACGGAAAATTCGAAAAAAAAAAAATCCGCAAAATTCGAAAATTAAAAAAAAAAAAAAAAAAAAAAAAAAATGAGAAATTGAAAACAATTTGATCTCGTAGTCTTAAAAACAGAAAATTTGTGTAACGGGATTCAGAAAAAGAAAAAATAATAAAAACACAACAAAAAGCGAAATTAAAATCATAAGTAGAAAAAATCGAAAAAAAAAACGAAAATTTTAAAATAATTCGATTTTTTAGAGCTAAAAACTTGAAATTTGGAATAAAAGTAGTATTTAGGATACAAAAAAATAAAATAAAATAAAATAAAATAAAATAAAAAAATCTTAAAAATTTGAAAAATTGAAAAAAAAAAATGGATCTTGTAGCTTTAGAAACTAAAAATTCAGCGTAAAGGTAGTGTTATACAGAAAAAGAAAAAATTAAAACACAATAAATTCGAAAATAAAATTTAAAAATTTAAAAAAATCCAAAATTTGAAAATAATTCGATTTTGTAGCGCTAGAAACTTGAAATATGGAATGAAGGTAGTATTTAGGATACAAAAAAAAGAAAAAATTAAAAAATCACGAAAATTCGAAAAAAAATTTGAAAATTCTAAAAATTGGAAAAAATTTTGATCTTATAGCTTTAGAAACTGAAAATTCAGCGTAAAGGTACTATAGTCATTTAGGATACAGAAAAAGGAAAAATTAAAACACAATAAATTCGAAAATAAAATAACAAAAATCGAAAAAGGAAAAATTAAAACACAATAAATTCGAAAATAAAATAACAAAAATCGAAAAAGGAAAAATTAAAACACAATAAATTCGAAAATAAAATAACAAAAATCGAAAAAGATCGAGACTTTGAAAATGATTCGATTTTGTAGCGCTAGAAACCTGAAAATTGTAATAAAGGTAGTATTTAGGATACAAAATAAGGAAAAATGGAAAAATCCGGAAAATTAGAAAAAAAAATTAGAAAAAAAATCAAAAATTGAAAATAGTTCGATCTTGTAGTCTTAGAGACTTAAGAGACCGCAAATGTTTGTAAAATTCGAAAATAAAATCGAAAAATCGAAATATCTGTAAACAATCTAAAATTCGAAAACAATTCGATTTTGTAGTTCTAGAAACATGAGTTTTAAGATAATTGTCCTATTAGCTAGTACACCGCCCTTAATTGTTTTATGTTTTTTCCCCGGATGTTAAATGATGTTAGCACAAAAAAAAAAAAAAAAAAAAAAAAAAAAAAAAAAATCACAGTTTCCTCTCTCCTCCTGACATTATTGGCTGGTTATGGCTTGATAGTCCTTTCTAAATAAAATCATGGTGACTCTAAGATTATCTTGATTTATTTTTCAATTGAACCTAAATGATCAAAATATTAAAAACAATCGGATCAAAATATTACTATATTGGCATGACAATCAAGAAACTTAGAAGTAAAATCGAAAAATCCATAAATTTATAAAAAGTCGAAGGTTTGGAAATAATTTGATTTTTTAGCCCTACCATCTTGATTCAGAAAGGTAGGGTTTAGGATACAAAGTAAGGAAAAATTTAAAAATCCGGGAAAAAAAAACTCCGAAAAATCGAATATAATTTGTTTAATTGAAAATTTCCGGAAATTTTAATTTTAGCTTTCTTTTTATCCTAAACAGTACTTTTGTGCTAAATATCAAGTATCTAGGCTGCGAGTAATATCTCAGATAGATAGCACCTTTCCTGGAAGCAATTGAGAGTACTTTTGACTCCCCCCCCCACCCCCTCCCATAACTTAGTGCTTGCCTAGTTACCTGAAATTTCTTTAAGGTAACTTTTTAGAAAATCAGTGGATGATCTCCAAAATGAGCCCAAAATCAAGAAAGGAGGATGATTTACAAAAAGAAGTGAGATCTCATCAAAAAGTCACCTGTAAAAAATGCAGCCAAGTCTCGTAACTCATTTACCGTAAAAAGTACTGAGATCGTATAAAGCCTAGTTTAACTATATTATTAACTCTGAAAATTTCATTCACAAATCACTCCTAGTCTCTACATCTTAAGTTAATTATTATTTTGTGACTTGGCAATTACGTAGCATGAGAATGTGATGTATATAGTTAGTCTTAATCAAGTAATACTATAACATATTAAGGTGTAATAACTTCCCTGTGCGTATATAATTTGCCTTAATTAAATTATCCCATCCCATCCCATAACATAGTAAGGTGTAATAACTTCTCTGTGCTGTGTAATTGCCAAGTCACAAAAGAATAATTAACTGAAGATGTAGAGACTAGGAGTGATTTGTGAATGAAATTTTTAAGTTAATAAGATAGTTAAACTTGGCTTTATACGATCTCAGTACTTTTTACGGTAAATGAGTTACGAGACTTGGCTGCATTTTTTACAGGTGACTTTTTGATGAGATTTCATTATCTTCAAAATAGTGTAACATCTTTAAAATACACTGCTAATGCTTTTCCCCATAGGTGAGAATGAAACGGAATTCTTTTGTATGTCCCTGTAAATGACTAATAGATGCTATACAGTCTATATTCCAAAGGAATAATGTTGTATTACACCCCATTAAAGTATATCAATTTCATCATGTTTAAAATGGGTTAACGTTATTAAAATGCACTACAAACCGTTTTTACCCATAGACCCTGATGTAACGAAATTTTTTTGTGTTCCCCTGTAAACAAACTATAAATGCTACACACACTCTTTTCAATGCGGAATGTCTTATTGTAAATAACATATATCAAGCTCGTGGTAATCAAGTATAGATACGAGTGTTACAGTACGGACAGACAGACAAACGGTAAGTCATAAACGCTTTAAACTGTATTGGAAAATGTTTAAAAATAATCATCTCTTCTCTTTTTCTCCGTGCATGTCTGATTTTCCATCCTTCTCGAAATAAGTGCTTGTGTCAAATTTTAACTGTCAAATTAACTAAAATTCGCTGAAAAGGTCATAAATTTAACAGACTCCATACTGCTCAATACATTACAGTAACTGAACAGATATGAACAAAAACTTAACAGAGGTAACTATAACTTATTAATATTTCAAAATTATTTGCTATATTTCAGTAAGCGAAATTATCCTATTTCCCCGATGTATCAGAACCAAACTACATTCTTCCTATGTATTGTGTATTATTTCTTGTCTCATATTCAACATTATTACGTGTATGTATCTTTTGAAATTTCATTCTGTTTGAAATTATAGCACCTTTAAAGTTTTTTTTTTCCCTAAAATAATGCAAACTAGTCGGATGTGCCAATCCCAAAACTTTCTTCTATCTCACACAGATTTCGCATACACTAAATAGAATCAGCACAAATTTATATCAAGGTCTAACTGAATCTAAAGTTTTATTCCGTGCATTAGGTCTTGAGATATGGCTATTGCTAAAATCGTGTAAATTCTGCAAAATGCAGCATAGCAGCGCCACCCGTTGTGAGATTTAGACCTAAACCTAATTAACAACAACTTATGTCAACGTCTAAATGAATCTGAAGGTTGGTGAAAATCCGTGCATTAGTTCTTGAGATGTAGTTACCGTGATAATAATGAAAAAAAGTAGCATAGCAGCGCCACCTGTTGGGCTATTTACACAGAAACGTAAGAAGCATCTATTTATGTCAAGGTCTAACAGAATCTGAAGTTTGATGAAATTCCGTGCATTAGTTTATGATATATAGTTATCGTAAAAATCAAGAAAAAGTGGTATAGCAGCGCCACCTGTTGGGATATCTACACCAAAACGTAATCAGCATCTATTTTTTCAAGGTCTAACTGAACCTGAAGTTTGATGAAAATAAAGGAATTAGTTCTTGAGATAGAGCTATTGCAGAAATCGCGAAAAATGCAGCATAGCAGTGCCACCTGTCGGCGATTTTCACCAAAAACTAATCAGCATCAACTTATATCAGGGACTGACTGAATATAAAGTTTTATTAAATTCCGTACATTAGTTCTTGAGATAGAGAGCCCACAAATTTTTTTGTCACATACAGACAGACAGACAAACAGAGTCACAGACAGACATTTTCTAAAAATAGTCAAATCGTGTTCAGGACAATCTACAATATGTAAATCCGTCGAAAACCGGAAATCGAAAATTTTCATGAATCCAATACTTTTTTCTTGCAAAATAAAAAATTCTCATATGGCATTGCGAAATTATCGGAAAAAATAACCACCATCTTTCACCTGCAGAATTAACCTTGCACGATAATCATTGTACACAATATTACACAAGTGTTGTGTATATTCATGCGTTTCTATCTTACTGAACTATCGATCGTTTATAAGCAACCGATTGACTTGACTCATTTTTTTTTTTGCTTCCTGTCACAATCTCTTAGGAATTAAATTTCCATATTTATATTTTCTTTGTAAATTTTACGGTGTATGTTTTAATAAAAATTCACCTATATATCTTTTATTTGCTAAAATTCCTAAAATAAAAGCGGTATAAATAGTAGACTGTTGAGGTTGTTGACTCCATCGGAGGCATTATCAAAACAAATAAGGATATTCTACAATTGCACGGTCTATGAAGTTAATATTTGAAACGCCATCATTTAATTTTTCACGTACTTTTTCAAATTACGCGTATTATTTTTCATTTTTACTTGGTTATTTAGTTTCATATTTGTAACCATGGAATAACTGGAGCCACAATTTTGGTAAGTTAAATGATGCTGCATCGTTACATATTGTATTTTTGTGTGTTACAATCTCTGTGGTTTCTCTTATAATGGATGGATAGTATAGATTGGAGGGACTAATCCCTCCAATCTATACTATTTTTTTACGTCTTTTATCAATTAAAAGAAGTATATTATTACAAAGTGCTATAATTTGTTACATTTTTATATAATAATTCACATTTTATCGGAAACATTTTGTGAATATGTTATAAAACACCCAAATCAGCTTAAACCACTTGTAACTGTTTTGTATTTTCCGTATCTTTAAGATGTGTAGAATAATGTCTCAAAGCCATTTAGCAAAAAAAATTGTTATATTATGGTGAATCAAATGAATAGAAAGCAGGAGCCACAGAATGAAATTACATAGTTTATTTTAAACAATATCTCCAAAGCTACGCAAGAACTTATTCCATTGTTTCACCAAGTAATGAATACCTTGCTCGTAGAAGTACTTCTGCTGAAATAGGTACCAGTTTCGAACATTGTCATGACTTCGCTGTCCGAGTAAAAACAGCAACCCTTCAATGCCCTTTTCAGTGGACCAAAGATGGGAAAGTCATATGGCGAAAGATATAGGCTATACGGTTGGTATTCCAATACTATCCACCTAAACTTTTCCACATTCTATCTTGGAAATGTTTGTGTCCGTCCTGCACATGAGTCAATGACAGTGCATGGTCTCCATACACTGCCTTTATTCGCCGATGTACTTCGCAAAATCCAACTCGTTCTGCCACTAAATAAAAATGACAGTAAATTGCTCTTTTTTACTTGCAAATATTACAGAGATGCAGATGAGTAACAACAACAAACGATTATGGGCCGGACGATAGTGTTGGCCGACCGACAACGCATATCACGTACTTCTGCGTGACTATCTAATTCAAGTCCATTTTCGTAGTAGAGATTGTCTTCCTAATTTTCCGGTTTGCCTCTACACAAACTTTCAACATACTCATACAAAAATAAACTAAATTATAACCAATGTTCTGTTTTCATTTGATCCACCCTTATATAAGTTTTTTCCATGTACATTTAACGGCTCCTAGCGAGAAATATGCCTCTGTACATGTAGCTGCATAGTCAGTCTTTTTTATGCTCAGCAGGTAACAATTTTATTCTGATTACTCTGATTATTCTGATCACTCACGACAACAGTTGATATGAACTCCTAATAGATGCTAGTATTGGCATAAATGTGCTAATATAATGTTTGCATCTGAAAGCTGCCCCCGAAGCATCTCAATTGCGGAAAAAAACGAAATCTTGAAATCGCCACGTATCTGGCTGTTTACATTTTCGATTTAGGGTTTATTTAGATTTTAAAAATCATGAATCTGCTCGGAATCAACATTGGCTTATAACCAAGTTATTTTGCACGTGGACAAGACCGCGAAGCTGAAGAAGCAAATGACAGAGTGGGTCAGTTGCTTTTGAACAAGTTTTTCGAGGAAGAAGAAGAATTACTTTATGGTCTTTGCATATCTTATTAATTATAAGTAACCATGAAATATGTTTTTTTTTTTAAATACGTAAATGTATTTTTACGTTTTTCTCAAAATGGCATTTTTTTGCCTTGTCAATATTTTTTTTTTTTCAGGAAACGTTCAATCAATCGATCTTTATCTTGAAGCTTTTTAATCTGCATAGTTTTCAGCAGAATCTATAGAAAAATATCGTTAATTTTCCAAAATTAATTATTTTTCCGTGCGCCTTAAAGTTACAAAAATAATAGGACTGAATATTTTGAAAAAAATCGATTTTTGTCTTTTGTCAATTTTGCCGTCAATGGAACAATGTAATTAGCGGAATGGAATACCTATTTGCGTACTAACTGAACTTCCAGGTTATAGGTAAGCGACTTACGAGGAAAATAAGAAGCCGTAAGAAATTTAAAAAGTTAAAATTTAAATAAAAATATTTAAAAGTATAATAAAGAAATAGAAGTTTAACAATAAAAAAGTAAAAAAGTAAAAAAAAAAAAGAAAAATTGCATTAGATCCAAGAAGATGACACACGATACCTACTGAGTATCGAACCCATGTCAAAAAAAGAAAAAAAAAGACCCTTTATGTGAATTTGCAACTTTTAAAATAAAGTTGGTTTATTTTTTTTTGTGGTACAACAAAAAATATTCCTTGAATTAAGATCTAACACTTAACGGAAACAACTTTTTTAATTTATACTTTTTTATACATCTTTTTGAATTTTAAAATTTTTCTTAAAAAATTTAACTGGCCAGCATTTTGAAACAAGACACCGGATGAAGCTGGCCGACGAACTCTGTCGAGACATTGGTATGTCCTATGCTCATACTCAGTCACATCCAAATCGGTTCATAAATATATATATATATATATATACTAGGGGGCCCTGCCCCCTACTCGCTACGCTCACCAACCTCCGTTCTGGTTTCACAGCCTCTTAAAAAACCAGGTAATGTATCCTGTTTTTAAAAAATGATGATGATGATATCACGAACGGCGACTATCTTCTGTAATCAGGTTATAATGCTTTTTCATTTAATTCATCTTTTTATTTTTAATATTCATGTGTAAACACAATTTTTATGACGTAATTTTCTTTATTTCCTGCTTTCAACACGTGATCATTTAATTATTATTTTAAACTTTCATTATTGTTTTTAATAGTCTCGCGTAAATACATTTTTTATTTGAGATAAAACATAATCCTTTGCGCTTATTTAGAAATTGGCAACAATATAAAAAAATGACTTTTACAATAAAAGATTTTTTACTCGATTTTTAAGGATTTTTGAGTTTTAATTGTCCGACCGTTATAATTTTTTGAATTTCTGAAAGCTTGTTATATTTCGCGTCTGGTGGTATGATTTTCGAATCCGTAGGATGGCTAGAAAAAAAGTAATCGCTCCTCAAAAAAGTCCCTAGTAAAAAAGCGATGAGAATAACCCGGAATATTTACGCAGATTTTCATTGGTCCATTTTCAAACCAATATGATGATGAAACATCTCATTTCATTTTATTTGTGGTATTTAGGCATTTGGGACTTGATAATTCTGTCTAAATTCCACAAATTTCATTTCATTTCATTCATTTAATTCCATTTATTCAATTTTTATTTAATTTCTTATTCTTTTAATATGTTTTTGTTTCCATATTCAGTGTGTTGGGGAATCTTTCATTGTCAACTAATTATTACATACTTAATTATTATTTCATTGTTTAAGTTGGTGTTATGATAATGTTTCATTTATGGTTATATATATATATATATATATATATATATATATATAATTGTAACCTTTGAATTTCAAAATAAATTAAACACACACACATATATAAATTAACATTTGAACGGAGGGTTGGTTTGGGGTCTGGGAGTCATGATCGGTGAAAATGTATAATACTTTTTTGGAATTGCTTTCCTCCGAACGGCTGCAATAGCTAGTTTTTTGTAATGAAAGCTACCTAAAAAATTCCATAGCTTATTAGTGTGTATTATGTGTCTATATTACAACAAGAAGAAAACATGTCCATGAGTAACGCTGACATTATGTCGACTACGGTGGTAATGACCTGGGCAATCCATTTCGTTTTATCGCAAATACACTGCTCAAAACAATTAAAGGATATTTGAAGTTTTATATAAAATAAAGATATAAACGAAATTCTTTTTGCCGAAAATAGAAGAAGAGAATCACAAATGCAAATTTTTCTGGTTTTCAAACTGTGGAGTATGCAAATTTTGAGTTCGACGTCAAAAACGTCGCTTCAGCGGCAGCGAATGAAATTTGACTTTCAACTGGATAAAAGAGAATGAAGACAAGGATGATCGGCATTCAGTGATTGCTTTGTTTCGATGAGTACAATGTTTCAGCGAAGTCATTTGACAGATTCAGAAGCTTGGAGAATTGGTGGTAGGTTAGAAGGGGGCCAAACTCAAGCCGAAGTAGCGCAAGCCATTGGAGTGTCACAGAGTGTCATTTCCAG
The DNA here is from genome assembly GCA_963931845.1 of Maratus michaelseni. Taxonomy (NCBI): domain Eukaryota; kingdom Metazoa; phylum Arthropoda; class Arachnida; order Araneae; family Salticidae; genus Maratus; species Maratus michaelseni. The sequence continues at coordinate 110,276,650 of OZ007598.1, read as the reverse complement.
GATCTGGAACCGTTTTTTGGAGAGTGGATGTGCAGGCCGAAGACCAGGGCAAGGTCGTAGACGGGCAACAACGCCCAATGAAGATCGGTATTTAGCGTTAACAGCTCGGAGACACTGAAACATGAACGCTACTCTTCTCCAACAACACCTTCGCTCGGCTACAGGCACCACGATTTCAACTCAGACTGTCCGAAACCGGCTCCATGCTGTAGGTCTGTATGCTCGCCGACCGATGGTATGTGTTAGATTAACATCAAGGCATCGTCGCGACCGCAGGAAGTGGGCAACCGAGCATGTCAACTGGAGGAGAAATGAATGGAGCAATATTCTGTTTTCTGACGAGTCCCGTTTTTCTGTGCATCCGGATAATAGGCGTATTTTCATCTGGAGGGACCGTGGCAGTAGGAATAATCCTGCGTTCGTGCACGAAAGTGTCAGATTTGGCGGTGGAGGAGTGTTGGTGTATGGTGGCATCTCCATTGACGGGCGCACTGACCTCTACATCATTCGAGATGGAGCTCTGACTGGTCGCCGATATAGGGATGAGATCCTCAGACCTATTGTAGTCCCTTACGCTGCAGCAATCGGAGATAACTTCATTTTAATGGACGATAACTGCAGGCCACATCGTGCAAACCTGGTGGAGGATTTCCTTTTCGAGGAAGGAATCGTTCGAATGGAATGGCCAGCGTGTTATCCAGACATGAATCCAATCGAGCACGTTTGCGACGCTCTAGGAAGACGAGTTTCTGGCCGCCAACAACCCCCACAAACTCTCCAAGAACTGGAAAGAGCTCTTCTGGAAGAGTGGGGCAGAATACCCCAACTCGTCATTAATAGCCTCACTGAGACCATGCCTCAAAGGTGTTCAACGTTGCTGGCCGCCCGTGGAAACCATACCCCCTACTGAAAATGATTTTCTTTGAAGGAAACACCTTTTCTTATTCTTTTTTTCTCATATGCACAAATTGTGTTCTTTTCCTTTTGTACACAAATGCGCAATAAAATGCATTTTTTTCTGCCAAACATGTGTAATTTATTCTCATATAACCTACTATGTCTGTCGACCATGTATCGATCAGCTAAAAAGTTTCCCAGATACAAAATCCACCTAAAACTGCAATATCCTTTAATTGTTTTGAGCAGTGTATTTTAAATTCTAAACATCGCACAATTTCAATTTTTACACCGTCGTATCAAAAAAAAAAAAAAAAACTTTTCAGTGTAATTCCTTTGAAAACTGAATCTCAGTTTACTGATTTTTTATGTTTTTGAAATATTTTTCAAGTATTATTTTTCAAATATACCTCAAAATGAAGGTACAACCTGATTACGGAAGATCGGTACTGACAATAGGTTGATCCATTTGCAATTTTGTTTTGTAACTATTTCAGCATTTGTTTGTTTCCGTTTAATATTCCGTAACTAAATTGTCTAACAAAATTAAAACTTTACAAGATAAGAGATAAATAAATAAAACACAAATTTAACAGGTATGTAATCCAACTACGCGCTCAAACACTGAAATAATTAAAACAATGTATATATATATTACTATAAATACAGACATTTTTAGCGAATTATTTCTGACATGCAGCTAATGCCAAAGTACTCAAAATGTTTTTGATGTAGTTGGTAGGAAATCTAAGAAAATATACTAAATATAAACATATGTCATGGCTCCCAATTTAAAGTTATTTTAATTTATGTTCTGTTTGTTGTACACCGGACAGTGTATCGGGTATCTTTAACACTGGTATCCCAGGTGGTATAATCTGGTTTAAAAAAATTCAAAAATATTGAAAATTAAAGCAGTAGTAAACTTTGTAAAAAAATAGCTAAAAATGCATGAAATACATGATTTAAAAATATATGTGAAAACAGGTTTACTAAATATATCTAATAAGTATAGTGTAAATTTAGATGAAAAAATAAATGATTGATTTATAATTGATAATAAATATTTTGTATTTTCTCTACAGGATGTTTTTATTGTAATAACAGTGAAATTCCTTTTTTACATTTAGTTTTCTTCTTAACTTAGTATATAAAATATATAAGCTATTGATTTCGAAATTTCTGTATAAAATATACAAACAATTTCTTCAAAATTAGTATACAAAATTAACAAAAATATTCTTCGAAAATCTTTACTTTCCATAGTGCAAGACAAAGGGGGATCTGGTTGATTAATGGCACAAACTGGTACTTCTTTGACTGATTTGTGATAAGAGTTCAGTGTTAATTCAGTAGTAATTGTTCAATAATTCCGTGTTATTGTAATACATCAACTGCATAGGTTTTATATCATAAATCAGCTATTGAATGACGACGTGTAAAGAGCAGAGCATATCAAAAGTGGCTCATTACTATTCTAACATGGATGAGACGATTATACACTTTCACATCTTTACGCAAAGTGTGCATGTATGATTTGAATCAGATTTAGTCATTGTGAAGAAAATGTTCATTGTGTTATACTTCCAATATCTCAAATCTTTTAAACAGTTATATACTTTGTAAAGTTAGGAGATCTTTGTCTCTCCTGATATTTGGGTTTTATTAACAAATTTTATGTAACCAATTTTAATTGATCGTAATTACTAAGTGACGCATTAGGTAATGCAAACTCATCAGCTACAAAAATAGTAATAAAATGGAAAATGTATAAACCCAGGAAAAGGAAGACACATATGAAATATTAAGTGATTTTAAAAATTAAAAGAAATAATGTATGAAGGATTATAAAACCTTTGTGAGAAAGCCTGCTGATGTTTACCCGTAGACATTCGTTCACCTCCATTTATTATTGGGAAAAGTTGGTATGATTAGCTGATGAATATAAAAAAAAAAGTTCGATCCCTGTTATACATATAGGGCAGATGGTATACTAAATAGTTCGTTCAATGTGCGTGTGACATCTGCGCGAATTTGAACTCTGGTCAGATTTGGACCAATGTGATCTAATTACCTGTTCTAAGAAAAGTATATTTCATAACTTTGTTTTCCCTCTCTTTTGACGCAAGTAAGTAAAATTTAGTATTATAAATATAATAAAAGTTATTTTAAACTTGTTTCATATTAAGTATTTGCATTATCCATTTCGAATATCGTATATCCTCAGATCTAAAGACGTCGGAAAATAATTGCAAATATATATAATTTAACAAATTACAATAACCATTGGAAACCTGTTCCGAAAGCTTAAAAAAAAATACCGTGCTTTCGTGTTATAGTGGCCTCCACAATTATGATCATGCCAATCTTGCAGTTATGATTTCGCCAAGATCATCGCAAAGCTTATATATAGGTCGCTTATCGATTCATCCTTGGGGGCCGCTATAACATGAAAGTACCAAATTTACATTATATTAATGAAAACAGAAACAACAAATTTATAAGACAATTTCTCATCCGACGTCAATTTTTGAAATCGGCTTTTTTTCATATCTGATAATTTGCATCTATCTTTTTTGTAACTTTAACATTTTTGTAACGATTTTATGCATTTTTATTGCCTATTCAAAGAAAAATTCTTCTAAAGTTATAGAATTTCGTTAAAAATTCTTATAAAGTTACAGATTTTTGTTACAAATTCTTATAAAGTTACAGAATTTCGTTAAAAATTCTTATAAAGTTACAGATTTTCGTTATCAATTCTTATAAAGTTACAGAACTTCGTTAAAAATTCTTATAAAGTTACAGAATTTCGTTAAAGACGCTTAAAAACGCTTAAAAAATAAAGTGGCAACAATAAAATGACGACGTCAAGAGGTCCATTCTCGACCGAAAACAACAACCAATTTCTCAATGGTTAACAATTGGGTGAAGTAAACGAATTTTTGTAGATAGTATAGTAACACTGAAAAGGAAGATAATCAATCGGAAATGTCTGACGAAGATACCGACGAAAGTCGGGTTGAAGAAAGAGGTGATGAAGCCCTCGAGAAAAGACTTGAAGAAACACCTGCGACGCATATACAAGGTGCCCATTAATGTTTTTTGAGCCCCCATTAACTTCAGATCAGTGACAGGTATAGTCATTAAAGGGATGTCTAGATACAGAAAAGTTGCTATGCGCTGCACAATAAGAACACTTAAAACAAACCTAACATCAAACTACGGAGTTAGTATTCCTATCTCGAAAATTGTATAAGATATGAGAATAAAGTCAATTGTAATGTTTTGAGCATCCTCGATTTAGTTTTAAATGATGTCTGATAATATTATTTACTTTAAAATGCTGTAAAGTGCAATTAAGTTTCCTTTTTTGAAGATTGTTTTCATTATTTGCATATTAAATCATGAATGTGTTCTCAGATCTTTAGATATATAATTCTTCCGGTGACAAAAGTTTATTATGATAAGAAGAAGGATTAAAATTGAAAATGCAGTAAAATTTTTGAAAATGAAAATATGTACTTCGTAAAAAAATTATGTATAGTAAACAATTTTTCTTTACACATTTCTTTTTTTGTACGCAAATATGTAAGAATATATCTACCCAGATAGATCTAGGATAAGCTTTCTGCTTTACATGAGAAATGTTTTGTTTTAAGAGCGTGTGTATTTTCGTCAGCTAATTTATATAAAAATAAAGAAATAATTAACAGAAATAATAAGTAGCAGAGGATTGCAATGAAAGAAGCCATTAAAACCCGTTGTTTATTTCCCATTTTATAATTCACAAGTATTGCACGTAAATCACCCGTTTGCCACCATATAATTGTGAGAAATATAAAGTAATGATTAGTTTTAAAGTCATAACAGACTGCAGTAAATTCGTATGTAGGGGAGTGCCCGGTATTATAAAATACTATTTACATTTGAGGCCCACAGTCCACTATTGTTTAAAACGCGAAAACCGAATACAATTAAAAACTTCAACTATCTGTGATTAAATACGAGGATCGATCCAGAAATAAGGTTCCCATCAAATTTACAAATAGACAACATTATTTATTCGCATAGAAATTTACACCGTTGGAAAGAAGAAAGTTTGCTCTATTTATCTACATAATCGCCATCTTTTTTTACGCATTTTTGTAGACGGTGCTCCAATTTCTGTATCCCAATGTCGTAGAACTTCGGCGCCAACCCGTTGAGGAAGCGTTTCACCTCTTCTTTGATGTCATCGTCGCTCCGGAAGCGTTGGACACCCAAGTATTCCTTTATCTTGGGGAACAAGTGATAATCACTAGGTGTGAGGTCTGGACTGTAAGGTGGGTAGGGCATGACAATCCACCCAAATTGGGACAAAAGTTCCTGGGTTTGATAGGAGACGAGAGGTCGGATGTTGTCGTGAAGCAGTATTACACAGGCTGTCAGTCGTCCTCGCAGACGGTTTTGGATAGCTCGCCTGCGTATTCTTAGTGTTACACAATAACTCGCACTTGGCGGGATCAACAATGGGAATCTCAATCTCGAATGACTGCTGAGCCAAGAATAAGCGGCGCAGCGAAGCGCGGCCGAGGGAATCGCCAGTGTGGGAACAGCCGCGCACAGCGCTGTTGTCGTATTTCGCCTCGCATCTTCCGGTGCGGCTGGAACTCTTTGGGAACCTTATTTCTGGATCGACCCTCGTATTTACAAAAAAAAATATTTTGCAAAATTTCATCACATATATAATTAACAACAACAATAATAATAATAAACTTAATTGATGGGTATTGTGAGAAAGATAGATAATATGGAATAGGGAGTTAAAATGAAAAAGAAAACGAACACAAATTTAATAGTACCAAAGTAATAAGATCAGAATAAAGTATCTAGGTAGTCAGTCAATATATTTCAGTTCATTTGCATAAATTGAAAATATAAGGATCTGCCTCTGCGCTTGCGCAATAAAGGAGTGTTAAGTGATACTGGATTCCATATAATCCAACCGATTCATTTTGGAAAAAAAATAAACCTGTGTTCATTGGGATGAATTACAAACTAAAAAACGAGTATTCGAAGGTAAATTGTTACTGCTTTGGTGTACGTTATGCTTACTTTCAATTAAAAAATATTATTTCTTATAATGAAAGAAAATTATTGAGAACTTACCTTTTGAAAGTTTTTAAATATGAAAAACAAATATTTATCCATATTCATCGACCTGACGCCCGAAGACGAATGACAAGTTCTGTGGGGTACTTTAAGGTCGTTTTTAAATAGTTTGTAATATTGTCGTTTAGTAGGAGTCTTTTATCAAAGAGAATATATAGTATTCTATATTACCAGATAATTTCATAATACCTGAAGTTCCTCTAAATTTCTTCTTCTTATTATCATTGCAATTTAAAGTTCCTCAGACGCACTGAGAATAATGACACTTCTAAATCTTAGTAAATCAATGTTTTCATTTTGTATTGAAACTTTTTGTTTCAAATGTGAGCCAATGCTTTCAATTCTGAAATACCAGAAATACTCAGAATATTGAAACATGTACAGTACATACTCAAAACTGAGCACATAGAGGTCAGTTCATACTCATTTTTGAAACGTGGACATACTCAAAAAGGATTAGGGTCAGTTCAAACTCATTTTTGAAACATGGAAATACTCAAAAATGAGCACATAAGAAGTCAGTTCATACTCATTTTTAAAACATGGACATACTCAAATATGAGCGCATGATGTTTTATTCTTGAGTGTGTGCATATTTTCAGAAATGAGTATATATATATGTTTCAAACTTGAGTAATTTTGATTCGGAGCCATTTTGACTATGCGACATACTCAGATTTGAGTATTTTTTGCTCAGTTTTGAAAATGTCGTTTTTAGAGTTTAGTTTTCTATAGATAAGTGTGCCGGTAGACTTTCGCTATTGGATCAAATGTGTCATGGGATAGAAAAAGTTGAAATTGCAGTCATTCTTTTCGGAAAATTAAATTAATAATAATTAAAAAAAAAAAAAAAAAAAAAAAAAAAAAAACAGCATTTTTGACATTTTATATTTTCGTGTCAGAATGGTTAAGATTTAAAAATACGCACTTTTAAAGTATCACATTTAAAAATTATCTACGTAATATAATGATTTTTTTCTCCATACCTTATATATTACCATCATCTTTATATACATCTTATACTGCACATAAAACACATATCTCTTATGTCTATCCATCTGATACACTCCCATTCGATATGCATATAGCTTGGAGTATATCGGTGTTATTAACAGTGTCAGATCTTGTTATCCAATCTGCTGATGATCATTCCACCAGTTTTTGCGAAAGGTTTCCATCGCCTTATTTAATCGTAAAATCTTCCTAGAAACATTAGAAAAAAAATACTAGAAAGTGTTGATGGGAAATAGTATTACCAGTGGGAATATGAGGACACGCCCCTGGTATTTACATATATCGACTTAGATCTCATACATACAGGGTGTCCCAAAAAGGAGTACCTATTTTTAAAAATGAATAAGAAACAAACGAATAGAGTTATTAAAAAATTCTTGCAGGAAACGGATGTGTGAAGTCTGGAATTTTGTTTAGAACACGTTATTATGATAGTTCAAAATCTGACCAACAGATGGCGCTACAGCACATTTTGGTGGCTATATGAACAAACGGAGCATGCGTGAAGACCAGACAGAAGCAGACGTGGTCAGTGAAAGTTCATTCTAAGACTCCAGCATGTTATTGTGATGAATTGAGGACATATTGAAAATATTGTCATTTAATTTTCAACTATTTCTGATGAATGCAATAGCCGCAGCGCCATCTGTCGGTAAGAATTTTAACTAACATAATAAAGTACTCTAAACAAAATCACCAGATTTCACACAACCGTTTCCTGCAAGAATTTATTCAATAACTCTATTCGTTTGTTTCTTATTCATTTTTAAAAATAGGCACTCCTTTTTGGGACACCCTGTACTTATAATACATAGAACAGAGTTGCCAAGTCTCCGGCTTTTTGAACACCAGTAAATTCTTTCAGAAAATGTTGTTCTTTTAAATCGCAGAATGCTCCGATCACGCAAGACAACATTTTCTGTATTGAAATACTGGTATCCAAAAAGCCGGAGACTTGGCAGCTCTGCATAAAACAACAAATAAAGGTAATTGAGACTACTTTCTTGCTAATGAAGAATGCCATTTAAGGAATCTTCTACCGTCTTGTAATCATTTAAAACTTAATTTACATTTAATTTGAGAAATCATCCATAATCAGAGCATTTTATATTTTTTACAACAATGCTTTTTTAATGAACGAAAAAGAAAACAGCTACATTATTTTGCCTCTTATAGTTAATCTTAATATATTGATGTTTTTCTTCACGTGTTTATTTTTTATCTATTCAAAGCGACATGCATGTCATATTAAGTTTTTTATGCTAAAAGACGTAAAACAACTTTTCATGATAAAAGCATCGCACAAAATGTTCTAAAAATTTTTTTTGTCATTCTATGATCTAACATAATGCATTCCATTTGTCACGTTTTCAGAACATGAATTTTTGTTTAGCGAATGTTCTTCCATATCTAAACATAGTTTTTACTGTTTATATCCACAGTATAATGCAAAATATGTAAGTGTAAATTTTTTTTATACCACAAATATTTATATTCAAATACCCATGATAAGATATTTTTTGTTGATGTTAGTTATTCACACGAAAATAAAGTTATGAATTATTTTATAAAATAAATTATAATACTTGAATGTACTGTTGTTAAGAATAATCACAGTAATTCGGTAAATGATATAATATTTTTATTTACACAAGGCATTTGAATTGCGAAAATATTTCAATAGTTAGTAGAGTACACGATTTGGGAGAATAACAAAAATAACACATCTGACACAGTTAGGGGAAAGTCGGGTAGCCGCGGACGGCGGGTAACATCGGATAGTTCAATTTCTAAGAAATTCAAAGTGTTGCGTAAATAAAGAGTTATTGTAAAGGAACGCCCTCTAGAGTCGAAACAAATACAGTTTAATTGCCACGTGGGTGCCGAGTAAGTTAGTCGTGAGTGAGTGTTTTGTTTTCGTCAATAAATTTTCGAAAAAACGAGACAGAAGGCATCATATGCGGAGAAACATTTGAAGAAGACTGGACTCAGTGCCAGGAATGCAAAGAATGGGCCCATGAAGATTGTGTTTATATAGATGCATCGGAGTTTTATTATAATTGTAATGTTTGTAAGGCCAAAAACGGTTGGGACACCAATTATTAATATGTCCGAGGCTACCCGCCGTTTCTTGTGACGCCAAAAGAATGAGGCCAAGCTATTTTCAGTATATTTCGTTAAATAATTCGGTATTATTACCAATGTTTAATTAAAATCATTAAAGAAGTTCGTAATTTTATTTTAATTATAAATAAACAGAGAAATTTCATTAATTGGTTTCTATTTGCAATTTATCCAAGTGTCTGGGGCAACCCGATCTGCCCCTATATCTTTTCATTTAAACACAAGCGTAACATTATGCATCACGGCATAGATTATGAAACACTAACGGAATAGTATTAAGAAATTTCATTGCTTATACAATGAAACGAGACATCTAAATAAATATTTTAAAAACTACACAGTAAAAATGCATTTCCAGCAATTGCTGTCCATAGCTGCTAATGTATGCGAATTTATCCGTGCAGCCCTGTATATGATCTACACACTTCGCAATGCACAAAAAATGAGTTCTTTTTTAAAATGAATATTACAGATGAAAACTCGTATCCAGCTGTCCTATGTCATAGTTGCCATATCAACAAAATATTTCGAGAGTCTTTGTAAATAAACGATAAAATCTACATACTCAGTAATCTATAGAAAAAATAATGTAGTGCACATCAGTAATGAATATCAATTTCAATATGTTTGAAGGAGTGTAACATCATTTAAATACATGTAAACATCCACACCCTCCCCATAGATCGTATTGTAAAGGAAATACTTTTTGCGTCCTTGTCAATGAACTGTAAATGCTACTTACTCTATACTCTATAGATATCAGGTTACCGTCCATCTGAGTGAGGCATATCAATTTTATTACGTTTGAATTATCGTAACATTATATAAATCCGTCGCAAACGACTCTTCCCTATAGTCTATAATGTAACGGAATGCTTCTGAATGTCCCTGAAAACTAACTATAAATGATGCACATGTCATTTTTAGTACAGATCATGCTATAGTAAATCTCTATTATCTGCGTCCCTGTCGACTGACTGTAAATGCCACATACTCTATACTCTATAGAAAGCAGGTTATCGACCATTTGAATGAGCATATAAATTTTATTATTTTTGAATTATCATAACATAATAAAAATCCGTCGCAAACAATTCTTACCCATAGTTCATAATGTAACGGAATACTTCCGAACGTCCCTGCAAACTAACTATAAATGATGCACATGTCATTTTTAGTACAGATCATGCTATAGTAAATCTCTATTATCTGCGCCCCTGTCGACTGACTGTAAATGCCACATACTTTATACTCTATAGAAAGCAGGTTACCGTCCATCTCAATGAGCATATAAATTTTATTATTTTTGAATTATCATAACATTATAAAAGTCCGTCGCAAATGATTCTTACCCATAGTCCATAATGTAATGGACCATCTCAATAACATATTTCAATTACATGTAGTGTAAAGAATAATCTTAATTAAAAAAACAAACAAAAAACAAACAAAAAACAAACAGAAAAATTCTGCCGAATTCCGACATTAAAAATACTTTAACAGAATTGTTAGGTTATTTCGCATTTTTATACCTCATTTTCCAGTCGCCAAACCGCGGATTATTATTACTTTTTACTTATTATTTTTTTTGCAAGTAATCTGTATTTTAACAGGAAAATTTTGTTCGCTATTTTTATTAGTAGATGACTTTTCTCTGAGGTCATAAGGTCAGCTTAGGAGAAGTTTTCCAATCATCCACCCTCTTTATCGTACTAGTCAGAGCCGCCAGTCCCTTACAACCTACATTTTTGTTGTATTTTCGTTCTGAGAAACATGGAAAGTTCATTGTTTGGTGTTTGTAATGCAACATGATGAAACAAATTATCAACGTCAATTTCACAAAATTCATTTACGAGGTTAAGTCAAAAATTATTGCAATGAAGTTATAAATTTTATTGCAGTACAAATAGGAAACTAACGTTAACATCATTTTTCAATATAGTCCCTTTGCTTTTCAATGCACTTGGTCCATCGTTGCACAAACTTCCTGATGCCCTCAGAAAAAAGGTTTTCGGCTGCGCAGCGAGACACGCATGCACCACGTCCTTCAGTTCTTGGTCTGAGGTGCTCGACGGCCCTTTAATGCCTCTTTGAGTGGACTTCATCAACCGACACTCGTCTGTCTAACAGAACCACGTCACGTGCACGTTCAATGTTGTCATCATTTGTGGCCGTACACGGTCGTCCGGCTCCTTTCTCATGTGTATAACACATGTGCGATCATTTTTGAATTTTTCGATTTATTCGTAGACACTCCGTTGCGGCAAGACACTGTTCCCGTATTGTGCCGAAAGTCTTCGATGGATTGCAGCCAATGATACACCTTTCGAGCAAAAAACCGGGTCACTGCTCGTTTCTGCTCTTTGATGCAAACCTCTAATGGAGTGGCTATGATCAATCTGCAACAAAAGGAAGACAAACAGATGAATTACGATCAAACTTTCATAGCATGATCACAACAGCATAACAATAAAATAAACGAGGTCAGTATGAACAGAGGTCAGTATGAACACTGTAAGAACAGTTATTTCAAAATTGCGATAATTTTTAACTCACCCTCGTATATAATGAATGATAAACGAAATATCAGTGAAAAAAAAATTCTCTAAAACATGGGATACATGAACACATTTATACATCATAAGGTACACATTTCGAGCTGATGGAAAACCACTAAGAAAATGGGTGTCAACGAAGAAAACGAAAAAAATACTAATTATTCCTAATTAAAAATTGCAAGGTAAGTTTCAAAAGTACGTTTCAGTAAATATAAAAAGTACTACTAACAAGCCATCATAATACAGTAGAACCTCGATCCATCTTTCCCGCATCTTTCGTTATCCCGTATGTATCGTCTAGTTTTAAAGGTCCCGTCACGAATACTATTTAAATAATGTTAATTATACCCGCTTTGGTCGTTTTTGAAACATGCAGATTCCCGCATCTATTGCTCAAAAATTTTATCGACCTTCGAAAAAAAATGGAGAATTCATCCCATTGTATTCATGTTTAAGAAAAAAATTGTTTTTCTAATTGTGACCTTGGATGCACGTGCGTATTGATAAACCGAGAGCGATTCCATGAGAGTGTGGTGATCTTTAAATGCAATCCGCAAACGGGCTATAAACGTGCCATTCTGTAAGTGGCAATAGAAAAAATGCAAAATAATGAGCAGTGAATGGTCTTTATAAAAAGTAGAATAAGAACTTAGTTTTAGTTAACGACGTGGCGTCAGATATTTGTATTTATTAAAGTAGTCAGCTTAAGAGAGAGAGAGGGAGGGAGGGGGGATGAAGGCCTTTCAACCAATGAAATTAAGGAGGGCAGCGTGTTCCTTCGTGTGTTTTTTGAAAAATATTGAAAGAGTGAATGATTGACAGAGAGGGCGGAGATTAGCTGCAAACGTCATAGCTTCTAGAAGTTAAGACATTGTCAGTTTACATTAGGCTCTCATTTCCGTTTTGGCTGTGATAGGCTATTGTTGTGTGTCTATTGTTTTCATTATTTTTCAGTTGTTTGTGACTAACATGGCTAAACAAATTCGTACTTTAGAGGAAATAATTCGTATCATTGAAAAAGTAGAAAAACATCCGTTTGAAAAAAAAGAGTTCAAATTGTTAAACGTTTAAATTTACCACCTTCAACATTGATTTCTATAATTTAAAAAAAGGCGGAAATTAGAAAGCAGTTTGATAAGTACGGTATTTTGGCGAAAAAACGAAAAACTGGTCGAGAATCAATATACAAAGATTTAGAAACTGTTTTGTACGACTAGTATCGTCAAGCTCGAGGATCACAAATTCTAATAGATGGAACAATTCTGCTGGAAAAAGCCCTAGAAATCGCTGCTTTAAAAGGTATTGAAAATTTCACAGCCTCAAATGGATGAATTTCACGCTTTAAAGAGCGACATGGATTATAATTTAAAAAATTGTGTGGTCAAAGCGCAGCTGTTGATGACAGAGTGGTTCAAGATTGGTTTTCCAAATTACCGGCATTAATTGAAGGATATGACTCTCGTGACATTTACAATACGAATGAAACGTGGCTTTTTTATAGATGTTTACCGGACCGTACTCTGGCACTAAAAGGAGAGGCTTGTCATGGAGGCAAAAGTTCTAAAGAAAGACTGACTGTTTTATTGTGCACAAATAGTGATGGAAGCGATAAATGAATGCCGATTGTATTCTGAAAATCAGAAAAGCCAAAGTGTTTCAAAAACATTAAAAAATTACCTGCATCGTACCGTGCTAATTCATGAGCATGGATGACAAATGAAAATTTCTCTGAATTTCTGAATGATTTTGACAAATCAGTTGGAAAAGAAAAAAGAAAAGTAGTTTTATTCATTGACAACTGTTCAGCGCACTCTCTAGATATATCTTCATTAAAAAAATGTGACAGTTCAACCCCTGGATTTGGGTATTATTCATAGTTTCAAGGGCCATTACAGAAAGAATTTAGTTAGAAAAGCTCTAACTATGATGGATGCAGGAAAATGCAATAGCATCAAAATTGATGTTTTGCAAGCCATTTATTTCGTTATCTCTGCCTGGGAGAGAGTAACCCAAGAAACTATAATTAATTCTTTTAATAAGGCTAAGGAGGATGTCGCAGAATTTGAAAATGTAACTGCTGATGCTAACGATGAAGAGGAAAATGACTTATCACAGTTTGGGGCAAATGTCTCTAACATCACCTTTGACGATTATGCATCAATTGATGAAGAGGTTGCGACATGTGGCTTGATTTCTGTTCAAGAAATGATCGCAGAGAATGAAAAAATGGATGATGATACCGATGAAGACAAAAATGTCAATACAGAACCAGTTCCAAAGTTTGTTGAAGCACTTAAAAGATTTGAAACAATGAGAAATTTTCTTTATTGACATGCATTAAGCGAAAGAAAGCAGAAAGATGTCACTAACGTCGAAAAATTATTGTTTGGGTTAAGAAGAAAACAGTGTGTATAAGCTATAATTTCCCAAGATTTCCAGTAAATAAATAGATCTATTCCTCTTTATTCTGCTTCGTAAATTTTTTGTAGTAAGTAATTTTCTCCTTCAAATTTTCTATATTTCAATGTAATAAATTATTTATGCCATATACTTTTTCACACGAAAAATTTTTATGCAGAATGTACGCCACGCTGCGACGGGCGTCGCAGACTTTTTAGGGTACCTGCAGTGATGCCGCGGACGCTCTATAGCGCGTAAATTACGCAAAAAACGGCAAACTTCGTCGAAGGATCGCGAATAAAACGGCGAATTTCGTCGAAGAATCGCGGAAAAACACGAAATTTATTAAAAGTTCGCGAAAAATGGCTAATTTCGTTGACAGATCGCGAAAAAAACGCAAATTTAGTCAAAAGCCCGTGAAAAAACGTGAATTTCGACAAAAGGCCGTCAAAAAAAAAAAGAGTTTTATTGAAGGATCGCGGAAAAATGCGAATTTGGCCGAAGAGCTACGGAGAAAACGCCAACTATGTCGAAATATCGTAGAAAAAACTCTTAATTTCGTCGAAGGATCACGAAAAAAGAAACGGCAAATTGCGTCGTCAGTTCGCGAAAAAACGGCAAATTCTGCCGACAGATCGCAAAAAACGGCAAATTTCGTCGTCGGATCGCCAAAAAACGGTAAATTTCGTCGAAGGACCTCAAAAAAACGGAAAATTTCGTCGTAGTAACTCGAAAAAACGGTAAATTTCGTCGAAAGATCTCAAAAAAACGGCAAATCTCGTCGTATGATCTCGAAAAAACGGCAAATTTCGTCGAAGTATATAGAAAAAACGTCAAATTTCGTCTAAGGATCACGGAAAAAACGTGAATTTTGTCCAAAGACCAACGAAAAATCGTGAAATTCATCAAAGGATCTGGGAAAATGGCTAATTTTGTGGACAGATTGTGATAAAAATGCAAATTTCGTCAAAAGGCCGCGGAAAAACTTGATTATTGTCAAAAGACTGTAAAAAAGACCCATGAGTTTCGTTGAAGGAAAAATTCGTTGAAAAAAATGCGATCTTCATCAAAGGGCCACAGAGAAAACATAAATTTCGTCAAATGGCCGCAGAAAAAATGCTAATTTCGTCAAAAGATCACGGAAAAAGTGCGAATTTCGTCAAAGGGCCACAAAAAAAAAATCGTGAATTTCACCAAAGGATCACGTGGGAAAAAAGAAACGCTACTTTCGTCAAAGGTTCACGAAAAAAATATGTATTTTGTAAAATAGTCCCGGAAAAGATGCAGGATTCCTTTAGAAAACAGCAGACACAGAGTTATATATGCTTATTAATATAGGCATAGTTTTTAATCTGAAAAAAATATACTGAACTAACCTTTGAAAAATCGGGTTAACCCTAAGCCAATTTGCAAGAATCTACACTCAGCCTGAAATCGACTTGAATCAAAAGCAGAGTTAATCCGACCTGCAACAAGAAAAATTATTGCCGAGAGGGAATTTTCTCCCCTTCCCCCTCTACTGTAACCTTTCAGAATATTTGCTGTGATTTTCAGAATTTTTTTTTTTAGTCAGAAAGGCTGATAAATGCTGATTGATGCCTTAATTAATTAGCACTACAACTACAGCAGCAGCAAGAATAGATTTCTATGATATATTGCGTATTGCAGACTATTTTTGAAAACATTATTAGCGTTGCAGACACTTGAAGATAGTTCTGCCACTGGGGTGACCCGCATTAACCGTTTTCCCGTAACTATCGTTTGAAACGAATGGTCCCTTGAGAAACGATCGATCGAGGTTCTACTGTATATGGTATTTCGATTAGTGATGTGCTTGTCCTTCACTTAACACTTAACACACATTGACAATTAAAAGCTCAATTTCACAATTCTTCTTATAGATTATTTGTGCTGTGTGGATTTTTGGAACACAACGAGCGCTTCGAAAATTCGAATAATGTTCTCCATTATGAATTTCACTATGTTGGATAGTGTATTATATTTTTACTGTTATCAATGATATGCAAGAATTATAGCAAAGAAAAAGTAATGTCTCCCAACTTTCATCTTTCTTTTAATCCATTTTCATTTCCTGGCACTAAAAAGAAGAAGTCTCGTTTTTTTTTTCAGGAAAACGCTGTAAATTCCTGCAATTCAAAATAACGTTATTCAGTCAGCTTTGATTGTACAAAAATGTGAATTTTCAATATACAGCTGAGACGCTGAGTTACATTTTTCAAAAAATAAGTTCTAGAGAAAAGGGGCCGTGTCAAAAAACAAATTTCTCATTTTTATCATAAGAGACGGTAGTTTCTTGAGTGACGCAGCGAAAAACCGAAAACCGTAAGCCCAAAACCGAAGATTCCGTCACTCTCATATATACAGCTAGCAGGACATCAAAGGAAAATCGAAACGCCGACATTTAATATCTCAGTAAATATGAGGCATACCGTTTCGATTTTTTCACATTAGTCTTATATCTATGGCCTAACTCTATCCTGAAATTTATAGATTTCTACATGCAGTAGATTTTGAGATCTGGAAACCAATTTTTAAGCGAAAATGGAAAATGTAATGGTGTAATGGGCACAGAGTTGTTATCTCGAAAATGGATCGAACGATTTTTTTAAAATTAATATATTATATTAATCAGTTTTAGATGAAGCGTTTAAGATATTGCGCTAACGTAGGAAAACTCTTGTTTTCAACATAATCCACTTTTAAAATCGGACTATTTTCTTATGCTTTTTCTGGTAGACTAACATTACAGATCTTCAGCCTTTTCACTGCTTTTTATTACTGCGCAATAAGGAAGCTCTTGCCTATTACGGTTACAGTTAAACGTTAAAGCATATCCATATCGCTGAAAAACTATTTAGATTCTTTTTTTTTTTTATACGAAAACAGTTTTTAATGCAATTTTTAATATGTAATATATATGTATTAAATTAAATTATTGTTTGTATATTTTTCTTTTTTGTTATAATAAAGAATTTCTTATTTCAAAATCTTCATTAAGTCGAAAAATATTTAGATTCCTTGATTAAAATATTGAAATATTTTATAATTATATATATACAATTTAATTATTATTTATATATTTAATTTGTCATTTTTTAAAGGAAAAAAAATATTCAAAATTTTTTTTATGAGTTAATTTGAAACAGACTCGAATCAACGAATCAATCATCTGTTTGTTTTGAGTCGCGAATGTTGTTTAGGAATAACACTCATATGATGTATTTTACTATTTATTTATTGTTTGTTTACTTATTTTGATTAGATTGTACTTTTAGAAATTGTCTTTTGATGCAATTTGTGGCGTAAATGGTGAGATAATTGTCAATAGTATTACCTGTTTTATCGTTAAAAATAATATAAGGAAATTGCATTATGGCCAGTGAATCTTTTAAAGAAGTCTTTTAAAAATCAGATGACGATAGAAGATTGGTTTTTTACTTGTTAGCTATATTTTCCAACTCTCCAAATCAAACTTTCCCATCATTCACCTGACACAAATTTAATAACTAAAACTTTTTATTTCAGTGTGATTGAAATACGTTTAATTGTGATGAAACTTTTGTATATTATATAGGGAATTTATATAACGTAAGTTTTCACTTTTATGTATATAAAATTAGATACGATGTTTTCATTATGAAATACAATGTTTCTAATTTATGTTATGGCTTACTTTAACATTTTTTTTTATTGACTAAGCCTATCATTAATATAGGGGAGACCGGTACACAGTGAACCTATGGACACAGTGGACCACCCCCTAATATTTTATTTATTTAAATTTTTTTTAAGCTTCTCTTCTATCCTAATAGACAACAGCACTGCAATGATTATTTATAGCCTTCAGAAAGTATGTTTAGCTCAGATTGAACTATTTTATCCTGCTTTGTTGTTTTGAGCTTCTAAAAGTAAAATTTTTCATCATCATATTTTTATTTTTTTAGTAATTAAAGGTTGTATATAAATAAAATAAAACAGCTTTTTTGAAAAGCTAAGATACTTGTTTTTATTTTACTTTAAAGTTATTATGTTTAAAAGAAAGCTATAAACAATATTAATATGATTATTTATTGAACTTCAACATGGGGTACAGTGGACCACCCACTCCTGGGGCACAGTGGTCCACAATCCACTCTGCTCCTCTAATGCAGAATGTTCAAAATATGTAATAATTGTTTTCTATAAAGAAAGATTGTTTTAAAGTAGAATTAACTATAAAATAAAGTAAACGAATAAAAATAACAATTTTTTTTAGCATAGTAAGAAATATTTTGTTTTGTATTTACTGCCTTTGATAAATATAACTGTAGTCTAATTGTTGATGATTCTATTCAAGTAAGATTCATGAGATGCAAATTGAATGGAAATCAGTTTATTTCTCCCGAAACTGTAGATGAATCTGCTGTTGATGTCAATGATTTCATAATGTTGCTCGCAGACCCAAAATTATTTCTTGAAAATTCCAGGCTCAATCTTACTGATAAGTATTTTGGAATTTCATTTGCAAATTTTATTGTGAGCTGATTTTTTTTGTACTTAAGTAATAACTTCAACTAAATTGCAATTGTTCCTGTATTAATCTGTTATTATTTTCAAAATATAATTAATTTTTTGTTTTTGTTTCAAAATTTATATTACTATGTTATTTTGCGAATGAAGAGGCAACAAAAAAGAATTAGATTAATGAAAAATAGATTTATATTATATTTTAGATAATACCTAATAGTGGTCCACTGTACCCTGGTGGGTGGACCAGTGTATATATATATATATATTTTAATGTATTGAAAACTATGTTGTGAGAAAATTATGATGGATGTAAGAAAGTTTAAGGAATATTCAAAAATATTTTCATACAGATTGGTCAGTCTGTTAAAGAGAAAAAAAAATTAACTGAAAAAGTGGTCCACTGTGTACCGGTCTCCCCTACCCGATTACATGAGATTTTGTTATTTGTATTGATATGTTTGTGTTTACGTATTTTATCAAGATTATATTTCAGCTATTTTTAAGTAAGTTTTTTAAGATACTATATAGCAATGTTAAAATGTTGGCTATACTTTATTAGCTTATGTTAAAGATTGGTCAGAAAAAAAAAGGTTGGCGAGATTAAAAAAATTTGTCGATCAGCTAGTGCTCGACTAACATAACAACAGGGCTGCTGGGATGGAATTTAATTTTTAAAAAGGACACATTTTGAACCGGTTTGTTTACAGTCCCATTTTATTAGTAGAATTTTGTGATAATTTCCCGAATGCCTGCGAATTTTGCATTTTTTGTAAAAAAAAAAAAATATATTTAGATGTAATTTTAAACAAAATCTCTTTTCATTTCTTTAATTTGCAAATATTTTAAGTTTTCTTATTTAAAATACTGTGATTAAATGTCCAATGTAAGATTTCCCTTAGTTGAAAATCGTTATGACAGAATTTACACAACTGCAAAAATAATTGATTACTACAACAATGCATTTTCAGGGTTTTTTTTCCAATAAAATTAGCTATACAACAGAGGAAAGTTAACTTCATACTATATTTACATTGCAGTAATTTGGAGAGTTGCAAAATATAGCTAACAAGTAAAACACAAATCTTCTTTAGTCTGCGGGTTTTAAAATACTTCCTAAATATTCACTCGACACGATGCAATTTCCTTATCTTGTATCATTTTTATCGATAAAACAGGTAATTGACAATCATCTCACCATTTAAGTAACAATCTAAAGTCAATTTCTAAAAGGACAAGAAAATCAAATCAAAATAAGTAAACAAACAATAAATAAATAATAAAATACCTAATATGAGTCTTATTCTTGTAAACAAGAATTTGCATTGCAATCACCGCTCATGAATACATGACACAAACGATATGTTACTTTATTGTTAATTGATAGTAGAGGTGCCCAATCTTTTTAGGCGAAGGGCCACTTAAAAAATTGTTAGGTTGTCGAGGACCACCATCAGTAGCACAGAGAGAATTTTGTTTCGAGGAGATGTTGGGTGGGGGGGGGGGTGGGGATAATTAGCATTATCCATACATACAGCACTGTTCGGTTGCAAATTTGGAAGAATGCACCCACTAGATGGATTTGTGATTTTTATGCGGCTACTTGACAAAATTGTAATTTTTATGTGCCCGTTCTAAAAAATTCATGATTTTTATGTATA
Organism: Maratus michaelseni; assembly: GCA_963931845.1. Lineage (NCBI taxonomy): Eukaryota > Metazoa > Arthropoda > Arachnida > Araneae > Salticidae > Maratus > Maratus michaelseni. Next base: position 110,256,315 of record OZ007598.1, on the reverse strand, counting down.
GGTTCAACTTTTATGTATAGGTTCAACTTTTATGTATAGGTTTCAACTTTTTTACTCAGTGACCACTGGCCAGTACATGGATTTTTTTACTCCTGTTTTTCAGCAATGACCAATAACAAATTTACAAATACTTGATAAAAAATTTAAGAAATTTGTCAAACGATTGTGGAATAAACGGCGAAATTTGTCAAATAGTGTTGGGAAAGAAATCGCGACATTCTTCAAATGTTCTCGGGAAAGAAATCAGGCATTGCAGGAAAAAAATTAATTATGTCTAACTGTCGTGAAAAAATTAGAGAAATTCGTCAAATACGTTCGGGGGAAAAAATCACAAAATTCATCAAATGATCTCGGGAGAAAAATAGTGAAATTTGTCTAACAATCGCGGAACAGAATTGCAAAATTCGTCGAATAGCAGTGGAAAAAAAGTGCACAATTTGTTCGTTCATGGAAAAAGTCGTGAAATTCATTAATCGATAGTCGATAAATCACGAAATTCATCAATCGATAGCAGAAAAATCACAAAATTCATTGATAGTGGAAAAATCACAAAATTCATTGATAGTGGAAAAATCACAAAATTCATCAACTGGTTTCAGGGGAAAATTTTTTCGAATATCGTCGAATGGCTTCGAGAAGAAAAAAAGTCACAATCCGTCAAATAATTTCGGAGAAAAAATCGTGAAATTCGCCAAATGGTTTCGAAATTTGTCGAGCGACAGCGGGGAAAAAATCTTTTTCCATTCAATCATCGCAATTGGGACTATTAAGTTTGACCAGTGGTGGCAGTAAAGTCAGTCGCCAAATTTTCAGTATTACTCGCCGATTGGCGAATGGCAATTTTGTCCTATATTTTTACACGCCTGATCGATGAAATTCAAGATTTTTACGCACCCGATTGATGACTTTCTTGATTTTTATGGATCCGTTTGACGAAATTAATGATTTTTATATGCCCGATAAACAAAATTCATGATTTTTATGCATGCGTTCAACAAAATTTATGATTTTCCTTCTCCCGATCCAGAAAATTCATGTTTTTACTGTGCCTGATTGACAAAATTCGTGATTTTCAACTGATATGCTTTCCGTCGGCCATTTAATGAAATTCACAATTTTTCTTCTCTAGACAATGGCAAAATTTTCATTTTTTTTTTTTTTTTACCGTTTGTTGAAATTTACAATTTTTTCACAAACATTCGATGGAATTCTTGATTTTTCCACGCCCAATATACGAAATTTGCGATTTTCCATGCCTATCGACAAAATTCAAAATTTTGCAGAACCGATAGACAAAATTCATAATGTTTTCCCACAATCTATGGACAATTTGCAAATTTTTTCCGCGACTGTTCGTTGAAATTCGCGATCTTTCCATGCCATTCGATGAAATTCATTGCTCGATCCATGAAAATTGCGATTTTAAGTGCCTTATCGACAAAATTTGCAGGTTTTTTCAACTGATTTACAAAATTCAAGATTTTGAGTGATTGACGAAATTTACAACTCCAGAATTACCAATTTTGGCATCTCTGGTTTCTGTTGACCGGTTATTGAAATTTGCATTTCTTTTTCTAGCGACAAAATGGCGAAATTTGTGATTTTTCCATGCCCATTCGACAAAATTTGCATCCAGTCGATGCAATTCATAATGTTATGCACCTGATCGATGAAATTCATATTTTCCTACGATCTATGGACCAAATTTGCGCATTTTTCTCACGAATTATTAAGGAAATTCGAAATTTTTGGATAGGTTGGCATGTATGGTCTCTGCGGGCCACCAGTTACCCATCACGGGCCACAGGTTGTGCATTCCTAATCGTGATGCAGTTTAGCTCATTCGACTCGACCTCAATAGAACTTACTGATTTTAGTTTCACCACCAGGGGCAGTTATGTTCATATAGAACAGAGTGCGCCCCTGGCAGTGGAAGGGGAAATTAATGGGTTTTGGAACTAACTCGAGTTCTATGGGTCCCATCACAACATGGTTTGATTCATTCAATTTGACATTGACAGGATATATCAATTTTAGTTTCAAGTTTGACCACCAGGGGGTGCATTCCTATATCAGGTTCTATGGCCCCGATCATGACAAGGTATGGCTCACTCAACTCGAAATCGACAGCCTCAACAATTTCAGCTGTTTGTACAGAACAGAGTGCGCCCCCTGTTGGTGGAAGATGGAACTAACGGATTTTGCTACTAACTCGAGTTCTATGGGTCCCATCACAATGCAGTTTGATTCATTCGACTCGACATCAACAGGATATATAGATTTTAGTTACAAGTTTCACCACCAGGGGCGCTTTCTTATCTCGGGTCCTATGCGCCCCATCACGACGAGGTATGGCTCATTCGACTCGAAATCGACAGCCTCAAAGATTTCAACTATGTTTGCATGGAACAGAGTCCGCCCCCTGGTGGTGGAAGATGGAACTAACGGATTTTGCAGCTAACTCGAGTTCTATGGGTCCCATCACAATGCAGTTTGATTCATTCAATTTGACATTGACAGGACATATCAATTTTAGTTTCAAGTTTGACCACCAGGGGGTGCATTCCTACCTCAGGTTCTATGGCCCCGATCATGACAAGGTATGGCTCACTCAACTCGAAATCGACAGCCTCAACAATTTCAGCTGTTTGTATAGAACAGAGTGCGCCCCCTGGTGGTGGAACATGGAACTAACAGATTTTGCAGCTAACTTGAGTTCTATGGGTCCCATCACAATGCAGTTTGATTCATTTGACTCGACATCGACAGGATATATCGATTTTAGTTCCAAGTTTCACCACTAGGGGACGCTATCCTATCTCGTGTTCTATGGGCCCGATTACGATGAGGTATGGCTCATTCGACTCGAAATCGACAGCCTGAAAGATTTCAGCTATGTTTGTATAGAACAGAGTGCGCCCCATGGTGGTGGAAGAGGGAACTAACGGATTTTGCAGCTAACTCGAGTTCCATGGGTCCCATCACAATGCAGTTTGATTTATTCAACTGGACATTGACAGGATATATAGATTTTAGTTACAAGTTACACCACCAGGGGGCGCTTTCCTATCTTGTGTTCTATGGGCCTGATCACGACGAGGTATTGCTCATTCGACTTGAAATCGACAGCCTGAAAGATTTCAGCTATGTTTGTATAGAAGAGAGTGCGCCCCCTGGTGGTGGAAGATGGAACTAACGGATTTTGCTGCTAACTCGAGTTCTATGTGTCCCATCACAATGCAGTTTGATTCATTCGACTCGACATCAACAGGATATATAGATTTTAGTTACAAGTTTCACCAGCAGGGGCACTTTCTTATCTAGGGTCCTATGCGCCCCATCACGACGAGGTATGACTCATTCGACTCGAAATCGACAGCCTCAAAGATTTCAGCTATGTTTGCATGGAACAGAGTCCGCCCCCTGGTGGTGGAAGATGGAACTAACGGATTTTGCAGCTATCTCAAGTCCTATGGGTCCCATCACAATGCAGTTTGATTCATTCGACTCGACATCGACAGGATATATTGATTTTAGTTCCAAGTTTCACCACCAGGGGCACTTCCCTATCGGGTTCTATGGGTCCGATCACGACGATGTATGGCTCATTTGACTCGGAATCGACAGCCTGAAAATTTTCAGCTATGTTTGTATAGAAAAGATTGCGCCCTTTGGCGGAGGAAGATGGAACAAACGGGTTTTGCCATGCATTTTCATCCTTCTAATTGTGTTACTCTCTCGCTGTATAATTTAAAAGTTGAGTCTTGGATTCCTCTCCCTGGGCCACTACCCTCATATTTTATTGGGGTCCAAGGGGTCTTTTTTAGCATTTCTTTAAAATTTTATTCTAATGATTAATTTATACCCTATACTTAATTTCGACTAATTGACATTTTCATCAATAACCTTAAAAAAGTAAAGATATTAGTACAAAAACCCTTAACGTGTTAAAAGTGTTGACGCAGCACTTTCTTTTGGCTCTATGAATTTTAAATATGGGTCTTAAAAGCAATGATATCAAATTTAAGTGACGCTATGTTAATAATTTTTTTTTAAATCATAATTTTCTTTTTAGTTTTATTTATGTTCACAGGTGCAATTATTATCTTAATATGAAAAAATATATAAAATTTATTCGCTGATGCTTTTTCATTCACATCTCTCATGAATTCAAAATATGGGTTTTAAAAGAAATATCAAAATTTGAGTGACACCTTGACGTTAATTTAATAGGACTCTTTTAAAATTCAATTTAAATTATTTTTGGTTTGTCTTCTAAAGTATATTTACACATACAAACAATACTTTTAATTTTTCAATACACTTTTAAATATATTACTTTCACTGAGCCTATATTATGTATTGAAATGTATTTATTTCAATAAATTGATTTATCTTCTGTGCCACGCTATCCAAATCATAAGTAAAATTTATGTAAATGATTATTTTGCGTCATATTATCCACTTGCATACATTTCCCTTTGTTTGGATACTATGACGCAAAATAATCATTTACATAAATTTTACTTATGATTTTGGATAGCGTGGCACAGAAGATAAATCAATTTATTGAAATAAATACATTTCAATACATAATATAGGCTCAGTGAAAGTAATATATTTAAAAGTGTATTGAAAAATTAAAAGTATTGTTTGTATGTGTAAATATACTTTAGAAGACAAACCAAAAATAATTTAAATTGAATTTTAAAAGAGTCCTATTAAATTAACGTCAAGGTGTCACTCAAATTTTGATATTTCTTTTAAAACCCATATTTTGAATTCATGAGAGATGTGAATGAAAAAGCATCAGCGAATAAATTTTATATATTTTTTCATATTAAGATAATAATTGCACCTGTGAACATAAATAAAACTAAAAAGAAAATTATGATTTAAAAAAAAAATTATTAACATAGCGTCACTTAAATTTGATATCATTGCTTTTAAGACCCATATTTAAAATTCATAGAGCCAAAAGAAAGTGCTGCGTCAACACTTTTAACACGTTAAGGGTTTTTGTACTGATAAATATACAGCTCGTTTTAACCCTTTATATCCTGAATTAATTTTCCAGCTACTTTTTAGATGCTCAGAATCCTCGATTATTCCCACCAGTTATTTTCTTTTTGTAAAGTTTTCCTTATCTAATCATAGCATTTTTGCGATTCAATTAGGTGAAAATTTCTCATTTGAAAAACCGGTGGAAACAGATTAAAAATTCTGTAAAAGATGCTCGTCGCGAAGGGGTTAAAGTGGTACTTATAAGTTCCGTCAAGATAAAAAGGGTTAAACAAAATGGCACATCTGAAATTTATACTTTGCTTGAATACGTTTTGGAATTGGAAGTGCACTGCAAAAAAAGTATTAACCCTTAGACAAACGGCGTTTGCAATTAAAAACATGCCAATACACCAAAATAATACTTTTATGGAGTAAATGTAGAGGATTTAACCGTTTAACGTGAAAAAAATGCCATTTACCACAAAATTATGCGTTAAATACCCGTGAATTTGCAGCATTTTTTACAGCATATGATTCTATCATTCGCGTTTTAAAAGACAATCAGCATAAGGTAAAGCTAGGAGAGATGGAGCGGTCGGAGAGATTGCGCACATAGAGGTTTGGGGGGAAGGAGTAGAGTGAGCGCGCAGCGACTGCAGGTAGTTGTACAACAGCAGTAGTGGAGTGTCTACTTGAAAGTGCACGTTGATTGTTTTGAGCGTCTAAGATAAAGCATTGCTATTTTGTATTGTTTTCCCACAGTCAGTGCTTGAATTTTCATAGCTATCCGTCGGAATATCTATACAATGTCAGTAGTACAAAATATTTTAAATTTAAACGATTTCTCATAAGCTACTAATCTAGACTAACAGTGTGAACACCAACAGTTCGTTTTAGTAGCGGCCATGTTTCAATAAAAGGCGGCGCAATCTCTACTACCGAAAATGGAGAGTTTGCGCATCTGCTACTTAGGAGAGATGGCGTATTGTTCTCATTAGTTTCATGCTAGGGGAGATTACGCAGCTTATTGGTAAAATTGCATAAGAAAATGAAAAATGAAAATGGACTAATTTTAAGTTAAATGTGTTATCAAGTAACTTAATGTTATTTTGTAATCTTATCTGGACTTGCTTTTTCTGTTTCCTTAGTATTTTCCCCTTTAATTAAATTTTTTAATTGTTTTTAAAATGATTTCCTTTTTCTGATTCTTTAATCATTATGTTGAAATATTCACTCCTAATACAATAATATTTGTTCACAAAAACCTTACAACAATGTCATTTAAGTGTAATTATTATTGTTAACAATTTAATTGTAGTTATTATTAGTAACAATCTCTCCTACCCATGTGCGCAATCACACCAACCCTGTGAGGACAGATTGAGCAAAATAACTTTCTTGATTTTATTACATTTGTTCTATTAAATTACAACATAACAACAAAATAGCATTGGAAATGCATAAAAAACAAATGAAGTAAAAATTATTCATTGATAGTTTAGCAAAAAATTAATTTTTAGATTTTTTATTGTTATTCTTTTGAATTGTGCGTAGACTCTCCTAGATTTACCTTAACCTCTGTTTTGAACCACCCAGTACAAACTTTGTATTGACTTATATGTTGTTCGTGCTCTTCTTGACAAAAAAAAGCACATATTATCATTGTCTACTTAACCATCCATATGACTTTTATATGCGTGCTTACTATATATGAAACGGGCTCAGCCCGAGGCCAAATGTCAGAGCCCAGGCACGTACCCGACACAAGCTCGGGATCAAATTTTATATCAGTCTTCGGTCTCGAGATCATTCTCTCTGCAACTGTTAATTTTTTTTATTCACGTATAGAAATTAATGCAAAGAAATTTATGATTATTATTTTTTAATTACGTATTTCATTTCAAGTCATTTTAATGCTATTTCAATTAGAATGAAGGGGAAACAGATATCGTTTTTATCTATTCTTGTAATATTTGCAGAATTATGTCACGTATTCATTGACGGCGACGTCCTGTTCATATGGAGCCAATCGGAAGAGACGCGATCAATAATTTCAGTTTTTGCTTGTGACAGTAGGATATTTTTTAATTGGATCGTTCATTATATTTTTTATTTAAAGATCTACCGCGAAAAGAATATTTGCTTCTGATTTAGTCAACAAACGTTAGCTTAAGGAGCTTTGCGAATTTGTAGTTTTCTATTGTGGCCGAGTCATAATCGCTTTTCATATAAAAATAATGTTAGTAATTCTTGTATCTATTAGGTAGATTTCGTAAGAAATACTACCTATAATACTACCTACATTCTCACCTAAGTTGGAATTTTTGAAAACATTTTGCAGATCTACGCCGATCATGACTCCCAGAACCCAAAACCGCCCCCAGTTCAAAACTTTATAGATCTGTCTATCTATCTATCTATCTATCTATCTATCTATCTATCTATCTATCTATCTATCTATCTATCTATGTCACTTTTTTATGGATCGGATAACTGCAATAATTCTGCACAGATCTCTTCGAAACTGATACATAAAATCAAGGGGCATAAAATCTCGGTCGAGTTTGTTGATGGGCAAAATCGAACAAAGGGGGAGGGTGGGGGGGGGGGGCTTTTTGTGAAAACAGAAAAAAACTCATAATTTCTTAATTATGATACGTATCGAATCCATTTAAAGTTATTATTACTTCTAGGAGAAGAGCCGAAAATGTATGTATGACAGATTTTTGATATAATTAAAAATGGCTCCAAGGAAGGGAAAAAGGGGGTGTTTTAAAAGAAAAAAATTCATAACTACGTCAGTTCACAAGATATCAAATCCGCTTAAATTTATTATAAATCCACTTAATATTATCTAAAACTTTTATATTGACAAGTTTTTTACAGGACCAACCCTTATAGCAAAAAAAAAAATTAAAAACAAAAAATATCCCTGCCGGCTCCGCCTGCAAACCAGTTATTTTTCGAAGTAGGCGGTTCCAACTCCCGTATCTTTTCGAAACTGATACATAAAATCAAGGGGCATAAAATATCGGTCAAGTTCGTTAATGGGCAAAATCGAACCATGGGGGGATGGGGGGGGGGCTTTTTGTGAAAACAGAAAACCCCCATAATTTCTTAATTATGATACGTATCGAATCCATTTGAAGTTATTATAACTTCTAGGAGAAGGGCCGAAAATTTATGTGTGACAGATTTTTGATGTAATTATAAATGGCCCCAAAGGAGGGGGGGGGGTAAGGGGGGGGCTTAGAAGTAAAAAATTGATAACTTCGTCAATTCCTAAGATATAAAATCCGCTTAAATTTATTATAAATCATCTTAATATTATCTAAAACTTTTATATTGACAAGTTTTTTATAGGACCAACTCTTATAGCAAAAAAAATAAAAATAAATAAATAAATCCTTGCTGGCTCCACCTGCAAACAAGTTAGGTTTCGAAGTAGGCGATTCCAACTGCCGCAAAAAGGTCATTTCTTCCACAATTCTCAACAGACAGGCGCCCCACGGTCTGCGTCTTCGGAATCTACCTGTGCCTGTAGGCCGAGCCGTCAGGGATTTTTCTTATTTTTCATCATGAACTCTTATGTGCTAGATCATGTGTGCAGAGATGGGCTAAAGCGCATCTCTGGACATGAAGTCACTTTCATTCGTATGTACCTATAATTTCCATGTTTTGTTATTCCGATAGATAGCCATCGAGCAGTATTTCCTCTTTTTCTATAAAAACATATGATCTTTAAGAACGAAAGATTTTTAAGAGTTAAGGAATCGATTATGGTTTAAGATGAGCACCTTTCATAGGAAATTGAAAAACGTTCTTTGATTCTTCGTCATATAAACAATAATTTTTGAAAATTTCATGCATTTAGTCATGAAGAGCATTTTGTTAATCGGTCCATCAGATTTGTTCGTTGTGGGAGAAAAATTTTCAGAATCATTTTAAGTATGAAGTATAATTTTATTTGATACCAAACTTCTCTTTTGATAAAATGGAATTTAAATTTTTATAAAATTAATTGTGTGCTGGGAATTAACAGTTATTTTTATGTAGAAGTTGTTTATAAATGAGATATTATTTTTGAAACAATTTTTAAATATTCTGCATTTTTCTCTATTGTATACTTGCAGTATCGGGCTCGGGTGGTCTCAGGCCGTGTTCAGATAAAATGTTTCGTGCTTGGGCAGGCTCAAATTTAAAATCGTCGGGCTGGGACGGATCTAGGCTCTAAAAAAGAGCCCGAACTCATACCTATTGTTTAACTATTCATTTATTCAAGTTCACCTCCTGATAGTTAAAAAAAATATATATATATATATAGAAAATTTTTAGTAAATACTAGGACTTCCCTCAAAGGGATTAGTCTGAGTGATATTGCTGAGAACATAGGGTTAACAATTACAATATAAAGAAAAAGAGCAAATTAAATGATAGAATTACAAAATATCCTATATAAATTCATATACACTGTTAAAAAAATAGAAAAGAAGTACCGTTCATCAGATGTGTTGTCATATTTTTTTTTTAACATGTGGTAAAGAATCTCATTTTCTTAAGCACGTATTGCTCAAAACTTGAAAAAAAAAAAAAAAAAAAAAAACAAGTTGGAAATTGTACGTCAAACGTTACAAACGAGGTGCGTTCGTACGCACGTTTTAGAAATAAATTCATGATATCCCGTGCGTAGAACGGGTTAAACAGCTAGTTAAGTATATATTTTATGACACTGTTCATACAAATATTTTAACTAGTTATATAAATATTCAGATATATATGTATCAGCTAGTTATATAAATATTCAGATCTTGATGATTTTTAATTCTGTGAAATGAATTATATCGTCTGCAGATTAATTTCTGTCATAAAATAAGCATCTCGGTCGCTTGACGATTTAACATCCATCGGAAGCTCCTATAACAAAAAAGCACCGATTAAAAAAAAAAAAATCAAATTTCTTAATAAATATTTTTATTAATATCTCCTAAAGTTTTGATTCGATTTTAATAAAATTTGAAATGTCTCGACAAAATTCTGCAAAGATAATATATTTTAAATTGCAAACCATTTGGTTGGGTAGTTTTTGCGTTGTTATATGCGGACAGACAGACAGACGGACGGACAGACAGACGGACAGACAGACAGACAGACGGACAGACGGACGGACCAAAAGACGACTATAGGTGCTACGTATTTATATAATTACGAACGCACCTAAAAAGACGCCGGATCTTTTAAAACGCCAAGCTTTTTAAAGTTACGCAATTGAATTTGCAGCCAATAGATTATTCTATCAAGCGTGGCTTAACGCAAATTTAATTTCATTGTTGCACCTTTTTTGTGTGTGAATTTAAAAATTTTCTTCCTTGATTATATATCTATTATTTGTATAACTGTTTATAGAAACTCTTACACTTCAAACCTCATTGATAGCATGTTATGCTACAAACCAGATTGCAAAACTATAGTCTAAATTACTATTAAAGTATACAAAAAATTGTTCGATGACTTCTGTACATTAAATCTCCAATCGGCAATAATAAATTATGTTACATTAAATCTCCATATCGGCAAAATTGAAAAATTATATAAATTTCAAAGTTAAGCTTAACAGATACTTCTTGATTATTCTCTAGGAGGCTCTGCCCCTTGCGCCTTTACTGCGCCAATCCGCAGACTTTTCTTTTGCCTGTCTGTCTGTCTCTCCACAATCTGTCTGTTTTCTTATCCGTTCTCCTGCCCGTCTCTCTAACCGATTGTCTATCTCTCTACACGTCTCGCTACCTGTCTCTATACTTCTCTACCGGTCTCGCTACCCGCCAATCTATTTTCTCTAACCGTCTGTCTATCCGTCTAACTTCTTGTATGTCTAGCCGTGTCTCTATCCACTTCGCTACCCATTTGTCTATCTGTCTCACAACTTGTCTATCTGTCTCTCTACCCATCTGGCTATACGCCTCTCTACCCATCTGGCTATACGCCTCTCTACCCATCTTCTTACCCATCTCAGTACCCATCTACTGTCTGTCTACTCGTCAGTATACCCGTCTCAGTATCCGTCTGTTTTTGTACCCGACTCGCTACCAATTTCATTACCCGTCAGTCAACTCGTCTCTGTACTCATCTCTCTACTCGTCTCTTTATCTACCACGCTACACGCCTCGCAACCTTTCTCGCTATATTCCTGTCTACCGGTGTCGCTACCCGTCTCGTGACCCATCTCGCTACCCCTCTGTCAACCCTCTTTTTACCTTTCTCTCTAGCCGTCTGTCTATTCGTTTCGCTACCCGTCAGCTTACCTATGTCGCTACTCGTCTCTCTACCCGTCTGACTACCCGTTTGTTTACTCGTCTTTCTACTTCTCGCCACCTCTTCCCAATATTTAAACAATTCATTTAATATACAGAAGCCGTTTATCAGTTATTAAATGCAAACAGAAGTAATTTATCTAATAAGTGTAATCAGATGCAATTTTTTTTAAATACATACATAAACCTGAATAATAATTCATCAGTTTTGTGTTCATAATTGTTTATATCATTTGACAGTAAATCTCAACTTCTTAAACCTGAATTGTCTCAAGCTTTTTAAAAAAACCACAAGGTCTGTATAACTGCAAAGTACCCTGAGGGCTATATTAGCTACATGTTATTAAGTTAAGTGAAAGTTTCGTTATCGCGTTTGCAGCCAATTGCTTTATGTCAGAAAGCGTGGCTTAACGCCATTTTAAATTCATTACTGTAATTTTCATTTCTTTTTTTTTCGGGGGGGGGGGGGGTAGGGGGGAAGGGGGGGAAGGGTTTCAAATATATACATTTAAATTAAAACTTTTGCCTCCATGCCATTAGTGTTGTTTGTATTGTTAACTAATACCTTGTACACCGAGCTTCATTTGAAACAAATGTAAAAGACTTCTTCTACAGTTTTTTTAGGAGAAACTTTCGTAATTGGGCCCAAAGCCAATCGGAGCATTTAATATCATTATTGTAACTCTTATAGAGTTAAAACAATATTGTTGCTATCTTTACTCTTGTTTGAGACCAGCCTTGCCTGTGTATCTGAATGGGGAAAAGTTTCGTATCCTATGTCGGTTGGCGAAAAAAATTTTAAATGGTGCCAAAAGGTAGTTTTAGCATCTTACAAAATTTTTCAAGAGAGCGGTAAGACATGTTTTTCAAATATTTACAAACATACGTTTATTAAAGCATGTTTTTGCACCATCTTAAAAATTTAAGCACGATGCTAAAATAAAATTTTATCGCCATATTCGATACTTTAATAAGTAATGAAAATACATAAACATACTTATTTAACAAACCTAAGAGACATTTTTGTGATAAATAATTGTTATTGTCAGGGGGATAAATTGTAAACAATTAATAAACGGCTAGTAAATAATAAATAGCATTTAAAATCTAAAAATGAAGAAGCGGTCCGTATAAAAATGCGAAACATAACATTATACGCTTGATATATGTAAATCTTTTTTTATTTTTTAATATTTCCAAAGGCACAGATAAAAACGTAAAAATCTCTTTTCCAAATGCCAAATAGAAAATATACAAAATAGAATGCCAAATATACAAAATAGAAAAATATCTGCAAAAAAATATATTTACATAATACTACATCTGCAAAAAAATAAGATTTAGAAAAAGTAAGCCAAATCCTGCAGATCCCAACAATCACATCGAAAAACTTATCACCAAAAAAGAATTCGCCAAATCTTACGGCACAGGAGTTGGATTTTTCCCCTCTGAATGCAGAATATTAGTTTTTTTTTCTTGTACGATGGGTGATTATAATATAATTGTATCATTTCACATACTACATACCGTTTGATATATTGGTACTTTTATGTTATCCTGGCGCAGTTGATAAATCGCCAAATATTGTTCCTATAACATTCTCATATTGAATTCATTTCATTTAAATATAAATCTTTCACTAATTTAATTTAAAATACATGCCTTTCATTAATCGCATTTAAAATGCTAAAAAGAGAAAAGAAAAAAAGAAATAATGCCATAAATCGAAACCTTTTATTTAAACACCAAAGAATTTTTTTTTTTTTAATTTACACACGCGAAATAAAAAAAGCTACTATTGCTGAGATTTGCGCCAAATCTCTAATACCAAGTCTACCAAGTTATTGCGGGGTTTTTCTTTCAAACAGAAAAAAATACAGATTAATTTTCGATTTCTACTAAATTGAAATATATTTTATTGTGCTGAATATTAGTGCGTGCATATTTTTTTGCTCCATGTACTCCATGAACTTTTCAATTCCGATTGTCTACGAAAATCTCCCGCCGGTGAAAATGGCGTACGCACAAAATTTTCGTGACGTATGTACTTAAATTGTGCTTTTTTATCTATTTTTTTAATATAATTTCTAAACGGTTTGATATTTATTCTTGGTAATAAATAGACGTCGTTGTCACCTTTATAGGTACCTGCTGTAAAAATTTGAACGAAATCAGTTAAATATTTTTTGAGTTATGCTTGACGAAAGGTTTTAATATCCATCGTAGCTATATATGGGGCAAAGTAATACTGCGCTGTGTATGAGTCTTCGTTGCACTCAGACAATTAATGGAACGAAAAAATGTTTAATAGATTCAAGTAAAAAGAAATAAAAGCATTCGTAACAAAAAGTCCTTTATTCATTTGACTTAACCCAAGATATTTTATTAAAGATAACACAAAGAGGAGTGAAACGACAAAAAAGACGTGGTTATTAATCATCTGGCTGCTAAAACCAGACATTTCTAGTAAAATAAAATGTTTTTGCTGTCGTCTTCCTAGTAAAATAAAATGTTTTTGCTGTCGTCTTCCTAGTAAAAGCAAATGTTATTACAGTTTCATCAATAACTGTAAAATTTCCAAAGATTTTATCTTATACTGATCTTATTCTTTGAAATACATATGAATAGAAATAATTCAATTTCTCTGAGAAATAATGCGACGCTGTTTCAACAATTTTATTTTAAGGTGGCGACAGCAATTCGCATGCAAAACAGCTAACAACAAATAAATACAAATCAAATGTAAAATAGATGATATGAATGTACATTTTTTTTCTGGAGAATTACAGAAAGGATTCTATTATTTTTGTTTTGTTTTGTTTTTTTGCCAGTAAAAGACAGTCAGCTAAGCTATAAATTGATTGTCCGACAACAAATATAAAGGAAAAATCAATCCTTAGGCAATTTGGAAAACAAACAAAATCTACGTTGTTTTTATTAACTAAATTTATTCACTAAATTATTTTTTTATTAACTAAATTTATTAACTAAATTATATTTTTATTAACTAAATTTATTAATTGAATTATTTTTTTATTAACTAAATTTATTAAGTATTTAATTTTTTCTTGATATCTTATTGAAAGATCAATTTATATTTTAGCTTCTGTTAAATACTATTTAAAGAGGTATTGAAATCAATTATGTAGATACCGAGTAAAAGTTAAGTCAAATGTCAGCTGTTTTACCTGTTATGTATTGTTATTGTTTCCGAAACTGCGTAAATACATATTTTTTTTTTCTTACCGAATGGTCAAAATATTCTTTAACTATTGACAAAACTATAAAAAAAAATGATTGCAATCTCTGCATTACAAAAAGTACATAAACATTTTAAGAAAAAGAAAAATGTTTCTTAATCAAGTAAAATTTAATATCATCTCAGACAAAAATATGCAATAACCTCATCCGACTTGCCCATGATTCCGAAAAAATTTCTTTATCGTTTGAAAGCTCAGAAACAAATTTATTTTCGAGATTAAAGAAACATGTATTAAAGAAAAGTTTCTTTTGTTGTCTCTGAATTTTGGGCATGTTTCCTAGTAGTTTTTACAGTATATTAATCAGAAGTTTCAACCCGGAACATAGGTTTTCTGGATGCTATCAATTGTGTAGTAAACATTTTCAGGTTCAACAAACATGTTTTAATTTTCTAACTGTGAGAAAAAATGTCCAGGCCAAGATTCCAACGAGGGATCTCTTGGTTAAAGCTGCCAATGTTCTGCCAACTGAGCTATCCTGGAAAAAACAAATTAACCTACCTAGCCTTATTGATCATAGCATCTCGTCTGATATATGAATTAGCTCAACACAATAAATCGAAGGTAATGAAACTCTATTAAACGCTGGATACATAATTACACTAGATTAATTTTTACACAATTATTCTAATTGGTAAACAAATCATATTAGTTGTAATTTTCCAACTGTGCAAAAAATGCCCAGGTCAGGATGATTTCTTGGCTGAAGCTGCCAAAGCTCTGCCAACTGCGCTATACTGGACAAACAAATTCACTCATATAGCCTTATTGATCATAGCATCTGGTCTGATATCTGAATTAGCTCAACAGAATAAATCGAAGTTAATGAAACTCCACTAAACGCTGGATACATAATTACACTAGATTAATTTTAACACAATTATTTTAACTGGTAAACAAATCATATGAGCTGTAATTTTCCAACTGTGCGAAAAATGCCCAGGCCAGGATTTGAACCAGGGATCTTTTGGCTAAAGCTGCCAATGCTCTGCCAACTGAGTTTTCCGGGACAAACAAATTCACTCATATAGCTTTATTGATAATAGCATGTGGTCTGATGTCTGAATAGCTCAACATAATAAATCGCAGGTAATGAAACTCCAGTAAACACTGGATACCTAATTGCACTAGATTAATTATAACACAATTATTATCATGGGTAAGCAAATCATAAGAGTTGTAATTTTTCAACTGTGTGAAAAATGCCCAGGTCAGGATTCAAACCTTGGCTGAATCAGTTAATACTCTGCCAAATGAGCTATCCTGGACAAATCTAGAAAACCTAATTCAACCAGATAACCTTATTGATTAGAGCATCTCCTCTGATATCTGAATTTGCTAAACAGAATAAATCAAAGGTATTGGAACTCCAGTAAACGCTGGATACGTAATTATGCTAGATTAATTTTAAATTATTTATTCTAATTGGTAAATACATCATATGAGTTGTAATTTTTCCTCTGGGCGAAAAATGTCCAGGCTAGAATTCGAACCAGGGACATCTTCGGTGAAGCCTAGTACGGATATGTTTTAAAAAAGGTGGAAAAAAATAATATAATCAAATAAAAACAAAAATTATACTATGAATAAATAATTTTATATATATATTTTAAACAATCTAAAATGGTCCATTAAAGGTAATACAAGGAAGATATAATAATAATAAAATTGACATAGTTATTAATTATGTATGGCACGAATTAAAAATGTATAGAACGACAAAATGGACACAATTCTTAATCAAGAAAGGAAAGGAAGAAAAAAAACATATTTTTAAAGATACAATGCTTTTGAAGTCATCGCCATAATGAATGCAAACAGTATTACAGTTTCATATATAACTGTGACTTTTTCAGATATTTTCAGATAAAATAAGTATCCTGTTTGAAACACAAGTGAATACAAACTATTCAATTTTACGAAAAATAAGGAAAATGTATTTCAAAAATATTACGTTAACATTTTATTGACCGTCAATTTTGTACGGAATCTTTTTTTTTTACTCTTTTTTTAAGCAGTATTTTTTAACTACATACTTCGAATTATTATTATTATTATTTTAAATTACAATTCTTTGTTACCACTTTTGAATAATAATCTCCGGTTTACATAATCTCAGAAATCTGAGTAATCAGTGACTAAATCACGAGTACATTCCTGACGAATCACTAATGTGTTTTAAAGTTATCAGTTGCATTGTCGATTGCAATTATAAGTTTTCTAAGACATGAAATTATAAGTATCATAAAAACTGAGTTGTTCGGAAAGTTCCTTCTGCTTGGGAAAACCAATTCGTACCGGAAAATTCTACGACTTAATTACTAGAAATTAATTGCGATATATAGTGTCTGGTAATTGACGAGCAGAATTTTCCAGTATAAATTGGTTTTCCCAAACAAACAAAAAAAACTTTCCGAACAACGCAATATTTTGCACACTCTTGAGCGTTTGATATTTGAATGAGAAAGAAAACTTCTCATCATTTATCATGCAGAATGTTTGTTTTTCTTCTTTTTTGTCTGTTTCATGTTTGCAGGATAATCAATTTAAATTTTGTAATATTTTTGTTACAAATGTCTATTTTAAAGCAAAAAAAAAAGTCCACCAGTAACGTTGACGTCATATTGACGGTAGCAACACTTGACCACTTGACCGTTAAATTTCACTATCACTGCTATTTTTGTAACTTCTAAACATAGTACAATTTCAATTTTTAAATTGTCGAATATAGAAAAAAATGTACTTCACAATGCAATTTGTTTGAAAACTGTATCTCAATTTACTGATTTTTTTTATTATTACTTTTTATATTTTTTAAAGCATGATTTAAAAAAAATGTATTTCTATCGCCTACCACCCGATTATGAACGTTTAACCCGTTTGCACTTAAAACAATATAAATAGTTTAGTATTTATTTTCGGTTAATATTTCACAACGAATGTAAAACTTCGACAATAAATAAATAAAATAATATAAACAAAACACACATTTAACAGAAATGTAATTGAACTATGCGCTTTAATTAGTCATATAATCAGAATACAAAAAGCTGCGAAAAATAGAGAAAAGGTTTAGTTTAGGTAAATAGTTTTTTTGGCTATTAATTCCTAGAATGCGGCTCATAGAAAGTATCGCTTATGAGGAAATTCAAAAGTTTACTTGAAAACATTATCAATATTTTTTATATATAAATGGTATTTGGTTAGTGTGCAATCTAAAAATGATATTAAATGTAAAAAAAAGGTTCTTACCTATATCTTGCCATCAGGTGAGCGCGGGTTTCATCCCCTAGTATTTATAATTAAACATATTTAATTTAATAGCTGTTAAGTAAATTCCTATATGAGTTGCGAAATATTGAATTTTTTTATTTACCGAGCAGAAAAAAGAAAGAGATTTTCAGCAATTATTACAATTAAAGAATTTAAATACTAACATGTTTTAGTAAAAATTGTATCAATATAAAAAAATGTTTGATAGATCCAAATAAAAATAAGTTTTTCTTGCAAAAATTTCCTTTTTTCCCCCTTAAAAATACTTTATTAAATGTAGTACAAAGAGGAGTTAAAGTACATAATGGACATATTTATCAATCAAATATGAGACAAAAATCAAACGTCCGTTGTAAAATACAATGTTTTTGGCATCATAATCTTAGTCAAGCAAACTTTAACACAATCTCATAAATAACTGTGACATTTCCAAATATTTTCAGAGAAAGAGACTTTCCAATTGAAATGCATATGAATGGAAATAATTCGATTTGACAAAAAACATAAATGTGATGATCTTTTAACTATTTCATTCTAAGAATATTTATTGTTGAGTACAGCAATAAATTTCCTATAACATGAAAATGGCTAATCTTTTTCAAATATCCAAAACAGTTATAGATTGTATTTTGCACCTATTTAGGCCTCAATAGTTGAAATGTAAATGATAAAACAAATTCTACATGTGTACATACGGAATATCTTTTTATATTACTTATTTTTACATTTTTCGTTACATATTGCAAGATAACTACAGAGGTGTCAAGCTCTCACTAATCGTCCGCAATATGTGGTTTAATTTGACCCAGTTTAACAGCGTTTCGAACCGGAAAAATTATTTGACGAACCTTTATTCAATTAATTTCGGATTTTTACATTAAATATATTTATTTTTATTTCTTAAAAAAATTCTGGTGCGAAAGGTATTAAACCTGTGGTAAATTAATCCACATATAACGGAAGATTGGTGCGAGCCGGGCACCTCTGTAACTAGCTTATATAACATAATTTATTTGTTACACATATGTATGAATATGAAAACAAATTGTATCATACTTTTAAAAATTCCTTTTATTGAATTAGGGCACATTTATTCGCTTAAGCTACCGAACAAAATATTTAAATAGGAAATATACAATAGGTGATATACAGGTGTTATGATAAAATAAATGTTTGATGGAATCAAGTAGAATCAAAAGAAAATAAAATTGTTTTAGTATAAAAAGTTTCCTCTTTTTCTCTTACATCAACGAAAAATACTACATCAGAAATAACGCAAAAGGAAATTAAGAAAACAAATTGACATATTTATTAACACTTTCCAGTAAAATCTTTTTGGGAGGATAATCCCTTTTTGCTTTAAATAGTTAAACACAGTTGTTTAAAAGACAAATATCACAGGATGTTGATATATAAAGCTTTAAGTTTCCAGGTACACTGTTGTTTATATGAATCTGCCAATAAATACTACTGCCTCATAAACACTACATCAGAAATAATGCAAAAGGAAATTAAGAAAACAAATTGATATAGTTCTTAATACTTTCCAGTAAAATCTTTTTGGGAGGAGAATCTCTTTTTGCTTTAAATAGTTAAACACAGTTGTTTAAAAGACAAATATCACAGGATGTTGATATATAAGGCTTAATGTTTCCAGGTCCGCTGTTGTTTATATGTTCTTTTATATCTATCTCGCACCATTTTCTCATTTTTTATTTATTTACATACAATTTGACATGTGCAAGAGAAATATATTATAAAATTTATTTTTTTTTAAATAGTGATGCGAATAGAATATAAAAATAGACGCCAATGGCAGCCTTGTACCTGCTCTTAGCACAGGGAAAATGGCTAATATACCATTATAAGATTCACAGACAATATTGGCGTCAAAGTAGAGTGATGCTATAACGAATCTCGTTCTAATTGTATGAGAGTTATAATAATGGTATTAAATGCACCAAAACTCATGACTTTAGACTCAATTACAGATAAGTCCTTAGGCACACAATTGCTGAAGGATTTTTTTCTTATTTGTATCCAGTAAAACTAGGTGGAGCAGATAGTATGATTAAATAAGGTGACGATTACTATTAATAAATATAGGTACTCTGAAATAACTCCCTCTACACACTACGTAAATATTATTTCATTACAAATTTTTGAATATGTAATAATTTTATCTTTTAATTATTAAACTAATAAGTGACTCTGTGATAACAAACTAAAAAAAATCATTTTAGTAATCTAAAACACAACCCAGGAGCTCTCTTAATAAAACTTGACGCGTTTCCAACTATTTCTATTATTTAATTATGAAACATCACCTGCTTCATGCTGATAAAAGTTCCAGACAAATTGTTTGTGTAATAAATCATGTTACTTTTGATTTATGAACACTCATTTTACGCTCCTTTGACATAACAAAAATTAGCACTTTTGTCAGGAAACAATTTCTAAAATGTGGAATTAAAACATTCTACAAGTCAATTGCTGAAATATATTAAAAATTGTCCTTCTGAGTGCTTTTTTATTAGTTATAGTATGGCCGGAACGAATAACGTATGTTTAACATTCATAACATTTATTTTATAAAAGTTATGTCTCATTATAAATTTATGAAAAAATATATCATTTTTTTTGCACTGCCTAAATGAATTATCTGAAAATTTTCTGGATAATAATTCATTATTAGTTAATGTTAATTATTTAAATTTAAGAATAAATTAATATGTACTGTAATCTATTTTTAACAGGAACGATTAGTACAATAATAATAGCTAAAAGTTTGAAAATGTAATAAATAATAAGTTAGAATATGCTGTTGATGTTTAACTGTTCGTTTTTAAAACTTCTAAAATTTAATAAAATTAATTTTTTTAAATACATTATTACATTTTCATATAATTTTAGTTAAACACCAACAAATATTGCGATTAATAAGTACTTACGTTCTTGCTCATCAAGCTCACATGTTTGGTGTACTCATTGAGATGCGACTGCAAAAACTGAGCTACTGAAAGAAACACAAGTAAATACCCGGTGTTTATACTTGATTAGTTACAGAGGGTGCGTACGTTCCTTGAGTTTGAGTGTCACTATAATTGAATGAGAGAGAGCAATGAGGGAGCTCGAAGCCACCGCGGTCATTCAATGTATTAAGCGTCCCAGACCTTTCAAACGCCGCTTGTGGATGGCTTAAACTGAACAACAATCACTTATAATTTTTTCCGGTGAGAACATCGGAGCTGCCACCTTCTAAACCATCTTGAAGGAAGAGGGTCATGGTTCCGCATTGGTCCGCGATTAATGGCGGTTGGAGTATAGTATATAGCTTATTTATTAACAGAAATCAAATGTTTAAATAAAGTGAATATTATGGTTTGAAAATAGAAGTATTCAAATTTAAGGCAATGCGAATCATCTGTAACTACTTAGTGAAATATCCGCTAAATCTATATCTATGAGACATAACCTCATCGTATAATTATTAGGTTGTTCGGAAAGTTATTTTCGCTTAGGAAAGTTGGTTCGTACCGGAAAATTTAATCATTTAATTATTAGACATTATTTCCGATAGCTAAAGTCTAATAATTGAGTTGTAGAATTTTCCGGTACGAATTGTTTTCGTAAATGGAAGGCACTTTTCCGAGCAACCCAATAATATTATAAATATATATATTTATAGTACAGTGATCTCTCACTTATACGCGATACACGGAAATCATTTTTCAGCACCAGTTTTTTTTAGGGTAATTCTCATCATATAATTATTAGGTTGTTCGGAAAGTTATTTTCGCTTGGGAAAGTTGGTTCGTACCGGAAAATTTTATCATTTAATTATTAGACATTATTTCCGATAGCTAAAGTCTAATAATTGAGTTGTAGAATTTTTCGGTACGAATTGTTTTCCTAAATGGAAGGAACTTTTCCGAACAACCCAATAATATTATAAATATATATATTTATAGAACGGTGATCTCTCACTTATACGCGATACACGGAAATCATTTTTCAGCACGTTTTATTTAGGGTAATTCCCGTCTTCTTAAATTTTAGAATTTATAAATCGAATTTAACTGTTTTAAAATAGTGGTATGAAAAAGTAATTACTGAACATCGCGTATAAGTGAGAGATCACTGTATAACTATATTTATATTAAAATACATTTATAATATAAAAATAATATATTTTTATTTCAGACCTAATCTAAAAATATCATTTAAAACAGCGTCTCTTAAACTTTGTGATCTTGCAGACCCTCTTTGATGTGATATGCATTTCGGGTACCCCAACAAAATTTTCATAAAAATATAAGGAATTTTTTTAACGTATACACCTTATTTATGTTTCATTACACATATTCTATATTTAGTTAACAGTGTTAGAAAAATCATCTGCATTATTAAGAAAAACAATTATAACATACATTTTAAGACACTAAAAATATACATAGTATTATTTGCCATGAGAGAGATAATGATTAACTTTTGCTACAGGATGTGCAACATATTTGACATTCCGTCAAGTTCTGAAGTTGTTCTTCGTGTGAACAAGCCTGGAAAATGTCTATTCACACATATATGTAGTGCAGGCATGAAGTAATTCTTTACTAGCTTGAAAGCAATTTTCATGGAAGCACCGCATGATAATTCCTAGTTCCTGCTTCATATCAAGTTTTTGACTTCACTAATTAGTTTGGAAATGAAATGGATCCACTCATTTTGTGATCGAGGGAGGAAAATAAAGTCTAAAAGATTTTTTTACGTGCTCCAGGTGTATAACAAAATTTTCGATAATATCAGGAGGAATTGTATCGCCAAACGCTTGTAAGAAATAGAACAATGTTGGGAATAATTCAAATATTATTTTCAAGTCGATTTGCCCACAAACATTTTTTGTTGTTGTTGTTGATTCTACTTAGTTCTGGACTTTGAAAATATGTACCAAAGTTCCATGTTACCTTAAATTCAGTTCACTAAGAAAAATAAAAATAACTGTCAATTACGCCGCCTTGACAAGCAAGGAGAAATCATTAAACTGACCTTTCAAATGGAATTTGGAGCCCATTAAAAGCAGTCTTACTACGTCACACAGTTAACCCTCATGACAGCCACCTAATTTCTGTAGGAAAAAGTACCTGTTTCTGTGGACTCCAATTTCTTCGCACATTATTTTAAAATGTCCTGAATTCAATGGACAAACCTTGATATAATTTTCTATTGAAACAATTTCGTTGAATGCAGTCTTCAAATTTCCAGACATTTTTTGGCAACTAGCGACTCACGGTGAATACAATAGTGTGTCCAAACTACATGTGGTGCTTTAGCTTTAACTAAGTTAATTAGCTTTATCAAACCATATATCGAAGATCATAGAACCTTTATCAAAGTGCTTTAGCTTTATCAAACAATTCACAGATGTACAGTTTCACTCATAGCTCGAGCTTTATCTGTTCTTATTCCGACAGACCTTAAAGGGCTTAATTCTTTTTCTTGTATGTAACTCTTTAAATATGTGAATAGAGCTGCACTTTTTGTGTGGGTTGAAAGGGATTTGCAAAACAAAAAATCTTCACATATCTTACCACCAAATTCATAATGAACGAAAACTATCAACCTTACAGTAGACTTGTTAAAAACTATTAAACATATAATAGACTAGAAGTTCTAGTCTTGCAAATTCCTCCTCCTCCGAAGCTGCAGAAATTCCTACCGAAGAATAAAAAGTCTGAATTTAACATTGGGCTTGATTACCCCCCCCCCCTCCCCGTCTGTATGATCGGGGACCACCGGGAGTTCGGGGATCACAGTTTAATAAACGCTGCCTCAAAACATTTCAAAGCCGTTGAGTGTAGCACAAAATTGTGTAAAGAGATAAATTGAAACAATTATCTAGTTGCGTTAAGCTATATAGGTAGGTTTAAAGCTTTAGTGTAATCCCGAGGGTACACATACTGAAATTCTATTAAAATTACGTACTGTATAATAGTATTTTATTGGTATTAGTTGATACAATTAAGACGAAAGCCATTACTCTTACCATCAATTTTATGGTAATCAGATCTTTTTACAAATTCGTCTAAACATAACACGCATTTTACTTTGTGAGTTTGTTTAACAAATTGTACACGAATATCATAAATGCGTCGATTAAGGATTACATTCGTTTTGAATTTTGATAAAACTTTTATATGATGAACAGATGTTATTTTTGCTTACTTGGAATGTTTTTTTCTGTGTATGCAGAAACACTTTAACAAAATTTTTAATGTAAAGTATTTGTAATAGAAATCAGCTTTATTTTGTTTTATTATCATTAAGTATACAGTCGGACCTCTATTTAACGAAGTCGCTAAATCCCAAAAAAAGTTCGTTATATGAAAAATTCGTCAAATAGTGATTTACTTTGAAAAATATTTTAAACAACATAAATCAGATTTTAAATTCATAAATAGTAAATATTATTAAAAAATGTATTTAATCTTATTTTTTTTTATATAAATAACATCGATTTGCTTTATTTATTTTACCCATCAAAAGAAATCTGCAAGGAAAACAAGAATAAAACAAAACATTCTACGGGAATACACTCTATTTCAGTTTTAAGAAAGTAATTTTAAATTAAAATTAATGAATCATTGTCGTACGTATTATAACAAGCAATTTTAAGCATACATTACCACATGCATCCTTAAATTTAATTACTGAAAAAATCTGTTAATTTCGTCTGAGTTTTTTGTTTGTAAAAGTGTTTTCTCTCATAATATACCTCGCATCTCTGCAATGCACCAAAAACCCCTTCAGGCGTATGTTCTTCAAACTGTAATCTATGTCGGATTGTTTCAAATGATTTTATCATTTCATCATAGGAAGGTTTGTTGATATTTCCATAATGATCATTTCCATCTTCATCATCTTCATTTTCTTCGCAATTCATTGCTGGACTGTTTTTATTTTTTACACTGTCCAAAATATCCAATTCAGTTAGCGTTTCTGAGGTCTCAACTTCGGAATCAAGTGAAGGAAAATCCTCAATCAGCACATCATCGTTAATTTCTTCTTTTTCTCTCAGCTGTAGCCACATTTTCGTGAGTTATTCTAAGGGAATATCGTCTTCGTCTTCCGTACTTGTAGAATTTTCATTGCTGAGAAAGAATCCAGCTGTGGCAAAACTGTTGCGTTATACGATCTGTGACATCACAGTTCCATGCTGTGGAAATTACTGATATGCTTTCCCGTAAGTTGATCTTTGGCATAGATTGATTGTTCTCAAGTGCAGTGATAACTTTTCGTGTTATTCTCTTGCCAAGGGTGCCCAGAGAGGGGTTTGGTGACGCAAAGTGCGTCATACAATTTATTTTTTGGGGGAATTTAGAGAAAAAGTACATTTTGGCGGGGGGGGAGGGGATTTTTAATTTCTTAATATTTCCTTTTTTTTCACTATTAAAAAAATTCTTGATTTTTTTTTCTTAAATAACACTTTTAACTTTTTTTCAACATTCAATTTCCAGAAATGTTCCTGTTTTTTTCATTCTTTAAATTCTAAATAAGGGCAATAAGAACCCATTCTGCATCTTGCTATCTTTAAAGGTGCGGTAATAAAACAAAAAATACTTGGAATAAAGGTGAGAAAATGTTTTAAGACATGCTGAAAGGCAATTACAGGGTGGCTAGTGGTCAAGGAAAAATACAGTAAAAAAAAGTGATGAACACCAGTATATTCTTATAGAAAGATTTATGTTGATTATTCGATCAAATAATCAATTTGAATTTTTCTATAAGAATATACTGGTAATTATCTTTTTTTTTTCCCCTGACCACTAGCCACCCTGAAATAGAACCACAAGATGTGATAAAAAAATAGCTTTCCAGAAGTGTCTTAATTAATTTATTATCTTGTTTGACAGGGTCGTATCGTACGGTTCGAGTGCAAAAATACATTTTTGATTGGTGGAATAAAAAAACACAACAAAATAGCATTTCAGAGGAAGAAACAACGCTAAAATAAATTACTTGACCATTTTCAGAAAACTAGAATTTAAGTACAGTATATTTTAGTGATGTTAGAAGAGTAGTATTGTATGTCATTAAAACAGTGTAAGATTTCCAGACACTAATTATTTTAGGGGGAAGGGAGGAATTTAAAGAAAAAATAGATTTCTTTGGGAAGGGGTAGGAGGATTAATTACTAGGTAATAAGACTGAAAAATTACAGTGTGAAATAAAAACATATACAGAAAACAGGGGCTTATAATAGATTTAGGAGTATGTTTTAATGGTACAGTGTCTGCCATTTTATAAGAATCGGTACTTGTAAGAGTACGTTATATGTTGTTAAAGCAGTATACGGCAACAACTTGTACTGAAATAAATGCTTCAATCCACAGTTTATTTTAGGGGAGTGGGGTGTAATTTAAAGATTTTTTTTTGGCGTGGGGGTGGGTGGGAGGGGAGATTAAACTGTATGACTAGGTAGTATAAAAAATAAGATTGGGGAATCTTAAGCATTAAGATTTAATCTTAAACAAGGGCGTATGTACATGTAAATGTACATACAGCTTTTATATAAACGACTCATCTTTAATATTTTAGTCTTCTTAAAACGATATGCAATATTTGATTTATTTTGTAAGATTTTAAAAGATTTTTCTTTTAAATACTTGTAAGTAAATATTTATTTTTATAAAAAGTAGCTTTGACTTTTAGTAGATAACTTAAATTACATAAAAGTTATTGGTGTTTACTACAGGATGGCAACAAATAAAAAATTTCTGCTTTTAAGCAAAATTTTTTTGCAATTACTTAGTCCTACAACTTATAAGAAATAAAATAAGCGCGTTTCTTAATAAACTACGGCCACTGCTACGGCTTCTTACGGAATATATCACACCCCCCTCCCTCACGCACATACTATTCCAAGCAAAATACTTCGGGATCGATAAGAAAAAAGAAAGTATACAGCGAAAAAAGAATATGTTCCCGAAAGGAACGTTTGTTCTTGCACGTTCCTCGATCTGTTCCTGCTCCATTCCACATTCCACTACTCGTTTAACCGAAAAACGGGAAACATGTTCCTTTTAAATAATTATGTTGGACACAATTTGAAATCGAAAAATGCAATTCTGATGAATAAGTTATAAAAATTAACTTTTTATACAGCTTACGGGTCCTATAAGTTATATTTAGTAAAACAATCCTGAAGCTCTGATATATCAAACGAAAAAAAATCATTTTTGTACAACCAAAACTCACCGTGCGAGTTTAAAATATGCGAGTTTAAAATTTGGAAATTTTTCGCTTTTAACGTGGTGCCCGAAGTTATGTGCCGTTAGGTCGAAATCGTACATTATTTCAGGCACTGTGTACTAAAATGATTTTCTCCCCCGCATGTCAGAGTGACTGAGAGGTTCTGCTCTCGAAGCTGGTAGACGGGAGGTGCTGGGTTCGATCCCAATCGCTACCGTCGGCCTACTCGTTCGGAGTTTTCGTGTTTTTCTTCGAGCCGTGGATTTATCCATGCGTAAATACGGGTTAGGTTCCCTTAGAAAGACCCCCACGAAGGCCACTCCCCCGGGTCTATATCCCAAGTTTAGATAATTGGCCGTCAATAATCAACCCAACCCAACCCCCGCATGTCAGAGCATGAGGACTGTTTCACTAAATATAACTTATAGGACCCAGGGACGTATAAAAAGTTAAGTTTTGTAACGTCTTCGAAAATGCATCTTTTGACCTAAACGGCGTATAACATAATCCTTCAGCTAATTTAAAATATTTTTGAAACTGAAGCTGTTTATCAAAGACTAACGGTTCAGAAATCATCTAATAGTCAATGCTTAGAAGGGACATATTTTATATTTTTAGGGTTTCGTTCATCTCACAAAACCCTATTACTAGTCCCGCTTCGTTGTCTGCCTGTCATAGAGCCGGTTCTCAGAAACTATATAACTTACAGTCATGAAATTTTGTGTACTTATAGTTAAATAACCACTATGAAGCTCAAAATCATAAAATTTGAAAAATCGTATTATTTTCATATATAGAGATAAAAAAAACGAATATCTAACAGCCTTTGCCTATTAAATTTAAACATTTTTCGTTATAGCAGTTGCCAACAATTAAAAATCCACACTAAAATTCTTTCTACAATAATTAATTTTCTATTGAAAGATTTTCACGTGAGAATGAAATAAAAAGTTCCCCAATTGAAACAAAAGATTAATACGACGTCATATTGGTAATAAAACGGAAGTTTTCAAACATTTCTCAATAATACAAGGAGTATGAGTATGTGTAAATACAGAAAACAGCTTAATATGACGTCATTGGAGAATTAAAAAGAAAATTAATCTGACGTCTAACATTTTGAAAGTCTCTATCTATACAACATGTTTAATTTTGAAATTGTTTTTGAATTTGTTTTTGAAATCCTCTTGTTTTAATATCGCAATTAGGCAACATGACAGAGTATAATAGCGGGCTTCGCCCGCTATCAGACCGGTTAAGATTTTCAAAAAAACGAGAAAAATAGACCGGTAAATTTTTACTTTATAAAAGAACATGAATTTTTTTGTTGTTGCTAGATGAAATTTATTTGGATTTATTAAAGAAAGGATAAAATGTTTTGAAAGGAATATTAAAGGAAACCCTTTGTGCGATCTTCAACCACACTTACTCACTTGTTTATAATATGTGTCAATTAAAATTTTTGATAAAAAAATTTCTTTAAGTTTATATTATATTTATTTGTTATTAAATTATTTAAAAATGAACCATTAAGTGTAATATATCGCGCTATCATACTGATCTCAAGAAACAAGTACTGCCTTGCAAAAATGATCCTCTTGTTCTGCGGAAAGCAAGGCACAAGCACTGATGTTGGGACGAATTTAGATTTTCATATCCTCTGGCTAACGAGCAAATGTGCAAAATTGTAATGTTTTCTTTGTATTTTATTTTAAATGCTAAAAAGAATTAATTTTTCTAACATAGAGAAAAATTGATTACGTATATGAATGTAATCATTAAGAGATTAATCATTAGTTCAGTCATAAATATTGAATTATATATTTAGAATTACATTAATTGAAATAATGCTTGTATTGCAGTGAAACTTGGAGCTTAGTGAACGTATTAACCCGGGCTTGTCAGTGAGGACTTATTAATGTGGAAACAATCAGATTTCTAATAATAAAATATATACGTAAGAATACTGTTATTAAATTATCAGTAGAAAATATTTTATAATTGATGTTCTGTTTAGGAGAGGGGGGTCAATGTTAATGTATGAAGATTTTTTGGGGTGGGGGGAATTTGCGTCATTGGGTTTGGGGGGGATGGACACCACTGTCTCTTGCGATACTGTATTTTGAAGTTTTTGATCACTCCTTGATCCACTGACTGTAGTTTTGATGTAGTGTTAGGTGGTAAGTAAAAAACTGTAACAATTTTCAGTTTTTAGTTGATTTCTTTCGGGTGGGCGGAACAATTGTAAAAAACCAGAGCAATTTGGCGACGCTCTGCAATCATACGTTTGTCCAACTTTTTAATCCATTTTTCACAAATTTCTGACGTCCTCCAAGATTTTGTTAAAGTCATAATCAACCTACAAAGATTTTACGCCTTTTAAACATCTTGGGTTCTTGCTTCTTCCGATAACTAATGGTTTTAATTTCTGATCTTGCTGGCAATTTCTAGACAGAGCTTACTAATGCCCGGTTACAGGTGTCAATAATTCGCTCATTACCACGCATAGAGAAAATAAGGTGTTGGGTGCACCTTTACCATAACCCAGAAATTATCTAAAGGGGCTTCTGATTACAAAAAACTCGGTGATCGTGACTTAATTAGATACTATTTAAAAAGAAATTATTTATTTAGAAAAAAATAATCATCGCGTTGTGTATGGACGAGTATCTAATATATAGCCTTTTGTTTTGAATAGGAGTGTATAGAATTCCCAATTTTACAAAACAACCCCAAAGATAATTTTAAAGGAAAATTCAAATACTTAAGTTAATGAATTTAAAGAAAACATTTAGGGTTTAAAATTAACTACGCAAACACTTAAATTATGACAACATCTTTATCATTTAAACAAAACAATTAATTTATTTACATTAAAACATTTAAAGTAACATCTTAACAAATACACACCAACCGTTTTTACAATTTTTCAAAACCATTCAAAATTATTAGCTAACAAACGACAAGTTCTCCTGCGAGAAATACCATGCATATTGGCGGTACAAATACATTTACATAGATGTTGAAAATCATAAAATGAATTCATACCTGAACCATTAGCGGGACTCGAGTAACAGACAAGGTGGCTTAGCCGGGCGTAGATACACTTTCCTATTTGTAGAGAAGCATTTTTGGGCATATATTCATCACACGTACAAAGTACAAATCAACTTGAATTTTTTTTACTACTCCTGCTAACTTCCTTTTATCACTCTTTATCATATTCTGCTCTCCTCTCGATCTCATAGCTCTTGTTTTTCGAAGTCGGCTGGACTCCTCCCAATAGCCAGAAATTTGCATACTTGAATTTGGGTGGCCCTAGTGGGCCAATTGTCACACCCACCTTCCATGATCCTCCAATGCCAGCTAAGCTGTCTGGTCAGTGGACGCAGACTTTCTTACCCACTTAATTTCAAGCGACATCATGGCGCCTACTACGAGTCCCCTAACTCACAAAAACTGAAGGCACCCCACACAAAATGTGACTGATGGCCCCCATAAATTTTCAGTCATAAAACTTTCAGAAACGACCTACATTTTCGGTCGGACAGCATTCATAAAACTGTCATTCATCCCACTAGCTAATATTACACAAAACATTGTAGCGCCATAATATACTTAAGTAATTCCAGTGTACCATAAAAATAAAAAAACACAGTAATATACTAATTATACCTAATATGCAAAAAAAAACATTTGATTATAATAACTACAAAAAAAACCACTCAATATATATATATATATATATATATATATATAAACATTTATAAAATTTCACACAGCAAGATGGTGAACACTTTCCACCAGATCTCCAGTTATTTGCACCTAACATGACAGTTATTCTTGCTTTACTTTTTTTCCCACCAAAGAATTTTTCCTTTTTAAATGTTAATATCTTTTGAGGCAAACATTGAAAAATTAAAGCAGTCTCATCCGCATTAAAGTTTTCTGGCTTATAGTCTTTTAAAATTTTACTCAGTGTCCCCATTATCCAATTTTCACTATCATTATCATCAACGTCTTTATTTTCCGATATTACTTTTACCGCAAATCCGTGTCTTCTCTTAAATTTTTCAAGCCACCCACTGCTTCCTCGAAATTCGCCGTATCCCAATGCTTTCGCAAATTTCAGAGCTTTCTCAATTATGAAAGACCCAGAGATCGGAACATTTTTATCTCGCACTGCGTGTATCCACTTCAAAACTGCCTCATCCACATCTTCATAGACACATGTTTTTAAACGTTTTGAGCAAAAATTCAATGAATCATAAATGTGCAACTTATCACGATTTTTTATTATGGTTGATAAGCTGTTTGGAGGAATACCAAATTTGAAAGCAATATCCATTTTCTTCACTCTTTATCCCCCTGATCAAGAATTAATTTTTTTTTCTTTGATACTCAAACACTTTCGAGCCATAAGAACCGAAATTTCTAGCACGACTAATCAAAAATCTAAAATACAGGAGACTATTTCAAGGACACAGGGCAGCTCCATTGAAGGTGAAAGGTTGATATTGAAAATCTGCACTTCCTGGATAAAATGCAAAAAAAAATAAAATGACAGCGATTTTACTGCACTGAGTGAGTTAGACGCCTGGTAAAACCAACTCAAGGTCACTTATCATCATAAAATGAGCTAAAAGTAAGAATAAGTTGGAAATGTTCGGAAATATTCTGAGAAATAATGAGAAAAAAATATAGGTCTCAAGAAAAAGTTCGTTAAATAGAGAATGCACTTCGCTACTTGGAGGTTATTTTACAAAGAAATTCGCGAAAGGTACTTGGTTCCAAGAAAAATTTCACAAAATAGAGAAATTCGCAAAATAGAGGTTCGTTAAATAGAGGTTCGACTGTATTTTAACATAATCAAATATGATCGTTCCCATTTTCTGGGACAAATCATCAAGAATCAATATATCAACAATTTGTCTTAAGAATTTTTTTAATAATTAAGATTATAAAGTTTATAACACATAATATTTAAAATATATCATGCAAACTTCATCTGGGAGCACGGCAGTGCGTCCGCCAAGTTCGCACAGGCCGTTAAGCTACCTTTTCCCTGACCATTTCGGCCTACTTTTCACCCCCTCATAACTGCGTTTTGGTGAGAGCTAGAGAGTTTTCCTTTTTAACACACATTAATATAATGAAACTGAACTACGTTCCAAGATTTCTTATTTCTGTATTTAATATTTTTCGAAATATGAGATTCCGAAAAAGGGCTTTTTTTGTAACTGACTCACAGGGGATCATGAAATAACTAAAAAGTTGGTGATCATTTAATAACTAAAACGTTGGTGATCATCAAATAACTAAGGTACTTCTAACAGTCGTAGAATCATAAAATTTGACAAGTAAGAAGGTTTTGTCACACAATTAACCAGAAAAGTCTGAAAACATAGAATTTCTGCCTTTAAACCCTTCAAATAGGGGGTGCTGATTTGGCTATATACAGTTCGTAACACATTCAATTGGCAAATTAAATTAATTGCATTGTTGCAACCATTTGTGTTTTTTGTTGTACGATAAACATTTAAGTAATAATAGTTGCCTAGCCAATCATTTCCTCGCTCATATTTGACGCCAGAGTTGGTCGCCAAAGCCTGATTACAAAAAATTAGCCTGAGTTTAAAGGTGTTACATGGTTTCAAGCAGAATGAATTTTTTATATTCTTTTCCGAAAATGTTGGGAACGCAAATCTTTTAGTTTATCTGACCGTTTTTCTATTTTTTACTTCCTTAAAATAAATTTTATTATAAATGTCGGTATTCTAATCGCAATAGCACTCAGTCAATCTGGCAAAATTCCAGTGGGTTGTTAGTTCTTTAAGTGCATTTTAATGATGTTAATAAACTTTATATATATATATATATATATATATATATATATGTGCACACTGGATTTTATTTGAAATATATATATCTATACTAAAAGTAGTAAAGATTGTTTGTTTGTTTGTTTGTTTGTCGGTAGGGGGTAATCTCTGTAACTACTGAAGAGATTTCAAAAGTTTCTAAACGAAAAACGTTCTAAAATTTCGATTTTTGTTATACTGGAGGAGCTAGGAACATGAAATTTGGCATGGTGGTTACTTATAAGATGTAAATGCTCTCTAAGAACAAATTCTAATAAAATTCGAAATTTAAAAGGGTGAGATGAGCGAAAAGCGTTCTAAAAACATTCTAAATTACAATTTCTATATGGAATATCTGGAACTACAGAACCGTTTTCAAAAGTGATTGTGGCAAATTGATGGTGACAGTCGCTGCTGCAACATACGCTATATATTATGTCGGTGATACTACCCTCAGGGGGGTGCAAGAGCGAAAAACGTTCTAAAATTTCGATTTTTTTTATACTGAAGGAGCTAGAAACATGAAATTTGGCATGGTAGTTACTTATAAGATGTAAACACTCTCTAAGAACAATTTCTAAAGAAATTCGAAATTTAAAACTGTGAGATGAGCGAAAAGCGTTCTTAAAACTTTCTAAATTACAATTTCTATGGAATCTCTGGAACTACCGAACCCTTTTCAAAAGTGATGGTGGCAAATTTTTGATGGCAATCCCTGCTCCAACATAGGCTATATTTTACGTCGGTGCCACTAATCCCAGGGTGGTGCAGGAGCGAAAAACGTTCTAAAATTGCATTTTTTTTTATACTAAAGGAGCTAGAAATTTGAAATTTGGCATTACAGTTACTTATAAGATGTAAATGCTCTCTAAGAACAAAATAAAAAAAAATCGAAGTTTAAAATGGTGAAATGAGCGAAAAGCGTTCTGAAAACATTCTAAATTACAATTTCTATGGAATCTCTGGAACTACAGAACCGATTTCAAAAGTGATGGGGGCAAATTGATGGTGACACTTCCTGCTCCAACATAGGCTATAATTTATGTCGGTGCCGCTAATCCCAGGGGGGTGCAGGAGTGAAAACATTTCAAAAATTGCGACCTTTTTTATATTGAAAGAGCTAGAAACTTGAAATTTGGCATGGTAGTTACTCTCTAAGAATAAATTTTAAAAAAAATGGAAATTTAAAAGGGTGAAATGAGCAAAAAGCTTTCTAAAATCATTCTAAATTACAATTTCTATGGAATATCTGGAACTGCCGAACCGATTTCAAAAGTGATGGTGACAATCCCTTCTCCAACATCCTCTTTTTAACCGACTTAATATATAAAGCTATGCGTTGCTGACGACTGGGTTTTTCGCTAATCTTTGCCACAGATTAAACTCGGAAAATGAAACATTTGAAGTTAATGAAAAAAATAATAGCTCGAAGAGTATTTGTCAGAAAATTGTTAAACAAACTGCGTTTGAAAAGTAAAAAAATGTATATTTCTTAATATAAATTTCAAATCTAATGATTATGCCATTTTTCAAATATTGAATTTCAAAAATTACCAAATTTCACAATGGAGTACCGTAGCGAAAAGATAATGATAAGGGCGACGTGTCCTGACGTTTATATTGGCTATAGCACGAGTCACAAATTATAGTAGTCTTATTATTCTGTTAAAATATGAAAGTGAACTATGAAATGTCAATATTTTGTTTGATTAAAAATTCGTTAAGAGAAATTGACCAGCGTAGCGGGCGTAGCTTGCTAGTGTATATATATATATATATATATATATATATATATATATATATATATATATACATGGCTTGACAAATACGGTCGCCAGGTCGCCAACTTTGAAACTATATTCACACAAAAAATATTTTTAGCTTTTGTTTTTAATTTGGCAAAAATAAGTTCATCCAATGTAAATTTTAAAATAATTTTAAAATAAGAATTATTTCAGATTTCGACAGAAAAATAGGCGAAAACTTGTTTTCCTGCTTCATT
This sequence comes from Maratus michaelseni, assembly GCA_963931845.1. Taxonomy (NCBI): domain Eukaryota; kingdom Metazoa; phylum Arthropoda; class Arachnida; order Araneae; family Salticidae; genus Maratus; species Maratus michaelseni. Next base: position 110,221,358 of record OZ007598.1, on the reverse strand, counting down.
ATTTCGTCGATGCGCTCCTCAGCAGATATAGATTTTGTAGCATTCAACTATCCAGACATTTGAAGCATTCGGCAATCAGCATTTTCCGAACATGCCAGTTAATCCACTCTTTACAGTATTTTTTTTTTTTTTTAAGATATATGATTTTGATAAGTTTCATTAGAAATCTTAGTTTATATTATCTTTCTAAACTATGTAACTAATAATTCTATACAATCCCTGTTATTATTTTTCATGAATTAATTCTTTAAAAAATTTGCGCTTTTTGAAAATTAATGACGAGGAAGGAGGGGGTGGTAAATATTTTTACTGGATACTAGAATTTTTTTCTGGCTACCACATTTTATCAAATTTGTAAAGCCCTGTATATATATATATATATATATATATATATATATATATATATGCATATGCATCACATATATAATACATATGCATCATTATGACGTCCACATAAACATGGTATTTTTGTCGCCAAATTTGGCGATATTTCGTTAAGTGTCGCAAAGCTTGGAGAGAATTTGACGCTAGAGGCTATTTTTCATTGCGAATTTTTAGAGCGAGCAATCATCTATTAATATTATGCGGTTAATTAAATGGCAAAACGCACGAACGTTAATAAAGCTTCAGTCTTTCGTCACTACACAAGACCTCTGCTCTTGCTATTATATTGTACTGTTATTATACTTACTCTTACTATATTGTTAGTCATTACTCTCTTAAAAGTTTATTATAGAAAGAGAATTTTCATAATTAAAGCATCGGAACTGCCAGTTCTAGATTATTATAAATTTATAACATATATCCAGTTTATCAATATGTACGTTAGAATGAATCTTCTTTAATGGGGTTCCTCGCATTTTAGCTTCATGTTTTCAAGTAAATTTAGCTAAAACCTTAAAACCAAGACATATTGACATATTATCTAAGACGATTAGATGAGAATAATGGTAGATTTTCTAATGGAAGAACGGCAGTGCGTCCGTAGATTTTCTAATCTTCCTTAATCGTTCCAATGTTAGAATGAAAGGGGAAAAAATTAGCATCAATATGATTTTACTGTAAATATGGATAGCTTAAAAGGCGTTTAACAAGAACCACTTCACTTCAGTGTAAATTACAGAAGATTACTTAACAGGATTAAAAATCTCCGCATTAGAGAGTGTGACGATGCAAACGGACATGAAGCGTAATTTCCTAAGTAAATTAAGCGGTAATTGTCAATAAACATGAAATGGATAACAACAGAAAATATATGATATGCTGCCAATGATCGCAAAGAGAATTTCTCTAACAGAAACTTCCGATTTGTCGAAGGATTGAGTAAGTAAATCTAATACATGAAAATGAAAATCTGTTTGTCTGTCTGCACTTCTATACAAATCAACAGTTTGAAAGCCAGAATTGTGAAATGCTACGTGTAGGTGTATTAAAACACGGCCGAGGCAACTAAAGTAATCCGGAATCGAAATATAATGCAGAGTTAATTTTTAAATAATAAAAATCCAAAAATCTATCAGCTTCCATATCCTGTGCTGGTTCGCGCGATTGGCAAAAAAAATCCAAACTGCTGCCAAAAGAGGTGTGATGTCACGTAGATAAGTTCAATTCCAGTTGTTAAGTTAAAACTCCAAAGACTGAATATCGCAACAACCAAATCAAACATTTATCGCCAAAAACAACTCGCCAAACCTACCAACACAGGATATTGAACTCTTCCCGCCTTTTCCTATTAAATTTGAACATTTTTCGTTATAGCAGTTGCCAACAATTAAAAATCCACAATGAAATTCTTTCTACAATAATTAATTTTCTATTGAAAGATTGCCACGTGAAAAATGAAAATAAAAATAAAAAGTTTCAGCAATGGAAAAAAAAAGATTAATATGACGTCATATTGGTAATATAACGGAAATTTTCAAACATTTCTCAATAATACAAGGAGTATGAGTATGTGTAAATACAGAAAGCAGGTTAATAGGACGTCATTCGATAATTAAAAAAGAAAATTAATATAACGTCACATTGGAAGTTTAACGGACTTTTTCAAATGTTTGGGAATTATACAAAGAGAGTATCAATATTAGTAATAGTGAAAGCAAGTAGGTAAGATGTCAGCATGTGAGTACAACGTCATACGAGTTTGAGGAACGTATTGAATCATGATAAAAACATGATTATAGAAATATTGGCATATTTTAACATTTTGAAGTTATCTATACAGCATGTTTAATTTTGAAATTGATTTTTCTACACAAACATTCTTTAAATCTCGAACACCAGGTAATTCGGCTAGTTATGAATAAAAGTAATATGATGAAGTGCTTAGCATACATATTAGAAATAATATATTGTTTGCCTGAGACGGCTAGTATTTTGATGTAAACTATAAATAAAAATATAGATTTATAAAGCACAATAAAATAATTTTAAAATTCTTTGACATTTATACTTTTATTATATTTATATCCTTTATACATTTGATAAAACCTACAAAAAACAGTGATATCCCATCAAAAAACTTTCTGTAAAAAAAAAAAAAGCGCCAAGTTCTTCGTAATGTTTCGGCCGTAAAAAGTACTGATATCTGATGTTCGCCCAAGTTAAAAGTCAAACATCCGAAATCTTTCATTCAAAATGGCTTCCTGCGACTTGGCCGTTAATGCATTTTAGAAGGTTTTTCAAATTCTAAAGAATGTATAATGATCTACATGTCTACTACATTTTTTTTTGAACATTTTACGCATTTTGTTGTACAAAGTACTAAAATATAGAACACATTTTTAAAAACATAATTTCGAGATCACAGCTGTCGAGAATGGTCCACTCTGGTTCTCAACGTCTCATATAATGTAACACAATGTGAAATTTGATGAAAAAAATATTCATTGGAATTCGTGTTAATGACAATAGACCGTACAAAATGGTCATTAAACCATGGTAAAACTAAATGATGGTTAATCAAAACTAATGTTTCTTGAAACTCAATGGTATGTATCACAAAGCTTTTACTTACAATGTCATCATACGAATTTGCCTATTTGCATCCCGATATTACTTTTAAATGCTTAATTTCCAATCATTCATTTTGAAATGATTTATCGACGTAATTATTTATTTCAAATGAAAGATATGGCATGTTTAACATCAATCAGGGTGTATTATGTATTCTAATTTATTTTTCTCAGTATTACCTTCTTCTAATGTTTTTAACCTAGAATGCATTAACGGCCAAGTCGCAGGAAGCCATTTTGAATGAAAGATTTCGGATGTTTGACTTTTAACTTGGGCGAACATCAGATATCAGTACTTTTTACGGCCGAAACATCAAGAAGAACTTGGCGCTTTTTTTTTACAGAAAGTTTTTTGATGGGATACATATTTTCGTTTACAAGAAATGTTGTCTCCACATAACAAGTGTTACAATTCTTTAATGTAAAATATTTGTCATAAAAATCAGCTGCAATTTTTTTACATTATTTGTAGTTATACTTAAAGATAAATTAATTACAAAGTTTGTTGCTGGGAAAATAAAAACCATACAGCTGTATAAATGTAACTAAAATTATGAAATATCTAAGTATATATGATAATATTTATTAAGAAAAGTTACAGTTTCTGAAAAAAATTGAACTTTTTTTTAAATCCATATGGTGTGTAAAATAAATCCTTAGAACGGTTAAGTGAAATTGAAAATATGTAAGAAGTTACAATCAATTGAAAACGAACGCGGACAGGCTCAAAACCAGGTATACGGCACACAGCTGTACGCGCGTAGAATGCTTTGCTTCGTAGGTATAAATCCAAGAAACGCGGACTAACTGTTAAGTTGTAAAAAAGAACGAACAAATAAAAATTTGTATACCCTTTTTGTTTAGTAAAACCTTAAATTCGTTTTCTGTTTTTTTTTTTTTTTTTTTTTTTTTTTTTTTTTTTTAGAAAGAAGTGTCAAGTAGCGTTTAAATAGATCACCAATCAAATGTTTTCTTTTTGGAAATTAAAGACTATATATTTTATGGGGCCATGAATCTTTAATATATATAATAGTCCTTCCGGCCTGTACCGGGAGGAAAAGGTAGCTTTCCTATATTCCGTTTTAAATTTTTAGCTAATTTTACACGAAAACAGCAAGTTAAAATGCAAAGGAACGTTTACAAAAGATTCGTTTACACTGAATTTGAATAAGAAATTCGCCAAATTATTGAGTAATAGCCAAATTGGCTTCATTTATAAAGATTTATTTTGGTCGCCAAATTTGGCGATGTTTCGCCAATTTTGGCGAGAATTTGGCGCTAACGGATATGAATATATAGTTTTATGCGCATGATTGGGAAAATTATTACAACAATGAAAGAAAATAATTTGCGAGTAATCGCGTTAATGTGCTGTTTTGTTTCAAAATGTCAGCCACTCTAGAATTTCAAACTGCTCAATCTCAGCCATTTTTTAAGATAGAGGTAAACCAAAAAATGCTCTGGAATCCTTGTATCAAGGCCTTGTATCAAAAATTTAGGATTTTTAACTTTTATATTATTTAACTTTTATATTAACTTGTATATTTATTTTAGTTTTAAATTTTTAAATGGCCGCCATCTTGAAGCAAAATGGCGGACCAAGCTGGCCAACGAACTCGGTCGAGACATTGGTGAGCTTAATACATACAATTGGTTTCATCGAAATTGATTTATAAATAAGAGCGTTATCGTTAGACATAGGTCATATATATATATATATATATATATATATATATATATATATATATATATATATATGGATATATATTTATATATATATATATATATATATCACATTTGAACGGAGGGTGGTTTTGGGGTCTGGGGGTCATGATCGGTGAAAATATATCGACATTTTCCGGAACTGCTTTCCTCCGAACGCCTGCAATAGGTAGCTTTATACTTTTTTGTATTGAAAGCTACCTAATAATAATATTATTATTTTTTAAGACATAGTGAAGTTAGAGAAATAAGACCATGACATTTTTTTTTCAAACGACTACCATTTTCTGGAATTTCTTTCAATTTAAAATAAAATATATTCATGCCCCCCCCTCCCCCCCCAAAAAAACTATATGTTTTTTGACAAATTTGATTTTTTGCTTTGTTTGCTTTAGGTGACTTTGATAAGCTGTGCACTAAACACAGCATGCCTATAAGCAACGGACAATATCCCCATAACTTTTAATAATTATAGCATAATAATAAGTTGGAAATTGTACGTTATAAGTGACAAATGAGATGAGTTCGTACTATAGCTAGTTATATAAATATTCAGATCTTGATGATTTTTAATTCTGTAAAATGAATTATATCGTCTGCAGATTAATTTCTGTAATAAAATAAGTATCTCGGTCGCTTGACGATTAAACCTCGGAAGCTCTTCTAACAAGAAAACACCGATTTTTTAAAAAGGATTCAAATTTCTTAATAAAGATTTTTATTAATATCTTCTAAAATTTTGATTCGATTTTCATAAATCTGAAATGTCTCGACAAAATTCTGCAAAGATAATATATCTTAAATTTCAAACCATTCGTTTGGGTAGTTTTTGCGTTGTTATATGCGGACAGACGGACGGACGGACGGACCAGACGACGACAATAGGTGAACGTATTTATATAATTACGAACGCACCTAAACAAAATTTTCGTAGTAAAGTCTATGAATAATAAGTTGGTTCATTCAGATTTTGTGTTATATGCAACGAATTATTATTATTATTATTTTGTCACAAAAAAAAAAAAAAAAAAAAAATCGAAGTGGCCCTACTTTCGAACGGATGAACGGTAACCTCCCCTTAAGAGATATATTTATGTTTACAAAACAACAGCCATATTTAACATATATAGATATATTATTTACAAATAACTTTTATGTGCCAATTCGCATGCATACACGCATTAATAAATTCGAAATTTAAATTTTGTGTCATAAAAATCAAATAATACAATTTTTTCACGTTAACGATAAATATATCTGAACATAAAATAAAATAACGATATTTATTTTCTATGGAAAGTCAATAGCAGACAGCTACATAAAATTAACCAATCCTAAAGAAATATTTAAGTGAATAAAATCTATGAATATAGTTATGCTTATAAAATAACGTGCATATATATATATATATATTAGATAGATAGATAGATATAGATATATAAACAAAGCAACTATTCATTTCATAAATGTCGCATATTATGCTGTCGGATGCTTCAACAAATTTTGATAAATGAGTCACACATTTTTGATAAGGAAATTAGATATGGTAAAATGATGCTGCATTATATGGCAATATCCTAATAAAGCAATCAAATTTTCATGCAACTTGATTGATGTTGTTTCGAAAAATGCTTGTTTTCATTTTTCAGTAAAACGTAATTGTACATCATATTCAAAAGTACGAAATGAAAGTTTGTATGGAGAATATATTTCAAAATTTTGTAATAAAATATCAAAAAGATTTAGCTTATACTAATTTAAATATAGTAAAATATATACAAACACTATTATCTTTTTAATCCTTTTATTTATTTATTTATTAAAACAATTAATTGTTGCTGAGTTCTGGACATACTTAATGGTTTACTGAATGTAGCTGTTAATAATTATGTTCTAAATTTCGACCTCTTTAATTTTCGGAATAGATTTACAGCGTTGAGGCTTTAGCATGGAGACCTTTCTTCAGTTCTGAAATAATTTGATGGGCACTATAGCTATATACAGGGTCTTTACGCATAAGTGAATGGCGATATTCAGGCAATCGAATTTGATTGGTCAAGACGAATTTAGGTAAAATTTAGCGAACCTGCCTTTAACATTAAATTAATGATTGTTGACTGGTCTCAATAGAAATTCTTTAGACGCGTGCCACCATTTTCTATTAATTGGATTATCATTGTTTCGACGACAGATATAATTTGATCATGGGCGCTTTGCGTAAGTTGTCATTCTGTTATGTATAAAGACTTTCTATAACCACATGTCTCTTGCTGACTGCACCCAACAGAAAATAAATTATATATTTTTTCTATCTTGGATTGTCAACGTTTGGACGACAGATTTAATCTGAACATGAGCTCTTTGCGTAAGTTGTCACTCTCCTACGTTTGAAGACTCTTTATAGCCGCATGTCTCTTGCTGACTACACCCAACAGAATATAAATTAAATATTTTTTCTGTCGTTCTTAATTCGACTACAGTGTCCATTAAGTTACTTCCAGAAAGTTGATGGATTTCCATGATAGATCCAAAAGAGCTGCCTTATCTTTTTAATTCTTTATATGCGCCTAATTGTAGTAAACTAATAATAGTACTAGTTTCTTTCGTAGTTTTTGCCTTTTTATCTGTAATTATTAGTAAAGATTTTACCATTTCAACTATTTTAATTTATATAGCGTATTTCAAAATGATGTGAACGATTTCAACTCTTTATATTTTGTTCATAAAATGTCAAAACAAGACACTAGTTCACAGATACTTAATATCACAATCAGGGGTGCAAACATCTAGGTGCCAATGGGCCGATTCCCACCATTAATTTTTTTAGTATTTTTCGCCTAATAAGAATACTGATAAAATTTAGCTGAAGTACACTAATAAAATTAGAGGAAGAATATTAATAAAATTTAGTGGTCAGAATCAGCCCATTGGCGCCTAGATTTTTGCACCCCTGATCACAATGTATGTCAAAGCGGAAATTATACATATACAGATAACTCACGAATTCCCATTATGATTATTCATTTTCTGCTAATTTAATCACCGTCTTAGCCCGAATCTTTTGAGCATGTATTCTGCGTGTCGCTGCAGTGAAAATTGGCCTTTACACAGAATATACAGAATGTTGACATATAGGATATAAAATTTGATTAGTCCTGAGGATTTTGGACCAAAATTTTGGCAAATCTGTCTTTATGTTTGACTTGGCAAATCTGCCGTTATCACTAAGTTACTGCTAGCTTACGGACATGTCTCACTCGTCTGTGTGAATTCGTCCAGACAAACACCGCTAATTTTGATAAATAGAGTTTGAAAACATTCAAATTAGATTGATAAGAAAGGTGTCTATCCCTAATAATAATATACATAAAGTTTTAACAAAGAAATTCTAGGTAGATTTTTATTTAATATTTTATTTCATAATAATTGTTTAAATCTAAACTGATATTTTTGCTTTTTCTTTCCTGCTGTTTTTCGTAGTCTGAAAAATTCTTTACAATCGATAAAAACGAAAAAGAAATTCTTTCACAAAAAAAGTATAATAAATTTTATTGTATTAAAACTTTGTAACATAACAGCTGCTGTCACAGTAACATGAAGACTTTCCCAGCTGTTTCCAGTATTTACTCATGCAATAACACGCATTTCACTTTGATATCAATATCTCGACAAACTTTTTCGTAATAAATTGTGTTGTTTTTATTTTTCTCAACAAATATTTTACATCTCTTTGACAAAATAAAAATTTTAACTTCCCAGTAAATATATTCAGCATTTAAAAAAATCATTCTTAGGATCAGTCGTTTAACTACATAAATTTTCGTTATGTATACTGTTTTGTACTTGTTATAGCAGGTGGGAAACAGTTAAAGTCAATTTAATATTTAGGATATACATTTTTACTTTCTTCTATCTTTACAAGATGAAAGTATTGGATTCATGAAAATTTTCGACTTCCGGTTTTCGACGGATTTATACATTTTAGAAGGTCCTGAACACGATGTGACCATTTTTAGAAAATGCCTGTCTGTGACGAGGCTGACGAAAAAGAAAGGCTACCGTGGTGCATTTCACTTATCTTTTTTTACAGACCGCTAGTGTAACGTGATGCTCTTTTCGTACACCTGTATTGGTGGATTTGAACATCACGTGACTCCCGTGGTATGTAAAAAAAGATACGCGTAAAGCACCGCGGTAGCCTTTCTGTTTCGTTAGCATCGGTCTGTGACTCTCTCTGTCTGTCTCTATGTGACAAAAATTTTGTGGGCGCTCTATCTCAAGAACTAATGCACGAAATTTAATAAAACTTTATATTCCGTTAGTCCCTGATATAAATTGGTGCTGATTAGTTTTTTGTGAAAATCGCCCGAAAGGTGGCGCTGCTATGCTGCATTTTTTGCGATTTCCGTAATAGCTCTATCTCAAGAACTAATGCACTTATTTTCATCAAATTTCAGATTCAATTGGACCTTGACATAAATAGACGCTGATTATGTTTTGGTGTAGATATCCCAACAGGTGCGTTGCTATACCACCTTTTACTCGGTTTTTACGATAGCTATATCTCAAGAACTAATGCTCGGAATTTCATCAAATTTCAGATTCTGTTAGACCTTGACATAAATAGATGCTGTTTATGTATTTGTGTAAAATGCAAAACAGGTGGCACTGCTATGCTACTTTTTTCATTATTATCACGATAACTATATCTCAAGAACTAATGCACGGATTTTAATCAAACTTGAGATTCAGTTAGACGTTAACATAAGTTGTTGTTGATTAGGTTTTGGTCTAAATCTTCCAACATCTGGCACTGATATGCTGCATTCTGCAGAATTTACACAATTTTTGTAATAGTCATATCTCAAAAACTAATGCACGGAATTTAATAAAACTTCAGATTCAGTTAGACCTTGATATAAATTGTTGCCGATTCTTTTTAGTGTATGCGAAATCTGTTTGATATAGAAGAAAGTTTTGGGATTGGCACATCCGACTAGTTTTGTGGTGTAAATATATTTTGTTATGAATTTTTTTATAACCATAAAACTTATTTTTTGTATAAAATCAAAATAAAACTATTCTAAAAGAAATAAAAATAAATTCATAATGATTGTTTAAACTTATGAATAGTACAAATAAATTGAAAAACAAATCATATTGTTTATTTAAATAAGTAGAAATGTATAAAAAATCCATTTTGTAAATTGAACTGCTAATTTTATAAATCTGCAGTGTACTTTTAATCTTTCTGAAAACTTGAGTTTTATTATCCGATGTAGACTGTTTTATGATTATCAACAAAACGCAGATTTTCAGAAAGATTAAAAGAACACCGCAGAGATATTTCGCAATTACGACAGAGCTCAGTCCTCTAATGAAGGTTACCACGTTAATTTTGATGAAGCTAAAATTATAATCCTTTGAAATAGCTCCTATGCGAGTAAAATTACAGAGTCCCTTGAAATTATTAAACGTGTGTACAGTATGCATGTAATGATATTCTATTTTATTAACATTTCAAGAATCTGGCATAATTTGTTACAACAGGCTTGATGCTAGTTTATTCATATGTTATTTCAGCTCCTCCCAAATTTCCAGTTATGTGTTAGGCTGTAACTATGGTAACTAGATGACACTTTTCCTTTCACCAAACATATGACAAGCCAACATTTACGATAATACTCTTCTGAGCTCCTAAACGTACTTTTTTCGTATTTAGACTTTCAAACTATCGTTACCTTACACATCCTGCAGAAGATCGTAGATGTGATGTGAAACGTCGATTCTATTGTTATTTTAATGTTTTTATGTAATATCATATAGATGTATTTCTTGCGTACCATTCAGCAAGTTTTATGTCTTTTAAACACAAAGTATTATATTAATTTTATAGTGCAATAGCCCAATTTTGCATTTATAATAAATATTCTATTCAAAGTGGATTTTCCCTACTTTCAAATACAACGAATTTGAAATATCGTTGACCGAATAAATTTCTAGTAGCAAATTTATACTGATATTAAATTATATTTATTGTGAATTGATTACAAATATAAATTATATATTAATTTGTAATAAGATTTAGCTTTAAGTAGACCGTAGACCTTTATTTGATCAAATCTATCCAAAAATCGAAATTTATTTTTGTATGTATTTTATTTTTCTTCAGTTTGTATTGAACCATTTGAGAAAAACTGCATGCAGCTGCGATGATGTTTCACAATGTTACAAGCGCCTGAATTATGTATAATGAATTTTTCGGTGTATTAGTAAACTTTATACCTGTTTTTTCTCAATACAAGTTTTACACGTTATTTAGATTTTTGAAATGCTCCATGCGTCTTAATTTTTGTTCAAAATTCATGAAATTAATAAGGAAGAATCCTGATACTGTTTACAATGAAACTTTGTATACTTTTTACAATTAGAGTTTGTTAAGATAATTAAATCATACATTCTAATACGAGAAAATCTTGTGTGTGGTTATATATATATATATATATATATATATATATATATAATTATAATATCTACGAATTTCAAAAAACATATCAAGTTCTTCTTAAATCTCGAAAGCGATAATTAATGATAATGTGAAGACAGAATACCACATAGCTAATATTTAACTAGTGCAATCATAATATTACCATAGCTTATGCTTCAATGGTAATTGGCCAAAAATACTTAAAACATTAAGAAAATTTAAAAGAGAGAGTGAAAGATAAAAAAAATATATATAATTTGGAGTTGCTATCACTTGAATAAAAATGGATTAAGAAATGAAATATGAACCATATACGATGGAAAACTTGACAACAAGAGAAGAAATATGGAAAAAACACATGTAGATATAATCGTCAGCCTGGATGTACCCACATGTGTTTTTAAAAATAATTCATTATTTCATAATTCTACTGGCATATATGCTAAGATCAGTAGAATCACCCAGGTATAATGAATTATTACCAGAATACAATGAGAAATAATAAAATGTGAAACAAAATCCGCAAAGAATAGACCAAATATTCCACTCACAGTAATCATCCATAAAACCTAATACAACACAATACTAAATTATTACCAGATAACAATTTAAATTTTAAAATTGGAAAAATCCTTAAAGAATAGATAAAATTTTAAAATTGGAAATAAATAAACTGTAAAGAGTAGATAAAATATTTTACTTACAATTATTATCCAAAAATCTTAACAATCACAATGTTTTCATGATCCCAACACGTCCACATGGCGATAATCATGAAATATCTCATACGTGATTATGATAATGAAGTTGAGAGAAATTATTAGAAAGTTAAGTTGAGAGTACATTTTTTGAAATAACACCTTAATTATTACACCATAACACAATTTTATTTAAACACACACTAATTTTTTTTTGTGATATACACTTAAAAACAAATTTATATTTGTTAAAATACAAATTTTCCATTTAATTTTAATCTTTAAAAGTAAAATTAATACACAAGCGTTAAGCGCCCTCTATATATAATTTAAAATTACTATTAACAATATTATTAGCATTTATATGACATGTAAAGTGCTACCCTCTATTGGAATTATTCAAAATTAAGTTTGAGTTATATATTAATTATATTAGATTTAATATGATATATAAATATTAGAAAATATTATTATCATTATAGTTTTACATTAAAATCGTACAAACTCCTATTATATCAATAAATTTACACATAATTAATTTTATCTTACATAGTATTTCATAGATTCTTAACAACAGTATATATTATGTAAAAGAGATATTTCTTTTAATACAAAGTGCTTGTGCTGCCATCTATGTTAAACTACTTATATATATTATAGAATTTATAAAAAAAAATTAATCTTTTTATATACTGCTACAAATAATTAAATGAATTCTGATTTAATACAAATTTCTACCTTCATATATTATATATAATATATATATATATGCAAAATTTATCTTAAAAACGGCTCTAACGATTTTGACGAAATTTTGTATCCTACCGTTTTAGGGCACCAGAAAACCATTGGGCTAGGTCGCATGTTCGAGAAAATTCGATTAGCGGGTCATTTTGGGTCATTTTGGGTCAGGGTCAAGCTAATTCTATCTAAAAAACAGTTCAAACGATTTTGACGAAATTTTGTATCCGACCATTTTCGGGCACGAGAAGACTATTGGGCTGGGTCACATGTTCGAGAAGTTTCGATTAGTGGGTCATTTTTGGGTCAACGCGGGTCAAATTAATTTTATCTAAAAAACGGCTCTAACGATTTTGATTAAATTTTGTGTCCTATGAGTTTCGAGTACGATAAAATCATTGGGCTAGGTCACATGTCCGAGAAAATTCGGTTAGTGGTTCATTTCTGGGTCATTGTGGGTCAAGATGTAAAAAGCGGCTCAATTTACACTAAATTTTGCATCCAATGATTTTCGGGCACGAGAAGACTGTTGGGCTAGGTCACATGTTCTAGAAAATTCAATTAGTGGGTCATTTTGGGTCATGGTCAAGCTAATTGTATCTAAAAAACGGTTCAAACGATTTTGACGAAATTTTGTGTCCGACTATTTTCGGGCACGAGAAGACTATTGGGCTGGGTCACATGGTCGAGAACTTTCGATTAGTGGGTAATTTTGGGTTCAAATGCCAAATCGAGGAAATATCTTAAAAATTAAGACGCATGGAGCATCTTAAAATTTGGTTTATAAATTATTATTTTAAATAAATCTTAAAATTATATTAAGATTAGATTTTTGTGAAGGTATTCTACTTATTTATGGTGAAATGTATGTATGCATAAAATTTTATATATGTATGATGAAAAAAAAATCAATTTTAACGTCCACCGTCTCCTTAAATCACTTTTTTTTTTTTTTTTTTTTTTTTTTTTAACTTTCTTTCTTCCTTTCTTTTTTTGCTTTTCTTCTTTTTCTGTTTACAATTTTTTACGTATCCAGATTTTCACAATTTTTTTTTAGATAAAAAATCTTAGATAAAAAAAAAATAAGCACTTATTCTCTAATAATATTTATCGTTATCTCTATTAAATTCCCCTTAAATTAATTATTATCTTGCCCAATTTCCTTAAATATAAATCTTTTAGTTATTCTTAAATTATATCATGATTTCTGATCATTTCTGTGAATTCGAATGTTTTTTCGAGAGCCATTTCTATTTCTTTCTGAGTTTTTTCGCGCCTTGGGTTGTTTTTTACTATAAAATGCGTCCACTTGAGATTGTCAGGAGTCTTTGCTCTATCATTTGCATTGGTCCTGATGTAGACTTTATGCCTATTCCTTATTCTCACATTGGCTAGAGCGCGCGCTACATCATGATTTTGTATTTCTCCGCTTGTCCACAAAAAGCAGCTGCCCGCGATCTTCAGTCAGATTCTCGTCGAATTTTGAAGTGTTAAATATTCCCCTGGCTGTGCGTTTTACTCATCACGTATTCCAAATGATTTACCCTAATAATTTGTTCGAGAGTTATGTTCGATGTATTTTAAGAGCATCTTGTGACAACTAATTGTTTTAGAGATGGCACAGCCCATTTAAATCACGCGTGGACTGCTTCCATGACGTTTATTTAAATAAAAGCATGGAACTATGAATCGCCTTGTTTTTTGCATATCGCAGAAATACCTACTGTTTTATTCATTGCCATATTCAGCCACTACACACGATTGCAACCATATTATTATGCTTCGAATAGACGACTGTTTTCACTAACATAATGCTGCTTCAATTACATAAAGTTTATCGCCAATCTCCTCTTCTTCATCGATTTCATCTATTATAATATACAGGGTGATTATAAAAAAACTATCCCGATATATGAGCTCCTAACTATCATACCGTTCACAGAAACTGAATGAAACTTTGGTTTAAAGTATTTTGAGGTATGTGCTCAAGAATCATATGAAAGACAACGGTTAAATTCTAACACTTACGGTTACAGTGACAAAATTTCGAAAATTTCAAAGGGCAACACCTACTTTTTTTTATTGGAATGTGATCTTCATAGTGAAAAACCATAAAAAGCGTTGGAACGGTACCTGTAGCACGAAAATCACCGGCGCTAGACAGACTAAGAAGAATAGTGAAAACAACCAATAAGGACAGAGAAGCAACAGAAAACAAAACTTTTTATTGTGTTTCATACATTTTCCATTTTACACACGACGGCACTTTACATGCGGCAGATGGTGGATAGCACTGAACAATAAAATGTTTTACTTTCTGTTGTTTCTCTGTCCTTTATTGGTTGTTTTCACTTTTCTTCTTAGTCTGTCTAGCACCGGCGATTTTCGTGCTACAGGTACCGTTCCAACGATTTTTATGGTTTTTCACTACGAAGATCACATTCCAATAAAAAAAGTAGGTGTTGCATTTGAAAATTTCAAAATTTTGTCACTGTAACCGTAACTGTTAGAATTTAACTGTTGTTTTTCACGTGATTCTTGAGCGCATACCTCAAAATACTTTAGGCCAGAATTTCATTCAGTTTCTGTGAACGGTATAACAGTTATGGGCTCATATATCGGGATAGTTTTTTATAATCACCCTGTATATATATATATATAAGGCAGAGACGAAAAAAATAATAAGCAAAATTTCACTCCAATTATTTTATTTTCAGTTACACACACACCTTTCGTTTTTTTAGTTATCAAATTAAACTGTCTAAATGAATATAGACACAACCTTAGATAGGTTGTATTTCTAAACATCATGGGCACTAAGATCTTTTCCTGTGAAAATCTAATTAACTATTATAACTGATTAATAAATCTGTTCTGGTTAACGAAAATATTCATTTTAATGCAATTTGTGTCAAATCAATTTATTTTAGTTAAAATATATTGATTATGCATTCAGTGTATGATTTTTACTTAGAAAACAAATAATCTTTCAGTTTGAGTTTCCAGAAAATTTTTTATGTTCACATTAACACTATTTTTTGTATAGGTTTCAATTGTTAAAATAATCATTTCAGTTGCATTGTTTAATTTAAATTGCAATTAAAATTAATATTAAAATTTAAAAGGAGGAAAAAAACTTGTAGCTTTCATCTGCTATCACCACAGTTTGAGAGAAAATATTAATAAATTCAACGATTGGAAAATATATTTTTTTTTAAATAGTAAATGTCAATATTTTTAAAACTGTTAACACCGTTAAAACTTTTAAAATACGATGGTTATGTGGATATATTTTTTTCGTATTTCGATTTATTAAGCCGAAGCGGGCTTGTAAAAATGAGAAAAAAAAAAAAAAATTAGAGTCCCCCCACCCTCTTCATTCTTTTCTGCTTCAAAACCTCGGAATGTTTCAGGAATCGTCACGATCAGCAGCGGCACAGCATTTTGAAATGATCACTATGGTTTATAATTAATACCTCGATTAAATAACAAAAAATAATAAAGCTCAGCTGCAGTGCATTCGAACCTGCATTATCTTCATCGACACATCCAGAGTTCTACGTGCGGTAGAGTTTCCTAACCATCGCGGACGCACACATGCGCACACATATATACAGACAGACAAACCTTTTTCTTTTATTTGTTAGAAAATCGAATCAGACTATTTTAATTTGTGAATTTATATTAAAATAGTAATAGTTAGCTCTCTATGAAATGAACTTCTTTTCTTTTTTGTTGAAAAATACAATTTAAAAATGATATTTTTTCAAAATATGAAAAGTTATTTAGCGTAAAAATATTTGCAAACCAAAACTTTAGGTTGTTTTAAGTATAAGAGTGCAAAATATTTTGCAATATTATTTTAATACATGTTTTGATAAACCAGATTTGTTTTTGAAATTAAATTTTAATTATCTGGAAACATTTCTTGAACCTTAAAAAACACTGTAAGTGGTACCATAATTATACTGCTTAAAAAAATGTTACCACAACTTTTTAATTATATATATATATATATATATATATATATATATATATAAAGATTAAAAAAAATAATAAAATAAAGTTATTTTTTTGTTCAGAGTAGGTTTTATTTCAAGTAATACTTAAAATTAGAAATCTTATTTTATAAACATAAAAGGAATTTGATCACAAAGGGAATTTTTAAGAATATTTAGAAAAGAACATAGTATATCCAAAAGCAAAAATTATGAATGTGAAAAACAAAGATGAAATATAACTGAAAATATTTTGAATATTTATAATTCTTTAGTCTTCGGATTTTTTCTATTCTCGGGAAAGTACCTTTTATGATATTTTTGTAGACAGGTTACATGTTTTTGCCTGAGTGTCTTTTATTTGACGGAAGACACAGTCTCTAAAAAATGAGAATAAATTAAAATTAAAAAAAAATCATTTTGTAATATTTTTAAAATTCCTGAAATATACGAAAAGGAAATTACTGCTACCCTTTTTACAAGTAAAATATTCCTTATTTGAAAAAGTATTTTACATTTTAAATAAATACTTCTTTCTACATAGGTTTTATATTATTTTTGCAACTATACTTAGAATTATATATGTGTAGTGTATTATCATCAAATAACTATTTTTTTTTATTATTTTATATATATTCCTAATATTTATTTCTATTAATATTTAGTGTATATTTATTAATTTTTGTTGGGATTTTTTTAATCATATTTTGTTCCTGAATAAAAATTGAATTCTAGAAATTTCAGTAAACTTAATAATAAAAAAAATATATATGAATAATTTCTAATATTTGAAAATCGATATTCATTAGATTCTTTTTTATACATTTTAATAACAGCTGTTACCATTTTCAACATATACTACTAAACTGAAAATAAATGAACAATGTTTAGATGAAAAATATACGCTTGTAACAGATATAAATAACTATGAAGCAATAGTTAAACATTACCTCAATAGGTAGCAACACCACACGGCATCTCTTTCGTACGTGCTCAGAGATAGTTCTAGCATCAGTCTTTCCGACCCAGTCGTTATCCAAACAGCAAGGTGAATGTATTATGTCTTGATTCGCACCCAAACAACTAATTATATTTAGGAGAATTTCTACTAACCATGCTGTAATCTTTGAACATAGTGTACATAGCTTTTTCTCATGTATCGTCCATGCTGTAATCATGAAGAAAAGATTAAACAGTTTTTATAGAAACCTTGTCTACTCTCTGAATATCAAAAGGTGGTCTCAAGTAATTATGAAATTATGGAAGCTAGGGTAAAGCTTTTACGCACTTTAATTTTCTCAAAATATATTTTTTATTAAAATATAGTTTTCGTTAAATATTTTAACTGTCATACATGTGATAGAAAATGTCAATGTCCCATGTTTTATATGTCCCGCTAAAAAAAGAAAAAGAATTCGGTATGATATTATAGTGATTGAAATAAAAACAACATCACTAAATTGGTTTATCTCCAAAATCCCAAGTTACAGATACAACTTATATGCATGTGATAAATAAAATTATTTTTAACCTTCCACTTAAGTTCAAAATGTATTGGCTCTGCACTGGGCGAATCCTCAATTTCGTTTCGCTTCAAATAACTGGTCAACCGAGTTAGCAATAGCCATGAACTTAAAATCTATATTTTGTAAAACGAGTATGTGCTATATAATGAGGTACCTGGCAGTACAGCGCCTAGAATACATAGTGCGGAAAACGACTACAAAATAGTATAAAAAAATTGAATTCGATAAATGTAGAACGATGCTGAAATGTTAACGAGTCGACCGCAGCAACATCTTCTAGCAGTGTCATAGACAGGGTAGAGGTCCAGATACCACTAATTTTATAAAAATATTTTTTCCTTACCTATAGGTAAGGCAAAGGTATCTAAGAATTTTCTGCGATATTCAACCCGAAGAAAACTTTATAATATTACTGGTTTCCAGAGCATTTGGACCCCTCCCCCCCTTCTCTGGATATGTCACTGTCTGCTAGCTCTTTTAAACGCAAACATTGTATAAGAATCGAACTGCGAAAACGTTTCAGCTGGTGGTAAATACTTTAAATAATTAAATTATACCCTATTTCCTTTGATTTGGATAGTGATTTTCATAAGCTTTGAAAATTTGAATGATATTGATCATGGCGAAAAAAATACGCATTCTTTTGTGCCTGGTTGCAGTACTCGATACAAGACAGCAAACTAGAAACTATCCCTATTTAGCATACCAAAGGATGAATCTCTGTTAGAAGTGTGGAAAAGATTATTTCCCTGATATGATAAAAAACTAACTTCAAAATTAGTTACATCGGAAATATACACTTACAAGAAGATTTTATTAACAGAAATTATGTTCATGTTGTCATTAGTGAAACGATTAATTTTGTTAGAGGTAAATCTATTTTTAAAGCAGATGGCGCTGTGGTACCGCATCGTTGTACGTTTATGGGCTACCATTTTTTAGCACTTTTTAAAGCATTACCTGTTTGGCTGTTTTTAAATTCCGAAATTTCGCATCCATACCAGAAATTCCATATAATGTTTCTTTTTTTTGTTGTTGTTACTTAATGGCAGATATTGTGTGACTTCTTAAAGTAAAAATTTTCTTTCATAATTTCTGGTTTGAATTCGAAAATTTTGAATTAAAAAACGGTAAAACCGTTTTCCACACTATGTATTCTAGGCGCTGGACTGGCAGTGCTAAATAGTGGCTAACTACGGAAGTGGCGTTTCTATATCGAAAAATATACAAGATACGAGTAAAATGACAATTACAAAATTGTAAAATCGTTTGATTTAGTATAAAACTGATGGAATGATGCCATACATGTAAAAAATATATATTAGGATTACTCGAAAGTAATTTTTTTATATCCAATCACCAGCTTACACATGCCGCTAATTGCACACAGAAGTGTAGCATTGTAAAGTAGATGCGTATTTATTAATAAACCGGAGTGATGCAAGCAAGTAACATTTTATTTTTATAAGAAAAACAAGTTAAGTATGTTAAATTCCTCCACCATCAGAACATATGCGAAAAGATGATGAAATGCTTCCGTTGGTGGACATATTTAGCATATTTATCTTTAATTTCATATTAAAATAAATTTTACCTTGCTTACGTGTCTTCGGTTTATTACTAAATATGCATCTGCTTTATAATAACACACTTTTGTATACCGTATTTAACCTGGACGTATTTAACCTGGATGGGATCATGATTGGATGTAAATAAATTACAGTTTAGAGCTTCTAAACTAATTATTGTTAATACTTTGATTCATACTAAATCGTGGGCGCTCTAAAAATTTATGTATAACTTTCTTGCGGTATATTGCACCATTTCGGAGATAGGAACGATAACTCCACAGTTTGCAGCTAAGGAAGCTGCCAAGTGCCTTATCGTGCAGCGTGCACTCGTGTTATTACAGTTAACTCAGTTCAACATTTAGTTGAGCCGAAACGGAATTAAGGAATCCCCATGCACTGTAGAAAAAGGTAAATGTTTCTTAATCCTATGACAAAAAATATATAACCACGAACGAAAATGTCAAATATCCGAGTTATCCACGATTCCAAAAAGCGTTCCTTATCTATAAAAACTTCGCAAACTAATATATATTAGAGATTTTAGCAAGCATTTATAAAAACAAAGATTACTTTGCTGACACTGATTTCCGAAAATGTTTTCGAGTAGTTTTTATAGTGTAATGATCAATTTTCTCAGCGTAGATTAAAGTTTATTTAATGCTATCAATTTTGAAGGATAAAATGTTAAATTAATTTGGATTTGGTGTATAATTAACAGTTTGAAATGCATTATACAATACAGTAGTGTATATTATTTTATACTTCATAAGAAGTTATTTATATTTTCTTATTGTAAAACACTATGAGAGATAAAGAGGAAAGAGTTTGGTAAAAGCTGTTTTAATTTAAGATATACACTATATGGTCAAAAGTCAACGGGCACTTTCGATTTTAGGTGTTTTGTCGATTATCTAGAGCAGTCCTACTCAACATATGACCCGCGGTCCATAAGTGGCATGGAGACCGTTTATGCGCGCCCCGAGACATAATCATTAAACCATAATTATAAAATTAATCAATGTACATAAAAATATTTAATATCTGTGCTGTTATGTTTTGCTTTATATATTTTCGTGGGAGGACAAAATTTGTTCTGTTATATGCATATAATTTTTAATTGTTAAAGCATCTTAAATCCATTTTCCATTTTTCTTTTTAAATGCAGTGTTATTTGTGATACAGTGGTATATATATTCCTTAATCTTTCCATTAAACATTGTACGAAATTAATTAAATTTGCATTATATACAGGGTGTTCCGTTAAAGGGGTCCAATATTAATAGGGGTAATAGAGGAGATCACATGGAGCATAAATCAGTATATAAAGCCTGGTCGGATCTCAATAGTTTTCAAGTTACAGCAAATAGAATGAAAATTCGGAAAATTGTAAAAGAACCCTCATTGCTAAACTATCGATAATGCTACATAAAAACGAAGCACATATTTAGAAAGAGCAGAAAAAAACCTACAAAATGACATCAATTGTATTAAAATAGCAATATTTATTGACGAGTTACAAGCCCTGAAACAGTGAAAAAAGTACGAAATCCAATATACATCAAAATAGTTAATCGTTAATTCCAAAAAGACAACTCTAGCTACAACAAGGAAAATGTAGTAAAATTTGGTCCATTCCGAAAACTTTCGAAAAAGCTTACAATGAACCATATCGGTTTAATTGTGTGAGAGAAATTAATCAGTTTCTTAGTTACAACTCCGCTTTCTTTGACACTAGCAAAGGTTAAACTCCGCCCATCACGATTGGAAACACCGCCTTTTTAATTACTCTCAACTATACATTTTCGATCATGCTTCTTCTGAGATGCAACATTTTTAATTATTCAAGAGTTGAATGAACCAAAATAACTTTACAATAATAGTCTACATTTTAAAGTGGTCTTTTATTGATATAAAGCTTAAGTTAAATTCCTTAAAATTAAACTGGTGGTGAAAATTCGGAAATAATTAAAAATATTGCGATTTGTAACTATGCAAGAAGTTTCAGTACATGTTTTACATGGACAATTATTGTATGTATATGTGCATCATAATTTATGATAGGAAATAATAATAACAAATAGCATAATAATTTTATTAATTATAAATTTAAAAAAGACACTAAATTTTAAATTAATTCATACAAACTTTGTAATTTACAATTTGAGTACACCACAGTCTGTGACTTACAAAATACTGTGCCAAAAAGTGTTGAAAATAAAAGAAAAATGACAAATAAAGAATTACATTCCACGTACTATGACATATGTGAAGCATAGTCTTCTGGCCTGCGCTGCACAGTTCAATGTCGGAAGGCAGACGAACGGACATTATTATAATAGGTGTTCGAAGTTGCGCCCATTAACAGAATCGCACAGCCGACAGCGACGTCGTAAAGATTGGCGAACACGCCGAAAAACTCCGACGGAGTTGGGAATGTCTCCTGCAGCGACAACGATTTGCGCTAGTAAATCCTCCGGTGTATCCACAGGCGTTTCATACAACAGCGATTTAAGGTGTCCCCAAACAAAAAAGTCTAACGGATTGAGGTCTGGAGAGCGTGCAGGCCAAGCAACAGGTCCACTGCGTCCAATCCATTTCCCAGGATATGTTGAATTGAGGTGATTGCGAACACCTATGAAAAAATGTGCCGGTGCGCCATCGTGCATAAACCACATATTGTGGCGCAATGTTGCTGGCACATTTTGCAGTAACTGCGGTAAGATATCCCGTAGGAAAACCAAGTACGTACTGCCATTGAGTACATCTGGGAGTAAATATGGTCCTATGAGATAATCGCCGAGGACACCTGCCCATATGTTCACACTGAACTTTTGTTGTGCGTTCGACGGGAAAACAGTGTGCGGATTTGTATATGACCATGTGTGCATATTGTGCGTGTTTACCACGCCCTCTCTCGTAAATGTTGCTTCATCAGTAAATAAAATATTTTCCAGAAATTGTGGATTATTTTCTGTTACATTAAGCAACCAGCGTACGAATTCTGTCCGCTGAGCACAATCTGTTACTTATAACAGTTGTACCCGCTGCACATGAAAGGGGTGCATGTTTTCTGCACGCAGAACACGCCACACACTTTGGTGAGAAATACCGACTTCAGACGCAGCAGCTCGTGTACTCGTGGAGGGGTTATCTTTAAAAATATTCAGTACATCTTCTTCCATTGCAGGTGTTCGTACATGTCGAGGTTTCCCTGCATCAATGCTTGCTGTATTAAACGATCCAGTCTCCCGTAATCGTCTATCGATTTTTATGAAGAGTTTCGAACTTGGGCAACGTCTCCTTGGAAATTGCTCACGGTACATGCGCTGTGCTAGACATGCATTTCCATGAGCTTGCCCGTACATCAGATGCATGTCCGCATATTCTTCGTTAGAGTATTCCGGCATAATTACTATACATCAACTTACTACAATCCCACTTACAACAGCCTCCCTTTAACATAACGCCCACTGATGACTGCTGTTTTATTACACTTTTCTTCCTATACACATAGAAAATTTGCATAAAAAGTACTTCTTCTTCATCATCCTGAAAGTTCATGGAGGAAACGCAGCAGTCACGGAGTTTGCTTTAAGACAAGGCGAGAGCTGCACAATATGTCATTCACTTGACCAGACTGAATAATGAAAGGGTATTGATAGAGGTTGATCAGAAATGTATAATTGAAAGATATTAAAACGGGGTGTTTACAATCGTCATGGGTGGAGTTTCGCTCTTTCCGAGCGTGCAACAGTACAGAGTTGTAACTAGGGAACTGCTTGATTTCTCCCATACAATTAAACTGATATGGTTTATTGTCAGCTTCTTCGAAAGCTTTCGGAATGGACCAAATTTTATAACATTTTCCTTGATGTAGGTAGAGTTGCATTTTTGGAATTAACGATTAACTATTTTGCTAAATATTTGATTTTGTATTTTTTCACTGTTTCAGAGCTTGTAACTCGCCATTAATTCTCAATATTCTAAAACAACTTATGTCATTTCGTAGGATTTTTTCTGCTCTTTCTAAATATGTGCTTCGTTTTTATGTAGCATTATCGATAGTTTAGCAATGAGGGTTTTTTTACAAATTTCCGATTTTTCATTCTATTTGCTGTAACTTGAAAATTATTGAGATCCGGCCAGGCATTATATACTGATTTATGCTCCGTGTGATCTCCTCTATTACCCCTATTAATATTGGACCCCTTTAACGGAACACCCTGTATACATTTAAAAAAAAAGTCTTTCGCGATAAAAATAAATGGCGCCAAAAACTTTTTACACCACTATTTCTAAACAACAATTTTTGCTAAATATTTCTACAACATTTGCAATAGACATCTATCATGAAGTATACAGGGTGTAAGTATATAAGTATAACAGTTTAATTTAGACTATTTAAAATAAATCATACATCAAATTGAAGGTAAACTAACCTAGTTTTCCTTACAAATATTCGATGTGTGCACTTTTAGTTATATGGCACACATTCAACCTAAAGTCCAATTCTCAACACAGTTCTGTTAACAAATACGGAGCAATTGAAACAATAGCTTCTTCAATTCTGTGTCTCATCTCATTAGGTAGCGGCGAAACGTAGGCACGATCTTTTATAAAACTCTAAAGGAAGAAAATCGCATGGTGTGATGTCAGGGGAACGTGGAGGCCAGCAAAAAAAAGCTCTGTCGCTTCGGCCATTACGACTCCTCCAATGGTTAGAGACTTTGACGTTCACTCTTAATTCACTTATACGGTAAAGGCGACCAACACTCTACAACGTTTGCAATTGATACTATTAAAATTTATAACTGGAAAATTATTTCATGGACACCCTGCATTATTTCGAAATAGTAATGTTCAAATATATCGTAACATTTCTTTCTCGACAAACTTTCAACCCTACTACTAATAATAACTTTTTTGCAACAATTTTTTTGAATAATTTAGCAAAGAACTATATCTATATAGGGCAACTCATATAAAAACGCCAGTCGAATATCGTGAAAATTCGGAAAGATATCGATGATACAGTGACCTGAATTTCAGTTGTTTTCTAAAAGTAGCTGAATGATAAGGGGTTGTCCTAAGATAATTGTCCTATTTTATTCCTTGACTTCCAATAAACGAGTGTCTATGTAACGTATGTCTACGTATAGCTTTTAGACGGAACCTTTCATTTTGATATTATTAATTTAATTAACCCTTTTTTACATTATTATATAAGTGTTTTGCGGCCTAACGTCGTTAACATATGTTTGCGGCCCGCAAGAAAAAATGTTTGAGCATAGCTGATCCAGAGAAGTATTTGAGGGATTTTTCTGGCACTTTAGGGATGCAAGGAACATATTTGACCCCATATTTTTCAACGAAGGCTTGGTTACAATCCCAAAAAGTGGGTCAACAACAAATTGAAAAATAAAAAATAGATGTCTGTGATCATGCTGTAAATGAAAATGCTCGATGTAATCTATAGTGTACCACATAACTATGTGCGTCTTGTTCAATAGCTGTGTTCAGTTGCGTAAAAATAGATCCTATAATCATGGCGATAAAAATGTTTCAATCGATTTTTGCATATTTTTACTTATCTATAATAGAAGGAAGTATTGTAATTTTTCTACTTTCGATTTTCAACGGATTTATGTGTTTTAGGGGTCCGAAATTCCATAAAAGATGTTTATACAATATGCCTGTCTGTCCGTGTGTCCGTCCTCATTGTATAATCAAAAGTGCATGAAGTTATGCATAGAATTTAATAATTTTTTATAGGTTTTTGAGTATAGCCAGAAGATTGTGCTTAAATTTGGAGGTATGCTGCCCGAAGGGGGCGCTGTAATAGCGATTTTTGGATTTTTGTGCAATTTTCATTATTGTACCAGCGAAAAGTGTATGAAGTTATGCGTAGAATTGACCAATTTTTAAATAGGTTTGTGACTATGGCCAGCAGGTCCGTATTGAATTTAGAGATATTTTGCTGGAACGGGGCATAGTGTATATTTTTTCATTATTGAACATTTTCATTATACCATCGAAAAGTGTACGATGGTATGCATAGAATTGAACCAATTTTTTAATAAGTTTGTGACTTGTCGTTCTTGAATTTGGAGATATTCCGCCGGAAGGGGGCGCTGAAATAGTGATTTTTGGGCCATTTTCACTGGCGATGTGATAGCAAATTTTGAAGTATTAACATGTATGAGATAGAAGAAACTTTTGGGGTTGGCACATACGACTAGTTTATATATAGCATGCAGAATTTCTACACCTTTTTCAGAAAACTTGTCAAAGTAAAATAGAAACAACATACCGAAATTAGGATATAAATATATGAAATAGTTCATTAAATATCAGTATTTATATGAAATATTTTTTAATTGTGCATGCACGAACGATAACAATTTTTTTTGAATAATTTAGTAAAGAACTATATCTATATAGGGCAACTCATATAAAAACGCCAGTCGAATATCTTGAAAATTCAGAAAGATCTCGATGATATAGTGACCTGAATTTCAGTTGTTTTCTAAAAGTAATTGGATGATAAGGGGTTGTCCTATGATAATTGTCCTATTTTATTCCTTGACTTCCAATAAACGAGTGTCTATGTAACGAATGTCTACGTATAGCTTTTAGACGGAACCTTTCATTTTGATATTATTTTTTGTTGGTACGTTCTAATGGTTTTCAAAAAGGACTAAATTATCAATAAAAAAAGACAATTAAGAATGAAACCAGACAATTTAGGGTAAATGCTTTACCATCCAGCTACTTTTAAAAAGGCATCTGAAATTCAGTTCCTTATATCGCCGATATCTTTCTGAATGCTCACGATGTTCAATAGGCCTTTTCATATGATTTGCCCTATATAGCTGACTACTATATTGCGCAAAAAAGTTCTATCTTTTGAGCATGCGCAGTTAAATTTGTTTCATACAAGTGCTCATATTTCATCAAATATTTACTAAAGACTAAATGCTGTGTATTATTTCTATTGCACGTTGTCAAGTTTCATGATAATAATGTAACATTTGGTTGGAAATCTTACATGATATAAACAAACAAACAACAACAACAACGACAACAACAACAAATAAATGAACAGGAATGTTCTACAGACCCACATAGCCATGTGCTACAGCTACTGCTCATTCCGAGCATTTTATGTTACAGAATGATCGAAAATATGTTTTTTCTGTTCAATTTGTTGTTAGTTCCTTGTTTGTTCTCGAGACTAAACCTTGAGGTTAAACATGTTCATTATATTCCTGAAGTAGCAGAAGAGTTCGCAAAGTATTTTTCTAGATATTCGACAAAATGTATAAAATCGAAAGTGTCGGATGACGTTTTAGCCAAGTTGTTTATCTAGAAATATTCTAACTAAAAAATGTATATGTAGATAAAAATGGACAGAAAGTTCCTATTTTTAATTCGAAGCAATTCCACAGGACTGCTTACTTGATTGATCTTTTAATGAACAAACAGTGTACTTACTTTCAAATTGAAAGAACACATTTTATTTATTATATATTATTCTGAATATTTCTGGTCGTAATTTATTTTTAAATTAATGTAGGACGAGATTCGTTTGGGATTATTTTACATGTGGAAGAATCACAGTTTTCTGCAGGATTTAACATGTACATAACAGTGCAACAATTATAATTTTGAATCCTCTTCTTTCGGCTAATTTTTCTTGCGAAGAATGCTTAGAAAAGCAGATTTTACTTATTACAAGCTTGTATACAATTGAAATGCCATTTATGCTTGCACACTTTTTAACCTGGCCGCATGGGCTTTCCTGATATCTAAGGTTTATGTGTCCCGATTGTGTCATGACGAATATTTCACAGATACCGAATAGAACAGATATCGAAAATATTTCGATTTGTTGGAATTTTCCATAATTTTTAAGTTTGACTTTATTTGTATCCTAAAGATCACTTTTATGCCAAATATCAATTATCTAGGGCTGCAAGTAATACCTCAGATAGATAGCACCTTTTATGGAAATAAAACGAGAGTACTTTTGACTCTCCCCCCCCCCCCCCCGATAACTTAGTGATTGCTTAGGAATTTGATTTTTTTTTTATCTAGAGGACTTTCCAACCGGAACTAAAGCTCGAATTTTTTGGTTGCTTCAAATAATAGAGGGAGGGATTGGGCTTGGCGAAAACCAGTGGATAATGTCCAAAAAGATCCCAAAGTCAAGAAAAGGAGAATTAATTACAAAAATAAGTGAAACCCTATCAAAAACATCATATGTAAACAAGTTGGAAATTGTACGTCAAACGTGACATACGAGGTGCGTTCGTACTATAGCTAGTTATATAAATATTCAGACCTAGATGATTTTTAATTCTGTGAAATGAATTATATCGTCTGCAGATTAATTTCTGTCATAAAATAAGTGTCTTCGGTCGCTTGACGATTTAACATCCATCGGAAGCTCCTCTAACAAAAAAGCACCGATTTAAAAAAAAATTCAAATTTCTTAATAAATATTTTTATTAATATCTCCTAAAGTTTTGATTCGATTTTAATAAAATTTGAAATGTCTCGACAAAATTCTGCAAAGATAATATATCTTAAATTTTAAACCATTCGGTTGGGTAGTTTTTGCGTTGTTATATGCGGACGGACGGACGGACGGACAGACAGACGGACAGACGGACGGACGGACGGACAGACGGACGGACCAAGCTACGACAATAGGTGCTACGTATTTATATAATTACAAACGCACCTAAAAATGGAGATAAGTCTCGTCATTATTTTATTGTGAAAAGTTCTCAGATCATGTAGAGCCAAATTTATCTCTCTTTTTAACTCTGAAAATTTCATTTAGAAATTACTCCTAGTCTCTAAATCTTTAGTATTATTTAGTATTCTTTATATATTCTTTAGTTAAAGAATATTTTGTAACTTGGCAATTAAGCAACACAATGAAGTTATTACACCTTACTATGGGTGTTATGAGGTGGGATGGAATTTTTTGATTAAATCGATTATGAAGGCTAGGTATATAAGCCTAAAGAAGGGATGCCTTGGGTGGAGGTCTTTCTAAAAGAAGGCGTCTGGCAAGTATTCACATCACACCAAAATAAAAACACCCAAAACTCCGGATAGCCATCTGGACCGTAGGAGATGTTATGCACCGGGCTTACAGTGTTGTGTAAAATAAGTCCTGTCCACGCTACAAATACATATACTTTCTAGGCTCATATAAATACTATTTTATGCAATTCTTTATTAATAAATTCGATTATTAAAATGTAAGCAACAGCCGTCACATTCTCCTGCTGCGTAATTGTCAAGTCACAAAATATTCTTCAACTAAAGATGTAGTGACTAGTAGTGATTTCTGAAAGAAAATTTGAGTTAACAAGAGAGATAAATTTGGTTCTACATGATCTGAGAATTTTTATGGTAAAAGAGTCGCAAGACATGCCTACATTTTTTACATATGATGTTTTTGATGGGATACACTCTTTATGAAAGAGGATCATTTAATAAAATAAACAGCACATATTTGTTTCATTAAACTAACGTACAATCCCTAAAAAGTAGTTTATACAGCAAATGAAAAAACTTTTGGATAATAGTTTATGTTAAACACCCCATTTTATGAACAAATTATTATTAAATAAATCTTTTTAATCATTAGAAGATGCCTGGGAAACAAAATACACAATGCAGGCGATAATGAATGATTACTTGCTGAAGCAGATTGTTTCACAAGATTTTTAAAAGACACAATAAAAGCAATCTATTATCCATGTTATTATGTTTTATTTCTTTGTATCAGTTACGAGACAGGATTTCTGAATAATAAGAGTATATGATAATATATTGATACACAAGAATACACTGTTTATACACTGTCTTATTAAAATATGTAATTTACGCAGAAGAGGGATAGAATTGATATATACTTTATGATAATTATCTTTATTTTAATTGCAGTCATTTTTTGGCTAGGATTTCTGTGCATACGAACGTTTCGACCAACGAAACCTTTTTCTATTTTTTCAGATTTACTTAACGAATGTTTTATTGGGGGCACGCGCATAAATAATGCAACTACCTTACATTTTAATTACACCGAAAAATACACTTCGGTTAACGAATAAATCTGCTAATATAGATGCGGTTATGGAACAAATTATCTTCGTTAGCCACGATATTTCTGTGTTCCTCCCTTTTTTTCATTGTGGATATTTACGTTAAAAAACTATCTAGGGTCGCGTTCTTAAAACGTTCAACGTGTGAAGTTTCTATAAATATTTCAGAAAAGTAATTTTCTACTTATATATCTGCAATTAATTAAAGCGGGAACTACTATTTTAAATTACTGATGAAAGTTTACGCATATTCTACGTGTGCAGAATACGATTCTCAAGATACCTGCAAAACATTTATATGTTTACGATCAGTGGTTAATGCTGGGCATTAATATGTCTGTCATGTTTAGTTTTTGTTAAGTCAATTATGCTTTTTTAACGACCTCCTTTACATTTATTGCCATACATCTAAAATCATATATCATATAATTATTCTCAACCTATTTAAACCTTCTTTGCAAAATTATCCAACTAAATGTACAAGTATAATTTAAAAAAAATTAATAGGTTTTAAATTATAAATTATGTCTTTTTTCGATGATCGACGTCAATAAATGCATATTCAATAGATATAACAATAACCGTTTCTGCAACAAACGGAAGTCATAAAGACTACTACGGAGTTTAACGTAGTCAAGCCACAACACAAAAATCGTTGCAACATATTCGCATAAATGTTGTACGTTTATCATAAGTAACACAACGTTTTACAAAAAATGGAAAATAATACGGAATGATGTTGCCCAATTCCCGAGTGTACTATGTACAATTTTTAATTTATCAGTACCACTACTGCCAGTAAATTTACTGCAACGTTTTCCGAAATTCTAATATCTTTATCGTATGAGTTTCATATTACAGTAGATATCGCTATCATTATCTGCTCAAAAACCTAGGTTGTTTTTGACATCAAACACATTTACATATCCAATACCCACTGAAGCTGGACTTGCTTATCACCGATATGATCATGGTAAGATACGAAGATAGCTAGATATAATAAGAGATCCTTTATTCTGGATATCTTGGCAAGGTACGATGCTCGACATTGCGATTCTCTGATTGCTATTTACTACTCAGGTGTTACACCAGTTTTGAATGGTGAACATTTTTCACGGCGCATAGTGGGGAGAGTATTGACGATCTAGGTGGACAAAATTATTGCGTTGAAGTTTAATTAGATTTTACTTCTTTTTCGAATTTATCACTAATAAAATACTCAAACAGTGATAAATATTTAGTTTATTTAATTATATATATATATATTATTATTATTATTATTATTATTATTATTATTATTATTATTATTATTATTATTTATATTATTATTATTTATATTATAACTACACCTCGTATTGTCATTGAAATTACGCATGTATTCAAAGTTTCAGCTCAATCGGATAATTAAAAGTGATTTAAATTGACTTCCAAGATTTGAACTATACATACATACATACATACATACACTGCAAGTTAATATAACTTAATAATGTGCAAACTTTTGCAGGAATTTTCTTCGATTTCCAATATTTTAGAAATGGCCCTTTGATTTAAAAGAATGCTTATTGCTGAATAATGCTTCATACTGTGTTAAAAGTCAAGATAAAGTTTGTAAACAAGTTGGCGCTTATTGTCAAACAACAATAGGTTAAATCTTGTGACAAACATGTGTCATATGTCCAGTAAACTCGTGCTTTCAAATACAACAGGATAGCCACAACGTGCTTTCGAACTTGCATGAAACTAGTGCAACCGTTGCAACTCCCTCAAACGAACTGCCTTCTTTACGGTCGTATTTAATCTACACCTCGTTTTTTTTTTTTTTTTTTTTTTTTTTTTTTGACAAAACTTGTACAGATCTCGACAAAAAAGACATTCAGCTACCAGTATACGCGGTCTTGTTCAATTCCGAGATAATCGGAAAAGTGAATTTTGTCAAACGCCCCGCGGCGGTCAAAGAAATTTTTAAGATAGTAATATCAAAATCAGTGAATTATTTACGATACGATTATTTTTTTTTTTAATAATGGGAAAACATTTATTTTACTCCTTTTAACCCTAGAATTACCGGAAATTTTACTCAACCTTGATAAAAACATGTCACACCATAATTTTTATTTAAAATTATTTAACTTATTTATTTATTTTAGTTCTCTGTAGTGTATATTTAACTTATTCTATGAAACAAATTCTAGTTTGAATAATAATTTTGAATGCACCTGTCCTGTCCATAGGTGTAAATAATGGGTATGAAATAAAAACTTTTAAACAGTAAAATAGGTTTCATTAGACTGTTTACATGTTTCGGCTCCATCGAAGCTATTATCAAAACAAATAAGAATATTCTAAAATTACACGATCCATGATGTAATGATTTGAAATGCCACTATCTATATGGTGACATTTCTATCATACTTTATATAAGCTGTATGCTCATTTTTTCATTAACTAAATTTCCTCCTAGTCATATCAATATAGTAATTCTTTGATCCGTCTACTTTAACCCTTTGAGTGGCGGTGGGATATATTAATTTTAATCCCATTCGAACCAGAAACTTTTAATGAAATTTACTTTTTTAACTTTGACGGGAAAAGTTGAAAAATTGCTTTTCCTTATTTTGAACTAAATTCTTTATAAATCCCGGAGTGAATTCGACATTACAGGAACACAATTGCTTTTTCCTGAAAGGGTTAATAAATGTTATTTCATATACGCCTGAATAATTCTCAAAATTAACTGTGTCGATTTTAGTGTAAAAGATATTCTTTAATTTTGGAGGAGGTTTGGCTGTTAAGTAGATATTGAAACGTTTAAGACTGTATTTTAATTTCTCAAAAACGTTGTAAATTATTGAAGAGAATAAAGTTTGTATTTTTTCGAATAAAATTTATTTTCAAGTTTCTTATTATTGACAATATCCATGATTAATTTATTAATATAGTGTACCTCAAAACCATTATTACAAGCAATTCTACAAATTTTATCTAGTTATTATTCAAATTATTTTCAGTACATACTAAAAAGTCCAGTCTTGTGAAAAATAAGTAGACTGTAATACTATACGTAAATGGAGAATCTGCATTATTTGGTATGGTAGATTAGTTAGCTACGCTTTTTCTGAAAAGAGAGGGTTATATATATTTACATATATTTTACACTAATAACATTAAAATTAGCTTTTTAAATCACATAAATTAAGGTTTATTAAAATTTAATAAGTATAACATTTATTGAAATATTTAGAATATAGATAATTTACGCACTATTCATATGCAAATAGGCCAAGGAAGTATTTTTGACGATGGAGAAATGTCCTATTACAACAGTATTAAACATACGTGACAACTTTCTGGTATTTTTTATATTTTGATACAAATTAATTGTTCGGAACCGTAACCCCTATTGTACTTTTAGAAAATAAATCATATGTTTGAACAATCATGAATTAAATAGTCATGAATAATATAAATTAAAGAATCTCTAACGGTTTAAAGAGAAATAAGAAAAATATTGATTATTATTAGTAGTATTATTTAACGCTGAAACATAAATGGAACAATAATAATAATTGTATAGATATATGCTATCACGTTACTTAAATGCAGTGAACAACAAACACAATTGTTAAGGCAAAATAACACTCAATGAAAAGACATGAGATATTTATTCGACGCCAGACTTGAATGGATTAGAGAAGTTGGAAAATAATCAATTTATAAAATTCTAGTCAACGTTTCAAATGCAAATAATTTTTAAATATAAGCCTAACAAATTTAGCTGGTTGTAATGTAATTTTTATACAAATATGTTTAATGGATTTTATTATTTCTAATTAATATTTCGCAAAATTCCTCGTTTTGTTATATACTACATATTTGAAATGTCTGCAAATGTTACGTGCCTATACAATGATGATTTTTATGGTAGTTTTTCTTGAGTGACTTTAGAAAAAAAAAGTTAAAATAATAATACCTCAAATGTATTCTACTTTTATTCTCTGTCTTATTTTAAGTAATTTTTGAATTGTTTATTAACCATCCAACTTTAACAATAAAAGCAATAAATCATGTCACATGGTTAGAAATATAAGGGGAGTGAACCAAAGGTGGCCAGTGTTCCTAAGAAGTCATTATCATATCACCTCAAAAGTAGAATTAATTTAATTTTTTATCACAAAATGGTGCTATTGCATTGTAAATCATCTATCTGCAGTGCACGTGGCTGAATCTAAAGAGATCACCTTGATCAACCATGATTTGAAGTGATTCACTTTTGAGGAATAGTCATTCTAATGTCCAGGTAAGAAGATATTTTAATTTACACGTGTTTAAATTCTTAGAACTTTGAGTTATGATACGTTTTCCGAAAGCTTATTTCTTTCTCTTTAACCATATTTATTTCAATTCTCAGAAATTTATCAGAATAATACTTTTACGTCGAGCAAATGGCGACAATACGCATGTGCCCAAGATAGCCACCTTAAAAACTAATGTGAAAATCAGTGTAGTAAGGATGATTTTCAAAATTTTTACATAAATATCTGCAAAACGTATTACCATTAATTGTTAACACGAAAGATCACTCAAAAGAAATTAATAACTCCCAGAAGAAAATCCCCGAACTACCGTGCACAAAAAGTGCTTTAATGTCTTTCCGTATCATAAGATAAGAAGAAAAACTCGACAGATATCGATAGAAAGTAAGGATTTTCAGAGTATAATAGTAAGCAAAATAGTTTGCCGAGTATTTTTTCACATTTTTAAAAGTGATTTCAATACATGGACCACTTTTTAAACACTATGAGTCAAAGGTGGCTCACAAACTGCAAGATTGAAATTGTATTAGAAAAGTAATTAAATTTTATTTTACATAGAAAAGTATACTTGCTATGTATTAGAGATAAGAGTAAAATTTTTCGAACAAAAATTCAGCCACATACACTGTTAAAAATAATCTGAAATTCACGGGTATTTTTTTCCTGAATTTCACAGAAAAAGTCCCTTTTCACGACAAAAGGGCATTTTCCGTTAAAAACAGAAAATTTCCTCATATTTCCTCAAAACAACGGAACAGACGGAGAACAAAGTGGCCAACGGAGATATTCCGTTATCTTCTGCATATTTATTGCAGCACAGAAAAACTAAAAATTCAATAAATTAAAATTTCGAGTTTATTTAAAAGAACAAAATAGTTCTTTCGAATTTAAAAAAGCAACAATTAATTTTCCCATGCTTAGAAAATTATTAGAAATTTATTTTTTAAAGTTATAAAAAATATTCCCACTTAAAATATATTCTAAACAAATAGCTTAATATACATATAATATTTATATATATATGTATATATATATATAACATATTTATAATAGTTAAATTAAGTGAAAAAAAATATCGTATTTACTCAAAAAAGCATCAAACAAAAATAATGCTTTCGAATTAAAAAAAATAACAAATAATTTTCTCATTCCTTTGAAATTATTCGCAATTTGTTCTTTAAAGTTATAAAAAACACTCTCACTGACAATATATTCTAAGCGAACACATTTAAAAAATATATAATAGTTGAAAAAATCGGTTTTCACAAAAAAACAAACATACTTTATCGAATTTAATTCAAAATAAAATATTCATGTTTTGCATTTAACAATCAAATTAAGAATATATATAATTCATGTTTTAATCCTCTATTAATACTAAAGTTTTCAGTCATAATCTTATAACAAAATATCCTCCCAATTAATTTCAAAATTACCAGGTTTCTAAACCCCAGATTGTTCAAGTTCCAGGCCGCGATTTGAAGAAATCCCGTATCATCATTTCAAGCTCTATTTCTAGCAAGGGCCCGCTGGTCTTGCGGTAAAACACTTGGCTCAAGGCGCTATCGTCTCTGGTTCGAACCCCAAGGTCAGCCGGAAAATATACTTGAAGTAAATCAAATATTGAATACTCCCGTTATAGTCAACAGATGGCAGCACAAACAGAGAGGGATTTTTTTTTAACCGAGGTCATTCATAACAGAAAATTACCGTTTCTTGAAACGGAGATTTTCCTTCTGTTATCTTTCAAAACGGAAAATCTACTAACGGAACGGAAAAAGCCCGGCAACTTTGCTGCCAGTAGTTTTTCCGTGAATTAACAGATTTATTTTTAACAGTGTACCCTCAACCAGAAAATAAAAAAAAAATCCTCAAAGCTTAACTATAGCCACCTTTGGTTCACCTACCTTACTACTTATTCAAAACTGCAGATTACAATAATATTGACATGAATCCATGACTTACCATATAAATATTTATTAGACAAGTATTTCTAAAAAAAATAAGATGCCCATTTCCATCACCCTCATAAATGACTAAAATTTTGAATAATTCATGAATATATTTTATTTTAAAGAAATATGTTTATTGCAAAGGAATATGTTTATTTGCTTTACTGTGTAAACGTCGTTTTCTCCATGAATCTTTCATAGGAAATCCTAAATATTCTCAAGCTATAAATGTCGACTACACACTTTAAATAAAAATTTAATACAAAATTTTAAATAACATATGCACTATGAAATAGGTATATATATATGTATGTTTGAGAAAGATAAATAATTCTGCTAGAATTGTATGATTTTACTAACGTGGGACAAGATTTCTGAATTTTGCTTTTGAATATGATATTAATTTTTTTGCATTTTTGGTTATACAGGGTGTTTCAGTTAAACGTTTCAGAACTTCTAAGAGGGGTAGGGTACATCCTGACAACTCGAAATCATATAGAAATGTGGGGTCGGAAATGCTTTCCTTAACCTTTTGCGGCGCAGAGAATTTCCATTGCTTAACTATTGAAATTAATGAGTGACACCAGAATTTGAAAACGAACTTTCTTGTAAATATGAAAAAGGCTATATTTCACGCAACTAATAAACCGTAATTTTTTTAACAAAAATTCTGGTATCAGTGAGGGTTTTGAGAATTAAAATTACAGTAGAGTCCCGCTATTCCGAACTAATTGGGAACGATCCCTGTTCGGTTTAGCGGGAATTCGGAATAGGCGGATTTCGTTAATAATAATCAATGTATTGACTTTTTAAGGC
Organism: Maratus michaelseni; assembly: GCA_963931845.1. Taxonomy (NCBI): domain Eukaryota; kingdom Metazoa; phylum Arthropoda; class Arachnida; order Araneae; family Salticidae; genus Maratus; species Maratus michaelseni. The sequence goes on along the minus strand of OZ007598.1, from coordinate 110,184,393 downwards.
GTAAATTAAGTGCGGGGACATCTGCGAGTGTCACCTCTATGCAGCGTTGATCGGCTCGTGATGAACAGGTTCAGTGAAAGTGGGAACGGAAGGGCAGTGACCTTCGACCACTTATCATCTCACCCACCCTACCTTTCACTCTGGCTTACATTGGAATTTGCTGAAGAACTTTTACACCAGTGAAAGACAGTCACCTTCTTCCACTCGTCAAGAAAATCCCTAGCTGTGAAGACGCAGAAGAAAGCTGTGTTGAGGAGTGTACAGCTATTGACGAGAATAGCCCCAGCAGTACGGGGACGAAGACATCGTAGCAATGGTCCAGGACTCATCAGCTGAGATCGACTCGTAGGAAAACGCGGAGGAGGTGAATGCTCAAACTGAACTCATATCACACATAGACGCGGTAAATACTGTTGATCTCGCCTTACACTACGTCGAACAACACGCTTAATCAACACCAAATGATGTTATGTTCATGCGGCGATGGCGGAACATTGGATCCTCAAGTCCATTCAATGCTCTTCGTTAGAAAAAAATCACTGACTTTACTTTTTAAGTGTGTGTATATTAGTTATTTTTTGTGTTTAGCAGTGATTAAAAATGATTCTACAGAATTGTATAAATTGGCCGACATATACTGTAAGTAACTATCTTTCATTTCAATTTGGTTTCATGCGTTTTCATCAAGCTTAGGCTCTATATATGTCTCTATTTAACTTCTTTGTATAACAATAAATGTACGTTTCTTAACGAACGTCTTTTTAATTTTCCCTGTTTTTAAGTTTAAAAAAAACGGTAATTTTCTGATCTCTGTTCGGAATAGGCGGATTTTTGGAATAGCGGGGTTCGAAATAGCGGGACTCTACTGTAAGTATGTTTATGAAAGCACTTAATTTTAATTCCCGAAACCCTCACTGATACCAGAATTTTTGTTAAAAAAAATACGCTTTATTAGTTGCGCGAAATATAGCTTTTTCATATTTACAAGAAAGTTCGTTTTCAAATTCTGGTGTCATTCATTAATTTCAATAGTTAAGCAATGGAAATTCTCTGCGCCGCAAAGGGTTAAGGAAAGCATTTCCGACCCCACATTGCTATATGATTTCGAATTGTCAGGATGTACCCTACCCCTCTTAGAAGTTCTGAAACGTTTAACTGAAACACCCTGTATAATGTAAGCGTAAGTAATAATTTAAACAATTGGTAGCAAGAAAATGATAAATATATAAATAAAGAAAATCTGATTGGAAAAATGTTAATTGTAACTACGCTCATATTATTTTGATCAAGAATCCCGAATTCAGAAAATGTAAACGTAATATAATATTCTATTTTAAAATATTTGAACTATTTAGAAGAAGGAACTACATTCCTGTATTTTATTTCTTGAAATACCAATGAAAAAAATACTACAAAAAGTCATGGTACATATTGTCCCATAAAACCGCAATACTGCATTTTAATTCTATAATAAAGCATGAATCGTATAAGATGAATAAGATACTTATTTATTTACTTATAACATGTTAATTTTCAATTGGACTAAAGCATAGGAGGTTTAGAGATCATATAAGACGACATTGAACCTTTTGAACAATTTTTTATATTTGTGTATTTTAAAATACTTTATTAATATACTTTTAAATGGTTTTATGAAGGAAAATGAGTTAATCAAGCAAAATGCAATTTTTGTAGCAAAATTAAAAAAATTCACGAACACAAATTAAAGAAAATATAAAACACTTACTTCATCGACAATTTTAGACATTTTGAAATATCTTTTCTTGTGATGTTTTCTGAGAAATATGCTGTATAACTGTAAAGATCGGATTAACTAAAAGTTAATTAGTTTATGAAAAAATAAATAAAATTACAACATATGTAAAAAGTACAGCGAAAATGCCTATTCACTTACAAATTGTTTATTTTTTAAAAAATAATCTATTTATACTATTGAAAACACGATACTTATCATTATTGCATGCATCCTAAGGATCGCCTAAAAATAGCCAGTGAATTGAAAAAAAACATATTGAAGTTTTGTTACTGAACTTTTGTACATGCTGATACAGGATGATTATAATTAACCCTTTGAGGGGAGGTGGGATATAATATATCCCACCTAATTTTAATCTGATTCGAACCAGAAATTTTTAATTAAATTTTACTTTTTTAACTTTGACGAAAAAAAGCTGAAAAATTGCTTTTCCATATTTTGAACTAAATTCTTTGGGAAATACCGGTGTGAATTCGACGTTACAAGAACACAATTGCTTGCTCTTGAAAGGGTTAAAGTTGCACTTTCAAAAGGCTGTGAAAAAAGAACCAATGGTCAGAATGACCTGATATTTCACCTGAGTATGCGTGAAGCAGAGGGAATTTGTTTTGCGAAAGAAAGAAAATTAAAAGTTGAACGACAGATGGCGCTGTACTCGTCATAAGATGCTAATTAAAAGACTTGACATGCTGTTGTGGCACTCTTTGTTTAAAGCCTATCCACCACGGCAATGTGTGCCACAGCGGATAGAAAAAAAAACAGTTTTTGATTGTCCCTAGGCCAAAATCCATAGAAAAAGCAAAAACTAAATCGGATTTTAATTATCCCTAGGCCAAAAACCGTAGTAAAAGCAAAAACGAAATCGGTTTTTAATTGTCCCTAGGCTAAAATTCGTAGAAAAAGCTAAAACGAAATCGGTTTTTAATCATCCCTAGGCCAAAAACCGAAGAAAAAATAAAAACTGGTGAAATCATCAAGAAAAGGAAGTCGACTACGATTTGCTTAAGAAATGTTCAATATGTTGTCCACCGTTTTCTCCTACGAGCTGAAAGCAAAACAGCATGTTCCACAACAGATTGGAGTGTTTAAGGGGTGATATTGTGAATGTGTTGCGTAAAGCATGTTTCAGTTCAGCTAAGTTCACAATTGGACACGCGTACACAACATGTTTTAGGTAACCCCACGGCTAGAAGTCGCAAGGGTTGAGGTCAGGTGATTGTGGTGGCCAGGCTGTTGGGAAGTGACGACTGATAATTCTGGCATTTCCAAAGTGCAGAGGCAACAGCTGCTTCACTGGTGTTGCAATGTGCGGAGAAGCGCCATGTTGTATAAATATTGTGCCATCCACACATCTGCACTGTTGCAGTGCTAGAATGAACTGGTAAAATGAACAGATTCATAAATTGTCCCATTGACTGTACAGGTGACAGGACTAATGTCCTCGAAAAAGAAAGGACCGACGATAAATGCTGCCGTAAACACTAACGTGCTAATTAAAATACGTGCCATTCTGTTTGAACAAAGAGTACCACAATAGCATGTAACATCTTTTAATTAGTACCTTATGACAGCGCCATCTATTGTCAACTTTTGAACTTTTTTCTTTCGCAAAACAAATTTCCATTGCTGCACGTGTACACAGATGAAATATCAGGTTATTCTGACCAGTGGTGCATTTTCTACAGCCATTTGAAAAGGCCACTTTTATTATAATCACCCTGTATATTGAAAAATAAAACACAAATTGCAAAAAGAAACTAATAATTTCAATTCTGAATCACTTAAAGTGTCTGGATGGAGAAAAGTGTGTTTTGAGTGCATATTATAATTTATAGGATTTTTACGGCATTTTGTGTGAATATTTATAATTGTTTTAAGCAAAAATCTGAAAAATTGATATTTTCGTCATTTTTTGCAAAATGAAGTGTACCCTGTCCCCTTAAAAAAATTAATACCGTGAACCTCTAGAAATTTTAGAGTCTGATACTTTTTGGAGACCTTTTTCAGACAACCGAATTTTTTAAAATTTACATTATCTGGATATTTCAATCTGTTTTTTGCACAGTCCACCGAAAGACTAAGTAGACATATATCCAACTCGTTTAACACCAAGAGCCACATAACGTATTATACTTACAAGGAGACCGCCAAACATGATGCGCACAGATTTTGATGATTTTAAAGTATGTTGTAGGGATCATACCCCTAACTATTCAGGTCAAAGGTTTCCTTCAAATGGGCTTTAGTTTTCGAGAAACTTCGGGTTAAAGTTCAGCATGCATTTCAAATGCTGTTACTTCGCGATCCGAGATATGGTCTCCAGGGGCAGGTGGGTGTTCTGACCTTATCTGTGACTTTTACCTTTTTTAAACAAATTTTATATATTTGTCGCGTTATAAGTTGTATGCAGAATTATGAATTCTGCATCTTTGAACTTTCTGATATTTTCTTAATAAATTCCATTTACATTTTCGAATATTTCGTAAAAATTTACGTTTTTTTTCCTTTTTTTTTTCTCTTGTGCAGTTTTGAAATTAATATTTCTATTGACGAAATTCCAAACTAACTAATTCCAAAAACATATCGTGAAAGGAGTAATAAAATATTAAAGCAATAACGATTATATCCAAGTTTTAGCCAGTTATATATATATATTTTTTATGTTATTTATATACATTTAACTGTAAAGTTCAAACTCACCGTCATTTTTGATTTGCACAAATAAAAAATAATGTATTACAATTAATTTTTTTTCAGTCTAACAAGTCTGAAAGTCAGACTTGACAAGTCCATACAGAAAAATTCAACTAGAAATGAAAAATCGTTTGTAAATTACAATACATATAAAAAATATCTGAAAAAAAAATCGCCTGCAACGACTTTTACGGTAATATCACAATAAATAAAATTTTCTTTTTATCAATTTCGTTTCGCTTCCTTTGCAGACAAATACCACGTTTGAAATAATTTCTTTTTCAAATTTAATGCATTTTTAAATATATTTATCACAATTTAAGTATTTAAAGAATATATAATATGCTAATTTATACATTCTTCCAATATTGTTAAAACAATTATTTAAAGGCGATTTTTAATGCGAAATTTGTTTAGAATATTTTTGCGATAGGTATAACACAATTAGTTCCATATTTAATAAACTAAAAATGTCGATGTCGGTGATGATATATATTTTAGTATTTCAGCAGTTAACATATTTCAATATATTTAGAACAAATCAAATATTAAAAGGATATATTATTTTGTTAATTTTTTCTTAATCGTTTAAAATTTTTTTTAATAGAAAATGTAAATTAAAAAAATGTATTATTTTATAAATACAATAAATAAATAAGTAAATATACATAAATGTAAACAATAATCATTTTAAAAAGACGAGATATCAAGACATAAATTAGTTTGGATTTTCGTCAGCAGAAATATTCGAATAAAAATTGCGCAAAAACTATAAATTTTCACGCAATATTCGAAAATGTAAATGGAATTTATTAGGAAAATATCAAAAAGTTCAAAGATGCAGAATTCATAATTCTGCATACAACTTATAACGCGACAAATATATAAAATTTGTTAAAAAAAGGTAAAAGTCACAGGAAAGGACAGAACACCCACCTGCGGCTCTCAAATCGCGAACGCTACCACGGCACCAGGGAGACCATGTCCAGGATCGCGAAGTAATGGCATTTGAAATGCATGCTGAACTTTAACCCGAAATTTCTGGAAAACTAAAGCCAATTTGAAGGAAACCTTTGACCTGACTAGTTAGGGGTATGATCCCTACAACATACTTTAAAATCATCAAAATCTGTGCGCATCATGTTTGGTGGTCTCCTTGTTAAGGAATAATGTAATATTGAAGAAAAAGAAAGAAAGACAGAAACTTAGAAAATGCAGGAATTATTGATATTGCAAAAAATAAAATGCATACATACAAAATACAACCAGGGTACTATGTCCCCTTAAAGTAATTATTACCTTGAACTTCCAGCAATTTTAGAATCCTATACTTTTCGGGGGCCCTTTTCAGACAACAAGAATTTTTAAAATTTCATTACCTCTATATTTCGTTCTGATTTTTGGATAGTCCCCCGAAACACTAAGTAGGCATGTCAAGCTCATTTAACACCAAGGGCCACATAAGTATTTTACTTAAGGCAGAATGTAATATTGAAGAAAAAGAAAGATTAAAAGAAAGAAAGACAGAAGTCTAGAAAATGCAGGAATTATTAATATTGCAAAAAATAAATTACATCCATACAAAATACAACCATATTTAAAAAAATAGACAATCTCGACAGACATATGCCATGTATACTTGCCAGATCTCCAAATTATTGAATACAAAATTTTCGAAAAGAAATACTGTTTTTATATAATCGCAGAAATTCTGCGATTATATAAAGCGAATTTTGCTTTTCGTAAGTAGTTGTATTAAAACAATCGGGAGAAACTCTTTTTGAAATATACGTTATTTAAAAAATATATTACTATTACTATAGCATTATTATTATTATTATCATAATTATTAATTATCATCATCATGCTCATCATAGTCAACATCTTCATCATCATTATTATTAGTAGCAATACTATCATCATAAACATCAATATCATCAGTTTTGAAGAAACTTGACAAAGATTCTCAAAGAAAAACAAATGTAATTAAATGTATTGAGATGCAGTCGGGGAGTCATTATCTGTACTAACTTTTCAAAGTAGAAATATTTGTTATAGAACAGGGGTCAGACTTTTTGTACTACCTCAAGCTCAATTGAAATTTTTAACAGCTCTGTAGGCGCATTCTGCATTTTTTTTTCACGTGTGTTTTGAATTCAAATAGATGCTTGAATCATAAACTCAAAACAGGTTTTCTTTGCGAAAAAGGGCTAATCAGGCTGGTACTATTGTTTAAAATATAGTTTGACATACACTACTGACATCCAAACTTGTACTGGTAACCAAACCTGCTTTCTCTTGACTTGCAGTCAGCGTACAACCCACTGGGCAAGCAGCCGGATACCACCGTGCTCCAAATCAGCATTTGAATACATAGAACTATTTGTTTAAATGGATTGTTACATGTTGTCATAGGAGGGAAAAAACTTGAACCTTTGTTGAAGTATTACCATAATCAAGTGGTTTGTAATACTACGTGAATCATGGTGTAGTCGTTTTCTTGTTCTGTATTATCAACGTTGAACTAGATTTTTTTCTGTAGTGTGTAAGCGAGGGTCGTCACTTTGGCCTCCTTTATTCTAAAGATTCGAAATTCACTTAAGAAATTATGAAAGAAGAATTTTTTTTTTAATCTTTAGGTATGTAATTATGTACAGGGTGGTTATAATATAAGTATAGCTATTTGGAGCTGTCTGTAGATTGAAGGTATAACACGCATGACACCAAAATCGGTACACTTACTACTCGAGAAGGGGGAAGAAGAATGGAACAATAAAAAAAATTGCAATAATCACCAACAGATGGCGCTTTTGAGTGTGTAATGTAATGCGTAATACAAGAACAAAGAATTAAGGAGTAAAACCGGATGGCATACCTAATTTATTGGAAAATGTCACAGTGAATGTGGTTACGTTTTCGCATGGAGATACCGATCAAGTTCAAGTTCCACATGGTCATTGTGCTAGAAAACACAATCCAGGTGATGTAGGACATGCTCAACGGCGAAATATAACGCATCAGGCTTGATGTTTCGCACATCTTGTGATATGCGATCTTTTAAGTCATTGAGGTTTGCGATACCTTCAAAGTAAACAACGGCATATTACTTTTAAATGCTAAAGGTGTAAAATTAACAACTATAATATAAATTAAAATAACTTTTATTAGTTGTTTTACATGTTTCGACTCTTCTGAGTCATTTTCAAAAACAAAATTTGTTTTTGAAAATGACTCAGAAGAGTCGAAACATGTAATTCAACTAATAAAAGTTATTTTAATTTATATTATAGTTGTTAATTTTACACCTTTAGCATTTAAAAGTAATATACTATTACAAGGTGTTATATTTTATTATATTGTAAACAACGGCATTTGTACCATAGCACCATCTATAGGCGATTATTGCAACTATGTTTTTTATTGTACCATTCTTCTTCTCCCTTCTGAAATAGTAAGTTTTGGTTTCATTCGGGTAATTCCTTCAAGCTACAGACAGCTCCATATAGAGATACTTATATTATAACCACCGGTTAACTTTCATGTAATCACGAAATGCCTGTCCTTAAATAAAGCAATAACTATCATTCTTAATTTGTGGCACGAATTCAGAATTTTTGAACAAAAAATGAGGCCAAACAATCATTTATGGTGTAGGCTACGTAAAAATGAAGTTACTCAATTCATCTCTTGTTATAGTTTACGGAATTCGAAAATAAATAAAAATCCCAACTTCAATGCCTCTGTCGTAATTATTTCTACTTATATTGAATAATGGCCTACATAAATTCAAATGTTTTTCTTTATTATTGACATATTTTGGCAGGCATTTTCATTCATTTTTTTAAATGTAAAAAAAAAAAAAAATTGTAAACATTAATGAAACATGTAACAGTCTGTTTCATTTTGTATTTACGGCAACAATTGATAGATTGTGACAGAGATTGATAAGAGAGTATTATAAGAGAGCACTATAACAGTTTATTTCAGATGATAAATTACATGCAAGAAGTACTCCTTTTGAAATTGAAAAGGCGAGATATTCATTTATGATTTCGACACGATACAACAGTAAAAAAGGACAGGAGAAAATTTCTTTATAAACAAGACATATGAAAGGAAAACATTGAGTATAATCAATTATCTTTGCTACATTTTTTATTTGTTTTGAAACCATGTGTATATCATCAATAACAGTTAGACTTTATATAGCTTAATTATTTCAAAATAAAGAAATAAATTTTGACTATGCATTTTCTTACCAAATAATTCTGAAAAAGAAAAACCGTGAAACCTGTAAAATGTAACCTATATAAAATAAATTTTCATGAACCCAGAGAAAAATATGCAATGAAATTTTACCTGCTAAGAAGAAAAATGTCAAAGACGAAATTCCGTTTTAAAAAGTTCTACAGTACTTCGAGCATTCCAATTTGTTAATCTGTTTAAAAAATTCTCAAATCTTTTTTTCTGAAATATACTCTGTGTTTTATCATTTCAAGACTATTGGTATTTTCATTTTTTAAAAATAAAAACATTCCAGGATTAAAAGTAATTTTGATAGACATAAATTGTAAAGACATCTAAATAAATTTTACTTCAGATGATAAATTACATGAAAAGAAGACTCTTTTTCCAATTGAAAGGGTTATGTTCATTAATAATTTCGAGACGATACAACAATGAACAAGTTGAAAATTGTACGTCAAACGTGACAAATGAGGTGCGTTCGTACTATAACTAGTTTCAATGAAATGAATTATATCGTCTGTTATTATGATATGGTTAATTTCCGTAATAAAATAAGTACATTTTAAGTTGCCAACATTTTATAATTTGTTGACATTTACTGAAAATTCCAATGGGAAACTTAAGCCTAACATTGAAAATTTCAGAAAATATTTGGACTTTTTTCCATTTAACATCTATTTCTCCGGTAACATCTATCCAAAAACTGTCGGTAGATTATATGATTGCTATAACTAACATTTTTAGTATAAAAATTTGATTTTTAAATTCAGTAATACGAAATAATACGACTCAATTTTAAATAGTATGTAATCATCATGACACCCTAGTATCATTACCTATCATGCGATGTCACAGAATCAATTACGTATGATAGGATTTAATATAATGATACATCTCGGTCGCTTGACGATTAATCCTCAGAAGCTGCTATATCAAAGAAGTACCAAGTAAAAAAAAATCAAATTACTTAATAAATATTTTAATTAATATCTTTTTAAGTTTTGATTCGATTTTCATAAAATTTGAAATGACAAAATTCTGAAAAGATTATATATATTAAATTTCAAACCATTTGGTTGGGTTGTTTTTGCGCTGTTATATGCGGATAGACGGACAGACGGACGGACCAGACAACGACTATAGGTGCTACGTGTTTATATAATTACGAACGTACCTAAAAAGGACTGGAAAAAATATAGTTAGAAATAAAACGTATTTAAGAAAAATTTTGATTATGTTCCCTGTCGGGGTAATTTAGGTATAGTGGGATAGTTTGAGTATAAATTGCATTTTTTAATTCATAAAATATAACATTATTTTACAGGATTATTTAATTTATAAAATATGTTACATAATATTTATTATTGTTTTAGTATGAAATATTTTAGAAAACCAAGCTTACACTCTTCAATAAAAGTTTAACCAATATTTCTTTACAGATCTGTGAGTAAATGTATCAACTACAAAAGCGTATTGTTACAAAATCGTCTGATGTACAGCTTTCTAATTCAAGTATGTTTACATTATACAGGGTCATTCATAATTCCCTCCGGGGTTTCGAAACGTTATAGTAAAAAAACGAAGACGAATATGAAAAAAAGAAACATATGAAATTATTCCGAAACTATTCATGTTTTACTTACATACATTACAGGTGTTCTATGTGTGAACCCTTGGTCACACGGCATACATCCATGCGATAGTCCAGTTCCTGCCATACTCCATTTCTTTAAATTTCCGGTACCACACATGAATTTTTTTGTCAGTTGGTCCCTGTTTTCGATATTTATTAAGAAAGACCCGTTGAACTGACACCACTGATTCAGATTTAAAGAAACGGAGTATGGCAGGAACTGGACTGTCGCATGGATGTATGCCGTGTGACCAAGGGTTCACACATAGAACACCTGTAATGTATGTAAGTAAAACTTGAATAGTTTCGGAATAATTTCATATGTTTCTTTTTTTCATATTCGTCTTCGTTTTTTTACTATAACGTTTCGAAACCCCGGAGGGAATTATGAATGACCCTGTATTTGTTTACAATAATTTGACTTAAACGTTCAATGTCAAATGGCAGTGCTTAACCTCCTGACCGCCCAGCAAAAGGGCAAAATTGTAATGTTGTTTTCTGTGTATTTTTTAAATGCTAAAAAAGATGATTTTTTCAACATGATATACAAAACTTAATTAGCGGGAGCTTTCCAAGTATGTTTCTATTAAAATATGGAAGTTGTTATCGTTCATAAATATTACTCCAGTTATATATTTGCATTTGAAGTTGCATATATTGTTGTTTTATTAAAACCTGTTGTTCGTATTTATATTTAAAGAATCTTCTGTTGTGTTGAAATTACATATTAACCATCATAATCCGACATTTATAATTATTTTGGCGTAGTTAACGGGCAATGCAAAAAATTATACTAAATGTAAAAAAAATCTTATTAGAGATTTCTATTCAATATAATTTTTTCATATAATCAGAGTACAATGCAGAATGTTCTGTGAAACCCAGGTGAGAAGAGTAGGATCTCTTGATTATTTTTAAAAATACTGAATATAAGTTTCAAGAACAACCCGATAAAGATGTCACTTTATATTTATTATAGTTAATGAATTCTTTATATTTATGGATATATTTTAATATTTATTCTAGTTATCGAACTATCGAATTATAAAATTTGGATGCCCTCATGGTACTCTGGCCTTCACTTGTAAAAAAAAATCGATTTAATTTTATTATAAAATGGTGTTATTTTAAAACCAATAAAAGTATGAAAAATAAAAAACTATCGCATGGTTTTTTTTTAATGACAAGTGCTGGAACTAATATTTCAAACGATAAAAGTGCAATACTCAGAAAAATAGATTACCTTTACTGCAACTCTTCTTAATATTTCAAAAACATAAATTGCGAAATATACAAATGTTATCTCTAACTTCTTGTGAGTTAATTATACATTTACAATACTCCACAGCGGAAATATTTTACCTATAAAAATGACGCATTAATTTTGAAACTTTAGAAAAGAGTATCGGAAATTCATCAAGTTATCCAAGTAAAATACATTTAATCTAAAGAAGAATGTTTCTGAAAAAAAAAGATATATTAGAAAAGAACATTTAGATGCTATTAAAATTACATCAAAGCGCTTTTGCGTAAATATTTAAAACAAATTCTGAAAAGTAGTTTATAAAGAAATGCCTTTCCAGGAAGATTGATTGCAATTCAGTATTTGTAGCATTCAATTAATCTCTGATGCATTTTGACACAGAAAGGACTCATAATACAACAGTTACTGGCACGTTAAGTACGTCTTTTCTTCTTTGTTAAATGGAATGAAAAAATTTTCGTTACAACAAATCTAAAATATATCTTTAAAATCAGCTTTTGTTTTTCAAAATCTAGAAATAATTTTAATTGGAAAAGATACAGAAAGAAAGCCTAACAGTTCATTTATATAATTTTTGTTGCATATTAACATCATAAAATCATATTTAAAAAAAAAAAATCTTCCATAAAATAACGAGTAACGAAACAAAAAGAAGAAAAAAGAAAAATAAAGAAAAATAAAAGAAGATAAAAGAAAAAAGAGCTTTTTAATACTTGAAAACAAGAATGTTGAAAATCAATACGAAGTATAATCCAGTCTGCAGAACATAGGACCTATAAACATTCTAAAATCAATTTATATTTATTGTGTACAGTAATCCCTCAATATTCGCGAGTTTCGATTATTCGCGAATATGAAAATGCGGAAAAACTTAACATTGGCGAGAATCTGACTTGATTATTCGCGATTTTTTTTAAATTATTATTATCGCTTTCTTTTTCAGAATTTATAGTTGTTAAAGATTATTTCCCCTGTTTTCTGAATATATGTTTACAAATCAATTTTCAATTGTCAACTGAAAAAGGAGCGAGTGGTGTAGGAAAGCAAAATAATAACAACAGCAGAATACTCATTGCAAAGGTCATATAATAAAAAGTTGTAAAGGGGGTCAACGGCATCTTCAATCTATTAATTTAAAATGTAAGATGGAGCTAAAGCTGCTCTTAGATAGGAAATTAAAGAATTTCTGATTCATTTAGCTGTATTTAAATATCGTATTTTAATATTGTATCGCATACTGACTCACTAATACATTATATCTCTTTGCGATTTACGAATAGAGAGAGTCGGAATTACTTTATATAAAAACCTAGGCTTTTTCAGCTGTAAGTATTTCTCCAGTCAGTTAATTTGAATTATCTTCAATCAATGAATTTCATGTTTATGAACATGTGTGAACATTCACCTTCTACATACATGCTATGCAGAATGTATTGTTAATACATATTATCCTTTAGTTCTTTGAAATGCTGTGCCACTCCAATTACAATTTTATAGAACGTAACTCATATTTTAGTGCAGATAGATAGACTCAACATTCGCGGATTTGACATTCGCGAGGTTTTCCAGGAACGTAACCCTCGCGAATGTTAAGGGATTACTGTACTAATTAAACATTGGAAAAATATTGTGCAACTTGTATACCGCTGCCAACCTTTCAGAATTGCAATATTTGAGGTTATTTGCTGAAACGATTTTTTATTAATATTTAATTAACTACATTTTTTTAATAAGATGATGTATTTTAATTAATGAAATTTTGAAATTGAAAGTGTATGACTTTTAAATGTCAATAAAAATTGCAATCAAAGCACAATTTATCGGTCAGGTGTTGCCAGCGTCAATATGAAGTCAGCGTTACTTACGTATACATGTTTTTCTTTAATATGTATATAATTTTTATTTTAAAGTTAACTATGAGAGCTAATAACACAAAGTTCTACACAATTAATCTCATAACTAAACGTAAATTTCAATAGAAAATATATTTAATAGAACAAAATAAAGTGCTTGGTTTACGGATACTCAATAACGTAATTTTTTTTGTAGTTGCCTCTCGAATTGTTGTAGTATCAAACATATGTAAAATATATCTGCAAATACGCGCAAAAAAAAAAAAAAAAAAACGCCACCCTTATTTTTTTATGAAATTTGAATAAAAATTGAAATAATTTCAAACAAAATTCAAATCGATTAAAAATCCGACCCCTAATTCGAATTAAAGATTTGTAAACTATCAAGCAATAAATCTCGCTCAATTATTCATGTTTTTTTTTTTTAATTAATATACTTTATATATAAGTCGTAGCATTTAAAATTGATAAAACCATTTTAATACCTAATCTAACTTAAAATCTTATCTTTTTAATATCTAATTAAAATAATTTTTAAATTGGATTTTTCTCAAACTGATAAAAAATCAGCATTAGCGTAAGGTTGCTTTAGAATATGAATGATTTTATCATAAAATTTATTGTCAAGTTAATCTAGTTCTGGAACAATTCTTATGCATAAAACAGAAAATTCGATATTATGAAAAAAAAAAATCTTTTATCGTGTTTCATATTTTTGTACAAAATGTACAAAAAAAAAGGTCAATATTATATAATTTTTTTTCTTTGTTATATTCTTTTCTTTTCTTTTTCTTTTTTTTTTAATTCTAAGGAAGAATTTTCCAAATGCAACTAAAATTATATAAAGGAATGTTACTTTTTCTGTATCTTTTCCAGTTAAAATTATTTCTAGATTTTGAAATAAAAGAGCTGATATGAAAGAACTTTAGATTTTTTTTTAAAAAAATTATCGTGATTTTCTTTCTGAATTCTAACCTACATCATTAAAATTTCCCTAATGATGCTAAAAAAATATTAAAAATGTATAGTCCTTTAATCTGTACAAATGTTTCACGACTGCTGAAAAAACTATATTAATTGCATTTGTTGTTTATCCTTCTTCAGATAAAGTATCTCTCATATAATGTTTAGATCATAATCTACTTTTCTTTACTCTTCCTTCAGCTCTACGTAGGATCTACGAAAGCATTAAATTTTTAAAAGTATTTTTAGAAATTTTGACTCTTATTAAAACATATTTATATGCAATTTCAATGTATTTTTGCTTATTCCATCTTCTGTTTATAGTACTGTAGGTGAGAAGCGCTCAGCCCGAGTTCGAGCCCGGGCCCAAAACGGGTTCCAGCTCAATTTCGACTCCTCATCGGTCGAGCTCTATCGGTCAGGTGTTGGTATAATTTTTATTTTAAGGTTAATTATGAAAGCCAGTAACACAGAGTTCTACACAATAAACCTCACAACTAAATGTAAATTCAATAGAAAATATATTTAATAAAACAAAATAAAGTCCTAGGTTTAGAAAAGTTTTTTTGTAGTTTCCTCTCGAACTGTTATAGTATCAAACATAATACAAAAATATTTGCAAAATCACCAAAAAGCTTTACATTACTGAGTATCCGTGAACCAAGGATTTATTTTGTTCTGTTAAATATATTTTCTATTGGATTTACATTTTGATTCATATTTACAATTTGAGCTCAATGAGGGCTCCCAAAAGGGGCTCAGCCCCACCAGTGGCTGAGAGGTTCTGCTCTCAAAGCTGGTAGACGGGAGGTGCTGGGTTCAAACCTCTGTTGCGCTCGTCGACCTAACCGTTCGGAGATTTCCGTGGTTTTCTTCGACCCTTGCCGTAAATACGGGTTAGGATCCCTTAAAAAGACTCCCACGGAGGGCACTCCCCCCAGGGCCTATATCCCTCGTATTGATAATTGGCCGTCATAAATCAACCCAACCCAACCCAACCCAAAACGGGCTCAATTTTAAAATGTATGTCTGCGGGCTCGGGCGAACTTGTGAAAAGTGAAAATTTTATTTACTCACTAACTGAGAAAAGGAAATAAAAAAACCCTGTTATTTGAGAAACAGAAATATAGTCTATATTTCGTACAATATTTTACAATCCTTTAAATATCAGTTTGAAAGGTAACTGAATGGTTATTAATGGGATCTAAGAAGAAATATTTTATCTGGTAACATAGTGAAGCCGTGGAAAGTATCCCTTGTCTATCCTTGCTTTTTGTTTGAAGTTATTTTCCAAAAAAACTGAAACACAAACCTCATGTCTTTCTGAAATAGATGTACAATAATTAAACAAATAAAAATTTTGACTTTTGCAGATTTCTGATAATGGTTTGGTATTGGAATAGCAAACTTGCTATTCAAAACATATTTTCAGAGATATAAAAAAAATTATTTTAACAAATATCACATTGCTTTTTTAATAACAAATGCTGGAAATAAATATTTCGAAAAATAAAAGAGCTCAGAAAAATAGATTAACTTTACTGCTTCCCTTCTTAATACTTCGAAAGACATAAAGTTGGAAATATACAAATGTTATCTATAATTTCTTGTCAGTTAATTATATATTTACGTATGTTTCATCATAACGGAAATATTTTACCAATAAAAAAAACGAATTAATTTTGAAACTTTATAAACAAGTATTGGAAATTGATCAATTAATTCAAGTAAAATACATTTAATGGAAAGAAGAATGTTTCCAAAAAAACGAATATGTATTATGAATGAACATTAAATGCTATTAAAATTACATCAAAGCGTTTTTCCGTAAATATTCAAAACAAATTTTGAAACGTAGTTTAAAAAATACTTTCCCAAGACGATTGATTAAACTTCAGTATTTGTCGCAATGAATTAATGTCTGATGCATTTTGACCCAGAAAAGACAGAAGGTACACATACAGTTACTTGCACTTTATTAAAGGCTTGTTTTTTTTTTTTTTTTGTTTTGTTTTTTTTTCATGGTTATTGGAGCGAAAACTTTTTCAATACAAAGAGAACTTACTAAACACTTGAAAAAAATAATGTTGAAAATTCATTAACAAGATAGAAGGTAGTTTGCAGTACACAGAATCTTTAAACTTGCGAAAATCAATTTACATTTTTTGTATGCTAATTAAACATTTGCAAAATACTACGAATAAAACGTTGTCACGGGGAAGTATATAAGATTACTACATATTTCTATGGAAAATAATATTTTTGAAGGAAAAAATTAATCTTGAAACAATTTAAAAATGTTATTAACAATTTTCTACTGCATATTTTCGGATTCGAGATCGGGTTCTGATGATTTTTCGTGCCCAAGGCAGTCTAGGATTTAAAATCGTTCTGCTCGGCGCCAAAATCTTTTTTGCCCTAACTCATCTATGCTGCACGCTGCACTGACTGCACATTGGACACTGGGGCGATCAGTCTTCGACAATTTTCATAAGCAAGAGTTCCTAAATCTGTTGAACTAAGGATAAATTGTGAAAAAATGTCTGTATTCAATTTTTACTAGACATATTAAATAATACACTTGGGTGACGTCGAAGTGTCGGGAGACATTTGGGAAGTAATTTGTGAAGACATTTAGGACATTTGGGAAGTTGCAGAAAGCATCCGATTATAACAACAAGTGTTGAATGCATATCAACAACTTCATTAGTTCAAAAGATGACAATAGATGGGCTTGAACGTTCTGTGGCGAATGTTTCTAGAAATAGATGCAACTTGGAAGAAGTATTGCGACCAAACCAGTTTAACTAGGATATATTAATTAGGAACTTGCCACTTAAAATTTAATAACGATATCCGATTTTTTAATCGAATTTGCTTTAATATACAATAGCAACTAGTTCCCCATTGTTAGAAAATGTCTAAAATGTATTTAGAAATTTACGATGAAAGTTGTGGTTAGCCGATTTCATCATATGTAAATCAAAATAAAAGAAAGAAAAATGGAAATTGTAATTCAAACGTGACAGATGAAGTGCTTTCGTACTAGAACTAGTTTTATAAATATACAGATCTTGATGCAATAGTTGTTGCACCCTTATTCAAAAATGCATGAGTACAAAATTTATTTTATGTTCAGATTTTCATGTAAAGAAAACTTTTATTAATATCTTTTTTAGTTTTGATTTGATTTTCATAAAATTTGAAATGACTCGACAAAATTCTGCAATCATTATGTATATTAAATTTCAAACATTCGGTTGGGCAGTTTTTGCCGTCTTACAGGTAGACAGACGGACAGACGGACGGACCAGACGACGACTATAGGTGTTACGTATTTATATAATTAGGAACGCACCTAGAAAGAGAAATTATAAGTTTATGTTTCTCTTTCATGTTTTGGTGGTTTTGCTGGAAGTCGCTAAAGAGTTTTTGCGTTGATTAATATCCCCAATTAAAAGTATTTTACTTTTCTACTATGGTAATAACACAGAGAGGGACTATTTTTTTAAATGGCGGTCTCAATCGGATTTCATTGAGAATCATTAAAAGATAATCGAGCACAGCTTGGGTAAAATTTTATTACAGTTAATATTACATTATGTTATTATTGTAAACGTTTTGTGGTGGATATGCGATTAAATAATTGTGGTGAAGATAACTTTTAGTGATATCGGTTCTATATGGTCTTAATTTTTAAGAATGCTGATTTTGTTTAGGCGATGGTATTTAATGACTTTACTCTATTATTTAAAATTTGTATTTCTTTAATTACTGAAAATGCAATGTACGAGATACCCTAAAAACATTATACTTATTTTATATTTATATTTATTATAGTCAATGACGTGTGGAATTTGAAAATTAGGGATACCCTGTATGTTTTTAGAACATTTATATTCAGTGTGTTTCTGATACACTTAATAGCAATAAAAATGTCTGTGCATTGCTAGTTACATTTCAATGGTGTTAAATGTATCAAAATTGCTTAATTATTTAAAATTGCAATTGCTTAAAATTGCTGTTAAATGTACCAAAAACGTAAATATAAATTTTCTAAAAGTACACAGGGTGTCCCAAACATATAAAATATGTATAATGTTGTTAGACTAGCTTGAACATTGCGTTCACAATAATAAGAAACAATTCAAATTACAGACATTATAGGTTAAAGTCCTGAAATAAGAACATATAACTAAGCAAAACTAACTAGTCACTGCAAACTAAGGAAATTCGCATTCTTAAAAATAAAAATAGAGGTAAAAGATTTAAAAAAAAAATGAATTTAAACGTCTTTGTTTTATACTAACTCAAGCTTGTATCGTAACTGTTTAAAATTTATTGCCTTTATTCCCGAATAATCATAAACGAAAATAAAGTTAACCAAATTTGTCGAATTTAAAAATGCAATATCCTGTTTTTAACACTTTCCAACATATGTATAATAGTTCAAAAGTTTTTATGAATTCGGTTTCCCTGTTTAGCCTTCTGTCTATGCTTTAACGCTTGTAAATATACTCGGATCGCCATGTGATTTAAATTTGTTATTGAAATTTATTATAGAATATTCGGTATTGTAAAGGAAGTGTAGCATTTATAGTTCGTTTACAGAGACAAACAAAAGCTTTCCAGTTCATTATGGTTTATGGGCAAAATTGTATAGGATGCATTTTATTGATGTTATGTTATTTAAAAGACAATGAGATTCATATATATGATGGTGAGACTTATGCTCCTTGAACCAGTGCTTTACGATGGAATCTGGTAGATAACAAAAAATTCTAGTCGCCAATAAAAATCCCCCCACCCCCGTCATTGATGTTTATTAAAAATATGTTTTTTTACGAATTAATTGAGAAAAAATAACAACAAACATAGCTTAGAATAGTACATAATTCAGAAATTTAATATCTAATTTTCTGATGGAACTTATCAAACTTATACATCTCTGAAAAAAAAAAAAAGAAAAGAAATACTATGAATTACCCGCCATGTTCTGAAAATGCTGACTGCCAAATGTTTCAAATGTCCAAATAGTTGAGTGGTACAAAACCTATATCGGATGAGGGGGTTATATAGTGAAGCAGGAAAACAATTTTTTAACTATTTTCCTGTCGTAGCAGTTAAATTATTCTGATTTAATTATTTTAAAATTTGCAGTCGATGATCTTGTGTTCGCTAAATTAAAAGTAAAAGTTAAAAATATATATTTTTTTGTTTTAATATAGTTTCAGAGTTTATTTCTTAATACTCCAGGGAGGGAAAAAATGCCGTGTGTGTTTCTTTTTAAGTCAATTTTTATACAAAAATTCAGATTAAATAATTTGATCGCCAGATAAAAATACTTGGCGACTTGGCGACCGCATTTGTCAAGCCCTGCTTGAACTATTATTAAAATAAAAACTGCGCCAAAAAAGAACACTTCCTTTTCACTTCACTGGTAATGCTCGATTGGGACGTGCTGTAGTGCATTTATGTATAAGCTGGCTAAGGGATAACATTCTTAAAAATAGCAATATCCACAAAAAATAACAAAATGGGCGAATTCAAAAGGCAAGACATATTTGGGGCATTTTGCTCCATATAAAGTTACACTGCAACCACATGATCTTTAAAATACTGTGTATTGCTGGATCCAACATAACTCAGATTTCCCTTTTCAGAAATATGGAGAACTTTGCTCCAGATGACATTGAATTGAAACTTAATACATACTCAAGTCGCTGGTGTATTTCTAGATCAAACAATATTCAGATTTCACTTTTCATAAATATGAGGAGCTTTGCTCCAATGACATTGAATTGAAACTTAATAATACTTAAGTCGCTGGTGTATTTCTGGATCAAATAACACTCAGATTTCACTCTTCATAAATATGAGGAACTTCGCTCCAGATGAAATTGAATTGAAACTTAATAATACTCAAGTCGCTGGTGTATTTCTGGATCAAACAACACTCAGATTTCAGTCTTCATAAGTATGATAAGTATGAGGAACTTTGCTCCAGATGACATTGAATTGAAACTTAATAATACTTAAGTCGCTGGTGTATTTCTGGATCAAATAAAACTCAGATTTCACTCTTCATAAATATGAGGAACTTTGCTCCAGATGAAATTGAAACTTAATAATACTCAAGTCGCTGATGTATTTCTGGATCAAACAACACTCAGATTTCAGTCTTCATAAGTATGATAAGTATGAGGAACTTTGCTCCAGATGACATTGAATTGAAACTTAATAATACTTAAGTCGCTGGTGTATTTCTGGATCAAATAACACTCAGATTTCACTCTTCATAAATATGAGGAACTTTGCTCCAGATGAAATTGAATTGAAACTTAATAATACTCAAGTCGCTGGTGTATTTCTGGATCAAACAACACTCAGATTTCAGTCTTCATAAGTATGATAAGTATGAGGAACTTTGCTCCAGATGACATTGAATTGAAACTTAATAATACTCAATTCGCTGGTGTATTTCTGGATCAAACGACACTCAGATTTCACTCTTCATACGGTTAACCTGTTAGGTGAGATAAAAAATGCCTTTTGTAACTCTGAAGACAATTTGAGCATGATTACTAGCTAAGTAGAACAGCATTATCTCTTGAGAAATATTTGATTTTTTTTACTGTATTCAAAATTCACAAGCTTCCTTATAAACATGTAACCTTCATGTCGCCGCGATGAATCGATCCTGCGATGAATTGTGCGCGATGAATTGTTCCACGATGAATTGTGCGCGACGAATTGAAGCAGAACCCACTTTCATATTTATTATTATTACATTTAATAAATTTAATGAATTTTTAAGTTTAATAGTTTTTTTGGGGGGGCAACCTGTATATATTTTACTTTTTATATCAGGTTGCCATGATTTTATATAAATTTGAAAGTTCGTCTATCGGTTTCTGATAAAAAAATATAAAAGCTTTTAAAATGTGGTAAGGAAATTTAAATTCTGGAGAAAGGCCATTAAACTTCAAATATTAAAAATTATTGTTTCATAAAGAATCTTCTTGAATGTAAATGGATACAATGTATATTTTTAGCCCGAATAACACCAGGTCCATACCAAAATTTAAAAACCGATTTTTTTTCTTGTGTGTGTGTTTGTGTGATTTCCCTCATAAAAAAATTATAGTGAATTCTTTCACATGAAAATGTTAACATTTTTAAACGTACATACAAATACATGTATGTACGTATGAATGCTTTTTAAAAATAAAACCTTACATGTATATTCACATATTTGCTTCCATGTTGTTACGTCTGATTTAACAAAAAAATTATAAGTATGTAATATATAAATACATAATATAAATATATAAATAGGCTTTTTATGTAACTAATACAAATTAACAATGAAATAAACACGATATAGCAAAAATGACTCGATCAACTTCAATGTACTTTACCATAAACAGAAATATTAATAAAACGGGGATAAGAACGTGGCCTGATTTTTTTATTTCGATCGGTGGCCTGAGTAATTAAAGAACAAAGTTCTAATGTAAATCCTGTGATAATCCTGCGTTTCTGGCACATGCATCGACCGCGGGGACAACCAATTGATAAAGTAGTTGATCTCTTCTATGAATTTTCACTTGACGTATGTACTTTAACATATGTCGCTTAAGCATGCCTAAGAAAATTGTTATTTGATTCGTTCATCAACATTAATTGTTTATTAAAAATTAACTCGAAGGAATCATTGATTCCAAAACGCTTAGATTTACATCGTTTTTTAAGTTTACAATAAGTTCTGTATAACTTTTTAAAAATAAAACTGTACGAATTACAATCACGCACGCTATCCGTTGGAAACGTGATTGGTGTTTTCTATTTTTTTGTTGTATGCATAATTAGGTAGCTTCCATAAGAAAAATTAAGAAGCTATCTATTGCAGCCGTTCGGAGGGAAGAAATTACGGAAAATGCATGATCATGACCCTTAGTCCCCAAAATCACTCCCTGTTCAAATTTTGATATATAAATATAGATATACACGATTTTGTCATGCGATAGCACTCATATTTATGAACCGATTTAGATGCAACTGAACTTGTCTACAGTACTTAACAAGATTTCGACTCGGTTCGTTGCAAGCTTAATTTGCCATCTTGTTTCAAAGTGGCAATCACTTAAATATATTTCAAATTCAAGAAGATGTACAAAAAGTTAGATATCCAAAAGATTTTTTGCTTTAAGTGTTAGACCTTCATACAAGGCTTCAGGATAATTTTTCCTTTCACCTCTATCTCAAAAAATGTGATTGGTACAAATCGATTAGTAGTTAGTGCTTAAATTTGGCTTAAGGTAGGATTTGCATATAGGAATCGTAACAAGCGTTCACATTTCAATAGTGACATCTAATTTTGATTCATATTTGGGTTTGTCAGTAAATTGTACCTTCGGATACCAAAGGAGAAGTTATTCGGTCTAGTAGTTTAGGAATTATGCACGTTAAAGTTTGGTACCCTTAATGTTAATTTCATTCTCACTCGTTCAAAACAGATTGCAATGAGAGTAGTTGTTTAACCCTTTCAGGGGCAGTGGTATGTTTATGAAACCACTTAATTTTAATTCCCAAACGAAACAATGGCATCAGAATTTTGCTAAAATCTTTCCTATTGAACATGTATTAGATTTTTTGCCTTTTTCATATTTAAAAATAAATTTCTACGTTAATTCCGGTGCCAGTCATTTATTTCAACATTTTAGTACTGAAAATACTTTGTCCTGAAATGGTTAAGAAGTACTCAAACACTTTATTGCAGAATGAGCAGTAATTTTAGATTCGCACATTTGAAGCTTTTAGAAATCGATTTCTTCCAAAAAGCACATGAATTACAATACGATTCTTTTCGCAACATATATTCATAATACATAATAGGTGTTTCGGTTAATAATGTCGATTTTTCTAAGAGATAACGTTACTAATACATTTGTAAGTATAGACTAGTAAAATCTATGATGTTTTGGAGAGTAAACATACGCCATCAACATTCAGTTTGTTATTAATTGACATTGTACAAAAAACATAGTTTTTCATAGCTTTGAATATGTCGAATTTTGAACGAGAGAAAAAAAGTTTTGTGTCAACCTTTTTTCAGAACCCTTCGTCAGTTCTTTCGAAGAAGCCAAAAATTGGGTCGATTCATGGATTTGCTACAAAAGGTTACGTAGTTAGAGTTATTTTATGGACACGTTATCCATATCTTGCCAGAAAGATGGCAAAAAGTCATACGTTGGACAATACTTTGATTAATAAGGTAATTAAATTGTTTTTGGAAATAAGCGCTCAAATTATTGCGAAAAATCGGTATTATTATCCGAAACATCTATTATAGTTTTGAAATTAGTTTTCATAAGATGCACGTGAGTACATAAGATGTATGCATATTAATGTGTGAAGCAGAAAGGGTTCTATATCTATGCACTGAAGTAGTTAATGAATTAAGCAACTAGAATTCAGCCTCAAGATAATTAAAAAATTAAAATGCATTTATTAATCTTATCTGCTATCACGACTAAATAAAATCTACCAATGCAAATTTTATTCACCTTTTTAAACTAAATTAAAAACTAAATTTTTCTTTTATCATTAGAATAACAAGTAATCCCCACTGCATTTGGAATTCTTTTACATAAACAAACATCAATCAAATGTCATGATTTTCATATTAAAAAATGCTCATATTAAAAAACCCGGAAAGCAGTTTTTTCAAAACTTTAACCTTATTCAACGTTTCGGTAATTACAAAATGATGTGTGATCTTTATATAAGTTTCGTAATGAAAACTTTTTTAATTATATTCTCTGTAACATTAATAAATACAATTTTGAATCAAACATTTTATTTAAATTTAAATTAAACCCAGAAAATATATATGAGAAATTATTATATAATAAAACAAACAATTCTTTTATCGACATTGTTTGATTAATTTCGTATTCCTGTTAAATCTGTCTTATGGACAGCTTATAAAACTATACAATGGGATTAGCAAGCTGCGTAACATAGTGATTTCCACTACATTTTGTTTTTCTCTTGTTCAGAAAACATGTTCGAAGAGTGTCTTTGTATGTTTTTTTTAACATACTTTGTTTAATACATATTACCATTATGCACTCTCACAGTCACAATGTAAATGAGAATTATCTTTATATCTTTGGCCCTCAATAAATCTTAAAAAGTTACGCTGCTTACACAGTCGTGAGAAAATGAATTAAAAAGAAGTAAAATTGTTTTTAAAAAACTATTTTATAAGCATTTATTGTTAATCTTAAAAATCCCGCCTAAATTCATGAGTGCAATTCATGGTGTTCCACAAAAATGTCGTTCCAATACTTAGCGTGGGCAGTGGACTCGATTATAAAAAAATCACTGCTTTTTTTATGCTTCATAGAAAGCGCAAATAAATTTATAAGGATATTTAAAAAAAAAAAAATCTGTTTTGTTTCTTTTATAACACGAGCAGGAAAGATCGAACTATGCCCAGTCAAAATTAATCTTGAGTTCAAATATCATGACCTATGACCAAAATGATCCACTAATCAAATTTTCTCGAACATGTGACCAAGCCCAATTGGCTTCTCGTGTCCGAAACTCGTAGGATATAAAATTTAGTCAAATTAGTCTGAGCCGTTTTTTTAGATAAAATTAGCTTGACCCACACTGACCCAAAAATGACCCACTAATGGAATTTTCTCGGACATGTGATCTAGCCCAATGATTTTCTCGTGCCCGAAACCCGTAGGATACAAAATTTAATCAAAATCGTTCGAGACGTTTTTTAGAAAAAATTAACTTGACCCGTGTTGACCCAAAAATGACCCACTAATCGAAAGTTTTCGAACATGTGACCCAGCCCAATAGACTTCTCATGTGCGAAAATGGTAGTCGTGCAAAATTTAGTCACAATCGTTTGAACCGTTTTTCTTGACCCTGCCCCATGATGACCCAAAATGACCCACTAATCGAATTTCACTAATATGTGACCTAGCCCAATGGTTTTCTGGTTCCCCAAAATGGTATGATGCAAAATTTCGTCAAAATCATTAGAGCCGTTTTTAAGATAAAATGTGCATTTGTATATATAACCACACACACGCACACACACAAGATTTGCTCGTGTTAGAATATATATGATAATGATACGGCAACAGTAAAGAAAAAACCCATTATTTAAACTATCTATTCAGTATATCTAAATTGTTTCCAAACGTATAATTATAATTTAATATTTAACAGTTGATTAATTAAAGAATACATAAAAAATTATTACTCTTAATTTTTAATATTTTCTACTTTAAACTGTTTAAAATATTTCATTGCTGTGGTTTCAGAGACAATTGGAGCGTAGTTAGACGCATAATCAAGTCTATTGTTTTTGTAACTTGTATACAGGGTGATCCTGAATTCATGATACAAACTTTAAGGGTTTGTACAGGACACTGTAACAAACAATTTTTGTATAGGAAAACAGGATTGGAAATCTATTTATATAGTCAAAAATACAGGGCGTCTCACTCCAATTAGAAGTCGCCTTTTCGTTCATAATCTTAATAGTAGTAAAGATAAACGAAATCCTTACAATATGCTTACAATTCATAAAAAGATGAGCCTGTTGCGAATTTTGTTGAAATATCTTCACTACTGTTAAAGTTATGAACGAA
Organism: Maratus michaelseni; assembly: GCA_963931845.1. Taxonomy (NCBI): domain Eukaryota; kingdom Metazoa; phylum Arthropoda; class Arachnida; order Araneae; family Salticidae; genus Maratus; species Maratus michaelseni. Next base: position 110,158,277 of record OZ007598.1, on the reverse strand, counting down.
AACGCGACTTCGGATTGGAGTAAGATTGGAGTATTTTTGACTATATAAATGAATTTTGGACCCTGGTTTCCTGTACAATAAATGATTTTTTACAGTATTTATAGTGGGTTGGTACAGGACACTGTAAAAATAATTTTCCATGTAACGGAATTCTTTTGAGTGTCTCTGTGACTAAACACAGAGATATGTTAAAATATACACACTTCATTTTTAATATCAAACATGCTACAGCGAACCTCAATTGCATGGCAATGCGAGTATATTTCCGTGAAATAGAGCACGAAAATACGGCAGACAGACAAATCGAATTCGTAACCACTTTTTAGCAATGTTCGAAAGTGTTAAAAATGAAAAAATATATATTTTTTAAAACATGCTGTCATTGATTTTATTTAATATCTATCGTTTCGGTAGGCAGGAAGGTAAAAGTTACACAACAAATGACTGAGTAAAGTCATAAGAATGAAAACAAACATCTAAATTTGGTAAAATTTTAGAGAAAAAAAATTATTTTCGTAAATTAACAAAGTTTGAGAAAATGCATTAGAAATATGGAGAATGGTTAATTTCCGTGTTTTTTAAAGAGTGTATAAAGGAACTCATAAAAAAAATGCCGCCTAAATCAAAAGTTAACTCTATTACTATTTCTCAAACTTTGGTTAACGTCCAACAGTATTTTTCGTAAAATCAATATTGAAACACCTTTTCTCTCAATGGTTGTTTGTAATTTCCCCAAACGAAGATTTTTTTTTTTACCCTTAAAGAATCCTAAACTAACAACCCACAGCGGTTTTTTTTTTTTTTTAAAGATTTTCTTCATTGATTTTGATTTATTAAATTTAAGAGGGATGTAGAAGCATAAAGTTGTCTTTAATAAAATCTTAAATTATTTCCAAAAAATCACATTACATTCATTACCTATATGGAAAAATCATTTGCGGTGTATTTTCATGATGTTTTACTATTTCAATATATTGAAAATTGATATATATATATATATATATATATATATATCACTGAGGTATATATATATCATTGATGCTGTACTAGATATTTACTATAGAATATGGTTTGAATAACTTTCAACGTTCATTTATAGGGAGACACAAAAAATTCGCTTACAGTTCGGTTTAAATCTAACAATTTTTTTTAACTATTACTTCGTGTGCATAAATTCTATTGATCATACACAGGACTGCACTAAAGATCTGAAGTACATTTCCGTTTATTGGTGGAAATTGCTGAAAGGGAACTTTTAACTGTGCTTATATGCTTCTTAACTGAAACTACTGGCAGCAAAGTTGGCTGAATTTTTTCCGTTCAGTTAGTAGATTTTCCGTTTTGAGAGATAAAATAATGAAAAATTCAGTTTCAAGAAGCGGTAACTTTCCATTACGCTCTCAGAAATACTTCCTTCAAATTACGGAAATATTCCTGGCAGCACTGCGAGGAAAGGAAATTTTCCGTTTTGAATAATCTCGGTTTTAAATAATTACATATCTCTTTATGCTGTCATCTGTACACTATTACGGTAGTATTTATTATTTAATTTTCTTCAAGAATATTTTCTTGGGCTCGAACTAGGGATGTCAGTTCCTTGAGTCAAGTGGCTTGTGGTAAGGCCAGCGGGCGCTTGGTTGAATAACAGTTTGAAACGATGATACGGGATTTCTTAAAATGGAAACTTGGAACTTAAACAATTTGGGGTTTAGAAACATGGTAATTTTGAAGTTAATTGCGGGGAGATTTCGTTATGAGATGATGGTTGATGTTTTAAAACTTTAGTATCAATAGAGGATAAACACATGGATTATATATTCTTAATTTGGTTATTAGATGTAAAATATGAATATTATATTTCGAATTAAAATCGATAAGAAATGTTAACTTTTTGAGAAAATCATTTTTCATACTATTATATATTTTTTAAATGTGTTCGTTTAGAATATATTTTCAGTGCGAGTACATTTTTTATCTTAAAAAAATAAATTGCAAATAATTTTAAAGTAATAAGAAAATTAATTGTATTTTTTTTTTAATTCGAAAGCATTATTTTTGTTTGTTGCTTTTTGAGTAAAATCGATTTTTTTTTTCATTTAATTTAACTATAATATATATATATATATATATATATATTAATTTGTTTGGTTGGAATATATTTTAAGTGCGAATATTTTTTATAACTTAAAAAAAATTGCAAATAAATTTAAATGAATGGGAAAATTAATTGTTACTTTTTTTTTAATTCGAAAGCACTATTTTGTTGTTGTTTTAAATAAACTCAAAATTTTAAATCATTGAATTTTTAGTATTTCTGTGCAGCAACATGTCAGTTTTTTAAACATTGAAAATGAATATGCAGCAGATAACGGAATATCTGCATTGGCACCTTTCGTCTGCGTCGTCCCGTTGTTTTCAGGAAATATGAGGAAATCTTCTGTTTTTTAACAGAAAATGACTTTTTGCCGTGAAGAGGGATTTTTTCTGTGAAATTCAGGGAAAAAAATACTCGTGTATTTCAGATTATTTTTAATAGCGTGTAGCATTTATACACATCTATCATAAAAAGACTGCACAAAATAATTCGAATATTTTCCTGACTATTCATGGTACGAGGGGCAGTCGGAAAATAAGTTTCCCCTGGCGACTGTGCATGGAGGTGTGTATGAAAGACAAAAAATGTAATGAGACATTAAAGATAAAACATAACTTTATTTTTCCACATAAGTACCAAGTACATTGAGACATTTGTCATACCGCTTTATAAGCTTCAAAAAGCCCTCCAGGAAAAAATCAGGGCTTTGCATACGAACGAAGCGTTGAACGGCTATATGCGAAAGACGACACAGCAGATAAAAGCGAACGTGCAAGACATCGATACCATTGGGTAGAGGTCGACCGCGATCAAGCAGATGGCGCTGTTGCAGTGCCTGCGCAGATGGCGCTGTGGACTGCAAACAGCGCACTGCAAACCTCCGTCCACAGTCGCCAGGGGAAACTTATTTTCCGACTGCCCCTCGTAATTGCTGTAATTGAATTTTGAAATTTGCTATGCGTTTTTCAAATTGTTTACTTAGACATGGGTAAAGGTAGTAGAGCTTCAGCCTTTGGGTGGGCCTCCCAAACTATTTGAACTTGTTTAACTTAGACATAATATTTCACCTTAATAAACTGTAAAGATTTGTTACAGTACTCTGAATGGGTTGGAAAGTGTTTCATAATGTATGTTTGACGCATATATTTTCGTTCTTGGTCTTTCTTTGCATAATTATATCATTGAATATTTTTAAAGTCAACCAATTTATAAAGATACACGAAACGTTTTATTACTGTAATTTTCAAGTAAAATGGCTTTGAGATTTTGTATGTTTCAGAAATAAAACCTTGTATAATTTCTACTATTCATTTTTAACTCTTTTCAGCTTAATTAAATAGTGTTTTTAAATTCGGTTTGTCTGGCCGCCTCACCGTTCTCGAATTGCAATGTAATTTTCATATGTTATTAAGGTTTACTATAGAATGTTCCCTATTGTAAATAACTGTATCTTTCATAGATCATTTACAGAGACACACAAATAATTCCATTACATTACGGTCTATGGAAAAGTCATCTGTGGTACATTTTAATCATGTTACGATAATTCAAACATAATGACATTGAAATGCATCATTTAGGCGAACTACAACATGTTTTTTATAGTACATAGAAAAAGTAGCATTTATAAATCGTTTACTGGGACGCACAAAAATATGCTGTTAAATTATGATCTAGTGGGGAAATGCGTTTTCGGCGAATTTTAATGATGTTATGTACGAGGGAAAATAATTAAATAAGTCACAAAAGATAATTAAATAATAACTTACAGTGATATTCACTTCAAAATTATTTTTATTTCTCAACATATTCTCCACCAATATTTATGCACTTATATCACCATTTTATCAGTGCCATAACACCAGCTGCATAACATTCTTTGGGTTGCGGTCTCAGCCACATTAGGAATTCAAGTTGAATATTTTCAACATCTGTGAACATCATCTTGCTTTTAAGATGGATTTTTAGTAGACTAAACAGATGAAAATTGCTTGGTGCTAGTTCGAAGCTTTATGTTGGATGTTGAAGAAGTTACAAGATGATGTTCACAGATGATGAAAATAAGATTCAATTTGAAGTCCTAATGTGGCTGAGACAGCAACCAAAAAAATTGTATGCAGCTGGTGTTGGCGCACTGATAAAATGGAGGTATAAGTGCATAAATATTGGTGGAGAATATGTTGAGAAATAAAAATAGTTTTGAAGTGAATATCATTGTAAGTTATTTAATTACCTTTTGTGACTTACTTAATGACTTTCCCTCGTACTTCAAATATAATGAAATTGATATGGATCCCTATGATCACTATACAACACGCTTTCTATCGATTATAAATGGCACAACATTTATCGTTCATTTACACGGACACTGAAAAAAAATCGGTTTTAGAATGTAATATGTTTAATTATCGCTGGACTTGCGTTTTTGTCTGTGGTATATGTTTTAAAACTTAACTATTTTTTAGCATATTAGGTAGAGTGTGTATACATTCTATAGATCACTTATAAGGCTGCATGAAATAATTCGAACCTATTACCGGATATGGACAGCATTTGTACAAAACACATTTTACTTCATTATGCATTTTAAATTAATTAATTTAATAAATAAAATAAATTTAATTAATTAATTAAATTAAATTTCATTGTAGTGAAAAATGAAATTTTTAACAATATTCTGTTAGTGTTGGAAAGCGTTTCATTACCTATGAGTGATTTTTCGTTCTTGTCTAAATTGCAGAAGATTTGTCATTAATATTTCCCCAACTCTGCGAACACCATTATGATATTTTCTTCTTTCAACCCTATATATTTATTTTAAATTCAGTCTTAACTTTTGAATTTAATTCGATTTCGTGGAAAGAATGAGATTTTCTTAAACTGTTTAATCAAAGCTAAATAAGAGAAGAGATTTTTTTTTTCCGTCTTAAATTTAACGAATCAAAATCGATATAGAAATCGATTTTCGAAAAGACTTTAGATTGTTAGTTTAGGATTCTTTAATTAAACTATCTCTCTCTCTCTCTCTCTCTCTCTCTCTCTATATATATATATATATATATACAGGGTGTAACTGAAATGCTTCAACAAACTTTGAGGGAGGATAGTACTCATGAAGACGAACAAAAAATGCAATGGAACATGGGATCGCAAATGACGTTTAACCCCTTCAGGGGCAGTGGTATGTTTATGAAAGCGCTTAATTTTAATTCCAAAACGCACCAGATGGCACCAGAATTTTGCTAAAATCTTTTCCATTTAATAAGTATGTGAAATATAGCCTTTTTTCTTATTTACAAACAATTTTTTTTATAAATTCCGGTGCCAGTCATTTATTTCAACATTTTAGTACTAAAAGTAGTTTGCCCCTAAAAGGCTTAAAGGATACAAATAGAGAAAATGCGTCCGAAAATGGACTGGCACCGGAATTTACAAAAAAATTGTTTGTAAATAAGAAAAAGGCTATATTTCACATAAATATTAAATGGAAAAGATTTTAGCAAAATTCTGGTGCCATTGTGGCGTTTTGGAATTAAAATTAAGTGGTTTTTTAGACATACCACTGTCCCTGAAAAGGTTAAATGTCATTTGCGACCCAAAATGTCAAAAGGGTTAAATGTCATTTATATATATATATATATATATATATATATATATATATATCTTCTTTTTAAGAAATTACAAAGAAACACTGGGAGTAATCTTTTTTTTAGTAAAGGCTTTAACAATATTATATTTAGTCTAACTAAATAATGTGTGGAACAAATAAATGCATTTTACCTTTAATGCATACGATATTCGATCTTCAAGATTTTGGTCAATCTAGAAACGTCACTTTAGTACACAGAAGAATCAATCCTTCCCCCCAGCCCTATTTATACGGTACTTTGATTTCCGTAGAATCCTTCAGATATTTGATAAAAAATCAATTTTTAGGAATCCAAACACCATGGGTATTAAAGTCACTTCTTCGAAACTACTTTAGTAATGAGAAAGTTAAATATAAGAAAATAATATAGAGAAATAAAGAATTGAAAAATAACTTACATGGTATAAATAAGAAAACCTCACAGGACCAAGAATTGACTTTGGAGATTTTTTTCTTGTACAGCGAAACTTTAGTTATACGGACTAATATGTTTTTGACATAATCCGTATATGTAGAAATCCGGATAATTCGAGAAATCATAAACTAGGACGAAAAATCACGTATCTTTCAAGCATAGATTATGAACTAGTTTCCATCTCTAGCAGAATATTATTAAAAAATTTCCTTTTTCAATAATATTGATTTTTGATACATTTTTTTATTGATTGATTTTTGATACAATGAAGTGATATATCTAAATAAGCAACCTTAATAAAATGCAGTGGAAACTTAATTTCTCCATAGATCATTATTTAACGAAATCCTCTTGTGTGTACCTGTAAATGTTCTATAAACGCTATTTCACTTTAATTTTTAAGGCGGAAATTCTACAGTGATCATTATTAACATGTAAAAGTTACATGTCAATCCGAGTATATTTACGAACGTTAGAACACGGCCAGACTGATAGATGGACCAACGGCGAGACAAACAGACAATCCGAAGTCATAAACATTTTTCACCTATGTTGAATTGTGTTAAAAAGATTATGTTGTAAAATAAAACAATCTCTAAAACCTAATTGTTAATAAAAATTTATACATGCAATGGATGTAAATTAATCCTTCCTTTTAATACGATCATTTTTACTGCAAACAATTAAAACAAAATAGGTACATATCATATATATTATTTCTGTTGCCAACATCCCTTTTTCTATGCATTTCCGAAACTCACAACAACGAATGATATATCACTCGAAATGTTTTTGAATCGGCTTCTGACTTAGTATATTCACATTTCGTTAAAACATGTTTTTTGATTAAAAATTGCAGTTAATTAAAAATTAAATTAGCATTGTTTTCATAATTGAAAAGAAAGGTTTTTCTCAAATCAATGTTGCCTCGAAAATAAAATGCCACATTATATCGTTCTCAACAATGATTATAAAAAACAAATAGTACAAAAAAGATCAAGTATGATTTCTCCGCACGGGTTTATTTTATATTAAGGGTTAAACAGCAAAATTGAAATAGAATTTTTTTAAAGAAAAAGACACCACCCATCGATCGAGGCAGTGGTATTTCACGTGTAGAATAAAAGGTATACTTTGTTGTATTAGATTAAATTTTATTTTAAATGCATTAAATTTACTTTTCTTTGTTTTATGTTTTTCAACAAGCGGATGACGTCATATTCTAAAGCAGTTAAAATGCGATTATTAATTTTTTTATTTACGCGTGCATTTTGCTATCTTCGATCAGTTTTTAGTGTAACTTTGATGGAATAAATGAGACGATATTCTAGCTTGATTAATGTTGTTTGCAGATATTTTAATCTTTAATTTTTCTCTAGAAGTTTAAACCTGCATCTAAAAAACATTAGATATTGCCAAAAATTATTAGGCTGCAGTACGAAATTCTCGCACAAGGCCACTAGTATATATTTATTAAGGAACAAACTGAGCTGTGAGTTTTTGGTTTCGTCAACAGCGGTATGTTTGGAAAGGCCTTTTCATGAGTATTAAGGAAAATATAGTAATTCTCCGCCCGAATATAAACATTCACCAGATAAGGGTTAATTTCTTCCGTGGCTTCATGCATAATGAAAAAAAAATTAATACATCCCGTCCCTGCAAGATTGGTATCGATGAAAATGTCTTGTCATGAGAATCAAGAAAAATATAGAAACTATCTGCGCGAATCCAACCGTTTGCGAGATACTGGCGAATTTGTTCTGAGAACTCATGCATACAGAAATGTAAAAAATAAATCGATCCGATTTCGTCAACAATGGTATCGTTGGAAAAATCCATGAGAGTAAAAGCAATACAGAAACTACCCAGCCGAAACCAACCGTACATAAGATATAAATCAATTTCTTCTGTTACTTCATACATATATAAAAAAAAAAAAGAAAAAAAAAACGATTACGTTAAAAGTGGTACCGTTAGAAGTCTATGAGAATTAACTAACGACTAACTAACAAGATTAGAACGAGGCTGTAGTTTTCGCTGCTGCTGGCATAGAACTAGGAACATTCCTAGTTATATGGCTGATGGTGTATCCTGCTTGCTTTTGTATTTTGTTTCTTTGTGTTGCCGTCGCGAATGAAATCGTACCATATCTCGTAAACAGTTAAAATACACGAGTTACTATAGAAGCTTTCCTTTTCTGAAATCTATATATGTATATAAATCAGTGTTTGGATGTACGTTTGTTATACAAATCTACATTTTTTAGACCGATTTAAACGAAACTGCATAAACATACGTTGTAGAACCGGAGTAAAATTATTGGTTACTGGGCAACTTCTTCCCCCTTTTAATCCACTTGCCATAGTTTATCTTTTTACAAATCTCTTTTTTTTTTCTAGTGTCATTTTATTTATTTCCTATGGTCACACCGTATAAAAAGGCACATGAAATTAAAAAAGAATATCTTAACACGTGTACTTTATTGTTATAAACTAATAAAAATTTAGACATTTAAAATATATTCACAAAATTCTAAAGAACTTTTGAAATATTTATTTCATTTTGAATATGTTTATTTCATATTCTGCAGTTAAAATATATTTTCAAAGCAAATCCACACAATCTTTTCATGGAAAACTCAGTAAGCCAGTTTACATTCAGCTATTAGGATATCGATTTACCTATGTAAAAATAAACTTGCCAATATTTCACTACAAATGAATTTATTCGCATAAATTTGACTCGATCAAGTTGTTTAAAGATTTTTTTTTTTTTAATCTTTCAAAAGCTACCCAATTTCAATCGATATTTCATGAGTGTTAAAGAACATCCCCCCTCCCCCCAAAATAAATAAATAAATAAATAAATAAATAATAATAATAAATAATAATAATAATAATAATAATAATAATAATAATAATAAATAAATAAATAAATAAATAAGATATAATAATATAAATAAATAAATAAATAAATAAAATATAATAAAATAAATAAATAAATAAAATAAAATAAAAAATATGTCTCTTAATCGCAAAATAATACCGTAATTTCCGGCGTATAATCCGCGGATCAAACAATTCTTTTTCAACCCAGAAATTTTATATAATAATTCAAGTCAAATATTTACAGTGATCAAGAAAGTTACATTTTATAATATAAAATTTCTGGGTCGAAAAACGATTGTTTGATCCTCGGAATATACGCCGGAAATTACGGTACATTTAAGAGTAAATTGACATATTAAACATATGAAGTTATTTTTCAAATTGTTCACAAAGCGTAAAACCGACAGAGTGCAAAATTGTCCTGACCGGGGATCGAACCCGGATACTTTGTAATAACGCCCAAACGCTCTACCATTGAGCTACGAGGACGATACCCTTTCTGGCATTTCTCACTCTAATATGTCGGAAAGGCTGCAACTTGCAGCACGAGATGGAAAAGTCTCTAAGAGCACACAACCTTTCTTGCAATATAAGACGAAACTAAACCCAGCATAGGTAAACACATAATTTGAATTAATTTTTCAATTAATTTTCTGCTGAAAATTAACTGAAAAATTTATTCAAATTATGTAAATTGACATGTTATATCAAACTTCCTTTACAGAAATAGATAAAACGAAATGTGATTTTACAAATGTCAATATTCCACAAAAGGATTTTATAGAATACAGTAAAGTTGTTCCTAAACAAATGAAAAAAAAATAACAAATTATAACGCATAAAATCATTATATACACTAAAAAGAACTGATTTTTCAAATGTTTCGGACATTTAAAAATACTAGCTTATTAGTTTGTTAAATGAGTATGAATATAATAATTATGCGCATAAATAGAAAAAAGTATGAAAAATTACATGGAAAATGTGCAGAAAAATATGTAAAAAAATATGTAGCATACTTTACAAATAAATCAAAACAGTAATTTATATTGAGTGAGTTTATTATTTAAACCTCTTTAGCATGCTTCTGAATTTTAAATATTTTTATGAATTGTTTCATATTCTATATTATTAGTCGTTTTTTAAACAGAAATTAAATAAAGCAGTCAAGAAATGGTATTTAATAACTTTTTATTGTCGTCAAAAAATAATGAATAACACCGCAGTTCTATTATACATAATTTGGTCAACATATTTTTTAGGTAATATACAGGGTGTTTCTAAACTCATTGTACAAACTTTAATGGTAGGTAGAGCACACAGTAACAATCATTTATTGTATAGGAATGTATGGGACCAAGTGACGCATTAAGGTAAAACACCAGGGGGGCAATTAGGCCCCTTTTTCAATTTTCAAAATTTCTCATTCATACCAGAGAATTTTTATGCTATCCTTTTCTTGACATTTCATAATTACTTAATAATAAAATTCTTCTTTGAAAATTTTTGGTATGAAATCAAAATTTTTTTAATTGAAAATAGAAATTTTTTGAAATAGAAATGGAGTTTTTGGTTGATTTCACTGGCGGTAGAGGGCAGTAAGTTACTGGTCGCCGTTCAATACCATGCATTCAAGTAGAGAAATCGCCATTTTTAATTGTGCTATCGTTCGTCATGGAAGACTTTACATATGCCGAAAAAGCCGACATGCATTTCATGTATGGTCGTGCAAATGGCAACGCCAGGGCTGCCTTACGAATGTATCAGGAGCAGTTTTCTCGCAGAAGAATGCCTGATCATAGAATGTTTCAGCGCTTACACCGTCAGCTTTCTGAAACAGGTTCTTTCCACGCCACCAGACAGGAGACTGGGCGAGAAAGAGCTGTGCGCAGTGCAAGCCTGGAAGAAATTATTTTGAATTTTGTGAGTGAAAGGCCCGAATCAAGTACAAGAGCTGTTGCACGGAATTTAGGAGTGTGTCATCCGACCGTTTGGAAAGTGTTAAATGAAAATCGATTTCATCCCTTCCGTTTTCAACGTGTTCAAAATTTGAATCCGGTAGACTATCTTCTGCGGTTGAACTTTTGCCAGTGGGTTTTGCAGCAACATGTATTGCAGTCAGACTTTACTGCTCATATTCTATTTACAGATGAGGCAGTATTTACACTCGAGGGTGTATTTAATGCGCACAATTTCCATCTTTCGGCAACCAATAATCCACATGCAACGCGGCCACATGGTTATCAACAACGATTTTCTGTGAATTTATGGGCGGGTATTGTTAATAATTATTTGATTGGCCCATACCTACTGCCAAAGAGGCTGGATGGTCGCTGTTACCTTACTTTTTTGCAACAGGTTTTACCAGAACTGCTGCAAGATGTTCCGATCGCCATTCGTAACCGGATGTGGTTTCAACATGATGGAGCGCCCATGCACTTCACCACTGATGTGCGCAGTTACCTGAATGCCACATTTGGGACGCGATGGATTGGGCGTGGTGGACCAGTTCCTTGGCCACCGCGATCTCCCGATTTATCGAGCCTTGATTTCTTTTTATGGGGACATCGAAAGAGTCTTGTTTATGAGACTCCAGTTGACTAAGACGAAAATCTAGTATCTCGCATATCCGAAGCTGCTGCACGTGTGCGGGAAATGCCTGACATCTTTAGAAGTGTACGCCAATCGTTCCACCGACGCTGCGAAGCATGTATCACAGTTGGTGAGCGCAATTTTGAACACTTATTGTAATATTATTGTATGCATTATTATTTACTTGTAAACTACATTGTAAATAAACATTTTATCTTTTTTATTCATGTATTTCGTTTGATAAGTTTGCCAGTTTTGCGCTTTTTTTAATTCAAACATTTCGATTTCATACCAAAAAATTTCAAAGAAGAATTTTATTGTTAAGTAATTATGCAATGTCAACAAAAGGGTAGCATAAAAATTTTCTAGTATGAATGAGAAATTTTGAAAATTAAAAAAGGGGCCTAATTGCCCCCCTGGTGTTTTACCTTAATGCGTCACTTGGTCCCATACATTCCTATACAATAAATGATTGTTACTGTGTGCTCTACCTACTCTTAAAGTTTGTACCATGAGTTTTTAAAAAAAACACCCTGTATATTAGTAGAATTACATTATTTAATAAGTAAACACTGGTAAATGAGGAGAGCAGAGGTTACTAATTTTCTCTAATGAGTATTTCTTAAGTTTTGAAATTTCAACAAATACTTCGAAAAAAATATTAAAAGCATGTAAAATAACAAGTATTTGCATATTGATACAAAGTATAATATACTTTAAAATATGATTCTAAATTTATAGCTATATTACAAAATAAACCACTTTATTTTATCAAGAAATATATTCTCAAAATTCTAAAGGGAGATCAATATTCCATTGCATATTCTACAGTAAACGGAGATTTCCAGAGCAAATCATCATAAACTGATAGGTGCTAAGTTTTACCCATTCTTTCTACCACTCTTTTTGGCAAAATCTTATGTTTAAATAAGCCAAATGTAATGGTTCAAATCTAGTTGTAAACAAAACCGTAAAAGTTGGCAGTTTTGTAAACTTTTTATGAAAATCTCTTCTGCCCCTTTACGTAATTTTACGTTCAGTTTGTAGTATTATATTGTTTCTTTTGCGTTATAATGTCGATTTACATGGGCAAAAATATAAGGTTTTACCGTTTTCGCATACTGCGTCTCTCCGCATAAATCGGAATGTATCAAATATTTTTTTTCAGTCTCGTTTTTTTTATGAATATTTAAAAGCCATCGAATTTTCCGTTTCAATTTCGTAGGTCTTGCTACTTAAAGAACCCATTAAAAAAGGAAAATTTCTTTCTCAAGAAGAAAACATAAAATTTGTGAATAAAGTAACTTGATTTTGTAAATTTATTTTACATAAAATCCATAAAAGTTTGTGATTTTACAAATTACTCTTTCGACGAGATGATTTTGTAGAATAGTGTAATGTGGTTTCAAAACAAATACAAAGGCAATTATGTATAATGACATTTATTGTAGAATAAATTAATGTGATTTTGAAAAAGTATTTGAACACTTAAAAAATATACTGCTTTGTCAGTTCATGAAATATGACATGGTTGATGATCACATCAGGGTTGTCAGTTTGGCCTTTTTTTAAATTCAGAATTTCCAAAGTCATACCGGTAATTTCGAGAAAAGAATTATTACTTTGAGAAGTCAGAAAATGTCTCTCATTAAAAAAACAAAATTTATACCTATTAACCCAGGAGCAGACGCACGGGGTATGACATACCCCAGGGTGCGTATGGTTTTTACAATTGTCACCACTATTTCTCGAAAAGTAATCTACAATTTCCATTACCATAGAATTTGTAACAATTGCCTCGGACTAAATAAAGTGACGATTATTAATTGTATTTAGTGGTGACAATGTAAAAACCACTGGATTAATTTTAACACATTTATTCAAATTGGTAAAGAAATCATACGAGTTGTAATTTTCCAACTGGACGAAAAATGTCAGGGCCAGGATTCGAACCTGGGATCTCTTGACTGAAGCTGCCACGCTCTACCTACTGAGCTATACCGGTCGAATCTGGAGGGCATAATTCATCCAGTTAACCTTATTGATCAAAGCATCTGGTCTGATATTTTAATCAGCTCAACAGAATAGATCGTAGGTAATGGAACTCCAGAAAACGCTGGATACGTGATTACACTGGATTAATTTTAACACATTTATTCAAATTGGTAAAGAAATCATACGATTTGTAATTTTCCAACTGGACGAAAAATATCCTGGCCAGGATTCGAACCTGGGATCTCTTGGCTAAAGCTGCCACGCTCTACCTACTGAGCTATCCCGTCGAATCTGGAGGGCATAATTCATCCAGTTAACCTTATTGATCAAAGCATCTGGTCTGATATTTTAATCAGCTCAACAGAATAGATCGCAGGTAATGGAACTCCAGAAAACGCTGGATACGTGATTACACTGGATTAATTTTAACACATTTATTCAAATTGGTAAAGAAATCATACGAGTTGTAATTTTCCAACTGGACGAAAAATATCCGGGCCAGGATTCGAACCTGGGATCTCTTGGCTGAAGCTGCCACGCTCTACCTACTGAGCTATCCCGGACGAATCTGGAGGGCATAATTCATCCAGTTAACCTTATTGATCAAAGCATCTGGTCTGATATTTTAATCAGCTCAACACAATAGATCGCAGGTAATGGAACTCCAGAAAACGCTGGATACTGCTGAGATATGTCCAGCAAACTTAGCAGTTCTGTGCTGCCCCCGGGTTCATGGGAAAGAGGAATTTCTTTTGTTACTAATTTTACTATTTTTTGCAAGAATATAAGGAATAGCATAGCAGTTCCATTTTACTAAAGATCAAACGAGTTCCGCTCAAGGTGTTTGGGGCGACAGCTGGCTAAGTTTGTATCCTATTGACAAAAAAAGGTATAAGAATAAAGGAATGAAAAGACGCTGAGAGATATGCAGCCGGACGTAACTGCTGAGCACAGGTGGTCATTAAGGGTTTTAAAAGGTAGGGTATTTTAGAATGGAACTCCAGAAAACGCTGGATACGTGATTACACTGGATTAATTTTAACACATTTATTCAAATTGGTAAAGAAATCATACGATTTGTAATTTTCCAACTGGACGAAAAATATCCTGGCCAGGATTCGAACCTGGGATCTCTTGGCTAAAGCTGCCACGCTCTACCTACTGAGCTATCCCGTCGAATCTGGAGGGCATAATTCATCCAGTTAACCTTATTGATCAAAGCATCTGGTCTGATATTTTAATCAGCTCAACAGAATAGATCGCAGGTAATGGAACTCCAGAAAACGCTGGATACGTGATTACACTGGATTAATTTTAACACATTTATTCAAATTGGTAAAGAAATCATACGAGTTGTAATTTTCCAACTGGACGAAAAATATCCGGGCCAGGATTCGAACCTGGGATCTCTTGGCTGAAGCTGCCACGCTCTACCTACTGAGCTATCCCGGACGAATCTGGAGGGCATAATTCATCCAGTTAACCTTATTGATCAAAGCATCTGGTCTGATATTTTAATCAGCTCAACACAATAGATCGCAGGTAATGGAACTCCAGAAAACGCTGGATACTGCTGAGATATGTCCAGCAAACTTAGCAGTTCTGTGCTGCCCCCGGGTTCATGGGAAAGAGGAATTTCTTTTGTTACTAATTTTACTATTTTTTGCAAGAATATAAGGAATAGCATAGCAGTTCCATTTTACTAAAGATCAAACGAGTTCCGCTCAAGGTGTTTGGGGCGACAGCTGGCTAAGTTTGTATCCTATTGACAAAAAAAGGTATAAGAATAAAGGAATGAAAAGACGCTGAGAGATATGCAGCCGGACGTAACTGCTGAGCACAGGTGGTCATTAAGGGTTTTAAAAGGTAGGGTATTTTCTGTAAAGAAAAGGAATTCGAATGCACAACTTCACGTAAATTGAATAAGTACGTCACAGTAAGTTTTGTGTTCTATTGACCAGAAAAGGTATAGAGAATAAAAGAGGCGAAAGGCGTTCAGAGACTTGCAGCTGGATGAAATAGTGATGCAAAAGGGATGCCGCCTAGAAATAAGCTTTTCTATAAGATCAAAGAAACCGTCAAAGTTATGGCTTTAACACCTGATATCTTGGCCAGAGAGGGGGAAGTATTTAATGTATCCAAAATTATGGTAATGTAAAGCGAAATATGTTTATAGGAAAATCCAGTAAAATGCTGTCTTGAAATGAGGGTGAGAATGAGAAAAAAGGATTGGACGACGAGATTTAGGGGAGAAAAAAGGGTGTAAGAATTACTAAATAATTAAGTAAGAAAAAGGAGATGACCAGAGGCAAAAAGGGGAATTCGGGATAGAGAAGAGATGTTCTTAGAAGGATGATCTTGGAGTAGTGTCCTCAGGGTATTTGTAAACCGTTATTTTAGGTGTGAAATATAAGTGAACTTTTATTGTGTGAAACCGCCAACCGCCAATATCAGAAAATTGGATTTTGGACCCAATAGATGATGATGTCTACCAGATGTATAAGGGGTAAGCAGGCTTTTAATTCCGAGCAAATTACTATATTATATTTAATTATTTAAATTTATATTAATTACGCGATGAGGCATTCTCGGTAGTAAATATATTATTAAAACATACGATCGAGTTTACTGTTAAGTACGTTAAACTATGCATGATGATTTACACTTATGTATTTAAATATGTTAATCTTTTTAAATAAATTCAATTTAATCAACTTCAGTTTGCTTTTATATAAATGTTTCTTTCTTGTATATTAGATCTCGAGTGTGCTCCTGAATCTGGGATCACTTTACGTGAAACATACGGCCTAATTAATTTCAATGTAATTTAAATATATGAATTCAATATAAGATAAGGAGAACAGAAGGAGCGTACCCGAGCAATACGTGATTACACTGGATTAATTTTAACACATTTATTCAAATTTGAATAAAGAGAAAAAGAACTTTCCCAAACAGAAAGAACTTTCCGAAAAATCCAATATATTATCCATAATTTGGTGACAATATAACATTATTTTTCCGATAATATTACTTTATACTCTTTTTGGTTAAATTATTTAAAAGCTAATTTTGGTGTATCAGGTAAATATATTACTAATTAATTGTCTATACTATTCTTAGGAGTATTTTTGCATTATAACAAATATCTTCAAAGAAAACAAAAATTTTAAAAATGTGTAGGTATAAATGTATTCTAAGTCCACATGCATGCTATATATTTACATATAGAATACCTTTCTACAATATATTTTATATTTAAAGTACTTTAGACTATCTCGAAACATTTTCTCAAACTTGTACAGAAACGCTCAATACTCCATTTTATCTTTTACAGTACAGAGACATTTTCGAAGCAAATCATCATAATCGTAAAAGGAAAACTCTAACCCATTTTATATTCAGCTGAATTATAATATCACGTTACCTATACAGAAAATACATTTACTAAGTTTTCACCGCTTAGCATGCTGAATTTAAACACGTAAATCTGAATCCATAAATTTTTTTAAAGATCTTCTTACTTATTTTTTCTTCTTCAAAAAGCATCGAATTTCCATTTCAATTTCATGAGTCTTGGGCTTTAGAGACCCCGCTCAAAAGAAGAAAAGATGAATCTTGAACACAAAATATGAAATTTCAGAATAAAGTAATGTGATTTTTCAAATTTCTACAGTGAGGGACATAAAGTAATGTGGTTACATAAATTACTTTATTACATAAAACAAATTAATAGAATAAAGTTATGCAGTAGCAAATAACTCTCAAAAATGAAAATATATTGGGTCATTAGGAAAGTTTTGCGTTTTTTTCAAACCGAAGCACGGTTTCGTCTGCTTATCTTTTGCTACTGCTGATAAGGAGTGACTTTGAATGACCCAGATATGTAAATTCCGCCTTTTCTGCTTGCGTTACTTAATTCTTGCTTGTGTTGTGGTATAATTTTTGTTTCCATGGAATGGGAAACCAAAAAATTCATTTTCGATAATTATGCTCTTGTATTTCAAGAAAGGTAAATATGCTAGTAAGACCACTCGCAAAGTTTGTGATGTTCGAGATGACACAGTTCGAAGGTGGTTTGAGAAGTTTAAGCGTGGAAATTTCATCCTCGAAGATGATGCCCGCTTTTGACGACCATCATCATCTATAAAGAAGGGCTTCTTAGACGAAGCTATCAAATGATCATACACTGCACTTTTTAGAATATTAAGTCTGTGCGATAGCTTCTGAACTGTGTAACGTGCATGATAGCTTATATTAAGGTGTCCTCCTTTACAGATGATGGTCGGCCAAAGCGGCATCATCTTCGAGGCTGAAATTTCCACTCTTAAACTTCTGTAACCTCCTTTGAACTATGGCAGCTGAAACAGCACTTTTTTACACAACACAGATTTTACACAACGAACAGTCTGCTAGCATTTTCCCCTTTCTTGAAATAAAAGAGCATAATATGACGAAAATTAATTTTTTGGTTCTCCATTCTTTGCACTGCATTGAAAATAAAATATACCACAACCTAAGCAAGAACTCTGCAGTGCAAGCAGAAAAGACCAAATCTACATATCTGGGTCATTCAAGGTCACTCCTTATCAGCAGTAGAAAACTAACTAGACGAAACCGCGCTTCGGTTTGAAAAACCGAAGAACTTTCTGGATGACCCAATATGATACGAATTTTATTGTAGAATATAGTAATGATATTTTTGCGATTCAAACGCAGTGGCTTATGAGTTTGTGAAATAGAAATTTATTTGTATGATGGTACGCAGAAACGGGGAAAAATGGCACATTCTTAACGTGTCAGAAAATTTATAATACGGGAAATTATTGTTGAAATACTATTTTCAGAATTGTACATAATAAAATAAATTTGTTGTTTTTCAAAGTCAACTTTTTCCATGCTCTACATACACATTAGTTATAAAACTAAAATAAAGTAAATCTTTAAAGAAAAAGGTGTTTACCCTTCGATAACTAAACGTAATTTCTATAACGTAATTTCTATAACTAAACGTAATTTCGATAACTAAACGTAAATTTACAAACAACGTAATTTCAGGAAATTCCAACATGTGCAATGTTCGGAAAAATATCCGAATACTTTTATTCAGCCATGTATATGATCTATAGATTTGTATATATACTACATAGGATGCTAAATTTTAGTTTAGTTAGGAAACGCGTAGCACAGTTTAAAATTCTCCTTCTGGAGTCTCTGTCAATAAACGGAAATGTGTTCGCGAACTTTTGGGCTGCCCTGTATATGATCTATAGAATTTATACACACCAAGTAATAGACAAAAAGTGAGTTAAATTTAAAATCCCGTTCAGCAACTTAAAACGCACTTCCAGGAATTTTTGTTAACAGAGAGTAGAGAATTCTTTTGTGTGTCCCTGTAAATGAACGATGACTGCTATGCACACAATATTCTGTAGTAAGCCTCTTGTAATGACCTTAGTGATATATATAAATTTTTTTTTTTTTCAAATAGTGAAACATTATTTAAATAAACCGCAAACGATTTTTTCCATAAACATAATGTAACAGAATTCTTTTGACTGTCCCTGTAAAGTAACTACAAGAGCTTTGAACACCCTATTCCATATTAAGCTTCTTCTAATGCACCTTAGTGATATATATAATTTACAATGTGTTTGAAATTGGGTAACATCATTAAAATAAACCGCAAATGATTTTTCTCCATAGACCGTAATGTAACGGAATTCTTTTGAGTGTCCCTGTACAAAAACTATAAGTGCTACACACTTCAGTTGAAATAGGGAGCATGCTATAGATAACGACAATAACATATAAAAATTGCAGGGCAATGCGAGCATATTTACGGGAGTTAGAGCACGGACAGACGGCAGACGGCCATACGGCCAGACAAACCGGAGTCATAAACACTTTTCAACTATAGTCTGTTCAGGGAAACGATATAACGAAAGTAAACAAATGGGTTGCAGAAAAATCGCCAAGGAGCCACACATTTGGCACAAATCCCTAGGTTGGCGAATTTTATTTTTTATTTCGATTTGTTAATTTTTTAAACATTTATTTTGATAACTATATGAAAACAACACAAGTTGCTAACCGATTTACATCGAGATTTTAAACAAAAATGTAAAAGTTTAAGACGTCAAAATATAAATTATTCTCTATTTATTTTAAACAGCGTTGAATTCAGACATACTTTTTCCTGGAGGGATTTCTGTGCCTCCAGACGAGACATTATATAGTTGCGGAGGGGGGGGATTATACTTTTTGACCATTAAAAGTATAAAATCTGAAATATTTCGGGAGGGGGACATTTTAATGCCCCGAACGGAATTTCCTCCCGGGGCAAACCGTCTGAATTCAACATTGTTATAAAAATCATCAGGAGTTAATTTTGTTAAATACAAAATAGTACAAAACTATTTATATCTTACATTATTGAAGCCCACTTACCTCATAAATCATTCAGAAGATGAAGTTGAAGTATCGGAACTATTTGAATCTAGATTAATTACCATGGAATCTACTATATTATCTATAGCATTATCTAAATCCCACATTTGTTTTTCCACTGTATTGGTTACATGTTGAATGCATCTTTTCCATTCTTCAGTGCCAATTTTGCTGATACTTTGAGAGAATATATCTTTTACATGAGGCATTTTGAATGTTTTGTTTTCTTTCGCAACGAAGTTCTTTATTTGTGCCCAAATCAGTTCAATAGGATTAAGCTCGCAATGATAGGGGGGTAATCGTAAGACAGTTTTATTTTGTGCTTTTGCCATTTCATCGACAGCGTACTTGTCATATTTATTTTGCTTCACTAACTGCAACAGTTCCGCTTTTAACATTCCGTCCTCAAAAGGGATATTTTTTGTTAAAAGCCATTCAGCAATTTTTTGTTTTCTCCACGAAGTATTCGGTATTTTTTCTGATTTTCGGGAATGATAAGGAACATTGTCCATTACTATCACACAGTTATCTTCCAGTCGAAATAAGATATCACCAAACCACTTTTCAAAACGTTCTGAATTCATGTCTTCGTGATAATCTTTATTTTTATTTGATTCGAATAAGTCAAGCCCTCCATCCACAAAACCAGAATCGCTACCAATATGGGTAATTATCATCCGTTTTCCTTTTCCGGAAGGAGATTTTAATCCGGAAGAAAGACCAGACAAAAATGCTTGTTTTGATTATTTTACTGAGGTATCTTTCCAAACTTTACTAACTGTATGGCCTGCATTCAACCAAGTTTCATCCATATAATATATTTTGCGCCCTTCTTCTCTGAAAGATTTGATTTGCCTTAAATATTTTCTTCGCCACACAATTATTTCGTTTTTATCAATGAGAGTACTGTCTCGTCCTCTCCGTGAATATCTAAAGTTTAATTCTTTCAGGAGATGATAAAATGTTGTCCTTTTAAAGTTTGGCAAATCAGGGTCATCATTTACAACTTCCAAAACTTTATTTATAGTTGGCAATTCATTCCTCAAAAAGAATTCGTGGATTTTTCTCCTAATAGCATTCCTATCAAAATCATCTATATTTTCTAAAACACGTTTACGTAATTTTATTTTCTTCGGCGAGTTTAACACACCACATTTTTTATACTCTCTTAACACTCGAAAAACAGAAGCTTTACCTACGCCTGTTATACGAGCAGCATTATCTCCTATATGAGAAATCGGAAGTTCAGGATTCGATTCAAGTTCCGTTTTGTATACATTTAAAATCATATCTTTCTCCACCTTACTCAAAGCTTTTCTTTTTACTCTCTTCTTAGGCGGGCTCAAAGAAGAATTTTCACACTCCATTTGTGTATATAAAATACCAAATCAATCGAAAAAAATCGTCAATTTTAAAAGTGAAAGACAAGAAACAAACAGCCGTTTGAGAAAAAAAGCAGAGGCTCAAACAATTGGCGCTTCTGGCACAGCGCCAGGTTTAAGTATCGCCAATCCGCACGCGCATTTGTTTACTTTCGTTATCTCGTTTCAGCGAACGGAGTATAGGTGGGAAAGTGTTAAAAATTGACGTTGGGAAAGTTTTATGACCCCCCTTGGTCATGCGACAGATAATGAATTTTTATTAAATTCACAGAAACAATTCATAAAAAATGTATGAATTATCTATAAACCCATGACATTTGTATTTTCAGATAACAGATGTCAGCTTGATTACATTTATTTAAATAAACAAATTTATAAGTAGTATTAAAAAAATTATAAATTTTCTTTAGTGTTATTAACGGTGGATATATTCATGCGAATATTGCCAACAATAGATAAGCTAATACTGGATTAACAAAAAGTGTATTGACCCTTTTTTTTCTATTATGAAATAATGGCTTTTAAGTCGATTTCTTTAGAAATCAACATATTAGAAATCACTTCGTTGATATTATGTGTGCAGTATCTTTCGTCCATTTACAAGGATACCCAAAAGAAATGAACAAGTTGGAAATTGTACGTTGAACGTGACAAATGAGGTGTGTTCGTTTAGTGCTATAAATAGTTTTAGAATGTAAAAAATCATCGTTATTATTTCAGTGAAATTAATTATATCGTCTGCTATGAACGAAATGAGGATGTATTTTTTTTCTTATTACATATGCCATGTTTACAGATGCGAATTTTGTTTTTCGACACCAGACAGAGCTGTAAATTCACCATGGAGATCTTGCTTTGCGAATGATTACATCCATGGTTAATATTTCTAATACTCAAGATGAATGAATATTTTGTTTATTTACTTTAATGAATTGGGATGTTCGGCTGTTAACTTAATTTTCACTGAAGATATCTCAGAATCTAACCATTTTTAAATGTAACTCGTCTCTCAAGCAAACTATTTTTTGAACGATGTTTCAAAAAATTTAACTTTTACGCAATTTTATATGAAAAATTATCTTTAATAAAAATGGCCGCTTGGCATATGAAAAAGATGTGGTGAGCCCGTATTTTTTCCTCAGTCCCATGAATTGCGCTTTTATCATATAGATTACGTATGATAAGATTTAATAGAATAAAGTAAACCTTTATTAATATCTTTTTAAGTTTTGATTCGATTTTCATAAGATTTGAAATGACTCGACAAAAGTCTGCAACGATTATATATTGTAAATTTCAAACCATTCGGTTGGGCAGTATTTGCGCTGCTATATACGGACAGACGGACAGACAGACATACAGACGGACTAGACGTCGACTATAGGTGCTACGTATTTATATAATTTCGAACGCACCTAATAAAATTACTGTCTAGGAGCGACAATTGGTAAAAGTGCGTTTTTTGACACCAATATTTTCTAAAAGTTTCCTTTGACTTATTTAATCTCAGACAAAAAAAGGCGGAGAAAACTTTCAGAAATTATTGGTATTAAATTTTAATGACTGTACAAAAGATCCGCCAATGACAGTCACAATTTTTGTCTCAGTGCTTAGGCATTGTATTTATAGGGCGTTGATTGAGGGTTTGCTTAGAAACATATGAATTGAAAACGAAATAGGACATTTTTTCGGACAGTTTTAATTATGCGTAGTGGCGAGAGTTCAGATTTGAAATATAAAATATGACGTAGAGCGTGACTTCTAATTAGAAAGAAAAATATAATAAAATACAGCTGCAGGGTTTTAGACGTGAAATGACTTGTTAAGTTTTGAGTTTCAATACATTACCTTAAATCGTTAAGCGATTTTGCAACATGTATTGTAATTGGTAGCTGTAAAATAGGTTCAAACGTTTACATTACGAATATTAATATTTTTTACAGAAAGTAAACTAAATAATCTAAGAAAAGAAGATCAATTTTTCTATTACAATTTGACAGAGTATACCTATCTTGCAGCCAGACATGTATTGCGAAAATTTTACTTTCATAAATTACTTTACGATAACAAGAATATCCCATTTATAACGATATTTGTTTTACTCAAAAAAATAAAATTATTTTCTGTGTATAATTAAATGATTGAAATCTTCTGCAGTCAATTACTTTAGAAAGAGGCAATAAATTTATAATTACTGTAATTTTCAAGGAAGATTTCTTTGAACTTGTACGAGTTTTATAAAAGAAACATATTTATTTTCTAGCTTTTTTTTTTTTTTTTTTTTTTTTATCATAAAATATTTTCTTAATATTCTGGTATCTCTAGCAACATAATTATATTAGTTTCTGTATTCATCCTTTTACACTTATTTTTAATTAAATTTTAAGTTCTGAAATTAATTCGATTTTTTTTATATAAAGTAAGATTTCATTAAAGAAAACTTTTACTGAAATTAATAAAAATATGAGCAAGTATATTACTGCATCTGTCTTAAATTTACTGAATCAAAATCGATGGAGAAAATTAGAAAACAAAAACACTTTGAGTTGTTAGTTTAGAATACTTTAAAAGAAAAAAATCCTTGTTTGGGGAAATCACACATAACCATTGGTAGAAATTGTGTTTCAATAAAGATTTTAAGAAAATTACTTTTAGACTAACGTTAACCAATGTTCGAAAAATAGTAATATATTTAACCTTTGATTTAGATGTCTTTCGATTTTTCAGATTTCCGTTATACAATCTTGAGAAAACAGTGAAAAATCAACCATTCTCGATATTTACAATACATTACCTTGAACTAACTTAATTTACGACAAAAATATATTTTTCTATACAATTTGATCAAATATATACTTTCTTTTAATTTTAGGCCTTTTTTAGCCATTCATTGTGTAAATTTTACCTTCATAAAGTATTATAAGTTATGATAGATGTTATATAAAATAATAGAGGTATATATTTTTTTAATATATTTTTCCATTTCTAACATTCTCCAACATAGCTAAAAAGTGTTTATGAATTCGGTTTGCAGTCTTCCGTCTGTTTGTCGGTCGTTTTTGCTTACTCTAATTCACGTAATACTCGCATTGTCATGCAATTGTTATACGCTATTTAGGTTTATTATGGTATGATCAGTATTGAAAATAAAGTTTGTAGTATTTATAGTTCGTTTACTGAGACACTAAAAATAATTCCGTTACATTACGACCTATCTGGAAAAATCGTTTGTTGTGTATTTTAAAGATTTCATACTATTTCAATATAATGAAAATTGATGTGTATCACTTAGGTGCAGTAGATAATTCACACTGTAAAACATGGTGTGTATTTATCGTTGCATGATTCATCGTTCATTTACAGAGATACAGAAATTAATTCGATTACAATACTGCTTGTGAACAATAATTGCGGAAAGTAGGTTTGCAGTTGAGGCAGGAAGTTTTTAAAATTGATTTAAAAAAACAGTTAAAAATTATTAAATTTTATCAATCATATACAGAGCTGCACTAAAGATCTCGAATGCATTTTCGTTTATTGACTGAAATTACTAAAGGGGAATTTTCAACATATTATGCGTTGTCTTACTGAACTATATTTTCTAGCATACTATGTAATATATATATATATATATATATATATATATTTCATTATATACATATAGATTTTGTATATATATATATATATATATATATATATATATATATATATATATATATATATATATACATATATGTATCAGTGTGTGTGTATATATAATCTGTAGTATATGTCTATAGATCACACACAGTGCTGTATAAAAGATTTTTTCTACTAGGTTATTTTTAGTAAGATATGTTTTCTACTATCTAGGATATTTTTTCTACTATTAATGGTAATTGCTGAAGATAGATTTGAAATGTGCTACATATATATACAGTACATAGTATGCTAAAATATATGCGCGAGTTTCAAAACTCGGCTTATCCAAAAAATCAAATTCGAGGAAGTCGAGAAAAACTCTAACTGCTTCCATTGGTTTTCATTGTACCAAGATTTTAGAACGCCAGAAATACATGCTAAAACTAGTTTTTTCTGCGGATTGTAGTGTTTTTTCAATGAAGATTTATCAATAGAATAGAATAGATTGATAGAGAAAATACGATTTTTTAAATTTTGGATAAGACGAGTTTTGAAACTCACGACCTCATATGTGCTATGCGTTTCCCAAACTGTTTACTTAGACATGGGTGGGGCTAGTAGACCCCAACTATTTGAATTTGTTTAACGTAGACACAATATTTCATCCTATTTAACTGTAAAGTATTGTTACATTATTCTGAATGTGTTGGAAAGTGTTTCATAATATATGCTTGACGCATGATTTTTCGTTGAAGGTCTTTCTCTGTATAATTAAATGATTGAATATTAAAATAGTCAATTACTCAGAAAGTTTCACTAAAAGTTATATTGCTGCAATGTTCAAGTATAATGTCTTTGAGCTTTTGTATGTTTCAGAAATAAAAACTCATTTAATTCCTATCATTCATTTTTAACACTTTTCCATTCGCAGTTGAAAAGTGTTTATGAATTCGATTTGTGTTGACGACTTCCCGTGCTTTAACTATCGTATATATATTCTAATCGTTATGTAATTCTCATATGTTATTAATGTTCACTATAGAATGTTCCCTATTGTAAATTAAATCTGTAGTATTTATAGATTGCATTTACAGACACTTAAACAAATTCCGTTACATTATTGTCTATTGGAAAAAGTGCACTTTACTCATGTTACGATAATTCAAACATAATGACATTGATATGCATCACTTAGGCGGAATACAACATGATTTTTTTAGTGTACAGAAAAAGCAGTATTTATAGGTTGTTTATAGGGACGCACAAAAATATCCTGTTACATTATGACCTTTGGGCGTTTTCAATACATTTTAATGATGTTATATACTTCAAAACTTAATGAAATTGCTATCGATCACTATGGTGTATTGCAACACGTTTTCATTAGATTGTAGATTGCATAGCATTTGATATTCATTTATAGAGACACACAACAAATTTTGTTACACGATGGACTATGATTAATGAATTGCTGGAAGCGCGTTTTCAGCGGTGGTATGTGTTTTTAAACTTAACTGTTTCGTAGTGTTTTAGGTGGTGTGTATAAATTCTGTAGATGACTTACAGGTTTGAGCGAAACATTTCGAACACATTACCGGATATGGACAGCAATTATCCATAATAATAAAATAAAGTTTCGCTCTGTGTGTGTGTGTTTGTTTGTTTGTCTGTTTGTCTTCGATGGCTTGCAAAATCTAGTCCACCTAGAAGTCTAGAAATTTAGGGTGGTTAGTCTAAGTCATACAAACTTTAGGTTTGTTTAGCTTTATTATCACGGGCATGGGCAACGCCGGGCGTGTCAGCTAGTAGTAAATAAAAATGATTGCGTACTTATTTTTAAATTGTTTATTTAGATAACTGGTTTCATTGTATGAAAAGAAATTCTTAATAACATTTTGCTAGTGTTGGAAAGTTTTGTTACATATGCCGAATGCATGATTTTTATTTCTTGTTTAAATAGCAGGAGATTTCTCATTAATATTTTTCCAAATCTAGGAACATCATTATGATATATTTTGCTTTCAACCCAATGCATTTATTTTAAATTCAATTAAGGTTGGAATTGAATTCGATTTTGTGGAAAGAGTGATTTTGTGGAAAACTATTTTACTATAAGTTAAAAAAGAGAAGAGAGTTCTTTCATTTCCATCTCAAATTGAACGAATCAAAATCAATATAAAAAATTTGGATAACGCTTTAGGTTTTTATTTTAGGTTTCTTTGATTAAATTTTATATATTTATACATCTTCTTTTTAAGAAATTACGAAGTACCACTGGGAGAAAAACTTTTTGAGTAAAGGCTTTAACAATATTACATTTAGTCTAACTAAACAATGTTCGGAACAAAGAAATGCATTTTAACTTTAATCCTCACCATATTCGATCTTCACGATTTCAGTCACTCTAGAGTATACACTGAAAAATCAATCCTTCCCCTCTGCCCTATTGATACGGTACTTTCATTTCTGTACAACCCCACAGACAAATGCAAAAAAAAATCAATTTTTAGCAATAGAAACACCATGGGTATTATAAAGTAAATTACTTCTTCGAAACTACTTTAGTAATGAGAAAGTTAAATAAAAGACAATAATATAAAGAAATAAAGTACTTTAAAAATAACTTACGTGATATCAATAAGAAAGCTCACAATACCAATAAAATACATTGGAGATTTCTTGTATAACGAAACTTCAATTATATGGACTAATATTTAATAATAATATGACATAATCCGTATATGTAGAAATCCGGATAATTCGAGAAACAATAATAAAGTTTATGTAGGAAAAAAATTCTCTGAAATTGAATGGTAATAAATAATTCAGACCTATTGTTGTGAACGTACATTAGTCCTCCATTTTAATATAATCATGTTTACTGAAAACAATTAAACAAAATTAGATTACATTACTGAGCTTTTGGGTCTGGATTTCGTCATGTGGGGTATTGTTGGAAAAATCTTCTAACGAGGATCAAGTAAGTTATAGGAACTACCCGCCTGAACCTAACCGTTCATGAGACACGGGCTATTTTTTTTCTATGATGTAATGCATGATAAAAAAAAAATAATTCCAATTTTGTTAAGAGTGGTATCTTTTGAAAGGTCTTGCTATAAAAATTAAGTAAAATATAGAAAATACCTGCCCAAATGGAACTGTTTAAGAGATACGGGCCAGTTAGTACTTCTGTGAACTCATGTATAAAGAAATGTAAAAACAAATACGATTTCGTGAGCAGTGGTATCGTTGGAAAACGCTTTTCATAAGGATTAAAATAATACAGAAACTACCCCCATCCAAGCGTTCATAAGGTACGCGTCAATTTATCCATTGACATCATACATAAAGAAAATAAAAATAATGCCTATATCGTTGGAAAGCTTTTGTTACGAGGATTAACAAACGAGATTAGAACGAGGTTGCAGCTTTAGCTTCTGGTGGAGTCTTTTCCCAGTTTTATTGCTTCTATATGCTACCGTCCGGAGGAAATAGACTCACATCTGTAAATGGTTGGATTCAGGCGGGTAATACCTGTATTTTCTTGATGTTTATAGGAAGACTTTTAGGTAGCTTTCAATACAAAAAAGTATAAAGCTACCTATTGCAGCCGTTCGGAGGAAAGGAGTTCGAAGAAAATTTCGATATATTTTCACCGATCATGACCCCCAGACCCCAAAACCACCCTCCGTTCAAATGTTGATTTATATATATAGATATATCCATATATATATATATATATATATATATCTGACCTATGTCATACGATAACTCTCGTATTTATAAATCAATTTGGATGAAACTAATTGTGTGTATTAAGCTAACCAATGTCTCGACCGAGTTCGTTGGCCAGCTTGGTCCGCCATTTTGTTTCAAGATGGCGGCCATTTAAAAATTTAAAACTAAAATAAATGTACAAAAAAGTTAAAAATTCAAATTTATTTTTTAATTACATGTTAGGCCTTGATACAAGGATTCCAGAGCATTTTTTGGTTTACCTCTATCTTAAAATATGGCTGAGATAGAGCAGTTTGAAATTCTAGGGTGGCTGACATTTTGAAACAAAACAGCACATTAACGCGATTACTCGCAAATTATTTTCTTTCATTGTTGTAATAATTTTCCCAATCATACGCATAAAACTATATATTCATATCCGTTAGCGCCAAAATTGGCGACATTGGCGACAAAATTGGCAAAATTGGCGACATTTGGCGAAATATCGCCAAATTTGGCGACGAAAATAAGTCTTCATAAATGAAGTCAATTTGGCTATTGCTCAATAATTTGGCGAATTTCTTATTCAAATTCAGTATTAACGAATCTTTTGTAAACGTTTCTTTGAATTTTAACTTGCTGTTTTCGTGTAACATGAGCTAAAATTTTAAAACGAAGATATAGGAAAGCTACCTTTTCCTCCCAGTAAAGGCCGGAAGGACATTTTAAACAATACAACTCTTTCAAAAGCCATCTTAAATAACGGTACTCATCCACTACTGGGCATGACCGGACTATTAACCGATTCCGGACCGTTGCGATAGGCTTCCAGTTACTGAATGTGAAGGGCCGGAACATGTCCTGTCCCCATGCTAGGACCGTAGCATTAGTGTCTCCTGGTTACGAATGACAGACCACTGGCTAGAACCATAGGCCCAAAGGACTAGGCCAGGAGCCAGTACCTGAGAATTACTCTACCCCATGCTCGGAACATGGAAAGCCAATAATGGTGATCAATAGCATCTCACGAGCGGATAAAACAACACAAAACATTAAAAATGAGTAAAATAACGGAAAAGATGGTATATAAAACAGGAAAATTAGTCTCCAACAACCCAAGGTGACTAGTGCTGAGATGTCCGACTGCGGAGTAGAAAGTGAAAGCGAAAAAACTATCCTACTGGACCTGTACCGCCTGTGCTAACTGGCTCATCCGATCCAGACAACCACTACCTGTTTCCAGTAGCTTAACAACACCACCGCCCCAAGTGTTGCATCCCTAATGAGTGACTAGCGTCCGAACGATGCTGAATGTCGAGACGAAATCTTCGGCCACACTTGAACTCTATGACTAAGCCAAGAATCCGCAAGACCAAACGCAGTCATTACCCTAGAGTGGTGGAGCTCCATCGACCCCGTCATCCGTCACGGTCCTCGCTTAAGCAACCCTCCGAAAAGGGTTGTTACCGGTACGGCGTCCTCAGCTGAGCTCCCGGTCATGAACCTGCGCATTAGCCAGCTTGATTGTGGACCACTCAGAGATGCACTTCACATCTCTTGACAAAAGTTAGAACTCGAGTTGAGTATATTTCCCTAGCTATATGTGTCCGTTGAATATATCTTAGAAAATTTATTGTTTTTCTGTAGCCTACAACAATCACTTAGAATTGTACAAATACAAACTCCAAAAAGTCCATTTAAATATAATTTTTTAGGTTGGTTTTAATAGGAATTCGAAAGAAATTGTTTTTCCAACAAATATGTACATAATTTGCATTCCAATAATGTTCCCCCCCCCCCCTCAATTGCAAAATTATCTGGTGTCCGAATAAGTGGAGTAAGAATAATTAAAATTTTATTGTGACACATCTTAAGTTAATTGATAATTATGAATTACTGATGAAATGACTCATGAATAATTATCCAGATTGTCACTATAGAGTTTTAAAGACCACTTTTTCAACATTTTCTAATCAAATAAAGCAACACAAAAATGCTACTTATTTGCAAATGGAGTATATACAAAAAAGTATATACAAAAATGTAAAAAAGTATATACAAGTATATAGGTATAACTTATTCTATGAAAAACTCCAATTACTAATTCAAATTGCGATTAAGTATAAAATTAATATTTTACTCCCGTGCTAATCGCAGATATTTGTATTTCATACAGAATCAACGACGGATGCCTGTGGAATATTGCGTTAATTTCTACTTAACATTTTACATTTATCTATTTTACATGACAATCCTTATCTCCTGCAAATGTTTAGTTTGTAAAAATACGGCCGACGATTGAAACAAATAACATAGGGAAAAGTACGGTAAAGTTGGATACCTTATTAATAGTACTTGAAGTCAGATATTCTAATTATATTTAATTATATTTTTAAAGTAATCATACAAGTTGTAAATTTCCAACTGGACGAAAAATGTCCGGGCCAGGATTCGAACCTGGGATCGCTTGGCTGAAGCCGCCACGCTCTACCACTGAGCTATCCCGGTCGAATCTGGAGGGCATAATTCATCCAGTTAACCTTATTGATCAAAGCTTCTGGTCTGATATTTTAAACAGCTCAACAGAAAAGATCGCAGGTAATGGAACTCCAGTAAACGCTGGATACGTGAATACACTAGATTATTTTTTAACACAATTTTTCAAATTGGTAAAGTAATCATACAAGTTGTAAATTTCCAACTGGACGAAAAATGTTTACAACTTGTATGATTACTTTACCAATTTGAAAAATTGTGTTAAAAAATAATCTAGTGTATTCACGTATCCAACGTTTACTGGAGTTCCATTACCTGCGATCTTTTCTGTTGAGCTGATTAAAATATCAGACCAGATGCTTTGATCAATAAGGTTAACTGGATGAATTATGCCCTCCAGATTCGACCGGGATAACTCAGTGGTAGAGCGTGGCGGCTTCAGCCAAGCGATCCCAGGTTCGAATCCTGGCCCGGACATTTTCGTCCAGTTGGAAATTTACAACTTGTATGATTACTTTACCAATTTGAAAAATTGTGTTAAAAAATAATCTAGTGTATTCACGTATCCAGCGTTTACTGGAGTTCCATTACCTGCGATCTTATCTGTTGAGCTAATTAAAATATCAGACCAGATGCTTTGATCAATAAGGTTAACTGGATGAATTATGCTCTCCAGATTCGACCGGGATAGCTCAGTGGTAGAGCGTGGCGGCTTCAGCCAAGCGATCCCAGGTTCGAATCCTGGCCCGGACATTTTTCGTCCAGTTGGAAATTTACAACTTGTCATCATTTACTATTCAAATACAAAAGGATAATTATTATATACTAATTACAGTTTGACAAATTGTAATAAAGAAAGAATTGTTTGAGAAAATAAATTTATCTCTTTATCAACTTTAGAAAAATCATAAAAACTGTTGGCCATGAAGTTTTGACTGCTTTTTATCTATCTATGATTGTACCCCGGCTCTTCAAAATATGTTTTCAAGTTTATTTTTTATTTCCTGTAGGATATCCAGTCTCACGCCGTATGGGAGTGATGATAGGAAAGTAATACATAAAAATAAACTTTTAAATGTTAGCATTGTAGTTTCATTGTAGAAAACGAATCTTTATTAACTATCCTACACGCAATAAGAAAAAAAAATTCGTAACTTTAAATTGATTTACATTTAAAAATTCTAAAATCTGGCAAACATTAAAACAAAAGAAAATTATTAAATAAATTTCCAACCCATAAACTACACAAATGCTCGCATGGAT
Source organism: Maratus michaelseni (assembly GCA_963931845.1). Taxonomy (NCBI): domain Eukaryota; kingdom Metazoa; phylum Arthropoda; class Arachnida; order Araneae; family Salticidae; genus Maratus; species Maratus michaelseni. Next base: position 110,125,714 of record OZ007598.1, on the reverse strand, counting down.
ATACACAGGGGCAACCCATCCTTAAGCGCTCACTCCACTATAGCGTCTTCAGAAATTTTTAATATTATCACAATCTGTACTTTATTATTATTTTTCCTTTTTTTTTTCTGGGTGTATTATAAATTCATATTTACTTTATCCTTTACCTGTACATAACTCTCCCTCTTTATCTTGTATCATCTTGAAATTCGGTTCAAAACGCCAATTTTGACAGCATTTTCTGAGAAATTTGCTGCTTTTACCGAAACAGGTAAAAAACAGTTTCTTAAACTCAACAACGGTTAATTTGATTCGTTGGCAAATAAAATTAAAAAGGAATTGAAACATGTTTAGAAAGTTGCCTGTTTGGATGTGAGGAATAATCTACAGACAAAACTTTTCCGTTTAAATAAAGCTAATTTTTCTGTTCTAAAATACTGCTAGAAGTTTGCCCCTGATTCATCAGTTCCTGCGTAGGGGCGCTAACAAATCTTGCCCAGGGTGCTGTAGCTACTAAAGGCAGCACTGGCTACTGGACACTCTTTCATCAGAATCCATGTAAGTATCTGCACATGTTTTCTTTTGTTACATTAGGTCTGCGCCGAGCCCGAGTTCACTTTTTTTTCTACAGACTCGGGTTGCATCGATTATTGTTATTTATTTCATTTCACTTCATTTATTTTATTTTTGTGGAAATAATAGTCATATTTTAAATTACGTGTACCGTAAACTTTAGAAAATTTTTTTAGTTATTAAGTAAAAAATATCTTTAAGCCTTTTTTTTGTCATTATAGAGCTTTAAAATTATTTTGTTTTCTACATTTTGTTTACATTCTAAAACACATGCATTTATTTATGTCTTTAGTAGAATGTAATAGTCTAAATAAGGGGTCATTAATGTTACTGTCTAGAACTCCATGGCTTGCGAATAAGTGATTTGAAATATACTGTAAAATTTTCGTATACATATCTAAATAGTAATCTTAAGAAAATCTATTTTTGTACGTCATGAAATATTATTTCTTTTTATGTGAGAGGAGGTGGGTTGGGTCTGATTTCAGTGGTGTTTTCCGTCAAACCGGCCGAACACTTATGTTTTACCACACATAGGGCCGGGTCAAGATAGTCTTCGCTCCGGCCGTGCTGAACCCGTACAGATTTTTCGTACTTTGCGATATAGCGATGCTGATTAGAATCGCAAAATTAAAATCTGAGATTATTGATTGTATCTGAGCTTTATCGATTTACGCTATCGGCTTAACGTAAACGTTGTGCCATTTGTACCGCATCGGGTTCGTTGTATCGATTGCATGCTTCGAATTACTTGGCTTGAAATAAAATAAGTAATTAAAATTTTACTATTTTTTACATAAAACACAACGATTCCAGACGAACCATTTGCGAGTAATGGCAACTTTGATCAACCATAATCACGAATCTATAAGAGTTGGTTAGTCTTTCTAAGGGATCATCTGTTCGCTCTTGGAATAATGAAACGGCATATTCAAAAAAGTTGCACTGCGCAATTAAAAAATCGGACGTCACCAGGCTGCACTACATATTCCTACAATAATTACTAAAATTGCATTCACTTTCTAACTGTATTTTGTTCTATTACATCCATTAACTCTCTCGTGCATGCAAAATATCTCTAAAATTAAAATCTTTCCTGGAAGGAAAATAACTTGTTTACTGCCTTAATTCATTTATTAAGAATCAAAATGCTTAATATACGAAAATTTAAATTAATTACGTTATCATGTTTAGTCGAACATTAAGCTGGAAGCCGCAGCTGTCTTTTGAAGATCTCAAGCCCCGACCTGTGCATTAAACTTATTTAATTTACTTCCTAAATTTACTGGTACCGCCTTTATTTCACGTCTAGACACTGGCCAAGTGTGTCTGGTTACATTATATTACCTCATATACACCATATATCCTACATGAATTTGTGTCGAAAAACGATCCCCGGCGAGCTGTGCCAACGTTATTTTTATTTCTGTCTCACATATAAACGTCCTGTGAACGTGCCTGTGAAATTCAGCAATATATAGTTAAAAATAGCAAATAAAAACATTGTGCAATAGGATAAATAAAAGGAAGAATACCAACGTTATTTGTGCATTTATAACGTTGATATTATTCCTTTTAATCTATATTTGACATTTCGTTTTCAAATATTAAGCTCGAAAATCCGACTTTAACAACAACAACAAAAAAAAAAAAAGAAAGAAAGAAAAAAAAAACAATGTTGCATGAGACATGATTTTCTCAGTTTCCCTGTTTCTAAAGGGAAAAAATGTCCCAAAATGTTTCTTAAAATTTTGCATTGTGTTAAGGAAACCAAAACTTGCATTATCACGAAAATACTTTCTGATATTGTAATAAATGTAACGTTTTTAAAAATTCATCTTTACATGCTTTCAATAATCAGCTTAAAATATTTATTAAATGGAAAATATCTGTTTCATCCACTTAAAAAAAAAATTACGAATGAGATTGTTAATAAAATTTTTTGATAAGAACACAACATTTGCAATGCCTACTAGAGTTCCATGGCTGCCAACATTCCATTAATCATCCTTAAAATGTGGGTTATTATGACCCAGATTGAAAACATTTAGAAATAGAATTTCTGTTAAGAAACGACATTAAATAAATCAAATGTTCACGTTTCTACGTAGAAACATGAAATTAAATAAATAAGGATTCATCATATAAATTTTTTGTTTCAAAACTTGCTTGACCGAAGCCAAATTAAGCCACATTTTAAGGAAAAATTGTGTGAGGTTGGTAAATACAGTGTTCCTGTGTATATGCTTTGTTCCCATTTTACCCTTTCCTTAGAATAATAGAACACGCAAGAGTTGTATATATCTACATATTTATGTATATTTAAACATATCCTATATATGTACATAAAATATTTCAAACATAAGACTGGTCGTGTAATAATAACATTTAGGAATCCCTTGTCTAAAATAAATGTTTTTTTTTAATTGTAGTTAATTAAATTCAATAATTATCCGTATCAAAATTACTCAAGTTTGAAACATGGTTACACTCATTTCTGAAAACATGCACACACTCAAAAATAAAACATCATGTGCTCATATTTGAGTATGTCCATGTTTCAAATATGAGTTTGAACTCATCCTAATCATTTTTGAGTATGTCCATGCTTCAAACTTGAGTATGAACTAACCTCTAATTGCTCATATGTGAGTATGTCCATGTTTCCATATTCTGAGTATTTCTGGTATTTCAGAATTGAAATCATTGAATTGTCCTGTTTGAAATAAAAAGTTTCATAACAAAATGAAAACATCGATTTACTCAGATTTGAAAGTGTCATTTTTCTCAGTGTACATTTACAATAAATTTTAAAGAAGCACAGCATGCAAGTTTTTAATAAGGGAGTTATATTGGCATTTAAATTATAAGAAAAGAAATTTTAATAACTTTTTAATTTATTTGTGAAACAAACTTAGTTTTCATGTAAAATAAATATCTGAAAATTAATTAAATATGTCTAAATACACAAGTATTCTAATTGTACATTTGTGGCAAATAATTCAAGGATCATCTCTTTATATATCATTCATAAAAGTGTAACACCTTAATCTATTAACAAATATATTCTCAAAATTCTAAAAAAGCCCCCCCAATACTCCATTTCATTTTCAAGAGTTAAAAAAGAATTTTTTTCAGCAAATCATCATATAATTTTCAAGGAAAAAACTGTAGTGTATCTAGCGTATCTTATGTTCAGCTGTATTAAAATATCGAGTTACATATGCAAAAAAAAAGAACTTACTAAAGTTTCACCGTTTTAGCATATTGGATTTATCCGCATAAATTTGAATATATAAAACTTTTTTTTTTCAGTTCTTTTAAAAGCCAACGAACGTCTATCACAATTTTAGGAATCTTGGGATTTATTGAACCCATTCAAAAACGAAAACTAGTCGAAATATTATGATCCCAAAACTTTTTTCTATCTCATACATGTTAATACTTCAAAATTCGGTATCACTTCACCAATGAAATCAGTATTTTTCGTCATTCTGTTGTGCGTCAGCTGCTTGCGAATCGTCGGGATACTTGGATGTAAAGCACACAGGTATAAACGGGCAGTCGGTGTACACCTAGACTAAGAAAAAGTCCTTCTGGCCTGTATCGTCGGGAAAAGATAGCCTTCCAAATCCTTGGTTTTAAGATTTTAGCTAATTTTACTGGAAAACACTAAGCTAAAATACGTCGAACCCGATCACAGAAGATTCATTCCCAGCTCTCGTCAATATCGAATACGAATTAGAATTTAACCAAGTTAGCCAGCTGTAGCCAAGTTGGCTTCATTTATGGCAACCTATTTTTGTCGCCAAATTTGTCACTATTTCACCAAAAATCGCCGAGCTTAGCAAGAAATTGACACTGGCGATATGAATATATAGAGTTCAGAATAAAACGGTTGAAACGATCGTTACAACAATGAAAGCAAATTGAGAGAAAGCCTGTTCACTAAAACTCTTAAATTAAACCGTTTATGGAGGAATCCTGCTGTCTTATTTCAAAATGTCAGCTATCCTATAATTTTAAACTGCTATATCTCAGCTGTTTTTAAGATAGAGACAAAACAAAAATTGCTCCGGAATCCTTGGATCAAGCCAGATCATTTAACCGAAAAATCTTTTAGGATTTCTAATTTTTTTGTACATCTTTCTCAATTCGAAATATTTAAATGCCTATAACAGCGCCCCCTTCCGGCGGAATATACCGAAATACAAGTGGGACCTGCAAGCCTCAGTCAAAAACATGTAAATAAAATTTGTTTCAATTCTACTCATAACTCCATACTCTTTTCGATAATACAAAAATGCCATACACACGGGCAAACGAAGTGTCAGACATTTTGTAAAAACATTTATTTTGGAATATCTGATACCCCTAAAACATGTATGTTTCTTGTACAATCTACATTTTTTGACCGAGTTTCACAAAACTTTATATACATACGTTGTAGAACCGGGGTAAATTTACTAGTTACTACAAAACAATCCCAGATCCCCCCTTTCAGCCCCTTCCATATCTTTTAACAAATCTCATTTTTAAAATTTTATAATGCAATTTTTTTCTTTTGGATTGCCATACCGTATAAAAAGGCGCATGAAACTAAAAACTAACATAACACGTGTCTTTGTTTTTATAAGATAATACAAATTTAGACATTTAAAATATATTTACAAAATTCTAAAGAGCCGTTTAAATATCCATTTCATATTCTATATTTAAAACATATTTTCAAAGGAAATCATCATAATCTTTTCATGGAAACTCTAATCCGGTTTACATTTCGCGGTATTATAATATCGATTTATCTATGCAAATATAAACTTGCTAATATTTCAGAGCTGCTGAATTTATTCGCATAAATTTGACTGTATCAAGTTGTTGAAAAATCTTTTATTTATTTTTAAATCATTCAAAAGCTATTGAATTTCAATCTATGTTTCATGAGACTGGAGTGTTAGAGAACCCATCCACTCCCCCAGAAAGATGATTATGTAGCAGAAAATAATAAATTTAAGCGTAAATTGACTTGATTTATCACATTTGCTTTGCAGCAATGGGTGAAATGTAATGTGATTTTACAAATTTCTGTATTCCACCAACGGATTTAAGAGAATGCAGCAATGTGGTTGCAAAACAAATTACAAAAATTAAATTATAATACATGAAACCCATTATACAGTAAAGAGAAATGATCTCTCAAATGCTTCGGACATTTAAAAATACTAGCTTATTAGTTCGTGAAATGAGCATGAATTAAATAATTATGCGTATAAATGGAAAAAGCGTGAAAAATTATCAGGAAAATATGCAAAAACAATATGTAAAAAAGTGTGCAAAATAGTTTCCAAATGCAGCAAGACAATAATTTTTATCGTTTGAGTATATCTTTTATACATATTTAGCACGATTCGGAATTTAAAATGTTTGCATCAATTGTTTCATATTCTATATTATCATTCGTTATTTGAACAGAAATTAAGTAAATTAGTCAAGAAAGTGGTATATACATAATAATTTATTATTATCGTTGACAATCAATAGTGTAAAACTATTATACATTATATTTTGGACATATAATATTATTTTTCAGTTAATATATATTAGTTGAATGACATTATTTAATAAGCAAACACTGGTGAATGAGGAGAGAAGGGGCTACTAATTATTTCTAATGAGTATTTCTCCAGGATTGAAATTTCAACAAATATCTTTGAAAAAACACTTAACAATGTGTACAAAGACATGTATTTGTATATTGGTGCAAAATATAATATAATATAAACTGTGTTTGTAAATGTATATTGTGATGTAAAGCTATATTATGCAAATGTAGCACTTTGTTTTATCAACAAACATATTCTTAAAATTCTAAAGAGAGATCAATATTCCATTTTATATTCTACAGTAAACGGACATTTCCAGAGCAAATCATCATAAGCCGATAGCTGCCAAGTTTTACCCTTTTTTCTACCACTATTTTTGATTAAAAAATAGCGTCTTTTTTAATGGTGATATCTTATGATTAAACAAGCCAAAGTTTTCCGTTTAAACATAGTTGTAAACAATAGCGTAAATGTTGAGAGCTATGTAAGCCTTTTAAGAAAAATCTCTTTTGCGCTTTTACGCAGTTTTACATTCAGGTTATAGTATTATATTGTTCCTTTTGTATTATAATATCGATTTATCTGTGCAAAAAATAAGATTTTACCGTTTTCAGAATACCGCGTTTCTCCTCATAATCGGAATCTATAAAATATTTTTTTCAGTCTTTGTTTTCATAAGTTAATATAAAAACCATCGAATTTTCATTTATATTTCATGGGTTTTGCTAGTTAAAGAATACGTAAGTTTACGTTCAGTCTGTAGTACTATATTGCTCCTTTTGTATTATACTATTGAGTTACTTGTGCAAAAAATAAAGTTTTACCGTGTTCGCATACTGCGTTTTTACTCATAAATCTGAATCTGTCAAATATTTTTTTCAGTCTTGGTTTTAATAAGAAAATTTAAAAACTATCGCATTTTAATTTCAATTTCATGGATCTTGCTAGTTAATGAACCCATTAAAAAATCAAAATATGCTTCTCAAGCAGAAAACATAATATTTGAGAATAAAGTAACGTGCTTTTGTAAATTTCTATTACATAAAAAGCATAAAGTATTGTAATTTTACAAATTACTCTTTCGTCGAGATGATTTTGTCGAATAGAGAAATGCGGTTTCAAAACACATACAAAGGGAATCATTTATGATTATGAAATTTATTGTAGAATAAAGTAATGTGACTTTGCAAAAGTATATGAACACTTAAAATATACTGCCTTGTCAGTTCATGAAATATGAAATGCTTGATGATCACATTTATGAAGGGAGAAGACATGGAAAATCTTTCGTGTACCAGTATAACAAAACATAACAATATTTTTCAGTAAGTGAATTGTACGTTGAATATTTAGTACGACTCTGAATTAAGAAATTATTTTTGCTATTTTTAAAACTATCAGTTGTTTCATAGTTTATATTATCATAAATTATTTAAACAAAAATGTACTAAAACTGTATGGAAAATGGCATTAAATAATTTTTTATTAATGGTATCTCACACAGCACTACAATAAAAGAAGCTGTATTAACCATTGTTTTTTATATGACATTATTTTTCAGTTAATATTAATATATACTATTTTTGTGTAAATTATTCAAAAACTAATATTGGTATACACTATATTGCCAAAGGTGACCGGTCACTTGCGATTTTAGACGTTTTGTTAACTATCTAGAAAAATACATGAGGAACTAACCTGAAACTGCAGGTGTGTAAACAGTATAGTATAGGTTATATATTTCCGTGAAGATTTTTTCACGAAACCCCATAGGGGAATGTACACAAATTGAAATAGAACGAATATCTTTTGGATTACCCTGTAAAAACTAATGTAGCAAAAGCATTCAAACTCGAGATTATTAATAAGCGGCTTATTGTAATATACTGCGTATACTCGAAGAGAAATTAAGGTTTTTATAAAAACAGTCCCAAATTTCGCCAAGTTTTTTGCTTATAATTTGCAGAGTTCTTAATATAAAAAAAAAGTTATTTTGAGGAAATATGTCAAACAATATTGTACATAATACTCTGTAATCAGAATTAAAAAATAATAAAAATTGGGTGAAAAATGAGTCGGTTTTCTAAAAAATGTTTCACTGCGCATGCGCGAATGCAATCAAAATATAATGTGCATAATGTATTAGCTAAGTATATAGAGCAACTTTTGTGAAAGTCTCAAAATCATAGCTTGAAAATTCTGAAAATTGTCGTCGATAGAATAAGCTCGAAATCCGTTGTTCCCAAAAGGAAGCTAAAAGATGAGGGGTTGTATCCAAATATAGTAGTACGTGCAATATTGTGTACGTTACCTTGGCACTAATCAAAAGGTATTTGATACAACCCCTCATCTTTTTGCTTCTTTTTGGGAACAACGGATTTCGAGCTTATTCTATCGACGATAATTTTCAGAGTTTTCAAGCTATGGTTTTGAGACTTTCACAAAAGTTGCTCCATATACTTAGCTAATGCATTATGTATATTATATTTTGATTGCATTCGCGCATGAGCAGTGAAACATTTTTTACTAAACCTGCTCATTTTTCATCCAATTTTTATTATTTTTTTATTCCGATTGCAGAGTATTATGTACAATGTTGTATGACATATTTATTCAAAATAACTTTTATTTATATTAAGAACTCTGCAAATTATAAGCAAAAAACTTGGCGAAATTTGGGAATGTTTTTATAAAAACCTTAATTTTTCTTCGAGTATACATGCTATCCTCATAAAAATGAACACAGTATATTATAATAAGCCACTTATTAATAATCTCGAGTTTTAACGCTTTTGCTACATTAGTTTTTACAGGGTAATCCAAAAGATATTCGTTCTTTTTCAATTTGTTGACAGTCCCCTATGGGGTTTTGGGAAAAAATATTCGTGGAAATATATAACCTATGCTATATTGTTTACACAACTGACGTTTCAGGTTAATTCCTCATGTATTTTTCGAGATAGTTAACAAAACGTCTAAAATCGCAAGTGACCGGTCACCTTTGGCAATATAGTGTATTAGAGGAAAACATTATTAATTATTTGTATTTATTTTTGTAATATTTTTATATTATAAAAAATATCTTCAAAGAAAACAAAAACGTTCAAAATATGTAAATATAAATCTATTTCCACATACATGCTGAATATTATAAATCGAATACATTTCTGCAATATATTGTTTATTTAAAGCACATTATTCTATCAATAAACTTATTCTTAAAATTGTAAAGGAATGCTCAATACTCCATTTTACCTTTTACAGTAAAGGGACATTTCCGAAGTAAATCATCATAATCGTAAAAGGAAAACTCTAACCCATTTTACATTCAGCTGAATTATAATATCGAGTTACGTATGCAGAAAATACATTCACTAAGATTTCACTGCTTAGCTTGCTGAATTTAAACGCATAAATTTGAATCTATCAAGTTTTTTGAATCTATCATCTTTTATTTATATTTTTTCTTCTTCAAAAGCCATCGAATTTCCATTTCAATTTCATAGGTCTTGGGACTTAGAGAACCCGCTCAAAGGATGAAAAGATGAATCTTGAACACGAAATATGAAATTTCAGAATAGCGTAATGTAATTTTGCAAATTTCTTTTAACGTAAGGTGCATGAAGTAATGTGGTTTTACAAATTACGTTATTCCATAAAACAAATTTATTGATTAAAATTAAGTAGTAACTATACACTTTCAAAGATGAAAATATATGATGTAAAATTGATTGTAGAATATAGCAATGATATTTATGCGATTAAAAAGCGAGGGCTTATCAGTTTGTGAAATAGGATTGTATTTGTATGATGACACTCAGAAATGTGGAAAAATGCAAACTTCTTAACATGTCAGTCTAATGAGTGCAATTATGGTTGAAATATTTTTCTCACAGAACTGTAAATAAAATAAAGCAAACAAATTTCTTGGTAACACCATAAATTTAAGAGAAGCACTAGGGATTTCGAAAGAACTGTGTATTTCTTCATCAGGCGCAAAAGATATGTTATCATTTGGAAAGTAGGAGCAAGACTGAAAGAAAATAGGACTTGAAAATGGGGTAAGTTAGAGAAAACAGCCAATAGGAATGCAGGAGGCATCAGTCAATCACATGAGAGCATTACCCAAACAGGGGAACACAGAATATAAGGAGATTTTTGAAATAAATTGAATAAGCAACAGAGTCAGAAAATATAAAGGAAATTACATGCAAATATGAAATATGTATATAATAATAAATAAATAAAAGAAAAAAGAGAAAATAAAATAAATACATAAAGTAAAGAGTTAAAAACAAATAAAAAGTAAAAAAATGCAAAAATAACGATTAAAAATTAATAATATATATAAATATAAATATAAATAGATAAAAAAATTATATTGTTGAACTGAACAAGTTTTTTCCCAGCTGCAGAGAGCATAGTGGAATCAGATTTTCCATTCTATAATTTCACGATTAAAATAAATAGCTAAGTTTTCGAGACTGTCCAATTCTGAGGTACTATTCGCATCAAATATTATTTTAGAGTTTTGAAAATTAAACCTTTGAACATAATCCCAAGAATGCTTGGCAATAGACGATTTAGATTTGTTTGGTTAGAGACATAACGGGAGCGTTCTTTTAAGATTAAAAGTGTATCTTAGTGCATTACAATATAATATATATTTATTTATATAAACTCTATTCGCCATATAGAGTTTGAAGATTTCTGGACATTTATTTGTAACATTAATTTACTTTCCATATTTAATATTGTGGAATTATAAAAAGTAAATATATCACTAAATGATAAAGACAATATAAATTCATGGAAAATATTATGGAAAAATCGTCTGAATTTGGAAAGACTTCTTCTTCAATGAAAGATGGAATTATCTTAAAAATTTGTAGAAAACAAACGTCATTTCCTCATTATTATCCTCCATATTTTTAATATTAACGCATAGGTTTTCAAATGTTTTAGATACATGCATAATAAAACAATCATAACTTTACTGAAAAACAAAACAAAAAATCATAAAAATATTGGCGTATATGCCGGTGTATAAGTCTATTTTTTAAACATATACCGTATTTTAACCCTTTCCGGCACATACAAATTCTGTTCGTAAAATGAGAAATTACTGGCTGACACCGGAATTTACAAAGGACATTTTTAGAAAATATGAACTCCTTATTTTAAGCTTTCATTATAGAAACAAAATTTTATTAAAATATTCTTGGTGCCGTATGCAAGTTTGGAATTAAAATTAGCTGTGCCCGGAGTGGGACCACTGTGCCGGAAAGGGTTAATTCTATTTGGTGTATAAATCGACCATTCAGGAGAAAAAAAAACAAAATTGAATACGTTGAACATTGTTACCGATATGACGATTCTGAAAATGTTGAAGATTTCATATAACTTTCTGAATTTAACAGTGATGATGAACGTTTAGATTTTCCCGATTATTTTTCAATTTTTCAATTTCCTAGATCAGTGGTATATTAGAACGAAATCCCTCTTTCTGTTGCTATTTTTTGCTTAAAAAATTATAGTTAGAATAACTCCTCTAAGTCAATTGTTAAAATTTCTAAAGAGAATTATTGATTTTATTACAGTACCTAACAGGCTTCACCCACTACCCTAGTCGGTTTCTATAAATGAACCTTGAATCAAGCGAAAAGTATAGGTGAATTTCGCAGTGTATTTTAAACTAATATGGATATTTATTTGAAATGCCTTTCCATAGTGCTGAAAAGGATACGAACCCCATTGCGCTATTATATTTTCTAATGTGTCAAACAAACTTTGGACTGTTCAGGAGCAACTCTTTCATTTGATCATTTATAGTAGAATTTGGTAACAAATATATATTAATTTTAATTTTAATGGTAATGCTGTTAATTTATCATGTTTGTCTGTAAAATATGTTTGTTGAACATGGAAACGTTTATTTGAGAATGTAAAGAATCCAAACAACCTATGTTCCGAGATGAAGAAACTGATTCATACACTGTAAAATCTACTCGGAAACGGTTCCTGAAAATCAGTGGCAGCAAAATGAATTTTATTATTATATATGCTTTTATATATCTCTAAAATATATTAGTTTCTGAAATTTTTAAGTATAATGGAACGCTTTTTGCAATCGTAGGTAACTCGGATGTGGTTACTGTATATTTTCGTTCATGGATAGATTATATTTTTCTAGATTAAGAAATATCTATCTTTTTTTTCGGTGCTGATTTTTTGAACACTTTCTTAATATTAATATTAATTATTAATTTAGTATATTTATAATTATATATATATATATATATATATATATATATGTATGTATATATATATATATATATATATATATATATATATATATATATATATATATATATATATATATATATATATATATATATATATATAATTATTAATTTAAGTGTTAATGAAGAATGAAAGACGGAAAAAAAATTATACAAACTTACAATTAGAAAATTCTAAAATTTATATCTACAAACAAAACAAATTATAAGATTTCAAAGTTTTCAAAAAATTGCATTAAAGTTTTAGCTGTAATAGTATCAGAAAAATATTTATTTAAAAAAATTTTAAACACGATGTACATTTTCATGCATTTAAATATAGTTATTCCTCCCTCGAGTTCGGTATATCTTTCTATTCAAATGCCATGCAACGAATGGAATTTGATAGATGAGGATAATTTTATTTTGAGACGTGGAAATACGAAACTATTTTCGTAGCAAACGAAACATGATGAAATACATTATCTTCTTTCCAAAAGACTGAAAGTTTAAAAGGAATCGAAATCTGAATTTACAATAGAACAAACTTTTTTAAAGAAAATTTCAGAAGCATAATCAGTAGAGGCTACGTTATTACAAATTGCATGTGCGATTTTCGGGGGTAATATTTAAAAATAAATATTTTTTTACTTTCTTCTATCTATAAAAGAAGAAAGTATTGTAATCGAAATTTTTTTCGACTTCCGGTTCTCGACGGATTTACATGTTTTAGGGGTCAGAGATTCCGAAAAACATGTTTTTACAAAATGTCTGTCTGTCCGTCTGTCCGTCTGTCCGTCCTCATTGTATCATCGAAAAATGTATGAAGTTATGCTTCAAATTGAACCACATTTTTTTCTATGTTTGTGGCTATGGCAAGCAGGTTCTATTAGAATTTGGGGATATGTAAACGACAGGGGCGCTGTGATCGATATTTTTATTCCATTTTCACTATTGTACCATCTAAAAGTGTATGAAGTTATGCTTCAAATTGAACCACATTCTTTTTCTATGCTTTTGGCTATGGCAAGCAGGTTCTATCAGAATTTGGGGATATTTCGACGAAAGGGGGCGCTGTGATAGCCATTTAAAGATTTCAAATTCAAAAAGATGTGCAAAAAAAATTAGAAATCCTAAAAGTTTTTTTCGTTAAATGTTCGGCCTTGATCTGGAGAATCCGGAACAATTTTTGTTTTGCCTCTATCTTAAAAAATGGCTGAGATATAGCGGTTTGAAATTTTAGGGTGGCTGACATTTTCAAACTAGACAGCAGAATTCATCCATAAACGGGTTTAATTTATGAGCTTTAGTTAACATGGTTTGGGCAAATTTTCTTTCATTGTTGTAACAATTAATCCTATTATATGCTTATCACTATATATTTATAATCGCCAACGTCAAATTCTCGCCAAACTTGGCGACAGTTGGCGAAATATCGCCAAATTTGGCGACCAAAATAGGTTGTTATAAATGAAGCCAACTTGGCTGTAGATGTCTAATTTGGCGATATTCTCATTCAAATTCAATGTTCACGAGAACTGGGATTGAATCTCCTTTAATTAGGTTCCACGCATTTTACCTTTGTGTTTTCCAGTAAAATTAGCTAAAATCGTAAAACCAAGGAATAGGGAGGCTATCTGTTCCTGTCGGTACAGGCCAGAAGGACTTTTCGTAGTTTAGTATACATCAGTTGATCGCATCCCGGTAACCCGACGATTCGCAAGCAGCTGACGTACAACAGAATAACTAAAAATATTGATTTTATTGGCGATGTGATAACGAATTTTGAAGTATTAACATGACTGAGATAGAAGAAATTTTTGGGATTGGCACATCCGACTAGTTTTCATAGAAGGTAGGAAAAAAATCTCAAGTAAAATATCCAGACTCAGATTAATTAAATATTTCGCGATTCTTTACTTTCTCCTATTAACAACTAAAACATAACAACTGGAATAATACGAGTTAAAACAGAATTCGAATTTAAGAGTAATAAAATTTAAAGAAAGGTAATATACGTGTAATCTGTTCTGGATATCATTAATCCGATTGTGGTATTGTTAATAAATCAACAAAAATTTTAAAGTTTTTTGTCAGGGCATCATAACGATCTTTAAATCACATTGCGGCAAGTTTGAAAAATTACATTGAAGAAACAGAACAGGAAGATAATCCGCTTTTGACATTTTCCAGTTTTGTTGAAAAATGTTTATAAATTCGGTTTGCCTGGCCGTGTGTCTGACATGCTCTAAGTCGGGTAAATATACTCCGATTGCCATGCAATTGATATATACTTAAATTTTATTTTAGTTTCTACCTCGCCTCAGGCATTAGTATGCATTTTTTTTCAAGAGCAGTAGTAGTATACGTATGTCATTTTTCCATAGCACTATTATTGTTAATTACTATTACACTTCTTTAAAATGAATTTATTTATATTGTCAATAACATACATATATTAAAAGTTACCATTAAAAACATAGTCAGTTATCCATCTTAAAAAAAAACATATGGTTAAGTTCGATGTTTAAAAAAAATTATAGTCTATACCCAGCTCTTCTGCATATATTTCAACTTTTGTTTCACTATTTTCATTTCACGTTTTACTTGTATTTCCTTCCCTCTTTATATTTTACTATTTTAACTATGTAGACACAAAATATACACCACTCATTACTCTCATGGAAAGTACTTTCGCTCTCCTCCAGAGCATCATCAGTCCATATGATGTTTCAAATATGACAGTTATCATATGGACTGATGATGCTCCGGAGGGGAGCGAAAGTACTTTCCATGAGAGTAATGAGTGTTGTATATTTTGTGTCTACATAGTTAAAGTAGTAAAATATAAACAGGGAAGGAAATACAAGTAAAACGTGAAATGAAAATAGTGAAACAAAAGTTAAAGGAAATAGTATATGCATAAGAGCTGGGTATGGATTATAATTTTTTTTAAACAGCGAAATTAACCATATGTGTTTTTTAAGATGGATAACTGACTATGTTTTTAATGGAAACTTTTAATATATGTATTTTATTGACAATATAAATAAATTCATTTGAAAGAAGTGTAATAGTAATTAACAATAATAGTGCTATTAAAAACTAGTCGTTGGGGGCCACCGTAATACTTACCCATCATGGATATGCATAATGTAAAATATTAAAATAAAAATGGGTAAACTACTTATAAAATGCATTGCAATTCAAATAAAATCGTGGCTTGATGACGTCATAAACTTTAAAGGCTCGATTACTGAATTGCTTGAAAGAGGTTTTTCCTTATAACTCTAAAAATAATACTCCTATTAACTAGCAGTTTATTGCATCTGATTAAGCGTAAAATTTCCAATTTAAATATATCTTTAAAGTGAAATTTGGACGAAATACAGGGTCATGAAAAATCGAAGAGTGTGGCAAATAGGATTCCAAATATCTCGGCAACTCATTATCCGATCGACTTCATGCTTTATGCAAAATTTATGTTTTTTTATTGTCTTTTATATTCATTTCTTAAAATAAACAATTTCGAAAATTTTTATATACCTTTTATCAGAACAAATATTTCGAGAGTCCGAAAAAATAGTTCCTGTTAATCGAGGTTATTGAAATTTTATAGGCTTCTTCCCATTATTACATACTAAGTACATACCAAATTGCAAGTCTCTATCTCAATTTTTTCGGGAGATAGAGCGTTTACAGACACACAGACACACAGACGGACGGCAAATTTTTTTTCTAAAAATATGTTTTTCGGAATCTCCAGTGTCTGAAACGTGTAAATCCGACAAAAAAAAATTCGATTTTCAAAACGATTACAAGACTTACCCTATACTACGTATGATGGCTAAGTAAAAGACATACGTATACTACTACTGCCCTTGAAAAAATACATACTAATGCCTGAGAAAATGTAGAAACTAAAATAAATTTTAAGTATATATACGGGCATTCAAAAAACAAGATGATCTGTTTTTGTACTGTTAGAATTGATACATGTAACTGAAGTTTATCATGGCATGCCCGGTATTGAAAGTGAAGTGCGTGGCATTTATAGTTTGATTACAGAGACACTCAAAACAGTTCCGTTATATTATTGTGTATGTGAAGAACTTATTTGCAGTGTACTTTAATGATGTTTTTCTATTTCAAAGAATATTCTGTAATTTCACGGTCTATAAAGTTATTATTTGAAACGTTATCATTTAATTTTTCACGTACTTTTTTCAAATTACGCACGTTATTTTTTATATTTACTTGTATGTTTATTTCCATATTTTTAGTAACTAATAATAAACATCCAAGTAAAAATGAAAAATAACGTGTGTAATTTGAAAATGTACGTGAAAAATTGAATGATGGCGTTTCAAATAATAACTTTATAAGAAAAATATCTAAGAAAAATGCATTATTTTACACATTACTAAAATAGACGTTCCATAAAAACATATGTACAAATGTCTTAAAAATTTTAAAACACAAGATATTAGTAGTACATAACACTTTCCTAACGCTTTCGGCTCTAAACTAATCCATTGTCAAGGATTTCAATCAGCGGAGACCAAAGATCTGATATTGTTCAATACTAGAATTCAAAGTGACATGAGAGCCCATTATAGACATGCGCCGGTGGATGGACCCATTGTTGGTAAGGGGGAAATTGAAATCACGAGTCTTTCGGGAGAACATACATTACCGTAACACGGAGCAGTTCGTACCAAATGCCTGGTATTTGGTATGATAATGCGTCATTGCAACAGTTGCTTGCCTACGATAAAATTTCTAGGGATTCCAATATTACACAACTTTTGAAATCGGTAGCCCGCATAATTTGGTCTGTTTTTGTTTGCATTTCGCCTCCGCTGATTTAAATCATTGATAATGGCTTAGTTTGGAGCCGAAAGCGCTAAGAAAGTGTTATGTACTACTAATATCTTGTGTTTTAAAGTTTTTAAAACATATGTACATATGTTTTTATCGGACGTCTATTTTAGTACTGTGTAAAATAAATATTTTTTCATAAAATGATTTTCTTATTGTGGATTTGCAAAGCGGAATATTTCGTTTCGTATTTTCTTTTATTATTAAAGTTATTTTGGTAATAACTTTAAAAACCGTGGAATTATAAAATATTCTTATTTGTTTTGATAATAGCTCCGATGGAGCCGAAACATTTATTATAGATAATAATAGACTGCTGACTATGTCAGCAGTCTATTATAATCTAAACTTATTTTACTGTTTATAATGTTTTAATTGTACGCCTTTTAGCAATTAAAAGAAAAATATTACAACAAGGTCTTATTAGCCACACACAGGGTGGCTTATTCTTTCAATCTCTATCATTTTTCATGTTTATGAAAAGTCACAGCAATCCATCGTTGCCACAGGTTAATCTAGGAAAGTGAAACATTTGAAGTTACTGAAAAAATTAATAGCTCAAAAAGTATTTGTCCCAAAATTCTTAGACAAACTGCGTTAGAAAGGTAAAAAATTGTATTTTTCCTGATATAAATTTCAAATCTAATGATTATGCCGTTTTTCAAATATTGAATTTCAAAAATTACCAAACTTCTTAATGAAGTATCATAGCGAAGCCTTTACACGTAAAAAGATAATGGGGCTGTTCACGGATCATTAGGCGGCGCGCGGGAGAAAGAGACTAAAATATGGAGTGAGTCTATACTGTGAATGTATGCATAGTGAAAGTAAAAGGCCTGCGTTCGAAACGTTGATTTGACTAATTTGCCTATTTTAATGATATTTTCTTAAAGTCTAGTAGTGAACTTGATGGCCGAATGGTTAGAGCACTGCTCTTGATTCTGGAGGTTGCGGGTTCGATTTCTGTTCGATTTTTCTACTTTTTTATTTAAAAATGTTATATCGATTGCTTTGCATTTTTCATGATAAATGGAATATATTTCATAAAAGTAAAATTTGATATTAATAACAATTAATTATTTAAATACGACAAATTCAGCTATTTCATGATTAAAATTATACATTACATATTATTATTAGCCCCACACAGGGCTAATTCTTTTAGTCTACAGTAAAATTCATGTTTATGAAAAGTCACAGCCACTCCATATATAAAGGAGGACACCCTTTATACATAGCTATACAAATGGTTGTTATTAAAAATCAAATTGTCTCTCTTAATTATGCCGATACGTCCGCTGGTATTTTCTTTCTCAGTCCGTAATTGCCCAACAGCAGGTTCAGACCCCATTTAAATAATAATATGAAGGATCAAACAAAGTTAAACCTGTCGTTGTGGACATTTCTAAGTGGGTCCCGTGGCCATATCTCCCATAGGAACGAAGTTACCCCATTTTGATCCCCTAGACCTTTTTGTTGCTCAAACCCCTTCATGTAACATATCAATAGATAGATCTCGTCAAGCACTATGGTCTGGTCCTGCTCTCCCCTCTCTCACAACCCCTCTCCCTTAAGAAGCATTTTTCTCTGTTTCAATTCCTTTTCAATTTTAGTTTTTCCCATTTTTCTCAGCCCTTTTAAGCCCCACAGAAGGCTTAGGCCTCTTCTAAAGGATACAACGAAGTTAAACTCGTGGAGACCGATATTTCTAAGAGCGTCCCGAGGCCTTATCTCTCCTAGGAACGAAATTACCCCCCCCCCCCTGAGGGGAAGACATTCAAGGTGTTCAAACCCCATCATGTAACGTATCAAAAGTTTGATCTCGACAAGCACTGTTGTCTGGTCCTACTCTCACCCCCCTCTTCCCGTCAGGAACACTTTTCAAATTTGATTTCTTCAATTTCTCATAATTATTTTAGTTTTTCCCATTTTTCTCTGTTTCTATGGGTCGGACAGCTCCAGAATTTCACAAAATTAGCTGTATACCGCCTAAAGGTATTTTCCCCCCGCTTCTTTTGGCGCCTAGGTTTTCACGTATCTGTTGAGGGGGCCCATCAGAGGGGCGCAAAAGGGGCATCCCTTTTAAGGGCCCATCTCTCAATTGCAAGTGAGGATTCCTTTTACAGGTCTCGTAGAGCACTTGTGTTTTGTATAGCTCCCCCTCCCTTCCCCCCCACCGCTCTCCAAGACCCCGTCAATTAATGATGAATCATCATTTGTTAAACAACTTTTCTTAGCTGTATCCATCATAAAAACTGCTATCATAGAACTTTTAATTACCTTTCTTAATTATCTATTAAGTGTTAAAGTGTCTTGAACCATTAAAAATAGTTTAAAGGGGGTCATTAAGCCAGCACATTTGTAAAAAACATCTACCTCGCCACGTCTCAGCCCATTGGAGCCACATCTTTTTACTATTATATTTATTAAAAATACTTCTAGTCACCGAATCTTTTTAAAAATTGGTGTGTTCGTTCCTAATATATTCCGTCAGCCTCACAACAAATCTTAGAGCGATAACTAAATTCTAAAGTGGAGAAGCTGGCTTATGCTAATAAACACTTTTTTTTGACGAGTTAGACTTGGCTGAAAAAATATCAACGATAAAAACCGTTGGTGGCCAATCTATATTCTGCCGTAAGGTAGAATTTTTCCCGCTTGTAATCTGTTATATTCTTTTTGACATTGACGTACATAACTGAGGTGCTTTACAAGATGCTTACTATCAAATAGGATGCGTATAGCACTTTTCAATGATTTAAAGAGACACACAAAACAATTTGATTACAGTAATGTCTTTGAGCTATTAACATAATTGCTTGAAGTGCGCTTTGATTATGATTTCAAACTGTAGTATCATATATATTATTTCTCCTGTCAACATCCCTTTTTCTCAGAAAATACGAAACGCAGAACGACGAATGGGATGCCATATGAAAAGATTTTGCACAGGCTTCTGAGATAGCACACTTAACATTTCGTTAAAACATGTTTCTGATTAAAATTTGCTGAAAATTAAAAATTAAATCGGCATTGTTTTCATGAAAGAAATGAAAGGTTTTCTTCAAATTATTGTTGCCACAAAAAAATAATACCACATTATATGATGCTCAGCAATTATAAAAAACACCGCACGGGTTTATTTTATATTTATGATTAAAAAGCGAAATTGAAATTGAAATGTTTAATTTATATTTCTATGTCCCATGTTTTTCCCGAAGCGGATGACGTCATCCTTTAAAGCAGTTAAAATACGATTGTAATTTTTTTTTTTTCTCGCGCGTGTATTTTGCAATCTTGGATCAGTTTTTACTATAACATAGATGGAATAAATTAGATGATATTCTGGCTTGACTAAAAACTAAATGTTGTTTGCATATATTTTTATCCTCACTTTTTCTTTAGAAGTTTAAACCTGCATCTAAGAAATATTACATATTGATAAAAAAATGGTACTTCTCTATTATCCCGTCGACCACTTTTCATAACAAAAAACTATCGCCAAATAAACGGCAGAACTTTGCCATTGGAATATCAAAATATATAAATAAATAAAATATAAGAATTTAAGGACACAATTGTTATTTTAATTAATGAAATAACTAATAAATCAGTAAAACATAATGAAAAATACACGCAAATGTCGAGTTAAAAACCACTTGATGACGTAACAAACACGTATAATGCTTCTGACATCAAGTAAATGGGACTGCATTTTTAGCGTTTGTTATGAAAAGTGGTCGACGGGATAATAGAGAATACCTAAAAAATATTAGATTTCAGTGCGAAATCCTCGCACGGGCCTTCTGGTACGTTTTTAAATTTAACTAGCTTTTTGCATATTACTTGTTGTATATAAATTTTATAGATCATATACTGGGGTACACAAAATAATTCGAGTACATTTCCGCGTATTGACGTAAATTGCTGAAGGGGAATTTTCGATTGTGTTATGCACTTCCCAACATAACTCCCTTTTTGCAGACTATGTAGTATATATTAACATCTATAGATCGTTCACCTGTCACCTAAAAAAATTTGGTATTTTTCTGATTATATATGCTAATAGCTAAAACTGTAGTTTCAAATGTATCTTGCGTTTTCAAAATGTTTTACTTAGACACAATCTTTCACCTTATTAAACGATAAAATTTTGTTAAAATATTGTAGAAATGTTGGAAAGTGTTTCATAATCTTTGCTTGATGCATAAATGTTCTTTCTTGTTTGAAGTTGTAGCGGAATAGAGGAATATTATGATGTAAGATATGATTCTTACTGCAAATGCTCTCAAGCTATTCTAAAAATTATAATCTTTAAGATTCTGCTTGTACTATTATTACATTATTATTACATATTACTACATTCCACCTGTATCAATTCTTGGATCTTCTGATATTTGAAATGGTCAATAAACAATTGCAGTTATAATAATAAAAAAATGATTTGAGACAGCGACAATGGGTTTTATTCTATGCATACTGTGTTTCAAAAATACACATTTTGTATTTTGTAAACGACATACAATGCTGTAAAGGTGTAAAGCACCGATTCCCGTCCGAACATCCATGAGAATCAGCATCATTCGTCATCAGTACTTAGAATAGTAGCTTAATGAACATTGCCTGCTATGTGTGGATACCATATATATGCGCCTAAAATAAGCATTGTCGAAAGTCCTACGTTAAGAAGGTCGGTAGGTGAAGGGTGGTCACAGAGTACCATTTTCCGGCAGAGATTTAAATAGAGTTGTGCAAGATGACGTCACACACAGGTTGTTCACCACCCCCTGAATACTAGGCCTGCACATTGACAACAATGGCGGATCAAGCAGACTGATTTTTTTTCAGCGTTTGAACGATCCCTCGAAATTCAACACCAAAATTTTTTTAAGTTTTCTTCGCCTTGTTTTTTTAGACCAAATAAGTCAAAGAAAACTTTTAGATATTATTTGAGTTAAAGTTCGAGGGACCGTACAAACGCTGAAAAAAAAAATCCGCCTGTGACAGCCGCCATTTTGTCAGCACGCAGGCCTAGTATTCAGGGGGCGTTGGGTTTTTGCTGCTGCTGTTGGACAGATATCGGTATCTTTATAAATGCATTTTCTACTTGTGTGTCTTAAAGCTTTTTTAATGTTTTAAGGTAAAAGTCACGTGATGTAAACTGCTCTATTGGTCTGAAATCTTTGAAGATACGAGACAAGTAACGAGACAACTCATTATTTGCAGGGTGAATGCGGACCGGAGATGTAAGCGGTGCTTACAAGCTTATTTTTCTTTTCCTTTCCTTATTCTACAACGTACCCAGAAACCCATAGTTAATAAGAATCTAAAACCGGACAACACGGTAACAAAAGTGGCACTTACCAAATATCGCTGCAGCCAATGACGTCCAAGGAGGTAGTCAGATAGATATCCGCTATGAGAAGATTAGGCGAATTTCGGCCCGCGTCCAGGTACATCAACTCATTAAACTAAGCATAATGCCCGGCAGGTAGGGGCCTGGTCTGCCGTTTAACCCCTGACCGACGAGCAAAAGGGGAAATCTGTAATGTTGTTTTCTCTGTAATTTTTTTAAAATGCTAAAAAAAAGATAAATTTTCAAATTTGATATAAAAAACTTATTTACGTATATGAGTATAATCTTTGAGAGTAATAATCATCACTCGATGTTTTAAAACTTCACTGTATTTGTAAAATTACATTAATTTAAACAATGTTTCAATTGCAGTGAAACTTATAGCATAGTGACGGATATATCAGTTCACGGCGGTGAGAAGGTTAATAATAATAATAAGTAACGAGACAGATCGTAAATCATTATTTTGCTTAATCTGTAAAATGGAAGCCGGACACTTTTTTTTTCCAGTTATTTCGTAATCTCGTCTCTCATCTTGATGTACCAGGGAGCATTAGAGACAACAACAACAATAACAAAATATTTCATTTTAACTAGTAACAATAAGGAAAGGGCAGCTGACGTCACTGTTGATTAAATTACTGTTGGTTCGCAAGAAAAACCTGTTCGTTCTTTCTGACTCCTACAGTACACATGAAATGGGGAGATTTGACAGGTCTATGTTAAACTGGTCTATGATATGATTGGCCTACGTCGCCATAACGTTTCCTGCAATGATAGCTAAGACACATATATAGTGGTAGATTGATTGATGGAACTATTTTGTTTATAAACATGCCCTTTCCGTATAGAGTGAACACAAAAATGCATTAGA
Organism: Maratus michaelseni; assembly: GCA_963931845.1. NCBI lineage: Eukaryota > Metazoa > Arthropoda > Arachnida > Araneae > Salticidae > Maratus > Maratus michaelseni. The sequence continues at coordinate 110,102,167 of OZ007598.1, read as the reverse complement.
TGGGACAAAATCACCATGATCTAATACTTCCTTCAAGAGAATACGTAGTAATTTTGATAAATTGTGCAACTGTTGCGCAGTTATTCTTTAACGCTATCGTTAAATTCAAAACTCTGAAACAGCAAAATATTACTATAAGTTTAAATTATTACAGATTTCTAAAGATCGTTTCAAATTTTTATTTGTTAATCTTTATTAACAATTTGTGTTTCAATATGTATTTTTGCACAAATTTTGCCGAACAAACCTTTTTTTGTCATTCGCTTTCTATACAATAAACAATCTAGCTTTTCTATTATTTCTCATGACACATTTTACGATAGAGTAATGCTGAAGCACTATTGAAAATAAGTGAAATAAGATCACATTTTCAACGCAATGCTAAAAGAAAATGCGATCTCTAAAACGGCTTTCATAAATGTTCTATATTGCATGCAAAATTTTCCAATATCATGAGACGAAAACATTACATAAAACGCATAAGCGAAGGCGCACATTTTTAGAATTTTCTTTTATGTTGTAAATGTTATTTCTTGTATTGGATATAAAAATAAAATGTTGTATCTCGTGTTCAATGTCATTTGAATTTTATCTATATCTTAATATTTAAAAAATAAATTTAGAGTAAAAGAGATTATTTAAAACAATGTAATTTCATTTGAATAAATTAAAATAGAATTTGGAGTAGAATAAATTCCTGTTTTGTCTTAATGGATAATTAAAAAATATTTATTCAATTTATTTTGACAATATTCATTACTGAAAGGGTAAAAAATAAATCTCTCTCTCTTTTTTCCCTATTGTATATGTATTGCATTTATAGCTTTAATGTAAAAAGGAAATGGGTTTCTATATTCGTAAAAAAAAATTACTTCGGAACAAATACTATTTTGTCATGTTATACATCTATGCAAAAACCTTTCTGCAGCTGGGTATGGTCCTATTTGTCTTTGAAGAGTATCGCCTTACTTAAACTGTAAGTAACCATGAATTTTCTTTCCTATAGTTATTGTTGCTAAGAGTAATATATTTAAAAAATAAAATTATCTATAAACATTAAAATTAATGTTGTTAATGTGTTTTATATTTAAAGGCATTTCCGTGTATTTTAGGTTATTTTACTGTATAATAAAATAAGATAAATATACGTATTCTGTGTTTTAAATTGGCAAGAGTGTCATAACATCTGCGTAAAATATTTTAGCTTTCGATTTTTATGTTACATTTGTAAAATTTCTGTATGTACACTATATTGCCAAAGGTGACCGGTCACTTTCGATTTTAGACGTTTTGTTAAATATCTAAAAAAATACATGAGGAATTAACCTGAAACTGCAGATGTGTAAACAATATAGTATAGGTTATATATTTCCGCGAAGATTTTTCCCCGAAACCCCATAGGGGACTGTCAACAAATTGAAAAAGAACGAATATCTTTTGGATTACCCTATAGAAGCTAATGTAGCAAAAGCGTTCACACTCGAGATTATTAATAAGTGGCTTATTTTAATTCACTGTGTTCATTTATACTCGTAGAGAAATTAAGGTTTTTATAAAAACAGTCCCAAATTTCACCAAGCTTTTTGCTTATAATTTACAGAATTCTTAATATAAAAAAAAGTTATTTTGAGAAAAAATGTCAAACAACATTGTACATAACACTCTGCAATCGGAATTAAAAAATAATAAAAATTGGATGAAAAATGAGCAGGTTTACTGAAAAATGTTTCACTGCGCATGCGCGAATGCAATCACAATATAATATGCATAATGTATTAGCTAAGTATATCGAGCAACTTGTTTGAAAGCCTCAAAATCATAACTTGAAAATTCTGAAAATCATCGTCGATAGAATAAGTTCGAAATACGTTGTTCCCAAAAAGAAGCAAAAATATGAGGGGTAGTATCAAATATCTGTTGATTAGCGCCAAGATAGCGTACACAATATTGCACGTACTACTATATTTGGATACAACCCCTCATCTTTTTTCTTCCTTTTGGGAACAACGGATTTCGAGCTAATTCTATCGACGATAATTTTTAGAATTTTCAAACTCTGACTTTGAGACTTTCACAAAAGTTGCTCTATATACTTAGCTAATACATTATGCATATTATATTTTGATTGCGTTTGCGCATGCGCAGTGAAACACTTTTTAGTAAACCTGCTCATTTTTCATCCAATTTTTATTATTTTTTAATTCCGATTACAGAATATTATGTACAATGTTGTTTGACATATTTTCTCAAAATAACTTTTTTTATATTAAGAACTCTGCAAATTATAAGCAAAAAACTTGGAGAAATTTGGGACTGTTTGTAGATAAACCTTAATTTCTCTTCGAGTATACATACTATCCTCATAAAAATGAACACAGTATATTACAATGAGCCACTTATTAATAATCTCGATTTTGAACACTTTTGCTACTTTAGTTTTTACAGGGTAATCCAAAAAGTATTCGTTCTTTTTCAATTTGTTGACAGTCCCCTATGGGGTTTCGGGAAAAAATCTTCACGGCAATATATAACCTATACGATACTGTTTACACACCTGCAGTTTCAGGTTAATTCTTCATGTATTTTTCTAGATAGTTAACAAAACGTCTAAAATCGCAAGTGGCCGGTCACCTTTGGCAATACAGTGTATAAGATAAATACACGTCGAGAGTTATGAAATTTAAAATTTAAAAATATGTGCGGAAACTTTACACACGCCAGTGTAGATCATGTAAATAATATATGAAATTATATTTCATCCATGAATTTGAAGTGGAATGTTAATATTGATTGAATGGTCAGGCTTATTGTAACATTTTTTGCTTTAAACAGCTCCATAAGGTTCAGCTCAAATCAGATTCTAAAGTTTTATTTACCGTAATTTCCGGCGTATAAGCCGCGGCACAAATAAATCTCTTTCCGACCAGAAATTTTATTTCCTAAAAAGTAAGTTTTGTCTACTTTGATCTTATTTAACTTTTTTTAGAAAATAAAATTTTCAAAATTCTGAAATCTGTGAAAGCAAAATAGCTAAGGACCGAAACAAATTTCCATTTTAGAGATGTATCTAATTGAGTGGTTATAATTGTTTGGCATTCCTTTAGTAGGGACAATCAAATTTTTATATTTAAGACAGGATTCCGCTGTAAACAGGTTCAGATTTTACAGGTTTTATTAAACAAAATACCATAAAACCTGTAAAAACAGAACAGCTGGAGGGCGGAAAAGTATTTCGTCTTAGCCCATTTGTATGGTTTTATTTTCTATAGAAACCTAAAAAATTTCCACTGTTTTTTCCAGGTTTTACTGCATTTACTTCCATTTGAGGGAGACTAATGAATAGCATGGCTCTAAAAAAATTTTTAAAGAATTTTTGCAACTTGAAAAATCCGCACAGTGGAACAGGTCTTTGATCCCCTGAAAATCGGGACGTCACACGTAAATCGGACAACCTGAGAACACTAGCGGCAATCCAAAATACTTTCAATAATTTTATTACAGTAAACACTCACAAATGAGACCCTCAATAAGTAATTCTTGACACTAAACATTTTATACTATTAATTTTGAAACATTATATAGCTGCCAAAGGAGAAAAGCAATATTTCCGAATGGTAGGGGAAGACCGTGCAAAGTAGCCAGGGTGGGCAAAGTAGTCACCCAATCGAGGCTAACGAAAAAGACAGGCTACGGCGGTGCATTCTGCATATCTTTTTTTACAGACCGCGAGAGTGACGTGATGCTCTTTTCGTACACCTGCATTGGTGGATTCGAGCATCACGTGATTCCGCCGGTCTGTAAAAAAAGATACGCGTAAAGTACCGCGGTAGCCTTCCTTTTTCGTTAGCCTCGCACCCAATATAATGACGTCACAAGACCGCTGACATTGCTTGGTTTGTGGCCAAACTATTTCGTTTGATCGCAGTGAGTAACCAGACAATCGCTGAACAAGGTGGTTCCATGTTTTCTAATTTCAGAACGGGTTTTCCAGTTTTTGAAGTTTGTGATCTAAGGTAAGTGATTTCTATTACATACAATTAACAATAACTTTTTGTACTTGTATTTATTTATTTATTTATATTATGTACAATGTTGTTTGACATATTTTCTCAAAATAACTTTTTTTATATTAAGAACTCTGCAAATTATAAGCAAAAAACTTGGAGAAATTTGGGACTGTTTGTAGATAAACCTTAATTTCTCTTCGAGTATACATACTATCCTCATAAAAATGAACACAGTATATTACAATGAGCCACTTATTAATAATCTCGATTTTGAACACTTTTGCGTGTAAGGAAAGAGCACATTTTCAGCTTCACATGTGGGCGAGTGGTCGCTGACTGTTCATTAGTTTCCACTGTAGAACGCATTTTCTGTCATGGCTCCAAAATGGGCAAAAAAGTCAAGGAGGGTTGCCAGGTTGGACATTTTTTAATTTAAAAAATTCGAATTCTTACCGGAAATTCACAAAGAAAAAAAAAACTATTCAGGAAATGTCTGTCATTGAATCAGGAAATAATATTGTAGAGAATTTCTGGTATGAATGCAAATTTCGAAATTTAAAAGAGGTCAAACTGGCAACCCTGTGGTCAGGGTAGTGGTCGTTTGATTGGATAAAGTGATAAAGGTTGTATAAGGTGCAATGTTTGTCACCTCTGGGCTCATGAGGCCTGTTCACTTCGCGAATAAGATGATGTGTGCATTTGCGAAAAAATGCAGTGTTTGATTTTGATTTATAATTTTTTATTTGGGTTTGTCAAACTCTTATTGGATTTTCATACCATTTTCAATCTTTCATTATGTTTCATAGGATTTGTTATGACAATAAAAATGTTTGAATAATTTAAATAGTGATTTCAATCTTTTTACATCTGTAGGGGCAAAGTGGCCATGCAGTGACCACACTGCCCAACCTAGACGGGCAAAGGTGTCATTTTGACCTTTTTGGAAAAACCAAATTCTCACTTCCACTTTATTATTTCGTAAAAATTATAAATACCGTTTCACTTTAAAGTAGTCACTCTAATTCTATGCAAATTGTCAGTTTTGTATATGTATTTTAAGGGGTAACAAAAAATCACAAAACCTTAGAGTGACCACTTTGCCCGGCCTTCCCTTATACGTATTACTTAATCGTAAAATTTCGATGAAATGAATATTAATTTTCGGATATACTAGAGCTCAAAACAAGAAACAAAAATCATGCGTTAAGTATAGATTATGAAACACGTTTCAACACATTCAGAATATTGTAACTAAACTTCACAATTTAATGTGGTGAAATGTGGTGTCTAAGTAAGCAAATTCCAATTCAACCAAGCAGGGAGGCCATACTAAGAAAACGCGTAACACGTTTGAAAACCCAATTTCAGAAATACCCATTTATAGTCGGAAAACTATCAAAATTTTTTTGTGCAGCCCTGTAAATGAGTAAAAAAAATGGGAACAGCGAAATTTGAGCTTATTCTATCGACAATTACTATCAGAATTTTCGAGCTATGTTTTTGAGACTTTCATAAATGTTGGTCTATACATTTATCTAATATATTATGCACTGCATATTTTGATTGAATTCGCGCATGCGCAATGAAACAATATTTAGTAAACCTGCTCATTTTTCATACAATTTTTATTATTTTTTAATTCTGATTGCAGGGTATTGTGTATAATTTTATTTGTCATATTTTCTGAAAATAACTCGTTTTTATATTAAAAACTCTGCAAATTATAAGCAAAAAACTTGGTAAAATTTAGGACTGTTTTTATAAAAACCTGAATTTCTCTTCGAGTATACATGCTATCTTCATAAAAATGAACCCAAATTATTACAATAAGCCGCTTAATCATAATCTACAATTTGAATGCTTTTGCAATATTAGTTTTTACAGGGTTATCCAAAAGATATTCGTTTTTCTTCAATTTGTTGACGGCCCCTTATGGGGTTTCTGGAAAAAATCTTCGCGGAAATATATGACGTTTATCATGTTGTTTACACTCCTGAAGTTTCAGAATAATTCCTCATGTATCTTTCCAGATATTTAGCAAAACGTCTAAAATCGCAAGTGACCGGTCATCATTGGAAATATAGTGTATTAGAAAAAAACAAATAGCTATTTTAAGTCTTAAAAAATCCACAATCTGGCAACATTGCCGTTGAGTTAAAGATGGAAAACAACAGAAAATATAGTATACTAGCTACAAAAGCTATTACAGTAAATTTCAAAAGATAAAAAAGTTCTAAAGTTACAATTTCTTTGATTCTGTTGAGACAAAAAATAAATATTATAAAGTGGTTATTTTTAAAACGTAAATATTCGCTAACAATGTTTGTTAAAGTGTTCAAAATTTAAAAGAATAAAGTGATTTGAAAACGCTTTATAATCAAGCTTAAACTATAGTTATGGGGGCTAGAAATTTCACATTTTACATCCAGGTGTTTATTAAGCTGTAAGAAAAATTTTGAAACAAACTCGAACTTCAAATGGGCGAAATGGGAGGAAAATGTTCTACAGTTATATTTACACTATGATTTTTCTGAAAGAAACACTTGCGCATTAACAATGTTTTTGTATTAATTTAATGTTTAAAGAATTAAAAATCCATTATTTGCCATGCCAGTGTTAGATACAACTTTTCTGAGCAATTGGATAAAATGCAACTACATAATTAATTAAAAGGATAGTAATAAAAAAAACATGATTGGTAACTAGGTAAGGAGGTACTTCATATTCAGCCTTTCAACGTATAAAGAGGACGGATTAATACTAAACAAATGTTTCTCAATTCATTACTGTACAGTGTTCTGATGTTTAGGGTTAATGAAGGTCTATTGACACCGTAAAAGATAAAAACTGTAGGAAATATAGACACTGTAACTACTCAGCCGATTTAAAAAATTGTTTTATCCTACGGTAGTTGTTCCCAAGAAGAATGTACTGTATGTATTTTTGTAAGGAGGTGGCTGAAAATAAGTGGAATGGATGGTTTCGCATTAATTCAAATCACATTCATCTTGATGTGGTTCAAGAACGAAGTTTCATTACAATATGACTTAATTTGTAATATCTAATTTTCTGCAGCAGAATAATTCAATCCTAATGTTAATATGCATACAATATCACTTTCAATATTTCAACACACAAGCGTGGAAAATCGCGGGTTTTGCTGGTTCAAAATAATTAGACTTGCTTTTGTAATGAAAAGTATTAAAAAATACAAACCGGAAAAAATGTACAAATAAATATTTAATAAAAATATTAAAAACTGGCAATATATTCTGGAACTGCATATTGTCTTCAATCATGATACCTAACTGTGTCTTTGTGGCAAGTTAGTGATAATGAAACAGAAAGAGAATGTACACTAATTCGTAATAGGTTACTGTATGTTTAAATTTAATGTCGAAGATTCTTATTCCATCTTACTCAGTTACTTGCAATTTATTAAGTTTTTAATCTTTATTTCTTTTTAACTCATTTCCAACAAAGGATATTATACAGTTCGGTTCTATATTTCTTTTGTTCTATGTATACCCAAGCATCACTTTTGAGCGGATAGTCCGAATTTCATACTTCTCTTTTTGTTGAAAAAGTCTTTTTATGCATATGTTTTCAACATAATTAATATCCCAATAAAAACATCTTCAACCTAGTACTGTTTAGATCAGGCATGTCAAACGCGTGGCCAGCTGGACACATCTGTCTTGCCGATATCTTTTCTGTGGCCCGCGAAGACTTTGTTATTTTCCCTATGTTTGATTCAGTCCATGTTTAATGGACAAACGCACTTGCACTAACAGGGTGTGCAGTGTTGCTAAATCGGATATATATTTATTCAAAATAACTACCACTATTTCAGGATACTAATCTTCGTTTTATAGGCATTCAGTCATTAACCCCTTGAAGGGCACCGGTATATTATATATACCACTTAATTTTAATCCCAAAATACCACAATGGCACCAGAATTTTAGAATCATATTTTGAACTTATAAGGTACATCAGAAAAAGCTTTTACATATTTAAAAAATAAATTCGTTCGTGAATCCTGGTGTCAATCAATCATTTCAATATTTTAGCTACGAGAGTACTTTGCCCCTGAAGGGGTTAAATAACGAAAAGATTACTCGTAAAAAATTTATAGCTATTTTGATTATTAAAATAATCCAAATTGACATTAAGTTGAAAGCGCCCTCGAGTCTTTTCTAAACTATTTACACTCATGTTACATATTTACATTACCTAATCAAACTATTGGGAGATGCAAAGCTCGAATGACAAAAATGCCATATATTTGTATCATAAATACAAACATTCTAAAGCAACATTCGTTGCGTTTTATATCCATCAAACAAACAAACAAATAAAACAAGTGGGTAAGTGTGCTCGAAGATCGCACAAAGAGTTTCGTTTAATATTCCTTTTTTTTAAAAAAACTTTATCCTTTCTTTAATAAATCCAAATAAGTTTCATTTAGCAACAAAAAAAAGTCATTTTTTTATAAAGTAAAATTTTACCGGTCTATTTTTCTTGTTTTTTCGAATATCTAAACCAGCCCGATAACGGACGAAACCCGCTATTATACTCTGTCATAATAATATCTGTCATGTGGACTAAATGCGATATTTAAAAAAATATATTTTCAAAATTAAACATGTTGTACACCTTCAAAATGTTAAAATATACGAATATTTCAATAATCGGGTTTTTATAATGATTCAATACGTTCCTTAAACTCATATATTTACTATTTTCTGTTACTCATATAGATACTCCCTTTGTATTATTTTCAAACATTTTAGAAAGCCGTTAAACTTCCGATATGACGTCACATTAATTTTCTTTTTATTTCTCTAATGACGTGATATTAATCTGCTTTCTGTACATACACATACTCATACTCCTTTTATTATTGAGGATTCTTTGAAAATTTCCGTTTTATTACTCATACGACATCATAAACTTTTTTTTTTCAATTGGTGAAACTTTTTATTTCATTTTCCTTTTTCACGTGGAAATCTTTCAATAGAAAATTAATTATTGTAGAAAAAATTTTATTGTGGATTTTTAATTGTTGGCAACTGCTATAACGAAAAATGTTTAAATTTAATAGGAAAAGGGTGTTAGAATTTTGGTTTTTTATCTCTATTTATTAAAATAATGCAATTTTTTCAAATTTTAATATTTTGAGCTTCATAGCAGATAGTCAGTTATATATACACAAGGTTTCAACTCTGTAAGTTATAAAGGTTCTGATGAACGGCTCTGTGACGGACAGACAATGGAGCGGGAGTAATAGCAAGGTTCGTACGGATCAGGGAATTTTCCAGGAGTGATACCAGTATTTTTTTTTTTTTATAGAAAAAGAAATCTAGGTTAAACTTGCGAAACTTAGCTTTCTTTTAAGGAGAGATTTTCTGTAAGTAAATACTGGTACCGAAGAATTTCCTGGTCGCAAAATTCCAGGAGCCGTACGAATCCAGTAATAGGGTTTCCTGAGATAAACCAAAGCCTAAAAACCAGATTGTTCTGGGAGTGAAAGTGGAAGTAAAAGTACATTGCGCGCAGCGCGACTGAAATTATTGTTTCCACAAAGTAGCAATTACAAAATTAAAAGAAAAATGCAAAGAACAAAATAATTAAGGTTCCTTTGCTTAGTGGAGTTTCAGTTAGTCCAATTTTTAGTTAGTGCACTAATTGTTTTTCAGGGCCCTGCGAAGAGGTGGGCGAAATGGGCATTCGCCCCGGATGCGGGAATTGAGAGGGCGCCAAATTTATACTACCAACCATGTTTTAGGTAGCTTTCAATACAAAAAAAGTATAAAGCTACCTATTGCAGCCGTTCGGAGGAAAGCAGTTCCGGAAAATTTCGATATATTTTCACCGATCATGACCCCCAGACCCCAAAACCACCCTCCGTTCAAATGTTGATTTATATATATATATATATATATATATATCTCCATATATATATATATATATATATATATATCTGACCTATGTCATACGATAACGCTCGTATTTATAAATCAATTTTGATGAAACTAATTGTGTGTATTAAGCTCACCAATGTCTCGACCGAGTTCGTTGGCCAGCTTGGTCCGCCATTTTGTTTCAAGATGGCGGCCATTTAAAAATTTAAAACTAAAATAAATATACAAAAAAGTTAAAAATTCAAATTTATTTTTTAATTAAATATTAGGCCTTGATACGAGGATTCCAGAGCATTTTTTGGTTTACCTCTATCTTAAAAAATGGCTGAGATAGAGCAGTTTGAAATTCTAGGGTGGCTGACATTTTGAAACAAGACAGCACATTACAAAAATTTTCATTGTTGTAATAATTTTCTCAATCATACGCATAAAACTATATATTCATATCCGTTAGCGCCAAATTCTCGCCAAACTTGGCGACATTTGACGAAATATCGCCAAATTTGGCGACCAAAATAAGTCTTCATAAATGAAGCCAATTTGACTATTGCTCAATAATTTGGCGAATTTCTTATTCAGATTCAGTATTAACGAATCCTTTGTAAACGTTTTCTTTGCATTTTAACTTGCTGTTTTCGTGTAACATGAGCTAAAATTTTAAAACGAAGATATAGGAAAGCTACCTTTTCCTCCCTGTACAGGCCGGAAGGACTTATTATTATTATTATTATTATTATTTATTCTTTTTTTGGCTGCCGATCATTTCCCGGTGAATTTCATTTTCTCTCTTCGTTATTATTAGCCAACTTTCGATACAAAAAAGTATAAAGCTACCTATTGCAGCCGTTTGGAGGAAAGCATTTCTGGAAAATTTCGGTATATTTTCACCGATCATGACCCCCAGAACAAACCACATTCCGTTCAAATGTATATATATATACAGTCAGTACCGGCTATATGGTCACCCGCTTATAAGGTCACTCCGCTTATATGGTCAGTTTTCTCAAGTCCCGTCTAACTTAATAGGGAAAATGTGTTAAAGCGCACCGCTTATATAGTCATTTTATTTTCCCGGTTATCGGTTATACGGTCGTTTTTTTTTTTAATCTTTGCAATGAGGTTTTCCGTTATATTTTTTAAAAAGTAACTTTTATAACATTTCTTGAGAGGTCCATTAAGTTAGCCCCCCCACAAGAGCAAAATGCAATTCTAATTACATGGGCGTTTTGCACCCGTTTTTCACCGATTTGCACCCAAGTATGGCGTTTTGCACCCTAACACCTAAATAGTTATAAGCAAAACAATATGGCGGGGCTAACTTAACATTAAGTTAGCCCCACCACCACCCAAATATGAGCAAAATTATATTCTGAATATATGTTCGTTTTGCACCCGTTTTGCACCGATTTGCACCCAAGTATGGCGTTTTGCACTCTAACACCAAAAACGTTACAAGCAAAACAATATGGCGGGGCTAACTTAACATTAAGTTAGCCCCCCCACAAAAGCAAAATGCAATTCTAATTACATAGGCGTTTTGCACCCGTTTTGCACCGATTTGCACCCAAGTATGGCGTTTTGCACCCTAACACCTAAATAGTTATAAGCAAAACAATATGGCGGGGCTAACTTAACATTAAGTTAGCCCCACCACCTCCCAAATATGAGCAAAATTAAATTCGGACTATATGGTCGTTTTGCCCTCGTTTTGCACCGATTTGCACCCGAGTATGGCGTTTTGCACCCTAACACCAAAAACGTTATAAGCTAAAGAATATGACGGGGCTAACTTATTATTAAGTTAGCCCCCCACCACACAAATATAAGAAAAATTAAATACTGACTATATGGTCGTTTTGTACCCGTTTTGCACCGATTTGCACTCAAGTTTGGCGTTTTGCACCCTAACACCAAAAATATTACAAGCAAATCAATATGGCAGAGCTAACTTAACAGTAAATTGGCCCCACCACCACCCAAATATGAGCAAAATAAAATTCTGAATATACACTGTAAAAAATCTTCAGCTTTTGCTGCAGACACACTCCACCGCTTTTAGAGAAAACGGTTTGTTTACTATATTATGGAGCATTTTGATTGGTCAAAATAGAGATGTTCTATAAAATCGGCGGAGTGACTATGAAGCAAAAGCTGAAGATTTTTAACAGTGTATGGTCGTTTTGCCCTCGTTTTGCACCGATTTGCACCATAACACAAAAAACGTTATAGGCAAAACAATATGGCGGGGATAAGTTAATAGTAAATTAATCTCACCACCACCCAAATATGAGTAAAATTCAATTCTGACTATATGCTCGTTTTGCACCGATTTGCACCCAAGTATGGCGTTTTGCAACCTAAAACCAAAGTAGTTATAAGCAAAAGAATAGGACGGTGCTAACTTAAGATTAAGATAGCTCCACTACACAAATATGAGCAAAATTAAATTCTGACTTTATGGTCGTTTTGCACCCGTTTTGCTCCGATTTGCACCCATGTATGGCGTTTTGCACCCTAACACCAAAATAAATATAAGCTAAACAATATGGCGGGGTTAACTTAACAGTAAATTAGTCCCACCACCACCCAAATATGTGCGAATTAAATTCTGACTATATGGTCGTTTTGCTCCGATTTGCACCCATGTATGGCGTTTTGCACCCTAACACCAAAATAAATATAAGCTAAACAATATGGCGGGGTTAACTTAACAGTAAATTAGTCCCACCACCACCCAAATATGTGCAAATTAAATTCTGAATATATGGTCGTATTGCCCTCATTTGGCTCCGATTTGCACCCTAACGCCAAAATGATTATAAGCAAATAATATGGCGGAGCTAACTAACAGTAAATTAACTCCACCACCACCCAAATATGTGCAAAATTAAATTCTAACTACATGGTCGTTTTGCCCTCGTTTTGCACCGATTTACACCCAAGTATGGCGTTTTGCACCCTAACAGAAAAATAGTTATATGCAAAAACAACATGGCAGGGATAACTTAACAGTAAATTAGCCTCACCACCACCCAAATATCAGGAAAATTAAATTCTAAATAAATGGTCGTTTTCCACCGATTTTCACCCAAGTATAAGGTTTTTCACCTTGATACCAAAAATGTTATAAGTAAAACAATATGGCAGGGCTAATTTACCATTAAGTTAGCCCCACCCCCACAAAAGTAAAATGCAATTATAATTATATGGGCGTTTTATACCTGTTTTGCACCGATTTGCATCCAATTAAGGCATTTTGCACCCTAAGACCAAAATAGTTATAAGCAAAACAATATGGCAGAGCTAACTTAACAGTAAAATAGTCCCACCACCACCCAAATATGAGCAAAATAAAATTCTGACTATATGGTCGTTTTGCACCGATTTGCACCATAACACAAAAAACGTTATAGGCAAAACAATATGGCGGGGATAAGTTAATAGTAAATTAATCTCACCACCACCCAAATATGAGTAAAATTCAATTCTGACTATATGCTCGTTTTGCACCAATTTGCACCCAAGTATGGCGTTTTGCAACCTAAAACCAAAGTAGTTATAAGCAAAAGAATAGGACAGTACTAAATTAAGATTAAGATAGCTCCACTACACAAATATGAGCAAAATTAAATTCTGTCTTTATGGTCGTTTTGCACCCGTTTTGCTCCGATTTGCACCCATGTATGGCGTTTTGCACCCTAACACCAAAATAAATATAAGCTAAACAATATGGCGGGGTTAACTTAACAGTAAATTAGTCCCACCACCACCCAAATATGTGCAAATTAAATTCTGAATATATGGTCGTATTGCCCTCATTTGGCTCCGATTTGCACCCTAACGCCAAAATGATTATAAGCAAATAATATGGCGGAGCTAATTAACAGTAAATTAACTCCACCACCACCCAAATATGTGCAAAATTAAATTCTAACTACATGGTCGTTTTGCCCTCGTTTTGCACCGATTTGCACCCAAGTATGGCGTTTTGCACCCTAACAGAAAAATAGTTATATGCAAAAACAACATGGCAGGGATAACTTAACAGTAAATTAGCCTCAGCACCACCCAAATATCAGGAAAATTAAATTCTAAATAAATGGTCGTTTTCCACCGATTTTCACCCAAGTATAAGGTTTTTCACCTTGATACCAAAAATGTTATAAGTAAAACAATATGGCAGGGCTAATTTACCATTAAGTTAGCCCCACCCCACAAAAGTAAAATGCAATTATAATTATATTGGCGTTTTATACCTGTTTTGCACCGATTTGCATCCAATTAAGGCATTTTGCACCCTAAGACCAAAATAGTTATAAGCAAAACAATATGGAGGGGCTAACTCAACATTAAGATAGCCCCACCGTCACCCAAATATGAGCAAAATAAAATTCTGACTTATGGGCGTGTTGCACCCGATTTGCACCCAAGTAATAGAGATAGACTAATCTCTGTAGAGATCTATAGAGATTAATCATATCAATTTTAAACATAGTAAAGATAGTAATAAGTAATTAAAATATTCTTAATTATTTTATGGCATCATCCTCTTTAATGAAAAGGTATGTGTTGCTGACGACTAGGAATTTCGCGAATCGTTGCCACAGATTAATCTCGGAAAATGAAACATTTGAAGTTACTGAATCCTCTTTAATAAAAAGGTATGTGTTGCTGACGACTAGGAATTTCGCGAATCGTTGCCAGAGATTAATCTCGGAAAATGAAACATTTGAAGTTACTGAAAAAATTAATAGCTCGAAAAGTATTTGTCAGAAAATTATTAGACAAACTGAGTTAGAAAGGTAAAAAATTGTATTTTTCTTGATATAAATTTCAAATCTAATGATTATGCCGTTTTTTCTAATATTCAATTAAAAAAATTACCAAATTTCACAATGGAGTACCATAACGAAACCTTCACGCGTAAAAAGATAATGATAACGGCAACCTGTATACTGGCAATAGCACGAGTCACAAATTATAGTAGCCTGATCATAATGTTAAAATATAAAAGTGAATTATGATGTCACGAGTGCAGGATGTTTATTCAATTATCGACAAATAGCATATTTTAGTCCATTTAGTTCTCGACAAATAGCATATTTTAGTCCACCTCAGTGAGGCATATCATTATATTTCATTATATTTGAAGTATTGTAAATTCATTAAAATGCAACGGAAATGATTTTTCAGTATCGTTTTCAGAAATGCGGAAGGACATTCCGAGTAAAGGTCCGTATGGTTTTAAAACACAGAGTCAATTTCAAGGTCAATATTTTGTTTGATTAAAGGTTCGTTAATAGGAACAGACTAGCGTAGCGGGCGTAGCTTGCTAGTATTATATAATAAACTTGAGTCAATAAATACCATTTTATCACAGTCACCATTTAAATTAAATCGAAAATTTTGGTATGACTTCAAACACTTTTTTTCGTAGCCTGAGCCCAAATTTATTTTGTGTCATTTGAGCCAGAATCTGATACCGAAGGTAGTCAGTACAAAATCGTTAATAACATCTGAAATTTGTTTCAAGTTTAATTTCCTCAATTAAAAATCTATTCTTACACAGAAATAAGTATTAATTCTAAATACTTCCTCATGACAACGTTGCGTGAATTTCATATCCCCGGATATATGCTTAAAATATTATATTTGTTATTGATATCCAACTATTAGTAGAAATCTGCAAGTAGATAATATTTGACAGTTCTACGCCAGAAGCGTACGAAGCGTATGTTCAAGGTTGAAGGAAGGTCAGTGCAGCCCGGAAGTACGTCGCGGCGGAAATACGTCACGGAGATAAGCAAGTTTGGAGATAAGCAAGTGGATAGATAAGGGAATGGGGGAGATAACGAATTCTAAGAGGGGGATTATTATAATTAATGGAATTAGTTTAATTAATGAATCGTGGAATGCTTTTTAGAAACGATGTTTGTGGGGGGATTTTTTTTCCATAGAATTACCATGCTATAGTAGGATGAGGTATTTTTCTAATTTGTCAGAGAATAGATTAGTCAATGATGAAACAGATTTTCCAAAGTTTTTTTTTTTAATTTTTTTTTTAATTGTGGACCCACCATAACCACCCGCTATGAAAACAATTTTTAACGCCACATTTCTTTTTTCTTTTTTTCAAAAGGTATTTGAAAAGAGTTATGCGAAAAACAGAGAATTTGATTAAAATACAGGGTACCCTATAAACATGATCCACCATACTAAATTTAAGCGACCCCCCCTTCTCCTCCTTCCCCCCCACTTTTTTATTTTAGCAGAGTGCCCTTTGACACAAGTGAGGCTGAAATATAAGGTCCCTTCAAGAAATACAAAGTGTCACACAAAAATTGTATAGGGCAATAAATTGAGGAAATAGCTCCCCACCCCCACCCCCCTTTTGCCCAAGTGGGCCCTTCGATGTAAGTTAGGCTAACAATACAGGGTGTATGGAAAATATAGAGTGTCCATCAAAAATACAGGGTACCCTATAAACCTGATTCAACATACCAAATTTAAGTGTCCCCCCTCCCTTTTTTATTTTAGCAGAGTGCCCTTTGACACAAGTGAGGCTAAAAATATAAGGACCCTTCACAAAATACAAAGTGCCACACAAAAATTGTATAGGGGAATACATTGAGGAAATAGCCCCCACCCCCCTTTTGCCCAAGTGGGCCCTTCGATGTAAGTTAGGCTAACAATATAAGATACATGCAAAAATACAGAGTACCCATAAAAAATACAGGGATGCCCCATAACATGATTCACCTTACTAAATTTAAGCGCCCCCTCCCTTTTTAGCACTTTCCAACCTAGTTGAAAAGTGCTTATGACTTTGGTTTGTCTGGCCGTCTGGCCGTCTGCCGTCTGGCCGTCTGCCGTCTGCCGTCTGTCCGTGCTCTAACTCCCGTAAATATGCTCGGATTGCTCTGCAATTTTTATATGTTATTGTCGTTATCTATAGCATGTTCCCTATTTCAACGGAAGTGTGTAGCACTTATAGTTTTTTTACAGGGACACTCAAAAGAATTCCGTTACATTGCGGTCTATGGGGAAAATCATTTGCTGTTTATTTAAATAATGTTTCACTATTTTAAACGCATTGAAATTTATATTAGAAGAAACTTAATATGGAACAGGGTGTGCATAGCACTTATAGTTACTTTACAGGGACAGTAAAAATAATTCCGTTACATTACGTCTATGGAGAAAAATCGTCTGCGGTTTATTTAAATAATGTTTCACTATTTTAAACGCATTGAAATTTATATAGATCACTAAGGTGCATTACAAGAGACTTACTACGGAATATTGTGTGTATAGCCGTCATCGTTCATTTACAGGGACACGCAAAAGAATTATCTACTGTCTGTTAACAATAATTCCTGGAAGTGCGTTTTAAGTTACTGAACGCGATTTTAATGTTAACTTGCTTTTTGTCTATTACGTGGTGTGTATAAATTCTGTAGATCCTATACAGGGCAGCACAAAAGTTCGCGAACACATTTCTGTTTATTGACAAACTCCAGACGGAGAATTTTAAAATGTGCTACGCGTTTCCTAACTGAACTAAAATTTAGCATCCTATGTAGTATATATACAATTCTATAGATCCTATACAGGGCTGAATAAAAGTATTCGGATATTTTTCCGAATATTGTATATGTTGGAAATTCCTGAAATTATGTTTTTAAATATGTTATGCGTTTTCCAAATTGTTTACTTAGAAGTTATCTTTTAGCTTATTAAACGGTATGATTTGTAAAATTATTTTGGAAGCGTTGGAAAGTGCTACATAATCTATGCTTGACGCATGATTTTTCGTTCTTGTTTATTTTAGCAGAGGGTCCTTCGATAAACGTTAGGCTAATAATGTAAAACCCTTCACAAAATACAGAGTGACACACAAGAATTCTATAGAGGAATAAATACATTCAGGAAATAGCCCTCACCCACTTTGGTGAAAATACAGGGTACCCTATAAACATGATTCACCATACTAAACTCCCTGTTTTATTTCAGCAGAGTGCCTTTTGATAAACGTTAGGCTAAAAATTAAGGATATATTAAACATAGAGTGTACCCATAAAAAATACAAGGTACCCTATAAAAATGATTCAACATGCTAAATTAATCCCCCCTCCTCTTTTTTTAAATTTTAGCAGAATGTTCCTTGATAAAAAGTTAGACTGAAAATATAAGGGCCCTTCAATAAAAGTTCTTTAGGGGAATAAATACATGGAGGAAATAGAACCCACCCCCTTTGTCCCAGAGGGGCCTTTGATATAGGTTAGGCTAACAATACAGGATACCCTTATAAAAATACAGAGTGTCTACAAAACTTACACGAAAAATTCAAACGTTGATGCAAAATAGGATCTATAGTAAAACACAAAATAATAATAATAAAATAAATAGGATAAATAAAATAAATTTTAAAACTATAATAAAATTTAAAACCACCCTTTAAAACCATATGAAAGTAAAATTTCAAAACTCAGTAGAATCAAAATTTTGGGGTATATTTAGAACTCCTTTACAAAAATTCATTTAATAAAATAACCCCCTTCACAAAATTTTGTTCTATAAAAACATACTCTTCATTAATTATTATTATTTCATGTTTTAAAATGTATAATTTGAAAGAAAATACCACTTAAGCAAAATTCAGTGATTTTCCCTAGGAGACAGTTTTATATTAGATTTTTGGGGGCTTTTCAAAGCTTTGGCTAAGGATTTGTTATCGACTGGGAGAAGAAAAAATCGTTCGCACAGTAAGTATGCGTCACTAAATTTGAGGAGATGTTTGATAAGATATTGAAGCTTAATGATAAGAGAATTTTCTATAGTTAAAGAACTTTCTCAGATAATTAGAATTTGGAGAATAATATCACTAAATAAAATGAAAAATAAATAAACATATTTATTTCATTAGTACATATATCTTAATATATATTGCTTTAAAATTTTTAAGTGTTTATTCACTCATATAAATAACTTCGTTTTCTCATAATATTTGAAAAAATTCTCACATGTTATTTCAACATATAAAGCAAAACTTACTATTTATTAAACATTTAACTGTTAATGTAATTAATCAATTTTTCATGTGGCATTAATAACATATGAGACATATGAGAAGGGAAATATATAAAAAAAAACAATAAGACATAATAAATTAGAAAAATAAAAATGATACATAAATAATAAAACAAGTATTACATTCTGGTGTAGTTTATGAAATACTTTCCAACGCTATCACACTATTATTAAGACATTTCATTCATACAGTGAAGCTAGATGTTTAAATATAAATTTAAATAAAACATATCACCCTAAACATTTTTTTCTATATAACAATTGTTATAATTATAGCCGTTAATGTATGTGATTTCTTACATGTAGCCCTGTGTACGTATTACTCATCGCATTACATGCACTAAAATTAGTTAAGTATTAAAATGCATTAAGATCGAGATAAATTAAATATTCTTTATTTTCCTATAGTCTGAGAATATGTCCTACATATCTTGTTTACACTGAAATTCCTAGTTAAGTTTTAAAAGATGTTCGGATCGAAATAAAGTTAATTTTCTGAACATATATCTTTGTATATAATTTATCTTAATATATATACCGTAATTTCCGGCGTATAATCTGCAGTTCAATGAGTCGTTTTTCGACCCAGGAAATTTATTCAATAATTGTAGTTAAATATTTACAGCGATGTTTTAAGTTACATTTTATAAAATAATATTTCTGGGTCGAAAAACGACTCATTGAGCTGCGGATTATACGCCGGAAATTACGATAGTTTTTTTTTTTTTTTAACGACACATAATTTTACATATAATAGAAAATAAAGCATTTATTTTAAAACCATAAATAAATAGTATATGAGCGAAAAAGCTTAGAGTTTATATTTTTACATTTATTATTTACTTTTTAATTAGCCTGCATAAATTATTTTCGCCATGTATTACATTACTTGCTTATTAGCATTTTGAATGTGTCAGGAACACTAAAATGTAACTGATTTTATACATTTTTTCACGACTAATTAAATATCATCCATAAATTACATTCATTACGATAATGCTATGTAACCTAAACTACTTTTTAAGATTTTGGTTATATTAGCTAAATTAGAAAGTACATGTTTCAACACCTGTGGATATTTATAAATCACACATATATATATATATATATATATATATATATATATATATATATATATATATAATGCATAAGACAAATAAACATTCATATAAATTTTATATAGTATAGAAACACAAATTATGCTTACCTAAAATGAACAGGTCTGTAATCACATGCTCGCATCAAGTCTTTCTCATATGACGGGAGCAGGCCAAACATACGTGCTTCTTCTGGAATATCTTGGTCTTGAATGATTTCAGTATAACTCCTTATCAGCTAATCTTTTCTTTAATCTATCACGTGGTATGTGATGTCACTGATAAGAGGATTCATATCGATAAGGGGTAGATGTAAGACTATGTTAGATGCCTTAATGAATCGATAAAATTACTTTAATTATTTTTATAATACAAATTAACTATTCTATTTCTTTTTTAATCAAAGTTTCAAATAGTATATGAAACGTATTGTTCACATAGAAGTTAGTATATTCCTACAATGAAGCGAGGTTGATACTTAAAACCGATAATGTATGCGAATTCTTTCGTATAGCCCTGTATAGGTGCTACTCACCATATATGTATATATAGTGATATGTATATATATATATATACTAAAATCTGTTAAGTTTTAAAATGCTTCATTAAGTATTCAATGAAAAATAATAACTAAGAAATAAATAAAAAATATTAATTAAGAGATATCTTAACGATAGGACTTAAAAAATTTTGGGGGGAAAGAGATAGGCTTTAATTAAATATGTTAATGAATCTAATCCAATACAAGTCTTGCTAAAATAGAAACTACACTAAAAATACAGAGTCCCCTATAATATATATGAATTACACTGCATTTATGTGTTACCTCACTTCTATTTTCACAAAAATACGTTCGATAAAATTTAGGCTAACAATAGCACTTAGAAAAAAAATACAGAGTGCCCACAAAAAGGGTACGAATGAATGAAAAATTTTAACTTAAATATAAAATAGGGTCTACAGTAAGTGACAATAAATAAATAAATAAGAAGAAAAAAACATCCATCGTGGTATACTTTATGAAACACTTTATAATGCTATCGGACTATTGTTAAGAATTTGAAAAACTATTGAAATAAGTGAATTAGATTTATGAAATATAGATAATGAAATATGGGTAATATTTATCAGGATATGGAACAATATCGTGATTTCTTTGACTTCTCTGAGTATTCAAAATCCCATCGTTTAAACCACGCAAGTTTCAAACCCAACAAACATATGATCAGACTTCTCATTTTATGGGCATCACGTTAACCACTGGACCGAGTGATCCCCCGTTATTTAGCCACATGAATACGCTATACGTACGCTATATTAATCTCAGGAAAGTATTTTTATCAATATTAATATAATTTTCTCAGTTTGGTGGTTATACATTTTAACTAAAATCCCTAGTGGATATAACTCGACCATTCAGATTTTATAATATACACTATTAGATAACGTTTACTAACTTCCATTTTATTTTAAACAATGGTTAGATCACGTGATAGTATTTACCATAATCTTTTTAGAAATGACATATATTTACTTTACAATTAATTGCATATACATATGGACAAGTTTTGCAAAAATTTTACAAGATAATGAAAAAGTTCTGAAAAACTACAAAATTATGTTAAAAAGTTACAAGAAAAGTACAAGTTATAAAGAAAATTCAATTTCATAATTTAAAAAAAAAATTAAAAAAATTAATTAAAAAAAGTTTAAAAAATTTAAAAGTTAAAAAAATACATTATGTCACTGATTAAATGATAACATCCACGTAGGGTTTTACCGTCTAATCATGTTACCATGTGATATCATTTAGTCAGTGACGTCAAATATCACGTGATCATTCTTATCAGTGATTAGATTAGATTAGCTGACAAGGCCTTGAACGGTCATTCACTTTTCTCAGAGTCTTCGTGTGAGACGGTTGTGTGTTCAGCAAGCTGGCGTATTAGGTAAGAATAGTATCTGTATATATATATTTTTTAATATGATTTTAAATTAATTTGATACATGTTATGTTTAACGATATGAATATGTTTTAAATATTAGAACGAAAAAAAATAATAATTAGAAATAATAGACTAACTAAACAGTAAAATTTAAAGCTATGTAGATAAATTTCCTAAAACTAAGTTGAAATGAAAATGGTGAAAGTTTATTCAGACTCATGTCAGTGTTTATCAAATTAAATCTATAAAAGAAATTTTTAAGTCTGAATTCTAATAATCCAAGTTACCATACTAATATTATAAGTTAGTAGATTCACAAACTAATGAGAATTAGTGAAAATGTGTTTAATTTTAATAATAAACTATGGTGATTTCTACAGATATTTAATAAATACAAGTGAGTTTTCGTGAGAAATGTACAGTTTACCAATTTACTTCCAAGCTTTAATTTCAATCCCTATCTTACCATATGTAATTGTCTAAATCAAATTAGGACATATCCTATTTGATTAGTCACTTTTTTTCTATTAAACATGTCTTTACTCTAGTTTCTAATTAATTTCCACACATGCGCAGATAGTGAATATGTGTTTGTTTGGGTAAGCAATTGGTTTTGGGTAAAGCAGCTGGTTGGTTGGTTTATTGATAAAGTATACAAATGGTTACTACGATAAACAATTGTATGATTGTGGATATTCTTTCGATAATTAAAACACCAAACATTGGAATTTTACAAACATAGAAATTTACGCGCATACATACACACACATATATATATATATATATATATTTAATATATATATATATATATATATATATAATAATTTTAAACTTTTTTGAATTTGATTTTTTTTACAATTTTTTATTTTACACACACACACACACACACACACACATATATATATATATATATATATATAAGAGAGAGAGAGAGAGAGAGAGATCGATAAATAAAATCGATTTGTCTTATAATATCAGGCATATGCACATACACAGGTATGTACATATATATACACGCATTTATGCACATACATATATATATAGTGAGAGAGTGAAATAAAATCGCGTTGCCCTATAATATTAGACATATGCTCATACACATGTATGTACATATGGATCGTATACACATGTATATACATATACATATAGTGAGAGAACTAAATAAAATCGCCTTACCCTATAATATTAGACATGCGCTCATACACTTGTATGTAAATATGGATACGTATACACATGTATATACATGTATGTACATACATGTACAAACATGTATATACGTCTATTTACATACATGTACAAACATGTATATACATGTATGTACATACACACACACGCACAACTATACATATATATATATATATATATATTAGCTTAAAATTAAATAAAAAATATTTTTGTGAATTTTTAATTTTTTTTTTCCTTAAGATGTATTTTTTTTAACTTTTAAATTTTTTAAACTTTTTTTTAAATAATTTGTTTATTTTTTTTTAAATTTCTTTTTTTAACATAATTTTTTTTTTGTTAATTATGAAATTGAATTTTCTTTTTTAACTTGTACTTTTCTTGTAACCTTTTACCATAAGTTTGTATTTTTTCAGAACTTTTTTATTATCTTGTAAAATTTTTGCAAAACTTGTCCATATGTATATGCAATTAATTGTAAAGTAAATATATGTAATTTCTAAAAAGATTATGGTAAATACTATCACGTGATCTAACCATTGTTTAAAATAAAATGAAAGTTAGTAAATGTTATCTAATAGTGTATATTATAAAATCTGAATGGTCGAGTTATATCCACTAGGGATTTTAGTTAAAATGTATAACCACCAAACTGAAAAAATTATATTTATATTGACAAAAATACTTTCCTAATAATATAGCGTACGTATAGCGTTTTCATGTATTAGTAAATAACTGTAAATCACAAAAGATAGAAATCATATCCATGTGGCTAAATAACGGGGGCTCACTCGGCCCAGTGGTTAACGTGATGCCCATAAAATGAGAAGTCTGATCATATGTTTGTTGGGTTTGAAACTTACGTGGTTTCAACGATGGGATTTTGAATACTCAGAGAAGTCAAAGAAATCACGATATTGTTCTATATCCTTATCAATATTATCCATATTTCATTATCTATATTTCATAAATCTAATTCACTTATTTCAATAGTTTCTCAAATTCTTAACAATAGTCCGATAGCATTGTAAAGTATTTCATAAAGTCCTATCGTTAAGGTATCTCTTAATTAATATTTTTATTTTATTTCTTAGTTATTATTTTTCATTGAATACTTAATGAAGCATTTTAAAACTTAACAGATTTTAGTATATATATATATATATATCACTATATATACATATATGGTGAGTAGCAACTATGCAGGGCTATACGAAAGAATTCGCATACATTATCGGTTTTAAGTATCAACCTCGCTTCATTGTAGGAATATACTAACTTCTATGTGAACAATACGTTTCATATATTATTTGAAACTTTGATTAAAAAAGAAATAGAATCGTTAATTTGTATTATAAAAATAATTAAAATAATTATATCGATTCATTAAGACATCTAACATAGTCTTACATCTACCCCTTATCGATATGAATACTCTTATCAGTGACATCACATACCACGTGATAGATTAAAGATAAGATTAGCTGATAAGGAGTTATACTGAAATCATTCAAGGCACCAAGTTATTCCAGAAGAAGCACGTATGTTTGGCCTGATCCCGTCATATGAGAAATACTTGATGCGAGCATGTGATTACAGGTCTGTTCATTTTAGGTAAGCATAATTTGTGTTTCTATACTATATAAAATTTATATGAATGTTTATTTACCTTATGCATTATATATATATATATATATATGCGATTTATAAATATCCATAGGTGTTGAAACATGTACTTTTAAATTTAGCTAATATAACCAAAATCTTAAAAAGTAGTTTAGGTTATATAGCATTGTCGTAATGAATGTAATTTATGGATGATATTTAATATGTCGTGAAAAAATGTGTAAAATCAGTTACATTTTAGTGTACCTGACACATTCAAAATGCTAATAAGCTAGTAATGTAATACATGGCGAAAATAATTTATGCAGGCTATTTAAAAAGTAAATAATAAATGTAAAAATATAAACTCTAAGCTTTTTCGCTCATATACTATTTATTTATGGTTTTAAAATAAATGCTTTATTTTCTATTATATGTAAAATTATGTGTCGTTTAAAAAAAGAAAAAACTATATATGTTAAGATAAGTTATATACAAAGATATATGTTCAGAAAATTAACTTTATTTCGATCCGAACATCTTTTAAAACTTAACTAGTAATTTCAGTGTAAACAAGATATGTAGGACATATTCTCAGACTATAGGAAAATAAAGAATATTTAATCTCAACCTTAATGCATTTTAATACTTAACTAATTTTAGTGTATGTAATGAGATGAGTAATACGTACACAGGGCTACATGTAAGAAATCGCATACACTAACGGCTGTAATTATAACAATTGTTAAAAAAAAATGTTTAGTGTGATATGTTTTATTTAAATTTATATTTAAATATCTAGCTTCACTGTATGAATGAAATGTCTTAATAATAGTGTGATAGCGTTGGAAAGTATTTCATAAACTACACCACAGTGTAATACTTGTTTTATTATTTATGTATCATTTTTCTTTTTCTAATTTTAGTATGTCATATTGTTTTTTTTTTTTCATATATTTCGCTTCTCATATGTCTCATATGTTAGTAATGCCACATGAAAAATTGATTAATTACATTAAAAGTTACATGTTTAATAAATAGTAAGTTTTGCTTTATATGTTGAAATAACGTGTGAGAATTTTTCCCCTGTTATGAGAAAACGAAGTTATTTATATATGTGAATAAACATTTAAAAATTTTAAAGCAATATATAATAAGATATATGTACTAGTGAAATAAATATGTTTATTTATTTTTCATTTTATTTAGTGATATCATTCTCCAAATACTAATTATCTGAGAAAGTTCTTTAACTATAGAAAATTCTCTTATCATTAAGCTTCAATATCTTATCAAACATCTCCTCAAATTTAGTGACGCATACTTACTGTGCGAACGATTTTTTCTTCTCCCAGTCGATAACAAATCCTTAGCCAAAGCTTTGAAAAGCCCCCAAAAATCTAATATAAAACTGTCTCCTAGGGAAAATCACTGAATTTTGCTTAAGTGGTATTTTCTTTCAAATTATACATTTTAAAACATGAAATAATAATAATTAATGAAGAGTATGTTTTTATAGAACAAAATTTTGTGAAGGGGGTTATTTTATTGAATGAATTTTTGTAAAGGAGTTCTAAATATACCCCAAAATTTTGATTCTACTGAGTTTTGAAATTTTACTTTCATATGGTTTTAAAGGGTGGTTTTAAATTTTATTATAGTTTTAAAATTTATTTTATTTATCCTATTTATTTTATTATTATTATTTTGTGTTTTACTATAGATCCTATTTTGCATTAACGTTTGAATTTTTAGTATAATTTTTGTAGGCACTCTGTATTTTTTTAAGGGTATCCTGTATTGTTTGCCTAACCTATATCAAAGGCCCCTCTGAGACAAAGGGGGTGGGGGCTATTTCCTCCTTGTATTTATTCCACTAAAGAACTTTTATTGAAGGGCCCCTATATTTTCAGTCTAACTTTTTATCAAAGAATACTCTGCGAAAATTTAAAAAAAAAAAGGGGGGGGGATAAATTTAGCATGTTGAATCATGTTTATAGGGTACCTTGTATTTTTTATGGGTACTCTCTATGTTTAATATATCCTTAATTTTTAGCCTAACGTTTATCAAAGGGCACTCTGCTGGAATAAAACAGGGAGTTTAGTATGGTGAATCATGTTTATAGGGTATCCCTGTATTTTCACCAAAGTTGGGTGAGGGCTATTTCCTGAATGTATTTATTCCTCTATAGAATTTTTGTGTGTCACTCTGTATTTTGTGAAGGGTTTTACATTTTTAGCCTAACGTTTATCGAAGGACCCTCTGCTAAAATAAAAAAAGGAGTGGGCGCTTAAATTTAGTAAGGTGAATCATGTTATGTGGTATCCCTGTATTTTTTATGGGTACTCTGTATTTTTGCAGGTATCTTATATTGTTAGCCTAACTTACATCGAAGGGCCCACTTGGGCAAAAGGGGGGTGGGGGCTATTTCCTCAATGTATTCCCCTATACAATTTTTGTGTGGCACTTTGTATTTTGTGAAGGGTCCTTATTTTTTAGCCTCACTTGTGTCAAAGGGCACTTTGCTAAAATAAAATAGTGGGGGGGGGGGCGCTTAAATTTAGTATGCTGAATCATGTTTATAGGGTACCCTGTATTTTAATCAAACTCTCTTTTTTTCGCACAACTCTTTTCGAATACCTTTTGAAAAAAATAAAAAAAATAAATGTGGCGTTATGAATTGTTTTCATAGCGGGTGGTTATAGTTGGTCCACAATTTAAAAAAAAAAAATTCTAACAACTTTCTTAACAAAAATAACTTTGGAAAATATTTAATTTTTGGAAAATCTGTTTCATTATTGACAAAATCTATTCACTAACAAATTAGAAAAATACCTCATCCTACTATAGCATGGTAATTCTAGGAAAAAAAAATCCCCCCACAAGCATTGTTTCTAAAGAGCATTCCACGATTCATTAATTAAACTAATTCCATTAATTAAAATAATCCCCCTTTTAGAAATCGTTATCTCCCACATTCCCTTATCTCCCCACTCGCTTATCTCCAAACTTGCTTATCTCCGTGACGTATTTCCGGGCTGCACTGACCTTCCTTCGACCTTGAGCATACGCTTCGTACGCTTCTGGCGGTGAACTGTCAATTATTATCTACTTGCAGATTTCTACCAATAGTTGGATATCAATAACAAATATAATATCTTAAGCATATATCCGGGGATATGAAGTTCACGCAACGTTGTCATGAGGAAGTATTTAGAATTAATACTTATTTCTGTGTAAGAATAGATTTTTAACTGAAGAAATTAAACTTGAAACAAATTTCAGATGTTATTAACGATTTTGTACTGACTACCTTCGGTATCAGATTCTGGCTCAAATGACACAAAATAAATTTGGGCTCAGGCTACGAAAAAAAGTGTCTGAAGTCATACCAAAATTTTCGATTTAATTTAAATGGTGACTGTGATAAAATGGTATTTATTGACTCAAGTTTATTATATAATATGATGCCATAAAATAATTAAGAATATTTTAATTACTTATTACTATCTTTACTATGTTTAAAATTGATATGATTAATCTCTATAGATCTCTACAGAGATTAGTCTATCTCTATTACTTGGGTGCAATTCGGGTGCAACACGCCCATAAGTCAGAATTTTATTTTGCTCATATTTGGGTGACGGTGGGGCTATCTTAATGTTGAGTTAAACCCTCCATATTGTTTTGCTTATAACTATTTTGGTCTTAGGGTGCAAAATGCCTTACTTTTATGCAAATCGGTGCAAAACAGGTATAAAACGCCCATATAATTATAATTGCATTTTACTCTTGTGGGGTTGGGGCTAACTTAATGGTAAATTAGCCCTGCCATATTGTTTTACTTATAACGTTTTTGGTATCAAGGTGCAAAACCTTATACTTGGGTGCAAATCGGTGGAAAACGACCATTTATTTAGAATTTAATTTTCCTCATATTTGGGTGGTGGTGAGGCTAATTTACTGTTAAGTTATCCCTGCCATGTTGTTTTTGCATATAACTATTTTTCTGTTAGGGTGCAAAACGCCATACTTGGATGCAAATTGGTGCAAAACGAGGGCAAAACGACCATGTAGTTAGAATTTAATTTTGCACATATTTGGGTGGTGGTGGAGTTTATTTACTGTTAGTTAGCTCCGCCATATTATTTGCTTATAATCATTTTGGCGTTAGGGTGCAAATCGGAGCAAAATGAGGCAATACGACCATATAGTCAGAATTTAATTTGCACATATTTGGGTGGTGGTGGGACTAATTTACTGTTAAGTTAAATCCGCCATATTGTTTAGCTTATATTTATTTTGGTGTTAGGGTGCAAAACGCCATACATGGGTGCAAATCGGAGCAAAATGGGTGCAAAACGACCATAGAGTCAGAATTTAATTTTGCTCATATTTGTGTAGTGGAGTTATCTTAATCTTAAGTTAGCACCGTCCTATTCTTTTGCTTATAACTACTTTGGTGTTAGGTTGCAAAACGCCATACTTGGGTGCAAATTGGTGCAAAACGAGCATATAGTCAGAATTGAATTTTACTCATATTTGGGTGGTGGTGAGATTAATTTACTATTAACTTATCCCAGCCATATTGTTTTACCTATAACGTTTTTTGTGTTATGGTGCAAATCGGTGCAAAACGACCATATAGTCAGAATTTTATTTTGCTCATATTTGGGTGGTGGTGGGACTAATTTACTGTTAAGTTAGCTCTGCCATATTGTTTTGCTTGTAACGTTTTTGGTGTTAGGGTGCAAACCGCCAAACTTGGGTGCAAATCGATGCAAAACGGGTGCAAAACGACCATATAGTCAGAATTTAATTTTGCTCATATTTGTGTGGTGGGGTGCTAACTTAATAATAAGTTAACCCCGTCATATTCTTTAGCTTATAACGTTTTTAGTGTTAGGGTGCAAAACGCCATACTCGGGTGCAAATCGGTGCAAAACGAGGGCAAAACGACCATATAGTCCGAAGTTAATTTTTCTCATATTTGGGAGGTGGTGCGGCTAACTTAATGTTAAGTTACCCTTGCCATATTGATTTGCTTATAACTATTTTGGTGTTAGGGTGCAAAACGCCATACTTGGGTGCAAATCGGTGCAAAACGCCTATATAATTAGAATTGCATTTTACTTTTGTGGGGGGGGGGGGGTCTAACTTAATTTAAAGTTAGCTTCGCCATATTGTTTTGCTTGTAACGTTTTTGGTGTTAGGGTGCAAAACGCCATACTTGGGTGCAAATCGGTGCAAAACGGGTGCAAAACGAACATATAGTCAGAATTTAATTTTGCTCATATTTGGGTGGTGGTGGGGCTAACTTAATGTTAAGTTAGCCCCGCCATATTGTTTTACATATAACTATTTTGGTGTTAGTGTGCAAAACGCCATACTTGGGTGCAAATCGGTGCAAAACGGGTGCAAAACGCCTATGTAATTAGAATTGCGTTTTGCTTTTGTGGGGAGAGGCTAACTTAATGTTAAGTTAGCCCCGCCATATTGTTTTACATATAACTATTTTGCTTTTAGGGTGCAAAACGCCATACTTGGGTGCAAATCGGTGCAAAACGGGTGCAAAACGCTCATGTAATTAGAATTGCATTTTGCTCTTGTGGGGGGGCTAACTTAATGGACCTTTTCTAGAGGTGTGTAGAAAGAGGGAATGACTAAAAGAAAAAAGTATGTGCGACGCCGGAGAGGACTTGAATTCATGCCTTTACTTCCTTCCACTCCCCGTCAGCCTCATTTCTCTTTTGCGTTAGAATCATCGTCGACGGTACTCCCTCCTCCTCAATTCTCTTCCTCCCCGAGGACAGCAGATGGATACCTGTCTGTTTATTGGTTGGAGTTATCTCTCTTTGTTTGAAAAGTGCGTTCAAATTGAGACAAAAAAAACAAAGCAAAATTTTGTTTCATATGGATCAAACGCGTCGAATAAGAACACTCATTTTATGTTAATGGCTTCAAAAAGAAAAAGGTTATCAATTGCTGAAAAAAAGGAACTGATTGAAAAGTTTAAAAATTCCAATCTTTCAAAAGCTGCATTCGCCAAAGTAAATTCGATACCCCGAACGACAGTAAACAACATTTTAGCAGTAAAACTTTACTCTCCAAATGTTCAAATCTGTGAATAAGAAAGAAAACTCCAGCGCTTGTCATGTTATGAAAATGTAGATAGGGCTCTTTTATGATGGATTAAATATGTACGATCTCAAAATGCTGCTATATCCTGGAATGTTTTGAAAGAAAAATTCTTGGAATTTGCTAATGAATTTGGCGAGTCATGTTTCTTTGCTAGCAATGGCTGGTCTACAGCGATTTAATTCAAGGCATAACCTATGTTTCATAAAATTATGCTGAGAAGCTACTGATTTTGACAGGAGTTCATTAAAAGAATGGGAAGGTGTAGTATTGTGGGACATTCTCGAAAAATATGAACCTGCCAACATCTTCAACTCTGATGAATGCGGACTTTTCTATAGGATCTTGCCAGACAGAACTCTTTATTTTAAAGATGAAAAATATGTAGGGGGAAAGAAAAGTAAGGAACGAGTAACTGTGTTGTTAGCTGCAAATATGGATGGATCGGAGAAAATTATTCCTTTGGTGATTGGAAAATTTTTTAAGCCTCGGTGTATGAAAAATTGCAAATCTTTGCCTCTATTCTACGATGCTAATTCAAAAGCATGGATGACAGTGAACATATGGGAAAAAACGCTTAGGAGGTGGGATCGAATTTTTTCAAAACAGAGCAGGAAAGTTGCACTAATTGCAGAAAATTGTGCTGCGCACTCCACTCTTGATGGCTTGAAATCAATTGAACTCGTTTTCTTGCCACCAAAAAGCACGCGTGTATAGCAACCTTTAGATCAAGGCATAATCCAGAACTTCAAGGCTGCTCATAGAAAGCTTCTTCTGCGAGATATGATTGCTGCTGTTGACCGAAAAGAACAATTTCAAGTGTCTGTGCTAAATGCATTTTTTTCATATCGACCAAAGTTGGAATATGCTGTCACAGAAAACTATTGAAAATTGCTTCCGACATGCTCGATTTCACAGTTCACTAAAGTCTGAAGAATTGTCGGAAGACGCGGGTGAAGATCTCCCCTTAACTGAACTGGCAGAAAAACTGTGGAATCGAGGTTATTAAATTCCAGACGAAAATCTGTATGCAAAGATTGATGAAGATCTCGCTACTAACAGTGAAGCTTCAATACAAAATATTGTTTCTAATGTGTTAAATTTGAATGACGAAGGAAACGATGATGAGGATGATAGTGAATGTGAAAAGAAATAAGTATCAACATCAGATGCGCTTAAAGCCATAGATGACATCAGATGTTTTTTTTATTAATTCCGAAGCAGCAGATGAACATTTAAAAGCTATTAGGGCCTTAGAAAGAGTTGTATTGACAACCAAGAAAAGGAGGCAATCTTGCATACCTGAATATTTTAAATAAGTTCATTGAATATGGGTGCAGTGCACGTATATATGCGTACAGTACTTAGATTGGTAAGGTAAGCTAATAAATTTCCCCCAAAATATTGCATATTTGTTACTGTAAGTTTTTACTTCGCAAATTATTTTTTAAATGTTCTTGAAAGTTTAATTATTTGTTTGTGAGCACTATATTCTGATAGGTGAATATAATCCTGCCATAATTCAGTGTTCGTACACTTCAAGGACTTTCAAGCACTTTTACCAGAATTTTCGTAAAGTAGTATTTGGTTTATTTAATGAAACAAAATTCAACCTTCAGATATAGCGACCAGTACTCTACGAAATTTCTGGTATTAAAACACTTAAAATCTCCTGAATCCCCTGATGCGTACGAACCCTGTAATTAAATAGTGTAATGGTTGTAGTATTGTCCCGCATATATGGTCACCCCGCTTATATGGTCTAATTTTTCTGGACCGCTGAGCTGACGATATAACCGATACTGACTGTATATATATATGATCTATGTCATACGATAACACTCGTATTTATAAAGCAATTTGGATGAAACTAATTGTGTGTATTAAGTCTCGACCGCGTTCGTTGGCCAGCTTGGTCCGCCATCTTGTTTCAAAATGGCGGCTAATGAAATATTTAAAACTAAAATAAATATACAAAAAAGTTAAAATTTCAAATTTATTTTTTGCTTAAGAGTTAGAAATAGATACAAGGATTCCGGCTCATTTTTTTGCTTTACCTGTATCTTAAAAAATGGCTGAGATATAGCAGTTTGAAATTCTAGGGTGGCTGAGATTTTGAAACAAGACAGCACATTACAGGATTACACAACCAAAGATTAATTTATGAGTTTTACTGAACGTGATTTCTCACAAATTATTATCTTTCATTGTTGTAATCATTTTTCCAATCATACGCATAAAATTATATATTCATATCCGTTAGCACCACATTCTTGCCAAACTTTGCGAAATATCGCCAATTTTGGAAACCAAAAATAAGTCTTTATAAAAGGAGCCAACATCGCTATAGTTGTCAAATTTGACAAATTTCTTATTCAAATTCAGTATTAACGAATCTTCTGTAATCCGGTTCTTTGCATTTTAGCTTGCTGTTTCGAGTAACATTTAGCTAAAATTTCAAAACGAAGATATAGGAAAGCTGCCTTTTCCTCCTGGTACAGACCGGAAGGGCTTTTTTTCTTTCTGTTGCAAAACATCATAATTTCTTTAACAAATAAACAAGCAATTTTCTCTTATGTTATTTAAATGTTTGGAATTTCTGAATTAAAATTAAATTTTTTTAAGGAACAAAAAAAAAAAAGGCAAAAGATTCATTCACTAGAATTTATTTTTTTTTCTGCACTTTATCGATTTCGTGACACCAGTCACAAAGAGAATGAGTTGGGGAGAGGGGGGGGGGTGCCAAATTGAAACTTTGCCACGGCCGCAATTTTCTCTTCGCACGGTCCTGCTGTTTTAAAATGCTCTCTCGATTTGTGTGTGGGAAATTTCAATTACTGAGCAAAACACAAAATGGATGATAATTGTGTTTTTCAGTATGATGGCGTCGAATTTTTAAAAATGAAATTTGAAGAAAATGCTATTAATAAATATCATTAAACAAATTCGAAAAACCTTTTCAAAAATTACAATTCCTCAAAAAGCATTTTATAGAAACTCTCTTGGAATTTGCAAAGAATATAGATCTAGGCATCAGTAGACGTATGAAAGTGCACCGAAGTTTAGAAAATTAATTTTCTCACTACCGTAAGACATATACCAAACAAAAGGGAAAACTATCCCACTGGCAATTGATAAGTTTACCCTAAAACAAGTTAAAATGTCTATAAGTTTGAAGTAATAAAACTGTATTGCAATAAACTTTAAATCAAATCGTAGAAGTTTTTATTGCAAAAATTAACCTCATGGTAGGTAAGCTAGCATTTATAAGCCACACAATTATAGTAACGCATAATTAAAATTAAAAATGTCTTATATATATATATATATATATATATATATTGTAATGTGCCCGCGGCTTTATATGCAATGCGTAATTTGGTCCTCGGGGGTAGATGACTTTGACATCTGTAAATGAACAATAAATGTCATATATATTAATTCCTCAGTCATATATATTAATTTCAATATATTTAAAATAGTGTCACTTCATTGAAATGCACTGCGAACGATTTTTATCCATAGACCATAATGTAACGACATTCTTTTAAATCTACTGTAAACGAAACTGCACTACATACTACACATTTCATTTTAAATACCAAACATGTCACGCACTTTAAATTACATAGCTGCCACAGTAAACATCATATATTTTGCAACATAGGTTGAAAAGTGTTTCTGAAATCGATTTCTCTTTCCTCATTCTCCCCGTCGTTCCGTGCTCTAACTTGTGTAAATATAGTAGAATTACCATGTAATTGATATATGTTATTTGTGTTTTCAACAATCTTATGTAATTTTTCTATATGTAGTTTCTCGAAACATATATTTGTTTACTCAGTCCAATTATGCGTATACTAATCACAATGCTAACCACATTAAAAGTGATGATTTTTCATATTTCAATCATTTTTAAAGGTTTAAAAAATTATCATTTTTTTATCTTATTTTTGTGCGGGGATAGTTGAGCTTAAGCCGAAAGGTAGGCCTCCCGCCCGGTTTGACTTTGACTTTGTATCTTATTTATCTAATTATCATTATTATTATTATTATTATTATTATTATTATTATTATTATTTGTCTTATTCCAAAATAAATGCACCAAAAATGTGTTCTTTACCAAATATTTTTCTTATTTCCAAAAATATTTAAAAATCTTACTATGGTCACAATGTGTCCTCACATACTGGTGGTTTTATGATCATATTTTTGTCGTGGCGTACGTGACTTGCAGTGGCGTCACTGTGATGTCACGAAAATTTAAAAATTTAGCAGAAAAATGTTTTTTTTTTTCGATGAACAATGTATTTTAGAGTCTTCTTGTCTCTTTTTTTAAGTTGTCATTTTAGCCACAATGTGACGTCACTGAGAGGAGGCAGTTTGGTCACAGATGTAACGTGACAACTATGGCTTGCAGTGACATCACTGTCAGCACGGTTTCTATACGAGAAGTATTTAAATTGAAAAGTATAGTGAAATATTCTTTATCCTTTCGCCATAAGTATACCGAAATTTCTAAAATGCAGTACAGTATTTATTTTTACTGATCACAGTAAATAAAGCGATTTCAACGTGAATCTAAATTTCGTTCCAGAAAAATAAATCAAACATATTTCGTATTCATTTTTGTGAAATGTCGAGTTCCAAACATGAAAATAACATTCCGAAGTCTTAAGCGTTTAGAATTTTCAATCCATCCACATAAATTTAAATGTGTTGATTTTTTCCAAAACATTTCGTTTATTTATTATTTATATTCTGTAAAGCTATCACAATAAGTTATCGATTTCATAAAATATGAATTTCTGCAAATATATTGAAACACGATTTTTAATATAATGTGTATATAAATACAGATTAATACATTACGTTTTTTAAAATGTTTTAAATACCAAAAGAATGCAAGTTTTAAATTCAAAAAGAAAACTTTTACCTTTTTTTTACAGAAAGAAATATTGATATTTAGAAAATTTTGCGCAAAGAGTGTTACTTAAAGTAATATTCTTTGTGGTTACAATTGCATACGAGTTACATCGACAATGGATTTAATTATGTTCCTTGTGAAAATAGGCCAACTGACTGTGAAACTGCAACAACGACATATAAACACTAAAATGTAGAAAATAAAAATTAAGAGTGTAATTTTATTTTTAAAAAATACGCCTTGATAAATTAATAGTTTTATAATAATTAAATTGTGATTATGCGTTGTGAAATCAATTTTGAAATCCCTAAAATACAATTTTAATTATGTTTTTTTTTTCATTTCTGTTGCCATGTTTTAAAAAAGAAGCAGAGCAAAAATTATCCTTTTCTTTAATAAATTGTCCAGCTCGCACTTTCCACCTAAAGTAAAAGACAAGACAAAATGGTGAATTTTCTATAATTGCAGTCATGAAAGTAGGCGTGATTTTCAAGATAAGCATTGAGTACTTCTATTAAAAAATGTTTTTTTTTTTTTTTTTTTTTTTTTTTTTTTTTTTTTTTTTTTTATACTTATAATTTTATAAATGTAGTTTTAAATCTGAAGAAGTAGTTGCTATGTTAATGGTAAATTTTAAATTTCGTATATTATAATTAGAAAAGTGGCTTAGGCCATAACACACACAATATGAAGACAATATGAAGAATGTCACAGTACATGACATTCGATGGATTACCTATGCATGGCTGCAAACCTCTACGCTTATTTTGAATCAACTAATTATTGTAGTACCGGAAATGGATAACAAACGAAATAAAGTATAAAGTACTGCATATCATCAAACAAATGCAGCATACAATTTATTAAATATTTTTCTGGCTCAAAACATGAATTTTTTATTTAAAAAGGCGTAGAAGTTGGCAGCCCTGCCTATGCAGGGCTCCCAAATGGTCTGGCAACTGAATACCAATAATTTGTAACAGAAGATTTCATGGTAGGTTTCTACAACATTTCCGCAAAAATTTACCTCCATAATTAGGTGGTTTCTGAAAAATTTGCAAGAGAAATCTAAAAATAAAATATTTCTAAGAAATTACCGGTATACAAAAAGCGGACCATTTGGAAGCCCTGCTATGTTATCAAATATAAGAATATTTTTTACTCGTGAAATTTCAACCAAAACCGAAAAAGAAGTGCCCTGTATCAACATTGGAAAAAAAAACAAATTACAATGCTTTTATCTAGTGATGGGCGATTCTGAAAAATCTGATAATCGATCAACATCGATACTGTATAAAACAACATCGATTAAAAAATAATCGATTAACAAATTCTAGTATCGATGTTTTAGAATCGATTCTTACACGATCATACATCGTGATAATAGGAATTAGATAATAATCGATATTTCTGGCGCTCATTTCTTTAGCATAGCAGTATATAATATATTAGCTACTGTCAAATATTGTTTCAAGGCAGTTTTTTTGTTTCTTTCCAAGTAAAATTGTTATCTTTTCAGTTTAGAGGTAGGGGGTACTAAGAGTGAATCCAGAAAAGAAATAATATTCAAAATATGAACGATCCTGAATGTGAGATAAAAATTAAGAGAGGGGGAAGTCTTCATCCCCCCGAAATCATAACTTTTTTAATTATGGTCAGATTTGAACGGGACCTTTTCTGACATTCTTCCCAAGTCATTTGGATAACTAAACATTTGTATTACATCTGCAACTGTTTGTCACCACTATTTAAGAGCAATGGGAGAGGGCGCGTTTTGCCCACACGGGGGGCACTTTTCTAAATTTTGCCGATACCCCTCATGTGATATACCGTTGGAAGTCTGTGACCGCTTAATCATATTATGCATCTCCCGTGTCCATCCCCCACTTTGCCCACCCAAAGAGGGTTACTTTTCTAAATTTTCACACAACCCTCATATGCTATATCGTTGGAAAGGTCTGTGACCGCTTAATCATATTATGCATCTGAGGTGTCTATTCCCCCCACTTTACCACCCCCAAGGGGGTACTTTTCTAAATTTTGCACACACCCCTCATGTGATAGATCGTTGAAAAGGTCTGTAACCGCTTAATCATATTATGCATCTCCCGTGTCCATTACACCCACTTTGCACCCCAAGGGGGGTACTTATCTAAATTTTGCACACACCCCTCATGTGCTATATCGTTGGAAAGGTCTGTGACCGCTTAATCATATTATGCATCTGAGGTGTCTATTCTCCCCCACTTTACCACCCCCAAGGGGGTACTTTTCTAAATTTTGCACACACCCCTCATGTGATATATCGTTGGAAAGGTCTGTAATCCCTTAATCATATTATGCATCTCCCGTGTCCATTCCCCCCACTTTGTCCCCCAAGGGCGGTACTTATCTAAATTTTGCACACACCCCTCATGTGCTATATCGTTGGAAAGGTCTGTGACCGCTTAATCATATTATGCATCTCCGGTATCCATCCCCCCACTTTACCACCCCCAAGGGGTGTGCTTTTCTATATTTGGCACACACCCCTCATGTGATATATTGTTGGAAAGTTCTGTAATCCCTTAATCATATTATGCATCTCCCGTGTCCATCCCCCACTTTGCCCACGCAAAGACGGTTACTTTTCTAAATTTTGCACACAACCCTCATGTGCTATATCGTTGGAAAGGTCTGTGACCGCTTAATCATATTATGCATCTGAGGTGTCAATTCTCCCCCACTTTACCACCCCCAAGGGGGTACTTTTCTAAATTTTGCACACACCCCTCATGTGATATATCGTTGGAAAGGTCTGTAACCCCTTAATCATATTATGCATCTCCCGTGTCCATTCCCCCCACTTTGTCCCCCAAGGGCGGTACTTATCTAAATTTTGCACACACCCCTCATGTGCTATATCGTTGGAAAGGTTTGTGACCGCTTAATCATATTATGCATCTCCGGTTTTCCATCCCCCCACTTTACCACCCCCAAGGGGTGTGCTTTTCTAAATTTGGCACACACCCCTCATGTGATATATTGTTGGAAAGGTCTGTAATCCCTTAATCATATTATGCATCTCCCGTGTCCATCCCCCACTTTGCCCACTCAAAGAGGGTTACTTTTCTAAATTTTGCACACAACCCTCATATGCTATATCGTTGGAAAGGTCTGTGACCGCTTAATCATATTATGCATCTGAGGTGTCAATTCTCCCCCACTTTACCACCCCCAAGGGGGTACTTTTCTAAATTTTGCACACACCCCTCATGTGATATATCGTTGGAAAGGTTTGTAACCACTTAATCATATTATGCATCTCCCGTGTCCATCCGCCCCTTTGCCCCCCCAAGGGGGGTACTTATCTAAATTTTGTACACACCCTCATGTGCTATATCGTTGGAAAGGTCTGTGACCGCTTAATCATATTATGTATTTCCGGTGTCCATTTCCCCACTTTCCCCCCCACAATGGGGGGTACTTTTGGAAATTTTGCAAGCACCCCTTATGTGATATATCGTTGGAAAGGTCTGTGAACGTTTAATAACGCTTATTCATATTATGACCGGTATACGGTGCCGACTCGACATCTATAGCCTTAACGATTTCAGTGCCGAAGTTCGTGTAGAACAGATTGCGCCACTTGGTGGTGAAACGTGGAACTAATGCATATTGTAGAGGACTGCTATACGGTGCCAGAGGCATCGGGGACCCGAGCAAGAGGTTCGTTCAGTGAGAGGTTTATACTATTCCACATACAAATGAAGGGATTATCCGGTGCCGAAGGCAGCGGGGATCCGAGTCGGAGGTTCGTTCGGTTAGAGGTTTACACTATTCGATGTGCAAATTATCGGAATTATCCGGTGCCGAAGGCAGCGGGTACCCGATCTGGAGTTTCGTTCGGTTCGAGGTTTATCATATTCGAGGTTTATCATATTCGATGTTTTACAAGATTCGAGGCCTCTATGTAAATTAAGGGCCCGCTAGCCGGCAAAGCCAGTTAGTTCATTAAGTTGTATTTTTCAAGTTCGTCTCCTTTCTGCTCTAATGTCAGAAAAGGTCCCGTTCAAATCTAAACATAATTAAAAAAGTTATGATTTCAGGGGAGGGGGAGTGAAAAGAAAAGGAAACAATATTGATAAATACAACTTAACTAACGAGCATCCCGAGTAAAGTGGCTCTAAACCAAGGATGGTGTGTTTTAACTGAGGAGAAAAGCCGAACATTTTTATTATTATTCATAAATAGTGGTGACAAACAGTTGCAGATATAATACTAATGTTTATTTATTAACCAAATGACTTGGGAAGAATGACAGAAAAGGTCCCGTTCAAATCTGACCATAATTATAAAATTTATGTTTCCGGACGAGGGGGAGGGGGCGAAGGAAGAGGGACAGGGGGGAGGAGACAATATTGGCACAAATGCAACTTAACTAACGAGCACCCTGGGCAAAGTGGCTCTCAACCAAGGATGGTGTGTTTTGACTGGAAAAAAAGATGAAAATTTTTATTATTGTTCATAAATAGTGGTGGCCAACAGTTGCAGACATAATATCAATGTTTAGTTATTAAGCAAATGACTTGGGAAGAATGTCAGAAAAGGCCTCGTTCAATTCTGAACATAATTAAAAGAGTTATGATTTCGGGGACAGGGAGAGGGAGGTGAGGGGAACAGGGAGGGAGGAGACACGTGTTGAATTCAGACACTTTTCTCCGGGAGAGGGACATTATAGAGTTACGGGATGAAATTGCACTTTTTAACCATTGAAAGTATAAAATCTCAAATCATCGGGGGGGGGATGTCCCGACTGTTCCCAGGCGGGACATCCCCCCCCCGATGATTTCAACACTCGGATTTCAACAACCCGCGGAATTCAACACT
The DNA here is from genome assembly GCA_963931845.1 of Maratus michaelseni. NCBI lineage: Eukaryota > Metazoa > Arthropoda > Arachnida > Araneae > Salticidae > Maratus > Maratus michaelseni. The sequence goes on along the minus strand of OZ007598.1, from coordinate 110,061,378 downwards.
CGGAGACAATATTGACAGATACAACTTAACTAACGAGCATCCTGTGTAAAGTGGCTCTAAACCAATGATGGTGTGTTTTAACTGGGAAAAAACCGAAAATTTTGATTATTGTTCATAAATAGTGGTGACAAACAGTTGCAGATATAATACCAACGTTTATTTATTAACCAAATGACTTGGGAAGAATGTCAGAAAAGGTCCTGTTCAAATCTGTGCATAACTAAGAAAATTATGATTTTTGGTGTCAGGGGCGAACTTGAAAACTAAAACTTAATAAACTAACTAGTGGGCGTCTCCTGCTAGTGGGCCCTTAATTTACATCGGAGCACCGAATCTTGTAAAACATCAAATATGATAAACCTCGAACCGAACGAAACTCCGGTTCGGGTCCCCGCTGCCTTCGGCACCGTATACCGGTCGTGATAAGCACGCACCAGATAATTCCGTAATTTTCACATCGAATAGTGTAAAACTCTAGCCGAACGAACCGACCCGGGTCCCGCTGCCTTCGGCACCGGATAATTCCTTAATTTGCACACCGAATAGTATAAAACTCTAACTGAACGAACCTCCAACTCGGGTCCCCGCTGCCTCCGGCACCGTATAACTGTCGTACAGCGCACGCGCTGCAATATCCATTAGTTCCACGCTCCACCACAGGTGGCGCAATCTGCTCTACACGAACTTTGGGCACTGAAATCGTTAAGGCTATAGATGTCAAGTCGGCACCGTATACCGGTCATAATATGAAAAAACGTTATTAAACGGTCACACCTTTCCAACGATATATCACATGAGGGTTGTGTGCAAAATTCAGTACAGAAGTACCCCCCATGTGGGGGGTAAGTGGGGGGATGGATACTGGAGATGAATAATATGATTAAGTGGTCACAGACCTTTCCAATGATATATCACATGACGGCTGTGTGCAAAATTCAGAAAATTAACCCCCTTGTGGGGGCAAAGTGGGGGAATGGACACCGGAGATGCATAATATGATTAAGCGGTCATAGACCTTTTCAACGACACATCACATGAGGGGTTTTGGCAAAATTTAGAAAAGTGCCCCCCCACTTTGGGAGGGAAAGTGGGGGGGGATTGACACCTCAGGTGCATTATATGATTAAGTGGTCACAGACCTCCCAACGATACATCACATGAGGGGTGTCGGCAAAATTTAGAATAGTGCCCCTCCCGTGTGGGCAAAAAGCGCCCCCCCCTCCCCATAATTTTCGACGCAGCCTCATTTTTTAAATTTATTTTATGTGTTATAAAATATCGTAAAGTTTCAAACAGATCGCCTTATTGTATTTAACTAATTGTGTTCGCGCCTCTCCCTCTCCTCTCGAAAGGTCAAAACGACCCCCCCCCCATCCCGCTCCCCATAATTTTTGACGCTAGCTAATTCTTAAAATTTATGTTATGCGTTCTAAAATATCGTAAACTTTCAAACAAATCGGCTTATTATATTTCCTGAATTTTGTTCGCGCCGCTCCTTCCCCCCCACCCGAAATGTGACGCGAATCCCTTACTTATACGAAATTTGAAAGCAACAGCTGCTCATCTGTGCCGCTAAAATAATCAAAGTGAAAGAATAAATACATGGAATTTAGTGCTAGAGAAATCGATGTATAATCTATTAGATTTCCGTTAGACACTATTCTCTGATGGTGATAAGATCGATCTGCAGTGACGATTTGAAAGAAAATAAACGAACGATAATATTCGTAGAGACATCGATAAAAAATTGATAAAATCGATCTGGCCATAGTATCGATTAAACCGATAAAAAGATCGACATCGATATAAATTTGATAACATCGATTAAATTGATCTGGCCATAGTATCGATTAAATCGATAAAAAGATCGACATCGATATAAATTTGATAACATCGATTAAATCGATCTGGCCATAGTATCGATTAAATCGATTAAAAAGATCGATGTCGCCCATCACTACATCCCTAGAACTACCGGCAATTTTACTCAATTTCGATGAAAACATTTTACACCAGAATCTTTATTTAAATCTATATAACCTATTTATTTACTTTAGTTTTCTGTGGTTTATATTTATCTTAAGCATAAATCAAACACTTAGTGCGATTTTAATACATAAAATAAAACCTTACGTTTTAACGCCCAAATATGTACAAACATGGCACAAAAAATTGTGTCATGTTTGTAAGTATTTGTCCCTTCAAATGTTGTTAAAGGTTTTAGTTTATGTATTATATTTAACTTATTTTATGAAACAAATTTTGGTTCGAACAGTCATTTTGAATGTACCTGTCGAGTTCATTAGACCCGTCTTGTGAAGCGGGGGGTTAATACCAGGAATGGATGAAGGAACTAAAAATCTGGAAACAAAATAGGGAGAAAAGTACTGAACGTGCAGTTCAATGTCAGCATTTCATGTCATGTGGAAAACTGTTAAAAGATTTTTCAATATTATCAGAAATAATTTAATTTTGTTTTGACCTAGGGAGTTTTGAGACCAGAAACTAACGGAGGTTTCAGACATCAAATGGATAAAAGCCATATTACAGTAAAAAAAAAAAACTTAAAAAAATGTGTAATCTATTTCAAATTACTAATTGAGTTAACGCTATAATTTATCTGATGATATTTTACCATCATCATATAGAGTTTGAGATATTCTTATGTGGTGACATACTTGCAATATTGCTGCATTATAATTTTATCTTTCAGAATGATAATCTACTCAGAATCTATATATTTAAACCGAAAAGCGCATTCTGTGAAATCCATATGAAAATCGTCTCTTTGCACATGCGTCAACTTTTTTTTTTAAAGTTTTCTATCCTCAGAAACGGAAAACCTGATTGATTAACCCAACCCTCACCTGTTTAGCCTAGGGGGACTGAAAAGTGTTTATTGAAAACGGTTGAAGCCGTACCATTACACGGAAAGTATGGACCTTCTAATATATTTTTGCTCTGAGGTTGAAAGCTAAAGCTTTTTTTAAAATAACTCATGATTTCACTACTAAATATGCATATTTTTTTCGCAAAATTTCAAAGAGAGTTTGGATGCAGTTATATTTATAACCGATTGAAATGTGAGAGATTTCGGAAGATGAGAACTATTTTTTTTTATTGCTATGTTAAAGTAGCCAACGCGAAAGCAAACAAACAAACATAAAAGTGAGAAGAAAACATTTCTTTTACAACTAGATAACAATATTCTTTCACGAAATTTTTACACGGACTGTAAAACCGTTTTATTTATCACCAATAAAGATGTGAAAGAGTTCGGACAAAAATAACTTTTTATTTAAAACTATGAAACGACCCTGGGTAAAAAAACAAACAAGTAAATGAGCGCTTTTATCACTAAATATCAATATTTTTTCGCAAATTTTCATTTTAAAATATAATTTCATACAAAATCAGGTAAAAGATGTAAAGTAATAAAAAATTGACGTTTTTTTTTAAATTTATTATCACTGGCCCGGGCAACGCCGCGTGTGGGTCAGCTAGTCTATATTATAAAGCATAATCATGTCTTTGAGTAACGCTGACGTCATATTGAGAGTGGCACTGACTAGACCGATACATTTCGCTTTTACTGCAATTTTTTTAAAACTTCTAAACATGGCACAATTTCAATTTTTACACCTTCGATTATGAGAAAAAAAATTACTTTCGAAAACAATGTGTTTGCAAACTGCATCGCTTGGTTTTTCTGTTTTAAAAAATAATTTTCAAGCATATATATATTTTTTAATCTGCTTGCAACTTGGTTGCAAAAGATTAACACGTTTGCACTTAAAACAAAGTAAATAATTCAGCATGTTTTTATTTGTCCCCGTGTAATATTCCATAACTAAATTGCAAAATGAAATTAAAACTTTACAAATAAATAAATACACAAATAATTAAATAAAACACGAATTTAACAGATAAGTATAAATATATAACAAACATATAATTGAACTACGCGTTTAAACACACATATAATTGAACTACGCGTTTAAACACACATATAATATAATCATAATCACAAAGATTGATACAATTTGTGAAATGTCCCACGATTGATTGATGGTATGCAACTAATTTCAAAGTATCAAAAATGTTTTTTAGTGTCGTTAGAGGGCAAATTAAGAAAAAAGATTAAATGTAAAAATATATATTAGAGTCTTCAATGAAAAACGATTTTTATCCACGTTCTGTACTCCACCGTGCCGGGCAGAATGACAAGTATTTTTAACTCTGGTAACCGGAGTTGGATTGGTTGGTTGATTTAAAATAGAAACAAATTATTTTATACCTTTCCTCAATTGATGTTCTCATTTAAGCTTAACAGAGAATTTTTCAAATAGTCTGACCCACCAGATTTATTCGGACAACAACCCATTTTCTTTAAGGACAGGATTTGTTGTTGTTTAATATTTCAGAAAAAAATAGTCTGTAAACATAATCTCTTCACTCATAAACAAAGTTTGCGAAGTATTTCGACAATAGGGCTAAATAATCTAATCTTTCTTTAACTTCCACTTTTAATCTTCGACATTCAAACTAATTTTTTCCGTAATAGTCTATATTCTATAATAATATACCTACCGGAAAAATTTTAAAATAGTTTTTATAAATTAAAGAATGTACGCATTTCAAGCTATGAAGAAATGTATAGTTGACTGAATCAAGAAATGTTGAAGAGCCAATTATTGATCATCAGCTGTTGCAGAAGATTATTCAAGACACGAATCCATGTTGTGACGAAAATTTGTCGGATCGTGGAAATACACATATGCTTTTTCATAGAAATCTGTTTATTCGAAATGATTCGAATAGCAAGCGCATCTAACTAGATTCTGTTCTAGAAGCTTATAAGAATTACATGTAAAATTGTAACTCTGAGTGAACAAAAATCATGTATGGAATATTCGATTTCGTAATGTTCCCGATATGAAATAACCTTAGTTATTACATTCAGATTGATAGTTATTACAGTATTTTAGTTAAAAAAATTATATCTGAAAATAACGCATGAACGAAAACTTACATTTTTTTGCGTGTGGTTTGAAAAATAATATTAACACAAAATTTTTTTTATGATCTTATACAAATGTTTAACAATTTGGAAATAATATGATATTTCAAATACAGAAGAAAAAATGAAAGTTTATTACTGCTGTCTTTGTTTTCTGAGAAGTTAATGATAAGCAAACCAATACATATGCTAATATTTCCCGTTAGAAATGTTGTTATTTATTGCGTTTATCGAACGTATGTTATGTTCGTTATTAAAAAGTCTTTGTTTAAAGTGCTTTTATGTATCATATCAAGTAAGTGTCCATATTAAAAACCCATCCGGGTGTTTACCATTTCTAATATACCTACTCAGAAATCCGCTCGGCGCACAATTTTGTTTAGATCTAGAAGTTTCAATATCGACTCAGCAGATAAACTCGCCTATTTGAATATATTTTTTACAATATTCCTCATACTTTTTTGCACCTTTAAACTAAAAAGAGTTGTATAACTGACCCTGCGCTTTAAAAACCTAGTAAATGTAATTTACAAAATCTGAAAAAATTTAGACCTTTTATTTTATGCTAAAATTATAAAATATTATATATTTAAATACATAATTTTGATACAAAAATTTTAAGAATAATTAAACAAACTCTTCGAAAATTCATCGAATCAAAATTTTAACATGGGTTAAAATTACCCTTCCCCCATTTCGAATTGAAGGGTTCTGATTAAAATATGCATGATGTATTATTGGGTTGTTCGGAAAGTTCTTTCCGTTTAGGAAAACTAATTCGTATCGGAAACTTCTGCCCGTCAATTATTATACAGGGTGTATTATACATTTTTCTTAAAGTTGTGAAAGTAAAACACTATAACAAAAGAACCACTGCCCCAAATGACCCGAAATTTCACCAGTATGCTACCAAAGTAATGGGAATTTTTATAGGCGCAATTAAAAAACAAAACAAAAAAACCCTTAAAATTGCACCGACAGATGGCGCTGTATATGCATAAGTCGGAAGACGAGCTTACGCACGTTCAGTCTGTTCAAATTTCAAAACCATCTTCCGTAGCTCTTTTTTCGTCATTCGACCTTTACTTAGATTCTTAAGTGTCCTAAATCTCCTAAGAGCAGTTGCTGCGCTGTCATTATTCTGATAATACAGGTTCACTAACAACGCACGGTCCGTCAATTGCACAGTCATTGCGAGGATATCCGTAGAATAATGAACACGATGTGTGCGCGATTCACGTTTCTATCGCCACTGTGCATGTGTTGTGCGCAAGCTCATCTCCCAGCTTTACTGCATACACAGCTCCATCTGTCGTTGCGATTTTAAGGGGTTTTTTTTACCCACACCTAAAACATTTCCATTGCTTTGGCAGCACACTGGTGAAATTTCAGGTCATATGGATCAGTGGTTCTTTTGTTATAGGGTTTTACTTTCACAACTTAAAAAAATAAATCACCTTGTGCATTAGATATCGGAATTAATCTCTAATAATTAAATGAAAGAATTTTCCAGTGCGAATCAACTTTCCCAAGCGGACAGAACTTTCCGAACAACCCAATACTTGTGTACGTTAACTAGTTACACTAAGGCCACGGACCGCTCCACCGGTAATTTTTTTAAAATTATTTTAGTGGTAGATTTCTATAACAGTTGCAAGAGAACGCTCTTCACTAAGCGAGTTTTTACGAAATATGCATGATAAATCTAAACAGAAAATATTTGTAAGGAGATAGTGGAGGACAAAATTTTGATTTAGTCTCTTTTTATAGAGACCGCTCTGAGGCGTGGTTGCACAGATACATGAATATAAGTGTCCAATACTAATGTATCCACAAAACAGTGAAGTTTATTTGAAAAATCCACTGAATATATATAGATTGTACAACTGAAAGGAAATAAATTATGAATTCAATAAAAACGTTATCTGTAGTCCTAACAGACATAACAATTTAATATTTAGCGTGACGAACTAATAGTACAAAGGAATTAAATTATGTACTAATCCCGAAGAAATATTTCGCGAACTTATGTTCTAATGGTGAAGAATATTCTCAAACATTATTTAGAAAAGAAAATTATAAAACTAATTTTTTCTTCTAATTCACCTTTTAATAATGGACACATCGGGAAAACGAAGGTTTTCTTCTATTCAGAGATGTCTTCTATTTAGAGGTTAAACATGCAAACAGTATTTTTGTTGTGGGTTGAAAAATGGAATTAAGGTAGAAAAGAATCGAATCCGAATGTTTAAATTGGAATACAGTAAAAATAAATTCCCAATCCTGAATATTTTGTATAGCATGAGCATTTTGAAACGTATTTTATTGGATTATCATAGAAAGTTGAACTACATTAAATAAATGAAACTAACTTTACCAATTACTATCAGGAATCTTAGACAATGCTCCATTTCAAAATTTAACATAGTTAGTCGGATGAATTTTGTTTTTGCATATTATATACCATTTTACATAGTTATTGCCAAAGGAAATTAATGTGTAGGTTTCGAAAAGTTGGGTGTAGGTACACAACTCCTTCATCAAGAGATAGTTTTATTCGTATACGTACCTGTATACTAAGTAATTAAAACAATTGAGTTGAGTTAGGAATAATCAATGACGTATGGCTGGTACCTCAGGTACTTATCTACGATACAATAATAAATTACGCAGCATATGACATGGAGGATAGAGTTTATCACAATGTCAATTCTTAAGAGTTAAAATATTATACTTCATATAGAGAGTTATTTTCAAATACAGCATTATAATCTATTTGAAAAAAACACATGTTAAAAACCTGATGAAAAAGATGCATGGATGTAAAATTAATAAACTATCAAATTTTAATAGCCACTACAACTGTGTTAAATTTATTTTACTGGGAATGGATGCATATAATAAATGTATAGTCCAAATGTGATAAAGATACTTCATAAAAATGTAGAAGTAACATTTAAATTAATTGAAACCACAAAAGTTTAAAAGTAAAATAGTATACGGTTTCTAAATTCAAACTTTGTATTTGTAATTTATATTGTACTTTCAAAACTAATGTCTTTAAGATACAAACGTAACGGTATAAATAACTCAAATAATAATAAAACAAGAACGAAAAATCATGCGTCAAGCATAGATTATGTAACTCTTTCCAACGTATCCAAAATAATTTTACAAATCATTACCGTTTAATAAGCTGAAAGGTAAGATCTAAGTAAACAATTTGGAAAATGCATAACATATTTAAAAACGTAATTTCAAGAATTTCCAACATCTACAACATTCGGATAGATATCCGAATACTTTTATTCAGCCCTGTATATGATCTATAGATTTGTATATATACTACATAGGATGCTAAATTTGATTTTAGTTAGGAAACGCGTAGCACAGTTTAAAATTATCCTTCTGGAGTTTCTTTCAATAAACGGAAATGTGTTCGCAAACTTTTGTGCTGCCCTGTATATGATCTACAGAATTTATACACACCAAGTAATGGACAAAAAGTGAGTTAAATTTAAAATTTCGTTCAGCAACTTAAAACACACTTCCAGGAATTATTGTTAACAGACAGTAGAGAATTATTTTGTGTGTCCTTGTAAATAAACGATGACTGCTATACACACACTATTCTGTAGTAAGCCTCTTGTAATACACCTTAGTGATATATATAAATTTCAATGCGTTTAAAATAGTGAAACATTATTTAATTAAACCGCAAACGATTTTTCTCCATAGACGTAATGTAATGGAATTCTTTTGACTGTCTCTGTAAAGTAACTATAAGAGCTATGCACATCCTATTCCATATTAAGCTTCTTGTAATGCACATTAGTGATATATATCAATTACGATGTGTTTGAAATTGTGTAACAGGATTAAAATAAACCGCAAATGATTTTTCCCCATAGACCGTAATGTAACGGAATTCTTTTGAGTGTCCCTGTAAAAAAACTGTAAGTGCTACACACTTCAGTTGAAATAAGGATTATGCTATAGATAACGTTAATAACATATAAAAATTGCAGGGCAATCCGAGCATATTTACGGGAGTTAGAGCACGGCCATACGGCAGACAAACCGAAGTCATAAACACTTTTCAACTAGGTTGGAAAGTGTTAAAAATATATTAAATAAGAGAAGGCTGGAAACGTCTTTAAAAAAAATAATACATGTATCTGAAAATCATTTCCAGAAATCATAATTCAGTGCATTTAGCATCAAAATTAACAATTTTAAAGTATAAATTTACAAAATTTACGGGCATTTATTAGAATTTAAATTAGAATATGATATTCTACTCACTTGTGTACTATACAGGGTGTCTCAAAAGGTCGTTTACAAACTTAACATGCTGGTCTGTCATATCATGATAAACAAGATTTACATAGGAACATGTGTTCGAAAATAAAAGCTGCGACCGCTAGAGGGCGATGAGGCAGACTTACGGGAGAGTGGAAAGCGCAATCATTTCAGGCGAAGACGTTGCAGGAGAAGGATGAATCGGTTTAGTAACGCAGAATTGGCCGATATGCATTACGTATATGGCGCCGCGGATGGAAATGCCCGAGCCGCGGTACGGATATACCTTCAGCGCTTCCCAAGCAGACGTCAGCCAAGTCATGTTTTGTTTAGACAATTGCACCGCAGATTGCGTGAAGCAGGAGCTTTCCAAGTACGTAGCTACATCGGTCAAGAATGCACAACACGCACGCCTGTCGTAGAGGAAACCGTGCTACGGGAATTTGACAGGAACCCGCAAACAAGTCTCTGAGCAAGCGAACGCGTCTTGGGTGTACGTCGTTCCAGCATTATGCGCATACTGCATGAGGACACGAACTACCCCTACCACTTACAAAGAGTACAGGCATTGTGCGTTGACGATTATCCCCAACGCGTTGCATTCGCACGCTGGTATTTGCAACAATGGGTCGCACAGCCGGATTTTCCCATTTTGAACGGGTCCGTGAATTCATTCGTCGACGTTGTGAAGCATGCATTGCGGCGAATGGAATGAGTTTTGAACATCTTGTGTAAATTAAACCATGTTCTTTAATAAAAGTCATATTAACACCTCTTTCGATATACTTTCTTTCTTCCCCTCCACACCTGCGATCATCGCCCTCTAGCGGTCGCAGTTTGCATTTTCGAACACACGTTCCTATGTAAATCTTGTTCATCATAATATGACAGACCTGCATGTTAAGTTTGTAAACGACCTTTTGGGACACCCTGTATAAACATCTACACTTTATCTGTAAATAGGCCTCACACATTTAAAAAATTAGTAAATATCTGTAGAAGACTGTATTTTCAATTCGCCTTTTTTTTTTGCTGAAATGAAAGGAAACTTTCTAAAATAATTGATGTAACAAGTAAGCAACTCTGAAATATTTCTTTTATGCTTATTTATTTATTTATATACTTGGCTGTGAATAGGATTTTAATTATGCTATACTTTTTTATTTCTTTATTTTTTTAATCTCTATATCTACTTTTTTTCTGGTTACAGATCCTAATTTAATTTTTGTAATTGAACAGCTAAACTAATTTAAATCAAGAAAGAAAAATCATGCGTCAAGCATAGAGCAAAAAACAGCTTATAGCACATCCAGAATACTGAAACGGAACTTCATCGTTATATAGGGTGACAGAAGATATGTAGGTAAACAGTTTAGAAAACGCATTATGCGTTTAAAAAAGAAAATTCTACAATAACCTCAACTAACTTAGAAATCGCATAACACAGTTGAAAATTCACCTTTAGTAATAAACGAAATTGCATTCGAATCCTTCTGCAGAGACCTAGACCTGTATATCACCTAGAGATTTTTATACACACCACATATTAAGCTAAAACTCAGCTCAGATAAAAAGCACATAACATAACTAAAAACGTACTCTCAGATATTACCATTCAGATATTTCCAACTATTATTGCTCATAGGCAATAATGTAATCAAGTTCTTTTGTACGTTCCTGTAAATGAACGGTAAATGGCATGCACACCGTATTTAACAGTAAGAAACATGCAGTACACCTGCGTGTTGTATATAATTTTCAGTATTCTTCAAATTGTGTAACATAATTAAAAATTCTTGCAAACAATTTTTTTTGTATATTCTGCAAACATTTCTTAGTATAGTATACATAGTTCGAAAGCAAAATTCAGAACACAAGAAAAAACAACACTTAAGCAATTCAAACTATTAGGCAGTAATTTTTACGAATTCTTTTGTGCCGACAGTGTATGATCTATTTCTATAGAATTAATACATACTACAAAATATGTAAAATTTTCGTTAAACACATACCACCTCTGGAACTACACTTCTAGTAATTACCGCTTATAGACAGTACTGTAATCAAATTCTTTTGAGTGATCCTGTAAATGAGTGATAAATGGTATGCACAACATATTCTACAGTAAGCATATTTTTATTATTATAATTTTTTAAATGCTTGAAATCGTGCAACATAATTAAAATACATTGCAGACTATTTTCCAGGTGGACCATTATGCAACAGAATTTTTTTCTGTGACCCTATAAATGAATGATACATACTTTGCCATCCATATTCTACAGAAAATATGTTTTAAGAACCACAGAAATGCATATCGCATAATGTTTAAAATAGTCTAAAATCCTTAAAATGCACTGCGAGCTATTTTTCGCTTTAGTCCTTGGTGTAACATCATTAAAATACACCGCAAACGAATTTTCCGCATATAACTTAATATATCGGAATTATTTTACGTGTCTCTGTGACACAACACACTTTATTTCCAACAGCGAAAATGTGATAGTAAACCTCAATAACTTATATCAGTTACATGGCAATCCGAGTATGCTTACATGGCTTTGAGTACGAACAGATGGCAGATGGCAGACAGCTGACGGACGAAAGGCAGACAGACAAACCACTGAACCATGTCATAAACACTTTTCAACTATGTTGGACAATGTTAAAAAGTGAGAAAGTCTTCACGTCATGTCACGAGCTTGTAACAATAATTGTACGAACAGATGACAGATGGCAGACTGCTGACGGACCTAAGGCAGACAGACAAACCACTAAACTATGTCATAAGCACTTTTCAACTATGTTGGACAATGTTAAAAAGTGAGAAAGTATTATCGTAATGTCATGAGCTTGTTTAATAATAATTTCTCTGGTTGTATTTAAAATAAACCTTATTACCATTTTCATACATGTCTTTTCAATATTCTATATTCGTCATTTGAAAGAGCATACGTAAATATATTTACATTCCTTTCATTCACATGCAAATTATTTCTAGAATTCAAAGATGAAAAGAATAATAATGAAGAAAACAATTTTTTTTTTCATCCAGAAAAGGGTAAAATTCTTTCTCTACTTACATTTGTGTTGCTTAAACTTTTGTCACCATAAAAGACATACTTCACTTTCTCTGACAGCGACAAACAATACATTCTTGCGACGTGGGTGATGTTTCTGCTAAATAAGTTAATTACAAGTTAACTTGCTTTATACAAATCTTTCTGACAGCCACATCTTATTTATTCTGATCCAGTATAAAAGGTGAATTTTTAAGGAAATACAATAATATTATTTGCAACCGACAAAAATGACTTTGAGATTATCCAATAAATTTAATTAAAGTCTCGATATTGTTAGATTTTTTTGTGCTTCTTAGAAAAAGCATGTACATAAAATAAAGCTTTTACTTTTTTAGCTTTTTTATTCAAGTAATATTGTATTAGACAAATTTTGCATTATTTTTCCAAATCATGCAAAAACAAAACTTCTTTGTGGTGTAGCGTACCGTACTTCGGATTTTGTGCGAATTAAAAATCAGCCAACCAGTCTGTATTCTTTAGTTATTTATAAACAGTATTTTATCTATTTTAGCAATTTCCATAGTAATGACCATCAAATTAGATTTATTGTAATGATGTAGGAAAATCCAACTGATACCAGAATTAAAATAATGATTAAATAAATATATAAAAAAATTAAAACCAGATTGTCAATACAATATATATTGTAATACCTAATACACATTAATTAATGTTTTAAAAAAGGCATTATTTATGTGCACTGGATGTGGCGTCAAATGTGTTCTCTCGGATTTTTCTCATTAAAGGATCTGAGATAGGAAGATTGAAGAAAGTTTGAAGATTTTTGTTACGTACTGTTTCTAAGGATTTCCTTTCTCTGTAGAGTTTGTGGTCTTGCTGGGAAATAATGTATAAAATCAAAACCTTTCCTCGTATTAAAAATGTATCCGTTTTTCCTACGCTATAATTATATATCAGATGAAATAATAATTCACCAATGATCGATACATTTTAAGATATGAAATATAATCGTAAATTTCTCATAGAATTGTATAGAGTGCAGTGTATATTTTTATCTTGAGCATATTCTATTATATGAAAAAAATTAAGACTTTCATGTGTTGAAGGAGGATGCATTTTGATGGAACTGAGTTCGTCAGAAACCTTTCTCTGCAACGTACGAAAAACATAACATATCTTACTATATCTGATTTCTGGCAGTATCTGACCCCGTTTGCTCGGTGAATTTCGATGGTTGCAATGATAGGATAAATATATTCTCATGAACAGAAGCTACCAAGAATATTATTGGGATATTTTTAGAAAAAGTGTGAAATTCGGTTTATTTAATTTTCTTTTCTATAAACATGCCCATAAAATACTTTGAATGAGTTCGTTATTTAAGAAGATTCGGTAATCCATTCAAATTTGGCTGTCCTTTGAAAATCAAATAATGATATGGTTAATGGGGTAGCAAACGACATTATTATGCCAGTTATGCTGCCATGGGAATTACAGAATTTATATTTTTTGTTCCCATCTTCCAGGGGTCGAAAAAACTACTTTTTTGATGTAGCGAACTGCAACTACAACTATTTTACCAAAAATGTAGTTAACTACATCTACAACTACTTGTATTAAAAAGTAGCTACTACAAGCTATTTTTAAAAATTAGTCACTACTTCGCTACTTTCAGATTTTGTCAAAAGATTCAATTTACACTTGAAACTGAATGCATACATTAAATAACAATGCAAACCCTCCTTATACCATATGTGCTGGGATAATTAAATAAATGCGACATAACCGAGGGTATTAAAAAATTAAAAAGTTAGCATAAAAGAAAATGTTTTGTGTTTGTCTCCATAATGTAAGTTTATACTTATACACATACTAAAATTTTATAGGAAAATTAACAGAGATATTATAATCTAGAAAATTAAAGAAAAACAATCCTAAACTTAAACGATAAATAAATCTGTAAATAAAGCAATTCCGAATAATAAGAAATCCTATGTTAAAACATGAAGACTCAATAATGAGTAAATAGATAAGTGAGAAAATTAATTCACTTGATGGATAAGTATTTGATTTTAGCAGCAAGCGTCAATGTGAGAAATCTATGACTTCGTGCGATACGTTGCTATACATTGCAGCTGATATTTGCCGCCAAGATTTTGCACAAAAGAAGCAAGTTTCGACCACGTGATTTGCAGAATGGTACATTTTTCCCCCTGAAGTAGCGTTAAAAGTAGCGTCGGTTCTAGCTACAAACTACTGATTTTTTGTATCGAGCTACTCACTACACTATTTTATTCAAAATGCAGCGCGCTGCACTACAAACTACAAAAAGTAGAGACTGCTGTAGTTTCGCTACTTGTAGCCCGCTACTTCCGACCCCTGACATCAGCCATAGATTATTAAAATGAAAATTAATATTCGAATCGCTGCAACCATGAGGAATAATTTATTTATTTACTAAGTGAATATTAAGAACATTTTTAATATTTGGGCTATCATTATATTACTTGAATTATTATTCTTAGAGGCTAAAAATTGCATATAAGACTTTTTAAGGTAGTCGGAAGTGAAAATTCTAAAAAAAAATGCATTTCTTCTTTTGCTTGCTAATAAAATACTACAAAGTTAAGTAAATTAAATAAAGCAAACCGTATATTTCTACGATGTATCATCAAATATAACTTTCTATCAGTTCTGCTTTATCCGTAACTAAAATCCATTTATCTCAGAATGGATTTTTGGATAATTTGTTATGTTTAAAATGATCTATCTAAACTTTCTGTGTTTATGGAATTTTGTACAGAGTTTTTATGTTGTGTTTTCAATGTTTTGTCTTCAGAATTTTTAATTTCATGAGAAAATTTTGAAATTTTCAGCATTAAAACGAATAAAAATAATTCCTTTAAGTCGTTATTTGTCATTATTTACAATGAATATATCTTTAATAATAATAATTTAAAAAAAACTGATGTAATCCATCACATTTGTACATTTTCGAAAAGAAATGTTATGATTTGACGTACATAAGTTGTGCAAAAATTCTACACTTTTTTCTTTGTACAAATAAAGAAGAATGTGTTAAAATAATAAACATGTCAATGTGACAAGAAAATAATATACACAGATAACTTAAAAGAGAGTTTCCTGGGGAATTTTGTATCAGACAATGAAGACAAATGGGGTCTTAAATTTTAAAGCTTTTCTTTTCTTTTAGCTTCCCCTTTTCCCGTCAAATGTTTTGTTGTTAAAAGCTGAATTTCTTACACATAAACTTCTGTTATTGAATTAAAAGATGAAAACAATGTTTAAGTTACATCATTATTCATTTTTCACATATAGACAGGGAACAATATAATGGATTAAATTGTTAGAGACAGACTATTGGAGTATTTAAATAATCTTTAAAAAAAATCGTTCAAAACATTTTTCCTACTAAACTTCAGATTCCTTCAAAATTTGGAAAAAGAATTTACTAATACCTTGAAATTTTAGAGATTTTAACATTAGATGACTAGGCGTAATTAAGATAGTTGAAAAGATTAAACGCTCATAAAAATTACGATTTCTGTAAATTTTGCAATTTATGTAGGAAAATAGGTTTAAAAAAGTAGAAGCAGTGATGGTAAGAAGGGGGTGGAAGCTTCACTAACAAATCAAGCTGGAACATAGTAACACAAAACAGCTAAAATAACTACACAAACATCCACCTCTTCTTAATTACGTGAACATAAAGGGAGAGAGGGATACAGTGGCGTAGGCAGTGTGAGGGGTACATATGATCAATATACCACTAATTTTATATAGTTTTATTTGACTTATCTAATCGGAGAACTTTTTAAGATGATCAATGCGAAGAAAATTTTACATTATTACTGGTATCCAGAGCATTTGTACCCCCACCCTGGCTACGCCACAGGGGGATACATTGCTAAGATGGCAAAAAATGGCTAAATAATAAAATAACTGGTAGACATATTATTAGAACATAGTCACTAAATAAAACTTCCATTACTGAAGAATCCAAACCTCAGAACACACGACTGTTTTAATGTTAGTCCTATTGTTCCATTTTTAAACTGATTATTTTACCCCTAAATATCATTATTTATAAACCAAAATTTTACTCACTAAAAGGTTAGTTTATTGTATATAAATTTTAGAGCATTAGATCAAAAATAAGTTTAAATTTTCAATAAAAGCGTAAGCAATGTTAACCCTCCCTACGATTTTTTTTTTCATTCTGATCATTTTTCCCCAAATCTAATAATTTCTGAACGAATTTTTAATTCGATCACTAGGTAAAATGTTAATATGTTATATTAAATTTCACAGTGATATCATACAATTAAGTTTATATTTTTAATCGAAATGTGTCTAATGTTAACACTATGTGCAGTATAACAAAGCTTGAAGTGATCGAAGCCTGTAGGGACAGGATGCAGAATGCTAAAGTACACAGAAAGTACGTAAGTCGCGAAAGTGACTTTCGAAAAAGAATCACTTTAAAAGAGTTAATATAAATATTTTTTAACGGATACCACCGTTCAAAAGCAATATGAACATAGATGTGGCCTGGTAATTTTTGTATCGTATATCTATTTCCTGAGGTCATGCAGAGATTGTAACGTCGTCGTTCGAAAAATAATTTTTTTGAATGGCTTAATAGCCGTACTTTTTAAAACAAATTGAACCGTTGTAGATAAGAAGGTACCTAAATAAGGTAACTATTTTATATTTTCTTTGCATTTTGAATAGTTAAGCCAATGCGAGGTTGAAAATATGAGAAAGAACATACGAAAAACGACGGTTCGAAAAAATATTTTTCAAAATGGATTACACTGTCTGAAAAGTTGAAGTATCTTCTAATAGTACGTTTTTTTTTTTTTTTTTACATGTTTCGAATAGTGAATCTGATGGGAGCTTCGAAGGATGGGGGGGAAAATGTCGACCTTTATATCGTCGCTGCTAGCGTTCTTTGCGACACAAGCCTCGCCGCACCGTTACAAGCAAATGAATAAGTTTTTGTTGAGTATTCGTTGTATTATTAATTAATATCACGTCTAAAATCTGAGCCACAGGTGCCTTTGGACCTGCCTTGGACTATCCTCGTCCAAATTTTTGGAGCTCTACGTATTGTACATTTTCCTAGCCATCACACACAGAGAGAGAGAGAGAGACGAACTTATTTCTTTCATTACATGTTTTTTTTAACTTACATTTCTGTATGTATGTATGTGGCTGTCAAATCTTGCGACTCATTTTTCACCCACTTCCTGTTGACGTAGAGCTTTGAAATCTGAAATATAAATTCATTCCTGAGGGCAATACATGATTTGGACATTGTTTTTCCCTTTTAATTCAAACCCTAAAGTAGGCTTGTCAAGAGAGTGAGGCAACGCGGTCCAAAACTTGCATTTTTCCCATAGAAATAACATCACGATTGTTTAATTGAAAAAAAAAACTCCATTGTTGCAACATTCATCCATTTTAACCACATTGTTTCCCGCATCATTATGACGTCATCATTGAGCGACACACACATTTGTGCTTTATAATATAAATTGACTTTTTTGTGAATTTTAATGAAAGCATGTTTAAAAAAAGATTTTTGTGCATTTAATTTTTATTAGTATAGAGTTTAGTCTTACAATGTTTACGTGTTACGATAGGTTTCCGGTCTTTAACACTATGGTAAGTTAAGAGCACTGTATTGATAATATAATAATTAGCATCTTTGTAACGGTTATATAGTACTTACATGCGTAAATATTTCGGCTGAAAAATGTTTAACTTTGTTATATCATATCTTTTCTAACATTATTTATTTACATATTTCCGTAAATGACATTTTTAGTTATTTTTCTAATGATACCTAAACCTAGCTATCTTATTTTATTTCCATTTCGGTCCATTAGTTAATACGTCAGAAAATCTATCTGGTTACTGGAGAAAGAATCATTAATGATTCTGGCATATCTATGCGTCATCATTTTTGCATTATCTGTCATCTTTGAAACGTAATATTTATTGATTTCTTTTTCATCTACTGAATCATTTATTGTTTATGTATTTATAAGTTATTTTTGCATCATAAAATAAATAAAAGTAGAGGATATATGATTTTTATATTAATATTTTTAAAATCAATCGAAGATTGTTTTCATGGTTCGAACCTAAATAAGGATATTTTAAGATAAAAATAAAGTAAATTAAAACAGTATGAATTAAAAATATGCATATCTGTTGTAAACGATTATTATTACAATTAATAAAGGATAATTTATAAAGAAGCTCGCGTTCCTTAAATATCGTGTGAATAGCTTATTAAGACTGCTCTCAAATCCAGAGGAGTCACTTTCTGACATATTTTATCATTCATTTTTGTTCATAAACACATGAAATTAGCAGGTATTCTTATTCAGAAAGTATGTAATTTAATGACGTTTACTTGTTTTTTTTTTTTTGTAAAGGCAGAAGCTCTTAAAACAAAACTGTCAAAGTCGGCGCTTTGAACCGAATTTCCGACGCGACAAAGTGGGAAAGGAGAAAAACATGTCGTCAAGTGCCAGAAACCGCTTATAACTGAATAAGCAATTCATTTATCAAAAAATGGTAAACGCGATAAGATTACAAAAATCTTTAATAGCTTGCAAGTACCATGCTTCTACGTTAAAAAATGTGTCCCTTAAATGTGTCAGAAATATTCGCGCTGTTGAGCGGGGGATATTATTGTTATTTTATAATTTTTTTTGAGAATGGCCTTAAAAAGATTAATTTCCTTACAAATACATACATAAAGAGAAAGCTATTTACATTGGTTTAAAATGGGCGTCTCCAGAGCCCGAACAAGGTGAAGTTGGGCCCAGGGCCTGTTGAAAAGTTGCCCCCCCCATACCTCCCCATTTTTGGCGACACTTTCAGAAAAAAAAGTAGGTTTATTTGATGAGTTGCCAAAGTTGTTTGGGTGAAAGTTTCAAGTTTACAAAAAAAAATTAACTTACAAGAATAATCAAGAAAATGAATTACCGTCCATTTTCTCAAATAAGCATTTGTATAATTCACAAACATCTATGATCCATAGTTTATGTTGCAGAATAAATGAGGACGTCTTTTTTAAAACTCGCCTTATCCAAAATCATAAATATTGTGTTTTCCGTTACACTCTAGTAATCATTTTAAACTATAATTCTGACATTGTAAAATCCTCGTTTATATTGAAACCAATAGACACAGTATACCATTCGGGAGTTATCAAGTGTTAGTAAAGTCCATGTTCGGTTCTTGGTCATTCACTTTTTCAAGTAAAAGTGCCTAGGTTAAAAGCTTCTAAAAATTTTATTAAGTCATTCAGAATATTTAAATTTTACGTTTCATATTTTATAAAATAATATTATGTGAAAAATATTTGATTAAGGAAAAAATCAGCCACATAATTTGTGGGCCTCTGAAATTGGTGGGACAAGGGCCGAGGCCCCGGAGGCCCGTGCATTAATTAGGCCCTGGGTGTCTCATTCTATGTTTGCAAGAGGTGGCCGCAGCATTCCAAACAGACCATATGCGTTTTATTTACATTTTTCATCTTATAATAAATAATAGGTACTTCACCATTTTCAAAATGACACTTACATGCTCTAACCTGTTATAAAACGAAAAATAAATACCGTATATCCCAGCATACAACGCGCAGCGAAACATTTATATTTCAACCCAGATATTTTATTTAATGAAATGTTTCATATACCTGTGTCATGTTATTTATGCAAAAAAATTTCTTGGTCCAAATATGTTTGTTCGGGCTACTCACTATACGGGATATATGATATTGAGTTAGAACACTTTGTTTCTCTTTAAATACCTATTTAAATAAATATACTTTTCAGATGATTTAAACCACAATATCCATCATCATATGTTTTGGATAAATATTTTCACTAACCGAGTAACCGAATAATTCGGAGGAAAACATTTATAACATAATAATGTACTACTACTCTGACTACTAACTACAATATAAACAATAATAACTATAAAAACAATAACAATATCATCAACAACGGCAACAACAAATAATAATAAAAAAATATGTTTTTTATATTGAATGCGTTATTTCAGGAACCCCCCCCCCCGTATGATTACTAAATATACAGAAATATACAGAAATATACTAAATATGCAGAAAAAGTTGAAAGAAAATAGACGTAGAAAATACCTAAACAAATTTAATAAACTTACTTTTCTCAGCCCACTCATCACATGATTTCCAAAATTCTTATCAAATTTAGAGAGCAAAGAAATATTTCAATTTCCATAATTGAGAAAAGTGAAATAAAAGTTGTAGATTCCTTTGTCTTTTCATAGAAACTTTTAAAAAATATTTCGAATAAAGAACAAAATGCACAAAAAATTGTTTTTTGTCTTCCAATATTTCTGTTTTGTTTTCTCAAAGTACTTTTCTAAAGGCATAATTTCAATTGTAGCTGCGTGATTTCTCTTGGTTTGCAAATGTTTCCACTTTACTTTCCGCTCCTGCAAATTCATTCGTTGTACCTTCAATTTTTTTGTGATAATAAAATTTTATCATCTTTACTATTTGTCTAGTAATTGATGATGATCCATGAAAGAATTCTCGAAATTTTGTACGCTAATCAGAATGTATGTTTACAGCCAAAACTAAAATATTGAGTCAGCTTACGGGTCAGAAACTCTCCCTGGACCATCATGGGAAAGGGAAAAGACTGGACAAGGAAAGTTTCGCGCCTGTGGCCTGCTGCATTATTAATAAAACTATCCTACTTATAGGTATATACATTTTTTTAATTGACCTATTCTAAGCGTTTCGTATATGTATGTTTCTGTGAACAATTCAATTTTTGTCATCACGATAACATCCCAAATACCATAACGTTTCGACCGATGGGCCGGTCATAGATTATTCATTTTTATACGATAAAAATAAAGCGGAGTAAAACATGATTAAAATAATCTGTAAATTTTTCTAAATGAGTATTGTCACATTTAATAAATGATAAATTAGACAGAAACCATATTTAATTGAATTCAAATAAAGGAATAAAATAACTCCAAGAACAATTAATTTCCTTGCATCTAAAGTCGTTAAAAAGAAAACATTAAGGTATTTTTGACTTATTAGTAGAGGCTTTTCTCAATAGCTATTGATAGTTTTATTTTCTAAGAAAGAAATGTATGCAAAATACAAAACTAATTCTATGATAATGTTTTGGAATTTTAATTAAAATCTAGTCGGATGTGTCAATCCAAAAACATTCTTCTATAGTATCATACAGGTTAATACTTCAAAATTCGCTATCAAATCGCCAATAATACCAATATTTTTCATCATTCTGTTGTACGTGAGATGCTTGCAAATCGTCGAGTTACCTGGATATGCGAAGCAACCTTCGTAGCACGAACGACCGATGTGTAACACGACTATACGAATAGTCTTTTTGGCCTGTACCGGTGGTAAAAGACAGCCTCCCTATTCCTTGGTTTTAAGATTTTAACTAAATTTACTGGAAAACACTAAGCTAAAATGCATGGAACCCGACTGCAGAAGATTCATTCCCAGTTTTCGTCAATGTTAAATTTGAATCAGAATTTTTCTATATTAGTTAGCTATAGCCAAGTTGGCTTCATTTATGGCAACCTATTCTTGATGCCAACTTTGGCGATATTTCGTCAAGTGTTGCCAAGCTTGGCTATTACTTGACTGGTGAATATGAATATATAGTGTTAAACATATAACAGTTGAAACGATGGTTACAACAATGAAAGAATATTTGCCAAAAGGCATGTTCACTAAAACTCATAAATTAAACCCTTATGGAGGAATTCCGCGACCTTGTTTCAAAATGTCAGCCACTCTTAAAATTTCAAACCGCCATTTTGTAAGATAGAGGAGAAACAAAGCTTGCTCCGTAATTTTTGGATCATAGCCGAACATTTAACGAAAAAACTTTTAGGATTTATAATTCTTTTTGAACTTGAAATTTCTAAGTGACTATCATAGCGCCCTCTTCCGGCGGAATATCCCCAAATTTAACGGGGACCTGAAAGCCATAGTCAAACACATGTATATAAAATTTGGTTCAATTCTATACATAACTTCATACACTTTTCGATGTTACAATGAGGATACACACACGGACACACGGACAGACAGACATTTTGTAAAAACATGTTTTTTCGGAATCTCTGACCTTTAAATGTGTAAATCTGTTGAAAACCGGAGAGCGAAAAAATTTCGATTACAATACTTTATTCTATTATAGATAAAAGAAAGTAAAAGGGGACATTTTTTTTTCTTTTTCAGTATTGCTTTCATTTTTTAATATATTTTCTTTAAATATTTTGGTATGTTAAATATATTTGTAATCTCTTTTCTATTAAAGAGAAAAATACAAAATATACGTTTAGTTTAGTTTGTTTCAACTTACTTCAAAGTAGAAGGATTGTCCATATAACTCATATACTCGTGAAAGTAAGATAAGTGTTATCTTACGGACAATACTTTGTATTTCAAAATCTTTAAAAGAGACATATTTCCATCTCACATTTTGAGACATTTCAAAGACGTTATTTAAGGAATATTTTAAATTGAAATATTTCGAAAGAAATCAGTTATTTCTTTTGCTGAAAATATAATGGTGATTTTCGTGTACAAATCAAACTTAGCATTATTTATTAGTTTATTTTGGTAATAAATCAATTGACTTATCGAATTTTTCAGCATATCGCTATATTAAGAAAATATTCATATATATCTTTTATCTAAAGTTAAAATGAAGCATAGTGAGACGCAGCCAATATTTACTCACTTTATTCAGCCTGTGGCCTTATAAAGTAATATTTTAGGTTGATTTTTTTAGAAATCGCCTTATTGCAATAGTTTCGTTTATCTAACTATCTATAAATACTATAAATTTTGCCATCACGATAACATCCGAAATACTAAGCATATTCGAACCTAATTGGAACAATGTATTTATCTTGCCGGTATATAGGATGCGTTTGTTAACCAAATATGTCGCTTTTATAGTTTGTTACTTACCCATGATACGTAGTATAGGGAAAGTTTTGTAATCGTTTTGAAAATCGAAAAAGAAATTTTGACGGATTTACATGTTTCAGATACTGGAGATTCCGAAAAACATATTTTTAGAAGAAAAAATGCCGTCCGTCTGTGTGTCTGTGTGTCTGTAAACGCTCTATCTCCCGAAAAAATTGAGATAGAGACTTGAAATTTGGTATGTACTTAGTATGTAATAATGGGAAGAAGCTTATTGAATTTCAGTAACCTCCATTATCCGGAACTATTTTTTTCGGACTCTCGAAATATTTGTTTTGATAAAAGGTATTCAAATTTTTTCGAATTTGTTTATTTTAAGGAATGAATATGAACAATAAAAAAAATTGCATAAAGAACGAAGTAAATCGGATAATGAGTTGCCGAGATATTTGTAATCCTATTTGCTACACTCTTCGATTTTTCATGACCCTGTATTTCATTCCAATTTCAATTCAAAGATATATTTTAATTGAAAATGAGGCGCTTAATCCGACGCAGTAAATCGTTAGTTAATATGATCATCATTTTTGGAGTGATAAGGATGTGTCTTTTACGCAATTCAGTAATAGAGCATTTAAAGTTTGTGACGTCTTCAAGCCACGATTTAATTCGAATTGCAATGCATTTTATAAGTAGTTTACACATGTTTCATTTTTATATTTTATCTTATTGATGTCCATGATGTGTAAGTATTACGGTGGCCCCCAACGACTTGTTTACAGTAATACTTAAAAGAAAAGAACGTGTCAAATTTGTCATCACGATAACATGCCCAATACGGAACTAATTGGAACTTAATTAGGAAAGTGATGGATCTTGCTACTATCTTGATTGATTGCATTAACTAAGTATGCAGCTCTTCTAGCTTTCTTACAGGGATACAGAAAAGCCAAAACATGCAAAATTTGTCCTCACAATTAGTTCCAAAATTCAAACTTAACTGGGGCAGTGTATTTTATCTTGCACATATCTTAGATAAATTCGTTAATCAAGTATGTTGTACTTTGTTTACAGGGACTTACAAAAGTTTTCGATGGCTTTTATTGAAGTTAATATTAAGCATAGTGAGACGCAGCCAATATTTACTCAGTTTATTCAGCCTGTGGTCTTATAATATAATATTAACATAATTGTAAGTTGATTTTTTAGATATCACTCTACTCAATATTTTCTTTTATCTAACTATCTATAAATAATATCAATTTTGCCATCACGATAACATCCGAAATACTAAACATATTCGAACCTAACTGGGGAATTGTATTTTGTATCTTGCCGGTATATAGGATGAGTTCGTTAAACAAATATGGTGCTTTTATAGTTTTTTTTACAGTAATACTCAAAGTAGAGAACATGCAAAATTTGTCATCACGATAACATGCCCAATACGGAACGAATTAGAACCTAATTGGGAAAGTGATGGATCTTGCTAGTATCGTGATTGATTGCATTAACAGTATGTAGCTTTTCTAGCTTTATTACAGAGATACAGAAAAAGCCAAAACATGCCAAATTTGTCATGACGATTACTTCCAAAATATAAACTTAATTGGGACAGCATAGTTAATCTTCCACGTATCTCAGATAAATTCGTTAATCAAGTATGTTGTTCTTCGTTTACACACTATAAAAAATGGGTACTCAAAATTGAGTAAAAAGTACTCAATTTTGAATACGTCACATACTCAATATAGCTCCGATCCAAATGTACTCAAAATTGAGAAACACATGTACTCATTTTTGATCCCATGGATGTATTCAAATACGAACTCCTATGTACTCATTTTTGATCCCATGGATGTATTCAAATTTTAAAAAAATTATGTCGTTAAAATAAAATTTATAGGATAAAAAAAAACGTTACTTCGCGAGGACAACCTTATAAGGGATATATACATTTCTGCTGATTTTTTTCATTCCTGCGTGAGTTTATAGTAATTAACCAACCTTTGCCGAATAGAGGAATCGAACCCGTGATGTCCTGTTTACTAACCTGACGACTCAAACCGACGCGCCATGAGGAGACACGCCTCCTTCTCAAATGTTGTTACTTAGTTTGGAACTCCCCCTCTATCCCTTCCTAACAGTATCTGGCATCTGGCGCCATCTGTTAGGAAGGGATAGAGGTTTTAAATGTGCTTTTAAGGATGTACAGTGCCTGTCTGTATGCGTTAAAGATTAAAATAATGTCTGAAGTAACAGGTAGTTCGAAGAATTATTAATTAAAAAATGACATTAGAAAAGATCATAGATTGAAATACTAAAATTATAAACTTTGTAAAATTATAATTTATAAAATAATAAATTTTAGCGTAATTCATAAATTTGTAAGTCAAATCAGTTTAGTTTAATACCAATTTGCATAGCTATAATTTGCAAAGATATTATGTTATGAAACTTTTAAATAACATAATATTGTCTCACGTTAAAAAAGTTAAAATAAATTTTTAAAAAATTAGTGGGAAAAAAAATCATAATTTTCAAGTACTATCAAGAAAAAAAAAAGATGTGTAAAATGTGAGGGGAAAAAAAAAGAGTAAATGTGTTGTTGTGGATCCACTTTGATGAAAATCCCGAACAACCAGATCCACTTTTCATTTCTCTTATTCTTCGTTTTTTCTTCAAATAATAGCTTTTTAGGCTCCGTAATTTCGTCATTACACATTATGAAATATACAAGTATGTTGGGTTTGATCATATGTTCATTTTTGATCCAAAAATACTCATTTCGAAATGAATACATGAACTTACTCATTTTTGAGAATGCACATGTTCATTTTTGATCCAAAAATACTCATTTCGAAATGAGTACATGGACTTACTTATTTTTGAAAATGCACATGTTCATTTTTGATCCAAAAATACTCATTTCGAAATGAGTGCATGGACTTACTCATTTTTGAGAATGCACATGTTCATTTTTTATCCAAAAATAGTCATTTCGATATGAGTACATGGACTTACTCATTTTTGAGTACTTCATTTTTTACAGTGCAGGGAATTACAAGTGTTTGTGATGGCTTTTATTGAACAGATTGGGTTATATTACAGCCAACGGGAGATTTCCAAACTATGTTTGTTATAAATGCCTCACACCTATTCAATTACGTTTAGTAAGCCTAATTTAAACTTTTACCTGAAAATTATCTTTCTTGCCAAAATAATAAACATAGAATAAATGAGGCCAATTTGTTTAATTTGCATTTAATATGATGTATGTATTTTAAAATAAATAAATCGGTCAAGTGCGAGTATAACTCGTGCTCAAAAGGTTCCGTACATTAAATTTATTAATTAATAAACTCCTACTAACCCTATATTTTTCATAATTTTAGTTTCAATAGATTCGGAAATAGGAAGGGGGGCGGGGGACGTATTTTTCCAGTATACTTTCAACGGTATCTCTGAAAATATAATACCTAAAATTAAAAAAAGTATTTTTTTTTTAGTTCGATGTTACGAGATCTTTCGAATGATACCCTACACGATATATAAAAGGAAAGTTTTTTTTTTCAAGTAACTTAATTAATATCTCGACTAATTACCGACATTTTTTTCGAAAATCATTATCAAATACCCTTGGATGATTCTGCGTCGATACATACCTCGAGAGCCTGTCAACACCCCGCTGACCGCCCGAAAAGTAAAGTTGGTGTGTAACGGAAAAATGCGTTTTTCTCAAAAACTATGTTACGTAGGAAAATCACTATAGTTTTCCTGCAAGGTTTAAATAAACTCCTACTACCCCTCATTTTTTCATAATTTTAGTTTCAGTAGATTTGGAAATAGAGGAGGGGGGGGGGGCACACATTTTTGCATTGCATTTTCGACGATATCTCTGAAAATATAATACCTAAAATTAAAATAAATAAATTTTTGAGTTTTGTATTACAAGATCTTTCACACGATATACGAAAGGAAAACTTTATTTTTTCAAGTAACTTAATTAGCTACCTAAATTTTTCCTAAGCATATTTGTGAATGACTAATAATCTGAAAATATGTGGGTAAAAAGGCTTTATAACCTTCCCAAGTTTGAACTTTCCACGTTGCATGGTTTATGAGAAAAATGGCTGTGACAGACAGACGGACAGACACACGAGTGATCTTAAAATGATTCCGTTTTTACTTTTTAAGTACGGAACCCTAAAAAAGTAAAGAAATCAACCTACTGTTCCGACTCACAAAAAATGACTTTTATTTAAACTTAAAATACTCTTTTGTATGTACACTTTTGTATTTATCTTGCTTTTTACATAATTATGCATTGGATGCTGAAGTTAATAATGATTACCAATAACTATGGTTCCACCGGAGATTAGTAGAACCTTTCTCTTGAGTTTAAACTTTGTAATTCTTTAAATCTATATATTTGAAACGCTAAGTTTTTTCTTTCGACAATCCATGAGAACAAACTACTGCATCAAATTACGCCATTCTTTTTTTTAATGAAAGATATTTGGACACAGATTTGTTATCGTACATTCGTTTGTTCGAAAATTTAATTAATTAGCCGTAATTTTCAATTAAACCTTTACTTCTGCTTATGACGTCATAAAGTCGACAACTCCCACTGTTGCGAGGCATAGAATTTATTCTCTAAACTGTTCGCAAATCTTTTGACATTAGCTAATATCAACTAGGTAATATTTTAACATTGTAATATAAAATCTTAAAAAACTTCCTTAAAATTAGCTAAAATATAATCATAATAAAATATCTAAACATACATATCTCACGTAAAATGTTGCAATTTAAATGATTCCAATTGAAACAAGATTTGGAGAGTTATCCCTAAAGCCCAGCTAACATAAAAGTACCTATTTTATTTTATTTATTTACACACATATTCAATTTTATTATAAAACACCAGGTTGCCATACAATGCAAAAATTGTCGTTTAGGCGCCAAAAATTAATCCTGGTGCGTCTGCAATATTTGTACCGATTTAATCAAAATTGTTTTGGTTGCACCGCACATTACAAAATTAATTAAATCTATGATTATTGGGCACAGATGTCATATACTCACCACATTGGCGTGATTTTTTCCCCCGCCAATTCGGCGAAAACTTTGTTTTTGAACATTAGTTACAAATAGCATGCAATAATAGCACGCGATATTTTATTTCAATATAAAAATAAAATAACGTAATAAATGAAATAGCTCCTATTATTTAAAAAAATAAATAAATAAATAAATAAATGATAGTTTGATATAAATAAATATTGATATACATAATAAAAACAATTTATAGAATTAAAATAAAAAATAAAAGTAAATAAACAGCAATATAAACAAAATAACCGGGTTACCATGTGAGGCATAAAATTGCCATTTTGTTGCAATCACGCCAATGTGGTGCGTATATGACATCTGTGCCAAAATTACCTGTATAGATTTCTTGGGAAATTTTGAAATTTTCGACACTTTTTTCATTAGAGGCAAAAGGTGCATGGAAATGGAGCAAAATTTATTAAAACCAAGCAAAAATATTGGGCAAATATGTGATATACGCACCACAATATTTATTCATATTCAATATTTATTTAGATAAGCATCCCATTGGCGCGATTTTTCCCCCGCCAATTTGGCGAAAACTTTGTTTTTGAATATTAGTTACAAATAGCATGCAATAATTTGTGATTTTTTAATTTCAATATAAAAATAAAATAACGTTATAACGTTAATGTTATAACGTTAATATACATTATAGCGTTAATGTTATAACGTTAATATACATTATAACGTTAATATACATTATAACGTTAATATTCAAAAACAAAGTTTTCGCCAGATTAGCGGGGGAAAAATTGCGCCAATGTGGTACGTATATGATATCGGTTCCACCACAAACACATCAAGACAAATAACAAAATCTCAAGAATTGAATTGAAATCAAAATTGAAATAATTGAAAGAGTTGCAATTCAGATGATACCAATTGAAACAAGATTTGGCGATTTATCACTGGCCCCCAGCAAACATAAAAGTACAGTATTGGATATATATTTTTTTTCGCTCGTTGCTGATCTTGGAAATATGCCTCATGGCTCAATGGCGTTTAATTAAGCAAGAAAAACTTCTGTGAAAATTCTGAGAGTCAGACTAAATTTTTAACAGTAAGAATTATATATTTTTTGTAACATATTTATGTACAGAGAAAATAATTCATACCTCATAAGCCTAAAAAATGTTTATTTTATTTTTTCTAAGAAAAATAATATAATTGTAAGAAAATCTTTTAGGGAAGAGTTCCGTATCCCTTGATGATTTTTTTTTTTTTTTTTTTTTTTTTTTTTTTTGGCGAGTTGATTTTGGCGATAAGTGTTTGATGTGATTGTTGCGATCTTTAGTCTTTGGGGTTACATTTTTAACTACTGAAGTGAACTTAATCTACGTGACGTCACACCCCTTTTCGCGCTATTTTGGATTTTTTGGCCAATCGCGCCAAACCAGCACAGAATATGAAACTCTTCCCATACTACGTCAGTTAAAAATTTGTAAGAGGAAATTTGGTACTTTTCCGTTATACGGACACCATTGTCGCCAACCATACATTTAATACATACATTTACATACATTAACATACATTTACATACATTATGCATTAGCATACATTTTGACATGGTGTCCGTATAACGGAAAAGTACCGGAAATTTTTTGAAAAAAAATGTTTGTCTAAAACTTTTCAACGCATATAGCCACTGATAGGTTAATAAAGGGTTAGAGTTCACAATACCTCTTGGGTGTATCGCAAGTGATAATAATTTTTATTTTCACACTTTATGAATTAGATTTTTTATACTTATAGCTGCAGAAATCCTGCACTGAGAAAATTTTCAGAAATCAACACTGATTTTAAACATATGTAAGGTTTTTGTCACATCCCCGAGCAGTATTCATATAAAATTTGTAATTCATATCAAATTGTTTACCGTCAAGTTTTGATGGATTCCATCTAGTATTATATTAAAAAACCATAAGAAATCATTAAAATTCATCTCAGTGTTATGGTACCTGGAAATATTAAGTCGATCCCCACTCCATCTATATAAAATTTTATTTAAATTAAAATTAGTATTAAATTTTATACACGAGTGGTGTTTTATAAGTAAGGGCCGTTTGAAAATAAAAACCAAACGAAAATTTTTTTTTCTCAAAAACAAATTTATTTTCAGATTCTACATACATTTCTGTATTTTTCAATATAGCTTTTATATACCAAGTTTGTTTAAACACTTATCATACCTTACAACTAGAGTTTGAATACCCTCTTCATAGAAACTTGCCGCCTGCTCCGATAACCAAGAGGTCACGGCCGTTTTCACGTCTTCGTCATCGTTGTAGTGGTTGCCGCCGAGATGATGCTTGAGATAGCGGAAAAGATGGAAATCGGTCGGCGCAAGGTCTGGGCTGTAGGGGGGTGGTCTAAGATTTCCCAGCCAAAATAGTCCAATAAAGCTCGGGTGTGAGCAAAGGTGTGATGCCTTGCATTGCTATGGAGTAGCAAAATTCCCTCTGTCAGCATGCCGCGTCTTTTATTTTGAATCGCTTTGTGTAGCTTTCGCAGTGTTTCGCACGGGGCGGGCGATTTGATAGTCTTGAACATTTGAAAGACACAGAACAGACCGTACAGGCTACGTACACAGCTGCAACTGAGCACAGTTGTTCCCAAAGAATGCCGGGACACGTCGCAAGCACTCGTTGCGACGCGCGCGCCACCTATTAGTGTATACAACAAAACGGTCCTTACTTACAAAACACACCTCGTAGTTTATATTTAGTCATACATTCAAAAAATTTACTAATTCATTTTTGGTCTACGAGGTTCTTTACATTCAAAGATTTCTTTCATTTCTAGTGGTCCTCAAATGAAGGCACAAAACATGTTATGGCATTAAATACTGTTTACTAATACAAAAGAGAACGAGAAAAGGTAGAAGATTTCATTTTAATGTCACAGACACAGTATTTATTTAGTCATGCTTTTGTAATATTACACTAGAAGTCACTTACATAAACTAGAAAATTTCGTGACAAGTTAAATGTGTTTAGTCGGAATCGAAATTATTTATTGCTTCAGTTGAGAAATCTGTTCAAACTAGGCTCAAAAGATTTCAATGCTTCAATTGTCTCTTTCGTACCATGGCAGCGTAAAAAAGGCGTTTGTTTGTTTTACAGAGTAAATGTATTTAAAAAGCCTAGAATGGTAAGTTTTAAGTTATTTCGACCTCTTCCATTAATCTCATCAATAATTAAACATTGTATTTTCATGTCATTATTATATACTTTTAACAAAATTAGTCTTTAATTTGTAAGTTATCTAAATAAAAGACGCTGAAATTTCTTATATTATTATTAACTAGCGTCCCTCCCTCGCTTTGCTTCTGGTTAACCTTGAAAACCTTCATCTCTTTGTGTTTTCTGTAGACCTTTTTAATGTGTACAATAATTAGTACATTATTTTGATAAATCTTGTAGGATTCAGCCTGCGTTTGCAATGTATAAGCGGAAAAAATGAAATTATTTACGGCATCACATTAAAAACCTCAAAAATAACAGTATTTCTCCACTATTTAATGGATGTTATTATACATATAAACCTTCCTCTTGAATCACTCTATCTATTAAAAAAAACCGCATCAAAATCCGTTGCGTAGTTTTAAAGATTTAAGCGTACATAGGGATATAGGGACAGAAAAAGCGACTTAAACCTCAAAAATAACAGTATTTCTCCACTATTTAATGGATGTTATTATACATATAAACCTTCCTCTTGAATCACTCTATCTATTAAAAGAAACCGCATCAAAATCCGTTGCGTAGTTTTAAAGATTTAAGCGTACATAGGGATATAGGGACAGAAAAAGCGACTTAAACCTAAAAAATAACAGTATTTCTCCACTATTTAATGGATGTTATTATACATATAAACCTTCCTCTTGAATCACTCTATCTATTAAAAAAACCGCATCAAAATCCGTTGCGTAGTTTTAAAGATTTAAGCGTACATAAGGATATAGGGACAGAAAAAGCGACTTAAACCTAAAAAATAACAGTATTTCTCCACTATTTAATGGATGTTATTATACATATAAACCTTCCTCTTGAATCACTCTATCTATTAAAAAAAACCGCATCAAAATCCATTGCGTAGTTTTAAAGATTTAAGCGTACATAGGGATATAGGGACAGAAAAAGCGACTTAAACCTAAAAAATAACAGTATTTCTCCACTATTTAATGGATGTTATTATACATATAAACCTTCCTCTTGAATCACTCTATCTATTAAAAAAACCGCATCAAAATCCGTTGCGTAGTTTTAAAGATTTAAGCGTACATAGGGATATAGGGACAGAAAAAGCGACTTTGTTTTATACTATGTTAAGATTACACCTCCACATTTCAACTTATATTCTAAAAATTCTCAAAGATCTAATTATTTGGTTTTAAAAAGTAACTAGTTAAATAGCCGTATATAGAGATTGCTTACATTTTACGAATACAAAATACAATGAGAATATTTTGAATGTGAATAAAAATCAGGTTTAAACTGAACTTAAAAATTGATTTTTAAGCCACAGTCACGATGTCACAGTCACATTTATTTCGCCAGATTTATTGTGATTTTGAACAAGATGTCATAAACATAAAGTGGAAAACTAAACTTCTTGACACGTTAAATGTCATCATCAGGCTGGATCGGTAATATTTATTGCTTCGCTTCAGAAATTTGTTTAAACTAGACATAAAAGAGTTTGACCATCTGAAAGTGATAGTGAGATTATAAAAGCCTTTCTTTGTTTTACAAGAATGAATCTATTTGAAAATCGTAAAGTATTAAGCTCAATGTAATTCTGATGTGTTCAATAAGTCTTAAGTTTTAATTGCTTTCTCGAAAAAGAAAATAATTACGCATTTATGATTTCGTGCCTTTATAGTAAAAACTCGACAAAATTGTTTCTAAATTGTTAATTATCTGAAAATATTAATATTTAAATTATGTTACTTTATTATTCAAAGCATTTCTAATTTTTTTCTGATTTCGATATACTACATGAGATCTGGTACGCTCTCAAGGACATACATGAAAATAAATTTCATGTTAAGTTTAAGAAAAAAATACTTTATGCATGGAACACCATACCTATTAAATTTTATTGCAAGAAAATTATATTCGATTTTAGATTAGTTTTTTTATACTTAGATATTAGTAATATAGTGTATCTGATATGTAATGTTCCATTACAGTGTGTCATATGGTGTTTCATTTATTAAGTCCCTTTTTTCGTAAACCCAACGTCAAACTTCTTGTGTGTTTCCTTCCTCGAACTACTCTTATATTCAAAGAACTTGCACATTTTCATCATCCCTCCAATGAATGCATGAAAAATATCTTCTTATAAAAGCGTATTTAATAATACAAAATTTAAAACAAATCTTTCGGACGTAATTAAGATTAGGGTGAAATTGCCGTTAAGAATTCATTTTAATGTCACACTTACACTATTTAATTCATCATGGCTGTTCTGATATTAAACTAAATGTCACAAACATAAAGCTGAAACCTTCTGGACATTTTAAATGTCTTCAACATGAATTTGAATTCTTTATCACTTCAGTTGACAAATTTCTTTAAATTAGACACTAAAGAATATAATTGTCTTTTGTATACCATGTCAACATACAGGTTCTGTTCTGAAATTAGTAGGACTAAGTTTTAAAAAAAAATTATTCGTGAGAATAGTACACACGATTAGAATTTTTCAAAGTAGCATCCTTCCGCATCTACACACTTCTGCCAACGAGATTTCCAGTTTTCGTACGTCTCCAGGAACGCCTGGACCGGAATGCTGTTTAGCTCCCTTGTCAACCGCCTCTACCAAAACGTGATGCTTCCCCTTGAGTGTCTATTTTATTCTCTGGAATAGAAAAAGTCAGGCGGTGCCAAGTCGGGGCTGTAGGGGGGATGAGGCAGCGTTGCCACATTGTGCGGGGCAAGATACTCCACTCCGCGAAACGTTGTGTGGTTCGGTGCGTTGTCATGGTGCCACCGCCAATTGTTGGCAATGGCTATGCGGACACGAGCAATGCGTTTTCGCAGTCTTGTGAGGACTTCCACGTAAATTTTTCACTTGCAACACATTTGCTTTGGTCTTGCTGGTCGAAGGGCGTCGGGAGCGGTCGTCGTATTTCACTCTTTCCCTAACTTCTCGGAACAGCTTCTGCCACTCAAAAACTCACGATGTACCCATGGTAGCATCACCGTAGGCCTCCTTAATCATGTCGTGAGTCTCTTTGCCCGTTTTACCAAGCTTTACACAATATTTGATCGCGTACGCTGCTCCAGAAAACGCTCCATGATTCTCCGTGACGAGGCGTTTCGACAGGGATTCACAGTACAAGCGACCTGCTCTATTCAACGGCCGAGAGCCTACTGTCGATTTTTCCCAGCATTCCCAATATCCCCCAATACTGATCGTGCGCGCACAGTCCGTCTCTCATCTGCCCGTTCGCTCAGGAAAAACCATTCCTACTACTTTCAGAACAGACCCTGTGTAAAAGGATTTACTTCTTTTACATGAACGAATTCATTTTAACACTAGAACTACCTTGTTTCTTGTATACCTAGAGATAGCGGGGTGGGTCTTAGCCTGATCCATGGATGTTATTCTTGTTTTGTATGGGATATGCAGACACACAATAAGGTTTGATGTTTAATACAATGATTTTTAATTAATGATTAATAAAATTTAGCTTACAGACTATTACATAATATAAAATATAAGAATCATATACCATAAAAAAATTAAATTTCTAATTTCAGAATAGATACTTTGAGATTTTGACAGCTCGCATGAAATGTAAAAAAGTCCTTCCGGCCTGTACCGGGAGGAAAAGGTAGCTTTCCTATATCTTCGTTTTAAAATTTTAGCTAATGTCACTCGAAAACAGCAAGCTAAAATAAAAAGAAACTTTTACAAAAGATTCATTAATACTGAATTTGAATAAGAAATTCGCCAAATTATTGAGCTATAGCCAAGTTGGCTTCATTTATAAAGACTTATTTTGGTCGCCAAATTCGGCGATATTTCGCCATAATGTCGCCACGTTTGGCGATAATGTGACGCTAACGGATATCAATAGAATATAGTTTTATGCGTATGATTGGGAAAATGTTTACAACAATGAAAGAAAATAATTTGCGAGAAATCGCGTTTACTAAAACTCATAAATTAATCATTGGGTTTTTGTAATGTGCTGTCTTGTTTCAAAGTGTCAGCCACCCTAGAATTTCAAACTGCTCTATCTCAGCCATTTTTTAAGATAGAGGCAAAACAAAAAATGCTCCGGAATCCTCGTATCAAGGCCTAACACTCACTTAAAAAATAAATTTGAATTTTTAACTTTTTCGTACATTTATTTTAGTTTAAAATTTTTCAGTGGTCGCCATCTTGATACCGGACCAAGCTGGCCAAAGTACTCGGTCGAGGCATTGGTGAGCTTAATACACACAATTAGTTTCATCGAAATTAATTTATAAATACGAGCGTTATCGTATGATATAGATCATATATATATATATATATATATATATATATATAATATATATATATATATATATATATATACATATATATATATATATATATATATATATATATATATATATATATATATATATATATATATATATATATATATATATATATACATATATATATATATATATATATATATATATATATAAACTTATTGCAAAAATTAACCATTGAAACAGAAATATATATATATATATATATATAAATCAACATTTGAACGGAGGGTGGTTTTGGGGTCTGTGGTTCATGATCGATGAAAATATATCAAAATTTTCCGGAATTGCTTTCCTCCGAACGGCTGCAATAGGTAGCTTTATACTTTTTTGTATTGAAAGCTACCTAATATGAAATTTTTCAACTAATATACATTTAATTATCAATTTGAATTTCGTAAAAATAATCGGCTTAGATGCTTTACACTCACGCTAAAAAAAAAAAAAAAATTATCGGTTAAAAAAAAGAAAAAAGTCGCCAAATTTAGGGGATTTTTTTCTTTAATGGCAACCTAGCCATTGTATTAAGGTATTCGTTTGGCGCAGTCTTGGAAATCGCGCCAAACAAACAGTCGCCAATCTTTTGTTTACATTTTAGCGTGATAGTAACACATCTGTTCCAAATAATCCTACATAACAATATAATAAATTATAACACCTTGTAATAATATATTTCTTTTAAATGCTAAAAGGTGTCAATCATCAACATAATAAATACACAGTAAAATAACTGTTATTAGGTTGTTTGACATGTTGCGGCTCACTCCGAGCCATTTTAAAAAACAAATGAGAATATTCCATAATTGCACGGTCATTGAGGTAATTATTTAAAATGCTATCATTTAATTTTCATTTCAAAAATTACGAACGTTATCTTTTATTTTTTTTTTGGTTGTTTATTTTCATATGCAGCATCGTTGAACATACCGAAATTGTGGCTCGAGTTACTCCATGGTTACAGATATGAAAATAAACAACCAAATAAAAAAAAAAGATAATGTGCGTATTTTTTTTAAAAGTACATGAAAATTAAATGATAACATTTTAAATAATAACTTCAAAGATCGTGCAATTATGGAATATTCTCATTTGTTTTTGAAAATGGCGTCGGAGTGAGCCGAAACATGTCAAACAACCTAATAAAAGTTATTTTACTCTGTATTTATTATGTTGTTAATTCACACCTTTTAGCATTTAAAAGAAATATAATATTTCTGCATATAAATAAGATATTAAAACTGAATAAGAATTATATAGCTATAGCACCATGATTTTTTACTTACATTTTACGTACTGTAATTCTAGATAAAACTGAAGATTCCTGTAGATAAAACGGTATTAGTTAGATTTTAACTTAATTCGTGTTAAGGCATACTGTATATTTAGGAAAAGTCAAGCAATTTCCAATTTTTATTCTGAAAAACAACAGTGACATGAGCGGAAATCAGGTCTTGGGGTCATAGATGACCTGCCTTGGTGGTTCTAGCATAAAGACCAGTTAAGCGACATCCGTTCATTGATTCCTTGCATGATCTGGACTAATTCGTATTTTATTTTAAAAATAAAGCTCCTACCAGAACTCTCAAACAGAAATACATTTTAATTGAAACAAGTTATGTCTCCCATTCTGCAAATAAAAAAATATTATTTGAAATTTCTGGTAGATCATTTGAATAAAAATATATTACTGATTGCGACGTGCCGGCTGTCTCGTTGAATGACGTATTCATTAAAAAATGCAAACGATGACCAGCACGACATATGGCACTTTACGAGACAAGTTCGAAGCTATTCGGCTATGTTCCACGAATCTAAAATTCAACAATGCTGTTGATAAAGAAATATAATCAGGCATTTCTGTTCTCATGTCATTTTTACAAACTTAAGTCAAATTTTGCTTTGAGCTCCAACAATATCTACATCAAGACTCCCTTATCATAGATCAGACTTGACAATCCGGATAAAGTCTATGGGAGAAAATGTCCGCGGTAATTGCCAACTTATTAATTGACTTTCTCCGGAAAGTATCGCCGCCTGGTGGATGCTACCGCGCAGTTGCCATGTTTCGGGATTTTTGAACACCAGTATATTTTTAGAGAAAATGTTGTTCTTTTAAATCCCAGAATTCTCCGATCAAACAAAACAAAATTGTCTCTACTAAAAAACTGGTATCCAAAAGTATAATAGAAAAATCTATAGAAAAATCTAGCTGGTCTGCTACCGCATAGCTGCCAACTCTTACGCTTTTTTCTTACCACTAAAATTTAATAGAATTTTTTTCGTCATGTAATCACACGATCTTGTCAA
The DNA here is from genome assembly GCA_963931845.1 of Maratus michaelseni. NCBI lineage: Eukaryota > Metazoa > Arthropoda > Arachnida > Araneae > Salticidae > Maratus > Maratus michaelseni. The sequence goes on along the minus strand of OZ007598.1, from coordinate 110,023,017 downwards.
TTTAATAAGATAAAATTTACTATAAAATTTTAGTGGTAGGAAAACTACTAGTTCATAAGCAAATGCATAGAACAAATGGAGCTGTGAAAAAATTTCGTATGATTTCGTGTCGTAAATACTATTACTGACGATTGATGGCGCTAGTAGCAGGACAAGTATAGCGGTCAAAGGCAACTTGCTGATTGAGAGGTCTGATACTATGATAAGGAGGTCTTGATCTACACATTAAGCGTCCAGTTATCTTATATTAGTGTTCCAAAAGAACTTCTGACGTCTTTCAAGTCCTTTATAAATTCTTAAATTTTTCGGTAGTTTTTCTTTTGAAAGTGAATAGGACTTCAGAATAATAATTTTCTACTTCCCGCTATCAAGAGAATCATTCATGTAATCTTCAAAAATTTAGAAAACGGACCTCAGATGTACAATTTTAAAATTATGTAAATATTTTTCCAGTTGAAATTATTATTTTATTGCTGTTGAAATTAGTTTTATTCATAGATGGGTAAAAAGTGTATTCCTTTTTTACAGGTTTTGATGTCAAGTGTGTCAGAACCGCGTTTCCCATGTTTCCCATATTCGTTTGGTTTATTTTTGAGAGTATCTGTGTACATTAATGCATTTTATAAATCAAAAAGTTTCTTAAAAGTTAAATAAAGTTAAATAAAATTTATTGCATAAATTTTAACGCAAAGTAAATGGCAATAGCAATGAACTTTCATTCATTCTTTTTCCTACCACTAAAATTTTATAGTAAATTTTATGTTATTAAATCTCCGAAATCACGTGATTCAATAAGGCAAAAATTTCTATTAGTATTTAGTGGTATCAAAAAAGCGTAAAAGTTGGCAGCTATGCATCTGGCAGAATTTTTAATATATGTTTAACGATTCATAAATGAATAGCAATAAAAAGCTTTGGTATTAGGATTTGTATTTTATTATCTGACATATTAATTTATCTTACGCACCGGAAAACATTCAAATTAATATCCATTTTTTTGTAAAATCAGCCTTTGAATAAAAAACTTGCATGCTGAGAAAAAAACGGCTAGGCTAGGACGATTAACCCATTCAGGACCAACATCTTTTAGACGAATTTTATTCAGTTGACACCACTTTTTGTTAATTAGTTAAGTTTACTTCATAAATCGCGTAAATGTGTCAATTAAACGAAAATTTTGCTTTTATTTTTTACTGGTTACAAAATCAAGCACTGTAACCACTTTTCTAAGGTGTATATATGCACCCATGGTTCTAAAAGGGTTAAAGAGTTTAAGAAGTTTTCATAAAGCCTATCTTCAATTTATAAACGAACTTTCACATAAAATTTGGATAGTTTATTTCTTCTGTTTTTTTTTTTAATATCCAAAATACATATATCTTTTTCTTTCAATAAATTAATAGAAACTCTCCAAAATATCTTGGCGCTATTTTTAAAATGTACTTAAAAAAATATTTAATAACGATAAATTCGTGTATAATTGTATATAGAAAAATAATGAATTCGTTTAGAAGTATATATAGTTTCACACTACACTACCATTCACAGACATTAACAATCAATTTCACATTATATTGATATGACAATACTGAAAAATTGAGGAAAAGGTTACAGAACATGAAAGAGATATCACATTAAATAAAGAAACCACAGCAATAGCCCGACTAAATAAAAAATCCCTAATACACATAAATTTGAAAGATGTACAGAAACTTGGAAATTACAACAACTTAAATTATGCTTTAATGCGTGAATCCCAAGAAATAGATACAGAAAAAACAGAGAGAACGATCGTATGCATGCGACAATAGACAATAGATGGCGCTATCTGTCACATTTTGAATAACTGGGAAAGTTAGAATGACATCAAGAGGCAATGATGAAGGTAAAAAAAACTGAGGATGCCCAAGACCATGAGCGAAAATATTTGTTTAGCACATATAAATGTTTTTAAAAGGACTGACTTCTTCTGTTTAGAGGAAATTAACGCATATCTTTGTAAATAGCATCTACATTGGCTTTTTATACGTGAAATTTGTTGTTAATGTCTGTGAATGGTAGTGTAGTGTGAAAATATATGTATACAGTTGCCATTATGAAAATAACTTTTAAAAAATCGTTTAGAAGTATTCGCAACATTTTTTATAATAATTTTGCCTGTTAATATCATCTTAGTTTTACCCATTTTACTGAAACAAATGTCAATGAATATAAATGTTATCATTTATTATAATTTACATATATTTTAGGAATGCAAATATCACAAAATACATGCAAAACATCAAAATGTTATTATTTTTTTCTAATCTATCTTTATCTTTTATTAATCGTGAATTAAATGATTAAATTATTATAATTAACTTCGTAATCTATTCAATATAGTTAATTAATTATAATTATAATTAATTAATATCTTTATCGTTTATTAATTTTTAATTAAGTGATTAAATTATTATAATTAACTTCGTAATATATTAATTATAATTAAGGATAATTATCCCTAATATTAAGCACGGTAAACGTCTGTGTGTGTGTGTGTGTGTGTGTTTCTGTCTGTGCACTCCACCTTTGTACACGCAAAGGCTCCGGGACCAGGCGACGCACGGACGGCGGACGCGGACCGAAAAATTCGCAAAAAAGGCGCGACGCTCAAATTTCGATCGGGTCGGGATTCCGACCCGGACCCGGGGAGTTATTAAGAACGAAAGTGTTTTAATTACCGACCGAAACCGAACTGGAAAAAGAATCGAAAAAAATTTCCGTTTTGATAATCGCAGACATACAAATCGTCGCTTTTTAACGCATCATCGAATAAAAAAAATGTACCGGAGGTATCAATCCGAAAATCGGGGTACACACGCGGCCGATTTTTGTCGTTCCAAAATGTCAAATTTTTTGAAATTCGGACCGTAACTTTTCTTTATTTCGGCCAAAAACTGACCAGACATCCAACATCGACCCCAGACGTAAAAAAAGGTTGCCGTAAAGAATGCAGGGTCGACAGATCCGAGATCAAATCGCCCCATTCCTTTTTGAAACAAGTGGAAATAATGACTCTACATTCGCGAAAATTTGATAACACGTGTATAAAAAAATCGCGAATTCAACAAAAAAAAATTCGTAAAAATCGACCAGTAATTTTTAAAGATATCAATTAAAACTCATTAATGACACGGCAAATGAATTTATTTCTATTCCGAAGAGACAGCTGCTTTTTTATTTCAACATTCAACGCAGACAAATCGTCTGTGGATAAGTCATTTCTGAAAGAGATAAAATAGTCACGTGACTTTCAACTGCGTTTTTTCAGAGGGGGGCCCATTTCCGAATCTAAGGGGCGCATTAATTCCAAACTTTGACAGGGCGACTCAAAATGGATTCTGCTTTCAGAATATCTAAAAATTATTCTCATATCTTCATTAGGAGCCGATATATTATTTTATTGTATAGTTAATCATCGTTATTTGTATAATTAAAGCAAAAGAAAGATTTCTACTACAGTGCCGGCTAGATATTAGGATTTTAAGAAGTAGGCCGCAGCTAAAAACTGCCATAACGAGTATCTTAAGTTTTTGTTTTAGAGTGGCAACCAGATATTATGATAGGGAAAAGCGGGCTTCGCCCGTTATCGATTTTTTTTTCAGTTTTAAGTTTTCCTACAGGTCCCTGTCTTTGAACAAGAAGTCCGGTAGTCTAAATAAGTTGTTTGACATCAGATTTTTTTTTCCGGCAGTCTAATTCAGTTGTTTAAGGAAAAGCAGTGTCCTCCCCCCCCCCTTCAAGTTTTTTTTATCTTAACTGTGGGGTTCTAGAGGTTCGTTCAGTTCGAGGTTTATCTTATTCGAGGTTTATTTTTTCTATTTGCGCCACCTGGTGGCGGAAAGTGGAACTAACGTATACTGCAGCGCGTGCGCAGCACGACTGCTATACGGTGCCGCAGGCAGCGGGGAACCGAGCAGGAGGTTCGTTCAGTTAGAAGTTTATACTATTCTATGTGCAATTTAAGGGATTATCCGGTGCGTGCGTAGCACGGCCGGTATACGGTGTCGTAGGCAGCGGGGACCAGGGTCGGAACGACTGCTATACGGTGCCGCAGGCAGCGGGGACACGAGCCGGAGGTTCGTTCAGTGACAGGTTTATACTATTCTATGTGCAATTTAAGGGATTATCCGGTGCCGAAGGCAGCGGGGACCAGGGTCGGAACGACTGCTATACGGTGCCGCAGGCAGCGGGGACCGAAATCACCCACTGGTGGACAGCCACCCGTGAGGTATAGGAACAATAAGTCCACGAGGGGAAAAATAAACGCTACCCGACACCGATAGCACCCATCCCTTCCAACCGCCACCGCAGGAGGCGCCTGTTTATTAGATTTGAAACAATGAATATAATTACATAACAATAATAAAATATAAAAGGTAAAAAATAACAATTTTTTGCAAATTGAAAGTTAAATATAAAATATTTTCGAAGTACTATAAGTTCATGATGTCCTAAATTTATGGTATTTTAGTTCAGAAAGTCAATGGTCAGTTCAGTCAATTTTTTTTTAAATTCTTTCGTAATGAAAGAGAAACGAGCCGGAGGTTCGTTCAGTGACAGGTTTATACTATTATATGTGCAATTTAAGGGATTATCCGGTGTGTGCGTAGCACAACCGGTATACGGTGCCGAAGGCAGCGGAGACCAGGGTCGGAGATTAGTTCAGTTAGAGGTTTATACTATTCGATGTGTAAATTAAGGGATTATGCAAATTATGGGATTATCCGGTGCGTGCGTAGCACGACCGGTGTACGGTGCCGAAGGCAGCGGGGACCCGGGTCGGAGGTTCGTTCGGTTCGAGGGGGATGCGAGCCGGAGAATACAAAAGTTTCGAGGCACCGATGTAAATTAGGGGCCCGCTGGCGGGCGAAGCCAGCTAGTCCTTCATTTATTAATCTCCAGATACCTAAATATTATTTAGATACTTTTTGTATTTAAATGAACAGCAAATATTTTTCACATAATGTTAACAAATCTGACAATACCAATTTTTTCTGCTTGACCATACAAACGTTTTATGCTAATCCGTTATTTGTGCTTCATTATTAGGTTTTTGGCACTAGTATGCATATAGTTGTATTTCTGGTTCGAAGCAACGATTATATGCATTAGGAAAGCATATAATAGACATATAAAAAGAAATACATATTACAATAGTAAATATGCTAAAACATGATTCGATGCAATTATGGTTGTGACGGAAAACATTAAAGAATGAATTAGACAAAAGCTTAGCTGTTTGCTTATATATCCCACATCAACCTAGGGAAATTTAAATTGTTAGAACGATTTTTAGCAGACAGAAAAAACAAAAATATGCTCCAATATGAATCGGTACCTTACATTCTACTTTACTATTTCTCCACGTCTAACGGCCTCTAAAAGGTGCAGCTAGGCATCTCGAATTTTAATAAATGCATAGAAAAATTTTGCTAAATTGGTTTTACAATATTTATATTTCAATTTTCTGCTATTTTTTTTCTGGGTTTATTTTTTCAGTATAATTTTATTAAAAATTAAAAGAATATCAAATTATATTTGTGTTATATTAATCCGTTTTTACGTACTGTGTAAGGGTACTTTCTTTATTTACTGTCTACGTTCTGGCTAGAATATCAATGATTTTCTTTCGAGGTTCTTTCAGAATGTCAATGATTTTTAACATTTTTCTCGAAAATTTTGGTCCCAGAAGTGTATTTTTTCGACACCACTTCTAAGGGCTGCGAAAAAGAATTGGCCATAGGGATTCATATACAAACAATTAAACCTAGGATTATAAAAATGAATAATTTTGTGTTTTATATGGGAACAAAATTACAGTTTGTGCCTCTTAACTGCTCGAAGCTGTTTCGTACCGATCGTATACGTCCGACCACTACCCGCTTTCTGTTGTTTTTTATGTAACAAATATTTCTTTTAAACTTCTGGGATGGTTTTCACCGTAGATGTGGTATGCGGATGAGGAGATTCCGCTGTGAATATAGGCTTAGAATAGCTTAGTTTGCGAGAAAATCCTATTTTCACTACTATTGTTTCTGCCGTCTACTGTCTGTTATTGCCAAAAAACAGTAACAGTTTTTACAAAAGTATACTGATATTGGCAACAGCAGGGGCAATTGCTTTCGCTTTTATTACTCTTCCATCAGTTCTAAACATCACATAATTTTAATTTATAGCACATCGATTAGAGAATAATGTGCTTTCAAATGCAAATTGTTTGAAAACTGTACCTTAAATTAGTGACCTTTTGTCTTTAAAAATAATTTTCAAGTATAATAAAAAAATTCTTTCTCAAGAATGAGTATTCTTACGCTACAAAAACGAAAAGTAGCTAGTGACAGATTAGTTGCCACAAATGGTAAATGACGGGTCAAAGTAAATTAAAAACATTTTTCTTTCGTTTAGTCACTTCCAAGCGTTGCCATGATGGCTACACTATCTTTAAATTGGATATGAACATCACGAAAGATTTTAAACAGCATACTTCCTCCAAATCACATTTGCACAAAAAACTATTGGGTTATGGATCCGATTACGGAAGATTAATCAAAAGATTAGAATAACAATAAAATACTGCAGTTTAGAGCTAAACTGAAGACTTTCAACGTAAAAATAAACCATTTATGTAGCTTTTTTGAGATTCCATGTGGTAATTTTATATTAGATTTTCGAAAATATAAATGTGTTTTGGAATAAAATATAAGGCTTAAATTATGTTTCCATCCATTCGTTGCATCATTTAAGAGATAAATTTGAAACATTTTATTTTATATACTTTGTAATCAATCCAGGAATGAATTTGGGTTTCTGTTTCAATGATAATCTTGGTTTTCAGATTATTTTTTAGATAGCTTTTGGAATGTTACGGACAAATGCGATATAGACTTTTCGAATGTTTTTTTCATAATAATCTTCAGTATGATGCTATTCACAACTAGTGCTTATCTTCTATTTATTTGCATCATAGTTCCTTTCATGATTAGCCTAAGTTCTTAAAAAAAAATTATTCCTGTAGTTTTTTAATGCGTTTTTCAGGTATATTACAACTTATTAATGGCGTGGGCATGGCAACGCATTCTGAAAATTTTGTTATCTCTATTTAAATTCTTACTAATTTCGAAGATACCATCTACTATTCGACATTGTGTTTAGTGATGTGCTTGGTCAATTCTTCTCATGTTGACCAGATTCTCGTTTTAGATCATTTAAAGCGTATTCACAATAAGAACGCTGCAATGCAACAAGGGGGGCGGGGATTTGTGCTTTATTTACTATGTTTTTTTTTTTATTTACTGAATATGAGATGGACGTAGCAATGTACTATTTGTAAGATACTTCATAGGTCCTTAAAATTTTCTTTCATGCCGTGTGTAATATGGTGCTAGTGTCGAACTGATTTGCATTACACAGTTGTTTACGGATTGTGTGTTTGGAGTTTGCATCGGAAATAGTACTGTATTTCACTGGGGTAAAAAACTTTTAAAATAAAATATTTGAAAGACTGTTTCAAGCGCATCCCTTTTTAAATAATAAAGAAGCTTATTTTACTGATATTGTTATAGTCATTTTTTCCGTCAAGTTTTGACGGGTTCCATCTAGTTTGAATAATTTCATCAAAACGAAATTCGATACTTACATAATCTCTCATGCTGTTGCTATGGATGATATGCAACAATCTTAAAAAAGGTATTTTAACAAGATGTACTTTTCCCTTTTGTTTTAGTTTTTAATCTGTTAAATGTTTATATTATTAATTTATAACAACTATGTATTGGGTAGTTCGGAAAGAATGGGAAAGTTGGTTCGTACCGGAAAATTCTATCTTTCAATTATTAGACATTAATTCCTACATCTAATGTCTAATAATTGACGGGCAGAATTTTCAGGTACAAATTGGTTTTCCCAAACGGAAGGAACTTTCCGAACAATCCAATAAATACTTTTGAGTGCTGAAGTTGAGTGAACCAATAAATACATATCAGTTATCTTGCTAAATTCCTATATAAGATGAAATTATGAGGTTTCATAAAATTATTTTTAGTTATATATTGATTAAATTGTCTTCAAAAGTTTTGTTTAGAGAAAATTATTAAAAATATGACTATCGAACTAAAAGGTACTGATATAAAATTACATTTTATCTTAATTTTTCTTTTAATTATTTAATGTAGAATGGTTAAGAAACACTTTATCTGGTACCTAAAAATAAGCTGTTCTCAAATTGAGCTTACTAAAATAGTTGCTTACACGATAACATGTTCTATAAGATGTAGCTACTACAAAACTTCTAAAACAGAAATTCAGAAATGTGTCTCGTACAGCATTTTAATATAGGGATCCTCAAAGAGCGTCCAGCGGACCATTGCTGGCTCTCCGAGTATATTTTAATGGCCAGCCGTATCATATAGGGAATTAAAAAATAAAAGTTTTCCGCGTCATCGAAAAATACTTTCGAAGAGATATTAGGGCAAATACTTTCTTTAGATACAAAATAATAAAGAAAGAAGGCAATGCGCTTAATTTTCCCCCACATCAACAACAAATGTTTTCTGGAATTTGCATCTAAGCGAATTTGCTAATTTCATGCCCTAACACTGGATTTGCTAATTCCATATCCTAACACTGGATTTGCTAATTTCAAGCCATAAAACAAAATTTTCTAATTCCATGCGCTGATAATGAATTTGCTAATTTCATATCCTAAATGTGGAACTTTCAAAAACGGATAGCTCACCTTTATACTAATAATGTCTGATGATTTATAAGCAGACCTGCCAAGTCTCCGGCTTTTTGGATATCATTATTTTAGTACATAAAATGTTGGATTATGTTATTGCAGCATTCTGTGATTTGAACGAACAAAATTTTTTGCTAAAAATTTACTGGTGTGCGAAAAGCCGGAGACTTGGCAACTCTGTATAAGTATGCGTACTCATAATCGATATTGTAATGTCATACAGCATTGTTTTGTAACAATAGTATAATAAATTAGAACACCTTGTAATAATATATTTCTTTTGAAATGTAAATTAATAACATAATAAATACATAGTAAATTAACTTTTATAACGTTGTTTGACAAGTTTCGGCGCACTCCGAGCCATTTTCAAAAACAAATGCGTGCTTTTTTTAAAATGAAAATTAAATGATAGTATAAAGACCGTGCAATTATGGAATATTCTCATTTGTTTTTGAAAATGGCTTGGAGTGAGCCGAAACTTGTCAAACATCCTACTAAAAGTTATTTTACTATGTATTTATTTATGTTGTTAATTTACACCTTTTAACATTTAAAAGAAATATAGCATTGTTTTGTTGTTGTTGTTTTATTGTTGTTGTATGGCTAACTTGGGTGTTTTCTGAGGGATTATTTTCATTATTTTCGGAACAATTGTTCTTGTAACCGAACTATAAATGGTACACACTCCATTTAGGGAATGTTGTGGAGTAAGCGTCAATAACTTATCACCATGTCTCATGGTAAATGTATGCGAGTTAAAGCATGGCGGGACAAACCGAAATCATAAACACTTTTCATTTATGTTTAACGTGTTAACATCAAAGAGAAAACAAAATACGTCATGCATAGATTATGAAACACTTTTCAATATTAGAAAAATATTTTGTTAAGATAACTTAATCTATGAAAAATAGGCTGTGAAATAGAATTTGTAAATAAACATGCTTGTTTTCGTTAAAAAATAACTCTTTATTTCTCCCATATTGTACATTCATGACGCAAAACAAAATTCGTATCACAAAATGCATTCAAATAATGTAATAAAGTAAACACAACATAAAGAATCAGAGAAACTACGAACATACTAAACATGCAACCGTTACTTGGCAGCAACTCAGACTGTAAGGACATATTCCCGACAAGTCAATCGTCCTGAAATCTTAACAAATCTGATAATGCTAATAGTGCGACCGGCAGCGATATTTCTTAGTTAACCTTTTCACGCATTGCTGATTTTCAAATATGTAACTGATATTAATCACTAGTGAAAATAGCCATCAGCTATCGCGAACTCGGTGAATGTGGCCTGGAGCACATTCAAACATAAATGAACGGGAGCTTGATTACGGATGTTCCGGCGTCAATCATTCATATCCGAGCTCCCGGTCGTTGCGTTTTGGCTGTGCGATGTGGTGACTTGCAAGTCGAATTTGCCGTGATCGATTAAAAATCGTGAATGATAGTAAGATTAATTACATGTTAGAAAATCAGCTTGTATGGAATTATTAACTACAACATGTCACTTTCTTCTGCGTGTCAAAAAATTCTATTTACTTTCTTTCTTGGTGAAAAATATCTTTACCTTCATCAAACAGAAATCCTTCGTTCCTGCATGTCTAATTTCACGTATTTCTCCGAATACGATTTTTGTCACATTTATCGCCCAAATAACAAAATTAGCTGAAAAGGTCTATCTCTTTATCAATCAATACGTTACAGCCACTAAATAAATATCCACAAAAAGATAACAGCTGCTAACCAAAACTGATTAATGCTTAAAAATTATTTGGTTATATCTGTAAGCGAAGTGGTCCTATTTCAGGAACAAAGGATTATTTTCTCCCCTAACTTATATTATGTCTTTTTTAACATTCGACTTTATGATGTTTAGTTATCTGTTGAAATCTCATTCTTGCTGAAATTCGTTCGTTGAAAAGCATATTTTTTTCCAAAAATAATAATACAAAAAAATATATGTTACAAAATAAAAATTCCTCATATGAAATTACGAAATTATTGCAAACAATTGTGCTACATACTTCATCCGTAGAATCAATTTTGTACGATAATGTTTGTGTACAATTGATGTTTTTCTATTGTATCGATCACTTATAAGCAACCGATTGACTTGAACATATCAAGCTTTATTTTCGCCATTTATTAATGAAATATATTTTTATATAAATTTTATCTTTGTAAAATTTATGGTGTTAATTTTAATTAAAAACTACTTTTCATCGGATGTATTTCGTGAATCAAAACCAGAAATCAGCTAAAATCACTTGCAACTAGACCTCTTCGTGAAAACTATAAAGGACATTCCAAATTAAACTGAGAGATGCATTTTTAGGTAGTGGCAACACCGCAAAACTAAAAAATAAAATTGCAGGCGATTTTTTCAAACTGTTAATTGTATTTTTATAAATATTCTAAACGAAGCAGATGATTTTATTTTCCTAGTTTCATTCTAGTTTAAAGAACTGTTTTTATTTGCCCTACAGAAATGGACGTGGGTGATTCAGAGTTAAAAAACGAAATGCGCTATGCGATAATTTTTTGCTATCGTTTGGGCAAAACTGCTCCAGAAACAGTTTAGTTAATAGAAGACGCTTACAAAGACAAATGTTTTGGTGAGTCTACGATTTTTAGATAGCATGGCGATTTCAAAAAAGGACATTTGTCTGCAGAACTGGCTTCTAAGCCGTGGGTAAATACGATAGGACCTAACAATGAACCCTGCAAGATGTCCGAGAGAATTAAATACAGTGTATTGAGAACGTTGTTGATGCGGCCACTAAGGGGTACGAATATATTAAGTGTATAAGTCCAGCATGAATACAAAACTGAATTAATTGTAGATAAAACCTTTGTGTCAGATTTTATAAATAGCCTTAGCGACATCTAAGTAAATAAAAGCTGCTGGAGTGTTCATGTTCAGGTTTTCACTAAGGAATTCCACAACCCGAAGCAAATGAAGTTGGGTAGAGTGTTTAGATCCAAAGCCACATTACTTCGGAATTAAGATATTATTATTATCTAAAATGTCGTCAAGATGGGAACTGATGACACATTCAACGACTTTACTGAGAGAAAAGAGGAGTAAAATTGAATGAAAATTAGTAGGATCCTGAAGATTCGTTTTACGTTTAGGAATAGGTGAAATAACATAATTTTTTCATGGTTTATGACAATCAAGGCTCCCAAATGGTCCGTTTTTGAATACCGGTATTTTCTTATAAAAATTTAATATAGCATAAAAATAAATAGATTTTTCTTGTACATTTTGTAGAAACCACCGCCGGAGGTCAATTTTCGAGGAAATGTTCTTTAAACCTACCATGAAATAAAAATATTGGTATTCAGTTGAAGGACCATTTGGGAACCTTGAAACTAGAAAATAAAATTAGTGCGATTGGTAATATAGATAATACAATTTAAAGATAAATTTTTAGAGTAATGTTAATAATATTATCATATCTAGGGGTTTTACGATTTTTTAGATGTTTGATAATACTATAAATAATTATAGGTTGAATTTCAGGAAGAGGAGTTTCTAAGAAATTTTTGCCACTAATATTATCAAGAGAGATGTGGTCTGGGATAGCAAGAAAGAGATTAGGGGAGAATTTTTAATATATATTGCAAGACTTGCAGCTTTATCAGTATACGCAAAAGAATTAAAAACAGCAAGAAGAAAAATTGAAGTTTATTTATCATTTATTTTTTTCTTAATGTATCATAAAGAGTTATCATCGAGAGAGAGGTTATTGAGAAAATTAATTCTAGTTTTTTTCGTTTTCCTTTAGTAATTAAATTTTATTGTTTATTACATTGATAATAGACTTAAGAAGAGGGTCTCTGACAGATTGACGTAGTCGTCATTCATTAAATATATGTACAATTGCTTTCTACTTCCGGTAGTAAAAATAATTATCACGCAAATTTAAATAAATAAAATGTTTTAATAAATCAAGTAGGAAATGAGTATTATTCAATTCTACAGGAGTTCCACCCCGGCTCCTGTAACCTAGTTGTATATACATTTTTTTCCTACGCTATTTAACTGGCTTAAGGACGGGCTTTGGAACTTTGAAAACATATTGATGGGTGAAAAGTTTTCTAGAGTGAAAAGTTGAAAACTTTTGCTTTAAATAAATAGCAAAGATTTGTAAAATTCGCTGAGGCCATAGAGTAAGATTATGGAAATAATTTTTATTATAGTTTTCTAATTTAGTTTTGTTGTTTTGGTGATATTGCTATATATCTTTTTACGAGTCTGAAATTTTTCAATTCTGATCTTATAATTTACACTGCACTATCTTAAAAAAAAATATGAAAATTATTTTCGGAAATGTAATACACTTATTAATATTACAATAAATAAATACTTATTACTTTTTCAGAGTAAAACTGAAGTATCGGGAAATTGATAAGTATACACCTATTTGCATACTTGCCGATTTTTTTCCTGTCAAAGACATATATGAAACCAGTAAAAGTATTGGATTTTTATTTTCGTAATGTGTCTTGTCTCTATGTGGTACATACAAGTTTTTAAATTAATTAATATTTTCTGGTTCAAAGCATTTTAATTAATATTTTCCTGCTCAAAGTTTCTTCTTAAATTAAAAATACCGGAAGGTTTGCAGCTATGTATGTCTATTTATATACTTACTATAACAAAAACGGTCGTAAATGGGTTTTTATCCAATGTACGGACTGTTAACGTTTACGTGTTATGACATTTCGTTATAATATTAAAATAAAAGGTAGTGATGAATAGTTTTTCTCGTGAAGGGGGGGGGGATATTTTCATTTCAATTATATGTATATGGCGATATTCCATTAAGTACTTTTACAGCATTTACGTGATAGCAGAAGTAGCTGGATTTTGGTGAACCGCGTCCAAAAACATATTTTAAAAGGTACACTTTCAAAAACAAAAAACTAATTGACGAAAGTGGTTTCAAGCATTTCTCCATTATTCTCCGCCTGTCAAGATATTATAGTTGAGATTTGCGACAACAGTAATGAAATTGATATTTTCTTCTTGTTTTTCTTTTGTTTTGAAGGAGGGGGATAAGGAGATAAACTTTCACAAAAATATATTTTGTTTCAAAGGGCAGAAAAATATTTTAAAAGGATGTCTTTCGAAGATACCTTCTGCATCATAGCAAAAAATAACTCCATCATGGTCAGAATCTACTAACCATCAGTTACTGATGACTTATTCAGTATTCCACAAATATGAAGGACCCAAAATTTTTAGATTCTAGGCTGATGTAATTATAGTACAGTAGTGTAAAGCTCAGTGCTGTATAGTGTAGATAAATGGGCTTTTTAAAACAGCTCGTTATATATAGTGTGTGTGTAAGATGTATATGACAACCCGAAGATTATCTTAAGTTTTATAAATAACTCTGTCCTTTTTTTGCAGGAGAGCCGCTTTTCTGGATTCATTTAAGTATTGACTATCCATTGACAGAGATATTCCATTAACTCTTTGAGGGGCAGTGGTATATATTATATACCACCTAATTTTAATTCGATTCAAACCAGAAACTTTTAATTAAATTTTACTTTTTTAACTTTGACGAGAAAAAGTTGAAAATTGCTTATTCTTATTTTGAACTAAATTCTTTCCTAAATTCCGGTGGGAATTCAACGTTACAGCAGCACAAGTGCTTGCCCCTGAAAGGGTTAAGTAGTGTACACCAATTTCGCGATAACAGAAAATGTTTGCTTTCGGTGAAAGCCATGAAAAATATTATACTGCGAATGAATTAAAGATGATACATTTCGAACGATCACATATTCAATGCCGTTGGAGAGAAAAATACTAATTTGCAGTCATACCAGCGTATAGATATAACTTAAAAACAGGAGCGTGAAGTCAATTAAACGTCAAACCATAGTTAGTAATCTTGCAGTTATATCAGCATTAAAAACATCGCATCACAAGTCGAAAAGCCCTGGATGATTCCCCGATAAAAAATCAAACAGTTTGAATTAAACTTATTTATTGACACATTTTTTACAAAATAAATGGAGCACTCTCTAATTAATCAACACGGAATTTTATGAAAACATGTTGAGGCGAAATTCTAAAAAATCAAGAGTTATCTCTTCTGATGCCGTGGCTATTTGAAGCGAGATAATGGACACACAAAATGTTCTATTCATATCTCGTGCAGCTGGTTTTTAACCCCTAACGAACGGCCGCAAAGACACGCACTGCACATGGAATTTATTCAGTCAGTAGCCTCGATTAAGTTATTCACCAAGGAAGCTACAATTGCTGTGTAATGAGGCTCTCTAAAATGCACAAAAAAAGCTTCTAGAACAATCCCGAAGGAATCCTGATCAGAAATAAATGTATCAAAGAGGAATATTACTGGTGCACTGACTGATGAAGAAAAAAATTGAAACGTTGAAATCATAGATATTTTTGAAAATGTAAAATAATAATACCATTTTTAAGACGAAATATAGTATAATTAAATGGGATAAATTTAACATATGATATATATGCTCACTAAAAAAAAAAAAAGTAAAATGTATATATTATATATTGGTTATACATATATTATATATTGGTTATACATATGTTATATATTGGTTATATTATTACATATTGGTTACATATATTATTTATTGGTTAAATTATATTTTCTACGAAAACATAATTTAACCAAGGGCGAAAATATACAACTTTTTTGGAGATTCCCCTTGACGCTGAAAGGTGTGCTTTATCTTTAAATATCTGAAAAACCAGTATATTTTAAGTGTTTAACGAAGCATTTTTAAGAGAAAAGTTTCTTTTGCTGCCACTGATCAAATTTTCAGGAAAGCAGTAATACAATAAGTGTGCTTTATCTCTAACAATCTGAAAAACCAGTATATTTTAGGGATTTAACGAAGCATTTTACGAGAAAAGTTTCTTTTACTGCCACTGATCAAATTTTCAGGAAGGCAGTAATACAACGTCTGCTTTATCTCGAAAAATCTCAAAAACCAGTATATTTTCGGGATTGAACGAAGCATTTTTACGAGAAAAGTTTCTTTTGCTGCCACTGATTTTCTGGAACCGGAATAATAGATTTTAGGATTCTATCAATTCTCACTAAAACATGTCAGCAGCGTAATTGAATTAATACATGCAAGAATAAGAAAATAATATAAATTTTAATGTAAATACAAATGCTCATAATTTATTATCTTTATCTGTAAAACACGTCTGTTAAACCTGATAATGTTTACTTGAAATTTGATAGTATCCAAAACACTATAATCTGGGTTGTGAAAACTTATTAATACTCTATAAAAACTAAACTTTTCCGAAACTTTTCTTTTATAAATGCTTTTTTAAATCTCGAAAATGTATTGGTTTCTCGTGTTTCTAAAGATAAAGAATGCTTTTCGGAAACATGGGAATTTCGGATGAGGTTATTGTATATCTTCGTTCGTTGCTATATTATACAGGGTGCCCCAGGATTATAGGGACAAACTTTAAAGGGAGGTAGGGGACATCACAAGGATTCAGATTTGCATAGCAACCCATACAGTGGTAGATGATATGTGAAAATGTCACAAAAGATGTTCAAAGTTTCCATCATTGCTAGCTATGCATGCATTACACCGTCGAACCATGGATTGGAGGACTCGCTCAAATACACCTGGATTTTGTTGGATATCCGCAGCAGCACAGACAACTCTTGCAACCAGATCCATATCGGAATCCACAGGCACACAGCACTTTTCAGTGCACCCCAAAGAAAGGAATATATGCTGCTTAAATCAGTAGAGCGTGGTAGCCAGGGAACCGGTCCACCATGTGCAATCCATCGGTGACCAACCACCTGATTCAAATGTTCACGAATACATCTGCCATAATAGGGAGATGCCCAATTATGTTAAAACTACTGGCGTCTGACATGTTGTCGCATAGTGTCAAGCAAGCTTGGTAGCACCTCTTGCAAAAAGATGGGATAATCTGCATGTTGGCAACAAGTAAGGCTCGACTAAGAGGTCGCCGACAACACCAGCCCAAACATTCACTGAAAAGCGATGTTGGGAAGCATGTGGTCTCACGCCATGGGGATTCTCGCCAGAAAATTTCCTAATCTGAGAACACTGATTCCCTCCAATGCTCTTGTGAACAACACCACCTGACGGCGAACGAAGCCGTTTCTGACTGTGGGTTGCTATGCAAATATGAATCCTTGTGATGGCCCCTACCTCCCCTTAAAGTTTGTCCCAATAATCCTGGGACACCCTGT
Source organism: Maratus michaelseni (assembly GCA_963931845.1). Lineage (NCBI taxonomy): Eukaryota > Metazoa > Arthropoda > Arachnida > Araneae > Salticidae > Maratus > Maratus michaelseni. The sequence continues at coordinate 110,005,956 of OZ007598.1, read as the reverse complement.
ATATATGCTTAGATTTGAGAAACATTTGTCTTTTTTTTTTACAGTGTATATCTACAAAAAAAGAAATATACTTATCTTCATTATTTTACAAAACTTGTCCTATTATTAAATAATACATATTTAAAAAAAAAACAAGACAAAATATGCACTCGCTGTACTTTAAGGTTTAGACAGAAAACAAAAGGTAATGAAATGCAAAGGAAACAAAGTAAGAAATAAAATGTAATAAAATATAATTCCAGAAATTAAAACATTATTGTAAAAAAAAATGTGTTATAGCCACGGTCGAATAGCCTGCTTGATATTCATACGTTAGCAGTAACTGTTTTCCGCATTATATTCATTTAAGAAAACTTCAATACCAAACCCTGGCAAGAAGGTCTGAAGAAATAGAAATAGTAATTTTCATAACCTTTATTTATTGATAGCATTTACGTCAGATAAAAAAACTAAAACATGAGATAAAGATCTTTACTCAGGATAACAAGTAAAAAACTGTAAGAAAAATTTTAAAGATTCTTTTGACATATTACATCTGAAGAAGAAAACAAAAAATGAAAATAATACATTATAAGATTTCTACCCAATGTAGGGTTTTTCTTCCTTTTTAATTTTATATGTTACTTTTTCCCCCAGGTTCACAGTTTGCGTAATTTGCTTTTTGTTAGAAAAAAGAAAGTTGCAAAATACCCGTTTAAATTTCTTCAGTTTTATTTTACTTTATTTTATCACAGAAGTCTAAAAGTGTAAAGGACTGTAACGTTAAAGTAAGAAAAAAGAAATTTTCAAGTATTGTATTATGTTTATATGAAAATACTTTCATGTTTACAATTTTTTTTGACATGTAACATTTTCTGTATAATAACATCACATTGTTATTAATTATACTTTTCACGAAAGCAGTTACCAATTCTTAAATAAAATTGCTTATTAAATAAAAATATACAATATTGCGGTGCTTCTAGTGATTCTAATGATACAATTAATTTTATATATAATTGCTTTTAAAATCATATTTTTAATTCTTTATCCATTTTAATTATATTAATTTATTAACTTTATTGCAACTTTTGCAGTATCGTTAAACTAATAAAATAATATTACAATTCAATTTAAATAATTTTTACTGTCTGAAATGAAAAATTCAAAGTTATTATTTAATTAAAAAAGAATCCATTATGCAGCGTTCATATTTACAACTGTATCGATATTATTTGTTGTATTAGCAATGTTCACATTCGTTAGCTATCTTCATGCACCGATTTGTCACCTTTCTTTATGTACTTTTTAAATTTATTTTGAAAATGCCAGTGGGCAATGTTTGGATACAAAATTATAGACCGTGCACTTTATGGGCAAGCGAAATCTAACATGTTGCAAGTGACTTTCATATGAGGAATTGACGATGTGTCCGTTGAGAGCAGTGACTTTAAGTTTCTTCTCTGAAAAAAAAGTTGTCGAGCTGAGAAAGGCGTACAATAACTGTAGTTTTAAGAGCTTACACTGTAAAAAAAAAATTGCAGTAAAATTACGGGCAGAGGCCGTTAGCAGAGATTCCAATCATACCCGTAAAAAAAAAAAAAAAAAATCCATGCCCATCATTTTGTACAGCCCGTAATTTTACGGGGCAAAGTAATATAGCATTATAATGCACAGGATATAATGCACTTTAACCCTTTAGCGGGCGGTGGTCACAAAAAAGGACACCTAATTTTAATTCCAAAACTGACAAACGGCACCAATAATACTTAATTAAAATTTTCCTTTTATAAAGTAAGGGAAAATCAGCAAGTTATTCTTTTCTAAGGAAATCGTTTTTAAAATCTGGTGCCAGTCCATTATTTCATTATTTTACAAACAGATTTATTCTTCGCCGGAAAGGGTTAAAACACAATAACACTTTGCTTACTGTTCCGTAGCACGTTAGATAATCATCACAGAATCGCTGTTTTGACGGGTTAAAATTTTCGAAACACGAGTAAAATGAAGGGTTACAGCCTAGCGGAGGACAATGTATGGGGTCGTACCGTATTTTTGCTAACATATGGGCTAGAACTGTAAGAATATGTGGATTGCTCTTAATTTTCTAAGGGATAAGGCCGCTTATTTAGTAGATTAGACCGGTTTTCATCAAATAAGGCTGTTGCCCGTGAAAATTGAAGGGCAAACGCTCATAAATTTACAGTTTTTTTCTGAGAGTGTACACTAGAAACGGGAAGAAACGCTCAAGCTAGTGTTATGTCTATGGTAAGGTTATTTTAAAATTTCTCGCTAGCATTTTAATATTTCTAAATCATTTTTCTTTGCATAGGATAGCTGAGGTCGATCTCTAACGTTGTTAGTTTTCACTTTTAATATTTATGTTGCAGATTTTTATAAGCAGGCATTTTCAATTTTAGAACTGGTTAGAACCGGTTCTGAAAGTGAAAGTATCCTTATATTAAAAAATGGAACCAAAATCAAAAAAGTAAAAACTAACAACGTTAGAGATCGACCTCAGCTATCCTATGCAAAAAAGGCATTTAAAAATATTAAAATGCGAGCGAGAAATTTGAAAATAACCTTCCTGTAGACATAACATTAGCTTGCGCGTTTCTTAGTATGACTATAGTGTAAGTTGTTAAGCTGTTATCAAAGACATCTCTTGATAAGGCGTGCCATATCACCACAAGGTAGATAGAAAGCGGGCCATAATCATAACGTGGTGTATACCATATAAGAAGTTTTGTCAGAGAAAGCCTACAACGTATAGGGATGTTTGTAGGCCTTATTTTGTTCCAGTAGCCGTAAGTTTGTGTGTTAAGATGAAAATAAATCGGAAGTGGTTCGACAAACTGCGAGTCAGTTCCTTGGATGCCAGCCTTACAAAATGAAACAGTGCCAGATGCTTACAGTGGTCAACAAAAAAAACTTCAGGATGGATAATACAAATGTTGTGGACCCCTCAGAGTCTGACTGCCTCGAGGGAAAATTTACACAATTAAATATGAATAGAAAATTTCGCGCTATTCACTGTAAAAAATCTGCGTAATGTTCTTGACGTTTACTGTGCAACATTCATCGGGTTATTTCTGCTGATCTGAGAATACCGAGAAATCTGGTGTAACTTCTTCCACAATGTTGTGTAACTTTTCGAAATACTTGAAAAAGTGGTATTTACTGATCAACTGTGAAACGTTCCATATGTTTTGTGTGTAACATTCTTTAGTTTTCTCAGGCATACTTTTGAACTTTTGTGTAACTTTTTGGAATTATTGTAAAAGAGTGATAGGTGATCTGTGTAAAGTTCCTTATGTTTTGTGTGTAACTGACTTGTGTAAGTTTACTGGCATTTTTTTTGGTGAAATTCCTGGGAAAACCTGTGGCAGAAAGGTGCTGTTGGTTTTCACAGGAACTTTACACTATTTTTTTACAATGTTTAAAAGCCTTATTTATGCGGGTTTTCTGTTATAAATAAGGGGAAAATGTTTCACTTTTTGCTATTAGTTTTTGCTGGTGGAATTTGCACCGACGGTAATGAGACCCTGAGAACCGCCATGTTCAGCGGTAAAGTAATTTTTAAAAAATTTTTCGTAGGTGAACTCTGGCCAAAATCGAAACGACGATCGAGTTCGTTCTACGCAAGACACCCTTAGTCCTCACCCACTATCTAAAGGCGGCAAAATCCTCTGTCAGTTGTCACCCTTATTGTTTGAGGTAATATTTCTACAACTGGCAAAACACAAATTACTTGGATCCCAATTATGGAAAAGTAACCGCTTTGACTGACACTTGGTACAAAGTGCTATTTAATGAATTTATTAAAGCATATCTATCTACCTATCTCTATATGTATAGAAAGAACTGAAAATGAGTTTTTTGATATAATTTTTAAAAACATTGTTATTCAAATAGTTTCTACAATTTTCTGAACTATCTTTTTTATTTTATTTATATACTATTATTAAATATATTACACGTAGGACATTAAATTGAGTAAACTGAATGACTCTATTTCATGAACTCCGCAGATTAAATTTGCAAAACTTTTTGAAAGATTTTAATGCACATTTATAATAAGAAAAATAAAAAAGTAAATAAAAAATCTCAAACTTTTAATAATTTAAAAGTATTTTCTGATTTTATATAACATTGAAGCATCAATTATTTTAATGCTTTAAGATTACTTCTTTGTATGACAGGAATGAACATTTTCTTTTTTATTTTCACTACTGTTTGAGCAAAGTTTTACTCGTTTTAATTAAAATAAGTACTAAGCTTAAAGAACAAGAGTTTTAGCTGACACATTCATTTTAGTTAAAAGAAAGGACTTAAATATATCGTAAATTAATCAATGAAGATAATAAGTTATTTCTTAAACGATAATGTTCTTTTTTTAATTAATAAAGTTCTTTCTCAAAATCTATGCTCTTGTTTTTTTTTTGTGTGTGTGTGTATTGGAAAATTTAAAATATGTTTTCTCAAATTAAATTTTTACGCTTAAATTTTCGTCCTGATTTTTAATCCGATTTCATTGCCACAATAAATATGTCGAATGTATTTGTATTTATGTGCGATTAAAGCTTGAATATTACTTGTGTAAATTAATGTTTAAGACAATAGTCACAAAATAGACGTGTAATTGAATCCAATATATCTTTAATTATGCTTTTCTTCTATCAAAATCTTCAAATCACGTCATAAATGTAACGCACATAGATATACGCTGCACATATTCTTATACACACTTCAGAGTACTATAAATTATGATGAAGTTGTATAATAATTAAGGATTTGGAAGTATTCAAATTTTTAAATAAAATTCTTTTTTTTTTTTTGTTATTTTATTGATTTTTCATTGCCATTTAAGGGACAATTTAAAATTAAAATTAAATCAAATTGTTTCAACCAAGCAACTTTCACGTACTTTAAAAATAAATCTATGCATGGAATCTTGATCTTACAGGCCAATTTAAGTAAAATTCTAATTAAACTACAATCAAGGGAGAATAACTTCAGGATGATAATATAATTGGAGGAATACAAAAACGTGATGAGTTTTCCAAAATGAGGATTGAAGAACATTACGTCTAAGAATTCAGCAAATAAATTCCAATTTAAAGATTTTTCATGTTGTAGGAAATAAATATATTTTTCCTATTCTAGCTATTAGCAAGAAATTAATGAAACATTTTTAATTAGTACAAGGTCAGATTTTATGTATGATTTTTATATTAAGTACAAGTATCAATGTTTGAATTCTTGGAAGTACCTGCAGCTTTTATGTGCAGCAGGGGTTTAAATAATAAAGCTGTTTCTTTGAATAATTGTTTTATTTTGTTTAATTGTTCCTTTTCAAAAACTGTTACGTTTTGGCCTATGTAACAGATTTTTTTTTGTATTGAGTTAAAGTCCTTTTTTTAAAATGCTGATTGTAAAAATAAATTTAAAAAAAAAATGTTGCCAAGCAAATCATGATGCGCAGAAAATACTTGATTCTATTTCTTTACAGCCAGTGACTAGTTTAATTAACACATATTCTGTTAATTAAGATTTTCATTACGGTGTTTGGACACCGTATGTCCCAGCAACTATTTTTTGTACTCTATTTGTACCACGTTTTAAAAAATAACATTTGAACCACGGCCTTAAGAATTATAACAACGAGCTCTGAGAGTGAGCCGACTCCTTCAGAATCGACGCAAATAAAATACCTGATTTTATTTCTTTACGGCCTCTGATTAGCCTAACTGTAACACATATTCTGTTCAGTAACCCTTTTGGTACTGATTTATTTGAAAAAAAAACATACAGAACAGACACACCAGAAATTTGGAATAGTGTTTTTTCTGTATTTGTTGGCAGATATGCCCTGTTTAAAAAGAAGCGAGAGGTACTGTTTGAATTTTCTGATATAAATTCCAAATTTTTGAATTTAAAAAAAAAAATCCGTGGGCAATTCTGATGACGAATCTCTGTCGTCAAATGTACCCAAGGGGTTAAAAATTTCATTACGATTTTGGGACAGTGTTGCCAGTGGGCTACTTATTTTAATTGAGATTTCTTGATTGGCACCACTTTTTTGAAATGATAAAATTTCCCTCATTTTCGCTTTGATTAATATGGTTTAAATAAGGCGAATTTTATCATTTTAAAAAAGTGGTGCCAATGAAGAAATTTTAATTAAAAAGTAGCTTACTGGCCACACTGTGTTGGGACACGGTATGTCCCAGCTACTAGTTTTTATTATTCTATTCGTACCACTTTTTGAAAAATAATCTTTGCCAAACACTTATACTAGGATATTTTCAAGACCTATATACCACAAATAAATTTTTTTCGTTAGTTGTGGTATGATTGAATATAAAAATAGTCGATAGTTCTAGCCTTTAATGCAAATTTTAAACACATATAATAATTTGAATTGAATATGTATATGTTAATTGGATTAGTGTCACTTAGAAATATGAAAGTTAAAAATGTATTCATAAGTTATTTAAATTTGGCTTTATGAAAACTACAAAATATATCATAAAACAATTTATATGCTATTCTGAAATTGCTATCACAAAATAGAATTATTTTATTCGAAACTTATACAGCTGTTTTTCTCTGCCTTCATTTAGTATGTTAAAAATGATAAGTGTCTTTGACGTCGAAAACTAAATTATGTGATTAAAAATATTTATTATTTTTAATCTGTTTTACATTAGTGTAGTTTTTAAAGATCATTGCTTCCAAATTTATGAAAATGTTTTTTGTTTATTATGTATTAAATACAACATGAAAATATATTTTCAATAGAAATGACAAAATCTGTGGTTTCTTCATTTATCGTTTAGTTTAAAACACTTTTTTTAAATACAGTGAAATGCATTAAAGATACTAACATTATTTATTTAACCCTTTATATCCTGAATTAATTTTCCAGCTACTTTTTAGATGCTCAGAATCCTCGATTATTCCTACCAGTTTTTTTTTTTTTTTTAAAGTTTTCCTTATCTAATCATAGCATTTTTGCGATTCAATTAAGTGAAAATTTCTCATTTGAAAAACCGGTCGTAACAGATTGAAAATTCTTTAAAAGACGCTCGTCACGAAGGGGTTAAAGTGGTACTTATAAGTACAGTCAGGATAAAAAGGGATAAAAGGAAATATTAAATACCCTCTAAGAAATGTTATACTTAAACTGAATGTAAGAAATGCAACACTTAAATATTTTTTTTATTAACTTAGATTCTCAATAATGCCAAAAATTAATTGAATATAAAGCATTTAAATATCTTGTATTGTGTTTTATCGACTCAATCTGTCTGTTTTGTATTAACATAATAACATTAACCCCCTAACTGTGGGAGGTATTTTGACACCGTAAACTAAAAATAGACACAATACACCACTTTTTCCGTACTAAAATATTTGCTTTGTGTAATCGAAAATGGTCTGCCGATTAATAAAGCGAAGGTTGCGTTAAATAATTACTGGTGTGCAAAAGCTTTTAGTAACCAAACAAGCAAACTGTTCTAGCCCGAACTGAGTTCGGGCTGCACAGTTAAGGGGTTAAATATCACCGCCGCGACCTGATATATCCGTTTACTATGCTGTAGGTTTCACAGCAATACAAGGTTTGTTTAAATTAATATAATTCTGCAAATATAATGCATTTTTAAAACATCAAGTAATGATTGATATTCTCAAGGATTATACTTATATACGTAATTAAGTTTTTTATCTCAAGTTTGAAAATTTAGATTTTTTAAGCATTTAAAAAAAATTACAGAGAAAACAACATTACAAATTTGCCCTTTTGCTCGGCGGTCAGGGGGTTAATTCAGATTTAGATGTGATGTAATATTTGAACCGAGTAGTCGGCGGAATATCCGGCTTTTGTCTGAACCAGGCTTTTGCTTGGTAATAATAAAATTTGTTAGTTTTACTTTTCATTTAACCGAACTTGTATTTATGTGAATTCACGATATACATTTTTGATGTGTAAAATCAACGAGAATCTTTTATTGAAAAATAAGAGACAGTGATTTTTTAGCATGACAATCATCTGATTCGAAGAAGAATAAGTAATTTCGTTTTGGAATACTTCAGGTGTTAATCAGCGAAGAAATCACAAAAGATTTCACTATTTACAGTTGCATTTTTCATTGATTATTTCATTGTTTAATCGAGTATTCAACATATTTTTTAAAGGATCAGAGTCCATAAGCTGTGTTTTTGGTCCATGAAATAAGACTAAAATTCGATTTTGTTGTACTCACTTAATTATTTCACTTTTTAATATTAGATGGTTTATCATGTACGATTTCAACAATAGTTTTTGCATTTTGTTCGGATTTATATGACTTACACCGCTCACAGTTCGTATTATTCGTAGTTTTTGATGAAAAATATGCAATTTCTCCTGATTTTACCTCAATTATTTATATGAGCGCAATCGTGCAACACTTTTTTTTCTTTACATAGATTATAAAATACATCAATATGTACAATATACGTAAAACTAAAAGTGTTGCAAAGCTGCACTCATAGTAAAATATTAAAAAAGTAGAGTTAAGTAATTGCGTTCCACAACGTCACTAAGAGACTTTTGGGTGCAGCAACGTGTTTAAATGTGCTAAACTGAACATAACTATTGCTAATAACTGCATTCCTTCACATTAGCTATAGTTACGTTAATTTTAGCACGTTTAAACACGTTGCTGCACCCTAAAGTCTCTTAGTGACGTTGTGGAACGCAATTACTTAACTCTCCATTTTTAATATTTTACTATGAGCGCAACTTTGCAACAGTTTTATTTTTACATATATTGTACATTTTGATGTATTTTATAGTATATGTATGTAAAAAAAAATGTGTTGCACGATTGCGCTCATATAAATAATTGAGGTAAAATAGGAGAAATTGCATATTTTTCATCAAAAACTACGAATAATACGAACTGTGAGCTTGTGTAAGTCATATAAATCCGAACAAAATGCAAAAACTATTCGTGAAATCGTACAGGATAATCCTTCTAATATTAAAAAGTGAAATAATTAAGTCAGTAAAACAGAATCAAATTTTAGTCTATTTCATGGGCCAAACTCATGCAGTGATGGAACAGTGGCGCAGTGCAGAATCAATTGACATCGTTAAATTTAAATTGTACTCTTTGTCTTATTTAAGGACAGAGTTTCAGAGATTTTTTAAGGCAAAGAATACTATCAAAATTTAGTGGTGAGAATCGCCCAACTGCTGCGCCACTGTTCCATCATTGCTCATGGCTTATGAACCCTGATCCTTTGTGTTTATTTTATTTTATTTTATTTATTTATTGATTAAGTTTTTATTTCGTTACAAAATTTCTGGAAACAAATTCTGAGCTATTTATGATATTTTAAGTGGGAACGGGTAACTCTACCTTAACCGGTCTGCACGCGATAGAGATATATTAAAAAACATGCTTGAAAACTATTTTTAGCATGAGGAACAAAACAGTAAATTGAGATACTGTTTATAGAAATATGGCATTTCAAAGTACATTTTTTTCCCTATTCGACGGAATAAAAAATAGAATTTTACGATGGATAGAAATTAATAAATTTAAGAAAAATGTGAAATGGATTGGTTAAATCGCTACCTACGTGGTTATAATTTCAGCATTAGTCACGTACATGTTTTTGTTTATATTACAGATTATTATTGTTAACTAAAAACTAACTTTAATTGTTACTTTTAGACTTCTTGGCTTAATGCATAATTGAAAGACAAGCTTGAAAATGCTTTATTTGTTTTGTTTTGGACTATAGTAGACAAGCTGTAACAAAAAACAAAATTAAGGAGACAGTGGACATTAAATTCCAAATCCTAGAATTTTGAATGGTTTCTTTTAAAAATTGGCCGACTAGTTAATGACAAGCTCAAATAATCATATTCAAAATTTGGTGTTAAAATAATAAAAAGTTTTTAAAGTATTCAATTTTTAAATTTAAAATTAACAAAAAATTATCGTATTTTAAAACGCCCCATGCGCATTTCTTTTGTATAAAATAAGACAATATTTATTTATGAGGTATTTTTTATATATTTGAATGGAAGTTGGCATGAATTGTCAATGTTCGCAGAATGTATAATCAGAAAAAATATATTTTCATAATTATACCCAAGACCTCCTTATCATAGTATCAGACCTCTCAATCAGCAAGTTGCCTTTGACCGCTATACTTGTCCTGCTACTAGCGCCATCAATCGTCAGTAATAGTATTTACGACACGAAATCACACGAAATTTTTTCACAGCTCCATTTGTTCTATGCATTTGCTTATGAACTAGTAGTTTTCCTACCACTAAAATTTTATAGTAAATTTTATCTTATTAAATTGACAAGATCGTGTGATTACATGACGAAAAAAATTCTATTAAATTTTAGTGGTGAGAAAAAAGCGTAAGAGTTGGCAGCTATGCGGTAGCAGACCAGCTAGATTTTTCTATTATATTTTTGGATACCAGTTTTTTAGTAGAGACAATTTTGTTTTCTTTGATCGGAGAATTCTGGGCTTTAAAAGAACAACATTTTCTCTAAAAATATACTGGTGTTCAAAAAACCCGAAACATGGCAACTGTGCGGTAGTATCCACCAGGCGGCGATACTTTCCGGAGAAAGTCAATTAATAAGTTGGCAATTACCGCGGACATTTTCTCCGGATTGTCAAGTCTGATCTATGATAAGGGAGTCTTGATTACACCTTGTTTTTTTTCTAAAAAAGTAGCTATTTTGTTTCATATGCGCACATATTTGAACATTAAAATACTCCTGGGATACTTTTCTTCTGCTAACATTTATTCATTAATATATAGAGGATATACAGAGTAAATTTCAAAAGAATCTGATAATTAGGAATGCGCATGGAACGTTTCAAAAGTTAGAAATGTGCAAAATTTTCACTTTTGATAAAACAGCATTTTAATTTAAAAAAAAACTGTATAAATATGTAGAGTTTTAACAAAAATAAAAGATCCTATCTGTGCAAAGAAGTCTCAGAATTGAAAATTTCTTTTTGCATCAGATAAATTTGAGCATCTAGATTCGTATTTCTTCAAATACAAAAAATAAATTTTTCAATCACATTTCATGATTTTGAATGTCCACCGTCCCCTTAAATTATCATACATAAAATAATTTTTTTCTCATTCTGAGTGACACTTTTAGTAAGAAAATAGCAAATTTAATGTTGGAGATTTGCCAGTTTTAAAGTATGCAACAAAGGATTAAAGTAATCTGATTACACTTCGCTTCTCCTACTCTCGAAAACTATTCAACCTTATAATGGGCCACTGTTATCTAATGATGAATTCAAGACAAACTCAGACCTGCCAGATTTCATCAACAAAATGTCGAGCCAGAGGTGTAGTACAAATAAACAGTAACTGGTATAAAGTTTCTAAATGATTTTACTGAACTTCAATTAAGATAGTTTCAGGCCTCAAGTTTTAAAATATTCCTTGTTTGTAGAAAATACGTTGTTTACAAATAACGTATTTCACATTATCGTGTATTTGTACAAAACTTTAGGTAAATGCGAAATGCAGATTCTCATAGCAATGCCATATTTTACTATTTAAATGTCTAGCCACTGATGCGGCACGAACAAATAGAGGCATCAGAATAGAGCTTTTAAAGCCTGTTTCATTCAACTAGATATTTCGTTAAATTATTGTTCCTTTATCGCTTTCCTAGTTCACCTACGTCACGTGTATATGGCTTACCAAGAGCTTACTGCGTTTTATCGTATATTTGCATGTAATATGAGATGCATGCGAAATAATGTTTTTATATGAAATACTATATATGGATACAAAAGATTTTTTTTTTAATAGGAAGAAAAGGAGAAATGAGATATATGTTTCTATTAATTTTAATACAACAGTTTAATATAATAATATTTTTTTGACACCGAAAAAAATTTAAAGAAACATTATTACAGTAATACACTGGTCGAGTATAATTTTTAACACTTTCGAACATAGTTAAAGAGTGCTTATGAATTGGGCTTGTCTGTCTGTCTGTCTGTCCGTGCTCAATCTCGCGTAACGGTGTCCGGATAGTCATGTAATTGAAATATGTTATTGAGGTTTACTATAGTACGTATGTTCGGTATTGAAAATGAAGTGTGTAGCATTTATAAATTTTTTTTTACAGGGGCACTCAAATGAATGCCGTTATATTACGGTCTACGGGGGAAAATTATTTGCGGTGCATTTTAATGATGTGACAATGTTTCAAATATATTGAAATTTATATACGTCACTGAAATACACTAAAAGATATTTACTATCGAGCATAGTACGTCTAGCACTTATACTTTTTTTACAGGGGCACTCAAAATAATGCCGTTACATTACGCTCTACGGGGGAAAATTATTTGCAGTGCATTTTAATGATGTGGCAATGTTTCAAATATATTGAAATTGGTATACATAACTGAAATACACTACAAGATGCTTACTATCGAACATGGTACGTCTAGCACTTATAATTAGTTTACAGGGAAACTGAAAAAATTCCATTACATTATGGTTTAATGTGGAAAATTGTTTGCGGCGCATTTTAATCATGTTACACTATTACAAAATAAAATTGTTATAAATTTCTGAGATGCACCAAGACATGCTTTCTGTAGAATATGGAGTGTAAAGCATTTTTCTTTCATATACTGTGCCACACAAAAGTATTCTTTTACATAATGGTCTATGGGAAAAAACTGTTTGCAGCATATTTTAATTATATTACGCCATTTCAAATCAAATGAAATTGATATACATTATTGAGGTTTACTAAAATATACTTGTTATGTGCATAGCATTTATCGTTCATTTACAGGGACACACAAAATATTTCGGGTACAGTGCTGTGTCCAAAGTATTGTTTATAAGCCATAATTGGAAGTGGGATTTTAGTAAGGTATGCGTTTAACTAAATTTTTGAATTCTTTGAGGCATGTATAAATGTTACAGATCATATACAGGGCTACACAAAAAAATCGTAAGCATTACGGTGCATCAGCGTAAATTGATTATAATGGGTTTTAATCGAGTTATGCAGTTTGAACGTGAAATATCTTTAGTATACCAAGAAAGATTTGTAGAATATAAATAAAGGCATATGCAGGGCCACACAAAGAACTGAATACATGACTGCTTATGTATGATAATTTCTGGAAGTGTGATTTCAGCGTGTATTTGCCTGAATTAAACTACAGCTTAATATGTGACGTATATAAAAAGCTTAAGGTAATATACAGAACTACACTGTAAAAAATGACCAGTGTTTCTTATTTTATGAAAATATGCTATAACCACGAACGAAAATATAATATAATCTGCTGAGTTATCCGAAATTTCAAATAGCGTGTTACATTGTCTTTTGAATCCCCAGAAACGAATACTTTTTCAAAATTTAAGGAATAATTTATAAAAACAAATTATTTTTAGCTGCCCGAATTTTTCAGAAACGTTTTCGAAGGGTTTTTATATTGTATTAATGAGTGTCCTCAGGCTGGAATACCTGTATTTCGAATGTTATCCATTCTCAAGTAAACGTATTCAGGCGTATAAGTTAATTTATACATAAAAGAGTAAAGAAATAATCTTAATTTTAATGTTATTGTTAACGCTGTTAATTTTGCATGTTTGACTGTTAAAATTTTTTTTAGCATGAAAATGTTTACTTGAGAATGGATAGCATTCGAAAAACAGGTATTCCAGGCTGAGGACACTCATTAATACACTATAAAAACCCTTCGGAAACGTTTCCGAAAAATTCGGGCAGCTAAAAATAATTTGTTTTTATAAATTACTCTTTAAATTTTGAAAATGTATTCGTTTCTGGGGATTCAAAAGGCAATGTAACATGCTATTTGAAATTTCGGATAACTCAGAAGATTATGTTATATTTTCGTTCGTGGTTATAGCATATTTTCATAAAATAAGAAACATTGGTCATTTTTTACAGTGTATATAAAATAATTCAAGTATGTTTCCGTCTATTGGTAGAAACTGCTGAAGATGAATTTCCAACTGTGTTATGCGTTTTATTACTAAACTAAATTGTAGCATACTATATAGTATATACAGATAGTATATAAATTATATACAGGACTGCAGAAAAGAATTGGAGTACTTTTCCGGCTGTGGATGGTAATTGCTGAAATCTGGTTTTCAAATGTGTTTTTTGTTTTTCTGAAATGTTTAATCTTATTTACCTTATTAAACAGCGATGGTTTGTTAAAGTATTCTGTTAGTGTTGGAAAGTGTTTCGTAATCTATGCTTGGTGCATGATTTTTCTTTCTTGTTATATTTTAATGGCATTAGAAATTACTTTTGATAACTTGTGCAATAGATATTTATCCACTTATGTATACCACTTTGCTGTAAAGTGCATTTATTTCATTTAAAATGTTAAACCACCTTATTAATTCTTTATTAATTGCGGCTATTTAGGTCTTAGGTATGGTATACACTCAATTTGCTGATTTATTTACAGCATAGAATGAAAATGTATATAAAGACAGACTAACATAATTACCACTTTAATTTATATTTCATAAAAATAAGCGAAAGTTGATATTTTTTTAATCTTAAGATAGACATAGGAACTTCAATAAAAATTGCAGAGTAAATTTACTGCTGCATTTACATTTATTGAATTAGGTTCCAACTCATTTATTATTTTTCTTTTAATTTGATATATAAATCGCCAATTTACATTGTCGATTTATGTTACAGTCTTTTTATCAATTCTGCATATTGCTAAAAATAATAGTTCTGAAATTATAAAATACAGTAAAAATTTATACAAGTTTACCTTCTATTCAAACGTAGTAACTCTCACCACTCTTACCAAATAGTAATCTCTGTTGAAGTTTTCTAGCAATTTTATACGATTCAAAGCGAAGATTATTGTTTGCAAAGAGTGGGAGAAAGAGCGTAGACATACACATTTAGGGAGAAAGCTTCGCCACTGAGCTATATTAGAGATGCCAATCTCCCACTAATCTTCCGTAATATGTGATTTAATTTGACCCAGTTTAGCAACGTTTCGAACAAGAACATATATTTGATGTATTATTATTTATTTAATTATAGATTTTCCTCAGGAATATATTTAATTTAATTTCTTTAAAAAAAATTCCGGTTCAAATTAACCTACATATTACGGAAGATTAATGAGAGTTTGGCACCTGTGCTATACCGTATTTACACGTTTATAATGCCTATAGTAAAGAATTTTCCTCATTTTACTGAAAATAATCAGAGGTCATGTATTTCTCAGGCCTCCCAAATAACCCCACTCTAACAGTTTAATTTGTAAGGAAATTTTTATTCACAGGATATAAAATATTCTCAAGAGTAGCGCCGAACTGTAAATTGGCAATCTGGAGTATCATAATTTTACGAACATTTAGAAATTCTGAAGGCTTTTCTTACATGAGAATGTAATAATTCTCTGCATGAGTGAGACCATCTGGTATCTACTCAACTTTCACTTGAGATACAATGAAAAAGTCTGAAGATATACACCGCTGAGAGGGGCAAAATCGAGGAATAGAAACGACCTGTACTGTCGTTGGAGTCCTCCGTTGCCGCTAGCGAGGCGTGCAGAATCCCGAATCCTGATTTCGTTGAGGTGAAGTGTTACCGTCGAAATAAGCCGTCCCGGAACGCAAAGAACTTTACTTTAACATTGAAAGACCAACGCACGGGCAGAATATCATTCTGCCGACAGACTATTATTACTTAGTCTTTTTGTAATCTTCTCATGCTTTTATTTCTTCTAATTGTTTAGTTGTACTGTCTGTAGTTGTGACTGCAATTAATCCCTTCAGGGGCAAAGTAGTCTTGTAGCTAAAATATTGAAATGATTGATTGATACCAGGAGTCACGAACGAATTTATTTTAAAATAAGTAAAAGCTTTTCCTCATGTATCTTATAAATTCGAAATTTCATTATAAAATTGTGGTGTCATTGTGGCATTTTCGGATTAAAATTAAGTGGTATATATAATATACTGGTGCCCTTCAAGGGGTTAAAAAGCTTAAAAAAAACCATCCGGATCCTGTCAATTACATCACTACGTTACACTATTCTTTGATACGGAAAAAGTTGTTTAAAAATGTTAGACCAAAAATGCAAAGAGCAGATTATTGCAAATATAAATACTGTATCAGTGCTTATTCAGAAAAAAAAC
This sequence comes from Maratus michaelseni, assembly GCA_963931845.1. Lineage (NCBI taxonomy): Eukaryota > Metazoa > Arthropoda > Arachnida > Araneae > Salticidae > Maratus > Maratus michaelseni. The sequence goes on along the minus strand of OZ007598.1, from coordinate 109,989,737 downwards.
AATGCCTTAATTTACATCATCGTATTCATTCATGTATATAACTCCTCTTTATATAAATACGGTAAAATTAGTATGCGGGTGTGTGTGTGAATATAAAAATTGGTAGCAATATTCCTTGTCTTAGAATATCACACGCCGTTATTATAAATGAAATAAAATTCAGATAAATTAAGTATAATTTTATTCTGATAATGATCTTTACATGGTTAAAACAAATTCGTTAATATCACCATGAAAAGGAAACAAAACAGAGTAGTGTTACTTTATCAATCAATATTTATATCTAGTTATACTATTGTATTTTGATGGAGGGGAAGTATATATTTCCTCTTTGTAGTTTATTCCAACTAACCACATTGATATTTCAAGTACATTTTTACTAATAAATCAGCCATAGATAATAAAAACAATCTGATATTTTTTCTTCTTATTTTTTTTTATTTATTATTACATATTTTTCTATAAGTATTGTTTCTATATTATTAATAACGAGTCTAAAAGATATAAAATAGTTAACATTTTTGAATTTTTAGTTTTGCGTTTTAAATAACGCAGACTCAGACAAAAGTATTCAATAGTTTAAAATAAATTTAATTTGCAAAAACATTTTGATTTATACATGTTCTCATTATAAAAATACCTAAGTTCCACTTATACATTGTTAAATAATTACTGGCTGATGTGTTTTAAAGTATGCATTTCACATACATCACGAAAAAATCGAGTAGATTCAATACCACCAGATTCAGCAGCTGCAACACTAACCAGATAAATAATAGTATTTAAAACACCTTTAAAGTATACTTTTTTAGTATCGAGGTTTCTTTTGAACCGCAGTCGGCTGGAAATCATCCTATGAATCCGGGTCGAGCGCCGATTGAATCTCTTCCTCCGCCAGCGTCGGTTTTAAACTGAGGCCTGCTTTAACCACCTGCGGTACATTTGAATAATCTCTGAGTATAGAAACAAACTGATAGCTCGGATTAGTTTGAGGACGTTTATATGTACTAATGTTACCATTTTCTTCTAAATAAATCTTATCAAATCTTACCGCGATTGCACAACATACTGGACCCAACCAGTCCTGCTTGATTTGAAATTAGATAATTAGATGTACAAACAACGCGTTTAGGCCGAATTTTCATGCTTGAACCCTTAATCTCAGCTATAAATGGATATCGATCAGCCCAAAATTTCAGATAATGCCCTAACCAACTGGCATGAAAAGGTTCAACATCAGATAACAAAACGGGTTTTGCATTAGATAACCGTCCTACGACTTATTCAACGTTTTTTTATACAAACTATGTTTAAAAACAACGTATACATTGAATAAGCGGTGGGACGGATATGGTAATGAAAAAACCGTAAATCGTAAAAATCGTAATAAAAACGAACCTTTGTGCTTGTTGATTGACTGGAATTCCAGTTCAATCCGGAATGCCGGAATGGCCACTTTAGTCGTGCTCGTTTTAGTATTTTCGATCTGAATTCTTATAGAGCATAGGACTTTTTCTTTTTTAGATCCATTGCAAATCTCCAGCAGTTATCATGCAATTTTCTTGGCAAGATGGATTGCAGTAATGTTGAACGCTTACGAAAAATTGTTGTGTCAGAGACTTACAACTGATAATAATGCATGTAAAGTCTCATAATCAGGGCCTGACTAATACAGGGGCATGCGGGAAGCAGCCCCCCCATTCGAGGGGGGCCCATGGGAGTAATTAGGATTTTTGTTAAGAGGGTGTCAAATGATTAAAATTGGCCTAAAGTGACCAAAATTCTTTTTGACCAAAAACATTTTCAAAGATTTAGGAAGAGCTTCCTGTACCCCATGTCCCTTTCCAAAAAAATATTCCTGTCATCCAATCCATAATTTTTTCTACTAGTTTCCTACTAGTATGTTTCTTAAAGTTGTGACCATCTTTCTTGTGAAGCCCTGTATATTTATGTGAACAGTACCTGGTGCAAAATTTATGTATATATATGTATTGGTATGAAGTTTAGTACTAGTCATTTCAGCATAATTCATGAACAGTTTCTATAGATAGATAGAAGGGGAAGCTCCAGAAAGATCTTGCCCCGGGCCCCTAGATAGTCTAAGTCGGGCCCTGCTCAGAATTCATGTTAACATGTTTTGAAATGATATACATAAAAACTGTATGCAGTAACGTACCATGTGTTTATTGGTGAGAATCTCCTAGTCCCACTTTATGACTTATAAATACTTTTTTAAAAAATCTAACAAGAATCGTCCTAGAAAAAAATACTCAAACAAATGGTGTTCTTTAAAATTGGATATGAAAATAAACTGATACAAATATAGTCAAAGTTAAAAAACTTTTACGCGGAAAAAGTGTTTGCTCAGCTTATCTAGATACTTCGTTCCAGAATCCCATTCGTTACCCTAAATGTTTGTTAATCAACAAATGAGGTGCGCTCGTACCATAGCTAGTTATATAAATATTCATATCTTGATTTTTAATTGTGTGAAATGAATTGTATCCTCTGCAGATTAATTTCTGTAATAAAATAAATATCTCGGTCGCTTGACGATTAAACCTCGTAAGCTCCTATAACAAGAAATCACCGATTTAATTTTTTTTTCAAATTTCTTAATAAATGTTTTTGTTAATATCTCCTAAAGTTTTGATTCGATTTTCATAAAATTTGAAATGTCTCGACAACATTCCGAAAAGATAATGTATCTTAAATTTCAAACCATTCTGTTGGGTAGATTTTGCATTGTTATATGCGGACGGACGGACAGACAGACGGACGGACGGACCAGACGACGACAATAGGTGCTACGTATTTATATAATTACGAACGCACCTAAAAACGTATTCTGTCTAATTAAAATATAACGCCGCTTCATTTTGGTACCATGTATACGATATAAAACCCATATTCGTTAGACTTATTTTCGTTAGTCGATGTATAAATGTACTAAAATGATCTTTGTTAGTTGAGGTATCACTGTATATATTAAAATGGATAATAAACTGAAACCTAAATTTATCAAATTAAAAAAATGTATTTAAAATAAAAAGAACCCATAATTTAAATGAAAATACTCATTTTGTCTTATATCTTTCTCGCTAATTATATTTATCTTTATCTTTCAAACTGCTTTTTTTAGGTGCGTTCGTAATTATATAAATACATAGCACCTATTGTCGTCGCTTGGTCCGTCCGTCTGTCCGTCCGTCTGTCTGTCCGTCTGTCTGTCCGTCTGTCCGTCCGTCCGCATATAACAACGCAAAAACTACCCAACACCGAATGGTTTGGAATTTAAGATATATTATCTTTGCAGAATTTTGTCGAGACATTTCAATTTTTTAAAAAATCGAATCAAAACTTTTGGAGATATTAATAAAAATATTTATTAAGAAATTTGAATTAAAAGAAAAAAAATCGGTGCTTTCTTGTTAGAGGAGCTTCCGAGGTTGAATCGTCAAGCGACCGAGATACTTATTTTATGACAGAAATTAATCTGCAGACGATAGAATTCATTTCACAGAATTAAAAATCATCAAGATCTGAATATTTATGTAACTAGCTATAGTACGAACGCACCTCGTTTGTCACGTTTGACGTACAATTTCCAACTTGTTTATTTCTGAGATACACGTAATATTTTACGATTTTTTCTACGACAATGCTAAAAAAACTATTCAATTGTACATGTGTCTGCGTTGTACAGTATTAAAACACAGGGAAAACAAATAAATATCTGAAGAAAACAATAAATCATCTTCATGTGGTTTTGAAAGATGCAGTAATAAATTTTAAACGTTTAGACATTTTTTGAGTAATTTCCTTTAGTTTAGAGTTTTAAAAAGATTTTTTGTCGGTACACGAATGCGAACAGCTGAAATTGTTTTTAATCCATCAATAATGCAATAGTTATTTCTGAAGAAAAATAAATATATTTCATAAGAGTAATTAATTAATTTTAAATCCTATTCCAAGATATTGTTAGCATTAAAGATGATTTAAGATGCAAATTCCTGATTGTTATTGTTTTAAAATTTAAATCGAACATAAGTAAAAACACTCAATCAACATTGAAAAAATACGAAGTATTTTGTTTTAAACTAGTGGACCCGGCGTTTCCCGGCCCGTGATAATAACTGAACTACAAATTTGTATTATTTTATATCGTCAACCAGATTTTGTATGAATTTGTATTTTTAAGTGAAAAATTCACAAAAAAATATTGCTATTTAGTGGTAAAAGTACTCGTAAGAAGACATTTTCTTGTTTTTTAACGTACATTTGGATACCTTTAGTATTAGGAAATAGATGACAGCACTACCGATTCAATCAGAAGGTCTATTTCAAATTTATCTCTCCTCTCCGTTTCAAAAAATAATATTGACTCTCTATGTATTTTCTTTTAATGTTTTATAAACTATAACCTAAAAGTTTTTTCTAGTCGATATATAAAGGACCGTGATGTCATCTCCGTGACGTCATTTTGCGAACGCTGACGTCATTTTGCGAATGGCAACAGTTGAAGATGAAATTTCGGTTTTGCGATTTTTGCTAATGCAATTTTTTTAATTTTTAAACATCGCACATTGTCAATTTTTACACCGCTATATTGGGGAAAAAAAACTACTTTAAAATGCAATTTGTTTAAAAACTGTATCCCAATTTACTCATTTTTCATAACATTTAAATTAATTTTCAAGCATGATTAAAAAAAACAACATCTATCTCTATCGCTTGCAGACGATTACAAAATATTAATCCGTTTGTATTTTAAACATTATAAAAAGTTCATCATTTGTTTTTAGCTAATATTCAATAACGAAATTAAAACATCATTAAGCAAGGAATAAAATAGTACCAATAAAACACAAATTTAACAGACATGCAATACACTTAAAACCGCTGCAATTATCAGAAAAAAAAGCTGCTGTAGATAGCGAAATTTTTAGCGATTTCTTCGGCTATTAACTTCTGGCACGAGGTCAATGCGAAATGACTGCTTTTAATAAATTTCAAAATTTTATTTGAATATATAATTGACATATTTCATAAAAACATACACTTTGGCATTGTTAGGGGGCAATCTAAGAAAAATTATTAAATGTAAAAAATCTATACAGTTTTCAGTAAAAAAATAAATGATTTTCACGTTTATGCTCTATCCCGGGAAGCCCGAGTTCGATGCCCTAGTATTACTTAAAGTTATAGATTATGAAGGCATTTTTTTTAAAATTTAAACACAGAGTGATTCATAAGTAAGTATACAACTTCCAGATGCTGTAAAACGGGAACAGTTTAAGGCACATTCCCCAAATGCAAGCCGTAAGGTAGGTATACTCATAAAGTTTTTTTTTTTTCCCGCTGCTGTGCGAAGGGACTTAGGCGACAGCTAGCGTGTCATGCGAATATCTGTAGAAATGGCTGCGTCTGCAGTGGAAAAGGCATTTTGTGTTCCTTTATTGAGCAAAATGGAATCTGCCACCATTGTGCAACGACATTTTCGAACACGAATTGGAAAAGAACCTTTAACTAGAAAATCCATTTATCATTAGTTTAAAATTTTTGAAACTACGGGCTGTTTGTGCAAAGTGGATTGAAATGGATTGCCGGTTTAGTGTGTGTCATGTGACTAAGGATGCATACATAGATTTTTTAAAACAATCATAAATGCATCATAAATGGCATATTCTTACAGAACTTTGTATTTGCTCTTCGCACCTGGGTTACAATAGCGAATAGGCAAGATATCTATAGAATTATTTTTCGGCAGGACAATTGTTATCCCCTCACGACATTTAGTCACGGTTTCCGAATTGCGAAATTGATATTTTTATAGTAATTTGTAAAGAAAGCATAGACGCAGGTTGAAAAATCGTAAAATCATGGTAATTATGCTTTACACAGGTGTATCATGGATATAAAAGCTAAGGGGTGGGGGGAACGGACTACACGCATTATTACAAACTATCTGACTGCGTTCTAATGCACACAAACGTGTTCGAACGTTTAGTCTGACGTTGGAAAAACACATTAAAAAGAAATACTTATGAAATATAATTCCATTATAAACATTGAACAGAAAGCTATCACAGTTACATAAATCTTGGAATACAAAAATCGTATTGAGATCTATGACATGTCAGATCAACGCAAAGATTTCGAGAGGTTAGCCATTTGAATGAATTCCTAATTAGTATTTATAATTTTATCAAGTACAACCATGCCAGTGCTGCAATTAAAATACATAATATTTTTTCTTATGTTATTAAAGCGGCCAGCCACATAAGGCGAAGCCCGCTTTATCACACGAACGAAGAAAAATCCGTTTTTTTTAATTAAAATATCTTTTTACTATTGTTTTGTAATATTATTTTTGCTTACAACTTTTCTTGGTGTTAAAGCAATATTCAGATAATCTTATACTATAAAACGGTTAATTCATGATTATCGAAGAAACGGCTCTAACGTTTTTCATGAGAATGACGCATTATGTTTTTTTATTTTTATTTTTATTTTTATTTTTTTATTTTTTGTGGGGGGTCTAGAAATCGATCTATTTGGATGTCATACCCAGAGAAATAATTTTCATTCAATGTCCAGTTTTCTGTGGGTAAAGCATTGGAGAAAACATTAAAAAATGTACAAGAATTGCAAAAATTGGAATATAAAGGTATTACAAACAATACGTGGAATGCAAAATGCAAAATAAAAATATTGTAAATAGTATCCGATATATGAAATGGAAAAAAATATATTATTTTATATCCGCTTTTCGTCCATGTAAAATGACTAATGTTTTGCTTAATTGGATTCATAACCAAGATTAGCATCAAACAACGCAGTGATGCGTCAAGAATATACAATTTTATCTATATGAGAGTTAAAGAATGGTGTAAAAATTAGATTATTCTTATTATTGTTGTTGTTGATACAAAATCTACGCTAATTGGCTTTGAAAATAAAATTGAATTCTTGTCCCCATTATTTTAGAGGCTTTGTCTAGAATCTCTGCTGCCGGGCTTTACTCGTTATTTTATTTGAATATTCTTTACAATGCATGTGAAACTAAATACGACTAGATTCATGCAATTAATTGTTTTGGTGTCATTATTAAAACTAGGAATTATAAAAAAGACTCTAGTTTACCCACGCGCTCATCAAATCTGCAAATGTTCAACTAACTGCAATAAAATCCATGTAACAGTGCCTCTAGTTGACTTACAGACATAAAATTAGCGCATGTACAACTGAATATGCCTTAAATCCATGCGACTATTTTTGGAAGGCATTATTAAAGATAGAATTTTTAAAAATGACTCTAGTTGACGACAGACATCAAACCAAGATATGTGTAACTATCTACAAGTACCAAAATCCATGCAATTATTTTTTGGGACATTATTAAAGATAGAATTTTTAAAAATGACTCTAGTTGACGACAGACATCAAATCAAGATATGTGTAACTATCTACAAGTACCAAAATCCATGTAATTATTTTTTGGGACATTATTAAAGATAGAATTTTAAAAAATGACTCTAGTTGGCGACAGACATCAAATCAAGATCTGTGTAACTACAAGTACCAAAATCCATGTAATTATTTTTTGGGACATTATTAAAGATAGAATTTTAAAAAATGACTCTAGTTGGCGACAGACATCAAATCAAGATCTGTGTAACTACAAGTACCAAAATCCATGTAATTATTTTTTGGGACATTATTAAAGATAGAATTTTAAAAAATGACTCTAGTTGGCGACAGACATCAAATCAAGATCTGTGTAACTACAAGTACCAAAATCCATGCAATTATTTTTTGGGGCATTATTAAAGATAGAATTTTTAAAAATGACTCTAGTTGACGACAGACATCAAATCAAGATATGTGTAACTATCTACAAGTACCAAAATCCATGTAATTATTTTTTGGGACATTATTAAAGATAGAATTTTAAAAAATGACTCTAGTTGGCGACAGACATCAAATCAAGATCTGTGTAACTACAAGTACCAAAATCCATGTAATTATTTTTTGGGACATTATTAAAGATAGAATTTTAAAAAATGACTCTAGTTGGCGACAGACATCAAATCAAGATCTGTGTAACTACAAGTACCAAAATCCATGCAATTATTTTTGGGACATTATTAAAGATAGAATTTTTAAAAATGACTCTAGTTGACGACAGACATCAAATCAAGATATGTGTAACTATCTACAAGTACCAAAATCCATGTAATTATTTTTTGGGACATTATTAAAGATAGAATTTTAAAAAATGACTCTAGTTGGCGACAGACATCAAATCAAGATCTGTGTAACTACAAGTACCAAAATCCATGTAATTATTTTTTGGGACATTATTAAAGATAGAATTCTGGAAAATGCTAACTTTTATGCTAAATTTTGTTACTACTATTTTTCAAAATAAGAAATTGCTTTATATATCGTAGAAAATCTACGATTAAACGAGTCAAATTTTCCTTTCCAAGGTAGTGGTAATAAGGAGTGTAAAAGTTGGCAGCTACACCCTTGTTATCTTATAAACATCAAAACAGAAAATGTGAAAATAAAAGTGCATAAATTTATGCAATGTTTGGAGTTGTTAAAGATAAAGTTTTTTAAAACGGCTCTGTTTGACTTACAGACATCATGGAATCAGCGAATGCACAACTAAATGTGCATAAATCTTTGCTACTTTCTTTAAGGCATTATTAAGGCTGTTCTCAAATCCAAAGCAGCTACTTTCTGACACATTTCTTAATTCATTTTTGTTTGGAAACGCATGAAATGGGTATGTGGTCTTACTAAAAAGTATGTAATCGAAAGACGTTTTCCATTTTTGGTAGAGGCGTAAGATATTTCAGAAAATACCATCTAAGTCGACATTTTGAACCGAATTCCCGCCGCGACAACGCAAGAGAAGGGAAAAATTTGTCGTCACGTGACAAGAATCACTTATACTAACTCGATAAGTAATTTATTTATAAACAAATGAAAAACGCAATTCGATTCCAAATCGCTTCAATAATCAGACTTGCCAATTTAATGCCTTTACGTTTAAAAAAATGAATCAGTAAAAGCGACAAAAATTTCGCGTTGTTGAGCAGGGAATTTGAGAACCACCTTAAAGACAGAATTCTTAAAAATGTCTGCCGTGCACTTATAGATATCAAATCACCAAAACGGAGATTGATGCACATAATTCAAACCTCCTGCATCGACTAGTTATATAATACATCGAATCGATTATATAAAACTGTCGCTAGAAATGGCAAACATTTTAAAAACATAGTACATTAAATGTAAAATATATATTAAATAAACCATTAGTTTCGAATTTTTATCTGTTTTTTTTAAATAAAAGTCATCGGCTTTCTGCCATGTAGTATGGGCGACACTGTAGAAAAATGATTTTGTAAATGTGTAAAAAAAAATATTCACGTTCGGAAAGGAGGAAATTAGAAAATTTTAATATCAAGCACTTTTAACAGATTAATGACTGAATTATTTTCCCCTTTAAAATTTTTACTATGAATCAAATTGAATTCATACTATTGTTTTGTAATAGTTATAACCAGTTAAATGAAAAAGCATTATAACCTGATTACAGAAGAAAGTCGCCGTTCGTGATATCATCATCGTCATCTTTTTAAAACAGGATACATTACCAGGTTTTAAGAGGCTGTGAAATCAGAACGGGGGTTGGTGAGTGTAGCGAGCAGGGGGCAGAGCCCCCTAGTTTAATAAGATTTTGTTTCTACAATGAAAGCTTAAAATAAGGAGTTCTTATTTTCTAAAAAAAATCGTTTGTATATTCCGGTGTCAGTCAGTAATTTCTCATTTTACGAACAGTTTTTGCCTGTGCCGGAAAGGGTTAAAGGGTAAAGGTACCATAAGGTAAACTTTTTAATAAACATACTTACTAGTTTCGTACATACAAGCGGTGACATTCTTAAATTCAGTGATGATAAAAAAAAATATTTTTACTGATATTGAGTATGTCACAAATTCTTCTAAATTATCTATAGAGATCCAGGTAAATGAACGTCGATATATCTTATTATGAATATTACGTTTTATAAAAACATTCTAAATTAAGTTATGAACAAAATTCCAGGATAATTGAAAGTAGATATGTCTTAAATTGTAAATTGTAACTGTAATGTCTATTCTAAATTAAATTATCACAGCCCAACAATCATTTTGGTGCCTCGAATATTACACCTGTTTTTCCGGTACATGTCTCGTTGAATACAAAAATGGCACCAGTTTTTACCTGTCAGCTCTAGTTTTTTTTTATATATATAGATCATAAGCCATATACCATGTTTTCCCATTTTTGCACATTGAAAATCAAGGTACTTTAGTGTAATGTTTAAAATTATCCTCTTGTAAGAATGAAATATCAAAGGAAATGTGTAGCATGAATCATTAAATATTAGTTGTTAATACTAGATGTTACCATACTTATTTGATATAAAAAACATGAAATTTTCCAGTTCACCCTCAAGAGACTACTTTTGTATGCAATATACGATGATTTTTAATTTTTGCCCATTGTAAATCAAGGTACTTTAATGTAATGTTTAAATTATCATCTTGTAAGCGCGAAATATTAAAAGAAATGTGCAGCATGGAACATAAAATATTAGTTGTTAATACTAGATGTTAACATACATATTTCATATATAAAAAATGAGGATTTTTTATACAAATTTTCCAGTTAACCCTCAAGAGGCTACTTTTATAAGACTTTCGAGAATGTGTTCTCCCAGGGCAATCCCGCGCTATATTCCAACAATACTGCCATTAAGTGTTCATCCCATCATCCTTGTTATCTAGTTTCCTTTGTTTTTATGTCTTGGTGAAACTTTACTCTTTGCTTAAGTCACCAAGATTATCTTATCTAAGTGGCTGTGCTGATAATGCATTTAAACACTCATATTACAACTGAGTTTGTTGAAATTAAAGAGCATACTCTCTACTAATTGGTATCTGATTCTATTTCATTCATTGATGGCATGACATGTAGTAATTTATAAGTTGTGTTATCTCTGAACCATCAACATTTACTGCTTTAAGCTTTTCCATTCTAATTCCAGATACCTTATGATGTATTCAAAGCATGAACTGTCTTTATTCAAAGCTTCTAAAAATTGTTTCATCAGGACCAGCTTTATAAATAGTGATAGAAGTATGATTCTATATTGTGCCACTAAAAGTTCATTGATCACATTTTGTACTCCAGCCACTATATGTTCCCTCGGAAGCCAATCTTTCCTTGTTCAATGTTCTAGTCTGGCTTTTAAAATTCAACCATATTTAAAACACTAGATCTGATACGGTAAATCCAAAGGTATTTTATGAGTCAGTGCCGCAAACAACACCTAATAAACCCCCCAAACCAAGGCACAGTTAATTTTAATTTTTGACCTGTGTTATGAATAAAGTTCCAGGATATATGAAAAACAATATATATTTAGTGTGCGCAATTGTATTTTATTAATATATTCTAAGAAACCAAATTATTCATAGAAGTGGTATTACTAGACTTCCATAAATGTAAAAATTGAAAAAATAATAAGTATACTAGCAAATGTTTAACAAACTATAAATGTGTTTTAATATTTAGATTTTCAAACTTAAATGTATCTATGAGATTGAAATTAAGTGAAATATTCTTTTGGGAGTTTTTAAAACAATAATACATTTCAGAGATTGAAATGGTTCTAAACTTCACAATCTCTAAACATCCATGAGAAATAAATGTCGATAGATCTTTTAATTTTTGAATTCCATTTCATAAAGATATTCTAAATTAAATTATGAACAAAGTTTCAGCATAATGAAAGCCGTAATATCTTAAAACGTGCATTACATTTCATATAGATATTCTATACATTTCATATAGATATTCTAAATTAAATTATGAACGAAATTTCAGGATAAATAAAAATCAATATATATTAGCATGCGCATTAAATTTAATAAACATATTGTACTAAACTGATTATTTAACCAAAATAAACCGGCATTGTTAAACATGTATAAATATACAAATTGAATACCCGATATGTTATGCAGAATGGGAGTGAGTAAGTGATTGAATTTTGTTAAGCATCAGCCAGAATTGGCCACATTGTTGTAGGAGGAATACTTACACTAGGACTCTTGAAGGGAAAATGACCTGATTTATCGTTCTCGTAACTTGGCACAGTTACTCCGCCCAGACCACTCTTGTATCGAACCCGGGACTATCTGCTGAAGCTCCTTTTATTGAGGCCAACATGCTAACCACTCGGCTGATTGAGCCCTCTGATGTAGCAAAGGATATCCTATGTATCATATGTACAGTGTGTACTAAGTGCGATTCGTAACTCCTTTGCAAAACTTTAAGGGGTGATAGAACAGGCCTAGACAAGCTGAAAATACCAGACAATGCATAATCGAAACTCAAGCAGTGAAACACCGCAGGGCGCTAACAGATTGTAAAGGGAACCCTGTTTACTACACAATACGGACTTTCAGAGCACTCATATCCGCAGCACCATCCGTCTTTTCCTGATTAGTAAAATCAGCCATCCTTTTTGCACGATAGGTATGACGAAGTGCGTGGAAAAATCAGAGCTTTGCGTCTTTAATGACAGCGCCATCTAGCGGTTAGCCGCTTGCGATACAGTCATGCATTGTACGTCGAAAATGTCTTGTTTAGATGTATTCTGTTACCCCTTAAACTTTTGCCCATAAGTTCTGATTCACCTTCAACTTCACTGAATGAAATCTGGTCCAATTTAAGACACAGCCCCTACCCCACTCTCTTGAGCTACTTACTTTGTAATTTCTTTATTTCTTCTTCTGATTTTCATCCATATTAGTATTCTTGTGAATAACATTTTTCTAGATAAATAAAATCACTAATCATTTGTTAGACATTGAGTAAAAAAACAGCGTTCTCTCCACAATCAGAAATCGTCTTGTAGCGCTTCACTACTTCAATTACGACCATGCATTGTATGGTGTTTTGAGTTTGTCTAGGCGTATTCTAACACTCTTTAATGTTTTGCCAAATGCGAATTACCCGGTATATACTATACGGTATAAGACACATTCAAATGTTGAAGATACGGAAAATGCATTTTGATGGTTAGTGTTTAAATTAACAATTCTATTTAAACTTAAATTCTTTATCTGGGTAAAATTAAAAAAGCGAATAAAGTTCCAGGAGTAAAGAAAAATTACATATCGTAGTAAGTACGTTACATTTGAAAAGACATTTGATAAAGGTAAAATTTTTGCGGAATTAAACATAAAAGAAAAATCATGCGTCAAGCATAGATTATGAAACACAGTATAATATGGTGGAAGATGATTTTGGAAAACGCATAGCTAATTTAAAAACCCAATGCCAAAAATTACCGTTAATAGTCGGAAAAGTATCCGAATTATTTTTTGCAGACCTGTATAGGATTTATAGATTTGTATATACAATAATATATTACTTAGTATTTTAAATTTTACAACAGTTAGGAAACGCCTAGCACAATTGAAAGTGTCCCTACAGCAAATTCTGCATATAAACGGAAATGTACTGGAAAACTTTTGTGCAGGCCTGTATAGAATGTATAGAATTTATATACACTAAATATGCAAAAAATGAGTAAAAACGTACGTCACAAGTGAAAACCCCCTTTCAGCAATTGTTATTACTAGGGCTTTACAAATTTGATAAAATCTGGTAGCCAGCAAAAATTTCTAGTCGCCAGTAAAAAAATATTGTTTTTGTTGCCATTGTTTTTCAAAAAACACAAAAATTTTCTATGAATTAAAAAAGTAAAAAGAAAAGAAAAAGAAGCAGAGGTTAGAATTATTAGTTGCAGAGTTTAGAACAATACATATTTATACTAACATGTAAACTAAGAACACACTAACATTTAAGACATATAAACCAAGTTTTCTAATGAAACTTAAAATTATATATCTCTGAAAACAAAATACTGTAAAGGATGAATTAACCGGCAGGTTCGGGAAATGTGTTCATTTCTTAGGTCAATTTTTGTTTAAAAAAAATATAAATAAATTAATCAAGTATATGTAAAATCCAGATTAAAAAGCTTGGTCGCCAGATAGAAAATTCTGGTTGCCAGTGGCTACCTGGCGACCGCATTTGTTAAGTCCTGGTTATTAACATTGATAGATCGTACTGTAAACGATTTATTTTGTATGTCCCTGTAAATGTAAGATGTATGCTATGGACATCTTACTTTATAGTAAGCTACTTGCAGTGGACCTCCGTGATATATATCAATTTCAATATTTTTGAAATAGTATTACATTTTTAAAATACAGAGCAAACGATTTTCCCCGTAGACCGTAATGTAACATAATTCGCTTGAGTGTCCCTGTAAATGAACTCTAAATGCTACAGAATTCAGTTTCGATACCGAACAATCCATAGAAAACCTCAATAACACACATCAATTAATGACAATCCGAGTATATCTATGCGAGTTAGAACACTAACTTACAGTAGACAAATCGAAATCTTAAACACTTTTCAACAATTATCGAAAGTGATAAAAAAAATCAGCCAGGTATTGCCGTATTTCCATAAAACACCGTAATGATTACATGAATTGTTGAGATGTTTTAGACGTTTCACAAGCGCAACGTTTAATTTCCTGTTTACTGCTTAAAATAATAAGTGTATTTAAACTTCTTAATCAGTTCCAAATTCAAATAAGAATACAAAATTCAGAAAACGGAAGTCTACATATATGTGTTCGTGCGTTATAGATCATAAATAGTTTATATTGTGGTAAAGAAACATTTTCATGGAGCTTAAAAATATCCCTGGCAAAAAGAAATTTCATACCTACCACAACATATTTTACTACTAAATTGTAAAAACATCTTTTTAAGTGAGAATATTTTGATATTCTTTTATATGGTTAAATCGATTACCTTCCTATTCAGTTGTTACTTCTTATTTACAAAATTTAGAAATACCGTGGACATTTGTACCACATTTTCACATGTATTTTGCATACTCTTATGTTAGGGAGAAAGGTGGGAAAATTCTCTCTCTTGTATGATTCGCACCATGCTATTTTTACAGCAGATTATCTTGAATTTCTATTTTTTTTTAACTGTAGATAACCTGCTTTTCCTTTTATTGAACCTAAATTATCGTATTTGCTCACCTATATTTCGTCCTTTTATTAAAATATAAAATTAAAGTTTCTGTTAACTTTACTATTCTTTTATTGTAAACTTCAATCGAAAATATTTATAGATTCCAGAAATCTCGTTCAAAAATTTAGTCCGGTGCCCCTGTTATATTTGCCGAAACGTAAGTGAAGGCTTATTGTGGAGGCGCGAAAAGTTTTTGTTTTCCGTCTGTTTGTCTGTCTGTTTAACTGTCTGTTTGTCTGTCTGTCTGTCCCGCGATAACTGCCGTAAAAATCGTCCTATTAAATTGATTTTTGGTGGGTATGTTAATGAGGTACTCGGAATCAGCTGTATAGTTTTTAGTTACATTTGATTCATTCGTTCGAAAAATATAGAACATTTCTTTTTAGGTCATAATGCTTTCCTATGGGAATGCAGACGATTTTCAAATTTCATTTTTAAGTGAAATGAAAATCGCATTTTTGAATAATGGATTTAAACGTAAAATTACGGATGCTAAATTTCGATATCGAGGTCTTAAATATATGCAATAGCTTTGAAAATTTGCCGTTACATCTATTAGAATTTAGAAATTAATTGTTTAAACTATTGGAAAATTTTTTGCAACTGTTCGGGAAATATAAAACATTTTATTTTCCTTACAAATTTTAAAATGCATTTCCTTTTCTTCCCTCTTTATTTTATTAGTTGCTTAGCAAACATATTTCAAAGAATATCAAACTAATAAATGCATTTTTTTTTATCTAAAAAATTACAAGAATAAGAAGTTCATAAGAATTTCAGAATATCATTGCATAAATCGTGTTTAATTTAACGCATCTAATTTCTGAAACCTCCGAAATATTTTAAATGCCTATAGATATGTATGTAACATAAAAAATTAAATTGCGAATTGTAAGATGCTAAATAATATGAAAAGTGAAATTAAAAAACAACGACTTTAAGAGCTGACGTTGAGGTGCCTGATCTATACAGATTTACTAGTAAGTATAACCACCTTATTTTTAATTTCACAGACGCATCAAATGTCATCTGTATTTCTAGAGTGGAAAAATAGAGTTCGGGCAGCAGTAGTAACGAAATCATGTCTAATTTATTATCTATTTTTTGTTATATTTTATCCGGTTTCAATTGAAATTTTTGGTAGTAATATATTGATTCCCTTCTTTTATTTAATAATTTTGTTTCCATAAATGCCTTTTTATGAAATTACTTTTTATTTAAAAAAATAACAACAAATCATTATTACTATGATATTACAAAAAAATAGTACTTTCGAAACAAACATCGTCAACGAATTGCCTCATAATCAAATTGCCTAGCTCATAATACGTAAACTGTGGCACGTAAAAGTTTAATGATTTTATCTTATTTTAATTACTACTTCTACAGTTCTAGAATTTTATCATAATATTTTTCTATTCAGCAAGTTAGAGGAATGCGTGGTTTCATATAGATGTTGAAAATATTCCGCTTGTACTGCACACCCAAATCTTTTGGAAGACAAGGTTTGGGAGGAAATGCGCATTAAACACAAGTAAATACGGTATTTGGTGATGAAGCACAAAAAGTCTTGCGGTTACTTTAACTTTTCTTGAAAATCTACCATATCTATATTATAAATGACAAAACGTATCCGTGCGTAACGCTGACGTCATTTTGCGAATGGCAACAGTTGACGATAAAATTTCGGTTTTGCAATTTTTGCTGCTGCATTTTTTTTCCCCTAAACATCGCATGTTTTTAATTTTTGAACCGTTTTATAGGAGAAAAAAATCTACTTTGAAATGCAATTTGTTTGAAAACTGTATTGCAATTTACTCATTTATTATAGCATTTACATTAAGTTTCAAGCATGATTTTTTTAAAATCACTCTATCGCTTGCAGGCGATTACAAAATATTAATCCGTTTACAAATTAAACAATTATAAAAATTCAGTATTTGTTTCCAATAACGAAATTAAAACTTCATTAACCCTTTCCGTCACAGACAAATTCTGTTTGTAAAATGAGAAATTACTGACTGACACCGGAATTTACAAACGACTTTTTTAGGAAATAAGACCTCCTTATTTTAAGCTTTCATTATAGAAACAAAATTTCATTAAAATATTCTTGGTGTCGTGTGTCGTATGCAAGTTTGGAATTAAAATTAGGTGTGCCCGGAGTGGGACCACTGTGCCGAAAGGGTTAAGCAATAAATAAAATAGAATAAATATAACACAAATTTTACAGACATGTAATTGAAATAAGCGATTAAAACCACTTACATTATTAGAATAATAATTTTTAAAAAATGCTGTAGATAAAGAATTTTAGCGATTTCTTCGGCTATTAACTTGCTCGAGGCCAATCCAAAATTACTGCTTTTAATAAATTTCAAAATTTTATTTGAATATGTAATTGACATATTTCATATAAAAGTACTCTTTGTTGTTGTTAGGAGTCAATCTAAACAAATTTAATCAATCAGTCAATCTAAAATATAAAAAATCTATTAGAGTTTTCAATAAAAATAATAGATGGTTTGCAAATGTGTTCCCTATCCCGGGAAGCCCGTGTTGGTTGTCCTAGTGTATATAAAATTCCAATGAAACGAATTCACCAAGACAATGTTAGGAAACGACTAATTTAATGAATCATCTGCCCTGGGCTTTCTACGAGACCAATTTTGATAATTACTTTTTTTAATGAAAGCTGTTTCTTTGTAGATCTACCCGCACTAGTTAACCCATTAACCGCCAAGAGTATGTGGGCGGAGCCTTTAATATTTTTACTGTAATTCGTTTCCCACCAAAAATTCTGAAAGATAATATTCGGTATGTTTAATGGCAAAGTTTTTGTCATTAAATAAAGTATTTTTTAACATATTAAAATACTGGTGGCATGGCAGATTTTTTTTTATATACACTATAATTTGAATGTTGCGTTAACGCAACACCAGCGGGTAATGGGTTAATATTTAAATTTTCCCATTTTTAACACTTTCCAACATAGTTGAAAAGTGTTTTTGACTTCAGTTTGTCTGTCTGTCAGTCTGCTGTCTGTCTGTGTATCGGTCCGTGCTCTAAATCGCGTAAATGTACTCGGATTGTCATGCAATTGATATATATTATTGAGGTTTATTGGTTCGATATTTAAAATGAAGTATATATCTGATAATGAAGTATATAACATATATATATCACTCATATCATAGTTCCTTTACAGGAACACTCAAAAGGATTCCATTGCATTATGGTCTAAGGGGAAATATCATTTATCATTTATTTTAATCATGTTACATTATTTGAAACATAATTGAAATGGATATATTTCACTGAGATGCACTACAAGAGGCATAATATAGAATATGGTTTGTATAACGCTTATTGTTCCTGTACAGGGAAACTCAAAAAAATTATATTACATTACTGTCTATGAGGAAAAATTGTTTGCGTTTTATTTTAATAATATTTCACTATTTAAAACATATTGAAATTGATATGTATATAACTGAGGTGTATTACAAGAGGCTTACTATAGAATATTGTGTGTATTGCATTCATCGTTCAATTACAGGGACACACAAAAATACGCTCTGTTAATAATAAATGCGTTTTCAGTTGACACGCATTTTTTAATTTAACTATTTTTTCCTATTACTTGGTTCGTATGAATTCTATAGATCATATACAGAGCATCACAAAACATCTCGAGTTTGCATTTATTGACGGAAATTGCTAAAGGGTAATTTTTCAACTGCGTTTCCTAACTGAAATAAATTTCATCATTCTATGTAGTATGTATATAAAACTATAGATCATATACAAGGCTGCACAAAAGAATTAGGACATTTTTTCCGAATATTGTTGGTATTTTCTGAAATTGGATTTTTAAATATATTATGCGTTTTCCAAATTATTTTCTTAGACATAAAATCTTATTAAACGGTAAAGATTTCTAAAAGTAATTTAGAAATGTTGGAAAGTGTTACATAATCTATGCTTGATGCATGATTTTTCGTTTTTGTTGCAATTTAGTTTTCTTTTTAAATGTTTTTTATGGAATTTCTTTGAAATGGTGGCAACCGGACTATTTCCATTGTTCCAAGGAAAAGAGAAATAAAGGACTTTATTTACTTTTATTGATGTCATATTCAATTTTCGACTGGACAAGAGTTTTAATATCAGAAAAGCGGAATGTTTCTCTGTCATGGAAAATGACGTGCTTTAAAAAAAAAAAAAAAAAAAAAAAAAAAAAAAAAAACGATTATATTCTACCAGAGTCATTAAACTCATGGAAAAATTATTGGAAGTGAATATAAACTTATTTAAATCGTTTATTTATTCCGGAAACTCTTTTTTTCTCCGAATATTAAAACGGACAAGGCCAAAAAGATTTTTGCCATCAATAAAACTTTTTTTTTTTTTTGTCCTGGAAATTTTACACAGATGTTTCATATATATATATATATATATATATATATATATGAGTTAATTTTGTGGTATTTAAAATAAAGTATTTTATTTATTTGTTTGCTTGTAAAATGCAGTTTGTGAACTTTGGCCATAGACCGGGCTTACGCAGTCAAAGGCATCTGGGACTATCAAGTGACCGTCTGGACGGGCGAAGAACGGCTAGTATTACTATAGCGCCTATAATACATAGTGTGGAAACAGGTTATCCCAGTAATGCTTTAAAAAGTGCTAAAAATTTGTAGCTGATAAATGTGCAACAATGCTGTACGATAACAGGGTGATCGTAGCGACATATGCTAGCTCTTTTCAACGTAAAAATTGTATTGCAAAAATTTAGTAAATATCATATGTGTTTTGAACAGTTATAAGTTGATAATCAAACAATGACATAAAATAAGTTGCAGAATATCTTTTAAGAGGATAACTCTATATAATCATTGCTAAATCGCTGCAGTAATAAAACTTTTTAAAAAAAAAAAAGAAAAAAAAAGTAAGGAAATTTTTATTCAAAGAAATTTCTGAATCACTGATGCACATACACGTATGAATTAGTTCCACTGTATGTATACATGATACTGCGAATTGATTATTATTATTATTACTTGTAATTTATCAAATAAATGCTGCACCTGAATGTATTTTAAAAGTTGCATTTTATTATTATTTCTAATTGGACATAAAGAAAATTGAAAGATATGTGTTAAATTACTTTAATGAATAAAGAAAAAAATGAAAGATACAATTGTAAATATTAAAATTACATCGGAACAATCACTTATTGATATGATAAAGTTATGATAGCTTTATACGATTGTAAAATATTTTTGTTCTTTTCAATTATTTGTGCATTTAAAAAAAAATAATTTCGTAAATGAAAATTAAAAAGGATATAACACAGTGACGGTTAAGTACACGTTGAAGAGAAACGTGTTTCTTCAGAGGAAGCATTTCAAACATTTGTGTATGAATGCATTTGGGTATGCATTTTCTTTCCCTATTTTTTTAAAAACTTTTTAAGGTTGACACTGAATTTGATACATTTTTAAATATGTTTTATAAAGGTTGCCTTGCGATTCGCAGAACAACATAGCGAATCAACTCCCTCTGACTTAATTTCAATGAGGCACTGGCGTGGCGTGAATTAGCAGCTCGTCAGCTAGTCGAGTGAAGAACAAAGCACACAAATTTAATGCAATATTAAAATAAATAAATAAATTGATGTGCTTCATATTATAATTGCAAGAGTAATGTGCAATTATTATAAACAGTAAAAATAAACGCTTTTACATGTCGCATAGGTACATTTATGACTATTTTTTTACTACAAAATATACCCCGTTCTCTTATCCGGATTTTCTCACATCAGGATTACTCCAGTCTACATTAGTTCGGATATGGGAAAGTCTACTGTAACCCTAAAACTGCTTATAAGAATGAGCTGTAATTTTTTATTTGCATACTTGAAGATTCTAGAAATATACTCCGGTTGTAAAAAGGTCATATGTTATCATTCATTTTTTTTTTCGAAAATTAATTAGAAAAATATACATGTTTTGAAATGATTATAGAAAATAATATTAATTGTAACCTATATTTTTTTAAACAGAAATCTATTTCTATAAGCTTTCAATATGCGATTATAAAATTACAATTCATTCCGAGAAGTAGTCTATAAGTTATTTTCTAAAAAGCTGTCTGCATTGCAATTTGTTTTGCATAAATGATTTTAAAATTACTACTAACTTTAAACATTTATAATCCCGGAACTATTTAACAAAATTTGCAAAAGGAGATTTTGTAATTATATAGTATATTATAATATTATAGTATAAAGACATATATTTGTTATTATAGAATGATCTGCTAAAAAATGTTCTAAAAAATGTGACCGTGCATCATAATGTAAATTTACAGTCTTCTTAGGATTTACGAAAAAATAATGAAAATGAATGCAAGCAAACTAAAATATTCTTCAAAAAACAATCAACATAATCTGTTATTGGAGGATTTCCATAGTTTGAAATTACTTTGACAAAAGCATTATAATACTTTAATCATATTTACATCGGGTGTTTTAATTTACATACTTTAAAGAGATTGTCATCTTGTTAAGGAGGAATTATGTAAACGGAAGCTTTTCTTTTTGTATTCACTTTAATGATCAAAAAAGATTATTTATCTTTTTAAATATATTTCGTATAATTTGAAAGAAATCAAATTTATAATTGATGCTTTACTGTTTTTTAAATGTTCTATATGCAACATTGTTTAAATTTGATGTAAAAGATCCAATTTATCAAAAAGTGTTTAGATTTGATTAGATATTTTATATCACATAAAATTATTGAATTTTATAATACTATAAAAAGAAAACGAAAAGAATTTTTTTCTATTTTTTTACTTTTTATTATTTACATTTATATCTTCTCATAGCATTTTGCAGAATCAAGATTAGCGAAAGAATATACTTTATTTTTTTATTTCAAATAAGATTTAAATAATTGAAAATAGGTTTATAAGTAATTTATTATAATGTCATATCCAAACATATAGTTTTTACTTCACATTACCTATTTATAGCCATTAAAACAATTTTTGACACATAGAACTTACGTAGATGTCATTAATATATATATATATATATGTTACATTATTAGATCTACTTTCACTGTTTTATTCTAAATTACTACTCTATATTCATTAAATCCTTATTCTTAAATTAGCTCTATCGTTAACCCTGTTAAATTCCCTTTTATTTAATATCTAAATTGTCCAATTTACTTAAATATAAAGCTTTTAGTTATTCTTAATTTTTATTATGATCTCCGATCATTTCTGGGTTTGTAGAATGTTCTTTGAGAGCCATTTTCATTTTTATTTCGAATTTCATTTCCCGCTCTAAGTTACTTTTTACTATAAAATTCATCCACTGCCTCTTTGTCCGAACTCTTTACTAATTATCTTTCATTGGTCATGACGTAGCATGACGCGTCTTCTTTAATTCCTCATTGGTTCAGAACGCGTTCTACGTCATAAATTGTGTTATTGCGCTAGGTAACAAAAAGCAGCTACCTGCGATGTTCCCTAAGAAATAAGTCGAATTTTCACTTATCAACAACTCCCTGGCTACTCGTATGACTAAAATTAATATGTTCTAAATACTTACCCCCATACATTGATGACGTAGCGATGGTACGGCTATTACTGTTAGGTGGAAACTGCCCAAGAGAAATACTTAAATAAAGCATTTGATTTCAAAGACCTTGTTCGTTTAATTCATGAAGAATCGCCTCTGGTTATTTCATTCTACTGCCTATGCCGCCACGTCGAGACTGCAACTAGAGTATTCTGCATTTTACGACTGCTACTAACTAATTATATCATCAAATAACAACTACCATTCTTATTTTCATTGTGTGACCATGTGTGCTCCTGCTTCTATTATCAGCTTTACTCCCACTACAACATATAACGAAAAACTCATAATATATATATACTTAACATTCTTCCTAAACAATAAATTCCTAATACAAATACATTTTAAGAAGTATAGAAACTTGCAAAATATAACAATTTAAATCACTCATTAATGCGGGAAGCTATTGAGATTACTACAGAAACATCATAGATCAGCAATGATGTATTGCACACAACAGATGGTGGCATCTTTTAAATTTTAGAAACACCGGGAAAGCTCGATTTAAATCAAGAGGCGACGATGAAATGTCAGTAAACTAAAGATACCCAAGGAGATAGGGTGAAAATATTTTTTAGGGTACATACGGCGGTTTTAAACGACTGACTTCTCCTATCTGGAAGAAAGTAAAGTATCGTTTAAAAAAATGACATCTACGTAAGTTCTATGTGTGAAAGATTGTTTTAATGTCTGTAAATAGGTAATGTGAAGTAAAAACTGTACATACAAAATAGGTTTTTTAAAAATCAAAACACAGTGAGAAATTGGTTCAACTTTTTCCCACAACATGTTTTGAAAAAAAAATAGGTTCGTAACCTTTAAAATCACGAACGGTTTATATTAACATAAAAACACCAGCAGCGTACAGTATGCGCCAAGGCATTTTAGAGTCCATATAACATTTAATGGTTCCTCTTTAATGTAAAGTCTAATAATAGTATAAAATTAATAAACATCAAATTTCAAAAAAGAAAAAAAACTTACGAATTAGAAATGAAGAATTAAGAATAAAAATGGAATAAATATTACAAATTCACGGACGGCGTTTTCCGAACGAATGCGGCGAATAATGAATATTACTAAAAATAAGGACAAAAAACGGAGAAAATTGCGAACTTCAACATTAATCGCTGATTTAACACTGAAGGGTCATTGGGAAGAGGGAAAATGAGGCGCACGTGTTAATCACGTAATATTTTGGAATATTTTGCAATATTTTTAGGTGCGTTCGTAATTAAATAAATACGTAGCACCTATAGTCGTCGTCTGGTCCGTCCGTCTGTCCGCATATAACAGCGCAAAAACTACCCGACTGAATGGTTTGAAATTTAATATTTATAATCGTTAACAGAATTTTGTCGAGTCATTTCAAATTTTATGAAAAGCGAATCAAAACTTTAAAAATTTTCTTCATCTATTAAAGCCTATCATGCGTAATTAATTCAATGTTATCCCATGATAGGTAATGATTCTAGGTTGTCATGGTGATTACGTCCTATTTAAGACGGAGTCATATTATTTCCGTATTGCTCAATTTTAAAAACCAAATTTGTGTACTAAAATTGTTTAACTATAGCAATCATATAATCTACCCACAGTCTTTTGGATAGATGTTTCCGAAGAAATAGATAGTAAATGAAAAAAGAGTTTAAATCTGAAATTCTGAATCTGAAATCTGAAATTCTGAATTCAGTTCTGAAATTTTCAAAGCTAGGCTTAAGTTTTCCATTGAAATTTTCTGTAAATGTCCTCAAGACATAAAACATTACCAACATAAAATGTGCTTATTTTATTACGGAAATTAATCATATCATAATAACAGATTATATAATTAATTTTAGTGAAATAATAACGATAATTGTTTTTTTACATTGTCTTGTATCGGATATTTGCGCATACTATGATTTTAATGTAACAAAATTGCAATTAATTGTTTATAAAACTGTATGGCAACTTAATTTAATAAAATAAAATTAATATCTATAATATGAAAATACGCACATAAAATAAATTCTGTATTTATGCATTTTTGCATAAGAGTGCAACAGCTTCATACTGAAAGATTCGTGTACATTCTGTTGAATGATTTCGGACAGGACAGAAGAGTTTTATAGAGCCAAGGCAGTTTATAGATCAAGCAGAAAAATTCATTTTCAGGCGATATAAAAATAAAAACGAAATGTTTTATTTTCAAAATATTCGCCAACACATGGGTAATAAACGTTGTCGATCTCGCATTAAATTAGCAAAATACGGCTGTGGTTAAAGCCTTTTTATGGATGCTGACGTGTATCATCTGCAATGGGATTAGCTCCCTAGTAAAAAACGTATTTATGTCCTAAAAGGTATATAA
This sequence comes from Maratus michaelseni, assembly GCA_963931845.1. NCBI lineage: Eukaryota > Metazoa > Arthropoda > Arachnida > Araneae > Salticidae > Maratus > Maratus michaelseni. Next base: position 109,964,532 of record OZ007598.1, on the reverse strand, counting down.
AATAACAAGTTAACTGTGTTTTCTAAATTTTATGTTAAGTGAATATGGCAATCATATTTAAAAAAAGAAAACAAATGATGAAAAGAAAAAATCAATAGTTTTTGGTATTTCAATATCATGGCGGAAAATGATTATTGCGAAAAGTTTATAGCTGATAAGAAGAAAAATTACCTTGTGGTAATATTCATCTATACACCTACTACTAATATCTACCTGTACTTTAAAGAAAAAAAAAATTATTTTTTATTAAAAATCTCATTTTTGAATCCTCAATAGAATATCAGTTTTCTAATTTTTTATAAGGTAATGATAAAAATTAGTTCACTGTTTTTCATCATTAAATATGGTAAAAAAGAATTTTGGTTTGTCAAAGACTCAAAGTTTTTTACGTCATAATTTATTTATTTTTTGTAGTATTTATTTATTTTTATTTATTTGACTTATGTAATAGTTTACTAATATGACGTGTCACAAAATTCAAAGGGAAAATATTTTTCATAGAAAATAAAAAAATAAACACAAACAATCGTATAAAAAGAAATTCGTGTTCATATATATTTTAGTTAGCAAAACATTACTCTTTTTATAGACATAATATATGAATGTTTTTTTCAGGTCATTAATAAAAAGAAGCTTTTTTCATAGCTATGTGAGTTTTATCGAAAAAGACGTTGCCTAAGGGTATATCCCATTATCGACTTCCTATTTATAGCATAAAAAGTTTTAATTACTTTTAAGAGTTTTTGTCCACTTTCTGTAATTAATGTTATTTCTGTAATTAATTTTTTACCCTGAATCGAAATCAATTTAAATTAGATATTTGATGTTTGGCATTTTTTTTTTTGTATAACGGATGATTACACGGAAAGAAAGGAAAATAACACATGTGTAATTAAAAAAAAAATAATTGCATATTAGGCAATAAAAAATATTAGTCATTTCATTTTCAACAATATAAATATATAATAATAAATTAGCTAAATCATACATTTAAATATTTTTCAATCCTTTATCTCTTCTATGAGTACGTCTTATATACCCAAGTGTTTTATAGAATTATAAAATGAATAAACATAAGTTCTCGACAATATAACTGTAGATGTTTTACTGAACTATCAAACTTTATGAAATATTCCACTACGTGAAAGTTTGTCCCCATGTCTTTCAACATAACAAAGTTGAAAAAAAATCTCACCTTGCAAAGCCTTTTTCCCGATTTTTCGTTTAATTACAATATTTTTGCAATTATTAAAGAAATTTAATAAATTTTTAGTCTATAAAAATTAAATGGGTTCAAATCCCAATTCAGGCATGGTTAATTTTAGAGGGTCGAAATCCCCTCCAAACGGAGGTCCCACTCTGTTTAGCCCCCTTGTGTAAAAGATAACTGTAAAGCACATAATCAACAATCAACAATCAATCGTCTATTAAAACTAATAAACTAAATCAGTAACTATAGGGGTTTTATGAAATATTTACAATTGAGGGGGTTAGAATGACATTTGAGAAAAATTTGAAAAATCTGAATAACAATATTTTCTCTGAACGTATAATGAATTTCTATTCAGTGTGACAGTCAAGTAAGTCATAGTTTACGTAGAGAGTCACTACGCATTCGTTCAGCAATTCACTTTACTTCGCACAAGAGGTTTACATCTTAAGGAATGTATCTTGTGTGTTTTAGTTGCTAAGCATAAGACTGAATGGAATAGTTGATTCTGCTCTACTTTTACAAATGCTACAGTATAAATGTGACATTTTTTCAGAAGTGAAATTGAGCTAGTTTATGACACTATGATCAAGATAAACTACTACGATGAAAATCCTGATACACTACAGATACTATTGGACGTAAGCGCAAAGCAGCATACTTGTGAATCATTCTTTATTTTGAAATTTGAACATCTACAATTAAGAGGCCAATGCTGTTGATGACTTTAAATGAACGGCGACTAATTATTTCAATTATTATTTGTAATAAAAATAATATTTACTTTTCTGAAACGATACATGTTATTTTAACATTAAGTTGTAAATTTTGTTGAAGTTTCCTTCATTACTATATGGTTATCCCTATTCCTGTCTGCAACCATACGTATATCATACAAGTTTTTACGAACAGTGATTGTGTTGGATGGTGAAACAGAAGTTAGGATTAACTTGTTTAGAAGGAAAATGATATGCCCATAAGTTTTTCGGTTGGGGACGGTTCTGATTATTTTGTTTCTGCAACGACCGCATTCCATTTAAACAGTTTTCGAATGTTCCAATGCTATAGTTGGTAAGTGCCGAACAAGTTCGCACTGACTTCGCTTACCTTCCATGGACAGTGTCGATTATAATATATCGAATAATAAATTAACCGATATATTAAAATAGATTATTAACATAAACGATTATATTGATGCGTAGATTTTTGAACAAAAAGATTGGATTTTATATTTAAAATCATCCGTTGCATTGTTATTGGAATGCCAAGCGTAAGAGGGTAAGGGAGGGAAAAAGGCCCCAGAACCATACATTTTCAATTATCGAATAATAAATACATTAAACAAAAAATTTTCGAAAAACAAAAAATAAAATTTGAGTAAATAGGACTATAATACAATATTTACTAACATAATTAGTAAGAAATATAAAAAGTAAATCAGTACTAGCGATTATAAATGCAAAAATAAGAAAAATAATTAGAAAATTGCTATAATACAACATTTACAGTAGTGGATTTTACCTATGCCTTTCTCAGCCAATCAGAGAAAGGGAAGGCATCCAATCAAATCTATCCAAAAGTAGCTCGCTCTCTCAGACTTTCGCTGCTGCGTATACTGCTGCTGCGGATGATAGTGGATTTTACCCGCATTTTTCTCAGCCAATCAGAGAAAAGGAGGGCGTCCAATCAATTGTTTCTTAATGTAATAAATGCAGTGATGGAACAGTGGCGCAGGAGAGAATCAATTGGCACCGTTAAATTTAAATTGTACTTTTTGTCTTATTTAAAGATAGAGTTTCAGAGATTTTTTAAGGCGAAGAATACTATTAAAATGCAATGGTGAGTCTCGTCAAACTATTCCATCACTGAATAATGACATCCTATGAAAGCTTAAGTAATATAAGTAGAGAAGAAATGGGGATCCGACCTCAGGAGGTGGAGTGTGGAGCTGGTGCAAGGTGCAGCACCTCCTCCTCCCGAAGTGCCCTCCTCCTCCTCCTCCCAAAGTGTGCACCTCCTCCTCCTCCCAAAGTGCGCACCTCCTTCTCCTCCCAAAGTGCGCACCTCCTCCCAAAGTGCAGCACCTCCTCCTCCCGAAGTGTCCACCACCTAAGATAAGGGGATTAATTAAGGATTAGTGTTAATTAATTTTAATTAGGGAACTTAGAAATTTTTTTGAAGCAAATTTTTTTTTCGCGGAGAATTTCCTACTAGAATACGAGGTGTGTTTCAAGGGATTTATTTTAGCGAATTAGAAATTTAATTAATTTTAATTGGAGAACTTAGAAATTTTTCGAAGCAATTTTTTTTTTTTTTCGCGGAGAAATATCTATTACAGTACAAGGTGAATTTTAAAGAATTACAAATTTAATTAATTTTAATTGGGGAACTTGGAATTTTTTCGAAGCCATTTTTTTTTTCAACGAGAGTATACAGTTTGAATAGGAGTATATGCAGTAGAAGTGAATGAATAATAATTAAAAAGGGTCATTCATTAATTTTAATTAGGGAACTTAGAAATTTTTTTGCGATTTTTTTTTTCAACTAGAGTAGGTCATTTAATATATATGTTAGAAATAATGATTCATGCATTAAAAAAGGTATTAAGATTTTTTTTTCTTTTAAACCAAAAATAGAATTTAGAGTTGAAATAGAATTTTTTAGTTTAAAAAATTGCCAAAAGTAGGATTTTCAACTGAAAGTAATCTAAGATATAAACTCTCAACTGAAATGAATTTTGCCTTAAGGTGTGAGCTTTTGGCTAGAAGTGACCTAGAGTCAAAACTTCCTGGTCCCAGGAATCACCACGGGGAGGTAGATCACACTCGATTCCCAAAAATTTGTTTGGAAGATTTTGATATCTTCCTTCTTTTTTTTTTTTTTTTTTTTTTTTTTTTAAAGATTTTAGATTTTTTTTTCTAATTATCTTGGAATTTTATAATGTCCGTAAGCTAGGCTACTTACTCCATCTTCTAGCAGGTAACGCTTGTCGTCAAAGGGTGACAAACACTTTTTATTTTGTTTAAGGGTGTAAAGTATGTGTGATTGCTGCCCTATTCTTGACTGTTCTTCAAAGGTTGTAGCTTGTCTTTCCAAACATTTCACATAATCTTCATGTTTCAATTTATTTTTAACTATAGATGTTGAGACCCCCTTGGCTCGCTTTTTTTCTTCTTTGGAGGATTTAATCGAATACATTTTCGACTTTAAACCTACAAACTGATGAATAGGCACGCCATTTAATTCGTCTTTAAATTTTCCCAAGACTTTCTTATTCGTGTTAGAATAAAGGGGGTGTTCTTGGGGGTAATCTGAAAAATCAAATCGCGACCTATTGAGATACATCTCATTTTGTAGGTTTTCAGTCGTGATGAGATAGGTTAAAGAATCAGTATCCGTGAAAAGCAGAATTGAACAATTTCCAGGATAAATTTGTTTGATAAATTTATAATGGAATTCGTACATGAGCACCTTTGATAGCTCTAGTATCGAAAACCCGACGTAAATAGGCCGGTTCAGCAAGATACTGGGCTTCTGCCTTTCAACAGCTACGAGATTCTCATCGAATATCTTGAAATTTTTGAAGCAGGGAGAGGCGACTAGTTTCTCACATCTTCTTTCTTGGTTAGATAACTCTATATTTCGCCTCTTTCTCAGATTTTCGATGCACTTGCCATAAATGCTGTTATTTAGTAATTTGAAGAAATCCTTCTCAAAGGCACTAGTTGCTTGCTTGCGTTTTTCCGTGTTAAATTCTATATATTGTTTGAGCCAAGGGGACTGTTGGAACTGGAGAACTCTGTGAATTTTCGTTAGCTTTAACCCCAATTCAATGTATAATTTAACGTTTCTATAATGAGAAATATATTTGACTTTTCTCATCAAGTTGGGGATGAGTTTCGGAGTACCTCTGAACCCCTTCTGTAGAAGATTCTTTGCGTAATCAGACAGCATTTCTTCTTGTACGGTGAGTCTTTGCGGGGCAAGAGGATAGTCGTTATGGTCATCGTGAAGGGATTCAGGGTACTCAAAGTCCACCTCGAAAATGTAACCAGTACTTGAGTCATCTGGTATCTGTAATATGCTTTCTTCTGTGAAGTTGGTGCCATCACACCACTGGAATCCTCCATGGGGCATATACTGGGACATCGCCCAACCGTAAAGATTGTTGGCATCCCAGTACATGATATGGGATGTTTCTTCACTGGGGACGTGATTTGGAACATCTTTATTATTGGCGGTCGCAAACCTGTGGGAGATCTGCGACACACCCCCGCGTACGCCTTCTTCGATAAACAGCAGCATGTCCACATCGGTCAATAATTCCAACTCCACCTCAGTCATTTTCAAACAGGCCTGCCAAGACAAGCCTGGTGAAGTGTCGAGGTGGGATGGGTCAATATTATAATATTGACTGCAGAGACGTCTAAAATTTTCGAATACATCAGCTAGTAGAAGCACATCGGTCTTTAAATATACATCATGATATTCCCCGAGATTGTTTATTCTGAAAGTATTCCATATATTTTTCGCATGTGCATAGTCTGATTCTGTGATATCTTGATTCGATAATGTGTTGTGGAAAGCAGAGGGTGGAGGAAGCTGGGTTTCTTGAAATTTTTTAAACGAATTCATATATTCGTAAGGATAAATACCTTTGCGACATAGTAGTTCAGTTCTTGTATTTTGGGCAAAGTTTTCTCTTAATATATTAAAGTCGCACTGTTTCAGATTTGATGTTAACTTGTCCAAGGAGGCCGGGAGGAAGAGCAGTGAGTCAATGAATGAGAATTGAATAGAGGAATCATATTCTTGTAATTTGAATGTGATGTAGTCTTCTAAATTGGCAGCAATCACACTTATTTTCAGCTGTTTAAAGCAACCTAGCTTACGCATTATATGGTGTGCGTCATACTTTTTTAGATTGTGAAACACGACAGGAATCACTTTACTCTGCTTGAAGTTAATATTACAAGAGGGGTGGGCAGCTCCCCTATACTTTGAAGAAATGTGATCGTGATCCCTGACGCGTTCCTTGCCCAATGACTTATGACATATCCAACATTCTGTGGCTTGCTGGAAAGCTTCTTCCTCTTCGTCACTGAGATTCATCGGGGCGATGGTTAATAATTTCGATGTGATTTCCTCTTTGAATTTTAGGATGGCTTTAATAAATTCTTCTGTAGCATTCTCACCACGATACACTTCTATCTTCTTATAGGTGCGTCCGTCAGAGCCCACAATAACGAACGCAAACCCACAAGCCTCGTGACGAGCAGTCTTTACTTGGTAAGATGACTTATTGGAGGGTTCAGTAGTGTGAATGGGTACGAGCAGGGATTCGAAATCTGCATAGATGACGTAGGGCATAGGAGCTTGCAAATGGATTCCTGTAAATGAGAGTATATTTTCACCGGGTTTTGGCATTTTAATTACTTGAGGGGTGTGGTTACTGCAATAGGGCTTGTGATCTTCTAGTAATTCAGGTCTTGTGAATCCGTGTAAGCAGGTATAACAATAATAGGCAGCACTTCTATGACCACTTCGATGTGACATGAATCTTGAAAAGTTCCTTATAAGGGTGTAATGAGTATTCTCACCATCCCAAAGAAGAAGTAGGTTAATCACATCCTCGTTTGTTTGATTAGATACATAGAGAACGTAAATTTCGCCCTCCTCGTACCCGAAAACATTGATTCTTAAATCATTCATTGACTCAATTAGAGGAATCTTCTGATATGGTACAGGATAGGATATGCCATTCATGTTGACTGTATCTTCGAACGGTTGATACTTGGTTACTCTGTTGGGATTTTCCTTAAAATCTAGGTTTAATTGGTGTGCCAGGACGCACCAGAGAAAACATTTCTGATCTTCGAAGTTTTGGATATTAAGTATGGCTTCTTTGCCTTTCAAGTCTTTTGGGAGTTGAATATAGCTGCTACCTTTCAAAGGGGAATATTTTCCCATTTTAAGTTCAAGATATGATACTTCCTTGAGAAGCCATCCGGACCCCCTTTGGACAAATTTTTCGAATGAACTGATAATTTTCCGATGTGCTTCTTCTAAATTTTCTTCAATGGAATCATTCGTAAATTGTTCGTAAGTATCTGAGTGGAAATACGTTGAGAGTATCTCCTGCTCGCCTTCTACAGATATTTTTTCAAGTATAACCTTTATCATCACATGCCACTTGATTGCATCCCTTTCTGCAACAGCTTCCTCCAGAGCCTCCCTTAATTCTTCACGAGCAGAGTCAAAGAAAACTGTGATGTCATGGTGAGTGTCCTCATCAGAATCAATCGTGACTACTTTAAAAACATTTAAGGCTGTAGTTTCTTTTCGAGGTCTTGTACTGGATCGTGTGGTTGTCCTGGGTCGCTTTGCCGAGATATATTCAGAAGTGCTGCTATGCTGCGTGCGGATATGATGATTTAAATTTTCTTTTCTTGGGAATTTTCCTCCGCATTCAGGGCATCTATATTGGGGGTTTTCATGTGATATTAAATGCCGTTTTAAGTTGTCAGCCCGGGTGAACATTTCTTGACAAATATCACACTTAAAACAGCTTTCATCCTCAGAATGGCACTTCTTGTGGCGTAGAAAACTGTCGAATCTGGTAAATGTTGATTGACAAATTTCGCAGGTGAATAGACTGTCAGATGATTTTGTGTGGATAGCACGATGACGTCTCAAATTGAAGGCATTGGAGAAAGATTTTTGGCACACATCGCAAGTGTGAACATCCTGAAAAGAAGAAAAAAAACCCTCATTTAAAATTTTATTTAACTTTTTTTAAGAATTAATTTTCATTCAAATTTAAGTCCTCATTAAACTTTTACATTTTTTTTTAAAGAATTAATTTTTTATTTAAAAAAAAAAACCCTTCATTAAGCTTTATTAAACAAAACCTAAAGTTAAACAGAAAATGTATTTCAAACCCTCCCAATTTTCTAAATGATACTATTAAAAAAAAACTCTTTAAAACTATTTAATTTTTCTCGAGGACTAACATTAAAAAAAAAAAAAAGACAAAAAATATATTTAAAGAATTACCTTAGGGGACTCCACGTTTGACGTGCCTGCGATGGAAGGCTCGGCATTAGACGGGCCTGCGACTGAGATAGAAGGGTTCATATTTGATGCACCTCCTCTTTGTTTTGTGTGAATCAGTTGATGGCGTTTCAGGGTAAACGCCCTTGAAAACGATTTTTTACACAATTCACACACATGCTGATCCTGAAAAGAAATACATACCCTAGCTTTATAAACATGGCTATTAAAAAAAGGTAATATCAAGATTTAAGAATTAAACTTTATCAACATTTAAACTTTAAGCTTTAAGAATTGAACTTTGAGATATCAAGAATTAAACTTTACGTTATCAAGAATTAAACTTATCTTATTAAGATTTAAACTTTAAGCGTTAAGAATTAAACTTTACGTTATCAAGATTTAAACTTTATCTTTTCAAGTTTGAAATAGGCAATTTTATTACAACTTATAATTATTAAATACTAAAGAAAACATACCTTAGGAACATCAGAATGGGGTTTTGCCGTGGTTGCTTGAACCATACTGGGCAGGTTACGCTAAAAAAAAAAGAATATTCCCTATAAGCTTTTACTAAAAAAAAAATTTAATTTAAACTTCAGTTTGTATTATAAAGTTTTAAAAAATACCTTCAGAGACTCCATCATTTGATTTTTTTTCTCTCTCTCACTTCTATACATCTTCTCAACTTGGTCGATAAGATTTGTTTGGTTAGACGTGAGGGAAAAATCCATGTCCCACTTTAAAAGAAAATTCTTATTTACAATCTACATTTATTAAAATTTTTACACACTAATAATAATAAATAATAATAGTAATAATATACCAGAGAAGACTCTTGCGTTGAAGGTGCTGGGGTTTTTTCAGCCATTTCCTTCAGAGCTCTTATTTCTATGGCGTCGATTTTTCTGGGACTGATGTTTAAATCAGTTTCCCACTAAATTAGAAAACATAAATTATTTTTCGAAAAGGGTTCATCAATAATATGTTATAAAAAAATTTCATATAGAATAGTGCTAGGGAATAATGACTTTGTTTATAGTTTAAATTAAGTTAAAATTTCATTCACTAAAATAACTATACATTTAGCACACATACAGATATTAATAGCGAGATCAAAACAGAAAAGTAATATCTTTCTAAAAGAACAATTTTTTTTTCTAATTAGAAGTTTTTCAAGAAAATTAGTATTACAATAGATAGGTATTTGAATAGATTCATTTAGAGAGTTTCAAAAATAAATCGTTTAGCAACCAAATAACATATGGAAAACTCTTAGGTTAAAATCATTTAGAAAGGAAAATAATCTTATAAAAAAATAGAGGATGATACTAAACAGTTTTTCAACTTACTTGAGTTTGAATTTTTGAATTCATCGTTTATTACTTTTTCAAAAAGATTAATAAAGTAAAATTGCTCGGAGCACTAATTATAGCATACAGTCTCTAGGACAACTACTATAAGAATGAACCCACCTCAGCACGCTTATCTATTTAATCAGATAAGCGAGTCTTATCTATGACCTCATCGGTTTTTCCCAAGTATGACGTCATGGGATTTCCCACAATGAGTCATTACAAGATATCGGTACTAATTAATGAAGATTGTTTAATTAGAATACTTAACGAGTTAAAAGAAAAACGTGAATACTGTTTTAAATATTCAAGTAAAAACTTTAAATAAAAAGGATCTATTTTAAATATTCATGGCTGACATTATAAACTAACTTTGCATTATTCTAATGAAGGTCCACACATTGGATTAAAAATTTGTAATAATAAGAAAAACTGTTTCAAATAACTTTTTCCCTACTACATATAAATTTTATAATAAACACATTTACTTGTAAGAAGTATTAAAATGTATATAAAGTTCCTTTTAAACTAACAATTTAAAAATATAGAGTCCTAAAAGTTATCCATATAAATAATAGCATTTCACAAAACTTTTAAAAATATTAAGAGATATTTCCACAGAATAAAATCATTTCGATATATATTTCCCAAAATTAATTATTTAGAACTAATACATTATACTGGTATGAAAATAAATTACAAGTAGCATTATTAAGGCCTATACACTTCTAAGGTGAAATATTTTAAATATACATTAAAAATAGTTTAAATAGGCATTAAAAAATAGTTACCCTTAATAAAATCATTGCTATACTTAATCAATCTTATATTTCAAAAAATTATACTCCTGTCTCGTAAATAAAACCTTCATAATTGTAGAATATACGGTGCCCCTTCATAAAATTTTAGTTTAGTTAAGTATCTCTATTTAATATACCCCTCGGGTAAAAATTATTCATGATTTACGGCAAGTAAAATATCACAGCTTAGAATAGTAATTTTAGAATATACAGAATCCTTCATAAAATTTAAAAATAGATTTTGTCATGCATTACAGTAAAATATATGAATAATCACAGCATAGAATAGTAATTTTAGAATATACGGGAACCCTTCATAAAATTTAAAAATAGATTTTGTCATGCATGACAAAATCTATTTTTAAATTTTATGAAGGATTCTGTATATTCTAAAATTACTATTCTAAGCTGTGATATTTTACTTGCCGTAAATCATGAATAATTTTTACCCGAGGGGTATATTAAATAGAGATACTTAACTAAACTAAAATTTTATGAAGGGGCACCGTATATTCTACAATTATGAAGGTTTTATTTACGAGACAGGAGTATAATTTTTTGAAATATAAGATTGATTAAGTATAGCAATGATTTTATTAAGGGTAACTATTTTTTAATGCCTATTTAAACTATTTTTAATGTATATTTAAAATATTTCACCTTAGAAGTGTATAGGCCTTAATAATGCTACTTGTAATTTATTTTCATACCAGTATAATGTATTAGTTCTAAATAATTAATTTTGGGAAATATATATCGAAATGATTTTATTCTGTGGAAATATCTCTCAATATTTTTAAAAGTTTTGTGAAATGCTATTATTTATATGGAAAACTTTTAGGACTCTATATTTTTAAATTGTTAGTTTAAAAAGAACTTTATATACATTTTAATACTTCTCACAAGTAAATGTGTTTATTATAAAATTTATATGTAGTAGGGAAAAAGTTATTTGAAACAGTTTTTCTTATCATTACAAATTTTCAATCCAATGTGTGGACCTTCATTAGAATAATGCAAAGTTACTTTATAATGTCAGCCATGAATATTTAAAATAGATCCTTTTTATTTAAAGTTTTTACTTGAATATTTAAAACAGTATTCACATTTTTTCTTTTAACTCGTTAAGTATTCTAATTAAACAATCTTCATTAATTAGTACCGATATCTTGTAATGACTCATTGTGGGAAATCCCATGACGTCATACTTGGGAAAAACCGATGAGGTCATAGATAAGACTCGCTTATCTGATTAAATAGATAAGCGTGCTGAGGTGGGTTCATTCTTATAGTAGTTGTCCTAGAGACTGTATGCTATAATTAGTGCTCCGAGCAATTTTACTTTATTAATCTTTTTGAAAAAGTAATAAACGATGAATTCAAAAATTCAAACTCAAGTAAGTTGAAAAACTGTTTAGTATCATCCTCTATTTTTTTATAAGATTATTTTCCTTTCTAAATGATTTTAACCTAAGAGTTTTCCATATGTTATTTGGTTGCTAAACGATTTATTTTTGAAACTCTCTAAATGAATCTATTCAAATACCTATCTATTGTAATACTAATTTTCTTGAAAAACTTCTAATTAGAAAAAAAAATTGTTCTTTTAGAAAGATATTACTTTTCTGTTTTGATCTCGCTATTAATATCTGTATGTGTGCTAAATGTATAGTTATTTTAGTGAATGAAATTTTAACTTAATTTAAACTATAAACAAAGTCATTATTCCCTAGCACTATTCTATATGAAATTTTTTTATAACATATTATTGATGAACCCTTTTCGAAAAATAATTTATGTTTTCTAATTTAGTGGGAAACTGATTTAAACATCAGTCCCAGAAAAATCGACGCCATAGAAATAAGAGCTCTGAAGGAAATGGCTGAAAAAACCCCAGCACCTTCAACGCAAGAGTCTTCTCTGGTATATTATTACTATTATTATTTATTATTATTAGTGTGTAAAAATTTTAATAAATGTAGATTGTAAATAAGAATTTTCTTTTAAAGTGGGACATGGATTTTTCCCTCACGTCTAACCAAACAAATCTTATCGACCAAGTTGAGAAGATGTATAGAAGTGAGAGAGAGAAAAAAAATCAAATGATGGAGTCTCTGAAGGTATTTTTTAAAACTTTATAATACAAACTGAAGTTTAAATTAAATTTTTTTTTAGTAAAAGCTTATAGGGAATATTCTTTTTTTTTTAGCGTAACCTGCCCAGTATGGTTCAAGCAACCACGGCAAAACCCCATTCTGATGTTCCTAAGGTATGTTTTCTTTAGTATTTAATAATTATAAGTTGTAATAAAATTGCCTATTTCAAACTTGAAAAGATAAAGTTTAAATCTTGATAACGTAAAGTTTAATTCTTAACGCTTAAAGTTTAAATCTTAATAAGATAAAGTTTAATTCTTGATAACGCAAAGTTTAATTCTTGATATCTCAAAGTTCAATTCTTAAAGCTTAAAGTTTAAATGTTGATAAAGTTTAATTCTTAAATCTTGATATTACCTTTTTTTAATAGCCATGTTTATAAAGCTAGGGTATGTATTTCTTTTCAGGATCAGCATGTGTGTGAATTGTGTAAAAAATCGTTTTCAAGGGCGTTTACCCTGAAACGCCATCAACTGATTCACACAAAACAAAGAGGAGGTGCATCAAATATGAACCCTTCTATCTCAGTCGCAGGCCCGTCTAATGCCGAGCCTTCCATCGCAGGCACGTCAAACGTGGAGTCCCCTAAGGTAATTCTTTAAATATATTTTTTGTCTTTTTTTTTTTTTTAATGTTAGTCCTCGAGAAAAATTAAATAGTTTTAAAGAGTTTTTTTTTTAATAGTATCATTTAGAAAATTGGGAGGGTTTGAAATACATTTTCTGTTTAACTTTAGGTTTTGTTTAATAAAGCTTAATGAAGGGTTTTTTTTAAAATAAAGAATTAATTCTTTAAAAAAAATGTAAAAGTTTAATGAAGACTTAAATTTGAATGAAAATTAATTCTTTAAAAAAGTTAAATAAAATTTTAAATGAGGGTTTTTTTTCTTCTTTTCAGGATGTTCACACTTGCGATGTGTGCCAAAAATCTTTCTCCAATGCCTTCAATTTGAGACGTCATCGTGCTATCCACACAAAATCATCTGACAGTCTATTCACCTGCGAAATTTGTCAATCAACATTTACCAGATTCGACAGTTTTCTGCGCCACAAGAAGTGCCATTCTGAGGATGAAAGCTGTTTTAAATGTGATATTTGTCAAGAAATGTTCACCCGGGCTGACAACTTAAAACGGCATTTAATATCACATGAAAACCCCCAATATAGATGCCCTGAATGCGGAGGAAAATTCCCAAGAAAAGAAAATTTAAATCATCATATCCGCACGCAGCATAGCAGCACTTCTGAATATATCTCGGCAAAGCGACCCAGGACAACCACACGATCCAGTACAAGACCTCGAAAAGAAACTACAGCCTTAAATGTTTTTAAAGTAGTCACGATTGATTCTGATGAGGACACTCACCATGACATCACAGTTTTCTTTGACTCTGCTCGTGAAGAATTAAGGGAGGCTCTGGAGGAAGCTGTTGCAGAAAGGGATGCAATCAAGTGGCATGTGATGATAAAGGTTATACTTGAAAAAATATCTGTAGAAGGCGAGCAGGAGATACTCTCAACGTATTTCCACTCAGATACTTACGAACAATTTACGAATGATTCCATTGAAGAAAATTTAGAAGAAGCACATCGGAAAATTATCAGTTCATTCGAAAAATTTGTCCAAAGGGGGTCCGGATGGCTTCTCAAGGAAGTATCATATCTTGAACTTAAAATGGGAAAATATTCCCCTTTGAAAGGTAGCAGCTATATTCAACTCCCAAAAGACTTGAAAGGCAAAGAAGCCATACTTAATATCCAAAACTTCGAAGATCAGAAATGTTTTCTCTGGTGCGTCCTGGCACACCAATTAAACCTAGATTTTAAGGAAAATCCCAACAGAGTAACCAAGTATCAACCGTTCGAAGATACAGTCAACATGAATGGCATATCCTATCCTGTACCATATCAGAAGATTCCTCTAATTGAGTCAATGAATGATTTAAGAATCAATGTTTTCGGGTACGAGGAGGGCGAAATTTACGTTCTCTATGTATCTAATCAAACAAACGAGGATGTGATTAACCTACTTCTTCTTTGGGATGGTGAGAATACTCATTACACCCTTATAAGGAACTTTTCAAGATTCATGTCGCATCGAAGTGGTCATAGAAGTGCTGCCTATTATTGTTATACCTGCTTACACGGATTCACAAGACCTGAATTACTAGAAGATCACAAGCCCTATTGCAGTAACCACACCCCTCAAGTAATTAAAATGCCAAAACCCGGTGAAAATATACTCTCATTTACAGGAATCCATTTGCAAGCTCCTATGCCCTACGTCATCTATGCAGATTTCGAATCCCTGCTCGTACCCATTCACACTACTGAACCCTCCAATAAGTCATCTTACCAAGTAAAGACTGCTCGTCACGAGGCTTGTGGGTTTGCGTTCGTTATTGTGGGCTCTGACGGACGCACCTATAAGAAGATAGAAGTGTATCGTGGTGAGAATGCTACAGAAGAATTTATTAAAGCCATCCTAAAATTCAAAGAGGAAATCACATCGAAATTATTAACCATCGCCCCGATGAATCTCAGTGACGAAGGGGAAGAAGCTTTCCAGCAAGCCACAGAATGTTGGATATGTCATAAGTCATTGGGCAAGGAACGCGTCAGGGATCACGATCACATTTCTTCAAAGTATAGGGGAGCTGCCCACCCCTCTTGTAATATTAACTTCAAGCAGAGTAAAGTGATTCCTGTCGTGTTTCACAATCTAAAAAAGTATGACGCACACCATATAATGCGTAAGCTAGGTTGCTTTAAACAGCTGAAAATAAGTGTGATTGCTGCCAATTTAGAAGACTACATCACATTCAAATTACAAGAATATGATTCCTCTATTCAATTCTCATTCATTGACTCACTGCTCTTCCTCCCGGCCTCCTTGGACAAGTTAACATCAAATCTGAAACAGTGCGACTTTAATATATTAAGAGAAAACTTTGCCCAAAATACAAGAACTGAACTACTATGTCGCAAAGGTATTTATCCTTACGAATATATGAATTCGTTTAAAAAATTTCAAGAAACCCAGCTTCCTCCACCCTCTGCTTTCCACAACACATTATCGAATCAAAATATATAAGAATCAGACTATGCACATGCGAAAAATATATGGAATACTTTCAGAATAAACAATCTCGGGGAATATCATGATCTATATTTAAAGACCGATGTGCTTCTACTAGCTGATGTATTCGAAAATTTTAGACGTCTCTGCAGTCAATATTATAATATTGACCCATCCCACCTCGTCACTTCACCAGGCTTGTCTTGGCAGGCCTGTTTGAAAATGACTGAGGTGGAGTTGGAATTATTGACCGATGTGGACATGCTGCTGTTTATCGAAGAAGGCGTACGCGGGGGTGTGTCGCAGATCTCCCACAGGTTTGCGACCGCCAATAATAAAGATGTTCCAAATCACGTCCCCAGTGAAGAAACATCCCATATCATGTACTGGGATGCCAACAATCTTTACGGTTGGGCGATGTCCCAGTATATGCCCCATGGAGGATTCCAGTGGTGTGATGGCACCAACTTCACAGAAGAAAGCATATTACAGATACCAGATGACTCAAGTACTGGTTACATTTTCGAGGTGGACTTTGAGTACCCTGAATCCCTTCACGATGACCATAACGACTATCCTCTTGCCCCGCAAAGACTCACCGTACAAGAAGAAATGCTGTCTGATTACGCAAAGAATCTTCTACAGAAGGGGTTCAGAGGTACTCCGAAACTCATCCCCAACTTGATGAGAAAAGTCAAATATATTTCTCATTATAGAAACGTTAAATTATACATTGAATTGGGGTTAAAGCTAACGAAAATTCACAGAGTTCTCCAGTTCCAACAGTCCCCTTGGCTCAAACAATATATAGAATTTAACACGGAAAAACGCAAGCAAGCAACTAGTGCCTTTGAGAAGGATTTCTTCAAATTACTAAATAACAGCATTTATGGCAAGTGCATCGAAAATCTGAGAAAGAGGCGAAATATAGAGTTATCTAACCAAGAAAGAAGATGTGAGAAACTAGTCGCCTCTCCCTGCTTCAAAAATTTCAAGATATTCGATGAGAATCTCGTAGCTGTTGAAAGGCAGAAGCCCAGTATCTTGCTGAACCGGCCTATTTACGTCGGGTTTTCGATACTAGAGCTATCAAAGGTGCTCATGTACGAATTCCATTATAAATTTATCAAACAAATTTATCCTGGAAATCGTTCAATTCTGCTTTTCACGGATACTGATTCTTTAACCTATCTCATCACGACTGAAAACCTACAAAATGAGATGTATCTCAATAGGTCGCGATTTGATTTTTCAGATTACCCCCAAGAACACCCCCTTTATTCTAACACGAATAAGAAAGTCTTGGGAAATTTTAAAGACGAATTAAATGGCGTGCCTATTCATCAGTTTGTAGGTTTAAAGTCGAAAATGTATTCGATTAAATCCTCCAAAGAAGAAAAAAAGCGAGCCAAGGGGGTCTCAACATCTATAGTTAAAAATAAATTGAAACATGAAGATTATGTGAAATGTTTGGAAAGACAAGCTACAACCTTTGAAGAACAGTCAAGAATAGGGCAGCAATCACACATACTTTACACCCTTAAACAAAATAAAAAGTGTTTGTCACCCTTTGACGACAAGCGTTACCTGCTAGAAGATGGAGTAAGTAGCCTAGCTTACGGACATTATAAAATTCCAAGATAATTAGAAAAAAAAATCTAAAATCTTTAAAAAAAAAAAAAAAAAAAAAAAAAAAAGAAGGAAGATATCAAAATCTTCCAAACAAATTTTTGGGAATCGAGTGTGATCTACCTCCCCGTGGTGATTCCTGGGACCAGGAAGTTTTGACTCTAGGTCACTTCTAGCCAAAAGCTCACACCTTAAGGCAAAATTCATTTCAGTTGAGAGTTTATATCTTAGATTACTTTCAGTTGAAAATCCTACTTTTGGCAATTTTTTAAACTAAAAAATTCTATTTCAACTCTAAATTCTATTTTTGGTTTAAAAGAAAAAAAAAATCTTAATACCTTTTTTAATGCATGAATCATTATTTCTAACATATATATTAAATGACCTACTCTAGTTGAAAAAAAAAATCGCAAAAAAATTTCTAAGTTCCCTAATTAAAATTAATGAATGACCCTTTTTAATTATTATTCATTCACTTCTACTGCATATACTCCTATTCAAACTGTATACTCTCGTTGAAAAAAAAAATGGCTTCGAAAAAATTCCAAGTTCCCCAATTAAAATTAATTAAATTTGTAATTCTTTAAAATTCACCTTGTACTGTAATAGATATTTCTCCGCGAAAAAAAAAAAAAAAAAATTGCTTCGAAAAATTTCTAAGTTCTCCAATTAAAATTAATTAAATTTCTAATTCGCTAAAATAAATCCCTTGAAACACACCTCGTATTCTAGTAGGAAATTCTCCGCGAAAAAAAAAATTTGCTTCAAAAAAATTTCTAAGTTCCCTAATTAAAATTAATTAACACTAATCCTTAATTAATCCCCTTATCTTAGGTGGTGGACACTTCGGGAGGAGGAGGTGCTGCACTTTGGGAGGAGGTGCGCACTTTGGGAGGAGAAGGAGGTGCGCACTTTGGGAGGAGGAGGAGGTGCACACTTTGGGAGGAGGAGGAGGAGGGCACTTCGGGAGGAGGAGGTGCTGCACCTTGCACCAGCTCCACACTCCACCTCCTGAGGTCGGATCCCCATTTCTTCTCTACTAATATATATGGTGGCATTGAAGTGCTAAATTTCGAAATTTATTATATACTAGCAATCTACGCCCGCTACGCCCGCTACGCTGGTCAATTTCTTATAACGAACTTTTAATCCAACAAAATACTGACATTTCATAATTCACTTTTATATTTTAACAGATTAATAAGGCTACTATAATTTGTGACCCGTGCTATAGCCAATATACACGCCAGGACCCGTCGCCCTTATCATTATCTTTTTACGCATGAAGGTTTCGCTATGGTACTCCATTGTGAAATTTGGTAATTTTTCAAATTTAATATTTGAAAAATGACATAATCATTAGATATGAAATTTATATCAAGAAAAATAGAATATTTTACCTTTCAAACGCAGTTTGCCTAACAATTTTCCGACAAATACTTTTCGAGCTACTATTTTTTTTTCAGTAACTTCAAATGTTTCATTTTTCGAGATTAATCTGTGGCAACAATTAGCGAAAACCCCAGTTGTCAGAAACGCATAGTTTTTTATTAAAGAGGCTATTGGAGCAGAAATTGTCCCCACCAATTTGCCACCATAACTTTTGAAATCGGTTCGGTACTTCTAGAGATTCCATAGAAATTGTAATTTAGAATGTTTTTAGAACGCTTTTCGCTCATTTCACTCTTTTAAATTTCGAATTTTTTTATTTTGTTTTTAGAGAGCATTTACATCTTATAAGTAATTACAACGCCAAATTTAATATTTCTAGCTCCTTCATTATAAAAAAATCGCAATTTTAGAACGTTTTTCGCTCCCGCACCCCCTCTGGGGTTAGTGACACCGACATAAAATATAGCCTATGTTGAAGCAGGGGTTGTCACCATCAATTTGCCACCATCACTTTTGAAATCGGTTCGGTAGTTCTAGAGAGTCCATAGAAATTGTAATTTAGAATGGTTTTGGAACGCTTTTCACTCATTTCACCCTTTTAAATTTCAATTTTTTTTTTTATTTTATTCTTAGAGAGCATTTACATCTTATAAGTAACTACAATGCCAAATTTCAAATTTCTAGCTCCATCAGTATAAACAAAATCGCAATTTTAGAACGTTTTTCGCTCCTGCACCTCCCTGGGGATAGTGGCACCCACAAAAAATATATCCTATGTTGGAGCAGGGGTTGTCACCATCCATTTGCCACCATCACTTTTGAAATCGGTTCGGTAGTTCCAGAGATTCCATAGAAATTGTAATTTAGAATGTTTTTAGAACGCTTTTCGCTCATTTCACACTTTTAAACTTCGATTTTTTTTATTTTGTTCTTAGAGAGCATTTACATGTTATAAGTAACTACAACGCCAAATTTCAAATTTCTAGCTCCTTCAGTATAAAAAAGATCTCAATTTTAGAACATTTTTCGCTCCTGCACCCCCCTGGGGTTAGTGACACCGACATAAAATATAGCCTATGTTGAAGCAGGGGTTGTCACAATATATTTGCCTCCATCACTTTTGAAATCGATTCGGTAGTTCTAGAGATTCCATCGAAATTGTAATTTAGAATGTTTTTAGAACGCTTTTCGCTCATTTCACCCTTTTAAATTTCGATTTTTTTTTATTTTGTTCTTAGAGAGCATTTACATCTTATAAGTAACTACAACGAAAAAATTTCAAATCGGTTCGGTAGTTCTAGAGATTCCATAGAAATTGTAATTTAGAATGTTTTTAGAACGCTTTTCGCTCATTTCACCGTTTTAAATTTCGATTTTTTTTTTTGTTCCTAGACAGCATTTACATCTTATAAGTAATAACAACGCCAAATTTCAAATCGGTTCGGTAGTTCTAGAGATTCCATAGAAATTGTAATTTAGAATGTTTTTAGAACGCTTTTCTCTCATTGCACCCTTTTAAATTTCGAATTTTTTTTTTATTTTGTTCTTAGAGAGCATTTACATCTTATAAGTAACTACAACGCCAAATTTCAAATCGGTTCGGTAGTTCTAGAGATTCCATAGAAATTGTAATTTAGAATGTTTTTAGAACGCTTTTCGCTCATTTCACCCTTTTAAATTTAATTTTTTTTTTGTTCTTAGAGAGCGTTTACATCTTATAAGTAACTACAACGCCAAATTTCAAATCGGTTCGGTAGTTCTAGAGATTCCATAGAAATTGTAATTTAGAATGTTTTTAGTACGCTTTTTTGCTCATTTCACACTTTTAAATTTCGATTTTTTTTATTTTGTTCTTAGAGAGCATTTACATCTTATAAGTAAATACAACGCCAAATTTCAAATCGGTTCGGTAGTTCTAGAGATTCCATAGAAATTGCAATTTAGAATGTTTTTAGAACGTTTTTCGCTCATTGCACCCTTTTAAATTTCGAATTTTTTTTTTTTTTTTTTGTTCTTAGAGAGCATTTACATCTTATAAGTAACTACAACGCCAAATTTCAAATCGGTTCGGTAGTTCTAGAGATTCCATAGAAAGTGTAATTTAGAATGTTTTTAGAACGCTTTTCGCTCATTTCACCCTTTTAAATTTCGATTTTTTTTTATTTTGTTCTTAGAGAGCATTTACATCTTATAAGTAACTACAACGCCAAATTTCAAATCGGTTCGGTAGTTCTAGAGATTCCATAGAAAATGTAATTTAGAATGTTTTTAGAACGCTTTTCGTTCATTTCACCTTTTTAAATTTCGAATTTTTTTATTTTGTTCTTAGAGAGCATTTACATCTTATAAGTAACTACAACGCCAAATTTCAAATCGGTTCGGTAGTTCTAGAGATTCCATAGAAATTGTAATTTAGAATGTTTTTAGAACGCTTTTCGCTCATTTCACCCTTTTAAATTTCGATTTTTTTTTATTTTGTTCTTAGAGAGCATTTACATCTTATAAGTAACTACAACGCCAAATTTCAAATCGGTTCGGTAGTTCTAGAGATTCCATAGAAAATGTAATTTAGAATGTTTTTAGAACGCTTTTCGTTCATTTCACCTTTTTAAATTTCGAATTTTTTTATTTTGTTCTTAGAGAGCATTTACATCTTATAAGTAACTACAACGCCAAATTTCAAAATTCTAGCTGCTTCAGTATAGAAAAGATCGCAATTTTAGTACGTTTTTCGCTCCTGCACCCTCCTGGGGTAGTGGGACCGACATAAAATATAGCCTATGTTGGAGCAGGGGTTGTCACCATCAATTTGCCACCATCACTTTTGAAATCGGTTTGGTAGTTCCAGAGATTACCCCCTACAAACAAACAAACAAACAAACAATCTTTACTCCTTTATAATATTAGTATAGACAAAAACCACGAAAATGTAAAATTAGAGAATTTCTTCGGGGGATTTGGTGGCACAAAGGAAATACTTAATAATTTTTCGAACTACCTGTTATTTCATACATTATTTTAATCTTTAAAACATATAGACAGGCACTGTACATTCTTAAAAACATATTTAAAAACACATAAAAACAGCCCACACGTTGAAAGTTTCATAAAATTAGAATATTTTCGCCTGTTGGCTCAGGCATCTTGAATACTGATGTTTCGTCTTTCTGCTCTGTCAGTCCGATTTTTCTGAAACTCCCCTTCTGTCCCTTCCTAACAGCTTCTGGCGCCATCTGGTGTCAATTTTGGCGTGAGCTACGTCGTTGCAAGTTTCTGTATCTGATGTGTTTATCTCTATTGCCTCTCTCTGTAATGCGTAGTTTAGATTATTGTAATTGGCTAATTTTTCAACATTATTAAAGTCTATTTTAGTTGGGGATGTACAACAGGCGAAAATATTCTACTTTTATGAAACTTTCAACGTGTGGACTGGTTTTATGTGTTTTTAAATATGTTTTTAAGAATGTACAGTGCCTGTCTATATGTTTTAAAGATTAAAATAATGTCTAAAATAACAGGTAGTTCGAAGAATTATTAATTAAAAAATGACATTAGAAAAGATTATAGATTGAAATACCGGAAATACTTATTTCCAGCATTTGCGGAATACATAGATGAGTCATTCTCACAGAAAGGATGGTTAAAAAAATTCTTCTAAACTGTTGAATTTATACAATATAATTTTCTGAAAACAATGCGCATCCGAATTTCATTACTTTTCAAAATTATCTTTTTGTTTGAGACCTCCTTCACAGTGCACACAATTTTTTTTAAATGACTAAAAAACTAATCATTATCAGTAAAAATGAATGTGCCAAGTCTACAGAGGCAAATTCCATGGAGGAGACACAAAATACGTTTTGAATATTTAAGTACTTTGGTTTTCAGACTGCTAAAATGGTGTATTTCGTTTTATTTAATGTAGTGTTAAAGCTTTTAAAAATTTGTTTTATAATCTATAAATTACCCTTTTTTTTACTCTATTTCTGATGGTCACAGAGTATACACTGAGATCTCTACCAAACTCCAAATGGAACTAATGAATTGGAAAAAATTATAACTTCATAACAAAATTAATATATCTAAAAAAGAAATTTGGATTTCATTCTACCAAACTACGCAATGATGGTTTGGCGTTTACAGTCACCTATAATCTTTTTTTTTTAATTATTTTGAATCGCTACGGAGTGAGACTATTTTTGCAAGAGACAAAGTTTATAAGTTAATTCCTTAGTTAAAATAAAACGGTTGTATACATTATATTCATGAAAAGACTAAAGTTAAATATTAAAATTATTTTCTCAGGAATGTATAATACCTTACTTAAAATCTAAATATACATGTTATATAAAAATTTTATTCCGCAATATTCCTTTAAATTAATCTAAATTCTGACATAGTCATTATTTCCTTAATTCTTAATAATATTTATTCCTATTTAATGTCCTTTTAAAAGTAATAACACGTATATTAATAAATATCTTATTCCAAATCTTAATCTAAAACTTTAAGTTATTTCGTAACTTTTATCAACTCCCCAATCTACAATATTCTGAGAGACGCTTGTTATCATTTCGAATGTTTTTAAAAGCCATTTTTTAAAATTTTTTTATTCCATGCTTCGCTTCGCGCGCTGAGTATTTTTCACGTCAAAATCAATGTGCAACTGGGATAGGGAAGCTTTCTTGTTAAATCTTCTCCATCGCACCTCATTCGCTTAGCTTATTTTCCCATCTCACTAATTGGCTCGTGCGTTCGTAACGTAGCTTCTGTAACTTTGCGCGGAGTTTAACAAAACTCGCTTGCAAGCATTTAGAGATCAGATTTAAGTCGTGTTTGGAAGAACTAACCAAAGCGTTATCTGGTGTTCGGTGACATAGAATTTCTAACAGCCCTTTAAGATCATTCAATAATGTAGTGAGTTAACGTCAAGCCTGATTAACGTCAAGCCTGGGCTATATGATTACACCTTAATACTGTGGGAACTGTTATTGGCATAGATCCTGCTCGTTAATAAACAATTTATCTGGGAATTGGCTGCACATTATTGGAGAAATTCTTATGGTGTTTCATCATTGCCTAACCTCCTCGCCATGATTTTGGATAACGACTGCAATAATTCTTCATCTGTAACCAGCTGCCATTTTCTCGTGAAATATTATATCATCTTCGTAAAAAGTTAACATACATATTAATAAAAATATTAGGAAATTTCCTACATTTCTTATTATTTATTCCTTTGCGGCCATAAAAAGTTCCTTTTCGAGAGAATGACCCATATATGTTTATTTTTCAAAATCAGACATACTTCAAAAGACATGCCCAACAAATATTTATGCTACATTTAACCACTGAATTATAATAATTCAAACATACTTTAGAGAAAATTTGCTTTGGTGATAGAAATTTTCTAAAGAGTATGGAAAATTATACTAAAACGTGTGCATTTCCGAAGAAATTTTCTAAAGTATAAAAACTTCAAATTGTCTAAATATTAGTTAAAAATCATTTAAGGTAACAACATCATTTAGTATTTTCACCACTAGTGCAAATAGCGAATACAATAACGACAAAATTGCATTTTAGAATGAGATAACATTCAAAATTACAGATTCGTATTACCGTAATTTCCGGTGTATAATCCACAGATCGAACAATCGTGTTTCGACACAGAAATTTTATTTTATAAAGTGTTACTTCTCAGATCGCTGTAAATATTTGACTTTAATTATTGAATAAAATTTCTGGGTTGAAACCGAATTGTTTGATCCGCGGATTATACGCCGGAAATTACGGTAATATTTTAAATTACGTGATAAAATTGTTATATCTATCTATAAAAATAAAAGACATCTGTTTGTTTGTATTCACGATTACTCTTAGTCTTTCAGAAAGAGAACTCAGTAATTTATCATAATAATTCTTAGAAACTTTTTATAGACATCATATCAAGATTTATAAGTGTTTTAATGTTCGGTAACAACAATCTACAGCAATAAAGAAATATCAGTGCCTTTGTATTAACAGTGCATATGATGTATAAAAAATATTTAAAAAGACTTACAGAACTATCTGTCAGAACAGATTAACCACTGGATATGGCTAGTTAAAGAAAAATATATTAATACTAGCCGATCTTCGGCCGTCTAGCCGGTCGTTTCTGAGTGGGCCCAGATACATATAGTGCAGCGTACCGCCCTGATTTCGCTTGGGGCCCAGAAAGTGCATTTTATATGCAACCAGAAAAATATAAATAAAATACTTTAAATTAAAAGTATACGAAAATAACTAATAAGAATATAAAAAAGCACTTAAATAAAGATTTCGCGACATAATTTTTTTTCATGAGCCTTCTGACAAAATACTACTGGGCTCTAACTGTGATTATCTAGGGGTGGGGCTCAAGTAGTACTTTGTATCTGAGCCCCACTATGAAGCGACCGGCTAGTATATAATAAAAAATCAGCTATAGTTCTGTTTTTCGTCTAATCTTCCGCAATCGGGTTCATAGCCGATGTTGCCCACAAACTCGCTAGCTCTAAAATCGCTGGAAATACATGATTAACTACTTTTTTTTTGTAGACTTGTAAAGCGGAGTTTCACATTCTTACTTAAAACTGCTGCTGAGATATGGCACAATTACCTAAAATGTTCGACACACAGTGTGACCCCCTTGATGGATTATTGTATAAAATTGCTGAAATACACAGTTACCTATTTTCTAGTACATTTATTATCCTAAATTTCATGCGCTATTACTGAGATATCGCAAAATAACATAGGAAATCCGACCCCCATTTAACCCTCTTTAGTGGCTGAATTTCTAAAATCGCGGAAATACATGTGTAACTGTTTTTTTAGTAGATTTGTTATCCTGAATCTGTGATTTCAAGCTCATAACTAAAAATGCTGCGAACATTCGAAATGACCTAAAATTTTCGACCCCCTCAATTAGCCCCAGCCCCCTTAATGGGTGAATTTCTAAAATCACTGAAATATGTGTTTAATTATTTTTTTAGCAGAATTGTTATCCTGAATTTCACGCTCTTATCCAAAACTATTGATAAGATATGGTGAAAAGGTAAAATTATCGAAAATTATCGACCGCTCCTCCCCCCATTTAACTCTCTTAGTAGTTGAATTTCTAAAATCGCCTAAAATGCATGTTTAACTATTCTTTAGTAGATTTGTTATCCCGAAATTCACGCTCCTAACTATAACTTCTACTGAGATATGGCAAAATGGCGTAAAGCGTTCGACCCCCATTTAACCCCTCTAAATGTCTGAATTTCTAAAATCGCTGAAAAACATGTTTAACTACTTTTTCAGCAAATTTGTTATCCAGAGTTTCATGATTCTACCTATAATTTATACTGAGATATGGCAAAATGACTTAAAATATTTGACCTCCTATTTAACTCCCCTTAGTTGCGGAATTTCTAAAATTGCTGAAATATATGTTTATCTATATTTTTTGTAGATTTGTTATCTCGAATTCCGAGCTCCTAACTAAAAATGCTGCTGAGGTATAGCGAACAGGCAAAGGCCTAAAACGTTCGACCCCCATTTAACCCTCTTAATTGATGAATTTCTAAAATCGCTGAAATATGTGTTTAATTATTTTTTTAGTAGATTTGTTATCCCGAGTTTCACGTTCCTATCTAAAACTGCTGCTGAGATATGACGAAAACGCATAAATGACTAAAAACTTTCGACCCCCATTTAACCCCATTAGTGGTTGAATTTTTAAAATCGCTAAAATATGTGTTTAGCTAACTTTTAGTAGATTTGTTATCATGAATTTCGCGTTTTTAACTAAAACTGTTGTTGAGATATGGTGAAAAGGCAAAATGGCCTAAAACTTTAGACCCCATATTTAACCCCCTTAGTGGTTGAATTTCTAAAATCGTTGAAATATGTGTTTAATTATTTTTTTAGTAGATTTGTTATCTTGAAGCTCACGCTTTTACCTAAAACTGCTGATGAGATATGGTGAAAATGTGAAATCCCCAACATTTTCGACCTCTCATTTAACCCACTTAGTGGTTGAATTTCTAAAATCGCCTGAAATACATGTATAACTATTCTTTAGTAGAATTGTTATCCCAAATTTCAGACTCCTACTTAAAACTCCTGCTGAGATATGCCGGAAAGACGAAATTATCTAAAACTTTCGACCCCCATTTGACCCCCTTATGCTGTGAATTTTCAAAAATCCTTTCTTAGTACGCGCGTACATTGTGTAAAGAATATGTCTTCCAATTTTCATTGTTCTAGGACAAACGGTTGAGGCTCGGCGTTGATCATGAGGAAATCAAGCTACTCTTTTATAAGTATAGATAACAAAACAAATATACTGCCTCAAAGGGATACTTTAATGTTATACTTTAATAACAATAAATTTTCAGTATTTAAAGAAATTTAATAGCAATTTGTATTGTATGAAAAATTGATGAACTCTATCAATTGTATGTTATATAATTAAAATTATAAAATATATATACACTTTTGATTATTTTATTTTTTATTTTGATGCGATAGCATACTTTGTTTTGTACTAAATCTAAAATAAAATGTTTATTTTTCACAGTTCATAGTTTTTTTTTTTGTAAAAAAGTGCATAAACTAACAAACAACACAAAACTAAAATACAAATGAAGAAAGGCATAATACCATTTCGCTCTAATAATTTAAATGTTTTTGGATATTACATTATTTTATCACATTAATATTCATAGAATGTTTTAAATTTGTTTAGGCTTTTCCAAAGCTTGTTGAATTAAAGGTCAATTTATTCATCTCGTATTATTCTGTCTCATTCTTGTATAAATTTGCACTTTAACGAGCCTTTAAATTATGTAAAAAGACGCAGATGCTTTGTCTTTAGCATACGTGCAAGCATGATCGTACATGACATATTCCATGGACTTAGTCAGGGAAGGTAATCACTCTCGAGTCTTTATTTGAATATATATTTTATTATATTTTAATTTCATTAAGGTGTTAACTCTGTTACTAAATAATACCCTTAGTTCAATAAAAAGTTAAAATTGCAGTGCAAATTCACCTTGTTTAATAACTAAAATTCATAAAGTTCAAACTAAATGTAAATATATTGATTGAAGATGAGTAAAAACATACATAAAATATTTAAAAGCACATTAAAGTCCTTTTAAAAATTCAAAACGTTTTCAACCGAACTACTCGGTCATCAACAGTGGAAAACAAATTGTTGAGTTTGTGTATGTTTTTACGCACCTTCAATCAATATATTTATATTTAGTTGTATCTTTATGAATTTTAGTAAATAATACCTGTCAAGATTTGACGGTAAATATATTGACATTTCATTAAAAAAATATGTGAATTTTTAATTTGTTGTTTTAAATTGATTAATTATTTGAAAACTTAATGAATTTCCATATTGTATTTTTTATAAGCAATTTTTATACATATAAGGCGATAGGTGGTACAGTCAATTTAACGTACTCAATTAATGAAGTGAAAGAATTTTAAACTTGTAATTAAAAATGTATTGCGCTTACTTCTTAGAAAGAGTTAAAGAAAAGATCAAAGTGAATAACGAAACAGCTGTCTCGGAGAAATAAGTCGGCCAAAAATAAGAGAAATGTATACAATTTTTTGTCACCGCTGTTATTGAATAGTAATCATTGCCTTATTTAATCCTGAAATCTGAAATCAAATAAGACGAAGATTACTATACCAAATTAATAGTGACATAAAATCGCAGACGGTTACATAGCTTAAGACGGCTTATTTCGTCGAGACCGGTTTTACGTAAGGCTCCTATAAGGGTATTATAGGGTATTATAAGTATTATAGGAGCTCTAGTTTTACGTAGCCCACCCAGTTGAATCCCGCTGACATTCAACGGAAAAAATCGTCTTATGCATTTCTCTTATTCGTACTGGATATTATACTCACCTGTTATACGATGGATTCGTACGGTTTTTACACTTGTAATTTGTGAAGCTATTCTATAAAAAGTTCTACATCATCGTATTTCCATATTAATATCGAAAAAAAAACACTGTACCGGAAAAAATTCAGAAGAAAAATTATATATTATTTTAAATTAACAAGTGTTATTATATAGCATTAGTATTATACGCCCATCTAGAAACTAAACATTTCTGTAGAAATGTTTAGAAGAAAAAAAAACTAGTCGTTGGGGGACACCGTAATACTTATCCATCACGGATAGGCCTAATATAAATTATGAAAATAAAACGTGTAAACTATTTATAAAATGCACTGCAATTCGAATAAAATCGTGGCTTGATGACGTCATAAACTTTAAATGCTCCATTATTGAATTGCGTAAAAGAAACATCCTTATAACCCCAAAATTGATAACCGTATTAGCTACGGTTTACTGCGTCGGATTAAGCGTCTCATTTCCAATTAAAATATATCTTTGAATTGAACTTTGAATGAAATACAGGGTCATGAAAAATCGAAGAGTGTGGAAAAATATAATTACAAATTTCTCGGCAACTAATTATCCGGTCGTCTTCATTTTTTATGCAAAAATTATGTTTTTATATTGTCTTTTATATTTACTCCTTAAAATAAACAATTTCGAAATTTTTTTATATACCTTTTACCAGAACGAATATTTCGAGAGTCTGAAAAAAAAAATAGTTCCGGATAATCGAGGTTACTGAATTTCAATAACCTTCTTCCCATTATTACATACTCAGTACATACCAAATTTCAAGTCTCTATCTCAATTACTTCTGGAGATAGAACGTTTACAGACACACACACAGACGGACGGCAAATTTTTTTTTTCTACAAATGTGTTTTTCGGAATCTCCAGTGTCTGAAACGTGTAAAACCGTCAAAAAAATTTTTTCGATTTTCATTCGAATTTTTAGGTTAGTTCCACATTTCTTTAGTATAAGGAGGTTCCATAACAACTTTTGTGTAAAGTTTTTCCTCCTAGTTTATCTCAAAATAGTAAATTATAGTTCACAAATGTTGCTACTTGTTGAGAGTATAAAATATGGTGAATAAACAAAATGTATGAAATATATTCCCATTATGTTATATCACTTATATTCGTCGTCTGGTCCGTCCGTCTCTCTGTCCGTCTGTGCGCATATAACAGTGCAAAAACTACCCAACCGAATGGTTTGAAATTTAATATATATAATCGTTGCAGAATTTTGTCGAGTCCTTTCAAATGTTACGAAAATCGAATCAAAACTTAAAAAGATATTAATAAAGATAATTATTAAGTAATTTGAATTTATTTTAAATCGGTTCTTTGTTATAGTAACTTTCGAGGATTAATCGTCAAGCGACAGAGATCTATCGCAAACATGTATGACGTTAAAGTCATATATGACATTTGTGACATTTGTGACATTTTATAACCTCTATGACCAAGTTATAGTCACATTCTTCATTCTATTAAAAAATCCTATCATACGTAATTAATTAAATGATATCCGATGGTAGGTAATGATTCTAGGTTGCCATGGTGATTACGTCCTATTTAAGATGGAGCCATACTATTTCCGAATTACTGAATTTAAAAACCAAATTTGTATTCTGAAATTGTTTAATTATAGCAATCATATAATCTACCGACAGTATTTTGGATAGATTTTTCCGAAGAAATAGATATTAAATGGAAAAATAGTTTAAATATTGATTTCAAGTTCTGAAAATTTCAAAGCTAGGCTTAAGTTTCCCACTAGAATTTTTAGTAAATATCAAAAAAAGATAAAATGTTGCCAACTTAAAATGTACTTATTTTATTACTAAAATTAATCGTATCATAATAATAGACGATGTAATTCAATTTACTGAAATAATAACAGTCCTCATTTGTCACGTTTGACGTACAATTTCCAACTTGTTTGGAACCTATAAAGATTTTCTTAGATGTCAAGAAAGTTTCAAAATTGCAATGGTTTATAGCAATGTATTGCAATGTAAACCGGGCGGGGAGGCCTACCTTTTGGCTTAAGCTCAACTAGCCCCGCCCAGTAGGTTTGTTTACTAAGCGTCAAGGCCGCAGCACAGAAAGCGATGCCCTGAAGGACCACTCGGGAAGGGGACCCCTCACTATTGAAAATTAACTGTCAAAGATTACAATGTCAAACACAGAGGATATCCAGTTATACTGGGTTAGCCAAGTTAGATACAATAATGGGCTGAATGAACAATTGTGAATGTAAATAAATATAAGGAGATGTAGACCTTTTACAAGAAAATTTTGAAAGTTGAGAGAAAACTATAAATACAAAAAAAATACTAATAGCTCACTTATTGAACGATAAACAATTAATAAATACGAGGTTGACATAGAAAGTACTCATAGTTTGAATAGTAGCATCGAGTATACAAAAAGATTTACATGGGGGAAAAACTTAAATAATTATATAGGGGTATTGCCTAAGTAAACAAGGTGATAGTCAAACCAGGCCTAAGTAACAAGGTCTCACCGGGAGGAGAAGCCTACTTTTCGGCTTAAGCTCAACTAGCCCTGAAAAACGCATAACACGTATGAAAGCCCAATTTCAGCGATTACCATCTATAACCCGAAAACTATTCAAGTCATTTTGACAAGCCGGGTATATGTTCTAATGATTTCTATATATACAGGGTCCATCAAAGGGAATCATACACGGGTTTTGGTCAATAACTTTATTTGTACTCGATTATATTCGAAAATTGTCTAAATGAAGCTTATAATATGCATAACAATATAAAAATGGTTCGATACGTTCACCTCTCATGTCAACAACTTTTTCAAGTCTCCTCTTAAAAACTCTAATAAACTCAAGACCAGCGGTTGGTGGAACATGTTCTAGCACTTCTTGAATTGCTTGTTCTGGTTCATCGAGATTTGATGGTGCATTTCGATAGCATTTATCCTTCAGATATCCCCAGAGGAAATAATCACATGGATTGAGATCAGGGCATTACGGTGGCCACTGAACATCACGCCCATATGGGCTTTCGAAACTCAGACCGATAACTCTGTCATGAAAGTGTTCTTCAATGATATTGTGGCTTTCGTGAGAACGGTGAGAAAATGCTACATCCACACTTCATCTTTTTCGGGTCATGGCAGCAATTAATGGGTATGTTCCATGCCATGTTCTTGAAGCACCGAACAGTACTTTTCTAAAAATGTATGCTACTAAGCTCTTTTTGAGAAGGTGTCTATCCAAGCAGTCTTTTTGGTAGATTCAGGGGCTTTTCAAGAGACTCATGGCGGTTTTCTCTATACCAGTACCGTTAATTTTGCTTATTAATGTGCCTCATCAGATGAAAGTGAGCTTCATCATTAAACTAAAGGTTTGTAAGCGGGATTTTGTTACCTCGCGATAGCCGAAGATACTTTTCAGCGAAAGCAAATCTCTTTTTCTTGGCATTTGCAGTTAAATTGTGCACAAGTAGAATTTTGTATGGATAAAGATGTAGTTCACCTCTTGTGATGCGGCCAACAACTTGCCTCAGAAATACATATCTCTTGAGAAAGTCCCGAATTTGACAGATATAGATCTTCATTAAGACGTCCATCCACTTGCTGGATATTTTTAGCGGTTCTCGCAGATCGTGGTATTCCGGTTAAATTTGCCTTCAACACTTTCTGTCTCTTTAAATTTGGCGATTAAATTGTTTATCGTTTGCTTTGTTGTTGTACTGTGTCTTCAATATTTTTTTCATAAAGAGTACACATTGAAGAAGATGATCCACAGAAATATAGTATTTCATGACATTAAAAATTTGTTGCTCAAGCAACAAAGCTTGGTTAGGCATTTTTGTCCATTTCGGTCAGATTGACAGAAACTTCAAAACTGGGTTGGGTTGGGTTGATTATTGACGGCCAATTATCTACACTTGGGATATAGGCCTGGGGGGAGTGCCCTTCGTGGGGGTCTTTCTAAGGGAACCTAACCCGTATTTACGCAAGGATAAATCCACGGCTCGAAGAAAACCACGAAAACTCCGAACGATTAGGCCGACGGGCGCGATTGGAATCGAACCCAGCACTTCCCGTCTACCAGCTTCGAGAGCAGAACCTCTCAGCCACTGGTGGGGCCTTCAAAACTGAATAGTAACTAAATCCATCCTTTATAACTCTACAAACTATCACATTTTCTGATACCCTGAAATGTCAGCTTTACTGTGACATCAAAATAAAAAAAATCAAACTTACGGTACACAATGTAGGGTGATTCAATTCAAAAAACTCACTCCTATTTTTGACCTAAAAGTTTCAAACAAACAAACCTGAAATGCAACAACGCTTCTTACTCAAACTTTTGCTTTCTTTACTTATACATACTTTTAATTTCCGTTTAAAATGAACACCACCTCTCACACCACTCTAATTTCCGAGCATACGCGCAAAAACCGTGTATGATTCTTTTTGACGGGCTCTGTACTTTATAGTATGCTAAAATATAGTTCGGTTTTGAAACGCATACTCTGAATGTTTCTTAATCTACGAAAATATAATATAAACCACGAACGAAAATATTCAATATACACACTTTCTTTATCAGTAGAAACCTCAGAAATCAATACATTTTTAATATTTAAAGAAGCATTTATAAACACAAAGTTTATTTTGCTGTCACTGATTTTCGGAAATTTTTCCGAATAGTTTTTATAGTGTATTAATTAGTTTTCTGATCCCGGAATATAGTTTTTTAGAATGCGCTCAATTCGCAATGAAACAGTTTTTAGCTAAATAATTGAATGTATATGTCGTAGGCCAATTGTGAAATCCGGTATTTTACAAAGAGCAGGGGTAATTGGAAAATCATCTTCCTTTCTCAAATCAGCCTGATGTTTTCAGACTTACTGCAAGCAGCCTCGAGAGCGTTGGGCTAATTGAAAAAAGACGACTTGTTTCACAATCAACCAGATTTTGACCAGCTCTTTGACCTGATATCGTGTTGTACCCGATCCGAACCTGAAAATTCTTTTTGAAATCAACCCGAATTCCCACCCTAACTTGACAAAATGTCCATCGAACCGTAACCTAATCCGAACAGGACAAAATAATTTTAGTCAATACGCAGCCCATCCCGAATCTGAAAATTCAATTTGAAGTCATGCCGAACTCAAAATTTTTTTCCATCGAAACAAAAATATATCCGAACAAGACAAAATAATTTTCGTCAACACGCAACCCAACCAAAACCTGAAAAATAAAATGAAAATTTTCATCAAGTACTTAGAACTCAACAGCTTGAAGAGCGATGGTTCATTTTTGGACCACTTAATTTTAACTCTCAAATGCCACTTTGGCAGGAGAAATTTGCATCGAAAATTTTCCTTTTATTATGTATGTGAAGAATTTAGTACTAGCCGTATAATCCGCGGATCAAACAATTCTGTTTCAACCCAGAAATTTTATTCAATAGTTGAATTCAAATATTTACGGCGATCTAGTAAGTTGAATTTTATAAAATTAAATTTCTGGGTCGAAACATGATTCTTTAATCCGCGGATTATACGCCGGACATTACGGTACTTTCATCTGACAATAAGTACTGAGCATAAGTACCATAATTCTTACGGTCGGTACTCAGGTTAGGTGATCCAAGAGTGCACAGTTGCCAAGTATCCGGCCTTTTTGTACACCAGTAATTGTTTAGAGAACAATGTGTTTCTTTCAAATCACAGAATACTACAATTAAATGAAACAACATTTTCCGTACTAAAATACTGGTACCAAAAAAGCCGGAGCCCTGACAAGTCTGCAAGGGTGTGAGGAAAAGCTTTTACTTTTTATTAAATAAATTTCTTTACAGATTCTGGTGTCATTCTTATCATTTCTTCATATTACAATTACGAATAGAAATTATTTTCACTTGAAAGGGTTAAACTTTAAACTTAAACAGAAGCTGAAGTTTAAAAGGTTGCTCATCACATTGCGTTTTGAGGATTTAATTCTCCTTCCTTTTCTTTTCGCAAATATTAAACATTTCTTCACATTCATAAGGGATGAAACAAAATCATTTAGAGTTATTTTCTGAAATAATATAAATCAACACAGATATAAATTTCTTAAATAAATAAAGATAGTTTATATTTTAGCTAAATTTGAGGAAATTAGTAAATTTGAACAACTAGTTGATATAGTTTTATGATTACATTCAACATACATAAATGTTACGTACCCTATTTCAATTTACCTTTAAACACCGAACTGTTCTTCTTTTTTATTTTTATTGTTGTTACG
Organism: Maratus michaelseni; assembly: GCA_963931845.1. Taxonomy (NCBI): domain Eukaryota; kingdom Metazoa; phylum Arthropoda; class Arachnida; order Araneae; family Salticidae; genus Maratus; species Maratus michaelseni. The sequence goes on along the minus strand of OZ007598.1, from coordinate 109,929,619 downwards.
ATAAAGTTAGAGAACAGTACAGATTTTATTTTTATTTTGTCTGGACGTTAAAAATATTTTTAAATAAAAATTTGGATATTTAAAAATTAACTTAGTTTACTTAATTATTTAAATGTTAATAACTTTTTCATTGTGCAGAAAATAATGAGAGTAGCAGAATGTATCACAAAGTTGAAAGACATTTGAAATATATTTAGTATAACTGTGTATGCAATTAAAGCATAAAATTTTACATTATTTGAATGCAGAATTGTCAATTTCTTGATATCCGAAAAATAAAAACTGAAACTGTGTTTATATTTAAGTTATTATTCATTATATATGTTTTACCTGTTTAGGTCAAATAATTACTTATAAAATCTACAGCTTATTTATTGTTCTGGGTTTTTCTGTTTCGTACAAAAGGGGATTAAAAGAAAAAAGTCCTACTGGCCTGTACCGGGAGGAAAAGGTAGCTTTCCTTTATCTTCGTTTTAAAATTTTACCCAATGTTACTCGAAAACAGCAAGCTAAAATGCAAAGAATCCGTTTACAAAGAACACGTTAACACTGAATTTGAATAAGAAATTCGCCAAAATATTGAGCTATAGCCAAGTTGGCTTCATTTATAAAGACTTATTTTGGTCGCCAAATTTGGCGATATTTCGCCAATTGTCACCAAGTTTGGCGAGAATTTGGCGCTAACGGATATGAATATATAGTTTTATGCGTATGATTGGGAAAATGATTACAACAATGAAAGAAAATAATTTGCGAGAAATGGCGTTCACTAAAACGCATAAATTAATCGTTGGTTTCTTGTAATGTTCTGTCTTGTTTCAAAATGTCAGCCACCCTAGAATTTCAAACTGCTCTATCTCAGCCATATTTTAAGATAAAGGTAAAACAAAAAATGCTCTGGAATCCTTGTATCAAAGCCTAACACTTAATTAAAAAATAGATTTGAATTTTTAACTTTTTTGTACATTTATTTTAGTTTTAGAATTTTCAGTGGCCGCCATCTTGAAACAAGATGGCGGACCAAGCTGGCCAACGAACTCGGTCGAGGCATTGGTGTGCTTAATACACACAATTAGTTTCATCCAAATCAATTTCTAAATACGAGCGTTATCGTATGACATAGATCAGATATATATATATATCTCTCTATATATAAATCAACATTTGAACGGAGGGTGGTTTTGGGGTCTAGGGGTCATGATCGGTGAAAATATATCGAAATTTTCCGGAATTGCTTTCCTCCGAACGGCTGCAATAGGTAGTTTATACTTTTTTGTATTGTAAGCTACCTAAAACGGTTTTGGACATTGGCATTCTCTTTATAAAAAGTGCATTATTAAATATTTGTAAATAGAGTTGATAGAAATACTATTGTGTTGTCCGGAAAATTCGTGCTGTTTGGGAAAATGAATTCGTACCGGAAAATTTTATCATTTAATTATTAGGCATTAATTCCGATAGCTAAAGTGTAATAATTAACGGGCAGAACCTTTCGATACAAATTAATTTTCCCAACCGGCCCGAATATTCTGCACAACCCAATATAACTACAATTATTTCATACTAGAAACACGCTTAATTGTCTTTATCCTTGTAGCTTAATAAATATTTTATGTATTATTTATCTGGAAACTTAATAATGTTTTTCTTTACTTTTATTTGTATTAATTTTGTATATTTTTTCAACAGTTTTTTTTGTCAGAACAGGGTGTGTATTTGTGTATCCTGTACTTAATGTTATTAGTGGAAAGTCCAGCCACTTCCCTCTGCTGATCCCAGCAACTTGCCTTTAGGTATCCAGTAATTTTTGGTATTATTTATGATAATTACATGAAAGACAGAATGATAATGTAATTTTCGTTCGCATTGTTGTGTAGTACAAAACATAGAAGCGTGTAAATTTAATCAATAATTGTTGAGAATGGAATTTTCTTCAAAAGTTTATTTTCTATAAAATCTGAAACTTATATGTGTGTTTCCTTTCCTGTATAGTAGCTGTCTTCGAAATAACTAGCCAAATTTTAAAGGCAGTAAATGGAAGTAAAATAGCAATGTATTCACATTTTTAGTGCAATTTTATGTGTATTTACAATTATTATTACTCTTACATCACATAACATAGCGATTTTTAGTTCAGCTGGAGAATACATAATACACTACCTTTCAGTAATTCTCGTTCTAAGTAATTTATTTCGGATTATTTAGGCAAAGGTAACCGGGGCATGTTTACAACACCTGTTCAATCAGATTGAATACTCTAAACACGACACAATATTTCTGGTGTGAGTGTTGTTTTTTATTTCAGGAATAGAGAAGATGTGCTAATAAATTTTAAATAATCATTAAAATAAAATATTAAGTGATGGAACAATATGCTATTGATCATACTTCACGAAATACTTCAGTAAAGAGAAAATCACTTATAAAATTAAAATGAACTGTAGTAATGCATGTTAATGTATTTTTTTTTTATAAAATATACATACAGATAAATATTTTCCTCGCCCGAGTATGCCATGAAAAATTAAACCCGTTCCCGTCCTCACTCTAATGACAGAAAATCGGCGCGAGACTGTGTCAAAGGACCTACCGGTAACGATTTTCGTACCAGGCCTGAGCCCATTAAGGCACTTTACTGAACACAACAACGAGAAATAAAACCACGTTATAACTGAAAAGAGAAAAAAATAACACGTTATTTATTAAATGGCAGGCACGCATCCTGACACACGAAGTGCACTGTTCTAAAAATTGACATTATTTTTGGAAGGAATGAAGTCGTCATGACAACACATTTTGAAGATAAAAGGTTACCGTAGGAACATAACGCGAAAAGAATTCCTAGCGGGATATTCATTACGGTAGCCAGAAATTTTTCATATTCTTAATATCCTTTAAAAATATTATAAATTCAAATTATTAATATATTTTGGCACATTTTAAAGAATATTCCAGAGGGTTATCTCCATCCAGAGAGATAAAATATAACATTGGATGGATACCGTCTAAAATAAACATCGGTTCATGGAAAACAAAATTCTCACTTTCGGCAGAAGAGATACTTTTTAAAAATTCGCAAATAATTAAAAATCGCTGTACGAATTTTGTAAAAAAAAAGCATTGAAAGAGACTAAAATTTACTATATTGCCTAAAAGATTGAAACCAGACTGATTTCAACACTGCCTCAAAATCGCAAAAACTTATAAAAGTGGGGGAAAATACGCTGATTTTTCAGCTCAATAACAAATAACAAAATATCTTATTAAAAATCCAAAATCTGAGTCTCAAGTGCATTGGAACTTGTCTTCATGTACCCGGAATTAAATTTGTAGCGTTCTACATGTGATATATTGCATATGGCCATTGTCAGGACACCCGAAACACATACACACATCTTTTTATTATTAATCCTACATTGCACGAATTAATTTCAAGAAGCATATTTTTATACTCAAATTCGAGATAAATACCACAAATTTTAAAGAGTAATTGTTTTGTTTATTTTAATAGACGATTACATAAGACAAATATTTGTATTTAAATATATTGATAGCCTGGAAATTTATTTATTTATTAAAATTAAATGTAATCTGAGACATATAATGCATTACAGTGCAGTGTATGATTAATACAACTACTCACATGACCTAGTATTGTAACTTTGATTTCAGCTGGTGAATGCGTAACACAGTTTAAGGGTGTATTCAAATCCAAACTGCTTATTTTGAGACACATTTGTAAATTCATTTTTGCTCTAAAATGCATCCAATGGTAGGTTCTCTTATTCAGAAACTTTATAATGTCTGTATTGTCTCGATTTTTTGATAAAGGCAGAATATATTTCAAAAAATGCTGTCAAAGTGGACATTTTGAACCGAATTTCCCAAAGCGATAGCGCTGGAAACAAAAAAAAATGATCGTACTTTGAAAATAATTGTCTGTAAATCAATTTCTAATTAATTGAACGAAAAATAAAAACATGGGGCCCTTATAAATGTCTTTATGAATCACGCCGCCAAGTTTCCTGTTGTTACTTTCAAAAATGAGTCTGAGAATGAGTCTCAAAATTTTGAGTTGTTGAGTGTGGAAAAATATTTTTTTTGAATACCACCTTAAAGCGTATTTTCCAGAATTCTCGTCCATAGAAATACATTACTTCGAATTGTATGGGCAAGCCATTTATAAAATTTATAAACATAACAAAATATGCTAAATCTTATTTAAGTTTCGAAACACATAACACAACTGAAGAGGAACTGAATAAAATAGAAATTTCTGCAATTTCTGCCTACATACGATAATGCAATCAAGGTTTCATTTGTGTCCTTATAAACAAATAATTAATGCCACACACATGTAATTCGAACAATTATCGCCCACAGATCCTAGTAAACGCAATTTGTTTTACAGTCCCTGTAAACGAACTATAAATCTTACAAACACTATTTTAAATAAGTAACATGCGATGGTAAACCGGAATAACATGCATCATTTTTGTGGCATTATAATTACAATTAAGAAAACCAAAAGCGGCGAGACAGACATAAGAACATTTCAACGATGTTTGGAAATTTTACAAAACTAGGGGGCTCTTCACCCTCTGAGCTACTCTCGCCAACTCCCGTTCTGTCACCGCAAACTCTGAAAACAACCTAATTTGATCGGTTCTAAAACGATTATGGAAGATTGAATTATAATTAAATGACCAGTGGCGATCGCCTGTAAACGGGTGTCCGTTCATTTTCCTTTGACTGAGGGGTTTTAAGGCCTAGTCAACTGCTGTCGAAACAGCTAACAACCCTTCTCGGGATTGAATAAGATCAATTAAACATTTAAAACTCAATTTGTGTAACATGTCTAGGTAAAACAAACATGCGTCTCCAGGCGCATTGACGGGACGCCCGGCGCGGCAATCGATCACCGGTCCCAAGTCCTCATGGACTTTTAGCGCGCACATCGGCGATCACCGAGTGCGCTTCCGGTCGATCTGGAGGTTCGTCATCCAACGAAACCTCCCAATATTTTACCCGAGCTCGCTGCATATGGCGGTAGTTCCAACTCTTAGAGGAGACTTCCACACATGACACTCGATGAACCGTAGAGACTGCCGAGAGACTCCGTCGCCGAAACCCCAAAAGGAGAGTCGGTCCCTCGGCCATATGCACGACATCCCTACGGCTCTTGCTATCCCACTGCGTCCGATCATAGACCAGCTACTGGGCCAGCTACTGGGAAGGACCAGCTACTGGGCTCATCTTCCGTGGGTTGTCACTACGGGTCAAAATCGCTGCATCGGGGAATTTTATAACGATGGTATAAGAAAATTGTCTTCAATAAGACTTTGAAGACTTTGAATTAAGACTTAAAATAAAGACTTGAAATAAAGACGTTGAATTAAGAATTGTATACTTTCCAATATGATGTAATTTTCACCGAAGGTTTCTTAATTAAACATTTGAAAATCAATTTTTGTAAAATGGCTAAGTAAACAATATTGTTGCATCGGGAAATTTTATAAAGATAGTATAAGAAAATTGTTTTCAGTAAGACATTTCAAATGAGAAAATGTATTTCAAGACATTTCAATTATGGGGCAACTAATAATTTCTATAGATTTTTCTTTCTTTATTTCCTTCTTTTTCTTTTGTCTTTATCAATGTGTCAAGAAAATTTCAGTAAGCTGATTTCCAATCTTAATAACAGCAAATATAACAAAAAATAATTTTATTTCTAATATACTAATGAAAAAATACAGTTTTCATTTTCAACAATTGGCGTGTATAATATATTATTTACGATACACAAATATAAAAAAAAAATCCTTAACAATTTCGGTAGATTCTAAATTAAATTGTCTTTTATGTTAATCAAATCATTGTTAATACTTTATAATGACTTCTTTTGATCTTGACACTCTTTAACGTATTTTTAAATTTTAATAGTTAAGAAATTTCTAATATTATAAATAATCACGAATCATATATCACGAATTCACTCTTCATAAAATACAAAACCGCACTCAAAATAGATGGGAAAATGATATTTGTACCGAAAATATTTTTCCACGAATAGACATTTGGCAAAAAAACAATTTAATGATGACATCTGATATCTTATACGGTTCATCCCACGTTCGAATCTATTTTTGAAAATATAAGATGAATTCTATTTTGGTATATCTGTTTAAGTTCTTAAAATAGACATTGCATGTTTGAAAAAAAAAAATTATATATAGTTTTAATATGTATAAATATGAAATTGTAGATATTTTAGAAATATATATGAGTTTATTATTTTAGAATATCTATATTAATAAAAGAAAGTTTCGCTCTTGTGTGTGTGTGTGTGTTTTAGTGTTGCTAGAGAAATCTAACGCTCATAGAGGTCTGGAAATTTGCATGAAGGTAGCCCAAGGCAGGTCATGATACATCCGAGCTCAGAATTTATTTTTTTTAAATAATTAGCTGAGATATTAATTAAATACTGATCGAAGACGCATTTTTTTCTCAAAATCGGCAAGCTCGTCCATCCCCCCTTTTTTCGGAACGCATAGTGAAAAAGACACAAATGCTGTTCGGTTGGTTGGTTGGTTGATTTTATGACGGCCAATTATCTACACGAGGGATATAGGCCCTAGGGAGAGTGCCCTCCGTGGGGGTCTTTCTAAGGGATCCTAACCCGTATTTACGGCAAGGTTCGAAGAAAAAAACAAATGCTGTTCGGACATTTGTCTTAGCGCACGATGGCTGAATTGTTTGGTAAACAGAATAAAGGAAGACCGATACTTTAATTTCGTACTTTAGCGTACTAATCGCGCAATCAGTTCGAAAAATTCCGTTATTAACCCACTGAAAAACATCTTCAAAAAGAGTCATTTTCGAGGGTTATGTTTACTCCCTTACGGCAAAGCAACATCAAGGCGCAATCTTAGAGGTAGCGATAAATAAAATATATACTCTTAAAGTTGAGACCTTCTTCTAATTTATTGTGCGATCGGTTTTCGAAAATACGAATTTTAACCCTTTCAGAAACATTGACGACCTCAGGTGAATTTACGCTACCTGTAGACGATATTTTTTCTACGCTGTTAGTAACTAAACGTCCCTATTCCGACACAATCATTTTAGAGCATCTCAGCAGACCGTATTCACATTACCTACAAAAATTTCGAAACGTCCAGACGAGCGTATTTAAGAAAATAATAAAATTTGAAATTTATCGATGAAAACGCTAAAAAGTGGGGTGTTTCGTCGCGGCTTCGACTCATGTTTTCGATACTAAGTATGCATATTTTTTCACGAAAGTTTAGAGAGGTCTTTCTAACCATATTTCTAACCTATTACAATTTCATAGACTTCTGACGATAATAACTAATTTTTTTTGTTATATTAAAGAACCGAAGCAAAAACAAAAAAAGCGAGAAGAAAATTATTTCTTTTATATCGATTACACTAGATTAATTTTGACACAATTATTCAAATTGGCAAAGAAATCATATGAGTTCTAATTTTCCCAACTGGGTGAAAAGGTCCGGGATTGCTCAGATTGGTAGAGCATTGGCAGCTTCAGCCAAGAATTCTCTGGTTCGAATCCAGGCCCAGACTTTTGCACCCGGTTGGGAAAATTAAAACTCATATATATCGATATTTTTCCGCAAACTTTTTTCCACGGGCAGTAAAAACATCACACTTATAACGGTTATGAATTTCAAAAAATTCAGACAGCAAAAACTGTTTATTTATTTATTTAAATTATGAAACACTTCTATGAAAAGCAAGAAAATATCTCCTTACGAGCGCTTTTACCACTAAATATCAATTATATTTCCTCGAATGTTTCATTAAAAAATATAAATTCATACAAAATCGGGTTAAGGATATAAAATCATACAAATTTCAGGTTTATTTAAGTTTATGATGACGGGCCCGGGCAACGCCGGGTGGGTCAGCTAGTCAGCAATAACATCTAGCGTTTATTAAAAATTGAAATACATTCGGACCAGCAGATTGAAAACAAGCAATATAAGTCTTTTCCTGATAAGAAATTGTGATATTCGAGTTTACATTTATGTGAATAAAATCAAATACTGTTTCGTTTTAAATATATATACAGGGTTGTTCTAAATGATGGACCCATTTTCAAAAAAATGTATTTATTAAAGTACAAATCCAAAAGGAACAATCTTTATACCAATAAAAAGAGGAAGTTTCATAGTTTAAAAAAAAAAAATTATAAATGTTCAATGTGTCCACCGTTTGCTGCACGGCAGACATCTATGCAATAGCCAAACTCGTCCCGCACACGAGAGAGCGTATCTGCTGTTACTGAGTGCACGGCTTTCAAAGCGGCGATGGTTCCAGAGGCGGCCGGTAGAGGTCGCGAGGCAATAGGCCGCGATTTCGTTTCACTGTCAGTTGTGAGTGCGATGGCTACTGTGGAGCACAAGGTTTTCTGCGTTCTTGAGTTCGCAAGAAGTGAGTCGCAAATTGCAGTGCAGCGGTCATTTCGTACCAAAATCCGTATTAAAAAAAAACTTTGAAACTTCTTCTATTCATTGGTGTAAAGATTGTTCATTTTCGATTTGTACTTTAATAAATGCAATTTTTTTGAAAATGGGTCCATCATTTAGAATAACCCTGTATATTTTTTTCCTGGCTCATTAAAATGAAAATTGATGATTTTTATAAGCTTTTGCATCCATATATACAGAATGAGTACATTAAGAACCCAGCTGAAAATCCATTTCAGTTGATTCTTTCATGACATTAAATTTTTGGTGTCGCTTTACAGCTCACGAAACAAAACGCTAAGATAATACTATAATTATCTTTGCTAAACAAATACCAGTTTATATAAATAAAACGATAATCAAATACCTAAAACGTTGACCGATGAATGCATAAAACTGATTACGTTAATTTTAATGTAATAATAATATGTTTAACACCTTAAAAAAATAGTAAATTCTTTCTTTGAAAAGTAAAAATTTGCACAATACAGTTTGTTCAAAATGTGTATTTTTTAACGGTATTATCGGCTCAATAGATGCACATATATCATAATAAGTTTAAAAAATAATATATTCTGTTTTTACTAAAGCTAATTACAAAGCTGATCTTTGTAATGTGTTATAAAAAAAATCCTTTTTATTATTACATCTAAAGACAATTCGAATAATTATTTGTTTTATGTTTCAAAAAATAAAATGAGAGATTTTTTTTAAAATGATTAAATAATAATGAAAAGGAATTTGAACACATTGAATATTAAATAATACTTTACCTCCAATAAAATTTAGCAGTTTGATTAAAAGCGATTTATTTTTTTTTTAAATCTGAAGTCTTTTTTATGAAATCGTCGCTATCATGCCAAACTATCAAATGTGAAAAAATGCAATTTTCATTACTTTTAAAAATAGGCTGATTGTCAACACTAAATTTTAATAGTATACTTCAAAAGGGTTGCCAATGTAGCATCCTTTTTTATTCAGACATTCTGAATTCATACCAGAAATATCAAACAAAAGTTTTTACTTTATTTAATGACAAATATTTCGTGATTAATTAAAGTAAAACATTTTCTTTTAAAATTTCCGGTATGAATTCGACATTTCTGAATAAATAAAAAGACCAAACTAGCAACACTGTTCTTCATAAAAATTTTATTAGTGTTCTTACAAGGCGAAGAATTCTTATAAAATTTAATGGTGGGAATCGACCTATTACTTACCCATCATACGTAGTACAGGGTAAGTCTTGCAATCGTTTTGAAAATGGAAATTTTTTTGACGGATTTACACGTTTCAGACACTGGAGATTCCGAAAAACATATTTTTAGAAAAAAAAAAAAAATTGCCGTCCATCTGTATGTCTGTGTGTCTGTAAACGCTCTATCTCCCGAAAAAATTGAGATAGAGACTTGAAATTTGGTACTGTGTTACCGAGACAAGTAAAAACCTGGGTAAGGTTGCTGCTTTCGAAGGTTCCAAAAGTTGTAGGGAGGGAACTTCGTCAGTAGGCACGGGGTTGCCAGATTTGGCAGTGTCCTTAAAGACTTTCCCTTTTCTCTCCCTCCTATTCCATGAAAAAGTTCAAGCGTTAAGATTCTCTTGGTAATAAGAAAAGTCACTAGAATTCAAGCATAATCTTAGCAAGACATTTTTCATATGAAATTTGAGGGAAAAGAGTGAAATTAAAATATGAACCCGGTAATGGTGCATCAGAGCTCATTTAGATGAGGAAGGGGTGGGGGGGGATGTCTCATTTGCGGGTTCATTTACAGATTTTTAAATGAAGGAAAATGTTTGAAATTATTAAAAATACAATCCATTGCATCGAAGTTTCTTCTTATACATTTGACTTTTTTCGGAATCACAACATTCCGAGAGCAAATTTATTATTTTTTAAATGAAAATCTTTATTTATTCTAAACTGATTTTCAAACTAACACACAGCACATTTATATTTTTAGTGCTCATTTTAATTGTACGTGATAAACTATAATATTTATTTATTTATTTTGCTATTGATAATGTCATTCAGTTTTCTCTTCATTTTGTAATAAAGAACCCGCTGATTTTATAAAGCTTAAATAAGTGTATATTTTTTTATCTGTGCTTTTCTTTGCGATGGTTTTCATATGACATGTTTCCACTACAATCTGTAGAAATACATTGTTAATTACTAAATCATTAGAAACATTTTTTTACCAAAAAATCATTTTAAAATATATTTAATCAATATTATTACTATATAACACTGACACAGAGCAAAAGGGGAATATAAAGATTAAAGTTAACAGTATCTCCTACAGCTATAATCGCCAGCAGAACGAAATCCAGGAAAATTTTAGACAAGAATTTAGAACAGATGTGCCTGTGGCCCGAAGGCTAAGACACTTTTTTTTAAATGGAGAATATAATAAGGAAATAAGCTTAACTAAGAACTTTTTCTCATGATTCCTCCCTGCACAGTATCCTTAAACATATTAATATTAAAAATATAAAAATGTAACAATTAAGAAACCAGCATTTTTTAAAACAGAGAATTGAAAAAGCATTTTTTTAATGGAGGGGGGGGGTGGGTTCTGCTCCCCTGAGCCTGACTATTGAAGTGATTTGGAATCAAACTGAGTGTTCCATTTTTTGATAAATAAATTACTTATCGAGTTATAAAGGATTCGTGTCACATGACACTTTTTTCCCTTTTCTTGTGCTTCCGCATCGGGATTTTGGTTCAAATCGCCGACTTTGACAGTATTTTCTGAAAGATTTCTGTAGGCCTTAACCAAAAAAATGCAAAACACCATGCGATTACATTGTTTTTGAATGAGAACACATGCCAATTTTATGAGTTTCCGAACAAAAATGTATTCAGAAATGTGTGTCAGAAAGTGCTATTTTGGATTTGAGAACAGCCTTAACTTTCCTTCACACTTTACCCAGGCTTAGGACTGACAGTACTCATAGCACTGGTGTGTTTAAAAGTTTTTTTTTTCATTTTCTTTTTAACATGGAAATTATAAACAAGTTACTAAATTTCGATGTTAAAAAGAAAAAAAAAACGATTCAGAGGAAAAAGTTACTAATGATAACTTTTTACTCTGAATCGGAGTTGTTCTCACTGCAACTCGATTCATTGGAATCAGAGTCACTGGAAGCAACTTCAATTACACAATTGTCCACCAACTCTTCTGTAAGTCCATCTGTTTCCCAATAATCATTCTCGGGTTGACCAGCTGAACGGGGATAAATTGGCGCGAAAAGAAAATGCTGAACTTCCCTCAAATAAAGTAGACTGACCAGTTAGTTACCTTGGCAACTGGACCGAGCGGAGACCGGTTTCAGAGTTTTTCTAACGAACGCTAAACAGTATGTACTTAGTATGTAATAACGGGAAGAAGCTTATTGAATTTCAGTAACTTCGATTATACGGAACTATTTTTTTCGGACTCTCGAAATATTCGTTCTGATAAAAAAATGTATAAAAATTTTCGAAATTGTTTATTTTAAGGAGTAAATGTAAAAGACAATAAAAAAACATAAATTTTGCATAAAGCACGAAGTTGATCGGATAATGAGTTGCCGAGATATTTGTAATCCTATTTTTTCCACACTCTTTGATTTTTCGTGACCCTGTATTTCATGCAAATTTGAATTCAAAGATATATTTTAATTGGAAACGAGACGCTTAATCAGATGCAATAAACCTCTAGTTAATAGGATTATTGTTTTTGGAGTTATAAAAATGTTTCTTTTAAGCAATTCAGTAATGGAGCCTTTAAAGTTTATGACGATATCAAGCCACGATTTTATTCGAATGGCAGTGTATTTTATATGTAGTTTACACATTTTTTATTTTAATATTTTACATTATGCATATTTATGATGGGTAAGTATTACGGTGGCCCCCAACGACTAGTATTTAAAAGTAATGAAAAATGCATTTGTCCACATTCGATAGTTTGACATGGTAGCGACGAAATCATCAACTGGTTTCTAATTTTTAGGATAAATTTATTTTATGAGGTAATTCATTATGAGATAATTAAGAGAAAATGTATTTATATCTGTATTATCATGACAGCCGAATGACGCACAAATTCTTCTTTTTAAATTTTAAATACACAGTTTATTAAGTATGAGAGCTGGTATTTACAATATTATTTACATTATGTACACGTTCACTAATATTCATAAAAATTCCACCTAAAAAACCACATTACTTCTTAAAATAACCAAAATATACTCGGATGCATTCCCACATCCTACTCCTCCGAACAAACCACCATTCCTTCTGTCTTCTCTTCACTTCTGTTTACTTAAAAAAAAGGGTTGTAAGGATGTTGGTTGCATGACACCCCCCAGATAAGATTGTGCTACGCAAAGCGAAGCAAAATCTGACAAATAGCAACCATACAACTATACAGCATAAAATATATATATATAAAAACACAATTCAAAACAGATGTATAGAAGCCTTGTTATAATAGTTATAATGAATACATAATAAACATATAAAAAAAACTAACAATTCAAAACAGATGGAAAGACGACTTGATATAATACTACATACCAAAATTAAACACAAATAAAAGTATCACTTAAATAATTCTTATACAGTAACTAGTCGTGACAGACTGTCTGCATTTTTTAATTTTGTACCTGGGCAATGAGAAATATTTATATTATATCTTTGTAAAGATAAGGCCCATCTTTGCAATTTTGCAGACTGAGGTGCAGATTTCTGAAGATATACTAAGGGATCGTGATCAGTTATTAGTTCAATTTCCGCACCAAACACATAAACTTCAAATTTCTTTAATGCCCACACTACCGCATAAGCTTCACGCTCAATAGTCGACCAGTTTTGTTGCACCTTAGTGAGCTTTTAGCTAGCGAAACTAATAGGACACAAATTTTCTTTCTCATCTCTTTGCGATAGACAAGCACCAACTACATAAGAACTGGCATCACTCTGAATAGTGTAAGGCTTTTTAGGATCTGGTGTATACAGCTTAGGAGCTTCACACAATAAACGTTTTAAAGTTTGGAAAGCCTCGTCTTCAACGTCAGACCACGGAATGATTTCTGGGATTTTCGTTTTTGTCAAGTCCGTTCAAGGCTTGGCGATTTCAGCATAATTTCTTATGTAGTCACGATAATAATTAAATAAACCCAATGCACTTCTGAGAGCTGTTTTCGTTTTAGGCGATTCTATTGCCTCAATGGCATGTAACTTCTCCGGATCGGGCTCATGTCTACCTCCTCCTATGACATGACCTAGATATTTGATCTGTGGCTTTGCAAACACACATTTTTTAACATTCACCGTGAATTTCAGTTCAGTTAATTTGGATAAAACAGCGTCAAGATGTTTCAGATGATTTTCCCAGTCATTTGAAAAAATAGCAATATCATCCAAATATGCTCGTTTGTACTCCCAATGTTCATCCAGAGCATTGTTGATTGATTTCTGGAATGTGGCAGCCGCATTGCGCAATCCAAAGGGCATGACTTTCCATCGGTATTGAGCACGATGGGTTTTAAAAGAAGTAAGATCTCGACTCTGTTCTTCTAGAGGAATTTCCCAATACCCTTTTAATACATCTAAAAATGGAATAGTTAATTTCCTTGTCACGTTTCAAACAGCAAATAAAAGAAGCTCTCGCGATGGAAGGCTAAATCACCGGCAAAAGGTAAGCGGGAATCTTTTCAATGGTCTTAATTCGTTCATGAACGTATAATCTTCAATTAGGTACCAGCAGCATGTAAAAATTCCAATGGGTTCATATTTTATGAGCATTTTTTAAAAATCCCCATTGGTTTAGTATGAGAAAAGCGCTCTTTTCAGGGCATTTATGTTTGGGGCAATCCCCTCCAGTTTCAACCCCACCCCCCAGTGCCTTATTTTCGCTAATATGTTTAAATTTCCTGTCTACATCTATAAATAATCATTTAGTTTATGCCTTAATTTTTAAAAGCTGCAAAATCTTTTTTTTTTTTAAAATATGTGTTGATTGTACCTGCTTGCAACTGTTTGTTTGTTTACACTACATTTATCACTAAATAATGTCCCCATGGTTCCTTAAGGGTAACTAAGTCAATTAATTGACTCTTCCCTATCTCCGGTGACAGTTTGGCTAACTCTTTTTCTTTTTTTTTTTTTTTTTACAATTTTGAAGCAATTTTATCCCCTTTCCTCGGAAAGTAACCAATTTTTATCCCTCCCTCCCGTATCTTAACTAATTAAAACCTCTTAAAAGTTACTTACTCACTCAATCTAAAATCTAAGCTTTCGAACGGTACCCATTTTATTTAATTCAAATTATATTAAGTGCTTCTTTTCATCATGCAAAGTTTGTATAATTCGTGTAATTGTTCAATTCAAAATGGCTGTGAAATTTTTCCTCCTGTAAGGAATCCCCACGCCAAAAATTTTCAAAGTAGTTATACAGAAAGGTACCAGCGAGGCCCCAACTCCGAGTTTCTTTTTAATCAATTCACAGCTCAAGTTGACAAACCACTCACCCAAACTTCTGGAATTTTAAATATTTACTGAATTGGTTTTGCAAAAAATTATTCAATGGAGTTCAAAACTTTATAGGGGAAGAGGGAAAACAGATAATTCCATTATTAATTACTAATTTGTATTATTAAACTTAATTTTCTACTAATATTTTTAGGATTTCGGCCTGGTTTCCCTATTAGTAGTCATTTTGGGGCGCTCTCCACGATGGTGTAGCCCTTTTTTACAAGACCTCTTACAGAGGCTCGGTGCCCCCCCCCCCCCCCCCCGGTTGGAAAAAAAAAAAAAAAAAAAAAAAAAATCTCTTATTTGCTCATTTCAACACATATAGCATCTCTATTGATAGATTAAAAGGGAAAAAAAAAGGAAGAAAAGGGTAGAAAAAAAAAATCTCAACAACTGCTGCACATTTCTTTCCCCTTTACCGCCCCCCCCCCTCCATGGCCGTGTGCTCTTTGGGGGGCTATCAACTAAATAGAGGAAAAGAAAATAGATTATATTTAATAAGGAAATATTAATTCTTCCCACATTTAGCTCATACCATCACTTATAGCATGTCTTTTAATTTTCCACAACTGCTGCACACATTTTCCCCTTTTCCGCCCCCCCATGAGAGTTCACTCTTTTTTTTGGGGGGGGAGGGGGCTTTTTTTTTTTTTTTTTTTTTTTTTTTAATTAACTCAACTTTTACCCCCACATGTAATATATCATGTGTTAAGTTTAATTGTTTCAGCATTCCACTTTGATTTTCCACCCACTGCGTTCAACCTTTTTTTTATTAGTTTCCCCCCCCCTTCCCTTCTATTATTTTTTTTTCGATCATTTTGGGGCGCTAGACACGTTGGTAGCGCTCTTTTTGCTATGTCTCCAACTGGAGCTGAGTTCCTTGGGGAGGGGCTTTCAACCTTTACAACTTTAACCCCCACATGTAATATACCATTAATTGTTTTTGTTTTTTTGTTTTGTTTCACTCAGCCTGTTCTTCCTATTTGTAATGGTTTCGGGTCGCCCAACACGATGGTGGGGCTCTTTTCATTTAAACTTCAAAAGTGGCTGAGTTACCCCCCACTCCCCCCCCTTCCCGTTGAGGGAAAATTAATTTAGCCTTTTATTTTGCACGTGCATCACATATAGCAAGTCAATAGACAGCTAATTTCTCAACACTCCGTTGCAATCCACATTTCCCTTTCCTGAACCCCCTCCCCCATGAGCCGATTCTGTTCGGGGGGTGGGGATCTTTGCACTTTCTCAACTTTAACCCCCACATGTAATATATCATTGGTTAGGTTTCTAGGCTCAACAACTAAAGATCAGCAGTCTGACTCATTTCTTTTTTTTTTTTCCCATCCTACCATGATCAAAATAGCTTTTTCAATTACTAATTAAAATTATTAAACGTTAAGTGTTCAGAGTTCCGCCTGCGATCCCCCCCCACCCCCGTCTAGCTAAGACTGCGCTTCCCCGTCTCCTCTACAACACTTTAACACCATAAGTAGTGGAAATATACTAACAACACAGTAACTACAGATTTATCGTTAGTAAGTCATATCCCGCAACAAATCAAGTTGAGCAATAACCCAGTTTCACTTGTTAAAGCATCTATGTGCCTATTCAGAACAATTAAAGTACTAGTATCTCTCCTCATAGGCGCACATCAATTCAGCAACACCTTTTAAAAAACAGAAGGGAAAAAGAGAGGGAATGTAAAGGAAGAATTCTGTAATTTCCCCCCCCCCCCGCTGCTGGTACCAACAAATCCCAGGACCTTGTAAAAACAACAATTCAAACCACAAACATTAAACACTCGATCATTGAGGGTTCCCGTTATGCCTATAGCTATTTTAGTGAAGAGTAGATTTAAAACTGAAATTATTCATTTGTATTTTCAAATCCCCCTTTTTATTATTTTACAATCAAACACAGAGTTAGCCAATAACTTATGGCTGCAAAAATGCAATCAAACATGAACACTAGGTCAGCATCAAATCAAACACAACTTAAACAGGTAAAAAAACCAGTTGATGCTAAGATAAAAATAAAAGAGTCTTCCAAAAATGCTAACAAAACATCCGGTAGTGCAGGCACACCAGGCAGTTCCCGGTCAATTCAGGACAAAGAAAAATTAAAGAACAAAACAAAGACAGAAGAGCAAAGCAATCAATCAGCAGTCAATCTAGATAAGTACTTTGAGGAAGACGACACTGTAACTGAATGCGAAGAAACGGATTCGGAATCAGAAACGAGCAAAACTAGTAAACAAGTTGCACTTGAAATAGTTAATGCCCCCGAGGTACGCGGTACGAAGATGGAACTCCAAAAGCTATGTGATGCCCCAGAAACAGGGAAAAGAAGATCAATAACAGTTGAAAAAGCGCTCAGAGCAATAAGTTACATCAGAGTTATAGAAAAACGAACCACAAGATTGCCGAAAATCGTCTGCAGAGAGATAGATAAAGCATTGGAAATAATCTCAAGATCAATAGTAGAACTCGAAGTCAGAGCACAGCACGCAGAGGCGCAGAACGATATATTGGAAAACATGACGCACAGGCAGACAGAAAAGGCAGAACACGATTCAGCAGACGAAGTACATGGGAGAGAACGGGAGATAAAAACAAACAAACCTCCAATTAACTACGCAGAGGCAGTAAAAGCAGCCACATCAACAATTATCATACAGGCAAAAGAGGACAGAACAGCTGAGGAAGTAGAAAAACAAGTTCTTAACCATTCCAAGGACCATCACGGTAATGTTAAGAGTGTACGAAAAATCAGGAATGGGGTAAAGATCATGTGCGAAAGCGCAATGGCCGCACAGGAGCTTAAAAAGACAATTACTGAGGATCAAGAGGTAAGCGAAGCGCTAGAAATAAAAAACGCAAGCCTGAGGAAAAAAAGAATAATCATTTTCAACGTCCCGAATTGGGTCCCTGAAGACCAGGTAACATCAAAGCTCGCACGCATTCTAGGGGTTAATAATGATGAATACAACGAAGATGTCTTCAAACTGATGAAGCCGTTGGCGGCCAAGAATGAGAAAATACACATTCCAGTCACTCTTCCCGAACCTCTGGCGGACCACCTGCTTAAAAAAAGGACGGTTTGTCTGGGGTTCAAAGAATGCCCGGTGAAACATTTCGTAACAATCCAAAGATGCCACCAATGCCTCGGTTTCGACCACGTGGCATTACAATGTCCAAACACACAGATGTGCTCCAACTGCGCAGGGGTACACAGCTACAAAGACTGTAAATCGAGACGCAAAGAATGTGCTATGTGTCGTCTATATAACTGGACCAACAAAGCATGGCTGAGAGCTCAGAAACCAACAGACCATTCGACACATTCAGGACACTGCTGGGTGTACCAGACACTACTGCAAATACGACAATTAGAACTTCAGGAGGGTAAGAGGCAGCTAACAAATGGCTTAGAGGTGATACAGGGGTTAGTCTCAATTCACACGTATAGGGGCAAGCCACGAATTGCTAGGACCACTAATGAAGAACACGGCAGGTATCAACGCAGGGACGAACTAAGAAGAAAACATCATGCTTAATACCGCCTCAAATAATCACATAAACATGCACTCACAGAATGCAACACAAACACGAAGACCAGACGTCCTAAACGCCATACAGATCAATCTTCACAACAGCAGCCATGCCACAAACGAATTAGGGGGATACATGGGAGCAGAAGGAATACATGTTGCTATGTTACAAGATTACTACCAGAACAAGGAGACAGGACAAATAGCAGGTATAAACCCAAAACATTGGTCAATAACAAAAACGAAAACAAACAAATCAGCCATCATAACAAAGTTAGGATCAAACCCGATAACGCTAAGTGAACAAGAATTTGTATCAGCCATAACTATCGAAAACAATAAAGAAAAACTAACAATTATCAACACATATGCTCCCCCCTCAGCCGATTTCTCAGTGGTGCTTTCAGAAATTGAGAACACTATGAAGATAGCATCGGGAGAAATCCTGCTAGTGGGAGACTTTAATGCACATTCACAAGCATGGGGATATGACAATATCGACGACAGGGGACAAAAACTCACAGACTTCATCCTTCTTAATTCACTTTTTGTCCAGAATCCACCAGGTGCCCCTCCCACTTTCTGCACTATGAGGAATAAAAAAGAAATTAAGGGATGGCCGGATTTAACGATAGCAACACTTAAACTAGGGAACAAAATTAAGGACTGGGAGGTCAGCGAGGACGAATCTCATAGTGATCACAAATTAATAAAATTTAAAATTCAACATGACAACACCAGCCACCACAGACACAGATTAGAAACAAAACATGGAAAACATGAAAAATTTGACAAAAACATAAAAAAAATCAGAAATAAATATATCAAAGAGTTAAAAAAAGTATCGGAAATAGACCAACTAGATAATATTACCCTCAGACTTCAAAATGAAATCACAACCGTAGCGATTAACTGCTATAAAAAAGGTCAACACCCGATATAACAGCCCCACCATGGTGGACAGATGAAATTAAAACGGCAAGAAACAGAGTCAGGGCCTTCAGGAGGCGATATCAAAAACAAAAAGACGAAGAGCTAAAATCTAAACAACACATAGAATACAAAAAAGAAAGAGCAAAACTAAAAAAAATAGTCCAAAAAACAAAAATTAAAACCTGGAAAAGATTCTGTGAGGACGCAACAAACAGATACGGGTCCCAGTATAAACTAGCATCGGGAAAAGTTACGAAACCCCCAAGACTTGTAAACATCTTACCAGATAACAAAACAGTAACAATAAAGGAAACTCTTAATCACTTTCTAAACAACCTGTTTCTTACAGACCCGTCAACAGAACATAAACTTATACCAGCCCCCCCCAGATTTAATGACTCAAGGCCCCCCCGTGATAACGAAACAGGAATTAAACCGAATAATAAGAAATATAAAACAAAACAAGGCACCAGGGTATGATTACATAGATTATAATTTAATTAAAAGAATACACAATGCAGAACCACAACTTTTACTAACGCTTTTCAACACATGCCTCAAACTTAACTATTTCCCAAAATCTTTCAAAATAGGTACAGTAGTACTATTCCACAAAGCTGGTAAAGACACCAAAGATCCAAAAAATTACAGACCAATATGCCTACTACCAGCATTCAGCAAAATATTAGAAAGAATAATACATGGTAGAATAAACCACCATCTAACAACTAGTAATTTTTGGAGCGCCAAACAATACGGGTTCAAACAGGGAATATCAACAGAACAAGCACTAGACGAACTTATTAACAAAATTAAACAAGACAAAGAGGAAAAATATCAAACACTGCTAATTTCTATGGACATTAAGGGCGCATTTGACAATATAAGTTGGCCGATAATAGCCAAAACCCTAAAACAATCTCCCTGCCCCACATACTTAATTAATTGGATCATTAGTTTTCTGGAAGATAGATACGTAACATTAGAAGAAAATGGTATAAAAATAACAAGGCAAACATTCGGCGGATGCTCACAAGGCAGCTGCCTGGGACCACTTCTGTGGCTGCTAATAGCAGATATAGCACTTAAGAAGCAATGGGGTATAAATGTCAGGATTCAGGCTTTCGCAGACGATTTTATACTAATCTTAAGATCAAAAACAAAAGAAGAACTTATAAAATTAGCAAATAAAATAATAAAAGAATTTAACGAGTGGATAACAAACAATAGATTAACATTAAATTGGGACAAAACAGAATTACTGTACCTAAATAGAGGACACACAGGGAATCTCCCAACCGAAAATTCATACAACATAGAGGGCATTGAATTCAACGGTAAAAAGTTAGAGGTCAAAGAACAAATTAAATATTTAGGGGTAATGATACACAAGAATCTAAACTGGCTCCCACATTGCCAACAACAAACAAAGAAAATCAGAAAATCATTTTGGATGATGGGACGGATGGTCTCTAAGGGATGGGGTCTACAACCCAACATAATTAAAATTTGGTATAGGTCAGTAGTGGAGAAAACACTTACATACGCCGCCCCAATATGGGGGCATAACCTGAATAGACGCAGCAAGGAAGTATTATCTAGCTGTCAAAGGCACTTTGCATTGGCCATAGTCAAAGCTTATAGGACAGCCTCAACAGCGGCACTTCAGGTTCTATCTGGCCTGATTCCAATTCACCTTCAAGTACAATACGAAGCAGCTTACGGCACTGTCTCAAGATTACGCAAAACAGTAAACATATACAACACAACTATCCATCACACGAACTATGTTAAAAAGATCAACGTTTGGCACAACCACCCAGCAGAAACAGTAGAACCAAGATTCGGACACAATCTAAGAGACATAGTCGTATACACAGACGGTTCGAAATTGGAATCAGGCGCTACGGGATCGGCTTTCGTAGCATACAAAAATGAACAAAAAATCAAGACATGGTTGGTGCCACTAAGAAAGTGCAACAGTGTCTTCCAAGCCGAACTACTGGCCATACTGAAAGCCGCAGAATGGGGTAATACCACAGGGCAAGATTACAGCATACGCTCGGACTGCATGTCAGCAATACAAGCATTAAGCAAACCCTTTAACGTAACTGAAATAATAGATACAATACAACAAACAGTAAAAAAATCAAATAATAAATTTAAAATCAGCTGGGTCAAGGCTCACGTGGGCATCCAAGGAAACGAGGATGCTGACGAATTGGCCAAACAAGCAGCACAAAACCCATACAATGCAATCCCTTACCACATGGAGAAACCAATAACAAAACTAAAGAGAACCCTGAAAGAACTAACAATTAAGCAATGGCAGTTCGAGTGGGACTACGGGGACACAGGCAGGCTGACACACAGGTACTTCCCTAAAGTGGATACACACAGATTGATAAGCTGCAAACTACTTTCTCAAGTCTACACAGGCCATGGCGCGTTTCCAGCATATCTGCACAGATTCGCACTGGTGGAAACGCCAGATTGTGAGTGTGGATTGATGGGAACTTCCAAACACTACCTCATAGCCTGTCCACTCACACAAGCACTCCATCTGGTAGGCATAACACCAAACAACGAGCAACTTTGGCACAAACAGCTAGCTCAAAACAAACATGTACAAGCAAAAGCCAAAACAGTGATCAGATGGTTAATTGATAACATAGACTTAATTTCACACTAACGTGAAGCAAAACTGAACAAGCCCTTCCCACCATCCACACAACATTAATTCCTCAGCAGCAACAGTAATCTAGCGTAGTGCATAGCGAAATAA
Organism: Maratus michaelseni; assembly: GCA_963931845.1. NCBI lineage: Eukaryota > Metazoa > Arthropoda > Arachnida > Araneae > Salticidae > Maratus > Maratus michaelseni. The sequence goes on along the minus strand of OZ007598.1, from coordinate 109,907,321 downwards.
TAAAAAGCAATTAATAGAATCCTCACAAAAAGGCATTAAAAGAACTTTACTTTTACTGCACCAAAAAAACTATAAAAAAATATATACTAAAAGCACAATGTGCACAAAAAAAATAAAATAAAAAAAAAATTAACGAAGCCATGTACGCTAATGGCGCCTGGTGCATGTAAAATCCGTCATGGGTGCAAAGTCCTCCAAGTTCCCTTTGAATTATACCTCTGGAGGTGCCTAGTCAGGTGAAGGTCTCGTCACCTGATCAAGGTTCTAAATTACGAGACCAATTCCTTTCTCTTTTTTAAAATTTAAATTTCTTTTTTAAACCTGCCATTTCAGCGAGGTTGGATGGATGCCGTGAGCTGTCAAGTAGAGAAACTGTAGCAAACCACTAGAGAACACTACAGACAAGATGTAATACATAGCGGAAACACAAATATTTAAACTGAATTATATAAACCTGTCTATATTAGCAACCATAGTCAGTGTGAATATGGCCCGAAAGCAAGCCCCTTTCCTTATTCGACAACATACCCAGATACCCATAATTAATAACAAACTAGAACCGGCCAACACTGTATCAAAGTAACTCTCAAGAAATACCGTTGCAGCCAAGGACACCCAAGAAGCTAATCAGGTGGATCTCCGTTATGAGGAGATTAGGCGAATTTCGCCCCGCGGCCAGGTATACAAACTCGTTAAGCTGGGCATAATGCCCGGCAGGTAGGGGCCTGGTCTGCGGTTTAATAATAATAATACATCTAAAAATGTAATTATGTTAGCACTTCCTATTTGATTAATTAATTCAGTTGCATTTTCCATAGGGTAATCAAAAGGTTTTGTCACTGTGTTCAATTGACGAAAATCTATACATAAGCGCATGCTACCGTCCTTCTTTGCGACACATACGACCGGATAAGCTATTTCAGCTTCACTTTTTTCTATAAGTCCTAGATGCTCTAACTCTTCCATTTGTTTATCAACTTCATTTTTTAGCGATTCCGGAATTTTATAAATATATGGTTTCTTTCTTTCCGCACCTGGTAATAAACAAATTTTGTGTGCTCCAACATTGGCAACTTGAATTTTGCCTGAGAATAATGGTGCGTGTTTTTGTAGAAGTTCACTTAACTCTTATTGTTTATTAACCTCCAGATGACTAAGGTCTACTCTTATGTTATTTTCATTCAAAGTATTAGCTTTAATTGGTGTTGGGTGAATTTTACCAAATTCTACATCGTCTTCAAAAATGACCCCAACTGTCTGTACTATTACATTAAATTTCCTTATTTTATTCGCATGAACATGTCTCACACCCCCATCAGGTAATTTCACTTTATACGAATATGGTTTTATTCTTTCAAGTATTTATCCGGATCCTGTCCACCTAGCATACAATTTATTGGTAGAATCAGGGATAAGTAAATATACTAAATCACCTTTTTCAAATTCTTTCATTCTACTTCGACGATTGAAATAGCAAGTGTAATTTTCTTGTTTTTCTGCAGCAGTTAGAGAAGCAATGTCAGTGGCTCTTTCCAAATTTATTTTTAATTCTTGTAAATAGTCTACTGCTGATTTACTAAGATTCAATGGTAAGGGGATTTCACCTGACCAGGATGACTTTAGTACTGCCAAGGGACCTCTAGCTTCTCGACCATACATGAGCTTAAACGGTGATACTCCAGTTGTGCAATTTGGCACCTCACGGTAGGCAAAACGCAGAAAAGGAATATGTTTATCCCAATTAATAGGATCCGTACGAATTACATGATGTAGCATTTGTTTAAACACACGATTAAATTTGTCAATTAATCCATTCGAGGCGGGGTATGATGGAGTTGAAAAGCGAGGACATGCCCCTAACCGGTTCTCAAATTTTTTAGTCAGTTCAGATTTAAAATTTGTGGCCTGGTCTGAGCAGATAACTTCAGGAATTCCGGTGCGCATAAAAATATCTAATAAAGCATCACATGCTGTTTTTGCAGAGAAACTCCGTAATGGTACTACTTCCGGCCATTTAGAATTTTGATCAATTAAGGTAAGACAATATTTATGCTTCTTCCTGACTGCGGAATAATTTCACCTATACAATCAATATTTACAGTATGAAATGGATATGGTGCGCGGACAACAGGTGTTATCGGAATTTTATCTGTTTGTTTCTCAGGGCTTTTTAACTGACAGTTCTTACATGTTTTACAATAATTTTCTACAACTCTTGAAATATTCGGCCAATAAAAAGATAATTTAATTCTTTCTTTAGTTTTTTTGCATCCCTAAGAGATTTCCAAAAATTGAATCATGAGCTAATTTTAACACTTTACTTCTATAACTTTCCGGTAACACGAGCTGATATATTTTATCACCCCAAATAGTTTCTTTATGATACAATAAATTATCCCGTATCAAAAAATTATTTTTTCCTAATCTAGCGTCCTTGAATGAATTCTTTAAAGTTGCGCAATCTTTTTGTGCCTTACAAAACTTATTAAACTCTGAAAATTCATCGTTTCGATCATTTTGTTTATTATCTGAAGAAATAAAACAAACATATAATTCCTCTTTCGTCAGTGGGGCGTCTGAGCTATTTTTAGCTTCGTGACCTTCGAACTGCTGCAATTGACTATTACACAACTCTTCATTTTGAAGTTCAATCAAAGCATTATATACGTCCGGAGTTATTAAACAGGGACCATTTAAGTTTTCAGTGACAGCAAAAAGCGTATTTAAAGTCACATAAATTCCACTGTTAGGTAATTTATAATGATGGGTATGGTAGCCAAATTTGCTTGTACTTTTTCTTTGAAAGCGGATTGTAACAAAATACTACCTTTAGCTTCGATTTTCAGATTGGGAATTAATGACGTATTTAAAATACTAATTTGGGTACCTGAATCCAGAGTCGCTTCTATTTCTTTTCCTTCTACATAAATAATGATTTTTTTAAAGGTAACTTCGTTTAATTGATCATTCATGTGTAAATGCATGGAATTAACATTAGTAACTACTTACTGCATTACTATTATTTTTCGGATTCAATTTATTTGTATCTTCTTGCATTTTAGGTTTTCTTTGCAACTGATCATTAGGGTGGAGCGTAAAACAAAAATTTTTGAATTCAAAATCGGCCCGGTGTGCGAAAGTTGCGTTTTGTATTGCTTATTATGTAAAAAAAAATTCAGCCTCCTCAGTTGATATCGTCATGCGCCCCAAGGGGCTTGAAATTTCTGAATTTTTGCTAAATTACGCTAATTTTCCTGAATTTTTATAGCAATTAAATTTTTTTAATTCAAAATCGGCCTGGTGTGCTAAAGTTGCGTATTGTATTGCTTATTATGTAAAAAAAAATCAGCCTCCTCAGTTGATATCTTCATGCGCCCCAAGGGGCTTGAAATTTTCGAATTTTTGCTAAATTATGCTAATTTTCCTGAATTTTTATTACAATTATTTTTTTTTATTCAAAATCGGCCTGTGCTAAAGTTGCATATTGTATTGCTTATTATGTAAAAAAAATCAGCCCTCTCAGTTGATATCTTCATGCGCCCCAAGGGGCGCCCCAATGCGCAGATTACATGACTTGCAGATGTGACAAGAACAAAAAAGTACCCATTGAAGAAAGGAATTTCTTAACTGACCAAAGGAATAAAAAGCGAATGGTCATTGGTGGAGTAGACTACAAGACAACCAAAAAAATCCAGAATCGTAAGACACGCAAAGAAATTGAAGCAAAAAAATTACGAAATCAACCAAAGATAACTTCAAATGACGATTGGAGTAAGAATTTGAATGAAGAGAGCAATACTGAAGAAAATTATTCTTACACAGAAGAAATACAGACTGCCAGCACTTCTCAGATGCGTTTACCTCTCCCAAATTTGGCTATGACATGCGATAGGTATGGAATATCGGATCGCGCAGCTGCAGCAGTTGCCAGAGCAGTGTTGAATGACTTTGACATCATTCACGACTCTGATACTTCTAGGGTTGTCGACAGAAATAAAGTAAGACGGGAACGTAAGAAGTTAAGGCAGGATATGTCATCATCACATCAGAATTTTTGCTTAACTGCATTGTTTTTTTATGGCCGTAAGGACAATACATTGGTTCAAGAAAAAATAGGAAATAAGTTCCGAAACATCTTAAGAAAAGAAGAACATGCATCACTGTTACAAGAGCCCGGTTCTAATTATATTGGTCATGTTACACCTGCTAATGGTACGGCTTTTAGTATCAAAGAGAAAATTATAGAACATTTGAACAGAAAACAAATAGCGATTGATGATCTTTTAGCTATAGGATGTGATGGCACTAATGTCAATACCGGTGTGGATAATCGAGTTATAAGATTGATTGAAGTTAGCTTAGAACTTAGTTAGCTTCAGTGGCTTATTTGTATGTTGCATATAAATGAGCTGCCACTCCGTCATTTATTTCAACATCTGGATGGAGAGACGTCTGGCCCAAGTTCATATTTAGGACCAATTGGGAAATCCCTTAAAACGTGTGAAAGTTTACAATTAGTTAAATTTATCCCTATAAGAGGAAATGAAATTCCAGATGTTGACTTTTCAGAACTGAGTAGTGACCAAAGAATTCTTCACAAAGCATGGTGCATTGTTTCATCAGGTGAAAGTACTCCTGAATTCCCATTTAAGAAACTCGGACCACTAAATCACTCAAGATGGTTAACCACAGCTATAAGACTTCTGCGTCTCTACATTGCAAGTGAGAATTCCTCAGCGAATCTTTATGTCCTGTGTGAGTATGTGATGAAAGTCTATGCACCTATTTGGTTTCTGATAAAGACGAAACCATACTGTTCAGATGGAAGTAGGCATTTATGGGCTTTAATAAATAATTCAAGGTATTTAGAGCCAGATTTAAGGGATATTATTGACGTTGTGATCCAGAGAAACAGCTATTTCGCTCATGTAGAAAATTTACTCCTAGCTATGCTAACAGATGATAGGAAGCACATTAGAGAACTCACATTTAGACGCATAAAAGCAGCAAGAGACTACAGCCAGCAGCAAAAACAGCTACGGAACAGAAATGTAAGGAAGTTTAGGGTTCCAGTCATAAATTTTGAAGCAAAAGACTATGTCGATTTAATTGATAGAAATCAGAGGTTAGATAAAGATGTAAAAGAACGATTGGAACCTCCAATTACGAGAAATTTAAAGATAGAAGAAATTGAAAAGTTCAAAAATGGCACACTAGGTGCAGGTTCTGAAACTCTTTCAAACCGAATGAAAATACCATGTCACACACAAGCAACTAAGAGAATTGTTAAATTAGTAACAGAAGCCTCAGAAGCTGAATGTGGATACGAAAGAAGGGACGGATTGATTCGGACTAAAATTGAGTCACGTTCCAGAATGAAAACTTTTAATACAAAAAGCGATTACAAAGTACAAACTGAAAGTGCTTAAAAACTCGCACTACTCTTACATATTATAATTATTTGGTGCTTATTAAAACTCAGGAGTGAAATGTAAACGTGACAAAAGAACATATATTATATCATATTGTAGTCAAAATTAATAAAAAAATAAAAGTTTTGTGTAAATATTCATTTGTATTATCTCACAGCATCTTCAAGTAAACCTGAAATAAGTCAAAATGTTTCAGATTTAATACTGTTTTAACCCTGTTGGGGCGCATTTAGATGATGTTCAAGTAATTTTAAACTTTTTATATATGATAAGGAGACCTAATAGTATTGTATCTACAATGGGCCAATAACAAATTAAAATTTTTAATTGCTATTAAAATTCGTGGAAATTAGCGTAATTTAGCTAAAATTCGGAAATTTTGCGCCTCTTGGGGCGCATGAAGATATAAACTGAGAAGGCTTAAATTTTTTTTACATAATAAGCAATGCAATATGCAACTTTTGCACACCGGGCCGATTTGAAATTCAAAAAATTTAATTGTTCTTAAAATTCGGGAAAATTAGTGTAATTTAGCTAAAATTCGGAAATTTCGAGCCCCTTGGGGCGCATGAAGATATCAACTGAAGGGGCTGAATTATTTTTTACATAATAAGCAATACAATACGCAACTTTCGTATACCGGGCCGATTTTGAATTCAAAAATTTTTATTTTTCGCTCCACCCTACTGATCATCCTTTTGAATATAAGATTTATCATACTTATTTCTTCTGTTTGGGCAAAATTTTGCTAGGTGTAATGGGGAATTGCAAATGTAACAGTCACGCGATTTTGGGAAGTGTCTGTTCTCATACGTAATTTGATTTTTCCTTAGTTGTGGCGGCACATATTTAGTATTTTCATTATTCACTTCACGATAAATAGGTCGTTTATCAAATTTTGTTTCCTCGAAAGACCTGCCTTTTGCAGTAAAATATATGTCACAGTCTTTCGATAACTGATCAGGCAGAAGCCAACTTTCTCCTTGCTTGACTGCAATGTGAGTTGCAAGTTCACCATCCAAAGTTTCAAAAATTTTATCTGATATTATTAAATTAATAAGTGAGTCGAAATCTCTAACATTTCAAATTCTACAATAATTTAACCAACAGGATCTTAATCGTGAACGGAACTGTTGATGGGTTTCACTAGGTAATCTTTTAGCGTTTCTAAAATTTTGTAAACAGGTAAATGGAGACGGTTCATATTCTTTCAAAATTAAAGATTTAATTTTATCATAATCGGCTAACTCTTCATCATCAATATAAAAAAGAAGATTTCCTGCTTTTTCACCTACTAATTTCAGTAAAATTTCCGATTTATATTCCTTAGGAACATTTTTGTGCTTAAACGCTCTTTCTAAAGAATAAAAAAAAAAGATTCCATGTTTCATTTTTCTTGGGCACTGAAATTACAAAAACTTGAACTGCTTTAATTAATTTATCTAGTGATAATGACGTACTATTTTCCCCTTCGTTATGAGATAAATTATCACTTCTCATTTGTTGTTGTAAACGCAATCTATTAATTTCCTCGCCATTTTTTCTTTCTGAAACTGTAGTCGATAAAAATTCAGTTACGAAATCTTTATCCTTTAAATATTCTTTAGATTTCAATAACAAATCTTTTAATTCGGGTACTCTCTTACTCGCATCAGCTTCTTCGCCAATTTCTTGCAGAACAATGAGTAAATCAGCTTTAGTACGTTTTTAAACATTTTCGAATAAAGTAAACAGTATCTTACTACACAATCAAATGATAAATAAATAGCTCACCTCTATTTTGTAATCCAAACACTCCGATCCAAAGCACATATTTTATTATTTTAAATCGTAGAAATAGCTCTCGTTCTCGTAAGGAGAGCGGGCTGTAGTATCATGACAGCCGAATGACGCACAAATTCTTCTTTTTAAATTTTAAATACACAGTTTATTAAGTATGAGAGCTGGTATTATCAATATTATTTACATTATGTACACTTTCACTAATATTCATAAAAATTCAACCTAAACCACATTACTTCTTAAAATAACCAAAATATACTCGGATGCATTCCCACATCCTACTCCTCCGAACAAACCACCATTCCTTCTGTCTTATCTTCACTTCTGTTTACTTTAAAAAAAAGGGTTGGAAGGATGTTGGTTGCATATATCGATCACGACTTTTGCCAGAGCTTAAATATAAAATACTCGATACAATAACATCAGAAGTTTCAAAATTCAAATACGAAGACAATGTCTGAGAAATTTTTTTTTTCATTTCTGCAGTCTTTTTGGCTTTTATCCAGAGAGAGAGATAGAAAACAAACGCAGCTGCTGAGAACATTAAAAAAATATTTTTTGAATTATTGTAACTTACTGTAAAGATAAAATGTTCTCATATGTCTGCGAATAGACGCAGGGTGGGAGACAATGTCATCTATTAAATATATCTATATTTATAAAAGAAAGTTTCGCTCTGTGTGTGTGTGTGTGTGTGTGTTTGTCTGCGATGGCTAGCAAAATCTAGCCCACCTAGAAGTCTAAAAATAGGTGTGGATAGACCAAGGTCTGGCTATGTGCACCCGAGTCTCAGAATTTTAATATTTTGATAATTACCCAAGATATTAATTAGTTTCTCATTAACCATCGCTTCTAAAATGCCATCTTTTTCTGAAAATGGTGCAAAAGAAATGTGAAACCGCAAAATGGGTTGCGTGTTGGGAGAGGGTAGAAAGATTTTAGGTTTACTGGAAAAAGGTTGGGCTACCACAATGACTTTTAATTACGGCTTTTCGACACATGTCGAAATAACAGAAAGTATTAGGTCTTTCGACACAAAAAATTTGCAGATCTGTATAAACAAACAATCACAAATTCAAAAAGTCAAATTTCAAAAAAATTCCATCCACAACTTTTAGAAATATTAATTAGAAATGTTTAATTTTTGGAGTAATTTAATCTTGCAATGATCAACACGTTTTTTGATTTAAAAAAAATAGAGCCGCCGCAGATGTCTAGATAATGAAACCGCAAAGAAAGAGGTACTAAGATAATTTTTAGGTGACTCAAATTAACAATTCTAATTAAGCTACGATTTTAAAATTAACACCTTTCGAATCCTCTCTGTTTCCACATTACAAGTTTGTAAAAATTAAGATTATCCGATTCTTATAACCGAAGATATTTATTATTTCGCATTAATTTGACTGCAAAATAAAAAAAAAATGTAACATGTTTTTTTTTTTTTTTTGTTTTGTTTTTTTTCTTCTAGGAGCAAGCATAGTAGACAAGATGTCCGTTATCTCTTGAATAGAGAAAGATACAAAACAAGTAAATAAAAATTTGGAATGGTGCTATTAGGATTTGTATAAAATTATTAAAAATCTTGAATTTTTTTTTATTGGAAAATTATGCATCCTTATCGAGTTAAAGATATAAAATCATACAAACTTTTGGTTTGTTTAACTTTTTTATCACGGGCCCGGGCAACGTCGGGCGGGTCAGCTAGTGTATATATATTGTGTAAATTTATATGACAAACGAAAGCAGTATTGGTTCTAAATCGTATATATAAATGTTTTAAATTTCTAAGTCTAATTTTTCACTGTATTTTTATTATTTTTAAAAAGGCTCTTACTTGCATTTACTTTTGAACAATACTATTTCCGAATGACAAAATGGGGGACATCTAAAAAGATAAATTCTTTTATTAAATAAAGCAAATATTACTTTTTAAAAATAACAATAGTATTCCAACATCAGCACCCATGGAAAGCCTGTTTCAATCACTTCGGTACGAGTTCCCAGTATACAATATTTTATTTCTTTCTAACGCTGTTTCATAATAACAATATTCGCGTGATATAATCTGATATTCTGCGACTACTTAAGGGGAATATTAATATTCGAAAAGAGCAGTACACAAACACAATGACAATTCATAAATTCTACAGTCGTGGAAAAAAAATGAACACCTCCTACTAACTCTGCAACAAATTATTGTAGAAGAAAATTACCGGTACCAAACGATTGGAAATAAAGTATACTTTTAAATGATGTCTATAAAATATGCTTAGGGGGGGGGGGGAGCATCTACATATCAAAACAAACCCAAACTTACTTTTTTTAAACGGTGTTTTTGACGAGATATTTTCAATCTTGTGTTTAAACTATGTTCAGATGCCAAATTTCATGAAATTCCTGCGATTAGCTTCAGAGAAATTAATTATTTTAAAATGGGCATATTTTAGGGGTTGTATCTAAATTGAAGCTCGGTACCCGGTTGTCGAAATGCTACAGAATGACCAAGTCACTTCTATTAATGTATTATTTCTTGCCATTAATACCATTTTATTCACTTAATATGCTTCGGCTACTGTTATATACGGTAAAATCATATTTAATATTCACCTTATAATGTTTACAAGAGTTGAATTATCTGATTAAACATATATATTAGGTTATCTATGATTAAAACAGTTTTCAAATATGTGAACATTATAGGAATATTACAGGTGTTTTTAGGTTTTTTCTCAGATTTTGAATTTAATTTATTCGCTCTTTTCTAAATTTATATGTCTAAACTATCGGTGAATACAAAATTTAGAATAAAAAATATTATGAATCAGTATAAGGAAACGATGTAGAAAATTCCAAGACAAATTGCTTTTCAGTCTGAATATAAATCTTAACTCGATTACTAATGCCATATTTTTAAAACTTTTTGAGCAAATATACAACGCATAAGCATTTAAAAGAAACTTTACTTCAAACATATATACGAAAAAAAAGAGTTTATTAGACTGGAGAAGAGTCTAGAAATTCAATTAAAGGTAACAAAAACAATGAGTAAGATTTTTCTTCTAAAGTAAGACTTTTCATTTTTAAAAAATGTGCTTTGTTAATTTAATATAAAAACAAAACTAATTTACATGACTGACTTAAAATTATATGGTATGCAAATACAATTTATGTAATCTTAAAAAAATTAAAAGCAGACACAGTAAAATAAAAAAAAATCTTATACTAATCAACATTAAAATAAGTAAAGTTTTTTTTTTTTTTAATTATGCTTTTCTGCACATCGTAGACGGCGCCTTAAACCAGCATCTTGAGGTTTTAAGCATAATTTGAAAACTACTTAAAAGGAAAATTCGAAATTTTTAATGCCCATACAGCATGTCATAATAAATATAAATCAATCAAAAAAATTGTAGGTTGCAATTCATGTTTTTTTCGTATATTGATTTCATAATTCATAATGTATATTGTAAAATTACAAAAATTACAAATTCAACTTATTTATATTCGGGTTTTTTCGTATAATAACCAAGCAAAAAAATAGCACATTACGATAATAATTTCAGGAGATATTAATAAAAATATGAAATTGTAATTTAACATTAGAAGCTCTAATTTTCGAATGTTTATAATTCAAAAACATATCATCCTAATGACTTAAAATTTGGTATCTAGGCATAGTTTGAACTGAAGATTTAAATTATTGTGTCAAAATAATTGGGTGTTGCCATTGAAAAAACAAAGTTCGGGCTTGTTTTGATATGTAGATGGCCCCTCAGAAAATTTTATATATATATTTTTTTCGACAACTGTACATCATGTGTAAGTGACGCTCGTTCCTAAAGTGTTAAGTATTGACTAGTATTTTACCAACTTTCAAAATTATGCAACATGAACAATTTTAAATTACCTCTACGTAACTGCACCTGTTGCATCAACCTAATAATTATTTGCGTATTTATTTTTGTCCAGAACGTAGTACGAGGGCCAGTACTTAAGTTTTTAGAATATAGCAACAAAAAAACAAATGTTTTCAGCGCAGACGATTTTTATCGAAATTTGAACAGTTACGTGAATGTCTGCGTTTACAGAACATCAAAAGCTGTGAAATTCTATTTACTGTGGTGTTTCAAAAATCAGAAGTGCTACATAATTACGAAGTTATGTCGAAGGGACTTCAGAGCCATGATATTTTGTGATTTTCGACAAGATTTGACACAGAAGCAGTGTAGCGATAAAATGAAATCGACGTTTGGTAACGAAGCATTATCTAAGTCAGCGACATACAACTGATTAAAAGAATTCTCCAGCGGTCGTAAGAATCTCAGTGACAATGTTCGGGAAGACCAACCAAGAAGAGCTGTGACTCCCGAAAACATTGATGCTGTGAGAAAACTAATCGCTTCTGATCGTCAAGTGGCATATGATTAAATAGAAACATCTTTGGACATTTCAAGGACCCGTGCATTCAATTTTACATGATCATTTAAAAGTGAAAAAGGTGTGTTCCCGATAGATCTCCTACAATTTATCTAAAGCTGAAAAGGGCGATCGTGTGAAATTGTGCAAGGAAAATCTAAAACAAATTCATCTCTGGTGCCTCAAAACATGTGTACGACATCGTAACGTGTGACGAAACCTGTATTTTTTCCAATGAACTCGAAACAAAACAACAATCGACTGTTTGGTTGTTTCCAGATGACCCTAGACTGACTAAAGTTGTTCGTGCAAGGTAAAAACTTCTTTGAAGCTTACAAATGCCATGTTTCTGATATGCCACATTCAGAGTGGAATAAATGTTTTGATGATTGGTTTATTTGAATGTAAAAATGTATAGATACTGCAGGAGAGTATTGTGAGAAGCAATAAAACATATATTTTTGGTAAGAAATTATTTGATGTATTACTTTCTAAAGACTTAAGTACTACCCTTCGTATTGCACTTGCTTCCGATTGTCGCAGTTGCTACACGTCATTTTCTGAAAGTTAAAGTTCTAAATAAGATTTTTACCTTAAACTTAAAAGTCACTTATGATTTGTTTCAAGCTTTAACAGATATGTGAGAATTTCCTTTAGTATTATGAATACAAAATTTTAGTAGCGATAATGCACACCACAAAAAGTCAGAAAGCTCGCAAATGTTCTAATCTATCAAAAATACATAATGTTTCCATCACAATGAATCTAGATTTGTGTACGTAACTTCAAAACAAAAATGAAGCTATTTTTTTTAAAAAAATTAGACAGATTTACCGTTTTCTAGGTAAAATAAGAATGCATCACGTAATGTACTGGAAGTGCACTGTGATTGTATCAGTAAAACCACATGAAATGTCAAGTGCAATCTGATACAGGGTTGCCAGTTTGGCCTCATATTACGAATTCATACCAGAAATTAAGAATAGTAATTTTTATTTTATTTAATGATAGAGAGAATCTTTGAATTTACTAGTATTAAGGATGTTCTTAAAACACATTTAAGCTATTTATACTACATGTATGTAATATATTCTCATTTCATTAATTTTTAACACTTTCCAACCTAGTTGAAAAGTGTTTATGACTTCGGTTTGTCTGGCCGAACTCCCGTTTAGTCCGTGCTCTAACTCCCGTAAATATGCTCGGATTGCTCTGCAATTTTTATATGTTATAGTCGTTATCTATAGCATGTTCCCTATTTCAACGGAAGTGTGTAGCACTTATAGTTTTTTTTACAGGGACACTCAAAAGAATTCCGTTACATATTGCGGTCTATGGGGAAAAATCATTTGCGGTTTATTTAAATAATGTTTCACTATTTTAAACGCATTGAAATTTATATATATCACTAAGGTGCATTAGAAGAAGCTTAATATGGAATAGGTTGTGCATAGCACTTATAGTTACTTTACAGGGATAGTCAAAAGAATTCCGTTACATTACGTCTATGGAGAAAAATCGTCTGCGGTTTATTTAAATAATGTTTCCTTATTTTAAACGCATTGAAATTTATATATATCACTAAGGTGCATTACAAGAGGCTTACTACAGAAATATTGTGTGTATAGCAGTCACCGTTCATTTACAGGGACACACAAAAGAATTCTCTACTGTATGTTAACAATAATTCCTGGAAGTGCGTTTTAAGTTACTGAACGTGATTTTAATTTTAACTCGCTGTTTGTCTATTACGTGGTGTGTATAAATTCTGTAGATCCTATACAGGGAAGCACAAAAGTTCGTGAACACATTTCCGTATTATTTAACTCCAGACGGAGAATTTTAAACTGTGCTACGCGTTTCCTAACTGAACTAAAATTTAGCATCCTATGTAGTATATATACAAATCTATAGATCCTATACAGGGCTGAATAAAAGTATTCGGATTTCTCAGATGTTATCTTTTAGCTTATTAAACGGTATGATTTGTAAAATTATTTTGGAAGCGTTGGAAAGTGTTACATAATCTATGCTTGACGCATGATTTTTCGTTCTTGTTATATTATAAATTTAATACAAATAAATCTAAACCTAAAATAATGTTATAAGAGAAATTTTATTGTGATTTTTAATTGGAATCATCTGCTTATAAATGTAAATCCTGAAATCTCTTTAATGAATAACATATAACGCTACAAAGAAAAAGCCGAAGTTAAGTTTTATTGTAGAATTTGATTACGAAAAACATCTGGGAAGTACGTAATATTATTTGACTAATTAGGGCGTTAAAATCATCTTGAATTTACATGTCTTTTATCTTACAGAATGTAATTGGATGGTCTGTAATTGAATTATTGTACAGCCTTCAGTTGTAATAAAATCTTTTCAGATACTGCATAAAACTTCTAAGTAAACTATACATTTGATTTGTACTAGGATTATTTGATTACGAATGATTAGATCTTAAATTATTTATTCGCCATATATCTTTTTTTTATTTATCAAGTATGTAGTATATTAAATATACTGCAAATCAAAAATTCCCCAACTTTTCTATCATAGAATATCCCAGAAATGAGAAATGAAACAATCAATCTGCAAATGCATACAGTATTTGATAAATATTATAATTATTTTAAAAACATTTATTTTGTTTTACAGTTTAAGAATTTAAAATATTAGGTTTCAATATTCTATTTTTTTTCTTTCTCATTATCGATCCAATTATACATTCTTCATTTAGAAAAGAAAAACATACACCGCCAAAAAAAAAAAAAAAAAAAAATATATATATATATATATATATATATATATATTTCGTCATTCAGTTGTACGTCAGCTGCTTGCGAATCGTCGGGAACATGGATGCGAGCAGACTAAGTATTACACTATACAACGAAAAGTCCTTCTGACCTGTACCGGCAGGAAAAGAAAGCCTCCCTATTGCTTGATTTTGAGATTTTAGCTAATTCTACAGAAAATACACGAAGCTAAAATGCACGAAACACGATTATAGTAGTCATTCCCAGTTCTCGTCAATATTGAATTTGAATGAAAATATCGGCAAATTAGACAAACATACCCAAGTTGCCTTTATATGTGGCAACGTATTTTTGTCGCCAAGTTTGGCGAGAATTCACTAATTGTCGCCAAGCGTGGCGAGAATTTGACGTTGGCGAATATAAATATGTAGTGTTAAACATGTAAGTGTTGAAACGATGGTTACAATAATGAAAGAAAATTTGCGAAACATGTTCACTAAAACTCATAAATTAATCCGTTTATGGGGGAATCCTGCTGTATTGTTTCATAATGTCAGCCGCCCTATAATTTCACACTGCTATATCTCAGTCATTTTTTAAAATAGAAGCAAAACAAAAAAAGCTCTGGAATCCTGGGATCAAAACCGAAAATTTAACGAAAAAAGTTTTTAAGATTTCTAATTTTTTTGTACAATTTTTTGAAACTGAAAATTTAGACGGCTATGACAGCGACCAAAAAATGTAACTGGGGCCTGCACGCTACAGTCAAAAACATACTCGAAAAATTTGATTCAATTATCGCTATAACTTCATACACTTTTCGATGATACATTAGTGAAAATGGAACAAAAATCGCAATCACAGCGTCCCCTTTCGTCGAAATATCCCCAAATTCAAGTGGGACCTGCTGTCCATAGCCAAAAACATATAAAAAAAAATTGGTTGAATTTGAAGAATAACTTCATAATCTTTTCGATGATACAATGAGGACAGACAGACATTTTGTAAAAACATGCTTTTCGGAATCTCTGATCCCTAAAACGTGTAACTTCCTCGAAAACGGAAGTCGAAAAAAACTTCGATTACAATACTTTCTTCTATTATAGATAAAAGAAAGTAAAAATGGAAAATAGAAACAATAAAAGAAAATTCGAAACGAAAGATTCGCCTTTGATTATTCACTATAAGAAAAACATTTTATAAAAATGATTTTAATTTATATGTTACTAAAATAGACGTAAGATAAAACCAATGCATAAATAAATGTCTTAAAAACTTTAAAACATAAGCTCTTAGTAGTACATAACTGCTCGTATTTCGGTTATAAACTAAGCGATTATTAAGGACACTCGACCAGCGGAGACCACAGCACAGAAGTTGTTCAAGACCAGAACTGAAAAGTGACAGGAGAACTCATTATGGACACGTGCCGGTGGATGAACACATTTTTGGTGAGGGTGAAACACAAATCACGACACTTTCGGGAGACCATACTTTCCCGTAACTCGGAGCAGTTCGTACCAAATACTTGATTATTTGGTATGATAATAAATCATTGCAACAGTTGTTGCACAAATGTCTTAAAAACTTTAACACTAGAACGACCATGAGCGGTCATTTTGATCGCTACCAAATGAATATATTCCGATTCAAACCAGAAATTTCTTTTTAAAATAAATTAAATATAAATCTCTCAGAAATATGTTAAATGAATAAGTTAAATAGTTTTAAATAAAAATTCTGGTGTGAATTAGTTTTATAAAACTTGAGTAAAATTTCCGGTCGTTTTAGTGTTAAAACATAAGATCTTAGTAGTACACAACTCCTAGTACTTTCGGCTATGCACTAAGCCATTATCAAGGACACTCGACCAGCGAAGACCACAGCACAGATTTTGTTCAAGACCAGCACAACTGTTGCAGTTATGTATTATCATACCAAATAATCAAGTATATGGTACGAACAGCTCCGAGTTACGGGAAAGTATGGTCTCCCGAAAGTGTCGTGATTTGTGTTTCCCCCTCACCAACAATGGGGTCATCCACCGGCACGTGTCCATAATGAGTTCTCCTGTCACTTTTCAGTTGTGGTCTTG
This sequence comes from Maratus michaelseni, assembly GCA_963931845.1. Lineage (NCBI taxonomy): Eukaryota > Metazoa > Arthropoda > Arachnida > Araneae > Salticidae > Maratus > Maratus michaelseni. The sequence continues at coordinate 109,890,831 of OZ007598.1, read as the reverse complement.
CACAACATCTGTGCTGTGGTCTCCGCTGGTCGAGTGTCCTTGATAATGGCTTAGTGTATAGCTGAAAGTACTAGGAGTTATGTACTGCTAAGAGCTTATGTTTTCAAGTTTTTAAAACATTTGCGCTTTGGTTTTATCTTACGTCTATTTTAGTAACATATAAATTAAAATCATTTTTATAAAATGTTTTTCTTATAGTGGAAAATAGAAAAATTATGACAAAACAGTTAGGCAATAATTTTTGAAAAATTCATAGAAAATAATGCAGATTCATAATTTGTTACACAGATATATTTGTGATTATTACATTTGTCCATGACTCGAAAAAAGGTTGAGGCTATTTTAAAATGTTGGATTGCTGCAACCGAATGTCCGACCTGCATTGAAAAGTGGTGTGTATTTTGTTTTAGTAGAAACGTATACAAAGGTCAGTATTTCGCGTCACAGAAGAGACCATGAAAAACCAGCCTCACCAAAACGAGGTGTGCATTCAATTTAAGGATAATAAGAAGTAACGTAATTGAATGTAAAATCACTCCCCCCCCAGAAAAAAAATCAAAAGTATATATAAGAAGTAACGTTATTGTACGTCGATCCCTCCCCCCCACACACAAAAAAAAAGACAGACATTTACTCTATACATTTTAATCACCAATTTATTAGCGTAAAAAACGAAAATTGGCATTAAGCTAGGAATCGCCTTTATACAGAAATTGTACCAAACTCTGAACTTGTCAATACGAAAACCTAATTTTGACATCATATTTAGCTCTTTGTAACATTTTACCTTACGGTATCAGAAGGGTAGTCATTTGGTTCAGTAGTTTGGAACGTATGAAGGTTTAAGTTTGGAACTACTAATGTTAAATTCATTGGTAATTGTTGCAAAACAGATTGAAATCAGCGTAAATTTTAGATCATAACTAAAAAACTTCTTGGCGGAATAAGTTGCAAATTTGTTGTATTTTTTGTCCAACTGTACCTTCATAATAAATGTTCAAAATAACCTCCACCATCTTATAAACATAATTTGGCGTGTTTTATCAAATTCAAACATACCTGCAATAATTATACAGCTGTCTCTTTTTCCAGAGGTCTATGTTTCCTTTCTGTTGTTCAAGCTTTCATGCCAATGTTAAGTTTTTGCTCTTAATCTCGTTTCTTTTTATTCTTCATTAAAATAAACTGCAAAGGACTTCCCCTATAGATCGTAACGTAATGTAATTCTTTTGATTGCCTCTATAAACGAACTAAAAATGATACACACTTCATTTTCAATACCAAACATAACATTTAAAACCTCAATAACATATATCAATTATATGACAATCCGAGAATATTTACGGGAGTTAGAGCACTAGACAGGCACACAAACGGATATACAGATGGACAAAGAGACAGACTTAGACGCGCGAACTGACATAGGTGGTCAGACAAGCTGAATTCGTAAACATTTTTTAACTATTATGGAAAAGTTTTTAAAAGATAATGAATCGGATGTATATTGTTGAATTTAACAAGAATTTTTCAGCTTATATAAAGTTTACATGTGGTACATGATTATTAGTCGTTTTTGGCCTGCACTAATGTACTAATAAATGAGAAAATCGCCAACCATAAAACTCTATCTTCGATATACTTTGACATAAAATGCAAAAAAATCAACAAAGTTAAATCTGTAAATATATTAAAATTGTTTTCCAAAATACTATGTAGATGCAGTGTATAAGTCACCTTATTTTCACCGTTTTTAATCTGCTATTATATTAGGCGAATAATACAATACCACTTGCAAAAAGTGGTGAATACTTTGCAATCTGAATAAAAATAGTAGCGTACTGACAACGTTATTCCGTTGCAAACATTATCCTAACCATAGAGAAAAGTACAATACGTAATTGAAAAATTCCGGGTTGTTTCACTGTAAAATATTTTCGTAAAATTTCAGTAGATGTACCGTAAATTAATGGTACTTGTACCGTTTTCACTCTTTACTGCATGAGTACCGTACTTCTAAGGTATATTAATCTTAATAAAACCGTATTTGTGCCATTTCGATTATAAACGGTATTTATACCGTAAAATGATTGTGTTTCCGTAAAAAACAGCTATTTATACCGTAAAATAATTATTTTTCAGTAAGGAAAACGCTGGTAACCCGGCCTCGGTGTACGGCAACCCCTGAAGTAATGCTCTTGTTCTTGTTACGTAATGCGTACAGGACTGAGGAGAGGGGAAAGTGCAGCCGGTACATATACTTTGACCCTTAATTGCATAGTAATGTAAATTTCCATCACTTTTTATTTAACTTTTAATAAATAAATAAACTTCTTCGCTACCACTATATTTATATAGAAATATTAATCCAGTAAGTTTCCCGTGAACTATGTTGCTGTACAAAGTTAAAAATCTATCTTAAAATTTCTGGTGTCTAATATTTAATATATGTATGAAAAAACACAATTGAAAAAGAAAAACTCATGCAAAGAAGGATTAAATATTTTACAGTACATATACCGTCCAGTTAAATCACGGTATATATATACTGGTCACAAAGTTGCCAGTATATGTACCGTAATTTTTTACCAAAATTTTTTACATTGTTCCCAAACAATTTATATAAACATTGATAGCAAATATCTTTCTAATTCTATTTTTCGTAACAGGCAATGCAATACAAAAGACAACGTTCAGATTGCCATTGGGTACGTAGCTATTTCCAACTATAGTAGCTCACAAAAATAATCTGACACTTATAAAATACTCAATGATCACATATTTGCAATGTACTAAAATTATATATATATATATTTGCTGTTGTAATAAATAATTCACATCTTCGTCTTTATACGTGTTGAAGTTTTCGTAATCAAAAGCACATTTTGTCCTTAAAATTACTAATTTTTGTATGAAAAGGATAGAAAATATTGTAGCAAAAGTCATCGGACATTTTTCAGATTTTAATCAAAGTTACTTGTTATAAATAAAACTAGTTGTACTCATCGAAATTCGACGTAAGAGAATATATTAAATAAGTATGTTACAATTTAAGCTTATGAATAAAAGAATAATTGAAAAAAGGTGACACTCCAAATCCAATGCATGGTATTCACACAAACATACTCAAAACTTTGCACATGAACACCACATTCCGTTGAAGTCCTGATCTCAGTAAAATCTAGACAATTATATCATTTAGCTTTGTAAAAACTGAAATTTTGTTTTAAAAAGTGCGCGTTTTAAAAATGATATAATTTTCATAAAATGACGATTTATCTTTTAATTTCAGAGTTCGTGGAATAAAAAACTTGGAAAATAAATTCATTTTCAGAAAATTATATAGGACAATATTACCGTAAGAGGCATTTAAGCAATTGTTTTAAAATTTATGAGTTTCATTAAATATTTATTATTAAATGGAATTTAAGTAATTTTCAGAAATATTTTATTTTGTGCACACCAAGGATCTTTAAATAAATAGCAGAAGTTTTGTATATTTAGGTACAGAATTACGGGTCAGTGAATATGACGCAGGGTTATCCACAGAGTTAGCCAAATACTTTATATCCATCGAGGAAAATTCATGTTTTATTTTCCGAATGATGTCATTTTCCTCATCGGAAATATTTCGTTTTAAATATTACTTCTTATGATAGATTATTTACTATTATTTTATTTACACAGATTACTTAATATTATTTCTCTATAAATAATCTGTATCTTGCTCTTTCGTGATTACTGCATAATTAAACGAACTTCTTTTAATATGTTTAAAATTTATGAAAACCATTGGGAATTTTCTTTTACGCTAACGGCATGCCGCTTCTGATTGGTAGAATGTGATAAGGCAAATTAATTTTATGCTACAGAGAGAAAATCTTAACCCAATTACCACCATTTTGAAGAAATTTCATAAAAACATTTAACATTTAAATTTAAATATAAAATGGAATATTTAAAAAAAATAGCTAGTGAGGGCACATTTAGAAATGAACAGCTTTCATTAAAAAATAATTATAAAAATTAGATCAGTAGAAAGAAAGCTCAGAGTAGATGACTAAAAACAGTCTTCTGTTTAAAAGATATAGATTAAAAAATTTTATAACATTATTTCCTATTAACAGTGTCTGCTTGTGTAGTTTGTAAAATTATTTTGAAAACATGTGTTCGTCCACACTGTGTAATTCTCAATTATTAATCAATTACTCTGCTTATAAAATCTTATAGAAATCAACACATGTTTAAAGATTGAATTTTTTATTGTTTTGTCGATTTGTTATATGCATTTTTAATTTGTTTTGTTGTAGTTTCGTGATGATATAAAATATTTCAATAGGTAGTGCACCATTGTCCATAATGACCCAATTAGACACAATGGTGTTAATAAATTTAAAACATTTGAATGATATTTTTATATTATTTTAATAATAATGTGTATATTTTGTTCAGTTAGATGCTTTTTCGATGCTTTTAGTATTAACGAAACGTTAAAGCAATTTTCGTTTTTTGTCCCGCCGTGGAGCATTTCCTTTCTTTTTTTTTTATGCGAAAAATATTACATGATATTTGTTTTTCCGAATAAACTATACTTGATGACTTTATACTAACAGTACTACATCCAGCAATGAATAGGTTTATGCATAACATACTAATTTTATGAGAAATTTTGTTTTAAATTTTGACGTAATATGTATAATAGGTTTGTCAATATGTGAGTAATTGCGACAAATTTGATATTTGCGTGATTTTTGCCGTTATAATTTAATGGAAGATTTGAAAAGAGTAGCGTCATTAAGGGTGTATTCAAATCCAAACTGTTTATTTTAACCCTCTAAGCGTGTGGAACGTAATATTCCGTTCACTAAGCTCCAGGTTTCACTGCAATATATGCAATGTTTAAGATAATATAATTCTATAGATTTAATGAATTTTCAAAACATTGAAGAATGATTAATACTCTCAAAGGTTACATTCATATTTGTAATTAAGTTTTATTTATAATGCTGAAAGAATCATATTTTTTTAGCATTTAAAACAAAATGCACAGAAAACAGCATTACAATTTTACCCTTTTTCAAATCGCTCAGAGGGTTAAGACACATTTTTAAATTCATTTTTGCTCTAAAATGCATCCAATTGGCAGGTTCTCTTATTTAGAAACTTTATAATGTCCGTATTGTCTCGATTTTTTGATAAAGGCGGAATATATTTCAAAAAATGCTGTCAAAGTGGACAGCTTGAACCGAATTTCCCGAAGCGATAGCAATGGAAACAAAAAAAAAATCGTAGTGTGAAAATAATTGTTTGTAAATCAATTTCTAATTAATTGAACGGAAAATAAAAACTTAGGTCCCTTATAAATCTCTTCATAAATAATGCCGCCAATTTTTGATGTTTTTACTTTTAAAAATGAGTCTGAAAATGTGTCTCAAAATTTGAGTTGTTGAGCGTGGAAAAATATTTTTTTTTAATACCGCCTTAAGTGAAAAAAAAAACAAACAGAAATGAATCATTTTACAGTTTTCCGTAAAGGTTCTTCTTAAAAAGATTATTATTTTAATATCAAGCATTAAACAATAAAAAACAGAAATATTATAAATTTTAATAACATTATGACATTTATTATATTATTTTAAATGAATTTCCTACTCATATATATATATATATATATATATATATAAAGCCAATATATTTACATGCATTCATATTTTGTATTAACACCTTTTAACCTTTCTTTAGCAATTATTTTCGTAGGTACGGTACGCATAAGCCGGAGTGAATCACATTATTCAAGTGACACAAATTTTGCTTGACTATCGAAAAGTTAAATGACAGTTTAATCTCATGAGTGCAAATGGGCTGAAAATTTATATCCATTCAGAAGACGGTCTTGACATATTTGACAAGGCCTATAAGTCATCAGATTTATCGGAATTATGACTTTAATAAGAATTAAAGAGTGAAATTTTAAGAAAAGATTTATTCTCATTTTCCTGTCAAATTAACTGGTCTAGTATATACGTACAAATTTTGATACTCTGTAAATGAATCAGACAGACAGGTTTCTAGTTTTAATCGCTATTAATTTAATATTAATCTCTATACTTATAATATTAAGCAGTATGTATGTATGTATGTATGTGACTCCCAGCCGTATTCTGGAAAAATGGAACTCACACCAGCTTTGACAAATTCAGACTTGCGAACCACTATACCTTAAATACTTAAATTTTTAATACTTAAATTTTTAGTGAAATGTGTATTTTGTCTTTAATGTATTAAAATAGCCTAATATCTCATGCCTATATTATCTCCGGGTCTTTGTAACAGCATAGAAATAATAGTAAATACTCTTTAAATAGTGCAACTCTAACAACATATCAGTAGCAAGTATTTAATTTATAATTTAATTAAACGTATAGCACCGATATGCATCACTTTTTTAACCCTTAATTGCATAGTCATGTAAATTTCCATCACTTTTTATTTAACTTTTAATAAATAAATCAACTTCTTCGCCACCACTATATTTATATAGAAATATTAATATAGTAAATTTCCCGTGAACTATGTTGCTGTACAAAGTTAAAAATCTATTTTAAAATTTTTGGTGTCTAATATTTAATATATGTATAAAAAAACACAATTGTAAAAGAAAAACTCATGCAAAGAAGGGTTAATTTACTTTACCATATAGGACCGATATCTATCACCTCTTTAACTTAATTAAACATGTAGAACCGGTATTCACCACCTCTTTAATTTAATTAAACATGTTGAACCGATATCCATCATCTTTTAAATTTAATTGATCATGTATAACCGATACCAGTCACTTTTATAAATGAAATACTTATCCATATTTGAACTAGAGGCTTCAAAATTGATCATCATTAGATTACACATCATGGATATTCTTGGGCGTTTTTAGAATAACACAGGACAACAATTTTTTTGTTTAGTTTGGTGCCTGGAATATTTTAACAAATTCTTCGGTAATTTTTTTTAATAACTATTTTTTTCTGTCGGGTCCAGTGTTTTGACTGTACTCATGTCCATTTGCCTCCATTTCATTGTAAAATATATTTCGATCAGTGTACATGGGCTGATATTAGTGTGTTTTAGGGGAATTAAACAAGTCTGTTCCTTTAACAAATGTTAATTTATTCGTTAATAACAAGCTTTTAGTCGTTTTCACTTTTCTGATTCCCAAGAAAATTTTGCACTACTTCTAAAAAGGTTCGTCAAACTAATGATTCATTCTCGTGCATCGTTCTCACGAAATTTGTGTCTTTTATGAGCTTAAGAATCGTTGGTCCATCAAAAGTCCCTGCTTTAAGTTTTTCAACCGTCACATATAAACATCATGCACATTAACTAACACCTAATATATAACAGAGGGATGTTACATACATATCTTAAAACCTACACCTGATATGTCAAAATCAAAGTCATATTTGGATTCAGGGAGCCAATTTCTTATACTAATGGTGTTTATTTCTCAAACACAAAATCATTGTTCATCAATCATACCCAGTGAATTAACATAGAAATGGACTCTTAAAGTGTTCCAATATATTGTTACTTACGGTGGGTTGACTGTACAAAGTTTAATGGCAAATGGTCATTTTAGGGACATGGTGCAAGACGTAAAAGGTAAAACAAAGCATCAGACAATCCTCAAAAGGTTATGCTGAAATCTTATAATTAAAATAAATATAATTAAAACATTATATATATATATATATATATATATATATATATGGATGGTGTTTCCCTCCAGATATAGTCATACAAGTGTTAGAGAAGGGAAACTCTTGCTTGCAGACCACTACGGTTATTTATATTACCATTTACAGCCAAATATCATCAACATATTATCAATTGCTTTATTTGTTTTCTCAAAAAGTTATGCTAAAGTCTTATCAGTAATATATATATAATTAAAACATAAAAAAGCTATTTGGTTTGAGTTCATCTCAAGATATAATTGTACAAGTGTTAGAGAATTAAAACTGTTACCTACAAACCACTACGGCTGTTTATATTACCATTTATACCCAATCATAATCGACATATTAGCATTTGCTTTGATTTTTTTTATCATTGCAAAATTTTAATATTTGTAGTAGATGTAGCATAAAGTTTAATTCTAAAAACATATATTTATCATAATTAAATTACACTTCAGAAGTTTATACAGAAAACATTAATGCAACACACATACAAAAATTTTTTTGGTTGTAAACATAATTTTAACATAATACTAAAAAAAATTGCTTTCAAATTTAAATTTAAAGTTACGAAACTTTTTCTAATACCATATATTTTCTTATCTGATATTTTTTCTCATAATCATTCTATTTATTTACATACATTTTTTAAGATGTGGTCCTTGAATAAATAAAATACTCTTAAAACTTTTCATATTCTAAAAATATCTTCAAACTTGAGCTATATGCACATCTGTCGTAAATATTTGATGTGATCGAAAAAAATATTGAATATCAGCTTCAAAATATTTTCCTTTGCAGTACTTGAAGCAATTAATATTGTAAATTTAATATACTTTTTAGGAGTATTCAGTATTAGTTTTCTATATTCAGTATCATATTCGACTAATGTCTTTTTATCCAAAGATTTAAAATAAAAAACTTTTTTAAGGTATTAAAAGGTCTATGTTTACTAAATGCTATACATCTACAGGTCATGAGCCTCAACTTCAGCTCTGAAAGTAATTGTTTATAGTATATATTCGATTTCGTTTTACACTGTGATTGTATTAGGATAAGTAACAGTTTGGAAAAGGATTCCATGTTACACCAATATACAGATATCAATATTTACTTACCTGCCAACGACGAAACATCTGAATCGGATGGATAGGTTGAATAAAATCTCATGTACGAAAGCAACTTATGGAAATGCAAACGGAATCTACTGAATTTCACTTATATCTAATTTAGAAATCTAATGTTTTTTAATTTTTGTTTCGGAAAAACAGTTTTGATGGTAATTCTATAATATTTAGATGTAAGATGTTATCTAAACCCATCCTAATCTACGCAATAGCAATAGCATACTAAAATCATCTCAAAATAGGCATATTTAGAAACTTTTAAATCTATTGGGTAATCCTTCATAATCGTGTTCACTACCAATTGAGTAAATAGAAAATGTGAAATGGCGCTATAAAGCATTTTTATGATAGCCATTTAATAGTATCCACATTAAATTGAAACCGTAATGTAAATAACATTGTTTATATTTGACACAAACCTATGTTTTATGCCATTTGTCGAAATATTAACTAATGTTTTATTTCCCTCAGCCGACTTTCTGCTTAATCTTTCGTAATAACGAATTGTTTGAATGATTTTTTATAGGCCATGAAATACAGTTGCTAGGGAACTCATAAAAGAAAATGAGAAATGATGAAGTACGAATCATGTCAAAAAAGTAAAGTGATAAAACAAAATGTTTTACATTATTTGAACAAGTATATAATATTCTATCAAATGTTATACACCTAATTTAAAAAATCTGGCAAATGTATTAAAAAAATTTCAAATTAATCAGATTAATGTAATCCCTCTCTTCGGTAAATTTTAGCATCCATAACTTACCGTTTAAATCAATTAATCAAGTGCAGCATTTTCTTTTAAATGAATGGAAAATATATAAATCTTATGAATTCCCATAGGAAAACGTTATGGCACGAAAATAAATGTTCTGTATTTTTGGAACAAAAGAACCAAATTTAGCAAAAACTATACAGCTAAATCCGGATACCTCCCCAACATACTTACATATATCAACCTAATCGGACGCCTTTTGTGACAGTTATCACGGAACAGACAGATTAACAGTCTAACAGACAAATAGAAAACGAAAACTTTTCGGGTCTCAACAGTAAGCCTCATTGACGTTTCCGCAATTAAATGTGTATGAAGGTTGCTTACTTTTACACCACACATAATTTTTTTTGGAGGGTTGCAAATTTTCTTTATATAATCAGTTATATGTTAGTTTAATTCCTTCTTCAAGTTTAATATTATAAAAATAAATTTCTACTTCCACTAATAATAATAATAAATCCATGCATATTAAAATATTAAATTTATGATTGGTGTTTAACCAATACGAAAAAACATCCACAATGATTACTATTTTGTACCTTATCGTATTTTAGCGGATTTTGGTTTTAAAATAAATCCATTTTATCGGTTTTTGTGTTATTTCCTGTAACATTTTTACCTACCCATCAGACGTAGTATAGGGTAAACCTTGTAATTGTTTTGAAAATCAAAAAAAAAAAAAAAAAAAAAAAAAAAAATCATGAATTTACACGTTTCAGACACTGGACATTCCGATAAACATATTTTTAAAAGACAAAATGTTTGCCGTCCGTCTTTCTATGTGTGTGTCTGTGTGTGTGTCTGTAAACGCTCTATCTCCCGAACAAATTGAGATAGAGACTTGAAATTTGGTGTGTACTTAGTATGTAATAATGGAAGAAGCTCATTGAATTTCAGTAACCTCGATTATCCGGAACTATTTTTTTCGGACTCTCGAAATATTCGTTCTGATAAAAGGTATATAAAATTTTTCGAAATTGTTTATTTTAAGGAGTGAATATAAAAGATAATAAAAAAACATAAATTTTGCATAAAGAAGAAGTCGATCGGATAATGAGTTGCCGAGATATTTGTAATCCTATTTCCCACACTCTTCGATTTTTCATGACTCTGTATTTCATTCCAATTTCAATTCAAAGATATATTTTAATTGGAAATGAGACCCTTAATCCGACGCAGTAAACCGTTAGTTAATAGGATTGTCAATTTTGGAGTTATAAGGATGGAGTTCTTTTACGCAATTCAGTAATAGAGCATTTAAAGTTGATGACGTCATCAAGCCACGATTTTATTCGAATTGCAATGCATTTTATTAATAGTTTACACATGTTATATTTTGATATTTATATTATGCATATCCATGATGGGTAAGTATTACGGTGGCCCCCAATGACTAGTTTTTTCGTGGATTGTTGCAAATTTTCATTATATAATCAGTTATATGTTAGTTTAAATTCCTTCTGCAAGTTTAATATTTAAAAAATAAATTTCTACTTCGACTAACAATAACAAAAAATCGATGCATAGTAAAATATTATGCATAGTAGAAAGTCTTTGATTGGTTAACGAATACGAAAAAACATTCATATTGATAACTATTTTGTAACGTATCGGATTTTAGCAGATTTTTTTTAAAACCAATTCTACCAGAGTTTTTGTGTTATTTCCTGTATTTACCTTTTTTAATGATAAAAAGAAGCTACATTCTCACATTAAAATAAGATGTAACAGAGCATTCATTGATTATATTTTTTTATATCTGTTTGCGGATACCATAATTAAATATGAAATTAAATATTCTTGATTATGTGAAATCCATTTCATATACTTTTTCTGGTATATATTGGCTTTTGAAAAATGTAATATTAATCTCATGAACAATAGAATAACTTCATAACATTTTTCATAAATGTTAGTACGTCACAAGTGTGAAAACTTGTATGTATAATATTCTTTGATCACTGATTTGTTAAATATTGTGTACTTTACGTTATTTCAGTTAAGCATTTAAAAAGTAGATAAAAAATAGTTTTTAGAATTTAGCTATAAAAAAATATTAGAAAAACTTACTTTTAACATGTTTTATACAAATTTTACAAGGAAATTTAATGTATGCAAATCTATTTCAGTTACCAGCAACTTTTCAGTTTTCTTAGGGGTGTTATTTACCAATGCTGTGTATTTCTCAGACAAAATTTTTGACTCCAGTTTTATAGGAGGTTTAATATATTCTAAAAATATCCAGAAACGTGAACTATGTACATGTGGTCTATAAACATATTTGATATGACCAAATAAATATTTAATATCGGTTTCAAAATATTTCTCATATCAGTATTTGAAGCATATAAACATCGCCATTTCAATATGATTTTTGTGGAATGCTTAATATTTTTCTTATGCAATCAAAGATGTTTTTTTTTAGCTCTACTTTTCTTTTTAGTTTTTAAAATACTTTTTCAGCTAATGAAAAACGATGTAATTAAATCGTAATTTCATGTAAAACATTTAAAATATGTCAAGAGTATTTATTTAAGTAGTTCTGAAAAACTATATTAATACGGCTAGCATTTTGTCGACATAAAGTCCTTAACTTTGACATAATGACAAATATAGTGATAGTAATTTCTATCAGTTCACTATTTTTTTTTTTATAAAACTTTAAAATATAATAATTTAAATTTATTAATCTATTTCATATTGTGTTCTTTTTTTTGGTTTGCTTGTTTTCTTTTTTGGGGAAAAATTAGAGATTTTAACTATGGAGAAAGAAATATCTATGGAAGCGAAAAAATTAACACTAAATTTGAAGGATTGCGCAAAAGAGAAAATTTCTGAAAGAAGATATAATAGAGTAAAGACAATCTAAATTTATTAATCTACTGTATATTGTGTTCTTTTTTCCCTTTTTTTGAGAAAAAGTTTGAGATTTTACCATGGGGAAAGAAACATGTATGGAAGCAAGAAAATTAGCACTAAGTTTGAAGGAAATGTCTTTGCGCAAAGTAAAGGAAATATCTGAAAGAAGATATAGAACAGTAAAGATAATCTCAATTTATTAATCTACTATATATTGTGTTCTGTCTTTCTTGTTTTGAGAAAAATTTACAGATTTTACCATGGGAAAGAAACATCTATGGAAGCGAGAGAATTAGCACTAAATTCGAAGGAACTGTCATTGCACAAAATAGATGAAATTTCTGAGAGAAGACATAATTCGGTAAAGACAATGAAAATTTATTAATCCACTGTATATTGTATTCTTATTATGAGAAAAAATAGAGATTTTACCATTTTGAAAAAACAAGTATGGGAGAGAGAAAATTCGCACTAAATTTGAAGGAAATGTGACTGCGCAAAATAAAGGAAATTTCTGAAAGAAGACATAGAACAGTAAAGACCATCTAAATTTATTAATTTACTATGTATTGTGTTCTTTTTGTCTTCTGTTTTCGAGAAAAATTTAGAGATTTTACCATGGGGAAAGCAACATCTATGGAAGCGAGAAAATGAGCACTAAATTCGAAGTAAATGTCATTGAGCAAAATAGATGAAATTTCTGAGAGAAGATATAATATAATAAAGACAATCTTCATTTATTAATCTACTGTATATTGCTTTTTTGAGAAAAATTTAGAGATTTTACTATGAGAAAAAAAACATCTATAGAAGCGAGAAAAGTATATTTCAGGTATTCTTTTTCTGAAATATGCTTAAGGCTTTTCTTCCAGATTTTTTTTTTTACAATTAAGATTTGTCATTCGTAATCAGGGCAATCATTTCGAGAGAGAAGTAATTATTTTTGCTCATATATACGGAAAAGATTTATTAGAACGTAATCCTGATAACAGACATGGTGATAATGAATATCGTCAATAAATCTAAGTATGTGAACCAGTCTTGTCATCTAGAAACCATTTAGCTCATAGATGTGATGACCTGCATCCTATATCAGGGATGGCGAAACATTTCTTTTGTGCGTACCTAGAATTCATTTTAAAAATCAAATGTCCACCTCATTATAAAAAGCTTACACTTAAAAAGTTACATTTCAATATTAGTCCACGCTCTCAATGAAAATTATCAGGACCGTTATAATCTGTAACATTATAATAATTTAAAATGTGTATACATCTTTAAACACCCTTTAATATTTCCTTTATTAACGCTCTATTGCCCATGGTAGAATGTATTCTAGAAATTCCAAAATTCCGAGAATCCGAATTCATACCAGAAAAATCTAAATAAATTTCGATTTATTTAATGACGGAACATCTGTTTTTGATAAAGCAAATATTACTACTTTAAATTTCTGGAATGAATTCGGAATGTCTGAATAAAAAAACCCAGTTAATTGGGTAAAATCAGGGCAGTGTATATGGTACATGGGGAGTAGAAGGTTAAGGATTAATTCATGTATTCTGCTTTCTTCTCTTTTTCCCATAACACTTTCAAATGAAACATTAGTTTTATTAAACATTCCCCAAGTAAAATAAATTGTACATCGCCATTCTTACAATGCGTAAATAAATTATCTTAAATTTAATTTATCTTTTATTCACCTCAATGAAGAAGTCATGTTGAAACATTAAGTTTTTGATTAGGGCTACGAAACAAAGCATGATTGTGTTTATTCCATAGTATGAGAAAATAAATTCAAGTAACACTTTCAAATGAAACAGTAGTTTTATTAAACATTCCCCAAGTAAAATAAATTGTACATCGCATACTTACAATGCGTAAATAAATTATCTTAAATTTAATTTATCTTTCATTCATCTCAATGAAGAAATCATGTTGAAACATAAAGTTTTTGATTACGGCCACGAAACAAAGCATGGTTATGTTTATTCCATAGTATGAGAAAATAAATACAAGTAACACTTTCAAATGAAACAGTAGTTTTATTAAACATTCCCCAAGTAAAATAAATTGTACATGGCCATCCTTACAATGGGTAAATAAATAATCTTAAGTTTAATTTTATATTTTATTCATCTGAATGAAGAAATCGTGTTGAAACATTAAGTTTGACTATGGCCACGAAACAAAGCTTCATTGTGTTTATTTCTTATTTTCTGTGTTTCAGATTTTTGTAATATAATCATTAACTGTAGCACGCCACTTTTACTGTACAGAAGTGACTTTTCCAAATTGAATAATTCAACTCACAGAATTTTTATAGAAAGCTAAATTTGGGGATATATTTCTTCATTATGCAAGTTTCATTCGCAGTCTTGATTTTCTCAGACAGATGATATATACATAATAATCTCCAAAATACTTCGCTGTGCGCGGACAAAAGAATAATTTGCGTTATACTGTATAACTTTGAAAGACTTCTATTTAAGCCACTAAACGACTTTTAGTTTTAGTGGAGAGCATTAAATACAGGTAAAACTGAAATTTCTCTACAAGACATTTTGCCTCCTTTACATTTATTATAATGGAATAACTTATCTTTGAAGTCGAAAAGAGGATATATTAATATTGAGGATCTATAGCATGTTCCCTATTTCAACTGAAGTGTGTATCTGTAGTACTTATAGCTTTTTTTACAGGGACAGTCAATAAACAGTATTCCGTTACATTACAGTCAATGGGGAATAATCGTTTCAAGTACATTTTGATGACGCTACGTCATTTAAAACGTAATGAAATTTATATACAATTATGAAGTGCATTAAAACATGTTTTTTGTAGAATATGGGGTTCAAAGCATTAATTATTCATCTACAGGGTCAAACAAAATAATTCTGTTGCACATCGTTCTATGGGGAAAAATCGTTTTCAGTGTAATTTAGTGATATTTCACAATTTCAAACCTAATGAAAATTATATGCATTACTGACGTGCACTATAAATTGCTCTCTTGTGTGCATTGCGTTTATTTACAGAGACACACAAAAGATATTGGTTATAGTATATGTGCGATATTTACAGTCTATGTGTGATAAGTGGGTTTTCAACACTGGTTTCTGTTTTTAAGTTTAACTATTTTTTTTTCAGTGTACGTGTATGTTTATAAACTCAGTTGATCATATACAGGGCTACACAAGGGAATTCGAAAGTATTACAGACTATGGGAGTGAATTGCTTAATGATAGTTTTTAATTGCGTTTACGCATTTTCGTGCTGAACTATATTTAGTAGACTAATAGAAGTTTGTGGAATACAAATAAATTCATATACAGGGCTACGCAAAAAAAGATGCATTGTCGTTTACTTTTGGTAATTGCAGCGAGTGAGTTTTAACTTGCCTTTTAACTTAATAGGTGGAGTGTACAAAAGTCTTTAGGTAATATACAGGGCTGTACAAAAGATTCCGAGTGCATTTCCATCGATTGGCGAAAATTGTTAAATGTGAATATTCTAACTGAACTAAATTTTATCATACTATATATCCACATCTATTGATCATATATAGGGCTGCACAAAATAATTCGACTACTTTTTGACACTGGGAGGTAATTTCGAAAACTGTATTTTTCAATGTGTTATATGTTTTCTAAACTGTTACATATCTTCTTTCACCTTATTTAACGGTGAAGTTTCGTTACAGTTTTCTGGCTGTGTTGGAAAGTGTTTCATAATCTATGCTTGACGCATGATTTTTCGTTCTTGTTTATATTCATTCGATTTCTCAATTTACTTTTTGTTGAGTTTATCACACTGAACCCTCTTTCACAGTCCACAGAATGTAGTGGTAAGGTTGCAGAAAATACAGCATATTACCCGTTATGGGATAAATCTGCTGCAGATCGTTTTTTCGAATGAAATCTATGGTGTCTCTTAAATTTCATGGTTCTGCAACGAGAACTCAAGAAACTTTAAAATAATTGCCATTCTGACAATACCTCAGATAAGGAACTGCGTGTATCATCCAAATGCATAAGGTTAAAAATTGATTCAATTTCTTTTATATCATAGTTTTGAAAAGTGTTCTTTAGTAACGCGAATAAGAGTATGATCTGTACTAACACACACGCGCAAACACACACACACACACACACCAAAAAAAAAAAAAAAAATTGAGCACTCGCAATTTGGCGAGTTTAATCGATCGTTTACTCGCCAAATGAAGCATTTTGTCGCGATTTGGTGCAGTGGTGAGCGGCAGCGAGAACCCTGCTACCAAGTCAGATATTTTAAATTTTATGAAATTTTGGAGCTTTTTGATATTAAAACAACTTCATTTTCACAATGAACAAAGTATTTTCAACTAGGTAAAATTATATTCAATGGTTGGAGTATCACAGTTGAGATTTATTCCAACAAACGAAAAATGCCGGGACCAAGAGTCAAACCTGGGTACTTTAGCTGGCCGTGTCAAAACTCTTTCTACTGAGCTATACCGACGACATCCTGGCTAGTATATTTCACTCTTATTTTTTGGACAAGGTTGCGAACTGCAGCTCTAATTTCATTCATCCGAGCTATAACTATAGCATTTTTAACACTTTCCAACCTAGTTGAAAAGTGTTTATGACTTCGGTTTGTCTGGCCGTATGGACGTATGGACGTCTGCCGTCTGCCATCTGTCCATGCTCTAACTCCCGTAAATATACTCCGATTACCTTGCAATTTCTATATGTTATTGTCGTTATCTATAGCACGTTCCCTATTTCAACAGAAGTGTGTAGCACTTATAGTTTTTTTACAGGGACACACAAAAGAATTCCGTTACATGACGGTCTATGGGGAAAAATCATCTGCGGTTTATTTTAATGATGTTACACAGTTGGTTGCAAACACGTTGTAATTGATATATATCACTAAGATGTATTACAAGAATCTTAATATGGAATAGGGTGTGCATAGCACTTATAGTTAATTTACAGGGACAGTCAAAATAATTCCGTTACATTACGTCTATAGAGAAAAATCGTCTGCGGTTTATTTAAATAATGTTTCACTATTTTAAACGCATTGAAATTTATATATATTACTAAGGTGCATTACAAGAGGCTTACTTACAGAATATTGTGTGTATAGCAGTCATCGTTCATTTACAGGGACACACAAAAGAATTCTCTACTGTCTGTTAACAATAATGTCTGGAAGTGCGTTTTAAGTTGCTGAACGCGATTTTAAATTGAACTCACTTTTTGCTATTACTTGCTGTGGATAAATTCTGTATTTCATATACAGGGTATCACAAAAGTTTGCGGACACATTTCCGTTTATTGAAAGAAACTCCACAAGGAGAATTTTAAAAAACTCCAGAAGGAGAATTTTAAACTGTGCTACGCGTTTCCTAACTAAACTAAAATTTAGCATCCTATGTAGTATATATACAAATCTATATATCATATACAGGGCTGAATAAAAATATTCGGATATTTTTCTGAATATTGTATATGTTGAAAATATATGTTGGAAATTCCTGAAATTACGTTTTTAAATATGTTATGCGTTTTCCAAATTGTTTACTTAGATGTTATCTTTCAGCTTAATAAACGATAATGACTTCTAAAATTATTTTGGAAGCGTTGGAAAGTGTTCATAATCTATGCTTGACGCATGATTTTTCGTTCTTGTTTATTGAGGATACCTTCACTTTCGAAACCGGTTCCGAAAGTGAAAGTATTTTAATTTAAAAAAACTTGTAATCAAAATCGAAAAAGTACAAAAGGGCATGCATAGAGATTGAGCTCATGTATCCAATGCTAGGGAAAAAAAGCATTTAAAAATATTGAAAAGCGCACGAGTTATCGTAAATTATTAACATTAGTGAGTGGGTGTTTTCGACCGAGTAAAGTAGCCTACTAAGGGGAAACATGCAGGTATTCCTCGTCGCACAAGGCTTATTATTATTATTATTATTATTATTATTATTTTACACACAGACATTCAAATGCATTACAAGAGGCTTACTACAGAATATTGTGTGTGTAGCAGTCACCGTTTATTTACAGGGACACACAAAAGAATTCTCTACTGTCTGTTAACAATAATTCCTGGAAGTGCGTTTTAGTTACTGAACGCGATTTTAAATTTAACTCACTTTTTGTCTATTACGTGGTGTGTATAAATTCTGTAGATCATATACAGGGAAGCACAAAAGTTCGTGAACACATTTCCGTTTATTGACAGAAACTCCAGAAAGAGAATTTTAAACTGTGCCCCGCGTTTCTTAACTGAAATAAAATTTAGCATCCTATGTAATATATATACAAATCTATAGATCATATAAAGAGCTGAATAAAAGTATTCGGATATTTTCCGAATATTGTGTACGTTGGAAATTCCTGAAATTATGTTTTTAAATATGTTATGCATTTTCCAAATTGTTTACTTAGATGTTATCTTTCAGCTTATTAAACGGTATGATTTGTACAATTATTTTGGAAACGTTGGAAAGTGTTACATAATCTATGCTTGACGCATGATTTTTCGTTCTTGTTACATGATGAATCTGAAATAACACGGAATTCCGTGTTATTTCGGATTCATCTTGCAAAAAATACAGACGAGCAAACGAAGCGATGTCATAAACACCTTTCAACTATGTAAAAAAAAACTATGAAAAAAAAAAACCAAAAAGATAATAATGTTAAAGTAAACGTATAATATTAAAGTACAAGTTTCTAACAATCACTTTTTTAAAATTTACTTTACCCTAAAAACTTCTCTTTCATGCTTAAATATAATTCATATGTCATGTTGAGTACCTTTAGTTTAGTTACGAATTCTGATGGTCAGTTAATATATAATTATTACTTTGCTTGAATTCTATAAATACTTTGCTTGAATTATATTTTTATATTGTACTAAATATGAAAAAGGAATAAGATAGTAAGATACTTAAATTAACAAAAAAATCTCAATACACAAATTATGACCTTCTTTATATCTTAATGTTGCTATGTGAGTAAAGGATATGATTTATGTAAGCTAAATTATTTGTTTACAGTGCACTATACTAGAAAAATTTTATGGTAATTTAAAGTTTTTTAAAAATATTATTTCATAAAAAAAAAAAAAAAAAAAAAACATTAAGTAAGCCCTAAATTTTGTTTCAACACACAAACCATTATTTAAAGCTTGGAACAATTCACGTTAAAAAAAAAAAAAAAAAAAAACTTATTTTGATTGTTGTTTTTTAAATGTAAATACATATGAAAATATGAGAAGAATTAAAGGCAAGTTAAATTAATAAAAAAATCTCCCATCACAAGTATTTTATTACTTTATGTCTTAATAGCTTTTGCGTGTGTAAATAAATTTTACATAAGCTAATTTATCCGGTTACAAAGCAGTATCGTTGGAAATATTAAGGTAATTTCTTTTCTGAATATAGAATATTTGAAAAAATAGCACTTTAGTGTCTACATGTTTGAAGTCAAGTCATAAATTGTTATTTAAATCATTATGAAACAACACGCGATCTGAAAAAATAAAAATAAATTTGTGTGTCAATTTAAAAATATAAATAATTTCTTTGCAGAAACGAATATTATTTCCATAAAACTATACCAAATTATAACACATTGTAATTTTTTTAATTGCTATGAGGCGTAAAATAAAAACATTCTAAACAGTAAAATAAGTTTTATTAGATTCCATCCCAACCATTATTAAAATAAATAAGAATATTCCATAATTACACGGTCTATGATGTTATTATTTGAAACGCTATCATTAAGTTTTTCACGCATTTTTTAACACTTTCCAACCAAGTTGAAAATTGTTTATGACTTCGGTTTGTCTGGCCGTCTGTCCGTGTGCATAGCATTTATAGTTACTTTACAGGGACAGTAAAAAAAATTCCGTTACATTACGTCTATGGAGAAAAATCGTATGTGGTTTAATTAAATAATGTTTCACTATTTTAAACGCACTAAAATTTATATATATATCACTAAGGTGCATTACAAGAGCCTTACTACAGAATAGTGTGTGTATAGCAGTCATCGTTCATTGACAGGGACACACAAAATAATTATCTACTGTATGTTAACAATAATTCCTGGAAGTGCGTTTTAAGTTGCTGAACGCGATTTTAAATTTAACTCACTTTTTGTCTATTACTTGGTGTGTATAAATTCTGTAGATCCTATACAGGGCAGCAAAAAAGTTCGCAAACACATTTCCGTTTATTGACAGAAATTCCAGAAGCAGAATTTTAAACTGTGCTACGCGTTTCCTAACTAAACTAAAATTTAACATCCTATGTAGTATATATATAAATTTATAGATCAGATACAGGGCTGAATAAAAGTCTTCGGATATTTTTCCGAATATTGTTTATGTTGGAAATATATATTGGGAATTCCTGAAATTACGTTTTTAAATATGTTACACGTTTTCCAAATTGTTTACTTAGATGTTATATTCCAACTTATTAAACGGTAATGATTTGTAAAATTATTTTGGAAGCGTTGGAAAGTGTTACATAATCTATGCTTGACGCATGATTTTTCGTTCTTGTTTTAAATTACTTACGTTTAAATACATTTTTTTTTATTTGTTCAACTAAAAGTACGAATGTTGACAAATGCTGAAGACAACAGAGCAATAAGTGGCAACCGATCGATATTATAGAACTAAAAAAATCATTGGAGTTGTATTGCTTATCCGAGTTTATAAAAAAAAAAAAAATGAAGAAGTATGCGATGCGAGCTTTAGAGTATGAAAAGTGGAAGACATGCCTTTCGTATCATTATGAGTCGCAATAGATTCACTAGTATATTATATGTTATAAGATTTGCTAATGCTGCTGAAAGGTGTAAAATAATATCAAGTCATAAATTAGAGGAAATAACGGAATGCTTTGAGTTGCGGAATAGTTATTTACAGGACCCTTATATTCCTATTTGGTCTATGACTGTCGATGAGCAATTGGTTGCTTTTCGTGGAAAATATCCATTTCGCCAATATATGCAATCTAAACCTAGAACGTATGATAATGGGAAAAACACGAATTATAGACATCAAATGAGGCGTGATTTTCAATTAAAACAGTGTATTTATTTATTTATTTTTTTTAATTTAATTTATCTAAAGTGTTGGATGAATTCGAAATTAAAATCGTTTTATAATTTTATGGATTGTAAAACCTGTTACACTATTGCGTTGTTAAATTGACGTTTGTTATCAATTACAAGATGAGTAATGCCAATATCTATAAACTAAAGCGTTTCTCTTATTCTTTTACACATAATGGAAAATTTAACATAGCCGACGAAATAATGAAGCACATTCGAAAATATCATATTTTATCGATATATATCCCTATAGATAATTAAAGTATTTTATATTTTGGAACTAACTATTCTGCGATTATCCAGATAGACTGTAATCGATCATCATTAAACCCGATTTATGAATGAAGTCGTGTCTATAAAATTACACCTTTTCTTTTCAAATTACTTTTTCTTATACACTGAATGGAAAATTCAATGTTGCGAAAGAGATAATGAAGTTTCTTGGAGAAATATTTATGGATTTACGAAATACCTTTGTCAGAAATATCACACTATATTGTTATATATTATTTCATTCAATGTTGTTTTATCTTTTCCGATATCGATAAAAACGTCTTCGCAAATAATTGATGAAAATATTAGTTCCATATTATATCAATAACTGGCGACAAACAATTTAAAATCAATATCAAGTAACGGTTGTTTGTAATTATATTTAATTTTAAAATGTAAATCAATCTTATCATATTTATTAAAAATAAATTAGTTTTCCGATGCTCCTTTAAATTTTAAGATTGTTTTATAATTAATATGATTGCCCGAAATAAGACTAATGTAATAATTTAAGATATACAATGGTGAGATAAGTGATAAAATTATACAAATAAATTTTTGGCAGATTACCAATAAAGAAGGGTATGGGTCCTTTTCAGACGAAGGGAAGTTTTCTGTCCTTGACCAAAATCGATACGATACTTTATCAAATCGACACAATATCTTACATATTGAGTGATCACAATTTGGGAGGTATGTCCTCTTATAGGCGTTTTATTTTTACTCGATTTAGGCCAATTTGCAATATAATTGTTAGACGCATATAACTAACTAAATTCGGTAAACGCATATAACTATTCGTACGAGTAATGAATATGCAAGTTTGAACTTGTCTGAAGTGCGAATCATGTGCGCACCACGCAGCGCATCAGACAAAAAATTCTTACCAGGCAGCACGGTGCACACTTGATTCGCACTTAATAATTTTATTTAGCTGCATAAAATAGATACAAAATTATGAAATATACTTACGATACTATATATCAATATGATACTATAATTGATTGTCACTTTCAGCTAATTGCAAAATATAAAGAAGTTGACAGGAGAATTACACTTTTAAAAACTTTCCATCATAGTTAAAAAGTGTTTATGAATTTAGTCTGTCTGGTTGTGTTTTAACTCGCGTAAATAAAATCGGAATTGCATGTAATTGATATATGTTATTGGGGTTTTCTACGGCATGTTCGGGAATTGGACATGAAGTGTATAGCATTTATAGTTCGTTTACACGGACACTCAAAATAATTCTGATATATTATGATATGCGGAAGAATAGTTTGCAAAGTATTTTAATAATGTTAGGTTATTTCAAATATATGTAAATTTATATACATCAGTGAGATGCACTACAAGATGTTTGCTGTACGATATGATGTACATAGCTTTTACAGAGACACAGAAAATAATGCTGTTATAGTACTGTTTATGAGCAATAATTACTGAAAGTGAGTTTTCAGTTGTGTTATGCGTTTTAAAATGTGGTTATTTTTTTATTATTTCATGTGTATAATTGCTATAGATCGTACACAGGATTACACAAAGTAATCCGAGTAAGTTTCCTTTTAATGACGGAGATTTCTAAAAGGGAATTTTCAACTATGTTATGCATTTACTACCTGAACTAAATTTAAGCTTACTATATATAGCGATATAGATAGATAGATAGAGAGATTATTTACAGGGCTGCACAGAATTTGAATAGTTTATCTAGTGTAGGTTGTAATTGCCGAAATTGTGTTTTTAAATTTATTATGTGCTTTCCAAATTGTTTATCTGGATATCATCTTTTAATTTATTAAACTGTCAAGTTCTGTTAAAGTATTCTAAATATGTTGGAAAGCGTTTCGTAATCTATCATTAACGCATGATTTTTCTTTCTTGTTTTACCATCATGTCAATCAACATATTAATGAAAACAGTCCACATCTTCCTGTGTATTTATGAAGAAACCGCAGCGGAATACTCTATACCAGATGTTTTGAACCTGTATGCCTTAAGAGGTTTGCCGCGAAAGTAATATTCTGTCAAGTCTATATTAAAACTATTAGGATAACTTTTTTTTGCATACTTATCATTAGATTTACTGATATTTGTCATCTTAACACATTAAAATTCAAACGTCTGTAAAAATATTAGTTATTTTTTCGGATATTTTAAAGCATAAAATTGTAAAACAGTCAATTATTTGACGTGTTTCGTAAACCTAGTGTTAATTTATGTAATTTACAGTGCGAGGTGATTTAGATAAAAGAAAAAGGCATTTATTGTACATTTATTTCAATGTTTGAATACCGTTAATAACAGTATGTTTGGGGAAATAATGAAATTTTTAATACATTTGCTAAAGAATTTGATATCATGCTAACAACGAGTATTAAGCATTTACGAACGCCTTCTTTACTCTCAAAATCAATCCGTCCATATAGACAAGATTGTAACTTGAATGCGGACACATGGGCTGGAAATGGAGTATTTAGTGCTAACTTTTTTAAAAATTATATATAACATTTCCTGAATACTTTTTCCGGTTACAAATTCTGAAAGTAATATTTGTAGAACCAATTAAATTTTGATTTATGAACGAGCGTTTGTCACATTTGAAAATACCCGGAAGATTCGCACAAACCTATAAAAAATTTGCCAAAGTATTGGGCGAAAATAAAAGCCAATAACACTAATAAAATTAAATTTTCGCTTATTGTGAGCTTTTACACAATAAAAATATCACATATCCATATAATAAAAGCGTAAGTCATGTGACTGTCATCAACAGTTCCGGGATTGCCGCTTCAAAATAAATTGAATTGACTGTGATTTTTACCGTTTTCAAACCACGGAGAAAACGGTTGACTTTAATCGTCTGCCGAGAATAAAATCAGAGAACACCTTTGACATCATTCAATATGATCCAATGAAATTAGTTTTAGTTTTCGAACTGTGCCAAACATTGTAAGATCACTATTTATTAAACGTGAATCATTTTATTTTTATTATTATTTAATGGTATCCACACACAAAAGATCTTAATTTGCTATTTTTCGAATTGCAATGTATTTTAAGTTATAAATTACATCTTTCATTGATGCCGAGGGGAATTTAGCCATTTGGCAGTTACTTGCAGATGATGAAGTTGTAATAAAATTGTTTCAGAACTATGGAATTATACATAAATAAAGTTTTTTTGCTAGATATCGCCTGCAGTTTAAATTTTATTATTTTATTGCATAATATTTATTTCTTCTTTCATTTTAAGTATATATTTGAATTGGTTTAATAATAATTGGTTTGTGAAAGTGTAATTTTCAAATGATCATTTTTTTTAATGATCACTATCGCAAAAATAATGTTATTTTTTTTCCAATGTTTCATTTGGTGCCAACAATTATGCTTGGCGACAATGGTGTCGGTGTAACAAAATGTGCCGAATTGTTTTTACTAGTAATAGAGAAAAATGTAGAGAATATTTCCACTCCCTGTTGTCTGGAATTAACGGAAATAACTTTTCCACGGATATGAAGCAAAAATCCTTTTTATAAAGAATATATTATGTCTGTATATCTATATATGAAAGGTGTTATCCTGACTTCTTCATCAACGCATTTACGAAACTATTCAAGCTCCTGAGTATGTAAGATTAAGTAAGGATTTCTTTTAAATTCAGGAGGAGGGGGGAGGTTAAAGGGAGAGTCAAAAGTTTTTTATCCACTCGACATATCTCAGCAACAGTTTTAGGTATGAGCGTGAAATGCAGCATAACAAATCTACTAAAAAATGGTTAAACTCGTATTTCAATGATTTTAGAAATTCAACCTTCAAAATAGTGAAAGGGGATATTGAAGATCCAAAACAAAGGATTTTTCCGTAATCGTGTCTATAGCCAAATTGTGGGTGTTAGCTTGCGTGGTTTGGCGCAAAACAAATTTTATTATTGTAACCATTGTTATCATTCTCATAATATTGAAACTACATTGCTGCCAGCATCTTTCGCTGTTGTCGCCAACCTAGGCTATGAACCCGATTATGAAAGAGTTCAGACGAAAAATAAAACTATTGCTGTTTTTGATTAGATATTATGCGCACGACATTTTTCTGGTTAAAATTTTGATTAAGTTTTTTTTTTTATTTCATGTTTTATAAATTGTGTTTGCGCTTTTCGCCTTTTAGCAATAGGATTTCAATTTGTATACAAAATATAGTACATTTCCTCCTGCTCTCAAAAAATATTTTTCGGGAGTATAAGTTTACGATTTTGATAATGATCGCCATATTTATGGGCTTGAGTATGGACGAGGCTCCGTTATAGTGATTGCCGTATAATTAGTTTATGGGTGTGAAATCCACAAATCTCTGTTTAAATAATAGCTGTCGTTTTAATCGTTTATGTACGCGAAATTCACAGACCCCCGTTATAGGACTGGTGTTTTAATGATTTGAGTGGAGCAAAATACACGGAGTCCCATTATAGTTATCGCCTAATTGACCATATATGGTTGCGAAGCCCACAGGGTCTCATTATAGTTATCACCTTGCGAAACCCACAGGGTTCCATTATAGTTATTGCCGAATTGACCATATATGGTTGCGAAGCACACAGAGTCCCATTATAGTTATCGCCGAATTGACCATATATGGTTGCGAAGCCCACAGGGTCCCACTATAGTTATCGCCTAATTAACCATATATGCTTGCGAAACACACAGGATCCCATTATAGTTATCGCCGAATTGACCATATATGGTTGCGAAACACACAGGGTCCCATTATGGTTATCGCCGAATTGACCATATATGGTTGCGAAACACAAAGGGTCCAATTATTTTGATCACCTAATTAAAAATTTATGGGCACGAAACCCCCATTTCCAAAACTCGTCATATATCTAAGTTTATCCCATTTCTGTTTATTTCAACCGAAAGCTCTCTCGTTTCTTAAGATTAACACCGGAACTGCCAAGCGGGTTTTTGTCATTGGGCTTATGAATAAAATTTATTATTTTTGTAGTGAAATCTTTACTTACATGCTTTTTTGATATTTTATGAGTTATTTTCGGAATATTAAAAATAAAATAAAGTATTTTATTTATTTATTTCCTGTTTGTATGTAAAATGCACTTTGTGAACTCGGGCCAATGCCCGGGCTATTCCGGGGCCTACGAGATGACGCTGTGAAAAAGCACACAGCGTCATCTTGGAGTGTGTATAAGCACTATAAGCAGCAAAAGTCACCTGGGCCTATCAAGCGACCGTTTAGACCAGTGGTTCACAACCTTTTTTCTGTCACGTACCCCTTGCTTAGACTTTTCATTTATGCGTACTTCTTCTCACACAAAAACATTCCAAATATTTTTGTTTTTGTTTTTATTAGTAACGTTCTTATGCTAGTTACCAATATTAGATGCAGGTCTATTCTGGATTTTAATTTTCAATCACTTACCCAATTTGAACCACAACATAATATCAACATAAAGTCACTCAAAACACTAAATATTAGCTAAAGATTTCAAATTAAGCACTCGCAAAGAAGGGATGAAACTCTACATCCGTTAATACAAGTTCACTTTGCAAAGTTTTTTACAATGATAGTTAATGAATGCTATGCTGACCAGTCGCACTCTTAAATAATGATCTGCTTTCAAATGAATTTTAAATGAAATAGTAAAAACCAGAACCCTCGATACGATTCATGTTTTTTCTAGGTATTTCTAGAAATACTAGAAAGAAAAAAAATAAAAGAGGGACACATGCGAAATAGAAGATATTATTAGGAGTGGGCGTAGATATTGACGACATATGATCAACCAATTACTACGTTTAGGCATTTTCCTTTATTTTATGCGAATAGCCTATTTTAATTCGACACAAGTCTTAATTTGCAAACGAAAAGTTTTTTCTGTTTTCATTAAGTTTTATTTTTGCGTTATCCACCATTACCAATATAATTTTCACATACCTCCATGGTTAGGCGTACCACAGGTTGCGAACCACTAGTCGAGACAGACAAAGACCGTCTAGTATATATATATAAACTCGGTTTATGTCGTATAGGCCATCCGAAAAATCTACAAGAAACTATTCCATTTCTGCCGGTCAAGTGTCCGTTCCTGCTTTAAACCTCCTATCCCTCATCGCTTTTTTTATATCGTCCATCCACTACTTTCGTGGTCTTCCTCGTTTCCTTTTTATAAATGTTCTATAATTAAATGCGATTTTAGGGAGTCTTTCATCACTCATCTTTTTAGCACGACCATACATGATTAATTGCTTCTTTTGAAGATCATCTAATATGATTCCCTTTATTTTCATCATTTCTTTCTTTCATTTCATATTCTTTCTATTCTTGATATCCTGCATGAATATATCACGAAAATATCACACTTGCAAATGAATAAATGTGGAATATTTAGATCGATCGATACAGTGGTATCTCCCATGTAGCCTAAAATGTATGCTTTGTTAGATTAAATTAAATTGTATTTTATTTGCATTCAATTTATATTTCTTTGTCCCGTGTTTTTTCTGAAGCAGATGACGTCATACTCTAATGCAGTTTAATACGATTGTT
Organism: Maratus michaelseni; assembly: GCA_963931845.1. Taxonomy (NCBI): domain Eukaryota; kingdom Metazoa; phylum Arthropoda; class Arachnida; order Araneae; family Salticidae; genus Maratus; species Maratus michaelseni. The sequence continues at coordinate 109,862,366 of OZ007598.1, read as the reverse complement.
ATTTTTTTCAACATTTGTTATTTTTTACAAATGTTGTTTGCAGATATTTTTATCCCTAATTTTTCTTTAGAAGTTTCAACCTGCATCTATAAAATAGTAGATAATGTTAAACAAAATATTAGTCCGCATAGCAAAGTCGTTGCATGGCTCCACTGGTGTATTTTATTTCTATAAAAATAACTTAATAAATGTAAAAAAGACGTAATAGCCTTAATTACAGACTTCTTAATCCACGATCAAACATCATACATTTTTTGTCATCTCAAACCTTTCTGCTCTCCGTAACTTCTTGTATTTTCAATATTTAAGTTATTACAAATTGAATGAGATAAAAGCCCCACCAGCGGCTGAGAGGTTCTGCTCTTAAAGGTGGTAGACGGGAGATGCTGGGTTCAAACCCCTGTCGCGCTCGTCGACCTAACCGTTCGGAGTTTTCCGTGGTTTTCTTCTAACTTTGACATAAACACGGGTTAGCATCCCTTAGAAAGACAAATACGGAGGGCACTCCCCCCTAGGGCCTATATTCCTCGAGTATATAATCGGCCATCATAAATCAACCAACCAACGAATGAAATAAAAAATATAGGAGTTTGCAATCAAATTTACATATTTAGTATAAAATAAAAAGGTACATGGTCCCTTGTGGATATTTAACTCTTACAGCACCGCAGATGTTCATTAAAGAAAGAAATTCAGTGGAAATAACTTAAGGTAATTTATTATTTAACTAGCAATTATTTAGCTTCGCACGGATACCGTGATGTTTTAAAGATACCCCTAAATACGTTTATCTATTATAAAGTTCAAACTCAACATCATTTTTAATTTGCACAAATAAAAAAATTCAGATTAGATTTCATTTTTTTTTTATTCTTTCAAGTAAAAACAGTGTCGACGTCATACAAAAAAAAAATTAGCTGGAAATACAAAAATAGTTTGTCAATGGGAGATAAAATTTACAATACGTATTATATATATATATATATATATATATATATATATATATATATATATAAATCGTCTGCTGTGACTTTCACGGTAATCATATATATCAGCGTTTCTTATTCTTAAATTGTGGTCCGCGGACCCCTGGGGGTCCGCGAGCTTACAGACTGGGATCCTCAAGCCCAGTGTTGAATTTCGATATTTTTCTTCGGCAGGAATTTCTGTAGCTGCAGCGGGGAAGGGTTGCAGGACTAGAACTGCTAGTCAAGGACCATTAATAAACACTGAAATACTTCGGGGGGGGGGGGGGGGGGGAATCAATGCCCGGAAGAAGAATCCCCCTTACCTACAAAAGCCACAATCTGAATTCATCTCTGCGCAAACCAAACATTTTTACGAAATTTTTTTTTCTGGAACAATGGAAGCATCTTAATAGACTAACATCTACCTAAGTTCGCTTGAAGTATGCATACTTTACTGTTTCGTGTTGTCATAGTAGCATTCACGTGACCATACATCAGCTTATTAAGAGAGACGAAAGCAAAGTTCGTTTTTAATAAAGGTTCTCTACTTAAAAAAATCTTAAAAATTCATATAAGAAATATTTTTCAATTACTTCTGGTTCAAATTGAAAAAAAACAAGAACGAAAAATCATGCGTCAAGCATAGATTATGTAGCACTTTCCAACGCTTCCAAAATAATTTTACAAATCATACCGTTTAATAAGCTAAAAGATAACTTCTAAGTAAACAATTTGGAAAACGCATAACATATTTAAAAACATAATTTCAGGAATTTCCAACATATACAATATTCTGAAAAATATCCGAATACTGTTATTCAGCCCTGTATGGGATCTATAGATTTGTATATATACTACATAGGATGCTAAATTTTAGTTCAGTTAGGAAACGTGTAGCACAGTTTAAAATTCTCCGTCTGGAGTTTGTCAATAAACAGAAATGTGTTCGCGAACTTTTGTGCTGCCCTGTATAGGATCTACAGAATTTATACACATCACGTAATAGACAAAAAGCAAGTTAACATTAAAATCGCGTTCAGTAACTTAAAACGCACTTCCAGGAATTATTGTTAACAGACAGTAGATAATTCTTTTGCGTGTCCCTGTAAATGAACGATGACTGCTATACACACAATATTCCGTAGTAAGTCTCTTGTAATGCACCTTAGTGATCTATATAAATTTCAATACGTTTAAAATAGTGAAACATTATTTAAATAAACCGCAGACGATTTTTCTCCATAGACGTAATGTAACGGAATTATTTTTACTGTCCCTGTAAAGTAACTATAAGTACTATGCACACCCTGTTCCATATTAAGCTTCTTCTAATGCACCTTAGTGATATATATAAATTTCAATGCGTTTAAAATAGTGAAACATTATTTAAATAAACCGCAAATGATTTTTCCCCATAGACCGCAATGTAACGGAATTCTTTTGAGTGTCCCTGTAAAAAAACTATAAGTGCTACACACTTCCGTTGAAATAGGGAACATGCTATAGACAACGACAATAACATATAAAAATTGCAGAGCAATCCGAGCATATTTACGGGAGTTAGAGCACGGACAGACGGCAGACGGCCAGACGGCCAGACGGCCAGACGGCCAGACGGCCAGACGGCAGACGGCCAGACAAACCGAAGTCATAAGCACTTTTCAACTAGGTTGGAAAGTGCTAAAAAGGAAACCATCATTTTTCAATTTCCGAAAAAAAAGTCGACGAAGATACGAACTTGTGAATACCGTTATTTAAAATCCACAGCGCATTAATATTGAAAGTTTTAAAATCTACGAAAAGTACAGTTTTTCCCAAAACTGGAAAATGCTTTCAGATTAGAGAACAAACATCACTAAATTCACAAACTTTTTCTTTCTCTAAATGTGCAAGAATTTTTATTTTTCAAAAAGGAGGATTCACGTGTGAGAAATGAAATTTAATTTGTTTTTAAGAGGTAATGGAAATCGGTTCTTCATTTGTCAAAATATTTACCTGTTATTTTAGGCTTGCCTCTCTGATTAGCATTTCTTTTGATAATAATACGAGTATAGTGCGCATGCGTTAGTATGCTGCTATATAAAAACTGTATTGGGGGAATTCCATCCAGCCATTGTCATTTTTAAATCTACTGCTTGTGTTTTAGCCCCTCGTTACATACTTACAATTTTGTTCAATATATGAATGAGTGTTTATAGGAAACCTGCATTAAAACCCTGAACAGCCTATCTGTGTTATTTGTTACGATATACTGTCAAATGAGTATCTGAAACCAGTAAACACTCAGTAGACAGACATTTACTAACTAAACACAAACAAATTTAATTTTTTAATAGCAGGTTAAAAGACCTGAAAAAAAGTCAGAAATATTATTTTAAAAATCCTCAACTTGGCATTTTTGCCTCATATAATCCTCCATCGTTTTTGCCTCTGATGGTAGAAAAGTCTTCAAAACCTCATACGTTTGCAAAGAAGTGAACTGTACCTGATGCTAAAGAAATGGTCACAATAATGCTAGGAGAAAAAGCAGCAAATATATTAAATTTTTCTTCAATCCCAGTGATACTGTTAAGGACAGAATCAGAGACTTGTGTAAAAGTATTGAGGACCAATTGACACATCACGCAAAAATCAGTCCCATGGATAAGAGTTTAGATGTAAATTTGCTAGTTTTTGTTCATTATGAATGTGGTGGTAAGGTATGTAAAGAATGTTTTTTTTAAAAATTTGCAACTCACACAACAAATGCAAAATTATTCACGTGTTGAAACAAGTTCATACAATAAAGAAGAAATAAAATTGTCAAAATGTGTCTGAATAAGTACCGATGAGACTCAAGCTATGAGTGGAACTGTTAATGGTTGGATCAGCTTAGTTAAAGCTGAATCACTACATGTAGTTTGGATACACTGTTGTATTCACCGTGAATCGCTAGTTCCTAGAAAAATGCCTGAAGATTTAAAGTCTACATTCAACGAAGTTGTTTCAGTAATAAATTATATCAAGGATCGTCCCTTGTATTCCAGACATTTTAAAATTTTGTGCGAAAAAATTGAGAATCAACATAAACAGCTACTTTCGCTTTATTATATTGATTTTTACCGTGCCGATACAAATCAACCATACGAAGTTTAATAGATTCAGGAATATCACTCACACGACCTATTTTATGACGAAAAAGCAAACAAACTGTAAAAATAATACTGATTTTAAATAAAATCGTCTGAATTTAATCAATGATGCTACCAGTTATGAATTGTTGACAATTAAAGGAGAATTAATGTGAAATATTCTAATATTTTGAACCACTTGAATAAATATTCTAATATTTTGACTTTTCAAAATAATTTTTTTTTTCAATTAATCTTTTCAAAAATGATATTAATTTTAAGATAATGAATAAGTTTAATCAACAATAAGTTCTTTAAAAAATATCGTTTGCATATTTGCATTAAAATACATTAAATTACCAAACGATATTTTCAATTTGTAAAAAAAAAGTAATTGTTCTAAAATTTTGAATATGAGCTGTCGAGTGAATTAAATCCACTATTGTTCGGAAAAGAATGACAGAATCAAGATTCATTTACATTTACTCTAGCATATTAAATGCATGGAAATAAAAATGTTAATAACTGTTTTCATAACTAAACGATTCGGTTCGGTGAATTCCTGTAGAAACTAATTTGGAGATCCATTTTTTTCTTCATGCATCAATCACATTGAGTTCGGTATTTGTCAGACCAGCTGTTATATATAATAATCACAAATAAGCTTATTTAGAAGCAAACAATAGACTTTATTTTTGTGTTGAATAGTTTCAATAGCTTCTTTTGAAAAATACAAAAGACTTTTCGTATATATATTCAACTGATTAAATACGAATGTGTGCATTGGAATGATTCAAATAATTCTGATCCATTTACATATGCTTATAAAGGAAAACTATAATTTTCAAATTAAACCAGGATCCGTTTTCACCGAGAAATTTTATTCAAACTATAATTAGACTATTTGTTATGATTAAACATTTGCATAAATATTCGGACTAAAAGAAAATGAATAAAAATCGCTTGAAGGAGATTACTGCTTTCACATTCCTCCTATGAGAACTATGAGAACTATGAGAACTATGAGAATTATAATTTTTATATCAAATTAAGCATGTATTAATATTGAGAAAATTTTATCCAAAAAACACTGATACTTTTAATGTATTAAACAAGGCTGGTGTATTAAATATGACGCTTATATAACCATGTTTATATAATGAAACTGAGAAATCATCTATTTAAAGTGTATGATGAAATATAAATAAACAACATGTATGACCGACCATATCACAAAACTTTCCACAACATGAATTATTTGCAAAATCTAAATCGATTTACACGAAAAAGGCACTATACAATATATATTTGTAGGTGTGTGTGTGTGTGTGTATGTGTGTGTGTATACATATATATATATATATATATATATATATATATATATATATATATATATATATGTGTTTGTATACACTATATTTCCAATGATGACCGGTCACTTGCGATTTTAGACGTTTTGTTAAATATCTTGAAAGATACATGAGGAATTATCCTGTAACTTCGGGAGTGTAAACAACATGATAAACGTTATATAATTCCGCGAAAATTTTTTCCCGAAACCCCATAATGGGCCGTCAACAAATTGAAGAAAAACGAATATATTTTGGATAACCCTGTAAAAACTAATATTGCAAAAGCATTCAAACTGTAGATTATGATTAAGTGGATTATTGTAATAATTTGGGTTCATTTGTATGAAGATAGCATGTACACTCGAAGAAAAATTCAGGTTTTTATAAAAACAGTCCCAAATTTTACCAAGTTTTTTGCTTATAATTTGCAGAGTGTTTAATATAAAAACAAGTTTTTTTTCAGAAAATATGACAAACAAAATTATACACAATAACCTGTAATCAGAATTAAAAAATAATAAAAATTGTATAAAAAATGAGCAGGTTTACTAAATATTGTTTCACTGCGCATGCGCAATCTCAATCAAAATATACTGTCCATAATATATTAGCTAAATGTATAAAACAACTTTTACGAAAGTCTCAAAAACATAGCTTGAAAATTCTGAAAGTAATCGTCGATAGAATAAGCTCGAATTTCGCTGTTCCCAAAAGGAAGCAAAAAGATGAGGGGTTGTATCCAAATGTACTAGCTTATCAAAGTTGACATAATAAGAATGAAGTGTCTGTCATTCTATATTTGATACAATCCCTCATCTTTTTGCTTCCTTTTGGAAACAGCGAATTTCGAGCTTATTCTATCGACGATTACTATAAGAATTTTCAAGCTATGTTTTTGAGACTTTCATAAATGTTGGTTTATACATTTAGCTAATATATTATGCACAGAATATTTTGATTGAATTCGCGCATGCGCAGTGAAACAATATTTAGTAAACCTGCTTTTTCATACAATTTTTATTATTTTTTAATTCTGATTGCAGAGTATTGTGTATAATTTTGTTTGTCATATTTTCTGAAAAGAACTTGTTTTTATATTAAAAACTCTGCAAATTATAAGCAAAAAACTTCGTAAAATTTACTACTGTTTTTTTAAAAACCTGAATTTCTCTTCGAGTATACATGCTATCGTCATACAAATGAACCCAAATTATTACAATAATCCACTTAATCATAATCTACAGTTTGAATGCTTTTGCAATATTAGTTTTTACAGGGTTATCCAAAATATATTCGTTTTTCTTCAATTTGTTGACGGCCCCTTATGGGGTTTCGCGGAAATATATTAAGTTTATCATGTTGTTTACATTCCTGAAGTTTCAGGATAATTCCTCATGTATCTTTCCAGATATTTAACAAAACTTCTAAAATCGCTAGTGACCGGTCATCATTGGAAATATAGTGTGTGTATATATATATACGTGTGGGAATAATAAAAAGTAACATCAACCATGATAAGTTTTCAATGAAATAATAATAACCACGAGCCGCAATAAATGAGAGCACGAAGCAATGTATTAATGAAAGTGCGCAAGTAAGAACGATAGTTCCATAGATTTGGGATATAGCAGTTAGTTGATTTCTGCGACAATGCTCAGAGAAGCTTCGCAAGTATGTATTTATTGAAATACGGAAGTTGTTATTGTTTATTAATAATATTATAGTTTTATGTTGACTCTTCAGTTGTGTATGTTGATGTTTTATTAAACATTATTGGTCACATATTTGAAGAAGCTTCTGTTGACGGTGAAACTATATATAAATCATCATAAACATATATATATATATATATATATATATACATAAAATCATAAAGTAATTCGGAAGCGGAATCTAATTTTGTTAATTTTCATTCAAAATAACACTTAAGAGTTTCCCATTCATTTTTTTAATTATAGTTATTATATGCAAATTATGTTACGACCGGGTTAGTGTAATCATGAAAACAAATAATTTTTTTCATTCAACTTTTGCGAGAGAAGATAAAAAAAGTTTTCATCAAATGACAATACTTTTTTCTTTTTACTTGAAATTTTCTTATATCTCTAGTTTAAGGCCTAAATTGTTCAATTTTCTAGAAATTATATTTTTTGAAGAAAATTTACATGAAAAATAAATAGTTATTAAAAATATATATCAATTTTAGAAAGGATAAATCAACAAGTATTCAATGAAATTATAAAATAATTATTTTTCAAATTTATTTGATAGGAGTTCAAAGTGTTTAATGTATAGAAATTAATATAATTATATCTTTAAAATAGAACCGTAATTGGCTGACGATAAATTTTATAAAAATTTCATTACTTTTTTAATCATGCAATTGAAAATTTCATGTAAAGCATAAAAAATGAATTAAATTCACTTTCTAGAGCGGAACAAGCAGTAATTACTTTATAAATTAACTAAATATTATTTTTCAACTCATTTAAGAATGACGTGTAAAGTATACAAATTAAATTAATTAAATGTATTAATATTTTGCTCGGATATACTTGTAATTCATCAAAACTTAACTGGATTTCACTTTTTAGAAAATTAAATAAGTAAGCCATTAACCAGTAAGGATATTATTATATTTTAATAATAATCTTTAAATTTACTACTTTGAAGTGCACCAGTAGCAAATACTGCTGGGTAATATTTCTAACATACTCTAATAGGACGAATTGAATTTAGTTTGGTTGGTTTATTGATGTTTTAATGTACAAGATCTAGATTGGTTGGTTGGTTATTTGTTACGGCGGATAACTGCGCTAAGGATATAAGCCAGCGGGGAGAGTGCCCTCCGTGGGGGAGGGGGAGGGGTTTCTAAGGGATCCTAGCCCATATTTACTCAATGTTTGAAGAAAACCATTGAAAACTCCGAATGGTTAGGTCGAAGAGCGTGACAGGGGTTTGAACCCAGCACCTCTCGTCTACCAGCTTTGAGAGCAGAACATACAAGCTCTAGAAATGGAAATACTGTACTAGACAAGATTACTGAAATATAACTGAAAATTACTCTCACCTCTCACTTATGCGCCTCTCGGTTATACGCATCCCTCATTGATACACGAGTTTCGTAAGGTCCCGCCACGAGGAAGATGAAAATAATGCTATAGATCTCTCACTTATAAGCGCCACATTGAACTGTCTCTCTCAGTTATCGCGGAAATACCAGCGCAATTCACAAACTCTGAGTTATGTGCCAAACTTTTTTTTTTATCTATAAAGAATTTTCCGCACGTGTAAAGTCAAAAGACCGTTTCGCAAAGCGCCTGAGAGGGTGGAGAGTGTGTTACAATTCGGCTTTTTACTTTCTACGTTTACCATCAGTTCTAATGTTTCTTTCTTTTATTTCTCTTTTATTTTTATCAAGACACGCGCGTGTTCCCTCCCTTCCTTGCTTTTACGGTAGAATCTGGATTTTTTTTCGAATAAAAATGAGCAAAATAAAGCTAATAATTTCGTTCTAAATGGAAGTTATACAAGCAGCAGAAAATGAGCCTAAACTTTCAAAAATATGTTTAACTCGAAAATTCGATGTGCCAGAATCCCTTTCAGAGAGAATTTAAGTAACAACTGCTCAATAAAAAAAAATTAACATTGAATATTCTACACAAGCGAAGAAATGATCAAAAATTCAGAATGGAAAATTTGAGATTTCAGAAACCACTTTAATTTAGTGGTTCTGAGAAATGAGAGATTCTAATTTACTCATTAGCGGTGAGTTATTCAAAGAAAAGGCATGCACTTTGTCAGCAAAAATGGTAATCGAAAATATTTCAGCTCTTTGGGGATGACTAGAAAAGTTAAGAAAATACATGGTTTAACAAATCATTGTCTGAGTGGTGAAAGCGCAGCCGTTTCAGATTCAACTGCTAATGAATGGATCGCAGACCATCCAAATTTAATTTAAAACTTTGATGTTAAGAACATTTTTAACTGTGATAAAACAGGTTTATTTTTCCAAACAAAACGCTGGATTTTAAGGGAGAAATAAACATGTGATGGTGTCAAACACAGAAAAGAAAAAGTGACTGTGGTTTTATGTTGCAGTGCGGGCAGATTAGAAAAGTCACCGCCAATAGTGATTGGTAATTATAAGAAATCACAGTGTTTAAAAAATGTAAAGAAATTGCCATGTTCTTATGCAAGTAGTATCAAAGCCTGGATGACATCGGAAATTTTTTTAGACTTTTTGAAGGAATTTGATATGAAGATGGCTAAAAAAAATGAAAAGTTTTGCTATTTACGAATCAGTGTCCCGCACATCCTTCAGATCTCTTATTGATGACACTACACGAGTTATACTTTTCTCTGCAAATTGTACTAGCAGACTCTAGCCATTAGATCTCGGTATAATAATGTCAGTTAAAGCGTAGTATAGGACAGATTTGGTGCGATGAATGTTTATATCACTAGAGCAGAAAGGCAATTCAAGAAAATTTGGACTCTAGATGCTATGCATATGCTGGTTTCTTCTTTGAATAACGTAACAGGCACACAATTTCTAACTGCTTTAGAAAAGCGGGTTTTGTTCATTCAAATGACGCTGAAGTTATTCCATTGCAAGAAAATGAAAACAACAGCAATGATTTTAACATAGACGAAGAAGAATGGAACAGCATAAGCCAACGTTCTTTTTCTTTTCAAGATTTCATCAATGTGGATGAAAACGGCATCAACGGCAATAAGATAACATGACAGCTGAAATAGAAGGCGAAGATGTTGATAATCATAAAACTGATACTGTAACTGTGCCATCTTATGCTACTGCTTTAGCAGCCCTAGACAATTTGAGATGTTACCTTCAAAATGCTGATGTAGCATCAATTACAATGACGAGTTTATTGCATTAGAAAAGATCGTTGTAGAAACGCGGCCTACCGTAATTTCGCGCGTATACGCCGCACCTCAGACAATTCGTTTTCTTACCAGAATTTATTTTAAATAAAATGTGACTTACTTCTGCTTAGCACTTATTTGACTTCTTATGTTCAATAAAATTTCCGGTTTAAAAAAGACTTAATTAAGGTGCGGCGCTTACGCGCGAAATTACGGTAATCCAAAACAAACTAGCATTGATGACTTCTTAAAATAGGACTAATTGGCATTTGTCTTAAGTGTAAGTATATCTTCTTCTATATAAAATGAAATTTTACGTGTATTGTATCTTTTGAAACAAAATTTTATAGTGAAAGTTTAAGGATTTTTTTAAAAGTACACTATGCTAATATTACACCTCTTTTACTTTATAAATGTTATTAATCATAATTCTTATATTTCAAAATGTTTTCTTTCCCATAATATGTATAATGTGTATAAATAATTACTATATACAACATCCGTTTAGTTATGCGCGGCTCTCAGTTATCCGCGATAAATCAGTAGCTTCAAACGCGTATAAGTGAGAGATGACTGTATATATACACCGATATTATAAAATAAGTAAAACCAAACAGGATAATCAATAAAAGGCAAAATCTTATAAAAGTAAGGTAGATAAATTCACATTCTAATGCTGATGATGAAAAAGACATTTAGTGTGGAAAATGTTTAAAAGCCTACGAAATTTTAATTGAGGGGGTCAAGGCAAAATAGTGCTAAGACACATACATATGTAAACTTATGCGATATATAACTTTTCAATTTCAAAGTTAGATTAAATACTCAAATCAAAACATATAACGTAAATATATTTTTTTTGCCAATTTCTTAGTAACATTTGAGATATTCTGAATAACAATATGGCATTACTTTAATGATATTTCTAATACGTCCTTTGTAAATTAGCTGATAAAAAAGTACTAAAAATATCTGTGGCAAAAACGAAATATGGGACATATGCTGCTACCTAGTGACATTAGAAGCAAATAAAATGTAGGATATTATAATTAACAATAAGAAGCAACAGATTACACTACAGTGTCAGATTTATTTCACAAAAAATGTGGCTTGGCACTTCGTTGACCCGATCCTCTCAATTAGATTATGCTCTAATGATGTGTATGTTAGTGTAGATAACTGTCTAAAAATATAGATGCACTTTGTTTTTTAATTGCTAGTTGTAAAAGTATTATTACTATATTTAAAAAAGTATATATATTTAAAAGAATAGTAAACATGATTAATATCTAAAACTTAAACAAAATGAAAATCTGACTTAGAACATTACCAAACACAGCGAAGAGATAATATAATTAACAATATCAATTTCATTATACTAGATATACGCTATCTTCAAACAATCACTACTTACAGACAGTAATTTAATAAAATAATTTTGTGTGTCTATGCGAATGAACAATAATTTTTAAGAACATCTCTAAGAACATCTTTAAGAACATCGTATTTTGGTGCTTTCAACAATGCCTAGCAATTTGAATTCGTGTGACATCATTAAATTATACTTAAACCAATTATCCCTCATAAACCACAATATATCTGAATTATTTTGATTGTCTCTGTAAACGAAATATAAACGCAACACGCTCCCTTTTCAATAACATATCAACTTTAGCGGATCTCAATAACATATGTATATACATTTTGTGTACACATGTGTACACATGTGCATTACGAAAGTTAGCGCGAAGACATACAGGCGAAAAGATCTCATAAGTAGTCTTCAACCTCGTTGCACAGTGTTTAAAAGTAACTTCGCTGTTCTAGAATAACTCTCCTGAAATACCTTCTTTTTATTTTTACTCCATTAAAAGTATTTCTTTTCTCTCAATAAAGGAAAATAATATATTAAATATTCCAATTTCTTAATGAAAAAACGAAAAGTCTGTTTAAAATTAATACCATCCAAAAACTTTGAGTAACGGAGCTCTCAAATTATTTTTCCAGGAAAGGTGTACGGGCAAAATTGTTAAGGTGCTAAAGTCACTACTACGATACATTTACAAATGGCAGCACTAATCGTTACGAGAGAATCAAAATCATCCAAATCACACTCTTCGCAGCGATTTTATAAATAAAACTCAGTAAAACTAATACTCTTTGCATAAGTAAACATCATTAGAACGTTTTAATTAAACTTCTTCAAAGTAAAACTTAACCCTTTCAGGGGCAAGCACTTGTGCTCCTGTAACGTTGAATTCCTACCGGAATTTAGAAAAGAATTTAGTCCAAAATAAGAATAAGTAATTTTTCAACTTTTTCTCGTCAAATTTAAAAAAGTAAAATTTAATTAAAAGTTTCTGGTTTGAATAGGATTAAAATTAGGTGGTATATAATATATACCACCGCCCCTCAAAGGGTTAAAGAGGCTGAGATAAAATTATCATGGGGTGATATTTATACAGACTGCATTACTTCCTCTACGAAGAAATTCACAAAAAAAGAAATTAAACTTTATTTCTTGATTTAAAAGACATTAGCTTTCTAATACTGTCTTTATAGGCACTTTGTATGCTAATGTTTCTCATGTTTAGAAAATAAATTAATTTTCAACACTTAATTTTGAAAAGTAAATGCATAATTTTATGTATGTCATTTCAGAAGAATGTTACATTATTTATAATACTTTATTAAAAGCAGAACTAATATTACTGCAATGGCATCTTTATATGATATTATGCATTATATATTCCAATAAAAATATTAAAGTCAAAAGAGGTGAGCTTGCAAATAAATTAGATTTAAGAGTCCTGCTTCGGATCGGATAACCTTATTTTACCAGAACGGAACTCGACCCGCACATTAGAATGTTTCCGTTTGACATTAATTTTAAATACTTTGGGTTAGGAAGGGACTCGGATTGGGGTTTTATCTATTTCGTGTCAGGATCAGATCCACTCGATTTTTTAAAAGAAAGTTTTAAATATTCAAATGAGAAAACTTTATATTTCTATATTAACCCTTCTTTGCATGAGTTTTTCTTTTACAATTGTGTTTTTTTATACATATATTAAATATTAGACGCCAGAAATTTTAAGATAGATTTTTAAGTTTGTTCAGCAACATAGTTCACGGAAAATTTACTGGATTAATATTTCTATATAAATATAGTGGTGGCAAGAAGTTGATTTATGTTAAATAAAAAGTGATGGAAATTTACATCAATTGCAATTAAGGGTTAACCCCTTCTCGACGAGCGTCCTTTACAGAATTTTTAATCATTTACTACCGGTTTTTCAAAACAGAAATTTTCGCTTAATTGAATCGCAGAAATGTTAGGATTACATAAGGCAAAGCTTACAATAAAAATAACTGGTGGGAATAATCAAATATTCTGAGCATCTTATGCATCACGTATACGTGTCGCTCGTCCCCAAGGGGTTAATGAGTGTTATTCAATTTTATTAAAAAATATATAACTTATATAAGAGGAATAATTGCAGACTAGTATTCCATAATTGTATGGAAATATGGATTAATATTCTTTCATTACGGGTTCAAATTCGTTTCTAGTTAAGTTTGTCGGGTTTGGGTAGGGCTTCGCATGCCAAAATTTGCTTCGTGTTGATATAAAACAAAATTTTTGGGTTCCGGTCGTGCACAAACAACCTGAGCAGGACTCTAGTAGCCTTTAAGTCATTACTGCAATCTGGGTTGTACACATATTAAAAAACATTAAATAGGAACGAAAATATGCACTAAAGTTATTTGAAGTATGCAAGATTTAATTTCCACATACAAATTGTTGTGTATCTCACATTTTTATAAATTACCAAATACTTTTAGTACATATACATGTACAGTTCATCCCAAAAGTTTAGGCATGCACTAAAATATGATAATAAAAATAAAATGTGAAATATATGGAATAATTTCAAAATAAATATTCAAAATGTAATTGAAAGAAATTATAGTAGATATATTATAATTATTTCATCAGCATTGTTTATTTAAAAAAATCTCCTCTTTATGTTTTTATAGAAAAATAAAACACTGTCTTAATATTTTAGGAATATTATGCAGATGTTAACAAATGCTGGAATAGTCTCGACCAACGAATCGTTTTCCTTGACCTAATAGCAAATAAACAAATTTCGTTGTTTAAGTAAGATGTCGAAACTACGTAATTCACAAAAGAGGAAATTTTAAAAGATATTTAAATTGAAATCGAAAAATAAGGTGTTATTGAAATTTCTAGAATATTAAATCGTTCAAAGTGAGGGTTATAAAGAGTATTTATTAGAAATAACAATTTCGACCAGAAACCAAAATGCGGGCGGCCACGTGTAACAAGTATTCAGATTGATCGAAACATTGGAAGATCGGTGTTAAATCAAAATATGTCCCTAAAGCAAATTAAAAATAATCTCGGCGTCCATGTCTCAAAGGACACAATATATAGACGCATAAAAGACTGCAAGAACAGTATTTTAAAGAAAAAGTGTTGAAAATCGTGCTTAAAATCACACTATAAACAGGACAGAATGGTAAGTCTCCGGCTTTTTGGACACCAGTAATTTAGTACAGAAAATGCTGTTTTATTTAATCGGAGCATTTGCGATTTAAAAGAACACCATTTTCTCTAAAAAATTACTCGTGTGCAAAAATCCGGAGACTTGGCAACTCTGGGCTACATGAATTGAGAAAGTACATGTCGTACGGGGACAAATGGCTCCCTATCTTATTCACTAACGAAAAGAAATGGAATCTGGATGGTGCTGATGTCTACGATTCTTACCACCACCTCCTGAATACTAGGCCTGCGCGCTGATAAAAATGGCGGCTGACGCAGGCGGATTTTTTTTCCAACGTTTGAATGGTCCCTCGAACTTCAATACCAATAATTTCTAAAAGTTTTCTTCGCCTAGTTTTTCTGAGATCAAATAAGTCAAAGAAAACTTTTAGATATTATTGATGTTGAAGTTCGAGGGACCGTACAAACGCTGAAAAAAAATCCGCCTGCGACAACCGCCAATTTTGTCAGCGCGCAGGCCTAGAATTCAGGGAGAGTTGATTATTACTGAAATAACGTCGGTAAACAGCAACTGGACGAAAAATGTCCGGGACAGGATTCGAACCTGGGATATCTTGGCTGAAGCTGCCATGCTCTACCAACTGAGCCATCCTGGTCGAATCTGGAGGACCTAATTCATCCAGTTAACCTTATTGATCATAGCATCTGGTCTGATATCTGAATCAGCTCAACAGAATAAATCGCAGGTAATTTGGAACTCCAATTACCAGCGGATCTTTACCAATTTGAATAATTGTGTAAAAATTAATCTTGTGTATCAAGAGATACTATAGCAACATATACTTCCATTTGATGACATCTTAGGGGATTCGAAGTAAAGATTTCAATCAGAGTAGTTAAGGGTTGATTACATTTTTATGGAACTGTTTTCCAAAATGGGTGCATAATTATTTTGATAAAAATCTGTATGTATTTTGTTCAAATAAGTAGTTAAGCAAAAGCATTTTATGCAAACCATTTGTAAAGTCCTTAAGTACAAAATTTTATTTATACGAGGAGTCCCAACAAAAGCTGAACAATAAAAAAATGACAAATAAATTTAAAAAAAAGTATTTGTTCTAAGCTACAAAAGATGTTCAACTTGACCTCCTTCAGTTTCTAGACATACATGTGCATGCTTAATAATTTTCATGAAGACTGGTTTCAGTCTAGTCTAGTTATTATTGGGTTGTCCGGAAAGTTCGTACCGGTTGGGAAAATGAATTCGTACCGGAAAATTCTATCATTTAGTTATTAGACATGAATTCCTGTATCTAATGTCTAATATTATTTTTTATCTTGTTTATCTAGTTTGTATTTTTTATCTTGTTTAGATGTAGGTAATACTACATCTTAATTTTCACAACTAGACTGAGCATAAAGTTGTCTGCATCTCGGAAGCCACTTAACCGACATCAACTGTTCGGCAACTGTTGTCTAATAAGTAACGGGCAGAATTTTCCGGTACGAATTGATTTTTCCAATGGCCATGAACTTTTCAGACAACCTAATGCAGCGTGTATATGAAAAAGTGTTCAAAACTTTACGGGGTGATGGAAACGCAGCTATACGAGCATATTTCCTCATAAAATGTATGGCCGCCCGAGCCGCTAGGTGGCGTTGTAAATCGTATGACACATTCCTACGAGAGGTGTTGCCGGAGCTACTGCGTCCGATTCCAACCCCTATCAGGTCGAAAATGTGGTTTCAACACGAATGTGTGCGTGCACACTTTGCCTTGGATGTGCGGAGCACTTTAGATGCAACGTTCCCAGGGCGATTGATTGGTCTAGCCCGCATAGCATACATGGTCACAGTGACATCACAGTGAGTCACGTACGTCACGTCACATCTGTGACCGAAATACAACAACTTAGTGACGTCAATTGTGACTAAAATGTGAACTGCTTGGAAACCTTAAAAAAATTGCAAGAACACTACAAAATATGTTATTCAATGTAAAAAATATGTTTCTGACATTTTTTTAATTTTTGTGACGTCCCTGTGACGTTACTGCAAATCACAAACGTGACGTCTCCTGTGTTATCAAAATACCACCATGTTATGTAGTCTCAGATTGACCAGAATGTAAATTTTTAATATATTTGAAAATGATGAGAAATATATTATTCAGGAATGCTTTAATGCACTTAAAAGGTCTGATTCTGACTGATTTTTATGATTCCTGGAAAATTAACCTATATTCATTAATTTATTTACTGACATACAGCAAAATGCTTTATAAATAAGTAAATTTCAATCAATATGCAATTATAAATTATAATACAAACATAATGCGGCATGTACTGCATGAACATTTTTTTTTTTTAATTAAGGCAGTTTCTCATTTGCTTTTTATGTTATAAGAAAAAATTAACAACTTTTGTAAAACTAAGAGCAACAATCTATATTATAGAGTGCAAGCTATCCGAGAGTAACAATGACGTAATGTTGACAGCGGCAACAACTGAACATTAAATTTCGCTTTTATTGTGATTTTTTTAACTTCTAAATATTGCACAATTTCAATTTTTAACCGTCGAATAGGGAAAAAATGCTGCTTCAAATGCAATATGTTTCAAAATTGTACCTCAATTTACTGATATTTATGGTTTTAAAAATAATTTTCAATCTTCTTTTTTAAAATCTTTCTATTGCGTGCATTCCGATTAAAACATATTAAAACATTTCCATTTCAATAACAATTGTTACAATAATAATTTCTCATATTTCAGCGTTTATTTCAGACTAATATTCAACATTAAAATTAAAAATTTCATTAAAAAAAAAGAAATCCATATTTTTTATAACACAAATTTAATAGACATGAAATCAAGCTACTTATGCTTAAACTACTAAAACTATAATAATAATAATAATAATAAGTGTAGGGGCGATATCTTCGATTATTAATTCCTGACATGCGACTAATACAAAAGTATCGCTAATGAATTTCAAAACTTTATTTCAATACATCATTGATATTTTTCATATGGAAGTTATTTTTGGTATTGTTAATGGGCAATTAAAAAAAATGTATTAAATGTAAAAAATCTATTAGAATTTTCAATTAATATGAACATATATATATATATGTCTGCTATATTACATAAACAGAGGAATCCGGGTTTGGTCCCCTAATTTTATCATTTGTAAATTGTACTTAATACCAGAAAAGGCTAAAAATAATATACAGATGGGGTAATTAAAGATTTGTTTGTTTGAGGGGAGGTGAGTTGTGACAAACAGACGATTTCTTATAATAAAATCACTGGTATACTTCCGATAATAATTGTTTTTTCTTTAGTGTTTAAGTAAATTGAGTACTTCTTCCAATATATATTTTACTATTTGTTTCATACTTTGTAAATAAATTTAACATTTTTCGAATATAAAATGAAATTTTAAAAAAATTATGCAAAATGTATGATTTAAATAATTATTCATATCTTCGTTTTTCATTTGCCACAAATATCTTTTTTAAAAATAATTGTTATTTTACAACTGTTTATTTTACAGGACATTAATAAAGAAAAAAGGAAATTTTGAAAAATGATAATTGTCCTCCCCCCCCCCCGATAACATTTTACTTTTTCAGGATCACATTTTGCAATTATTGCGCTCTATGCAAATTTTACTTTTTATTATTTTTTAAATGATCCTGCATTTTTGTCCATTAAAAGATTTTTTATGTACTCTAAAAATGTAAGCAATGTTTTATTTGATATGCCATAATTATTAATAATTTTTTTACAATTTAAAAAAAAAAACTATACAAGCATTATTGTGAAACTAATCGTAAAAAAAGGGGGTAAAATGCATAAAAAATAAATCTTCAAATAGGAAATTTTAATAAGAGAGACTATAAAAAAAATATTCTGTCTTTTCAACCTTCTACTGTAACGTCAACTATAGAAGAAGAAAAAAAAGAAAAGAAATCATCTGCCCTGCTATTAAAGCCGCAGATGGTTTGTAAAAATATCGTCTGCCATTAACCTCAGAATAAGAGACGCACAACTGTATTTAATCTGTGGATGTCAGCTTGTTGGACAATACGTGTGTTATGAGCGTGTATAATTTCTACATATTTAAAATTTAAAACCTGCACCGGATTCCGCAAATACAAATTTTAGATGAATTTTCTTTCCAAGAAGGGTACAATTCCTTTGCGTGGTTAAATTTGTTTTCCGCCAATGTTATTGTACTTCATTTGGAGGAATTTTGTCTTCTTGAGAACCTTTCGCTATTTTTACGTCAAAATAGAATATGGAAGATCACAAAGAAAAAGAGGTATGCAAAAATATTATTTTCCCTGTTAGTTTTTCATTCAATTATACCGTTTTTAGTTACTTTCGTGTAGTATTTTACAAAAGTTAAATACTCCTCCTAACATTTATCAGTTTAATAAAGTTTATTAAATTTAATGTTTATTTTGGTTAAATAAATAACAATATGGCAACGATTTTAATCAGACAATTACTTTCACTATTTCATTTTCTGAATCATTTTATAGTTATAAATTTCAAAATATCTGTACACTATTATAAAAGAATTATTATTAAAAGGGACAAGTTATTTATAATTATCATCTAATCCTGTAAAAATAATAATAATAATAAACCAATGTGTGGTTCGGTTCTATTTTATGCTGTGATCCGAATTTTTATATTTTATTCACATTAAAAACTAGTTAGATATTTGAAACTATGTTTACCATTTATTATTTTTATTGAGTTATGTAACTATGATTACCTGCATTTCAAATATACTTTATATCTAAACTTACTTCTTTTAGTATTTCAGATTGTAATTTTTTATATATATTATTATGTATGTGGTAAAATCGTGCTTGAAATTAGTATTACAGATTTTTTTTGTTTTCTATATATAAAATCAGTAAAATCAGATGAAGAAGAGTTAAATTTCATATTTCCTCACTATATAGAATAATAATAATTTTATATAAAATCTAACATTAATTCAATATAAAAGTCCATGCATAGTGTTCTATAAAATATTTTAGTAATTGTAAAAAAAAAAAAAAAAAAAAAAAAAAAAAGTAAAGTAAAATTTTTTTAAAGTGTCAATACTTGTAAAAATAGCAGGAATTAAAGCATTAATTTATTTTAATTTTGTAAACATTTTAAATGAATGTATAGTTTTTTTTTTCAAAATGTGCTTTTAACTGACTATTAAAATATGCTGCAATAACAATTTTTATCAAAATCCTTAAAATTAAAAATAATATTGAAAAGTACCGTTTCCCATTAACAGAAAAATCACATAGTACTTATTTGCTTCATTTAAAAACATTTCTTTAAAAATTTTAAATACCGAGCTGAAAAAGAAAAGGTGCATTTATATTATAGAACAACAGAATTTTAATACATTTCACCATTTCTATATAATAAATTTGAAAATCTGCAAATACACTTTTTTCTATTTTAATGTGTAACCAATGGTAATGATTTGGGTTCGTTTGAAATTGGGTTACCTCACTCAATTGCAGGATTTTAATAAAATCGTCTCAAAATCGCGTTACCCGACCTGATAGGGTATTCATATAACAATCGGAGCCCAAGCAAAAACTAAAATAAATAGACAGAATAAAATAAAATAAATAATTTAAAACCTCGACTGAAGTCCTGCATCGGGTTGGATAATCCGATATTATCTGCACCCGACATAACGTTCAGCTTGAGCCGAGTAAGAATAGCGATAATTGTTTTGTTGTTGTTGTTCTGTTTGGGTTAAATTTATCGTAATTTTTTTCGGGTTCGGGTCAATTTTGGGTTGAGATTTTATTCTTGCAGCTCGGGTTTGCAGTAATCTGAAATACTAGAATAAAAGAATAACTTGATTTAAAGAAAAAATAGAATATTCTATCAAACCTGTAATAAAAAAAGAAAGACAGAAAGAAAGAAAGATAAAGAAAAAAAATTACCGATCCGTAATTTTCGTCATCGAATATGGGTAAAATATGTTCACCCGAGCCAATGAAGAATCGTCACAATTGTCACAAACCTGCAGCCAAAAAAAAAATATATATATATATATATATATATATATCCGAACTTTCCGAGTCGGATTCGGTTAAAATCTGGTCACCCAATCCGATGCAGAATCGTCACAAATGTCACAAACCTCTAGCAAAAAAAAATGTTGATCCGATCAATCCGGATAGGATTCGGCTAAAATCTGGTCACCCTTCGATGCAGATTCGTCACATTTTTCACATTGAAGTCACATGGTGACTTCACAAAGTAGTCACATTGTGAGGTCACAGAAAGTCTTGAAAACGGCCATAACGACTTCACATTTAGGTCACAGGGACTCCACATCGACGTCACTTGACGTCACAACGACTGTCACAAAGTCACAGTGACGTCGCCGAGACGTCACCATGCCTTACTGGAGGTGGTCCCATAACTTAGCTACCCAGATCGCCGAATCTCTCGTATTTGGACATTTTCCTGTGGGGCCATATGAAAAGTCTAATCTACGAGTGCCCCATTGAAACCGATATGGATCTGGTCGCCAGGATTGCCGTTGTTGCTGGGAATATTCGGGAAATGCCTGGTGTCTTCGTAAATGTGCATCTGTTCCAATCCCGCATGTGTGAAGCGTGCATTACAGCTAGCGAAAGATCTTTTGAACGATTTTTTTGAGCATGTACAATAATTACATTGCTGTTAATAAATTTTTTTCTGAAGTAACTCCTCTCATTCTTATTTAATTGCGACAGTGGAAAACAACCTTTTAACTTCTCACCGCTTGAGTTCCGACCATATATTCTATGACAAAATTTGCTCGTATAGCTGCGTTCTATCACACCGTAAAGTTTTGACCATTTTTTCAGATGCACTCTGTATATGATTATTACAAAATCGCTGCTTTATTCGGTTAATTGTTGAGTCGTGTAACGCATACTATTCACCAAAATTTTCACGAAACTGTCCTTTCACTTAAAAAAAAAGATTTGTTGGTCGAAAAATAAACTTTGATAATTTAATATCACTCTACGGAAAAAAACACCCTAACGTATAACACGCATGCCTGTTGCTCGCCATTATTCTGAACTCCGTTGGATACGTGCCGATTTAGCCACTAACATAGTAGTACTAATCATAGTACATACCTAATACTATGCAATCATAGTGCGATGTAATCATTGTATGTCTGCGTAGTCATAGTTCATAACAGTAACTTAGTACTAATCATCACAAACAAAAAAAAATAAATAATCCAGTGTTGCACCTGAACGGTTTTCAAAACTATCTTGTGCGTGTTTTACTTATGTGTGGATTACTTAAATTTCCATTAATGGTTTTCGGGGAACTCTGTATCAGTGCTAATGTCTTTTATGCCTGGTGTAGACAAACTTTTTCATCTATAAAAATAAAGAAATATATCTGTCTGTCCGTCATTTTCTGAAGTACCAGTAAAACGCATAGCTACAAGATTTGGCAGGAAGTTGCCTCTATGTCTGAAGTTATGCACTTTGAAACCAGTTTTTGTCCAATATAATAAAGTTTTTTGTAACTTCAATAAAGTTAATTTGGAATTCATAAAACAGTTTTAGAATTTTTTATTCTATTTTTACTGTTTTTTCGCGTTTTGCGACTATTTTTTGACATTCATAAAATGAATCTGGCTTTAATCTTTTAAAGCCCAACTTACTAAACTATATCCTCCCCTGTTTACTAATTTTTCGCGGATTTGTATGCGTTTTTCTTAATTTAGCGGTGATTTTTTTTTTACATTCGCAAAAGGAGCCGGGTTTGAATCTTTTAGTTCAATATGACAAATTTGTCATCTGCTATTTTTGAATTTTTTTAAGCGTTCTTTCACTTTTCCCGGAAATTTCTTGATATCTTTTTCTAAAATGGAAAGAAATCATTGGAAACATGTGCTACTGGAATTCAGCCTGGAAGAATTCCAAATATGTTCCTATAGGAATGTGAACGGCGATGGAGAAAATAGGAATTTAACGCGTGGATTTCACACTTCGGTTCAGTACCCACACGATTGTGATTTGGGATTCCATAACTTGTTTCCGGATTGGGATTCCGTGTGTCTTTTTTTTGTCGATATAGTGATAATAAAATTTATTATATGATTCCTATACAAAATGTAGTGAGTTATCGAACTGTGATGATTATGTTTATCAATATTTTCATTTTGTTGATGAAAAATGCAAATTTATGATGACATGTATTTAAAATATGTTCGGTACGAATTTGCGCTAGTGTGGAGATCATGGAATAATCTAGGTCGAAATAAAAGTCAGGATAATTCAAGGTTCGATTGGTTTGAGACTGGAGCGAGCATTGCCCGTGCCGAAGGCAGGGGCGGACATGAGGTTCGATTGGGAAAAACAGACCAGGAAAGCTGGCGAATCTCTGCAAGTGTAAAAATATAAAGTAAATTTATACAAAAGAATATTTTACGAAACGTATTATCACAGTTTAACACGTTCCCTACCGAGGATGCATATGTGGCGTCGCGTCGTTTGGTCACTCATTTGATATTCCATTTTTAATCAAAAATTACGATTTCGTACCGGAAATTTTGAAAACAGAATTTTTATTTTATTTAATCACGAAAACAATGTAATACCATATTTAGCAAGGTGGAATACCTAGTTGCGTACCAACTGAACTTCCGGATTATAGGTAATCGACTTACGAGGCAAAAGGGCGTCGTTAGAAATTTAAAAAGTTGAAAATTAAATAAAAATATCTAAAAATATAATAAGGAAGTAGAAACTTAACAATTAAAAGTAAAAAAGTAAATAAAATAAAAATATTTCCTTTAGATCCAAGAAAATGGCAGACGAAACCTACCGAGATTCGAACCCATCTCAAAAAGTAAAAAAAAAAGACTATTTACAGAGACCATACATTAAGTTTCAAAAGTTACAAAATAATAAACACCATTAACAAAAAGCCAATAGGCAGACTAAAGAAGTAATCACGAACTGTCTGTCATTAAATACATTAAATATTGCTATTAGTATTAACTGGTATGATTTCAAAATTTCTGAATAAAAGAAAATTTCGGTAATTTTAACCCGGTAATGAATGTGTTAAAGGATATTTTCATTTCATTTAACAGAAAGCACAGTAAAGAACCAGTTAGTAAGAAAGTCATCAAAGAAAATCGGACTTAAGGAATTATTAAACATGATTCTGTTAGAATCTTAAAAGTTACCTCATGTTATACATTTACTTTTTTTTTGAAAACTTAAACTAAAACTTTTTGCTTAAATAAATATACTTATTACGTTTGACTAAGCTAAGGTGAAGTGGAGTAAGTGCATACTATGAACTAAATACCAGATGTGCTAAAATGGACTGACTGATTTTAAAATTCAGTAACTTGCAAACGTTGTCAGATATTAAAAAAATTCTTACAGGAATGTTATGTATGATGTCAGGAGTATTTTGACTGTGATTCCTAATTTTAGTTCGAATTATCAGGACTTACCGAATATCAGAACGATTATCAGAGTACGAACTATCAGATGGTGCTGCGAGCAATAGGCGTGCAATCGAGACAAAAGCAGAAATCTTCCAGCATTGATGTGAAGGAAGGATTTTCAATACATGGAGTGGGTCTCATTCACCAATAAAATCTTATTCAGAATCGGGTCCGAAGAACAAGATTGTATTAGAGAATGCGACCTGCTCCATGTATTGAACCGCCTTCCTTCGCATCCATGCTGGGGGATTTTAATTTTGGCCTGAATTGTACTCCTATCGCTCGCAGCGCCATCTATTGCTGGTAATTTAAACTAAAATCAGGAGTCGGAGTAAAAAACGCTTGACATCTTACATTACTACCCTGCAAGATTTTTTAAATATCTATCACCGTTTGCAAGTTATTGAATATTAAAATCAGTCAGTTCATTTTAGGACACCCGGTATATACTACATATACTATGCATAAATCATCTAGAAAATCCTAATAGTCCGATACACAGAGATGACTTGTGTGGGACATATTCATTACAAAAGGAGTGCTGGCTAGAGCGCCATCTAGATACGCTATGTACGTACCCCAGTCTTCCAGGATAATCCACGTAATTTTCGGACTTTCTCTAAGCACTTACACAACTTCACCTTATTGTAAAATCAACATGAACTTGAATTAAACTATTCAGTGATGGTATTCTATATATTCCAATAAATATTTAAGAAAAGACATTTTGCTGTTGTTGTTGTTGGCGTGTCACAGAAAGTGCCAAAGCACTTCTCTGAACGAAGGGATGCCAGAGCTTCAAGAGAGGTTGGACTTCTAGAGATGGTCTCCTAATTTTGAACCAATTCTAGATGAGAGACCTGCACCTGGATTGGCACCCCCAGAGGTGACGCTTATACTAAACTTGGAGGACATTGGAGCCACGAACAGATTTTAGGTGCATTAGCTCCCATTAACGTACACGGTGCCACAGCAGCAGCAATCGAGAGATGTTGTCACCCTCCCAAGCAGTGACCTTGGACGATGTTGCTTCGCTTTCGGTGATCTTACGGGAATCGAGCTTAACCGTCTGCGCCACTGCGGGACGCAAAAGAAATTTTGTATGAACCATTTGTAACCATCTTAAATACAAATTTTTGAAAACACCATCCATTAATACAATTTACTTCTGCCGTAGACACAATTTATTTCTAACGATATTTAAAAAAATTACCAAAACTATAATCACAGTTTAAAAAATATATTTTTCTTCTTCTTAAAAAAAAAAAAAAAAAAAAAAAAAAAAGGGGGAACAAAGAACAATTAACGAAATAATCAGGAAACAAAAACCAAACGTAAGTCATTATACGAAACACACCCGGTGAGAATAATAAAATTAATATTATGTAATATATTTTAATTTAAAGCTTAAACTAATACACTTTGCCTAAATGAACACATTTATCGCATATTAACTAAACTACAATAAAACAGACAATAACTGACATTAAACAAATTAGGCTGTAGTATTTATATAACCCAACAAATAGTTAAGACACCTCGTGCAATATATTTTCATTTAAAACTTAAACTAATATTTTTAGCTTAACTAAACTTCATTATTACTTTTTAAATAATCTATAGTAAATCCATAACTAAAAAACATTAGACTGTTATGTAGTGCTATTTATATAATCCTTGTTCTTTCCTTGCAAAAATTAAAAAAATAATAATAAATACCGATTTTATTTTTCTTTCAAACATTATGTTTGTAATGCTAAATTTAAAACAACGTTGTATGCTAATATTTGGGATGTTTAAAAACGTTGTTGGTACAGTGGACGCTCGTTAATTTTAACTCAAAGGTTCTCAGAAATAAGTTCGAATTATCCGAAGTTCGAATTATCCGATGTTAAGAGAAAATATAACTTAAAAAGTGTATCACTGCAGAAGAAAAATCTCCTAGTATATATAACTCCAGAAAATATATTATACTATGCTATTTAAAATTAAACAAATTAAAAAGCAATAAAGACTTACCTTAATTATAAAATAAAGCAGTAGGTACGCAGTAGAAAGAAAACTTTAATTAAAAATACGAATTACACTTTTGAGAAAAACTGTAAAATGGATGTTTGGTTTTGTTTATTATGCCTACATTTTTCAGCCGGCTTCTCGATTTGAAGCAAACATTTCAATTCATTTTCAGAGGAAGGTTCCATCTGAATAAATGCTTTCAGAGTTTTTATAGAGTCCATTATGGCCTGGTCATTAGGACAGTTAACAGTCTCTGCATTCTCTTCTGAATCCGATAAGGTCTCTGCTTTTTCATCTTCTCGGATAGTTTTTATTATGTCGTCGTCGCTCAGTTTTCCACAGACTTCTACGTCTTTATCTACCCTTACATAATCAGAAAAAGTAACGTTATCACATTTAATTTTTTTGAATTCAGGAAAATCGGTATCAATATCGTCACATTTTTCGATATGGTTGTGCTTTTCGGTGTGCATGAATTTAGCATGACGAAAGCAATTACTAATTGTGCTTTCTTTAACAGCGTCCCGTGCGGCGTATAGATCATTTATAGCTGTCAGCAGAGTAATGTCGTAATTTTCACCACAATCTAAAGAAAAAAAGATTCGTTTTAACAGTCTCTTACGATAATTTATTTTAAGATTCTGGATTATTCCTTGATCCATTGGTTGTAGCCTCGCAGTTGTGTTTGGCGGCAAATATTCAACCTGTATGGAACTCAGTTCTGGAAGGTTATTGTGGCAGCTTGAGTTATCCACAAATAAAATAATTTTACGCTTTTGTCTCAAAAACTGCTTATCTATTCCTTTTAACCAGCTACTGAAAATGTCTAGTGTCATCCATGTTTTTGCATTGGATACATAATCAACTGGCAGTGTTTTAATTCCTTTAAAACACCGTGGATTCTTGGACTTTCCAATCACTAATAATTTAAGCTTTTCGCTCCCAACCATATTAGCAGAAACTAAAGCTGTAATTATCTCTTTACTGCTGTTACCTCCTACGCAAGTTCCCCTTTAAAATGTCTTGTTTGGCTTTTACAATGTCTTGTTTGGCAAGAGTTTATAAAAAAGTGCAGTTTCGTCCGCATTAAAATCATCTTTCGGCAGGTAAGTAGATAAAAGCTCTGGCAGTTTTCTACCGAAATTAGTGTATACGTCTTCGTTTACATCAGAGCTTTGGCCACATACAGATTGATAAGAAATATTGTGCCTTGACTTAAATCGAGAAAGTCATCCATCACTGCATTTAAAATCTTCAATAC
The DNA here is from genome assembly GCA_963931845.1 of Maratus michaelseni. Classification (NCBI taxonomy): domain Eukaryota; kingdom Metazoa; phylum Arthropoda; class Arachnida; order Araneae; family Salticidae; genus Maratus; species Maratus michaelseni. The sequence continues at coordinate 109,834,713 of OZ007598.1, read as the reverse complement.
CCATTCGACTTGCCAATTCATCAGCCTTCGTCTGCAGTAGGGGTCCATTTATGGGAAAGTTTCGAGATCTAGCATCCTGGAACCATAGCAGTAGAGCTTTTTCTAGATTTTCTTGGGACGCATTTCTCATGCGTTTCACCCCTCTAGCAAATTTCGATTTTTCCCATGATTCTAAAATTGATTCCTTGTTTTTCAAATATGTTGACATGGTGTTATTTTTTTATTTTCATAGTCAGCTGCTAAAAGTACGATGGAGAAGGAAAAGTACATTGGAGTGTTTATAGTTTAAGTTTCTAACTACCGCGGGTGACGGGCTTGGAAAAGAAATACAGATGATTTTGACACATAAAATAATAAATACAGCGTGCTTTTTTCTCCGTTAAACGGGATTTTTCTTTTGTCAAAGTTTTAGTTCAAATTAAACGAAGTGATAAAAATTAGTTCGAATTAATGAGATATTTTTAACATTAATTCCAATACAAGTTTTTGGGGGATTTTGGATTAGTTCAAATTAACCTAATGTTCGAATTAACCGAATTCGAATTAACGAGCGTCCACTACTATTAATTATTGTTCACCTGATTTTGAAACGCGAGTGTGGCTGTTTGTGATAAAGTTTCCTTATTAAATAGTTAGCTTTTACAATTCTTTACTGAAAGCATGAATGATATTAAAGCAATAGTATGTTTATAGCATATAATAAGTAATATACACTGCTCAAAACAATTAGGGGAGCACATGGTTTTAACGAAAATACACAAATACTTACACTATTAAGTAACTTAAATTAAAACATTTATAATTTTAAGCATAGCAGAAAACAGAAAAATAAAACTTCAATTGCAAATTAAGGTTCATGACGTCAAAAACCAGAAAAAAGAGATAAGTGAAGAAATCAGGATTTCACAGAAATGTCTGTTTCACTGTCTCATTTGCGAAATTCAATTGCTCAGCTTTTGTTTTGAGAAAGGGTTATTTGAAAATGTCACAACAACGTGATTTACCGGAATCCATGACTTGGCGTATTAGAGATAAGACTTGAATCCGGGCAAACACAACGAAGTGTAGTGGACGCTGTTGGAGTTGCAAGAAATGTCCTTGAAAGGCTGTGGAAACGATTCGAAAAAACATTAAATGTTAGATGTCGACCAGGGCAAGGTCAACCACGTGCATCACAGCAACTGATGACCGATGTGTCCTGTTAACAGGTCGTCGAGACAGAAAACGGGATGATACTCAGTTGGAAAAACGGTAGCTTTTGGCAACACGACAAAGGGTGTCCAGCCAAACAGTGCGAAATATGCTTCATCAGGGTGGTCGCTATGCACGTAGGCCAATGATCTGTATTCCGTTGACCACAAGCCACTGTGTGGCCCGAAGAAGTTGGGCTGCTGAACATCAAGATTGAAGGCAATGGATTGGAGTCAAATGTTGCTTCCCTATTCAGTCTGGAGTGTGACACTAGACGTGTTTTTGTATGGAGGGAAAGCGGCACTCAAAATAACCCCATATTTGTTCGTGAAAGATCACATTACAGACAAGGTGGGTTGATGGTATGAGCTGGAATCAGCATAGGTGGACGTACGGGCCTGCATATCATTTGGAATGACACTTTGACGGCCCAAAGGTATACAGACGAGATACTGAAACCTCATGTCATACCTTACGCTTCACCCATAGTGATTCCTTTATTTTCAAGCATGATGATGGCTGAAAGGATGCAGGTCGTCTGATGGAGAACATGGTTGAAACTGAAACAATACAGCGTATGGAATGAATCAGATCGAGCATGTTTGGAACACACTCGGACGACGCCTTTCAGAAAGACGAAGGCTTTCTTTTATTGTCTGGGACAAGGAGATTGCAATTCTTTAAGAGTGAAACAGTATTCCTCAAAGTCTTATCGATAACCTCATCACATCCATGGAAAACAGGTATGCAGCAGTCTTAGCTGTTAGAGGGGACCTCACGCCGTATTAAACAACTTGCATGATCACTAGACAATACTTTTTTTTGTGATTTACATGTAACCAAATTGTTACCTTAAACCATCTTTTCGTGTTCTTTTCATCCTTTCAAAGAATTAAAGCTCCCTTACATTTTTTTTTTGCGTCTTATTTTCTGTATTGCGCATTGATACACGTGTACTCTCCATTTTATACCCATGCATGGCTGTCTCGCACGGTTCTCTTCTTTTATTTGCTTGCTCCCCTAATTAGGGATCAAGTGCCTTTATATTAACAAAATCTCATTTTTTTTTCTTTTTGGTTTATTTATAAGGACAATTTGTTTGCAATAGTTTAAATATAACCGCATCGAAAAGTTTTATGTAATATTAAAGTTGTAATAATGAATTCAGCTTTGAAGAAAATCTGCTAGTTAGTTATTTTAATCACAACTTTTATTTTGCAGCTTATGCATACACTTTTGAAATATTTACACTTATAATAATATACACTTTTGACAAATTTTAATGAAATTTTAACATTTTACATAGTAATCGAATGTCCATGGAGTACAGACGTATTTATTTTCAGAATAGTATTTTGTTTAAAATATTACCACAGTTAAAATAATAAATTATTCTTATTAATAATACAGTTGAAGGTGGTCCTAAATACCAAAATTAAATACTTTTAAAGTATTTAAAATTTTTCTGAAAGATACGTTCACTCAGAACACCATAACTGTTGGCGTGCTGAATCTGCATCTTTTGTATTTGTACATCATACAAGGGAAAGTTCTATGGTCATAATCAGAGAATGGGAGTGACCCTTTGTGTGTCTATAAAATATAGTTAACAGATAAACATATGAAAGCCATACGGTGCAATAGCCAGGAGTCTTGAAAAAGTATGCCTCAAACTTTGCGCATCATTTTCTGTGGGGTTGTGACGCTCGGATGTATTTACATCCTTTTCAAAGAGCAAAATAAGAGGTTACTTGTACAAAAACTGTAATTAACACGATAATTTGTTCGACTGAAAAAATGCAAATTACTTACATGTTTCCTTTTTCTTTTACGTTTAATTGAATTAAACAAATGTTAAATTTCATAATTAAAACTTTTTCTCTGTAAATAAATATATGAACATGCGCAAAAACGTGTTATCATTTATATTTCCCACAATTGTAAATACTTATGTAGGGGAGAGGGGGGATGAATGGGACAAGGGATGGAAGGGACGTTCTCAATATTTCAGGCAATAAACTTTTTTTTTAGTTGCTTCCTATCCTCACAGATTTCACTACCATAGTGAGCTTCAGAACCAAAAGCTGTTTTCAGTTTTCTTCAAATTTGCATTTCCTGAAAACTCTGCTTAAAAGTTTTTTTTTTCCATTTGAACTTACTTAAATATCTTACGCAATATAAACAATTAAGATATGTTGTAGTTTTTTATTTCAAGGCTCAATGTTGGTAATTACAACGAATGCATATTAACCATTGTGACAAAATAATTGTTTAGACAAAATGGCTGACAATTGAATATATGCATCATGGGGATGATTGGGACATTTCAAATGGGATGAATGGAACTGTCTCATTCATTGCTAGAGGATACTGAAAAATAGATTTATTAACTAAATAATATTATATAGGTTGATAAATTAATAATTTATGGTAATTATTCTTTTAATATTTCATCCTCATTGTAGCCATTGTCTTTAACCATTGAATGCTTCTGTTTATAGGCATTTTAAGTCAAAGCTGAGATGAGTCCAAGATGATTGGCTAACAAATAATCCTGGAGATCATATTACAATTTATAATCTCTCAGCTTTTGCCAAAGAGGCATTTTTGTCAGCTTTTAGTCCTTAACATTGGATATGGGGAGGAAAATGTTTGTGTCCCATTCATCCCTGCTGTGGGGGTGATTGGGACATAGAAGAGCTTCTTTTTAAATTTCATTTATATTTCTGTATAATAAAAATATTGAATAAATATTGTGCTTAAGATATAGTCAAACACTTAATGTATGACATGTGATATATAATATTGATAATAACTTAAATAAAATATTTAAAATAACGATTTTTGTGAAAATGTCCTATTCATCCCTCATATCTCCCCTATATGTTTTTATTGTGGATCGACTAATTAATTATTATAACATTATTTATCTGGAAGTAATAGTTATATCTAGAATCGAACTCACTGTAAACTGGAATGTTTGAAATTGAGACATTTATGTATCTGAAATGGGATGCTTCAAAAATGAGATAATTTAAAATGTCTATTCTTTTAGCCACTGTTTTCCATCTGAATTTCAGTCATTTGAAACGGATCAATTGCGGCCATTTTTTATCTGTCATTTGTCGGCAATAAGCAGCCTTTTCTGGCCACTTTTTAGCATCATGCGCATCTACAGGGTGTTTCAAAAATGACCGGTATATTTGAAAAATCAATAAAAACTAAACGGGCAGCGATAGAAATACATCGTTTGTTGCAATATGCTCGAGACAACAGTAAATTTTCAGGCAGACAAACTTTCGAAATTAGTTACAATTTTAAACAACAGATGGCGCTGCAATTTGGAAAAATCTAAACCACGATATTTTCCACATATCCAACATGCGCAGCAATAATATGGCGTAGTCTCTGAACGAAATTTCCACAACCTTTGTAAACGTGTCAGGCAGGATGGCTTCAATTGCAAAAGAGATGTACTGCATCAATTGTTCAATTGTTTCTTCATTGTGGCGCACCTGGTCTTTCAAGTGTTTCCACAGAAAGAAGTGACAGGTTTACAAAGGTTTCTGTAATTTCGTTCAGAGACTACGCCATATTATTGCTGCGCATGGTGGATATGTGGAAAATATCGTGGTTTAGATTTTTCCAGACTGCAGCGCCATCTGTTGTTGAAAATTGTAACTAATTTCAAAAGTTTGGGTGCCTGAAAATTTACTGTGGTCCCAAGCATATTGCAACAAATGGTGTATTTCTATCGCTGCCCGTTTAGTTTTTATTGATTTTTCAAATATACCGGTGATTTTTTAAACACCCTGCATATTTGATAACGCTGAATCTTCATTGATAAATGAGAAAATATTTGAAGCAGGGTTGAATTTCTTCCAAAAGCAAGTCCTTATTAAACCATGTGAAAACTTCAGACACATCTATTTGCAGTGATCTCGCATTGAAAATAAGTTTTAAGTTCTAAAATCTGGCACGTTACCAATTTTACAGCACTGCCACACAAAAAACTCGGCCCTTAATCCTATTATATACGTAAGCGTAAATGATGCGCCGACTTTGGAGATTGTTTTTCCAATACCACCTGGATATAGCACTTCATGGCTTTCATATGATTAACTATCGATACACAAAGGATCTCCGTATTCTCTGGTTTCAGACCTCCTCAGACCAGTTTCAGACCAGAGGAATATCTCCTTGTTAACTTGTTCCAGAGTACTTCTTTTTATTACATCGAGAACCGTGGAAGTGAGCTTTGTTTTAATAAAGAAAGTGAACAGACTTTTAAATTTATTTGCCGATATAAATACTTACCAGCAGGCCCCTTTTAAATTAGCTTTGTGTGCAACTCGATATAAAAATAAATCCTCCCTGTATTATTGCTATATCGCTGTATTATTGCTATTTACTGGTTGAATTATGATTTCCAGAATGTTCTATGGAATCTGATTGGTAGAATCGTGTATCTAGGCTTCTCTTGGGAGTTTCTAGAAAATTCCTGTACATACTCAAAGGCAATTTTTTTCCCAAATATCGCTAAAATTTGGCGAAAATTCGCAAACCTGGTGACATTTTTTTATTTAGCGCCAAGCATGTGTTTTGGTATTTGTAATCTTAATAGTCGATTTCCCCGCCAAATGTCGCGAATGTGGCCAATGTCGCTTACATTTCAGCAAATTTGGCGAAACTTTGCCAACTTTGCGACATTGTTTATTGCCAACTGTTCAATAACTTAACAACTGTTCCAACCTTCATTTCTATTGTAATGCATTGACTCGTAGTGACCCCAAAATGACCCCCTAATCGAATTGTCTCGAACATGTCACCTGGCCAAATGGTCTTCTCGTAAACGATAAAATACAAAAATTCGTCAAAATCGTTAGAGCCATTTTTTAGATAAATTTGCATAGATACATAGACACATACGATTTGTGATAATATATGATATATCAACTACTCTTCAAAAAGTCACAATATTTTGTACTTTTATATCATGACGTTTTAATGTACCGTAGTTTGATTATTTATTTATATTTAGGATTACAAAATAATGCAGAAGTACGTAAGTATTTGAGGAGAGAGATTGAATAAAGTGGGTAGTGCATAGCATAGAATAATGACTAGAATTAATATACCACAAAATTAGCATGCCTTATTGTGGCATACCTTATTTAAATTTAACTAATTTTTTGCGTATTATTTGGTGTGTATATATTCGATAGATGATATACAGGGCTTCACAAAAGAATTCGAGTACATTTGCTTATTGGCGGAAATTGCTGAATGGGAATTTTCAACTGTGCTATGCGTTTCCTAAGTGAAATAAATTTTAGCATACTAGAAGAATTAGTATACATACAAATCTGCAGATCATATACAGGGCTACACAAAAAAACGGAACTTTTTCCGATTATGGATGGTAATAGCTGAAAATGCGTTTTACACATTATTTATTTAGATAACATCTTTCACCTTCATAAACGGTGAAGTTTTGTTTCGTTATTCTCATTGTGTTTTGAAAGTGTCATAATCTTTGATGGATGCATGATTTTTCTTTCTTGTTTACAATCAAGGTAGATAAATAAAACTTTTTTTCAGTTGTCATCCTCCACTCTAAGCTCAAGAGCTCTCAGGGCTCCAAGGAATAAACTTTAAAAGACCGCTGCTCAAATCAAGTTTTGCACACCAGTGTATTTATATTGTTTTAAGATAAATGTGTTAATGTTCCGTAACCGTTTCAAGCTTTTTTTTACCATAACACTACTCTTAACATTTTTATTTTACCTGAAATCCTCTATTAATTCTTTATTAAATATTTAATACATATAGAAACAAAGTACACGTGTAGAAATATTTTACCGAAATTTAACCTGCAAATTAAAAAAATATGTATGTCCAAAAATTCCAGGTATCTGAATATGTTTCATTATTTCTCCTTTCTCTGAAACAATGGAAAGTAATCCATTGTTTCTCATACATTGTTTAGATGGGTTCGGACCGAAATTCTTATATTACACTCTCAGAAAAAACTTTAAATTTATGAGCGTTTGCCCTTCAATTTTCACGGGCAACAGCCGTATTTGATGAAAAATGGTCTGATCCACTAAATAAGCGGCCTTATCCGTGAAATACTCAGAAAATTAAGAGCAATCCATATATTCTTACAGTTCTAGTCCATATGTTATCACTGTAAAAAATGACCGATGTTTCTTATTTTATGAAAATATGCTATAACCACGAACGAAAATATAATATAATCTTCTGAGTTATCCGAAATTTCAAATAGCATGTTACATTGTCTTTTGAAGCCCCAGAAACGAATACATTTTCAAAATTTAAAGAATAATTTATAAAAACAAATTATTTTTAGCTGCCCGAATTTTTCAGAAACGTTTCCGAAGGGGTTTTATAGTGTATTAATTAGTGTCCTCATCCTGGAATACCTGTTTTTCGAATGCTATCAATTCTGAAGTAAACATTTTCATGCTCAAAAAAAATGTTTAACAGACAAACATGCAAAATTAACAGCGTTAACAATAACATTAAAATTAAGATTATTTCTTTACTCTTTCATGTATAAATTAACTTATGCGGCTGAAAACGTGTACTTGAGAATGAATAACATTCGAAAAACAGGTATTCCAGCCTGAGGACACTAATTAATACACTATAAAAACCCTTCGGAAACGTTTCTGAAAAATTCGGGCAGCTAAAAATAATTTGTTTTTATAAATTATTCTTTAAATTTTAAAAATGTATTCGTTTCTGGGGATTCAAAAGACAATGTAACATCCTATTTGACATTTCGGATAACTCAGAAGATTATATTATATTTTAGTTCGTGGTTATAGCATATTTTCATTAAATAAGAAACATTTGGTCATTTTTTACATTGTAGCAAAAATACGGTACGACCCCATACATTGTCCTCCGCTAGTGTGTAACCCTTCATATTACTTCGTGTTTCGAAAATTTTAACCCACCAAAACAGCGATTCTGTGATGATTATCTAACGTGCTACGTGCTACGGAGCAGTAAGCATAGTGTTATTGTGTTTTAAAGTGCATTATATCCTGTCCATTGTACATTACATTACTTTGCCCCATAAAATTACTGGCTACACAAAATGATGCACATGGATTTTTTTTTTTTTTTTTTTTTTTTTTTTTTTTTTTTTTTTACGGGGTATGACTGGAATTTCTGCTGCCGGCCTCTGCCCGTAATTTTACTGCAATTTTTTTTACAGTGTATGTTTTATTATATTTAGATGTACTGGCATTTGTGCACCCGCTTAATATATATATGTGTGGTATGCACAATCTAAATACGTTATGCCACAAACCATTTAATTACATCGAAGTATATTCATACAAAATATTATAATATAGGAGTTATACTACAGTTAGACGAAAAATAGATACAACAATCTAATTTCTGAAATGCAGAAATGACTAAAGTCTGAAAATGCACGCTATTATGAGTACTCTTTATTGAGATATCAAAATCGACTACGGGGCACAAAACCTTTGGGTATCTCGAAATGACTAAAACTTCACCATTTTCAAAGTACCCAAACTCAAACACTATACAATCAAGATTTTTTTTTTCTTTTTTGCCTAAAGTATGTAAACGTAAGTATGTTGCACAGAAAAATAAAGGTTGTATATTCAAAACTAATATTTTGCTTTTAATTTTAAAAATTCATATCACAAATCCGTGAATGAAAATCATTAGGTGTTGCACTCCGGATAAACGAAAATTTATGCATTTGGAAAGCAAATTTTGGCCTAAGTAATATCATATCACACATTTACCTATAAATTAAAACCAAAATATACACAAAAAGTATTGTTTAAAATTTCATTTTAACACAATATTTTAAAAATTTCAAACATTTCCAAAACAATTTTCATATTTTTCCAGTGCAGAAAAACCCCCACAATATAACAATTTTTTTGGTTTTAGCGCGTAAAGTATGAAGAAACGCTTTTAAACGAAAAGTTTTTAAAGTTTTAGAGTTCGAAAATAACGTTGCGCTCAAACTTAAAATTTACTAACCGGAGAAAATGCATCCTAAATTTTCATAATCCACTTATCTTCAATTACACTAGCCGTCTATAAATCATTATAACTCAGGAAATAATGCAGATTTTTGAATGCGGTTTTTGTATATTGTTCAGAAATGTTTAAAGATTAAAATATGAACGAAAATCAAAAATTGATTTTCTAAAAGTGTAAAGATCCTGTGCTCCCTAATGTAAAATCGAATAAAATTTCTCCTATAAAAAACACATAAAACGTGTATTTAGAAAAATATAATAATTCGTGTAAAGTTGAAATTTCAAAATATAGTACAGTTAAAGTGAAAATATTTTACAATAATAAATTTTCGTATACATGAAATATATTCATGCTTCAGTTAACTGCTGTTGTAAAAGCGATCGTAAACTATAATAATACTCGCTAATGAACTACTACAATATAAAAATCTTATAACAAACAGCCTAAAATTTCTGAAATAGTAAATTTCTACTGACATGTTTGGAACAAATGCTCATAAAATATACGTAGGTTTGAGGAAAATGCGTTATTGCATAATAATATTTAGATGTAATTTTTGGCAGATCTGAATATCTCATGCGCTCAAAGTTGCGTCGATACATTTTAAAGCGTAACTATTATAAATTTACACACAGTTTCTATTCATAAAGAAATGCAAGTATGCATATAAGCATATTATAATTTAGTGTATTTTCAAAGCGCACGTAAAAGTATTGCCAATATTCCTAGTAATGAAACCAAAAATGAAGAACATTGTGAGGGGCATGTCTAATGAACAATGAGAACAATCATGAACAATAAGATATTCTCATTTTTGAAATATGCGAAATTTATCAAAATTTAAAAGTTAAATAATAAGTTCGAAAAAAATGTATCTATGTTTTATATAAGTACTTTTACTTAAGGGTTTATTCAAATCCAAACTGCTTATTTTGAGACACATTTGTAAATTCATTTTTGCTCTAAAATGCATCCAATTGGCAAGTTCTCTTATTCAGAAACTTTATAATGTCCGTATTGTCTCGATTTTTGGATAAAGGCAGAATATATTTCAAAAAATGCTGTCAAAGTGGACATTTTGAACCGAATTTCCCGAAACGATAGCGCTGGAAACAAAAAAAAAATATCGTACTGTGAAAATAATTGTTTGTAAATCAATTTCTAATTAATTGAACGAAAAATAAAAACATGAGGCCCTTATAAATGTCTTCATAAATCACGCCGCCAAGTTTCATATTTTTATTTTTAAAAATGAGTCTGAGAATGTGTCTCGAAATTTTGAGTTGTTGAGCGCGGAAAAAAATTCTTTTGAATACCGCCTTAAGACATTGAAATCTCTATAATAAAACCGTAAGTCATGTGACTGTCATCAACAGTTCCGGAATGTCCGTTTCACTTTTTCATATGCCAGGTGGCCATTTTTATTAAAAATTATTTTTTCGAATAAAACTTCATAAATATGACATTTTAAAAAAGATCGTTCAAAATAAATTAATATTTGAGAGATGACTTACGTTCAATTATGTACATATTCTCCAATAACTTCAGTTGAAATTAGCTTCGCAGTTCAAATTCTCTATCCATGAAAGTAAACAAAAAAAAAAAAGATTCATTCGTCGTGAAGGTTTAAAATATTAAACCATTAAACCATGGAGATAATCGTTCGTAAAGTTAGTTTTCCATGAAAGATTTTTTGGAGCGCTGCCTGGTGTCAAAAAAATAATTCGTACCAGTGACACAATCAAAGTTTACCATGATTATGTGCTATACAACTCAACTTCATTCTTTATCTTTTCTTGATGTAAGCTGAATGTAAACAAATACAACTCATGTAATGATATTTAATGAATCAAATTTCGAAACAAATTGTCAGTTAATTTGGTAAAATTTTGAAATGATCAGTTAATATGGTATTTATATATTATACGTAAAAAGGAAGAGAGACCACCGAAAATGATTGTTAATCACCAATCATATTTACCATTATTAATGACCAATCGCTTTCAAAACAGTAATTTAATATACATTTACAAAATACATAACATCATTAAGTACTTTTGTGTTATTTGGGCGCAAATCTCGCCAATAGAATTTTTAAAATCGCCAATACCAGCTTTTATTTTTGGCGTGTGCAAATTAGAAACGATACTTTTATTTTGAAATCAAATGTTCTGATGGAACAGCTGTCGTAGAAGCACCGGGGCACTATATTAACTATAGAGTTGCAATATAGAGAGAAAAAACGGGTTGCTGTAATTAGAATTATAGGCGGTAATGTTGGTGTGACATATTTACGTGATTATCAAAACTGGCTTCCAAAAGTTCAATGTTTCACCAAACCATACTCGAAAATTGCGTGTTATAATATGCACTCCGATTATGTCACATTATTCAAGACGTTTTAAATGAGAATAATGATAGATTTTCTTCTTGATTCTCCCGTAATCAAGTCTACAGCCAAAGTTAGCGAGAAACAAACAAACAAAAAAATATTGGCAACAATATGGTTCAATGTAAATGGTGGATATCATTAAAGACTTTCACAAAATAGACTTCATTGCACCAAATCGTATTAACTAAAATACGCCATTTGGCAATGGATCCAATTACGGAAAACTACTTAATATGTTTAAGAATCTCCTCATTAGCAAGCATATTGTAACTGATAAGCAAACGGATATGAAGCATAAATGCTTAAGTTGGTTAAGCGGTTTTTGTCAAGAAAGATGAAATACATAACAACAAAAAATATGCGAAATGCTACCATGATCGAAAAAGTTTTTGATTTGTCTATTAGAATCTTCCGGTTTGGCGAAGGATTACGGAAAAAAAATAAAATATGAATAAAAGTAACGTGTTACAGTGCTTAACATACATTTAAGGGAAAACAAACTGGTCGCCAGTGGCGGCTAGTATATATATACGGCTCCTTGATCTAAAAAAGATAAATTAATATAAATTTTCAAGTAATCATATTAACCCTTTGATTACGGGCTAGGACTGGCGACTATTTTTATATTCAATCGTACCACAATTCATACAAATTTTGCTTTGTGATAAATTTCGCTTAAAAATATCCTAGTATATATTTGTGGCAGAGATTTTTTTCAAAATGTGGTACGAATAAAATTAAAAATAGTCCACTGGGACGTATATGTCTCGACTCGCAGACAAAGCGTTGAAGATTTTTTAAAACTTTCTACTACACAACATTGCTTAACAATGACAAGTAGTACAAAATTAAAGTTTAGCTACCCAGAGCTGTCTGTAGTAGAAAGTATTCATCAGAAAAGTGTGAAATTTGGAATGCATCTAAATAAAGAGGTGCCAAAGACATTTAGCAGAATTTTTTTTAAAATTTAAACATGGCCACAAGGCGGCGTTTTCTGATAAAATTGCGGCATATATACAACTTTTCGTCAATACATGATTTGGTTGTGCTAACGCACAATGAAAATGTTAAATGAAAAGACGTAATGAATATCTTGTTAATCTCATACCTTTCAAACGGAAATTGTCGTGCAGTATACAACATCGTGCTTTACTGGTGAAACTTATTTATCATAATGTTAATTCCGTACTAGAACTTTTGCGTCTAGCTCTCGACCTTTGAAAACCATTCGCAGAGGTACAATGACTAAAAACGAAACCTTGCCAAAACTCAAGAACAGTATTTCGAGTCATGCCCGCAATGTTTCCCTGGATTTGCTCCGCTTGACTGTTGAACATGCTATTATGCGGTTTCAAATGGTACTTGACTGATAATATTGTTTATTGTGTTGACACCCATTAAACAATATTTGTCTTGATAAATCAATTCTACAGTTTAAAAGCTTGTATCTTGTTTATTGATTGAAAAATAAAATCAATAATACGCCGACTGGAGGCCATATTATAAATTTTTTCCTGCTAAATGTCTTACGCATCACTTCATTTAAAAATGTTTGAAATTTCATACTTTTCTCATGAATAGTTCCGACTGCAGATAGCTCTGAGTAAGTGAACTTTAAATATTTGCATCCTGCATTTTATTACATCCCTTTCTTATGTATTTAAAAATATGCTTGTCGTTTCATGAAACATATATATATATATATTACTTTTGTTTTCACTTATTTTTGTACACATATTTACAAATTTGTTGCCAGTATTTTATGCTTATTCATTAAAGCATTATTACATTTTTATAATCTGAAGTACGTTGAATATTTGTGCATCATTTGATGCAAAATTATTTCATACGTTATCTCAAAATGCATAGAATTCAGAAGCAATTTTAACTTTTACTAAGAGATCAAATACGATAGTCTCATAAATATGCGTTTGCTCCATGTATTCGAAAACAGAACTATTATAAATTTTTACAGAGACTCTTTATAACTGAATGTAAAATATTTTAATATATTAAGAAACTAGTCTTTTCTAATAACTTGTAAGGGAATGAAAGTATTCTGGGATATGTCTGGGATTATTATCTAATTATATCAAGAGTATTTTCATAAACTCTGAGAAACATACTTAACAATTAATGTTGTTCTGCTTTTAACATGGGGACAACAAATTTTTAAAGGTATGAAATTATGAAATTGGTTAGAAAAGTAACATACTCTAATATAAGTAAATTTATCCTTTTCAGATACAATATAAACATAAGACAGCAGTATAAACAAATTAATAATTAATCTTTCACGTTCAACAAACATGTTTTTCAAAAAAACCTCATAAACTAACAACATTAACATTAACATTAATGTCTGATTGTTACTCTTGCATTTATAAATCGAATTACACAGACGAAAATGTTTAATTGATAATTTTAAGCATCCTAAAAAACTATATTCCAGATTGAGAAAACTGATTTATACACTATAAAAATCTACTCGAAAACGTTTTCAAAAGTCAGTGGCAGCAAAAGATTTTTTTTTAAATAAATGTTTCTTGAAATCTGTTAAATATGTTGGTTTCTGAGGTTTCTAAAGATAAAGAACGCTTTTCGGAATCATGGGTAACTTGGAGGACGTTATCGTATTTTGAGGTAGATTTCGTAAGAAATACTACCAATTACATTCTCCACTAAGTTAGAATTTTTGAAAAACTTTTGCAGATACGCCGATTATGACTCCCAGAAACCAAAACCTCCCCCAGTTCAAAACTTTATCTATATATCTATGTCACTTTTTTGTGAACACGATAACGTCAATAACTCTGCACAAATCTCTTCCAAACTGATACATAAAATCAAGGGGTATAAAATCTTGGTCAAGTTCGTTAATGGGCAAAATCGAACCAGGGGGGGGGGTTGTGAAAATAGAAAAAAACCCATAACTTCTAAATTATGATGCGTATCGAATCCGTTTAAAGTTATTATTACTTCTAGGAAAAAGGCCGAAAATTTATGTGTGACAGATTTTTGATATCATTAAAAATGGCTCCAAGGTGGCATCATGGAAAAAAGGTAATTTCTTCCGTGATTCCCAACAAACAGGCGCCCCATGGTCTGCGTCTTCGAAATCTGCCTGTGCCTGTAGTCCGAGCCGTCAGGGTTTTTTGATTCTATATTATATTATATCTTCGTAGATTAAGAAACATTTTTCTTCTTTTCTAGAGAGTGATATTATAATAAATATTGGATTAAAGGCGTGTTACTTGACATTTTGGAGTTATATGGTTTGATTTATAAAACTTTGTTACTGTGAAACATTCCATAAATAAACCTTATTACCAATCTCAGTCGAAAAAGATAAAATATATAAAAAAACAGATATAATTTTTTATGTGCTGGAATTTTCATAACGGAATTATTGTCTGCTTAAAATATTATAAAAAGAAAATATAATGTAATTAATGATTTAAAAAATGGTAATAATTTTTTTTTATTTTATTTTAAACAAAAAAAAACAAAACTGTTTATTACGCAAATCTCGAATATAAATTGCGTAGTGAAATTATATAAAAATTATGTCGAATTCTATGCCGCAATGTTCGCATTCTCCATGATAATGCATATATATTCATCAACCATTGCTAATAATAATTACTAAAGTAACGGATAAAAATGTGGATCTACACTGCAAAAAATAATTGTTGATTTTACAGTATAAAACTGGCACCCAGCTGCCAGTATTATACCGTAAAATTAACAGTATTAAACAGTAAAATAAGCAGTAATACGCTGCCGTGCAAGCAGTAATACTGTTAATTTTACGGTATAATACTGGCAGCTGGGATGCCAGTTTTATACTGTAAAATCAACAATTATTTTTTGCAGTGTAAGAAACATTTTCATCATCTTTATAACTTAGAATTAGCTCCAAATAACTATTCGCTCTTTTATTAAAATGAAGTTTGATCGTTCTAGAAACAATGTTAATAACGAAGGTGACGTGAAATGAGCAGCTGTGAATTATTTTCGGGAAAAACTTACTAATACAATTTCCAGTTACATAGCATTGCGCAAAACAATATTTAAAATGTATAGATCTAAAAGACGATTATAATGAAAAATAAACTATTAATTGCATCGAATATTACTTTATAATATAAAAGAACTCTCAAGTTATAAATTACGATTCATTGAATAGTAATTAAAATACCAACTTAAATGTTTATCTAAAAATTTTCAAAATGACAATCATTATTTCCAGTTTATTAAAAAAAAATTCCATTATGACTTTTACCTGATTAATGAAACTATTTCTCTATCATTTAAATAGCTGTAAGAGCATTTACAATAAAAATAAATTGATAAGGTACTCTGTGAATAATATAACTCTGAAATACGTACAATAGATATGCTGAAACAGTGTACAATGGGAAATAAAAAAACAAGTGGGTAAGTGTGATCGAAGATGGCACAAAGGGTTTCCTTTAATAATCTTTTCAAAACACTTTATCCTTTCTTTAATAAATCCAAATAAATTTCATTTTCCAAAAAAAAAAAAAATATATATATATATAGTCATGTTTTTTATAAAGTAAAAATTTACCGGTCTATTTTTCTCGTTTTTTCGAATGTCTGAACGGGTTCCGATAATCTATTTGTATTATTCTCAAACATTTGAAAAATCCGATAAACTTCCAATATGACGTCAGATTAATTTTTTTTAATTCTCTAATGACGTCATATTAAGCTGCTTTCTGTATTTACACATACACATACTCCTTGTATTATTGAGAAATGTTTGAAATTTTCCATTTTATTACCAATATGACGTCATATTAATCTTTTTTTTTCAATTGGTGAAACTTTTTATTTCATTTCCATTTTTCACGTGGAAATCTTTCAATAGAAAATTAATTACTGTAGAAAGAATTTAATTGTGGATTTTTAATTGTTGGCAACTGCTATAACGAAAAATGTTTAAATTTAATAGGAAAAGGCTGTTAGATTTTTGGTTTTTTATCTTTATATATTAAAATAATACGATTTTTTCAAATTTTACGATTTTGAGCTTCATAGTAGATATTCAGCTATAAGTGCACAAAATTTCATGCTTGTAAGTTATATAGTTTCTGAGAACCGGCTCTGTGACAGACAGACAACGAAGCGGGAATAATAGGGTTTCGTGAGATGAACGAAACCCTAATAAAAAAAAACATTTAAAATGTTTAAAAAGTTGTTAAAATTTTCCGACAGTTTCGGTCAAACCACTTGGTCATCATAAAGGGTTTTAAAGATTAGAACAAGCAAATATTCAAAAGGCAACAACACGAAAATGAAAGGAATGTAAACAAGAGGGAGAAAAGGGTTGGTTGGTTGATAGATTCAGGTTTAACAGCACAAATTTCCTTTAAAGACATGCTGCTTTAAAAAAGGTAACACAAAAACGTAGATTTATATTTTAAAATGTTATCTTAAAATCTTGTTATAAGAATGATCAAAAACACCATTTAACGAAAAAAAGTAATTTGATGATGAGTAATTAAAATCGTTTAGTGAAGGCAAAAGACCATAATTAAAAGAGACATAGAAAATCCTTACAATTAAAATCTTTACAATATGTAAAGTGACGACTGAATATATATATAAGTGCAAATAAGGAGGTTTATTTAAACGATAGGTTATTTAATAAAAAAGAAAACTGCCCAGTTAAACTGACGGCATTGAGCTCACAGGCTATTCACACTAACTGTAAATTATATTCTTATTTCAAAGAATTTGAAATAAGCCCTCGAAAAATAAAGAAATCGACAATATATTAAGAGGGGGGAACCATCCCCCGTTTCTCCTTCTTATAATTAACCAATAAACCCATAAAACTAATCAGAGAAGCGCCTTACCACAATGAACCTATATACAAAATTTGAAAAAATCGGATAATTCTGCATGAAAAATCCATTTATCTAAATTAAGGGGGGGTTAGCCCCCCGTCCCCCCTTTATACTTAACCAAAGAACCCCCAAAACTAATCAGAGAAGCGCCTTATCACAATGAACATATATATAAAATTTGAAGAAAATCGGATAATTCTGCTTAAAAAACCCATTTATCTATATCAAGGGGTGTTAGTCCATCCCGTTCCCCCCTTTATACTTTACCAGTGAACCCCCAAAACTAATCAGGGAAGTGCCTTACCACAATGAGCCTATATACAAAATTTGGAGTAAATTGGATAATTCTGCATGAAAAACCCATTTATCAAAATTAAGGGGGGGTAGCCCCCGTTTTCCTCCTTTACACTTCACCAATGAACCCCCAAAACTAATCAAGGAAGCCCCTTACCACAATGAGCCCATATAGAAAGTTTGAAGAAAATCTTATAACTCTGCATGAAAAAAATCATTTATCTAAATAAGGGGGGAGGATTAACCCCCCCGTTACCCCCTTTATACGCAACCTAAGAACCCCCAAAACTAATCAGGAAAGAACCTTATCACAATGAACCTATATACAAAATTTGAAGAAAATCTTATAACTCTGCATGAAAAAAATCATTTATCTAAATAAGGGGGGAGGATTAACCCCCCCGTTACCCCCTTTATACGTAACCTAAGAACCCCCAAAACTAATCAGGAAAGAACCTTATCACAATGAACCTATATACAAAATTTGAAGAAAATCGGATAACTCTGCATGAAAAAAATAATTTATCTAAAATAAGGGGGGAGGATTAACCCCCCCGTTGCCCCCTTTATACTTAACCTATGAACCCCTAAAATTAATCAGGAAAGAACCTTATCACAATGAACCTATATACAAAATTTGAAGAAAATTGGATAATTCTGCATGAAAAAACCATTTATCCAAATTAAGGGGGGTTAGCCCCCCATTTCCCCCCCCTTTATAGTTAACCAATCAATCCCCAAAACTAATCAGGGAAGCGCCTTATCACAAGGAACCTATAAACAAAATTGGAAGAAAATCGGATAACTCTGCATGAAAAATTCATTTATCTAAATTAAGGGGGAGGATTCCCCCCCCGTTAGCCCCTTTATACTTAACCTATGAACCCCCAAAACTAATCAGGAAAGAACCTTATCACAAGGAACCTATAAACTAAATTGGAAGAAAATTGGACAATTCTGCATGAAAAAACCATTTATCTTAATTAAGGGGGGTTAGCCCCCCCGTTCCCCTCTTTATAGTTAAACAATCAATCCCCAAAACTAATCAGGGAAGCGCCTTATCACAAGGAACCTATAAACAAAATTGGAAGCAAAACGGTTATTTCTGTCAAGAGTTATCGCGTTACGTACGTACATACGTACATACATACATACAGAACGGACGGGCACATAAGCTCTCAGGCTTTGATAGCCTGTGAGCTAAAAAACAACGTAGAATCACATAGGCTAATATTCTTCAAAAACATTATATTTTTCATCTGCGTCCGATTCAGAACTGTAAGATTCTGATTCCATAGCCTCTTCCACATAGTGGAGCAGCTGTTTGGAATCTTTCATAGTAGCAAGCAATGGGTCAAGATACGATTTCTTGTTTTTCTTTTCACAGTTTTTCACTGTGCAGATGCTTGAGTTGAACTTTTTCTTTTTTCTTTTTGTGCTAATTTATTTTCTTTCTTTATTCGGAAAACATAAGGGTTTTGGAA
Source organism: Maratus michaelseni (assembly GCA_963931845.1). Taxonomy (NCBI): domain Eukaryota; kingdom Metazoa; phylum Arthropoda; class Arachnida; order Araneae; family Salticidae; genus Maratus; species Maratus michaelseni. Next base: position 109,815,409 of record OZ007598.1, on the reverse strand, counting down.
TTTGTTTGTAAAAGAGACAGAAGTTTACTTCGAGTCATGTTCAGTTGGCTGGATCGTGTGGTGGGATTTATGACGGCCAATTATCTACACGACGGTTAAAGGCCCAAGAGAAGTTTCCCACCTTGGAGGTCTTCCTAAGGGAACCTAAACCGTATTTTCGCAAGGTAATTTAAGGTTCGAAGAAAACCACGGAAAATGTCCAACGATTAGCCCACAGGACGAGATTGGGTTCGAACCCAGCAGCTCCCGTCAATCAGATTTGAGAGCAAAACCTCTCGTCCAGTATGGTGGGGCTTCGGTTGGCTGGGAGGAAAGGGACAAGAGAGACAAACGTGGAGCAATTCTATACATTGGTGCCATCTGTTGACGAAGAGAAAAATAAAAATAATCACATAACATAGGGAAAACAGAAAAAAAAGAGAGGGGTTCAAATGTGTTTCAAACAATTAACCCAGACATGAGGAATTGTCAAAGATAAGTTATCGTTACAGATGTAATTCTGTCTTATTATAATCTCAACTGAACTGTCGGAAAATATTAACATTTTTATAAATGTTTAAATATATTTTTATTTCCCATCGTAGAATGTTTTAATATATCTATTGTATGCATTTTAGAGTTTTAACTCTTTGTTTATAGCATTTAAATGTCTTAAAAACTTAACATATTTTTTTTTGCAAAGAATAGCATTTCTATTAACTAATTATTAAAAATAAACAAGTATTAATAAATTTTATGAGCGTGTGCATAAATGTTTAAAAAGCGAAGTATATCTTTACAAAAAATTATTTTGGCATATATGTTAACCGCGACCTGCGTTATACACGGCCGGTGCATGACGTTTAAAACGTCACATGGAGTGGATCATTTTTACACGGTGATTGGTGCAAAGCGGCGCACCCCCCATTTTGCACCAATCATCGTGTAAAAATGATCCACTCCATGTGACGTTTTAAACGTCATGCACCGGCCGTGTATAACGCAAGTCGCGTGTTAACGAAACTTTTTATCTCATTTAAGAAAATCAAAATCATGAAGCCATAAACTCATAATCAAACACAAAATCTGTAAACGAAAACAAAATTGCTTAAAGCAGATAGGATATAAAAAATATAAAGTATTATTTTGAAATCATCGTGTATTGTTTTTGAATTTAAAGTATTTACATTCTTTATATAAATAAATACCTCATTCTAGCTAAATGAAAGTAAATCACGAAATAACCAACTCAAATGCTGGTATTTTTATAACCGTTATTGTACTGCGTGCCAAAAGTTTCTTCTTTCCCTGTAAAGATATCGCGATTTTATACTTTATTTAAAAATCACATACTTCATACTATGAAGGCTACTTCCTATGTTAATTTTAAACCTCCTCCGAATAGATTTAAAGCGATAGCGTTTAGACTTTCATTTTAGAAAATAGTTTTGTACTAATGTTTTCACATTAACCCTTTAACGGACATTGGTTTCCCTGTGAAACCACAAAATTTTAATTACGAAATTCAGCAATGACAGTAGAATTTTACTAGAAATGTTTTCTATTTATTATGTATATGAAATATCGCTTTTTTATTATATACAAATAAATTTATTCTTAATTTCCGGTGTCAATTATTTATTTCAACATTTTAGCAATATAAGTGCTTTATCCGTTAAAGGGTTAAGTGTATAATTTTTATAATCTTCCTTGTAGAAACTGGAAGTAGCGGTTGAAGCTTAGCAAAAAGCTTATTATTTAAGTCTCTATTAAACGAGATGAGAAGTTAAATTTATTTTAAATTTGCTTTATTTAAGCTCTTTGCTTTGATAGAACGGTACTGTAGAAAGGCGGAATCTGGTCCCCTCTGCAATAATGTGTTCGTTCTCGCATTTCGTCCACTAAATTATTCTCTTGGTGCAACTTGTCCAATTTCAGCTCCCCATCTGTTTTCATCCTTCCTCCAAAAAATTCCTCATTGTGGACAAGTAATCACTACCTATTAGGCAACAAAAATTCAAGGAGAATCCCTCCTATTAGTGTGAGACGTGGATGTGTGGAGCAGGACTTTAGTAAGATTTAGTTTCGTCATGTAATCACCCAGCTAGGTAACTCAACAAAGTAACAATAAAGTCCTGTAATCATTACGGCAAGGGTGTCTGTCAAGTAGGGGCCTTGTCAGGCAGTAGGGATTTGGTCATTGGTTTGAGATAGCGGATATGAAGCCATGTACGCTAATGGCAAAATCTATCGTGGGTGTAAAGTCCTCCAAGTTTCCTATGATTTATACCTCTCAAGGTTCCTAGTCAGGTGAAAGTCTCGTCACCTGATCAAGGTTCTAAATTACGAGACCAATTCCTTTCTCTTTCTTATTTTTTGAATTTTCTTTTTTAAATCTGCCAATTCAACTAAGTTAAATAGAAACCATGAACAGACAAACAAAGACTACTGTAGCAAACCACTAGAGAGCTCTGCAGCGATGCCAACAAGGTCTTGTCAGGTGGATCACAGCCATGCTGTGATCAGGTGAATATCGCCCCTCGTCCGGGTAATAACTCGTCATGCTAGGCACTCATGCCCGGCAGGTAGAGGTCTGGTTAGTGGTATATACAAGAAAAGGATCTTTGCATAAAATATGCCATTACGTATCAGATTTTAGAAAGGCAGACAAATATCCCAGACTCGTTTTATTGTTTTATTTCAAAGATTATACAATACGTTATCAAAAACGGTTTCATGCCGTTTTCGCACAATCATTCTAAGTGTAGTTAAGGCTCTTTTTCTTTCAGCTCTTTAACCGAAAGTGTTTCTTTAAGTAACCTAAATAAAAAAAATTATATTTTAATATTTAGATCAAACAAAGGCAGAACATATAAATGTGGAGCTGTTTCAAGAACTTTGGGTGAATATTTCTCAAGAATAAAAACTTAAAATGAGTATTCGAAAAACATTATTTTTTTAAACAATCTCCAAAAATTATGGTTATATTCATATAAAACCAATCAACTACAATTTATGTGATGTTGTGTATCTAATGGACTGTGCGTTTAAATTTTCCAACTATTAATAGACATACAGAAAATATATGAAAAATTACCAAAGGGACAATTTAAATGGGTATATTTTTGGATGTTCTTATTTTGTGGATTAGAAAAAAAAGAAAAAAGAAAAAGAAAAAAAAAAGAAAAAAAAAGAAAAAAAAAAAAGAAAAAAAAAAGGGAGAAAAAAAGAAAGAAAAAAAGAAAAAAAGAAAGAAAGAAAGAAAGAAAAGAAAGAAAGGAGAAAAAAAGGAGAGAAAAAAGAAAAAAAAAGAGAAAAAAAAAAGAAAAAAAAGGAAACTTTCGTGAATATTAAATGTTGCGTTATTTTTTTTTCCAACTGTGTAAAAAATAAATTGCGGTAAAATATTTTCATTAACAAATAAAATTGTCTTTTTATACACTAATTTATTTGGAACTATGAATGTTAAATTCAGTTTTGCTTTATTAAAAAAAAAAAAAAAAAAAAAAAAAAAATGTGTGTCAAATGTAGTGGAATAAAGAATGTGCATAGCTGCTATAAAAAAATAATGTATATTCTTGAATAAATATTAACAGATTAAGAGCTATTCAAATATTTTTATTTTCAAGACAAAAATTTAACAGCAGAAAAAAAAATATATAAGGCTAATTTTAAATCCATTTTATATTCTATCATATATGTCATATTTAGAAAAGAACTAATATGTATTACACTAAAACATTTATTTTGTTTATTAAAGAGTTTTCACGTCAAATTCGTTGTTTATAAATTTTATGTAGCAAGTCAAAAATCAGATAAATATTAATCTGAATTGTTTCAATAACACATTATATAATATGTATTTTTATTAAAAATATTTTTTAACAGGAGAAGAAATACTTTGTGAGAGAAATACATAATTATTTGTTGTACAAACTTTTTTATTATTTTTTTACCGTTTAAATTTTCCTAAAACAAGTTTTAGATAAATATTTGACGTAAACGAACAAGCTGAAGCATTAAAAATTGCATTCATCGCTTGTTATAATATTTCCATTTTATTTGAAACAGCAAATCAGTTTTAAACTATTATGCTGTGGGCATCACAAAAATTTCTGCTATATCATTATATGCATTCATTTAAGTAGCATACTCACATATCCACAATCAAAAATGTGAAGCGTACTGCTTTTAGTGAATGTATCATATAATTACAGTGATCAGTGAATAAAAATACAAAATATCATGCTCGCTAAATTCCCTCGATTGTAGGCAAGATTGAACAAGATCGGAAAGCATTCCCTAAGCACAGGATATCTGTCGAGTGATCAAAGTCACAAATTGAATCACCATCTATCTATGTCAAGGTCTAAAATAATATGAAGTTTGATGCAACTCCGTGTATTAGTTTTCGTGATATAGCCATCGCAGAAATCGTGAAAAACACAGCATAGCAGCACCACCGAGTGATATACATTATGTGAAGTGATATACATTATTTCGAGTGATATGTCCAGAATATGAAGATTGATGCAATTCAGTATGTGTATTAGTTTCGTGATATAGCCATCGCAGAAATGATGAGAAACACAGCATAGCAGCACCACTTGTTGAGTGATATACATCCAAACCTTATCATCATCATCTATATATGCCAAGATGTAATATAATATGAATGCATTAGTTCTTGAGATACAGCTAATTTGAAAATCATGAAAAATGAAGCATAACAGCGCCACTTGCTGAGAGATATATATATTAAAACTTAATATGCAACAATTTATGTCAAGATCTAAATGAATCTGAAGTTTTATCAAATACCGTGCAGTAATTCGGCAGTTAGAGAGCCAGCAATCTTTCTGTCATATACAGACAGACACACAAACAGACTTACAGACAGATATTTTCGAAAAACAATCACATCTTGTTCAGAACTTTCTAAAAAGTATAAATCTGTCGTAAACCGGAAATGGAATTTTTTTTAACAAACCTTTCTTCTTGTGCATAGAAGAAAGTAAAAAATGGTGCACTAAAATTGCATCTATCCTGTTTTTCGAATATTAATTTAAGAACATTGCATAAAACCATAACTTGTGGTTATGCAGGGCCTTTCCTTAATTTCAGTTGACCTCATTTAACTGGTTGATCAAGTAATCTAAATCAAATCGACTAATCTAGAAGATCAAATAAGGTTTATCTCACTTTGTCTCCCTCTCTATCTCTTAGTTCTTCACGTCGATAAATTCCGCAATTAGAGATGGATCTCGTAAACGATTAGCGATAATGAAAAACGCCAATTATGAAAGCGTGGAGCTTCCTCGATTTAGAATGAAATGGCTAAGAGATGTAAAAACAATTTTATTGGGTTCTCCGAAAAATTCAGATTAGTTCCATTAATTCTCGTCAATTCCGATAGGTAATGTCTAATAATAAGCGGACAGAAATTTTCCGGTGCGAATTAATTTACCAAACGACACGAATTTTCCGGACAACCCAATATTAGAAGCACTGAAATATTATTTTTACGATAGCCAATAACCGACTTAAATGCTTCACTTATCGCTTGTGTGGTATTTTAAGGCAGATGCATATTTAGCAATAAAACTAACATCATGCAAGTTAAGTACAATTTATTTTAATAAGAAAATAAAATTAAGGATGCTGAATGAATGTGTTCAACTTCGGCTGCAATATTCTTCTGATGAAGAAATAAAACAAGAAAGGAAAACCATGCGTCAAGCATAGATTGTTAAGCACTTTCCAAGACATACAGAAAACTGCAAAGAACATTCACCAAAATGAATATAATTTGCATTATGTTTGAAATTGTGAAACATCATTAAATTACACTGCAAACGATTTTTCCCCGTAGAACAATGTGTAACAGAATTATTTTTTTTTACCCTGTAATTAAATAATAAATGCTTTGAACTCCATATTCTACAAAAAGCATGTTTTAGTCCGTTTCATAATTATATTTAAATTTCATCATGTTTCAAATGGCTTAGCATCATCAAAATGCACTTGAAACGATTTTTTCCCATTGAGTGTAATATAACGGAATACTTTTGACTGTCCCTGTAGAAAAACTATAAGTGCTACACACTTGATATGCAATATGAAACATTCTGTAGTAAACGATAATAACTTAAAAAAATTTAGAGCAATCCGAGCATATTTACGCGAGTTAGAGCACGGACAGGCAGAAGACGGCCAGACAAAAAGTCATAAACACTTTTCAACTAGGTTGGAAAGTGTTAAAAAATAATAAAAAGTTAATTTAGCAAACAAACGCGAAATAAACAAAAAATAACAATAATTTGTAATGGCAGATTTTTTTTTATTGTTTCTTGGTAATTTCGCATAACTTTTATTTTTAATTTTTATTCTTTGCACAGCGATCACTTTATAATCTATATTATAAAGCAAAAGCATGCCGGGATTAATACAGCCGTCATTTTGATGGTGGAAACACCTGACAAATAAATTTCGCCTTTAATGCATATTTTAACTTTTAAACATCGCACAATTTCAATTTTTACATAATCAGATAGCTGTTCTCTTTCAAATACTATTTGTTTGAAAACTGTATCACAATTTACTGAACTTTTATGGATTATAAAATAATTTTGAAGCGTGAATATTTTAAAATCTACGTATAATCCAATTACTGTAGATTAACGCGTTTGCACTTAAAACAATATAAATAATTTAGCATTTGTTTATTTTCACGTAATACTTTATAACTAAATTACCAAGCGAAATTAAAACTTCACAAATAAATAAATAAATAAATGAAGAACAAATTTAACTGTTATGTAATGGAATTTCGCAATTAAATACGGAAATTATCAGAATCATAAAAGTTGCTATAAATAATATGTCTCACGATTGGCTGGTGACAGGCGGCAAATAAGAAGGTAAAAAAAAATGCTTTTTGTTGTAGTTGGTGGGCTATCTAAAAAATTTAAATGCTAAATGTAAAGAACAATATATTTTTACAAGTATTTACCGTTTAACAAGGTGAAAGATGATGTCTATGAAAATAAATTGGAAAATGCATAACATATTTAATATCCCAATGTCAGGAATTACTAACAATATTCGGAAAAATATCCGAATTATTTTGTTCAGTCCTGTATATATTAAATACTTTTGTATATATATTACATAGAATGCTAATATTTAGATCAGTTAGGTAACGCGTAGCAAAGTTTAAAATTCCCCTTCTGGAATTTCCGAAAAATAATGGAAATTTGCTCAAGATTTTCGTGCTGCCCTGTATATGTTCTATAGAATTTATATACACCAAGTGATAGACGAAAAATTACTTAAATTAAAAAAGCGTACCGTAAATGAAAACGCACTTCCAGCAATTATTGTTAACAGACTTAACCGAATTACTTTAGTACCAGTACTTTAACCGAATTATTTTGTGTGTCCCTGTAAATGAACGATGAATTCTATGCACACAATATTCTATAGTAAACCCCATGTAATGCACTTCAGTGATATATATCAATATGTTTGAAATAGTGAAACATTATTAAATTAAATCGCAAACGATTTTTTCTAATAGACTGTAATGTAACGGAATTTTTTGAGTGTCCCTGTAAAGAAACTATAAATGTTATGCACACCATATTCTATAGTGAGTCTCTTATTGTGCCCTTTAATGGTATATATTAATTTCAATATGTTTGAAATAGTATAACATCATTAAAATATTCAGCAAATGATTTTTCACCATAGACCGTAATATACCGGAATTCTTTTAAGTGTCCCTGTAAAGTAATTATTATTGCGACACACTTCATTTTCAATACCGAACATTCCATAGGGAACATCCATAATATATATCAATTGCGTGGAAATCCGAGTATATTTACGCGAGTAAGAGCAGGGAGTGACAGCCACAGACAGACATAAGAGAGACAGACAAATTGAACTCATAAACCCTTTCATCACGATTTTTATCTACACAGTCCAGTATATCGCGCATCTATAACCCGGGTAGCCCGAGACTGCCTTGTTTAACTAATGAAAAAACTATATCAAACTAGACGGATGTGCCAATCCCAAAACTTTCTTCTGTCTTACACAGGTTTCGTATACACTAAAAACGAACCTATTTACATCAAGGTCTAACTGAATCTAAAATTTTATTAAATTCCGTGCATTAGATCCTGAGATATGACTATCACTAAACTCGTGTAAATCCTGAAAAATGCAGCATAGCAGCGCCACTTGTTGGGATATTTACACCAAAACATAATCAACAACAACGTATGTCAACATCTAACGGAATCTAAAGTTTAGAGATATAGTTATCGTGAAAATCATGAAAAAAGTAGCATAACAGTGCCACCTGTTGATATATCTACACCAAAACGTAATCAGCATTTATTTATGTCAAGGTATAACAGAATCTGAAGTTTGATGAAATTCTGTGCCGCACCTCTTAAGATATAGTTATCTTGAAAATCAGGAAAAAAGTAGTATATCAGCGCCACCAGTTGGGATATCTACACTAAAACGTAATCAGCGTCTATTCATGTCAAGGTCTAACCGAATCTTAAGTTTGATGAAAATCAGTGCATTAGTTCTTGATATAAATTAGGTTTAAAATTATAATTTATAAGAAATTATTACAATAAAATATTATAATAAACTATTATTAGCTTTTATTATAAACTATTATAATAAATTAAATTTTTCTAGGATTTCCGCTATTGCGGTAATCGCGAAATATGCAGCATAGCAACGCCACCTATTGCGCGATTTACACCAGAAACGGAAACCAATTTATATCAGGGACTAACTTAAAATACAGTTTTATTAAATCCCGTGCATTATTTCTTGAGATAGAGTGCCCACAAAATTTTTGTCACATACAGACAGACAAACAGAGCCCAGACCTACAGACAGACATTTTCTAAAAACAGTCAACTAGTGTTCAGGACCTTCTAAAACGTATAAATCCGTCGAAAATCTGAAGTCGAAAATTTTCATGAAACCAATACTTTCTTCTAGTAAAGATAGAATAAAGTAAAAATGTATTTACGTATTTTCCATTATTCCCAAGACAAATGTATACAAATATCAGCTGATTTACATGTGACTTCGGAAAGTAATTTGCATTGCTGTTATATAACTTCCTTATGTTTTATCTCTGAAAAAAAAAATTATATTTGCTACAGCTTTTAAAATTTTTTCTTGTTTTTTATCTTTTGAAGTAATTCTTTTATACTTCCGAATTACTTATAAGCATAAGCATGAAATATGTTTTTTTAAGCATATAATTTTTACTTATCTTTACATGAAGAAAGTATTGGATTCATGAAAATTTTCCACTTCCGGTTTTCGACGGATTCCCTCATTAATTGTCCTCACGTTTTAAGTGAAGACGCATTAACGAGAGTCCACCATACTTTGTGCTCAACGCTTTACACGCATTGCAGAGTGGTGAAAAGTAATCTTAAACACTTATGTTGATTTAAAAACTTGTTTCATAAATTTTTGTCGAAGTATAAGGATGGAAAATAAGTTTAAGCACTGCATAATTTATAGAAGACTCTTTGTACGTTATTTCCCACCTAATGGAAGACATGAAAAAAGCACGGTATATCCGAATGAGCGATATAGCAGAGTAATCAAACTAGTCGAATGTGGCAATCCTTTCTTCTATCTCATACATATTAATACTTCAAAATTCACTATCACAGCGTCAATAAAATCAATAATTTTCGTCATTCTGTTGTACGTCAACTGCTTGCGAATTGTTGGGATACCTGGATGCGAGGACTTTTCGTTGCAATATCATACGATGACACAACTACGAAAAGTCTTTATAGCCTGTTCAGGCAAGAATAGATAGCTTACCTGTTCCTTAGTTTTTTTTTTTCGCTAATTTTACTGGAAAGCACGAAGGTAAAATGAGTGGAACCCGATTACAGAAGATTCATTCCCAGTTCTCATCAATATTGAATTTGAATGGGAATGTTGCCAAATTTTTCAGTTATAGATAAATTGGCTTTATTTCTTGCAACCTATTTCTGTGATCAAATGTGGTGATATTTCACCAAGTCTCGCCAATGTTGGCGAGAATTTGACGCTGGCAAATATGAATATATAGTGTTAAACCTATAAGTGGGTACGATCTTTACAACAATGAAAGAAAATTTGCGAGAAATTTCACTGAAACTCATAAATTAAACCCTTTTATGGAGGTAACCTGCTGTCTTGTTTCAAAATGTCAGCCATCCTAAAATTTCAAACTGCTATAGCTCAGCCATTTCTTAAGATAGAGGCAAAACAAAAATTGCTTCGAAACCCTTGGATCAAAGCCGAACATTTAACGGAAAAATCTTTTAGGATTTAATATTTTTTTTGTACATTTTTTGGAATTTAAAATCTTTAAATGGCTATCACAGCTTCCCGTTCCAATGTAATATCCCCAATTCCAATAGGGACCTGCAAGCAATGGTCAAAAACATATACAAAAAATTTGATTCAATTCTCTGCATAACTTCAGACAGTTTTCGATGATACAATAATGAAAATGGGCCCTCACACATCTATGGCGCCTATCACAGTGCCTTCTTTCGTCGGAATATCCCTCAATTCAAGTGGGACCTGCTGGCCATAGCCAAAAACCTATAAATGAAATTTGGTTCAATTCTAGGTATACCTTCATACACTTTTTGGACACACAGGATATACACACGGACACACAGGCATTTTGTAAAAACTTATTTTTCGGAATCTCTGACCCCTAAAACGTGTAAATCGGTCGAAAACTGAAAGTCGAAAAAAATTTCGATTACAATACTTTCTTCTATTATAGATAGAAGAAAGTAAAAAAAGATATCAAGCAATTATATCAATGTTGTTGCGTGAAAACATATGTTAATACGCATATCCCAATTTTCTTAATAAAAGAACTATAAATTATAGCACATTAATATTTACATATTAAACTATGCGATTTCTAACATTCTGTGACTACTTAAAATGTGTCGGAAAGAAAAGTGAACAAAACCTCTAAAATCACTAATTTCCAAATCACCGATTAATTCGCAAACAAACAGCTACAAGCAAGTGGAGCAATTTTACTACGAAAAATGTAACATTCAGATAGAACGTTTAATTTACACTTGCAAGATATCATCAATGAATTATTTGCGATAAGTAAATGTTTATTATTTAACACGTTTCAACTGCTTTTAAAGAGCAGTGGTTTCTTGATATGTTTATTCACATACATTTTATTTTTTCTAATATAGTTTTGTAAATAAAATTTTATAATAAAACGTTCTATAAAATAATACTGGTGTCAATCTTTTTCATAGAATGATAAATTTCTTGTATGAGAAATTATGCTTTATATATTTATGAAAATGATATTCTAAAATATTTATATAATAAATAATTTACATAAATAAAATATTCATATAACAAAATAATTTATATAAATGAAATATATATCATCTATACTAATATTATAAAGGAGTAAAGATTGTTTGTTTGTTTGTTTGTAGGGGTAATCTCTGGAACTACCGAAGAGACTTCAAAAGTGATGGTTGCAAATTGGTGGTGACAATCCCTGCTCCAACATAGGCTATATTTTATGTCGGTGCCACTAACACAGGGGGCTGCAAGAGCGAAAAACATTCTAAAATTGCGATCTTTTTTATACTAATGGAGCTAGAAATTTGCAATTTGGCATTGTAGTTACTTATAAGATGTAAATGCTCTCTAAAAACAAAATAAAAAAAATCTAAATTTAAAAGTGTGAAATGAGCGAAAAGCGTTCTAAAAACATTCTAAATTACAATTTCTATGGAATCTCTAGAACTACCGAACCGATTTCAAAAGTGATGGTGGCAAATTGATGGTGACAACCCCTGCTCCAACGTAGGCTATATTTTATGTCGGTGTCACTAATCCCAGGGAGGTGCAGGAGCGAAAAACGTTGTAAAATTGCGATCTTTTTTATACTGAAGGAGATAGAAATTTGAAATTTGGCATTGTAGTTACTTATAAGATGTAAATGCTCTCTAAGAACAAAATAACAAAAAATTTGAAATTTAAAAAGGTGAAATGAGCGAAAAGCGTTCTAAGAACATTCTAAATTACAATTTCTATGGAATCTCTGGAACTACAGAACGAGTCACAAATTATAGTAGCCTTATTATTCTGTTAAAATATAAAAGTGAATTATGAAATGTCAATATTTTGTTTGATTAAAAGTTCGTTATAAGAAATTGACCAGCGTAGCGGGCGTAGCTTGCTAGTAACCTATTAAAAAAAACAGAAATCTGGTTTTAGTGTATTTAAGTATGTGAATCCAAATTTTCAGCTCATTATTTCAGGTAGGTTTTCACTAATGCTTTAAAAACTGCACCCATTTCCGTTTGTTTTGAAACTATTAAAAATGAATTTAATACTTTAGGAGTACGAAACATCAATCTGCATATTGCCTGCACTTTGTTACCGCATAATTTCCCATTTCATATGCCAAGATAAAATTCACCGAAAAATTCAAATATGATGTTCAAAATATGTGTTCGATTGCAAATTTCAAAGCTTGATACAATGTCAACCATATTTTTTAAACATAAATTGACAAAGGCATAATTACCAATCGCATGGCTATGTTTGTTTTTTTTTTCTGAAAAAAATTAACGATTAAAGTATATAGAGTGTTCTCTTTTATTATTATTATTATCCATAATAATAATAATATTATTATTAAAAATATTATCACCACTGCCGTGTTTCATTCGTATCATAGTAATTGTTCAAAATTATATTTTATTGGAATCGGTTGTTGCGCATAAAATTACGTAAACAACAAAGAAATTTCTTGGCAATGACTTTTCCTAACTCAGAAAAATTTGTTTAGCATGTTCTTGCATATATATTTTTTAAACTACATGCATAACATACTACGCTAAAATATAATCCAGATGGAAAATAGATTACACAGTTAAAAACGCACTTTTAACAATTAATGCGATGCGCATAATCGATATTTTAATCATATTCTTTTGCTCATCCTTATAAACGAACTTTAGAAATTAAACGCATTACTTAACCCTAGAACCACCGGAAATTTTACTCAACTTTGATAGAAACATTTCACACAAGAATTCGTATTTAAAACTATTTAACTTATTTATTTACTTTATTTCTCTTTGTGGTTTATATTTAAATTATTTTATGAAACAATTTCTGGTTGCAATGATAATTTTGAATGTACCTTCCGAGTTCATTGGACTCGACTGGTATGCGGAGGGTTATTATTCTGAAATTTTCATTGTTTTACGTAACAAAGCTTACTGTCTTTTTTTCCCCTTTGCCTTACAGTATTGTTCAGCGTATTTTTTGAAACAGGAAAAACAGAGTCAAAATTTTACAGGGTGCAAAGTTTTTCGTAGACATGGTTTCTGTGAATCGAAGATCACTATCACAAAATAAACAATAATTGTTACACACTGAAACCATTAACTTTATACCATAAAGATTAAATTATAAAGTAAATACAGTTTTAGTTTTTACTAAGGTGTCATGTATTATGTTTAGTTTATACCTGTTTTGCCACGTAATTGAGTTTATCCACATTATTCGTGTAATAAATGTTTTGCACGAAATAGATTTTTTTTAATTGGTTTTCGTCATTTGTATATACCTAACAGAAATAACGATTCCTACGATTTCGCATTTGTTAAATTCAGTTTTTTATTGTATAGCAGTGCCATTTCTTTTAATACGAGGGTGGGTTAAAAAGTAATGCATCCATTGATCTAACTTTTTCTTTCACATCTACTGAACTTTTTATGCATTATATTGTAGAGTTAACCTTACTCTACTTATAATAGAAGTTTCCTTTTCAGATCGACTGATTAGAACCATGGATCTAAAGCTAAAAGAAAAAGTCTTCATTGAACTTCTGGCGAAAGAAGGTTTAGCACCTTAGGAAATCTATAATCGCTTCAAGAATGTTTACCGGGACGTTGTAATGGGCATCAGCAATGTGAGGCCTTGAGTAAAGAAGTTTGGAAACGGAGAAACGGAAATTGCAGATAAACCGAGAAACGGCTGGACTACAACGTCAGTCAGATGCAAATCGAGAACGTGCTGATGAATTGATTCGAGGAGACATACGCAGTACAGCTCAGAATGTTGCTGATGCATTGAACGTCCCCAAAAACATTATCCAAGCAATTATTGATTTCCTTAGGTGCTCAACCTTCTTTTGCCAGAAGTTCAAAGGCGACTCTTTATTTTAGCTTCACATCCATGTTTCTAATCAGGCAATCTGAAAAGGAAAATACTATATAAGTAGAGCAAGGTTGCCTCTGTAATTTCATGCATAGATAGTCTAGTACAGGGATGGCGAATCTATAGAACGCGTGCCGCTTTTGGCTTGCGAAAGTAATAATTTTGTCACGGCATTTCTTATGTCTCTAAATCAGCCATACTCAACCTTTTTTTCTCGCGGGCCGCAAACACATGCTTCTAATGTTAAGCGGGCCGCAACATACATGTATAATAATGTAAAAAAGTGTAATTAAAATAGTAAGATAACAAAAGTAGTATAACGAAGTAATAAAGTTAATATAATTAGTAGGATTGAACGTTTGTCACTTTTGTTGTTTGTTACCAAACATTTTTATCACCACTATTTCCAAACAATATACTTCGGAGTAGATTTCTATTGAAAATGATGTAGAAATATGCTGCGAAGATTGCTGTTCAGAAATAGAGATGTAAAACTTTTTGCTGCTATTTTTTCCGCGACAGCCCAGATAAGCATTATTAGCGATATGATAAGTGTAAAACGTAATAATATATTAATGCAAGTTTTAAAGAAAACAAATCAGGAGATTTTTTTAATAAATCTGTTTTTTTTTCAATGAAAAAAAAATTTAATGTAGAAATATATATAGTAGAAATTTAACTAATTTGGAATAATGTTTCTTAATGTTGAAGTTTAAAAAATGTATAGTATACACCACATAACACAAATAGAACTACATGTAAAAATAACTTTTGACTAAAGAAGTGGCATTTAAGGTGTTTAAACATAATTTTAAATTAGTAAATATAAATAACATGTCAGATTTTGCCTTCTCATAAAATATATAAAGGAACAGCGAACGTCTTCAAAACCATTTATGAACATCTCAATTAATTTTATAAATAGGCATTAATGATTATGTGTCTCTGGCCACACGTAACAGGCCTCCGGGCCACATGCGGCCCGCGGGCCGCAGGTTGAGTATGGCTGCTCTAAATCAATATACAGTGAGATTACACAAAATTCACGAACTTAGATGAGCTGATTTTGTTTAAATTCGATTAAATGGAAATTTAAAATTTTCAATTGTGTCATATTAAGTTGCAATCTAAATCAAAGGAGAACTGGTGTTTGCCATATTAACAGTTTTTCCGTCTATATATGTCTTTTAGTCATTAGTTTCGCAAATAAATAATTTAAAAACTCAAATAGAAAGCACTTGTCCGCAACTCAGCTGACATTCTATCACAATTAACGTGATATTAATTACTTTTCATCCAAAATGCAACAGTACCAAGATGCAACATTATTTTTTTTTAATTTGTTAAGTATATTTGTTTCTACAGGGTGTTTCACAAAGGACCCCTAACTTTAAAAATCAATAACCCGGTAACGGTGATAAATAGAAGCACGAAACCAGTGGTATGTTTATTAAAAAGATCGTAAGAATCTTATACATAAATCTCAAAATTTAGTTAAAAATAGCACCGATAGATGGCACTGAGAGCGTTAAGAAACCTTCTAAAGAGAGTTCAGAAGCATAGAAAGACTAGCCGTCGAAGATTTCGCCATTGAAATCTGACCGCTATTAGCGTAATAGTAAAAATAATTCGCATCGGACACGTTGCCTGTCTGTTGAACTTTTTTGAAAAGCTCACGAATTATTTTCCCATCTGGGCCTTTTGCGACTTGAATTTACGTTTGAAAACTTCTCCTTGTGGACTCTGATTTAATCGGTGGTACTCCAATACAATAAACACACGTTCCACCACAGTATACATCACTTTCGGAATTATTTTCACTATATGCTAATAGCGGTCAGATTTCAATGGCGAAATCTTCGACGGCTAGTCTTTCTATGCTTCTGAACTCTCTTTAGAAGGATTCTTAACGCTCTCAGCGCCATCTATCGATGCTATTTTTAACTAAATTTTGAGATTTATTTATAAGATTCTTACGATTTTTTTAATAAACATACCACTAGTTTCATGTTTCTATCTATCACCGTTTCCGGGTTATTGATTTTTAAAGTTAGGGGTCCTTTGTGAAACACCCTGTATATACAGTGTAATACCTACATGTAAGGTACCCATATTTTAAAAAATCGTAATTAAAGAAAGTTTGATTCATTATTTTTCCATCCACTAAATCAGTTTTCTAGTTGGCACGTCATGGCCATTTTAAATTTTTTTTTTACAAATTTGACACGCGATAATAAAAAGGTTCGTCAACCCTGGTCTAGTAGATGTGAAAGAAGTAAAAGGTAGAGTAATGGAGGCATTACTTATTGACTCACCGTCATATAACAAGTAAATTGGGATTGAAATATTAAAACAATTTTTGTTCAATTTATTTTCATACAACTCTGTAAGTAGTAAATTACGATTTTTTGTTTTTATTTTGTTTAAAGAAGATATAAAATATTATACTTAAAATTTACTTACTTATACTTAAAAAAACGTATTAAAATTTAAATATTACGTAGTAAATGGGAATGTAGACTGAGATCATACTAAAAAAAAAAAAAATCCTAAAAAAAAAAAAAAAATAGCAACAAAAATCAGAAAAGACTTCAAGTGATTGCCTACATATTTTTATTTAGATATTGCATGCCAATGGGGGTATTTTGCAAGAGGTATTTGATATAATAGAATATTTCTTTATTGCTTCCCACATTCACTCTTAACTCCATTGTTGCCACAATCCTTCACGTTTCACGCGCAGAAAATCGATCCTGTATTAAGATTTTCTTCTTGGAAGATGGCTCATAAAAGAATACTGAAAAACTGTCTTATAGAAGCATTTTATTTACACGCCTATGTGCTCACTTTAGATAACCTTTTTTTAAGTTTTACATTACTTCCATGCCGAATACTCCGCAGATAATATTATTACATAATCCCTAATAGCAAATTTGTAGTTGTTATATTGGGATTAATATTGTATTCATCGACAATACTTCCGTTAAAATACTAATAAATATTGGTTAAAATTTGGCATTATATAGCACACATTTGCACTGAAATGCCACTATTACTGAAATGTTGGCCTTACATTGCAAATATTTGCAATGAAAAGACAATATTGCAGAAATACTATCTTTACGTTGGAAAAATTGTTAATAGAATGGCGAAACTCTTCTGGACAATACTCATTCTTTATTGACAAAATGTAATGTTCTAGATTGTTGGACAAATATTACATGCCTATATATCCATTATTAATCAAAATATAGATTATTCATAGCCAATGCAAACAATATTGTTTCAATATTGTTTTGCTGCTAGGGATAAATTTTACATACATCTTTTATACTTATATACATCTTGTAAGGTATATCTATGACCAACAAAAAATAGAATCATCATCTATTTTTTTTTCTTTCATATATGAATAAATCATTTCAACTGTTTTTTTGCGCTGAATGTGAATTATTTGAATCCTACTGATATAATCTGTCTATGTTAGAAGAATCATCACTGATTTTTTCATCATTTTCCTATTATAATGTTTCTCTCACGATTATGTTAAAAATTCAGTTCATAAATATATAAAAAGTCGGATTTTTGAAAACAAATTATAGTTATTTATTACAAGAAGTTACTTACTTCTTTTATAATATTTATTCGCAAAACATGGTCGCACTAATTCTGTTTAAATTTTTGGGATAATTTTATACTTTTTTTTTACAAGAATAGAGGCAACATACATTTTGCACAATACTCCACTGTTCCTTAAATTTGGTGGTTTGTTATTTCTTTTCCTTTAATTTCTTTTTTTTTTGTCTTATAGTTAGGCCATAAGTTCTTAGTTAAGGCGGTATTTAAAAAAAATATTTTTCCACGCTCAACAACTCAAAATTTTGAGACACATTTTCAGACTCATTTTTAAAAGTAAAAACATGAAACTTGGTGAGGTGATTTATGAAGAGATTTATAAGGGACCCATGTTTTTATTTTTCATTCAATTAATTAGAAATTGATTTACAAACAATTATTTTCACAGTACGATAGTATTTTTTTTTGTTTCCAGCGCTATCGCTTCGGGAAATTCGGTTCAAAATGTCCACTTTGACAGCATTTTTTAAAATATATTCTGCCTTTATAAAAAAAATTGACCAATTTCGGACCTTATAAAGTTTTTGAATAAGAGAACCTGCCAATTAGATGCATTTAAGAGAAAAAATGAATTCAAAAATGTGTCTCAAAATAAGCAGTTTGGATTTGAATACACCATTAAGTACGGTAAATGAGAGCGCCACGAGAGAGCATCAAACATGTTTTTTTCGAAGAAATATTTCTGTACTGACTGACCAATACAATGTTTTGAACATTATATTATTAAAAGCGCCCTTTTAGTATTATATTCTCCTTCGCCCATGATAACAGTGGCTCTATAAGATATCCACATATTATTCTTTCGTCATGATACCATCGAGACAAAATAATGACGTTACTTTACAGCTCAATAACGAATAAGACGACTGTCACAAACATATCACAATGTTTTCACGCACATAGTCACGTGTTACCTTGAAATTACAGTGGTGTACATATATTTCTATGAATCTAACACAGGATAATACTTTTTAAATTCTAGCGCATCAAATACGTTTCTTTCGAAGCAACATTTCTGTACTGGCTGACCAATACAATGTTTTGACCATTATATTATTAAAAACGCCCTTTTGGTATTGTATTCTCTTTCGACCATGATAACAGCGGCTCTATAAGATATCCACATATTATTCTTTCGTCATGATACCATCGAAACAAAATAATGACGTTACTTTACAGCTCAATAACGAATAAGACGTACGTCACAAAAATATCACAATGTTTTCACGCACATAGTCACGTGTTACCTTGAAATTACAGTGGTGTACATATATTTCTATGAATCTAAAACAGGATAATACTTTTTAAATTCTAGCGCATCAAATACGTTTCTTTCGAAGCAACATTTCTGTACTGGCTGACCAATACAATGTTTTGACCATTATATTATTAAAAGCGCCCTTTTGGTATTGTATTCTCTTTCGACCATGATAACAGCGGCTCTATAAGATATCCACATATTATTCTTTCGTCATGATACCATCGAAACAAAATAATGACGTTACTTTACAGCTCAATAACGAATAAGACGTACGTCACAAAAATATCACAATGTTTTCACGCACATAGTCACGTGTTACCTTGAAATTACAGTGGTGTACATATATTTCTATGAATCTAAAACAGGATAATACTTTTTAAATTCTAGCGCATCAAATACGTTTCTTTCGAAGCAACATTTCTGTACTGGCTGACCAATACAATGTTTTGACCATTATATTATTAAAAGCGCCCTTTTGGTATTGTATTCTCTTTCGACCATGATAACAGCGGCTCTATAAGATATCCACATATTATTCTTTCGTCATGATACCATCGAGACAAAATAATGACGTTACTTTACAGCTCAATAACGAATAAGACGTACGTCACAAAAATATCACAATGTTTTCACGCACATAGTCACGTGTTACCTTGAAATTACAGTGGTGTACATATATTTCTATGAATCTAAAACAGGATAATACTTTTTAAATTCTAGCGCATCAAATACGTTTCTTTCGAAGCAACATTTCTGTACTGGCTGACCAATACAATGTTTTGACCATTATATTATTAAAAGCGCCCTTTTGGTATTGTATTCTCCTTCGCCCATGATAACAGTGGCTCTATAAGATATCCACATATTATTCTTTCGTCATGATACCATCGAGACAAAATAATGACGTTACTTTACAGCTCAATAACGAATAAGACGACTGTCACAAACATATCACAATGTTTTCACGCACATAGTCACGTGTTACCTTGAAATTACAGTGGTGTACATATATTTCTATGAATCTAACACAGGATAATACTTTTTAAATTCTAGCGCATCAAATACGTTTCTTTCGAAGCAACATTTCTGTACTGGCTGACCAATACAATGTTTTGACCATTATATTATTAAAAGCGCCCTTTTGGTATTGTATTCTCCTTCGCCCATGATAACAGTGGCTCTATAAGATATCCACATATTATTCTTTCGTCATGATACCATCGAGACAAAATAATGACGTTACTTTACAGCTCAATAACGAATAAGACGACTGTCACAAACATATCACAATGTTTTCACGCACATAGTCACGTGTTACCTTGAAATTACAGTGGTGTACATATATTTCTATGAATCTAACACAGGATAATACTTTTTAAATTCTAGCGCATCAAATACGTTTCTTTCGAAGCAACATTTCTGTACTGGCTGACCAATACAATGTTTTGACCATTATATTATTAAAAACGCCCTTTTGGTATTGTATTCTCTTTCGACCATGATAACAGCGGCTCTATAAGATATCCACATATTATTCTTTCGTCATGATACCATCGAAACAAAATAATGACGTTACTTTACAGCTCAATAACGAATAAGACGTACGTCACAAAAATATCACAATGTTTTCACGCACATAGTCACGTGTTACCTTGAAATTACAGTGGTGTACATATATTTCTATGAATCTAAAACAGGATAATACTTTTTAAATTCTAGCGCATCAAATACGTTTCTTTCGAAGCAACATTTCTGTACTGGCTGACCAATACAATGTTTTGACCATTATATTATTAAAAGCGCCCTTTTGGTATTGTATTCTCTTTCGACCATGATAACAGCGGCTCTATAAGATATCCACATATTATTCTTTCGTCATGATACCATCGAAACAAAATAATGACGTTACTTTACAGCTCAATAACGAATAAGACGTACGTCACAAAAATATCACAATGTTTTCACGCACATAGTCACGTGTTACCTTGAAATTACAGTGGTGTACATATATTTCTATGAATCTAAAACAGGATAATACTTTTTAAATTCTAGCGCATCAAATACGTTTCTTTCGAAGCAACATTTCTGTACTGGCTGACCAATACAATGTTTTGACCATTATATTATTAAAAGCGCCCTTTTGGTATTGTATTCTCTTTCGACCATGATAACAGCGGCTCTATAAGATATCCACATATTATTCTTTCGTCATGATACCATCGAAACAAAATAATGACGTTACTTTACAGCTCAATAACGAATAAGACGTACGTCACAAAAATATCACAATGTTTTCACGCACATAGTCACGTGTTACCTTGAAATTACAGTGGTGTACATATATTTCTATGAATCTAAAACAGGATAATACTTTTTAAATTCTAGCGCATCAAATACGTTTCTTTCGAAGCAACATTTCTGTACTGGCTGACCAATACAATGTTTTGACCATTATATTATTAAAAGCGCCCTTTTGGTATTGTATTCTCTTTCGACCATGATAACAGCGGCTCTATAAGATATCCACATATTATTCTTTCGTCATGATACCATCGAAACAAAATAATGACGTTACTTTACAGCTCAATAACGAATAAGACGTACGTCACAAAAATATCACAATGTTTTCACGCACATAGTCACGTGTTACCTTGAAATTACAGTGGTGTACATATATTTCTATGAATCTAACACAGGATAATACTTTTTAAATTCTAGCGCATCAAATACGTTTCTTTCGAAGCAACATTTCTGTACTGGCTGACCAATACAATGTTTTGACCATTATATTATTAAAAGCGCCCTTTTGGTATTGTATTCTCTTTCGACCATGATAACAGCGGCTCTATAAGATATCCACATATTATTCTTTCGTCATGATACCATCGAAACAAAATAATGACGTTACTTTACAGCTCAATAACGAATAAGACGTACGTCACAAAAATATCACAATGTTTTCACGCACATAGTCACGTGTTACCTTGAAATTACAGTGGTGTACATATATTTCTATGAATCTAAAACAGGATAATACTTTTTAAATTCTAGCGCATCAAATACGTTTCTTTCGAAGCAACATTTCTGTACTGGCTGACCAATACAATGTTTTGACCATTATATTATTAAAAGCGCCCTTTTGGTATTGTATTCTCTTTCGACCATGATAACAGCGGCTCTATAAGATATCCACATATTATTCTTTCGTCATGATACCATCGAAACAAAATAATGACGTTACTTTACAGCTCAATAACGAATAAGACGTACGTCACAAAAATATCACAATGTTTTCACGCACATAGTCACGTGTTACCTTGAAATTACAGTGGTGTACATATATTTCTATGAATCTAAAACAGGATAATACTTTTTAAATTCTAGCGCATCAAATACGTTTCTTTCGAAGCAACATTTCTGTACTGGCTGACCAATACAATGTTTTGACCATTATATTATTAAAAGCGCCCTTTTGGTATTGTATTCTCTTTCGACCATGATAACAGCGGCTCTATAAGATATCCACATATTATTCTTTCGTCATGATACCATCGAGACAAAATAATGACGTTACTTTACAGCTCAATAACGAATAAGACGTACGTCACAAAAATATCACAATGTTTTCACGCACATAGTCACGTGTTACCTTGAAATTACAGTGGTGTACATATATTTCTATGAATCTAAAACAGGATAATACTTTTTAAATTCTAGCGCATCAAATACGTTTCTTTCGAAGCAACATTTCTGTACTGGCTGACCAATACAATGTTTTGACCATTATATTATTAAAAGCGCCCTTTTGGTATTGTATTCTCCTTCGCCCATGATAACAGTGGCTCTATAAGATATCCACATATTATTCTTTCGTCATGATACCATCGAGACAAAATAATGACGTTACTTTACAGCTCAATAACGAATAAGACGACTGTCACAAACATATCACAATGTTTTCACGCACATAGTCACGTGTTACCTTGAAATTACAGTGGTGTACATATATTTCTATGAATCTAACACAGGATAATACTTTTTAAATTCTAGCGCATCAAATACGTTTCTTTCGAAGCAACATTTCTGTACTGGCTGACCAATACAATGTTTTGACCATTATATTATTAAAAGCGCCCTTTTGGTATTGTATTCTCCTTCGCCCATGATAACAGTGGCTCTATAAGATATCCACATATTATTCTTTCGTCATGATACCATCGAGACAAAATAATGACGTTACTTTACAGCTCAATAACGAATAAGACGACTGTCACAAACATATCACAATGTTTTCACGCACATAGTCACGTGTTACCTTGAAATTACAGTGGTGTACATATATTTCTATGAATCTAACACAGGATAATACTTTTTAAATTCTAGCGCATCAAATACGTTTCTTTCGAAGCAACATTTCTGTACTGGCTGACCAATACAATGTTTTGACCATTATATTATTAAAAACGCCCTTTTGGTATTGTATTCTCTTTCGACCATGATAACAGCGGCTCTATAAGATATCCACATATTATTCTTTCGTCATGATACCATCGAAACAAAATAATGACGTTACTTTACAGCTCAATAACGAATAAGACGTACGTCACAAAAATATCACAATGTTTTCACGCACATAGTCACGTGTTACCTTGAAATTACAGTGGTGTACATATATTTCTATGAATCTAAAACAGGATAATACTTTTTAAATTCTAGCGCATCAAATACGTTTCTTTCGAAGCAACATTTCTGTACTGGCTGACCAATACAATGTTTTGACCATTATATTATTAAAAGCGCCCTTTTGGTATTGTATTCTCTTTCGACCATCATAACAGCGGCTCTATAAGATATCCACATATTATTCTTTCGTCATGATACCATCGAAACAAAATAATGACGTTACTTTACAGCTCAATAACGAATAAGACGTACGTCACAAAAATATCACAATGTTTTCACGCACATAGTCACGTGTTACCTTGAAATTACAGTGGTGTACATATATTTCTATGAATCTAAAACAGGATAATACTTTTTAAATTCTAGCGCATCAAATACGTTTCTTTCGAAGCAACATTTCTGTACTGGCTGACCAATACAATGTTTTGACCATTATATTATTAAAAGCGCCCTTTTGGTATTGTATTCTCTTTCGACCATGATAACAGCGGCTCTATAAGATATCCACATATTATTCTTTCGTCATGATACCATCGAAACAAAATAATGACGTTACTTTACAGCTCAATAACGAATAAGACGTACGTCACAAAAATATCACAATGTTTTCACGCACATAGTCACGTGTTACCTTGAAATTACAGTGGTGTACATATATTTCTATGAATCTAAAACAGGATAATACTTTTTAAATTCTAGCGCATCAAATACGTTTCTTTCGAAGCAACATTTCTGTACTGGCTGACCAATACAATGTTTTGACCATTATATTATTAAAAGCGCCCTTTTGGTATTGTATTCTCTTTCGACCATGATAACAGCGGCTCTATACGATATCCACATATTATTCTTTCGTCATGATACCATCGAAACAAAATAATGACGTTACTTTACAGCTCAATAACGAATAAGACGTACGTCACAAAAATATCACAATGTTTTCACGCACATAGTCACGTGTTACCTTGAAATTACAGTGGTGTACATATATTTCTATGAATCTAAAAGAGGATAATACTTTTTAAATTCTAGCGCATCAAATACGTTTCTTTCGAAGCAACATTTCTGTACTGGCTGACCAATACAATGTTTTGACCATTATATTATTAAAAGCGCCCTTTTGGTATTGTATTCTCTTTCGACCATGATAACAGCGGCTCTATAAGATATCCACATATTATTCTTTCGTCATGATACCATCGAAACAAAATAATGACGTTACTTTACAGCTCAATAACGAATAAGACGTACGTCACAAAAATATCACAATGTTTTCACGCACATAGTCACGTGTTACCTTGAAATTACAGTGGTGTACATATATTTCTATGAATCTAAAACAGGATAATACTTTTTAAATTCTAGCGCATCAAATACGTTTCTTTCGAAGCAACATTTCTGTACTGGCTGACCAATACAATGTTTTGACCATTATATTATTAAAAGCGCCCTTTTGGTATTGTATTCTCTTTCGACCATGATAACAGCGGCTCTATAAGATATCCACATATTATTCTTTCGTCATGATACCATCGAAACAAAATAATGACGTTACTTTACAGCTCAATAACGAATAAGACGTACGTCACAAAAATATCACAATGTTTTCACGCACATAGTCACGTGTTACCTTGAAATTACAGTGGTGTACATATATTTCTATGAATCTAAAACAGGATAATACTTTTTAAATTCTAGCGCATCAAATACGTTTCTTTCGAAGCAACATTTCTGTACTGGCTGACCAATACAATGTTTTGACCATTATATTATTAAAAGCGCCCTTTTGGTATTGTATTCTCTTTCGACCATGATAACAGCGGCTCTATAAGATATCCACATATTATTCTTTCGTCATGATACCATCGAGACAAAATAATGACGTTACTTTACAGCTCAATAACGAATAAGACGACTGTCACAAACATATCACAATGTTTTCACGCACATAGTCACGTGTTACCTTGAAATTACAGTGGTGTACATATATTTCGATGAATCTAAAACAGGATAATACTTTTTAAATTCTAGCGCATCAAATACGTTTCTTTCGAAGCAACATTTCTGTACTGGCTGACCAATACAATGTTTTGACCATTATATTATTAAAAGCGCCCTTTTGGTATTGTATTCTCTTTCGACCATGATAACAGCGGCTCTATAAGATATCCACATATTATTCTTTCGTCATGATACCATCGAGACAAAATAATGACGTTACTTTACAGCTCAATAACGAATAAGACGACTGTCACAAACATATCACAATGTTTTCACGCACATAGTCACGTGTTACCTTGAAATTACAGTGGTGTACATATATTTCTATGAATCTAACACAGGATAATACTTTTTAAATTCTAGCGCATCAAATACGTTTCTTTCGAAGCAACATTTCTGTACTGGCTGACCAATACAATGTTTTGACCATTATATTATTAAAAGCGCCCTTTTGGTATTGTATTCTCTTTCGACCATGATAACAGCGGCTCTATAAGATATCCACATATTATTCTTTCGTCATGATACCATCGAGACAAAATAATGACGTTACTTTACAGCTCAATAACGAATAAGACGTACGTCACAAAAATATCACAATGTTTTCA
The DNA here is from genome assembly GCA_963931845.1 of Maratus michaelseni. NCBI lineage: Eukaryota > Metazoa > Arthropoda > Arachnida > Araneae > Salticidae > Maratus > Maratus michaelseni. The sequence continues at coordinate 109,788,955 of OZ007598.1, read as the reverse complement.
CGCACATAGTCACGTGTTACCTTGAAATTACAGTGGTGTACATATATTTCTATGAATCTAAAACAGGATAATACTTTTTAAATTCTAGCGCATCAAATACGTTTCTTTCGAAGCAACATTTCTGTACTGGCTGACCAATACAATGTTTTGACCATTATATTATTAAAAGCGCCCTTTTGGTATTGTATTCTCTTTCGACCATGATAACAGCTGCTCTATAAGATATCCACATATTATTCTTTCGTCATGATACCATCGAGACAAAATAATGACGTTACTTTACAGCTCAATAACGAATAAGACGACTGTCACAAACATATCACAATGTTTTCACGCACATAGTCACGTGTTACCTTGAAATTACAGTGGTGTACATATATTTCTATGAATCTAACACAGGATAATACTTTTTAAATTCTAGCGCATCAAATACGTTTCTTTCGAAGCAACATTTCTGTACTGGCTGACCAATACAATGTTTTGACCATTATATTATTAAAAGCGCCCTTTTGGTATTGTATTCTCTTTCGACCATGATAACAGCGGCTCTATAAGATATCCACATATTATTCTTTCGTCATGATACCATCGAGACAAAATAATGACGTTACTTTACAGCTCAATAACGAATAAGACGACTGTCACAAACATATCACAATGTTTTCACGCACATAGTCACGTGTTACCTTGAAATTACAGTGGTGTACATATATTTCTATGAATCTAACACAGGATAATACTTTTTAAATTCTAGCGCATCAAATACGTTTCTTTCGAAGCAACATTTCTGTACTGGCTGACCAATACAATGTTTTGACCATTATATTATTAAAAGCGCCCTTTTGGTATTGTATTCTCTTTCGACCATGATAACAGCGGCTCTATAAGATATCCACATATTATTCTTTCGTCATGATACCATCGAGACAAAATAATGACGTTACTTTACAGCTCAATAACGAATAAGACGTACGTCACAAAAATATCACAATGTTTTCACGCACATAGTCACGTGTTACCTTGAAATTACAGTGGTGTACATATATTTCTATGAATCTAAAACAGGATAATACTTTTTAAATTCTAGCGCATCAAATACGTTTCTTTCGAAGCAACATTTCTGTACTGGCTGACCAATACAATGTTTTGACCATTATATTATTAAAAGCGCCCTTTTGGTATTGTATTCTCTTTCGACCATGATAACAGCTGCTCTATAAGATATCCACATATTATTCTTTCGTCATGATACCATCGAGACAAAATAATGACGTTACTTTACAGCTCAATAACGAATAAGACGACTGTCACAAACATATCAAAATGTTTTCACGCACATAGTCACGTGTTACCTTGAAATTACAGTGGTGTACATATATTTCTATGAATCTAACACAGGATAATACTTTTTAAATTCTAGCGCATCAAATACGTTTCTTTCGAAGCAACATTTCTGTACTGGCTGACCAATACAATGTTTTGACCATTATATTATTAAAAGCGCCCTTTTGGTATTGTATTCTCTTTCGACCATGATAACAGCGGCTCTATAAGATATCCACATATTATTCTTTCGTCATGATACCATCGAGACAAAATAATGACGTTACTTTACAGCTCAATAACGAATAAGACGACTGTCACAAACATATCACAATGTTTTCACGCACATAGTCACGTGTTACCTTGAAATTACAGTGGTGTACATATATTTCTATGAATCTAACACAGGATAATACTTTTTAAATTCTAGCGCATCAAATACGTTTCTTTCGAAGCAACATTTCTGTACTGGCTGACCAATACAATGTTTTGACCATTATATTATTAAAAGCGCCCTTTTGGTATTGTATTCTCTTTCGACCATGATAACAGCGGCTCTATAAGATATCCACATATTATTCTTTCGTCATGATACCATCGAGACAAAATAATGACGTTACTTTACAGCTCAATAACGAATAAGACGTACGTCACAAAAATATCACAATGTTTTCACGCACATAGTCACGTGTTACCTTGAAATTACAGTGGTGTACATATATTTCTATGAATCTAAAACAGGATAATACTTTTTAAATTCTAGCGCATCAAATACGTTTCTTTCGAAGCAACATTTCTGTACTGGCTGACCAATACAATGTTTTGACCATTATATTATTAAAAGCGCCCTTTTGGTATTGTATTCTCTTTCGACCATGATAACAGCTGCTCTATAAGATATCCACATATTATTCTTTCGTCATGATACCATCGAGACAAAATAATGACGTTACTTTACAGCTCAATAACGAATAAGACGACTGTCACAAACATATCACAATGTTTTCACGCACATAGTCACGTGTTACCTTGAAATTACAGTGGTGTACATATATTTCTATGAATCTAACACGGGATAATACTTTTTAAATTCTAGCGCATCAAATACGTTTCTTTCGAAGCAACATTTCTGTACTGGCTGACCAATACAATGTTTTGACCATTATATTATTAAAAGCGCCCTTTTGGTATTGTATTCTCTTTCGACCATGATAACAGCGGCTCTATAAGATATCCACATATTATTCTTTCGTCATGATACCATCGAGACAAAATAATGACGTTACTTTACAGCTCAATAACGAATAAGACGACTGTCACAAACATATCACAATGTTTTCACGCACTTAGTCACGTGTTACCTTGAAATTACAGTGGTGTACATATATTTCTATGAATCTAACACAGGATAATACTTTTTAAATTCTAGCGCATCAAATACGTTTCTTTCGAAGCAACATTTCTGTACTGGCTGACCAATACAATGTTTTGACCATTATATTATTAAAAGCGCCCTTTTGGTATTGTATTCTCTTTCGACCATGATAACAGCGGCTCTATAAGATATCCACATATTATTCTTTCGTCATGATACCATCGAGACAAAATAATGACGTTACTTTACAGCTCAATAACGAATAAGACGTACGACACAAAAATATCACAATGTTTTCACGCACATAGTCACGTGTTACCTTGAAATTACAGTGGTGTACATATATTTCTATGAATCTAAAACAGGATAATACTTTTTAAATTCTAGCGCATCAAATACGTTTCTTTCGAAGCAACATTTCTGTACTGGCTGACCAATACAATGTTTTGACCATTATATTATTAAAAGCGCCCTTTTGGTATTGTATTCTCTTTCGACCATGATAACAGCTGCTCTATAAGATATCCACATATTATTCTTTCGTCATGATACCATCGAGACAAAATAATGACGTTACTTTACAGCTCAATAACGAATAAGACGACTGTCACAAACATATCACAATGTTTTCACGCACATAGTCACGTGTTACCTTGAAATTACAGTGGTGTACTTATATTTCTATGAATCTAAAACAGGATAATACTTTTTAAATTCTAGCGCATCAAATACGTTTCTTTCGAAGCAACATTTCTGTACTGGCTGACCAATACAATGTTTTGACCATTATATTATTAAAAGCGCCCTTTTGGTATTGTATTCTCTTTCGACCATGATAACAGCGGCTCTATAAGATATCCACATATTATTCTTTCGTCATGATACCATCGAAACAAAATAATGACGTTACTTTACAGCTCAATAACGAATAAGACGTACGTCACAAAAATATCACAATGTTTTCACGCACATAGTCACGTGTTACCTTGAAATTACAGTGGTGTACATATATTTCTATGAATCTAACACAGGATAATACTTTTTAAATTCTAGCGCATCAAATACGTTTCTTTCGAAGCAACATTTCTGTACTGGCTGACCAATACAATGTTTTGACCATTATATTATTAAAAGCGCCCTTTTGGTATTGTATTCTCTTTCGACCATGATAACAGCGGCTCTATAAGATATCCACATATTATTCTTTCGTCATGATACCATCGAAACAAAATAATGACGTTACTTTACAGCTCAATAACGAATAAGACGTACGTCACAAAAATATCACAATGTTTTCACGCACATAGTCACGTGTTACCTTGAAATTACAGTGGTGTACATATATTTCTATGAATCTAAAACAGGATAATACTTTTTAAATTCTAGCGCATCAAATACGTTTCTTTCGAAGCAACATTTCTGTACTGGCTGACCAATACAATGTTTTGACCATTATATTATTAAAAGCGCCCTTTTGGTATTGTATTCTCTTTCGACCATGATAACAGCGGCTCTATAAGATATCCACATATTATTCTTTCGTCATGATACCATCGAGACAAAATAATGACGTTACTTTACAGCTCAATAACGAATAAGACGTACGTCACAAAAATATCACAATGTTTTCACGCACATAGTCACGTGTTACCTTGAAATTACAGTGGTGTACATATATTTCTATGAATCTAAAACAGGATAATACTTTTTAAATTCTAGCGCATCAAATACGTTTCTTTCGAAGCAACATTTCTGTACTGGCTGACCAATACAATGTTTTGACCATTATATTATTAAAAGCGCCCTTTTGGTATTGTATTCTCTTTCGACCATGATAACAGCTGCTCTATAAGATATCCACATATTATTCTTTCGTCATGATACCATCGAGACAAAATAATGACGTTACTTTACAGCTCAATAACGAATAAGACGACTGTCACAAACATATCACAATGTTTTCACGCACATAGTCACGTGTTACCTTGAAATTACAGTGGTGTACATATATTTCTATGAATCTAACACAGGATAATACTTTTTAAATTCTAGCGCATCAAATACGTTTCTTTCGAAGCAACATTTCTGTACTGGCTGACCAATACAATGTTTTGACCATTATATTATTAAAAGCGCCCTTTTGGTATTGTATTCTCTTTCGACCATGATAACAGCGGCTCTATAAGATATCCACATATTATTCTTTCGTCATGATACCATCGAGACAAAATAATGACGTTACTTTACAGCTCAATAACGAATAAGACGACTGTCACAAATATATCACAATGTTTTCACGCACATAGTCACGTGTTACCTTGAAATTACAGTGGTGTACATATATTTCTATGAATCTAACACAGGATAATACTTTTTAAATTCTAGCGCATCAAATACGTTTCTTTCGAAGCAACATTTCTGTACTGGCTGACCAATACAATGTTTTGACCATTATATTATTAAAAGCGCCCTTTTGGTATTGTATTCTCTTTCGACCATGATAACAGCGGCTCTATAAGATATCCACATATTATTCTTTCGTCATGATACCATCGAGACAAAATAATGACGTTACTTTACAGCTCAATAACGAATAAGACGTACGTCACAAAAATATCACAATGTTTTCACGCACATAGTCACGTGTTACCTTGAAATTACAGTGGTGTACATATATTTCTATGAATCTAAAACAGGATAATACTTTTTAAATTCTAGCGCATCAAATACGTTTCTTTCGAAGCAACATTTCTGTACTGGCTGACCAATACAATGTTTTGACCATTATATTATTAAAAGCGCCCTTTTGGTATTGTATTCTCTTTCGACCATGATAACAGCTGCTCTATAAGATATCCACATATTATTCTTTCGTCATGATACCATCGAGACAAAATAATGACGTTACTTTACAGCTCAATAACGAATAAGACGACTGTCACAAACATATCACAATGTTTTCACGCACATAGTCACGTGTTACCTTGAAATTACAGTGGTGTACATATATTTCTATGAATCTAAAACAGGATAATACTTTTTAAATTCTAGCGCATCAAATACGTTTCTTTCGAAGCAACATTTCTGTACTGGCTGACCAATACAATGTTTTGACCATTATATTATTAAAAGCGCCCTTTTGGTATTGTATTCTCTTTCGACCATGATAACAGCGGCTCTATAAGATATCCACATATTATTCTTTCGTCATGATACCATCGAAACAAAATAATGACTTTACTTTACAGCTCAATAACGAATAAGACGTACGTCACAAAAATATCACAATGTTTTCACGCACATAGTCACGTGTTACCTTGAAATTACAGTGGTGTACATATATTTCTATGAATCTAAAACAGGATAATACTTTTTAAATTCTAGCGCATCAAATACGTTTCTTTCGAAGCAACATTTCTGTACTGGCTGACCAATACAATGTTTTGACCATTATATTATTAAAAGCGCCCTTTTGGTATTGTATTCTCTTTCGACCATGATAACAGCTGCTCTATAAGATATCCACATATTATTCTTTCGTCATGATACCATCGAGACAAAATAATGACGTTACTTTACAGCTCAATAACGAATAAGACGACTGTCACAAACATATCACAATGTTTTCACGCACATAGTCACGTGTTACCTTGAAATTACAGTGGTGTACATATATTTCTATGAATCTAAAACAGGATAATACTTTTTAAATTCTAGCGCATCAAATACGTTTCTTTCGAAGCAACATTTCTGTACTGGCTGACCAATACAATGTTTTGACCATTATATTATTAAAAGCGCCCTTTTGGTATTGTATTCTCTTTCGACCATGATAACAGCGGCTCTATAAGATATCCACATATTATTCTTTCGTCATGATACCATCGAAACAAAATAATGACGTTACTTTACAGCTCAATAACGAATAAGACGTACGTCACAAAAATATCACAATGTTTTCACGCACATAGTCACGTGTTACCTTGAAATTACAGTGGTGTACATATATTTCTATGAATCTAACACAGGATAATACTTTTTAAATTCTAGCGCATCAAATACGTTTCTTTCGAAGCAACATTTCTGTACTGGCTGACCAATACAATGTTTTGACCATTATATTATTAAAAGCGCCCTTTTGGTATTGTATTCTCTTTCGACCATGATAACAGCGGCTCTATAAGATATCCACATATTATTCTTTCGTCATGATACCATCGAAACAAAATAATGACGTTACTTTACAGCTCAATAACGAATAAGACGTACGTCACAAAAATATCACAATGTTTTCACGCACATAGTCACGTGTTACCTTGAAATTACAGTGGTGTACATATATTTCTATGAATCTAAAACAGGATAATACTTTTTAAATTCTAGCGCATCAAATACGTTTCTTTCGAAGCAACATTTCTGTACTGGCTGACCAATACAATGTTTTGACCATTATATTATTAAAAGCGCCCTTTTGGTATTGTATTCTCTTTCGACCATGATAACAGCTGCTCTATAAGATATCCACATATTATTCTTTCGTCATGATACCATCGAGACAAAATAATGACGTTACTTTACAGCTCAATAACGAATAAGACGACTGTCACAAACATATCACAATGTTTTCACGCACATAGTCACGTGTTACCTTGAAATTACAGTGGTGTACATATATTTCTATGAATCTAAAACAGGATAATACTTTTTAAATTCTAGCGCATCAAATACGTTTCTTTCGAAGCAACATTTCTGTACTGGCTGACCAATACAATGTTTTGACCATTATATTATTAAAAGCGCCCTTTTGGTATTGTATTCTCTTTCGACCATGATAACAGCGGCTCTATAAGATATCCACATATTATTCTTTCGTCATGATACCATCGAAACAAAATAATGACGTTACTTTACAGCTCAATAACGAATAAGACGTACGTCACAAAAATATCACAATGTTTTCACGCACATAGTCACGTGTTACCTTGAAATTACAGTGGTGTACATATATTTCTATGAATCTAACACAGGATAATACTTTTTAAATTCTAGCGCATCAAATACGTTTCTTTCGAAGCAACATTTCTGTACTGGCTGACCAATACAATGTTTTGACCATTATATTATTAAAAGCGCCCTTTTGGTATTGTATTCTCTTTCGACCATGATAACAGCGGCTCTATAAGATATCCACATATTATTCTTTCGTCATGATACTATCGAAACAAAATAATGACGTTACTTTACAGCTCAATAACGAATAAGACGTACGTCACAAAAATATCACAATGTTTTCACGCACATAGTCACGTGTTACCTTGAAATTACAGTGGTGTACATATATTTCTATGAATCTAAAACAGGATAATACTTTTTAAATTCTAGCGCATCAACTACGTTTCTTTCGAAGCAACATTTCTGTACTGGCTGACCAATACAATGTTTTGACCATTATATTATTAAAAGCGCCCTTTTGGTATTGTATTCTCTTTCGACCATGATAACAGCGGCTCTATAAGATATCCACATATTATTCTTTCGTCATGATACCATCGAGACAAAATAATGACGTTACTTTACAGCTCAATAACGAATAAGACGTACGTCACAAAAATATCACAATGTTTTCACGCACATAGTCACGTGTTACCTTGAAATTACAGTGGTGTACATATATTTCTATGAATCTAAAACAGGATAATACTTTTTAAATTCTAGCGCATCAAATACGTTTCTTTCGAAGCAACATTTCTGTACTGGCTGACCAATACAATGTTTTGACCATTATATTATTAAAAGCGCCCTTTTGGTATTGTATTCTCTTTCGACCATGATAACAGCTGCTCTATAAGATATCCACATATTATTCTTTCGTCATGATACCATCGAGACAAAATAATGACGTTACTTTACAGCTCAATAACGAATAAGACGACTGTCACAAACATATCACAATGTTTTCACGCACATAGTCACGTGTTACCTTGAAATTACAGTGGTGTACATATATTTCTATGAATCTAACACAGGATAATACTTTTTAAATTCTAGCGCATCAAATACGTTTCTTTCGAAGCAACATTTCTGTACTGGCTGACCAATACAATGTTTTGACCATTATATTATTAAAAGCGCCCTTTTGGTATTGTATTCTCTTTCGACCATGATAACAGCGGCTCTATAAGATATCCACATATTATTCTTTCGTCATGATACCATCGAGACAAAATAATGACGTTACTTTACAGCTCAATAACGAATAAGACGACTGTCACAAACATATCACAATGTTTTCACGCACATAGTCACGTGTTACCTTGAAATTACAGTGGTGTACATATATTTCTATGAATCTAACACAGGATAATACTTTTTAAATTCTAGCGCATCAAATACGTTTCTTTCGAAGCAACATTTCTGTACTGGCTGACCAATACAATGTTTTGACCATTATATTATTAAAAGCGCCCTTTTGGTATTGTATTCTCTTTCGACCATGATAACAGCGGCTCTATAAGATATCCACATATTATTCTTTCGTCATGATACCATCGAGACAAAATAATGACGTTACTTTACAGCTCAATAACGAATAAGACGTACGTCACAAAAATATCACAATGTTTTCACGCACATAGTCACGTGTTACCTTGAAATTACAGTGGTGTACATATATTTCTATGAATCTAAAACAGGATAATACTTTTTAAATTCTAGCGCATCAAATACGTTTCTTTCGAAGCAACATTTCTGTACTGGCTGACCAATACAATGTTTTGACCATTATATTATTAAAAGCGCCCTTTTGGTATTGTATTCTCTTTCGACCATGATAACAGCTGCTCTATAAGATATCCACATATTATTCTTTCGTCATGATACCATCGAGACAAAATAATGACGTTACTTTACAGCTCAATAACGAATAAGACGACTGTCACAAACATATCACAATGTTTTCACGCACATAGTCACGTGTTACCTTGAAATTACAGTGGTGTACATATATTTCTATGAATCTAAAACAGGATAATACTTTTTAAATTCTAGCGCATCAAATACGTTTCTTTCGAAGCAACATTTCTGTACTGGCTGACCAATACAATGTTTTGACCATTATATTATTAAAAGCGCCCTTTTGGTATTGTATTCTCTTTCGACCATGATAACAGCGGCTCTATAAGATATCCACATATTATTCTTTCGTCATGATACCATCGAAACAAAATAATGACGTTACTTTACAGCTCAATAACGAATAAGACGTACGTCACAAAAATATCACAATGTTTTCACGCACATAGTCACGTGTTACCTTGAAATTACAGTGGTGTACATATATTTCTATGAATCTAAAACAGGATAATACTTTTTAAATTCTAGCGCATCAAATACGTTTCTTTCGAAGCAACATTTCTGTACTGGCTGACCAATACAATGTTTTGACCATTATATTATTAAAAGCGCCCTTTTGGTATCGTATTCTCTTTCGACCATGATAACAGCGGCTCTATAAGATATCCACATATTATTCTTTCGTCATGATACCATCGAGACAAAATAATGACGTTACTTTACAGCTCAATAACGAATAAGACGACTGTCACAAACATATCACAATGTTTTCACGCACATAGTCACGTGTTACCTTGAAATTACAGTGGTGTACATATATTTCTATGAATCTAACACAGGATAATACTTTTTAAATTCTAGCGCATCAAATACGTTTCTTTCGAAGCAACATTTCTGTACTGGCTGACCAATACAATGTTTTGACCATTATATTATTAAAAGCGCCCTTTTGGTATTGTATTCTCTTTCGACCATGATAACAGCGGCTCTATAAGATATCCACATATTATTCTTTCGTCATGATACCATCGAGACAAAATAATGACGTTACTTTACAGCTCAATAACGAATAAGACGACTGTCACAAACATATCACAATGTTTTCACGCACATAGTCACGTGTTACCTTGAAATTACAGTGGTGTACATATATTTCTATGAATCTAACACAGGATAATACTTTTTAAATTCTAGCGCATCAAATACGTTTCTTTCGAAGCAACATTTCTGTACTGGCTGACCAATACAATGTTTTGACCATTATATTATTAAAAGCGCCCTTTTGGTATTGTATTCTCTTTCGACCATGATAACAGCGGCTCTATAAGATATCCACATATTATTCTTTCGTCATGATACCATCGAGACAAAATAATGACGTTACTTTACAGCTCAATAACGAATAAGACGACTGTCACAAACATATCACAATGTTTTCACGCACATAGTCACGTGTTACCTTGAAATTACAGTGGTGTACATATATTTCTATGAATCTAACACAGGATAATACTTTTTAAATTCTAGCGCATCAAATACGTTTCTTTCGAAGCAACATTTCTGTACTGGCTGACCAATACAATGTTTTGACCATTATATTATTAAAAGCGCCCTTTTGGTATTGTATTCTCTTTCGACCATGATAACAGCGGCTCTATAAGATATCCACATATTATTCTTTCGTCATGATACCATCGAGACAAAATAATGACGTTACTTTACAGCTCAATAACGAATAAGACGACTGTCACAAATATATCACAATGTTTTCACGCACATAGTCACGTGTTACCTTGAAATTACAGTGGTGTACATATATTTCTATGAATCTAACACAGGATAATACTTTTTAAATTCTAGCGCATCAAATACGTTTCTTTCGAAGCAACATTTCTGTACTGGCTGACCAATACAATGTTTTGACCATTATATTATTAAAAGCGCCCTTTTGGTATTGTATTCTCTTTCGACCATGATAACAGCGGCTCTATAAGATATCCACATATTATTCTTTCGTCATGATACCATCGAGACAAAATAATGACGTTACTTTACAGCTCAATAACGAATAAGACGTACGTCACAAAAATATCACAATGTTTTCACGCACATAGTCACGTGTTACCTTGAAATTACAGTGGTGTACATATATTTCTATGAATCTAAAACAGGATAATACTTTTTAAATTCTAGCGCATCAAATACGTTTCTTTCGAAGCAACATTTCTGTACTGGCTGACCAATACAATGTTTTGACCATTATATTATTAAAAGCGCCCTTTTGGTATTGTATTCTCTTTCGACCATGATAACAGCTGCTCTATAAGATATCCACATATTATTCTTTCGTCATGATACCATCGAGACAAAATAATAACGTTACTTTACAGCTCAATAACGAATAAGACGACTGTCACAAACATATCACAATGTTTTCACGCACATAGTCACGTGTTACCTTGAAATTACAGTGGTGTACATATATTTCTATGAATCTAAAACAGGATAATACTTTTTAAATTCTAGCGCATCAAATACGTTTCTTTCGAAGCAACATTTCTGTACTGGCTGACCAATACAATGTTTTGACCATTATATTATTAAAAGCGCCCTTTTGGTATTGTATTCTCTTTCGACCATGATAACAGCTGCTCTATAAGATATCCACATATTATTCTTTCGTCATGATACCATCGAGACAAAATAATGACGTTACTTTACAGCTCAATAACGAATAAGACGACTGTCACAAACATATCACAATGTTTTCACGCACATAGTCACGTGTTACCTTGAAATTACAGTGGTGTACATATATTTCTATGAATCTAAAACAGGATAATACTTTTTAAATTCTAGCGCATCAAATACGTTTCTTTCGAAGCAACATTTCTGTACTGGCTGACCAATACAATGTTTTGACCATTATATTATTAAAAGCGCCCTTTTGGTATTGTATTCTCTTTCGACCATGATAACAGCGGCTCTATAAGATATCCACATATTATTCTTTCGTCATGATACCATCGAAACAAAATAATGACGTTACTTTACAGCTCAATAACGAATAAGACGTACGTCACAAAAATATCACAATGTTTTCACGCACATAGTCACGTGTTACCTTGAAATTACAGTGGTGTACATATATTTCTATGAATCTAACACAGGATAATACTTTTTAAATTCTAGCGCATCAAATACGTTTCTTTCGAAGCAACATTTCTGTACTGGCTGACCAATACAATGTTTTGACCATTATATTATTAAAAGCGCCCTTTTGGTATTGTATTCTCTTTCGACCATGATAACAGCGGCTCTATAAGATATCCACATATTATTCTTTCGTCATGATACCATCGAAACAAAATAATGACGTTACTTTACAGCTCAATAACGAATAAGACGTACGTCACAAAAATATCACAATGTTTTCACGCACATAGTCACGTGTTACCTTGAAATTACAGTGGTGTACATATATTTCTATGAATCTAAAACAGGATAATACTTTTTAAATTCTAGCGCATCAAATACGTTTCTTTCGAAGCAACATTTCTGTACTGGCTGACCAATACAATGTTTTGACCATTATATTATTAAAAGCGCCCTTTTGGTATTGTATTCTCTTTCGACCATGATAACAGCTGCTCTATAAGATATCCACATATTATTCTTTCGTCATGATACCATCGAGACAAAATAATGACGTTACTTTACAGCTCAATAACGAATAAGACGACTGTCACAAACATATCACAATGTTTTCACGCACATAGTCACGTGTTACCTTGAAATTACAGTGGTGTACATATATTTCTATGAATCTAACACAGGATAATACTTTTTAAATTCTAGCGCATCAAATACGTTTCTTTCGAAGCAACATTTCTGTACTGGCTGACCAATACAATGTTTTGACCATTATATTATTAAAAGCGCCCTTTTGGTATTGTATTCTCTTTCGACCATGATAACAGCGGCTCTATAAGATATCCACATATTATTCTTTCGTCATGATACCATCGAAACAAAATAATGACGTTACTTTACAGCTCAATAACGAATAAGACGTACGTCACAAAAATATCACAATGTTTTCACGCACATAGTCACGTGTTACCTTGAAATTACAGTGGTGTACATATATTTCTATGAATCTAAAACAGGATAATACTTTTTAAATTCTAGCGCATCAACTACGTTTCTTTCGAAGCAACATTTCTGTACTGGCTGACCAATACAATGTTTTGACCATTATATTATTAAAAGCGCCCTTTTGGTATTGTATTCTCTTTCGACCATGATAACAGCGGCTCTATAAGATATCCACATATTATTCTTTCGTCATGATACCATCGAGACAAAATAATGACGTTACTTTACAGCTCAATAACGAATAAGACGTACGTCACAAAAATATCACAATGTTTTCACGCACATAGTCACGTGTTACCTTGAAATTACAGTGGTGTACATATATTTCTATGAATCTAAAACAGGATAATACTTTTTAAATTCTAGCGCATCAAATACGTTTCTTTCGAAGCAACATTTCTGTACTGGCTGACCAATACAATGTTTTGACCATTATATTATTAAAAGCGCCCTTTTGGTATTGTATTCTCTTTCGACCATGATAACAGCTGCTCTATAAGATATCCACATATTATTCTTTCGTCATGATACCATCGAGACAAAATAATGACGTTACTTTACAGCTCAATAACGAATAAGACGACTGTCACAAACATATCACAATGTTTTCACGCACATAGTCACGTGTTACCTTGAAATTACAGTGGTGTACATATATTTCTATGAATCTAACACAGGATAATACTTTTTAAATTCTAGCGCATCAAATACGTTTCTTTCGAAGCAACATTTCTGTACTGGCTGACCAATACAATGTTTTGACCATTATATTATTAAAAGCGCCCTTTTGGTATTGTATTCTCTTTCGACCATGATAACAGCGGCTCTATAAGATATCCACATATTATTCTTTCGTCATGATACCATCGAGACAAAATAATGACGTTACTTTACAGCTCAATAACGAATAAGACGACTGTCACAAACATATCACAATGTTTTCACGCACATAGTCACGTGTTACCTTGAAATTACAGTGGTGTACATATATTTCTATGAATCTAACACAGGATAATACTTTTTAAATTCTAGCGCATCAAATACGTTTCTTTCGAAGCAACATTTCTGTACTGGCTGACCAATACAATGTTTTGACCATTATATTATTAAAAGCGCCCTTTTGGTATTGTATTCTCTTTCGACCATGATAACAGCGGCTCTATAAGATATCCACATATTATTCTTTCGTCATGATACCATCGAGACAAAATAATGACGTTACTTTACAGCTCAATAACGAATAAGACGTACGTCACAAAAATATCACAATGTTTTCACGCACATAGTCACGTGTTACCTTGAAATTACAGTGGTGTACATATATTTCTATGAATCTAAAACAGGATAATACTTTTTAAATTCTAGCGCATCAAATACGTTTCTTTCGAAGCAACATTTCTGTACTGGCTGACCAATACAATGTTTTGACCATTATATTATTAAAAGCGCCCTTTTGGTATTGTATTCTCTTTCGACCATGATAACAGCTGCTCTATAAGATATCCACATATTATTCTTTCGTCATGATACCATCGAGACAAAATAATGACGTTACTTTACAGCTCAATAACGAATAAGACGACTGTCACAAACATATCACAATGTTTTCACGCACATAGTCACGTGTTACCTTGAAATTACAGTGGTGTACATATATTTCTATGAATCTAAAACAGGATAATACTTTTTAAATTCTAGCGCATCAAATACGTTTCTTTCGAAGCAACATTTCTGTACTGGCTGACCAATACAATGTTTTGACCATTATATTATTAAAAGCGCCCTTTTGGTATTGTATTCTCTTTCGACCATGATAACAGCGGCTCTATAAGATATCCACATATTATTCTTTCGTCATGATACCATCGAAACAAAATAATGACGTTACTTTACAGCTCAATAACGAATAAGACGTACGTCACAAAAATATCACAATGTTTTCACGCACATAGTCACGTGTTACCTTGAAATTACAGTGGTGTACATATATTTCTATGAATCTAAAACAGGATAATACTTTTTAAATTCTAGCGCATCAAATACGTTTCTTTCGAAGCAACATTTCTGTACTGGCTGACCAATACAATGTTTTGACCATTATATTATTAAAAGCGCCCTTTTGGTATTGTATTCTCTTTCGACCATGATAACAGCGGCTCTATAAGATATCCACATATTATTCTTTCGTCATGATACCATCGAGACAAAATAATGACGTTACTTTACAGCTCAATAACGAATAAGACGACTGTCACAAACATATCACAATGTTTTCACGCACATAGTCACGTGTTACCTTGAAATTACAGTGGTGTACATATATTTCTATGAATCTAAAACAGGATAATACTTTTTAAATTCTAGCGCATCAAATACGTTTCTTTCGAAGCAACATTTCTGTACTGGCTGACCAATACAATGTTTTGACCATTATATTATTAAAAGCGCCCTTTTGGTATTGTATTCTCTTTCGACCATGATAACAGCGGCTCTATAAGATATCCACATATTATTCTTTCGTCATGATACCATCGAGACAAAATAATGACGTTACTTTACAGCTCAATAACGAATAAGACGACTGTCACAAACATATCACAATGTTTTCACGCACATAATCACGTGTTACCTTGAAATTACAGTGGTGTACATATATTTCTATGAATCTAACACAGGATAATACTTTTTAAATTCTAGCGCATCAAATACGTTTCTTTCGAAGCAACATTTCTGTACTGGCTGACCAATACAATGTTTTGACCATTATATTATTAAAAGCGCCCTTTTGGTATTGTATTCTCTTTCGACCATGATAACAGCGGCTCTATAAGATATCCACATATTATTCTTTCGTCATGATACCATCGAGACAAAATAATGACGTTACTTTACAGCTCAATAACGAATAAGACGTACGTCACAAAAATATCACAATGTTTTCACGCACATAGTCACGTGTTACCTTGAAATTACAGTGGTGTACATATATTTCTATGAATCTAAAACAGGATAATACTTTTTAAATTCTAGCGCATCAAATACGTTTCTTTCGAAGCAACATTTCTGTACTGGCTGACCAATACAATGTTTTGACCATTATATTATTAAAAGCGCCCTTTTGGTATTGTATTCTCTTTCGACCATGATAACAGCTGCTCTATAAGATATCCACATATTATTCTTTCGTCATGATACCATCGAGACAAAATAATGACGTTACTTTACAGCTCAATAACGAATAAGACGACTGTCACAAACATATCACAATGTTTTCACGCACATAGTCACGTGTTACCTTGAAATTACAGTGGTGTACATATATTTCTATGAATCTAACACAGGATAATACTTTTTAAATTCTAGCGCATCAAATACGTTTCTTTCGAAGCAACATTTCTGTACTGGCTGACCAATACAATGTTTTGACCATTATATTATTAAAAGCGCCCTTTTGGTATTGTATTCTCTTTCGACCATGATAACAGCGGCTCTATAAGATATCCACATATTATTCTTTCGTCATGATACCATCGAGACAAAATAATGACGTTACTTTACAGCTCAATAACGAATAAGACGACTGTCACAAACATATCACAATGTTTTCACGCACATAGTCACGTGTTACCTTGAAATTACAGTGGTGTACATATATTTCTATGAATCTAACACAGGATAATACTTTTTAAATTCTAGCGCATCAAATACGTTTCTTTCGAAGCAACATTTCTGTACTGGCTGACCAATACAATGTTTTGACCATTATATTATTAAAAGCGCCCTTTTGTATTGTATTCTCTTTCGACCATGATAACAGCGGCTCTATAAGATATCCACATATTATTCTTTCGTCATGATACCATCGAGACAAAATAATGACGTTACTTTACAGCTCAATAACGAATAAGACGTACGTCACAAAAATATCACAATGTTTTCACGCACATAGTCACGTGTTACCTTGAAATTACAGTGGTGTACATATATTTCTATGAATCTAAAACAGGATAATACTTTTTAAATTCTAGCGCATCAAATACGTTTCTTTCGAAGCAACATTTCTGTACTGGCTGACCAATACAATGTTTTGACCATTATATTATTAAAAGCGCCCTTTTGGTATTGTATTCTCTTTCGACCATGATAACAGCTGCTCTATAAGATATCCACATATTATTCTTTCGTCATGATACCATCGAGACAAAATAATGACGTTACTTTACAGCTCAATAACGAATAAGACGACTGTCACAAACATATCACAATGTTTTCACGCACATAGTCACGTGTTACCTTGAAATTACAGTGGTGTACATATATTTCTATGAATCTAACACAGGATAATACTTTTTAAATTCTAGCGCATCAAATACGTTTCTTTCGAAGCAACATTTCTGTACTGGCTGACCAATACAATGTTTTGACCATTATATTATTAAAAGCGCCCTTTTGGTATTGTATTCTCTTTCGACCATGATAACAGCGGCTCTATAAGATATCCACATATTATTCTTTCGTCATGATACCATCGAGACAAAATAATGACGTTACTTTACAGCTCAATAACGAATAAGACGACTGTCACAAACATATCACAATGTTTTCACGCACATAGTCACGTGTTACCTTGAAATTACAGTGGTGTACATATATTTCTATGAATCTAACACAGGATAATACTTTTTAAATTCTAGCGCATCAAATACGTTTCTTTCGAAGCAACATTTCTGTACTGGCTGACCAATACAATGTTTTGACCATTATATTATTAAAAGCGCCCTTTTGGTATTGTATTCTCTTTCGACCATGATAACAGCTGCTCTATAAGATATCCACATATTATTCTTTCGTCATGATACCATCGAGACAAAATAATGACGTTACTTTACAGCTCAATAACGAATAAGACGACTGTCACAAACATATCACAATGTTTTCACGCACATAGTCACGTGTTACCTTGAAATTACAGTGGTGTACATATATTTCTATGAATCTAACACAGGATAATACTTTTTAAATTCTAGCGCATCAAATACGTTTCTTTCGAAGCAACATTTCTGTACTGGCTGACCAATACAATGTTTTGACCATTATATTATTAAAAGCGCCCTTTTGGTATTGTATTCTCTTTCGACCATGATAACAGCGGCTCTATAAGATATCCACATATTATTCTTTCGTCATGATACCATCGAGACAAAATAATGACGTTACTTTACAGCTCAATAACGAATAAGACGACTGTCACAAACATATCACAATGTTTTCACGCACATAGTCACGTGTTACCTTGAAATTACAGTGGTGTACATATATTTCTATGAATCTAACACAGGATAATACTTTTTAAATTCTAGCGCATCAAATACGTTTCTTTCGAAGCAACATTTCTGTACTGGCTGACCAATACAATGTTTTGACCATTATATTATTAAAAGCGCCCTTTTGGTATTGTATTCTCTTTCGACCATGATAACAGCGGCTCTATAAGATATCCACATATTATTCTTTCGTCATGATACCATCGAGACAAAATAATGACGTTACTTTACAGCTCAATAACGAATAAGACGTACGTCACAAAAATATCACGATGTTTTCACGCACATAGTCACGTGTTACCTTGAAATTACAGTGGTGTACATATATTTCTATGAATCTAAAACAGGATAATACTTTTTAAATTCTAGCGCATCAAATACGTTTCTTTCGAAGCAACATTTCTGTACTGGCTGACCAATACAATGTTTTGACCATTATATTATTAAAAGCGCCCTTTTGGTATTGTATTCTCTTTCGACCATGATAACAGCTGCTCTATAAGATATCCACATATTATTCTTTCGTCATGATACCATCGAGACAAAATAATGACGTTACTTTACAGCTCAATAACGAATAAGACGACTGTCACAAACATATCACAATGTTTTCACGCACATAGTCACGTGTTACCTTGAAATTACAGTGGTGTACATATATTTCTATGAATCTAAAACAGGATAATACTTTTTAAATTCTAGCGCATCAAATACGTTTCTTTCGAAGCAACATTTCTGTACTGGCTGACCAATACAATGTTTTGACCATTATATTATTAAAAGCGCCCTTTTGGTATTGTATTCTCTTTCGACCATGATAACAGCGGCTCTATAAGATATCCACATATTATTCTTTCGTCATGATACCATCGAAACAAAATAATGACGTTACTTTACAGCTCAATAACGAATAAGACGTACGTCACAAAAATATCACAATGTTTTCACGCACATAGTCACGTGTTACCTTGAAATTACAGTGGTGTACATATATTTCTATGAATCTAAAACAGGATAATACTTTTTAAATTCTAGCGCATCAAATACGTTTCTTTCGAAGCAACATTTCTGTACTGGCTGACCAATACAATGTTTTGAACATTATATTATTAAAAGCGCCATTTTAGTATTATATTCTCCTTCGCCCATGATAACAGTGGCTCTATAAGATATCCACATATTATTCTTTTATCATGATACCATCGAAACAAAAAATATATATGCGAGTTTTCAGACATAGAAGAAATAAATTTTTTATTATGAAAAGTCACTTTTATAGATGTAATACATTTTAAATAACTGGAATAGTTTTGAAAATTCTTTTCAATACATACCCGCCACTGCTCAGGTGCACACTTTTTTTATAAAACTAATGCCCTTAGCCATGCACTGTAATATACATGTTGTTTCATTTGTTTAGTTTAAATTAATACGTATGCGTTTGTGCTACAGTGCTATCTTTTGGAGAATTTTTCTGTACTAGAACATTTATATAGAAATGAATAGCATATCATTAAAACAGGTATTCAAGTGTTAATGTCTGTATATTTAATATTTATTCTTCATATTACCAATTTGTACACTCAGACATTACCTAAAAAAACATGGTTAAAAATTCCATAAACACAGTCCTTCATTTCTAAAAATGTAAAAATGTTTCACATAAAACTGCCACCATTACACAAAAACGCTTTCACTCCAGCTGGAGCAACCACAGTTTCAACCCTCAAGCATCCGTCTCTTCGCTATATCTCTGACTGAGGGTTGAAGACGTAAAGGGAATTCTTCAACCCCCAGTTACTAACCAGGTAACAATACATTTCTTAACTTAATTTGAAAACTAGTATTTTGTGGCCATTCACAACACTGTTTACTATATCATTATAATACATTAATTTAAATAGCATACTCACACAGCAACAATTATGGATATGAAGCATAATTCCTTTTATCGAATTAAGGATAGAATTATAGTGATCACTTAGTACTAATAGAAAAAATCACACACACACTAGATATCATCAATTGATTCAGGACAAGATAAGGTCTTTCACCGAGCACAGGATATAAGCGCCCACTGTTGATGGATCAAATACAAAATTGAATCAGAATCTATTTATTAGGATGGATCAAATGAAAACGGAACAGGAGCCACAGAATGAAATTATGTAGTTTATTTTAAATAAAATCTCCAAAGCTACACAAGAATCTGTCCCACTGTTTCACCAAGTAATGAAAACCTTGCTCACAGAAGTCCTTTGGCTGAAATAGGAACCAGTTTCAAACATTATCCCTGACTTCGCTGCCCGAGTGAAAACACCAACCCTTCAATGCCTTTTTCAGCGAACCAAAGATTGGAAATTCCTATAACGAATGATCTAGGCAATACGGTTGGTATTCCAACACTGTTCACCTAAACTTCACCAGATTCCTGCGCAAGTGCTTGTGTCCGTCCTGCACACTAGTCAATAACAGTGTATGTTCTTCATACACTGTCTTTATTCGTCGATGCACTTGGCAAAATCCAACTCGTTCTGCTACTAAATAAGAATGACACTGCATTGTCCCTTTTTACACGCAAAAATTCCAAACATGCAGATGAATAAGAACAAAAACCGATTGCGCTCCAGACGATACTGTTGGCCGAGCGCCAGCGCATATCACGTGCTTCTGCGTGACTATCTAGTTCAAGTCCATTTCCGCAGTAGGATTTGTCTACCTTACTTATCGGTTTGCCTCTACACAAAGTTTCACAACTCTCATACAAAAATAAACTAAATTATAACCATTATTCCATTTCCATTTGATCCACCCTTATATGTCAAGGTCTAATAGAGTATGAAGTTTGATGAAATTCTTTGTATTAGTTTTTATAATATAACCAACTTGAAAAATACAGCAAAGCAGTGCCAACTCTTGAGTGATATACACTCAAATCTTATCAGCAACAATGTATGTCAATGTCAAACATAAAACGAAGTTTGATAAAATTCCGTGAATTACTTCTTGAGATATAGCTATTTTGCAAAGAGTGAAACCGAAGAACACGAAGAAGAACTTAAGAACATGACTTTTCAATAATAAAAATTTTACAGTATTATATTCAATGTTTATTTCGTAATATTTTTTATTTTATTTTTATAAACAGGGAAAGACTTTATGACCACCCTGTATTATTTATTATCTTTGGTGGAGAAACCAAATGCGACATATGTTTAATTACGAAAACAGCGGTCTGCTGCAACATTGAAACGTCAAAGCGATACGAATGAAATCCCGATTACTAATGTTATCGTGACTTCGGTGGTAGTTATACGTAATCGCCATACAACTTGTTTGGGGTTGTGTACCTATAACGTTATCAATTAAGGGGCAGGGGGAGACCGGCATTTAATATCTAAGATATATTTACAGGTAGGGGGAAAGCATCTTCTTTTTTTTTTTGTAACTGTTTCTATACATAAAAATTGTTTGATTTTTTTTTAGTCTTACCTATTTTTAGGAAAATACAAAAGTTACCAAATATTCAAAATTATTCTTAATGCCATTAAATAATTTTAAAATCTTCCCTTTTCAAAATATGGAATACCATGACGTTTGGCATGCCTCTTCTTCTGCCATATGTGCATAGTTATTATTCTCTGGTGGGGAAATCAAATGCGACATATGTTTGAAATAATACTTGTTATACTTACTAGTAAAGAAATAGAAAGAATGTTGTCCACCTTTTTTGTTGATAAGAAGTTTTGTTTTCACAGGGCAAGTGCAAGAAGACAGTCATTAATATTATTACTGTTGAATATATTATGTAACAATAAGCTATTTATAAATAGTAACTACAGGGTGGCTAGTGGTCAGGGAAAATTACAGTAAAAAAAAGTGATAAACACCAGTATATTCTTATAGAAAAATTTCTGTTGATTATTCGATCAAGTAATCAATTTGAATTTTTCTATAAGAATATATTGGAAATTACAATTTTTTTTTTTACTTTATTTTTCCCTTACCACTAGCCACCCTGAACTATCTCTTTTAGGTGTTATTTGATATAAAGTTTATTCATGTATAATTCTGATATTTTATTGACGTCTTCTCTTCATTTCAGTCTATAAAGGATGCGAATAATAAATGTATAACCATATCTGTAAATCACTGCAAACGTATCGAAAGCAAAAAAAAAACAAGAAAGAAATTGGAAAAATAACAAGAATTTTTAGACATGAATATAGATATCATTAAGGGAAGTGGGCGGGCGGGGATAGGGCGTTAGAGGAATGATACGTATGATATCGTAAGGGGGGAGGGGGTCCGAAAATTACCAAAATGTTGATAACGCTATATATGTAGAGTCACTTTTCGCTATTCAGCGGGCAGAGCAATGATGACATGTCCACACAATCAAATGTTGGGCCGGCCGACGAACATTACCTACTTTTTCATAGCAAGTGCATACATAAAAACAGCTTGTATGAGATGGCTATTTGAAAAATGTCATTGCCTCTCGGACATTAATCACGTCTTAAATAGAAATATCTGAGACCTGTATTAATTTAGAAAAAAGAAACCTTGTACATGCACACGTTCATTGCTAATTCAGTAGCTGTACTATACCACTTGTCACGCACGTGAGGGACGTATAGTACCCGTATTACCCTGGGTTTTTCCATTTCTCACTCGCTACATAGCAACTCGTTGATGGCGTCGTTGGAATGGGTATTGAACAAGCTTTTCAACGTGATGTTGCGCCGACCGGTAGCTATTTGTGTTGCTTTTCAGTGAATTTATTTTACTTTTTTCGTTTGTTATTGGGGGGGGGGGGGGGGGAATATGGAGAGTAAAAAAAATAATCATTTTGCTGGTAAAATAAAAGTTAACTGATGAAGAAAATGTAAAAAGCGAGTTGCGCCAAGAGGGAAGAACTCGGATAATCAGTAAGCGCAATAGAAAAGTTAAAATGGGCAAATTAATGTTTCATTATTTTAAACTTCAATCCAAATAAAATAGGTTTTTTAATGCGTTGCAAATATTTCCTAAGGAATAATTATATATAAAATTTTGCAATTGTGCATGCGATGAAAATTATTTTTAGAACGTAGAATTCATAAATATATTCATTCGAGAAGATGGAACTAATTCCCATAAAAATGCTTTTTGCTTTAAAATGAAAGTAACACATATAGCAGATTAATACATATTAAAAATATACATTGATAATTTTATGCAAATTGATAATATTGCTTCGTTGCATATCTCCTATTTGCTATGTGAAGTAGGTGCTAGTTTATGTGTTTTTGTGTTTGTGTTTTTATCTCTTTTTTTTTGTTTGCGCTGGAGGGAGATTGATTTATATCTGACTGCATTGCAATCTTCAAAAAAAAGGTTTATTTAGGCGTATAGAGTAACTGTGATAGTTTTCAATGCTTTTAAATTTTTAAGTTACCTTTCTTTTATAAGTTCTACAAAATCTTCCTTTTGTATTTATCTGCATTACCATAAGCACCTATCATCTAACTGTCACGATTTGTAAGATTATTAGTTAAGGTTAGACGTTAATGTGCATGTAATTGTCGATTACCAGTCCTTTCAAAACCAATATAATCAGGATTTCAACTAGCCCGGAACAACTAAAATTCCTCAAAAGATTTCGATATTATCCCATAATTTTTCTTTTCAAAAAAATAATGTACATGTATACATGCACACATTTTAAAGTGCAACGATTTTCAGATATGTCCACAAACTATGAGATATGGAAACATTGATGACAACTTGGTCAATAGCATTGAAATGAAGATTTATTAACAAAATAATTTAAATTGAATGAAATAAAATGACGGTTAAAGAAATTCGTAACTTCAAAGCTCTGTAAAGAGACACTAAGTAGATTTGATTTTTATTTATACGAGGTGTTTTCAAAAAGTAAATATACATCTCAGACACCAGGAAAGAAAAAGTTGTTAAAAAAAGTGTATTTAATTTCAAAGAGAATTAAATTATTACATAAAATCCTATTATTTAATAGATAATAATTGTGGCGGCAGAAGTTTTGATTGACTTTCAAGACGAAAAATCGTAAATAATTTCCTTTCAATGTCTATTTAATTAGTTAATTTTTTTTTAATTGGTAAAATAAACTGTTTACCTAATTTATTTTGTCTAGTTGTAAAATTTTATTATTTTGCCAATAAACTAACTTATTAACCCTTTAACGGATAAAGCACTTTTCAATTGCTAAAATGTTGAAATAAATGATTTGACACCGGAAATTATGAACAAATTTATTTGTATATAATAAAAAAGCGATATCTCACATGCAAAACAAATGGAAAACATTTCTATTAAAATTCTGCTGTCAGTGTTGAATTACGTAATTAAAGTTTTGTGGTTTCATAGGGAAACCAATGTCCGTTAAAGGGTTTTAAAGTATAATTGAAATGATAGACTCACCTTTGTTTACTATCTAAATACGAAAACATTCATGAAAATTATTTATTAAAATTTAAAATAGGTGTTTGATGAAAATATATAGAAAAAGGTTTTTAAAAAACTTTAAAACCCTAGATGTTGAAAGTACAAAAACTCTCTCCGAGCGCTTTCGGTCCAAGCTATTGTCAAGAAAGAAAAAATCAGCGGAGAGAAAAGTTCGATGTTCACCGATACTAGATGCTAGACGATAGGAAACTCCTTAACAATTTGTTTTTGTAGGTTGACAAAACCACTATTAGCGGTAGAGAGAGATTTGGTCTCCCGAGGGTTGAGCTTTTTTCACGTTTCCTCCTCACTAAAAGTGGTTTTCGTCTACCTACAAAAAATTGTAAGAAGTTTCTTGTCGTCTCTCGTCTAGTTTCGGTCAACATCAAACTTTTTTCTCCTTGATAATGGCTTGGATTTCAGCCGAAAGTGCTCGCACAGAATTTTTGTACTGTTAAAATCTAGGGTTTTAAATGTTTTTTTAAAACCTTTTTGTATATATTTTCATCAAACAACTAATTTACTAAATTTTAATGAATCATTTTCATGAATGTTTTCATATTTTATGTTTATTATTTTGTTTTCAATTTTATCTTTATTGAACATTTTGTTTTTTCCCAGAAGTTACACTAACTGACATTATAATGCACGAAAGTGGCGAAATTTTGTTTCGTTTTGACCAATGAATATACACCATGCGCATTTATATATTATAAATTATATATTTATAGTTATTATATCTATATAATTTGTTTGAGTCCCAACTATTTATTTAATATTCTTCATTCAAATCTTTTTAAGATTTAAATAAAAAATTATACAATTGTACTGTCTCTCTGGTATGTTTATGAATTCGGTTTGCCTGTCTTTTTGTCCGTCCGTCCGTGCTATAACTCTCCTAAATATACTCGGAATGCCCTAAAATATTTATATGTTATTAACGCTTACTATAGCATGATCCCTATTGAAAATGAAGTGTGTAGCGTTTATAGTTTATGTACAGTGCCAGTCAAAGGTATCCCGTTGCATAACAGTCAATGAGAAAAGTGCATTTTGATGATGTTACGCCATTTAAAACATGACGAAATTGATATGAAATTATGAAGCGAACTAAAACATCTTTCTGGTAAAGTATAGGTTGTAAAGACTATATTATTTATTTATAGGGTCATACGAAAGAATTCTGTTGTGCAATGTTCTATGGGAAAAAATCGTTTGCAGCGTAATTTAATGATATTTCACTATTTCAAAAATAATGACATTTATATCCATTACTGGGGTGAACTATAAATTGCTCACTGAAAAGTATGGTGTGCATTGCGTTTATCGTTCTTTTACAGGGACACACAAAATAATTTGATATCAGTCTTAATGCGATAAGTACAGTCTATGTGTGAAAAGTACGTTTTCAATTTTGCTTTGCGTTTTTAAGTTTAAATAAATTTTTTCATAGTACCTGGCGTCTATAAATTATGTTGATCATATACAAGGCTATACAAAAGAATTTGTATATAGTACTGACTATGGGAGTGATTTGGTTAAGGGTATTTTTAATTATGTTACGCACTTTCCTGCTGAAGTATATTTATTAGATTTATATATTTATTAGAGCATATTTATTAGAAGTTTCTGGAATATAATTAAATTCATATACAGGGCTACGCAAATGACTGGAAGTAAGTTTTAAGTTGCCTTATGCGTTTTTTATCGGAATTAAAGTTCAGATTAATATGTGCTGTGTACAAAGTCTTTAAATAATATACAAGGTTGTACAAAGGATTTCGAATGCATTTCCATCGAGTGGCAAAAATTGCCTGATGTGAATTCTCTAATTGGACTAAATTTTATGATGCTATGTAGTATATATTCAAATCTATAGATCATATACAGAGCTGCACAAAATAATTCGACTACTTTTTTTGACTGTGGAAGGTAATTGCTAAAACTGGCTTTAAAGTTGCCTTATGCGTTTTTTATCGGAATTAAAGTTCAGATTAATATGTGCTGTGTACAAAGTCTTTAAATAATATACAAGGTTGTACAAAGGATTTCGAATGCATTTCCATCGAGTGGCAAAAATTGCCTGATGTGAATTCTCTAATTGGACTAAATTTTATGATGCTATGTAGTATATATTCAAATCTATAGATCATATACAGAGCTGCACAAAATAATTCGACTACTTTTTTTGACTGTGGAAGGTAATTGCTAAAACTGGCTTTTTAAAAGTGTTGTTTCCTAAACTTTTACTACATATCTTCCTTTACCTTATTTAACGTTGAAGTGTTGTTAAAGTTTTCTGGATGTGTTGGAAAGTGTTTCATAATCTATTCTTGACGCATAATATTTCGTTCTTGATTCTCTTCCTGGACATATCTGTCATTCATTATCCAGGCAACTAGCTGTAAGGATTTATATTCCGTGAAAATATTATTTTATATTTCTGACCAGAAAAATTAATAAGAAAGATAATAAAATAAGTTTTCTCCACTATACAGAGTTATTCCATTCCTTATTATTATTTCGTTCATGTAACATAGCTTTGAAACAAGCTATGTGTGTGAGAAGAGTAGAACAATATAAAAAGATTTTTTGTACAAAGTTACAGTTGACTTAGAAAATTTGATTTTTTCATCTACATTGAATAGATTAAAATAGAGTTTACGAATAAAATTAAATAAACGCATAATTCAAATTAAATAAAGAAATGGTTTAGTTGTAAATTCATGCATGTTTTAATATGTAAGGTGACCTAATAGTTTTATATTTTGCCTATTAGTATAATACATATACTGAATAACTAGTAAATCTGCAGATCAGGAGCCTCAACGTCAGCTCTAAAAGTCATTGTTTTATAATTTCAATTTTCATATTATTTAGCATCTTACAATTCGCAAATTAATGTTTTTTTGTTAGATACATATTTATAAGCATATAAAATACTTCAGAGGTTTCAGAAATTAGAAACGTTAAATTAAACGCGATTTATGGAATGATATTCGGAAATTCTTATAAACTCCTTTTTCTTGTTATTTTGTTTAGATAAAAAAAATGCATTTCTTACTTTGATATTCTTTCAAATATGGTTGCTAAGCAACTAATAAAATAAAGAGGAAAAAAAAGAAATCCATTTTAAAATTTGTGAAAAATACGAAAATAAAATGATTTATATTTCCCGAACAGTTGCACAAAATTTTCCAATAATTTAAACAATTAATTTCTAAATTCTAATAGATGTATCGGTAAATTTTCAAGGCTATTGCATATATTTAAGACCTCCATATCGAAAATTTAGTATCCTTTATTTACGTTTAAATCCATTATTCAAATATGTGATTTTCATTTCCGTTAAAAATGAAATTTGGAAATCGTCTGCGTTCCCATAGGAAAGCA
Organism: Maratus michaelseni; assembly: GCA_963931845.1. Lineage (NCBI taxonomy): Eukaryota > Metazoa > Arthropoda > Arachnida > Araneae > Salticidae > Maratus > Maratus michaelseni. The sequence continues at coordinate 109,760,059 of OZ007598.1, read as the reverse complement.
TTATGACTTAAAACGAAATGTTCTATATTTTTCGAACGAATGAACCAAATTTAACTAAAAACTATTAGGCATAAATCCGAGAGCCTCAACAACATACCCACCAAAAATGAACTTAATCGGGCGCTTTTTACGGCAGTTATCGCGGAACAGACAGACAAACAGACGGAAACAAAAAACTTTTCGTGTTTCCACAGTGAGCCTTAACTGGCGTTTCGGCAAATATATGCCGAATAACAAGGTATAAATAAATTTCCAGCATTTGGCAGCATCGAGATAATTCCATATATGGATACGCTTCCATGAAATCATAATTATAAATGGTTTTTAACCCTTTACAGAACATAAACTTTTCAAATTTAATTTCCTCTGGGTCCAAGCCAGTTTTCATACGTAGTGAAATTACGCAATAAATATTTTTACATAAAATATAAAAATATTTAGTTTTTCGTGACAATTTATTGATATATTTACGACGTATTAAAGTAATGAAATAATATAAATTTATTATTATTTCAATCTATAATACATTAACTGGTGCTAAGGGTACAAATATCCCAATAAAATTCAATTTCACGTCTCCCTCCTGGAACTTTTCGATTCGAACATACTACACAATTTGTTCTAGTCCTCCTGAGAATGATGTGAAGTTCATCATCTACAGATTGCAATATTTGTTCAGCATTAACTTATTCTCGACGTTCTTTCGACATTTGCAGGTCAGTTACTTACTGGAAAACTTGCACTTTTTTAATTTTGTTATCTGAAATTGCTTACCGTTCTTCTTTCGAATACAACAACAATATAGAACTAAGTAAATATATCAAAATTCATAAAAAACAATAAAATAATTTTGCCCCATTATACGCAGCATTCAACCTAATGAGTAAAAGTACCATGCACGCGTGTATTGCGTCATGGGGTTGTTAAGGGTTAAAATATCAAACCAGAACAACAACCGGACTGAAAATGGAAGTAGCTGCAATGGTCTGAATCACATATGAAAGTTGATACTTAAAAATATTTTTTCTAATGACGAAATTCCGACAGTATTTAGATGACGTATGATTAAGTGATTCGCAATCTGCAAATCGCATTGATTGTGCTGTCAGACTAAGCTTTTTGTGGTGATAAATGCAAATGTAAAAAATATTGCACACAGTACAACAGCCAGATGTGTCTGTGCTGCTGTTTGTTAGTATCATATGAGGGGGTTAGAATGATAGTGGAATAAGTCGATATATTTAGTAATTTGAGAAATAAAGGGTTTTGTGAAACTTGTGGTATTGCTGTTGCTTTAAGTGCTCCAACTTATTTTGCTCTCTAACTACTCCCTAAGTGAATTATGATTTATTTGACTGTCGCACTGAAAAGAAATTAATACACGTTTAGTGAAAATATGAATATCTAGATTTAAAAAAATGTTGACTTACTCCACTGTTAATAGAAAGACTGCAGGCAAAATTAAAAAAAATCTCGATGCTATCTAGAAAACTACGAAAAATATCGAAAGAAAGTTAGTAACAAAGCGTAGAACGTCCCCGATTTGGACCTCAATTTAGTATGAAATGACGTCTCACATGTAAAAATAAACTTTATTAGAAATCCTAAAATGTTGATTTTTCGATAACTCATCACCGGTTTCAATAAGCCAGTAATAATTTGTAGAAGTGTGGCATTATAAGGTAGATGCATATTCACTAATACATCTAACACATATAAACAAGGTGTAATTTATTAATTTAAAACTACTTTTTGTTTGCTGAGTTAAAAAATGTCTTCCCAATATAAAATAAGAGAAAATGCAGCAAAGTTTCAAGCAGCCAGAATGAGTACGTCTCAAACTTTGCTATACCACAAAAACTATGCTGATAGATGCAAGTTTCTTTAAGTCTAAATTTCCAAAAATCATTTTTCCATTACTTTATACCAGAGCTGTCCAACGCAGCGCCCTTTGAAGATTTGCATGATGCCCTTTCGAAGGTTCCCTGATACTAGCTTTTTCTAAAAATAAAAATCCATTATAAAGTATGCATTATTTAAAATAAATAATATTTGCATGTTTCTTTTTTATTTTTATAGGCAAGATTAAGATTTTTAGCTCTTTCCACAACAAAAATTGTTCTTACTGAGCCCCACTCCTCCCTCTCAGAATTATTAAATTAAAAATTTACTATAATTTTATGTTGTTTTGTTTTTCTAATTAATTTTACACGGAGTTTCTGAATCTTAGGCCCCTTGTGGCTATTAGTGTAAGCCATATGTGTATCGATACCGCTACTATTGTGAGATAATATTGCATATGTGTGAATACTTGCGCCCTGCACTGTTTGCTACCAGCTGTTGTACGCCATTGTTGCTTACTGAAAGGTTGGACACGCCTACATTATGCCACTTGGATTCTGTCCGCCTCCAAGAGAAAACATTTGTAACAGACACTAAACAAATACGACATAGTCTTTTTTTTTAATTTGTCTTTTAAAGAAAAAGGTCTATATATTAAATAATTTCCGCTCTTAGACCCTGAAACGTGTATATACTTTGTGACCCTGTGAAGGAACTCTAAGCTCTTTGCATATAATTTTCAAAAAGGAAATTTCCAAAAAGACCCTTAATAACATAATATCAATCTCGTAACAATGAAAGCAAAATTAAGAAAGATAGATGGCGGCCATGTTTAACCTTCTCACCGCCGCGACCTGATATATCCGTTCACTATGCTGTAGGTTTCACAGCAATACAAGGTTTGTTTAAATTAATATAATTCTACAAATATAATGTATTTTTAAAATATCAAGTAATGATTGATACTCTCAAGGATTATACTTATCTACGTAATTAAGTTTTTTATCTCAAGTTTGAAAATTCAGATTTTTTAAGCATTTTAAAAAAATTACAGAGAAAACAACATTACATATTTGCTCTTTTGCTCGGGAGTCAGGAGTCAGGGGTTTCTCCTGTATAATTAAATAATTATTAAATTAATCACGATTGCATTGATATAATGATTACGTAAATCATGAAAAATCTTTAAAAGAGTTAATTCTGTTTTAATGCCAATCATTATAAAAATAATTATGATTCACAATGATTTTTTATTATTGAAATATTTTTTTAGGATTCTCAAATATTAAAAATTTAATTGACTAATCAATCGATTAAGTCCTAACCTGGAATAAGAAGATGTAAGAAATTGTTGTATTTTTTATTATAGTGTATAATTAGATTTTTAATAATTATTTTAGATTCGTCGCTATCATTAATAAAGCAGCTGTAACAGAAAATATGAGAACGGATGAAGGATTTAGAAGTACTTTAATAAATATGTGAAACAGCACTTATTTTACATTATTTATAAAGTACTTCTAATATATCAAATAATACTCAAATATATTATTGTAGGAGAAAGGCGGTAACAATTTGTAGCTCTGCATACACAGATTTTATAACCCGAGAGATAGCCGGTAATTTGGAGCAGGTAATTCTTAAAAATGAAAGTTAGTAGTAGTATAGTATTTCTACCTTACTGCATAAGGAAATAATTTATCTGCCAGTTAGCTGGTGGTGTATTCACGACTTACAAAAATCGCAAGAAGCAACTTTTTTATGCAAACAAAAAAAATCTTGATAAAAGCTACAATTTACATATATAAAAAATTTATATATATATATTTTTATATTTTTAAATTTTAATAATTTTTAAATATATCTATATATATTTAATATAAAAAAGTAATTGGCAGGGAATCTGCCTGTACAAACTATGGCAAACTTACATTCCAGAACTTGGCGATATTCTCCTGAACGCTTTCCATTACACGAATGAGACAAGTTAACAAGCATTAACTTGGTGATAATCACAGGTTACAAAATATGCTTGGCGATTCGCTTTCGTCAAGAATCGTCTCATTAATAAAATTTTGTATCCCGTATGTCGCCATTCTCACAGGTACCCTAGTTTAACCCTCTATGTGGAGAATGATGATTATCAATTTTTGGCGAAAGTAAATAAAACGTTGCTTTACCATATGAAAACTATCACGTTCTTTCGTACGCTGTCTTATATTCCCCAGCCTAAAATTTCTGCTCGCCAATGGCGATTTGGCAGCCAGAAATTCCGCACCCTGTTCGACTACATTTCATTTTTTTATTTGTCTGTACTAAAAGAGATTTGATTTACAAGAAACGGAAACTTAGCTTTTTCTGAAACAAAAGCGATTATAGATAACTTTTTTTCCAACATTATAACATTTATTATGATTGTCCCAATTATCCGAATATCCACGTACATGGATTGGGTCCAGAGCACATTATCTCGGATAACTGAAGTGTCACTGTGCGGATCATTATATGATTTGTAAAACATTTTGTTTTACATATATTTCATGGAAACATAGTCTATGCTTCTCATGCATATGAAGAAAGACAATTGCTATTCATTAAACAGATATTTTATCAGAGGTAGATTTTTTACTAGGATAAATAGGTCGAAACCTATCGCATCAAAATTTTCACAAGCAATTCTTCGCAAATGCTGAAGCGCAAAAAATGACAAACTGAATAAATATTATGAATTTATTTAATTTTATGACATAATTATTAATAAAATTTATAAAACAACCTACTTTGCACGGAAAAAATAATATATGTTTGCTAAATTTAAAGAAAACTGAATGAAAATTCAAACAAAACGACTACATAATAATTAATTGCATTCCATATACTATATTTACACAGACCGTTAAAATGAATAATTGTAGAATTTTATTGTTGTAATGATTATTCATTTTTAAAGCGTTTTTTAAAAAAATAGCTATCATTTTGTACATTTAAAATATACCATATGTGTGATTAATTACTCTTCATAGAAATGAAGAATAAAAATATAAAACACATCATGTCAGAAATACCTTAGTTCCTTTCAGAAAGTCGTTAAAAGTTTCTTCAAAAGCAATAAATTTTCTTTATGGAGATGCTTCAGCCGATCCAATTGTTAAGGATTTCTCCTAATTGGAATTCCTGCTATTGTTTGTCCTACAAATTAAAAGGTACTTATGTCATATAAAGTTTGTAATTTATTCAAATTGCCTAAAAAACGTTTGAGATTCCATAAAATTTTCGCTTAATTATATTTAAATATCGATAAAAAAAAAAAAAAAAAAAGTGTTTTATTTCATGTTTTTTCCTAAAATTTTATAAACATAAAAGAAAATTAATGTGGATATTATTGTTTACTATTTAAATGACATTTTAATGGAATTTTTTTAATGATGATTTATGATCTCAGAGGAATAATCTACTAGAGGCCACATCTCTTTGTTATATTGTTGAAAATCCGGTTTCAGGATCAGCTCGGATTGGCGCTTTAAAAAATGTCTGTTTTGGCAGTGATCGCTTTCTTGGCAACTTCGATTTCATTCTCGCAATAAAAATAAACGTAAACAAACCAAAACGAAACTGTTGCTCCTTCTAGGATTTAATGTCAAAGAGGAAGGATAGAAATAAGTTATGAGAGTCCCACCCATGGTGAAAAAAGGATTGTTTAATCTTCTGGATGGATTTTCTTTTTCTGTTTTTGCTGCTGTATTTTATTTTAATGTTATAAAATGGCTTTGTCCTTGTAATAAATGTTACTTAAATTATATTTTTTTATTAGTGATATAAGATATTAAGTACGATAACACAAATTATTTCGAGATTTATGCTTGGGAAACTTCAATCTGACACAATCATTTCACGAAATGTAACAAATTGATGTCAGATTTTTTTTAATTCTAAAAATGCATTAAATTTAGCAGGAATTATTAAAATAACAGAAAATCGAACAGTGTTACAGTATCTTTTTTTTTTCTTACAAAAGTGAAGAATTTGTTAAAAGTTACCAGTGGCATGTTATAAAATATTATTTGATTTGATAATGTATTTTATAGGTTTTGAAAACTTGAAATCACATACTGTCTTTATGTAACAATACATTTTATAGAACATATTTTTGCTGCAATCCAGAATTTTTGATGTTCCAATTTAAAGGCATATTTTTGGCAATCTTTCATATATACATATATATATATATATATATATATATATATATATAATTGAAAGTATAAATGTATTACAATATTTTTAATCAAAAGGAAAACATCGACAGATAACATTATACGCATGTATAGAAAAAAAAATACAAATGCACAGAATTTTTTTTTTTTTTTTTTTTTGTATGAAAAATAAAAATTCCAGGATATTTCATATCTACTAAGTTAGAACTCGTGTAATTTTTTTCTCTGTTAAAATAACTATTATTTTGCAAAAGTTTCTGAGAAGAAATAATTTGCAACTTTTGGATGCTATAAAAAATTAAGTTTAACTCTCAAGTGTTTTTTTTCTTTACAATTATTGAAAATAATAACCACCGGCAACTATTGAAGATGTTGACTTCTAAACAATACTTGCTGTCATAATTAGATGCTATAAAACCTTCTCAAATACAAAATGGCTACTTTATGATTTTAGGTAGATTTCGTAAGAAATACTACCTATTACATTCTCCCCTATGTTGGACTTTCTGAAAAGTTTTTGCAGATCTACGCCGATCATCACTTCCAGAACCCAAAACCACCCCCAATTCAAAACTTTTATCTATCTATCTATCTAGATCACTTTTTTATGGACACGATAACTTCAATAATTCTGCAGAAATCTCTTCCAAACTGATACACAAAATTAAAGTGCATAATATCTTGGTCAAGTTCGATAATGGGCAAAATCGAACCAAAGGGAGGGGGGGGGGTGAAAACAGAAAAATCCCCATAGCTTCTTAATTATGATACGTATCGAATCCGTTTAAAGTTATTAATACTTCTAGAAAAAGGGCCGAAAATTTATGTATGACAGATTTTTGATATCATTAAAAATGACCTCAAGGAGAGGGGGTTAGGGTTTAAGAAGAAAAGAATTCAAAACTTCGTCAATTCACAAGATATCAAATCTGCTTAAATTTATTATAAATCCTCTTAATAGGATCTACAACTTTTACTTTGACAAGTTTTTATATAAGACCAACTCTTATAGCCCGAAAGAGAAAAAAATTCTGTCTACAGACACAGGTAGATTTTGAAGTGGGTCGTCTAAAGTGCCGAATCATGGCAAAAAGGTCATTTCTTATGCAATTCCCAATAAACAGGTGCCCCACTATCTGTATTTTCAAAATGTACCTGTGCCTGTAGGCCGAGCCGTCAGGAAATTGTTTCATTAATTTGTGATCGGAAATGTATGAAATTGGCAGGTGTTCTTATTTAGTTTGCTATCAAAAGAGGCTTTCAATAAAAGCAGAAGATATTTCAGAAAAGTCCGTCAGCATTTTGAACCGAATTTCCGATGCCGCAGCACTTGAAAGAAGAAAAATGTTGTCACATGACAGGAATAACTTATTGTACTGTCCTCTTAAAAAAATAAATTTTGAAATTTTCTTTATATAAAGTATAATAAAGAATTTTAAAAATTAAACATAGCTAAATTTTTACAGCTTGTTCGATGATTTTAATATATTGAGTATTTTACATTTTATCACTTTATTACAAAATGGCAGACAATTAAGCTCTTGCTTAATCACAAATTCTTATTTGAAAAAAAACAACACTTTTCTAAAAAGTAACCCATGTTATAAAAAAAAAAAAAACACCTGATGTAATCAGCTGAAAATGATGCATTTTATTACCTATTAATGGTCTAACCTAAAAACAATTAAAAAATTATGTAGATATTCTAAATTTTTATTATAATAAGAAAATCTGTAAAAATGAAGCTCATGCTTTTGCCAGGTACAATTACCAGGTACAAATATTATATGGGTTTTAAAAAATGTATAAATAATCAATATTTAGGTAATAAACTCAATTTCACATGAGAAATCTTACAAAAAGAATAATCCCCCCCCCCCTCTCCCAAGAAAACATTCCAAATTATTTCGAAAATTAACAAACTATAAACACAGCTGTAGACTCTCAACCTTAATTATAGTTATTCTGTTCTTTTATAGCTTGGAACACTGTTGCAAGATATTTTAAAATGAACTGTTTTGAATTTAAAATATTAGTCAATCTCTAGAAAAACAACAACAGCACAGACAGGCACAGACACAATATAAAGTTTCGGCGGGAAATTTGGGGAAATTCCACGTAGATTTTGGCGGGAGAAAAACCAGTTTGGCGGAATAAATCTACCACCACCACAACTGATGTCTGTCAACGAAAAAGTTACCAATGTGGGGTCTAGTATATTGTAAGGTCTATGTTTATGATACACTGCCACACAAAATGATTATTACTAACTGGAACCCTAAAAAATGTATAATTGAATAATGTGGCATTTATAACAAATATGCATGTCAAAAGTGATTCATAATAATATGTATTATTTTGTACATTTAAAACAGACCATTAGTATGATTCATTATTCTTTTCAGGAATGCAGAACAAAATCACAAGAAGTATCATAGTATCAAGAAGTCGATAAAAGTTACTTCGAAGTACATAAATTTAATTTATGGAAATTTTTCATCCGATCCAATGAAATGACGAAACAGGACTTTGATGGGGATAAGGAATAAAAATAATTTACTATAGAATAGTTTCAGATTATTACTTCTTTTTGCATTTATTTATTTATGATTTATAGTTTAATGAATTCCCTTTAACCATGAGAATATTCTAGTGCGTGGGAATGTCACTTTGAAACAGAATCATTCTTGTGGGAAACCTTGGCCGACAACATTACTTAAATATTTTCCCACATCAGTGTTTGTTTGAAATGATGGCAATCAAAAAGTTCTTTTGTGTTCAAATAAGGTATCGAACAATGAGATCCGGCATTGCCACTTACGAGTGCAGGTGGACCGTTGTGGTCAAAATATCACCTTGGTGAAATAGAAAGTGCAACTTCCTGTCCCCCCTTTTAGGAACCAATGATGAACTTAGTTAAAAGTGACATCACATTTCTACTATATAAGTGGGTGAGTTATGTCCCACCTGGAGTCAGTCTCCTCCCAATTTTGGGAGCTATGAAAAATAGATGTAAACCGGAAAGAAGTCAGTTCCTGATCTTTTTCAGAGGTGTTCAATAGCTCTTCTTTGAGTTGTGATAGGCTAGAAATACTGGAAGTACGCCAGGTACCATTGTGAGAAACTTTACATAGTCCGGTGGCTTTATATAAGCGTGAACAGGGAGTTGAGTTAACGTCTAGTATAGCGCAACAGGCTTATATCAATAAATTACAATCCAGCAAAGGATCCCCTAGTGTCAAAGACTGCCCATTCTGCAAACCTTATAAACAGACACAGAAAGAGCAAGAGAACAGAGTTTCTCTTAGATATATTCTGACAGCTGTTAAGGTAGGACACATGCACTTAACCCTGGTCAGAACTTCATTGATCTAGCTTTAGTCTTCAAACCCAAAACGCTTTTAATTTTGAATGTGAACCTCTTCGTATAAACTAGAAGTTGAATATTAAAGCAATAAAATATAAAGTTAATAAAATATACATTAAAACATGCTTAAAAGGTGACAAAATACAAACATTTATATCCCGAGACTTTCGATCACTAACGTGATCTTCTTCAGTGGGGAACTGTTGACGGAGCTGAGTGTACGAATGTCACTTCTCGCTTACACTGTGCTAATATGTAACGGAGTTTCAACGGGGCCAGTCTATTATTCTGTAGGGGTGTATCAGGAAAAGTCCATTAGTTCCAACGCTGGGGTTCTTGATAATTTCAAAATATTAAACCAGATTTTAGGTACATTATAAGATAAGCAATCATTACAGACTCGATTTCCTTTACATAAAATCTCCAAAGACTCTCTGATTTTAGCTGTAAACTCGTTATTTGTAGGAACTATAATTTTTGCGTTTTGAAAATCAATATTTATAATCTGTCGCTGATTTAATCTTGATAAAGCTGTAGAGGGACGGTTAAACTTAATGTCAGAAATGTGTTCTTTTAATGTCAGAAATGTGTTCTTTCCACAGCTTTATCAAGATTAAATCAGCGACAGATTATAAATATTGATTTTCAAAACGCAAGAATTATAGTTCCTACAAATAACGAGTTTACAGCTAAAATCAGAGAGTCTTTGGAGATTTTATGTAAAAGAAATCGAGTCTGTAATGATTGCTTATATTTCATTCAACTTCAATTTCGTTTTTACTTCGAAAAATTTTCTGTAATAAAATATAATTTTTGTTTGATAAGAAAATTCAAAGACTGGTATGTTGCTACCATCTATTCTGTAGATGGACATTTCTTGAAGGCTTTACAATAGAAATAAATATATTTGTTAAATTGTAAAAATAATAAATGTTTTAATACTGTAAGGCAAAATTAATCTTGAAAAACTAGTTTTGCCACGATTTTGAAGTACAGGTTTTCGTACTTTTTAATCGTCATTTCTTCTTTATACTGCTTACAGTATGTTGTCTCTCGATTATATCTGAAAAAAAAATATTGAAAAATATGTAATAAAATTGCAATAACAAATTCGTATTCCATAGTAATTTATCATACATTTTGTTATAACTTGAAAAAAAAATGTAGAGATAGATTGTAGATAAAATTAATAACAATAATAAAAAAGAAACATGGAAATCCGTTAACTCGTTCAAATGTTATCGCTGCAAAACCACTGAATAACAGTGTTTTGATATAATTCAGTTTAAAGTTTTAAATTCGCAGGTATCACCGGTTTGCGCATCTGAATTAGCAATACCGTAGGCTCGTAATACCGTAATTTTAGACGTAAGGTCAACTGTACGATATTCTTAAAGGTTCAAATATAATAATAATAAAAAAGAAGAAGAAGAAGAAGAATAACAATAATAATAATGATAATAATAATAATAATAATAATAATAATAATAATAATAAATACGTTTATCGTCATTTCAAACATTTTTGGGAAACCTCAATTGGAAGTATTATATATATTTTTCCATCAGTAAACGTTTCATGTGTTCATATAATCTGTTGAAATTTCGTAAAATTGCATTAAACTTTTTTAGAGAAATTATAAATTATTTCCACATAATCATATGTATATATCGATTCAAAAATGGTCGCTTCTCATTTCAAGCGTGTGTCTTTAACTTTATAAACTGAATTTTATAAACATTTGAATTGTAATCGAAATTATAGATTGTGGATAGTAATGATTTCAATTGAAAGATCTTTTTTTAATAATTATATGTATCAAAAAGCAGTTTCAATGAGAAATATATCAATTTTTATTAATGTCTCATGTATACAGTATAAGGATTCGAACTAACTTTACTTTAATAAATTGAATCGAAACTTTTTGAGCTCTCTCACTCCTTCTCTATCTGTCTATCTATCTATCTATCTATATATATATATATATACATCTGTGCATTAGTTTTTAAAATTTTAAAACTGTTTCATTAAAAGAAAAGAAAAATTCAAAATATTTCCTTATTTTGATTAGCTATAAAAATATCATTAATTAATACATAGTTCTCTTAAATATATCCGTGCATTTAATATTTTAATAAAATTTGGATACGTTTCGCTCGAAAAAAATCAATCAATTTTTTTTTGTTGTTAAAACTAAAGAACACAAAATAAAAGTTCAAACTAAAGGATTTCACTATAATTAATTACATTTCTTTTGAAGTATATTACTGTGGTGAAAATGTGTTATTTATAAATGTGGTTGATTTAATAAAAGTGCCTTTTCAAAAAAAATAAATTATTATAATTTCATTCACATAAATTAAAATTTTTGTATGATTAATTATTATTTAAGAAATGAAGAATAAAACTATAACAAGTATCATGGTAAAAGTATCTTTATTTATTTCTGAAAATCGTTAAACATTAATACAAAAGCGATAAATTTAAATTATGGAAATTCTTCAAACGATCCACTTATTAAAAAGTTATTTAACTGTAAGTCTGTATCTAATTGTAAGTCCTGTTTTTTCTATAACTCAGCAGTCTTGATGTCATTTAAATACCGGAATGTCTTCAAGAGAGCTTAGAAAAAACTTTGAGAAACTATAAATTATTTTCCATCTAATTATGATTAAATGTCGATAAAAAAGTTGCTTAACTATTCTAGCTTTTTTTTTTCTTAATAATTATAAACTTCAATATGTTATATCGAAATTATATTAATTTGGATATTAGTTTTTTTCAACTTAAAAAAACATTTTACATAATATTTCGTTTAAAATGAAGTTTTGAGATATTTTGAGTTATTAATTACCGGGACCGTAAGAATGTATAATTAAATAATGTAGTTGCTTCAACGATATGCACATTTGTAAAAATATAATTATCATTATACTCATTTAAATTAAACCATTAGTGTGATTAATTATTCCTTACAGAAATGAAGTATAAAAATATAACAAGTATCATGGCAAAAATACTTTCATTGCTTTCTGAAAGTCGTTAAATTTTCTTTCATGTCAATAAATGTCATTTATGGAAATGCTTCATGCAATCCAATTGTTAAGGCGTTCTCCTAATTGGAATTTCGTGTAATTTTTTTATTATAAAGGTTTACTTTTTATGTCATATAAAGTTTGGAATTTCTAGAACTTGCTTTAAAAAGTTTTGTGAACCTATAAATTATTTTCTATCTGATTATATTTAAATATCGATTAAATTGAATGGCTACTTATTTCAAGCTTTATTTCTTAAATTATACACTGTAAAAAATCTACGTAATGTTCCTGACGTTTACTGTGTAACATTCCTGGGTTTTCTCGGATTATTTCTGCTGATCCGAGAATACCGAAAAAACTGGTGTAACATCTTCTACAATGTTGTGTAACTTTTTGGAATACTTGAAAAAGTGGAATTTACTGATCAACTTTGAAACGTTCCATATGTTTTGTGAGTAACATTCCTTAGTTTTCTCAGGTATACATTGAACTTTTGTGTAGCTTTTCGGAATTATTGTAAAAGAGTTATCGGCGATCTGTGTAAAGTTCCATATGTTTTGTGTGTAACTGACTTGTGTAAGTTTCCTGGCATTTCTTTGGTGAAATTCCTGGGAAAACCTGTGGCAGAAAGGTGCCACAGGTCTTCTCAGGAACATTATACCAAATTTTTTACAGTGTATAAACTTCAAAGAGTTAGACTGAAATTGCAATTATATGAATGCAAATGCTGGTTGGCTTATCTAGACTAAATTAGTAAAAAGAAAAAAAGTTTTATGTTTTTTTTTTCTTTTCTAGTTTTAATCGTACTCACCTATTCATACTAACATTGGTTGGTTGTCACATGACATCCGTTTGTATGAACCCGATCCAATAGAATGTAAGGAGAGCTTGACCTATCTCTCTTTGTCTGGGTAGCATACTTTGCCGGAACGCAAAATTTCTAAAAAATATATTTCTTTTTTATTGGTTTAAAAAAAAAATCAGTATTTTTAGAGTTAAATACCGCAAACCGAATGTTTTTTTTCATGATTAAATCCGGAGATAACACATTTTTTGTCTTGTGATGCCACGCGCCTTCTACCCGCCTTCTCCCCGTCTTCTGACAGAAACTTTAACTTCATTTATCTGGGAATGCATTTTTTCACGATTTGTCAACTTTGAAAGGATAATCTAAAATCCCTTATAAGGTATATGTATGAAATTTTAAACAGAGTTTCTGTATTATATATCTAATAAATTGTTTTCAGGATTTTTGATTTTTAGCGATAATTGTGAAAATATGGCATTTAATGCAAAAGTCATTCATGAAAAAAAAAATACCATCAGTTTTTCGCTTAAAAATTTATTATGAACTTTACAATTAATATTTTTTAAAATCTTGAAGTCAAATTAAAATTACACACTTTCTGTATATAACAGTGCAAAAATTATGTAAATCAGGCAAGTGGTTCAAGAATTATATAAAAAATTAAATATGATTAAATTTTTAATTTAAAAATAATAAAGTTTTCAGTATTTTTTCATATGCAGTATGGCTATTATATAAACACTTATTTCCCCCAAAAATTTCATTCGAATATATATATAAATTAAAAAAAATAGGATTGTGTGTCGATAAAGTGTCCCAGATCCCCTTTGGATCTGGATTGCTTTGACAGATTTTAATTTTTTTTTCTAACACACTTCCTTTTGTTCTTTCGTTTTATCTACAGCCTTAGATATCAATTAATAATTTCATATTGATTTTTTTATTTAAAGCTATAACGTTATTTAAATGCAAGATATAAAAAGAGCTATACTGATGTACCGGGCTTCCATGAAATTAGCTCTTCATAATTTGGTAATGATGAACATACTAGGCAGTTATTAAACACCTAACTGTGCAAAGTTTGAAGTTTAAATTTTCACAGCTGTGGAATTTCAGACACAAGTTGAAACAGGTTTGTTTTCAGGAGTATTTAAAAGAAATAAAAGATTAGCCGTATTTTCTAAAAATAAATAAATAAATAACTTAGTAGCAAGATTATTACATTCGCTTGTATGGAATATTTCTGAATTTTAATGTAATAAATCAATATTTGGATTATATTGGCATTTCATTGAAAATATTGCCAATGTAATGCACATATTGGCAAAATATGGTTTTACACATTGCAAATATTTCCAATGAAACGCCAGTATTGATCAAATATTTGCTTTCATTGAAAAGATCGTCGATGAAACGCCACTTATACACAAATATTAGATTAACATAGGAAATTTTGAAATGAAACGCCAATCTCATACAATTATTTCAAATTATATTTATATTGCAAATATTTCAAATGAAAGGCTAATATGCCCCTTTATTGGCTTTATGTTTTTTGACTATAAAATACCCAATATTGGTACTATATTTCATATTAACAATTCATCAAGGTACCAAAATTTCCCAAAGATATAGCGTTATGGGCACATTATTGCTCTTTTGAAAACATTTGAATTTAATCTTGACAATTAAATATTGGAAGCAAATAAACTTTGATAGTGAGTAACCAAAAATGCTAGAGAAATCTTTTGAAACATTATTATTTAAACATTTTTATTTTTTTTTATAGTATATTTAATACAATAGTTGGCACAATATAGTTTTAAATGAAATGAGAGTTTACATACAACATGCAAAACGAGCAATAAACATTTATCACAATACATGAAAATTTATACATTTATGTTTACCATTGTGCAACATGAAAAAATATACACTTTAAAAATATAACTTATGATGTACTTTAATGTTGTTGTTTTTTAAATACACATATACATATTTTATTGTTATTGTTATTTATTTTTGTTATTTTATAAAGTAAGTAATAAGACACATTTTAAACGGTATATGTGAACACATTAAAAACGATATATTTATAAACATTAAAACGATATATTTACGCACACTGATAAGGATAAATTTAATATGCATAAAAGAGTCCTGTGAATGCATAAAAGAATCCTGTCAAATTTACTGAAAATGTCTTCAGAATTCTAAGTTAATTTTCTAATTGTTATTTACATATAAATTATTAATAGTTTTATTTTTTTAATTTACATACACTATCTTTTCAGTACACGAAAATTTCGCTTTCTTTAAAGAGTATAAAAAATCATTATATTGTAATATATGACTTTTTTTGCGAAATTTCTTCAACAGAGAGATGAGTTATTTCGCATGAAACAGGATAGAAAATATTATTACATGTTAAAAGCTATACATGATTAATTTTTATATCTTTACTAATTTAAATTGGTTATCAAAATTTGTAAAATGGATATAATTTTTAAAATTACGGTTTTAGAAACTGCCCAATGTCTGAAAAATAAAAATAAATCGTAATCTCTATTACTAGCAATAATTTTAAATATAAAAATTAAAAGCTCATTTTTGACTTAATTCCATGAGTTTTTCTTATCATAAAATTATAAAGAATTGTCCAAAGCATGATTGTTTTAATCAAAAGAAAAAATGATGGAGATGTTGAAGGTATAAAATAATATTATTAAAATCAATGCAGAATTGAAATTATGACATTCTTATTTAAATACAATATTTTGAAAAAAAGAGTGTCTCATAATATATATCAGTAGCGACGCGACGTTTTTCTCTTATCATTAACAATATAATGAACTGTCTTAACCAAACACAATAGCATCGAATTTCGTCTTTCAGGGTTATGTTAAAGATATAAACAAAGTTTAGTTTGAGGTTGTCTTATGAAATTAATTTTATGTCAGTCGTATATTAATGAAATCTTCCGAGATTTTTAAAAACATAAATTTCAATTAAGTGAAAAATGACCAAGTCTGTGATCGAACTTGGGACTTCTGACTTAACATGGCAAAGTTCTACCAATTGTTAATTTCCAGAAAACTCCACATAACTGAGCGACTTATCTCTGCCAGAGTTATCCAGGATTGATCACTTGGTACGGTATTAGCGCGGTGAGGCAGAGGTTTCAGGTTCCACTTCTGGCCAAGACATTTTTCAACCAATTGGAAATAATAATAACAAATATATTTAGGGACTTATGTCTGTCAGAGTTATCCGGGATTGATAACTCGGTACGGTATTAGCGAGATGAGCCAGTGGTTTCACATTCCACTTCTGGCCAAGACATTTTTCACTCAATTAACAATTACAAATATATATAAATATATTTAGGCACTTACGTATTATCCGGACCAGGTCATTATGACTGCTTCAACATTGGAACCGAAAATATGAATTACAGTAACTTTTATTTTTTTGTTTGCATTCTTCATTTTAAGTGCATAGTTAATATTATCTAGTTAGAATGTTAAAGGCAGTTTCAGACGTATTCATATACGTATAACTATGTAATATGGTATGGCATAGATATACATATGATATATTACACTCATTGATACACTATATTTATGTACTACACGATATTTACATTATATTAATTTTGGAGGGCATAACAAATTGCTGGTATCTGGTCTTTGCAGTGCCCACAGTGGTCAGCTGGTCTCTCACTTGTAAAAAAGGGGATAATCTCCTAAGAATGAAAGATAGAACTATAGTTTGGTGTCTGTCAGTGTCACCTGGAGATAAGCAGACTGGAGCAGGTGTGGTAGAGGAGGCAATGTTTTCTGGGAAATTCCTGGAATGCAAGGAAAGCCCCTGGGAAGGAAAATTGCTGACGGCAGGGGAAGGTGGAAGGAGTTGAATGTTGAATGAGTTGGATTTTGAACAAGCTAGAGAGTGGTTGTCTTTGAGGGGACTTCAGAATCTTAGGATTTCTGAAATGATATTTTTAGAACGTTGGATATGTTCACCATATTTTTCATTTTTTTACTTTAGTTTTTTTTAATGTGTTAATTTAAAATAAAGTTTTTTTCGTTACAAACGATAAATGGATTTCATTAATTATATATACATGTGTACACGCTACCACAGCTATAGTATATATAATTAATTGGTGGCAGCAAATGGAATATGTAATCTAGAATAAATTAGATTACGGATCTATGTTAACCTGATTAAACAGATGAAGAGCCAGTGGAAAACGGACAAGCAGAGTTGTGGAGTCTTGAAGCCTAATTGGAGTTGTGGTTTTTCTTGGAGTTCTAGCAAGTAGAGAACTGGTAAAAGAACTTTATCGACTAAAGCTGTGTGGTGTATGAAAAGTCAACTATAGACTTGGTGCTATTTGTGTGTGCTTCAAAATATATCAGTGGAATGAAGATATGCGGTGTACCATCTGAGTTGTCTACATACGGATCTAAGGTTAAATTAGTGCCTCATAAGTGAATCAGTGAATTGAGTGTCTTCAAGTCTTAAAACATCTGTGTGTATATCATCTTTAAAAGTGCTTGGAAGCCTGGTATCAGTGTGGAGGAAATATCTGCATCTGGAGGTAAGCTCTTTTATGATATCTTCTATAGAGGTCTGTTTTAAATTAAATTTTGTGTATAAATTTTAATTTTGGGGAACAAAACTCTATGAAAAATTTAAGAATTCTAGAGAAGCTATTAATTTGGTATTTAAATTTTAGTTAGAAGTTTTATGTTTGTTGATTTTCTGGTATCTGTTAGGTATGGTATTGGGTTAAGAAAATTATATACTTATGTATATGTTAAAATTTACTTGGGGTATAGTAAATTGTTATTGATTAATTTAGATTATTAATCAGGGTATTTTAATCATAATTTTGTATAAAACTTTTGGAAATAAGAGTTTTGTTTACATACATTTTATTTATTACAGTAATAAAGTTATAGCTTAATTTTATGGGTATACTGTGGATGATTATGATTAATGTTTCAAAATAAATTGATGTTATATTTTACTGTTGGGTATAAAATTTATTTTGGGGGATATACTCAGTTTGAAAGAAGTCACTGTTGCATGAGAATTTGCTATATTGAAATTGTGCCGTTTTTGAATACATTATTATACGTATAGTGAAGAAAATTCTATTTCTGTATTTATTGTATTATTGTAAATTGAATATATCTGATATTTTGAAATTTATTACATTTTGGGGGAAAATATGGCAGACTATTTAGTAAAATATAATAAAAGCGTCTTGCTATTATTAGCAGAGGAATTTGAAACCAGTGTGTCAAAAACGTGTAAAACTCAAGCTATAATTCAGGCCATTGTTAGTGCTGAAGATTATAAAGAAAGTTACGCAAAACTTCGCTTGCAATATATTCTTGAACAGGAGGCAGAGCGGAAAGAACAGGAAAAACAAATCGAAAAAGATCGTAAAGAACAAGAGAGACAAATTGAAAAAGATCGTAAAGAAAGAGAGAGGCAAATTGAATTAGATAGGATTGCGCAAGAGGAAAAAGATAAACTTAGGAAATTTGAGTTAGATAAACCTGAAAAACAACTTGAGGTAGATAAACTTGAGAAACAACTTGAGGCAGATAAACTCGAAAAACAACTTGAAAAACAACTTGAATTACAAAAACTTGAGAAACAACAGCAATTTGAATTAGAAAAATTGCGTATTCAAAATTCTGCGGATGTTGTTAGTGTTTATCTAATGAATCAAATGTAGATTTTCATAGAACTCCTAAGGTAAATTTAAAGGATTTGGTTCCGCGTTTTGATTCTAAATTAATTGATATAACTCTTTTCTTTATGATTTTTGAAAGGCAAGCCGAGAAAGCTAAAATTTCTCAGGAAGATTTGGTTAGTCAATTAATTCCTTTATTACCTTCTGACATTGCCGAAATTATAGTTAAACAACCGTCAGACAAATATGATGATTTTCAACATATAAAGAAAGTTTTGTTAGATAGGTTTAGGCTAAGTACAGGCGTCTTAAAACAAAAATTTGAAACTCATCAAAGAAAATCTGGTGAATTATGGGTGGATCTGATTTATGAGTTAAGGGGTTATCTTGATAATTGGTTAGAGTCATTAGAAGTGAGGAATTTTGAATCATTAAAAGAACTAATGCTCACGGAACAACTAAAAAAACGTGTCCCTTTTGAGATAAAAGAAAAATTTATGGATGATTGGGAGGAAATAAAGATTGCTTCTAAACTCGCGGAAAAATCGGATAAATTTGAGAGTATAAGAAGAGAATTTAACAGGTCGGATAGAAAACCGTGGGAAAATAAATCTTTTCAGGATAAGCAAAAAGACAGCTTTAATTCTAAAAGTAGAAAGGAAATTAAACCAAAATCGGAATTTGAGAATACGAAAGAGTGTGGGAAATTTGATCAATTTAAGAAGGACAATGCTTTCGAAAAGCAAAGACAAGTCCAATGTTATAATTGTTTGGCAGTGGGCCAAATCCGTCCAAATTGTCCGGAATTGTTAAAAAGTAAAACTAATTATGAGGATAAAAGCATAGCTTGGATCATTACTAGTGATGGGAAAAGTGAAAATAATAAGGAAGGTGTGGAAACCGAATTACCTATGGTTGATTTATGCGTGAATGGTAAAAAAGTAAAAGCGATTAAGGACACGGGTGCGCAAATTGCGGTGTTTGATGCTAATGACATTGCGTGGAGTGCTAAGAAAGTGGGAAATGTCTTTCTTATACCGGCCCTCGGAAATAGACAAAAAAGCGGATTTGGTGTCAGTGCCGGTTGCTTTGATGGAAGGTGAAAAAGTGTATGTTGAAAAGAATGTGGTGGTTGCAGTTGTGAGAAAACTAAATTCTCCACCACGTATAACACCAGTGGTTTATGAATTGTTAAAGTTGGGAAATATGGATAAGCAAAATTCAGTGTGTAAACAGGGGGAAAATCAGAGAGAATTAAATGGGCAGGGAACCTTCAGATTGTCTAGCGATCATGAGCAAAAATTTGTTAGAAAAATGATTGTAAATGAAATCTGTGAAAGGGATAGTAAGTCTGTTAATGAGATAGAGGTAAATTCATTGGGAGACGTGACTGATAGGAATTTGGCAAAAGGGTCTAAATGGATCGATACAAAAGATGATGCGTCTCAAACGAATAATGATAAAAGGTCATGTAAGGGAGGTCAATTTCGGGAAAAGAATTCTGAGCATGCTGTAAATATAACCAGGTATTTTGTTGGTAGTATGGGAGTTGAGCGTGTTAGAAATAGAATTGGAAAGAAATTGAGTTCACCTATGACTGTGGCCAGAAAAATTAACTCTGGGATGAAAGATAATGATAGAGAAAATTGGGGGGCTAAATGCCAAGAAAATGAATATGGAAATTCAAACTTAAAAAGAATGGAGCATTCTGCTTTTAAAACGGATCATAAAGAAAGATTTATTAAAATCAAACAATATTTTGAAAGGAAAAATCATGATTATGAAGTTGTGAGTCGAAAATTATTGTCGAAAAGATTTTCTGATAGAAGTAATATAGATATTGGTTTTCGGAAGAATTCTCTAAATTAAGTTTTATTCTAAATTTGGGAGTACTCAATATTGTAATATCTATATTGGGTTTATTTATCATTTAATGCTTAATATTTTCGTAATAGTAAAACTTCATTAATTTAATAATTGCATAATTTAGTATGCTTTCTTTTGTTTGTAGAAGTGTCCAAAATTAAGCTTTTATGCAGGTGTTTTTTTTTAGGAATATTGTGTTGGGCATTGTGTTATATATGGATCTATTCTTTCTTTTTGGTATTATTATTTTTTTTTGTTAGAATCATGTAAATTGTAATCTGTATTTGGTATTATATGTATGTGAAGTATTTCAAAATTGTTTCTTAGGGCATCAATAGTATAAATTATTCCTGGAATTATACTTAGGTATTGTAAGTGAGGGATTATAGTAAATCCTATTGACAGTGTGGTCTATCAAATACTGAGTATGGGAATGTGTTTATATTTTGTAGGGATTTCATGTGTTATTCTAAATTCCTTTATACTTTGATGACCTCTTTAGAAATTGATTGAAGGATCTTATTGCATTGTTGTATATGCCAAATTTCCTGCAGAAATTTTTCCTTAGGGGGGAGGAGTTGTGACATGTTGAAAATTTCACATGCTCACATGAGTGGAAGATAAAGATAATCTCTTAAGAATGAAAGACCTTTTGGGAATTGTCACTATTCAAGTAAGAGTGCTATACAGAAGGGTGACAGGTGGACGTGAATCAACTAATCAATTACTTGGAAAAAGGGGATAATCTCCTAAGAATGAAAGGTAGAACTATTGTTTGGGGTCTGTCAGTGTCACCTGGAGATAAGCAGACTGGAGCAGGTTGGTAGAGGAGGCAATGTTTTCTGGGAAATTCCTGGAATACAAGGAAAGCCCCTGGGAAGAAAAATTGCTGACGGCAGGGGAAGGTGGAAGGAGTTGAATGTTGAATGAGTTGGATTTTGAACAAGCTAGAGAGTGGTTGTCTTTGAGGGGACTTCAGAATCTTAGGATTTCTGAAATGATATTTTTAGAACGTTGGATATGTTCACCATATTTTTCATTTTTTTACTTTTTTTTTTTTAATGTGTTAATTTAAAATAAAGTTTTTTTTCGTTACAAACGATAAATGGATTTCATTAATTATATATACATGTGTACACGCTACCACACTGGAAATAAAACTAACATCGTTAATATCATTTATTGTCAAAAGTCGCCAATTTGATGTCGTGTACTTAATAAATGCACACTAAATTACTGTTTTGTATTTTATATGTTTCTTTTATATTATTTATAATTTTTTACAATTTTATGTATGTATTAATTGTAGATTAAATTACCTTTTCAATCGTGATTGGCGACTGACAATGACGAACAAAATTTGCGATTGGCAACCATTTTTGGCGATCTATCTACCATGGCCAGAGAATACGTAAGTACCTATATTTATAAATATCATTCTGTCTTATTTAATAATAATAACAAATAAATAAATAAATAAATAAAATAAAATAAAAACATTTCACATTTTATATCACTGCCGACACTTTTAAGATTACTGAAATATTAAATGATAATCTGCGATATTGCACATTTCTTATAGTAAAGAAAAGAGCAGAAAGGGTTTTCAAAAGGGGTGGTACAAAAGTGAACAGTTGGCAAAATATATTACAACAAGCACTTTTTGTGTAGCTATGCAAGGTCACAATCAATTTTTTCAGTCAAAAATAGAGAGTGCCTCAAAATCTACACATTAACAATAATGAAGATATATTAATGATATTCACAACAGATTTACCTTTTCGTATATCAAATGCGATGACATTTAGAAAATTGTATATATTGGAGAGTAATTTAGATGTTGACTACGTATGTGCTCTCACCTACTCTCCGAAGTATGGAGCGACTTGTTTCATGCTGACTGTTTGCGGATATTGAACACTCCACTTAACTTTAAGAACAATGAAGATATTTTAAGTTGAAAAATATTTTATTTTATTTGTCTCAAATGCAATGATCTCAAATGCAATGTGAATAATGTAGAATAAGTTAGCTAATGACGATATATATGCTGTCACTAGTTTTGCCAGATATCCCAATTTATGTGGTATATGCCAAATTTCGAGGCTTTTTAAGCCTGTCCCACGGTCTACCGTGGGATGCCAAAAGTCCCGATTTTTCACGATGTATAAATTCTTTAAAATATCTTATAATATCATGCTATTCGTTAGTTTGCCTCAAGTACAACTTCATGTATTATATCTGTTAAAACACAACCTGTCTATAGCAGAAAATTTTTATGGTTTCAACAAATAATTCAACCTGTCTAAAACGGAAATTTTTTATGGTTTCAACAAATAATTAACCTGTTTAAAACGGAATATTTTTCTGGTCTCTGGCGATTCTATTTTTACAAGTTTTAGTATACTTAGTTCAGTAATACTTAGATAGTATACTTAGTTCAGTAATACTTAGATAGTATACTTAGTTCAGTAATACTAAGTTCAGTATAAGACGAGACCATAGATTTTTTACAATTAAGGCAGGATTCCGCTTAAGGCAGGTTCCATTTTCATATGATATACTGTATTTTTCTGTCCTGATATAGAAGCCGCTTTCCCGTTTTTTATGAATCCATCTTCGCTTTTATGTGACTTCACCTGACAACACTAGCTGTCACCTCCATTCAGAAGAATGGAGCGTCCGATTCTGTATTGTTTGGTTGTAGACAATGGTCACTTCCACTACTTTTCTTGATATCTTTAAACTTCAGAAAAAATTTAGGTAAATATGTTACAAATTTTGTTAAAATATCTTCATATATACATTTAAAAATTTTGAATAGTGATTGGAGTTTGCATGTACTGAGACATTCTGTATTTTTGACGAAATAAATGGAGTGCGATCCAAGTTGTCCTGGAAAAATTGCTTGTTTTTGTGTGTTCGAACACATCGAAAAGTGTGCCCGAGTTTTGACGGTAAAACATGTAGAAGAAAAAATACACAATATGATTAAAAAATAATGTTTGACAAACCTTAAGAGGCGGTAGTGCATACTACAATAAACTAATTTTGATAGGGAGCAACGCTGCAATCCATTGATACCGTCAAAAGTCCGTTTGTTTTTAACTTTAATAATAATGCATATATATTTACAAAATTCAAAAGAAATTTACCCTTCTTTGCATGAAATGTAAGGAAATTAAAATAAATGGGGGAAGTGGCTACTATCCTCATCCGAATAGCGCTGAACTAGACACTCCATATTTTCGACAAAAATGACAGTTCACACCGTTTCATTTTTATAAATGCTGTTCACTTCCATCGCTTTATATCATTGCATTTCAAACATAGCAAAGTAGGTCACTTAAAAATTGCTTTTAAATATATTTATTTTAGTTAAAATTGTGAAAGATATTTATTCGGGTTGAAGTATAGTGTTGAGCGAATAAATGGATTACAACCTTGATTTTCTAAACAAAAATTGTTTGATATGATGTGCAATGCCATCTCTTAAAGTCAGTCAAATATATGTTGAATCATCATGCATTTACAAAGAATTGTCGGAAGGAAGGACGTTTGAATCAAAGTTTGTTTTTGATGGAGATTTTAAAGGTATGAACTGTCCTGTCCGCTCTTCTTCGTTTGTTCCTGTGGCAATCTTAGTTCTTTTCCATGGGCAGCGGAATCCACGAAGAAGCCTGCGATTGTGCGAATTTTCTGAAGTCGGATAAGAATCATCCGGGAACACAGCCACTTTTTTTGAAAAACTTAGCTGTTGTGGTCGACTAGAAGATATTGACTTTTGAGAATTTTGAGTCACGGGAGTGTCCTGATTTAGAGGCTTTAGCACACCTTCATTAAGTCTACCAGTGTTATATTTTCTTGAGGCATGAGGACTGTCTGTCTCCATTGTAGAATAGACTGTATTTGTGTACGCAGAATGGAGTCTGGTGATTTTGCCTTTGAGACAAGGACAAAAAATCATCAGTAATGTCCTGCGATATTTTTGGCTAAGTAAGCAGTACACCACAAAATTACCAGCGGCATTCAGAGCTACCAGGAAATTGAAAATATTACCTAAACCTCTCAATAAATAATCTTCATTACTGCCTTGATCCACATGATGGAATGAACCATACAGAAGTATTACAGCGGTAGGAAGTTGACAGAAGAGGAACAATATGACAATCGCAATGAGCATTACTGTGATTTTACTTTCCTGGCGAGCTTGCTCTCCAGTTTCTCTTCGTCTGGTCATAGTTTTCCGTGCAGATTTTGATGAATGAACAGATTTGATGAGAAATGCGTTAAAAACAGCCAACAGGATGAAGGGTATAATGATGAAGAGTACTGAAACCATCCAGTAATACACTGACACATAAGTAGGATTCAGCCCCAGTTCAGAATATTCAGCTCGAATTTGAGTTACATTATCAGAGTCCACCACTTCAACAATATTCCATTCAAAAGCAGTGGGCAATGTTATAAGGAAGATGGAAATAAATTCTACGACGATCATCTTCTTTGCTCGAGATTCTGTACATATCACTTTGCCCTTCATTGGGTAGCACACGGCTATGTATCGCTCAATGGTAAAAGTTACAGTTATCCAAACTGAAGAATTACTAGAAGCATCGGTAATGGTAATGAGATACGGCCACAATTTCCAATATGGATAGAATTGAGCATCATGAATATGGGGATAATGTTGAAATGAAAGTACAAAAGAAAACACCAAGTAGCTCATGTCGAAAATGGCTAAAGCTGCCAAGTACCAGTTCGTCGAGCTGCGCATGCGTCTTTGAGTCATAATGAAGATAGTCATTGTGTTACCTATCACTCCTATTATCATAATGATAGGAACTAGTACTTTCTGAACCCAAAACCTGCTAGTTTCTTGAAATTCCACTAAAGATGGATGAACATCTGTATCCATAGAACTGGTTGAAAGCCAGCTACTGTTTGTGCAGTTAAACTGGCTACAGTTCATCAAATTATTCATAAGATAGTCTGTTGATGTAGCATTTACATCCATGTTTGTAACAGTGTAAGAAATGGTACTGTTTAAAGACATGGCAACAGTTTGTAAATTTTCTGAAATTATCACATTGTCTTTTTTTCTCCTTTATTTTGTTTTTTGGGAGACATAAATCTTCGCCTGAAACATTTCAATGATGGTAGTGGTTATAAAATTTCATCTTTAAAACACAAAAATTACGTATTGCACAGTTTTCACAGCATATATCTTGCTTTCATTTGTTTTTTTTGGTCTGGTTCTCCTTCATTTTACTGATTTCTTCAAGTGAAATAACATCTGGCAGGTGTAAGTTATTCTTTTCTCTAAACAAAAGAAAAAGAAAAGAAAAATTAGTAAATTCAATATAGTAGAAAATGCTTTCTATAAACATAAATCCACAGTAATTGGATATTGTAAACTTAAAGTCATTTTTAAAAGTATAACTGAGAAATTTGCATTAAATTGGCTTTTTTGTAAAAAAAAATAATAACTGTGAACAAATACATATTTTCTCTACGCTCAGCAGTAGTTAAATACTTGGATAACCAGGTGCACACACAAGGTAAAAAATTTAATGTGAGTATTGTGTCGATTTCATGTTAACAAATCGCTTTGTGTGCCAAGCCAATTTTTCTAAATTTCTGTATATCTATAAATAATAATATACAGGGTGTCCACAAAGGAATGTTTCAGTTTCTTACCTCATAACTTTGATTCAAGAACATGACGAGAAATATTATTACATATTTGTAAATTATACTCAAAAAGGTTTTTTAATATCACAATTCAAGTTATATATACGTAATGTTGCAACTGAATACGTTATTAAGCAAATAACGATTATAATCATATAATAATTAATCTTAAAAATTTATCAAATTTATCAAAAATTATTAATGAATTATGTAATATCTAACTATCTAGCTTAATACTTTTAATTCATTAACAGATTTTTGTTAAATTTGATAAAATTTTAATATTAATTATTATTTGATTAATAGCGTTTTGAGTTCCAACTTTACTCATATGTAATTTTGTTTGTGTTATTAAAAATTTTGTTTGAGTTGTAATTTACGAATATGTAATAATATTGTTCGTCATATTCTTAAATCAAATGTTATGAGGTAAGGAAACCATGACACTCATGTATGAACACCCTGTATTTAGGTTTATATTAGAACAGTACCACCATACAGCTCTAAAGAATACATGTAATTTACTGTAAACATAATTTACAAAATAGATGTACTTAGCAATCATAATGTACAGTCGTGGAAAAAAGAAACTGAACAACCCCCACTAACTCTGCAACAAATTATAGTAGAAGGAAGTTACGGGTACCAAACGATTGGAAATAAAGTCTACTTTTAAATTATGTATATAAAATTTGCTTAGGGGGGCATTTACATAACAAAACCGACCCAAACTTTATTTTATTCAATGGCAACACCCAATTGTGACACGATATTTTAAATCTTTGGTTCAAACTATGCCTAGATACCAAATTTCAAGTCATTTGGATCATAAGTTTTTGAATTATAAACATCCAAAGTTTAGAGCTTCTAATGTTAAATTACATTTTCATATTTTTATTAATATCTCCTGAAATTATAATCCTACTGTGCTAATGTTTTGTTTCGTTATAATACTCAAAAACCCAAACATAAATACGTCGAATTTGTAATTTTTATAATTATAATTTTAATTATAATTTTAAAACTATGAATTATAAATTATGAAATTTATATTCGAAAAAATTATGAATTGCAACATACAATTTTTTTGATGGATGTATATTTATTATGTCCTGCTTTATGCGTATTCAAAATTTCAAAATTTTCTTCCAAGTAGTTTTCAAATTATGCTTAAAAAACGGCAAGATGCGTTAAAGCTTAATCTGAACAGGGATGAGAGCGCTCCGATCCGAATGCCCGATTGTCACCACTAAATTTTAAAAGTATTTGTCACCTTGTTTAAGCACAAAATTTCTGAAATTCAATACGGTGGAGAATACTATTAAAATTTAGTGGTAAGAATCGGACATTCGGGACGGAGCGCTCTCATCCCTGTTTGAAAAAAATAATTTTAAATAAACTTAGAGCGTAAGTCTCTCTTACAATATAAACAATGCGTAAACCGTATTTCAGTGCTTCGTGATCTTACTTTAATTATTTGAAAGCTAGCTTAAATTGAAGCGTAAGTGAATGCGCGCACGAGTACAATAAACCTGACAACGACCTGTGGTTGGATTAAGATGTAAGATAACCAGGCACCAGAATGCCAGCCTTGATTAGTATATATATATATTTCGTTTACATTTTCAGTGTCTGCTTTTAGATTTTTCATTAAAATTACGTGAAACCTATTTGCATGAGATGTATTTTTACAATTCAATTTACTCAAATCTTGTTAAATTGTTTAAAATATTACACTAAATAGTTGTTAGATAAAATATTCCCACGGAAGTATTAGATTTTTATTTTAAAATGCTAATTTAATACTTTATTATCTTTTGTATATCAATCAAAAAGTGTAATCTTTATAAATAAATATCGATGCCTAGTTTTAACCCATTAATAACCAGCTTTAAATAATTAAACTTTTTCTTCTGTAACTTTCGTGTTTAGGTCTATTCGATTACACAGGCTAATTAAAAAATATATATATAAGTTATTTTTATGATTTTTTGATAGGCAAGTTTCCGTGCCAATCGCTAGCAGTGTGCAAAAACATTTAAAATATTTAAAAAATTAAAATGTCGAATGGCAAGTTTTCTTGCCAAGCGGCATTAATGAGTTAATTGTAAAATTTCAAATGAACTAGCAGAATAGGTTTAATCATAGAATTATTAACCCTATTACAAAGGTGAATAACGAATGCAATGTTGTTCAGGTGCCTTTTTAACATAGATTTAGTTTTAGTTCTTCAAGTAAATCGGAATATAAATCATGCGAACATGTCTCGAAAAAAAAAACATCCCCTCCCCCCTCCCCCCTCTCCCACAATCAAAAAAGGCAATCGACTTGGGATTGTTTTTTCTACATTGTTTCCTTACGCTGCCTCATACTATTTTTTATTCTAAATTTTGTATTTTCAATATTATCATTTACATATTCTAAAACTATTTTAATTACAGATAATCTTATATATCTTTAAATAGGATAATGAAAACATTTGTAAACGTTATTTTACTGCGTATAACAATAACCGAAACTTATTAAGTGAGTAAAAGGTTATATTGGCAAGAAATAATACATTAAACGAAGCGACTCAGTCATTCTGCAGCATTTCAACAATAGAATACCGAACTTCAATTTGGATACAGCCCCTAAAATATGCTCATTTTAACATAATTAATATCTCTTAAACTAATCGTAGAAATTTCATGAAATTTGGTACTTAGGCATAGTTTGAACTTCAGATTATCTTGTCAAATTTGGGTCTTGCTATTGAAAAAAACAAAGTTTTTTTTAATAGGTAGATAACCCCCTAAGAGAGAAATTTTTATCTACATAATTTAAAAATAGACTTTATTTCCAATCGTTTGGTACCAATAACTTTCTTCTACAATAATTTGTTGCAGAGTTAGTAGGGGGTGTTCAGTTTCTTTTTTCCACGACTGTACAATTACTAGCAAGCATAATAAGTTTAATGATTGACACAGATTCGAAACAAGCTTTAGGAATTTACATGATTTTTCTAACAATATTCAGTCTTTCCTGATATCTTAATGAAAATAAAATATGAATTCCAAACTATTTCTTTTTTCTAAAATTTCCACTAAACTTGATAATATTCTGATACACAAGATATTTTTTCCAACCTTCAGTTAAATGAAAGGAAATCCAACTAAATTAACAAAATGTCTTAAGTACTTTTTCTAAGTTACACGGGAAAATAATCTTAAAACCTACTATTTTAAATTAAATTATAAGGAAAAAAAATATTATACAATTCTTAACCTTTTTGTATTTTGTTATTTATGTAAATATGTGTGCATGAAAATGCCTTTTTTGAAAATTCTTGTGGTCTTTTTCTGCCGGGCATTTATTTGCTCATTTTGAAATCTTTATTCCTGGCCCATATGAACTATTTCTTACCTAATTCTTCTTTTACTTACATAGACATTCTTTTCAAATTGTTATTACTCTTTTAGGTAGCTTTCAATACAAAAAAGTATAAAGCTACTAATTAAATTATACTAATTGCAGCCGTAAGTAAATTCTTCTTTTACTTACATAGACATTCTTTTCAAATTGTTATTACTCTTTTAGGTAGCTTTCAATACAAAAAAGTATAAAGCTACTAATTAAATTATACAATTGCAGCCGTTCGGAGAAAAGCAGTTCCGGAAAATTTCGATATATTTTCACCGATCATGACCCCCAGACCCCAAAACCACCATCTGTTCAAATGTTGATTTATATATATATATATATATCTGACCTATGTCATGCGATAACGCTCGTATTTATAAATCAATTTTGATGAAACTAATTGTGTGTATTAAGCTAACCAATGTCTCGACCGACTAAAATAAATATACAAAAAAATTGAAAATTCAAATTTTACGTTTTAGGCCTTGATACAAAAATTCCAGAGCATTTTTTGGTTTACCTCTATCTTAAAAAATGGCTGAGATAGAGCAGTTTGAAATTCTAGGGTGGCTGACATTTTGAAACAAAACAGCACATTAACGCAAATACTCGCAAAATATTTTCTTTCATTGTTGTAATAATTTTCCCAATCATACGCATAAAACTATATATTCATATCCGTTAGCGCCAAAATTGGCGATATTGGCGACAAAATTGGCAAAATTGGCGATATTTGGCGATTAATCGCCAATTTTAGCGACCAAAATAAGTTTTCATAAATGAAGCCAATTTGGCTATTGCTCAATAATTTGGCGAATTTCTTATTCAAATTCAGTATTAACGAATCTTTTGTAAACGTTTCTTTGCATTTTAACTTGCTGTTTTCGTGTAACATTAACTAAAATTTTAAAACGAAGATATAGGAAAGCTACCTTTACCTCCCGGTACAGGCCGGAATGACTTTTTTCTTTAGTTACTGATATTTCTTATTTCTTTACTTTTCTAGACGGCGGAATTCCAGTTAATTTGAAAATTTCCTGCTTTTCTCCGCTATCCTTAAGCACTCAACAGCGTAAAATTTTCCTAGTGGTTCCACCTAATGGCTAGACACTTCATCTAAAGAATGTGCACGAAGTTGGTGACAACCAGGAATCCCCTGAAAGCTCACCACACCGTTAATCTCTTTCAGCCAGATTCGACTAATATAAAACAGTTTTATCAATAAAATCAATATGAATGACAGCAACATAATAGTAATTTTATTATTAATATAAATTTCACAAAGTAATAAATTCACTTTAACATTTATTTATTTGTGTTTTCTTTCCGGTTTTATAAATTTTACTATTCTATATTACCAATCAATATGAAGCGCGCCATGAGAATACACATACGCCATATTGGAAATCTATGTAGAAAATATTTGAACATATTGGTAGAACAAGATATTAAATTAACTTTCACAAGAATATTTCGTAAAAAAAAATATATCAAAAATGATTAACTGGAAATCACACCTTAGAAAGTTTTTCAATTTACAAAATGTCTTCAGTTTTTTCAATCAATGTTTTGCGCTATTTCAAAAATATGGAACAGATAAAAAATCGTTTTTGTTTCTTAATCCTTTTAAGTATTAGCAACTTCAAATTTCTCACTTTTGATAAAGGCTGAAATTTATTCAACTTGTTTAGACTTTTTGGCCTTAAATCTTACTTAATATTTAAGACTTTAATTTATGTCTGCGGTCTTAAATCTTATTAATTTTAATTCTTTCAAATTAATAATTTAAATCTTAAATTTTAAGCTCCGATATAAGTATTCATTCCTTGGGTAACACGTATTGCCAAATTAGCTATAATCTTGAAAACTTTTTCGTTCCTTGAAATAAATAATTATCGCCTACCGTGATGCAATCCTTATTAATGCATAAAGTTGCCCCATATGAATGTCCAGTAGCATTCATTGTTTTAAACTTCATAACGAGGCAACGTCGGGTAATTATCCCTATATAAGGATTTATTGCTTCCTAAAAATTTACAATTGGTAAATTCTGTAATTAGCATCTAAACAGAACAAGATTAGCGAGATTTTAAATTTATGCTATAGGCTTAAGTTTAACATGTTATTCAATTTGGGATACGTTCGATATTTTAAAATAAGAACGTTCATGCGAATATAACTGATATTTCACTCAGACAACAAAAATTATTGATTTTGTGTAATGATTTATTTATAACTATCCAATAAGTACCGCTGTAGACGTTAAACAATTCTACTATAGTTGAATGAATGTGCATTTTGAATGAATATATGAAATACACGAGTAAGCGATTTCACACATAACAATAAAATTAAGTAGTTTAGAATTTGTAATGATCATTTGTGTATGACACATTATTATTTTTCAAAGTTGGATATATATTTTTTTTAAATGTCGAGGCAATAATAAATATAAATTTAAATTAAAACATAAATAATGTTAAATATGATAATAATTGAAGTAACGCAGATAGTTTGTGGCAATTTGTGGAGCCGTTGGGAAATGGTAGAGTTGATATACCAAAGATAAGCCAACAGAGGTCTTTCTAATTTAGAACGTTGTTCTGCCAACCAGAAACAGTTTTGTCGGGCTACATTTGCTAACGCAATTAGTCAACAATTTTGCACTACTGGGGAATATATTTAACATACAGAGTATAAACAAGTTGGAAATTGTACGTCAAACGTGATAAATGTCGTACTATATATAATAGACTAATAGACTGTTGCACTCTTATGCAAAAATGCATGAATACAAAATTTATTTTATGTGCAGATTTTCATATTATAGATATTAATTTTATTCAATATTCTTTTACAAAGAATTTATTACAATTCTGTTACATTAAAATTTTATACTATGCGCAAATATCCAATACAAGACAACGTAAAAAATCATCGTTATTATTTCAATGAAATGAATTATATCGTCTGTTATGATATGATTAATTTTTGTAATACAATAAGTACATTTTAAGTTGGCAACATTTTATCTTTTGTTGACATTTACTAAAAATTCCAATGGGAAACTTAAGCCTAGCTTTGAAAATTTCAGAACTTAAAATCCATATTTAGATTATTTTTTCATTTAATATCTATTTTTCCGGAAACATCTATAAAAAAACTGACAGTAGATTATGTGATTGCTATAATGAAACAATTTTAGTATACAAATTAGGTTTTAAATTGAATAATAAAAATATGACTCTATTTTAAATAGGACGTAATCCCCATGTCAACCTAGAATCATTACCCACGATGGGATATCATTGAATTAATTACGAGTGATACGATTTAATAGAATGAAGAACACTTTTATCTTTTAAATCTTTTTTTTATCTTTTTAATTTTATTTTTTAAATCTTTTAGCTTTCATTTGATTTTCATAAAATTTGAAATGACTCGACAAAATTCGGCAACGATTATATACATTAAATTTCCGATCATTCAGTTGGGCAGCTTTTGCGATGTTATAAGCGAACAGACGGACAGAGAAGGACGGATCAGACGAGGACTATAGGTGCTACATATTTATATAATTACGAACGCACCTAAAAACAATCTTTGGAAACTAATTTCACATACAAAACAGAAATAACGTACTTTTAATACTGTGCTAATTGATAATGCCTTAGGCTTTAGTGCGGTGTAAAAAAACAATTTTCGAATTCTTCTTTTTTTCATAATTAATTCTTCTTTCTGTTCATATTTTAATAGAAACAATTCATTCAATTACAAGTTTTAATACTTTTATTTCACACCATAAATGTTTGAGACTAAAAAAATATAATACTTAATATTTTGATTTTGAGAAACGCACTACAATTGCATAATACGTAATCGCATGATCTGTTACATAGTAAATCACTGCAAAAAACACGGTGGAAATTAACCGTTATGATGTTATAAGTTGAAATAGTAAAAAATGATTTAGTAAATATAAATTCGTCGTAAAGGAACTGCATTTCAAAAATATTTTAAGCAAGAAATTCACTTATTCATTAAAGATAGTTTTATAAACAGTTATTTATGTTTAAAAAAAATCTTGTAATTTTAAGTGACAGAAATATAAAAATAGTAACGTAAAATCATGAATACAATTCAGACATATATTCACATGCAGCGAATTTAGAAAATAAATTTTAATTGAATAAGCATATGAAAATAAATAAAATTTGTCAAGCATTTTGGTTTCTTATTCTTTTATATTAAATGGATATGTTTTAATGCAGTAGACAAAATACATAATTAGTGGATAATATAATATAATGAATTATCTTTGTATTTTTTACTAGTAATCAACCCACATCATTTATAGTGGTTCAAGCATAATTAGCTTAAAGACAAAGTCAAGCAATATAACTTAATGTCCCTGATCACAGAAATATTTTATTCAAAGCCTAATTAATGAATTAAAAAAAGAAAGAAAAAGATATTCATCCTACCTCTTTTTTTTATTCAATACTTTCAATGTAGATGTAAAAAATGCCTTTTGTGTCATCGCGTGTGTCATGCAGAAGATTTAACAACCAAAATTTTAATCTAAGTATCATTTGTTCAGTAAGATTTCTTCAAAAATAAAATGTTTTACACACAGTACTGAAGTTGACATGAGGTTACATCTTCTTCATAAAGATAAGCCTTACAATGAACTTGATAAAGTATACTTGCATAGTTATAAAAACGTCATAATCTTTCTTATTGAAATACAGTAAGGACTATTCTGTTTGATATCGCTGAATGAAATAAAGTTAGATAATTAGATAAAGTGTCGTACGTAAAGGATGTAATCTATTCACGCTTTTTTGAATGGATTTCTTTTCAAGGAATGTTTTAGAATTTCTTATCGCTTAACAAGTTTTTTTATCAAAGAAATACTGTTCTTTTCAGCATGAAAGAAAAGAAGAAAACATTGGTATTTAAAACCCATGGTTATTTTTGAATATTCTAGTATTTAAATTGAGAAAATTATTAGTGATTTAATACTAAGAATGACATTGTCTTCACCGGTTGATACAGGATTATCCAGGCTGTTTTTGGTTTAATATTTCGTTTACCAATATTTCCAAACAATAACTTTCGTGATACACTTCTATCAGAAATCTACTATTAAATGGTCAAACAGGTTAAAATTTTCAATTTTTTTAGCTTAAAGTATTTATTCTATACACAATCACATTATATATTTCGAAATCGATATCGAATGTAAAAGGGCAATTTCGGAGCTATAAAAGTTGGGTATATTACTCCAAGTAAGCAGTAACTAAAACTTTAAACACAGTTTTTCTTTTATCAAAATAGCATTTTAAAGTCAGTGGATATTGAAGCTCCTCTAAATTTTGATCAATCAATTTGATCTTTCTGAAAATTATTTGTCAGATTTTCCTGTCAAAATCTGTGGGATTTTTTTTTTTTTTTTGAAATATCGATATTTTGCTTTTTATGTAAATTTAAGTAACGAAATTCTGGTTGAAAATTTATATTTTACTTAGAATGAATGCAATTTCAATACGAATGCCATTTTTTTTAAAAACGGCTACGTCTTTCGCTAAATTTTGAACTCAGAAAACTATTTTTTTGTCCTTGATTATTTAACACAATCATACTGATTGTTAAAGGGAATAATAAGAGTTGTAATTTTTTTCAACTGACTGAAAAAGTGTTCAGAACGGGATTCTAACCCAGGTCTTTGGTTTAAGCTCTCAACACTCTTCCAATTAAGCTATCCTGATTTTTGTCTGATTGTTCTAGGTTTAATCTATGCCAGTAATCAGTACTATTTCGAAGCGCTCCCTCCCATGATCAGTTCAGTTGCCATAAGCCATTTTTTGATACATCAAATTAAAAAAAAATACAACTTTTTATATTTTAATGTATGTGTAATAATGTAATCTAAATGGATTTTTATAAACACTTTGCATTTTTTAAAAGTAATTCTCGAAAAAGCCTTAAATTTCTGGGCGTCAAAGCGATGTTATCCATTAACTTATTGTTTGAAAATAGCGGTAGACGTAACACCTCTCTCGCTCTGTATATATATATATATATATATATATATATAATTTTTTTGTTTTGTCAATCATACTGTTACGCATATATACCATTGGTAATCAACGCGTTAATAAATTATCTACTTTATGAAATGTTATACATGAAAATTTCAATTTTATTTCAAAACATTTAAATTTGCGAGTTTAATCTCTGTAGTAAATTTTGTAGGGAAATTGAAATTTCCTTAAAACCTGAAAAACATCAATAAACAAAATTAATTAGCAAAAACAGCAATATACACTGAAAAAAATAAATTTTTGCCACTGGCATCTAGAAAATAAATTGTGGCTCTAGAAAAAATAGTTCCATGTCATCCTTATAAATTCCTTTTCTAGAGAGTTCTAGTCTCGTCTATTCAAATTACAAGAGCGTTTTTTTTATATTATCGTGGTCAAACGTATTTAAAAATCTCTGCAAATAAATGTGAACACACCAGGCAACAAGGTAGTGTTAGTAACTATAATTCTAGTTTATTTCTTCCAGAAATCAGGTGATAATTTCTCGCAATTCAAAAGTTTCATAATATAATGTATCGTTTTATCACATAGAAAACTATAGGCTAAAAATTCTCGATCATTTCGTCTATTCAGTTTATTTGTTTGCCTTATTCGCATAACTCGGTACAATATATTTCTAGTTTAGGGATTTAGACTATGACTATTCATTCGTTCTAGATGAAGGTGGTATAAGTTTTTTTTTTCCAGTGTATTATAGTTGCTTAATCCTACGCTGCACAGTGGAGTATTTGACCCAAAAACCTGACCAAAAATGCAAAAATTAAAATTTCGTCAACAATTGTAAAAATCATATTCTAAATAGCTAACTAATTGATGCGTCGATCTATGTCTATTTTTGGAACCTGAGTTATATCTAATGGCTGCTGGCCTCAGTTGAAGAGGAAATTGGAAGACGTGTTTTGTGAGAAGACGTGTTTTTTGTTGATTTTACACTTGTTGTTATGTTTAAATATAATTTTTTTGTGTCTCAATGAATTGTTGAATTGAAACTAAACAGGGCTTGTGTGTTTAACAAAGGTCAGAGCTTAGTGTTAAACTATGTGTAAATTTAAATAGATTAGTTTTTAATGTAATAAAAAAATATTAAATGTGTAAAAGGGTCATTTTTAAAGCATTTTTCGCTCTAATTTAAACATATCGAAAGCTTTTTAAATATGTGCCGGGCTTTGCCGGACCATGTTTGAATTATAATTGTATTAGTTATAGTCTTGAGTGTCAATTTCTGCAAAAAAATCTTCCGCATATTGTTGCCATTTTATATATATATATATATATTTTTTTTCGGGTGGACTACTTAAATCCCATTTTTTGTGCCAACCGAATTGAAAAGATAAAAACTTTATTTTTACTCTAGTATTGCAGGTTTTTAGCTTACAGGATATTGCCTGAGAGCTTTTGCCCCTACATATCCTGTATGTATGCATGTACGTACCTATGTAAGTACGTACATACCTACGCA
This sequence comes from Maratus michaelseni, assembly GCA_963931845.1. Classification (NCBI taxonomy): domain Eukaryota; kingdom Metazoa; phylum Arthropoda; class Arachnida; order Araneae; family Salticidae; genus Maratus; species Maratus michaelseni. The sequence goes on along the minus strand of OZ007598.1, from coordinate 109,722,549 downwards.
ACTCGATACCTGTTGATAGAAATATCAGATCGGCTTCACTGTAAATACTTATTTACTGAAAAAAGTGTCTCCAATTAGTTTCGGCTCATAGGTAGAAAATAAGGGGAGAAAGGAGAGAATTAAAAGAGTCTGGAGAAGACGCAGAAATGATTAAAAGGTTATAAGTAACATTGGAAGTCATAAAAAGTGGACATCGTTTTGACGAAAAAAGTTCCAAACATCTGCTGATGAAACAGCAAGACTGTATGTGAACCTTTACAATTGGTACCCTATGATTCCAACAATGCACAAGGTTTTGATTCATGGTGGCACTGTAATTAAGAAAGCAGTCGTACCCATTGGCCAACGGTCAGAAGAAGCTGCCGAGTCCAGAAAAAAACACTTTAGACAGTACCGTACAAAGTACTCAAGAAAGTGCAATAGAAAAGTTCGCAATAGAGAAGTTTGCTATAGAGATGTTCCAAATTGGCTTCTTTTAAGCACTGATCCTTTTATAAACTGCTCTAGACAAATACCAAGGGAAAAGAGCAAGCCATACCGTAGCGAGACCCTACAACTTCTTCTTCCAGCTAGGTCTGATGGTAGTCCTGATAAAAGCCAAGAAAAGTGAGATGAAAAAGATGTAAAACAGAGTTCTGAAGAATCAGATTGAAACTGGTAATCTATTAAATACACTGAAAAACCAACATCTCTATACTGTAGAGACTCCACTGTATTAAATCAAATGTAAATAATCTTTATTAAATGTAAATTAAATGTATTAATTATTATTAAAGTAAATTAAATGTAAATAATAAATTTTATAGATAGTACAATTAAATACATTTAATTAAACATTACTGATAAATAAAAAAATTATCAACAATTACTTTTCTCTTATAAACAGTAAACATTTAATTAAAAATTACTAGTAAATAAAAAAATTATCAACAATTACTTTTCTCTTATAAACAGTAAACATTTAAGGCTGCTAGTCACTCGACTTCCAAACTCCCTTCGGTAATGTTAAGTCTATGGGCATGTGATGTATTCGTATTTTTAAAATATCTACTTAGTAAATTAATATTTTAACTTCTTTTTTCTTTGTGCTCTTCTTAAATGATGTCTCTTTTTTTCTTAGTTGTCAAAATATTTATAAAATGTATACTTATTATTATGTGAAGTGTTAAAATTTTACTTACACTTCGTGAGCTTTTAAGATATAAAATATTAAACTAAGCTATGGATTTGTATGTATACTATATAGTATACTAAAAGTTAGTTCAGTGAAACGCATAACAAAGTTAAACATTTCCATTCAGCCATTTCAGGGAATAAACGGAAATGTGCTTGAGAACTTTTGTGCAACCCTGTATATGATCTACAGAATGTATCCACACCAAGTAATATTAAAAATAAATTCAATTTAAAAAGGCATATCCCAACTACAAGTGCACTTCCAGCAATTATTGGTCATAGACTTTAATAGTTAAATTTATTCTTAAGCCAAATTCTTTTGTGTGTCCCTGTAAATGAACGATATATTCTATGCACACCATATTCTACAATAAGTGCCTTAATACACCTCAGTGATGTATATAAATTTCAGTACGTTTAAAATAGTGTGATATCATTAAAATACAGAGCAAACGATTTTTTCCCATAGACATAATGTATAGGAATTCTTTCGGGTGTCTCTGTAAATGAACCGTAAATGCTATAGACTTCATTTACAATACCAAACATGCCATATTGATACCCAATAACTTCTAGCAATTTCAAGGCAATCGGACTATATTTACATAGAAAAATATTTTTGTCCAGGATTTCGGGTCAAATACTCCACTGTGCGCCGACTAAAAGAAACTTTTATTACAAGAAGTAGGAGTTTATCAATCACCAACACAAGCTTAGAAAAATCCATTTTCCCAATGCATTGTTCTTTTATAACTCACTTCAGCTAACTATGAAAATTTGTAACGCAATTAAAAGAGAATTTAATTAATCATCGATCTTATAAAGTTTGTTTCAGTTTCAACAATTACTTGTAAAGAATTCATTTTATTCAATAAGTTTCGTAAACTTTAGCTTCTGTGAGACTTGTACAGAATAGACAGGAAAATAAAGCAGGAAAGAGACGATAGCGTGGGAGGCAGTTTTTAATAGCATTTTTAAAGACTAAAATAAATATATATATATTTTTTCATAATTCGAGTTTCATATTTGATCTTATAGATCATTGTTGCTCAAGTGCGAAGTACAGTACGCAAATAAGTTTTAGGAGGAATTCTGGTATGACATGATACTGGTACAACATAACAAAATGCGGAAACAGTGTATATATTGATGAGTTAGTGACTCTGTTTCAGCAAATTAACATCAGACCTCCAATAAATATGCAAGGTATAAAGAAAGCCCATCTGTATTATTTAAAAAAAACCTCCTCTTCTAACGCTTATCTTAAACATTCAATAAAAAGTGTGTTTGTTTTCACTCATTTAAGTGTATTCTTTCGCTTCCTTTTTCTATTCATGACTCTTACAAATTTGAAAAATAGGTTAAACCAGAATCACATAATTCATCAAAGAGACGCAGGTCATAACAATACGAGAATGACTGTAATAATTCAAATCAAATATGGTTTCTTAATTTATAGATAAGACTAGTTATTTTGAATTTTTCGCAACATGCTTCATTATCTCATTCAAATTTTCTTCATTTTCTTTCTGTCATTTTATTCAAATACTTCATTCCTTTAAAATATGAAACTTTTTTATTGTTTTACCGTATATATTATTCATAATTCCTATAAATATTCACTGGTGAACTAAATTTTCTTTTGTTACATAACATTCATTTCTGTTCTGCTGACAGTTTGGAAGAAACATCTGCTGCACATTCGTGAAATGTCGTCACAATCGCTTATGTATTATTGATACACAATCAACTGCAACTCAAAAAAAGTGATTGAAGTAGAAGTACATATAAAGATATTTATTTTATCCCTTTTCTCTGTATTTTAACACTTTCCAACCTACTTGAAAAGTGTTTATGACTTCGGTTTGTCTGGCCGGATGGCCGTCTGCCGTATGGCCGTCTGTCCGTGCTCTAACTCCCGTAAATATGCTCGGATTGCTCTGCAATTTTTATATGTTATTGTCGTTATCTATAGCATGTTCCCTATTTCAACGGAAGTGTGTAGCACTTATAGTTTTTTTATAGGGACACTCAAAAGAATTCCGTTACACTGCGGTCTCTGGGGAAAAATCATTTGCGGTTTATTTAAATAATGTTTCACTATTTTAAACGCATGGAAATTTATATATAGCACTAAGGTGCATTAGAAGAAGCCTAATATGGAATAGGGTGTGCATAGCACTTATAGTTACTTTACAGGGACAGTCAAAAGAATTCCGTTACATTACGTCTATGGAGAAAAATCGTCTGCCGTTTATTTAAATAATGTTTCACTATTTTAAACGCATTGAAATTTATATATATCACTAAGGTGCATGACAAGAGGCTTACTACAGAATAGTGTGTGTATGGCAGTCATCGTTCATTTACAGGGACACACAAAAGAGTTCTCTACTGTCTGTTAACAATAATTCCTCGAAGTGCGTTTTAAGTTACAGAACGCGATTTTAATTTTAACTCGCTTTTTGTCTATTACGTGGTGTGTATAAATTCTGTAGATCTTATACAGGGAAGGGCAAAAGTTCGCGTACACATTTCCGTTTATTGACAGAAACTCCAGACGGATAATTTTAAACTGTGCTACGCGTTTCCTAACTGAACTAAAATTTAGCATCCTATGTAGTATATATACAAATCTATAGATCCTATACAGGACTGAGTAAAAGCATTCGGATATTTTTCCGAATATTGTATATGTTGGAAATTCCTGAAATTATGTTTTTAAATAGGTTATGCGTTTTCCAAATTGTTTACTTAGATGTTATTTTTTTAGCTTATTAAACGGTATGATTTGTAAAATTATTTTGGAAGCGTTGGAAAGTGTTACATAATCTATGCTTGACGCATGATTTTTCGTTCTTGTTGTTATTGTTGATTAAGCTCAAGTTTTAAAACATTATTTTTTCTTCAGTCCTTTACTGAATTTCTTGGTTTATATTTCCGTAGATTATATTAGACAAAATACTTAAAGTGTATATCTGTATATATATGGATAAATATATTTATATATAAGAGGGAGATGGCAATGTAGGTATCTTGACAAACGGCAAACTAATCATACATTAATAAATTCATCAGTTAATGACTCGTATTACCTAAAGTCTTTTCAATGATGGTTTTATGATGATGACTGTGCATGAGGAATACATTAGAATTAGTAGCTGCAAAATGGATTCAATATATTTTATTGTTTACGTTTTAACGTGGCAACGTGGATGAATTAGTAAGGGGGTGTTTATTTACAGGATCTCGACATGATTTGAACTATTATCACTAGCATATTTTTATTACGTTTTTCCTGGTACAGCATTTATATATATATATGTCACAATTTTAAGGGCCGAAATGGTGATGCAACATCAATACCATTTTAATAAAGAGTTTTTCAAGATTAGAGTTCTTTTCAGAAGTCAACAGAGGAAAGTTACACGCTAGGGTTGATTGGCAATTTTACTAGCCACAGTTGAATGCGTGTACATATTCAGAAGAGAACAGTCCATCCAAAGCACAAACAAGTCTTTATTTCAAAGCTTAAAAAACTTCAGGTGGAGATGACGTTTCACAGGATCCATCTTTTAAGTTACGATGATACGCTTCCCATTAACCGATAAGCATGATGGTTAGCTTACAAGGATCTATACAGAAGTCGTAGAAGAGAAGAATATGAGTCTCGCTTCGTCAACACCAGACAGGGATTCGATTCGATTAAAAGCTGAAAATACCAAACACCGACTCAGAGTTCCTCTTTTCGAATCCTCCCCGAAGCAACGCGCCGCGATATATTATTTCTGAAAAAGTATGAATACAGGGGTCACGTGATGGCTTGTGCGCCAATCAAGAACCGGTATTCTATGCGAAACGCGCCAGAATATTGAAGTAAAGTGGTTTCCGCTAAGAAATGGCGCGAAAGAAGCGTCGGGAAAATTCTATCATGTTCGATAAATTAGCTATGACCCAGAGAGTTTTAAGCTAACTGATTATCGTTAGTTACTGGTTTGAGAATATGGACTGATTTTTATGTTCATGAAAAGGAAAGAAAAAAAGAAATAAGAAAAATGGTTTATCAAACTTGGATCAAAGCCAGAATGGAAATAAAATTTTTAAAAAATTACATTTTAATATAAGAAAAAGATTTTATAATTTTGAGAGTTACTTTTAATATCTGATATTATTAAAATAAATGCGGCCTTTTGAGGAATTTAGAAAACTAAAAAGGAAATAATGCGTTTTTTTCTAATATTTAAAGGATAAATATTAGGAAGTTTTTATAATTTAAAGATAAAGATGCCATGTATTGAACTAACTAACAGCAATTAAAATATTGAATTTAGATATCAGGTTTTTTGGAATAGAATAGAGTTAAAATACATTAATAAACGGAGGAAATAAATATTATAGAGTAATTTAAAATAGGATGGGATAAAAATAATTTAGCGTATCGCGATAAATTTTAAATTTTGTTATATATATATTTTTGTGGAGTACCCGGTGGGAAGAACATCTGGCATTGTTGGCATCTTGGCAGGGCTATATATGAGAATATTTTATAATGTAACTCTTGCAAATATCACTTGATTTTTTATGAATAGATAGTTAACATCAGTATGCTGATTTATATTAAACCCCTTTTATTACTAAAGCGCCCAAAACATCCAGCCAAGCAAAATACTGCGAGACTGCCCGAGTTCCTGAGTGACAGGTATGTCATTTTCTCCCCTCGGAAAAATCGAACTTTTGTTGCAGAATTATTAGGGGGGTTCAAATCATTATTAACGTTGCAGGGATTATCGAAATCAACGTGTCAACCCAATTTTACAAGTAGTCTTTTGGGTTTTAACAAAAGTTTGTTTTTAGAAGCAAAGCAATACAACATTTGTTTGAATTTTCATTTTAACATTTATTTATTTATTGTTTTCTTTCCAGTTTTATCAATTTTACTTTCCTATATTTCCAACCAATCCGAAGCGCGCCATGAGAATATACATACTCCATACTGGAAATCACTGTAGAAAGGATTTGAACATATTGGTAGAAAATATATTACGTTAACTTTGACTAGAATTATGCGTAAAAATAAAAAATATAGATTATGATTCACTGAAAATCACACTTTAGAAGTTTTTCAGTTTCACAAAATGTCTTCGGTTTTTTCAATAAAGGTTTTCCGTCATTTCAAAAATGTAGAACAGGTTGAAAAATCGTTTTTGTGTGTTAATCCTTTTAAGTATTAGCAACTTTAAATTTCGCACTTTTGATAAAGGCTGAAATTTATTCAACTTGTTTACACTTTTTGGCCTTATATCTGACATAATATTTAAGACTTTAATTTATGTCGGTGGTCCTAAATTTTATTAGTCTTAATTCTTTCAAATTAATATTTTAAATCTTAAATTTTAAGCTCCGATATAAGTATTCAGTCTTTGGATAACACGTATTGTCAAATGAGCTATAATCCTGAAAACTTTTCCGTTGCTTGAAATAAATAATTATCGCTTACGGTGATACAGCCGTTATTAATGCATAACCTTTACACTACTCATATGAATGCCCAGTAGCATTCATTGTTTTAAACTTCATAACGAGGTAACGTCGGGTAATTATCCGTATGTAAGGATTTATTTATTACTTCCTAAAATTTACAATTGGTAAATTCTGTAATTAGCATCTAAAAGGAACAGGATTAGTAAGACTTTAAATTTATGCTATAGGCTTAAGTTTAACATGTTATTGAATTTGGGATATGTTCGATATTTTAAAATAAGAACGTTTGGGGGAATATAACTGATATTTCACTTAGACAACAAAAATGATTGATTTCGTGTAATAATTTATTTATTACTATCCAATAATTACCGCTGTAGACATCCAACATTTCTATAGTTGAATGAATATGCATTTTGAATGAATATATGAAATGCACGAGTAAGCTATTTCACACATAACAATAAAATTAAGCAGTTTAGAAATTGTAATGATCCAGTATTATTTTTCAAAGTTGGCTATATTTTTAAAAAATATCGAGGCAATAATAAATATAAATTTAAATTAAAACGCAAATATTATTGAATATGATAATAAATTCAAGTGACACAGATAGTTGGCAATTTGTGGAACCGTTGGGAAATGGTAGAGTTTATATGCCAAAGGTAAGCCAACAGAGATTTTTCTAATTTAGAGCGCTTTTCTGCAAACCAAAAATAGTTTCGTCGAGCTACATTGGCTAACGTCGGCTAATGCTTGTGGCACTGTTGGGAAATGGTACGTTGGCCAAAAGTACGGCAAGTCGGGCATTTCTTACTGTTGGCGAACGTGGGATTCCAAAATTAGCCAATATTAGCCCAATAATTTTGCGCTACTGAGGAATTATACAGGGCCATAAAAAAAAGATTGGACAGATTTGAAACAATAATAAATCCAAAAGTAATTGAGTAAACACGATTATTTTCTTTCCATAGTACTCTGCAATTATCCAAGATTTGTTAGATGTAGTGTTTTAAGGTCGTGACATTCAGAAAATGCACAGAATCGATAATCTGAAAATGCAAATCACATCATACATTCGCAATTTTCTTCGATGATTCCAGCGTGGAAAGCGTATAAGCCTAAAATTATTGGAAGTACGTGAAAAATGTCATTTAGAAATTTGTTTAGCATCGTTGATTTAATATGAACGCATCCACTATGTACACGAATAGTCTAAACAAAAAATGAAAATTGCTAATGTGTGGTGCGATTTACATTTCAGATCATTGATTCTGCGCATTGACTGGATATCATGACAATTACATCTAACAAATCTTGGATAATTGCCGAGAACTTTGGAAAGAAATTAATTGCGTTTACTCAAATACTTTTAGTGTTGTGATTCTTTCAAATCTGACCAACCTTTTTCAATGACCCTGTATTTAACATACAGAGTATAAAAAAGAATATTTCAAAACTAATTTCACATATAAAACAGAAATGAGGTACTTTTAATTCTGCACTGATTTATAATGCCTTATGCTTTACAGTGGTGTAAAAAAACTGTTTTCTAATTCATATTTTATTCACAATTAAATCTTATTTCTGTTCATATTTTACTAGAAACAATTCATCCAATTACAAGTTTTAATACTTTTATTTCACACCATAAATGTTTGAGATAAAAGAATTTTAATATTTAATATTTTGATTTGACAAACGCACTGCAATTGTGTAATACGTAATCGTATGATTTGTTACATAGTAAATCACTGCAAAGAACAGCGTGGGAAATTAACCGTTATGATATTATACCATAATTTTGGGTGTATAAGCCGCGGCTCAAATAAATCTGTTTCGGACCGGAAATTGTTTTTAATGAAATGTAACGTGTTACATTTTGGCCTTCATTTGTATATATTTCTATAAAAATATTTCTGGTTTGAAAAAGACTTAATTTACCCGCGGCTTATACACCGGAAATTACGGTAAGTTGAAATGGAAAAAAATGATTTAGTAAATGTAAATTCGTTCTAAAGTAACTGCATTTCAAAAATATTTTAAGCAAGAAATTCATTTATTCATTAAAGATAGTTTTATAAACAGTAATTTATGTTTTAAAAAAACCTTGTAATTTTAAATGACAGAAATATAAAAATAGTAACGTAAAATCATGAATACAATTCACACATATTTACATGCAGCGAACTTAAAAAATAAATTTTAATTGAATAAGCATATAAAAATAAATAAAAATTTCAAGCATTTTGGTTTCTTATTCTTTTATATTAGATGTATATGTTTTAATACAGCAGACAAAATATTTAATTAGATTCTAATATAATATAATGAATTATCTTTGTAAATTTTACTAGTAATCAACTCACATCATTTATAGTAGTTCAAACAAAATTAGCTTTAAGACAAAGCCAAGCAATATAACTTAATGTTCCAGATCACAGAAATACTTTATTCAAAGCCTAATAAATGAATTAAAAAAAGAAGAAAAGAAGATATTCATCCTACCTCTATTTTTTTATTCAATACTTTCAATGTAGATGTAAAATATTCCTTTTGTGTCATCGCGCGTGTCAAGCAGAAGATTTCACTACCAAAATTTTAATCTAAGTATCATTTGTTCAGTAAGATTTCTTCAAAAATAAAATGTTTTACACACAGTACTGAAGTTGACATGAGGTTACATCTTCTTCATAAAGATAAGCATTACAATGAACTTGATAAAGTATACTTGCATAGTGATAAAAACGTCACAATCTTTCTTATTGAAATACAGTAAGGACTATTCAGTTTGATATCGCTGAATGAAATAAAGTTAGATAATTAGATAAGGTGTCGTAAAGGATGTAATCTATTCACGCTTTTTTGAATGGATTTCTTTTCAAGAAATATTTTAGAATTTCTTATCGGTTAACAAGTTTTTTAGCAAAGAAATACTGTTCTTTTCAGCATGAAAGAAAAGAAGACAAACATTGGTATTTAAAACCCATGGTTATTTTTGAATATCCCAGTTTTTAAATTGCGAAAAATTTGTGATTTACTACTTAGAATGACATTGTCTTCCACCAGTTGATACAGGATATTTGAAAGAAAATGACAAACATTGGTATTTAAAACCCATGGTTATTTTTTAATACTCCTGTTTTGAAATTGCGAAAAATTAGTGATTTAATACTTAGAATGACATTGTCTTCCACCGGTTGATACAAGATATTTGAAAGAAAAGAAGACAAACATTGGTATTTAAAACCCGTGGTTATTTTTTAATATTCTAGTATTTAAATTGCGAAAATTATTAGTAATTTAATACTTAGAATGACATTGTCTTCACTGGTTGATACAGGATTACCCCAGGCAGTTTTTGGTTTAATATTTCGTTTACCAATATTTCCAAATAATAACTTTCGTAATACAATTCTATCGGAAATATACGATTAAGGTGTTAAACAGGTTAAAAATTTCATTTTCTTTAGCTTAAAGTACTTATTCTATACCCAATCATATTATATATTTAGAAAACGATATCGAAAGTAAAAGGCCATTTTCGGAGCTATAAAAGAAGAATATATTACACCAAGTAAGCAGTAACTAAAACTTTAAACACAGTTTTTCTTTTATCAAAAAAACATTTTAAAATCAGTGGATATTCAAGCTCCTCTAAATTTCGATCAATCAATTTGATCTTTCTGAAAGTTATTTGTCAGATTTTCCAGGCAAAGTCTGTGGGACTTTTTAAAAAAAAAATATTGATATTTTGCTTTTCTGTGTAAATTTTAGTAACGAAATTCTGGTTGAAAATTTATATTTTACTTAGTATGGATGCAATTTCAATACGAATGCCATTAAAAAAAAAAAAAAAACGGCTACGTCTTTCGCTAAATTTGGAACTCGGAAAACTATTTTTTGTCCTTGATTATTTAACACAGTCATACTGATTGTTAAAGGAATAATAACAGTTGTAATTTTTTCAGCTGAATGAAAGAGTGTCCAGAACTGGATTCGAACCTAGGACTTTGGTTTAAGCTGTCAACACTCTTCCAATTAAACTATCCCTATTTTTTGTCTGATTCTTCTATGTTTAATCTATGAAAGTAATCACTATTCTTTCGAAGCGCTCCCTTTCATCATCAGTTCAGTTACCATAAGCCATTTTTTGATACATCAAATTAAAAAAATACAACTTTTTTTATTTTGATATATGCTTAATAATGTAATGTAGATAGATTTTTACAAATACTTCGCATTTTTTAAAAGTAATTCTCGAAAAAGCCTTAAATTTCTGGGCGTCAAAGTGGTATTATCCATTAAATAATTGTTTGGAAGTAGCGACGTAACACCTCTCTCTCTCTGTATATATATATATATATATATATATAGTTTCTTATGTTTAAATGGTTAAATTTTACTTAAAGTTATATATACAAGGTGCAAAATGTTATCTATCGCCGACCTTTAATTTCTCAAACGTTGGTTGTAGACATATAGTTCCAATTACAAAAGTGTTTGAATTGAGGTAAATATTCATATTGTGGCGTTAATTAAAGTAAAAAATCAATTTTGTAAAAATTACGGAAACTAACTTTTTATACGGTCCCCGGGTCCCTATAGTTATATTTAGTAAATGTTTGCACATATCATAACAAATACAACACAAAAAGTTTGACTTCTGTACGACAAAAATTGACACAGTTATTAAATTTCAAAGTTTGAGATTTTTTCACATGATTTTGCCTTTCATTCAGGGATCAGTTAAAAAATTAATTAGAGTAATTCGAGATCGAAATCAGGGTGCAATGTCCTTTTTACGGCAAAACAACCTTTAGCTGGTATCGTTAAATCGGTGTATCACCAAAGATGGTTTTTTCATCTAAAAATTTGAGCTGACTTTCAGAGGCCGTATACAAAGTAAAGAATGAAATATTGAAATTAAACAGAAAAATTAATATCAATTTAATAATATCATATTAGAAAACGGTCAACTATAAAAAATGTATACATCAAATACCGGAATCTACTAGAGATACTGCTCAAAGTGTTCTTCATTGGTGGCAATGCACAATTGAATGCGTGATAGTACTCAGTCCTGGACACGTTGGAGAATAGCAGGTGTAACTGTGCGACAAGCAAGGATGATGCGCTGCTTCAGATCACCCAGAGAACTAGGCTCAATGACATACACCTGTGCACTTTTTGACCATTGAAAACACAAAATCTCACATTTTCCAGGAGGGACATCTCATTGCTCCGGGGGGAAGGTCGGGAATGTATGTCCCTCCCCATGAATTCAACATTGCCTAATTTGACTTTTGGATGTTGTTTGACCCCTAAAAGTTAGCTTAAATTGTTAGATGAAAAAAAGTTTTTGGTGATACCCGGTTTTAGCGATACCAGTTAAATGTGGTTTCGCCTGCTATGCTCCAATGTGTCCAGGACTCAGTACTATCCAGCATTCAATTATGCATTGCCACCAATGGAGAACACTTTGAGCAGTATCTCTAGTAGATTCCGGTATTTGATATATACATTTTTTATAGTAGACAGTTTTCTAATATGATATTAAACTGATATTAATTTTTCTGTTTAATTTCAATATTTCATTCTTTACTTTGTATACGACCCTTCAAAGTCAGCTCAAATTTTTATATGAAAAAACCATCTTTGGTGATACAACGATTTAACGATACCAGCTAAAGGTTGTTTTGCCGTAAAAAAGGACATTGCACCCTGTTTTCGATTTCGAATTACTCTAATTAATTTTTTAACTAATCCCTGAATGAAAGACAAAATCATGTGAAAAAAACTTTGAAATTTAATAACTGTGTCAATTTTTGTCGTACAGAACAAACTTTTTGTGTTGTATTTGTTATGATATGTGCAAACATTTACTAAATATAACTATAGGGACCGGGGGACCGTATAAAAAGTTAGATTTCGTAATTTTTACAAAATTGATTTTTTACTTTAATTATCGCCACAATATGTATATTTACCTCATTTTAAACACTTTTGTAATTGGAACTATATGTCTACAACCAACGGTTGAGAAATTAAAGGTCGGCGATAGATAACATTTTGCACCCTGTATATATATATATATATATATAATTTTTATGTTTTGTCAATCATACTGTTACGCATGTATACCACCGGTAATCAAGGCGTTAGGTAAATTATCCACTTTATATAATGTTATACATGAAAATTTCAATTTTATTTCAAAACATTTAAATTTGAGGGTTTAATCTCTGTCGTAAATTTTGAACGGATATCGAAAATCAATAAACAAAATTAATTAGCAAAAACAGCAATATACACTGAAAACTTTTTGCCACTGGCATCTATAAAACAAATGGTGGCTCTGGAAAAAATCGTTCCACGTCTTTCTTATAAATTCTAGTTCTCTTTGTTAGAGAGTTCTAGTGTTCCCTATTCAAAATCAAGAGCGTTTTTCTTATATTATCTTGGTTAAACGCATTTAAAAATCTCTGCAAATAAATGTGAACACAACAGATTAGAGATAGCAAATATAATTCTAGTTCATGCATTTCTTCAAGAAATCAAGTGATAATTTCTAGTAATTCAAAAGATTCATAATATAATGTATCATTTCATCAACTAGAAAACTATAGGCTAAAAATTCTCGATCATTTCGTCTATTCAGTTTATATGTTTGCCTTATTCGCATAACTCGGAAATATATTTCTAGTTTAGGGATTTAGAAAATGACTATTTATTTGTTCCAGATGAAGGCGGTATAAGTTTTTTTTTTTCAGTGTATTATAGTTGCTTAATCCTTCGGCGACTAAAAGAAACCTTTATTATAAGAAATAGGAGTTTATCACTCACCAATACAAGCTTAGAAAAATACATTTCCCCAATGCATTGTTCTTTTATAACTCACTTCAGCTAAGTCTGAAAATGTGTAACGTAATTTAAAGAGAATTAATCATCGATCCCAGAAAACATAGTGTTATACTAATAACAGTAAAGAATTCATTTGATTTGAAAAGTGTTTTGTAAATTTTAGCGCCTTTGAGACTTGCACAAAAGAGATAATAAAGCGATAATAAATAAGCTATAATAATAAGGATAATAAAGGATATTAAATTTGAGGGTTTAATCTCTGTCGTAAATTTTGTACGGATATCGAAAATTTCTTTAAACCTGAAAAAAATCAAAAAACAAAATTAATTAGCAAAAACAGCAATCTACACTGAAAACTTTTTTTGCCACTGGCATCTATAAAATAAATTAAGGCTCTAGAAAAAATAGTTCCATGTCATCCTTATAAATTCTAGTTCCCTTTGCTAGAGAGTTCTAGTCCCCCTATTCAAATTCAAGAGCGTTTTTCCTATATTATCGTGGTTAAACGTATTTGAAAATCTCTGCAAATAAATGTGAATACAACAGATTAGTGTTAGTAAATATAATTCTAGTTTGTGCATTTCTTCAAGAAATCAAGTGATGATTTCTAGCAATTCAAAAGATTCATAATATATTTTATCATTTCATCAACTAGAAAACTACAGATTAGAATTTCTCTATCATTTCGTCTATTCAGTTTATTTCCTTGCCTTATTCGCATAACTCGGAAATCTATATTTCTAGTGTAGGGATTTAGACTATGACTATTTATTCGTTCTAGATGAAGGCGGTATATGGTTTTTTTTTTAGTGTATTATAGTTGCTTAATCCTTCGCCGACTAAAATATACCTTTATTACAATAAATAGGAGTTTATCAATCACCAAAACAAACTTAGAAAAATCCATTTCCCCAATGCATTGTTCTTTTATAACTGAATTCAGCTAACTCTGAAAATGTGTAACGTAATTTAAAGAGAATTAATCATCGATCCCAGAAAACATAGTGTTATACTAATAACAGTAAAGAATTCATTTGATTTGAAAAGTGTTTTGTAAATTTTAGCGCCTTTGAGACTTGCACAAAAGAGATAATAAAGCGATAATAAATAAGCTATAATAATAAGGATAATAAAGGATATTAAATTTGAGGGTTTAATCTCTGTCGTAAATTTTGTACGGATATCGAAAATTTCTTTAAACCTGAAAAAAATCAAAAAACAAAATTAATTAGCAAAAACAGCAATATACACTGAAAACTTTTTTTGCCACTGGCATCTATAAAATAAATTAAGGCTCTAGAAAAAATAGTTCCATGTCATCCTTATAAATTCTAGTTCCCTTTGCTAGAGAGTTCTAGTCTCCCCTACTCAAATTCAAGAGCGTTTTTCCTATATTATCGTGGTTAAACGTATTTGAAAATATCTCTGCAAATAAATGTGAATACAACAGATTAGTGTTAGTATATATAATTCTAGTTTGTGCATTTCTTCAAGAAATCAAGTGATGATTTCTAGCAATTCAAAAGATTCATAATATTTTTATCATTTCATCAACTAGAAAACTACAGACTAGAATTTCTCTATCATTTCGTCTATTCAGTTTACTTCCTTGCCTTATTCGCATAACTCGGAAATCTATATTTCTAGTTTAGGGATTTAGACTATGACTATTTATTCGTTCTAGATGAAGGCGGTATATGATTTTTTTTTAGTGCATTATAGTTGCTTAATCCTTAGCCGACTAAAATATACCTTTATTACAATAAATAGGAGTTTATCAATCACCAAAACAAACTTAGAAAAATCCATTTCCCCAATGCATTGTTCTTTTATAACTCACTTCAGCTAACTCTGAAAATGTGTAACGTAATTTAAAGAGAATTAATCATCGATCCCAGAAAACATAGTGTTATACTAATAACAGTAAACAATTACTTGTAAAGAATTCATTTGATTCGAAAAGTGTTTTGTAAATTTTAGCGCCTTTGAGACTTGCACAAAAGAGATAATAAAGCGATAATAACTAAGCTATAATAATAAGGATAATAAAGGATATTAAATTTGAGTGTTTAATCTCTGTCGTAAATTTTGTACGGATATCGAAAATTTCTTTAAACCTGAAAAAAATCAATAAACAAAATTAATTAGCAAAAACAGCAATATACACTGAAAATTTTTTTTGCCACTGGCATCTATAAAATACATTAAGGCTCTAGAAAAAATAGTTCCATGTATCCTTATAAATTCTAGTTCCCTTTGCTAGAGAGTTCTAGTCTCCCCTATTCAAATTCAAGAGCGTTTTTCCTATATTATCATGGTTAAACGTATTTAAAAATCTCTGCAAATAAATGTGAATACAACAGATTAGTGGTAGTAAATATAATTCTAGTTTGTGCATTTCTTCAAGAAATCAAGTGATGATTTCTAGCAATTCAAAAGATTCATAATATATTTTATCATTTCATCAACTAGAAAACTACAGACTAGAATTTCTCTATCATTTCGTCTATTCAGTTTATTTCCTTGCCTTATTCGCATAACTCGGAAATCTATATTTCTAGTTTAGGGATTTAGACTATGACTATTTATTCGTTCTAGATGAAGGCGGTATAGGTTTTTTTTTAGTGTATTATAGTTGCTTAATCCTTCGCCGACTAAAATATACCTTTATTACAATAAATAGGAGTTTATCAATCACCAATACAAACTTAGAAAAATCCATTTCCCCAATGCATTGTTCTTTTATAACTCACTTCAGCTAACTCTGAAAATGTGTAACGTAATTTAAAGAGAATTAATCGTCGATCCCAGAAAACAGAGTGTTATACTAATAACAGTAAACAATTACTTGTAAAGAATTCATTTGATTCAAAAAGTGTTTCGTAAATTTTAGCGCCTTTGAGACTTGCACAAAAGAGATAATAAAGCGATAATAAATAAGCTGTAATAATAAGGGTAATAAAGCGAGAAATAAATACACAATAGCGTGGGAGGCAGTAGTTATTAGCATTTTTAAATACTAAAATAAGTATATATTTTTAAAAATTCGAATTTCTTATTTGATGTTATAGATCATTGTTTCGCAAGTGCGAAGTGGCGTACGCAAATAAGTTTTAGGAGGATAAGCGATGATTCTGGTATAACATTATACTGGTACAACATAACAAAATACGGAAACAGTGTATATATTGACGAGTGAGTGACTCTGTTTCAGCAAATTACCATCAGACCTCCAATGAATATGCAAGGAATAAAGCAAGCCCATCTGTGATATTAAAAAAAAACGTCCTCTTCTAACACTTATCTTAAACATTCAATAAAAAGTGTGTCTATTTTCATTCATTTAGGTGTATTCTTTCGCTTCCTTTTTCTATTCATGACTCTTACAAATTTGAAAATAGGTTAAACCAGGATCACATAATTCATCAAAGCGACGCAGGTCATAACAATACTAGAATGACTGTAATAATTCAAATCAAATATGGTTTCTTAATTTATTTCATTTATAGTCATCACGCGTTTCATTTATATGTCATTTTATTCAAATACTCCATTCCTTTAAAATATGAAACTTTTATATTGTTTTTCTGTATATATTATTCATAATTCCTATAAATATTCACTGGTGAACTGAATTTTCTTTTGTTACATAACATTCATTTCTGTTCTGCTGACAGTTTGGAAGAAACATCTGCTACAGAGTCGTGAAATGTCGTCACAATCGCTTTTGTATTATTGATATACAATCAATTGCAACTGAAAAAAAGGTTGAAGTAGAAGTACATATAAAGATATTTATTCTATCCCCTTTCTCTTTTTTTTGTTATTGTTGATTAAACTCAAGTTTTAAAACATTATTTTTTCTTCAGTCCTTTACTGAATTTCTTGGTTTATATTTTCTTAGATTATATTAGACAAAATACTTAAAGTGTATATTTGTATATATATGGATATATACAGAGTGTCTCATTTATTTTGCAACCCCAATAAAAGAAAAATGTAGAAACATTAATTTTTATTTTACAAAAGGGCTTAAACGACTACAAAAGATGTTGGAAGTGACCGCCGTCTTCATCTTTACATATCTGGGCCCATTTGAGGAGGTTTCGAGACACATTCTGTAATGTGTTTGGTGTGATAGCGTTTATTTCTTCCGTAATGCGAGTTATCAGTTCAGTAATCGAGTCTACCGGTTCACGGAATACGCGATTTTTCAAATAGCCGCACAAGAAGAAATCGAGCGGTGACTGGTCTGGACTGCGTGGAGGCCATAGTCCTTTTGAAATTACCCGATCACCAAAAAATTCTTGGAGAAATGTCAGAGTGTCGTTGGTTTTATTGTTTCAGTGATTTTTTAGTTGAAATATTTATTAGTGTCGTTTTATATTGTATGATTTCTTGTTTGTTTTGAGTAGTGCTAGTGCAGACCAAATACTTCTTTGCTAGATTATATACCGGGTGCGTCATAATTTCGTTAAAACTTTAAAATTTCATTAAAAAGAAACAAATGATAGCAAAAAATTGCGGTTTGGAAGAATGAGATTATAGGGAGATCGGACTTATTTTATTTTATTTTATTTCTCGAAATGCGCCAGTTGCTGATTCCCCATTCTTTTAAAAGGGTTTAGCCAACATCACTTAATCTAGTAACGATAGCATACTGCTTTAATCCAATGAAGAATCTGTGTGCATTGAGGGGTTTTATGGACGTTATAGTATTTATGATTTTTGAAAACGGGATCGTAATAAAGATTACAAAGGTAATTTACTTTTTATTATTTTTTTAAATTCAAATATTATTGTTCTACCTTCCACCTAAGTGATTTGGGTTTTCTTATCAATACACGGCATTACTGGCGTTTCAAATTTATTTATTGACAGTAGTGCAAGAGTGCGCATGAACTCTTGTCCAACACATCTGTTAGCTATTTCACTTGTCATTTATAGCTATAAAATAGGTTTTAAATAGTTACAGTTTATTTTAATTGCTCTTCTTATTTCCTACTTTACCACTAAGTCAACCAACTTTGACGAGCATCACAAGGTCCATGGGCTTTAATAAGCCACAGGTAGATCGTTTCTACGAAGCTTATTAGATCTTTATGATAAATATCACTTTTGTTAAATATCACTTTTGATGTTTCTTGAACTTATACTTCAATTTCAAACAATTAAAAATTAAATTTTAGTTGTAAAATGTTTAAAAAAGGAATTTTTTTGTTGAAAATATGCCAATTTAAAAAAAAAAAAGTATTTGCTTAAAATTGAAGTATAATTTCAAGATGCATCAATTTTACATCGTTATCAGTTTTTTTTTTCTTTTTTTTTTTGAAGCAATGTTTTTTCTACAACCTTGCGCGCAGTGGATATCAGGCGAAAAAGTTTTTATACTTTAAAAAAAATTTAAACTTTTTAAAATAATTAAATATGAATTGTACAACATTGAAATAATTATGTTAAATCAAGCAGATATTGACGTATTAGTGGTAAAATTTCCATTTTATTGTGAGTTATATAAAAGAGTAAGACTCTCTTGAGACCCCTTAAATCTCTCCATTTATTGTTATTTAATGAAACAGCTAAAGTTCGCACTCCTGTACCACTTTACCCTAATCCTTCTGGGAAATTTGAAACCAGAAAACTCATGGAATCAATGACACCACATTTACAATAGGTAAAGGTCGCGGCACCAGTTATTGAATTACTATAAGTTTGTAAGAATTTTTTCTCTTGTTTAACAATTACTATCATGGTTGTAGATTACACTGGGCCTCCCCAAGTGAAAGTCAGTTTAAAGAGCAGTTTTTAATAATATTGTCAATGTTTATAATACTCTTTGCCTTCACACTTATCCCTGAAACGCACTTTTATCACTTTAGCTTTCTTAATTTTAGTGACAGAAGATAAATAATTTTGTTTATATGTTAAATCTAATTATTTCGTTTTAAATAAACAATTCAGTTAGCTAAACAATTCATAATAACTTTCTTCTAAAAGTAAAATTCTTAAATAAAAGTTTCAGCTGGAATATATAACATGAGTCGAAATTTAAGATTTTGCTTTGACGTGAAATGAAACAATACAAAAAATTCCGATATTTTTTTAGGCCTATATCTTTTATCATTAATTTCAATAGTTAAAGAAAAGATATGTTATTTTTGCCATTTGTTTCATTCAACGTTTCACATACAGAGTTTTAAAAACAGTTTCTTTATAAAACTTTAATATTTTCTATTTTGTTTTAGAGATTTTATTAGATGTGTCTTTCAAGTATTTTATTTTACTTTAAAATAGTTATCCATAAAAGTAATGTATTCACGAAAGTTTCATTTGTATTTCAGTTTTCGATTTAGGAATATTTTTGACATTGAAAATTCCTTGGCAATAAATAAGATAAAAGAAAACAAACGTAATTTTTTGTGTTTATATTTTGATTTTTTCTTTCTTTCATTAATTTAAATAGTAAAAATAAAATAAAATTATCTAGGTGATTTTAAAAAAAACTTCAACATTTCGCATACAGCATTTTATCGAAAATCTTAATATAATTTTTAATACTTTCCATTTTACGTTAAAAAGTCCTTCCGGCCTGTACCGGGAGGAAAAGGTAGGTTTCTTACATCTTCGTTTTAAAATTTTAGCTAATGTTACACGAAAACAGCAAGTTCAAATGCAAAGAAACGTTTACAAAAGATTCGTTAATACTGAATTTGAATAAGAAATTCGCCAAATTATTGAGCAATAGCCAAATTGGCTTCATTTATGAAGACTTATTTTGGTCACCAAATTTGTCGATATTTCGCCAAATGTCGCAAATTTTGACAATTTTGTCGCCAATGTCGCCAATTTTGGCGCTAACGGATAGGAATATATAGTTTTATGCGTATGATTGGGAAAATTATTACAACAATGAAAGAAAATAATTTGCGAGTAATCGCGTTAATGTGCTGTTTTGTTTCAAATGTCAGCCACCCTAGAATTTCAAACTGCTCTATCTCATCCATTTTTTAAGATAGAGTTAAACCAAAAAATGCTCTGGAATCCTTGTATCAAGGCCTAACACGTAATTAAAAAATAAATTTGAATTTTTAATATTTTTGTTTATTTATTTTAGTTTTAAATTTTTAAATGGCCGCCATCTTGAAACAAAATGGCGGACCAAGCTGGCCAACGAACTCGGTCGAGACATTGGTGACCTTAATACACACAATTAGTTTCATCAAAATCGATTTATAAATACGAGCGTTATCGTATGACATATGTTATATATATATATATATATATATATATATATATATATACATATAAATCAACATTTGAACGGAGGGTGGTTTTGGGGTCTGGGGGTCATGATCGGTGAAAATATATCGAAATTTTCCGGAACTGCTTTCCTCCGAACGGCTGCAATAGGTAGCTTTATACTTTTTTGTATTGAAAGCTACCTAAAACACGTTTTTACTAGATGTTCACCCTGGACACTATATTTTACATTGAAATAACCATTATTACGGTAACGTATTCAGGAATATTTCAAGTTCATTTCAATTTTAGATTTATGATTTTTTTTTTCACAACCGAAAATAACTTCCCCATACTCGATAAAGATTACATGTTTTGAATCAATCATATAAAATTTTATTTTAATCAAAAACGTTTAGAAATATACTGGCATAAATAGAGACTAGAATTCTATTTTCACGAACTTTATTACATTTTTTGAATATCATGAATAGAAAAATTCCTTTTATTTCAATCAATTTAGACTCTAGAACTTCAGAAATAGAATTTCTAAAACTAATATATTTATTTACTAGCTAACCCGCCCGGCGTTGCCCGGGCCCGAGATAATTACAATATCAGAGAAAGGCGTTAACCCCCTCCCTCCCCATACCCGCAAATATAATGAATAATTTGTTCAAGAGAACCACCGTCACCTACATCAACGCGATCATTAAAAAAATAATTACATTTTTCTGATAATTAGAACATAACGAAGACGCTACGCTAAAATAGCCGGCAGATGTCACCCCTTCCCGACCGTAATTTCAAATCTATATCTTAATTAGTTACCTAAATTTTTGTTCATTAGTAAAAATTGGCAATTATTTCCTTTCATTTTCGCAAACTAAATGGAGGGATTTTCCCGAGAAACAGATCTCTTTGTAGTTCAATTTTTAATGAAAGCCGATCCCTGTCTGAAACTTACTGGGATCGTTTTCACTGGCGCCTGCAGGTTTTTGGCAGTTTTTTGCGTAAATTAAAAAAAAATTACCAACCGAATTTTTCAAAAATCACATAGTCAGATACAGAATATTTTTTACATATGCTCAGAAATTTTCTAATTGATATCTCAATTAGTTTTCTTAAAATTCGCTAATTAGTTAAATAATTTCGAATTCGTTCATTTCCGGTCGCAAATCCAATGCGCCAGTCCGTTTCTTTTGCCATTTTGATTTAAAAGTTGTCATTTTAGAAGCGATGGTTAATGATAATCTAATTAATATCTAGGCTAATTATCAAAATATTAAAATTCTGAGGCTCAGGTGCACATGGCCAGACCTTGGACTATCTACACCTAAATTTCCAGACTTCTAGGTGGGATAGATTTTCCTAGCCATCGCCAACAGACACACAGACACACCAGGGATGTAGCTAGAAGTAAACAATAGGGGTTTCTCAAGGAAATGTAGGGGGGGGCTCATACTATTTTTCTCTCTCATGCACGCGCAAACACATATATATATGATCAAAGTATTATATAGAAAGGTAAATTAGTGTATATTCATAGTGTAGGTACTATGTTTCTTATTAAATTGTTTATAATAACTTTATTTGATGCTATGAAAAATGAAAGCTGCACACAGGGATGTGATACCTTCTGGATTATTTTAAGGAATACCGAAAACCCTCTTCTCAAAACCACTATAGAATATACTTTTTAGGGTTACTCTCTGCCTAAAGCGTATGCCTATGCCCCCTGGTTTTTTTACTACTACATCACTAGCTGCAGAATGAAAATTTTCAGTGTATAATTATACTAGTGAAATAATAAGTGATGATGTCAAACAGTAAATAAAAAGCTGTTTCACCTGTTTCAAAAGAGTTGCAACCTTTAATTTTTTTTTAATATTCCCTGCCCTTCAGGATTCTAAAGTTATGTTATTATATGATAAAAAACAGAATAACCTAGGGTGTATTTTGCATTTTAAAATTATTTTTGTCTCTAATCAAAAGCTAAAACCACTTTTATTTAAATTGGCTATAACTCATTAGAATAACTTGTTTTATGCTAATAATGGAAAACGCTGCAAAATGAAAAATTTCAGTATATAACTAATGCAAAAGTCAATGTTTGCATCAGCAAAAGGTTGCTAATTCTGAATATGTGCAGATAGAATGAGCGTTTGTTGAAGCACTTATTTTCAGTAATTAAACAAATACTACAATTTAGTATTTATGCAAAACTGTAAAGAGCCCCCAAAACTATAAGTTCAATTTTTGAACATAGTTTCATTTGGATTTTTGAAACATAATTTCATTTGGCGGCCTTGGCAACTTTCCCAGGGGGGGGGGGGGGTCAAAAATTTTCAGGGGGTGCTGAGCCCCCCCTGGCACCCCCCTAGCTACGGCCCTGAGACACACAGAGCGAAACTTTCTTTTATTAGTATAGATTCTGAGGCTCAGGTGCACATGGCCAGACCTTGGACTATCTACACCTAAATTTCCAGCCTTCTAGGTGGGCTAGATTTTCCTAGCCATCGCCAACAGACACACAGACGCACACACAGACACACAGAGCGAAACTTTCTTTTATTAGTATAGATAAGCTATTCAAAAGTATTAAAATCCTCTTTTCAAGTAGATAAATTAATTGAATAATGTGTTATATCTAAAGTATAACTTAAATAAATGAAAGTAAAATGCTAAGTTATACTGATAAATTATTAGTCTTAAGTATATTAATTATTATATTTGTGTATTGTGATATTATTATATTATATTATTATATTTGTGTATTTGTGTATTGTAATTATTATATTTGTGTATGTTGCTTATTAGATTTGTGTTTATGAGATTAAATTCGTAAAATTTGTATTTCAAAATATTAGCAACTTATAATAAACAAAACTTTCACATTCGTCGGGAAATAAAATAATGATTTTACATAAGTAGGTTAAGAATACAAAATATTTGTTTTATTATTATTATTATTATTATTATTATTATTATTATTATTATTATTTTATTAAATATTTTTTATGATTTTTTTCTGGTATATAAAAATCGATATTACACTTCAAATCTAAATTTAAAAATATAACGAATTTTTTTTATTTTAGCATTATTTAAAACTTTATAAAACTTTATAAGAAAAAAAAAACTCATATCTTATAATCTAGTTTTTGTATTTCCATTTTCTAGTTTAATTCCAACAATTAAAATAAAATTACACCATTGGACCCGTGCGAGGATTTCGCCCTGCAGTCTAATATTTTTTAGCAATATCTAATATATTTTAGATGCAGACTTAAACTTCTAAAGAAAAATTAAGGACAAAAACATCTGCAAACAACATTGGTCAAGCCAGAACATCATCTCACTTATACCATTGAAGTTGCAGTAAAAATTCATTGAAGATAGCACGAGGCACGCGCGACAAAAAAATCACAATCATATTTCAACTGCATTAGAGGATGACGTCATCCATTTTGGGAAAAACACGGGACAAAGAAAATTACATATAAAATATTATTTAATTTAATACTAGCTGACCCCCGCCCGGCGTTGCCCGGGCCCGTGATAATAAATTTAAAAAAACATCATGTTTTTATTATTTTATATCTTTAACCCGATTTTGTATGAAATTATATTTTAAAATGAGAAATTTTAGATAAAATATTGATATTTAGTGATAATAGCGCCCATTTTTTTTTTTTTTTTTTTTTTTTTTTTAAACCTAGGGTCGTTTCATAGTTTTAAAATAAAAAGTTATTTCTGACCGAACCCTTTGAAATCTTTATTGGTGATAAATAAAACGGTTTTACAGCCCGTGTAAAAATATCGTGAAAAAATATTGTTATCTAGTTGTAAACAAAATGTTTTCTTTTCACTTTTTTGTTTGTTTGTTTGTTTTCGCGTCGGCTCCTTTAACATAGCAATACAAAAAGAAATAGTTCTCATCTTCCGAACTATCTGACATTTCAATGGGACATAAATATAACTGCATCCAAACTCTCTTTAAATTTTTGCAAAAAAAATAGGCATATTTATTAGTGAAAATATGAGTTCTTAAAAAAAAATCTTTAGCTTTCAATCTCAGAGAAAAATATATATTAGAAGGTCTATGCTTTCAATGCAATGGTACGGCTTCGTCAGTTTTCAATCAACCTTTACAATCCCCCTAGGCTAAACAGGTGAAGGTTGGGTTAATCAATCATGTTTCCCGTTTCTGAGGATAGAAGCCTTAAAAAAAATAACGTTGACGAATGCGCAAAGAGACGATTTTCATGTGGATTTGACAGAATGCGCTTTTCGTTTTAAATATATACATAACAAAGCATATCGTTTAGTCTACACGTGTCTTTTCCTTCTAAACATTTGAATTTTGCTTTTTAATCATAAATATAAAATTACCCCGAACAGAAACGTCCCATTTATCTTTTTTTTTTGTACCTTTTTTTTTATAATCATTGTTAAGCATCATATGATGCAGTATTTTATTTTTGTGGCAACACTAATTTGGGGAAAAGCTTTTATTTCATTTATGAAAACAATGCCGATATAATTTTTAATGAACTGCAATTTTTATTCGAAAAACATGTTTTAATGAAATGTTAATGTACTATGTCAGAAGCCGCTTCAAAAACGTTTCGAAGGATATTCCATTTGCTGTTGTGCGAAAAAAAAAACAGAAAAAAAATACTTTAGCTTACTTTATAAAGATTACATGTTTTGAATCGGCCATATAAAATTGTAGTTTAATCGAATTTTTGTAGGAAAATACTGGCATAAACATAAAATATTTTTCCATTTCTTTAACATCAATAACAGAAAAATTCTTTTTATTGCAGATAATCTGTATTCTAGAACCTCAGAAATTGAATTTCTGAAATTGGCATTTTTATTTACGAACAATTCAAGAAAATGGTTTTCCTTTTTTACGGTGAATAATTATTGAATAATACTTTTATCTAAAGTTTAGAAAGGAAATAAATGAAAGGAAAATAATAAGTTATGCTAATAAGGCATTAGCCTGAAATTGAACAACCTTGTTCTTATTTATCTTGTGTTTATGCAATTAAATTCTTAAAATCATATTTCTTCATATTAACAACTTCAAGTTGCTAATATGGCGAAATACGATTTAAGGAATTTAATCTGTTACATTCTACGGTAAAGCTTTTGAAAAGAGCTTTTACATGCTACTGTAAATATAATTAATAGAGTTTCGCAAAAATATCGTTTCTTCGGTCAAAAGCTTCAATATTCCTGCCAAATTCAATAAGTTATTTTATATGCAAAAAAGCATAAATTTGCAAACATTAACACTACGTATTCTATTAGCGTTATTCATTTTCATCATACATTCTTCAATTTGGAGAGAATATATAAATAAAATTCAAAATTGCATTGAAATTCGTAGATTTTCTTTAAAGGCTACATTTATAGGTAAAGTTTTTATTAGTTCAACATTTCAATTGTTTTATAGTATTTATATAATAAAATACATAAAATAAATGGTTGCACGAATATTTCTAAATAGTTTCATAAATATTAATCATTTCAATTTTATCTAAAAATTTAGTGTGTAGCAGAAATCATTTATTTCATTTCTAAAGGGAATGTATTAAACCTGGCGAAAATAAAAATACCTTTTGAAACTATTATTGGAAATGGAATCTTTTATCATCAATGATTAGAAATATAAAATAAAACATTCGTATGTACATTAAATGTTATTGCATTTTCAGGAAATTTAATTCATTTCTCGGATACGATAAATTGAAAATTTCATTTTATTTCAGTCAATTGATGGCATAAGAGATTGAAATTTTAAAACTCATCTTGCTCAATATTAGCAATTTAAAATGTAGCATTCTGATATATTTTTTAAATGTAGTACTGAAGAAAAAAATTATTTTAATAGAAATGATAGTAAAAATAAAAAGAACTTGTTCCGTTAACATATTATGCAGTTTGTGTCAAAACTGAATTATCAGTGTTTGAATTTTAATATAGAGTTTTCGCATATTTTGGTAAATAAATACTCAATATTTAGTTTTAATTTGAATATAAATATTGTTAATAAATGAAAACAAAAGTTAAATTATTTTAATATATAAGAAATCTGTGCTAAAATGAACTATACTTTTCAATATTTTTAACAATATAAAGTACTAAATATGTATATCTTTAATTATAACATAAATACGGTTAATATGCAGCTGTATATTTTATTAAATAAATTACAGAATGATAAAATTTCAGATTAAAAAATAAATAACGTTAATCAGAGAAGAAAAATATTAAATTATGTTAACGTACAATGAAGCTGCATTAAACATTTAATTAACAATATGAGTGATTCATAAATATAACTTTCATGTTTTTACTAAATAAAGTAGTGCGTAATGATATTATTGATTTAAATGGAAAATGAGGTAATATGAGATAAAACTTTAATTATGTTAACATGTTGTGAAATAGCGATAATATATAATTCCGAATGTTAATAATTTGAAAAATATTTTACATTTTTGACATATAAAGAATGTAAAAATATGATTTTTTTTTATTTCGCTATAAATGATGTTATAATATTGTAATGTATGTTAACATAAGATGAATAAGTTTTAAAATAGAAATATAAAATCATATCTTTCATATTTTAGAAGAAATTGCTGATTTTTTTTTAAATTATTATTTAGAATACACTTAATAAGCTTAAAGGAAGAAACTCTTTTTAAAAATATTAAAACTGTGTCTACATTTACTGTAGCGTTACTGGTTTGATACAGTATGTAATTAACTGTGACTACAATTAAAGGGAATCAACTTCATAAATATGTGAATTTTAACATTGCTAACTAAGCATAATACCGACAGAGTGAAAAATGTCCAAACCGGAAATCGAACCCGGATCCTTAGAATGACGCTTCAATGCTCTTATCGTATCAAGTTTGCCACAGAATTTGTGCGCTCATGATGATAATAGTTCCATATTGTGCTGCTATTGCAGCCTTGCCGACAGACGTGGGTGAGAGATGTCAAGCTAGGTATCACCCTCATAGCATTGGAGCGTATATATAAAAATACATACATAATACGACTTTCAGACAGATTTTATCGTTTCTCTTTCACCTATAGGGATATAAAATGCACCAGGTCTCAATGCTAGGTGCTTCACCAAAATTGGTTAAAAAACAAAAATTACGGATATATATATATATATATATATATATATACAGGGTGTGCGAAAAGTCTGGAAACGGTCAAATAACTCGAGAAATATACATCGGATTGAAAAACGGCAAAATGCATGTTCAATATTTTTGAAAACTCTATTTAGGGATATCAAGGGTGTCATTTTTCGAAAATATTAAACACGTATTTTTCCGTTTTTCAATCTGATGTATATTTCTCGAATTATTGTAGCGTTTCCAAATATTGCAGTGGTAACGATTCTCACAGCATTGCACTCGATTACAGCGCCATCTACAATGTTTCGAAGAAAATGTTCAATACAAAAGTTAGGTATTTTTCCCCGTACAATCCGAATCTGCAATAAAAAATGGGAACCATCATATAAGATTTCAAATTTGCCGTTTTTCAATCCGATGTATATTTCTCGAGTTATTTGACCGTTTCCAGACTTTTCGGACACCCTGTATATGTACATATAATTATATATATATATATATCGCGGAACAGACAAACAAACAGTCAGACACAAACCAGAAACTTTTCGCGTCTCCACAGGGAGTTTTCACTGACTTTTCTGCAATAACTATGCAGATATAATTCTCACTTCAAAAGATCTGTAATCTATCTGAAGTTCCTCGAACATAAAAAAACAGTTATATATATATATATATATATATATATATATATATATATATATATATATATATATATATATATATATATATATATATATATATATATAATTCGATACTTACTACGGACGATCCCCCATTAACCCCTTGGGGACGAGCGACACGTATGCGTGACACATAAGATGCTCAGAATCCTCGATTATTTCCACCAGTTATTTTTTTAGTGTAAGCTTTGCCTTATTTAATGGCAGCATTTCTGCGATTCAATTAGCCTAATCGTCGCGCCCTATAAGTGTAGGCTACTTTTTGAAAAATCAGATTGCTTGATTATCACCAGTTTTTCTTAAGTAGAAATATTTGCCTTATGTAATAGGCAGATAAAATAATGCGAAAATAAAACCAATTATACTATTTTAAAAAACTGGTGGGAATGAAACAATCTGAATAAAACAGGCGTAACCTACGCTGCCCGTGAATGTCTCGGGCACGACGATTAAGGGGTTAGGCAAAAATTTCTATTTTATAAAACCGGTGGTAAAAGATTAAAAATTCCGTAAAGGTCGCGAAGGGGTTAATACTTTAGATACGCTTCAAATCGAGCTAAAACAGCTCAATTACAACAGGGGGGGATGATCCATACTTCGACATAGGTAAAGATTCAAACAGAAATCTATCCACAAATTCATGCACATTTGTTCGTTTCTATAATTGGAAATGATCCGTTGTGAAATACCCGCTCTACACGACAATACTTCTTTTATAGTAGAAACAATCAAATCAGATGCTAATTATCATAAAGATTGTAATCTATTAAGACAGTCCAATTACGTCGAGCTCGCTCCCAACAAAGCAAAGTTAACGAGTTCAACAAGATAAATCCGATGAATCACAGCCATTATGTTAAAACGATACAAAGACGTCCACATTCTAGACGCATATTCGCGAGTACTTTAATTCAAGCTTATTTTTTTTTTCTCTCCACATAAAAAACATTTTATCGATAACGACCTTAACATATTCCAATTTTACTAAATAAAAAATATTTTTGTTAAAAGAATTTTCAGTATTTTGAAAGAGAAATGGCTTCTAACAATATAAATTTGAAATATAATAATAGACTTATGGAAAGATGTAATGCAGATGGGCAGTTTTAGTTCAGTATATTTATCATAAATATTAAACGAAACAGACCAGCTTAATGTTATTTACATAAAACGTGGAATTTTTTAGCTTTAAATGAAGTGAATCGTTAATCAAGGAAATGTAAAAAACAATCATTCTAGAAAAAAATATCATTCTTAGCTTCAACTAAAAAATATATTCACAGAAGTATACGGTATCATAAGCAGTTTTTTAACGTATAAATGGATATTTTGTTATGGTGGTCTTATTTTATGGTTGCGGCATTTATTACTTATTATAAATTGGGATTATGTTCAGGAAAATTGTGCATTTTTGGAGAAAGATCTTTCTAGAAAGACGTTATATTTTATCTCATTTAATAATAAATATTATTACTCTACATGTGGATCGAATTTTCTTCCAAGTATTTGTATTAAATACGAAATAAACCAAAATATTTGGTTAATAAAGATAATATTTTTTAACTGACTTTTTAGGAAGAATGGAATATAAACCATTTGTATCTTTATTTTGCTATGTATGTCCACGCACAATTCTGAAACAAATTGTCCGATTATCACCTTTTTGTTGGTGGTGGTGGAAAGGTATTGGTATGCAGATGATACCATTTCAATATCATTAGGATTTAAGAACAATATGTTTGCTTGTCTTTTTGTTTTGATGGCTTTGTTTGACTTTATAGGCTTTAACGTTCGTGAAAATTAAACTATCACCACGAAATTTTAATATTGTGTTAAGACACACGTCTTTACGTTTTAAAAACAGTCGCCGTATCGTGTACAATGGTTTTTACATGGACACCTTAAAATTTTCAATATAATACCATATATTGCGCATCAGTATGAGCGATATTGACAAGAATGAAATTTTAAAAAATGTAAATTACACTCCTGCATCAGGTCGGATAATCGAGATTTTACCCGAACCCGTCCGGACTAGATATGTGTTTTGGGTCGGATCGGGTTGGCAATAATTGTTTTCGTTGCGTATCGGGATGTTTCCAATTGTTTCGGGTTCGGGTTAAGTTTTGACTATATATATATTTAAGATAATTAAAAAAATATATCGAAAAAACAGTTTGAAAATATATCAAAATGGAAATATTGGTGCATTTATTGATCTCTAAACTGCTGAACAATTCAACTACTAAAGCATAAGCGAGTAATTAACTATTTTGTAATAAAAGTTAAAAAACAGTTAAATTTAGAATTTTTTTTTCTTAATTTAAAATTATTTAAGTTTCTTTTTGCGCATTTGCAAAAAACTATTTCCGCAGATTCCGTAATTTCGTAATTATTTTTCTTAAACATTTTTGCATAAAAAAAGAATCATTTGCATTTTTTTCTTATAATGAAAAAATAATATAAAATTATTACTGAAGTTAGAAGTATTCGTTTGTCAAGAACGAAAATAATAGCAAAAAATAAAGGTTGTTATACAGTTTTTTTAATATTGAAATGGATACATCATATTTCTCTATATTAAGAAACATCTGTCTTTTTTTACACGTCATATACTTATCATATCATATCATATCATCATATATATTATAAAGCAAGAAGCTCTAAAAGTGTATGTCCGGTGTAATTTCAAAAACTACCCGATGGATTTTTTTGTGGTGTGCACCATCGGATATAGAAAATTCCCGGGGTGATTATGATGTATAATATACTGATATAACCATGATTTTTTATCATAAAATTTGGTATTTTATCCTTATTTCGGACAAACAGGTTGCTAATGGTATATGTTTTTCATCTTGGCAACGGTACATTATGCTATCATTTTCTTAACGGTCTTTGGGAAACGACTATATTACTTAGAGATAAAAAAAAAAAATACAAACCCCTCGAAAAATAAAATAAAAAAAGTATTATTGATTTTCCATAAAATACAAAGAAAATAAATTTTTATGAGAAATAATATTATAAAACTAAGATATTTTATTTAAATATGAAAAGAATGTTTGTACGGCTTAAAAGAAATATTCAATGTGAAATGCGGCCATTGAAACAATATTTGGCAATTTATCACTTTTTTTGCCTATATTTGGTGCCTGAATAAGACAAAATGTACTTTTAGGGCCTCTTGCTTTATGATATATATGATTATCGTGAATGTCACAGCAGACGATCAAAAAAATAATAATTTTTATATGTATCGTAAACGTAAATTTTATCTCATTTGCAGACGATTTTGACATTTCCAATTGAATATTTATGTATGGTATCGACAGTGTTTTTACTTGACAGATTTTTAAAAAAAATCAAATGTAATCTGTAATTTTTTATCTGTGCAAATTAAAAATGATGTTGAGTTTGAACTTCACAAATTTAGAGGTATCTTTTAAACATCATAGCACACGTGCGAAGCCGAATCGGGTTGCTAGTTAAAATAAAGTTAGAAAGTGTCGTTTAAAATAAATATGAACTAATTATTATAATAGACATTTAAAAGGACGATAACAATTGTCCATTCACATGTAAAAAAGCTGACAGTATGTACCTTTTCTCAGGAACTTTCGAAATGATTTCAGTATTTTTTAAAATAGTTTTTGCAGTAACTAAACCATAAACTGATCGTTCAGTAAAAAAAAAAAAATAATACCGGAATGGAATAAATGTACCCTAAATAAATGTTGAACCATTCATATATTGTATTAAGTGCAAACGGGTTAACCTTTTATAATCGGCCTATACGCGATAGAGATTGATGTAAAAAAATCATGCTTGAAAATCTTAAAAAAAAAAAAAAAAAAAAAAAAAAAAAAACATACAAAATGAATAATTTAAGATACAGTTTTTAAATAAGTTGAATTTCAAAGTATTCTTTATTCGACCGTGTAAGAAGAAAAATTATGCTATGCTTAGGATTAATAAAATGTTTAATAAAAACAAAATTTATTGCCAAGGTCGTTGCCTCCGCCGCTATGACGTCACTGTTGCTCACGGACATGTTTTTGTTTTGTGATATAGATTTTGTGCAGAAAAATGTTTCTTTGTGGAATAGAACCACTTTGTCAGTCATACCTAATTTTTAAATAATAGTCAAACTCTTCTGTGAATAACTAACAACTGTTAATTTCGATGACAATTTTCTTATTGGAATTGAAATTAAATGGAAATCCTACCTAGAATTTTCTTTGTGATTTCATAACGTAATAAGCAAAATGTTTTTTTTTCAGTAAAATATAATACCACATATGCCATACAATTTTAAGTACAACCTCTAAAATTATATATTATATTATAAATTCCTATGCTAGAATTAGTTGTTGGCTAAAACTTCTCAATAAAAAAACGTAAAAGGATAGATAAATAGTATTTGTATTATGTATACATAATCTAAGTGACATCTTAATCACAAAAAAGATTTCAGTTAAATATATAAAGATTAATTATGATCGCGAATAACTGTAATAAGATTTAGTATAAAGATAACGACAATTAAAATTTTTTAATAAAGACATTTTCTACCAGAAAAATTAGTAAAAGTATATTTTAAGATAAATAAATTATTTAAAATAGTTATTCTGTCTTCGATATTAATTATAGTCAAGAAATCTAGTTGTCTGGCGATGACGGACGATTAGAAAAGCCAAAATAGTATAATAAATAGTCTTTTCGCTATTAGAGATTTCTTCCAGTATGGGCAGCTCAGAGACTTTTACGTTTTTAGAGATTTCTTCAAATATGGACAGGTTAGAGACTTTTCGTTTTTAGAGATTTCTTCAAGCATGGGCGAGTCAGAGACTTTTCGTTTTTAGAGATTTCTTCAAATCAGCACAATTTCAATTACAAAATTTATGCAAGGACGTCCAAATAAAACCGTCCTGGAAATGAAAAGCATTGTAGCACATGTAAAATAATGTACTACATAAATTTTATTTCAGGATAATCTGGGTCACTTTTATTATGGCACCCGGCACCATCCGGACTAACCTGAAGTTGTGTACATCTTTGGTTTTCATGAGTCAGAATTCTGTTTATGACCGGTCTGGTTATGAACCACACAGGATAGCGCCGCTGACAGACATTGTGCAGCACAGGTTATTCGTGTGCAGTCCCTACATGTCGCCTAAATTTAGGAGAAATGCAGGTATTATGGAATAGTCGGTTAGTATGGAATACCAAGGTTTCTGTTTGGAAAAGTCTTGCAGTACCAAAAACTACTTAAAAACGTTTCCAGAATGCGCAGTTCATCGGTTGGCGTCAGGGTGCGTTAAATGAATGGTTAATTATTTTTCGTGTTTGAAAAATTTCAGGAGATAATTTTTCAATACCTTTTATTCAATATTAGAAGCAATATTTTTACAATGAAATTAAGCATAATATACACCGAAATACTAAAAGTTTATAATGTAACACTCGATTTGTAGCTTCCAATTAACACCAATAAACATAGAGTAATTTTTTTCCCAAACCAGTGGTGTTGGGTTATGTGGAATACCAATATCTCATAATACTCCATGATTATGGTGGCGCAAAGACAGGTCCTTATATTTACGGTTTGTGCAAATCGGAAGTATGAACTGAAGTACACAGGCTGACTACCTAGACACTATATTTTGATCATGCTATATTGATACCATTAAATCTGATTTTTGCTAAATGTTGTTCGTTTTCTTCATTTTTAACCACCTATTCCATATTTCACGACTATCTCACAATATTCTCAAACTAAGTTTATTATTATTATTATTATTATTATTATTTTGCAAATGATGAATTAATTTTTGTCTAAAAATGCTGTTCGCAGATAGTTGAACTTCGTAATTGTATCCGGTTTTCGGGTTTTAAACAATATCGGTATGGTGTATTGCCCCAAATGTAAATAGCATTCCTTACTACCCGAAGTTCCTATATAAGTTGTATGTGAAACCTTCAGCAGTTTCTAACGAGTTTCCAGATTAAATGACGATGAAACTATCAGCTTTGTTTGCCTTTCTAGGATGGACTCTTTAAAAAAATCTAATATGTAGAGTTAAACTGTTACTTATTTTTCTGTGACACAGTAAAATTAACAGGTTAAATATATTAATATCAGGGTTCGTACGAATCAGGGAATTTTCCAGGAGCTTCACCAGTATTTTCTTGTGTAATCACGTATCCAGCGTTTACTGGAGTTCCATTACCTGCGATTAGAGTTGCAAAGGGTGGAAAAAACCGGGTTTATTCCCGGGAATAAACCGGGTTTTTTGGGAGGGAAATATTGAAAATTCCCGGGAGTTTTCAGAAACTTTTAGACATGAAATTTTTTAATTTGCAAACAAAATTTTTTTTACAAATGCATACAAAACCAATAACACAAATACAGACAAATAGCACAGTTTACATGAAAACTAACGAAATACATGTAGAAAACTAATCCATTCATTTCAATCACTTAATATTTTCCACTCAAAGTAAAATAAATAAATAAAGAAAATGATGAAGCACGCAGATAAAAACCCAACGATAATTTTTCTCTCATCTCTTAAAACAAGTGACCTAATTTATGACTCTTAAGTTTCAAGTTTATCAAGCAATAGAGATTTATTACCTCGTTATAATCGTTCTCTTCTAATAATGTGAAATATGTTTATAATTTGTTATTTGTGATTATGCCATTATAAACTTATTACAGAACTAAAACATTTAAAAGGACAATTATTCAACGTCAATTTGTTTCAAAGAAATGATGCAACTTTACTCGTAACTTTCCAAACTTTGTGAAAATGAGTCAGTGTATTACTATCCTTCATTCTGTAAAGTCACAGGAAAAAATGTTTCCTGATGTTAAAATTAATCTAAATGTAAACCTTTTAAAATTTTAAGTAATGTAAAATATAATTTTTAAAATCAATCCAAACGTGAACTTATTTATTCAATGTGAATTGTGCATTAATATAATTTTTTTACAAGTCTTATTTCAGCAGTGGTACATCTACACGATTATTCAAGAAGTGTTTATAATAAATTCTCAAATAGTTGAAATATATAAACCAGTGGATATTTCATAAATTGGATAGACCTTAGAAAAGGTAAGCAATTCCTTTTCTTTCTGCATGTTGAAGACCAGAGTTAATTTTAATTTGAAGAATTTAATATTCTGATGTTACGCGCTTACCTCGTTGGCCTCGCCCCTTCAACAATACATGCTTAAGATGCAGAAATTTTAAGAAAGAGAAATTAAAATAACATAAGTTGATATTTTAATAGTCGATAAATAAAAAGGATGAGGCAGGTGGCAGATTCGTCTTGCTTGACATGAATATAAACATCACCCCTATTCTCCGATTCAAACAATGTAAACAAAACAGAAAACGAACAAAACTAAAAGAAATCAATGCAAAAATACACTGCAACTCACAAGAAAATTAATATAGAATATGCCTGAATAGAAAATATGCCAGCTAACAAAAATTAAACAATCTTATTTTTTAAAGAAACATTCAAATCCTTACCAGTTCACAGCCACCATTGTTGTAAAGTAAGTGAGTTATAATAAATTATAAGAACTTAGAGCGCAATATCCTAAATTTTATGAATTCATAATGAAAAACCTATTTTAAACTTTTCAGAACGGTGCCTGAAATTTCGTGAAAATAAAAAATAAAAAATTGAAAAATGGTTAGTTTTTTTTTTCAAAACTCCTTCAAAATTTCCAATATTCCCCAAAATTCCAGGTTTATTCCCAAAAATTCCCGGGTTTATTCCCGTGCCTCAAAAACTGTGGGTTTTTTGCAACTGTACCTGCGATCTATTCTGTTGAGCTGATTCAAATATCAGACCAGAGGCTATGATCAATAAGGTTAACTGGATAAATTATGTCCTCCAGATTCGACTGGGATAGCTCAGTTGGTAGAGCATGGCAGCTTCAGCCAAGATATCCCAGGTTCGAATCCTGGACTGGAGATTTTTCGTCCAGTTGGAAAATTACAACTCGTATGATTTCTTTACTAATTTGAATAATTGTGTTAAAATTAATCTAGTACTTTCTTTATAGAAAAATAAATCTAGTTTAAACTCGCAAAACATCGCTTTCTGTTAAGCAGAGATTTTCTGCAAGAAAATACTGGTACAGAAGAATTTCCTTGTGGCAAAATTCCAGGAGCCGTACGAACCCTGTAATATCCTGCTATACCCGAGCAAAATAATAAACAAAATAGGATTCTCACTTGTGCTTGAAATTTCATAAATTTTCTAATAGAAATCTTGCCTTGTTTAAACACGAGATTTTTGTTATCGCATAAAGATAATATTATTTTATAGAAATAGTGGTATCAAATTAAAAGATGCAGGAATATTATATAACTAAAAGGTCTTAAAAAAAACACAAGGTTTCAGGATGATATTTAATCGTCAATATTCTTCTGACTTAAAACTCGCTGTGGAAATCTTGTCTGAAATGTTTCTATTTTTATTACAATGAATTACATTCTAAGTTCCGATCACTTATGAAGACATAAAAATGGAAATGTTTTAAAATCACAATATTTTGTGATTTATTTTTCACATCTAAAGCTCAGAGGATGAGACTTATGAAAGTCAAAAATTTTAATTTTGCCATTACCTCATAGCTATATCATGTGTAACAAGTCATAAATATTTTTTTCATGAAAAACATAGCCCTATACAATATTTTAGACATTAATAGTACACCAATTTAACACGTTGACGGACACTTGCGGCTATAGCCGTCAAAGCGAAGTTCACTATGTGGCATGACGGCAATAGCCGCCCAAAACGAAACGGTCGTTTTTAGACACTACGGCTATAGCAGCACAAATGTGCATTTACCGGCGTACAAGTAGAAGCCCAGTGTCATGTTTTGGAGACAATTTTTTAGGTTGAAGTTCGTTTTCCACCTGTTATACGAGTTGCAGCTTCAGTATGCACGTGCAGGGTGGCTAGTGGTCAGGGAAAAGTACAGTACAAAAATGATAATTACCAGTATATTCTTATAGAAAAATTCAAATTAATTATTTGATCGAATAATCAACATAAATTTTTCTATAAGAATATACTGGTGTTTATCACTTTTTTTGACTGTATTTTTCTCTGACCACTAGCCACCCTGACGTGGTTGTGAAGGGAGTAGTGGAACCTAATTAAAGGTTCTGAATGAATCAAAATTATTAAGTTTATTTAAGCAGAAAGAGTAAAACTATACTTCTAATATTCTAAAAATTACAAAAACATATAGTGTCAATTTTCGAACTTAATTTGTTCCTACTGTCCGTCAATGTGTTAAAAAATATACTGTTATTGTAGTTTTATTTTACTTCATATACATAACTATTTAAAAATCACCTAAATCCCACTTTTATAAATTCTTAAATGAAATTTAAAAGAAATGTTCTTTTTATGAACGAGAATTCAATAAATGTCATTAAATGTGATAAAACTGCTCTTAAATTTGATTATAAAAGTTCTCATGCAGCGAAATGATATAATTAGCAATTTTTTATTACGTGATATGTTTTATAGCTTCGATATTTATTGCATTTTGAAAATAGCTATTAAGTTTATCAGGACTCCCATTAAAATTAAGTTTAATTTTCAGAAAGGTCATTAAATTCTAAGACTTTTCATAATGAAAATTATTATCGTTTTAAGGAGTATTTTATTTTCGAAAAACAGAAAGATTTTTTTTTTAATACGTGTTAAAGATGTAAAGTATTAAACTTGAATAAACACATTTCACTACATAAATGAAAGCTAGATTGTAGTTCAGTCTATAATATATATAGAAAAAATAATATATAAAATATATATATATATATATATATATATAGTCGTCAGAGCGAAAATATAATCACGCCACATGAATTCTAGCCGCAAATAATCGTATAAAATTTATATATGTGTGTACGAATTGACTGGGGATAATTATTCCTGTTTCTTTTTTCGCATTTGCATGCTCTTTCAGAGATAAACGGTTGTCTCATAATTAGGATAGCATATAAGTAAAAATAGGTTCAAAACAAGCATTCTTATATAAGCATTTAGTGTTTTTCAGAAAAATAACACTTAATTTCATGATTTCAATATCATGTTGTTAGAAAACATTTCCTTTATAATAAATATGTTAATTTGGCGTGGGCCCCGATAATGACAAATAACCACTTTGAATAAGCAGGAATAGTATATGTTGAATGCAAGTACAGTTGAACTCCAATTATCCGAATCAATTGGGACCGGACACCATTGGAATAATAGAAAATTCGGAT
The DNA here is from genome assembly GCA_963931845.1 of Maratus michaelseni. Classification (NCBI taxonomy): domain Eukaryota; kingdom Metazoa; phylum Arthropoda; class Arachnida; order Araneae; family Salticidae; genus Maratus; species Maratus michaelseni. Next base: position 109,683,615 of record OZ007598.1, on the reverse strand, counting down.
GATTGGACTTTTTTCATAAAAGGGGTCTATTTTAAGGTTTATTTAATTACTGCATGGATGTTGAAAATGGGAGAAAAAGGTTATTTTTAAAGGAAAAGATCTTTTAATTAATTAAATGAAAAGGCAACTCTTTTACATGTTAAGCGTACTCACAAGTGCTGTACATTAGTACAGTATGTACGTACTGAACTGTAAATGAAAGTCATTGCTTGCTGAACATCTCGGTCAAAGTAAGCTGTTTGACAGTCTTCATTCGTTTTCGGGCAGCAAAGTCGCGCATCCGCTTGACAGTGAGAAGTTGCGTGCCGTCACACTCGCGCTGACGCTCCATCCACTTCAACGCAGTTTCAAGGCCGGCAAATGCTTCACTAGCTGATGGTCCCGTATCTGCTTCAACTTCGACATTAAGGTCATTTTCTTCCTCGACACTTTCTTCTCTCACACTTTCAATAAGTTCATCATCATTTAGAATTTGAAGCCCAAGGTCTGACGAATCACATACCATCCACTCTCCTATATTTTCAGCACTAACTTCTGAACATCCAGGAATTTTCAAAAGAATGTTTTTGAATTCCTTAAGTGGCACGTCATCCTCATCTTCTCCTGTCTCTTCCCTTTCCTTTTCTTGATATTCTTTTTCCTTTTTCTTATTTTTCCTCCTTTCGTTCCTCTTTCCTTCGCTAACGATAACACAACACGTTTTCGTTTAGAAGACATGGTGAACGACGAAACGCACTCACAAAAAAAAAAAAAAAAAAAACAACGCGCCGACGTGAAAGAGTACCGTCACAGTAGCAGGTCAAGTAATCAACTAACAGGTCATGTCACACTGACTGACTAATCAAAACGAAAAGTGACAGGTGGACCGGGCCGGCCAGCTGGCGTCAGACGACAACCTATTGGTTGTCGTAATCGAACTGCACTATGAGACGGTGACTCATCATCCCAATAATGCTTGCGCTGCGCCTATACTAGCTACGCGGAGGGAAGGACAATGGCGCGCGTAGACAGAATCATTATTTTGCGAATCCCAGTACGTTTCCGTCTTAATATATTTTTTTCTGAAATTCTGAAAGCTATTCGGATAATCAGCGATTCAAATAGTCGGAGTTCGGATGAATGGATATTGTACTCACGGTCGATTTTACCATTCTTCTTTTTTTTCACATAAAATTTAATTAAGACATGGTATTATGCAAATATTCGCAATAACATTTATAGGCAATTCGCGTATTATATCGAGTGTAATTTCGTGCAACAATGATTTGATTAAACCGTTAAGGGTATTCACATTCATTTTAAAGGATTTCTTAACCAATATCACTGATATTTGATGACAACAAGTAGATCCAATTAAAGTTGCAATAGACTAAATTACAGAAGATAAATCTTTCATATTTTACACGAAAAAATATCAAACAAGTTCAAAGCTGGGTAGTTGCTTTCAACAGATTCTCCTACTGGATTGGATAAAAAAAAAATGTTCAGTTGAATATGTCCAAGTTAAATTTAACATGCTCTTATATGCGAAAAGGGTAAAATAATAATAATAATTATTATTATTCAATTTCCCACCAGGAGCGGTACGATGTGCATAACAAAACATATTTTGTGAAAGTTTTTATCAAAACATATCCGATCTTGGTTGAAGCTTATTTTATAGATTTTATATAACACATCAATTTTATTTAATATTAGTTAACTTTCTTCCCACCAGAGTGTGCTAGAAAATAAAATTGTCTGTCTTACTTATTTTTAACATGAATAAACATCATATAGTAAAACATAAAAAATCAATTTAATTTAAATCTGCTTATTCGATTTCTCTCTAGAAGGACTATAATCGAGAAAGAAAGCTGATTTAAATCTGGGATATCTAATTTTTACTTCAAATATGGTTGCCATACGAGAAAACTTTAAAAAATATATTTTTTAAAATTTTAGTTATACAAAATCGCGTAACTTATCAAGTGAAAGTTTTTATCAACATCTTTTGACCGTGGCAAAACTTTATTCTGAAGATGTCAAATAAACATAAAATAAATTTAATTCAAATTTTGTTACACTCTTCTCCAGCATGGTTCACTTTCAACAAGAATAAATTTCTGTTGAATCTGTCCAACCAATTTTTAATTTGAGTATGTCTATCATACAGTAAACATAAAAAATTGAATCATGTATATTATTTCTGTTGTCAATGTGCTTTTTCTATGCATTTATGAAACACCCGACAATAAATGGGATATTATTCGAATGGTTTTGAATTGGCTTCTGACATAGTATACTTACATTTCGTGAAAACATATATTTTGATTAAAAATTGCAGTTAGTTCAAAATTAAATCAGCATTGTTTTCATAAATGGAAGTTTTTTCGCATATCAATGTTGCCACAAAAATAAAATACATTTCAACAATGATTATATATATAAGAAAAAATAGTACAAAAATATAAATCTCTGCACGGGTTTATTTTATATATATTATTAATACGTTCACTGCTGGGTTAAAATTACCGGAATTTTATTTTATTTAGAAGTTCGAATTCACACCAGGAAATACTAATAGCAATATTTACTTTATTTAATTACAAACATTTCGAGATTACATAAAATATAAACTTTTTTTTCGAAATTTCCGGTACAAATTCGTAATTTTAAATAAAAAACCACGAATGTACTCGTGGTTGGCAGCGAATGCGGTAAAAAGCAAAATTCAAATTTAAATGTTTAGAAGAAAAAAAAACATCACGAATCTCTCGAAGCTCGTGAACCTAAAATCTTTGCTTTTCTATATTAAATTAAATTATATTTTATATGTATTCAATTTATTTTTATTTGTCCCGTGTTTTTCCCGAAGCGGATGACGTCATCTTCTTTCCTCGCGCGTGCCTTTTGCTTCCTTGGATAAGTTTTTACTGTAACTTTGATGGAATAAATGGGATGATATTCTGGCGTGCCTAATGTTGTTTGCAGATATTTTTATTCTTACGTTTTATGTAGAAGTTTAAAGCTGCATCTAAAAAATATTAGATATTACTAAAAATATTAGAGTGTGTTCACTGGTTCTATTTAAATTTAGTAACCACACTATAAATACAAAAAATATTTAATTAAATTTGTCCTATCAATTTTTAACTTCAGTACGACTGTCATAGAGTAATACATAAAAAAATTAATTATATTTAAATTTAATCAATTTCTTGCTAATGGACGTTATCAGCATAAAGGAAATTAAATTTGTCATAACTAATTTTAACTTTGAGTATGGTCGCCATATGAGAAAACATAAAAAAAAAACAAGAAGCAATTTAAGTATCAACTTTCTCACCAGAGGCGCTACCAGCGTAAAAATTATCTTGTGAAAATTTTTATCAGAGCATAAATTTGACTGTAGCAGATGCTTATTCTGGAGATTTCATTAAAAAAAAACTCAAAATCAAATTTATATAAATTTAGTTGCATTATTTACCGCAAAAACACACTATAAACCTAAAGAAAGTTTTTTTAGTCTATATAACAATTTTCTAACTGGAATACAGCTTCATAGTGTAAAACATAAAAAAATAATTTTATTTAAATTTGGTTACTCTATTTTTCGCTAGGTTATTGGCGTGAAATAACATTGAGTTGAATCTGTCTTTTTATTTACCCATCATATGTAGTGTAGCGTAAGTCTTGTAATCGTTTTAAAAATCGAAAAAAAAAATTGACAGATTTACACGTTTCAGACACTGGAGATTCCGAAAACATATTTTTAGAAAAAAAATTGTCGTCCGTCTGTCTGTGTGTCTGTCTGTAAACGCTCTATCTCTCGAACAAATTGAGATAGAGACTTGAAATTTGACATGTACTTAGTATGTAATAATAAGAAGAAGCTTATTGTATTTCAGTAACCTTGATTATCCGGAACTATTTTTTCGGACTCTCAAAATATACGTTCTGATAAAAGTTTTTTAAAAATTTTCGAAATTGTTTTATTTTAAGGAGTGAATATAAAAGACAATAAAAAACATAAATTTTGTATAAAGAATGAAGTCGATCGGATAAATAGTTGCCGAAATATTTGTAATCACATTTTCCACACTCTTCGATTTTTCATAACCCTTTATTTCATTCAAATTTCAATTCAAAGATATATTTTAATTGGAAATGAGACGCTTAACGCGACGCAGTAAACCGTTAGTTAATAGGATTATCATTTTTGAAGTTATAAGGATGTTTCTTTTATGCAATTCAGTAATAGAGCATTTAAAGTTTATGACGTCATCAAGCCAGGATTTTATTCGAATTGCAATGCATTTTATAAATAGTTTACATATGTTTTATTTTCATATTTTATATTATGCATATCCATGATGGGTAAGTATTACGGTGGCCCCTAACGACTAGTTTAATTTTAACTTGAAGTATGGTTGCTACGTGAGTAAACATAAAAATATCAGTTTTAAAAGTTTAGTTATGCAATTTGCCTCCGGGGCACTACATACGTAAAATATGTATTATCTGGAAATTTTTATTAAAGTATAAATTTTACCGTGGAAACCGCTCATTCTGAAGATTTCTTAAAATAACATAACAAATCTATTTTATTTCAATTTAGTTAAATTATTTTCTGCAATGGGAAGATTTGACAAAAATAATATTGACTCTGGAATCTTTTTTTAAAATTTGAGTAAGGTTTCATGCAGGTAAAGCATAACAAATTAATTGTATTTAAATTTGGTTACTGTATTTCTCGACAAATGGGCGTAAAAGAACATTGAGTTGAATGTGCCTTATCTAATTTTAATTTCTAGAATGGTTGTCGTACAAGTAAACAAAAAAAATCAATTTTAAAATTTTAGTTACGCAATTTTCCGCCACGGGTACTACCAACATAAAACACTATCATGGGAAAAATTTTATCAAAACATGAATCTGACCTTGACAGAAGCATAATTCCGATATCTATTAAAAAAAAAAAAAAAAAAAAAAAAAAAAAAACATATAAAATCCCTATTATTTCAATCAATCCTCTTCCCGGGGACGCTATAAAGTAAAACAAAATTATCTTTATTCTTTCCTACCTATTTTTACAATTTTTTACTGCTTGATATAGTAAAACATAAAAAAGTCCATTATATTTAAATTTATTTAAATTTCATTAAATTTATTAAAATTTCATTTAATATTCCCTCCAGGGGTCACCATAAACGCAAACGAAAAAAATTGTACTTAATTTTTATTTTAATACATCTGTGATAAAGTATAGGGTCCATGCATAATTCCGTAGCGAAAATTGAGTAAATTTTGAACGCAAAATATTTAGAAAAAAAATAAAATTTGAATCAATCAAATGTGTTCCATTTTGTTCAATAACTTTCTGCCATCTCTCTCCATGAACTTCACTATTCCTCTTTTACAGAAATTCTGAAATTTTTGGGCAAAGAAGTCATCCCAGTGATTTTTCAGGACGTCCAGGGAACTGAAGTTCTTGTTATTCAAATTGTTCTGTTAGTGCCCGGAATAAGTGATAACTTGAAGCTGCAAGATCCGGACTATGCAGTGGGTGCATAAAAACATACAATTCAAGCTGCAATAATTTTCCCCGGGTCATCAGAGAAACGTGCGGTCTGGCGTTGTCGTGGTGGAACACAACGTCCTTTCTGTTCGCCAATTCGGGCCACTTCTGGTTAATTCATCGCTTTAAGTTGTCCAGTTGTAAGCAGTACGTGGTCGAATCAATCGTTTGGTTGGGTGATCCTTATATATTATTTCTCCTGTCAACATCCCTTTTACTCAGAAAATATAAAACGCAGAACAACGAATAAGATACCATATGAAAGGTTTTAGAACAGGCTTCTGACATAGCCCACTTAACAATTCGTTAAAACATGTTTTTGATTAAAATTTGCTGAAATTAAAAAAATAAATCGGCAATGTTTTCATGAAAGAAATGAAAGGTTTTCCTGAAATTATTGTTGCCAAAAAAATAAAATACCACATTATATGATGCTCATAGCAATTATTATAAAAAAACACCGCACGGGTTTATTTTATACTTATGATTAAAAAGCGAAATTGAAATTGAAATGTTTAGATTTATATTTCTAAGTTCCTTGGTTTTCCCGAAGCGGATGACGTCATCCTCTAATGCAGTCAAAATACGATTGTTAATTTTTTTTCTCGCGCGTGCCTTTAGCAATCTTGGATCAGTTTTTAGTCTAACGTTGATGGAATAAATTAGATGATATTCTGGCTTGACTAACAACTAAATGTTTTTTGCAAATATTTTTATCCTTGCTTTTTCTTTAGAAGTTTAAACCTGCATCTAATAAATATTACATATTGATAAAAAATGATACTTCTCTATTATCCCGTCGACCACTTTTCATAACAAAAAACTATCGCCAAATAAACGGGAAAACGTTGCCATTGGAATATCAAAAAATAAATAAAATATAAGAATTTAAGGACACAATTGTTATTTTAATTAATAAAATAACTACTAAATCAGTAAAACATAATGTTAAATACACGCAAATGTGGAATGTAATACCACTACATGACGTAACAAACACGCATAATGATTCTGACATCAAGTAAATGGGACTGCATTTTTGGCGTTTAATCTTACAGTTTGGCGGTAGTTTTTTGTTATGAAAAGCGGTCGAAGGGTTAATAGAGAAGTACCTAAAAAATATTAGATTTCAGTGCGAAATCTTCGCACGGGCCCTCTGGTCAACTCATAATAGACGAGTTCCTTTCATTCCCACCAGATACAGAACATGATTTTCTTCGGATGTAATCCAGCCTTTGCGACCGTCTCCATGCTTTGACCATGATATTTTTAGACTGACATTATTGTAAACAATCCATTTTTCATCACCAGGGATCACCCGCTTCAAAAATGGTTCGTTTGTATGGCGTTTGAGCAGCGAATTACAAAAACTGCAGTTCCCAGGGCGTCCTCAAAAAACACTTGCACGATTTCTTTGCCCAAACATCTCAGGATTAAAATGAAAAAGGGATAATGAAGCTCGTGAAGAGATGGCAGAAAGTTATTGAACAGCATGGAACATATTCGACTGATTAAAGTTATTTTTTTCCTAAATATTTTGCGTTTGAAATTTACTCGATTTTAAACTCGAAACATAAAATTACTCGAAACATAAAAAACAACATTTTTTAAAATATTCGGTTACTGTGTTTCTCGCTAATGGGCGTTATTGGAGTTTAAAAACATCCAGTTGAATCTTTGTTCATCTAATTTTAACCTGGAGTATAGTTGTAGTTTGAGAAAACATAAAAATATCCATTTTAAAATTTTAGTTATGTAATTTCCAACCAGGGGCGCTCCGAGCATATAAAACTGTAATGTGAAAAATTTTATCAATACGCAAATTTGATAATAACGGAAGCTTATTCTGAAAATTTGAGCGAAATTTCGTTCGTGGTTAGTGAGTTTATAATGCATTCTAAAAGAAGGTAGTTAATTGAAGCCATAGTTATACATTGGGATATATGAAGTATCATAAGTTAAATAAATGTCATAGAAAACAGTTCTTCCAATAGAAATTGGCAATAAACTGTAATGAATTGGAATTATTTTGTGGCGTTTTGTAAAACAACAATAAATGTTACACTCCTTATTATTTTCAATGGAGAACATGTCTCAATAAGTCTTTCTAACATATACAAATTTTGTATAGTTTCAAGTAACATAATGGCTCTAAAATGCATATATATGTAATTTCCAACCAGGGGCGCTCCCAGCATAATGTGAAAATATTTATCAATACGCTAATCTGATAATGACGGAAGCTTATTCTGAAAATTTGAGCGAAATTTCGTCCTTGGTTAGTAAATTTTTAATGCATTAAAAAAAGTTAGTTGAAGCCATAGTTATACAAAGGGGTACATGACGTATCATAAAGAAAATAAATGTCATAGAAAGCAGCTCTTCCAATAGAAATTGGCGATAAAGTGCAATGAATCGGAACTATTTTGTGGCATTCTGTAAAACAACAATACATATTACACTTCTTATTATTTTCAATGGAGAACGCGTCTCAATAAGTCTTTATAACATATACAAATTTCGTACAGTTTCAAGTAACATAATGGCACTAAAATGCATTTTAAGTAATTGCCGCCCATGGATGTTAGCGCAATCAAATTAATTTGTGCGGCCCTGTAAAATGACTATAAATGTTTAATACTTCCTTTTAAAGAAACAATAATGCTGTAGGGGACTTCAACAACATACAAAAATTACATTTATTATTAGTGTTTTACAAACCCTGCATTTAAGCTTTTCAAAACAAGTTACATAAAATCGTTAATAATTTCATCACAAAAATTCATTGCATAAAATCGTTCACAATTTCATCAAAAAAATTCATTTCATAAAATCCTTTTATTAGGATTTTATATATATAATAAAATAAAGCATATAAAATTGAGAATTCATTGTTTTAATAAATATATACTTATCAGAAATATGACTAAGGGCTAGAAAACAGTTGGTCGGAGGCTAAAAAAATGATTGTGTATTGCAGAATTTTATTCCTAAATTATACCAGCATTTTTTGTAAAAGGTTTTAGAATAATATCTATATATCTTCTTATTTTAAGTCACAATCATTATAAGTAAAATAACCCTCTTTAAATTGAATATAAACATTTCAAACAGCTGTTTGACAACACCAACATTATTTTAAACCATTTATTACGTTTTTAGAATACTTTTTCATTTTATTGCAATAGCATTTGTTGCTTTTAAAAATTACATGGTTGTTATATATGTCAAAACATTCATTATGAGACTTTAACATCAAGGAAGGACATTATGTTTTATTGCTTTTCATAATGAAAATGATTATTATTGCAGTTGGAAGAAAGAAATAACTTTCGGGAAGTATAGAAGGATTTATGTCAAATATGTAATAAGATATAATGTTTTAAAATTAAAGGAAATGTATTTCTTTACGAAAATAACATACTCTAAATATGAATCAAGACTAGATAATAAATGTGTGGCAATAAAGAAGATATACAATATTTAGAACATAACTCTTAATAAATTGTGCATCTTGGAATGACACTTACAATTATATTTTATGTTATAAAACAAGTGAATATTTTCGACATAAAGTAAACAATAATTCATTATAGGAAAAATACCTTCTTTAGATTTAATTTATACATTTTGTTCAGCTACATGATGACATATACAATGTTTTAACAGATAGGAAGATGTTGTACAATTTTATTATTTTTATTGCAGTAAGTTTTTATGCTTTTGGAATATGACGATTATGGTTATCATAACAGAGTTTTATGTTCATAAAGAACATAATGTTCTATCCCTTCATAATGAAAATAATTACGAATGACATCCAGAACAAGAATTTATTTTTTCTAAGAGGACACTAAATATGCAATAAGATAAAGCATTTAGAATTTCAAGAAAATAATTGATTTAATGAATAAATATTTGGATTAAAGAGCAGTTGCCTCAAAAATTATAAAATATATTATATTCAAATGTATACACTGAGAAAAATGACACTTTCAAATCTGAGTAAATTGATGTTTTCATTTTGTTATGAGACTGTTTGTTTCAAATATGACGATCCAATGCTTTCAATTCTGAAATACCAGAAATGCTCAGAATATTGAAACATGGACATACTCAAAACTGAGCACATAGCGGTAATTTCATACTCCTTTTTGAAAAATGGGCATGGTCAAAAAGGATTAGGATCAGTTCAAACTCATTTTTGAAACATGGACATACTCAAAAACGAACACATAGAAGTCAGTTAATACTCATTTTTGAAACATGGACATACTCAAATATGAGCACATGATGTTTTATTCGTCAGTGTGTTTACGTTTTCAGATATGAGTATATAAATGTTTCAAATTTGAGTAATTTTGATTTGGAGCCATTTTGACTATGCGACGTAATCAGATTTGAGTATTTCTTGCTCAGGTTTGAAAATGTCGTTTTTAGAGTGTATGATTCCTATTATATTTGTACCCAATATTCTACATATATAAACTGTAATATTGTACCAGAATTTCTTGAAAAGCCTTTATAATAATATATTATGCTGTTTCATAAGTAGTTTAGTTTTTTGCATGTTTTTATACCAAATCATGTAGCTGGCAGACGAACTCAAAATACTCAAAAACGAACACTCAGAAGGCAGTTCATACTCATTTTTGAAACATGGGCATACTCAAATGTGAGCACATGATGTTTTATTCGTCAGTGTGTTTACGTTTACAGAAATGAGTATATACATGTTTCAAACTTGAGTAATTTTGATTCGGAGCCATTTTGACTATGCGACATAATCAGATTTGAGTATTTCTTGCTCAGGTTTGAAAATGTCGTTTTTAGATTGTATGATTCCTATTATATTTGTACCCAATATTCTACATATATAAACTGTAATATTGTACCAGAATTTCTTGAAAAGCCTTTATAATAATATATTATGCTGTTTCATAAGTAGTTTAGTTTTTTGCATGTTTTTATACCAAATCATGTAGCTGGCAGACGAACTCAAAATACTCAAAAACGAACACTCAGAAGGCAGTTCATACTCCTTTTTGAAACATGGGCATACTCAAATGTGAGCACATGATGTTTTATTCGTCAGTGTGTTTACGTTTACAGATATGAGTATATAAATGTTTCAAACTTGAGTAATTTTGATTCGGAGCCATTTTGACTATGCGACGTAATCAGATTTGAGTATTTCTTGCTCAGGTTTGAAAATGTCGTTTTTAGAGTGTATGATTCCTATTATATTTGTACCCAATATTCTACATATATAAACTGTAATATTGTACCAGAATTTCTTGAAAAGCCTTTATAATAATATATTATGCTGTTTCATAAGTAGTTTAGTTTTTTGCATGTTTTTATACCAAATCATGTAGCTGGCAGACGAACTCAAAATACTCAAAAACGAACACTCAGAAGGCAGTTCATACTCATTTTTGAAACATGGGCATACTCAAATGTGAGCACATGATGTTTTATTCGTCAGTGTGTTTACGTTTACAGATATGAGTATATAAATGTTTCAAACTTGAGTAATTTTGATTCGGAGCCATTTTGACTATGCGACGTAATCAGATTTGAGTATTTCTTGCTCAGGTTTGAAAATGTCGTTTTTAGAGTGTATGATTCCTATTGTATTTGTACCCAATATTCTACATATATAAACTGTAATATTGTACCAGAATTTCTTGAAAAGCCTTTATAATAATATATTATGCTGTTTCATAAGTAGTTTAGTTTTTTGCATGTTTTTATACCAAATCATGTAGCTGGCAGACGAACTCAAAATACTCAAAAACGAACACTCAGAAGGCAGTTCATACTTATTTTTGAAACATGGGCATATTCAAATGTGAGCACATGATGTTTTATTCGTCAGTGTGTTTACGTTTACAGAAATGAGTATATACATATTTCAAACTTGAGTAATTTTGATTCGGAGCCATTTTGACTATGCGACATAATCAGATTTGAGTATTTTTTGCTGAGGTTTGAAAATGTCATTTTTAGAGTGTATGATTCCTATAATTTTTGTACCAGATATTCTACATATATAAACTGTAATAGTGTACCAGAATATCTTGAAAAGCATTTTATAATAATAATAAAGCCTATATAAGCTATATTATGCTTTTTCATAAGTAGTTTAGTTTTTTGAGTGCTTTTATACCGAAGCATGTAGCTGGCACTTTATCACATCTATTGTTGAAATATTATTTAAGAGAATACATGTCTCTCTATATTCTATAATCATACAGGCTTCCTTATTTCATTTTTAGGTCACATAAAGAGAGACACAAATGTTGAGATTTTATGCATCTTAAAGTATGATTTTAAATTAGGCCTTAAAACCAATAAAGCTGTCCCCAAAACTCGCGCAGTTGGCGGCCAGGACAAGAGTAGTGTCCGGACAGTTCAAAACAAATCCAAACGTTTTAAGGAAGGCGACACCAAGCCTTTAAATCAAACTCAGAAGTCACAATCCATCAGTTGTGAATTTTGACCACTTGAAGAGAAAAAAAGACAAGAATCCATTCTCCACAATCAATTTTAATGCTAAAAATTAGCAAAACTACACAGTCAAACATTGATAATTGTTGATAATAATATTATTTTATGTTCAATACTGTTAACAATGATCTACTTTAAAATAAGAACTTCTATCTACTCGATTTTTTTTAAGTAGAATTTCTTCAGAAACGAGTACATGATGTTTTCAAATGTAAGTGATAATTCGGACTGAAAAGTAAGCTTGTGAATAAATATTAATATAATCTCTTGTTATTTTATGTGTACTTCTTCTATACATTCTTGTGCTCGAGACTCTGTATATACTCAAAAAAAAAGTACACACGTTTCTCAAATTTAAGAGTTAAGTACTGGGAGCTATTATAAGATCGGAAAGTACTCAAACATGAGTACATTTTGCTTATTTTAATGTATCCAGTTTTAATAGTGTGTGTATATAATAAAAAGTTTATATATAGCAGAAAAATTTCAAATTTGAACCCAAATGTAACCGTTGTAGGTTCTTGTATGTTTTTATGTAGGAAAACAGAAACATTTGAAATTTGAAGCCAAAAATATTAAAAATTGATTCATTTATGTATTCAAAAATAAGTACATACAGAAAATAAATTTTAGATTCGAGGCCAAATATATTTATTATCGATTCCTCTATGTATTAAAAAACTAGTACTTAAAAGTATAAATATTTCAGATTTAAAACTTAACATAATTATAATGGATTGATAATCGTATTCAAATACGAGTACATATAGAAAATAAGTTAAAAAGTTTAAGCCAAATATATTCATTAACGAATCCGCTATGTATTCAAAAATGAGTACGTAAAATATGCATATTTCAGATTTAAAACTTAATGTAATCATAACTGACTCATAAATGTATTAAAAAATGAGTACATATAGCTCATACATAAAAAAAATTGAAATTGTGAAATTAAACTTGATTTATAAATGTATTCAGAAATGATTACATGTATATTTTGTATTTCAAGACTAAATACTCATGTTTGAGCCTCATATGTACTCCAAAATATGAGTATGTGTGTTTCTATACATACTTATGTTCGAGTCTCTGTATGTACAAAAAAAAAAAGAAGTACATGCGTTTCTCAAGGTTAAGAGTTAAGTACTCGGAGATATTATAAGATCGGAAAGTACTCAAAAATGAGTACATTTTGCTTATTTTTAAGTATCCAGTTTTAACAGTGAACAATAGGTGGTGAGAAAGTACCAGCTACATGCTTTGGTATAAAAACATACAAAAAAACAAAAATACTTTTGATACAACCTAATATTATGTCTTAAAACAGCTATATTATTTATCGAAGAAATGTAAACCACAATCATTAAGGGTAAAATACCCTCTTAAAATTGAATTTAAACATTTTGAACCGCTGTATGATAATGGCAGCAATTTTTAATGCACATAATCTGATTACATTGCAATGGCATTTGCAGCTTTTTAAACTTGGCTATTATATATTTCAGTAAATGCATTACCGAAATTTAATATCTACAAAGGACATAATGCTTTATCTCCCTTCCTAATGAAATTTTTGTCATCAGAAGATATAATTTGTATTTATGAAAGAGAAGGATATGTAATCATGAAAGATTTCGAATATGCAATAAGATAAAATATTTTGATGTTATGTGAATTTCCCTTTTCTATGAATAAATACATGATCTGCATGTGAAAGAGGGCTACATAGCAGGTACATGGAAATAAATAATAAATACAATATCTAGTGAAACAAAAATTTCTTTGATAATTCTATATCTTGAAATGGCATTTACAATAATATTTTACGCTTTTAAAGAAATAAATATTTATGAAAAATTGTAGAAAACAAACATTATAGAAACAAATTTTGCTTTTAAGTTTTAATATATACATTTCATAAAGCTGTATGATAACATCTGTAATTTTATCCTTAGAAGAAGGTTTACTATTTTAGTATTTTATTTCAAAAACTTTTCTTTTATTTTTTGAAAATGACTATTATTTTTATATGAACATGCATTATCGTATTTTATGTTCACAAACACATTTCCAATATATATCCTAATTTAAAAAAATTATTACAATCATAAGGAAGATTTTATTTTTCAAAAATAGAAGGATTTACATCAAATATGAAATAAATTTAAATGTTTAGAATTAAAGAGAAATGAAATGAATTTAATGAATATTTAATGAATAAATACACACTTAGTATATGGATAAGAGGTGGAAAGGAATTTTGTTTTCTCTATAATTAATTCTTATACAGATTATGTATATATATAATTTAAAACAAGCTCTGTAATTATCCAAGACCACACAAAAATAAGTATTGGGTTGTTCGAAAGTTCCTTCCGTTTGGTAAAACTGATTTTTATAGAAAAATTCTGCCCTTCACTTATTAGGTATCACATATTGGAATTAATGTCTAATAATAAAACGATAGAATTTTTCGGTACGAACCAAGTTTCCCAAAGAAAAAATAAACTTTCAGAACAACCCAATATTATAGGAAAAATACTACACTTAAGTTTGAATTCATAAATTCCATACAGCTGCATCACATCAGCAGCAATTTCGTGTTGTAAAAAGAAAATTTTTGCAAATTTTCATTATTGCTATAAGCAGTGGTCGTAAATAGCATGCTACAAATAGAGAAAGTAGAGCAGTCCCTACGTTTTCTAATAGTTTGTAGCGTGACGCGATACATTTTTTAAAATGCAATGTAACGAGCAGCGCGATACAAGAAATCAGTAATTTGTAGCGAGCACTCAAGCTACTTTTAACATTACTTCAGGGATAAACAAGTGTCATTCTATAAATCAAGCGATCGTAACTTCTTTAATGTGTTCTGCGCAACAATGTGTGAAGTCAGCGACAAATTGCATTTGCATTATTTAACCAAAATGTATGTATGGATATGCATAAATACGTTATGTACAATTGGAGCATCTCATTATATCGCTCAGTCTGATATCTGGTACTTCTAATTGTTCAGAAGTCTAATATTTCTCTGCTTTGGTATTTCTCAAAAATACATAAGATTTAGTCTAACCCCAGTTTATGTGTAACTTTATATATAAATATGGATTTTATTACGTACACCTTCTTCTATGTTAGCTATCTTAATGCTTAATTGTTCTGGGTTATGTGCACCTATTTGAGTGTATCCAGACAGACATGGTGTAACGAATGGCCGCTGTATTATTTACTGTGTAGTACATTAATCCTCATTTGTTTCAAGTGTAGGTTGAATCCTTAGACAAAATCTGACAGCACACATTATATTAGGATATATATTTTGCAAATGGGCGATTCTTCAACAAGTGGGTTATTTTTCCTTTGGGTTATATGCTGTACTTTGTCATTTATATAGTTTTGTTTAGCATAAAATGTATTTTGTGATATCTTTCTACAATTTCAAGAGGTATTTTCAAGAAAATAACTGTAAATGTTACTCCAATAGCATTTTAAATAGTCAAATTGTCACTACTGTCCCTTGTCATGCACTCATCTTCTGAAGCAATTTTAAATGTAATGACAACCTATTTTTAACAAATTTACCACCCAAAATAAAACATTACACTCTAAAGTACATATTAAAGATTTTTTATTGTACATTAAAACTATTTTAGTATGTATTCTGGGCAAAGAAACGTTGCCCCTAGTTTTCATGTCACTACTGTTCCGTTGCTTTATAATGCTCCTGTGCAAAATTTAGGCAACAGCTGCATTTAGTAGCAGCAGCAATCTGGATTGCAGAGAAAATCACAGGGTTCAGTTGTCTGGACTTTAAAAGAAGCTACAAGGTACAAAATGGATAGAAATATTATAATATATTTATTACTTGTCACTACTGTTCCCTACTTAAATTATCTTCACTATTATTTTTATTTATTTATGATTTTGTCATGATATAAATCACTTTTGCTTAATTCAAAATATCACATTAGTCTAATCCAGATTAACATACTATATTCAAAAAAGCAAATTTCCAAATTTTGTTACTGTCCCTGTAACTTATGTCCCCTTTCAATGAAATTACATCAATTAACATGGAATAAATTTGAAATTGGTAAATTTCAACTGCGTTACTTAAGCTATTTCACATGTGACAATGTGGAATAGCTTTAAAATGTGAAGTAGCTTTACTGTTTTTTTTAAAAAACATTATTTTATAGATAATGGCTATAGACCAGGAAAAAACACAAACAAAAAAGTGATGAACACCAGTATTTTCTTATGAAAAATTTCTTGCTGTTTATTTGACCGACTAATAAGTCCAATGTTTTTATAAGAAAATACTGGTGCATAACCCTTTTTTTTGACTGTGTTTTTTCCTCATCAGTAGCTACCCTGTATAAAATAATGTTTTTAAAGAAAAATACTGTTTTAAGTTGATTGCGAAATATTGTATATTACTCACCAGCCTATGCCTTATCTATTTATAATGAAAAATTGTTTAAATTTTAACTTTTATTTTACACTAAATCACAATGTAAAACTACCCACTTATTGGTGAATCACCGAAATATTCATGAAATACGCATCCAAATATATATAAAATATAATTTAAACTTGATAATGCCTCAAAATGTACACGTGAAATGGGAATCAACTTACTTAAATCTTTTGGTAAACAAAATGTATTTATTTATTTAAGTTTAATTAATTAAATTTACTAACTAAGGTAATTAATAAGATTAAGATCACGGAAATAATCGTCTTCTTCATCACATCACCTGAAAGTGTAATTTTCTTTTTAAAAAGTCTAAGCTTTTGGAAATAATTAATTAAAAACGAGTGTCAAGTACAATTTATTACGATGTGCCTAAAGCGAAAACGTATCTACAATAATTAAGCAATGGAGATCTTTGGATAAATAAATAAAAAGAACATGTTAGTAAGTGTTTTGAAAATAAAATTCTAAAAATAGGTGTTTAAAATAAAGTAGTACTTTATCCAAGCAAAATTAGCAAAAATAGTTTAGCATTGCTTTAAAAAACTAGTCGTTGGGGGCCACCGTAATACTTACCCATCATGGATATGCATAATGTAAAATATTAAAACAAAAATGTGTAAACTACTTATAAAATGCATAGCAATTCAAATAAAATCGTGGCTTGATGACGTCATAACTTTATAGGCTCGATTACTGAATTGCTTGAAAGAGGTTTTTCCTTATAACTCCAAAAATAATAATCCTATTAACTAGCGGTTTATTGCATCTGATTAAGCGTCAAATTTCCAATTAACATATATCTTTGAAGTGAAATTTGGATGAAATACAGGGTCATGAAAAATCGAAGAGTGTGGAAAATAGGACTACAAATATCTCAGCAACTAATTATCCGATCGACTTCATGCTTTATGCAAAATTTTTTTTTATTGTCTTTTATATTCATTTCTTAAAATAAACAATTTCGAAAATTTTTATATACCTTTTATCAGAACGAATATTTCGAGAGTCCGAAAAAAATAGATCCGGTTAATCGAGGTTATTGAAATGAAATAGGCTTCTTCCCATTATTACATACTAAGTACATACCAAATTGCAAGTGTCTATCTCAATATTTTCGGGAGATAGAGCGTTTACAGACACACAGACACACACACACACAGACACACAGACACACAGACGGACGGCAAATTTTTTTTTCTAAAAATATGTTTTTTGGAATCTCCAGTGTCTGAAACGTGTAAATCCGTCAAAAAAATTTTTTCGATTTTCAAAACGATTACAAGACTTACCCTATACTACGTATGATGGGTAAGTAAAAAGTGCACTTCATAATTTTCATAAAACATCTATAAAACGAAATAAAAAAGTCAGTTTATTTTAATATATTGAAGATTTTATTTAATTGCATTTTATTATTACAAGAAAGAATTTTTCTTAACTTATTGCTAAATTTATTATGCCGTGAAAAATGTATTATTTTCATTAGAACGTGCTCAAGGTGCTTAATGTTTGAAAAACATATAAAAATTTAAACTTTATTCATAATAAAAGAACAATTACTGATACCAGGAGACAAAATTTGTTCTACGACATGTAATTTTCCTATTTTATGAGTAATAAGATGAGATATATGATAAGTAATGGGGATTCCTTTCTTATTAAATAACGTCATACCTAAATCAGAAATGTAGATTAAATAGTAGTGTTATTACTTTCATATAGCAATAAATATCACATATAATATCTAGATGAAAATAATTCCATCCAAAATGCACGTATATTTCTTAAATATTTTTATGCAATATATGCGTTGTAAATATTATAGCTCAGTTACTACAAAGTGAATGAAAAAAAGATTGAATAAATTAACCCTTAATTGCATAGTGATGTAAATTTCCATCACTGTTTATTTAACTTTGAATAAATAAATCAACTTCTTCTGTACCACTATATTTATATAGAAATATTAATCCAGTAAATTTCCCGTGAACTATGTTGCTGTACAAAGTTCAAATTTCTGGTGTCTAATATTTAATATATGTATAAAAAACACAATTGTAAAAGAAAAACTCATGCAAAGAAGGGTTAAAGAAGCGGTAGTGTACACTAAAGCAAACCATTTTTGTACCAGAAACCAGCGTTATAATACCCTTTTTCACTCAAAATTACAGGGTGTCTCTCTCCAATTCGAATACATAACTAAAATTTGTAAGAAATTGGTAAACTATTGTAACTATTTCTAACTAAGAAATTGTAACTATTTGTAAAAAATTGGTATCAAGAGAAATTAAAATTAATCCATGCATATGTCATGTAAATCTGGATTATTTTATTCATCCAGCATTCAAAACATTTACAACTTTTGCTTACATGAAAGGTGCTTAACATCCTGAAAAATAATATTGTTTTATTTCGTTTCATATATGAAAAAAAAGTGTTATTAATATCTGACTATTTTTAGTTCGCTTTGAGCTTTCATCTTAAAATGTGTCTTAGACATCTGCTACAATTTTGTAATATTTCCATCCTCGTTGACTGCTAGAATGCATAAAGTTTAAATATATGAACAACTGCTGCTGTTTATTAGAAAGTACATCATTGTAAGATGAAACAAGTTGGAAATTGTACGTCAAACGTGACAAATGAGGTGCGTTCGTACTATAACTAGTTACATAAATATTCAGATCTTTTCTGATTTTTAATTCTGTGAAATGAATTATATCGTCTGCAGATTAATTTCTGTCACAAAATAAGTATCTCGGTCGCTTGACGATTAAACTTCGGAAACTCCTATAACAAAAATGCACCGATTAAAAAAAAAATTCAAATTTCTTAACAAATATTTTTATTAATATCTCCTAAAGTTTTGATTCGATTTTTATAAAATTTGAAATGTCTCGACAAAATTCTGCAAAGATAATATATTTTAAATTGCAAACCATTCAGTTGGGTAGTTTTTGTTATATGCGGACGGACGGACGGACAGACGGACAGACAGACGGACGGACAGACGGACGGACCAAGCGACGACAATAGATGCTACGTATTTATATAATTACGAACGCACCTAAAAAGGAAGACAGAAAGAAAACGACTCTTTCCAGATAATCAGTAAGAAGGTTTGATTTTCTTGAACCATCTTTAACTCATTTGGCGCCATTGTTCCCATTTTGAGAAAATTGCTTTAGGGGGGGTTTCTAAAGTGAGTATTTTATACATTGTTGAAAGGTTGATATTATTTGTATTTTGAATATATGAGATGACTTTTGTTAATTTTTTTAAAATGTTCATTTGAATTTTCTATTTTTTTTAATGTGTTAAAAAAGGCGAAAAATAGCTTTTTGACCGCATTCGAAAAGAATATTTAAAAAAAAAAAAACTTTTTAATAAAAATTATACATTTAAGTTAAAATATGATTATAACTGTGTATTATGTAAAACAACATCAATCCGGAGTTAATATGTATAATTGATCAATCACAATGACCGGAAACATAAATTGTTCCCGACATGGGAGTTTTTTTTAACTTTTACATACGCCTCCATACATTTATGGTAGTTATTTTTCACTTTATTAGCTATAAAAGAGATAATACCATTCTGAAGCTGATATTTGAAGAAGAATTCATATAAATTAGTTCAACTTCCACATTTATAATAAAAGAACAAAATTAAATTACTAGTTCTATAAGCATTTTCATTATCATATCTTTATTTTTCCCATTACATTTTTTTTTTCTGACTATTTTACATGGAAGATGATTGAACAATTTTTATTTTAGATTTGGATGATTTTTCGGATGTTCCGGAAATCGTTTGTTTGCCACCTGATCGCAGTATTGGAACAGATGAGGAAGTAGAACGTTCCGTAATTTCTAAATAAGCAGACAATCAAGAAATATCCGATTTAGTGTTTAAAAAAAGACAAAGTATTAAACGCAGATTTGATATTATAGAGAAAAGTTCAGAAGAATCTTCAAATCGGAATATAGAAAAAACTAAACAAAATGCAAAAAGAAAAAAAAAACATTTCAGAAAACAAATAAAAAAATGCAATATACTGAAAAAAAAAAAAAAAAAAAAAAAAAAAGATCAGTCATTTTCATGTAAAATAGTATAGGACAAAAATGATGTATATGATAAAAAACAAAGAGGTGGATAATGAAAATGCTTAGGGAATCGATAGTTTTATTTTTTATTTTATAATAAATGTAGCTGTTGGACTAATTTATACAGATTATTTGTAAAATATCAGTTTCAGAATTATATTATCCCTGTTATATCTAAAAAACAGATAAATAACTACCATAAATGCACGGAGGCATAAGTAAAAATTTTCAAAAAATTTACACTCTTTAGGCAACAATGCTCCCATTTTACATATTGTTGGGAACATATTGTTGGGAACATATTGTTTCTCCTGTATATTCGAATTTAATTTAATTTTTTTTTCAAAAATACTTTAAAGACTTCCTATTCATCAAGAAAAAACAACTGTTCCGTAAAAAAATTGGTTAATATATATAGCGCTGCCTAATTGGTTAAGAAGTACCATACATCAAAAAGATTTTTTTCCGGTATTAATAAAGTACATATCTTAATAGAAATTTTCTTACGTTATTTTCCTATAACATTTATGCTTGATGAATTTTTAGATAAAAATAAACACATTTGCTTATATTTCAATATTGTTTTATTAATATTGCATGCCCAGGACACATAATCTTATATTTCTCAGAAAATTAGCTTCAGCAAGTTTAATATTTTAACAAAAAATGCCTTGTATGCACATATTATAAACGTGTAATAAAACTGTCTACAATTTTTTCAATTACATAAAATGAGGAAGTAACTATATTTCAAAAACAAGGAATATATATAAAGATTATCAAATGTACTGAATAAAAATAAATTTCTATACATACCATGATAATGTAATGCTAAATTCTCTTCACAGCCATTATCTGAGGAAGAAAAATAGAATTAATTAGTGTTGCAAAGAAAAAATAGAAAATTTTCAGCTAAAAAGTTTTTATAATTTTAACTGAATAAAACAATTGAAAAATATTTAATATTATTAAAGAAAAAAAACAGGTCAAAATAACGAGACTTTGAAATATACATTTATAACTTCCCTGTTTTAAGGCGAAGAAAGAAAAAAATTGTTAAAATTTGTAGTAGAAATGTGTGAACCCTGATATACAGTATGCCCACTAAAGTCCCTTGCCACCCTCTTATTTTCGGAACGGCTGCTGCTATATTCATAAAAGTGGTGTCTAAGTATAGTAAAAAAGTCATGCGCTACACAATAAAACCACCTATAACGCCACCTGGTGGAATGCTGCGGAGTTAGCATTCCTATCTCAAAAACGAAAAGAGATAGAGAAAAAAAGTGATTTACAAAGTTGTAGTGTATCATCGATTTAGTACGAAAAGACACCTTGTAGACATTAATGCGAAGAATAGAACGGTTAAAACGCGCATTTTTTTTTTTTTTTTTTTTTTTTTTTTTTGTGATTTCCTACACTGTAGTGACGTGACAAAACGATCTTAGAAAGAAAGAAACAACCAATTATGAAACAGTAGGTCTGTGCAACCCCTCCACAAACATTGCAGGACATTAAATGAAGCTATTACGAACACTTGTGCCAACGTGTCACCATCTATGCTCCAACGTGTGCAACGTGAAATTCAAACAAACATCCAAATATGCATTGTAGCTGACGGTGAGAAGTTTGAAAATCTAAAATAAAGGTATATTATTATAACTAGTTGCTTTTTTTTCCTTTCTAAGATCGTTTTTTCACGTCACGGTGTAGGAAATCACGAAAAGACAAATGCGCGTTTTAACCGTTCTATTCTTCGCATTAATGTCCACAATGTGTCTTTTCGTACTAAATCGATGATGCTCTACAACTTTGTAAATCACTTTTTTTCTCTATCTCTTTCGATTTTCGAGATAGCAATGCTAACCCCGCAACATTCCACCAGGTGGCGCCATAGGTGGTTTCATTGATTAGCGCATGGCTATTTTACTACACCTAGACACTACTTTTATGAATATAGCAGCAGACGTTCCGAAGTTAAGAGGGTGGCAAGGGACTTTAGTGGGCATACTGTATATATATATATATATATATATATATGAATATACGCATATGCGTGCACGTATGTAAGTATGTAAGTATGTCCCTCTTTCGCGTTCCTTCTCACCATATTATCATCATAATCATCAACCGTTTTCAATCCGCTGTACGTCTCCCCCAAATTTTTCTATTGTTTCCTGTTTAGTAGTTTAGTCATCCAATTTACACCGGCCACTATACTGATTTCGTCACTCCATCTTACTTGAGGTCGTCTTCTTGGTCGTTTTACACCTCTGGGATACCACTGTAGGGTGTTTGGGCTCCATCTATTGTCTTGTCTTCGTGTAATGTACCCAGCCAATTTCCATTTCTCACCATATATATAT
This sequence comes from Maratus michaelseni, assembly GCA_963931845.1. Classification (NCBI taxonomy): domain Eukaryota; kingdom Metazoa; phylum Arthropoda; class Arachnida; order Araneae; family Salticidae; genus Maratus; species Maratus michaelseni. Next base: position 109,660,587 of record OZ007598.1, on the reverse strand, counting down.
ATATATATATATGTGTGTGTGTGTGTGTGTGTGTGCACATGTGTGTGTTTGTGTTTGTTTTTTACGATACCGCAACAGGAAAGAAAAAAAAATGAAACATTATATAAACTGTTGTTGTAGGATTTCTAAATTGGTTTCTGAATATATAATCGCAAATTATTTGACATTAAATATTAATTGATAAAAGCGTATTTGTTTTTTAAATGTTACATTCTTCATTTTTTATTTATAATTAATTTTCTAATTTATAGCCTTTAAAATGTTCCACTGTTGCAGTTTCACAGCTATTTGGCATATTTTGGCAAACGTTTATTGGCACATATTAAATCCATTGTTGTTTCAACTCGTATACAATCGTACGAGTTCCACATAATATTTGGCGATTTGTAACCAGTAGCGGACTAATGGGAAAGTAATGTACTGGTTTATAATTAAATTCTAAAAATATTAAAATGTATTGTCATCGAAAACACACCTGTGAACGTAATTTTTATAATTCTAGCATACAGGGTGTTTCATAAAAGATGGGCAAAACTTTAAGAGGTGATAGTATGCATCCAAACAAACAACTTTTATCAAAGAATGTATGGTCGGAATTAAAACGCAAAGGTGCTAGAGGGCGCCGAAGGTGATGTTGTTATACGAGGCAAAAAGACACAAAAGCGATTAAGTGACAAAAGCAAGTCGCTCTCCGTACAATCGTTGAGTCTCTGAGCTATTTCCATTTGCTGTTACGTAGATAAAATGCATATTAGCCTTTTCCCTATTAGTGAATGGCAACATATTCCGATACATTCCTACCGCTATTGACAGTTGGATGCTCTGATCAGCGGCTTTTATGTATTAATTGAGGCGAAATTTTGCATACGCGTTCTTCTTCTTCCCCATATCACATTTGTATGCTACACTGTAAAATAAAATTCCTGGAAAAAAAAAACGAAAATTGTACTGGCAATCGAGACGCCAGTACTATTTCCGTACTTTAACGGGAAAAAAATCCATAAATTCCAGGAAATTTTCCGTGATTTCTGAAATATCCGTTTTTAAATTTCCGATGTCTTCCGTATTTTTTAGAAATTTTTATAATGTTAAAATAAACATTATAGGACCAAAAAAAAAGTTTCTTCTCAAGAACAACCTTATAAAGGACAGATATACCGCTTTTTTTCTCATTTCTGAGTGAGTTTAGTTTAAACAACTAACCCTTGCCTCGATGAGAATCGAACCCGCAATCTTTCGCTTACTAAACCGTAGGTCCCGACAGCTACGCTATGACTTGACATGACAGTTTCTCAAATGTTGCTACTTATTTCAGTCACTTTTTATGAAACAAACACTTGAAGGTTTCATGGATTTTTTCATAACTTCCAATGTTTTTAATATTTTGTTTTCATAATTTTCAATAATTTTCTTTAGTATTTGATGCCTTATAACAGTTAAACCAGATGAATTTTAACGTATTATGTATCATATGCATGAAACATTGTATTAAGAGACATTGTATTAAGAGTCATTATATGATTGCATCCTTTTATAATAGTACAATATTTTCTTTTTTTGAATATATACTTTTTTAAATTATTTGACTGATGATCTATTTATCAATTCGAATAAAAACAATAATTATCTGAAGCAGACGTATTTATTACATGCTATTAAAATAACTTTTCGTTATCTCTTATTTTTAAAAACTTACGTAAATAAACAATTTTATAATAAATTAAATTATTATATTTGAGCTATGCTGAGAAGTTTTGTGTACGTTTCTGTCAAACTGAATAGTTTTAATAATATTAAAACAAAAAATTGATTTTTAAAGACAATTTCGAAAGTAATGATCTTTTGATAAGTAAGTTTAAATTTGGACATATTGATTTAGTTTAAATTAATTTAGTTTAATTTATAAAATTATAAGCTAAAGAAATAAATTATAAAGTCAATAAAATTATAAACTTCATTTTTATAAAAGTAAAGAAAAACTATTAACTATATTTATAAATTTAAGGAAAAAATTATAAACGTTGTAAAATTATAACTTATAAAATAATAAATTTTAGTTTAATTCATAAATTTATAAGCCAAATCAATTCAGTTTAATGCAATTTAGATAGCGATAACTTGCAGAGATATTATGTTATGAAACCTTTAAATAACCCAATATTGCCTCTCGTTAGAAAAGTTTAAAAAAAAATTAAAAAATTAGTGAAAAAAAAAGTTCTAATTTGAAGCACTTTCAATAAAAATTAAAAATAGATTAAAAAGATATTTTTCTGTAACTTATAAAAACAAAATCAATTTCTAAATGTTTCATTAAAAATATGTATATATTATTATTATTTTCACAAAAAAAAATACTGTCCAGACATGGTCCCGGTTAGAATGGGCCAGCATGTCGAGCCGGGTCAGGCCTGGATCCTTGAAGATCTCTAGTAAATACAACAATCTTAATTCCCATTTCAAACAAGGCGATTTCTGTACGCAAACCTCTAAAAGTTATTTATGGAAATTGCACTGTTTTGGAAGAAATACGGACATTGTACTGTTTTGAAAGAAATACGGACAAAATTCATTAAATTTACAGAAAACTTTCTGCATATTTACGGATTTGCAATCTCATTTACGGAACTAATGTCATTTACGGAAATTGTACTGTTGTTTTGTAAAAATGAAACTTCTCCGTGAAATTTTACGGAAAATCTCTTGTATTTTCACAGATTTTTTTTAGAGTGTATCAGTGTCGCTCTTCTCCCGATAACTCGCTACAGCAATGGAGCTTTAACGTTTACATGAACCAATAAGTTTCCAAATGCCCCAGCACCTTTGCGTTTTACTTCCGACCATGCATTCTTTGATGAAAGTTGTTTGTTTGGATGTGTACTATCACCTCTTAAAGTTTTGCCCATCTTTTATGAAACACCCTGCATAATGAAGTGAGTTAAAATCAATTACGAAATTTCAACTTTACATACAAAAACCAAGTTGAGTTAAATAAATGAGAGTAAAAATGGAAAATAAATTGCAGACATAACAATTACATATTTGTTTAACGACTTATGGTACTTCCTAGATGAATCTGTAGCCCTAGTAATATTTGACGAAATAAGCCTCGAATTTAAAAAAGAATCAAGTACAAGAATTGTAACATCATGAATTTAAAATTGAGCATTATTAATTAGTAAACAACTACTAATTAATTGTATTGTCATTTTGAAGTGGGCCTATTCTGTTTGATTTCCCTCTATGCAAGATGCACTGAAAAGGCATTTTGCAGTTTTTGATTTTCTAAATACAAATAAAAATTACCTTACTTTTTACAAAAGATTACCATTCACGTACATCAAATTATTCTGATAAAGTTAAGTTGACTAATCCAACATAATAACAAAAAGAATAATTTGAACAATAGTTTGGAATTAGAATAAATATCCGATTATCCTTAAAACTCTTTATTGCAAGACAAACCGTGAATGCCTATTGTCCTTAAATGAAGCATGAAGGGATATTTTTGCGCAAATGAATGAAGATATTCAGTCGTAATCAATCGAGCTGTAAAGAACGAAACAGTTAATATATGAAGCAAAAAAGAAGATGAAAAAATATACTTCTTGTATAATTTTTTCGCACGTATTTAAATCTGAAAGAGGACTGATTTGTTTAATGAATGGAATTTAGTTTACACATGCGACATATGTCAAAGAAAGTATAAAATTACATATCTGTAGGTAAAATAACACTTTTTAAACAATTACGCAACATATATACAACGTATATGTAAAAATCCATTACTTAGACTAAAATAAAATTAAGTGAAAATACAATACATTGACACTTTTTTCATAGGAAAAAAATAATAATAGCTATCGATAATAAAATAACCAGATTTTAATATTATAAGGAAATATTGCTATATATATGGAGTATTTTGATTAGACGTATCTCAAGATTTCTTGGAGTGAAATTTGATGCAAGTTCATCACTTGGTTTGTTGAACTTGTGGCATTATGGTTATATTTCGCACAAGGAGACTAAATACACTTATACAGTAGAACTCCAATTATCCGAACTCCAACTATTCGAATCGCTGATTATCCAAATCGCTTTCAGAATTTCAGAAAAAACAAATAAAGACGGAAATGTACTGCGATAACCAAAATAATGATTCTGTCTACGCGCGCTATTGCTTTTCCCGCCGCGAAGACCCTGGGTTTCAAATTCTAAATGATGATGAACTTATTGAAAGTGTGAGAGAAGAAAGTGTCGAGGAAGAAAATTACCTTAATGTCGAAGTTGAAGCATACATGGGACCATCAGATAGTGAAGCATTTGCCGGCCTTGAAACTGCGTTGAAGTGGATGGAGCGTCAGCCCGAGTTTGACCACACACTCTTAAAAGTGTACCGCTTATTTAAAAGGCACAAGTACATTGTGCCTTCTATTACTTTAATGTAAGAGGCACGTAGACAATGTGCCTCTGATTAGGAGAAAAACGTTAGAGGCAACATGAAATGAAAGGCACCCATAACACAGCGAAATATCTCAGAGGCACCCATTTCGCCTCTGACAGATTGGTGCCTTTAAAAAAAAAACATGTCGAGTTTCAGAGGTACACTCAGAAACGGACATGCGCTACAGTCGTTTACCCGTCATGCATTGGGATCAGTGGAAGGGAAGCAGAAGCAATGGCCGCCAATGTAAATAAGCCTGTGAGCAACGTTGAGTCGAAGCAAATAATGAGTCTGGAATAAGTAAGTAGTATCTTTAACTTAGTATTTTTTTCTGTGAATGTTATAATATAGAAAAATGATTCTTTATACATGGGGACACTCGTGATTAGGGAGTGGGGAAAGATAAATAGTTCGTCAAACTCTTAGTTATTCAAGTAATATCTTACTTTTTCCAAAGGTTTAGGGGAATGGCGGCATTACCCTGCACTCTCGAGCGTACATGCATGTATATGTATATATTATGTATGTGTATCTCTCAGCAAATCTTTGTTTTTATGTGCATATAAATAGGACTTAATAAATAATAAAATGAATAATACATAGTAAATCATTCTGTAATCATATATAGTATTTCCAAAACCGTAGTCAGATTTACTTTCTGGTGTTTGTGTGTGTGAGGAGGGGGGGGGGGTACTTTGTAGATGTTAAACTACAGTGCCTTTCTTTTAAATAAAAGTATAATATGAATTGATCCTTCTCACTCACCTGGCTACAGCCTTGAATACTTTCTACATTTTATAAAGTTTCACAAATCGCAATGTTGATTCAAATTTTGCACTCTAAAATATTATGTGTATATTTCAAGTAAAAGTTCCTTAAAAAAATATTATTTGTTTAAAAAAAATAGAATTTAATTAAACTGTCATTGATCATTCTCCCTGTTGATAAAAATGAGAATATATTTTTATTTTATTTTTATTGCATTAAATTTTCGTATAATAATTTATTGAAATTTTGAAAAATCACCGTTTCTTGGCTTCCATAAATGTTTGCAATTTTAAATATCTCAAGTTCTATCAAATGTAGAAAATTTTACGATCCCTCATTTTAAAGAGGAGTTTATAAATTTTAATTTAATATTAAAATTGACTATGTTTAGTTTTAAAAAGTAAATTTTGATTTTTTTTAATTATTATTATTATTTAGATAGTGTTTTTTTTTAAATTTTTGAAGGAAAAGAAAAGAAAAAAAAATATTTTAAAAACACAAATTGCACAAATTGTGCTTATTAGTTGCTAAAATCAGTGTAAAATTTGTTTTAAACTCATAAAAGAGCTAAAATCCTACATGTTTCGGCTTTAAACTTAAAGCCATCATCGGGGAAGAGGAACAACACAAACGACTACTGATCTTTTAATTTTCGACACGAGAAAATTGAAATCAACAGTATGGAAAAATTTAAATAAAATAAGCGGCCGCTCTCTGTTGCCAAAGAGCGAAAAACAAAACAATGAATTAACAAGGGGTTAAAAATGTATCCCATAAACTAGGTATGTTGAAAGAAAAGTTATCATTACAAATACAATCTTTTCGAATTTTAATTTCCAATGATTCCCTAATGGCGGCTTTAAATGGGTTATTGAACCTATGGATAATTCTTGCTTTATCGAAATTAATTACAGTATCATTATTTTTAGCGTAAAACCGGGAGAGTGCAGTGGATAACTTTCCAAATTTTATGTCGTTTTTATGCTCTTTTAATCTTTCCAAAAACTTTCTTTTAGTCATACCAATGTAAAAAAAAAATATTATTATTTAAGCTAATGGGGATTTCATAAACACCTGCGAATTGATCAGGGGGAAACTAAGTTAAACTTAGTTTCATGTAAATTAGATCCTATCCCCCCTGATCAATTCGCAGGTGTTTATGAAATCCCCATTAGCTTAAATAATAATATTATTTTTTACATTGGTATGACTAAAAGAAAGTTTTTGGAAAGGTTAAAAGAGCATAAAAACGACATAAAATTTGGAAAGTTATCCACTGCACTCTCCCGGTTTTACGCTAAAAATAATGATACTGTAATTAATTTCGATAAAGCAAGAATTATCCATAGGTTCAATAACACATTTAAAGCCGCCATTAGGGAATCATTGGAAATTAAAATTCGAAAAGATTGTATTTGTAATGATAACTTTTCTTTCAACATACCTAGTTTATGGGATACATTTTTAACCCCTTGTTAATTCATTGTTTTGTTTTTCGCTCTTTGGCAACAGAGAGCGCCCGCTTATTTTATTTAAATTTTTCCATACTGTTGATTTCAATTTTCTCGTGTCGAAAATTAAAAGATCAGTAGTCGTTTGTGTTGTTCCTCTTCCCCGATGATGGCTTTAAGTTTAAAGCCGAAACATGTAGGATTTTAGCTCTTTTATGAGTTTAAAACAATTTTTACACTGATTTTAGCAACTAATAAGCACAATTTGTGCAATTTGTGTTTTAAAATACTAGTTAACAGTGTAGTGTCCAAATGGATTCAATTGTGAAAAAAATTATGTTTGTTTTAATATTATAAGCTTAAAATTATGAATTTTTTTGAGTGGGATCTCAATGGGATCAGGAGTTATCAAATAGAAGCTAAAAAATTGCCATTTAAATAACAATCTAACGCGCCTGCATCATTTTTCATGTTTTTAATGTTTGTCTTATTTGTTTTTAATAAAGCTTTTATGCCTTTTTATGTATTTTGTTATGCACAAAATAAATTAAAATGTTGACAAGGTTCTTTATTGAACCACAGAACTGACTTAGGCTACATGGACACACATTTTAATATTTATTTCATATTTATTTCAATAAATTGGGGGTGAGAAAATTTTCTATTATAGTATTCTGCCTTAGAGAAAATTTAATCGATGTCTTCGGATATGCCATGCTGGGAAATCTTTCTGTAGTAGACAGAATTTAATGTAAAGATATAAATTTAATATAAAATATAATTAAATTACAGTCTGCACCTCTTATAATGGTGGCACATGCATGTGCCACCATTATAACAGGCACAGAATGTATTTTTATATAAGAGGCACTTGAATGTATAAATTCAGCGGCACACTGTGACTCTTAATTTCAAAGGCACTTACGCTGTGCCTCTGAATCCCAAAGGCACTATGTACCTCTTAATTTCAAAGGCACCACGTGCCTCTTAATATTCAGAGGCAAAAAAATTCAGAATGTACCTCTTAAATCAGACGCACAGTTTTAAGAGTGCATACAACTTCTGGGTCAAGCGGATGCGCGACTTGGCTTCCCGAAAACGGATGAAGACTGTCAAACAGCTTACTTTGACTGAGATGTTCAGCAAGTAATGACTTTCATTTACAGTACAGTAAGTACATACTGTACTAATATACAGCACTTGTAAGTACGCTTAACATGTAATAGTGTTGCCTTTTCATTTAATTAATTAATTTAAAGCTCTATTTCTTTAAAAATAATTTTTGTCTCCCATTTTCAACATACATACAGTAATTAATTAAAATATACCCCTTTTTTGGAAAAAAATCCAATTATCCGAATAGGGTCCGGTCCCAATTGATTCGGATAATTGGAGTTCTATTGTACCTTCAGTTTAAAAAGTGCTTGGAATAATTAAAATATATATAACAAAAACTCAGATTGAATCTCGCACCTCTCAACTAATAATTTAAGCATAATTTATTCAGTTATACTTCACAAAAAAAAAATGTGTTTAATGATTATCCGTATATTAAAAGAATCATCGAAGAATAATTCCGTATTTTATTTTGAGGAAATTTTCATGTTAACATTTTTACTGCCTATGAATTTTCGCTTTTTATTTATATTTTTTTTCTGTTATTTTGTTTTAAACATTAGTTTCCGCAAACTCATTATCAATTTTAAGATTGAATGAAAAATATCGTTATGCTCTTCAAAAAATAAAATAACTGGATTATTTTAACAGATTCGATGGTTCATACCGATGGTTTTAGAAAAGTTTCTATGAAATAAAGTCATTTGCAGTTGAAATGTACTTCACAGGTGTAACGCTCAAAGCGTATGTGTATTTTATAAAGCAGTATTATCCATATTAAAATAAATTTCTTTTATTTTCTATGAACTTAAAACGAAATGAAGCTAAAGTATTTTATGAAACATTATTATTGAATGAATAGATTGTTTTTTATAAGCATACAGATCTTAAAAGAGAAATAAATTTATCGACGGACAAGAATTTCAAAGATCTTTTGAGAAATTGTATATACATTTTTCTATAAAATAATTTTAATTACAAAAGCATAAAATAGCATGATATATACTTTGTGCATTATATTGAATTTCAACTTACGTATTTCTCTTTTGATTCATTCATCAATAGCTATGTTACATAATTTTAATCAAGTAGTTTCTGAAATTGGAATTCTTGTTAAAAAATATTCAATTACAGGATTCTCGGAAACATCTATTTTTGGAACGGGATCAAAGGATATTCAACATATTGAATTCAACATATTTCATGATTTTTGCAACCTATTTCATCAATCTCATGAACGTTAGTTTTTTTTAATTTAATTCTTGAAATGAAGTCATGAAAATGAAAGATTCAAAAGAATAAAAAAAAAATAACACAAATAAAAATTTATATCTTGCAAAAATTAAATAAATTAACAATAAAAATTTAGGATGTAATAATTGATATAGATTTTCGCGATTAAGGAATATAATAAATATATATTACTTGTTCATAATTACTACTAAATAAAACATTGTTATTGGCTTAAGCAAAATATATAAAAGTTCATAAATATTCTTTTAACATGCAATAATGAATTATTGTGCGATTTATTTAGTGTTAATTCAAGAAAAGTGTTTATTAATTTCCGTAAATACACAATTTCTGTTGTGTGAATCAAGATTAATTTCTGGAAGAGTGAATGTTTAGTCGTCTAGAAGTGTCTCGCGTCGCTTGAAATTGTATATATACAAATATTTTTACACACATAAAATGTTTATATATATTGCAATAAAACTCTCTCTATATATATATGGTTGCGTAAAACTGGATTATATCAGTTGATAGTAGAAGAAAAATAGTTCTTTAAATATCATACCACTGTTATTTTACTAAGAACCATAAATGAACAAAAATAAATAAACATAAATTGCCGAAGGCGTTAACGTGAATCTAATCAGTAAAAATAAACGAGCGTAGAAACGCCCAAAGGCAATTTTTTCTTAATCTGGTAAAATGTAATATAACCAACAACGATAGAATACAATAACCACTCCCGAGATATCTATGTCTTCGAAATGTTTTCTTTATCTTTAGAAACCTCAAAAACTAATGCATATTCAAGATATAAACACAAATGTTTATTTTGCTGCCACTGAATTTCTGAAACGTTTCGGAGTAGTTTGTATAGTGTATTAATCCCTTTTTTCAAACTGGTATATCAGTGTTTACGATGCTATCGATTCTCAATTAAACATTTTCAGCTGCGCAATTGAATTTATACATGCAACAGTAACAGAATAATATTAATTTTAAAGTTAATGTTATTGCTGTTCATTTATCATGTTTGTCTGTGAAACATGTTTGTTGAACATAAAATTGTTTACTTGGGAATTGATAGCATCCGAAAAATCTGTATTCCAGATTGATAAAACTGATTATTACACTAAAAAAACTACTCGGAAATGTTTCCGAAATTCAGTGGCAGAAAAGAATTTTCGATTTAATAAATGCTTCTTTAAATCTCGAAAATATATTCGTTTCTCAAGTAAAAAGTTGATAAAAAATCAATGTTACTTATACGTTTCAATATATGATAACTAAATGGAAGTTAAAAATAGGTAGCACAGGTTCAACACAAATTTCTTTTACTTTTTTGCGTCCACTGGCGAGAAATAGGGTACTAACTAAATTTAAATAAATTTTATATATATATATTTTTTATTATTATTATTTATAAATTTTTACAATAAGCTTCTGCCACCGTCAAATTTATGGTTTTATAAAAAAATTCATATGAAAGGTTTATAAAATGGAAGCGCTCCTGGTGGTAAATTGCATAACTAAAAGTTTAAAATGGATTTGTTCATGTTTTTGCATGTGACAATCATACTCCAAGTTTAAATTAGATAGGACAAATTAGACTCAACTTTCTTTTATGCTAATATTTTTATAATAAATATTTTTTATCCATCACCATATGACCGCATTAAGATTAAAAAATAATAATAATATGTGGTACTGATTTAATCTATTTTTCTTTTCCGTTTATAGCGATCCCTGGCGTGAAATATACAATCTACATTAAGAAAAAAAAAAAAAAAAAAAAAAAAAAAAAAGATTTTTTTTTTATTTATGTTTTTATGTTTAAAAAAAAAAAAAAAAAAAAAAAGAAGTTTAATGTTTTATTTTATAAATACTCAGCGTGCACCACTGAAACCTTTGGGTTGGGACATATGTCATCCCAGCAACTATTTCTTTTTATTCTATTCGCACCACTTTTTGGACGAATACTCTCTGTCATACATTTATACTACTTAAATTAAAAAACAAATCAACCACAAAGAAAATGATCTGTAAATTGTGGTACAGTAAATATAAAAATAATACCAATAAACCAGGTCTAGCCCGTAATCAAAAGGTTAAAGGGCCACAGATCCAAAAATAATTCTAAGAATCCAAAATGTTTCTAGGCACATTTTTGTTAGATTCTACCAAATTTAACAATAAAGTTAATAATGAATGATACACAAAGCTTTTTGATATATCTGATAAAATTTCAATATTAATTATTATTTGATCATAATTATTATTTGATTGATAACGTTTTGTGTTACAACTTTACGCATATATAACTTTGTTTGTGTTATTAAAAAAACTTTTTGATTTGTACTTTATATATATAACCGACAGTAATGTATGTACACAATGTATTATTATTTTCTGTGTAAAAATACAGTTTTCATAGCCATCATTAAAATAGTATTCTAAGTATTAACATCCAAGTAGTATTTTTTAACTTCTTCATTTAAACGATACGCTAAACATAGATTCTTGTAACCCTTTCCTGTTTTTAAGCGCGAGAAACGTGGTTATTGTTGAAACAAAGCGGTTATCATTATGACATGTTGTATGTTTTAATCTGATAAAATCTTTTGTCATCATCGTTTACTTTTGCGCTTGCCTCTTTAGGAATGTCATAAAACGTAAATCCTTATCAAATTAAAAATTCCCTGAAAAAAAGGGCATTTGTAAATGCACTTATACATGTGTATTTTCTAAATAAAAAAATAATAATAACAGGGAATATCAGAATCAAAAATAATACTTATAAATTGCGTTGTCCAACTGAGCAATCCCGGACGAATATGGCTGAACTAATTTACCTAGGTAACCTTAATGATCATAGCATCTTGTCTGATATTGGGGAGATAACATCTCATGTGGTACTGGAGTTCTCATTATCTGTGATTTATTCTGTTGTGCTGATTCAGATATCAGACCAGATGCTATGATCATTAAGATTAACTGAGTGAATTAGCTCAGCCATATTCGTCCGAGATTGCTCAGTTGGTAGAGTATTGCAGCTTTAGTCAAGAGATCCCGGGTTCGAATCCTTCGGACTTTTTCGCCCAGTTGGGAAGATTACATCTCATTATGAGTCCTTTTACTATTAGCAATTGTTTTTCCGCCTTTCTATTAATTTAAATTACATAAGTTTAACTTTCCGTAGAATATGTAAAATATTTTGAATTCATTCATTATGAAACATAAAAATATAACGAATTTAATTAGAGAATTTTAAATTTACTTCCCGATTTGTTTTTATAGTCTGTACATCGAATATAAGTACGTAGGTGGGAAAACTGGGGTAATCCCACTTAGTGTATGACTAAACAAGTTTAGCCTTCATTAGAATTATTCGATTGGCTTCAAATTTTGCATACACATTTATTCAAAGAATTGGGATTAGCAAATCCTTAAATGTGGAGTGTAATGCAAGATTAGTATACAGAACTTGTAATCTCAAACTAAAAAAAAAATCATAAAGTAGATGTAAATAGGATATTTAGTCAAATGCAAATCCAGATTTTAAATTATAAATGTTAATTACCTATGCTTCCTATTATTTTATGTATGGAGAATCTATCTCGATCAATTGGGGTGTCTAAACCTGTTGTCCGGCATATGTGGCCAAAATCATTGATTACATTTATTGATAAAAACGCTATTCCATATTGTATTGATATTAAAGTAATATTTTTATGATGTTCTACATACAATTTTGTGTAGATAGGTTACATGTGCACTACAAAAATCATTGCTATAAAAGAGAAAAATGACGGGGGGTTTAAGTAATGCAACTATCATAGACTTAACCCTATTTACATTTTTTAAAACACTCTGTATTGTGATTTGTCTTAACGTAAATTTATTAAATTAATCATGAATGCAAAATTGTTTAATTTCATAGTTGTTAATTGAAATTGTTCTCATCGTTGTCAGTTGAAATCGTTTTCGTCGTTTTTATAGTTTTCATCATCCTGAATTCTTCTTTAAGCAAAAATAGTTAGGTAAAATAGTTATTAGTTAGGCAAAATAGTTTTTTAGACAAACAAAAAAATTTAGAAAGTTTCACTGTATAACATTTAGTTTTATTAGGTCATCTTTTATGTATGTATCTACTTAACCTGGTTTGCCCTAATGTAATAACCCCAGTATAAAATAAAAATTACGAAAATAATAAAAACTTTGATTTTAATAATTTTCTCCCAGATATATATATTTTTTTTCAAAATGTTTAGAAACTGACTATAATCACTCCAAGCTAAGGTCTTTGAAAGATGAAATTTTATAAAACAATAATTTAATAATAACATTAAAATTTTAATATAACTTAACGATATTATTATCAAATGTATATAATTTCAAATTACCTTCACATGATTTGAATACTATAACTGCACAGTAAAGATTTTTTATGGTGACCAGCAATTTCCCATTCTCTCCCAAGTTATTACCAAAAATAATTTATTAAAGTTATTATTTAATTCGTAATACAGTAATATACAGCAAAAGAAAAAAAATATATATTTAAGATGCTCATATTGTAACATGCTTTTTTCCCACAGATAGAATAATAAGTTCTCATATTTGGAATACAGCCAGAAATACTTTATTTCAACATCATTTTCGCCAGATATTATTTGTGTAAATAATATTAACTATTTCAATCGCTATTCTTATAATATAACATCGTTGTAAGAACATTAAATCTTGAAGAAAATAGTGGTAAAATATGTTAGAATATATGATAATAATTTTCAAAGCATTATTACATCATTTAATGCAGGAGACCTAAGCATTTAGACCCACATACTACTAAACTGAAGTTCATACTTCTGCGTACAACCAGATAACAAACGTAAAGATTAATCTATAAAGAGGTAAACCTATATAAAGGAACCTACATAAAGAAATATTTTTCTGGTCTTGTGTACTACCGTCTTAGCAGGTTTCACTTTATTTAAAAATGCATTATTACATTACTAAATTGGTACTTTGTTTAGATTGACTGCTTTATATTAAAATTCAAATAAAACGTAGCATCATCATTGCTTATAAAATGGCATGGTTTCAACAAGTCTACGGACGTGTTTCTAAAGCATGAAATGTCAGAAAAATTCCCATAAATCAGTTAAAGACACTTGTGCGAGATGACGCCATTGCACATCCTTTCAAGAATATTCGAATAGAGGTGGAAAAAATTTAAATCCGAGATTCTTTATAGTAATTTTATCAAGGAGAGATAGTGGAAATCTCGAAAAGATTTGATTTGATTTAATTGCCTAAGTTGGACTGCTCAGACAAGGAAACCAAGTTTGTAGATAATACTATTCCTGTCGGTCCCTTTATTAACCCCTTGGGGACGAGCGACACGTATACGTGACGCATAAGATGCTCAGAATCCTCGATTATTCCCACCAGTTACTTTTTATTGTAAGATTTGCTTTATTTAATTACAGCATTTCTGTGATTCAATTAGGCGAAAATTTCTGTTTTGAAAAACCGGTGGTAAAATATTAAAAATTCTGTAAAGGACGCTCGTCGCGAAGGGGTTAAGGTCTTAAAAAATACAGTGTTCAGCCGCAACTGAAGCCGCCGGAAAACGCGACAATGGGCGATAATTCAATAAATGTAAGAATGAAAGAAAATCGGTTTACGGCCAGTCCTGACAGGAATTCTCCAATCGCGAGCAAGTAACAGGGAGTGAATAAGGCAATCTCGAAACAGGTGGCGACCTGTGGAAGGAGAAGTTATTCTTCTTGAAACTTTATTTCTACACATTGATACATATACATATACATTGGTACATACTACCTATACAATGGTAATTGGTTCATTTCTACAGGCCTTATTTACAAACAACGCACTTAGGGGCTAAGAGTTTTTTTTTTTTTTTTTTTTTTTTTTTTTTTTTTTTTTTTTTTTTGCAAAAATACCATAATACACAATAATTACCTAGAAAACATACCTTCGGTCATGGCTGAGCTATCCTGACATTGTATACGTCCTACCTGGCACGCTGGATCTATGGTTCCATGAATCAGGCGTTATGTTCTTAGACTATCTTCAGTGTCATGCGGTCATATTTTAGACTCATCACTCCATGCTATCCTACTCTAACCATCAGCGATCCACTCGTGGTATTTTTTTGTCGAAGCTGATCGCGCTGATCGTTAACACACACTAACGCTGATCGCGTTAGTGTGTGTTAACAAGTAGTATGTGTCCAGTTCCTGAAACCCATTTCGTGGAGTGGGCGTGGTATAACCGGTGCGGTGTATTGTATCCATGCACCCTTCATTGCTTGGTCACCTTAACTAAGGTTTGCTGTCACTGGCTGCATACGGCACGGATGAATCTTAAAAGTTGAAGTTCATTCAAACATTACTATTCCTTAAAGTTTACATAATTATTTCTTCCTTCTTTGTTATTTGTGCATTATCACCCTACTCTTAATACTGCTGGGAGAGGAAATCGCATTCGCGGGCTGTTTCTAAAATTAAGTGACCCGTGCGACGAGCACCTGTTATTTGTAATTAATCAATACCGAGTTTTTCCCATCATGTAAATTTTCACAGTTGTTTGTAGAGGCCTATACACATTACATACAACTAATTAAATGATATTGCAGTTCCCCATTATGTGTAGGAATGAGGAAGCAGCACCATAACAAAAACTGGAATCGTTTTTTTATTCTTTCTTTTTTTTTTTAACAATACTAGCTGTCTGTAAATCAATCATATTTTTATGTATTATAATTCCTCAAGGAAAGTGATTAAATGCAACTTAAAATTAAAGCACAAATAAAATGTTGTAACTTTTTTAGCAAATATCTCACTTTCAAAAATAGGAATTTGACTGTGCTTAGCATTTTATGTATTGTATTATTTTAAATTTTACACATAAAAAATTGTTTTTCATCAGTATAATGTTTCTAGTGTTATTTAAATGAAACAAAGTCGTCAAATAAATTTATGACTACTAGAAAGTTTCAACTATTTCTAAGAACCTTAAATGTATATTTCTCAGACTTTGCTTGTGCTGGAATTTGACGTATACTGAAAATTTTTGTAAAGATATTTTAGAGATTATATTGATTATTTTTTCGGAATGAGGCATTTTATTCCCTTACAGATATGCATACTGAGAAGAAATCCATGATGAATAAAAGTTGTAAAGACGGATACTTCCGTGTCAGCAGATTATAATTTAAAAAAAAACATTTTTGAAACATAAAATGCAAACAAATATACATTTAAAATTAAAAAAAAATGTATGTACTCAATGACAGTTTTTTTTTCCATTTAAATTAAAGATCGTTTTAGAATCAGTATAAAGTTATCTGTTTTAAACTGAAACAAACGCATTATCTAAAACTATGCACTGGAACATTTAAACTATTTTCGAGATTAAAATTACATGCATTATGTTAAAAAAAAATAAAACTTCGGAGTTGGTTGTGCTCATATATTTTCATATAATTTGATACATACTCCAGAATTATTCTAGAGATTGTTTTGTATGTTAATTGTTTTTTTGAAAGAAACAAACATGTCATTTTTTACGCATATACTGTGAAATAATCCAACATGAATAGAGTTTAAAAACTGATATGTTAGATTTCATCGAAATCAATATAATGAATTAAATATTTTGCTAAGTTAATATTCATAGGGAAATGTTCAGCAAAAAAGATAAAAAACAATAGATTTAAGATACTGAAATTGAAATATGCTTCGAAAAATTATTACATTTAGACTAATGTCTAGAATATGATTTTACTGTTATTCTAGCAAATGCTATTTTTGTAAATAATATCAGTTATTTAACCGGTAATTATTACAATGACCTCTAAAATGTTGGAAGAACACAATAATATTTTGAATACAAAAATGATAAAAGCTACTGTAAGTCCATATAAGAATTTTAAAAACGATATTAAATTATCTGCTGTAATTTGCATATAACTTAATTATGATGGCAAATTATTCATATTTTTTAACATAATTATATGTAAAGTTTAATGATTGAAGGCATCAAATAAAAATAACAAATTTTGGCACTTGAAAGTTCTGGACTTTTTGGAACATGTACACTGTAAAAAATGACCGATGTTTCTTATTTTATGAAAATATGCTATAACCACGAACGAAAAAATAATATAATCTTCTGAGTTATCCGAAATTTCAAATAGCATGTTACATTGTCTTTTGAATCCCCAGAAACGAATACATCTTCAAAATTTAAAGAATAATTTATAAAAACAAATTATTTTTAGCTGCCCGAATTTTTCAGAAACGTTTCCGAAGGGTTTTTATAGTGTATTAATGAGTGTCCTCAGGCTGGAATACCTGTTTTTCGACTGTTATCCATTCTCAAGTACACGTTTTCAGCCGCATAAGTTAATTTATACATGAAAGAGTAAATAAATAATCTTAATTTTAATGTTATTGTTAACGCTGTTATTTTTGCATGTTTGTCGGTTAAACATATCTTTTGACCATGAAAATGTTTACTTCAGAATTGATAGCATTCGAAAAACAGGTATTCCAGGCTAAGGACACTAATTAATACACTATAAAAACCCTTCGGAAACGTTTCTGAAAAATTCGGGCAGCTAAAAATAATTTGTTTTTATAAATTATTCTTTAAATTTTGAAGATGTATTCGTTTCTGGTGATTCAAAAGACAATGTAACATGCTATTTGAAATTTCGGACAACTCAGAAGATTATATTATATTTTCGTTCGTGGTTATAGCATATTTTCATAAAATAAGAAACATTGGTCATTTTTTACAGTGTATAATTTGTTTTAATTTGTTTTAATTTGTTTGATTCTGCCTAAAATTTTTGTGCAATCTACGATAGATTTTTATTGATATTAGGCCGTGAACTCCACTCTAGTACGAATTCGCACCAAACAAAAATTCAAATCTCGGCGTTTTTTAAAAACATTATTTCATTAGAAAAACAGGGAAAAAAAATCACTGGTTTATTATTCAATTATTTCATTTATTTGCATTTTTCAATAATAAATTAAAATTTTTCATAAAAAATAATTATAACAGTTCGATTTGACTATGAATTTCGTACAGCAATCATGTGTTATATCATTTTATCACTAAACTGAAAACAAAGTTACACGCAGTTGAATTTAGGGAATCCCGAAATCAAACAAGTTTTGAGTCCGCCGCTGCGGAACCAAGGTGTAATCCACTGGTTCAAAATTATTGTGTAATCAGTATAATGTAGCTAGGTTCTTTAACATAAATAACAAAAAAAAAAATAGAGTATCCCAAATTCATGAAAACATAATCATCATCTAAATTCGTGACAAAACTTTTTATCTACTTCCAAAAATATTAAGCGTTGTCTGCCGGAGAGTGACTGTGCAAATGTTTCAGGTTTTCTTCGTACGAGGACAATAGTTTCAGTCAATTTGGATTCCAAACAAATTCCTAAAAACCTCCCTCCTATAGCGTTATGGCTAATTGGCTATAATGATCTCGAATCCGCAGGAATCGTCCGGTGTATTAAACGTCCCGTCCGCCCGAACCCGCTGTATTAAATTAATTAAATTTAGCTTTTGATTTTTCCGGTGCCATACTCCGTGATCGGGTCTGCTACCGGTCGGTCTGTAACCGAGGGAAAGGAGGCGGTCACGCGGTCACGCACCCGTCATAGATCGCAATATCCTTTCAACACTTGAACGGAACGGCACAGGCAGACCGCATCACGGAAGATGTCACGGGAAAAATTAAAAAGCTAAATATGTTTTAAGACACCGTCTAACAGTATTCTAGCGGGGCATTTAATATTCCCGACGACTTCTGCGGCTTCGAGATTATTATACACTTCCAAATCATTATAGAACAAAATCTCTCCCAAAAATATTAAATTTATCTAACATACACTTTGATACGCTCAAATGTCGTGCTTGCTCAAGAATGTCATTTAAGGTATTGTAGACATAATCTTGATTATATATTTTTTTAATTATTGCGATAATTTTCTTCTTAAATACATAAATACATAGACTGTAATCCATTAAAAGAAAACTGAAATTTATGATTTATGTTTTTAGCCATTTCCACTTAAAAATGTAAAAACTTTATAAAACTTATTAAATTCATAATACTTTAACACTAAGCGAAAATAAAACAGTAACATATTTAAAATACAATGCTGATATATGCTTCGATCTAGTAATTGAATAACAATTTCTTATCTTTTTCTTAAGGCGAGAAATGTTTTATTTCATAATTATTCTCTGCAAATGCTATTCGTGTAAAAAATATTAGCTATTTCAAGTTCTAATCGTATAAATAAATGTAAAAATGTTGAAAAAAACAAAATTATTTTCAACAAAGAAGTAATAAAGGACAGAAATTAAGATAAGAGTCTTAAAAGCTTTAATAAATTATTTGTTCCAATCCAGATATGATTTTATAATGTTTTCAGAAACGGAGATACTAAATAATTACAATCTTTAATTTAATAATTTTCAAACAAATGGATTAATAGTATATTCTAAAATTGAAGCTGTAATGAAACTTTTGAACTTTTTAGAGAACGTCTTACATGCGTAATTTTGACTTCATTGTGACTAAAATTTATTTGTACCCAAGGATACTTTGTTTTCCGTTTATATTAAATATCGTTTTATAATCAGCAAAATGAATCTGGATTTTTTAATATTACTTGATTTGAAGTAAAGGAAAATCAATATTTATTTATTTTTGTTTTAACTATTTCCAAGAATATTATATGTACTGCACGCCAAATAAATAAATAAAATAAGATACACGAAAGGAGGTTCAGTTTTAATAAATGCAAGAAAAAATTAAACTGTTTTGGTTTGCACAAAGTTCTTCATAATCGTATGTAGTTTATGTAGTTTATTTTATCGTTAAAAATTGATCTTAACATTTAATAGTCCAATAACAACTTTTTTTTTTAATCTGTGATCATCTATAATGTCATTTATTAACAGAAGTATTATCTGTATTACCAGTTATAAAAATACATTAATTTATTTTTAAAACACATCAAAAAGCAGCGCACATGTCCAAAAGCTTCGGAAAACACTTTCAAATAACACTAAAACTAGTCAATATGTTTAAAAGCTTCTTTTTAATATTTTCAGCTCTTGATCCCGAGGCATCTTCAACTATTGATCTTGTGTTTCTTTCTCGCTAGTCACTCTGTTGAAAACCTCCTCATTTTTCTAATTTTTATAGCATATGGCGCCATCTATTATCAGTCTTTGCGCACATCATATCATTGCATATTTATGCTTTTGCTGTAATGATCTCTATGGCTTCCCTCTATAATGCGTAGTTTAAATTATTATAACTTGCTAATTTTTCGACATTATTAATGTAAATTTTGTAATTGGAGATTTCCTATTTAATCTGGATTTATTATTTAATATAACCAAATTAAATTATAAATTTTCAATTGCAATTGACTTCAATAATGCAGAAATCATAATAAATCTTGCTCTTTTTTTATTGTCTTTTCCTCAAATATTTTTTAACGACTTTCAAAGCATTGTTTTCGAGCAGTCATTTTTATCCCGCGAGATATAATCCTGTCTTACCACTACAGAATGAAGATCGGGTAGCAAACCGTAAAAAATGCACCTGTAAATGCTTGCAACAGTTTCATTCTAGAAAATAAATCCTTATTAAATATGCTATACACAATGACTGAAAAAGTGTCAGTAACTTTAAATGTATTCATATTAAGAATTTCGAAAACTATCAAATATTTAAAAAAAAAAGATAAAATAAATTTTCTAACACAGTAACTACATATATGCCAGTATGTATATACCGTAATAGCGGCTGCTTTTTCTTGTTCAGAGCTACGTATTTCAACCATTACACGGTCGAGGGTTACTCAAATCAAGTCACATCTGTAATATCTGCTTTTAGCCGCCTGTACAATTTATCATACTTTTACCTATCTTTTCTATCTATATTAATAAAAGAAAAAATCGCTCTGTGTGTCAGCGATGGCTAGGTAAATCTAACGTACCTAGAAGTCTGAAAATTGAGAATAGGCCATGGCATGTCCTGATGCACCTGAGGCTCAGATTTTTAATATTTTGATAATGAACAGAGATATTAATTAAAAACTCATTAAACATAGCTTTGAAAATTCGATGTTTTATACGAAAATGACGTTAAAACCTTCAAAACCGCAAAATAAATAAATGATTTGATAATCCCAGCCAATAAAATATTCTCATTGTCACTTATCCTCGAATATTAAGAAAACTATTCGAAGTATAGATTGGAAACTCACAATATATACGTAGAGTACTTTTCTTATTACAAAAATCCAAATTTTTTGAAAATCGCTTGGTAACTTTTCTTATTTTTTACAAAAAGCTGATCCGATGAATAAAAATAACCCAGACAGAAGAGGGGGTCGTATTAAATTTGCTTCTGCTTCGGGGCTCTTCCCTCCATTTATTTTCCGAAACGAAATGACAGAAATTATAAGATATAAGATTGAAAATGCATATCAATTAATAAAAAAAACTTAATTTTACAGATTATTCGTTATGTTTTCGGGGAGGTTGGGGTTAAACGTTTTTTATTAACTATCGCGTTCATGTTAATAACTTGTCTCCATTTATTCCGTGTTTGGGCACGATTTACTAGGTTTTTTTAAACAATTTCTTAGGTACTCCAGCTTACGTAGTACCAGTACAACAAATTTACATAGCCCTCAGCTGCAGATAATAATCTACTTTTACGTCGTTATTTTTTTTTCAGAGGAATAATTATCAGATTTTCTTAAAAAACTGATACGTAACTCCTTCATAATATTTCAATTCCATTCCTGCACTTTTGATCGCCTGCAGATGCTTTGTATCATCAAGCATTTTCAAATAAAATTTAACTTTCTTACAGTTGGTCTTACACATTCCTGGTTCAATTTTCATGTTCTTGAGTCCTTGAATAGTCTAAAAATTACTTTAGTTTCATCACTTAGTAACTCTAAACCGATATTTCTGACTAATGCCTTTTTGAGTCTCTTTTTCAATTTATTCTTCTCTTAATAATACAATTTCTGTAATTCTTTTTTTCCTTTTTTTTTTTTTTTTTTTTTTTTGGGGGGGGGGGGGGGCATAGGGAGTTCATAGAAGTTTTTTCACCAGCCATTATCGAATTTTCGTACTACTCTTTCACCGCTAGAGGTAGCTTTTAATTCCAGTTTCCTGTTTCTTTTTTTCCGCAGTAATAATTCTCGGATTTTACTATGAATTGGTACATAACTCCATCATAATATTTATATTCATTGAAGCGCTTTTGGTCGCCTATAGATAATTTGTATCACCACTATTTACGAATAAAATCTAATTTTTCTACAATTTGTCCTACAGTTTTCCGGTTTTATTTTCATTTTCTGGGGGGGGGGAGGGTCTTATAAAAGCCTAAAAAATTATAATATTCATCAATTATTATGTCTATACGATGCCGTAGGCAGCGGGGACTCGTGCCAGAGGTTTGTTTTGAACAGAATGTACCCCCTGGCGGTAGAAGGTGGAACTAAGAGATTTTCCACGCATCATGCCCGGTATACGGTGCCTAAAGCAGCGGGTATCCGGTCCAGAATTTAAGTTTTGAAGAGATTTTTAAGTTTATATTTAAGTTAAGATATTTTAAAGTTTATTACACGGACTCCGCTAACGCCGTTCGGGTCAGCTTGCTTTAGGCACTGTATACCGGGCATGATGCGTGGAAAATCTCTTAGTTCCCCCTTTAACCGCCAGGGGGTGCATTCTGTTAAAAACAAACCTCCGGCACGAGTCCCCGTTGCCTACGGCATCGTATAGACATAATAATTGACGAATATTATATTTTTTTAGGCTTTTATAACATCCTACACCCCCCCCCCCCCATAAAATGAAAATAAAACCGGAAAACTGTAGGAAAAAAGTATATAATAAAGCTATTTTTAATATTAATATATTTATGGATAGAACGAAGTACTAATTCTTTTTTTTCAAATATATATGAGAAATATGATGCTGGAGATATCTTAGAAAATGTATAATAAATTAAAAGATTTAAAACATAAATTTAAATTTTTACAAAATCCCCGACAACAAACTAAATCTGATCAAAATAATAACAGAAATAAAAGAAAACTGCCCAGTTAAACTGACGGCATTGAGCTCACAGGCTATTCACACTAACTCTAAATTATATTCTTATTTCAAAGAATTTGAAATAAGCCTTCGAAAAATGAAGAAATCGACAATATATTAAGAGGGGGGAACCATCCCCCGTTTCTCCTTCTTATAATTAACCAATGAACCCATAAAACTAATCAGAGAAGCGCCTTACCGCAATGAACCTATATACAAAATTTGAAGAAATCGGATAATTCTGCATGAAATATCCATTTATCTAAATTAAGGGGGGGGGGTTAGCCCCCCGTCCCCCCTTTATACTTAACCAAAGAACCCCCAAAACTAATCAGAGAAGCGCCTTATCACAATGAACATATATATAAAATTTGAAGAAAATCGGATAATTCAGCTTAAAAAACCCATTTATCTATATCAAGGGGGGTTAGTCCCCCCCATTCCCCCCTTTATACTTTACCAGTGAACCCACAAAACTAATCAGGGAAGTGCCTTACCACAATGAGCCTATATACAAAATTTGGAGTAAATTGGATAATTCTGCATGAAAAACCCATTTATCAAAATGAAGGGGGGGGGGATAGCCCCCGTTTCCCTCCTTTACACTTCACCAATGAACCCCCAAAACTAATCAGGGAAGCCCCTTACCACAATGAGCCCATATAGAAAGTTTCAAGAAAATCGGATAACTCTGCATGAAAAAATCATTTATCTAAAATAAGGGGGGAGGATTAACTCCCCCGTTACCCCCTTTATACTTAACCTATGAACCCCCAAAACTAATCAGGAAAGAACCTTATCACAATGAACCTATATACAAAATTTGAAGAAAATCTGATAACTCTGCCTGAAAAAAATAATTTATCTAAAATAAGGGGGGAGGATTAACCCCGCCGTTACCCCCTTTACACTTAACCTATGAACCCCCAAAACTAATCAGGAAAGAACCTTATCACAATGAACCTATATACAAAATTTGAAGAAAATTGGATAATTCTGCATGAAAAAACCATTTATCCAAATTAAGGAGGGTTAGCCCCCCCCGTTCCCCCCCCCTTTATAGCTAACCAATCAATCCCCAAAACTAATCAGGGAAGTGCCTTATCACAAGGAACCTATAAACAAAATTGGAAGAAAATCGGATAACTCTGCATGAAAAATTCATTTATCTAAATTAAGGGGGAGGATTCCCCCCCCCCCGTTAGCCCCTTTATACTTAACCTATGAACCCCCAAAACTAATCAGGAAAGAACCCTATCACAATGAACCTATATACAAAATTTGAAGAAAATTGGACAATTCTGCATGAAAAAACCATTTATCTTAATTAAGGGGGGTTAGCCCCCCGTTCCCCCCTTTATAGTTAAACAATCAATCCCCAAAACTAATCAGGGAAGCGCCTTATTACAAGAAACCTATAAACAAAATTGGAAGCAAAACGGTTATTTCTGTCAAGAGTTATCGCGTTACGTACGTACATACGTACATACATACATACAGAACGGGCGGGCACATAAGCTCTCAGGCTTTGATAGCCTGTGAGCTAAAAAGTTATTCAAACATGTTTCGTACCAGTGCAGAAATAACAAGTGTTTTTTTCTGGGATTAACTCCAACAGTGTTTGATTTTATAATTTTTTTTCTTTAAAAATCATTTGTGAAAACAATTTTAGCCCTTTTAACAGCTAATCTCATAAATCAAATATTCATTTTGCAAGAAGTGAATAAATTAAAAATGTTGGAGAATTAAGTTATACGAATTAAGAAATAGGTTTAGGATAATCCTACGCTAAAACTCAGCGACAAAAAAATAGTAGATTTAAGATATGGAACTTGGAACATGTTTTGTTTTAGAAGTAGAAAAACAAATTAATGTCTTTTGATTATAACCTGAAATATTTTTTTACTATCATTTTCTATAAATATAAGTTCTGCACACACACAATATTAGCTATATCAATGGTTTTTCTTACAAATGATTGAAACAATGCTGGAAATACTTTCAGTTATTCGCTTTTTTACTGACGAGTTGGTTAGTTTAGAAATATTTCCGCTAAAAAATATAAATTTATACAAAACCGCATTATAGATATATTAAAGATTATAGTGAGCTTTTTACTACGGACCCGGACAGCGCCGGGCGCGTCAATTAGTAAAACATATTACAAAAACATGATAAGAATTTTTAACGCATTATCAACTTATGAAAAACCATAGATTATGTTAGAATCTGTTATAATTCACATATAACTTGATTATATTGACGAAATGCATCTAAGTAGTTGAATTCTTTAATAAAATTGTTTGGCTGGTTTATAAAATTGTTTAGCATGGAGAGAAATTGCATGGTGATTAAATTTATTATGATTTTCGATTAAATAAATTAGATTAAATAAATTAGATAACTGAATTAATCTTCTGATAAAATTATCATATGTTTTAGAAAATACTTCATGTCTATAAATATGATTTTAGTTCTGGCTTTTTTCGTTATTTATTCAACGATGTTTGCTTCAGTTATATTTATTTCAGAGTAATTTATTTCCATATTGAACGAAATAATTCTTTATTGTTCAACTTGTTCTGTGAGTAAATACAAGATAAAATAAATATAAATAATAATCAAACAGTAAAGAATTTACTCACATTGTTATTTTTCTTTTTAATGGGCAAACAGTTGATGTGAGAAAAGTAATAAAAACATACAAACAAATAAATAAATAAGTCATGCAAGCATATTTTGCTCGAGGGCCAAAATGACTTGGTATCCTTGGATTAACTCCAGCAATGCTTAGTTTCATAATTTTCTTCATCAAAAGTCATTTTTATAAATAATACCAGGTAATTTATATACCAATCACATAAACGAATTAAAAATTTTGAAAGAACGTGGTATTATTTTTGAAAAGGTGAGGATAATAAATGACATTCTATACATAAGGGGTGTCAAACTGTGGCTCGCCTGATACCACTAAATTTTAAAAGAAATAATCGACTTCTTGAATCGCAAAATTCGATGATTAGATAAGGAAATATTTACTATAAAATTTTAGTGGTATCAGGGGAGTTTGACTCTCCTGCTAAACATTGATGAGAATTTTCAATGTGTGATCAAATCATCTATTGTTATTCACTTGCATCTCGTTTCTGTTGCCAGAAGAAAATAGTCGGATGTGCCAATCCCAAAACTTTCTTCTATTTCAAACAGATTTCGCATACGCTAAAAAGAATCAGCATCTAACTGAATCTAAAGTTTTATTAAATTCCGTGCATTAGTTCTTGAGATATGACTATACCAAAAATCGTGTAAATCCTACAGAATGCAGCATAGCAGTGCCACCTGTTGGAAGATTTAGACCAAAACCTAATCAACAACAACTTATGTTAACGTCTAACTGAATCTGAAGTTTGATTAAAATCCGTGCATTAGTTTTTGAGATATAGTTATCGTGATAATAATGAAAAAAGTAGCATAGCAGCGCCACCTATTGGGCATTTTACACAAACACGTAAGCAGCATCTATTTATGTCAAGGTCTAACAAAATTTGAAGTTTGATGAAATTCCGTGCATAAGTTCTTGAGATATAGCTATCGTAAAAATCGAGAAAAACGTGGTATAGCAGAGCCACCTGTTGGGATACCTACACCAAACTTTAATCAGCATCTATTTATGTCAAGGTCTATCTGAACCTGAAGTTTGATAAAAATAAGCGCAGTAGTTCTTGAGATAGAGCTATTGCGGAAATCGCGAAAAATGGATCATAGCAGCGCCACCTGTTGGGCGATGTTCACCAAAAATATACAGCACCAATTTATATCAGGGACTAACTAAATATAAAGTTTTATTAAATTTCGTGCATTAGTTCTTGAGATAGAGCGCCCACAATATTTTTGTCACATACAGACAGACAGAGTCACAGACAGACATTTTCTAAAAATGGTCAATTCGTGTTCAGGACCTTCTAAAACGTATAAATCCGTCAAAAACCGGAAGTCAAAAATATTCACGAATCCAATACTTTCTTCTTGTAAAGATAGAAGAAAGTAAAAATAGTGGTATGTTTTAATATGGTTTATCATTTTATTTCAAGAAACTTGGCTATACGCTAGTAATCTAGTTTACAGATTTTTCTTGAAGTTTAGAAACTGTTATTGCAATCTCTCAATTTCTGCGACTCTTTCCAACTAAACAAAACGAGCAGGGAAGACCAATCTATGTTCGGTCAAAATTAGCTTTGAGTTCAAATATCACGACCCATGACCAAAATGACCCAGTAATCAAATTTTCTCGAACATGTGACCAAGCCCAATTGTCTTCTGGTGCCCAAAACCCGTAGGATATAAAATTTAGACAAAATAGTCTGAGCCGTTTTTTAGATAAATGTAGCTTGACCCACAGTGACCCTTAAATTACCCACTAATCGGATTTTCTCGAGCATGTGACCTAGCCCAAGGATTTTCTCGTGTCCAAAAAGCTTAGGATACAAAATTTAGTTCAAATCGTCTGAGCTGTTTTTAAAATTAGCTTGACCCATAATGAACCATGACCAAAATGACTCACAAATTGAAATTTCTCGAACATGTGACCTGCCCAATTGTCTTCTGGTGCCCGAAACCCGTAGGACGTAAAATTTAGTCAAAATAGTCTGAGCCGTTTTTTAGATAAAATTAGCTTGACCCACAGTGACCCAAAAATTACCCATTAATCCAATTTTCTTGGACATTGTGACCTATTCCAATGATTTTCTCGTGCTCGAAACTCGTAGGATACAAAAGTTAATAAAAATCTTTAGAACCATTTTTTAGATAAAATTAACTTGACAGCGTTGACTAAAAAAATGACCCACTAATCGAAAGTTCTCGAACATGTGACCCAGCCCAATAGTCTTCTCGTACCCGAAAATGGTAGGATACAAAATTTAGTCAAAAATTTTAGAGCAGATAATTTGTACACACAAATTATCGATATCAGAAACTATAAAGCATCACAGACGATTAACCTCTATTATATGATTTACTATTAAATAGAATGTCACATGTTTTCAATGAAATTGTAAAACAATGCATGTTTAGACTCAGGATAAGTATGTTGGGAGAAAACCAGCATTTTCTATTTTATATAATAATTTTACGATCTGCAAATTCGTAAGTACTTTTATTTACTTTCAATCTGTCTTAATTTTGAATAAATTATGAACATATATCAAATAAAAACTATTTGAATATTTCGATTTTAATTGTCTTCAAATTTCAATTTAAAACCATCCGGGAAACTCAGCAAGCAATAAAAACAGAAGAAACTTTGTCTATAATTCAACTTTATGTATTTTTTTTAATTCTTAAACTGGATTTTTAAAAATTAAAACGTCCATGAGAAATTGTCAACAACTTTTTATTTTAAAAACAAAATTTATTAATTAGTAAAGAAACACACAGGTAAATTATTACATCTGAAAGATAAAAACTTGTTATTGTAAATAAACATTAAATAACTTAATTACATTTTACAGAAACTGGTTGTTTCTTTAGATAATCAATACTGTGTAGATTCTGGAGCTTTACTTTTTCTAAGACCCCTGTTCCCACAGTGTTTAAAGAAATATATATATATTGAGCTACATTGAAAACAATTCAGAACAATAGTCCCTAGAAAAGATAATAGAAAAAAGTAATAAAAGTAATTATAGAATAGGAGTTTTTATCCAATTTCGAAATCCTATAATTGAATACAGAAACCACATAACATCTCAGACAATTAACTTCTTTTATTAGATTTCCTGTTAAATGCTATTTGTTGTCTAAAAAATTGAAAGGAAAATGCACTTTTAGATATTACTTAAATGCGAGAAAATAATCACTTTCGGTTTATTTGATAATTACATTTCTTCGTATATATTGCCAAGATAAGCCGATAAATGTATGAGAATTTCAATTTTGAAGAAATGGTTAAGTTTTAAAATACACTATTAGATTTTTTTTTTTTTTTTTTTTTTTTTTTTTTTTTGATGATACAACTTTATTGATTACTAACTTTTACAGTTTAAAAATTATGTAAAAGGTGTTTGGAATTCTTGTAATACAAGGTGAGCCAAACTTTTATGACACATTTTACAATTCAATAAGAATAAAGTAATTCGTGTAAATGATAGCTATAAAAAATGCTGTTTACGAACGAAAGTTTTATTTAAAATATAAAAAAAGTATAAAGTTTAAAGATTATTCTATAGATAGTTCTATGTCTTCAAATCCATCTGTAGAAATTATCAAGAACTCAAGCCAATACAGACCATTTTTAGCACAAATTATTGCTGCGAAATTCACTATTTTCTACAGTTTACTTCATCGTGTCAAATAAAACTCAATACCGTTTAGATATAATTCCATCTACAAAGAGCACGCATATTGAAATATTGTCAGTGTTGAATTTAAACACATGGCTCCGATACAGTACAATATCTCCAGGAGGACATTAAGGCTTTCCGAGGACAATTTGCGATTTCACTTCATTAATAAATAGAAAATCTGAAACTTTGGGGGTGGGGTACGCCCACCATAGACCAATCCCTGAGTTCATCACTGAATATTGAGTAGATTGTACAAAATAACCGGTATGTATTTGTTTGATAATTTTATGCTTTCTTTTTGCAACCTTTAAAGATATAGCACCCTCTATGGGCAATTTTCTGAACTAAATGCTTAAGTTAAACGTTTTATCATTAAAAGAATTCTCGTGCGCCAGTTACATGATATTTTATTTCGAATCATCTAAAAGACTTTTTGCCAACCTTATACTGCTATTAAAAATGGATTATATTTAATATGTTTTAGTTGTGGAAAAATTAGTTTGATGTATAAGGTTAACGAAAAATAAGATACTCATTTGAGTGGGCTGTTGAATTGAATAAATTTTACTACTCCAAATAAGACGAAAATTAAACTACAGACAATTTAAATGATGCTATCGTGATTTATTCAATCATTTTTTCCTTCCTGAAATTTGTCGAATGGTGCTAATAGTTAAGTAGGTTAAGTAATGTTAAGTAATAGTGTTAAGTAGTCTTATTAATTTTAATGCCTAACGTACCTTTACATAAAGTTTAAAATGCTTACAATATCTGCTCAGTTTATCGTGCTTCTTTGGCAATAAGGTGAAATAATATGAAAACCATATTACTTATCGTTAAATGCAGTGAGTAAATATCTCGTCTTTGTTTATCGAAAAAAAAATGTTTATTTTGAAAATATTGGTATGTTGAACTTAAACACTCAAAATTTCAAGCTACATTTTTGTTTATAAATACTTATAAATACGCTTCTTTTGTTCATAAATGCGCTCCAAAATTATGATTTTTTTCACTAATTTTTTAAAATTTTATTTCAACTTTTCTATCGTGAGGCAATATTGTGTTATTTAAAGGTCTCATAACATAATATCTCTGCAAATTATCGCTATGTAAATTGAAATTAAATTAAACTGATTTGGCTTATAAATTTATGAATTAAACTAAAATTTATTACTCTGAAAAATTATAATTTTACAATATTTATAATTTTTTCCTTACATTTATAAAAATAGTTAATATTTTTTTTCTTTTCTTTTATAACAATGAAGTTTATAATTTTATTATAAACTTGTAATTAAAGTTTATAACTTAATTAGAGTATAATTTAATTTATTTCGTCAGTTTATAATTTTATAAATAAAACTAAATTAATAAGTCCAAATTTAAACTTACCTATCCCAAGGTCGTTAATTTCAAAATTTTCTCTAAAAATGTATTTTTTTTTGTTTTAATATTTTAAAAACTATTCAGTTTAACAAAACCGTACACAAAAGCTTTCAGCATACCTCACATATAATAATTTAATTTATTATAAAATTGTTTATCTACATAAGTTTGTAAAATAAGAGATAAAGAAAATTTATTTTAATAGCATGTAATAAATACGTCTGCTTGCCTAAGATAATTATTGTTCTTATTGGAATTGATAAATAGATAATCAAACAAATAATTTCAAAAAGTATATGTTCGAAAATATAAAATGTTGATACTATTGCAAACAGATGCAATCATACAATGACTCTTAATAGAATGTTTTACTCATATAATACATTATAAGTTAGAATTTATCTGTTATAAAGCATCAAATAACAAAGCAAAATATTTAAAATTATGAAAAGAAAATATTAAAAACATTAGAACGCTGAAAAAATAAACCCATCTACCGATGAAACCATCATAAAAAGCGGCTAAAATAAGTAACAACATTTGAGAAAGGGTCGTGTCCAGTCACAGAGTAGTGGTGGAGACCACCAGTATAGTAATCGGAAGATTCTGGGTTCGATTCTCCCTGTGGCAAAGGTTGGTTATTTACTAAAAACTCACTCAGAAATGAAAAAAAGCAGACATGTATCCAGTTCCTTGAAAACTAAATTTTGTTAGTCCTATTTTATTTTAACGACATAACAATTTCTAAAAAATACGGAAGATATCTGTTATAAAACGGATATTTAAGAGACCACAGAAATCTTCCTGGAATTTATGGATTTTTTACAACTTCCACCCCTTTTTACCAGTACAACTTCCGTTTTTTTTCAGGAAATATTTTTACAGTGTATCTTAAAAAAGGACTGAGATTTAGCAATTTTAATTTCTAGGGTGGCTGACATTTTGAAACAAGACAGCAGATTACAAAATACAAAAAAAGACTCATTTTTGGGGGGACTCATTTTTTACAAAGGAATTAATTTTTGAGTTTTAGTGAACATGACTTCTCGCAAATTATTATCTTTCATTGTTGTAATCTTTTTCCCAATCATACGCATAAAACTATATATTTGTATTCGTTAGCGTCAATTTCTCGCCAAGCTTGGTGACACTTGGCGAAATATCACTAAATTTGGCGACTAAAAAGGAAATTCTATAAATGAAGACAACTTGGCTATAGTTGACTAATTTGGCGAATTTCTTATTCAAATTCAGTATTAACGAATCTTCTGTAATCGGGATCTTTGCATTTTAGATTGCTGTTTTCGAGTAACATTAGCTAAAATTAAAAAGATGTACGAAAGCTACCTTTTCCTCCAGGTACAGGCCGGAAAGACTTTTTCCCTTTTTAGATATAAATGTTTTGGAAAACAAAAATTGACAATAACGTTTTAAATAATAGTAAAACCATTGCATCAAACTATACAGTCACTTGATTCTTAATTAATAAGGACTTTACGTTGCACATATAAATACTAACATCAAACATTTGCTTCCAACGTAAATTTCGTTTAATTTAATATGAGTTACTTTAAAACTACATATATAAACAATTCTCGACGTTTCGGTTATTCTTAATAACCATCTTTAGAAGAAAACTTTCATAAATACAAACAGCAAAAAAAAAAAAAAAAAAAAAAAAAAAAAAAATGAAATATGTGTTACATGATTGAGTCAAATGTTCTAGCTGACAAGACGCTAAAATAACGGAATTTTCAAAACATATTCAAAATAAGCCAGGTGGCGCCCTCTATGAATCAGCAATGTAACTGGAAATCGTGTTCAACGAAATCAAAGTTCCTTCAAAATACATTTCCAGATAGCCGGAACAGAAAATAATGAGTTATTGTTACAAATTTTATGTCTTCTTAATGAAATTTCTAGAAATTCACGGATGTAGGCTTTAAAAGGATTGTTTTGTCTGGAAATAACTTTAACGTTGTCAAAATCAATAAACCTAATCTGTCCATTAGCAAAAGTCCTTGACAACGTCGCATCGTAGAGAGACTTAAAGAGCACAAGAGTGATTTGAAATACAATAAACTTTCCACTGCCTTATCAAGGACTTTTGCTAATGGACAGATTAGGTTTATTGATTTTGACAACGTTAAAGTTATTTCCAGACAAAACAATCCTTTTAAAGCCTACATCCGTGAATTTCTAGAAATTTCATTAAGAAGACATGAAATTTGTAACAATAACTCATCATTTTCTGTTCCGGCTATCTGGAAATACATTTTGAAGGAACTTTGATTTCGTTGAACATGATTTCCAGTTACATTGCTGATTCAAAGAGGGCGCCACCTGGCTTATTTTGAATATGTTTTGTAAATTCCGTTATTTTAGCGTCTTGTCAGCTAGAACATTTGACTCAATCATGTAACACATATTTATTTATTTTTTGCTGTTTGTATTTATGAAAGTTTTCTCCTGAAGATGGTTATAAAGAATAACCGAAACGTCGAGAATTGTTTATATATGTAGTTTTAAAGTAACTCATATTAAATTAAACGAAATTTACGTTGGAAGCAAATGTTTGATGTTACAATTGATTCTTTTTATAAATAACCTTTACTTGATCATATTATGAAGCATTTTCATTTGCCAGGGTAATGTTAAAATGATGGTTAATTAACCGTTATTTAAAAAAAAATTTAAATTAGTGGACAATTTGTTTCAAAATTTTACAGTGTGCGAGTTTTTGTGTAATTACTCAAATAGATTCTTAATAATAATAATAATAATAATAACCCTTCGCATAACATAAACATCTTGATTAAAATTTAATAATTGACCTAAAACAAAACTTATCTGAATAACATTTGACCTTTAAATAAATAAACATAACGCAAAAATTAAACTACACCAGCTTGTCTATTTAGGATCGAAACATTAAAATGTTATGTAAAATAATTTTGTTTTTGAAATTCTTAACTTTAACGCAGTCTTTCATTTACAGAAGTTTCTTTCTAAATGTTCATTCCTGCACAAGAAAAAAAAAAAATTAAAAGATTCAAGTTGCAATTTTGGAACACATTGTTAACAAAAATCTTTTCTGAAAGAAAAAAAGACTACACTCTAGAAAATTTTTATTCTTTAGAAAACTGCCTTTTATTTACCTATATGTTATCAAAGAGAATTTTCTCATTTTATTTTGTATTTTTTTATATATATTAAAGCTTGCAGTATCATTATCTTTGAATCCACACGTTACAAAGAAACAAAAGTTCTTTACTTATTCAAATATTTCACACTATTGTCGGGACTTTAAATTGAATGTTTTAAGAATATATATATTTAGAGCGAAATATAGTTATTCTTAAAAATATTATATTTACTTTTGATATGTTAGTACATATACAAAAATATTAAAAATGTAATAATATCCCTTTCTATTTTTTTACATAAATTGTTTTGACACATAAAAAAATTGCAAATGTTTCTTAATCTAGGAAAATATATAACCGCAAACGAAAATAAGCAATAATCTCTTCCGTGTTATGCACGATTTGGAAAAGCTTTCTTTATCTTTAGCAACTTCAGAAATTAGTATATTTTTTTAGATTTAAGGAAACATTTATTAAAACAAACTTCTTTTGCTGCCAGTGATTTTCGGAAATGTTTCCGAGTAGTTTTTAAAGCACATT
The DNA here is from genome assembly GCA_963931845.1 of Maratus michaelseni. Lineage (NCBI taxonomy): Eukaryota > Metazoa > Arthropoda > Arachnida > Araneae > Salticidae > Maratus > Maratus michaelseni. The sequence goes on along the minus strand of OZ007598.1, from coordinate 109,625,958 downwards.
ATCAGTTTTATCAAACCAGAATATCAGTTTTTAAAATGCTATCTATAGTATATTGAATCTTAAATAATTAAGTACGTAAGCACACACATAAAAATAATGAAGTGGACGAATAAATTACTTTTACACATTTAATGAACTTCACAAGACATCACAACATAAAGAAATACAGCACTTTAAGTGAGCACTGTGAGTACTGCAGTGAAAAAACAGCATCTGAAGGATAGGTGTCACTAGCAGTTGGAGAACTTATAATTCTTACAATTATTCTGTGGTGTTGCCATCTATAACTTACTTTCTGAAGTAAAAACACCACACTATCATTTCTTAAGTCAACATTTTCATGTTGAACAAACGTGTTTTACAAGCAAGTATAATAAGTAAACAGCATTGAGATCAACGTTAAAACAAATATTATTTTATTACTCTTGCATGTATAAATTAACTTATGCAGCTGAAAACGTTTACTTGAGAATTGATAGCGTTCTAAAAACAGACACACTATAAAAATTACTCGGAAACGTTTCCAAAAATCAGTGGCAGCTAAAGAAACTTTGTTTTTATAAATGTTTCTTTAAATCTCGAAAATATGTTGTTTTAATAGGTTTCTAAACATAAAGAACGGTTTTCGGAATCGTGGGACCATCGTAAGAGGTTATTATATATTTTCGTTCGTGTTTATATTGTATTTTCGTAGATTAAGAAATATTCTTTTTTGTTTTTTTAATGTAGACAGAAAGTTGATTTTAGAGAAAAGGGATTCATACTAACTATTGAGTAATTTGCGCGATAGAGCACACTTACAGCAAACAATTGTTACATGGAAAATAAGGATCGAATATATTTATTCACTTTCCCAATAATCCAATCCTAGTTATTTTTTTTCTAACTAACAATAATGAAGATATTTTAACATATTTTGCAATATAGTTGCACCCTCTCTTGAATAAAATTTAAAATTATCTTGGTAATTGCTGGAAGTGGAAAGCATATGTAGCCAAACGACGTTGAATTAACCCTTATATGTACCGACAGTAGTTTAAAGTTAAAAGAAACTTGTTATAAAATTCATTTAACCCATCTGTTGTCAGTAATGAAAGTTAGAAAGAGTTCTAGACACTATACTTTATCGTGTTCCAAAAGCTGATCAAAGCAAAAATAGTTTTAAATGGATATTTGCTTTTTCCAGTTGAAACTGCTCAGCTTTTTTTACGTTGAAAGACATTCAATTGAAAACTTCAGTTCTGAAAAAAGTCTTTCTTTATATGTAAGGCCATTAGTTCTATGCATTTCCCAAGTCAATAAAATCCTGAAAACAATATCCAGAAGAAATGATTTGGCAAGAATTGTAAATAATCTACAAAATTCCGGTAAATACTGATTTAGTTAATTACATTTTAATAAATGAAAATTTTCTAATATTTATTTAATGATTGCTGAAATCTACTAACATATTTTCATATATTCAGAACAAATGCTTTGGAAGGCGAAATTTTCATTGATTCTTAATGTGGTATCTAAAGGGTTAAACTCGCCCTGTTTCTGATTAAATTTTATATTACATATGATGTCACTTACCGACTTACTCTGCTATTCTAGCACTTTCCGTAATGCTATGCCATTTCAGCAAATAGAAAATAATTCTAATTTTTCTAACACAGTTATTCAAATTGGTAAAGAACTCATATGAGTTGAAATTTCCCAACTCGGCGAAAAATGTTTGTGTTATTACGTATTTTATGTAATTTACGTGTTTACGTAAGTGTTATTATGTATACCAGCGTTTACTGGAGTTCTCCATTACCTGCGATTTAATCTATTGAGCTGATTCAGCTATCAGACTAGATTCTATGATCAATAAGGTTAACTGGGTGAATTAGGTCTTACATTTTCGTCCGGTATGGCTAAATTGGTAGAGTATTGGACCCATAGCCCATAGATTAATACACAAGGTAGGACACTATCATAGGTCGTAATGGTAACGCGATGACGAACGCACCTGTAGGGACAAGAATAAAGAAACGTTTCATAGACGGAATGTTTCTCCTTTTAAACGTCTATCTTATTATGATCTTTTTCTTTTAAATGCTACATGTTTATATTTTCAACTTTGTAAGAAAAGCGAAAAACAAAAATTTTAAAATTCCGATTTGTTTGCAGACATGATTCTACATGACATATTTTAGCATCTTCAACCATACTAAGAAAAGTTCTGAAAAGAACTGTTTTTTCAATATTAATAAAATAAAAATAAAATGGAGCCCTTTAAAAAGAAACTTAACACACCAGTGAGATTCCAATTTGAAGAAAATCGTCTGCCTCGAACCGAAAAGAATAGATATTAAAAACACAGAGCATAATCAGATTTCATATACATGGGTAAATTTCGGAAGCTTGTAAACTTTTCCCCACTTGTCACTAGTGACGCTATTATTGCTGCCATTACAGGTTTTGCTGTAACTGTCCTACATTGTATGTTAATTTGCCTCAGCCATGATATCCCTGGTTAGAATCCTGGCCCGGATATTTTTTGTGTTGTCCAGTTGGGAAATGGAAATAAATATGTTAGAACTCCATTCTTTACTACTGAAATTATAAAAAAAAATCCGGTTCAAATTGGAATGAGACAGCTTATTTTTTTGACTGAATAAATAGAAAATCTTATACAAAATTGTTTGTTGCAGTGTGCCGTACAACCGTGCAAATTACTGAATAGTCATTTTCAATCACCACATGTAATTTATTTATTTGTGTTTGGTAAAATCGCCTATTTAGAGACAATAGAAGTAATATTATTAATAACTATTGGAGCTTCGTGAATTGCGTTGTGGGATTGATAAATGTTAAAGCTTTATTGGATTTTTTAAGTTTTATATTATTTTACATAAAATGGAAATTAATAAGAAAACAAGTAGCTGACTCTTCTTGAATCATTTTGTGAATCTGTATGTTGCAAGTATGGTGCGACATCTATCGGCATACATTGTAAACTCCAAATCAATAGAACTGGCACATTTCAATTCTTTAATTTATTAATGTAAAAAAAAATAAAATAAAAATGGACAACTGCTTTCATGGTGCATAATTAGAGACATTAGTTTCCCACTTTAAACCAAAGTGCGTAGCTCTTCGCGTTTTAGAAATCTGTGAAGAGTCACATAAACACAAAACATCAGATTTTATTATTTCAGATAACAATAAAGATACCTCTTTGCCTACATTTAACAAAGACAAATATATATATTTTTTAAGTTAAGTTATTTTTTTTAAGTTAATAAATAATTCCGTAACATTATCGGATCCTTAAATAAATCGATAACGTAATAAATAAAAGGTAACAGCTCGTTTCAATTAAGACCTGATCATTAAAGTGTAATGTAAAATACTTTTGTTCTTGAGTCTCTTAATTCACTTTAATGTCACGTCTTTTATTTAAAGAAAAATTTGGCTTTGTAAACATCCATTCACCGAACATAAATTCTACAAACTTAATACATTTTTTAAACATTTTTTTTTTAAACCTATGTTGAAAAACAAGAATTAATGTAGTAACAGTTATTTTTTAGAAATTTCTATTTTTCTTACTTACGTGTCTAACAAACTGATTTTGCTTACTATATTTGACAAAAATAATTATAATAAAATCTTATTAAGTATCCAGAATTAATTGTACTGCAACTATACAAATAATCAGATAATTGTTGTACTCCTTCCGGGATTTTATATTGAATATCTCTCTATATTAAAAAAAAAAAGTAACGATTTGGAAATGTGCCAAACGATTTGGAAATGGACCAATGGAAATCTGCGTAGATCTTCTTGGCTTTTTTTTCTTTCGACTGTTGCGAGGAATAAAGAGAAATAATAAATATTAAAGACACGTCGCTTTTAGGCCGCATTTTTTTATTTGAAAGTTAAATTTCATTAAAAATATTTATCCGCGTGCGCTTTATTTTTATATGCGAATAAACATTCATATTTATTGTGACGTTACGGGAATATTGTCCATTGGGTTTATTTTATGATTATCTGCATTTGTTGATGCCATTTTTTCATTACAATTAAATGCAATATATATTTTTACTTGTATACATGGTGTTTAGAAATGTGCCAAAGGATTTGGAAATGGACAAATGAAAATCTGCGTAGATCTTCCCGGCTTTTTTTTTTCTTTTCTTTTCTTCTAAAAAAACAGAGATTGCTGAGCGATACCGAACGGAATCGCGAAGTGATTACGCGGGGTGTTGGAGAGCGTAGCGAGCAAAGGGGCGGAGCCCCCCCTAGTGTAATAAATAATTATATCTAATATATAAAAATGAAAATTTGTCTGTCTGTATTTCTATACAAACCCATAGTATAGATGCGAGAATCGTGAAATTATACGCACAGACGAGGCAACTAAAGTAATCCGAAATCAAAATAAATTATAGTTATTTTTTAATTAATAAAAATACCACCAATCTAACAGCAATTTCCTATCAAATTTAAACATTTTTAGTTATAGCAGGTGCCAACAATTAAAAATCCACAACGAAATTCTTTCCACAACAAATAATATTTCTTGAAAGATTCCCACGCGCAAAATGAAAATGAAAAATAAAGTTGAAAAATTCAAATAAAGATGAATATGACGTCATATTGGAAGTATAACAGAGATTTTCAAAGAGTTCCCAATAATACAATAATAAATACATTATCAAAACAAACTGGAGCGTGCTTAGCACGCCCGGTTTATGGCCCCGAAAGCAGTGGGGAAAAATATAAAATAATTCAGCACTGATTTTAACTATATTTAAGGTTATTATCAAAGTCCCGGGCAATGCGAGGAGTATCAGCTAGTATATAAATATAATTACCTTATTCCATACGCAGTTTTTCTCCTGTTTCACGGCTGTGCATCCTTGATGATTTCTTCATTAGCTGTCACATCTGTAAAATAAATTCAACTTTAAAATAATAATAGTAGTAATTATACGAAATAATAATAATAATAATAATAATAATAATACAGTGAACTCCCGTTATTGAAAATTTCTAAGAGAGGTTATTTTTTATTCAGAGTAACTGAATTCCATATTAAACAATGTAAATATTTAATGCTGTTATCCTTTACGTAGAATAAACTGTATTTGATTTTTGTCAGTATCAAGTAGTTTAAACAATTATGCTGAAATAAAAAATATATATTTTGCTAATTTTTGTGTAAAAAGCAAATTATCGACAGTAAATTACCCGTGACATACAAAATATGCAAAGACATTGCCGTATTTACATTATTCATCTTTAATTAATCACTCACATTTCTTTGCGATAGTTTAACAAATGATCTTTTTACCAAATACATTTTAATGTTTTGTGATGCACTAGAAAATTTGATGTGTATTATCACATTTTGATTAGGAATATTAGTGAACAACCGTTAGCAGTTTTTGAACCTCTCACTGTTTTGATGGTGGAATACTGCCTTTCTCTTAGCCATTGTCACCGACACTTTTTTATGTCTGAACAATCAAAGTTACTTTTAGAGAAATAATGTACAATACGAGTTTTGTTTTCGCCAGTCAAATTTGTAAAAAAAAAAAAATAAGCATTATCCGATGAATCGTACGTATTAAGCGATATCCTTAACATAAATTGGAAATTGAAGATGATTGGAAAAACGATATTTCCCTCATTAACAGGAAATACTTTCTAAGCTGAGACACATTAACGTGAGTCCAATATAATTATACTAATGAATGGTTTAACGATTCAAACACGACTATCGTTAACAGATTATAAATCAATATTTTCAACATTGTAGAAGATTTGTTGATTTTACACAAATGAGAAAAAAAAAGAATTATATGCTTAGATTGAAATCTTTTAATTTTATCATAACCAAAAATGTATCAGTAAATCAACATCAGAACGTTTATAACTATTACAAAAGCAATTTTGGAATCTTAAAAGTATTAAATATTTAAATTAAAACATTGTTATTTTAACACAGTCATAACATTACCACAAATGTATTAGTATAGAAACATAAAAAACAACACTTGTAACAATTTTTTTTTTCATTTAAAAAGAAAATTTTCTTATAATCTTAAACAACCTTGAACGAAAAAAGTGTTAGTATATATATGGTCTAAGAAAATTTCCTTTCTTTGTGTCTGATATTATATTCAATTCAAGGAAAATAGCTGCACAAACATTTCGTAATATATGGGAAGATGTAATGAATTCAAATTACATTAAAGATAAATGGTAGGAAACTAAGCAAAATATGTAAATAATTAATAGTATTTCTTATAATCCTTAATTGCATAAAAAAATACTTCACTTATATATTTTAAATGGATATGTTTATTATGAAAAATGACATTCTCGTGTAGTTTCTTTTTACTGAAAATTAAACTAACTTTTACATTGATAATGTTTTCGAAATATGTAACGATGTATATTTTTTAACTTAAACAAATATTTAATTTAAAACAAGAGGAACGAACGGCCAAGAAGCACGAAAAGCTGTTATTCACAATTATAAAATTATGTAAGAGTTTCTGGCATTTACTGTCATCGAAGTATATTAACATATAGCAAATAACGCTTAATAATATATTTCTGCTACATTGCAAGAAATTGCAAGTATCGTGCGGTGAAGGACGTTCCGTATCCATGTATCCCGGCGATTTGCAAAGGGATGACATACGAAAAATAAGGGTTAGAGGGCGTCGTTACAATAAAAAAATCCCTGACGGCTCGGCCTACAGGCACAAGTAGATTTCGAAGACGCAGACCGTAGGGCGCCTCTTTGTTGGGAATTGTGGAAGAAAATACCTTTTTTGCCATGATGCGGCAGTTGGAACCGCCCACTTCGAAACCTAACTTGTTTTCAGGGAGAGCCGAAGAAATTTATTTATTTATTTATTTATTTATTTTGCTATAAGGGTTGGTCCTATAAAACACTTGTCAATATAAAAGTTTTAGATAATATTAAGAGGGTTTATAATAAATTTAAGCGGATTTTATATCTTGTGAATTGACGAAGTTGTGAATTTTTTTCTTTTAAAACCCCTCTTTACCCCTTCTCCCTCTTGGGGCCATTTTTAATGATATCAAAAATCTATCATACATAAATTTTCGGCACTTTTATTAGAAGTAATAATAAGTTTAAACGGATTCGATACGCATCACAAATAAGAAATTATGTTTTTTTTCTGTTTTCACAAAAAGCCCCCCCCCCCTCCTTGGTTCGATTTTGCCCATTATCGAACTTGGCCGAGATTTTATGCCCCTTGATTTTATGTATTAGTTTGGAAGAGATTTGCGCAGAATTATTGAAGTTATAGTGTCCAAAAAGAAGTGACATAGATAAATAGATAGATAGATAAAGTTTTGAACTGGGGGTGGTTTTGGGTTCTGGGAGTCATGATCGGCGTAGATCTGCAAAAATTTTTCAAAAATTCCAACATAGGGGAGAATGTAATAGGTAGTATTTCTTACGAAATCTACTAAAAAGTGAAACCACATGCCTCTTCTTTTCTATCCAAATTCGCCATCAAACGACAACAACACAAATGTTTCAAACACACTTAAACGAAATTGTAAGAGTAACTGGCATTTACTGGCGTTAATCATTTTTCATATTTAAAAAAAAATTAAAGTAGAAACATTCATAAAATATAAAAATCCACTTTATATAAATATCTGGACGAATTCATAATTCCAAAAAGCTGATAAAAGTTATTAACTCAATTTAATTAATAGGAAAGAATAAAATATAATACAAAACAATTTCCTGGCAATTTATTTTAATTAACTTTTATGTCACATCTGTAATTGGAAGAAAAATGTTTCAATTTAAACATTCGGCGCTTTGCTTTAAAAAGAAAAGCTAAATTGACACCCTTACAGATGTTGCTTACAGATACTGCTGCTCTATTGATTAGAATATGCGAGTTATTTTTTTCTTAAGAAATTGCTTTTCTTGTTTAGCAAACAGACTTTCTGATTTTGCATGGCAAACTTTAATTTAAAATAAACGAAGAACTTTTCTTTATTTTTATAAATTACAATTATATTTTGAAGTTAGAAATATCCAGCTTAAATAAATAGCTCAAGAAATCGATAATCTGAAAAACGGATAAAGTTTACTGACTCTAATTAATATGGAATCTTAGGAAATAGCGTAAAACAATTTCGTTTTCTTTTAAATTTATTTTTTGTGAAGTTTGTAATTTAATTAGAATTTTTCAATGTAAATATATAACAACTGATAGTATGAATTGACATTAAACAAAGAGTTTGTTTACTATTACCGCTTCTCGGATAATTAGACGTTTCGATTATCAGTGACTAAAATTTTATTCTGTCAAATTGCAATCTTTGTTTTTTCATAATAATAATAATAATAATAATAATAAATACTGGTAACACATTTTCATTTCTTATTTATACAGAAAATCTCATAATCATAGAAAATGTCGTCCGATAAAAATGTTAATATGCTTTTGATAAATTTGTTTCTTTGCGTTTGTTAAAATAGCTGCATGCCGAAATATAATTTAGTGTGTGAATTGTTAATATATTCGAAATTTCAAGTTATAATAAAAATATATATCATTATGTAATTTTAAATAATTTGGAAACATTTCAGTGAGAGGTATATCATATGCAGGGTTATTTAAAATCATATATATATTAAATGGAAAAAAAGTCAATCAAAATTATGATAATACTTATGTGGCAAAAATGTTTTTCTTTCAGTTCAGACGTGATGGGTACATTAATCTTTATATCTATTAATAGTGTTGATAAAACAATCAACATGTTCTGACCTTGCATTAAATATATTCAATAAATGTTTCCTCATTTAAGAGTTAACATACTTTTTATTTAACCTAATGAAAATCACATACCTGAGTTTTTCATATATTAGTATTATCGATAATATATGGATTTTAAATGCAAAGGTGACGTCATTAACATATATAAAATATGCATATTTTTTTTTAATTATAAAAAGGAAAAATAAATTTAAAATAATAAAACTTAATAACATCATAATGACGTCGTTAAATGGACGCAATTTCCATTCATTTTCCCATTAACAAGAACCAAATTCAAAACCAAACCAAAATAAACTAAAACCGAACCGATTTATGCCAATATGTATTAAACATAGTATTCGTCTGAAAATACGAATTTTATCCTATTATTGCGATCCTTGGTAAAATTAATTTACAGGAAGTTTTTTTAGGGTTTCGTTCATCTTACAAAATCCTATTACTCCCGCTTCTTTCACAGAGCCGGTTCTCAGAAAAAAATGTAACTTACAGTCATGAAATTTTGTGTACTTATAGCTAAATACCTATTATGAAGTTCAAAATCATAAAATTTGAAATATTATTTTAATATATAGAGATAAAAGACCAACAATCAAACAGCCTTTTCCTATTAAATTTAAACATTTTTCGTTATAGCAGTTGTCAATAATTAAAAATCCACAATAAAATTCTTTCTACAATAATTAATTATCTATTGAAAAATTTCCACGTGAAAAATGAAAATGAAATAAAAAGTTTCACCAATTGAAAAAAATATTAATATGACGTCATATTGGTAATAAAACGGAAATTTTCAAATATTTCTCAATAATACAAGGAGTATGATTATGTGTAAATACAGAAAACAGTTTAATATGAAGTCATTAGAGAATTAAAAAGAAAATTAATCTGATGTGTAACATTTTGAAAGTCTCTATACAACATGTTTAATTTTGAAATTGATTTTTTTTTAATACCGCATTTAGTCCACATGATAGATGTTATTATGACAGAGTATAAATACGGGCTTCGCCCGCTATCGGACCGGTTCAGATTTTTGAAAAAACGAGAAAAATAGACTGGTAAATTTTTACTTTATAAAAAACATGACTTTTATTTATTTATTTTTTTGAAAAAGAAATTTATTTGGATTTATTAAAGGAAGGGTAAAGTGTTTTGAAAGAAATATTAAACGAAACCCTTTGTGCGATCTTCGATCACACTTACCCACTTGTTTTTTGTCCCCTCACCAGGCCTCTATATATACCATACTTTTGCCCAGCTGAACGGGTTGATGACCGGCAACGGAGATAAGCTTCGCTTGATCTATGCATAGCAAAGATCTACTTGACAGGCTTCCAGGTGGACGCCGCTGCAGCGCTCCTTATTGCTTTTCTTAAATTGGCCGGTTGCTAATTGATGTTTAGCTGACTCAATTCGGCACTGCACATATTTTCAAACCTTATAACAGGAACTTTAGAGTTAGAAAAAAAAGCTGAAGAAAAACAAATATATATTTTTTCTGATGTCACCATCCCTTTGTTAATGCACATACACAGCGCATAAAGATGAAAGGGGTATCATTTCAAAATTTTCAAAATAGGTTTTTGACATGGTACAGTCACATTTCGTCCAAAAATTTTATTCGTTAAAAAAAAAAATTGCAACTAACCCGAAAGTAGTTGCATCTTTTCTCAGCTATTAGTCGCGTTCAGTCTCTTTGACGCCGGCCCCCACATGCAGAAAAAAAAAAAAAAAAAAAAAAAAAACAAGAAATTTTTTTCAGTTACCATAATTTCCGGCTTATAACCCGCGGATCAAACAATTATGTTTTGACCCACAAATTTTATTTTATATAATGTAACTTACTGGATAGCTGTAAATACTTGATTTCAATTATGAAATAAAATTTATGTATCAAAACATATAATTGTTTGATCCGCGGATTACAGGCAAGAAATTACGGTAATATTCGAAAATTACATTTGAATGAAGTTCTAAATTTTAAGTTTAATAAAAAACGCTTCACAAATTTTTAAACGAATTAAAAAAATTCTTGTAAAATAAAAAAAAGAGAGATTTTATTACTTGACTATAGTGATGTAGAAACATTCAAGATCAGCTGCATGGAATTTCCCCATTGTATTTGTAAGGAGAGAGGGGCTATATTAGAAGATAATTATTATGGGTGGCAAAAAGACTGACACGCTACAACTGCCGGGTTAATTAAAAAAAATAATTTAACAAAAGAATCACTTAAAAATTTTACATATTGCAGTTTGAAAGCCTCTCGCGGGTCTGTTGGTACATCCATATATACAGTGTGATTATAATTAAAGGCCCACTTTCAAAATGCTGTAAAAAAACAGAACCACTGGTCAGAATGACTTCCAATTTGAACTGATTATACTGGAAGTAGGGGAAAACGTTCCAAAAGAACGAAAGAAAAAAGTTCCAAAGTGTATCAATAGATGGCGCTGTAAGCATACTATACTAATTAAAATACACTCATGCGCAATTAAAATCCGAATCATTATGTGCTCCGTATGCGGTTTTTGAACCAAGAACAATTAAAAACCGATTTTTCTCATCCAATGTGGTACGACCTTGCCGTGGTGGATGTGCTTTCCATTAATAGTACCACAACTGTTGATTGATTTGGAAGTCATTTTTTCCGTCAAACAACCGAAACATTCATGCACATAGAACAGTACGGTTGGTTTACTGTGCAACTCCTGCCACAGCCGTCGTATTTCGATTAAAAATGTCACTTGTAGCCGAATCCACTTTCGTTATGCCAATTACAGCGTCATCTATTGATACACGTTGGAACTTTTCTTTCTTATGCCATACCGTTTTTTCCTTTTTCTAGTATATTCAATTCAAATTTGAAATCATTCTGACTAGTGTTTCCTTTTTTAAAGCCTTTTGAAAGTGGGACTATAATTATAATCACCCTGCATATTTATATTTTAGTAGAACTTAAAGGACATTAAAAAATAGATTTTCGAGTAATTTATATTATTTAAAATGAAACAATTTTTATACTTAAAAATATTCTGTAAAAATGTATTTCGCTTAATTTATTTTAGGATAAAGCTTTAATTAAAAATAAACAAAAATACTTTTCAAGTATTTAAAAATGCGTGCATATTTTTGAAATTAAAAAATACTTTTTAAATAAATAAATGGATAGATGATCCATATGAATCTAATGAAATAGATCCATAATAGGAAAAACTCTCTAATAATACTTACTGAATCTCTTTAATTGATATAAAATATTAACAGATAAGTAATAAAATAGTAACAAAAAAAATTATCTACTGTGCATTTTAATTGATTTTTAGCGCCATGCTCATTATTTAAATAAAAATCTTTCCTTGTAAAAGTTCGCTTATTATATTTTAAATCCTAACGTTTAAATTGGAACTCTCTAAAGGTATTGTTTACCAATACTGCGGTTTGAAAGATTAGAACTTCACAGAGATTGTTTATTGTCTGGGAAACTTTTTTTTCACTCATTTGTTTAACAAGCAGCCTTCGTTATTTTATATGGAACATTTGTTTGCTTTAACATTTTAGGTATGAATTGTAGTATATTGGGTTGTCCGAAAAGTTCCTGCTGGTTGGCGAAATCAATTCGCACCGTAAAATTCTATTAGAGATTATTAGAGATTAGATATCGGAATCAATGTCGAATAATTAAATTGTAGAAATTTCCGGTAAGAATTGATTTCCCGACCGGCACCAACTTTTAGGACAACCCAATAATTAAACTTTTAACCCTTTCCAGCACAGTGGTCCTATTCCGGGCACACCTAATTTTAATTCCAAACTTGCACACGGCACCAAGAATATTTTAATATTTTGTTTTGTTTCTATAATGAAAGCTTAAAATATGGAGTTCGTATTTTAAAAAAAAGTCATTTGTTAATTCCGGTGTCAGTCAGCAATTTCTCATTTTACAAACAGACTTCGTCTGTGCCGGAAAGGGTTAAAGAAAAATAACTCATACTTGCCACTATCCCACAATTCTGCCGTAAAAGTTTGATAACTTAATTCAAAAATTAAATTATAAAACCTTGTAATATTATATTTCTTTTAAATGCTAAAAGGTGTAAATTAATAGCATAATATATAGTAAAATAAAAAATAGAGACCTTTGGTAAAATTAAATAACATGTTTTTTTTTTCTGTCCATCTTCACCATTGTCCCTTCATTGTCCATCAACTTAATCCAAGGTAATCTCGTCTTGAATCGGAAAATTAGTTTGAATATAAATTATAAATTAAATGTATAAAATAAATGTAATTATGAATTATGTAAATGAAAAAACAAAGACAAGACATACAAGAAGCATAACTTAAAAAAATAATAATAGTCATGACTTTTTTCTTTTATGTACTCAGTTTGCTTGTTGTAACTCTCATATAGTTAAAACTATATTGTTTTCGTATTTTAGCATGTGTGGTTTGACATTGTTGTGATTCTATTCTTGTTAGAATACCTTTCGTTTGTTTTGTTTCCGTAGTATTTTGCACCTGTGTAAAGATTTGATTTTTGCCCCTGGTACTTTATCTGATGAAGTGCGGCCCTAAATCGTTTCAATATGACATCGGACTTGTATGCAACATTTGAGGCAAATCGGTGCAACGGAAATGGGTCAAAATTCGAATGCAATATTTGACCTTGACATACAGAAATCAAACGAAGTTAACCCGAACATTGTGCAGTGATGCATCTGTGAATCAATAAAAAATTAACCTTTAGTAAATAAATCCAGTTCCACACAACCACTATATTAAAATAAAACTATTCGCCTTATGTAATCATAGTGCTGAACAGTAGAGCGCATTAAGGGTATCCCTAATTGCGTCTAACTTATGCCCAGTCTGTGGATTAAATGTCTTACCATTAAATGAGCCATTGGGTAATAGTATAGCTGTAGTTATAAGACTAAATATAGAGTTAAAGTAATATTTAATGATGATGAAATAATTTAAATAGAAGGTAGTAAATATTTTAATATATATATATATATATATATATATATATATATATATATTATGTTTCAAGAAAAATAATATATATATATATATATATTATGTTTCAAGAAAAATAATATATATATATATATATATTATGTTTCAAGAAAAATAAAGATTCTGCTTCGATAGTTCACTAAAAAAATAGATAAATTACGTTAGGGTTAACAACATATAGCTGTAGTTATGTAAACTACTGAAATGAACTCACACGAATACGCTGTTTAAAACAGCGAAGAAATCTTTAAAACTTCTGGGGTCTAACCTTAATATGAATATAAAAAAAACATACATCCAAAAGAAAAATTAGTGCGGTGTAGAATTAAATAAAAGTGAATAAAAATTGACTCAGTATATTTTTATTTATTTTTGTTCAAACTATGTCAAATCGTCTATTAAACCACACAAGCTCTTCAATTCAGTAAATGTCTTTTTTCTTTCTTTCTTTTTATTTCTTCTTAAGTTATTTAAACTGTATTTTGATTCAATCATTCTATAAAAAGATGTGGCTAGTGAGGTTTACGCACTTTATTTATTTACTTATTTACCCGAAAAATAAATTCAACAATGTATTCCAAATAAATATCTTACTAGGTAACTATTTTTCTTTTTCTTTCAATTGTTTTCTTTTTTCTTTTTCTGGCATCGAAGACGAAATGCTGAAACATTGCCAAATTGATTCTATTTTTTTATTATTATTATTCTAAAGTTATTGCTATCGTAACGTAATTTAAACATTGTGACAAGGATAAGGACATTATCTAAGAAACATGCGGATGATTATTTTAAAAGTTATATTCGAATATTTACATCTGAAGACAGTAAACATTTTTTATCTCGCGACAACCTTCGGTGAATTTATATCTAAAAATTAAATTACACGAGTGGTTTAAATTTATTTTTCCGCTTGATTATTACTTTTACTGCTACCACATTATCTAATTTTTCATTAGCTTCAGTAAAATTACTTGCGCCATAAATACAATTAGTTTCTTAAAATTAACTTTTATATTTATCATGAATTATTAGCGGATAGAAGATACCGAAACTTTGCCAAATCAGTGTATTTTTTTCGTTTAAATTATATCATTACAATAACCGTTAAATATTTGGACGAAAATACGGATATAATCTAAGAAATATGAAGAATTGTATTTTTATTCAATTGGATAGCACACTTTTATTATAATTTATTACAATTAACGTTGCATCAAAATGTAATATTCTTTTAGACCTTGTTTTAGATAACACAGCACCTACACTGTAAAAGAAAAGACAGATGTTTCTTAATCTAGGAAAATTAAAAAAATAGCAAAAACGTAAATGTACAATAATAAGCTATTCCGATTTAGAGTCCTGCATCGGGTTCGGTTACCCGCTTTTACCCGCACCCGATTCGAATCGAGTATCCATAGCTATATTTATATAGCCATTAGCGCCATATTTTTTCGTTGCGGTTCGGGTTCGTGACGGGTTGACTTCTACGTTTCTGCTGCGGATCCGGTTCGGTTCGGGTTGACATTGATTGTTTCGGTTTCGGGAAGGGTTTTGACTCTTGCGTATCGAGTTTGGGTTGACCCTCTTTTTCAAAAAGATGTCCACAATATTTTTTCATGTTAAATATATTACAAAAAGACCTCCATAATGGACACTCCCAAAGAGCGGACACTTCTATTTAGCGAACACTTTTTCAATTCCTAACACTGATATAATTGTACGCTTATACCTTGGAATAGCGGGCACCTCCAAATCTACATACACGCAGCATGTGTATGTGTGAATAAACTATCACAAGCACAACACATGTGTTTTTGTGTGTATAATAAATGAAATGTTGGAAGTGTTTGTCATATTCTTAACTGCTCCGTAAAGAAAGAATAATCTATGATTATATTTCTTGTATACATTTTATTTTTCTCATGCAGTAAATTCCATATATACTCATTCATAATCAAATAAGTATTTATTTTCATCAAAAACATAGTTATGTTCAAACTTTTTGTGAAAATTCCAACAATCCGACTGGCGAAAAACCTAAATATGACACGGATTAATTATTCTAGGAGGAACCCGACACGCAGGAAGAAAATTAGAGTCCGCTATTCACAGGTTTCACTATATTTGAACATTAAAGAATATAGATTTTTCAATTTTTTTATATAAAATATTAAATTTTTATTATAAATAAAATTGTACATTACTTTTCGCATGATTTATTGTCCTTTTATTGCGGGTTCGGGTCGGGTTGCGGATTGAAGTATTTCGGATTCGGGTCGGGTTACGGATCACTGAAAATTATTTTTGCGGGCTCGGGTCGAGATACTGGTTGACTTCAAATGGAATTTGCATGCTGGGGTCGGGTGCAACCCGACCCGTGCAGGACTCTATTCCGAGTTAATCAACGCTTTCGTTCTTTAACTTTAGAAACCCCAGAAACCTGTATATTTTCGATATTTAAAGAAGCAATTATAAAAACAAAGTTCATTTTGGAAGCCATTGACTTCTCGGAAACGTTTGCGAGTACTTATTATAGTGTTTTAATTAATTTTTTCAAACCGGAAATTAGGTTTTTAGAATGCCTTCAATTCTCTAGTGAACATTATATCCAACAAACATGTTATACGAAAGAGATTATAAATTAACAGCTATAACATTAACATTAAAATCACTATTACTTTGTTCCTCTTGCATCTATAAATTCAATTACACAGCTGAAAATGTTTAATTGAGAATTCATGGCATCTTAAAAACCTATTTTAAGGTTTTAGAAAACTTATTAATCTGCTATAAAAACGACTAGGAAACGTTTTAACACAAATAGAAAAGTGCCCGGTTAAACTGATGGCATTGAGCTCACAGGCTATTCACAATAATTGTATATTGTACTCTTAATTCAATAATAAATTTTCAAAAATAAAATAATCGACAATTAACCTGTATACAAAATTGGAAGGAAATCGGCTAATTCTATATGAAATACCCATTTAGCTAAATTAATGGAAGATAACCTCCCGTTTCCCTCCTTAATACTTAACCAATGAACCTCCAAATCTAACCAGGGAAGCGCCTTATCAGAATAAACCTGAATACCAAATTTGAAGCAAAACGGATAATTTTGCATGAAAAACTCATTTATCTAAATTAAGAGGAGATTAGCCTCCCGTTTTCCCCTTTATACTTAACCAATGAGCCTCCAAATCTAACCAGAGAAGCGCCTTATCAGAATGAACCTGTATACCAAATTTGAAGTGAATCGGATAAATCTGCATGAAAAACCCATTTATCTAAATTAAGGGAAATTGGCCCCCCGTTCCCCCTTTTATACTTAACCAATGAACCCCCAAAACTAATCAGAGAAGCGCCTTATCAGAATGAACCTGTATACCAAATTTGAAGTGAATCGGATATTTCTGCATGAAAAACCCATTTATCTAAATTAAGGAGAATTAGCCCCCCGTTCCCTCTTTTATACTTAACCAATAAACCCGCAAAACTAACCATAAGAAGCGCCTTATCAGAATGAACCTATACACAAAATTTGAAGCGAATCGGATATTTCTATCAAGCGTTATCGCGTTACGTACATACATACGTACGTACATACAGAACCTGCAGGCACATTAGCTCTCACGCTTTCAAAGACTGTAAGCTGAAAAAACAGTGGCAGAAAAAGGAATTTTGTTTTTATAAAAGTTTCTTTAAATCTCGAAAGTATATTGGTTTCTGAAGTTTCTAATGGTAATGAATGCTTTTCAGAATCAGGGGTGAAGACTAAAGAGGTTATCGTATATTTTCGTTCCTTATTATGTTATATATTCTTGTAGATTGACAACATTTTTCCTTTTTTACAGTGTACCCTGACTTTTTTAAACCACACATTTTGTGCACTGAATATATAAAATATATTTAAGATTATAAATCATTAATTTTAAGTCGATAATAAAACTCTTACTCTAATTCTATAAACTAAGAATATTTACCTTACTACTGGAATCGGGCGTTTATTTTAAAATATTAAGGATTATTAGAATGTCTTCTTTAATTGCTGCCTTGAAAAATCTTTTTTTTTATCCACGTGCTTTTTTTAATTCGTTCATCATTTGTGTTCTTGAATTTTATTTAGAAAGATGAATATTATTTTCACATGTGACATTCACGGAAGAAATCGTCAAACATATTTGGCCGTAATCCAGGAACAAAAAAAAATAAAGAAAACATTTGTAGAACTGGGATCAGCCACATTTTAGTCTCTCGTTCTTTTATTTTTCAAGATAAGTATAAGCAATAACTGTACCTAATTTTAGCAATTCTACTTTGAAAAGTTAAAAAAAGAAAATTCTTTTTGTGTCTGAAAAAAATGTAATCTTTAATATGTATGATATTTAGTACATAAAAGCGTAGGAAAATTTATATACAGGGTATCCAAAAAGTCTGGAAACGGTCAAATAACTCGAGAAATATACATCAGATTGAAAAACGGAAAAATACGTGTTTAATATTTTAGAAAAATGGCAAATTTGATATCCTTAAATAGATTTTTCGAAACTATTGAAAATGCATTTTTCCGTTTTTCAATACGATGTATATTTCTCGAGTTATTTGAGCGTTTCCAGATATTGCAATGGTAACGATTCTCACAGCATTGCACTCGATTACAGCACCATCTACAATGTTTCGAGGAAAATGTTCAATACAAAAGTTACGTATTTTTCCTCTAGAATCCGAATCTGCAATAAAAAATGGGGATCATCATTTAAGATTTCAAAGTTGCCCCCCTTTCCGCCCGGGGGGGCAACTTTCATATCCCTAAGTAGATTTTTCAAAAATATTGAACATGCACTTTGCCGTTTTCAATCCAATGTATATTTCTCGAGTAATTTGACCGTTTCCAGACTTTTCGGACACCCTGTATAAAGTTTGCTATACTAAAAGAAATAAACAATATCTACATAAAAAAAAAAAAAAATTAATCTATCTAAAGGTTGGAGTATCATAGTTGAGATTTTTCCAACAGAGCGAAAATATGCCGGGACCAGGACTCGAATCTAGGTATTTGATTTGCCGTACCAACGATCTCCCTACTGGGCTATCCCGACGATACCCTGGCTGGCATATTTCACTCTCATTTGTTGGACAAGGCTAACTGCAACGCTAATTTCATTCATCCGAGCTATAACTACAGCATTTTACATGATGAATCTGAAATAGCACCGAAACTCCTGTATACCATGTAATTAGGTCATAATGAACAGAGGAAAGTATATATTTAAATATATACCTCCATTCATTATATAAATAATATTCATTATATACATAATATATTTTCCTCTGTTCATTATGATCTAAAACAAAATACTTCTGAAAAATATGGTAAAATAAAGAAATAAAAAGAAAACTGCCCAGTTAAACTGAGGGTATTGAGCTCACAGGCTATTCTCACCAATTTTATATTATACTCATATTTTAAAGAATTTAAAATAAGCCCCTCGAAAAATAAAGAAATCGACAGTATATTAAGTGGGGGGTCATCCACCCGTTCCCCTTATAATTAACCAATGAACTCCTAAAGCTAATGAAAGAAGCGCTTTATTACAATGAACATATATACAAAACTTGAAGCAAATCGGATAATCCTGCATGAGAAACCCATTTATCTAAATTAAGAAGGGTTAGTCCGCTGTTCCCCCCTTTATACTTAACCAATGAACCCCCAAAACTAATCAGGGAAGCGCCTTATCACAATGAACCTATAAACAAAATTTGAAGCAAAACAGTTATTTCTAGCAAGAGTTATCGTTTTACGTACATACATACGCACATACGTACATACATACGTACATACAGAACCGGCGGGCACATTAGCTCTCAGGCTTTGATAGCCTGTGAGCTAAAATGGCCTTTTTGGTGAAAAAAAGTTTTTTAATTCTCATACACTTCCATCTAATTGTTGCCAGGTGTCGATCGAATGGTCTGTATACACGTTTGAATGCTTCTTCACATATATTTCACATATTCACATCACTAGACGCCTCACAAAAAAAAATTTCTTAATTATTTCAGGGAGAATTGATTAGTATGTATAATAAATTGCAGTTGCCACCGGATGGTTCTAATAAAGTGTAAATAAGAATGTATCAAACATATGTTATGAAACACTTTCCAAAACTACCAGAATGCTTTAACAAAACCTCGCTGTTTAATAACGTAAATAAAATACCTAAATAAACATTTTAGAACACGAATAACGCATTTAAAATCCAAACTTCAGCAATTACCGCCAATAGACGGAACATTATTCCAATTATTTTGTGCAGCCCTGTATTTGATCAATAGATTTTTATAGAGCCCTTTCAAAGAAATCATACGCGGTTTTTGCGTGCATGCGCGGAAACTAGAACAGTGTGAAAGACGGTGTCCATTTTAAACGGAAACTCAAAGACGCATATACCTAAAGAAAGCAAAAGTTCGAGCAAAAAGCGTTGTTGCATTTCAGTTGTGATTTTTTGAAAGTTTTGTGTCAAACATAAGAGTTTTTTCAATTGAATCACCAAACAGTCAGTACCGTAAGTTTGATTTGTTGTTATTTTGATGTCAAATTAAGGCGTCCCTTTTAGAATATCAGAAAATATGATAGTTTGCATGGTTAAATTGTTATTCAATTTTGGAATTTCAGTCAATCGGACAGAAATCGACCAAAACTGACTAACCAAGCTTTGACGCTCCAGCAACGAATTGTTACCGTCATGAAATACGATTTTTGTGGTAGATCACCCTCTTCATTGTGTACTCTTTATGAAAAAACGTATGGAAGACACAGTGCACCAACAAGGCAAACGATAAACACTTTATGTGCCAAATTTTAGGAGACAGAAAGTGTTGCCGATCATAACGCAAATTTAACCGGAAGACCATCATCTATGAGGTTCACTGAAAATATTCTGTAAGTGGATAAAAGGCTTAATGAAGATCCATATCTGTCGAGTTCTAGAATTATTCAAGAGATTGGCAAGTGTTCGCCGCATCACAAGAGATGAATTGCATCTTTTCCATACAAAATTCAAATTGTGCATAATTTGACAGCAACTGCCAAGCAAACGATGTTTTTTTCGCTGAAAATGTTCTTCGGCTATTGCAAGGTAAGAAAAATCCGCTTCCAAACGTTTGGTTTAGTGATGAGACTCACTTTCGATTGAAAGGGCACATTAATGAGCAAAATTACCATTACTGGGAAAGTGAAAACTCTCATGAATTTCTTTAAAAGCCCCTTTATACACAAAAAACGACTCCCTGGATAGACATCTGCTCAAAAGGAGCATTAGTAGCGTAAATTTTACAGAAACACAGTTAATTCAAAAAGGTACTGATCGAAGCTTCAGGAACGTGGCATCCAAACAACCCATGTGGCGACCAGCTCTAACCCCCTCCCCCCCCACCACCACACCCGTACTATAAGTATAAAAAAAAACATTATTTTGTTTTTTCATTTGGAAAGACATTTAGATTTTTGCGACCTGGGTAAAAAAGACGAAAGCTTCCTTCAACGAATTTTATTTTACAAGAAAATGATTTAAAATATTTACTTGTTTCCTGTTTCGGACTCTGAACTGAATTTGAAACTGATTAAACTTGATTTTTCACAATCAATCTTTTCAAGTATAACCTTTTAATCCCTAGGCTTTATTTTCGTAATTGTTAGACGTTCACTGATATTTTTGCATCTGGGTTGATTGTATGTAATAAACGAATGAAATGAACAATTGTGTGGGTTTCTAGAAACCCAGAAGTATCTATTTTGTTCAACAGACCTCAAAAACGTCGAACGCAAAAGCATCATTCCGTTTTTGATTTAAGGTTTGTTTTCAAACCAATGTTTACAGGTGCGCATTAAACAATTGTAATATTTACCTGTCGTTATTAGCTTATTATCAATACAGGGTGACAAGAAATAACTTGGACGAAGTTTCAAACCAAAAATCTGTAACTACCACTAAAGTTATAAAGTTATTGTCATAGTGAATTGATTCTAAGAAGCTACTAAACAGGTGTACGTAAGTTAGTTGTGATAACCCTTATGGTTAACAAACGATCTGCCATACTTGAATTACATAAGCAAGGAATGAAACAATGTGAATTTGTTCAACGAATGAAAGTGCCTAAGCAGACGGTTGCATACACAATCAAAAGGTTTAAAGAACTCGGACATGATGGTGACAGGTCAGGAAGAGGAAGAAAGCGCACATTTAACACATCAAGAAACCGGGTAGTTATCAAAAAGCGAGTTCAACGAAATCCTAGGATTTCAATGAGAAAGGTTGCTAGAGAGATGAAGATCAACAGAGAAACCGCACGTTTGATGGCAAGAGTAGAGCTTGGTCTTCACCCTTACAAAATGAAAGAGGCTCAAAAGTTAACAGCAGAGAACAAACGCACAAGACTTCAAAGGTGTAAAGAACTGTTAAAGCGGGCCGCAGATGATCGATGGCAAACGTTTGTCTTCACAGATGAGAAACTGTTTTCGATTGAACAAGCTCACAATAGCAGAGTTTTGTCAGCAGAAGCACCTGGACCATCTTGCATTGTTGAACGTCGTCAACGACCCCAATCTGTAATGGTTTGGGGTGGGATATGTGCTAGTGGGTAAACACCACTTGTTTTTGTTAATCAAGGGATAAAGATTAATCAACAAACATATCGCAAACTCATTTTGAAGATGTTGTCTTACCTTGGTCACAAAAGTTAGTTGGAAACAAAAGATGGACCTTCCAACAGGATTCCGCACCTGCACACAGATCTAAAGGCACTCAAGATTGGTGCAAGGCACATTTTCCTGACTTCAATGGAGCTCAAGAATGGCCACCGTATTCCCCACATTTGAACCCAATGGATTATTCTGTTTGGTCCATCTGGGAGACAAGGGTGTGTGCTAAGCCTCATAAAACTTTGGAATCTCTAAAGAAATCCTTATGCAAGGAATGGGATAAAATATCAGTAAGTGAGTTGCGGCCCATAGCCGAAAAAATTGTGACTCGTTTAAAGCTCTATATTAAGGCTAAAGGTAGCCACTTTGAAAATTTGTAAATATATTAGACGAAATAATGTATTCATATTTATTTTGAAATTTGATCGTAATATTTTCATTAGTATTAAAGTTATAATGTATCATGTGTGTCCAAGTTATTTCTTGTCACCCTGTATATTTTTAATTTTTCAGATAACAATTTTTAATTTAATGATGAAATAAGTGGAAAAAGGAAAAAAACAATTAAGTGATAATGTCTTTGCTTGCAGAGTGTAATATTTCATTAACTTTCCGTTTGTGCTGCTTCGTCATTAGGTTTATAAGAGCCACTACTTGAAAAGTAACTTTCTTCCAAAGTAATTTTTGTTTTTGTTTGAACACCAACCACCTCTGATTCTTGCATTTCGAACCACGGATATTAGAAGGGGAATTCTTTTCGGATGAGCATTATATAGAACCTAATTTATCTGTTATTTTTTTTATCCCAGGAAACTAGTTTAAATATATACAGCCCTTCAACATAAAAATTTCTTGACACTTTGTCTCAGAATCACTTCCAACTTCGATATTTAAAAAAAATGCAAAATATATCAGTGTTTAAATAAAAAATTCAATCCTTTACCTGATCCTAGATATTTCAACAGTTTTTCGCAGTATGAAAAGCATGCGGTTGTTTGTTGGGCATATGAGCGAACTGAGTGCAAAAGACACCAAGTCCGGTAGCACCACATTTATGCTGTTATTCTCTTCTTGGTTGTCCCAACGCCTCCGACCTAGTCACTTTGTCTTACGCAGGATCCGGAGGACTAATTTTCCTATTTTTATGCCGATATTTTTATTTACTTTTCACTAATATTTTATGTTTTGTGTTGTTTTTGCACGCTGGTGAGGAGCAAGTGGTAGTATCTGCAGGCTTCCCATTATCCGAGCTGGCGGCAAAGTAATTCCCAGGCACTAGATACAGGCTAGTCTACAATATGTGGTTCGTTCTTGTGGGCTGCCACATGCTATTTGGGGTCGATGATATGTTGAGCGTAGATTGGGAACCAGACCCGCTCAGGCCCCTCTCGGTCTATCGCAACATGTCTATCGCAAGTGAGGTCTATCGCAAGTGAGGTCTATCGCAAGTGATGTCTATCGCAACAGTTCGGAAACGGTTGATAGCCTTGTCATGTCCAGTATTGGATGATTGCAATATGCAACTGGTTTTATCCCATTGCAGATATTTATTTCAATTACTATAAAATTTCTAAACAATTCCACTATTGTAAAAGAAATAAAAAATATGATTTTTTATATTATAGACGAGGTAAAGACTCCTTTACAATACTTTAGACAATATTTCAGAGACAACTTTTTTGACGATGCCAATTTTAGTAATAAATATTGCATCATGAAATCACGAAAATCCATAAACACAAATACATCAGAATTAAAGCTTTCTTTTCTGTCAATTTGATCATGAGATGTGTATTGTGTTTTTCGATTGAGAATGTACAGACAAGCATAATATATAAAAAAAATCAATATCTGGTATTATTTCACGAGATAGATTTTTGTCCCTCAGAAATTTTTTTGTTGAGTACATAAATAAACCTCCAAAAACATAAATAAATTACGGATGATTCAACCCGTTATTCACAATTAAAAAATTTATCCTTAAATTTACCAAAAAAGTCATGGAACATGTAAAATTTCAGTAAATTTGCATAGTTTTTAGTACCATTTGCAACTTTAATACTTGAATGCAAAATTGATATATTTCGTATAAAAATGTTGTTTGTTAAATTAAATTATCTACATAAAAGTATATATGAAATGTAAAAATCTTCTACAGTGTTTAATTTAAAACAATTTTCAGCTATGTTGTATACATCGGGCAGTATATTCTTTGACCCAGAAAGGCCGGACTGAATAGGCAAACCTCATTAAACAAGTAAGAAAATTCATGCGTCAAGCATAGATTATGAAACACTTAACACATTCATAATACTGTAATGCTTTACCGTTTAATAAGGTGAAAGGTGATGTCTGAGTAAACGATTTGGAAAACGCATAACACATTCGAAAACCTAATTTTAGCAGTTATGATCTATATTCAGAAAAGCATTCGAATGCTTTTGTGAAACCCTGGATATGATCTAAAATTTTCTGTATATACTACATATGCTAAAATTTAGTTCAGTTAGGAAAGGCATAGCACACTTGAAAATTGACTTTCAGCAATTCCCGCCGATTAACGGAAATGCACACCAATTCTTTTGTTTAGCACTGTATATTATCTACTGTATTTATCTTAGAATTTATATACACCAAGTAATATGCCAAAAATTACTTAAATATAAAAACGCATATTTCAACTGAAAACGCACTTCGAGCGATCATCGCTCATAGAAAGTTCTATAGCCTAATTCGTTGGTGTGTCCCTGTAGACGAACGATAAATTCTGTCAACACCATATTCTACAGTAAGTCTCTTATACTGCATCTCAGTGATTTATATAAATATCAATATGTTTGAAATATTCTACCATTATTAAAATACATTGCAAACGACTTTTCCATATAGAACATACTGCAACGAAATTATTTTGAGTGTCTCTGTAAACTATAAATGTTACGCACTTAATTTTCAATATTGAACATGTCACAATAATCCTCAATAATATATATCAATTACATAGTAATCTGAGTAAATTTTCGCCAGTTAGAGCGCGGGCAGGCGCACAGACAGACAAACGACCAGATAAACCGAATTTATAAGCACGTTTCCACTATTAAACGAAACCCTTTGTGCGATCTTCGATCACACTTACCCACTTGTTTTTATTTAATACGTCTTATTTAATATTTATTTAATACTTTTAATTTTTATTTGATTTTTATTTAATACTTATAATTCATGCATAATGTTGAAAGATTTGGAACAATTTCAGCTTTATGTTTTACTTTATTTTTTATCATTATTTTTCAAATAATTTTAAATCAAACTAAACTTATATATACTGAAACTTTCATTATTTATTCATTCAGTAGCATTGTACTATGTGTTTTAATCAATATTAGATGCATGCTCCTTCTTTATTTGCGGTGAGTGATTGTAATTTGTTTTGTATTGTGCAGAAGTTATTGACAGTTTTTAATTTTCCAATAATAAACTGTCCGGCTTATTGTATAATTCATTGTTTAACAAATTGCATAATATTGACAACATTAGGATTACAATAGATATATACAGGGTGTCCTACAAGGTACGCAGCGTCTAATATGTACAGATTCGGATAGAGTACATCAATATGAGTATTTTGAATGGTAACAAGTGGGGTCCCCGAATATAGCGTGATAGTCTAATTACAGGATGAACGTTATCATAGCTGCCAAATTTACGCTTTTTTCCTACCACTAAAATTTTATAGTAAATTTTACCTTATTAAATCTCCGAAATCACGGGATTCAATTAGGCAAAAATTTCTATAAATTTTTAGTGGTATCACAAAAGCGTAAAAGTTGGCAGCTATGACGTATGACGTTATTGTCGAATCCGATATTGGGGATTCCAAATGACGATGTGTACAACATGAAAGATTCCCCAGATGGTTATGCAAATTTGTGGTAACCACTAAATATTTATAGAAATTTTTGCCTTATTGAATCCTGTGATTTCGAAAATTTAATAAGGTAAAATTTACTATAAAATTTTAGTGGTAGGAAAAAAGCGTAAAAGTTTGCAGCTATGATAACGTTCATCCTGTAATTAGACTAACACGCTATATTCGGGAACACCACTTGTTACCATTCAAAATACTCATATTGACGTGCTCTATCCGAATCTGTACATATTAGACGCTGCGTACCTTGTGGGACACCCTGTATATATATATATATATATATATATATACGGGGTGTCCGAAAAGTCTGGAAAAGGTCAAATAACTCGAGAAATATACATCGGATTGAAAAACGGCAAATTGCATGTTCAATATTTTTGAAAAATCTATTTAGGGACATGAAAATTGCCCCCTCCCCCTCAACTTTGTCCCCCATGGGGAAAGGGGGGCAACTTTGAAATCTTAAATGATGACCCCCATTTTTTATTGCAGATTAGGATTCTACGGGAAAAAATACGTAACTTTTGTACTGTACATTTTCTTCGAAACATTGTAGATGGTGCTGTAATCGAGTACAATGCTGTGAGAATCGTTATCTTTGCAATGTCTGGAAACCCTTGAATAACTCAAGAAATAGACATCGTATTGAAAAACGGAAAAATGTATGTTCAATAGTTTTGAAAAATCTATTTAGGGACATCAAAGTTGCCATTTTTCTAAAATATTAAACACGTATTTTTCCGTTTTTCAATCTGATGTATACTTCTCGTGTTATTGGAGCGTTTCCAGACATTGCAATGGTAACAATTCTCGCAGCATTGCACTCGATTACAGCACCATCTACAATGTTTCGAAGAAAATTTTCAATACAAAAGTTACGTATTTTTTTCCGTAGAATCCGAATCTGCAACAAAAAATGGGATCATCATTTAAGATTTCAAAGTTGCCCCCCTTTCCCCCGGGGGGGGGGGGTAAGTTGAGTGGGGGGGGGCTTTCATATCCCTAAACAGATTTTTCAAAAATATTGAACATACATTTTGCCGTTTTTCAATCCGATGTATATTTCTGGAGTTATTTGACCATTTCCAGACATTTCGGACACCCTGTATATATATATATATATATATATATATACCCAAGGAAAGCAATTAACAGTTTTAAATAATTTGCGAATGCCAAAGTAAGATATGAAATGACAGAACTTTTTTTTTTGTTTGTTTTGTGCTTTTGATTGAACTTTACTCTGATATTCGCAATATAAAGAATGTTTTTTAAAAAAACAAAGAGATAATTTGTTTAAACACTCGACGTATCATTTCGAATTTAAAGTGACATTCTTGATCCCATTGTTTAGAAATATTTTGACTGAAGTTCAAAATTAAAAAATATGTATAATCTTTTATATATATATATATATATATATATATATATTTATTTATTTATTTATATCTTTGAAATAGGTATCTTACAATTTCACTTATTAACACCAGAAGACTGTCTAACTTTTATATTATTTCATTTAACTTAACTTGTTTTTGTATGTAAAGATGGGATTTTTTAATCGATTTTTCACTCACTTCGTTATAGGCTAGAATTATGTATATATAGGTTACAAGATTTAAATTTCCATACCCTATTAAATTTATTGCATAAAAAAATATTTTATTAATATTGCATTTACAACCCTAGTTTATTAAAATAATGCCTAAAAATATTCCATTACTGGCTATATTTATAACACTTTTTATCCTAATCTACTTAAATACACTTTTTATTTCCTAACAAATAAGATGTAAAAATCACATTTCATAAGAATTTTTCTTCTTAAAAAAGTTATTTTCTTAAATTCTTTATTATATTAAACATTTCCAAATATATTCCCGTATTTAAATCTCTTTTATTTCTTTTAATCTGTGTAAATGCACCATTTCCGTTTCATAATAGCAAGGCTCCCAAATGGTCCGCTTTTTGAAAACTGGTATTTTCTTAGAAAAAAATTATTTTTAGATTTTTCTTGCAAATTTTGCAGAAACCACCTTCGGAGATAATGTTTTTTTTTCGGAAATGTTGTACAAACCTACCATGAAACTTTTCTGTTAAAAAATATTGGTATTCAGTTGGCGGACCATTTTGGAGCCCTGTAAAAGTCTAAAAAAATCATTCTTTTAAATTGATTTCAATATGCAAAATCCGACACTTTATTCTATTAATTTCCCGCGTTTTTTAATTTCGATAATGTTCTAGAAAATTCTTTTCCACCAATATCATAGGAGAGATTTATTTCTTCAATATTAATTCACCAATAAAAATGAGTGCGAGCGAAAGTTGAACATATATTGGGTAAAGTAGGTCACGTGATGCGAAATTCTTCTTGTGTGTTTCACTTAAAACGAACCGACAAAGAGAGAAAATGGGGGATTTTTTCTTCGAAATGATTGTTAAATTGAAATGTTGCTAGCGTTCTAGTATGTTTTAACATAGAAAATTGCTAAGAGAGAAAAATCCCCTGGAATTTAAAGATGACTGGGTTCAAATAAATGAATTCGAGTGCAATGGTGTTCTTCTTTCCATCATTCTATAAACTACTCGTCCTACAACTGCTTAAAGTTCAAACTACGACTGCATTAATTCGGAGATGTTTGCCCTATTTTTTCTTTGACTGTTGCATTGGAGCTAAAACAATAGTAGAATACAACATATACAGTGGTGGCCAAAAGTTTGGACATTTTTTGAAAGTTTCATGTTTTTCAACTTTGTGTGCTTGTAGAATATATTAATTTTCACTTAAATATAAACGTTTATATATCAAATTGAAGGTAATTTAATGCAGAATTTAATAATAAAAACAGTATTACAATATCTGTATTACAAAAAATGTTATGCTCATTTCAGTAGAACAAACAAACACAAATCGTTTTGAATAAGGACGTGTTTTGTAATAAAAGCGTACTAGACAATCACAAACACTATTCGGAGGACCAATCATTTTTTTAATTAAACTAATTTTAAACAATGTCATCAACAAGAAGAACTAATTGGACATCTACAAAAAGAAGCCGAATTGTCATATTGAGAGAAAATGGTCTCTCTTATGATGAAATTGCAAGAGAAGTTGGTGGTTCAGTGACTAGTTCTGGTGTACGAAAGTTCTGTTTACGTTATGAAAAAACGAAATCAGTGGAAAATAAGGACAAATCAGGCCTAAAATAATGCACAAGTGCTACTGCCGATAGAAAAATTAAACGGCTATGCCTTCAAGATAGAAAAAATTCATCAGATGCCATTAGATGTGAAATGAATGCAGCGGGTATTGCAGTAAGTTCAAGAACAATAAGAAGAATGTTATCAGGATTTGGACTACAAGCTAGAATTCCAAGGAAAAAACCATATTTAAATCAAAAGCAACGCGAAAAACGAGTTAAGTGGGCAAAAGAACACATTAAATGGTCAGAAAATCAATGGAAGCAAGTAATCTGGAGCGATGAGAGTAAAATATCGCTCTTTGGTAGTGATGGTAGAAAATACGTGAGACGTAGAGTAGGAGAAGCACTTCATCCTGATTGCATTGAAGCAACTACAAAAAACCCAACAAATGTCATGATTTGGGCATGTATGTCTGCAGATGGTGTGGGGCGAATTCAAGTGATTGATGACATCCTGAATGCCAAAAAATACATGGAAACTGTCCTGTAACCAAAATTGATACCTTCTATCAGGTATCTCTTCTACAACAATGCACCATTTATTTTTCAGCAGGATTCATCTCCATGCCACACAGCAAAAAAATGGAAAGCATGGTTTCAAAATAAAGGCATAGATATATTACCATGGCCAGGAAACAACCTTGATCTCAATCCAATTGAAAATTTGTGGCGACGTTTGAAAATTCTTGTACGAAAAAAAGGTCCATCCAATAAAAGACAACTTATTGGAGCTATAATTGAGTCTTGGCACCATGTGATTACGAAAGATGAACTCCAAACACTCGTTCACTCGATGAAAAGACGCTGTGAAGCTGTCTTAAAAAATAAGGGTTATCCTACTAAGTATTGATTGTGTAAGTATCACTTTAAAAAAATTCAAATCTAAGATAGATCTTACTATTAGTTTCATAACGTGTTTTGTAATACAGATATTGTAATACTGTTTCTATTATTAAATTCTACATTAAATTACCTTCAATTTGATATATAAACGTTTGTGTTAAAGTGAAAATTAATATATTCTACAAGCACACAAAGTTGAAAAACATGAAACTTTCAAAAAATGTCCACAGTTTTAGCCACCACTGTTGTATATTATATTCTGCTACATTTTAGATCCAATCCAGCTATCGGTAGAAAAAAAAAGACAAGCATCCCATATTTTAATGCAGTCGTGTCATGAAGTTAACATAGTAGTAGCTGAGGAAGATGTAAATAGACAAAAAAAGGGACACTCTTGAACTGTAATCCATTTATTTAAACTCCATCATTTTAGTTTCTTGGGAGCGATCTCTCTTTATAACTATGATCTTAACGAATCTCCATGTGAAATAATACTAGAACATCTACAAGGTTTATAATTTCTCACTGCAACGAACAGTATAATTTTATTAGACACTCAGTTCGGCGGAAAAACTCTAATGTCTGCGTCCGTACTGCTCATTTTAAGCTAGAAGCGCGGATGAACAATTCTACAACACGTGACCTATTTTAACCAATAAATGCTCAATTTCGTCTCGCACTATGTTTTCGCTACGAATTAATATTGAAGGGACGCGTCTCTCATACGCTTTTTGCGGGAAAGAAAATTCTTGAATGTCGTAGAAAAATAAAAGCGCGGGAAAAACTAATGGAACAATTTCGGCTTTTGCGTATTGAGACAAAATAAGTTTCTGGATAACAAACCAATTTAAAAGAATGATTTTTTAGACTATCAGGAAAGGGAAATGGTAAATTTACACAGATTAAGGAAATAAAAGAGATTTAAATACGGGAATAAATAGAAAATATTTAATATAATAAAGAATTTAAGAAAATAGGTTTTTAAAGAAGAAATATACTTATGAAACGTTTTTTTACATCTTATTTTATGGGAAATAGGAGGTGGGATTTAAGTAAATTACGATAAAAAGAGTTTTAAATATGGACAGTAATGTAATATTTTTAAGAAAGGGAATATTATAATAAACCAGGGTTGTAAATGGAATATTAATAAAATACATTTTATAGAAAAATTTAATAGGGTATAGAATTTTAAATATATATATATATAAAGTACGTTCAAAGGTGTGCTACCGATGACAATGCAAAATATTAAAACTTTTGGAACTTAATTATAAGTCAATAAGTTCGTTTTAAGGCTTTTTTCCATTAGTCAGCTGTAGGTGATAAATTATCCAATTATCTTTATGCTTAGAACTGTTCACGAGTTCCAGAAACAATGTAGTTAATTATGCGCCAAACCACTCTTGCCAACATAGGCCAATTGTCTACAAAACTGGAACAATGAAATTTTTAAACACTAAAAAGTAGAAAAAAAGAAAATATAATAATATATTTAAAAAAAAAAAAAAAAAAAAAAAAAAAAAAAAAAAAAATTATTACTTACCCATCATACGTAAGTCTTGTAATCGTTTTGAAAATCGAAATTTTTTTTGACGGATTTACACGTTTCAGACACTGGAGATTCCGAAAAACATATTTTAAGAAAAAAAAATTTGCCGTCCGTCTGTGTGTCTGTATGTCTGTGTGTGTGTGTGTCTGTAAACGCTCTATCTCCCGAAAAAATTGCGATAGACACTTCAAATTTGGTATGTACTTTGTATGTAATAATGGGAAGAAGCTTATTGAATTTCAGTAACCTCGATTATCTGGAACTATTTTTTTCGGACTCTCGAAATATTCGTTCTGATAAAAGGTATATAAAAATTTTCGAAATTGTTTATTTGAAGGAGTGAATATAAAAGACAATAAAAAAACATAAATTTTGCATAAAGCATGATGTCGGTCGGATAATGAGTTGCCGAGATATTTGTAATCCTATTTTCTACACTCTTTGATTTTTCATGACCCTGTATTTCAACCAAATTTCAATTCAAAGATATATTTTAATTGGAAATGAGACTCTTAATCAGATGCAATAAACCGCTAGTTAATAGGATTATTGTTTTTGGAGTTAAAAGGATGTTTCTTTTCAGAAATTCAGTAATCGAGCCTTTAAAGTTTATGACGTCATCAAGCCACGATTTTATTCTAATTGCAATGCATTTTATAAGTAGTTTACACATTTTTTATTTTAATATTTTATATTAGGCATATCCATGATGGGTAAGTATTACGGTGGCCCCCAACGACTAGTTTTATCATTTAACAGTTTAAAATTAAGTTATGAATATACGTTGAGAAAACTGTTTAGAGACACTGAATTGATAGTTTAAATAATTCTTATTTTTCTTTACTATTGCCATATTTTAATTATTTTTCTTCTGTTTTGAATTAATATTTATTTAAGAACAATTAAAAAAAAACATTACCCATAAAAGGAGACCAATGTCAAAAATAACTGTTATTATTTTTGTAATTTACCGAGTCAGAATGAAAGTACGTTATTTGTTAAAATTGGAGGATATCTCAATATGCTAACCTTTTAAATGGTATCTTCAATTTTGAGAAATATGTTTTAAAAAGAGACATCGGTCTGAAAACATTCGATGTGTCATTTGGAAGTTTCGATTGACATTACATTGTTTAAAAATACTATTTCTGAAGTAAAAAGTCCCCAGAAAAGTATTGACTTTTATTTTCTTACTATTTTTTATTTAATCGAGTCTGTTTCTTACTCGATCATTTGTTAAAAGAAGAACATTGTTATAGAAATAGCTTTTATTTATCTTCGAAACAGGTTTTTTCTTTTCTATAAAATATATATAAAATTCGGATTTCATAACAGTGGTCTCTCACTTATACGCGATACACGGAAATCATTTTTACGCACCAGTTTATTTATAAGGTAATTTTCGGCTTCTTAAATCGCAGAATTTATAAATCGAATTTCACTGTTTTAAAATAGTGGTATTAAAAAGTATTTACTGAACATCGTGTATAAGTGAGAGATGACTGCAAAACTAAATGTAATGTAATAAACATTATAATAAACATAATTTTCCAATGTTATAGTAATGATTGCTAATATTCTAATATAATAATACAATGTAAATTATAAATATTAAATTTAAATTTACTGACAAAAATAACAAAGGGTACTGTATCATTCAATTGACGACATATCTTTAAATTATCTCGTAAAATATGTATATATAAATATATAAAACATGAAATTGAAATATAACATGAGAAAAGAATAAACAAAAAATCATCTGGAAAAATGTCTTGCACAAAATATCTAATCAAATTTCAGAAACAGTTGTATTATTCGTCTAAGCTTCCATAATGGTGTCCATAGCCAAAGTTGGCAGAAATGTAGTTTCAAGAGTATGAGAGTGGCAGCAATGGTTACAAAAATAAAATTAGTTTTACGCCACACCACACTTTCTAAAATGCACAAATTGACTGTAGATCCGATTACAGAAGAATCCCTTGATGTCGAACTTCAACCTGTTAAGAGGTTGAATTTCGAAAATCTCTGAAATATGTGGTTAACGATTTATTTTAGAAGATTCTTTTATGCTGCCTATCACGCTCCTTGGTAAACCCACTTTTGAGACATGGCGAAATGACATAAAACACACCTTTTTAGACACACCTTTTTAACCCCTTCACATGTTATTTTTCGGAAAATCATTTCTTAGTGGATCCTTATTATGTGTTAAGAATATATATCCAACAGTTCAGTTTTGTTGCTTTAATAGCTTCATCTGTGCGTTGACGAATCAGTCACGGCAAAGACTTTTGTAAATATTATGCTTAATTAAAGATGTTTTATTGGAATCACAATTAAATGC
The DNA here is from genome assembly GCA_963931845.1 of Maratus michaelseni. Classification (NCBI taxonomy): domain Eukaryota; kingdom Metazoa; phylum Arthropoda; class Arachnida; order Araneae; family Salticidae; genus Maratus; species Maratus michaelseni. Next base: position 109,591,531 of record OZ007598.1, on the reverse strand, counting down.
GATCATTAAACCACATATCCCCGCTATGTTTTCCGTTTCACCTCACCAGCTACAGGTTAAGGGAGATGTTTAAAAATATTTCTGTAAATATTAGAAGTGTCAGTTAAATGTTTCGAGTGACATTCTTCGATCCCATTCTTTAGAAATGCTATTGCTTAGGTATTAAGTTATCTGAGAGGAACAGAGATTTTTCTTTCTATTAGTCATTCTTTTCAATTGTCTGTTTCTTATTTGATTTTTTATAAGGAAGAAGAATTTTTTTCCCTCTGTAGAAATAACCTTTAATTAAAGCAATTTCAATCAAAATATAGGAAAATCCCTTTTATACTAAAATTACCTGTGAAAAGTATTTCACATTGTAGTAATAAGAACTGCAATGTAATAAACGTTATAATTTTCAATATAAGAATAATAAATTTCGAAATAATTACATAATGTAAGTCAATAAATATTAATATTTTAAATTACTGGCAAAAAATACAAACTACGCTATGTTTTTTAATATACGACAGAGCTTTAAAATGATGTCTTTAATTTTAAGAAAGGTGTTTTAAAAATAAAATCCTTGACGGCTCGGCCTACAGGCACAGGTAGATTTCAAAGACGCAGACCGTGGGGCGCCTGCTTGTTGGGAATTGCGGAAGAAATGACCTTTTTGCCATGATGCCGCAGTTGGGTTCCATAAGGGACCGGCCACTTCGAAATATAACGTGTTCGCAGGCGGAGCCGGCAGGGATTTTCTTGTTTTTAATTTTTTTTTCTATAAGGGTTGGTCCTATGAAAAACTTGTCAGTATAAAAGTTTTAGATAATAGTAAGAGGATTTATAATAAATTTAAGCGGATTTGATATCTTGTAAATTGAGGAAGTTATGAATTTTTTTCTTCGAAAACCCCCCCTTTTCCCCCATTTTTAATAATATCGAAAATCTGTTATACATAAATTTTCGGCCCTTTTCTTTGAAGTAATAATAACTTTAAACGGATTCGATACGTATCATAATTAAGACGTTATGGGTTTTTTTCTGTTTTCACAAAAAGCCCCTCCATTTCCTCCCCATTGGTTCGATTTTGCCCATTAACGAACTTGACCGAAATTTTATGCCCCTTGATTTTATGTATAAGTTTGGAAGAGATTTGTGCAGAATTATTGCAGTTATCGTGTCCATAACAAAGTGACATATATATATATATATATATATATATATATATATATATATATATATATATATATATATATATATATATATATATAAAGTTTTGAACTGGGGGTGGTTTTGGGTTCTGGGAGTCATGATCGGCGTAGATCTGCAAAAAATTTTTCAAAAATTCCAACTTAGGAGAGAATGTAATAGGTAGTATTTCTTACGAAATCTACCTAAAAAGTGTTATTTTCTGTAAACATGTCATTTGTAAGTTTCGAGTAACATTCTTCAGAGGCATTGTTTACAAACTCTATTGCCTGAGTAAAAATTCTTCAGAGAAGTATTGATTTTTCTTTCTCTCACATTTTTATCAATTATTTTTCTTAGATTCTGAAAATAGCTTTTATTTACAGATTAAAAAAAAAAAAAAAAAAAAAAACATTTTCCGTAAAAGAGATAGAAAAGTTCCTTTTATGGGAAAGTTACCTATAAAGGGGATTTTCTAATGTAATAATAATAAATTTTATGTAATACTCGTAATAATATTCACTAGAAAAAAAATAACTGTGATGATATTTTTAAACTACTCTCTAAGAACAGAAAGTATGCCATTTGTTGATATTGAAAGATAGATTTAACTCCATTTTTTCAGTTTTACTAAAGATGTTTCAAAAAGATATCTATTTCTGTAAAAATTCGACATGTCTCTTGGAAGATTCAATTGAAATTATTTTATCACAATGTTTACGAGTATTATTGCCGCAATAATAAGTCCTCAGAAAAGTATTGAGTTTTTTTTTTCCTTTGACTCAAGTTTGTTTCTTATTTCCTTATTAAAGCAATAAAGCTGATTTATTTTCTGTAGAAATAGCTTTTAATTAAAAATTTTAAAGTAGATTGAAAAGTAAAAATTGTTTTATAAAAAACATGCTAATTAAAATTATATTTATAAGAATTTAATATTTATCTTAAAAATCACGCCTAATTTCACGAGTGCAATGCATGTTGTTCCAAAAACATTCTATTAAAATACGTGAATTAGGCGTGGGACCCATTATAAAAAACTCACTGGTTTTATTTATGCTTGAAAGAAAGCCCGAATTAGTGAATTTATTATAAGAAATAATTTTTATTCAGTGTCTATTTCAGATACGGCTGCAGTAAAGAAAAGAAACATTATTTAAAGCATCAGTTCAGTATTTTCAAATTATTTTCACAATGCATAGTTATAGTTTAATTAATATTAATCCATTAATTGATAATTAAGCTCTGAAAATGAAAAAATATTGTATTCTTATCAGAAACACACTGTACTGTATACCAATGCATAGTACTCCAGCAGATCTGAAAGTGAGCGAAAATAAATTACAAAATTCCATATTTACATAAATGAACCAAATTAATTTAATTAAAACATGTAAATTCGTTTTTTTTTTTCATAACAGAATAGGAATGTCCTTGTTACGACAAACAAACAAACAAACAAATAAACAAACAAACAACAAAAAAAAACCTATGAAAAGGATTTTCCACTGAAATAATGCTAAATGTAATGTAATAGACATAATATTAATAGTACTTTTCCTTTGTAACGGAAGTAATTTAAAACGCATTGATGTAAAATAAATAATAAATAGAGTAAAACATAGGAAAGCGGAATTGGTAGAGAGCAAAACGTAACTGCATTTTAGTCAAATTATCGTATTATCAAGAAAATTTCTGTTATATTAATTCAGTAGGGACGATGAAACTCTTTCGTTTAAGTTCAGATTCCGTTATAGATAGGTTTTCTTGTTATATGTTTTACTGTAGTGTAATTTTATATGCACATCTATGGAATTTTACCACGAAGATTTACACGTTTAATATGATAGCAATGGCAGAATTTCTTCTTAAAAATTAACGTCCTATTATTATACGATCAATTTTATGTGTTCTGAAATGAGAACGCACACTATTTGTGTGACTGTCAGCAATACAAGAAAAGGTTACTGTCGTAGAAGTGTGATTAATTTGCATACTGTCATCGATGTTGTATAATTCTTCACATTAAAACGCCTATAATTTTCTGAGAACGCGTACTTCTGAATAGTAAACTTCACCTTATTGGACATCCTGAGATGGACTTCTCAGAATAAGAGACCATGTCTGTAGAGCATAGATGTCTCCCCGGTACCTTTTATTGATGTCTTAAAAAATACAATTTTCAGCCGGATCTGAATCGGCTGTTGACCGCGACAAGGAGCAAAGTGGCAAATAATAATCAAGTAAGAAAACAAGATGCGGCATTGTGCCAAAATTGCCAGGAATGCTGTAGACCATCTCTTCCGAGGTAAAAACTCGACAATGGGATGAATAGGAACAAGATGATTTACGCGCTAGAGATTAGCTCTCATGCGACAGGGGCACTGTGGTACAGCCAAAACAAGCTCTACTCGCTACAAGAGGCAGTCCCACTCGGTACAGTAAACTGAGGCAGGCCAATTTGCTAGATTGAATAACTGTACGTACAGCGTGTTGGAATTTTAGTTTGATATTGGCGAGAAGTGTTGAGCGCTTTACAATGATGTGTAGCCATTCCTTTGGTGGAGTGGCTGGACGTTTTATATGCCATTTTTTTATGAGTGGAAAGTTATAGTACGGTAGGCTAGGAGTGCTAACATCACAAAACGATTCCTATTTCTGATTACGTCTACTTCTGAATAGTAAACTTTCCCATATGTATTGACAGAATTTCTGCTTTAAAAAAAACAGATTGCTGACAGAAATAGTGGTATTCAAAAGTAGAAGCTACCGAGTTGTGAATATGGCCTTTGAGTCGTAATAACACTGTGCAACATTGAAATTGTATATGAGGTGAAAGTGTACATTTTAGTATTACATTAAGGGGATCCAAGACACATTTTAAAAACATTTTTATCTATTCAGTTAGAATTTTGAGTTTTTTGTGATGGTTAACCATATAATTTGTAAACAAAATCAAATAATAAAACTTCTTATAAAGTTTTTAATAAAATTTAATTAAAAATTTAAAAAAAATGTTGAGTTATTTAAAATCGTTATATCTCGAAATATTGTCCGCCAAATTTCAAACATTTTTCAGTTAATTAAGCAGAAAGATATAATCTTTAATTTTGATTCAGTATTTTATAAATATTAATTTTTCATAAAATTAAAAATATTTAAAGTAAAAAAACAAGAAAACTGATGTAATTTATTTTAAAAAAATCCTATTTTCAAAAGTATATACATTTTTTCAAATTTCCAGAATCAGATTTAAAGTAAAATAACTGAAAAAGGCATGTTACGAGTTTGAACCATTTACCTTTAACGGTTCTTGACTTATAACGATTTATAGACGAGAATTCGCAAATAAAACCTGCCATGCAGAAATATGCAAAAACGTTTCCATGGCAACCGCTACCTGAAAGCTAGATTTTTAAAACAAAACAAAATATATCCTGTTCTAATTAAGATAAAAACATGTTTAATCGGATAAAAACAGAGACTATTTTAAAACAATAAAATATTTTCCAAATTTTGAAGATTTTTGTGTCTCGGACTCTTTAATCTATTGAACACGAATATATCACCATAAAGACCTTTATTCGATCTATTTTTGGAAATACAGATGTGAAAAGTTAAGATTTTTTTTTTCAAATTAATTATTATTTGAAATTAATATTTGAAACAAATATAAAATTTTACTCATAAATTTATCGATAGAAATCAATTTCTAGAAGCTTCAAATAAGCGCATCCAAAAATTCAGATCATGCCATCAAATTGTTTCTAAGTTAAACTTAAAAAAATTTGTTTTGCAACCTTTTTAAAAAGGAATTTAACATTCCCCCTTTGATTACGTGCCAGGATTTGAAACTATTTTTATATTAAACTATAACAATATTTTATATAAATTTATACTAAATTATCTCAAATTTTATAGTAACTTAGCACAATTTACACTATAAAAACAACATTTTCAAAACTTCGCAAACAGTGTTCAAATCTGAGTATGTCGCATTGTCAAAATGGCTCCGAATCAAAATTACTCAAGTTTGAAACATGTATTTACTCATTTCTGAAAATATGCACACACTCAAGAGTAAAACATCATATGCTCCTATTTGAGTATGTCCATGTTTCAAAAATGAGTATGAACTGACTTTTATGTGCTCATTTTTGAGTATGTCCATGTTTCAAAAATGAGTTTGAAATGATCCTAATCATTTTTGAGTATGTCCATGTTTCAAAATGAGTATGAACTGATTTCTATGTGCTCAGTTTTGAGTATGTCCATGTTTCAATATTCTGAGTAATTCTGGAATTTCCGAATTGAAAGCATTGGGTTATGATATTTGAAACAAAACGTTGCATAACAAAATGAAAACATCGATTTACTCAGATTTGAGTCATTTTTCTCAGTGCACAAAAATATTTCTCTTTGGTAGATTTCGCTTGAAAATATCCTTGTGTACGCGTATGGCAAAGATTAGTTTTCAGAAAATGGTGTGGACAAAATAAAAAACAGTCCACTGGGACGTATATTTTTATGCCCGTAATCAAAGTGTTTAACAGTTCCACATTTTACCTAATCATAATTCCTGAACTACTTCGTCGAATGACTTCCCGTTTGGTGTCCGAAGATAACATTTACCGAAGAATCTAAATATGATGTTGAAGTTGGTTCTTAATATTGAAAATTTTAAAGTTTGCAACAATTTCAATATGGAGACGCACCCCAAGCTTATTTATTTAAACATAAACTGAAGAAAAACATAATTCTCAACCGAATGGTTATTTAATTTTTCACTGCGACAATTTAATGATTAAAAATGCATATATTCGCTCTGTGTCATTTCAATTATATCCGGATTATGTTATTATTTTTGATAAATTCATTTGCATACAACTGTTGCCGATTGGTTTTATTCACTAAGATGCCTATTGTAATGTACGCTATATACGCAATATATTGGGCGATAGAGATATTAATAAATATATGTAGCTGTATATTTCAAAAAAGAAAGAAAGAAAAATGCAGCCAGTTCAGCTTTTTTATGGTCATATTCTTGTTAAGCATACCCGAATTTGTTAAGAATTAAGTATTTTTATATCAGAAACGTTAACGTCATCAATGTTTGTTACACAGTGTATATGAACGCTGGTTTTCAGAATAACTTTTGGTTCAACCACGTAACTCTGCATGATAAAACTAGAGAGCTTCCAGATTCTAAATATAAAAAGTAAGGAAAATACTAATTAAAAAATCCTTCCGGCCTGTACTCGGAGGAAAAGGTAGCTTTCCTAGTCGAAGTTTTTAAAAATTCAACACATTTTACTCAAAGACCCGAAGCTAAAATGCTTGGAACCCGATTATAGAAGATGTAATCCCTGTTTTCGTTAATACTAAATTTGAATACGAATTTCAGCATGAGAGTTACGGCATAGCAAAAATAAAAAAAATGTTTCAAAAATTCAGCCACTCTAGAATTTAAAACTGCCATATCTCAGCCCTTTTTCAAGATAAAGCCAAAACAAAAAATGTTCTGGAATCCTTGCATCACGATCTAAAACTTAACGGAAACAACTTTTTCAATTTATAATGTTTTATACATATTTATGATTTTTTAATAAATTAAGAAAATTTAACTTACCGCCATTTGAAACAAGATTGTGAATAAAGCTGGCGAACGAACTCGGTCGCGACCTTAATATGTTCTGTACTCATGATCAGTCACATTTATATCGGTTCATAAATACGAGAGTTACAGCATAACAAATATCAGATTGTTTCAAAATCTCAGCCACCCATAACATTCAAGCTGCCATATCTCACCCATTTTTTAAGATACAGCCAAAACAAAACATGTTCCAGAATCCTTGTATCACGTTCTAACACTTAATATAAACATGTTTTGTAATTTATAAATTTTCGTACATCTTTTTGAATTTTGAATTTTTTTAAATTTTTTAACTGGCCGCCATTTTAATATTAAATAAATAAGAGAATTACAGCATGACATACGTCAGATATATATATATATATATATATATATATATATATATATATATATATATATCAACATTGAATCAACATTTGAACGGAGGGTGGTTTGTGGTTCTGGGGGTCATGATCGCTGAAACTATACCAACATTTTTTGGAATTGCTTTTCTCCGAACGACTGCAATAGGTAGCTTTTTCTAATGAAAGCTGTGATAAAAGCTACCTAAAAGTTATTAAATTTTAAAATCATTGACCATCCTATATTGTTACCGAATGAATTAGAAGTCCTCAGATAAGTATGGATTATACCTAAAATATTCATTTCTTAAATTTTATTTATTTGAATTTGTTAGAGCCAGAAGATTTTTTTTCTTCAGAAACAGTATTTATCTAATCATTTTAATAGAAATTTTGATGGAAAAAATAGCTGTAAAATGGATTATCTAATTAAAAGAATTCACTTCGATTATTTATCACTAAATCTCAGTAAGATTAAAACGTATGTTAAAATCTTTTGCAAGTTGCTCTATTTTAAGTTTCTGTCATATATTTAAAAGCAATTTAAACCTTATACTATACTGAAGAGTAGAACGGATTTTTTTAAATCAATACCTTAAAAAAACTTATGTATAAAATACCAGCATTTTAGTTAAAAGATAATGTTTTTTATGCTAAAGAATATACAAATGAAAGTATATTTTAAGAATAATACAAAAAAATATTTATTAATAATTTTCTGAAACAGTTAATTGGAATCCAGTTAAAATAACTTTATTTTGAAGTATCTATCTTTAATAGGAAAAAGAAACAATCTTATTTATCACTAAATCTCAGTAAGATTAGAAGGTATGTTATAATCTTTTGCAAGTTGCTCTATTTTTGCTTTCTGTCTTATATTTAAAAGCAATTTAAACTTTATACTATACTCAAGAGTAGAAAGGATTTTTTTTAAAAATAAATACCTTAAATAAACTTATGTATTAAAGACCAGAATTTTAATTAAAATTCAATGTTTTTAAAGTTAAAGAATATACAAATGAAAGTATATTTTTAGAATAATGCAAAAAAATATTTATTCATAATTTTCTGAAAGAGTTAATTGGAACCTAATTTAAATAACTTTATCTTGAAGTGTTTATCTTTAATAGGAAAAAGAAACAATCTTTGTTATTTGATAACGGTAGATTAATAGTTTGATTGAGAAAGAAATGTAGTTAATTACCGTACGTAATTTGGACAAAAGACCTATAAAGGCTATAATGCTCTTGTCTTTCAGCTTTTAAATTAACTTTTAATCACATATAGAAAGTTAAAGTTAAACACTTTAAAAGAGATATCTCTGTCTAAAATTTCCGTTCGGTTTATTTAAAGATCGTCCAATTCAAGTGACGTTCTTCGATCGCCGTTGTTTACAAATACTGCTGCTGAAATGCTTGAAAGTCTCAAGGGAAAAATTCTTTTTCCGATCTTTTACTTAGTCTTTTCCCAGCAATATGTCTCTTTATTCGTCATTTGTCAAAGTTAAAAGATTTTCGTATTTACTGGAGAAGCAATTCTCTTCTAACGATAGAGAATATTATATTTAAAATTATCTTGCAACTATATGGAAAACCCTGTGCTGTTAAAAAAGTAATTAGAAGCCTTTAAATACAAAATGTTTATCCCTTGGTCATAAATGTTTGTTTCATAAATTACATTTTATTTCTCCTGCTGATTTGTTCAAGACTTGACTCTGTTTTATTTTCTCCAGATAAAGTGTTTATCTAATTATTTGAGCAACAGTTTTGATGAGAAAAATTACTTATAAGAGACATATTGCATTTAAAAAAATAACTACATGTTTTATGACTAAATGTGAAAGCTTTAAAATCATGCTAGTAAAGTTTGAAAATTGTACTGTTTACCATTTAACAGCGATTTTGACTTAATTGGTATTCAAATTTGAAACTGATATGTTCTGAAATAATTATTTTAAAAAAGCATCTTTATTAAAAATCGCAGTTTGGATTAAAATATTTTTATGTAAAGGTGTATAAACAAGGCTAAAATCATAATCCACAAACAGTCTACAATACTTAAAATGCAAACTCGAACGAGTAAGGCCGATTGTAGCTTTTCTGAACATGCGCAGTTACCATTTTAGGGTGCTTTTCTGTCTCTAAACGGACTGGAAAACCAGTTTTGAAGTTCCTTCGTTTCAAAGAAAAGTTGATCGATTGACGACAGGGCCGAGTGGTCTAATTCGCTAGAAAGAGGAATTCACGATTTATTTATTATCAATATCTTGAAAACGTGAGATTAAAAAGCAAAATTCGTGGATCTTGAGCATGATGACTTCAGACTTTCAAAATCACAAATGCTCAGTTGTAACACATGGGCTGAAAAGTTCCCTTTCTGGCACACAGATGGCGTTGCAATCGCCAAACAGATATTTTTTTTAGTAAATACTAACCTTTAAAAGGTAGCAGAAAAAATGTCATTTCGATCCGCCGTGTGGATAAAACGTTAGAGTGGTTTTAGTTGAACGACTTTGTTGATAAACAAAATAATGGATAAACAAGAATTTCAAGAATTGTTATTTGATGGGAAAAAACACCGTTCAAACAGAAGCTTGGTTTGAAAAGCGTTATCCGGAAATTGCACCAGGTAAATCATCCATTATTGACAGGTTTGCTGAATTTAAACGTGGTCGTACGGACACCAGTGATTTACCACGCAAAAGAGGTGAATACTCCGGAAAACATAAAAAAAGTCCACAAAATCGTTTTGGGTAACCGCAAAGTGAAGTTGCAGGAGATAGCTCCGACTCTGAAGATATCCCCGGAACGTGTAGGTTTTATTTTGAATGAACATTTGTCTATGAAAAAGCTATTGTCAAAGTGGGTGCCGCGCGTGTTAACTTCTGACCAAAAACAACAACGAGTCGATGATTCTGAGCAGTGTTTTGAGTTTTTTGGTTATAAAATTATGTTATTTATTATAAAATTATTATTATTAAATTATTATTATTATTTATTTATTAAATTATTATTATTATTTATTTATTAAATTATTATTATTATTATTATTATTATTATTATTATTAAATTATTATTATTTATTATTAAAGTTATGTTATTTATTAAAGTTTTAAAGTTTTAAAGTTATAAAGTTACGTTAAAAAGTTGTGTTTTCTTTATTAGACCGGGAACTTATCAGTCCATGTGTTATATTTTCCATCATTCATGAAGCATTGACCGAAATGCGGTTAATAAAGTAATTGGCTGTGTTAGGCCTAATTGGAACATTCTGCAAATATTGTGCAAATTACGATTTCTAACTGCTTATCTTGATATTTTTGAAAGGCTAAGTATAGTGGAATGTAAAGTTCTGCTTCTCCAATAATTAAATAATTTCAGTTTGTATAATTTCATTATCTTTTAATTATTTAAACACTATCCACAAATCTGCATTTTACATATCACCTTAATACACACATACATATATAATAATTTATGTATATACATATAAAACTGTGGTGCCATCTATTAGAAATGTAATGTGGTTTAATGTTTATATTTAAGAAAACTAATAAAATTTTAACATAAAAAATTTATTTCTAAAACTTGGGGAAAAAACTTGGATTTGCTTTTTAATTGGATCTGAAAATTTAATTCTCTGTAAAATATTCTGTTGCCTGTATCCGTGTAATGAGAGTTAGTATGCGACGAATCACCAGCCCGGTTATGAAATAAGAAGATTTTATTACTTTAAATATTACTCATAAACAGGGTTTTACAAATTTGATAAAATCTCGTAACCAGTAAAATATTCTAGTCATCATTAATTTTCAAATACAAGATACGTTTTTTTGATGCATTAATTGAAAAAAAAATAAGAAGAAGCATAACTTAAAATTATTAGTTTACATGATTTAGAAAAGTAATATAAACTAAGTTTTCTAATAAAATTTATCAAAATTATATATCTCTGAAAAAAAAAAGAATAAACAAGTGGGTAAGTGTGATCGAAGATCGCACAAAGGGTTTCGTTTAATATTCCTTTTAAAACACTTTATCCTTTCTTTAATAAATCCAAATAAATATAATTTAGCGACAACAACAAAAAAAAAGTCATGTTTTTTATAAAGTAAAAATTTACCGGTCTTCCGTTTTTTCGAAAATCTAAACCAGCCGGCTAGCGGGCGAAACCCGATATTATATTCTGTCATAATAATATACGTCATACGGACTAAATGCGATATTTAAAAAATATATAATTTCAAAATTAAACATGTTGGGCGCCTTCAAAATGTTAAAATATGCGAATATTTCCATAATCGGGTTTTTATCATGATTCAATACATTCCTCAAACTCATATATATGTACTATTCTCTATTATTCATATTGATACTCGCTTTGTATTATTCTCAAACGTTTGAAAAATTCGTTAAACTTCCAATAGGACGTCAGATTTTCTTTTTAATTCTCTAATGACGTGATATTAGTCTGCTTTGTGTACATCCACATACTCATACTCCTTGTATTATTGAGAAATCTTAGACATTTTCAGTTTTATTTACCACTATGACGTCAATCAATTTTATTTCATATTTATCTTTTTTGAGATTGATGAAACTTTTTATTTCATTTTCATTTTTCACGTGAAAATCGTCTGATTATTGTAGAAAGAATTTCATTGTGGATTTTAAATTTTTGGCATCTGCTATAACGAAAAATCTTTAAATTTAATAGAAAAAGGGTATTAGAATTTTGGTTTTTTATCTCTATTTCTTAAAATAATACGAATTTTTTTAATTTTTATATTTTCAGCTCTTCACAGTTGATATTCTGATTTATACAAGAAGTTTCAACTCTGTAAGTTACATAGTTTTGGAGAATGGCTCTGTGACAGACAGACAACGGAGCGGGAGCAATAGGATTTCGTGAGATGAACGAAACCATAATAAAAAATACTGTAAAGGTGTGAATTAACCGGCATGTTCGAGAAATACTGATTGCCGAATGCTTTAAATGTCCGGATAGTTGAGTGCTGCAAAATCTATATCTGATAAAATAGTAAAACAATAATAGTAAAAAAAATTGCCTATTTTCTCTTCGAAGTCAGTAAAATAATAATTTTTTTAATTTTAAAATTAGCATTTTATGAACTTATTTTTACAAAACTAATAAAAAAAAGCTAAAAATATTTTTGTTTGAATATAATTTCTATATTTCTTAATATTTTGTAATTTTGCAGCATCTATAATGAAACATCTCATAAGAATTACAAAGGGAGAGAAAAAGGCAGTTTGTGTCCTTTTATAAGTCAGTTTTGTGCAAGCAAAATTTGCCATATAATGTGGTCGCCAGATCAAAAAACTTGGTCGCAAGTGACGACCTGGCGACCGCATTTGTCAAGCCCTGCTCATAAATATTTTGAAAACATTTCTGACACTTTAATGACGCCATGAGCCGTCTTTCTGTGGATCATGTAAGTTCTTTACCGTCAAGTTTTGACAGGTACTATCTAGAAATAATATAATAAAATCTGTTGTTAACGTTAAACTAAAGACATAAATAGTGCTTAAAGTGATAAAAACATTACACAAAAAGGCCTAAAATGCCATTTTAATGTAACGATGACATGTTTCGTACACTCAAAAGCCGACTTCAAAAGGCGAATGATAAACAAACTATTTTCGTAAATATTTTAAAATGATAAACACAAAACACGAGACTACATGTATAATAAAAGCAGGTGCTTATAATTGTTAAACTGTAAACGTGAAAATTATTATTTTACTTATTGCTTTTTTAATTTGTAAATCAATAAGAACTAGTCGGATGTGTCAATCCCAAAACTTTCTTCTATCTCCCACAGGTTTCGCATACACTAAAAAGAATCAGCACCAATTTATATCAAGGTCTAACTGAAACTCAAGTTTTATTAAATTCCGTACATTAGTTCTTAAGATATGACTATTGCTAAAATCGTGTAAATCCTGCAAAATGCAGCATAGCAGTGCCACTTTTTGGGAGATTTAGATCAAAACCTAATCAATAACAAGTTATGTCAACGTCTAACTGAATCTGAAGTTTGATGAAAATCCGTGCATTAGTTCTTGAGATATAGTTATCGTGTTAATAAAGAAAAAATAGCATAGCAGTGCCACCTGCTGGGCTATTTAGACCAAAGCGTAAGCAGCATCTATTCATGTCATGATCTAACAGAATCTGAAGTTTGATGAAATTCCATGCATTAGTTCTTGAGATATAGCTATCATGAAAATCATGAGAAAAGTGGTATAGCAGCGCCACCTGTAGGGATATCTACGCCAAAACGTAATCAGCGTCTATTTATGTCAAGGTCTAACTGAATCTGAAGTTTGATGAAAATGAGTGCATTAGTTCTTGAGATATAGCTATTGGGGAAATTCCGAAAAATACCGCATAGCAGCGCCATCTGTTGGGCGATTTTCATCAAAAACTAATCAGCACCAATTTATATCAGGGACTAACTGAATATAAGTTTTATTAAATATCGTGCATTAGTTCTTGAGATAGAGCGCCCACAAAATTTGTGTCACAGACAGACAGGCAGACAGACTCACAGACTCACAGACAGACATTTTTTAAAAACAGTCAAATCGTGTTCAGGACCTTCTAAAACGTATAAATCAGTCGAAAACCGGAAGTCGAAAATTTTCATGAATCCAATACTTTCTTCTTGTAAAGATAGAAGAAAGTAAAAAGAAGAAAATCTTCAATGAATAAATTTCGAACCTATCAACTTTACAATATTTCCCTGCATTATTTGAAAAATTAAAATATACACAGCAAATTCAGTATCTGCCTTATCTCAAAACCTTCCATAAAATTAAAAAAACATAGTATATAGGAAAATAGATCCAATAGAACCTGATTAACTTTCCGGTGTTTATGAAATCCCATTTACCAGGGCAGACGGAACATTACAGTGTTATATAGGATTGACAAACAGAAAATTTAAAACGTGAATAAAAGAACATATGAAAGATATCAAATAAGACACAAGAACTACAGCTTTTGCCAGACTACATAGGATAGAGCTTTTGTAAATTGATTTCAAGAATAGTAAAATAACTTTTCCATCAAGAGTTTATTTCCCATCCATTATCCATGAATCAATAGAAATATTTTTGAGAAACGAGAACATATGCAATGAATCAGTCTTTTTTGAATTACCTAAAATTTGGCACGAGTGATTTAAAAATTACAAAAGCAATAAGTAAAATAATAATTTTCACGTTTACAATTTGACCATTTTAAGCAGTTGCTTTCATTATACACGTGGTTTCGAGTTTTGTGTATATCATTTTCAGAAACTTCGCGAAAATAGTTTATTTATCATTTTCGATCTTGAAGATGTCACTGTTTGAGTGTACGAAACATGTCAGCGTTATATTAAAAGGTATTTTAAGCCTTTTTGTGTAATATTTTTATTACTTTAAGCATTATTTACATCTTTAGTTTAAGGTATTAATCTAGTTGATTATAATTTACAGTGTATTTGAACAGTATAATTGGAACCCATTATAAATTACTTTATCTTTGAGAATTTTTTCTTAATTAAAAAAAAATGATTACAATCTTTGTTATTTGAAATATATATATATATATATATATATATATACAGGGAAGATAAATAAATTTGAATGAGAGAGAAATATGTAATTAATTGACCTAAGTATAAAGTCCTAAAAGGCAATAATGCTTTTGTTTTGCTAGTTTTAAATTAGAATTTAAGTCAAGTGTATAAATTTAAGGAAAAAATAAGTGATAACTTTCATTAAACTTTGATTCGCTTTCCTTAAAAAATGTGGTATTCAATTGAAATCCTTCGATCACGATTGTTTACAAATACAGTTTTCAAGGAAGTTTCTTTTTCGATCTCTTAGTCAGTACTCAGCAATATTCTATCTCTTATTTTATCATTTGTTAAATTTAAAAGACTGTCGTACTTGTTGGTGAACCAGCCCCCTTTTATTGATAGAGAATATTTCTCTTGTTTAAGTTACAGCAAGTACGAGAAATTTTCGAAAAGTAGAAATACAATGCCGCTCACTCATTCAAAAAATCTTTACTTGATAAAATGTTGAATACAGTTTACTTAGTGGTATATGACTTATTTTTCGACATAGTTGCCGTCATTTTCCAAGCATTTGTTAAGTCTGGGTACAAGCTTTTGTATACCACAGTCATTGAAGTTTAAAGCCGGTTGACGAAACCACATTTTAACTCAATTTTTATCTCATCATCGTCATGGAAGTTTTGCTCTTCAAGATGTTTCTTCAGGTAAAGTAATAAGTGATAGTCGCTGGGTGCAAGATCCAGAGATCACAGATGGCCTACCTGTTCTGCATTCTTCATGAACATTGGTCCGATCTCCAGAGAAAGCACAAGACCATTTCGTTAAATTTTCTCAATTTGTAATGTTCCCATAGATGAAAACAATTTCTTTGTGAATATCTGCTGGACGCTCACCTTTTGCATGAAGAAAACGTATGACGGAACGTATTTCACATTTGTCGGGATTCTGTATTGACGCAGCCATTATAAACATGTGCTACATGAAACAGACTCAACGTACAAATAACGAAAGAGTGCGAGGGAGAGATCAAATGTTTAAGGTTACAATATGTGTTGCCAACGCGCTCGTTAAAACTTTTCTTTCCTGCTGTCTATGGTGTATCTTTATTTTTTGAGAACACCTAGTACAAATAACCTGAAACAGGTGTTGAAATAGGATTCAAAATTTGAAGCAATATTTTAAAAGGGTATTTCATGAAATATTTAAATCTGATATAGCCAGTAATACAAGCAAACTTTAGCAGTATATATTAAGATAATACTTAAATAATTAACTTGTTAGTAACAGTTATGAAACTGTTCTATGTTAGAAAAAATTGCAGCCTATTTATATCATTAATGCATTAATTTTGGGAAATATCTTCCATAAAGGAGGATGTATTTTCGTAATATTTTTTGTTTATTATTTTTAACAAACTTAAAGCAATTTGTAATACCAACCCACGATTTAGTCCTCAACAGATTAAATAGAAGCATGTTTGTTATATTGCAGTTTTCAATAAAAAACAGACAAAACAAGTCGGATGTGCCAATCCCGAAACTTTCTTCTATCTCATACATGTTAATACTTTAAAATGCTTTTTTTTAATTATGTATTTTAGAATTCAAAAATGCAGCACAGCAGCGTCAGCTGTTCTATGATTTATGCGAAAACCTAATCAGCTACCAAATCAAAACCTAACTTATGTCAAATTCTAAAAGAATATGAAGTTTGATGAGATTGTGTGCATTTAATCTGGCAAAAATCGTGTAAATCCGGAAAAATGCAGATTAGTTGAGCCACCTATTAGGCTATTTACACCAAAACCAAATCAGCAACAACTTATGTTAACGCGTCTAACTGAATCAGAAGATTGATGGAAATCCGTGTATTAGTTCTTAAAATAGAGCTATTGCGGATATCTTGCAAAATACAGCATAGCTGCGCCATCTGTTGGGAGATTTATACTAAACATAATAAGCAACAACTTATGTAAACATCTAACTGAATTTAAAGTTTTATTATATACCGTATACTACTTGTTGAGATATAACTAAGACTATCGCTACAATCGTGTAATCCTGAAAAATGCAGCATAGGATCGCCACCTGTTGGGAGATTTACACCAAATCCTAATGAGAAACAACTTAATTCAACGTCTAACTGAAATTGAAGTTTGATGAAAATAGGCGCATATTATTCTTGAGATAGAGCTATTACGGAAATCATGAATAATGCAGCATAGCAGCGCCACCTGTTGGGTGATTCACACAAAACCCTAATCAGCAGCAACTTATCTCAACGTCTAACTGAATCTAAAGTTTTATTGCATTCCGTGCATTAGTTCTTAAAAAAGAATATCCACAAAACTTTTGTCACATACAGACAGACTCATATACAGACATTTTCTAAAAACAGTCAAATCGTGTTCAGGACCTTCTAAAATGTATAAATCTGTCGAAAACCGGAAATCGAAAATTTTCACAAATCCAATACTTTCTTCTTGTAAAGATATAATATAGTAATAATTAAAAAAATGTATATTTAAAATAACAAAGGAAAAGCGTTATCTTTAATTAAAAAAAAATCACAATGTTTGAAACAAAGTAACGTGAATAGAAACTTTCTTATTTTGATGTTTTTACATGAAGATTACAGTCACGTTCTCAGTTTAAAGAAAAAATTCTTAAACGAAATACGTTTATCGGAACATGCTTTCATTTTACAAAAGGTTTAGGTGTTTCGAATGACATTCTTCTATGGCATTGTTTGCAAATACTGTTCTATGTGATTAGAATTCCCCAGATACATAGTATATATTTTTTCTGTATCTAACTATCTCATTTCCTTTCATTCTCCAATTTGCTCGTTTGTTAAAACCAAAATTTTTTTTGTTTTTCGTAGCGTAATCTCGTTTTCTGTTTGAAAGTTTTTAAATGTTTTGTTAAAAAGAGAAAAAAGTTATTGTTAAGAAAACAATAAATTTACTAATCTTTGAAATTGTAATTATTATAATATGTTTATTATTAAACAATAAAACTCACTTGGCGCGATAATAATGAAAATTTAAAATCAACTTATTATACGTCAAAGTATACACACTGTTGAAAACTGGATCTGTGGGGTTTCTTAGACTTTTTTGACGTTGTTTTTTAACTTCATGCTTCTGTTATTTATTATGAAAGTCATGAAATTGGAATAACACTTTTGGCTTTTAATGTTTAAATAATTGTATTAAGGAAATGTGGTGTTAAATACCTATCTTATACGTAGTAGTTTGTGGACATATTTTAAGATTTTAAAGATACCCAGCTTTAATTTTCAAATTTTTAAAAGATATTTTTTAAAGTCTGTCTTATTATTATTTTTTTAAATATATTGTTTTGTCTTTTGTAGCATACCTTATTTTGTATTTGAAAATCTTAATGGCAAGATCTCCAAAATGAAAACTGGCTGCTTTTATAACTGTTTTAAATACTTTAAAATTAATAATGAGGATTTAAGTGCGCATTTTTTAATTAAAAAATGTACTCTCAGTTATATCACAAAGGTAATTTTACATTTCGTTTTCTTGATATAATTGTAGGATTCTATTTCATAATCTTAGAATTATGTAAATATCCACTTGACTTAAGATTATAAATCACTGTTTCGCTCTTATTTAAGTTTATGTAATCTTTATTCCTTATTAAAATAAACAATACGATGATGAGATCACAATATTTCATACCTAGGGATAACATAACATTTTCGTAAACATAAGTAAGAATTCATCTATAATTCTAATTTAAATCCTTTATTTGACATATCAGATTTCAAACCTTCATATTGCAGTACAAATCTATAGAACACCTATTTCTCTCACTTTCTGTTTAAAATTCCCTTTTCACGAGCTCATTTTAAAGTTGCGATAATGTGTAACTATTAATTAAACACTTGAGTCTGTTATCTTGTATAGTTGTGGATATTAATTTACAGATGGGTATTATTTATTATTTCAATCACACAGAATTATTAATAAAATACTAAAAAACAGCATTATTTTTATTTTATGAGTTTTAAATTTGAAAAGAAATATCTGTAAATGTATGGTAATAAAAAAACATTAAAATTAGTAAATTCATTGTTTGTGAAGATATTATTAATTATTAAAGCACATACATACAATATGTCTGTTCACTTTATTTATAATTTAATAACATTTTAATACAGACAATTAAATACACAATCGTGTATTTAATCCTGTATTAAATACAAAATCGTGTATCGACCTTCAGTGTAAAGTACTGCTGCTCTGCCACTTAGGACCCGCACGTTACGCTGAAGGTTTCAGGTTCGTATCCTGGGCCCGGTCAATTTTTAACTCATGTTGGGTTAGTTTATTTAATTGTCTATATTAAAATGTTTTCCCGTGCGTGCTCTTAGAATTAGGCTGAAAGAACGCCAAAATTATGTTAAAAAGCAGGAGTGTAAGAAATCTACAATATCTAAACATTGTTGGGATTCCAACCACAGGTTGAATTATTCAGAAGATAAAATTATCCAAAAATATAATTCAGTTATAGATCTCGACTTTTACGAGGCTTACTTTATTCACAAACATAGTTCATCCTTGGTGAATGATATGACCAGCACCACTTTTCTCTCGCACGTGTGGAGGGATCCTGCGCAGTGAGTTCTTTTTTCAGTTATTTCAGGTTAACTACGTCACTTCTTTGGTATATATAAACTCTTGCTTTAGAATTTTCATTCAAGCCAGTACTCGGGGCTGTAACCGAGGGGTTCTTTGAACCCATTTTTATCCTTTTTTTTTCTCGCACTGAGAAAGGGGATCGGTGCATCCTTGAAACTGCCGTATGTGGTTTTTTGTGCCAATTTTCATGTTTGTGCGTTACAACGTTGTTGTTGGTTTTGCTTTATGAATTAAAATTCGCACAAAGTATTTGATCTATGCTTATTAAAATGTTATTAAATTATAGATTATTAGTTATTTAACAAAAGTGTTATTAAAAACCTTTCAAACAACAAATGTGACAACGCTACAGAATACAAAACTGTGTTTTATATCTTTAACAAACGCGAAAATACGAGACAGATTTGAAAGGAATTGCATCGTTAGAGACAGGAAAAAAAGGATTCCCCTAAAGAATTCTAATTACCTCTTGCAGCATTATTTGTAAACAATGCGACAGAACATAAACTTTTAGTAAAATGAAAGAATGTTTGCAAAAATATGTCACTTGCAAAGCATTTTTCTTTAAAATTCGGACGTGACTTTAATGGTAATTCAAGAACATAAAAAAGGAGTCTGTCATTCATTTTTATCTTTTATATAAATGCTCTAAAATTAAAAGCATATTTCTTTGTTTAAATACATATTTTTTAAATGTGTATCTGTATAATGTTAATAAAGTTTGTGTAAGTTAAAACATTTTCCAATAATTATCTGTAAATTTATGCTAATTATAATTTTAAAAATAAGAAAATTCTTAAACTGGTTATTTAAAACCTTTCTAACAGAAAATTAGATTATTTTATAGAATTCAAATGAAATATTTTGGACTTAGCAAATTATCTAATAAAAACAAATATCGAAGAAAGAGATAATAAGAGGGAGACAAAAACGTTTCTCTTTGCTATTCTTACCGCTTCCGGGAGCGGACGTGATAGAATTCTAATTGAAAGTTCTGAAACTTTGACTAAAATAAATTAATATTTAGATAAAGATATCTCTTTTAAACCATTTTTCTTCAAAGCGTGATTTCAAAATTAATTTAAAAGTACTAATAGCGGAAAGCTAATAAATATTATAATTTTTAAAACCTTTACACGGGGGCTTGGACAGCATCTGTTCGAAAATACATGCAAACTTGGACAAATGCTGTCCCAGCCCCCGTGTAGGCGGCAAAAACTTAATGTCGTGTATATAACACAGCGTATAATAAGTATACAGTTTGTTATTGTTAAATATTATCCACAATATATTTGAGAGAAGGGTGATATTATTCCAAATATTATTTTCTAAGAATAATTATAAATAAATAACCAACTGAAAGTATGTTTTATGTGCTTTAAATTTGATTATAATCATACTAAATATACCATTCTAAAAATTAGAAAGTAGATTATTCGCTTCAAATAGATTTCTTTTTTTAAAGAACCTATTTTCTAATTTACTTACTTATTTGCCTTTCAAAAACAAAATGAGACGACGCTAGAAAATACAAAACACTGTTTTGGCTTTAACAAACGAGCATGTGCGAGACAGGTTTAAAAGAAATCAGGTTGTTAGTGACAGAATTTTTTTTTATTTATCTGGAGAATTCTTATAACCTCAGGAAGAAAACTGTCAAAAACTTTGTAGTAAGTTGACCATCTTTTGGTGCTGAAATCATAACATGGTGAAATATTGTTCCAATATTTGGAGGTACAGTTAAATCATATCTCCAAATGTTGCTATGAGATTTTGCCATCGTATGGTTACAGCTACTGCAGCCAGAAAAAGGAATCGATTAATACTACAAAACATGTTTTGTTGAGTACATTTTGGTTGTTTTAGCAAAATTCAAGTAAAATTGAACCATTTTACTTGAATTAACAAAACATTTTTTGCTGACGATACAAACATTTTTTTTGGAATTTCAAAAAAAAATTCCATTGACATATATTTAAACAAAATTTTTGTTTAAATATAAGTAAATGGAAATTTTGTTTGAATCAACATTTTTTTTTTTTTTTTTTTTTTTTTTTGTAAATCCAAAAAAAAAATTTGTATCGTCAGCAAAAAATGTTTTGTTAATTCAAGTAAAATGATTCAATTTTACTGGAATTTTGCTAAAACAACCAAAATGTACTCAACAAAACATGTTTTGTAGTTTTAATCAATTCCTTTTTCTGGGTGTCTACACAACAAACTACAGCAACAAAAGTTTTTTCAACATACCACACAATTTTTAACTGTTATATTTGTAAACAGTGCGATAGAAAAAATGTCATTAGAATCCCTTAAGTTTTTAGTAAAATGACAGAATGTTTACACAAAGATGTCCCATCCAAAGCAATTTCTTTATATTACAGACGTGACTTATTCAAAAACCTCAAAGAAAGACATTGTCATACTCTAAACGCTAAAAAAAATAAATGCATGTCTGTGTAGTTAAATACGTTTTTTTAGAATGTGTCTTTTTTCAATGCTTAAAAAGTCTACATGAGTTGAGTAATTTTATATTTCGTTTCCCGAATAAATTTTTATAGTGTAAGTTAAAAAAAAATATAATAATTTTCTGCATACATTTTTTAGAATGTGTATTTTTATAATGCTTAAAACTCTAAGTGAGATAAGTGATTTTATATTTTGTTTCCCGAATAAATGTTTTATAGCGTAGGTTAAAAAAAATTATAATAATTTTCGCATATTTTTTTATAATTACAATTCTGAAAATTAGAAAATATATTGTTCCCTAAGCTATGATTTGTTTTAAAACGAAGTTGTTATTCAAAACCCTTCTAAAAGAAAACGAGAATATGCTACATATATCAAAAGAATATTTTAGGCATAGCAAACAACCCAATAGAATACGTGTTCCAAAGAAACTAGACAGTTTAAGATACAGAGAAAAAAACATTCTCTTTGGAATTCTTATCATTTCTAGCACCCGTGTTTCTAAAAAATGCGATAAAAGAATTCAATTTGAAGTCCTCAAACTTTTATTCAAATGAAACAATGTTTACAAAAAGATAACTCATTTAAACCATTTCTCTTTGAAGCGTGATTTCAAAATTAATTTAAAATTTACCATTACCATAAAATTGCTGTATTTTTATATTTATTTAGCATCTGAAAATTCAAGCCGTGTAGTTAAATAGCATTTTATTGTTAGTAATTATTGTCGATAGACTGTCTGCCAGGTGGTCTATTTAAAATTTTATTTTCTTAATAGTATTGTAAATAATTAAAAATACGAAAGTAATTCTTACGCGTTTTAAATTTTCTTATAATTGCATTGTATTTACTATTGTATAAATTAGAAAACCTATTGTTTTCTATGCAGAGGTTTGATTTTTAACAAAACATTGAAAACCTTTCAAACAGAAACCGAAATAACGCTAAAAAAAATGTTTTGACTTTCACAAACGTTTAAGACACGTTTAAAAAAAATGACATAGTTAAAGACAGAAAAAATGCATTTCTTTGTTGAATTTTAATCTATATTTTTTTAACATATGAAAATTAATGCTGTAGACATAGCTACAACTTTTTAGTTACTACTAAAATTTAATAGAAAAATTTAACTTATTTAATAGCCGAAATCGGTTAATTATTAACATAAATTTTCTATTAAATTTTAGTGGTAAGAAACTAGCTTAAACGTTGGCAGTCATACGTGTAGTTAAATAGTATTTTCCTACTTTCAAAAAATTGTCCGTAGAATGTTTGTGAAATGGGCTATTCTAAATTTTATTTTATTTGTAATATTATTGTAAATAAATAAAAATATGAAACCAATTTTTATTAGTTTAAAACTTTTTTATAATCACATTATATTTACAATTGTGTAAATTAGGAAACCTATTGCTTTCTAATCAGAGTTTTGTTTTTTAATAAAACCTTTCAAACTGAAAACGAGCTAACGCTAAAGAAAACAAAACAATGTTTTGTTTGTTACAAACGCGTAAGTACGAGAGAGATTTGACAGAAATTAGATGGTTAAAGAAAGAAAAAATGCTTTTCTCTGTTGAATATTACTCATCTCAGGCTATTAGAAAAGAATGTCGTAGAAAAATGTCATTCGAAGGTCTTAAACTGTTTGAAAAATTGTAGAATTGTTTACACTAAAGTATCTCTTCCAAAAAAAGTTTTCTTTAATCTGCAGAACGTGATTTAAATGTTAATTCAAAAGCACACAAAAAAAGATAGACATATTTCAACTGTCATCCTTTTATTTATATTTTAAACACTATAAATCATTAAAATAACGTTCTGCAGCTTAAATAAAATTGCTTTGGAAGAGATACCTTTGTGTAAACAATTCTACAATTTTTCTAAACGTTTAAAACCTTCAAATGACATTCTCCTACGACATTCTTTTCAAATAGTGCTGCCTGAGATGATTAAAATTCAACAGATAATTGCAGTTTTTCTTTATTTAACTATCTAATTTCTCTCAAATCTCTCTCGTACTTACTCGTTTGTAACAAAAACAAGTAATATAAAAACAATTTTTTAAGTCAATTCCTACTTTTTAATCATAAATATATAAAATAAACCCGTGCAGCATTAATGTCCCACGTTATTTTTATTGAACATTATTTTATAATCATCGTTGCGGTATTTTATTTTTTGTTGGCATCACAAATTTGTAATAAATCTTTCATTTCATTTATGAAACAATGGGAGAAGTTTTTTTCTCCCATGTAAAAATTAAAATTAATTAATTAAATTTACTGAATGAATTAATATTTGAAAAAACTGTATTAACTTCAATTGTCATCCAGTACAAGTTTAAAAAAATTTATTTGAACTTGAATGGATCAATAGAAAATATTTTATTAACGATTGAAAATTCCAACAAGATATATATATAGAGAGTGTGAGCTAATAGTAGGAATTTAATAAAAAAACATTGTTTTCTTTAGCGTTAGCTCGTTTTTAATTTGAAAGGTTTTGTTAAAAAACAAACCTCTGCTTAGAAAACAATGTGTTTCCTAATTTACACAATTGTAAATATAATGTGATTATAAAAAAAATTTAAAATTAATAAAAATTGCCAGTTAAATTTTCAGCAGGACTGAAACTGTGCGTAAATTTTACGCACACTGGCGCGCACACTGTCAGGGACGCACATTGGCAAAGGATGTGAATTAATTTTCATTTTAGAGTGATTAACCAACAGAGTGAGAAATGTGTCCAGACCGGTGTGGTTTAATAAAGCACTTGGTGCGCTATACCAGGGTATCTGGGTTCGATCCCCGGTCTGGACACATTTTTCTCTCTGTTGGGTATACGTTGTTTAGCAAAGTGATAATTAATTCCCATCCTTTGTCAGTGTTAATAAAAATTGGTTTCGTATTTTTATTTATTTACAATTTTACAAAGAAAATAAAATTTAGAATAGCCCACCTCACAAACAGTCTGCAGACAATATTTAAAAATAATAAATTACTATTTAACTACACGTATAACTGCCAACATTTATGCTTGTTTCTTACCGCTAAAATTTAATAGCAAATTTTTTCCTTAATTAATACCTGACTTCGGCGATTAAATAAGTACAAATTTTCTTTTAAACTTTGGTAGTAACGAAAAAGTGTAAAAATTTGCAGCTATGTCTACAGTATTAATTTTCAGATATTAAAAGATTTTAAAGTTGGTAGCTATACGTGTAGTTAAATAGTATTTTATTACTTTTAAATATGGTCCACAGAATGTTTGTGAAATGGGCTATTCTAAATTTTATTTTCTTAGTAATATCGTAAACAAATAAAAATACGAAAGATATTTTTCTTAGTTTTAAATTTCCTTATAATCACATTATATTTATAATTGTGTAAATTTGGAAATTTATTGTTTTCTAAGCATAATTTTATCTTTTAACAAAATCTTTTAAACTGAACCAGTTAACATTAAAGAAAACAGAACAATGTTTTGGCTCTAACAAACGAGTAAGTCTGAGAGAGATTTGACAGAAATTAGATAGTTAAAGACAGAAAAAATACATTTCTCTGCTGAATTTTAATTATCCCAGGCAGATTTGAAAAGAATGTCGTAGAAGAATGTCATTCGAAGGTCTTAAACTTTTAGAAAATTGTAGAATTGTTTACACAAAGGTATCTCTTCCAAAGCAGTTTTCTATTACCGGCAGAACGTGATTTCAATGTTAATTCAAAAACACACACACAAAAAAAGACAAATGTATTTCAAAGTGTCATCCTTTTATATATGTTTTAAGGCTGTATTCAAAAAAATATTTTTCCACGCTCAACATCTCAAAATTTTGAGACACATTCTGAGACTCATTTTTAAAAACAAGAACGAAAAATCATGCGTCAAGCATAGATTATGTAACACTTTCCAACGCTTCCAAAATAGTTTTACAAATTATACCGTTTAATAAGCTGAAAGATAACATCTAAGTAAACGATTTGGAAAACGCGTAACATATTTAAAAACATAATTTCAGGAATTTTCAACATATACAATATTTGGAAAAATATCCGAATACTTTTATTCAGCCCTGTATAGGATCTATAGATTTGTATATATACTACATAGGATGCTAAATTTTAGTTCAGTTAGGAAACGCGTAGCACAGTTTAAAATTTTCCGTCTGGAGTTTCTGTCAATAAACGGAAATGTGTTCGCGAGCTTTTGTGCTTCCCTGTATAGGATCTACAGAATTTATACACGCCACGTAATAGACAAAAAGCGAGTTAAAATTAAAATCGCGTTCAGTAACTTAAAACGCACTTCCAGGAATTATTGTTAACAGACAGTAGAGAATTCTTTTGTGTGTCCCTGTAAATGAACGATGACTGCTATACACATAATATTCTGTAGTAAGCCTCATGTCATGCACCTTAGTGATATATATGAATTTCAATGCGTTTAAAATAGTGAAACATTATTTAAATAAACCGCAGACGATTTTTCTCCATAGACGTAATGTAACGGAATTCTTTTGACTGTCCCTGTAAAGTAACTATAATTGCTATGCACATCCTATTCCATATTAAGCTTCTTCTAATGCATCTTAGTGATATATATATAAATTTCAATGCGTTTCAATTTAGTGAAACATTATTTAAATAAACCGCAAATGATTTTCCCCATAGACCGCAATGTAACGGAATTCTTTTGAGTGTCCCTGTAAAAAAACTATAAGTGCTACACACTTCCGTTCAAATAGGGAACATGCTATAGATAACGACAATAACATATAAAAATTGCAGAGCAATCCGAGCATATTTACGGGAGTTAGAGCGCGGACAGACGGCAGACGGCCATCCGGCCAGACAAACCGAAGTCATAAACACTTTTCAACTAGGTTGGAAAGTGTTAATAAAAACATGAAACTTGGCGGCGTGATTTATGAAGAGATTTATAAGGGACTCATGTTTTTATTTTTCGTTCAATTAATTAGAAATTGATTTACAAACAATTATTTTCACAGTACGATATTTTTTTTTTGTTTCCAGCGCAATCATTTCGGGCAATTCGGTTCAAAATGTCCATTTTGACAGCATTTTTTGAAATATATTCTGCCTTTATCAAAAAGTCGAGACAATACGGACATTATAAAGTTTCTGAATAAGAGAACCTGCCAATTGGATGCATTTTAGAGCAAAATGAATTTAAAAAAATGTGTCTCAAAATAAGCAGTTTGGATTTGAATACACACTTAAACGCTAGTTCATATTTTTACACTCTTTAATTTCACTTAACTTGTTTTTACTTTTCCTTATGTAAAAAGTAAAAACGGAACCGTCATAAGATCACTCTTGTGTCTGACTGTCCGTCTGCCAGACCCCTTTTTCTCGTAAACTATCGGACGTAGAAAGTTCAATCTTAGAAAAGTTATAAACCCTTTTTACCCACATATTTTCAGATTATTAGACATTCACAAATATATTTAGGAAAATTTAAGGAGGCTAATTAATTTATTTGTTAAAAAAAACAAGTTTTATTTTTGTCTATCGTGTGGAGTATTGTGTGAAAGATCTCGTAATAACAAACTCAAAAAGTCCTTCCGGCCTGTACCGGGAGGAAAAGGTAGCTTTCCTATATCTTCGTTTTAAAATTTTAGCTAATGTTACACGAAAACAGCAAGTTAAAATGCAAAGAAACGTTTACAAAAGATTCGCTAATACTGAATTTGAATAAGAAATTCGCCAAATTATTGAGAAATAGCCAAATTGGCTTCATTTATAAAAACTTACTTTGGTCGCCAAATTTGGCGATATTTCGCCAAATGTCGCCAAGTTTGCCAATTTTTTCGCCAATGTCGCCAATTTTGGCGCTAACGGATATGAATATATAGTTTTATGCGTATGATTGGGAAAATGATTACAACAATGAAAGAAAATTATTTGCGAGTAATCGCGTTAACGTGCTGTTTTTTTCAAAATGTCAGCCACCCTAGAATTTCAAACTATTCTATCTCAGCCATTTTTTAAGATAGAGGTAAACCAAAAAATGCTCAGGAATACTTGTATCAAGTCCTAACACGTAATTAAAAAATAAATTTGAATTTTTAATTTTTTTGTATATTTATTTTAGTTTTAAATTTTTAAATGGCCGACCAAGCTGGCCAACGAACTCGGCCGAGACATTGGTTAGCTTAATACACACAATTAGTTTCATCCAAATTGATTTATAAATACGAGCGTTATCGTATGACATAGGTCAGATATATATAAATCAACATTTGAACGGAGGGTGGTTTTGGGTTCTGGGGGTCATGATCGGTGAAAATATATCGAAATTTTCCGGAACTACTTTCCTCCAAACGGCTGCAATAGGTAGCTGTATACTTTTTTGTATTGAAAGCTACCTAAAATATATTTGTTTTAATTTTATGTATTATACTATCAAAGATATCGTCGAAAATGCACTGCAAAAATGTGCCCCCCCCCCCCTTCCTCTATTTCCGAATTTACTGAAAATAAAATTATGAAAAAATTAGGTGTAGTAGAAGTTTATTTAAATATTTCAGGAAAACTTTAGAGAATTTCCTAGGTAACATATGTTTGGAGAAAAAATTATTTTTCCGTTGCACGCAAACTTTTCTTTTCGAGCGGTCAGCGAGGGAGTTGACGAGTGCTCGAGGTATCTATCGACACAAAATCAACCAAAGGATAATTGATAATGTCTTTCAAAAAAAATAAATGCCGGCAATTAGCCGAGATATTAATTCAGATACTTGAAAATAAAAAAAAATCTTTTTATATATCGTGTAGGATATCGTTCGAAAAATCTCGCACCATCGAACTCAATAGTAAATTTGTTTTGATTTTAGATATTATATTTTCAGAGATATCGTCGATAGTAATGGAAAAATATGTTCATGAGATTGAGCTAATGCGGAAATCGCGAAAAATGCAGCATAGCTGTTGGACGATTTTCACCAAAAACTAATCAGCACCAATTTATATCAGGGACTAACTGAATATAAGTTTTATGAAATTTCATGCATTACTTCTTGAGCAAGAGCGCCCACAAAATTTTTGTCACATACATACAGACAGACAAACAGACAGAGTCACAGATAGACATTTTCTAAAAACTGTGAAATCGTGATTAGGACCTTCTAAAACTTATAAATCCGTTGAAAACCGGAAGTCGAAAATTTTCATGAATCCAATACTTCCTTCGTGTAAGGATAGAAGAAAGTAACAAGACCATCTGGAGCGTCTCACAGCTTCAGCGATATGGGAAATGATAGTGGAGCAAATAATCAGAGTAATAATGGGAAAGGTCTAATGAAAGTAAAAAAAAAATAATTCCAGGTTATCTCCAAAATTATGCACTATATACTTGAAAAAGAAAGATCATTTTATGACCAAATACTTCAATATCACAAGACCAACATTAGAGATAGTGACGAGTAGATAACTGTAAAAATGTCCACATGTAATGTTTGAAAACTGAATTAATCATAATTAGTATTATTACCTAAAATTGTTATTTTCTACTCATATTGTAAGTATTACCTTTAATTTTTAATTGTTTAAAAAGATTCAGTGACATGCTTTGTTGCTATTTTACTTGTTCTTAGGAATTTGAGTGGATAACTTAAAACATTCCACCATTTTTAGGGTTTCGTTCATCTCACGAAACCCTATTGCTTCCGCTCTGTCTGTGTGTCACAGAGCCATTCTCGAAAACTATGTAACTGACAGAGTTGAAACTTTGTGTATAAATCAGAATATCAGCTGTGAACAGCTGAAAATATTAAAATTTGAAAAATTCGTATTATTTTAATAAATAGAGATAAAAAACCAAAATTCTAACAGCCTTTTCCTATTAAATTTAAACATTTTTCGTTATAAGCAGTTGCCAAAAATTAAAAATCCACGAAGAAATTCTTTCTACAATAATTAATTTTCTATCAGACGATTACCACATGAAAAATGAAATAAAAAGTTTCACCAAATGAAAAAAAAAACATTAATATGAAATAAAATTGATTGACGTCATAGTCGTAATAAAACGGAAAATGTCTAAGATTTCTCAATAATACAAGGAGCATGTGTAAGTACACAAAGCAGATTAATATCACGTTATTAGAGACTTATAACGAAAATTTGACGTCATATGGGAAGTTTAACTCATTTTTCGAATGTTTCAGAATAATACAAAGCGTGTATCAAGATGAGTAATAGAGAATAGTAAATATATGAGTTTGATAAACATATTGAATCATGATAAAAATCCGATTATGGAAATATTCGCATATTTTAACATTTTGAAGGTGTACAACATGTTTAATTTTGAAATTATTTTTTTTAAATATCGCATTTAGTCCGCATGACAGATATTATAGTGAGAGAATATAATAGCGGGCTTAGACCGCTATCGGAATGGTTTAGATATTCGAAAAAAAAGAAAAAATAGACCAGTAAATTTTTACTTTATAAAAAACATGACCTTTTTTTTTTCTTTTTCTTTTTCTTTTTCTTTTTCTTTTTTTTTTTTTTTTTTTTTTGCTAAATGCAGTTTGTTTGAATTTATTAAAGAAAGGATAAAGTGTTTTGAAAGGAATATTAAACGAAACCCTTTGAGCGATCTTCGATCACACTTACCCACTTGTTAAACAATAATGACTAATATATTAATGAGTATTCTTCTTTGAAATTTGTAGGATGAACCCTCATCAACTAAAAATACAATCGAATAATGGTGAACACTTCTCTGAAATTATTATTATTATTATTTTTTTTTTTTTTTTACATAAATGTTTTTTTTTTTTTTTTTTTGGTTTCCTCATCATTTACATCAGCTGGAATATTGTCCTCTTTCCTCTCAACAGTTCAATTATTCTCTTGCTTATCAAACAGAATGTAATCTTACAATAAAGTATGTTTCAACAAGTATTCTGTCTTATTACCGAAACTTCACTTGATGAATGTAACATTTTCAAATAAATTGCACCGACAAGCTGTCGTCGAGATCGTTAATATTCCCAAAACATGAAACCTTGTTTCAATTTACTCATGCTTTATTTTATTGCGAAGAAAGTATTTGAAGTCATTGTTTTCAATGTTTTACATTGAAAAGTATTAGGATTTGGACAGAATGTGCAAACAGTAATTTTATATACTTCAAGATGTATTAAAAATATTAAATTAAATTAAATTAAATTCAGAGGAAGAGTGAAAAATAATATTAAATATCATATGTGAGGAAATATATGGTGATTTATACATAAATATTACTTACTGAATTAATAAAATTTAACACGATCTGTGGGGGGGGGGGGGAATGAATATGAGTATTTTGACTGATAAGTATTATTTATTATGTATATAAAATTAATTAATGAATAAATTCAATTTCCAACATAAATAATCATATTGTAAGTAAAAATTATTTAATTAGGAAAAAACATTCCAGATATAGAAATAAGAAACTATCAAAAAAAAATATTTTATTGCACATTAAGTTTTTTGTAAGTTAAAAACATCTTTAATTCTAGTTTAATAGATGAAACGGCGGACATTTTAGTCATTTTTATTTTCGCTATATGCATTTATTTGACTTAAATATTCTTTTCATTTTGGACGTGATTTTTTTCTTAATCAATTAACTGTTTTCTGTGAATCTGGTGTTTGTTTTCTGTTTACTTAGAATTGAGCACGGGGAGTAATTCAGAAACAAAATGGAAAATGTATTTTAGATTTCATCTAAAATATCCACTTTTACCCTAATAAGTGATTAATAAGCAAACCAAGTACTGGTTATGTTTCTAAAGTGAAGGTAACATCAGCAATCGTGTTACCATTCATTTCACATTGCAGAGGGCTGTTCGATGTTTCTATGGCAATCCTCACCGCTGGTGTACCAGCTGACAAGCAGTTTCATTATCTGTACCATGTACTCTATGATATATGTCAAAATCTCAGACGCTAAAATTACTTGAAGAAATGTGCTGCTGTCTCCGGCACTACTATATTTTCATTCATAAAAACTAAAGAGTGATCCCGAAATTACGGTACAAAATTTTAAGGTTGGTACTGGACACTGTAATAATCATTTATTGTATGGGAAACCAGGGCCATTGCATAATTGTATATCAATGTCCTTAACCTTCCTACCCTGAATGGGTCGAATCGACCCATTCCTATAATTTATTTCATTCTATTCGAACCAGAATTTTCTTCATAAAGTAAGTTAAATAAAAGCCAAAGAGAAGAAAGTTAAATAAGTATGTTAAAAAGTTTTAAATAAAAATTATGGTGCGAAATGTTTTTAATCAAGGTTGAGTAAAATCCCAACAGGGTAGGAAGGTTAAAGCCGCTAAAAATCTAGGAGCTGTAACTATCTTGAAGCCCTTAAACTTATTTAATTTAGCTTTTAAATTTTTCCGGCAGAATCTTCTGTGATGGGGACTGCTACCAGCGCAGTGGTCCTGTAAAAGGAAGGGACCTCCTGAGATCCATTTATTTAGTCAAAATTACAGAGCGCTCTAATCCGTAGTCGCGTTTTCGATCATAACTTTAACAGTGGTGAAGATATTTTAACAAATTTCACAACAGACTTATCTTTGTATGAATTGTAAGGGTATTGTAATGATTTCACTAAAGTATCTTCACTACAATTAAAGTTATGAAAGAAAACGTGACTTCGGATTGGAGTGAGACACCCTGTAATTTTGACTAATTTCAATTTTTAAGAATCATATGAAAAGTAATCAAGAATCATATGAAAAGTAACAATTAAACTCTAACAGCTAAGATAAAAGTGACAAAATTTCGAAAATTTCAAATGGCAACACTTACTTTTTTTTTTATTGGAACGTGATCTTCATAGTGAAAAACCATAAAAAACGTCGGAACGGCACCTGTAGCACGAAAATCGCCGGCGCGAGACAGACTAAGACGAAAAGTGAAAACAACCAATAAAAGACAAAGAAGCAAAACATTTTATTGTTCAGAGCTATCCACCATCTGCCGCGTGCAAAGTGTCATCGTGTGTAAAATGGAACATTTGTGAAGCACAATTGAATGTTTTTGTTGTTGTTGTTGTTGTTTGTTTCGCTGGCCTGATTTATTGTTTTCACTTTTCTCCTCAGTCTGTCTAGCGCCGGCGATTTTCGTCCTACACTGTAAAAAAAATCCTGAGGTTACTAATTTTTTTTTAGTATATTTGTATTTCACAGATTTTTTTAGCAACCGGTACTAAAAACCGGAATCGTTACTAGCTGTTTTCTAGTAATGTTGCTAGGTGTTTTCTAGTAATTCTTACAGATTTTCTTCTAACTGAGTAAGAATACAAAAAAATTTTTAGCAATTGCAAAAATCAAGGAGAAAAACTAATTTTTTTTTAGTAGATCGACCCATTTTTTTTACAGTGTACACGTACCATTAAAACGCTTTTTATGCTTTTTCATTATGAAACATCTGACATATGTTTAGCTATATGTCATAAAAAAGGTGGTGTTGCCATTTGAAAATTTCGAAATTTTGTCACTGTAACCGTAACTGTTAGAATTTATTTATTATTTTTAATATGATTCTTAAGTGCATACCTCAAAAAACTTCAAACCAAAATTTCATTCAGTTTCTGTGAACGGTATGATAGTTAAAGGCTCATATATCGGGATAGTTTTTATAATAACCTTGTATATATAAATAACCATTTCAACGGAGGGTGGTTTTGGGGTTAGGAGGTCACCATCGGTGAAAGTATTTATATTCACCCTAAAACATTCGATGCATCTGTCATTACCATCTCCCGAACAAATATTGAAGAGATATTGCTTATTCTGATTGACAAAAATCAATATATTTACTATTACTTGACATATTGGAAAAGTTTATCACCTCGCCTGATAAATCAAAAAATAATCTCGCAAATAAAAGACGATTTTAGCAAACTTGCTTTCTCATTACCGAAACTTCTAGTGATAGAAGTGACATTTTTAAATACAGTGCAAAGTTCCAGCTGTCGCAAGCGGATTTCAAATTTTCAAAATTGGAAACATTGTTTAAAACTTTTGGGGAGAAAAAATACAAAAATATTTTAGGTAAAACTTCCACAGTATTTTCAAACAGTGTAACACATATGGAATACATGAAGGTGTTTATTTTAAAACTCATAGAATAGTAGAAAAAAAAATTAAGTTCTAATAAATGGAATATATTATTAAAATGTATTTGCATTCTCAATTATATAATACTACTTATCACACATATTATCTTTAAATTGCCAAAACGCTATTATTGAGATATTTTATTATTTTAAAAGTAAATAAATATATATGTAACTAAATTAGTATCAACACATAATGGGATTTTTAGCGGTAAATGTAAATTTCCGAATTGTTTATAAAATAATTTAAACATAAAAGTAAACAAGAAACGCCATTTAATATCTAACTAGCATATAAAATGCTTTAAAATATCGGACATTTTTCATGCTTTAAAAATAATAGTACTATTCCGTAAGTTTTTTTGAAAAACATTTATGTACAAATTCCATTTTTTATGTGCGTTCGTAATTATATAAATACTTACAGTCGTCGTCTGGTCCATCCGTCTATCCGTCTGTCTGTCCGTCTGTCCACATATAACAGCGCAAAAATTACCTAACCGAAAGGGTTGAAATCTAATATACATAATCGTTGCAGAATTTTGTCGAGTCATTTCAAATTTTATGAAAATGGAATTAAAACTTAAAAATATATTAATAAAAAATATTTATTAAGTAACTTGATTTTTTAAAAATAAGTACTTCCTAATCCTAGCAGCTTCTAAGGATTAATCGTCAATCGACCAAGATGTACCGCCAAGTTATCTGACATGTACGAATTTATAGTCATATATGACGTATTTGACAATTTATAACCTCTATAACCAAGTTATAGTCGCATTCTTCATTCTATTAAATCCTGTCATACGTAATTAATTCAATAATATCAATTGATAGATAATGATTTTAGGTTGCCATGGTGATTATTCCTATTTAAGATGGAGTTATATTATTTCCGTATTACTGAATTTATAAACCTAATTTGTATACTAAAATTGTTTAATTATAGTAATTATACCGACAGTTTTTTGGATAGAGTTTTCCGGGGAAATAGATATTAAATGCAAAAAGAGTCTAAATATGGATTTCAAGTTTTGAAAACTTCAACGCTAGGCTTAAGTTTCCCATTGGAATGTTCAGTAAAAGTCAACAATATATGAAATGTTTCAAACTTAAAATGTACTTATTTTATTACGGAAATTTATCGTATCATAATAAATGAAAATATAATTTATTTTTCAGTGTAATAATAACAGTACGAACTCACCTCATTTGCCACGTTTGACGTATATTTTCCAATTTGTTTAAAACTATTTGTATATAAGGTAACGTAAAACATCTCATTACTATTTTTAATAATGTATTAGCGGCATTCAAACTATTCAAACTTTTATAAATTCATCCGACTGTATAGGAAAAGTGTAATCTATACTAAAACGGAATATTTCGCTTCTGTGTGTGTCGGCGATGGCTAACGAAATATAGCATACTTAGAAGTATTAAAATTTGTACGAGGATAGTACAAGTCAGGTCCTAATCCACTTAAGGCTCAGATTTTTAATTTTTTGATAATTAGCCAATATATTAAATACAAATTTCAGAGAATAAGTAGACAATTATTTTACACCAGTGTATATTTTTTTGTAAAAATCGGACTCTAACTTTTATTATCTTTAGCAAAAACATAATTTGCGCCAGAAATATCTTCACACAAAATCCAAAAAAGAATGAAATATGAACGTGATAATCATTAAAATCTGATAAAAAAAGAGACCTGTTTTCGCAGGATCGCCTGAATCTCCAATGTCATTTGTTAAAGGTAAGGAAATAAATTGAGAATTTTTACTAATTAGAAAATTAAGAAAACAATAAGATATCGATTTGAACATTTTAGAGCAGAAATAGAAAATTATTTTACGCCGATGTATAAAGTTCCGTACAAATCTAACGGTATTTATTCTATTAGTAGCGAAAAACAAATGCCGCCTTAACTATTTACTTAGAAAATTAATAAGAGCAAAATGAGAATGAATAGAGATTCGCAATGAACTTTTTAAGCCCGCTTTTCCCGCGAAATATCAACATATTTTCGCGAATTTTCAATAAAAAAATTAATTCATACAATATCGGGTTAAAGATATAAAATCATACAAATTTGAGGTTTATTTAAGGTTATTATCATGGGCCCGGACAATATCGGGCGGGTCCACTAGTTTGAAATATAACTTGATGAATGCAAAAAGCACACCTGCCAAAGAAACTGAATAGTGAAAAAAAAGTAGTGTCTCATCAAGTGAATACAGCTTCATAGGTATATGACAGACTAAACGGCTATGAAACAAGCCCCACTCCCATTAGTGCGACAAGTTTCGCAAATACAAATCACCCATGCTGCACAACATTCAAAAGCAGTGATAACAGCCAATAGGATTCAATGGACCGATCGTATTAAGCGTATTCACGAAGAAAAAAATATATATTAAAACCCCCAGCTATAATGTACAGGTGAGGTAAAGTGACAAAACAACAAAAATGAATGTGGAACATCCAAAAATGTGACAACCACCACTAACAAGGGTTACAATGTGACAAAACTCACGACAGTGACATAATAATCAGTGAAACTCTCTCAACAAATCGAAGTTTCAAACTGTGACAACCAGCATTAGCACAAGCTAGAGTTATCAATTTATCAAGATAGAGACAAAAACCCAACCAATGATAATATTATCATTGGTTGGGTTTTTGTCTCTATATAGACAGATACAACTCACAACAAGGATGAGCCTATAAATTCCTGACAGAGACAAAAAAAATGAAATCAGCCCATAAAAGCGGCGATAATCACTACACCGACAACCCACCATGAACGAGACAAGCCAAAAAACATGGGAAATATGTAAAGCCATCTACGCTAATGGCGCCTGGTGCATGTAAAATCCATCGTGGGTGCAAAGTCCTCTACGTTCTCTATGAATTAAACCTCTGGAGGTGCCAAGTCAGGTGAAGTCTCGTCACCTGATCAAGATTCCAAATTACGAGACCAATTCCTTTCTCTTCTTTAATTTTTGCTTTTTTAAAAATCTGCCAATTCAACACAGTTAAATAGAAACCTTGAACCAGCAAATAAATAAAACTGTATCAAACCACTAGAGAGCACTGCAGCGATGCCCACAAGGTGGATGTTGTCAGGTAGATCACAGCCCTGCTGTGATCAGGCGGATTTCGCCCCAAGCCCAGGTACTAACCCGTCAAGCTAGGCACTCATGCCCGGCAGTTAGGGACCTGGTTAGCGGTATATATAAAAAAGGGTAATTATTTAAAATACATTCTATATCTGTTTTAAAAGCACAAGCTTACCATTCTACTGTAATTATCTGTACTTATGGAATACCATTTAAACTTCAATAAAAAAAAAAAAAACATTAAAGAGAAACCTACAACGTGTGCTATTAGACGCTTCCAATTACGAAAAGTTAGATAAAAACTTTTCATATATCAAAGAATTATTATAACCTATATAAAATTCTAGATCTATAGATTTTAAAAACTATGTTTTAAAAGACTTAATAGACTAGTGCATAATACAATTGAAAATTTTCAATACAATATTATTATTGTAAATATCTGTAAATATTTATCTTTAATATTATGTAATCTTATAAGTATATTCATATAGAACTTATACATGTAATAAATTTGGACTCACCCAGCAATAAGCAATATTGGATAGCTCGTGTTTTTTTTTTTTTTAACTTGCTGGGGTGGTCTTTGGACACTGGGGTTCCTGGTAGATATAGGTTTTCCCTTCGTGGACTCATAGGTCCTATGCCGAGAGGTTGGCTGTCCACGAGTGGGAGGTTTCTGTTTCTCTTTCTGTAATTATCTATATTCAAACACATATTTTGTGTGATCATTTACTGTGTTTGAGAAAAGTTGTGATTTGACTCTTGTTTATCACTCAGGAAAGTTTATTGACCCGACTGTGAAATCTGAAAATAATCACGTAAATAATAGACATTTTAGAAAACTTTCTTTATTTTAACCGGAATTTTCTAGTGATGAAAGTGACATTTTCAAATACATCGCGAAATACCAACTGTCTCCGGCAGATTTAATACTTCCAAAACCGGAAACATTGTTTGAAACTTTATATTTTCGGGAAAGCAAATACTACATTGGTTTACTTTTAAAACTAAATATTGCGAAATGTTTAAAAATGTTTGTTACAGATGGATTAGATAAGATGAATTTATACTGTATTTGATGAAACTGCGAATAAAAAATAAAGTGTAAAATTCCAGTTCAGGAAAAATTTAAAAGGCATTAGCATTGTTTAATATTTATTTTAAATGTTTCTACCACGAGCCTATGTTTGTATTCATTAAATTGAAAATATATTTATTTTTACTGACTTAGGGAATTATTAATAAACTAAAATATATCTATGTATACTAAAATCAAAAGTGTAGTCATATTAACTCATTGCAAAATTTTCGTTGACAGCTGTAAATTTTCATTTACTTTTTTCGACAAAAAAAATAATTAATTTACTAAAATAAGCGAAAAATGAAAAAAAAAAAAAATATTAAATAAAAGTAATTTTGTATTATTTAAATTCCAATGTATCTTTATTAAATTTTGTCCATATTTTATAAAAAACAAAGGCTACTAATACGAGGCTGGATCAAATATAAAGGCAACTTTTTTAACAGATTATTATGGAAATATTATTTACCAAATTTATACGAATGGTATAGCAGTTTTCTGTTATGTATTTTCATCTTAGCTTTTTAATTTATTTCTCTCCCCCCCCCCTTTTGTGACTACTTCTGTAGGTTTTCACGTCCAGTGCGGGTCGGGTAAACCCGACTTAAGGCCTAGGGCCTGGTTCCCTCTTGGGTGTCCAGCCCCGAAGCTGTTGAGGGACCCCGGCTTGTCCCCAAGTCTAACGTGGTGGTTTCAAGAAGGATAAGAATCACCACATCGCAACGACCTATGACGTCATTCACTTGGGTTCAATCGAAGTGAAGCGCAGGTGGCGGTGCTCCCCCCGGTCGCAGCGCATACAGGAGGACCCTCCTGGTCATGCGTGTTAAAAGTCCCTCAGAACTTGGGTGCGACGGTTGACATGCATGACGGGCGACGCAGCTCAGTTCCCCCCCCCTCCTTTGATTTCAAATTAACTTCTTAAAAATGATATTTTTATAGGAAGGTTTCTTTAACGTCTACACACTTTCTTCAACATACTGAGAAGTTTTTTTATTGTTTTATTATAACAAAAATAACAAGAACTCGTATGAATCATACTGCAAAAAAAATTTATTGAGTTGAAAAAAATCTGATGAATATTATTCTCCTTCTAACGCTTATTTAATGGGATCCAAATAAATACTATCCAGAAGATGATAATATTGGACTATATGGAAAGTGACTGAGTGACTTGCTGTAAAATAATTGTTTCGCAACACCTACTGTGTTTTGTTATACCTATTGTTCCGGAGAAGATGAACATTCGAATTGAAATATTACGTACGAAATTTTTGAGAAGTAAAGATACACCTTAGACAGCAGGAAACAAAAAGTTTTAATGAGTACATTAGCAACCCTTATTGTAACCTCGAAAATTTGTACACGCCCTCGCAGTCATTCGTTATTTGTTCGGTGAGTCTGTATCGTGTAGCCCGTGGCTGCGTCTTAAGTCGCGTGTAGTGGCTGCGTCAATTCAGATTCTCGCCAAATGTGCAGTACTTTCCGTCATGCGTTCACTTCATGCAAAAGGTTAGTGTCCAGCGGATATTCACAAAGAAATTGTTTCCGTCTATGGGAACATTATGAATCGACGAAATGTAACGAAATGGTGTTGTTCTTTCTCTAGAGGTTGGACAAATGTTATTAAGAACCCAGAACAAGTAATCCATCTGTGATCTCTGACCTTGAAACCCAGCGACTATCACTTATTCCTTTACTTTGAAGAAAACTTCCACGACGATGATGAGATCAAAATAGAAGTTAAAAGGTGGTTACGACAACAGGGGATAAACTTCTGTGACTGTAGGATAGAAAAACTTGTACCCAGACTTAATAAGTGCCTGGAGAATGACGGCATATACCAGTAAGTAATTTGTAATCGACATTTTATCAATTAAAAGATTTATGAATGAGTGTCTGGTATAATATCTTTACTTTTCGAAAACCCCTTGTGTTTAGGACAATGTTCAGATTTAATCTTTTCCAAAACTTATCATTACAACACTGCATTAAAGATAATTCATGTACAAAATAAGCAGTAAATCCCAAAATATTAGTAAGAACATGGTTAATTTTTGCTTCGATGGAGCGTTTTCAACTTTTGTGTAGTATTCTATAATTAATCACCTTATTTGAGTATCTGCACTCCTATTCGTAAGATACTTGTATCTTTTAAATAATTCAAATTGCAATAGGATGTCATTTCCGAATTGCGTGTTCAATTTTAGTCAATTTGCAATGATATTGATTTTAATTTTCTCGATATTTTCATTTTTAAAAGTGTTTTAACCATACTTTATTCAACCGCACTAGGTGTTTTGTGTTATACCTAAGACAAGCAACTAAATAAAAGAACGTATGCAGAATAAAATGATGCAAAATAAGTTTTTAGACTACAAACAATTTATCATATGCCATGTCAACAATGTATAAAAAATTTCAATTCATATTAAAACAAACTTCTTTATATTTGATCTACCCTCGTAAAATAAGTAATTCATCTAACATATTCAGTAGTTTTTTAGCAACAATACCTCGACAAATATTTTATAGGTATAGGTTTTTATTAGTTTACTTTTTAAAATTAAAGATTACAAAAAGTTTGTAAATGTATTTCCATAAATAGAATATATAAGATTTATACTTATTAAATGCTAAAATGTGTAAAATAAATTCTATAACTTCAGTAAAAAAGGTTTTAATAAGATGTTTACATATTTAGGCTCGACCGCGGCTATTATCTTAACAAATAAGAATATTATATCGATCTATGATGTAACGAGTGGAAACGCCATCATTTAAAATTTTCATGTACTTTTTACGTAATTTTCAACAGATTACGCACGTTATTTTATTTGTTTTAGATGGATGTTTATTTCCATATTCCCAATCAAGGAGTAATTCAAGGCATAGTTTTGATAAGTTAAATGGTGCTGAATCGTTCCTTACTGAAATTTTTACGTGTTACAATCTCTGCGGTTTTTCACTCTAAAAACGACATTTTCAAAACTGAGTAAAGAATATTTAAATCTGAGTACGTCGCACAGTCAAAATGGCTCCGAATCAAAACAAGTTGGAAATTGTACGTCAAACGTTACAAACGAGGTGCGTTCGTACGCACGTTTTAGAATTAAATTCATGATATCCCGTGCGTAGAACGGGTTAAACAGCTAGTTAAGTATATATTTTATGACACTGTTCATACAAATATCTTAACTAGTTATAAAAATATTCAGATATATATGTATCAGCTAGTTATATAAATATTCAGATCTTGATGATTTTTAATTCTGTGAAATCAATTATATCGTCTGCAGATTAATTTCTGTCATAAAATAAGTATCTCGGTCGCTTGACGATTTAACATCCATCGGAAGCTCCTATAACAA
Organism: Maratus michaelseni; assembly: GCA_963931845.1. NCBI lineage: Eukaryota > Metazoa > Arthropoda > Arachnida > Araneae > Salticidae > Maratus > Maratus michaelseni. The sequence continues at coordinate 109,549,902 of OZ007598.1, read as the reverse complement.
AAAAGTACCGATTTTTAAAAAAAAATCAAATTTCTTAATAAATATTTTTATTAGTATCTCCTAAAGTTTTGATTCGATTTTAATAAAATTTGAAATGTCTCGACAAAATTCTGCAAAGATAATATATTTTAAATTGCAAACCATTTGGTTGGGTAGTTTTTGCGTTGTTATATGCGGACAGACAGACAGACAGACGGACGGACAGACGGACGGACCAAACGACGACTATAGGTGCTACGTATTTATATAATTACGAACGCACCTAATTACTCAAGTTTGAAACATGTATATACTCACTTCTGAAAATATGCACCCACTCAAGAATAAAACATCATGTTTTCATATTTAAGTATGTCCATGTTTCAAAAAATGAGTTTGAACCGATTTTCATCATTTTTGAGAATGTCCATGTTTCAAAAATGAGTATGAACTATGTGCTCAGTTTTAAGTAGGTCCATGTTTCAATATTCTGTGTATTTCTGGTATTAATTAAAAGCATTGGATCGGCCTATTTGAAACAAAAAGTTTCATAACAAAATGAAAATATCGATTTACTCAGATTTGAAAGTGTCATTTTTCTCAGTGCTCTTATATAATGGATGGATAGTATAGATTGGAGGGTAAAATTATCTTACTTTCATTGAAATTTATTTGGATGGTTCATTCTTGAAGGTTCAGTTTTAATAAATCAAATGTTTTAGCGTACGAAATCATAATGATTTCTAGTTGAAAACATTTTAGAAAAATTGAATATTGAATATTTTGAAACTTGCATTTTCATAGTTACCCTTTTTTACACCTGAGACCGTCATGTATTTATCCATTATGTAAAAAGAGTTACTAATATGCAAAAAAGTAGGTTCCTGCATAAATAATTATCCTTTCGCCTAACTCAGCCATACTCTAGCTGCGGTCCGCAGGCCACATGTGGTCTACTGAATTTTTAAGTGAGGCACAAGACACAATAATCAATACATATTTTAAAAAAAATTGAGATACCCCAAAAAAGAATTTAACATCTTCGATATTACAAATAATATAATAAAATCACTTTTTAACTTTAAATTAAAGTGTAATTATTGCTTAAAATGATAAAAACATAACACAAAAGGCTTAAAAATACCTTTTAATATAGATCACATATGTTTCCTTCGCTCTAACGGCGATATCTTCAGACCAAAATGATGAATAAAATATTCTCGCAAAGTTTTTGAAAATGGTAAACATAAATCACCTGTCCTGTGCAGGAAGGTGCTTAAATTGGTCAAACTGAAAAACGTGAAAATAATTATTTATTTTTATTTTTATTACTTTTGCAATCTGCAAAGCATCACGTGCCAAATTTTAGGTAATTCAAAAGAAGCCGATTCGTTGCAAATGTAATCGTTTCGAATATATAATTCTATTGATTCACGGATAATGGATGGGAAATAAACTGTTGATTGAAAAACTATTTTGTTGTTATTGAAATCAATCTGCAACAGCTCTATTCTATGTTGTCTAGCTAAAGCAGTAGTTCTGTCCTATTTGGTATCTGCTTTATGTTCTTTTATTCTGATTTTAAATTTTCTGTTTGTCATTCCTGTATAATATTGCACTGTTGCATCTGCCTTGGTGAATGGGATTTCATAAACACCGGAAAGTTGATCGGGTTCTATTGGTTATACTTTTCTACATTTCATATCTTCGATATTGTTTCACGAGCAGGGAAGACCGAGCTATGCTCTGTCAAAATTAAATTTGAGTTCAAATATCATGACCCATGACCAAAATGACCCACTAATTGAATTTTCTCGAACATGTGACTTAGCCCAACAGTCTTCTCGTGCCGGAAAATCATAGGATGCAAAATTTAGTGTAAATTGAGCCGCTTTTTAGATATTGACCCACAATGACCCAGAAATGACCCACTAATCAAATTTTCTCGAACATGTGACCTAGTCTAATGATTTTCGCGTGCCCGAAACTCGTAAAATGCAAAATTTAATCAAAATCGTTAGAGCCGTTTTTTAGATAAAATTAATTTGACCCGCTTTGACCCAAAAATGACCCCCTAATCGAAAGTTCTCGAACATCTGACCCAGCCCAATAGTCTTCTCGTGCCCGAAAATAGTCGGATACAAAATTTCGTCAAAATCGTTTGGACCGTTTTTTAGATACAATTACCTTGACCATGACCCAAAATGACCCAAAATGACCCACTAATTGAATTTTCTCGAACATGTGACCTAGCCCAACAGTCTTCTCGTGCCCGGAAATCATTGGATGCAAAATTTAGTGTAAATTGAGCCGCTTTTTAGATCTTGACCCACAATGACCCAGAAATGACCCACTAATCGAATTTTCTCGGACATGCGACCTAGCCCAATGCTTTTATCGTGCTCGAAACTCGTAGGACACAAAATTTAATCAAAATCGTAAGAGCCGTTTTTTAAATAAAATTAATTTGACCCGCGTTGACCCAAAAATGACCCACTAATCGAAAGTTCTCGAACATGTGACCCAGCCCAATTGACTTCTCATGCCCGAAAATTGTCGGATACAAAATTTCGTCGAAATCGTTTGAACCGTTTTTTAGATACAATTAGCTTGACCATGACCCAAAATGACCCACTAATTGAATTTTCTCGAACATGTGACCTAACCCAACAGTCTTCTCGTGCCCGAAAACCATTGGATGCAAAATTTAGTGTAAATTGAGCCGCTTTTTAGATCTTGACCCACAATGACCCAGAAATGACCCACTAATCGAATTTTCTCGGACATGCGACCTAGCCCAATGCTTTTATCGTGCTCGAAACTCGTAGGACACAAAATTTAATCAAAATCGTTAGAGCCGTTTTTTAGATAAAATTAATTTGACCCGCGTTGACCCAAAAATGACCCACTAATCGAAAGTTCTCGAACATGTGACCCAGCCCAATTGACTTCTCATGCCCGAAAATGGTCGGATACAAAATTTCATCAAAATCGTTTGAACCGTTTTTTAGATACAATTAGCTAGACCATGACCCAAAATGACCCAAAATGATCCACTAATCGAATTTTCTCGAGCATGTGACCTAGCCCAATGGTTTTCTGGTGCCCCAAAACGGTAGGATACGAAATTTCGTCAAAATCGTTAGAGCCGTTTTTAAGATAATTTTTGCATATATATATATATATTGTTATGAATTCTGTATATATTTGTAAATATTTCATTTATTTTATTTTATTATTGTGAAAATTGCAGTATTATTAATGTATTTCCTATTGAGCATCATGTAACTCAATGCTAAAGGCCTCAGATGCTTTGCAAGAAAAACAACCTTACACCCTCATCTTTATAATGGAAGTCTATGGGAAAATCGCCAAGGAATGGGTTTATCGCCAAGTTGGCGATGGTTTTGGCGACTTATTTTTGTCGCCAAATTTGGCGATATATCGCCAAATGTCGCCAAGTTGGCGACGGATTTGGCGACTTTTTGTGCAACCCCCCCTTATACCTGTACATTGGGATCCTTTCTCGCTTATGTTCTCTATCGAAAGTTAAAGCACTTTCTGGTAATTTCTGGCATCTGAAGGCTCTGGAAAATTCTACAGTTATCTTTAAAGCCTATATAAGGGACCTCCACCAGTCCAGTTCAGTTAGTTGTCTGTCAACTGCGATTGAATTCATACGAGAGGCTTTGCATTGAGAACTGTGTTACTCAGATTGATTTTGTCGTTGATACGTCGTATTGAACACATTGTTTCTGTGTGAAATTTAGCTGTGCTGTTATTAGATTTGAAGATTACTCAATATTTGTGTCTGAGAAGATTCTTGTGTATTTACCGAACTGTTTGGAGTAAATAAAACCTGTTGATTGTTCTTATATATTGGCAACAATCCTTTCGAACCCCGAGCTCACAACATTTAGTGTCAGGAGTGGGGTTGAATGCCGATTACCAGAGCAATGGAGGCGCAACTGACTAAATTATTGGAGAAATTAGGAGAGATGGATGAGAAAATGACTGCCAACCTTGGCGAGTTGAAAGAAGAAATGAAGAAGGAAATGACTGAGAATCAGGCTGAAATAAAGGAAATGTCGGAAGAAATGAAGAAGAAAATGTCAGCGATAGACGAGAAAATGACTGCAAACCAGGCTGAAATGAAGGAGATGTCAAGCAACCTTGGCGAGTTGAAAGAATTAATAGATAATAAAATAACATCTTTAAATGAAAGAATTGACAGCGTGGAAAACAAATTTGAAGGAAGATTTCAAGAAATAGAAGAAAATGTTCAATTGACAGCCAAAACCGTAGAAGAAAGAGTAGAAGAAGTTCAAAAGATCGCCAAGAGCGTTGAAGAAAGCATAGAGAATGTAAAAAAAGATTTGGAAAATGTGAAGAAACAAAAGATAACTGCCGAAAACTATCGCGAAGATGTCAAGTATCAAGCTATGCTTCCTCGGGCCTTTATTAAGCTCTCGACCTATGACGGAAAATCCTCATGGCCAGTTTTTAAGACACAATTTGGGATCGTAGCGGACGCCAATGGATGGGATTCCCAGACAAAGGCTTGCCAGTTAGCTGCTTCTCTACGAGCTGATGCTGCCGACGTCCTACAGACTTTGCCTGCAAATGAACCGCTGGATTTTGAAACGCTCGTCAGTGCCTTAGAATTGCGCTTTGGCGAGAAATGCATGAAGGAATATAGCAGATTCCAGCTCAAATCTCGACAGCAGAAATCCACTGAATCCCTGCAAGAGCTTGCTACGGATGTCGAGAGACTTTCCCATCTTGCTTATCCTGACTGTCCGACTGAAATTAGAGAAGTTTAGCTCTGCAACATTTTATCGATGGTGTGCGTGACTCTGAGATCCAGAAAGCACTCCGGATTGCAGATCTCAGTGACTTAAAAGGGGCTTTAGTTTATGCCCTGAAATTCGAGGCAGCCCAGCAAGCTACAAGGAAAGATCGGCACTTTGTGCGAGTAGCCAACATACCTGAGACGTCGGATAGAGCTGTGGAGAGTTTGCAGCAGCAGATTAAGGACATGATGAGAAAGATGAACTCTTTGATGGACAACAAACCTGGCAGAAAGATCAAGTGCTGGAAATGCGGTGGAGAAGGCCATATCCAAATCGACTGTCCAAGACGACCCAGCACCGAAGGTAATATCTCACCCGCTAACGGAGGAGCAGGAAAACTGATTAATAGCCATCTTGCGGGGCGGAGGTTGCCAGATTTTGAGAAGCCCCATTTTCAAGTAGGTGAAATTTCTGCAAGAAGTTCCGGCGAGAACGGAGTTTTTCTAGTCGGAAGCGTGAATGATTTGCCCTGTAATATGATCATCGATACAGGAGCCAATGTGACCATCATTCGGAAAGATCTAGCTCAGCGGCTGAAAGAAAAACTCTTCTGGACCCCGCCGCGTGTTATTCTTCAAACTGTGACCGGAGATAAGATCGATATACATGGAAGAATGACACTGAAAATAAAGTTTGGGAACGCCGCTTACCACCATACAGTCTATGTGGCCGATATTTCAGACCCTTTCATACTCGGACTGGACTTTTTAAAAGAGCATGGATTTACACTGGATTTTAAGAATAATGAGTTACGCTCTGCTCAAGAAGATGTCACTATTTTCAAACTTGGAAGTGAGTCCGGGTCCATTCAACGGATCACAGCCAAGGCAGATGTTACCATCCCTCCTCGAACCGAAATGATGATACCTGGAGTAACTGGAAACGAAAAAATTTTCCAGTATGGCTTGACTGGATATCCTGAGAAGAGCCCAAAGGGAGTGCTAATAGCATCAGCGCTGGTAGATCTGTCGAGAGATGTGATAACCGTGAGAATTGCAAACGTAAGTGAAAAATCTAGAATTATCCAGAAGGGTGAAGTGCTTGCAACCTGTGCTCCAGTCACGTGTGTTTGCAAAGACCCGAGCTTGACGTTATCGGAGCCGCCTACATGTTTAACACCTGAAATTGGACGAAATGAGAATTTATCTCCTGAGCAGAGACATGCCGCAGAAAGACTGTTCCAGGAATTTAAGGATGTGTTTTCACAAAACGAGAATGATATAGGTCGCACTTCTTTGACACGTCATAGAATTGATACTGCCGACCATCCACCGATTAAACAGCATCCAAGACGCTTGCCGTTCGCAAAACAAGAAGAGGTTTCTAAGCTCTTACGAGAGATGCAGGATAGTGACATCATCGAACCGTCATCAAGTCCGTGGGCCTTTTCCATCGTGTTGGTCCGAAAGAAAGATGGCTCTACAAGATTTTGTGTGGATTATCGTAAACTTAACGATATCACGAAGAAGGACAGCTATCCTCTACCAAGAATAGACGACACGCTAGATACTCTTTCAGGACATAAATGGTTTTCCACGCTGGATTTGAAGAGTGGATATTGGCAAGTCGAGATCCATCCTGATGACAAAGAGAAGACCGCATTTACTACTGGACAAGGACTTTGGCAATTTAAAGTTATGCCGTTCGGGCTCTGCAATGCCCCAGCAACGTTCGAGCGCCTCATGGAGACAGTGTTAAAAGGCTTTACTTTTGAAGCTTGTCTCATCTACCTAGATGATGTCATCATTGGTGGCCGCACGTTTGAAGAACATCTAGAGAATATTCGAAAAGTGTTAACGAAGCTAAGAGCGGCGAACTTAAAGCTGAACCCTTTGAAATGCAAGTTCTTCCAACGGGAAGTAAACAATTAGGACACATCATCTCAGCTGAAGGTGTTCGAACAGATCCTGAAAAAGTGTCCGCAGTAAAGAACTGGAAGCGTCCGGAAAATGTCCATCAGTTGCGAAGCTTTCTGGGACTATGCACTTATTACAGAAAGTTTGTCCAGGGGTTCTCCAACATCGCAAGACCATTGCATAGGCTCACTGAAAGCAAGCAGAAGTTTCTATGGACACAAGAATGCGACAATTCCTTCCAGCGGCTGAAAGAAGCTCTCACATCCTCTCCAGTCCTGACCTATCCAGACCCCGACAAACAATTCATTGTGGACACGGATGCCAGTCACGAAAGTGTCGGCGCTGTACTTTCTCAAGAAATAGATGGCCAAGAACGAGTCGTAGCATACTGGAGCAAATGTTTATCGAAACCAGAGCGGAATTATTGCGTCACTCGCAAGGAGTTATTAGCTATAGTGAAAGCCATAGAACACTTCCATCACTATCTCTATGGCAGCAAATTTCTCCTTCGTACTGACCACGCATCCCTAACATGGCTGATGAGTTTTAAGAACCCAGAGGGCCAAGTAGCCAGATGGATACAACGACTCCAGGAATACGACTTTGACATCAGGCATCGCAAAGGATCATCGCATGGAAACGCCGATGCCCTATCAAGAAGACCGTGTCCCGAGAGCTGTCGCTATTGTTTGCGGAGAGCAAGTATAATCCCGAATATGTCATACGCCAGACGAAGACTTCACAATCAACGCCACCAGATCCCTGGAGTGATGAGAAGATTCGAGAAGATCAAATGGCAGACCCTGACATCAAACCAATTTTGGAGTTATTAGAATCTTCTAGCACGAAGCCCAGTTGGAAAGACATCTCGACTTACAGTCCTACGACGAAGCAATATTGGGCTCTTTGGAACTCCCTCCACGTCAGAAATGGTGTCCTGTTCCGAAAATTTGAATCGGAAGATGGGAAGACATCTCGGTGGCAGTTGGTACTTCCTCGATCCCGAATCCCAGAGGTCCTCAAGGAATTACATGGCAGTCCCACTGGTGGCCATTTTGGAGTCATGAAAACATTGCACAGAGTCCGAGAGCGCTTCTTCTGGGGAAAAGCGAGAGCTGACGTCGAACAATGGTGCAAATCTTACGATGCATGTGCAGCTCGGAAAGGACCAAAGAAACGTAGCCGAGGAAGACTACATCTCTACAATGTAGGAGCACCTTTTGAACGCATCGCCCTTGACATCCTAGGTCCTCTGCCAAGAAGTGCTGATGGCAACAAATACCTCCTTGTTGTCATGGACTATTTCACAAAATGGCCTGAAGTTTATGCCATCTCTGATCAAGAAGCTTCTACGGTTGCGGATGCTTTGGTACACCAGTGGATATCAAGGTATGGAGTCCCTCTTCAAATGCATTCTGACCAGGGGAGAAATTTCATCTCTGCTGTGATTGAGGGTCTCTGCCAACTTCTCGGAATGGACAAAACTAGGACGACGGCACAGTGGGTCAAAGTATAGCAGATGTCGAACATAGGATTATCACAATAGTATAAGCCTATATATAAGATTTTTTTTGTTATATTTAGGTTTAAATAAGTAAAATAAATTATATTCAATAGATTTGCATGGTTATTATGAGCAATTGATCTTTTTTTGTTTAAAACAGGACTTTTAGAGGCATACTGGATAACTAAATTAAACTTGAAAATCAAAGTAAAAGAAAAAGCTTAGCAAACGATAATTTTACTACCTATCACGTTTTTACTTATATCCTAATGACATTGGCAAAATATTCAAAACATTTGTTTAATTTTTAATTCGCAACATGTGTAATGTTTAGATAACTTTTCAAAATCGTTCTACAAAACCGGAACATTCTTCTGCAACATTTTAGAGCCTATTTCAGTGCATATTTTTTATCATCGGGATTATAATAATAATCATAATAATATAATAATAATAATTTTATAAAATTATTTTGTAGTGATATTAATTTTAGTATATTTTTTTTTTATTTGAAGCAAGATTATTTCATTTTGCTTTTTTTTATATTTTTTTGAAAGAACATCCTCCTGTTCAACATGTTATATTTGTGCAAAGAATTCGGAAATGAATAACATTAATAAAATTGTTAAAAGAAGTGTAAACGCTTCCTCATACAGCTTTGGTGTATCTAGTCTACATGTAAAGATACGGTCTATGGAATATTTGCTTCATATTTCTTACAATTTATCATTTAAAGCTTTAAGTGCTAGAACTGAGGACCAAAAGAAGCAAAAAGAAGAATCAAAGAGAAAAATTCAATGCGAATTCAGAAAAGAATTAGGTTTGCTATTTGATGTTGTTAAACAGGGGAGTGGTTTGACACACGATGGAAACACTGCAAGGACATTTTTTGCTGAGTTTGAAAAGACAGCTGAAATCACTGGATTGGATAAAGAACTTATTAAACGTTTTGCAATTATAATGCAAGTTATCTCCTGTGACGAAGTAATTAATGCCGAAAAATTTGGCGAATTTGCACTGGAAACAGCTAAAGAATGTGTTTCGAAGTACGCGTGGTATTATATGCCAGCTTCTATTCATAAGTTATTAATTCATGGAAAAAATATAATTACAAATTTTGCTGTTCCAATTGGCCAATTATCGGAAGAAGCTGGCGAAACTCGAAATAAAGAGTTTCGGAGGTACCGGGAGTCCCATATGAGAAAAATAAGTCGAAGAGCATGTAACGAAGACTTGTTGCACCATTTACTTATAACATCTGACCCGTTGATTTCCAGTACTAGACGCAAAGTAAGAAACGTTCAAAGGAACAAAAAATTTCCAGAAGCATTAGAACTTTTACTTTAAATAACACTTTAGCACTCGCACATTATGCATCCATTTATTAGAGCAGATTTAACCCTCTGAAGGTCTTTGCTCTTTTCAGCATTTTCATGTAAATATTTATCTAACACAAGATACGTATATATTGAATTTAATTTTATAGTATAATTTTAAATTATTTTTTTACATTATTTCATCTTAGAAAATTCTTACAATATAATATTTATTAAAAAATATTTTTGTCTACAGACAATTTACTATGCTTTCCGTTAATGGAAAATTATGCGATAGCCACTTAGAGTGTTTCAAATCCATTTATTTCAAAAATGCGCAGGTTTGCGCAAATATTGCCCTATACCACATTAAAATACAGGCTTTTAGGAACACAAAGATGTGTTTGAAATTTCACGCAACTTCATGCAATTTAAGTTACACAATTTTTAAGTTTATGATACCGTTAATTTTATATGGGCTGTTCATAATGTACAATGATACATAAAATTCAATCAAAATGCAATCAGTAGTGGTTTAAAATGTGTTTTAGGAAATTAATAACGATATTTTAAACGAGTTATTATTAGTGGTTACCTAGGTTTAATTTCTGAGCACATTTAAAAATTACTAAAATTCGCAGAAAAAATCCTGTGCTGAAAGATGTATATTCCGAGCTATACAAATAAGATATGATTTTGTATAATTTAAAAGATAAACATATATTCGTATTTTGTAGATATTCTTTTAAAATATTTCATTGAAAAAAATTAATTATTTAACGATTATTTTTTGGCCCTATGTTCGCATTTTCTTAAGGATTGACCCACTGTGGCGACGCCTTTAAATCCGCAGTCTGATGGCATGGTTGAGAGATTTAATCGTACCATGCTCAACAATCTCTCACTTCTAGTCTCAAGAAACCAGCAAGACTGGGACCAAAAACTTCCCTTGTCTCTTCTCGCCTATCGCAGCGCCGTCCATGAAACAACCGGCTATTCCCCGTCTCAGATGCTTTTCGGTCGTGATCTTCGTCTACCTTGTGATTTGATTTTTGGTCGCCGTCCAGATGCGTCTTCATCGCCAGAGGGATACGTGCAGAATCTCCAGGCACGATTTGAAGACGTCCACAACTTGGCTCGAGAGCGGATCAATATACAGACAGAGAAGATGAAGACCAGGTACGACACGAAAGCCACGGGACATCAATTCAAAGAAGGTGACAAGGTTTGGTTTTATAATCCGACTCGACGTAAAGGACTTTCTCCCAAACTGCAATCGCACTGGGACGGTCCTTATACAATCCTAAACAGACTGAACGATGTCGTAATTCGGATCCGAAAGTCACCAAGTTCGAAGCCTAGAGTCGTTCATTACGACAGGCTGGCTCCATACTATGGCCATAGTACTTAGTTCATTGATTGTAAATAGTGTAATGTAAATAATGTAAATTAGTATGACCATGGTCTTGTATGTAAGTTAATGTAATTATTTATTTTGCTTAGCATTATCATTATTATTATTATTTAAATACTTGTATGTAATAATGTCTATGCTTTAATTTTATTTTATTTTTAAATAAGTGTATATTTTGTATAATTCAGCATTATAAATGTGTTTTGAATAGTATAGCATTTGTTGGTAACGGGTTTGCTTTCCGATCAAAGGTTGAACTGCCCGGGACGTGCAGTCCTTGAGAGGGGGGCAATGTTATGAATTTTGTATATATTTGTAAATATTTCATTTATTTTATTTTATTATTGTGAAAATTGCAGTATTATTAATGTATTTCCTATTGAGCATCATGTAACTCAATGCTAAAGGTCTCAGATGCTTTGCAAGAAAAACAACCTTACACCCTCATCTTTATAATGGAAGTCTATGGAAAAATCGCCAAGGAATGGGTTTATCGCCAAGTTGGCGATGGTTTTGGCGACTTATTTTTGTCGCCAAATTTGGCGATATATCGCCAAATGTCGCCGATTTGGCGACTTTTTGTGCAACCCCCCCTTATACCTGTACATTGGGATCCTTTCTCGCTTAGGTTCTCTATCGAAAGTTAAAGCACTTTCTGGTAATTTCTGGCATCTGAAGGCTCTGGAAAATTCTACAGTTATCTTTAAAGCCTATATAAGAGACCTCCACCAGTCCAGTTCAATTAGTTGTCTGTCAACTGCGATTGAATTCATACGAGAGGCTTTGCATTGAGAACTGTGTTACTCAGATTGATTTTGTCGTTGATACGTCGTATTGAACACATTGTTTCTGTGTGAAATTTAGCTGTGCTGTTATTAGATTTGAAGATTACTCAATATTTGTGTCTTTGAGAAGATTCTTGTGTATTTACCGAACTGTTTGGAGTAAATAAAACCTGTTGATTGTTCTTATATATTGGCAACAATCCTTTCGAACCCCGAGCTCACAACAATATATATATATATAACCACCCACAAGATTTGCTCGTATTAGAATATATGATATATGTTTTAGGGGAAGGGTAAATCTGCCTTGTTATTTATAATTAATTTAAGAAAATAGCAAAAGTATTATAAATGTCCTTTGTTAAGCAATTTATTTTTTTTTACATGTTTTACTATTTGCATTATAGGTCATATATATTTTTTAATCTCGAACATTTATTATTAATTAAATTTAGTCTGTATATTTTTACGTTTTAAGGTGATAAGAAGCTTTTGGATTGAGCAAAAGTCTGATTTAAAACATAGTTATAAAGTTTTTAGGAATTCAGATTTTCCCTGCTCTAACTTGCGTAAATATACCCAGATTATCATTCAATTGATATATGTTATTGAGTTTACTGGGGTATGTTCGGTATTGAAAATGGAGAGTGTGGCATTTATATTTCATTTACTATATGACACTCAAAAGAAATCAGTTATATTACAGTCTATGGGGAAAAATATTTTGCTGTGTATTTAATTGATGTTACACTATTTCAAATATTGTTAAATTTATATATGTCACTGAGATGTACTACAAGAGGCTTACCATAGAATATTAGAATATTTTGGGTAAAGCATTCATGGTTTATTTACAGGGACACGCAAAAGACTTTGATTATAGTACTGTCTATGAACAATAATTGTTTGAAATGCGTTTTCAGTTGTGGTACGCGTTTTTAAATTTACCTATGCTTAGCCTATATAAATTCTATAGATCATATAAAAGGCAGTACAAAAGATCTCGAATATATTTCCATTTATTCACGGAATGGGAATTTTTAACTGTGCTTTTTTTTTAACTGTTAATTTAAAAACAGGAAGTTCAGTTACGTTTTGTAACTGAACAAAATTTTAGCGTACTATGTCATACATATACAAATCTATAAATCATATACAGGGTTGCAGAAAATAATTCGGATATTTTGCTGACTATTGATGATATTTGCTGAAATTGTGTTTTCAAGTTTATATGCGTTTACTAATTTGTTTACTTAGACATTGGAGGAGCTAGTAGAGCTTTAGCCTTTGGATAGGCCTTCTCACCTAGATGAAACTATTTACTTCACCAGCTTTCACTCTGTTAATCGGTAAAGTTTTGTTGAAGCGTTTTAGAAATTTTGGGAAATGTTTTATAATTTATGCTTGACGCAGGATTTTTCGTTCTTGTTCATCTTTAGAAATAGGACATTCTGAATTATTACATTTTTTCATATTGCATTTACTAGATAACGGATGTAGATTACATTATTATTATATTGCTTTTTTATACTATTATTTTTACGTTATGGTATTATACAGTTATTAGTATACTATTTTAATTACCCCTTTCTTTACATTATTATATACATATGATGCGTTGCGGCCCACATAACGTAGAAAACATATGTTTGAGGACCGCGAGCAAAAAAGTTTAATATGCTATAACAAAGTAATCAATCTAACATAATCAATAATATGTTTAGTTACAAAAACCATAGAAATGTTTTAAAAATACTAGCTTCCTGTGATTGACAAAAAAAGTGTCTTTACTATCATCACTCGTGAACATTTAACATCTCCTCTGTAAAAGTGTAAAATAAACTCGAAAATAAAGAGCATTTCAGCAAACATCCTTTCTTTATAGCAAAACTTCGAGTGATGGAAGTGACATTTTCAAATATATTGAAAAGTACAAGCTGTCGCCAAAGAATACAATGCTTTCAAAACAGGAATCATTTCTTGAAACTTTAGTCTTAAAAAATATATGATATTGGTTTACTGTTTAAAAATAAATCTTCGAAACATTAAAAATGTTTGTTACCCATGGATTAGATAAGACGGATTTCTATAGCATTTCATGAAATAACGAATAAAACAAGAAATGTAAAAATTTCAATAGATTAAGAAACATATTTGGATAATCTTATTCGTTTTTGTGCAATTTTAAGTATATTTTATGAATATTAATTTCAAAAATATATACTTTTCGAAATTAATTTTGAAAACATACATAAATTATAACGTATGAATTTTTTGACAGAAATCGCTTACTAGAAGCTACAAATATGTGAGTCCGAAATTACAGTTCTTTCCACGAAGTAATTCTTAAATTATGCTTGAAATATTATCCTCGTTGCAATGTGTTTTGCAATAGAAATTTAACATTATAAGTTCCAAACTTTAAATCTTCAAAATTCTTAAACTAATTGACCGAATTACTTCCAGCATGGTATCCTAAAGTACAATTTACCAAAAAATTTCACAATAATGTCAAAATTATGACTTCGGGTCGAAAATTTAAGTCAGGTTGAACGTTCGTATGAAGTCAACCTTCTAAGGTATTTTTTACTTACCCATCATACGTAGTAGAGGGTAAATCTCGTAATCGTTCTGAAGATCGAAAAATTTTTTTGAAGGGTTTACACGTTTCAGACACTGAAGATTTAGAAAAGCATATTTTTAGAAAAAAAAATTGCCGTCCATTTGTCAGTGTGTGTCTGTAAACGCTCTATCTCCCGAATAAATTGATATAGAGACTTGAAATTTGGTGTATACTTAGAGTGTAATAATGAGAAGAAGCTTATTGAATTTTAGTAACCTCGATTATCCGGAACTATTTTTTTCGGTCTCTCGAAATATTCGTTCTGATAAAAGGTATATAAAATTTTTCGAAAATGTTTATTTTAAGGAATGAATATAAAAGACAAAAAAAAACCATACATTTTTCATAAAGAATGAAGTCGATCGAACAATTAGTTGCCGAGATATTTGTAATCCTATTTACCACACTCTTCAATTTTTCACGACCCTGTATTTCATTCAAATTTCAATTCAAAGATATATTTTAATTGGAAATCAGACACTTAATCCGACGCAGTAAACGCTTAGTTAATATGATTATCATTTTTGGAGTTACAAGGATGTTTCTTTTACGCAATTCAGTAATAGAGCATTTAAAGTTTATGACGTCATCAAGTCACGAGTTATTAAAATTGCAATGCATTTTAAAAACAGTTTACATGTTTTATTTTCATATTGTATATTATGCATATTTATGATGGGCAAGTTTTACGGTGGCCCCCAACAAATAGTTTTAATATGCATCGAAAAGAGATTTCTTTTTGTGACAATTTAAAATGTGTGCGTATTCTTTTTTTTCTCTTTTTTGGGCGACTGTACATCAATCTGGTATTACGTATTAACAAGTTATAAAATAGAAATATTCCTCTCTCTCGTGCTTGTGAAACGTCATTTTGAAACTGATAAAGAAGTGTTAATTCTTAAAAAGCGCGTTGTGTGAGCATTTTATATCGTGTAGCTAAAAAGTTAATTTTCTTGATATGGTGATAAAGCTTTAAACGTTTATAGTCCTTTGAAATTCTAAAAATATTTAGACAAAAATCTCGCGCAAATTCAAATTTAAAATAGCTTGAACGTTCAAGGGTTAATATTTTTTTATACATTATGTAAAACGAGCAGGGAAGACTGGGCTATGCTCAGTCAAGTTGAGTTGAAATATCATGACCCACGACGAAAATGACCTACTTACCAAATTTTCTCGAACATGTGACCAAACCCGTTTGTCTTCTCGTGTCCGAAACCAGTAGGGTATAAAATTTAGTGAAATTAATCTGAGCCGTTTTTTAGATAAAATTAGCTTGACCCGCAGTGACCCAAAAATGGCCCACTAATCGGATTTTCTCGAGCATTTGACCTAGCCCAATGATTTTCTCGTGCCGAAAACCGTAGGACACAAAATTTAGTTCAAATCGTCTGAGCCGTTTTTAAGATAAATATAGCTTGACCCATAATGACCAACTAATTGAAATTTCTCGAACGTGGGACCTAGCACAATAGCCTTCTCGTTCCCTAAAACTGTAGGATACTAAATTTAGTTCAAATGCTCTGAGCCATTTTTAAGATAAAAATAGCTTGACCCATAATGACCCACTTGCTGAATTTTCTCGGACATGTGACCTAGCCCAACAGTCTTCTCGTGCCCAAAAACCATTGGATTTAAAATTTAGTCTAAATAGTCTGAGCCTTTTTTAGATAAAATTAACTTGACCCAAAAATGACCCACTAATCGAAAGTTCTCGAACCTGTGACCCAGCCCAATAGTCTTCCCGTGCCCGAAAATGGTAGGATACAAAATTTAATCAAAATCGTTTGAACCGTTTTTTAGATACAATTAGCTTGACCCTGACCCATGGTGACCCGAAATGACCCAATAATCGAATTTTCTTGAACATGTGACCTAGCCCAATGGTTTTCTGGTGCCCCAAAACGGTAAGATACAAAATTTCGTCAAAATCGTTAGAGCCGTTTTTAAGATAAAATTTGCATTATATATATAACCACACACAAGATTTCCTCGTATTAGAATATATGATAATAAAGACTAACGTTAAAAAGGGTACACTAACGCAAAAAAGTATTTATGTTCTGATATAACACATATCCGTTACTTATTTTAGCTACAATATCCACACCAATGTTTTATAAGTATCGTTTTCTGTGATTGACAAAGGAAAGAGTCTTTACTTTTAGCTGTTACTAAGGAAAATTTATCACCTCATCTGTCAAATCAGAAAATAATCTCGCAAATAAAGGACATTTCAGCAAACTTTGTTTCTTCTTACCGAAACTTCTATTGAGCAAAGTAACATTTTCAAATACACTGTAAAGTTGTCGACGGAAGATTTAATATTTTGAATATTGGAAACATTATTCGAAAATTTGCTTTTTTCTGAAAGTAAATACCAGACTGGGTTCTTTTTAAATTACTACTAAATATTTGGAAATGTTTTTTACACACGGAATTTTTCAAAGAATTTCTATGTATTATATAAAATTAACGGGTAAAATGAATTTTTAAAATTTCAATAATTGGAATTTTAAAAGCAATCTTACATATTTATTTTTAATCATTCTTATATATGAAATTTATTTGCTATTAAAGTCATAGAAACAGAAAAAAGGACAATATGAATGAGATAAACAATCATTTGAGTAAAAAACAAATTAGAAAGAAAAAACATGCATCAAGCATGGATTATGAAACCATTTCAAACACATTTAAAATAGTGTAACAAAACTTGACCGTTTAATAAATTGAAAGTTGCTATCTAAGTAAACAATTTGGAAAATTAATATCACATTTCAAAACCCAATTGCACCAAATACCATCAATAGTCTGAAACGTATTCGAATTTTTTTGTAAAGCGCTATATATGATCTACAGATTTGTAAATATACTCCGTTATATGCTAAAATTTAATTCAGTTAGGAAACATCTAATATAGTTGAAGATTACTCTCCAGTAATTTCCGTCAATAAAAGGAACTCGAATTATTTTCTGAATATCTGTATATATGCAAAATGTTAAATAAATTTAACAAGCTGGAAATTGTACGTGAAACGTGACATATGAGATGAGTTTCACAATGTAACTAGTTTCACAATGAACTAGTTTCACAATGTAAAAAAAATATCCTTATTATTTCAGTGAAATGAATTATATCGTCTGCTTATGAGCGAAATGAGCATGTCTTTTTTTTTATTATTACATATGCCACGTTTACAAATGCGTAATTTTTTTTTTCGACACAAAACATTGCTGCAAAATTAACCATGGAGATCTTGCTTTGCGAATGATTACTTCCATGGTTTAATATTTTTAGGTCTTATAATGAACGAATCTCCTGTGTTTATTTACTCTAATGGATTGCGATATTCAGTTAACCTAATTCCCACTGAAGTTATCTAGAATCTGTACATTTTTTAATGTAACTCATTTCTCAAGCAAGCAATTTTTTTTTGTACGATCTTTCTAAAAATGGCCTCCTGGCATATGGAAAAGGAAGTGTTTTGCCCGTATTTGTTTTCCTCAGTCACATGACTTGCGCTTTTATTATATAGAATACGTACGATAGGATTTAATGGAATAAAGAAAACTTTTATTAACTAGGGGGCTCTGCCCCCTACGAGCTGCGCTCGCCAACCCCCGTTCTGACACTGCGTGATTGAAAAACACTCTGATTTGATCATCTCTAAAACGATTACGGAAGATTGTATTATAATTAAACAACCAGTGGCGATCTGCTGTAACAGGGTTTCCATTCATTTTCCTTTCACTGACGGATTTTAAGGTCGCTGTTGAAACAGATTACAACTGTAACTGTCACCAAAATATATGATTTAACGCCAAACGTGCATAATCGTGGCGTCGCGTCGCTTCACTTTCAGTTGACATCAGATGCGTTACACGAATTAGTTTTTTCATCGGGGAATTTTTGATTCAACGCTTATTTGTCTTTTGATACTTCTCCATTACCCCGTCAATCAATTTTCATTAAAAAAAAAAAACTATCGTTAAATTGTAACACCAAATAAACAAATAGAAGAATTTTGACATTGGAAAGGAAATATTATTATTTACGTTTTATTATTATTATTTATTTATTGTTTTAAAATTTGCAATAATAGGTAAAAGATATGTCGAAATAAATTGATCTCTCATGAAAATATAATTATTAATTGAAATTGTTTGGAAATATTGTTATTTGATCATTTTAAATGTGACGTAAATTTCCCTAGTTACTCGTATTTCTCTTTTTAATATTCACGCGCAAGTATATTTTTATTACGTCATTTTCTAGATTTATTGCTTTTAACACGTGATCATTTAAATATTATTTTAAAGTTTTCTTTCTGTTTTTAATAGTCTCGTGTAAATACATTTCTTAATTGAAAGGGAATATTATTACGTGCGCTATTTTACAAATTGGCAACGGTTCAAATAATGGAATTTATGAAATATGAAATAAATCTTCGTCAAAATAATGAAAATTTTGAATAAAAAATTGAAATATAACCTCAAAAAATGAGTCAAATTGAAAAAATAATTGCAGTCTGCACACCGCAACCTTGTAAACTATATCCTTACAAATTATGGTTAAATTCCTGTGCATAGATTTCATTTCTATAAAACTTTTATAAGAAAATTATTTTGACCAACTTTAATATTAAATATCTCTTAAAATAATTCTTCGATTTAAAAACTGTCTACTTCAGCGTGTTTATCGAATATTTCTTTATAAAACCACCAATTTTTAAATTTTTATTTGCAATAGTTTTCTGGATATTAGTCCAGAAAGACTTCAAGGCACAAAATCTTAATTGACAGCGGCGGCCGCGGTGGTTACTTTTTTTTAATATAGAGAGATATCTTTTTATGTTTTGATTCGATTTTCATAAAATTTTAAATGACTCTACAAAATTCTGCAAAGATAATATATATTAAATTTCAAATCATTCTATTGGGTAGTTTTTGCGCTGTTATATGTGGCCCGTATTTGTTTTCCTCAGTCACATGACTTGCGCTTTTATTATATAGATTACGTGCGATAGGATTTAATAGAATAAAGAAAACTTTTATTAATATCTTTTTATGTTTTGATTCGATTTTCATAAAATTTTAAATGACTCTACAAAATTCTGCAACAATAATGTATATTAAATTTCAAACCATTCAGTTGGGTAGTTTTTGAGCTGTTATATGCGGACGGACGGACGTACTAGACGACGACTATAACTGCTACGTATTTATATCATATATTCTAATACGAGCAAATCTTGTGTGTGATTATATATATATATATATATATATATATATATATATATATATATATATGCAAATTTTATCTTAAAAACGGCTCTAATGATTTTGACGAAATTTCGTATCCTACCGTTTTGGGGCACCAAAAAACCATTGGGCTAGGTCACATGTTCGAGAAAATTCAATTAGTTGGTCATTTTGGGTCATTTTGGGTCATGGTCTAGCTAATTGTATCTAAAAAACGGTTCAAACGATTTTGACGAAATTTTGTATCCGACTATTTTCGGAGACGAGAAAACTATTGGGCTGGGTCACATGTTCGAGAACTTTCGATTAGTGGGTCATTTTTGGGTCAACATGGGTCAAATTAATTTTATCTAAAAAACGGCTCTAACGATTTTGATTAAATTTTGTGTCCTACGAGTTTCGAGCACGATAAAATCATTGGGCTAGGTCACATATCCGAGAAAATTCGATTAGTGGGTCATTTCTGGGTCATTGTGGGTCAAGATCTAAAAAGCGACTCAATTTACGCTAAATTTTGCATCCAATGGTTTTCGGGCACGAGAAGACTGTTGGGCTAGGTCGCATTTTCGAGAAAATTCAATTAGTGGGTCATTTTGTGTCATTTCGGGTCATGGTCAAGCTAATTGTATCTAAAAAACGGTTCAAACGATTTTGACGAAATTTTGTATCCGACTATTTTCGGGCACGAGCAGACTATTGGGCTGGGTCACATGTTCGAGAGCTTTCGATTAGTGGGTTATTTTTTGGGTCAAAACGGGTCGAATTAATTTTATCTAAAAAACGGATCTAACGATTTTGATTAAATTTTGTATCCTACGAGTTTCGGGAACGCGAAAATCATTGGGCTAGGTCCCATGTTCTAGAAAATTCGATTAGTGGGTCATTTCTGGGTCATTGTGTGTCAAGATTTAAAAAGCGGCTCAATTTACACTAAATTTTGCATCCTATGGTTTTCGGGCACGAGAAGACTGTTGGGCTAAGTCACGTGTTCGAGAAAATTCAATTAGTGGGTCATTTTGGTCATGGGTCATGATATTTGAACTCAAATTTAATTTTGACCGAGCATAGCTCGGTCTTCCCTGCTCGTAATTACGAACGCATCTAAAAACGCACAGCTGAAAACGCACTTGCATCAATTATCGGACATAGACAGTACTGTAACCGAATTATTTTGTGTGTTCCTGAAAATGAACTATAAATGCTATGCTGACCATATTCTACCGGAAGCATCTTTTAGTACACAACAGTTCTGTATATAAATTCATTATGTTTGACGAATTGTAACATTATTAAAATGAATTGAAGTATATCCAATGATTGGAGTATCATAGTTGAGATTTTTCCAACAGAGCGAAAATATGCCGGGACCAGCACTCGAAACTGGTTACTTTGGCTTGCCGCACCAACGCTCTCCCTACTGAGATATCCCAACGATATCCTGGATGGCATATTTTTCAGTCTTATTTGTTGGACAAGGCTGCGAACTGCACCGCTAATTTCTTTCATCCGAGCTATAACTATAGCATTTATATGATGAATCTTGAAATAGCACGGAAACTCTTGTATACCATGTAATTAGGTCATAATGAACAGAGGAAAGCATATTCAACTAGGTAAATTATATCCAATGTTTGGAGTATCATAGTTGAGATTTTTCCAACAGAGCTGAATCTCAATTCATCTGAGCCAGCGGTTCCCAACCTGGGGTACGTGGTGAAACAGTTGAGGGTACGTGAAAATTATATTGGTAATGGCGGCTAATTCAAAAAATAAAACTTAAATGTAAACAGAAAAACTTTTCGTTTACAAACAGTGACTTGTGTAAAATTAAAATAGGCTGTTCGCATAAAATAAAGGAAAATGCCTAAATTTAGTAGTTGGTGGATCATGTTTCGCCATTATCTTCGCCCACTCCTAATAATATATTTTGATTTCACATGTGTCCCTCCTTTTATTTTATTGTTTCCTTTCTAGTAATTCTAGAAATACACAGAAATAACATGAATCGTATCGAGCCATCTGGTTTCTATGATTTCATATAAAACCCATTTGAAAGCAGGCAATCCTTTTAGTGTGCGACTGGTCAGCATTAGCACAACTTCATTAACTTTGATTAATGGGTGTTGAACTTCATCGCTTCTTTTTAAGTGCTTAATTTGAAATCTTTAAATATTTAGTGTTTTGAGTGAGTTTATGTGGATATTGTGTTGCGGTTCAAAATGGATAAGTGGTCGAAAATTGGAATTCTAAAGATAACTGCATCTAACATTGGCAACTAACATAAGAACATTACAAATGAACGAAAGCAAAAATATTTCGAATGGGTTTATGTGAGAAGGGGTACGCATAAATGTAAAATCTACGCAAGTGGTACGTAAGAGAAAAAAGGTTGGGAACCGCTGATCTGAGCTATAACTATAGCATTTTACATGATGATTCTGAAATAGCACGGAAACTGTTGTATACCATGCAATTAGGTCATAATGAACAGAGGAATCCTTTCTTCTGTTTATTATGAACTGAAATTGTAACAACTCCTCTATACCGACCCGATAATGATGGTGAGTGGTAGCGAGATCAGATCGTTGGCAAAGAGAAATTCTCGCATAAATTAGAAAATAGAATTTTATTGCATAACAATATTAATTCTAATAAAAATATGTACAAGATGTTATTACAGCATTTAATTATTTTTCGTGGGTCAATCGCTTATAAATTAATGTCCTCTTGACTCTAAAAGTGCAACTCAAACTAAAAAAAGTCTCAGAGAATTACAGTCAGTCGTAACTTCTAGACAGAGTTCATACGGATCAAGGCACGTCCGTTCCTTCTCTTTCGGAAAATCTACTAATTCTCGATGATTCAGAGTTTAAGAACTCTCACTCTCGCAAGGGTTGTGCTTTTCTCTTCATTGGGATTTACACCTGATACCTGCTGTATCAATCAAATAGAGGTCAGACCTCACTAGCGCTTCCACTGCGCTAAGTCCCGAAACTGACGCTCCTTCCTCCCTCTTCTAGAGAGTCACCACTCTCGTTCAGATCTATCCAAAAAACTGTCCTCTCTAACTTTTTCATTCTCGCAGGGGATCTTTCCCTAGGGGCGGGGTTTTGGTCGAGGCGGAGCACTTAGAAACTCTCCAGCCTCTTAGCAGCCTTGAGATACGTCTCTTTCATTTATAATCAGTCCGTCATTGGACGTCCTAAGACAAAGGACATAGTTTCGTGTGCAAACCTAAAAATCGTGTGCAGAGATCGCTTCCCTCGCAGATGCTATCTTTCCCACGGTTTCGGCACAGATCAAAGCATAAGACCCCTTCTTGGGTACCACCCTACCAATGCATCAGTGTCCGAACATTTCGCTGGTAGTACAATAGATATTCGGCATTTTGCCTTCCTTCAAAGATACGCTAGCGTGGGAAGGTATATAGGAAAAGTTCCCTTCTAAGTGCTCTCACAGGAAAGTTTAGGATGACATACGCTGCACCTGAGTGTAGAGGCTCAATTCTCTACAAAATATTTTTCTCCACTGACCATAATGCAACGGAAGTTTTTTAACTGTCGCTGTAAACGAACTATAAATGCTATGTACTTCATTTTAAATAGGTATCATGCCACAGTAGACCGTAATAATATATATCAATTACATAACAATCCTAGTACTAAATAAGCGATTTATAGCCCGGCCAGAGAGACAGACATACAGACAAATGGCTAGACAGACGACAAGACTTACAGATTGCCAGAAAAACTGAAGTCATATATACTTTTCAACTATGTTGAAAAGTATTAAAAAGATGCAGCTTTATTAATATTTTTACATTTTGCAGAGTTCTGTAAAAGAATATAATATTTAATATTGTTTGAAAACAGAAATAGTTAAAAAAAATAAAAAATAAAAATAAAAATAGACATTCTCTAGGTAAAAGTAAAATATTTTAAAATCTTGTTCATA
The DNA here is from genome assembly GCA_963931845.1 of Maratus michaelseni. Taxonomy (NCBI): domain Eukaryota; kingdom Metazoa; phylum Arthropoda; class Arachnida; order Araneae; family Salticidae; genus Maratus; species Maratus michaelseni. Next base: position 109,526,353 of record OZ007598.1, on the reverse strand, counting down.
ACTGAAATTGAAGAAAAAGTAACTTTCATTTATAAAAGTAGTACAGTTTGTACAACAAATTATTCGTTCGAAAAAACTACTTTCAAGAAGATCACTACTTTTAAAAAATCATGATTTTAAATAATATATTACTTGCATGTTAATTATTTTCATTGTATATTTAATTGAAAAATAGAAAGAAAGGTAATTTTACAGATATGGCTTTATTTATTCGACAAAATAACAAAACGATGTATCTACATTTGGCTGTTCCTCAGAAAAGTTCATTACCTCTCCAGTCAAATCAGAAAACAAACGTAAATATAGTGCATTTCACCAAACATTCTTTCTTATTAGCAAATCTTCGAGTGGTGGAATTGACATTTAAAATATATTACATCGTTTTGTAGGTTTAAAACTGTCAAAATTTTTTGAAAAATTGTTTTTCTTTTATTAAAGTAAATACCACATTTGTATATTTTTTTAATTAAAAGATACGAATTAAGAAAAAAAGATATGTATTTTTTTTATATATATTAGTTTTCTCTAATATTTATTTAAAATTATTCCTATACTGGGTGATATGTTTATGTTATGTATAGTCATGTATGTATGTTTATGTTATGTATAGTCATGTATATATGTTTATGTTATGTATAGTCATGTATTTATGTTTATGTTATGTATAGTCATGTATGTATATTTATGTTATGTTTAGTCATTAAATTGCAAATGTATTACTGTAATGGATGCGTTTTAAATATCGATTTACTTTTTAAGTAAAGCATGTACTTAAATTAGTGTTAATACTTTCTTACTGAAATTTATTTGTGACATAAAACAGAAAAACAGCTTAAATAAACATTTTAAAATAAACCAGATTTACATAAATAAACGGTTAATACAAGAAAATATCTAATAAACATTTCGCTTAAAAAAAAAGAGAGAGAGAGAAATGTTATGATTTTTTCAATAGTTATAAGATTAATCGATTGTATGGAATGAAAGGTAATTTAAAGAATAAAGCAGAGGAAATATTTTTTTAGATCAACTACCTCAAAAGCATTCAGTGTATTTGCTGACATTGGAAAAAAGTTTTTCAGGAACCGTAGTTCTGTCATTTGTTCTGATGGATAAGAAACGTTTTCTTCTGCTAACTGTTACTTAGGAAAATTTGTCTCTTCGTCTGTCAAACAAAAAATATTCTTTTACACAAACTATATTTTAGCAAACAATATTTTCTATTACAAACGCATTGTGATAGAATTGACATATTTCCAATAAATATCATGTACGATCTTTCGCCTACTGAGTTTAATATTTTTAAATCCTGTAACATCGTGTAGTATGTTGCAAGTTTAGTTGTCTTGTAATAAAATTGCGATATTTATTCATTTTTTAAATTATAGATTATGAAATACTTGGAAATCCTTGGAAATCCTATGAAATACTTGGAAAGTATCTGATGTACATGAAAGATAATTTTATTTGTTTCGAGTGATGAAAAAGAATAAGGAAATGATTAATTTTACTTCATAAGTAAAAGCATATATGGAAATACAATTTTTTCATTAACAGAATAAATTAATGTATTTTCTAAAGTTCTTTTATAACTTGTTATGTATTATAGTTTACCAGAATCAGAACTGCTCATACTACATATTAAATAAATTGATTAAATAGTAATAAAATTATAATGTAAAATTTCGACAATTGCTGTGTCTGAAGTATGATAGAGTATAATTTTTAAAATGCACTATGTTCATTGAAAATAATTTCTCAAAATTTTAGAAAGCGAAAAAGAAATTACATTTTTCATACACCAGAAAAGTTTAAAAATTGCAATTTGTTTATTCTTAAAAAATCTTTTTAAAGTATGAAATAAAAAGCATAAAAAATACCTTAGAAGATTTTCCTTTAAATTCCTCATTAATAAAATATTATTTGTTAATCAATGAAAAACCTTGTATAAAGAAGTCGATATATCAGATATATTTCAAATGATGTATTAAAGTTTTCACAAAATTCGATCAGAAATGCTATAAAAAGAGCTTATATTTGATACGTCCACTTTCATGTTATTGGTACTAAATAAAGTTGCTAAACTTTATTTCTAAAAATTTGAGAATAGTTTTATATTTGTTTTCAAGAAATTTTTAAGAAAATCATTTACAATGTTTCAGATATTGTTAATCTAAATTAGAACGAACCACAAACCGCATACAAAAGATAAATCACACGATCACGATTGTTAAGTTGAAATGTGAGCATATTACTTGACAGTCGAACGGCACAACATGTAAGTGTTTAAGCGCGATAGAAATAATTGCTCTATAAGAAGGAAGAAATGTTTCGTAATTTAGGCAAATATAATAAAATCACGAACGAAACTGTCTAATAACCATTTCCGAGTTAGCTACGATTCCGGAAAGCATTCTTTATCTTTATAAATCCCCAAAAACAATATATTTTCAAGATTTAGAGTACCATTTATAAAAATAAAGATTCTTTTTCTGCCACTGATTTTCGGAAACTTTTCCGAGCAGTTTTTATCGTATGTTAATCACTTTTTTGAACCCGGAATAAAGTTTTTTCAAATGATTTTAATTCTCAAGTAAACAGTTCCAAGCTCAATAAACATGTTTTAGAGACGACTGTGATAAATTATCAGCATTAACATAATCATTAAAATTAATATTTTTGCATATACTCTATGCAATCAAAATGCTAAGGCTTTCACAATACTTGAACAAATTTTCTGAAAATTATTTTAATGTATCTTTAGATTCTATGAGAGATAACTAAGTATTGATGTTTTGATATCCTTTAAAAGATTTACTTAAAAAAAAAAAAAAAAAAAAAATCTGAACTTTAATTTATTATTTTATTTTCTTCTCATCTAAACTTTGTTTAAAAAAAACCGATACTTAGGCGTGTAGAACAAAGTACCCTGAGTACAGTAAAACGATTTCTGTATTTTTTCGAAAGTGCGATGGGATCCTTATGTAATGTTTGTTCTTTAAGATGCATTGAGATTCATTTTCAGAGTACGTTTTAATTTTGATTTGTTTTTAAAATGCCTTTTTATTCATAAAATATAAAACACCTCACTTCTCTATAGTTAAAAAAAACATAACCCACGCTTCCACCGCTGGTAATGAATTTCTTATTTACGCAGGTTTTTCTAAGCTAATATTAAGAAAACTATTGCATATAAAAATATGAAAATTGGTAAGTTTTATAGAGAAACGTATCGTAAATACGCTGAAGCAGACAATTTTTAAATTGAAGAATTATTTTAAGAGATATTTAATATTAAACTCGATCAAAATACTTCTTTAAAAAAAAACTTTGTAGAAACAAAAACTATGAATAGGAATTTAACTATATTTTGAATGCTTGTACATTTTGCAAGTTGACAAGCTTGCAGTGGGCAATTATTTTTTCAATTTGACTAATCTTTTAAGTGTTTCTTTGCAATTTCTTATTCAAAATTGGATAATTTTAATAAGATTTATTTCATATTTCGAAAACGCAATTTATTTGTATTGTTGCCAATTTGTAAAACAGCCTAAATAATTTTTTTTCAACTAAACAATGTATTTATACGTGACTGTTAAAAACAGAAATAAAACTTTAACGTTATGATCAAATGGTCACTTGTTAAGAGCGCAGTAAATGAAAAAAATGTGCTTACTCGTGAATAATAAAAAGGGAAATAAAACTTTAAAATAATAATTAAATTATTACGTGTTAAAAGCAATACATAGTGAAAATTACGCCATACTTTAAATGCTCAAATAATAATATTTCCAACCAGTTTCAATTTAAAAATATGTTTACACAAGTTGATTTATTTCATATTTTGAGATGATCTTTTAAATTATTATAAAATGCGTTTTCACGTCAATACTGAAAGAGAAAAAAAAATTTGGTGAAAATTACGACATATTTAAAACGAAACATTTAAAATGTGTTATTTAAACCAATTTTATTATAGAGTCGTTTTAAAATTACGAGAGGTAGCGATATTGTTTACTTTGCCATTTTATGCAAGCTGACTTTTCGAATGTTTAATTGATCTTGTTTAATTAATCACGAAAACAGTTGTTAGCAGTCTTGACAACATTTGATTTGGAATTAAAATTTTTCAAAGAGAAATTAATGGAAACTCGGTTACAGAAGATCGCCACTGATCGTTTAATTATAATTCACTCCATCTAATCATTTTAAAGCATTCAAATTATGTCAAATTAACCGGGTTTTTTGAGTTTGCGGTATCAGAATGGGGGTTGGTGAATGTAGCTCGTAGGAGGCAGAGCTCCATAGTAATATAAATAAATCGAGTTTTGAAATGCCGAAATTAGAAAAGAAAAATAATTTAAATTGTTATATTTAAAATAAAATCTATATAATTTTTTTTTAATTTATTAACAATTTAAGACCATTTATTATCTATAATGATTTTGCTTCATTAAAACGTGATCCAAAGTGTAGGTATTATTTAAGGAATAAATTTTTTGGTACCGAGCCTCCTTAATCAAGAACCTGTACGCATCTCAATGCAAGAAAAAAAAAATACATTCATTTTTGTTATAAATGTACATATCGGTTACAGAAAATATATTGTATATATTTCTTTATTTTTCATTATTTTTCTTTTTAACTCATAAAAAGCTTTATTCGCTTATGACATTTGTTCCCCGAGTTAAATCTATCTTTTGACGGGATATTATATGTCTTCCAAAATAAGATAAAGTAACGGTTCCACCCTGTTATTAATCTTGAGGCTAATGATAGTACTTTGTTTCGGGTGGGTTCATGGTTGTTCTACTTTGTATGTCTATTTCATTTGTTTTGACGACAAAAGAAATCAATCACATCAAAATAGAGACAAATAAATTCGTCTATGCAGCTTATAGAGAAATTTTAACTAAAGTAAAAAACAAAAAAAAAATGTTCCAAACATACAGTGTGCCAATTTTTTAAAATGGAAATCTAGAATTGATTTTGAGCCAAAAGTAATATCAATATGAATCAAAGTGTTGCTAATGATATTATTTTGTTTCGGATGGGTTCATGGTTGCTCTACTTTGTATCTCCATTCCATTTGTTATGACGACAAACGAAATCAATCACTTCAAAATTGAGACAAATAAATTCGTCTATGCAGTTTATAGAGAGACTTTAACTAAAGTAGAAAAAAAAATATTCCAAACATACAGTGTGCCATTTAAAGAAAAAATGAAATCTAGAATTCATTTTAAGCCAAAAGTATTATCAATATGGATGAACGTATTGAATATATAGAATGTACACAATAAAACGATTTCTGTATTTTTTCGATAGTGCGATGGGATCCTTATGTAATGTTTGTTCTTTAAGATGCATTGAGATTCATTTTCAGAGTACGTTTTAATTTTGATTTGTTTTTAAAATGCCTTTTTATTCATAAAATATAAAACACCTCACTACTGTTACCACAGAATGATATATTATTTACTAAACTTTCGTAGGTCATGCACGAAGATAAGGGCCAAAGAGTAATTAACTGCTTAAATTTTCTTTTGCTCTGTTTAAAACTATGGTGGTTAAGACACAGAAGGAAGAAAACTTTGCTATCTGGGAATATGATGCCATGCTTAATAGAAAATGTACAATGTTCTTTGATACAATTTATATTTTAATGTGTGTAAAACGATCTAATTTACAATATTTTTAATGCACTAGTACTAAACGCGGGGTACTGGTTTCAGAAAGATGAAAAGCTTCAGTCAATGAAAAATGATGCCTTGTTTAACCGTCTGTTGCCCACGATAGAATGCGTTCTATAAATCCCGTAATTCGGAGAATCCGAATTCATACCAGAAAATCTAAATAATAAATTTCAGTTTATTTAATGTTTGTTTTTATGTAAAGCAAATATATTTTCAATTTCTGGTCTGAATTCAGAATGTCTGAATTAAAAAATCCAGTTAATTGGGTACAATCATGGTAGCATAAATGCTACATTGGCAGTAGAGGGTTAACAAAAATGTACATAAAATTGTATAAAAAAGAAAAAATAATAAAGATTAATTTTTCGATTTTGAATCTTACTATTTCCTAAAAAAAATAAACAAACTGGATTTAAAAAATCTTATTTTAAATCATCTCTGCGTAGCTACAATTTATTTATGGCCTTGGTATACAGTTCCCAACTGTAGTTTCATGGTCATACTATACAGCATATGTCCGAACGTGCTATACATCATATATTCCGTTCAATTGGTCAACCAAACGCAGGATCCTCACTGTTTAGTTCTTATGCAAGTTTGGTACATATTTTATCAACCCGAAAGAAGAGAAAGGTTGAGTTAACATAGACAAATTCCGGAGTCTGACTCTCGACCTGTAGCACGGCAACGCGACATGCTGACTTCTAAGCTATCGGGATCAAACTAAATATACTTAAGCTACCGGGCTCAAACTAAATGCACTTAAGCTACCGGGCTTAAACTAAATACACTTTATTTAAATCCATTATCAATATTCATTATTTATGGTTAATTTTCTTTTGTATTAGATCTTACTTCAAGGTTCGGGCTCATGTTAACAAAATCTTGAAAATTCAAATTTGAGCTTATTTTTTGGCAACGTGTTATTTTCAGAAAACTACAATTTAAAAACAAAAATATGTCCAATATCATTATATTCATTGTTTCATGTTTGCAACATTACAGTTGAATCAAAATATTCGCAGCATCGCATCGTCATAAAATGAAGCTATGATGCTGATTTTTGTCTTCAAAGTTCTACTTTGCATTTTGCAAATGCATAAATAAATGCGGAAATGTTAACTTCCTGTTTAGATACATATAAAATATATTCCACATCAAAAAATATAGCAAATAGCTATTTACAACTTGTTTATATGCAGATATGGACTGTGCCGAAAAATTAATACAAAATGTTCACATTTGTTAAATATTTTTCGTCACATTTAAATAATTATTGATTGAACAAACATTATTCCTTATTTTCCGTTCAATGTGTGTGTTAAATAACATTCCTTACATACTCAAAGTCTAATATTAGCATCAAAGCTTCTATAAAATGTAATCTAACACGTGTATATAAAAATTAAAATTCATCGGTCAGTCTATCTGTATTTCTATACAAATCCACAGTTTAAAAGCGTGAATCGTGAAATTATACGCACAAACGAGGCAACTAAAGCAATTAATTAATAAAAAACCACCGATCTAACAGCAATATTCTTTCAACTTTAAATATTTTTCGTTATAGCAGCTGCCACACACACAACAATTATAAATCCCCAATAAAATTATTTCCATGCTGCTATTACGAAAGTATTGCTTTTAATAATTTTCAAAACGTTATTTGAATACATTATTAATATTCTTCATAAAAAGCTACTTTTTGGTGTTGTCAAATGGCAATCTAAAAAAAAAATATTACCGTAATTTCCGGTGCATAATCCGCGTATTTCGATCGAGAACTTTTATTTTATAACATGTAAGTTACTAGATTGCTGTAAATATTTGACTTCAATTACTATATAAAATTTGTGGGTTTAAACATGATTATTTTATCCGCGGATTATACGCCGGAAATTACGGTAAATATAAAAAAATCTATTAGCGTTAGTTCTCAATAGAAGAAATGGTTTCACCTACACTGTTAAAAATCTTCAGCTTTTGCTGCATAGTTACTCCACCGCTTTTATAGAATATCTCTATTTTGACCAATGAAAATTCTCCATAATATAGTAAAGTAACCATTTACTCTAAAAGCGGTGGAGTGTGTCTGCAGCGAAAGCTCAAGGTTTTTAATAAGATAGTAACAGTTATAACAGTATTAAGAGATGGAGATGTTGTGAAGTAAAATCATATACATCTTATACAAAAGACCACGGATTGGTGACCTTTTCTTATTCAAATATCCCGCCAAACCGGTTTTTTCCCACCAAACTGTCATTGAAATTCTCGCTCTCACCGAGATCATCTGCGTTGATTTTGAGCTTGACAGCAAATTACTTTTCCTCACTATGACAGATAACTGCCAAGAAAGGGATTAACAAACAAAAATGACACACGTTTGGCGATGAAAGCGGGATGATGCTTGTTTCAATCATAACAATGGAATCTGTACTCTACTTAATACATCCTCTATGAGTAAAACTGAATGGAGCGAAATTTGACATTATATCTCCGGAAAAAAAGCCGTTTCGAAAATCTGGTCGTTAAGAGAAATCGTCTTTAATTGGAAGTGGTCTCGAAGAGACGTTATACTGTAAATTATTCTACTCATGATTTCATATTTGGCTATTTAACAGCACGCGGAAAATTCGTAGACTGTAAATTGATGTTCATTTTAAGAATTCTGCTGTTTAAACTGTTGTATTGTCAGTACGACATAAATTGTTAAGCAAATTTGATATTTATGTTAAAAATCAGCATTAAAACTCTACAAAAAATGTAAATTTTAGTTCTTAATTTTATGTATAAAGTTTTACAAATTGTTTTTGTACTTGTTGCTAATTTTTGGAACGTAGACACAATTGACTCTCAAATTGAAGTTGTGATAAAATAATACGCAGGCTCAAAAGAAATAACCCTGAAAAGAAATTATACAATTTTATTGATAGTATTGTGGTTTATTAAAATAAATCAACAGCGAAATATAAACATAATGTCTATCTATCAGAATAATAGTAATAATAATAAATGAAGTGTCTTCATTTAACTTGTTTCAACTCAATTATACATCACTGGAAAGTGCATTATTCCTAGTGAATAGAACAAATCAATGTTCTATGTGTATCTCAATCTCAGATAATTGAATGAATCCAGAAAAGGCTTCATTCATTTACCTCTAATTTATGATAAACATACTTTTCAAAAGATTTATACTACGTCTCGCATCTTACATACTGTACAAGTAATCGTGGCACGAATTTGATTAATGTAACTGATTACTTTCCCGATGTGCATAGATTACATAAATTGAGACTATAATTCTACTTTTGTTGTACCTAACCTAATTTCCTTTGTATGTTTTATAAATTATATGACATAAACCTCTCTTTTACGAAACGTGTGTACTTAAAGAATGATATTCTTAGATATTTGTTTACATCTTTTAAATAATCAATTATGTATTCCATATTTTAATCCGAGATAATAGTATTATCGAAACTGTCTAAGTTTTGAGTAATTAACCCCCCAGCCGCGGGAGATTTTTTCGTTTTCTTGTATAAAACAGCGGCTTAGCGCTTTTATTCGATATTTATAATAGTTATCAGTTTACTGAATGTCCAATGGTGAATCGTTTCGGATTCAAAAATGAGAAATAAAATAAATAGATTGTTTTGGATTGTTTTTAGTTTTCATAATTTGAACTTTTGAATTTACAGTCCACGCCCAAACAGATTAGGCGTGAATTGTATTTTTTTGAGACAGATTGGATTTTTTGCTGTTATTCAAGTGAATATAAACTGTGTATTATAAAGATTGTATTAATATAATATTCTTAAAAATAAATAAATACTGATAATAAATCAATTGATTCAGAGGAAAAATATGATATATAAAATTATATATCTATACTAATATTATAAAGGAGTAAAGATTGTTTGTTTGTTTGTTTGTAGGGGGTAATCTCTGGAACTACTGAAGCGATTTCATAAGTGATGGTGGCATATTGATGGTGACAATCCCTGCTCCAACATAGGCTATATTTCATGTCGGTGCCACTACCCCCAGGGGGTGCAGGAGCGAAAAACGTTCTAAAATTTCGATTTTTTTTTATACTGAAGGAGCTAGAAACATCAAATTCGGCATGGTAGTTACTTATAAGATGTAAATGCTCTTTAAGAACAAATTCTAAAAAAACTCGAAATTTAAAATGGTGAGATGAGCGAAAAGCGTTCTAAAAACATTCTAAATTACAATTTCTATCGAATCTCTGGAACTACAGAACTGTTTTCAAAAGTGATGGTGGAAAATTGATGGTGACAATCACTGCTCAAACATAGGCTATATTTTATGTCGGTGCCACTACCCCCCGGGGGTTCAGAAGCGAAACACGTTCTAAAATTTCGATTTTTTCTATACTGAAGGAGCTAGAAACATGAAATTTGGCATAGTAGTTACTTATAAGATGTAAATGCTCTCTAAGAAAAAATTCTAATAAAGTTCGAAATTTAAAAGGGTGAGATGAGCAAAAAGCGTTCTAAAAACCTTCTAAATTACAATTTCTATGGAATCTCTGGAACTACAGAACTGTTTTCAAAAGTGATGGTGGGAAATTGGTAGTAACTCTTCCTGCTGTAACAGCTATATTTTATATCGGTGATACTACCACAAAGGGGGGGGGGGGTGAAAGAGCGAAAAACGTTCTGTAATTTCGATTTTTTTCGACATTAGTGTTGCTTAATTAGTAATTTCTGAATTATCTATGGCAGTAAAATTTCCTGTAATGCAAATAGGCCAACGAATACCACTTGGCATTTTTCAAGAATTACGCGAGCAAAGCCGCGGGTTTTGCTAGTGTATTATAATTTGTAAACGACTCTCGATGTTTCAAAATAAAAGAAAATAGATTTATGGAAGAAATAGCGCCTGCCGACGCTTAAATAGCATGAACATTTAAGGCAACGCAAAAATAGCGTACCCCGTGGATTACTAAGTGAAACTCGATATGAGCGTTGCCTGCGGCTGCAGAGTTTTGAAAACTCTAAAATTGCGTCAATTATTCATGAAAACTGTAATAAAATTTTAAATTAGTTCAAAACGATTCCGACTTCGCCTACAGTAATGAAAGACGTTTTTAATAATATACACTGTAAAAAAGGACAAAGGTTTTTAATCTATAAAATGTAATATAATCACGAAAGAAAATATAGAATAAACTCCTCCGAGATACCCATGGTTCTGAAAAGTGTTCTTTATGAAAAGTAACTCCTGAAACTAATAGAATTTCGAGATTTAAAGAATTATTTATAGAAACAAAGTTAGTGTTGCTGCCACCGATTTTCTAAAATGTTTCCGAGTAGATTTTATTGTCTGAGTGCAACGAAGACTCATACACAGCGCAGTATTACTTTGCCCCATATATAGCTACGATGGATATTAAAACCTTTCGTCAAGCATAACTCAAAAAATATTTAACGGATTTCGTTCAAATTTTTACAGCAGGTACCTATAAAGGTGACAACGACGTCTATTTATTACCAAGAATAAATGTCAAACCGTTTGGAAGTTATTTTAAAAAAATAGATAAAAAATCACAATTAAAGTACATACGTCACGAAATGTGTGCGTGCGTCATTTTCACCGGCGGGAGATTTTCGTAGACAATCGGAATTGAAAAGTTCATGGAGTACATGGAGCAAAAAAATATGCACGCTCTAATATTCAGCACAATAAAATATATTTCAATTTAGTAGAAATCGAAAATTAATCTGTTTTTTTTTTCTGTTCTAAAGAAAAACCCCGCAATAACTTGGTAGACTTGGTATTAGAGATTTGGCGCAAATCTCAGCAATAGCAGCTTTTTTTTTACTTCGCGTGTGTAAATAAAAAAAAAAAATTCTTTGGTGTTTAAATAAAAGGTTTCGATTTATGGCATTATTTCTTTTTTTTTTCTCTTTTTAGCATTTTAAATGGGATTAATGAAAGGCATGTATTTTAAATTATATGAATGAAAGGTTTATATTTAAATGAAATGAATTCAATATGAAAATGTTATAGGAACAATATTTGGCGATTTATCAACTGCGCCAGGATAACATTAAAGTACCAATATATCAAACGGTATGTAGTATGTGAAATGAAACAATCATATTATAATCACCCATCGTACAAGAAAAAAAACTAATATTCTGCATTCACAGGGAAAAATCCATCTCCTGTACCGTAAGATTTGGCGAGTTCTTTTTTGGTGATAAGTTTTTCGATGTGATTATTGGGATCTGCAGGATTTGGCTTACTTTTTCTAAATCTTATTTTTTTGCAGATGTAGTATTATGTAAATATATTTTTTTGCAGATATTTTGCTATTTTGTATACTTGGCATTCTATTTTGTATATTTTCTATTTGGCATTTGGAAAAGAGATTTTTACCTTTTTATCTGTGCCTTCGGAAATATTAAAAAATAAAAAAAGATTTACATATATCAAGCGTATAATGTTATGTTTTGCATTTTTATACGGATCACTTCTCCATTTTTAGATTTTAAATGCTATTTATTTTTTACTAGCCGTTTATTAATTGTTTACAATTTACCCCCCTGGCAATAACAATTATTTATCACAAAAATTCCTATTAGGTTTGTTAAATAAGTTTGTTTAAGTATTTTAATTACTTATTAAAATATCAAATATGGCGATAAAATTTTATTTTAGTATCGTGCTTAAATTTTTAAGATGGTGCAAAAACATGCTTTAATAAATGTATGTTTGTAAATATTTGAAAAACATGTTTTACCGCTCTCTTGAAAAATTTCGTAAGATGCTAAAACTACCTTTTGGCACCATTTAAAATTTTTTTCGCCAACCGACATTGGATACGAAACTTTTCCCCATTCAGATACACAGGCAAGGCTGGTCTCAAACAAGATTAAAGCTAGCGACAATATTGTTTTAACTCTATAAGAGTTACAATAATGTTATTAAATGCTCCGATTGGCTTTGGGCCCAATTACGAAAGTTTCTCCTAAAAAAACTGTAGAAGAAGTCTTTTACATTTGTTTCAAATGAAGCTTGGTCTACAAGGTATTAGTTAATAATACAAACAACACTAACTTCATGGAGGCAAAAGTATTAATTTAAATGTATATATTTAACCCCCCCCCCCCCAAAAAAAAAAAAAAAGTTACAGTAATGAAATTAAAATGGCGTTAAGCCATGCTTTCTGACATAAGCAATTGTCTGCAAACGCGATAAAGAAACTTTCACTTAAATTAATAACATGTAGCTAATATAGCCCTCAGGGTACTTTGCAGTTATACAGACCTTGTGGGTTTTTTTTAAAGGTTGAGACAATTCAGGTTTAAGAAGTTGAGATTTACTGTCAAATGATATAAACAACTATGAACACAAAACTGATGAATTATTATTCAGGTTTATGTATGTATTTAAAAAAATGCATCTGATTACACTTATTAGATAAATTACTTCTGTTTACATTTAATAACTGATAAACGGCTTCTGTATATTAAATGAATTGTTTAAATATTGGAAAGAGGTGACGAGAGGTAGAAAGGTAAAAAGAGGGTTGACAGAGGGGTAGCGAGATGGGTCACGAGACGGGTAGCGACACCGGTAGACAGGAATGTAGCGAGAAAAGTTGCGAGACGCGTAGCGTGGTAGATAAAGAGACGAGTAGAGAGATGAGTACAGAGACGAGTTGACTGACGGGTAATGAGATTGGTAGCGAGTCGGGTACAAAAAACAGACGGATAGTGAGACGAGTATACAGACGAGTAGAGAGACAGTAGATGGGTACGGAGATGGGTAAGAAGATGGGTAGAGAGGCGTATAGCCAGACGGGTAGAGAGACAGATAGACAAGTTGTGAGACAGATAGACAAATGGATAGCGAAGTGGATAGAGATACGGCTAGACATACAAGTAGTTAGACGGATAGACAGACGGTTAGAGAAATAGAGTGGCGGGAAACGAGACCGGTAGAGAAATATAGAGACAGGTAGCGAGACGTGTAGGGAGATAGACAATCGGTTAGAGAGACGGGCAGAAGAACGGACAGGGAAACAGACAGATTGTGGTAAGACAGACATACAGGCAAAAGAAAAGTCTGCGGATTGGCGCAGTAAAAGCGCAGGGGCATCATCTTGCCTCCTAGAGAATAATCAAGAAGTATCTTTTAAGCTTAAATTTGAAATATATATAATTTTTCAATTTTGCCGATATGAAGATTTAATGTAAAAGTTAGTTTACAGAAGTCATCGAAAGATTTTTTGTATACTTTAATAGTAATTTAGACTATAGTTTTGCAATCTGGTTTGTAGCAAAGCATGCTATCAATGTGGTTTGAAGTGTAAGTATTTCTATAAACAGTTATACAAATAATAGATATATAATCAAGGAAGAAAAATTTTAAATTCACACACAAAAAAAGGTGCAACAATGAAATTAAATTTGCGTTAAGTCACGCTTGATAGAATAATCTATTGACTGCAAATCCAATTACGTAACTTTAAAAAGCTTGGCGTTTTAAAAGATCCGGCGTTTTTTTTTTTTTTTTTTCAAGTTTTGCGCAATACGCGCTTAAGAAAATGAGATTCTTTGCCACATCTGATGAACGGTACTTCTTTTCTTTTTTTTAACAGTGTATATGAATTTATATATGATATTTTGTAATTCTATCATTTTATTTGCTGTTTTTCTTTATATTGTAATTGTTAACCGCATGTTCTCAGCAATATCACTCAGACTAATCCCTTTGAGGGAAGTTCTAGTAGTGTTTTAATAAGTTTTTCTCAATCTAGCATATCGCTTTTACTGATGATATTAATTCTAAATTAAATATTTTCAGCTACGTAACTGAATTTATGCATGCATGATTAATGAAATAACTTAAATTTTAATGTTAATCTTAACGATGTTAATTTATTATGTTTTTTCTGTAAAACATGCTAGTTGAATATGAAAATATTTACTTGAGAATTTATAGCATTCTAAAAACCTATATTGCGTGTGTAGAAAACTGACTGATACACTTATAAATACTACCCGGAAACGTTTCCGGAAATCAGTAGCAGCAAAAGAAACTTTGCTTTCAAAAGTGCTTACATAAATCTCGAAAACATCTTGGTTTCGGCAGTTTCTAAATTTAAAGAACGGTTTCCAGAATCGTTCGTAAAGCGGAAGAGGTTGGAATTTTCAAGTAACCATTTTCATATTTCACAGACAAAGGGGATAAATACGACGGTCGATCCAGAAATAAGGTTCCCATCAAATTTACAAACAGACAACATTGTTTATTCTCATAGAAATTCACATCGTTGGAAAGAAGAACGTTCTCTCTACTTCTCTACATAATCGCCATCTTTTTCGACGCATTTTTGTAGACGGTGCTCCAATTTCTCTATCCCAATGTCGTAGAACTCCACCGCCAACCCGTTGAGGAAGCGTTTCCCCTCTTCTTTGACGTCATCGTCGCTTTGGAAGCGTTGGACAAACAAATGCCCCTTTATCTTGGGAAACAAGTGATAATAACTAGGTACGAGGTCCGGACTGTAAGGTGGGTGGGGCATGACAATCCACCCAAATTGTGTCAAAAGTTCCTGGGTTTGACAGGAGACGAGACGTCGGGCGTTGTCGTGAAGCAGCGTTATACCGGCTGTCAGTCGTCCTCGCTGGCGGTTCTGGATAGTTCGCTTGAGTTTTCTTAGTGTTACACAATAATTCCCACTTGGCGGGTTCAACAATGGGAACTTCCATCTCGGACGGCTGCTGAGCCAAGAATAAGCGGCACAGCGAAGCGTGGCCGGGGGAATCGCGAGCGCGGGAACAGCCGCGCACAGTGCTGTTGCCGTATTTCGCCTGACACATTTTCGTGCTGCTGGAGCTCTTTGGGAAGCTTACTTCTGGATCGACCCTCGTAAAATACATTAACATTAATATTATTTTATTACTCTTGGATGTATAAATTCAATTAAGTATCTGAAAATATTTATTTGACAGATGGTAGCATCCTAAAAAGCAATATTCCGGCTTAAGAAAACTGATTGATACACTATCGAAACATTTCCGAAAAACAGTATCAGCGAAGGAAACTTTTCATAAATGCTTCTGTAAACCTCAAAACATTTTTCTTTCTGAAGTTTCTAAAGATAAAGAACAATTTTCAAAATCGTGGGTAACTCGGAAGAGGTTATTGTATATTTTAGTTTGTGGTTATATTGCTTTTTCATAGTTTAAGAAGCTCCTGTTTTCTTTTGTAGCATACCATGAATTCTACCGAATCTAGTATGTAGTTTTTCGTAAACCGTTCGGTTCTCAAAGCGGTTTTTATTTAGTTATATTTTACTGTGCCAAAGTCTTATAAAAAGTTTCATCCGCATTTTTTTTAACATTTGCTTTTTCCGAAATAAATTACTTCAGAACTTTATTAATAAAATATAAATACAGGTGTTACTGAAAATAAAATAAATAGTAAAGTTACTATGAAAAGGGTTGTTACGAATTATTATCCAGGCTTCTTTGAGTTCATGAAAAGTCCTTTAAAAGCCTTTAGTTTGAGTTTAATCGCGAGACCTCCTCCGAAATTAAAGAAAGTTTTGAGCACAAAAATTGATCCGGTTGATATGTGTGACCTTTCAAGAGTGTATATTATTCTATTTATTAGGGAGGGGGGTTGTGTTAGAAATAATTATATGGGTATGACCCAAAGGAAATTCAGTATTAGATGTAAGGAACATGTTGCAAATGTTAAATACAATAGGGGGAATGCGACCTTATCAAGACTTAGTAAAAAAAGAATTTCAACATCCTATTTAAAGAAGGTAAATTGATTTATAGATCTGATTTTTATTTACAACTATTTGTAAGAGAATCCATTGAAATATATATAAGATGTTCAAAAGTGTGTAATGGTACGTAGTGTGTAGTGATACGTCGTCATTTCATATTCCAAATATTTGGGTGGAATGGTTGAACAACATTGGGTAGCGGACTACAAATGGAGCAACGGGCGGTGTAAAAATTATAGAGAGCATTGTATCTTCACTTTATTATGTATACTGATCTTACAGTTAAATTTTTTTCTACATTGTATTTGTATTTCTTTTGTGCTCTAATAATGATTGAGTGAATCAAGCGAAACATGTCAATATTTTAATGTTTTTTTATTGATATTTGACGTCTTCTAAGCAATTAAAGTGTTTTAGTATATATTTTGAAGTTTTCGGAACAGATTTTACACCGAAAGTATTTTGAATAAAGCGATAAAATGAATATTTAGAAACAATGCCACTAATACGAGTTGTAATTTTCCAACTGGACGAAAAATGTCCAGGCCAAGGTTCAAACCTGGGATCTCTTGTGCGAAGCTGTCATGCTCTACCAACTGAGCTATCCCGGTCGAATCTGGAGGGCATAGTTCATCCAGTTAACCTTATGGATCATAGCATCTGGTCTGATATTTTAATCAGCTCAACAGAATAGATCACAGGTAATGGAACGCCAGTAAAAGATGGATACGTGATTACACTAGATTAATTTTAACACAATTATTCAAACTGGTAAAGAAATCATACGAGTTGTATTTTTCGTCCAGTTGGCACAGAGCTATCACTCGAGATTTTGAAACCGGAGATGAGGGTTCTGTCCTCTCATGTGACTTTTACCTTTTTTTAATAAATTTTATATATTTGTCGCGTTATAAGTTTTATGCAGAATTATGAATTCTGCATCTTTGAAACATACAATCATAGAATCTTAATTTGATCATAGAATCTTGTCTGATATTTGAATCAGCTCAACAGAATAACATTTTTCCTCTAGTTGGAAAATTACAACTCGTATGATTTATTTACCAATTTGAATAATCGTGTTAAAATTAATCTTGCGTAATCACGTATCAATCGTGTACTGGAGTTACCATTACCTGCGATCTATTCTGTTGAGCTGATTCAAATATCAGACCAGATGCTACGATCGATAAGGTTAACTGGATGATTTATGCCTTCCAGATTCGACCGGGATGGCTCAGTTGGTCGAGCATAGCAGCTTCAGCCGAGTTCGAATCCTGGTCCGGACATTTTTCGTCCAGTTGGAAAATTACAACTCGTATGATTTCTTCACCAATTTGAATAATTGTGTTAAAATTAATCTTGTGTGATTTCACTAATATTCTTTTCTTACATTCTTTCACTCTAATCCTTTCATTTTTAATTTAACACAATCAGTGATGTAAAATGAAATCTGAATGACATTATGTCTCTCTCTTCATAATGTTACTTAATTATTTTTTTCTTTTCTCATTCAGTGTTTCGCCTTATAGTTTCGGAAATATATTTTACACATTATTCACTTTGATCATTAACTTCTATTACTTTAGTTTAGTTATTTTGGTACTATTTTTCTGTGTTCTAATTCTCTCTGTGTAAATTAGACTTAGACATTTTAATGTACCAGGACACATCATTAGTTCTTCCTGAGATTCCATACAGATTCCAATAAGTATAACTTAATTATCGGACCAAAAAGTAACAGCTTTCTTATTTCTTTTAAGAACCGTAATTTATTTTCATTAAGAAAATTTAATGATTTAATTCCAATCCATGAAGAATATTCTAATTTTTTTAGATGATCTCTGCAGATTATTTCTTTAACTTTTCTTTTTCTGATAAATCATTCTTGAAAATTCGAATTCATTATAAATTATTCTCGGTCCTTTTTACTAATTAAAATCAACCATTTAAACTTTATTATATTTTTCCACCAAACTTTATGTAATCTAATTATTCAACTAAAAATTTGAAAGTTATTTAATGTAAAGATAATAATAACATCAACAATTTTAAAGATATATCTTAAATTCTGTGAGGAAATTATTTCCCAATTTAAACAAAAAAAAAAAAAAAAAAAAAAAAAAAAAAAAAAAAAAAAAGGCCTCCCATTTTTTACAAACCATACATTTTGCTGTTTGCTAAAATTACTGGATCTTATCCTGGTTATCTCAACAATAATGGACTTTACGATAAAACTAATTGTTAAACCTAATCCTAGAGTTTACTCTGAATTTTGTTTTCAAAATCCAATCTCAGATTTTTTATACAAAAACATTTAAATTTTTAGTACTAAAATAAAGTTTAATACTACTAAACTTTATTTTAGAACTATATGATATGCTTTAGTTTTCTAGTTATAAATTTAAATCTACAAAAACAATTTTTCAAAAGTAAAAAAAAGGCCAAGTGTAAAAAAAAAAAAGGAAAAAGAAAGTTGTGGCTAAAAAATGGTGTGATATCAAATTTCCAAGCTATTATTACTTATTTAACTTTTTTCCATTATAAATTATCATATATATAAGTCGAGCGCCTACGTATATGTTAATAAAAATCGTTTTCTCCTGTACTAAATACATCCTAACGAGTTTCTGAAAATTCAATTTTTTTCAAATTATGCATGATGGGCTTGGCGGCCATCTTTGCATATTACTCACAAAATTCTAAGCACCCAAATCCGTTGTTAAAATCCGATGTTCAAAATTGTTATTTAAGCAAATATTTTAAGCGTTTCATTTATAGACTTGTATGCTCTGAAAATTGTATCTTAAGATAATGATGACTTTTCTTAAAGATTATCTTATGATTTATTTTTTAGAGTAATTAATAATTTCAAACTAATAAAAATCAATTTCTCAAAATATCAGTCTTATCTAATTTATCTGTCCGTAGTTAAAATCTGAAGTTCGAAATTGTTATAAACATTTTACTTTAGAAATTTGGGTACTTAGAAATATGGAAAGATGGCCGCCAAACCCATCATGCATAATTTGAAAAAAATTGAATTTTCAGAAACTCGTTAGGATGTATTTAGTACAGGAGAAAACGATTTCTATTAACATATACGTAGGCACTCGACTTATATATATGATAATTTATTATGGAAAAAAGTTAAATAAGAAATATAATAGCTTGAAAATTTGATATCACACCATTTTTTAGCAACAACTTTTTTTTCTTTTTTTTTACGCTTGTTTTTTTTTACTTTTGAAAATTTGTTTTTGTAGATATCATTTCTTTTTTAAAAAATAGATTAAACATAATTTAAATAATCTAAACATGAGAAATAATTTAAAATTACATTTTACTTTCAGTCATTGTTTAAAGGGTTAACTAGAAATACCAGTAGATTTTTCAATTAAACTAATTACACTCTTAAAAACAACATACTAAACTAGGGGGCTCATCCCCCTACTCTCTAACGCTCGTCAACCCCCCGTGAATTGCGAAGCAATTCACATTGAGACCGCTACGCTGTCACAGCTCGCTTCGCTCGCTCACCCCTTTTTTTCAGCAATTCTAGCCGGAATAAATTCTACCATAAAACATTTGAACATATGAAATTGACAATTTATTTTAATGTAAAAAAGTAATTCTCCATTGAAAACACAACTGAATAATGCATTTAGTTGGCGCTACTAATGAGCATATAAATCATTTAAATACTATGAAAAAAGGATCTTTTGTACAGCACGACTTAAATTCATTAAAAAAAACTACATGATAGGTAGATAGTTTGTTTGTCATTGTTTAAATTTCGTTCGACATTTTATTGTTCCAATTGATTATAGATTTTTACAAAATGAATTATTTTTTACTTCATCAATACAGCAACAGATGGCGGCAGGTGATATCTAGACAGTTGATTTTTTTTTCTCCGTCTTTTGAGTGAGTGAAATTCGTAAATGAATTCTAAATAAGAGTTGAGAATTCATTTGAAATTAAAGATATTGCTTATAATTAAAATGAGGAATCATCTCAGACGCTTTGGATTACGTACATGTTATTTTATTTTTAATAATTGCTTTGAGTTTCATTCTATAGTTTCACTAATCTCACACTGACCGCCATATTGGACGGAGGCGGAGCTGATCTAACACAATCTAGTCTGTTTATTGGTCTGAGCTCTGCAAACTACAGTTATTGCCAAACCATAAGTTACAAATTCAGCCCTATTTTCGCGCCACGTAAGATAAATATATATATAGATGTGGCTTGTTATAATACTTGTTATCCTTCGTTAAAAAATATCACTGACTTATCGATGAAATGAATAAAAATGGAATACGTACATAGCGTGTCAGCGCTGCATTTAAAATCAAACGTGATATCACGCTCTTTTATTATTAGCACTAGTCCGCACTTCGTCCATTAGCGGGCCCCTAATTTACTTCGGGGCCTCGAAACTTGTAAAACCACGAATAAGATAAACCTCGAACCGAATGAACCTCCGACATGGTTCCCCGCTGTCTTCTGCACCTGATAATCCCTTAATTTGCACATCGAGTAGCATAAACCTCTAACCAAACGAACCTCCGACACGTGTCCCCGCTGCCTTCGGCACAGTATAGCAGTCGTGCTGCGCACGCTCAAGTTCCATCTTCCACCACCAGGTAGCGCAATCTGTTCTATATGAACCTCGGGCACTGAAATCGTTAAGGCTATAGATGTCGAGTCGAATGAGCTATACCCCGTCGTGATCCAGCCCATAGAACCAGGCTTTGTTGGACTTTTGTAATAAAACAAATAAATTAGATGGAAGAGAGTTATGGAAGATTATTTAGATATATATCAGGAAAAATTTTGAAACATACTGATATGATATTTACCACTCTGGAAGATAGTATAGTTTTCGATTCGTATGATGATGTAGCGATGCAGTTAATGCAAGAGCACTTTAGTGTTGACATGATATAATATACATGAGTGTATACCTAATGTTAGTGAGTTGATTGATCAGAATTTCAAACCAATTTCGCATCGAGAGCTAAAATATGCATTGCGTTGTCAGGCGAATAATAAAGCACCAGGTTTTGATTTAATGGATCCGTGGTTAGTTAAAAATATCTGTTCAACTTTTCCAGCTTTTATATTGGCAGTTTTTAATAAATGTCTCGGCTTTGGCTATTTTCCAAATTGTTGGAAAAAGGGAACTGTGATATTTTTTCGCAAGAGAAATAAGAATCCATCCAGTCCTAGAGCTTATCGCCCGATAACTTTACTCCCAGTAATGGGAAAAATATTTGAGAGAATAGAGAAGGTCAGAGTGATCTCAAGACTGGAGAGAACGAATTTTTGGATGGGGCGCAGCATGGTTTTCGAGAGGGGAAATCAACAGTAACGGCAATTTTAGATTTGAAGGAAACAGTTAGACGAGTTTTACATGAAAAGAAATACTGTGAAGTGGCTTCAATTGATATAGAAGGTGCCTTTGATGCATTTAATTAGAATATTTTGGCACGAATTATTGAAATGCTTCCACTTCCTTTATACTTGAAATATAAACTAAGGAATTATATTAGCAATAGACAGATAGGTTTCGACTTTGCAACGGGAATTGAATGGTTTGTACTGTTTCAAGGTTGGCCACAGGGGTCTTGTTTGGGTCCGTTGTTGTGGCTCCTGACAGCGGATCGTTTACTTAAATCTTATCGTTTGCATTCACATAAGGTGATCTCTTATGCAGATGATTTTGTATTGTTTGCAGATGGAGAAAGTCGACAACAATTGGAGGAAAATATGAATGGTTACCTGGCGAATTTTGCAGATATTTGTGATACATTGGACCTATAAAAATTAGTACTTCCAAATCAGTGGCAATGTTGTTTGGGAAGAATACATTGGAAAGACGAAGGCCAATCTTTAAAATCGAGGAGAAAGTGTTTCGGTGAGGGACAATTTGCAATACTTGGGGTTGACTTTGTACAGTGCGTTCAACTGGATGATACATTTGGAAAATGTTCGAGAAAAGATCAGAGAATTTGCATTAAATATTAAAAAGACAGGAGTGAGAGACAAGGGAATGCAAGCGAAGTTTCGAAAGATTTGGTATAATGCAGTAATAATAAAACAGATAACATATGGTTATCAGGCATGGTTTGGTGATCTTAAGATAGCAGCTATGAGGCACATTACTTCTTGTCAACGGATAGGACTTTTATCAGTTGTAAAGGCCTATAGGTCAGTTTCAACTGACGCACTTTGTGTTTTGACTGGAATTTTGCCTATAAAGATTGAATATCAAGCACATTATGATAAATTTCTCTTTAATGGTGGAGGTCAGTATATTATTATTGAAGATTGTGAATTGACAGCACACGATTTTTTGAGTAATAGGAGAACTTATAGTTTCCCGGTCGATGGACGGGATAACTTGAGAATTACGGATTTTGTGGATAAAGTGGTACCTCAGTCACCGTGGCCAATAATTTATTCAGATGGTTCGAAGATGCAAACAGGTGTGGCGGCAGCTTTTACTATATTTTTGAATGGAAATTACATTCGTGATTACAGAATTAAATTAGATAAATTTAATTTAGTTTTTCAGGCAGAGTTGACTGCAATTTATCATGCAGTTCTTTGGTTTGTCAACTCAGATTTTCAGACTGCAATTTTATACACGGACAGTCTCTCCTCAGTCTCGGCGTTGGATAACCTTTTTCCGTCTAATGAATTACTATACATGATATTTAATCTATTTCTTGATTATCCTCAGAAGATTTTGCATATAGGATGGATTAAGGCCCACACGGGATTTGAGGGGAATGAACGTGCGGATATGTTGGCAAAATCAGTTATTGTTGATGATTTCTATGATATAGAGTTCCGGGTTCACTATCCTTTGTCAATGGTGTCTCGCCATTTTCGTTCAAAGATGTTGAAAGATTGGCAGTGTTACTGGTCAGAGTCTGAAAAAGGTCGTCAAACATATGAAGTTTTGAACCAAGTGGATTTTTAATTTATTTGCAATAAACAGGTACTTATTTACTATCTTACTGGTCATGGGAGTTTCCTGGAATTTTTGTTTAAGATTGGAGAAAGACAGTCTGACAGATGTGGTTGTGGCTCTAGAGGAACAGCCGTGCACTACATATTTGGTAGATGTTCTTATATGAAATATCATTTTCATTTTGTTAGACATTTAACTTTGCGTAAGAATATGCAGAAGACTCTGTTTGATGTCAACAACTATAAAAAATTGGCAGAAAACTACAATATTCTGAATGGCATGTTTTCGTTTATTAGATACAAATTTTGACTATGAAAGAAATATTTGACTGTTTAAGTTTCTTGGACGAATTGGACTTGAAAAGTGATGCTATCTAATTGAAAGAAATATTTGACTGTTTAAGCTTTATGGACTAATTGGACTAGAAAAGAGATGTTATGTAATTGTGATTCATCAGCATCTTTCACTGTTATTATAATTTATTTAAATGGTTTTAGTTAGTTTACTTTAGTTTTTATCGGCATTGTAACTTCAAATGTCGTAATTTCTTGTTTTGCATTCAGTTTAGTCATCTTGTTACTTTTTAGGTTTAGTTATTTTAAGATTATTTGATGTAAAGTAATGTATGCTTTGCCTTTTTGAGAAAAAGATTGTGTATATTTGAATTGTTTAAATGATCGCCCGTTGTTTAGGGCCTGTTTCTGTGGCTGGGTTGTGCTGGATGATTCTTGGGGATTTTCCCGCCGGAGCATGAACAGCCATAAACCTAACGGTTTGGCGCTCCGGCTGGGTGCTTCCAGCCCATAGAACCAGAGATAGGAAAGTGCCCCCTGGTGGTGAAAAAACAAACTAAAATTGGAAAGCTCTATCGATGTCGAGTCGAATGAGCCATACCCCGTCGTGATCCGACCCATAGAAACAGAGATAGGAAAGCGCCCCCTGGTGGTGAAAGCTAATCACGTTTGGGGGGCAAAGTGGGGGGTATGAACACCGGATATGCATAATAGGATTAAGCGGTCACAGAGCTTTCCAATCACATGAGGAGTATGTGCAAAATTTAGAAAATACCACCCCCCCCTGCATAATATGATTAAGCGTTCACAGACCTTTGCAACGATATACACTATATTGCCAAAGGTGACCGGACATTTGCGATTTTAGACGTTTTGTAAACTATCTAGAAAAATACATGAGGAATTAACCTGAAACTGCAGGTGTGTATACAGTATAGTATAGGATATATATTTCCGCGAATATTTTTTCACGAAACCCCATAGGGGACTGTCAACAAATAAAAAAAAATCCCTGACGGCTCGGCCTACAGGCATAGGTAGATTTCGAAGACGCAGACCCGCATACTTCGAAACCAAACTTGTTTGCAGGCGGAGCCAGCAAGGATTTTTTTTTTTTTTTTTTTTTTTTTTGCTATAAGAGTTGGTCCTATAAAAAACATCTATATATTTAAAACGCTAAGCGTTTTGTTTCGCAAATCCGTGAGAAGAAACTACTACATCAAATTACATCATTCTTTTTTTAAATGAAAGATATTTGGTCACAGATTTGTTATCGTACATTCGTTTGTTCGAAAATTTAATTAATTAGCCGTAATCTTAAATTAAAATTTTACTTCTGCTTATGACGTCATAAAGTCGGCAATCGGATTAACGCCCACTGTTGCGACGTGCAGAGTTTATTTTCTGAACTCAATGATAGCGAGCATAAAAAATAAATATTAAATATTAAAAGCACGTGACTTTTAGGACGAATTTTTTAATTTGTAAGTTAAAATATAGTTAAAATGTTTAAGTATTTCGGTAAAAATATTTATCCGTGTGTTTTATAAGCAAATAAAAATTCATATTTGCTGTGACGTCACGGAAATATTGTCCATTGGGTTCATTTTATCATTAAGCATTATAACTTTGTTGATGCCATTTTTTTCATTACAATTAAATGCAAAATATATTTTTATTTGTATGCATGGTGCTTAAGCATAAATGTACGCGTGAAAAGTTTGTACCGGTGAAAATGACGTTATGCTTAGCTTGAAATGCATTTTAACATTGATAAAACTAAAAAGAAAAATTTATATGATTGTGTCAACTTGGCATAATATTAACTGATATTTCAATTTTGAATTTTAAAGATTAGAACTGGAGCCTTTATTGCTTGCTTCATTTTGATTGCATATCTTGATTACATGTTACCAATTACTTTTTTTAAATTATAGGATTAAGTTATAGGAATTATAGGATTTAAATTGTTAAGATTTCCTTTTTTAATAAAAAAATTCACGAAAGTAAAGAATTTCAGGAAAAAAAAACTTGAAATAATGATTGTATTTTTAGCTAGAATAAACAATGTAAGGCTAATATTTTATAGGAATTATTTTGGTAGGTTTGTTATAAGTTCATTTAACAGTTCCTTATTAGCGGCAAAGTCTTATTTCTTTCACTGTGATTTTTTCTTTCGATGTCAAAAAATGGTAGTCTACTTTTGGACGCCAACCAAAACACAGTGGCAATATTTAGAAATGTATAACGGTTGTGACAACAAACGGCACTATCGCTTTAGCTTTCATCGCGCTTACATCACTTCTAAATACTAAAAATTTAATTTTTTTACTACATTTTACAATTTCAATTCTTACATCCTCAATTAGAAAAAAAATTAACTTTCGATTGAAATTTATTTGAAATCTGCCGCTTAATTTAACGACTTTTTAAATAATTTTCAAGCATGAAATATTTTTCAATTCTATCTCAACAATGACCATCCGTTTGTTTTAATAATGTAGAATAACCCCTTGGAAGTTGCTACAATTGAAAATAGGTATCCCTAACCTTCATGAAAAGTGAAAAAAAAATAATAATAATAAAAACTTGATAAATCATAAGATCAGACTATCCATAAGATAGCGTATTTTGGCGCTAATATAAAATCTGTCAAAAGAAAAAAAAAACTATTTTTAATTTATGATTAACATAAAATTGATATGTTGAATTCGTTGATGTATAATCAGAATATGTTAGGAACTGTTATTTATTATTTTTTTAAAGATCCATTGGATATTTAACTGTATAAGAGACCGACTGTGATGGAAAAGGAATAATCATCCTGATTATGTAAAGGGATAGAAGAAACCATACAAATAAATTACAATTGAAAACATTAAAATTCTCCCTCATCTGCATATTAATTTATTATTTTTAACAAAAATTCTTCATTTTTATATAAAAATTGATTAGCTTAAAAAAATGGATGCGTTTTTGAAGATATGGATTTGAAACGAACAATGATTAAAGAGGACATTTTAAAACTTTTAATTAAAACATTTTAATACTTTTTTAATGTCGAATTTCAACGGTGCCTTTGGGCAGATGCAATACATATGCGCATAGGAGCTCATTCGATTGCATTATCACAGGGGGGGGGGGGTGCTTATACTATGTTCTTTTATTTACTAAATATGAGATGAAAGAAGGAAATTTGTATGATATTTTATGATAGGACTATTTGCATGATACTTTATAGGTCCTTGACCTTTTTTTTTTTTTTTTTTTTTTTTTTTGTCGTGGGTAATATGGTGGTAATGTCAAACTGATTTACATTACACATTTGTTTACGGAGTGTTCATTTGGAGTTTGCATCGGAAATAGCATTTCACTGGGGGGGGGGGATTTTTTAAAATAAAATATTTGAAAGACTGTTTCATACGAAGCCCTACTTAAATAATAAAGAAGCTTATTTTACTGATATTGTTATAGTATTTTTTCCGTCATGTTTTGACGGGTTCCATCTAGTGTCAATATAAAAGTTTTAGATAATATTAAGAGGATTTATAATAAATTCAAGCGGATTTGAAATTTTGGGAATTGACGAAGTTATGAATTTTTTTTTTCTAAAACCCCCCTTCCCCCCCTTAAGACAATTTTTAATTATATCAAAAATCTGTCATACATAAACTTTCGGCCCTTCTCCTAGAAGTAATAATAACTTCAAACGGATTCGATATGTATCATAATTAAGAAATTATGGGTTTTTTTCTGTTTTCACAAAAAGTCCTCCCCATACCCCCCCCCCTGGTTCGATTTTGCCCATTAACGAACTTAACCGAGATTTTATGACCCTTGATTTTATGTATCAGTTTCGAAAAGATGCGGGAGTTGGAACCGCCTACTTCGAAAAATAACTTGTTTGCAGGCGGAGCCGGCAGGGATTTTTTTGTTTTTAATTTTTTTTTTGCTATAACGGTTGGTTCTATAAAAAACTTGTCAATATAAAAGTTTTAGATAATATTAAGAGGATTATAATAAATTTAAGCGGATTTGAAATCCTGGGAATTGACGAAATTATGAATTTTTTTCTTCTAAAACCCCCCTCCCCCCCCTTAAGGCAATTTTTAATTATATCAAAAATCTGTCATACATAAGTTTTTGGCCCTGTTCCTAGAAGTAATAATAACTTTAAACGGATTCAATACGTATCATAATTAAGAAATTATGTTTTTTTTCTGTTTTCACAAAAAGCCCCCCCCCCCCATTTCCCCCTCCTTGGTTCGATTTTGCCCACTAACGAACTTCACCGAGATTTTAAGCCCCTTGATTTTATGTATCAGTTTCGAAAAGATGCGGGAGTTGGAACCGCCTACTTCGAAAAATAAGTTGTTTGCTGGCGGAGCCGGCAGGGATTTTTTTTGTTTTTAATTTTCTTTTGCTATAACGGTTGGTCCTATAAAAAACTTGTCAATATAAAAGTTTTAGATAATACTAAAAGGATTAATAATAAATTTACGCGGATTTGATATCTTGTGAATTGACGAAGCTATGATTTTTTTTCTTCTAACACCCCCCCCCCCCTTTTTCTCCCACTTGGGGCCATTTTTAATTATATCAAAAATCTGTCATACATAAATTTTTGGCCCTTTTCCTAGAAGTAATAATAACTTTAAATGGATTCGATACGTATAATAATAAAGAAATTATGAGGGTTTTTCTGTTTTCACAAAAAGCCCCCCCATTTCCCCCCCCTTGGTTCTATTTTGCCCATTAACGAACTTGACCGAGATTTTATGACCCTTGATTTTATGTATCAGTTTGGAAGAGATTTATGCAGAATTTTTCCAGTTATCGTGGTCAGAAAAAAGTGACATAGATAGATAGATAGATAGATAGATAGATAGATAGATAGATAAAGTTTTGAACTGGGGTGGTTTTGGGTTCTGGGAGTCATAATCGGCGTAGATCTGCAAAAATGTTTCAAAATTTCCAACTTAGGTGAGAATGTAATAGGTAGTATTTCTTACGAAATCTACCTAAAAAACGAATATATTTTGGAAAACCCTGTAAAAACTAATGTAGCTAAGGCGTTCAAACTCGAGATTATTAATAAGTGGCTTATTGTAATATACTGTGTTCATTTTTATGACGATAGCATGTATACTCGTTGAGAAATTAAGGTTTTTATAAAAACAGTCCCAAATTTCGCCTAGTTTTTTGCTTATAATTTGAAGAGTTCTAAATATAAAAAAAAGTTATTTTCAGAAAATATGACAAACAATATTGTACATAACACTCTGCAATCAGAATTTAAAAATAATTAAAAATTGGATGAAAAATGAGCAGGATAACAAAAAATGTTTCACTGCGCATGCGCGAATGCAATCAAAATATAATATGCATAATGTATTAGCTAAGTATATAGAGCAACTTTTGCGAAAATCTCAAAATCATAGCTTGAAAATTCCGAAAATTATCGTCAATAGAATAAGCTCGAAATCCGTTGTTCCCAAAAAGAAGCAAAAATATGAGGGGTTGTATGAAATATCTGTTGATTAGCGCCGAGATAGCGTACACATATTGCCCGTACTACTATATTTGGATACAACCCCTCATCTTTTTGCTTCCTTTTGAGAAAAACGGATTTCGAGCTTAATCTATCAACGATAATTTTCAGAATTTTCAAGCTATAATTTTGAGACTTTCACAAAAGTTACTCTATATACTTAGCTAATACATTATGCACATTATATTTTGATTGCATTCGCGCATGCGCAGTGAAAATTTTTTTAGTAAACTTGCTCATTTTTCATCCAATTTTTATTATTTTTTAATTCCGATTGCACAGTATTATGTACAATTTTGTTTGACATATTTTCTCAAAATAACTGTTTTTTATATTAAGACCTCTGCAAATTAAAAGCAAAAAACTTGGCGAAATTTGGGACTGTTTTTATAAAAACCTTAACTTTTCTTCGAGTACACATGCTATCCTCATAAAAATGAACACAGTATATTACAATAAGCCACTTATTAATAATCTCGAGTTTGAACGCCTTTGCTACTTAAGTTTTTACAGTGTTATCCAAAAGATATTCGTTCTTTGTAAATTTGTTGACAGGCCCCTATGAGGTTTCGTGAAAAAATCTTCGCGGAAATATATAACCTATACTATACGGTTTACACACCTGCAGTTTCAGGTTAATTCCTCATGTAATTTTCTAGATAGTTAACAAAACGTCTAAAATCGCAAGTGACCGGTCACCTTTGGCAATATAGTGTATCACAGGAGAAGTGTCGGCAAAATTTAGAAAATAGCCCCCTTTGGGGGGGGGGTGAAAGTGGGAGGATGGACCCCGAAGATACATAATATGAATAAGTCAGATACATAATATGATGCCAGCTACATAATATGAACTGGCCTTTCGAACACTATATCACATGAGTAGTGTCGGGGGGGGGGGGGCACAAAATGTGGAGGTGTATGTGGTGGTGCATAACATGAATAAGTGGTCACAGCCCTTTGTAAAGATATGTGACATGACGGATATCGTTAAAATTTAGAGAAGTGTCCCCCCCCCCTTGTGTAGGCAAAACGCGCTCCGCCCCTCCCTATAATTTTTGACGCGGTTTTATTTTTAAATTTTATGTTATGTGTTATAAAATATCGTAAAGTTTCAAACAGATAGCCTTATCATACTTCCTAATTTTGTTCACGCCCCTCCCCATCCTCTCCCCGAAATGTGACGAGCCATTCTTTTTTATAAATTTTTTATCATGTGTTATAAACTATCTTAAACTTTAAAACAGATCGCATTGGAATTTAATATATTTGCTGAAATTACTATTATATATAGAATAATATAGAAATAAACCCTCCTTTAGCTTGTAATTAAGATATATGAACAATTTTTAGAATTTCTGAAAGCTGATTTTTATTTATTTATTTATCTATTTATTTATTTTTTGTTTATTTATTTATTTTTTTTGCGTTGCCCTGTCCATGTTTGGAATTTCTTAGCAATTTCTTAGATTTACATTATTTTATTCAATTAAACATTGTGCTGTTACATAAAATTTAAATGGAAACTTCACTTCTAAAACAAAAATAATTTAACAACTGGATTTCATTAATTTATAGGAAAATGACGTGAAAGATATTCCTGCGAGCAAAATGCCTGTCCTTTACCGTGTTTTTTTTTTTTTTTTTTTTTTTTTTTTTAAGAAATAAATGAATTACATTTAATTCATTTCGAAAATTTCGTTTACGTTTGGAAAGAAATTTTAAATGCCGATAACTCTTAATGTATACATTTTAGAAGGTACATCTTTACAATTTATTTTTAAAGATCTTTCTAAAAACGTAAATTATATATTTAAAACACTTTTTAAAGCATAAACACTACGTCTGATCACTTTATTTTACAATATTATAAGAACACACATTTTATCAGACAATTAAATACACTAAACAAACATGAGTGAAAAATCGACCTGGGCCAGGACTCGAACCTGGAACCTTATGCGTACCGTGCTGACGCTCTGCGACTGAGCCACCGAGATCGATATCCTAGCTGGCAATTTCTCATACTTATTCATGTTGGAAACAGTCATCTGACACAGTTTGCAGTCATATTTAATTGTCTGATAAAATATGATGTGTTCTTATAATTATGAAGTTTTATTTTTTTTTAAATATCTTCAGAAGTAAATGGCTGACTTGCAGATGAAATTTGATGTGGTTATAACTTGTAACTGATTTGTGCTATTATAATACAGATGATACATGGTCGTTGGCGGGTTTTATCTCTGTTTTGGCATAATTTTTTAATCGCCAAATTAATTAACAGTTTTTTGCTAATTAAGGATAGAAAATATTTTTTTTACACTGGATTTTATAAAAGCACATAGATTACGTAATTATTTGTCCAAAAATGCAATCCTCTTTTTATTCTACCTAATATTAAGGTCTGTAGGATGTTTGAAAAAAAAAGTTTGACGAAGAAAAAAGTGATCATTTCAACTAACTCGACGTTTTTTTTTTTTTAAATATATATCTCTGTTTATAAATCACTTATGAAGATGAGTTTGGTCTTAAATTGAAGAAATTCTTCATTAGATTCTTCTAGTTTTCGTTTTTTTTTGCGACGCTTGGTTTATTTGATATCTGATATTTTAATCTGGCATGTTTTGTCGATTTAACATTGCGAAGTTGCTTTCTGTAAGTAAGCAG
Source organism: Maratus michaelseni (assembly GCA_963931845.1). Lineage (NCBI taxonomy): Eukaryota > Metazoa > Arthropoda > Arachnida > Araneae > Salticidae > Maratus > Maratus michaelseni. The sequence goes on along the minus strand of OZ007598.1, from coordinate 109,494,375 downwards.
TAGCGCTCTTTAGTTCAGTTCTTGGCGTTGTTTGTGTGGCGTTTTTTTTTTAGCTTGGCTTGGCAGAGCGACCGCCCTGCTTGATTAGACTTCATCATTGCTCTGTAGAACGCTGTTTGCCATGTCTATCAAGGATGGTCTTAATGCGCATGCTCAGAATATTGGGAAAAAGAATGCTAATGTAACTACTCATGTTCGTAATAAAGGATCAGTCAAAAGCTGAAGAATCCCAGTAGGAAATCTGTTAAAAAATAAATTACTTTTGAGTATTTGGCACAAAAGGACGCGATTTGGCGAGCGACACTTTTTCGTCGCCAAATGCAAGCCATTTTAATGAATTTGAAAATTCCTGGTTAAATGAGTGTTTAAATGCGTAGTACTTTATAAATTTAAATTTAAACGATTATATAGTTTATAATTTTTTCAATAAGCTTACATATATATACAAGTTGCGTATAGCTGAAGTTATTTAATTGTGCATGTTTTCGCCAGCTGGATAACGTTTAAGAGTATTTTAACAATAACTGCTCGATTAAGAACCCTCTTACTACACATTTCGATATTCAATAAGTCGTTGTTTTCATGGCAACAATACTTTTCACTTGTTGTCTCCGTCACTTACAATATCTAAGTCAAACTGACATTGCTCAGAATCGGACATTAATTTTTAGTTTGAAGGAAGTTTAATCAATTTAAAATTTAAAATATTTAAAATTAAAGTATTTTTTTTCATTGTGTTATTTCATTGTGTGCCAATCGGCGATAAATTGCCAAAAACACAAAATTTTCATAATTTTTTTACGGTCGTTATATCTATCTTCCGCAGCAATTTTTTTATACGTATATATCCTTATGAAAGGAATATTCTGTAGTTTTTTCAATATTTTCGGAGTATGCGCTTATCAAGACCTTCCTTGTAAGATTCTTTGCATTTTCAAACATTACATTTAAATTCCTTCTATTTAATCATCAAACGAGAAGTATGACATACCATTTTATTTATTTATTTATTTATTTTTGAGAATTGTAACTGTTCTCGTTCAGCAAATTTAACGTTTTCATTCAAATTCTATTCGACTTTTCACATTATTTTCAGTCTCTCTTTTTGCAAAAATTTTCTGTACCTGTTTTTAGACCTTCTTCAAAATGAAAATAAATATTTTAATTTCTTCTGTGTACTTTCCAACGTAATTAAAAAGTGTTTATTAATTCTGTTTGTATATCTGTCCGCCTGCCGGTGCTCTAAATCTCTTAAATATACTCGGATTTTCATGAAACTTTTATACATTATTTAATTCTAATATAGAATGGTCGGTATTGAAAACGAAGTGTGTAGAATTAATAGTTTATTTACAGGCACACACAAAAGTATTTCATTAAATTATGGTCTATGGAGAAAAATCGCTTGTGGCGAATTTTATTGATGTTATGATATTTCAAACATAATGAAATTAATATACATTACTGAGGTGGACAACACATCCTTTAACCGGAGTGTATAATTAGTAGCATGTATAGTTCATTTACAGGGACGTACAAAATAATTTCTGTACATTATGATCTATGGGGGGAAATTGTTTGCGGTGTATTTTGGACATGTTAGATACATGAAACATAATGAAATTTAAAAGAAATTGTAAGGTTCAATACAGCTTATATTCTATGGATTATGCAGTGCGTAGGATTTACCGTTCATGTACTTAGACACACAAGATAATTTGGACTGACTCAGTTCGGTAATTGATAGAAGTGCTCTTTCCGCTGTGATATGCAATTTTATGTAATTTTTTGTGTATTATATGTTGCTTACAAATTCTGTAGATCATAAACAGGGCTCACGAAAGTCTTTGAAAATGGACTGCGATTGCTGAAAATGAATTTTTACTGAGTTATGTACTTTTTAAATTGCTTATTCAGATATCTCATTTCATTGTATAACTATTCGGATGTGCCAATCCCAAAACTTTCTTCTATCTCAGTCATGTTAATACTTCAAAATTCGCTATCACATCGCCAATAAAATTTCGCGACATTCCGCCAACTGTCGCCAAGTTTGGCGAGAATTTGACGTTGGCGAATATAAATATATAGTGATAAGCATATAATAGGATTAATGGTTACAACAATGAAAAAAAATTTGCCGAAACCATCTATATATTTAAAACGCTAAGCTTTTTCTTTCGACAATCCGTGAGAACAAACTACTGCATCAAATTACATCATTCTTTTTTTAAATGAAAGATATTTGGTCACAGATTTGTTATCGTGCATTCGTTTGTTCGAAAAGTTAATTAATTAGCTGTGATTTTCAATTAAACTTTTACATCTGCTAATGACGTCATAATCCGTTAACGCCCACTGTTGCGAGATACAGAGTTTATTCTCTAAGCTCTGTGGTTCTGAGGATAAAAAAGGAATAATAAATATTAAAAGCACGTGGCTTTTAGGCCGAATTTTTTAATTTGCAAGTTAAATTTCTGTAAAAATATTAATCCGCGTGTTTTATAAGCGAATAAAAATTTATATTTATTGTGACGTCACGGGAATATTGTCCATTGGGTTTATAACAATATAATAAATTTAAAAGTAATATACCATTGGGTTTATTTTATCATTATGCATATAACTTTGTTGATGTCATTTTTTCGTTACCATTAAATACAAAATATATTTTTATTTGTTAACATGGTGTTTAAGCATAAAAGTAACGTATACAAAGGAAAATATGTAAAGTTTGCGCTGGTGAAAATGGTGTTATGCTTAGCTTGAAATGCATTTTAACATTGATAAAAGTAAAAAGAAAATTTTATATGATTGTGTCAACATGTGTCAACATTTAACTGATTTTTTAATTTTTTATTTTAAAGATTAGAACTGGAGCCTTTATTGGTTGCTTCATCTTGATTGCATACCTTGATTACATGTTACCAATTACTTTTTTAAAATTATAGATTAGAAAACTTCATTTTTTAATTTAAAAAAATCACAGAAGTAAAGGATTTCAGGAAATTTAAAATTATTAAATATAATGTTATGGTAGAAAAAAAAAACTTGAAATAATGATTGTATTTTTAGGTAGAATAGACAATGTAAGACTAATATTTCATAAGAATTATTTTGGCATATTTATTATAAATCATTTAACAGTTACTTATTAGCGCAAAGCCCTATTTCTTTCTCTGTGGATTCCTCTTTCGATGTCAAAAAATGGTTTTTTACTTTTGGTCGCCAGCCAAAATACAGTGGCAATTTTTTAGAAATGTACAACGGTTGTGACAACAAACGACGCTATCGCTTTAGCTTTCATCGCGCTTACATCACTTCTAAGTACTACAAATTCCTATTTTTTACTACATTTGACTACATTTTACAATTTCAATTCTTACATCATCAATTAGAAAAAAAATTAGCTTTCGAATGAAATTTATTTGAAAACGACTTTTTAAATAATTTTCACGCATGAAAAGTTTAATTCTATCTTATCAGTGACCACCAGTTTGCTTCAATAATGTAAAATAGCCCCTGGGAAAGTTGCCACAATTAAAAATAGATTTCCCTAACCATCATAAAAAGTAAATATCATCATATATTAATTAATTTTTTATTTTAAAGATTAGAACTGGAGCCTTTATTGGTTGCTTCATCTTGATTGCATACCTTGATTACATGTTACCAATTACTTTTTTAAAATTATAGATTAGAAAACTTCATCTTTTAATTTAAAAAAATCACAGAAGTAAAGGATTTCAAGAAATTTAAAATTATTAAATATAATGTTATGGTAGAAAAAAAAACTTGAAATAATGATTGTATTTTTAGGTAGATTAGACAATGTAAGACTAATGTTTCATAAGAATTATTTTGGTATATTTATTATAAATCATTTAACAGTTACTTATTAGCGCAAAGCCCTATTTCTTTCTCTGTGGATTCCTCTTTCGATGTCAAAAAATGGTTTTTTACTTTTGGTCGCCAGCCAAAATACAGTGGCAATTTTGTAGAAATGTACAACGGTTGTGACAACAAACGACGCTATCGCTTTAGCTTTGATCGCGCTTACATCACTTCTAAGTACTACAAATTCCTATTTTTTACTACATTTGACTACATTTTACAATTTCAATTCTTACATCATCAATTAGAAAAAAAATTAGCTTTCGAATGAAATTTATTTGAAAACGACTTTTTAAATAATTTTCACGCATGAAAAGTTTAATTCTATCTTATCAGTGACCACCAGTTTGCTTCAATAATGTAAAATAGCCCCTGGGAAAGTTGCCACAATTAAAAATAGATTTCCCTAACCATCATAAAAAGTAAATAATAATAATAATAATAATAAAAACAGTGATAAATCACAAGATCAGATTATCCATAAGATAGAGCATTTTGGCGCTAAACGAAAATCTGTCAAAATAAAAATAAAAATAAATAAAACTAATTTTAGTTTATGTTGAACATAAAATTGATATGCTGAATTCGTTGATGTATATGTTCCAGCAAATATCAGAATATGCTAGAAATTGCATTTTTTTTTTTTTAGATCCATTTGGCAATTGTATAAGAGGGAAAATATCCCCGACTATGATGGAAAAGGAATAATTATCCTGTTTATGTAAAGGAACAGAAGAAACCATACAAACAAATTACACTTGAAAACTTAGCTTAAAATAATGGACGCGTTTTAGAAGATATGGATTTGTAACGAACAATGATTAAAGAGGACATTTTAAAACTTTTAATTTAAACATTTTAAAACTTTTTTAACATCGAATTTCGATGGTGCTGTTGGGCAGATGCAATGCTCATGCGCATAGGAGCTCATTCGGTTGCATTATCACAGGGAGAAGGGGGGGGAAAGAAAGATGTGTGCTTTATATACTATGTTCTTTTATTTACTGAATATGAAATGAACGTAGGAATATACTATTTGTATGATTCTTCATAGGTCCATGAATTTTTTTTGCAATGGGGAATATGTCGATAATGTCACAGTTGTTTACGGATTGTTTGTTTGGAGTTTGCATCGGAAATAGTACTGTATTTGACTGGAAAAAAAAAACATTTAAATATAATATTTGAAAGACTGTTTCATACGCAACCCTTCTTAAATGATAAAGAAGCTTATTTTACTGATATTGTTATAGTATTTTTTTTTCGTCAAGTTTTGACGGGTTCCATCTAGTGTTAACTAAAACTCATAAATTAAACCCGTTTATGGATGAATTCTGCTGTCTTGTTTGAAAATGTCAGCCACTCTAAAATTTCAAATCGCTATATCTCAGCCATTTTTTAAGATAGAGGCAAAACAAAAATTGTTCCGGATTCTCCGGATCAAGACCGAACATTTAACGAAAAAAAGTTTTAGGATTTCTAATGTTTTCAAATTTGCACATCTTTTTGAATTTGAAATCTTTAAATGGCTATCGCAGCGCCCCCTTTCGTCGAAATATCCCCAAATTCTAATAGAACCTGTTTGCCATAGCCAAAAACATAGAAAAAAAATGTGGTTCAATTTGAAGCATAACTTCATACACTTTTCGATGATACAATAGTGAAGATGGAACAAAAATATCGATCACAGCGCCCCCTTTCGTCGAAATATCCGCAAATTCTGATAGAACCTGCTTACCATAGCCAAAAACATAAAAAAAAATTAGGTTCAATTTGAAGCATAACTTCATACACTTTTCGATGGTACAATAGTGAAAATGGAACAAAAATATCGATCAAAGCACCCCTTTCGTCGAAATATCCCCAACTTCTGATAGAACCTGCTTGCCATAGCCAAAAGCGTAGAAAAAAAATTAGGTTCAATTTGAAGCATAACTTCGTACACTTTTCGATGGTACAATAGTGTGTGCTGTATTAATTGCACTTGTTTAATGTTTTGCAAAAAGCTTTTACTATTCTCTAAGAATTTTAAAATGCCGTAGAATACTTTCCAAGGTGAATTTTAGTTATCATTCAATAATTTTTTTTTTCCAAATAGTAACCTCATTTCTGAAAATATTGGCATACTTTCAAATTTCAGACAAAGACAGGGAACATTATTCATTAAAAAGAATTTAATTTATATATAAATCTATAATCGTAAAAGTAATTCTCAAATTTTAAAAGCTGAATTTCATCTAAAAAACAAAACGTCGATCCCATAAAGAAATGTAGTTTTCTTGAATTGTGTAGGAAAAGTATTTTCTAATTAAAATTATTTAAAGAAAAGAAAATTAGTCTTATTTATGAAATCGTAATGTCCTTTCTTAAAAATACTGAATATAGTCCTGACATTAGTTGGTCCATGGTGAAATTTAAGATAAAATAAATTATTAAAACTAATGCTAGACTATACTTCAAATTTCGAAATTCCAAAATGACATTTACGATCTTTTATCAAAAACTTTTATCACATGTAAAGTGTAAGTTATCAAAAAGCACGAATCTTAAATGAAACAAGGAGGGAAGGTATGACAATTTTTAAAAAAATATTCTTAAACTAATTAACTTTTTAGAAAACTGGTTAATGCCTTTATAGAATACATTTGTAAGAAAAGTACGAAAAAAGTCTTTTAAAATTGTAAGAGAAAAAATGTTTAAAAATTTTCTTAAATTATTTTTTAAATTAAATATTGCAAATTTTATTAATTTTTTTTTTGTGATTATCGAACATAGACCATAAGCGAAGTCTTTTGTATGTCCCTGTAAATGAACGATAAACGCAATGTACACCATACTTTTCAAGGAACAATTTACAGTGCACCTCAGTAATGCGTATAAATGTTTTTATGTTTGAAAATAGTGTAGCGTAATTAAATTAAATAGAATACGATTTTTCCCAGTACAACATTGTGTAACAGAATTCTTTTGTGTGACCATGTAAATAAATAATAAATGCTTTGCACCCCATATTCTACAAAAAGAATGTTTTAGTGCGTTTCATAATTGTATATGTATATCAATTTCAATGTGTTTGAAATGGCGTAACATCAAATACGTTTGACTTACTCTTAAACAAAAATACTGCATACTTAATTTAACGAAAAGACAGAGACATAGACGAACAATTTTATTACAGACGTTTGATTAAATCATTTAATAAAATTTGAAAAATGTATTAAGAAATATTTTTAAAAAATCAAAAGGTCCACTTAAGGTAATTAAGCTAACATTTTCTTCATTAGAAAGGAAACAAGTGGATTTAATTATGTTTGAAGTTTTAAAATACACTTACTTCTTTTTTTAAACAACGTTTCTCGATTCATGAATAACCAAAGTCAATTTTTATACGAAACTTTTAAATATGATCCTATACTATGTAAAGAAATAAACACTAATTATATCTTATTAAATTACTTTAAAACACATAAACAACGCTCGTATTCTAATGATGCATATTAAAAGAATAACTAGATTATATTCAATATTCTTTGAAAAAATTACACAATACCATCATTAAACGAAATTTCACAACTATTTCACAATAGGAGAGGAATACATTATAAAACTCTATTGATGGTCTTATATTAATTAACAGCATTAACATTAATATTAATATTAATATTATTTTATTACTCTTGGATGTATAAATTCTATTATGCAGCTGAAAATTTTTAATTGAGAATTGATAGCGTTGATAATTTGTATAGAATACTGCTTATTATTCAGTAGAAAACTTTTTAATGAAAGTTAATTATTATAATGAAAAACGAATGTGATTAAAAGATAATCGCTTCATTAAAATGCAATTAAAATCAAAACTTTCCTGTGAATAACATCCATGAAATGCATAATTCTATCATTAGGAAAGCGATGATTATTAATAAAGATTTTCTGAAAGCTAATTTAAATAGTATGCTGAAATTTCGATGAATACGGAGAAAGATTTATTACAATTAAAATGTGATTAAATCATAAATCATTTATATACGATAGAATATTATGGTAATTTTTGTAGTTCTTTTTATATATGACTATTAAACTTAAAATCATAATTAAAAAGTACGCCATAATGCACTTTAAACCTATTCCGGAATTTTACTCGTAATTGAACAAAAGTGATAGATTATACAGCTGTAAGACGAAAAGTAGAAATCTTTAATTCATATACCTTGTCCGTGAAAGCTTGCCAGAAACATTCACGTAACAAATATACATTTATGAGTCTACACTCGTAAACTGTATTAAAATAAAATGAAAAATTGTATACACGTGGCAATAATTATGATCAGAAACATAAAATGTATGACAGCTAAGAAATTAATTTTTAACTGTACTGAAATTCAATATGTAACTCATATATACTATTAGACATTCGACAAAAAATTTACAAGATAAAAAAAATAGATTCAAATTAGATCAGGGAACAAGAATGAAGACAGATGTAGCTAATAAAGTTTCTATCACACGTACTATTTTACATTCTGAAATATATGCTGGAGAGGCTATTTTTAAAGATCCAAGTTATTTTGAAGACTGGGCGGATTTGCAAATGAAATCAATACGCGAAACATTTGGCGAGTAATTGCTAGTGAGAGTTTTAAAAAGATATGTAAAGCCTGAGAATTTGAAACAACTATTTTTAAAGCTCCCATTGGTGAAGTTCGAGCTGATATCAGTTGTAGAGTATACAGACGGCTTTTAAGTTCGTCATTGACGATGATACGAGAGGTAAATATCACTCAGCGTACTTTTCACTTTTTTGCATTCAAAAACAGAAAAAAAAACATTCAGTATTTATAGATAGATCTATCTAAGTCTTTTAATAATTTAAACATAGCACACAGCGTGTTTTCCATTGTTTTCCATTAAAAAAATACCGAATATTGCCGGTGATTGGATAGGACGCTCGATCTTAGCTTAAGACACAATGTCATCTCGCATGGCTTTACAATGAGTCACTTTTATTTACTATAATGTCAAGAGATTATCGTAACAAAGCAAGAATTTCAATACGAGGACTATTCTTCGAGATGCAAGAAGAGTTATTTTGAAGACTGGACGGATTTCGCAAATGAAATCAATACGTGAAACATTTGGCGAGTAATCGTTGGTGAGTGCTTTAAAAAGACGTGTAAAGCCTGAGAACTCGGAACAACTATTTTTAAAGCTCTCATTGTTGGAGTTCGAGTTGATATTAGTTGTAGGTGATACAGAAAGCGATAAGTTCGCCATTGACGAGGATACCAAAGATAAATATCACCCAGAGTATTTTCCATTGTTTTCCATTGAAAAAAGAAAAAAAAAGAAAAGAAAAAAAAAAGAGAAATCTTTTAGAAGGAAACATCGGATATTGCCTGTAATATGATAGGACATTTCTTACACACATCTTAGGACACTTATGATACTTAGGACACTTAGGAACTTATGATAGGACACAGCTTAAGTGACAATGTCATCTCGCATGGCTTTAGAATGTAAAGAATGAGCTATTTTTATTTACTATAGTGTCAAGAGATTATCACAACAAAGCAAGAGTTTCAATACGAGGACTATTCTTCGAAATGCAAGAAGAGTTATTTTGAAGACTGGACGGATTTCGCAAATGAAATCAATTCGCGAAACATTTGGCGAGTAATCGCTGGTGAGTGTTTTTAAAAGACGTGTAAAGCCTGAGAAATCGGAGCAACTATTTTTAAAGTTCTCATTGGTGGAGTTCGAGTTGATATTAGTTGTAGATGATACAGAAAGCGACAAGTTCGTCATTGACGATGATCCGAGAGGTAAATATTACACAGCGTGCTTTCCTTGTTTTCCATTCAAAAAACCATTTAGAAGGAATTATCATACATTGCCTGTGATAGGATAGGACGCTCGATGTTAGCGTAACAGGCAATGTCACCTCGTATAGCTTTACAATTTAAAGAATGAGCCATTTTTATTTACTATAGCGTCAATACATTGTCGCAACATGCAAGAGTTTCAATACGAGGAATATTCTTCGAAATGTATCGTAAATTTCAATTCGCATTTTCTATGAAAATGTTGGTTCAAAATAAAATTGCAGCTCTTTGCCCTTTCAAACTACTAAAAAAAACAAAAAAAGGGAAAAATAAAACGTTATTAGTTTATTTAATTTCCACATCCTAATCCTTAGCTTTATTTTATTTGTATTATTATTATTATTATTAATTTAATTTAATTTAATTAAATTAATTTTTTTTTTGGGGGGGGGGTGTGGAGGAGTAAAAGTCAACTTGTAAATGTATCCGAAAAGAATGAATATGGATTTGAGAATAACCTGGCTAGATAACAGTAGTACTAAAAGTCTCATTAAATTGTCATTGTTATTAAAACTTTAGTATTTTATTTTATTTTCCCACAATAAAAAATGCCTTTTTTTTCAGTATAATTTCAGTATTTTTTAGGAAATTTTAAAAACAATGTTGTAAGGTCAGTGATGTAACATATTCCTTTGAAAATTACATTTTCAAACCAGGAGATTAAAGAAAGTTTTTATGCATATTTATGTGAAGAAAAATTATCTAAAGAAACTTTTTTATTCTATCAGAGTAAATGTTAAGTGAGATTTTTAATAAAATATTTAAGATCATTATAAATTTTAAAAGCATTTATGAAGGATTTTCTGACAAATAGCTACACTTTTATGTTTCTGATACAAATACAACTTAGTTATATATTACTAAAAGCGAGACTTTGGCTAAACCTGATGATACACTAGCTACTGAATATACACTAGCATTCAAGAACTAAGGATCAGAAAGAAAAATGGGTACTTTATATGTTAAAAGTTCAGTTATTTTCAAATGACATTGATCTAGAATTACTCAAAAATTCTTGGCGGATTGAGCCGTGTTGGCGGAATGAGGAGGATTGGCATGTTTGAAAGTTATAGAAATCGATTTCTGATAAAAACTGCATTGATTACAATTCGCACGTTTTCCAAAAACAAATTTTAAGATACACATTTTTTCGAAATTAATTATCGAATAAAATATGAATTGTAACAAATATTTATTTTTCTCTCTTCGTAATACGAGTTAAATTAAACAGCATTTATGAGGGAAATATAACATTTGATTTCGATATGTAAATTAGAAACTTCACGTGACGAGCAATGATTCTTTTTTAGTGAAATTTAAATGGAAGATTTTATTCTAAAATTGTATGGGCCTAAATAAAACAATTACTTTCATTATATTTAGATGGAGGACATGCCAATGAAAATATATGGCTGATTTTGCTTGTTCCAGAATTGTAGTCAAATAGGAAGAACGGGGTGAACAAGAAGATCAGATTGTAACAACCCAAAGTATTGTCTCAAAGCTGTGGTAGATATCTCAAACGATTGGATCAGATACTGGTCGATGAATTTGTGACCTCTAAATATTAAAGTCTTAGCAGAAAACCTGTTTCTTGGTGGTACAGTAACATCTCGTTATGTATCGCATTTCAGAAGGTACGAGGAAAAAGCGATATACTGGAGTGAACAACGGAAATCATTGAAAATTTACGAAACTGGATTAAAAACACGAAAGTTTTTATGGTTGTCTCCAAACTAAGGTATCTGATGGTAATATGGCCCGCAATAATGTTATTAATTTCAGTGGAATCCAGAGGATGGCGCTTGAATCTAGCCGCCGGAAGTCAGAAGAACATAGTTTAGTACCGCGTTGCCTGCAATCCTTGATCACGTGCACGGGAGGGCAGTCATTGTTGATTCGTTGTTAGTTGCATTGGCATATTATAAATTCGTCTGTAGTAAGTTTCTTACTTTTCTTATTTAAACAAAGTATTTGTATTTACTGTTATACATAATATTTTAGCTGGTTTAATGCTTTTTTTAACTGTATAAACGAATTTGAGTATCAGAGTACTCAAACAGAACTACGAGCACTTTTATAAAATTGTTTTTTTGGCAATATGGACAAATGGGCGAAAAAGCTGTAGATATGAGATTATGTGTTGTTTGTCGTAATTAAGTGCATGATAAATGTGTCGGCCTTACCAGTTAAGATTCAGAAGTTTTCATTTGCTCTACGCGTTAAAAAATAAATTAAAAACACTTTTTTCTGTAATTTTTTTTTTATTTTTTTTTATTTTTTGTCTAAATTTTCTTCATATTAATATTTGTATTATTTTTATAGATTTTCAAAATATACATTTTTTGAGTAATTGATGTTTTTTCTGCGTTAAATATAGTTCTTTCCATTTGATGACACCTATCGGCATATTATCTGCGTATGGCCATATTACCTTCATCAACTAGCATTTTTTTAACATACTGCAATAGGTGTAAGTTTTGACTAACTTAAATTTTAAAATACTAGGGGGCTCAGCCCCATACTCGCTAACGCTCGCCAATCCCCCCGTGAATTGCGAAACAATTCACATTGAGACCGCTACGCGGTCCCAGATCGTTTCGCTCACTCGCCCCTTTTTATTTTTTCAGTAATTCTAGCCGGAATAAGTACTACCATAAATCATTTGAACATATGAAATTGACAATTTTTTTTAATGTAAAAAAAGTAATTGAACTCCGTTGAAAACACAACTAAAAATGCATAGTTGGAGCTACTAATGAGCATATAAATCATTTAAATACTATGAATAAAGGATCTTGGAAACATAATTTATTTAAAACTTATTGCACCTATAATATTGTACAGTACGGCTTATTCATTTAAAAAAACTGCGTAATAGGAAGATAGTTTATCATCAATGATTGTTTAAATTTCGTTTGACATTTTACTATTATATTTGGTTATAGATTTCTGCAACAGATGGCAGCAGGTTTAACCTAGACAGTTGATATTTTTACTTCTCTCCGACTTTTCATGTAAGTGAAATTCATAAATAAATTCTAAATAAGAGTTGAGAATTCATTTGAAATTAGCAATATTACTCATAATTAAAATGAGGAATAATCTCAGGCGCTTTGGATTACGTACATGTTATTTTATTTTTAATATTTGCTAGCTTGATTTTCACTGTTCTGACACTGCCCGCCATCTTGGAAGCGGAGCTGATCTATCTAACACAATCTTGTCTGTTCATTGGTCTGAGCTCTGGAAACTACGGTTGTTGCCAACAATAAGCTAGAAATTCAGCCCTATTTCCGCGCCACGTAAGACAAATATATATATAGATTCTGACACTACCCGCCATCTTGGAGGCGGAGCTGATCTATCTAACACAATCTTGTCTGTTCATTGGTCTGAGCTCTGGAAACTACGGTTGTTGCCAACAATAAGCTAGAAATTCAGCCCTTTTTCCGCGCCACGTAAGACAAATATATATATAGATTTTTCCAGTGCTTTATTAGTCAATTACTATTATTTTTTTAATCAGTTATTGCTACTGTTTAAAAATGTCTAACCTTAGAGTGGCCATATTACCTGCAGATACCTCATTAGTTTATATGCATATTGTAATTTACTTACAAAATCGCTTTAAATAATTACACTTATTATTTATAATTAAGTACAGTGTTCTCTCACGAACGTGATTCTCATTTACATGACACTCTGATTTATACGACGACTTCTTTATTTCATATATGCAAAGTTTTCACTCACTTTACAAGACTTCAGATTGTAATGTTTCAATTTTAAATTTTCATTTTCTCACCTTTATGTCCATTTTTTTTCATATCAGTTAGAATAAATTTTATTCTTTGGCATAAAAATTGCCTATTTAAAATTTTTAGCATGTTATGGTGTTAGTCTTACTTACGCCAAAATGCAACTTATTTTATTTTTTCGTCAGGTTTATTTAAACATTATCGTTTTTTTTTTTGAAGAACAAATGTAACTAACTGTAAATTTTGCAAAAAAAAAAAAAAAAAAAAAAAGAATCAACATTATTTAGTATTTTTATTTAATTTTTATATACTTTATATTTAATATTAAATATATTTTAAAGATTTGTTTTTAGTACATGCAACAAGTAACAACGAATTTATAAAGGTAAATCGACGAATATATACGATTCTCACAGATGTATGACATTTTTTCGGTCTTTTGAAAGTCGTATAGAGTGAGGTCACTATATTTAAATGTATAGTAAAGGAAAATAAAACAAAATGTCATTATTATAGAAATGATAGATGATAATCCAACTGCTACAAGCAAGTGATATTTATTTCCTGTGATCAATCTTTAATGTCGAGTGCCAACGCGTACTCTGTATTTTTTTAGGTATTGCTGAAAGATATCCATCAGTAATTCAGTTGTTAAATAATAAATGTTTGATATTTTATGTATTTAAACTGCCTTTCAAAGTCGTATAGGAGTGAGGTCGCTATATTTAAATGTGTTGCAAAGGAAAATAAAACAATACCTATACCATTATTATAGAAATAATAGATGGTAATCCAACTGCTACAAGCAAGTGACACATATTTCGTGTGATCAATCTTTAATGTCGAGTGCCAACGAGTATTCTGTATTTTCTTAGGTATTGCTGAAAGATATCCATCAGTAATTCAGTTGTTAAATAATAGATGTTTGATATTTTATATATTTCAACTGCCTTTCAAAGCAGTAGTCTCTTGATATGTTTGACGAAGGATGTTACAAATATAATGCATTTTAAAATGAAATTTTATTATAAATTATTCTCTTAAAAATACTGGTGTCTGTGTGTTATATTAAATAAATATTTTCATAAAAGGAATTTACATAATGTACTATGTTTTCTTAAAAATATTATAGGAATAAGTCTGATTACCAATTCTTTCACTGTCGTTAAATACTTTCAAAATTAATTCATTCCACAATATGTTTTTTCCCCTCATTATATCGTGTTCACCGAATAAAACACGATATATCCGAATGCTCGGTATGACAGAAGTCATTTTAACATTCAAAATGGTGATAACACACAAGCAATGGTATTTCACCCCATTGAGCTTAATAAAAATATTTGTATTTTTAAAATGCCAATTTTATTTCTGAGTGAAATTATGCAACATGTTTCTCACAGTTTTAATTATTCTTTGTCTCCAGAGTGTTTTAATATGATGCAGGCTGATTATTTAATTTCGATTCGTCTCAACTGGTGAACCGAGTTAGCAACTACATTACAAATAAGTATTATTATTATTATTATTATTATTATTATTATTATTTTATTATTTATTTATTTTTTACAGCAGCTGTATGAGTAAACCCCTTTGAGCTTAATAAAAATATTTTGCATTTTTAAAATGCCAAATTTATTTCTGACTGAAATTATGTAACATGTTTCTCACAGTTTTAATTATTCTTTGTCTCCAGAGTGTTTTAATATGATGCAGGCTGATTATTTAATTCCGATTCGTCTCAACTGGTGAACCGAGTTAGCAACTACAATTACAAATAAGGATTTTTTTATTATTATTATTTTATTTTATTTTTTAAATTTATTTATTTTTTACAGCAGCTGTATGAGTAAACCCCATTGAGCTTAATAAAAATATTTTGTTTTTTAAAATATCAAATTTATTTCTGACTGAAATTATGCAACGTGTTTCTCACAGTTTTAATTATTCTTTGTCAACAGAGTGTTTTAATATGATGCAGGCTGATTATTTAATTCCGATTCGTCTCAATTGGTGAACCAAGTTAGAAACTACATTACAAATAAGCATTATTATTATTATTATTATTATTATTATTTTATTTTTTTTATTTATTTATTTTTTACAGCAGCTGTATGAGTAAACCCCATTGAGCTTAATAAAAATATTTTGACTTTTAAAATGTCAAATTTATTTCTGACTGAAATTATGCAACATGTTTCTCACAGTTTTAATTATTTTTTGTCTACAGAGTGTTTTAATACGATGCAGGCTGATTATTTAATTCCGATTCGTCTCAACTGATGAACCGGGTTAGCAACTACATTCAAGTACGTGGTGGATAAGTATAGTAAAACGCACTGCACGATGGTATGCGCTGTACTATGCGGTACCTTGCAGCTACTCCTAGTGAGAAACTTCACAGTTAGCACTGCTATTTCGAAAACGGTGTGAGTACAAGAAAAGATAAAAACAATGTGGTAGAGTATTCTTGATTTACCATGAAATTATGTTTAAAGACAGACTAAGCAATTAAATAAAATAAAATATTCTATCTTCAGTCAAAATGCGAGGCGTGTTTTTTCAGTAAGCACCGCTTTGAAAGTAAAAAAAAAAGTCATTGTTTAACTATTTCTTTTTTACATGAAAGCTTGGACCTTAATCTACTTTTCAACATAATTTCCCTCATTGTATCCCACCCTCATAGAAATTTGCCACATGCTGTTCTAGTTACTACATCACCGTCATTTGACGTCGCCATCGTCGTAAACTGCGTCGTGCAATCCAGAAAAAAAGACACAGCGTACTCAGTAGAGATATCGTTTTTCTTCACAACAATGCTCGTTCACACACGGCTTACCAAACCCAGGATCTCATCGCACCATATGGTTGGAAACAACTTCATTACCTCCATATAGACCTCGTCTCGCAACAAGTGAGTACCACTTGCTCCTGCACTTACAGTAGGACGTTTGCAGTCAGCGCTACAACAATGCTGAAGACTTCTAAATTGTAGTGATGCACAGCAGGCGACAGATTTTTATGAGAATGGGATACAAATATGGTCGTACGATACAATAAGTGCCTTAATATAGGAGAAAATTATATTTAAAAATAGATTAAGGTCCAGACTTTCATGTAAAAATAAAATTGTTAAAAAATGGTGTTGTGTTAAAAAACACCTCTCGTAGCATTGCTCATTTGCTATCACCAATCTTAATGTTAAAATGACTTCTGTCATACCGAGCATTCGGATATATGTCCTCAAATGTAATATTTTAGCAGACGTATGCAAATGAAATTTTTTATATCGAATAAGTAGTTTAAAAGCGCAACTAATTGCAATACGGAGGTGAGGCATTATAAAAAGGAACCGCATTTAAACTAATAAAAAATTGCATGTAAGCAAAATCCAGCCTTTATGCATAGCTGCCAACTTTTACGCTTTTTTTGTTACCACTATGCTTGAATAGAAATTTTTTCCTTATGTAATAATACGATTTTGTCGATTTAATACGATAAAATTTACTATCCAATTTTAGCGGTAGGGAAAAAGCGTAAAAGTTGGCAGCTATGCTTTATGTGACTTTCCAACATAATTGAAAACTGTTTATGAATTTGAGTTCGCGTTTACAATGTAATTGATATATGTTATTGAGGATTACCATGACATGTTCGGTATTGAAAATAAAGTATGCAACATTTATGATTAGTTTACAGGGACAAATAAAATTAATATGTTACGTTACGGTCAATAAGGAAAAATAGTTTTCAGTGCATTTTAATAATATTACATTTTCTAAAAAACATAATGAAATTGATATGCGTCCCTAAGGTGGACGACAACATGTTTTCTATTGAGTATAGAATAAGTAGCAATTATAATTCGTTTATAGGGAAACTCAAAAGTATTCAATTACATTACGGTCAATGGGGAAACATCGTTTTCCGTGCATTAGAATGATGTTAAACTGTTTCAAATGTAATGAAACTGATATGAATCAGTAAAGTGGATGGCAATATATTTTATATAGAGTATAGAGTGAGTTGTAATTATAGTTCGTTTACAAGTACGCACAAAAGTATTTATTCCACTGTATTATAATTATTGTTCGAGTTTATTTAAATGGCGTTTATTTATTTATGTTGGAGTTTATTGCTGCAGTTTATTTGAAGATATTACACTATTTCAATGAAATTGATATATATTATGGAGTTGCACTACAGCACGTTTTCTATAGATTATAGAGTACGTAGAATGTTTCGTTTATTTACAGGGACACTCAAAATAATTCGATTACAGGACTGACTAGGAACCCTAACTGCTGTATGTACGTTTTCAGCTGGGATATGAATTTATAAAATTAACTATTTATTAGTGTATTACGAGATACTTAGATCATATACAGGCTGCAAGAAAGAATTCACACACATTACCGTCTATGAACAACAATTGCTGAAAATGATTTTTTACTCGGTTGTATTTCTTTTTTAATGTTTATTTAGATATCTCATTTCATTGTCTGAACCAAAAGGAAATTTCTCAACAGTATTCCGAAAGTGCCAGAATGTGTTTCATAATTTATGCCTTGATGCATGATTTTTCGTTCTTGTTTAATCAAGAAAATCATGTTAAGTTTGCTCAATGTGTCCATCATTGACAGGAATGCAGCTTGCAATCTAAATGGGTCCCGATAGCGGACACACTGCTACACTTAATTTAATTTTCGTATTTAAATAATTTGGACCTCTCTTGCACGTTTTAGTTTTAATAGTAAATGTGCATCTGCCTTTCATTACCACTCTTTTGCATGTAATTAGCGGTGAATTTAAGTTGAAACTTGGATAACATATATATATTTCAGGACGTTTCATAAATTTATTTTTACATACAAGGAATCATTCATACAAGATCAAGGACGCTCTAAAAATTTGTATTCGACATTTTTCTGAAACCTTGTACCGTTTTAACGATAGGAACGCTAACTAAGTTTGTCGCTAGCAGGCGCTGACATATGTCTCATATTGTAGCACATACCCGTTTTATTATATTTGCACATCTCTGGGTGTAGTTAACTTGCTTAAATAGCAGATTTGGGCAAATTTGTAATTCCAATTAAAGAAACAGTTGCTCAGTTTTTATATTGTCTGTTTTTTAACCCTGAAGACGAGCACAATTGTGCTTGTAAGTGCTAGGTTTTTAGATATTTTATTTCATTTTAATGTACGTATTAAACATCTTTTTAGTAAATAATTGTCAATTAATTCATTGTGAGTTATTTCAATTATCCGTAATGTAATTGCTATTTAATTGTATGTAATTAATTAAAGTTACAATTACATGCCGTAAAATATTCTTGCAGCACCGTAGCCGGAATTGCCCCTCTATCCAATTATCCAACGAAATTTTTTTGTTTGAATGTGTGCTACTATAATCAATTACATACAGTTAAATTGTAATTACATTTCTGATACTATCAATTATAAATTTGACCAACTCTGTTCAATAGTTATTTGCGAAGAAACGGAATTAAGGAATAATCCTGTATTTTTTACACATTTTAATAACATTTTTCTGCATATCATAAAAAAATATATATTATTTTTGCCTAGAATATAAAAAAAAGGTTAAAAGTAGCATTTTGTCTTGAAATAGGTTAGATTCTAAACTAATGTTTTTCACTCATAGTGACAGAGGGCTTTGAGATTACTTTAATAACCTGATATTGAGTTAGAATTATCAGTAGCAGTGAAACAAAGGATAAGAGACGATGCACTTTTCATTCATAATGACAAATTTTCCAAGTTAAATAATGGCCACAGTTAAATATCTCAGATGTATGGTACTAATTTAGATATTCAAAGTTAATTTTAACCACATTTGAGATGCTGGGTAATATTATTTTGCTAGCCTGTCACGAGAAAGATAATTTTTTACTGTCGAAGCTATGCATTTTAAAAGTTAACACGTTCATTACCGGGTTAAAATTAACAGAGTGTTATTTTATCCAGAAATTTCGAATTCACATAAACAAATACTAAGAGTTGGTTTATTTTATAACACACATTTCGTAATTGCATTAAATAATTTCACTCTTATACTGCAAGTTAAATTTGACTGGCTGCTTTATGCAAGTAAATTTGATTGGCTGGCTTACTTATTTTGGATTGGCTGGTGGAGTTCTCAGTCGAATCTTTTCTTTTCTTTCGTTTTCTAGTGCTAATATGCTACATTTATCCCTTTTTTCTCAAGGCTCCTCTATGATGTGATATACAACTACTCATATACCGGGAGTGGAGTTGTTTTACAACAGGGAATCCCATTGAAACAATAAACTGTTTCTGTTTCTGCATAAAATAAAAATTAGTCTTTCCAAATTTCTGGCATGAAATCGTAATTTAGGATTAAAAGTGCAATGTTAAATAAATGACCAAGCGACGCCACATATGCGCCCTCGGTAGCGAACGTGTTAAATAATTTTATCGTTAGATGTCTTCCTTACAAAGGATTTCAAGATGCAGCAAAACCGCAGGCATCTGCATATTGCACTTAACTTTCAGTTTTAATCTTAATGCCTTTAGTGGACATGCGTAGAAAGACAATTTCAGATTTAGTCACAATTTCGCAGATTATGACACACTGACCCCAAATCTAACTTCTCAAATGCCGAAACATAATGTACCCTAATGTCTTTGAAGAATAGCTAGTTATTAAGCCGGTACTTTTAAAGAGTTCCAATTGAAAAAAAAAATGTAGTTTTTCATCGATGCACTAGAAAATAGTTTTTTTTAAGTTGCGAAATCTCAGTTTTCATACAGTGACTTGGTCTTACAATTTATACTTAGATCAATCTTTATCAAGTAAAACAGTAAAAATAGCAATTTTGTTCGATTAAAATTTACCGAGTAATGATAATTTGAACTTTATTAATTTTCAACATTTTCTAGCATTAGAAATGCGTTTTCCTTTTATAGTCCTTCTATTATTGCATCTTTTATTGAAGACACGTTTACTTAAGTTTACCCGATTAATTTAGCTATAACTATTTTCTATTTATAAATTATTATTCCACCAGCTCTGAAATTAAAGACAAAATTTTCAATAGCAGGAAATGACGCTTCACGTGTGAGAATTATATTAATTTAAAAAATAATTCGACTGAATATCTTCACTTTAATTCAGAGAACAGCAATTTTTTAAAAATATTGTGTCGAAATAACATAGTTTATATTAGCTTTCATTTCTACTATGCAAAAGATTAGGCTCAGAAGACTTTTAAAGTTCGAACAGCCTGCATTTTTGATAAGCGGTAACTTTCATGTGGCCAGGCACTCTTTTTTATGTGGTAAGTCTTTAGAAGATTGACTAGGGGTCACAGATCAGCGGAATAGATCCCGGATATGTTTATCACCGCCTCTTTATTTTGTTGAGACTGTCTTTTCTGATGTTGATGACTACAGAAACTTTGGAAAAGAAAAGCTAGAGGAATGATTTAAGATTTTTTGTCGGGATTGTTGAAAACCAGATATAAACGCACCTTTAAGGTTCGATAAGACCGCATTCTGCTGCAGCGATTTGTTTGTCGGCTTTTTAGATGTGGCGAGTTTTCTGTAGCACTGAAAGAACGGAGCGTACCACACAGGAGTCTCCCAGTCATGTTTACCACCCCCCTTTCTTTTGTTGAGACTAACCTTCTTTTGGGTGATGACCATATAACCTTCGGAAAAGAAATTTCAGAGAAATAATTTATAACCTTTTCTATCAGATTTTTGAAAATGAGGTCTTAACGCAGCCTTAAACACACAATCTTAGACTAGAATTGGTCCTAAACACAGAAAGTCAGTATGTCACTATTAGTGAAAATGACGTAGGTAAGGACATTAAAGATGGGAATATTATAATTGCATATAAAATTTTACTGTTTTATTTTTACTTCCGCTAAAAACTTAAATAAAATTTCAAAATGCTATTTTGTATAATAAAGACCCATTTTCTCCAAACCAGCCCAGGATTTGTGGACCAAAAAACCCAGCCCAGTGGGGAAGATGGCTATCTAACAGGGCAGCAAATCTCGAAAACCACGGTATATGCACATACAGAAAAGATATGGTTAAACACATTTTAAAATGTTATATTATTCATAAAAATATTCATAAAGGATTGCGAAAATTAATAAATTTATATATATATATATATATATATATATATATGTATATATATACTCACACACACACACACATATATATATATATATATAGACACACACACACACACACACATATATATATATATATATATATATATATATATATATATATATATACATATATATATATATATATATATATTGAATTCCGTTTACACAAAATATCTTAATAGCAAAAATATTTGGAAAAACTATTCAATGAAAATATTCTTAAGTAACTAATTAAAACTGGTAATTAATCGTATTAACTGTTAAACCGTTGAACTCAAGAATAAACAAAAAAATAATAATAAATAATGTAATGTGATTCTAACTTCTATAACATACTATTGAATTTAATTAACTACTTAGAATAGTTTTATTGAATTAATTGTAAAATCTTGATTAAGAAAAAACTACATAGAAATTATCAGAACGGCACTTTAATTAAACTCAACGAAATGAAAGTCAAATGTAATGTCTATTACAAAGTGCTGAATAGTAATTATTTAAGGTATGAAACTTTCTGTTTTGCTGTTTTGACATGGCTTTACTTATAAAGTAATTACATAGAAAATTAGCTTGTATTATGTATTCAGGGAAATAATTTAGTAAATATAATTCTTTGTTCATTCATTTTTAGTAACATAACTTTGTTATAAGTACATACAATGCAGAAATGATTAAACAACTTTGATACTTTATAACATTTTGAGGACTACGCATACCTTTTGTTGCTCTAGTAGCGCCCCTTCTGGAAAAACAAAAAAAGCGCAGCAGAACTTGAAATGGTAGCAGCGAAGAATGTTGTCTGTCATATGAGTAATCAGAAGATGTTATAAAAATGGCCATGAATATTGCAGGTCACAAATATTAGAAATATGGTTAATTGTTTATATTTATTTGGTGTATTGTGATGTTCCTGTCCCTGTCAACTTTATGCATTAAAATTGTGTTCGTCATTCGAACGGCCTTTATTCAATTAGAACACTCCCACATTCGATCGAGTCGTCACAAACATCAATACAAATTTACGAATGTCTAGAAAGAATTAATGGACAGTTCACCACAGTTATAGATCTTTTGAATTCATTTTCACACAAAATGTCAAAATAGGAAAGAAAATGTAAAACATATTCAATAAAAGTATTCTTATATAACTGGTTGATGTTTATAACCGATGATATTAATCGGGCAGGTTTTGAACTATAGAATAAATGGAAATCATAAACAATATAATTACCAGAATGACGGTTTAATTAAACCCAAAAATTAAAAGCAATCGTAATGCCCATTAGATTATAATGAATAGTAATTCTTTCATGGAAGAAGACTCGCGCTTTTCTGTTTCGACATGCGTTTGGTTATGATGTTGGTGCACAGGCTTAGTTGGGGTTATGTATTCATGGAAATAAGTTAGTAATTGCAATAATTTTTTATTCCTTTTTACTAACATAATTTTGTTGTTAGTACATACAGGACAGATATGGTTTAACAACTTTAATAATGTTATAATATCAATAAAATGTTTCACAATGTCTTGAAAGAATTAATAGATAGCTCACCATAGTTATAGAATCTTTTGTATTCTTTTTCACAGTAAGCGTCGAAATAGGAAATGAAATTTAGAACATATTCACACAAAAAAAGTATTCCTATATAAAAGATTGAAGTTTATAACGGACGATATTAATCGGCAAACTTTGATCACTATAATAAGCACAAGTAACAGACAGTATAACGTAATATTAACTTCAATAACATTATTTCTAATTTATTTAACGACTTCCGGGAGTTACCAGAATGACAGTTAAATTAAACCCAAAAATTAAAAGCAATCGTAATGCCCATTAGATCATAATGAATAGTAATTCTATCATGGAAGAAGACTCGCGATTTTCTGTTTTGACATGCCTTTAGTTATGATGTTGGTGCACAGGTTGAGTTTGTGGTATGTATTCATGGAAATAATTTTTTATTCCTTTTTACTAACATAACTTTGATGTAAGTACATACAGGACAGATATGGTTAAACAACTTTAATAATGTTATAACACCAAAGAAAAGTTTCAGAATGTCTTGAACGAATTAATACACAGTTTACCATAGTTATAGAATCTTTTGTATTCTTTTTCATACTAAGCGTCGAAATAGAAAATAAAATTTAGAACGTATTCACACACAAAGAAAGTATTACTATATAAAAGATTGAAGTTTATAACGAAAGACATTAATCGGCAAAGTTTTGATCTATAGAATAAACAAAAATAATAAACAGCATAAAGTGATATTAACTTCAATAACCTACTTTCTAATTTATTTAACAACTTCGGGGAGTTACCGGAATGACACTTTAAAGGGCCATGTAACCTTTAAAGTGTCAGAAATTCGAAAAAAAAAATTATCTTATAATTAACTATGATTCTTTAGGAACAATTTAAAATAAACCTCGTGCAAAAATTACCTTTAGAAGTGGAGTTATGTCTAAAACAGTTTGAGCTTTTTTTTATATGATCAAAGGCAGGTTTGATCTTTGAAGTCAATTTTCTCAAAACGACGATTTTTGTCATTGCGCGCACGATTTAAGAAAAATGGTTGGTTAGAATTTAATGAAATTTTGACTGAATGTCTTAACCAGACAGATACACAAAATGACCTACTATTATGTTTCTCAAGTAAAAAGTTAAGAATTTATGACTACTTTTGTAGTTAAAAAAACTTGATATTTCGAATTTCTCTAAAAACATTTTCTTTCTCAAGATCTACACATTTTATTTTTTTCATCGTAGGTCATTTTGAGAACACATTATAAATGTATTCATTATAAAAAAATTTGACTGGTTTTAGCAATTCAAATGTGAAAAATCATGCGCGCGGTACATGCAAGAATAATTCTTTCGTAAAAAAATTTATTATATTTTAAAATAAATTTAAAACCTTTATATGAGTGTATACATTTTTGGAGAATTTTAATTTATAAAATAAACCTTTATTAATGTGCATTTTAAATTTTATAATTCAAAGTCAAATAGTTACAGAGTTATGGTAATTCTTATAGAGGTCCCTTTTTCATGTATTTTGTGAGTTCAAAGGTTAGCTGACCCCTTAATTAAACCCAACAATTAAAAGCAACCGTAATGTCCATTAGATTATAATGAATAGTAATATGTTCAGACTTGCGCTTTTTTGTTTTGACATGCCTTTAGTTATGATGTTGGTGCCCAGGCTTAGTTTGTATTATGTATTCATGGAAATAATTTAGTAAATATAATTCTTTTTTCATTCATTTTTGCTAACATAACTTTGTTATAGGTACATACAATGTAGAAATGATTAAACAATTTTGATACTTCATAACATCAATAAAAAGTTTCAAAATATCTTAAAAAATTAATGGACAATTCACTATTTATAGATATTTTGTATTCTTTTTCACACTAAGCGGCAAAATAGGCAAGAAAATTTAGAACATACCCAAAGAAAATATTCCTATATAACTGATTGAAGTTTATAACCGACGATATTAATCAGGAAAGTTTTGAACTAAAGAATAAACGAAAATCATAAACAATATAATGTGATACTAACTTCAATAACATATTTTCTAATTTATTCAACGACTTAGGGGAGTTACTAGAATGACACTTTAATTAAACCCAACAATTAAAAGCAATCGTAATGCCCATTACATTGTAATGAATAGTAATTCTTTCATGGAAAAATATTTGCGCTTTCTGTTTTGACCTGGCTTTAGTTATGCTGATGGTGCACAGGCTTAATTTCTATTATGTAGTCAAGGAAATAATTTAGTAAATAAAGATTGATGATAGTATATAAAAGATTGGTGTTTATAACGGGCGATGTTAATTGGCAAAGTTTTGATCTATATAATAAACACAAGTAATAAACAGTATAACGTGATATTAACTTCAATAACATAATTTCTAATTTATTTAACGACTTCGGGGAGTTACCAGAATGACACTTTAATTAAACCCAACAATTAAATGCAATCGTAATGCCCATTAGATTATAATGAATAGAAGAAGACTCACGCTTTTCTGTTTTGACATGCGTTTAGTTATGATCTTGGTGCACAAGCTTAGTTTGTATTATGTATTCACGGAAAAAATTTAGTAAATATAATTATTTTTTCATTCATTTTTACTAACATAACTTTATAATAAGTACATACAATGCAGAAATGATTAAACAACTTTCATACTTTATACCATCAATACAAATTTCAGAATGTCTTGAAAGAATTAATAGACAGTTCACCATAGTTATAGAATATTTTGTATTATTTTTCACATTAAGCGTGGAAATAGGAAATAAAATTTAGAACGTATTCACACACACAAAGAAAGTATTCCTATATAAAAGATTGATGTTTATAACGGGCGATATTAACCGGCAAACTTTTGATCTATATAATAAACACAAGTAACAGACAGTGTAACGTGATATTAACTTCAATAACATAATTTCTAATTTATTTAACGACTTCTTGGAGTTACCAGAATGACACTTTAATTAAACCCAACAATTAAATGCAATCGTAATGCCCATTAGATTATAATGAATAGAAGAATACTCACGCTTTTCTGTTTTGACATACGTTTAGTTATGATCTTGGTGCACAGGATTAGTTTGTATTATGTATTCATGGAAATAATTTAGTAATGCAATTCTTTTTTATTCCTTTTTACTAAAATAACTTTGTTGTAAGTACATTCAGAACAGAGGTGGTTAATCATCTTTAATACTGTATAACATCAATAAAAAGTTTCAGACTGCCTTGTAAGAATTAATGGACTGTTCACCATAGTTATAGAATCTGTTTAATTTTTTTTTACATTAAGCGTCGAAATAGGAATTAAAATTTAGAACATATTCACACAAAGAAAGTATTCTTATATAACTAATTGAAATTTATAACGGACGATATTAAACTGATCTATATAATAAAGATTATAATGATTTTGATCTATATAATAAAAGAAACTAATAAACAGTATAACATGATATTAACTTCAATAACATACTTTTTAAATTATTTAACGACTTTGGGGAGTTACCAGAATGACACTTTAATTAAACCCAACAATTAAAAGCAATCGTAATGCCTATCACATTGTAATGAATAGTAATTATTTCATGCAAGAATATTTGCGCTTTCTGTTTTGACCTGGCTTTAATTATGTTGATGGCGCACAGGCTTAGTTTCTATTATGCAGTCATGGAAATAATTTAGTAAATATAATCCTTTTTTCATTCATTTTTACTAACATAACTTTGTTATAAGTACATACAATGCAGAAATAATTAAACAACTTTCAAATTTTATAACAATAATAAAAATTTCACAATGTTTTGAAAGAATAAATGGTCAGTTTACCACAGTTATAAATCTGTTGAATTTTTTTTACACTGAACGACAAAATAAGAAAGAAAATTTAAAACATATTCAATTAAAGTATTCCTAAATAACTTATTGAAGTTTATAACCAACGATATTCATCGGGAAAGTTTTGAACTATGTAATAAACAAAAGTAATAAACAGTATAGCATAATATTAACTTTAATAACATAATTTCTACTTTATTTAACGACTTCAGTGAGTTACCAGAATGACGCTTTAATTAAACCCAAAATTAAAACCAATCGTAATGCCCAATAGATTATAATAAATAGTAATTCTTTCATGGAAGAAGACTCGCACTTTTCTGTTTTGACATGCCTTTAGTTATGATGTTGGTGCACAGACTTAGTTTGTCTTATGTATTCATGGAAATAATTTAGTAAATGCAATATTTTTTTATTCCTTTTTACTAACATAACTTTGTTGTTAGTACATACAGGACATATATGGTTAAAAAACTTTAGTACTGTTATAACATCATTAAAAAGTTTCACAATGTCTTGAAACAATTAATAGATAGTTCACCATAGTTATAGCATCTTTTGTATTCTTTTTCACACTAAGCGTCGAAATAGTAAATAAAATTTAGGACGTATTCACACACACAAAGAAAGTATTCCTATATAAAAGAATGATGTTTATAACGGGCGATATTAATCGGCAAACTTTTGATCACTATAATAAGCACAAGTAACAGACAGTATAACGTGATATTAACTTCAATAACATAATTTCTAATTTATTTAACGACTTCGGTGAGTTACCAGAATGACACTTTAATTAAACCCATCAATTAAATGCAATCGAAATGCCCATTAGATTATAATGAGTAGTAATTCTATCATGGAAGAAGACTCACGCTTTTCTGTTTTGACATGTGTTTAGTTATGATCTTGGTGCACAAGCTTAGTTTGTATTATGTATTCACGGAAAAAATTTAGTAATTATAATTCTTTTTTCATTCATTTTTACTAACATAACTTTATAATAAGTACATACAATGCAGAAATGATTAAACAACTTTCATATTTTATACCATCAATACAAATTTCAGAATGTCTTGAAAGAATTAATAGACAATTCACCATAGTTATAGAATCTTTTGTATTATTTTTCACATTAAGCGTGGAAATAGGAAATAAAACTTAGAACGTATTCACACACAAAGAAAGTATTTCTATATAACTTATTGAAGTTTATAACGGATGATATTAATCGGCAAAGTTTTGATCTATATAATAAACAAAAGTAATAAACAGTAATGTGATATTAACTTCAATAACATAATTTCTAATTTATTTAACGACTTCGGGGAGTTACCAGAATGACACTTTAATTAAACCCAACAATTGAAAGCAATCATAATGCCCATTACATTGTAATGAATAGTAATTCTTCATGGAAGAATATTTGTGCTTTCTGTTTTGACATGGCTTTAGTTATGCTGATGGTGCACCGGTTTAGTTTCTATTATACAATCATGGAAATAATTCAGTAAATATAATTCTTTTTTCATTCATTTCTACTAACATAACATTTTTATAAGTGCATACAATGCAGAAATGATTAAACCACTTTCTTTACTTTATAACATCAATACAAATTTCAAAAAGTAGAAAGAATTAATGGTCAGTTCACCACAGTTATGAATCTTTTGAATTATTTTTTACACTAAACGTCAAATAAGAAAGAAAATTTAAAACATATTCAATGAAAGTATTCTTATATAACTGATTGGATTTTATAACCGACGATATCAATTGGAAAAGTTTTAACTATAGAATAAACGAAAATAATAAACCATATAATTTAATATTAACTTCAATAACATACTTTCTAATTTCTTCAAGTGCTTCTGGGAGTTATCAGGATGACACGTTCATTAAACTCAAAATTAAAAGCAACCGTAATGCCAATTACACTATACTTAACAGTAGTTCATTGGGGGAAGAAGATTTGCCTTTCCTGTTTTGACATGACTCTAATTATGATGATACTGCTCGGAAAATTAGCTTGTTTCATGCACTCGTATGAGGAATTTAATTCGTGTAATTCTTTCGGATGCGTTTACCTCAACGTAAATTAGTTATATTAACTTATTAAATGAAAAGAGAAAAATATAAATAAACAAAAATTTGTAATGTTGTAATATCAATGGCAAACTTCAGAATACTAAAGTTAATTAATCTTTACGATAGTTCTCCATAGATATGATTTTTCAATTATTACTTTACACAAAACATCAAAATTTTGAGCGAATCTTTAGAAAAAAAGTCAATACTAATAAATATATACAATTGTTATAACTTTATAACAATATTAATCTATGTAGAGCAGTGGATGTAAGGTATACCTAAATGTTCCAAATAAAACAGTTTTGATTTTCACTGTGGTTTTCATTTCAAAACCGGTCGGACCTTGAAAAGAAAATAGTCCTCGTATTAAAGTGTAAGGTAACTTAGATATATTAAACTCTTATTATTTATTGACTATTTATAGAGTTTCCCATCATTTATATATATATATATATATATATATATATATATATATATATATATATATATATATATATATATATATATAGGGTGTATCTGAAATACTTCAACAAACTTAGAGAGATGATAGTACTCATGAAGACGAAGAAAAAATGCAATGGAACATGGGGTCGAAAATGACGTTTAACCCTTTCAGGGGCAGTGGTATGTTTATGAAACCACTTAATTTTAATTCCAAAACGCAACAATAGCACCAGAATTTTGCTAAAATCTTTTCCATTTAATATGTATGTGAAATATAGCCTTTTTCTTACTTACAAACAATTTTTTTTTGTAAATTCCGGTGCCAGTCCATTTTCAGACGCTTTTCTCGATTTTCATCCTTTAAGCCTTTCAGGGGCAAAGTACTTTTAGTACTAAAATGTTGAAATAAATGACTGGCACCGGAATTTTCAAAAAAATTCGTTTGTAAATAAGAAAAAGGCTATATTTCACATACATATTAAATGGAAAAGATTTTAGCAAAATTCTGGTGCCATTGTGGCGTTTTGGAATTAAACTTAAGTGGTTTCATAAACATACCACTGCCCCTGAAAGGGTTAAACGTCATTTGCGACCCCACGTTCCATTGCATTTTTTGTTTGTCTTCATGAGTACTATCATCCCTCTAAGTTTGTTGAAGCATTTCAGATACACCCTGTATATATATATATATATATATATATATATATTTGCAATATCAATGCATTTTTATGATTGGCTGTTATTGTACCGTTCACTGCAATGGGCACAGGAACAAAGAAAAACCCTGATATATTCTATACACAAATCTTTTAAAACTATTACACTAAATATAAATCGTGCAAAATTGTAGGGACTCACCTTTTACAAGTCTTGGTAAACATAATACTTACGGAATGTGGATGTATCAAGAATCAAAAGGGCACCAGAATGTTTTGAAACTTATGAAAAGTTTCTGAATTGTTAGGCATGAACTTGCCTGTGGCGATTCTTTCAACAATTGTAGAGCAAAAAAAGAGGCGAGTCATGGAGAGTTCATTGAACATTGGAGGGTTACACAGTTAGACGTGCTTTTCTAAATATAACTTTTAAAGTCACATTAAAAAGTTGCGTATATTCCTTGGAAATTCCAATGAGTTTGACACTCCTATTTAAGATTAGAAAACTTCTATTTAATATATTAAAAACAAATTTTTTAATATTGCGATAATTGTTGCCGAACAGTTGATGTCGGTTAAGGGACTTCCGAGATGCATACAACTTTACGCCCAGTCTATATGTGAGTAGAGTGTCTTGTATAAAATTGAGCCGTTGGGAAAAGATAAGTTGTACTATTAACTACAAGAGAAAAGAATATTTACAATAAAAAGGATAGATGAAAAGTTAAGAAATGAGATGATAACAAATTTGGAATAAAAAAGTAAAGCGAAAGAGATTAAGGATAGAGTCTAAAAAATTGGAAGAAAGTGAAATGGTATAGCTGTATTTAGAACTAACTACTAGTTAAAGTAGAAAAATGTAAAAATTATGGGTCTAAATATGCATAATTTGAAATATTTTTATATAAAAATTATATAAAAAATTTCTAGTACAATTGTTTAATTTATAAAGCCTTTTTTTTTTTTTTTTTTTTTTTTACCAAAGAATATATTTTATGCAATGTATAAACGCCATTTTTTTTTTTTTGGTTTAAGAACATTTACAGGAATGTGTAAACCTATAAACCATTACAAAATATATTCCCCAAGTAAAATGTATAAAACTTAAGACTTTTTCTGCAATTAAATAATTTTAAAACAGAACAGAAATCGTTGTTTACTGTCGGAAAAAAGGGTTATGATTTTTATAAACCATCGGCTAGTTTTTGTCATATTGATCTAGCAGGAATACCACCCGGGTGGACATTTGAAGGAAAAGTTACCCGAATTATCATTCTCGTGCAAGGAAAACCCTGAGAACTCTGCACTGTCATCCCAACCAGACTCCGCTGGTTTCGAACATCGACACAAGGTTATTTTTTAGGGTTTCGTTCATCTCACGAAATCCTATTACTCCCGCTCCGTTGTCTGTCTGTCACAGAGCTATTCTCAGAAACTATGTAACTTACAGAATTGAAACTTTGTGTATATAGCTGAATACCATCTATAAAAAGCTCAAAATATTAAAATTTGAAAAAATCGTATTATTTTAATAAATAGAGATAAAAAACCAAAATTCTAACAGCCTTTTCCTATTAAATTTAAACATTTTTCGTTATGGCAGAAAGCCAAAAATGAAAAATCCACGATGAAATTCTTTCTTCAATAATTAATTTTCTATCAAACAATTTCCACGTGAAAAATGAAAATGAAATAAAAAGTTTCACCCATTGAAAAAAATATTAATATGAAATAAAAATGATTGACGTCATAGTGGTAATAAAACGAAATTTTTAAATATTTCTCAATAATACAAGGAGTATGAATATGTGTATGTACACAAAGCAGATTAATATCACGTCATTAGAGAATTATAAAGAAAATCTGACGTCATATTGGAAGTTTAACGGATTTTTCAAATGTTTGAGAATAATACAAAGCGCGTATCAATATGAGTAATAGAGAATAGAAAATATATGAGTTTGAGAAACATATTGAATCATGATAAAAATCCGATTATGGAAATATTCGCATATTTCAACATTTTGAAGGTGTACAACATGTTTAATTTTGAAATTATTTTTTAAATATCGCATTTAGTCCGCATGACAGAAGTAAATCATACAGAAATTTTAGTATATAAAATAATAAATGATATTAAAAAATAACGATACATGAAATAAATTATAATATGAAATACCTAATAAGTCGCAGTACTTAACAAATCAAAATTATTGAGATTGGGAATTCCTGAAATTTTGATATAAATTAAAGAGATCGAAATATTCGATTAACCAGAATGCAAATACTAACTTGAGTTAAAACAAAAATATATGTAGTAGAAAGTAGTCTTGAAATTAATCGAGTTTCCTTAAATAATAACTATTTTTAGAAAAACAGGTGACATTTTCATATAATGACACAACCTAATTTATGACGATACGACAAGGAAATAGTGTATTGCAATCATTTCTGGGCAATAGAAATGATTCAGGGAAAACTTACACGCACTGTTTCGATTTAAAATAATTATATTCAATGGCCAAATAGCGCAGACTGAGTAAAAAAATAAATGATTAATTCAATGGATTCTGATAAAACATTTCTACAATGCGTATTTCTATTACACAAACATATTCAATAAAGGAATATTATTAATAATCTGTCACAATCGGAAAGAATATTATTTTTTATTTGTCAGTAGATATTGGTAATTGATGTTCGAAACCGAATACTTCATTTTTGATAAGAATTCTGTATTTAAAATGATATATCACTACATTAAACAGAAATATAACATTATTCATGTAAAACTTAATAACATTCATTGGAATTTAATAAAATATTTTTATAATGCGTATTTCTCTAGTGCAAAATTTTTGAACAAAGATATATGATTAATATACATCCTAATAATCTACCACAATAAAAAAAAGGAACTGTATTTATTACTAGCTGCGTATCAACCCGTTATGTTGCATCTGCATTGAATGTGGTCTTTCCATTTAATGGCAAAAATAAATCAAATTTAATTCTACATTTATGAAAGATTTGTAATAATATTGGGTTGTCCGGATAGTTCGTGCCAGTTGGGAAAATCAATTTGTACCGGAAAATTCTATCATTTAATTATTAGACGTTGATTCCGATATCTAGTATTTTATTGATTCCGATATCTAATGTCTAATAATTTCCAATTTTTTAGACTCTATTCTTAATCTCCTTCGCTTTACTTTTTTATTCCATATTTGTTATCATTTCTTTTCATCTATCCTCTTCATTGTAATTATTCTTTTATCTTGCAGTTAATACTACATTTTAACTGTTCCCAACGGCTCAATTTTATATTAGACACTCTACTCACACATAGATTGGGAGTAAAGTTGTCTGCAACTCGGAAGCCCCTTAACCGACATCAACTGTTGTCTAATAATTAACGGGCAAAATTTTTCGGTACGAATTGTTTTTCCCAACTGGCACGAACTTTCCGAACAACCCAATATACATGCTTTTAAATTTCTTCATACAAATAAATAATCTTATTTGCAATGAAGTTTATATGAAAATCACATTTTGAAAATTACGTGATTTATATACAATCTTAATAGAGTATCTTTATAAAAGTGTACTACAACATACGAGAACATAAATGTTTCAGTCGAGGGGATTTTGGCAAACATTTGATAAGCTTGTCATTATCTTGAACTTAATGAAACTTCCATTATCACCAAGCAATTGTTTGTTTACTTTATTTATTAGTCGAACCGAACGCGTCTATAGGCTATTCAAAATAAAGAGAGAAAATAAGTAAATAAAAGCACGTGGAAATTGGCATATTTTGTAATGTTTTGACTACGATAAAAAAAAAGCAAGGGAAAGTATTGATCGTTGCCAAGGCAACGATCATTGTTTTGCATAAAACGGGATACAATTTGTTTAAATAAATGTTAGCTTTGTGCAATTAATGTAGCAAAAATATGTAATTAATATTTTGCTTTGTTAAATCTTTACCATTAAATATTTTTCATAAAATTTTTATAAATATTTTTTTTAACCAAATATTTATTTATTTTTAAGAAACACCAATAATGCGTGAAAAAGACACATTTGATATTCTGTAGTATAAATTGGGAACCCCGATGTTCTATCCTAATTTTGATATAGTTTTCTCCTTATTTTGAATTAACTACAGGCATGCATCGCCAAGTTCTGTGATGCGAGTCGATATAGTTTGAAAAACAAAATCGCAATATGCACTCTGTGCGATGTCACCCCTTTCTTACAGAGGCTCTCTAAATTATAGTAAAACGTTGCAGACTTATAAGTGAGATATGTGCAATTCCAATGACGTTATTTTCACAAGTTACGTATTGCCAAAACGAATTCATGTTTTGAACAAAAAATAAGATGGTGGACTGAAAATGACGTCCTTTGGAAGCTCTTAAATATCTCAGTGGAATAATTAAAATACAATACTCTTAATAATTAAGATACATTCAATGTGTAATGATGATGTCATCGAATTTTCTATCCACCAAAACAGTTTACTGTTAGAATCCTTGAAATCAGTTTTAAACTATCTTTTAAAATTATTTCATCAAATTTTGCATTTACCATTACATCCAATTTTTATGTCCTTGAAAACACTAACGTTCCATGTGATCGCTCGGAATTTTGAAATACAAAAACCGATAATTTAACTACCGACATAATTGACAGGACATAAAATATAAAACGGAAAATTGAGAAAGGTCGCATCCATTTAGCGAAGAAATGAATAGACGAATAGCAATCAAAATAGATATTATCTGACACTAGCTCGAATTTCACATGAAAAATAAATTAGCAGCTGAAGGGTTAAAAAATATCTATACGTAGAATGCATATGACGTCATATTGGACATCACAAAAAAAGTGGCATCATTGAAGAAAATCGCGGAAATCTATCTTACATATCGGTTATCTAATGAGTTATTTTTAAGGTTATCTAAAGATTTATATGATTCATTTGTTTGTATTATCAGCATTCGGTATTGAAAACAAAAAAGTGATTCGTTTCCAATATTACGTGTTCTATCACACGTTCATCTAACCTTTTTACCAAATTCGGAAAACGTATTAGAAGACTTTCAGTTTTTTGGCAATAATAAAGTAAATATGTAGGAAGTCACATGATATTATGTACAATCCATGTTTTACAAAAAGAGCGTGCGAAAAAACATTAAATCAATTTATACAAAGTACAAAAAATGATATTTCTTTAATAGCTCCGAAAAAGACGGTTATCTTGACGGTAAACCGCAAATTACTACAAATTATTATTATTCTTTTGTTTTTATTTTAATGAAAAATATGTTCATCCTATTATTTACTCATTTCCACAGAATAATAGAGTGTGGATGAGTGTGGATGTGTTACGTTACAGTTATCAACAGCTAACTTACGATTTGAAAATTCTCTTTCAACTTTTAAAAATTAAAATAAATAGAGAAATTATTTTATTTACAGTACTCATAAAAAGTGTTTTCCGAATTCAGTTACTATAAAAAGATAGTACGTTAAATATAATTGCTATACATTTTACTGAGCATGAATTACCCTGCTCGAGTCTATGTGTTTTCGCATCTGAAAAAATTTCATTACTATATACGGAAGTGAAAAATCTGGAAGTATTACATACTCTTTTCTTATTTTCATTTTCATAGGACAATTTAGGGACAGTTAAATTTACAGAGGAATTTGTCAGCAACAGAGGCTTCCATTTAATTTTTATTTCAAATGATCCAAGACATTTATTTAAACGTAGATTGGCTTCCGTCTACTTCAACATGCTATTTTTCGGAATAAATTTTTTTAAAAAACTGTGCAATCGCAATTATAAACCAAAACCTTATTCACTGCCAGTTTCTACAAAATGAATCTTTGATATTTAAGATGGGTTGCCAATATTCCCTACCGTCATCAAATTTCCCAGACGATCTGGCTGAATGGTAAGATCTTAGGAAGATGAATAAAAGATCTTTTGTTTTTAGAAAATATAAATGCGCACAGTAGATTATGAGGGCATTCATCTGAAGATTTGGAGGAAGACCTTTATTAGCACATATGGTATCTATCTTCTCATTTAATACTGTTCAGCAATCCATATTTTCTCCTTATACATAAAACGGAACACTTCAAATGCTTAGCAGATGTTTATCTGGATTCTTTTTATCTTTTTTCAAACATTAATAACTGGCAAGTATAGGAATATTTAACATATGGTGATCATAGAAACATTGGAAATTAATTATGTAATTCAACACTTTCCTTAACGAATATTTAAAACTAAACCTGTTTTTATTTTTCCCTTTTTCAAATCACTTTCAGAAGATTTACTGCAATTAAGTTTCACCTTTTATAATATAACAACAGCTGAATAATTTCACAAAAGATTCGTGATCTTCTATAACATATTAATCAATAACTGTAATTTATATTTTAGAAACGTTCAGGTACACATAAGTCCAAAAAAACACACGAATCGAAGAAGCAAAGGAATCTACTGAAAGGTAAATACAGAAAATCCAAATTAATGTCAGCAACTCAGCAGGATAAAGAAAATTATAAACGTAATTGAGCAGAATACAAAAAAGCCATTTTTGTGGGAAGGAGAAAAGTTTGGACCGTCATTTGTAATCATTGGAATAACCCGTATGGAAAAATTTTAAAAGCTGTCTTCAAGACTCTTTGCAGTCAATAATTATATGGTACTTCCACCATTTCAAATGAAATTCCAACAAGACAAAATATATTTAAACATATAACATTGTATTTGTCTCTTCTTGCAAAACAGGTTCATCAGTTGAGGAGCAATATAAATCGGAAGAACCTTTTACACACCAAGAAATTAAGTAAGCTATTTACTCTTTTGAACTGAACAAAGACCCAGGTACAGATGACCTGGCTCATGTAATAATAATGAAATAAAGATACACAAAAACGGAATCGTAATAAATCAAATGTATGACATATTACTACGTATAAATTATTTTCCAGGTCAGATTTGGTGTACTTTCTTAAAGCAGGAAAATACAAGAATATAGCCTCCTCGTATAAAGCAATCGCATTACTGTAAATTTTTGTTAAGATTTTTGAAAAATTGTTATTGAGAAGATTAAACTTTGGCCTATCTTTATTTACAAATGTCTCCAACTCTCAACATAGCTTTGTAGAACTTAATTCCACGGAATCAGCTATCCAAGAATCAGTGTGAAGAATAGATCTGAATACATACAAAAGGGTTGTCATACAAGTCTATTGTCAATAAAGTTTCAAAAGTGCGTTTTAGCCCTTACCATGGACATCGCCGCTTGAAGAACTCAAACTGTATTATAAAAAATTAGCTTACTTCAATTTATCACGATAACTTATTTCCATACGAGGAGCTATCGCCAGAGTTCTATGCCAGATTACGGAACATTAACTCTTTTACTTATCAAACCAGTTTTTAAAATAAAATGTGTAATAAAAATAAGTAGTAAACTAAATACTGAAATGACATGTAATCATTATCATTTTTAAATATTAATTCGAATTTACAAAAAGAGATAAGATTTCTTAAAATTAATTTACATTCTCCCAAGTTTTTAAATATTGAAAAATCGATTGCTTGATTACATCTTTCATAGTAAAATATAGTTTTTCCGTCTTTCTCACAAACTATTTAAGATATTAATTAGAACCGCAGATTGTAGCGAGAAAAACATTCTCTATCTGCCGCTGATAAGTTTAGTGTTAGTTATGCAACCGTTTTTCAGCTTATGCCGCACAAAAAAAAAAAAAAAAAAAAAAAAAAAAAAAAACCAGTCAAGCATGTTTTTAAAGTTACGTTTTGATTATATGGCTTCATGGCTTTTAAATAGATGAATGAATTTAGAAATATGTGTTTTGGATGCCACAGACAGGCACCGCAATTTTATAAAAATCAGATTTGTAAATAACTGAAATAGATGTTGTGGTATCATTCAATTACTTTTTTATAAAAGCACGCTTTTAAATTTCCTTTATATTCTTGAGTTTAAAACATACTTTAAATATTTACGGAAATTTCAATAAAAGTTTACATACCTTTTGACGCAACTCCAGTTCATAACCCCAGTCCGTTAACCTTTAATGTATTTCACCATTGTTTTAAAAGGTGTTAAAAGCTGAAAGAGAATAAAATTTTTATTTGTTTAGTAATAACTATAACTTAAAAAATATTGCAAATTGCAATACCGCTTTAAACTTCATGTATACAACTTTATTAAATTTAACAATCTTAAATTGTTTTGTTTGCAAAAGTTGATATTTACTTTTAAATATACTGAGAATATATTTGCACGAATTTATAAATGTATTTTACACATACATTCTTCTTAACTTTTACTCAAATAAACATTTCAAATGAGATGTACAAAAAGCTGTTATTTAAGTTATAACAGTTAATTTTACGTTAAATACAGTCACATGCAATTTTTATTAAAATCTTAAGCTATTTAATCAAGCTTTTAATTATACTTTCACTCAAGCTATTTAATTATATTGATAATATTTATACTTAAAGCTTTGTGTTATGTTTACATTTTACTCAAAGCTTTTGTTATGTTTTCACAATTATTTATTCTTTCATGAATATATCTGGCGACTTAATGATAAAAATCTGAAATTTAAATTGTGTTAATGTATTCAATATATTTTTTAAATAGCTTAACTTTACAGTTAATTATTATACTTAGTGTGTTTTAACCCGGTACATATGAGTTTCCAAATGTTTAAATATAAAATCATAGTGAATTAAAATATAGGTTTATTTACAAGTGCGTTATAATTTTTAATAAATGTTTCATGAATCAGTTGTGAAAAATATACTTATGCCGTCGCAATAATATGAATCCTGATGTGAACAAAATGCATAAAAATATCTGACTAAGCTTAAATAAGTTGCTGCACTTATTTTGAACTTTTGTGGTTATTCA
The DNA here is from genome assembly GCA_963931845.1 of Maratus michaelseni. NCBI lineage: Eukaryota > Metazoa > Arthropoda > Arachnida > Araneae > Salticidae > Maratus > Maratus michaelseni. The sequence goes on along the minus strand of OZ007598.1, from coordinate 109,455,094 downwards.
AGTTATAATTAATAATAAAATTCAAGCACTTAAGAAAAAATTAGACAAATTGACAATGCTTTATTATAAACGAAATTCAATATAAATAGGGGAAGATCGGGTAGCCCCGGACACTTGGATAAATTGCAAATAAAACACAAATGAATGAAATTTCAGCCTCTATTTTATACTTAAAATAAAATTACGAACTACTTTAATGATTTTAATTAAACATTGCTAATAATATCGAATTATTTAATGAAATATACCGAAAAAAGTTTGGCCTTATTTTTTTGGCGTCACAAGAAACGTCGGGTAACCCCGGACATATTAATCAATGGTGTCCCAACCGTTTTTTGATCTTACAAACATCACAATTATAATAAAAATCCGATGCATCTATATAAACACAATCTTAATATCTAATAAAGATCATCTAAAATAAGATCTAAGTAATCTAATTAATCTTTCTTAATAACCGGCAAAAAAGTTTGACAGGAACAACGAAAATTTATTGACGAAAACAAAACACTTACTCACGACTAACTTACTCGGCGTCCACGTCGCAATTAAACTGTATTTGTTTCGACTCTAGAGGCGTTCATTTACAATAACTCATTATTTACGCAACACTTTGAATTTCTTAGAAATTGAAATGTCCGCGGTGACTTTCCCCTATTTTTTAATGCAAAGAAAAGTGGGGTTTTTAATTAAAGTGAGTAGCATGTGCGGCATTCTTAAAAGAATTAAAATATCATAACAAATAAAAAAATTTATAATTTAAACATTATTTGCTTGAACTTTAAATGAAATCATGTTTAAAACAATAAAAAAAGATATTATGTATTAATTTCTGTTAATAATATCAAAAGCTATATATTTTCAATTTTTGAGCTAAACCCAAATTTTACATATATATATATATATATATATATATATATATATATATATATATATATATATATATATATTAAGCTCAAATTTCTAATTATGTTTATAACATGGAATTGATTTTCTAAATATGAGTTTTCAATTAAGTAGCGAGATATTCATCTAAATATCATAAAAATTCACAGATCTATATTTTGCTCACATATGTCCCAATAAAATGCATGCAAGACCTTTTTCCTTTCTTTACTTTCGGAATTATTGGAAATAAAACCCAAGACTGCTGAGTCGAAATTTTTGAGAATGTCACGTTTTAGTTTATAATTAATTGCACAGGCAATGCTATATTTGCGAATATTTTCGTCATACATTGCGGTGTTTTAATTAGAATTTCTAGAACAAATTTGATGATTATAAAGACTATCTACAATGTATTTGTTAGAGAATAAAAAAGTATGGATTTTCGTATTTTCGCTTTAGATCTTTCTTTAAATACTTGGTATATTCTAAGTTTCATAAGTATTTTCTTATGTAGAAAAGAGACTTTTAATAGAATAGTCCTATGATGTGATTTCACTTTAAAATTTTGATTTTTTTTTTTGTGCGTGTGTGTGTGTTTATTATATGCCAGCAGCAAATGTATATGTCTGAACTCAATTTTTGCAGTGGTTAGAGGTGTTCTTAATGAAGTACATAATAAAATTATTCATTGAATTATCATAAAACTATAAACTCTATGCGAAGAACTAGAAATGCAAAATGTAATGATTATGCTTAGTAATGTGTTTACGTATTGTTTTCATATTTTTTCTATATTAAATAACTTTGGTACTCTTATCCTGAAAAGTGTAGAAAAAACACCTGAGAACTCTATAAAAATGCTTGCTATCAAAAACTCAAGATTGTTGGAAAAGTTTGGATAATCATTTGTAGAAAAATGCGAATGTGAACTATATAAAAATATATATGCTGTTTAAACTAGGAAAATATAATATAACAACGAACGAAAATATACATAACCTCTTCCAAGTTTCTAACGAGTCTGAAAGATTGTTGGAAAAGTTAGGATAATCATTTGTAGAAAAATGCGAATGTGCACTGTGTAAAAAGATATATGCTTCTTCAACTAGGAAAACATAATGTAACAACGAACGAAAATATACATAACCTCTTCCGAGTTTCTATTGATTCTGAAAAATTGTTGGAAAAGTTTGGATAATCATTTCTAAAAAAATGCGAATGTGCACTGTATAAAAAGATATATGTTTCTAAAACTAGGAAAGTATAATGTAACAACGAACGAAAATATGTATAACCTCTTCCCAGTTTCTAATGATTCTGAACGATTGGTGGAAAAGATTGAATAATCATTTGTAGGAAAATGCGAATGTGCACTGCATAAAAAGATATATATTTCTTAAACTAGAAAAATGTAATATAACAACGAACGAAAATATACATAACCTCTTCCGAGTTTCTAATGATTCTGAAAGATTGTTGGAAAAGTTTGGATAATCCTTTGTAGAAAAATGCGAATGTACACTGTATAAAAAGATATATGTTTCTTAAACTAGGAAAATATAATGTAACAACGAATAAAATACGAGTTTCTAACGATTCTGAAAAGCGTTCTTTGTCTTTAGAAAACTCAGAAACTAATATATTTTTAAGGTTTAAAGAAGCCTACACAAAAACACAACTCTTTTTCATGCTACTGAATTTTCGAAATTTTTCAGTGAATATTTTTATAGTGTATAGATTAGTTTTCTTAACCTGGTATAATGATTTTTCGGATGCTATCAAATGTCAAGTAAACATTTCTTTATAAATCAAACCTATTTTAGAAACAAATATAACACAAAAACAGAATTAAAATTTACATTAAATATAAGAATATTTTGTTGCTCTTTCATGCATTAATGTTGAATTACACAGCTGAAAACATTTAATTGAGAAGTTATAGCATCCTAAATACCGATATTCCAGTTTGAAAAAACTCATTAATACAATATAATAAAATTAACAATTAAAAAAAAAAGAAAATTGCCCAGTTAAACTGAGGACATTGAGCGCAAAGGCTATTCACACTAATTGTATATAATACTCTCATTTTAAAGAATTTGAAATAAGCCCCTCAAAAAGTACAGAAATCGACAATATATTAAGGGGGGATCATCCCCCTGTTCCTCTCTTATGATTAACCAATGAACCACCAAATCTAATCAGGGAAGCGCCTTATTGCAATGAACATATATACAAAATTTGAAGCAAATCGAATAATTCTACAAGAAAAACCCATTTATCTAAATTAAGGGGGGATTAGCCCCCTTTTCCCTTTTATACGTAACCAATGAACCTCCAAAACTAATCAGGGAAGTGTCTTATCACAATGAACATGTATACAAAATTTGAAGAAAATCGGATAAATCTGCATGAAAATTCCATTTATCTAAATTAAGGGGGTTAGCCCCCGTTCCCCCTTTATATTTAACCAATGAACCCCCAAAACTAATCATGGAAGCGCCTTATCACAATGAACCTATAAACAAAATTTGAAGCAAAACGGTTATTTCTATCAAGAGTTATGGCGTTACGTACATACATACATACATACGTACATACATACATACGTACATACAGAACCGGCGGGCACATTAGCTCACAGGGTTTGATAGTCTGTGAGCTAAACACTACTCGGAAACGTTTCCAAAAATCAGTGTCAGCAGAAAAACCTTGCTTTTATAAATGATTCTTGAAATGTCGAAATTATACTGTTTTCGGAGGTTTCTAATGATAAAGAACGCTTTTCGGAAATAAGAGTAACTTTCAATAGGGTTACTGTATATCTTTCTTCGTGGTTATATTATATTCTCAGAGATTAAAAAAACAATTGACTATTTTTAGAGTGTGGATGTTGCTCCAACACCAAGAATACAACAAGGAAACTACAAGAACACATTCGGCTAACAACTCAGAAATGTTTTAATTTTTTAGTGGTGACAAATATTTAATTTCTACAAATGGTGTATTACCCTATAAATTTTATTTTTACTTCAATAAATTCTTCTTCTTCTTAAACTCATTTAAAATTGTAATAATCGGAATTTCGTAAATAAAAAGAATCAAAATATAGCTAATGTCCATAAGATATATTTTAAAGGAAATATTAATTATTTATCAAATCGTTAAGATGTATAAAAACATAAAATAAGTAATGAGGCATAAAATCGTTAATAACTCAATTCCTTTAAGCTAAATTTCTGTAAAAGTTTTAGCAACTAACCGTAAAATCCAGATTAAGATAAATCGTATTGATAAAATATTAAAAGATCTTAATGACAGCTTAATTAATGTAAGAAATATAAAAGTCAATCACGAAATTAATTGTGGTTTGTTAGATAATAATTCCTTCAAGATAAAAAAAAAAGTTTTTAATTCAGAAACACAAGTCAATTATAAGAATAATGGAAATAATTTTTACCGTGAGATGTATTTATTAATGCGTAGATAGCAGAAATGAATCAAAGATAATTTTTCAAGCATTTCTTGATCATTAATAATAGTAATATGTTTACAAGAGAAAACAATAGATAATTAATTTAGGCATGTCTCAGTGAAAATTAGATAATAAAAGTGTATAAACATTTTTTTCTCATACAAAAATCATAAAAAATTGTAGAAAAAGTAAACCGAAAGAAATCAGAAGATGCATTGCAAAAAATGTCCTTTTCTTTTAGTTTTTTTAATGTAATATTTTGTTATTATTTTTCTTAATTTAATATTAACTTAATTAATAAATATTTAATCAAGAAGGGAATTGACTTTTTACTTTGCTCGTAAAGGAAAAAAAAAAGAAAAAAAAAGGTTGAATTAATGTTGTAAGAAAATGATTTTATATATTAAAGATCACAATTTGATTTATTAGAAAACAAATTAGAAAATGTTATTTTGTGGTATGTTTTTAATCACTTATATTCAATTTCAGATAAACTGGTCACTAAGACGCATCTTTTTAACTTCAATGATTTTTAAAAAAACTGTATTTAAAACGTAATAAAACGTTTATTTAAAACTAATATGGCACAAAGTATCAAATGTAAAGATATTTTAATTTACTTCTGAAAGGACATAACCAAAATAAATGGCACTGATGCATTCACTAAATTAATTTCGCCATTTAGCATTTGAATTCACAACTTATCACCTTTATAACTTTAATGACTTAAAAAAAACTAGGTTTAAAATGTAACAAAACGTTTATTGAAAACTAATATGGCTCAAAGTACATCGAGTAACCAACTTTAAAATTCACTTCTGAAAGATGGACAAAATGGACAAAAAATGGAAGTGATGCATTCATTAATTTCGTGATTTAGCTTTCATTAAATTCAAAAATTAGTTCTACGTTGAAAATATTATAACAAGTACAGTACTTACTAACCATGGGCTCCGTGAGTACAAAATCAATCTGTATTATTAGAACTCTTTAAAAGGTTTCTGACCAAGCGCCGTAAAGCTGCAACAGTTAAATTAAACGTCTTTTTTAACCCTTTCATGGGCAAGCACTTGTGCTCCTGTAACATTGAATTTCCACCGGAATTTAGGAAAGAATTTAGTTCAAAATAAGAATAAGCAATTCATCGTGTCTCGTCAAAATAAAAAAAAAGTAAAATCTAATTAAAAGTTTCTGGTTTAAATCGGATTAAAATTAGGTGGTATATAATATATACCACCACCCCTCAAAGGGTTAAAAACAAAATTGTCGCCAGATAAATCGAGTCTTTGAAAATTAAAGTCACGATGTGGTTGTCCCTAGAAGAAATACTTAATTTAATACCAACATTATGATCCCAAGATGGCCTCCTTAGTCACCTATTCGCCATTTGTTGCAGAAAGGGCAAGTGAACAATCCACATGCCATGGAAGAACTAAAAAAACATCATCATCATTCGTAGAATGACTGGTGAAGAAAGGCATGCAATATATCCCATTTCCTACAGTTGTGATGTTTTCCATAGAAAAAATACATAATTTAATGCCAATACCGTGATCACAACAGGACCCCCTTAACCACTTATTCTCGGTTTGTAAAAGAAAAAGCACGCGAACAATCCTTATACCACTGAATAGTTTAAAAAAATCCTCGTCATCATTAGTAGAGTGACTGGTGAAGAGAGGCCTCCAGTATCTTCCATTTAGCATGTGCCCATGCCAAATGATTAATTGGCGTGGAAGGAATGCATCCAATGTACAAGTGGACTTTTAGTATCCAATGTATTTGCGAGTAAGGGTATACAAACAATTTATTTGACCCCCTTCATATCATACTATCGCTGGAGACTTAGGCAACTATGCAGAAGCTGAATGTGATATCTAGGAATATTTCATTCAACCAATAACCTGATATTTTATAAAAAAAACAAAATAAAGCATTAGTATGTTTAATAAAGGTTGTTATGAAGTGTATTATATTGGGAAAATTTCTCCAGCCTCATTAACAGCATGTTTGTTAAATAGTTGCAAACATTATCATTCAACATGTTCCTGCGTGCCTAATTCACTTCTTTCTCAAATGTGTGACATTTTAACTGGAGGTGTTTACTTTCATATAGCCCACTGTGTACAATTAGTCAATACAATAAAAATGTTTAACGAAGTGAAATGGAATATGAAAAATTTTCGTTATATATAAATTTTGTTATAATCTGTTATTTTGCCATATGTTGCTATTTACAAGGAATTTTGAAAAAAATCGATTTATTCGATGCTTTCTTCAGGGATGTCCAACGCGGCGACCGCGGGCGTCATAACGCCCTTTGAACATCCTCTTGGCGCCTTTTAAAATGTGTTTCCTTTTTCTAGATTATCTTTAAAACAAAGATCGATCTCCATAGTTACTTTGCCTTAAAATAACATTTGCACTCTTTTTGTTGTTGTTGTTGCAGGTGTTATTAAGGTTTTGAGCTCTTTTCCTCGCAGAAGTCCCTGAAATACCGCGCCACGTCTTACATATTTTTGTAAAATTTTTAGATGAGCCACTTCCGTCGTAGAGCGGCAATAATTACATAATGAGATATATATGCATCTTGCAGACGTGTAGTTATCGCTATCTACTGCTGTTCATACATTTTTTGAATCATGTTAATAATGGCGCGGCTCACTGTGTGCCACAAGCTAAGATGCGCCCTTGCTTACCGACAGGTTGAACAGGCCTGCTTTATTTAATCGGGGTCGTATTATCTAAAATCTAACTTAATGTAAAAAAAAAAAAAAACATTATTTATGTCACCAATAAACTGAAGTAATTTTGAAAAGCAAAATAAAACAGTCGTATATTTAAGAAAAATATGTTATAAATGTCTTGCTAAGAACAATTACTCGAAAATGCTCTTATATTTTACAAAAGAACCTATGTTTTACAAATTTCATGTATTTAGAGAAGTTAAAATATTTAGCTTTAACATTTTCTCAACTAGTACTGCATGACATATTTCCTGAAAAAAATTTAATGAAATTTAATTTTACGTTTTAAATTTACGGCAAGATATTTCTATTAAGTTTTGACTCTTTGTGTTTTGTTTTGATTTTAATTAAGGCTTGTTTGCGGTTTAAAATATTGTTGTTAATATTTTAAATCTAAATTTTTATTTACTGGGGGAATCGTATCTTTCTTTCAGAATATGTCGTTTTAATTAGATATAATTTGGGTAATTATTAAAATTAATATTAAACGAATTCATGCCGATGATTTATGTAAATATTAAGCTGCAACCAGTATGCATAAGTACATAAAAACTGGAGAAAATGTATCCATTTATACCCTTAAGGCGGTATTAAAAAAAAAATATTTTTCCACGCTCAACAACTAAAAATTTTGAGACACATTTTCAGACTCATTTTTAAAAGTAACAACAGGAAACTTGGCGGCGTGATTTATAAAGACATTTATAAGGGCCCCATGTTTTTATTTTTCGTTCAATTAATTAGAAATTGATTTACAGACAATTATTGTCACAGTACGATCATTTTTTTTTTTGTTTCCAGCGCTGTCGCTTCGGGAAATTCGGTTCAAAATGTCTACTTTGACAGCATTTTTTGAAATATATTCTGCCTTTACCAAAAAATCGAGACAATACGGACATTATAAAGTTTCTGAATAAGAGAACCTGCCAATTGGATGCATTTTAGAGCAAAAATGAATTTACAAATGTGTCTCAAAATAAGCAGTTTGGATTTGGATACACCCTTAAACAAAAGAAAAAAAAACATTTAATGCATTCAAATTCTAGAAATGCAAATATCGACTAAACAGAATGATTTAAATAAGCTTTTCAAACTTTATAAGTAACTGTAACAGCTACTGAAATAATAAGCTTAAAAAGAAAGTATTATCTTTGATATTTTTTGACACTTCAATGGTATGCGAATGCTTAAGGCGAAATGCTTTAAAAGTTCTAGAACAGACGTCAGTACAAATAACTTTACTTTAATCGTAAAAGCATGACTTTTATTTTAACTTTTATTCTCCAGTATTCACGTGACATGTTTCTTTCTTAGAAATATTTAGTCCTTTCATTATATTTGCAGTGTAAAAAAATAAAATAGAATACAATGCAATTGAAAAGTAATGTTGTGCAGTTATACAAAATAAAATTTTATTTAATTACCAATTAAAAACACCTTTAAATAAAAAAATATATATCAGAATATTTGCAAGATAATTCCTAGATAATTAAAATTAAAAAGTTTGGTGACCGACTTTCAGTAATAATAAATAAAGTTTCATACAGCATTAGTATATTTCAAAAATAAAGTCATCAAAAATTAAAATTAATATTAAACGAACTCATGCCGATGATTTATATAAATATTAAGCTGCAACCAGTATGCATAAGTACATAAAAATTGGAGAAAATGTAGCCTTTTACACCCGCAAGCAAAAGAAAAAAACATTGTAATGCATTCAAATTCTAGAAACGCAAATATTGACCAAACAGAATGTTTTAAATAAAATTTTCAAACTTTATAAGTAACTGTAACAGCTACTGATATAATAAGCTTAAAAAGAAAGCATTATCTTTGATATTTTTTGACACTTCAATGGTATGTGAATGCTTAAGGTGAAATGCTTTAAAAGTTCTAGGACAGACGTCAGTACAAATAACATTACTTTAATCGTAAAAGCATGACTTTTATTTTAGCTTTTATTTCTCCAGCATTCACGTGACATGTTTCTTTCTTAGAAATATTTAGTCCTTTCATTATATTTGCAGTGTAAAAAAAATAATAGAATACAATGCAATTGAAAAGTAATGTTGTGCAGTTATACAAAATAAAATTTTATTTAATTACCAATTAAAAACACCTTTAAGTAGACCAATTTCACTCGAGAGTGCGAACGGTCGGAAGGTGTTTTAACTGGTTAAACTTCTATCGTGTATAAATGGAATACGATAAAAATGCGTACATAATATTTGGAGATTAATTTAATGCATTCAAATTCTAGAAATGCAAATATTGACAAAACAGAAAGTTTTAAATAAGCTTTTCAAACTTTATAAGTAACTGTAACAGCTACTGATATAATAAGCTTAAAAAGAAAGCATTATCTTTGATATTTTTTGACAGTTCAATGGTATGTGAATGCTTAAGGCGAAATGCTTTAAAAGTTCTAGGACAGACGTCAGTACAAATAGCATTACCTTTATCGTAAAAGCATGACTTTTATTTTAACTTTTATTTCTTCAGTAATTACTTGACATGTTTATTTCTTAGAAATATTTAGTCATTTCATTATATTTGCAGTGTAAAAAAATAAAATAGAATACAATGCAATTGAAAAGCAATGTTGTGCAGTTAAACGAATTAAAATTTTATTTAATTACCAGTTATAAATACCTTCAAGTAGACCGCTTTCACTCGAGAGTGTCAACGAATGGAAGGTGTTTGAACTGGTTAAACCTTTATGGAATACAATAAAAATGTGTATATAATATTTGAAAATTAATTTATTAAAATTGTATTTTAGTTAAGAAACTGCGTTATGATTTATGAAATATATGTTTATTATCTTCGAACAAACTAGTCTTAGTTATTGGAATGATATTTTTAAGTGTTTTGTTTTCTCATAGACCTAATACTATTTGCAAACTTTCATAAATTAATCAATTTGGCAATGCAATTTTGTAACAATAAATAAACTTTAATTATTATCAGCTAAATCCAATTTGACAAATTAACAGTTTTCTATTAGGTAGCTTTCAATACAAAAAAAGTATAAAGCTACCTATTGCAGCCGTTCGGAGGAAAGCAATTCCAGAAAATAATTTTGGTATATTTTCACTGATCAAGACCCCCAGACCTCAAAACCACCCTCCGTTCAAATGTTGATTTATATATATATATATATATATATATATATGACCTATGTCATACGATAACGCTCGTATTTATAAATCAATTTTGATGAAACTCATTGTGTGTATTAAGCTCACCAATGTCTCGACCGAGTAGATGGCAGCCACTTAAAAATTTAAAACTAAAATAAATATACAAAAAAGTTAAAAATTCAAATTTATTTTTTAATTAAGTTTAGGCCTTGATACGAGGATTCCAGAGCATTTTTTAGTTCACCTCTATCTTAAAAAATGGCTGAGATAGAGCAGTTTGAAATTCTAGAGTGGCTGACATTTTAGGTAAATAGAAAAAGGTATAAAGCTACCTATTGCAGCCGTTCGGAGGAAAGCAGTTCCGGAAAATTTCGATATATTTTCACCGATCATGACCCCCAGACCCCAAAACCACCCTCCGTTCAAATGTTGATTTATATATATATATATATATATATATATATATATATATATATATATATATATATATATATATATATATATATATATTCCGCCATTTTGTTTCAAGATGGCGGCCATTTAAAAATTTAAAACTAAAATAAATATACAAAAAATTTAAAAATTCAAATTACGTGTTAGGCCTTGATACAAGGATTCCAGAGCATTTTTTGGTTTACCTCTATCTTAAAAAATGGCAGAGATAGAGCAGTTTGAAATTCTAGGGTGGCTGACATTTTGAAACAAAACAAGCACATTAACGCGATTACTCGCAAATTATTTTCTTTCATTGTTGTAATAATTTTCCCAATCATACGCATAAAACTATATATTCATATCCGTTAGCGCCAAATTCTCGCCAAAATTGGCGACATTTGGCGAAATATCGGACTTTTTTATTAGTAAGTTAGTTATTGTGATGATAGATAAGTTGAAAAATAAATTTTGCGTTAGAATTTTAATTATTTATGTACGTAATTTTAGGGAAGCCAATTTATAATAATAGTTATAATAAACTATCATTATCATAACTCATCAAAAAAATAATTCCAAGATAATTTCTAGATAATTTAAATCGAATATATTGGTATCAGATTTTTGTAAAAATAATTAATCTTTCACACAGCTTTATTATTATTTTTTTTAATATAAGGAAAATTTTAAATATTTTAATAGATAATTTAAAGAAAAACATTTATTCAAACACTATTTTTATTATTTTTTTTATAGAGTATCCTTAATAAAATATATATCAGAATATTTGCAAGATAATTCCTAGATAATTAAAATTGAAACTTTTGGTGACCGATTTTCAGTAATAATAAATAAAATTGCATACAGCATTATTATATTTCAAAAATAAGATCTGAACGAAAATCTTTAGAATCTAGAGAGTATATTTAAAGAAAGACAATTTTTAAATTACTATGTTTAGTAAAATATGTAAAAAAAAAAAAAAAAAAAAAATCCTTCACAAAATGTATCAAAAGAATAATTGTAAGGTTACTATACAATTTAAATTGATAATTTCGGTAACAGATTTACATCACAATAGTTAAACTTCTATACAGCTTTATTATTATTCAGCTACACCTCTTTTATAAATTAGAAAAAAAATTATTTGCTATTTATAACAAGTAAAATTATTTTATACGAATTGCAATTCTTCAAACTGAGTGCAAATATGTCCAGACTTTGCTTAAGTAGACAATACCCTTCCAACAAAGCTATCCTGGACAAATCGGACGAGAACATTTCACCCAGACGACCTTTTGGCATTGGCATCTGGTCTGTTATCTGATACAGACCAACAGAGTAAACCGCAAGTAAAGGAACTCCAATTAAGGTTGGATACATAATTCCACTTAATTGTTTTAACACAATAATACCAATTGGTAAGGCAGTTCTACAAGTTGTAATTTTTCTTGTGTATGTGTACGCCAGATTTTTCCAGAATATCTTAGTTGGAAGAGAGTTGTCAGCTTAAATCCTGGCATGGACACTTTTCATTCAGGTACAAAAAATACATCTCGCAAAACTTCTTTACCAATCATTATGACTGTGTTAAATCAATGAAGTGAAAAATATTTTATTCTTAAAATGATTTATTTTAATCAAAGTAAAAAAACAAAACAGATGTGGAAATTTGGTAGATAATTACAGAAAAAAAGAAGAAGAAGAAAATAACATCGACAAATATATCCGTATCAAAATACATCAAAATAAACTACCCTGGATTAAATAATAACATTTTCTACATATATTTTCTCCCAGTATATTTCATAAATCTCTGGCTAAACATATAGTGTAATAACATCAAGTCATTATCTTCCGTTGGGACATTACTATTTGTCATCAAATAATAATACTGAAACTAGAAAAAAGAAAATCCAAAAGCCCAAAGTCTTGATTAATGTTTTCTTAGGAAATAAGAAAAAATGTCCAGTACAATAAAATATATAATAATGTTCAAATATATAATTTATATATAACATTGTTGAGATACATAATTTAAAAATTTTCTAAATGTAAATGAAATTTATATCTTTAAGGGAAAAAAATCATTCCTTAAATATATCTATACTAATAAAAGAAAGTTGTTTATGTGTGTGTCTGCATGCGATGGCTAGCGAAATCTACCGCACTTAGAAGTCTGAGAATTTGGGTGCGGATTGTCCAAGGCAGGTCCTGATGCATCTGAAGCTCAGTTTTTTAATTTTTTGAGACCCAGGTCCCCCGGAGCCTCTTTAAGAGTTATGCCCTAAATTTTTAATAACCTGCCCAGTTTTTATCCGATCCTCTTCGTTTTTGTGGCCCTTTCTCAATTTTGCTTTCCCCCATTTCTACGTTCCAGTAAATATTCCACCGCCTGGAGGCTCGTTCTTTTCTTGGGTTCTATTGTCTCGATTTCAACAGAGTGTGGGTCATTCGAGTTAATATTGAATACTTGAGGTTTTTATTTTTAGGATTTCATTCATCTCACGAAACCCTATTACTTCAGCTCCGTTGTCTGTCCGTCACAGAGCCGCTCCCAGAAACTATATAACTTACAGGGATGAAAATTTGTGTATATATAACTGAATACCTTCTATGAAGCTCAAAATATTAAAATTTGAAAAAATCGTATTATTTTAATATAGAGAGATACAAAATCAAAATTCTCAGTATCAATATGAGTAATAGAGAATAGTAAATATATGAGTTTGAGAAACGTATTGAATCATGATAAAAACCCGATTATGGAAACATTCGCATACTTTAACATTTTGAAGGTGTACAACATATTTAATTTTGAAATTATTTTTTTTAAATATCGCATTTCGTCCACATGACAGATATTATTATGACAGAGTATAATAGCGATCTTCGCCCGCTATCGAGCCGGTTTAGATATTCGAAGAAACGAAAAAATAGACGGTGAATTTTTACTTTATAAAAAACATGACTTTTTTTGTTGTTGTTGCTAAATGAAATTTATTTGGATTTATTAAAGATTGGATAAAGTGTTTTCAAAAAGAACATTAAACGAAACCCTTTGTGCGATCTTCGATCACACTTACCCACTTGTTTAATTTATTATCACGGGTACGGGCAACACCGGACGGATCAGCTAGTGTATTAGAAAATTCATCTTCGAAAAACTAATTAATTTAGCAGGAAAAAAATGTTTGCAAACATATAGATAAACATAACTCGTTTACGAAACCATAGATGATATGGTTAAAGAAAAAATCGTTATTACGAAACTTTTAAGGCATTACTATGCAGCTAGTCGCTCGTAAAAGAAAAGCAGTTAACTTTTAGGTTTATGTCCTTATAAATTGACCTATTGCCATCACTTTGTTTATCTAGCTATTTTTCTTTCTATCCATAAATATATATATATTGCTTGGTATCTTCATCCTTTAAAATATGTTTATGATCTAAATATAATGCGGTTTTTGGTAGATTTTATTTAATAAGATGTTTTTTTAATATATTTTTTACTATATCAATTAAAATAAAATATAACTATTTTTATATTTAGTCGTACCACAATTTAGAAAAAAATGTCTTGTAGTAGTTTTCTCTTGAAAATATCCTAATATAACTGTATGACAGAAATTATTTTTCACAAAGTGGTGCGAATGGAATTTTTAAAAAAAAGTAGCCGCTGGGACAACATACAGAGTGTCTCATTTATTTTCAATCCCCTAAAAAGAAGCCGTAAAGAAATGTACAAATATTAATTTTTATTTTACAGAAGTGCTTAAACGACTACAAGAGGTGTTGGAAGTGATCGCCATCTTCATCTTTACATATCTGGGCCCGTTTGCGGAGATTTCGAGACACATTCTGTAATGTGTTTGGTGTGATAGCGTTTATCTCTTCCATAATCCGAGTTTTCAAGTTCAGTAATCGACGATAGCGGTTCACGGAATACGCGTTTTTTCAAATTGACCTACAAGAAGAAATCGGGTGGTGACAGGTCTGGACTGCGTGAAGACCATAGTCCTTTTGTAAGTAGCTGAATCACCAAAAAATGCTTGTAGAAATGACAGAGTGTCGTTGGCCGTATGCGCAGGAGCGCAATCCTGTTGAAAACAAACAAAACGTTCATCTGTTAACACGTTCGCTGCCAAGCTAAAAATGCTGGCATTTTCATTTTATTTAGAAAGTTCAAATTCACACCAGAAAATAATAATAGCAATATTTACTTTGTTTTATTACAGACATTTCGTGATTACATAAAATAAAAATTCTTCTTTTGAAATTTCCGGTGCGAATAACTAATTTTAGATTGAAGAAACGTAGATAGCACCACGAGTATACTCGTAGTTGGCAGCGAACGTGTTAATTTTCTTAATGATGTGGCCGGTTTTTCCTTGATTTTCGTCTCGATTTTCTTCATTTTGTGGTCAGTTAGGACAAACGACAGACGGTTCTTTCCTTTCAGTTCCACAGTCCATTCTGTTTGAAAATGGTTCACGATTCACTTAATTGTGCCTTTATTCGGCACCACCGACTCGGGAAACTTGTTTTCATCTCGTTCTTTGTTTGTTTTGTACGAAGACTTTCGAAAATAACGTTCAATAATAAACGCGCGTTTTTCTGCACATAGCACCATGACGCAAAACTACCTTTCACTTCGTTCTCTTTAGCACTGAAGTATCTCGTGCGGTTTTCTAGAGTGTTGGTAGTGTTGCTCGCACGCCCCTCCACATCGCTGGCTGCGCTAACGGTGTGCGCGTGCACTCGTGCCGTTCATTTGCTTCGCGTTTACGCGGGTTGCAAAATAAATGAGACACTCTGTATGTCCCAGCCCCGTAATCAGAAGATTAATTTACTGACTTTTTATAGTTTTTAAAATAATTTTCAGATATGAATATTTTTAAAAATCTATCTCTATCGCGTACAGTTTGATTACGGAAGTTAAGCAGTTTGTAGTTCAAACGGCTTAACACAGTTTAAAAATCGGTTGTAAGCTATACTTATTCCCGACATTCAAGCAAGTTTTGAATCCGAACTATTCAGTGAATGTCATCGTATGTGTCCCTGAAAATGAACAGTAAGTGCTACATCTCTTGCTTAACGAATTCATCCAAGATATTTGCAAGACCAATGCAACGTACTAATGGATTTTGAATTGATTAATTATTTCGATTTTTTTTTTTTTACTTTTATGTGTCACTGTAAAGGAACTAAAGAGAGTAATAAATAAGAGCTACATACTTGATTAACAAACTCATTTGAGATGGTCGCAAAATCAATATATTGTTCCAATTTTCTTCAAAATGGTTTAGTATTTCGGACTTTAACGTGATGAGAAAATCAGACAGCTTCGTTCAACATTTGTTTCCGGCTAATGTTCCATAGCAAAATGAAAACTTCACCAATAAATAAATAAAATAATATAAATAAAAAATAAACAGACATGTAATCGAAGTGCGCGCTTTTATAGTGAAATATTCGGAATAAAAAATCTGCTGTAGCTAGCGAACTCTTTGGCGATTTCTTCGTCTATTAACCTCTGGCGTGCGGGTAATACGAAACTGACGGTTTTAATAAATTTCCCAACTTTATTCAAATACATAATTGATACTTTCCATATAAAAAGGCTTTTGGTGTAGTTAGTAGATGATTTAAAAAATATATTAAGTGTAAAAAAATATCTGTTAGAGTTTCCAATTTAAATAATGATAATCAACTATATTATGTGCATCCGGCAGTATTTTTTGAAACCCGGGATTGATCCACTAGGGCTAATAAAATTGGAACATTCCATTTTATTTTTTATCTTTATTTCTGTTAATTCTATTGAGAAGAAATATACACTTGCCTCATATTTACACACCATTCTTGATATTTATATTTATTTTAATCCAATATTCTTATAAATACAATACAGACTAACTTGTAGACCAAACAATTCTTCTTTTCCAAGTGAAAAAGCGTCAAGTATTTAATTTGTTTCCATCACAAAAATAAATCATGCCTAAATCCTCCCCCCCCCCCCTCCTCTTTCAAGACTTCGGATATGCTGCCGTTAATCATTATCAAGTTCGTTTTCATGAAATTATTTTATTTAATTTTGTATGCCATTATAAGCATCACCTATGTTTTAAAAATGAAAATTTCCAAATACGACTTTTCAACTGAGCCGAACAGTTGCCAAACAGTTGATGTCGGTTAAGGGGCTTCCGAGTTGCGATCAACTTTACGCCCAGTCTATATGTGAGTAACCTGTCTTGTAAATATTGAGCCGTTGGGAAAAGTTAAATGTAGTATTAACTACAAAAGAAAGAACAATTAAAAATAGAAGAAAAATTAAACAATGGGAATAAAAAGGTAAAGCTATAGAGATTACGGATAGAGTCTAATAAATGGAAAAAAAAGTAAAAAGGTATAGCTGTAGTTAAAATTAACTACTGAAAAAAGTTGAAAAAGTCTGAAATAGGGTTCGGAACATGTTCGTAAACAGTACATAAATGCCAGGTGGAAAAAGCAGGCAAAGCTAAGCTTTAACAAAAATAGCACTTAAAAAAGAACAAACATTTTTATATTATTATTATATATATATTTTTTTTTTTACAAAAGTTTTTTATTAATATATAAATTTTATTATTATAATGTATAGCATAGGAATAAGTTTAAATAGGAAAATACAAATTTATATAAAAGTAAGAGAGAGAAATTTGCAGGATGGTGAGCACTAATGCTCATAATCAATAATGCAAGAATATTTTGGACGCTTGCGGTGATGTGGTTCGAATGCGTCATAATCCGGCAATTCTGCGATTATATCATTAGGGAGGTCATATAATTTTTCATAAAATGTTTTGGCAAGGTGGTTGATTCTTTTATTTAATGTGGTAGTTTTGAGGTCTTTGCGAACAGTTCTATTACGGAGATAGCGAGAGGCATTTCTGACAGTACGCAGATTTTTGTTATGAAGTTGGCTGAGGTTTTTCATGGAGGATTTGCAGATATAGCCCCAGACCGGACAGGCGTAGGTGATAATTGGTAAAATGCAGGAATTATAAAGGAGAAGTTTGTTATGGATAGCCAGTGTTTTACTATTAAGGAGAGGTTTTAGTGCAATCATAGCTCCAGCGACTTTCCCCCTGATGGTGAGGATATGTTTTTTGAAAGAAAGTCTTTGGTGAAGGGTGACCCCCAGGTACTTTGCTTCATTAGTCCAAGGTATAATGGTATTATTAATGGTTATTCTATTGGGATTCAACTGAGCAAAAAAATTAAAAATATAAATAATAATTTTCTTTTAAATATTTCCGGGTAATATGGATTTTTGAAGTAAAAAGTTTTTAGGACATATACTCCGGTTAAAATGAAACTGTTTTGAGATTATTTTCCTTTCCTCTCGAAATAAAACTAATTTCAAGTTTTATTCTAATGTGCATTTTGCATCATATAAACACAGAAAATAAACTCGGAAAGATTTTGTGAACCGTTTAGTTTTCAAATACGTTTTCAAAAGAATTTTCAGAAAAGACACGAAATAAATTTATTCAATGGACCACTTTTACATTAGAAAAGTTAACGTTAACATTCGAAATTATTGGTTAATGACTTTACTAATTGACTCTTCACATTTTATTCCTGAAGAAAAGGGATAAGATTCATTGACAACACTGAAGTTTTATGAGGTTGCATTAAACTTTTATAAACTTTTCTGCTGTAGCAGGGAACGTTTCTGATATAATTAACAGAATATGGAATGCAGTAAACCCTTGTTATACGAGTTGTAATTTTCAAACTCAGTGAAGTGAACCGAAGTGAAACCCTTGTTATTCGAGTTGTGATCTTCAAACTCAGTGAAGTGAACTGGAGTGAAACCCTTGTTATCGATATTATAAAGGACTAACGTGTCCGCGAGTAACGCTGACGTCATTTTGTGAATGGCAACACCAGACGATAAAATTTCGGTTTATTTTTTAAACTTCTAAACATCGCAAATTTTCAATTTTTACACCGTCGAATAGCAAAAAAAAAATGTCCTTTCAAACGCAATTTCCTTAAAAACTGTATCGCAATTTGTTTGAAAACTGTATCACAATTTACTCTTTTTTTAATAGTTTATAAATAATTTTCAAGCATGCATCTTTTAGTAAATCTATCTCTGTTGCATGCAAACGATTACGAAAGATAAATCCGTTTGTACTTAAAATAATATATATTTTTGATCATTTGTTTCTAGCTTATGTGCTACGTATAGTTTTTTAATAAATTTTAAGACTTTATTTTAATAGCTAATCCCTATTTTTCATTTTGTTAGTACAGGCAATCTAAAAAAATATTAAATATAAAATATATACAAGAGTTTTAAATAACAATAATAATAGTAATAATAATAATAATAATAATAATAATAAAAGGTTTCATCTATATTACGTAACCCGGGAAGTCCGGTTGGATCCTCTAGTATTAATAATACTTTAACGTCAATTTTAATTTTCATTAGATTCGAAAAATTAAATGGCAAACCGTAAAATTGTTTTTCATTTCAAATCTAAACTCACCTATCTTGTTTATACATAATTTATTTATTACTCTATTATTTATTATACTGATCAAGTAAAATGTTTTCATCATTTTACACTATTAAATTTTACTTATAACAAGGCTTTTCCATGTGCATACCTAAATCATTCTTTACACGGATTAATTCTACTTCTAAGATTTCTTTTAAAGTAAATGCTATGACTTCATCCATTCAAAGAAAAAATGACTATATACACTATATTGCCAAAGGTGACCGGTCACTTGCGATTTTAGACGTTTTGTTAACTATCTAGAAAAATACACGAGGAATTAAGCTGAAACAGCAGGTGTGTAAACAGTATAGTATAGGTTATATATTTCCGCGAAGATTTTTTCTCGAAACCCCATAAGGAACTCTCAACAAATGGAAAAAGAACGAATATATTTTGGATTACCCTGTAAAAACTAATGTAGCAATAGCGTTCAAACTCGAGATTATTAATAAGTG
The DNA here is from genome assembly GCA_963931845.1 of Maratus michaelseni. Classification (NCBI taxonomy): domain Eukaryota; kingdom Metazoa; phylum Arthropoda; class Arachnida; order Araneae; family Salticidae; genus Maratus; species Maratus michaelseni. Next base: position 109,435,390 of record OZ007598.1, on the reverse strand, counting down.
GCTTATTGTAATATACTGTGTTCATTTTTATGAGGATAGCATGTATACTCGAAGAGATTTTCAAGAGATACACTCGAAGAGATTTTTTCATTGCATACGCGCATGCGCAGTGAAACATTTTTAAGTAAACCTGTTCATTTTTCATCCAATTTTTATTATTTTTTAATTCTGATTGCAGAGTATTATGTACAATGTTGTTTGACATATTTCCTCAAAATAACTTTTAGGTAGCTTTCAATACAAAAAAGTATAAAGCTACCTATTGCAGCCTTTCGGAGGAAAGCAATTCCGGAAAATTTCGATATATTTTCATATATATATATTTTCATATATATATATATATATATATATATATATATATATATATATCTGATCTATGTCATACGATAACGCTCGTATTTATAAATTAATTTGGATGAAACTAATTGTGTGTATTAAGCTCACCAATGCCTCGACCGAGTTCGTTGGCCAGCTTGGTCCGCTATCTTGTTTCCAGATTGCGGCCACTTAAAATTTTAAAACTAAAATAAATATACAAAAAATTAAAAATTCAAATTTATTTTTTAATTAAGTGTTAGGCCTTGATACAAGGATTCCAGAGCATTTTTTGTTTTACCTCTATCTCAAAAAATGGCTGAGATAGAGCAGTTTGAAATTCTAGGGTGGCTGACATTTTGAAACAAGACAGCACATTACAAAAAACCAACGATTAGCTTATGAGTTTTAGTGAACGCGATTTCTCGCAAATTATTTTCTTTCATTGTTATAATCATTTTCCCAATCATACGCATAAAACTATATATTCATATCCGTTAGCGCCAAATTCTTGCCAAACTTGGCGACAATTGGTGAAATATTGCCAAATTTGGAGACCAAATTAAGTCTTCATAAATGAAGCCAACTTGGCTGTAGCTCAATAATTTGGCGAATTTCTTATTCAAATTCAGTATTAACGAATCTTTTGTAAACGGTTTCTTTGCAATTTAGCTTGCTGTTTTCGAGTAACATTAGCTAAAATTTTAAAACGAAGATATAGGAAAGCTACCTTTTCCTCCCGGTACAGGCCGGAAGGACTTTTTTTTTATATTTAGAACTCTGCAAATTATAGGCAAAAAAGTTGGTGAAATTTGGGACTGTTTTTATAAAAACCTTAATTTCTTTTCGAGTATACATGCTATCCTCATAAAAATGAACACAGTATATTACAATAGGCCACTTATTAATAATCTCGAGTTTGAACGCTTTTGCTCCATTAGTTTTTACAGGGTAATCCAAAAGATATTTGTTCTTTTTCAATTTGTTGACAGTCCCCTATGGGGTTTCGCGAAAAAATCTTCGCGGAAATATATAACCTATACTATACTGTTTACACACCTGCATTTTCAGGTTAATACCTCATGTATTTTTCTAGATAGTTAACAAAACGTCTAAAATCGCAAGTGACCGGTCACCTTTGGCAATATAGTGTATATATACAGGGTGTGTAAAAAATGACCGGTATATTTGAAAAATCAATAAAAACTAAACGGGTAGCCATAGAAATACACCGTTTGTTGCAATATGCTTGGGACAACAGTAAATTTTCAGGCCGACAAACTTTCGAAATTAGTTACAATTTTCAACAACAGATGGCGCTGCAGTCTGGAAAAATCTAAACCACGATATTTTCCACATATCCACCATGCGCAGCAATAATATGCCGTAGTCTTTGAACGAAATTACCAGAAACCTTTGTAAACGTGTCAGGCAGGATGGCTCCACATGCAGAAGAGATGTACTGCTTCAGTTGTTCAATTGTTTCTGGATTGTGGCGGTACACCTGGTCTTTCAAGGGTCACCACAGAAAGAAGTCACAAGTTTACAAAGGTTTCGGTAATTTCGTTCAGAGAATACGCCATATTATTGCTGCGCATGATGGATATGTGGAAAATATCGTGGTTTGGATTTTTCCAGACTGAAGCGCCATCTGTTGTTGTAAATTGTAACTAATTGCGAAAGTTTGTCTACCTAAAAATTTACTGTTGTCCCAAGCATATTGCAACAAACGGTGTATTTCTATCGCTGCCCGTTTAGTTTTTATTGATTTTTCAAATATACCGGTCATTTTTGAAACACCCTGTAAATTTTTACTTTTAATAGCATGTTCTCTTCTGTCTGAATCATGATAGTTGTTATAAATTCGTAAGCATTCGGAAAATGTTTTATAATGTTTCAAATTTAGAATTATTATGCTAGGTATGTATTACTTTTGTAACCATCAATATTCTATGAAATTCCAATTTCATTTTTCATAGCACAGAATCATGGATAAGAAGAACGATAATATTTTTTTAATGCCAGTCCTTTTGTCAGAATCCCATGCTACTTCCTCTAAAATGTGTTCCTTTACTTCCCTGATGTACCGAGAAAATTTCACAGCATTCAAGAATTCTTTGAGATAAAGATGAATGAACGCTTCTTTCCTTTCTTTTTCCTTCTGTGATTTATTGTTGTTCTCGCTTGATATGTACATAAGCGATAAATCAATAATTCCTTCTAATCTCACGAATATTTATCTTAATATAAAGAGTGAAATATCAGAAAATAATCAGAAGGGAATGAAAAAAAATATTTTTAGAGAGGTTTCCTTCTTAGTCGAAGCATCGATTGCACTTTATTCCTTTCAACTTGATTTTGAAATATCAGATTTAAGGCTGGTATATTTATAAATAAGTAACAAACAATAAGTAACGTCTTATTGTTTTTTTTACTCTTAATAGCATGTTCTCTTCTGTCTGAATCATAATATTTGTTATAAATTTGGTAAGCATTTGGAAATTGTTTTATAATGTTTCAAATTCAGAATTATTATACTGGGTATGAATTACTTTTGTAACAATTAATATTCCTTGAAATTCCAATTTCATTTTTCATAGCACAGAAACATGGGTAAGAAGAACGACAATATTTTTTTAATGCCAGTCCTTTTGTCAGAATCTTACGCTACTTCCTGCAAAATGTATTCCTTTATTTCCCTGATGTACCAAGAAAATTTCACAGCATTGAAGAATTCTTTGAGGTATAGATGAATGAACGCTTCTTTCCTTTCTTTTTCCTTCTGTGATTTATTGTTGTTCTCGCTTGATATGTACATAAGCGATAAATCAATAATTCCTTCTAATCTCACGAATATTTATCTTAATATAAAGAGTGAAATATCAGAAAATAATCACAAGGGAATGAAAAAATAATAGAGAGGTTTCCTTCTTAGTCGGAGCATCGACTGTACTTCATTCCTTTACACTTGATTTTGAAATATCAGATTTAAGGCTGGTATATTTATAAATAAGTAACAAACACATGCAACGTGTTTAATGTCAAGTCAATGTGACATTTACAATTATCCATTAATGGCATTTAATCTTACAGTTTGGCGATAGTTTTTTGGTCGACGGGATAATCAAGTAGTACCGTTCCGTTTAATAAATTTTATTGCAGTTTCAAATGTGCATAAATTTATTATCAGCAATTCGTTCGTGAAAATCCACTTAGATATTGCGTTGCAGGAAAAAACTTGACGCATTTGTGCAACAGTATAGGTTATAGTTGGGCGGTAGATCATTGTTGAAGATACAGTGGCGTGCACAACTATGTGTTCGATTTGATACGCGAGTTTAAATCTGCGATTCCGAGCTTCAATCCTAATAAGATTTCGAGAGAGTAAGCTACATATTCGAGAGTTCTAAAAAACATGAATATAGAAGGCCAGACTGTATCGCTATGTTTTAGTATTTTGCGGCCATAAAGGAAAACACTTGTGGATAAAACTTGTGAGAAGTTATTGGAAAGTTTACTGCGGCAATATGCTACAGCACCGTCAGTGCCAGAGATAGTTTGGAAAATTTCTTGCTGGTGATTTTGATATGATCAGTGTAATGCAATTCGGGGAGAGAGTCAAATTGAGGTTTATGACGACAAGAGAAAAAAATTGTCGTTACAAACGAACGTTACACGACGCTGGAGAGAGTTGAATACTTTGAACATTCATCCTTGAGTCAGTTAAGATAACCTGAAAAAAATTGCAGGTAAACAGACTCGATATTTGGGTTTTTCATGAACTGAAAGAAGAAGATTTGATTGCATGTAATAGCATCTGCAATATATTGCTGCAATATCAGAAATTCGAATTTTTTTGGAGCGCATAATAGCCAGGGATTACAAATGGATTGTTTACAACAATGCCGTGCGTAGACGTTCTTGTTCGCGTCATTCTGATACGCCACAAACGACATCGAAAATAGATAAGCATCATATGAAGCTTATGCTGCTCTCATTGTGGTGATGGGAACTTTAAAGAATTCTGTCATACCGATGTAATAAGAAAGGTAAAATTAGTGAAGCTTTGTTATTAAATAGAATAGATTGATATACAATTTCTTTTTTTCAGCACTGAAAACTTTTTAATTTGGATTATGTTAGTTCTTGATAATTTTTTTTAACTTATAAGGTGTATTTAAACCAGACGTTCCAACCTGAGTTTACCGCGCAAAACAAAGTACATGGCATGCAAAAAATAGGCCAAAATAGTTTTTATTTCCATTAATAATTATTATTTATATATTGTTTAGGTTGCCCTTTGAAAACACTAAAAAGTATTTTTATGTAAAAAAATATCCAGCCATTAATTGCCAAAAATATCGACAGAGATTTCACGATTTATATAAAAAATATATATATATTACGATTTTTTTCGTGTCTAAGCGCGTAGCTCTATTGTATATCTGTTAAATTTATCTTTTATTTGTTGGTTAATTTTTAATTTCGTCGTGGATATCAGCCGGAATAAACGGAGAACTATGTATTTTGCGCAAAACAGGTATCTTCCTTAATCAAGTTTTTGACTTTTAAAAACTATCATACTTGACAATTATTATGAAAACCATAAATTCAGTAAATTAAGAAACAGTTTTTAAACAAATTGCATTTGAAAGTACCTTTTTTCTATTCAACGGTTTAAAATTTAAAATTGTGCGATGTTTAGATAATGATAAATTTGTGACGATTCGAAATTGATTTTTCAGATCGTTCTCATTGTCGTTATGGCATCAGCATTAGTCACGGACATGATTTAACTTTATGGTGTAAATTTATATATTCAAGGAAAAAGAATGAAACTAGTGTTTGAGAAAAATAAAACACAAAGAAAGATGTTTCCTTGCTTGTACATTTAAAAGGAAAATGTGTTTCTGAAATATCATCTGTACACGTAATCGGAAAATGTATCGTGAAGTCGCCAGTGGCGACCAAGTTTTTATCTAACGACCAAGTAATTTATTTGGACTTTTTCTTTTTCTTTTTCTTTTCTTAACTTATTTTGACTTTTTCTTTTTCTTTTTCTTTTCTTAACTTATTTTGACTTTTTCTTTTTCTTTTCTTTTCTTTTCTTTTTTTTTTTTTTTTTACAAAAATTGGCCAAATAAATTATTACAAATGGCATTATTTCTCTCCCTCCGGTATTAAGAAATACACTTAGACACTATATTCAAACAAAAAATATTAACTTTTTTTTTTTTGGCATAAATATGTCTATCAAACGCAAATTTTTAAAAAATAAAATCAGAATTATTTGAGTGGCTTTTTTAGAAAAAAGTCCTTCCGGCCTTTACCGGGAGGAAAAGGTAGCTTTCCTATATCTTCGTTTTAAAATTTTAGCTAATGTTACACGAAAACAGCAAATTAAAATGCAAAGAAACGTTTACAAAACATTCGTTAATACTGAATTTGAATAAGAAATTCGCCAAATTATTGAGCAATAGCCAAATTGGCTTCATTTATGAAGACTTATTTTGGTCGCCAATTTTGACGATAATTTGTCGCTAACGGATATGAATATATAGTTTTATGCGTATGATTGGGAAAATTATTACAACAATGAAAGAAAATAATTTGCGAGTAATCGCGTTAATGTGCTGTTTTGTTTCAAAATGTCAGCCACCCTAGAATTTCAAACTGCTCTATCTCAGCCATTTTTTACGATAGAGGTAAACCAAAAAATGCTCTGGAATCCTTGTATCAAGGCCTAACACGTAATTAAAAAATAAATTTGAATTTTTAATTTTTTGTGTATTTATTTTAGTTTTAAATTTTTAAATGGCCGCCATCTTGAAACAAAATGGCGGAACAAGCTGGCCAACGAACTCGGTCGAGACATTGGTGACCTTAATACACAAAATTAGTTTCATCAAAATCGATTTATAAATACGAGCGTTATCGTATGACATAGGTCATATATATATATATATATATATATATATATATATATATATGGATATATATATATATATATAAATCAACATTTGAACGGAGGGTGGTTTTGGGGTCTGGGGGTCATGATCGGTGAAAATATATCGAAATTTTCCGGAACTGCTTTCCTCCGAACGGCTGCAATAGGTAGCTTTATACATTTTTGTATTGAAAGCTACCTAAAAGCAGGAAATAAATAATAATTATAAATAAATAATTTGTAATAGTGAAGCAGGAAAATGTTTTCCTGTTTCTTCACTATTACATCGCTCTCCCCTCATCATACATACATTTTGCTGCATTTAACTATCCAGACATTTGAAACATTCGGCAAGCAGCATTATCCGAACATACCAGTTAATTGAGCATTTAGAGTATTTATCTTTTTTTTTTCTCAGATAAATGTAATTTTGATAAGTTTTATTTGATATTATCTTTCTAAATTATGTACTATTCTAAACTAAGTAGGAGAGGGTAAATATTTTTTACTGTCGACTAGAATTTTTTGCTAGCTACCAGATTTTATCAAATTTGTAAAACTCTGCTCTTACATAAACTAGTCGTTGGGGGCCACCGTCATACTTACCCATCATGGATATGCATCATATAAAATATGAAAATTAAACATGTGCAAACTATTTATAAAATGCATTGCAGTTCGAATAAAATCGTGGCCTAAAGACGTCATAAACTTTAAATGCTCTATTACTAAATTGCGTAAAAGAAACATCCTTATAACTCCAAAATTGATAATCATATTAACTAACGGTTTACTGCGTTGTATTAAGCGTCTCATTTCCCATTAAAATATATCTTTGAATTGAAATTTGAATGAAATACAGTGTCATGAAACATCGAAGAGTGTAGGAAATAGGATTACAAATATCTCGGCAACTCATTATCCGATCGACTTAATTATTTATGCAAAATTTATGTCTTTTTTATTGTCTTTTTTTTGTCTTTTAATACTCCTTAAAATAAACAATTTCGAAAAATTTTATATACCTTTTATCAAAACGAATATTTCAAGAGTCCGAAAAAAATAGTTCCTGGTAATAGAGACTACGGAAATTCAATAAGCTTCTTTCAATTATTACATACTAAGTACATACCAAATTTCAAGTCTCTGTCTCAATTTGTTCGGGAGATAGAGCGTTTACAGACACACAGACAGACGGACGGCAATTTTTTTTCTAAAAATATGTTTTTCGGAATCTCCAGTGTCTGAAACTTGTAAATCCGTCAAAAAAAAAAAAAAAAAAAAAAAAAATCGGTTTTCAAAACGATTACAAGACTTACCCTATACTACGTATGATGGGTAAATAATAATAACTGCATCCAAAATTTATTTTCTATCGGTATGTCTATTATATCTCTAGATAAATATTGTATGCGATAATCACGAGAGATAATCCTCCTTTGGGAATAAAGCTATTGATCAGAAGGATGGTTTGATGCCCGGTTTATAAAAAAATATCTGCACTAAGATTAATGGCTTTACATAAAACCGTAAAGAATATCCTTTAGTGTGTACTAGTTCAGAAATAATTCTTTAGAGGGAAAACTTCAGATATACATAAAAGTGTTAATATCTGTAATTCATACAAAAATATACTCATTTAATTCATGAAAGTATTTCACATAAATTCCCTTCTTTGTGAAGTATTTTAAAGTACTTTATATATTTTTCTATGAAAGAGTCATTAGTATAGTATTTGAAGGTTACATATAAAATAAGAGATTTTTATGCATAATGTTTAAGTGCGGACGTACATATTGTTAAAATACACTTTTATTTATATAAAAGGAAAGGGCGTTAATGATACATAAATTTCAGTTGTAGTTAGGGGTGTTTATTCTTTTCTAAATATTTAAAAATTCTGCGGAAAATGTGTGTATATAACATCAAGATATTATTTTTCTGCAGTACAAAGTCATTTGCGAATGATATGATCTAAGCTTACAACAAATGATAAAGAAGAAATCAGTTTTTAATAATACTATCACATAAATTTAGATAGACACTACTGCACGATATAATGGAGTTGAAATAGATTATTTAATAAATTTCTAATAATAAATGTACAGTATTAACATCTAAAGTGCATTAAAAAATATACTACTTTAATTTATATAATTTATACACATAAATTTGTTTTTTCATGTAGTATTTCTTTTTTCAAATTTATTTAAATAAATTTTTGACATTTTGTAACATAATACAACAAATAGATTTTTTAGTAAAATATTAAGTACCGACATCGTTGCTGTTAAAATACATCATTATTAAATAAAAAATAATAATTAGTAATATACACTGTTATCCAAAAATTAGGGGGCAGTGACTGGACGCTTTCGCTTTTTACACGGTTTGTCGAATATCTACTGAAATTCTCGACAAATTGTCCTTGAACTTCGAGGACGTAAAGCACATATTTGGCTTCAGGAACAGTAGAAACAGTATACTGCAATTAAAAATTTAATATATCGAATATTGTATGAGATGTAGACATTTGTATGAAATAATTTTTAACTGCGGATGTACTAACTATACCAAAGAATTGTTTTCATGATTTGATAGACAATTCTACAGAGCAACTCATATAAAAAGACCAGTCAAATATCGTGAAAACTCAGAACGATATCGGTAATATAGTGAGCTAATTGACAAATTGGGGGAGAGGGAATCCTTAATCATCCAATTGGATTCCCCCCCCCCCCAATTTTCAATAAGCTCACTATATTGTGGATATCTTTCTGAGTTTTCAAGATATTTGACTGGTCTTTTACATGACGTGTTCTATAGAATTGAGTACGAAATCATGAAAAAAAAAAAATCATTTGTTATACTTCGCGCGTGTGCAGTTATAAATTATTTCATACAAATGCACACATCTCATCAAATATTTAAAAAAAAATCTTTTAATTGCATTATATTCTTTCTACTTTTCTTGAAGTCTGACCTTTTAGACAGAAGTGTAAAAATTTTAACTGTATCTAGAGATGATCGTATTTCAGTTATTAGTAATAATTGTGTATATAACACCGTCTGTTTTTTTGTTTTTTGTTTTTGTTTTTGTTTTTTATTTTTAATCAAGAATTATATACACACCAAAAATGTGACCCAACATAAAAAAAAACCCAGATTTTGTGAGTTTTTTTGGTTAATTAAGAAAGAAAATGTTCCACTTTGTAATTGTGTTAAAATAGATTATTTAATAAAACTCTGTATGTAATAAATAAATAAATAAATAAATAAATAAATAAATAAGAAATTGTTCTGTTTTGTATGTTCAAAGTCATTTTTCAACAATGGGATTTATGATTACGAAATAAAATAAAATATCTCTATCTATCTATCTATCTATCTCTCTCTCTCTCTCTCTCTCTCTCTCTATATATATATATATATATATATACTTATAAAGGAGTAGCTCGATTTTCTCATAATCAACGCCGAGCCTCAACCGTTTGTCCTAGAACAATGAAATTTAGAAGACCTATTCTTTATACAATGTAGGCGCGTACTAAGAAAGGATTTTTGAAAATTCACAGCATAAGGGGGTCAGATGGAGGGTCGAAAGTTTTAGATAATTTCGTCGTTCCGGCATATCTCAGCAGGAGTTTTATGTAGGAGCCTGAAATTCGGGATAACAATTCTACTAAAGAATAGATAAACATGTATTTCAGGCGATTTTAGAAATTCAACCACTAAGTGGGTTATAAATGGGGGGTCGAAAATTTTGATGATTTCACATTTTCACCATATCTCATCAGCAATTTTAGGTAACAGCGTGAGCTTCAAGATAACAAATCTAATAAAAAAATAATTAAACACGTATTTCAGCGATTTTAGAAATTCAACCACTAAGAGGGGTTAAGTGGGGGTCTAAAGTTTTAGGTCATTTTGTCTTTTCACCATATCTCAACAACAGTTTTAGTTAAAAGCGCAAAATTCAAGATAAAAAAAAGTACTAAAAGTTAGTTAAATACACATTTCAGCGATTTTTAAAATTCAACCATTAAGGGGGTTAAATGGGGGTCGAAAATTTTTAGTCATTTCGCGTTTTCGCCATACCTCAGCAGCAGTTTTAGGTAGGAACGTGAAATTCAGGATAACAAATTTACTAAAAAAATGATTAAACTCATATTTCAGCGATTTTAGAAATTCATCAATTAAAGGAGGTTAAATGGGGGGGGGTCGAACGTTTTAGGTCATTTTGCCTGTTCGCTATATCTCAGCAGCATTTTTAGTTAGGAGCTAGGCATTCGAGATAACAAATCTACAAAAAATATAGATAAGCATATATTTCAGGAATTTTAGAAATTCATCAACTAAGGGGGGTTAAATAGGAGGTTTTTAGGCCATTTTGTCATATCTCAGTAGAAATTATCGGTAGAATCATGAAACTCAGGTTAACAAATGTACTGAAAAAATAGTTAAACACGTATTTCAGCGATTTTAGAAATTCAGACACTAAGAGGGGTTAAATGGGGATCGAATGTTTTACTCCATTTTGCCATATCTCAGTAGAAGTTATAGTTAGGAACGTGAATTTCGGGATAAAAAACCTAATAAGGAATATTTAAACATGCATTACAGGAGATTTTAGAAATTCAACTACTAAGGGAGTTAAATGGGGTTGGGGGTCGATAATTTTCGATGATTTCACCTTTTCACCATATCTCATCAGTAGTTTTGGATAAGAGCGTGAAATTCAGGATAACAAATCTGCTATAAAAATAATTAAACACATAATTCAGATTTTAGAAATTTTAGAAATTCACCCATTAAGGGGGGGGGGTACTAAATGGGGGTAGAAAATTTTAGGTCATTTCGAATGTTCACAGCATTTTTAGTTATGAGCTTGACATCACAGATTCAGGATAACAAATCTACTAAAAAATAGTTAAACATGTATTTCCGCGATTTTAGAAATTCAGCCACTAAAGAGGGTTAAATGGGGGTTCGATTTCCTATGTTATTTTGCGATATCTCAGTAATAGGTAGATGCGTGAAATTTAGGATAACAAATGTACTAGAAAATAGGTAACTATGCATTTCAGCAATTTTAGATAATAATCCATCAAGAGGGTCACACTGTGCGTCGAAAATTTTAGGTAATTGTGCCATATCTCAGCAGCAGTTTTAAGTAAGAATGTGAAACTCCGCTTTACAAGGCTACCAAAAAAGTAGTTAATTATGTATTTCAGCGATCTTAGAGCTAGCGAGTTTGTGGGCAACATCGGCTATGAACCCGATTGCGGAAGATTAGACGAAAAACAGAACTATTGCTGATTTTTTTTATATACTAGCCAGTCGCTTCCGAGTTGGGCCCAGATACAAAGTACTACTTGAGCCCCACCCCTAGATAATCCCGGTTAGGACCCAGTAGTATTTTGTCAGAAGGCTCATGAAAAAAAATTATGTCGCGAAATCTTTATGTAAGTGCTTTTTTATATTCTTATTACTTATTTTCGTATACTTTTAATTTAAAGTATTTTATTTATATTTTTCTGGTTGCGTATAAAATGTACTTTCTGGGCCCTAAGCGAAATCAGAGCGGTACGCTGCACTATGTATTTTAGTGGGTAGTTTACCCACTCGGAAACGACCGGCTAGACGGGCGAAGCCAGGCTGGTCTATAATAAAGAAGGAGGTTGTGTGTTTGTGTGTGTGTGAATGTGGTTTGTGCTCTGAAGACACCGCTGCACGCAGAGCTACAAAATTTTGTGAGAAGGTAGGCAATAATTGTGTATATAACACTGTCTGTTTTCTTTTTTATAAAATCCAAAAAATGACACATAAAAAATATGACCCAAACATAAAAAAAACACATTTTTGTTTAGGTTTTTTGGTTAATTAAGAAAGAAAATGCTCCACTTTGTAATTGTGTTAAAATAGATTATTTAATAAAACTCTATATGTAAAAAACAATTTGTTCTGTTTTCTATGTTCAAAGTCATTTGCCAACAATGTGATTTAAGATTACGAAATAAAATAAAAAATCTCTACCTATAATAAAGAAGGACTGTGTGTGTGTGTGTGTGTGTGTGTGTGTGTGTGTGTGTGTGTAGGTGTGTGTGTGTGTGTTTGGGGTGTGTGTTCTGAAGCTGCACGCAGACCTACAAAATTTGGTGAGAAGGTTGTGGGAAGGTCTATGTAATTAATTTTTAACTCCTGGAAGCTCAATTTTGGAATTTTTTAATTTAAATTTTTATGCGATTTTTAGCTTTTTTTCTTATTTTGCTGCAGTTTTTCTACATTAGTAACAGAATACCGGTTCCAAATTTTTAACCCCTTTTCAGTAAAGTTTATTCAGACAGCGAGATATTTTCATTTTCACTCATCCTCGACTATTAAGAAAAGTGTTGGAGATATCAATTCGAAACTCGCAGTCTGTACGTACTTTATTTTTCAGATTCCAAAACTGCAAATTTTATGAAAATGGGACGGTAACTTTTTAAAAATTTGACCCAAAACTGACTCGTTTTGAATCAAATAATCCAGACATTTTAGGGGGTGGTATTGAATTTACTTCCGTTTCGTTGTCCGTCTCTAGATTTAACCCTTTTTATCCTGAATTAATTTTCCAGCTGCTTTTTAATTGTATTTTTGCCTCATTGGATAAGTTTTGGTGCAGAATAAACATAGGAAAGAGGAAAATAATTTTTATTGTGTTTTAGTGGTTAATTATGCAACTGTAACCGCCATAAATGTGATATAAAACAAAATAGTAAATTTCAAAAAGTAAACTTCAAATAAAATATAGGAAATGCTCACCTGTATAGTATAGAAAACAATAAAAAATAATAGTACTAAATAACCGGTAATAAACCACTAAAATTACTCAAATGAAGAACAACATGCATGTCAATTCTATTGCAAAATGGATTTCGAATGTAGCGTGGCAAATGTAAAATCCCTACAATGCAAAGAAAGAGGATCTGTGCTTGAATTTGCCATCTCCTGCCTGCTGTCAGAAATACACTCTTTGTGCCATTGTGAATACCGTTAGGAAAAACGGTCATATTACGAATACATAGGTGTTTTATTAAAGTGGTACTTATAAGTACCGTCAGGATAAAAAGGATTAATCTCGGAAAGATGAAAAGTTATCAGAGGAACGGTTTCGTGCAGCGATTTTTAGAGTAATTTAGCATTTCGTGTTATTTTTTGACGGGACCGGACAACACCGGCCGGCCGGATCACGTGGTAAAAAATAAAAACAGTATTCAACAATACTTTCTTGCAAATCCGATCAAAATCCTTTTACAATACTTCCACAATGTTAATATAGATATTTTTATGAAATTCTGTATTCAAGTAATATTGTCAATACCTGCAATACATTCGAACATACGCTAATTCATGAAAGTGTTACAGATAACACATGGGCTGATAAGTTCCCGGTCTAATAAAGAAAACACAACTTTTTAACATAACTTTACAACTTTATAACTTTATTACTTTATAACTTTAATAAATAACATAATTTTAATAATAATAATAATAATTTAATAATAATAATAATAATAATAATTTAATAATAATAATAATAATAATTTAATAATAATAATAATAATAATTTAATAATAATAATAATAATAATTTAATAATAATAATAATAATAATTTAATAAATAAATAAAAATAATAATTTTATAATAAATAACATAATGTTATAACGAAAAAGCTTCAAACAGTGCTTAGAATCATCGACTCGTTGTTGTTTTTGGTCAAAGTCAACATGCGCGGCACCCACTTTGACAACATTTTCACTTTGACTTTTTCATAGACAAATGTTCATTAAAAAAAAACCTACACGTTCCTTGGATATCTTCAGAGTCTGAGCTATCTCCTGCAACTTCACTTTGCGGTTCCCCAAAACGATTTTGTGGACTGTTTTTATGTTGTCCGGAGAATTCACCTCTTTTGTGTGATACAGCACTGGTGTCCATATGACCACGTTTAAATTCAGCAAACCAGTCAATAATGGTTGATTTACCTGGTGCAGTGTCCGGATAACGCTTATCAAGCCAAGCTTTTGTTTGAACGGTGTTTTTTCCCATCAAATAACAATTCTTGAAATTCTTGTTTATCCATTTTTTTGTCTATCAACAAAGTCGTTCAGCGAAAACCACTCTAACGTTTTATCCACACGGCGAATCGTCATAACATTTTTTCTGCTACCTTTTAAAGGTTAGTATTTACTAAAAAAGCGTCGGTTCGGCGATTGCAACGCCATCTGTGTGCCAGACCGGGAACATTTCAGCCCATGTGTTAAAATCACTTTTTAGTGAAGTACTTAATATTTATTAAGCAATAATAATTTTTAAATCCCGGTGTTTGTATATTTAAAGTGCCATCTTTATTTATGCAAAAAAAAAGTAATTACTAATAAAAAATTTGGGATGTAATTAGAGAGTATTTTATTCAATATATTTAATACTTTCTAGTCAAGAATTTTGTCTATAGCATCAAATCATTGTTTCTATTTAGTATAAAGTCATTTGTCACCTCATCATCATTTTTCTCGTTAGTTTAAATGCTAAAAGGTATAAATTAACAACATAATACAAATTAAAATAGCTTTTATTAGGTTGTTTTACATGTTTCGACTCATTCCGAGTCATCTTCAAAAACAAATGACAATATTCCATAATTGCGCGGGCTTTGAAGTTATTATTTTCATGTACTTTTTTTTAAAATTACGCACATTATCTCTTATTTTTACTTGGTTGTTTATTTTCATACCTATGACCATGGAGTAACTCGAGCCACAGTTTCGGTAAATTAAAAGATGCCGCATCGTTACATATTGTATTTTTGCGTGTTAGTATCTCTATGGTTTCTCTTATTATGGATGGATAGTATAGACTGGAGGGAAATATTATTTTACATGCATTGAAATTTATTTGGGTGGTTTCTTCTTGATATAATCTTGCCAAGGCTGCAGATTTTCTATTATATTTAATATCAGCTATATGCTTTTTTTCTGTAATTAAATTTCCGGCTGGTCATGCCTATGTAGTAATTCTTGGATCCGTCTTCTTCAATAAAAGGTATTTCATATACTCCTGAATAATTATCAAAATTAATTGGGTCAATTTATTTTTAAATTAACCCAATTAATTTTGGAATTATTCAGGTGTATATGAAATACCTTTACATAGGCATGACCAGCAGGAATTTTAATTACAGAAAAAAAGAGCATATAAATAGAAAAACTACAGCCCTGGCAAGATTATATCAAGAAGAAACCATCCAAATAAATTTCAATGAAAGTAAAATAATATTTCCCTCCAGTCTATACTATCCATCCATAATAAGAGAAACCATAGAGATACTAACACACAAAAATACAATGTGTAAGGATGCGGAATCTTTTAATTTACCGAAACTGTGGCTCGAGGTAGTCGATATGAAAATAAACAACCAAGTAAAAATAAAAGATAACGTGCGTAATTTTTAAAAAAAGTACGTGAAAATAATAACTTCAAAGCCCGTGCAATTATGGAATATTCTCATTTGTTTTTGAAAATGACTCGGAGTGAGTCGAAACATGTAAAACAACTAACAAAAGTTATTTTAATTTGCATTATGCTGTTAATTTACACCTTTTAGCATTTAAAATAACTATATTACTACAAGGTGTTATAATTTGTTATATTATCATTTTTCTCATCCAGTTAGATTTTATCAAATTATTTTATTTTAAATTACAGGCTATCCAAAAAGGATGACCTATGATTTAAATACAATGCATGCAAAACAGAAATTCGTAACAAATAAACACAAAACTTAAGAAATATAATAATAAAATTTCTCTTAAATATTTCCGGGTATTACAGGTTTTTTGAAATAAAACATTTTTAGGACAAGTACTCTTAATTTATTTCAAATTAAATTGCATTGAACAGATTTTACTTTCCTCCCTAAATAAAAACGGATATAAATTTGAATTGAAATGTTTATTTACATGTAATATGCACACAGAATGAATAACGGATGATTTTAAGAACCGTATTCAGATACGCTTTCTACAGAATTTTTACAAAATGTCACGAAATAAAATTCAGAAACGCAACTCTTTCGTTTCAGATACGTTGACGTGAGTATCTGAAATTATTGTTTACTCGGATTACCAACTGGTTCTTCTCGTGTTTCTTCTGAATAAATGATATAGGGTTCGTGGGCAACTCTGAAGTTTTATGAGTGTGCATTAAACTTTTTTGCTGCACTAAGGAACGTTTCTGCATTTTTTTTTATTTTACAAAATATGAAATTCAATGAATACCCTTATTATATCCATAATACTTTAACGTTAATTTATTTTAATTAATTTTGAATAAAATAAATGACAGTGTATAAAATTATATCTTTTTTCATATCAAAACTTACCTAACTGTTAATACATCAATTATTTAATTTTATTTAGTATACTAATCAAGCAAAATTTTTTTATCTTTCTACATAATTAAATTTCACGTATAACAAGCAGTTTCACTGTGTATACCTAAATAAATCATTTAATAAATTATTTCTATTTCTATGTTTTCTTTTGAAGCCTATGCTATGACATCATATATGCACAGAAAAACATTAACACATGGGCTGATAAGTTCCCGGTCTGGCACAGAGATGGCGTTGCAATCGCCGAACCGATGTTTTTTTTAGTAAATACTAACCTTTAAAAGGTAGCAGAAAAATGTCATGACGATTCGCCGTGTGGATAAAACGTTAGAGTGGTTTTAGTTGAACGACTTTGTTAATAAACAAAAAATTGGATAAACAAGAATTTCAAGAATTGTTATTTGATAGGAAAAAACACCGTTCAAACAAAAGTTTGGCTTGATAAGCGTTATCCGGACACTGCACCAGGTAAATCAACCATTATTGACTGGTTTGCTGAATTTAAACGTGGTCGTACGGACACCAGTGATGCACCACGCAAAAGAGGTGGTTACTCCGGAAAACATAAAAAAAGTCCACAAAATCGTTTTGGGGAACCGTAAAGTGAAGTTGCAGGAGATAGCTCAGACTCTGAAGATATCCAAGGAACGTGTAGGTTTTATTTTGAATGAACATTTGTCTATGAAAAAGCTGTTGTCAAAGTGGCTGCCGCGCGTGTTGACTTTTGACCAGAAACAACAACGAGTTCTGAGCACTGTTTGGAGCTTTTTCGTTATAAAATTATATTATTTATTATTAAATTATTATTATTAATTATTTATTAAATTATTATTATTAAATTATTATTATTAAATTATTTTTAAAATTATTATTATTAAATTATTTTTAAAATTATTATTATTAAATTATTATTATTAAATTATTATTTTTAAATTATTATTATTATTATTAAATTATTATTATTTATTATTAAAGTTATGTTATTTATTAAAGTTATAACGTTATAAAGTCATAAAGTTATAAAGCTTTGTTAAAAAGTTGTGTTTTCTTTATTAGACCGGGAACTTATCAGCCCACGTGTTATTACTTTTTTATTTTTTCAACAGCGTGTTCCATTGCGATTGAATCATGATGGCTGTTACAAACTCAAAACATATCATTACCTATCAAACACAGAATTATTATATTTTTACTGGTTTTGTTCTCATTAATATTTTTTGAAATTCTAATTTGATTATGCATAGCATATAATCAGGGATAAGGAAAACGACAATATTTCTTTACTGCCGGTCCTTTTGCTAAAATCCTACAGTACTTCCTGTAAAATGTATTCATTTATATCCCTGACGTACTGAGAAAATTTCTCATCACTCAAGCACTTTTAACCTGTAAATTAATGGATGTTTCGTTCCAATGTTTTAATTTCGTTGAGTTATTAGTATCCTGAATATTTACATAAGCGATAAATCAATAATATCTTCTAATCTCACAAACAATCTAATTTATCTTAATATAAAATTCTAAATATCAGAAAATAATCAGAAGGCAATGAAACAATCTATGTTAGACAAGTTTCCTTCTCCGTCGACACACCGCCTGCACACCATTCCGTTCACCTTGATTTTGGAATTTTAGATTTAAAGCGGGTATATTTATACACAAGTTCTGTTTTGAATATTTTATTGTAGTTTCAAATACACATAAAATTATTAATATCAGCAATTTTCTCGAGGAGATACATTTATTTATTGCGATGATGGAAAAGCCATGACGCATTTGTGGTAGTGTAGATCATTGTTGGACGTACAGTGATATGCACAACCATGTGTTCGATACCTGAGCTTAAATCTGATATTCCGAACTTCAGTCATAGTAAGATTTCTAGTGATTTGGTTCCGTATTAGAGAAATGTCCAAGAGTTGAATATGGCAGGCCAGGAAAAGACTGGTCAATTTTGTGAAATGTTGTTGGGACATTCACTGGAATAATGCACTGCAGGAACGTTAACGCCAAATATAGTTCGCGAAAATCCTCGCATGTGGTTTTGATGTGAACAATGTGATGTAACTCGGTCAGAGAGTCTAAAGCCCCTATAGTATAGGCTGAATCATACCGCCATTTAATGACTCAACGGACCAAACACCAAGCTAAAACCGGTTGGCTTACTGCAGTGGTGTACGGCAAGTGACAGTGCAGGGACGACAATCACCAGCTCTGGCGCTAAATTAATGCTGAGTTGGGTTACAATATGGCGGTTATTTTGGTAATCAAGATAGATATGCGCAGTGGTGGACGGCAAGTGACAGTGCAGGGACTACAATAACCAACTCTGGCGGTAAATTAATGCTGAGTTGGGTTACAATATGGCGGTTATTTTGGTAATCAAGATAGATATGCGTTATCTCCCATTATGAGCCTTAAGAGAGTCTAACTGAGATTGATGACGACAAAGTAAAAGAATTGGTCGTCACAAACATACGCTTCACGACACGAGAGATAGCAGACACATTTAACATTCAGCATTGAAGTATTTACGACCACGAGAAAAAAAATGGGATATGTCATCAGGCTCGATATTTGGGTGTTTCATGAAATGACAGAAGAATATTTGACTGCGCGTAACAACATCTACGATATGCTCCTAAAACGTTTAGAAATACGATTTTGAAGTTCCTGACAGTCAGGGATTACAAATTGATTGTTGTGCTTAAACGGTCTTTTGTTCTTGTCGTTCAAATACCGAATAAACGATTTCGAAAGCATTTCGAAGACGATTTCATACATTAGATGGCGGAAATGTTCTGAGTGGGCTGGGACTTCAAAGATGATTACTTATTTGGTGAAGGCTTATTTTGTAAACAATTTAAATACAGCATACACTGTTAAAAATATCGCGAAATCTTACCTCTGTTTTTAAATGCTATCTATTTTCTGACCAATAAGAATGCTACATAAACGCACTTGGAGCGTTCTCAATGGTCAGAAAATAGATAACCTTTAAAAACAGAGGTAATTTTTGGCGATATTTTTAACAGTGTAGGATATGGATATGGCCAGACCCATGAGACGGCGGAATTCTGCAGTTCTTCGAAATATGGCATCGGTTTATAAAACATGAGGACAGTACCTCATAGATTGATCTTTGTCCTTTCTTGATATAATTGATTATTTTCCAATGTAGGAGAAAAATGTCACGGCGTTTTAGACAACCCAATAATTTGTAAAATCAATCCTCTTTTTTGCGTCATAACTTTCAATATTTAACATGTTATTTGGAAAAATGTGATATATTGTTTTTAAACATTAGCGTACAAATAAATTTTATGACAAAAATTCTAATCAAATACAAAAATTTTAATAGCTACATTACACTCAATAATGCATAATAATTTAAGTAAACACAAGATTTTAAAAAGTTCATTATAATATATTTTTTAAATATATTTTACTTCTCTGAAAGTTAACAAAGTGTTGAGATATTTTAAATCGAAGAATTCGATTATAGGTTATTGATATAATAAGATAAATTTAATAAAGCTTTGTTATTAAAAAGATTGATTGATTTTTTTTTTCTAAAGTGGCTTTTTAAATATTTTTTTCCAATCTGGATTATGTTAGTTTTCGATAATTTCTTGACAATTATTAGCTATATTTACTATTGAAACCAGAGATCCAACCCGCGTTTCCCGAGTTACAAAGCAAAGAGCATGGTACGGCATTCACAGATGATTATCGTTTTTATTTGAAAACTGAAATGGATTCGTTTATATACATTTTTAATATAATATTTTAGATTGTCCACTAAGAAAATTAAAGAATATTTATTTCAATGTAAAAAAATATCAATTGTGTGTCCAAATAGAGTTATAAATTTTATTAAAAATGGTACTTTCTATTAGCCGCATGCCAGCGGTTAACACTCAAAGACATAGCCAGATATTTCACGATTTAAAGCAGTCTTTTTTATTCTGATTATTGCGGTGTTTAAGCGTGTAGTTTGCTTGCATATCTGTTAAATTTGTGCTTTATTTATTACTTACCCATCATACGTAGTATAGGGTAAGTCTTGTAATCGTTTTGAAAATTGAAAAAAAAAATGACGGATTTACACGTTTTAGACATTGGAGATTCCGAAACACATATTTTTAGAAAAAAAATGCCGTCAGTCTGTGTGTGTGTGTATGTGTCTGTAAACGCTCTATCTCCCAAAAAATTGAAATAGAGGCATGAAATTTGGTATGTACTTAGTATGTAATACTGGGAAGAAGCTTGTTGAATTTCAGTAACCTCGATTATCCGGAACTATTTTTTTCAGACTCTCGAAATATTCGTTCTGATAAAAGGTACATAAACAATTTTTAAATTGTTTATTTTAAGGAGTGAATATAAAAGACAATAAAAAAACAAATTTTGCATAAAGAATGAAGTCGATTGGATATTGAGTTGCCGAGATATTTGCAGTCCTATTTTCCACCCTCTTCGATATTTCATGACACTGTATTTCATTCAGATTTTAATTCAAAGATATATTTTAATTGGAAATGAGACGCTTAATCCGACGCAGTAAACCCTTAGTTAATCTTATTATCAAATTTGGAATTATAAGCATGTTTTTTTTTTACACAATTAGAGTAATAGAGCATTTAAAATTTATGACGTCATCAAGCCACGATTTTATTCGAATTGCAATGGATTTTATTTTTTTATTTATTGGTGGAGTTTTAATTTCGTTATGTAATATCAGGCTGTATGAATTGGTGAGCTACACATATTTTTATACAAATGGATTAATCTTCTGTAATCGAATTACTGACTTCTGGAAAATATCACACTGTAAAAAATGACCGATGTTTCTTATTTTATGAAAATATGCTATAACCACGAACGAAAACATAATATAATCTTCTGAGTTATCCGAAATTTCAAATAGCATGTTACATTGACTTTTGAATCCCCAGAAACGAATACATCTTCAAAATTTAAAGAATAATTTATAAAAACAAATTATTTTTAGCTGCCAGAATTTTTCAGAAACGTTTCCGAAGGGTTTTTATAGTGTATTAATGAGTGTCCTCAGGCTGGAATACCTGTTTTTTTAATGCTATCGATTCTGAAGTAAACATTTTCATGCTCAAAAAAAATGTTTAACAGACAAACATGCAAAATTAACAGCGTTAACAATAACATTAAAATTAAGATTATTTATTTACTCTTTCATGTGTAAATTAACTTATGCGGCTAAAAACGTGGACTTGAGAATGGATAACATTCGAAAAACAGGTATTCCAGCCTGAGGACACTAATTAATACACTATAAAAACCCTTCGGAAACGTTTCTGAAAAATTCGGGCAGCTAAAAATAATTTGTTTTTATAAATTATTCTTTAAATTTTGTAGATGTATTTGTTTCTGGGGATTCAAAAGACAATGTAACATGCTATTTGAAATTTCGGATAACTCAGAAGATTATATTATATTTTCGTTCGTGGTTATAGCATATTTTCATAAAATAAGAAACATCGATCATTTTTTACAGTGCATGCTTGAAAATTATTTTTAAAAAGATAAATTCAGTAAATTGAGATATACATTTTTCAAACAAATCGCATTTGAAAGTACATTTATTTTCTATTCAACCGTATAAAAATTAAAATTGTGCGATGTTAAGAAATAAATTTTGATAAGAAATAAATTAAGAAATTAAGATTGTTAAGAAATAAATTTGAGAGGAAATCGAAATTGATTTTTCAGATCGTAAGTAACGTCTGTATGACGTCAGAATTATCCATGAACGTGATTTTCTTTTGTAGCATAGATTTATGTATTCACGAACAAAATAAAACTAGCGTTTGAGAAAAATAAAATCAAAGAAACGGCTTTCTTGCTGTTACACATAAAAGTAAAACTTTATCTTATGTAAGTAATAACTGGATCCAAAGTTTTATTTCTGTCAGTATATCTACTAAATCTCTAGATAAATATTGTATGCGATAGCATCGAGTCATAATCCTTCCTTGGTAATAAAGCTATTGATCAGAAAGATGGTTCGATGTACAGTACCAGGTTTATAAAAAAATATCGGAATTATGACTAATGACTTTACATAAAATGGATAGAATTTCTAAAGTGTGTACTATTTCTAAAACAAATCTTTAGATGAGAAATTCCAGATATACATATAATTGTCAATATCTACAATTCATTCAAAAATAGGTTCATTTAATTTATGAAAATGTTACACACATCTTCAAGTTTGTGTTTGTGAAGCATAAAAAATTCTTTGGGATTGTGCTTGAACGTTACATAATAAAATAAGGCATTTTCTTGTACAACGTTTAAGTGTCGACATACATATAGTTAAAATACACTTTTATTTATGTAAAAAGAAAATGAGTTAAAAATACATGAAACATTGTATTTAGAGAGGAATTTTTACAAAATATTTAAAAACTCTGTGGAAAAAGGGTTTATATAACACTAAGACATTACTTTTTTTCGTATAAAGTTATTTGTCAACAATATGATCTAAACTTGCAAAAATAGAAAAAGAAATAAAGCTGTGTTTAGTATTACTGTCGCATAAAATCTGATAGATAGATAGACACTATTGCAGTTGTACAATATAATGCAGTTGGCACATATCAATTAAGAAAATTCTATATCAAATTTACAGTATTAACATCTAAAATACATTCGAAAAAATGCTCAGTTAATTAATGAAAATGTTACAGATTAATTCGCTTTCTCGTGAAGTATTTTGAAATTATATATATTAAAACATTAAAAAAAAGGAACTTGCAAAGCAAATTAAAAAAATAAATTTATTTCTATATTGTTAAGCCCGAGAAGGGACAGATATTAAAATTATTTTATTTAGTCAATGCTACAATAATGTTGCATTTTTATATTAAATCTTGCTCAGTCTATTTAATATTAAAAAAGTAAATTTAAATTTGAAACATGATATTAAAGCAACTTTAAAACATTTCATTTAGTTGAAATGAAATCTAAATAAATCTTCAACTTTTTAAATTATTTGAACTTCTCATGCTTCTTGTCTGTTAGAATTTGCTACAATACAAATTTTGCATAATGCATGTAAAACTGAAAAAAAAGTTGAAGATTTATTTAGATTTCATTTCAACTAAATGAAATGCTTTAAAGTTGCTTTAAAATCATGTTTCAAATTAAAATTTAATTTTTTAAGATTAAATAGACTGAACAAGATTTAATATAAAAATGCAACATTATTGTAGCATTGACTAAATAAAATAATTTTAATATCTGTCCCTTCTCGGGCTTAACAATATAGAAATAAATTAATTTTTTTAATTTGCTTTGCAAGTTCCTTTTTTTTAATATCTCAAGTTTTTTAATAACAAATTATTCATTAATAAGATTCACACGAGACAAGTATGTAAAAGACTGCACAGATCAAAATCAGTATTGGTAATATGAAATATACTGTTCAAACATTGATTATTCTGTAAACAATTCAAATAATAAAAGTAATTTTTAACAAAAAAAAATATATATATATATATATAACGGACTTCAACGGATTGTTTCTCATCTTCATAATGATGATAATAAACGAATCATGTTCATTTTTGCAAATAATTTTATTCCACTGTACAAAATGCGTTTGCAACCACTTTGGAAAGAAACACTAAAGCTATCGATAAAATCTTATGTTGTTTTATCACATAATGAGAAGTATAAAAATAATAACGAGTATATATGAGCAGAATGTTCTGGAATTTAATTGTAAACAGGGAACGTGTCAAGAGTTTTTGTTATATAATGCAAATAATAAGAAAACTAGCTGTCTTCGCCCGCTAGCGCGCCCTTAACTTACATCGGTGTCTCGAATCTTGTAAAACCTCGAACCGAACGAACCGAACGAACCTCCGACCCGGGTCCCCGCTGCCTTCGGCACAGGATGATCCCTTAATTTGCACATCAAATAGTATAAACCTCTAACTGAACGAACCTCCGGCTCGGGTAGGCACCGTATAGCAGTCTTGCTGTGCACGTGCTGCATAATATAATTAAGCGGTCACAGACCTTTCCAACGATATATCACATGAGGAGTGTGTGCAAAATTGAGAAAAGTACACCCCTTGGGGAGGCAAAGCGGGGGATGGACACCGGAGATAATAATATGATTAAGCGGTCTCAGACCTTTCCAACGATATATCACATGAGGGATGTGTGCAAAATTTAGAAAAGTACCCCCCTTGGTGAGGAAAAGTTGGGGGGGGGGTGGACACTGGAAAAGCATATGATTAAGTGGTCACAGACCTTTCCAACGATATATCACATGAGGGATGTGTGCAAAATTTAGAAAAGTACCCCCCCCCCTTGGGGAGGGGCAAAGTGAGGGGATGGACACCGGAGATGCATAATATGATTAAGCGGTCTCAGACCTTTCCAATGATATATCACATGAGGGGTATCGGCAAAATTTAGAAAAGTGCCCCCCTTGGGGGGGAAATTGGGGGGATGGACACCGGAGATGCATAATATGATTAAGTGGTCACAGGCCTTTCGAACGATATATCACATTAGTGGTGTCGGCAAAATTTAGAAAATCCCCCACCCCGTGTCGGCAGACCGCGCCTCCCCCCCCCCCCCTCCCCATAATTTTTGTCTCGGCTTCATTTAAAAAAATTATGTGTTATAAAATATCGTAAAGTTTAAAACAGGTCGCTTTATTGTATTTCCAAATTGTGTTCCGCCCTTCCCCCTCCCCTCCCGAAAGGGCAAAACGCACCCCCCTCCCCCTCCTCCACATAATTTTTTACACGGCCTAATTCTTAAAATCATAATATCTCGCCCGCACTGTAATTGAAAGCTTTAATTTACCCATAATGTAATTTAAACAGATTGGATGAATAGTCGAAAATAATCCATCTTCCTGGTCGAAGCGCTAGTCGAAAACTGACAGGTCTCTAAAGATAGTAACACCACCAGAATTTAGAGTTTTTTGATTGGAGAATTTATTTTTTTACAGAATTAGGTGTTTTAAAGAAAATTAGTGGAAGCGCGTACAAAAAGAGGGAAAAACTCTAGTAAAATAACTCGTTCAACGGGATTTGTTGTGTTAGAATAGCATGGGAAAGTCGCGCTGGAAATAAATAAGCCTTGCGCTGCCGTGCAAGGCTAAATAAACACTACGCCTGATTACTTTATTTTACAATATAAGAACACACATTTTATCAGACAATTAATTACATTAAACTGACAGCTCAAATTTTCACTCGTGTTGGTTTAGTGTATTGGATTGTCTGATAAAATGTGTGTTCTTATATTGTAAAATAAAGTAATCAGACGTATGCTTTAATATATATAATTAATTATGGACCGATGAATAGTTATTCATCGTATTATTGTCATCTGAAACTGCAAAACTGCCGGCAGATGACTGTTTCCAACATGAATTAATGTGGGATATTGCTGGGCTAGGATATCGATCTGGGTGGCTTAGTGGCAGAGCATCAGAACGGTACGTTAAAGGTCCCAGGTTTGAGTCCTCGCCCAGGTCAATTTTTCACTCATGTTGGTTTAGTGTATTTAATTGTGTTAAAAAATGTGTGTTCTTATATTGCATTTTGAAATTGTTTTCATTTTTTATAAATATCTTTTTGACATTGATTTTGAACATTATATAATACAATAGTATATTTCCTTATATAGTGTTTAGGTACCGACGTCTTTCTAGTTGAAATATACTTTTAATTTTGTAAAAAGCAAGGGCATTAATGATGTATACATTTCATTTTTATTTAGATATGATTGTATTTTAATTATTTATAAATCTGGCAAAAATTATGTATCATCATGTCTTTTCTCTTTTATAAAGTCAAGGATATGAAAAAAAAAGTTCCTTCTAATGCTTTCTGGTAAAGTAAGAGAGAAATTGTTGCAGCTTGTAATGGTGTTAAAATAGATCATTTAATAAAATTCTATGTATAAATAAAAATGCTATGTTTTGTTTGTACAAAGGTTTTGTCAACGATATGATCTAAGCTTACAGAACAAATAAACAAACAAACAAAAAGTCCTTAGTAATGATTTTTTGTAAACTCACATGATAATTCTTGCGCTATGAAATTGTGTTAAAACACATCATTTAAAAAAATTCTATGTGTAAGTAATATTGTTAATATATGCAAAAGATTTGAAAATATGCATATTATCAATATGTTACAGATAAAATCACTTTTCCGTGAAGTCATTTGAAATATTTTACAATTTTACATAAAGAGCTATTTGACAATTATTTTTAATATTGCATATAATAATAATAGATTTGCTATTACAATTTTTAAGTTCGGTCGTTTTTATACTTAAACTAACACGTTTATTTGTTTAAAAGGAAAAATCATTACTGATAATAAATGTGGGCTGTATTTATAGATAATTTTATTGGGTATACTTAATAACTCTCAGTCCAAAATTCTGTACATCATATCAAATCAATATTTCTCTTTTGTATAAAGTTATTTATTACCAATACCGACTGAACTTATTTAAAAAAAGGAAAGAAAAAAATATTTTTTTAATGATTTCTGGTAAAAAGAAATACTAATTTTTGCGTCATCTAATAATGTTTAAACAGGGTTCGTACGCTTCAAGGACTTTCAAGAACCTTTTACCAGAATTTTCGTAAAGTAACATTTGGCTTATTTAAGGAAAAGAAATTGTATTTGATTGTCTGATAAAATGTGTGTTCTTATATTGTAAAATAAAGTAATCAGACGTATGCTTTAATATATATAATTAATTATGGACCGATGAATAGTTATTCATCGTATTATTGTCATCTGAAACTGCAAAACTGCTGGCAGATGACTGTTTCCAACATGAATTAATGTGGGATATTGCTGGGCTAGGATATCGATCTGGGTGGCTTAGTGGCAGAGCATCAGAACGGTACGTTAAAGGTCCCAGGTTTGAGTCCTCGCCCAGGTCAATTTTTCACTCATGTTGGTTTAGTGTATTTAATTGTGTTAAAAAATGTGTGTTCTTATATTGCATTTTGAAATTGTTTTCATTTTTTATAAATATCTTTTTGACATTGATTTTGAACATTATATAATACAATAGTATATTTCCTTATATAGTGTTTAGGTACCGACGTCTTTCTAGTTAAAATATACTTTTAATTTTGTAAAAAGCAAGGGCATTAATGATGTATACATTTCATTTTTATTTAGATATGATTGTATTTTAATTATTTATAAATCTGGCAAAAATTGTGTATCATCATGTGTTTTCTCTTTTATAAAGTCAAGGATATGAAAAAAAAAAGTTCCTTCTAATGCTTTCTGGTAAAGTAAGAGAGAAATTGTTGCAGCTTGTAATGGTGTTAAAATAGATCATTTAATAAAATTCTATGTATAAATAAAAATGCTATGTTTTGTTTGTACAAAGGTTTTGTCAACGATATGATCTAAGCTTACAGAACAAATAAACAAACAAACAAAAAGTCCTTAGTAATGCTTTTTTGTAAACTCACATGATAATTCTTGCGCTATGAAATTGTGTTAAAACACATCATTTAAAAAAATTCTATGTGTAAGTAATATTGTTAATATATGCAAAAGATTTGAAAATATGCACATTATCAATATGTTACAGATAAAATCACTTTTCCGTGAAGTCATTTGAAATATTTTACAATTTTACATAAAGAGCTATTTGACAATTATTTTTAATATTGCATATAATAATAATAGATTTGCTATTACAATTTTTAAGTTCGGTCGTTTTTATACTTAAACTAACACGTTTATTTGTTTAAAAGGAAAAATCATTACTGATAATAAATGTGGGCTGTATTTATAGATAATTTTATTGGGTATACTTAATAACTCTCAGTCCAAAATTCTGTACATCATATCAAATCAATATTTCTCTTTTGTATAAAGTTATTTATCACCAATACCGACTGAACTTATTTAAAAAAAGGAAAGAAAAAAATATTTTTTTAATGATTTCTGGTAAAAAGAAATACTAATTTTTGCGTCATCTAATAATGTTTAAACAGGGTTCGTACGCTTCAAGGACTTTCAAGAACCTTTTACCAGAATTTTCGTAAAGTAACATTTGGCTTATTTAAGGAAAAGAAATTCTATCTTCACATGCAGCGACCAGACTCTATGACATTTCTGGTACTAAAACACTTAAATTTTCCTGAATCCCCTGATGCGCACGAACCCTGTTAAATAGATCAATTAACAAAATTCTGTATGCAAATAACAGTGTTAATATCTGTAATATATTCGAAAAACATGCTCAATTTATGAAAATACTGTAGATATACATTACATAGTTAAATAGATTTTCTTGTACAATTTGCAAAAAAACAGATGTTTTCCAAGTTAAAGAGAATTTCTCTGACAGAAACGTACCAGTATATTGAGGAAAACTCGCTTTATGCAATAGTACGATTAAAACGTAAATCGAGTTTTTCTATAAGAAAATACTCATAACTATCCTGAAGCGACAGGAACCCTGTAAAAGCAATCTTTACTAATATTTTCTTGTAAAATCAGATAGAAAGTCTTTCACAGTGTAATGGTGTTGAAATAGACCATTCAATAAAATTCTAGATGTAAATAATAGTGCTAACTCTTACAATCTAATATATAAAAATTAAAATTTGTCTGTCTGTCTGCACTTCTATACAAATCAACAGTTTGAAAGCTAGACTTGTGAAATATTATGTGTAGGTGTATTAAAACACGATCGAGGCAACTAAAGTAATCCGGAATCGAAATAATGTATAGATAATTTTTAATTAATAAAAAACCAAAAATCTAGCAACCTTTTCCTATTAAATTTAAACATTTTTCGTTATAGCAGTTGCCAACAATTAAAAATCCACAATAAAATTCTTTCTACAATAAGTAATTTTCTATTGAAAGATTTCCACGTAAAAAATGAAAATGAAATAAAAAATTTCATCAATTGAAAAAAAGATGAAAATGACGTCATAATGGTAATATAACGGATATTTTCAAACATTTCTCAGTAATACAAGGAGTATGAGTATGTGTAAGTACAGAAAGCAGGTTAATATGACGTCATTGGAGAATTAAAAATAAGATTAATATGACGTTATATTGGAAGTTTAACGGACTTTTTCAAATGCTTGAGAATCATACAAAGAGAGTATCAATATGCCTAATAGAGAAATCAAGTAGATATGACGTTAGCAGGTGAATATAACGTCATATGAGTTTGAGGAAGATATTGAATCATGATAAAAACCCGATTATGGAAATATTGGCATATTTTAACATTCTCTTAAAGTTCTCTTTACAATATGTTTAATTTTGAAATTGATTTTTCAACACAAACATTATTAAAATGACGAACAACGCCGAGTACTTCAGCTAGTACATTCTACAAATAGTATGTTTAACTAATTCCAGCAAATAATTGAACAAAAATAATATTTTAAGTATAATTTATAACATTTGGTTTTTTTGTGAGGTACTTATTGGAACTGAATTTAACTATTGTATCGCACAAATACAGGTTTTATGTAAATCACGTTTTGTTTTTTCTCATTATTAAATTACGTACACCCACATTTATTGACGAAAGTGGATTGTTTGGTATGTCAATAATTTCTAAATCTAATGATGTTTTTCTTTCATTTTGTCTGATTAGTTTCTGACTACATTTCGTGAGTAATAACATAAAGCTTTATATCCTTTATGACAAATGCATTTGCCGACAAGATAATACAGTATAATGCCAGCATACAAAAAAAGAAGAAAGAAAGAAAAAAAGGGAAAAGGGAAAAGATATTTGATATATCACAGGTTGAGATAAATTCTTTCATGTACAAAATGTAGGGGTTCAAATGAATTATTTAATAAAATTGTAAATTAAAATAAAATATGTATACTAAAACTGAACATTGCACATAAAGGTAGAAAATAAACCCTTTTATTAAAAGACATACTAGTTTTGTACACACAATTGGTGACATTCGCAAGATCAGCAATAATAAAATAAACTATATTCTTCCCAAAAAATTTATTTAATAGATTATTAAATTAATTAAATAAATTAAATATTAATTATATATTTGAAATAAATTTTTGTGGATAAATCATACTATATCTTTTCTGTGCTACTTACTTCTTATAATCATTGTTGAGCATCATATAATGCGGTATTTTTTTGTGGCAATACTAATTTAATGAAAACCTTTCATTTCCAAAACCCCCGTTATCATACTTACGAAGGATGATAAAGAGGTCTTGTTCATTTCATTTATGAAAACAATGTCGATTTAATTTTTAATTAACAGCAATTAAAAAGAAACATGCTTTATCGAAATGTGAGTGTACTATGTCAGAATCTGATTCAAAATGGTAATCGGATTCAAATTCTTTCGAATGATACCTCATTCGTTGTTGTGCGTTTCGTAAATTCATAGAAAAATGGATGTTGACAACAGAAATGCTATATATGATTTTATACTTTACTAAATCGATTTTATTTCTTCAAGTACGCTAATAAATAAATAATACGGGAAATATAAGTAACTATATAAGTTTAACTTTTCCAACGAAAAAGATCAACATTAGTAAGTCAGTAAACGAATAAATTATACAGTAAATTGTGAAAAAAACGTATTTACGAAAAAAAAAATTGATTTAGTTTCAAGATTTTTTTAGACGTCACTTATTGAAGAATCTTAGTTAAATTCTTCCAGATTAGTTAACTTTTAATCTCTGTCTGAGAGGAAAGTGATTGGAAAAGCGATGATCTCTCAGTCAAATGAAACATTTCAGCTCGATTTCAGAAATGTTTTGGTATTTTCCAGTAAATATTTAAGAGATTTATGGCCTGAAAAGAAATAAATCTCTATATTATTTGGAAGCTTATAATGACGACAATATGTTAGAGTAGAATCTAGATCATTCTTTCAATCGATGATATTTTTATGTGAGTAGCCCAAGTGGCAGACGTTTTAAAGAGCAGCTGGGTGATTCTCCAATGAGGGGATTATTTGTGTCATTTGGAGTTATACGCTATATTTTGTCATTTATAAAGTTTTTTTTTTTTTTTGCATAAAATGTATTTTGTAATGCCTTTCAACAATTTCAAAATGTATCTTTAAGAAAATAACTGTAAATTTTACTCCAATAACAATTTAAACAGTCAAATATTGTCACTACTGTTCCTTGTCCTCACCTCATGCACTCATCTTCAGGAGCAATTTTAAATGTAATGACAACCTAATTTTACCAATTTTACCACCCAAAATAAAAATGTACACTCTAAAATACATAATAAAGATTTTCTATTGTAAATTAAAAGAATTTTTATATGTATTCTGGCCAGAGAAATGTTGTCCCGAAGTTTTTATGTCACTGCGGCCCCCTTGTATAAAACTGCTCACGTGACCACCACGAGGGTAGATAAAATTTGGGGACATTTGCATTTAGTAGAAGCAGCAATCTGGATGGCTGAGAAAATCACATAGTTTAATTTTCTGGACTGTAAAAAGCTAAAAGCTACAAAATGGATAGAAATATAAGAGTATGTTTATTAGTTGTCACTACTGTCCCCTACTTGAACTATCCTTATTATTATTATTGATTTATTTATTATTTTGTCATGATAGAAATTACTTTTGCTTAGTTAAAAATGTCATATTACAGTCTTACAGAGATTAACGTACTGTGTGCACAGAAGCAAATATCCTAATTTTGTCACCACTTTCCCCTTTCACTAAAATTACAGCAACTAACATGGAATACATTTGAAATTGTTAAATTTCAACTGCGTTACTTAAGCTATTTTTCATGTGACAATGTGAGATAGCTCTAAAATGTGAAATAGCTTTAATGTTTTCTTTAAAAACATTATTTTGTACAGGGTGGCTACAGATCAGTGTGAAATCCGATTAAAAAAACGATAAACACCAGTACTTTCGTGTACTCCTGTTGCCATTTTTTGAGCGATTAATTAGTGTAATTTTTTTTTGTAAGAAAATACTGGTGTCACTCTCTTTTTTTTTTTTTTTTTTTTTTTTTTTACTGTGTTTTTTTAGCCACCCTCGGGATTTATAGGGTAATATTCCGACATAAGAATATGTTTCTAAAGAAAATTAGTCCTTAAATTTTATGACGAAATATGGTATATTACTCACCAGCCTATGCCTTATCTATTTATAATGAAAAACTTTTTAAAATTTAACTTTTATTTTTCACTAAATCACACAGTGAAATTACCCAGTTATTTGAGAATCGCCAGCTATTATATGAAATTGTCTCAAAAATGGCTCACAATTGTTTCACTCATAAGACTACTCTGCTAGGATTATGTATGTGCGTAAATTGTAAACAAAAACGAAAAATAATGCGTCAAGCATAGATTATTAGACAGTTGACAGAATACTGTAACATAATTTCTCGGATTAATAATGTGAAAAAATGATGACGATGTAAACAATTTACAAATCGAATAACACATTTGAAAACACAATTTCAAAAATTACGACTAATATTTGGAAAAAAATATCTCTTTTTTGTGAAGCCCTGTATATGATCTGTAGATTTGTATAGAGACTACTTAATTTGCTAAAATTTAATTCAGTTCCGAAACGCATAACACAGTTTAAAATTCCCGTGCAGCAAATGGAAATGCACTCGAGACTTTTTGTGCAGTATGTATATGTTTGTGCAGTTTGTTCACTGTATATGATCTATATAATTTATACACACCAGTAATATGCAAATAAATTGTTAAATTTAAAAATGCACTTCTAGCAATTATTGTTCATAGACAATATAATAACCGATTTTTTTGTGTGTCCCTGTAAATGAACGATGAATGGTGGGAACACCATATTATGTAGTAAGACGTTTGTAGTGTACCCCAGTGA
The DNA here is from genome assembly GCA_963931845.1 of Maratus michaelseni. Lineage (NCBI taxonomy): Eukaryota > Metazoa > Arthropoda > Arachnida > Araneae > Salticidae > Maratus > Maratus michaelseni. Next base: position 109,401,771 of record OZ007598.1, on the reverse strand, counting down.
TATATATCAATTTTAATATGTTTGAAGTAGTATAACATTATTAAAATACACCGGTAACAATATTTTTCCATAGACCTCAATGAAACAAAATTTATTTTGAGTGTATCAGCAAACAAACCAGAAATCTTACACACTCCATTTTCAATACCGAGCATGCCATAGTAAATCTCAATAACATATTTCAATTGCGTGACAATCTGAGTACATTTACGGGAGATAGAGGTTGGACAGACAGCCAGATAGAGAGATAAACATAATTCGTTAACACTTTTCCGCTACATTGAAAAGTGTTAAAAAATACAGATGTTTCTTAATCTAGCAAAATATAATATATCCACGAATGAAAATATTTAATATCCTTTTCCAAATTATCCACAATTCCGAAAAGCGTTCTTTATCTTTAGAAACCTCGGAAACCAATATATTTTCTAGATGTAAAGAAGTAATTATGTAAACAAGGTTTATTTTGAAGCCATTGACTTTCGGAAACAAAAATCAGTGGCTTGTTTCGTCGACATGTTGCAGAGTATGTTTTACAGATGCTATCAATACTCAAGTAAACATTTTCATGTTCCACACAGATATTTTACAGAAAAACATGGTAAATTAACACCATTCACATTAAAATAAACATTATTTTGTTACTCATGGATGCATACATTCAGTTACTTAGCTGAAAATATAGGGTAAGTCAAAATGAATATAGCGATTACAAACGGCTATAACTATTTAATGGAAAATAATTTATGGGTAAGATTAACACAGAATGTAGACGGAACTTCAAAATTTTGTATACATATGTCATAGATGTTCTATGTGACTTCTCTTGGTCACATGGACAACATCTAGGCGGTAGTCCATTTCACGCCATACATTCTGAAGCATTTGTTCAGCCACCGACACAAGCGCATTACAAATGCGTACTTTGAGTACTTCATTTGTTTTGGGCATGGGGGGCACGTATGTCTTTAACATAACTCCATAGATCGGTCGAAGTGGAGCCGACGATGTGTTCTGCTGTTGGCCACCGAAATATCCGGTCTTGACATCCTGCGATTTTTTTCTATGGGGTTATGTGAAAGACAAGGTGTATGTGCCTCCCATGCCTAAAACAATTGAAGAACTCAAAGCACGCATTTGTAATGCGCTTGCGTCGGTGGTTGAACAAATGTTTCAGAATGTATGGCGTGAAATGGACTACCGCCTAGATGGTGTCCGTGTGACCAAAGGAAGTCACATAAAACATCTATGACGTATGTATACAAAATTTTGAAGTTCCGTCTACATTCTGTGTTAATCTTATCGATAAACTCTTTTCCATTAAATAGTTATAGCCGTTTGTAATCGCTATATTCATTTTGACTTACCCGGTATATAATGGAGAATTAGTAGAATCCTAAACACCGATATTTTGGTTTGAGAAAATTGATTCATGCGATATATGTCGGGTTCAACCGCAACCTACATTATACACGGCCGGTTCATGACTTTTAAAACGTCATAATGAGTGGATAATCTTTACATGGTGATTGGCACAAAACGATGGGCACGACATTTTGCACCAATCGCCGTGTAAAGATGATCCACATCGTGTGACGTTTTAAGGGGTCAGGTAACCTTTGAACTCACAAAATACTTGAAAAAGGGGCCACGATAAGAATTACAATAACTCCGTAGATAATTGCCGTTAAGTTATAAAATTTAAAACACATATTAATAAAGCTTTATTTTAAAAATTCAAATTCTCGAAAAGTTTATACATTCATATGAATATTTTATATTTATTTTAAAATATAATACAATTTTTACGAAATAATTATTCTTGCATTCATTGTGCGCATGATTTTTCACATTTGAATTTCTAAAACCAACCATGTTTTTTTATAATGGGTACAGATATAATGTATTTTCAAAAGGACCTACGATAAACAAAAAAAAAAGTGTGTAGATCCTGAAAAAAAAATTTTTTTAGAAAAATTCGAAATATCGAGTTTTTTTTTTTTTTTTTTTTTTTTTTAATGCAAAAGTAATCATGAATTCTAAACTCGTTACTTGAGAAACATAATACTAGGCCATTTTGTGCATCTGTATGGTTAAGATATTCAATCAAAGTTTTATGAAATTCTAAACAACCACTTTTCAGAAATCGTGCACGCAATGACCAAAATCGCCGTTTTGAGAAAATTGGCATTAAAGATTAAGGGAATCCTAAGGGGCTCCCTTGATAATATTGTCGCGTAGGTATTAAATGAGAATGAGAAACGTGATCGAGGACGTTCCTTTCTATCCAATATTGTGAAAGACATTAATCGACTAAGCCAAACATCTCATCTTTTAACGACAGCCTATCATCCACAAACCAATGGACTGACCGAAAGATTTAACAAAACATTGGCTGACATGCTGTCTATGTATGTTGACGCTGAGCAAAGAAATTGGGATACAGTCTTGCCTTTTGTGACTTTCGCTTACAATTCAGCAAAACAAGATACTACTGGGTTCAGTCCCTTCTTTCTCTTATTAATGAAGCAACGTCCGTTGGAGATTCGCATTCATCGTTTGTGCAGCAACTCGTTTCCGGCAAGAACTTTTTAAGCTCTTCCTGCACAATTACTCGTACCAATGATGTTATATCACCTAAATCTGCTTCGGCTGACATTGTACCAACATTAGGAAGCCGCTGGAATCTTGGCCGGGTGACACGTTTACGTCGAAGAGTTTCTATTTGACGACAGCGTTTCATGAAGTCATCGACAGTTTGATAATCCTGAACCAACAGGACCTGGTACAAATCTTCTGCAACCCCTTTCATGAGATGAGCCCCTTTCTCTCCTTCTGGCATAGAGGAGTTAACTTTACGACACAGGAGAGCCTTCTGGTTGATCAAGGCCGACCTCACTAAATATAGCTAAACTGTAATTATCCGTTGTGTGAACCTATGGCTCCGAGGTAAAGCGCTTGACTACAGATCAAAAGGTGGTGAGGTCGATCCCCGTTGGAGGCAAGTGTCCTAAAATTCGTTTTGGTTTAAAGATTGCTTTGTATTTGTTTCTAGCTCCTTCGGAAATATGCTAATTGTTATTATGTTAATTCTTATGTTAATCGTTATTTAATTTCTAGAACATTCCAAGCTTGGAAAGTTGAGTATGATTTCTCTGGACGAACTCAGATAATACCAAAGAGCATGAATATAGCTCGTTTAACAGTAATCGAAAATAACTCCATCTGTTCGCTGAATGATACTGATAAAGAACATACCAAAAGACATAGGCCCGGAAAGACACTGATTCGAGGAAAATTTAAAGAAATGTTAGATAATAAGCTAACTAGTCAAGAAGTAGACGCACTGTTAAATCTGCTGGAGGAGTATAGTGATGTGTTCGATATTAACAGAAAATCGAGAAAATCTAGATGCAATGGTGTAAAGCACAAGAATAACACAGGTAACAGCGCTCCAATTAAGCAGAGACCTTATCGTACATGAGCAATTGAGAAACGAATAATTGAAAATGAAGTACAGCGGATGCTAAAAGAAGACGTGATACAGCCATCAAACAGTCCTTGGTCATCTCCCGTCGTGCTTGTGAAGAAGAAAAATGATGAATGGCGCTTCTGTGTCGATTATAGAAGATTGAACAAAGTCACTAAAAAAGACGTTTATCCGCTGCCACGCATCGACGATGCTTTAGATTGTCTTGCCGGTGCGACAATTTTCTCTATGATGGATTTGAAGTCAGACTACTGGCAAATAGAAGTTGATAAAAAGATCGAGAAGACAGCTTTTGTGACGTCAGACGTCCTCTATGAGTTTAAAGTCATGCCTTTTGGACTATGCAATTCCCCCGCTAAATTCGAACGAATGATGGATGCAGAACTGCGAGGACTCAAATGGAACATCTATCTTTGCTATTTAGACGACATCATTGTGTATGCACCAAATTTTCAAAAGCACCAATTACGCCTGAGGAAAGTTTTGCAGTGTATTCAAGAGGCAGGGTTGACGCTTAACTCTAACAAATGCTCATTCGGCAAAAAGTAGCTGACCATATTGGGACACCTAGTAGATCAACATGGGTTCTATCCCGATCCACAAAAGACAGCTGCTGTGACAAAGTTCCCTGTTCCAGAAAATGTTGCAGATGTTCGAAGTTTTCTAGGCCTGTGCTCGTATTACAGACGATTCATCAGGAATTTCGCCGATATCGCAAAGCCCTTGCGTGTGTTATTAAAGAAAGATGCAAAGTTTTCTTGGGGCACATCGCAGAGCGAATCTTTCGCAACGCTCAAGAAGTTACTGACCAGTGGCCCTGTTTTGGGACATTTCCTGCAAAACGCTGAAACGAAGATACATACAGACGCTAGTGGCTATGGCATCGGTGCAGTATTAGTACAGGATCAAGATGGTAAGGAAAGACCAATAGCCTACGCCTCCAGATCCCTGACCGCAGCTGAAAAGAACTATTCTACAACCGAAAAGGAATGCCTTACTGTCATTTGGGCGATCAGTAAATTCAGACCATACATTTTTGGAAAACCCTTTACTGTAGTGACGGACCACCATTCTTTATGCTGGCTGGCTAATGTTTAATATCCATCTGGAAGACTTGCCCGTTGGCTTTGAGGTTACAGGAGTACGACATCAACGTCATCTATAAGAGTGGTCGAAAACATTCCGACGCTAACTCACTGTCAAGAAAGCCCCTTGCTGAGACATCAGTCGACGACAATGGAGAAATTCCTTTCTTTGCTGTCATCGCAGACTACGGAAAAGAACAGCTGAAAGATAAGCAGTTGAAATCCATAATTAAAACTACCCAAAAAGGCGACGGATGCCGAGGTTACCAAATGAGAAGCGGGGTACTCTATAAAAGAAATTACGACCCTATGGGACAGCAATGGCTCTTGGTAGTCCCGAAACAACTCCGTCGCGACATACTAACGAGTCTTCATGATGCTCCAACTGCAGGTCATCTCGGATTCGCCAAAACGTATGATCGGATAAGGAGGAAATATTATTGGCCAGAACTTTCCAAGCTTGGAATGTTCCAGAAATTAAATAACGATTAACATAAGAATTAACATAATAACAATTAGCATATTTCCGAAGGAGCTAGAAACAAATACAAAGCAATCTTTAAACCAAAACGAATTTTAGGAATCTTGCCTCCAACGGGGATCGACCTCACCACCTTCTGATCTGTAGTCAAGCGCTTTACCTCGGAGCCATAGGTTCACACAACGGATAATTACAGTTTAGCTATATTTAGTGAGGTCGGCCTTGATCAACCAGAAGGCTCTCCCGAGTACAGAATGCTAGTTTCGTTACAATATAAAAAGAGCTCAGACTGGTTTTAGACACAACTCCTCTTTTAAAGTGAATATTTGCATAGGTTTATTTTAAAATGTTACTGGAGAATCATATTTAGTTGTAAGCTCCTAATAATAAAAAAAATCGAATTTTAGACACTTTAAAGGTTACTTGACCCCTTAAATGTCATGACTTGTTTATAATATATGCCGCGTGTCAACAGCCGCCACCGACATTTTTTCACTCGCAAAAATTAACTTCGTATGAAATCTTTACCAAACAGAATTATCGAGTTAAAAATCAATAAAGTATTATTTTATACTTTACTAAAATTCCTTCTTCAAAAACACTAAAACATAAATAATGTAATAAATAAAAATACGCATATAAGTCTAACTTTTCCAACGAAAAATATCAACATTAGTAAGTCAACCGAAAAAATTATACAGCAAATCTAGAGAAAAAACGTTTTTACGAAAAAAAAGCAATTTGATTTAGTTTCAAGATTTTTTTAGATGTCTCCTTACAGAAGAATCTTCATTAAATTTTTCCAGATTAGTTATTTTATCACAGTAATCATTCTATTTTCCCGTTGTTTTCTTTTCTTTTCTTTTTTTTTTTTTTTTAAACTCTTAATCTCTATATGAGTGGAGAGTGAATGAAAAAGCGATGACTTCTCAGTCAAAAAGTGACATTTCAGTTAGATTCCAGGAATGCTTTGTTTTTAGGTTGTATAAAAAATATTTCGTTTAGAATATATATATATATATATATATATATATATACAAAAGCATGTAGCTGGCACTACCAACTCACTCACTATCAACTCACTCACTATCAACTATTGTTTAACATAAACTGTTTTCAAGAGGATATATATCCCTTTATTTTCTACTAGCAAAACCTACGGCTTTGCTCGTGTAATTATTGAAAAATGGCAAGTGTTTTTCATTGACCTATTTTCATTAGAGGAAATTTTACTGCCACAGATAATTCAAAAATGTCTAATTACCATATATACTCGCGTATAAGTCGACCCCCTAACTTTTAAATGCAAATTCTGCAAAAATTAAAAAACCCGCGTTTAAGTCGACCCCCTAAGTTTTTACTTCAATTTTTCATTAAATCAAGCCAAAGATTGGGAGAAAAACGGGCGCTCCATATGGTAGGAGAGATTCGCCAATGCAAAAAAGTGGTAAGTAAACAAAAACAAATCAATGAAATATCTTTTAATGATAAATTATTATTATTTGTATATTTTAAATATTATTATATTATCCTCACACATAAAAAGCCAGAATTTTGGCAGTATTTGAAGTTTTTTTTGTTTTGTTGTTGTTGTTGTTTTTAATTAACCCGCGTAAAGTCGACTCCCCCAATTTGCTTGCCGAAAATTGTCAGAAATTCCTCTACTTATACGCGAGTATATACGGTAAGCGACATTTGGAGTTAACTTCATTCTTATACTGCATTAGGCGAACATGAGACTTAAATGAATGAGAAGAGCTAAAAATATTTCCAAATCAATGGTAATTATATTTATATAAAAATATATTTTGAAAGTTTTTACCTCAATTCATTTTTCATTTGAAAGTTAGAAAATTTTTAGAAATTTTTACATTTTAAAAGTAAGCATCATACTAAATTCCGATCTTCTGGTTAAGCAAAATTCTGTAATAACTATATCACAGAAATCGGCAATTTTAGAACTTTTTTTGTTCCTGCACACATTAAAATTTCTAAACTTTTAAAAACTGTTACGTGGATGAATTTGTGTCTCTAACGTAAAAGCCATGTAAAATTTCAAGTTTCTATCCCTAATATTTTCAGATATATTATAGTTTAGAAGGTTTATAGAACTTTTCCAGCAAATTCCACTCTTTTAAATTCCGATTTTTTTTTTAGAAGGTTTACAGATCTTTTCCAGCAAATTCCACACTTTTAAATTCCGATTTTTTTTAGAAGGTTTATAGAACTTTTCCAGCAAATTCCACACTTTTAAATTCCGATTTTTTTTTTAGAAATCGTTCTTAGCGAGTACTGAAATCTTAAAAATTGCCATCATGCCAAATATCAACTTTCTAGACCAGCAACATAAACTAAAATCGCAAATTTAGAAAGTTTTTTATTTTTTTATTTTTATTTTTTTTTTTTGTTTCTGCACCTTTGTTAAATTCGAATTTTATCAAAATGGTTCTTGGAGAGCAATTACGTCTAAAGAATAACAGGCATGTCAAATTGTGAGTTTCTGTCCCAAACAATTTAAAATAAACCATAATTTATAACGTTTTCCGCTCATTTTAACACCTTTACATTTCGAATTTTTAATAAACTGTTTCTACCAAGTGTCTACATCTTAAAAGTTACCACTATACTAGTTTCAAGTATCTAACCCGAAAAAATCTAATTAAATCAGATTGTGGGACGTTTTTAAAACGCTTTCCGCTCATTTCAGCCTGTTAAATTTTGAATTTGTTAGAAACCGGTCGCAGAAAGCATTTCCATTTTAAGAGTAACCACCATGCCAAATACAAAGCTTCTATATCAGCTGTACAACATAAATTGCAATTTTAAAACTTTTTTTTTTTTTTTTTTTTTTTTTGGTTTCTGCCATTTTAAATTTTGCATTTTTAGTAAACTGTTCTTAGTGATCATTTACGTGAGTAAATAAATTTAATAAATATTTAATACCCTTTTCCAAGTTATCCACATTTTCGAAAAGCGTTCTTTATCTTTAGAAACCTCGGAAACCAATATATTTTCTAGATTTAAAGAAGCATTTATGTAAACAAAGTTTATTTTGAAGCCACTGACTTTCGGAAACAAAAATCAGTGGAATGTTTAAAATAAAATTCGTATCTATAAAAAACAATTTATTTTCTTATTGTATTAAAGAAAACTAATTTACAGTTAAGGCTCCATTTAGAGCTCTTATAAAATCCTGTGAACGATGTGAAATGTTTTTGAAGATTTCTTAAATTGTAATTTAATTTTAGTTTAAAAAACTAATATTTCAGGAGATTTAAAATATCAAAAAGAACGGATACTTTGATTTAAAATATCTAATTGATAAATTGGGAAGAAAATCCCATATAATCCTATGGGATTTCCTCCCCAATTTATCAATTAGCTCACTGTATTGCCTTTATCTATCCGAATTTCCGCGATATTTGAATGGACTTTTTATATAAGTTGCTCTATAGAATTGACTAACAAATCATGAAGAAAAATCATTGGTACAGTTCGCGCATGCGCAGTTAAAAATATTTCATACAAATAGCCATATGTCATCAAATATTCAATATATTCATATTTTAATTGCATTATACTTTTTATACTGTTCTTTGAAGCTGTGTTAAATTTGGGTTGAAAACTCTGCATGCTATATTTAAAAAAAAATTCTCAGAAACGTTAGCATCATAAAGAATATGCGTGCTATTCTTTCACAAATACACAAAAACGTTCAACAAGACCTACTTAGTCATTTGCTATAGTGACGGATCATTTCGAGCATTTACGGTTTCTTGAGGAAACGCATGTATTATTTTATTATTAAATTTATTGTTACCTTCTAATTATTCTCGGGACTAAATCTTCACTGAAAAACGGGAAGTCAAACATGATTTTTACATCCTCAAAGTTCAAGGGCATTTCCTCACGAATTTCAGCAGATATTCGACAAAACGTCTGCAATCGAAAGTGTTAGGTCACTGTCTCCTAATTTCTGTACATCAGTGTACTATACGTCTCTTCCCTAGGAAGCCCCGAACTTGTCATTTTAGTATCAAGAGGAATTTGGGATGGCTTGTAGCTCCTGGAGAAGTATTCGGGCGCTCTTTGCTATATGGGACCTTATAAGAAAATAAAAAACTTTTGACGCTTGAAATAAAGATTTTGAATTCATTTTCGGTTAATTTACATAAAAAGTATTTTACTTTCATGCTTTAAAAATGGATTTCTACGGAGACGTTTTTTAATACAAGGATTTCCAAATATTAATATTCGTCTTATTTAATAAGAAAATTACGAATATTATTCTTTTGGAAAGAGCGTTTTTCAAAAATCATTTTTTTTTTTTTTTACATTTCTAAAATGTTTTATTTTTATAATTGTGTTACGTTAAAAATAATTTTGTAATATATATATATATGAATACATTTTATTTGTTTCATTGAATACAACTGTTAAAAAATGTTTAATAATAATTATTTAGTAATTGTTGGGCGCTAATATTCGGGTTTCTAAAACAAATTTCTATTTCAACAGTCATTTAAGTGTTTATATTCAATAAAGAATTACAATATTGCGGCTTGTGTATAGATAACATGTGATCTTTTATCTTTTCAAATTACTGGCAAAAGATTTTGGCACTCTCTTTGATTACGTTGGCACTACCTCATACGCCGTTCATGAACTTCATGAAATTGTGCCAGATTTACATCAAATGTTTCCCGTGGGAAATACTTGTATTTGGTTTGTTAAGCGGAGAATAAAATGTTTAGACCTTATGATTCAGTTCGAAGAAGTTTGGGAAATTTTTAGAACTGTACTATGTAAGAAGTTGGTGTCTGGAAATACACATGTTATTCATTTCCGTACACTGCCATTAATATTTTGGAGCGCTTAATAAATAGATACGAAGTTATCATTAGTGTTTTTATATTATTTAGATAGTATTTTATGAAAGTACACTATAACTAGTCGGATGCGACAATCCCAAAACATTCTTCGATAATATATGCTAAAATACGAGAACAATGTACGAGGGGCAGTCGGAAAATAAGTTTCTCCTGGCGACTGTGGACAGAGGTGTGTATGAAAGACAAAAAATGTAATGAGAGATTAAAGATAAAACATAACTTTATTTTTCCACATAAGTACCAAGTACATTGAGACATTTGTCATACCGATTTATAAGCTTCAAAAAGCCCTCCAGGAAAAAATCAGGGCTTTCATACGGACGAAGCGTTGAACGGCTATGGGCGAAAGACGACACAGCAGGTGAACACCAACGTGCAAGACACCGATACCATTGGGTAGAGGTCGACCGCGATCAAGCAGATGGCGCTGGTGCAGTGCCTGCGCAGACTTTCCGACTGTCCCTCGTAGTTTTAACTATCTGAGGGTTACAACAACTAGTAATGCAGGGAAATTGAGTATAAGAAACTAGTCGGATGTGTCAATCCCAAAACATTCTTCTATATCATACAGGTTCCATATACACAAAATAAAGGTATCAGCACCAATTTATATCAAAGTCTAACTGAACCTAGAGTTTTTTTTAATTCCATGCATTAGTTGTTGAGATATGACTATCTCTAAAATCATGTAAATCCTGAAAAATGCAGCATAGCAGCACCAACTTTTGGGAGATTTACTCCAAAACCTAATCAAAAACAACTTATGTCAACGTCTAACTGAATCTGAAGTTTGATGAAAATTCGTGCATTAGTTCTTGAGACATAGCTATCATGAAAATCATGAAAAAGGTAGCATAGCAGCACCACTTGTTGCGCTATTTACACCAAAACGTAATCAACATATATTTATTTCAAGGTCTAACAGATTCTAAAAGTTCATGAAATTCCGTGCATTAGTTCTTGAGATATAGCTACCGTGAAAACCATGAAAAAAGTAACATAGCATTGCCACCTGTTGGGCTATTTACACAAAAACGTAATCAGTGTCTATTTATATTAAGATCTAACTGAATAAAGAGTTTTATTAAATTCCGTGCATTACTTCTTGAGATAGAGTGCCCACAAATGTTTTGTCACAGACAGAGAGACTCACAGAAAGACATTTTCTAAAGACAGTCAAATCGTGTTCAGGATCTTCTAAAATTTTTATCCCTCGAAAATCGGAAGTCGAAAATTTTTATGAATCCAATACTTTCTAACTACTCTTGTAAAGGTAGAAGAAAGTAAAAAAGAGAAAAAATTGTAGATCTTGCAAAACTTTGCGAATATATAACATAACTTCTTCCGAATTATCGGCGGTTTCAAAAGAGCGTTCCTGTATCTTCAGAAACCAATAGATTTCTGATGTTTAAAGAATCATTTCTGCTGCCCGTTATATATATATATATATATAAACGAAAAAAGTCCGAGTAGTTTTTATAATATCAGTTCATAGAATATTACCATTACTACTGCGTGTCTGTTTAATTCGATAGTAGGCTGTACACGTAAGTAACATTAATATTGATTTTAGTCTTGTTCTGTTAAACACCTCGACCGCTCAGTGAATAGTTAGACAATATTCATTTACATGTCCATTTCAATAGTTAGTAGTTCATTCAAGAACAGTGAGATTTGTTTTTATTCAGTTCTATTAGCCTTATATTCTTAACCGTTCAATGAATAGCTGTGCATTATTTGTCTGTGTGTCTATTTGATGTTAGTAGTTTTTTCAGTCATATTTACTTACTTTCAGCCTGTTAAACATCTTTACTACTGAATTAATATCTGTGCAACTATTTTCTGTGTTTCTATGTGATGAGTTAGCAGTTTGCTCAGTCACATTTAATTACACCCAGTTTTTCTAAATTTCTTGACTACTGAATGAAAGCTGTGAATTATTTTTCTGTGTGTTCATTTGATGAGTCATCAGTTTGTTAAGTCCTATTAAACTACGTCCACCTCTATTAAACTTCTTGACTACTGAAGGAATAGCTGTAAAATCTTTTTCAGTGTTTCTATTTGATGAGTTATTAGTTTGTTCAGTCATATTTAATTATTTTCAGCTCTGTTAAATTTCTTGACTACTGAATGAATAGCTGTGAAATTATTTTCTGTGTGTCTGTTTGATGAGTCAGCAGTCTGTTAAGTCCTATTAAATTTCTTGACTACTGAACGAATAGCTATGCATCTAATTTATGTACGTCTATGTGATATGTTAGCAGTTTGTTCAATCATATTTAGTTGCGTCCAACTCCGTTAAACTTCTTGACTACTGAATGAATCGCTGTGCAATTATTTTCTATGCGTCTATTTGATATGTTAGCAGTTTGTTCAGTCATATTTATATACGTCCAGCTCTCTTTTTTTTTTAGCTGCTAGCTGTTACTGCCAAAAAATGTTTTTTGCTGCTATTTTGAAAAATTCGGGACAAGTGTGAATAGGACTTGTAACCTGAGCGTTCCGTACAGATATGTTATATTACCGATACATAAAATACTGTCACAATGCGTTAATTTGGCAACAGTATACCGATTATGAAAATGCATGAGTTTGTCAAGTAATAAATCGACATAAATTTATGATTTAATGATTTTCGGATTTATTTCTTTACATATGCTATACGACATTCCATCGTGTCAAATTTCAAAACTCTGTGTCAACCGTAAATATTCTACTAACTTATATACTAATATACTAACCTTGAAAGGATCAGGGTACATAAATCGTGTTTTTGGTTCAAGAAATACGACTAAAATTCGAATTTGTTATACTAAGTTAATTATTTTACTTTTTAATATTAAAAGGTTTATCCTGTACGATTTCGACAATAGTTTTTGCATTTTGTTCGAATTTATATGACTTACACAAGCTCAAAGTTCGCATTATTCGTAGATTTGATGAAAAATACGCAATTTCTCCTAATTTTATCTGAATTATTTATATGAGCGCAATCATGCAGAATTTTCTACTTTACATATATTATAAAATACATCAAAGTGTACAATATATGTTAAAATAAAAGTGTTGCAAAGCTGCGCTCATAGTAAAATATTAAAAATAGAGAGTTAAGTATCAGCAACGTGTTTAAACGTGCTAAAATGAACGTAATTATGGCTGATGTGAAGGAATGAGTTATTAGGAAGCAATGTGTTATCATTTAATGTAACGTATTTTAATTTATTTCACTGTGAAAAATACTAGTTTATTACTTACCCATCATACGTAGTATAGGGTGAGTCTTGTAATCGTTTTGAAAATCGAAAAAAAAATTTTGACGGATTTACACGTTTCAGACTTTGGAGATTCCGAAAAACATATTTTTAGAAAAAAAAAATGTTGCCGTCCGTCTGTGTGTCTGTGTGTGTGTGTTTGTGTGTGTGTGTCTGTGTGCCTGTAAACGCTCTATCTCCCGAAAAAATTGAGATAGAGACTTGCAATTTGGTATGTATTTAGTATGTAATAATGGGAAGACGACTATTTCATTTCAATAACCTCGATTAACCGGAACAATTTTTTTCGGACTCTCGAAATATTCGTTCTGATGAAAGGTATATAAAAATTTTCGAAATTGTTTATTTTAAGAAATGAATATAAAAGACAATAAAAAAACATAAATTTTGCATAAAGCATGAAGTTGATCGGATAATAAGTTGCCGAGATATTTGGAATCCTATTTTCCACACTCTTCGATTTTTCATGACCCTGTATTTCATCCAAATTTCACTTCAAAGATATATTTTAATTGGAAATTTGACGCTTAATCAGATGCAATAAACTGCTAGTTAATAGGATTATTATTTTTGGAGTTATAAGGATGTTTCTTTCAAGCAATTCAGTAATCGAGACTTTAAAGTTTGTGACGTCATCAAGCCACGATTTTATTTGAATTGCAATGCACTTTATAAGTAGTTTACACATTTTTATTGTAATATTTTACATCATGCATATCCATGATGGGTAAGTATTACGGTGGCCCCCAACGACTAGTTTATGTTAATAATAGTAAATAAATTTTAAAACAAGCAAAATGTGGGATCTTTAGGAGCACCAATTGGCTATTTTTTTGTTTAATTAATTATTTATTTATTTTGACTTTACTTTTCATTAAATATATAAACATGCTCAATTCCATAGTTTAAATTGAATATATATAATTAAACAGTGTTACAAAAACATAATAAAGAACAAAAAAAGAATTTGAATTTCTAAACGTATTTATTACGCAGAGAGTTATTCACATTGCAAAAAAAAAAAAAAAAAAAAAAAAAAAAATCGAGATAAAAAAAAATATAAAAGCACATTCTTAATTGTCATAATTTTTTTTAATGTTTGGATAATGACTCAAAATTAAAATAATATATTATAAAGTTATATCACGTATTTATTTCTTTGTGAAAAATTGTAGATTATTCAATAGAAATAACTTTAAATAATTTAGAATAACAGCAATTTTTCTTTACTTTTAATTAAATATTTAAGCAAACGGAATTTCATAATTAAAACTGCATTTATATGATGCAAAACATATATTTAATGTATATTTTTCGTAAATTTGAATGATTATACATACTTTTTTCAATTGCAGTTCGAGATTAATTGATAAAAATTTTCGCTGTGAAAAAAAAAAAAGTCTAGCTGGGATTCAAACCCAAACAGAAATATCTGGAATCAGAGTGCTGGCTATAAAGCTACGAAGCCGCTTGACGAAGGAAAAAAATTATCCGATTATAAATGGCAACGTAAACTTTGAGACCTTTTTCCTCAAGACTCCCTGGGTATTGCGTTTTATGGCTTTCATATATTTGTATATTAACTAAACTTTATCGATACACAGAGGTGCACCGCATTCTGTGATTCCGACCTCAGAACCTTTCCGTAAGAGTAACAAATCGTCTTGCACGTAAAAAATGCGTTTAAATATATCATTCAATATCCCATAATATTAACAGGTATTTGAAAATACAGCTGTACTTGGCTGTATGATAAAGCTAATGTGTAAAATTTCGCTTTGTTGTAATTTAAGGCATATGAAAGATTTATCTAAAACGATATATGTTGCAAAGTTTGAAATTTCACTGATTCTGAATCCTTTAAATATCAGTTAAAGAAATATTTCAAGTCTACTGCATTTCCCGATGCTATATAATTTTTTCCTCCTCTTTAAGCCTTTGTAATTGGGTCTGGGACATACGACTTTCTAACGACTATTTCTTTATTCTATTCGCACCACTTTTTGAAATAGAATTTATGTCACATACTTATGTGAAAATGCTTTCAAAAGAAATATGTTCACATAGAAATTCGTATATAAAGTATGGTATGAGTGAATACAAAAAACATTGCTAGTCCTAGCCCGTAATCATAAGATTAAGTGTAAAATGTAATCACATTAATTTTAATTTAACAATATATATATATTTAATATAAATACAACAGAAATTAATAGAACCAACACACAGAGAGAGAAAAGAAGATGATGTATATCGAATGATATTTTCATTTTCTATTGGGTTGTTCTAAAATTCCTTTCCGTTTGGGAAAGTTGTTTCGTACCGGAAAATTCTATCATTTAATTAAGAGGCATTAATTCCGATATCTAACATCTAATAATTAATAAGAGTGGAATTTTCCAATACGAATTGGTTTTCCCAAACCGAAGGAACCTTCCAAACAATCCAATATAGTCAGTGTAGAATATTAGTATATTCCTTGGAACATTTTATTTGAACAACGCAATTTTGTTTATTGAAGCAACAATTTTTTTATAATTAATAATCGTAGAATATAAATATTGCTGGAAATTTTGTTTTACTCAACAAACCTTTTAATTTAAATATGATTTAACCCTTTCAGGGGCAAAGCGCTTCCTTTGCTAAAATGTTGAAGTTAACGAATGACATCAGAATTTACGAACCAAATTATTTGGAAATAAAAAAGACCACTATTTCACATACCTAATAAACGGAAAATGTTATACTAAAATTCTGGTGTAATTGTGGTACTTGGGAATTAAAATTATGTGGTTTCATAAGCATACCACCGCCCTTGAAAGGGTTAATAAAAGTTTTGTTGAGTGAATACTAGCTTTTTCGTAACACGTTTCAATTTTAATATTCCCTTTCAAAAATCATACACGTTCTAAAACCAATAACTATTCTGCTACTGATCTATACGTAAAATGACACCTTAGTACAAGGGTAACTGCCATCTAAACAAAAATAATGTGCAAAGAACCTTGCATAAAAACATTTTACGTGTCGGAAACTTAGTAAGAGGGTAAATTTATGCTCCAGACGACTGTCTGACATAGTGATGTATCTCTGGCAATAGTCTGAGACGTGAAAGACGCTTCTGGTTTCGCGGGGGAAAAATCATAATAAAATGCTTTGGTTTGTCGTAAGGTTACGTAGATTAATATCCGAAAGTTTAGAAATAAAATGCATTGGGTGATAAAATTTCAAAAGCGTTTTCCTTTCAGTAAAAAATATCCAAAAGCCATTATTTAATGCAATAAGTTTGGGAAAAAATATTTTGGCGAATCGACAACTTATTGTAAGTTTTATTTTTTTTCACATAGAAATTAGTTTCTAAAGAGTTTTGAGACAATCATGCTGAATCTTCAACGAAATCATGCGTATTTATAACGTTTAGAATAATCTCTCACTCATATGCGATGTACGGTAATTACTTTTCAGTATTAATTTTTCGGAAAATTAATAATAATCGTCTTATAAATTCTTCAGTTAAATAAGGCGGAAATTTCTATTCAGAAACAGTGCCGAAAAAAATATGTACCGTACATCGCGTATACGTTAGAAGCCACGATATTACGCAGAAGGCCAGATGGTATACGGTGTCCGAAAATTATTGGACACAATTCAAAAATATGTAAAACAAAAACTAGATAATACCGGGTGATTATAATTAAAGTTACGATTTCAAAAATCGATAATTTTAAAACTACTGGTCAGAATGACTTGATATTTTAGCAGAACAATCGTCAGGCAATGGAATTTTGTTTGGCGAAGGAAAAAAATAGTTCCAAATTGTGCCGATAGATGGCGTTGTCAGGGTAATGTCAGGGGAAAGACCAAAAATGTATTCTTGAACCCTTTCCGGCACGGTGTAAATTTGTTTGCAAAATGATGAAATAATAGACTGACACCGGAATTTACAAACGAATCCATTAGTAAAAAGAAACTTGCTTATTTTCCGGTTCTTAATGAAAGGAAAATTTTAATTAAATATTCTTGGTGCCGTTTGTCAGTTTTAGAATTAAAATTGGGTGTCCTTTTTTGTGACCACCGCCCGTTAAAGGGTTAAACATAGGAATGATGTTGCCAAAAGAAAAAAAAATAGAGTTCAGAGATTTACTAAAAATTTATTAGCGAAAAGACAAGACTACGTGTTTACAGCGACGACAGCGAGAATGACAAAAAATGAAAAAAAAGAGCTTCATGGAACAAACACCTTACTGATTATTAAGGCATAAGTTGCTCAATATGCCCTCCGCCTTGTTCCGCTACTAATTGGAAGCGCAAAACGGTATTCTCCACAACAGATCGGAGGTTATCTGTACTAATGCAATGGGTGTGTTGTGTGATGCTTGCCTTCAAGTCGGCTAGATTCTGAATCCGCCCGCTATAAACAACATTCTTCAGGTACCCCCAAAGCCAGAAATCACACGGGTTTAAGTCGGGGGAACGTGGCGGCCACGTTGTTGGAAAATGGCGGCTTATGATCCTATCATCTCCGAAATTATCACTCAGTAGCTGCTTCACAGTAGTAGCAATGTGCGGAGGAGCGCCATCTTGCATGAATATTATGCGATCCACACACTGACGCTGTTGAAGTGCCGGAAGAACATGGTTACGCAAAAGTGCTTCATACCGCTTGCCAGTAACTGTGCAGGTAACGGGACCCGCAGGTGTGATCTCCTCGAAGAAAAATGGACCGACGATAAACGCTGCCGTTATTCCGCACCACACAGTGACCTTTTCAGACTGAAGAGGTAATGGCTGTAGCTGGGACGGATTCTCGGTCGCCCATATCCTGCAATTTTGCGTATTTACAGAACCTTGCAAATGAAAGTGGGCTTCGTCAGACCACAGAATGTTCCATGGCCATCCGTTGTCCACTTCCATCCGGGCAAGAAATTGTAGTGCAAAAGATTGACGTGCTTCCAGGTCAGCAGGTAGCAACTCCTGCACATGAGTTATCTTGTACGGATAACAGCGTAAGACGTTCCGTAGGACTTTACGCACCGTGCTGTTCGGCATATCCAGCATTCGGCCAATTCCCCTTGCACTGCTGATTCCAGCATCACTGTCAGTATATTCCTGTAATGCTGTAGCCACATCTTCCACTGCCGCAGCTGAAACTGGTTTCCTTCCTCTACCCCGTTTAACGTCAAATGAACCGGTCTCTTCGAATTTAGCAATCATTTTTTGCAGACCATTTGTTGTTATTGGACCTTTTTTTATGGATTTTAATGTCCGAAACTTCCTAATAGCTGTAAGTGCACAGTCATCGTTCTTATAAAAAAGCTTCAAGAGCAGAGCGCGATCCTTCATAGAGAATGAGTCATGATGAAGCATTCAGGCAAAGAGCTGCTGCTCTGCATTTTTATGGTTGCTATGTCTGCGGTGCGCATGTCACGTATTAGTAATTTGCATATCTTCAGACAATGTGAACCCAGACAGCGCCATCTATGGGCACATTTTGAAACTTATTTTTTTCCTTCGCCAAACAAAATTCCATTGCCTCACGATTGTTCTGCTAAAATATCAAGTCAATCTGACCAGTAGTTTTAATTAAAATTATCGATTTTTGAAATCGTAACTTTAATTATAATCACCCGGTATTTAATTAAAATTTTCCTTTCATTAAGAACCAGAAAAATAAGCAAGTTTCTTTTTACTAATGGATTTGTTTGTAAATTCCGGTGTCAGTCTATTATTACATCATTTTGTAAACAAATTTACTCCGCGCCGGAAAGGGTTCAAGAATACATTTTTGGTCTTTCCCCTGACATTACCCTGACAACGCCATCTATCGGCACAATTTGGAACTATTTTTTTCCTTCGCCAAACAAAATTCCATTACCTCACGATTGTTCTGCTAAAATATCAAGTCATTCTGACCAGTAGTTTTAAAATTATCGATTTTTGAAAACGTAACTTTAATTA
Source organism: Maratus michaelseni (assembly GCA_963931845.1). Classification (NCBI taxonomy): domain Eukaryota; kingdom Metazoa; phylum Arthropoda; class Arachnida; order Araneae; family Salticidae; genus Maratus; species Maratus michaelseni. The sequence continues at coordinate 109,382,593 of OZ007598.1, read as the reverse complement.
TAATCACCCGGTATATAAACAAAATGTGTTTACTAACTTACAATATAAGTACAAAAGTTAATACATCTCGATGTGAGATCCCTTGGTTACGTGTAGTAGCTATGTCCAAGCCATACTCGATTTCATCCCATGTATTTGAAAGCATGTGAGGAGTTATGGATGGAACAACAGCTGTGATACGCTGCTTCAGTTCCTTCAAATTAGTACAAGGCGTCTGATACATACAATCCTTCACATAATGTCACAGGAAAAAATGCAACGTGGTTAAATCTGGAGATCAGGGAAGCCAAGGAATCGGTTCATCACGATCAATTTATCTTTTGTAGAAAATTCTAGGAACAACAATGCGGAGAAAAAAGAAACTTTCGGAAACATGTTATTAATAAAAATACTTCTATTCGTAAAATGTTGAAATGATTGATTGATACCAGAATTTAGAAACAATTTTATTCGAAAATAAGTAAAGTCTTTTCTTCATGTACTTGATAAAAGGGAATTTTTCATTCCAAAATTCTGGTTCCAGTGTAGCAGTTAAGGATTAAAATTGAGTTACTTTACGTACGACACCACTGTGGTGTCGCCGGACGGCAAAGTGTTAATAAGTGACATCGAAAAACCATCACTGTTCTAAGCTTTTTCTTTGTCATAATTTCGTAATGTGTCCAATAATTGTCCGACACCCTATATTTTAATGATGTAATAAGTTATTGCTCTTATTTTATTTTCTTCTAAGCCAGAGCATTCTGATTACAATTTATGCTATGAATCCTAAACATTTTGAAACGAATACGATTTCGGCATTTTCTTTAAATTTATTATCTAGAAAATGCCCAATGTACCGTAAAAGTTATTATTCAACAAAAATCTTATTAGACTTTATTTGATCATGAAATTTCGCGGAGCTAAACAAAATTTTGTTCAATCATCAACGATCGAACAAAAATATTGTTGATCGAAGAAAATTTGGTTTTACTCAACACATTTTTGTCTTTAGATATCATGTGATAAAAATTATATTGAGTCAGTAGCATTTTTTCGATGTACGAAATCTTTTTCAAATTTAATATTTTCCAATCTTACATCTTATAAAACCAAGAACAATTTTACAGTAACACAACTTAAAAGACGTATAAATGTTAATTAAATTGGTACTTAGTGGAAAGAATTCTTCTTTCCAAGCAAAAGATATATGCTAATAACCTTGAATAAAAAAATATTTTTACGTGTCCGAAACTTAGTGAGAAAGATAAATTTTTGTTCCAGACAACTTTCTGATATAGTCATTTGTCTCTAGCAATAGTTTTGAAACGTGAAAGACGCTTCTTTTTCGTGATCTTTAGGAATGCTTCAGTTTTCTGTTTGTTGTAAGGTAACATAGATTAATGTGTGTAAGTTTAGAAATAAAGTATGCTGGGCGATAAAATTTTATAGCTGTTTTTAGTTGAGCAAATATTCTCCTAAATCCATTGTTTAATACAAGTTTGGAGAAACGAAATATTTTAAAGAGTTGGACATTTTATTATAAATTTTAGAGAATATATTTCCAAGTTTTTTTTCACTCGCCAATTAGCTCACAAAATAATTTTAAGGATAACGATTCTGGACCATAAATCATAATATTCGTTTGGGAGATGAGTTTGTCATTCGCATTACGAATATTTATTTCTTTTTTATTTCAATATTTCTCTCCCAAAATAATTGTTTTTCAAAACTTTTTTATATCTTGCCATGGAACAGAGGGACGTTTTTCTTCTTAACATTATTTTTACTTATAATTAATTTTCATGATCATTTCACGAGTTACTTCGAAATGAAATAAGGAAGATGAGGAATGCGCCGAATGACTTTTGTTTTAAACCAGCACGTTCTGAGCTGGATTGTTCGAAACAGTTTTTAAAGATTTCACTTGTAAAAGAATAAACATTCGACTCATTTCCTCTTCAAAAGTTCTTCCTGAATTGTTGTCCTGTACACTGTAAAAAAATGCTGCAGTAAAATTACTGCAGCAGAGATTCCAGGCAATGTCCACAAGAAAACGAGTTTTGCCCTAGATAAATGAGCTTTGTTCTTACATAAATGGTTTTTGCCAGTAAAAACATGAAATTTACGGAAATTGACCGTTTACCTTGAAAAAGGGGCATTTCCCGTAAAATTACGGCATCAATTCACGGAGAATGCCCGTGAATTTATATTTTTTTTACAGTGATAGACATAGAGACATAAGTGGTTGATGCTTAACAGAGTCTTCCTCCTTCTATAACATTGTAAACTAGTCGTTGGGGGCCACCGTAATACTTACCCATCATGTATATGTATAATGTAAAATATTAAAATAAAAATGTGTAAACTACTTATAAAATGCATTGATATTCAAATAAAATCGTGGCTTGATGACGTAATAAAAAGGCTCGATTACTGAATTGCTTGAAACAGGTTTTTCCTTATAACTCCAAAAATAATACTCCTATTAACTAGCGGTTTATTGCATCTGATTAAGCGTCAAATTTTCAATTAAAATATATATTTGAAGTGAAATTTGGATGAAATACAGGGTCATGAAAAATCGAAGAGTGTGGGAAATAGGATTACAAATATCTCGGCAACTAATTATCCGATCGACTTCATGTTTTATGCAAAATTTATGTTTTTTATTGTCTTTTATATTTACTCTTTAAAATAAACAATTTCGAAAGTTTTTATATACCTTTCATCAGAACGAATATTTCGAGAGTCCGAAAAAAATGTTCCGGTTAATCGAGGTTATTGAAATGAAATAGGCTTCTTCCCATTATTACATACTAAGTACATACCAAATGGCAAGTCTCTATCTCAATTTGTTCGGGAGATAGAGCGTTTACAGACACAGACACACAGACGGACGGCAAAATTTTTTTTCTAAAAATATGTTTTTCGGAATCTCCAATGTCTGAAACGTGTAAATCCGTCAATTTTTTTTTTTCGATTTTCAAAACGATTACAAGACTTACCCTATACTACGTATGATGGGTAAGTAAAAAGAGAAAACTATTTCTTGATTTAGTAAGAAATTTCGCAAAAACTATCTAATATACCCTTTAAGCTACTCGAAATTCCGAAAAGCATTCTTTTACCTTCGAAAATCTCAGATAAAAAATAAATTTCTGAAACAAACGTCTCTTTTTCTGCCCGTAATTTCCAAAAATGCCTCCGAGTGGAATATATTAGGATTGATCAAATGAAAACAGAAGAGTGGCTATGATTTGGTTTATTTTTGTATGAGAGTGGTGAGCTTTGTGTACAGGATTAGAGTGTGTATGCAAGTAAGGTAACTCCTATTGAGGAAATGAACTTTCCCTAAGCTGTCATGCAGAAGCACGTGATATGCTCTGGCGATCGGCCAAATGTTTCGTACGTCAGGCAATCGGTTGTTTTTAGTCATCTGCGTCTGCGCAATGTGAATAAAAAAGAACAACCAAATGTTATTATGTATTTAGTGATAGAAGAAGTTGAATTTCTTGAAGCGTATCGACGAATGAAGGCAGTGTACGGAGAACATTGACTCGTGTGCAGGGCATACACAAGCACTTCCGCAAGGGAAACTGGTGAAGTTTCGTTGGACAGTCTTAGAATACCCACCGTATAGCCCGGATCATTCGGTATGTGACTATCGACTCTTTTGTCCGCTGAAAAATGCATTGAAGGGTCGCCGTTTCTACTCGGGCAGTGAAATCATGGACAATGTTCGAAACTGGTTCCAAATTTCGGCCAAAGGACTTCTATGAGCAAGGTATTCACCATTTGGTGAATCAGTGGGACATGTGCTTGTGTATATTTGGAGATTGTGTTTGAAATAAACCATGCCATTCTGTGGCTGCTGTTCCGTTTTCATTTGATCCATCCTAATATCAATCATTTTTGTCAACCTTGTACCAATAATAAATATTGGTTTTTAGATGCTATCCTTGCAGTACACATTTTCGTGTTCAACACACATGTTCAACATACAAACATGCTATGTCAACAACGTAAAATGAACATTATTTTGCTACTCTTGCATGTATAAATTTCATTAAGCAGCTGAAAATGTTTACTTGAGATTTGATAACATCCTACAAATCGAAATTTAATCGATATTTTTTCTGATTAATACACTGTAAAACTTCTCGGAAGCGTTTACGAAAACTACGGACAGCGAAAATATTTTTTTGTTTCAGAAATTCTTTTTCAAATCTCGTAAAATATATTGGTTTCTGAGTTTTTCTGAAGATAGAGGAACGTTTTTCTAAATTGTGAGTAACTTGGAAGAAGTTATATTATTTTTCGTGAACTTCTTTTACTAGATCATTTTCCTTTTTTTACTGTGTATAGACAAAACTGCTCTACGTCAAAATTGCTCCTTCCTTGAATCAGAAATACAAATTCAACTTATACAGGAGGTATTTTTTATAAAAGAAGAAACAACATATTATTAAAATATTGAGTTTTTTTTTATTATTATTTATTAGATATAATTTTAGTAATTATTTATTTATTTTGCTGATTTTTACTTATTTACAAGCTACATGTCAGACACATTTAAAACTAGTCGTTGGGGGCCACCGTAATACTTACCCATCATGGATATGCATAATGTAAAATATTAAAATGAAAATGTGTAAACTACTTATAAAATGCATTGCAATTCAAATAAAATCGAGGCTTGATGACGTCACAAACTTTAAAGGCTCGATTACTGAATTGCTTGAAAGAGGTTTTTCCTTATAACTCCAAAAACAATAATCCTATTAACTAGCGGTTTATTGCATCTGATTAAGCGTCAAATTTCCAATTAAAATATATCTTTAAAGTGAAATTTGGATGAAATACAGGGTCATAAAAATCGAAGAGTGTGGAAAACAGGAGTCCAATTATTTCGGCAACTAATTATCCGATCGACTTCATGCTTTATGTAAAATTTATGTTTTTTTATTGTCTTTTATATTCATTTCTTAAAATAAACAATTTCGAAACATTTATATACCTTTTATCAGAACGAATATTTCGAGAGTCCGAAAAAAATAGTTCCGGTTAATCGAGGTTATTGAAATGAAATAGGCTTCTTCCCATTATTACATACTAAGTACATGCCAAATTGCAAGTCTCTATCTCAATTTTTTCGGGAGATAGAGCGTTTACAGACACACAGACACACACACAGACACACAGACACACAGACGGACGGCAAAAATTTTTTTCTAAAAATATGTTTTTCGGAATCTCCAGTGTCTGAAACGTGTAAATCCTTAAAAAAAAATTTCGATTTTCAAAACTATTACAAGACTTATGACATATAATAATTATGACATATAATAATGATTTATGACATTTTTGTTTCACTCCTTTGAAAAAGAAGTTCGAATTTGAAAAAAAAAAAAAAAAAAACAAGAAACCTGCCATTATTATTGTCTTGTATGTTGAGATACTTGTACAGAAAAGTTGTTCCTACATTTGCCTATAGAGGTTCTGGTGTAAATCACTTCCTCTTCGGCTGAGGCGGTTGACCTATTTTAAAGATAGGGCAACAGGACTATTTTACAAAAAAGCAGGAATTATTTCCAAACCGTTGATACTTTCCCGCCATAACAGCATGAATTTCTATTTCGAAAACATCTGTATTTTTGTATTATAATGAAATTTACTGCTTTAGTATGCGTGTTTTAAATTTAAGTTCTCTTATAGCTTAAACACCAAAATAATGAATGGAATATCATTATTAGCAAAGATTGAACAAATGTACAGAGAAGTTGTTAGTGATATAAACATATATTATTAAAATATCTGAATATCGAAAATATCAACAAAAATAAAAACCACTTTAGATTGTTTGCAACAATTGTAAAATTACTTGTTTGTCTTTTTAACTTAGAAACATATCATAAAATATAGAACGCAGAAACCTGATAACAATAATAATAATAATAAAATATTAAATAACGTTTTTTTTTCCTTATAACGATAAAACTTTTTCGTTTTTGTTTGAATATAGTAGTTTGATTTCAAAATTATAAAAATATGCTTACAGTTACTACAACTTTAAATGTTTACAATAGTCTTTATAATTTTCTTTTCAGTTTATATGTAAAAAAGAGAAAACAAAATCTTATTCAGCTTGATTTTTGAATTGTGTTTTGACAATATGTATTTCTACAAATCAACATATAAAATATGTAATAAAAAATTAATAAGAATAAAATTATAAAATACTAAACTATTACCTTGTGATGACAGGTGTATTTCATTCATTGCCGAAAAACCATATCGAATCACACCTGTAAAATAAGAAATAAAAATATTAGAAATCCTTCCGTATTTTGTAACATTATTTGTTGCAGAAATTAAAACTTTTATACATCTTAAGAAAAAAAACAAATATATATATATATAGGTAACATTTAAAAAATTTTCTTCAGATACATTTAAATTACAACAACAACGATAATAATAATAATATATATATATTTTTTAATTTAAGGAGGGTAGCTTCTGCCCTTATATATTTGGGGCAGACAAGCGGATGTGCAAACAAGACAGAGAAGAGTATTAAATAAATTTATTGGATGTAATCAAGGTGTTACATACAATATTGTATAACCTAATTCAAACTAAATTTGAATTAAAGCTCCAACTAATTACTAAATTAATATTACATTTTATTATAAGAATAATCATTAGAAAGATAAAATTACTTTATTTCTATCATAAATTGATGCATAATAATTCCCAGAAACCAGTGAGAGTTAATGAAATATATAATCAACAAATATTAGCCATTTTTTAAATCATTAGTGACTCTCACTGGGCGAAGAAACGTTCTCAAGCTAATGTTAAGTCTATGGGGAGTTTCTTGGCAGATTTCTCGCTCGCATTTTAATATTTTTAAACGTTTTTTTTTTTTCATAGGATAGCTGAGGTCGATCTTTAACGTAGTTAGTTTTTATTATTTAAATTTTGGTTACAGTTTTTTTTATAAGCAGACATTTTCAATTTTGGAACCGGTTCTAAAAGTGTGAGTCCCTAAAAAAAAAAAAAAAAAAAAAAAAAAAAAAAAAAAAAAACTGGAGCCAAAATTGAAAAAGTAAAAACTAACAACGTTAGAGATAGATCTCAGTTATCCTATGCAAAAAAACATTTTAAAATATTAAAATACGAGCGAGAGAATCTGTAAAGAACCTTCCCATAGACTTAACATTAGCGTTTGAGTTTCTTTGGATGACTAGAGTAGGCTTTTAACCATAGGGTAGTCTTAGGTGTCTTTTCCTATTTTTAACGAAAAAATGTAAATTTTTTTATAAGTATAGAAATAAACAAAATTACAATTCTCTAGAAATACCTCAAATTAAAAAAATGGAGATATATATATATATTTTTTTTTACTTTGAATAGTCTATGTGATATAAATATATTCTAATCAAAATACATATTTCAACATTAGTTCTAAATGGAAGTTTTTCAGAACTTTAAGATAAGTTTAAATTAACAGAGTTCGCATCATTATCACGAATCCACTGTATTTAACTACAGGAAAGATAGATTACTTTTGAAATAAAAACGTCAAATGAAAATACATCAATATTTTATATTCGTAATTTTAATTATGTTTTAGTAATAACAACAAAAAAATATTCACTAGACAATTTCAAGGAAGTTATGTACTTTCAATAATGCCACGTTCCTGACACGTTTTAGCATCTGTTTTGAAAAAGAAATAACAGCCAAAAAATCTTAACACACAAACAGGTCGACTGTCATTCTTTGAAGAGGTCTAGATGTATTGTCGTGACATTTGCCAGAAGTTTTAAATAGACTACCTCTTCTTAGAACAATCATTTGAAATACGTATTCATTTTGCATGATTGCATCATTTTGATAGCCTTAACTATTATTTTAAACTATTTATCGTACTTCATATTATCGAAGCGTACTTTCTACGATTCCTATTAAAATAAGTACAGTATTTAAAATACAATAGTTATATAATATTTTCTACATTTGTACCTGGAATTTCTACTTTTAGTTTTGAAAACAAAACTATAAACAAAAGACATTTTCAAATTGCGCGCAAAAAGTAATTTATTTCTGTTTTTTTTTCATTTTACTTACCCATCATACGTAGTATACGGTAAGTCTTGTAATCGCTTTGAAATTCTAAAAAAAAATTTTGACGGATTTACACGTTTCAGACACTGGAGATTCCGAAAAACATAGTTTTAGAAAAAAACTGTTGCCGTCCGTCTGTGCGTGTGTGTGTCTGTAAACGCTCTATCTCCCGAAAAAATTGAGATAGAGACTTGAAATTTGGTATGTACTTAGCATGTAATAATGGGAAGAAGCCTATTGAATTTCAGTAACCTCGATTAGCCGGAACTATTTTTTTCGGACTCTCGAAATATTCGTTCTGATAAAAGGTATACAAAAAAATTTGAAATTGTTTATTTTAAGAAATGAATATAAAAGACAATAAAAAAACATAAATTTTGCATAAAGCATGAAGTTGATCGGATAATGAGTTGCCGAGATATTCGTAATCCTATTTTCCACACTCTTCGATTTTTGATGACCCTGTATTTCATCCAAATTTCAATTCAAAGATATATTTTAATTGGAAATGAGACGCTTAATCAGATGCAATAAACCGCTAGTTAATAGGATTATTGTTTTTGGAGTTATAAGGATGTTTCTTTCAAGCAATTCAGTAATCGAGCCTTTTAAGTTTATGACGTCATCAAGCCACGATTTTATTCGAATGACATTGCGTTGTATAAGTAGTTTACACGCTTTTTATTTTCATATTTTACATTATGCATATCCATGATGGGTAAGTATTACGGTGGCCCCCAACGACTAATTTTTAAGTGTTCTAAGATTTGACATTCTTATTTTGAAAATTATATAAACAGAATGCACATGAACATACATATGAACACTCATATTACAACTGAAATAACCACATAATACACACTTCATTTTCAATACCAAACCTGCCATACTAAATCCCAGTAACATATATCAATTTCAAGTCAATCCGGGTATATTTACGCGAGTTAGAGCACGGACAGACGACAGACAGAGGGCAAACAGACAGACAAACCGAATTCATAATCACTTTTCAACAATATTGGAAAGTGAAGAAAGAACCTGGAGTGACTGACTTTCTGAACGCTGGTTTTCAAAAGAGTCCAGAAAGCAATATATGTAAATTAAATATACAGCTTGTCTCAAAAACATTGACCTCTGCTTTTATTCCTTAAATATTGATAATAGAGGTGGTACGTAAAAGAGGGTACAGAATTTTATGAAATCGATTAAAATATTCATGGGATTAAATTTGAAGAAATACAAAAATTAAATTTTTATATGACTCCCGTACAAAAATTTTTCCAATGAGTAAAATGCATCAATAAAGTAATTTACAAATTTTCAGCATTTTATCTCAAAAAGTTTCAGAGATATGAAAATACTAAATGCTGACTTAAACCATTTAAGAAAATATTAGGTCTTTAACACATTCGCTGCCAACTACGAGTATACTCGTAGTGCTATCTAGGTTTCGTCAATCTAAAATTAGTTATTCGCACCGGAAATTTCAAAAGAAGATTTTTTATTTTTTGTAATCACGAAATGTCTGTAATAAAACAAAGTACATATTTCTGTTATTATTTTCTGGTATGAATTTGAACTTTCTAAATAAAATGAAAATTCCGGTATTTTTAGCTTGGCAGCGAACGTGTTAAGGATCAAATGTCGAGGTCAATGTTTTTGGGATACCCGGTATATGCGTGTGTAAATTTCTGACACAATGGAATTGGTTACAAAAGTATATATAACTTAAAAAAAAAAAAAAAAAAAAAAAAAAAAAAAAAAAAAAAAAAAAAAAATTCCATATTTCATTGTTACCAATGCGAATTACAATATATAACTATTCGTTTTCTGCAAATAGGGTGTTTTAAAGGAAGTTCTTATTTATTATATATGTATAGTTATCAATTTCGCGATGTTCCTTTTGAATCCCGGAGCAATTTTAATTTATTTTAATTTTCAAAACAATTGACCAGGATTTAAGTATAAATAATTAATAAACAATATAATTACGTTATCTAAAACAACTGATATTGCGAAGCCATCAAGAAAATATTTAACAAGGAAGTTTTTTGTTTTAATGACAACGTGTTAGTGTTATTTTCTCGGTAGTCAGTAATTTTGCGCGTTCTAAAGCAATATAAATAATCAATTCTACTTTCGGAACAAAAGATAGGTAAGATATTTGCTTACCTCCATTTTTCAGCAATCGTCCTCACTCCTCAATTTGCCGCGTAGTATGGTCCGCCAGAATCACGAATTAATCCATTAAGAAAATGAAGTATCCATTATATGGAATTTTCCATTGTAAGTTGTAAACACTCTAGTTTTAATCCTGTGTGATTCACTATGTGAATTTCAAATATTAAAATATTGTTAATTAATAAAACATAATACATTATACTATTAAATTATTTAATTTACATAGTTTACATTTAATAGTTACATAAAATTTAGTTTTAAACATTATTTCAATTTAAGTTTAAGGGAGAACGACATTACATGTCCGTTTCCATCGCGAGTTAAAAGGAATCTATTAAAGTTCTATAAAGCAGAGATGCAACAGTCTTAGTCCTTATCAAGTGACATCATTTTTAAGTTCTTTCATTGGATGGTAATGACGTAAAGTCAATTTACGTCACTAATACGTATTTTAGTCTTTCACTTCCTTGTTCAGATCACGTGTTGTAAAAACCTCTTCATATTGCATCAGGCAATTTCATTTCCTGTTTGAAATTCTAGATAATTACTTTTTATCGGGATGAGTTTTAAACGATGTAAATAAACTGTCATAGAAATTAATTCCGGATATTAATCTTTTGATATATTACCAACAATCTCCTCCTTAATCTCTGGAATTTGATTTCTTAAGTTTAAGTTATTTCTGTGAACTTCGAAGATAGGCTTGGGAGTGGGCTTCGTTAGGATGTCCGCTACCATGTTTTTAGATTGACAATACTTTAGATTGATTGTACCACTGTCCTTTAGGTGTTTAATGGAATGATACCTAATATCAATGTGTTTCGTGCGACGGGTGTATTTTCCTGATTCGATCATTTTTATGCAGGACTGGTTGTCCTCATGCATAGTTATGGGTAATGTCTGTTCTAAGTCAAATTCTTGTAAGAGTCTAATTAACCATAAAATTTCTTGTGTCGCAATTGCTGCTGAAATGTACTCAGCTTCAGCACTTGACATGGCTATGCATGATTGCTTTTTGCTAATCCATAAAATTGGGTTTTTCCCTAATAAAAATAGGTTTCCGCTGGTGGACTTTCTAGTTTGTATGTCTCCAGCCCAGTTTGAGTCACAGTATACTTCAAGTATTGGTTGCTGTGTTGCATTTATTTCTAATTTAAAGTTTTTGAATTGGTGATTTAAATAGGATTGTGTGATTTAAATAGGAAATCACTCTTTTAGTTGCCTTCCAATCCTTCTGTGAAGGGGTTTCGTTTTTTCTACTTAGGATGTTAACGGCAGCTGAAATATCTGGTCTTGTGACAGTTGAGATATACAAAAGAGCGCCAATTGCCTTTCTATAATCGATGTTGTTTGGCAATGGTATTTCTTCGTTATCAAAATTTAAATAGCCTGTTTCCATGGGCGTTTTGTAAGGTTTCGCATCCTCTAATTTAAATTTTCTAACTAATTCTTCAATTTTACTTTTTTGATTCAGTTTATATCCTTCGTTTGTTTTTACACTTTTAATCCCTAGGTAGTAGTTTAATTGACCTAAATCCTTTAGTTCATATTCAATCTTAAGTTTTTGTATAATTTCTTTAATTTCATTTTCTTTTGCTGATATTAATAAATCGTCTACATAGACGATAATATATGCTTTACTGTTTTTAGTATTACGTATGAATAAACACGTGTCTGAAGTTGATGGTTTGAAATTTAACTTTTCTAACGATTCTGAAATTTTTGCGTGCCAGGCTCTAGCTGCCTGTTTTAAGCCGTATATAGCCTTATTTAATTTGCACACTTTGTTTTCATTATTAGGTTTGACATAGCCTTCCGGCTGAGTGATGTATATATCCTCATCTAAATTTCCATACAAAAATGCTGTTTTAATGTCAACGTGGTTTATGTTTAGTTTATGATAGGCGGCTGCTGCTAAAAATGTTCTAATTGTAGTATGTGAAACCACTGGAGCAAAAGTTTCGTAATAATCAATGCCAAAATTTTGAGAATAGCCTTTTGACACTAAACGCGCTTTATATTTTTGTATTTTTCCTTTATCATCTAATTTTGTTTTGAAGAGCCATTTCGAACCTATTATTTTTGTATTTGGCGGGGGGTCAACTAATGTCCAAGTTTTATTTTGGTTGTGAGATTCTATCTCCTCCTGTGTCGCTTTGATCCAGTTTTCTTTTTCTACTGGGTTGTCTATGTTTATTATTTCCTGCCAATTTTTCGGTTCGTTAATATTTACATCTTTAACCAAATAAATTAGTCTATCTGGGGGAACCCCTTTATTTACTCTATCTGATCTTCTCGGTTCGGTTTGATTTAGTTCAGATTCATTCTGAGTATCATTTTCATTTGAAATTTCGATTTTTATCAGATTTGGGTTTTCTGACTTTTCGTTTTCGGCATTAGTGTTTTCATCTAAATTTAGTTCTAGCCGTTTTTCTTTATTTGAATTTATCAGATAGTTTTCTAAGAACTTCACCAATCTGGCTATAGTGATATCTTTGCCGCTCGTATAGATACGATATCCTTTGGAATAATTATCGTATCCCACGAAGATCCCTTCTACTGCTTTATTATCTAATTTCTGTCTTTTTTGCTTGTTAATATATGCATAAGCTTTGCAGCCAAAGACTCTTAAATATTTTAGATTTGGTCTTCTGTTTGACCATAACTCATATGGAGTTTTTTCGTTGGCTTTAGTCGGCAGTCGATTTTGTAGGTGATTTGCGGTGCATATCGCCTCTCCCCAGAAATGTAATGGTAAATTAGAGTCACTTAGCATTGTTCTTGTCATTTCAATTAGATATCTATTCTTTCGTTCAGCAATACCATTCTGGCTCGGAGAATATGGTACTGTTTGTTAGCTGTCGCTTAATTCCATTTTCTTTTAGAAAATTATCAATATTAGAATTTTTAAATTCTTTACCATTATCTGTTCTGAGTTCTGTAGGCTTTTTGCCAAACTTATTGTTGACCAAAGCAACATATTCCTTTAATTTTTCAAATACCTCACTTTTATTTTGTAGTAGATAAATTATAGTAAATATAGAGTAATCGTCTATGAAGGTTAAAAAGTAATTTTTCCCACCTATGGTTGGAGTTTGAATAGGACCACATACGTCTGAGTGCACTAATTGCAGAATTTTATTTGCTCTAAATTCCGTTTTCTTTGGGTAAGGTGCGTCAGTTAATTTTGCTTTAATGCAAGGCTCACATTCGGTACTATGGGAACAATTATTTATGTTAATTCCTTTGTCATTATTTCTTTAATCGACGCGACATTTTTATGCCCTAATCTTCTATGCCATAATTCTATGCAGTTTTTATTTTTGCAATTAGTTATCATGTTTACGAAATTTTCATCTGTGGTTATGTTTGTTTGCTGAATTTCGTATAAATTATTTTTTCTTGTCCCTTCTAAGCGAATTGATCCTTCATATTCTAGAAAACATTGATTATTTTCAAATGTTAATGTGCATCCATTTTTCGTAGCTTTAGCTACCGAAAATAAATTAGTTTCAATTTCCGGTACTAGTAGAACATCTTTTAATGTTATTTCATGTGTTCTACCGTCGGATATTATTGTGGTAATATTTACATTACCTGAACCATAAGATTTTAATTTATTGCCGTTGGCAATTACGACGTTGGTATGTTCTTTATTTGTAAATTCAGAAAATAAATTTTCATTATTTGAAATATGGGAGGATGAGCCAGAATCTATAATCCATGCGTTATTTTGCGATTTGTTAGTTAAAAATGCGCAATTTTTCTTTTCTTCGGTTCCGAAATAAGCTGTGCTTTTATTTTTCGGTTTATTTGAGTCCGCGCTTTTTAATCTGCTTTCATCTTTTTGAAAGACTAATGAAGAAGAAAAATGTTTTTTGTTGTTTTGTTTAAAGTTAGTTGATTTACTTCTGTTATTCCAGCAATTAACTGTGTTGTGGTTCTTCATTCTACAAATCGTGCAGTATTTTTCTTCTTTTTTAAAACCTGTGGTTTTGAATTTTCTTTCGGCTCTAAAAGCTTTGTTCGAATTATCACTGTTATTAGAATGCTCGTTTCTTTTATTGTATTCATCTGTTAATTTGCTCTTTATAAATTCTGGAGTTAATTCGTCTTCCTGTCTGGCTTCTAATGCGGTTATGAGGGTGTCGTATGAAGGAGGTAAAGAGCAGAGCAATAATGCTGAAATACGATTTGCTTTAATTTCTTCGCCTATGGCTGATAACTTATCGATAATTTCTAAGATTTTGGTAATATGATTAATCATATTTCCTCCTTCAGATAATTTCGTTCCATAAAGTCTCCTAAGGAGAAAGAGTTTACTGGAGAGATTCGATCTCTCATGGATTCTTTTTAGCGTATTCCATGTGTCCCGTGCATTTTGTAAATGCTTAATATGGATAATTTGATTATCCTCAATACTTAAATTTATCAAGGCTCTTGCCTTTCTATCTTTCTTCGACCATTCCGGGGTTATTGAATTAGGTGGGTCGTCTGTGACAACTTCAAAGAGCTCTTCTCTTATCAACCACCTTGAATTTCCAGTTTGCTTTATTACTGGAATTTAATTTTTCAATCATACTTCCTTCTTTGAAGGTTGCCATTTTTCTAATTTAGAATATATATCTAAAATTAGTTTATTTTCTTTTAAGTATTCTAGGATTCTAGGACACTATTTTTTATTTTTATTTTTACCTTTTATATACTTTAGAATATTTTCGCGTCTCATAATCTTTGTT
The DNA here is from genome assembly GCA_963931845.1 of Maratus michaelseni. Taxonomy (NCBI): domain Eukaryota; kingdom Metazoa; phylum Arthropoda; class Arachnida; order Araneae; family Salticidae; genus Maratus; species Maratus michaelseni. The sequence goes on along the minus strand of OZ007598.1, from coordinate 109,367,558 downwards.
AGTGTTATTTTCTCGGTAGTCAGTAATTTTGCGCGTTCTAAAGCAATATAAAAAATCAATTCTACTTTCAGAACAAAAGATAGGTAAGATATTTGCTTACCTCCATTTTTCAGCAATCGTCCTCACTCCTCAATTTGCCGCGTAGTATGGTCCGCCAGAATCACGAATTAATCCATTAAGAAAATGAAGTATCCATTATATGGAATTTTCCATTGTAAGTTGTAAACACTCTAGTTTTAATCCTGTGTGATTCACTATGTGAATTTCAAATATTAGAATATTGTTAATTAATAAAACATAATACATTATACTATTAAATTATTTAATTTACATAGTTTACATTTAATAGTTACATAAAATTTAGTTTTAAACATTATTTCAATTTAAGTTTAAGGGAGAACGACATTACATGTCCGTTTCCATCGCGAGTTAAAAGGAATCTATTAAAGTTCTATAAAGCAGAGATGCAACAGTCTTAGTCCTTATCAAGTGACATCATTTTTAAGTTCTTTCATTGGATGGTAATGACGTAAAGTCAATTTACGTCACTAATACGTATTTTAGTCTTTCACTTCCTTGTTCAGATCACGTGTTGTAAAAACCTCTTCATACTGCATCAGGCAATTTCATTTCCTGTTTGAAATTCTAGATAATTACTTTTTATCGGGATGAGTTTTAAACGATGTAAATAAACTGTCATAGAAATTAATTCCGGATATTAATCTTTTGATATATTACCAACACAACGCATACTCATACGCATGACAAGAAACAGAAAAGATTCTTTAGTAACACGAATACGATCAAATTATTTTTCTGAAAACATTATCAACGCATAGTCCAGTAGAAATAGCACAAAAAAGGGCCTTGCCTTACAAAAATTCGGGTAGTTCTGATTTTTGGGTATGCTGTAAAGGTTGACCCTCTAATAAAAAAACCAAGTTTTCGACCTTCTAGATCTTGTGCGTTTTTCACAATATTGAAAAAACCAATATTTTTCGGCACTTTTTTCGACTTTTCTTAAATAACTCAATTTAAATACTCAATAGTGCATTTTACAGAAAAAGCACTTTTACCGCTTTGTAGAGCATAAAATTCTCTACAAAATGCAGTATTCAGGTTTGTAAACTGTCCAAATAGGGGGTAAGATACGGAACCGGGAAAATAGGGCAAAATTTGCAAAAAAATGCAAAAACCCATTAAAGACGTTAGTTTTTGCTTAATAACCTACTTTTAGTACGTTTTAGAGAAAAAAGCACTTTCACCATTTTATCGAGCATAAAATTCTCTACAACATGCAGTATTCATGTTTGTAAATTGCTCAAATAGGGGGTAAGATACGGAGCCGGGAAAAGGGTTAAATTTGGAAAAAATGTAAAAAACCACAAATGACATTAGTTTTTGCTTAATAACCCACTTTTAGTGCATTTTAGAAACAAAATTGTCATAATCAACTTTTTAGAGCATGAGATAGTCGATAGTTTCATTTATTATAAGGTGACCCTCTAATAAAAATACCAAGTTTTCGATCTTCTAGACCTTGTGCGTTTTTCACAATATTGAAAAAAAACAATATTTTTCGACACTTTTTTTTTCTTAAATAACTCAATTTTAGTGCATTTTACAGAAAAAGCACTTTTACTATTTTGTAGAGCATACATTTCTCTACAACATGCAGCATTCAGATTTTTAAATTGTCCAAATAGGGGGTAAGATACGGAACCGGGAAAATAGGGTAAAATTTGCAAAAATCCACTAAAGACGTTAGTTTTTGCTTAATAACCTACTTTTAGTGCATTTTAGAGACAAAAGTGTCAATATAAAGTTTGTAAAGCATGAAGTAGTGTATAAGTTTCATTTATTAGATCATTAAATGTCTATAATAGACTCTAAAAATCAGAATAATACAATTTATGGTTAAAACAAAAAAATACCGCCTGACAAGTCATTAATTTAAAAACGAGCTTTTATTTTTGATATTGATTAAACGATGCAATTAATTAATTATAATATGTACAATAATAGGTAACTGTTGAATAGTTGAGGTGGGGGGGCGAAGTTAACCAAAAAACCTAGTCGGTAGACATAGGTGCAGGGCCAAGAATTCAAAGTCGAAAGTAAAATTAATAGCTGGGAATAATGTAAAAAAATAGTTGAAAAATAAATAAGTTATAATTTAACCCTATTTTCCCGGCTCCGTATCTTACCCCCTATTTGGACAATTTACAAACACGAATACTGCATGTTGTAGAGAATTTTATGCTCTACAAAATGGTGAAAGTGCTTTTGTCTCTAAAAGGCACTAAAAGTAGGTTATTAAGAAAAAACTAACGTCATTTGTGGATTTTTACATTTTTTCAAAATTTAGCCCTATTTTCCCGGTTCCGTATCTTACCCCCTATTTGGACAATTTACAAATATCAATACTGCATGTTCTAGAAAATTTTATATTCTACAAAACGTTGACAGTGCTTTTGTCTCTAAAATGCACCAAAAGTAGGTTATTAAGCAAAAACTAACGTCATTTGTGGATTTTTACATTTTTTTCAAATTTAACCCTATATTCCCGGCTTCATATCTTACCCCCTATTTGGACAATTTACAAACATGGATACTGCATGTTGTAGAGACTTTTATGCTCTACAAAATGATGAAAGTGCTTTTGTCTCTAAAACGCACTAAAAGTAGGTTATTAAGCAAAAACTAACGTCTTTAGTGGATTTTTTCAAATTTTACCCTATTTTTCCGGTTTCGTATCTTACCCCCTATTTGGACAATTTAAAAATCTGAATACTGCATGTTGTAGAGAATTATATGCTCTACAAAATAGTGAAAGTGTTTTTTTTTGTAAAATATACTAAAATTGAGTTATTTAAGGAAAATAAAAAAAAAGTGTCGAAAAATATTGTTTTTTTCAATATTGTGAAAAACGCACAAGGTCTAGAAGATCGAAAACTTGGTTTTTTTTTATTAGAGGGTCAACCTATAATAAATGAAACTATCGACTATCTCATGCTCTAAAAAGTTGATTATGACAATTTTGTTTCTAAAACGTACTAACAGCAGGTTATTAAGCAAAAACTAACGTCATTTGTAGATTTTTACATTTTTTCCAAATTTAACCCTATTTTCCCGGCTTCGTATTTTACCCCTATTTGGAAAATTTACAAACATGAATACTGCATGTTGTAGAGAATTTTATGCTCTACAAAATGGTGAAAGTGCTTTTGTCTCTAAGACACACTAAAAGTAGGTTATTAAGCAAAAACTAGCGTCTTTAATGGATTTTTGCATTTTTTGCAAATTTTGCCCTATTTTCCCGGCTCCGTATCTTATCCCCTATTTACAATTAATACAATTTACAAACCTGAATATTGCATTTTGTAGAGAATTTTATGCTCTACAAAATGGTAACAGTGTTTGTTTTGTAAAATGCACTAAAATTGAGTTATTTAAGAAAAATCGAAAAAAGTGCCGAAAAATATTGGTTTTTTCAATATTGTAAAAAACGCACAAGGTCTAGAAGGTCGAAAACTTGGTTTTTTTTTATTAGAGGGTCAACCTTTACAACATACTCAAAAATCAGAACTACCCGAATTTTTGTAAGGTAAAATGCTACTTCTACTGGACTAGCAAGAAGATTTAGAGATGAAAAGAGAAATAGAAAAAGTTAATACTTCCGGACTATACACGAAAAAAGAAAATGAGATTTCAATAAGATGTTAAAAAATCAAATGTAATAATATGAATGTAGTAGAATAAATATCTAAAATTATTTGCCTATAATGTATGATCACATAAGTTCAAAACACCAAGCATTGTAGATTCCAAACTGTGTTAAAAACAGCAGTTACAGATCTATGCGAATGTTGGCTGAAATAATTATAAAATCAAAAGAAAAATTAGAATAGTTATGAAAATATTACTTTTGCATTTAAAAAAAAAATTATTTACAAAATTTGCATAAAATCCTCAGAAATGCAATATTTTACAAATGAATTTCTAAAACAAAACATTTTGGAGAATTCAGAGGGATACCACAGTGTTCAATATGAATCCCCCGAAAGAGGAATTCTTAATAGTTTAATATTGTTTAATAATTGCTCTAGGTAAGATGTCTAATTCGATAAAAATTACAGTTTTTATACGAGAAAAAATCTTGATCTTCATTTTAATCGTAATATAATTTATAAATACTTACGTAAGTTGTTTAAACTTAAAAAAACTAGTCGATCCCGCGCAGAGCATCTGCGCTCTAGTGTCTACTCTTTTAAATATAAGCATATTAGAATACGAATTTCAGCATTATATGTATAAATACTACGCATAAAAACTTCTTCACTTAGGACTGGGTACTTTGAAATTAAAAAATATATACACATCGTAAGATACGGACGCCATATAGAAATATGAAAACAGAGGTACTTTTTCAGCATCATGCATATAAAAACCTTTGTATGCACACAATAGTTATTGGATACTCTTTAAAATTAAAAAAGTGTATACATATTATATTGAAAGTATCTACACCATTCGCAATTATCAAAATATTTTTATCTTTTTTTTTTTTTCAGTATCGAAAATTTCTTTATGCACACAATCGTAAATTTCTAAGCTCACATATACTACAGTTATTGAATCAAAAGATCTAACTCTTGAAAGACCAACATACAACTTACCATTAGCTAAAAACTGGATTTGACAAATCTAAGCAATTTCTTTCAAAAGTTTGACCCTGGGATTTATTTATAATAATTGAAAAAGCTAATCGGATACTAAATTGTATACGCTTAAATGTAAAAGGCATATTCTCTGATGGAATAAGTGGTATTCGAGGGGTAAGAAAAGTTTCATTAATATTGAAATCAATTTATTTTGCTGCAATATCATTATTCTGTAAGTTACTAACTATAAGTCTTGCACAGACCTTTAGAAGGTACTAAATTTCTTGATAACATTATGATGGCCCCTGGCCTTCATTTCAGTTTATGAGGTGGCATTCCAATTGGTGTTAAACTGTTTAAAAATTCTCCAGTATATGCAAGTTGATCTTGTGGATCATAATTTATGATCATGTCAATGCTTTCATAAACCCTTTCCGTTCATAGCATACATTGTAAAACACGATTTTTAAATTCAAGTGACAAATTATTTGTCGCTGTTAGTATGGCTCTTCCTTTAAGGTTTTGAGGTGTCACTGTCCTAAAACCGATGTCACTGAAAAGTTGATGCACTGGAACTGAATCATATATATCTGGATAGCAAATTGGGGGCAACTTAATAGTTTCCCCACCCTCTTTGACATTCGCCAAACTGTAACAGCCACCTTGCTAACTCTCTCTCTGTTTTAAGGGTACATATATTTTCTGTAAGTTTCAAAATTTAAAATTTAGAACGAAGTCTATGCATCTTTATGCAACGCTAAACTGTTAGCGATCTTGAATCTCTAAAACTGAGAGGTAGGACATGGCGGAAATCTTCACTCTATAGGATTATTTTACTCATTTATTATTATCGATTGTATATTATAAATCACAAATATGTGCATCAGTAACATTGACGCCATAAAGATGCGGACAACAATGAGGTTAAATTGCATAAGGTAAACAATGGAGCTAATGTTTAAATTGGTAACAAAATGGCGCGTTTTTTGGTTTGACTTCGCACTTTATTTTCTTTCCTTTTTAGAAAGTAGCTAGTTTTTTGCAAAAAGTAAGAAAAAATACAGCCCCATATTTACAATAATCGCATTTTCGATGCAGAAAATTTTTCTACATAATGTGTGATGAGTTTTAAATCGATACCTCAAATACTTTTCTTAATATTTGCAAATTAGTGAAAACAAAACATTTGTTGCCACCGGCAAAAAAGAAATAATCGCGATTTCTGTGCCACGTACGATAGCCTAATATATATATAGATGTTCTATTTTCGAAAGTCTATAATTTTCTAATTTCACTTTTTAATACTTAAAACACAGTAAGAATAATTAAATGTAAACTAAATAAAATTACATTGATCAATTTAAGAATCAGAAAAAATAATTTAATGATCATGAAATTCTTTGAAAATAGAAGTCAATTATCCATGAAAATCATTATCTTACTTATTTATATATTTATTTTTTTATCAACAACGTTAGTGGCAGTTTTTTTTCTGATAACAAAAAATAAAATTGAACACGGAAATAAAAGAAGAACAGGCAATTTCTTAAGAAAGCGTGATAAAAAATAAATTACAAAGAAATTTCCAAGATATAACTTAGGAAGAGTAATGTCTTAAAAAAACACCATTAACGCGTAAAAAAGTCAAAATTTCAATTTTCACATAAATTGAAAGCAATTTTAGCTCTGACGAATATGATAACAAATTTATGTTTCAGTACTTTATTAGTTCAAAAAATATCCCATAAATAACAAACACATACGTTTCAATGTAATAAAAAAAATTAATATTTTTATCTCGGGAAACAAATTATGATATTATTATTATAAAGTATGGCCCGCAGGATAGCTTCACAACATTTGCATTTAAGCATGTGGATTTTTCATAATGCTTACTTATAAATGCAGTATTTGTTCTGTAATAGGAAATTGGGGAAGTTTTACAGAGACTATAAAAATGTTAAGCCCGAATCCGCTTGAAATATTCTAATTATATTAAATTTATTTATATACTAGCTAACCCGCCCGGCGTTGCACGGGCCAAAAATATTAATAATCTGTTCTATACGAAACTTAAACAAAACACCGTAGTAATCGGGTCCATAGTTCCACCTTCCACCGCCAGGGGGCGCAGTCTGTACTGGAAGAGGCCTTTTCAGAACACTCGACCCAACCAAATTTCCTAGTAGAATTGAAATTTAACCACGGGTGCACATTGCCAAAATAGCGGAAATCGCGAAAGTTGGTTACGTAATCGATCGGTTTCTAAAGGGTTAATGTAGATATTTTTTAAAACCCAATCATGCGTTTTGAAGAAAATGAACGCGTCTATGATCTGGAGTCTACTGTTTGTCCGTACTCACATTTCCTGAGTCGATGCTGATTTTTAAACCTGGACCGAAAAACAAAAATCGCGTGAGTGAGTTTTGGAAAGGATTTTTTTTGGGAGGATAAAAAAATTTCAAAACGGATACCAGATTTTAAAAAACAAAGGGATGTAGATTAGTTGCGGTATTTTTAGTTTTTCGTATCTTGTTTATAAACGCCAATTCGGATTTTTAAAGATAGGAGAAATAGTTAAAAAAGCGAAATTGACTTACGGTAAAAAACGTTTTCGAAAGGGTTAACGTGATTTTATTTTTAAACTAAAAGATTCTGCCTAAATACGACAGAACGCAGATGTCTTTAGGTGTGTTTGATTTTTGTTTGGTTATTTTAGAAAGCCGATGCCAGATTTTACACTGTTCAAAACAATTAAAGGATATTGCAGTTTTAGGTGGATTTTGTATCTGGGAAACTTTTTAGCTGATTGATACATGGTCGACAGACATAGTAGGTTATATGAGAATAAATTACACATGTTTGGCAGAAAAAAGTGCATTTTATTGCGCATTTGTGTACAAAAGGAAAAAAACACAAGTTGTGCATATGAGAAAAAAAGAATAAGAAAAGGTGTTTTCTTCAAAGAAAATCATTTTCAGTAGGGGGTATGGTTTCCACGGGCGGCCAGCAACGTTGAACACCTTTGAGGCATGGACTCAATGAGGTTATTAATGACGAGTTGGGGTATTCTGCCCCACTCTTCCAGAAGAGCTCTGTCCAGTTCTTGGAGAGTTTGTGGGGGTTGTTGGCGGCCAGAAACTCGTCTTCCTAGAGCGTCCCAAACGAGCTCGATTGGATTCATGTCTGGAGAATACGCTGGCCATTCCATTCGAACGATTCCTTCCTCGAAAAGGAAATCCTCCACCAGGTTTGCACGATGTGGCCTGCAGTTATCGTCCATTAAAATGAAGTTATCTCCGATTGCTGCAGCGTAAGGGACTACAATAGGTCTGAGGATCTCATCCCTATATCGGCGACCAGTCAGAGCTCCATCTCGAATGATGTAGAGGTCAGTGCGCCCGTCAATGGAGATGCCACCATACGCCAACACTCCTCCACCGCCAAATCTGACACTTTCGTGCACGAACGCAGGATTATTCCTACTGCCACGGTCCCTCCAGATGAAAATACGCCTATTATCCGGATGCACAGAAAAACGGGACTCGTCAGAAAACAGAATATTGCTCCATTCATTTCTTCTCCAGTTGACATGCTCGGTTGCCCACTCCCTGCGGTCGCGACGATGCCTTGATGTTAATCTAAACATACCATCGGTCGGCGAGCATACAGACCTACAACATGGAGCCGGTTTCGGACAGTCTGATTTGAAATCGTGGTGCCTGTAGCCGAGCGAAGGTGTTGTTGGAGAAGAGTAGCGTTCATGTTTCGGTGTCTCCGAGCTGTTAACGCTAAATATCGATCTTCATTGGGCGTTGTTGCCCGTCTACGACCTTGCCCTGGTTTTCGGCCTGCACATCCACTCTCCAAAAAACGGTTCCAGATCCTGGAAATGACACTTTGTGACACTCCAATGGCTTGCGCAACTTCGGCTTGAGTTTGGCCCCCTTCTAACCTACCAACAATTCTCCAAGCTTCTGAATCTGTCAAATGACTTCGCTGAGACATCGTACTCATCGAAACAAAGCAATCACTGAATGCCGATCATCCTTGTCTTCATTCTCTTTTATCCAGTTGAAAGTCAAATTTCATTCGCTGCCGCTGAAGCGACGTTTTTGACGTCGAACTCAAAATTTGCATACTCCACAGTTTGAAAACCAGAAAAATTTGCATTTGTGATTCTCTTCTTCTATTTTCGGCAAAAAAATTTCGTTTATATCTTTATTTTACATAAAACTTCAAATATCCTTTAATTGTTTTGAGCAGTGTATATATCATAGAAAATCGGTATTCGCAAAAGAGAGTCCTGCGCCCGATTTTTTTTTTTTTTTGAAGGGTTAATATTTGTATTTTTCAAAAACAAATACAGATGTCGAAAAAGGAATAAATGTAGATATTGTCTGGTATTTTTAGTTTTTCGTACCTTTCTCTGAATCGCCGACGCAAATTTTTAAAAATTGCCAAAATCGCAAAAATCACAAAACGGCATACAGAAAATATACTTTTTAGAAGGGTTAATTTTTGTATTTTCTAAACCAAAGGGAGCTTTGGAAACGGCAACGTCAGTTCTTTAATTTGGTGACCTTCGTTTTTCCGTATTTTTTGTATTTCGGTGGATGCAAGGCTCGGAAAACGGGAGAAAATAAAAAACATGAATTCGATGCTTTTTGATTATTTTTTTTTGAAAGGGTTAAATGTAAATTTTTTTCAAACCAACCAGATCGTTTGAGACGTAAAAGTATTTTCTTTCAGAATATGTAGACGGTTTTTCCGTATTTCTAACCGTTTGCCCATGGCAAATTTAGAAAACTTAAAACAAAAACGGGATGTGTTGTGCTTTCTTTCTTCTATTCCGGAAGATACGGATATTGGTTTCTGCACATGCGCCAGCTATCTTTTGAATAATGACGTTTTTGTTTGTGATCTTTGATCAGTTTTTAATTAATAACTACTTTAATTTTCAAAATATTAAAATTCTGACGTAATGGTGCACCAGGAGAGGGTGTGGACTACCTATATCTAAATTTTCAGCCTTCTAGGTGGGCTGGATTTTCCTAGCCATCGCCAACAGACACACAGACACACACACAGAGCGAAACTTTCTTTTATTAGTATAGATATATTTTTTAAATTTAGCATAAATATTCATTTTTGCAAATGAATTTAGATCAGTCCATACTAAGTTGTGATATTTACAGATTCTGATAATTTTAAGACATTTCATAAAATAGTTGCAAGGAAATCATGAATTCAGTAGCAACATGTGTATTCCTTGATTTAAAAAAAATATTGAAACTTTTGAATTAAAGGATACAGTAAAGAAATGCATTCATTGTTTGAACGAGAACTGGAAAACACAAAACTTCTGAAACACATTTTTTTTATCAAATTGTACAGAACTAAAATAGCTTTCATTAGAAAAATTTGTAAGCCGTTTTAAAAGACCATTAAAACTTTTGAATTTAAAAGTAAAGGTTAAAAAAAAAATACGTTCACAAAATTTCCGAAACGTATTTTTTTTTTATCAAAATGTTTAGAACTAAAATATCTAAGTCACCCAAATTGGTATTCTAAGATAAAAGATAATTAATACTTTTGAATTGAAGGAAAAAGTAAAGAAATGCATTCATTCTTTGCCGATATCTTCGAAACACAGATCTCTGAAACAAATTTTTTAATCAAAATGTTCAGAGCTAAAATATCTTTCGTTACTAAAATTTCTATTCCATGATAAAACATCATTAAAACTTTTGAATTAAAGAAAAATGTATAGAAAAGCGTCCATTCTTTGAGCGATAAATTCGAAACGCAAAATTTCTTAAACATAGATTTTGCATCAAAATGTTAGAACAAAAATAGCTTCCTTTACCAAAATTTGTATTTCGTGATAAAAGATGATTAAAACTTCTGAATAAAAGGAAAAAGCAAAGAAATGTGTTCATTCTTTGAGTGATAACTTCAAAACAGAAACTCTGTGAAACAAATTTTTTTTATTAAAATATTCAAAACTAAAATAGCTTCAAAAATTGAAATTTCGATTTTTGAAATTTCGAAATGAAGATGCACTAACACTTAACAGATAATACATGGTATCTCCAAAAACAGAACTCTAGTGAAATTTCGAAAAAAATATAAATTCCAAAAATCTATTTATTTGTTTTAAACTACAATAAATACTCATATTCCTTCTCTAACTTCTGCACGCGCATATTCAGGCTTAATCATGTTCCCAAAAATTCATTTCAGCATTGTTAAGCGATTATATTATTGTTAAGCGACGTTATTATAACGAAATCGCTGCTTTATTCGGTTAATTGTTAAGTCGAATGTTTCATGCCGTTCACCATGCCGCTCAGAAACTGCCTTCCCACTTCTATGAGTGATTTCTTTTTGAAATAATTAACATCGATTATGTAACTCCTCCGTGAAAACATCATGATGACGTACACACGAGTGCTATTTTGCTGACAATGTTCAAAACTCCGTATTCCAAACATCTATATATTTGTTCTAAAATGCAATAAATGCCCATATTTCTTCTCTAATTTCTGCACATGCATATTCAGGCTTAATCATGTTCCAGAAAATTCATTTCAGAATTGTTAAGCTTTTGAATTAGTATTATTACGAAATCGCTGCTTTATTCGGTGAATTGTTAAGTTGAATGTTTCATGTCGTTAACCACGCTGCTCAAAAAGCTGACTTCCCACTTCTATGAGTGATTTCTTTTTGAAATAATTAACATCGATTATGTAACTCCTCCGTGAAAACATCATGATGACGTACACACGAGTGCTATTTTGCTGACAATGTTCAAAACTCCGTATTCCAAACATCTATATATTTGTTCTAAAATGCAATAAATGCCCATATTTCTTCTCTAATTTCTGCACATGCATATTCAGGCTTAATCATGTTCCAGAAAATTCATTTCAGAATTGTTAAGCTTTTGAATTAGTATTATTACGAAATCGCTGCTTTATTCGGTGAATTGTTAAGTTGAATGTTTCATGTCGTTAACCACGCTGCTCAAAAAGCTGACTTTCCACTTCTATGAGTGATTTCTTTTTGAAATAATTAACATCGATTATGTAACTCCTCCGTGAAAACATCATGATGACGTACACACGAGTGCAATTTTGCCGACAATGTTCAAAACTCCGTATTCCAAACATTTATATATTTGTTCTAAAATGCAATAAATGCCCATATTTCTTCTCTAATTTCTGCACATGCATATTCAGGCTTAATCATGTTCCTGAAAATTCATTTCAGCTTGTTTTTGTTTTAGTAATATGAAATCATTGCTTTATTCGGTTAATTGTTGAGACGAATGTTTCATGCCATTCACCAAGCCGCTCAAGAAACTGTCTTTCCACTTTTATGACTGATTTATTTTTGAAAAAATTAACTGCGATAAGGTAACTTTTCCGTGAAACGTCATGATGACGTACATAACAATGCAATCTTGCGGACAGTATTCAAAACTCCGTATTTCAAAAACATATCTATTTGTTCTAAACTACAATAAATGAATAAAATCTTGTGTGGATAAATATACATTAAAAACACCAACGTTTAACACACAATATCATAGTACAATGGACAGACGTACGTTTCGTGAGTAACTTGGACTCACATTCTCAGTGTCAATAAAATAAAATTAAACATTATTGTATCCCCCCAAAGACATCAAATTGAATCGAGACGCCCAAATGAAAACAACAACACCTAATTTTATTTTATTGACACTGAGGATGTGAGTCCAAGTTACTCACGAAACGTACGTCTGTCCATTGTACTATGATATTGTGTGTTAAACGTTGGTGTTTTTAGTGTATACAATAAATGCTCATATTCCTTTTCTAACTTCTGCACGCGCATATTCAGACTTAGTCATGTTCCAGAAAATTCATTTCAGCATTGTTAAGCTTTAGTAATATTTTTAAGGAATCGCTGCTTTATTCGGCTGAAACGTAGTTTTAACGTCGATAATGTAGTCGATTAACGTCGATAATGTAACTCCTCCGTGAAGACATCATGATGGCATACACCAACGCCCCCTAGATAAGAAAACCGTGACAGGTGTCACGAAAACGTCATACCAAGCAGACAACACAAAGTAAAAAATTCGAACAACTTGCATGTTTCGAATTCGTTGGCTCGTGAAATTATTAACTATTAGTCGTAAACAGTAATTATTAATTCTATGAGCCAATAAAATCGAAACATGCCAGTTGCTCGAATTTTTTTCTTTCTTTTGCCTGCTTGGTATGACGTTTTTGTGACACGTGTCACGGCTTTCTTATCTAGGGGGCGTTACATACACACGAGTGCAATCTTGCCGATAGTATTCAAAAATCCGTACACAAGCTAATTTAGCACATAACATAATAGCAACCAATGTTCCAATTGGTAGTTTTCAAAAGACTCTTGTGCTTGTCTTACCGTGTACAGATTATTTAAATTCTCATTAGCACTTTTGGAGGACAAATTGAGATGCATACACATTCGACTAAAGAAAAACTTGTATTTGCTTCAAAATAGCTGTCTTATATTTCTGAAAACTTAGAAACATATTTTCAAATTATAATGTATAATCGTACTTTTTCATTAATTTTACCTTTTTTTCCCGGAGATATATAATACAGTAAAGGCGGTCACCCAGTTATATGCGAGGATTATTCGGAAACTCAGGTCCGAATCGCCGTAGTTAATTGAATGTAGAACGAACACTGAGTCGTGAATGCGCACCGCACTGACTACCGGCATGCCTTGCTCGTCGAACGACGCCATTTGCATTGGTATTGTTGCAGAGTGCTATTTACAGTGTCAGTTCAAAATGTTTAAAACAATTGATCAGTCCGCGGTCTGGGAAATACGGTAAGTGATTCGGTTTTTAACAGCAAGGAACGTTTCAGCAGCGGAAAGTCATCGACAGATAAGTGAAGAAGATGGCCCCAATGCGATGAGTGACACCAAAGTGCGTAAATAGGTGAGAGCTTTCAAGGACGAACGGGAAAATGTCCATGATGAATCGCGATAAGGCCGACCATCAGTGATCACAGAAAATTTGGTCAATGTCTCGGACGAAAAGATTCGTGAAGTCCGGCGATTCCAAATTTCAACTTGAGCATTGTAATTTTCCGAATGTGTGTATAACAACTTTGCACAAAATTGATTATCATTACAGGCGGCAGACGTCTATGATTTAGGCATACAAAAGCTTGTAGAACGTTATGACAAATGTTTAAACAACTATGGAAACTATGTAGAAAATAGAGAAACATGTAAGGAATTAAATAAAAAATGTTTTTTGAAAAAATCTGTGATGATTTATGTTTTATAAGAAATTGGATCCTAGTTTCCGAATAATACTCCTACAATCAACCAATTATAAATTTACAAGCAGATATTAAGAAATATTATTATTTTATAAAAGTATACTTTTCTTAAAATCTTTAGCTGAACCTTTCAAATTTTGAGTATGGCTGTTTCCGAATAGAAAAATACTTTTTATTGCGTGACCAAAGTTTTTCTTTTAAGAATAAAACTATTATTTGGAAATACTGGTACTGAAAAGATTTGTCAGGTATTATAGAGAGGAATGAATTTGATATTGTATCAACAGTAATATTTTTATATGTAGTTTTTTTGACAATACAGAAACTTTTCCAAATTTATTAGCTAACACATCCCAAAGAAAAAGTTCAATTAATTGTTTTACTTATATTTCTTTCTTCTATATAATTTTATAAATAATAGGTGTTATTTTATATCAAATAAAAAGTGTAATATCTCCAATCACTATTATGCCACGTAGAATACATAAAAGTAACTAATGTAAAATGAATGTGAGTCAACTATAATAAAAATACATATTGATTAATTCAGCGCATCAAAAAAAAAAAAGTATTTTAAAGATTAGGTAATTTTAGATTTTAAAAAAAATAAATAAATTATCTACGAAAATCATTATTTCTTTATTTATATCATGAAGGTAATTACGGTTTGCGAGATAACGGAAGGGAAAATTGAACTCGGAAATACAAAGGCTAAAATAACAGGCAATTGCTTAACAAAGCGTGATAAAGAAATAAATCAAACTGAAAGTTCCAGAACAGTACCTTGTTAGAAAGAATAAAAAAAGGACACAGCCTTAAGCTATTGTAAATAATCAATACCCAAGTATTTAATTTTGAGTTCGGCTACAAAAAAAAAAAAAAAAAAAAAAAAAAAACTTGCACTCGCCACAAATAACTTTATTATTTCTTAAAAATAAATGCATATTTTTTTATAATTATCTATATAGAGTTAATTTACATCGCAATTTTTCAATAGCACGAAATCCTTTTTCAGATGCGTATATACAGAGAAAAAGAATACCTAACTGTACAAAACCAACCAATTAAGAAATTGTTATTAGTGGTACAAGTTAAGATGACACAAATCTTGATTTCCTGAAAATGAATAGTCTAATACCACTGTTATTATTGTATCATATACCGTTGTTCTAATACAGTCTAAGTCTGAAAAATCTAAAGCTGTGTCAATTGCGTTAGCAAAATTCGGGAACATCTGATTATTTAATATACAGGGTCATTCATAATTCCCTCCGGGGTTTCGAAACGTTATAGTAAAAAAACGAAGACGAATATGAAAAAAAGAAATATATGAAATTATTCCGAAACTATTCAAGTTTTACTTACATACATTACAGGTGTTCTATGTGTGAACCCTTGGTCACACGGCATACATCCATGCGATAGTCCAGTTCCTGCCATACTCCGTTTCTTTAAATTTCCGGTACCACACATGAATTGTTTTGTCAGTTAGATTTAAAGAAACGGAGTATGGCAGGAACTGGACTATCGCATGGATGTATGCCGTGTGACCAAGGGTTCACACATAGAACACCTGTAATGTATGTAAGTAAAACTTGAATAGTTTCGGAATAATTTCATATGTTTCTTTTTTTCATATTCGTCTTCGTTTTTTTACTATAACGTTTCGAAACCCCGGAGGGAATTATGAATGACCCTGTATATTAGGCTAGCAATTTATGCATACAAAAATTTCAAAAAAATTATTATAAAGCAGAAAAATGTTTTGAATTTTTTTTTCTTATGTTAAGATAATTTAGATTGCATAATTTTTAGGTTAAGAACAGTAGGAATAAGAACGTCTTTTACTAATATCACTAAGTGGCAAATAACTTTTTTTTTACATGCACATTAAAATTCATTATTTTAATCCATACCATAAATACCTTTATAGTTTTGTCAAACATTTATTTTTAAGGTGACATACTTCTTTACATTTATTATAACGATGGAAATACATTGAAAGTGTACGTTCTATATAGATTGCGCGAAATCCTAGAATTTGAACACCATTTTTTAGCTCACAGGCTATCAATGCCAGAGAGCTAATATGCCCGCCCGTTCTGTCTGTCTGTATGTATGTATGTACGTATGCACGTAACGCGATAACTCTTGATAGAAATATCCAATTTGTTTAACATTTTGGTTATAGGTTCATTATGATAAGGCGCTTCCCTGATTAGTTTTGGGGTTTCATTGGTTAAGTATAAAGGGAGGAACGGGGGGTTAATTCCCCCCCTTATTTTAGATAAATGGGTTTTTCATGCAGAATCATCCTATTTGCTTCAAATTTTGTATATAAGTTCATTGTGATAAGGCGCTTCCCTGATTAGTTTGGGGTTTCATTGGTTAAGTATAAAGGGGGGAACGGGGGGCTAATCCCCCCCTTAATTTAGATAAATGGGTTTTTCATGCAGAATTATCTGATTTGCTTCAAATTTTGTATATAGGTTCATTGTGATAAGGCGCTTCTCTGGTTAGTTTTGGGGGTTCACTGGTTAAGTAGAAAGGGGGGAACAGGGTGGTTAATCTCCCCGTAATTTATTATCTTTTTTTTATTTTTTGAGGGCATTATTCTTTGAAATAAGAGTATAATATACAATTATTGTGAATAGCCTGTGAGCTCAATGCCATCAGTTTAACTCGGCACTTTTCTTTTTATTTAAAGAAGTATTTTGCCTTTTTTAATTTCAACATTTCACCGATTAAATAATACGAAAAATTATAAGAAAAGAAGCGGTTCAGATATTTTTTAAAAAAGAAGGGTAAGGGATAAAATAATGATTTAGACTGCCTCTGAACATTTAAATTAGCTACATAACATTTTAATTCTTAGTGGGGTTTTTTTAAACAAAACTTTTGTACGATTTACATGATTATTTCATTTAGCTCTTTAGAAGTTATAAATAATACGTTGTAAAATATATTTAGATACATTAAATATTTATTCCATAATTTGTTGACAGAGTCTAAGAAAAGTGGCTTCTGCTTACAAAAATTGGTATCTAAGTTTAGCACAGTCATATGTTAGTTTATTTTAGGATATTTTTAATTCCTAATTTTTCTAGCAAACTGTAATAATAACAAAATGCGAAAACTCATTAAAGTAATAAAATCTGTACGTAAATAATTTTATTGTGCAACATTCAGGTCGAAATAAAAAGCGTCGCATTTCTTATGATAATCCAATTTCTAAAACATACATTTAGCTGTCGTGCTAATGCATTATGATATTCTGCTTCCAGTAGTTTTCATTTTTATGTTGGCGGCGATCCCAAGAACACTGTTTGTTGAAATGTTTACAGAGAAAAAACAGCCGTTCCATGCAAAAATAAATAATTTTAAACTTGAAATTACTTCCAGATCTTTGATATTTTCACAATGCTTATGAGACACATTTCTCACTCACGGTATTTCCCTTATTTTTTTTCCTTTTATTTGTTACCTTCTATAGTTTTTATGCTAAATTCTTAAATTTGAATTTTCAATTGTCAGTAAAATATAATATATGTGGTAATGCTTGAAATTTTGAAATGACTTGAACGTTCCAGAGATTTCAAATAAGGATGGTAATATATTTAATTGATGCAAATATGTTTAATTCATCAAACGAAATTTTGATCTTTCGCATACAAATTACGTGGTTTGTTTTCCTCATACAAAAATGATTTGTTTCAGATTTATATTTAGACACTTTTCAATTTTCGTTTCACCAATTTATTGCAAACTCAGGAAATCGGTTATATTCGGAAAGTCCTTGAAAGTCCCTGTATCTTTCATCCCATCATAGTATCACAGAAAAGATTTTTTAAGGTTTCGTTCATCTCACTAAACACTATTCGTCCCGATACTGTATCTGTCTGGTACAGAGCCGGTTCTCAGAAACTATATAACTTACAGACTTGAAATTTTTTGCATACCTACTATTATAGCTGAATACCTACTATGAAGCTGGAAATCATAAAATTTTGAAAAAATAGTATTATTTTAATATAGAGAAATAAAAAACCAAAAATCTAACAGCCTTTACCTATTAAATTGAAACATTTTTCGTTACAGCAGTTGCCAACAATTAAAAATCCACAATAACATTTTTTCTACAATAATTAATTTTCTATTGAAAGGTTTCCACGTGAAAAATGAAAATGAAATAAAAAGTTTCACCAGTTTAAAAAAAAAAGATTAATATGACGTCATATTGGTAATAAAGCTGAAATTTTCAAACATTTCTCAATAATACAAGGAGAATGAGTATGTGTAAGTACAAAAAGCAGGTTAATATGATGTCATTAGAGAATAAAAAAGAAAATTAACCTGACATCATAGTGGAAGTTTAACGGACTTTTTCAAATGTTTGAGAATAATACAAAGAGAGTATCAATATGAGTAATAGAGAAAGCAAGTAGATATGACGTCAGCAAATGATTATAACGTCATATGAGTTTGAAGAACGTATTGAATCATGATATAAAACCGATTATGGAAATATTGGCATATTTTAGCATTTTGAAGGTCTCTATACAACATGTTTAATTTTGAATTTGATTTTTTTTTTTAATATCGCATTTAGTCCACATAACAGATATTACTATGACAGAGTATAATAGCGGGATTCGTCCGCTATTGGGCCGGTTCATATATTCGAAAAAAAGCGAGAAAAATAGACCGGTAATTTTTTACATTATAAAAAACATGACTTTTTTTTTTTTGGAAAATGAAATTTATTTGGATTTATTAAAGAAAGTATAAAGTGTTTTGAAAGGAATATTAAACGAAACCCTTTGTGCGATCTTCAGACAGACTTACCCACTTGTGTTTTTTTGTTTTATTTATATATATATATATATATATATATATGTATATATATATATATATTTAAAGTACCGTCGAGGCATAAAAGGTGAAAGAAAGTCTTCAGAGAACATACTTCAAAGTTTTTATAATACATAATCTGTTTTAAGGAAATTATATATTGATCTGTAATTGTGTAACAGCACACATCCCTCCTACTTCTACAATATATATTTTTCTGTTTTTGACGAAATTAAAAAATATTTGACGCGCCGAAATATTTACTTTTAAGGAAAAAAAATTATCTATGTTACACCTAGAACACATCCTCATGCAATAGACACTGCAAGAATTAATTTGAATTCCGATTGTTTGCTTGTTTAAATAGGGCTAATATTTAAACAACGTGACTCGTTTATTCTCGCTCACATGATCACGTTTTACCCAAATAAAACTTAACAAACAACGTTTTAGGAAAATAACTTAATATTCTTGTGTATACATTAATACCAGTCGGATATGCCAATTAATACCACAAAACTTTTTTCTATCTCTTACATATAAATGCTTCAAAATTCGCTATCACACCGTCAAAAAAATCAATATTTTTCTTCATTCTGTTGTACGTTAGCGGCTTTCGAATCGTCGGTTTACATGGATGCGAGCAGCCGAATTAAATTAACACCATTAAATTACACAGCAAAATTATTTGCAGTGTGATTTAATGGTGTTTCACTATTTGACATGTAATGAAAATTATACGCTTTACTGGGGTGCACTATAAATTGCATGCTTAAAAGCATGGTGTTCATTGCGTTTATCGCTCATTTACAGTGACACACAAAATATATCGGTTACAGTGTTCGTACGATAATTACAATCTTTGTCTGATAAGTGCGTTTTCAACTTTGTTTTGTGATTTTAAGTTTAACTAAATTTTTTCATAATACGTGTGTGTTTATAAACTCGGTTGATCATATACAGAACTACACGAGGGAATCCGTATTTAATAGAGACTATGGGAGTGAATTGCTTAAGTATAATTTTTAATTGTGTTACGCATTTTCCTGCTGAACTATAATTAGGAGGCTAATAGAAGTTTGTGGAACATAAATAACTTCTTATAGAGAGCTACGCAAAGAACAAGATACATTGTCCTTTACGGTTGGTAATTGCTGGAAGTGAGTTTTAATTTGCCTTATGCTTTTTTTACCTTTTAGCTTAATCTGTGGTGTGTACAAAAGTCTTTAGATAATATACAGGGCTGTACAAAAGATTTCGAGTGCATTTCCATCGATTAGCGAAAATTGCTAAATGTGAGTTTTCTAACTCAACTAAATTTTATCATGTTATGTAGTATATATCCAAATCTATAGATCATATACAGGGCTGCACAAAATAATTCGACTACTTTTTTGTCAATGTAATGTAATTTCGAAAACTGGATTTTTAATGTATATTATGTGTTTTTTAAACTCTCTATTTACATATCTTCTTTCACTTTATAAAGGGTTAAGTTTCGTTACAGTTTTCTGAATGTGTTGGAATGTGTTTCATAATCCATGCTTGACGCAAGATTTTTCGTTCTTGTTTGTATTCACATTATTTTGTTTACTTGAAAATGCAGAAAAATTATGCAATATGAAACAGAAAATATTAATAAATATAAAGAATTAACGTAAAATTAAACATATTACAACCAGAATTAAGATCCAGATATATTTATAATTTTTTTGATAATTTTTTTGTATCAAATCAGTTTTACATATACTAACTTTAGCTTAACTTTGTTTAAATGTATGGCAATGAAAACTGCCTTTTTTAAAAGCAGGGATAGATATACGCTCCTCTGCTTCACTCTGCCTTTTTAGCAAACGATTCTTCTTTAGTAACAGTAAAATATACTTTCGCATCATCTTTTCACTTGTTTTTCTAAGAAATCATTCTTATTTAATGCTTTTCTACTCATTTTTTTATTTTTTTTCCCTCTTCTTCCATCCTTCCATTGCAAATTAAATCTGATTGACTGCTTTACGCAAGCTGATCTTGACTGGTTATCATACTAATTTCGGATTGGCTGCTGAAGTTGATGATGAAATCCTCAGCTTCTCTTTCATTTTATAGTGCATTTTTGCTACTTTATACTATTTTTTACTTGGCTACTTTCGGATGTGATACACAAATACTCATATACAGGGAGTGAAGTTGCTTGCAACTGGGAATCCCCTTGAATCGATCAACTATTTACTGTTTACGCATCAGTTTATAGATGATTAGCATTCATGTTATACCTAAACACACACAATCTGTTAAAAAGATTAACAGAAGAGCTCTTACTAATAGAATACATTCTTATTTGTAAACCCTTAATAATAATGATAATTGTTATTATTATATGCATATACATTTTTCGAAGGAAGGACTACACTGAACAATAATAAGATAACTCATATGTGAAACATCCCCCAAAATATGTCCAAAAGTTGTAACAATAGACGAAGTAAGACCATTAAAACACGCAAAAAGCCAAGTCAACCACACAAGTACAAAGGTGAATAGTGTAACAATAAACAATGTACAACAGTTGTTTTGTCGACAACTAATAAAATAAACTAAATGACTCCGAACAAACCAATAACATCAGGACTGAGGAAAGCAAAATCTTTCACTTTTCCTGACACGTCCTCTTTAAACCTTTTATTGGATAATAATTCGCAAACGGTGTCCTCAATTCTGTATATTTTACATCTTCAATTCTAATTATCGAGAATAAAGTTCCGATTTCATCCATCTGTACTGAATGAATGCCAGTTGTTCATTCAATACAGCTGAAGCGGATGCGATGTGCATAACTGATAATGAGCCAAAAGATCATGTGGCGTTTATTCATCAATTTCGGAGAACAAGGCATGGGCGCTACTGCACATACGTCTTTTACAAAATAAGAAATTCGCGCTATTACAAGGATTAAAGTCGTAATTGTAATCCAATATAAAGAATTAAGTCCTGATTTTAATCCGTTTACGAGGTTTAAGTCCTAATTTTATTCAGCTCTATCGAATGAACGCACGTTGTCCATTCAATACAGCTGAAGCAGATATGCGCTGCGCATAATTGATAAAGAGCCAGAAAGTTTCGACAACGTTTAATTATCAATTTCTAAAAACAAGAAAAGACAAGTAGAACTACATGTTTCTGTCACAAAATAAGTGATTCGTTTGACTACAAGTATTAAATAACCCCGATTTTAATCGTATTACGAAGATCAAAATCAATGAGAGTAACTTCAGTAAATTCAAATATTTATTCCCAATATTAACTATAAAAAAAAAACCCTTTAATACTCTGGAAAATGTGCTTATTGATGACGCTTATTGATACCTCTCCAATTTGGAAGCGAGTTGTTCCTTGAAAACAGCTGCAGCAGATGCGATATTCATAATTGATAACGGGCCAAAAAAGTTTTTGCTGTGTTTAATCATCAATGTCGGAGAACAAGAAGCGCTCAACTCCACATACGTCTACAAAAAGTAAGAGACTGTTACAATTATGTGGATTACAAATACAGTACAACTGACATATATTTAGTTCATGCAGAAATCACTGACCACCGATTTCAGTGATTCTTGATGCCATTTCTTTCACAAAATTAGCATTAAAAAATGCACAAAAAATTGCTTCTTGATTTAAAATTAAATTGTTTATAACGGAAGTACAAACTTATTATGAAGTTCCATATACCATTTCAGAAAACTTTTGAAAATTTCACCCCCTCAACTTTTGACGGCCGACAGAGTGATAAAAATGGTGTCTGTTATAGCTAAGTGACTATGGATCATTCCACATTATTTATGTGTTACGTACGGGACATTTCACAGCAAATTTTTGAGATATTTGTACTTTTTTCAGTATCAAAATATAAATGAGAAAGTTTGCAATTATTTTTAATGCATTATATATCACTTCAACTATATTCTTATGAAATTTCTTTTTGTTTGAGCCAATACATATATATTTTTTAATTAATAAAGTTGTGTTACGTACGGGACATCACAAAAATTGTTTTAAAAATACCTCTAGCAATTTGGATTTTGCTCTGAATTTATTTAATATTTTCACAAATAAATTTAATGAGTAGGAGCAGAAATATACATTTTATTAATTAACTTCAAAATTATTTTTTTTAATTGCGTCATTAATTAATGAAAACTAATTATTTCTGTTACGTACGGGACAAGGCTATTTGTTACGTATGGGACTTATGACCAAATTTTTCTATATGGCTGCAAAAAAATGCTCTAATTTTTATTTGATTTAAAAAATAATAATAATATTTTGGATAAATTTTAATAGAAGAGATTTAAAGCTTTAAAATGATGTATTACACTTAACTTTTATAAAACTTTTTTTTCAAACTTATGAAGCCAAATACTGTGGAATGACTCCTATGCACTCTCTCATGAAGGTACGAAATGCGCAGCGCGAAGTTAAAAAAATATATATTCCGTAAGTGAATTGTAGAAGAGCCTCGACATTATTTGTATCTAGAGACAAATAGTTGTTCTTTTCTTTTTCCCAGACGCTTTATGTTATGTTATAGTGTTACGAATCATGAACAAACAAACGAGCATTTCACACGTTCTATTGTTAGCATTTAATGCACGTCTTTTAGTACTAAATCTGCACTACAACTTCGTGATTGACTGTTTTCACATATTTTTTTTAATTTTTTTTCGAGAACAGCAAGCTAACGCCTAATTACTGCTAGAGGGTGCTGTAAGCAATCACGTCGAACAGCACATCGTCACTTTTCTCTACTAAAGACCATTTCTATCACTATAGTTGTCAAAGATCAGAAGGTATGGACGTGAAAATCGCAAGAGTTTCCTGAACAAAAACATGTAATTTCACAATATGTTTATATTTTTCTTATAAGAAATTTGAATTTCAATCAAGCGCGAATTTTATTTTCAGAAACTTTTTTACTACACATTTTTGGGGAAATTGTATACTAAGAATAATTCAAATTGCTGGTCGATTATTTCTGTCTGAGATGTTTCACTTTTTACATTGTTAGAGTTTTGTTTTACTAATAAGCCATAATTTTGGTAGGTATGCTACGCTCGTTTTTGGAATAAGATTTAGAATGTAGGAAACGGAAATTATCATTGAACGAGCTTTAATCGTATGTACTATATATTTATCAAAAGTAATCTTCACAAGTGTTTTGCAACATTTAAATTCACGTTCATAGAAATGGAGGGAAATGCTACTACTATTTCGTTTATTTAAAAGCAAAATATTTAAAATTCCCATTTCTACGATTAACCAATCGACAATCATGAAATCTTGAAAGAAATTATTAATTTTATAAATTGACATATAAAGTACGGTAATATTATATTATTAAATTTACCCAATAATTATTCTGGTAGCAATGGAAAAAATTTATATTCAATAATAGGATTTTTTTTTAATTTATCATAAGAAAATGCAAGCAATACAATGACTTAATTTTTTTTTTCATAAATTTGACTGATTTTTCTCACCAACACCATTTATTTCTTTATTAAAAGAATTTACTTAGCTATTTGAAAGTCTGTCTTTAGCAATATTTGGGATTAGACTAAACTAATCTCTACTTCTGTAGAGATTGTATGACACATGACAAATGGAATACCAGCTGAAAATTCGATTAATTTAACATTACAGATGATGTGAGGTAAAAGCCAACTGATCCAAAAAATAAAGAGTTACTATATTATATTATACTTGTACATACTATACTTGTGATATATTTAAGCTACTATAATCTTTTATTAATGATGTGTTCTACATGGGATATGTTATTGTTGACAAATCCTAAACCGTTAGTTTCAGAGATAATGTTGAATTAGCAAAAATATTTCATATGTGGTATTCAATTGATAAAAATCCATTTATTCCACAATGACTGAGGAGCGAAAAATTATCTATTTTAACCCGTCAGCACACGCGCCCCTTTCTATTACGTTACTACACGCGCGGGATAAATTTTACCCCAATGGGTTTTCTTGTGTCAATTTCCCCCCGGTTTGATTATAAACAAAAATTTGTATTTTGAAATAGACTGTAAATCAATAAAAAACATAATTTAACTTAAAGTAAGAAGTTCTTTTACATTTAAAAAAAAAAAAAAAAAAAAAAAAAAAAAAAAAAAAAAAATCTAGCACTAAGATTTTTTTCTGCATATCATTACATACAAAGCTTTTACAATCTAAATTCAACCATAAAAAACAAAAAAATATAAAACTGATATATAGAAACTGTATGTGCAAGAGTTGTTAACGTTTAAAAGAAAAATTATATTATTACTTGCACACTATATTTTTTACATAAACATTTGCATTAACATTTTCCTGTCATTATGGGTTACGT
Source organism: Maratus michaelseni (assembly GCA_963931845.1). Classification (NCBI taxonomy): domain Eukaryota; kingdom Metazoa; phylum Arthropoda; class Arachnida; order Araneae; family Salticidae; genus Maratus; species Maratus michaelseni. Next base: position 109,342,303 of record OZ007598.1, on the reverse strand, counting down.
TATAACACGCGTGGGGTAAATTTCCTCCCACGTGACATTTTTATAACAAAAGAATGGAAAATCTCACAACCGGAGGTAAATTCTTTTTGACCACATCTTGACATCTTTCAGCTTGAAAGGTACTATAAAGCTCAGAATGATCACGAACGATTTTCGCACATTTTTAAGTAATAGTTGTGAGCTGGGGTAGATTTTATCCCAGCGCGTGTGCTGACGGGTTAATTCCTTCAGTTCATGTCGATTATGGATAACTGCCACCGTAGCTCCGGTAATATCCGCAATCAGTATACCGTTAATTTGCTTTGACTGATGTTGGGACCCCCGAGAGAGCGTACGTCGCGATCGCAACAGCTGATGGGTGTTTTCATGTTTGATTAAGTAAGATTAATATCGTATTTGAAAATCAACTTTTATGATTTTACTTAAAAAATTTGCCTACATCTGTAATATGAATTTTACGAAATTCCCCCCCAAAAAGTCATTATGAGATACATAAATACACCATTTTCGTCTATGTTTAGTAAATGCAAATATCTCACCTAAGAAGTAAATTTCTTTAAGATTGTAAATAGAAAGAATACATAATTAATTATATGGAAACATTTATTCGAGCGAATAAAACAAACGTTGAGTTAGTTTTCAATATGTACAACGCAAGAATTGAAATGTCACTGAGTTAAGAAACATGGAAATTGTTACGCTAAAAATGATTGTTTGACGGTTCTGCACCGGCATATCCTCCTTAATAATGAAAAATTAGGTACTCCTCCATTATCCCGTCTACCTACTTCCAATAAAGAAAAAACTATTGCCAAACTGTAACATCAATGCCAATGAACAAATAAAAGAATGTTGCCTTTGGAATGTAAAAAAAAAAAAAAAAAAAAAAAAAAAAAAGTAAAGAAAAAAAAGAAAAGAAAAGAAAAAGAAAAAAAGAAAAAGAAATTCGGAAAAGACCCATTCGTGTAAGTGTCAACTATCAATAAGTTTAAGGAAAAAATTTACAATACGTTAATGAAAACAGAAAATAATAATCTTGGATATTCATTTATTTACATCATTTTTCGTAATTATCCTTCTCGGCTGTTGGATAAATGTTTCTGATAGCAGTTTAAACTGATCTATTGTATATAACTATATGCATCGCAACATTTTTTCAATGCGTTTTTTTTTAATATCATGACGTCGCCGTTTAATGATGTAATTTTTATTTAAATTAATGAAATAACTAATAAATCAGTAAAAATCCATTAAAAATACAGATAAACGTCTAATTAAAAATCACTTGCTGAGATAAAAAACACGTGGAGTATATCTGACGTCGAGTGAATGTGAAGCAATGAACATGCATTTTTGGCGTTAAATCCTACAGTTTGGCGATAGTTTTTCAAATGGAAAGTCTCGACGGGATAATGGAGAAGTACTTAAAATTATGCTTACATTTTTAAGTTAGCAATCTTTATCAGCAATTTTTTCTTTATTATAATAGTTCGTACTATGCTCGAAAAAGGTCAATTCCTTGCAAGAATTATCCGCCTATTTAGTTTTCTCATAATATTTCCCATTAAAACTTCATTTGAAAAGAAATTACTATAACATTTATTCTTAACATAATCGATCAGAGCTTCCATGTAGTTAAAGTAATCAATTTGGCAACGAACGCTCTTATGAGCAAAAGTTTTATAACAGAGAAATCAACAAATAGGCAAAAATCAGCTGTGAAGTTAAAAAATGCAAATATTTTATCTGGGATTTACAAATTAACTATCGAGAAATACTACGATAATTTAAACAGTAATTTAGCACGCAGTTACACATTGAAAGTGCTATAAATTCCACCAAAAGTTTGTCATAAACTCTAAATTTTCTTAGCAATTTTTAATTTATACTTTATGTTAATGGATATATAACACTTTGATGATACATCTAAAACGGTTTGTAAGTAATAAGAGTAGTTGGGGTAACTGGGCCATGATTTTACATTGTGACTCAAGAGTGTTTGGCAATTGAACTTCCTCAAGCCAATGTGCATTTTAAATTAAAGCCTGAACCAGTGTAAATGTGTTCAGTGAAATTCACTCTATCAAACAGAAATGTTCAAAATTTCACCTTATTGTCTAAAAATTAAAAAATAATAATACTATTAAAACATCTCCATAGGTCCAGTTGCCCCATTTTTATATGGTGCATCTGAACCAAGTAGGTCTTTGTCTAAACTCGTTGGTTTTGTTTAAGTTGGGGATTCAACACCTGTTTCAAAAAGTATAAATAGCTTAAAAAATGTTTATCCAGACAGATAATGTAAATTATGCATCAACTAAAGAGTGTTATTAGAGAAACCTGTTCTGTCAAGGTGTTTAAAGAAAGCACCAAATGTGTAATTATTACGTTTATTTATACACAAAAAACAAAAGAATTAAGTAAGGACTTATATACTTTAGTATAAATAATAAGTATAAAAGTTACATGGATATTTTAGGGGGAAAATGAGCAAGAAAAACCTGTGAATAAACGAATAAATATGTACTTAAGTGTCTCATTCTCTTTTTTATTTAACTCAACAGCCGCTCAGAGGCAGCCGCTTTGTTTGTCTTCCTAAATATATGTTCACGCCATATCCTGTAATAAAAAAAAAAAAATCCAAATTAATTAAGTGTTTATTATCTCACCTAACAACTACTAAGTATTATTTACTTAGTAGTTTTTTATAAGCAAAAATTTAAGTTACATACATAAACGTATGTTCAGTTAAAAAAGTATAGGAATTATTTTTCACTGTTGCAAGCAAAAAACGATGGAAAAAATTATTTTTTGTAGTAAGAGCAACTCCAAAACAATTATTTATAACGTTTGGGGGTAATTGGGCCACGTGGGATCCAGTTGCCCCAGATACACGACCCATTTACCATATTCTTGAAAAATTTATGGGGTAACTGGAAAATCAGCCTTAAATTGGAAACATCAAGTAAATATGTATAGATACCTAATAATATTAATGTATTCATGTCTAATCTAATATATATATATATATATATATATATATATATATATATATATATATATATATATATATATATATTGTTTAATACAAATACTTACTGTATTTTGATAAAAAGCTGAGGAAGTTCAACAAAATCAACTTTAATTATAAACAAGTGGGTAAGTGTGATCGAAGACTGCACAAAGGGTTTCGTTTAATATTCCTTTCAAAACACTTTATCATTTCTTTAAAAAATCCAAATAAATATAATTTTCTAAAAAAAAACCTGTCTATTTTTCTCGGTTTTTCGAATATCTGAACCGGCCCGATAACGAGTGAAGCCCGCTAAGTATATTCTGTCATAATAATATCTGTCATGCGGACTAAATGCGATATTTAAAAAAAATTAATTTCAAAATTAAACATGTCGTACACCTTCAAAATGTTAAAATATGCGAATATTTCCATAATCGGGTTTTTATCATGATTCAATACGTTCCTCAAACTCATATATTTATTCTCTATTACTCATATTCATACTCGCTTTGCATTATTCTGAAACATTTGAAAAATCCGTTAAACTTGCGATATGACGTCAGATTTTCTTTTTAATTCTCTAATGGCGTGTAATTAATCTGCTTTATGTACATGCACACATACTCATACTCCTTGTATTATTGAGAAATCTTTCTGTTTTATTACCACCATGACGTCAATCATTTTTATTTCATATTAATCTTTTTTTCAATTGGTGAAACTTTTTATTTCATTTTTATTTTTCACGTGGAAATCGTCTGATAGAAAATTAATTATTTTAGAAAGAATTTCATCATGTTTTTTTTAGTTTTGGCATCTGCTATAACGAAAAATGTTTACATTTAATAAGAAAAGGCTGTTAGAATTTTGGTTTTTTATCTCTATTTATTAAAATAATACGAATTTTTCAAATTTTAATATTTTCAGCTCTTTACAGCTGATATTCTGATTTATACACAAAGTTTCAATTCTGTAAGTTACATAGTTTTCGAGAATGGCTCTGTCACAGACAGACAACGCAGCGGGAGCAATATGGTTTCGTGAGATGAACGAAACCCTAAAAAGAAAACCTCTAACATTTTCGGCAACCTATCGCAGAAAAGGCAGAGTTACTATTGAGCTCACACGAGTTGTTTTAAGAAGTACAGATGATGCTGTAATGTTGCCAACCGCTAAAGCTTAAAAGACACCAGCGATTTATTGTAAAACAGCCTATGGCCCAGTTATCCCAGCTACTCTTACAACGTTAAAATATATTTTATTTTATTAATTAAGAATAAAAATCAAAGTAAATTTTATGCGTTTGTACAACGAAAATAATATATTTAAATTTCACATTTAAATTACCAAAAATGCAATTATTTTATCTTAATTATGACTTTTATTGAGAACAATTCAATTATTATTTGAAAATCACACTTATATTTTAAAGTTAGAAATCATTATTATTAATTTTATTTATTTATTTATATTTATTTATTTTATTTATTTATTTATTATTGCATTGGTCGAAAAAGTCGGCATCTATAAGAAGAATCTTTTAAATTTGAGATAGTATTTAAAAATTAATTGAATTTTTTTTCCTACAACGCTTATTAATTTCTTAGCCGAAACGAGCTTGCATGCTATTAAAATAACTAATATTACTACGCTCTTAAAACTAAAAGTTTAATAACAGATAAAGCAGTCAAATAAACATCAGCACCGACGTTAAAAATGCAAATCTTTCAACCGAGATTTACAAATTAATTATCGATAAATACTAAGATAATTTATACAGCAATCAAACATGTAATTACGCAGTTAATGTGCTATAAATTCCATCAAAGTTTGTCTTAATTAATATTTATTTATAAGTATTTCAATTTGCACTTTATGTTAATGGCTATATAACACTTAATAACACAGGTACAGCGATTTATTGAAAAAACGTTACAAATATTTATTTGATAAGTTATTAAGTACCAAAATGAAAGTAAATTTGATACTCTTTTATCACGAACGTGAAGATATTTAAATTTTGATGCCGGTATTTAAAGTTACGTGCTAATAATTTTATGGGGAACAGTAGTTTCTCGGTATGAAAAATAAACATAATTAATGAAGTGTCTTTAACAAGTTATGAAGGAGGTAAACATATGTAAACTTCGGAGTAATAAACACATATTTTGAACTTTACAAAATATTTTTTAACTTATTTATATTGAAAAATGCGTTTTACACCCTTCTTATTTCGAAGTATAGTGGCATACAGTACCCATGATTTTTCTTACAAGGAAGGTCTCTATAAGCGCATACTCAGAAAAATTTGAAAAAAATTACAGAATATTCTACTCATAAGGAAATGCACGTTTATAAAAACAAATTGCCGCGGAACCTCGATATAACGTACGTAAAAAAAATTAGGAAAATTTCGTGTTTTTGGCGATTTAGCGCTGGTTGGCGACACAATGGGATAAAAAAAAATACGCTTTTATGATAAATACTCTTTCAGGAAACTTTTTCATACTGAACTAGTAAAAATAAGTTAAACTTACATATACTTTTATAACTACGGTTTTACCATATCTATTGATTTCTTGAAACCCATAACATCCGTAGCTCTAAATTTGCTACTCAATAATGAAAAGTACACTTTGAATTGTGCTTTAAGGTCATGACCGTGGAAGAACCACGTATGCGCTTTACTGTAATAAAAAATTGCAGTCATGAAATGCAGTCGCGCTTAAAATTTAAATATTAGAAATGTACTAGTGTTTTTGCAACATCAAACAAGCCATTTTTTTACATATAAATGTCCTTCTAAGCAAATTTTACATACGTCATTTAAAAGTAGATTTTATTCCCCCCAATCGTTTGGTACCAATAACCTGTATATACGGTTTTGCCATATATATTTATTTCTTGAAATCCAAAACATCCGTAGCTTTAAATTTGCTACTCAATAATGAAAGGTACACTTTGAATTGTGCTTTAAGGTCATGACCAAGGAAGAGCCCCGTATGCGCTTTACTATAATAAAAAATTGCAGTCATGAAATGCAATCGCGCTTAAAATTTAAATATTAGAAATGTACTAGTGTTCTTACAACATCAAACAAGCCGTTTTTTTTACATATAAATGTCCTTCTAAGCAAATTTTATTTACATCATTTAAAAGTAGATGCTATTCCCCCCAATCGTTTGGTACCAGTAACCTGTATATACGGTTTTGCCATATATATTTATTTCTTGAAACCCAAAACATCCGTAGCTTTAAATTTGCTACTTAATAATGAAAGGTACATTTTGAATTGTGCTTTAAGGTCATGACCATGGAAGAGCCACATATGCGCTTTACTGTAATAAAAAATTGCTGTCATGAAATGCAATCGCGCTTAAAATTTAAATATTAGAAATGTACTAGTGTTTTTGCAACATCAAACAAGCCATTTTTTTACATATAAATGTCCTTCTAAGCAATTTTTATATACATCATTTAAAAGTAGATTCGATTCCCCCCAATCGTTTGGTACCAGTAACTTTCTTCTACGATAATTTGTTGAAGAATTAGTGGGGGGAGGGGTGGGGGTCAGTTTTTCTTTACACAACTTTCTGTATACAATATGTGTATAAGACACGAGGCTAACGAAAAAGAAAGGCTACCGCGGTGCTTTACGCCTATCACTTTTTACAGACCGCCGGAGTCACGTGATACTCAAATGAACCAATACAGGTGTACGAAAAGAGCAACACGTCACTCTAGCGGTCTGTAAAAAAAGATAAGTGGAATGCACCGCGGTAGCCTGTCTTTTTCGTTAGCCTCGTATAAGACATATATGACGTATATATGGCGTATAAGATTCAATAATTATATATATATATATATATAATGACGTGCATATTTGGGCGTTTGGAGTAGTATATATATGCAAATATATGATGCAAATATAAGCTTCGCGATGACCTTGGAAAGATCGTAACTGCAACCTTGGCATAATCGTAATTGTAAGGATGGCTATAAAAAGGAACTAACCTTGATTTGTATGCTTTTTGTAACTGGAAGTGAGTTTCTAAGATCGGCAGTTTAAGAGATAATCACTATTAACCTCTATTTCGCATCACCCTGTGTAGGTAATTGCGGATAAATATTTAAAGTGAATTGCTTGAGTACTTAGCGCCGTCCATTGCAATTGTAAAATGTGAATATATAATAAACATAAATTTATTTTCGTACTATTAAAAAAAAAGGTACTTTCAATATTATCCATATTTTCAATATTATTCTATGATGATTTGTTGCAGAGTTAGTAGGGGGTGTTTACTTTTTTTTAACAACTGTACTTCGTAATGTAATGTAATTTATCTTTCGCATTTTTACAGTAATCTAGATTAGCTTATAGTACTTAACTTATATTAATTTACATTGTTAATTATTTTACATGGGCTAAAGCATCTTGTATCTCTCATTGAATTACTTTGATTTAGAAACTTTTTATATCTTTCTTATTTCAATGAACGAAAGAAAAATCTCATAAAATACTCGTTATAATATTTTCACATTTCCAAAAGTTTTTAACGAACGCAGGAGGAACAGGTCAGAGAGGAACACCCTGTATATGTAGATTGTGGTTCTCAGGTTCGATTGCAAAATTTGTTTGTCTTGACACTTTTCAGCATAGAAAATGAACTGTGTAAATGTACAAATTTTAAAAATAAAGATAAAATAGTGTAGATATCTGTTTTAATAAATTCCAAATGCCGGTTTCCCATAAACTCTATTTATTCATTTATATTGTCGATTCTGCTAAGTTTTAGTTAAATTCAAATTAATTCTCACTAAAATAAATTGTACTTCTGTAAAGCAATTAATGACAAACCGTTAATTAAGTTTAAATCATTCTTGTGCAGTAGAGGTTTCTGTTCCCTCTTATCCATTTCTTTAATTAGAATTTTAACAGGCATTGCTAGAACTTTTATTGTAAAAGATACCTCATTCTGTTAGATTCTGCAATGCAACTTTAGCTTAATTCAAATAAAGATTAAGAATAACTGAAAAGTACTTTATAAAACATTTTACTGTCTATTATCTCAATAAAATTTTAAACCGACCAATCCATGCAAAAGAGAAAAATCAAGTTCGTTGAAAGTAATCTTCTAATATTTTTATTGAATTAAGACAGAGGAGTTTTTTTAATTATGTTTAGTCAATTATTTTAGCAGGGTATTGTTAAATTAATTTTCATTTTTAGAATTAATGAACATTTTAAATTGAATTTTTTGTAACTGTATCTTATAATTATTTTTAAAGAATGAGATTTTGGTTGGATTAATTCAAATTATTTTGCAATTTATAATTTAATTATTTTTCTTTTACAAAGTTTTAAAACGTTTATAAAGAACTATTGGCCGCCTTCGCCCAGATGGACAATGTGACGACCTCTTTGGAAATTGTCTTACGCAAAATATCTAATCAAAAATGAGCAATAGTTGTCTTATTCGTCTAATCTTCCGTAATCGGGTTTGTTGCCGATGTCGGCTACGAAATCACTAAAATAGCTGAAATACATGTTTAGCTATTTTTTAGTAGATTGGTTTAGCTGTATTTTATGTATTTCATTGTTGTGATTTTATTGTTGTAATTTTATTGTTATAATTTCATTGTTGTAACTATTGGTTGCGACTTTATTTTTGTAACTGTATTGTTGCAAGATTCATTATTCTTTTTATCTAATCCCCCTCCCCATTTAACCCCCTTAAGGGGTGAATTTCTAAAATCGCTGAAATGCGTGTTTAACCATTTTGTTTAGTAGATTTGTTTTCCTGAATTTCGCGATCCTACCTAAAACTGCTGCTGAGACATAGCGAAATGATCTAAAATGTTCGACCCGCCCTTTAAACCCCTTTGGAGGGGGTCAAAAATCCTTTCTTATTGCTTGTCTAGGTCATAACTGCAATTTACTGTTCAAATTTCATGATACTAACGTTAGTCGTTTCAGCTGGGCGTTGAAGAGTCAGTCAGGCGTTCTCTCTATTGATAATAATATCTTCAAATAAAAAATTAGTATGTTCTTGTTTGGTTAAAATATACTATGAAATTTAAATATCTTCCTTGGTATTCAAGACCAGTTTTTGAGTTATAGGTCTTACTTTTACTTACATTATTTATAGAGATAATTAACAATTTGGATAACATTGAAGCAAAACCATTTTCCTTCAGTATCGTCTCATATATAGATTAAATGTACCCTGAGTCTAATGAAATTAATAAAAGATAATTACGCAACAGATAAATAAGAGATTTCTCATTTTCTTTCGTAATGTGGACACAAAGACTGAATAACTATAGGACAAAGATTAAGGACATTATTATAACATTATACTACGTTATGTTTTTTCTACGCATATGAATATGAAAACAAAGTGCAAAGAAACATTTAAAATTCTAAATTCGAGGCCTACATTTCTTCAATAATATCGATTTTAATGGCAGATGTCTGTAATATTTCCATTAAAATTTAGTTATTAAAATATTTATTATGTAATTCAAAATTTAAAAAGTTTGATTTCTGATAAATGAACAAACAAAACTGAAAACTGTTTATGAAACCTTAACAATGAGTAGTACGGAAAAATGACAATATATTTCAACTAAAATTGCAAAATTACAAATATTTATTTTGTAATTGAAAAAAATAAAAATAAAACAGGCTTCCTTTCCGACAAATGAACAAACAAAACTGGAAACTGTTTATAAAGCCTTAACAATGAGCAGTACGAAAAAAAATGACAATAATATTTTCACTAAAATTGCAAAATTAAAAATATTTATTTTGTAATTTAAAAAAAAAAAAAAAAAAAAAAAAAAACAGACTTCCTTTCCGTCAAATGAACAACCAAAACTGAAAACTGTTTATAAAGCCTTAACAATGAGTAGTACGAAAAAAAATGACAATAATATTGCCACTAAGATTCGAAATTAAAAATATTTATTTTGTAATTGAAAAAAAAAACAAACAAAACAAACAAAAAAAAAGGCTTCCTTTCCGACAAATGAACAAACAAAACTGAAAACTGTTTATAAAGCCTTAACAATGAGTAGTACGGAAAAATGACAATAATATTTTCACCAAAAATGCGTAGTTAAAAATATTTGTTTTGTAATTGGAAAAGACAGAAAAGGCTTGATTTCCGACAAATGAACAAACAAAACTGAAAATTGTTTATAAAGCCTTAACAATGAGTAGTACTAAAAAATCACAATAATATTTCCCCTAAAATTGCGTAATTAAAAATATTTATTTTGTAATTTTAAAAACCAAAAAAGGTTTGATTTCCGACAATGAACAAACAAAACTGAAAGCTGTTTATAAAGCCGTAACAATGAGTAGTACGAAAAAAATGACAATAATATTTCTACTAAAATTGCAAAATTAAAAATATTTATTTTGTAATTGAAAAAAAACAAAACAGGCTTCCTTTCCGACAAATGAACAAACAAAACTGAAAACTGTTTATAAAGCCTTAACAATGAGTAGTACGAAAAAAATGACAATAATATTTCCACTAAAATTGTAAAATTAAAAATATTTATTTTGTAATTGAAAAAAAAAAAAACAAAAAAAAAAACAGGTTTCCTTTCCGACATAGGAACAAACAAAACTGAAAACTGTTTATAAAGCCTCAACAATGAGTAGTACGGAAAAATGACAATAATATTTTCACAAAAAATGCGTAATTAAACTAGTCGTTGGGGGCCACCATAATACTTACCCATCATGGATATGCATAATGTGAAATGTTAAAATAAAAATGTGTAAACTACTTATAAAATGCATTGCAATTCAAATAAAATCGCGGCTTGATGACGTCATAAACTTTAAAGGCTCGATTACTGAATTGCTTGAAAGAGGTTTTTCCCTATAACTCCAATAATAATAATCCTATTAACTAGCGGTTTACTGCATCTGATTAAGCGCCAAATTTCGAATTAAAATATATCTTTAAAGTGAAATTTGGATAAAATACAGGGTCATGAAAAATCGAAGAGTGTGGAAAATATGATTCCAAATATCTCGGTAACTAATTATCCGATAGACTTCATGCTTTATGCAAAATTTATGTTTGTTTATTGTCTTTTATATTCATTTCTTAAAATAACCAATTTCGAAAATTTTTATATACCTTTTATCAGAACGAATATTTCGAGAGTCCGAAAAAAATAGTCCCGGTTAATCGAGGTTATTGAAATGAAATAGGCTTCTTTCCATTATTACATACTAAGTACATACCAAATTGCAAGTCTCTATCTCAATTTTTTCGGGAGATAGAGCGTTTACAGACACACAGACACACACACAGACACACACACAGACACACAGACGGACGGCAAATTTTTTTTTCTAAAAATATGTTTTTCGGAATCTCCAGTGTCTGAAACGTGTAAATCAATCAAAAAAAATTTTTCGATTTTCAAAACGATTACAAGACTTACCCTATACTACGTATGATGGGTAAGTAAAATGTTTATTTTGTAATTGGAAAAGACAGAAAAGGCTTGATTTCCGACAAATGAATAAACAAAACTGAAAACTGTTTATAAAGCCTTAACAATGAGTAGTACTGAAAAATCACAATAATGTTTCCACTAAAATTGCGTAATTAAAAATATTAATTTTGTAATTAAAAACAAAACAAAAAAGGCTTCATTTCCGACAAATGAACAAACAAAACTGAAAACTGTTTATAAAGCCTTAACAATGAGTAGTATGGAAAAATGGCATTATTATTATAGAAATGTATTTAGGGGAAATACATTTTTCCAGTGGACCCGTGCGAGTATTTCGCACTGCAGTCTAATAATTTTTAGCAATATCTAATATTTTTTAGATGCAAATTTAAACTTCTAAAGAAAAATTAAGGATAAAAATATCTACAAACAACATTAGAGCCAGAATATCGTCTAATTTATCCCATCAATGTTGCAGTAAACACTGATTGAAGACAGCAAAAGGCACGCGGGAGGCGAAAATTAACAATCGTATTTTAACTGCATTAGAAGATGACGTCATCCGATTTTTGTAAACATGAAAAAAAATTGAATGCATTTAAAATACAATTTAATATAATATAATAAAGCATAATCTATTAGTCTACGCGTGAAATACCATTGCTTTGATCGATCGATGGTGTCTTTATTTACTATACATTTCGATTTCAATTTTGCTTTTTAACCATAAATATAAAACAAACCTGTGCGGAGAAAACATACTTTACCTTTTCTGTACAATTTTTTTTATATATATAATCATTGCTGAGCATCCTAAAATGCGGTATTTTATTTTTGTGGCATTAGTAATTTGAGGAAAACTTTTCATTTCATTTATGAAAACAATGGCGATTTAATTTTTAATTAACAGCAATTTTTAATCAAAAGACATATTTTAATGAAATGTGAGTGTATACTACACTGTTAAAAATTTGCAGCAAACTGTCCAGTCATTTGACTGTTTTTGTAGAAAACGGTTACATAACCATTATTTTACTCTATTCTAACCATATTATTGCCCATATTATGGTCAGAATAGAGTTAGATTACGGTTATGTAACCGTTTTCTCTAAAAAACGGTCAAATGACTGGAAAGTTTGCTGCAAATTTTTAACAGTGTATGTCAAAAGTCGCTTCAACAACTTTTCGAATGATACCTCATTCGTTGCTGTGCGTTTCGTAAATTCATAGAAAAGGGATGTTGACAACATAAATAATATAAATGATAACACATTTATGTAGTTAGTATTTTATAGTTGTAAGATTCACCGTGGTCATAAATCCAAATTATAGCTTTGATTAACTTCCTTATTTTAATTTCTGTTATTTATAAACAAAAATGTTACGACACACATATATAAATTAACAATACTTAAATTGCATGCAGTTAAAGTAATGTCTTTTTGCCATGTTCTTAAGCATAAAAATTTTGTAAGAGGTGATATATATCCGTAGTCAAATTTAAAACGTAAATCACCAATTAATGATTTACAAATTAGTTATCTAGAATCCCTGCAATATAATTTACATAGTAATGAAACACGTTATTACGCATTTATTTGTTTAAAATTTTGACAAAGCTTCTTTTACACTCCTTTTATTTAGCTTATTTTAATTTACATTAAAGTTTAAAGAGAATCTAACATTTGATATCACACTTAAAGTGTTTTAGTAATAGAACCTAAAAGGGTATTTTAATTTATTAGTTAAGTAATTAAGTCAAAGTAAACTTAATACGATTTTATCCCGAAAGCTTAAAGTATTTAAATTTTATGTTAAGTTTCATTACTTTAATTATGTTTATTTAGCTAATTAATGCCTTTTAGTGGGTTTTGACATTTTTAAAGCTAGAAGGAAGATAAAATATTTTTTTGTAAAGCAATATGACTTCTATAAGTAAAGTTACTGTTCAGGATAACATCTTAACATCAACATTTAAAAATTATCCGAAATGGTATGTTTTAAAACACAATGGAAAATATCACTGAATTTAACTATAAAAACGATAATACCCAAATTTTAGCTTTAATTTCATTTTAAATACTTTATACCATTGATTTAAAATGTGTTAAAAATTTATCAAGCATCTCTCTTTTTAATTATTATATAATGGCTCAAATTTTTTTTTTTCCATAAATAAGGAAAAGACAGAACTTAAGAGTGTCACTCAGAAAATAACCAAAAAGAGAAAATTACCCGTGAAGTAAAATTTGCGACATTCACGCGTGAATTTTGTAAACTATATTGTATTGGATATACATTAAATACATTGAAAAATTCATTATGATAAAGTTGTTTTCGAAAAGTAAAGATACACATCAAATGGCAAAAAAGAAAAAGTTTTAATGAGCGCGTTGGCAACACATATTGTAACCTTGAACATTTGGCCTTTCCCTCGCAGTCATTCGTTATTTTTACGGTGAGTCTGTTTGTGTAGCACGTGTTTATAATGGATGCGTCAATTCAGAATCCCGCCTAATATCAAGTACGTTCCGTTATACGTTTTCTTCATGCAAAAGGTGAGCGTCCAGCACATATTCACAAGGAAATTTTTGCCGTCTATGGGAACATTATGAACCGAAAAAATGTAACGAAACTGTGTTGTGCTTTCTCTGAAGGTAGGACCAATGTTCATGAAGGATACAGAACAGGTAGGCCATCTGTCATCTCTGATCTTGCACCCAGCGAATACCACTTACTCCTTTACCAGAAGTAACATCTTGTAGGGCAAAACTTCCACGACAATGATGAGAAAAAATCGAAGTTGAAATATGGTTTCGACATAAAGCGGTAAACTTCTATGAATGTGAGATATTATGAACTTCTATGAATGTAGTAATTTGTAATGGACATTTCATCAATTAAAAGTTTTTTGAATGAGTAGAGTATGCGACATTGTAACTTTACTTTCGAAAATCTGTCGTATAATATTTCCTGTAATAAATATGTTGCATTTTCCTGACGAGTTCTGAATGAATCGACTACTTGTTAACTTACGTAGTTTTATACTACATGAGCAGGGAAGACCGAGCTATGCTCGGTCAAAATTAAATTTGAGTTCAAATATCATGACCCATGAACAAAGTGACCCACTAATTGAATTTTCTAGAACACGTGACCCAGCCCAATAGTCTTCTCGTGCTCGAAAACCGTTGGATGAAAAATTTAGTGTGAACTAAATACCGTAGGATACAAAATTTAATCAAAATCGTTAGAGCCGTTTTTGAGATAAAATTAAATTGACCCGCGTTGACCCAAAAATGACCCACTAATTGATAGTTCTCGAACATGTGACCCAACCCAACAGTCTTCTCGTGCTCGAAAACCATTGGATGCAAAATTGAGCCGCTTTTTTAGATCTTGACCCACAATGACCCAGAAATGACCCACTAATCGAATTTTCTCGAACATTTGACCTAGCCCAATGATTTTCGCGTGCCCGAAACTCGTAGGATACAAAATTTAATCAAAATCGTTAGAGCCGTTTTTGAGATACAATTAAATTGACCCGCTTTGACCCAAAAATGACCCACTAATCAAAGGTTCTCGAACATGTGACCCAGCCCAATAGCCATCTCGTGCCCGAAAATAGTCAGATAAAAAATTTCGTCAAAATCGTTTGCAACCGTTTTTTAGGTACAATTAGCTTCACCATGACCCAAAATGACCCAAAATGACCCACTAATTGAATTTTCTCGAACATGTGACCTAGCCCAACAGTCTTCTCGTGCCCGAAAACCATTGGATGCAAAATATAGTGTAAATTAAGCCGCTTTTTAGATCTTGACCCACAATGACCCAGAAATGACCCACTAAACGAATTTTCTCGAACATTTGACCTAGCCCAATGATTTTCGCGTGCCCGAAACTCATAGGATACAAAATTTAATCAAAATCGTTAGAGCCGTTTTTTAGATAAAATTAATTTGACCAGCTTTGACCCAAAAATGACCCACTAATCGAAAGTTCTCGAACATGTGACCCAGCCCAATAGTCTTCTCGTGCCCGAAAATAGTCGGATACAAAATTTAATCAAAATCGTTAGAGCCTTTTTTAGATAAAATTAATTTGACCCGCGTTGACCCAAAAATGACCCACTAATTGATAGTTCTCGAACATGTGACCCAACCCAATAGTCTTCTCGTGCTCGAAAACCATTGGATGCAAAATTTAGTGTAAATTGGGCCGCTTTTTAGATCTTGACCCGCAATGACCCAGAAATGACCCACTAATCAAATTTTCTCGAACATGTGACCTAGCCCAATGATTTTCGCGTGCCCGAAACTCGTAGGATACAAAATTTAATCAAAATCGTTAGAGCCGTTTTTTAGATAAAATTAATTTGACCCGCTTTGACCCAAAAATGACCCACTAATCGAAAGTTCTCGAACGTGTAACCCAACGTCTTCTCGTGCCCGAAAATAGTCAGATACAAAATTTCGTCAAAATCGTTTGAACCGTTTTTTAGATACAATTAGCTAGACCATGACCCCAAATGACCCAAAATGACACACTAATCGAATTTTCTCGAACATGTGACCTAGCCCAATGGTTTTCTGGTGCCACAAAACGGTAGGATACATAATTTCGTCAAAATCGTTAGAGCCGTTTTTAAGATAAAATTTGCATATATATATAACCACACAGAAGATTTGCTTGTATTAGAATATATGATTAACATTCTTTCATCCAAATGTAGAGTTTGGTTTCCATGTATTCTAGTCAGAAGAAAATAATTTTAAAATATTAAATAGTTAAATATACTTTTTATATGAACAGAAAGAAATAACTTAGCTCAAATTCAATAGTATGATATTTTTTTATTTGTTTTACTAGCAATTGATAAGATTGATTTCTTTACTAACAATATGCTTGTAGTTGTCACATCAGTATATAACAATAAAATTCCAGTTGTTTGTGGCTCGTACAGGGTCATATTTTCCAGGAAATATCATATTATTTTAGAGAGTAGAAATATAAATAATTTTAACAGTTATTAAATACCACACCGTTAGTCCTACAAAAGTAAAGGCTTACTTTAAGTAAATACAGTCAGGCCCGTAGCCAGAATTTACCTTCGGGGGGGGGGGGGGGGGGGGGCTCAATCTTGGAAAAAAAATTTTGATCAGACAGTAGTAATTTCATAACTTAAAGTGTAAATTACAAAAAAAAAAAATAAACAAAGCAAGTTAAAGTATATTCCTACATAGGATACTTGATGTCCATGTCAAAAATTGTTATTTCGTATTTTTTCGGTTTCGGTTCAATTTTTGCTTTCATGAGCACTTCTAGTTTCCAAGCCGGTTCGGAAACCGGAAGCCTTTTTAGGGGGGGGGAGACTGCAACGGTGTGCAATATGATGTGCACTTATAGTTCCTTTACAGGGACACTCAAAAGAATTCCCTTAAATAACGGTCTATGGAGAAAAATCGTTTGCGGTTTATTTTAACAATGTTTCACTATTTTAAACATATTGAAACTGATATATATCACTAAGGAGCAATACAAGAGTTTTACTATAGAATATTTTTTGTATAATATTCATCGTTCCTTTACAGGGACACACAAAAGAATTCGGTACAGTCTGTTAGCAATATTTGCTGGAAGTGTTTTTTTTTTTTAGTTGCTGAACATTTTTTAATTTAACTCATTATTTGTATAGTACGTTGTGTAATAAATTCTATAGATCACATACAGGGCAGCACAAAAGTTCTCGAGTACATTTACGTTTATTGATGGGAAATTCTTGAAGGGTAATTTTAAACTGTGCTACGCAATTTCCTAACCGAACTTTAATTTAGCATCCTATGTAGTATATACAAATCTATAGTTCATATACAGGGTTGCATAAAAGAGTTCGGATATTTTTTCCGAATATTGTTGGTAATTCTTGAAATGTTTAAATATTTTATGCGTTTTCCAAAATATCATCTTTCACTTTGTTAAAATTTAAGGATTTCTAAAATTATGTTGGAAGTTTTAGAAAGTGTTACATAATCTATATTTTACGCATGATTTTTCGTTCTTGTTTTTATTTGCCTCATGATATGGCGATTCTAATAATTTTTTATGTGCCCCTTTT
Source organism: Maratus michaelseni (assembly GCA_963931845.1). Classification (NCBI taxonomy): domain Eukaryota; kingdom Metazoa; phylum Arthropoda; class Arachnida; order Araneae; family Salticidae; genus Maratus; species Maratus michaelseni. The sequence goes on along the minus strand of OZ007598.1, from coordinate 109,324,679 downwards.
GGCCCCTTAAGATTTAAAGTTTTAAAAATAAATATCCAATTCATGCATTTCCCTCCAAAATACATATATGTTCAGATTTTTAATTCTCTAAGTTAAAATAAAGTAGACGGAAATTGACTCTGAATATTTGAATACCACCAAATGCCACAATATAGAACATAATTGTAAGTTAATAGAAAGCAAAGTTCGTAATAAAAATAATATTTCTTTTCAATAACAACAATAACAACAACAACAACAACAATAATAATAATAATAAAGCCTTACTTACCAATTTCATCATTTCTTTTAAGCTTCTTATTAAATAATGATTCAATGGTAGGCTGAACTTTTTTTAACCGTTTCATTTTTGTGATTGCTTTGTCACTCTTAAACAATGCTCTATCAAAAGACAGGCGTTTCCAATTAAATTTTTATTATGCTCCTACACACAGCTCAAAATGTCCCTATATCTACTCTAAAAGCAGCGGTGAAAAACTGCCAAAAAATCCCTACATAGATGTATCCATCCCTAAGGTTGATAATTCTACAAAAGACAAAGAAAATTTCCCAGACAAACAGACTACTCTTAGTACACTTTCTTTCTAATATTCATATGCAAACAAAAACAAAACAATTTAAAGCTAAGTTGTTCAATGAAGAGCCTGGGGGACGCCGCCATGGCGCCTTTGACGATTTCTCGATGACCTATCAATTTTTTTTTCTTATCGAACAAATTCCTTTTCAATATTTCTTGCTACTATTTTTTTTTGGTAAAAAACTTTTTACAGTTATAACACAATTTTCAAAGATACTTTCTTTAAAATAATTAATTTTCACACGAATTTACATTATAGATAGCTATTAAAGATTTTGACTCCTTTTTCTACAAAATATTTTAACATTGACCACTCTAAGTTTTCATTGTGATTCCTAAAGTTAACGTATATGCCATATGCATATTACACTTACTTTTTCTTAGTCAAATTAATAATACAGAATTACACATATCGAATTTTACTGTGCATAAAGATAGTCAAAATTGTGTTTTAAGAACTTATATTCTTAGTGGTATATACCAATAAAAAACACTATATCCGAATGAACAATATAACGAGGATTACCGTAAGTGTAAATGAATAATTTTATATTTTTTCAAACGAAATGTTCGTAGGTTTAATGTAACGGAAGATAAAAACAAAAACATTGTCAAATTTTATCATTAAAGATAATTTTGCAAAATCTTTTTTAATTTTCGGGGGGGGGGGCTTCAGCCCCCTTAGCCCCCTCCCTGGCTACGTGCCTGAATACAGTATATAGTTTTATGTCTTTGCATGATTCATATTTACAAATTTTTAATTCTTCTGTGACTAAAAACCTATATTTTATTTCAATACGTAATAGTTAAAACAGTAATTATTAATGTCAGGTATAAATCAAAATATGAATATATAAAACTTCGAACACAGAGACTAGATGCCGTTATCAAAAATCAATATAAAACTTATAACTTAGATTTTGTGCAAGCCTCGAATCCACAATCAAACACTATTGGACTCCAACTAATTTGGAAAAGCATAATATCATTAAAATTCAGTATTTACAAAATTGTTCTAAAAACATGTAAACAAATTTTCAGAGTGATTTTAAAATACATACGTTTGTAATTATATTAATTATTTTGAAAAGAAAAACAACTTTACAAAATTTAAAAATTCATAAAGATTTCTGCAATTTTATAAAAACTGAGGGACAGAGTGTTGATATCTAGACAAATTAAAATCCTTAAACTTTCTTTATCCAGCTTTAAAAAAAATAAGAAAAACAAAATAAATTATTATCATTAGCAGTATTTTGTAAACTATACACACTTTTCTTCAAACTTGATATTATCTACACTTTTAATGCTGTTAATGCATCATGTATGAAAATTTATACTATTTCGTAAATAAACGTAATTTCCCTTTAGTTCACTGCATTCTAAATCAATTGAGAAACCCAGCAACACAATTATGGAGTTCAGTGAAGGACTTTACATCACAGTATTTTAAATCAGCTGAGGTAACCCAGCAACAGTTTCATTGAGCTCATTGATAAATTTTACTGTTTATTAGTATGACGAAAAATAGGTCTAAAAATCAAAATAAAATATATATATTCGAGAAATGTGGAGAAATTTTATGTCCTTTTAAATTTTAGAATATAATAAAATAATATTAATATAAATTCTGACATTCATATTGTTGATGCAAGGCTGTCACTGGCGAGAATTTTAAATTCTACTTAAACAACTATTTTTAAAAACAGAATTTCGTAGTATATTTTTCTTGCACACGTTGTCAAAGTGTATGGCAGCATTTTTGTTTTGAGAAAGCGGTGCAATTAAAAAATAGTCGTCAGTGGCAGTCCTATAGATGTAGAAAAATAGAACACTAAAAAAATATATATATATACAGGCAGGGGTCGGAAAAACTACTTTTTAATTGTAGCGAACTACAACTACAACTACTTTACAGAAAATGTAGTTAACTACAACTACAACTACTTGTTTTAAAAAGTAGCGACTACAAACTACTTTTCAAAAGTAGTCACTACTTCGCTACTTTCAGATTTCATCAAAGGGTTCCATTTACACAAGAAATTGAAGACACGAATTAAATAATAAAGTGGCCGCTCGTTATATCGCGTCTACCAGGATATGATTAAATGAATGCAACATAATCGAGAGCATTAAAAAAAATTAAGAAAGAAAATGTTTACAAAAACGTACAAGAAAATATTTTGTGTTTATCTGCAAAATGTTAGTTAATACACACATTACAAATTGCGTAGCAAAATTAAGAGAGATATAACATCTCTAGAAAATTACAGAAAAACAACTCTCAATGCAAACAAGAAATAAATCTGTAAATAAAGCGATTCCGAATAATAAGAAACCCGGTGTTAAAACATGAAAACCTAGTAACGAGTAAGTAGAGAAGTGTTGCCAGCAAGAAAATAAATTCTTTTGGTGGGTTATTTTTTAATTTTAGGAGCAAAGTGTCAATGAAAAAAATCTATGATTTCATGGGATGCTTTGCTGTACGTTGCAGTTACAATTAGCAAATTGTTGAGCAGAACAAATTTTGCACAAAAAAAGCAAGTTTCGGCCACGTGATTTGTAAAATGGCACATTTTTTTCCATGGAGTAGCGTTAAAAGAAACGCAGGTTTTCGCTACAAACTACTGATTTTTTGTATCGCGCTACTCGCTACACTACATTGTTTAAAATATAGCGCGCTACACTACAAACTACTGTAAAAAGTAGCGACTACTGTAGTTTCGCTACTTGTAGCGCGCTACTTCCGAGCCCTAATAAAGGGTGTCCACGTATAACCTGACCGACCTTTATTTTCGCAACCGTTGGTCCTAGATGCATACTTCCAATTACAAAAATGGTTTAAATAAGGTATAGAATTACTTTCAAAGCGATTTGGGTCAAGAAAAACAGTTATTAAAAAATTACGAAATTTAAATTTTTATACGGACCCCCGGTCCTATTAGTGATATTTAGTAAAATTTTAATGTGACACTAACAAGTAAGACAAAAAAAGTCTCATTCATCTAACATTAAAATTGACCGAGTTATGAAACTCTGAAATGCATGACTTATACCACTTTTTTGCATCCCAAAACAGATGATTTCGGCCATGCTTTCAGGAATCGTATATAAAGTACTTAAAGTTATTTCAAGGTATCTGCACTCTAAAAGAAATCGTACAACTATCACAATTGAGTTACTTTTATTAATTAAGTTTCAGATTAGTTAAAATAATTGTATTTTAACACATGTTTTATTTTGAAAGGATTTGAGACTATGATTTATTTTAGCAAAAATTATGCTATTTTCATAAGGTTTTATTTAACTTGCAACGATCATCTTTCCAGTTTAAAATTTGTACTCGATCTTTAACCCACTTTCAAATATTCGATCGAAGTTAAATTTTACATACTGACTTAAATCCGATGACAATGCAATATTATTATAATTTTCGACGCTTACTATCTTATACATACTTATATTAGAGGATAACACAAAAGAAATCGGATAGATTACCGTCAACAAGTTTAAGAAAGAATTTTAGATTAGATAACATAAACCTGCGATGGTTGTGTTTTTTAACTTTTATAATTACGTTTTATGTATTTGTTAACGCTGAATAAAAAAATTACCTTCACTTTTATCCATCATGTCAGGATTTTTCGCAAATCGTAAGTTTCAAGGTTAAAAAATAGCGAAAAATCTGATACTATAAAATAGATGTAAGACTTTTTTATTCAGTTTAATTTTATTTAATTCAATAATTTATTCAAAACTAGCTTACCCGCCCGGCGTTGCCTGTGCCAACAACCTTAAATGTACCTGAAATCAGTGTTGAACATTTTTTTATTTTTAAACAAATCTAATGTTGGGGGCCCCACTACCTTAGACAGCAAACACTGGGCGTGCCATACACACTCTCATATATTACCGTAAGTCGAGTCGAAAGAGCCATACCCCTTCATAATCCAGCCCATAGAACCAGAGATAGAAAAGCACCCCTGGTGGTGAAAATCGAAAAGCTCTATCTATGTAGAGTCGAATGAGCCATACCCCGTCGTGATCCAGCCTATAGAACCAGATATAGGAAAGCACCCCTTGGTGGTGAAATTCAGAACTAAAATAGGTAAGCTCTATTGATGTTGTGTCGAATGAGCCAAACCGTGTCGGGATGTGACCCATAGAACCCGAGTTAGCTGCAAAATCCTTTAGTTACACCTTCCACCGCCACGGGCACAATATGTTCTATACGAAAGTAACTGAATTCATTAAGGTTATCGATGTCGAGTCGAATGAGGCATACCCCGTCATGATCCAGCCCATAGAACCAAAGATACGAAAGCGTCCCCTGTGGTGAAAATCCGAGCTAAAATCAGTAAGCTCTATTGATGTCGGGTGGAAAGAGCCATACTGTAATGACTTAACGAACTCCAGTGATCCAAGGTGATGATTAACATCCAGCACTTTTTATTAGGCATCGTTGATACACAAGTTAAAATAAGATGAACAATTAAAAAACATTACACTCTGCCATCAAAACCCCAGCGTACACAACCATCATATACTGTTCACGCGCACACATTTTGTTGTTGTTGTTGTTTTGACCCGGAGGCCCGGTGAGCAGCTTTATATTTCTATGTAGCTGTCCTACTCCACATGCACCAGAAAACCAACCACATTAACCCGAAGTTAAACCAATTCTACCGACTGCTGACACCAAAACTACAGCCATCCTTGACACACTCCCTACCTGCACTCTACTTCCAACCAGGACAATAATTGTAAATCTCGTCCAACAACCGAGATAACCACATCAGACACTCTCCACCTTTCTTTCCTGCCACCGCAAAAATATCCTCGTACGAAGACGTATTCGATACCCGTACCTTCCGATACACAAGCTCGCGAATGCCAGAAAATTTTTTGCACCGCAATACCAGATGCTCCTCTGTTTGGTCCTCCAAACCACATAGATTACAAGTTGCAATCCCACTTCCTAAAAACCTCTTACGCCGAGATAGAGTTAACACCGTCTTAGACAAGAACCTGGCAAAAATGACACCGCTCTTTCGTAGCAACGACTGATGAGGATATCCAATATCGACATAATCCCAGCAACGACCCATATGACTTCTCCTATATAACTCCCAACTCCAGTCTGACTCTTTCTGCTTATTGTTCCTGATATCCCTCATCCAATCCTCCGCCGAGAACCACGGGATACTTACATTACAATAAGGACCATTCCTGGCCAGGTTATCCGCACGTTCATTGATTTCAATACCTTTATGCCCAGGAACCCAGATAAAGGTCAAAGAATACTTATCCGCCCTCTTCCTGTTAATTTCCTCCCTCAACTGAGTAATGATAGCTACCGACTTCCGGTTGACATTTTGTAGCGCCTCCAACACACTCTTAGCATCCGTAAAAATCATATAACTCCCTCCGTTCCCCGTATAATATTTTATGGCCACCAACAATGCAATAGCCTCTGCCGTAAATATTGAGTTAATATTGGGAATCTGAAATGCCAAGTGACTTCCAGTGTTCTGGTTAACCATCCCGATCGTAGTTTTGTGATCATCTTTTGATGCATCAGTGGCAATGAAAACCGTATTGTTCAAATACAATTGAGAGAACTGATAGTATGAATTCTTGAGGACATCCTCGGGAAAATCTTTGTTCTGGAACGCCCATGTATTGAGAAAAATCTGACACTGATCTTTAATTCTGCCTCCCCACTTGTAAGTGACCATTTCAGTAATATTCGTGCCTTGGGTTGGCAGAGTATTCCTTTCCCTGTAGATTAGTTCTTTCGATAACACCTCCGTGTATTCCTGATTTTTGATTTCTGACAGGGATCTTTTAATGGCCAGATACTCCGTTCTCAACTCCCTCCTCCACATACCACTCTCTTGTAATAAGATAGGGATTGGGCACCACTTCGGCAATCCACTGGCCCAACGTAACCCCATGTTTTGAATCACCTGGAGTTGCCTGCCTTCAGTTTTGTTCGCATGCATTAAAATCCGAGGGTTACCATCGAGAAGAGATCCCATCATACTCTTAGTTATTTGTAATATATATTTCGTTTCTGTGCCCCAGCTCATTCCAGCCACGCGCACACATCATTTTACGCTCATCATCGTGTGTTCAACTCTCTCTGCATCTCTCTTAGCTTAGCTCGGTTCACTTCTTTTTGACCTGCCAACTAACATCTCTTGCAGTCTCTTTGCATATCGAAAACTGTCCTTTCGATTCGATTACACGGCTTACACGGCAGTCAACCTCCGAAGCTAGGCGACAAAACCATGGACAAAAACTGGACAACTCTAGGCCAGCAACTCACGAGTCAGGTTAGGCCATAGATTTCTTCGGTCGTTACACTGCTCTCATTGGCTGGCTGCTTCGTTGCCGAGGCTATTTCATGGGAGGAGCTTGAAATAGCCTTTAACCCAAAATTCCATATACACGTTTTAATTTTTTTTAATCTAAATTTAAATTTAAAAATCCGGCCGCGAGGTATACTATCCGGTGACAACATCTACACATGACAAAAATTTCTGAGTCCTAGGTGTTATAATTACGGAGAAATCCGCGGGCAGGCAGGCAGACAGGCACTTACTCTTTTATAGAGATAGAGATTCTTGGCTTATACTGGGTTTTTTACAGCTAAACAGCTCAGGGTCTGATGAGGTTGGGAAGGGAGGGGGGATCAATTTTAACTTTGCGCTTTATAACTTTGAAATTTGCGATTTGAGAAAAATCCTGACGTGATGGTTTAAAATGAAGGTCATTTTCGGATTCAGCGCTAAAAAATACATAAGAATCCATTTTCAAAAGTTAAAAAACATGGCACAACCCAAAATTTGAAAGACAGTGTAATCTAACAGCATTTTAAAATCTGTATCATTTTGTAAAGAATTGAGACTGCAGTTTTTCATCCTTTTATTTAACAAAAATTCTGTTATTTTTATCCTTTTATATGTTCAGTACAAATTGTATATTTTGCATTAATATGTCAGAATGATTATAGATTTCACATTTATATTAGATTGCAATGTTATTTTTTTTTCTCAACTAATTTTTTGATATATCTGACGATTATTTATATTTCTACTACATTTGTGAATGACCCCTATTTCGCAGCAGAAAATATACTCTAACTTTAAACAGCTATTACTCGGTCAATTTTAATGTTAGATGAATGGGACTTTTTTTGTCTTACTTGTTAGTGTCACAGTAAATTTTTACTAAATATCACTAATAGGACCGGGAGACCGTATAAAAATTTTAATTTCGTAATTTTTTAATAACTGTTTTTCTTTACCCAAATCGCTTTGAAAGTAATTCTTTATCTTATTTAAACCATTTTTGTAATTGGAGGTATGCATCTAGGACCAACGGTTGCGAAAATAAAGGTCGGTCAGGTTATACGTGGACACCCTGTATATGGAGAAAAGAAATTGCAAATTTAGTGACCGATTGAAGAGATTCGGTGGACGCATTTCACGATTTGTTGGCACGTCATGGTCGAGTAAACTATTTTCGGAAAATATTTTGCACGCGGATGTCCGACACAATAATATTTCCATGGCACATGAACTCCATCCAAGGAAATATATTTCCTTAAGATTGTCATGACATTGAAAATTTACTTTACTAATTTTTAGCTCACAGGCTATCAAAGCCTGAGAGCTTATGTGCCCGCCCGTTCTGTATGTATGTATGTATGTATGTATGTATGTACGTATGTACGTACGTAACGCGATAACTCTTGACAGAAATAACCGTTTTGCTTCCAATTTTGTTTATAGGTTCCTTGTGATAAGGCGCTTCCCTGATTAGTTTTAGGGATTGATTGTTTAACTATAAAGGGGGGAACGGGGGGCTAACCCCCCTTAATTAAGATAAATCGTTTTTTCATGCAGAATTGTCCAATTTTCTTCAAATTTTGTATATATGTTCATTGTGATAAGGTTCTTTCCTGATTAGTTTTGGGGTTCATAGGTTAAGTATAAAGGGGCTAACGGGGGGGGGGGGGAATCGTCCCCCTTAATTTAGATAAATGAATTTTTCATGCAGAGTTATCCGATTTTCTTCCAATTTTGTTTATAGGTTCCTTGTGATAAGGCGCTTCCCTGATTAGTTTTGGGGATTGATTGGTTAACTATAAAGGGGGGGACGGGGGGCTAACCCCCCTTAATTTGGATAAATGGTTTTTTCATGCAGAATTATCCAATTTTCTTCAAATTATGTATATAGGTTCATTGTGATAAGGTTCTTTCCTGATTAGTTTTGGGGGTTCATAGGTTAAGTATAAAGGGGGTAACGGGGGGGGTTAATCCTCCCCCCTTATTTTAGATAAATTATTTTTTTCATGCAGAGTTATCCGATTTTCTTCAAATTTTGTATATAGGTTCATTGTGATAAGGTTCTTTCCTGATTAGTTTTGGGGGTTAATAGGTTAAGTATAAAGGGGGTAACGGAGGGGTTAATCCTCCCCCCTTATTTTAGATAAATGATTTTTTTCATGCAGAGTTATCCGATTTTCTTCAAACTTTCTATATGGGCTCATTGTGGTAAGGGGCTTCCCTGATTAGTTTTGGGGGTTCATTGGTGAAGTGTAAAGGAGGGAAACGGGGGCTACACCCCCCCCCCTTAATTTTGATAAATGGGTTTTTCATGCAGAATTATCCAATTTACTCCAAATTTTGTATATAGGCTCATTGTGGTAAGGCACTTCCCTGATTAGTTTTGGGGGTTCACTGTTAAAGTATAAAGGGGTGAACGGGGGGGGACTAACCACCCTTGATATAGATAAATGGGTTTTTTAAGCAGAATTATCAGATTTTCTTCAAATTTTATATATATGTTCATTGTGATAAGGCGCTTCTCTGATTAGTTTTGGGGGTTCTTTGGTTAAGTATAAAGGGGGGACGGGGGGCTAACCCCCCCCCCCTTAATTTAGATAAATGTATTTTTCATGCAGAATTATCCGATTTTTTCAAATTTTGTATATAGGTTCATTGTGGTAAGGCGCTTCTCTGATTAGTTTTATGGGTTCATTGGTTAATTATAAGAAGGAGAAACGGGGGATGGTTCCCCCCTCTTAATATATTGTCGATTTCTTCATTTTTCGAGGGCTTATTTCAAATTCTTTGAAATAAGAATATAATTTACAGTTAGTGTGAATAGCCTTTGAGCTCAATGCCGTCAGTTTAACTGGGCAGTTTTCTTTTATTTATTATTTCTCTAACCGCCCCAAAAGGCATTGTTAGGTAGCTGGATTTGAATGACATCTTTAATGAAGGATTGAAAACAACCAACTTTTTAAAATATAATATATTTTTTCTCATAATTTTTCCGGTACACGTTTTCAAAGTTATTTTAATGCGGCAATCGCATACGCATTTCATTTATCGTGTTACATTTTCTATTTCGCATACAATAAACAAATTCCGTGTTTCGAATACAAACCTTTAGCCATCTCTCCTAAACAGCTCTCTGAAAAAGTTACATTACTCTTATTCTGCTTTGGAATATTAAAAACAGTTGAGCTGATAAAAGGCATAATGTATGTTTTACCATTAGTAAAAAAAAAATAATGGTGTTTTTTAATTCACTTTTGAAGTAAACATACCGAATTGGGTTAATCTTAGACATTATAAAAATACAGTAATATCTCGGTTAACGAAGGTAATTCTTTCCGGTATCAGATTCGTAAGCTAAACTATTCTTTAACAGAAATGCCATTTCCCGTCGTATTAAGAATAAATGCGGTTGCGTATGCTAGAGCACATACCCAATAAAACATTCGATAATCCAATCTATACGGCGTGTTCAAATGAAAGTGATTCGAAGTGTCGCATGCGAACAGTTTTCAATGTATTTTCGTGAAACAAACGCGATAGTGAAGGTCTATGTAGCACTCGTGCGCTTGCGCATGCAGATTTGTGATAACTTCATTCGTAAGGACGTGGCATTCAGTTAAAAATGGCTGGTGTGGATGCAACTGCGTCCAAAACGGATCGGCGAGCTGTAATTAACTTTTTAACACTAAAAGTTTGTAAGCCGGTGGATATTCATCGCATAAGGCTGGATGTGTACGGTGACGAGGTGGGCGAGAATATTTAGCGACGGTCGACATGAGACAACGGATTTGACGCGAAACGGTCAGACGCGCAAAGTTGTGACAGAGAAGCTGATTACGGACATTGACATTGCAATCAAGGGAAATCGACGTCGAAACATTCGTGACATCGCAACTGAGTTAAACGTTTCCATGATCAACCGACATCGTTCTTCGTGGACGGAATTCGTAACTTTCCTAAGCAATGGGACGCCTGTCTAAACGCCATGGGTGATTTTTTTAAAACAGACTTTGTATGCATTTCACTCATTAAATGTTGTTGTTCCTATCTATGTATCTGTCTCATTTCTGTCCCTACGCATCTCATGGATACACATCTCGAATCACTTTCATTTGAACACCCCTCATATATCCATTATGCGAGGTAGAAAGATAACGAAACAAATCTTCGTTAGAAACATTCGTTAACAGAGGTACACAGTAAAATAAGACAGATGTCACTTAATCTAGGAAAATATGATATAACCACGATCGGAAATGTGCAATAACATATTCCGAGTTACCCATGATTCCGAAAAGTATTCTTTATTTTTCAAAATCTCAGAAACGAATATATTTTCGATATTTGAAGCAGACTTTATATATATATATATAAAGGACTCCTTTTGCGGCCTCCAATTTTCTGGAACGTTTTTGAGTAGTTGTTATAGCGTATTAAACGGTTTTTTCAACCCTGAATATACGTTTTCGGATGCTATCAACGGTCATGTAAACATTTTCATGTTAAATAAATATGTTTTAAAAGCAAGCATGATAAATTAACAGTGTTAACATTAACATTAAAATTAAAATTAGTTTGTTACTCTTGCATGTATCAATTCTATTACACAATTGAAAATGTTTATTGTGAACTGATAGCATCCTATAAACCGATATTCCGATTTGAGAAAACTGATTGATACACTATAAAACTACTCTGAAAAAAATCCAAAAATCCCAAAACAAATAATATATAGAACAATTTCTTATAATATAATTTTTATAATATAATAAAATTTCCGATAATCGTATATATTATTTCTCCTGTCCACATCCCCTTTTTCTAAGAAAATACGAAACGTTGAATGACAAATGAGATACCATATGAAAGGATTTTGAACCGGCTTCTGACATAGTGCAAATACATTTTCCTAAAACATGTTTTTTGATTAAAATTTGCTGATAATTAAAAATTAAATAGGCATTGTTTTCATAAAAGAAACGAAACATTTTCCTTAAATTAATGTTGCCACAAAAATAAAATACCGCATTATATTGTGCCCAGCAATAATTTATTAAAAAAATTTGTAAAATAAAGATTGCTGCATGGGTTTATTTTATATTTATGATTAAACAGCAAAATTTAAATTCAAATGCTCAATTAATTTTCCTCTGTCCCATGTTTTTTTTTTGTTCCCGAAACAAATGATTTTATCTTCTAATGCAGTTAAAATACGATTGATATATATATATATATATATATTGTCTTAGCTATCAGCGATCAGTTTTTACTGTAACTTTGATTGGATAAATGAGACGATATTCTGATTTGACTCATGTTGTTTGCAAATATTTTTAGTCCTTATTTTTTTATATAAATTCAAACTTGCATCTAAAAAATATTAAAAGGCAGTGCGAAATCTTCGCACGGGTCCACTGGTCTAATTTTAATTACAATACATTTCTATTCCTCTACATTTAACGATTTTTCAATTTAACGAAAACATTTAATGGTCCAAATTCACCTAATTTTATTTAGTTTCTGACTGAACTTCGTTTAACGCTAGTTTTACTTTTGTTGAGAAATTTGACGTATTTCAAAGATTTTGTTTTCAGTTACAAGTACAGTGAACATCTTCTCTTTCTTGCGAGCCTAGTGGCCGATTCGACGAGTGACGATGATGTATTTTATTTAGAGGAACTTGAAACATCCGTTTGTATGACATCTCTAAAAGTTTTCATTTAAAGAATATGTGAAATATGACTCTGAAATTCTCATTTATGAGCAACTGAATATTCAATAATTCCGTGCCGAAAACAAGCAAAATACGTCTGATTTAGATCCTGATTCTAACACAAAACTTGTTAAAATCTTGAAAGTTACTTTAATTGTACGATTTTCTGGACTAGATACAGCGAAAAATATTTAAGTAGGAGGTTTCACATTGCTGGACATTTGGAACAACAGTGAAAATCCATCTCACTGGATACATTTAAGAAAAAAAAAAAAAGCAATTTTAAATATATATATAGGGTAACTTGGGGTGAGATGCCGTATTGAACAAGATGCGTGTCACGTGGTTTTCATACGCGCAGGCGCTGTAAGGAAACACCACACTGTCGTGTGGAAGAGGTTTCCCTACTGGTACTTTAATTCCAGTTTACGTTCTTTTATTTAAGTTTTAAATAGTGTTTTTCTATTACTATTTCGTCTTAACACCTTTGATAAGTGTCCAAAATTTTTTACGCTCTATCTTTATGTAATCCCTATGTAGTTGGCCATCTTACCCCAAGATGGGGGTAAGATGCTGAAATGCAAGCATTTACAAAAGCAAATTTTTTTGTGCTTTCTGGGACAGTTGTAAAATAAAATAAATTTTTAAAATCATACATATTATACATATGTATCAACTTTAAAAAGAAATTAATGACTAGCAAATAAAAACAACAGGCGATTTTATAAATAATTAAATCAATAACTACGGCATTTTCACCCAATCTACCCTATATATATTTATATAAAAATTTTTATGCAGTTTTATTTCGTCTAATGTGTTCCTCCATTTAACAATAACATTTATTTAACCGTGACCAGCGCGCTTTATAGAATTTTTTATACTTTATCAACGGATTTTTAAAAAATGAGTTTTTGTTTAATTCAATTGGAAAAAGCTTTGATTAAAGAAGGCAAAATTTCCAATTAAAAATAACTGGTAGGACTAATCAAGGATTCTAATCCCTTAAAGTGTGCGCCACTTAAAGTGTGAAGTCGCTAAGCGATTAAAGATGAACTTTCAAAGGGAACTTTGCCATCGTTAAATCATAGTTCGACTGTAGTTATTTTTAAGTATTAAGTATAAAGATTTTGCCCTTTCTAAAAAATAAAAAAATTTGATACACCCGTAATTCGTGCGGAAAACGCAAAGAATAATCCCATCGTATAGTATCGGATAAAATCGGATTATTGAAGTTGATGCAAGACTTTAAAAAGAACTCTTAAACAGAGACCAGAAGTACTACACACAAAACGACTGAATTTTGTAAAAAGCAATATGTTGTAACTAATATTTGATGAGTCTAATTGTTTTGTGAAAGATCAGATTTTATTTGTAAATGATTAACTTTGTGATCGGTTCAATTTGGAGGTGGACACGTTTTGTAAAAGGTGTATTTGTAGACAAAGAATTTTGTGAACTGTCCTGTTCTGGAATGAAAAATTATGCAAGTTGATAATTTTCGAAATGGAACCTGTTTTAAAATGAAAAATTTTAGGAAGTGTCCATTTAAGGACCCAAACTTTTCCTAAGTGCATCTCTGGTTATGAAAATTCAACTGCAATGTGATTTTTTTTTACAATACCGGCAATATTAAGCTTTTATTTTTAGCTCATTAGCTCTCAGGCTATCAAAGCCTGAGAGCTAATGTGCCCGCCCGTTCTGTATGTATGTTTGTATGTATGTACGTATGTACGTAACGCGATAACTCTTGATAGAAATAACCGTTTTGCTTCAAACTTTGTTTATAGGTTCATTGTGATAAGGCGCTTCCCTGATTAGTTTTGGAGGTTCATTGGTTAAGTATAAAAGGGGGGAACGGGGGGCTAACCCCCCTTAATTTAGATAAATGGGTTTTTCTTGAAGAATTATCCTATTTCTTCAAATTTTGTAAATTCAAATTTTGTTCAATTTGATAATGCGCTTCTTTGAAAATTTTTGGGGGTTCATTGGTTAAGTATAAAGGGGGAAAGGGGTATAATCCCCCCTTAATTTAAATAAATGGGTTTTTCATGCAAAGTTATCCGATTTTCTTCAAATTTTGTATATAGGTGCATTGTGATAATGCGCTTCTCTGAATAGTTTTGGGAGTTCATTGGTTAAGTATAAAGGGGGAAAGGGGGGGATAATCCCCCCTTAATTTAGATAAAGGGGTCTTTCATGCAGAATTATCCGATTTTCTTCAAATTTTGTACATTTTTTCGTTGTAATTAGAGGCTTCCCTGATTAGTTTAAGGAGTTCATTAGTTAACTATGAGGGGGGGGGGGTAACGGAGTGATGAACCCCCCTTAATATATTGTTGATTTCTTTATTTTTCGAGGGGCTTATTTCAAATTCTTTGAAATAAGAGTATAATATACAATTAGTGTGAATAGCCTGTGAGCTCAATGCCCTCAGTTTAACTGGGCAGTTTTCTTTTTATTTTTATATTCACTTGCGTTAAAGAGATTTCATATTCCAGAACTGAATAAAAAGTAGCAGGCCTAGCCTGTTACGTTGGTTTGTTTTACCAAACAAACCTCGAAATGAGGTGATTTTTTTTTTTTTTTAGACGAAAGTCTTTCTAAACGAAGCGCGAATCAAACTGATCTCTATTTTTAGACTGAATGTTTTCCAAACACATCTAGTGTTTGGTGAAACTTTTAGAACTATTAGAAAGTGATAGAATGTCTTTGACTTAGTATGCGATAGTGTCTTCATTTAAAAAAAATTATTATGAGCTTAAAATGTAATTTTTATTTCCAATCAGCAGCTTAAAAACGCAACTAATTGCAAGTGGTTTATTAGAAGGCAGATGCACAGTTAGTAATAAAACTAATACATGTCAGTATGATATAGATTTTGTTAATAAGAAAATCGAGTTATATAAGCTCAATATGCCCGCCACTGGCAGTATTGCACATAATAACTGGCTTCTTGTGATTTATCTTTGGTGAACTGGATTAGAAGGCTTTTGCTAGCGCAAAAAAATATTTTAATCCTGCATACAATCGCAAGGCATGCAAGCCTGTTTTCAATTAATTGTCATCTTGGACATATGATCTGGGACATAATAACTAGCTTCCTGTGATTTTTCTTTGGTGAACTGGATTGGAAGACTCTTGCTGGCATAAAAGAAATATATATTTTAATCCTGCATACATGTCGCAAGGCATGCAAGAGTGTATTCATTTAATTTTGATCTTGAACATATGATTAATTAATAACTTACAATGTTATTCACTTCAAAACTATTTTTATTTCTCAATATATTCTCCAATATTTATGCACTTATATCACCGTTTTATCAGAGCCCCAACACCAGCAGCATAACATTCTTTGGGTTGCTGTCTCAGCCACATTAAGACTTCAAGTTCAACCTTTTCGTCACCTGTGAACATCATCTTGCTTCCAAGATGGTTGTTTAGTGGACTAAACAGATGAAAATCGCTTGGGGCTAAGTCGAAACTGTATGGTGGAAGTTGAAGAAATTGCACGATGATGTTCACAAATAATGGAAAGAACTTGATGATGGAAGTCCTAAAATGACTGAGACAGCAACCCAAAGAATCTTATGCAGCTGGCGTTGGGACAATGATAAAACGGTGATATAAGTGCATAAATATTGGTGAAGAATATGTTGAGAAATAAAAATAGTTTTTAAGTGAATATCATTGTTGGTTATTATTTTATTATCTTTTGTGACTTACTTAATGACTTTCCCTCGTATTTTAAAGTATTCATAACGCTGGTTAATACATATTTTCAATTAGATTTTTGCTTAATATTTCTAATCAGTTTGCTGTTAGAAAATATGTGCTTAGTCAGTCCATCTTTTTACTTAACATCTTCTTATATAAATAAAATTTCACGTATTTAAAATTTTCCATCGTGTATTTTATCAGTTAAGACTCATGAATTCTCCTTAAAAACAATCAACCTCAAGCGAATTTGTATTTAATTTAGGTAATTGTACTTGTCACTTCCATAACTGCGAAACTTTTATTAGAGTGAATAAGTATCTGTAATCAAGTTAAAAGTGTGAATATCTCTACTGGGATTAAAGAACAATTAATTTTGAAATCCTGTGATAATTAAAGGAATAAGGAAATAATGCACTTAAACTGAAGGAAAGGGATATAAAGTATTATTATTGATATGAAATTCACGCTATTTCGCGTGTATTAAATTGCATTTAAAGTTAATAGAAATATGTTATTTAGACACTTCATTTATACAAATTTTAATGAAATAAAGCTATTTTTTTTAATATAGTAATGCAAAGTAAATTTTCTGATTTCAACTTCTCATCATTAAATGTATATTAATTTCCAGATAAAATTAATTGTGATGTCGTAATTAATATAGTTTAGTTATAGCGTTTTTAATAAAGCAGAAAAAATACTTTTTAAATTAAGCCATATCAATTGCGCTAAAATAAGTTTCATATAATTTTAAAAGTGGGTTTTTCGTATTCTCATAATTTAAATTTAATTATGTTAAAACTGCTGCTACAGACAATGTAAAATGTTTTTTAACAATAATTTAAATTCCAATTGAGTACGTTTTTATTATTACATTTTAAATTATATTATGGAAAATTTAATTACTGTTTTCTCTAAATGATTTCTACTTCTCTTATGTAGGCTGTTTAGAAATTTTCTCGCTTTAATTATCATGAAAGTAAAAGATACTGCAATACCTATATATAATTAACAACTAAATTTATGGAGCTTATGAATAATTTTACTTACCACACACTTCAATGCAATAATTTTGAAACAGTGAATAAGCATGTATAATTAAGTGAAAGTATAAAGTATTCATCAGGGATTTAAGTGTAATTATCTTTGAAAAATTACATGGTTAATGTATTAAGAGAATAGTTAAATTTTAAAAATGTTCCAAATATCATAACTACACGATCCAAATTTTGTTTTATTTAACGTGAAGGAACCTGATTTTTATGTTAATAGGAACATATTACTTTAAAATAGTAATTATGTCTCTTTTTATGTTCCAAACACAGTTTTATCTTATTTTTTAAAGTAAGGTACTTTTAACAAATAAGGCCATAACCTTATATTTAAAATGGGAAGATTAAACTTAGTGCCATTCTATTAAAAATAAATGAACAACGTAAACATTTCACAAATGAAATGCATGTTAAAATGGCATACAGCTGTTTTGGAGCTTCTAAAGCTTCATCCTCAGTGCCAAGGTTAAAACAGATGTAAGTGTTAAATATGTAATTACTGTTTAAAGCGATAAAAACATTACACAAAAGGCTTAAAAATACCTTTTAATATAAAGATGACATGTTTCATGCGCTCTAACGACAACTTCTTCAAGATAAAAATAATAAATAAAAAAGTTTTTGAAAATGATATATAGAAATCACGAAATCACATGCATAATGCAAGCAGGTGCTTAAATAGGTCAAACTGGAAATGTGAAAATTATTAGTTTATTGATTTTTTAATATGTGAATCATCGTGTGCCAAATTTTAGGTAATTCAAAAGAGGCTGATTCATTGCATATGTTCTCGTTTCGCAAGTATATTTCTATTGATTCACGGATAATGGACGGGAAACAAACTCTTGACGTATAAATTATTTTACTATTCTGGAAATCAATCTGTAAAGACTCTATCTATGTAGTCTGACCAAAGCTGTAGATCTTCTGTCATATTTTATATCTGCCACAAGTTATTTTATTCTCTTTATAAATTTTCTGTTTGTCATTCATAAATAGTACTGTAATTTTCCATCTGCCCTGGTGAATGGGATTTGATAAACATCAGAAAGTTGATCATGATCAAGGTGGAATGGCCCATTCCACCTTGACAGCAAGCGGAGACGCTTGAATACTGATATGGTCTAAACAGTCACATCTGTTTTTAACAACCTTGGCACTGAGGATGGAGGTTTAGAAGCTCAGAAACACTGCATGCCATTTTAACATATATTTCCTTTGTACTATTTTTACGTTGTTCATTTATTCTTAACATAAGCTTATATCTTGGACGGAACGGTATCGGACAGACAAATGGCAGCAAACACCTGAGAGTTTATGTTTCCCTTGACATGTGCAAAGACTTCTCCCACAACCGATACCCAGTTTCGTCGTCAGTTTTGCATCACTGAATCTTTCGACACGTCGTTGTTAAAAATAATAAGTAAACTTTTATATGAAATCAGTGTAAATTGATGACTGAATTTTACAATCTTTGCATGGTGGAGATAATTTATTAATCTTTTAGAATGTATATTGAAATATTCTGAATTTTTAATTCTGTTTGTGTTTGAAAATAGAATATGTGAAAACAGAAATTCCCTAATCAGTCCAGGCAGTCAAGAACCTACAATTCCGTTGATTTCTGTTCCATAAATTCGATTATTTTTTCTTTTTCTTTCAGTGATTCAGTCTGTCCTATTACTGCTATTATTTTTTCATCTCTTAAGACAGCCAATTCTTCATACTTTTCATCCAGTGCACTTTATGTACAACCCTTCTCAAGCTCAAAACTTTTTTATACAGTCCGCTTTTTGCTTCCGCAAACGTTCACAATAGTGCACTAATTCTTCGTGATTGGTTATTAAGGGGCACTTCATTTTCAACGTATATTATCATTACCAAAGCTAATTTAATATTTTCTGTACCAATATTTGTAGAAAACTGTGGAATATATCAAAGCGGTGGTATAGAGAGCTCAATAGAGTGAATGGCAAGTGGAATCAAATGTTGTGGCTGTTCGAAACGGCATGCCCGTAAATACGGCAGTCGCATATTATTGTATTACAAGGAGAATTCTTTATTTTGTTCTATTTTGGTGTAATACCTGCAAAATATATGTTAATTAAAGTTAAACCACGTATTTAGAAAACCATGGCCTGTATTTAAAACAAAATTTCTTAATAAATCTACTTTAAACTGTCTTTTGTTTTGAACTGTCCTGGCCACAAGCCTAATGACAAGAGTATGCATGATTTTGTATTGTAAAAATATATATAAGTATCACATCTAATAACATTATAAATGTTAATTCTGATATACTAATACAGTTTACTGAGATATGAAACCTTAACGTGGACGTATTTGGTACAAGTACCTTATAACATAACATGTAGTGCACTTTCAAGGCAATAGTTAAAACATATATATATATATATATATATATATATATATATATATATATATATAATATTAATTCATCTACTTTAATTTATAATACTATTTCTTAAATATTGATGATGACGTTTATATGTACATTATCATTTAAAATATATATATTATTGAACATTTATCACTTATACTTCAGATAATTTTATTTGATTTCTTGCTCAGAAATTTCTATTTTATAAATTTATGTACTATTAATGCCCTAAAGTTTCTCGCTTTATTTATTATCCAGTTACAATATTTCAGATTATTACTATTTTTAAATAGCGGTCGTCTATTCGGCTACCAATATTTCTAAACAATATTTCTATCATAAGCATTCTAGAAATGTACTTTAAACATTTCGTTCTGAAATAGTGCTATCTAAAGCTTAATTTTGAAATGGTGTTAACAATAAGCTTTGTTGGTTCAGAAGACGGGAAAAGTTAAAAAATATATAGATATACACATGCATTATTAATCACAAAGGAAAGTATTGTTCAGCTGAAACTTAAACGCAATTATGATGGGGTAATACGATAATTAATTTATTAGAGTCAAAATTATGTTTTAAAAATGTTGTAAATATAATACAAATAAGTTTCGAATTCTTTATTTACTATATATTAATCTACACGTAAACGTTATAAGAACGTAATTTTTCTAATCTCAGACTTTTAAATTAATTATGGTAGCACCAATTGAGGGGGTTAGAATGACAGTGGAATAAGTAAAAAATTTTAAAAATCGAGATAACCATATTTTCGCTGAACGTATATTAATTTCTGCTCAATGTTCCTGTCAAATAAGTCATAGTTCACTTAGGGAGTAACTAGAGTACAAAACAAGTTGGATCACTCAAAGCAACGGAATTGCAGCAAGTTTTACATAATCCTTCATTTCACAAATCACTAAATTTTGACTTACTCCACTGTCATTATAAACCACTCAATTGTAGAAATAAGTTTCTGTCGAAGAGGTTAAAACATCATTATTCTAATTACAGAATTTTAAAGTAATCACATTAAAACCAAATATACAGAGAGGTTAAAGTTAGTTCTGCTTTTTCCTGTTTGAAACGAATAATTATTAAATATTCAGCCTATGTTGCATAACTTAATTAAACTTTTATCTAACAATTTCTTGCTCCTGTTATATAAGCTCTTTAAAAAATTCTTTTCACTTTTGTTAACCTAAAAAAATGGATTTATTGAAGTTCCCAAATATAATTAATCACTAAACATATTATAAAGTTTTGAAAGTTTTTAACATCAAAGTTAGATTTATTGCAGAGTCCAAATACAATTAGCCACTAAACAGATTACACAGCTTTTGAATAATTTTACTTTTCACACACGTAAATGCAAGAATGGTGAAAATGAATAAATAATTATAATTAAGGTAACAGATGAATTATTCAGCAGAGATTTTAAAAAGTATTTTTCTTGGAACAATGCGATAAATAATGCATTAAGAGAAAAAAAAATAAAAATGCAATAAATATCTCCATTTCTTTCGCTTTCTCATTCATATATTAATTTAGAGTTAAAATGAATTAGAATATAGCACTTAAATATTTTAGTTATTTTATTTAAAATAAAGAGACATTTTGTAAAATTATGTCGCTATAATTAAATCTAAATTATGAAAATAAATTTTACCATAAGAGGTAAAATATTGATTTCCAATCTCATAATTCTCACGTAGTTATGTTACGACTGACAGCATTGACAATTTCAAAAGACTTTTACATTTCTATATTTGAAAGGGTGTTATTTTCCGTATCAAAAAAAATATGTTTACGGAGTTTAGCAATACTAGTTAGCTAAGCAAAAATCTTAATATTTTTTAGTAGATCTACAGTTTCACACATTTAACTTTTTGCAAGTCACGTTTTATGAAAAAAT
Source organism: Maratus michaelseni (assembly GCA_963931845.1). Lineage (NCBI taxonomy): Eukaryota > Metazoa > Arthropoda > Arachnida > Araneae > Salticidae > Maratus > Maratus michaelseni. The sequence goes on along the minus strand of OZ007598.1, from coordinate 109,302,945 downwards.
AAGCCAATGAGATTTTAAATGATAAAATATGATTTGCCTAAAGTGTAACAATGCATCTTATTTGTTTACAACAAATCACAGGCTAAATATTGGACAAACTGATCAAGTGTGGCCAAAAGTGCAGCACTCACCCTATATAAAATTGCGTTTACCGTTAATAAAAGTTTTCAATTTAGATACTTTATCTATAAGAATTAATGAAATAAACAGTTATTTTTAACTTATTTTAATACAGTAATGCAAAATAAACTTACTAAAAGGTACTTGTATAACCAAAATTAGACTTGTTTTGTCTAAGTATTTTAAAAACCTCCATAAGACTGGTTAATATATATTTTCAATTAGATTTTTGCTTAATTTTTCTAATCCGTTTACTGTTATAAAATTTGTGCTTAGTCAGTCCATCTTTATGCTTAACATCCTCTTATATAAATAAAATTTCAGGTATTTGAAATTTTCCATCGTGTTTTTTATCATTTAAGACTCATGAATTTAAACAATACGCCTTAAAAACAGTCAACCCCAAGTGAATTCGTATTTAATTTACGTAATTGTACTTGTCACTTCCATAACTGCGAAACTTTTATTAGAGTGAATAAATATCTGTAATCAAGTTAAATGTATGAATATCTCTATTGGGATTAAATAACAAGTAATTTTGAAATTCTGTGATAATTAAAGGAATAAGGAAATAATGCACTTAAACTTAAGGAAAGGGATATAAAGTATTATTATTGATATGAAATTCACGCTATTTCGCGTGTATTAAATTGCATTTAAAGTTAACAGAAATATGTTATTTAGACACTTTATTTATACAAATTTTAATGAAATAAAGCTATTTTTTTATAATACAGTACTGCAAAATAAATTCTGATTTCAAATTCTCATCATTAAATGTATATTAATTTCCAGATAAAAATAATTGTGATATCGTAATTAATATAATTTAGTTTAAAAAAAATTAAACCAGAAAATACTTTTTAAATTAAGCCATACCAATTGCGCTAAAATAAGTTTTCGTCATATAATTTAAAAAGTAGATGTTATTTTTATTCTCATAATTTAAATTTAATGATGTTAAGACTGCCATTACAGACAATTTAAAATGTTTTTTTAACAATAATTTAAATTCCATTTGAGTGTTTTTTTGTTATTACATTTTAAATTATATTATACGAAATTTAATTATTGTTTTCTCTAAATGTTTTCTACTTCTCTTTATGTAGGCTGTTTAGAAATTTTCTCGCTTTAATTATGAAAAAAAAGATACTGCAATACCTATATATAATTAGCAACTCAACATTTTATGGAGCTTCTGAATAATTTTACTCGCCACACACTTCAATGCAATAATTTTGAGACAGTGAATAAGCATGTATAATTAAGTGAAAGTATAAAGTATTCATCAGGGATTTAAATGTAATTATCTTTGAAAAATTACATGGTTAATGTATTAAGAGAATAGTTAAATTTTAAAAATGTTCCAAATATCATAACTACAGGATCCAAATTTAGTTTTATTTAACGTGAAGGAACCTGATTTTTATGTTAATAGGAACATATTACTTTAAAATAGTAATTATGTCTCTTTTTATGTTCCAAACACAGTTTTATCTTATTTTTTAAAGTAAGGTACTTCTAACAAATAAGGCCATAACCTTATATTTAAAATGGGAAGATTAAACTTAGTGCCATTCTATTAAGAATAAATGAACAACGTAAACATTTCACAAATGAAATACATGTTAAAATGGCATACAGCTGTTTTGGAGTTTCTAAAGTTTCATCCTCAGTGCCAGTGTCAGTGGCGTAGCGAAAGGAAGAGGGGCTTGATCACTTTACTACCATTATTTTCATATACTACATTTAGTCTTATTTTAATTCATAACGTTCAAAGATTAAATAAGGCCAAATGTATTATATAATTATACTGGTAGTAAAGTGATCGAACCCCTTCTCCCCTTACGCTACGCCACTGCTCAGTGCCAAGGTTAAAACAGATGTAAGTATTAAAGATGTAATTACGCTTAAAGTGATAAAAACATCACACAAAAGGCTTAAAAATACCTTTTAATATAAAGATGACATGTTTCATCCGCTTTAACGGCGACTTCTTCGAGATCAAAACAATAAATAAACTATTTTTGTAAAGATTTTGAAAATGATGTACACAAATCACGATGTCACATGCATTATGCAAGCAGGTGCTTAGATAGGTCACACTGGAAATGTGAAAATTATTATTTTATTGATTTTTTAATTTGTGAATCATCGCGTGCCAAATTTTCGGTAGTTCAAAAGTAGCTGATTCCGTGCATATGTTCTCGTTTCGCAAATATATTTCTATTGATTCACGGATAATGGAAGAAAAATAAACTCTTGATGAAAAACTTATTTTACTATTCTTGAAATCAATCTGTAAAGACTCTATTCTATGTAGTCTGGCCAAAGCTGTAGTTCTTCTGTCATATTTGATATCTGCCATATGTTTTTCTTTTAATTCTCGTTTTAAATTTTCTGTTTGACATTCCTATGTAGTACTCTAATGTTCCATCTTCCCTGGTGAATGGGATTTCATAAACACAGGAAAGTTGATCATGGTAGCTAGCGGAGACGCTTGAATATTGATATGGCCTAAACACTTACATCCGTTTTTAATCTTGGCGCTGAGGATGGAGCTTTCGAAGCTCCGAAACAGCTGTATGTTATTTTACAACGTATTTCATTTGTGCTATTTTTACGTTGTTCATTTATTCTTAATATAACCTTATAGCTTGGATGGAACGGTATCAGACAGACAAATGGCCGCATATACCTGAAAAATTATGTTTTCTTGACAGGTGCGAAAAGTTTATCCAACAACCTATATCAGCTTCGTCGTCAGTTTTGCACCACAAAATCTTTCCACACGTCGTTGTTAAAAACAATAAGTAAACTTTCATATGAAAGCAGCGTAAATTATTGATTGAATTTTATAATCGAGATAATTTGTGTTAGAGATAATTTAACGATATTTTTTAATGCGCATTGAAATATTCTGTATTTTTTATTCTTTTTGTGTTTGAAAATATAATATGCGAAAAACAAAAATTCCATAATAAGTCCAGGCAGTACAAGAAATGGTTTTAATAAGGGACACTTCATTTTCATAGTATATTATCATTTTCAAAGCTAATTACACATTTTCTGTACCAATATTTGTAGAAATCTAATGATTCTATCAAAATGGTGGGTAGAGCGAGCTCAAGAGAGTGAATGGCAAATGAAATCAGCTGTTTTGGCTCTTTGAAACGGCATTCACGCAAATAGAGCACCTGCATAATACCGTATTACAAGGAGAACTCTTTATTTTGTTCTGTTTTCGTGTAATATCCGCAAACTATGTGTTAATCAAAGCTAAACCAGGTATTTGGAAAACTATGGCCTTATTTAAAACATATTCTCCTAAAAAAAACAACTTTAAACTTTCTTTTGTTTATTACTGACCTAGCAAGAAAATGCATGATTTGATATTGTAAAAATATGTATAAGTATTACATCCAATAACATTATAAATGTTAATTTTGATATAATACAGTTTATTGCGATCTGAAACCTTAACGTAGCCGTTTTTGGTACAGGTACCTTTTAACAAAACATGTGGTGCGCTTTCAAGGCAAAATTTAAAACATAGTTATTTAAAAAAATCATCTACTTTAACTTATAATACTATTTCTTTAGTGACACTACAAAGTAAATGAAATTATTTTCACTTTGCTAAACAGCGTACAACCAACAGAGAGAAAAATGTGTCCAGACCCGGGATCGGACCCAGATACATTTTTATAGCGCACCAAGTGCTCTACCATTTAAGCCATCTGTACGACATCCAGTCGGGCATTTTTCACTTATATACGTTGGTAAGGCTGCAACTTCGCAGAGCAAGATGGAATGTCATACATGCTCGCACTATTCAGTGGCGTACATGAGACGAATAAATTTCCAGCATCGGATAATATACCTAATCCAATTAAATTTTCAGCAGGACTGAAACTACGCCATAAATCTTTAAATGACACTACAAAGGATGTGAAATTCTTTTCACTTTGCTGAACAGCGTACAACCAACAGAGTGAAAAATGTGTCCAGACCTGGGATCGAACCCAGATGCATTTTTATAGCGCACCAAGTGCTCTACCATTTAAGCCATCTGTACGAAGACATCCAGTCTGGCATTTTTCACTTATATACGTTGGTAAGGCTGCAACTTTACAGCGCAAGATGGAATGTCATACATGAGCGCACTATTCAGTGGCGTACATCAGACGAATAAATTCCCAGCATCGGATAATATATCTAATCCAATTAAATTTTCAGTAGGACTGAAACTACACCATAAATCTTTATATTGCACTACAAAGGATGTGAAATTCTTTTCACTTTGCTAAACAGCGTACAACCAACACAGTGAAAAATGTTTCCAGACATGTTTACATTATTCAGCGCATGTACGCCACTGAATAGTGCGACATGTGCATGTATGACATTCCCTCTTGCGCTGCGAAGTTGCAGCCTTACCAACGTATGTAAGTGAAAAATACCAGACTGGATGTCGTCCAGATGGCTTAACTCTTTAACGGATAAAGCACTTCAATTATTAAAATGTTGAAATAAACGATTGACACCGGAAATTATGAACAAATTTATTTGTATATAATAAAAAAGCGATATTTCAATACATAATAAATGGAAAACATTTCTATTAAAATTTTGCTGTCAATGTTGAATTTCGTAAGTAAAATTTTGTGGTTTCATAGGGGAACTAATGTCCGTTAAAGAGTTAAGAGCCTACATCAGTCATGCGAAAAAACGCTCAAGCTAATGTTAAGTCTATGGGAAGGTTCTTGGCAGATTTCTCGCTCGCGTTTGTTTCTAAATGATGTATTTTGCATAGGATAGCTGAGGTCGATCTCTAACGTTGTTAGTTTTTACTTTTTCGATTTTGGTTCCAGTTTTTTTTTATATAAGGGTACTTTAACTTTCAGAACCGGTTCCAACCGATTCCGAAATTAGAAATGTCCGCTTATAAAACAACTGTAACCAAAATCTCAAAAGTAAAAACTAACAACGTTAGGGATCGGCCTCAGCTATCCTATGCAAAAAGAAATATTTAAAAGTATTAAAATGCGAGCGAGAAATCGCGCAAGAACCTTCCCATAGATTTAACATTAGCTTGAGCGTTTCTTCGCGTGACTAGCGTAGGCTCTTAAATGGTAAATCCCTTAGTGCGCTATAAAAAGGTATCTGGGTTCGATCCCCGGTCTGGACACATTTTTCACTCTGTTGGTTCTACGCTGTTTAGCAAAGTGAAAAGCATTTCACATCCTTTCTAATGCCATTTAAAGATTTATGGCGTAGTTTCAGTCCTGCTGAAAATTTAATTGGGTTAGATTCTTACATCTTAAATATTGATGATGATGTTTATATGTACGTTACTATCTAAAAAATATATTATTGGACATTTATCACTTATACTTCAGATAACTCTATTTGATTTCTTGATCAGAAATTTCTATTTTATAAATTTATGTTCTACTAATGCCCTAAAGTTTCTCGCTTTATTTACTATCTCTTTACAATATTTTAGATTATCACTATTTTTAAATAGCTGCCGTCTATTTGGCTACCACTAATTCTAAACAAACTTTTGTGTCATATATTCCTATAGTCCGAAACAGTCCGGAACAGTTGAGACCGGTTCAGGGGCTTCCTAGTTGCGATCAACTTTACGCCCAGTCCATTGTGAGTAACATGACTTGTAAAAGTGAGCCGTTGGGAATAGATAAGAATGCTTTAAAGAGCAAATAAAATGGAAAGAAAAGAAAATTTATAAAAAAAAAAGGAAGAATTAAGTTTGGAATATATAGAAAAGCAATAGATATTAAGGATAGAGTCAATGTTAGGAAAGTAAAATGGTATTGTTGTAGTAAATATACTGCTGATAAAAAGTTAAGGATTAAAGATAGGGTTCGGAACATGTTACATACAATCAGCATAAATTTCAGGTGGAAAAGGCGGTCAAAGCAAACTATAAATAAAAAGACACTTTTCAGTGGCCATACAATATAATATATAGATATATATTTTTTGGTATAGCTGGGATGAGATTAATTATGAAAATAAAAATAACCATTCTATTAATATACTTTAAGGATTTCGTTCTGAAATAGTGGTATCCAAAGCTTAATTCTGAAATGACGTTAACAATAAACTTGTCGGTTCAGAAGAAGGAAAATGTTTTTAAAAAAGGCAGATATACGCATGCATTATTAATCACAAAAAAAAGTATTGTTCAGAAAAAACTTAAGCGCAATTATGTTGGAATAATGTGATAACTAATTTATTAAGGTCAAAATTATGTTTTAAAAATGCAGTAAATGTAATCCAAATTAGTTTCAAATTCTTTATTTACTATATATGAATCAACACTTAAACGTTATAAGAACGTGTTTTTACTAATTTCATAATTTTAAATTAATTATGGTAGCACTAATTGTAGAAATAAGTTTCCATCGAAGAAGTTAAAACATCATTATCCTAATTTCAGAATTTTAAATTAATTACATTAGCATCAAGAGTGTTAAAGTTAGTTCTACATTATTCTGTTTGAAATGAATAATTATAAAATCTTCAGCCTATGTTGTATAATTTAATTAAACTTTTATCGAACAGTTTCTTGCTGTTGTTATATAAACTCTTAAAATAGCCATTTTCATCTTTGTTAACCTAAAAAATTAGATTTATTGAAGCGCCCAAATATAATTAATCACTAAACATATTATAAAGTTTTGAAAGTTTTTAACATCAAAGTTAGATTTATTGCAGAGTCCAAATACAATTAGCCACTAAACAGATTTCACAGCTTTTTAATAATTTTACATTTCACACACGTCAATGCAAGAATGGTGAAAATGAATAAATAATTATAATTAAGGTAACATATGAATTATTCAGCAGAGATTTTAAAAAGTTTTTATCTTAGAACAATGTGATAAATAATCCATTAAGAGAAAAAAAAATATTTTAAAAGTGCAATAAATTCTTGCGATTTCTTATGCATATATTAATTTACAGGTAAAATTAATTAGATTATAGCACTTAAATGCTTTAGTTATTTTATTTAAAATAAAGAGACTTTTTGTAAAATTAAGTCGTTATAATTAATACTAAATAACGAAAATAAATTTTGCCGTAAGAGGTAAAATATTGATTTGAAATCTCATAATTTTCAGTACTTATATTATGACTGACAATACTGATAATTTCAAATGGCTTTTACTTTCCTATATTTGAAAGGGTGTTTTTTTCGTAATCGAAAAATATGTGTACGGAATTCAGCAATTTAACACGTTGACGGACACTTGCGGCTATAGCCGCCAAAGCGAAGTTCACAATGTGGCATGACGGCTATAGCCGCCCAAAACGAAACGGTCTTTTTCTAGACACTACGGCTATAGCAGCACAAATGTGCATTTACCGGCGTACAAGTAGAAGCCCAGTGTCATGATTTGGAAACAATTTTTTAGGTTGAAGTTCGTTTTCCACCTGTTATACGAGTTGCAGCTTCTGTATGCACGTGCAGGGTGGCTAGTGGTCAGGGAAAAATACAGTAAAAAAAATTATAATTACCAGTATATTCTTATAGAAAAATTCAAATTAATTATTTGATCGAATAATCAAGATAAAATTTTCTATAAGAATATACTGGTGTACATCACTTCTTTTTACTGTATTTTTCCCTGACCACTAGCCGCCCTGACGGGGTTGTTAAGGGAGTAGTGCAACCTAATTAAAAATGCTGAATTAATCAAAATTAAGTTTATTTAAGCAGAAAGAGTAAAACTATACTTCTAATATTCTAAAAATTACAAAAACCTATAGTGTCAATTTTCGAACTTCACTTGTTCCTACTGTCCGTCAATGTGTTAATTATTTTAAAAGATTGATGTATTACATCAAGCATTTATTATTTATTGAGGTTTTTAATAATTTCACTTGTGAAATCACTAAACATAACTCGGAAGCCCAGAGGGTCTTTTTTTTCCAAATACGTGGTAATAAATTATGAATATTCATAGCAATAAATTGTTTTAAATAAAGATATTAATGGCACACGTTTTCGTGTGGTGTGGTATGGCGCTCTGGGAAATATTGCTGGCACACTTATTTGTATGTCATGGCAGCCAATGTGTTAATGAATTAGAGAAGAACGCATTGATTTTTAATAATTAATGACTATTGATTAATGATTATTTCAATGAACGAGAGTACAATTCCCAACGTTTGTGGGGATTCAAACGGTTAGGCTTATATGTAGTGTATGGTCAACTTTGTATTTGATTTTTTATTTATGTTTATAATAGTTGTTATACTTTTGAATGCTCTTTACTGTATTTTCATGCTACATATCTCAAAAAGGTTTCTTCCGAAAAAAGGCGGAGAGCGCAATACAGCGAATATACATAAATATAGAAAAAAAAAATACAGTCTGAAATCGTAGGTGTGACTTATGAACAGAAACGAGTTATACGCTCGAATATACGGTTACATCTTTACATATATATATACATGTCGAAATATAGCAATATAGCTTCAATATGAAAGAAATTTGAACTCGAAAAATAAATTAATTAGAATGTTAAATGCAATATTTGTAATTTTAAGGTACCACAAAACCCAATTTTATTTTAAAAGTTATTTATTTATTTATTTATTTTTGAAAACAAAATAAAACTGGATAAATTCAATGTTAGGAAAAGTAGCATTTATATATATGGGTGTGCGTGTGTGTGTGCGTCAGCATGTTTTTTGTATGTATGTATGTATGTATGTATGCATGCATGCATGCATGTATCTATGTGTGTATGTATGCATTTTCTGGAAAAAAATAATCTGAATTAATTTTTCCTTGCTTTATTTTATTACCTTTTTAATTTTTATTGAGTTCAAAGAGTTATATTATTCTAGTAAACAATTACTACTCAACTAAAATAACAAATACTCAATAAGTATTCTTTTTGAAAAGTTATTTTAACTTTATAATATGTACGTGTCGGACTGAAAATCTTTGTGTTTCTAAAACTGAATGATAATTTAAACTTCCATTTAAAAAAAAAAAAAAATTCATATATTTTAGTTTAGTAAATTTAAGTTAAATAACATGTAATTTGAAATGTCAAATGAACAAATTTAAATTTTAAAGTAGCGTCAAACCCTAACTTAAAATTAATCTTGTTGAGAAGTAAATAATTGTTACCAATTTTTGAAGACTACGATGAAGGCGACGATGACAGTGAAAATTAAGAGAAAGAGTCTGTAAATGAAAAATAAGTATTTAAAATTATCATACTGTCACTGAGTTCTGATTCAATGAAAATATCATTATTTATTGAAATGTAAAAGTATTACATTATTATTGTTGATATTACAATATTATTCTTGAACTCACATTTTTTTTTAAATTATTAGAAATAAGTTAAAAATTTGAAAGCAAGAAAAATAAAGAAATTCTTAGAAGCAAAATCGGGTTTTCATTTTTAACACTTTCTAACATAGTTGAAAAGTACTTATGACTTTGGTTTATCCAGCCGTCTGTCTGTCTGTCCGAGCTCTAACGCGCGTAAATATAGTCGAATTGCTATGCAACTGATATATGTTACTGAGATTTACTATGGTATGTTCTGTATTAAAAATGAAGTCTGTAACATTCATAGTTCATTTACAGGGACATTTAAAGTTTTCCGTTACATTGTGGTGTATGAAAAAAATTGTTTGCTATGTATTTTAATTATATATAAAGATAGAAAAATTAATGGTACATAAAAACAAGAAAAATTATATAAACCTGTAAAATTTAAATATGGTTATATATACGTAAAATCCACGTTTCGACCTGCATCTGCAGTTATCTTCAGGCTGTAAAGTTAAAGCAAACAAAAAGACTAGAGATGAAAACACAAAATATGAGAGACAAAGAATTGAATTTCGGCCAATACTTTGATTGGAAGGATGTAGTGGCGCCATCTAGTGAATACAACAGAAAGGTTGAGACAAAAGAAAAGTTTAAAAATAATCGAAAGTTTGATGTAAGAGTTATTATGTGCTGTCATAGCATTTCCAACATAATGAAAATGATATATGAGGGGATTAGAGTGACAGTGGCGTAAGTCAAAAATTTTTAAAATCTAGATAACCATATTTTCACTGAACGTATATTAATTTTTGTTCAGTGCGACAGTCAAATAAGTCATAGTTCACTTAGGGAGTCGCTAGAGGGAAAAACAAGTTGGACCACTTAGTGCAATGGCAATACGACAAGCTTCACAAAGCCCTACATTTCTCAAATTGCTAAATATTCACTTACTCCACTGTCATTCTAACCCACTCATATATCACTGAGGTGCACTATAGTTCACATAGCATTTGTCATTCACTTACAGGGATACAAAAAAGTGTTTGGTTACAGTACTTGTCTATGAGCGATAATTGATGGAAGTGCGTATTCAGTTGTTGTACGCCTTTTTAAATGTAACAATTTTTGTGCAGATTACTCAGTGTGTATATATTCTATAGATACAGGGCTGTACAAAAGAATTCGAAAGCATTTCCGTTTATTGAGGAAAATTGCTGAAAGGGAATTTTCATCTGTGATATGCGTTTCCTAACTGAACTAAATTTTAGTATAATATGTCGTATATATACAAATAGATAGATCATATACAGGGATTCGCAAAAGAATTTGAATTTCTTTCCGACTATAGATGGTAATTACTGAAAGTGTGCCTTCAAACGTTTTATGCTTTTTAGGGTTTCGTTCATCTCACGAAACCCTATTGCTCCCGCTTCGTTGTCTGTCTGTCACAGAGCCATTCTCGAAAACTATGTAACTTACAGAGTGGAAACTCTGTGTATATATCAGAATATCAGCTGCGAAGAGCTGAAAATATTAAAATTTGAAAAATTCGTGTTATTTTAATAAATAGATATAAAAAACCAAAATTCTAACAGCCTTTTCTTATTAAATTTGAACATTTTCCCTTATAGCAGATGCCAAAAATTAAAAATCCATGATGAAATTCTATCTACAATAATTAATTTTCTATCAGACGATTTCCACGTGAAAAATAAAAATGAAATAAAAAGTTTCACCAATTGAGAAAAAAAGATTAATATGAAATAAAAATGATTGACGTCATAGTGGTAATAAAACAGAAAGATTTCTCAATAATACAAGGAGTATGAGTATGTGTGCATGTACACAAAGCAGATTAATTACACGTCATTAGAGAATTAAAAAGAAAATCTGACGTCATATCGCAAGTTTAACGGATATTTCAAATGTTTCAGTATAATACAAAGCGAGTATGAATATGAGTGATACAGAATAGTAAATATATGAGTTTGAGGAACGTATTGAATCATGATATAAACCCGATTATGGAAATATTCGCATATTTGAACATTTTGAAGGTGTACAACATGTTTAATTTTAAAATTATTATTTTTTAAATATCGCATTTAGTCCACATGACAGATATTATTATGGCAGAATATAATAATGGGCTTCACCCGCTATCGGGCCGGTTCAGATATTCGAAAAACCGAGAAAACTAGACAGGTTTTTTTTTAGAAAATGAAATTTATTTGGATTTTTTAAAGAAAGGATAAAGTGTTTTGAAAGGAATATTAAACGAAACCCTTTGTGGGAACTTGGATCACACTTACCCACTTGTTTCAAATTGTTTACTCTTATATTCTCTTTCACCTTATTAGAATGTGAAGTTTTGTTACAGCATTTTGATATGTGTTGGAAAGTGTTATAGAATCTATGCTTGAAGCATGATTTTTCTTTCTTATTTCTAGTTATTCCGGAGACAGGGGCAGGGGGAACAGAGTTTTGTTACCAAATAGATTATTGTTCGCTGTTATTGTAATACATTTCCTATTCGAAATAAAGAATTCCGTGAAAGATCTTATAAATATCAGGCTGAAGAATGCGTAATATTCTACCTTCCTTTGAAAGAAAATAGTTTTACTTTACATTTTAAGAAAAAAAAATACTTTCAAAATTCTTCATGCGCACGAAAAAATACCACATACATTTTTTTTTTTTTTTTACCTTAGTGTTATAAGCGTTGTATAAGACTTTGGTGACTTTTGCAGTCATGTGATAAAAATTCCTTAACTTTTTATCATTTTATTTTTGTTAAAGAAAAACTTTTTTGAAAGATGTTGAAGTAAGACATCTTTCAAAATTAATATAGAATTTGAAATCAAACTTCGAATTTCTTAGATAAGAAATTACATTTTAGAAATTTAGTTAATACAAATTTCTTTTGAATTGTTCAGATTTTTAAAACACATCGAAATGTCACCTTGTTGCAATATTATACCATACACATAAAAAAAGATTTTTAAACTAAAATAAATAAGGTTACCGTTAAAATTCATATTTTTGAAAGATAGCGAAATTCGTAGAGAAAAAAAAACCTGTTTTTTTCCTCCTTCGATAGAGGAGAGGGAAGGGGGGGGGGATTTTGTTCCCAAATAGATTATTGTTCGTTATTACTGTAATACTTTTTTTCCAGTCAAAGTAAAGAATGCCGTGAAAGATCTTGCAAATACAAAGCTAAAGAATGCTTAATATGCCGCCTTTCTTCGAAGGAAAATAGTTTTGATTTACATTTTAACGAAAAAAAACCTTCCGAATTCTTCATGCGAATGAAGACATTTTTTATCGAGGTCTTCTTATAAGTGTTGAATAAGACTTCGGTGAAATTTATGGTCATGAGATAAAAATTCCTTAACTTCTTTCTCATTTCATTTTGGTTAGAGAAAAACTTTCGTAAACGACGTGGAAATAAGACATCTTTGAAAATTGATACAGAAGTTAAAATCAAACTTCGATATAAAAGTTTAATTTAAAAAAAAATAATAAATATTTATTTGAATTTTTCAGATTTTTAAAATACATCGAAATGTCTTTCCAAACAGAAGAAAGATTTTCTTTTCAAAGTCTCGTAATTGACGAAGAATGTTCAACAGTCTGTCCTTACTAATCATGCAATTTTTATTTCATATTATAAAGTGTCGAAACCTAGCAAATTAATGAAACGTAAATTATATACAAAAAGACATTATTAGTGTTGAACTAAAAAAGTTATAGTTAAAACACATATATTTGAAATTAGTTGAAATTTGAAAAAGAAGAAAGCTAATGAAATTCGTAGAAGCTAAACCTGAGTTTCATTTCTTCTCGTTATTCCGGAGATTAAACCGGTGATTGGGGGAGAGTATTGTTCCCAAATAGATTATTGTTCGCTATTACTGTAATACATGTTCTAGTCGAAATAAAGTATAACGTGAAAGATTTTGCTAAGAAAGGCCTTATAAAGCTAAATAATGCTTAATATTTCACCTTTCTTTAAAAGACAATAGTTTTATTTTACATTTAAACGAAAAAAAAAAAAAAAACTTCCGAATTCTTCATGACAATGAAGAATTTTTTTTATCGAGGTCTTATAAGTGTTGAATAAGACTTTGGCGAAATTTATGGTCAAGTCATAAAAATCCCTTCATTTTTTTTATATTTTTATTTTTATTTATTTATTTTTTATTTTATTAAAGAAAAACTTTGATATAGAAGTAGTGTTGGAATACAACGTTCATTTTCTCCTCTCCGCACATATGGCGCATGCGCGTACAGTTACGATGATGATGCTCCGGAAGAGAGAGCAGTTGTTACTTAAAGAAATATGTCGGCGCTCAGTCGCATACGAGCTGTATATAATTTGTCTTCGTTTAATTGTAAATAAATGTCTTATGTCGTTCGATTTTGCAAACTCTGCGTGCCTCATACATCTACATATGGTTATGGGCCCAGCACGCTTCCACTGCGCTATAATTAGCCGAAATTATTCTTAATTCGAATATTCGAAATTGGAACTCTTAAGCCTAATCGAAAGTAAGAATTGTTCTTCATTCTGTTTATCATTTGTATTATTTCTGGCTGTGAGAGACTCTGCATAATTATGTCTCATGTAACGACAATTGAAAAGCTCGGAAAAGATAATTTTGATAGCTGGAAGCTTCAAATCGAAGCTGTATTAATCAAAAATGATCATTGGGATTACATAATTGGTAAAGAAATCAAACCGGCTGAAGGAACCGCAGAAGAAAAGAAGTGGCTCCAAGCTGATCAAAAAGCTCGTGCAGATATAATTATTTCTAAAAATCCTAGTGAACTGAGTCATATAAAGCATTGTACGACTTCAAGTGCCGTATGGAATAAGCTGAAGATGTTTATGAATCGAAGGGACCCGCAAAGAAAGCAACTCTGTTATAACAACTTCTGTTTAGAAATATGTCTATAAATGAAACGATGGCTGATCATCTAAATATTTTCTTCGAAATAGTTGATAAACTGAAAAATATGGAAATAGAAATCGCGGATGATTTATTATCAATTCTACTTCTTTACAGTGTTCCTGAGAACTTCTAAAATTTTAGATGCGCTATAGAATCCAGAGATGAGTTACCCAAACCAGAATCTTTGAAAATTAAAATGCTAGAAGAATGGGATGTCAGAAAAGGAAAATCAACTCAAGATTCACAAAACGCATATTATATAGAAAATGAAAGAAATAATCAAGAAGAGAAGAAGAATGAAAAATGGAAAATGAATCCAAATTAAAATTTTTCCTCGGAAAGGTGTTACCAAAATTTCAAGTGCAATTATTATTCGAAAATCGGGCACAAAGCTTCCGAATGTAGAAAGAAAATAGCTGATAGAAAGCTTACATCTTTAAATAAAGGAAATCAAGGATCGATGATAGCCACTAATTATGAAAAACCGACTACTATGGCATTTAATGACGCATATCAAGAACCTTCTGCATGGTGTTTGGACAGTAGATGTACATCTCACATGTGTAAAGATAGAAATTTATTTACAGAGTTTCATCCTCGTACGAATTCTACTATACAGCTTGCAGTTGATCAAACAGCGAAAATTACAGGAATAGGAACAGTTTTCATTACAGTACCTAACGGGGGTGGAATTACTAATCTCACACTCAAGAACGTTCTGTGTGTTCCAGAATTAAAGTGTAATTTGCTATCAACATCTAAAGCAACAGCTAATAATCGTTCAGTGATTTTTAAAGAACGATTTGCTAAAGTCATCGAACCAAATGGTTCTACACTAGTACATGCTGTCCGTCATGGGGATTTATATTACGTATACCCAAGCATCGAGAGAGCTGCGATAGCAGAGGTAAGTGAATTTCTAAAATGGCATCTTAAATTAGGTCATTTAAATGAGTCTGATTTAAAAAGACTTAAATCAAAGAATATGGTTAGAAATTTAAATTTCAATGATAATGAGTCTCTTAAAGACTGTAAAATTTGTATTCAAGGTAAACAAACTGTGCGTTCTTTTCTTAAAGAATCAAACTTTAAAAGTGACGATTTATTGACTCTTATACATTCAGATTTGTGTGGTCCTATGAGATTTCCATCCCACGGAGAATCGCGATATTTCGTTACTTTTATTGACGATAAATCACGTTACATTGAAGTCAGTTTTCTTAAAACCAAAGATGAGATTAAAAATGCATTTGTTAAATACAAAGCAGCAGTTGAAAACCGTGGAGGAAAGAAAATAAAAATTCTTCGTACGGATAATGGTAAAGAATATTTCGGAGAAGAATTTAATAAATATATCGAAGAAAGCGGTATAAAACGAGAATTTTCCTCACCACTAACTCCGCAACAGAACGGAACGTCAGAGAGGGCCAATAGAACTTTAGCTAAAATGGCGAGGTGTTTACTATTACAAAGCAAGCTCCCACAATCTTTTTGGGCCGAAGCTATTAATTGTGCGGTATACATACATAATCGCTGTCCTTCGCGACGTTTAAGCGATAACAAAACACCCTACGAAGTATTTTTTGGCATCAAGCCAACTTTATCATATTTTAAAATATTTGGGCAAAAATGTTTTGTACTAAATAAAAGAGAAAGTAAAGGAAAATTTGATCCTAGGTCAGAAGAGCATAATTTTGTTGGATATTCAAATGAATCAAAAGCGTACAGACTGCGGAATAAGAATTCCAGAAAAATTGTTATAAGCCGAGACGTCCGATTTATTAACGAATTTGAAAACTATTTACCTTCAAACAGCGAAATAAAATTAATTTTTCCCTTCTCTCAAAATAATGAAAATAAAACAATTACGCAAGAATTAGAAACGTCTCCTCCCGTCAAAAATGAACCAGACAGCTATGGCGACAGTGATGTTGATACGCAATCGGATGAAATTTCCGACCCCCTTTCTTGCCCTACAAGAGCGGGCGGGCGGCCGAGAAAAATAAAAACTGGTAAAAAGGGTAGACCCAGGAAAGAATTTAAAATGATAATTCCAAAAGAAGAAAAATCCCAAGTTGTAATGGAAAATTTATTTTCTGACTCATGTCCGGAATTTTCTGAGGCTTTAAACGGGCCTTTTAAACATGAATGGATAGATGCAATGGAATTATAATTTATTTAATGCAAGAAAATGCATGGCAAATAGTTGATAGGCCAAAACATAAGAAAATATAGGAAGTAAATGGGTTTTAAAAACTAAATATAAACAAGACGGGTCAATCGAAAAGTTTAAAGCGAGATTAGTTGCAAAAGGATGTTCTCAAAAACCAGGAATTGATTTTGAAGAAATTTTTTCGCCTGTAGCCAGATTAAGTTCGATCAGAACTGCGATCGCTTATATGGTATTCAAAATGGTTTTACAGCTTATCAATTAGTTTTTGTTATGGCTTATGTAAATGGTGATTTAACTGAAGAAGTATACATGGAGTTACCTGAATGCTTTAAATATGAATCTAATGTTGACAAAGTTTGTTTATTAAAAAAATCTCTCTATGGATTAAAACAATCAGGTCGACAATGGTTCAATAAATTAGATGAAAAATTAAAACAAATGAAGTTTGAATCACTAAATGCTGATAAATGTGTTTATTTTTCTAAATCTCCAATTGAAGCTATTATCATTGTTTATGTTGATGATCTCATAATTCTTACTAAATGTAAACAAGATTATGAATATATTAGAGATGAATTAGCCAAATCTTTTAAAATGAAAGATTTAGGTTTGTTACACTATTGTTTGAGCATAGAATTTATGCAAAACGGGGACAGTATTAAAATTACTCAAAAGAAGTATATTGAAGATATTCTGAGCAAATTTAATATGCAAGAATCAAAATCAATATCTACACCTTTTGATAACAATGTGAAGCTTACTAAAGATATGTGTCCCAAAACTGAAGAAGAAAAATCTGAAATGAATAATATTCCTTATCGTCAACTACTTGGTTCTCTTATGTATTTATCTGTAGCAACTAGACCTGATATAACTCATGCTGTGAATTTTCTAAGTCAATTCAACAACAATCCAGGCAAACCTCATTGGATAGCTGCAAAAAGAGTTTTAAGATATCTAAGAGGTACTAAAGATCAAGGACTGATTTTTAAACGTGATACTAAGTCCTCAGTTGCATTTGTTGATGCTGATTGGGCTTCAGATGTCAATTATAGAAAATCCTATACTGGATACATTTTTAAATATGCCGGTGGTGCTATATCTTGGGAATCGAGAAAACAACGAACTGTTGCATTATCCACAACTGAAGCAGAATATATGGCTTTATCAAAGGTTGCTAAAGAGACTTTGCATCTCAGACGGTTCTTAAATGAACTTTCTCCTGAAATAGTGTCTGCACCTACTTTAATATTCTGCGATAACCAGTCTGCTCAAAAATTAGTAAGGAATCCAATTTATCATTCTCGCACAAAACATATTGACATTCGCCATCACTTTGTGCGCGAAATATTTGAGAATGGAGAAATAGAGGTTAAATATCTAGAAACTGAAAATATGGCAGCAGACATTTTAACAAAAACTTTAAGTGCCTATAAACATAAGAAATGTTGTGATTTAATAGGACTAAGTGTTTAAAAACATTCAATGTTATTCTGTATCCTTTTTCCATATAAGTTTAAAGTATATACTCTTTGTAATTGTAATTTTATATTTTGTTTCTCTGTAATTTGCATATAATATTTGCATAATAGGAGAGTAATTAATGCCTTGTTAAGAAAATGCACGTTGTAAGGGGGGAATTATTGGAATACAACGTTCATTTTCTCCTCTCCGCACATATGGCGCATGCGCGTACAGTTACGATGATGATGCTCCGGAAGAGAGAGCAGTTGTTACATTAAGAAATATGTCGGCGCTCAGTCGCATACGAGCTGTATATATTTTGTCTTCGTTTAATTGTAAATAAATGTCTTATGTCGTTCGATTCTGCAAATTCTGCGTGCCTCATTCACCTACAAGTAGAGATCAAATTTTGATCTAAAAAAAATAATTTTATAAAATTATTTAATACATATTTCATTTGAATTGTTCAGATTTTTCAAATACCTCGAAATGTCGTTCCAAACGAAAGAAAGATTTTCTTTTCAAAGTCTCGTATTTCTATAGACAAGTAATGTTCAAGATTTTGCTTAAATTACGAGACTTTGAAAAGAAAATCTTTCTTCCGTTTGCAAAGGCATTTAGATGTATTTTAAAAATTTAAACAATTCAAATGAAATATGCATTAACTAATTTAATAAAAAAAATATTCTTTGTATTTATTTATTATTATTATTTTTTTTTTTTTTTGGTTAAAATTTTTTTTTGTAAAAGATGCCGAAATAAGATATCTTTGAAAATTGATATAGAAGTTAAAATCAAATTTTGATCTAAAAAAAATAATTTAATAAAATTATTTAATACATATTTCATTTGAATTGTTCAGATTTTTTAAATACATCAAAATCACTTTCCAAACGGAAGAAAGATTTTCTTTTCAAAGTCTCGAAATTCCATAGACAAAAAATGTTCAACATTCTCTGGAATTACGAGGCTTTGAAAATAAAATCTGTCTTTCGTTCGGAAAAACATTTCGATGTATTTTAAAATTCTAAACAATTCAGATGAAATATGTATTAACTAATTTAATTAAAAAAAATTCTTTGTAATTACAAACCTAGCCAATTCATGAAACGTAAGTTGTAAAAAAAATACTTTATTGTAGTTGTAGTAAAAAAAGTTATCGTTAAAACTCATATTTTTGAAATTATTTTAAATGCTTTGAAATTTCGATAAGAAGAAAGATAACGAAATTCATAGAAGCATAATACAAGTTTTCTTTTTTCTTGTTATTCCGGAGAGAGGGGCGGGGTTTGGTAAGGTTATTATTTCCAAAAAGATTACTGTTCGCTATTATTGTAAAAGTTTTTCTAGTCGAAATAAAGAACACCGCGAACGATCTTATTAATACAGGGCTAAATAATGCTTAATATTCCACCTTCCTTTGAAAGAAAATAGTTTTACTTTACATTTTAACGAAAAAATCTTCCGAATTCTTCATGCGAATGAAGAAATTTTTTATCGAGATCTTATAAGTGTTGAATAAGGCTTTGGTGAAATTTATGGTCATGTGATAAAAATTCCTTAACTTTTTTATCATTTTATTTTGGTTAAAGAAATAAATTTCGTAAAAGACGATGAAATAGTTGAAAATAGATATAGAGGTTGAAATGAAACTTTGATCTAAGAAAATTAATTTTATAAAATTTTTTAATACATATATCAAGTGAATTATTTAGTTTTTAAAATACATTGAAAATGCTTTTTCAGTAGATAGAATGATTTCTTTTAAAAGTCTCGAAATTCAAGAGACGAGGAATGTTTAATATTTTATCTTTACTACACTTGCATATTTTTTTTTTAATATTCATATTTAATTTTTCATATTTTATCTTTACTACACTTGCATTTTTTTTTAATATTCATATTTAATTTTTCATATTTTATCTTTACTACACTTGCATTTTTTGTTAAATATTCATATTTAATTTTTCATATTTTATCTTTACTACACTTGCATTTTTTTTTAAATATTCATATTTAATTTTTCATATTTTATCTTTACTACACTTGCATTTTTTTTTTAATATTCATATTTAATTTTTCATATTTTATCTTTACTACACTTGCATTTTTTTTTAAATATTCATATTTAATTTTTCATATTTTATCTTTACTACACTTGCATTTTTTTTTTAATATTCATATTTAATTTTTCATATTTTATCTTTACTACACTTGCATTTTTTTTTAAATATTCATATTTAATTTTTCATATTTTAATGTTTGGAAACCTAATAAATTAATTAAACGTACACTGTGAAAAAAAAGACGCATGTTTCTCACAATAATGACGCATGTTTCTCGCTTCCAAGTTACCCACAGTTACGAAAATCCTTCTTCATCTTAGGAAAACACAGAAACCACTATATTTTCGAGATTTAAGGGGACAGTGGACGTTCAAAACCATTTTTTTTTCATTTTTCACTCAATTGTACTGAAATTTTGCATACTTAGTAATTCATACATTCTGTAAGTAAATTAAGTAATTTTATTAAAAAATGTATATAATTAATTAATTTATGAATTAAAATACATTAATTAATCACTCTAATTAAAAATGCTTCATGCGCATTAAATTTGGCTTCAGGAACTTGGTGTTTTGTTAAATTTTAGCTTTATATTATTGCAACAAAAGTTGGTATGCGTTTTAAAATTGGACCAATATATTGAGAAAAATTAATAAAAAACTTCCAATATTTACATTTTTTTTTTCAAATTTTCACGGAAAAATGTTATATAACTACGACATTTTCCATTTATGTACAGTAATGCATGCTTATTAATACCAAGTTTTGAAAGTTAGCACACTGCCAACAATAATACTTAATATTATGAAAATTGGATTAAATATAAGACGCCTGGAACATTTTGAATATTTTAACTCGGCGAAAATTCTCATTTACAGAAAACGCGATTTAAAATTTTATTTTTTAGTGTAACTCAATTACGGTGTCAAATTTGACATGCTGGTAACTTTGATAGGAATATTCGTAATTGCATGCGGTTTTTTGCAAATGTTGCAGTTAAGATTGAAGTATAGTATTAAACCAAAATAAGAAAAACGATTTTTTAGCCGATTTTAACCCAACTGAAGGTCCACGGTCCCCTTAAAAAAACCAATTAGAAAATCAAAATTTCTTTTACTCCCATAGATTTTCGTAAACGTTTCCGAGCAGTTTTTAAATGGTTTTAACCAGTTTTCTGAAATCGGAATATCGGTTTTTTTTTTATTGCTATCTATTCTCAGTAAAAGATATTTAGCTGCGTAACTGAAATTACACATGCAAGAGTAATAAAATAATGTTAGTATCAATATTAATGCGAATGCTGTTAAATTATCATGTTTGTCGGTAAAATATGTTTGTTGGACAAGAACATGTTTCATTGAGAATTTATACCATCCGAAAAAGCGATATTCTAGTTTGAGAAAACTTATTAGTAATAATGCTACTCAAAAACACTTTCAAAAATCAGTGGCAGCAAAATAAATTTTGATTTTATAAACACATCTTTAAATCTAGAAATTATATTGGTTTTCGAGGTTTCTTAATATAAAGAACGCTTTTCGCAATCATGTCTAACCCGGAGGAGCTTATTGCATAATTTCGTTCGTCATTATTATATTTGGAAATATGCCAAACAATTTGGAAATGTACCAATGAAAATCTGCGTAGATCTTCACGGCTTTTTTTTTTCTTTCCACTGTTGCGAGGATAAAAGAGAAATAATAAATATTAGGGACACTTAGCTTTTAGGCCGATATATATATTTTTTTTTTACAAGTTAAATTAAATTTCGGTAAAAATACTTATCCGCATGCACTTTATTTTTATAAGCGAATAAAAATTCATATTTATTGTGACGTCACGGGAATATTGTCTGTTGTTTTTTTTTATTATTATGCATTTGTTGATGCCATTTTTTCATTACAATAAAATACAAAATATATTTTTATTTGTATACATGGTGTTTAGAAAATTGCCAAAAGATCTAGAAATGGACCAATGAAAATCTGCGTAGATCTTTCCGGCTTTTTTTTCTTTTCTTTTCTTCTACAAAATAGGGATTGCTGCGCGATACCGAACGGAAACACGAAGCGATTACGTGGGGGGTTGGAGAGCGTAGCGATCAGGGTGGAGTCGTCCCCCTAGTTTTGTTAAATTAAGAAATATCTGTTTCGTTTTACAATGTACTGCTTGACCAACCTTAAAAGACGGCCAAGGAATGTTGCCAAAAAATAGACCATTCTGAATGGAAGGGAAGCATTGGATAAGGAGGAGACAAAGTTCAGGTTTCGCTTAACCCGTCTGACCGCATGTCATTTCTTCACTGGCTGTTGTTGTATTAGTAAATACGTAACTAGCAGAATTCTTCTATTCATCTCCCCACAAAAGCAAAATTAGGGGAGACTTCCCTTTCATTACCTACTTCCCTATTATCAAGTATAGACACGTCTTACCCAG
This sequence comes from Maratus michaelseni, assembly GCA_963931845.1. Classification (NCBI taxonomy): domain Eukaryota; kingdom Metazoa; phylum Arthropoda; class Arachnida; order Araneae; family Salticidae; genus Maratus; species Maratus michaelseni. Next base: position 109,280,397 of record OZ007598.1, on the reverse strand, counting down.
GCATCTTAATCACGTGACCAGCCTTTAAAGCTGGGCTCAGCAGTAAGCGCATACATATTTCCTAGCAGAGTAGTATAAAGATTGAGACAATTGTGGGCTATTTTTGAAACAATTTCAGAAAATTGCTCCTCTTTTAAACGACTGCTACTTAAGCCCTCAATTGAAAGCACCATCGATTGAAAGAATCATCCAGACTCTACTAGAACACTTCGTAATCATTATAAGCTTTTAAAATAATATATAAATTTATTTATTTTTTCTCTTAAACAGTTACTGAAAAACAACATCACATTCTTGAAATTGAACCGTAACTATATTCCAGTTTGAGAAAACTGGTTAATACAGTATACAAACTACTCGGAAACGTTTCCGAAAATAAGAATTTTCTCTTCAAAGCAAACAAGTAAATGTCATTGCTCGGCATTGAGTGATTGGTGAAGTAGCAAGCTCTGGCCTGAAATATTATTGATTTTTGAGAGAGAAAAAATTATATTCGGAAATGTTTCCGAAAATGAGAATTTTCTCTTTAAAACAAACAAGCAAATGTCATTGCTCGGCACTGAGGGATTGCTAAAGTACCAAACCTTGGCATGATATAATATCTATTTTCAGGAGAGAAATAATGATTTTCGGAAACGTTTCCGAAAATGAGATTTTTTTCTCTTCAAAGCAAACAAGTAAATGCCATTGCTCGGCATGGAGTGATAGGTGATGTACCAAGCCCTGGCCTGAACTATTAGTGATTTTCGAGAGAGAAAAATGATATTCGGAAACATTTCCGAAAATAAGAATTTTCTCTTCAAAGCAAACAAGTAAATGTCATTGATCGGCATTGATTAATTGGTGAAGTACCAAGCCCTGTCCTGAAATATTAGTGATTTTCGAGAGAGAAAAAGTTATATTCCAGTTTGAAAAAACTGACTAATAAACTGTAAAAACTACTCGGAAAGGTTTTCGAAAATAAGTGACTGCAAAATAAACTTCTGTTTTATAAATGCTTCTTTATAAATCTCGAAAATACTTGATTTCTGGGGTTTCTAAAGATAAAGAACGATTTTCGGAACCGTGGGTAACTCGGAAGAAGTAATTGGATATTTTCGGTTGTGTTTATATTATACTTCCCTAGATTAAGAAACATTTTTCCTTTTTACAGTGTATATTGGAATTCCTTAAAAAATGATAAATATCTTATAAGCTTTACATGAATCTTTGTCAAATCCTTCAATAATTTAACAAAATTGTCTTTTAATTTATTTTCGTAATTCCGTACAGAATTTCGAATTTAAGAGCCCTGAGCCTTCAGTTTACAAACAGGATCTGCACTTCAAAAAAACTCAAATGTTTCTTAACCTTGTTCTTCAAGTTTACTAAAATATCGTATAACTTCTTTCGAGTTTCCGACGATTCCAAAAGGGTTTCTTTATCTTTAGAAGCGTCTGAAACCAATATATTTCCGCGATATTAAAAAGCATTTCTGAAACAAAAGTTTCGTATATGTTCCCTGTAATTTTCGGAAACGTTTTTGGCCAGTTTTTACAGTCTATTAACCATTTAACAGTTTTTTTTCGACACAATATACTAAAAACTTGGACTGAACCCCACTTTTTCCGAACTAAAATATACTTTTATATACACTGCTGTCCAAAAATTACGGGGCAGTGACCGGACGCTTTCGCTTCACGGTTTGTCGAATATCTAGTGACATTCTTGACGAATCGTATTTGAACTTCCAGGATGTAAAGCACATGTTTGACTTCAAGAACAGTAGAAACAGTATACAGCAATCAAAAAATTAATATAGTGAACATTGGATGAGATATGAGTATTTGTATGAAGTAATTTATAGCTGCGCATGCGAAAACTATACCTTTTTTTTGCATGATTTGTTAGTCAATCCTCTAGAGTAACTCATATGAAAAGAGCAGTCAAATATCGTGAAAACTCCAAAAGATGCTACCAATACAGTGGAAATCCCATTGGAATATGTGGGATTTCCCCCGAATTTGTCAGCTCACTGTATTGCTGGCATCTTCCTGAGTTTTCACCATTTTTGATTGGTCTTTTTATATGAGTTACTCTATAGAATTGACTACCAGATCATTAAACAAAAAATCTTCGCATGCGCAGTTATAAATTAATTCATACAAATTCCCATATCTCATCAAATATTCAATATTTTTTAATTGAAGTATAATTTTTCTACTGTTCTTGAAGTCACGCAAGCTCTTCTTGCACGTACGCGTGTATGGGCAAAACTGTTAAAGGGTTAATCAATTTTAGTAACCCGAAGTATCGATTTTTAGAATCCTGTCAAATCTTACGTAAACATATCCATGTTCAACAAACATGATAAATTAACAGTATTAACATAATTATTTAAATTAATAGCATTAACATTAACACTAATATTGACTTTAGTTTGTTATTCTTACATATACAAATTCGAATATGCAGCTGAAAATGTTTACTTGAGAATTGATAGCATCCGAAAAACCAATATTCTGGGTTAAGAAAACTAGTTAATAGTATAAATCAGCTTTTAAAAATAACTTTATTTTACATTTCAATCGACAGAAAGCTACAAAAAAACGTGAAATATATATAAACATTTTCCTTAAATTTTAATAGATGTAAATCTATAAATGATGCTGCATGAATATTTTTAAGATACTAACGAGCGTTTTCTTGATTTTCTAGTAGTTGAAACGGGAGAGAAGGGAATCATAAAGGTGAACGAAGAGAAAGGTTATTTTTTAAGGGGTTACAAATAGTCACGACCTGAGATCGGAGGTCATTTTTGACATTTTTTTTACCCGAAGTATAGAATAGATAAAAACAACAATTAGTACGCTCAAATACTTCAGTCTTAAAGTTTATTCAAGAATTTTTGTGCAAGAATTTTATTCAAGAATTATAGAAAATGGCAGAGTTATGGTTCGGCTCCCGGGTCACCTTTCAACGAAGTGGTGTGCCGTGGACATAATAATTCAGAAACCAGTTATCTGAAACAAACGAAACCAATCGATTTTACTAATATATTAAGCAATCTTACTCTTGAATGAGGGAAATTAATTATGGTGATTGAAACAAAATGGCGACCTTTTGAAGAAGTAGTCTATTTTAGGTAGATTTCGTAAGAAATACTACCTATTACATTCTCCCCTAAGGTGGAATTTTTGTAAATTTTTGTAGATCTACGCCGATCATGACTCCCAGAACCCAAAACAACTCTCGCAGTTCAAAACTTTATCTATCTATCTATCTGTGTCACTTTTTTATGGACACGATAACTCGAATAATTCTTCACAAATCTCTTCCAAACTGATACAAAAAATCAAGGGGCATAAAATCTCGGTCAAGTTCGTTAATGGTCAAAATCGAACCAAGGGAGGGGGGGATTGGGGGGCTTTTCGTGAAAACAGAAAAAACCGCATAACGTCTTAATTATAATACGTCCGTTAATAGAATCCGTTTAAAGTTATTATTACTTCTAGGAAAAGGGCCGAAAGTTTACGCATAACAGATTTTTGATATCATTAAAAATGGCCCCAAAGGGGGGGGGGGGGGGGAAGGGTGGTTTTAGAAGAAAAAAATTCATAACTTCGTCAATTTACAAGATATCAAATCCGCTTAAATTTATTATAAATCCTCTTACTATTATCTAAAACTTTTATATTGACACGTTTTTTATAAGACCAACCCTTATAGCAAAAAAAAAAAAAAAAAAAAAAAAAAATCCTTGCCGGCTCCGTCTGCGAACAAGTAAGATTTCGAAGTGGGCGGTCCCTTATGGAACCCAACTGCGGCATCATGGCAAAAAGGTCATTTCTTCCGCAATTCCCAACAAACAGGCGCCCCACGGTCTGCGTCTTCGAAATCTACCTGTGCCTGTAGGCCGAGCCGTCAGGGATTTTTTTTGACATAATATTTGGCTATTCTAAACTGAATAAAAATTATTAATTTTGATCAGAAATTAAATTTCTTCGTCCACGGGTAAGCAATTCTAACATCTACAATTTCTCAAAGTTTCATTGAAATCTGCAAAGAACTTTTTTGTATTCATGTACACCGACTTTTAAACTGTCGTTTCCAGAAAAGTGACTTTTAAGTTGCGAAATGAAATAACATGTATGTAACATTCATAAAGAAGGATGCTATATAACACGTGTTTCACATTCTAATCAGGCAGCTTGCTTGCATGAGTAAGAAGAAACTGTTACTACAAGGAGCAGCTGGCGCACCGACTATTGTCTCTGTGCCACAGCTAGGGGAAGGGGAGGGGGCGTTCTCTTCCGCGGGTAGAAAAAAAAAACTTCTTGCTATTACATCAACTGAAATTTTTGGAATTGTATAGTCTACGGACTATGCTTTCGCATTGTTACATTTTCCCAAGATCGATTTTTTTCTAAAATTTATGGCGGAAGGTAAAACCTTAAGTAACTCAAAGCTAGTTTAGGTTAAGTTTTATTTAACCATTTCCGGCACAGTGGTCCCACTCCGGGCACACCTAATTTTAATGCCAAACTTGCATTCGGCACCAAGAATATTTTAATAAAATTTTGCTTGTACAATGAAAGCTTAAAATAAGAAGTTCTTATTTTCTAAAAAAGTCGTTTGTGAATTCCGGTGACAGTCAGTAATTTCGCATTTTACGAACAGAATTTATCTGTGCCGGAAAGGGTTAATATACATAGTCAAACCCGGTTCAGAACCGCTTCAAGGGAATAGACAAAAGTCGGATATTAAGCGGGTGCCATAATAAACTGATTTACATAAAGTTGCGGAATAGAGCTTAATTACATATCTAATCTTTTAAATGAATTTTACAGCTTCAATTTATATGTTCGCGGTCGAAAATTGTGTATTTTATGCAGATTTAGATAAACGTTAACTGTATTCAAGTTTAACTTATTGTTTTTATAGGACCAACTGGAATAATAACTGCAAATAAATATGGATCGGAGTATAGTTTTATTGTCGATCAATACGTTACAGCGAAAAATAAAGCAACAAACATAATTTCCCTAATAGCTTAGTTTTTTCAACACAAACCAAAAATACCAAATCTTTACAGAGCAAACCAGTTATTAAAATCATACTTAGTACTTGTGATAATGAGTACCCTTATAAGCAATCTTTATCTTTTAACTAGTATATAACCCCGTCAAAAATGATAGATTGTTGATCTGTGTTTCTTTTTCATAAGACTTCATACAAACAAACAGCATGAAGACTTTCTTATTGAAAGGTTTGTACTGTAAAAAAGTACATTTTAAAAATGACAAATGATTTCTACAAATAAAAATGATGAGGATATATATATATATTTTTCAGTATTAAATTTCGGAAGTAGTTCAACGATTAGACAAACCATTTATACTAAATATTAACAAATAATCCATGTGCGAAAGTTTTTGTAAAAAAGTGTTATCAATGAGTTTCTAAGCCGATTGACTCACCACATAACTCATTGTTTGATTACATAAGCAAAATTAAATGCAAATTACTTTGTACTATGTATTCCTTATATTTTAATTACGTTTGATAAGAAAGAATCATTTTACAGTATATGACCCCTTATCCGGAATTCCAAAATCCGGAAAAACCCGAAGTCAGCAAAACAATTTCGAAAATTTTCTAAATTTGTATATTTTTACAAAAATGTTAGAATTTTGGAAAATTTTCGAAAATTTTACTGATTTCTAATTTTTTTTCAGTTCATTGTGTTTCAGTGTAGTGTGTAATCACTAAAATATTGTTACTTCGGTAGCAGGTGAACACGCCCCCCCCCCACCCCTTCTTCCCGAGATTAGAAACCAATCATTTTTCTCTCAAATTTTAGTTTAAAATTAAGTTATATTACGATTCGTTTGAAACAAAAAATAGTTATATATTTATTTCATCAAGGGTGATTCTGTTCCGAATTTTCCTAAAAATTTAAGGCATTCGGTTTCGAAAATTTTAGTCTTCAGTCCAAAGATTCGAACATAACAAAATCTCGAATTTTGAGCGATCTCGTCGCCGAAAAAAACAATTATATCTATCGTTCGAAGAAAAAGTAGACAATTTCTTCAAAGGATTGCGGAAACAACTTGAATTTTGTCAAAGGATTGAAAAAAAACGCAAATTTCGTCGCAGAATTGTGAAAAAAACGCTAATTTTGTTAACAAATCGCAGAAAATACGCGATTTCCGACAAAGGCTTGCGAAGAAAACGCAAATTTCTTCCAAGGACTCCGAAAAAATGTAAAATTTCTTCAAGGGATCACAAAAAAAACACAAATTTGGTTAAAAAATCGGAAAAAACGCGAATTTCGTTAAATAATCGCAGAAAAACATGAATTTCTCCAAAGGATCGCGAAAAAAAAAACGCAAATTTCTTCAAAGCACTGCAAAAAAATTTCTAATTTCGTTAAGGGATCGCGAAACAAGTGGAATTTCGTCAAAAGATCGAAGGAAAAAAAAACACAAATTTTGTCAAAAGATCACAGAAAAAATGCGCAGAAAAAAGGATCGCGAAAAAAAAAACCCCGCTAATTTCATCACAGAATCTCAGAAAAAAACTCGAATTTTGTCAAAGGATCGTAAATAAAAGGTAAATTTCGTCAAAGAATAGCAAAAAATGCAAATTTCCTCAAAGAATCGCAGAAAAATGCAAATTTCTTCAAAGGATCGCAAAAAGAAAACGCAAATTTCTTCAAAGGACCACGTAAAAATTATATTTCGTCAAAGGATCGTTGAAGAAAAACGCAAATTTTGTCAAAGAATCACGAAAAAAAAAAGCATGAATTTTGTCAAATAATCGGGACTTCGGGAGGACCCAAAATTCCAAAACTCGGAAAGCCTTTGGTCCAGAGGATTTCGCATAATAGGTCCTGTACTGTATTTAAGATGGAAGCAAAATTTCAAAATACGCCAGTAGATGGCGCCAATGTACTGGATTGATCACTCAAATTCTCCGTACGGAAGAATTCACCGCTATTTCTGAAAAGAAAAGTGCTGACAGAAAAAAATATATACAGAAATGTTGATATACGCGTTTTATATGAAATAGTTTTTGAAGGTTTTAAACAAAATTAAAATATTTAAAAGCTCTAATATGATTTTACAAATATTTTAACAGCAGAATCGGATGAAGCATAGCTTTTTCATTAAGCCTAACATGGCGTTTAACTATGGTCGATTCGCAGATCAGAGTGGTCGAGCCCGGAGCCGTTACAGACACTTTCTTGCCTTCGGATTTTATTATAAGTAAGATGATCAGAAAAAAAAATTATTAATTTTTGTGTAAAAAATATTGTTAGCAACTCAAAAATACACTGGTAATTGAAGAAGAGAGAAGAAATTCGCCTCTTGGTCTATGTTCTATGAATTCGAGTCTTAAACGGGATTTTTTGCCTGAAGGGACCAAAAATCTATCGCGTATTAAGCGGGAACGCGTAATAATAGTTCGTGTATTAAACGTGATATTTTTACATTAGTCTAATGGCGTTGTTCATGGGACAGGTAAAATCCACGTATTAAACGGTATCGCGTATTAACCATGAGCGTCTTAACCAGGTCTGACTGTATTTAGTTATGAAAATTTGTCAAATAAGGCTAAACATTTATTCATTCTTTCGCTAAAAACTTTCTTTCCAAAAATGTAACACCATATATGAATTAAGCTTTCATACGTTGCCATTCTTCAGTGATTGAACAGTTGGACGAATCTCACCACTAAATTTTAATAGTATTCTTCGTGTTAAAAAAATCTCTGAAACTCTGTCTTTAAATAAGGCAAAGAGTACAATTTAAATTTAATAGTCTCAATTGATTCACTGCTGCGACACTATTCCATCACTTCATTATTCAAGGTGGCGACAGATGGCGACAGATCAAGGAAAAGCACAGTCAAAAAAAGGGAAAACACCAGTATTTTCTTTTGGAAAAATTCGTTTTATTTGAACGATAAATAAGTCAAATTTTCCTATAAGAAAATACTGGCACATTCCCTTTTTTTGACTGTGTTTCCCTGATCTGTGGCTATCCTGTTGTTACATTTAGCGGTAAAGTAATTTACATTACTAATTTAATTTACATTACATTACAAGTGTAAGTAGAATTTATACAAAATGTGTTTTATACACCGCCGGCTGTCACGCAAGTATTTTTTTTTGTTTTTTTGTTTAGGTTTTTTTTCGTTTTTCAATTTATAACGGTACCAATATTGTTTTTATTTTAGTAATAACCAGACTTAGCAATAAAATTGGATCTGATAAAAGTAAAAATGAAGAACTACAGTTTTGAGTTGTAACCAAAATATGTTTGTTACTTTCTTCTATCTTTAGAAGAAGAAAGTATTGGATTCATGAAAACTTTCGACTTCCGGTTTTTGACGGATTTATACGTTTTAGAAGGTCCTGAACACGATTTGACTATTTTTAGAAAATGTCTGTCTGTGACTCTGTCTGTCTGTATGTATGTGACAAAAATTTTGTGGGCGCTCTATCTCAAGAACTAATGCTTGGAATTTAATAAAACTTTATATTCAGTCAGTCCCTGATATAAATTAGTGCTGATTAGTTTTTAGTAAAAATCGCCCAGCAGGTGGCGCTGCTATGCAGCATTTTACGCGATTTCCGCAATAGCTCTATCTCAAGAACTAATGCTCGGAATTTAATAAAACTTTATATTCAGTTAGTCTCTGATATAAATTGGTGCTTATTAGTTTTTGGTAAAAATCGCACGGTAGGTGGCGCTGCTATGTAGCATTTTTCGCAATTTCCTCAATAGCTCTAACTCTAGAACTAATGCTCAGAATTTAATAAATCTTTATATAAAGTTAGTTTCTGATATAAATTGGTGCTGGTTAGTTTTTGGTAAAAATTGCCCAGCAGGTGGCGCTGCTATGCAGCATTTTGCAGGATTTACACGATTTTAGCGATAGTAATATCTCAAGAAATAATGCACGGAATTTAATAAAACTTTAGATTCAGTTAGACCTTGATATAAATTGGTGCTGATTCTTTTTAGTGTATGCGAAATCTGTTTGAGATAGAAGAAAGTTTTGGGATTGACACATCCGACTAGTTTCTTTTATTTTATTTTTTACCTTCTGTAACTGATCCGAAATATAAGATTAATTTCAAAATTAATTTCAACAAGAACGAAAAATCATGCGTCAAGCATAGATTATGTAACACTTTCCAACGCTTCCAAAATAATTTTACAAATCATACCGTTTAATAAGCTGAAAGATAACATCTAAGTAAACAATTTAAAAAACGCATAACATATTTAAAAACATAATTTCAAGAATTTCCAACGTATACAGTATTCGGAAAAATATCCGAATACTTTTAGTCAGCCCTGTATATGATCTATAGATTTGTATATATACTACATAGGATGCTAAATTTTAGTTCAGTTAAGAAATGCGTAGCACAGTTTAAAATTCTCCTTCTGGAGTTCCTGTCAATAAACGGAAATGTGTTCGCGAAATTTTGTGCTTCCCTGTATATGATCTACAGAATTTATACACACCACGTAATAAACAAAAAGTGAGTTCAATTTAAAATCGCGTTCAGTAACTTAAAACGCACTTCCAGGAATTATTGTTAACAGACAGTAGATAATTCTTTTGTGCATCCCTGTAAATGAACGATGACTGCTATACATACAATATTCCGTAGTAAGCCTCTTGTAATGCACCTTAGTTATATATATAAATTTCAGTGCGTTTAAAATAGTGAAATATTATTTAAATAAACCGCAGACGATTTTTCTCCATAGACGTAATATAACGGAATTCTTTTGACTGTCCATGTAAATTAACTATAAGTGCTATGCACACCCTATTCCATATTAAGCTTCTTGTAATACACCTTAGTGATATATATCAATTACAATGTGTTTGCAATTGTGTAACATCATTAAAATAAATCGCAAATGAATTTTCCCCATTGACCGTAATGTAATGGAATTCTTTTGAGTGCCCCTGTAAAAAAACTATACGTGTTACACACTTCAGTTGAAATAGGGAACGTGCTATAGATAACGACAATAACATATAAAAATTGCAAGGCAATCCGAGAATATTTACGGGAGTTAGAGCACGGACAGACGGCCAGACGGCAGACGGCCATACTGCCAGACAAACCGAAGTCATAAACACTTTTCAACTAGGTTGGAAAGTGTTAAAAATATAAAAGAAAAGTTTTATTTAGGTGCCATAGAACAACAGTAATGTGCGTTACTGGAGTGCCATCAAATTTAATATGCATTAAATTTAGATTTATATATGACCACCGGCGGTACACACGGCACTCTAATAGAAATAAAATGTGTCCGCCGGTGGCACACATGGCACTCAACGTGTTGATTATTCAATTAACGATTTATTTTCTGAGAAGACTTACTTAGGTTGAAAAAAAAATTATGTCTGCTTCTCATAATTTGATATATTCAATGGTGCTTTTCCTAATGATGGATGGAATGTGTAACTGAAAAAATACCCTATATTTTGGATTATCTTTCACAGTTATACTTTAAAAAAAGTATTTATCAGTAAAAAGGAACTTTGAATAATTTATTTATTCTTTCATTTTTACATTTTGTTACAATTAAAAAACAAGAACGAAAAATCATGCGTCAAGCATAGATTATATAGCACTTTCCAACGCTTCCAAAATAATTTTACAAATCATACCGTTTAATAAGCTAAAAGCTAACATCTAAGTAAACAATTTAGAAAACGCATAACATATTTAAAAACATAATTTCAGGAATTTCCAACATATACAATATTCGGAAAAATATCCGAATACTTTTATTCAGCCCTGTATAGGATCTATAGATTTGTATATATACTACATAGGATGATAATTTTAGTTCAGTTAGGAAACGCGTAGCACAGTTTAAAATTCTCCGTCTGGAGTTTGTCAATAAACAGAAATGTGTTCGCGAACTTTTGTGCTGCCCTGTATAGGATCTACAGAATTTATACGCACCACGTAATAGACAAAAAGCAAGTTAAAATTAAAATCGCGTTCAATAACTTAAAACGCACTTCCAGGAATTATTGTTAACAGACAGTAGATAATTCTTTTGCGTGTCCCTGTAAATGAACGATGACTGCTATACACACAATATTCCGTAGTAAGTCTCTTGTAATGCACCTTAGTGATCTATATAAATTTCAATGCGTTTAAAATAGTGAAACATTATTTAAATAAACCGCAGACGATTTTTCTGCATAGACGTAATGTAACGGAATTCTTTTGACTGTCCCTGTAAAGTAACTATAAGTGCTATGCACACCCTGTTCATATTAAGCATCTTCTAATGCACCTTAGTGATATATATAGATTTCAATGCGTTTAAAGTAGTGAAACATTATTTAAATAAACCGCAAATGATTTTTCCCCATAGACCGCAATGTAACGGAATTCTTTTGAGTGTCCCTGTAAAAAAACTATAAGTGCTACACACTTCCGTTGAAATAGGGAACATGCTATAGATAACGACTATAACATATAAAAATTGCAGAGCAATCCGAGCATATTTACGGGAGTTAGAGCACGGACAGACGGCAGAAGGCAGACGGCAGACGGCAGACGGCCATACGGCCAGACAAACCGAAGTCATAAGCACTTTTCAACTAGGTTGGAAAGTGCTAAAAAAGCTTGCAATTATCAACAGTTGAAAATTTCTAATATATATATATATATATATATTTCTTAAAAAAATTCCAATATTTTTCTATGAATTAACATAACAGCGTAGATATTTACAAAGATGCTTCATAGATATTGGGTCATTCCATGGTAACTTACGTTACATTTAGAATAATTTTCTTTAGTAATTTTCATAATATAATACCAAAAAATATTGAAAATGTAATGTTGATATGATTTGTTAATTAAACCTATCCAAAGCGAAATTTGGATGAAAATTACCTACCTTTAGTGCTATTTTTTGAACACTGGTCATTATATTTATTATGGTAACTTGCATTCTTTTTGTCAGAAACGTAAATTACCACAGTAAATATAATTTTTAGCGTTCAAGAAATAGTACTAAATTTAAGTAATTTTTATCCAAATTTAGCTTTGTTAGGTTTAATTAACAAATCATATAAACATTACATATTGAATATTTTTTAGTGTTGTATTACTAAATTTACTGAAGTCAATTATTCTAAATGTACTGTAAGTTACCATGGAATGACCCAATAGCACATTAATTATTTTTCATTATACGAGTAGTAAATTTTCCAACTGACGTGCATCGTAATTTTCCAATGAGTTCAGCCCGGGACTCGAAACCAGAACATTTCGCTTTAATTGTCAATTCTCTGTCAATTGAACGATCTGGATGCACTCCAGCGAACACAAGTCACTCAGACAACCATTTTTGTGATAACTTCTGATCTGTTTATTGAAACAACTTGAACGAATAAAACCTCACTATTCATATTTCCACAGGTAAATGAACTCCAATAAGCTATGGATTTAAAAGTATCGATCTTATTATCAAAATGATTGTCTAAGTGAATTGCATTGGATAGGATATCACCCAGATATCCTAGCCTGAACTTTTGTCTAATATATTAAAGCGAGAAGTAAAAGTCTTAATTTTTCAACGCAAATTCGACCTTACTGCGCATGCCTGAACTTATTTGAAGGGAGAATAACGCAAGAAATAGAATTAAGAAGAGTCAAGAGAGCTGGAGAAAGAATAGATCGCCTATTGGCCTTCACTGCTCATAACCCTACCCCTAGGAAATACTCCTTTTTAATTCTTGTTCATTCTATTTTTATTCCCCCTTCCTGAAGAGGGCATCTATTCTTCCACCTGTTTTGTTTGAGAGAGGGGTGAACAGAAGGGAAAGGGGGATGTGCTCTAACTTTCTTGAAAGCTGGGATGGGCTGAAAATGGGAGGGGGAGGGGAGTTCTCCACTTCCTTAGAATTTGAAAAAGGGTAATTTTCTCAGGAAGAAAACATATTTATTTTATACCCAGATAACAATATTTCTGACGTAATTTTTGCACGGGCTGTAAAACCTTTATAATAACCATTAGAATTTTCAAAGGGTTTGGAAAACAAAATATTTGTTTAATGTTTTCTTACGAGCACTTTTATTACTAATTATCGGTATTTTTTATTTGGGCTTCGTTTAAGGTTTTATCACGCGGCGAGTTTAGTTTTAAAATATTGTTATACAATACAAACGGTTATTTTTCATCCAGCTTAAGAAAATTGCAATATGATAAAAACTGTTATTCTTAGTTAACTTAAAAATATTATTGTACAGTAAAAAAGGTACTGAAGACTTAAAATAATCCCTGAAATAGAACTAATCTATTAAAAATAATCCCTGAAATAGAACTAAGCTATTAAAAATAATCCCTGAAATAGAACTAAGCTATTAAAAATAATTTAAACTGTCTTTTTAAAACACTTTTCAACATACATGAAAATTGATTATGATTTCGGTTTGCCTGCTTGTCCGCCTGTCTGTACTCTAATTCTGGTAATATATATTTGGACTGTCATGTAAGTTTTATATAATATTGTGGTTTATTATAGAATGTTCATTATTGAATATGAAGTGTGTAATAGCATTTACAGTTCGGTTACAAGGGCACACAAAATATTTCCGTTACGTTATTATATATGGGAATATATCGTTTGCGGTGCATTTTATTCATGTTACGATATTTCTAGCATAATGAGACATTGATATGCATCACTGAACAGATACAGAATAGGTGGCATATATAGTTAGTTTACAGGGCCGCACAAAAAATTCCACCGTTTTCGAAATTGTTTGAAATGCATTTTAATGATGTTATGATACTTCAAACATAATGAAATTTAGAAGGATCGCTGAGGTACACCACAACATGTTTTCTATAGATTATGCAGTGAATAGCATTTATCCTCCAGAGAATCACAAAATATTTCGGTCAAATGACTGTCTATGATAGATAATTTCTGCAAGTGTGTTTTCCACTGTGTAATGCATTTTTAAATGTATCTATCTTTGTGTATTACGTGGTATGTATAAATTCATGCAGGGCTGCACAAAATAATTCGCACACATTACCTCATATAAATAGTAATTGTTGAAAATGTTTTTTTTTTCTGAGTAATCTGTTTTTTTTTTTAAAATTTAAATAGCTTGTTTAAAAATCTCATTTCCTTTTTTGAAATAATAAAATTTCTTAATAATGTTCGATTAGTATTGGAAAATTTTTCATCATCTATGTCTGACGTACGATTTTTCATTCTTGTCTTTTATATAAATATGTTATAAAGGAAATATGGAGTCCTATTGCTAGCTGTACTATTTTGTCTCACTTTATAGAAAGAAATCTTTTCAAAGTCTGGAGAGTCCAGATATGAAAATGTCATCTTTTATCAACCGGAACAGAACACAGCTTCTTCACTTCATATTTTAATCGAAAGCTACTAAAATCTTGAAAAATATATGAAGGTTCTCTTAAATTTTGATAGAATTCGCATAAACTTCGATTGATACCATATATATATATATATATATATATATATATATACTAGGGGGCCTACCCCCTGCGAGCTACGCTCGCCCACCCCCGCTTAGGCTTCGAGGACTCTAAAAACATGACAGCGTGCTTTGTTTTAAAAATATTGGTAAATCTGTAATTGGGTTGCCACGCTTTTAACGTTTTAATGGGGCATTTTTTGATTATCATGGCCTCATACACAGCTGTTGCGACAACTGACGACTGTTTTCGGGATTGATAAGTAAAATCAATTGCAACTTGAATACCAGCTTGTATAAAATGGTTAGGTTTAAATTGTGGCTACCTCTCGGACTTTTATAACAACGATCTGTATTCTATTCTTCCTTTGCGTTTAAGGATGAGAATAATGTCATCTACTTGTGAATAATATTAAGAACCACGGTATTGAAAAGTACTATGTTATAGACATTTTCAGTAACAGGTTTTAATTTTCTCTCTATTTTAGTGCACCATCATGCATATTTTCATGTTATTTTAAATATGTAAATTATTTATTTTAATTAATATGTCTATACGAATTTTCTAATAATTATTTATCATACAAAATTAATTAAATATTTTGTGCATGCATGCCTGCATTTATTCGGCATCAATTGATGAGATATTTAAACAAATTTGCTATCCGCGATAATTTTACACCATGTTATGTCACTTGAATATTGTCCATAAAAAAATCGGGTACTTTTCCAGTATAGGATCCTTTGCTTTTAGGTTTGGCGTAATTCGAGCTTCAAAAAGGGATAGATTCATAAATATACATAGATTTGTTGCCAAAAGATTTGAAAACAAACCCAATGAAATTTCGGTGCTTTTCTATTATAGGGGTCTTGACGCTTTTTTAAAAAGCTTGGCGCAATTCGGGCATCAGAAAGTTAGATTTGGTGCCAAATGACTTAAACAGCCATGGAAACAAATTCGACGATTTTTTTGTTTATATGCGTATTTTAATTATACGTATATTATTATTGTTTTTTCTATACAAATTACTTCTGATTATATATAAAATAGGATGAATGATATTTTACGCTAAACAAATTGTATAAATATTGAAAAAATGCTTCTGTATACGAAATGACAAAGTGAATAGGTTGACAGAAAGTATGTTGCCAATTTTCCTTTTATGCTTGTTTGTTTATACATGTATTTATATGTATATATACAATTTATTTATAATTGTCTTTTAATTTACCTCTTTTTGTACATAAAAATAGATAAATGGCTTCTTTATATTAAATAAATTGTATAAATATCGAAATAATTGCTTGTGTATATCAAAAAGCGAATAGATTGTTAGAAAAAACATGTTGCCGAATTTCAATTCATCGCCAAGGTCACTTTCTGTATCTCGCGAAGGCCCCTAAATTGGAAAAAAACGAAAATCATTTTAATATATAACGTAATTTACACCTTAAGTGTGCTTCGAATATAGTAATTTAATTATTTGTAGTTTTTCCTTATCTTTGTTATTTATGTGTAAACATATAATTAATTATTAAAAAAGTAATGCTACTGAAATATTCATTTGTTTTAAACTTTAATAGCATTTTTCTATTATATACGGAGCATTTTTTCCCTTGCTGCCAATAAAAGAGAGAAAGGAATAAATATCATTTTACCATAATTGATATCATATTCTCATTAAAATTGGAAAGAAAACCAAGCAGGATATTTTATTCTCCTTCCGTTCAGTTGGGCAATTATTATTTTATATATTCGTTTCAAATATCCGAATTAGTGATTTTATAAATTCGTTTAATTAAATTTTACAAAAAAATAACAAAATGATATCAATAAATAATAATTACTATTATTCCCCCCCCCCTTTCTTTTGCGTTTACATAAATGACGTCATTTGGACGAATTTATTCAAAATATTTTCAGTTTATAAATTAAATTAAATGCTGACAGACGATTGAATCCTGACGATAGAAATGTGATTTTTTTTTTTTCAAATTTTCCTGAAAAACATAATTTAATCACAATCTTGTCTTCATTATCGATTGAAATGAAAGATAAATTCAATTTCAATTTGAGAATGACGAATAAAAAGAAATCAATAATCCCTATCGGGATCCTTTTCAATTTTTTTCCCTTTTTTGTCACAAAAAAACTGAGTAATTAGTTGCCATCATTACAGATATGTCATTAAAATTAGAAAAAAAATAATATCTCGAAAACGAATTCCAATTTCAAAATTCTATTACCAGTTTTGACATCCGCGGATTTTTATGGATAATTGGTATTAATTTCACCATCAAGCGTTTAATATTTTATTAAAAATAGCCCTGAAACATAATCAGTCGTTTAATCAGTCGTTTCATAAAATCGTTTCATAAATTCGTTTCATAAAATCGTTTCACAAATTCGTTTCATTAGGATTTTATATATATAGGGTAGATATGTATATATATATATATATTTTACTATCTAACGATATTTTCTCTTTTTTACTCATTTGATAATAGTTGAAGAGGGAAAAATTCTTTAAATAAAAGTGTAACGAAAGAATCTATTTCTTTTAAATAACCAAAAGCTAATTTAGATGAAATTTCAGTTAATATATTAAATGATGTAAAGATATAGTTTAAACTAGGAGGCTCTGTCTCCTGTGCCTTCCGTGAGCCAACCCCTGAACTGTCAAGAGAATTGCAGGTTGCAAATTTTCCTAATGACTACCATTGGTGGAAACACATTGCAATCCACCATAATAGCCTATTAAAAAAATCTTAAATTAAAGCATCTTAAAAAATGTAAATTGTGCATAGAAGGACAGGCCGGCAGACAGTTCAATTGCACCTACCTTGCGTTTGTGTGTTCTATGTAAAAATTTAGTTGATATTTTAGTATCAGTAATGAATAGCTAATTTCTATTCATTTCCATGTTCATAATTTAAAAGTTCGTTTTCTTTATGAAAGGACTTTGGTACTTCTCCATTATCCCGTTGAACACTTTCCATAAAAAAACTATAGCCAAATTATTCGCCAAACTGTAGCGCCCAATAAACTAATTGAGGAATGTTGCCATTAAAATCAAATAAAAAAAACCCCTCAAGAAATTAGGAAAATCTCCATTCACTAAAGTATTATTTATCAGTAACTTTAAACAATAAAATTTGCAATATATTAATGAAAAGAGACACAAAAACAATCGTCGATATTTATTTATTTACATTATTTTTCTTAATTATTTCTCTCGACTGTTAGATAAATGTATGTGACGTCAGTTGAAATTTATCTATTGTACGTAACTACGCATCGCAACATCTTTTCAATGCTTTTTCTCTTTTAATATCATGGTGTCGAAGACGTAATTTTTATTTTTATTAATGAAATAACTAATAAATCAGTAAAGTATCATTAAAAATACATTAAACGTCAAATGCGATAACAAGTAGGTGTAATGCATTTGACGTCATGTGAATGTGATTCCGCAATCATGCATTTTTGGCGTTAAATCCTATAGTTTTGCGATTGTTTTATTTTTAAATGGAAAGTGGTCGACGGAATAATGAAGAAGTACCAGGACTTTAAATTCAAAGTAATCACTGTAAATGTCTTTATACAGTAAAACATAAAAAATCAACTTTATTTAAATGTAGATAGCATGTTACTCTCCAGTGTCACTGCAAACGCAAAAGAAAGCTATGTTGAATCAGTACTGCTTATTTTTATCTTGAGTACGAACGTCATACACATACAGTGAAACTTTAAAAAAACATTTAATTTAAATTTAGTTAATATATTTCTATGGGGTGTTATCGGCGTTAAAGAATGTTCAGTTTAAATTTGTCTAACTAATTCTAACTTGGAGTAGGGCTGGCATATGCAAAAATATAAAAAAATCAATTTAAAAAGTTTAGTTATACACTTTCTACTAGTGGCGCTACCAGTGTAAAACATCCATAATGTAAAATTTTTATCAAAACATAAAATTGACTCTGCAGAAGGTTATTTTGAAGATTTATTAAAATATAACATAAAAATCAATTTTATTAAATTTAGTTTCAATATTTCCTGCCAGGGGACGCTATAAACACAAAAGAAAACTGTGTTGAATCTCTATTACCTAATTTTAACTAGTAGCGTGGTTCCTATTTGAGTAAATATGAAAAACATTTTCAAATTTCAGTTGTGCAATTTCCCTCCAGGGTTCTGCCAGCTTAAAAAAAACCCTACCATGTGAAACTTTTTATTAACATATAAATTTGACTGTGTCAGAAGCTTATTAAGTAGATTTATTTAAAAATATATATCAATTTATTTAAATTTAGTTACACTATTTCCCGGCAGGGGACACTATAAACATTTTACTTAAATTTAGTTACACTATTCCCCTCCAGGGGGGAAAAAGAAGCTGTGTTGAATCTGTTTTAACTTCAGTATTTCTTTCATACAGTGAAACAAAAAAGAAATCCGTTTTACTTAAATTTTGTTACCCTATCTCCTTACAGCGAGCGCTACCAGCGCAAGAGTAAATTATGTTCTACTATGTGTGTGTAAGTACTATCTATATTTATCATAAATACAACCACCATTAAGTGAAACATAAAAAAAAAAAAAAAAAAAAAAAAAAAAAAAAAAAAAAAAACATTTTCATTTAAATTTAATTAATATATTCGCTAGGGTGAGTTATCGGCGTAAAAGAAAGTTGAGTTTATATTAGTATTAATCATTATTCAATGTTTTAAAACTGCATTATATTTGTAGAAATGTATTAATTTAAACAATGCCTCTATTGCAGTGAAACCTACAGCATAGTGAACGGATGTATTAGTTCACGGTGGTAAGAAGGTTAAGGGGGAATACATTCACCCGGGAAAATGCTCCTTTTTGAAAAATGTTTTTCAAAGGGTTAACATCAATACTTTTTTCGAATTAATTACGGCATTTAAGACGTAAGGGTGCGATCTTTCAAAATATGTATTCTGTTTTTAAATAAACTAAACAATTTAGCCGTTAGAAATTAAAACAAAATGACGAAATAAACGCATTCTTCATATTGGACGTCTCTTCATATTCGTCGGCTGTGTAAATCGGGTTCTGGGCATTCGGAAGTGCTAACAGACTCGGAAAGAAACAGATGAGCTTTTGATGAGTTTTTAATTACTATTTCGGCTAATTATCAAAATATTAAAAATGTGAGTCTTAGGTGTATCAGGACCTGCCTTGACTATCCTCGCCCAAATTTTCAGATCTTTGGCTCAGTAGTTTTCTACAGCCATTGCGCACAGACACACAGAGAGACAGACATCTTTATTTTATTAGTATAGATGAGTTTATTATTTGCTGAATTTATAATTTTGTTACATTAGATTATTAACTTATGCAAAGTATTGAATTTCTTATTGTGTGGAAAAAGGTTATTGATAATTAGAGTTCTATTTTAGTAGACTACTGATTTTCTGTCCATATATGTGAACTTAAAATTATTTGTTCAATAAAATGATACATAAAACATAACTTTTCACGTGTTTGCGATGTCATTACATGATCAAAAATAATCAATACTTAATGAATTATTCAAACTTCAGATTTGAAGATGTATACTGGAAGAAAAGAATGATCTGAGTGAAATTCAAAATAAAATAAAGAATGATAAAAATAATCGAATATCTGACTGAGACATTGAGATGGAATAACAAAGATAAAGAAAATGATATATAGCGGATACTGTACACATATAGTTTACGTCAACCAGAAATCTCTTCGATCATATGCAGAGACAAAACATTAATAAATAAAATGAGATGGTGGCATTTTCATTTCACAAATGGTATTTAGATATTTTTTGTAAGCGCAACTAACGACATGATATTTATGAACGAACGGTGTTATCCGAGATAACAAATGTCTTTGAATATCTATTTGTCAAAAGAGTTGTAAAACAAACAAAAAAAATAATAGTGTACAATATTTTTTTATTTTATATTATGCTGCTTAGTTATATTTATTAAAATTAATCTATCTAAAGTTAGACTTTTGGGTGATTCTCTATATTTTTTTAAACACAATTATTTAAAATGGTAAAGAAATCATATGATTTGTAATTTCCCAACTGGGTAAAAAATGTCCGGACCAGGATTCGAACCAAGGATCTCTTGGATCCAGCGTCTTCTGGAGTCCCATTACCTGCGATTTATTCTGTTGACCTGATTCAGATATCAGACGTGATACAATGATCATTAAAGTTAACAAGTTGAATTATGTCCTCCTGATTCGTCCGGGATTGCTCAGTTGGTAGAGCATTGGCAGCTTCAGCCAAAAGATCCCTGGTTCGAATCCTGTCCGGACATTTTCGCACTGTTGGGAAGTTACAAATCATATGAATTTAGGAGATTACATAAAATTGGAGTAAAAAATAATAAGATATGTAAATTCCATTATTGTGTGAATCTAGATTTTTGATAATTAAATTGATATATAATAGGTAGTTTGGGCGGATATTTTATGTCCACATATACTAAACCCCTTGAAATATCGATTTAAAAAAAGCTTAATAAATGAGTATTTTTTTAAATCTACGATAGTCCATAATGACATTTATTAACATAATAATTATATGTCCTACCTATTACAACAGACATTCATTTATTTGAAAAACACGTCAAAGAGCAGTTCACATGCCTAAAAGCTTAAAAAACACTCACAAACAACACTAAATTTACACTAAAAACTACACTAAAATCAACATGTTTAAAAGTTTAAAAAAATATTTTCAACTCTTGGTCTGAGGCATCCTCAGTTACTGATGTTGTGTTTCTGCCTCGCTAGTCACTCTGTTGAAAACGTATCTCATTTTTCCTATTCCTAATAACATATGGCGCCACCTATTATCAATATTTGCGTGCATCATTTCATCATAATATCGATTTTCAAATTAATCACATCAGACGCAGATAAATTTAATTTTCATCAGACATCAGGAATATACAAAATTAATTTCAATGATAAGAAGGGAAAGCTGTTTCATATATATAGGTATGACAAAAAGGAAAACTGAAGACAAAATGAAAGAACACAGACGTGATATAAATTTATATAAATTTACCACTGCAATAGCCAGATTAAATATTAAATCTCCAATTGCAATAGACTGCAATAATATTGAAAATCTAGCAAGTTACAATAATTCAAACTACGCATTACAGAAAGAAGCCATAGAGATAATTACAGCAAAATCAAAAATATAATCAGATAATAGATGGCGCTATATGTTATTAGGAATAGAAAAAACAAGTTTTCAACAGAGTGACTAGCGAGGAGGTTGGTTGGTTGGTTCTGTAGGGTTTAATGCCACAAGGTCCCATTGGGGACAAGCTGCGGCAAAGAAAATATATATTAAAAAATGCACAAAGTGTAATGCTAACAAAAACTAAAAAAAATTTAAAAAAAACAATTATCTGGATGGGTCCAGATATACTCATTCAGTGTATAAAACAAATATTAAGAATTCTTAAAAAAATTGAATAATAAAAGAAACACACTAAGAAATACTATCTGGATGGGGTTACCCCATCCAAATGTCAAGTTAAACAAGTATAAACTAACATTGTTATAGATAAAACATGAAGGATATATAAAATCTATATCTCAAAATAAAAGCCAGCATGTTTTAAAAAATGAAAGAATGCCCCGTGAGGTGTTTCCCCAATGAGGTTTGTCACGATTGGTGATGATGAATTAAAATATATTCTATACAAGTGCCGGAGGTCCGAACAGTCAGTTAAAACATGATAAATGGTCAGGTAATCAAAATGACAATGTAGACGCATGGTGCATCCTCCCGAAGTAAGAGGTGTTTATGAGTGATCCTTGAATGTCCAATTCTCAGACGAGTCAGGAGAACGTCTCTGTTCCTTGGATAACTTGGAGGCCAGGTCATGATTGCAGGTTTGATATGGGGCAGTTTATTATTGTATTCTAAATTCCAACTTTCTTGCCATTTATTATGAATAATATGTTTTATTAGTAGTTAAACGTCTGAGAGGGGAATTTTATGGCATAACGGATTAAGAGCAAGTTTTGCCGCCTCATCTGCTTTTCATTTCCAGGAGTACCCATGTGTCCAAGTAGCCAGCAAAATAAAATATTATAACCACGTCTAGTCAATTTATTATAAAAATCCAGGATCGCTGAGACATAAGGATGCTTTTTAAAAGATTTTATTGCGTCAATAGAATTATTTGAGTCAGTATAGACTAGCGAGGAGGAAAGACAATATCGGTAACTGAGGATAACTCGGACTAAGATTTGAAAATATTTTTTAAAAATGTAAAATTTTTTTTGACTAGATTGAGTGTAGTCTGAAGCTTTTTGACGTGTGCAATGTTTTTGATATGTTTTTAAAAATAAATTAATGTCTATTGTAATACGTCGTACAGATCGTTATTATGAATTAGTGTTTATACTACAATTCTGATTTGGAGTTTAGAAGAAGTTTACCAGAAGAAAAAATAAAATAGTATTTATCGAAGAAAAATTCAGATTGAAATAAAGAATGATATAAGTATTTATATGAAATGTTATGGACAAGGGAAGGTTCTCAAACGGTTCGGATAAAATTTGAAAGTAGGCTCATTCAAGAAAGCTTCTGGAAAAATGCTAAGGAGAGCCTCGCGGAAGTGGAAATACAGGTGTTTCTTTAGTTGTTCTTGACACGCTCATAATTTAAGTTACATATGCATTGTGGCTTTCTATTGAGCTCGAAGTTCTTTTAACAGTGTGATTTCAACTCGAAATTTTGTATTTGAGATAAAATGCTAATGTGTAGGGCAATAATAATATGTGATAAATAATAATGAAAAAAAATAATAGCAATAACATGAAAAACAAGCTTCAAAATTTATCCCATCCCACATTTACTTTAAATCCTATTGTTGCCAAAACCTCTTGTTTTAACGAGCAATAGTCAATGATATATATAGCATTTTGATGTGTCCTTGTTAAAAAATAATTAATGTACGGCGACAATTTTAAAAACATAGATTAGTTTTACGTACGTTAACACCATGCTCAAAATTATTGACAATTGGTCGATTTTTTACAAAAAAGTTAGTCAAAAACAAAAAATGGACAAGAAAACAGACAGCAAGACAAACATATCAATTTTATATTCTAATAAAATGGAAACGGGACCACCAGCATAAAGAGACTTTCCAACAAAATCGAAATTATGAAAATAGGAGCATCCGTTCAAGAGTTACATAACAAATATATATAAAAGTATAGTATAACTTCATTTATTTGAAGTCATTTAAAAACAAATTAACGAAATATCCAAGTTTTACTTTGGAAGATATGCAGTTATTCTTAATTACACATTTTAATGAGAGGTTTACTTTTTGTAAATATTGTATATTTTTTGCAAAATAAAATAACACATATAAAAGCAGTTTATTACCCAGTCGTGGTATTTTGTAAGATCAACCCTCTGAAATTTTATATGTACCGCATCAGAACGAAATTAACTGCGTATAATATTTAACAGTTAATGTGATTTTTGTTTATATCATACACTTTTCCCATGTATGAAATGTTGTACCCTAATGTTGTACCTGTTGTGTTTCCATGTACCTTTACCCTAAAGCAATGAAATAGCAAATGGAAAAAAATAGAAAATAATGTATTTTGTATATGCCCCATTTAATTAGATTTTCCCAAAATAGCAAAACCCAAACATTTTTAAAGTACCAAAAAATAACTTTTCAGCTTTATGTTTTCATCTTACGTAAAATCAACCAATGGATTATAGTTGAGAATCTTTCCGATTTTCATATATTTTGTGTTTAAAGCTTACTAACAAACACTTGTTAAACGACTTTTGTTTTATAGATAATGCATAAAAATTATAATGAAAAAAAAATAATAATAACTTCTACCAGAATTAAAATATAGAAATATTGTATAATATATTTATGCAGACGCAGTATTATGATCTATTTTTCTTTTTTTGTAAAATCATGTTATAAAGCCACCTTTGAAGTTTGGCTTTAAATGTGATAGATATCAAATATTAAAGAAATTTGTAGAATTGTTCCAGATTAAAATAAGTGGAATGATACTTTCCCTAAGAGCGTCCATTGTCCTGAAAAGTGTTAAGTGCTTTTTTTTTTCATTCATTCAGAAGTTTTTCTTTTCTAAAAATTTGTGCTAGCAAAAGATAAAGCGAAACTCTCATCATCCGAGTGTATGTCTGGCAAAATCCAGTATACAGAAATGCGGATAATCGGATCATTCATAAAATTAAAGATCAACTGTGAAATAAAACAATCACCTAAAACCACATTTGTATTAAAAAATATATATAGGCGTAATCATGTAAGTTAAAATTAAAATCGCTTTTACTGCAAATAATTTTTAAAAATCCATGAGATAAAATAAATAGTCAAAGTATTGAACCAAGTGCTTGAAATTTCCATTATCCACACTCAAACAGCATACACACGAAACTCCACATTTTGAAAGATGACCGTCAGTGCATACGGTATAACTAAATATATTGTTATGATTTCCATATACATTTCATCGTGATGGTACATTTGTACTAATAAAAGACAAAATCGCTCTCTCTCTCGGTGTGTCTGCTAGCAAAATCTAGCGCACCTAGAAATCTGAAAATTTAGATTTAGTTAGTCCAAGGCCTGATCTGATGCATATGGGATTCATTATTTTAATATTTTGATAATTACCCAAGATATTAATTAGAATCTCATAAAACATCGCATCGAAAACGCCATCTTTTTTTATCAAAATGGCTAAAGAAAAGAACACCTGATCTCGATTTGCAAGCAGAAATGCACGAATTTGAACTTTATTTATTAATTAGCAAAAATAATTAAGATATTGATTTAAACTTTTCTGAGCCTATGTAGAAAAATTTTACTTCAAACGACAATGCAGTTTTTGTA
Source organism: Maratus michaelseni (assembly GCA_963931845.1). Lineage (NCBI taxonomy): Eukaryota > Metazoa > Arthropoda > Arachnida > Araneae > Salticidae > Maratus > Maratus michaelseni. The sequence continues at coordinate 109,254,938 of OZ007598.1, read as the reverse complement.
AAATTCCGCAGGTAATTTTTCTTAATTTTTGTAAAAAACTGTAAAATCAGGCTCCGCCAATCAAAAGAATCCGAGACAGTTTAATATAGGGATCGGCTTTAATTGAAAATTGAACTACAAAGAGATCCGTTTCTCTGGCCGATCCATCGATTTACTTTGCAAAAATGAAAAGAAATAATTGCCAAATTTTACTAATGAACAAAAATTAAGACAACTAATTAATTAAGATATAGATTTGAATTTGAGGATGAGAAGGGGTGCCATCTGGCGGCTATTTTAGCGTAGCGTCTTCGTTGTGCTCTAATTATCCGAAAAATATAGTTATTTTTTTAATGATCGAGTTGATGTAGGGGAAGGGGGTTTTCTTGAACAAATTATTCATTACATTTGCGGGTGGGGGAGGGGGGGGGGTCATGCCCTGCTCTGATTTCCAGAAAACAAATTCCATTTAACAAATTTAACATATTTAGCTTCTCCTGTAGCGTTTTATAAGTAGCGTTTCTTGACGAGCAATCCTACAAGGTTTTTTTTCTCTAACTCTGTATTCTTATCTCGGATTCTATGGGCCCGATCACAACGGGGTTTAGATGATTCGACTTGGTTTTCGATCGCGTTATACATTTTAGTTCCACCTTCCACCGCCAGGGAGCGCATTATTTTCTCGAGTTCTTTGGGCCCGATTTTGATGGGAATTGGTTCATTCACCTCCCTTGATACAACAGGTACTCGTCTCGTATGTTTATATAGCACAAACTGCACCCTTGGCGGTGGAAAGTGGAACTAAAGGATTTTGCAGCGCTTGCACAGCACGCCTGCTATACGGTGCTAGAGGCAGCAGGGACATGTGTCGGAGTTTCGTTCGGAAGGTGGTATTTTGGTACAGAGTCCGCCCCTTGGCGGCGGAATATGGAACTAAAAGATTTTGCAGCGCGTACGCTGCACGCCTACAGTACGGTGCCACAGGCATCAGGAATACGTGTCGGTGGTTCGTTTAGATCCTATTGCGCCTCCTGTCGGCAGAAGGTGGAAATAAAGAATTTACCATCCGCGTGCGCAGCACTTTTAATAAATAATTTCTTACAAAATCGGGTTAAAGATATAAATTTATATAAACTTTAAATTTATTTAATTTTATTATCACGGGCCCGGGCAACACCAAGCGGGTCAAAAAGTTTTTAATAAAACAAAGCAAGCCTTTTAAAATTTTCATTACAATAAGTTCCTTTTTGTCAAAGTTGTTGAAGTAAATTCGTCTGAGATTTGAGTGGAGCCTTTATATATGAGTGAATACAGAGTGAATTTACACGGTTTTAGAACCATTGCTGGGCTGATTTTTTTATGTAAAAAGTGTAACGATTAATTTTTGAAATATCCAACTGATAACAGTGTCTGCATTATAAGTCTGCATCGTGATTTCTATGATAGAAGGCCTTTTCGTAAAATTTCCAGGGTTATTGCTTGCCATTCCTCTTTCACTACTTTCAACAGTCCATTAATCGCGATGGGTTTGCTCTTTGAAAGATCTTTTTTCTAAGCAGACCAAATGCACAATAATCGATAGGTGAAAAAATCAGGCGACTACGCAGGAATATGTTGAAAAATTATATGCACATTACCTACGTCAGTTTTCATTTTTACAAGAAATTCAGTGGTAGTTCTGAAGTATGACCGGTGGCTTTGTCTTGATGCAGTCTCCCCCTTTGAAAGTCGTTGGGATAAAGCTATGGAATTTTTTCTGTAAATATCGTACGTAACACATTATCCTAAAATTATGATGAATTGATTTCAAAAATTTTTCCACGCTTCTTATTTTTATTTTCCCATTGTAAGACAATTGTTTCTAGTTAATAGATGAATACTGTTTCTTGTTCGTTAGTATACACCTACTTTTGAGTGCATGCATTTGAGAATTCATATTTTTAATGAAGCACATGTGCATACATATGTATATGAGTCGTTGATTTTCAAAGTTGGGAAAAGTCCAATTTGTTAAAATATGATAATTAAACATAAATTCCATTACATATTAACATAAAACTTATATTTTGATTCAATTCACAAAAAAAATGTCTTAATTTTAGTATAAATTTTTCACTAGTAATATACTGGGTCAGAGATATTTCAAATGCGTTGAATTTGAAAGCTAGGCAACTCCACTTTGAATAGAATTATAATTTATAATTTATATCTGCATAATATTAACAAGCAAAATCAGAATTTCATCATGAATACTTTAAAAATCTTCACTATCTAAATTAGTAAACATAATTATATACATAAAGCGTACTACTGAATATTTCCCCCCAATTTTTGTCTTTAAGTTAAATTTATTTTTTGCTTTATTCGATCTTTTCCAAAGAAAAATGAAATACTCAAATAAAATAAATAAGTAAATAGAATAAAATATTTAATTTATTAGGTGCATTCGTAAATATATAACTAAGTAGCACCTTTAGTCGTCGTCTGGTCCACCCGTCTCTGTGTCTGTCTGTCCGTCCGTCCGTCCGTCTGTCCGCATATAACAGCGCAAAAACTACCCAACCAAATTGTTTGAAATTTAATATATATTATCGTTGTAAAATTTTGTCGAGGCATTTCAATTTTTATGAAAACCGAATCAAAACTTAAAAAGGTATTCTTTCCTTATGAGTCATAAAAATATTAAACCATGGAAGTAATCAGACGCAAAGCAAGATCTCTGTGGTGAATTTTACAGTGCTGTCTGGTGAAGAAAAATAAATTCGCATTTGTAAACGTGGCATACGTAATAAGAAAAAGAAAAGGCATATTCATTTTACTCATAGAAGACGATATAATTCATTTCACTGAAATAATATCGATGATTTTTTACGCTGTGAAACGAGGTTATATGTCACGTTTAACGTACAATTTCCAACTTGTTTTTATTATAATCATATTCTATGAAAAGAAAATTAACGTTTTCAAAAAAATCTGTGCTTTTAAAAGTGAGGCAAATTCATTGGAGATTACTAAAACCATGAAAATTTTCAGCTAACACGTATAACCCTGAATACATGTGAATTATCACTTACTACACAGCGTACAGAGTACATTGAAAAAATGTTAGAGTAAAAAATTAATAGTACGCTGTGTAGTAAAGCGATAAATTCACATTCTTTGTATTCATTCATTTCCAGCGTAATTTCAGCTCTGCTGAACATTTAATTAGATATATCAATGTTCAAGGATACTGGGTTTAATTTGTCTCATGCATGCCACTGAAGTTGTGCTCATGATTGAAGTTTCATTATGTGCTGCAAAATTGTCGCCTTGCCATATATGAGTGAGAGAATGCTAGACTAGACGTCCTCCGGATAGCTCAAAATGTTAGAGCATTGGTGAGTCATAACAACGGTTCCGGGTTCGATCCCCGGTCTGAAATTTTTTTCATTCTATTGGTTGTACGCGGTGTAGTAAGTGATAATTCACATCCTTTGTATTCATTAATTTCCAGCGTAATTTCGGATCTGTGAAAATTTAATTAGATATATAAATTTTCAACGATACTGGGTTTAATTTGTCTCATGCATGCCACTGAAGTTGTGCTCATGATTGAAGTTTCATCTTGTGCTGCAAAATTGTCGCCTTGCCATATAAGAGTGAGATAATGCTAGACTGGATGTCCTACGGATAGCTCATAATGGTACAGAATCGGTGCGTAATACCAACGGTTCCGGGTTGGATCCCCGGTCTGAACCATTTTTCACTCTATTGTTTGTACGCGGTGTAGTAAGTGATAATTTACATACTTTGTATTCATTAATTTCCAGCGCAAATTTCAGCTCTGCTGAAAATTTAATTACAGATATAAATATTCAACGATACTGGGTTTAATGTGTCTCCATGCATGCTACTGAAGTTGTGCTCATGATTGACGTTCCATCTTGTGCTGCGAAATTGTAGCTAGACTAGATGTCCTCCGGATAGCTCATAATGGTAGAGCAATGGGGCGTAATACCAACGGTTCCGTGTTGTATCCCCGGTCTTAAAACTTTTCACTGTATTGTTTGTACGCGCTGTAGTAAGTGACAATTCACATCCTTCGTATTCATTAATTTCCAGCGTAATTTCAGCTCTACTGAAAATTTAATTAGAGACATAAATATTCAACGATACTGGGTTTAATTTGTCCCATGCATGCCACTGAACTTGTGCTCATGATTGACGTTTCATTATGTGTTGCAAAGTTGTAGTCTTGCCATATAAGAGTGAGATAATGCTAATCTGGATGTCCTCCGGATAGCTCATAGTGGTAGAGCAATGGGGCGTAATACCAACGGTTCCGTGTTGTATCCCCGGTCTTAAAACTTTTCACTGTATTGTTTGTACGCGCTGTAGTAAGTGGCAATTCACATCCTTCGTATTCATTAATTTCCAGCGTAATTTCAGCTCTACTGAAAATTTAATTAGAGATATAAATATTCAACGATACTGGGTTTAATTTGTCCCATGCATGCCACTGAAGTTCTGCTCATGATTGGCGTTTCATCTTGTGCTGCAAAGTTGTAGTCTTGCCATATAAGAGTGAGATAATGCTAATCTGGATGTCCTCCGGGTCGCTCTTATAATGGTAGAGCATTGGTGCGTAATACGATCGGTTCCGGGTTAGATCCCCGATCTGAATTTTTTTTTTTTTACTTTATTAGTTGTAAGCGGTGTAGTAAGTGATAATTCACATCCTTTGTATTCATTAATTTCCGGCGTCATTTCAGCTCTGCTGAAAATTTAATTACATATACACGTATAACCATTATTGCATAATGAATTTACATGAAATAAGACCACAAAAATATAAAGTAAGTCCATTACTGCTTATGAACACTTAAAAATCCATTTAAATACAAACCATTAAATATCTACTAATAATACAAAATGAACTCGCACCACATTCAAAAAACAATGCCTCATATATATAAATATTTTATAAACTTCTCTGAAACTGCAAGAAGCTTCGGGAAATATTTTTTAAATATATGTTTTACTACTTGTATTTTTCATGACATCAAAATATCTCACAAACGTAAACACACATATTTTCGCCGAGGAAAAAATCTTTTGTGAAAGTTAAACGCACTTTAGACGTTTTCTTTCCACTTGTTATTTGACAGTATTTTTTTTTTTTTTTTTTTTTTTTTTTTTTTTTTTTTTGCAAGGCATTTTTTATGATCGAGTGTTATCTAAATGGGAGTGAAATGTATGAATATACACATATATATATATATATATATATATTCCAAATAACAAATTGCAATTTTCTGTGCGTTTTAAATTTTTATAATAATTACGGCATCCAACCCGTGCTTCCTAAGATAGAGAATATAGGTGAAAACCATTTATTTTTTTATTGAAAACTCTAATAGATGTTTTTTTTTACATTTAATACTTTTTTTTTATATTACTAACAACATCAAATAGTATTTTATATGAAATATGTCAATTATATATTGAAATAAAATTTTGAAATTTATTAAAAGCGGTCATTTTGTATTGGTCTTGTGCCAGAAGTTTAATAAACAGCCGAAAAAATCGCTAGAAAGTTCAGTATCTATAGCAGTTTTTTTTTTTTTTATTATTCTGATAATTTCAGCGATTTTAAGAGCTTATGTCGATTACATGTCTGTTAAATTTGTGTTTTATTTATGTTATTTTATTTATTGATTAATGAAGTTTTAATTTCGTTATTGGATATTAGCTGGAAACAAATGTTGAGCTATTTATATTGATTTAAAAGTGCAAACGGATTAATATTTTGTAATTGTCTGCAAGCGATAGAGATAGATTTTTTTTAAAAATCATGCTAGAAATTTAATTTAAATGCTATAATAGATGAGTAAATTGCAATACAGCTTTCAAACAAATTGCATTTGAAAGTAATTTTTTTCCTATATAACGATGTAAAAATTGAAAATATGCGATGCTTAGAAATTCAAACAATTGCAGTAGAAAAAATTGCAAAACCGAAATTTCATCGCCAAGTGTTGCCATTCGCAAAATGCATCAGCGTTACGCACGGACACGTGTGTCCTTTATAATATAGATAGAATTTAAAAAAAAAATAATATAACTACTAACAAAAATTTAAAATAACTATTTTCGAATTACCCATGGTTCCGAAAAGATTTTTTTATCTTTAGAAATCTCAATAAACAACATATTTTCGAGATTTAAAGAAGCATTTATAAGAACAAAGTTTCTTTTGATGTCATTGATTTTTGCAAAATTTTCCGAATAGATTTTGCAGCGTAATAATCAATTTTCTCAACCCGGAATACAGATTTTTCGAATGCTATCAATTCTGAAGTAAATAATTTCATGGTTAGAAAACGTTTTTTCCGTTTAGCTTGATAAATTAACAGCATTAAAATAAACATTAAAATTAATAATGTTTTGTCAATTTTGAAAGTATAAATTCAATTACGCAGCTGAAATGTTTCATTGAGAATTGATTTCATCCTGATAACCTATATTCTGAATTGAGAAGCATGATTAATACATTATAAAAACGACGCGGAAACGACGCTGTAAAAGAAGTGAAATTAGTCAGAATGACCTGTTATTTCATCTGAGTATACGTGAAGCAATAGAATTTTTGCGAAAAATAAAGAAAAGTTCAAAAGTGGACGGATAGATGGCGCTGTACGCGTCATAAGATGCTAATTAAAAGACGTGACGTGCTGTTGTGGAACTCTTTGTCAGTAGTCGGGCCAGAGCCGCCTCTTAAACCTTTTAATGTCCGAAATTTTTTCAATGTAATGGCCGCACTGTCACCGTTCTTGTAAAAAAGCTTCACAAGTGATTACCCTCTAAGACGCAGAATAACAGGAACTGCATGTTCCCTGCCTTTTTATTACAAGTGTAATGTGCGGTGCGCATGTCATGACTTTTAATTAGCATCTTTTAACGAGTACAGCGCCATCTATCAGTCTACTTTTGAACTTTTTTTTCTTTTGCTAAACCAATTTCCATTGCTTCACGTACACTCAGATGAAATATCATATCATTCCGACCAGTTGTTCTTCTTTTATATATATATATATATAACATTAATACATATTTAACAACTTCAAGATACACAAACGTATAAATGGAAATCCATGAAGATATATCAAATACTATTGTAATAAAATGTTTAACAAACTTTTGAAAGTACAAGTACAATTGTAATCACCCTGTATATATATAGTTATTCGTTTGTAATGTATCCTGAAAAACAAAATATCAACCGAAAGCTTCTATATATATGTATAACATTAATACATATTTAACAACTTCAAGATACACAAATGTGTAAATGGAAATCGATGAAGATATATCAAATAATATTGTAATAAAACGTTTAATGTAAGAGAGACCTTAGCTTCAATTCCTACAACCCATATAAAAATGAAAAGAAAAATAGTAAGGTGGTTTTTGAACATTTGAATAATTTTCGATTACCGTTTATAAGTATCAGCCGTTTAAAAGAATCAAAACTTGCAATAACAAAATTGATTCTTATAATTTAAATACACTGCATATATTATATTTGACTCGATGTTATACTAAGTATGATAAAATGCATCAATATACCTACTTTATTTATATTATGTGCTAAACGCTGACCAGTATTAAATTTTATAAATATAGCATTTTTATAGCCATATGTTTCTCTTTACGTTTTATAGTTTTATATATATATATATATATATATATATATATATATATACTGTAAATTTCTCTGAAATTGCAAGATTCTTTGGTAGGTATTTTTTGAATATATGTTTTACTACTTGTATTTTTCATGACATCAAAATATCTCATCAAAGTAAACACACTTATTTTTCCTACGAAAAAGCATTTTTTTAAAGTTAAGCACACTTTACATATTTTCTTTCCAGCTTTTATTTGACAATTTTTGTTGTTGTTGTTTTTGTTAGGCATAAGAAAAGGCATTTTTATGATCGAGTGTTATCTAAATGGGAGTGAAATGCATGCATATAAAAATATTTACTAAATAAGATATTGCAATTCTCTTTACTTTGCACTTAAAAAAAAATATTTTTCTAAATATTATAACTGCTGGAACTCTGTTACTTACATTCTTTAGAAAAACAGTGTAATTCAACTAAGGCAAATGCTTTTTTTTTAAATCTAGAAAAATATAAAATAACCACGAACGAAAATAAGCAGTATAAACTTCTTAGTGTTATCCACAATTTCGAAAAGCGTTCTTTATTTTTACAAAACTCTGCAACCAATATATTTTCGAGATTTAAAGACGCATTTATAGAAACAAAGCTTTTTTTGCTGACAGTTATTTTCGGAAACATCTCCGAATAGTTTTTATAGTGTATTAACCAGATATCTCCAGCCCGAATTAAGGTTTTTCGGTCGCTATCCGGTCCCAAGTAAATATTTTCATGTTTTACAGGCAAACATGTTGCTCTTGCATGTATAAATTCATGTATAAATTACAGACACATTTCATGATATACATAGTATGGCTGGTAAATGTCCGTTAAATATATATATATATATATATATGTATATATATATATATATATATATATGTCCACGGTAAAATGTCAGACTGCTGACGTTGTTAAACGCGAAACATTTAATTTCTGTTCGTCAAGCTCTCCTTTTGGACAGCTTTTACCTAAACAGAGATAGTCAAGATGAGAGTAGTAAATTCTGTAGAAATTTAATTTTAATACGAAATTTTTCTGGTGACAGTATTTAAATTAACTGTATTAAAAGGAAGTGTTCATTTGTTTAAATGATTCAGACACTTTTTATATGTTACTTTTATTATTATACATATAAAAAAAGCAACCTACATTAAAAATGGCAACCTACATATACATGAAGAAAATCTTTAGTATTTTGCCACGCATTACTAACCGCAATTTGTCACGAAATGTTCTGTTTATTAAAAACTAACAATTCCATTTTCTGTTTGATTAACATTGCTCTCCTTCTTTCATACTTCAATTTTTCTATTTTATTTCTTCATCCTGAAGACATCTCTTGAATTTTTTCGAAAAGTTTGATTAAGAATATTTCAATTTACTGTCTCAGTAAACATCCACAGTGCTACGACCGCTTTTTTGCATATTTAGTCGTATTGAATGTCTCGTTGTTTAGAGCACAAACAAACGGAACTTCATTAATAAATATGCATATATATATATATATATATATATATATATATATATCACATTATGTATCAAATGCATTCGGCAGACCCAGAATCTCGCACCATAACCTTAACAAGAAAAAACAACCAAAAAGCTGTGGCCTCATCAGCAGTGGGCATATTGCCTACTGCTGATTGAAACATCTGATTGAAATTGCTGTTTGAAACATTGCTGAGCTTTTACAATAGGCCCACTGCCGATGAGGCCACAGCTTTTTGGTTGTTTTTTCTTGGCAGAGTTGCCAAGTCTCCGTCTTTTTGAATACCAGTATTTTAGTACAGAAAAAATATTTTTATTTAATCTGAGCATTCTTCGATTTAAAAGAACAACATTTTCTATAAGATAATACTGGTGCGGGAAAAGCCGGAGACTTGGCAACTCTGTCTTGGTTTTTTATTGTTAAGGTTAAATCTGTTAATTTTTTTTTATGTTTGTTATTTACTCTTTGTTTAATTATGGTGCGAGATTCTAGGTCTGCCGAATACATTTGATACATAATGTGCTATATTTAATCTGTGTGATTATTTGCAGCTATAGCGCTTATCGCATGGATTTTATTTTTATTTTTATTTTTATTTTTATTTTAGTTTTATTTTTAATCTTTTTTGAGCTTATATATATATATATATCACGTTTTCACTTGAATCACCTTATTTTCTGTAAATCGAACTATCAAGGCGAGAGTTTCCACCGAGGAGTTTGCAGTCGTAGCGCCGAGAATCCAAATTCATGGTGTGCGTACTGAAGGAAATAAATAGGCAGTCGATTACAATACACAGTTTGTTAGTATCCAGAGAAACGTTGAGGCCATGCTTTACTATTTCAAAATGATAATTCCATAAATAATGACTTTTAGTACCATGGAGAGACTTGGTGAATTAATTCAGTGCTTGAAGAAGACATAAGAGAATTAATTCAATGCTTGAAGAAGACATAAGATCTTAACAGGCAGCGTTGTCTTGTCTATCGGCAGCCAAGGAGATTTATTCCACGGTCGCGAAGTACACGCAGGGGTTACATGTACATCGAGCTCCAGGAACAATCTGCTCTCTACGCGGGAAAAACCAGAGTATAACTATTATCTAACGCCCATGAATACACTGCCGTTAAACAGTCTTTCGACCAATCAGCGCTACGGAACTAAATTTTCTGGCGTTATGATTTTGAAGATCTCAGACCGCAGGCTGAAAAAGCGCGGGAAAATATTTCTAGAATGTTTCGGAACAATCTAATTCATTCGAACAAATAAGAAAGAAAAAACTACGTAGGTTTTACCGAGTATGGGCAGGATGCCAAGACAAGATTTTACATTGAAACTGAGATTAGCTTTTATATTTTTGAGAAAGAATATTTTTTTCCAGAAAACATAGGGGAAAAATTAAAAGATATAGGTTGTTATTTCAAGAGAATTAAAAATATTTAGCGGGGTGATTGATATTTAAAATAATTAAATTCTAGGATGAGTTTATTTAATGAAACATAAAGTGTGTAATTTTAATAGAACAGCGCTTAGAGCCATTTTTTAAGAGGAAAAATAAAAATAAAAAAATGCTAAAATCTAATAAATTAAATTCTAGGATGCGTTTATTTAATGAAACAAAAAGTGTGTAATTTTAACAGAACAGCGCTTAGAGCCATTTTTTCAAGAGAATGAATTTAGAATAAAACATTTTTAGCTAGGCGGAATTTTGACAATCTAAATACTAGAACGAGAAAATAATTTAGAATAATGGGATTTACACAGAATTATAGCTTTGATGAGGCCAACTGCGAAAAAAAATTTAATTTGTTTCATATATATATACACTATATTTCCAATGATGACCGGTCACTTGCGATTTTAGACGTTTTGTTAAATATCTGGAAAGATACATGAGGAATTATCCGGAATCTTCAGGAGTGTAAACAACATGATAAACGTCATATATTTCCGTGAAGATTTTTTCCCGAAACCCCATAAGGGTCCGTTAACAAATTGAAGAAAAACGAATATATTTTGGATAACCCTGTAAAAACTAATATTGCAAAAGCATTCAAACTGTAGATTATGATTAAGTGGCTTATTGTAATAACTTGGGTTCATTTTTATGAAGATAGCATGTATACTCGAAGAGAAATTAAGGTTTTTATAAAAACAGTCCCAAATTTTACCAAGTTTTTTGCTTATAATTTGCAGAGTTTTTAATATAAAAACAAGTTATTTTCAGACAATATGACAAACAAAATTATACACAATACCCAGCAATCAGAATTAAAAAAATAATAAAAATTGTATGAGAAATGAGCAGGTTTACTAAATATTGTTTCATTGCGCAAGCGCGAATTCAATCAAAATATACTGTGGATAATATATTAGCTAAATGTATAGACCAACTTTATGAAAGTCTCAAAAACATAGCTTGAAAATTCTGATAGTAATCGTCGATAGAATAAGCTCGAAATTCGCTGTTCCCAAAAGGAAGCAAAGAGATGAGGGGTTGTATCAAATATAGAATGAGAGACGCTTCATTCTTATTAGGGTCGTTTACATACTACACTCTGATCCTGATTCAATCCACGCCGATACCATCATTGTATTTCCGACCCCGTATACAATGAAAAAGCCGGTATGAAGATGAAACTAGCCGCCTAGGTCATTTTCACCCCTGCTAGCTCCTAGGGCATTAGTCCAGCATTTACCCATGATTCCTGTCGGGTAAACAAACAGCGCCAGTTCACCGGTTAGGGTGTTGGTGTCTCCATCTTTTGAAAGTTTTGTCAGTGCTTTTATTTTTGCGCTATTTATTGTTTTTTTACAATTTTATTTTAAGTTCTTTTTTGTTTTCAAAAATGCAAAATTGCGTCATTTCTTCGCAATGGACGGTCGAAAATTTTGTTTTCTGCGATTTTTCAATTTTTAGCTTTTTTCGCGTACTGCAGCGATTTTTCTGTTCTTCATGAAAATAATTTGTTTTTAAACTTTTAGACTAATATAGTAAAGTTTTTTGATTTTTTACCGATTTTTAATAAGATTTTCAATACGATTCTTGGCGGGGTTTTTTTCGTTCTGCTGCGATTTTTTGCAATCGTTAAGAAAAAAAAATCTGTTTTAAACTTTTAGCTTAATATAGTAAATTTTGTCCGCCACGATTTTGGAAGTTTTTGCAATTTTCAATGCAATTTTTAGCCCCCCCTTTTGTTTCTTTCCGCGATCATTTTTTGATAACCACAAAAAGAATTCTGTTTTAAACATTTAGCATAATAAATTAAATTTTGTCTCCCGCGATTTTTAATACGATTTTTTGCGTTGTTGCGCTTTTGCGCCAATTTTTTTTATATTGAAAAACGAATTCCTGTTAGAATGTTTTAGCTCTCACTGTAGTAAATTTCAAAGTAACTGTAGTAAATTTCACTAAAGTAAAATTAAAGGGTTTTTTTTTTTTTTCGTTTTCTTGGCGATTTTTCAACATTAATAATAAGGAATCCTGTTTTAATCTTTAAGTTTAATAAAAAAAAAAAAAGAAAAAAAAAGAAGAATTTCTCTTGTCAATAAAGTTTATTCGCAATTACGTACAGGGATTTTTGGAATTTTATCCCGTGTTTTGCGGCGATTATATTTTTATTTATTTATTTATTTTATGTTCGTAAGAGTAATTTGGTTTCAAGATTATTTTCTATATTGATTAGTGCGATATAAAAAACTCCTTTGACAAAGAAAATTCAAGGTGAATTTATTATCGAGTTAAATACTTCATTGTTGATAGTTGTGTTTTTGAAAATAGTATTACTATTGTAAAATTAAATCTTCATATAGATAATTTGAAATAATAAGGTAATTTTCTCCGCATATCATAATTTTTCTATTTAATTTCAATAATATATTGTGAAGTTTGTTCCAGTAGGTTTATCTATTTATTTATTTTTAGCTAGATAATCTCTGATTGTTTTATAATATTGATTTCGATATCGTAATAAAAGAGACTTCCCCAAGGCAAATTAAAGGAAAATTAGGTCTTAAAGATTTACCTTATTTTTAATAGCAATTTTCTTTTAAATATTACCAATAGGCGATTTTTGATAGTTTATTAACAGAAAAATCTGCTTTTTGTAATACACGTATTATAATTATATGTTAATTGATATACCATGCTATCAGGCATTATTGTTATTATGGAGAGCAACATCAGGAAATTCGTCTTTTTTTTAAGTAACTAAATATTTTTTTAATGAGAGTCAAAAATGTAAATTATTACAGACTATATAAAAAAATCTTTTGAGAGAAATGGTGTTTTTTTGTAATTACCAAAAAATATAATATATAACGAAGGGTTTGTACTGATGTTGCTCTCCACAATAATAATAAAGCCCAGTAGCATGGCAGAGATCTGCACGGGCCGAACTCGGGCCAGGCCCGGTCATACTTTTTCTGAAAGCTCGGGCCGGGCCGGGATCGGGCCTTACTGTTTTCCTGAAGGATTGGGTTGGGCCGGTCTAACTTATTTTTTCCGTATCGAGCCGGCACTGGTTTCGTTCTTCCTACTCTTCACGGGCCGAAATTTTTTAGTCCCGGTTTTGCCCCGGCAAACTTGGTAGGCAAATTTGTTTGAAACTTTAATAAAAACTATAGTACACTTTCTATTTTTCATGGACTTGGCAAAAATTAGAAATAGAATTGTGAACATTATTAAGCTTTTTACAAATAAAAACTGTTTATATTTTCTAATTGTAGTAACGTGGCAAAATTATAAAACTAATTGGCAAACGTCAAGAACTATCTATTTTTGTTTGCCAATGGGTTGGCAGATACTGAAATTTCACTTGCTAATTTAAGGTCCCCTCCCCCTCCATTAAAATTTCGTAGCGATGGCCCTGAAAGGGCCGTAGCGACCCCATGGGGGCAGAGTCGGGCAGAGTCAGGTCCGAAACTAGAGAGGGTCAGTTGGGGCTTGTTCCCCAGGCGCCAGAATTTCATTTTCACAGATAATGAAATTAGTCAAAAATGCTCCCACAGTTTTAACATTAGCTTGTCATTAATTGTCTTCGCTTAACATTATGTGTCCTCATTTAGATAAATAATGTTAAGCATGTCGATAATGTTTTATAATTAAGATGAAAATGTTTTATTTGTAATAATTAAAATTCTAGTTTTGGTTTAAGAAATAAAATGGAATTTTAGTCTTTTCTGGGACCCCCTATAAAATGGATTTTGAAGTGTAAGTTTTACTCTTTGTATGAGGTTTTCTTTTAAATACTAGTAGAATATGATTTATTCATTTAATGCCAAGTTAGCAGTATTAGTAGTATTTTTTTTTAAAAAAAAGCAAAATATCTTACGTAGTTTGATTATTTTAAATTTCTTAAATGTAAACAAATTTTATACATCTGTTTTCTTTAAAAAAAAAAAAAAAAAAAAAAAAAAAAATTATAGTTATCGTATTATTTACTTATTTTTAAAAAAAGTTTGAGTAATGGTGAAAAAACGATTGCGTCATAAGGGCGGCAAAATAATGCTCGCCTCAAGCAGAAAATTGTCTAGCAGTGGTCTTGGCTCTGGTTGTTACAAAGATGTCAATCAAAGTTTGCATTAACAAAAAGCAGTCAGACATTTTAATTCTCAATAAAGCAAAAGAACGAAGATTAACACACGCGAAAAGGACTGTAGGCGGTTTCTGTTTATGTTTACACCGGAAGTTTGTACCGCAGTTCCCTAGTCAGCCAATCATAATTCAGAAGGAAAAATTACGCAGCTTCCGGTTTTTTGCAGGGGAGGGGTTTTATGCTTGCGTTTGTAAATGGGTGCAAAATGAAAGCAGGAACGATAGTGGCATATTAACACGTCCTGTAAATCCGGTTTGATACCAAGTGATATTGTAAACGCTGCTGTTATGTCAACTTTCTTAAGCTAGTATATTTGGATACAACCCCTCATCTTTTTGCTTCCTTTTGGGAACAGCGAATTTCGAGCTTATTCTATCGACGATTACTATCAGAATTTTCAAGCTATGTTTTTGAGACTTTCATAAAAGTTGGTATATACATTTAGCTAATATATTATGCAAAGTATATTTTGATTGATTTTGCGCATGCGCATTGAAACAATATTTCGTAAACCTGCTCATTTCTCATACAATTTTCATTATTTTTTAATTCTGATTGCTGGGTATTGTGTATAATTTTGTTTGTCATATTTTCTGAAAATAACTTGTTTTTATATTAAAAACTCTGCAAATTATAAGCAAAAAACTTGGTAAAATTTGGGACTGTTTTTATAAAAACGTGAATTTCTCTTCGAGTATACATGCTATCTTCATAAAAACGAACCCAAATTATTACAATAAGCCACTTAATCATAATCTACAGTTTGAATGCTTTTGCAATATTAGTTTTTACAGGGTTATCCGAAATATATTCGTTTTCCTTCAATTTGTTGACGGCCCCTTATGGGGTTTCGGGAAAAAATCTTCACGGAAATATATGACGTTTATCATGTTGTTTATACTCCTGAAGGTTCAGGATAATTCCTCATGTATCTTACGAGATATTTAACAAAACGTCTAAAATTGCAATTGACCGGTCATCATTGGAAATATAGTGTATATATATCTACCCTATATATATAAAATCCTAATGAAACGAATTTGTGAAACGATTTTATGAAACGAATTTATGAAACGATTTTATGAAACGACTGATTAAACGACTGATTATGTTTCAGGCTATTTTTAGTAAAATATTAAACGCTTGATGGTGAAATTAATACCAATAGTACATAAAAATCCGCGGATGTCAAAATTGGTAATAGAATTTTGAAATTGGAATTAATTTTCGAGATATTAATTTTTTTCTAATTTTTTGACATTTCTGTAATGATGGCAACTAATTACTCAGTTTTTTTGTGACAAAAAAGGGGAAAAAAATCGAAAAGGATCCCGATAGGGATTATTGATTTCTTTTAATTCGTCATTTTCAAATTGAAATTGAATTTGTCTTTTATTTCAATCAATAATGAAGACAAGATTGTGATTAAATTATGTTTTACAGGAAAATTTGAAAAAAAAAATCACATTTCTATCGTCAAGATTCAATCGTCTGCCAGCAGTTAATTTAATTTATAAACGGAAAATATTTTGAATAAATGCGTCCAAATGACGTCATTTATGTAAATACGTCATTTATGTTTATACAATTTATTTAATATAAAGAAGCCATTTATCTATTTTTATGTACAAAAAGAGGTAAATTGAAAGACAATTATAAATAAGTTGTATATATACATATAAATTTATAAATACATGTATAAACAAGCATAAAAGTTCGGTGCTTTTCCAGTACATGACGAAACAGAGAAAATAGCCTTGGCGGAAAAGGAAATTTGGCAACGTACTTTCTGTCAACCTATTCACTTTGTCATTTCGTATACAGAAGCATTTTTTCAATATTTATACAATTTGTTTAGCGTAAAATATCATTTATCCTATTTTATATATAATCAGAAGTAGTTTGTATAGAAAAAACAATAATAATATGCGTATAATTAAAATACGCATATAAACAAAAAAAAATCGTCGAATTTGTTTCCATGGCTGTTTATGTCATTTGGCACCAAATCTCACTTTCTAATGATCGAATTGCGCCAAGCTTTTTAAAAAAGCGTCAAGACCCCTATAATAGAAAAGCACCAAAAGTTCATTGGGTTTGTTTTCATAACTTTTGGCAACAAATATATGTATATTAACGAATCTATCCGTTTTTGAAACTCGAATTACGCCAAACCTAAAAGCAAAGGATCCTATACTGGAAAAGTACCCGATTTTCTTATGGACAATATTCAAGTGACATAAAATGGTGTAAAATTATCGCGGATATCAAATTTGTTTAAATATCTCATCAATTGATGCCGAATAAATGCAGGCATGCATGCACAAAATATTTAATTAATTTCGTATGATAAATAATTATTAGAAAATTCGTATATACATATTAATTAAAATAAATAATTTACATATTTAAAATAACATGAAAATATGCATGATGGTGCACTAAAATAGAGAGAAAATTAAAACGTGTTACTGAAAATGTCTATAACATAGTACTTTTCAATACCGTGGTTCTTAATGTTATTCACAAGCAGATGGAATTTTTCTCATCCTTAAACGCAAAGGAAGAATAGAATATAGATTGTTGTTATAAAAGTCCGAGAGGTAGCCACAATTTAAA
This sequence comes from Maratus michaelseni, assembly GCA_963931845.1. NCBI lineage: Eukaryota > Metazoa > Arthropoda > Arachnida > Araneae > Salticidae > Maratus > Maratus michaelseni. The sequence continues at coordinate 109,237,542 of OZ007598.1, read as the reverse complement.
CCTAACCATTTTATACAAGCTGGTTTTCAAGGTGTAATTGATTTTACTTATCAATCCCGAAAACAGTCGTCAGTTGTCGCAACAGCTGTGTATGAGGCCATGATAATAAAAAAAAATGCCCGATTAAAACGTTGAAAGCATGGCAACCCAATTACAGATTTACCAATATTTTTAAAACAAAGCACGCTGTCATGTTTTTAGAGGCCTCGAAGTCTGAGTGGGGGTTGGCGAGCGTAGCTCGCAGGGGGTAGGCCCCCTAGTATATATATAATAAAACTTTTGTATATAATAACCATTAACCGATAAAACACATAAAATCGGCAATATATGAACCGATAATACAATATAAAGACATACATCCAAAAAAGCAAGATTGTCAAAATGAAATAAGTGGAAAAATTAGTAAAGATATGTGGAGGGAAAAACAGGTAGGGGCGGAACTATTACAAGAAGCAAACGGAAACTTATAAAGTGGAACACGTTATCACGTTCCAGAATATATATGCTGATATTGCGGCATGTTAGTATAATTTAAAATCCCAGTAGTTATGATTCCAGCCGTAAAGTGTATCTCAGTAGTAAGAGAATAATGCAGTCGAGTCATAGCTTTAGCTTAAGTGGAGGATTTTAAATTGGTGCCCACAGGTCTTTAGAAACATATTTTTATACTATCAGTATCGGCACTGAGAGGTTGACATACACATATAAATGATATGTATCTGATATAACCTGACTTTCGTGGACAATCCTCTCACTTAATCCATGTACTCATACAGGTCTTAAAGTAGAAGTTTAAGTATGGAGTTTTAAATATTAAGTTTTAAAATGAAGTTTTCAGAAAAATAGGTAAAACAGTGTCTGAAAAATCCTCATAATTACTGTCAAAGATTTATCAAACAACTAAAAACACAAAATTCTCTTATTTCGACAAATTGAAGAATGTGTCATGCAGTTATGTGCATGGATGTAGTGAAAAGTGTAAAAACCAGAGTGAACTCTATCATCAGCCAATCCGTTCACCCAGAGAGCAATAAAGTAGTCACGTAGGAAAAAAAGAAAAAAGAAAAGATACAAGTGGGCTCGAAAACGTCATAGAACACGTCCCGAAAAAAAGTAAATGCAAACGTAATATACACGAAAATGCATTCTTCATTTTAACAGTGATTTTATTTTTATCTAAGAAATCACTGGACTTTCGGAATTCCCGAAAACAGTCTTAAACGTTATTTATCCAAATTGATTTTTTTTTCTTTTTAGTTTTAATGAGAAAAAGCATCCACCCGTTAATTCGCTCTTTCTCAATTTTGCCGCAACAATGAAATAAAAGAATGGTCACAATTTGCAATTATTATTAGGAAAAATTATTCCATTATATAAAATCACATAAATTAATTTAATTTTCAAAATTTCGAGATATATTATATAACATTTTTGCAACATTATATAACATTTCTCAAATAAACATTCGATTTTAATAACTGATGTTACTGTCGCCAGCAGACAGCTCGTCACATTCTATGAGATATAAATAGATTAATATAGTTAGATTTTAATACATTAAGTAAAAAGTAAAGTTTGGGTAGGCTTTCATCTTCATAATATTGAATAACAACAAATAATATCATTTAGCCAAACGGGGCAATCCACTTTGAATGACATTTGAAAAAAGTTCTAAATTTCGCTAATTTACTTGTATGTAAAAAAAATGATAATGCACCCATTGGAAATGAATAACTCCTTTACTCTAAGAAAGAACTACTTCCTTACTTTTCTCTACTTCCTTTACTACTTATATATATATATATATATATATATATATATATATATATATATATATAAATGAAATTCTGGTGAAAAGACTCTTATTTAACTAATCTAAATACTTTTTTTGCATATGCCACTCCTGGCGTATTTTTACTTTTACAGGAGGAAACATAATAATACGAAAAAAATAAAGTATTACAGGAAAATCTTTAAATTGATAATATTAAAAAATGGAAGATAATATTATCTAATTAAATGAACCATCAGAATGTATTTATGAAATAAAAACAAATAATAATCATTTCTTCACATAAATTGAAATTTCTAAGATAATGCAGGCTGAAAACTAAAATTGTTTTATTGTAAAAATACAATACAGTAACATCTCTAATACTTGAATAGTGTTTTATCGATTTAATTTATCCTAATACACATAAATCCAGATAATTAATCAATCATTAAAAAAGGCCTTTGTTGCGAAATAAAAATGTCTTTCATTTATCTTTAGTTTGATAAAAGTTAGGCCTAATGTATTCAATTTATATTAGGTATATCTTTACAAGATATCTCTTTTACTACAAAATAAATTAATGAATGAATACGGATCTTACATGGATTTAGATGCGTTACTTCAACATTGTACATTAAAGTTAATTGTTCTGACATAGACATTAAATACTGATTTAGAATTACCTAAATACAGATTTCAAAAATTAAATTTAAATATACATTTTATTGTTGGTTTAAAAAAATTATTTCAAAGAAAGTATATGTTTATGAATAAACACTCACAGTTCACATTTCAATAAATATATTTTCTCAAATGCAATTATTTACATTCTGGATATTGTGTATGGATGAACTCAGACAGTTTATGATTCAATAAATATATTTTCTCAAAGGCAATTCTTTACATTCTGGATATTGCTTATGAATGAACACACACAGTTTACGTTTCAATAAATATATTTTCTCAAAGGCAATTCTTTAAATTCTGGATATTGCTTATGAATGAACACGCACAGTTAACATTTCAATAAATATATTTTCTCAAATTCAATTATTTAAATTCTGGATATTGTTTAGGAATGAACACACACAGTTTACGTTTCAATCAATATATTTTCTCAAATGCAATTCTTTACATTCTGGATATTGCTTATGAATGAACACACACAGTTTACGTTTCAATAAATATATTTTCTCAAATGCAATTATTTAAATTCTGGATATTGTTTATGAATGAACACACACAGTTTACGTTTCAATCAATATATTTTCTCAAAGGCAATTCTTTACATTCTGGATATTGCTTATGAATGAACACACACAGTTTACGTTTCAATAAATATATTTTCTCAAATGCAATTCTTTACATTCTGGATATTGTTTATGAATGAACACACACAGTTTACATTTCAATAAATATATTTTCTCAAAGGCAATTCTTTACATTCAGGATATTGCTTATGAATAAACACACACAGTTTACGTTTCAATAAATATATTTTCTCAAATGCAATTCTTTACATTCTGGATATTGTTTATGAATGAACACACACAGTTTACGTTTCAATAAATATATTTTCTCAAAGGCAATTTTTTTAATTCTGGATATTGCTTATGAATGAACACACACAATTAACGTTTCAATAAATATATTTTCTCAAATGCAATTCTTTAAAATCTGGATATTGATTCGAATGTAAGCTATCCGGATTCTTGGCGTTCGTATAATTTGGGTTTGTCTCTTTAACTACGATTTGTTGAATTTATTTCATACGTGTATTTGAAACTTTCAACGTCATTCTTTGTCAAGAATCATTTTCTAAATAAAGATTTTCTTCGAAAATATTTTCATATAATTTACATTCAAATACCCTTTTCACCTTCGCCATGCTTGATAACCTTTTATCAAATAACAGCACCAATAGTAAATATCTTAAAAGTACTATATTGAGGCCTTCAAAAGTTTAATTCGGGATATCGGCTAAAAACAGGATATGGCTAAATGAAGCAGTCTTATATTGCAATGAAATTTGAAAAAAACTCAATTTATTTTATTTATTTTAACGTGTCTAAGACGTTTGCAAGTGAAACTAGTCGTTGGGGACCACCGTAATACTTTACCCATCATAGATATGCATAATGTAAAATATTAAAATTAAAAATGTGTAAACTACTTATAAAATGCATTGCAATTCGAATAAAACGTGGCTTGCTGATGTCATAAACTTTAAAGGCTCGATTACTGAATTGCTTAAAAGAAACATCCTTATAACTCCAAAAACAATAATCCTATTAACTAGCGGTTTATTGCACCGGATTAAGCGTCTCATTTCCAATTAAAATATATCCTCGAATTGAAATTTGGATGAAATACAGGGACATGAAAAATCGAAGAGTGTGGTAAATAGGATTACAAATATCTCGGCAACTCATTATCCGATCGACTTCATGCTTTATGCAAAATTTATGTTTTTTATTGTCTTTTATATTCACTCCTTAAAATGAGCAATTTCGAAAATATTTATATACCTTTTATCAGAACGAATATTTCGAGAGTCCGAAAAAAATAGTTCCGGATAATCAAGGTTACTATTATTACATACTAAGTACATACCAAATTTCAAGTCTCTATCTCAATATTTTCGGGAGATAGAGCGTTTACAGACACACAGACGGACGGCAAATTTTTTTTCCCTAAAAATATGTTTTTCGGAATCTCTAGTGTCTGAAACGTGTAAATCCGTCAAAAAAAATTTTCGATTTTCAAAACGATTACAAGTCCTATACTACGTATGATGGGTAAGTAAAATGTGTTTATTTCATAAATATGATAACATATCGTTCACTAAGGATTCGATTTTCATACAGTAGCTGTTATCTTGTAAGAATGCTTGTCCTTGAAAATGAACGCTGATCCTTTTCTATTTTCCACAGTTGATAAGCAAAGATTAAGTAGATCAAGTGCCTTTATCATATTTATAGAAATGCGAAATTCGAGAAAACACGTGAACTAAAAAATCGACCAGAAAATATTAAATTAGGGTCATAGGACTTTTAAACCTTCAAAAATTTCAATCTTTGAAAACATATCTATATTAAAAAGTATTCATTTCTGAACAGTTTAAAACAAAATGGATGGCCCTCTTAATACAGAGGCTGTTCTCACATTTTTTAGACAAATTTGATAAATGATTTTAAAAAATGGAATTATTTTAGAGGAAAAAAATCTGGCAACAACTTATTATGTGTAATTTATATTATCGTCTGATACTTTCAAATTTATTCTTATTTCAAGATTGCGCATGTGAATAGGAAGATGCGTTTTTTTTTTTCGAACATAAGTATGCTTATTCGACAGTCTAAAATGATTGCAAAGCGCATAATATAAAATCTTTTTACTGCGAAATAAACATAACTATTGATTGGAAAGTGCGATCCAAAAATCAGTACGTATACATAGTAAAAAGATACCAGGTGAAATAAAAAAAAACAGGGAAAAAAAGACCTCATTTCAAGACTGAAAACGAAGTTTCAGGTAAGGATTTATGACTGTCGCAAATTTATCTTACAATGGGAAAATAAAAATAAGAATATTGGACAAAAGTGTTACAATCAATTCATTATATTATTAAGAGAATGTGTTACATCCGATATTTACATAAAAAATGCTATTTTCTTTATTTCAACGGCTTTTAAAGGGTGAAACTTCATCAAAGCAAAGTTACCGCTCATACTTCAAAAACTACCACTGTATTCGTTGAAAACATTAAAAACTCACACAGGTATTGCATTTATACCTTTCAACATATTCCTAAGGAGTCACCTGACGTTTCTCTTATGGTTTATTGTGCATTTGGTCTGCTGCAAAGAGCTCTTTCAAAGCGCAAAACCACGATTGATCAAATCTGGAAAGTTTTTAAAGAGGCATGGGAAGCAATAATCCTGTAAATTTTACAAAAAACCTTCTACCATCGAAAGCATTACACAGAATTAGAATCAAGAAACAAAATTATCATATAGATTATTTCAGAAAGCAATATTCATATTTTAAACGTTAAAAAGACAACACCGAAATTGTCTAAAAAATGTGACTCTCTATAATCTCTCTAAATCCCTCTGTAGTTGTTAAATATGCTATATTTTCAAAGAGAAAACTTTAAAATAATTTGCCTCAAAATGTGAATTCCGCACGGGGCACTGCGCGCACTGCCAACCTAAAAAACTTTTCGAAAATTTTTCATGAAATTTTAAAGATGCGTGTGTTCGTTTTACGTGTACGGTAGGTTCTGTAAAGTGAACCTAAATTTTCATTTTTTTTTCCATTGAAAATATATTTATTCTTGGTGTTATAATACTAAACTTTTGGAAAATTTTATATAAGCAAAAAACAGTTTTGTTTTTAAAACATAAAATGCTAACCTGCAAAAAAAAAAAAAAAAATGTTGATTTTACAGTATAATACTGCGCGGTTGTGTATTACTGCTTATTTTACTGTTTATTGCTGTTAATTTTACGGTAAAATACTTTTGATCAATCTAAAATCAACAATTTGTTTGTAGTGTATAAATAAACAATTTTTCTAGGTTCAGTGTAAGCTCAAATGACTCAAGTAGAATTAAACTCCAAAATTTTGTGTTTATATATCGGCGTAATCTCACGGTGAACCTGTGATTTAATTTTTTGCTCGATAAGTTTAAAAACCCCCCCATTAACAACTAATTTTCCCCATTATGATCTGAAAAAATATGAAAGGAAATATGGATGGAATTGAAAAACAGGTATTTACTACCACCTTCGAAAATTGTGTTTTTCTAATGTATACTTTTTAAATATAAAATGACAAAAGTGATCATTTTTTTCACACTTCGACATTTTAAAAGTTCTATGACCGTTTCAAGTAAAATGATGCAATATTTGAAATATTTTTTATTTATTGATTTATTTATTTTTAATGTCAAATAAAGTAAAAATGTATCATTAAATTATTATTTTATTATTTTATTTATTTATTTATTTATTTATTTGTAAACATTTAAAACAAATACCTCAATATTGAAATTTTGCTAATCAAAATAAAGTGTGTTCCTGAATAATTTTTTATTCAGATTTCAAGAAATATATTTTAAACCGTTCATCACGTACACTTTCGACCCAAATCGAGAATTTTTGATTGGTTAGTAAATTATAAATTTAGTCATAAAGATATCCTAATTTTCAACTAGTACATGAAAAATTTAGTCACTAAGTAAGACGCTAGAAAACTATTATCATGATAGCAGACTACTGTTGGTCCCTACATTGAAAGTGGCCGAAAGCAATGCGTAATACCAAACCTTAGAATAAGTCCAGGAGAAGATGTTTTTATTTCAAGCGGACAGAAAAGACTTTATAATGATTTTTGTCTTCGTTACTGTCATGAAAAATGTAGTAAACAAAATATAATCTGCAGCTAACTTGTATTTTTACAATAAAATAAAATTAAAAATAATAATGCACATATTAATGACTTTTCTCATAAGAAAGTAAAGCACGCATAATTCTGAATAAGTTTCACAAATAAAAACAATACTTTTTTTTTCTTGCACCAATGAAAACTAAATAAATGAGTAGCATTCTGTTTGTTTTTTTCGCACGGTACATTAACGGCAGAATTTTTACCGTTTCCTTCCGTTGGATAATTGGATAAAAGGGACCGAAAAATAAGGAAATATATCTAAAATACCTAAAACCGTTCTAACAGAAAAAAAATCTAAGTTCTAGAGCAAGATTATCTCTTTAGAAATAACGGAATGTTTAATTTTAGAATCATTAAAGTCGATAAATAACTTCCGCCTCTACTTTTAAATTCTTTTGCAAAAAAGTCGCTGCAAAATATATTTTTAAATATCTTTCAATATCGCAAAATAAGAGATTTTTAAATTTCTGGAGTTTATAAATCTTTGATAATGCAAATGCATTATAGAAAAGAAGAAAACAGTAACATGCTATTATACATGCGTGGATTTTCAGCGCAACATTTCCATATAGAAGAAATTATTTGTTTTCATGTCCAAAATGCCTTTCTTTGTTTCTTTCTCCGATATCAATAAAATCAAAATTGCACCGACCTCGATTAGAATCGAGGCCTTAAAGAGCAGATATACTATTTTTATGCACATAGTCATGGAAGAGATCAAGATAGATTTTTCGCAGTTCTCGAAACGAGATTAACTAGTATAAGAAGTCTGCAAAATATTCGCTCTTTTTTTGTGGGATCGCAAAATACAGGGTTGTGATTAGCCAATCTTGTTTAAAAAATAAGGAAAAATTCTTCTGGATTTCGTTCTCAATTTCGAGGTAAATCATGGCATTAACTGGCAAATCTTCTGCATAATAAGAACGCTAACTAATACAGGGTTCTTACAAGTCATGTATTTTCCAGACCTGAAACTCCCTGGGAACTAGTATTAACTTTACAGAAAAACTCAGCTTTGTAATGAGTCAAAGTGTCGCGCCCATTTGGGCGATTTTTTCGACTAAGAAGATACTGTTACTTCCCTGAAAAATTCCCTGAAATGTAGGAACTTTGTTATAAAATGTGACCAGTATTTTGAATTTTACGCAGATTTTTCAACCGATGAAAGTAAATATGCAATCACTGTTTTAGACACCAGCTTTTTAAAAAAAAACCTGAACCGATGTTTCTTCCAATCTGATTTTATTGTTATTTTTTGTCTTGAACGTTTTTAGCACCATATAAAAAGCTTTGTTAATGCAAAACAAAAAAAAAACTTTTTGTTTTCTCATAAAAGTTATTTTCAAAGATATTTTTTTATTTATATTGTTCCGTTTCATCGTCGAATATTACCAAAAACAAAGAATTTATCAATGACCTACATGTTGACTAAGTATTCAGATAATATACCTGATAATTGAAATGGTAACTGCTAAATGTTTTGCACGTATATGTAAAAAAAGTCCTTCCGGCCTGTACTGGGAGGAAAAGGTAACTTTCATAGTTCATGTTTTTAAAAATTCAACTCCTTTTACTCAAACACTCCAGGCTAAAATGCTTGGAACCCGATTATAGAAGATTCAATCCTGGTTTTCGTTAAAACTGAATTTGAATGCAAATTTCAGCATGAGAGTTACAGCATAACAAAAATCAGATTGTTTCAAAATGTCAGTCACTTTAGAATTTCAAACTGCCATATCTCAGCCATTTTTTAATATAAAAACAAAACAAAAATTGTTCTGGAATCCTTGATCACGATCTAACGAAAAATGACGTAAACAAATTTTTCAATTTATAATTTTTTATACATCTTTTTGAATTTTTTAAAAAATTTAAAAAATTTAACTTGTCGCCATTTTGAAACAAGATGGCGCATGCAGCTGTCAGACGAACTCGGTCGAGATTATGGTATGTTTTGTACACATGATCAGTCACATTCATATCGGTTTATAAATACGAGAGTTACAGAATAACAAATATCAGATTGTTTCAAAATCTCAGCCATCTTAGAATTTCAAACTTCCATATCTCAGCCATTTTTTTAAGATATAGCAAAACAAAAAATTCTCCAGAATCCTTGTAATACGTTCTAACACTTAAAAGAAACAAATTTTCAATTTATATATTTTTTGTACACCATTTTTTTTTAATTTAAAAATTGTTAACTGGACGCCATTTTGAAACAAGATGGCGGATGGAGCTTGTCAACGAACTCGGTTGAGACCTTGATATGTCCTATACACGTACTCAGTCACATCCGAATAGTTTCATACATAAGATAGTTATAGCACGACATACATTATATATATATATATATATATATATATATATATATATATATAGATAGATAGATAGATAGATAGATAGATAGATATAAATCAACTCTTGAACGTAGGGTGATTTCGGGGTCTGTGTGGGTCATGATAGGTCAAAATATATGAAAATTTTTTTGAACTGCTTTCCTCCGAACGGCTGCATTAGGTAGCTTTTTGTAATGAAAGCCACGTAAAAATTGTTAATAACTTCAAACATTATGGCTCTTCTAGAAATCTAAAAGTTCATAATGAAAAGAAAATTTCCTTTTGTAGTTAGTTCGACGCAGTAAATAATACCCTCAATTTTTAAAATGGAGAAATATTCAGAAAAGACATGTGAATTCCATTTATTCCATAACATAGAAGAATATTTAATTAAAAAGAAATAAATACATCTCAGTGTGTAACTGAAGAAAAACTTTTAGTTGAAATTAATAAAGAAAACTGCATTAAAATGAATTGTTTATTTATTTTTTCAAACTAGTTCCACATAAAATTATCGATAACAATAGAATTGGCTGTTAAAATGATTTATTCACCTGTTGGATATTCCTCAAGAATTATTATGGATGAAAATTTTAATTGTGTTGTTCAAAACTTTACAATAAGTTCAAATACTTAAAATCTACATTCAAAGCAATATTTTTTAACAATTGTTTTGTAAAAGTAGTTTTTAACTAAGAAATATTATTTTGAATAAAATTTGTTCTGTTCATAAAATAATTTTTTTATTACTTGTTTTATTGACAAATTTTTATAATTCTGGATTTGAGATGTGGTTAAACTTTCATAAAATAGTAAAAATATACAATCATTAAAAAAAAAAAAAAACCTGTTCAGTTTGAAAAATGGGAAAAAATGATTGAAGGATGTTATAGGTAAAAAACAAATGTTCGTAAATCTTACTTTTTCATCAGTCTTACTTGATTTTTATTGTTCAATGCATTAATTATTCGTATGCGCGAAATAAGAATAATTATAGAATGGTAATACTTATAGAATATTTGTAAGGATCCGAGCATGTTATAATAGTTTTCTAAATTTCAAAATTAAAATTAATTTCCAAGATAATATAAAAAATATATAATTTCGTTTCTGTATTGATATCAGTGTGTTTATTCCATTTGGTAAAGTGGAAATTATGGGGATTATTACATTTCTAGTGATACCACTTTCTTATTAAAACTATTTTAAATTTTAATAATAAGAGTTTACAGTTGCTCTCGAGGTCCTAACTGTCGAATACTTTAGCGAGTAAAAATGACACATTTTATTTATTTATTATGATTGTTTTTAAGTACAAGAAAGCATATATGATTTATTTTCTGTAAACAGCAAAATTCCTGTCTCCGCTCAAAAATAATGCAAAATTTGTATATAATTAAAACAGAATGCTAGAATATGTTAATCACATATTTTATGCGTGTTTAAGGGGATAAAATTTGTTAGTAATAAATATAAACCAATTAAATATTTTTTTATGTGATAAATGTCAATCTCCTGTGTGCCCCTGCCTCCACCTTAGCACAAAAGTGGTTCTTGAAAGTTGACCATCCAAATGTATTTGCGAGAATTTTTTTTTTTTGTTTAAATTGCTAAAAACTATCATATAATACTAACATTCGAAAAAGTAAAAGACTTTTTATGGTTTGTATTTTTCTAAAAAAAATAATAAACAGTGTCCGTTGGTTTTGTTGTCATTGATCTTGTCATAAAATAAAAATAATGATTCTAACATATGGCAACATCTATTACCCCAGAATTCCATTGTGAACAGTGGCATCATCATAGAAGCAATCTTGAATTGTTCTTTTTACAGACACATGCATGGTCAAGTAAAGCTTAGAGATTTCCAATTGTATCTTAATAAGTATTTCTATTGACTGTTATTACCTTGTCTCTTTTATTTGCCTTAATTTTGTAATGTAAGCTCAATCAGCGATTAAGACTTATTTATATCGCGTTTTTAAAGTTAACTTTAAGTGGAATTAATTTTTGTGTAGATACTTATGATAGCAGACAAACTAACCTTACATTTTTTCATCCCCCTGTCGTCCGTCATTCCTCTTTAATTTCCCTTGTTATTTCTCTGTCTAAGTGTTATTCCCCAGTGTATCTTTGCCGTTGCTCTGCCTACTTGACAGTTAAAATTTTATTTTTGGGTGTTTAACATTGTAAAACATTTTTGCTGACAGTGGCTTATTATTTAGAGACAGTTCCTAAATACAATAGAACAAAATTTTAAAGGGGAAAAATATTAATTTGTAATAATAATGCCCAAACTGTTCTGTTAAAGAAAATGACGCATATTTTAATTCATAAAACTGATTTATTTTGTAAAAGTGCATCAAAAATGACATCAAATCCATTCCACTAGCACCACAATTAGAAACAAAATGTTGAAAGAGCGAAATGGTTTTGATAAATAGGTCACATTTGAAAATGACACCTTTCAAATCGTACATTTTCAGTAACAAAACTGCAATGTCTTACAATACTTGCTTTAAATCGCGTAGTTTTTGTGATTTCTATTTCATCTACATTACAAATATTGTTTTCTGTACATTATCAAAAAATATATATACAGTAAAATCCCGTTATAACGAATTTCTGAAGACCACCGATTAAATTCGTTCTATTGAAAAATTCGTTAATGTGAAATTCCAATATGGCATTTTTTAAAAAAAGGAAATTTGCATGTACATTGAATAAAAGTGTATATTAACGTCCAAACAAGTCAGTAAATAATAAATATACAGTATTAATGAATAGGGAAATTATTAGTTAGAGTTCATTAAGTTCATTAAGTTCATTAAGTTCATTAAGTTCTAAGTTCATTCTAAGTTCACTCAAGTTCATTAAGTTCTAAGACTTTAACCTTAAGCATTATAAAGGAATTATAATTTGTCTTAGATACCTGACGGAGTAAAAAACCTCACTGGCATCTACCGTTAAGGTAATTTTATATCTTTACAAAAAAAAAAAAAAAAAAAAAAAAAAAAATAGGAAGGTTTTTTTCCCCCTGCAGTGAAGTTGACAATGCATTTTCCAAAACAAAGTATATAAATGATTTTCGTAACATTATTTGGCTGGGATAGTTATATTTTAAGAGTTTCAATGTTGTAGAGAACTTTTTGATCGTACAACACAATCTTCGGTACTTGATGGCATCATCAATACAGCTGATGCATCATCAGCTGATGGTATCATCAGCTTCATTTTCACTGTCGCCTGCCTCCCCTACATTTAGTTTGTAACTAGAGTTTTCTTCTAAATTCTAGTTTTTCAATATAGATATTTTTTTCTTGTCAACTCAACATTCGTAAAACTGAAATAACTATTCTGTTTATGTTTTCAATAAATTTGTTAATTTGAAAAATTCGTTAATAGGAAATTCGCTAAAGTGAATCCTTTTATAATATGAAAGCATAGGATGTTTTTTAACAATCCAAACAAGTAGTATAAAAACTTTTTTTAAGTCAATTCCTACTTAGGTCAAATAGAAATTTTTTTCCAGCGATCTACACGCTTCGCCACTGACGGTATTTATTCCTAAATTTATATCCTGCTAAATATCTTACATAAGAGAAATTTTTGAAATATATTAAAAATTAAATAAAAAATAAATAGCTAAAATACCAGAAATTAATAGCTCGAAAAGTATTTCTCACAAAATTGTTAGACAAACTGCGTTAGAAAGTTTTAAAAAAATTGTATTTTTCTTGATATAAATTTAAAATCTAATAATTATGCCGTTTTTCAAATATTGAATTTCGAAAATTACCAAACTTCACAATAAAGTGCCATAGCGATGTTACAGTTAACGATAATACATTTTTTTTTTCAAATATTAATTCATTAATTAAATTTTATTATTTAATTTTAGTTTCATACTTCATTTCTGTTCAAAAGTATAGACTCACTCCACATTTATAGTCTCCTTCGCCCGCGAGCCGCCTGATCTTCGTCCGTGAACAGCCCCATTATATTTTTACGTGTGAAGGTGAGACTATAAATATGGAGTGCGTCAATACTTTTGAACAGAAATGAAATATAAAATTAAAATTAATTAATTAAATTTAATTAATGAATTAATATTTAATAAAACTGTACTAACATCAATTGTCATCCAGGACAAGTCTAAAAAAATTTATTTGAACTTGATAGGATGAATAGAAAATATTTTATTAACGATTGAAAATTCCAACAAGATATATATAGAGAGAGTGTGAGCTAATAGTAGGAATTTAAAAACATTTGTTAAACTGAAAAATTCGTTACAGTGACATTCGTTGTAACGAGATTCTACTGTATATTTTTAATCTTTTAATGTAATTTTTTTTGCAAAATAGAAATATTACGCCCAATGCAAATATAACAGGGTGCGTTGCCAATCGGTGAAATACAAATCAATATATGAGTGAGGCTAAACATTTGAATGAATTTTTAAATTAATTTGAGAACAAATATTTTTCCTAAACATATAAATAACATTTTTTAAATTTATATAAAAAATTAATAATTATAAAAAACCTCTATTCGCCGCCACTTGCGGTATAGGTACCCTGGCCCCCTTCATTGAGACTATTGTGAAGGATATAGCCTCAAACAAGGAAGTACCTACTTGAAAAAAATAAAAGGGATTTTCGTTAGATTAAATGCACTGATCTACATGTACATGCGTACACCAAAACAGATTATTATTATTTTTAATCCTAAGAATCTATGTCGCTTACACTTTTAATAGTGTCTTGTTTCGTAATGTTGCGAATGGAAACAATGTAATCAATATTTAACGTGTAATTTTTTTATTTAAAAAATTTATAGTTTTCAGCATTTTTTATTGAACTATTTCGGTATAATAATTTTTTTCATGAAAGGTTTAAAAGGAAAATAAAGCAATATCATATCATTTTAAATATTTTTGTTAAAAGTAATTCTTAACTCACTAGGGATGCGCGGGAAACAGTGCAGAAAAGAATCAGTAAATGATGTTAAAATATCCTTTTTTTAGACTGCTATAGTTCAAAAACACATCTTAATTAATATATGTTTATCTGATTGTATCATATTTAATAAATGATATTAATAAATTTAAAAAAATGTTTTAATTTTATCAAATTATTTCTCTTCATCGGCATTAAAGGTTAATACAATTATGATGCCCACAACATAGTGAAAATTTACTGATAGTTTTGAACAACGGAACCTTGTTGACGATAAATATGAAGCACAAAATCTAACTAGAAATAGGAATATTAAGTTATATAATGTGGAGCTTCAAGCGATAAATGATTATTTTATTCAAAATAATTTTAATGCATGAAAGAAAGACAGACTCAAAGTTCCACAAAAAAAAGAAATACATAAAATGGATTTTACAAATGCTTTGATATTTTCAGTTGTCTTTTTCAATAAATTCCATGTAAACATAAATTGAAAGAATGGTTTATTATGCGAATTTATACAGCCAAACATGAGAGTGAAAATGATTATGAAGTAGTGAAATGCACAATATATATATATATATATATATATATATATTTTTTTACAAACGACCGATATGTCTGTCCTTCATTACTCTGTAAATGTGTCACCGGCACATTCGTTTTTGACACATGTTTGTGATCATGTTCGCATCGATGAAACCAAGTGCAGTGCGTATTTCTGATTTCAAGTCAGTAATGTGTATCAAAAGCAGTGGACTGTAAACTTGATTCTTAACAAATACGATGCACTGAAATCTAGGATGAAAAATCTGGTGATCATGGAACTACACCTAAGCGATCAATCGACAAACTTAGGATACAGTGCTACTAATCTGTCACTGAAATCTAGGATTCGAAGATCTGATGATCGTGGTTACCATGGAAATACTCCTCTGCGATCAATCGAAAATGGGACCAACACTATAGGCAGCTATCTTTCAGAAAATTTGGGACAGAATGCTATTAATCTGCCACTGAAAGCTAGTATTGAAAGATCTGGTGATCTTAGTGACCATAGAAATACACCTCCGCGATAAAAAGAAACTTAAACTAGCACTTTTAGTAGCTATCTGTGAATCAACATAGGATACAGTGCTGCTAATTTATCACTGAAATCTAAGATTGAAATATCTTGTAATCGTGTTTTCCATGGAAGTACACATCCGCGATTAATCGAGACTCGCACCTACACTATCGGTAGCTATATATCGTCAAACTTACGATACAGTGCTACTAATCTGTCCCTGAAATCAAGGGTTGGAAGATCTGATGATCGTGGTTACCATGGAAATACTCCTCTGCGATCAATCGAAATTGGGACCAACACTATAGGCAGCTATCTTTCAGCAAATTTGGGATAGAATGCTATTAATCTGCCACTGAAAGCTAGTATTGAAAGATCTGGTGATCTTAGTGACCATGAGAATACACCTCCGCGATCAAAAGAAGCTTAAACTAGAAATATTAGTAGCTATCTATGAATCAACATAGGATACAGTGCTAATAATCTATCCCTGAAATCTAAGATTGAAATATCTTGAAATCGTGTTTTCCATGGAAGTACACATCCGTGATTAATCGAGACTCGCACCTACACTATCGGTACCTATATATCGTCAAAATTACGATACAGTGCTACTAATCTGTCACTAAAATCTAGGATTGGAAGATCTGATGATCGTGGTTACCATGGAAATACTCCTCTGCGACCAATCGAAATTGGGACCAACACTATAGGCAGCTGTCTTTCGGCAAATTTGGGATAGAATGCTATTAATCTGCCACTGAAAGCTAGTATTGAAAGATCTGGTGATCTTAGTGACCATGGGAATACACCTCCGCGATCAAAAGAAGCTTAAACTAACAATATTAGTAGCTATCTATGAATCAACATAGGATACAGTGCTACTAATCTATCCCTGAAATCTAAGATTGAAATATCTTGTAATCGTGTTTTCCATGGAAGTACACATCCGCGATTAATCGAGACTCGCACCTACACTATCGGTAGCTATATATCGTCAAACTTACGATACAGTGCTACTAATCTGTCACTGAAATCTAGGGTTGGAAGATCTGATGATCGTGGTTACCATGGAAATACTCCTCTGCGATCAATTGAAATTGGGACCAACACTATAGGCAGCTATCTTTCAGAAAATTTGGGACAGAATGCTATTAATCTGCCACTGAAAGCTAGTATTGAAAGATCTGGTGATCTTAGTGACCATAGAAATACACCTCCGCGATAAAAAGAAACTTAAACTAGCACTTTTAGTAGCTATCTGTGAATCAACATAGGATACAGTGCTGCTAATTTATCACTGAAATCTAAGATTGAAATATCTTGTAATCGTGTTTTCCATGGAAGTACACATCCGCGATTAATCAAGACTCGCACCTACACTATCGGTAGCTAAATATCGTCAAACTTACGATACAGTGCTACTAATCTGTCACTGAAATCTAGGGTTGGAAGATCTGATGATCGTGGTTACCATGGAAATACTCCTCTGCGATCAATCGAAATTGGGACCAACACTATAGGCAGCTATCTTTCAGCAAATTTGGGATAGATTGCTATTATTCTGCCACTGAAAGCTAGTATTGAAAGATCTGGTGATCTTAGTGACCATGGGAATACACCTCCGCGATCAAAAGAAGCTTAAACTAACAATATTAGTAGCTATCTATGAATCAACATAGGATACAGTGCTACTAATCTATCCCTGAAATCTAAGATTGAAATATCTTGTAATCGTGTTTTCCATGGAAGTACACATCCGCGATTAATCGAGACTCGCACCTACACTATCGGTAGCTATATATCGTCAAACTTACGATACAGTGCTACTAATCTGTCACGGAAATCTAGGATTAGAAGATCTGATGATCGTGGTTACCATGGAAATACTCCTCTGCGATCAATCGAAATTGGGACCAACACTATAGGCAGCTATCTTTCGGCAAATTTGGGATAAATTTGCTATTAATCTGACACTGAAAGCTAGTATTGAAAGGTCTGGTGATCTTAGTGACCATGGGAATACACCTCCGCGATCAAAAGAAGCTTAAACTAGCAATATTAGTAGCTATCTATGAATCAACATAGGATACAGTGCTGCTAATTTATCACTGAAATCTAAGATTGAAATACCTTCTAATCGTGTTTTCCATGGAAGTAGACATCCACGATTAATCGAGACTCGCACCTACACTATCGGTACCTATATATCGTCAAAATTACGATACAGTGCTACTAATCTGTCACGGAAATCTAGGATTAGAAGATCTGATGATCGTGGTTACCATGGAAATACTCCTCTGCGATCAATCGAAATTGGGACCAACACTATAGGCAGCTATCTTTCGGCAAATTTGGGATAAATTTGCTATTAATCTGCCACTGAAAGCTAGTATTGAAAGGTCTGGTGATCTTAGTGACCATGGGAATACACCTCCGCGATCAAAAGAAGCTTAAACTAGCAATATTAGTAGCTATCTATGAATCAACATAGGATACTGTGCTACTAATCTATCCCTGAAATCTAAGATTGAAATATCTTGTAATCGTGTTTTCCATGGAAGTAGACATCCGCGATTAATCGAGACTCGCACCTACACTATCGGTACCTATATATCGTCCAAATTACGATACAGTGCTACTAATCTGTCACTGAAATCTAGGATTGGAAGATCTGATGATCGTGGTTACCATGGAAATTCTCCTCTGTGATCAATCGAAATTGGGACCAACACTATAGGCAGTTATCTTTCAGCAAATTTGGGATAGAATGCTATTAATCTGCCACTGAAAGCTAGTATTGAAAGATCTGGTGATCTTAGTGACCATAGAAATACACCTCCGCGATCAAAAGAAACTTAAACTAGCACTATTAGTAGCTATCTGTGAATCAACATAGGATACAGTGCTGCTAATTTATCACTGAAATCTAAGATTGAAATATCTTGTAATCGTGTTTTCCATGGAAGTACACACCCGCGATCAATCGAGACTGGCACTTACACTATCGGTAGCTATATATCGGCAAACTTATGATACAGTGCTACTAATCTGTCACTGAAATATAGGACTGAAAGATCTTGTAATTGTGCTTACAATGGGCATACACCTCCGCGATCAATCGAAACTGTGACCAACACTATCGGTACCTATCAGTAGGCAAACTTATGATACAATGTTACTAATTCGTCACTAAACTGGTACTTTACATTAATATTTCGGAAAATGATTAGTTAAGAAATTGCCAAACTAATTTGTGTCCATTCTTTCTAATGAAATAGTTTATTATTTTTATTTATTTTTAATAGCTCTTTAGTTTTTCATACTTAACTGTGTTTTGTCTAGTTATTGTACGTATATGTATGCTGCCTTTTCGGCATATATATGTTTAATATATTTCACAAAAACCAGACATTTAGAAGACATATTTTTGAATAACTTCTATGTCGCGAATGAATAAAACATATTAATCATATTTTTTGTATATGTCTTGATTGTCTTCGTTCTTTAATTCTGGTTACTTAATTATATATTTTTTGGGAAACATATTCGTAAACATATAATTAATTTAAAATAAAATAAATTTTCTACTGCATTTATTAGGAAATTCAATTAAAAATTCAATTACAATTTAATTCTGCATAATCATATATTTTGTAAAAAACATATTCGTAAACATATAATTAAAATGAAATGAAATTAATTACACCAATCTGCAAATTTCCTACTGCATTTAGGAAATTCAATTAAAGCTTTCGAATTACTTTAATTTTTTATGAAGTATAAGTACTCGCAGTATTTAAAGTGATTTAAGCAACTTTTTTCAGGCAGCATAAATATATTTTCAGTTTAATTTGAATGTGTAATTGTATTCGCTATAAAAATGAAAGCCCGAATTTATAGTAAAATAAAAAAACTTCAAATCTACATGTTTTGTTACCTTAAACAATATCACAGATAATAACTTTTTACACATCTCTTTAAAGAAACCGTAACTAGAAGTAATAACTTAATTGGATGGGAGGAAGTCATAAAAATGTATGTTGACTAAGCTAATTCAATGATGGTTTTAAAATTTTTCAACATATTCAAAAAGTGTTTAGTTACTTGTCAAAAAGACTGACTGTCCACATTCAAACTCCCGTAAATATACACGGATTGTCATTTATTGATATATAGTATTGACGTTTACTGTAGCATGCCTTCTATCGAAAATGAAGTGCGAGTTATAGGTCATTTATTGTATCATACAAAAGAATTTCGTTACATTATGGTTTAGGGAGAACAATCGTTTGCGGATAATTTTAGTGATGCTAAGATTCTTCAAATATAATGAAACCAGTGGACCTTTTCGAAGATTTCACACTGCAGTCTAATATTTTTTAGCAATATCTAATATTTCTGAGATGCAGGTTTAAACTTTTAAAGAAAAATTAAGGAATAAAAATATCTGCAAACAACATTAGTGAAGCCAGAATATCATCTCATTTATTCCATCAAAATTACAGTAAAAACTGAAAGAAGATAGCAAACGTAAAAAATATATATTTATCAATCATATTTTAACTGCATTAGAGGGTGAAACCATTTGTTTCGGAAAAAAAACATGGGATAAAGAAAAATAAATTGAGCATTTGAATTTAAATTTTACTTTATAATCATAAATATAAAATAAACCCGTAAACAACTATGTCACACTTTATCTTTATTGAACATTTTTTTTCCATAATCATTGTTGCGGTATTTTATTTTTGTGGCAACAGTGATTTGAGAAAAATCTTTCATTTCATTTATGAAACAAGTCTGATTTAATTTTTAATTAACGGCAATTTTTAATCAAAAAACATATTTTAACGAAATATGAGTGCACTATGTCAGAAGCCACTTCATGTGATCATATGGTATCACATTTATCGTTCTGCGCTTTATATTTGCTTAGAAAAAGAGATGCTGACAACATAAATAATATATACCAGTGGGACCCGTGTGAGGATTTCGCACTGCAATCCAATTTTTTTAGCATTTTAGTATTTTTTATTATATAGATTTAAGAATAAACATTAAGAATAAAAATACTTGTAAACTACATTGGTACAGATGTCGCAAACGCACCGGGGTTTCTATTTGATGCCAAAATGGCGATCTCTTGCCTGGCGGGGTAACATGGTGACTTTTGCTTTGTATGGCAACTTGGTATCCTCTTTAATAAAAAGGTATGCGTTGCTGACGACTGGGATTTTCGCTAATCGTTGCCACAGATTAATCTCGAAAAATGAAACATTTGAAGTTACTGAAAAAATTAATTGCTCGAAAAGTATTTGTCAGAAAATTGTTAGACAAACTGCGTTAGAAAGGTAAAAAATTGTATTTTTCTTGATATAAATTTCAAATCACCTGATTATGCCATTTTTCAAATATTGAATTTTAAAAATTACCAAATTTCAGAATAGAGTACCATAGCGAAAACTTCACGCGTAAAAAAATAATAATAACAGCAATATGTCAGCACGAGTCACAAATTATAGTAACCGTATTATTCTGTTAAAATATAAAAGTGAATTTTGATGTCACGAGTGCATGATTTTTATTTAATTCTCGACAAATACTAGATGCGCCAGTTCTTTTAAGTTGTGAATAATATAGGTTAATTCACGTTATTAAAAATGTAGCTATAAAACATATAAATCAATGGAAAGCGGTAGGTAATAAATTGTAAACGTAATAATAAACCGTATTAAAAAAACATAACTTACTGAAATAAGTATCTGTTTTTATGTTATTTTAGGATACTCCAGGTAAAGGTACAGATTACTTTAAAATACAATGTCAAATTCACCGATATATTTCGTTTGATTCAAGGTTCTTTTGGAGAAACCGACCAGCGCAGCGGGCGTAGTCTGCTAGTTTTATAATAAAATGAAATGTGTATGTAAATAAATTAAAAATAAAACAATATAAAAATAATTAATAAATAAAATTCAAATAAGTATAATAAAAATAATGTGTGTGTAAAATAAAACTGTCTATTAATAAAATTTAAAATTAAATGTGTGTGTTTTAAAAGTAAAATTATAATACGATTTTATTATAAAATAAAACTAACATGTTTTCGCCAGCTAGGCCTAACAGATATTCGAAAATGCTGTTTTCTCACCAAAATAGCACCACAAAAAAAAAAAAAAAGAAAAAGAAAAAATGCGCCAACCTCGTTGCATCTGCTATATCTGTTCCCTAACATTTATTAGTCAAGCCAGAATATCAGCTCATTTATTCCATCAAACTTACAAAAAGGCACGCGCGAGAAAAAAAAAAATAGCAGTCGTATTTTAAATGCATCGAAAAAAAAAAAAAAAAAAAAAAAAACATGGGACAATCCATGGTGTCTTTTTCTCTTAAACATTGCAATTTCACTGTTGTTTTTTAATCCAAAATATAGAAAAAAACACGTGCGGAGATGTCACACTTTATCATTTTTGTGCTATTTATTTTTTTTAATAATCATTGTTAAGCGTGATATTATCCGGTATTTTATTTTTGTGGCAACAGTAATTTGAAGAAAACCTTTCATTTCATTTATGAAAGCAATGGCGATTTAATTTTTAATTATCAGCAAATTTTAATCAAAAAACATATTTTAACGAAATGTAAGTGTAATATGTCAGAAGCCGCTTCAAAATCCTTTCATATGATATCACATTTATCGTTCTGCGTTTTGTATTTGCTTAGAAAAAGCGATGTTTACAACAGAAATAATATATATGATTTATATGTATCACCGAGGTTAAGTACAACATACTTTCTATATTATATAGAAAAAGTAGCATTTCTAGTTCGTTTTCAGGGACGAACAAGGGAATTCAATTATACTATTAACTATGGAAATAAATGCTTGCAGAGTATTTCAATGATGACACACTCCTTCAACCACGAGGAAGTAATGTGCACTACTGATATTCACTACAACATTTTTCTACAGACTATGGAGTGCGCGAAATTCATGATAGTACCAGCAACAAAAAAATAGGCTAGTTATTGCTATGTATTGATTTGAATGCTAGTTTTTCATGCTATTATATGCTTTATAATGCTAGCCAGCATCAAGTGGGTCAATACACACGATGACTTGCTGGGTAATTCTGGTGGAACCAGCAAATGTTTATGCTAGTACCAGCGACAAAAATAGGCTAGTTATTGCTAATCTAGGCTTTATAATGCTAGCCAGCATCAAGTGGATCAATACACACCATCAATTGCTGGTAATTCTGGTGGAATCAGCAAATGTTTATGGTAGTTTATGCTATTTTATTGCTGGAATACAACATTTAATGCTGGTCTAGCAAACAAATACCAGCATGAATTTTGACTTCGGGTAGCATTTATTGAACATTTTCAGAAACGCATAAAAATATTCAGTTACAGGTCTGACTATGAGCGATAATTGTAAGCAGTTCATGTTCAGTTGCAGTAGATACTTTTAAAACTTAACTATTTTTTTGTGCATTAAGCAGTGTGTATAAATTCTATAGATCATATATAGAGTCGCATGAAAGAAATCGCAGAGATTACCGGCTATGGACAGCTATTTCGCAAAATTGATTTTAAATGCATCATGTGTTTACTTAGATATCTAATTTCACCGTATGAAAAAAAAATTGAAATTATTTAACAATATTCTGGTAGTGTTGGAAAAAGTTTCATAATCTATGCTTTATGCATGTTTTTTCGTTCTTGTTTTAATATATACAAAATCTATATTTCAGAAAAAGTACAAGAATTATAAGTACTTATACTAAAAAGAGAATGGTTTATATACAAGATATATCAAACAATTAAAATACTATTGTGTTGGCTATAAAAGTAGTAGTATGTACAAAATATCTGTATGTGTGGTACCTCTGTTTGCTTTTGTATATGTGGTTAATAAGTTGAAGGTGTGTATATAAGTTTACCTCTCTGCGTATAAGATAGCGTATGCCTCTATGCGTTCGTGTAGGTCAGAATTGGTACCGTATGTAAACTAGTCGTTGGGGGCCACCATAATACTTAACCATCATGGACATGCATAATATAAAATATGAAAATGAAACATGCGTAAACTATTTATAAAATGCATTGCTATACGAATAAAATCGTGGCTTGATGACGTCATAAACTTTAAATGCTCTATTACTGAATTGCGTAAAAAAAAACTCCATGATGATATACTCCAAATATGATAGTCATATTAACTAGCGGTTTACTGCGTCTGATTAAGCGTCTCATTTCCAATTAAAATATATCTTTGAATTGAAATTGGAATGAAATACAGGGTCATGAAAAATCGAAGAGTGTGAAAAAAAAAGGATTACAAATATCTCGGAAACTAATTATCCGATCGACTTCATTCTTTATGCAAAATTTATGTTGTTTTATTTTCTTTCATATTCACTCTTTAAAAAATACAATTTCAAAGAATTTTATATACCTTTATCAGAATGAATACTTCGAGAGTCCGAAAAAAATAGTTCCGGATAATCGAGGTCACTGAAATTCAATAAACTTCTTTCTATTATTACATGCTAAGTACATACCAAATTTCAAGTGTCTATCTCAATTTGTTCGGGAGATAGAGCGTTTACAGACACACAGACACGCACACAGACAGACGGCCGGCAAAATTTTTTTTATAAAAATATGTTTTTCGGAATCTCCAGTGTTTGAAACGTGTAAATCCGTCAAAAAAAATTTCGATTTTCAAAACGATTACAAGACTTATTCTGTACTACGTATGATGGGTAAGTATATTGTGCGGCATGTTTCGTCGGGGGTAAAGGCTTGAAAATCTTAGATGTTTTTCTCTACATGTTACTACACAATACTGCATTGCCAAAAAAATGTTTTACTGAAAAATTAGAACGTGAATACTGTGTATAATTTTTTTATAAATGTAGGTGTGCTATAAAATAATGATGACATGCTCAAATACATAACTATACGTACTTAAAACGAATCTTGCCCTTACATGTATGTAATATATCATATTACAATATTTTCAAACAGCTTTTATTAGACAACATAAAAACTGTAAACATAATAATTCTCATAGAAAAAAAAATTACTTGAATTTATATAAAAATAAAAATAGAAATTTACTTCAATTTGTAGGGATAATTATCAACACATAAGGCAGCATTGCGGACACAGATCTCTTTGTTGCATAAGAAACAACAGAAAAATTAATACTTTTCAGATATTAAAAAACTTTTCTTGAAAGGCCTAGTAGTTTTTGTTTATATGAAATTAATAGGCCAAATAACGCTATAACAAAAGACAACACGAGGTATATTGTCCTTTCTTCCAATGAAGCAAAGCAACAAACTTCCATCTACCGTGTTCATTGCATGAATGAGCACATTTCTCATGCATTTAGCATGTTTCTATAAATGAACTGACTAAATATGTTGTACTTCCTTTTGATGTTCCAAAACGGATATTTGAATTTCATGTTTCATGTAAACAAACATGTTTTTCACAACTCTTCTAAAAATAAACTAGTAGTTAGGATTTATTAACTAGTTTAAAACTCCCCCATATGACTTCCTTTTTACAATTTTTCATTCCTTTAAACATTGTAGAAAATAAAAAAGAAACATACGCGAAAGTTTAGAAAATTGAAAGAAAAAAATAGAGAGAGAGAGAAAAAAGAGGAAAACAACAAAGAAAAAGATATATATATATATATATATATATATATATATATATATATATATATATATATATATATATATATGTGTGTGTGTGTGTGTATGTATATATTCAATATGGGGCTCATTTTCTGCGAGCTACGTTCATCAACTCTCACTCAGACACCGCAAACTCTAAAAACAGGCTAATTTGATTTATTTTAAAATAATTAAAGAATTAAAAAGATTACGGGAGATTTAATTATAATTAAACGGCGAGTGGCGATCTTCTGTTATCGGGTTTCCAATCACTTCCTTTGTCAGAGGGATTTTAAGGCAATAAATCAACTGCTGTTGCAACAGCTAACTGCTGTTTCTGTGATTGATTAAATAAGATCAACTAAACATTTGACAATCAGCTTGTATAAAATGGCTAAGTAAACAATAATGCTGCATTCCAGAATTTTATAGCAACGCTATAAGAAAATTGTTTTAAATAAGATGTTTTAAATATATAGTTTTAAATATTATGTAATTTTCACCAAAGTTTTCTGTCTCTTTTTAGTATTCCATTGGAAATACATTTTTTAATTGAAAGACAATATTATTATTTTGCTGTTTTAAAATTGGGAACAACAGATAAAAATACTTTACTAAATGTGAAATAAATATCTCCCGTGAATGTAATTTTATATTGAAACTGTTTGGAAATATTAGGACATTTTAAATATGGCGTACATTTACCCATTACTGCTTTTAACTTGTAATAATTCAATTAGTACTTTACAGTTGTATTTCTCTGTTTAATATTCACGTGGAAATACATTTTTATAACGTAATTTTCTCCAGTATACGAGTATATATATATATATATATATATATATATATATATATATATATATATATATATATATAATTTACGCTTGATCATACAATTATCTATATATTTAAAACGCTAAGCGATTTCTTTCGACAATCCGTTAGAACAAACTACTGCATCAAATTACATCATTCTTTTTTTAAATGAAAGATATTTGGACACAGATTTGTTATCGTGCATTCGTTTGTTCGAAAATTAAATTAATTAACCGTAATTTTCAATTAAACTTTTACTTCTGCTAATGACGTCATAATCGGATAACGCCTACTGTTGCGAAGCACAGAGTTTAATCTCTAAACTCTGTGGTTGAATAAAAGAGAAATAATAAATATTAAAAGCACGCGGTTTTAAGGCCGAATTTGTTAATTTGCAAGTTAAATTTCGGTAAAAATACTTATCCGCGTGTTTTATAAGCGAATAAAAATTCATATTTATTGTGACGTCACGGGAATATTGTCCATTGGGTTTATTTTATCATTATGCATTATAACTTTGTTGATGCCATTTTTTCATTGCAATTAAATACAAAATATATTTATATTTGTGTGCATGGTGTTTAAGCATTAATGTAAGGTATATGAAGTACATGTGAAAAGTTTGCGCCGGTGAAAATGACGTTATGCTTAGCTTGAAGTGCATTTTAACATTGATAAAACTAAAGAGAAAAATGTATATGATTGTGTTAACATGACATAATTTTACTGATTTTTGCATTCATAATTATAAAGATTAGAATTGGAGCCATCATTGATTTCTCCATCTTGATTGCATACCTTGATTACATGTTACCAATTGCTTTTTTTTTTAATTATAGGATAGAAGATTTCCTTTTTTAATAAAAAAAAATCACAAAAGTAAAGGATTTCAGGAAATTTAAAGTTATTAAAAATAGTGTTATGGCAGAAAAAAATCTTGAAATAATGATTGTATTTTTAGCTAGAATAAACAATGTAAGACTAATATTTCATAGGAATTATTTTGGTAGATTTATTATAAGTTCATTTAACAGTTCCTTATTGACGCAAAATCATATTTCTTTCACTGTGAATTTCTCTTTCGATGTCAAAAATTGTTTTTCCACTTTTGGACGCCAGCCAAAATACAGTGGCAATTTTTAGAAATGTACAACAGTTTTGACAACAAAGGCGCTATCGCTTTAGCTTTCATCGCGCTTACATCACTTCGAAATACTACAAATTTCTATTTTTTACTACATTTTACAATTTCAATTCTTACATCATCAATTAGAAAAAAAATTAGCTTTCGATTGAAATTTATTTGAAAACTGCCGATTAATTTAACGACTTTTTAAAAAATTTTCAAGCATGAAAAGTTTTTCAATTCTATCTTATCAATGACCACCAGTTTACTTCAATAATGTAAAACAGCCTCTGGAAAAGTTGCCACAATTGAAAATAGATTTCCCTAACCATCTTAAAAAGTGAATAATAATTTAAAAAAAAAAAAAAAGAAAAAAAAAGTGATAAATCATAAGATCAGATTATCCATAAGATAGAACATTTTGGCGCTAAACAAAAATCTGTCAGGGGGAAAAAAAAGAAAAAAAAGACTATTTTTAGTTTATGTTGAACATAAAATTGATATGTTGAATTCGTCGATGAATATGTTCCATCAGATATCAGGATATGCTAGGAATTGCATTTTTTTTTTTTTTTTTTTTTTTTTTTTTTTTACATTTGCCAACTGTATAAGAGGAAAAATATCCCCGACTGTGATGGAAAAGGGATAATCATCCTGATTATGTCAAGGAACCGAAGAAACCATACAAATAAATTACACTTGAAAACATTAAAAATCTCTCTCATCTGCAGATAGATTTATTACTGTAAAAAACTTCTTAATCTTTGCATAAAAATTGATTAGCTTAAAACAATGGGTGCGTTTTAGAAGATATAGATTTGAAACGAACAATGATTAAAGAGGATATTTTAAAACTTTTAATTTAATCATTTTAAAACTTTTTTAACGTCGAATTTCGACGGTACTTTTGGGCAGATGCAATGCACATGCGCATAGGAGCTCATTCGGTTGCATTATCACAGGGGGGGGGGAGATGTGTGCTTTATTTACTATGTTCTGTTATTTACTGAATATGATATGAACGTAGGAATATACGATTTGTATATACTTCATAGGTCCATGAATTTTTTTTCTTGCCGTGGGGAATATGGTGGTAATGTCAAACTGATTTGCATTACACAGTTATTTACGGATTGTTTGTTTGGAGTTTGCATCGGAAATAGTAGTGTATTTGACTGGTGAAAAAAATTAAAATAAAATATTTGAAAGACTGTTTTATACGCACCCCTTCATAAATAATAAAGAAGCTTATTTTACTGATATTGTTATAGTATTTTTTTGTTTGCGTCAAGTTTTGACGGGTTCCATCTAGTTATTTTAAAGTTTTCTTTCTGTTTTTATTAGCCACGTGTAAATACATTTTTTTTTTTATTGAAAGGAAATACTATTATTTGCGATGTTTTACAATTTGGCAACAATGTAAAACTAGTCGGATGGGTCAATCCCAAAACTTTCTTCTATCTCACACAGGTTTCGCATACACTGAAAACGAATCAGTTACCAATTTATATCAAGGTCTAACTGAATCAAAAGTTTTATTAAATCCCGTGCATTATGTCTAGAGATAAGACTATCGCTAAAATCGTGTAAATCCATCCGGAAAAATGTAGCATAGCAGCGCCACCTGTTGCGAGATTTACACCAAAACCTAATCAACAGCAAATTATGTCAACGTCTAACTGAATCTGAAGTTTGATGGAAATTCTGTGTATTAGTTCTATCATGAAAATTATGAGAAATGTAGCATAGCGTCGCCACCTGTTGGGATATCTACACGAAAACGTAATCAGAGTTTACATATGTCAAGGTCTAACTGAATCTGGAGTTTGATGAAAATCAGTGCATTAGTTTTTGAGATAGAGCTATTGCGAAAATCACGAAAAATGTAGCCTAGCAGTGCCACCTGTTGGGCGATTTACACCAAAAACTAACCAGCACCGATTTATATCATGGACTAACGGAATATAAAATTTTATTAAATTATGTGCATTATTTCTTGAGATAGAGCGCCCACAAAAATTTTGTCCGATACAGACAGACAGAGTCACAGATTCACAGACAGGCATTTTCTAAAAACAGTCAAATCGTGTTCAGGACCTTCTAAAACGTTTAAATCCTCCGAAAACCGAAAGTCGAAAATTTTCATGAATCCAATACTTTCTTCTTGTAAAAATCATCTTTTTTAAATATGAAATAAATAAAAATTGAAATAATGAAATTTTGAATAAAAAATGGACAAAATCCCACAAAAAATTAGTCAAGCTTGAAAAATAATTTCGTATTGCACACCGCAAGCTCAGTAAGTATAAATCTTCGAAAGATAGTTAAATTGCTATGCATAGTTTTTGATCATATAAAACTTATTTAACGGAACCTTTTTAACCTTCAACAATAAATAAAAGATTAGAATAATTCGCCGATTTAAACACTGTCTGCTTCATCGTGTTTATAGAGCATTTCTCTATAAACCTATCAATTTTATATTTTTATTTGCAATAGTTTTCGTCATTTTAGCCAAAAAAAAAATCATTTGCTACGGCCACAGCGTTAATTATTATTATTTTTTAGAACTGGGGTGGGGGTGCTCTGCCCCCTACGAGCTACGCTGCCCAACCCCTATTCAGACACCGCGCAGTCTCTAAAAACAGGCTAACTTGTGATTTAAAAATATTACGGAAGATTGCATTTCAGTTGAACGACCAGTGTCGATCATCTCTAATCGGGTTTCCATTTATTTCTCTCTAACAGAGGTATTTTCAAGCCTTTTTTTTTTGCCGATTTTACTGTTGCGACAGCTAACGGCTGTTTTCTTGATTCAAACAAGATCATTTACACATTCCAAAAACAGTTGGTATACAATAGTTAAGTAAACAATGTTGCTGCTTTCCGGAATTTTATAATCACTCAATAATAATAATAAAAGAAATGTTTTAAGTAAAACGTTTTAAATGTATTGTTTTAAATATGAGGCATTTTTTTTCAAAGTTTACATTCTCTTTTTAATATTCAGGTGAAAATACTTTTTTTAATTGAAAGGAAATTTTATTTGCGTTGTTTTAAAATTGGCAACAATTGTTTGCGTCATAAAAGCTTTTTGCTTTCCCGACAACATCTATATAATAAAACCGTATGTCATGTGACTGTCCTCAACAGTTCCGGGATGCCGCTTCACTTTTTCATATGCCAGGCAGCCATTTTTATTAAAAATTATTTTTTCTAATAAAACTGCATAAAAGTTACATTTTTAGAAAGATCGTTCAAAATAAATTAATATTTGAGAGATGACTTACGTTCAATTATGTATACATTCTGCAATAACTTCAGTTTCAGTTAGGTTCGCAGTTCAAATTCTCTATCCATGAAAGTAAACAACAACAAAAAAAAAAAAGATTCATTCGTTGTGAACGTTTAAAATATTAAACCATGAATTTTTGGACCGCTGCCTGGTGTAAAAAAAAATAATCAGCACCAGTGAGACAGTCAAAGTTTACCATAATTCTGTTCCATACAACTCAACTTCCTTCGGATCTTTTCTTGATGTAAGTTGAACTCCGTGGTTGAACTCATGTAATAATATTTAATGGATCAAATTTCGAAACAAATTGTCAGCTTTTATTTTTCGTGTGTATTAATTAGAAACGATATTTTAATTTTGAAATCAAATGTTTTGATTTATGATAATATTTCTTATTTATCTATTTTCTATTTTAAAGAAAAATGTGAACGTCATGTATTTTAAATTGGAACAGCTGTCACGTACGCACCAGGGTTGGCGGAATTTTTGTTTTGCGCCATTTTGGCGAGAAAATCCCATTTTCAGGTACCTATTAGAGATTACTAAAACAGCATATACTTTTATTTTATTATGAAATAGTTTATTTTATATTAAAAACACACACACAATGATTAATTTATTATAAAGTGGGTTAAGCGGTTTTTGTCAAGAAAGGTGAAATACATAACAACAAAAAATATGCGAAATGCCACCACGATCGCAAAAGTTCTTGATTTGTCTATTAGATTTTTCCGGTTTGGCGAAGGATTAAGGAAAAAAATAAATTATGAATAAAAATAATTTGTTACAATGCTTAACATACATTTAAGGGCGACCAAACTGGTCGCCAGTGGCGGCTAGTTCCTAGAAATAATACTGTATAAACAGGGAAGAAAATCGCCGGGTAGCGTTTTTCTCTCCAAACAGTTAGCGTTACGTCACTTGACGAAAATCCCTGAAAATTAAATATTTTCAAGATGTTCATTTATTTCTTTATTTTGTTGAATTTATAAAAAAAGTACTGTACTAATTTTGATGAAAATTTAAGTGGAACTACTTCCAGTGAGACCATTTCTTTCAATAAAAAAAACCCCACCTAAATCGGTCGCGTAGTTTCGGAATAATTGGTGAACATACATTAAAAATATATATATATATATATATATATATATATATATTCATACCCTTTAATTGAGAGCTTCCTTCTCCTTATTTTTTTCCCCTTGAAGTTGGTTAATTATTCAGACATAGTGACAGGATTTTACAGCGGTAAATAAATTGTTTGATAAATTATATTTATAAATGTGTTATTTACGTCATAAAACTCAAAAAAATTAAATTTCTGTAATGCACTATTTTGAAGGTAATTTTCATAAGTAGTGTAATAAAATTAAAGTACTGTACGTAGCTGTGATAGGCCTTCTTCATATATTTTAAGCAATAAATAGTGCGTAATAATTCACCTGTTTTCCTTGAAACCCTTTTATCCTGAAAACCGAAAAATTTGTTAATAACCAATATCATTACATGGGATTGTCTTCAACTACAGTGATATGATTTTTTGCACTTTCTAAAGTAGTCGAAAATTTTTTTATGAATTCGGTTGAACTGTCCGCCATCTGTATGTCCTGCCCGTACTCTAACTCGTGTAAATATAATCGGATTACCATTCAAATGATGTACGTTATTGAGGTATACTATGGCTGGCATGGTATTGAAAATAAAGTGGGTAGTATTAAAACCCTTTCCGGCACAGTGGTCCCACTCCGGGCGCACCTAATTTTAATTCCAAACTTGCATACGGCACCAAGAATACTTTAATAACATTTTGTTGGAGTTCTTATTTTCTAAAAAAAGTCGTCGGTAAATTCCGGTGTCAGTCAGTAATTTCTCATTTTACGAACAGACTTTGTGCCGGAAAGGGTTAAAGTTTATTTACAGGACACTCAAAAAAATTCCGTTACGTTACGGTATATGAGGAAAAATTGTGTGAGGTATAATTTAATAATGTTATACTATTTCAAACATGTTGAAATTCATATATATCACTACGAGATGCTTACTATTAAATAAGTTGAGCATAGCATTCATAAATCTTTTACAAGGACATTCAAAACAATTCAGTTATAGTACTGTATATTAATAATAATTGAATGACAATTGTTGGAAGTGCATATTAAGTTATGATACGCGTTCTTAATTGTAACCAATTTTTTGCATATTAATTGATGTACATAAATTCTATAGATCCTGTACATTAGCGGTCAAAAAGTCTCACGTACATTTCCGTTTGTTGACGAAAATTGTTGAGGGAGAGGTTTCAATCGTGTTACGTTTTTTCTAACTGAAGTAAATTTTAGCATACTGTGTAGTATACATACAAATCTATAGATCATATACAGGGCTGCAGAAAAGAGTTCGGATATTTTGTTCGACTAATGGTAGTACAGTGATACCTCGGTTTTCGTCAATAATGCGTCCGAAAACAATCGGCGGAATCCGAAATTGACGAAAACCGAGTCAATTATATCCATATGGATCTATGTAAATCCCATTAATTCGTTTTAAACACTCCAAAATACGTATCAAAAACACAATTATAGAGAATAAATATAGCGTTTAACACTAAAAACAATAAGAGAATAATACAGTGTTCTTAGCGTATGGTATCAAGGCACTATATCTGGGGTCACTTCCCTTTTTGTTATTTTGGCAGTAGGACTAGCTTCAGAGTCAGAGGACCTATGTCGCTCAAAAAAGCTGTCTAAAGTTATCTGTTTCTGCCGCCTCTTTAAGATTTTTCTAAAATGGTGCAAGACATTATCACTAAACAAGTTACTTACAACAAACTTTCTTTGGTTCCATGATGGAGTACTTGCAATCAATAAAAAAAAGCATAAAAATGCACAGGAAATAAACGAAATCCGAAGCAACCGACGAAAACCGAAACAAATTTTTCGCGGAAAAAATCGATGAAAACTGAATCCGACGATAAACGAAGTCAACGAAAACCAAGGTATTACTGAAACTGCTGAAATTAGGTTTTCAAATGCGCTATGCGTTTTCTAAATTGTCAACTTATTATACAGCGATGGTTTGTTACAATATTATGAATGTGTTGGAAAGTGTTCCATAATCTATGCTTGACTCATGATTTTTCGTTCTTGTTTCTTTCTGATTTCGTTTTTTAAATTTGGGTGAATTTGTATTTGATTGTTCTGCGGTCATATTTTATGGACCTCTGTTTGCACTAGAATCTGATCCACTACAAATGTTCTTTTCTCAATCGAGATTCGATCCTGAAGCGTCTTGACAAGTAGCTAAGGCCTAGTGTTGCCATTGCCAGGTATCGTGATTTACGCTTGATGTCCCAATTTTCAGGCGCTACATGACCTGTCAAGCATAACCACCGGTCGGAACGCCAAAAGTCCCAATTTTTTATGAAGCACAAAATCTTTTTAATTTCTTTTAGCATCATGCTATTCGTTAGTCTGCATCAAGTAGAACTTAATGCAGTAAAACCTGCGAAAACAGAAACTGTCTATAACGGAAAAATTGTATAGTCCCTTCCAGAGGAATATTTTTAAATCTACCTGTCTAGACGGAAACCTGTAAAAAACGTAATTTTTTTTTTGTGGTTCTTAGCGATTTTCTTTTCAAAAATTTTACAGTACTTTTTTCAGTAAATCCGGTGTAAACGAAACTTTTATAACGGAATTTTGTTTTAAAAATACAAATTTCATTCTCCTTCTAATAGGAAAATACAATATAATTATGCCTGATAAATTGGAATTTTGTCTCAATATCTACAGCTTCCCCGTTCACAAGTTTTACAGTATAGGATTGTGTTTATTTAGTATAATAAAACCTGCTACGGTGTAATCGCGAATAACAAGAGAAAAAATCCGTTTTATACAAGCTTTCGTCTTAGAAAGTATAGTTATACAGTATTCCTATCGTAGAGATAGTGAAATGTTAACGTTTAAGACAGGTTTTCATTATAGACAGATTCCGTTTTCATACGGTTTTTTTTATTTGTTTGTTCTGATTTATAAGCCGTTGTCCCCGCTTTTTATATCCCCCTATCCCGCTAATTGTGACACTGGACCTGCCAACACTACTAAGGTTCTAACCACAATACAAGAAAAAAGGACGATTTAATATGAACTTTCTTAAATATTAAAAAGATAAATTTTAAATAGCACTCTATTATGCATAGGTAAAGCGAATTTCTTGATAATATCAATTAAACAACTTTTTTAAACATTGTTATGTTGTGAAATATAAATAAACCCTTTTTACTCTATACTTTGCTGCTGTAATATTTTTAGTGATATTATAAAGACAAACTTTATTTAACCACTTCACTGGCATTATATAAGATTAATAAAAATTGTAAGAAATTTTAGGTACTCAATATTGATACACGTATCAAACTGTGCTGATTTATTCTAAAATATTCGGCACTATGAAGATAATTACAGACATTGCTACTACAATATGAACATTACTTTAATATATGCGCCCATGTTAAATTTAATAGAAATAAGCAATCATTCGTTGAATATCAATAAAATTAAAAAGAAGAAAACAGAAGAAAATAGTTAAAATTCTTTCAGTGATCTCTTTTACAAGTATTTAACGTGATATGTTATATCTCTTTTACAAGTATTTAACGTGATATGTTACATTTTTTTTATAAAATGTCCATTAAAATTAAAAGTACATTAAAATAAATTCGTATGATATAAAAATATATATTAATATGTGGACATTTTACAAGATTCTCAATATAAATTCGAATCCGTTCAAGCATTTTTTTTTCTACATACTCTGTCAAAAAGTTAATTATATTTTTATTCCCGTAATATTATGAATTCTTTTTAACACACCCGACTGAGGTTCATTATAGTCCGGGAATCGGTGGTATCGAAAGCCCAGATCGCGGAATTAAAAAATTTATATGTAAATCGATAGTAAAAAAGTCATACGAACAAAAGGAGCTAGGTACTACTACGTTTGACAGGCCAGAAATATGTTAATTTAATTTAATTATTATTAAAAAGCTATAATGTTTACCGCTATCGCGGATACTGAACTTGGTGTGACAAACTTTAGTAGAACACCGCTAAAATTCGCGGAGTAGGCGGCCGCGCGTGTGTCAAACGTCCCCATATGCCTTTGCCGACACTTGACTAGTGTCTAGACACTAAATAAGGCTGCCACCGGTAAAAATTCAAAGTAAAATCCTATTGAAATTTTATCACCGGCCGCTTTTGTAAAATATGTATGATAGACTTTTACAGCAGAATAAAGTTTTTCATATCAAGTTTTTCTGAAAGAACATGTATTTATATATTTTTATAAAATGCTATGAGAGTTATCAATATCCGCGATAACGGTAAAACATTATAGTTTTTTAATAATAATTAATTTAATTAAACATATTTTCAGCCTGTCATAGATAGCTCATTTTGTTCGTATGACTTTTTACTGTCGATTTATATAAAACTTTTTGAATTCCACGATCACTTGGCTTTTGATGTCACTGGCTCCCTACCTATTACTTTTTATACGGATTAATATATGTTAAAAATATGAGTATTACAAATATGAGTATTTTACTTTTATTTTTGAGAAATTTTGTTTACTGAAAAGTTTAACAACAGACATTTTTTTTTAGAAATGACAGTTGTATACAAATTAAATACTGCAAACAGCTATAGTTTGAAAGACAGTGACAAATTATGGTTTAGTAATTGCTAGCTAAGTTTTCATAAATGACGTGTTATTAATTTTCCTTACTGTCAAAAAATAAGCTTTTAAATTATAAATTGAATCACTGAGTTGAATTATGAAATAGTTCTTTTAGTATTATTAAAATAAATAAATTGCTAAATATGTGCATTAAAATTAAATAAATCCAGTACGATTAAATTTTGTAGGCAGCATTTTTGCAAAATTACATTTAGATAATAAACATATTACAATAAATTTGTATGATATTAAAAAAAATCACACATTCATGATATTAAAATTATAAAGAAAGACAAACACATTAGTAATACATATTTTTTACTTATTATAAGTTAAAAAGTAAATTAATATACCAAAGTGCATACACTCTTTGAAATTTCCAAGGAATCTGCCACCGATGTTTAAAATAAGAAATTTTCTGTTTAATTGCACAATTTGTATGATGTTTTAAAAAAATCATTTATTCATCACACATAAGGAGAGAGACAAGCGAGAATAAATATATAAAACTGAAGACTATTTCATTGACAAATTATGTAGTGATGAACATTTTAAAATACTGTATTGTAAACACATTAGTAATACATAACTTTTACTCATTTTAAGTTTAAAAGTAAATTATGATTCCAAAGTGCATACACTACTTCAAAATTTCCAAGAAATCTGCCACCGCTATTTAAGATAAGAAAGTTTCTGTATAATAATTAAATTGCAGAATTTGTATGATTTAAAAAAAATCATGTATTCATCACATTAAAATTATAAGGAGAGAGACAAGTAAAAAATAAATATATAAAATTGAAGACTATTTCATTGACAACATAAGTAGTGATAAACATTTTTAACTGCTATATTGTAAACACACTAATAATACATAAATATTACTTGTCATAAGTTAAAAATAATATTATGATTCGAAAGTGTATACACTCCTTGAAATTTCCAAAGAATCTTGTACCTATATTTGTCTTTATAATAATTAAATTGCAGGATTTGTATGATGTTTTAAAAAAATCATATATTTATCACATTAAAATTATAAGGAGAGAGACAAATAAAAAATAAATATTCAAAATTGAAGACTATTTCATTGACAACCTATGTAGTGATAAATATTTTTAACTGCTGTATTGTAAACACACTAGTAATATGTAACTTTTACCTTTAAGTTGAAAAGTAAGTTATGATTCCAAAGTGCGTATACCCCTTAAAATTTACAAGGAGTTTGCCACACCGCTATTTAAGATAAGAAAATTTCTGCGTAATATTTAAGTAGCAAAATTTGTAATCTTATCGTTTAATTACAGGATTTCTAATATTTTTCTTTGGTCAAACAAGGCAAAATAAATTAAAAAATTGTGGTGAAACGGCACTCATACTGAACAGGTTTTATGAAAATTTTCTATAAACATATGCATTTTCATTATTGTTTAATTATCGAATTCGTCAGTCATATGTTATATTTCCTTATTATTTCATTCAGAAGCTATTGAAATTGTAATTGACAACTTAAATAAGTTAGTTACGTAATTAAATAAGTCTATGTAACATTTACGTTATAAAAATGTACGCGTATCATATATTAAAAATATACATAAAACTATCAATTTAAAGTCATTTCAATTTTCAAATCGCACAGATTTTATAAAATTCTACACAATTAAAACTTTTTTATAAGCTCGATACTATTATTCCGCTTTCCTAAAATAAACACACATATTTTATTATTTTGTTTTTAAAATATTAAAACCTTAAACATTTCTGTGGTAATTCGTAATTGACAACTTAAATGTGTTACTTAATGAAATAGGTCTAGATAATATTTATGTTATTAATAACGTACGCGTATTATATATTAAATAAAAATCATAAAACTATCAATTCAGATTTAGTTTAATTTTCAGATATAAAAGATTTTATAAAATTTTACGCAATTAACACTTTTTTTTATAATATTTATACTTTTATTCCTTTTTAAAATAAACACATATATTTTATTATATTTTATTTAAAAAATATTAAATTATACACATTTCGGTAGTAATTCGTAATTTACCACTTAAATATGTTAATTACTCAATTAAGTAGGTCTATGTCATTTTTATATTATTAAAAATGATGATACATTAAATAAAAATCGTTAATTCAGTTCAATTTTCAGGTCCCAATAATTAAAAAAATTCTATGAAATTAAAACTTTTTTATAACCTTGAATCTTTTATTTAGCTTTCTTTAATTAAACACATATATTTTATTTTTATTTAAAAATATTCAAATTATTATCATTTCTCTAGTAATTTGTAATTTATCACTTAAGTACAGGGTGGTTATAATATAAGTATCCCTATTTGGAGCTGTCTGTTGCTCGAAGGAATAACCCGAATGAAACCAAAATCGGTACACATACTATACGTGAAGGGGGAAGAAGAATGGAATAATAAAAAATAATAATTGCAATAATCATCGACAGATGGCGCTACTGAGTGTGAAATGTAATGTGTAATACAAGAACAAAGAATTAAGGCGTCAAACCTGATGACACACCTAATTTATTCGAAAATGTCACAGTGAATGTGGTTACGCTTTCGCAAGGCGTTGCCGATCATATTCAGGTTCCACACGGCCATTGTGCTCGAGGACACAATCCAGGTGGTGCACGACTTGCTCAACTGCGGAATGTAATGCATCAGGAGTGATGTTTCACACATGTTTTGATACGCAGAAAAGTAGTTGAGGTTTGCGACACCTCCACGGTACATAATATTACACATTACATTTCATACTCAAAAGCGCCATCTGTCAGCGATTATTGCAATTAATTGTTTTTATTGTTCCATTCTTCTACCCCCTTCTTGAATAGTAAGTGCACCAATTTTGGTTTCATTCCGGTTATTCCTCCAATCTACAGACAGCTCCAAATAAAGATACTTATTTTATAACCACCCGGTACATTAGTTACTCAATTAAGAGTGTCTATATAACATTTGTATTACTATAAATACAGGGGCTAAAAATCAATAATCTATAATTTTTAATTCAGTTCAATTTTCAAATCACGACCATTTTACAAAATTCTATGCAATTAAAATTTTCTTGTAACATTGAAACTTTTATCCCGCTTTCTTGAATAAACGCATATATTTTATTATTTCTTATTTAAAAATATTAAAACTATAAACATTTCTGTAGTAGTTGGCAATTTATCACTTAAAAGTGTTAGTTACTCAGTTAAGTGCGTTTATGCACCTTGTATAACGTCGAAAATGCAGGTTTAATATATATTAAATACAAATCATTAATCTATAACTTTAACTATATTCAAGTTTCAGATCTCGATGATTTTACAAAATTCTACGCAAATAAATCATTTTTATAATCTTAAAATTTTAACTACGCTTTCTCAAAATAAACACATAAATTTTTTATTTTTTATTTAAAAATATCAAAATTATTAGCATATTTATAGTAATTTGTAATTTATCTCTTAAATATGTTAGTTATTCAATGAAGTATGTTTATGATTTATTTATATTATTAAAAATGCAAGTGTAGTATATATTAAATAAAAATCTATAATTTCTAATTCAGTTCAATTTTCGAGATGATTTTACAAAAATCAATGCAATTAAATATATATATATTTTTTTTAAACCTTGAAACTTTTATTCTGCTTTCTTAACATAAACACACATATTTTTATTTTAAAATATTAAAATTAATTTAATTTCTGTAGTAATCTGTAATTTATATCTAACATATGTTAGATAATTAATTATATATATGTGTAATATTTATGTTATTAAAAATTAAACATAAAATCAATCTATAATTTTTAATTCAATTGAATTTTCAAAACACGATCATTTTATAAAATTCTATGCAATTAAAACTTTTTTATAACTTTGAAACTTTAATTCTGCTTTCTTGAAATAAACACATATATTTTAATATTTTCCGTTTAAAAATATTAAAATTATAAATATTTCTAGTATTCGTAATTTATCACTTTAATGTGTTATTTACTCAATTAAGTATGTTTATGCAACTTGTAAAGTGTAGAAAATGCAGGTGTATTATATATTACATGCAAATCATTATTATATAACTTCTAATTCAATTCAAGTTTTAAATCACCACGATTTTACAAAAATCTATGCAAATAAATCATTTTTATAGCCTTGAAACTTTTATTCTACTTTCTCAAAATAAATACATACATTTTATTATTCCTTATTAAAAATTTAAACTTTTTAAAGATTTCTCCAGTAAATCGTAATTTAACTTCTACGCAAGATGTATAACATAAAAAATACAGGTGTATTATTCATTAAAAAACACATACTTTTATTTATTTTTATTTAAAAATATTAAAATTATTTTCATGACATTAAAAATAATAAATCTACAATTTCTAATTCAGATCAATTTTCAGATTACGATGATTTTATAAAATTCTATACAATTAAAACTGTTTTACAACCTTGTATCTTTTGATCCGCTTTCTTAAAATAAAACCATACATTTTATTCGTATTTTTTATTTTAAAAAATTAAAAAATATGATCATTTACCTAGTAATTCGTAATTTATCTCTTATATATGTTAGTCACTCAATTAAGTATGCCTATGTAATATTTATATTATTATACATGCAAGTGTATTATATATTAAATTAAAATCATTAATCTATAATTTCTAATTTTGTTACATTTTTGAGATCACGATGATTTTATAAAATTCTACGCAATTAAAACTTTTTTATAACTTTGAAACTTTTATTCTGCTTTCTTAAAATAAACACATATAACTTATTATTTTTGTATTTGAAAATATTAAAATCATGAACATTTAAGTAGTAATTCGTAATTTGTCTCTCAGATATGTTAGTTACTCAATTAAGTGTGTCTATATAATATTTATATTATTAAAAATGCAGTTGTATTATCTATTAAATAAAAAAATCATTAATCTATAATTTTGATTTTGGTACAATTTTCAAATCATGACGAATTTATAAAATTCTATAAAATTTTACTTTTTTTTATAATCTTAAAACTGTTATTCCCCATTCTTAAAATAAACACACACATTTTATTATTTTGTTATTTAAAATCATTAAAATTGTAAACATTTCTATAGTAAATCATAATATCGGTAGTGATTTATCACGCAAATATGTTAGTTACTTAATTGAGTAGTCTATGCAACATGAATAGAAATAAAAATTCAGGTTATTATACATTAAATAAAAATCATTAATGTGTAATTTCTAATTTAGTTCAATTTTCACATCACGGTGATTTTATAAAATTCTACGCAATTAAAACTTTTTTTATAACCTTGAAACTTTTCTTAAAATAAACACATTTGAAATATTTTTCCATTTCTTCATATCCCTCAATTAACATAATATAATTTTATAGCTTCCAAAAACTTTTAAAACTCTTCAAAATGCAACCTTCACTGAAACTTCGACTTTTTTTCGACTCCCGTTTCTTATACCGAAATTGTCTTGATATATTGCCAAATGAGATAAGAGGGGAAAAACTTACCTGCTATTAAAAAATCACCTTCCTAAGCCACTGGCAAAAACTTCTTGTATTAAAAATAGCGCTGGGTTCCTATTTAAAGATACGAACACAAAGACAGAAAAGCGGAGAAGTGATGTTACTGCAGTTAAACAGTTGAAGATGCATCTTAGCGGACTGGGCCAAGTTCAGATACGAGCGCCCATTTTGTAGGTCGATTATCAGCGCCCTCTAGTGGTCAACAGGTGGTTTATTTGTTTGACATTATCTTTCCAGCTGAAATGGAACCGAAAAGAGTCGTGGGACTCCGTGAAAGATGGGATTTGTTTGAGTCAGTGGCGTAGCGATAGAAAATTTACGGAAGTGGCTAAAGGGTAATTTTTTTTTACAAACTGCAACAGTTAGGAATATTCATAATAAATAACGTATTTTAGAGAATAATTAATTTATCGTTCAAACAAAAATTAATATCGTTATCTCAAAATCAATAACGTATATTCCGGCGTGTATAACGCGCACTTTTGAAAAAAGAAAATTAGTCAAATTTTACACGTGAGCGTTATACGCCGGGTATAAAAAGGAAGAATTCAAATTTCTATATTAGTGAACAAGGCAAGAAGACGTGACTATTTGTACGAAAA
Source organism: Maratus michaelseni (assembly GCA_963931845.1). NCBI lineage: Eukaryota > Metazoa > Arthropoda > Arachnida > Araneae > Salticidae > Maratus > Maratus michaelseni. Next base: position 109,195,106 of record OZ007598.1, on the reverse strand, counting down.
AGACTATTATAGGCTTCTATCGTAGATATTATTCTAGTATTCGCAGTTAGTATCGTAATTATTTTAGAAAATAATTAATTTATCGTTGAAACTGATATTAATGTCTTTATCACAAAATCAATACGTGTATTTCAGTGTATAACGAGCATATTTGAAAAAAGAAAATTAGTCAAATTTCACATGTGAGCGTTATACGCTGGGTATAGAAAGGAAGAATTCACATTTCTATATTAATGAATAAGAAAAGACAACGTGATTATTTGTACGAAAGAGACTACTATAGGTTTCTCTCGTATATATTATTCTAGTATTCGTAGCTATTATCGTAATTATTTTAGAGAATAATTCATTTATCGTTGAAACTAATATTAATGTCGCTATCACAAAATCAATAACATAAATTCCGGAGTATAACGCACACTTTTGAAACGCAAAAATTAGTCAAATTTTGCATGTAAGCGTTATACGCTGGGTATAAAAAGGAAGAAATCAGATTTCTATACTAATTAACAAGAAAAGAAGGCGTGATTAATTGTACAAAAGAGACTACGATAATCTTCTATCGTATATATTATTCTAGTATTCGTAGTTATCATCGTAATTATTTTAGAGAATAATTAACTTATCGTTGAAACTAATATTAATGTCGTTATCACAAAATCAATAACGTATATTCCGGCGTATAACGCGCACTTTTGAAAAAAGAAAGACAAAGTTAGTCGAATTTTACATGTGCGCGTTATACGCTGGGTATAAAAAGAAAGAATTCAGATTTCTATATTAGTGAACAAGAAAAAAAGACGTGATTATTTGTGCGAAAGAGACTACGATAGGCTTCTCTCGTATATATTTTTCTAGTTGGCTGGTTGATTTTATGACGGCGAATTACCTACACGAGGGATAAAGGCCCTAGGGGGAAATGCCCTCCGTGGGAGTCTTTCTAAGGGATCCTAACCCGTATTTACGGCAAGGTATATTATTCTAGTATTCGTAGTTATTATCGTAATTATTTTAGAGAATAATTAATTTATCGTTTAAACTGATAACTGATAGTAATATCGTTATCACAAAATCGGTGCTGTGTATTAAGGCGTTTAACGCGCACATTTGAAACAAGAAAATTAGTCAAATTTTACATTTGAGCGTTATATGCTGGGTATAAATAGGAAGAATTCAGATTTCTATATTAATGAACAAGAAAAGAAGACGTGATTATTTGTACGAAAGTGACTACGATAGGCTTCTCTCTTATAAAGTATTCTAGTTGGCTGGTTGATTTTATGACGGCCAATTATCTACACGAGGGATAAAGGCCCTACGGGAGAAGTGCCCTCCGTGGGGGTCTTTCTAAGGGATCCATTCTAGTATTCGTAGTTATTATCGTAATTATTTTAGAGAATAATTAATTTATCGTTTAAACTGATAGTAATATCGTTATCACAAAATCGGTGCTGTGTATTCAGGCGTTTAACGCGCACATTTGAAACAAGAAAATTAGTCAAATTTTACATTTGAGCGTTATACGCTGGGTATAAAAAGAAAGAGTTCAGACTTTTATATTAAGGAACAAGAAAAGAAGACGTGATTATTTCTACGAAAGAGATGACGATAGACTCCTATCGTATATATTATTCTAGTATTCGTAGTTCTTATCGTAATTATTTTAGAGAATAATTAATTTATCGTTGAAACTAATATTAATGTCGCTATCACAAAATCAATAACGTATATTCCGGAGTACAACGCTCACTTTTGAAACGGGAAAATTAGTCAAATTTTACATGTGAGCGATATACGCTGAGTGTAAAAAAGGGAGAAATCAGATTTCAATATTAATGAACAAGAAAAGAAGACGTGATTATTTGTATGCAAGAGACTACGATGGGCTTCTATCGTATATAATATTCTAGTATTCGTAGTTATTATCGTAATTACTTTAGAGAATATTTAATTTATCGTCGAAACTAATATTAATGTCGTTATCACAAAATCAATAACGTATATTCCGGCGTATAACGCGCACTAGGAACAAAGAAATAAGGAACAAGGAAATTACAACTCACCATCACAATCTGACATGAGACAAATACGAAAGTATAGCTATTAATACATTTCAAAACTTTACTTGAAAAGATAATTCATATTTTTCATATAAAAATTCCTTTTTGATGTTGTTACCAAGTAAACTAAAAAATATATACTAAATGTAAAAAATCTATTAGAGTTAAAAAAAAAATGTTTTTTGTCTATGTTCTGTAATCCGAGAAGACAGGGTTGTTTCACCTAGTATACGGGTCACCTAGTACGGGTCACCTAGATAGTGTTTTTTTTTGCGTAAATAATTGTTTTTTCTTCGAGAAATCCTCAATTTTTAAAGAATAAAAATAAGTAGATGCAACAGTTACGTAATTTTAAAAACCTGTCTTATTTGAACTGAGTTGGCTTGATCCCCTGACACCCCCCCCCCCCCCATCCTCTTGCGGCCTTGATATGAATAAGAATATCTCTTTAAAGATAATTTCTGATAAATTTTAAAATTCTATCGTGAAATTTTATTTATTAGACGGGGTGGTCTAGAAAGTTTGAAACGCGCTTTAACTTTTTACCCATTGGAGATAAATAGGCTATAGAGATTGCAAAGTTTTCAAAATACCTTGGGAAATAAAATTATATTTATGAAAGTCATCCCTCAGTTTATATAATAAAAATTTATACTTTCTGAATATTTGAATAAATGGGATTGTAAGAAAACATATAAAAATTTAAAAATTGTGACTTTGAAAATAAATGACAAGCTTATTTCATTAACATAATTTGGTTTTTTTGCCTTTTTATTCTCCTTTATGTTTCAAATTAGCTAAAGGTTTGAAACGTTTCTACTTTAAGGTTTAAACCAGTCAATAAGCTTAAGTTCCCCTCCACTAAGTCTCCTGTTCCTCATTTTCGCAAATTGGGTATGTATAATGTTTCTTGTAATGGTTGTCATTTATCTTATATAGGTCAAACTAAAAGAAAATTCGAAACCCGATTAAAAAAGAATTTCCTTTATGTCCTTAACCAAGAAATTTCTAAATCTTCTATTGCCAAGTACTCTTGGGATTCCAGTCATAATTTTAATTTTCAAAACGCAAAAATTATCTTTATTGCCAGTAGCAACTCAGAATTGGATTTTCTTGAAAATTTAGCCATTTATCTTAATCGTGAGGTTATAGTTAATGAAAAATCTGATTCCAATATGCTCTCAGGAGCTTGGAAAAACTTGTGCACTTCAACTATTAATTTTTTAAGCATTTTTGTACATAATATTAATTTTTAATCTATTTTATTTTTTATTATTATTACATCGAATGTGTTTATAATATTTTAATTTTTGCATTTATTCCTTTTTATTTATTTATTTATTATATACATATCTCACATTTGCATGTAATTTCCTTTATATTTTCTTATTCTGTCTGCTTCATAATTCCCCCTATGTTCTATGTTCTTTCCTTCTCATTTTAATTTAGTCTTGCTCCCACTTTTCATATCACACCAATGTGATAATTTTCTTAATATAATCTCATTTCTTTCTTCCTTTTGAACAATTTTGCATGTACATTGCCAACTTACCCTCAAAAAGTAAAAAATAAAACGCATTTGATATTTTTAGGGGGAGGGGACACACTATTCATAATTACTTAATAATTTCTGAAATTTTAAAATTAGAATTTTACATGTTTTATCTTCTTTATTGCGCAGCTTTAATAACTATTTTATTACACTTTTATATATTATAAATGTAATATTCAAAAGTTAGAACTTTATTTAGAGAACACTTCACTCAAAATATCCAAAAATCTTAAACGTCTCATGACAAAATTTGTTACCAGAAACGTCCTTTGTTTTTTTAACTGTTGCAGATAAGTAGTAAACTGCAAAAGTGTGCAAAAACGGCAGAAAAAAATTCCCTGTTAATGAAATAGTCCCGCCATTTATTCTTAAAATAAATACACCTTTTAATAGTCTGAATCTACGGGGAGGAGGGACCATTCCAAAAATAAAAATAAAAAAGAACGAAAAATCATGCGTCAAGCATAGATTATGAAGATTGACCGATTATGAAACACGTTACAACACACCCAGAAAACTGTAATGAAACTTCACCGTTAAATAGGGTGAAAGAAGATATGTAAATAAACAGTTTAGGAAACATATAACACATTGAAAAATAAAGTTTTCGAAATCACTGCCCATTGTCAAAAAAGTAATCGAATTATTTTGTGCAGCCCTTTATATGATCTATAAATTTGGATATATACTACATAGCATGATAAAATTTAGTTCACTTAGAAAAATCACATTTAGCAATTTTCGCCAATCAATAGAAATGCACTCAAAATATTTTGTACAGTCCTGTATATTATCTAAAGACTTCTGTACTGTACGGTCACTTCCCAAGCAGCTCGCTTACTCCCCCCAAAGGTCGAGGAAGGGAGAAAGACGTAGATTAAAAGGAAGATAGCCTGAATTCGAACTCCGTAAATGATTGGAGTAACGATTCACTCCCACACTGCTCGGGTCACGCTCCACAATAGAACCCTATTAGAGTACCCTTTCTTATCTCCCGGCAGATCTGAACTCCGGTGGGGAGAAAACTAGTTTGTTCCTTTCTATAATCGAATTTCTTACCAGTTGAATGTAATTAAATTGGTAAAATATAGGAGGTCGTGTTTGACTCTCATATTTTCATCTTCCAGGTCTTATTTGGACTAAGGTTCAGCATTGTTTGATGTTTCATGTACCATTTGACCAATAAAATGGTATTAAGGAAAAAAGAACTAGAAAATTCTGTGAAAAGTGTCTTCTAACAGATTTTCTTTCTTTCTTTCGCTTTTTTTTTCTTTTTTTTTTCTTTTTGTAAAATTTTTACAAGATTTGAAATTAGAATTGGAATTTATGACTATTTTTTATGGCAAGCATAGCAATAATCACCAAACTTATTTTACTAAATCGATGGCTGAAACAAAAAATTCCCATGTTTTTAAAATATTACTCATAGACATTTCTTTGTTTTGTTTTTAGTATATATTCATAGGTGAATGAATTTTTCTATACATATTTATTACATATATACATAAACACATATGTGAATATATTTCCAATAAATATTTAAATGCGGATATAATTTGTAAAATAATCAAGAATAATATTTTCAATAAACAATTGCAGCCTTTCACTACAATACATTTCTGAATTCTTCAATACCATCATACACATGTATGTCAAAATTTATTCCTCAGTTAAATGCAACATTTTATGCGATTAAGATCAGCGGAGGGAAAGCACCAAGTGGTATTCAAAAAAAAACCCTTAAATGTTAAAATGCGTACCACAACTGAAAACGCACTTCCAGCAATTACTTTTCATAGACAGTACTCAAGCCAAATTCTTTTGTGTGTATTTGTGAAAAAACGACAAATTCTATGCATACCATAATTCTACAGTAAGTGCGTCTTGTAGCACACCTCAGTGATGTATATTTTAAATGTGTTTAAAATAATGAAATATCATTGAAATACACTGCAAACGATTTTTCCTGATACTACACCAAAATGTAACGGAATTCTTTTGTGTGTCCCTGTAAATGAACCGTAAGTGCTACACACTTCATTTTCAATACCGAACATGCCATAATAAACCTCAATAACATCATTTACATGAAAATCCGAGTATATTTACGTGAGTTAGAGAACTGTCAGACGGACAGACAAACCAAATTCATAAGAAAAACGACTATATATATTTAAAGCAATTAAAACGTTTTATATTCTTTTGCCAATAATTAGTCGTTAGCCCAGTTTAATAAAGAAATAATTATTATAATTTCTAAAGTTGCCCCTCCCCTTAAAAAAATATTTATTTATAGATGTACATAACTTTTTGCATAGAAAACAAATGCTATCGATGGGAATTGAAATCTCAGAAATACTCTTTTGATTCGCTTCGATGTCGAAAAATATTTAAGTTCAATGGAAAAACAATGATTGTTTTTTAAAGTGAATAGTCTTATAAATATTGTAAAAATGTCTTAACGTTAAAAATAACTAATTGGGAGTTAAAAATCATTGATATTATACATTTTGAAACATTCACGAAGGCTTCAAATCAGGGTACGCAAAAATCATAATTTTGTTTAAAAAAAATTGGGATTTATTTAATTTAAATCATATATTTTTTTGTTATTTAAATCGGATTTTTTTTTATTTTAAATTATTATGTTAGAAAGTTGACTTTTCTACATATTATACATATAAATTTAGCAAGAATGCTTGATGATTTTTTTAATTTTAAATGCAGGTACCATATGAAAACTAATAATTATAAATTAATTAATTTTTAAATTGATGAAAATATTTGAAGAAAAGAAAAACAGATTTTTTTCCCTTTTTGCAATATTAGATAGTATTTGTTAGCATATAAGATATGTCCTATTTTTAAAAAATATTTAAATGTGTAAGTGTAAAATATATAAGATATCTAAGATCTTTTGAAATTGCATTTCTCATAAAAATATGCATATATACACATTGGTTAATACAATTTATTTTAAATATATGACATAAATGTTCAAGGTTTTTCTCAAAAGATTAAAGTTAAAAAATATAACAATTAGTAGTATTTTAGAGTCACCTGCATTTTCATTTCTAATTTTATTAATACCTGATATTGAAAGTCAATGGAAAAAAATTACTTTGGAACTGCCTTGGTGACATTTAATAAGTAGATATATTGAAATGAAAAATAGACGAATACTTTAGAAAATATGAAAAATGTATTATTTTTTCAAAACACTCAAGGGTTTGGAATGCAAGGCTTTTGTATAATAAAAACAATTTTCCTGCTTTTTCATTCCCCACTTTGTTTCTAAGTTTTGAATGTACTAAACCGTAAGTAGAAAATAGTCCTTTCTACAGAGTTGCTTTATTGCTTTTTCACCTGACATTTCACAAAAACTTGACTTGAAATGGGCTCTCCACCTCTCCGAGGGAGACATTTCGAATACAGTATTTTGCTCAAAAATAAAATCATAAAAAGGATCTGCCTTAGCTAGGAATCTCATGATTAAAGTTATAAAACTACTAGTAAATTTATTCTTCTTAGCAAAAAAAAAAAAAAAAAAAAAAAAAAAAAAAAAAAAAAAAAATTCTTTCCGATCTCAGTCAAATCGCATCTTTTTTAATTCATCATGCATGCTCTTGACATCTGCTGCAATATCTGTGACAATGCTACCAATAAAACAGTTACATTCAGCTTTGCACTTTAATATTACTTCATGAGCAATTTTTATAAGGTATATTCGGTTCTGTGTGAATTTGCCCGCGGGCCACAACTGTCCTTGCCGACATCTTATCCGTGGCCCGCGAAGCCTTTGGCATTTTACATGAGCTTAATTTAGTTGTTAGAGCACGCATGCTGAAAATACACTTTGCACCAACCGTGGTCTTACAGAGGGCAAACATGAGAAAATATGTATATCAGTGTTACCAGTTTGGCGGGCTTTTTTTAATTCAGAATGCTACCACTATTTTTTAATAGTAATATTTGTTTTATTTATTCTGCCATTATGGTGTAGTTTTATGAATTTTTAAAAATCCTGCTCATCTGGCAACAGTGATGTATAGAGACAGATATAACTCAAATTTACATGTTAGCATAAAAATAAAAACATGCAGAAGAAAGATAACCAATCGGAACATAGCAAAACGCTGAATATTGAGTTTGAAAATTTAAATATTCGTAAATTTTTTCAAGTATTTTACTTATAATTATTTTTGTTTTCTGTCGAAAGTAATATTTTATTTTACTACTCTCTTCGATTTTACACGACTTTAGAAAACAATATGCTGTGTATTTATTAAATACTAAGAGATGTATTGTAAAATTAACAAAATTCGTCACTAATTAAAAAGAAATATTTACAAAATCAAAATATACAACGTAAATAGTTTTAAAAGAACTTGGAAAGTGACACAAATCATCGCTTTTGTGTTTGACACAAAAAGTCCGAATATGTCATCCAGGTTTTTCACTTGAGCTTTAGTCGAACATTTGGATTTTGAGGCGGTATTCAAAAAAAATATTTTTCCACGCTCAACATCTCAAAATTTTGAGACACATTTTCAGACTCATTTTTAAAAGTAAAAACATGAAACTTGGCGGCGGGATTTCTCAAGATATTTATAAGGGACCCATGTTTTTATTATTTGTTCAATTAATTAGAAATTGTTTTACAAACGATTATTTTCACAGTACGATCATTTTTTTTTGTTTCCCGCGCTATCGCTTCGGGACATTCGGTTCAAAATGTCCACTTTGACAGCATTTTTTGAAATATATTCTGCCTTTGTCAAAAAATCGAGACAATACAGACATTATAAAGTTTCTGAATAAGAGAACCTGCCTATTGGATGCATTTTAGAGCAAAAATGTGTCTCAAAATAAGCAGTTTCGATTTGAATACACCCTTAAGCACTTTAATTACTTTCATTACTTAGCTTAATAATTTTGTGTGATCTTTCTGGAATTCTGCATGATCTTTCTTTCCTTTCTTTCATTTTTGATTGATATGTGCACACATTTTATTGACATGCTCTCATGCATCCCAGGATTAAAAAAATATATATGAGAAAGCTCTTTACCACCTATGAATAAATCTGATAAACTGAAAATGAAAATCGCAGATTTTTTTTAATGGTTATTTACATTACATTATATTCAAAGGGAAATTGGAATTAGATGTTTTATATGTAGACACTGTTGCCTTTTTGAAAGAATATAACATTGCGAGGTGCTGCAGCACATGTATAAAGAAAACTCACAAAAATCTGGCTAACACTGGAAAGATAAACTGTCAGGATTGAAACTGATACTTCTTAAAAGTGAATCAAAGTGGGAGAAATGCATTGAAGAAAATGCATTTGCTTTAAAAAACTATTATTGTCTTTATTACATTAAATGTCCCGCGAGTCCAAATCATTCACTACGAAATTGAAGAAATGATGTCAAGAACAGTTAAAGAAATTTAAAAATACTGTAAGCATAAGTAACATTACTAGAAAAAAAAATTTCATGGCTGATAAGATTTACAAAAGCCGGACATGTGCTTAAAATCTTATAGTGTTCATAAACTTACATTACATTCGTACGCACATGCGTAATCATCGTCAATATAGGAAATATCTTGGAAATATGGGTAGTGGAGATAAACAGATCGACCTTCTTATACAGATATTTGACGGCTTTCCATCATAAAGTTTTAACTGTTAACTTCGAAATGTTAAAGAAGGTTGCAATTTTCAATTTAAATCGACAAATTATGAATGTGGATTATTAAAGGACCACTAATAGATATCGTACTTGGAGTTTTCATTTGAAATTACAAAGCACATGAGTAAATTTCAACTTCAAAGCAAAATTTTATAATGCTATTTTGTTATTTGATAGTATTATCGTTTTCAAATAGAATTTATTACTTTGATAAACATTTGGAATACAATTTTAAAAAAGAAAGTGTATTTCCTTTTAAATGCTAGGTATTATTGCAAAAGTCATCGGAGTAAAAAATTTTAGAATATACTAAAACTATATTAAACAAGTGGGTAAGTGTGATCGAAGATCGCACAAAGAGTTTCGTTTAATATTCCTTTCAAAACACTTTAATAAATCCAAATAAATTTCATTTTCCAAAAAAAAAAAAAAAAAGAGTTCTGATTTTTATAAAGTAAAAATTTACCTATTTATTTTTCTCGTTTTTTGGAATATCTGAACCGGCCCAATAGCAGGCGAAGCCTACTATTGGGCCTACTATTATACTACTACCAGCCTACTATTATACTCTGTCATAATAGTACCTGTCATTTGGACTAAATGCGATATTAAAAAAAATCAATTTCAAAATTAAACATGTTGTATAAAGACCTTCAAAATGTTAAAATATGCCAACATTTCTATAATCGGGTTTTTATCATGATTCAATACGTTCCTCAAACTTATATATTTACTATTCTCTATTACTCATATTGATACTCTCTTTGTATTATTCTCAAACATTTGAAAAATCTGTTATGACGTCAGATTAATTTTCTTTTTAATTCTCTAATGACGTCATATCAAGCTGCTTTCTGTATTTACACATACTCATACTCCTTGTATTATTGAGAAATCTTTGAAAATTTCCGCTTTATTACCAACATGACGTCATATTAATATTTTTATCAATTGGTGAAACTTTTTATTTCATTTTCATTTTTCACGTGAAAGTTATTCAATAGAAAATTAATTATTGTAGAAATAATTTGTTTGTATGTGCGATTCCTATTAGAGCGAAAATATATAGATATGAGGTTTCCAAATTTCTGTGATTATTAATCAGTTGACCGATTTTTTACACTAGTATGCAATTAGGTAGATTTTAGCTATTTTCGGTAGCACATTTTTATTCCACATCTTTCGTAGCAGCCAACCTTTTGTTATTTTAAAAATCAAATAACCATAATTTGTACTAGAAAATGTATTTAATAGATGAAATCAAATAAGTAGCGCATAGATACAAGACGCATTTTATTAAATAAATTTTCTGTTTCAAAATATGGTTATTTTTATTTTTTACTTGGTGAAAACACGGAAGATTGACAGATATGCCTTTGCTAGATCAAGATAGCAAACCAACGTGTACAATAAATTTTTAAACTAAATTCAATTAAATTTTATAGATTTGGTTGAGGAAAAATAACTTTGAATATCTTTTCGGAAAATAAGATAAATTAAACTATGCATAATAATAACTTTGAAACTTTGCGGGAAAAATTTCTTTAACATGGCTGTGTTTTGTACGTACAAATTTTATTTTCTGCAATGGGAATAATATTAGCTACTTTTTCTATGTGACCCGAGGCGTTGTATATAATACTTAATTTGGTGCGAGGCTTTGTATAAATACTTAATTTGGCCCGCAGCGGTAAACGAGTTTGACATGCCTGCTGTAAATGAACCATAAACGCACTGCACACTATACTTTTAAGTGAGCAGTTTATACTGCACTTCTGTAATGCAGATAAATTTCATCATGTTTGAAAAAGTGAAAATTCATTAAATTACTCTGCAAACATTTTTTCTTCGTAGAATAATGTGTGACTGAATTATTTTGTGGGACCTTGTAAACGAATAATAAATGTTTTGCAACCCATACTCTACAAAAATAAAGTTTTAATGCGCTTTATAACTGTATATCAATTTCATCATGTTTCAAAGGGTGTAGCATCATCAAAATTTACGTGAAACGATTATTTCCCATTGACTGTAATGTAACTATGTAACGGAATACATTTGACTGCCTCTGTAAAAAAATTTATAAGTGCTACACACTTCATTTTCAATAGGGACCGTGCTATAGTAAACGACAGTAACATGCAAAAATGTCAGGACAATCCGAGTATATTTACGCAAGTTAGAGCACAAACTGACGGACAGGCGGCCGAGAGCCAGACAAACCGAAGTCATAAACATTTTCAACTAGGTTGGAAAGTGTTAGAAAGATCGCAATAAGCTTATATTATTAATGTAATTTTACAATTTCCTTCATTCTTTGAATGGTTTTGTAATTACTTATCCGGAGCAGTTAAAACAAATTTAAAGCTTTTCAGCCTTTTTTCAGTATGTAGGGGAGATGGGGGATGAATGGGACATTTTCACAAAAATGTTTATTTTAAATATTTTATTAAAGTTATTATCAATATTATATATCACATTTCATACATTAAGTGTTTGACTACATCTTATGCACAATAGTTATTCAAAATTATTATTATACAGAAATATATTATGAAATTTAAAAAAAAATTCTTCTATGTCCCAATCATCCCCACAGCAGGGATGAATGGGACACAAATATTTTTCTCCCTTTATTCAATGTTAAGGACTAAATGCTGAAAAAAAATGCCTCCTGGGCAAAAGCTGAGAGGTTGTAAATTGTAATATGATCTCCAGAATTATTTGTTAGCCAATCATATTGGACTCATCTCAGCTTTACCTTAAAAGGCCCATAAACGGAAGCATTCAATGGCTGAAGACAATGACTACAATGAGGATGAAATGTTAACAGAATAATTATCATAAATTATTAATTTATCAAACTATATAATATTATTTAGCTAATAAATATTTTTTTCAGCATCCTCTAGGGATGAATGAGACAATCCCATTCATCCCATTTGAAATGTCCCAATCATCTCCATGATGCATATATTCAATTGTCAGCCATTTTGTCTCAAAAATTATTTTGTCACAATGGTTAATATTCATTCATTTTAATTAGCAATATTGCGCCTTGAAATAAAAAAATACAAAATATCTTAATTGTTTATATTGCATAAGATATTTAAGTAACTTCAAATGTAAAAAAAAAAAAAAAAAAAAATTAAGCAGAGTTTCAGGAAATGATAATTTGGAGGAAACTGAAAACAGCCATGTGGGTCTTGCGTTTGGTTCTGAAGCACACTATGGTAGTGAAATCTATGAGGATAGGAAGAAACTAAATAAAAAAGTTTATTGCCTGAAATATTGAGAATGTCCCATCCATCCCTTGTCCCATTCATCACCCATCTCCCCTACTATATATTGATTTATTAATTTATATAATTTAAAAATTGGACTTTTTTTTCACATGTTATACATTTTTTAAGTTATCGTTCATTTTAAAGACTATTTAAATACACATTTTTATTCTAATTATTCAGATGTCATAATGCAATTATTTTTAACGTATTCATACATTAAAACAGTATTTAAAGAAGGTCTTACTCAAGCTACCCGAAAATTTAAAAAGTTTTACCGTGAAAGTTTATTTACAATATCTATAGACTTATTCATTTCTAATTTTTTTAATTTAGAATATTAAAAATTTAATACTCTCTTATTTTATTAAGCACTATTTAAGCATATTTCAATACTTCTTTATACAAGTCAGAACCCTGTTTAAAAAAGCGAATTTTTTGTCTTTTTTACCTTTTAATTTTATTCACTATATGTAGTAAGTTATTACTTGCTGAAATATAGAACGTTAAAAAACAATTTGTTCTCCGTCCTTTTTAGGCAATATTTAAAAGACGCTTTCAGACTAACTATAACAGTATTAAAAATGAAACACAGTATTTAAAAAAAATGCTAACCATATTCCAAAATTTTAGAAGTTTTACTTCTAAATTTTATTAGCTATACAGTGTGTCTCTGTTGTTGTTTATCCAATAGGTCATTCCTAAATCATTAGGAATAGATGTACGAGGGCAGTTTGATAAGTTCTCGACCTAACACAGAAATGGAACAAGTGTGACCAAATGACAATGTTGTATGTAAAGTATGATCCTTTGGATGATATGCCGCCGAGTTTCAGACGCGTGAATTTATTGGTTATTGCTGGGCGATAAGGTAAAGTAAACAAGTTTTGACATTTTCGAAAAATGGAAAACATTGAACGAGCTGTCATAAAATACTTTGTTAAAAATATTTAACCCCCACGAACATATAAAAAGAGTTACAGTCTATCTTAAAGGATTCTTATCCTTCATATTCTACGATAAAAAAGTGGACTGCTGAATTTAAACTTGGTAGGAAATCAATTCACGATGATGAACGCCCAGGCAGCCCAAAAACCGCTACGACCGACGAAATCGTCTCAAAAAGTTCACAATGCCGTATTGAATGATCACCGATTGAAGATACGCGAACTTGCTGACATAGCATACATCTCTGTAGACCGTACCCACCACGTTTTACATGATGTTTTGTGTATGAAAAAGCTTCCCGCTCGATGCGTGCCGCGTTTGTTGAACGTCGACCAAAAACGCCAAAGAATGAACACTTCTCAAGAATCTTCTGAAATGTATTGTGTTGCAAGTTGAAAAATAAAATGAAATATTGTCAAAAATCTTGTATTTTCTTTTTCAGGCCGGAAACTTTTCGAACCACCCTCGTACAGGGCTGCACTAAAGAATTCGCACACAAGAGTGTATCTTATTGTAATTGTATTGAGTTGCAAGGGGACTAGATTGAAAAATAATATGAAATTATGTCAAAAATCTTGTGTTTTCACTTTCAGGCCGAGATCTTATCAAACCACCCTCGTATATTTGCGATTTCAAAAATGATTGTAATTGTAAATGAAATTGTATTTTATCGTCTCATTAAAAAAATTTAAACTCTATAGAAATAATTATTAATTACTGGAATTTTGAAACTTAAAATGTTAAAAAACACTATGCTCTCCATCTTGATAATGAATTATTAAAGCATATTTTAATACACGTTTTCAGTCTAAATGTACCAGTATTCAAAATTAAATGCGGTATTGAAAATAAATACTAAATATATTCCAAAATTTTAAAAGTTTTACTTCTAATTGAATTTTCTACACAGCGTGTTTCTCCTATAGTTAGTTGCACAGTTATTCCTAAATCATAAGGATTAGACACATATTTGCGATGCAAAAATGATTTTAATTGTAAAAACTTTTATATTTTACAGTGTATTATTATTTGTGTTTGTATATAGAGAGTTATTAATTACTGAAATGTTGAAATTTAGAATGATAAAAAACAATTGCACTTCTTCTTTATTATGCAATATTAAAGCTTATTTTAACATACGTTTTCAGGCTAAATATAACGGTATTCAAAATTAAATGCAGTATTTAAAAAATACTAAAAATATATCAAAATTCTAGAAGTTTTACTTTAAAATTTTACTACATGTACAGAGTGTCTGTTATATCGTTTGTCCAATAGGTCATTCCTTTACTATTTAGGATCAGACAAAACGGTTTCAAATGCAAAAATGTTTGCGGATGTAATTTTTTTTACATTTTATCTAGATATTTTATTTACTATAAAGTGAGTGATTAATTGCTGAAATTTTGAAATTTATAATGTTAAAAAAATGTTCTTCTTATTTTTATTAATTAAACAGATTTCGACGTATAATTTAGGATATACGTTTTAGACATGGTTCCACTTACAAAATGGCATCAAATGGTTCTTCATCATATTACAAGCCAGTTACACAAAAATAATTATTTTTGTAAAACTTACGAAATTTAAATTTTATATGGTTTCTGGGTCCTAAAAGTTATATTTAGAAAATCTTCCGTCAAGCTCTAAAAAGTAAAACAGTAAATATCCCAGTCTTCTACGACCAAAATTTACCAAGTTATCGTTCTTTGAAGTTAGTGAATTTTCAGCTTTTTGTACCACTAAAAGAATGTTTTTTTTTCCAGTTCTTCTTGCTCTAATTATGCTTACCGTAGGTTTAAAAATTGCGTATTTTTAAATTTTATTTTTCGATTTTGTCACGAGTTATAACTTTTCCTTGATTACGCTATTACAGTTAGCCAGTACAGTTAGTCAGTATGAGGGAGTACAATTACACTGCCTCATTATTTCGTTACAACTTGTACTTCATTCGTTAAAAATTCATTTCAGTATTAGCGATTCAATCTTAACAAGCGATTCAATTATAATGAAAATATTCAGATTTAGGCTGTAAATTTTCAATCATTTTCAGATTTTTTTTTCTTAAATTCAAACCAGAAAAAATGAGTAGGAGATATATTGATTATTTAAAGTTATCTTTAACAAACATTATACTTTCTGCAAAATATAATCAAATCGAGGTACAGTTCGACTTATAAACTAGTTGGACTGTTTTTAGGTGCGTTCGTAATTATATAAATACGTAGCACCTATAGTCGTCGTTTGGTCCGTCCGTCTGTCCGTCCGTCTGTCTGTCTGTCCGTCCGTCTGTCTGTCCGTCCGCATATAACAACGCAAAAACTACCCAACCAAATGGTTTGCAATTTAAAATATATTATCTTTGCAGAATTTTGTCGAGACATTTCAAATTTTATTAAAATCGAATCAAAACTTTAGGAGATATTAATAAAAATATTTATTAAGAAATTTGATTTTTTTTTTTAAATCGGTGCTTTTTTGTTAGAGGAGCTTCCGATGGATGTTAAATCGTCAAGCGACCGAGATACTTATTTTATTACAGAAATTAATCTGCAGACGATATAATTCATTTCACAGAATTAAAAATCATCAAGATCTGAATATTTATATAACTAGCTGATACATATATATCTGAATATTTATATAACTAGTTAAGATATTTGTATGAACAGTGTCATAAAATATATACTTAACTAGCTGTTTAGCCCGTTCTACGCACGGGATATCATGAATTTAATTCTAAAACGTGCGTACGAACGCACCTCGTTTGTAACGTTTGACGTACAATTTCCAACTTGTTTTTTTCTTTTAAAGCAGTAGTCCTGAATTTATTTCTCATACGGGAATATCAGGATTGCTTAGATGAATGAAATCTCATGTATTTAGAAGCAGCCTCAGAATGTTTGGATGCTTTTTTTTTTCTTTTGAGTTACAAAAAGTTTACTAAAATTTACTTCAGTTATCTTTACTGGTGATAATTTTTTATTTAATTTCTGTATCTGAATGGAAATATTGCATTTTTATTTTGTAACAAAGACAATGCTGTGATATAACGAAAATGTCACTATGTATCGGATCTTCTGAAAATTATCCATCAGCGTATATTTTTGATGATGTGAAGGATGAAAAAAAATACTATCTTCAATTCGTACCATCGAAAACTAATACTTTTACCTTTAGTAAAAGCAGCTGGAAATAAACCTTATTTTAACAATTCTAGATGAAATTGTTTACTTTTTATTTCTAGTCTTTCTATCCTGTATTATATTTTCGCAAGATTCGTTTTCACAAACATATATCTGCTTATAAAACTTAAAAAGATAAATCTCATAAAATACTTTTATTCATATTCTCATAATTTTCCCGGTATTTTTTTCCGTTTTGCATTGTAGATTATTCTTAATTTTAACTCATGTCAATATCTTGGTTCTGAGACAGTGTTGCCAGTTACGTGGTTTTTTTTACATTATTATTATTATTAAGATAATCGCTACCACTTTTTTGAAAATGAAATTATATTTATTAATTGACAGAGTAAAAACGATAAAAATGAGTCGAATATTACTATTTCAAAAAAAAAAATTGTAGCAAAGAAACAAGCGAAAAAAAAAAATATATATCCAACTGGCAACAATTTACAGAGATTTGCTTTTATTATTTACGTTTATTATTATTATTATTATTATTTACGTATATCTGTTTAATGTTCTCATTAACAACTGTTTGAATTTTCAGATTAATATTTTAATTACTTTCAAAGTACAGTTTTAATTGGAATAATACACAACATATTTTAATGAAAGCCAGAATGTGCTATGTCCCGTCTTCTCATTTATTATACTAAAAATAATAATAAAACTCTGTGTTATGTTGTCTAGTTTATCTATATGCATTATCTTTTGTGATTATCTACTGACTGTAATCTTTACTGATGGTAATATTAAATGTAATTTAAATGTTTGAATGGAAATATTTGGTTTTTAATTTGTAACATAATGCAAATGTTCTAATATAACTTTACTTACGAAAATGTCACTATGTGTTGCAACTACTGAAAAATATCAATTTGCACATTTTTGATAATGTGATGGCTGAAAGAAAAGCCATCCGCAATTCTTACCATTATAAACTTTAAATTTTATATCCAGTAAAAGAAGATGCAGAAAATGCTAATTTAGCAATCCCCGATGAAAATATTTATATTTGTTTTCTGGTTCAACGATTCATTATTGTATGTTAACAACATTCAATCCTTTAAACATACAACCGTTTATTTCTATTTTATTTCTTACTTCTTTTCGTCTTTTAGTGCATTATTATTTCCTTTTAAATACAGATAATTATTGCAAACACTCGCATATGCATTATTATCTCTATTTCCTTTACAAATTTTCAGTCCTATCTGTACTTTTTAATATCCGTAATTCTCTCGAATGTTTATAGTATTGAATTTACGATTTCTAGTTCAAACAATGGATACAAAGGGGTTTCTCGTCATATGAGTTCATTCAAATTCGGAAAAGTAAAGTGAAAAAACATGATTAAAGAGGTTTTCGAATTTTATTTAACTTTAAACTCCTTTGATGTATTTCTAACAAGAACAAAAAATCATGCGTCAAGCATAGATTATGGAACATTTTCCAACGCATTCAGACTACACAAAACTACACCGTTTAATAAGGTGATAGCTAAATAAACAAGAGCATCCAGCCGCAGCACCAACCTGTGAGGGTTTGCGGTGTAAAACCTCCGGCGGTAGTTTCCCCTTCACCACCCAGCAATATCAAAGCTCAAAGACGAACTCGAAACAAAGGGTTGTTGGAATTAAATCAAAACGAAATAACAACAGCCCACCAACTTAGTGAGAAAACACTGCTTCACGCAGGGAACTAGAAACATAACAAAGCGAACCGAAAACATAATTCTATTAAAAGTAATTTACAAACTAAGAAATATAACAGACATTAAAGACAGATTGAGATTGGAATTACACCTGTCTCATTAAACCTAATTCTATAGCTAAAATAAAGTATAACTACAAATACATAGTTTCCCATGGGGGAAAGTCGAACAAAACCGGGAACCTAACGGGTTTTCTTTTATTTTTATTCCACTATGTGAACAAAACCGTAAAAATTTGCATTAAAACGATAAACTGATTCCTTGTGAAGAAAAAAAGTAGTCATTCAATCGCAAACAACAGCAATTAGAATCATAAAAGCACATTTTTTACACCCAGAAAAAAGTTTTGTTGAATCAACAAAAATTTGGTTGACCCTACAAAACTTTTTGTTTAAATATAGGTCAATGGAAATTTTGTTTGAATCAACAAAAAAATTTTTTTTTTGCAATTCCAAAAAAAAAATTTTGTATCGTCAGCAAACATTTTTTTGTTAATTCAAGTAAAATGGTTCAATTTTACTTGAATTTTGCTAAAATAACCAAAATGTACTCAACAAAACATGTTTTGTAGTTTTAATCAATTCCTTTTTCTGGGTGTAGAAGTGTGCAATGTCCCAGTTTTGTCAGACCTGATCGGACAAAACCGGGAATTGGAAATAATAATTAAAAACACATTTTAACTTTGCAATGATACTATTTATTAAAGAGAAACTTGAAGGATATGACATATTATACTTATAGAATTTGAATCTATATCAGATCTACATCAAATAACAATGATGTAAGTTATGCCTTCAGAGTTAAACTTGTTTGGCACAAAAATCACAA
Organism: Maratus michaelseni; assembly: GCA_963931845.1. Lineage (NCBI taxonomy): Eukaryota > Metazoa > Arthropoda > Arachnida > Araneae > Salticidae > Maratus > Maratus michaelseni. The sequence goes on along the minus strand of OZ007598.1, from coordinate 109,175,835 downwards.
ATGAAAGTTTGATCTTGTTCATCTGCATTGCTGCACGCTTCATGTGCCCACTCTTTGCAGTGAAGGCACTGTATCCAACTCTGCTTGCGTTTAGATTGATCATATAAATCTTTGCAAAATGTGCATGCTTCATCACTTTCATCCTTCTCCTCGTTTGATGTCAAGGGTCTTTTCTTCTTTGGCTTCTTCTTTTTCACCTCATTTTTATTATCTGTCATATTGAAAATTTTATCTTCAGGTCTAAGTCTTTCTTGTCTTGTTTTTTCATCCTTTCTTATTCTTCTAGTTCGAATTCTAATTTGTAGGGGTTGAAGGTAGCTGTTTTCCCTCGACACTTGTCGGATTTCCTAATGCCCGTAGGGCCGGTCTGTATTGGAATAGGCTTTTTATCCTGTGTTGAAACTGCAAAAGGAAGCTTGATATCTCTGCCCAGACCTTGAGAAGACGTAGACGGTTGCACAGGAACCTGCAAGCCGACGTCGTCGTCTTGCACAGGAACTGGAGCCTTCGAAGTCGGCGTTGACAGCTTCTCTATAGGCCCATTCCCTTTCTCAGGCTGAGGTTTATAGGTTCCTACAGGCATGTCTACATCAGAATCTTGTTTTTGCTCAGGTAATACTTGACATTCAGCCAAAGGATTCTTTTCCACTTCCATGGGCCTCTCGGTTCTCTCAGCGGGAGTAAAAAGGTGATCTGGGAATACGTCACTGTAGATCCCCGTACGGGTAGATCCCCGTCTTTTCAAACCCTTTTATAAGGAAAGGGCATGTTTACAAACAAACAGTTCCATCAACCAATCTACCACTGCATTTTTGTCGCAGCTATCATTGCAGGAATCGTCATGGCGACGTAGGCCAATCATATCACAGACCAGTTTAACGTAGACCAATCAAATCGCTCCATCTCATGTGTTCTGTAGGAGTCGTAAAGAACGAACAGGTTTTTCTCCCAAACCAACAGTAATTTAACCAACAGTGACGTCAGTTGCCCTTTCCTTATAGCAGATAGAGCGCCCACAAAACTTTTGTAACATGCAGACAGACAGACTCACAGACAGATATTTTCTAAAAACCATTAAATCGTGTTCAAGACCTTCTGAAACGTATACATCTATCGAAAACCGGAAGTCATAATTTTTCACGAATCCAATACTTTCTTTTTCTAAAGATAGAAGAAAGTGAAAATTATTTGTAGTTTATTAGGTACAAATAATCTGATACACAGAAAATTAAACACTTAAAAACTACCATGAAATTAAACAAAAGGTTAATCTCGCGAATAAATTAATTTAGCTCCTACTCGATGATTTACTATTTTTTTTTCAACTTAATTTAGAATATAAATGACTAAAAAACAGTTTTCTATATAAAAACTTAATTTAAATAATATTTTTGTATCGTTTTTAAATATTTATAGATCGTAAAACAATAACTAAACAAGTGAGTTCCATTTCAATCACGCAAATAAATGAGTTGTCCAAAACCGGGAACTTCCCGGTTATGTCCGACGACCCTCATCCCGGCTTTGTCCGACCACGCCATTTTCATGAAATGTTACTTTAGCGTTGTTCAAACAACTCATAGACACCAATGCAAAACGTTAAAATAACAAGTAGATAATGGGCTATCATACGTTTTACTTACCTAAACTAAATCCTTAGGCATTTAGGAATGGTAACGTAATATTGCACATGCCGAATTGTTAACTTTATCACGTGAAACTTAAAAAAAATCACCACTGCGAAATGAGTTGTTTTACACGAATACTATTTACTGGGTGCTGTCAAGTTGCTCGCCTAGAAGTAATTCTAGAAGTTTCCGCTAGATACTGCCACAAATCAAGCCATAAAACCTGGATCCTTGTTTTATCCACCTACCCGGTTTTGTCCGACTCTCCCCTACAAGGCAATAACACTAAAATGCAATTACCAATTATATAGCCATTGAAATCACGAAATTTCTAGCAAAGAAACATGATAAAATTACAGAGCAACTGTCTAAATTTGCATTGAACTGTCTAAATAAACAATTTGGAAAAAGCATAACACACATGAAAACACAATTTCATCAGTTACCATCTATAGTCGGAAAAAATATCCAAATGCATTTATGCAGCCCTGTACAGGATCTATAGATTTGTATATATACTACATAGTATGCTGACGTTTAACTCAATTAGAAAACGCATAGCACAGGTGAAAATTCCTCTTCATCAATTTTCGCCAATAAAGGAAATGTACTCGAGATCGTTTGTGCAGCCCTGTATATGATCTATAGTATATATACACACCAAGTAATATGCTAACAATTAGTTAAATTTAAAAACTCGTGCCACAACTAAAAATGCACTTCCAGAAATTATTGTTCATAGATAGTACAGTAACCGATTTATTTTGTGTGTGCCTGTACATGAATGATGAATGTATGTACACTAAACATCTTGTAGTGTACCTCAGTGATATGTATCAATTTCAATATATTTGAAATAGTGTCACGGCAATAAAATGCACTGCGAACGATTTTTATCCATAGACCATAATGTAACGGAATTCTTTTGCGTGTCCTTGTAAGCAAAATATAAATGCTACACACTGCAATTTCATTACCAAACATTCCATATTAAATCTCAATAAACATTCCATATTAAACATCAATAACATAAATCAATTACATGGCAATCCGAGTACATTTACGTGAGTTACAGAACGGACAGACAGGCAAACAGACAGACGGTAAACAGGCAGTCAAACCGAATTTATAAACACTTTTCAACTTATTTGGAAAATGTTAATAACGAGTATTTAAGGTATTTTTTAAAACTGTGTTTCTGCAATCATAATTCTTTTCAAGTTTTCTAAGTAATGTAACATTAAAAATAATGCTATCGGAAAAATAATATACTGATCTCTCACATATACGACTTTTAAGAGACCTAAGGAAAAGAGCCTTACAACAGAGACAGTCATAAAAGAAATTACCCTATTAAATTATGTCAATTTATCTTCATAAATGCAATAATATTAGCATGTACTAAAATCAAAAATTCTTTAAAAAGTACCTTCAACTTTAAAGGAAATTTATGGAACAAAAACAATAGTTAATTTAAACATTTCTTAGAAATATTAATTTACTATGAATGTTTTTATGTCTCAAATTTACATTTAAATATTTTGTTTTCAAAAATGTAGTAATATTTTTTTTTTTTTTGGGGGGGGGGGATGCATAAACATCTCTATCTACAGATGTTGATAATTATTAAAATTTACTATTACTATTGTTTAATAAAAATTTTTAGGTGCGTTCGTAATTATATAAATACGTAACACCTATAGTTGACGTCTAGTCCGTCCGCCTGACCGCATATAACAGCGCAAAAACAACCCAACCGATTTGTTTGAAATTTAATATATATAATCGTTACAGAAATTTGTTGAGTCAATTCAAATTTTATGAAAATCGAATGAAAACTTAAAAAGATATTAATAAAACTTTTCTTCATTCTATTAAATCCTACCATACGTAATTAATTCAATGATATCCCATGATAGGTAATGATTCTAAGTTGGCATGGTGATTACGGCCTATTTAAAATGGAGTCATATTATTTCCGTATTACTGAATTTAAAAACCGAATTTGTGTACTAAAATTGTTCAATTATAGCAATCCTATAATCTACCGACAGTTTTTTTGTATAGATGTTTCCGGAGAAATAGATATAAATGGATAAATATGGATTTCAAGTTACAAAATTTTCAAAGCTAGGCTTCAGTTTCCCATTGGAATTTTTAGTAAATATCAACAAAAGATAAAATGTTACCAGCTTAAAATATGTTCATTTTATTACGGAAATTAATCATATCATTATAACAGACAGTATAAATCTTTTTTTTTTCAGTGAAATAATAACGGTGATTTTTTTTGTCTTGCATTGGATATTTGGGTATTGTATAATTTTTATGTGACAGAACCGTAATCAGTTGATTGTAAAAGTGTATTGAAACTTAATTTCATAAAATAAAAAAATCTGCACATAAAATAAATTTTGTTTTCATGCATTTTTGCATAAGAGTGCAATGGTTATTTCACCAAGATCTGAATATTTAAAAAACTAGTTATAGTGCGAACGCGCCTCATTTGTCACATTTGAAGTATAATTTCCAACTTGTTTATTATACACATACGTGCCAACCTCTCATTAATATTCCGTAATATGCGGGTTAATTTGACCCAGGTTTAACACGTTTCGCATCAGAAATTTTTTTAAGAAATGAATTTAAATAAATTCCACGTAGAAACCTGAAATTGAATAACAAAGATTCATCCAATAATTTTTCTGGTTTTAAGCGTTGTTAAACTGGGTCAAATTAACCCGCATATTACGGAATATTAATGAGAGGTTGGAACCTATGAATACACAACAAACCATTCTTTATTACTGATATAAGTAAAAAATAAATAAGATTCAGAAATATAATAAAATTTAAATTAGAGAAAGCTCAGACAGAGGCCAAAATGACTTTTAAGAAATTCAAATTATCCTCTTATAAGTAGGAAAAACGTCGCATATCTAACAAGAAAGGTCTCCTTAAAGTGCATACTCCAGAATATTTTGAAAGAAAAAAAATGCTAATGGAACTAATTACTCATAAAGGATCAGTCAAATTTAACTGCGGAATCCAAGTAGAAAATCTGTTAAAAATAATTTCCAGTATTTGGCGAGAAAATACCTTTTCCTCGCTAAATGCAAGCGATATTTGAAAATTCCTGGTTAAAATAGTGTTTAAATGCGTAATACTTTATGAATTTAAACTTAAACGATTAAATAGTTTATTATATTTTCTATAAGCTTATATAATATATATACAAGTTGTGTGTTGCTGAAGTTATTTAATTTTACTCGGTTTCGCTGGTTGGATAAGTTTTAGGTGTATTTTAACAGCAACTGCCCGATTAAGAACTCTCTCATTATACATTTTGATATTGATTAACTCCTTGTTGTCTCCAACACTAGCAATATTAAAGTCAAATTTGCAGCGCTCAAAATCGGGCATTAATTTTCTGTTTGAAGCAGTTTTAATCAATTAAAATTTTGTTCTTAACCATAGAATACGATCGTTAATTGTTTTTTATACTGGGTGATTACAAATGAATATCCCAAATTTGAAGGGCTTTATTAACAAAAGTGTAGAAGATACACGCATTTCTGAAAAAGATATAAAAAAAAGAAGATTGTGAAATTACTAATAGCAAAAATTCATAAATGTTCAATGTGACCACCACCAGAAACACGAATGACATCTATTCTGTAAGAGAATTCGTCCCACACGGTTATCAGCATATCGAGTGTTACAGTTTCAATAGCTATCCTCGTTTTCAATTCAGCAATGTCAGCTGGTAGAAGAGGAAAAAACTCTTTATCTTTTATGTATCCCTAAAGAAAACTAGTCGGATGTGTCAATTCCAAAACTCTCTTCTATCTCACACAGGTTTCGCATACACTAAAAAGAATCAGTAACAATTTATATCAAGGTCTAACTGAATCTCAAGTTTAATTAATTTCGGTGCATTATTTCTTGAGATAGGACTATCGCTAAAATCGTGTAAATCCTGCAAAATGCTGCACAGCAGCGCCACCTGCTGGGCAATTTTTACCAAAAACAAATCAGCACCAATTTATATCAGAGACTAACTGAATATAAAGTTTTATTAAATTCCGAGCGTTAGTTCTTGAGATAGAGCTATTGCAGAAATCGCGAAAAATGCTGCGTAGCAGCGCCACTTGCTGGGCGATTTTTACCAAAAACTAATCAGCACCAATTTATATCAGAGACTAACTGAATATAAAGTTTTATTAAATTCCGAGCGTTAATTCTTGAGATAGAGCTATTGCAGAAATCGCGAAAAATGCTGCGTAGCAGCGCCACTTGCTGGGCGATTTTTACCAAAAACTAATCAGCACCAATTTATATCAGAGACTAACTGAATATAAAGTTTTATTAAATTCCGAGCGTTAGTTCTTGAGATAGAGCTATTGCAGAAATCGCGAAAAATGCTGCGTAGCAGCGCCACTTGCTGGGCGATTTTTACCAAAAACTAATCAGCACCAATTTATATCAGAGACTAACTGAATATAAAGTTTTATTAAATTCCGAGCGTTAGTTCTTGAGATAGAGCTATTGCAGAAATCGCGAAAAATGCTGCGTAGCAGCGCCACTTGCTGGGCGATTTTTACCAAAAACTAATCAGCACCAATTTATATCAGGGACTAACTGAATATAAAGTTTTATTAAATTCCGAGCATTAGTTCTTGAGATAGAGCGCCCACAAAATTTTTGTCACATACAGACAGACAGAGTCACAGACAGACATTTTCTAAAAATATTCAAATCATGTTCAAGACCTTCTAAAACGTATAAATCCGTCGAAAACCGGTAGTCGAAAATTTTCCTGAATCCATTACTTTCTTCTTGTAAAGATAGAAGAAAGTAAAAAAAATCGTACGAAGTTTAGTCAAGGCTTCGTGGGGACCACAGATGAAGAGCAGCGTCAAAATATTTTTTGCGACCAATCCACCGATGCGGCAGTCGGTCGTTCAAAAATTCCGTACAGAAAGGTGCCAATGAGGTGCACCATCCTGTTTGATGAACGTGCAACGGAACATGCCGGTTCACTTTCAACTCGCTGCTCGTTGCGCCATCTCTCGCCAAAAATTTGAACTTTTACATTTATGAAACTTCATCATTCACTTCGATTTGTGAAATGGAACACTACCTTTTATTGTTAAGAAGATATAGCCCTTGAAAGTTGTGATATTCATTTATAATCACCCTGTATATATATATTTCCAATTGTTTTCTGGTAATAATTCAGTACACCTGGGTGATTCTACTGATCTTAGCATATATGCCAGTAGAATTATGAAATACTGAATTATTTTTTAAAACACATGTGGGTACATCCAGGCTGATGATTATATCTACATGTGTTTTTTCATATCCAATTCTGATTTAATTCTCTTATTGTCCAATTTTCCATTGGATATGGTTCATATTTCATTTCTTAATCCATTTGTATTCACTTGATAGCAACTCCAAATTAGTATTATTATTAATTTTTTTTCTCTCTTTTAACAAAAAAAAAAAAAAAAAAAAAAATTCTTCATGTTTTCAGTATTTTTGGCCAATTACCATTGAAGCACAAGCTATGGTAATATTATGATTGCACTTGTTAATCTATTAGCTAAGTGGTATTCCGTCTACACATTATCATTAATTATCTCTTTGGAGATTTAAGTTGAATCATACAAGAACTTGATATGTTTTTTGAAATTCATAGATATTATAATTATATATATATATATATATATATATAATGGGAAAACCGTAGTTATAAAAGCGTATTTACTTAAGCTAAATTTACTTAAACTATTTCAGTATGAAGAGTAAAACAAGTGTTTCCTAAAATATTTATCATAAAAGCGTATTTATTTTATTTCATTGTGTCGACAACCAATGATAAATTGCCAAAAACACGAAATGTTCATATTTTTTTTACAGACGTTTTATTGAGATTCCGCAGCAATTTTTTTTATAAACTCATATATCCTCATGAGAATAATATTCTGATTTTTTTTTCAAAATTTTCTGAGTATGCGCTTATGGAGACATTCCTTGTAAGAACAGTTTTATATTATATTTGACAGAAACAGCTGGCGACTATTTTTTAATTCTAACTCTCACACCTTTCTCAAAACAAAAAACTTTTACATTGCCAAACAGCAAAACAGTGGATTGTTTCAAGGGGATACTGAGTTGCAAGCAACTCCACTCCCTGTCTATGAGTAATTGTATAGCACATCTTAAAGGAGCCATGTAAAAAAAGTATAAAAAAGTGCAAAAATACAATAAAAATAGTAAAAGAAGCTATTGGATACGTTAGTTTCTTGTATGAGATTATTAATTTACAAATATTTTTCAAAGACAATATTTTACAAAAATGTTATTAAAATGTTAGATATGTTTGTTTCTAGTAGGAAATTATTAATTTCAAATATCTCTTTTGTAAAACAAACAAATATTTTTCTAAGAAAATATGTTAAAAAAATGTTAAAGTGTTTTCTTAAACCAACTTTGTGAAAACAATTTTATTTATAAACTATTTAATTATCAAAATATTTTTGTGTTTAAAACAGATTTTTTTAAATATATATACTATAATTATCTGATATGTAACAGTAATCATATTTAAACTGCAATATCGGAAAAGGTATCATGCAGAATATGTCTAGTCACTATCCTTGAATTTGTGGAAATAAATTTGCTGGAGTCAAATGAATCTGTAAACGGAATAACTGTTTAAAGTTTTAAACTGGCCAAAAAAAAAAAAAAAAAAAAAAAAAAATGTTATATTGTCCTCTTTACTTATACACCTTTAATTTATACTACTCTCCCGATCCCTCTCCTTCCCAACACTGCTGTATGCAGGGTTGCCACTAGCAGCTATTTGTAAATTCTATTCGCACCACTATTTTAAAAACATATATTTTGAAGTTGATTTCTCTTGCGTAGGATGACAAAGTGTAACTATATATTGTTATGCCTCGTCATCCTGCGCAAGAAACACCGTCCCCTGAATACTAGGCCTGCGCGCTAATAAAAATGGCGGCTGTCGCAGGCGGCCATTTTTTTCAGCGTGTGAACGGTCCCTCGAACTTCAACACCAATAATTTTTAAAAGTTTTCTTCGCCTAGTTTTTCCATAAATCAAATAAGTCCAAGAAAACTTTTAGATATTATTGGTGTTGAAGTTCGAGGGACCGTTCACACGCTGAAAAAAATGGCCGCCTGCGACAGCCGCCATCTTTGTCAGCGCGCAGGCTTGTTATTCAGGGGGCGTTGGCATGAAAAATCAACTTCAAAATATATGTTTTTAAAATAGTGGTGCGAATATAATTTAAAAATAGCTGCTAGTGTTAGCCTTGCATAAATCAGTGTTGGGAGGCAGAGATTTCGGGATACACTATATTGCCAATGAAGATTGGTCACTTGCGATTTTAGACGTTTTGTTAAATATCTGGAAAGATACATGAGGAATTATCCTGAAACTTCAGGAGTGTAAACAACATGATAGATGTCATATATTTCCGCGAAGATTTTTTTCCGAAACCCCATAAGGGGCCGTCAACAAATTGAAGAAAAACGAATATCTTTTGGATAACCCTGTAAAAACTAATATTACAAAAGCATTCAAACTGTAGATTATGATTAAGTGGCTTATTTTAATAATTTGGGTTCATTTTTATAAAGATAGCGTGTATACTCGAAGAGAAATTTAGGTTTTTATAAAAATAGTCCCAAATTTTACCAAGTTTTTTGCTTATAATTTGCAGAGTTTTTAATATAAAAACAAGTTATTTTCAGAAAGTATGACAAACAAAATTGTACACAATACCCTGCAATCAGAATTAAAAAATAATAAAAATTGTATGAAAAATGAGCAGGTTTACTAAATATTGTTTCACTGAGCATGCGCGAAATCAATCAAAATATACTGTGCATAATATATTAGCTAAATGTATAGACCAACTTTATGAAAGTCTCAACAACATAGCTTGAAAATTCTGAGAGTAATCGTCGATAGAATACGCTCGAAATTAGCTGTTCCCAAAAGGAAGCAAAAAGATGAGGGGTTGTGTCAAATATAGAATGAGAAACACTTCATTCTTATTATGTCAACTTTCATAAGCTAGTATATTTGGATACAACCCCTCATCTTTTTGCTTCCTTTTGGGAACAGCGATTTTCGAGCTTATTCTATCGACGATTACTATCAGAATTTTCAAGCTATGTTTTTGAGACTTTCATAAAAGTTGGTCTATACATTTAGTTAATATATTATGCCCAGTATATTTTGATTGAATTCGCGCATGCGCAGTGAAACAATATTTAGTAAACCTGCTCCTTTTTCCCACAATTTTTATTATTTTTTAATTCTGATTGCAGGGTATTATGTACAATTTTGTTTGTCATATTTTCTGAAAATAACTTGCTTTTATATTAAAAACTCTGCAAATTATAAGCAAAAAACTTGGTAAAATTTGGGACTGTTTTTATAAAAACCTGAATTTCTCTTCGAGTATACATGCTATCTTCATAAAAATGAACCCAAATTATTACATTAAGCCACTTAATCATAATCTACAGTTTGAATGCTTTTGCAATATTAGTTTTTACAGGGTTATCCAAAAGATATTCGTTTTTCTTCAATTTGTTGACGGCCCCTTATGGGGTTTCGGGAAAAAATCTTCACGGAAATATATGACGTCTATCATGTTGTTTACACTCCTGAAGTTTCAGGATAATTCCTCATGTATCTTTCCAGATATTTAACAAAACGTCTGAAATCGCAAGTGACCAATCTTCATTGGCAATATAGTGTAGTAGTATAAATTAAAGGTGTAAAAGTAAAGAGGTCAGTATAATGATTTATTTTATTTTTATTTATTTATTTATTTATTGGCCAGTTCAAAGCTTCAATCAGATATTCCGTTTACAGATTCATTTGACTCCGGCAGATTTATTCTACAATTTCAAGGATAGTGACTAGACATATTCTGCAATGATACCTTTTCCGATATTGCAGGTTTAAATATGATTATTGTTACATATCAGATAATTATAAAAAAAATATGTTTTAAACAGAAAAATATTTTTATAATTAAATAGTTTATAAATAAATTTTATTTACAAAATTGGTTTCAGAAAACACTTTAATAACATTTTTGTAAGATATTTTCTTAGAAAAATATTTGTTTCTTTTTCAAAAGAAATATTTCTATTTTAATAATTTCCTACTAGAAACAAATATATCTAACACTTTAATAACATTTTTGTAAAATATTGTCTTTGAAAAAAAAATTTTTTTTTCAACAGAAATATTTGTAAATTAATAATCTCCTACTAGAAACTAACATATCTAACACTTTAGAAATATTTTTGCAAAATATAAATTTATAAATAAATCTTAGAAAAGTATTTGTTTCTTTTTCAAAAGAAATAATTATAAATTGCTATTTTTCAAATAGTATTTAATTTCTAATAGTATCTAATTTTCTAATATTTTCTCATAAAAATATTTGTTTCTTTTTTAAAAGAAATATTTGTAGATTAATAATTTCTTCCTAGAAACTAACATATCAATAATACCTTTGTAACACTTTAATAATACTTTTGTAAAATATGTTCTTAGAAAAGTATTTATTTCTTTTTCAAAAAAAAAAAATGAAAATAATAATTTCCTACTAGAAACTACATATCTAACTCATTAATAACATTTTTGTAAAATATTTTCTTAGAAAAATATTTGCTTCTTTTTCAAAAGAAATATGGTGATATGAATAAAGTTTTCTAATTTATTTATATGTCGCTAGTTCTCTGTGCTTTTTCTACTAGTATTTTATGTACTATCAATACTTTTAACCGCTTGATTGCCTTTCGTTTTCTTCATCGTTATTTAAAAGTGCAACTTTATATTGCGTCCATGGATTTATTTGATTACGAGTTTTGTCAACTATTTCCAGTATTTTTTTTTTCGTTTTTCGTTTTGTAAGTCTTTTACTGTTGTCACGAATAAAATAAGAACAATTCTTTTTTATTTTAAACGTCAAAAAGGCCCTATAAGTAAATCTTTTTGTGAATAAAATTGTTTTAAATATTTTTGTAATACAATTTTTAATAATTCAGAAGCCTAATTAAACATAATTAAGCAGACTATACAGATTAAATGTAAAGCATATTAAAGCATAATTAATAATAATAATTACAGTTAAGCATACAAAAGAAAGTATATTAAAAATAGTCTCTATTACAATATTTTTTTAAAGAAAATTAATTGTTTCGATGTTTACAAAATAATTATGCTTTAAAAATGTTGTTATTAGGAATATAGCATCGTTAAGCACAATTTCTTTTTCGTCGGTAAAATAAAAATGTTCTTATTGTGTATATTTATGGCACGGTAAAAATGTCTGAAAAAATGATTTATAACAAGTTGTGTACAGTGGTTAAAAATTTTTGGCCGATCTATTTCCCGAATTTTTTTTTTTTGTTTGTTTGTTTAGTTGCTACAGGTATATTAAAAAGAAACACTTTCGTAAAAAATACTACCTATTACATTCGCTCCTAAGTTGGAATTTTTGAAAAGTTTTTGCAGATCTATGCCGATTATGACTCACAGAACCCAAAACCACCCCCAGCTCTATCTATCTATCTATCTATGTCACTTTTTTATGGACACAATAACTTCAATAATTCTGCACAAATCTCTTCCAAACTAATACATAAAGTCAAGGGGCATAAAATTTCGGTCAAGTTCGTTAAGGGGCAAAATCGAACCAAGAGGGGGGGGGGGCTTTTGTGAAAACAGAAAAAAACAATAAATTCTTAATTATGATACGTATCGAATCCGTTTAAAGTTATTATTACTTCTAGGAAAATGGCCGAAAATTTATGTATGACAGATTTTGATATCATAAAAAATGGCCCCAGGGGGGGGGGGGGGTTAGAAGAAAAAAATTCAAAACTTCGTCAATTTACAAGATATCAAACCCGCTTACATTTTTATAAATCCTCTTAATATTATCTAAAAGTTTTACATTGACAAGTTTTTTATAGAGCAACCCTTATAGCCAAAAAAAAAAAAAAATCCCTGCCGGTTCCGCCAGCAAACAAGTTAGATTTCGAAGTGGGCGGTCTCAACTGCGGCATCTAATCAGAAAGGTCATTTCTTCCGCAATTCCCAACAAACAGGTGCCCCACGGTCTGCGTCTTCGAAATCTACCTGTGCCTGTAGGCTGAGCCGTCAGCGACTTTTCAATAATTAGGAATTTGTTATCTTTATTTATTTTTTTTAAACTGTCTGTTTCCTTCTCAATTTTATCTTCGTCAGTTTAAAGATTCAAGTATATATTACGTCTATAGATTTACTGGACTCCGACGTTAGGTGCATACTGATTTATAAAACTTCCTAGGTATGGAGCAGAAATTTTATGCATGCTATATTGTAAAAACTTTGCTCAATTTTGAGATTTATCATTTGTTTATGTTTCAAGTAACGTAAAGATAAAACTCCCTTCTTTCAAACTCATAGACTGTTTTGATTTTTAAGAATTTTTAAGTGATTTTATTTCTTTTTTAGCTGTTCGAAACTTAGGTGAAAAATGTTTATGACTTCGGCTTGTCTGTTTATCTGTCCGTCTATCCGTGGTCTAACGCGCGTAAACATACTTGGATTGGCATGCAATTTGTATATGTTAATAAGGTTCATATAGAATGTTTGCTATTATAGTTCGTTTACATTTACAGGAACACACAAAAGAGTTACGTTACATTAAGGTCTATGGGGAAAAAATCGTTTGTATACAAAATTTTATTCAGATTGCTTAACTAAATATTTCACGAGCAGGGAAGACCAAGCTGTGCTCGGTCAAAATTAGCTTTGAGTTCAACTCGATATATTTTTCTCTCTGTATTATTCTTATAACGCCTTTTATTTTATAAAAATAGCTTGACCCATATACAAAATTACCCACAAATCAAATGTTCTCGAACATGCGACCAATCCCAATTGTCTTCTCCTTCCCGAAACCCGTAGGATATAAAATTTAGTCAAAATAGTCTGAGCCGTTTTTTAAATAAAATTAGTTTGACCCACAGTGACCTAAAATGTCCCACTAATCGGGTTTTCTCGAGCATGTGACCTAGCCAAATGATTTTCTCGTGCCCCAAAACCATAGGATACAAAATTTAGTTCAAGCCCTCTGAGCCGTTTTTAAAACTTTCCAACCTAGTTGAAAAGTGTTTATGACTTCGGTTTGTCTGCCGTATGACCATATGACCGTCTGGCCGTCTGCCGTCTGCCGTCTATTCGTGCTCTAACTCCCGTAAATATGCTCGGATTGCCCTGCAATTTTTATATGTTATTGTCGTCATCTATAGCATGTTCCCTATTTCAACTGAAGTGTGTAGCGCTTATATTTTTTTTACAGGGACACTCAAAAGAATTCCGTTACATTACGGTCTATGGGGAAAAATCAATTGCGGTTTATTTTAATGATCTTACACAATTTCAAACACATTGTAATTGATATATATCACTAAGGTGCATTAAAAGAAGCTTACTGATATGGTGTGAATAACACTAATAGTTCCTTTACAGGGACACCCAAAATAATTCCTTACATTACGGTCAATGGAGGAAAATTATTTGCGGTTTATTTTAATAATGTCACGCTGTTTCAAATACATTGTAATTGATATGTATCACTAAGGTGTATTACAAGAAGCTTAATATGGAATAGGGTGTACATAGCACTTATAGTTACTTTAGAGGGACAGTCAAAAGAATTCCGTTTCATTACATTTATGGAGAAAAATCGTTTGCGGTTCAATTAAATAATATTTCACTATTTTAAACGCATTGAAATTTATATATATCACTAAGGTGCATTACAAGAGGCTTACTACAGAATATTGTGTGTATAGCAGTCATCGTTCATTTACAGGGACACACAAAAGAATTCTCTACTGTCTGTTAACAAAAATTCCTGGAAGTGCGTTTTAAGTTGCTGAACGCGACTTAAAATTTATCTCACTTTTTGTCTATTACTTGGTGTGTATAAATTCTGTAGATCATATACAGGGCAGCACAAAAGTTCGCGAACACATTTCCGTTTATTGACAGAAACTCCAAAAGGAGAATTTTAAACTGTGCTACGCGTTTCCTAACTAAACTAAAATGTAGCATCCTATGTAGTATATATACAAAGCTATAGATCATATACAGGGCTGAATAAAAGTATTCGGATATTTTTCCGAATATTGTATATGTTGGAAATTCCTGAAATTACGTTTTTAAATATGTTATGCGTTTTCCAAATTGTTTACTTAGATGTTATGTTTCAGCTTATTAAACGGTTAGGATTTGTAAAATTACTTTGGAAGCGTTGGAAAGTGTTACATAATCTATGCTTGACGCATGATTTTTCGTTCTTGTTAAGATTAAAATAGCTTAACCCATAATAACCCTTGACCCAAAGGACCCACTAATCGAATTTTTTCGAACATGTGACCTAGCCCGATGATTTTCTCGTGCCCGAAACTCGTAGGATACAAAATTTAATCAAAATCGTTAGAGCCGTTTTTTAGATAAAATTAACTTGACTCGCGTTGAGCCAAAAATGACCCACTAATCAAAAGTTCTTGAACATGTGACCCTGCCCAATAGTCTTCTCGTGCCCGAAAATTGTATGATACAAAATTTAGTCAAAATCTTTTGAACCGTTTTTTAGATACATTTAGCTTGACCCTTACCCATGGTGACCCAACATGACCATCTAATCGAATTTTCTCGAACATGTGACCTAGCCGGTTTTTCCGGTACCCCAAAACGGTACGATACAAAGTTTTGTCAAAATCGACAGAGCTGTTTTTAAAATAAAATTTGCATATAAGGTAAAGCTAGGAGAGTCTGCGCCACAATTCAGCAGAATAATAAAAATACATATAAATATTAATTTTTTGCTAAACTATGCATGAATAATTTTGACTTCGTTTGTTTTTTATGCATTTCCATTGTTATTTTGTTGTTATGCTGTAATTTAATAGAACAGTTGTAATAAAACCAAGAAAGCTATTTTGCGCAATCTGTCCTTACAGGGTTGGTGTGATTGCGCACATGGGTAGGAGAGATATTTATTAATAATAACTACAATTTAATTGTTAACAATAATAATTACACTTAAATGGTATTGTTGTAAGGCTTTTGTGAATAAATATTATTGTATTAGGAGTGAATATTTCAATCTAATGATACAATTCCAGACATTCAGGTCAACCATCCTCATTGCCCAGTATTTTTTAACAAATTAATTTATTGCCAAATTTAGTTTCGATAATTATGTGTTTTACAAAAATTATTTCAAAATTGATTTATTCATATGTTTTACATATAATTTGTAATATATGCAAATTTACCATTAAGCTGCGTAATCTCTCCTAGCATGGAAACTAATGAGAACAATGCGCCGTCTCTCCTAAGTAGCAGATGCGCAAACTCTCCCATTTCGGTAGGGGAGATTGTTCGGCATCTGTATATTTAAAACGCTAAGCGATTTCTTTCGACAATCCGTTAGAACAAACTACTGCATCAAATTACACCATTCTTTTTTGAAATGAAAGATATTAGAACACAGATTTGTTATCGTGCATTCGTTTGTTCAAAAATTTAATTAATTAGCTGTAATTTTCAATTAAACATTTACTTCTGCTTATGACGTCATAAAGTTGACAACTCCCACTTTTGAGGGCATAGAGTTTTTTCCCTGAACCCTGTGGTTCGCCAATCTTTTGACATTAACTAATATCAACTAGGTAATATTTTAACATTGTAGTATAAAATCTTTAAAAAAAAAAAACTTAATTAGCTAGAATATAATCATAATAAAATATCTAAACGTAAACATATCAAGATGAATAACAAATCTCACGTAAAATGTTGCAATTTAAATGATTCCAATTGAAACAAGATTTGGAGAGTTATCCTTGACTCCCAGCTAACATAAAAGTACCTATTTTATTTTATTTATTTACACACATATTCAAATTTATTATAAAACACCAGGTTGCCATACAAAGCAAAAATCGTCATTTAGGTGCCAAAAAATAACCCAGGTGCGTCTGCGATATCTGTACTGATTTAATCAAAATTATTTTGGTTGCACCGCATATTGCAAAATTAATTAAATCCATGATTTTTGTTTCTTTCTCAGATTAAAAATAAAAAAATTGGTACTTCTCTATTATCCCGTCGACCACTTTTCATAAAAAAAAACTATCGCCAAACTGTAACGCCAAATAAACGGGAGAACGTTGTCATTGGAATATCAAAATAAATAAATAAATAAAATACATGAATTTAAGGACACAATTGTTATTTTAATTAATGAAATAACTAATAAATCAGTAAAACATAATGAAAAATAGACGCAAATATCGAATTAAAAACCACTTGATGACGTAACAAACACGTATAATGCTTCTGACATCAAGTAAATAGAACTGTATTTTTGGCGTTTAATTTTACAGTTTGGCGATAATTTTTTGTTACGAAGAGTGGTCGATCGGATAATAGAAAAGTACCAGAAAATTTAATGTTTAACGAAATTCAATTATTTGATCGATCGCAAATTTTGGTTCTTTTACGTTATACCGACACCATGCCATACATGTAAATATATGCTTGGCGACAATGGTGTCCGTAAAATGGAAAAGTACTCAATTTTTTCTTAGTTCGGGCTATACCAAAAACAAACATTTTACAGGTAACAAAAAAATCGCCGAAAATGGCTGCTTTATCAGCTGTTATGACAGCTAAGTTGGATAAAATCTAATAACCTGAATTTTACAACGTTTATGCGAAACACCACAGAGAACTCACGCTATTTTTATATAAGTAGGGTATATTTAAACGAATAAGAGAACTAACAACCTTCAATAATATAATGCATGAAAAAGTAAACAACTAAGTGATTCAGCAAATCATAAAAATATGTATTTCTTAATATAACTATAAAATACAGAAAAATATTCTGGTACCATAAAAAATATTCATTATCCCGTCGAAATTCCGTGCATTATCCCGTCGTCCGATTAAGAAAAAAAAAACTATATGCAAATTAGGTACTTTTCGGTTAGCCGGCGCCAATAAAGTATATATATATATATATATATATATATATACATAATAACAAACTCCAATGGAAAATTACTTGCAGAATCATTATCACAAAAGCCAACCAAAATCTATAAACCACATAAATTCAATACTAGAAAAACAAAACTATATACATTATATATATTTGTATCTATGTATGTATATACTATATATACATATATATATATATATATATATATATTATCCTTCTATATATATATATATATATATATATATACTTCATTCTCGCCCTGCTAACCGAAAAGTACCTCAAATAATTCGCCAAACTGTAGCGCCCAATAAACAAACGGAAGAATGTTGCCATTAAATCTCAAAAAAAGAATAATAATAATAATAATAATAATAATAATTAAGAAAAGCCCCATTTACTAAAGTATCATTTATCAGTAACTTTTAACAATAAAATTTACAATATATTATTGAAAACAGAATCAAAAATTATCTTGGATATTTATTTATTTACATTATTTCTCTTAATTATGGAAAAGGAATAATCATCCTGATTATGTAAAGGAATGAAGAAACCATACAAATAAATTACACTTGAAAACATTAAAAATCTCCTTTTTCTGTAGATTGATTTATTATTGTAAAAAAAATTCTTCATCTTTACATAAAAATTGATTAGCTTAAAACAATAGATGCGTTTCAGAAGATATGGATTTAAAACGAACAATGATTAAAGAGGACATTTTAAAAATTTTGATCAAAACATTTTAAAACTCTTTTTTTAACGTTGAATTTCGACGGTGCGTTTGGGGAGAAGCAATGCACATGCGCATAGGAGCTCATTCGGTTGCATTATCACAGGGGGGGGGGGGAATGTGTGCCTTATTTAATATGTTCTTTTATTGACTTAATATGAGATGAACGTAGGGATATGCAATTTGTATGATACTTCATAGGTTCAGGAAATTTTCTTTCTTGCCGTGGGGAATAGGGCGGTAATGTCAAACTGATTTCCATTTTGTTTACGGATTGTTTGTTTGGAGTTTGCATCGGAAATAATAACGTAATTCATTGGGGGAAAATTTTTTAAATAAAATATTTGAAAGATTGTTTCATAAGCACCCCTACTTATGTAATAAAGAAGCTTATTTTACTAATATTGCTATTGTAATTTTTTCCGTCAAGTTTTGACGGGTACCATCTAGTTTTATTTAAGTATGGCAGCTTCTAAAACGAATCAGTGGTGTTCGCACCATTAGTCTAGGTTCGTAGCTTATGATAAATCGTTTAAGTTTAAAATATTTTGTAATACGGACACTGTATAGAAATTCTGACGAATAGTTATAAAAATTCAAGTAGTTACTTTCGGAAAAGAAAACAAAATACAATGCTTTATCCTAGACGCTCGGAACAATCGACGTCATTCAAGTAGACACTGTACTACTGCTGTTGTACAACTACCTTGAGTCTCTGCGCACGGACTCTTCTCCTTCCCCTCGAACCTCTTTGTGCGCAATCTCTCCGACTGCGCCATCTCTCCTGGCTTTACCTTATCTTTATACGCATACAAGTTTTGCTCACATTAGAATATATGATTTCTTTGTATGAAAAAATAAGATTCAGTTAATGTTAGAATTTGCTTTATAATTTATGTCTGATGCATGTTTTTTTGTTATTGTTTCTTCTTTCTGTGTGCGTATGCTTGTTATAAAAACACTTTAATCAAACTTTTTGTTATACATTGATTAAATTTGTAATATATTGATTTATTTGTACAAAATATTTATGCATTAAAATGATGCTCTCAGCAATGTAACACAATTAAGCACACTTTTATTTTTCATTAGTTGAAACGTTCCACTCTGTAAATTGGTTTATTGCTCTAAAAGTTCTTCCAGTATGTCTTATGATACTTTTCTCAGTGAGTGTAGAAGAATATACTTTCTGAGCGATATATTTTTCGATGCTCTCTAAATTTTGGAATTTCGCTTTTCCTGTTTTTAGAAATAAAGGACCAATATCAAAGTAAATACCAAAGTTATTGAGCACATTTCATGTTTAAAAAAAGAACAAAATGATGTTATTTTTCACGAGTATTATTTTCGAAATCGTGGAAAACTTGAACGAGTTTATTGTATATTTTCGTTCATGGTTATATTATATTTTCGTTTAATAAGAAACATTTGTTTCTTTTTACAGTGTACATTTACCGTTTTATTAAAAAAAGCAATATTTGAGAAATGTTTATTTCATAACATATATTTTTAGGGTTTCGTTCATCTCACGAAATTCTATTCGTCCCTCTACGTTGTCTGTCCGTCACAGAGCCGGTTTTCAGAAACTATATAACTTACAGACATGAATGTTTGTGTACTTATAGCTGAATACCTACTATGAAGCTCAAAAACATAAAATTTTGAAAAAATGGTATTATTTTAATTTAGAGAGATAAAAAAACAAAAATCTAATATCCTTTTCCTATTAAATTTAAATATATTATAGCAGTTGCCAACAGTTAAAAATCCACAATAAAATTCTGTCTACAATAATTAATTTTCTATAGAAAGATTTCCACGTGAAAAAATTAAAATGAAATAAAAAGTTTCACCAATTGAAAAAAAAGATTAGTATGACGTCATATTGGTAATAAAACGGAAATTTTCAAACATTTCTCAATAATACAAGGAGTATGAGTATGTGTAAGTATAGAAAGCAGGTTAATATGATGTCATTAGAGAATTAAAAAGATAATTAATCTGACGTCATATTGGATGTTTAACAGACTTTTTGAAATGTTTGAAAATAATACAAAGAGAATATCAGTATGAGTAATGGAGAAAGCAAGTAGATATGACGTCAGCAAGTGATTATAATGTCATATGAGTTTAAGGAACGTATTGAATCATGATAAAATCTAGATTATGGAAATATTGGCATATTTTAACATTTTGAAGGTCTCTACACAACATATTTAATTTTGAAATTGATTTTTTTTTAATATCGTTTTTAGTCCACATGACAGATGTTATTATAACAAAGTATAATAGTGAGTATTTTTTTTTTGATAATTAAATTTATTTGGATTTATTTTAAGAAAGGATAAAGTATTTTGAAAGGAATATTAAACGAAACACTTTGTGCGATCTTCGATCACACTTACCCACTTGTTTTATGATTTCCTCAGTTATCTGCTTTTGAACGCACCGAAGTGCTTCGATAAAGCCTTAATCCGGGTAATTGGCGTTTCACTGAAGATAAGTAAAATACTCGGGAAATTTCAAATAACGCACTTCACAAGAAAAATTATAAAAATTTCAGAATATTTAACATTTTCTCAAAAATATAAACCTACTAAAATTTTCTTTTTTCTACCTATAAAAATTGTTCGTCTTTATTACTCCAATCACTTTTACGTTAAAACAATAAGAAATAAAACATACTAAAGCTGTTTTTTTCCATCTGGTGAAAGTTGGAATGATTCTGGATTTACTTGGCTTCCATATCTGTCAAAATGTCTTTTGAAATTTCAGAGCACTAAGGACAGTATTTTCCGCAGAATGTATTTCTGCAATGTACGTTAAATTGTTTGATATATATTTTGATGTTGTTACAAGGAAAATAAGTTTTAGGTTTTCTTTTGTGATGAATAGAAATGTTTTTACTTCCTGAATTTCATGTCATCGGTTTTCGATGGAACAATTTCAGTAACGGTAAAACAGGGTTCGTACGCTTTTACCACAGTTTTTTAATATAATTTTTCGCCTTATTTAAATGCAGAAAATTATTACAAATTCTGCAATTAAACGAGGTGTCTGCAATTTCTGCTATTTAAATACTAAATAGAAATGTTCTATTAAAAAACTGTGGTAAAAGCGTACGAATCCTGTAAAAATAAATCTTACAGCAGATAAAAAATTATGTAGATTATATGTATATACCGGGTTTCCTAAAATACACTGACTTATTTAAAAATTCAATAACTTCCAAACGGTGACAGATATTAAAAAAATTCTTGCAGGAGCGTAATGTATGATGACATGAGTTTTTATTACTGCGATTCCTGATTTTAGTTCGAATTATTAACAATAGATGGCGCTGCGAGCAATAGACATTCAATCGAGACAAAAGCAGAAATCACCTAGCATTTATGTGAAGGAAGGAGGTTCAATACATGAAGTGGGTCTCATTCACTAATAAAATCTTATTCAGAATCGGGCCCTAAGAACAAGATTGTATTAGCGAATGAGACCCACTCCATGTATTGAACCTCCTTCCTTCATATCAATCCTGTGTGATTTCCGTTTTGGAATGGATTGCACTCCTATCGCTCTCAGCGCCATCTATTTCTGGTAATTCGAACTAAAATCAGGAATCGCAGTAAAAAAAAAAAAAAAAAAAAAAAAAAAAAAACTTCTGACATCTTACATTACTTTACTGCAAGATTTTTTAAAATATCAGTCACCATTTGGAATTTATCGAATTTTAAAATCAGTCAGTTCATTTTAAGACACCGGTATGTAGATTCTATTTTTTCATTTATCAAGCATACATATTTTGAAACGTATACCACGTCTACAATTTTATTATACAAAAGCAATATTTGCGAAATTTATATTTCACGACATAACTTTCATGTTGCCCCAATTATCTGGAGAAACAAACCGAATTGCTTCTATAAAACGTTATTACTAATAATTGAGGTTTCATGGTAGATATGGAATATACTCGTGAAATTTCAAATCACGTAATCCATGAAAAATATAATTAAAATTAAGAACATTGAACATTTCCTGAAAAGTTACACTTACTATAATCTTCGTTTATCCACCTAGGAAAATCATATGTCTTTATTACTTTAATTTTTTTTACATTAAAACAATAAGAAATGAAACAGACTAAAGCTGCTTTTTTTCATCTGTTGAAAGTTGGGCTGATTGTGGATTTACTTAGCTTCCTTATCTGTCAAAATGTCTTTTGACATTTCGTAACACAACATTTTCTGCATCATGTATTTCTGCGATGTTCGTTAAATTGTTAGATATATATTTTGATGTTGATACAAGAAAAATAAGTTTTGGGTTTTCTTTTTTTGTGATCAATAGTAATGTTTTCCTTGCTGGGCATCGGTTTTTGTTGCAACAATTTTAGTAACGGTAAAAAATTTTCAAAGCAAATAAAAATAGTGTAGATTATAGGTGTATACCGGGTGAACCAAAAGTTCGTTAAAATTTTAAAAATTCATAAAAAAAAGGAAGATTTATGAAAAAGAAGAGCGGTTTGCAAGAAAGGGTTCACAAGGTAGTCGGGTTTTATTTAGCAACAAAAAAATGTTTAGTTAAAAATGTCACTGGTAGAGAGCGCTGACGACCCGAAACACAATGGACAGGATAACATCCATCCATTTATTCTTCCATTTATTCATTTATTCTTGCAATAACAACTGTTCAACATGACCTCCAGAACATTGTACGACATAACTAAGGTGATTCACAAGGCCCGTTACAGCTAAATGCAACATGTCGGAATGAATTGCAGAAACTCTCCGTTCAAATAGACCAACTTCACCAACAACGCTCGATCGGGTAATGATAACATTCTGAAAGCGAATGAGAAATTCTCGTATATCTTTTATTGCAGGATTAATTTGCATATTTCTGCTGAATCTCTCGCATGTTAGCGCCATCTACAGGTGACTTTTATATTAATTTTGTTTTTGATTTTGCTACTAAAACAAATCCGATAAACTTGTGAGCCCTTCCTTGCAAACAGTACTTCTTTATCATAATTTGTTCCCTTTTTATGATTTTTTAAAGTTTTAACGAACTTTTGGTTCACCCGGTATATAGATTCTATTTTTTCAGTTATCATGAATAAATATTTTCAATTCTTCTCAAAATCAATTTTAATTTTCGTATGCTTTATTATAATAATTATTTTCAGCGAAAGACATGTTTATACTACACATTTTGGACAGAATTCCGTATCTGAAAATGGATACAAATCTTACCGCAATGCGTTATTTTCATTTGTAGATTTTCTGTTAACTTTCCTCTAAAATCTCAGACTTATGCCCTTTCACATTAATATATATTCTTTTCTACCGTTAGTTAAACTTCTCGACATAATTTATGAATTTTGTACATTTCTCTTTGAAATACGTTTTGCTCACTAAACTTTGTTGAACTTTACATAACTTTAAATTTTATTTCGGCATTTTAAAAATGGAGTACGACAATAACACAATCCAATAAGACAATCTTACGCGTAGTATAACTTGCTTTAGTTGCATTTTTCTTTTCATCCTGCTGAAAGTTGGAATGGGTGTAAATTCATGTGACTTCTATATCCGTCGCAGTGACTTATAAAATTTCAGGACACCGAGCACAATAATTTATCCATGATGTATTTCTGCAATGCTCGTTAGACAGTTAGATATTTTTTTTTATGTTGTTACAAGGAAAATAGGTATTTGGTTTAATTTTATGATAAATACAAATGTTTTCCCTTTCCAAATTTTAAACTAACAATTTTTGTTGTAACTATGTCTGTACAAGTAGCAAAATATTTCAATAAATAGAAAGATAAATAGAAGGAATCGTTAAAAAATTTAAACATACATGTATGTCGTTTTCATCTATGAACAGGTATGTTTTATATGAGAAAATTTAACGTGGTATTTAAATGTATCTATACTATTAAAATCCGTTCGCGTATCTATGTAACCTCAAAAACTCGGAAACCACTGGGTGCCGGGCTATGGAATTTTGCACACGTGTTGCAGGTAGGTTGTCCATGAACGATTGGGGCAAAAAAATCGAAAATTTTAAATAGATTTTTGATAGATTAAATATCAATTAAAATCCATCTACAAAGAGATCTCATCAAAAATACGCTTTTCTATGTTCGGTTGGTTGATTGTATAAAATATCCGCCGAAATCATTAAAGAAATCAAGATCATTGCAATTGCGAGTCGAGTGTTTAAAATCGATGGATCAGAGATTATATGGCATGTAGAGACAATCAACTTAATTGTTAACCATTGCCAAATGCTAAAAACTTAATTTTAAAAGTTTTTATCTAATTAATGAATGATAATTAGCTGGGTTTAAGGTTTTTTTACATGACACCTCAAACAATTCTCAAACTTATGCCCTTTCACATTAATATATATTCTTTTCTACCGTTAGTTAAACTTCTCGACATAATTTATAAATTTTGTACATTTCTCTTTGAAATACGTTTTGCTCACTAAACTTTGTTGAACTTTACATAACTTTAAATTTTATTTCGGCATTTTAAAAATGGAGTGCGACAATAACACAATCCAATAAGACAATCTTACGCGTAGTATAACTTGCTTTAGTTGCATTTTTCTTTTCATCCTGCTGAAAGTTGGAATGGGTGTAAATTCATGTGACTTCTATATCCGTCGCAGTGACTTATAAAATTTCAGGACACCGAGCACAATAATTTATCCATGATGTATTTCTGCAATGCTCGTTAGACAGTTAGATATTTTTTTTGATGTTGTTACAAGGAAAATAGGTATTTGGTTTAATTTTATGATAAATACAAATGTTTTCCCTTTCCAAATTTTAAACTAACAATTTTTGTTGTAACTATGTCTGTACAAGTAGCAAAATATTTCAATAAATAAAAAGATAAATAGAAGGAATCGTTAAAAAATTTAAACATACATGTATGTCGTTTTCATCTATGAACAGGTATGTTTTATATGAGAAAATTTAACGTGGTATTTAAATGTATCTATACTATTAAAATCCGTTCGCGTATCTATGTAACCTCAAAAACTCGGAAACCACTGGGTGCCGGGCTATGGAATTTTGCACACGTGTTGCAGGTAGGTTGTCCATGAACGATTGGGGCAAAAAAATCGAAAATTTTAAATAGATTTTTGATAGATTAAATATCAATTAAAATCCATCTACAAAGAGATCTCATCAAAAATACGCTTTTCTATGTTCGGTTGGTTGATTGTATAAAATATCCGCAGAAATCATTAAAGAAATCAAGATCATTGCAATTGCGAGTCGAGTGTTTAAAATCGACGATTATTGGTATGATAGGGATTATTAATACAGACAACTTTATTTAACTGATTATTTGTTAAATTTGATGGGATGGGGAGGGGTGGGGGTAAATGACTTTTTATTAAATATCACATATATTTTACTTGCCCGCAGGCCACCTGACAATGGCTTTTTCCTTAATTGACACTCCTTATTAATAAATCCAAAGCTACTACTCTGATTTCAACAGAACTAATTATATTTAACAAATTTAATTTTTTTTTGCTTCACCCGTAACGTTTAATCGCTGTTTTATATAGATGATACCGCTATTTTAGAATAACAGTTTTCGTAAAATTTAAATTTATGTTCGTAATAAAAGTACAGAGCCCGTATTCAGTTGATGCATACCAACAGTCAAAATTAGTGATTTGTTGTTGAGCACTTGACTGCGCGCCTCCTCGGAGGTAATTATTTAATTATGCTTTTTTGTTACCTTTTTAAAAAAAAAAAATAAAGAAAAACATTTTATCATAAACATCAACAACACTTTTTATTCTATTTATCCCCTTACTCCAAAGATATCGTTTTATCGTCTGCTGCCATAACAACATGATAAATTAAATTTCATTAAAAAAAATTGCACAGTAGTAGAAAAATATTTTTTTAAATCGAATAGTTATTGAACAACTCAACACTTTAACAGGAGAGTTCATATTGCTTATTTAGATATTTTAAAATTGTTTGTTGTCATTGCGTTTTTTTTGCTAAGTTTCGTTTCATATTCGATTATTATTATGTATATTTGATATGAAATTTTTACGTAGGGGAGACCGGGGCAAGATAAAGAGCGGGACAAGACGACGAATGTCTTAATTTTTCTGTTTTCCACTAGGTGGCAGCATCAACTGGACACTACTGGCCCTCCTATCGGCCGTTCGTTAAACAATAGTATAGAGACGCTGAAATCGCCATTTTTGTGTTAGTTGTGAAGCCTTGATTGTTTACCGCTGCCACGTTATAACTTTTATGCATGTGTAAATAAGCTCTGCTACAGATACAGGTAAGATATGTCGTTTCTCTTTAATATTTATGAGTAACTTACTTTAAATACTACCTATTACCATGAAAAAAATGTCAATTAATCGCCTTCCTTCATGGCAATGAAAACGAATATTTTTTAATAGGCAGTCCGGGGCAAGATGACGAGCTCGTCATCTTGCCCAGTGTTTCGGAATTTATTAAACTAACTATGTTGTCCATTCTATTCAAATCGCTTGTTTGTCTGTGTGTTTATCTGCACGACCTTGCGCTTCTATCTCCTCTGGGGCTAAGGGGCGCATCGGATCAGGGGAGGTGTCGTTCGAAAGGGGGGACTAGAGGAAGACATTTTTGCCATCCGTTAACCCCCCCCCCCCTAGAACAGGAACGTTTAAAAAACAGAGAAAAGAAGCTCGTAAAGCTAAAAAAGGAGTAAAAAACTCAAACTAAGTTCCTATAGGCCTAAGTCTATTAAATCCAGGCCAAACAGTCCAGTTGCATCAACTTCAAAGGATGGTGTTTTCAGATGTCCTGCTGGTGACAAGGAATATATAAAAATTCTGTTATCCATCAACAGAAGAATGGATCCAGTGCTGTAAATGCCAAGAGTGGTGGCATGAGGAATGTTCCAATTATGAAAATGGCATTTTTATTTGTGACTATTGTTAGCTGCACAACTAAACACTTCAACATTATGTTACAATGCATTAAAGTTAGTTTGATACTTTGTAAGATGTAAAAACACAGTTATCATTTGTTAAACCATGTAACATATTCAAAAGATAAAATATGTTCAACCTTTTCAGTGTTGTCATCTTGCCCCAAGGCGAAAAGTCATCTTGCCCCAGTACTGGGGCAAGATGACAATTTGTTAATGTTATGCAAAATTAAATTATCCTTTATTTTTTTTATTTGAAAAATTAAATGGTTATATATTTAATACTACAAAGGAATACTCTAACAGTTCATGTAAAATTAATTTTACTATTACTTAAAAATAAATTAATAAACAACCAAAATTTTTAACATAGACATCTTGCCCGGTCTCCCCTACCACTACTTTTTACTACGGATTTTTGGTTATGTAAGTACTGATTTTTAATAGACATAACAAATTTTTATATTCAGAAACTTTAGTTTGGTTGTACTGATTTTTATTTTTAAGTTTGGTTTTAGAATTAAATTCATGAACTCTCGTGCGTAGAACGGGTTAAACAGCCTACTACAGTATCTACATTAAATTCCGTACATGTATGTACGAAAATTATTATTTGTTTGTATTTCTCCACATAGTTTTATGTTAACCCTTGTTACAGCGGAGAAGGGAGGTGGGACTCATATATGACCCATGAGTTTGAAATTTGTTTATTCGTTGCTTTGTTTTATTTGGGTTGCATGTTGATGTCTGTCGCTCTTGCACATTGAAAAGCAGAAGAAAAATGTCTTCATAAACTTTACTAAAGTACCGTTATACAAGAATGTTCCAGTTTTCCATAGTGTTAATTTTGCAAAATTATTGTCGATTTCTTTAGACAGGAAACCGTAGACCTTTAACATTACTAATTCGACAGTGGCAGAAAAATGCAGAAAAATACAAATAGATTGAATAAAAAAGGTAAGAATTCGATGGAACTAGTTGCCGAAACGTCAGTGAAGGCTTACTGTTGAGACCCGAAAAGTTTTTGGTTTCTGTCTGTCTGTCTGTCTGTTTGTCTGTCTGTCTGTTTGTCTGTCTGTCTGTTCCGCGATAACTGCCGTAAAAATGATCCGATTAGGTTGATTTTTCGTGGGTATGTTGGTGAGATACCCGGAATTAGCTGTATAGTTTTTGGTTAAATTTTGTTCATTCGTTCGAAAAATATAGAACATTTCTTTTTAAATTATAATGCTTTCCTATGGGACTGCAGACGATTTTCAAATTTAATTTTTAACTGAAATGGAAATCGCATATTTGAATAATGGATTTCAACGTAAAATTATGGATGCTGATTTTTGATATGGAGGTTTTAAATATATCCAATAATTTTGAAAAATTGACGATACATTTATTAGAATTGAGATATTAATTGTTTAAATGATTGGAAATTTTTTTGCATCTGTTCCGGAAATATAAAACTTTTATTTTTATGTTTTTTACAAATTTTAAAATGCATTTCTTTTTACTTTGCTCTTTAATTTATCAGTTGCCTAGCAACGATATTTCAAAGAAGATAAAAATAATAAAAGCAACACGCACAATTTTGTTCCAATAATTTTAATTTAAAAAGTTACAAGAATAAGAAGTTCATAAGAATTTCAGAATATCATTGCATAAACCGTGTTTAATTTAACGTTTCTAATTTCTGAAACCTCCGAAGAATTGTATATGCCTGTAAATATGTATGCAATAGAAAAAAAATTAAATTGCAGATTGTAAGATGCTAAATAATATGAAAAGTGAGATTAAAAAACAGTGACTTGAGCTGACGTTGAGGCTCCTGATCTGCAGATTTACTAGTTGCCGAAACGTCAGTGAAGGCTTACTGTTGAGACCCGAAAAGTTTTTGGTTTCTGTCTGTTTGTTTGTTTGTTTGTCTGTCTGTCTGTTCCGCGATAACTGCCGCAAAAAGGGTCTGATTACGTTGATTTTTGGTTGGTATGTTGGCGAGGTACCCGGAATTAGCTGTATAGTTTTTGGTTAAATTTGGTTCATTTGTTCGAAAAATATAGAACATTTTATTTTAAGTCATAGTGCTTTTCAATGGGAAGTCAGACGATTTTTTTTATTTTAACATTTCGCGAAAAGAAAATCACGCATTGGGATAATTGTAAATGCTAAATTATGAATATTAAATTTACGAAATGGATATCGTAATTTAATTTGATAGGTTTGAAAATTTTCCAATATATTTATTAGAATTTCTAAATTAATTGTATAAATTATTGGGAAATTTTACGCATTAATTTGAAAGATATGAAAATTTTAAATTCTCATTTTTTACAAAAAATTCCATTGCATTTTCTTTCTCTCTTTCATTAAATGGTTGCTAAGCAACTGTATTTTAAATAATATCAACAATGGAAAATTCAAGTGAGTTTTTTTGACGCGAAATGTTATTAACAAGCGAGTTATTTTGACACGAAATGTTATTAACGAAATAGCTAATTTTCGGGTGATTTAATTTTTTAATATGCTTTTTCTAATGAAATAGATGAGAATTTATTTTAACTACTAAAGAAAGATGACCAAATCGGCTTTCCAAACGAAAAATATAAAAACGTTGAATGTGAAAATGGAATATAAGTCTCATAAGAGAAATTTACATTTGTATAAGCATCTTTTAATGCACGAAATTTTATTCAATTTTAGCAACATATGATACTTAGTGATTGAAAAAGAAGTATTTTTTAAAGGATAGGATAAAACCTCCTGTATAAAGAAATGGTTAATTTTAATGAAATTAAAATAGTAAATGCACTCAGACATACACACGATTAATGAAAGCGCACAATTACTGGAAATTGATAATATAAAATTAAAGTGACAACGAGCCCCCCTGAAGATATGTAATCTTATTCTGAAAAAAATACAGTAATAAGTAGTTTATCTTATCATATATCCGACATAAAATTGTGTTTAATGTGATACTTCTAAAATTTTTGGACCTTTCAATAAACCTTATATTCTTATAAATGTATAAATAACGTTAAAAAATTTAATTTTAAGCTATCAAATATTATGCAGATTATGTTAAAAATTAGTGAGATTAATGAACAATGATTTGTAGAGCTGACGTTGAGGCCTCTGATCTGTAGATTTACTAGTTGCCGAAACGTCAGTGAATGCTCACTTTGGAGACGCGAACAGTTTTTGGTTTCTGTCTGTCTGTCTTTCTGTCCGCGATAACTGCCGTAAAAAACGTCCGATTAGGTTGATTTTTGGTAGGTATGTTGGCGAGATAGCCGGAATTAGCTGTATAGTTTTTGGTTAAATTTGGTTCATTCATTCAAAAAATATAGAATATTTCTGTTTAGGTCGTAATGCTTTCCTAAGGGAAGGCAGACGATTTTCAAATTTTATTTTTAACTAAAATGAAAATCGCATATTTGAACGTAAAATTATGGATGCTAAATTTTCGATAGGGAGGTCTTAAATATATTGAATAGCTATGAAAATTTACCGATGCACCTATTAGCATTTAGAAATTTATTGTTTAAATTATTGGAAAAAAAATTCAACTGTTCGGGAAATATAAAAAAATTATTTTCATATTTTTTACAAATTTTAAAATGCATTTTTTTCTTTCCTTTTTTATTTTATTAGTTGCTTAGCAACCATATTTCAAAGAATATCAAAATAATAAAATTCAAGAAATAAATATATATTTTTTTCATCTAAAACATTACAAGAATAAGAAATTCATGAGAATTTCAGAATATCATTGCATAAACCTTGTTTAAGTTAACGCTTCAAATTTGTGAAAACTCCGAAGTAATTTATATGCCTATAAATACGTACGTAATATAAAAAAAAATAAACTGTGAATTGTATGATGCTAAATAATATGAAAAGTGAGATAAAAAAACAATGACTTTCAGAGCTGACGTTGAGGCTCCTGATCTGCAGATTTACTAGTAAATACATATTTGGGTTCATACATGACGCTGTTACCCAGTCCAAATAATATTGATTATACTTCAATAATAATCTTGATTTTTTTTCATAAACACATGTCAAATAAGAAATTAGAACAATTATTATTTTTTATTTTTTCTGACCTTGGTCTAAAATAAAGTATATCATTAGAGAAATATAAATTAACCAGTGGACCCATCCGAAAATTTCGCACTGCCGTCTAATATTTTTTAGCAGTATCTAATATTTTTTAGATGCAGGTTTAAACTTCTAAAGAAAAATTAAGGGTAAGAATATCTGTAAACAACATTGGTCGAGGAAGAATATCATCTCATTTATTGCACTCAAGTTACAGTGAAAATTGATCAAATATATCAAAAGGCACGTGCGAGACATAGAATAACATTAGTATTTTAACTACAGTAGAGGATGACGTCATCCGCTTCGGAAAAAAACACGGGACAAAAATAAATTTGAATAAATAAGAAATACAATTTTATATAACAAATCATGCATTTTAGGGTAGGGTAGACAGGGGCACATTTACACGACTTTTTTTCAAGGAATTTTCTAATTTTTATGTTTTAACTTAGGAAATTTTAGACATTGTGGTTTTATAAAGCAGTTAATAAAGTCAAAATTTGTGTATTCAGTTTTTGCCCTATTTGTGTTTTTAACCGTAAAAATGTTTATTTTAGGCCCAAGTCGTTTGCGTAAACTTGCCCCGGGAACGGGGCAAGTTTACGCATCAAGTGGGGCACGTTTACGCATATTATAAGTGATACCAAGGAGTAAGTGAAATAACTATTTAATCAAATTGAAATGTTTTATTTATAACTTAAAACACTGTTTAAAAATAAAAAATTAAAGAGAATTAATTAAAGAAAATTTTATAGGCAAAACTGAAAACACAGGACCGATTGCTAATTAAAAGCAGAAACTATTTAGTCATCTTCATCATTACTGTTACAGTTTTTACAAACAAAAAATAAAGTATTTCCTTTTGCACACTGGTCATGGATCTACCTTTTGCATCTAAGACATTGAACCAGCCTTGTCCTTTTTTGGATTGGTTGTATGATTTCAAACAATAAATACACACACAGTCTTCATCTTCGTCATCAGATTCATTCACTATTTACTTTTTTCTAAAGTGCACCAGCTTTTTCCCTTTTCCAGTTTTTGGTTTCATGTTTTTTCCTTTGCTGTCTTCTTGTTCTGCTTCATAGAAACTAGTAAATTTTTACTTAATTTCTCCTTTTTGTTTTGTTGTGCCATCATTTTGTTTTCGTTTTCGCTTTTAACTGCTCTTGTGTGAGGGCTTCTTTAACCGGGCTATCAATTATGATTGCGGACTTCCTTTCTTAGTGCCAAGCCTTGGTCCTGCCTTTTCAAATGATCTCAGTTGTTCAGGTGTTTGGTAGTCCATATGTGACGAAGTGCAAGGCCTACTGGGAGAAATGCTTGGAGGATGGATAGGCATATAAGTCTCAGAGATTTCTGCTGCAGTGCCAGAGGCGTTAAAGTGTTATTACACGAGGCGTCGAGTCGCCGCCACTTCCAGGCGACACCCATGTAAACCTATGGCTTCAGAAGAGTTGCTCGGTAGTAAGCAACTTTTTTCTGTCGGAGCAATTTTGTCGCTTCGAAGCGGGCGATATCGCGACCAACAGCCAATCAAATGCTTAGTAATCTGACGTCACGTTTTCACTCTCTAGATTTTTAAAACATGGCGGCTGCATGCTCTCTGTCTCAGCTCGACGGAGAGCATTTTATGTATTTATTTTGTTACGCAATACCTTTTAAACCTCACAGATAAATCTATTTCTTTAAAATTAAAAGTACAGTGAAACCTGTAAAGTTGACCACCCTTGTAAGTTGACCACCTGTCTATGTTGACCTCTGTTGTCAGGAACCAAATTTATCCTATACAAAACTATAAGACAAACCCTTTGTAACCTGACCACCTGTCTATCTTGTATCTTGACCACTGAAATTATTCAAATTTGACTAGAACTATTATAAAATGCCATTCAAAACTCTTTATAACTTGACCATCCAAAAAGCTAACAAATCATGAATAAAAAAAAGTTTTTTTTTTTTTTTTTTTTTTTTTCAAAGCAATAGCACAATAAAAAAAAGTAACTCTCCAGGATATTTCCTTTTTTTTTTCTTTTTAACTAGAATTTCTAAAAGGGCGAAATAGGATTAACCTGGGAAATGCTTTTAGTAGTGATAGGTGTAGGTAAATAATTCAAGGCTTATCTATTCTTACATTGTTGCTCTTATGGATTTGGCTTTTCAACCCTTCCCCTCCATTCTTTGATTCTAGATTTCTTTCTTCTATTTCCCATTCTCTTATGATTCCTTCCCTTCTTTCAATAACCTGAGGTGCTAGTTGGTAAGCAGAAATATTTCCATCAGTTGCAATAGTTTGTGGCAATTGTAACAATACAGTTAAGGAAATTATTTGTTATAATGATGAGTTACACTAGAACTGTGTTGTAGTATAGAAATATTATTATTTTCATCCAGTAAACTTGGTGTAGAGTTAGTTACAAGACATTTATATTTTGTAATTTCTTTTTAACAAGGAAGATTTTGTTAATCTAAAATGGCTCCAAAAAGAAAATTAGTTGAACTTTCAAATGAGAAAAATATGAAATATTAAATTTAATTAGAAAAGGAGAAAGCCAGAGAAAATTAGCTGATAGATATGGAATTTCCAAAACTAAGGTGTCTAACATATCAAAGAATGTGGAAGAAATAACTAAATTGTGCTTAGAGAACTGTACTTGTGATAGAAAAATAAAATTGAGAAAAACATCAAATGAAGAAATTAATCTGGCAGTTTGGAAGTTTTTTAAGCTATGCCGTTCCAAAAATATTCCAGTTTCAGGATCTATGCTCCAAGCTAAAGCCTAAGATATTGCAAATGAATTGGGAATTTCTGAATTAAATGCAAGTAATGGATGGCTAGAATCCTTCAGATCAAAAAACAACATAAATTTCCGTAGTCTTTGTGGTGAATCTGCTTCAGTAGATTGTAATACTGCAGAAAACTGGAAAGCAAAATTAACTGAAATTGTGATCCGCCTGAAAACCAATTCAATGCAAATGAAACAGGACTGTTTTGCCGTCAATTACCAAGAAAATCTCTTGTATCAAAAAATGAAAAAGGTTTTGGAGGCAACATGCCGAAAGAAAGACTAACTGGTTTTTATTTAAATAAATAGTAGTATACTAATTGATTTTAAAATTTATATAAAACTATCAATTCATTCTTGTAGTTAATCTTTTCTTTTATAAGGTGTTAGAAATATGCATGGTAATACAATATTACTTTAAAGCCCTGTCAATAAATAAAACTTTTGTGGAAAAAATGTTATGGTAATTACGTAAAAGAAAACTAAATTTATCATCACCCTTTATAACTTGACCACTCCTCTAAGTTGACCACTGAAGTGTGGCACCGCAAGTGGTCAACTTACACAGGTTTTACTGTATAGTGAAAGGTTTTCGTCACATAAGCCGAGAATTGCAAGATACATATTCTGCTTTCCTCTTCGTATTTGGTAAGTGTCACTTTTCTATTTATCTTTTTTATTCTAAACCATCTTGTATCTAATATTAAATACAATAACAGTTAATTTCTTTAATTCATTCTCGTGTTCATTAAAATTATTTCATTGTTGTTATTCTTATGTTTAATGTTATAATTAATGTCGTAATTTCCGTAATGATATTTTGGCGCTATTTCAAAACTTTCTCGCCAAACTGTTTGTTTACATATTATTTTATCAGCGATATATATGTCAATGTAATGTTAAAAATGCAATTTTACTGTTTTCTTGCCAGGTTAAAAATAAAATAGTCCAATTACATTTTCTGATCTTAAACTTAAAATAAACAGAAATTAATAATTTTGTTAATGAACATTCAGTGTTAGCAAACTCTCAATTTAAAAAATATTTATATAGGGTAGATGTGCCAGTAATGTACACCCTTAAGGAATTTTTTTTTAAATTATTTTTTAATTAATAGTTATAATTATTATAGCCCACTTTTTTTAATATTATATTAATCTATCAACATTATTTAATCAATCTCATAGTCTCATTTCCCAATGTGAATCAAAATTTAATTGTAAATAACAGAAATGTATCAAAACACCCAAAATTCCAGTAATGGACACTCTCTTCCAGTAATGGGACACTCTCTGTTCCAGTAATGGACACCACAAAAAATAATAGATAATTGATTTTATGATTTTATTTAAAACCAAAATTTAATGAAAGAATATTAATGAAATAAAATAGTCATTTTCAAATAAATTTAACAATTAGGGTATCAATAATTAATAAAATATTTATGAGACTAATTGACTGTTTAAATTAATTATTGTCATTAACAAAAGATCAATATTTTAATTATTTTAGATAGAAGGTTTAAAATACTAAATTTCAAAGAATTATATTTACCAAATTATTTAGTCATTGAGGGGGAGAGGGGAGTTTAGAAGGGCTAGTTAAAAAAAAGAATTAAGTGTCTTGGCGTACCAGTGCATGGAATCATATTTCTTTTTATTCTTAACAGTTAAACTTCCTAAAACTGCTTTATATATTACTTTTAGCAATTTGTATAAAATATATCAAATAAATGAAAGTGTAGGTTGAATGTTTTTTAAATACTAAGTAAAATTATTTCCAAATAAAATATCAGAACTGACATTTGAGCCCCTTGATCTGCAGATTTACTACTTTCATTGCTACTATAAATTTAATATTCTAGGGATTTTTTGTGTATGTAGTTCTTTTATCAGAGATGAATAATGAAACACTTAAGACAAAAAATAATAGATTTTTAAGAACTTGTGCGGTTTAAAAAATTGTCCTTTTTTAAATGGGGAGAGCTCCTCATTTTCCCATGCCCTTAAAGATTATTCTCTGTTTCCTGATGGGTGTTGATTGCCGCATTATAAAATATGTAAGGTATGGCTTCTTCCTCATTTAAAAGCTGTTCAATTGGAACTGGAAAATGGATGCAAATAAGGGTGGGGTAGGACATGCCATTGCTCATGCCTGCAATTTTAAATTTAATTAAAAAAAAATTCCCTATTCTCTAATGAGTTTTGGAAAAAATATGTAATTTATTATTCCCGATTAACTTAACATAATGAAGTATTACAAGAGAAAATAAGCAATGATTTTTTATGAAAAGGGCACGGCCCCCTTAACCTTTTGTATAATATAAAATTTATTTATTTTTTATGTTAATTTGTTTTAAATTATCTAACATTAACGAAAGATAACAAATGAAAAAACTGTTTCATTATTCATAAAAAAAAAAAAAAAAAACTAGCATAAGTTTACTTTTCAATATTTACTATTGCTTGTTTGTTACATTTCTGTATTACTTTTTATGTGTAAAAATTCTCTTGTATGTCAAAAATTCTTAGTTTTGCTTATTTTGTATTTATATGCATTCATTTTAAGAAATGTGCATCTGTTTAAAAATCTTTAGCATCAAATACACAGAGCCATCGCTATGACATATTATTAGGGAGGGGCTTAAAATTACCATGACAATTGGTGTTTGACAGCTGTCTATTTAACCAAAAACTGTAAATATGTGGAAATGTAGGGGAGACTGGTACACAGTGGACCACCCTCTAATATTTTATTTATTTCATTTTTTTTTAAAGCTTCTCTTCTAATAGATAACAGCACTGCACTGATTATTTATAGCCTTCAGAAAATATGTTTAGCTCAAATTGAACTATTTTATCTTGATTGGTTGTTTTGAGCTTCTAAAAGTAAAATTTTTCATCATCATATTATTATTTTTTTAGTAATTAAAGGTTGTAGATAAATAAGATAAAACAGCTATTTTGCAAAGCTCAGATACTTGTATTTATTTAACTTTAAAGTTAATATGTTTAAAAGAATGGACCACCCACTCCTGGGGCACAGTGGTCCACAATCCACTCTGCTCCTTTAATGCAGAATGTTCAAAATATTTTTAATTGCTTATTTTCTATAAAGAAATATTTTAAAGTAGTTATTTAACGGTAAAATAAAGTAAACAAAGAAAAATAATAATTTATTTAACACAGTAAGAAATATTTTGTTCTGCATTTATTTACTGCCTTTAATAAATATAACTGTAGTCTAATTGGTGATGATTCTATTCAAGTAAGATTCGTTAGATGCAAATTGAATGGAAATCAGTTTTTTTTTTTTTTTTTACAAAACTGTAGATGAATCTGTTGTTGATATCAATGATTTCATAATGTTGCTCCCAGACCCAAAAGTATTTCAGGAATATTCCAGGCTCAATCTTACTCATAAGTATTTTGGAATTTCATTTGGAAATTTTAATGTGCTCTGATTTTTTTGTACTTAAATAATAACTTCAACTAAATTGCAATTGTTCCTGTGTTAATCTGTTATTA
This sequence comes from Maratus michaelseni, assembly GCA_963931845.1. Taxonomy (NCBI): domain Eukaryota; kingdom Metazoa; phylum Arthropoda; class Arachnida; order Araneae; family Salticidae; genus Maratus; species Maratus michaelseni. The sequence continues at coordinate 109,137,956 of OZ007598.1, read as the reverse complement.
TTTTCAATATATAATTAATTTTGTTTTTGTTTCAAAATGTTACTTGTAAATTTATATTATTATGTTATTTTGCGGGTAAAGGGGAAATAAAAAATAATTATATTAATGAAAAATAGATTTATATTGTATTTCGGATAATACCTAATAGCGGTCCACTGTACCCCGGTGGGTGGACCAGTGTACCCCAGAAGTGGGGCACACTGGTCCACTTTACGAGGGCATTTTTTTAAAAATTTTTTATTTTATTTATTTTTTATTTATTTATTTATTTTTATTTTTTTGAAAAATGTATTGAAAACTGTGTTCTGAGAAAATTAAGATGGATGTATAGAGGGGGGGGGGGGGCTTTTTGTGAAAACAGAAAAAAAACGATATTTTCTTAATTATGATACGTATCGAATCAGTTTAAAGTTATTATTACTTCTAGGAAAAGGGCCGAAAATTTATGTATGACAGATTTTTGATATTATTAAAAATGTCCCCAAGATGGGGGGGGGGGTGTTAGAAGAAAAAAAATTCATAACTTCATCAATTCAAAAGATTTTGAATTTGCTTAAATTTATAATAAATCCTCTTAATATTACCTAAAACTTTTATATTGACAAGTTTTTTATAAGACCAACCCTTATAGCAAAAAAAAAAAATTAAAAACAAAAAAAAAACCATGCCGGCTCCGCCTGCAAACAAGTTAAGTTTCAAAGTCGGCGTTTCCAAATGACGCATCATGGCAAAAAAGTCATTTCTTATGCAATTCCCAACAAACCAGCGCTTCACGGTTTGCGTCTTCGAAATCTACCTGTGCCTATAGGCCGAGCTGTTAGGGAATTTTTTTTATTATAGGTTAGTTTTTTGTAATTTATTGTTTATTTATTTTATATTATTTACCACTTTCAACAATTTTATGTATTTAACAATATTAAATAACTGTTTTGCACAGTATTGACAACAATTTTTGGCTATCTATCTCCTATCCCAGATGCCAGTAACAAAAAATCTTCCAGATAATACTAATTTTGTTTTGAGTATGCCAACAGCAAATTTAATGCTTAGTTTGCTTGCATTCAATAGAAAATAACAACGTCACAATATATGATACTTTTCAGTTAGCCAAGTTTTATTTTTATTATTTTTTTTTTTTTGGGGGGGGGGACACAATGCAGTTCTTGGGGGAAGAATTTAAACTCTTATATTAGAAGGGAAAACACACACATTAAAAAAATATGTTCACTCCTTCATTTAAAATAACAAAAAAAATGTTCTAATGAGAAATTCCTTGAATCAAAAATATTTCATTTCGACATTTACATTGTTTCTTATTTTCATATGCAAAGATCAAAACTACTGTTTTTCTTTTATTAGGGGCAAAAATATTTTAATAACAACAGATATCCTATCTCTATATATTTATAAAAGGGATAAATTTAAGAGTGTTTGTCAAACATTGAGATTTGTGATCATAGAATCAATAATATCTAATATGATCATAAAAAAATTCTTTGAACATTGTTCATTATTATTTAGCACAGATATATTTGAAAAATAAATTATGGTGGCCATAAGAAACCTTAGTAGTTGTCATAAAAACATACTAATTATTTTATAAACAACTTTATGTACTTTTTTAAAATCTAAAATGTAAAAGGAAAAAAATCTGTTAAAAAATTAAAATAGCTGTATAAAAATCCTGACAAAGTATGTAAACATGAATATATCAGTACAAAAACCATTGATCTTCCTTAAAATCGGATCATATGATGAATGGGCTTAATCACATAACAATGTCAGTAATGGGGATTGAGGCATTATTTGGTGATCTGGGTAACAAAAAAAGCACTCAATATATAAAAAAAAAAGAAGAGTGTAGTGTAAAATTTGAGTGACAGGGTTTCTAGTTACATTGTGAATGTCATTTTTGCATTGGCATGTTTAATGCCAAGGTTGATTAATCTTTTTAAACTTCATACTCAAACTCCCATTATTCTGTTTTCATAATATAAGTTTTGTTTATTATTAACTGACCCATCTGGTGTTGCCCGAGACCATGATAATAACCTTAAATAAACCTCAAATATATGTATAAATTTATATCTTTAATCCTTTTTTAAATGGAATATTCACATATAGATAAACAATGAAGATAGATCATTTACTTGATTTAATTTTGATATTTTTATCAAATTACTCATAATTCATTTTCCTTTTAGGTCCAAGAAAGCTGTCGTAAATAATACTGATGAAGAGGTAATCCCGAGGGAAAGACTAAATGACAGCTGAACTGCTGAAAAAATTTCTTCTTCAATAGAGAAGAATTCATCAAAGATGACGTAAGATGCCATTCTTGTGTCATATACAGCATCCATGTTTGGTCGCATCGTGGAAAATGCACATTGCCAGCTTGCATTCGAATCGTCATACTGTCATATCACCTTTAGTGACGGTATGAAGTGCCATTGGATACACGTCTCGGTAACCTCTTGTTCGCATTGCCGGCAATTTCAACAGCAGCCGTTACATTTCTGATGTGTTACGGCCCATGGTTCTGTCTTATATTCAATGCCTCTGCAATTCTACTTTTTAGCAGGACAGTGCACGACCGCATGTTGCTCGTACTATGCTGATCTTCCTTGATACAGAACATGTTCGACTGTTGCCCTGGCCAGCACGTTCTCCTGATTTCTCAACAATTGAAAATGTCCCGTCAATGACTTCTGAGCGACTGGCCCGCCACCACTCGCCCATCACTACGGTTGATGAACTGTGGCATAGTGTTGAAGCTGCATGGACTGATGTACCCGTACATGACATCCAATCTCTCATCGACTCCATGGCTAGGCAGATAAATGCTGTTATTGCAGCCAGAAGTGACTGCTTTCGGTAGTGTTTTCTCAGGATCTATACCTCCAAATTTTCTGAAAATGTGATCACTTGTCCTTCTCATTATAATGTATTTGTCCAATAAATACCATTCTGTTATTTGCATTCCTTCATGGTGTTGCATTTTAGATAGCCAGCAGTGTATAACAGTAATAAAGTTGTATATATTTTGATAGAAAAATTGAAATTGCTCTTTATAAATGATATTAAAATTTATTTTGGCCAATATCTTTTTTAATATTTTTAGTACCATTATATTGTTTTAATAAATTTATTTTGTATTATTTACTGTGCAAGAGATTAATTTTATTGTTAAGGCTGTTAGTCAGTCAACTTCCCAATTTCCCTCGCTAATGTTAAACATTATGGGTGTAGAATGTGTCATATATTTAAAATATCTCCTCTGGAAATTTATATTTTAACTCATTTTTTCTTTGTATTTTTCTTAAAAGATGTCTCTTTTTTTTTTTTTTTTTTTTTATTATTAGTTCTCAAAATATTTCTGAAATCTATGCTTAATTTAATATTTTATGTGTTAAAAGCTGACAAGCTGTGAGTAAGATTTTAACACCTCACATAAAATTAAGTGTTTATTTTAGAAATATTTTGAGAACTAAGAAAAAAAAAGACATCCTTTAAGAACAACAGGAATATACACAGAAAAAAGGTTAAAAATATTAATTACCTTAAATATATGAATGTATTTTATGTCCTAGACTTTTACATTAGCGAGGGGAATTCAGAAGTTGACTAACAGCCTTAATTCTTGTTTCATGTTTATATCATTCTGACTTATTTTTCCTTTTCATTAAAAATATACTGGTAAAATTGTGCAATATCAGATGCACAATTTTTAACACTCATAAAATAAAAAAAAAAGTAAAAGATAGCACAATTTGTTGATGTAAGAGTCATTCAGAACCAAAGAAGATCAAGTCGATTTTCTCATTAAACCAAGATTCTTGCTCTAGGCAATAATTTCATTGATGCCTTCAGGGCCCCGGGACCAACCCTTCCCACTTTTCGAGGCATTAAACCTATCATTTCAGGCTTTTACATTTTACCAGTGACATCTTTATTTCGCATCTGGATGTTGGTCAGGTATGTCGTGGTAAAGGGCATAGGGAGGTTGGATGGTTGCCCAGTGTCCGACACTCTACCAGATTCTTTAAAAACCGGATTCAATATCGGAGAAATTTAAACTCGAAATTCTGAAAATTTAATGCACCTAAAACGGGGAAGGATTGGGCTCGGGGCTCTGAGATCATTGGACGACCGCAGCAGCTTCGAGCTTAGTGTTAGTCTTCATAATAATAATATTTCAATGTTAGCTGTCTAGAGGAAATTGTGATTAGCTGCAAACACTGTGTGTTTACCTAAGCTAACAACTTTAATATTCTCATAATTTTAAATGCTTAAAGTTTGATTATTCTCAAAAAAAAAAAAAATTATTGGATATAAATAATTTTTACTTTTAACACTTTATTCTTTTAAAATTGCAGATTATTTATAACAATTAATAACATAAGATGATCTTTAAAATTTTGGTCAAGCTGTAAAAGAAAATTTTCTCGATTGGGGAAAATTATACGGTACTTTTCGGTTAGCCGGGCACCCTTCTAACCGAAAAGTACCGATTATCCTTTAAGAATTAAACAAAGAAACTCAAGATATGAAGTCGAATAAGAAGGCATTCAAAAATTGGGTGCTAGTTACAGCATTTCAAAAATACCAATTTATCTTTTGTGTTACTTGCTGAATCTGATGGCCAAAAATCTAGACTTGGAGTTATCACTCAAAAAACAAACTCACATGAAGTATTTTAATATAAGAAATTCTTTAACAATCCCAGATACTAATAATTATATTAAAAAAAGTTAGCCATTTTGAAAATGAATTTGTTTATAAATTGTGAAGTAATGATTAGGTCAAGAAGAAAATATTAAAATGTTCAGTGAGCTAGTTTTCACTGTAAAAATATACTACAGTCAAGGTAGAAAAATCTTTTATTAGCATGCTCTCCTATAATCAAAATCGCACAATTTAAAAAAAACTTGAAAAAAGTTAGTTTCTTCTTTTATATTTTTAAACCAAACTTCTGTTGAATAAGCACATGTTTACTTTTAACTAAAACATGAAATAAGATATATTTAAATGCCCTATAACACAATCAAACCCACTATCTTGAACCTAACAAGAAAATGAAGGGAAAATCAAGATACGGTTTGTTTTAGACATTGTTTTATAAAATATGCCTAAAAATATGTTATTAATATTTTCTTTCATTTAAAAGTTGTGTGTATTACAACATTGCTTAGAAGAAAATGCCTGTTTTTAAAGTCTGATGGCTGTTTAAATTGTTTAATGGATGACAGTTGTTGTAAAACTACTGTGCATTTTAAGAACAATATTTTTTATAGTTTAAAAAACTGGTAAATGTTTTTCTTTTCTTTGCTAATTTTACTGTCGCCTTCCCCCCCCCCCCCCCCCCTATATTTATAGAACATATTGTGGCTGACGAGGAAAGTATATTTTTTAGATTCGTAAGAGCATTTTTTAGATTCTTAAGACTTCTTAAGTCCAAACAGGTTACTTTATGACGCATTTTTTTAAAATAAATTTTTGTTCGCAAATGCATAAAATTGGCAGGTGTTCTTATTCAGAAACTGTTGTTGTAGTGGGGCTTGAACGCCCAGATCATGGGATATAAGTCACAGGCTCTTTATCCCATTCAGAAACTATGTAATCTAAATATGTTTAGGTAGAACTTATAACTCAATAAGTAATTTATTTATCATAAAATGGAAAATTCATTTCGATTTCAACTCGCTTCCATAGTCAGGCCTGCCAATTTTATACCTTTGTGTTTAAAAATGAGTCTGAAGTTGTGTCAGAAAGTTTCGCATTGTTGAACAGGTCATTTAAGGACTACCTTAACTGCACATTTTGAATTCTGAAAGACACTCTCTTCAGGATAAGAATGAATCAGTTGTTACTATGCAAGTAAATTTTTTATCACAAAGGCATTATGGGCAGAACTTTTTTAACTGAGGGGCAAGAAGGGTGCTTATTTTTATACCAAAGGGAAGGCAGGATGCAGCATCCTCCTGAAACTTGGGGGGGGGGGAACTGTGGTATAGGATATAACTTAGCACCAGGTTTACATCATGGCAATACAGATTTCGTACACTTTTAACACAATTTTTTAATATAATTGTTTGCCTTATGTAAATGTAGAAAAGTATTACGAATGCTGTAATTAAATGAGGTGTCTACAATTTCTGCTATTTAAAAAGTAAATGAAAAAAAATATTAAAACATTGTTGTAAAAGCGTACGAACCCTGTAATATGCAAAATATGATTATTAAATAAAGTTTTAGGCATATCTTCTATAGCTAGCAGTTTTTAAAGGACTTCCATTCGCTGTGTTAAAAAATCCACTTATCTAGTGGGGAGTAAAATGATGTAATCCCTACACTTGGTAAATAATTAAAATTCTTAATATCAAGTTTCAGATAAACATCTTATCAACGTGGCAGAATTGCAGCGACCAATGTCGCAGAATAAGAAAGATTTATTGCAGAAATAATTCTCATTTGAAAAAAAAAAAAAAAAAAAAAAAAAAAAAAAAAACATTTTTGGGAGAGAGAAAGGATTTTTGCAACAGCAAAAAAATATTCTGTATGTGTTTCGCTTCTGCAGAACAATATTGGTTAGAGGTGAAAATCTTCAGCGTTTCTGCAGATTTTTGTCCCTTCACCCCCGAAATTTTTGTTTGTCCCTTCCCACACTCCTTAAACTTTAAAGTTTAAAATATTTATAATTGTTAAGCTCTAAGTTCTGTTCAGTTTCTTAATAGGGTTTTGCAGTAGTTTTTTTTTTTTTTTTGTTACAAAATTTTAGTTTTCCCTTTCTTTGCAAACCCCTCCCCCCCCCCCACACACACACCTCTCTCTCCAGCATTAACCTTGAACTGCTGTGACAAACACTTGCACAAGATACTGTGAGCGATCTCTGAGACTGCTTGATCGAAAGGCGAAAAAAAAAAAAAAAGCTTGATTTACTCATAGGATACTGTTTATGTACTAAACTTTAGTTCAGGACCATTATCATTAAAATCCACTTATTCAGAACTCTCTAGCAATAGTACTAGGGCTTCAAACGAAGTATCATTTCGCTATAGTTAAACTATGAAAATTGAAAAAAAATATATATAGCTGCCTGTGAGACAGCTAACAACAGTTAAGTGATAACGTTGTTAATATTAAAAAGTCTCTATTTTTAAAATTAAGTTCCTTTTTTAATGTTGTTTTGCCTTAGTTCTTTTATTTTGAACTCGTTACTTCTGCCTTAGTTCTTGTTACTTTAAAATACTAATACATAAATATTCATCTAATCCCCCCCCCCTTTTGCTCCATCATCACAATTTAAAATCTTAGAAAAAAAATTAATAAAAAATGACAAAAATCTGTCGTATTTATTACTTTGAAATAAATAATCACCAACCCCCCCCCCCTTCAAATTTGTAGCTTCCCTTCCCCCTAATAAACAAAGTTTACAGTATTTTAAATTATTTCCTTATGTTTTTAAAGTTTTCTTGTGTTACTTTACATAAACGATCCACAAATATATATTTTTAATTGTTCCCTGAAATGTCTACTGCTTGTTTACCCCCCACCCCACCCCTCCCAACATACAAAGTAAAAAAAAATTTTTGGCAACAAATCATTCTATATTTTCCAAGGGGGATTTTCTAAATATGGGGGATGTGCAAAGTATTTAAACTTTTTTGTAGTCTGGCCTAATATAACTCTTGTTTGACTTCAGGACTGTTTCTGCAGAAAGATTTTGTGGTTAATAGAGTTTGTCGCAGAAAGCACAGTAATTTTCTGCCAGAGGGAATCTTATATTATAACAGGTGTGCTAAAGGTAAAGTTAAAATAATCATGACTTTACATATTTTGTTACATTATATACTTTCATAACTTTACATATTTTATATGTAAAGTTTATTAGGATAACATGTTCTTTAATGATGCCATGAATTATTGAAAAATATAGAATTAATATTCTCATAAAATAAATTTGATACTTTTTGAAAATAATAGTAGCTTGCACTATTGCATTACTGTGATCTGACATGGCTTTTATAAATATTAAAATCACCCTATAAATTATTTTAAACATCTCGTTTTTTGTTTTTTTTTCTTCTTTTTTAAGGGTTGGGTATGCGAGTTGATCTTTTCAGAGGTCTATCTGGTTACTATCCTAGGTGGGACAACTTAGTTTGTGAATTGTACATTTGGTTGCATTGTTCTAAGAATATATAAATAAAATTGAACTTCGATAAGTGGGAACTGAAGTATCGACCAATCCAGCCATAATTAAAATGGTTTCTCTGTTATATAGGTTCAACAAGTGCTTATTTTACTAATAGAGGTTATCAAAGTAATAGTAACTACTATAACTAGTAAAGGTGTATTTGTGTTCTCAATTTTAACTGTCAATCATGTGGGACTTTAATAACAAGTAAAAACCATCTCAGTTATGAAAGTAATAATCACTTAATACAGAAATAAAATAATTTCAAGTAGAGGTTTCATTGGCTCAATATCAAAACTTTTCCTTTCTAAAAATGCAGTGGCATTATAAATAGCAGTAATAAAAGTTTCTCACTTATCCAGGTTTGCTTGTATTAAATTAATACTGTTTATGATTCTTTAAAAGGAGCTTTCCATGATGGTTTGGAAAAGGATACAAAATTATATCTGTTATCTGTACACTATGGATTATTTTAAAATCTAATTTATAAAATTTAATTTGGGTGTAGGGCTAATGATTTATATTTTTATGAATATTATAGAAATTGGTGCTGATACACACACACACATATATATAATACAATTTTTCTATTCAAACTTCGTCAGTATCGTTAAAAATTAAAAAATCTCAGAGGTCAAAATTTTTTGTACTGAGTTAAAAGACAGAAACAGGATTCTTTTTAAGAATGTCGAAAAAATTGCCGCAAAAAAAAAAAAAAAAAAAAAACTCTAAAAATAGCATGTAAAATTTCGTGAAAATTCAAAAATCAAGGTACGAATTCGGAATAAATTTTATTCAAAAGAGTTATATTGCGGTAGAAAATTTAAACTGGATTCCTTTAACGCATGTCAAAAATTTGCCGCGAAAAAACGCTAAATATTCCCCTGTATTAATGGTATCCTAATCCTAATCGCATCTCTTAATTTCGTGTATATATCAGCATTTTTAACAATAAACACAACCAGCAGACTTATAAATCATATCTTTAAACTTTCTTATACAAGTATTTTTACTAAAGTTCGAAGAAATGTCTGTTTTATACAATGTGCTATTAAAATTTAACCGAAAATCTTGTTAAAAGCCGCAAAATAAGTTTGAAAACCATCATATTGGCACGGTCGCTCGCTTGGCTGCCAATTTAGAGCGATGAATAAAGGAGCGCGGGAGCGGGTTCAGATATTATTTTGGCAACCCCGGCTGAATGATCTTGTGGGAGGAGTTTGTGGAGGCGATTTTTTGTCGCTCCCAATTCACGTGTAATAGCGCTATAAGTAAGCCTATTAGTAGAGGGCGATGTTGATTGTGGTCTGTCAGTCACGTTCGATGGCATGAAATAAGCCTCAGAAAAATATAAGTGGGTTTAGCGGTTGAATCCCTGTCACTTTAAATCCAGCCATGATGTTTGCTGGAGTAACTGCTAGGTGTAAGGTTGATGCCAAAATTGAAGGAATGTCATGAATTGTCAATTATGTTACTCAAACATTAAATGATGATTTTCAGAACTATATAGCTTGAAAATACTAAAAAGGTTTGAGACAGTACGGAGCAAAAAAGCTTCAGGGGCACGTTTACGCAGTAAGAACGTGCTTAAAGGTCCCCCTATGTCAATGCGTAAACGTGCCCCGTCACCATGTTTGGATATATTTTTAACATGCAACAAAAATTAATAACATTTCTGTTCATACAAATACAGTTCTCAAAAAGGATAAAATTTTGCTAATGTTCTTATATTTATTTATCGTTAACTAAGTATTATTGGTTCACAATAAGTTTCAATAAGTTCAACACAAAATTTACTCACCTTGACAGAAAACAGGTTATCCTTTCCGCATGATAGACCAAAGCTCGACTGACGCAAAAAATCTTGTGAGAATACCCGCTAGGGAGCAGCACCAATCTGTCATGATTGGTGGCGCGCCAGCTATAACTCGTTTCGGGAAAAGTGCACTGCGTAAACGTGGCCCATGCGTAAACGTGCCCCGTTCTACCCTACACGTGAAATTCCACTGATTCGATCGATCGATGGTGTCTTTTTCGTCTAAACATTTGTATTTGTATTTAAATTTATATATATATATATATATAGTAAAACCTCCAAAGTTGACCACCTCTCTACGTTGACCACCTCTCTATGTTGACCGAAATTTATTAGTTTGAATGGTCACAACGCATTTTCAATGGAGATTTACCTCTCTATGTTGACCACCTCCGTAAGTTGTATGCTGACCACTTTTTAGTAGGTTTTACTCTCTGTAACTTGATGTAACTTGATGTAACTTGATGTAACTTGATGTAAACTGATGTTTACTTGAATTTGTTTTTTCCTCCGTTTGTTCTCCATCTGGTTTCCAGGAATTTCTTTATCAGTCATTCGGCTTATTTGAGCAACACTCGGCCCCCTTGTGGTGCTCCATTGATTGTTCACTTCCAGTATGATACAATGGGAGGGAATGCCCGAAATCCTTGCATCTGTAAAGAAACGTCAGGGCAGGGGGGATGTGCGTAGCGGTGTAGCTATACACAGAATTGGAAAACAACGTGTATCGCTCACATCTGAGACATATTCCGTTCTTTTTTTTCTGGATGTTGCGCCGTGACAGGACCGGTCGTTTATTTTCGAATTTTCATTAAAAATGGCGCAAAGAAAAGTTCTACAAGAACTTAAATTAAAGGAGAAAGTGGATTTTCTTAATTTTCTGGAAAGCAGCAGCCAAAGAAAGACAGCGAAAAATTTGGTGTTATCAAGACAACTGTGAGCAACAGTTTAAAATGCAAGGAACAAAATCTGGAAAAATATTCTTCCGAAAACGAGGGACTCCAAAGAAAATGCAGAAAAACGTGTCTCGATGCTGTGAACGAAGCAACGTTTCGTTGGTTTAAAGAGATGAGATAAATCAATGCAAGAATATCGGGACCTATGCTTTAGGAAGTAGCAAAAAATTTGCAAAAGGATTCGAAACTTCCAAGTTTCAGCAGGTTTTGTTGAAAAATTCAAACTACGATACAAGATTTCTCAAAAAGTTTTGTGTGGGGAATCGAATGAGGTTTCAGCTGAAGTGGTGGAGAAGTTTATTGAAAAATTCCCAGAGTTGGCTAAAGGTTTTAAAAATGAGGACATCTTTAATTCTAATGAGTGTGGTCTCTTCTTTAAAGCAATGCCTGATAGAAGTCTAGTAATGAAGGGTGACACTTGCAAAAGAGGAAAACTTCCAAAACAGCGTTTTACTGTTCTTCTATGTGCTAGTATGACTGGGGAAAAATTGAAGCCTACGGTGATCGGTAAATCCACAAAACCTTGTATATTTAAAAATGTAAAACCTGAAGACCTTCCTGTTTTTTGGAGAGCGAATAGATCCGCTTGGATGACCAGTGCTTTGTTCGAAGAGTGGGTTAGAGGAATTGACGCAGAAATGAGGAAAAAGAAGTGCTGTATTCTGCTTACCGTGTACAACTGCCCCAGCAACCCGAAAGTGAATAATCTCACAAATGTGAAGTTAAAATGTTTGCCTTCAAACAACCCTTCGAAAACCATTCAGCATTATTCAGTCCTTCAATGTGCACTACAGAGCTCAACTTCTGGAATGGGTGATCATGAAAGCACAAACCTGTGGTCCTTTTGCATTGGCATCGTCAACAGCTGCGTCAGTAAATGCTTTGAATTCTGTTCATTGGATTAATTCTGCTTGGAATAAACTTACGCAAACCATGATTAAGAAATGCTTCAAGAAAGCTGAATTCGTTACAGCTACAACATCGGTGCAAGAGGATGAGCTTCCTCTATCTCCCTTGCCAGTTTTTGATGGAGTTGATTTTGAAGATTATGTTACCATAGACGATGAGTTAGTAACATGTGTTTAACTAGACCCAAAGGAAATCTTCAATAAGATACTCTCTGCAACTAAGCACAGCGAGGACTCTAAGGTACAAGAAATGGACGGCGAAGAGGATGATGATCCAAGAGACGACGAAACTGAAAAGTACCCAACTCTAAAAGAAGACAATGTCAAGTGCATGATGGAGCAATTTAAAGATTTCGCTGCAGAAATATGCCCAAGCATGCTTAATGGACTTGTAAACTGTGAAAGTGCTTTTTGCAGTTACCTAATGAACAAAAAGAGGGCTCGAACCAAAATTGAATTATTCTTTGAATAATTATAAAAATGTGCTATACCTTTAGTAAAAATAAAAATGAGTAAATGCTAATTTTGTTCTAAATTTTTCCTTAAAAAATACTAAAAAGTTCACTAATTTTTTTTCTAATATTGTACTAAATATTTTCTAAAAATTCCCTAAGTTGACCACCTCCGTATGTTGACCACTTAGTTACAGTCCCTTGGGTGGTCAACTTATGGAGGTTCTACTGTATATATATATATATATATATAATCATTGTTGAACACGATATAATGCAGTATTTTATTTTTGTGGCAACACTACTAATTTAAGAAAAACCTTCCATTTCATTTATATAAACAAAGCTGATTTAATTTTTAATTAACTGCATTTTTTAATAAAAAAGTATGTTTTAACGAAATGTGAGTGTACTATATGTCAGAAGTCGGTTCCAAAATCTTTCGAATGATGCCCCATTCGTTGTTCTGCGTTTTGTAAATGCATAGGAAAAGGGATGTTGACAACAGAAATAATATATATGATAAAGCTGCATTTTCATTTTCACCCCTTGAAATGTGGAATAAAAATAGTAGATTTCTTTGATTTCTATAGCTGTCAAAATAACTTATGAAATTTCAGGACATTCAGCAAAATATTTTCTGCATGATGCATTTCTGCAATGTTCTGTAAATTTTTAGATATATCTCTTTATGTTGTTACAATGGAATGTAAAATTTTGGTTTTCTCTTATGATCAATAGAAATGTTTTCTACTTTCCAAATTTGAAAACCTTGTTATTCTTTAAAAATATTTGTTCACTACTAACAACATTTCTAATAAAAATAATAACAAGTTGGAAATTGTACGTCAAACGTGACAAATGAGGTGCATTCGTACTATGACTAGTTATTTTTAAATATTAAGATCTTGGTGCAATAACTGTTATACTCTTATGAAGAAATGCATGAATACAAAAATTATTTTATGTGCAGATTTTCATGTTATAGATATTAATTTTATTTTATGAAATTAAGTTTCAATACACTTTTATAAACAATAAATTACAATACTGTTACATTAAAATTATGCTATGCGCAAATATCTAAGACAATATAAAACATCATTATTATTTCACTGAAAAAATGAATTATATCGCCTGTTATTTTGACGAGCAGGGAAGACCGAGCTATGCTCGGTCAAAATTAAATTTGAGTTCAAATATCATGACCCATGACCAAAATGACCTACTAATTGAATATTCTTGAACATGTGTGACTTAGCCCAACAGTCTTCTCGTGCTCGAAAACCATTGGATGCAAAATTTAGTGTAAATTGAGCCGCTTTTTAGATCTTGACCCACAATGACCCATGACCAAAATGACCCACTAATTGAATTTTCTCGAACATGTGACCTAGCCCAACAGTCTTCTCGTGCCCGAAAACCATTGGATGCAAAATTTTGTGTAAATTGAGACGCTTTTTAAATCTTGACCCACAATGACCCAGAAATGACCCACTAATCGAATTTTCTCGGACATGTGACCTAGCCCAATGATTTTATCGTGCTCGACACTCGTAGGACACAAAATTTAATCAAAATCGTTAGAGCCGTTTTTTAGATAAAATTTGCATATATATAAATAAATAAATAAATAAATATATATATATATATATATATATATATATATATATATATAACCACACACAAGATTTGCTGGTATTAGAATATATGATATGATTAATTTCCGTAGATAAGTACAAGTAGTAAGTAATCCGTAAGTAGTCCATAGTAAGTAATAAGTACATTTTAAGTTGGCAACATTTTAACTTTTGTTGACATTTACTGAAAATTCCAATGGGAAGCTTAAGCCTGGCTTTGAAATTTCAGAACTGGAAATCCATATTTAGACTCTTTTTCCATTTAATATCTATTTCTCCGGAATCATCTATCCAAGAAACTGTCGGTAGATTAGAGGATTGCTATAATGAAACAATTTTAGTATAAAAATTCGGTTTTAAATTTCAGTAATACGAAATAATATGACTCCATCTTAAATAGGACGTATTCACCGTGGCAACCTACAATCATTACCTATCATGGGATATCATTGAGTTAATTACGTGTCATAGGATTTAATAGAATGAAGAAAATTTTATTGGTATCTTTTAAAGTTTTGATTCGATTTTCGTAAAATTTGAAATTACTGGGCAAAATTCTGCAACAATTATATATGTTAAATTTCAAACCATTCGGTTGGGTAGTTCTTGCGCTGTTATATACGGACGGTCAGACGGGCCAGACGACGACTATAGATGCTACGTATTTATGTATAATTACTAACGCACCTAAGAACAAAAAAATCTCCAAAAAAAGAATCGCAAAAATATGGTGTTTAATCTACGAATTAAAGCGGGTTACAAATAGGGATTCTTTTTTCTTCGTTTTCAAGTAATTTTAAATCCTTAATACGTTTTATTAAAATAATCGGTACTTACGTATTATCCGTGCCAGTTTTAAGCCAATTCCGCCACGCATGGAGCCAATATTACTAATTACAGTAACCCTTATATATTTTTCCCTTGCTACATGGTACATGCCTGGGAATAATCTATAATATTACTCTTTCTTATTTACTATGATATTTATTATTTATTAATTTTACTAAAATAATGTTATTTACTATTTTTAACAATGTTATAAATTTAATAAACATATATTACATTTTATTTATTTTATATTACCATTTTTAACAATGTTATTTGATAATGTTAAATTACTGCGTTTGAAAACATGATTGGCAACGATAAACAAGATTGGTACTTGGCAATCATTTTTGGCGATCAATCTCCTGGCACGGATAATATGTAAGTACCAAATAATCGTTTACGATCAAACAGGTATTTATACCACACATTCCAGAATATATTCTATCTATGCGAAAACTTATCAAAATGAGCCATGCATCATTTTCATTTTAAAATTTTCTGTTCATTTTACTATAAGTCATCAAATTTATGCAAGTTCAAACATACACATTTTCTATTCTTTCATTAATTAAGATACTCGTCATAATTTATAATTTTATGCTTTCTCTTTTAAAGAAGTTTTGGACATAACATTTTGTTCGTAATTTTTTTTACAGCTTCATGAGAATGGAGCAATGTTTTCCACAACAATAAAATATTATTACGATAAATATAACTTGCTTCGGTTACACTGTTTCTTTTCATTCATTGAATGTCCATTGAATAGTAACAACATCAGAAATATATTTTTGATGTTGTTACAAGAAATTATTATGATAAATATAACTTGCTTCGGCTACACTTTTTCTTTTCATTCGTTGAATGTCGAATCATTGTGTATTTATTTGACTTCTTTATCTGCCGAAATGATTTATCAAATTGCAACACATTGGGGACAATATTTTCTGCGTGATGTATTTCTGCAATGTTCGTTAAATTGTTAGATATATTTTTTTATGTTGTTACAAGGAATTATTACGATAAATATAACTTGCTTCGGCTACACTTTTTCTTTTCATTCGTTGAATGTCGAATCATTGTGTATTTATTTGACTTCTTTATCTGCCGAAATGATTTATCAAATTGCAAAATATTGAGGGAAATATTTACTGTGTGATGTATTTCTGAAATGTTCGTTAAATTGTTAGATATATTTTTTTATGTTGTTACAAGGAATTATTACGATAAATATAACTTGCTTCGGCTACACTTTTTCTTTTCATTCGTTGAATGTCGAATCATTGTGTATTTATTTGACTTCTTTATCTGCCGAAATGATTTATCAAATTGCAAAATATTGAGGACAATATTTACTGTGTGATGTATTTCTGAAATGATCGTTAAATTGTTAGATATATTTTTTTATGTTGTTACAAGGAATTATTACGATAAATATAACTTGTTTCGGCTACACTTTTTCTTTTCATTCGTTGAATGTCGAATCATTGTGGATTTATTTGTACATTAAACATGATTTTGAAATTTTTATATTTCTTCGTTACTTTGTTTTGTTTGGGTTGCATGTTGATGTCTGTCTCTTAAAGGCTCATTGAGAAACACGAAATAAAAAATTCAGAAACTTTACTGCATTTAAAAACCTAACGTGGCATTTAATTGTATATGTACAATAAACTCCGTATATGTAGCTACGAAAATTACTATTTGTTTCTATTTCTCCACATAGTTTTACGTTAGCTTAAGTTACAATGTGTTTAGGTGGTACATGAAACATGAATTTGAAATTTGTTGGTTTCTTCGTTGCTTTGTATTATTTGGGTTGCATGTTGATGTCTGTCTCTTAAAGGCACATTGAGAAACACGAGAAACAAAAAATCCAGAAACTTTACTACATTTAAAAACCTAACGTGGCATTTAATTGTATATGTACAATAAACTCCGTATATGTATCTACGAAAATTACTATTTGTTTCTATTTCTCCATATAGTTTTACGTTAGCTCAAGTTACGACGTGTGGTGGCGGAAGGTCGGAAAGTTTACATGAAACATGAATTTGAAATTTGTGTTTTCCTTCGTTGCTTTGCTTTATTTGGGTTGCATGTTGATGTTTGTCTCTTAAAGGCACATTAATAAACACGAGAAAAATGTCTTCATAAATTTTACCAAAATACTCGTTATACAGGAATGCAGTAAATAAATGTTTTTGTTCCAGTTTTCCGTAGTATTGATTCACAAAAATAATGTTGATTTCTTTAGATTTCTAAACATTGACCTTTAACGTTACTAATTCGACAACGGTTATCTAAAAATGCAGAAAAATACAAATAGATTGAATAAAAAGGTAAGAATTTGATGGAACTACAGAAGTGCAAAGATCCCACTAATCTTCCGTAATATGCGGATTAATTTGACTCAGATTAACAACGTTATGAACCAAAAAATTTAATTGAAGAAACTTTGTTTATTTTCTTTCAGATTCTTACGTGGAATATATTTAATTTAATATCTTTAAAAATTTTCTGGAGAGAAACGTATTAAACCTGGATCGAATTAACTCACATATTAAGGAAGATTAGTGAGAGTTTGGCACCTCTGGAACTAGCAAATAAATATTTGGGGTCATACATTACGCTGTTACCCAATCCCAATAATATTGATTATACTTCAAAAATGATCTTTCATGTACTCATAAACACACGTCAAAATAGGAAAAGAATATCGTGAGAGAAATATAAATTGACTGGTGGAACCGTGCGAGGATTTCGCACAGCAGTTTAAAATTTTTTAGCAGTATCTAATACTTTTAAAATGCAGATTTAAACGTCCAAAGAAAAATTCAAGATAAAAATATCTGCAAACAACATTGGCCAAGCCAGAATATCATCTCTTTTATTTTATCAAAGTTACAGTAAAATTGATAAAATATAGCAAAAAACACGCGCAAGGGAAAAAAAATAACAATCGTATTTTAACTGCAGTAGAGGATGGTGTCATCCGCTTCAGGAAAAACATGGGATAAAAATAAAATTGAATAAATAAAAAGAACAAATTAATATAACAAAGCATACATTTTAGACTACATGTGAAATTCCACTGATTCAATCGATAGATGGTGTCTTTTTCTTCTAAACGTTTACACTTGTATTTTTATTTTTAATCATAAATATAAAATAAGCATGTGCGTAGACATCCCACTATATTTTTTGTATAATCATTGTTGAACACGATATAATGCGGTATTTTATTTTTGTGGCAGCACTAATTTAAGATAAACCTTTCATTTCATTTATGTAAACAAAGCTAATTTACTTTTTAATTAACTGCAATTTTTAACAAGCGGGTAAGTGTGATCGAAGATCGCACAAAGGGTTTCGTTAAATATTCCTTTCAAAACACTTTATCCTTTCTTTGATAAATCCAAATAAATTTCATTTTCCAAAAAGAAAAAAAAAAGTCATATTTTTTATAAAGTAAAAATTTACCGGTCTATTTTTGTCGTTTTTTCGAATATCTGAACCAGCCGATAGCAGGCGAAGCCCGCTATTATACTCTGTCATAATAATATCTGTCATGTGGACTAAATGCGATAAAAAAAATCAATTTCAAATTGAACATGTTGTATAGAGACCTACAAAATGTTAAAATATGCCAATATTTCCATAATCGGGTTTTTATCCTGATTCAATACGTTCTTCGAACTGATATGACGTTATAATCACTTGATGACGTCCTATCTACTTGCTTTCTCTATTACTGATATTAATACTCGCTTTGTATTATTCTCAAACATTTGAAAAAGTCCGTTAAACTTCCAATATGACGTCAGATTAATTTACTTTTTAACACTTTCCAACCTAGTTGAAAAGTGTTTATGACTTCGGTTTGTCTGACTTCTGTCCGTCTGTCCGTGCTCCAACTCCCGTAAATATGCTCGGATTGCCCTGCAATTTTTATATGTTATTGCCGTTATCTATAGCATGTTCCCTATTTCAACGGAAGTGTATAGCACTTATAGTTTTTTTACAAGGACACTCAAAAGAATTCCGTTACATTATGGTCTATGGGAAAAACCATTTGCGGTTTATTTTAATGATGTTACACAATTTCAAACACATTGTAATTGATATATATCACTAAGGTGCATTACAAGAAGCTTAATATGGAATAGGGTGTGCATAGCACTTATAGTTAGTTTACAGGGACAGTCAAAATAATTCCGTTTCATTACGTCTATGGAGAAAAATCGTTTGCGGTTTAATTAAATAATGTTTCACCATTTTAAACGCATTGAAATTTATATATATCACTAAGGTACATTACAAGAGGCTTACTACAGAATATTGTGTGTATAGCAGTCATCGTTCATTTACAGGGACAAACAAAATAATTCTCTACTGTCTGTTAACAATAATTTCTGGAATGCGTTTTAAATTGCTAAACAAGATTTTAAATTTAACTCACTTTTTGGCTATTACTTGGTGTGTATAAATTTTGTATTTCATATACAGGGCAGCACAAAATTTCGTGAACACATTTCCGTTTATTGACAGAAACTCCAAAAGGAGAATTTTAAACTGTGCTACGCGTTTCCTAACTAAACTAAAATTTAGCATCCTATGTAGTATATATACAAATCTATAGATCATATACAGAGCTGAATAAAAGTATTCGGATATTTTTCCAAATATTGTATATGTTGGAAATTCCTGAAATTATGTTTTTAAATATGTTATGCGTTTTCCAAATTGTTTACTTAGATGTTATCTTTCAGCTTATTAAACAGTAATGATTTGTAAAATTATTTTGGAAGCGTTGGAAAGTGTTACATAATCTATGCTTGACGCATGATTTTTCGTTCTTGTTAATTCTCTAATGACGTCATATTAACCCGCTGTCTGTACTTACACATACTCGTACTCCTTGCAATATTGAGAAATGTTTGAAAATTTACGTTTTATTACCAGTATGACGTCATATTCATCTTTTTCCAATTGGTGAAACTCTTTATTTTATTTTCATTTTTCACGTGGAAATCTTTCAATAGAAAATTAATTATTGTAGAAAGAATTTTATTGTGGATTTTTAATTGTTGGCAACTGCCATAACGAAAATTGTTTAAATTTAATAGGAAAAGGCTGTTAGATTTTTCGTTGTTTATCTCTCTATATTAAAATAATACGATTTTTTCAAAATTTATGATTTTGATCTTCATAGTAGGTATTCGGCTGTAAGTACACAAAATTTCAAGTCTGTAAGTTATATAAATTCTGAGAACCGACTCTGTGACGGACAGACAACGTAACGGGACGAATAGGGATTCGTGAGATGATGGATATACATAATATAAAATATGAAAATAAAATAGGTGTAAACTATTTATAAAATGCATTGCAATGCAAATAAAATCGTGGCTTGATGACGTCATAAACTATTAATGCTCTTTTACTGAATTTCGTAAAACAAGCATTTGTATAACTCCAAAATTGATAATCATATTAACTAATGGTTTACTGCGTCGGATTAAGTGTCTCATTTCCAATTAAAATATATCTTTGAATTGAAATTGGAATGAAATACAGGGTCATGAATAATCGAAGAGTGTGGTAAATAGGATTAAAATATCTTGGCAACTCATTATTCGATCGACTTCATATTTTATGCAAAATTTATGTTTTTTATTGTCTTTTATATTCACTCCTTAAAATAAACAATTTCGAAAATTTTTATGTGCCTTTTATCAGAACGAATGTTTCGAGAGTCCGAAAAAAATAGTTTCGGATAATCGAGGTTACTGAAATTCAATAAGCTTCTTCCCATTATTACATACTAAGTACATACCGAATTTCAAGTCTCTATCTCCATTTGTTCGGGAGATAGAGGATTACAGACACACACACGGACAGACAGACGACATTTTTTTTTTCTGAAAATATGTTTTACGGAATCTCCAGTGTCTGAAACGTGGAAATCCGTCATTTTTTTTTTTTCGATTTTCGAAGACTTACCCTATACTACGTATGATGGGTAAGTAAAAGTATGTTTTGATGTATGTATTGATGATGGATATGAAAGTATGTTTTTGAAATGTGATGTGTATGTCAGATGTGATCTGTATGTGTGAGTGATCTGTATGTCAGAAGTCGGTTCCAAAACTTTTCGAATGATATCTCATTCGTTGTTCTGCGTTTTGTAAATGCATAGTAAAAGAGATGTTGACAACAGAAATAATGTTATATGATAAAGCTGCATTTTTATTTTCACCCCTTTAAATTTGGAATAAAAATAGTAGATTTCTTTGATTTCTGTATCTGTCAAAATGACTTATGAAATTTCAGGACATTCAGCAAAATATTTTCTGCATGATGTATTTCTGCAATGTTCTGTAAATTTTTAGATATACAGTGTCTCACAAAAGTGATGGGACACTTGTGCTTTATAAAAAGAAACTGCAATAAAATAAATAAACAAACATGTGCAAAAATTTTTTGGGTGTGTTTCATATTTAAAGTTAGTAACAATTATTACATAACATACATTTTGTCAAAATATTAAAATATTAATTTAGTAAAAATACAATTGTTCAGAACGGAGCAAAAAATGGCTCACATAAGTGATGGGACACTTACTTTTCCATCAAATATTTATCCACAAATTTTACTTTTTAAAAGGTTTTAATATTTTGTTGGATTTCCTTTTACTTTTAAAACATGATTTAATCTTTTTGGGATGGATTCGACTATTTTTTTTGTGATTTCTGGAGTGATTTTACCCCATTCTTCTTGAAGCACCGATTTTAGTTGTTGTTTTGAAGAAATGGTGTGTTTGCGAATTCTTGATTCCAATTCTTGCCAAATATTCTCTATGGGATTTAAGTCTGGAGATTGTGGTGGTGTTTTTATTATTTCAGGACAGTTATATAGCAGCCAGAGTCTAACGTTCAGAGCAGCGTGCTTGGGGTCATTGTCCTGGTAGAATTTAAAATCGTTATGAAGGTTCAATTTTCGTGCTGAAGATTTCAAATTTTGCTTTAAAATATCAATATACTTGTACTGATCCATTATACTGTCAATAAAAACAAAATTACCAACTCCAGCGGACGACATACACCCCCATACCATAACTCCTCCTCCACCATGTTTTACTGTTGGTACCAAGTTCTGTTTGCGAAGTTCTTCCCTGGGTTTTCTCCACACCAAGATTCTACCGTCAGAACCAAATATATTAAATTTACTCTCATCAGCAAATATAACTTTATTCCAGTAATCAGAATTCTTATTTATGTTGGATTTTGCGAAAGCTAGTCTGAGTTTTCTATTCTTTTCACTTACGAAGAATTTTTTCCTGGCTACTCTACCGTGATATCCAGCAGATCGAATTACCCTTCTAATAGTTTCAGGATTAACAATTATTCCATATAATGCTTGTAAATCAGCAGCAACTTTTGAAGCACTAATTCTTGGATTTTTTTTAATATTTCGAACGATAATTCGCTTTATTCCATTGGATAGCTTTGATGGTCAGCCAGGTCTTCTTTTATCCTGAATCATATGATTCTTTTTATATCGTTTAATGATATTGAAAACTGTTGAACGACTCAAGTTAACTGTTTCAGCAGTTTTTCTAATAGATTTTCCACGTTCAATATGCAAATTAATAACTAATTTTCGAATTTCAGGCGAAGTTTCTTTTCGTTTAGCATTCATGACTACACAGAGCTAAAAAACACAAAAATTCCAAAACAAACTGGAGAGAAATACTGCAGACGATTTTATAAATTATTGCCAATTGCTTTTAAGTAAAAATAAAACCCCAAAAAATATTTTTATTGCTTATTTCAGGCGATTTTTGTTGCATATATAATGGTGTCCCATCACTTATGTGAGCTATTTTTTGCTCCGTTCTAAACATTTGTATTTTTATTAAATTAATATTTTAATATTTTGACAAAATGTATGTTATGTAATAATCTTTACTAAATTTAAGTATGAAACACACCCACAAAAAAAATGTGTACATGTTTTTCTAATTTATTTGATTAGTTTCCTTTTGTAAAGCACAAGTGTCCCATCACTTATGTGAGACACTGTATATCTCTTGATGTTGTTACAAGAGAATATAAGTTTTTGGTTTTCTCTTATGATCAATAGAAATGTTTTGTACTTTCCAATCTTGAAAACCTTGTTATTCTTTAAAAATATTTGTTCACTAGTAACAACATTTCTAATAAAAATAATAATAAGTTGGAAATTGTACGTCAAACGTGATAAATGAGGTGCGTTCGTACTATAACTAGTTTTTTAAATATTAAGATCTTGGTGCAATAACTGTTGTACTCTTATGCAGAAATGCATGAATACAAAAATTATTTTATGCGCAGATTTTCATGTTATAAATATTAATTTTATTTTATTTTATGAAGTTTCAATACACTTTTACAAACAATGAATTAGAATTCTGTTACATTAAAATTATGCTATGCGCAAATATACAATGCAAGACAATGTAAAAAATCACCGTTATTATTTTACTGAAAAAATGAATTACATCGTCTGTTATTATGATATGATTAATTTCCGTAGAAAAATAAGTACATTTTAAGTTCGCAACATTTTAAGTTTTGTTGACATTTACTGAAAATTCCGATGGCACACTTAAGAGCCTACGCTAGTCACGCGAAGAAACGCTCAAGCCAATGTTAAGTCTATAGGAAGGTTCTTGCGCGATTTCTCGCTCGAATTTTAATATTTTTAAATGATTTTTTTTTTTGCATAGGATATAGCTGAGGTCGATCTCTAACGTTGTTAGTTTTTACTTTTTCGATTTTGGTTCCAGTTTTTTTTATAAGGGTACTTTCACTTTCAGAACCGGTTCCAACCGGTTCCGAAATTAGAAATATTCGCTTATAAAAATACTCTAACTAAAATCGAAAAAGTAAAAACTAACAACGTTAGGGATCGGCCTCAGCTATCCTATGCAAAAAAATCATCACTAATATTAAGGAAAGCACGGTAAACGTCTGTGTGTGTGTGTGCACTCCGCCTTTGTACCCGCAAAGGCTCCTGGACTAATCGACGCACCGACGGCGGACGCGTACCGAAAAATTCGCAAAAAAGGCGCGACGCTCAAGTTTCGATCGGGTCGGGCCTCCGACCCGGACCCGGGGCGTTATTAACCGACGAAACTGTTTTTATTACCGACCGAAACCGAAGTAGGAAGAGAAGTCAAAACAGCGAAAAGTTCGCCTCCGCCGAGGGTTGCCGGTACACGTCCGGTCCGGGAAGGAACAGGCAGGGGGTTCCCAGGGAGCGATTTAAGCCCCAAACCGCAACGCAGGTCCGACCCCTATCTCCGGAAGTCGGGGGGCCAGAAATTCGTAAGTCGCACGTACGCAACCGGGACGTCGTCAGGTCTCATAAATTCGAAAAATCGTTTCCGTGCGCCGATTAGAACCGGAAAAATCCTTTAAAAATCGATCGATAAAAAATTATTTTTCTTTTCTTTCAGAGCTGCGATTCCCAGATCGGAGACGCACGGCCAGACGATTGTCTGGATCGGCATTTTCTTTGACGGAGGTGAGGTCACATGACGTTCAACTGGGGTTTTACAGAGGGGGGGGGTGGCATCTCTGATTCTAAGAGGCGCAGAAATTCCAAACTTTGACAGGGCGACGCTAAATGGATTCTGCTTTCAGAATATCTAAAAATTATTGACATATCTTCATTACGAGCCGATATATTATTTTATTGTATAATTAATCATCGTTATTTGTATAATTAAAGCAAAAGAAAGATTTCCATTACAGTGCCGGCTAGATATTACGATTTTAAGAAGTAGGCCACGTCTAAAAACTGCATTACGAGTATTTTCAGTTTTTGTTTTAGAGTGGCAACCAGATATTATGATAGGAAAAAGCGGGCTTCGCCCGTTATCGATTTATTTATTTATTTTTTTTTTAGTTTTAAGTTTTTCTACAGCTCACTGTCTTTGAACTAGAACTCAGGTAGTCTACATAAGTTGTTTGAGGAAAAGCAGTGTCATCGCCAACCCCCCCCCCCCTCCCCCCGCTTTTTATGACAGTGCCGGCTAGATATTAGGATTTTAAGAAGTAGGCCGCGTCTAAAAACGGCATTATTATTTTAAGTTTTAGTATTTTAAGTTTTTGTTTTAGAGTGGCAACCAGATATTACGATAGGGAAAAGCGGGCTTCGCCCGTTATCGATTTTTTTTTTTTTTTAGTTTTAAGTTTTTCTACAGCTCACTGTCTTTGAACTAGAACACAGGTAGTCTACATAAGTTGTTTGAGGAAAAGCAGTGTCATCGCAAACCCCCCCCCCTCCCCTTTTTTCTTTTAACTGTGGTCCGTTTCTATAACTAAGAAACTATGTTACGGATGTCCAACAAACTGATTCCAAACATCATAATTAAAGTAATAAGGACCCCCTATCCAGATATTATGATAGGGAAAAGCGGGCTTCGCCCGTTATCGATTTTTTTTTTAAGTTTTAGGTTTTTCTACAGGTGCCTGTCTTTTTACTAGAACTCAGGTAGTCTTAATCAATTTGACTCGACATCGATAGAGCTTACCGATTTTATTTCGTTTTTTCACCACTAGGGGGCGCTTTCCTATCTTCGGTTCTACGGGCATGAAAACGACGGGGTATGGCTCATTCGACTCGACATCGAAAGTCTTAACGATTTCAGTTATGATCATATAAACAGATTGCGCCACCTGGTGGCCGAAGGTGGAACTAACGTATACTGCAGCGCGTGCGCAGCACGACTGCTATACGGTGCCGCAGGCAGCGGGGACCCGAGCCGCAGGTTCGTTCAGTTAGAGGTTTATACTATTCCATGTGCAATTTAAGGGATTATCCGGTGCATGCATAGCACGACCGTCATACGGTGCCGAAGGCAGCGGGGACCAGGGTCGGCACGACTGCTATACGGTGCCACAGGCACCGGGGACCCGAGCCGGAGGTTCGTTCAGTTAGAGGTTTATACTATTCTATGTGCAATTTAAGGGATTATCCGGTGCGTGTGCAGCACGACCGGTATACGGTGCCGAAGGCAGTGGGGACCAAAATCACCCACTCGTGGACAGCCACCCGTGAGGTATAGGAACAATAAGTCCACGAGGGAAAAATAAACGCTACCCGACACCGATAGCACCCATCCGTTCCAACCCCCACCGCAGGAGGCGCCTGTTTATTAGATTTGAAACAATGAATATAATTACATAACAATAATAAAATATAAAAGGTAAAAAATAACAATTTTTTGCAAATTGAAAGTTAAATATAAAATATTTTCGTAGTACTATAAGTTCATGATGTCCTCGGAGGTTCGTTCGGTTAGAGGTTTGTACAATTCAATGTGCTAATTAAAGGATTACCCGGTGCGTGCGTAGCACGACCGGTATACGGTGCCGAAGGCAGCGGGGACCCGGGTCGGCGGTTCGTCCGGTTTGAGGTTTTACAAGATTCGAGATTTTCTACAATTCGAGGCACCGATGTAAATTAGGGGCCCGCTGGCGGGCGAAGCCAGCTAGTCGCTAATATTAAGGACGGTAAACGTCTGTGTGTGTGTGTGTCTGTCTGTGCACTCCGCCTTTGTACCCGCAAAGGCTCCTAGACTAATCGACGCACCGACGGCGGACGCGTACCGAAAAATTCGCAAAAAAGGCGCGACGCTCAAGTTTCGATCGGGTCGGGATTCCGACCCGGACCCGGGGAGTTATTAACGAGCGAAAGTGTTTTAATTACCGACCGAAACCGAAGTTGGAAGAGAAGTCAAAACAGCGAAAAGTTTGCCTTCCGTTTTGATAATCGAAGACATCCAAATCGTCGCTTTTTAACGCATCATCGAATTAAAAAAAATGTACCGGAGGTATCGATCCAAAAATCGGGGTACACACGCGGCCGATTTTTGTCGTTGCAAAACGTCAAATTTTTTGAAACTCGGACCGTAACTTTTCTTTATTTCGGCCAAAAACTGACCAGACATCCAACATCGACCACAGACGTAAAAAGAGGCTGCCGTAAAGAATGCAGGTCGACAGATCCGAGATCGAATCGCCCCAGTCCTTTTTGAAACAAGTGGAAATAATGACTCTACATTCGCGAAAATTTGCTAACACGTGTATAAAAAAATCGCGAATTCAACAAAAAAAAATTCGTAAAAATCGACCAGTAATTTTTGAAGATATCAATTAAAACTCATTAATGACACGGCAAATGAATTTATTTCTATTCCGAAGAGACAGCTTCTTTTTTATTTCAACATTCAACGGAGACAAATCGTCTGTGGATAAGTCATTTCTGAAAGAGATAAAATAGTCAACTGCGTTTTTTCAGAGGGGGGGGGGGGCATTTCCGAATCTAAGGGGCGCATTAATTTCAAACTTTGACAGGGCGACTCAAAATGGATTCTGCTTTCAGAATATCTAAAAATTATTCTCATATCTTCATTAGGAGCCGATATATTATTTTATTGTATAATTAATCATCGTTATTTGTATAATTAAAGCAAAAGAAAGATTTCCATTACAGTGCCGGCTAGATATTACGATTTTAAGAAGTAGGCCGCGGCTAAAAACTGCATTACGAGTATTTTCAGTTTTTGTTTTAGAGTGGCAACCAGATATTATGATAGGAAAAAGCGGGCTTTGCCCGTTATCGATTTTTTGAACTAGAACTCAGGTAGTCTACATAAGTTGTTTGAGGAAAAGCAGTGTCATCGCCAACCACCCCCCCCCCGCTTTTTTCTTTTAACTGTGGTCCGTTTCTATAACTAAGAAACTATGTTACGGATGTCCACCAAACTGATTCCAAACATCATAATTAAAGTAATAAGGACCCCCTATCCAGATATTATGATAGGGAAAAGCGGGCTTCGCCCGTTATCGATTTTTTTTTTTTAAGTTTTAAGTTTTTCTACAGGTCCCTGTCTTTGAACTAGAACTCAGGTAGTCTAAATCAATTCGACTCGACATCGATAGAGCTTACCGATTTTATTTCGTTTTTTCACCACTAGGGGGCGCTTTCCTATCTTCGGTTCTACGGGCATGAAAACGACGGGGTATGGCTCATTCGACTAGACATCGAAAGTCTTAACGATTTCAGTTATGATCATATAAACAGATTGCGCCACCTGGTGGCGGAAGGTGGAACTAACGTATACTGCAGCGCGTGCGCAGCACGACTGCTATACGGTACCGCAGGCAGCGGGGACCCGAGCCGCAGGTTCGTTCAGTTAGAGGTTTATACTATTCCATGTGCAATTTAAGGGATTATCCGGTGCATGCGTAGCACGACCGTCATACGGTGCCGAAGGCAGCGGGGACCAGGGTCGGAACGACTGCTATACGGTGCCGCAGGCAGCGGGGACCCGAGCCGGAGGTTCGTTCAGTTAGAGGTTTATACTATTCTATGTGCAATTTAAGGGATTATCCGGTGCGTGCGCAGCACGACCGGTATACGGTGCCGAAGGCAGCGGGGACCAGGGTTGGAGGTTCGTTCGGTTAGAGGTTTGTACAATTCAATGTGCTAATTAAGGGATTACCCGGTGCGTGCGTAGCACGACTGGTATACGGTGCCGAAGGCAGCGGGGACCGAAATCACCCACTCGTGGACAGCCACCCGTGAGGTATAGGAACAATAAGTCCACGAGGGGAAAAATAAACGCTACCCGGCACCGATAGCACCCATCCGTTCCAACCCCCACCGCAGGAGGCGCCTGTTTATTAGATTTGAAACAATGAATATAATTACATAACAATAATAAAATATAAAAGGTAAAAAATAACAATTTTTTGCAAATTGAAAGTTAAATATAAAATATTTTCGAAGTACTATAAGTTCATAATGTCCTAAATTTATGGTATTTTAGTTCAGAAAGTCAATGGTCAGTTCAGTCAATTTTTTTTAAAAATTCTTTCGTAATGAAAGAGAAATTTTTATTGAGAATATTATAATTCTCTTTTAACTTTTGAGAGTTTGAAGGATTGAAAAAGGGCCGGAGGTTCGTTCGGTTAGAGGTTTGTACAATTCAATGTGCTAATTAAGGGATTACCCGGTGCGTGCGTAGCACGGCCGGTATACGGTGCCGAAGGCAGCGGGGACCCGGGTCGGCGGTTCGTCCGGTTTGATGTTTTACAAGATTCGAGATTTTCTACAATTCGAGGCACCGATGTAAATTAGGGGCCCGCTGGCGGGCGAAGCCAGCTAGTCACTAATATTAAGCACGGTAAACGTCTGTGTGTGTGTGTGTCTGTCTGTGCACTCCACCTTTGTACCCGCAAAGGCTCCTGGACTAATCGACGCACCGACGGCGGACGCGTACCGAAAAATTCGCAAAAAAGACGCGACGCTCAAGTTTCGATCGGGTCGGGATTCCGACCCGGACCCGGGGAGTTATTAATGAGCGAAAGTGTTTTAATTACCGACCGAAACCGAAGTTGGAAGAGAAGTCAAAACAGCGAAAAGTTCGCCTTCCGTTTTGATAATCGCAGACATCCAAATCGTCGCTTTTTAACGCATCATCGAATTAAAAAAAATGTACCGGAGGTATCGAATGAGTCCTTTTTGAAACAAGTGGAAATAATGACTCTACATTCGCGAAAATTTGCTAACACGTGTATAAAAAAATCGCGAATTCAACAAAAAAAAATTCGTAAAAATCGACCAGTAATTTTTTGAAGATATTAATTAAAACTCATTAATGACACGGCAAATGAATTTATTTCTATTCCGAAGAGACAGCTTCTTTTTTATTTCAACATTCAACGGAGGCAAATCGTCTGTGGATAAGTCATTTCTGAAAGAGATAAAATAGTCAACTGCGTTTTTTCAGAGGGGGGGGGGGCATTTCCGAATCTAAGGGGCGCATTAATTTCAAACTTTGACAGGGCGACTCAAAATGGATTCTGCTTTCAGAATATCTAAAAATTATTCTCATATCTTCATTAGGAGCCGATATATTATTTTATTGTATAATTAATCATCGTTATTTGTATAATTAAAGCAAAAGAAAGATTTCCATTACAGTGCCGGCTAGATATTACGATTTTAAGAAGTAGGCCGCGTCTAAAAACTGCATTACGAGTATTTTCAGTTTTTGTTTCAGAGTGGCAACCAGATATTATGATAGGAAAAAGCGGGCTTCGCCCGTTATCGACTTTTTTTTTTTTTTTTTTTTTTTTTTTAGTTTTAAGTTTATCTACAGCTCACTGTCTTTGAACTAGAACTCAGGTAGTCTACTTAAGTTGTTTGAGGAAAAGCAGTGTCATCGCCAACCCCCCCCCCCCCCCCGCTTTTTTCTTTTAACTGTGGTCCGTTTCTATAACTAAGAAACTATGTTACGGATGTCCACCAAACTGATTCCAAACATCAAGTAATAAGGACCCCCTATCCAGATATTATGATAGGGAAAAGCGGGCTTCGCCCGATATCGATTTTTTTTTTTTAAGTTTTAAGTTTTTCTACAGGTCCCTGTCTTTGAACTAGAACTCAGGTAGTCTAAATCAATTCGACTCGACATCGATAGAGCTTACCGATTTTATTTCGTTTTTTCACCACTAGCGGGCGCTTTCGTATCTTCGGTTCTACGGGCATGAAAACGACGGGGTATGGCTCATTCGACTAGACATCGAAAGTCTTAACGATTTCAGTTATGATCATATAAACAGATTGCGCCACCTGGTGGCGGAAGGTGGAACTAACGTATACTGCAGCGCGTGCGCAGCACGACTGCTATACGGTGCCGCAGGCAGCGGGGACCCGAGCCGCAGGTTCGTTCAGTTAGAGGTTTATACTATTCCATGTGCAATTTAAGGGATTATCCGGTGCATGAGTAGCACGACCGTCATACGGTGCCGAAGGCAGCGGGGACCAGGGTCGGAACGACTGCTATACGGTGCCGCAGGCAGCGGGGACCCGAGCCGGAGGTTCGTTCAGTTAGAGGTTTATGCTATTCTATGTGCAATTTAAGTTATTATCCGGTGCGTGCGCAGCACGACCGGTATACGTTGCCGAAGGCAGCGGGGACCAGGGTCGGAGGTTCGTTCGGTTAGAGGTTTGTACAATTCAATGTGCTAATTAAGGGATTACCCGGTGCGTGCGTAGCACGACTGGTATACGGTGCCGAAGGCAGCGGGGACCAGGGCCGGAGGTTCGTTCGGTTAGAGGTTTGTACAATTCAATGTGCTAATTAAGGGATTACCCGGTGCCGAAGGCAGCGGGGACCCGGGTCGGCGGTTCGTCCGGTTTGAGGTTTTACAAGATTCGAGATTTTCTACAATTCGAGGCACCGATGTAAATTAGGGGCCCGCTGGCGGGCGAAGCCAGCTAGTTTAAAAATATTGAAATGCGAGCGAAAAATCGCGCAAGAACCTTCCCATAGACTTAACATTAGCTTGAGCGTTTCTTTGCGTGACTAGCGTAGGCTCTCAAGTTTAGCTTAGAAAATTTCAAAACTTGAAATCGATATTTCGACACATTTTTCATTTAATATCTATTTCTCCGGTAACATGTATCCAAAAAACTGTCGGTAGATTATAGAATTGCTATAATGAAACAATTTTAGTATACAAATTTGGTTTTTAAATTCCGTAATATGACTCCATCTTATATAGGACATAATCACCATGGCAACCTAGAATCATTACCTATCATGGGATAACATTGAATTAATTACGTATTATAGGATTTAATAGAATGAAGAAAACTTTTATTGATATATTATTATTGATATGAAGTTTTGATTCGATTTTCGTAAAACGTGAAATGATTCGACAAAATTCTGTAACGATAATATATATTACATTTCAAACAATTCTGTTGGGTAGTTTTTGCGCTGTTATATACGGACAGACGGACGGGCCAGACGACGACTATAGATGCTACGTATCATATATTCTAATACGAGCAAATCTTGTGTGTGGTTATATATATATATATATATATATATATATATATATATATGCAAATTTTATCTTAAAAACGGCTCTAACGATTTTGACGAAATATTGTATCCTACCGTTTTGGGGCACCAGAAAACCATTGGGCTAGGTCACATGTTCAAGACAATTCGATTAGTGGGTCATTTAGGGTCATTTTGGGTCATGGTCAAGCTAATTGTATCTAAAAAACGATTCAAACGATTTTGACGAAATTTTGTATCCGACCATTTTCGGGCACGAGAAGACTATTGGGCTGGGTCGCATGTTCGAGAACTTTCGATTAGTGGGTCATTTGTGGGTCAACGCGGGTAAAATTAATTTTATCTAAAAAACGGCTCTAATGATTTTCATTAAATTTTGTGTCCTACGAGTTTCGAGCACGATAAAATCATTGAGCTAGGTCACATGTCCGAGAAAATTCGATTAGTGGGTCATTTCTGGGTCATTTTGGGTCAAGATCTAAAAAGCGGCTCAATTTACACTAAATTTTGCATCCAATGGTTTTCGGGCACGAGAAGACTGTTGGGCTAGGTCACATGTTCGACAAAATTCAATTAGTGGGTCATTTTGGGTCATTTTGGGTCATGGTCAAGCTAATTGTATCTAAAAAACGGCTCAAACGATTTTGACGAAATTTTGTATTCTACGAGTTTCGGGCACGCGAAAATCATTGGGCTAGGTCACAGGTTCGAGAAAATTCAATTAGTGGGTCATTTTTGTCATGGGTCATTGTGGGTCAAAATCTAAAAAGCGGCTCAATTTACACTAAATTTTGCATCCAATGGTTTTCGAGCACGAGGAGACTGTTGGGCTTGGTCACATGTTCGAGAAAATTCAATTAGTGGGTCATTTTGGTCATGGGTCATTATGGGTCAAGCTATTTTATCTTAAAAACGGCTCAGACTATTTACACTAAATTTTGCATCCTATGGTTTTCGGGCACGAGAAGACTGTTGGGCTAAGTCACATGTTCAAGAAAATTCAATTAGTAGGTCATTTTGGTCATGGGTCATGATATTTGAACTCAAATTTAATTTTGACCGAGCATAGCTCGGTCTTCCCTGCTCGTTTTTATAATTACGTACGCACCTGAGAACAAAAGAAATCTCCCAAAAATAATCACAGGAATATAGTGTTTAATCTATGAGTCAAAGTGTGTTACAAATGTGGATTCTATTTTCTCAGTTTTCAAGTATTTCTTAATACGTTCTTAATACGTTCTAATTCTTAATACGTTTTATTAAAATAATCATCTATGCTCAAACACGTACTTATACCACTCAAGAAATACATTCTATCGATGTGAAAACTTATCAAAATGCGCTATACTTTATTTTCATCTTAAGATTTTCTGTTCATTTTACTATAAATAAAGAAATGTATGCACGTTCATATATACACATTTTCTATTCTATCATTAATTAATGCGTCATAATTTATGAATTTTTTACGCTTTTTCTTTTAAAGACGCTTTGGACATAAAATTTTGTTTGTAATTTTTCTTTTTACAACTTCATCCGAATGGAGCAAAGTTTTGCACAACATTAAAACGTTATTACAGTAAATATAGATTGCTTCGGCTACACTTCTTATTTTCATTCTTTAACCCGGGAGAAATCGCATGGGGTATGACATACCCCGAGTGCGTACGGATTTTACAATTATCACCACTACTTTTCAAAAAGTAATCTTTAGCGTATTTTATCCTACAATTTGTAACAGTTGTCACTGGCTAAATAAGTTGAGAATTATTGTTTGTATTTATTGGTGACAAAGTAAAAACTGTTCATACCCTAGATAAGCGCGATTTCTCCCGGGTTAAATGTCGAATCCAAGGCCTCCTTATCATAGTATCAGGCCTCACAATCAGCAAGTTTCCTTTGACCGCTATATTCTCCTGCTACTAGCGCCATCAATCGTCAGTAATAGGAGTATTTTCGACATGAAATTTTTTCACAGCTCCATTTGTTCTATGCATTTGCTTATGAACTAGTATCGGTCGCATAGCTGCCAACTTTTACGCTTAATTCCTACCACTAAAATTTTATACTAAATTTTATCTTATTAAATAGACAAGATCGTGTGATTACCTAACGAAAAAAATTCTATTAAATTTTAGTGGTAAGAAAAAAGCGTAAAAGTTGGCAGCTGTGCGGTAGCAGAGCTGCTAGATTTTTCTATTCTCTTTTTGGATACCAGTTTTTTAGTGCAGACAATTTTGTTTTGTTTGATCGGAGAATTCTGGGATTTAAAAGAACAACATTTTCTCTAAAAATATACTGGTGTTCAAAAAGCCGGAGACGTGGCAACTCTGCGGTAGTATCCACCAGGCGGCGATACTTTCCGGAGAAAGTCAATTAATAAGTGGCAATTACCGCGGACATTTTCTCCCATAGACTTTCTCCGGATTGTCAAGTCTTATCTATTAAGGGAGTCTTGGTCGAATCATTGTGGATTTACTTGATTTCTTTATCTGCCAAAATGATTTATCAAATTGCAAGACAATGAGGACAATATTTTTTGTGTGATGTATTTCTGAAATGTTCGTTAAATTGTTAGATATATTTTTTGATGTTGTTACAAGGAATTATTACGATAAATATAACTTGCTTCGGCTACACTTTTTCTTTTCATTCGCTGAATGTCTATCTTTGTGGATTTATTTGACTTCTTAATCTGCCGAAATGATTTATCAAATTGTAAGATATTGAGGACAATAATTTCTGTGCGATGCATTTATGAAATGTTCGTTAAATTGTTAGATATATTTTTTTTGATATTGTTACAAAGTAATTATTACGATAAATATAACTTGCTTCGGCTTTATTCGTTGAATGTCGAATTATTGTGAATATTTTTGACTTCTTTATTCGCCGAAATGATTTATCAAATTGCAAGACATTGAGGACAATATTTTCTGCGTGATGTATTTTTGAAATGTTCGTTAAATTGTTAGATATATGTATTTTTTATGTTTTTACAAGGAATTATTACGATAAATATAACTTACTTCGGTTACACTTTTTCTTTTCATTCGTTGAATGTCGAATCATTGTAGATTTATTTGACTTCTTTATCTGCCGAAATGATGTATGAAATTGCAAGATATTGATTACAATATTTTCTGTGTGAGGCATTTCTTCAATGTTCGTTAAATTGCTATATATATATTTTTTTATGCTCTTAGAAGGATTTGTTCGATAAATATAACTTGCTTCGGCTACACTTTTTATTTTCACTCGTTAAATGTCGAATCATTGTGGATTTATTTGACCTTTTTTATCTGTCAAAATTATTTATCAAATTGCAAGATATTGAGGACAACATTTTCTGTGTGATCAATTTCTGCACTGTTCGTTAAATTGCTATATATATTTTTTGATGTTGTTACAAGGAATTATTACGATAAATATAACTTGCATTGGCTACATTTTTTTTTCGTTGAATGTCGAATCATTGTGAATTTATTTTGACTTCTTTTTCTGCCGAAATGATTTTTAAAATTGGAAGATATTGAGGATAATATTTTCTGTGTGATGTATGTCTGCAATTTTCATTAAATTGTTATATATATTTTTTTTATGTTCTTATAAGGAATATATCTCTTTGTTTTTCTTTTGTCAACAACAGTACATCTGTATGTATTCTTTACTGACAAGAGAAGCAGACATTTGGTGGCACCTAGCATTGAGACTTGGTACTCGTCTGAGAAAGTTGTATTTATTGATTTTACAGCAGTATAACGTTCTGAAAATACAACTTTAAAACCACTTATCAGCCTATTAACATACAAGTATTTTTGAAAAAAGTACTTTAAAATACAAATTATTTAACCCTTAATTGCATAGTGATGTAAATTTCCATCATTGTTTATTTAACTTTTAATATATAAATCAACTTCTTCGCCACCACTATATTTATATAGAAATATTAATCCAATCAATTTCCCGTGAACTATGTTGCTGAACAAAGTTAAAAATCTATCTTAAAATTTCTGGTGTCTAATATTTATATGTATGTATAAAAAAAAAACAAAATTGTAAAAGAAATTGGCTTTAGTTAAGCTTTAATAAAGCTTTCAATTTTTAACAATTTTGGTTTTTAGTTTGTTAAGATGTTGCATTTATTTTTATTAAGTGCAATGTTAAAGCTGTCTATAATTTCTATTATAATTATAAATTAGACTTTTTTTCTTTAGTTATAATGAGTACTTCGCCAAATCGAACTAAAAAAGTGCAAAAGATTGAATAATTTCACAACAGAACAAAGATTTATACAGGGTTCGTACTTTTTTACCACAATTTTTTTAAAGAATTTTTCGCCTTAATTAAATGCAGAAAAGAATTACAAATCCTGCAATTAAGCGATGTGTCTATAATTTCTGCTACATAAATATTAAATAGAAAAACTGTATTAAAAAATTGTGGTAAAAGCTTACGAACCTTTTTACATCAGAAAAACAAGGGGGCTTTCTTTCTCTCAAACTACCTTACGATAATTTGACACGTAAATCATCTATAGTACTTTTTTTTTAGTGTTCACGGAGGGAGACTAATTTGACTAGGAAAAAAGTTTATAAGTTAATTTCTTAGTAAACTAATCGTTGGGAGCTACCTTGATACTTACCCATTATGAATATGCATAACATAAAATATGAAAATAAAACATGTGGAAACCATTTATGAAATGCATTGCAATTCGAATAAAATCGTGGCTTGATGTCGTCATAAACGTTAAATGCTCTATTACTGAACTGCGTAAAAGAAACATACTTCTAACTCCAAAATTGATAATCCTATTAACTAACGGTTTACTGCGCCGGATTAAACGTCTCATTTCCAATTAAAATATATCTTTGAATTGAAATTGGAATGAAATACACGGTCATGAAAAATCGATGAGTGTGGTAAAAATTATTACAAATATCTCGGCAACTCATTATCTGATCGACTTCATTCTTTATGCAAAATTTATGTTTTTTTATCGTCTTTTACATTCACTCCTTAAAATAAACAATTTCGAAAATTTTTATATACCTTTTATCAGAACGAATATTTCGAGAGTCAGAAAAAATATAGTTTCGGATAATCGAGGTTACTGAAATTCAATAACCTTCTTCCCATTATAACATACTAAGTACATACCAAATTTCAAGTCTCTATCTCAATTTGTTCGGGAGATAAAGCGTTTACAGACACACACACACACAGAGACGGACGGCAAAATTTTGTTTCTAAAAATATGTTTTTCGGAATCTCCAGTGTCTGAAACTTGTAAATCCGTCAATTTTTTTTTTTCGATTTTCAAAGCGATTACAAGACTTACCCTTTACTATGTATGATGGGTTAGTAAAACAAAAGGATTTTTAAAAAGTATTAAGTTAGAAATTCACTAAAGAGTTTTAATTAGATATTATTAAAAGAAATTGTAAAAAAAATAATTAATTGTTTAAATGTTAATGAAATGAATGTTGTGTTTTAGATGTAGTGACGTCCACAGAGGGGATTTTTGACTTATATTCATTAACAGATTAAAGCTTATTACGATACTTTTTTGTCAAAAATGTATTTAATAGATTATTTAAAACTTAAATATACATATGAATGAAAATTTGAGGGAATTTGCTACATTTCCTAATATTTATACCTCAGGGAACGTAAAATGTACCTTTTCGTCAAAATTCTATATAATTCAAAATTATTTCCTTTGGGAGAATACTGATCTTTAAATAAGCGGATTAGAATATTATTATTAAGTGCTACATATTCTATTATTTCTATAAACATTTTTTTTTATTTATGTATTTCCATAAAATAAAAATAAGACACAGCTCATTTTATGTTCAGTGAAAGTTTTTTCCGAAATTTTCATCCACTAATCCTTTTATTTTGACGATTATAAAATAATTAATTTTATTAGCAATGAAAGCTAAAAGACTTTCTACACTTAAAGTAGATTAAGATTTTTTAAATTATAAATCTCTTATTAACGCAATAATCGTAATCTGTTTTTAAATTATGTACTCATAAAATAAAAAAAGGATATGGTTCAATTTAAATGTTCTGAAAAATATACTTTTAATGAAGTTTCATTAATTCAATCCTTTATTTTAATTGTTTTAAATTAATTAGCTTATTACAATAGTCTTCGTATGTCTTTGATACTCCCCATTTACACTACTGTCCAAAAATTAAGGGGCAGTGACCGGACGTTTTCGCTTTTTACACTTATTTGTCGAATATCACTGAAATTCTTGACATATTGTCCACTTCAAGGATGTAAAGCACATGTTTGGCTTCGAGAACAGTAGAAACAGTATAATGCAATTAAAAGATTATTGTATCCAATATATGGGCATTTGTATGAAATAATTTTTAACTGCGCATGCGCGAACTATACCAAAAAAATT
Source organism: Maratus michaelseni (assembly GCA_963931845.1). Lineage (NCBI taxonomy): Eukaryota > Metazoa > Arthropoda > Arachnida > Araneae > Salticidae > Maratus > Maratus michaelseni. The sequence goes on along the minus strand of OZ007598.1, from coordinate 109,099,795 downwards.
TTTTTTTGATGATTTGGTAGACAATTCTGTTGAGCACCTCATATAAAAAGACCAGTCAAATATCGTGAAAACTCAGAAAAATATCAGCAATACAGTGAGCTAATTTACAAATTGGGTGGGAAATCCCTTATCATCCAATTAGATTTTTCCCCCCAGTTTGTCAATTTCCTCACATGATTGCTGATATCTTTCTGAGTTTTCACGATATTTGACTAGTCTTTTTATATGAGTTACTCTATAAAATTGTCAACCAAATCATGAAAAAAAAAATTTAGTATAGTTCGCGCATGCGCAGTTAAAAAGTATTACGTAAAAATGTGTAAATCTCATCAAATATTCAATATATCAATCTTTTAATGGCAGTATACTGTTTCTACTGCTTTTGAAGTAAAGCAAGTGCTTTGCGTCCTCCAAGTTCAAGGACAATTTTTCAAGAATTTTCAGAAGATATTTGACAAACCTTGTAAAAAGCGAAAGCGTCTCGTTACTGCCCCTTAATTTTTTGACAGCAGTGTATATTATGTAACACCACTTTTTCTATGCATTTACAAAACGCACGACATTGAATGAGGTGTCATTCGAGGTTTCTGAAACGGCTTATCACATAATATTAGGGTGGATAAATTAAAAAGGAACACTAGCCACAGAATGAAATGACATAGTTTATTTCAAACATAATCTCCAAACTTACACAAGCACTTGTCCTTCGATTTCATCAAGTGATGAATACCTTGATCATAGAAATCCTTTGGCGGAAATAGGATTAAGTTTCAAATATTGTCTATGACTTCTCTGTCCGAGTAAAAACGGAGACCCTTCAATGTAGTTTTCATCGGATCAAAGATGGGAAAGTTATATGGCAAAAGATCCGGGCTATACGGTGAGTATGCCAACCCTGTAAACCGAAACTTCACCAGATTCCCTCGAGAAAATGTTTGCGTCCGTCCTACACAGGAGTCAATGACAGCGCATGTTCTCCGTACACTGCCTTAGTTCGCAGATGCACTTCACGAAATCCAACTCCTTCGGTCGCTAAAAATAAAATAAGTTGAAACTGGTGTGAAGCAATAATAACTAAAATATCTTCTTAAAACACCACCAAATTTTTTAAAAATGGGCTAGGCCTTTCGAAAGATATGAGTCTTTCTTCGTCAGGCGCAAAAAGACGTGCTTCTACTATGAAAGCAGCAGCAAGACTAAAATGAGAGATAAGGGAGAGGAAACAAGCTGAAAAAACAGCAATAGGAAAGTAGAAATCAACAGCCAATAGGAAAACAGAAGAAGAGGACAACAGCCAATCACAGAAGAGTAAAATCAAGACACTAGAATACAAAAAAAAAACAAAACAAAAAAAAAAACAGATATATTAAAAAATGGAAACAGATGAAAATTAAGAAATAAATAAGTAACCAAAATATATTAATATATATAAAAACAGACTAATATTAATTAATACAAAAATAAATTACATGGTAGTACTGAAGAGGCATTTCCAAGCAGCAGAGAGCATTGTGGAATCAGATTTATCATTAACAATAACAATACGATTAAGATAAATAGCTAAATTTTCAAGAAAGTCCAATTCAGAGATACTATTGGCATTAAAGATAATTTTAGCATTTTTAAAATTAAAACAATGGCCATAATCCCAAGAGTGCTTGGCAATAGAAGATTTAGAAATTTCTTGATTAGTTACATAACAAGAGTGTTCTTTTAAGCGCATTTCGAGATTTCTTTTAGTTTGACCAATATAAGATAAATCACAGCCATTACAAAGAACATTATAAATTCCCCATTTTCGAAGATCAGGAACAGGAGATTTGGTGGAGGGGAATTTGAAATTATTGACAGGTTTAAAGATAATGTTAAAATTGAAGCGTCTTAAAACTTTAGCTAATTTGAAACATAAAGGAGGATAAAAAGGGAGGACAACCAAATTATCAGGTTTGCTTTTCACAGATTTGGAAAGAGTAGATTTATTAGATGGTCTATTGAATTTCTTCACAGCATCATTGATAACAGAAGGATTGAAACCTCTTTTGACAGCAACAGTTTTTAAGTAATTAAGTTCATCCTTAAGGGATGCAGAGTCGGAACAAATTTTGAGAGCACGATTTACATACGTATAAAATACACCAATTTTTTGGTTGACAGAATGATTTGAGAGAGCATGAGGTGGGTTAGAAACAGAAAAAGGTTTTCTATAAACACAAGTTTTGAAAGAAGAATCACATTTGATAACTAAAACATCAAGGAAAGGAAGTTTATTACAATTGTCTAACTCAAAAGTAAACTGGATATGTGGGTCGATAGAATTGACCGTTTGAAGAATGGTAGAAATATCAAAAGGATTATCAACTAAAACAAAAGTATCGTCAACATAACGCATCCAACATTTAAAATTAACCAGATTTAATAATTTTTCCTCAAAATAATGCATATAAATATCACAAAGAATTGGAGTTAAAGGATTACCCATACTTAAGCTGTCTGATTGTTTGAAAAATTTATTATCAAATTCAAAGGTAGTTTGAGAGATGCAAATTTTAGTTAAATTAACAAAATCTTTGACTTCAATATCAGAGAAATGAAATTCACGTAATCTTGTTTCCAAGCAAGAAAGAGCACCTTCAATCGGTACATTAGTAAATAAAGATTTAACATCAAGAGAAAGCATAGAATAATTGGAAGGGTTAATATTTTTTATTTACCAACAAAATCATAAGAATTTTTTATCCTATGAGAATTAGAAATGCATAAAGGAGAAAAAATGGATGTTAAAAATTTGGGAAGAGGATAAGTAACAGTACCAATATTAGAGACAATAGGTCTTAAGGGGACATTGGTTTTATGAACTTTAGGCAAAGCATAAAAATGAGCACAGATGGCTGAAGAAGGAATAACACAATGTTTAGTGTTGTCATTTAAAACAACAGAATTCTTAACAGCTTTTCTTGAGAGTGGAAAGATGCGAATTAGTTGGATCTTTTTTAACTTCAACATAAGGACCTTCAGATAAGAGAGCATAAACTTTATCAGAATAATCTTTTTTATCCATAAGAACAATTTGACTACCTTTCGAAAGGCTTAGCGCATTTTAAAAAATTTTGGTGGTGTTTTAAGAAAATATTTTAGTTATTATTGTTTCACACCAGTTTCAACTTATTTTATTTGATTGTGCTTCTTCTGGCATTTCAACAATTTTTTATACTTTTTCACTCCCCCCCTTTTTGTATGTAAGTACAATTTTTTTTTATTGTCTTGATTTTACTCTTCTGTAATTGGCTGTTGTCCTCTTCTTCTGTTTTCCTATTGCCTGTTGATTTCTACTTTCCTATTGGCTGTTGTTTCAGCTTGTTTCCTCTCCCTTATCTCTCATTTCAGTCTTGCTGCTGCTTTCATAGTAGAAGCACGTCTTTTTGCGCCTGACGAAGAAAGACTCAGATACTTCGAAAGGCCTAGCGCATTTAAAAAAATTTTGGTGGTGTTTTAAGAAGATATTTTAGTTATTATTGTTTCACGTCAGTTTCAACTTATTTTATTTGATTGTGCTTCTTCTGCATTTCAACAATTTTTTATACTTTTTCACTCCCCCCCCTTTTTTGTATGTAAGTAATTTTTTTTTCCTTAAATTTGCATTGTTTATCTTCTTTATTTATCTTATTGATGAATTTATTTGCTTATTTATTTTTATGTATTATTTATAATTTAGTATTCTATAATTGTATTGTGTTTATTTTTTGTGTTGCTATTATGTTTACTGCTCAATTTAACAGATTTACTAAACTCAGACGTAAGCGTGTAAAATTTCTTAACCACTTAAATTTTCTTCAAAATTGCAAGAAAAATAATGTTATCCCTAATTTTATTCAACTTAAGTGTTCTGTTAGCAGCTCTGTCAGAATTTCTAAAGCTATGGTTCGTTCACATTTTATTATTTTAAGAGCTTGTATTCAAGATGTTCGGCATACTCTCTCCAAAATTGAAGAAGAGCTTTATGACCTTCATTTGTTCCTTAGTAAATATCTTGACAATTTCTGTGATATTGAAAATAAATGTTGGCCTTCTCTGCTTACTTTCAAAACTGCTCATCAAAATAAGCTTGATAATAAGTTTTCTTCATTGTGCAATAAGCAAAATAAAAAATAAAACTGCCCAGTTAAACTGAGGGCATTGAGCTCACAGGCTATTCACACTAATTGTATATTATGCACTTATTTCAAAGAATTTGAAATAAGCCCCTCGAAAAATAAAGAAATCGACAATATATTAAGGGGGGATCATCCCCCCGTTCCCCCACTCCCTTATAGTTAACAATTGAACCCCCAAACCTAATCAGGGAAGCCCTTTATTACAATGAATATATATACTAAATTCGAAGCAAATCGGATAATTCTGCATGAAAAACCCATTTATCTAAATTAAGGGGGATTACCCCCCCCGTTTCCCCCTTTATACTTAACCAATGAGCCCCAAAACTAACCAGGGAAGATCCTTACCACAATGAGCCTATATACAAAATTTGAAGAAAATCGGATAATTCTCCATGAAAAACACATTCATCTAAATTATGGGGGGGATAATCCCCCCCCCCTTTACCCTCTTTATACTTAACCAAAGAACCCCTAAACTAATCAGGAAAGCGCCTTATCACAATGAACCTACATACAAAATTTTAAGAAAATCGCATAATACTGCATGAAAATCGCAGTTATCTAAATTAAGGGGGGGGGCAGCCCTCCGTTACCCCCTTTATACTTAAACAATGAATCCCCAAAACCAATCAGGAAAACTCTTTATCACCATTAACCTGTATACAAAATTTGAAGAAAATCTGATAATTCTGCATGAAAAACCCATTTATCTAAATTAAGGGGGTTTAGCCCCCCCTTTCCCCCTTTATATTTAACCAATGAACCCCCAAAACTCTTCAGAGAAGCGCATTATCACAATGAACCTATATACAAAATTTGAAGAAAATCGAATAATTCTGCATAAAAACTCATTTATCTAAATTAGGGGGGGGGTTCCCCCCTTTCCCCCTTTATACTTAACCAATGAACCCCCAAAACTATTGACAGAAGCGCATTATCAAAATGAACCTATATACAAAATTTGAAGAAAATGGGATAATTCTGCATGAAAAACCTATTTATCTAAATTATGGGGGGTTAGCCCCCCATTTCCCCCTTTTATGCTTAACCAATGAACCTCCAAAACTAATCAGGGAAGCCCCTTATTACAAGGAACCTTTAAACAAAATTTAAAGTAAAACGGTTAGTTCTATCAAGAGTTATCGCGTTACGTACATACATACATACATACATACATACATACATACGTACGTACATACAGAACCGGCGGGCACATAAGCTCTCAGGCTTTGATAGCTTGTGAGCTAAAAAGTCTCATTTTTCAAATAAGGATCTATCGAATGAGAACTGCATCGTTAATCTCTCCTATCATATCTTAACTCCTGAGCAAAAAAGCATTTTAGATCTTGGTTTAAATTTTTCTCAGTCTTACAAACCTTCTCTCACCAAATTGATTGCTCCTATTGAGTCTTCCTTTAAACACAGTAAAGTCACTCCTTTACAAAAAGAAACTCTTCGTCACATCCTTGCTGATACTATTTCTAATAAAACTCAAAATATAAACAAATATTTCACGTTCTCAATATATCGCTCTGAATTAGCTTAAGTCCAATGGTAATCTTATTATTACTAAAGCTGATAAAAGTGGTCAAATTGTTCTTATGGATAAAAAAGATTATTCTGATAAAGTTTATGCTCTCTTATCTGAAGATCCTTATGTAGAAGTTAAAAAAGATCCTACTAATTCGCATCTTTCCACTCTCAAGAAAGCTGAGAATTCTGTTGTTTAAATGACAACACTAAACATTGTGTTATTCCTTCTTCAGCCATCTGTGCTCGTTTTTGTGCTTTGCCTAAAGTTCATAAAACCAATGTCCCCTTAAGACCTATTGTCTCTAATATTGGTACTGTTACTTATCCTCTTGCCAAATTTTTAACATCCATTTTTTCTCCTTTATGCATTTCTAATTCTCATACGATAAAAAATTCTTATGATTTTGTTGGTAAATTTAAAAATATTAACCCTTCCAATTGTTCTATGCTTTCTCTTGATGTTATATCTTTATTTACTAATGTTCCGATTGAAGGTGCTCTTTCTTGCTTGGAAACAAGATTACGTGAATTTAATTCCTCTGATATTGAAGTCAAAGATTTTGTTAATTTAACTAAAATTTGCATCTCTCAAACTAACTTTGAATTTGATAATAAATTTTTCAAACAATCAGACGGCTTAAGTATGGGTAATCCTTTATCTCCAATTCTTTGTGATATTTATATGCATTATTTTGAGGAAAAATTATTAAATCTGGTTAATTTTAAATGTTGGATGCGTTATGTTGACGATACTTTTGTTTTAGTTGATAATCCTTTTGATATTTCTACCATTCTTCAAACGGTCAATTCTATCGACCCACATATCCAGTTTACTTTTGAGTTAGAAAATTGTAATAAACTTCCTTTCCTTGATGTTTCAGTTATCAAATGTTATTCTTCTTTCAAAACTTGTGTTTATAGAAAACCTTTTTCTGTTTCTAACCCACCTCATGCTCTCTCAAATCATTCTGTCAACCAAAAAATTGGTGTATTTTATACGTATGTAAATCGTGCTCTCAAAATTTGTTCCGACTCTGCATCCCTTAAGGATGAACTTAATTACTTAAAAACTGTTGCTGTCAAAAGAGGTTTCAATCCTTCTGTTATCAATGATGCTGTGAAGAAATTCAATAGACCATCTAATAAATCTACTCTTTCCAAATCTGTGAAAAGCAAACCTGATAATTTGGTTGTCCTCCCTTTTTATCCTCCTTTATGTTTCAAATTAGCTAAAGTTTTAAGACGCTTCAATTTTAACATTATCTTTAAACCTGTCAATAATTTCAAATTCCCCTCCACCAAATCTCCTGTTCCTGATCTTCGTAAATGGGGAATTTATAATGTTCCTTGTAATGGCTGTGATTTATCTTATATTGGTCAAACTAAAAGAAATCTCGAAATCCGCTTAAAAGAACACTCTTGTTATGTAACTAATCAAGAAATTTCTAAATCTTCTATTGCCAAGCACTCTTGGGATTCCGGCCATTGTTTTAATTTTAAAAATGCTAAAATTATCTTTAATGCCAATAGTATCTCTGAATTGGACTTTCTTGAAAATTTATCTATTTATCTTAATCGTATTGTTATTGTTAATGATAAATCTGATTCCACAATGCTCTCTGCTGCTTGGAAAAGCCTCTTCAGTACTACCATATAATTTATTTTTGTATTAATTAATATTAGTCTGTTTTTATATACATTAATATATTTTGGTTACTTATTTATTTCTTAATTTTCATCTGTTTCCATTTTTTACTATATCTGTTTTTTTTTTGTTTTTTTTTGTATTCTAGTGTCTTGATTTTACTCTTCTGTGATTGGCTGTTGTCCTCTTCTTCTGTTTTCCTATTGGCTGTTGATTTCTACTTTCCTATTGGCTGTTTTTTCAGCTTGTTTCCTCTCCCTTATCTCTCATTTCAGTCTTGCTGCTGCTTTCATAGTAGAAGCACGTCTTTTTGCGCCTGGCGAAGAAAGACTCAGATCTTTCGAAAGACCTAGCGCATTTAAAAAAATTTTGGTGGTGTTTTAAGAAGATATTTTAGTTAGAATAGTATACTGAGTCGCACTTTTTATTTGCAACCATTCTGCAGACACAGATGAATCACAGCAACAACTGATTGTCTGTGGGACGATACTACTGGCCAACCATTGCACAGTGGGGCGTTTTGATGATCTAGGTGGACAAAATTATTACGTTGGAGTTTAATTAGGTTTTGCTGGTTTTCCGAATGTATCACTAATAAAATGCTTAAACAGTGATAAATATTTAGTATATTTAATTATTTATATTATTATTATTATTATTATTATTATTATTTATATTATTATCATTATTATTTTTATTTATATTAGTATTATTATTTATTTTATTATTTATTTATATTATAATATTGTATTGTCATGGAAACCACACATTTATTCAAAGTTTCAGCTTAATCGGATAGTTAAATGTTGTTTAAAATTGACTAGCAAGATTTGAACTAAACATACATACTTACACTCTAAGTTAATATAAATTAATGATTAAATAATAATTAAAAAAATAATAATAAGGTTTAACTGGTCTACCAGGGTGGCTTTTATTTAAGACTTTTTCGTTTTCTATTGCTTGAATAACGCAATTCGGTAAGTGAAAGGTTCCTTGAAACCAGGCGGAATTGTATTGATAAAAACGTTGTCTAATTCTTTCCGATTTAGACCATTTTTGTTGATAATTTGAAAATAAAATGTTCGGACAGGTGATTTCAAGTTCTTAAAAATGATTTCAGTTAACTGAGGATTCCTCAGTTTTGCCAACAAAAATGAAAGTACAGCTTCGAATTTGCTTTCCTTTGGGTTGGCAACCCATAAGTCAACAACATATTTTCAAGAAATTTGTGTAGTCATCCTGAAAAATAAAAGTTTTAAAATAAAAACATATTTTAAAAAATAAGCTTTTATGTTTTGTATGACTCTGTAAAAATTATGAATGCTACCCATATTATTTTCAGTTGGAAAAATGCTGTTGTGTAAATAAATAACCTATATAAATTTTATTGACTTTGAAATAAAATATTTGCTTACAGACGACCATGCTTCCGAATTATTTGTGTGGCCTTTAAAAAATATATGCCTGCTGCGCACTTTATTTTCACTTTATAAGATGGTATTGTGCATCTCAAGAATTTAGATTAATTTTGTTGAAATTGAATTAAAATTTATGTTTATAAATAACAATCATTCTGCAATCTTTTGTGTGGCCCTGTAAAAAATGCATAATTGCTAAGTTCTTCAAATTATAATATAATTAAATTATCATCTAAAATTCACATGTAAGCCAACTTTCCGCTAAATCTAATAATTATAAAAGGATTAAAATTTATTTGCAAAATTTAAACTAAACTTTTGTGTAGCCAGCCCTGTCGATACAGTATAACTTCTACTTTGCTCAGATTACAATAATACTGCATTGTCATTGAAACCACACATGTATTGAAAGTTTTCAATTAATCGAATAATTGGAAGTGGTTTAAAATTAACTTGAAAGATTTAAACTAAACTTTTGTGTAACCCTGCAGAAACAGTATAACTTCTAAGCACGTCAAATTATAATAATATTGTATTACCATTAAAACTACACATGAATTCAAATTTTCATATGAATTGGATAATTAAAAGTGGTTTAAAGTTGACTTGCAAGATTTTAACTAAATATAATAAATACACTGAAAGATAATATGAAGCTGGATTATTAATAAAAACTTTGCGATTCACAATCTTTCGCAGGAGTTTTCTTAAATTTCAATACTTTAGGAATGACACTTTTATTTTAAAAAAATCTTATTGCTTAATAATGTTTAATACTATAATAAAAATTAAGATAAAGTTTGTCAACAACAACATGGATCAACCAAAAATATAACTTCTGAAAAAAGCACTTAAAATGGTTTAACGGCGCTTATTTTCAAACAACAATAGGTTAAATCTTACCTTGACAAATATATAATCTATATCCAGTGGTTGGAGTATCATAGTTGATATTTTTTTTCCAACAGAGCTAAAATATGCCGGGACCAGGACTCGAACCTGGGTACTTTGATTTGCCGTACCAACGCTCTCCATACTGAGCTATCCCGACGATATCCTGGACTGGCATATCTCACTCTTATTTGTTGGACAAGGCTGCGAATTACAGCGCTAATTTCATTCATCCGAGCTATAACTATAGCATTTACATGATGAATTTTGAAATAGCACGGAAACTCCTGTATACCACGTAATTAGATCATTATGTAATTAGATAATTACATATGATATAATATATTATATGATATGATATAATATATTTTCAGTAAACTCGTGCTTTGACATTAAACAGAATAGTTAAGACGTGCTTTCACATTAAACAGAATAGTTAAGAGGTGCTTTCGAACATAGGGAAATAAATGCAACCGTTGAAACACCCTTAAACCAATTGCGCAAATGTCTTCTTTACGGTCGTAGTTAATCGACAACATGATTTTTTTCGACAAAAATCCTACAGATCTTGAGAAAAGAGACATTCAGCTACCAGAATATGCGGTCTTGTTAAATTCCGAGAATATCGGGAAAATGAATTTTGTCCACCATATCATCAAAACGCCCCACTGTGCATCAGCTCATATCACGTGCTCCTGCGTGATTACCCAAGGCATGTCCATTTCCGTTGTAGAGGTTGCTTTCCTTACCTCCCGCTCTAGCTTTACACGGAGTTTCACCAAACTTATACAAAAATAAACGCAATTTTATCCGCTGTTTCGTTTTCATTTGTTCCACCCTTATAGACTCACATTTCGTTAAAACATGTTTTTTGATTAAAAATTACAATTAATTAAAAATTAAATCAGAGTTGTTTTCAAAACTGAAATGAAAGGTTTTCTCAAAAAAATGTTGCCACAAAAATAAAATAAAATTAATTATTTTCATTCCCCATGTATTCTTAAAATAAAAATTGATTTTACTCTTGTAATTAGTCTGCTTTCTTAATTATTAGATATTAGTAGACACAACCAGCGTTGTCCGTACTGTTTGGGTTTTCTAATAATAACTTGGTAGCACGATGACCATTATAAAGGAATCATTTTCGCTTTGTGCATCATAAATCGTTTTAACGACAATCACTATAACGGGGCCCTCTGAACTTTCCATTCATAAACTGTTAAAATGACAATCCGTTTAATGGGTTAATCATCCATAATTGCGTTGCATAGCTTTAAAATTTTTCATGTTTCAAATTTATTTTAATCATAAAACATCAGTAAATTGTGATGCAATTTTCAAACATATTGTATTTGAAAGTTCACTTTTTTATTTGACCGGGAAAAAATTTAAATTGGTCGATGTATAGAAGTTAAAATAAATTGATGTAAAAGATTAAATTTATAGTTCAGATCGTTACCACGGTAATTATGACGTAATTTTTTAAATGAATATTATAGTTTTAACTAAAATAATATTTGTTATTTTAAATCAAAATTTTTTTATCAAGCAGTTAAATTAAAACATTGTAATTTGTCCCAGATCTTCATAGTAAGAAGTTTTTCGAGCATGCGAAAATTCAATAAGTGTAACAACTCACCTTACATATACTACTACGGGCTCCGTTGTATGTTCTGAAATAAATTTAATCCCCATTGCCTGAGGTAGTAGGGAAACAACAGTACAAGTTTCCTGTTTCTAGATATATAAGGAATTCGTGAACGAAATTGAATTTTAGAGAATTTAATCAACTCTGTTCTGGAAAATATCGAATGAAATCCTCTTTATTTGAAACAAAATTGGAAGTGGAAATGTTAGAATCTGAAACACGTATAACCAATATAATTACAATAACTTAAAACTGATTGCACTAAAATGATAAATATCCATATCATGTAAGTTATAATGCAAAATTGAAAGGAAATCGTTTTTTTTTATATTTTGTAATTATATAACTAACACAGTCTACCAAAGTAATTATTACATGATTAATCTAGATACTCCAGTAATAGAAGACTAAAATTTAAAATTCAACAATTAGTGAATAATACATCCAAAGATGAAATGTTTAACATGTTTATAAAGTTGCTTCTTCATTTTGTAAATAGTAATTTAAATAAAAAAATTTCCAGTTTTTCATCAATATATGGCACTGCTTCATTTCAAATTGTAATTATCTTACTTATAATAAAATTAGAAGGCAAGAAAGTGTCTGTAACGGCTCCGGGCTCGACCACTATGATCTGCGAATCGACCATAGTTAAACGCCATGTTAGGCTTAATGAAAAAGCTATGCTTCATCCGATTTTGCTGTTAAAATATTTGTAAAAGCATATTAGAGCTTTTAAATATTTTAATTTTGTTTAAAACCTTCAAAAACTATTTCATATCAAACACGTATATCAACATTTCTGTATATATTTTTTTCTGTCAGCACTTTTCTTTTCAGAAATAGCGGTGAATTGTTTCGTGCGGAGGATTTGAGTGATCAATCCAGTACATTGGCGCCATCTACTGGCGTATTTTGAAATTTGGCTTCCATCTTAAATACAGTACAGGACCTATTATGCGAAATCCTCTGGACCGAAGGCTTTCCGAGTTTTGGAATTTTCCGGATTTTGGGTCCTCCTGAAGTTCACGATTATTTGACAAAATTCATGCTTTTTTTTTTCGTGATTCTTTGACAAAATTTGCATTTTTTTCTGCTATTCTTTGACAAAATTTGCGTTTTTCTTCTACGATCCTTTGACGAAATATAATTTTTTCGTGGTCCTTTGAAGAAACTTGCGTTTTCTTTTTGCGATCCTTTGAAGAAATTTGCATTTTTCTGCGATTCTTTGAGGAAATTTGCGTTTTTTGCTATTCTTTGACGAAATTTTCCTTTTATTTACGATCCTTTGACAAAATTCGAGTTTTTTTCTGAGATTCTTTGACAAAATTAGCGGGGGTTTTTTTTCGCGATCCTTTGACGGAATTCGCATTGTTTCTGTGATCTTTTGACAAAATTTGTGTTCTTTTTCCTTCGATCCTTTGACGAAATTCCACTTTTTTCGCGATCCCTTAACGAAATTAGAAAATTTTTTGCAGTGTTTTGAAGAAATTTGCGGGTTTTTTTTCGCGATCCTTTGGAGAAATTCATGTTTTTCCGCGATTATTTGACGAAATTCGTGGTTTTTTTTTGTGATCCCTTGAAGAAATTTTACATTTTTTCGGAGTCCTTGGAAGAAGTTTGCGTTTTCTTCGCAAGCCTTTGTCGGAAATCGCGTATTTTCTGCGATTTGTTAACAAAATTAGCGTTTTTTCGCAATTCTGCGACGAAATTTGCGGTTTTTTTTATCCTTTGACAAAATTCACGTTGTTACCGCAATCCTTTGAAGAAATTGTCTATTTTTTCTGCGAACGATAGACATAATTGTTTTTTTTTTCGGCGACGATCGTTCAAAATTCGAGATATTTTTTATGTTCGAATTTTCGGACTGAAGACTAAAATTTTCGAAACCGATGCCTTAAATCTTTAGGAAAATTCGGAACAGAATCACCCTTGATGAAATAAATATATAACTATTTTTTGTTTCTAACGAATTGTAATATAAATTAATTTTAAACTAAAATTTGAGAGAAAAATGATTTGTTTCTAATTTCGGGAAGAGGGGGGGGGGGGTGCACCCGCCACCGAAGTAACAATATTTTAGTAATTACATACTGAAACACAATGGTCTGAAAAAAAATTAGAAGAAAAAGAAACGCAGGTCAACAATCCGTCATTTTTGACGGGATTATATACTAGTGTTTAAATAATCTTCAAAATTTTAGAAATGCAATTTTTTTTCTTTTGTTGCGTTTCAATAGTTAAATGAAATATAAAGAATAAAAAATCAAGGGATTTTCTACGCATTCATTTTATCACTTTTACTGTTAGAAACACTGCAGCACCATCTATTGACGAATATTTGAATTATTTTTTGTAATATTGCATACAAGATTTAGGAACTATCAGATAAATATATCACTTATTTTGACTTCATATTTGTTATAGTAAGGTTTCCACACTTCTGGGAATTTTCAAGAAGTCTGGGATGAATATTAAAGATAAAAAAAAATCGATTTAATTTTTTATACTAGAATTTGCAACCACAACGTCTATTTACGAAGTTTGTAATATTCTTTTTCTGCAGTTTAATAAGCCAAAAAGAAAAAACTGTTACAATTTTGTGGTGGTAATGTGCGAACCCTGTTACGAATTATTTAATTGATAGTTAATGAATTATTTAATGTTAAAATTGAGGAGTCTATTTCTGGTAACTCTGTATATTAGGTATAAAAGGTACACTGTGTGTGGTTATTAATACGAAAAATCTGAAAACAACGTTGAAGCACACAAATTATAAAACTTTAAAACACATACGGCCGTTTCAAGGATACAAAGATCCCCTTCATCAGTGTAAGGTGGGAAAAAACAAAAAATTAAAAACAAAAAAATGTCAAAAGAGTTCAAAAGAACCAGCTCGGCTATAGCCCCGAGTATACTCGCTGTAATCTGACCAAAATGGCAAAGCAAGTGTAACCAGAAGAGCAGAAGTGACGCAACTGACAGGAAATCACCGAAAACAGGCATCACCGCGCAGGCTCTCTCCAAACGGGAGAAAGAAAAGGGGTGCTGGACATGTCATTCACCTATGAATCTGTATATTTATAAATATAATGTTCCTCGTAAAAGTCAAGATCAAATATTGAATTGTAATTTTTAATACTTTTGGCTCCGGAAAAGTTAAATCTATGGTCAAAATTCCAACAATGCTTCGCTATTGTAAATTTATCAAGTTCTTGCTTTTTGAGATAACCTTCGTGTATATATAGAAATAGTGAACAGACCAATACACAGAAAATATAGGTTGATTACACTAGCTGTATTTTTACAAATTTAAAACATGGCTTTATTGCTTTAACATTTTGCATGAAAGCAATCATTACATTTTGCATGATTTTTACATTTGTGCCTATTCATTTTTCTGTTCATTTTTTGCATGACCATTACATTTTGCATTTTGCCGTACATTTTGCATGAAAATCTTATTAATTCTTTCTAAAACACTCCAAAAAATTGTGCCTATTATATTTAGTTATATTCAATAATAACAATACAACCACTCAATGTATTTCACTTGTCTTTTTCATCCGTTAGCAGGACGGGATTTATCGAATCTCGTAAAACTTTTTACTCATATTTCGTATTTGTCGGAAGTGATTAACAGCATGTGTTATTCTTAGACCGTTGCTCTTAATTCCTCCCACTTCATTAAAGAGTGGATCAAAATTCTAAAAAAAATGCATTTTATTTTTTGCTACTAACATACTACAAAGTTAAATAAAAGAACTAAAGAAAACCGCGTATTTCTGCGATTATTACATCAGCAGATGTAACAACTTTTTAGTTCAACTATCAGACTTTATTCGCCCGTAACTAAAACCTTTAGTCCATTGATCACAGAATGTTTTTTTTTTCATAATTTATTGTCTTTAAAGACATATCTAAACAAAAATTCTTCTTTTTAGGTTTTCGTTCATCTCACGAAACCTATTCGGCGTGCTACGTTGTCTGTCTATCACAGAGCCAGTTTTCAGAAACTATATTACTTACAGACTTGAAATTGTGTGTACTTACAGCTGAATATCTACTATGAAGCTACTATGAAAAAATTAAAGAAGTCGCATTATTTTACTATGGCGAGATAAAAAACCAAAAATCTAACAGCCTTTTCTATTAAAATTAAACATTTTTTGTTATAGCAGTTGCCAACAATTAGAAATCCACAATAAAATTCGTTCTACAATAATTAATTTTCTATTGAAAGATTTCCACGTGAAAGAAGAAAATGAAATAAAAAGTTTCACCAATTGAAAAAAAAAAATTAATATGACGTCATATTGGTAATACAACGGAAATTTTCAAACATTTCTCAATATTACAAGAAGTATGAGTATGTGTAAGTACAAAAAGCAGGTTAATAGGATGTCATCAGAGAATTAAAAAGAAAATTAATCTGACGTCTATTGGAAGTTTAACGGATTTTTTCAAATGTTTGAGAATCATATAAAGAGAGTATCAACAGGTGTAATAGAGAAAGCAAGTATATATGTCGCCAGCAAGTGATTATAACGTCATATGAGTTTGAGGAACGTATTGAATCATGATAAAAACCCGATTATGGAAATATCGGCATATTTTAACATTTTGAAGGTCTCTATACAACATGTTTAATTTGATTTTTTTTTAATATCGAATTTAGTCCACATGACAGATGTTAATAGTTCAGCATGAAAATGCATAACAGAATTAAAAACCATCCATAAACAATTTATTATCATAGTCAGTAACACTTACAGTTTCATTTGTGTAGCCCTGTCAACAGAATTTATATACAACATGTACTATGCAAAAAATTAGTTAAACATAAAAACGAAAGTTGAACCGCACTTCCAGCACTTATCGCTCATAGACGATACTGTAACCGAATTCTTTTTTTCCCTGTAAATGAACAATAAATGGAATGCACAGCATAGTTTTCTGTAAGAAACTTATAGTACACTTAGGGATTACATATAAATTATCTTATGTTTGAAGTAGTGTAACAACATTAAAATATACCATTATGTAACATAATTCTTTTCTGTGACCCTGTAAATGAATAATAGATACTTTGCACACCATCTTCTACATGTTTTAGTACACATCATAAATGTATATCAATTTCATTATGTGATATGATGTAACATCATCAAAAGTCATTTGAAGCAATTTTCCCGTTGACCGAAATGTAACAGAATACTTTTCACTGTCCCTGTAAATGAACTGTAAATGCTACACACTTCATTTTCAATAGGGATCGTGCTATAGTAAACGCCAATTACATATAAATATTTCAGGGAAATAGGAGTATACTTACGAGAGTTAGAGCACGGACAGACAAACTGAAATCTTAAGCCCTTTTCAGCTATGTTGAAAAGTATTTAAAATTAATCAAATGCAAAGTGAGGACATACGCGCTACTACCAAGACTATCTCCTTAAATCCCCACAAACTTGTTGGAATTGCACTCCCGTTCATTCAAATAACCACATCTTCTTTTCGTATTCATTAAAATAGAAATATCCTTTCATATATGCTTAATTTGCTTAATTATACTATGTTGAAAAATGTTTAAAAATAAGCAAATGCAAAGTAAGGACATACGCTACAGCCAAGCCTATCTGCTTAAATCCCCCACAAACTTGTTGGAATAGCTTTCCAGTTCATTTAAATAAAAACGTCTTTTTAGGGTTTCGTTCATCTCACGAAACCCTATTGCTCCCGCTCCGTTGTCTGTCTGTCACATAGCCATTCTCGAAAATTATGTAACTTACAGAGTTGAAACTTTATGTATAAATCAGAATATCAGCTGTGAAGCGCTGAAAATATTAAAATTTGAAAAATTCGTATTATTTTAATAAATAGAGATAAAAAACCAAAATTCTAACAGCCTTTTCCTATTAAATTTAAACATTTTTCGTTATAAGCAGTTGCCAAAAATTAAAAATCCACGAAGAAATTCTTTCTACAGTAATTATTTTTCTATCAGACGATTTCCACGAGAAAAATGAAATAAAAAGTTTCACCAAATGAAAAAAAAAAGAATAATATGAAATAAAATTGATTGACGTCATAGTCGTAATAAAACGGAAAATGTCTAAGATTTCTCAATAATACAAGGAGTATGTGTAAGTACACAAAGCAGATTAATATCATGTCATTAGAGAATTATAACGAAAATCTGACGTCGTATGGGAAGTTTAACTAATTTTTCAAATGTTTGAGAATAATACAAAGCGAGTATCAATATAAATAATAGAGAATAGTAAATATATGAGTTTGAGGTTTGAGAAACATATTGAATCATGATAAAAATCCGATTATGGAAATATTCGCATATTTTAACATTTTGAAGGTGTACAATCTGTTTAATTTTGAAATTATTTTTTTAAATATTGCATTTAGTCCGTATTACGGATATTAGTATGACAGAATATAATGACGGGCTTGGCCCGCTATCCGGCTGGTTTAGATATTCGAAAAAACGAAAAAATAGACCGGTAATTTTTTACTTTATAAAAAACATGACTTTTTTTTTTTTTTTTTTTTTTTTTTGCTAAGTGAAATTTGTTTGAATTTATTAAAGAAATGATAAAGTGTTTTGAAAGGAACATTAAACGAAACCCTTAGAGCGATCTTCGATCACACTTACCCGCTTGTTTTATTTATTCATTAAAACAGAAATATCGTTTCTTATGCTTAGTTTGCTTAATAATGCTATGTTGAAAATTGTTAAAAAATAAGTAAATGCAAAGTGAGGGCATACGCTACTGCCAAGCCTATCTGCTTAAATCCCCCACAAATTTGTTGGAATCGCACTCCCGTTCATTCAAATAACCACGTCTTCTTTTCTTATTCATTAAAATAGAAATATCGTTTCTTATGCTTAATTTGCTTAATTATACTATGTTGAAAAGTGTTTAAAAATAAGCAAATGCAAAGTGAGGACATACGCTACTGCCAAGCCTATCTGCTTAAATCCCCCAGAGTGTTGTTCGAATCGCACTCCCGTTCATTCAAATAACCACGTCTTCTTTTCTTATTCATTAAAATAGAAATATCGTCTCTTATGCTTAATTTGCTTAATTATGCTATGCTTAAAAGCGTTAAAAAATATGCAAATGCAAAAAAGGACATACGCTATTGCCAAGCCTATCTGCTTAAATCTTCCACAAACTTCTTGGAATCGCATTCCCGTTCATTCAAATAGCCACTTTTTTTTTATTTACTAGGGTGCTCTGCCCCCTACGAGCTACGCTCGCCAACTCCCGTTCTGACACCACAAACTTTAAAAACACTCTGATTTAATCAACTCTAAAACGATTACGGAAGATTGAATTATAATTAAACGACCAGTGACTATCTGCTGTAATCGGGATTCCATTCATTTTCCTTTGACTGAAGGATTTTAAGGCCGAATCAACTGCTGTCGAAGCAGCTAACAACTGTTTTCGGGATTGATAAAATAAAATAAATTAAACATTTGAAAATCAACGTGTACAACATGGTTAAGTAAACAATGTCGCTGCATCTGAAAATTTTATAACGATGCTATACAAAATTGGGTACTTCTCCATTATCTCGACTACTACTTTCTATAAAAGAAAAGAACTGTCGCCAAAATATAGGATTTAAAGCCAAAAGTGCATATCTGTGGCGTCGCAATCAATTGCCATCAGATGCATTACGCGTGGTAGTTATGTCATCGAGTGATCTTTAGTTCAACGTTTACCTGTATTTTTAAATATATTTTACCAATTTATTACTTATTTCGTTGATTTAAACGTAATTATTAAACATAAAAATATAGTTTTTAATTGAAAGGAAAATATTATTAACTATGCTGTTTTAAAATTTGCAATAATAGATAAAATATTTTGTCAAAATAAATTAATCTTACCTACTTAATGCTTTGAAAATGCGTAATAATTTAATTATTTCTCATTTTAATATTCACGCGCAAGTATATTTTTTATTACGTAATTTTCTACATTTACTGCTTTTAACACGTGATCATTTAATTGTTATTTTAATGTTTTACTTCTGTTTTTAACAGTCACGTGTAAATACATTTCTTAATTGAAAGGGGATATTATTATGTGCGCTATTTTACAAATTGGCAACAATTCAAATAATGGATTTTATGAAATATGAAATAAATCTTCGTCAAAATAATGAACATTTTAAATAAAAAATTGAAATATAACCTCAAAAAATTACTCAAATTAAAAAAATAATTGCAGTCTGCACACCGCAAACTTGTCAACTATATCCTTATAAATTATGGTTAAATTCCTGTGCATAGTTTTCGTTTCTATAAAACTTTTTTAAGACAACTATTTTGACCAAATTTAATATTAAATATCTCTTAAAATAATTCTTCGATTTAAAAACTTCTTCAGCGTGTTTATCGAACATTTCTTTATAAAACTACCAATTTTCATAATTTTATATTCATTAGATCTCTGGATATTAGTCCAGAAAGACTTCAAGGCACAAAATCTTCATTGACAGCGGCTGCGGCTCTGGCTGCTGTGGCGGTGGTTACTTTTTTAAAAAATATATAGAGAGATTCATTAAAATAGAAATATCGTTTCTTATGCTTAATTTGCTTAATTTGCTTAATTATGCTATGTTGAAAAGTGTTTAAAAATAACCAAATGTAAAGTGAAGACATACGCTACTGCCAAGGCTATCTGCTTAAATCTGCACAAACTTGTTGGAATAGCACTCCCGTTCCTTCAAATAACAAGAACGAAAAATCATTCGTCAAGCATAGATTATGTAACACTTTCCAACGCTTCCAAAATAATTTTACAAATCATACCGTTCAATAAGCTAAAAGATAACATCTAAGTAATCCGAATACTTTTCATCAGCCCTGTATAGGATCTATAGATTTGTATATATACTACATAGGATGTTAAATTTTAGTTCAGTTAAGAAACGCGTAGCACAGTTTAAAATTCTCCGTCTGGAGTTAAATAATACGGAAATGTGTTCGCGAACTTTTGTGCTTCCCTGTATAGGATCTACAGAATTTATACACACCACGTAATAGACAAAAAGGCAGTTAAAATTAAAATCGCGTTCAGTAACTTAAAACGCACTTCCAGGAATTATTGTTAACAGACAGTAGAGAATTCTTTTGTGTGTCCCTGTAAATGAACGATGACTGCTATACACACACTATTCTGTAGTAAGCCTCTTGTAATGCACCTTATATAAATTTCAATGCGTTTAAAATAGGGAAACATTATTTAAATAAACCGCAGACGATTTTTCTCCATAGACGTAATGTAACGGAATTCTTTTGACTGTCCCTGTAAAGTAACTATAAGTGCTATGCACACACTATTCCATATTAAGCTTCTTCTAATGCACCTTAGTGATATATATAAATTTCAATGCGTTTAAAATAGTGAAACATTATTTAAATAAACCTCAAGTGATTTTTCCCCATAGACCGCAATGTAATGGAATTCTTTTGAGTGTCCCTGTAAAAAAAGTATAAGAGCTACACACTTCCGTTGAAATAGGGAACATGCTATAGATAACGACTATAACATATAAAAATTGCAGAGCAATCCGAGCATATTTGCGGGAGTTAGAGCACGGACAGACGGCCAGACGGCAGACGGCAGACGGCAGACGGCAGACGGCAGACTGCCATACGGCCAGACAAACCGAAGTCATAAACACTTTTCAACTAGGTTGGAAAGTGTTAAAAACGTCTTTTTTTTTTCTTATTCATTAAAATAGAAATATCGTTTCTTAGGCTTAATTTTTAACCCTTTATTTTTATACCCGGACTCATTTTTATAATGCGAACTGGTGAAATAGGATACATTTTCTTTCAAAAGTGCAATTCGCCATACGCCGCGCCGGAATATACGGTAATTCATATTTTTGGAAATAAATTGTTGAACATACTTATATAATGCACCGCCTTGCCTATATAATGCATACCTGTTCCGTGCATTAAAAATTTTTTAAAGGAAAATAACAGCTTTAATTGATGGCTTTGCAACGGCAATTCCTCTTTTTCTTTTGTCTTTTTTTTTTTTTTTAACACAACATTTACAAAATCTATCTTGAAACATATTTAATTTTTTTTTTCAAATGTGAAAACTATTATCTTTAATTATGATAAAAAATTATTCTGTCGAAAGGAGAATTTAATATGGTTCATTTAATACATACTAAGCTTAATTAACTGGATATTTTTTGTTGTTTTTAATTAAGATAAATTCCCATCTAGCGGTTTTTTTTTTTTTTTTGTCTGATGTAATTATGTATCTTCTAAATTTCACTGTAAAAGTTTAAGTATGCACATTTTAGATACATTTTTTTTATTCTTGAGAATATCTGTAACGTAATATTTTCAGCAATTAAAAAAACCTTTAAAAATCAATATAAAAAATCAATTAAAATGGATAATATTGAAAATACCTTATTTTTTCAATATTACGAAAATAAATTTTGGTTTATTATATTTTAACATATTAAAATTTTAATAGACGGCGCTAAGTTCTCAAGCAATTTACTTTAAAAATTTATCCGCAATTACCTATTTATAGGTTGATGCAAAACAGAGGTTAATGGCGATTATCTCTTAAAAACCGGCGATCTTAGAAACTTATTTTCAGTTACAAAAATCATACAAATCAAGTATAGTTCCTTGTTATAGCACCCCTAAAAATTACCTATTACGCCAAGGTTGCAGTTATGATTTTTCCAAGGTCATCGCGAATTTTATATTTGCATCATGTATGCATATATATACTACACCAAACGTTCAAACATGCACGTCAATATGTACATAATTCTTGAATCTTATACGTCATATATACGTCGTATACACATATCGTATATGCACATCATATGTATGTTACATACGTCTTATACACATGTCCTATATATACACACAATATATATTTCATATATGGCTACAACTTCGACATTGACATCATATATATGTTACATACGTCTTATACACATGTCATATATATATATACATTATATATATTTCATATATGGATATAACTTCGACATAGACATCATATATAATTGTAATGTAATATATGTCTTACAATTTGCTAATACATCTTGGTGGTTTGATGATTTAAACTCCGGAGCCGCTAACAAAGTTGTACAAAATCAAGTATTTTTTTCTGATATTGCATTTGCTTTACAGGGGATTGTATAGATACTAAAATACGGAACATTTTATATATATTACAGCCTTTTCCTAGAAGTTATATTTAGAAAAATCTTGTCCTGTGTCTAAGAAAGACTTCCAAAGAAGTCCCATTCTTTTTATGACTAAATGTACCGAGCCATCATACTTTGAATTTTACGATTTTTTTTGTGTTTTCCGGCATAAACCACAATCAAGCCGCAAAATGACCCAATGTATCCGACTGCCATTAAACCACAATTTTCTTTCAAAAACAACTTTCTATTTTTTACTAAAATTAGAACCTTATTCTTTACTTTCTTAAAACAGTTTGGATTTTGTTTGTATGTTGCTTAAAACATAAATTACATAAATGGATTGTGAAATTGAATGAATTTTTAAGCTTTTACTCAAAATCAGATTTTTAACATTTCGGAATTAGAGGCTCAAAATTTTTGTCATTAATTTTCCTTAGGAATGTGTACCACCCTTTCAATTGTCAAAAATTTGTCCAAAAGTCAGTTGATCTGGCATTAACCCTCTGACTGCTTATCCCGCGATTTCCACGGGCAAGACATTTGTAGAAAATTTTATATACTTTACAATTTTTGAGGCAATTTTGTATTAAAAATTTCACAGTCCAAGGTTGAAAATGAAAATGGTAAATTTACTACATATTTGATATACAGGATAAATTGAAATATGTAATATTATAAGAGATAAAGGCCGATTAGATATTGGTCGAAAGGATTTTGAAAAAAAAAATGAGCACTCAGCGGGTTAAATCCCTTTTTGTTAAAAAATTGCCCTGTTGCTCTCATATCCAAATAGATCAACTTCACTGGCAAATGAGGTTATGAATTTAAAAATGGGCCCATAGACAGGAAAATGCAGGAATTAATTTCAAATTCTATAAGAGAACTTCGGGTATTATGGAATATCATTTACGTTTGAGGTAATATCACAATTCGATATTGTTTAAAACCGGAAAACCGAATACAATCACAAACTTCAACTATCTGTGATTAGTTATTTGGAGACAAAAACCATTTTATGAAATTTGATCACATGCAAACAGATAATAATAATGAAAACGTTTTTGGAGGGTATTATGAGATAGTCGCGCGGGAAATATGGAATAGGTTCTTAAAAATAAAGGAAACGAACACAATTTCGCAAAAAACAAATGTAATGATATCAAGAGAGCATGATCAAAATATAGTGTCTAGGTAGTCAATATACTTCAGTTCATACTTCAGATTTGTACAAATCAAAAATATTAGGATCTGTCTTTGTGCCACCATAATCATGGAGTATTATGAGATATTGGTGTTCCCTATGACCCGACACCGCCGGTTATGGAAAAAGTTACTCGATGTTTATAGGTGTGAATTGCGAGCTAAAAAAACGACTATTACACCATAAACTGTTAGTATTTCGGTGTACATTATGCTTAATTTCAATGTAAAACTATTACTTCTAATAATGAATAAAAAATATTGAAAAATTATCCCCTGAAACTTTCCTAAGACGAAAACAAATATTTATTCACACAACTTTCTCTGACGCCGACCGACGAACTGCGCGTTCTGGGGGTCATTCTGGAAACATTCTTAGGTAGTTTTTGCTATTGCCGCTCGGTGGCAGCCGTTTACCAAACAGTAATCTTAATATTCCATATTACCTGAGTATTCCATAATACCCGAAGTTCCTTTATTAAGTTAATTTGAAATTAGAGTATATTTTCAAAAATAATTTTCGAAAAAATATGAATTGTAACTTTTTTAAACAGAAATCGATTTTTAGAAGCATCAAATATGCGAATCCAAAATTACAGCTCATACCGCCAAGAAGTTTTTTCCAATCTTCAAACCTGCATAATTCATAAACTACTTGATTGAATGGAGTGTGGTATCCGAAGGTAAAATTTATAGAAAAATTCAAATAGTGTACCATACTTGGGAGTTGGTATGAAAACATTTAAATGTTGTTAAAAGTTATGTGTCTAGACGACCTTCCTAAATAAAATTTAAGTCTATAGCAATTATTAGTAGACGTTATTAATAAACGATTGGTAGCAGTCACACTTTAATATGATCATTTACTTTAGAGTTAGTAGGATTGATTATTTTTAGGGTTCACCTATTTCACCTATCATCTCACTAAACCCTATTCGTCCCGCTACGTTGTCTGTCCGTCACAGATCCGGTTCTCAGAAACTATATAACTTACAGACTTGAAATTTTGTGTACTTATAGCTGAATACATACTATAAAGCTGAAAATTCTAAAATTTAAAATAATCGTATTATTTCATTATAGAGAGACCAAAAATCTAACAGCCTTTTCCTATTACATTTAAACATTTTTCGTTATAGCAGATGCCAACAATTCAAAATCCACAATAAAAATATTTCCACAATAATTAATTTTCTATTGAAAGATTTCCACGTGAAAAATGAAAATGAAATAAAAAGTTTCACCAATTGAAAAAAAAGATTAATATGACGTCATATTGGTAATAAAATGGAAATTTTCAAACATTTCTCAATAATACAAGGATCAATATGACAGCTTAATATGACGTCATTAGAGAATTAAAAAGAAAATTAATCTGATGTCATATTGGGAGTTTAACGGACTTTTTTTAATGTTTGAGAATAATACATCATAGTATCATTATGAATACGTCATAGTATCATTATGAATACATCATATGTATATGAATTATCATTATTAATACATCATAGTATCATTATGAATAATAGAGAAAACAAGTAGATAAGACGTCAGCAAGTGATTATGAGTTTGAGGAATCTATTGAATCATGATAAAAACCGATTATGGACATATTGGCATATTTTAACATTTTGAAGGTCTTTCTGCAACATGTTTTACATAATTTTGAAAATGATTTTTTTAATATAGCATTTAGTCCGCATGACAGATATTATTATGACAGAGTATAATAGCGGGTTTCGCCCGCTATCGGACCGGTTCAGATTTTCGAAAAAACGAGAAAAATAGACCGGTAAATTTTTACTTTATAAAAATCATGAAAAAGTGACTTTTTTGGGGGGGAGGGGGATGAAATTTATTTAGATTTCTGAAAGAAAGGATAAAGTGTTTTGAAAGGAATACTAAACGAAACCCTTTGTGCGATCTTTGATCAGATTTTCCCACTTGTTTTCATTTTTCTTTATTTACTTCAGGACCGTTTTGTTCTCTTGATATTTGTTCTCTAGAGTCTTTTTAACACTTCCCAACATAGTTGAAAAGTGTTTATGATTTCGGTTTGTCTGGCCGTCTGTGCTTTAGCTCCCGTAAACATACTCGGATTTTCATGCAATTGATACATGTTATTGAGGTATTCCCTGGCTTGTTCGGTATTGAAAATGAAATCCGAAGCATTTATAGTTTTTTTACAGAGGCTGTCAAAGGAATTGCATTACCATATGGTCCATGTGGAATAACGTTTGCGGTGTATTTTAATAACACTAAAATATTAAATAGATGGTGATATGTATTACTGAGGTGCACCAAAATATGCTTTAAGTAGAATATGGAGTGCATAAAACCAATCATTTATTTACAGGGTCACACAAAATACATCCGTATATTAAAATCTATGGCGAAAAATTGCTTGCGGTTTATTTTAATGATGCTAAACTATGTCAATCATAGTGATATTTGATATGTATTACTGATATGGAGGTGCAGCAAAATATATTTCTGTAGAATACGGGGTGAAGACAACTTTTCACACATTTACAAGGTCACACAAAATAAATCCGTTACATTATGGTCAATTTGGAAAATTTTTTACAATGTATTATAACAATGTTACACTATTTCAAACATATACAAATTGATATGGATCAATGAAGTGCGCTACAGTATATTTACAATAGAATATGGTATACATAGTATTTATTGTTTATTTACAGAAACACACAGACGTATTCGGTTAAATTACTGTCATAGAGTAATAATTGGTGGGAGTGCGTTTTCAATTCTGGTAGGTGTATTTACATTTAACTAATTATTTTATGGATTATATACAGAGCTAGCTACACGAAATAATTTGAGTACATTTCCGGTTATTGACTCCAATTGCTCTAGGTTAATTTTCAACAGTGTTTTTCGTTTCTTAACGGAATTAAATTTTTACACACTATCAAGTATATATCCAAATTTGTAGATCATATACAGGGCTACACAAACATTTTCCCGACTATAGATGATAATTGTCGAAATTGGGTTTTCAAATGTGTTATTCGTTTTCCAAATCGATTACTTAGACCACCTTTCACCTTATTATGAGGTGAAGTTTTTTTACAGTATCCTGAATGTGTTGGAAAGTGTTCATAATCTATGCTTGAGGCATGATTTTTCTCTCTTGTTTAGAAAGTTCGGATGAAAATTTTATGACGTATGTTGAAAGACATATAACCTTTTCTAGACGAGCATCAGTTACAGATTTTTTTAATCTTTTACCACCGGTTTTTGACAACAGAAAATTTTGACAAATTTAATTACAAAAATATTTTGATTACATAGGAAATTTTCTATAAAATATTACTGGTAGGAATAATCAAGAATACTGAGCACTTTATACGTAACGTATAAGTGTGACGCTCATCGGAAAGGTATCAAAGTATATCTCTACATGTTTTTCATTTTAATAAAACTAATGTGAAACACAACTGAGTTTTTGATTCTTAACCCTCTATATCCTGAATTAATTTTCCAGCTACTTTTTAATTGTATTTTTGCATCATTGTATAAGTTTTGGTGCAGAATAAACATAGGAAAGAGGAAAATAATTTTTATAGTGTTTTAGTGGTTAATTATGCAACTGTAACCACCATAAATTTTTTACCCTATGATATAAAATAAAATAGTAAATTTCAAATACTAAACTTCAAATAAAATATAGGATATGTTCACCTGTAGAGTATAGAAAACAATAGAAAATAATAGTACTAAATAACCGGTAATAAACCACTAAAATTACTCAAATGAAAAACAACATGCATGTCAATTCTATTGCAAAATGGATTTCGAATGTAGCGTGGCAAATGTAAAATCCCTACAATGCAAAGTAAGAGGCTTGAAATGTGCTTGAATTTGCCATCTCCTGCCTGCTGTCAGAAAGACACTCTTTGTGCCATTGTGAATGCCGTTAGGAAAAACGGTCATATTACGAATATATAGGTGTTTTATTAACCCATTGGGAACGAGCGACACGAATACGTCACGCATCAGATGCTCAGAATCCTCGAATATTCCCAACAGTTATTATTATTTTTTTTTTTTTTGTAAAGTTTTCCTTATCTAATCATAGCATTTTTGCGATTCAATTAGGTGAAAATTTCTCATTTGAAAAACCAGTTGTAACAGATTAAAAATTCTGTAAAAGACGCTCGTCGCGAAGGGGTTAAAGTGGTACTTATAAGCACCGTCAGGATAAAAAGGGTTAATTAAAATATTATATTTCGAAACATTTGATATTATATTGCGCAACTACAGTAAAAAACTTAAAATTATGATAAGATACAAATAGATATCAATTTTAGTGAAATGTTTTATGTTTATTATTACATATATATATTTCTGATGATAATCACTTTAATAATTTTTCTGGTACAACAAATAAAAATTATTTTCTCGATAGAAAATGCAGTAAATACACATGAGATATATATTCCAAGTTGTAATGTTTTTAGAGAAATTAAATAATCATGTAGTTTCTGCACGCCTCGTTTCTAGAAATACAAAAATTAATCCTTTTCCGCACAGTCTTTTAGTTACGCTTATGATTTCCCTAAAGGTTTGAGCTTAAAAATAACTTTTTGAGATATCAATTAACGTTTTAATATTTGAGCTGCTAATTGCGTAGTCGAGTTCCAAGTTAAAAACTCAGTTAAGTAATGCATTTAGTAGTAGCAGAAAATTTATGAACTGTTTAAAATAGGAAATGTAAATATTATAATTACTAAAAGTAATTATAATATATGAAACATACCATTTATTTCATTAATTCGAAAAAAAAAATCTAGATTCTATTAACGCAAAGACAGAGAGACGAATAAAACAACATAATAACCAAAGTATATTATATGCACTTAAAACTCCCAAAATATGCATACAAATACGAACTAAAAAACCTCCAATTATGCTGTTAATATTCAAAATATGCACTCATGCTTTTTAAGGAAGAACGAGTTACTTGTAAATGCATTTCCGCTTTTATTTAACCCTACAGTGCATGAATTTTAGGTAGCTTTCAATACAAAAAAGCATAAAGCTACCTATTGCAGCCGTTCGGAGGAAAGCAGTTCCGAAAAATTTCGATATATTTTCACCGATCATGACCCCCAGACCCAAAAACCACCCTCCGTTCAAATGTTGATTTATATATATAGATATATCCATATATATATATATATATATATATATATATATATATATATATATATATATATATATATATATATATGACCTATGTCATGCGATAACGCTCGTATTTGTAAATCAATTTTGATGAAACTAATTGTGTGTATTAAGCTCACCAATGTCTCGACCGAGTTCGTTGGCCAGCTTGGTCTGCCATTTTGTTTGAAGATGGCGGCCATTTAAAAATTTAAAACTAAAATAAATATACAAAAAAGTTAAAATTTCAAATTTAATTTTGAATTACGTGTTAGGCCTTGATACAAGGTTTCTAGAGCATTTTTTGGTTTACCTCTATCTTAAAAAAATGGCTGAGATAGAGCAGTTTGAAATTCTAGGGTGGCTGACATTTTGAAACAAAACAGCACATTAACGCGATTGCTCGGAAATTATTTTCTTTCATTGTTGTAATAATTTTCCCAATCATACGCATAAAACTATATATTCATATCCGTTAGCGCCAAAATTGGCGACATTGGCGATAAAATTGACAAAATTGGCGACATTTGGCGAAATATCGCCAAATTTGGCGACCAAAATAAGTCTTTATAAATGAAGCCAATTTGGCTATTGCTCAATAATTTGACGAATTTCTTATTCAAATCCAGTATTAAGGAATCTTTTCTAAACGTTTCTTTGCATTTTAACTTGCTGTTTTCGTGTAATCTTAGCTAAAATTTTTAAAACGAAGATATAGGAAAGCTACCTTCTCCTCCCGGTACAGGCCGGAAGGACTTATTTTCTTTTAGAATTGTGTTTTTTTTTATACTTATATTAAAAATTCGATACCAGAAATTTTAAGATAGATTTTTAAGTTTATTTAGTAGCATATTTATGTTATTTTTAGAGGATTAATCTTTCTATATAAATATAGTGGTTGAAAAGAACTTGATTTATTTATTAAAAGTTAAATAGAACGTGTTGCCAATTGGCTACACTATGCACTGTAGGGTTAATTTTAATTGTATCTAAGCATAATTCATAGTTAAATAAAAAAATAGTACTTGAAAACAACTATATTATACAGCGTTATACATGTATCCTCTATAACACTAACTAATTAAGAGTTAACCCCTATCTAATACCCTCTTATTGTTGTCCAATAGACATTTCCTACACTTTTATAAATCCAACTGTAAAAATATTTGAAATACTGCTTCCCTATCCGCTTAGAAGCCATTTACGCCAAAATAGTTATTTTTGTAAAATTTTCAGAATTTAGATATTTATAGGGTTTTGTCTCCTATAATTTATTTAAATGTAGAAAACTTTATTAATGCTTTGATAAGTACAACAATAAATAAAAAAGAAAACTGCCCAGTTAAACTGAGGGCATTGAGCTCACTGGTTATTCACACTAATTGTATATTATATTCTTTTTTCAAAGAATTTGAAATAACCCCCTCGAAAAATAAAGAAATCGACAATGTATTAAGGGAGGATCATCCCCCCGTTCCCACCCCCTTATAGTTAACCAATGTATCCCCAAAACTAACCAGGGAAGCTCCTTACCACAATGAGCCTATATACAAAATTTGAAGAAAATCACCCGCCCCCCTCTTTTACCCTCTTTATACTTAACCAAAGAACCCCCAAAACTAATCAGGAAAGTGCCTTATCACAATGAACCTATATACAAAATTTGAAGAAAATCGGATAATTCTGCATGCAAAATACATTTATCTAAATTAACGGGGGGAAACCCCCCGTTTCCCCCTTTATACTTCACCAATGAATTCCCAAAACTAATCAGGGAAGCGGCTTACCACAATGAGCCTATATTCAAAATTTGAAGAAAATCGGATAATTCTGCATGAAAAATCCATTTATTTAAATTAAAAGGGGGGGATTAACCCCCCGTTGCCACCTTTATACTTAAACAATGAATCCCCAAAACCAATCAGGAAAGCGCCTTATCACAATTAACCTATATATAAAATTTGAAGAAAATTGGATAATTCTGCATGAAAAACCCATTTATCTAAATTAGGGGGGGGGAATCAGCCCCCCTTTTCCCCTTTATACTTAACCAATAAACCCCCAAAACTAATCAGGGAAGCACCTTATCACAATGAACCTATATTCAAAATTTGAAGCAAAACGCTTATTTCTATCAAGAATTATCGCGTTACGTACATACATACAGAACGGGCGGGCACATTAGCTCTCAGGCTTTGATAGCCTGTGAGCTAAAAAATTCATTTTTGTACATTGAATTTAAGCGTTTTCTGACACTAAAATTGTAAAAACGCGCTACACGGTTATTTCAAATATCGTGAGGAATTTCATTTGTAATATAGCGCTAGATATAATGCTTTAGAAATTATTAGAGAATTTTCTGAGAACTGAACATGGTAGAGCCGAAAAGATAAAGATATACATTTAAACAGAGTGTTTATAGACGGGTCAATATACAGTCATACGTTGAATAAATAGCAGCAAAGGGTCTGTGAACGGTCATTTTGTCATTACTAGGTGTACTGATCGACAGAAAATCTACAAAAAATCTAACAATCGGAAGTGAGTTATTTTCACGATGGCAGTGGCGTAGCCAGGGAAAGTGTCCAACTGCTCTGGATACCAGTAATATTGTAAAGTTTTCTTCGCCTTCCTTATCGAAAAACGTTCTCTTACATAAGGCAAAGAAAACTTTACAAAGTTAGTGTAAACAAAATTAGTGGCATCTGGACCCCCACCCTGGCTACGTCACTGCACAATGGCTGTCACTAACCATGCAAATCGATAAAACTCCTGTAATTTTGTTATTTTCAAGCCTAGAACACTTATTTTTCTATCATACTTACAGTTTTTATGGTCACGAAATTAATATTAACCGATACATTTGATCTATGGTGTCAAAAATGGGTGCAAACAATGAACAACGTAGGTATAATAGCAGTTATTTGGTCAAAGAACCCAAATATTAAGCTGTATGTTTTTATTATCGTAGCATATTTGAACTGTATACATTGTTATTTTTTCTAAAAAATCTCTATTCTACAAAGTAACCTTTAAGTTTATTTAGGAAAAAGTGAAGCAATATGGGGATAAAAATTTCACTCTTTCATTGTCTATTTGTGCTGATCACTATTCTCTAGGTCAACTAACATCTGGCTTTCACAACGTGTAACTTGGCATGATTCAGATACAGAGCTGTATGGAAGTCCATATGCTCTGCAGATGAAACGATTATCATTGAAACTCGTTTTACAAATGCAATGTATGCTTTTCAGTAAAATGTCTGGTGTAGCCTTCATATCACACAGTACTAGTACAAGGTCATCGTCATCGAGTTTCCAACCCCAGTTCACAGAATTCATTTCATTAGCCGTATTAATCCATATCATTACTCTTAAACATAGGATGTGGCATTTTATGGAAGACTGAATTAGAGGAAGAAGTTTGGGTGGACAAATGATTTGGCAGTTACTTTTTCCCAAATGTTTGGTATCGCAAGGCTGGCAAGAAACTTCTACAGTTGCCACGAAAAAAACAGCTACAGCTTGACTGTCAAGACTTACTATATCAGTTGGTTTTTTTTTTCTTATGTGGCATTAATTTCTGCCTAAATGCATAATTTAAGTGTCGCGTTAATGCTCTGATAGAAAAAAAGGTTTTTTTTATAAAAACAAATATCACACTTGTAAAAAAAGCCAGTTAAGCTCGAGATCTGCACAGTTTTCTTTGGCCCAGCTTTTGCAAATATTGCACTGGATCCAGTCTTCCTGAAATGTTTCATTGCAACTAATAGAATGAGTCAATTCATCCTGTTCCCGCAATTCTTCGTCAAAATTGAAATGCCGGGTGAACCAAAAGTTCGTTAAAACTTTAAAAATTCATAAAAAAGGACGAAATTATGATAAAGAACTGCGTTTTGCAAGAAAGGGCTCAGGAGGTACTCAGTTTTTTTAGCAGCAAAAAAATTTTTAGTTAAAAATGTCACTGGTAGAGAGCGCTGACGACCCGAAATACAATGAACAGGACAACAGTACGCTCCATCCATTTACTCTTCAAGAACAATTGTTCAACATGACCTCCAGAATATTGTACGTCACAACTAAGGCGACTCACAACGCCCGTTACAGCTGAATGCAACATGTCGGAATGGATTGGAGAAACCTCGTGACAGGTAGAATCTCGATAGAACGCTCGATCGGGTAGTGATAACATTCTGAAAGCGATAATGGGACGGAATGAGAAATCATCGTGTACCCCGGTCTTTTATTGCAGGATTAATTTGCATAATTCTGCTGAATCTCTCGCATGTTAGCGCCATCTACAGGTAACCTTTTTAGCTATAACTTTTTTGCTGCTAAAAAAATCCCCTATATTGTGAGTCTTTCCTTTCAAACCGCACTTCTTTATCATAATTTCTTACTTTTTTATGAATTTTTAAAATTTTAACGAACTTTTGCTTCATCCAGGACTTTCTAGCTATTGCTTCGAGAGGTTTTTCTTCGGTTTTAGAATTAGACCTAACACTCTTCTTCTGTTGTTTAATTGCTGTGGAATTTACTGTGTCCTTTTCACTTTGATTTCTTTGAGTCTATCACCTAATGTGATTTCATGTACACAATATCTTTCCCTAGATTCCCTATTACATTGATTCTGCATAGTTATTTTTTATACATATAAACATACATGAGAGTAAACAACTCAAAATCGTATATCTATTACAAATTTTCTTGTAAGTTTACGAATAAATTTAATCCATAGTTCGTCGAGTAGAAAAACAATCATGCAAGTTTTGAGTTTGTGAAAATATAAGACGCTTTAAAATAAAGTTGGATTCTCGTGTATTTAATTAACGTTTTTTTTTTGTAAAATCGCCTTCTTCATCAAAATTCAAATACTCTCTAGCTATTGCTTCAAGAGGTTTTTCTTCGGCTGTGAAATCCCTAATTCTTCATCAAAATTCAAATACTTTCTATCTATTGCTTCAAGAGGTTTTTCTTCAGTTTCAGAATTAGACCTAACACTCTTCTTCTGTTGTTTATTTGCTGTGGACTTAACTTTGTCCCTTTCACTTTGATTTATTTGAGTCTATCACCTAATTTGATTTTAGGTACACAATATCTTTCACTAGATTCCCTATTGCATTGCTTCTTCATAGTTATTTTTTATACATATAAACATGCATGAGAGTAAACAACTCCAAATCGTATATCTATTACAAGTTTTCTGGTAAGTTTTCAAATAAAATTAATCAATAGTTCGTCGAGTAGAAAAACAATCATGCAAGTTTTGAGCTTGTGAAAATATAAGACGCTTTAAAATAAAGTTGGATTCTAGTATATTCAATTAACGGTTTTCTTGTGAAACCCCCTTTAGAGAACGAAAGTGGAAAATATGTGAAAATAAAATTTGACGATGTTATGGAAATATCAGACTAGCCTGAATATTTATGCTTATCTGGGTAGTTTTTTGTAAGATTACATATTTCATGTTAAATGTATTTCAGACCCTAAATATATTCTTCTTCCCCAGATACAAAATTTAATCCTGTTGCATTGTTTTCTGTAGTTTGCTTTCGAAAGTATACACAGAACTTAAATCAAACAACACTTTCAACTCATATGTATTAGAAGTTCCTTTGGAAGGTTTCAAATATATTTAATCTACACTGCTTCAGGTAGCGGAAAACAATCACATAAGTTTTCTGTTTCTAGAGATATAAGACGCTTTTGAACAAAACTCAAAGTTAGAAAATTCAATTAACTTTTATATAAAATTCCTTTCAGGGAACGAAACACAAGATGAAAATGTGTGAATTTAAGCTTAAAGAATCAGCATAATTTCACCTAATAATTTAATAAAACACAATGCAATACAAACTGTTAATAAATATGGATGATTCTCCAATAAGTGGGTAATTTGTGTCCTTTGCGGTTATATGCTGTATTTTGTCATTTATATAAATTTTTTTAGCATAAAATGCATTTTGTAATTACATTAATTGTAAATTTTACTCCAATATCATTTTAAATAGTCAAATTGTCACTACTCTCCCTTGTCCTCACCTCATGCACTCATCTTCTGGATCGATTTTAAATGTAATGACAACCTATTTTTACCAATTGCACTTCCCAAAATATTGCATTATACACTCAAATACATAAGTAAGGTTTGGAATACATTTAATCTACACTGATTCAGGTAAGAATTTTCATTGTAAATTAAAAATATTTTTATATGTATTCTCGCCAGAGAAACATTGTCCCCCAGTTTTTATGTCCCCACTGTCCCCTTGTATTAAACTGCTCATGTGACCACCAGGAGGGCAAATAAAACTTGGGGGAAAGCTGCATTTAGTAGAAGCAGCCATCAGAATTGCTGAGAAAATCACGAGGTTTAATTTTTTGGGCTTTAACCCCTTAAATACTATAATTTTTTTGCGGGGGGGGGGGATATTTTAAATCACCTCGCCTTGGGCTGCCATCTACCGAACAAACGGTCGACTACGATCCCAGATGAACATAAGAGACCAGTGGGACAAGCAGACATGGTTTTCCAATCGTTTCAGGGACTGCTGTGTCCAGTGGTAATTTTTAAAGTTACACTGGGACATAGTGTCCCACTGAGAGTCTACGGGTTAAAAAAACTACAAGCTACAGAATGGATAGGAATATAAGAATATGTTTATTAATTGTCACTGCTGTCCTCTGCTTAAATTATCCTTATTATTATTTTTATTAATACAAATATAAATTACTTTTGCTAGATGTAAATTACTTTTGCTTAGTTCAAAATATCATATTACAGTCTTACCGAGATTAACGTACTGTGTGCACAAAAGTAAATTTTCTAATTTTGTAACTACTGTCCCCTTTCAATGAAATTACAACAGCTAACTTGAAATAATTTTGAAATTTGTAAATTTAAAGTGAGTTAAGCTGTTTCACATGTTACAATATGAAATTACTTTAATGTTTTCTTTAAAAACATATTTTATACAAGGTGGCTATAGATAACAGAAAAACACAGTAAAAAAAAGTGTCAAAAACCAGTATTTTCTTATGGAAAAATTCTTGTTGTTTATTTGAGCGATTAATATGTCTAATTTTTTTTACAAGAAAAAACTGGTGTAGACCCTTTCTTTCAACTGTGTGTTTTTCTCATCTGTAGCCACCTTGTATAAAATAATGTTTTAAAAGAAAAATACTTTTAAAGTTCATGCCGAAATATTCTAGTAAAGGATAATTAAACGATATGCAATATACTACAACCATTTTTGAAAAATTGTATAATCAACAATGCAAGTCTCCTCAAAATCTCCGCAGTCTTTTTAAATAGGCTAATCTTTTATAATCACGTTCACCCGATTATTGAACTTTCCCCCATAATTCTTTAATTAAACAACGTGGAATTATATTCTATATGCTAAAACCTTCTGTAAAAATTACATAATGCTGCAAGTTCCATCGAAATCCATTCAGCAGAATCTGTCAAAAAGCCTAATTTTTCATAATCGGGTTCACCTATTATAGAACTTTTCTTATAATTCTATAACTAAGCAATGTAGAACGATAGGGTATATACTAGGACCTTCCTAAAAAATAACAGTGCAAGCTGCATCAAAATCCACTCAGCAGAGTCTTTTAAAAATTCTAAGTTTTTATAATCGGGTTCACCTGATTGTAGAACTTTCCCTAATACTTCAATAACTATGTAGAGCATTATGTTATATACTAGAACCTTCCCAGAAAATTCTCAAACTAACAGTGCGAGTGCCACCACGCTCCAATTCAGCAGAACTCAAATCATGAGCGGCCGAAACAAAATTCCCGTTTAAATTTTATATATATAGCAGACAGATAGAAGATAAAATGCACTTTTATGCCACATCCTCTTAAAATATCTATTAATGGACCTTAGTTGATATTTTAAAAGAATAACTTTCCATGGCATACATCTAACGCGACTTAAACAGGGTTTTTTGAAGAGGGAACTTAACACTAGAACGACCATGAGCGGTCATTTTGACCGCTACCAAATGAATATATTCCGATTCAAACAAGAATTTTCTTTTTAAAATAAATTAAATATAAATCTCTCAGAAATATGTTAAATGAATAAGTTAAATAGTTTTAAATAAAAATTTTGGTGTGAATTAATTTTTTAAAACTTGAGTAAAATTTCCGGTCGTTCTAGTGTTAAGAATTGGATTGAAAAAGGTAGAACTAATAATTAGGAATTTAATCTGTATCTAGTACAAATTTATAATGTGAACTCATATGATTAGGAAAAACTGCTTTATTTAAAATTTAAAATACATGCTTATTGCTAATTATCATCCGTAGTTTTCTTTGAAACGTATAAACATTCATGAAACGAAATAACACTTTCAAAACCTATGTATTACAAGTTGTTTCGTTGAAAGATTCCGAATAATTTAATATGCACTGCCTCAGGTAGAGAAAATCAATCATGCGATTTTGTTTCTGTTTTAAAAAAATATATAGCACGTTTTTAAACAAAACTGAATTAAAAAAATGATATTAATTTTCTTTTTTTTCATAGCAGACCTTTAACAGAAATATGAGAATGTGAAAAAAAAAAAAGAAAGAAAAAAGAAAGAAAGATAGAAAAAGAAAAAAAAGAAAAAAACTTGAAGATGTTACTGAAATAGAAGACCAGTAATAATTTTAATGATTGCAAATAATGCGGATAGTTTTCCTAATAGTCATTTTCTTATTTCATTTAAATATTTTATTTTAATCTAAATATACTTCTTCCACACATACAATCTTTAATTGTATTTTATTGCAGCGAATCTTCCGGGTTTTAAAAAGTAAAATAAACAAGATTAGAAAAAGACAATACGTAATTAATAGCATCATAGAAGTGAAAAATTAATTCATTGAATACTTTTTCTGGGTCGAATTTCGATTACTTAATTTTTTAATTTTTTTTTCGATTACTCAAAAAAAAAAAAAAAAAAAAAAAAAAAAAAACTAAAGTTTGGCACATATGACATTGCATCATCTTTAGGTTGTTTTTATACGCACGATAAACATACCTAAAGCGAAAAAACCCTTTCGTCCATATCCATTACGCATTTTATTGTAAATTCGCAAATAAATTTAATACATAGTGCCCCAGGTATAGGAAAACAATCATACACTTTCTCTATTACTAGAAATATAAGACGCTTTTGAGCAAAACTGAATAATAAAAGATTCAGTTACCTTTTTCTGTAAAATCTCTTTTAGAGAACGAAGCTGGCAATGACAAGGTATGAATAAAAAACTTGGAGATCCATTATAATTTCAATTAATAATTTAATAAAAGTACACCATCTCAAAAGATTCATACAATAAAAAAATATATTGAAAAATAAAATGCACATTTACTAAAACGTTATTGGTGCAACACTTTAGCAATATTGTTGCACTTATATATATACAAAATGAAAAAAAAAAACAGATATATTCCCGAATGCTAAGATAGATAAAACTTTTAATGTTTGCTACTAAACCGAGTAACTTTAGTAAAAATTACATATTTTATTTAAAATATGTTATCGAAACTTAATATACTTCATTATCGACACATACAAAAGAAAATCTCGTTGCATTGTATCTTCATAGATTTTTTTTTTTTTTTTTTTTTGAAGCTTATAAACATATATGAAACGAAAAAATCTTTTTAATTGATATGTATTAGAAGTTTCGTTTTTAGTTTTCTAATAAATGTGATCTACAGTGACTCACCTACGGAAAAGTAATCTCAAATGTTTTCTGTTTCTAAAAAAATACCATATTTTGAACGAAACTGATATTCACAAAATTCAATTATCTTTTTCTATAAAACCTTCTTTACAGGACAAAATTGACGATCAAAATGAAACTTGAAAACAGTACAATGTAAACTAATTATTATAGTGTAACTATATTAATTACATTATTAGTACATTATTATACTAATACAGCAGAATTCTTTATAATATAATTTCAAATTAGTAATATACTAATAATTTCAACAGTGAAAACTACGTAAATGTGTCCCTTAAATTTACATTAGCGTTATCACGAAAGTTGCTCTTTAAAATGATTAAGTATTTTACTCCAGCACACTGTAAAACAAGAAGAAAAAATCATGCGTCAAGTATAGCTTACGTAACACTTTTCAATACTTCCAAAATATTTTTACAAATATGAACCGTACAATAAGGAGAAAGAATTTGGAAACATAACATATTTAAAAACTCAATTTCAGGAATTATCAACAATATTTGGAAAAATATCCGAAATCTTTTGTGCAACCCTGTATATGATCTACAGATTTGTATATGTACTACATAGAATGCTAAATTTTAGTTCAGTTAGGAAACCCGTAGCACAGTTTAAAATTCTTCTCCTGGAATTTGGATCAATAAATGGAAATGTATTCGAGAACTTTTGTGCTGCCCTGTATGTTATCTATAGAATTTATACACACCAAATAATAGATAAACAAGTGGGTAAGCGTGATCGATTATCGCTCAAAGGGTTTCGTTTAATATTCCTTTCTTCAAAACACTTTATCCTTTCTTTAATAAATCCAAATAAATTTCATTCAGCAAAAAAAAAAAAAAAAAAAAAAAAAGTCATGTTTTTATAAAGTAAAAATTTACCGGTCTATTTTTTCGTTTTTTTGAATATCTAAATGCCCGCTGTTATATCCTGTCTTAATAATCTGTCATGCGGACTAAATGCGATATTTAAAAAAATAATTTCAAAATTAAACATGTTGTACACCTTCAAAATATTAAAATATGCGAATATTTCCATAATCAGATTTTTATCACGATTCAATATGTTTCTCAAACTCATATATTTACTATTCTTTATTACTCATATTCATACTCACATTGTATTATTCTCAAATATTTGAAAAATTCGTTAAACTTCCAATATGACGTCAGATTCTCTTATTAATTCTCTATGACGTGAAATTAACCTGCTTTGTGTACATAAACATACTCATACTCCTTGTATTATTGATAAATCTTAGAAATTTTCCGCTTTATTACTATTATGACGTCAATAAATTTTATTTCATATTTATCTTTTTTTCAATTGGAGAAACTTTTTATTTCATTTTCATTTTTCACGTGAAAATCGTCTGATTGAAAATTAATTATTGTAGAAAGAATTTCATGTGGATTTTTAATTTTTGGCATCGGCTATAAAAAAAAATGTTTAAATTTAATAAGAAAAAGATGTTAGAATTTAGGTTTTTTATATATATTTATTAAAATAATACGAATTTTTCAAATTTTAATATTTTCAGCTCTTTACAGCTGATATTCAGATTTATACACAAAGTTTCAAATCTGGAAGTTACATAGTTTTCTAGAATGGCTCTGTGACAGACAGACAACGGAGCGGGAGCAATAGGGTTTCGTGAGATGAACGAAACCCTAAAAATGAGTTAAATTTAAAAACGCGTTCAGCAACTGAAAAAGAACTTCCAGCTATTATTGTTAACTGACAGGTCCGAATTCTTTTGTTGTGTCACTGCAAATGAACGATAAATGCTATACACACAATTTCTTGTAGTAAGCCTCTTGTAATGTACTTTAGTTATATATATCAATTTCAATATGTTTGAAATAGCTAAACAGTATTAAAATAAACCGCAAACGATTTTCCTCCATTGACCGTAATATAAGGAATTCTTTTGGGTGTCCCTGTAAAGAAACTATAAGTGTTATTCCCACCATATCAGTAAGCCTCTTGTAGTGCACCTCAGTGATATATATTAACTTCGATATGTTTGAAATTTTTTGACGTCATTAAAATAAACCGCAAAT
The DNA here is from genome assembly GCA_963931845.1 of Maratus michaelseni. NCBI lineage: Eukaryota > Metazoa > Arthropoda > Arachnida > Araneae > Salticidae > Maratus > Maratus michaelseni. Next base: position 109,059,054 of record OZ007598.1, on the reverse strand, counting down.
GATTTTACCCATCGATTGTAATGTAAGGGTATTCGTTTGAGTGTCCCTGTAAAAAACTATAAGTGCTGCACGCTTCATTTTCAATACCGAACATGCCAAAGAAAACCTCAATAACATATATCAATTGCATGACAATCTGAATATACTTACGCCAGTTAGAGCACGGAGAGACAACAGACAGTCAGACGAATCGAATTCATAAATTATTCTCAACTATGTTGGAAAGTGTTAAACAGACAAATGTTTCTTAATCCACCAAAATTTGAACTACGAACGAATATATACACTGTAAAAAATGACCAATGTTTCTTATTTTATGAAAATATGCTATAACCAAGAACGAAAATATAATATAATCTTCTGAGTTATCCGAAATTTCAAATAGCATGTTACATTGTCTTTTGAATCCCCAGAAACGAATACATTTTCAGAATTTAAAGAATAATTTATAAAAACAAATTGTTTTTAGCTGCCCGAATTTTTCAGAAACGTTTCCGAAGGGTTTTTATAGTGTATTAATTAGTGTCCTCAGGCTAGAATACCTGTTTTTCGAATGTTATCCATTCTCAAGTACACGTTTTCAGCCGCATAAGTTAATTTATACATGAAAGAGTAAAGAAATAATCTTAATTTTAATGTTATTGTTAACGCTGTTAATTTTGCATGTTTGTCCGTTAAACATTTTTTTTGAGCATGAAAATGTTTACTTCAGAATAGATAGCATTCGAAAAACAGGTATTCCAGGCTGAGGACACTCATTAATACACTATAAAAACCCTTCGGAAACGTTTCTGAAAAATTCGGGCAGCTAAAAATAATTTGTTTTTATAAATTATTCTTTAAATTTTGAAAATGTATTCGTTTCTGGGGATTCAAAAGACAATGTAACATGCTATTTGAAATTTCGGATAACTCAGAAGATTATATTATAATTTCGTTCGTGGTTATAGCATATTTTCATAAAATAAGAAACATTGGACATTTTTTACAGTGTACAATAACGTCTTCTGATATATCCAAGATTTCGAAAAGCATTATTTTTTTTTAGAAACCTTAGAAACCTTAGAATTTAATTTCAAGATTTAAAAATCATATACAAAAATAAAGTTTCTTTTGATGGCACTTATTTTCGGAAACGTTTCCTAATAGTTTATGTAGTGTATTAGCCAGTTTTCTCAAACAGGAATTTCGTTTTTCAGGATACTATCAATTCTCAAATAAACTTTTCAGCTGTGCAATTGAATTTATACATGTGAGAGTAACAAAATAATATTAATTTTAATGTTAATGTTAATGTCGTTATTTTATTATGTTTGCCTATAAAATATATTTGTTGAATATATAAATGTTTACTTGAGAATTGATACCATTCGAAAAACTATAGTCTTGGTTGAGAAAACTGATTCATACACTACAAAACTTACTCGTGTCCGAAAATCAGTGTCTGCAAAAGAAATGTAGGTATTTCTCTATTATCCCGTCGACCACTTTTTATAACAAAAAACTATGGCCAAACTGTAAGATTAAACGCCAAAAATGCAGTCCCATTTACTTGATGTCAGAAGCATTATACGTGTTTGTTATGTCATCAAGTGGTTTTTAATTCCACATTTGTGTGTATTTTTCATTATGTTTTACTGATTTATTAGTTATTTCATCAATTAAAATAACAATTGTGTCCTTAAATTCTTATATTTTATTTATTTATTTATTTTAATATTCCAATGGCAACGTTCTCCCGTTTATTTGGCGTTACAGTTTGGCGATAGTTTTTTGTTATGAAAAGTTGTCGATGGGATAATAGAGAAGTGCCGAAGTGTATTTACAAATGCTTCTCTAAATCTCGAAAATATATTGGTTTCACAGGTTTCTAAAGATAAAGAAAGCATTTAAGAAACGTCGGTAACTCGAAGGAGGTTATTGTACATTGTCGCGGTTATATTATATTTATTAAGATTAAGAAACATTTATTTTTTTATTTTTACAGTGTAATAAGGGTGCAACACTTAACGAGTATTGGCGCTTTTACATTTTAAAAAAGGTGTGACCAAATGTCTTGCATAAATACATCTATAATATAATATTCGCATCACGAAATATCTCTGGAACTGAAATCTATTTCAAGTTTCATTGAATAAATTTAAGCTACAGTTCTGCAGATAGAGGAAAATATGCTTCCAAGTTGTCTGATTCTAAAAATATTAGACCCTTTAAAAAAACTGAATTTTAGAAAATTCAATTAAGTTTTTTTATTAAAATCTTCTATAGAAAATGAAACTATGGATCAAAATATAATAAATGCTTCAAGAACCTGTAAAATTTTAATTAATGATTTTATAAAAAGTACTGCATTGCTAACTATTCATATCATAAAAATTATGCTGTAAAATAAAATAGATATTTACTAAAGTACTATGGATGCATTATTTAGGAAATACTAACGCGTTTACATTTTCAAAAGAGAAGAAGAAATGTGTTGTGAAAATATCCCACCAGTAATTTTTTTTAAACTTGCTAGTAATTCGGTTAGATAGAGTAATATTACATACTTAGTTTAAAACTGGTTTGCGAACAGAATTTTTCTACACATACAAAATCTAATCTTGTTGTACTGACTGTTCATAGTTTTCTTTAAAATATATATCAAACGGAACAATTCTTTGAATTAATATACAATACAAGAATCATATTATGTTTTGGAATAAGTTTAATCTACATTGTAGAAGAAAACAATCATACAAATTCCTTGTTTCCAGAAATATAAGACTTTTTTTAAGAAAACCGAATTTTAGAAAATCCATTTAAGAATAAAATCTCCTTTAGAGAATGAAATTAAATACATAAATATAATACTTAAAAGACCAGTATAATTTCAATTAATAATTTTATAAAAAGTACTGCAATGCTAACTATTTATGTCATAAAAATTATGTTGTAAAATAAAACAGATACTTACTAAAGTAATATGGAAACATTATTTAGGAAAAGCTGACAAAACAAGAAGAAATGTATTATGACAATATCCCATCATTATGATGCTTAATCCGCTGTAATCAGAGTAGATTGTGTAACATTACATACCTCATACAAAATGTGTTTGTACACATAAATATACTTTTTCCTTTACATATGCAACATGTAATCTTATAGCTCTGATTCTCTCTTCTACAGTTACAAAAATATAAAAAAATGAAGGAACTATTTAAAGTCATGCGCATTACAAGTTTCGCTGTATGTTTTAAAATAAATTTAATCTACACTGTACAAAAAAAAAATAATAATCATACAAGTTCATTGTTTCAAGAAGTTTCATCCAAGTAGAACGCGCTTTTAAACAAAACAGAATTTAGAAAATTAAAGTAAATTTTTTTGTGAAATGTCTTTTAGGAAAAGAAACTGAAAATAAAAATATGCAAAAAACTAACTTCAAAATGTTATGGAAGTATGGAGACTAGTAAGAATATTAACATCACTGATAATTCGGGTAGTTTTTGCAACATTACGTATTTAATTTAAAATATGTTTTTGAACTTAAATATAGTTCGACACACACAAAATTTAAATCTATTGCGCGCCACTATACGTTAAATCTAAACCTATAAACATATTACAAATTTCGTTGTAAACTTTTGAATACGTTTAGTCTACAGTGCCTTAGATAGAAGAATGCAATCACACGAGTTCTGCATTTCTAGAAATATAAGATGTTGTGGAACAAAATAGAATTCTAAAAGATTCAATTATTTTTTTTAATTTAATCTTTTATCCGTGCGTGCTACGCACTCTCCAGTCTGTTTTTAAAACGCAATTATTTCCAAACGAACGTTTAGAGAAAGAAACTGAAATCAAAAATGTGTAAAAATCAAACTTTAAAAATGGGTATTATTTTAATTATGTACTACAGTATATTATAGTAATATTGTATCACTAGCTGAACTAGCCGACATTGCTTGGGTCCGTGATAATAACATTAAATATATTGGATTGTCCTGAAAATTAGTGCCGTTTGGGAAAATTAATTCGTAACAAAAAATTCTGCCCGTTAATTATTAGACATTAGCTATCGGAATTAATCTGTAATATTTAAATGATAGAAATTCCCGGTAAAAATTAATTTTTTCAAACGGCACGAATTTTCCGGATAATCCAATACATAAAACCAGTGTTTAATTATTTTAGATTTTTAAACAGAAATCTTTTCAAACGAGCATAATTTTGGAGTCCTTACTGCCTTCGGCAACGTATACCCTCAAATTTGTGTGATTTTATATTTTTAAACGGAAAATCCCTCCAAACGAACCTAGACATGAAGGCCCAACTGCCTGCTGCATAGTAAAACCGTGAGTGCTATGCACGATCCAGTCTGTTTTATTACATAATTTCAAACGAAATTCTTTCCAAAAGAACCTAGTATTGTTGGACACACTGCCTTCGGCAGCGTACACCCTCCGTTATGTATGATTATATATTTTTAAACGGAAATCTATCGAAACGAACTTATAGAGTTGGAGAAAAATTTACTAAAAAGTACTGCATTTCGAACTGTTCATGTCGTCCAAAAAAATTTATAGTAAAATGTAACAGTATTTTATATTTTTGATTATCAGTACAGAATTTTTATCATCAGTACAGTTTTATAAATGAAATGTTGCATATTTTATCAGAAATGGATTTGTGTCAGTCAATCATACGACATATTATATTATACCTAAGTTACCAAGAAAATATATCGCTACATGTAAAAGTTAACAAAAAAATTACATTTAAAAAAAAAACTTTTTTTAATAGAGTTCTGAAATTGAAGAGAATTTTTAGAAGAATATAGATAATAAAAGGTAAAATTAATATATATGTTAGCTTTTTACGGAGAGTATTTAATATTTCACGAGAAAATGGGAGTTAGTTACAGATGAAGAATTATTGCAGTCGCTATCAAGAATCATGGCGAGAGGTTAGGCAATGATGGAACACCATGAGAATTTCTCCAATAATATGCAGCCAATTTCCAGATAAATTGTTTAGTAACGGACAGGAGCGATGCCAATAACAGTTCCCACAGGATCAAGGTGTAATCATGTAGCCCTCAGGCTTGACGTTAACTCACTATATTATTTAATGATCTTAAAATGCTGTTAGAAATTCTATGTCACCGAACACCAGATAATAATGGAAAATGTGAACTACGGCAATTGGTGCTTCTTCTAATGTTAGTTAAAATCACTTAAAACTTCATAACAGTTATTAAGGCAATGAAAGTTTTTCATACCTGTTAAGTCCGCGAAGGTTCATCATTAATCCAATATATCGTAAACCGGTTTTATTATGAGATGATGACTGCACACACGCACACACGTATTTCACTAATTAATTAAGCTGCAAGATTAGTTTAATTTAACTATTTAATCAGTATTAAAGAAAAGAAAAGAATTATTAATTTTACATCAAACTATTAAAAGTTAAAACATTTATCTGCAGAGAATTTTCTGCAGTTCTTTATTTAAACAGAGCTAGTTAGAGACTAAATATTTAGTTCTAAGATGAGAAAAACATAGACAAGTTTTACGTTATTGAGCCTTGAACTTTTGAGGTCACACGAGTCAGCAGTTCTTTAATGAGTATTTCACAGATGTAGAAAAATACTTTTTTGCCGGCGCACGTGTTCCATTTCATCACCTCGTTGCAGTCGGAGGATGATTAGGTTGACTCATGATAAGAGATAAAATGTTTATATTTCAGAAATTACTTTCTAACAGATAACGCTTTGGTCAGTATTTCCAAACACGACAAAAATCTGCTCTCCAAATGCTTGCCAGCGAGTTTTGTTAAATTAAGCGTAAAGTTACAGAAGCTACGTAACGTATACACGAACCAATGAGTGGGAGGCGAACTTAAGGTAAGCGAATGAGGTGCGATGGAGAATATTTAACAAGAAATAATCCCGATCCCAGCTGCGCATTGATTTTGACGTGAAAAATACCCAGCGCGCGAAGCAAAATATTTAAAAAAATGGCTTTTAAAAACATTCGAAATGACAACAAGCATCTCGCAGAATATTATAGATTGGGGAGTTGATAAAAGTTACGAATGAACTTACAGTTTTAGATTAAGATTTGGAATAAAATAATTATTAATATACGTGTTATTACTTTTAAAAGTACATTAAATAGGAATGAATATTATTAAGAATTAAGGAAATAATAAATATGTCAGAATTTAGAATAATTTAAAGGAATATTGCGAAATAAAATGTTTATATAACATATATATATATATATATATATATATATATATATATAATATACTATTAATAATTAAAGCGATACAGATACAAATTTAAACAATATTTCCGCGTTCATATTTTCCAATAAAAGTATGTTAAGAAACTGAGATTAGTCAAACTTTTAAACCTTCTGACAGAAGGCGAAATTATAGGCAAATTTAATTGCATGATTTTAAAATCTCGTTTAAAACATAGACATTATTTTAAAAATAAAGCCAAATTTAATAAAATGTAACAATTTTATGTGTTTAAAAGTTAAACTGAAGACAACAACTGTGTTTTACAAAATTATAAGATTTTTCCATTGTGTTGTTTTAAGAACAATGTACGAGAACTTTTATCATTAAGCAAGCAATAAAGAGAGATATTATGATTTGGATCATTAAATTTAATTTGCAATTTTGTAATCCCACGAGGTGAAGAAATGTCTTCAGGTGAAGTTTGAACTATCTGTCATTAGAAGGAAGTGGTCAAACCACAGAGAGTAATTACTAAGATAATGACACTTTCTGAAACAGCTGTTATTTTCCATTTTCAGTAGCAGCTAACAATATCTATTATTTCGTGTATGCCGTGCAATTGTTCTTCCAACAATTATTTCAACCATTTAAAATGTGCGTGATACACAATTTACATTATGAGATACATATCATATCATTTCGTCATCAAGAGTATGTATGAGCCGCTGGAAATGTTCTCTAAGAACAAATTCTAAAAAAAATCGAAATTTAAAAGAGTAAAATGAGCGAAAAGCTTTCTAAAAACATTCTAAATCACAATTTCTATAGAATCTCTGGAACTACAGAACCGTTTTCAAAAGTAATGGTGGCAAATTGATGGTGACAGTCCTTGCTGCAACATAGGCTATATTTTATATCGGTGCCACTATCCCAGGGAGTGCAGAAGCAAAATACGTTCCAAAATTGTGATTTTTCCGATTCTGAAGGGATTAGAAACTTAAAATTGGGCAAGGGAGTTATTTATAAGATATATACGCTCTCTAAGAAAATTTTCTAAAATATTCGAAATTTAAAAGGGTGAAATGAGAGAAAAGTGTTCTAAAAACGTTCTAAATTACGATTTTTATGGAGTTGTTAAGGACGGAAACTTGAAATTTGACATCGCTGATACTTTCTAAGACGCAAGTGCACTCACGGAACAGATTTGTTTTTAATTGAAAATTAAAAGTGTAAAAAAGAAAAAAAAAACGCTCTAAATTACGATTTGTGTTATACTGACAGGATTAGAAATTTCAAATTTGGCATGGTGGTTTACTTTTAAGATACAAATGCTCGCTAACAATGGTTTGTAAAGAAATTCAAAATTTCTAACAGTGTGAAATGAGCGGAAAGCGTTTTAAAAGCGTTCTAAATTAAGATTTCTATGGAATTGTTAGGGATACAAACTTGAAATTTGACATGGCTGTTGGATTTTAAGATGTAAATGATCGCGCAGAGTAATTTGAAAAAATTTGAAATTTAAAAGAGTGAAATGCGTGAAAAGCGTTCTAAAAACTTTCTAAATTGAAATTTCTATGGAATTGTTAAGGATAGAAACTTGAAATTTGACATGGCTATTACTTTTAAGACGTAACTGGTAGCACAGAAGAGTTTTTTTTTTCTTTTTTTTTTCTTTTTTTTTTAAGTGTAAAAACGCAAAATCGCGAAAAACGTTCTAAAAACATTCTAGATTACGATTTATTTAGAACTGTTAAGGCTAGAAACTTGAAATTTCGCATGGTTGTTACTTATGTAAATGATCACCAAGAACAGTTAACTAAAGAGGCGAAATTTAAAAGGGCAGGAGAAAAAGCAAAGTTCTAAAATTGATATTTATGTGGTACAGTTTCTACTTCGTATTTGGCATGGTGGTTACTCTTAAAATGCAAATGCTCGCTAAGACGGGTTCCTAAAATTTTTCAAATTGAACAGGTTGAAATGAGCGGAAAACGTTCTAAATTATGATTTAATTTAATTTATTCGGGTTAGAAACTTGAAATTTAGTAAACTGTTTATTAAACAATATTTTAATTTTCGAAATTTAAAGGTGTAAAATGAAAGGAAAATGTTCTAAATTGTGGTTTTCTTTAAATTGTTAGGGACAGAAACTTAAAATTTGATATGCCTACTATTTTTAGACAAAAATGCACCCACAGATCAGTTTTTACAAAATTCTAAATTTAAAAAGGTGCAGAAGCGACAAACTTTCTGAAATTTCGATTTTAGTGATGGTGCCGGTCTAGAAAGTTAAAATTTGGCATGGTGGCTATTTTTAAGATTTTAGTGTTTGCTAAGAACGGTTTCTAAAAAAATTGAAATTTAAAAGAGTGAAATGAGCTTGAAAAGTTCTACAAACCTTCTAAACTATGATTTATCTGAAATTTTTAGGGATAGAAACTTGAAATTTTACATAGCTGTTACGTTAGAGACACAAATTCATCCACAGAGCAGTTTTTAAAAATTTTGAAATTTTATTGTATGCAGGAACAAAAAAATTCCAAAATTGCAATATCTGTGTTATAGTTATTACAGAAATTTGCTTAACTAGGAGATTGAAATTTGGCATGATGCTTACTTTTAGAATGTAAATACTCGCTTAGAACTGTTTCTAAAAATTTCTAAATTTCTTATAAAAAATTAAATGAGCGAAAAACCTTCAAAATATATTTTAAATTACCATTAATTTCGAACTAAATTTAGCTCTTCTCGATCATTTAAGTCTCATGTTCGCCTAATGGAGTATAAGAATGAAGTTTACTCCAAATGTGGCTTAATTAGTAATTTTTGAATTACCTGTGGCAGTAAAATTTCCTCTAATGAAAATAGGCCTACGAATACCACTTGGCATTTTTCAACAATTACGCGAGTAAAGTCGCGCGTTTTGCTAGTATATTATAAAGCAAGAAGCCCTTAAATGTATGTTCAGGGTAATTTCGAAAACTATCCATTGGATTTTTTTTGCGGTTTGCACCATCGGATAAAGAAAATTCCCGCGGTCATTTTGATGTATAATATACCGATATAACCGTGACTTTTTTTTATAATAAAATTTGGTATTTTATCCTTGTTTTGGACAAAAAGGTTGCCATTGGTAAATGTTTTTCATCTTGGCGATGGCATATTATGCAACCGTTTGGTCTTTGAGAATATCAATTACAGATTAAAAAAAAAAAATTACAAACATCTCGAAAAATGAAACAAAAAAAAAAATTCTGTGTGCAACGCCGGGTGGATCAGCTAGTATATATTATAAAGCAAGTAGCCCTAAAAGTGTATGTCTGGGGTAATTTCAAAAACTACCCATTGGATTTTTTTGCGGTTTCAACCATCGGAAAAGAAAATTTCCGCGGTCATTATGATTTATAATATACAGATCTAAGCGTGACTTTTAAATAATAAATTTGGTATTTTATCCTTATTTTGGCCTAAAAGTTTGCTATTGGTACATGTTTTTAATCTTGGTGATGGCATATTATGCTACCTTTTGGTTAATGGTCTTTGGGAATGTCAGTTACAGATAAAAAAAATAAAAATACAAACAACTCGAAAAATAAAATTAAAAAAAAACATTACTGCGGGCAACGCCAGGCGGATCAGATAGTATATATTACAAAGCAAGAAGCCCTAAAAGTGTATGTCCGGGGTAATTTCAAAAACTACCAAATGCATTTTTTTGTGGTTCCCACCATACGATAGAGAAAATTCTCGCCGTCAATATGATGTATGAAATACCGATAAAACCATGATTTTGGATAATAAAATTTGGTATTTTATCCTTATTTTGGACGAAAAAGTTGCCATTGGAAAGTATTTTTCATCTCTGCGAGGGTATTTTATGCTATCGTTTGATTAACAGTCTTTGGGAAAGGTCTATATCAATTAGAGATTTAAAAAATACAAACACCTCGAAAAATAAAATAAAAAGAAAACTATTACTGATTTTATGTAAACTACAAAGAAAATAAGTTTGGACGAGAAATAATATTATAAAATGACGATATTTAATTTCTATGTGAAATGAATGTTTGTACGGTTTAAAAGAAGTATTCAATGTCAAAGGCGGCCATTGAAACAATATTTGGCAATTTATCACTTTTGTTGCCTATATTTGAATCCTGAATAGAAAAAAATTATTTTTAGGACCTGTTGCTTTATGATACATATGAAAGTCATGACATGACAATTGCAGCAGACGATTTAATATATATATGAAAGGATAAAAAGTTAAACCCTTTTAAAATGCAAAATTAAAATTCAAAAGTTTAAAATTTAAAATCCCCAAAACATTTTTTCAAACTTCATAAATCCGTATTTAAATCTACACTGCTCAAAACAATTAAAGGATATTTGAAGTTTTATATAAAATAAAGATATAAACGAAATTTTTTTTGCCGAAAATAGAAGAAGAGAATCACAAATGCAAATTTTTCTGGTTTTCAAACTGTGGAGTATGCAAATTTTGAGTTCGACGTCAAAAACGTCGCTTCAGCTGCAGCGAATGAAATTTGACTTTCAACTGGATAAAAGAGAATGAAGACAAGGATGTTCGGCATTCAGTGATTGCTTTGTTTCGATGAGTACGATGTCTCAGCGAAGTCATTTGACAGATTCAGAAGCTTGGAGAATTGTTGATAGGTTAGAAGGGGGCCAAACTCAAGCCGAAGTAGCGCAAGCCATTGGAGTGTCACAAAGTGTCATTTCCAGGATCTGAACCGTTTTTTGGAGAGTGGATGTGCAGGCCGAAGACCAGGGCAAGGTCGTAGACGGGCAACAACGCCCAATGAAGATCGGTATTTAGCATTAACAGCTCGGAGACACTGAAACATGAACGCTACTCTTCTCCAACAACACCTTCGCTCGGCTACAGGCACCACGATTTCAACTCAGACTGTCCGAAACCGGCTCCATGCTGTAGGTCTGTATGCTCGCCGACCGATGGTATGTGTTAGATTAACATCAAGGCATCGTCGCGACCGCAGGGAGTGGGCAACCGAGCATGTCAACTGGAGGAGAAATGAATGGAGCAATATTCTGTTTTCTGACGAGTCCCGTTTTTCTGTGCATCCGGATAATAGGCGTATTTTCATCTGGAGGGACCGTGGCAGTAGGAATAATCCTGCGTTCGTGCACGAAAGTGTCAGATTTGGCGGTGGAGGAGTGTTGGTGTATGGTGGCATCTCCATTGACGGGCGCACTGACCTCTACATCATTCGAGATGGAGCTCTGACTGGTCGCCGATATAGGGATGAGATCCTCAGACTTATTGTAGTCCCTTACGCTGCAGCAATCGGAGATAACTTCATTTTAATGGACGATAACTGAAGGCCACATCGTGCAAACCTGGTGGAGGATTTCCTTTTCGAGGAAGGAATCTTTCGAATGGAATGGCCAGCGTGTTCTCCAGACATGAATCCAATCGAGCACGTTTGGACGCTCTAGGAAGACGAGTTTCTGGCCGCCAACAACCCCCACAAACTCTCCAAGAACTGGAAAGAGCTCTTCTGGAAGAGTGGGGCAGAATACCCCAACTCGTCATTAATAGCCTCATTGAGTCCATGCCTCAAAGGTGTTCAACGTTGCTGACCGCCCGTGGAAACCATACCTCCTACTGAAAATGATTTTCTTTGACGAAAACACCTTTTCTTATTCTTTTTTTCTCATATGCACAAATTGTGTTTTTTTCCTTTTGTACACAAATGCGCAATAAAATGCATTTTTTCTGCAAACATGTGTAATTTATTCTCATATAACCTACTATGTCTGTCGACCATGTATCAATCAGCTAAAAAGTTTCCCAAATACAAATTCCACCTAAAACTGCAATATCCTTTAATTGTTTTGAGCAGTGTAGTTTGTCCTTGTTATCTTGGTTTTCCAACCGTACAATTATTACTTTCATCTCATCAATTTCGATTTCTCTTTAAGATAAAAAGTGCTGAATTTGTATTTCTTGCAGCCGTCTGTGATTTGCGGCATCCAGGTCTCAGCCAAACTTTGTTGTCGTCATAAGACCCCAGACATCAATCAAAAGCTAATTAACCAATTAACTGTCTTTCTCCCCCCATTCTCAGTAGAGCATTCTAGCAGAAAATATCTGAGTTAAGATCTAACAAAAAGCGGAAGCACGCCTTTTTCCCGGTTCCACCTGCTAAGAATAATTGCGGCCGATGTCCCGCCCGGCCCCGGTCCGAAAATGCAGTCTTCGAAGGGCTATGCTCATTATTCCAGACGATGAGCCCGTAACATCGACTCTCATTACCCCTGGATCTGACTTAAAAGGAGTATGTAACTAAACAGGAAATAAAGTCAGATTCCAGGAAAAAACTGTCTGCACGACTACGCAACTCAAAAGGAAATTTCAAGTATGCCCGTGTTATCGGAAACCTAAAAGAACTGGTATGACGAAAAAAGAACTCGAGCATCTACGTTACGTACCGTAATCGTTACATATATATATATATATATATATATATATATATACAGGAATCGTAAATTTTATATCCCATTTACAGACGATTTTTGTATTTCTACTTAAATTTTTATGTATGATGTCAACAGTGTTTTACTTGATACACTGATTTCAAATATAATCTCTAATTTTTTATTTGTCAAATTAAAAATAATGTTGAGTTTGAACTTTGCTGATAAATGTATCTAGTTAGATCATGACACCAAAGATCACTTAGATCAAACATTATGACACCCGTGCGAAGCCGGAGAGAGTGGCTAGTCACTACATAGTATAAAACAAAGTCGCTTTTTCTGTCCCTATATCCCTATGTACGCTTAAATCTTTAAAACTACGCAACGGATTTTGATGCGGTTTTATTTAATAGATAGAGTGATTCAAGAGGAAGGTTTATATGTATAATAACATCCATTAAATAGTGGAGAAATACTGTTATTTTTGAGGTTTTTAATCTGATGTCGTAAATAATTTCATTTTTTCCGCTTATACATTGCAAACGCAGGCTGAACCCTTCAAGATTTATCAAAATAATGTACTAATTATTGTACACATTAAAAAGGTCTACAGAAAACACAAAGAGATGAAGGTTTTCAAGGTTAACCCGAAGCAAAGCGAGGGAGGGCCGCTAGTATATTATAAAACTAAATAAATTACATATTTTTGGTCTGCACCTAATTTTTTCCAACCAAAATTAAAAATACGAAAATTTTAATCATTTTATGTACTTTGTATGTATTTCCATAATGAAAACTTATACTATTACAATTTCTACACTACCCGAGAAGAAATACGGCTTAAAAAAAACAGGCTATAACTGGATAAGATATATTTAGAAGAGTTCAAACGGGTGCTTTTCTTTAAATACCACTATTTCCTACCGCCCCAAAAAATGAAGTAAAAAAAACCCCTTTGGCTTAAGTAATCGCAGAATCCTGCAATGTAATAAAGCGAAAATTTCTTTTAAGTATTATTGGTATTCAAAAATAAGTGCATGTACGAACCCTATTTAGGTAAATGGCTAATTCTGCAATAAATATACCTCCAACAGTATTGTAAAATCAACGTAAAAAATGTATTTCTCTGAAATTGTTCTATTTTAAAATATTTTATGCAGTTATTATTATGCAACATTATTTTGTTAATTGCATTTTGCTTACATATGTACTTTACAATAGCACGAAAAATTATAGCATATTATAGTATAAAAATATGACACATCGCATCACACCTTTAAAAATTTTAAACTATGAAAACAAAGAAATAAATTTCTATGTAGCGTTTTTATTATAAAAGGTCCATGTTTTATTAAAATTTACAAGCGACGTCGCATTCAACTAAAAATGAAAAGTAGAACACGTTGTTAGTAAAATGAAAATTTGAGCGTTAAGCTTAAACTTTTCTGTTTATTTTTAGCTACAACAATATATTTGTTTCTGTTACAGCAGATATAAGTATCGCCACAAGAAGGTACGTAATACATTATAAAGAAATTGCAACATATTAATTTTTTTCCTGTAGAAGAAAAAGTTAATGTGTTTTGTTTAAAATTAACATTAACGAAATATTTTTAAACTTAATTAACTGCATAAAATTTCATAGTATTTTTTAATTGCTTGAATTTAAGTCATTTTATGCACATTTTCTTTTAGATCATGTAGTCATAAATTTTTCTTAATTACAATGAAAGCCATTAAGTTACAGATTTATGCTTTGCGAGTTTTTCTTTTTCGCGTTATAACACCTACATACATTTCTTAAACAAAGCAGAACAAAAGTAAATGAATTCCGGGATAGAAAATGTGAAAAATAAACTATTTAATTATAATGCTTCATAAAATATTAATAACTTTAGATTTAAAAATTGTTCTTAAAATATACGGAAATTATTTCTTTAGAAAATAAATACTCGTAGCACAGTAACAGTAAAAACATTAAAAAATTAAATTGAATGCTTTTCATTTTAAAATTTGTTCCTAATTAAAAGCTGAACTTTGGAAATTTCTTTTAGCAGCATAACTCTTCACGCAGTGTGCTTTATTTTTCAGATAATGTGCTATAATTAACACTAGTCAACAAATTTTAACTTTTTGTTTGTATCTGGCTTGTAAATGGGTACATTTAAATAATTTTAGGGTTCTGAATTCGGGGGATAATCGTATTCTCTCTAGCACGACACATTTATTAGATGCGCAGCTTTTACATAAAGTCGACAGTGAACTATTTGACAAAAATTAACCGTTTGAAATACAATAAATTTTTTAACCAAAAATAGAACCGACTTCAAAAACTACTACAAAGTAAAAAATATTTTTTTTTAGATAATAGTTAATAAGAAATTAAATTAAGAGCATTGTATTTACCATGCATATTATTATATTTATGTACATTAATTTGATTTTTTGGAGTCGGTGCCAGCCAAGCCAAATTAAAGCCATGTTACCATTTTTAAACATTTCATCTGATGTTATACATGTGTATTTTCAAATGAGATTAGCAACTATATATTTCGACAAACATTGCTTTGGAAATTAGTTAATCATTTAAATCATTGTATTTTCTACCATTTGAAGAGTTATATGTATTTTTTTTATTGTCTCGTATTTATGTAGATATATTTTATACGCGTGTTACGACTTATATTGGATATTTTGTTTTGAATTTTATACTTAGCTTGGCTGGCACCGACTCCAAAAAATCAAATTAATGTACATAAATATAATAATATGCATGGTAAATACAATGCTCTTAATTTAATTTCTTATTAACTATTATCTAAAAAAAATTATTTTTTACTTTGTAGTAGTTTTTGAAGTCGGTTCTATTTTTGGTTAAAAAATTTATTTTTCGCTTTTTAGTAGATTTTGAAGTCGGTTCTATTTTTTGTTAAAAAGTTTATTTTTCGCTTTTTAGTAGTTTTTGAAGTCGGTTCAATTTTTGGTTAAAAAGTTTATTTATTTATTTATTTATTACTTTAGTGATATCCATATTTACATTAAACCATATTGTTGCTAATATCTTTTTTATTTCACGCTAACCTTGGCAGTAGACTCGAGTATCGAAGATTAGAAAATTTATCATTATTCTCATCAAATGTCTTTAAAGCCTTTAATGATATCTGTATTTACATTAAACCATATTGTTGCTAATATCTTTTTTATTTCACGCTAACCTTGGCAGTAGACTCGATTACGGAAGATTAGAAAATTTATCATTATTCTCATCTAATGTCTTTAAAGCCTTTAATGATATCTATATTAACATTAAACCATATTGTTGCTAATAAATTTTTTATTTCACGCTAACCTTGGCAGTAGACTCGATTACGGAAGATTAGAAAATTATCATTATTCTCACCTAATCGTCTTGGATAATGTGTCATAATCGGGCTGTATACTACAGTTTTGATAATTGCGTAACTCACTGATTTCGGTGCTTATGCTTAATGTGTATTGATTTTTACGATCATTACAAGGTAAATACACTGCGCTAACAGTGTCGCCTATAATACTATTCGGAGTAACCCTTTCTTTCTTTCTTTCTATATTGTCACTCTATAGTTAATATTATGTAGTAGAAATATTAAAAGACAATTGCAGAAGCATTTATATACAACTGTATTGTATAATATAATATAGATAATTGGGTATTTTAAAGGCAGTTTCCAACTTGTGTGCCACAGGTGATAAATCGCTAAATATTTTCTGTAACTCGTACATTTGTATGGGAGTTGAAACAACAATGTATTTAATTATGCGACAATAAACGCTCGTAAAAATATGCCAAACCGCTGTGAAACTGCAACAATGGAACTTTTAAGAGATCCAAAAGTAGATTTGTTGTGGCATAATTTATAGTTTTTATCGGAACGTTGTATTATATTCATCCAATTCACAATTTTATGTAATTTTGCTTTTCAAATTTGGCAACACTCAAAAGTTCGTTTTTGTTTGGATCTTACAAAGTTTGTTCTATGAAAATAAATCCTATAAGTTAAAGCTGATTTAAATATGTCAGTCTTTTTAACACTTTCCAACCTAGTTGAAAAGTGTTTATGACTTCGGTTTGTCTGGCCGTCTGCCGTCTGTCCGTGCTCTAACTCCCGTAAATATGTTCGGATTGCCCTGCAATTTTTATATGTTATTGTCGGTATCTATAGCATGTTCCCTATTAAAACTGAAGTGTGTAGCACTTATAGTTTCTTTACAGGGACACTCAAAAGAAATCCATTACATTACAGTCTATGGGGAAAAATCATTTGCGGTTTATTTTAATGATGTTACACAATTTCAAACACATCGTAATTGATATATATCACTAAGGTGCATTACAAGAAGCTTAATATGAAATAGGGTGTGCATAGCACTTATAGTTACTTTACAGGGACAGTCAAAAGAATTCCGTTACATTACGTCTATGGAGGAAAATCGTTTGCGGTTTAATTAAATAATGTTTCACTATTTTAAACACATTGAAATTTATATATATCACTAAGGTGCATTACAACAGGCTTACTACAGAATAGTGTGTGTATAGTAGTCATCGTTCATTTACAGGGACACACAAAAAATTCTCTAATGTCTGTTAACCATAATTCCTGGAAGTGCGTTTTCAGTTGTTGAACACGATTTTAAATTTAACTCACTTTTTGTCTGTTACTTGGTGTGTATAAATTCTGTAGATCCTATACAGGGCAGCACAAAAGTTCGCGAACACATTTCCGTTTATTGACAGAAACTCCAGAAGGAGAATTTTAAACTGTGCTACGCGTTTCCTAACTAAACTAAAATTTAGCATCCTATGTAGTATATATACAAATCTATAGATCCTATACAGGGCTGAATAAAAGTATTCGGATATTTTTCCGAATATTGTATATGTTTGAAATTCCTGAAATTACAATTTTAAATATGTTATGCCTTTTCCAAATTGCTTACTTAGATGTTATCTCTCAGCTTATTAAACGCTAATGATTTGTAAAATTATTTTGGATGCGTTGGAAAGTGTTACATAATCTATGCTTGACGCATGATTTTTCGTTCCTGTTATTATTTGCAACTTGAAAGTTGTCTGCCCAACAACTGGTGACCCGAACGTAATAACTCTTGATAATATCCGATTTCCTTAAAATTTTGTATATACGTTTATTGTGATAAGGCGCTCATTGGTTAAGTATAAAGAGGGGGGGCAGTGGCTAATCCCCCCTTTAATTTATTTATTCAGAATTATAATCCGATAACTTAAAGCTGATTTAAATGTGTCGGTCTTTTTATTTGCAAATTCACGTAATATAATATTTTTTTAGGGTGTTAAATGAAAGTCGTCTGCTGAACAAATTAACTATTTTTAAAATGCTTATTTTTTTTCGTTTTTGTTGAATTTCTGAAAAAGTACTGAACCAATTTTAATAAAATTGAAATGGGACCAATTCGAGAGTATTTTCTTTCGAATAAAAAAAAAAATCCCATAAATAGGACGCATAATTTCGGAGTAATCGGTGTACATACATAGAAAAAAATACATACACGTCGAATTGATAACCTCCTCTTTTTTGAGTAGATTAAAAAGAAAACATAACATTCATCTGCAAAAATGCTTGTTGTTGTTGTTTCTAATCCCAGATGGTTTAGCTATGCTAAACCATCTCCACAAAACCAAAGACTTCCAGAAAATCATGAAAGAGCACTGGATTTTCCAAGATTTCACAGCGGGTAAAATTTAGGCATTTGATAATATGCAGAGGAGAGTCCTCTACTTCCGGGCACCGAAGACACTCACAAAATGTTTTCTGGCCCTGATGGAAAGATAGTCCTCTTAAGTGACCACTCATAAAGCGTGAGAGTGCCGTCTGTTGTTTCCTACAAAGATTAAGTTGGAGAGACCACCCTGGTGTTTTAATAAAGTACCATGGATGAATAGGAGGTACTCTCCAAAGTGAATTTAATTCTTGTTTCTTAATCGAAGCTATTTCACTATAGGTTAATATTCTATCTTCCTGGTGATCTTCAGCTCAGGCAGACTTGGCCAAACCATCGGCCATTTCGTTTCCTCTCAGTCCAACATGTGACGGGATCCACTGAAAGTGGATGGAGTGTCTTGCAGATAAGCAATTCAATAGTTCCAGGATGTTCAGAGTCGTTCTGTCTCCCACATTTGTCCAATTAATAAGATGCTGTATAGAGGCACGACTATCAGTGAAAATCCAAATGTCCTTGTACTTGAGTCCTGGTGTCAAATCAAAAATGTTTTTTTTATGATTGCTTAACAAACTAGTCTTTGGGGGACACCGTAATACTTACCCATTATGGATACGCATAGTATAAAATATGAAGATAAAACATCTGTAAACTATTTATAAAATGCATTGCAATTCGAATAAAATCGTGGCTTGATGACGTTTTAAAATTTAAAGGCTCTATTACTGAATTGCGTAAGAGAAACATCCTTATAAGTCTAAAAATAATAATCATGTTACCTAACAGTTTACTGCGTCGTATTAAGCGTCTGTTTTTCAATTGAAATATATCTTTGAATTGAAATTTGAATGAAATACAGGGTCACGAAAAATCGAAGAGTGTGGAAAATGTTATTACAAATATCTCGGCAACTAATTATCCGATCGACTTCATTCTTTATGCAAAGTTTATATTTTTTTATTGTCTTTTATACTCACTCCTTAAAAAAATTTTATATACCTTTTATCAGAACGAATATTTCGAGAAGCCGAAAAAAATAGTTCCGAATGAACGAGGTTACTGAAATTCAATAAGCGTCTTCTCATTATTACATACTAAGTACATATCAAATATTTCAAGTCTCTATCTCATTTTTTTTTCGGGAGATAGAGCGTTTACACACACACAGACAGACAGGCGGACGGCATTTTTTTTTCTAAAAATGTTTTTTGGAATCTCCAGTGTTTGAAATATGTAAATCCGTCCATTTTTTTTTTCGATTTTTAAAACGATTACAAGACTTATACTACGTATGATGGGTAAGTAAAAAGTATGAACTAATAAGAGTACGAAACTGTTGCACAATAACCCATAATGTTAAAATTAACAATGTTATTAACGAAAATAGGATGATATCTCTCTTGATCACAATGCATCGATCCAAATAAGCGGGCTTTAACCTACATAGTCATTTTTGTCCTCATTATTTGATTACAAAATATAAATTAGAATTTACATTTCACCACGCATTTTTTCATGTATGTAAAAATTACATTCTAAAAATTTGTACAAGCCTTACGTGATAGAACATTTCTGATAGCACATTCAGATTCTACATGCAAAAATACATAAAAAATGTTTATTATAAATCAGGTACAAAATGTCTGTTGGCTAGTGTAATGAAAACCAAATTAAGTCAGTAAATACTTGATTTATTTTAACCAAAAAAAGGAGTGGCGCAGACACAATATTTCTTGTTATTAGCAATTTTTAGAAAAACAATTCTCTAAAACTAACTCACATATGAGTTGGCTTGATAAAATATGCAATTTTATGCTTGTTGTACACATTTTAAAGTCTTCTAGAAGTTTCTACTGTTGAACTGGATTTTTCTATATGTCGTCTGCAACTTTACGGCTAACCTATTGCTAATTTGAGCTTTTAACAGAGAATGGTTTTCTTTTCATAAAATTTTACAATTTCTGTAGTCGTTATATTTTTTTATAAAGTAAAAAGAGTTCCCAACTGAGACACATATTGTTTTATATTAAGATTTTAATTATAATTAATTATAAGCACTTTCAATAAATATCTATGAACTCACAATATGTAAAAATGTTGAAAATAATCTACTAATATAATGGTTATTCCCAAAACAAATTTTAATTTAAAAATTGGGTACGTCTCCATTATCCCGTCGTCCACTTTTCATAACAAAAAACTATGGACAAACTGTAAGATTAAACGCCCAAAATGTAGTCCCATTTACTTGATGTCAGAAACCTTATGCGTGTTTGTTATGTCATCAAGTGGTTTTTAATTCGACATTTGCGTGTATTTTTCATTATGTTTTACTGATTTATTAGTTATTTCATTAATTAAAATAACAATTGTGTCCTTAAATTCTTATATTTTATTTATTTATTTATTTTGATATTCCAATGTTCTGCCGAACAATGACTGGGTCTTGTTTTTTATAGTGTATTAGTGTATAGGCGTAAAAATTGTAGTATGGCGTTGTGTAATGGTGGATAGGTAAACACACAGGTTGGTTAATTGTATGAGGTTTTATGGCGCAAAATTCCTTAAGAGATATGCTGCGCCAAAATAAAGACTAACAAGTTGGAAATTGTACGTCAAACGTGACAAATGAGGTGCGTTCGTACTATAGTTAGTTATATAAATATTCAGATCTGGATGATTTTTAATTCTGTGAATTGGATTATATCGTCTGCAGGTTAATTTCTGTCCTAAAATAAGTATCTCGGTCGCTTGACGATTCAACCTCGGAAGCTCCTATAACAAGAAAGCACCGATTTTTTTTTAAAGTTCAAATTTCTTAATAAATGTTTTTATTAATATTTTCTAAAGTTTTGATTCGATTTTCATAAAATTTGAAATGTCACGACAAAGTTCTGCAAAGATAATATATCTTAAATTTCAAACCATTCGGTTGAGTAGTTTTCGCGTTGTTATATGCGGACGGACGGACAAGTATTTTTAAAGAAAAGTGCAGTCTGGTCCCATTTAGATGTCACAAAAGTGTAAAATCTAAATCTAAATCGTTACACCAATGAAAGCAATAAAAATTATATTTCAAAATAAAATCCTGCATGTTTTAAAAAAGTAAAGAGTGCCCCATGAGGTGTTTCCCCAATGAGGTTTGTCACGATTGGTGATGAGGAATTAAAATATATTCTATGCAATTGCCGGAGGTCTGGACAGTCAGTTAAAACATGATAAATGGTCAAGTAATCAAAATGACCATGTAGACACATGGGTGCATCCTCCCAAAGTAAGAAGTGTTTATGAGTGATCCTTGAATATCCAATTCTCAGACGAGTCAGAAGAACATCTATTTTCCTTGGATAACTCGGAGACCAGGTCATGATTGTAGGTTTGATATGGTGCAGTTTATTATTGTATTCCAAATTCCAACTTTCTTGCCATGTATTATGAATAAAGTGTTTATAGGTAAACACACAGGATTTTACAACGTAGTAAAGTTGTAAGAATGTTGTCAATGAGATTCTTCACTCTTAGATAAAATACGTAATAAAATTGCTAAAAGTTACTACTAATACATTCTAATTTAATCTACTATTATAAACTATTGTAACTATTAGTAATATTATATTATTATTAATATTATATTATTATTAATATCATATTATATAATTTTTATAGTACATTATATATTGTATAATATTATAATGCATTATAATTAAGAAATGTAATTTCTTCTGTTTTTCAGTAAGCTTCGTATATTATTTTGTATAGAAGGAAATTGTTGAAATTTGGAAAAAAAAATCGGACTGTTGCGATTCCGTTTTGAGAAAAAATATCTGTACTATTAAAAGGTCTACATATTTTTGTGTTTAAGAAACACTGATACAGTTTCATATATCTGTTTATAAGTCAGAAACAATTTTACAATTAATAATTATATAATTATTTAAAACTGCAAAAAAAAAAAAAAAAAAAAAAAAAAAAAAAAAAAAAAAAGGGTTCAAAAATTTGTGTTACATTTTTCAAAGAAAGATTTTAAAAATCATGTGTACATTATGGATTTATTCTTGTAATTTGATATATATTAGATTCCTGGATTTTTAGCTTTTAAGATAGTGAAAAGCATTCATTAAAATTTCCAGTATTGAGATAATTAGAAAATATTCAATTAATTAAATTTTCACAAATCGCAAATTTTTTTTTCATTTAAAATTATCCCTAATTAAACTCTGTAATTAGAAACAGGTTCTTAAATTTAGTTACAGGTTAATTAAATATAATTAACCAGTTTAAATTGGTTTAGTATCAATATAAAATTATAAAAAATATGCTGTTTAATGCAATAAGCTGACTTGAAGTGAAACACTATCCCATCTCTCGCAATATTTAAAAATGTAAGTCTTTTGTAGTTTTTCATGACCTAATTAGCTAAATTTTATTCATATGATAAAAAATTCCTCTCGAATGAAAAATTGTATCACAAAGCTTTTGAAAAAACGCTAGTTTTATCAATAAAAAATAAAATTTTCGTAATAATTATTTAGAAACATATTGCATAAATACATTAAATCGTTTAAGATATAGAAATATTCAATTTATAAATTTAGTTTTGAATGAACTTTTCATGCTTTTATAAATAATGAATTCAACAGGTAGTCATTATTATTACATTAAAGTTTTAATGATCACACACGACAACACAACGTTTCTGCTGTGTCATTAATTTTGTTTGGAATAGTGCAATTGCAGATTTATCATTAATTACGTTCTAAATAAATAGAAATTATAAATACAGATTTAAAAGAAAATTGTGACAGAGCAAACGTTAAGGATGAATATACACCACTGTATTAGTACTCTAAGTAACGATTTGTTTTCCAAATGTTTGTTGCACCCGTTAAAAGTAGAATAAGTAAGTAAAATTAGTGCCAAATTATTGGTACCAAATTGAAAGTATTAATTTGTAATTTTTTAAAAGTTTGCAAAATTTTAAATGCAAATTTGTTAACTTTTGTTGTAGGAAAAATATAAAAAATTAATTATAATAGAAATAATCTGCTGACAACAATTCTTTTCACAAAACAATTGTAGTCACATAGTCACTTGAAAATGAACTATCATAAAAGACGGTCGATTTGTGACCTTTCATAAAATTTTACATATTTTAAAACCAGATATACACTTTTTCAAGTTTCGAGTCTTCTTCTGCTATGTAGAATAAAATTAAAATATAGAAAATAAATATACAATGTATTTCTTAATTTTTGTAAATTATCGTTTCGTATATTACCGATAACGGTAATTGTATTTTAATGTCTGTGAAAGAGAATGTAATTCTGAAGAAGTACATCGAGATTTTTTAAAAATCCATAGTCCTAATAACAGGAGCTAGTTTATTCTTCTCTGAAATACTTTCGGCAAATTGAATAGCAATTCAGAAAGTAAGAAGCAATCATAACCTATCTTTGTATCTGCCTATTTCGCTCTCTCTCTCTCTCTCTGTCACTCACTCACTCACTCTATCTCTCATTTAAGTGGAATCAATGGTAATTTAGGCCCTTGCGATTCTGCTACAGTTCCACAAACATTTCAATAATTCACTATCTTCAGTTTTCATTTATTTTTTCTTCATTTTATATGTTTTAATTCTTTTTTTGGATATTATTTCAAAAAAATGTATGAGTTCATTTTCCATTTATGATTTTTATTCCCTATTAGTGTATGGTGTATCAGTGTTGTCTTATAATTCTTATATATATATATGTATGTATGTATGTATGTATATATGTATGTATGTATGTATCTGGCAACTAATATAACTGCCCGTTATTCAGATTGTGAGGGTAGGTTGGAAGAAACGCATAATCGATGAAAAATTTCGTCCTTATCAATTCTGTAAAATATTTCCTCAAAACCCTTTCTATAGCTAGATGAACTGACAGAAGTTGTTTAAAATAAAATGACTCTCAACACAAAAATATTGCCAAAGACCTTCCGCTCCCCGATAGAATTGAAAACAAAGACAGAATCACCAGAAATCAAACAAAATTAATTTTAAATTTGATTTTAAATGAATTTAAAAACAGATTTATTTTCAACTTCACCTCATATTTAAAAAAAAAACTCTCATTTAAAAAAAATAATTATCTTCAATAGTATGTTATACATATTCATAGAATTTTTGCTCTTAATGGATTTCGCAAGAGTTGGGATAATAAATAAAGTCAGAGAAAGAATCATGATTTTGTTCCAGATATATACGTAAATTATTACATTTAAAAATAAATGCACTAATATTAATTCATTTTCAAAGAAATATTCTTTCGATATGCTTATTTTTAGTGCTATATGAAGCTGCAACATTTTTTTAAAAAAGTTCGTTAATCCTATCATTATTTTTAAGTATGAAAATATTAATGTGCTTTCGCATATGCATTTATCAAACATTCTCTGAAATGTGATAAAGTCATTAAGCATCGAAATAACTCTTTTGAGACTTATAATCATATAATTCTAATATTTGATTAAGTTATGTAATACTGTTAGTTCATTACATATGTCAATAGATTATTGCAATATTTTAAAGTTTATAAACATTTATATAGTATCATTGTTTAAAATATATTTTTCATTAGAAATCTGAAAAAAACTTATAGAAATATAATTTTGTAATTAAAATTCTTCGAAAAAATATGAACAAGTTATGATACTCTAATTTGAGATATAGTTTGATATATTTAAACAATATGGCAATAATGGAATTTTGGCATGAAAAATATATTTTAGTTCGGTTTTGTTTTCCTGGGGTTACTGATAAACTGAGCACTTTATTTAAAAATATCATTTTACGAAAATGTACTTTAAGTTTAGAATAACTATGTTAAATATAAGGATTTTTTCAACTTCTCCACATTCTGCGTTCCATGATAGGGGGACAAAAAACATCCAGTGTACGGATGATTCAACGATGTATTTTAAAGTTGTACGTCTGACAAGATTGATATGTCTGTTTTGAATACAAGATTGGCTCACTCGTTGCAGCAATAAGCAATGAACCATAATATTAATATTGTCACAACCACTATCATCAACTATGTTTTTCAAATTAATTTTAATTTTTGCCTCGGATTTCCAAATTTGAGTAAGCTTTTCAAGCTAGCAAATGTTCATATAATTTCAAATCTCACAAAAGTTCGACTATCATCGGTTTTACCCTTGAGCCTTCGATTGTTCTTTCATGCGATTGTACGAAGAGACGTTTTAGACAACCATTTTTAACAGAATGAAGCATTAGCGCACACAACACGTAAAATCGATACCTTTTTACAATGATTCTCAAACTTTTTCAGCCACGGAACATTTTTTAAAATGTTAAATTCAAGCCGGGGCATTACGTTTCACCTCCCAGACACCTATTGTACATAATAGATAAATTGTATTGACGATGTTAAGTAGTTTATCAATTCGCTCATACAAGAAAGTAAAATTTATTAGCTATAATTTTTTCATTTCTTCACTGGTTTCACATTTTAGTCAGAACTACACATACAAAAATGAAATAAGGGAAAGAGAAGAATTACACGAAAACTGAAACAAAAAAAAATGAAAACACGAAACAAAACATATGAGGAAGAATTCATAACAAAAAATAAAATAGCCACAGTTCATTTTGCGCACTTAAATTTTACATAGATATTTAAAGACATTGATGCATTTGTAAGTGCTTGGTGTTGTAATAAAAATGACAAAGATGAGATCTTTTTAATGTGTACAATGTAACTATATCTGGTTATTTTATTTCATCAGTTGAAACCGAATATCCTGCTCCGCATCTAGACGCCATCTGCATTTTTGTCTTTCTTTTTTTAATACAGGTGAAGGAAGACATTCAGCTTATTTGAATGATGTTCCATTCGTCTTTCTTTTTATCTAACTATGGATGGAAGAAGAAATTAAGCTTATTTTAATCATCTTACGCTCGTGTTTCAGCGTAGTAAAAAAACTCTGAGCAATTGATTAGCTCCAAGGTAATGGCGCATAAATATATTTATAAGGTAATTTTTTACTCAATTATTGCCTTGAAAATTATTTTAATGAATATATATTGTGGGGAGCACTTCGTGCACAGTTTGAGAAATTTCGCTCTAGTGCAGGGTATATCAAAATATGATAAACGTACTAGTTGAGGTAAGCGCGATCTTTATGTATTCGGAGCTTCTAACATGTTGGTTGGTTGACTGATTATGTACGTTACGGTCATAGTTTACACTACGACTTCCGTTTAAAGAAATATATGACCCACTACAAACGTGGCCGAAAAAAAAGATGAAGAAAAGAAAAACATGATAGAAAAAAGACCGACTCGTCGGCCCGTAACGAGCACACTTAGACAGACCTGGGGTTTTATTATAATGACTAAAAAAGTAGTTTTTATTTGTGTTTAAAAACCTATTTTTTTAGATATGATAATGGTGTTCTAGAAAATCAATACTGCTGTATTAAGATAGATAAATGAATGTTTATTATAAAAACTTTAAATTTAAAAGTTTTGGCTTTCAACCTTTTAAGTACAAAGCTCATTTATGTGTAAAAGTGTTATAAACGTCCCATGGATTGAGCGCAAGAAAATAAGAGTATCAGAAATAAGATATTCTAAGTAATTTTCTGAAACTCATATATATGCTCCGTGGTAGTGGCGTGCGGTTCAGAGAAGAAATGTATAAGCATTGATTTCATACATACCAACCTTCTGGTGTTTTTTAAACGATAAAAATATAGTTTAAACCAGAAAATATATTTAATGAAATTTTTTTTATCTGTATGTGTTTACTTTATTTCAAACCGTCACAGTTATCCAAGTTCACCACAGGGCCTTAAATCCGCCCCCAAGTAGACTATAAGCAGTCTACACAGGGCCCGACTAGCAAGTTTTTGTGTCCAGGGCACTTTCAATTTTTTCCTGCCCCATTAGATTGGTTCATTTACTGATAGTAGTTTTTTTTACATACTAGGGGGCTCTGCCCCCTGCTCGCTACGCTCACCAATCACCATTCTGATTTCACAGCCTCTTAAAACCTGGTAATGTATCCTGTTTTAAAAAGATGATGATGATGATATCACGAACGGCGACTATCTTCTGTAATCAGGTTATAATGCTTTTTTCATTTAACTTGTTATAATGCTTTTTCATTTAATTCATCTTTTTTATTTTTAATGTTCATGTGTAAACACAATTTTTATGACGTAATTTTCTTTTTTTTTCCTGCTTTCAACACGTGATCATTTAATTATTATTTTAAACTTTCATTACTGTTTTTAATAGTCTCGCGCAAATACATTTTTTATTTGAGATAAAACATAATCCTTTGCGCTTATTTAGAAATTGGCAACAATATAAAAAAATGACTTTTTCAATAAAAGATTTTTTACTCGATTTTTAAGGATTTTTTGAGTTTTTATTGTCCGACCATGATAATTTTTTTAATTTCTGAAAGCTTGTTATATTTCGCGTCTGGTGGTATGATTTTCGAATCTGTAGGATGGCTAGAAAACAGTAATAGCTTCTCAAAAAAGTCCTTAGTAAAAAAGCGATGAGAATAACCCGGAATTTCTACGCAGAATTTGATTGGTCCATTTCTAAATCGTTTTTGGCTCAGTTCCAGATTACTTTTAGGTAGCTTTCAATACTAAAAAGTATAAAGCTACCTATTGCAGCCGTTCGGAGGAAAGCAGTTCCGGAAAATTTCGATATATTTTCACCGATCATGACCCCCAGACCTCAAAACCACCCTCCGCTCAAATGTTGATTTATATATATAGATATATCCATATATATATACATATATATATATATATATCTGACCTATGTCATACAATAACGCTCGTATTTATAAATCAATTTTGATGAAACTAATTGTGTGTATTAAGCTCACCAATGTCTCGACCGAGTTCGTTGGCCAGCTTGGTCCGCCATTTTGTTTCAAGATGGCGGCCATTTAAAAATTTAAAACTAAAATAAATATACAAAAAAGTTAAAAATTCAAATTTATTATTGCGTGTTAGGCCTTGATACAAGGATTCCACTGCATTTTTTGGTTTACCTCTATCTTAAAAAATGGCTGAGATAGAGCAGTTTGAAATTCTAGGGTGGCTGACATTTTGAAACAAAACAGCACATTAACGCCATTGCTTGCAAATTATTTTCTTTCATTGTTGTAATAATTTTCCCAATCATACGCATAAAACTATATATTCATATCCGTTAGCGCCAAAATTGGCGACATTGGCGACATTTGGCGAAATATCGCCAAATTTGGCGACCAAAATAAGTCTTCATAAATGAAGCCAATTTGGCTATTGCTCAATAATTTGGCGAATTTCTTATTCAAATTCAGTATTAACGAATCTTTTGTAAACGTTTCTTTGCATTTTAACTTGCTGTTTTCGTGTAACATTAGCTAAAATTTTAGAACGAAGATATAGGAAAGCTACCTTTTCCTCACGGGACAGGCCGGAAGGACTTTTTTTTTTAATATAGAAGGATTGTACGCTTATTCGAAAAGTGTCAATACAAAAAATTACGTTTTGCGTAAAATTGAAAAATGATTCCAGCAATAAAAATAAAACATTTTTTCTATGATTTATTGAAATGTGCTTTTAACCAAAAATTGAGTTATATGTTTGTCATTTTATCGTATTAATATCTCAAATATAAAAAATTTTTCAGTTGTGTCACTTTTCGAATAAATGTGCAATATGATAAAATTGAATGACTTGATAAATAGAGTACATCAATTACTAGAAAATAATGATAAGAAGTCTACTTATTAATGATGTTATTGATATTAAAGGATAAAACCAAACTGATACTGAGTGCAAACAAAAGTACCAAAAGACATAAAAACGTTGGCACAATTATGATTTTTTTTAAATGTAAATTTAGATGAAATTATGAAAAATGTCGTGCCCCTTAAAAATTTTGTTCCCAGGGCATGGGCCCTGGGTGCCTGTGCGATACCCGTGCGATAAGGGCCTGAGTATACACAGATTATCACAGACCAAATCCAGTATACACTGTGTGATCCTCACTTCTTTGTCTTACAACAAGTACTTTACAACTATTTATATTTTTTATTAGATGTATTTTATTTATATATTTAACAAAAATACCTCCTCTCTCTCTCAAAAAAAAGAAAGAAAAGAAAAGAAAATCTGAAAAATACATTTTGTGTTACATAACCTGCATTATCTTTAAATTGTAACGTTAGATGTAAACTTTCTTCATAGTATCTGTGCTTCCTTTACCTATGAGCTCATTTTTCCAATGTTCCTTGAAATTGTACTTAATTTTTCTCCTCCCCAATCCTCATTGCGACCAGCTAGGTAATTGCTAACTTTGTTCATATCTTCTTCATATCTCTATCTGCACTGTAAAAAAATTCTGTAAAATCAAGCACTAATACTCCTCCTTGTGACGGGGATGTGTGTCACAAGCTCCTCGGATAAAATTATCTTCGAAGTGTAAACAAAATTTCATTTATTTAAAAAAACTGGTTATATTTAATTAGAAACAAGGTGGAAATTGCACGTTAAACGTGACAAATGAGGTTCGTTCGTACTATAACTGGTTTCACAATGTAAGAAAATCATCGTTATTATTTCACTGAAATGATTATATCGTCTGTTATGAGCGAAATGAACATGCTTTTTTTTCTTATTGCGTATGCCACGTTTACAGATGGGAATTTGTTTTTCGACATCAGGCAGCGCTGCAAAATTTACCATGGAGATCTTGCTTTGCGTAAGATTACCTCCATGGTTCAATATTGCTATGATTCACGATGAACGAGTCTCTTGTGTTTATTTACTTTAATGTATTGAGCTATTCGGCTATTAACATAATTTCCACTGAAGGTATCTCAAATCCAAAAAAAAAATCATGTAAATCAACTCTTAAACAAACATTTTTTTTAAAGATCTTTCTAAAAATATAACTTTTATACAATTTTATTCGAAAAATTAATTTTGAATAAAAATGGCCGCTTGGCATAAAAAAGAAGTGGTCAGCCCGTATTTGTTTTCCTTAGTCACATGACTTGAGCTTTTATTATATAGGTTACGTATGATAGAATTTAACAGAATAAAGAAAACTTTTATTAATTTCTTTTAAAGTTTTGATTCTTGTTTCATAAAGTTTGAAATGACTCGACAAAAATCTGCAACGATTATATATATTAAATTTCAAACCATTCGGTTGGGTTCATTTTGCGCAACTATATGCGGACGGACGGGCAGACGGATAGATGGACGGACCAGACGACGACTATAAGTGCTACTTATTTATATAATTACGAACGTACCTAAAAAATGGCAAGTGTGGGCAACGAATGCTTGATTGCTTCGATCAAAGTCGTAGAGTCTATAATTTTTACACATTTGCTACCAATACTTTCGAACGATAAAATTCGTGCTGGATTTTTTTTAAACGTGCAGCATACCTGCCAACATCTCACTAAACTTTCGTACAATGTAGGTTAATTTAACTGAGGATAAACACGTTTCAAACCAGAATTTTTTTAAAGAAATGCATTAGAATAGGTTTACCTTCGAACTTCGAACTTGAATAAGGTCAACGAGTTGCAAAGCAACTATAACGCCCTGGCTATGAGTACTTGTATAACAAAACATAAGTGAACATGAGAAGTGACGAACTGTAGTCAGTGACTACAAAATAAAATTAAAATAAAATAGGATAAAATAAAGAAAACAGATGTATAGTAAAAATAAATTAAGTTTAAAAAAAAAATAAATAGTACGTAGTTCGATGGCCGAAAATTTCAGACGAGGCAAGGCAATGATGTTAGGTTAAGGTGGAGTAAAGACCCCAAGTTTTAGCTTGAAAAAAAAAAAAAAAAAAAAAAAAAAAAAAAAAAAAAAAGGCATTTTTCAGTTACATACAAAATAAATAATTTTCACTAAAGTATAGCAAGTAATTTACAATAGAATAAAAGTCTATTTTTTTTTTCACAAATGAAAAAAAAGATAGAGGAAAATTTTGGAATAAGTTAGAATATAAGCCCAGAGGACACCATGTTGTGAATTAATCTGAGAGATCAAACTCGTTAGCGAATATTTCAAGCTCTTTGATAATTACGAACATCTTTTTGAATGGGTTTTGGCATTTTTTGTTTTCTTGGGCGATTTTTTGAATACATTTGAGGAGTTTGAATAATTTAAGAACTTCCTTTAAATCTTTGAAGGTTTGGAAAATTTTGTTAAAAGGGTTAGGGTTCGGATTTGGGCGAGGGGTATTTTGAGAAATTCCGTCAGGGTTAGAAGAGCCAGGAGGGTCCTGTATAACGTCATCAGTGACGTTTTAGCTTTCTTTTGCCTTAGAAGTAAAGTTGAAACTTTTAAGAATTTCTACGTCGTAAAGTCGTGTGATTACGTAAAGTCGTAATTTTCGCTGGATGGTTTGTTTTTAGGGGTAGGATTTTTAGCAGCATTTTTGATGTTTTGAGGATTTTTCAGGCAGCCCCTGTACGAGGCAGGGTACACACCGCTACAGTTAGCACATTTAGGTATAATTCTGCCCTAAACGTGCAATTTCACCCCTAAATGCGTTAAATGCTCTGATAAACATTTCTCTAGGTTCACCTTAAGAACATGAAACTAAATATATATATTTTTTTTTCTGGTTACAAACGTCTTTAACCTGCATCAAATTAATTCACATTGTACAGAAGTTTACTTGAAAGTTGAAAAGTATATAAAGGTCTTTGTCTAGCAGATATATAAAAAATATAGGACGCTATGACTCCTGCTTTTATATACGGCACGACACTGCTCCGGGGAGACAGAAAAAAATATTTTTATGAAAGTATCAAAAGTAGCGTATATGGATTTGATACTATCCTTTAGAAATAACAGTGCTTAAATTCTAACCATCTTCGTTGCTTTCTGATATACTCACAAAATCATTTTATTTGGAAAAACCTGCCTTAAAAGTACCGAAATTATAGAGAAACTTCGAGTATTACAGAATACCATTTACGTTTGTAGCAATACCACAGCTCAAAATTGCTTATAACCCGAAAACCGAATACAATCACAAACTTCAACTATCTGTGATTAGTATTTGTAGTCAAAAATCATTTTACGAAATTTCATAGCATGCAAACAAATAAGAAAATGAAAAACATTTTTGAAGAGTTTTATGAGATAGTCGGATAATATGGAATAAAGGGTTAAAAATGAAAAAAAAAAAGAAAATACAGATTTTATAGTACCAAGGGAGCATGATTGAAATATAGTATCTAGGTAGTCAGTTAATTTAATTTAGTTTGAATGCACAAATCACAAAATAAGGATAGGTTTCTGCGCCAGTACAGTTAAGGGCACTCCATACTGGTATTCCATATAACATGATTCCTTCAGTTTCGAAAAAAAGTACCCTCTGTTTATTGCCATGAATCACGAAGTAAAAAACGAGCCTTACATGATAAACTGTTAATATCTGGTTGTACATCGTCATTAGTTTCAATGTAAAAATATAATTTCTAATAAGGAATAAAATGTATTGAAAACTTATCTCCAGAAAATTTCCAAACACAAAAAACAAATTTTCGTTCTGACGCCAACCGACGAACTACATGCTCTGAGAGGCACTCTAAGTACAGTCTTAAGTTGTTTATGATATTCCTGCTTGGTGGCAACACGTTAACAAAGAGAAACCTTAGTATTCCCTATTACTCCACTACTCCATATTACCCGACTATTCCATATTACCCGAAGTTCCTCTACTGGCAAAACAATGTTGAAAATTAACAAGATTAAGAATGAAAATTACAAAAATTAATAAATTATAAATTTATTTATTTTATTCCTATGTACAACTTTAAAGGTAGCTTAGAATAACCATATATATTGAAACGAATTGAAATAAAATGAGATATGTAAAAATAAAATAGAATGCCTCGAAAATATTAAAGTGCCCAATATCATGTTTTCTTTTACTACTTTCTAGAAGCTATTAAATTATTAAACTTCGTATTAAAAAAAAACAATTTCGGAAATTCGTGGAATTGCTTAGATTCGTCGTCAGTTTTTGAATAAATTTAATCTGGAATGCTTCAGGGAAGAATAAGAAAAAGTTCATGTTAACAGATAAATAGAAAATTTAAAAGGAAAACTACTATTCAGGGAATTCAAATATCTTTGTCTCGGAAATACTGAATTCAGTTCTTTACATTCTAAAATTACAAAATACAAACAAATTCTAAAATACAACAAATCGCTATATATTTATTGAAAATAGTTAACACATAAAGCTCACTCTACGAAGGAGTTTTGATTTTAGAATTTTTTTTATTAAAGGGAATGAGTTAATGTTAAATTGGTTGCTACTAAAATTTCTTAAAATTCTAGAAACTGTACATAAAGTAAATAAAATTAATTTACAGAAATATAAGATGCTTGAAATTTGATAAAATAATATAATTTCTGAAACTATAAAAAAGTGCAATTCATGAAATTCTTGAATCTGGAGTTATTGCTACAAGTAAAATAGTGTTTATAGAAGAATAAGCTAGACTTGGTGGTCAATACAAAACCGACTACGTCATCGAGTTTCGAAATGAAATTATGTGATAGAGGACAGATTATTTACAGGACATGGATGACTGATCTACCTTGGCATATCCTGGTTAAATATGAGCAGCAGGAGATGTCGATTCGTCGTTTTGGTGGTACTATCTCGTCATCGAGTTTAGAGGTGAAACTGGTGCTACATTAAAGATTAAACAAAGTATTTTAAAGTATTTTTGTCTGCCTAGGCATATTCTGGTTTGACTCTCTAGGTCGCGATTAAATTTGTTGATAGAAAAGGAACAGTTGAAAGAGCGACATAAGCATTTTTTTATGTATTAATTTGAATAATAATATTTTTATTCATAATTTGCTTGATCATAACATCAATTTTTTCCCTCTTTCATAATTTCTAAAGCTGAAAGTACAAGCCACATTTTATACAAATTTATTGGTCTGCCGGTCTGTCTATGTAGCTATCTAATGGAATAAGCCAATTTAAAGTACATTTATTATACTTAGGTTTAATAATTCATTTGCAAGAAATTATTTCTATTCCATCTCATCATAAAGATTTATATGCGAGTTAAGTACGATATACTAATATGTAGTTACTTAAAAATGAAATTAATTATCACGAGAAATATGATCATATTTCATTTTTC
Organism: Maratus michaelseni; assembly: GCA_963931845.1. Classification (NCBI taxonomy): domain Eukaryota; kingdom Metazoa; phylum Arthropoda; class Arachnida; order Araneae; family Salticidae; genus Maratus; species Maratus michaelseni. Next base: position 109,024,375 of record OZ007598.1, on the reverse strand, counting down.
TTTGCTAAAAAACAACACTGTGCTATGGATTAATTACTTTCGTACATAAATATTTTTTTCTTAAACAAAACTACATACTTATCGTTGGTTATATATTAATTTATAATTAACATTATACTGTTGTTTTTAATATGCTTTTAACATAGTCTTTTTTAATTGAGATAAATCTCATTAGGTTTCATAATTGCTCTAAAGGGATTTTTTAACGTATTTAAGTGTCTCTTTAGCATCGACAAAAATTCGTGAATGTTTTTGAGAATTGCTTATTTTAACAAAGGTTAAAAAGATGGAATATTTACAAAGACAGCAAACTTTAATTGATTCTGTACATAAAATATTTTTGAAATTTCTTGGCAATAGGTTTTCATGATTAACAAGTGGCACTTGACCGCTTAAAAAGGCGTCATTTTGTTTTTAATACCTGAAAAATCTGAAAAATCCTAAAATTTTAATTATTATAACACAATAAGTTGTGGCAGCACGGCTCCCAATTGGGCTTCCCTTTTTATTCAGAAATTACGAATAATTCCAAGTAGTAATTCTTTATTTAATGACAGCTATTTTATGATTAGATAAAGAAAAAATTCTTCGCAGAGTTTTCGGTATGAACTCGGAATTTTATAATAAAAAAGGAAGCCAGACTAACTCTGTTGACGATACAAAAATGTTTCTTATTGTTTTATTTTTTACTGCATGGGGATGTTTTTCTAAATTTAATTTATATCGCCCAGAAAGGCATAAAAATGTAAATTTTCTTACTTTTACAAAAGTGACTATTTTGTCATAAATGGATTTGTTACGGTAAAACACCGAAATCTGGAGAATGTCAACTTTCACCGGTGAATGTCAACAAACACATAGTCGCTTGGTGTATGTCCGAAATATTTGCTAAATACCCTTATTTCTGACTTACACCGGTAAATGTCGACATTCACCATGCACTAATGGTGAATGTTGAACATGTCCAAGATTTATATTTTTTTCTCCAAAATTTAGTCGCGATAAATTTTTTGCCTCTCTTTCTGAGAGGAATGACTAAGAACTTAAAACACACAGTACATTCAAAATGAGAAAGGAAAATAATAGAAGTTAAAAACTTACTTAATTATACAGTATATTCAAAACCAGAAAGGAAAATAATAGAGTTAAAAACTTACTTAATTATACAGTACGTTCTAAATGAGAAAATAAAATAATAGTAATAAAAAACTTACTAAATTATGTGATTCAAATCTTATTTATTGCAACAACTTAAACTATTATGACACTTTGAATTGCAGAAGAGGCCCTTGCTTTTACAACTGCATTTATTTGTGGAACACTTCCTTTTGCAATGACAGCGTGTATAGCCTTGTCCACCGCTTCTCGAATTAGCTGCAGCTGCTTCTCTCAGCGAAATTTCTTTAAAATAAATCTCATCTATGGAAAGTAACTTTTCTTTACAAATTACGAACTGATTACGTGTGTAAAGCTGCTTGAGGGTACCATTTTCATTTGCAAGTTTATAGAAGTCGGAGTCTTCTATTCCAACAACAACCGATAACACATTTCGGTTATCTGTACGACCACGGTCGACATCAGGGACTTGTATTCGTACAGTATCATTAATTTGAGCAGGAGGAAATTGTTTTTGTGAGGTTCGTAACATTTTTGTTGCTTGAAGTAGAAGATTCTCTTTCGCGGCCGCTCTTTTTATAAAAATTAACTCTTGTTTTTCAGTCAGAACTTGATGTGAAGACGTGGTAGATTGCAAGTCCTCTTCAATATTTTTCTTTGGAATATGGTTTTCGGTATGACCACCGCTCAATTTTTTTTCAGAACTATTACCAGTTTCTTCAACCTGTTCTTCGGTTTCAAAAGTATTGGCATTTTCTTCAAGTTGTTCTTCGGTTTCAAAAGTATTGGCAATTTCTTCAAGTTGTTCTTCGGTTTCAAAAGTATTGGCAATTTCTTCAAGTTGTTCTTCGGTTTCGATATTTGCGATTTGTTTGCTAGGCAAAAAAGACGATGCTATGCCTCTTTTCGCTTTAATGCCAAACATGGCTTCATAAGGACTCTGGCGTATTCCTTCGTGGTATGTAGTGTTCTTGGCAAATTGAACAAAGGGTAAATCTTCATACCATTTATTTGTATCGTTATCGTTCATCCATGCAGTTAGCATATTCTGTATATCCTGATTGGCCCTTTCAACTGAGCCTTGTGTTTGACCGTGACGAGGCTTTCCATGAACTATCTTAACATATTTCCACATAGCGCATATTTAGGATATGACTTGATTACTGGATTCTCTACCATTATCTGATTGCAATATTGCTGGGGCACCAAAAGTTAAAAATATTGGAAGAACGTGATACGCTACTTCTTCCGCCCTCTTAGTTTTCAAAGGTCGTAGCTGGACAAACTTAGTTAAATGATCTTGATACACCATTATGAACTTATATTCGCCATCTCTGTTTGACTGCAGATCTATCAGATCAACTTGATATCTTGAGTTTAACTCAGAACTGATCATTGGTTTCACAACAATATCTTTCTTAGGTGCACTGTGTTTCATTTGTCACTGTTCGCATGAATTTAAATACAACATTACAAATTCATATGTAATATTTTTGTATTTATTTTGCAACTCTTTAAGCATACGTGTTCTTCCTCCGTGGCATATTCTGGTGTGAGTTTCATATAGTATACTGAACAATTCCTCATTGGTAACATAATACTGTATAATCGTTTCTCCTGGTTTTAATGGTACAATTAACTTCTCTTCATCATTAATTTTTAAAACGTCAAAACGTTTTAATCGTCTGTAATCCAAAGGTGTGTTGCACTAATTTTTAGCAGAAACCACTTCAGAAAGTATTTCAGAGTACTTTTCTTGAGAAAAATAAAAACCATTGTCTTCTCGTTTACCCGCAATTAATGCATTTAACTTTTCAAGAAAAAGATCACGATTCAGTGCAGTATCCATTCTGTATAAATTAGGGTATCGCAAAAAAATTAAGAAAACGTTGCTCTCACCATCAAACCTTGCATAAGACTGACAAAGCTGACTGACTCCACCAGAACAAAGGATTTGGCGGGAAACAGCCAGTCGACTCTTTGTCGGTTCAGGGCCTTCTCGATGATTGTGCTGCGCGCGCAGGTCAGTAACACTTATCTCCGGGCCTGAATGTACGGATCGTGACGTCACACCTTCACGATAGCTACCGCTAGAGCCTCTAGAGTTATCTCTAGTGGCCCTAGCTACCGCAAGGGAGAAAGAGATTCAAGCTCCTCTCTTTTCTACCTCTACCAGAGCATATCTGTGATTGTCGACATACACCGGTGAGGGTCCGAATGTACAAGAATGTAATGAAATATTCGATCTTTCACCGACGTATTTGGTATTTGTTGACATTCACCGGTGAAAGTCGACATTCTCTAATTTCGGTCTTTCACGGTAACAGATTTATGGAGATTAACATTTCAAGCATTTTCCAAATCAGAAAATATCCTTTTAAACTCTACTGGTTTAGGAATTAAGTTTTGGAAATGATAAGAGGGGACACTTTATGTACATGAATTTTGAAGTTGCTGAATACGAGCAAATAAGTTTTCATGAAATTGAAAATAAAGTTGGGAATGCTTAGGGTTTTAGATACCTTCTTTTGCACACCAGAGGCGTCTTTATGAATTAAACAAAACCGGGCGAGACATTTTTCAACTCGTCTACGAATAAAAGCTTCTAGTGAAAGTATTAAGTATTAATTTATTGTTTTGTGTATTCCCCCCACGCACACACACATACACATACGCACACACATATACATATATATATATATATATATATATATATATATATATATACATACACACATATATATACTTATACTAACAGTATACTATATTTATATTGGTACTTCTCTATTATTCCGTCGACCACTTTTCATAACAAAAAACTATCGCAAAACTGTAACGCCAAATAAACGGCAGAACGTTGCAATTGGAATATGAAAATAAATAAATAAATAAAATATAAGAATTTAAGGACACAATTGTTATTTTAATGAATGAAATAACTAATAAATCAGTAAAACATAATGAAAAATACACGCAAATGTCGAATTAAAAACCATTTGATGACATAACAAACACGTAATAATGCTTCTGACATCAAGTACATGGGACTGCATTTTTGGCGTTTAATCTTACAGTTTGGCGATAGTTTTTTGTTATGAAAAGTGGTCGACGGGATAATAGAGAAGTACCTTTATATTTTATACTCTATATACTTTATACTTTATACATACTTTATACTTTATAGTGCTTATACTATACTTTATAGTGCTACAATATACTATAGTGCTTTATCTACGGTGCTGCTTTATCGTGCAGTAATATTTATACTGGGATACACTTTATAGTGCTTATGCTATACTTTATAGTACTTGAATAATATATACTATAATGCTATTATCTACAGTGATACTTCATCGTGCTAGAATCTTTATACTGGAATCTACTTTATATTGCTGGGAAAAAAAATAGTATCGTATTGTAATTACAACATAAAACTTGTTTTTTTTCTCAATAGTGCGATTCAAATCAGTAACCACGATTACTCAAAAACTATTGAATCAATTCACATCTACTTCGGTCAGATGTTCTGTTACATAACTATGTAGAGACTGAATGAAGTATTTTTCATTTTTAATAATTTCCAACATAAAGTTGGAACATAAAGTTGAAAAGTGCTTATGAATTTGATTTTTCTGTCTGTTCTTCTGCCCGCCTTTCCGTGCTGTTACTCTCATAAATATACGTGGATTTGTCATGTAATTTTTATATGTTATTGAGATTTACTGTAGAATGTTCGGCATTGAAAATTATGTTTGCAGCATTTGTAGTTCGTTTACAGAAACATACAAAAGATTTCCATTAAATTATGGCCTATGGAGAAAAAACGTTTGCAGTGTATTTAATTGATCTTACGATATTTCAAACGTAATGCGATTGATAAACATCACTGAGGTGAATTACAACATGCTATCTCAGGAGTAAAGAATAAGTAGGATTTGTAGTTCATTAATACACTCTAAAAAAATCCGTGAAAATACAAGAGATTTTCCGTAAAATTTCATGGAGAAGTTTCATTTTTCCAAAACAATAGTACAATTTCCGTAAATGGCATTAGTTCCGTAAAGGAGATTTCAAATCCGTAAATATCTAGAAAGTTTTTGGTAAATTTAATGGATTTTGTCCGTATATCTTTCAAAACAGTACAATGTCTGTATTTCTTTCAAAAAAGTGCAATTTCCGTAAATAACTTTCAGAGGTTTGCGTACAGAAATTGCCTTGTTTGAAATGGGAATTAAGATTGTTGTATTTACTAGAGTTCTTCAAGGATCCAGGCCTTACCCGGCTCGACATGCTGGCCCATTCTAACCGGGCCCATGTCTGGACAGTAATTTTTTGTGAAAATAATAGTAATATTTATATTTTTGAATGAAATATTTAGAAATTGATTGTTTTTATAAGTTACAGAAAAATATTTTTTTTTAATCTATTTTTTTTTTTATTGATAGTTCTTCATAATTAGGACTTTTTTTTCACTATTTTTTTTAAAAAATTTTTAACTAATTGGGTTATTTAAAGGTTTCATAACATAATATCTCTGCAAGTTATCGCTATGTAAATTGTATTAAACTAAACTGATTTGGCTTATAAATTTATGAATTAAACTAAAATTTATTATTTTATAAATTATAATTTTACAACGTTTATAATTTTTCCTTAAATTTATAAAAATAGTTAATATTTTTTCTTTACTTTTATAAAAAGGAAGTTTATAATTTTATTAACTTTATAATTTATTTCTTTAGCTTATAATTTTATAAATTAAATTAAATTAATTTAAACTAAATCAATAAGTCCAAATTTAAAATTACCTATCACAAGATCATTAATTTCGAAATTGTCTTTAAAAATCAATTTTTTGTTTTAATATTATTAAAACTATTCAATTTGACAGAATCGTACACAAAAGTTCTTAGAATAGCTCAAATATAATAATTTAATTTATTATAAAATTGTTTATTTACGTAAGTTTTTTTTTTAAATAAGAGATAACGAAAAGTTATTTTAATAGCATGTAATAAATACGTCTCCTTCAGATAATTATTGTTTTTATTGGAATTTATAAATAGATCATCAGATAAATAATTTTTAAAAGTATATTTTCAAAAAAAAACTGTTGTATTATTACAAAAGGATGCAATCATAGAATGACTCTTAATACAATGTCTCTTAATACAATTTTTTACGCATATAATACATAATATGTTAAAATTTATCTGGTTTATCTGTTATAAGGCATTAAGTAATAAAGAAAAACATTGAAAATTATGAAAAGAAAATATTAAAAAACTTGGAACACTTGAAAAAAATTCATGGGACCTTCAAGTTTTTGCATCATAAAAAGCGACGGAAATATATAGCAACATTTTAGAAATTTGCATGTCAAGTCTTAGCGTAGCGGTACGGACCTCCGGTTCAGTAAACCAAAGATTGCGGGTTCGATCCTCGTCGAGGCATGGGTTACACAAAACACACTCAGAAAGGAAAAATAAAAAAGCAGTATATCTGTCCTTTATGGTTGTTCTTGAGAAGTAACTTTTTTTTGGCCCTATAATGTTTATTTTAACATTATAAACATTTCTAAAAAATACGGAAGATATCTATTATAAAACGAAAATTTAAAAACGGATATTTCAGAAATCACGGAAAATTTCCTGGAATTTTCGGATTTTGTTTCCCGTTTAAATACGCAAATAGTACTGGCGTCTCGATTGCCAGTAAAATTTCCGTTTTTTACAGGAAATTTTTTTTACAGTGGACGCGCAAAAGAGATCCCTACTTTATGATCTATGGGGAAAATCGTTCAACGTGCATTTTAATAATGTTCAAAAAATGAAATCTAAAAGGATTACGGAGTTTCACTACAACATGTTTACTGCAGATAACGGAGAGCGTAGTATTTATCGCTCATTTACCGAGACGTACAAAAGAGATCCTTACTTTATGATCTAGGAAGAAAATCGTTTAACGTGCATTTTTAATGATGTTCAAACAATGAAATTTAAAAAGATTACGGTGTTTCACTACAACATGTTTGCTACAGATTACGGAGAGCGTTGTATTTATCGCTCATTTACAGATACGTCCAAAAGAGATCCTTACTTTATGATCTATGGGGAAAATCGTTTAACGTGCATTTTAATGATGTTCAAACAATGAAATTTAAAAGGATTACGGAGTTTCACTACAACATGTTTGCTACAGATTACGGAGAGCGTAGTATTTATCGCTCATTTACAGAGACGTACAAAAGAATTCGGTTGAAGAAACTCACTATGCATAATTGCTGGAAGTGGAATTTTCGTTGTAGTATGCACTTTTAAACATTTCTATTTTTGTGTATTACGTGGCGAATATAAGTTCTATAGATCATAAACAGTGTTGCACAAAAATTTCGTACACTTTACTGGATATGTAGAGTAATTTTTTGAAAATTGATTATTACTGAGTTATGTGTTTTTTTAATTGCTTATCTAGATATCTTTTTTCATATTATGAAAAAAGGAAAGTTTTTAATAAAATTCTGTTAGTGTTGGAAAGTGCTTCATAATCTATGCTTGGTGCATGATTTTTCGTTCTCATTTTATCGTATGTTGGTTTCCAGATATGGACAGTAATTGCTGAAAATAGATTATTACTGAGTTATGCGTTTTTTAATTGCTTATCTAGATATCTTATTTCATATTATGAAAAAATTAATTTTTTTTTTTAAATATTCTGTTAGTGTTGGAAAGTGCTTCATAATCTATGCTTGAAGCAAGATTTTTCGTTCTCGTTTTTTATATGGGAAAATGCCACTTAAGAATTTTGAGATATACATATTTTTTTATATAATATATCCTACACCGTTGTCCATAATATGCTTTCTTTATTCCTTTAAAAAGAGTAAAATAAGTTGTTTTCTGTAATTTTTATAGCTTTTAAAGGATAAAAATTGCGCAGGTCAATTTCGTACTTCATTGGATTGTTATTTTGGATAGAAAATTAAGCAACATTGAATTATCTTTTATAATACGCATACGGTAGTACTGAAGAACACAGATTACTATTAAAATTTTAAAATAAACTATAATGTGTATCTATGTATTTAATACATACACATTTTTGACAAAAAAAGACTAAAATCTCAATATAGTCAAAATGTTTTAAAAAACGCTACTATTATTGCTATCTTATAAATTTTTCTGTTGTTCTTACTTTAAAATATTTTTTTATTAACACCAGAAAAAATAACAGAGGAATTATTTATTATAAATCAATACAAAACTGAATGTCACTTGGTTACAATTTTAGTACATAAAGGACTCGAGTTAATCCGTCGGTCGTATCAGACGGTTCTAAGTAAAGATAAATAAATTTCTTCGACGAGAAAAGATTCTAGCAGAAATTGGTAAAGAAAGAACATCTTTGACGAAGCACGATATTGTGCGGATTAATAATTTTGTAACTAGATGATTATATTGTTGATTGATTTGTTGTTGCAGCGCTATTATATACAGGATGCCAACTGAAGTCTTATCTAATCCCCATTAATTTCAGAATGGCGACAGTTATAGAGATAAACATGGAGTCTATGTATAGTAAAGTGTCTATGCGACAAGATCAATATCAGAGTCATCTAGAGGACAACAGTGGAGTTAGAGTTTCTAGCTAGCAAATGGAGAGAAAAGTTATTCAGAAATTTCTAGAGAGTCTTATATTTAGTAAGAAATGATGTCTTATGTGTGTAAAAATATGAAAAAAATTGTATCTTTTGACTTCCTCAATTGCTCATTTATTTGTAGTATTTTTAAAATATTTTGTAAAGAGTTTTGTATCTTTCATTTGACTTTTGTAAGTTCTGAAATAGCTTTTTGTCGCAAAATAAACAAGTAGGAAATTGTACGTCAAACGTGGCAAATGAGTCCCGTTCGTACTATAACTAGTTTTATAAATAATCAAATCTGTTGCACTCTTGTGCAAAAATGCATGAATACAAAATTTATTTTATGTACAGATTTTCATATTATAGGTATTAATTTTATTTTATGAAATTAAGTTTCATTACACTTTTAAAAACAATTAATTACAATTCTGTTACATTATACTATGCGCAAATATCCAATACAAGACAATGTAAAAAATTATCGTTATTATTTCACTGAAAAAACGAATTATATCGTCTGTTATTATGATGTGATTAATTTCCGTATTAAAATAAGTACATTTTAAGTTGGCAACATTTTAACTTTGTTGACATTTACGGAAAACTCCGATGTGAAATTTAATCCTAGCTTAGTCGTCTGCCTCTACTGTGGGACCGTGTACGTTAATGGGAGCTGGTGCACGTTAAATCTGTTCGTGGCTCCAAAGTCCTCCAAGTTCTATATAAGCGTTACCTCTGGGGGTGCCAGTTCAGATGCAAATCTCTCATCTGGAATTGGTTAAAAATTAGGAGATTTAGGAGTCAGGATTATGGTTCTAGCGTAGTGGATTAGGACAGCTATACAGAAATAGAAAGCTGCAAAACCGGGCCCTTTGGGTCAAATCAACAACAACAGCAACAAATCCTAGCTTAGAAAATTTTAGAACTTGAAATTCATATTTAGACTCTTTTTCTATTTGATATCTATTTCTTTGGAATAGATATCACATCTATCCATCAGTACATCTATCCAAAAAATTGTCTGTATAGTATATGGTTGCTTTAATTAAACAATTTTAGTATATACATTCGGTTTTTGAATTCAGTAATACGGAAATACTATGACTCCATCATATATAGGACGTAATCGCCATGGAAACCTAGAATTATTGCCTAACATGGGATATCATTATCATTGAATTAATTAATAATGATACGATTTAATAGAATGAAGAAAACTTTTATTTATATCTTTTAAAGTTTTGATTTGATTTTCATAAAATTTGAAATGATTTGACAAAATTCTGCAACGATTATATATATTGAATTTCAAACCATTCGGATGGGTAGGTTGTTTTTATTTGTTGTATGCGGTCAGACGACGACTTTAGGTGATACGTATTTAAATAATTACGAACGCACCTAAAAATTCACCGTTATTTAGTAAATGTAGTTCTAAAAGTTTTTGTTCATTTTTTTAACTACACGAGCAGGGAAGACCGAGCTATGCTCGGTCAAAATTAAATTTGAGTTAAAATATCATGACCCATGACCAAAATGACCCACTAATTGAATTTTCTCGAACATGTGAATCATGACCCATGACCAAAATGACCCACTAATTGAATTTTCTCGAACATGTGACTTATCCCAACAGTCTTCTCGTGCCCGAAAACCATAGGAAGCAAAATTTAATGTAAATAGTCTGATCCGTTTTTAAGATAAAATAGCTTGAGCCATAATGACACATGACCAAAATGACCCACTAATCGAAATTTCTCGAACATGTGATCTAGCCTAATAGTCTTCTTGTTCCCTAAACCTCTGTAGGGTGCTAAATATATTTCAAATCCTCTGAACCGTTTTTAAGATAAAATAGCTTGACCCTTAATGACACATGAACAAAATGACCCACTAATCGAAATTTCTCGAACATGTGATCTAGCCTAATAGTCTTCTTGTTCCGTAAACCTGTAGGGTGCTAAATTTATTTCAAATCATCAGAACCGTTTTTAAGATAAAATAGCTTGACCCATAATGACCCATGACCAAAATGACCCACTAATTGAATTTTCTCGAACATGTGACCTAGCCCAACAGTCTTCTCGTGCTCGAAAACCATTGGATGCAAAATTTAGTGTAAATTGAGCCGCTTTTTAGATCCGCTTTTCTACTGAAGAACACAGATTACTATTAAAATTTTAAAATAAACTATAATGTGTATCTATGTATTTAATACATACACATTTTTGACAAAAAAAGACTAAAATCTCAATATAGTCAAAATGTTTTAAAAAACGCTACTATTATTGCTATCTTATAAATTTTTCTGTTGTTCTTACTTTAAAATATTTTTTTATTAACACCAGAAAAAATAACAGAGGAATTATTTATTATAAATCAATACAAAACTGAATGTCACTTGGTTACAATTTTAGTACATAAAGGACTCGAGTTAATCCGTCGGTCGTATCAGACGGTTCTAAGTAAAGATAAATAAATTTCTTCGACGAGAAAAGATTCTAGCAGAAATTGGTAAAGAAAGAACATCTTTGACGAAGCACGATATTGTGCGGATTAATAATTTTGTAACTAGATGATTATATTGTTGATTGATTTGTTGTTGCAGCGCTATTATATACAGGATGCCAACTGAAGTCTTATCTAATCCCCATTAATTTCAGAATGGCGACAGTTATAGAGATAAACATGGAGTCTATGTATAGTAAAGTGTCTATGCGACAAGATCAATATCAGAGTCATCTAGAGGACAACAGTGGAGTTAGAGTTTCTAGCTAGCAAATGGAGAGAAAAGTTATTCAGAAATTTCTAGAGAGTCTTATATTTAGTAAGAAATGATGTCTTATGTGTGTAAAAATATGAAAAAAATTGTATCTTTTGACTTCCTCAATTGCTCATTTATTTGTAGTATTTTTAAAATATTTTGTAAAGAGTTTTGTATCTTTCATTTGACTTTTGTAAGTTCTGAAATAGCTTTTTGTCGCAAAATAAACAAGTAGGAAATTGTACGTCAAACGTGGCAAATGAGTCCCGTTCGTGACCCACAATGACCCAGAAATGACCCACTAATCGAATTTTCTCGAACATGTGACCTAGCCCAATGATTTTCGCGTGCCCGAAATTCGTAGGATACAAAATTTAATCAAAATCGTTAGAGCCGTTTTTTAGACAAAATTAGTTTGACCCGCTTTGACCCAAAAATGACCCACTAATCGAAAGTTCTCGAACATGTGACAACAGCCCAATAGTCTTCTCGTGCCCGAAAATAGTCGGATACAAAATTTCGTCAAAATCGTTTGAACCATTTTTTAGATGCAATTAGCTTGACCATGACCCAAAATGACCCAAAATGACCCAAAATAGCCCCTAATTGAATTTTCTCGAACATGTGACCTAGCCCAAAAGTCTTCTAATGCCCGAAAACCATTGGATGCAAAATTTAGTGTAAATTGAGCCGCTTTTTATATCTTGACCCACAATGACCCAGAAATGACCCACTAATCGAAGTTCCTCGGACATGTGACCTAGTCCAATGGTTTTATCGTGCTCGAAACTCGTAGGACACAAAATTTAATCAAAATCGTTAGAGCCGTTTTTAGATTAAATTAATTTGACCCGCGTTGACCCAAAAATGACCCACTAATCGAAAGTTCTCGAACATGTGACCCAGCCCAATAGTCTTCTAGTGCCCGAAAATGGTCGGAAATAAATTTTCGTCAAAATCGTTTGAACCGTTTTTAGATACAATTAGCTAGATCATGACCCAAAATGACCCACTAATCGAATTTTCTCAAACATGTGACCTAGCCCAATGCTTTTCTGGTGCCCCAAAACGGTAGGATACGAAATTTCGTCAAAATCGTTAGAGCCGTTTTTAAGATAAAATTTGCATATATATATACAGGGTGGCCATAATTAAACTGCAAGTGTTCAAGGGGTGCTGGAGAGAAAACTACCGGGAATATTCCAGTGAAATTTGGTATCTACATGTTTCAGAACATGCGCAAGTCAAATATGCAAAAAAAAAATTGCCATTTTCACCCGATAGATGGCACTATATCGTGTTTCAATGCTTATCAACGGCATATATGCAAATTTTAAGCCCATCGAACAGTATAAAAACATCAATACATTGAGGAAAGGCCAGTCATGACTCTGAATAAGGAGCGTGCATTGTTAGTGAAGATATTCTATCAGAATGGTAGCAATTATTCAGCTACTCTGAAAGAATACCGGCGTATGAAACGATTAAGAAGAGGTCCAATGAGTGTCAATTGATTGAAAAATATGATTTTAAAATTTGAAGATTTAGGAGAATTGGGCGTTATTCCAGGCACAAGAGGGCGACGTCCCGTAAATCCGGAAAGAGTGCAACAAATTGATGACGCCATTGCGACTACGAGGAGGACATTTCAGGAGCCAGTATGCTGCAACAAGTGAGCGCAAGAAATGTCGCTCGGACATTATCTCTTCGCTGATCAACTGTGCATAAAGTGTTGCGCCACATTCTTCGGCGTTATCCGCATAAAATTAAAATTCTTCAAGACTTGAAACCTCATGATGACACCCTAAGATTTGATTTTGCAAACCTTGTCCTGTCGAAAATCAGTGAAGATGACACTTGGATACAGAGAATATTGTGGACAGACGAGGCGCATTTTACACTATCAGGTAGTGTAAATGTGCATAACTGCTGGATATGGGGAATGAACAAACAATACGCTAAACGTGAAGAACCCCTCCATTCCGATTATGTAACTGTATGGTGTGGAATGACTTGTGATTTTCTTGTGGGCCCATATTTTTTTGAGACTCCAACTCCAAGTGTTCCCAAACGTTGTAGTGTTACAGGGACTAGCTACGGTGCGATGTTGAGGCAACAATTGATTCCAGCATTGCAAGAGAGGCATTGTTTAGAAACCACGGTATTTATGCTGGACGGAATACCCCCTCACATCGCTAAAGATGTTAAAAAATTGCTGCATGATACCTTTGGTGCGGACCAAGTCATAAGCAGAGGTTTCGACAACGCTTGACCCCCACGTTCACCGGACCTTAATCCTTGCGATTTTTATCTGTGGGGACATCTGAAAGATATGGTTTATAGAGAACGACATGCTTCTGTTGCTGAATTGAAATCTAGCATAACGACACACGTGAGGTGTGTTACACCACAGATTTTAAATGCGACGGTGGACCATGCTGTTTTACGTTTTCAGCATGTGGTTGCATCTGGTGGTTGACATATTGAGCACATCATGTAATAATTTCATTGAATAAATAATGGCTTGTTTTCCAAAGCGTCTTTATGGATTGTTTAATTTGTGATCTTATTTACGCTAATTTTTATTACATGATACTGTAAAAATTTAATTACCGAAGCGAATTGTATGGAATTTTGATAGACTGTAAATGATATTTTATATTGTTTATATGCCTCTTAGAATGTCATTATGCTCTGTCTATCGATTTTGGAGGTTGTATATGCCACAGGTGAACGTTTAAATACGGTACAGCGCCATCTATCGGGTGAAAATGGCAAATTTTTTTTGCATATTTGACTTGCGCATGTTCTGAAACGTGTAGATACCAAATTTCACTGGAATATACTCGGTAGTTTTCTCTCCAGCACCCCTTGAAAACTTGCAGTTTAATTATGGCCACCCTGTATATATATATATATATATATATATATATATATATATAACCACACACAAGATTTGCTCGTATTAGAATATATGATAACATTTTCTGCACTTGCTTGTACGTACAAGATTTTTAAATTTTAAATTTCAAATTATCTCACAAATGAAAAAAAAAATTATTGTTTCATAAGCGGAACGTCGTTCGCTTTGCTGGTCATATTTTATAAAAAGAAACTGTGGTTAGCGACCCCACTGGTTTGGCAGCATTACAATATTGGGATCTACGCCCACTCCGGTCTCGAATCAAATGATCATTAAATTATATTGATTTTTTAATTTCGAACCCAATTAAAAAAAAATTTCTGTATTGTCGTTCGCATTGCTATAGGATCCGATTCTTCAAACTTAAATTTAATCATGACAGTAGCAAAATTTACAGAAGAGATCTTTATATTTTAGAAAAAAATCTCAAAAAGTCACCAAAACGACTTAAAAAATTATACAAATCGCACAAAATAATAAGAAACAGTCACGATTTGCAGACAACAAAATTTACTATATTGGGCTAAGAGACTGAAACCGGATTCCTTTTACGAATGTCGAAAATTCGTCACAGAATGCAAAAAAAACGCTAAAAATTGGATACAGAATTCGTGAAAAATTGAAAAATCACTGTACGAATTCTGAATAAACTTTATTTAAAAACCACACAAAATAATATTTTGACAGTCCCATATGGGGTTTCGTGAAAAAATCTTCGCGGAAATATATAACCTATACTATACTGTTTACACACCTGCAGTTTCAGGTTAATTCCTCATGTATTTTTCTAGATAGTTAACAAAACGTCTAAAATCGCAAGTGACCAATCACCTTTGGCAATATAGTGTAGATGAGGGTACATACAATGTAATTGCAATCGGACCAAAATATTTAATTCCCTTTATAATAGAAGCTATTTACATTTCTAAAAACGATCTCGTTAAATACATTATGTCTAACACTCACAAAAACATTGTGTAATATAATGGTTTATACTTTTCGCAATTTTATGGAACAATTAATATGATGAATGCAGACTTACATTTACATAAAACTTAACACTAAATAATATTGTTAATGTTATCAAGATCGACTGAATACAGGCACATTAAGTGAAGTGTGTAGAATAAATATTTCTTTATATAAGCTGAAAAGCTTATTTAAGGAAACTAGAAATTTTCAATTTTGAATATACCTGCAATCAGGTATGCAAACTTATTTGCAATAGCAAGGGTTAAAAAAAAGACTAATTGATCTAATAAAAAAAAATGAGGCTGTCAAACATAGTTGAATCGTGTTTATAACTTCCGTTTATCTGACCGTATTTCTCTGTCTGTCTGTCTTTCCTTGTTCTAAACCATGTAAATGTACTTGAATTACCATGCGCTTTGCTACATGTCATTGAAGTTTACCACAGGGCATTCTATTTTGAAAATGGTATATGTGGCATTTATAGTTCGTTTACAAAGATACACAAAATAATTCCTTTGCATTCTGGTATATTGGTAAAAGTTGTTTGCAGGATATTTTCATAAATGTACTCTATTTCAAACATACTAAAATTGACATAATTGATTGAGGTGCAATAAAACCTTCTTCTTGTAGAATATCAAGTGCGTGAAATTTATCATTCATTTACAGAGACACACTGAAGAATTCCGAAATATTATGGCCTATGGAAGAAAATCATTTAAATATATTTTTTAAATGTTACACTATTTCAAACGTAACGAAATGGCATGCATTGTTCTTAAATGATACTCTATTTCAAGCATAATTAAATTTATTTGCATTGCTGAAATTTACTTCAAGATGATTATTGTAGAATGAGGCGTACATAGCATTTATTTGTTCATTTCGGGGTCACAAAAAACAAAAAAATTCCGTGACACTTCTATTTATGAGCGATCATCGCTTGAAGTGCGTTCATAGATGCAGTATGCGTTTTAAAGCCTAATCAAATTTTAATACATAACGAAATTGATGTGTATTATTTTTAAATGTTACATTCTTTCAATCATAATGAAATTGATGTGCATTGTTTTTGAATATTACGCTCTTTCAACCATAATGAAATTGATGTGCATTGTTCTTAAATGTTATACTATTTCAAACATAATGGAATTTATTTACATTGCTGATATCCACTACAAGATGCTTATTGTAGAATATGGCGGGCATTGGATTTATTTGCAGGTTCATAAAAATTTACCCTGTTTTTCTTAAGTTTATACAGATTTGAGCCAATTTCTTTTCATAATACTCGGACTGGCATCGAGCTATTCTTTTTTCTTCAGATTTGGGCCAAGTCAGGAATTTCTTCTGGCCGTGCCATGATAAAAAACCATTTTGTTTTTGTAAATTAGTGATATTGTATGGTAGATAAAAAGAACACCCTTATACTTTTTTACCGTCACGTTGCCGCAGAGAGATGCGAAAAGTACTGTTCGACTGGATATTGTGTCTACTTTCCGAATTTGGATGCAAACTTTGAAATAAGGGGTCATTTATATATTAAAAATTGTAGCGATTTCGAATTTTCCAATGGTAACATCCACTTTTGACACCATTTTAAAGTTCAGTCGATCAACGTAACACGTAAAATGGCACTGATTGTATACTTTTTCTTAAATCTTCATAGAATTAGATGAGTTAAAAGTTTGAGAATACTAATCTGAATTCATGTGTGACAAACTTTTATTTATTATCCTCCCAAAAATCATCAGATTGATTTTTTAATGCGATAAAATGCAAAGATATTTCAGCCATTTTTTTTTCAATTTTACAGGGTCATTTTTTTCATTCATTTACATTCATTTACAGGGTCACAAAAAAAAGAATGTATCCAGTTCCTTGCCTGGCCCTGTGTATCAGTTTATTCAAAAAACATCTCTTCGTATACAAAATATATTTCACGTTCAAAATTGATAATCGACTAAAAAAACCCATTTAAACAATTTACGTTAGTACACAGTGTGATTTCTTTTGATTTCTTTTGTAGTCTTGTATATGATCTATAACATTTATTGCATACCACGTAGTATACAAAAATTTAGTTAAACGCATACTATCTGAAAGCGCACTTACAGCAATTATCGCTTATGATAATACTTCGGATACAGTACTGTATCCGAAATCTTTTGTTTGTCCCAGTAAATGAACGATAAATGACTTGCACATCATATTATACAACAGGCGTCTTGTAGTAAATCTCAGTAATGTATATAAATTTCATTATAATTGAAACAATCTAACTTTATACGCTGCAAACAGTTTTTTCCCGTAGACCATCATGTAACCGAATACTTTTCTGTGGCCAAGCAAAGGGGTGATAAATGCTTTACACTCCATATTCTACAGAAAACATGTTTTAGTGCACATCAGAAATTGATATCAATTTCATTATGCCTCTAATAGTGTAACATGATTAAAATGCACCTCAAACGATTTTTCCTCATAGACCATAATATAAGAGAATTTTTTGTGTTTCCCTGTATATTACTTATAAGCACTACACGTACCATATTCGATAGTAAGCATCTTGTAGTGCACTTCATTGATGTATATCGATTTCAATATATTTGAAATAGTGGAACTATGTTGTAAAGTGTTAAAAATTGAAGGAGATTTCAGAGGATTTGTTTCTGTTTCATTTCTGTCAGAATGACGTATGAACGTCGCTGAGGGCTAAGCATAAAATTATTAGATGCTATATTTCACTGTGTTCTGTTATTAGAAGAAAGGAGGTTTCTTTATTGTATACATATATCATGTATATAGACGGTATATTGTGTCGAGATATTAATGGTGCATTGAAGAACAAAGGATTAAAAAATAAATATAAATATTCCTGTTTGTTGAACGATATCTAGAAATGTAATACTTAAAATTGTATAAAACGGTGTCATACGTTATTCCTTCAATATACTTCAAAATTAATAACAACTATAACAAAAATTATGCATCATGCATAGATTATCAAACACTTTTAAAGAATAACAAAATAGTATTAGGTAGCTTTCAATACAAAAAAGTATAAAGCTACCTATTGCAGCCGTTCGGAGGAAAGCAGTTCCGGAAAATTTCGATATATTTTCACCGATCATGACCTCCAGACCCCAAAAACACCCTCCGTTCAAATGTTGATTTATATATATATATATATATATATATATATATATATATATATATATATATATATATATATATATATATATATAAGACGATAAAGAATTCCGAACCTGTCGCGGATTAATTTTGGAGTGAAACTACCACAGCGCGCGAAAGAATCAGAGCAACAATAATAATAATAAAAAGAAAATGGCTTTTAAAAAACATTCGAAATGAGAACGCGTCTGAGAATTTTATAGATTGGGGAACTGATAAACGCTACGAATGATCTTAAATTTTAGATTAAGATTTGGAATAAAATAATTATTAATATACGGATATTTACTTTTAAAAGGACTTTAAATAGGAATAGATATTATTAAGAATTAAGGAAATACTGACTATGACAGAAGTTAGATTAATTTTAAAATATTAATGCGAATAAAATGGAAGGATACGAAGGAAATAAATTTTTATATAACATATATATATATATATAACCATTAATGAAACATTACGATAACACCAACTGAAACTTGAAATTATGATTTAGGAAGTAATAATTTATTGACAACGAAATTGTAACCCCAGCAAATGAATATAGATATTAGATACTAATATAAAAGAAGTAGAAATTAAATTAAAAATTGAATAAAATAGAATGAATGAAATTTGTGGAATTTATACAGAATTATCAAGTCCCAAATGCATAAATTCCACAAATAAAATGAGTGGTTTCATCTTCATATTAGCATTAAAATTGCTAAAGAATATGAATTTGGGACGAATGACCATAACCATCTAATTAAAAAAAGACTGAAAATTCATAAAACAAATACAATACTTAAAAAGAGAGAAACCTTACCCAGAATTATAAGAGAAGAACTGGATAATAGATTGACAAAAGCCATAATCTACACGATGAAGATGGATTCCTACTACCAACACTTACCAGATACATGAAGACAAATAAAGGCAATGAATTGCAAAAAATAATTTACTAAATGTTGCCATAAACAGTTTTAGAAGATTATAAACCCTGTTGCCAATTTAGAAAATGAATTACATGGATATATGGAATTTTTTAAAAGCATCACAAACCATGGTGCTGCCATCTATGATTTTGAAAATAAACTACATGGAAATATTGAATATTTTAAAGCAACAAGCCATGGTTCTGCTATCTATGAGCAGAATATGTAGTGAAATACAATGGAAAAATCAATATTAAAAATGAATTCATTCTAGCTTAAGTGGTCGTAATTAGTTAATAAATATAAATGAAATAAAAATAAAATAATATTTAATAATAAATACATATGAAATTAAATATAAAATGAATAATAAATCCAATTACATTAAAGTAAAACTGGATGTAGTAATGATTAATTAAAATACTAAAAGTGAATAAAGATGCTATGGAGATAAATTTAATATTAAACATATGATACAATAGGATAGGGAATAACATTAATTTAAATTAATACATATAATTTTAGCATTTAATAAAGTATTACATTATATTAGAATATGATATTGCCCACCGTGGGCAAATTAAAATACTAAATTATGTGAATTAAGATACTATGGATTTAAAAATAATATTAATTAAATATTGAAATTAATAGTAACAAATTATGTTTTTGCATACAAAGTTAAAATTTAAATTCACATGATATAAGTTGTTAGGGAATAAAATTAATCTGAATTAATATATATTATATTAGTGTTTAATAAAGTATTACATTATATTAGAATATGATATTGTCCCCCATGGGCATAAAAGTAAATACAATAAATCAATAAACATTCTTAATAGTAGTGAATAATTCATTTAAATTAATTAATGAAGATTTAAATATAACTACGGTAATTCACATATAAAAGTACTACATCAAAGTCCATTACAAAAAGTGTATTAGTAAGCGTATGTGTAAATCAAAATGCCCTCTTTTTTTTTGTGTGTGTGTAAAATAAATTAACTGTTAAATTATGCGTTTTTTCCATACAACTCCGCCACACACCTTCTCAATCCAACATCTACCCACCCAACCGTCCTATTATAATTAATTAATCAATTAATTAATTAATTAATTAATCAATTAATTAATTTTTTTTAAATATTATATGTTGTTTTTATACATTTTTTAACGTATGTGTTAATTTGGTTGTATAGATAATATAAGTACTAATTATATATTAAAGAATATATGAATTTTTTTGGAAACCATGTTGTAATGCATCATAGATTAATTTTTTAATGTTGCTGTTAATGAGTTGAGAAGAACATAAACTTTTTATTCTGTAAATATGATTAAGGAGTATATTACGATTTACAGAATTATGAAGACAGGATTTAAAATTAGTAAATGTATTAACTTTAAATTTAAATTCTTTACGTTTATCAAAAAGATCAATTATTGTTTTGTTTTCTTTAAGTGTAATTTTAAGATCTAAAAAGTTAATAGTATTGTTAGTAATGAGGTTTTACGTTAATTCTAAATTAGTAGGACAATCAACTGGAAATATAGATATATTAAAGTGATTAGTGGCAATTAAAATTATGTCATCAATATAACGATATAAATGTATATTACTGCTAATAAAAGTACGTTCATAGTGATACAAGTATAAGTCTGATAGTATACTAGATGTACATCCCCCTTGTGGTATACCGACTTTCTGTAAATATAACGTATTATCATGCAGTATAAAATTATTATATATAATGAAATTTGTTAAAGTTTTAAAATAAGCAGTATCTATATGAATAGGTAAATTTAGTGTATGATGATACTTATTAAATAATGCATTTATAACATTATGTAGATCTAATAATTTTATATTATTAAAAAGATCTTTGAAATCATAAGTCAATATATTGTTAACACATTTAAGATTTTTTAAAATATTGACGAGTTGATAGCTATTTTTTATACAATGTGTATTATCAGTGGATGTTGTCAGTGTATAAATTTGATTGAGAATTTTTAATAGATGTTTATTGGCTATATTATTATATCTATTGCACCCAATAGTTACAGTTCTAAATTTAATTGGATTTTTATGAAATTTGGGTATAAGAACTAAATAAGGATAATTAAAGTTAGTAGAAGAAATATTTAATAGTTTATAATAACTGTGAATTTTACGATTATTTACAATTACATTTTCATTAGTTTTTTTTAAACGATTTGTTAGTAGAAATACAAGATGTAAGTAGCCGGTGATAATAAGATTTACATATGATTGCATAATTATTAGGAAATTTGTCGATGTATGTGATTACAAAGTTTTTTTTGTAATTTAGTAATTTCCTGGAACAACTGTTTAGTATTAATTTTAACCAGATGCGATAAATTACGTTTTAAAGACGCAGTTAATTTTTCTATAACTAGTATTTTCCATTGGTTAAAATATTCAATAGGTTTACTATATGAGATTGAAATTTTATAAATGAAAATATCTATATCGTATATAAACTGTTTTATAATAGAATTTATATTAAATTTAGAAGGAAGCCTATATTTAGTACCATAACCCATTAGTTTTTGCAGTTTAAAATTATTCACAATATCAAGATTACCAGTGATTATATGTCCATGATCATTATTAACGTATTTTTTTAGAGTGGGGTCATTGCATTTACACGGAAAAGTACTTGCATCAGATGTATTTTTTGAAAATACATTATAGTTAAAAATCTTTCGTCCGACTGTATTAGGATATTTAAATGTTTTTGAAATTTGAAGATTATTAATAGGAAAAATAACAGTTTTTATCATTAATTATAGAATTAATATTAATTTTATTAAAGATTATATATATATATATATATCTGACGTATGTCGTACGATAACGCTCGTATTTATAAATCGATTTTGATGAAACTAATTGTGTGTATTAAGGTCACCAATGTCTCGACCGAGTTCGTTGGCCAGCTTGGTCCGCCATTTTGTTTCAAGATGGCGGCCATTTAAAAATTTAAAACTAAAATAAATATACAAAAAAATTAAAAATTAAATTTTTTAATTACGTGTTAGGCCTTGATACAAGGATTCCAGAGCATTTTTTGGTTTACCTCTATCTTAAAAAATGGCTGAGATAGAGCAGTTTGAAATTCTAGGGTGGCTGACATTTTGAAACAAAACAGCACATTAACGCGATTACTCGCAAATTATTTTCTTTCATCGTTGTAATAATTTTCCCAATCATACGCATATAACTATATTTTCATATCCGTTAGCGCCAAAATTGGCGACATTGGCGACAAAATTATCAAAATTGGCGACAAAATTAGCAAAATTCGTGACATTTGGCGGAATATCGCCAAATTTGGCGACCAAAATAGGTCTTTATAAATGAAGCCAATTTGGCTATTGCTCAATAATTTGGCGAAATTCTTATTCAAATTCAGTATTAACGAATCTTTTGTAAACGTTTCTTTGCATTTTAACTTGCTGTTTTCGTGTAACATTAGCTAAAATTTTAAAACGAAGATATAAGAAAGCTACCTTTTCCTCCCGGTACAGGCCGGAAGGACTTTTTTAAAATTTCATTTTTTCAGAAATCTAGAGATTTTATAAAAATAAATTTAAAAAAAGACATAATTCATTAAACATCCATCTTCTATAATTGCTGTCCATATCCAGTAATGTGTGCAAATTCTTTCGCGTAGTCCTGTATATGATCTATACAATTTATACACACCACGTAATAAATTAAAAATTAGATAAACTTAAACTGTATGCCACAGTTAAAAACGCACTTATAGGTATTAGCGATCATAGACAATTCTGTAACCGAATTATTTTGTGCGTCTCTGTATATAAACGATATATGCTACGCCTTCCATACTCTCTAGAAAACAAGTTGTAGTGCACCTGAGTGACATTTTTTAATTAGATTAAGTTTGAAATGTCATAACTTCCCTAAAGTGCACCTTGAACATTTATTTCCCATGATCATAATGTAATGGAATTATTTTATGCGCCCCTGTAAACGAATTATAAGTGCTATTTATTCTATATTGTTGAAAAGGCATGTTTCATTCCACCTCACCATATTAATCTCATTATATTGGTGATGGAACGATGTCAGATACCCATAATTCCATCATTATGTATTAAAGACTTATTAATGAGCATTTTGCATAGAAACATTTGAGTATAGAATTTGGCTATACCTTTAAAGTTGGGCATCGAATTAAAGGAAAAACATACTGAAAAAACATATTTATTCTATAAACTGGAAAAACATATTTATTCTATATTGTTAAAAAGGCATGTTTCATTCCACCTCACCATATTAATCTCATTATATTGGTGATGGAACGATGTCAGATACCCATAATTCCATCATTATGTATTAAAGACTTATTAATGAGCATTTTGCATAGAAACATTTGAGTATAGAATTTGGCTATACCTTTAAAGTTGGGTATCGAATTAAAGGAAAAACATACTGAAAAAACATATTTAATCTATAAACTGGAAAAACAAATTTATTCTATATTGTTAAAAAATCATGTTTCATTCCACCTCACCATATTAATCTCATTATATTGGTGATGGAACGATGTCAGATACCCATAATTCCATCATTATGTATTAAAGACTTATTACTGAAAATTTGGCATAAAAACATTTGAGTATAGAATTAGGCTATACCTTTAAAGTTGGATATCGAATTAAAGGAAAAAAAACATACTGTGTGTGAATATTTAGTCCATTTGATGTATTGTATATTATTTTTGTGTTTAGTATTTTCTAACTGTTGTTTATTTAGCTAGAAACACCTGAGAAAATAACAACAAATTTTATTATCCAAAAGATACGGAGTGTCTGGATTGAACAATACTCCAGAAGTTGACTTGACAGGGGCAACCAATTTTATTTACATACGAAACCAGGCATATTTATGAAGGGAACACGTGCAAATTTTAGCATAGGTCCTTTGGTGCACTTGTGTACGCAGAAAAGCGTTGCATAGAGTCGGATAGTCAACGAATGAGGAAACAGCTTATTATATGTAAGATAGCCACTGAACTTCGACTTACAGACATTGTAAAGTTAAGGGGTGTGTTTTAGGTGTTCCCCCTTAAAAAAAAGACGTAACTCCAGTAATAAATTAACAGAAGAAAACTTGAGTTGAAGCCAATGCGTGCAGAAAAGAATGTCTGAAGAGTAGCTAAGTCAGACTTCTTTTAAAGTAAAAATTCTCGACAATATTTTTTTTTGAAGCTGCAGAGGAATGATTTTTGTTTACAGAATCTATCTTAAGCTTTAATGTTTAATTTCCTCATACCAATTCTTTTGTGTGTCCCTGTAAATGAACGTTGAATGCTATACACACAATATTTTATAGTAATCCCATTGTAATGCACTTTAGCGATATGTATCAATTTTAATATGTTTGAAATAGTGAAACATTATTAAAATAAACCGCAACCGATTTTCCTCCATTGACTGTGTGACCATTGGTTGTGTGCTCATGAAGACTTTTCTATATTGTGCTGCGGTTGCAGCGTTACCGATATATGTGAGTGAGAGATGCCAGCCAGGGTTTCGTCTTTGTAGCTCAATGGTAGAGAATTGGAGCGTTATTCCAAATATCCGGGTTCGATACCTAGCTTGGACATTTTCACTCTGTTGGTTATAGGCTTTGTTAGAAATATGAAAAGTCGCGTATTTAATGTTCAAGACACATATGAATCTTGAATCATGATTAAAGCATTCTAACAGTAATAAAAGTTTTGATAGTGTAAATAACATTAATTTTTTAACTATTGGGGAAATGGTTGTTGTTTTCGGTCGAGAATGGACCTCTTGACGTCACCACTTTGTTTTTTCTAAGCGTTTTTAACAAAATTCTGTAACTTTAGAAGAATTTTTTTTTAAGCGTTTTTAACAAAATTCTCTAATTTTAGAAGAATTGTTCTTTGAATAGGCAATAGAAATGCATAAAATCGTTACAAAAATGTTAAAGTTACAAAAAAGATAGATGCAAACTATCAGATATGAAAAAATGCCGAATTCAAAAATTGACGTCGGATGAGAAATTGTTTTATAAAGCAAAAAACTTGGTCTTCAACTTTAATTTCCTCAAAATACCCTTAGCTCAGAAATCAATCTAAACAAGTTCTAAACAAGTTATTAAGATATAAATTAAGGATAATGTATAGTAATGGAAAATGCGTTTCAATAACTGCGGTGATGGTTTAAACGTATATTTTTGCGAGGTAGAGAATGCCAGGATCTCTTCAACTGTAGTAATGGAAAATGCGTTTTTTGTAGATGGTTCCGATGAATATTTTTAAATAATTAATATATTTAATTTTTTTAAAGTTTTTGGAACATTTTCCCAATGGTTGTTGTAATTTATTAAATTTTAATTTCTTAAGTTTCTCGAAAGAGTCTTTTTTTTTTCTTTCCATTTTCTTTTCTACATACTTTTTCCGGTTATAAGTTTGAAAACACAATTTGTGAAACGCGGCTGACGACAATTGCTTTCTAATTCTATTTCAAATTTAATAATATGTATCAGTGTAAGTCGTATCTATCACTCAGAATAAATATAACAAAGAAATGTAGTTTAATTCACAATTCCCCACCATACATCGTACTTTTTTTACGTCCTGCGTACTTGCCACACATAGTTGCCAACAGTCACTAAGATATAAAAGGCCTGTGACTTATCATATTCTAAAAATCTCATATGAAACACTTTTTATACACCATATCTGATATGTGTAGGTGTTAAAATATTCATTCAATAACATCAGTGTAATTTGCTTATAGGCTAATTTTTTCGCTTCATAATTCAGGAATGGAAGCAGATTTCTGAGGATTTGTTTCTGTTTCATTTCTTTCAGAATAACCTTTGAAAGTTTCAATGTACTAAGCGTAAAATTTTTGGGATGATATATTACATTCTGTTTTGCGTACTGAAACGAAATGAAATCTCCCTCTCGGGGAGATTCAGCTATTAAGCATAGGAACTTTTCTCCACGAGGGGAAATGTTTAATGGAAATTCATATTTTAGAATACAGATGTTGAATATTGCATTAGAGATTAAAATAAAATTAGTAAAAAAGTTTGTTTATACAATACTGGCTCAGATCCCAACATTTCTTAATATTAACAAGTTGGAAATTGTACGTCAAACGTTACAAACGAGGTGCGTTCGTACGCACGTTTTAGAATTAAATTCATGATATCCCGTGCGTAGAACGGGTTAAACAGCTAGTTAAGTATATATTTTATGACACTGTTCATACAAATATCTTAACTAGTTATATAAATATTCAGATATATATGTGTCAGCTAGTTATATAAATATTCAGATCTTGATGATTTTTAATTCTGTGAAATGAATTATATCGTCTGCAGATTAATTTCTGTCATAAAATAAGTATCTCGGTCGCTTGACGATTAAACTTCGGAAGCTCCTATAACAAAAAAGCACGGATTTAAAAAAAAAAAAAATTCAAATTTCTTAATAAATATTTTTATTAATATCTCCTAAAGTTTTGATTCGATTTTAATAAAAATTGAAATGTCTCGACAAAATTCTGTAAAGATAATATATTTTAAATTGCAAACCATTTGGTTGGGTAGTTTTTGCGTTGTTATATGCGGACAGACAGACAGACGGACAGACAGACAGACGGACGGACAGACGGACGGACCAAACGACGACTATAGGTGCTACGTATTTATATAATTACGAACGCACCTAAAAAAACTGATATAAGAAAAAGTATAAATAAATGTAATTAGAAAATTTATGAAAAGAATGCTTAATCATAACACAACTCGTAATTTTGCATGGCTCAAACAGTAAGCTGAAATAGGAACAGTATGAGTACAAAAATATGATCAGTATGTGAACTATAATATACAAATTTCAAAAACAAAATATATTCTATTAAAAAGTACTTTATAAATGTAGAAAAAAGGATCATAGATCCTTTTTAATAAAGAAGAAATGTTTATTCAGAATGTTGTAATTTTATTTTATTTTATCATAGTTTAAAGGATAAACAGAGTTATATTCAGAATTTCTATCACTGTTACATTTTTATTGAAATTGAAAGTATGTCTCATTAGAGGACAATTACCATATATGTAATATAGAGCCGTTCTTGAGCTTTTTTGGCACATACATGTTGGGGAGGAGCGTTTTCACCGCCCATTTCCCGAATTGGATGGCCAAATCTTGAGATGGCAAATTTGGCCTTAATTTTGATAAGGTAATAACCAATATTTTTCTTAATTCAGCATTGCACCGGTCAGTTTGCGAAATGTCATTGAAAGATAAGCCAAAGTTGAAAGAAGCAACAAAGTAAAATCCTGCGTCAAACATAGATTATGAAACACTTTCCAACACTTCCAGAATACTTTAAATAAATTTAACTGTTTAATAAGGTGAATAAGATATCTAAGTAAACATTTAAAAAAACGCATAACACATTTGAAAACCAGATTTTAGCAATTACCATTTATGGTCGGGAAAGTACTCCAATTCTTTTCTCCAGACTATTTTTTTAATCTATAGATTTGTATATTTTCTACATAATTTGTTATAATTTAGTTTAGTAAGAAAATACATACGAATATGAAAAGTCACCTTCAGCAATTTCTACCAATAGATTTCAAAGCTTAATTTAGGCACCTGACATCTACTTTTGTTGAATTATTTTATCCAATGCCATTTTTATATCTTTACATTTTCAAAATTTGGGTAATCGAAAAGATAAAAACAAGTGGGTAAGTGTGATCCAAGATCGCTCAAAGGGTTTCGTTTAATATTTCTTTCAAAACACTTTAGCCTTTCTTTAATAAATCCAAATAAATTTCATTTAGCAATAAAAAAAAAGTCATGTTTTTTATAAAGTAAAAATTTGCCGGTCTATTTTTCTCGTTTTTTCGAATATCTAAACCAGCCCGCTATTATATTGTGTCATAATAATATCTGTCATGTGGACAAAATGCGATATTAAAAAAATAATTTCAAAATTAAGCATGTTGCACACCTTCAAAATGTTAAAATATGCGAATATTTCCGTAATCGGGTTTTTATCATGATTCAATACGTTCCTCAAACTCATATATTTACTACATTAAAGACGTGAGTATAAAACATCACAAATTTACTGAATGGTGTATACAAACGTTTTCTATATACACCATTCCGTAAATTTGTGATGTTTTATACTCACGTCTTTAATGCAGTAATGTTTCATGGTGTAATCGTCCAGCATTTATATCATATATTTACTATTCTCTATTACTGATATTGATACTCGCTTTGTATTATTCTGAAACATTTGAAAAATCCGTTAAACTTCCGATATGACGTCAGATTTCTTTTTAATTCTCTAATGACGTGATATTAATCTGTTTTGTGTACATACACATATTCATACTCCTTGTATTATTGAGAAATCTTTCCGTTTTATTACCACTATGACGTCAATCAATTTTTTTTCATATTAATCTTTTTTTCAATGGGTGAAACTTTTTATTTCATTTTCATTTTTCACGTGGAAATCGTCTGATAAAAAATTAATTATTGTAGAAAGAATTGCATCGTGGATTTTTAATTTTTGGCTTCTGCTATAACGAAATTTTTTTAAATTTAATAGGAAAAGGCTGATAGAATTTTGGTGTTTTATCTCTCTATATTAAAATAACGCGAATTGTTCAAATTTTAATATTTTGAGCTCTTTATAGCTGGTATTCAGATTTATACACAAAGTTTCAACTCTGTAAGTTACATAGTTTTTGAGAATGGCTCTGTGAGAGACAGACAACGGAGCGGGAGTAATAGGGTTTTGTGAGATGAACGAAACCCTAATAATTATGTATAAAAATTAACCATTAATATAAAACACATTAACTATTTCTATGTGTAAAAAATAAGGATGGAAACATTATAATAAATTAAAAATAATGTTATTAAGTAAATTTTAAAATCCCTATGCATTTTTTCGCTAAGCTGGTAGACAGGAGTCGCTGGATTCGAAACCATGTCATACTCGTCGGCTGAACCATTTTCAGGTTTCCGTTTTTTTTTAGGCTTGCGTAATTACATGTTAGATTTCCTTAAAAAAAATCCCCACCTTGTATAATCCTTCATCCCCTCGGCTATATAGCTCGTGTAGAAAATTGACTGTAATGAACACTATCCAACCAACCAAACGCCCCACCAGTGGCTGAGAGGTTCTGCTCCCAAAGCTGGTAGACGGGAGGTTCTGGGTTCGATCCCAATCGCGCCCGTCGGCCTAATCGTTCGGAGTTTTCATGGTTTTCTTCGAGCCGTGGATTTATTCATGCGTAAATACGGGTTAGATTCCCTTAAAAAGACCCCCACGAAGCGCACTCCCCCCGGGCCTATATCCCAAGTGTTGGCCAATAATTGGCCGTCAATAATCAACCCAACCCAACCAACCAAACTTATCCGTTTTTTTAAAAGAAAAACTAGTATTTTTTAAGAAGATTTATACTTAATTGCTCTTTTGAAACATTATTAATAATAGTAGTATTTGTAAATAAAATAGTATGCAAAAATTTTTATCAAGATAATTTCGCATACATACAAGTCGTTGTGGCGGATAACAATATAGGCGGTTAATATAATATCCCCTCAAACAACACAAACCGGCAATCGATGTCGAACACTGCATTTTAGAACTAGACATCCTATCGTATGTAAATAATATACTGTATCTTAATGGATAAAAATCAAAATTAGAATTAGAAAATGATTACATTATTATAGCTTTCAAAGTAGCACGATGACACTCTGTATACATAAAGTGTTATTGCAGGAAATAAAATGTTGTGCAATTTCTATGGATGGAATTTGGGCTGTGTAACACTTAATAGATGACATTGCTTCTTTAGTTCCTGTATAAATCGTTGATAATCAGAAAAGGTATTCCATGAAATCAGATGAGAAAAATGTGCTCGAGTTTGTAGTAAAAAATAATCTTCTAAAAATTTTATATTAAAATTTCGAAATAATTTCTTCGAAACAATTTTGGTATTATTTTGCTAACACACACAAGCTTGCACAAGCAATTTCTTTTTTTCTTTTTCTTTTTTTTAACAGATTATTATGTTGAACTAATCATCTATTTCTTATGCCATGTCATTATTTAAAACTGAATTTTTAATACATATTTTATAAATTTATTTATAGATAAATGTTACTTCAAAGAAAAGTCCTAGCAGAATTTGGATAACAAACAAATAACTAACAATCAATAAAAATAAAATTACTAACTTTATTTTAATATCATTTATTGTATTAAATATATATATATATATATATATATATATATATATTATTCCTGACCTGCGTAATATTTCAAGAGAAATATTTTGTTCTTTATCTAAGAATTCGATTGGAAAAGAGATATTTCTCTCACAAATGTAATTTGCGCAAGCTGCGTTTTTATTTCATCAGTTAACGGAGTTTACTTTGGACTGGCCACCAAAGATTTATTATTATCATATTTCTAACCCGGTGATTTGTGATATTTTCTGAATAGTAAACGTAACCGTTTTGGATGACTTATCTTCTTGTTATTTAGGAACTACGAATTGTATATATTGTGTCTACTACTTTGCATTCGAGCATATATATTTTTTATTCTTATTTATCAAAATATAACCCTTCATCGAATGTCCATATCTTTTTCTTTCTTATCGGTATCAATTTAAATTTTTAGTCATGTTTTCGTTAATTATTTAGTATAAAATATTATTAAAATTCTAAAAATAAAAATAATAACACCAAAAGCAGAAAATGGAAAGTTAAAAATCTATATCTAGTTTAAAATAAAGCTTTTAGTCATACAAACTTTTAATGTAAGAATGATAAAATGCAAACTAGACGGTAATATTAGATCCGTATTACGAATATTAAATATGTTTTTACTTTAATTTCTTTAGTTTTAATTATTCATTTACCGGGTGCCCCAAAAATGACTGATGGATTTTAAAATTCAATAACTTGCAAACGGTGACAGATATTAAAAAAATTCTTGCAGGAGGGTTATGTATGACGTCAGGAGTTTGTTTTCTGAGATTCTTAATTTTAATTCGAAACAAGTTTCAAAACAAGTTAGTTTCAAACAATAGATGGCGCTGATAGCAACTGGAACTCAGTCGAGGCCGAAACGGACATCACTCAGAATTTATGCACCGCCCCCTGAACGATCCCTCGAACTTCAACACCAATAATTTCTAAAAATTTTCTTCGCCTAGTTTTTCTGATCAAATAAGTGAAACTTTTATAGAACTTTTAGATGAGAAGAGACTTAAGAGAACTTTTAGATGTTATTGGTGTTAAAGTTCGAGGGACCGTACAAACGCTGAAAAAATATCCCCTTGCGACAGCCGCCATTTTTTTCAACGCGCAGACCTAGTATTCAGGGGGCGGTGCATCCATGCTGTGTGGCGTCAGTTTCGGTCGCCAGTCTAAACGTCAATCCCTGTCAGCGCCATCTATTGTTTGAAATTCGAACTAAAATCAAGAACCACAGTAAAAAAAAAAAAAATCCTGACATCATACATAACCCTCTTGCAATTTTTTTTTAAATATCGGTCACCGTTTGCAAGTTATTGAATTTTAAAATCCATCAGTCATTTTTGGGACACCCGGTAGCATTATCTTTACTGCTTCAGTGATATGCAACACTTCGGTTCAATGTGAATTTTGAATTTAAAGATGGTAAGATTAATATATACCAGTGGACCCGTGCAAAGATTTTGCACTGCAGTCTGATATTTTTTAGCAATATCTAATATTTTTTAAATGCATGTTTAAACTTCTAAAGGAAAATTAACGATAAAAATATCTTCAAACAACATTAATAAAAAAAATAATAATAACAATCGTCTTTTAACTGCATGAGAGGATGACGTCATCTTATTCGGGAAAAAAACATTGGACAAAGAAAAATAAATTGTATACATAAAATACAATTTAATTTAATATACAATGACAAAGCATACATTTTAGGCTACACGTGAAATTCTACTGCTTCGATCGATCGATGGTGTCTTTTTCTTCTAAACATTTGAATCTCAATTTTGCATAATCATATATATAAAATAAAACCCAGCGGATACGTCTCATTTTATCATTTTTGTACTATATATATATATATATATATATATATAATAATCGTTGTTGAGCACGATATAATGCCGTACTTTACTTTTGTGGCAATATGAAAAACCTTTCATTTCACTTATGAAAACAATGCCGCTTTAATTTTTAATTAACAACAATTTTACATAATCACATGATAAGATCACTAAAAATAATAATATTTATAAAATATCTAATATTTTTTAAATGCATGTTTAAACTTCTAAAGGAAAATTAATGATAAAAATATCTGCAAACAACATAAGTAAAAAAAATAATAATAACAATCGTATTTTAACTGCATTAGAGAATGACGTCATCCGCTTCGAGTAAAGCTTTGGAAAAAGAAAAAAAATAATGAATATGCATAAAATAAAATTTAATTTAATATAACAAAGACAAAGCATACATTTTAGGCTACTCGTGAAATTCTATTGCTTCGAACGATCGATAGTGTATTTTTCATCTAAACATTTGCATGCCAATTTTGCATTTTAATCATAAATATGAAATAAAACAGAGCGGGTACGTCTCACTTTATCATTTTTGTACTATACATATAATCGTTGTTGAGCACGATACAATGCCGTATTTTACGAGGTTGGTTTGATAAGTTCTCTGCCTGACAGTGAAAACACAAGATTTTTGACATAATTTCATATTATTTTTCAATTTAGTCCCCTTGCAACTCAATACATTTAAGATACACTCTTGTGTGCGAATTCTTTAGTGCAGTCCTGTACGAGGGTGGTTCGAAAAGTTCCCGGCCTGAAAAAGAAAATACAAAATTTTTGGCAATATTTCATTTTATTTTACAACTTGCAACACAATACATTTCAGAAGGCTCTTGAGAAATGTTCGTTATTTGCATTCTTTACTGTAACTCTTTTTGTATGTTCGTGGGAGTTAAATATTTTTTAACAAAGTATTTTATATCAGCTCGAACTTCAATTTTTTCCATTTTTCGAAAATGTCAAAACTAGTTTAATTTACTTTACCGCCCAGCAATAACCAATAAACTCACGCATCTAAAACTCGGCGGCATTCCATCTAAAGTATCGTACTTTACAAACAGCTTTGTCATTTGGTGTACTTGTTCTATTTCTGTGTTATTCCGAGAACTGCCCTCGTACTTTTGTGGCAATATGAAAAACCTTTCATTTCATTTATGAAAACAATATGCCAATTTAACTTTCAATTAACTACAGTTTTGCATAATCGCATAATAAGATCACTAATTATAATTAAAATATAGATAAAATGCTTAAGTGATACAAACAAAACACAAATAGGCTTATTAAAACCTTTTAATGATTGACATAACAAAATATTCTTGCAAATTTTTGAAAAAAAACTTGAAAACCATAAATCACGAGACAATAATATATGTAAAAAAGCTGGTGCCTAAAATAGTCAATTGTAAACGTGACAATATTTTCTTAGTGCTTTTTTAAAACTGAAAAGTACCTCGTGCCAAATTTTAGGTAATTCAAATGAGGCGGATTCATTGCAAATGTTCACGTTACGCATATAGATTTCTATTGATTCACGGAAACTATGATTCTCGTAAACTATGGGACGTAGTATGTTCACACTTGGGAAAGTTATAAAGATTTTTTTAACGACATATTTTCAGATGATTAACCATTCACAAATATGTTTAGGAAAGATTTAGATGGGTTAATTAAGTTACTTGAAAAAAGAAAGTTTTCTTTTTATATATCGTGTGAAAGATCTCGTAATACCAAACTCAAAAATATATGTGTTTTAATATTAGGTGTTATATTTTCAGAGATATCGTTGAAAATGCACTGCAAAAATATGTCATCCCGTCCCTCTTTTTCCGAATCTACCGAAACTAAAATTGTGAAAAAAATTAAAGGTAGTAGAAGGTTATTTAAACCTTACAGGAAAACTATAGCGATTTTCCTAAATAACATAGTCTTTGAGAAAAACGCATTGTTCCGTTACACACAAACTTAAATTTTCAGGCCGTCAGCAGGGGCTCGAGGTATCTAACGACGCAAAATCATCCAAGGATATTTGATAATGATTTTCGAAAAAACTTGTAGGTAATTAGCCAAGATATTAATTAAGTTAGTTGAAAAAAAACTTCCTTTTTATCTATCGTGTATGGTATCGCTCAAAGGATCTCGTAACACCAAACTTAAAAATATATTTGTTTTACTTTTAGGTATTGTATTTTCAGAGATATCGTCGAAAGTACTGTAAAGATATGCCCTCCATCCTATTTCAGAATCTGCTGAAATTAAATGTATGAAACAATTAGGGGTAGTAGAAGTTAATTAATAAATAGTAATTAAATAATTCAATGTACGATACCCTTTCAGCATGAGTTATACTCGCACTTCACAGATTTTCTTATATTTCATGTTAATTTAAATGCTTATGAAGCATTAATATATGATATAAACGAAAAATATTCTTCTACTCTCTTGTAAAATTCATGCCAAATACTCTTTAAAACTTATTTGTACTTTTTATAGATTGAATTATTTACGAACTCTCCAATTTTTCAGACCATAACGGGGAAAATGAGTTTTAAAAGGGATTTTTAAACTTTTATACATTTGTCAAACAAAAAATGGCAGCACGCATGATTTCAAAATAATTTCGGCCTGTAAAAGAAAATATTTTGTTATCCAATAATACTTAAGAGTCTTGTGCTTACACTGAACGTAAAACATTGTTTATATATATAGTATTTTTAAGTTTTAAAAACCAAACTGTAGCTTTCTTATGTAAAATTTTCAAAATTATAGCAATATACCGACAAGAAAAAAAAAATTAACAAAAAAGATGAAAATTTAGGTTTATATTATAGAGACTACCAAACACTATATCCTGAAACTGTCATGAAAGAATATCGAAAAGTTGTTTTAACTAAGCTTGCACGCAATGCCCCAAAACCGCATTTTGAAAACAAAAATGACTTTAGAGTTAGTTCTCTCTTTAAAAATATTCCATATTTACCAACTATTAAAAGTGTGATTCATTTTGTTTTAAAGTGTTCAGAAATAAGTGCTCTTTAATATGTATATTTTTTTACGGATTGAATTTTTTGGAGGTTTAAAAGTTACCCCTTAAGTATTTTCTCCCTGCCTAAAATGCACCTTTTTCTTCATTTAACATTCAACATTTTAACATGTTCTGTGTCAAAATCAGAATCTATATCAGACGGATTTTGCTTTTATTCGTTAGAAAATTCTTGTATAATCTGTATTTCCCAAACAAGAACGCAACGTTCATAGTTCGTATAATCTACAAATGAAAAATCTGACAAGAAAACTCATTAAAAAATAATGTTTCAAATTTTTCTAAAGAGAAAACCGGAAAATTCTAGGTATAAAAGGCTTTTTTGATATTTGAAAATCCCTAAATTAGCGTTAAATTAGAAGGAGGCTATCATTAAAATGAGGATAATTCAAATATATATAGGTGAATCAGAACCATTAAAATGTATCATTAAATTGAGGAAATATTTAATTATCGGTTATTGTTTAATCGGAGGTATACTGTACTATCCATATCTTTACACGAAATTTTTTCTCAAAAAATGTTAGCAATAGGATTTTTAGCTATGATTTTTATACTTGTTCCGAAAGCATTATATGAATATCATTCACATCAAATCTAATTAAGCATTTTCTATTTACATAAAATGTGCTATTTGCTTCATCTGAAGCAACTTTCAACATTTTAACATGTCCCGTTTCAGAATCTGAGTCTAAATCAGATGGTTTTTAATTATATTCGTTACAAAATTCTAGTATAATTTGTATTTCACAAACAGGAAAATTAAGCTCATGGTTCACATAATTGCCGAAACGTCAGTGAAGGCTCACTGTGGAGACGCGAAAAGTTTTTGGTTTCCGTCTGTCTGTTTATCTGTCTGTTCCGCGATAACTGCCGTAAAAATCGTCCGATTAAGTTGATTTTTTGGGTGGTTGGTGAGGTACCCGGAATGAGCTGTATAGTTTTTAGTTACATTTGGTTCATTCGTTCGAATAATATAGAAAATTCCTTTTTAGGTCATAATGCTCTCCTATGGGAATGCAGACGATTTTCAAATTTCATTTTTAACTGAAATGAAAATCGCATATTTGAATAATGGATTTCAACGTAAAATTACGGATACTAAATTTTCGATATGGAGTTCTTAAATATATGCAATAGCTTTGAAAATTTGCGTATACATCTATTAGAATTTAGAAATTAATTGTTTAAACTATTGGAAAATTTTTTGCAACTGTTCGCGAAATATAAAATATTTCATTTTCCTATTTTTTACAAATTTGAAAATGCATTTCTTTTTCTTTCCTCTTTATTTTATTAGTTGCTTAGCAACCCTATTTCAAAGAATATTAAAATGAGAAATGCATTTTTTTATTTAAAAAATTACAAGAATAAGACGTTCACAAGAATTCCAGATTATAATTGCATAATTCGTGTTTAATTTAACGCTTTTAATTTCTGAAACCTCCGAAGTATATTATATGCCTATAAATATGTATGTAACATTAGAAAAATTAAATTGCGAATTGTAAGATGTTAAATAATATGAAAAGTGAGATTAAAAAAACAATGACTTTCAGAGCTGACTTTGAGGCTCCTGATCTGCAGATTTACTAGTATAAAGGTACTTCGGGTATTATGGAATACCATTTAGTTTTTAGGCAAGACTAACGGTCGCTTTTGCTTAAAATCCGAAAACTGAATACGATTACAAACTTCAACTATCTGTGATTAGTTATTTGTCGACTAAAATCATTTCACGAAATTTCACCAGATACAAACAAGTAAAAATAATGAACAAAATTTTGGAGGGTATTATGATATAGTCGAATAATTCTCTTAAGGCGTTATAATAAGGCGTTTAATATGTTTGAAAATCATACAATAGAGTGTTAGAAATGAAGGAAACGAACGCAGTATTGAAAAATGCAGTTTTAGTACCAAAGAAGCGTGATTAAAATATAGTATCTAGGTAGTCAGTTAATATGTTTACTTTTCATGCACAAATCACAATATAAGGATCGGTCTCTGCGCCACTACAGTTAAGGGTATTCTCTACTGGTATTCCATATAACCCGATCTCTCCAGTTTTAAAAATACCCTCCGTTTATTGTCCAAGATCACAAACTCAAAAACGAGCCTTATGTGATAAATATAAAGTATTGAAAACTTACCTCCTGAAATTTTCCAAACACGAAAACAATGTTTATTCACACAACGCACCCTGATGCCAAACAACGAACGACACGCTCTGAGAGGCACTCTGGGAACGTTCTTAAGTTGTTTATGATATTGCCGCTAGGTGGCATCACTTTAATAAAAAGAAATCTTAGTATTCCATATTACCCGACTATTCCATAATACCAGAAGTTCATCTATAATTGAAGTACTCTGACTAGAAAACTCACACCAAAATGATGTTTCAAATTCCTCTAAATCCAACTCTTTATCATGTCATGACACATTGGTTAATACATAAACAAAATAGGAAAAACCTGATAATTATTCTAAGGTGTTATAATAAGGCGTTTAATATACGTGGGCTGTAAATTAAGTAATGACAACATAGGTATAAATCAATTTTTAATGAACTTACAAGTACAATTGCATTACATTCCTTCTATGTAATCACCAGCAAAGCATATAACCTTTTGCCAAATGTCGGGAAGCCGTTGTAGACCAGTGGCAAGGTGTTGATTGTTGATGTGAGCGACCGAGCGCCCTACAGCGTGGAGTAAAGATGAAACGTCATGAAATCGGTGACCTCGGAGGGGTTCCTTCAACTCTGCTCGTGCTACTGTCCTATACGGTAAAGCATTTGTGCCACAGGCTTCTACTAATCCTCGATAGCATTCTGTTGCATTTTTGCCACGGGCAACCTCGATTTTAAACCACGACCGCTGATCACCTTTTGAAAACATGCTTTAGAGCGATGGAAACGAAACTCCTCACTTTAACGCCACACAACAACTGCCCTTCTAAGCAGATCGACTGTTGTTTGCACTCTACACATCGACAACAGCGCCACCTCACCGCTCCCATATCCTATTTGCGCATGCCCGCCCTTCTGCGAGTTTCAAGATTAAGTTGCCATTATATAATTTAATACCCTCGTATTTCAAAATCATTCATCAAAATTATCGTTGAATGGAAATAAATTATCGTTAAAAGAAGGATAATTCACCATAGAAATACATATAAGTAAATCAGGGCCATTAAAATTTATCGTTAAATTGAAGAAATAATTATATCGTATACCGTTGAATCGGAGTTATACTGTACTTTGCAGAATATTTTTTCTAGAACTTTCTTCAGAAAAACTGACATTAATGCTAAATTGAATTCTTAATACACTTGTGAGGCATGGATGGTCGAAGTTTTTCTATGGACGAAACTATGGCCACGAAGTTATTTACTCGTCCACACCAAGTTCTTTACTAGCAATTAGTAGATATTCGAAGTTTTTGCTTTAATCGATATTGGAATTGCGAAGTTTTCCGGATCGTCGATAGTGAATGTACGAAATTTTTTGAAGAACGGTAGTAATTTGTGATATGTAGAGAAGATTAGCTGTTTCATTCTATTACTGAGTAATTGCAAAATATATGTACACAATTTATAGCAGTGGATGACACAATAGTACTACATATAGAATAGTTTATAAAAAAAACCCGACAAATTTTGTCAAAGTTTATGAATTTATATTTTGTTGTTGATCTTTAAATAGATTACCATAGTAATTTTTTGCAAAGTTTCTTTTTTGTGCTTTTATTTTTTTATCGTATGGATAAAATATGTCTTAATACGTGCATTATTAGTTACTGTAACTGCATCAGATTTAGAAACGATAACACATGAAATAGTAATTGTTCGAAAAAGGACAGTGAAAAGTCTACATCAGAATTTTATCAATACTACATCAAACTGGCGGATGTACCAAATCCCAAAACATCCTTCTATCTCATACATGTTAATACGTCAAAATTCGCTATCACAGTGCCAATAAAATCTATAATTTCGTTATTCTGTTGTACGTCAGCTGCTTGCAAATTCCGGGTTATCTGGATGCGAAGCACCTTTCA
The DNA here is from genome assembly GCA_963931845.1 of Maratus michaelseni. NCBI lineage: Eukaryota > Metazoa > Arthropoda > Arachnida > Araneae > Salticidae > Maratus > Maratus michaelseni. The sequence goes on along the minus strand of OZ007598.1, from coordinate 108,984,535 downwards.
CTGCACGAGCAGCCAATGTATAACACAACTACGAAAATTTTATAAAAGCGCACAAAAATTTCTATCACAGCACCACCTTCCAATGAAATAGCTCCAAATTCAACTGGCACTTGCAGGAAATAACGAAAGCCTATAAATGAAATTTGGGTCAATTCTATGCATAAGTCCATCCACTTTCTGATGATACAATATAATAAAAATGGAATACAAATTGCTATCATAGCTACCCTTTCCAGCGGAATATCCTCACATTCAACTGGGGACTGCTGGAAATAGCCATATATAAATGAAATTTGGTTCAATTCTATGCATAACTTCACACACTTTTCGATTATACAAAGAGAACACACACACGGACAAACAAACATACGGACAGACAGATATTTTGTAAAAACATATTTTTCGGGATTACAACACCGAAAAAGGTGTAAATTCGCCGAAAAGAAGCGGAAGTCTAAAAGTTTTCGATTACAATACTTTCCTATAATATATTACAAATAGAAGAAAGTAAAAAGTGTACATAAACATTTTGAAAGTCTATTTTCGGGCTTACATTTTGCACGCAGACATATATGGCTGCTGCTATATAGATAAAAGTGGTGTCTAGGTATAGTAAAGTAGCCATGCGCTACTGAATGAAACCGCTTACGGCGCCACCTGGTGGAAAACTGCGAAGTTAGCACTCCTATCTAGAAAACGGAAAGAGATAGGTAAAAAAAAAGTGTTTTACAAAGTTGTAGAGCATCATCGATTTAGTACGAAAAGATACCTTGTGGACATTAATGCGAAGAATAGAACGTTTAAAACGCACATTTGATTTTTCGTGACTTCCTACACTGTGACGTCACGAACCTTTAACGGCAGGAGAAATTATTATCTTTCGGACAAAACACGACATTGCAATGTGGCACAGTGGTATCGCTTGTGATTTCCAACCAAAACGACGCATTACGGACGCTTGTGCCAACGTGTCACCCTCTATGCTCCAACGTGTGCAACGGGAAATTCAAACAACGATCCAAATGTGCATTGCAGCTGATGGTGAGAAGTTTAAACATGTCAACATATTGTTTCAACTAGTTGTTTATTTCTTTATAAGATCGTTTTGTCACGTCACAGTGTAGGAAATCGCGAAAAAACAAATGCAGATTTTAACCGTTCTATTCTTCGCATTAATATCCACAAGGTGTCTTTTCGTACTTTGCAGGTGATGCTCTACAGCTTTGTAAATCACTTTTTTTCCCTATCTCTTTCCGTTTTTGTGATAGGAATGCTAACTCCGCAGTTTTCCACCAGGTGGCGCCGTAAGCGATTTCATTCAGTAGCGCATGGCTACTTTACTATATCTAGACACCACTTTTATGAATATTCCAGCAGCCGTTCCGAAGTTAAGAGGGTGGCAAGGGACTTTAGTGGGCATACTGTATATGTGCAATGAGATTTATTTTTACAAATGCTTGTCCTAAGAAAATATTTTAATCATTTTAATTTTCTGTAATGTCGTTATTTTAAACTGACTGTTCTTATAAATAATTTATAAATTTGTTTAAACTATTGTTATTTCTTAAAAAAAAAAAAAAAAACTCTTAACAGAATTAAGAGACCAAGCAGATAAATAACTTTTAAAAATATTAAATTTAACTCATTTTATTTGCATACAACTTTTTATTGTATTAACATAAATATATTATATTCTTCTTTTCTATAACATTTTATGAGAAATATTTGATTTTTATCACGAAATTCAGTTGAGAGAGTATTGTTTCTTTTATAAATTTAATTTACTCATGCTGCGATTTTATTTCATTCGATAACAGAATTTATTTCGATCTGGCTTCGGTAGATTTATTTTTATCGTATTCTATACTGACGATTTATGAAAATTTCTTAGTACTAAGCATAATCCTTTTACTTTGGAAGATATATATTCTTGTTTTGTAGAAATTGAGAAATGTGTATACGTTACCAACTTTTTTCCAAACGGCTGTATTGAATTTCCATTTGTAACACTTTCCAATATAGTTGAAATGGTTGATGAATTCGATTTTTCTGTCCACCTGTCTGTCTGTGCGCGCTCTAACTGGCGTAAATACAGTCGGATTGCTATCTAATTGATATATATATGTTATTGGGGTTGACCATAGTATTTCGATATTGAAAATGAAGTCTGTAGCATTTCTGGTTAGATTACAGGGGCAATCAAACGTATTCCGATACATTACCAGGGTGGCTAGTGATCATGAAGGAATACAGTAAAATAAAGTGACAAACACCAGTATATTCTTATGGAAAAATCCATCTTCATTATTTGATCGATTAAAAAGTCAAATTGATCAAATTAGTCCAGGGGAAATGTACCAAAAAAAAGGCGTTACCTTACAAAAGGTCGGGTAGAAGATTTTATTTTTTTGACTTGTATATAATAAGGCGAGCATGGAAAAACCAAATTATCCAACAAAATTTCTTAAGGGAGAATTTTCTGTGGCCAAAAAACACCAAAATTTTGGGACTTTTATTGTTGTTTTATAAATATCTAGAGACCCGTTGTCGTAGCGTATTATTTGTTAAATACAATGTTAAAGAGGACAAAATTCTCTACAACTTTCATATTTACAACTTTTTTATACGCTCAATAGCAAGCGCAGTACGATATTTCAAAAATAAGACAATTTTTTCAATGTCCTTAAAAACCGTGAAAAACGTAGTTTTGTCCCGACGCGCGACGATTCAAATGTTCCCCACAGATGTAATGATGTATGTCAACTTCTACAGATTGACAGCAGAAAATTATCTATTATTTGCACACCCTCTTCTTCATTTTTATCACAACAGACATATTTTAAATTCAATAAATCTATATAATTTAGTAAGTAGGGGAGAGTGTAGATGACTAAGACAATTTTCATATTTAGACAATAACTTTAAGCATATACAATTGTTAATTTTAAAGTATTGTTTAAAATAATATTTCAGTATTTAGTAACGTATTGGCACGACAGTTTCAATAAAAAAAAAATCTTGTTTAATTTTAATAATTATTTTTATAATGCGTGCATCTGTTCATTTTATTCCATAAACATTTTATTCTATAGTACAATGGTATATTTTATTTACCGATTATTGATGACATATGTTTTAATGTTTTACTGTTTTAAGTATATCAAACATTGGATTGTAGTTCTATATAAAAGGAAAACGTAGTTTTGTCCCGATGATTCAAATTTTCTCCAAGAATTTAATCATGGATGTCATTTTCTACATATTGATAGCAGTAAATTATCTGTTATTTGCACCCCCCTCCCCTATTCTTAAATGCAGTACGGCTTTTTAAAAATGAGGCTATTTTTCCAACTTACATACCCGCTCTGTTATACAGATAGTCCAGGCATTAGGGGATAAAAAAGAGCAAATAAAGGAAAGTTTTGGTGTAGTTTTTTTGGGGGGGTTCCGTTATGTTTTTTGGGTCGCTGAACACGAATCCGAGGTTTTCCAACAAAATATTTTTCGGGAAATATGTTTTTTTTACAAAAAACGTGTAAAAAAAAGGACTTTTTTCCGTTTTTCAAAATAATTTTAAAATTGTGCATTTTACGTGAAAGTCGGCAGTATATGAATTAAAGAAAATAAAATTTCCTATATTTTATGTAATGAAAGTTTTTTTCTCTGATCAATGGTTTAGCCGTGAGAGTGCCGCAAAAAAGGGTGTTAAAAACAAAAAACTGTAAAAAAACGGGAATTACGGTAGTGTATGTCGATGTAACATAAAACTAACCATTTTACGCAAGCGGTAACCATTAATGATACTAAAGATTATATGTTTGACTGTATTTTATGCATTTGAGGTAGAGGAAAAGTGCGGATCCTGCGCCAGGGGAAGGTGGGAGCAGTGGAGCTGTTCCACCTTCTCTCATGAGTCGAAGGTGCTCCTCCGCTGGAGTGCTCATACTGTAAAATTGGGAGGTGTGAAAGACAAAAAACTGTAAAAAACGGGAATTACGACTCTGTATGTCGATGTAACATGTATTCACGATATTGAAAAAAACCAATATTTTTCGGCACTTTTTTCGATTTTTCTTAAAAAACTCAAGTTTAGTGCATTTTACAGAATAAAGCACTTTACCATTTTGTAGAGCATAAAATTCTCTACAACATGCCGTATTCAGGTTTGCAAATTGTCCAAATAGGGGGTAAGATACGGAACCGGGAAAATAGGGTAAAATTTGCAAAAATCCACTAAAGACATTAGTTTTTGCTTAATAAACTACTTATAATGCGTTTTACAAACAAAAGCACTTTCACCGTTTTGTAGAGCATAAAATTCTCTACAACATGCAGCATTCATATTTGTAAATTGTCCAAATAGGGGGTAAGCTACGGAGCCAGGAAAATAGTGTTAAATTTGGAAAAAAATGTAAAAATCCACAAATGACGTACGTTTTTGCTTAATAATCTACTTTTAGTACGTTTTAGAGACAAAAGCACTTTCACCATTTTGTAGAACATAAAATTCTCTACAACATGCAGTGTTCATGTTTGTAAATTGTCCAAATAGGGGGTAAGATACGGATCCGGGAAAATAGGGTAAAATTTGCAAAAATCCACTAAAGACATTAGTTTTTGCTTAATAACCTACTTATAATGCGTTTTACAAACAAAAGCACTTTCACCATTTTGTAGAGCATAAAATTCTCTACAACATGCAGTATTCATATTTGTAAATTGTCCAAATAGGGGGTAAGCTACGGAGCCAGGAAAATAGTGTTAAATTTGGAAAAAATGTAAAAATCCACAAATGACGTACGTTTTTGCTTAATAATCTACTTTTAGTACGTTTTAGAGACAAAAGCACTTTCACCATTTTGTAGAACATAAAATTCTCTACAACATGCAGTGTTCATGTTTGTAAATTGTCCAAATAGGGGGTAAGATACGGAGCCGGGAAAATAGGGTAAAATTTGCAAAAAATGCAAAAATCCACTAAAGACGTTAGTTTTTGCTTAATAACCTACTTTTAGTGCATTTTAGAGACAAAAGCACTTTTACCATTTTGTAGAGCATAAAATTCTCTACAACATGCAGTATTCTTGTTTGTAAATTGTCCAAATAGGGGGTAAGCTACGGAGCCAGGAAAATAGTGTTAAATTTGGAAAAAATGTAAAAATCCACAAATGACGTAAGTTTTTGCTTAATAATCTACTTTTAGTACGTTTTAGAGACAAAAGCACTTTCACCATTTTGTAGAACATAAAATTCTCTACAACATGCAGTGTTCATGTTTGTAAATTGTCCAAATAGGGGGTAAGATATGGAGCCGAGAAATAGGGTTAAATTTGGAAAAAAATGTAAAAATCCACAAATGACGTTAGTTTTTGCTATAACTTACCCCCTATTTGGACAATTTACAAACGTGAATACTGCATGTTGTAGAGAATTTTATGCTCTACAAAATGTTGAAAGTGCTTTTGTCTCTAAAACGCACTAAAAGTAGGTTATTAAGCAAAAACTAACGTCATTTGTGGATTTTTACATTTTTTCCAAATTTAACCCTTTTTTTCCGGCTCCATATCTTACCCCCTATTTAGACAATTTAGAAATATGAATACTGCATGTTGTAGAGAATTTTCTGTTCTACAAAATGGTAAAAGTGCTTTTGTCTCTAAAACGCACTAAAAGTAGGTTATTAAGCAAAAACTAACGTCATTTGTGAATTTTTACGTTTTTTCCAAATTTTACCCTATTTTCCTGGCTCCGTATCTTACCCCGTATTTGGACAATTTACAAACCTGAATACTGCATGTTGCAGAGAATTTTATGCTCTACAAAATGGTAACTCTGCTTTTGTATGTAAAATGCACTAAAATTGAGTTATTTAAGAAATATCGAAAAAAGTGCCGAAAAATATTGGTTTTTCCAATATTGTAAAAAACGCACAAGGTCTAGAAGGTCGAAAACTTGGTTTTTTATTAGAGGGTCAACCTTTACAACATACCCAAAAATCAGAACTACCCGAATTTTTGTAAGGTAAAATGCTATTTCTACTGGACTACAATGTTACCGCCTCTTACAATACGAGCTCTCCGGAGAAGTAGCAACTTTGACTCATGAGAGTAGCTGGATCTGCCCCACTGCTCCCACCTTCCCCTGGTGTCGGATCCGCACTTTTCCTCTACCTCAAATGCATAAAATATAGTCAAACATATAATCTTTAGTAACATTAATAGTTAACATTTGCGTAAAAGGATTAGTTTCTATGTTACATTGACATACAGTACCGTAATTCCCGTTTTTTTACAGTTTTTTGTTTTTTCCACCCATTTTTGAGGCACTCTCACGGCTAAACTATTGATCAGAGAAAAAAACTTTCAATACATAAAATGTAAGAAATTTTATTTTCTTTAATTCATATATTGCCGACTTTCACGTAAAATGTATAATTTTGGAATTATTTTGAAAAAACGGAAAAAGTCCGTTTTTTACACGTTTTTTCTAAAAAAAACATATTTCCCGAAAAAAATTTTGTTGGAAAACTTCGGATTCGTGTTCAGCGACCCAAAAAACATAAAGGGACCGCACAAAAAAAACTACACCAAAACTTTCCTTTATTTTCTGCCAAATGCCTGGACTAAGAGTGGTTATGAGGAAGAGGGGACGGGGGACAAATAACTGCCAGGAAAAAAAGAAAAGATACATCTAGAGCAGGGATTGGTAAAAACTATGGTACGCGTACCAGTACTGGTACAGGAAGCTCTGGCTACTGGTACGCAGAAATCCGATACTGGTACGTGGAATAAAATACAGAAAGCAGCATATCATATGATACACCCTGGCACTGTATCTCACGATAGAGGAAAGAACTGTACTTATTCAGCTCTCCTGTGATGGATTACTGGAGTCCACATTCAAAAGGATGAACGTCACAGATTTTTTATTGGCGAGAATATGAGAGTACCGTTTGTGTGTGATATCGTCTAAGTCTGCTTGTGTTTAGCACAACATATATCTGTGAATGTGCTCCCCCTCCCCCTTCGTTACATCAAAAACAAACACACGAATAAAGTAAACTTCGAATGTGACTGTCCACCCTTTTCATTAACGATAGAAGCAAATTAGCCTACTGTAACAGTACATGAATCAGTGTGCGCCAATATGTCATTAAGTATTGTGCCTTTTTTCCTATACCAAAACATTTTTTTTTATTGTATGCATTGTTAAAATTTAATGGTGATACTCTTTTTACTTGAATGTTATTACAAAGCAGCCAATCTTAGTACCAATTTAGTTATGTAATTATTCATTTTTAAATACAATAAAACCTGCTATGACGGAAACAGGAAAGACCGAAGATATATTTCGTTTTAGGCAGGTTCCTTTTTATAGGGTTTTCTATATTAGCTTTACGTTTTTTATCTGGTGGTACGCGGAAGTATGAACTTCGATTTAGTGGTACGTGGGTCTAAAAGTTTGGGAACCCCTGCTCTAGAAGAACCATGATCCTTGATATATCTTCTATCCAGGAAACTGAACGCTAATAATGCTACAATAGTCCCATCAAAGAGACAAAAATATTGTTAAATATCCCGTAGAAATTATCATTATTAAAATACATTTTTTCATTTAGCGTACCTTACTTTATTGTGTAAGGAAAATGGACTTGAATGAGATAGGGGATGAAATGTATAACAACAAAAATGTTTATATGGTCTACAATCATAAATAACTCGGTATTTCATTTGATAGATGGTAGCACTGAGATAATTCAACAGATATAGTTTCAAAACAGTACATATTACGGAATATAAGAATATTCCACAAAGTGTATTTTTCAACAACAAGTTCTTCTGTTTGAGCTTTAAAGAATTTAATAGATAAAATCTTAAAATTTTATATATTTTTGCACGCTAAAATGTTATAATTTCTTGTCATAATATATAATAAAACTGGGAAAATATTGACAATATTTACTAAAACTAATATTTTGAAAATTTTTATGAAAATAGTTATCTCAAATATTTTATTGATAGAATTTTTAAATTTTACAAGAGATATAAATGCATAATATTTGTTAATGAAATAATATGTTGTCATTTTTATTGTAGATATTTTATAAGGTAAAAATATTTGTTACATAAGATATATTTATTTTTTGAGTCCCTCCTTTTATATAGAACTACAATCCAATGTTTGATATACTTAAAATAGTAAAACATTAAAACATATGTCATCAATAATCGGTAAATAAAATATACCATTGTACTATAGAATAAAATGTTTATGGAATAAAATGAACATATGCATGCATTATAAAAATAATTATTAAAATTAAACAAGATTTTTTTTTTATTGAAACTGTCGTGCTAATAAGTTACTAAATACTGAAGTATTATTTTAAACAATACTTTAAAATTAACAATTGTATATACTTAAAGTTATTGTCTAAATATGAAAATTGTCTAAGTCATCTACACTCTCCCCTACTTACTAAATTATATAGATTTATTGAATTTAAAATATGTCTGTTGTGATAAAAATGAAGAAGAGGGTGTGCAAATAATAGATAATTTTCTGCTGTCAATCTGTAGAAGTTGACATACATCATTACATCTGTGGGGAACATTTGAATCGTCGCGCGTCGGGACAAAACTACGTTTTTCACGGTTTTTAAGGACATTGAAAAAATTGTCTTATTTTTGAAATATCGTACTGCGTTTGCTATTGAGCGTATAAAAAAGTTGTAAATATGAAAGTTGTAGAGAATTTTGTCCTCTTTAACATTGTAATTAACAAATAATACGCTACGACAACGGGTCTCTAGATATTTTAAAAACAACAATAAAAGTCCCAAAATTTTGGTGTTTTTTGGCCGCAGAAAATTCTCCCTTAAGAAATTTTGTTGGATAATTCGGTTTTTCCATGCTGGCCTTATTATATACAAGTCAAAAAAATAAAATCTTCTACCCGACCTTTTGCAAGGTAACATGTACATTTCCCCTGGACTAAATAATCAAAATGAATTTTTCCATAAGAATATACTGGTGTTTCTCACTTTTTTTACTGTATTTTTCCTTGAATTTCTAACCAGGTTAATTACGGTTAGTGGTGAAAAATCGTTTTCAGTGCATTTTTAATCATGTTGCACTATTTCAATCATAACGAAATTGATATGCGTCACTGAGGCAGACGACAGCATATTTTCTATAGAATATGGAGTAAGCAGCAATTATAATATGTTTACAGGGACATTCAAAAGTACTCTGTTACATTACGGTCAATGGGGAAAAATTGTTTGCAGTACATTTTAATGATGTTACACTGTTTAAAACATAAGGAAATTTATATGCATTACTGAGGATAGTAGCGTGATTTTTTATAGAGTATAGAATAAGTAGAATTTATAGTTCGTTTACAGGAACGCACAAATTTATTTCATTCATTAATGTCTATGGGGGAAAATCGTTTACAGTGTATTTTAATGAAATTGATAAACATTAATGAGGTGCACTGGAGCATGTTTTCTGTAGATTTATTGAGTACGTAGAATATTTCATTTATTTACAGAGACACTCAAAAGATTTCGGTTACAGAACTGACTATAAACCATAACTGCTGGATTTAAGTTTTAAGCTGTGACATGCATTTAAAATTTGTATTTTTAGAGTATTATGATGTGTGTATTTCATACACACGGTTGCACGATATAGAATTCGCACAGATGGACAGCAATTCGCTATGGGCAGCAATTCCCGAATAGCAATTTTTTCTGCGTTGTTGTTGTTTTTTAATATTTATTTAGATATCTCATTTCATTGTATAAACAAAAATGACATTTCTTAACAACATTCCGCTAGTGTTGGAAAGTATTTCATAATAGATGCCGTGGTGCTTAAATTTTATTTCTTGCTATTATTAAATATAAGTTATGCCATTGAATTTCCACATTTTTTGTTTTTTTAGCAGTAATCATCTAGCTATTTAGTCGTAAAAATTATAATCATATCCCACCATAAAAGTATTTATAAAAGTAAACAAGAAAGAAAAATCATGCTAAGAAAAATCATGCTTTATGCATAGATTACGAAACATTTTCCAACACTAGCAGAATATTATTAAGAATTTTTTTTTTTTTTTTTTTTTTTTTTTTTGTACAATGACATCTATCCTAATCCGCTCTATAACTGAATACTTTTTTGTGTATCTATAAATGAAGATACATGCTACGCAATCCTTAATCTATAGAAAACAGGTGGTAAAGCTTTAGCAGGGTTAGTAAGCTTTTTTAAATTTCATTATGTTTGAAGTATCATATCATGAATAGAATGCATACCAAATGTTTTTTCTCTATAGACCATAATGTAACGGAAAAAAATTGAATGTTAAAGAACTACATTTTAAAAGTTTAACCTAACCAATATTTTAAAATTAGATCAATGAAATAAGCATAATACATGTGTGATGCAGTCACATATTTTATTTCTTTTTTCATTTTAAAATGTTTCAAATTTAATATCTCCACATTTAAACTGTATTTTTTTAAAAATCATTTAATTTTTATTTCTTTATTGAGTGCGACTTCCTAAATTTCTAATAAATAAAACCTAATAATACGGCATAATTCATGTATTACTTTAAAATATTTCTTTTCTAGTTTCCCTTTTTTTCCGTTACAGTTATCTAAAGTGTTAAAAACAATTAAATTTTATACTTCTCCTTTGATATTCATTTTATTTCGGTTGTCTTATTTTATTTAAATAAAAACGGTATTTTGGGAAATAGCACTGCTGTATTGTTAGACTAGGCGGCTCCTATAGGGTTGTTGTATTGGCATGTTCGTTTCGCCACAGGCGATATTTGTTTTCACTTTCTGCGCACTCAATTTTAATTTTCCCTTTATTTTTTATCTAACGTAAGTAGTCCAAGTAAGTTTAGTTGGGAATCTTTTTTTTTTTTTTTTTTTTTTTTTTTTTTTTGCCAGTATTTGTGTTGGCAATATTGTTTTGATAAAAAAATCTGTCAGTTGTGTAACTGTTGCTGTGGCCAGAGGACGCACGCTCCTGTTAGCGTGGATTGAATGAAAAGTAACTATTTCATGTTTTTTTGCTGCTAATGCTATGGCTCGTAACTCATTTCTGTTCCATTACTCCAAGATTGCCTGAAAAATAAAGATTTAGTCAAGTATAAAATGGAATTAGTAATTCATCTTTTAAAAACGACCTTTTCTGCCAGTTAAAAAAAATGCTTTCGAACCTGTGTTTGTTTTCCAATATGCGAAAATGGCCCATTGTGATGCTTGAGCACCATCACAACATGATAATATTAAATTGTTATTATCAAAGGAATTTGTAAAGTGATTTATTGAGTCATATAGGAATTTTGTGAAAAATTTTAAAACAAATAAATATTAGATGAAAAAATAGTGAAATTTAATGGCGCATAGATAACTTCCAGCTTTTTTAGTAATCATCAGAACATAATCTTCAGATAAATAAAAACCCATTAAATAATATGTGATATATTGTTATGGAACTGTTATTGAAATTGAAACGTTTAGATTTTTTTATTAATTTATTTAATGTAAATTGGTTCTAGCTCAGACGAAAGGAAGAATAACTCATTCGTAAAAGTTCAATAGAGTGTCAATGTGTCAGATGCTTTTCAGTGGCATTTTTGTAGTAAAAACTTTTTATCGTGGCACATCTTGCAAGGGGATTAAAACGTCATTATATGTTTTTAACCCGGTAGGACGCGCGCATTTTTTAATAAAATTTTCTAAAATAGTTAAAAAGTGTGTATGGTTTCGGATTGTTTGTCTGTGTATCAACCGTCCGTTTTCCAATTCTCGTAAAAATACTCAGATTGAAAAGTAGTTGATATATATTATTGTTATATATTATAGATCTAATAAACAGCAGCACAGAGGTATTTGCATTTACAACTGAGGACGCTCCGGATCGGAGACGAAAAAATTATTGTGCAGTGATATTTTTCATGAAAACTTTTGGCCATTTTATAATGACTATCTGTATAATGTCTGGTTATAAAAAATGGTAATATATACAGAAGAATCTCTGAAACACTGATATTAACTCATTTTAAGTTATAAATATATCTTTATATTATAATATTGAGGTTTAATATCGTATGTCCGCTATTAAAAATGGAATGTGTAGCATTTATCCCGCTATAATCCCGCTATATTTTGGACTATGGGGGAAAATCATTTGCAGTGGGTTTTTTTAAATGCTGTTATATTATTTCAAGCACAATGAAATTGATATGAATTTTTGAACTGCACTAAAACATGTTTTCTATAAAATATGAAATGCAAAGAATTTATCATTTATTTAAGGGTTACAAAATAATTCGGTATTCTGGAAATGCTGGAAAGTGCGTGACGTGCGGTTGCATGGTGTACCCTGGCTAGCACAGCGATAAGACAAAAAACAAGTTAAAATCAACTTTTATTTAATGGCCCAAGAAGAGGGATGGTGGGTGAGCCTCCTTTACGAATATTTGAACTCTGAATAAACACTCTTAGTTGAATACAGTAAAATCTCGTTACAACGAATCTCAGGAGACCGCTGATTAATTTCGCTATAATGAACTATTCGTTAAAGTGAAAATATTTTTATACTGAAATAGAATAATATGACTCTTTTTACATTCCAAATTATATTCGTTAAATTGAAAAATTCGTTAAATCGAGGTTCGTTGTAACGACATTCTACTGTAATCCCATTTAAGCGATGCGCGTACTAGCTATAATATATATCACTTGAATAAGTCCATTAAATGAAGCTTTAACTTACATACAGACTAGGACTGGCTTTATTACTTCAGAACTCCTTCCGCAGCGATGCGCTGCCTACCCACTCTTCCTACACGAACTGTCAACCAGCTAAGATAAGGTAGCCCGAGACCACAAAAAATACTTTATTGAACTTAACATTTAATTTCTCTTACCAACCCCAGATCTCAGCTTTAAGCAAACATCAGAACAGGTATTCTACTTCATTTTGGCATCAAAGGAAGTCTGGCTTTCCCTGGGGTCAAGATGCGACCAAATTCAACGACCAACACACTCTCGCTTGCTTAATGACATTGCTAACTGACCAGAGAAGCCAAAATTTGCACAAAACAGCTGCAAAACGCAGAAAGCTCACAAATTCCAAAGAACACATGTATTTGTCGAAAATTAAAGTAAAATATAGCATAGATGTCGCTGCACGTACACAGATATTATTTTCACAATACGATCTCAATCGAAACAAACGGCTGTCTTTATGAGGAGTCGCCAATCCAGTACAAGTGTTTCATAATCTGTACCTGACACATGATTTTTCATTCTTGTTTTTTTTTTCTTACACGGAGGCACGTCTCGGGTCTTTCAAGACCAAGACATATTTTCTTCACAAAGTATGCAGGTAATTACGCATTTTTACCGAAATATTGCGCACTAGAGATCGCAGACTTTGCCTCGTATCTTTTTACCTTATTTAGTAATTCCATTACTGCCAAGATAATAATAAGGAAATTTGCAAATGTCCGACTCGTTACTTGAATCCAATTCCTTTTAAAAATTCTTCAACAACTGTTTCTTAATCTTAGCAATGGAGTGATTCTTCATCAGTTCATACTTCAGTTGATAGTGTATAATCACTTCACTTCATCTTTATGATTGAAAATAAGATGATTTTTAAAAATATATAATATATCTATATTATAAAGGACTTTAATATTATGTGTCTGTGTGTAAAGCGGGCAAAACCTGACGATTACATTTCGCTTTTATTGCAATTCTGTAGACTTCTAAATATCGCACAATTTCAATTTAAACACCATCGAATAGAAAAATAAGTACTTTTAAATACAATTTATGTGAAAACTGTGTTGTAATTTATTCATATTTTACGGTCTTTAAAATAATTTTCAAGCATGATTAAAAAAAAAAAAAAATCTATCTCTATCGCGTGTAGACGATTACGAAAGATATATCTGTTTGCACTTAAATTAATATAAATAGTTCAGCATTTGTTTCTGGCTTATATACCTTAAAGAAATTAAAACTTTATCAATAAATCTAATATATAAAAATGAAAATTTGTCTTTCTGCACTTCTATACAAATCAACAGTTTGAAAGCCAGAATTGTGCGAAACGTTACATTAGGTGTATTAAAACACAGCCGAGACAACTAAAATAATTCGGAATCGAAATAAAGTATAGTTAATTTTTAATTAATAAAAAACCAAAACTCTAACAGCCTTTTTCTATCAAATTTAAACTCTTTTCGTTATAGCAGTTGCCAACAATTAAAAATCCACAGTAAAATTATTTCTACAATAATTAATTTTCTATTGAAATATTTCCACGTGAAAAATCTAAATGAAATAAAAAGTTTCAACAATTGAAAAACGAGAACGAAAAATCATGCTTCAAGCATAGATTATGTAGCACTTTCCAACGCTTCCAAAATAATTTTACAAAACATACCGTTTAATAAGCTAAAAGATAACATCTAAGTAAACAATTTGGAAAACGCATAAAATATTTAAAAACATAATTTCAGGAATTTCCAACAGATACAATATTCAGAAAAATATCCGAATACTTTTATTCAGCCCTGTATAGGATCTATAGATTTGTATATATACTACATAGGATGCTAAATTTTAGTTTAGTTAGGAAACGCGTAGCACAGATTAAAATTATCCTTCTGGAGATTCTGTCAGTAAACGGAAATGTGTTCGCGAACTTTTGTGCTGCCCTGTATAGGATCTACAGAACTTATACACACCACATAACAGACCAAAAGCGAGTTAAAATTAAAATCGCGTTCAGTAATTTAAAACGCACTTCCAGGAACTATTGTTAACAGATAGTAGAGAATTCTTTTGTGTGTCCCTGTAAATGAACGATGACTGCTATACACACACTATTCTGTAGTAAGCCTCTTGTAATGCACCTTAGTAATATATATAAATTTTAATGCGTTTAATATAGTGAAACATTATTTAAATAAACCGCAGACGATTTTTCTCCATAGACGTAATGTAACGGAATTCTTTTGACTGTCCCTGTAAAGTAACTGTAAGTGCTATGCACACCCTATTCCATATTAAGCTTCTTCTAATGCATCTTATTGATATATATAAATTTCAATGCGTTTACAATAGTGAAACATTATTTAAATAAACCGCAAATGATTTTTCCCCATAGACCGCAATGTAATGGAATTCTTTTGAGTGTCCCTGTAAAAAAACTATCAGTGCTACACACTTCCGTTACAGTAGGGAACATGCTATAGATAAAGACAATAACATATAAAAATTGCAGAGCAATCCGAGCATATTTACGGGAGTTAGGGCACGGACAGACGGCAGACAAACCGAAGTCATAAGCACTTTTCAACTAGGTTGGAAAGTGCTAAAAAAAGGATTAATATGATGTCATATTGGTAATATCATGAAAATTTTCAAAGTTTTCTCTATAATCCAAGGAGTATGAGTATGTGAAAGTACAGAAGTCAGGTTAATATGATGCATTGGCGAATTAAAAATAAAATTAATATGACGTCATATTGAAAGTTTAACGGACTTTTTATAATGTTTGAGAATCATACAAAGAGACTATCAATATGAGTAATAGAGAAAGCAAGTAGATGTGACGTCAGCAGATGAATGTAATGCCATATGAGTATGAGGAACGCATTGAACCATGATAAAAACACGATTATTGAAATAATGGCATATTTTAACATTTTGAAGGTCTCTGCACAACATGTTAAATTTTGAAATTGATTTTTCTGCACAAATATTCTTAAAATCCCGGACAACGCTGAGTACTTCAGCTAGTAAATTATATAATATAATATAAATGAAACAAAAATGTAAGATATGTAACCGAACAATGCGCTTAAACCACTGAGATTATCAGGATCAAATAGGCTGGTGTAAATAGCAATCAATCCTTGGCCATTTCTTCGGCTGTTATCTCCTGGCACCAGGCCAATACGGAAGTGTGGCTTTTAATAACTTTCAAATTTATCTGGATACATAATTGCTATCCATATACTTAAAGCTAACCTGCTTTTTAGTTTTTCGTGCAAAAATGCCTTTTATAGGCATGCGCGAGCATTCAGCTAATCAGCTAGAGGCTTTTACTATCTTCAGACGCGATATTTCAGCCAATGAGGTGAAGGCTTTTTCCTCTCTCTAGAAGCGTATGTGGATTACTACGACTCCATTTGGTTGTTCGGTTGTTGAAACTTTATGGATTTCTTTTATTAAGGTATTTTTTCATTTTACCGTATTTATTTTCTTTTTAAGTCGTATGTATTTTATTACTTTGAATTTTTTATAACTAACCCCTTTTTTTGAGAGAGAGAGAGAGATTTCGTGGCACGAAATTCCGCGAATCGTTTCCGATGTAAACAAGTGTAAAATTTCAGTTTTTTAAACTTAATATGTAATTCTGTGTGATATGATTAAATTCAGGTTTTCTCAGCGACGATCACAGTATTTTTACCAAAAAATTTTTGTATTAATCAAGCTTTTTTGGTTATTAAGCATAGCTAAACACGAAAGAAAACTTTGTTATTTTAAGATTTTGATGTGAATTATTTGCGTACATTTATAAGGCGAGTTTCACTGAATAATTCAAGAAAAAAAAATCTCATCATTATACATATTTAGTTACGCATTATTAATTATTTACTTGGCCTTTACTTTTAATATTTCAAACTTACAGCTGAATGTAACTATTAAAACATTTGAAATACTGTATTCGTAAAATGAAATTTCAGCTTAAACACTCGACAATTACTTTTACTTATGCATTAATTATTTACTTGGCCTTTAATTTTAATATTTCAAACTTACAGCTGAATGTAACTATTAAAACATTTGAAATACTGTATTCGTAAAATGAAATTAGCTTAAACACTCGACAATTACTTTTAGTTATGCATTATTAATTATTTACTTGGCCTTTACTTTTAATATTTCAAACTTACAGTTGAATGTAACTATTAAAACATTTGAAATACTGTATTCGTAAAATGAAATTTCAGCTTAAACACTCGACAATTACTTTTAGTTATGCATTATTAATTATTTACTTGGCCTTTACTTTTAATATTTCAAACTTACAGCTGAATGTAATTATTAAAACATTTGAAATACTGTTTTCGTAAAATGAAATTTCAGCTTAAACACTCGACAATTACTTTTAGGTTAAATTCAGGTTTTCTCAGTGACGATCACAGTATTTTTACCAAATAATTAAAAGTACTACATGCATGCATCTATCTATCTATCTATCTATCTATATTAGAAATTGTGCAGGTTTCTGGTCACTGTTTTGTTTACATATTTTAAACAAAAATTTCAATTTAATAATGCACTGAAAATTATAATGAATGCTTACAATTAAACACAACAACACAAAACAAAAAATTTCACAAAAACACATTATTTCCCCGATATTTTCCCACAACTAATCAATAAATTTCATGATATTTTATTGCGATTTTAAACCATGAACTTTAGTACTTTTCTGTTATACGGACACTATGCCAAAATGTATGTATGTATGTAAATATATGTATGTATGTTTGGCGACAATGGTGTACGTATAACGGAAAAGTGCCTGAATTATTATTTTTATATATATATATAAAATATGAACATAATTGGCGACACAGCAAGTTTTCTGGATTTCTCCCTGGCTCTCTAACCACATTGTTAACAAAACAAAAAATTCACGAAAAACACATTATTTCCCCGATATTTTCCCACAACTAATCAATAAATTTCATGATATTTTATTGTGATTTTAAACCATGAACTTTAGTACTTTTCTGTTATACGGACACTATGCCAAAATGTATGTATGTATGTATGTTTGGCGACAATGGTGTCCGTATAACGGAAAAGTGCCTGAATTATTATTTTTTTATATATATATAAAATATAAACATAATTGGCGACACAGCAAGTTTTCTGGATGTGAAAGGCGGAGATGAATTTCATTCATTCAATGACCTTTTTAAAAGTTTCAAGTTTGGATTGAGTGCACATGAACATAGAAACCGATACCTATTTCTATGTTTATGATTGAGTTATTTGGATATCTTTTCGTATAGCACAGAAAATCATTTCTCCCGCTTTCGTAATACAGATAAATTCTGGTGTATTTTTTTTTCTTCTTTTTATATCATAAGTACTTTTCTACTTTAAATTTTTTTAACCTAATAGTAATTGTCGCGTTTCTAAGCTGAAATTTCATTTTTCGAATGCAGTATTTCAAATGTTTTAATAATTACATTCAGCTGTAAGTTTGAAATATTTAAAATATTAAAAGTAAAGGTCAAGTAAATAATTAATAATGCATAACTAAATATGTATAATGATCAGAATGACATATTAAAATGTGTACAGAATGACATGAAAATTTTAAAAAACTGAAATTTTGCACTTGCAACTTAATTGTAAATTTCATTGTTTACATTGGAAACGATTTGTGGATTTTAAGAATTTGCGGAACTTCGTGTCACCAAATTACTAAATCTCTCTCTCTCACTCTCCAAAAAAAAAAGGGTTAGTTTAAAAAAATTCAAAGTAGCAAAATACATACAACACAAAAATAAAATAAATACGGTAAAATGAAAAAATTACTTTAATAATAGAAATCCATAAATTTTCAACGACGACATCAAACGAATGCGACAGATCGACGAACATTGTGTTTTTTAAGCGACTGATCGACGAACCTTGCGTTTTTTGGGGACATATCGACGAAGTTTGCGTTTATTCCACAATCGATCGACGAAATTTTTCTTTTTTCCCTGACTGATCGACGAACTTTGCATTTATTCTGCAATCGATCGATGAAATTTGCTTTTTTCCGCAACTGATCGACGAACTTTGCGTTTTTTCCGCGACAGATCAACGAACTTTGCGTTTTTTCTGCGACAGATAGACGAACATTGCGTTTTTTAAGCGACTGATCGACGAACCTTGCGTTTCTTGGGGACAGATCGACGAACTTTGTGTTTATTCTGCAATCGATCGACGAAATTTGCTTTTTTCCCCCGACTGATCGACAAACTTAGCGTTTTTTCCACGACAGATCGATGAACTTTGCGTCTTTTCCACGATCGATCGGTGAATCTCAATCAAGTAAAATCTAAAGTCAGAAATTTATTTAACAACCTAATTGTTAAGGGTCCCTAACACATTTAATGGAACTTGAAAAATACACTGCATATATAAAACTTAACTTTCTTCCCTTTTTTATAATAAAAATAAACATTTTACATAATCATTCTCAGTTGACTTAATTTTTTCAATGGTATTTTGTCATGTCTGCATTAATGTAATTCTTTAAATAACACGTAAAATAATAGTGGGGTTTAAAATTTTTTTTTCTCCCTCCCAAACATTACAACTCCCCTCCATTTAAAAATGTTGGTAGGGAGACTCCCGTCCTTGGAAAAATTGAATTTCAAGCCCTGCCTATAATATGTTTGTGTGTATTGAGGTTTGTATAGATGTTTGTGTGTGTGCTGTTTTTAATAAAGACAGTTTCATTTTTCACACGAACCTTTCAAAAAATTCACATTCTTTGCACAATCCTTTAACAAAATTCGCATTTTTTTTCGTGATTCTTTAATGAAATTCGCATTTTTTTCTGTATCTTTTTTTTGTCGAGATTCACAATTTTTTCAGCTATCCTATGACGTAATTCGTGTTTTTTTTTCAGCGATAATTTGACGAAATTTGTGTTTTTTCTGAGATTTTTTTTTTCACGAAATTTGCGTTATTTTCCACGATTCTTTTATGAAATTTGCGTTTTTCTGTGATCCTTAGACGAAATTTTCTTTTTTCGCAATGCTTTGATAATAATCACATTTTCTCTGCTGCCTTTTGATAAGATTCATGAATTTTCAGCAATCCTTCGATGAAATTCGCGTTTTTTCAGCAATCTTTGAAGAAATTCGCATTTTTCTCGCGATACTTTAATGAAATGTGCGTTTTCCAGCGATTTTTTGATAAAATACATTTTATTCCGCAATTTTTAGACGAAATTTGGCAAGAAAGCGCTATCTTTTGGTGGAATTTCCTGTTTTGCGATTCTTTGACAAAATTTGCTCATCTTTTGCGTAAATCACGTTTTTCTGTGGCCTTTTAACAAAATTCACGTTTTACATGATCCTTTGATGAAATTAGTGTTTTTCCAGTGATCATTTGACGAAATCTAGGATTTTTTTCCCCGCGAAGATTCATTATATGTTTTTAGTCTGCAGGTGCCCTAAAAAGTTTGTGACGCCAAACAAACAAATTTCATCCTAAAGAATTATTGTTTCGTTTCTGGAAATGAACGACTGTCAACTCATTGGCTGAATTATAAAGGGTGAAATGTGTAGGCACTGAGTATCATCTATACTATTAACAGAGTTTCCCCCAGGTTTAAAAAGGGGCAAGGTGCTGCTGGTGAGAAAAAGGGCACTTTTTTTATTCTTAAGGGCACTTTTTGGATTTTTGAGGGCACTTTTCAGAATCTTAAGGGCACTTTTTTAATTGTTAAAGCTTAAAGGTATTCTTTTGGTTTTTAAAGCCACTTTTGATATTTCAAAGTCAAAACACGCTTTTTAAGACAACATTGAGTCAGTTTTTATTATGAAACCAAATTTTTTAATGCAAAAAGGAGAAAGGGCACTTTTTTTACTGAGAGCAAGAAGGGTGCTAATTATTTTGCTGGAGGGGCCAAGAAGGGTGCTAATTATTTTGCTGGAGGGGGCAAGAAGGGTGCTAATTATTTTTATGAGGGGCAAGAAGGGTGCTATTTTGCAAACCAAAGGGCATGCAGGGTGCAGCACCCTTCTCAAACTGTCTGGGGGAAACACTGCTATTAATGTCGGTAAACGTCTGTCTGTGTGTGTGTTGTTGTGTCTGGCGTCTGTAAGCACAAAACTCTGCATGCAGACGATGGACATAAGTGCTTTTGGTATAAAAAAATTCGGAAGGGGAGTTTTTAAAATTCACAACATTTTGCGGGAGAAGAGGGGTGCGAACGAATTTAAAAAATGAGTCTGCATCAATAATTATGGCGGCGGGGGGAGTATGTTTTGCCCACACGGGGCGGAGACTTTTCTTTGCTGACACTCATATGATATATCGTTCGAAAGGCCTGCGACTGCCTTTTCATGTTATGCATCTGTGTGGTCCATCCCCCCCGTCAATTGGGGCACTTTTCTAAATTTTGCACATACCACTCATGTTATATATCGTTAAAAAGGTCTGTGACCGCTTAATCATATTATGCATCTCCGGTGTTCATCCCCCACTTTGCCCCCCCCAAGGGGGTACTTTTGTAAATTTTTCACAAACCCTTCATGTTACGTATTGTTGGAAAGGTCTTTGACTGCTTATTCATGTTATGCATCTCCGGGGTCCATCCCGCCATTTCCCCCCTTTTAAGGGGGGCACTTTTCTAAATTTTGTTGACACCCCTCATGTCATATATTGTTGGAAAGATCTGTGACCGCTTAATCATATGCATCTCCAATGTCCATCTCCCCAATTTGCCCCCCCCCCAAGGGGGCAATTTTCTAAATTTTGTTGACACCCCTCATGTCATATATTGTTGGAAAGGTCTGTGACCGCTTAATGATATTATGCATCTCCAATGTCCATCTCCCCAATTTGTCCCCCCCCCCTCCCCCAAGGGGGTACTTTTCTAAATTTTGCAGACAACCCTCATGTCATATATCGTTGGAAAGGTCTGTGACTGCTTAATCATATGCATATCTCCAATGTCCATCTCCCCACTTTGCCCCTCCCCCAAGGAGGTACTTTTCTAAATTTTGCAAACAACCCTCATGTCATATATTGTTGAAAAGGTCTGTGACCGCTTAATCATATTATGCATCTTTAATGTCCATCTCCCCAATTGCCCCCCCAAGGGGTCAATTTTCTAAATTTTGTTGACACCCCTCATGTCATATATTGTTGGAAAGGTCTGTGACTGCTTAATCATATTATGCATCTCCAATGTCCATCTCCCCACTTTGCCCTCCCCCTCCCCCAAGGGGGTACTTTTCTAAATTTTGCAGACAACCCTCATGTCATATATCGTTGGAAAGGTCTGTGACTGCTTAATCATATGCATATCTCTGATGTCCATCTCCCCACTTTGCCCCCCCCCAAAGAGGTACTTTTCTAAATTTTGCACACAACCCTCATGTTATATATCGTTGGAAAGGTCTGTGACCACTTAATCATATTATGCATGTACCGTGTCCATCCCCTACTTTACCCCCCCCCAAGGGGGTACTTTTTTAAATTTTGCACACACCCCTCATGTTACATATCGTTTGAAAGGTCTTTGACTGCTTATTCATGTTATGCATCTCCTTGGTCCATCCTGCCATTTCCCCCTCCCCAAGGGGGCACTTACCATTTACTTGCACAACAGCGCTAAATGTGACAAATGCAAGAAATTCCGCGAGTGCATGTGCCAGTGAAACTTAGCCAATTGCTGTTCTTCAACCTAGCTTTAATTCAAAGTGGGTTTTTTATTTATTTGAATTATTCTGCAAAAGTTTCAAACATTTTAAAGCAGCTATGAATTTTATTTTTATGGTACTATCAAGTTTTTTGCCGTCAAATTTTGACGGGTTCCATCTAGTTTTTCATATAAAAATAACGATTGGTATTCTTACTCTTGGCGGGGCTAGTTGAGCTTAGGCCGAAAGGTAGCCCTCTCCACCCCGTTTGACTTTTGACCTTGGTATTCTTAGTGGGCAATCTACAAAAATATATTAAAAGTAAAAAAAAAATATATTACAGTTTTAAATTTAGAAACAAAAATGGTTTTCCCTTATATTCTGTAAACGGGGAAGACCGGTTGTATACCCTAGTTCTAAATAAAAACAAAAGCACACGCACCAGGTCTAATAGACTTGAAAATGTTATTTTCACTCTTAATAAACGAAATTACAATCGGAAGTGCCTACATTGTAAAGAAAGACAAATGTTTCTTAATCTACAAAAATATAATATAACCACGGACGAAAGCATACAAAAACTTCCCCGAGTTACCCATGAATCCGAAAAAACGTTCTTTGTCTTTAGCAACCTCAGAAAACTGTATATTTTCGCGATTTAATAAAATATTTATAAAAATAGAATTTCTTTTGATGAAACTTATTTTCGGAAATGTAACCAAGTAGTCTTTTTTGTGTATTAATCTTTTTTCTCTGCATGGAATATAGATTTTTTGTATGCTATCAATTCTCAAGTAAACATTTTCATTTTCAATAATTATGTTTTACAGGCAAACATGGTAAATTAACAGAATTTAAAAAACATTAAATTAATATTAATTCGTTACTCTTGAATGTATAAATCCATTTACGCAGCTAAAAATGTTTAATTGAAAATTAATAAATTCGATTTTCGAAAATGTTTCCGCTTGTATTATATACTGTATTAATAAGTTTTCTCGCTACCCGGAATATAGTTTTTTGGATGCTACCAATTCTCAAGTAAACATTCTCATGTTCAATAAATATGTTTTACAGGCAAACATGGTAAATTAAAATAATTAACAAGAACATTAAATTAATATTATTTCGTTACTCTTTAATGTATAAATGTATGATTTGAAAAACGAAGGATTTTGTGAAACTTGTTGCATTGCCGTTACTTGTTTTGCCATTTAGTGACTCCCTAAGTGAACTGTGACTTATTTGATTGGCACATTAAACAGAAATGAAAATACATTCAGTGAAAATATGGGTATCTCCATTTTCAAAATTTTTCACTTACTCCACTGTCACTCAAAACTTCTCATATTTTCGAGATTTGAAGAATCATTTATTTAAAAAAAAATTTCTTTTGCTGCTACTGATTTTCAAAAGCGTTTCCGAGAACTTTTATAGTGTATTAATAAGTTTTCTCGTAACCCGGAATATAGGTTTTTCGGATGCTATCAGTTCTCAATTAAATATTTTCTGCTGCGTAACTAAATTTATACATGCAAGAGTAACAATATAATATTAGATTAAAGTTAACATTAATACTCTTAATTTATCAAGTCTGTCTGAAAAATATGTTTGTTGAACATAAAAATATTTACTTCTGAATAGATAGCATCCAGAATGGATGATTACAATATAAAAATCACTCGGAAATGTTTCCGAAAATCAATGGTAGCAAAATAAAAATTTTCTTTACAAAAACTCCCTTAAATTTCGAAAATATATAGGTTTCTGTTATTTCTGAAGATAAAGAACGCTTTTCTGAATCGCGGGAAACTTGGAAGAAGTTATTGTGTATTTTCGTTTGTTGTTATATTTTTATAAATTAAGAAACATTTGTCTGTTTTTACACTATATGATTAGATGCACTTGTAATTATATAAATACGTAGCACCTATAGTCTATAGTCGTCGTCTGGTCTGTCCGTCTGTCCGCATATAACAGCCAAAAAACTACTCGACCGAATGGTTTGAAATTTAATATATATAATCTTTGCAGAATTGTGTCGAATCATTTCACATTTTATGAAAATCTAATCAAAACTTATAAAGATATTAATAAAAGTTTTCTTCATTCTATTAAATCTTATCATACGTAATTAATCCATTGATATCCCATGATAGGTAATGATTCTAGGTTGCCATGCTGATTAATTCCTATTTAAGATAGAGTCATATCATTTCTGTATTACTGAATTTTAAATCTGAATTTGTATACTAAAATTGTTTAATTATAGCCATCGTATAATCTACCGACAGTTTTCTGGATACATGTTTCCGGAGAAATAGATATTAAATGGAAAAAGAGTCTAAATACGGATTTCAACTACAGAAATTTTCAAAGCTAGGATTGAGTTTCCCATTGAAATTTTCAGTAAATGTCAACAAAAGATAAAATATTGCCAACTTAAAATGTACTTATTTTATTACGGAAATTAATGATATCATAATAACAGATGATATAATTGATGTTTTCAGTGAAATAATAATGATGATTTTTTTACATTGTCTTGTATTGGATATTTTCTCATAGTATAATTTTAATGTAACAGAATTGTAATTAATTGTTTGTGAAAGTGTATTGAAACTTAATTTCATATAATATCTATATGAAAATCTACACATAAAATAAATTATGTATTCATACATTTTTGCATGAGAGTGCAACAGGAATTTCACTAAATAGTTATAAAACTAGTTATAGTACAAACGGACCTCAATTTTCACGTTTGACGTACAATTTGCAACTTGTTAGAAAGACGATATCCTTCACTGTTAAAAATTTGCAGCAAACTGTCCAGTCATTTGACCATTTTTATACAAAAGGGTTACATAACCGTAATTTAACTTTATTCTGACTATAAAATGCACTGTTAAAAATAAATCCGTAAATTCACGGTAAAACTACTGGCAGCGAAGTTGCCGGACTTTTTCCGTTCCGTTAGTAGATTTTCCGTTTTGAAAGATAAAAGAAGGAAAATTGCCGGTTGCAGAAGCGGTAAATTTCCGTTAACGCTCTCAGAAATCACGGAAATATTACGCGTAGAACTGACAGAAAAGGACATTTTCCGTTTTAGATAAACTCGGTTTAAAAAAATCGTTACACCTCACTTGGTGCTGCCGCTGTCGACTATTTACTATCTGATATACGTCAAGAACAGCTTCTGGTCGACATTGGGTTTTGAACCAGGGGAGATAGTACCTCGTGTACAGCGTCTTGCCGGTTTGACCAGTGGGCGCTTGCTAGAACAGCAGTTTGAAAGGATTATTTGGAAATCCTCAAAATGGCGGCTTAGAACAGACATAATTTGGGGTTTAGAAGCTTGGTAATTTTGAAGTTAATTGCGGGGAGATTTCGTTATGAGATGATGTTGATGTTTTAAAATTGTAATATTAATACAGGGTAAAAACATGAATTATATATATTCTTAATTTGATTGTTAGATGTAAAATATGAATATTATATTTGAATTAAATTCGATAAAAAAATGTTTGCTTGTTTAAGAAAAGCGATTTTTTTTTCAACTATTATATATATTTTAAATGTGTTCGCTTAGAATATATTTTCAGTGCGAGTTCTTTTTATTACTTTAAAAACTAAATTGCGAATAATTTTAAAGGAATGATCTTTTTATTTGAAAGCATTATTTTTGTGTTGCTTTTTTGAGTAAAATAGAGGTTTTTTTTCACTTAATTTAACTATTATATATTTTTTTTAATCTGCTTGTTTAGAATATATTTTAAGTGCGAATATTTTCTTATAACTTTAAAAAATAAATTGCAAATAGTTTTAAAAGAATGGGAAAATTGTTACTTTTTTTAATTCGAAAGTACTGTTTTTTTTTTTTTTTTTTTTTTTTTAATAAACTTGAAATTTTAATTTATTAAATTTTTAGTTTTTCTGTGCAACAACATGTCAGTTTTTTAAACATTGAAAATAAATATGCAGCAGATAAGATAACGTAATATCTCCGTTATCCCCTTTCGTCTCCGTCCGTTCCGTTGTTTTCAGGAAATATGAGGAAATTTTCTGTTTTTTAACGGAAAATACCCTTTTGTCGCAAAAAAGGACTTTTTCTGTGAAATTCAAGAAAAAAATACCCGTGAATTTCAGATTTTTTTTAACAGTGTGGGTAACAATATGGCCACAATAAGGTTAAATTGCGGTTCTGTAACCGTTTTCTGTAAAAACGGTCAAATGACTGGACAGTTTGCTGCAAATATTTAACAGTGTTTAATACAGCTAAGGCGAAACAGGCTAGTTTGAAAGGGTAGATTACGGAGGCATTTTTTTGTAGTATTCGGGCGTGAAAGACGCAACGCGCGAGCTCGCTGGTTAAATTATAACTCTGTCTTAATACTTAAATAGAATTCGTTAAAAAATACCTCTGACATCAGATTTTAAAAGTAATGAGCATTTTAACGAAACAGCTTTCTAAAATGTGAATATTATTTATTTTTTTAACATAATGTAAAAAGCTGACAGTTTTTTACTATTTTTTATTTCTTTTCAGATTTCATGTTATTATAAACGCTTATAAAGGTATATCGTTTATAAAATTTTACTATATTATATAAAGGAACAAAATTAATTTTGTTTGCAACATTATATGCTACCCATTTATTATTCTAGAATAACTTTATTCGTAGGTGTTTCAAACTGTTAGAAAACAAAAATAAATGTTGACTCAAGAAAAATAAAAATCTATAGTTTTGACAAGAAATTAACTTTAGATAATTGAATTTACTTTATTTTAAAAAACTACGTGTTGAAACTTTTTTGTCTTTCAATAAAAAATTATATGATAATAACAAAAAATGTAATGTTGAAAAAGCTCCCTTTAGAAATTATTCAAAGTGTAAGACATGGTTAAAATGGAACGTGAAAATAACATACAACACATTCGACATATGAAAATGAAAACTATATGAATATAAAATATATCATTATGACATATGAAAATGCCATATCCCAGATAATATTTCAAACGAAAAAGGCATTTTATATGAGAGTATTATTAAAATTATTAGTACTTTTACACCTTTTCATAGTTTGTATTAATATGTGATACATTTTTCGTCTTCTCGCCTTTCCTTGCTCTAACTATTGTAAATATACTTGTGTTGTCATGTGATATTTATATGTTATTGAAATTTATTATAGACTGTTTGGTACCGAAAATGAAGTGTATAGCGTTGAACGTTCATTTAAAGGCACATACAAAAAAATCTATTCCATTCTTCGCATGGGGAAAAATCGTTTACAATGCATTTCTTTGATCTTACGACATTGCAAACATTAAAATTACTGCGCAACACAAACAAGAATTATGCAGAGCAAGCAGAAAAGACAGAATGTAGATATCTGGGTCATTCAAGGTCATTCCTTATCAGCAGTAGCAAAATAACTAGACAAACCACGCTTCGCTTTTTTTAAAAACGCAGAAATTTGCGGATGACACAATAGTAAAAACTAAGATGTTTAGAAATGTTAATATTAATTACGATTTGAAAAATTGGTCATTCTCTGAGAAACATATAAAACTATGTCACAAAATATGTAAAACAGAAAGTAGTTCCAATTAAAATCAATGTTATAATGGAGATATGCAGTAGTATTACCGAAAAATGCATGTAAATAAACTAAAAATTATTCAATAAATTAAATCAATAAATTAAATCAATAAATAAAAAATATATATATCATATAAATAATATGCACACAGGACCTGAAAAATCATGTCTATGGCCTAGAAAAAGGACGACAAT
This sequence comes from Maratus michaelseni, assembly GCA_963931845.1. Classification (NCBI taxonomy): domain Eukaryota; kingdom Metazoa; phylum Arthropoda; class Arachnida; order Araneae; family Salticidae; genus Maratus; species Maratus michaelseni. The sequence goes on along the minus strand of OZ007598.1, from coordinate 108,956,228 downwards.
TAGAAAACTAGAAACAAAAGGAAAAATATTCCCCCAACCATAAAATTTATTTTAAATGACATAAATAAAAAAAAAAAAAAAAAAAAAGGAAGACCTTTATTATTAAAAAAATCTTGAACTAAATAAGCAATAATTCAACACAAAGAAAATCATTTGTTATAGATGATTTACTTCAAGCGAAATATTTTATTTTAGCTAATTGGTAATATATGATAATGGACTCTCGTAATCTTTCTAAATATAATTAAAACGATTCGAATTCTTTAAAACAATGTGTATCCTTTTTTATATATATAATTTAATCAAATTACTTGTTATCAAGATATCCTTATTTTCTTTTATGCCATAACTTTAAAAATGAACACATAAAGTATAGTATTGTAATTTATATCAAGTTCTTCATTAATATATTTTGCTTTTTAACACTTTCCAACATAGCTGAAAAGTGTTTATGAATTTGCTTTGTCTGTCTGTCTGTCCGTCCGTGCTGTAACTAGAGTTGCAAAGACTAGAAAAAAAACCGGTTTAAACATGGGAATAAACCGGGTTTCTTTTGGAATAAACCAGATTTTTTGAAAATAAACCGGGTCTTTTGGGGTGTTAACCTGGGAAGTAACGGTTTATTTGAAAATAACCTGGGAATAAACCAGTTTATTGCAACACTAGCTGTAACTCACGTAAATATATTCGGATTGCCATGTTATTGATATATGTTGTTGAGGTTCACCATAGAATATTCGTATTGAAAATAGAGTGTGTAGCATTTGTGTTCTGTTTACAGGGGCACTCAACTGAAATCCGTTACATCATGGTATATGGTGAAAAATGTTGTGAAAAACACGATAAATTAACAGCATTGACATTAACATTAAAATTGATAATATTTTGTTTCCCTTGCAAGCATAAATTCATTTGTACTGTTTTAATGTTTAATTGAGAATTGATAACATCCTAAAATCCTATATTCCGGTTTGAGAAAACTGATTAATACATATAATAAAAGTCACTCGGAAACGTTTCCGAGACTCAGTTGCAGGAAAATACCTTGTTGCTATAAATGCAAAGAATATACACTGTAAAAAATGACAAATTTTTCTTATTTTATGAAAATATGCTATAACCAGGAACGAAAATATAATATAATCTTCTGAGTTATCCGAAATTTCAACTAGCATGTTACATTGTCTTTTGAATCCCCAGAAACGAATACATTTTCAGAATTTAAAGAATAATTTATAAAAACAAATTATTTTTAGCTGCCCGAATTTTTCTGAAACGTTTCCGAAGGGTTTTTATAGTGTATTAATTAGTGTCCTCAGGCTGGAATACCTGTTTTTCGAATGTTATCCATTCTCAAGTACACGTTTTCAGCCGCATAAGTTAATTTATACATGAAAGAGTAAAGAAATAATCTTAATTTTAATGTTATAGTGAACGCTGTTAATTTTGCATGTTTGTCTGTTAAACATATTTTTGAGCATGAAAATGTTTACTTCAGAATTGATAGAATTCGAAAAACGGGTATTCCAGGCTGAGCACACTAATTAATACACTATAAAATCCCTTCGGAAACGTTTCTGAAAACTTCGGGCAGCTAAAAATAATTTGTTTTTATAAATTATTCTTTAAATTTTGAAAATGTATTCGTTTCTGGGGATTCAAAAGACAATGTAACATGCTATTTGAAATTTTGGATAGCTCAGAAGATTATATTATATTTTCGTTCGTAGTTATAGCATATTTTCATAAAATAAGAAACATTGATCATTTTTTACAGTGTAATGACAAAGAAAGCTGTTCAGAATTGTGGGTAATTCGGAAATGTTATTGTATATTTTATTCATGGTTATATTACATTTTCTCAGATTAAGAAACGTCTTTTTTTACAGCGTAGTTACAATTCCAAAACATACGAACTTTTCAAATATTCACATGGACACGAAAATGAATTTTAAAAATTTCTTGGAAGAGGAGAAATTAATAGTACTGCAAGAGAACGAAATCTAAAAGAATGTTTTATACTAGAATTCATCGATCTACGTAAATCGAGATTAATTCCACACTGCAAAAAAAATTGATTTCACAGTAAAATACTTGTACCTCAGCTGCCAGTATTATACCGTAAAAATAACAGTAAGAAACAGTAAAATAAGCAGTAATACGCTGCCGCTCATGCACGGTAGTACATTGCTGTTTATTTTACTGTTTATTACTGTTAATTTTACGGTCTGGGGCGCCCAATATTTTACTGTAAAATCAACACTTTTCTTCATAGTGCAATATTCCTATAAAAATATAGCAAATAACAACACCTTGTAATAATATACTTATTTTAATTGATAAAAGGCATAAAACAAAAAGATTATAAAGAGTAAAATAAGTTTTATTAGACTGTTGATATGTTTCGGCTCTATCTGAGCCATTATCAAAACAAATGAGGAATATTCTGCAATTGCACGGTTTATGAAGTTATTTGAAACGCTATCATTTAGTTTTTCACGTACTTTTCTTAAATTACGCACGTAACTTTTTATTTTTACTTGGATATTTATTTTCATATTTGTAGACGGATCAGAGAATTACTATATTGGCATGACAAGCAAGACATTTAGTCATAGAAAAAAGGAGCATTTAACAGATATTAAGTATAATAGAAAAACCATAGTCCTGGCAAGATTATATCGAGAAGAAAACAACCAAATAAATTTCAATGAAAGTAATATAATATTTCCCTCCAGTCTATACTATCGATCCACTATAAGAGAAACCATAGCGATTGTTACACGCACAAATACAATATGTAAGGATGCATCATAATTAAATTTGCCAAAATTGTGGCTCGAGTTACTCCATGGTTACAAATATGGAAATAAACATACAAGTAAAAATAAAAAATTACGCAAATAATTTTAAAAAGTACGTGAAAAATTAAATGATATCGTTTCAAATAATAGCTTCATAGACCGTGTAATTGTAAAATATTCTCATTGATAATGGCTCAGATGGAGCCGAAACATGTCAACAGTTTAATAAAACTTATTTCACTGTTTATATTGTTTTTATTTTACGCTTGTTACCAATTGTTCGAATTCCATTATTCTCGTTTAAAGAATAGAGAAAAGTCATTAATTTAGAATATAAAACTTAAAAAACTTACAATATGAACCTATGGATAGAAAATAAGAAAAGTCATTAAAACATTATTTAAAAAAAAGCGTATTTAACATTTTTTAAATATTTTTTATTTTCTCTTAATGAAAATTTTAATATTATTGAGTAATGTAACAATAATATATGATAGCAATATATCACAGTTGTCATAATAGAAAATTAAACGTTCTGTTGTATAAAACTAACTGAACTTTTGAGGTCTGCCAAAAATATATAAATAAATAAAAATAAATACAGTTTTTAATCTGGAAATAAACCAAGTTGTCTTTGCAATAAACTGGATTTTTGAGAGAGATGGAAAAAATGCGTTTAAAAAAAAAAAAAAAATTTTAGACTCTAATCAGTAGCTAATCAATAAAGTGATTTTCCCGTATAAAATTATCTAACATTCTGTACCAAATGATGCATAAAAGTTATAGTGGCATCCGGATAATAAAAACTTGAGGTCGACTGTGGATGGTGGAGTTAAAAAACCATTGTGAAGCCAACTTTTGAAAGACAACATTAACAAACAACACATCAGTATGAATTAAGTGTTAATATCACCAGCATACTAAAATACACGAAGTTAATAGCCCGAAGCTTTAGTAGCTCAATGATCAGAACACTTCTTGCTAGAGATGAGATCCCGCTTTTGATTCAGAGTCAGGACAAGGAATTAAAAAGTCCTTCCGGCCTGTAGCGTGAGGAAAAGCTAGCTTCCATATTCCATGTTTGTTTTTTTTTAAATTCATCTCCTTTTACTCAAATATCCGAAGCTAACATGCTAGGAAACAGATTATAGAAGATTCAATACCGGTTTTCGTTAATACTGAATTTGAGTGCGAAATTCAGCATGAGAGTTACAGCATAACAAAACTCAGATTGTTTCAAAATGCCTGCCACCCTAGAATTTCAAACTGCCATATCTCAGACATTTTTTAAAATAAAGCCAAAACAAAAAATGCTTCAGAATCCCTGTATCACAATCTAACACTTAACGGAAACAACTCTTTCACTTTGTTAATTTTAGTACATTTTTTTTAATTTTTAAAAATTTAAAAACTTTTAACTGGCCGCCATATTGAAACAAGATTGCAGATGAAGCTGGCCAATGAACTCAACGAACTCGATCTAAAAACCTTGGTATGTCCTATTCACATACTCAGTCACATGCATATCGGTTCATAATTAAGAGAGTTACAGCATAATGTCAGATATATATATATATATACGTCACGTTTTCACTTTTTTCACCGTATTTTTTTGTAGATCCAATTATCAAGGCGAGGGTTTCCACCGAGGAATTTGTAGTCGTGGCGCCGAAAATCCAAATTATGGTGTACATACTGAAGGCAAAGAGTAGGCAGTCGGTTCCAGTTCATTTTTTATTCGAATCCAGCGAAAAGTTGAGGCCATGCTTTACTAATTTAAGATGATAATTCCATAATTAATGATTTTAGTACCGTGGAGAGACTTGGTGAATTAATTCAATGTTGAAGAGGACTTTTGATCTTAACAGGCAGCGTCGTCTTGTCTAATCGGCAGCCAAGGAGATTTATTCCATGGTCGTGAAGTACGCGTCGGGGTTACATGCACAACCGGCTCCAGGAACAATCTGTCGCTACGCGGGAAAACTCCGTGTAAAACTATTATCTAACGCCCCAGAATACAGTGTCATTAAACAGTCTTTCGACCAATCAGCGCTACGGAACTAAATTCTCTGGCGCTATGATTTTGAAGCTATCAGACCGTAAGCTAAAAACGTGCGGGAAAAATATTTCTAGAATATTACGGAACAATCTAATTCCTTCGAACAAATAAGACGAAAAAACAAAACAATGGCACTCCGGGAGTGCCGACAGAAGTGAAAACTGGAACAATTACATGTGTATTTTTTGAATCGTCAGGAAACGTTTTATTGTGCAGGAAATACTTTTAAATGAAATGTTTTTTTTATTCATTATTATAAACTACTACCACAAAAATTATATTACAATTTTCGTTTAATACGCTATTGTACATTATAATATTATATTATAAATTAAAATATTTCATTATTTTCATTTTTTCTTTTTATATTACTTCTGTCTATTTTTTTTCTCGTGCTCGTTAAATTATAATATTTTCCGTGTTTTGTTATTTCATTTTCATCTTTTGATTTGGTCTCGCGAGTTGAGTCACTTTTATCTGTTTTCACCGCGCGTGCTAAATTTATCTTGAAATTATTTTCTGAATTATTTTTATTCATAATACCAATCATTTCGTTTTCTGCACGTGAACTATTTCCTTTTGATACTTTCGCTTCATTGTATGAATTGGCAACATAATTTAATTTTTTATCGGAATTATTTACAACTTTAAGGCAACCTACTTAAAAGGAATTGCGCTCGCCAACAATTTTAATTCCTTCTTCATCTATCGCCAACTTTTGTTTGCTGATCACGTCTTGCCCTATTACAATATCGTATGCGAGAGATTTTGAAACATAAAATTTCGTTGATATAAGAAATCCATCGACACGTATTTCATACACAAAATATCCAATTAGATTTACAGTTCCTCCGCCAATGTCAGTTAATAAGATATCAATAGAAGACAAATTTGGCGACCCAATATGACATAACATTCGTAACTGAATAAAGAAATATAGCTGTCTGTATCAAACAATAGATTTGCTTCTTTGCCTTTGATATTAATTATTTTACAAATTTCATTAGGTTTAGACTTATTTCTGATTCGAATTGTAGCAATGTTAACTATTTCCTGTACATCGGCATTAGGATTGTGATTTTGGCGATTATAATTTCGATAGTTTTCGGTAGAGTCTTGAATGAACTCATTAGTTTGACCGTTATTGCTATTATTACACTGAGACGCTATGTGGCCTTGAAAGTTACATCTATCTAAAACACCTAATTTGAGATTTATTTCTTTTGTTTTGGTATTGGGTATGAAAGAAAGATTGTGAATTATCATTTTTATTTACTTCGGATTTTCTATCTTCAAAGTGGTGTGAAATTCTATTCATGGTTTTAACATTACGTCTCGCCGCATCATAATCGTCTAGTTTACTTACTAATACGTCTACATTTTTAATTTTTGGAAGATCATCAATAAAATGTGCTGTCATTTCTATAGGTAACCTTTTCTTAATTTGATCTACTTCTATTAATTCTTTTAAGGATTCAAAATCAGATACTTTAAGACCGCTAATCCATTCTTCCAAATGATTTCTTAATTCAAATGCTAAATCGCGCCAAGTGGTTGAAGATTCTTTTTTATGTGACATTAATTTCTGCCTAAATTCTCCTGGCGTCATTTTGAAGCGTTTAAGAAGTAAATCTTTTATATAATCGTAATTGTTCGCCAATGTTTCTGGCTCTCTAGCTGTAATATTGGCGATTTCTAACGTAATTAAACTTAACAAATGTGTGACCCAATTTTCTTTTATTATATTCATTCGAGAAATTTGCCTTTCAAATAACGCTAAATAGAGACTAATATCACTTTTGCTGTTAAAGTGAGATATTAATTTAAGCAAATCTATGGTTGCTTACCTGAACCAGCTATTGCAGAATCGTCGCCAAATATACAGAGGTGTCGGGGTACTTTTCGGTTATCCGGGCGTATTTATATATCTACATATATAAATACATATGTATATACATAAATTTGTATATACACTGCTCAAAACAATTAAAGGATATTGCAGTTTTAGGTGGATTTTGTATCTGGGAAACTTTTTAGCTGATTGATACATGGTCGACAGACATAGTAGGTTATATGAGAATAAATTACACATGTTTGGCAGAAAAAAATGCATTTTATTGCGCATTTGTGTACAAAAGGAAAAAAACACAATATATGTGCATATGAGAAAAAAAGAAAAAGAAAAGGTGTTTTCTTCAAAGAAAATCATTTTTAGTAGGGGGTATGGTTTCCACGGGCGGCCAGCAACGTTGAACACCTTTGAGGCATGGACTCAATGAGGCTATTAATGACGAGTTGGGGTATTCTGCCCCACTCTTCCAGAAGAGCTCTTTCCAGTTCTTGGAGAGTTTGTGGGGGTTGTTGGCGGCCAGAAACTCGTCTTCCTAGAGCGTCCCAAACGTGCTCGATTGGATTCATGTCTGGAGAACACGCTGGCCATTCCATTCGAACGATTCCTTCCTCGAAAAGGAAATCCTCCACCAGGTTTGCACGATGTGGCCTGCAGTTATCGTCCATTAAAATGAAGTTATCTCCGATTGCTGCAGCGTAAGGGACTACAATAGGTCTGAGGATCTCATCCCTATATCGGCGACCAGTCAGAGCTCCATCTCGAATGATGTAGAGGTTAGTGCGCCCGTCAATGGAGATGCCACCATACACCAACACTCCTCCACCGCCAAATCTGACACTTTCGTGCACGAACGCAGGATTATTCCTACTGCCACGGTCCCTCCAGATGAAAATACGCCTATTATCCGGATGCACAGAAAAACGGGACTCGTCAGAAAACAGAATATTGCTCCATTCATTTCTCCTCCAGTTGACATGCTCGGTTGCCCACTCCCTGCGGTCGCGACGATGCCTTGATGTTAATCTAACACATACCATCGGTCGGCGAGCATACAGACCTACAGCATAGAGCCCGTTTCGGACAGTCTGAGTTGAAATCGTGGTGCCTGTAGCCGAGCGAAGGTGTTGTTGGAGAAGAGTAGCGTTCACGTTTCGGTGTCTCCGAGCTGTTAACGCTAAATACCGATCTTCATTGGGCGTAGTTGCCCGTCTACGACCGTGCCCTGGTCTTCGGCCTGCACATCCACTCTCCAAAAAACGGTTCCAGATCCTGGAAATGACACTTTGTGACACTCCAATGGCTTGCGCTACTTCGGCTTGAGTTTGGCCCCCTTCTAACCTACCAACAATTCTCCAAGCTTCTGAATCTGTCAAATGACTTCGCTGAGACATCGTACTCATCGAAACAAAGCAATCACTGAATGCCGATCATCCTTGTCTTCATTCTCTTTTATCCAGTTGAAAGTCAAATTTCGTTCGCTGCCGCTGAAGCGACGTTTTTGACGTCGAACTCAAAATTTTCACACTCCACAGTTTGAAAACCAGAAAAATTTGCATTTGTGATTCTCTTCTTCTATTTTCGGCAAAAAAAATTTCGTTTATATCTTTATTTTATATAAAACTTCAAATATCCTTTAATTGTTTTGAGCAGTGTATATATATACATCCATATATGCATATATATGTATCTGTAGATATGTGTAGATATATGTGTGCGTGTATATATACATGTATATATATTACTGGCGCCCGGCTAACCGAAAAGTACCGGTGTCGGTAACAGTAACGGTAACAGTGTCGCGAATTCAATGGTTTTTTCCCATCTCAAAAAATGCCCAACGCGCCTAAAGAAGTTTTCACTTAAAAAAAAATACGTAGGTTTTACCGAGTATGGACAAGATGCCAAAATAAGATTTTACATTGAAACTGAAATTAGCTTTTATATTTTTGAGAAAGAATATTGTTTTGTCAGAAAACATAGGGAAATAAAAAATAAAAATAAAAAGATATAGGTTGTTATTTCAAGAGAATTAAAATATTTTTAGCTGGGATATTGATATTTAAAAGAATTAAATTCTAGAATGCGTTTATTTAATGAAACAAAAAGTGTGTAATTTTAACAGAACAGCTCTCAGACCCATTTTTTTAAGAGAATGAATTTAGAATAAAGTATTTTTAGCTCGGCGGAATTTTGACAATCTAAATACTAGAACGGGAAAATAATTTAGAAAAATGGGATTTATACAGAATTATAGCTCTGATGAGGCCAACGGCGAAAATTTTTTAATTTGTTTCATATATATATAAATCAACATTTAAACGGAGGGCGGTTTGTGTGTCTGGGGGTCATGATCGGTGGAAATATACCAAAAGTTTCTGGAATCGCTTTCCTCCGAACGGCTGCAATAGGTAGTAAACAAACTGCTTTTAGTAACGAAATCTACCTAAAACTTTTTACACTGACTTAAAATAACAACAAAATTATACACAGCATGAAGTAACCTTCAGTAAAACAACCATCAACAAACTTACTTATACAATCAATCTCCAATACCACAATACAATCCTCAACAAACTTTCAGATCAAAACATGCCCTTCATTGTGTAATGATGAACGAAATTTTTATTTTCTTTCTGTAAGAAATACATACATATTTAAACACGGGCGAAAAATCATGCACCAGGCATAGAATATGAAACACTTTCCAACACTAACTGAATATTATTAAAAAATTTAATATTTCCATACAATGAAATGAGATATCTAAATAAGCAATTTAAAATAAACACATAACTCACTAAACTAGTGGTTGGGGGCCACCGTAATACTTACCCATCATGGATATGCATAATGTAAAATATTAAAATAAAAATGAGTAAACTACTTATAAAATGCATTGCAATTCGAATAAAATCGTGGCTTGATGACGTCATAAACTTTAAAGGCTCGAATACTGAATTGCTTGAAAGAAACATCCTTATAACTCCAAAAATAATAATCCTATTAACTAGCGGTTTATTGCATCTGATTAAGCGTCAAATTTCCAATTAAAATATATCTTTAAAGTGAAATTTGGATGAAATACAGGGTCATGAAAAATCGAAGAGTGTGGAAAATAGGATTACAAATATCTCGGCAACTCTTTATCCGATTGACTTCATGCTTTACGCAAAATTTATGTTTTTTTATTGTCTTTTATATTCATTTCTTAAAATAAACAATTTCGAAAAGTTTTATATACCTTTTATCAGAACGAATATTTCGAGAATCCGAAAAAAATAGTTTCGGTTAATCGAGGTTATTGAAATGAAATAGGCTTCTTCCCATTATTAAATACTAAGTACATACCAAATTACAAGTCTCTATCTCAAGTTTTCGGGAGATAGAGCGTTTACAGACACACAGACACACAGACGGACGGCAATTTTTTTTTTCTAAAAATATGTTTTTCGGAATCTCCAATGTCTGAAACATGTAAATCCGTCAAAAAAAATTTTCGATTTTCAAAACGATTACACGACCCTATACTCCGTATGATGGGTAAGTAAAATCCAATTTTTGCAAGTGCTGATCATATCCGAAGTCTTTCGTGCAGCCCTGTCTATGATCTATAGAATTTGTACACAACACGTAATAAACTAAAAAGACAAAAGTGCATACCATGGCAGAAAAAGTACCTCCAGAAATTACAGATAATAGTCAGTCTTTTAAACGAATTATTTGATGCGTATCTGTATTTGTACGATAAATCCTATGCACTCCGTAAACGATACACTGCAAAAAATAATTGTTGATTTTACAGTATAATACTGACAGCTGGGGTGCCAGTATTATACTGTAAAATGAAATCAACAATTATTTTTTGCAGTGTAAAAAAAAAAACTGAGTCTTAGTGATCCTTTAAAATTTCATTTTGTTTTAAGTATCATAACATCTTTAAAATGCACCGCAAGCAATTTTTCGCCATAGATCACAATGTAAAGGGGTTATTTTGCGCGCCCCTGTAATTAAACTACAATTTTTTCGTATTGTATATTCAAGTGAAATCCTTCTGTATTCCACCTCAGTAACACATACTGATTTCATTATGTTTGAAACATCAGAACATCAATAAAATGCGCAGTAAACGCTTTTTTCTCCATTGAGCAATAATGCAATGGAATTCTTAAGTGTGTCCCTGTTAATGAACTGTTGATGCTCTATACTTAATTTTCAATACCAAACATTATGTAGTAAAATTTAATAACATATTAAAATTTCATGGCAATCTTAGTACATTTACGATAGTTAGAGCACGGACAGACAGACGGAGAAACCGAATTTATAAACTCTTATTACTTATGGTGGAAAAGGTATAATACCAAAAATATAAATCATTTAAAATAGAAAATTTGCCAGATTCATTCAGAATAAAAGTAAGATTAAAATTCGTTTTCGATGTTTATATTTTATTTTTAAAAAGTCTCTTATCAGTCTGTTTAATACACTTCTTTTTTTCTAAAATAAAAGAATCACAAACGCCATGAGCTTTTCGTTTCAAATGACATCCGTAGCAAATACCGCATTAAAACTAAGTTTTCGCAATCCCAACAAAACATATTTACTCAAGTTTGAAGAGCAAATTCTAAAGCTGAGTACTATTCTTGTGACAATCTGATCCAGAGAAAAGGGATTCGTACAAAAAATAACAATATATAAGTATTTGCATTTTTTCCTATCACTACAATAAGAAATGTAAGAAAATGGAAAAAAAGGGGGGACAGGGGGGATGAATGGGACATTTTAACAAAAACATTTATTTTAAAATTTTTTTAAAGTTATTATCAATATTATATATCACATTTCATACATTAAGTGTTTGACTACATCTTATGCACAATATCTATTCAAGAATATTATTATACAGATATATATTATGAAAATAAAAAAAAGTTCCTCTCTGTCCCAATCATCCCCACAGCATGGATGAATGGGACACCAATATTTTCCTCCCTGTATTCAATGTTAAGGACTAAAAGCTGACAAAAATGCCTCATTTGCAAAAGCTCAGAGATTATAAATTGTAATATGATCTCCAGGATTATTAGTCAGCCAATCATCTTGGACTCATCTCAACTTTGTCTTAAAAGGCCTATAAACGGAAGCATTCAATGGCTGAAGACAATGGCTACAATGAGGTGAAATGTTAAAAGAATAATTGCCATAAATTATTAATTTATCAACCTATATAATATTATTTAGTTAATAAATATGTTTTTTAGCATCCTCTAGGGATGAATGAAGCAGTCCCAATCATCCCCATGATGCATATATTCAATTGTCAGCCATTTTGTCTCAAAAATTAGTTTGTCACAATGGTTAATATTCATTCATTTTAATTACCAATATTGAGTCTTTAAATAAAAAACTACAACATATCTTAATTGTTTATATTGCATAAGATATTTAAGTAACTTCAAATGTAAAAAAATTACTTTTAAGCAGAGTTATCAGGAAATGCAAATTTGAAGGAAACTGAAAACAGCCATGTGGTCTTGCTTTTGGTTCTGAAGCACACTATGGTAGCGAAATCTATGAGGATAGGAAGCAACTAAAAAAAAATTTTATTGCCTGAAATATTGAGAACGTCCGATCCATCCCTTGTCCCATTCAACCCCATCTCCCCTATGCATCGCAATAAGATAAAAGTTGAAAATTTTTTAACTATAGAAAGATTTAATATCAAACTCTGTTATTTTGATTTGTCATTAATATTCTATTTCTTTTCAATTTATTTTAATAGACCTTTAATCTCTAACTTTTTAGCACTTTTCAGCGTTCTTACAACGTAATTGAAAAGTGTTTATGAATTTGGTTCTTCTGCTTTTCTACTTCAATTTATGTACATGCTCTAATTTTTGTGCTTGAATGCTATGAAATAGTATGTTATCACATAGGATCGGTAGTATACATTGTTTACTATCCTTTTTCCTATGTGTTGCTGACGACTGGGTTTTTCGCTAATCTTTGCCACAGATTAATCTCGGAAAATGAAACATGTGAAGTTACTGAAAGCAATAATAGCTCGAAAAGTATTTGTCAGAAAATTGTTAGACAAACTGTTTGTTACAATTCAAAATTGTATATTTCTTGATATAAATTTCAAATCTAATGATTATGCCATTTTTCAAATATTGAATCTCAAAAATTACCAAATTTCACAAGGGAGTACCATAGCGAAACCTTCACGCTTAAAAATATAATGATAAGTGTGACGTGTCCTGATGTGTATATTGGCTATAACACGAGTCACAAATTATAGTAGCCTTATTATTCTGTTAAAATATAAAAGTGAATTATGAAATGTCAATATTTTGTTGAATTAAAGGTTCGTTAAGAGAAATTGACCAGCGTAGCGGGCGTAGCTTACTAGTTTAGAATAATGTATGTAGAAGAAAATAAAATCATTTTACAGGAACAAACAATTATTTTTTGATACATTGCGATAGGTGGTTAGTAATTGTTTGGAGTGAATTTTTGTGAACTAACACTCTTTAAAATTTTTAATGTCTATTACTGAATATTTAAGAATCATTAATATTTTATTGTTATCTGCTAGTGAATTTAATGTTTTGACTGGTATTTAGGTTGTGATGGGAGCCGAAATCTGCGATTAGGCAAGTTTAAAGATAACATTCGAAACCAAATTGTATTGAAAGTTGAGAGAGATTCATTCAGAATAAAAATATGAATAAAAAATCCTCTTCGATGTTTATATTTTATTTTGGAAAAGTCTTTTTATCCGTCTATTTAATACACATTTATTTTTCTAAAGTAAAAGACTCACAAACGCTGCGAACTTTTCATTTCAAAAGACATCCGTGGCAAATACCGCATTAAAACTAAGTTTTTCGAAATCCCAACAACACGTATTTACATAAGTTTAAAGAGCAAATTCTAAAGCTGCGCATTATTCTTGTGACAATCTATTCCAAAGAAGAGGGATTTGTAGAAAAAATAACAATATAAGTGTTTGATTTTTTCTTTTCTATCTCAACAAATAGAATGTAAGAAAATGTAAAAAGAAAATATCGCAATAAAATAAAAGTCGACAAATCTTGAATTTCCCTATATAAAGCCGAAATCTAATCCTAAAGAACTGTTTTGAAATATTAAGATGACACAAATTTTCTTAAACTTTAGAAAAGTTTAATGTTAAACTTTGTGATTTTAATTTTCCATTAATCTTCTATGTGTTTTCAAAAATTTTAATAGCCTCTTTAACCCATTCAAAAGCGGTGGTACGTTTATGAAACCACTTAAGATTAATTCCCGAATGCCACAGTAGCACCAGAATTTTTGTATAAAATTTTCTGAATTATAACACCTTGTAATAATATACTTCTTTTATTTTCTAATGCGTAAAATATAAACTTTATGAACATTAAAATACGTTTTGTTAGACTGTTGACATGTTTCGGCTCCATCGGAGCCATTATCAAAACGAATAATCGCTATTAAATGATGGCGTTTCAAATAATATCTGTATAGACAGTGCAATTATAGCATATTTTATTTGGAGCCGAAACATGTCCATAGTCTAATAAAATTCATTTTACTGTTTATAAAGTTTTTATTTTACGCATTTCAGCAATTGAAAGAAGTATAAAATTTTCCGTTTATTATGTAATGTGAAATATACCTTTTTCGTATTTTCAAATAAATTTGTTCGTAAATCAACGTTTTAGCAATGGAAGTGCTTTGCCCATGAAAGGGTTAATCTCTAATTGTTTAGCTCTTTTCAGCGTTCTTCCAACGCAATTGAAAAGTGTTTATGAATTTGGTTCTTCTGCTTTTCTGCTTTGATTTCTGTACATGTTCTAATTGTGTGCATAGATGCTATGAAATACGATGTGCATCACATACGATCAGTAGTATACACTGTTTACTATTTAGAATAATGTATGTAGAAATTTAAAATATTTTACGTATTTACGTATTTTACGCAGCAAAAAATTATTTTTCGACACATTGCGATATGTGGTTAGTAATTGCTTGGAGTGAATTTTTGTGATCTAATACTCTTTAAAAAATTTGAATGTATATTACTCAACTCTTAAGAACTACAGTAGAACCCCGAATCCCGGTTATCCGAAAATCGCCTTAACCGAAAGACCTTAAAAATCTTTTTTTTTTAAATATGAAAAATATTATTTTTCAACAAGCATGCTGTTTATGAAATAAATAAACAGCGTCAACTTACTTATTTGGACTATTGCGTAAATGCAGGCATTTTATTGCTTAGACACATACACCACTGTTGTGATTTTTTTTTTCAACTTTACATTGCTTCAATGCCACCTTTTAAACAACAACACATCTGAGGCTGCTGCATCTTCCTGCACTTCAATATATTAAATTGCCAGTATCATGAACATAGAAATAGATAAGGACTTCTAACGAAATAGTCTTTCAGAGAAGAAAAATCTTTCCTCGAAAATTGTTTCAAATATGTGGCGCCTGTATGGGATAGTTGACCTATACCTCACCAGTTCGTCTGCATCTTCAAATTGTCTACTTTGACAGTCATCGTCTGATGGGTATCTGATATACCGTTTCGGTTTGTTGTTGTAGGTGGCGCTACCTTAGCAGAGATGCCCGCCGGCTGCGCAGAACCGTGCGCACAGCTGCCATTAAGGTCGGAAGTCGCGACACGATATTAACACTATTTTGTTAGAAGTCCTTATCTATTTCTATGTTCATGCCACTATCAACTATTTTCAACGCGTTGTGCTCTTCATGCTTATATACCCGTTTGCGCTTTAACCCTTTATATCCTGAATTAATTTTCCAGCTACTTTTTAATTGTATTTTTGCATCATTGGATAAGTTTTGGTGCAGAATAAACACAAAAAAGGGGAAAATAATTTTTATAGTGTTTTAGTGGTTAATTATGCAACTGTACCCACCACAAAAATTTTTCCCTATGATATAAAATAAAATAGTAAATTTCAAATAGTAAACTTCAAATAGAATATAGGAAATGTTCACCTGTAGAGTATAGAAAACAATAGCAAATAATAGTACTAAATAACCGGTAATAAACCACTAAAATTACTCAAATGAAGAACAACATGCATGTCAATTCTATTGCAAAATGGATTTCGAATGTAGCGTGGCAAGTGTAAAATCCCTACAATGCAAAGAAAGATTATATGTGCTTGAATTTGCCATCTCCTGCCTGCTGTCAGAAATGCACTCTTTGTGCCATTGTGAATACCGTTAGGAAAAACGGTCATATTACGAATATATAAGTGCTTTATTAACTTCTTGGGGACGAGCGACACGAATACGTGACGCATAAGATGCTCAGAATCCTCGATTATTCCCACCAGTTATTATTATTATTATTATTATTTTGTAAAGTTTTCCTTATCTAATCATAGAATTTTTGCGATTCAATTAGGTGAAAATTTCTCATTTGAAAAACCGGTGGTAACAGATTAAAAATTCTGTAAAAGACGATCGTCGCGAAGGGGTTAAAGTAGTACTTATAAGTACCGTCAGGAGAAAAAGGGTTAAAGTATTACTCATAATAAATAAAGTTTGCAGGAAATTAAAACACGTATAAACAGGAAGGGGAAATCGCTCAGAATACGGACTCTTCATCACCTGCAAGGACAAACTCTGACTGTGGGGAAGTGAGAAGTGTGAGTAGTGTCATCTGGTAGAATAAAATTATGAAACCTCTCGGTTATCCGAAAATTGCTATGGAACCCCGGTCAACCGAAAATTCCTTGGTCCCATGCTTTTCGAATTTTACTGTATTAATATTTTATTGTCAACTGCAAGTGAATTTAATGTTTTGAATGGTATTTAGGCGCCGAAATCGGCGATTAAGTGATTTTAAGGATAACATTTAAAACCAAACAAGTGTATGGAAAGTTGAGACAGATTCATTCAGAATAAAAATATGAATAAAACTCCACTTCGATGTTTATATTTTATTTTGGAAAAGTCTCTTTATCAGTCTGTATAATACACATTTTTTTTCTAAAATAAAAGAAATCCAACGTCATGAACTTTCATTCCAAATGACATCCGTATCAAATACCACATTAAAACTAAGTTTTCAAAATCCTAACAACACGTATATACACAAGATTGAAGAGCATATTCTAAAGCTGGGTATTATTCTTGTGACAATGTAGTCCAAAGAAGAGGGATTCGTACAAAAAATAACAATATAAGGTAAAGCGAGGAGAGTCTGCACACAATTCAAAAGAATAACAATAAAAAATCTAAATATTAATTTTTTGCTAAACTATTCATGAATAATTTTGACTTTATTTGTTTTTTATGCATTTCCATTGCTATTTTGTTGTTATGTTGCAGTTTAATAGAACAGTTGTAATAAAACCAAGAAACTTATTTTGCGCAATCTGTCCTTACAGGGTTGGTGTGATTGCGCACATGGGTAGGAGAGATTGTTACTAAAAATAACTACAATTAAATTGTTAACAATAGTAATTACACTTAAATGACATTGTTGTAAGATTTTTGTGAACAAATATTATTATATTAGGAGTGAATATTTCAACCTAAATATATATATATATATATATATATATATATATATATATATGTGGTGATTTTTAAGGCCGAGTTGCTTGAGTAGTAACATTTTTTAATAAATGTTTTTTTGAAAATAAGATGGGCTCTTTTCACATAATCAACCGAAGAGGAAGTTCCAGCACTCCACATTAGATGGCGTGTGTACGTAATCATAATTAAGCATCTTATTCAAGAACACAGAAGTTTTTATTCTGAAGCTTCAATTGACATCAAGGAAGAATCTGCTTTCACTCGAGTCCTCTTTTCGTTTCAATCACGGCTCCCACTACAGCAGAGCACGATGGCCATTTATTTAAAATAAACATTCCGCAGGCATATAAGAAAAAACATACTGGACTCCACGCCAATACCAGGCAGAGATTCCATCATTAACCTAACAAATCAAACTTCGAACTAGCGTCTCTCTATTCGAATGTTCTTATACGAATACGTCTAGCTTTCATCAGTGCATCACATCTTCGGATCTCCGAATAGAATGCTCTCCGAAACGGAAAGGCGACAATATATTCTTTCAGTAAGAGTAGGAATACATGGTCACGTGCGCCAATCGTGAGCTGGGATTCTTTGCGCTGGCTCCAGAATATGGTAATAAAATGGTTTCCGCTAATTTTTGGCGCGAAAGAAAATTCTCGAAAGTTCCATGATGTTCGATGATTTAGCTATGACCCAGAGTGTTTTAGATTAATTGATTATCGTTAGTTAATTGGTTCGAGAATATGGAATGATTTTGACTTTTAGGGAAAGAAAAAAAAAAGAAAAAGAGAAATGGTTTATCGAATTTGGAACATAGCCAGAATGGGATTAGAATAAATGCTTTTACATTTAATATAAGAAAAAGATTTTATGATCTGGCGAATTATTTTTAATATCGGAACTGATTAAAATAAATACAGTCTTTTTAGGAATTTAGAAAATTAAAAGGGAATTATGCGGGTTTTTTACAGTATGAATATTAGGGAGTTTTATAATTTAAAGATAAAGACGCGATTTATTGAACTAATTAGCAGCCATTGAAATATTGAATTTAGATATGAGGTTTTTTCGGAATACATAGAGTTAAAATATTTTAATAAACGGAGGAAATAAATATTATAGAGTAAGTTTGACTAGGATGGAATAAAAATACTTTGGTTTATCGCGATAAATTTTAAATTTTGTTATATTATCCCCCCCCCCTTAAAAACTCTTGACTGAACAAGCTGTTTTATAAACGGCGGTTTCAGACGAGAAAAAAAAATTAAATTTTAAAGTTGTTTAGAGTGAGCCTGCACTGGCATTGGCGAAAGAGAAGAACTTAAAAATAACGAAGTATAATAATTTTGGAAGTTAACAATTTTGAAGAAGGACGTGAAAGAAGATCTCCCTGAAATACAAAAATGTTACAATCTCACTTACTATTTGTAAGTGCACAA
Source organism: Maratus michaelseni (assembly GCA_963931845.1). Taxonomy (NCBI): domain Eukaryota; kingdom Metazoa; phylum Arthropoda; class Arachnida; order Araneae; family Salticidae; genus Maratus; species Maratus michaelseni. The sequence continues at coordinate 108,937,487 of OZ007598.1, read as the reverse complement.
GAAAAATACAATAAGAATAAATAATAAATATTAATAAACAAGAAAAACAGGATAATAATAGTAACAAAATTTTGCTTTTACCAAGTTCACAAGCTTTAGAATAAGTAGTCACTAGCAAAGTGTTAAAACAAAGTTTAAAAAAAAAATTCGACTTCATTCAAATTTGAGTTCATTAGATCCAACTGTTTTATTTCAGTCTCTTTCTTGGATCGTGATAAGTCCTCATTTTGTTTAAAAAAAAAAAATGGTTACTGCAGTCCCTTTCTTAAAAATACATTTTTATGTAAAGGCTGAAAATAGAGACATTTTTCCATCAAATTTTAAAACTATAGTCATTTTTACCAATACTTTATAATGACTGTATAATGCTAGCACTTGTCACAACATCTTCTCTTAAGCATCACATTAATTTTTCGACATAATAAGCATGTCTTTTGGTAATATGAAACTACCTTTAAAGGTTTGTTTATCAAATTATTTCCTTGGTCATTTATTTCATACCTGGAATATGTTATCTTTGTTATATTCCTGTGGGATTTGTTATATTTCTGTTGGGATTTGTTATATTTCTGTTGGGATCTGTTATATTTCTGTTGGGATCCCAACATCTTTAACTAATTTTTGTCAAACATTTTTTCACTAATAAGTAATATAACTCTTCAATAATATAAATAAATGCTATAATAAAATTCAATTCATAAACATAACAATAATAACTTTCAATATAACTAATACTTCTCAACATATGTAGTAATTCATAATATAATTCAATAGTAGAAATAATAATATTATAATAACATTTGTATATTTTAAGAAAATATCACAGTTTGTTTATTTATTGTTAGGGAAAATATTGGTTGAGGATAAAATAATTACATAGCAAATAAATAAATTTCTTATTTTTTAATCATATAAGAAAGTATTTTTGCCAGTCGAAAGTATACAAAAAAAAATATATAATAATAATTTCAAAATCCAAATAAATTTAAATCTAAATATTTAGAAATTGAACTCTCAACCAGTAGTTCCTTACAATAATTTTTTCCTCTGATACCCTTTTACAAAATTATACTGTTAAGTTATAAGTATTCATCCTAAATGTAGAGAGTTGTTTTTTGGCAACTGAGAATAAATAAAGACAATACATAACAATAAAAGATGTTAATTTTAGCTGAGAAATGGAATACAAAGGCAATTAGTTTAGATACTTAATTTTCTATTGTCACACAAAACACTCACTGTAATATCACATCATCACTATCCAATCATTTATATAATTATAGAAATACTTATAAACGGTTACTATTTGATTATCAATTGAAATAAATAACATAATATTAATTTTTGAAACAATTGGTTTAAGAAAAAATAAATAAAGTAAAAATAATTTATTTTGATATAGAATTAAACATTTAATTTCATTTTTCAACATCAATTTGAAAATTCCTAAAATCAAAATACACATCTTATGCCTGCATAAGGTGTCTACTCAACCTCAAAAACTCTCAAAAACAAGTAATATTCTCGTTGCGCACCAAGAACATACCTGATAATGTTGAAAATTATTGTAATAAGAGATATTTAAATAATTAGAATTTACTCTATTGTTTTTACTTTAGTTTGATTTTGTGATGGTGATTGTGATGTCTGTGGTGGTTTTGATTGTTGTTTGGGTTGCTCATGAAATAGTCTGAAATTATTTGGTGAAAAATATGGTGCGAATTGTTCTATGTCTCCAAATTACGATCATATATACCCTTCTGACAGAAACATAACTGAATTCAAACTTTTCCTATTGAATTTTTTAAGAATTATAAGAATTTGTGAATCCAAATTAAGCATTAACCAGAACATTTATTCAATAAAATACATAAAAATCTCCTAAATTTTATTTATTATTTTTGCTAAATTTAAATTTAATATGTTGCATTAACTACCTTAGAATATTTTTTTATCATAGTAATAATAATAATAACAATTGTATCATCAGCAAAAAGAACAAGAAGAGCAACATCAACAAAATTTTATTTACATACCTCATGAATTTTTTGAATGCAACTTACCTAAATTTTCCAATTTCTCTTCTAAATATTTTTATTATTTGTCATCAAGGAAAACATGACTTTATCTTCATATCTATCGTCATCACGTATGAATTCTATCATCACATCATAATTATTCTGAGTATTCAATTCTAGTAAATTTATTACTGCTGAGGACTTGGTAAATAATGAACTTATTTTTACCTAAGCTATGGACAAAATGAGGTGAAAATAAAATTCCCCATTGGTCAGCTTAAGATTATTTAAAATTCAAAATTACCTAATAGAGCAATTCAGCTAGGTTAACATAGTGCTAAATGTCTACATGTTCCAGTAAATTAATTTCTACCTGACCTAGCATCTTATTTAAACATTTTATTAATATTATAACACCATCAAAAATTTTCAAAGTCTCTATATTAAATATTTTAGCAAGTTGGTAATGCATCATAAATCCTACATTAAATGATAATAAACAATAACATACTAAAATTATTTTTATATATTCACAGTTTAAATAAACAGTAAAATACTAACACTCTATTTACATATTTACATCATAAATAATCTTTCAGTGGCTCATTAATTCACCTACAATTCAAACCACCAGTCACTAATTATTCAACATAATTTTAATTTTTTTTTTCATCATAGCTGTTTTGTAATTTAGGTTGGCATGGTGCCAGAAAAGTTCCTTTAGGATAAAAGTTGCCTCTTTAAAAAATACAGATCAGATCTCAGTAACATTTTAAAAATAATAGAATTTTTCTTAAGAATATCTGTTCTTAAAACACGAAAATATGACGTATCTTACTAAATAATAAATTAATCTTAATAACATTTAAATATTTGTAACAGAAATAAATTTTAAAAACAAAAATTTAATCAGTATAACATAGTATATAAAACTTTTAAATTTCAAGGTAGACTATTAAATAAATAAAACATTTTAAATATAACATAAACTAATAAATATCAACATATAAAAATATCAATATATAAAAATACCAACTTACAGTCATTCTGGACATATTTCACAAGAAGATTTCCTGACAATACCAAGTTGTACACTTTCCTAATCCCTTAGGATCAACTTTACGAAATCTTTTTATCACCGAAACTTTCGTGCATTGGCTTACTGTAAAAAGACGTCTCCGGTCAGAACAAAAGTATGAAAATGTTCCATCACTCGATAATTCCTTCAAAAATTAAACTCGAAATCCGTTGAAACACAGATAAAAAAATTCTGTCCGACTAAAATAATTCTGTGGTGATTTTTAAGGCCGAGTTGCTTGAGTAGTAACATTTTTTAATAAATGTTTTTTTGAAAATAAGATGGGCTCTTTTCACATAATCAACCGAAGAGGAAGTTCCAGCACTCCACATTAGATGGCGTGTGTACGTAATCATAATTAAGCATCTTATTCAAGAACACAGAAGTTTTTATTCTGAAGCTTCAATTGACATCAAGGAAGAATCTGCTTTCACTCGAGTCCTCTTTTCGTTTCAATCACGGCTCCCACTACAGCAGAGCACGATGGCCATTTATTTAAAATAAACATTCCGCAGGCATATAAGAAAAAACATACTGGACTCCACGCCAATACCAGGCAGAGATTCCATCATTAACCTAACAAATCAAACTTCGAACTAGCGTCTCTCTATTCGAATGTTCTTATACGAATACGTCTAGCTTTCATCAGTGCATCACATCTTCGGATCTCCGAATAGAATGCTCTCCGAAACGGAAAAGGCGACGATATATTCTTTCAGTAAGAGTAGGAATACATGGTCACGTGCGCCAATCGTGAGCTGGGATTCTTTGCGCTGGCTCCAGAATATGGTAATAAAATGGTTTCCGCTAATTTTTGGCGCGAAAGAAAATTCTCGAAAGTTCCATGATGTTCGATGATTTATCTATGACCCAGAGTGTTTTAGATTAATTGATTATCGTTAGTTAATTGGTTCGAGAATATGGAATGATTTTGACTTTTAGGGAAAGAAAAAAAAGAAAAAGAGAAATGGTTTATCGAATTTGGAACATAGCCAGAATGGGATTAGAATAAATGCTTTTACATTTAATATAAGAAAAAGATTTTATGATCTGGCGAATTATTTTTAATATCGGAACTGATTAAAATAAATACAGTCTTTTTAGGAATTTAGAAAATTAAAAGGGAATTATGCGGGTTTTTTAAAGTATGAATATTAGGGAGTTTTATAATTTAAAGATAAAGACGCGATTTATTGAACTAATTAGCAGCCATTGAAATATTGAATTTAGATATGAGGTTTTTTCGGAATACATAGAGTTAAAATATTTTAATAAACGGAGGAAATAAATATTATAGAGTAAGTTAGACTAGGATGGAATAAAAATACTTTGGTTTATCGCGATAAATTTTAAATTTTGTTATATATATATATATATATATATATATATATATATATATATATATATATATATATATCGCAATAAGATAAAAGTCGAAAAATCTAGATTTTTCTTATATAAGGCCGAAAATATTTTTGAGTTCTATGTTACGAGATCTTTCGGATCTTCCCTACACCATTTATATAATTTTTGTTTTCAAGTAACTTAACCCTCTGCAATCCTCTTTTTTTATTAGTTAAAGGGAACAACGGTCTCTGAGGCCAGGGCATCTATTCCTACTAACCTACGAAACTGACTCACATAAGGAGGGTGGACTAATTACAATATGTAATATTTCAAATTCAGAGGCCAACACAGGCCTCTGAATTTGAGGCTCCGAGAGTGTACTGAGACTTTCCTAGACGAAAGGAAGGTGGCACCCCGCGCGCCCTGGTGTCAAAATTGTATACTATACCGGTCCGCAAGATATATGTTCCATGCAGAGGGTTAATTAATATCTCGGTTAATTAACGACAATTTTTGCGAAAATCATTATCAAATATCCTTGGATGATTCTGGGTCGGTAGATACCTCGAGCACCCGTAAACTCTCCCGCTGACCGCCCAAAAAGTAAATTTTGTGTGTAATGGAAAAATGCATTTTTCGAAAAAACTGTGTTACCTTGGAAAATCGCTATAGTTTTCCTGCAAGGTGTAAATAAACTCCTACAATGCTTATTTTTTTCATAATTTTAGTTTCAGTGGATTCGGAAATAGATAGGGGAGGGGATATTTTTGCAATGCATTTTCAACGATATCTCTGGAAATATGAAGGGGTTAGAATGACGGTGGAGTAAGTCAATATTTAGTAATTTGAGAAATGAAGAGTTTTCTGAAACTTGTCGCATTGCCGTTGCATTAAGTGATTCAACTTGTTTTGATCTCTAGCGACTCCCTAAGTGAACTATGACTTATTTGACTGTCACACTGAACAGAAATTAATATACGTTCAGTGAAAATATGATATCTAGATTTTTCAAATTTTTGACTTATTCCACTGTCATTCTAACCCCCTCATATAATACCTAAAATTAAAACAAATATATGTTTGAGTTCAGTATTACGAGATCTTTCACACGATATCCCACACGATATAGCAAAAGAAAAAAAAATAACTAACTTTATTAGCCCTCTAAATTCTCCTTAAACATATTTGTGAATAGATAATAATCTGAAAATATGTGGGTAAAAAGGGTTTATAACATTCCTAAGTGTGAACGTTCCACGTCCCATAGTTCACGAGAAACAGTGCTCTGAGAGACGGACAGACAGACACAGGAATGATCTTATAATGGTTCCATTTTCACTTTTAAGTACGGAACCCTAAAATTATATATTTTTAATTTAGATAACCTATATTTTAAAATATTCATGATGAAATGCTATGCTTTTTAATATTATGCAGCATAAATTTTAATTCTACAGTGATCTCTCACTTATACGCGATGTTCAGTAATTACTTTTTTATACCACTATTTTAAAACAGTAAAATTTGATTTTTAAATTCTGAGATTTAAGAAGAAAAAAATTTTCTTAAAAAAAACTGGTGCCTAAAAACAATTTCCGTGTATCGCGTATATGTGAGAGATCACTGTATTTTTAAAGTGGACTTGCCTCAGTTTCAAATTTAACTCATTTGTAATGTCGCTGGCACAATAAATTACTTGTAACAAATTTACACTGATATTATTAAATATTTATTTTGAGTTTATTAAAAATATTAATTTTTATGTTAATTTGAAATTATTTTCGCAAAGTGGAATTGCTCCACTTTCAAAATCAAGGATTGAAATATTGCTTGTCGCCATTTTATCATTAGTCAAGCGAACAATGTAATAAAGTGGTAAAAACTACTGTTTAAAAAAGTTTAATATCTCTATGTTAGACCTCGATTCGTTAATATGTATAAAGGTTTATTAAATTAGAAGCATAAAGAAATCTTGTGGAGCTGTTGTTGACGAATTTAATGTTTTTAATTTGAGTTTTAATAAATTTTCCATGAAAATTCTACGAGAACACTTCATTGTATATATAGTTGTACTGTTTATTATTTTAAAAAATCTTTAAATGTTATTCTTTGCAAATCTATAATTTTGTCTCCAACAAATGAACAAAAATGAAAATATTATCATTATTCAAATCTAATAATATGTAAATAATGTACAGAATCTACTTTAAATTTTTTCAGTTTTTTTTCTGTGAAATGCCATGATTCTTTACTCAAGAGACAATGCAGATTTCAAAGATTATCTTATAATTTGTACGTAGAGGAAACGGCATGCATCGTATCACAATTAATAAAAGAACTAATCCGTTTTAGGTATTTTTCCACTATAGTGGTCTTGATGGTTCTTTTATGCTTGGCGCAATTCAGGCTTCAGAAAATATTTGTTGTAGAATGTTATAAATAGCTGTGAAAACAATCTTAATGAATTTTTATACGTGCTTATGTACGAATTTATATTACATTATTGTTTTTAAATACAATTTATTTCTGTTTGTGTATAAAAATATATAAATGGCTTCTTTATATTAAGGCAATTTTATAAACATTGAAAAAATCGCTTGTTGGATACGAAAGAGTGAATAGGTTGCCAAATTTCCTGCCTTCGCCAAAGCCATATCGCCAAGGTACATATACTACAAACGTATGCATTTTTATTATATTATATTGTAACATGCGTATAAACAATATCGTAATCACCATAAAAACTATACAGTAGTCAATTTGCCTATTAATATCTTCGATAGGCACTTTTCTAAATTGCTTTTAAAAAGTAAATTGGACCTAGAAACTTTTTCATACATTTTAATACTGTTTTTGCATCATGATAAATATTAGATGACACTATTATGCATATACTCATATAACAGCCAGAATATCAACATTACTTTTTAATTAAATTTCCCCCTGTTTAATTTTACTGTAAAGATTGGAACAGATGTGTTACACTCACGCTAAAATGTAAACAAAAGATTGGCGACTGTTTGGTTGGCGCGATTTCCAAGACTGCGCCAAACGAATAACTTAATACAATGGCTAGGTTGCCATTAAAGGAAAAAATCCCCTAAATTTGGCGACTTTTTTCTTTTTTTTAACCGATTATTTTTTTTTTTTTTTTAGCGTGAGTGTAAAGCATCTAAGCCTAAAGATTTTATTTAATGAATTTACAAATATATGAAGGATGTATACATATATTGAAATAATATATGCAAACATCCTCCATATATTTGTAAAATTCATTGAATAAAAATGTTTACAGTAAAATTAAACAGGGGGAAATATAATGAAATATTAATAATATGCCATAAATCTAAATGCTATATAATATCTAATTACTCAAAAATACCCTATAAGTTTTCTTTTATAATAAACTATTACAAAAATACATAAAGTATGGTAAAGCGATTACATCATAGAACATCATGCTTTTTGATAAGTATATAAATTAAGATTTATTGAGATCTTCTGGCTATTATATGAGAAAAGTGACCACGATAAACTTTTATTTTATTTATATTTCACTCTTGAAATTTACCAAACAAAATCCTTTAAAGTCACTTAATCTGCTATATTTAGTAAAATATGCTTCATGAAAAGTAAAATTCTTAAAAATAAAAAGCTTTTAAGATCGTAATTTGTTTACAAAATTTTTAGGTGCAGCGTCGAAATTTCATATTTTTATCTTGTATCTTATGTATGTGTATCTAACTTTTTATTCGGTCCATTAATCTGCAGCTACTTTAAGTTTATAATTTTTTAAAGTGATGTGCATATTTAAAAATAAGAAAACCAAATGAGCTTTTATAAAATTCTATTGCGATTTTATTAATATCTTAAGTTAAGTTCAAGAGGGAGCAAACGAAGGATAAAAGAATATAATAAACTTATTTGCTGAGATGGAATTTTGAAAAGAAAAATAATATAACCGAGGACGGTTTAGTAATATCCAAAATCGGCTTATTATATATATTTTTTTATTATTTGAATGATAAAAACAAAAATAAAGAAAAAGAAAATAATTACTTATTCAGCGTAAAATCATTTTAAAAGCAGATTTAAAAATTAAATCAGGTTATATGATTCCCTCAAAGAACATTCGTCGCTAACGTGTCAAACAATGGAATGTGAAAAAATTCATTTTTCAGTACTTCTAAAAATTGGCCGATTTTCACCACTAAATTTTATTACAATTCTTCGCCTAGTAAGAATATTAATACAATTTCTGTGAGGAACAGGGTTGCCAGTTTGGTCTTCTCTTTTATTCAGAAATAACGAATTCATACCGGAAATTTTGAGAATCTTGAGTCTGGCAAATTATTGAAATTTTGAGTCTGGCAAATTATTTATAGTTTATCTGATAGTCAAAGTATAACATACTAAAATTTCAGCTTTGCTAAAATGACGTGAATTTGACATCTTATTTTGCCTCTAAATCAGGGTCTGGCACGGTCTTAGCAACGTGAAAACGGTCTGGCAATAATGGCTTAATATCACGAATAGTTAGCAGAAACAAGAGTTATAAGCAAAATTCATGTTAAAATGACGTAATTTTGTCACCTTTTTACCTGCATTGCCCCTCGCCTTACAGGTAAATGCAACGTCTCCCGCCAGCCAGACCGGCCGCATACGTATTGCACAATCAAAAGGGAAAATATATAGAAAAATTAGTCTTGCTAAAATCACGTGTTTTCTTACGTTGCTAGCTCTTAGACTAATACAATATATATATATACACTGAGTGGCCAAAAAATTAGAGACACCCTCTAATAACGAGTTTGTCCACCTTTATCTCTGATCACAGCCGATATTCTTCTTCGTATACACTCAACAAGTTGCTTATACCGTTGCTGATGAATGTTGGCCCATGCTGACCTAATGGCAGCTGAAAGTTGGGTCAGATTGGAAGAGGCCGTTTCCACGCTTCGCTCTTTCGACTTCGACCCACATATTCTCAATAGGATTGAGGTCAGAGAACTGAGTTGGCCATAAAAACAGGTTAAACTCTGATTGATGCTCTTCAAACCAATTTAAGGCTGATCGAGCACGGTGTCAAGGTGCATTGTCTTGTCAAAAATGACCATCTCTTTAAGGGAATATTATAGCCATAAACGGGTGCATGAGATCGACAACGATGTTGAGGTAAGCTGTGCTATTCTCAGTTGTGTCCACAGATATCAAGAGATCCAGTGTACTCCAGGAAAACATTCCGCACACCATAATCCCACTGCCACCAGGCTGAAGAGTTGTCATTTGGCAGGAGGGGTCCATAAATTCGTGCTGTTTGCGCCATATTCTAATCTTGCCATGTGCATGATGGAGACAGAAACGAGATTTATCATACCAGGCTACTTTTTTCCAGTCCTCAAGTGACCAGTTTTTCCATTCTTTTTCCCACAACAGGCACCTTTTCCAACTTTTCTGTGATACCAAAGGCACTCTTGATGGTCTCTTGCTGCTAAAGCACATCCTTTGCAAAGTTCGTCTTGTTGTGTGTTGGGGCATGCTTTGTGATGCACCTGCATTGATTTCAGCTGTAATTTGAAGTGTTGTTGCCTTTCTGCTGCTGCGGACTATGCGTACTATTCACTTTTCACCTGTCTCGTTCAATAGCGTTTTTCAACCAGAATGGTCCTTATCGCTCGAAGTTTTTTTTTTCTTAACCGGCACTCTCGACATCCCTGACATCCTGTTAGTCAAGAAAATCCTAAAAGAGTTGTCATTTCAGAGATGCTGCTACCAGCTCTTCTTGAACTGACAATCATCCCTCGTTCAAAGTCACTTAAATATTTCATCTTCCCCTTTTTAACACTTTCCAACCTAGTTGAAAAGTGTTAATGACTTCGGTTTATCTGGCCGTCTGCCGTCTGGCTGTCTGCCGTCTGGCTGTCTGCCGTCTGGCTGTCTGCCGCCTGTCAGTCTGTCCATGCTCTAACTCCCGTAAATATGCTCGGATTGCGCTGCAATTTTTATATGTTATTGTCGATATCTATAGCATATTCCCTATTTCAACTGAAGTGTGTAGCACTTATAGTTTTTTTACAGAGACACTCAAAAGAATTCCGTTATATTACGGTCTATGGGGAAAAATCATTTGCGGTTTATTTTAATGATGTTACGCAATTGCAAATACATTGTAATTGATATATATGAGTAAGGTGCATTGCAAGAAGCTTAATATGGAATAGGGTGTGCATAGCACTTATAGTTACTTTACAGGGACAGTCAAAAGAATTCCGTTACATTACGTCTATGGAGAAAAATCGTTTGCGGTTTAATTAAATAATGTCTCACTATTTTAAACGCATTGAAATTTATATATATCACTAAGGTATATTACAAGAGGTTTACTACAGAATATTGTGTGTATATCAGTTATCATTCATTTACAGGGACACACAAAAGAATTCTCTACTGTCTGTTAACAATAATTCCTGGAAGTGCGTTTTAATTTACTGAACGCGATTTTAAATTTAACTCACTTTTTGTCTATTACTTGGTGTGTATAAATGCTATATTTCATATACAGGGCAGGACAAAAGTTTGCGAACACATTTCCCTTTGTTGACACAAACTCCAGAAGGAGAATTTTAAACTGTGCTACGCGTTTCCTAACTAAACTAAAATTTAGCATCCTATGCAGTATATATACAAATCTATAGATCCTATGCAAGGCTGAATAAAAGTATTCAGATATTTTTCCAAATATTGTATATGTTGGAAATTCCTGAAATTTCGTTTTTAAATATGTTATGCGTTTTCCAAACTGTTTACTTAGATGTTGTCTTTCAGCTTATTAAACAGTAATGATTTGTAAAATTATTTTGGAAGCGTTGGAAAGTGTTACATAATCTATGTTTGACGCATGATTTTTTGTTCTTGTTTACAGTAACTTTCGTGCTAACTACCTCGTACGAAGCTTAGAGTTCCTCATATAAGCAACTCTGCATTGTTACGTCATTCTACGTCACTGTTGGACTGGTTTACTTTAAAATAAAGGGTGTCTCTAATTTTTTGGCCACTCATGTATATAGTAATAGTTAGGTACAAAATAATCGGGCATGCTTTTAGATGATTGCTAATATCGCACCATATTCAACAATAGTTTGGATAATTATATTATTGTATATTCGGCACACTATCTCTCCGCCATCGTCATTTCCGATACCGGACCATATTCGACTGCTGAATGGATAACTGTCGGTATGCAGTCGTCTCTATATTATACTCCGAATTATATCGGCATTATCATTACCGAATCGACTGTGTGGTAATCATTCGGAGGTCAGGTCGCCTGGTGTGCCAAAAAAGTGATAGAAGTGGTATCAGCAACCAGTATCGTGCTGATACCGCTGGAAACAACCAGCAGCACACGACTGGTTGCATTCTACTAGCTCTGTGTATGCTCCGGTATGCTTCACATTATATGACATGAAATAGACTCATCATAGATGTTAAATGAGTGAGTAAAATAAACCACTTGGAAGTGTTATGACTTACTCAAACAAAATTTCGAGCTTCCATCTGAATTATGTTTAATAACATCATCGTTTATTACGAAGTTATTGTCATTTGTATTAGGGACACTAATTTGGACTCCCTCTGTGTTACTAACAAGATTTAAAAGTTTATACAAGTTTTCTTCCGCGATAAAATGTTTTAAAAATTCTTAAAATACGTTGAAGCTGTAACATTATCAAAAGCATACTTATAAGTAGTATCTAAAAAACATATTTTTAATATTCCGGCTATTAGATGAGAAAAGAGGGAACAGTAATCTTTTATTTTACTAATATCTTATTATTGAGTGTTTTCAAACAAAATAGTTTAAAGTTACTTATTGTGTTATATTTATAAAAATATGGCTCATAAGTAAAGAAAGTTTTTAAAAGAAAAGCTTTAAAAAATGTGATTTGTTTCCAAAAACTTTTATGAACAGTAACGAAATTTGATATTTTGTCTCGTAAAGTTTATGATGTCAGTAGTAAATATTTATCCGCGCCATTAAATCGTAGTTTGTTTTAACTTCTGAATTTTTTAAAGGAAGCTTAATTATAAAAAGTCGTATGTGCTTTCTTAAAGCGCTTTTTGATTGTTTGTTTTATAGAAATTTGGTATTAAATACAAGACAAAGCACTTAATTCCAAAGTAAACTTATTTTTTGAGAAAGAATTTGGGTTTTCCTTTGGAAAATATTAATTTAAGAAAACATTTTGTAATATACAATAATAACTCATTTCTTCTGTTTATATAATGATAAACGTAAAGATGAATTTCTAAAATATAAACATTTGTGCATATAACTCTGCTAAAATGTTTTGATTAAGAGTTTTAAATTTAAGTTTTTAAAAAGTTATATGAGATGCTCAGAATACAAAGTGAATTAATAATACTTTCTGTACAAACAGTTTTCCATAAAGGTCGTTGTTTAAAGGTTTGATTTATTCTAATTTACATATTTTTAACTTTCAAAGATGAGAAAAATAAATCTTTCTTCTGATCTATTATAAATATTTTATGTATTTTTTTAATTTTCTAAAGTTTAGAAAAAGTTGGTAAGGTAATACGTTAATGTTTCTTGAAGAAAGCTTTTCGTATAATATTTTTTCATGATTCAAACTCTTTCAAGACTAAAATTTAACTAAAATTCATTAAGATACAACTAAATGTAAATATGTTGCTTGAAGGTGCATAAAAACATACATAAAACAATTAAAAGCACATTAAAGTCCTTTTAAAAATTCCAAAACGTTTCAACCGAACTACTCGGTCATCATCAGTGGAAAAACTAAATTCTTGAGTTCAGTATACATTCGTAGTTCATTTTTCTACGTAGTAGAAACGTAGTAGTACGACTTACATTTTTCTACGACTAGTTAGTCTGAACTCAACAATTTAGTTTTTCCGCTGATGATGACCGAGTAGTTCGGTTGAAAACATTTTGGAATTTTTAAAAGGACTTTAATGTGCTTTTAAATGTTTTATGTATGTTTTTACGCACTTTCAAACAATATATTTACATTTAGTTGTATCTTAATGAATTTCAGTAATTAAACAAGGTGAATTTGCACTGAAATTTTAACTTTTTATTGGACTAAAATTTAATTTGTGGAATTTTCAAAGGTTTTAAATTGACATGAAACTTATATCAGGTAATATTTGGTCAATCTTTAAAAATAAATATTTTAATTAGAAATCGTCGGTGCTTTCCAAAAATCTGATACAGAAATTTGTAATAAAAATACGGACGTTGGAAGAAGAAGTGTATATATATATCTATTTTTTTAGTCATTCGTACTCGATATTTCTTCTAAGAAATTAAATTATAACACATTTATAAATGCGGTTTTAGTACACCTGCACTACGCAAAAATTGTTTCAAATTACCTCTTTGGTTAAACTTCATTATATAAAGTTGAAACCTTTTAAAATCGCCTTTTGTAAAGAGATTTATTTCTTAAAGGCAAGTTATTACTCATATTAAACATCGGTATAAATATCTTAAACTGATATCGTTACTTTTATATACAATTAATACTTTTAATACAATTTGGCTGAGGAAATAATTTTTCGTTTTAGGATGATTAAATAATTTTTCGTTTTAAGATGAGTAAATAATTTTTCGTTTAGAATTGTTTTTACAAATAATTCTTTAAATATCGAAAATATATTGCTTTATAGATATTCTATAGATAAAGAATGCGGCCTTAGTAACTCGTGAGAGGTTATTATATATTTTCGTTAGTGGTTACATTATATTTTCCTACATTAAAAAATATCCTTTTTTTTTTTTTTTTTTTAGTTTTTGTGTGTGTGTAGATAAAGTTTATTGACTATTAAATTGATTAAAATAAAAAAGTGCCTTGAAAATATCCGGATGACATAAGTTATGTTTTGGAAGAAAAACCACTCTAATTTGAATTTGAAGTGCAGTGGGTAGCAGGCAAATGCTGATTTCAAAAGTTCCTGATAACAAATGTATTTTTGGCTTTCTCTCTGGAGTTTCCAAAGATAAAGAATGCGCCTTAATAACTCGTGAGAGGTTATTGTATATTTTCGTTAGTGGTTCCATTATATTTCCTACATTAAAGAATATCCGACTTTTTTTTTTTTTTTTTTTTCGGTGTAAAGTTCATTGACTATTAAATTTCATTAAAGTAAAAAATACCTTGAAAATTTCCGGATGACAAAAAATTTGTTTTAGAAGAAATAAACCTATTTTCTGAATTTGAAGTCCAGCGCGTAGCTGGCAAATGCAATTTTCAAATGTTCCTATTTTTGGCATTCTCTCTGGAGTTTCTGAAGTTAAAGAATGCTCGATAGTAACTCGGGAGAGCTTATTCTATGTTTTCGTTAGTGGTTACATTATATTTTCTTACATTAAGAAATATCCATCTTTTTTTTTTCGGTGTAGATAAAGTTCATCGACTATTAAATTTTATTAAACTAAAAAATGCCTTGAAAATATCCGGATGACAAAAATTTTGTTTTAGAAGAAACAAACCTCTTTTCTGAATTTGAAGTCCAGTGCGTAGCTGGCAAATGCAGATTTCTAATGTTCCTATTTTTGGCATGATCTCTGGAGTTTCTAAAGTTAAAGAATGCTCGATAGTAACTTGGGAGAGGTTATAGTATGTTTTCATTAGTGGTTACATTATATTTTCTTACATTAAGAAATATCCATCTTTTTTTTCGGTGTAGATAAAGTTCATTGACTATTAAATTTGATTAAAGTAAAAAACTCCTTGAAAATATCCGGATGACAAAAATTATTTTAGAAGAAATAAACCTCTTTTCAAAATTTGATGTCCAGCGCGTAGCAGGCAAATGCAGATTTCAAATATTCCTATTTTTGGCATTCTCTTAGGAGTTTCTAAAGTTAAAGAATGCTCGATAGTAACTCGGGAGAGGTTATTGTATGTTTTCGTTAGTGGTTACATTATACTTTCTTACAATAAGAAAAATCCATCTTTTCTTTTCGGTGTAGATAAAGTTCATTGACTATTAAATTTGATTAAAGTAAACAATGCCTTGAAAATATCCGGATGACAAAAGTTTTGTTTTGGAAGAAATAAACATCGTATCTGAATTTGAAGTTCAGCGGGTAACAAGCAAATGCAGATTTCAAAAGTTCTTGATAACAACTGCATTTTTGGCCTTCTCTCTGGAGTTTTTAAAGATAAAGAATGCTCGTTAGTAACTCGGGGGAGGTTATTGTATTTTTACGTTAGTGGTTACATTATATTTTCCTACATTAAGAAATGTCCATCTTTTTTTTCTGCTATGTAGATAAAGTTCATTGACTATTATAATTTTAAAGTAAAAAATGTCCTGAAAATATCCGGATGAGAAAAGTTTTGTTTTTAGAAGAAATAAAACCCCTTATCTCAATCTGAAGTCCGGCGATAGTAGGAAACTGCAGATTTCAAAATTTCCTAATAACAAACGCATTTTTGGTATTCTCGAAATTTAAATTTGGATGTTATCTTTGTTTAAAATATAATAAAGATAACAAGAATGTGATATAAATATCATATCAGTTTTTATAGAAAACTAGTCGTTGGGGGCCACCGTAATACTTACACATCATGGATATGCATAATATAAAATATGAAAATAAAACATGTGTAAACTATTTATAAAATGCATTGGAATTCGAATAAAATCCTGGCTTGATGACGTCCTAAACTTTAAATGATCTATTACTTAATTGCGTAAAAGAAACATCTTTATAACTCCAAAATCGGTAATCATATTAACTAACGGTTTACTGCGTCGAATTAAGGTCTCATTTCCAATATTAATGTATCTTTGAATTGAAATTTGAATGAAATGCAGGGTCATGAAAACTCAAAGAGTGTGGAAAATAGGATTACAAATATCTCGGCAACTCATTATCCGAACGACTTTCATTCTTTATGAAAAATGTATGTTTTTTTTATTGTCTTTTATATTCACTCCTTAAAATAAAGAATTTCGAAAATTTTTACATACCGTTTAACAGTACGAATATTTCGAGAGTTAGAAAAAATTAGTTACGGATAATCGAAGTTACTTAAATTCAATAAAAGCTTCTCCCCATTATTACATACTAAGTAAATACCAAATTTCAAGTCTCTATCTTAATTTGTTCGGGAGATGGAGCGTTTACAGACACACACACAGACACAGACAGACGGACGGCAATTTTTTTTTTCTAAAAATAAGTTTTACGGAATCTCCAGTGTCTGAAACGTGTAAATCAGTCAAAAAAATAATTCGATTTTTAAACGATTACAAGATTTACCCTATACTACGTATTGTGGGTAAATAAAAGGATATTGGTGAGAAAACAATAAACACATCGTATCTCAAGAAATATTTTTTGCTTATTGCTTGTAGACATACTTTCGCGATGTATTTAGTGTTCACCAATTTGTTATGAATCATTAATTTTGAATGGATTTTTCGTTTTAACAAAACAAAATTAAATCTTAATATATATCGCTTATGATTTTTTTACCTGCTGCTGTAAAACTAAAAGTTGATTATAAAATAATCAATATTACATGATATTTTACAGATCAAACTGCAAAATGGGAAACTATAGTCTAGAATGTGTAATCAACCAGCTCAGAAAGACTACCAACAAATAGCCTTCCATTTTAAAAAGTATTCATTAAAATTTCGAATTGGATTAGTCGCAGTTACTTTAGAAGGTAGTTGTTATAATCTTGATCGACAAATATATGTTTATCGTAAACTGGTTGAGTTCGAAACAGTTCTACGAATTCACGCATCAAACTTAATTGAGTTTGTTGTTGATTAAATACATAATAATTTGTATATTTATTTAAATTTTACTGTTTTGGGGAATGTCCCAAAAATATATGTATATACTCTGAAAAAGAACTTACTTATTTATATATAAATGCAAATATATTATCAGAATCGTTATCCAAAAAAATTTCATTTTTGATGTAATACAAATGATTTGCGAAACTCTTCATATACCGACAACAACTGAACCCAATAACATAAATTCTTTAAAGTTTCAACGAAAAGGTTTTAAAGGTCATAATGTTATTGTGAGTACGATTGAATAAAAGAAAATTTAAGAAGGCATTTATTGGGTTCTGGAAAATTCATGACGTTTGGGAAAATTAATTTATACCGGAAACTTCTATCATTTAATTATTAGACATTAATTCCGATAGCTAATAATTAATAATTAACGGACATAATTTTGCGGTAGGAGTTAATTTTCTCAAACGGCACGAATTTTCCCGACAACGCAACAAAACTGACTGAACATAATTCTTTTATTTATTTTATTTTTTATTTTTTAATTTTTTTAGGCAAAAGCTTCAGTTTTACCAAAAGTCGATATAATTCTAATATAAGCCTGCAGCAAAGTCTAAAAGTATTAATACAATAAATCTATATTATATGAGAGAAAAAGGATTGATAATGTTCACTAACTATTGGAAGTTATTAAAATAAAAATAAAATCTAAAAAAAACTAAAAATTACAAAAAGAAATTTTTACCTCAGTACATTTCTAAGCATATTTTGTTCAAGATACAATGATAAGGACAACAAAATCAATATTAGAAGCAAATTGTTACTTATTCATCATTCACCGTAAAGTGTTTTATGGCGCTTTTCGAAATGCAGAAGCCTGTTATCAACCTTGCTATACTTTAATATTATACAGAAATATCCGTGTAATATGAACCTAGATAAATTAAAATACCGGCTACATTGAACTACATTAAATTTACTTCAAACCCCAAAATTTTGCATTTTTGTCTAACTCGACTATAAGGAATACTCGAAACTCCAAACATTAAGCATTACGAAACTTTATACCGGAAATATACCACAGAACAGAATCTGAATTTACTATTAATTGAAGATATAAGTACCTATACTGAAAAGATCGATCGAGTAAAAACAAAAAAATCAAAATATAGTTAAATCACGAGGATGAAAAAATTATTCTGGAAAGAAAAATTCGAATGATGTCACCGATTTCATGTTTGGGCAAATTTATAACAAAGAAATCCTCGAAAAACAACCTTAACGCCTTGGGTACATTTGACACTTAGACTCGCCATGAGTATTGTCCACGGATTTGTTTTTTTAAATTCGGAATTTTCGAATTTATATCAGAAAATTCAAACAACACTTCTCGCTTCTGATTAATCAGGGAATATCTGTCAACAAATACAGAATAAACACTATTTCAAATTTCTAGTGTGTCTGTTCTGTACGTTTTATTTTTCAAATAAATCTGTACCCAAAGGGTTAATTCATATTGAAGAAGTCGCTTAGACTGCCGTATACTAAAATAGAAATTCAACTGGATTAATATTTTTAAACTATTAAAAAATGTTTTATTTTGTTCAGAAAAAAATTGATTGTAAAAAAAATAATTTTATGTAATTTTTAATCATACTAAAATATTCTCTACAAAATTTGTGATATAAGTTATCTAATGATGAATATTAGAGCAAATATTCAATACTTGTCTTTTAAAGTGAAAAATATCATATATTCTACCGTAAGAGGAATTAATATAATGTAATCAATAATGTAATTAAGAATATATAAATAAGTTTTGTTATTTTAAATGTTTTATGTACTTTAAACTTTTATTATAAACCCTTTAACTTTAAATTATAATATTCCGAATAATAAAGAATTAATAAAGTATCTTAAAGGTCTGCCATTTTCTATCGGTTCTTGGGTTTGGATATCAACACTGTTGAAGGCAGAAAGAAAGGTCAACCAAAATAACAGTGCAATCGAAATTTTGTGTGATGATCGTTTTTTGAAGCTGTAATCAACTATTGCTTGTGAGGGCTTTATATAGCTTAAGAAAATATTTATTAACTATTTCAAATATTTAAGCCAAAGGCACTACTTGAACACACTCATTCTGTAGTAATTGCAAGAATAATTCGATAACTCGATGGTTAGCTTGGAACATCTCTATTTAAAATATTTGGAAAACGTCTAGCACTATAATTTAAAACATACCATTTTGATAACAGATTAAAAAAAAATATTTCATCCATTATATACAAACAAAATTAATTTAACTTTCATAATAAAAAAAAAAAGATCTTTAAAAATGTTATTATTGTCTTAGAATCTAAAATTACCAATTCAAATGTCCATAAATGAGTTTTGAAACATTAAAGAAAATGTTTTTCAGAACCAAAAATTGGGATTACATGGATCCAAGTTTAATAATTTGACAACACCCTCCAAAAAATTTTTTTATCGCTCCTAGATGTACTGTGTTGACACTATTTTCTTGATATAGCAATACCCTACAAGTAACAACGCTAACTAGTAAAACAGTCAGGGCTCCCAAATGGTCTGCCAACTGAATACCAGTATTTTTTAACAGGAAATTTCATGGTACGTTTCTATAACATTTCAACAAAAATTTACCTCCGAAGTAGTTTCTGAAAAATTTGCTCGAAAAATCCAAAAAATACTTTTTATTCTAAGAAAAAACCTGTATTCTAAAAACGGACCGTTTGTGAGCCCGACACAGTGCACCAAAGACTAATTTAAAACATTATTTATCTGGGTCCAAGAAGCCCTAATTTATAGTACATTTATTTTTAAATTTTTAACTGTAGACACTTTCAAACAACTGTGATGTGATATTAATTTTCAATTCATGCAACTAAAAACTCTTAAATAATATAGGTTTGTAAGTTCCTTTAGATTGTGATTTACAGTGGTGGTCAAAAGTTTGGACATTTTTTGAAGGTTTCAGGTTTTTCAACTTTGTGTGCTTGTAGAATATATTAATTTTCACTTAAATACAAACGTTTAATATATCAAATGAAGGTAATTTAATGTAGAATTTAATAATAAAAACAGTATTACAATATATGTATTACAAAAAATGTTATGCTCATTTTAGTAGAACAAACAAACACAAATCGTTTTGAATAAGGACGTGTTTTGTAATAAAAGCGTACTAGGCAATCACAAACACTGTTCTGAGGACCAATCAAATGTCTGTAACTATAGTTACAGTTAACTATAGTAAGAGTTATTGTTGTGGAAATATTTTGCGGAATGAGGCATACTAGAACAATTAAATAGAGTATTGCTGTTTTTGAATATTTAAAGTCCTCTTTTTTAAATTAAACTAATTTTAAACAATGTCATCAACAAGAAGAACTAATTGGACATCTACAAAAAGAAGCCGAATTGTCATATTGAGAGAAAATAGCCTCTCTTATGCTGAAATTGCAAGACAAGTTGGTGGTTAAGTGACTTGTTCTGGTGTACGAAAGTTCTGTTTACGTTATGAAAAAATGAAATCAGTGTAAAATAAGGCCAAATCAGGCCGAAAAATATGCACAAGTGCTACTGCCGATAGAAAAATTAAACGGCTATGCCTTCAAGATAGAAAAATTTCATCAGATGCCATTAGATGTGAAATGAATGCAGCGGGTATTGCAGTAAGTTCAAGAACAATAAGAAGAAGGTTATCAGGATTTGGACTACAAGCTAGAATTCCAAGGAAAAAACCATATTTAAATCAAAAGCAACGCAAAAAACGAGTTAAGTGGACAAAATAACACATTAAATGGTCAGAAAATCAATGGAAGCAAGTAATCTGGAGCGATGAGAGTAAAATATCGCTCTTTGGTAGTGATGGTAGAAAATACGTGAGATGTAGAGTAGGAGAAGGACTTCATCCTGATTGCATTGAAGCAACTACAAAAAACCCAACAAATGTCATAATTTGGGCATGTATGTCTGCAGAGGGCGTTGGCCGAATTCAAGTGATTGACGGCATCCTGAATGCCAAAAAATACATCGAAACTGTCCTGGAACCAAAATTGATACCTTCCATCAGGGATCTGTTCCCCAACAACGCATCATTTATTTTTCAGCAGGATTCAGCTCCATGCCACACAGCAAAAGTATGCAAAGCATGGTTTCAAAATAAAGGCATAGATATATTACCATGGCCAGGAAACAGCCCTGATCTCAATCCAATTGAAAATTTGTGGCGACATTTGAAAATTCTTGTACGAAAAAAAAACGTCCATCCAATGAAAGACAACTTATAGAAGCTATAATTGATTCTTGGCACCATGTGATTACGAAAGATGAACTCCTGACACTCGTTCACTCGATGAAAAGACGCTGTGAAACTGTCTTAAAAAATAAGGGTTATCCTACTAAGTATTGATTGTGTAAGTATCACTTTAAAAAATGCAAATCTAAGATAGATCTTACTATTAGTTGCATAACTTTTTTTCTAATACAGATATTGTAATACTGTTTTTATTATTAAATTTTACATTAAATTACCTTCAATTTGATATATAAACGTTTGTATTTAAGTGAGAATTAATATATTCTACAAGCACACGAAGTTGAAAATCATGAAACTTTCAAAAAATGTCCACACTTTTGGCCCACTGTATATGAGGAAAAATGAAATTTTAGTTGCAAGGCCAGAATGATCACAAAATATTGAAATACGGAAAAGAGTTTGACCACTCTCCAAAAAAAAAGAATTAAATCGCTCCTAGATACACTGTGTAGACAGTATTTTCGTGATTTAGCAATACTTTACAAGTAGCAACGCTAACTAATAACACAGTGCACCAAAGACTGATTTAAAAATTTATTTATCTGGGTCCAAGAAGCCCTAATTTATAGTATATTTATTTTTAAGATTTCAACTTGAGACACTTTCAAACAACTGCGATATGATATTCCTTTTCAATTCATGCAACTAAAAGCTCTTAAAAAATTTAGGTTTGTAAGTTTCTTTAGGTTGGGATTTATAGGAGGAAAAAATAAATTTTAGTTACAAAGCCCAGAATGATCACAAAATATTGCAATACGGAAAAGAGTTTGACCACCCCCTCCAAAAAAAAAGAATTAAATCGCTCCTAAATATACTGTGTTGACAGTATTTTCGTGATTTAGCAATGCTCTACAAGTAACAACGCTAACTAGTAACACAGTGCAGCAAAGACTGGTTTAAAACATTATTTATCTGGGTCCAAAGAGCCCTAATTTATTTTTTAAATTTCAACTTGAGACACTTTCAAACAACTGTGATGTTATATTGCTTTTTAATTCATGCAACTAAAAGCTCTTAATAAATTTATGTTTGAAGTTCCTTTAGATTGTGATTTATATGAGGAAAAATGAAATTTCGTTGCAAGGCTCAGAATGATCACAAAATATTGAAATACGGAAAAGTGCCAAGCAACCGGAATTTTTTTATGAAATATTTAATAATTAATATTTTAAATGGAAGGTGTTGGATTTAAAGGATCAACAAAAGCTAATCTCAAAGTGTAGAATCGTACCACAGCGGCTTCACGCATATGCAAAGCTTGGCAGTAATCGAATTATCAGCAACATTGTCAATTCAGGTTTCACTTCGTATTGCAGACTGCCAGATAGCGGAAACTTACTAGTAAATCCTCAGATCAGGGACCTCAACATCAATTTTGTGAGATATTTTATTTTTCATCTTACTTCACACAATATCTAACATTCTGAAATCAGCAATTATTAATGTTAGATTATTTGTATATTTCTAAGCCTAGACGATTCAGAAAATCTAATCTTTAAGAATATCAATACAATGAAATTCAATTGCTAGGCAACCGTTAAATTAAAACAGGGAAAGAAAAACATACATATTACTTCAAAATTTTAAAAATCATAAAGAATATATATACATTTTCAATTTTTGAACATATACACAAAATTTAATAAATTTTTTTTATAGAGAATTGAGATTGGCCTAGGTAATTATTGGTAAATTTTCAAACCGATTTGATTAATTTAAGGTATCGCAATACAAAAAGTTACCATCCATAATGTATCATTTAAATCAACTATTCGGATGTGTCATTTTCATTTCAGTTAATGATAAAATATGAAACTCAAAAACCATAAAGCTAATTCTGGGTACATCACCAGCACACCTACTTAATTACAAGCTAATCGGATGTATTTCGCGGCAATTATCGCAAGATATACAGACAGACACCAAGAAATTTTCGGGTTTCAACAGTAAGCCTCAACTGACGTTTCGACAATTAAAGAGAATATTCAAATAAATCGGCCAAGTGCGAGTATAACTCGTGCTTAAAGGGTACCGTACATTGAAATTATTAATTACTATTTATTAATTAATAAACTTCTACCACCTCTAATTTTTTTCACTATTATAGTTTCAGTAGATTCGGAAATAGAAAAGTGGGGCATATTTTTACAGTACTTTCGACGATTTCTCTGAAAATATGATACCTAAAATTAAAACAAAAATACATTTTTGAGTTCGATGTTACGAAATTTTTCGAACGATACCCTACACGATGGATAAAAATAATATTTTAAGTAACTTAATTAATATCTCGGCTAACCTCCGACAATGTTTTTTGAAAATCAATATCAAATATCCTTGGATGACTGTGCGTAGATAAATAACTGGAGCGCCGAACAACTCCCCCGCTGACCGCCCGAAAAGTAAAAGTTTGTGTGTAACGGAAAAATGTGTTTTTCTCAAAAGCTATAATACCTAGGAATTTCTCTATAGTTTTTCTTCAAGGTTTGAATAAACATGTACTAACGCTACTTTTTTCAAAATTTTAGTTTCAGTAGATTCAGAAATAGAGGGGGGGGGGAGGACATAATTTTGCAGAGCATTTTCGACGAAATCTCTTAAAATATAGTACCTAAAATTAAAACGAATATATTTTTGAGTTTTGTTTTACGAGATCTTTCACACGATACACAAAACTAAAACTATTTTTAAGTAAATTAATTTGCCCCTAAAATTCTCCTTAAACATATTTGTGAATAGATAATAATTTGAAAATATGTGTGTAAAAAGGTTTTATAAATTTCCCAATTTTGAACTTTCCACGTCCTATAGTTTACAAGAAAAAGGGGTCTGATAGACGGACAGACAGACAAAGGAGTGATCTTTTAATGGTTCCGTTTTTACTTTTTAAGTACTGAACTATAAAATTAAAAGTCATCAGATTTGGGACAAACAAAAGCTTTAGAAAATTTCTTCTTTTAACGCCCTTTTGTCCATTCTATGAACGAAATGGCTACCCCCCCCCCCCAACCACTCTGTCTTCTGTTATATCAGTTTAGATAAAAGCGGTTTTCAACCTGTGTCTCACGGTATACCCTTGTGCCACGAGGTTTTATGAAAATTATTAAAAATCGTTTGAACCAAGTTGAAAGCACATTGGTTGCAGAAGATTGTATTTAACAGAGCTGCCAAGTCTCCGGCTTTAAGAATACTAGTATTTTAGTACAGAAAATTTTGTTTTACTTAATCGGAAAATTTATTCGATATTAATGACTAAAATTTTCTGTAAGAAAATACTGGTGTACAGAAAGCTGGAGACTATGCCAACTCTGTATTTACAGTTTTTAATCACATATATTATAAACTTTGATTTCATCCATCAAGCTAGTATATTCTTCTTCTTTTAAATATTAAAGAAATGTGGTTACATATTTTTTTTTATATGATAATCTATGAAAAAAAGTATTAGAACACTTTAAAAGAAAATTTATGAATACGCTTGCCCAACATTATATTTGCAAAGAAAAAAAAATCACATTTCTCAGAAATAATCTTTGCTGCAATGATCAAAAATTAAAAAATAAAACTCTATGAAAACTAGTCGTTGGGGGCCACCGTAATACTTACCCATCATGGATATGCATAATGTAAAATATTAAAATAAAAATGTGTAAACTACTTATAAAATGCATTGCAATTCAAATAAAATCGTGGCTTGATGACGTCACAAACTTTAAAGGCTTGTTTACTGAATTGCTTGAAAGAGGTTTTTCCTTATAACTCCAAAAATAAGAATCCTATTAACTAGCGGTTTATTGCATCTGATTAAGCGTCAAATTTCCAATTAAAATATATCTTTAAAGTGAAATTTGGATGAAATACAAGGTCATGAAAAATCGAAGAGTGTGGTAAATAGGATTCCAAATATCTCGGCAACTAATTATCCGATCGACTTCATGCTTTATGCAAAATTTATGTTTTTTTATTGTCTTTTATATTAATTTCTTAAAATAAACAATTTCGAAAATTTTTATATACGTTTTATCAGAACGAATATTTCGAGAGTCCGAAAAAAATAGTTCCGGTTAATCGAGGTTATTGAAATGAAATAGGCTTCTTCCCATTATTACATACTGAGTACATACCAAATTGCAAGTCTCTATCTCAATTTTTTCGGGAGATAGAGCGTTTACAGACACACAGACACACACACAGACACACACACAGACACACACACAGACACACAGACGGACGGCAAAATTTTTTTTCTAAAAATATGTTTTTCGGAATCTCCAGTGTCTGAAACGTGTAAATCCGTCAAAAAAAATTTTTCGATTTTCAAAACGATTACAAGACTTACCCTATACTACGTATGATGGGTAAGTAAAAAAAAAATTTTTCGATTTTCAAAACGATTACAAGACTTACCCTATACTACGTATGATGGGTAAGTAAAAAAGAGATAGAACGCCTTAGAAGAACAATGTGGTACAATGTCATGGGTTATACAGGTACTTGTTCAAAATTTTTTTGAAAATAAAATATTGTATTATAATAGAATAGAAGTTATTTACTTAGCTTCACTCTTTTTTTTTAATCTATCGAGAACACATTTTGATGTCTCAGGGATTCTCGTTAAAAACAGATTCCTTTCAACATCATTAAAACATGTACATCACATATGATTATGTACAAAGATTATCTACACGATTATTTACAAATCGCTTACTGTAAGATGAAATCCACATTCTTAATTCTTTGCGCGCGAAATAAAAAGAAACACAGATTTCTAGCAGTCGTATTACTTACCCATCATACGTAGTATAAGGGTAACTCTTGTAATCGTTTTGAAAATCGAAAAAAAAAATGACGGATTTACACGTTTCAGACACTGGAGATTCCGAAAAACATATTTTTAGAAAAAAAAAAGTTTGGGGCCGTCTGTCTGTGTGTGCGTCTGTAAACGCTCTATCCCCCGAACAAATTGAGATAGAGACTTGAAATTTGGTATGTACTTAGTATGTAATAATGAGAAGAAGCTTATTGGATTTCAGTAACCTCGATTATCCGGAACTATTTTTTTCGGACTCTCGAAATATTTGTTCTGATAAAAGGTATATGAAATTTTCGAAATTGTTCATTTTAAGAAGTCATTTAAAAAATATAAAATTTACATACAGGATGAAGTTGATCGGGTAATTAGTTGTCAAGATATTTGTAATCCTATTTTCCACACTCTTCGATTTTTTCATGACCCTGTATTTCATTCACATTTCAATTCAAACATATATTTGAATTTGAAATGAGACGCTTAATCCGACGCAGTAAACTCTTAGTTAATATGATTATAATTGTTGGAGTTATAAGGATGTTTCTTTTACGTAATTCCGTACGTATTTCTTTTGCGTAATAGAGCATTTAAAGTTTATGACGTCATCAAGCCACGATTTTATTCGAATTGCAATGCATTTTATAAATAGTTTACATGTTTTATTTCCATATGTTATATTATGCATATCTATGATGGGAAAGTATTATGGTGGCCCCCAACGACTAGTTTTACAACCTACGTCTCACGCCTCAGCGTAGACTACATCGCAAAGGATGATGAGAAAAGCTATCTCTGAGCAGGCACGAAAGACATACTGTGTGGAGCTGCCAGATATTGAGTTAAAGTTTAATTATTGCAACTGTTACAGTACCCTATTTCTGAAAAATGAACTTTTCTGCAATGACCAAAATAAAAATAAAAATCTATGACAAAAGGAGTAGAACAGTTATGAAGAATATGTATGAGTATGCTTGTCCGAAATTATTCTTGCAAAGAACATGTTTTTTCATATGTCTGAGATATAATTTTTTCTGCAATGACCAAAATAAAAATCGAAAACTATGAAAAAAGCGTAGGACACTTTAGAAGAAGATTTATAAGTACATTTGTCCCAAATTATTCTTGTAAAGAAAATAGTGTATCATATTTCTGAGAAATAAACTTCTCGGGAATGACTAAAATCAAAATCTCAAAATCTATGAAAAATGGAGTAGAACACCTTAGAAGAAGATTTGTGAGTGTTCAAGTGTGCCTTGACTCAAAAAAGGTTGTAAAACACAATTTTTTTTTAAATTTAAAATTGCAAAACACATGCTTTCTTGCTTTATATTATTTATTCTAAAACAAAAAGCTGCGAAAACATATTACAAAATTTAATAAGAATACAATTATACATATCCATAAAATAAAATATATACTGTTTAATTAAAAAGAAAAAGCTACAAATTGTATTTTCTTCGTGTATGCTTTATACATGTTATGTTCTTACATTTTTATTGGCAATATTTTTTAGTGCAATGGCAATTATTGTTCTTAAAAGAAGTAGAACACTTATGAAGAATATGTATGAGTATGCTTGTCCGAAATTATTCTTGCAAAGAACATGTTTTTTCATATGTCTGAGATATAATTTTTTCTGCAATGACCAAAATAAAAATCAAAAACTATGAAAAAAGCGTAGGACACTTTAGAAGAAGATTTATAAGTATATTTGCCCCAAATTATTCTTGTAAAGAAAATAGTGTATCATATTTCTCAGAAATGATCTTCTCTGGAATGACTAAAATCAAAATCTCAAAATCTATGAAAAAAAGGAGTAGAACACCTTAAAAAAGATTTATGAGAGCCTTGACTCAAAAAAGGTTGTAAAACACAAATTTTTAAAATTTACAATTGCAAAACACTTGCTTTCTTGTTTTATGTTATTTATTCTAAAACAAAAAGCTGCGAAAATATATTACAAAATTGAATTAGAATACAATTATACATATCCATAAAATAAAATATATACTGTTTAATTAGAAAAGAAAAAGCTACAAATGCATTTTCTTCGTATATGCTTTATACATGTTACGTTCTTACATTTTTATAAGCAATATATTTTTAGTGCAATGGCAATTATTGTTCTTAAAAGAAGTACTAGAACACTTATGAAGAATATGTATGAGTATGCTTGTCCGAAATTATTCTTGCAAAGAACATGTTTTTTCAAATGTCTGAGATATACTTTTTTCTGCAATGACCAAAATAAAAATCGAAAACTATGAAAAAAGCGTAGGACACTTTAGAAGAAGATTTATAAGTACATTTGTCCCAAATTATTCTTGTAAAGAAAATAGTGTATCACATTTCTGAGAAATGAACTTCTCGGGAATGACTGAAATCAAAATCTCAAAATCTATGAAAAAAGGAGTAGAACACCTTAGAAGATTTATGAGTGTTCAAGTGTGCCTTGACTCAAAAAAGGTTGTAAAACACAATTTTTTTTTTAAATGTAAAATTGCAAAACACTTGCTTTCTTGCTTTATATTATTTATTCTAAAACAAAAAGCTGCGAAAACATATTACAAAATTTAATTAGAATACAATTATACATATCCATAAAATAAAATATATACTGTTTAATTAAAAAGAAAAAGCTACAAATTGTATTTTATTCGTGTATGCTTTATACATGTCATGTTCTTACATTTTTATAAGCAATATATTTTTAGTGCAATGGCAATTATTGTTCTTAAAAGAAGTAGAGCACTTATGAAGAATATGTATGAGTATGCTTGTCCGAAATTATTCTTGCAAAGAACATGTTTTTTCATATGTCTGAGATCTAATTTTTTCTACAATGACCAAAATAAGAATCAAAAACTATGAAAAAAGCGTAGGACACTTTAGAAGAAGATTTATAAGTATATTTGCCCCAAATTATTCTTGTAAAGAAAATCAGTACAAAAACCCTTAACGGGTTAAAAGTTGTGACGCAGCACTTTCTTTTGGCTCTAAGAATTTCAAATATGGGTCTTAAAAGTAATGATATCAGATTTGAGTGACGCTATGTTAATTTTTTTTAAATCATCATTTTCTTTTCAGTTTTATTTATATTCACAGGTGCAATTATTATCTTAACATGAAAATAATATAAAATTTATTCGCTAAAGCTTTTTCATTCAGATCTCTCAGGAATTCAAAATATGGGTTTTAAAAGAAATGATATCAAAATTTGAGTGACACCTTGACGTGAATTTAATAGGATTGTTTTAAATTTAAATTTAAATTATTTTTCGTTTGTCTTCTAAAGTATATTTACGCATACAAACAATACTTTTAATTTTTCAATACACTTAAATATATTACTTTCCCTCAGCCTATATTATGTATTGAAATGTATTTATTTCAATAGACTGATTCATGTTTTGTGCCACGGTATCCAAAATCATAAGTAAAATTTATGTAAATGATTATTTTGCGTTATAGTATCCACTTGCATACATTTTCCTTTGTTTGGATACTATGACGCAAATTAATCATTTACATAAATTTTACTTATGATTTTGGATACCGTGGCACAAAACATGAATCAGTCTATTGAAATAAATACATTTCAATACATAATATAGGCTCAGTGAAAGTAATATATTTAACAGTGTATTGAAAAATTAAAAGTATTGTTTGTATGCGTAAATATACTTTAGAAGACAAACGAAAAATAATTTAAATTTAAATTTAAAACAATCCTATTAAATTCACGTCAAGGTGTCACTCAAATTTTGATATCATTTCTTTTAAAACCCATATTTTGAATTCCTGAGAGATCTGAATGAAAAAGATTTAGCGAATAAATTTTATATTATTTTCATGTTAAGATAATAATTGCACCTGTGAATATAAATAAAACTAAAAAGAAAATGATGATTTAAAAAAAAATAACATAGCGTCACTCAAATTTGATATCATTACTTTTAAGACCCATATTTGAAATTCTTAGAGCCAAAAGAAAGTGCTGCGTCACAACTTTTAACCCGTTAAGGGTTTTTGTACTGATATCATTACTTTTAAGCGGTTATTGATGAAAATTTCTTTCAGTCGCAATTAAGCATTAAGGTATAAATTTATAAGAATAAAACTTAGTGGCTTCGCCCGCTAGTGGGCCTTCAATTTACATCAGGGCCTCGAATCTAACTGAATTCTCCATTTGTATGACAATCCCTTAATTTCCACATGGAATAGTATAAACCTATAACCGAACGAACCACCAACCCGGGTCCCTGCTGCCTACGGCACCGTATACCGGTCGTGCTATGCATGCACCGGATAATACCTTAATTTGCACATCGAATAGTATAAACCTCTAACCGAACGAGCCTCCGGCTCGGGTTTCCGCTGCCTGCGGCACCGTATAGCTGCCGTGCTGAATAATACGATTAAGTGGTCACAGACCTTTTAAACAATATATCACATGAGGGGTGTGTGCAAAATTTTAAAAAGTACCCCCCTTGTGGGAGGGGCAAACTGGGGGGGATGGATACTGGAGATGCATAATATGACTACGTGGTCACAGACCTTTCCAACGATATATCACATGAGGGGTTGTGCAAAATTTCAAAAAGTACCCCGTTGGGGGGGGGGGGGCAAAGATGGGGTATGGACACAGGAGATGCATAATATGATTAAACAGTCACAGACCTTTCCAACAATATATCACATGAAGGGAGTTTTCAAAATTTTAAAAAGTACCCGCCTTGGGGGGGCAAAGTGGGGGGATGGACACCAGAGATGCATAATAGGACTAAGCGGTCACAGACCTTTCCAACGATATATCACATGAGGGGTTGTGCAAAATTTCAAAAAGTACCCCCTTG
Organism: Maratus michaelseni; assembly: GCA_963931845.1. Classification (NCBI taxonomy): domain Eukaryota; kingdom Metazoa; phylum Arthropoda; class Arachnida; order Araneae; family Salticidae; genus Maratus; species Maratus michaelseni. The sequence continues at coordinate 108,906,223 of OZ007598.1, read as the reverse complement.
GGGGGGGCAAAGTGGGGGTGTGGACACAGGAGATGCATAATATGATTAAACAGTCACAGACCCTTCCAACAATATATAACATGAGGAGTATCAGCAAAATTTAGAAAGTACCCCCTTTGGGGGGTCAAATTGGGGTATGGACATTATCATTAATTTCGTCAATCGGGCATGAAAAAATCATGAATTTCGTTGATAGTGTATTTAAAAATCCTGAATTTCGTTGATCGGGTATGTAAAAATCTGTGAATTTCATCAATCGAGCACAGAAAAACATGACTTTTGTCGATCGGGGGAGGGGGGATCATATATTTTGCCAATCGGGCACGTAAAAATCTTGAATTTTGTTTATCAATCGCATAAAAATCACGTATTTCATCAAATAGATACATAAAAACCAAGAAATTCCTTGATCGGCACATGAAAATCATTAATTTCATCAAACGGATGCATAAAAATCAAGAAATTTATGAATCAGGCACATAAAAATCATCAATCGGTGCGTAAAAATCATGAAATTCATCGATTAGGCACGAAAATATCATGAATTTTGTAGAACGGACGCATAAAAATTATCAATTCGTAGAGTAGTCGCATAGAAATCACGAATTCATCAAGTGGGTGGTTAAAAATCACAAGTTCATCAAGTAGGTGCATAAAAATCACAAATTTCATCAAACGTTTGCATAAAAATCAATAATTTCGTCGATCAGGTTCAGAAAAATGAAATTTCGTCGATCGAGCATGAAAAACATCATGAATTTCGGTGATCAAGTGCATAAAAATCTTGAACTTCGTTGATCGGTGTGTAAAAATCATGAATTTTGTCGATCGGGTGTGTAAAAATGATGAGTTTCAATAATCAGGCACAGCAAAAACATGAATTTTGTGGATCAGGGAGGGGGAGATCATAAATTTTGTCGAACACAGATGTAAAATTCATGAATTTTGTTTATCGGTGCAAGAAAATCACGAATTTTGTCAAACAGGCACATAAAGATCAAGAAATTCATTGATCGGCATGTAAAAATCATTAATTTCATCCATCGGGCATATAAAAATGATGAATTTAGTCGATCAGGCATGTAAAAATCACAAATTTTGTCAACGGGGCACATAAAGATCGAGAAATTTGATGAACGGCATGTAAAAATCAGAAATTTTGCTGAACGGGCACATAAAAATCATGAATTTCTTTAATCGACGCATAAAAATCATAAATTTCGCCAATCTAGTGCAGTAAAATCATTAATTTCATCGATCTGGTGCAGAAAAATTACTATTTTCGTCGATCTGGCGAGGAAAATCATGAATTTTTTCAAACGGACATGGGAAAAAAAGAAAATCAGAAAATCCTGCATTTGGTCGGTTTTCTCCATATTTTTCAAGTCAGTTTTTCAAGTTTTATTGCCGAGTGGTGATTGGCGAGTGCCTATTTTCACCTTTACCCAAAAACGAATAACATCGAATTAAAAGGAGAAAGTTATTAACTATTTACAGGAAAAAAAACTTTAACGGCCATGTACTTAGCTGTACAAGGCCGGTACAAGGTCTTAACTCGAGCGTAAAAATGAGGAAACGTGTTTCCTTACGGATGCTCAACTACTGTATAAAGCGTCGACAAAAAGGGGTGACAATCCCGTGCAAATGAACTACGAAAACTTCCAAAAATGAGTGTTGGAAAAACTTCTTCCAAATTTGCAATCGAATAGTGCCCTATATATGGCCAATGCTCCACATCACATGCCTGTTGAAAACCGCACTCCTGCAAAGAATTCTATAGACTGGCTGAAAAACAACAAAATATACTGTGGCGAACAAATGCAAAAAGTAGAACTTTTCTCTCATAGAGAGTAATCGTCCAAAGAAAATCATCTATAAAATTGAAAATAAAATTCTAGTTTAGAAGGTATTATCTTTTTAATATTTTAAATGATAAAATTTTATCCGCCCTTCCAAATTGTTTGAAAATACAAGCTGCAATTTATAATAGATAAAATACTCCCCCCCCTCCCCCAGGTATTTTGTTTATTTATTTATTTTGAATTGATGGTTCTCCATTTCAAAATTTTCATTTTATTTGATACTTTGATGGTCTATAGCTGTTTGTGAAGCTTCATGCATGTTTTGCTGTTACTGTATATTAATTTTTCAAATTCATTTTTAATAAACTTATGCAAGTAAATAGTTTTAGAGCACTATGTTGTTTTTGAACATATTCAGACAATTTCAAACTTTGCACTCACCAACACTTAATTTATAAGATCTGACTATTAAAAAACATTGCGAAATAATTAACAGTGGTTTTCTCTATAAAAAATTTTTTCTTCCTTCTACATGTTTTCAAAATACAACGCTGTACAAGAAACCCTATGTAAAATATTGATATTTATGTAAGTTGTAATCAAAAAATTAAATGTATTAGCAGCAGTTGAAATTTAATAAATTTTCAGAATTTACTTTGAAGAACAAACACTTATTACAGTCAACAGTAAACAGTATTTTATACAAAAATTGGGAAAAGTTTAAGATGATTAAATTTGTGAAGAGTTAATTTTTGGTAGGAAAAAGTTTTGTGAAGTGTCCTGTTTTAATATGAAAAGAAATGTGAAATAACCTGTTTTAAAATGAAAAAAAAAATGTGAAGGATATTGTTTTAAGATTTAAAAAAAATTGTGAAGGATCCTTTAAAGGTGTTCTTAATTCTTCTTAGAGCCCTGTAATATACTTACTAAAGTTGTATTTTTTCTGTGATTTAAGCACATATAAGGTATTTCATACCTCTAAATTAGTAATTTTAAATGATTTTTAAAATCACAGGTAAATGATAGAAAAATTGAAAAATAAAATAGCTATTTGTTTACTTTTTAAACTCTGAATTTAAAGTAAATAAGAACTTATTTATTCATTGTATAGTAATATTTTAGAGCTAAAAAAAATCTATGTGGGTTAAAATGATTATATTATTAAGTTTCGCGAGCAAATAGCAATTTTTTTACTGTATTTTTTAATAATTTTTAATGTAACATTTGACATTGAAACAATATAGTGCTCGAAAACTATTTAACAAGCTTATTAAAAAATGAATGTGGAAAATTAATATAAAGTAAATGCAATACATTCATGAAGATAGAAGTTTGTCACACAACTGTTTGTAAATGTAATGAGAAAAAAAAATGATAACAATGTAATAATACTGGCAATATAAATGCAATAAGGTAATATGCAATGAGAAAAAGAAAAAAAAAGCTATTTATTTACTATTCAAACTCTGGATTTAAAGTAATTAAGAACTTATTTATCCATTGTATAACATAAAACACTTAATTCAGAACTAACTTTCTGCATTTTCTTTTACAAAATAACATAAAAGTAATATTTTAAAGCCATAAAAACATGTAATTGGCAGTTGCTCTGACAAAGAGCAATTAAGCACCTTACCAAAACGAAAATTTTTAAAAGAACCATCAACAAGTCATATAAAATAAAAAACAATGAATAAATAAACAAAATACCTAATAGTAAGTATAATATCTTTGATTCTCTGTGCCTATCTTTTCCCCAATTGCCTCTCGCTAATTTGTGCTTCGCGCATTGATACGATAATAGGTGATTGGTTGTCTTCGTTGCGAAAGAAACAAAGAAATGAAAAATATTTTATCATTAGAAAATGAAAGATTTATTATATTTAGCAGTAAAATTGAATACATGTAATTAAAAAATATTTCCTCATTTTGAAAAAGGAATCGAAATAATTTTTCGAATATATGCATGTTTAAAATCTGAAATTATTTCTTTGTAACAAAAAGAGAAAACATATAAACCCCAATTGAATTTAATACATATGTTTTACATGTTTAGAGTATATAATTCATTGTTTTTGCATTTAAAAAAAAATCTAAATAATTAGCCCGGTCAGAAGCTTTATTGATAACGCAACCGTACATCGATTTTTAACTGTAATGCCCGGCGGAAGAAGGGAGTGAATACTCTATTGCATTTGTACAGCTTGGCTTAAGAAAATAGTCCCATTTTTAAATCGGATTATATAAAAAACTAGAGTTTTCCTATTTAAGTGGATAGGGGGATTCGCTTCATCTAAAACCGATTAGTATCATATATTAATTTTAAAAAAATCCTTCGGGCGGATTTCGAAATAAGCGCCTTTACACCATGACACCATTACATGCAGAGCGAAAAACTTCCCATTTTACTTAAAAATGGATTTCCAGATCTTAAAATCTACTGCATGTAGAAATCTATAAATTTCAGGATAGAGTTAGACCGGAGATATAAGACAGCTGTCAAAAAATCAAAATGATGTGCCTCATATTTGCTGAGATATTAAATGTCAGCTTTTCGCTTTTCCTTTGAACTCAAACTACCTGTATATATAAGAGTGACGGAAATCTTCGGTTTTGGCCTTTCGGTTTTCGGTTTTTGCTGCGTCACTCGAGAAACTACCGTCTCTCATGATAGTGTATCATATTTTTCAGAAATGATCTTCTCTGGAATGACTAAAATCAAAATCTCAAAATCTATGAAAAAAGGAGTAGAACACCTTAAAAAAGATTTATGAGAGCCTTGACTCAAAAAAGGTTGTAAAACACAAATTTTTAAAATTTACAATTTCAAAACACTTGCTTTCTTGTTTTATATTATTTATTCTAAAACAAAAAGCTGCGAAAATATATTACAAAATTGAATTAGAATACAATTATACATATCCATAAAATAAAATATATACTGTTTAATTAAAAAGAAAAAGCTACAAATTATATTTTCTTCGTATATGCTTTATACATGTTATGTTCTTACATTTTTATTGGCAATATTTTTTTAGTGCAATGGCAATTATTGTTCTTAAAAGAAGTAGAACACTTATGAAGAATATGTATGAGTATGCTTGTCCGAAATTATTCTTGCAAAGAACATGTTTTTTCATATGTCTGAGATATAAATTTTTCTGCAATGACCAAAATAAAAATAAAAAACTATGAAAAAAGCATAGGACACTTTAGACGAAGATTTATAAGTACATTTGTCCGAAATTATTCTTGTAAAGAAAATAGTGTACCATATTTCTGAGAAATGAACTTCTTTTTGAATGACTAAAATCAAAATCTCAAAATCTATGAAAAAAGGAGTAGAACACCTTAAAAAAAGATTTATGAGAGTTCAAGTGTGCCTTGACTCAAAAAAGGTTGTAAAACATAGTTTTTTTTTAAATTGACAATTGCTTTCTTGTTTTATATTATTTAATCTAAAACTAAAAGCTACGAAAATATATTACAAAATTGAATTAGAATACAATTATATATATCCATAAAATAAAATATACACTGTTTAATTAAAAAAGAAAAAGCTACAAATTATATTTTCTTCGTGTACGCTTTATACATGTTATGTTTTTACATTTTTACAAGCAATATTTTTTTAGTGCAATGGTAATTATAGTTCTTAAACTTTAATTTCAAAATTTTCTATCTTCCATAAACTGTTGATATTTCACATTGATTAGTTCCATGTTGAAGAGTAGTCTTAAATTTGTATTAAATCCTTATCAGAATCCTTTTCAAAAATATTTTATACAAAATTGAGTTGATTTTACATAAATACTTTATAATAAGTTCAGTCAAAATTTAGGATAAATGAGAAAAGAATTTTTGTTTGAAGAATGTTTAGATTACGAACAAAGTAAATACGTAAATGAAAGGATTTTACAAGAATAAAGCTGTAATTTTATAAGTAATCTATAATTGAAAGTGTAATATAACTTTGTGAATCCTAAATTGCTATTTGATGTTTCTGTGTATAGCTATAAAAATTTGTTTTCCCAATTATAAAGCTACTACAGAAAGAAATTTTACATGTTCAATTTCTTTACAAAAGTATACTATCCCAATATCATGCATACTTTATTTATGCAAATATTTTTATATAAAGATTGTTTTCATCGTATTCATCCGATACGTGTCGAATTAAATTTATTTAAGAAAGATACAGCAAAATTTAAAATTAATGAAACAAAGATGGCTTTTCTATGTATTTAACAGTAAATATTTTTATTATATAGTCTAAAATTTTAAAAGCGAAATATAAAATAATTTACTCTCAACAGTGATGAGTTTTATATTTATATTTAAAAAGAAGATATAAATGAGTTTTAAATTGAAATATTGTTTTCTTTAATCTTAAGCTTCAGCTCTTGCAATCCAATTTTTTTTCTGTAGTTAAAAAATCAAATTCGCAAGAAAGAAAAATCATGCACCAAGCACAAACTATAAAACTTTTTCAACCATTGTGAGAATATATAAAATCACCATACATTATACAGAATGGGTATAAATTAACTGGCTCCTAAGTACATTTAAAGAAAATATTTCTAAATAATATTCCAAGTATAAATTTATTGTTAAAAAGATACGTTCAATGCAATTTCTGTATTACACTCAACAGACAAAATGGGATGACAAATCTAATGTGTCCAAATGAATATCCCTACCTTTAATAGCCTAGTACAGGATGGTTATAATATAAGTATCTCTATTTGGAACTGTCTGTAGCTTGAAGGAATAACCCAAATGAAACCAAAATCGGTACACTTACTATACAAGAAGGGGGAAGAAGAATGGAACAGTAAAAAAAATCTGCAATTAATGCCAAAAGTTGGCGCTACGGGGCCTGTTGGTGCAAACGCCGTTGTGAACCTTGGAGGCAAACCTCAATGATTTAAAACATCGCATATCACAACATGTGGGAAACATCACTCCTAATGCATCACATTTCGCAGTTGAGCAAGTCGTGCACCGTCTGGATTGTGTACTCCAGCACAATAGCCATGTGGAACTTGAACTTGATCGGCATCGCCATGTGAAAGCGTAACCACATTCACTGTGACAGTTTCCATTAAATTAGGTTTGCCATCCGGTTTTACGCCTTAATTCTTTGTTGTTTGTATTACACATTACATTTCACACTCAAAAGCGCCATCTGTTCTACTGTATTAGTAACGTTATCGTTTATTATAATCTATATTATTCTGAAAAAAAACTTGAATTTAAGAATTAGATAGAGAAACTTGTGTTTCATTAATATATAGAGTGGCTCTCAAAAGTAACAGAACCCTTAAAAAATACATAACTATGTAATAATTTAAAAGAAACTAAATAATTTAAAATGATTTCTAAAATTGGAATAAATCGTTCACATCTGCATCGTTATATGTCATGTATTTTATTTGGAATCGAAAAGAAATGTGATTATTAAAATTAGTAATTTGTATGACAATTAAAATTAGTAATTTGTAAAGGGTTTACATAATGTTAAAAAAGTCTTTAAACACCTGTGATATTTTAAACAAAACCACTTATTACTAATAAAAAACTAGTCGTTGGGGGCCACCGTTATACTTACCCATCATGGATATGCATAATGTAAAATATTAAAATAAAAAATGTGTAAACTACTTATAAAATGCATTCCAATTCGAATAAAATCGTGGCGTGATGACGTCATAAACTTTAAAGGCTACTGAATTGCTTAAAAGAAACATCCATATAACTCCAAAAACAATAATCCTATTAACTAGCGGTTTATTGCATCTGATTAAGCTTCTCATTTCCAATTAAAATATATCTTTGAATTGAAATTTGGATGAAATACAGGGTCATGAAAAATCGAAGAGTGTGGAAATAGGATTACAAATATATCGGCAACTCATTATCCGATCGACTTCATGCTTTTTGTAAAATTTGTTTTTTTATTATCTTTTACATTCACTCCTTAAAATAAACAATTTCGAAAAATTTTATATACCTTTTTTTAGAACGAATATTTCGAGAGTCAGAAAAATACATACCAAATTTCAAGTCTCTATCTCAATTTTTTCGGGAGATAGAGCGTTTACAGACACACAGACACACAAACATACAGACACACAGACGGACGGCAAATTTTTTTTTTCTAAAAATATGTTTTTCGGAATCTCCAGTGTCTGAAACGTGTAAATCCGTCATTTTTTTTTTTTCGATTTTCAAAACGATTACAAGACTTGCCCTATACTACGTATGATGGGTAACTAAAAAAAGTTTTATGTTATTTGTTATTAAGAGTAAGTAACAATTCATTTTACAATCGTATGCTTATTTTATTAAAATATTTTTAGTTCATATATAGAATATTTTATTGTTTGATATCATACATGGTTCTGTAAAAGAAATTAGTTCGATTTTCTAAAATATAGTTTTTGATTTGCATCCAGGTAGAAGAAAATTTATTGGAAAAGTTGTTGAAATGTTGAAGCCAAGTGATTTGGAAATCTTTGATCTATTTATCCCCCTTTTAGGGCATTTTAGAATTAAAAATATGAGACGACCAGATAGACCAATGAAATTGGCACCTGGATAAATGCGCATTAGTGTACAAAATATATTTTTTTAAAAATAAAAGTCTAAATGCCGCTAAGCTTTCAACAAAGCTTACGGTTAACTTGTGTCAACTACATCAAGACTGCCACTAAGTAATGTAGAATACTCAGATTTAAAGATTAAAATATTGTTTATTGAAACCAAAATAGGGGAGGACTATAGTGGAGCTTCTAAATTTAGCGTACTCTACTCTGACTTAAATTCACTCTAATCTTCAAATTTAATTCTCAAGATAAGAAAAATGCAAAATTAATAAAATATACAACAAACGTACACACAGGAGGCTGGCTGCACAAACGATATCCAAAAGAGCTTTCGATCTTGAACAGTACTGTCGCTGAAAATAATATATTAGCTCAAAAATTCAGTAAATGTCATTAAATACTGACAACCCTTGCTTGCCGCAGAACTTTATTGAACTATGGCGAAAATACTTTCTGACCAAAAATGACAGCTTCTCTCCGCTAACTCTAAACTCCAAATCCCACAGGACACGTGACGAGCTTCGAAACTAGGAATGCTGGTATACCTCAATGAGACAGTAGTACTCGGCTCAAATCCGCTGATACCGAATTTCAATCCCATTTGTATACCCCACAGATTCATCAGAAAGGCCTGAATATCCTAAAACTACAGCGAAATCTGGGAACCGCAGATTCCGAGAGCCGCAAACCCACTTTAGAAAATTAAAGAGAAATGAAGGACAGAGGTTGCTTTCACACGCACAGGTAACACCAGACAAAATTATCTTACTCAAAAACTAGACTCCCTTTATAAGAGAGTAACTAGTCCTCTACAAACTATAGGAAATAACTTTCCATCCAAAAATTATTGGAAGAATGGTACAATATACAGAGTTAATTCAACCAATGAAATATAAAGAATTACATTTTAGGAAAAGGCAGAAGGCCAAGAAATTATTGAAAAGAAAGATTTTAATACTTTAGTTAAGTTAACCCTTTTCTTAACACGTTGACGGACACTTGCGTCTATTGCCGTCAAAGCGAAGTTCACTATGTGGCATGACGGCAATAGCCGTCCAAAACGAAACGGTCGTTTTTAGACACTACGGCTATAGCAGCACAAATGTGCATATACCGACGTACAAGTAGAAGCCCAGTGTCATGTTTTGGAAACAATTTTTTAGGTTGAAGTTCGTTTTCCAGCTGTTATACGAGTTGCAGCTTCAGTATGCACGTCGTGATTGTGAAGGGAGAAGTGCAACATAATTAAAGGTGCTGAATTAATCAAAATTAAGTTTATTTAAGCAGAAAGAGTAAAATTATACTTCTAATATTCTAAAAATTACAAAAACATATAGTGTCAATTTTCGAACTTTACTTGTTCCGTCCGAATTGTGTACGTCAATGTGTTAAAAGTGCACTTAACATCGATGCAGAAAGATAAAAAAATCAAATACGCCCGAAATAAAAACATCGGAAACACAACTTACTTCCAGCAGTGAAATACAGAGGTGGCAACGTTATGTTTGCAACGCGTAAGGCTTGGTATAATAGTAAAATGCTATAGATGCATCTCTCTCCCGATGTTTTCTGGATGAATATTTATTTCACACAGTTAAAAAACTATTGTAAATGTTTAAATTTGGTTTTAAAAATATTTCTGATTATATGGACTTGTAAAGGTGTCAGTTTCAAGGATCAATCTAAATGTCTCCGATTTTAGTTAGATTTCGTAAGAAATACTACCTATTACATTTTCCTTAGGTTGGAATTTCTGGAAAAGTTTTGCAGATCTACACCGATCATGACTTTATATCAATCTATCTATCTGTCTGTCTATCTATCTATCTGTCTATCTATCTATCAACCTATTTATCTGTCACTTTTTTATGGACAATAACTTCAAAAATTCTGCACAAATCTCTTCCAAACTCATACATAAAATCAAGGGACATAAAATCTCGTTCAAGTTCGTTAATAGGCAAAAGCTAACCAAGAGAGGGAAATGAGGGTGCTTTTTGTGAAAACGGAAAAACCCCATAACTTCATAATTATTATACGTATCAAATCCGTTTAAAGTTATTATTACTTCTAGGAAAAGGGTCGAAAATTTATGTATTACAGATTTTTGATATAATTAAAAATGTCCTCAAGGGGGAAAAATAGGGGTTTCAGAAAAAAAAATTATAACGTTGTCAATTCACAATATATCAAATCCGCTTAAGTTTATTATAAGTCCTCTTAACTTAAATCTACAACTTTTATGTTGACAAGTTTTTTATAGGACCAACCCTTATAGCAAAAAAAAAAAAACATATAATATATTTTATTGGCTCCGCCTACTTGAAACAGATAGATTTCGAAGTGGGCGGTTACAACTGCCGCATCATGGCAAAAAGGTCATTTCTTCTGCAATTCCCAATAAACAGGCACCCCACGGTCCGCGTCTTTGAAATCTATCTGTGCCTGTAGAAAACATGTGTCTGTAGTTTAACTGTAGAAAGCATCGGCATACCGTTTAAATTCGGCATTTCAGAAATTTTCCTGATATTTCTTTTGTCTAGATTCAAATGAAAAAATATATTTCAAAAAATCAAATACAATATCATTTCCAGAACCAGTCGCAACATCAAAATATAAAATATTGCAAATTTAAACTGAAAAATAGTTTAATAAAATAAGCACACGATTGTCACGATATGTGTTGACACTTACTTTTTTTTAAAAAATAAGACAATACATTTAATTTTTGTAATAATAACAGGTTATTTTTTTCAAATCTCACAGATATTTTATGACATTTGTGACATTATTTTCTACCCATTTTTTGTCCTCCGAAACAATACATAATATACAGGGTGAATCTAAACTCTTGGGCAAAACTTTAAGAGGTGATAGTACACATCAAGACAGTTTTATACTACATTAACATTCTTTCATCCAAATGTAGAGTTTGGTTTCCATGCATGCTAATCAGAAGCAAATAATTTTAGAACATTAAATAGTTAAATATACTTTCTATATGTACAGAAAGAAATAACTTGGCTCAAATTCAATGGTATGATACTTTTTTAATTGTTTTGCTAGCAATTGATAAGAACTGATTTATTTACTAACAATATGCTAGTAGTTTTCACATAAATATGTAACAATAAAATTTCAGTTGTTTGTGGCTCGTACATGGTCATGTTTTCTTGGAAATATCATATTGTTTTAGAGAATGGAAATATAAATAATTTTAAAAGTTATTAAATACCACACCATTAGTCCTAGAAAAGTAAAGGCTTACTTTACGTAAATACAGTATATACTTTTATGTTTTTGCATGATTCATATTTGCATATTTCAATAAATTTCTTCTGTGACGAAAAACCAATATTTTATTTCAATACGTAATAGATAAAACAGTAATTATTAATGTCAGGTATAAATCAATATATGAATATATAAAACTTCGAACACGGAGACTAGATGCCGTTTTAAAAAATCAATATAGAACTTATATCTTAGATTTTGTGCAAGCCCCAAATCCACAATCAAACTCTATTGCATTATAGACATAAAACCACATAAATAATCTCCAACTCATTTGGATAAGCATAATATCATTAAAATTCAGTATTTACAAAATTGTTCTAGAAACATGTAAGCAAATTTTCAGAGTGATTTTAAAATACATACATTTGTAATTATACTAATTATTTTGAAAAGAAAAACCACTTTACAAAATTTAAAAATTCATAAAGATTTCTGCAATTTTATAAAAACTGAGAGACAGAGTGTTGATATCTAGACAAATTAAAATCATTATTATTTTTTTTTTATCTAGCTTACAAAAATGAATAAAACGAAATAAATAATAATAATTATTATTATTATTATTATTTTGGAAACCTTAAACACTTCCCTTTAAACTTGTTATTATCTGCACTTTTAATGTTGTTAATGCATCGTACATGAAAACTTACACCATTTAGTAAATAAACGTAATTTTTCTCTAATTCACAGCATTTTAAATTAATTGAGGAACCCAGCAACACATTTATTAAGTTCCGTGAAGGACTTTACATTACAGTATTTTAAATTATCTGAGGTAACCCAGCAACAGATACATTGAGCTCAGTGGTAAATTTTACTATATATTAATATGGCGAAAAATAGGTCTAAAAATCAAAATATAAAATATATATGCCAGAAATGTGAAAATGTTTTATTTCCTTTTAGATATTAGATTTTAATAAAATAAATTTAACATAAATTCTGACATTCATATTGTACATGAAGAAAAATCGAACACTCCGCGTTGCGACTTTTGTTGACAAAAAATCATTCATACTACAGGATGAATCTAAACTCTTGGGCAAAACTTTAATGGGTGATAGTACACATCAAGACAAACAATACTAAATAAGAAACTAAGGGTCCCAAACGTCTTCCGAAGGAGATAGGCGCCATTAAAAGTTTAGGATCTTAAATTTCAAATTATTATAAAAAACGGAAAAATTGGTCGATTCGGTTGCGGTTTTCGCTAAAACTATTCTTTATGTCAGTATTTTCTTAAAAATAAATTTTAAAGAAAAAGTTTAAAAAATGTCGATAGAGGGCGCTTTAGACTTTGGAGTAACGAACAACTATTTTTTACCGTTATTTTTTGTATCTAATTAAATGCTTTGAAAAGCTTAGACTTAAACTTAAATTTTCAGCTCAAAATCTGAATCGTTGGGAGTGGTTAAGTAGCGCAAACTGAAATGTGTTCAGGAGTTGAAATTTAACCCCCCCCCCCCCCTGAACACAGTTCAGTTGTTCCCGATCTCGGTGTCGTAGACCAGGCAGAAACTACTACCACCTACACGTAAAATAAACGATACAGAGATGACAAAATTAAATAAAAAAATTATTTTAAAAATAAATTTTGAAGATTAAGTTCAAAAGTGCTGATGGGGGGCGTTTTAGACTTTGGAGTAATGAAAAACTATTTTTTTCCGACGAGGACCTGGTTGCGAGTGCTGCCGTCGTAGCAGGCGATATCCTGGAGATACCCGGGAGTATTCACTAATGTTCGCAACTCCCTCCGCCGGCGGCGTGAGGCCTGCATCGTTGCTGGTGGGCATTCTTTCGAGCAGTTTTTGTAATTCTTCACGAACATCATGCGTGTACCTCTACGTGTCAACCTTCATTCATATTGCGCACTACATGCATACATCAAATTGTTTCTTTTTATTTTGCGCGGAGAAATTGCTCATATCTGTTATGAATGAATTTTCTATTTAATTTTGTCATTACTCTATCGTTTATTTTACGTGTAGGGGGTAGTAGTTTCTGTCTGGATTAATTTTAACACAATTATTCAAATTGGTAAAGAAATCATATGAGTTGTAATTTTCTAACTGCAGAAAAAATGTCCGGGCCAGGGTTCGAACCTGCGATTTCTTGGCTGAAGCTGTCATGCTCTACCAACTGAGCTATCCCTCTTGAATCTGGATGAATTATGCCCTCCAGATTCAACCGGAATAGCTCAGTTGGTAGAGCATGGCAGCTTCAAGAGATCCCAAGTTCAAATCCTGGCCGGGACATTTTTCGTCCAGTTGGAAAATTACAACTCATTATGTTTCTGCCTGGTCTACGACACCAAGATCGGGAATAACTGAACTGTGTTCAGGAGTGGGGAGGTTGGGGGGGGGGGGTTCAAATTTCAACTCCTGAACGCAGTTCTGTTTGCGCTACTTAATCACTCCCAACGATTCAGATTTTGAGCTCAAAATTTAAGTTTAACTCTAAGCTTTTGAAAGCTTTTAATCAGATACAAATAATAACGGTAAAAAACAGTTTTTCGTACTCCAAAGTCTAAAGCGCCCTCTATCGGCATTTTTGAACTTTATCTTTAACATTTATTTTTAAGAAAATACTGACATAAAGAAAAGTTTTTTTTTGCAAACGAATCGACCAATTTTTCCGTTTTTTATAATCATTTGAAATTTTGGACCCTAAACTTTAATAGCGCCTATCTCTCTCGGAAGACGTTTGGGACCCTTAGTTTCCTATTTAATATTGTTTATCTTGATGTGTACTATCACCCCTCAAAATTTTGCTCAAGAGTTTAGATTCACCCTGGAAACTCTTCACGAAAAGGGTCGAAAATTTATGTATTACAGATTTTTGATATAATTAAAAATGTCCTCAAGGAGGAAAAATAGGGGTTTCAGAAAAAAAAAATTATAACGTTGTCAATTCACAATATATCAAATCCGCTTAAGTTTATTATAAGTCCTCTTAACTTAAATCTACAACTTTTATGTTGACAAGTTTTTTATAGGACCAACCCTTATAGCAAAAAAAAAAAAAAAAAAAAAAAAAAAAAAAAAAAAATATAATATATTTTATTGGCTCCGCCTACTTGAAACAGATAGATTTCGAAGTGGGCGGTTACAACTGCCGCATCATGGCAAAAAGGTCATTTCTTCTGCAATTCCCAATAAACAGGCGTTTATTGGGCACAACAACCCCCACGGTAACCCCCACAACAACTATTTAACAACCCCCACAACAATTATTTAACAACCCCCACGGTCCGCGTCTTTGAAATCTATCTGTGCCTGTAGAAAACATGTGCCTGTAGTTTAACTGTAGAAAGCATCGGCATACCGTTTAAATTCGGCATTTCAGAAATTTTCCTGATATTTCTTTTGTCTAGATTCAAATGAAAAACTATATTTCAAAAAATCAAATACAATATCATTTCCAGAACCAGTCGCAACATCAAAATATAAAATATTGCAAATTTAAACTGAAAAGTAGTTTAATAAAATAAGCACACGATTGTCACGATATGTGTTGACACTTACTTTTTTTTAAAAATAAGACAATACATTTAATTTTTGTAATAATAACAGGTTATTTTGTTTCAAATCTCACAAATATTTTATGACATTTGTGACATTATTTTCTACCCATTTTTTATCCTCCGAAACAATACATAATATACAGGGTGAATCTAAACTCTTGGGCAAAACTTTAAGAGGTGATAGTACATATCAAGACAGTTTTATACTACATTAATATTCTTTCATCCAAATGTAGAGTTTGGTTTCCATGCATGCTAATCAGAAGCAAATAATTTTAGAACATTAAATAGTTACTATATGTACACATATACTATACTTTCTATATGTACAGATGAAGAAGCGAAAGTTTTAATACAGTAACAGAATCTTTTTAAATAACTATAATATTTTTTTTTAATTCAAATATTCTGTATTTTCTAAGTGTTCAATTAATTTTGAGAGCCAAGGTATATATTTCAGACTTTCAAATTTTTATTATATATATCTACAAAAACAACTTTTCAAAAGTAAAAAAAGCCAAGCGTAAAAAAAAAAAAAAAAAAAAAAAAAAAAGTTGTGGCTAAAAAATGGTGTGATATCAAATTTCCAAGCTATTTTATTACTTATTTAACTTTTTTTCCATTAAATAAGTTATCATATTTATAAGTCGAGTGCCTACGTATACGTTTATAGAAATCGTTTTCTCCTGTACCAAATACATCCTAACGAGTTTCTGAAAATTCAATTTTTTTACAAATTATGCATGATGGGCTTGGCCGCCATCTTTGCATATTATTCACAAAATTCTCAGCACCCAAATCCAAAATTGTTATTTAAGCAAATATTTTAAGCGTTTCATTTATAGACTTGTATGCTCTGAAAATTGTTTCTTGAGATAATGACTTATCTCAAAGATTCATCTTATGATTTATTTTTTATAGTAATTATTAATTTCAAACTAGTAAAAATCAATTTCTCAAAATATCAGTCTTATCTAATTTATCAGTCCGTAGTTAAAATCTGCAGTTCGAAATTGTTATAAACATATTACATTGCAAACATGTTACGCTTTTACATTAGAAATTTAGGTGCTTAGAAATATGGAAAGATGGCTGCCAAGCCCATCATGCATAATTTGAAAAAAAAATTGAATTTTCAGAAACTCGTTAAGATGTATTTGATACAGGAGAAAACGATTTCTATAAACGTATACGTAGGCACTCGACTTATAAATATGATAACTTATTTAATGGAAAAAAAGTTAAATAAGTAATAAAATAGCTTGGAAATTTCATATCACACCATTTTTTTTTTTTTTTTTTTTTTTTTTTTTTTTTTTTTTTTTTTTACTTTTGAAAAGTTGTTTTTGTAGATATCATTTCTTTTTTTTTCAAATAGATTAAACATAATTTAAATAATCTAAACATGAGAAATAATTTAAAATTACATTTTACTTTCAGTCATTGTTTAAAGGGTTAACTAGAAATACTAGTAGCTTTTTCAATTAAATTAATTACACTCTTAAAAACAACATACTAAATGTGGCTTTGTATAATACTTGTTATCCTCCGTTAAAAAATATCACTGACTTATCCATGAAATGAATAAAAATGGAATACGTACATAGCGTGTCAGCGCTGCATTTGAAATCAAACGTGATATCACGCTCTTTTATTAATATCACTTGCTGGCGTCGCCGGCTAGCGGGCCCCTAATTTACATCGGGGCATCGAATCTTGTAAAACCTGGAATAAGATAAACCTCGAACCGAAAGAAACATCCGACCTGGTTCCCCGCTGCCTTCGGCACCGGATAATCCCTTAATTTGCACATCGAATAGTATAAACCTCTAAACAAACTAACTTCCGACACGGGTCACCGCTGCCTTCGGCACCGTATAGCAGTCGTGCTGCGCACGCTCAAGTTCCATCTTCCACCACCAGGTAGTGGAATCTGTTCTGTATGAACCTCGGGCACTGAAATCGTTAAGGCTATAGATGTCGAGTCGAATGAGCTATACCCCGTCGTGATCTAGCCCATAGAACCAGAGATAGGAAAGTGTCCCTTGGTGATGAAAAAACGAACTAAAATCGGAAAGCTCTATCGATGTCGAGTCGAATGAGCCATACCCCGTCGTGATCCGACCCATAGAAACAGAGATAGGAAAGCGTCCCCTGGTGGTGAAATCTAATCGCGTTTGGGGGGCAAAAGGGGGGGGATGAACACCGGAGATGCATAATAGGATTAAGCGGTCACAGACCTTTCCAACGATATATCACATGAGAGGGGTCGGCAAAATTTAGAAAAGTGCCCCCTTTGGAGGGAGGGTGAAAGTGGGAGGATGGACCCCGAAGATACATAATATGAATAAGCGGTGACAGACCTTTCGAACAATATATTACATGAGCAGTGTCGGGTGGTGGAGCGCAAAATGTGGAGGTGACACCTGTGGTGCATAACACGAATAAGTGGTCACAGACCTTTGTAACGATATGTGACATGACGGATATCGTTAAAATTTAGAAAAGTGCCCCCCCCCTTGTGTAGGCAAACCGCGCTCCACCCCTCCCTATAATCTTTGACGCGGCTTTATTTTTAAAATATATGTTATGTGTTATAAAATATCGTAAAGTTTCAAACAGATAGCCTTATTATACTTCCTAATTTTGTTCACGCCCCTCCCCAGCCCCTCCCTGAAATGTGACGCGCCATTCTTTTTTATAATTTTTTTATCATGTGTTATAAACTATCTTTAAGTTTAAAACAGATCGCATTGGAATTTAATATATTTGCTGAAATTACTATTATATATATAATAATATAGAAATAAACCCTCCTTTAGCTTGTAATTAAGATATATGAACAATTTTTAGAATTTCTGAAAGCTGATTTTTATTTATTTATTTATCTACTAGGGGGCCTACCCCCTGCGAGCTACGCTCGCCAACCCCAGCTCAGAATTCGAGGCCTCTAAAAACATGACAGCGTGCTTTGTTTTAAAAATATTGGTAAATCTCTAATTGGGTTGCCATGCTTTTAACGTTTTAATGGGGCATTTTTTGATTATCATGGCCTCATACACAGCTGTTGCGACAACTGACGACTGTTTTCGGGATTGATGAGTAAAATCAATTACAACTTGAAAACCAGCTTGCATAAAATGGTTAGGTTTAAATTGTGGCTACCTCTCGGACTTTTATAACAACGATCTGTATTATATTCTTCCTTTGCGTTTAAGCATGAGAAATATTCCATCTGCTTGAGAATAACATTAAGAACCCCGGGATTGAAAAGTACTATGTTATAGACATTTTCAGTAACAGGTTTTAATTTTCTCTCTATTTTACTGCACCATCATGCATATGTTCATGTTATTTTAAATATGTAAATTATTTATTTTAATTAATATGTATATACGAATTTTCTAATAATTATTTATCATGCAAAATTAATTAAATATTTTGTGCATGCATGCCTGCATTTATTCGGCATCAATTGATGAGATATTTAAACAAATTGGCTATCCGCGATAATTTTACACCATGTTATGTCACTTGAATATTGCCCATAAGAAAATCGGGTACTTTTCCAGTATAGGATCCTTTGCTTTTAGGTTTGGCGCAATTCGAGCTTCGAAAAGGGATAGATTCGTTAATATACATAGATTTGTTGCCAAAAGTTATGAAAACAATTCCAATGAACTTTTGGTGCTTTTCTATTATAGGGGTCTTGACGCTTTTTTAAAAAGCTTGGCGCAATTCGGGCATCAGAAAGTGAGATTTGGTGCCAAATGACATAAACAGCCATGGAAACAAATTCGACGATTCTTTTGTTTATATGCGTATTTTAATTATACGTATATTATTATTGTTTTTTCTATACAAATTCATAGATTCCAACCTCCCGTTTTTTTCCACACCAGTATTTTTATGAAAAAATATTTGTTTAATGTAATCATGCAATTTCTACTATTTAATAAAGCGAAAATTTTTGTATGATTTTACTGGTATGCAAAAAATCGGGAGGTTGGCAACTATGCAAATTACTTCTGATTGTATATAAAATAGGATAAATGACATTTTACGCTAAACAAATTATATAAATATTGAAAAAATGCTTCTGTATACGAAATGACAAAGTGAATAGGTTGACAGAAAGTATCATGCCAAATTTCCTTTACTGCCAAGGCTATTTTCTCTGTTTCGCCAAGGTCCCATATACTGGAAAAGTTTTAACCTTTACTGGAATACTTTTAAACTTTAATAGCATTTCTCTAATATATAGGGAGCATTTTTTTCCTTGCTGCCAATAACAGAGAGAAAGGGGTAAATATCATTTTACCATAATTGATGTCATATTCTCATTAAAATTGGAAAGAAAACCAAGCAGGATATTTTATTCTCCTTCCGTTCAGTTGGGCAATTATTATTTTATATATTCGTTTCAAATATCCGAATTAGTGATTTTATAAATTCGTTTAATTAAATTTTACAAAAAAATAACAAAATGATATCAATAAATAAAAATTACTATTAATTCCTTCCATCTTCCCTTTCTTTTGCGTTTACATAAATGACGTCATTTGGACGAATTTATTCAAAATATTTTCAGTTTATAAATTAAATTAAATGCTGACAGACGATTGAATCCTGACGATAGAAATGTGATTTTTTTTTCTTTTTTTTCTGAAAAACATAATTTAATCACAATCTTGTCTTCATTATCGATTGAAATAAAAAATAATTTCAATTTCAATTTGAAAATGACAAATAAAAAGAAATCAATAATCCCTATAGGGAGCCTTTTCAATTTTTTTCCCTTTTTTGTCACAAAAAACCTGAGTAATTAGTTGCCATCATTACAGAAATGTCATTAAAATTAGAAAAAAATTAATATCTCGAAAACTAATTCCAATTTCAAAATTCTATTACAAGTTTTGACATCCGCGGATTTTTATGGACAATTGCTATTAATTTCACCATCAAGCGTTTAATATTTTAATTAAAATAGCCCTGAAACATAATCAGTCATTTAATCAATCGTTTCCTAAAATCGTTTCATAAATTCGTTTCATAAAATCGTTTCACAAATTCGTTTCATTAGGATTTTATATATATAGGGTAGATTTATTTATTAGCACTTTCCAACCTAGTTGAAAAGTGCTTATGACTTCGGTTTGTCTGCCGTCTGTCCGTGCTCTAACTCCCGTAAATATGCTCGGATTGCTCTGCAATTTTTATATGTTATTGTCGTTATCTATAGCATGTTCCCTATTTCAACGGAAGTGTGTAGCACTGATAGTTTTTTTACAGGGACACTCAAAAGAATTCCGTAACATTGCGGTCTAAGGGGAAAAATCATTTGCGGTTTATTTAAATAATGTTTCACTATTTTAAACGCATTGAAATTTATATATATCACTAAGTTGCATTAGAAGAAGCTTAATATGGAATAGGGTGTGCATAGCACTCATAGTTACTTTACAGGGACAGTCAAAAGAATTCCGTTACATTATGTTTATGGAGAAAAATCGTCTGCGGTTTATTTAAATAATGTTTCATTATTTTAAACGCATTGAAATTTATATATATTACTAAGGTGCATTACAAGAGGCTTACTACAGAATAGTGTGTGTATAGCAGTCATCGTTCATTTACAGGGACACACAAAAGAATTCTCTACTGTCTGTTAACAATAATTCCTGGAAGTGCGTTTAAGTTACTGAACGCGATTTTAATTTTAACTCGCTTTTTGTCTATTACGTGGTGTGTATAAATTCTGTAAATCCTATACAGGGCAGCACAAAAGTTCGCGAACACATTTCCGTTTACTGACAGAAACTCCAGAAGGATAATTTTAAACTCTGCTACGCGTTTCCTAACTAAACTAAAATTTAGCATCCTATGTAGTATATATACAAATCTATAGATCCTATACAAAGCTGAATAAAAGTATTCGGATATTTTTCCGAATATTGTATCTGTTGGAAATTCCTGAAATTATGTTTTTAAATATGTTGTGCGTTTTCCAAATTGTTTACTTAGATGTTATCTTTTAGCTTATTAAACGGTATGTTTTGTAAAATTATTTTGGAAGCGTTGGAAAGTGCTACATAATCTATGCTTGAAGCCTGATTTTTCGTTCTTGTTTTTTGTTTATTTATTTATTTTTTGCATGTTTGAAATTTCTTAGAAATTTCTTAGATTTACATTATTTTATTCAATTAAACATTGTACTGTTATAATAAATTTTAATGGAAACTTCACTTCTAAAACAAAAATAATTTAACAACTGGAGTTCATTAATTTATAGGAAAATGACGTGAAAGGTATTCCTGCGAACGAAATACCTGTCCTATACCGTGTTTTTTATTTTTAGAAATAAATGAATAACATTTAATTCATTTCAAAAATTTTGTTTAAGTTTGAAAAGAAATTTTAAATGGCGATAACTCTTAATGCATACATTTTAGAAGGTACCTCTTCCCTCAAAAATTAATTTATTTTTAAAGATCTTTCTAAAAACGTAAATTATATATTTAAAATGTCTTTTAAAGCATAAACACTACGTCTGATTACTTTATTTTACAATATTTATAAAAACACGCATTTTATCAGACAATTAAATACACTAAACAAACATGAGTGAAAAATTGACCTGGGCCAGGACTCGAACCTGAGATCTTATGCGTACCATGCTGAGGTTCTGCGAATGAGCCACCCAGATCCATATCCCTGACCGGCAATTTCTCATACTTATTCATGTTAGAAACAGTCATCTGCTACTGTTTGCAGTCATATTTAATTGTTTGATAAAATGTGTGTTCTTATAATTATGAAGTTTAAAAATATATATATATATATATATCTTCAGAAGAAAATGGCTGACTTGCAGATGAAATTTGATGTGGTTATAACCTGTAACTGATTTGTGCTATTATAATACAGATGATACATGGTCGTTGGTGGGTTTTATCTCTCTTTTGGCATAATTTTTTAATCGCCAAGTTAATTAACAGTTTTTTGCTAATTATGGATAGAAAATAATACTTTTTTTCACTGTATTTTATAAAAGCACATAGATTATGTAATTACTTGTCTAAAAATGCAATCCTTTGTTTATTCTGCCGAATATTAAGGTCTGTAAGTTGTTTGAAAAAAAAAGTTTGAAGAAGAAAAAAGTGATCATTTTAAGTAACTCGACTTTTTTTTTAAAATCTATATCTCTGTTTATAAATTACTTATGAAGATGAGTTTGGTCTTAAATTGAAGAAATTCTTCATTAGATTCTTCTAGTTTTCGTTTTTTTTCTGCGACGCCTGGTTTATTTGATATCTGATATTTTAATATCCCATGTTTTGTCGATTTAACATTGCGAAGTCGATTTCTGTAAGTAAGCAGTAGCGGTCTTGTCCAGTTCTTGGCGTTGTTTGTGTGGCGTTTTTTTTTAAGCTTGGCTTGGCAGAGCGACCGCCCTGCTTGATTAAGTGTAAATTAAAAAAATATGTGATTAAAAAATATATTAAACAACAGTAAGTTTTTGTGTATTACACTGGAATATAATACCGTCTAATATACACTAGTGTGCTAAACTTAAGCAACAAACACAAAATGCTAATTTCTGAACACGTGAGTACTCAAAAAGAAATTCTATAAACTGCAAGTGTAGAAAATAAGTACTACCCTAACAGCAAAGCCAGTCGACGTGAAATCTTCTTGACATCACAAATGGTCACAGTTGTCACAGTCACTACATGAACAGAAATGTGATATCTTTCATTCGCCTCATTTTTACCCTCATTTGGTCACTCCACTGAACTGGCACCATGACTGCTGCTTTTTGATGAGTCACCAAGTGACTTTACAATGAAATCGTCTTGTGACTCTCTTGTGACTGTCATTTTAAAACTCCATTGTAAAGTCATCATGATAGCTGTTCTGTGACGAGTTCCCACGTGACAGAAAATGAAATCATCTGGTGACTTTTCACAAAGGAGTGCAATAATGACTTCACAATAGAATGTCGCTCACCGGAAAGTCACCATGCGACTTCATTGTGACATTATTTGGCAACTCATCACAATGCAATACTCACAATGACTTCAAAGTTCAATCATCAACTGACAGTGACTTGAGAATCACATGGTGACTTCATTGTAATGTCACCTGGTGACCCATTACAAAGCAACAGTCCCAGTGACTTTTCAGTGATAGCAGTCATTTGAGAGTAATAATGAGACGAGTGAAAGATCCCATATTTTGATTCACCGCACAGTGGGGCGTTTTGACGAACTAGGTGGACAAAATTATTGCGTTGGAGTTTAGTTAGGTTTTGCTTATTTTTCGAATGTATCACTAATAAAATGCTCAAACAGTGATAAATATTTAGTTTATTTAATTATTTACATTATTATTATTATTATTTATATTATTATTATTATTATTATTTATTAAAGGTGGTTTAAAAATGGTTTAAAATTAACTATCAAGATTTGAACAACACATTTACATATTTACACTCTAAGTTAATCTATTTTAATGATTAAATAATAATAAAAAAAATAATAATAAGGTTTAACTGGTCTACCAGGGTGGCTTTTATTTAAGATTTTTTTTCGTTTTCTATTGTTTTAATAACGCAATCCGGTAGGTGAAAAGTTCCTTGAAACCAGTAGGAATTGTATTGATAAAAATGTTGTCTATTTCTTTCCAATTTAGACCATTTTTGTTGAATTTGAAAACAAAATGTCCGGACACGTGATTTCAGGTTCTTAAAAATGTCTGCAGTTAACTGAGGATTCCCCAGTTTTTCTAATAAAAATGAATGACAGCTTCGAATTTGCTTTCCTTTGGGGTGGAAACCCATAAGTCAACAATAGATTGCCGAGAAATTTGTGTAGTCATGCTGAAAAAATAAAAGCTTTAAAATAAAAACTTATTTTTAAAAATAAGCTTTTATGTTTTGTGTGACTCTGTAAAAAATATATATGCCACCCAAATTATTTTCAGTTGAACAAATGCTGTTGTATAAATCAATAACTTATATAAATTTTATTGAATTTGAAATAAAATTTTTGCTTATAGACGATGATGCATTCGGATTATTATTTGTGTGGCCCTTAAGAGAAATATAGCTTTTGCTCACTTTATTTTCACTATATAAGATGGTATTGTGCATCTCGATAATCTAGATTAATTTTGTTTAAATTGAATTGAAATTTGTGTTTATAACTAACAATCCTTCCACAATCTTTTGTGTGTCCCTGTAAAAAATGCATAATTACTACGTTCCTGAAGTTATAATATAATTAAATTATCATGTAAAATACGCATGTAAGCCAAGTTTTAGCTCAATCCGATAATTATAAGTGGATTAAAATTGATTTTCAAGATTTAAACTAAACTTTTGTGTAGCCTGTAGATACAGTATAACTTCTACTTTCCTCAAAGTACAATAATATTGTATTGTCATTGAAACTACATATGTATTGAAAGTTTTCGATTAATCGAATAATTGGAAGTGGTTTAAAATTAACTTGCAAAATTTAAACTAAACTTTTATGTAACCCTGTAGAAATAATATAACTTCTACGCTCGTCAAATTATAATAATATTGTATTATCATTAAAACTACACATGAATTCAAAGTTTCAGATCAATCGGACAATTAAAAGTGGTTTAAAATTGACTTGCAAGATTTTCACTAAATATAATACATACACTGAAAGTTAATATAAAGCTGGTTTATTGATAAAAACTTTACGATTCGCTATCTTTCGCAGGCGTTTTCTTAAATTTCCAATACTTTAGGAATAACACTTTTATTTTTAAAAAATCTTATTGCTTAATAATGCTTAATAATGTATTAAAAGTCAAGATAAAGTTTATCATCAACAACATGAATCATCCGAAAACACAATTTCTGAAAAAAGCACTTAAACTTGGTTTAATGTCGCTTTTTACAAACAACAGTTGGTTAAATCTTACCTTGACAAATATGAAATATATTTTCAGTAAACTCGTGCTTTCACATTAAACAGAATTGTTAAGACGTGCTTTCAAACTTTGGGAAATAAAAGCAACCGTTGAAACACCCTCAAACCAATTGCGCAAGTGTCTTCTTTACGGTCGAAATTAATCGACACCACGAATTTTTTCGACAAAAATCGTACGGATCTCGACAAAAAGAGACATTCAGCTACCAGAATATGCGGTATTGTTAAATTCCGAGAATATCGGAAAAATGAGTTTTGTCCACCTAGATCATCGTAACGCCCCACTGTGCACCGTAGCGATTGTGACACTTGTAACCATATGTGACGTCAAGAAGCCTTCACATCGATTGGCCGTGCTGTTAGGGTAGTACCTGTTTATTAAACTTTATCTTCATAGAATTTCCTTTTGAGTACTCACGGGTTCAGATATTAGCATTTTGTGTTTGTTGTTTAAGTTTCGCACACTAGTGTACATTGAAGTTAGTTTGAAAAGGGAGGGCTAGCGGACGCGTATGAATAGCAGAATGTTAAATATGGAGTAACAGTCTGTTTAAATAAAGCGATGCTACAGTTTAGTGCTGCTTTATTCCTACTGCCCAATAAATACACTTTTAATAAAGCTAGAAATAAAGCAAAAATGCATTATTCTTCAAAATCGGCATTGGTGTAATGAAAATTTGAATTCTGAGTTTTTATTTTAAGACCTTATAAGGTCTTAAATATAAATGAATCAGAATGTAAATAAAATGAATCAGAAGGTGATTTTAGTGTAACGCACCTGGGAGATTCGTCAGAAAGCACACTTTAAAAACGACATTTTCAAAACTGAGCAAAAAATACTCAAATCTGAGTATGTCGTGTAGTCAAAATGGCTCCGTATCAAAATTACTCAAGTTTGAAACATGTATATAATCATTTCTGAAAACATGCACAAACTCTAGAATAAAACATCATGTGCTCATATTTGAGTATGTCCATGTTTCAAACAACAGTAAACAACAGCTAGAAAAAAAGCGGTAGTGCTGCCATCTCTGGTTCTATTGACGATTATGGGAGGATAAACTAAAATTACGCTTTTAATATCGAGATATAAAGAAGCATTTCTAAAAACAGTTTCTTTTGCCTTTACTAATTTTCGAAAACGTTTCCGAGTAGTTTTTATAACATATTAATCAGTTTTCTCAAACCGAAATATCGATTCTTCGGATGATATCTATTATAATTTAAACATATTCAGCTGCGCAGTTGAATTTATACATCAAGAGTAACAAAATATTATTTGCTTTAATGTTAATGTTAATGCTGCTAATTCTTCATGTTTCTCTGTAAAACATATTTTTTGAACATGACAATTTTTACATCAGAATGAGTAGCTTCTAAAATCCTATATTCCGGATCGGGAAAACTGATTTAAATCTAAAAAGCTACCCAGCCAAGTCCCGAGAAAGCTACCTAGAAAAGTTTCCGAAAATCAGTAGCCGCAAAAGAAACTTTGTTCTTACAAATGAGTCTTTAAATCTCAGAAATATATTGGTATCAATAGTTTCCAAATTAAACAACCCTTTTCAGATTCGATGTTAACTGTTAAGAAGTTGTATATTTTCGTTCGTGGTTATATTGTATTTCCCTAGGTTTAGAAAAGTTTTCAAAAATCAGTAGCAGAAAAAGCAACTTTGTTCTTATAAATATGTCTTTAAATTTCAGAAATATATTGGTTTCTAAGGTTTCTAAAGTTAAGCAACGCTTTTTAGATTTGTGGTAACTCTTAAGAGGTTGTTGTATATTTTCGTTCGTGGTTATATTGTATTTTCCTAGGTTTAGAAACGTTTTCAAAATTTAGTAGCAGGAAAAGCAACTTTGTTCTTACAAATGTGTCTTTAAATTTCAGAAATATATTGGTTTCTAAGGTTTCTAAAGCAACGCTTTTTAGATTCGTGGTAACTCTTAAGAGGTTGTTGTATATTTTCGTTCGTGGTTATATTGTATTTTGCTAGGTTTAGAAACGTTTTCAAAATTCAGTAGCAGGAAAAGCAACTTTGTTCTTATAAATGTGTCTTTAAATTTCAGAAATATACTGGTTTCTAAGGTTTCTAAAGTTAAGCAACGCTTTTTAGATTCTTGGTAACTCTTAAGAGGTTGTTGTATATTTTCGTTCGTGGTTATATTGTATTTTTCTATGTTTAGAAACGTTTCCGAAAATCAGTAGCGGCAAGAGAAACTTTGTTCTTACAAATGAGTCTTTAAATCTCAGAAATATATTGGTATCAATAGTTTCCAAATTAAACAACCCTTTTCAGATTCGATGTTAACTGTTAAGAAGTTGTATATTTTCGTTCGTGGTTATATTGTATTTCCCTAGGTTTAGAAAAGTTTTCAAAAATCAGTAGCAGAAAAAGCAACTTTGTTCTTATAAATATGTCTTTAAATTTCAGAAATATATTGGTTTCTAAGGTTTCTAAAGTTAAGCAACGCTTTTTAGATTTGTGGTAACTCTTAAGAGGTTGTTGTATATTTTCGTTCGTGGTTATATTGTATTTTCCTAGGTTTAGAAACGTTTTAAAAATTCAGTAGCAGGAAAAGCAACTTTGTTCTTAAAAATGTGTCTTTAAATTTCAGAAATATATTGGTTTCTAAGGTTTCTAAAGTTAAGCAACGCTTTTTAGATTCGTGGTAACTCTTAAGGAGTTGTTGTATATTTTCGTTCGTGGTTATATTGTATTTTTCTATGTTTAGAAACGTTTCCGAAAATCAGTAGCGGCAAGAGAAACTTTGTTCTTATAAATGCGTCTTCTAATCCCAGAAATATATTGGTTTCTAAAGTTAAGCAATGCTTTTTAGATTCGTTGGTAACTCTTAAGAGGTTATTGTATGTTTTCGTTCGTGGTTATATTATATCATCCTATGTTCAGAAACATTTCCAGAAATCAGTAGCAGCAAAAGAAAATTTGTTCTTATAAATGCGTCTTTAAATCTCAGAAATATATTGATTTCTAAGGTTTCTAAAGTTAAGTACCGTTTTTCATATTCATTGGTAACTCTTAACAGGTTGTTGTATTTTTTTTTCGTGTTTATATCGTATTTTCCTAGGTTAAGAAACATCTGTATTTTGGTTACATCGGTAAATTTTTACCTTCGTATATCAAGCGTGAAGTCCTTCGGTGAAGGAGTTAAACACAATAGAAATATAAACCCTTAATATTATTATTTTTTTCATGTTGCAAAACAAATTGCAAAGCTGATAGTTTTTCTAACACAACTCAAGACTAATTAAAGGGTTGAACTATACTTTTGGATAATTAAAAGCATGTAAAAATTTAATTATTTTAAAACTTTTATAGATAAAAAGAGATATTACTTACCCATCATACATAGTATAGGGTAAGTCTTGTAATCGTTTTGAAAATCGAAATTTTTTTTTGACGGATTTAGACGTTTCAGACACTGGAGATTCCGAAAAACATAATTTTAGAAAAAAGAAATGGCCCTCCGTCTGTGTGTCTGTATGTCTGTATGTCTGTGTGTCTGTAAACGCTCTATCTCCCGAACAAATTGAGATACAGACTTGAAATTTGGTATGTACTTAGTATGTCATAATGGGAAGAATTTTATTGAATTCCAGTAACCTCGATTATCCGGAACTATTTCTTTCGGACTCTCGAAATATTCGTTCTGATAAAAGGTATATAAAAAATTTTGAAATAGTTTATTTTAAGGAGTGAATATAAAAGTCAATAAAATAACATAAATTTCGCATAAAGCATAAAATCGGATAATGAATTGCCGAGATATTTGTAATCCTATTTTTCCGCACTCTTTGATTTTTCATGACCCTGTATTTCATTCAAATTTCAATTCAAAGATATATTTTAATTGGAAATGAGACGCTTAATCAGATGCAATAAACCGCTAGTTAATAGGATTATTGTTTTTGGAGTTATAAGGATTTTTCTTTTAGGCAATTCAGTAATCGAGCCTTTAAAATTTATGACGTCATCAAGCCACGATTTTATTCGAATTGCAATGTATTTTATAAGTAGTTTACACATTTTTTATTTTAATATTTTACATTATGCATATCCATGATAAGTATTACGGTGGTCCCCAATGACTAGTTTTTTTTTTCGAAATCAATTTCATAAATTATGCATTTCCAGATTAATATTCGAAAAAAATATGTATCTTAACTTGTTAAAATTTTAACAGAAATCAATTTTTAAAAGCTGTAAATCTAAGAAAAAAATTACAGTTCATTTCTCAATGTAGTTTTTAAGTTATGCTTAAAACGCTACGCACATTGCAGTTTGTTTTGCAACTGTAAATAAAAAAAAATATAATCATATTAAAACTCACTGTTTTAGAATCTGAAGGATCATGTTTTATGGTTAGTGTAAATTCTTTAGATCACGGTATTTCTTCTAGGTACTCAAAAGCAATAATCCATGCTCTGATGGAATGTAAAAGCGAATATTTTCTAATAAAATATTTATAGTATGTAATAGTGTATGTGTAATTAATAATCTGTTACCAGTAATATTTGAGAAATTTTTTTAATATAGAATTTCGTTTTTCTGGTTTTGTATCTTTCAGAATTATTACTCCGCGAACTTATCAAGAAACTATTGCTTTTACAAGCAATTGAAATATATAAAATTTTAAACATTTTAATTTTCCCAATTAAAACACTGAAGGTTATAACGCAGATATACAAACATAAGGTAAACATGGCCAATTAAACATGAAACTGCTCTAAAAAAAATATGCACCATTTGCTTGCAGTGGTTGGATTGCGAAATTTACATGGCTATAAGCATTACATGACCTGTAATCTTCAACTTACTAAAAATACGTGTTGGAGCTCACATTTTTCACTCATACTGGACACGTAAAATGGATCTATTTGGTGACTATTTATAAAAGAGTTCAGAAAATTGAATTGCGTTGATGTAACAAAAATACGGCCTTTTTCCTCTCTAAAAAATACAGAGTGCATATTTAAATTACGTAGAAGAAAAGGCATCTGAATTTGGAGCAAAACTATATCCAACATTTATTATAATCAAATTGAAATTTTCGTTCGAGCCTGTTGCTTATTCTGACGACTAGTATATGGGAGACCGACCCGCACTTGGCACTATTTAACATTTTCCAACGTAAGTTGAAAAGTGTTTATGTATTTGGTTTATTCGTCTGCCGTCTGTCCGTTCTCTATCTCTCATAAATATACTCGGAATGCCGTGTAATTGATATATGTTAATGACATTTATTATGGCATGTTTTGTATTGAAAATCACTCAAAAGAATTCCGTTGCAATGCCACCTATAGTTGAAAATTGTTTCTGGTGCATTTTAATGATGTTACTCTATTTCAAACATGCTGAAATTGATATACATCACCTAGGTGCACATTTCGTAATGATTTCGTAATGTTAATTCCAAGGGATTAAGAAAGTGTACGACTTTGGTATTGTCAGGAAATTAAAGATTTTTTAGATTTGCGAAATCTTCTTGTTGTGAAATATGTCCAGAATAACTGTGAGTTAATATTTTTATTTATTGATATTTTTATTTATTGATATTTATTATTTCATGTTATATTTAAAATGTTTTATTTTCTTGTTCTTCGTTGTTTATTTAATAGTCTACTCCGAAATTTAAAGGTTTTATATACTATGTTATACTGATTATATTTCTATTTTAAATTTTATTTCTGTTGCAAATATTTAAGTGCTGTTAAGGTTAATTTATTAATTTATTTATTTGATTATTTAGTATCTACAAAAACAACTTTTCAAAAGTAAAAAAAGGCCAAGCGTAAAAAAAAAAAAAAAAAAGTTGTGGCTAAAAAATGGTGTGATATCAAATTTCCAAGCTATTATATTGCTTATTTAACTTTTTTCCATTAAATAAGTTATATATATAAGTCGAGTGCCTACGTATATGTTAATAGAAATCGTTTTCTCCTGTACTAAATACATCCTAATGAGTTTCTGAAAATTCAATTTTTTTCAAATTATGCATGATGGGCTTGGCGGCCATCTTTCCATATTTCTAAGCATCCAAATTTCTAAAGTAAAATCGCAATATGTTTGCAATGTAATATGTTTATAAAAATTTCGAACTTCAGATTCTAACTACGGACAGATAAATTAGATAAGACTGATATTTTGATAAATTGATTTTTACTAGTTTGAAATTAATAATTACTCTAAAAAATAAATCATAAGATGAATCTTTAAGATAAGTCATCATTATCTTAAGACACAATTTTCAGAGCTTACAAGTCTATAAATGAAACTCTTAAATATTTGCTTAAATAACAATTTTGAACTTCGGATTTTAACTACGGATTTGGGAGGTTAGAATTTTGTGAATAATATACAAAGATGGCCGCCAAGCCCATCATGCATAATTTGAAAAAATTGAATTTTCAGAAACTCATTAGGATGTATTTAGTACAGGAGAAAACGATTTCTATTAACATATACGTAGGCACTCGACTTATATATATAACTTATTTAATGGAAAAAAGTTAAATAAGCAATATAATAGCTTGGAAATTTGATATCACACCATTTTTTAGCCATAACTTTTTTTTTTTTTACGCTTGGTCTTTTTTTACTTTTGAAAAGTTGTTTTTGTAGATATCATTTCTTTTTTTTCAAATATATTGAACATAATTTAAATAATCTAAACATGAGAAATAATTTAAAAATACATTTTACTTTCAGTCATTGTTTAAAGGGTTAACTAGAAATACCAGTAGATTTTTCAATTAAATTAATTACACTCTTAAAAACAACATACTAAATGTGGCTTGTTATAATACTTGTTGTCCTCCGTTAAAAAATATCACTGACTAATCCATTAAATGAATAAAAATGGAATATGTACATAGTGTGTCAGCGCTGCATTTGAAATCAAACGTGATATCACGCTCTTTTATTATTAGCACTAGCTGGCTTCGCCCGCTAGCGGGCCCCTAATTTACACCGGGGCCTCAATACTTTTAAAACCTCGAATAAGATAAACCACGAACCTCCGACCTGGTTCTACGCTGCCTTTGGCACCGGATAATCCCTTAATTTGCACATCGAATTGTATAAACCTGTAAACAAACGAACTTCCGACACGGGTCCCCGCTGCCTTCGGCACCGTATAGCAGTCGTGCTGCACACGCGCAAGTTCTATCTTCCACCACCAGGTAGCGCAATCTGTTCTATACGAACCTCGGGCACTGAAATCGTTAAGGCTATAGATGTCGAGTCGAATGAGCTATACCCCGTCGTGATCTAGCCCATAGAACCAGAGATAAGAAAGTGCCCCCTGGGGGTGAAAAACGAACTAAAATCGGAAAGCTCTATAGATGTCGAGTCGAATGAGCCATACCCCGTCGTGATCCGACCCATAGAAACACAGATAGGAAAGCGCCCACTGGTGGTGAAAGCTAATCGCGTTTGGGGGGCAAAGTGGGGGGATGAACACCGGAGATGCATAATAAGATTAGGCAGTCACAGACTTTTCCAACGATGTATCACATGAGGGATATGTGCAAAATTCAGAAAATACCCCCCCCCCCCCACCTGCATAATTTGATTAAGCGTTCACAGACCTTTCCAACCATACAAAACTATCCTGCGCCGTCAGAAGCCCACGGGGATCGCGACGCGCGTAAACGACCATCGCACCCAAGCCTCTGAAGGGCTTATAACGCACCAGGGCTTTGTCTCGCCGGGCGCTGCGATCGGCCTGAGGCCGCTCCCCACTGCGGACCCCCAGGTCATTTTACCAAGGTTGGTGACATAGGTCGTCACGGCAGTAACCCCACATCTCGGAGGAAACTTCCGCAGAGACGGAACCTTGATGAACCGCCATGGAACCCCCGACGACTTCGTTCGCGAGACCCCATAGGGGGAGACGGTCGCTAGGTCATATGTCGAGCTACCACGACGGCTCTTGCTTTACCACAGCTCGAGGGGTGTGAGCAACCTTATATCACATGAGAGGTGTCGGCAAAATTTAGAAAAGTGCCCCCTTTGGGGGGAGGGGTGAAAGCGGGAGGATGGACCCCGAAGATACATAACATGAATAAGCGGTGACAGGCCTTCGAACAATATATCACATGAGTAGTGTCGAGGGGCGCAAAATGTGGGGGTTTCACCTGTGGTGCATAACATGAATAAGTGGTCACAGCCCTTTGTAACGATATGTGACCTGACGGATATCGTTAAAATTTAGAAAAGTGTCCCCCCCTTGTGTAGGCAAAACGCGCTCCGCCCCTCCCTATAATTTTTGACGCAGCTTTATTTTTAAAATTTATGTTATGTGTTATAAAATATCGTAAAGTTTCAAACAGATAGCCTTATTATACTTCCTAATTTTGTTCACGCTCCTCCCCATCCTGTCCCCGAACTGTGACGCGCCATTCTTTTTTATAATTTTTTTATCATGTGTTATAAACCATCTTAAATTTTAAAACAGATCGCATTGGAATTTAATATATTTGCTGAAATTACTATTATATGTAGAATAATATAGAAATAAACCCTCCTTTAGATTGTAATTGAGATATATGAACAATTTTTAGAATTTATGAAAGCTGATTTTTATTTATTTATCTATTTATTTATTTTTTGTTTATTTATTTATTTTTTTTGCATTGCCCTGTGCATGTTTGGAATTTCTTAGCAATTTCTTAGATTTACATTATTTTATTCAATTAAACATTGTACTGTTACAATAAATTTAAATTGAAACTTCACTTCTAAAACATAAATAATTTAACAACTGGATTTCATTAATTTATAGAAAAATGACGTGAAAGGTATTCCTGCGAACGAAATGCCTGTCCGTTACCCTTTTTCTTTTTACCCCTTTTTTTTTTTTTTTTTAGAAATAAATGAATCACCTTTAATTCATTTCAAAAATTTTGTTTACGTTTGGAAAGAAATTTTAAATGCCGATAACTCTTAATGTATACATTTTAGAAGGTATATCTTCCCACAAAAACTAATTTATTTTTAAAGATCTTTCAAAAACGTATATTATATATTTAAAACATTTTTTAAAGCATAAACACTACGTCTGATTACTTTATTTTACAATATTTTAAGAACACGCATTTTATCAGACAATTAAATGCACTAAACAAACACGAGTGAAAAATTGACGTGGGCCAGGACTCGAACCTGGGACCTTACGCATACCATGCCGACGCTCTGCGACTGAGCCACCCAGATCGATACGCTTGACGGGAATTTCTCATACTTATTCATGTTGGAAACAGTCATCTGCCACAGTTTGCAGTCATATTTAATGGTTTGATAAAATGTGTGTTCTTCTAATTATGAAGTTTTATTTTTAAAAAAAATATCTTCAGAAGAAAATGGCTGACTTGCAGATGAAATTTGATGTTGTTATAACTTGTAACTGATTTGTGCTATTATAATACAGACTAGCCGCCACTGGCGACCAGTTTGGTCTTCCTTAAATGTATGTTAAGCACTGTAACACGTTACTTTTATTCATAATTTATTTTTTTCCGTAATCCTTCGCCAAACCGGAAGATTCTAATAGACAAATCAAAAACTTTTTCGATCATGGTAGCATTTCGCATATTTTTTGTTGTTATGTATTTCATCTTTCTTGACAAAAACCGCTTAACCAACTTAAGCATTTATGCTTCATATCCGTTTGCTATCAGTTGCAATATGCTTTCTAATGAGGAGATTCTTAAACATATTAAGTAGTTTTCCGTAATTGGATCCATTGCCAAATGGCGTATTTTAGTTAATACGATTTGGTGCAATGAGTCTATTTTGTGAAAGTCTTTAATGATATCCACCATTTACACTGAACCATATTGTTGCCAATATTTTTTTGTTTGTTTGTTTGTTTCTCGCTAACTTTGGCTGTAGACTTGATTACGGGAGAATCAAGAAGAAAATCTATCATTATTCTCATTTAAAACGTCTTGAATAATGTGACATAATCGGAGTGCATATTATAACACGTAATTTTCGAGTATGGTTTGGTGAAACATTGAACTTTTGAAAGTCAGTTTTGATAATCACGTAAATATGTCACACCAACATTACCGCCTATAATTCTAATTACAGCAACCCGTTTTTTCTCTCTATATTGCAACTCTATAGTTGCCCCGGTGCGTCTACGACAGCTGTTCAATCAGAACATTTGATTTCAAAATAAAAGTATCGTTTCTAATTTGCACACGCGAAAAATGAAAGCTGGTATTGGCGATTTTAAAAATTCTATTGGCGAGATTTGCGCCCAAATAACACAAAAGTACTTAATGATGTTATGTATTTTGTAAATGTATATTAAATTACTGTTTTGAAAGCGATTGGTCATTAATAATGGTAAATATGATTGGTGATTAACAATCATTTTAGGTGGTCTCTCTTCCTTTCACGTATAATACATAAATACCAAATTAACTGACAATTTGTTTCGAAATTTGATTCATTAAATATCATTACATGAGCTGTATTTGTTTACATTCAGCTTACATCAAGAAAAGATAAAGAATGAAGTTGAGTTGTATAGCACATAATTATGGTAAACTTTGATTGTGTCACTGGTAGGAATTATTTTTTTGACACCAGGCAGCGCTCCAAAAAATCTTTCATGGAAAACTAACTTTACGAACGATTATCTCCATGGTTTAATGGTTTAATATTTTAAACCTTCACGACGAATGAATCTTTTTTTTTTGTTTACTTTCATGGATAGAGAATTTGAACTGCGAAGCTAATTTCAACTGAAGTTATTGGAGAATATATACATAATTGAACGTAAGTCATCTCTCAAATATATTTTATTTTGAACGATCTTTCTAAAAATGTCACATTTATGAAGTTTTATTCGAAAAAATAATTTTTAACAAAAATGGCCGCCTGGCATATGAAAAAGTGAAACGGACATTCCGGAACTGTTGATGACAGTCACATGACTTACGGTTTTATTATAGAGATGGTACATGGTCGCTGGCATGTTTTATCTCTGTTTTGGCATAATTTTTTAATCGCAAAGTTAATTAACAGTTTTTGCTAATTAAGGATGGAAAATAATATTTTTTTACACTGAATTTTATAAAAGCACATAGATTACGTAATTTCGTGTCCCAAAATGTAATCCTTTTTTTATTCTGCCGAATATTAAGGTCTGTAGGTTGTTTGAAAAAAAAAGTTTGACGAAGAAAAAAGTGATCATTTTAAGTAACTCGACGTTTTTAAAAAAAATCTATATCTCTGTTTATAAATCACTTATGAAGATGAGTTTGGTCTTAAATTGAAGAAATTCTTCATTAGATTCTTCTAGTTTTCGTTTTTTTTTTCTGCGACGCTTGGTTTATTTGTTATCTGATATTTTAATCTGGCATGTTTTGTCGATTTAACATTGCGAAGTTGATTTCTGTAAATAAGCAGTAGCGGTCTAGTTCAGTTCTTGGCGTTGTTTGTGTGGCGTTTTTTTTAAGCTTGGCTTGGCAGAGCGACCGCCCTGCTTGATGATACGTCATCATAATGTTATAAACAATGGTATAGATTTTAGACTTTCACATCTTAAGATCAGATATTTTTAAGGAGAATTCTATTGTTTTTCAATATGTTACTGAGATCGTAAATTACATATTTATTTACTAATTTCTCTATTTCGTTATTTGTATGGTATATAGTGTTATAAGTTTAACATTTAATGTTTTTAAGATCCGGATATTTAAAAGAAGATCGAGTTAACTCTTTTGTTAGATTAAATATTATGGCAGAACCAAAATTTATAGCATTTGATCCAGATTTAGGAGTTGAGATACAAGCGTGGTTAAAATACTTCGATCATGCTTGTGAAAAAGAAAAGAAGGATGATGATTGGAAAGTTAAAAAATATTTCTCAAAATTTAAAGGGAGAAGCTCTTAAGATTTACATTAACGATTGCCTTAATTGCACTAAATACGAACAGATAGCTGATATCTTAACTGAAAATTTTATTAGGGTAAATATCCCGAAATTTTCTGAATTTTCTACTTTAAAATTGGATAGTTTAAGTAACTTAGAAACTTATTTTAGAAAGAAAATTGAAATTGGCAGGAAATTGCATTTATGTGAAACTATTTTACTACAAGGACTAACCGATGGTTTAAAACCAGAATATCAAAATTATCTAATTGTTAACCCTCCTGAGAGTACTACAGAATGCTATAGAATTGTTAAGCAATTTGTGGAAGTTTCCATCCCTGCTGTTACAAGTCCATCATTACCAAGTAAACCTAGTGCAACTAATTTTGACATTCCTCGATATAGTTTGCAGCCTAATAGACCAAATTTTCAACAATTTAATACTCCTAGGCATTGGATTCAGTCAAATCGGCCCAATAGTCAGTTTAATTCTCCTCGAAACTGGGTTCCTCGTCCAAGCTATAATGTTCAAAGACCTAGAAATTTCCAAAACAGAGTACAAAACAATTATTTTCAGAACCAGTACCCATCTAGGCCATGTAGAATTTGTGTAAACAAGGGTGTAATGAATGCTTTTCACTGGGAAAAAGAGTGTATTTTTAATAACAGTTCAATACCCTCTGATACTCTTCCAATTGGAACTCCTAATGTTTGACAATTAATTGTGTATGGATATACGAATAATTATAATTTACCGTGTGTCGTCGATACCGGTTCAACCATCGCAATTTTACCATTAAAGTTTGTTAAAAAATTGAATGCTAAAATGGAAATTGTTCCTCCAGTTACTATAGGTCAGGCAAAAGGGTTTTTACAAATTAATCAAAAGTGTAGTATTCTTCTTAAAGTGGGTAAAATCAAAAAATATGTTAACTTTTTAGTATGTGATACAGATTTGGATTACTGCATCTTGGGGTTAAAAGAATTTTCAAAATTTAATTTAAATATAAATTGTAAGAATTGTACAGTAAAACAGGGAAGGAAGATTATAAATAGGAGTATATCCATACATGATGAGAGATCACTTCATTTTAATACTGTAACTGTAAAAAAACTGCAACAAGATAATGGTAACTTGATAACTTCTGATTATGATAGTTTGAATTTATTTAGTGATGATAACTCGGTAACAACTTATAATGAAAATTCTATTTCATGTAATGATGAATTATTAACAAATGGTGATAGTAATGAGAGTTTAAATGGATATAATGATGACAAAGTATCACCATATACTAATGAAAATTGTATGAATACTCAGGACTTTTTTGTAGCTAATCACAATGAATGTAGCGTGCAGCCTGATTACAGAAGTTCAATGACTCCTCAAAATTTTCGCGATATTAATGATTATGATTCAGATTTAATTGGGGAAATAAATTCAATTGAAAATGGGGATTTAAGGGAAATAGTTCAAAATTATAGGGATATTTTTGCAAAACATAAATATGATGTGGGTAAGATAAATATTGAACCACAACGCGTTTTACTAAAATCTGACCTACCTATATCTTTGAGGCTCTACAAAACTTCCCCCTTAGAAGAAAAAGAAATAAAAAAATCAAGTTCAATCTTTATTAGCGGCTGGTCTCATAAAAGAAAGCAATAGCCCGTATTCTGCCCCCGTCACCTTGGCTATGAAAAGGGAGGAAGGCAAAAAGACCCGACTATGTAGAGATTATAGGAAATTAAACACAATAGTTAAAAATGATGCAGAACCTTTACCTCGTATCGATGAAATTTTAGATAAATTGAGTAGTGCCCAGTATTTTTCCACTTTGGACTTAGCCTCTGGCTACTGGCAAATACCAATACATCCATCCGATACAGAAAAATTAGCTTTTGCCACCAATTTTGGCCTCTTCGAATGGCTGGTGCTCCCCTTTGGTATAAAGACAGGCCCCCCAATATTTAATAGAACCATTAGAAGAAGTCTCAATAAGTATAAAATCGATTTTGCTTGCCATTATTTTGACGATATCATAATTTTCTCCTCCTCTCTAGAAGAACATTTAAATCACTTAGCGAAAATCTTTGAAATCTGTAAATTAGAAAACCTTAAACTTAAACTTTCTAAATGTAAATTAAATCAAAATAAAACTAATTTCTTAGGCTATGAGATCACCAATGGGACTTTAACTCCAGCTAATACCAATATTGAGACAATTAAAAATTGAAACCTCCCTCTAATGTTAAAGAACTACAACGATTTTTAGGTTCCATTAATGTTTAACACAAATTCATAGATAAATATGCTGAAATTAGATACCCCCTCAATAAATTACTTAGGAAAAACACAATATGGGAATGGAATTCAAAATGTCAAAACTCTTTTGAGAAATTAAAAAATACTCTAATTGAAAAACAAATTCTAAAAATTTATGACCCAAAATTACCCCTCCACATGTTTGTAGATGCCTCTCAGGTAGCAGTAGGTGCAGTTCTAAAACAACCAGGTAAAGATAATTTTTTGCATCCTATTGCTTACCATTCTAGAATTTTGAAGAGTTGTGAACAAAATTACTTTATAACTGAATTGGAATGTCTTGCTATCATAGATACCCTTGATAAGTTTTATCACTATTTTCATGGTACTAAATTCACAATCCATACCGACCATGCATCTCTGGTATGGTTAAAGAATGTTAAAAATTTAAGAGGCAGACTTTTTCGATGGTCTTTAAAACTTAACATGTTCGATTATGAGATCAAGTATCAAAAAGGTTCTACAAATGTCGAAGCAGACATGTTGGCACGAAATCCTGTTGCTTATCTTAATCAACATGTAAGTTTATTATTGGACAAAAAAGAAATTATGGCGATGCAAGATAAAGATAATGTTTGTGACAGAAAATACAAAAAAGAGAATGGGATTATAATTACTCAGAGAAAAGGATTAAAAAAATAGTAGTACCAATGTCACTCAGGAGAAAATTATTACATATTGCTCATGATAATTTTGGACACTTAGGTATACAAAAAATGCTTAACTTAATATCTTCAAACTATTATTGGCCCAACATGACAATAGATATTACACAATTTGTTAAACATTGTGATACATACCAGAGAAATAAAAAACCAAAGCAAAAAAGATTTGGCTTGTTACAAGTTATGCCAGCCACAGATCAACCTTTTGAAATGTCTATTGATACTGTGGGTGGATTTAATTATTACAATTCAACAAAAAAATTCTTACACATAATAATAGATCATGCAACTAGGTTTGTTTGGACTTTTCCATCCAAAAGTGCTACTACCGAAACATATACTAATTGTTTAAAACAAATTTTCAATATTCAAACCCCTAAAACAATACTTAGCGATAGACATAAATCTTTTAGGTCTCCAAGATTCAAAAAATTCCTCAGAAATATCATACTCAACAACGTTTTACATCATCACATCACCCCCAAACCAATGGGAAGGTAGCATGGGTTAATCAAACTATAGTTACTAGACTCAAATGTAAAGTTAATTCCATTTCTTCTAAAATACCTTGGACTAGGTTATTAGACCAAGTCATCCAAAAATACAATAACACACCACAATCAATAACCAAATTCCCACCTGCCTATTTATTTTATGGTCAATTACCTTATGAATCTCCTTTAAAATAAAATTATTACCCTCCTGTTAATAAAGCACTCAAAATTGCAAAAGCGCGAACTTGTGAATTCCACTTTAAAAGTAAAAGACTCTATGATAGAAAATTTGTTGAATCTCCACTAGAAATACAAGATTATGTAATTTGTGAAGAATTTAAATATCCTAAAACTCGAAAATTAGAACCTACTTTTTCTGGACCATACAAAAAAATAAATAAACTTTCTGATGTGACCTATGAAATAGACAAATTTAATTATGAGACTAAACTAAATTCAGTTATAGTACATGTTTCTAAATTACGACCATATTTTTCACCAGATAATTTCAGACTATTTCAAACAACAATCAAAACCACCAAAGACATCACAATCAACATCACAAAATCAAACTAAAGTAAAAACGATAGAGTAAATTCTAATTATTCAAGTATCTCTTATTACACTAGTTTCAACATTATCAGGTATGTTCTTGGTGCGCAACGAGAATATTACTTGTTTTTGAGAGTTTTTGAGGTTAAGTAGACATCTTATGCAGGCATAAGATGTGTATTTTGATTTTAGGAAATTTCAAATTGATGTTGAAAAATGAAATTAAATGTTTTTAATTCTATATCAAAATAAACTATTTTTCCTTTATTTACTTTTTCTTAAACCGATTGTTTCAAAAATTAATATTATGTTATTTACTTCAATAGATAATCAAATAATAACAGTTTATAAATGTTTCTAAAATTATATAAACACTAGGGGGCCTACCCCCTGCGAGCTACGCTCGCCAACCCCCGCTCAGACTTCGAGGCCTCTAAAAACATGACAGCGTGCTTTATTTTAAAAATATTGGTAAATCTGTAATTGGGTTGCCATGCTTTTAACGTTTTAATGGGGCATTTTTTGATTATCATCGCTTCATACACAGCTGTTGCGACAACTGACGACTGTTTTCAGGATTGATAAGTAAAATCAATTACAACTTGAAAACCAGCTTGTATAAAATGGTTAGGTTTAAATTGCGGCTACCTCTCTGACTTTTAAAACAACGATCTGTATTCTATTTTTCCTTTGCGTTTAAGGATGAGAAAAATTCCATTTGCTTGTGAATAACATTAAGAACCACGGTATTGAAAAGTACCATATTATAGACATTTTCAGTAACAGGTTTTAATTTTCTCTCTATTTTTGTGCACCATCATGCATATTTTCATGTTATTTTAAATATGTAAATTATTTATTTTAATTAATATGTATATACAAATTTTCTAATAATTATTTATCATACAAAATTAATTAAATATTTTGTACATGCATGCCTGCATTTATTCGGCATCAATTGATGAGATATTTAAACAAATTTGCTATCTGCGATAATTTTACACCATGTTATGTCAATTGAATATTGTCCATAAGAAATTCGGGTACTTTTCCAGTATAGGATCCTTTGCTTTTAGGTTTGGCGTAATTCGAGCTTCAAAAAGGGATAGATTCGTTAATATACATAGATTTGTTGCCAAAAGTT
The DNA here is from genome assembly GCA_963931845.1 of Maratus michaelseni. Classification (NCBI taxonomy): domain Eukaryota; kingdom Metazoa; phylum Arthropoda; class Arachnida; order Araneae; family Salticidae; genus Maratus; species Maratus michaelseni. The sequence goes on along the minus strand of OZ007598.1, from coordinate 108,863,928 downwards.
ATGAAAACAAATCCAATGAACTTTTGTTGCTTTTCTATTATAGGGGTCTTGACGCTTTTTTAAAAAGCTTGGCGGAAAAAACCAAGCAGGATATTTTATTCTCCTTCCGTTCAGTTGGGCAATTATTATTTTATATATTCGTTTCAAATATCCGAATTAGTGATTTTATAAATTCGTTTAATTAAATTTTACAAAAAAATAACAAAATGATATCAATAAATAATAATTACTATTAATTCCTTTTGCGTTTACATAAATGACGTCATTTGGACGAATTTATTCAAAATATTTTCAGTTTATAAATTAAATTAAATACTGACAGACGATTGAATCCTGACGATAGAAATGTGATTTTTTTTTCAAATTTTCCTGAAAAACATAATTTAATCACAATCTTGTCTTCATTATCGATTGAAATAAAAGATAAATTCAATTTCAATTTGAAAATGACGAATAAAAAGAAACTAATAATCCCTATCGGGATCCTTTTCAATGTTTTTCCCTTTTTTGTCACAAAAAAACTGAGTAATTAGTTGCCATCATTACAGAAATGTCATTAAAATTAAAAAAAAATTAATATCTCGAAAACTAATTCCAATTTCGAAATTCTGTTACCAGTTTTGACACCCGCGGATTTTTATGGACAATTGGTATTAATTTCATCATCAAGCGTTTAATATTTCATTAAAAATAGCCCTGAAACATAGTAAGTCGTTTAATCAGTCGTTTCATAAAATCGTTTCATAAATTCGTTTCATAAAATCGTTTCACAAATTCGTTTCATTAGGATTTTATATATATAGGGTATATATAAGTAATTGGATAGTGATGATGTGATTTTACAGTGATTGTTTTGAGTGACAATAGAAAACTAAGTATTTAAACAAAATTGCCTTTGTATTCCATTTCTCAGCTAAAATTAACATCTTTTTATTGTTATGTATTGTCTTTATTTATTCTAAGTTTGCCAAAAAACAACTCTCTACATTTAGGATGAATACTTACAACTTAACAGTATAATTTTGTAAAAGGGTATCAGAGAAAAAAAAAATTATTGTAAGGAACTACTGGTTGAGAGTTCACCTTCTAAATATTTAGATTTAAATTTATTTGGATTTTGAAATTATTATTATATTTTTTGTATACTTTCGACTGGCAAAAATACTTTCTTATATAATTAAAAAATAAGAAAATTATTTATTTGCTATGTAATTATTTTATCCTCAACCAATATTTTCCCTAACAATAAATAAACAAACTGTGATATTTTCTTAAATTATTATTTATTTTCTTAACTACTGTTATAATATTATTATTATTTCTACTATTGAATTATATTATGGATTACTACATATGTTGAGAAGTATTAGTTATATTGAAAGTTATTATTGTTATGCTTATGAATTGAATTTTATTATAGTATTTATTTATATTATTGAAGAGTTATATTATTTATTAGTGAAAAATTGTTTGAAAAAAAAATTTAGTTAAAGATGTTGGGATCCCACAGGAATATAACAAAGATAACATATTCCAGGTACAAAATAAACGACCAAGAAAATAATTTGATAAACAAACCTTTAAAGGTAGTATAATCATTACCAAAAGACTTGTTTATTATGTAGAAAATTTACTGAGATACTTAAGAAAAAGATGTTGTGACAAAATGCTAGCTTTATAAAGTATTGGTAAAAATGACTACAGTTTAAAATTTGATGGAAAAATGTCTTACTTTTCAGCGTTTATATAAAAACTGTATTTATAAAAGAGACTGTACTAATAATTTAAAACACAAAAACAAAACGAGGACTTATAATGATCCAAGAAAGAGACTGAATAAAAAAGTTGGATATAAAAAAATTCACATTTGAATGAAGTCGAATTTTTTTTTTCTCTTTGTTTTAACAATTTCCTTGTGACTACTTATTCTAAACTTTGTGAACTTGGTGAATGCAAAATTTTGTTATTATTATTATTTTGTTTTTCTTGTTTATTTATATTTATTAATTATTGTTATTGTATTTTTCTTGTGCACTTACAAATGGTAAGTGAGATTGTAACATTTTTGTATTTCAGTGAGATCTTCTTTCACGTCCTTCAAAATTGTTAACTTCAAAATTATTATACTTCGTTCTTTTTTATTGCTTCTCTTTCGCCAATGCCAGTGCAGGCTCACTCTAAACAACTTTAAAATTTAATTTTTTTCTCGTCTGAAACCGCCGTTTATAAAACAGCTTGTTCAGTCAAGAGTTTTTAAGGGGGGGGGGGATAATTTAACAAAATTTAAAATTTATCGCGATAAGCCAAAGTATTTTTATTTCATCCTAGTCTAACTTACTCTATAATATTTATTTCCTCCGTTTATTAATGTATTTTAACTCTATTTATTCAAAAAAACCTCATATCTAAATTCAATATTAATATGGCTGCTAAATAGTTCAATAAATCGCGTCTTTATCTTTAAATTATAAAACTCCCTAATATTCATACTTTAAAAAAAAAACCGCATAATTCCCTTTTAATTTTTTTAATTCCTAAAAAGACTGTATTTATTTTAATAAGTTCCGATATTAAAAATAATTCGCCAGATCATAAAATATTTTTCTTATATTAAAATTTAAAAACATTTATTTTTATTCCATTCTGGCTATGTTTCAAATTCGATAAACCATTTCTCTTATTTCCTTTTTTCTTTTCCCTAAAAGTCAAAATCATTCCATATTCTCGAACCAATTAACTAACGGTAATTAATTAAACTAAAACACTCTGGGTCATAGCTAAATCATCGAACATCATGGAATTTTCGGGAATCTTCCTTCGCGCCAAAAAATTAGCGTAAACCATTTTATTCCAATATTCTGGAGCCGTCGCATAGAATCCCAGTTATCCCGGCTCACGATTGGCGCACAGGCCCACACGTGATCTATGTATCCCTACTCTTACTGAAAGGATATATCGCCGCTTTTTCCGCTTCGGAGAACATTCGAAGATTTGATGCACTGATGAAAGCTAGACGTATTCGTGTAATAGTATTCGAAGATTCGAACATTCAAAGAAATGGGCGCTGGATCGGTGTTTGTTTGGTTAAATCGAATCTCTGCCTGGTATTGGTGAAGTGATCTGTAATTTTTCTGATGCTATTCGGATTGAATATTTATAAAAGTTAACCATCCGGCTTCTGCTGTAATGAAAATTTGGTCATCAAAACTAAAAAGATGGCTCGGTGAAACCAGATCTACAAATGATGTCGTTTACGTTTCTAAATAAAAGTTTGATTGTGTTGTTCGATGAAGTTTTGCTCTTATGCAGACGCACACACGCCATCTACTGTGGATAACACGACTGCCATAAATCCGAGTGCGGAAACTTCCTCTTCGGTTGATTATGTGAAAAGAACACATCTTATTTTCAAAAAATCATTTATTAAAAAATGATATTGCTCACTCAGCTCGGCCCTAAATATCATCACATACATGCTTTGAGTTGAGTATGGAGCATGCAGCCTTTATAGTTCGTTTACAGGAATACACGAAATAATTCTGTTACATTATGATCTATGGGGAAAATAATTTGCGGATTATTTTAATGATGTTACTTTTTTAAAAACTTAATGAATTTGATATGAATTCCTGAGCTGCTCTGAAAGATGTTTTCTGTAAAACCAGTAGCGTAAAGCATTTATTATTCATTTACAGGCGTCACACAAAAGAAATCCGTTACATAATGGTGATGGAGAAAAAACTATTTGCAGCGTATTTTAATTATATTACACAATTTCAAACATAATGAAATTAATGTACGTTATTGTGGTTCACTGTAACATGTTGTATAGTATGATGTGCATGGCATTTATAGTTCATTTACAGAACTACAAAATATACGAGATATAGTATGTTTATTAGCGATAATTGCTGTAAGTGCGTTTTCAGTTATAGTATGATTTTTAAGTTTAACGAAAATTTACATAATACGTGGTGTTTATATATTCTATAAATCGTTTCTACGCAAAAGAATTCGTAAGGAGTACTGAGTATGCGCGTGAAGTGCTTAAAGGAGTTTTTTAATTGATTTTTGCACTTTCAAGCTGTACTATATTTACACAAAGAGATGCGTGTAGAATATTAATAAATCGATGTACAAGGTAACACAACGAACTGCATATATTGCCGACTGTAGATGGTAAATTCTAAAAGTATGATTAGTATATTTAAGCGATATTTGCCTGAATTAAACTTTAGCTTAATTCGGGGTAAGTATAAAAATTGTAGATAATATGAAGTCTGTTAATTTAATGATAAAAACATTTTATCTCTTTACTTTCATTTAATAAACAATTTACAAGAAGAATTTTTTTTTCTGATTTTAATTGCGGAAAAAAGCAACACAATGAACAACAGTAAATGATTTACTGAATGATACGGCCGATACTAGTATGCAAATTTTGTTTACAAACATTATTATTTTAAGAAAATGTGTATGTATTATAATACTTTAAGTGCTTATTTGATGAAAAAAAAAAATTAACAAAGGAACCACGTTTGGTGAAGTCCGCACCTAGCAATGAGACTGGCGCATTTTATAGCGATATAGAACAAAGTTAGAGAACCGATAAATTTATCCGCAAAGAACGTATTTTAACTATTTTGTTCACATTTAATTTTAAACTAATGAATTTTCAATTGTTAATTACCCGCCAAAGTCGAATTAACTAGCCAAATATGGCGCTACGAATCCAAACTACTCCTCACACGCAGCAGACAACTCTGTGACATTTGGCTAAGGTCACCGGGGAAAATTATAATGTAACGAATAAAGCCAATTTCGCTTCGCCAAACATGCAATTATAATGTTATATTTTATCGAAATGAAATTCGTAGGTTCTTGAAGGAGATTTTAAACTCTATTCACTATTTTATTCTTATTATTAAGTAATTTGTATTTTAAAGTATCTTAAAACAAGTGGGTAAGTGTGATCGAAGATCGCACAAAGGGTTTCGTTTAATATTCCTTTCAAAACACTTTATACTTTTTTTAATAAATCCAAATAAATTTCATTTTCCCTAAAAAATAAAAAATAAATAAAAAAATAAAAATAAATCACGTTTTTTATAAAATAAAAATTTACTGGTCTATTTTTTTCGTTTTTCCAAAAATCTGAACGGGTCCAATAGCGGGCGAAGCCTGCTATTATACTCTCTCATAATCATAATCACAATAACTCAATATCACAATAACTGCTGAAATTTTAAAAGCCATATTTTTTTTTTAAATCATTGATTTTAATCAGCTTTCATTTTTAGATGATTATTAGAATAATCATAAAGATCATCGCTTGTTTGACAAACAACATTGGAACTCATTATTTTATGTATAGAAATTCAATCCAACATTAAAACATTTCTTTACTGCTTTGTATATGATATATATAAGAATTCAGAATTTATTAATAGAAATTTTTTAATGTGGTAACACTGAGACATCAAATATTCATTCATTATAATATTATGTGTAAATATATATAAAGAGATAGTATATTTGTAGTACTAAAAATAGAAACACTTCAATTCTGAAGGATTTAGATAATATATATATATATATATATATTAGATAATTGGACTAGAATTACAAATTTACCTTAGAAGCGTGTTTATCTAATACAAATATAAACTAGTCGGATGTGTCTATCCCAAAACTTTCTTCTATCTCACACAGGTTTCGCATACACTAAAAAGAATCTGCACCAATTTATATCAAGGTCTAACTGAAACTCAAGTTTTATTAAATTCCATGCAATATTTCTTGAGATATGACTATCGCTAAATCGTGTAAATCCCGCAAAATGCTGCATAGCAGCGGCACTTGCTGGGCGATTTTTACCAAAAACTAATCAGTACCAATTTATATCAGAGACTAACTGAATATAAAGTTTTATTAAATTCCAAGCATTAGTTCTTGAGATAGAGCTATTGTGGAAATCGCGAAAAATGCTGCATAGAAGCACCACCTGCTGGGCGATTTTTACCAAAAACTAATCAGACCCCATTTATATCAGACACTAACTCGATGTAAAGTTTTATTAAATTCCGAGCATTACTTCTTGAGATAGCGCTATTGTGGAAATCGTGAAAAATACTGCATAGCAGCGCCACCTGCTGGGCGATATTTACCAAAAACTAATCAGACCCCATTTATATCAGAGACTAACTGAATCTAAAGTTTTATTAAATTCCGAGCAATATTTCTTGAGATAGAGGTATTGCGGAAATCGCGAAAAATGCTGCATAGCAGCGCCACCTGCCGGACGATTTTTACCAAAAACTAATCAGCACCCATTTGTATCAGGGACTAACTAAATCTAAAGTTTTATTAAATTCCGAGCATTACTTCTAGAGCGCCCACAAAATTTTTGTCATATACAGACAGACAGAGTCACAGACAGACATTTTCTAAAAAAAGTCAAATCGTGTTCAGGACCTTCTAAAACGTATAAATCCATCGAAAACCGGAAGTCGAAAATTTTCATGAATCCAATACTTTCTTTTTGTAAAGATAGAAGAAAGGAAAAACTATTTGTAATTAAACACTGATATATAAACAATGCGGACTCGTAAGCGTACATTAACACACCATTTTGCTCGCTTTCGCAGTCTCGCGGGAAAATGCTCTAATGGCGCTATCACACGTAATCTCATATCATAGTCAATATCAGATATTTCATCCTAAACACGTTTTTCAAGAGGAAAAAGCTCGAAATCCTCCCGTTTGATAGATTGCCTCTCGTAATTTCTTCCAGATCTAACTTACAGTAGTTTGTATCCTCTACGAGAGGTATCAGCTCGAAATCTACCAATCAGAGCTCTCAAAAATTCCAAGATGGCCACCGTCAGTAAGCCATCATCTTACGTTTAGGTCGTCGCAAATATTGAAACCAAAAATACAGAAGAATTAAGAAAAAAGCAAATCTTTAGTAACACAGGGACCAATTATACACGAAAAGAACTTTAAAAATCTGCAGTTATTTTGTAATTAAGGAATTACATATGGTTGGCGACTTTTTCTCCAACATGGTTTATTAGTGAAAAATTGCAAGTTCCGTACCAGCCGGAGTATCTCTGTGGTCAAAGCAATAACCTGGAACGCTGTGGACCCAGGTTCGATTCCTGGCTCGGGCTAATTTTTCACTTCATGTTGGATTATTGTATTTAATGTATGTGGGTGATAATGTCCTTTTCAGCCTATTTTTCCTTTTTAATTATTGAATTTCAACCACCCTAAAGTTTTGTTCCCCCCTCCTAGCGGTGTATAAATTTAAACATTTATATGTGTTTCAATTTGTTAAGTAAAATGTACCCTTTTTTTATTTTGTTTTAATAATAAATAACGCATATAAACCCCCCCCCCCCAAAAAAAAAAAAAAAAAAAAAAAAAAAAAACCATCTAGTTAAAATATTTTGCTTCCCTTAAAAACAAATTTCATTTTGATATTACATTCAATATGTAACATGAATTACATTTAAAATATGTAAAATATATTAACTAAAAATGTCACAATAGCGATTTTGGCAAAATAACTAAAACTTAATTTAACATCTTTCGTTGCGTTACAGATTTCGGCTTAGCGATAAAATGCGGTTCCAATACACGTGACAAAAAACTAGTTTTAATATACTATTTTTTTCTAAATCACTTAATACTAATAGTTCAGAATTCTTACCATTTACAGGTAATGAAAGACGTAAAGTTAAGATATGGACTCTATAATTTAGAATTTTAATGTTATATTAGTGAGAGTATTGTTTTTATAATCTTAGAATTTTAAGTAAAATGATCACAATATTATATATATAGAACAGACACGAAAAGAAACTGCAATATACAAAATGTGAGTACGCGATAATGCTTCCTGCGTATCAATCGAACTCTACACTAAATATTAAAACACCTGCCGCAATTACTCGCCAAATGGTATGCCCTCTCCTTACATTAGCAGATAACTTTCAGTAGGGAAAACAACCCTAGTTGCAGCGTGAAAGTGTAGCTCGAGAGGCAATAGCGTATACTTCATATCGTATGGTCTTCCGTGTGATAACAGCTTTACACGTCTTACACAGAAGTAGAAGTTTCTTGCGCAGATCATGCTAGTAAAATGTCTTTGTGCGCACAGACCCCGGTCGAACGATGTGATCTGATTGGTTGTTCGCATGAAAGGATGTTGAAATCGGAAACACTGGTTAAATCTACTGTTATATTTGCGGTATTTTTACATACGGAAATATTACATTGCTATCTACTTCAATAAATGCAGTGAATTTGACAATCATTTTTTACAGTGCATATGTCTAATTATAATAGTTTTCGAACAATACATATTTGAGGGGGTTAGAATGACAGTGTGTCAGTAAAAAATTTTGAAAATCGAGATAACCATATTTTCACTAAACGTACATCAATTTCTATTCAGTGTGACACTTAAATAAGCGCTTAGGTAGTCGCTAGATGGCAAAACAAGTTGCACCACTCAATACAACGGCAAAACGATAAGTTTGACAAAACCCTTTATTTCTCAAATCACTAAATTTTGACTTACCCCACTGTCATTCTAACCCCTTCATTTATAATCAGGGCAAGACTTTTCATTCACCCTAATGAGAAGAAAGTCACTGATGAAAGTCAATTGTGAGTGAATCAGAAAGATTTATTTTTTCCAAAAAAGGAGAATTAGAAAATCAGGATTGCTTAGATGTTAGTAACCCATCTTATTAACGATCTTTTAATAATGAATTACACAGGGCTACAAAAAAAAAATTTGTCTGGTGCCTGGAATATTTTAACGAATTCTTGGGTAATTTTGACTGATAAATTCGAAAATAACTTTTGTTTTTCTCTATCAGACCTAGTTTTCTTACTGTACTCATGTCCATTTGGCTACATTACATTGTAAAACATACAGAGTGTCCCAAAAGTGTTTGACTCATTTTAAAATTCAATAAAAGATTAAGCAATTGGCGTAGAAGAATGCGGTTTGGAAGAAAATGCTTCTTATGATTGAAAATTTTGTTTAAGCAAATTAAAAAAATTGTTCAAAAGAGTTCGATTAGACGAGTGAGACAGGTCAACAAACATTAGTTTGGTCATAATGGAATACACGCCAAGATTAATAGTGTGCCTCTGTAAGATAATAGCGACGGACAAAAAATATTTGATTTGTGGATACTAATTTGGAAAGAAAACAATCGCCAATCATCTTGGCGAGCTTTCCATTATCGCCAAACTAATGGTTGTTGATATGTCTGACTCGTCTAATCGAACTCATGCAAGCGAGTATTGTTAACTTCTTCAATGTGGGCTGCCATATTTTGGAAAAAACCGTGCATTCGCATCGTGCGTCTTCCGCCATTGTTATGTACAAAGGCATTCTACCTATCGGATAACTTTCCAGAAGCAGCGCCATCTATGAGAAATTTTTTGAACTATTTTTTTATTTGCTTAAACAAAAATTTTAATCATAAGAAACATTTTCGTCCAAACCGCACTCTCGTAAGCCAATTGCTTGATCCTTTGTTATATTTTAAAATGTGTCAAGGACTTTTGGGACACCCTGTATTTCCAACAGTGTACATGTGCTGATATTAGCAATGCATTTTGATGCTCATATTGGCGACAATATCACGAAAAGTTGACACTATGTTACTAAAAAGGTCTTTGTATTTTTCACTTTGGTATTTCCCAAGGAAATTTTACCCTACTACTACAAAGGCCAAGCTACTACTTCCTTCTCATGTTTCGTGTCCTTTTTGAGTTTACGGATCATTGGTACATCAAAAATCTCTGCTTTAAGTTTTCAACCATCACTTATAAACATCATACACTTTGACTAACTCCTAATATATAACAGAGGGATGTTACAAATGGCGTTCCATAAAAACTGAGAGTAAAATCATAAAAAATCAAGAAATATATTTGCAGCAAAAAATACATCATTCATTTTCAAAATACTTTCCCTCAGATGACATGCAACGGTCCCGTTGTTCAATCCACTTTTCAAAACATGTAGATAAGGCTTTTTCTGGAAGCTGTTCCAAAGAACACTGCACTGCTGAAATAACTTCAGAATCTGTATTAAATTTTGTGCCTCGGAGCTCTTCCTTCAATGTCGGACACAGCCAGAAATCATATGGTGCGAGATCTGGACTGTAAGGAGGATGTGGCATGATTTTAATATCGCATTTACTAAGATATTGCTGAACAAAAGTTGAGAAATGCGGGCGAGCATTATATAAGGTCTGTCCAATTCTCTACCAGTTCATGACGCTTTCTCGATATGTGTTGTCGGATAATTTTCAAAACTGAAACACAATATTCACCATTCACAGTAGGTTTTGGAGTCACAGCATGCTGATAGATTACACCTTCATGAACAAAGGAAATAATCATCATGACCTTTCCAGCAGATTTGATTTGTCGGATTTTTTTCGGAGGCGCAGAATCATTGTGTTTCCATACACTTGTTGCGGATTTGGTAAGAGGATCAAAATGATGCAAAGTTTTATCTCCTGATATTACAGTCTTTAGGAAATTCAGGTCCTTTTGAAGCATCTGTTTCCACTCACAACATTGGTGAATTCTTCTTTGCATTTGTTCTTCAGTAAGTTGGTGAGGCACCCATCTGGAACAAAGAGGGCGAAGCTGTAAATTGATGCGTAGAATGCGAAATATTGAAGTTTTCGAAATATTAGTTCATGCCGCTATCTCCTCACATGTCATTCGTCAATATTCTTGCAAGATTACTCACACAGTGTTAACATTTCGATCATTCACAACATTTTCTGGTCGGCCAGGTTTAGGAGCCAGTTTTGCCGACAAACGTCCTTTTTTGAAATCCCCATGCCGTCTAAAAATCATAGACTCACCAATACATTTGTCTTTGAAAGCTTCTTTCATTAACTTAACTGTTTCTGGAGCTGTTTTTCCCAAACGATAACAAAATTTTATGACACAACGCATTTCGTTTTTTCACTATAAATCACTCACCTACATTTCTGTAAGGCAAATAAGAACAGTTCTTTAAACAAACACGAAACTAGGAAAATAAAATCGTCTGCTTCGTTTAGAATATTTATAAACGTACATTTAACAGTTTGAAAAAATCGGCTGCAATTTTATTTTTTAGTTTTGCGGTGTTGCCACTACATAAAAAAACTCTCAATTTTTATGTCATATTTTAAAATCTAGATCTAATATCTCAAAATTAAGGTTATATTTGGATTCAGAGGGGAAATTTCGCATAGGAATTGTGTTTTGTGCGCCAAAATCGTTGTTTCTCAGTGTTATTTACTACACAACCCTTTCTGGCAATTTTTCTTAATCAAATACTCAATACAAAAATTGTAATTAAACTTGTTGGAATCTAAGTTCAATTTAAAATTTAAGTTTCTACAAATAGTTAAAATTTAATTTAAGGAAGATTCGAGAAATGTTGTCGCCTTACATGAAATGAAAAATTTATTTGTATAAAAACTGCTAATGTTATCTAATTGATTTTCTTATACGAATTTATTCGCAATTTAACAATTTTAAATTATTTCTGAACTTTATTTAAAACGCGCACTGGATAAAAAAATCTTTTTCTGTGAAAATAGAATATAGATACGAACGAAACTATACAATTACCTTTTTCAAGTTATCCATGATTCCGAAACCCATTCATTATCTTTAGAAACCTCAGAAACTGAATATTTTTTCGAGATGTACAGAAGCATTTATAAAAACATTGTTTTGTTTGTTGCCACTGTTTTTTTTTTTTTTTTGTAGTGCATTAATCAGTTTTCTATTAATTTATCATGTTCTCTAAAACATGTTTGCTGAACTTGAAAAATTTACATAAGAATGAATAGCATCCGATAAACCATTACTCTTGGTTGAGAATAATGAGTAATGCACTATGAAAACTACTCGAAAACATTTCCGAAAATCAGTGGAAGCAAAAGAAACAGTTTTATAATTGCTGCTTTAAATTAAAAAATATATATATTGATTTATGAGGTTTACAATGTTAACGAATGAATCTCGGAAGAGGTTATTGTATAATTTTTCTCCTGTTCATATTACATATTCGCAGATTAAGAAACAATGGTATATTTTACAATGCACTGTGCGTCCAAAAGAGCAATATTGGTAACAAAAAGATTTGAAATGAAGGTGTAATAGTAGAGTTGATTCATCTGTACAAGAAATCTTCATAAGGTAGGTGACACAAAGGTGGGTATAGTTAAGTTTGAGGATTTTTCATTATTTTCTGGTTGGGTGTGTGTGACTGAATTTTTGTTTGTTAAATTTTATACTTATCTCTAACACATATCAAGTATACTTTTTTTGTAACATAAAATTTAATTACTTTTATAATACAATTTCCAAATTGTAGCTTGCGGGCCACTTTCGGCGAATAGTGTTCCAAAGGTAGCCCATGTATTGAAATCACTTTTAAAATGTGAAAAAATACTCTGCAAACTATTTTGCTTACTATTATGCTCTGATGATCCTTTCTTTCTTCTGCTATCTTTCGAGTTTTTCTTCTTAATCTTCTTATCTTATGACACGAAAAGACCTTGAAGCATTTTTTGTGCATGATAGTGCAGGGAATTTCTTCTGGGAGTTACTGACTTCTTTTGAGTGATCCCTGATATTTACAATAAATGGTAATAAGTTTTTTCAGATATTTATGTATACATTTTGAAAATCACTCTTACTGCACTGATTTCCACATTTGTTTTTTAAGGATGTCACCTTGGGAACATGCATATGGTCGCCATTTGTACGACGTAAAAGTATAAATCTGATACATTTCTTAGAATTGAAGTAAATGTGGTTAAAGAGAAAGAAATAACCTTTCAGAAAACGTATCATTATTCAAAGTTCTAAGAATTTAAACATGTGTAAATTAAAATATCGTCTTAGCTGGAAATTAGAACGATTCCTCCTCAAGAGTGGAATAACTGCATAAAATGTCGGAGGATCAAAGGGATTTCTTTAAATTCAGCCACGTGCACTGGAGACACAGGATTGACAATGCAGTAGCACAATTTTGTGATTAAAAATTAAATTAATTCTTCTTTTGAGGGGTGAGCTACCTTAGAAACACTGGTCACCTTGCACTGTAAAAAAATGACCAATGTTTCTTATTTTATGAAAATATACTATAACCACGAACGAAAATATAATATAATCTTCTGAGTTGTCCGAAATTCCAAATAGCGTGTTCCATTGTATTTTGAATCCCCAGAAACCAATACATTTCCAAAATTTAAAGAATTCTTTATAAAAACAAAGTGTTTTTCGCTGCCCGTATTTTTCAGAAACGTTTCCGAATGGTTTTATAGTGTATTAATTAGTGTCCTCAGCCTGGAATACCTGTTTTTCGAATGCTATCAATTCCCAAGTAAACATTTTTACGCTCAAAAAATATATTTAACAGAAAAACATGCAAAATTAACAGTGTTAACAATAACATTAAAATTAAGATTATTTCTTTACTCTTTCATGTATAAATTAACTTATGCGGCTGAAAAAGCAATGTATTGGTTTCTGGGGATTCAAAAGACAATGGAACACGCTATTCGGAATTTCGGATAACTCAGAAGATTATATTATTTCATTCGTGGTTATAGTATATTTTTATAAAATAAGAAACTTTGGTCATTTTTTACAGTGTGTATATTGAAAAGAAAGTGATTGATGAAACTTAATTGTGAGTGAATCAGCAAGGTTTACTTTGTCTAATGAGATAAGTAAAAAAAATCAGGAACATCTTTAAATGCTTATAAACCAACTTATTCACGATCTTTTAATAATGAATTAGTTACTATGCAACTCTTTCCGGTAATCTTTCGTATTCGAACAGTGAATACAAAAATTTTAATTAAACTTATTGAAATCTAAGCTTAATTTAACATTTAATTAAATTTATACAAATAGTTAAACTTCAATTTAAGAAAGATTCCAAAACTGTTGTTATCTTACAGGAAATGAAAAATTTATTTTTATAAAAACTACTAATGTTATCCAATTGATTTTCTAATTGAAATTTGTTCACATTCACAATTTTAAATAACTTCTCAAGTTCACTGGAAATGTAAATTCAGTTTTCTTTTCTTTTTTTTATGCTTTTTCAACAATTCTTTTCATTTTTTACTTTCTATAATAGAAGAAAGTATAGTAATCGAAAAAATTTTCGACTTCCGGTTTTTGGCAGATTTAAATGATTAGAGATTCCGAAAAACCTGTTTTTTACAAAATGTCTGTCGGTCAGTCTGTCCCATGCGTCTGCCTCATTGTATCATCGAAAAGGGCATTAAATTATGCATAGAATTTAAATTATTTATTCAGAATTTAACTTATTATATTTAATTTATAGGTTTTTGACTATGGTCAGCGGGTCTTCCGTGAATTAGGGGATATTCCGTCGGAAGGAAGCGCTGCAATAGCAATTTTTGTGTCTTTTTCATTATTTTATAATCGATAAGCGTATGAAGTTATGCATAGAACTGAACCAAATTTTATGTATATGTTTTTGAGTAGGGACTGCAGGTCCCAGTTGCATTTTGAGATATTCCACTGGAAGGGGGCGCTGTGATAGTCACTTAAATATTTCAAATAAAAAAATGTAGAAAAAAAATAAATCCTAAAAGTTTTTTTCCGTTAAATGTTCGGCTTTGATCCAAGGATTCCAGAGCAATTTTGTTTGTCTCTATCTTGGAGACCGCTGACCAGGCCCCTACCTACCGGGATTCAACCCAGTTTGACGGGTTTGAGTGCCTGGAGAGTGGGGCGAAATTCGCCTGATCGCCACATGGGGCGATCCACAATGACAAGTACCGAGGTCGGCTGACCAATAAAGTCCGGATTTTACTGGGTTGATCACTCCTAGGTTTTAGTATTCTGAGATCTGTTGCCGCACGCCACATACTCGTCATGATAGTTGGAATGGGACTGGACAATTTAGTGCCGAAACTATGGTACTCAGCTTAGCTTGAAAAAGGGGGAAGACTTTTGAGGGAAGACAGTTAAAACCACTGAAATTATTATTATTACTATTATTATTATTATTATTATTTTGCCAATAGCTAAGTCTTATCAGCAGGGAAAATTTTGGGGCCGAATAGCAAGACAGACGGAAACGCTGCGAGGGCTGACGGGACTGCGCCTTTCTACCGTATCCCACCTGGTAAAAACTGGCTCCGTGGGCTGTCCCATTGGAGCGGGTCCGGTAGCTTGTGCGGACAATGTCTATTTGCACCTAATAAAGAGGCGAACAGTCAAAAATAAAATTAATAAAAAAACTGCGTTTGTCTCTATCTTAAAAAATGACTGAGATAGAGCAATTTGATATTTTAGGATGACTGATATTTTGAAACAAAACAGCAGGATTCCTCCACAAATGGGTTTAATTTATGAGTTTTGGTGAACATGATTTCGGTAATTTTTCTTTCATTGTTTTGACCATCATTCCAATTCTTATATGCTTAGCACTATATATTTATATTCGCCAACGTCAAATTCTCGACAATCTTGGCGACACTTGGCGAAATACAGCCAAATTTGGCGACAAAAATTAGTTGCCATTTATGAAGTCAACTTGGCTATAGCAGACTAATTTCATGATTTTCTCATAAAATTCAAAATTGACGAGAACTGGGAATGAATCTTCATAATCGTGTTCCACGCATTTTAGCTTCGTGTTTTACAGTAAAATTAAGCTAATATCTTAAAACCAAAGAATAGGGTGGCTATCTTTTCCTGCCTGTACAGGTCAGAACTTTTCGTTGTTTACTATACATCGGCTGCTCGCAACCCGACGATTTCCAAGCAGTAGACGTACAACAGAATGACAAAAAATATTGGTTTCTTTGGCGGCTTGAGGACGAATTTTAAAGTATTAACATGAATGAGATATAAGAAAGTTTTGGGATTGGCATATCCGATTTGTTTGAAATTATGTACACTCTAGAAAAAAAGACAAATATTCTTAATCTACGAAAATATAATAAAGTCACTTACGAAAATGTGCAATAACATCTTCCGATTTACCCACGATTTCGAAAAGAATTCTTTACCTTTAGAAATCTCAGAAACCAATATATCTTTGGGATATGAAGAAACATTTATAAAAGCATACTTTCATTTGATGCCACTGATTCTTGGAAACGTTCTCAAGTAGATTTATAGTACATTAATAGGTGTTCTCAAACAGGAATCAATTCTCAATGAAACAATTTTAGCAGCAAAACTGAATTTATGCAGCAAGTGTAAGAAAATAACATTAATTTTAAAGTTAATGTTAATGCCATCAATTTATCATGATTGTATATAAAATATGTTTGTTGAACATGGAAATGTTTAGATTGAAATGTTGAGAAATGTTGAGAACTGATAGCATCCGATGGTATTGTATATTTTCGTTTGGGGTTATACTATATTTTCCTATAATATTAAGAAACAATTGTCCGTTTTTTAAAATGGGCTAAAACAATTAAATTTAAAATTAGTCGTTTATTTTAATATTATTTAAACTTTTAGAAACTTATTCATTGGCACGTTGTAAAACCTTTTTTCATCAAAATCTGTTTTTGCTTTGCTAAAAATAATTCTTTTAGTAAAACATGTTTTTATTTTTCACGTTTAGTTTTCAGAGAAATTATACCTAACCAAAAAAAAAAATCTAAAATATTGTGTCATCCGGAAAATTCTGCGATTTTCTAAAAGGGATTTTGTTACTTCTGATAATAAGTGATTTTTAATGACCCAGATATGTACATTCTGTCTTTTCTGCTTGCACTGCGTAGTTCTCGCTTGTGTTTTGGCTTAATTTTTGTTTCAGAACAATTCTAAGAATGTAGAACCAAAAAGATCATAATTGTTATATTTTGCTCTTTTATTTCAAGAAAAGTGAAAATGCTTCTCAGACTGCTTGTAAAATTTGTGCTGTATTTACAAAGTGGTGTTTCAGATGACCCAGTTTGAAGGTGGTTTGATCCGTTTAAGCGTGGAATTTTCAACCTTGAATATTATACCCACTCTGGACGACTATCATCTGTAAAGGAGGATCTCTTAAAGAAGCTAAGAAATGATCGTACATTATACTTTTTGGATTATTTAGCTTGTGTCATAGCTCATAAACTGCGTAACGTGGATTTTCAGCGATAGCTTTTTTAAGAGTTCCACCTTTACAGATGATGGTCGTCTAGAGCGGACATCATCTTCGAGGCTGAAATTTTCGCGCTTAAACTTCTCAAACAACCTTTAAACTGTGTCATCTGAAACACCACTTTGACCATATACAGCACAAATCTTACGAGCGGTCCGACTAGCATTTTTACCTTTCTTGAAATAAAAGAGCATAATATGATGAAAATTAACCTTTTGGTACTCCACTCTTAGCACTGCACTGAAACAAAAATTATGCCACAACGCAAACGAGAATTATGCAGCGCAAGCAGAAAAGACCCAATGTACATATCCGTGTCTTTCAAGATCACACCTTATCAGTGGTAGAATAATAAGTAAACGAAACAGCCCTTTGCTTTAAAAAACTATATAACGTTCAGGATGATCCAATGTAATAAAGTATGCAAACATTAAAAAGGGATTTTGCCTGGATATAAGAAAGAGGTTAGAAGATGAACTTCACAATATGTTATAATGGTGTTACAGTTTCGAACACATACTGAACAATGAAAAACCTTGAAATCTACTTTTTTAAGTAGCTATTTCAGGTGTATTTTTAGAATACACATGAATTATTCCTTTATATCTTAGCATTTTGTCGGTATTTCTTGCAAGATGAACGTAAATCAAAAACACTTTTTATTGAATGCCTTAAAGATGCATTTTGCAGGGTTTTTGAACTATGCCGGATGTTTAACGAGGCTAACGAAAAAGAAAGGCTACCGCGGTGCTTGACGAGTATCTTTTTTTACAGACCGCCGGAGTCACGTGATGCTCGAATGCACCAATGGAGGTGTACGAAAAGAGCAACACGTCACTCTGGCGGTCTGTAAAAAAAGATAAGTGGAATGCACCGCGGTAGCCTGTCTTTTTCGTTAGCCTCGGATGTTTAACTGTCGACGTAATCTTCTATCCGACTATTTAAAGAAAAACAAACGGGGTTTGGAACATAAAAAAAAATCGCAAATATTATTTATGTTGTCAACATCCCTTTTCTATTCATTTACAAATTGCACAACAATGAATGCGGTATCATTCGAAAGGTTTTTGAACCGGCTTCTGACATAACACTCTCATTTCATTAAAACATATTTTTTGATTGAAAATTGCAGTTAATTAAAAATAAATCAGCATTGTTGTGAGAAATGAAAGGAAAGTTTTTTTCTTTAATCAATGTTGCAACAAAAATTAAAATACCGCATTATCTCATCAATGATTATTTACTCATCAATAATTATTAAAAAAATACAAAGAAGATACAAAGAAGTACAAAAAAGATAAAGTCTCTGCGCAGACTTATTTTATATTTAGGATTAAAATGCAAAATTGAAGTTCAAATGTTTAGGAAAAAAAAGACATCATCGATTGATCGAAGCAGGGGCACTATTTCACGTGAAGCCTAAAATGTAGTCTTTGTTATATTAAATTAAACTACGCAAAAACATGGCTCTTCTTCGCTGCCACCATCTCGTCTCTTTCATTCTTTCTTGTATCTCTTTTTTCTTTTTTCAGTTTTTTTTTTCATCACATCTTGTTAACGTGCGATATTTGATGTTAAATTCATGGGCTGCTTGGCGAATAGAAATGCGCACAATTTTTATCTTCCTTACGTTACCCAACATAATATCAGAAGGATACTTTTCACAAATAGTACTTTTTTTTTAAAATTCACTATCAACTTATGAAGCCACGTTTTTTCCTAAACTGAAATACAATATAACTATTAGGTTGTTTCTACGATTGTGGTTGATTGTCACGTGAGACGACTGCCCCAAACATACTGTGAGAACAAATCCCGTTCCACAGCAAGCTATTTCTTAATTGGTTTTTAGAGCGTTATAGAAAAACTTTTTTGCCATATAAAAATATAATTTAATAGAGCACTGTTAATAATACAAAATCATATTTTATAACAATAAGAACGAAATTCTCATTCAGTTTGAAAACAATGAGCGTAAATATTAAAATTTTGACTACAACCACATGCGTTGAAGTCAATCTAACCAATAAATATTCACATAAATCATATCCATTGCACCTTGCTATCGAAATATATGTTCTGACGAATTTTGTGAGATACTTAGCTCAAGAAAGGGAAGAAATTAAGTTTGTTACAACACACCAAGTGGCAACTTACCCAAACTTCCCTATTAGCTTTTGCGGAAAACTTTAAAACACATACCGGAAAAATTTTAGAATTAAGTATCATTTTAAAATATTAAAATAATGCATTGTTGTTTTCCAATCTGTGAAGAAATTTCATCAAGCAAACTAACGGCGTCTTTGACGATGTTAGATGAATAAAAAATACAAATCAGTGAAATGTGAAGAAATATTAACTGGGTTCTGTGTAGAAGGAAAATATATACATTTCTAAATTTGGCAGCGTATGGCTCACTTAGAGGGTTGAATAATTATCAGTAAATTACGCTTTCTAAGTGTTTGCTCCAAAATAACAACAACTGTCAAGGCTGGTTTTCGATTACCAAAAACAGTGGATTGATTTTGGTGAAATGTGGGTGTTTTGTTTATTAAACATAATATTAATAACTTATGTTAGTGAAATGTGAAGGAAAAAAACTAAAAGCATCATTGCGTTAATATTATTAGTTACTACAATAAAAAAATAAATTAAAGTAAAATCTTTTTTTATATATACACTCTACTCTATAACAAATTTGATTGTAATTTTATTGCATATATTATCTCATCTGCGCTCATTAGTTTAGGTTTAGGGGTTGTTTTATTTATGGAATTATACGTATTATTTCATCCCGTAATTACGTTAGAACAGCTGATTTTTATGCTCTGTAAAATAACTAATAAAATCATAAACATAACAGAAATTAACTGCATTTCGTTTTGATATCTAGTTGTAATTTTTTAATGAAATAATAAATCTTATGACCAGTGTTTTACAAATTTCATAAAATATGATAGCCAGAAACTAATTCTAGTCGCCTGTAAAAAATATTTACCACCCCCCCCCCACCCCACCCCACCCCCCCCCCCCCCACCATGACCACCACCACTACCTCCCACGTCACTGATTTTCAAAAAATACAAAAGTTTTTCAGAAATTCATTAAGAAAAAATAATAACAAGCATAGTTTAGAAATATTAGTTATTTAAATTAGAATAGTACATAATTTAGAAAGATAATATGAATTAGTGTTCTAATAAAACTTACAATCACTTGTAATCGCTTATGTGTTGACAACTTATATGAACACAGAATTTCAAATTTAAAACTGGAAAAAATGATTATATAAATAAATAAATAAAATAAAAAACCTCGAGCATTTTTAGCATTGTATTCAATTTTAGTTGCTACAAAGGTTGGATTGACATTATTTCTGACTGTTTTATTAAAATCTCTTCCCTACCCTCACATTCTAATCAAGTGATATGTGCTAGCTGGCTAGAGATGAAAAGAATGATGTTTTCTGTGCATGAGCTGGAAAATGCATTTTAAACTTATTCCATTAAAAGTACGAGAGAAGAGGAAGATCACTGCTTGCCGTACACAAGTAGGAGTGAGGGAGAGAAATAATGGCATTTTTGGTAATTTCTTGAATCCCCCCCCCCCTCCAGAAAGATACAATAATTTGGTCTCCAGATCAGAAAACTTGGTAGACAGTGGCAACTTGGAGACCGCATTTGTCAAGCTCTGCTTATGACTAACGGTAAAAATACACTTATTGATACTTATAGTTAAAGTGTAATTTCTATAAAATCATATCATTCTATGTATTTAAAAAGATTGAAGTAAGACTTATTTGATATTATCAACTCTCCCAATTCAACTATGTCATGTGTCTCATGATATAAGATATTAATTAAGTTCGGTATGTTTTATATGTATACAGGGTGTATCTGAAAAAGTGGGCAAAACTTTATGGAGTGATAGAACGCAGCTATACGAGCAAATCTCGTCATAGAATATATGGTCGGTACGCAGGCAGTGAGAATTTAAAAGGTAGTTTCTCACTGTCGTAGTTAAAGAATTAACACAAGAATGAGACGAGTTGCTTCAGAATTTTTTTTATTAACAGCAATGTAATTAATGTACATGCTCAAAGAAATTGCTCAAAAGTTCTTCCGCCAGCTGTAATGCAAGCTTCACACCTGCGGGACAGAGACAGACGCACATTGCGAAGACACCAGGCATTTCTCGAATACCCCCGGAAACAACGGCAATCCTGGCGGCTAGATCCATATCGCTTTCAATGGGGCACTCGTAGATTAGGCTTTTTATATGGCCTCACAGGAAAAAGTCCAAACACGAGAGATCGAACGATCTTGGTGGCCAAGCTATGGGACCACCTCGACCAATCCATCGCCCTGGGAACGTTGCATCTAAAGTGTTCCGCACATCCAAGGCAAAGTGTGCAGGCGCACCGTCGTGTTAAAACCACATTTTCGACCTAATGGGGGTTGGAATTGGACGCAGCAGCTCCGACAACACCTCTCGTAGGAATGAGTCATAGACACCTAGCGGCTCGTGCGGCCATACATTCTATGACGAAACATGCTCGTATGGCTGTGTTCTACCACCCCGCAAAGTTTAGCCCACTTTTATGAATAAAATACTTCATCAAATCGAAAACTAAGTATGCAGTTGATTGGATACTTAGTTTGTATTGCATACCTTTCATAAAGGTTTCTATGTCATAGACAATGTTTTATCTTCGAAAGATTAACTTCGCAATTCGTATCAAGATTTTTAGCAATAACAATTGTAGAAAACAAATTTTGTATCGATTGTTAGATTCAGATGATATTGAAATGGACACGTTCACTCAGACCTTTCCAACGAAAAAAAAATAATTTCAAGGGCACGCCTGTATTTAATCCAAAATAAAATCCTGAATTTTAACATGGATATAAATACTTCCTAAAAAACAATTTGTGTGATATTTTGTATTTCTGCATATTTCGGTTGTAGATTGCACAATAAATTTCATTTTTAGTAGCAACCAGAAATTTTTTACTGGATTAGCAGTATTAGCTTATTTTGAAATCGCATGTTAACGTTATGGATAAAAAAAATAAACAGCTGAAATTTTTTTTTTTAATTATGTTTTATAAAAAAATGTTTTATAGAAGTTTTTTTTTTTTTTCGAGTAAAATATTTCTTTAAATATCCCGAATACATTGAAGTTTGTCTCTAGATAATTTCACCAACTTTACGAAACCCAAATCTAAAAAATACCATCTATAAAAAACACATTTCGGACATCTGTGGACGTGGGATTAAGGTAACTCCTCCAATCACTTGCGAACCTAGCAGGCACCGGATTCGACCCCCAGTGATTCAATTGCACACTCTTTGTGGAGTTACTTGCTGTATTTTCAAAATACTTCTTTTTAGCTCACAGGCTATCAAAGCCTGAGAGCTTATGTGCCCGCCGGTTCTGTATGTACGTGCGTATGTATGTACGTAACGCGATAACTCTTGATAGAACTAACCGTTTTACTTTAAATTTTGTTTATAGGTTCCTTGTGATAAGGCGCTTACCTGATTAGTTTTGGAGGTTCATTGGTTAAGCATAAAGGGGGGAAACGGGGGGCTAACCCCCAATAATTTAGATAAATGGGTTTTTCATGCAGAATTATCCCATTTTCTTCAAATTTTGTATATATATTCATTTTTTTTATAATGCGCTTCTGTCAATAGTTTTGGGGGGTCATTGGTTAAGTATAAAGGGGGAAAGGGGGGATAACCCCCCTAATTTAGATAAATGAGTTTTTCATGCAGAATTATCCGATTTTCTTCAAATTTTGTACATAGGTTCATTGTGATAATGCGCTTCTCTGAATAGTTTTGGAGGTTCATTGGTTAAGTATAAAGGGGGGAAAGGGGGGACTAATCCCCCCTTAATTTAGATAAATGGGTTTTTCATGCAGAATTATCCCATTTTCTTCAAATTTTGTATATATATTCATTTTTTTTATAATGCGCTTCTGTCAATAGTTTTGAGGGGTCATTGGTTAAGCATAAAGGGGGAAAGGGGGGGATACCCCCCTAATTTAGATAAATGAATTTTTCATGCAGAATTATCCGATTTTCTTCAAATTTTGTATATAGGTTCATTGTGATAATGCGCTCCTCTGAATAGTTTTGGGGGTTCATTGGTTAAGTATAAAGGGGGGAAAGGGGGGACTAATCCCCCTTAATTAAGATAAATGGGTTTTTCATGCAGAATTATCCCTTTTTCTTCAAATTTTGTATATAGGTTCATTTTGATAATGCGCTTCTGTCAATAGTTTTGGGGGTTCATTGGTTAAGTATAAAGGGGGGAAAGGGGGGACTAATCCCCCTTAATTAAGATAAATGGGTTTTTCATGCAGAATTATCCCTTTTTCTTCAAATTTTGTATATAGGTTCATTTTGATAATGCGCTTCTGTCAATAGTTTTGGGGGTTCATTGGTTAAGTATAAAGGGGGAAAGGGGGGGATAACCCCCCTAATTTAGATAAATGAGTTTTTCATGCAGAATTATCCGATTTCCTTCAAATTTTGTATGTAGGTTCATTGTGATAATGCCCTTCTCTGAATAGTTTTGGGGGTTCATTGGTTAAGTACAAAGGGGGAAAGGGGGGCTAATCCCCCCTTAATTTAGATAAATAGGTTTTTCATGCAGAATTATCCGATTTTCTTCAAATTTTGTATATATATTCAAAGTAATTAGAGACTTCCCTGATTAGTTTAAGGGGTTCATTAGCTAACTATGAGGGGGGTAACGGAGGGATGACCCCCCCCCCCTTAATATATTGTTGATTTCTTTATTTTTCGAGGGCATATTACAAATTCTTTGAAATAAGAGTATATTAGACAATTATTGTAAATAGCCTGTGAGCTCAATGCCCTCAGTTTAACTGGGCAGTTTTCTTTTTATTTCTTTTGTCTACCTGGTCTTCATCTCGACGAAGGATCATAAGCAGGCATTGGTGTCATGCAAACATGTCTGTTGTATGTTATCAATCTATACTAATATTA
The DNA here is from genome assembly GCA_963931845.1 of Maratus michaelseni. Lineage (NCBI taxonomy): Eukaryota > Metazoa > Arthropoda > Arachnida > Araneae > Salticidae > Maratus > Maratus michaelseni. The sequence goes on along the minus strand of OZ007598.1, from coordinate 108,839,705 downwards.
TAAAGGAGTAAATCTTGTTTGTTTGTTTGTAGGGGGTAATCTCTGGAACTACCGAACCGATTTCAAAAGTGATGGTGGCAAATTGATGGTGACAACCCCTGCTCCAACATAGGCTATATTTTATGTCGGTGCCACTAACCCCAGGGGGTGCAGGAGCAAAAAACGTTCTAAAATTGCGATTTTTCAGTTATCACACTGGCTGTCAAGCCCTGAGAGCTTGGCAGCCGGTTCTGTATGTATGTATGTACGTACGTAATGCGATAACTCTTCATATGTTAGAGGTAATTTAATCTAAATTTTTATATTTATATTTTCATTAATATCTTAAAACATTTCTTTTTTATAAACTCATTCTAAATCTCCCCTATAAACTTTTTTCCACCCCCCAAACTTTAACTTATAATGACGCCCCCACCTATTGTGAACTTTTATTCCCTGCTTTGAAGAAAGTGTATGCTGAAGTGCACAGTAGTTTGGTGGAAGTTTCAGAGAAGCAAGAAAAATACAGAGAAAAAACTGCTGTTTCTAAGAATCTTAAAATAGGTGATTCAGTTTGGCTCTTTACACCAGCTGTTAAACCAGGACAATGTAAAAAACTATCTAAATTTAATAATGGTCCCTATACAATAACTGAAAAATAAATGAGGTAAATTTTAAAATCGCCCTCCAATCAAATTTAAAATTAACGCAAGTGGTACACGTCGATAGGCTGACTGAATTTAAAAACAGGCATGTTGATTTCCAAACAAATGACCAACTGCCGCAGCGTCAATTCGATGATCAATCGAATATTCAGAATCCAACTACTCCCATTCACCAATCGATTAACGATAACCCAGAACGGCGGACGAAAAAACGCAGGCGCGCGTTTATCATACCAACAGCATCAGCAGTAAACAGGGATGAAGCATTGGCCATGCAATCAACAGCCAACATTTTGCCTTCACTAGCCACCAGCAACGAACCCCTTTCCCCCTCTCTTCCTTCAGCCGAGTTCGAGAACTCACGAGCTGAAACCACCCCCTCCCCCTCCACGGCTGCAAATCCAGTTACGGACACGCCAGATATCGCACGAAGTTGTTGAAGCTCAATCCTCTGATATTCCTTCAACCAGTCGTATTCCGACTTTAATCGAATCTCAGCGCAAACCGACTGATTCGATTCCTTCGTCCAGAAATACTTATGGTTTTAGAAACAGGGACAAGCGTCCCAATTATAAACTTTAAGTTGTATTAATTATAGTATTTTTATTTAATAATCTTATATTTTGTTTGTATAATGTATGTAGATAGTCTAGAGTTAGTTTTTATTGTATTTTAACTTGTAAAATAAGCTTTTTAGAGTACTTGTACCGTTTGTTTTGGTTAGCGGTAGCGATCTGAGCGGTTGTGTTTTCATCACATTTAATGTTCTATATAGCTAATTTTAGTGTAAATAAGGTATATTTAGATAGGTTTAGTGCAAATAACCTCTCCGCAGGTATATTGTTGGAATTATGTTATGTTTTTTCTCGATTTTTGGGTAATTTCGAGACTTTGAAAATTTTTTGTGCATTTTGAAAATGGAAATCCAAAATTTTTCCTCTTTTTTCATGTAGTATTCCCTGTTTGTGTAATATGATAGTACCCATCGATTTGCATATTATTTATATTTAAATTGATGTTTTAGTTAAGTTCTCAGTATATGGGTATAGGTGAATTACAGGGTAATACAATATTTGAGGGAAATATTAATTTTACTCATTACTTGATATAATGTGTAGTTATCTTGTAGTGTAAGGTAGTATTAGTGTACTGTTTGTGTATATATTTTTTTCTCTGATAATTTTTGAGGTTATTATTTTTTTTTCTTCTTGATTTACATTACTTCATTAAAGTATAGTGGTGTGGTCTTATTAAAAAATTTATAAAATTTTGTCTAGTTCTGTGCTATTTTTCCTTTTTTTTTAAGGATTTCTTTTGTCAAAATTTTTATTTTTTACTGTATAAATTAAGTTTCTGATGGTGATAATCTTCACCATAGCTTTGGGTCTTCTTCGCCCCATTATGCTTTTATTTTGGCAATTGTATATAGCACAGATAAATGGGTTGCTCTTCCAATATGCACAGTGTCGCTGTAAGTGCATATGTAAATAACTTACTTCATAGTTTCAACTTGCATATCAATCGACTGGAGAAAGTGTTTCTCAATTTTGACACATTGATGCAATTTGTGTTAACTGAATTTTAATTAGTGAAATATATTTTATTGTGAATTAACTGTATATTGTGCAAATTGCCTTTTACCCATTTTTATTCTTTACGTTTGTGTTTTTATATGCATATACATTACTAGCTAGTATGTTTTTATATATCTGTGTACATGGAGCTAACAATTTATACCTATATTGATATGCATTATTATTGTAATGGATTTGGCGATTCTTTCGATTGGCAATGTTCTCTCCCAAATTTTTATTTGGCTTAAAAAAAAAAAAAAAAAAAAAAAAATTATTTTGGCAATTTTCAAAATTTTTTTTTGTGGTTTAGCAAACAGTGTTCAGGTAAATACTTTGATTGGAACCTTCCCGATTGATAAGGTTAGTGGTGACTAAAGCAATGTCCAGCCTTGTGTTCATCTTTTAATTTTTTTTTTGTTATTCTACAGGTGTGTCTAGGGATTTTGTTGACAAGTGAGGAGAGTTTTGTGTATGCAAACTCAGGTTATGCATTCCGGACTGTATGCCTTGAGGGGTAGGCTTGCTAAGTGTTTCTTGATAATTCTTCGGACCGAAGTCTGGTTTGTTTGAAATGTTAGGCCCCATTTGGTGATCTCTCCCGCATCCATTGAATTTTTACTCGCACTTTTTACTTAAAAAACAATTTTTTTTTTCAAAAAATTGTGTTTTTTAAATAGAGACGGGGGATTCTTGTTAGAGGTAATTTAATCTAAATTTTTATATTTATATTTTCATTAATATCTTAAAACATTTCTTTTTTATAAACTCATTCTATTGTGATATTTAATCAAACCCCCCTCCTCTTTTTTCTTATTTTTCTTAAACATTATTAATTAAAACTCTTATTTTCAAAATCCAAACATCTGTATTTTTCTGTAAGTCAAGACCACCCAGGATCTTCCTTTTTCACTATGAGATAGTTTTCAACAACTTTTACTTGAATTTCTCACGTAATTTAAGGGATCGTAAATTCGAAACACACACAGGCAGATTGGATAAAGTACAAAAGGCCTTTATAAGAAGTCGTGGGAATAGCTGATGCATTATTGTCAGTTGTATTGTGTGCAACTTTTATTACCCTCAGAAAAGAGAGTCATAAAACTATTTCGAAGGCTTGTTATGAAGATAACATCAACATATTGCTTTTCGATCGTTGTTTACGAAATAGCAGGTGCAAGCGTGCACGTGGTTTCCTTTTTTTCGTGGGACCCAACAGACGGCTAATTTCCAGGAATTGAAGCTAGGATTTTTTCACCTAGTAACAACTCATCCAATAGGCGTGTTATTTTCTCCCCCCACTCAACCAATCAGCGTTGACTTTTTTACCCCCTGGTCCAACGTTACCAAGGAAACGGAGAGCTAGTTAGCAGAGGCAGTCATGTTTTGAAGCGCGGATAGTTTGGGTGTGTGAGGGTGAAGGGTTCCTTCCCCCACCCCGCCGGTTAGGCAGTGGCGAAATTTTCGAGAGAGAGGCACTCTTCGTGATGATCGAGGCAGAATGGAGGAATGAAATAGTATTTACATAGGCATCCCCACCGAGTGTTAGATTTTTTTTCTAACAAGTGAAGTACGGTCAGTCTAGGAGGAGAGATAGCAAGAAGCAGTTTTTGGAGAGAGATGCACGCAGAAGTAATTACATCTTACGCTGGTTAATATAGATAGTAAATACAACTGGGAGTGGTAGTAATACCATGGTATATGCATGATGCGGCTCAGAAGTGTATAATCGTGAGAAACTTTGTAGCGCGTGCTATGGATTTGAGGAACCCAGCGACGACGATCGTGAAAAGATTGATTAATGTTCGAGTGTTTGGCGCCGGTCTTGTGTCCATTGTAAGTTCTGAGGAAGATCATCGATATAACAGTATTCTCTGTTAAGGATCTTTCGTCGTGCAGCTCGTTGGAAGTTATCTGAGAGTGACTGCGATCGTCTATTCACCAACCAGGCGTTTTCCAAAAGCGTCCCACACGAGGATGAGCCCCTTTTGGTGTCCTAAAAAATGACATTGTATCCATTAACTTGGCTGTAAGGTTGAAAGATATAATAGACTTTCATGTAGCCGTTATGAACAAGTCGTTGTGAAAGCCTTTTTTTACGGGTCCAAATTCTTAGACTGGTATTTCAAATTGCGAGTGCAAACAGAGAACGATAAGGTTGCCAAGAATAACTTGTCAATTAGTAGTCCATAAATCTTCATTTATTATAATCGGTGTGACAAAGTGTATATCAGTTATACCCATTCTGCTGCTGAAATGTGAGTAAAAAAAAATATATCTTGTTTTATTATTATTGTTTGCGTTAATGATATTGATTACTTAATTATATAAATTATTTACTTATGTTTTAACGAAGGATTAACAAACAATCTAAAATGCTGCCTGTTAATAAATTTTGTTGTGTAATAAATTCCTTCTCTGTTTTTTTTTTTTTTTTTTTTTTTTTTTTTTTTTTTTTTTTACCTTATTAAATTTTTTTTTAGTCATTTCAATAAGATTCACCTTCAGTAATTTTACTTTTTGTTAATCATTAAAATTTAATAGGGAATACTATATATAATTGGAATTATCAGTTTAAAATGCACAGTAATCTTTAACTCAATTTCTCTAATTGATTTGAGTACTAACTCTAGTAAAAACTTAAGATTTAATTAAAGTAAATTATTGTATTCTCTAGTCATGAAATTTCTAAATATTATCTTCAAGCATCAAATGTAATAAAAAAATAAGCTACTGATTTACTGGATGTTGAAATTTACTTAATCACTTGAAACCTTTTACTATTCTTTAATTAATTACAGGACATACATGTCTGATTTAATATATAAAGTAATTTTAGTATTTTAATTTAAAGTCTTGTGAGAAGTGTTTTATTGTAATGAATTACTTATTCAAAATTTAATTATTTACTCATGGTCTCTTAAACAAGGATTAATCTATACGATCACAGCTTCAGTGTTGTGAATTCTTGGAATTAATTTTGCATTTTTAATATTTGTTAAATATTATTTTGCTTAACTTATATCACCAATTTTTATACCTGCCCTTTTTGTACTTTCTTTAAAAGAAAGATTTTGTCCTCTTTATTCCAAAATTTTCACTTAGTCAAAATTATTATGTCTATGAAAATTCCTTGTTGTTACCCTTTATATTAATTCTTGAATTCACAATGCTGATTGTTGGGGAATTGGATGTAGTGCAAATTGAGAATCTTGTCAGTGCTTTTAAATGATTAATTCTTATACTATTTTTGAATTCAAAACTTAGAATTCAGGTAATTTTAAATTCTTTAAATTTTAATTGTTTCTGTTTAATTTAATCCATTTACTTTTTTTTCTAAATTTATTTTAGTTTGAGAATAACTTTGTAAATGTGCATATTGACAGGATTCATTTCAATTTTTAGTCATAGGTAATTTGCACTTATTCAAATTTTAGCAAAAGGTAGTAGTACCTAAGCAAGTAACCAAAAAACCCCAACACATAGAAATATCCATTTTCCTTCAAATTTTGTTTATAGGTTCACTGTGTTAAGGCGCTTCCCTGATTAGTTTTCGGGATTGATTGGTTAAGTATAAAAGGGGGGGAACAAGGGGCTAATTCCCCCCCCTTAATTTATATAAATGGGTTTTTCATGCAGAATTATTCCGTTTCCTTTCAAATTTTGTTTATAGGTTCACTGAGTTAAGGCGCTTCCCTGATTAGTTTACGGGTTTGATTAGTTAAGTATAAAGGGGGGGGGGATCGGGGGGCTAATCCCCCCCCTTAATTTATATAAATGGGTTTTTCATGCAGAATTATTCCGTTTTCCTTCAAATTTTGTTTATAGGTTCATTGGGTTAAGACGCTTCCCTGATTACTTTTCGGGATTGATTGGTTAAGTATAAAGGGGGGGAACAGGGGGCTAATTCCCCCCCCCCCTTAATTTATATAAATGGGTTTTTCATGCAGAATTATTCCGTTTTCCTTCAAATTTTGTTTATAGGTTTACTGTGTTAAGGAGCTTCCCTGATTAGTTTTCGGGATTGATTAGTTAATATAAAGGGGGGGGGGATCGGGGGGCTAATTCCCCCCCTTAATTTATATAAATGGGTTTTTCATGCAGAATTATTCCGTTTTCCTTCAAATTTTGTTTATAGGTTTACTGTGTTAAGGAGCTTCCCTGATTAGTTTTCGGGATTGATTAGTTAATATAAAGGGGGGGGGGATCGGGGGGCTAATTCCCCCCCCCCCTTAATTTATATAAATGGGTTTTTCATGCAGAATTATTCCGTTTTCCTTCAAATTTTGTTTATAGGTTCATTGGGTTAAGACGCTTCCCTGATTACTTTTCGGGATTGATTGGTTAAGTATAAAGGGGGGAACGGGGGGCTAATCCCCCCTTAATTTATATAAATGGGTTTTTCATGCAGAATTATTCCGTTTTCCTTCAAATTTTGTTTATAGGTTCACTGTGTTAAGGCGCTTGCATGATAATTTTCGGGATTGATTGGCTGAGTATAAAGGGGGGAACGGGGGGGGGGGTAAACCCCCCCTTAATTTATATAAATTGGTTTTTCATGCAGAATTATTCCGTTTTCCTTCAAATTTTGTTTATAGGTTCACTGAGTTAAGGCGCTTCCCTGATTAGTTTACGGGTTTGATTAGTTAAGTATAAAGGGGGGGGGGGGATCGGGGGGCTAATCCCCCCCCTTAATTTATATAAATGGGTTTTTCATGCAGAATTATTCCGTTTTCCTTCAAATTTTGTTTATAGGTTCATTGGGTTAAGACGCTTCCCTGATTACTTTTCGGGATTGATTGGTTAAGTATAAAGGGGGGGAAGAGGGGGCTAATTCCCCCCCCCTTAATTTATATAAATGGGTTTTTCATGCAGAATTATTCCGTTTTCCTTCAAATTTTGTTTATAGGTTTACTGTGTTAAGGAGCTTCCCTGATTAGTTTTCGGGATTGATTAGTTAATATAAAGAGGGGGGGGGGATCGGGGGGCTAATTCCCCTCCTTAATTTATATAAATGGGTTTTTCCTGCAGAATTATTCCGTTTTCCTTCAAATTTTGTTTATAGGTTTACTGTGTTAAGGAGCTTCCCTGATTAGTTTTCGGGATTGATTAGTTAATATAAAGGGGGGGGGATCGGGGGGCTAATTCCCCCCCCTTAATTTATATAAATGGGTTTTTCATGCAGAATTATTCCGTTTTCCTTCAAATTTTGTTTATAGGTTCATTGGGTTAAGACGCTTCCCTGATTACTTTTCGGGATTGATTGGTTAAGTATAAAGGGGGGAACGGGGGGCTAATCCCCCCTTAATTTATATAAATGGGTTTTTCATGCAGAATTATTCCGTTTTCCTTCAAATTTTGTTTATAGGTTCACTGTGTTAAGGCGCTTGCATGATAATTTTCGGGATTGATTGGCTGAGTATAAAGGGGGGAACGGGGGGGGGTTAATCCCCCCCTTAATTTATAAAAATTGGTTTTTCATGCAGAATTATTCCGTTTTCCTTCAAATTTTGTTTATAGGTTCACTGAGTTAAGGTGCTTCCCTGATTAGTTTTCGGGATTGATTAGTTAAGTATAAAGGGGGGGGGGGTCGGGGGGCTAATCCCCCCTTAATTTATATAAATGGGTTTTTCATGCAGAATTATTCCGTTTTCCTTCAAATTTTGTTTATAGGTTCACTGTGTTAAGGCGCTTCCCTGATTAGTTTTCGGGATTGATTGGTTAAGTATAAAGGGGGGAACGGGGGGATAATCCCCCCCTTAATTTATATAAATGGGTTTTTCATGCAGAATTATTCTATTTGCTTCAAAATTTGTTTATAGATTCATTGGGTTAAGACGCTTCCCTGATTAGTTTTCGGGATTGATTAGTTAATATAAAGAGGGGGGGGGGATCGGGGGGCTAATTCCCCTCCTTAATTTATATAAATGGGTTTTTCCTGCAGAATTATTCCGTTTTCCTTCAAATTTTGTTTATAGGTTTACTGTGTTAAGGAGCTTCCCTGATTAGTTTTCGGGATTGATTAGTTAATATAAAGGGGGGGGGGATCGGGGGGCTAATTCCCCCCCCCCCTTAATTTATATAAATGGGTTTTTCATGCAGAATTATTCCGTTTTCCTTCAAATTTTGTTTATAGGTTCATTGGGTTAAGACGCTTCCCTGATTACTTTTCGGGATTGATTGGTTAAGTATAAAGGGGGGAACGGGGGGCTAATCCCCCCTTAATTTATATAAATGGGTTTTTCATGCAGAATTATTCCGTTTTCCTTCAAATTTTGTTTATAGGTTCACTGTGTTAAGGCGCTTGCATGATAATTTTCGGGATTGATTGGCTGAGTATAAAGGGGGGAACGGGGGGGGGGGTAAACCCCCCCTTAATTTATATAAATTGGTTTTTCATGCAGAATTATTCCGTTTTCCTTCAAATTTTGTTTATAGGTTCACTGAGTTAAGGCGCTTCCCTGATTAGTTTACGGGTTTGATTAGTTAAGTATAAAGGGGGGGGGGGATCGGGGGGCTAATCCCCCCCCTTAATTTATATAAATGGGTTTTTCATGCAGAATTATTCCGTTTTCCTTCAAATTTTGTTTATAGGTTCATTGGGTTAAGACGCTTCCCTGATTACTTTTCGGGATTGATTGGTTAAGTATAAAGGGGGGGAAGAGGGGGCTAATTCCCCCCCCCTTAATTTATATAAATGGGTTTTTCATGCAGAATTATTCCGTTTTCCTTCAAATTTTGTTTATAGGTTTACTGTGTTAAGGAGCTTCCCTGATTAGTTTTCGGGATTGATTAGTTAATATAAAGAGGGGGGGGGGATCGGGGGGCTAATTCCCCTCCTTAATTTATATAAATGGGTTTTTCCTGCAGAATTATTCCGTTTTCCTTCAAATTTTGTTTATAGGTTTACTGTGTTAAGGAGCTTCCCTGATTAGTTTTCGGGATTGATTAGTTAATATAAAGGGGGGGGGATCGGGGGGCTAATTCCCCCCCCTTAATTTATATAAATGGGTTTTTCATGCAGAATTATTCCGTTTTCCTTCAAATTTTGTTTATAGGTTCATTGGGTTAAGACGCTTCCCTGATTACTTTTCGGGATTGATTGGTTAAGTATAAAGGGGGGAACGGGGGGCTAATCCCCCCTTAATTTATATAAATGGGTTTTTCATGCAGAATTATTCCGTTTTCCTTCAAATTTTGTTTATAGGTTCACTGTGTTAAGGCGCTTGCATGATAATTTTCGGGATTGATTGGCTGAGTATAAAGGGGGGAACGGGGGGGGGTTAATCCCCCCCTTAATTTATAAAAATTGGTTTTTCATGCAGAATTATTCCGTTTTCCTTCAAATTTTGTTTATAGGTTCACTGAGTTAAGGTGCTTCCCTGATTAGTTTTCGGGATTGATTAGTTAAGTATAAAGGGGGGGGGGGTCGGGGGGCTAATCCCCCCTTAATTTATATAAATGGGTTTTTCATGCAGAATTATTCCGTTTTCCTTCAAATTTTGTTTATAGGTTCACTGTGTTAAGGCGCTTCCCTGATTAGTTTTCGGGATTGATTGGTTAAGTATAAAGGGGGGAACGGGGGGATAATCCCCCCCTTAATTTATATAAATGGGTTTTTCATGCAGAATTATTCTATTTGCTTCAAAATTTGTTTATAGATTCATTGGGTTAAGACGCTTCCCTGATTAGTTTTCGGGATTGATTGATTAAGTATAAAGGGGGGAACGGGGGGCTAATACCCCCCTTAATTTATGTAAATGTGTTTTTCATGCAGAATTATCCCATTTCCTTCAAATTTTATTTATAGGTTCACTGTGTTAAGGCGCATCTCTGATTAGTTTTCGGTATTGATTGGTTAAGTATAAAGGGGGGGAACAAGGGGCTAATTCCCCCTTATCTATACTAATATATAAAGTAGTAAAGATTGTTTGTTTGTTTGTTTGTTTGTTTGTAGGGGGTAATCTCTGGAACCACTGAAGCGATTTTAAAAGTGATGGTGGCAAATTAATGGTGACAATCCCTGCTCCAACATAGGCTATATTTTATGTCGGTGCCACCACCCCCAGGGGGGTGCAGGAGCGAAAAACGTTCTAAAATTTCGATTTTTTGTGTACTGAAGGAGATAGAAGCATCAAATTTGGTATGGTAGTTACTTATAAGATGGAAATGCTCTCTAAGAACAAATTATAAAAACATTCGCAATTTAAAAGGGTGAGATGAGGAAGAAGCGTTCTAAAAACATTCTAAATTACAATTTCTATGGAATCTCTGAAACTACAGAACCGATTTCAAAAGTGATGGTGGCAAATGGATGGTGACAGTCCCTGCTCCAGCATATGCTAAATTTTTTGTCGGTGCCACTGCCCGCAGAGGGTGCAGGAGCGAAAAACGTTCCAAAATTATGATATTTTCAATAATGAAGGAGTTAGGAACTTGACATTTTGTATGGTCGTTACTTACAAGATTTAAATGCTCTATAAGAACAAAGTCTAAAAAAATTCGAAATTTAAAAGGCTGAAATAAGCAAAAAATTTTCTAAAAACATTCTAAATTACAATTTGTATGGAATCTCTGGAACTACTAAAGCGATTTCAAAAGTGATGGTGGCAAATGGATGGTGACAATCCCTGCTCCAACATAGGCTATATTTTATGTCGGTGCCACTACCCCGAGGGAGGTGCAGAAGTGAAAAACGTTCTAAAATTGCGATTTTTGCGATGCTGAAGGAGCTAGAAACTTCAAGTTCGGCATGATTGTTATTTATAAGATGTAAATGCGCTCTAAGAACAATTTCTAAAGAAAAATGATCTAATGATTCTGCGATTTTTCAACTATTGAATTTCTAAAATTACCAAATTTCACAATAGAGTATCATAGCGAAACCTTCACGCGTAAAAAGATAATGATAAGGGCGACGTGTCCTGACGTGTATATTGGCTATAGCACGAGTCACAAATTATAGTATCCTTATTATTCTGTTAAAATATAAAAGTGAATTATGAAATGTCAATATTTTGTTTGATTAAAGGTTCGTTAAGAGAAATTGACCAGCGTAGCGAGCGTAGCTTGCTAGTTAAATAAATAAATAAATAAATCATCACATTTCGGAATCTTCGGAAATAGTAAAACTTGCATTTAAAAACAAAGGAAAAATTGAGGAGGTCGGGACAAGAGAGTACCAAGCCACATTTTTGGGGAAATAAATCTAACACTGTTATCTGTTGCTTAATATTGTAAATTATAGTATACAACATATAATTTGTTTCTAATATCACTTGGTGGTAGCATATGTGTGAGAACAGTAAGGTAGAGAGAAAAAAATAGTCCAATTAAATAAGACGTACTCTAATTCCTTTTCTAGTAATTTAAACATTTAATTACTTTCCGGTTTACAAGTGAAATGATGAATATTTACAAATGAATTACGTTAGAACATATAAAACCATGAAAAAACGGCTCTGATAGCTATCTTACTATTAAAAGTAGCCGATAGATAAAATGTCCGGACAACGCCCTAAAAATTTAATAAAAAGACGTAGGAACGTCTTCCGCAGAGATCCTCTCTGCATCAAAGCTGAGGGCCATCTGCTGCTTTAATGAAGATTTTGTCCGGGCTTAGCTCAGATCATATAAAGATGAGTCATTTTCCCAGGACCTTAAAAGCAATCTGGTCTCAAGTGGGCATCTCGCTTGGCCATGTGCATTTTCGGCCGCCACATATGTGACAGGTTTTGGTTTTGCCCCAGATGTTTATGCCCCTAATGAAGATAGCTAATTTACAAAACACGTAACAGTAATATCATTAAAGTAATGCCATGTTACACAGAATATCTCAAATGTTACTAAGACATTGGCGAAAAAAACTTTAGGTTATATATCTTGATTTGAGTATTTGATCAAATTATCAAATTGAAATATCTCAGAAGTTCAAAAATGTGGATTGACAATCTCTTGCCCCGACCCCCTCAATTCTACCCTGAACAATTACTTACAGATTGCTCCGTACGTGTTAAATTTGTCGGGGCACACTAGCGCCACATTCCTCTCCTGCGGTCAGTAGTGTATACAGAAATTAGCAAGCTCACTGTATGCAAATTTTGTTCGCGTATGTGAGCGCCATTTTCCTCTTTTGCGGTGAGCTGTCAAAGCAAAATTTCATGGGGAAAAAGATATCTACTAGTAATTCACAGGTTCCATTATCCACCTCACTGACTTTAGAGCAGCCTGGGATTCCAACCTAAGGTCTAAACTTGATCTAGTTTCCCATTATTATCTTGATTAATACTATACAATTTCTCTTTATGATTTTTCTGCTTTAATTCTTACATTTTCCAGTATTCAAAACACTATCTATCATAAGAGTGCGCTATTTTTAACTTGCGAAATTAATTCCATTCATCTGCTTAATATATAATGGCTTTGTATGATACTTTGTATTATTACATGTTTCTGCTTCAAGTTTCGGAATATATTTTATTCTTACGGCTTTCAGCAGTGTGAAACTACAATAAAATTTTCTCCTTTTCAGAAAAACAGAATAGTTCTGAAAGGAACACGACTTTAGAAAATTCAATTATCCTACTTTGAAAATTTATCAAAGGAAACTTCCTTTACCTCAAAATAAAACAGGAAGGAGGATATTAGAAACTGAAACGCTTGAAGACATTATAACGCTAAATAATTTAAAATGTGAAATAATCAAATACTGAAATTCAAAATCTTCACTTAATTTAGATTATATCCGAGCAAATTGAATTTATTTTGCTAATTGAAATTAGCACTAAATACACGAATATTTCTGTCAATGTATGGCTTAACAAGGATTACTTTCACAAATCGAAAAATAAAATTTTTTAAATATAATGTTTTCATGTCTTTTAGAAATACTCAAATTAATGGACCTTTTTTATAATTATTTAAATGTTTTTATAATAATTTGAATTTGAAACTGGGGAAATTTTTTTTAGTTTTAATTGAATACTGATTAATTTGCAAGATGGAATAATGAAATATTAAAATTTATAAATATTCATGCCGTTTAGATAATATTCAATTTAAGCTGTATTTCCTTTTATTAAGTTATATTTCAAATTGAAGAAACCTTTTGCGTTTTAGTTGCTACTAGAAGAATTTATAGAACTAGAATTAATAAAACAGTGACATTTTACGTACTCATTCGCTTTAGATAACACCGGCGATGAATTGCTGAAATTAGTAATCGGATGTTATAAATGAAAGTTAAAATGCCAAATTTTAATTTAATTCATTCAAGATAAATGGATGTTATTTTCTAGTACACAATATAATGTTTTCCAAAATTCACTTTGAGAAACATTCAGATTAGTTCTTGAGATTTGACTATCGCTGAAATCGTGTATATCCTGAAAATTGAAGCATAGCAGTGTCACCTGTTGGGAGATTTACACCAAGACCTAATTAACAACAACTTATGTCAACGTCTAACTGAATCTGAAGTTTAATGAAAATCTGTGCATTAGTTCTTGAGATATAGTTATCGTGAAAATCATGAAAATGTAGCATAGCAGTCACCTGTTGAGATATCTACTCCAAAACTTAATCAATGTCTATTTATTTTAAGTTATAACTGACTCTGAAGTTTGATGAAATTCCGAGCATTAGTTCTTAAGATATAGCTATAGCAAAAATCGGGAAAAATTGGTATAGCAGCGCCACCTGCTGGGATATCTACACCAAAACGTAATCAACGTCTATTTATGTCAAAGTCTAGCTGAATCTGAAGTTTGATGAAAGTAAGTGCATTAGTTCTTCAGATAGAGCTATTGCTGAAATCGTGAAAAATGCTACCTAGCAGCGCCACCTGTTGGGCAATTTATGCCAAAAACTAATCAGCACCAATTTATATCAGGGAATAACTGAATATAAAGCTTTATTAAATTCCGTGCATTAGATCTTGAGATAGAGCGCCCACAAAATTTTTCTCACTTACAGACGCTCAGACTCACATTTTCTAATAAGAGTCAAATGTATTCAGGACCTTCTAAAACGTATAAATCCTTCGAAAGCCAGAAGTCTAAAACTTTCACGAATCCAATACTTTGTTCTTGTAAAGATAGAAGAAAGTAACAAGTAACAAATGAAAAACAAGACCACATTACATCTTAAGTGATAAGTAAAAGATTTATGATTGACATAAAGTTATAGCGACAGGCATTTTCAGTTTGCAGACAGGCTTTAACAATTATATTGCGTAAGTCGATCGGATAATGAGTTGCCGAAATATTTGTAATAGTATTTTCCACACTCTTCGATTTTTTATGACCTTGTATTCATTCAAATTTCAATTCAAAGATATATTGTAATTGGAAATGAGACAGTTAATCCAACGCAGTAAACCGTTAGTTAATAGGATTATTAGTTTTGGAGTTATAAGGATGTTTCTTTTATGCAATTCAGTAATAGAGCCTTTAAAGTTTATGACGTCATCAAGCCACGATTTATTCGAATTGCGATGCATTTTATAAACAGTTTACGCATGTTTTATTCTCATATTTTATATTATGCATATCCATGATGGGTAAGAATTACGGTGGCCCCCAACGATTAAAGAAATTAACTTATAAACATTCTTCTTAGTCAAAATAGTCTCACTCTGTGGAAGTTGAAAAAAAAAGTACTATAGATGATTTACATGCCAAATTATCATAAGGTAGTTTGAGAGAGAAACCCTCCTTGTATTTCTGATATAACAGGGTTCGCAGCTTTTACCACAAATTTTAATAGGGTTTTCCTATTTAATATTTAAATAGCAGGATTTGTAATACTTTTCTGCTTTTAAATAAGTCGAAAAATTCTATTAAAAAATTGTGGTAAAACAGTACGAACCTTGTTATAACTCTTTGTGCTGTTGTGAAATTATTCAGTCTTTTCCAATATGTTAGTTCCATTTGGAATTGAAACGCTGAATCCGACGTAGTAAACTGTTAATTAATATGATTATCATTTTTGGAGTTATAAGGATTTTTCTTTTTCGCAATTCAGTAATAGAGCATTAAAAGTTTATGACACGTCATCAAGCCACGATTTTAAACACTCAATCTACCAACAAATTGAGATAGAGGCTTGAAATTTGGTATGTACTTAGAATGTAATAGTGCGACAAAGCCTATTAAATAGTTGACACATGTTTTATTTTCATATTTTATATTATGCATATCCATAATGGGTAAGTCTTACGGTGCGCCCCCCCCCCCCAACGACTAGTTTTATTAGTAAGTATCAAGAAATATTGTGCTTGATTAGCGGCATTGGTTTATTTTGAAATCGCACATGAATGTAGTTATGGCTAACAGCTAGTGAGTGGAAGAAACAATTTCAAATAGCTAAAATCAAATTTCGATTACTTTATACAGATTAAGTTTTCTTTAAAGAGAAACATTTTAGGTAGCTTTCAATACAAAAAAGTATAAAGCTACCTATTGCAGCCGTTCGGAGGAAAGCAATTCCCGAACATTTCGATATATTTTCGACGATCATGACCGCCAGACCCCAAAACCACCCTCCGTTCAAATGTTGATTTATATAGAGAGAGATATATATCCATATATATATATGACCCATGTCATACGATAACGCTCGTATTTATAAATTAATTTGGAAGAAACTAATTGTGCCTATTAAGCTCACCAATGCTTCGACCGAGTTCGTTGACCAGTTTGGTTCGCCATCTTGTTTCAAGATGGCACCCAATGAAAATTTTAAAACTAAAATAAATAGACAAAAATTTAAAAATTCAAATTTAATTTTTAATTAAGTGTTAGGACTTGATACAAGGATTCCAGAGCATTTTTTGTTTTACCTCTATCTTAAAAAATGGGGCTGACATTTTGAAACAAGACAGCACATTACAAAAAAAAACCAACGATTAATCTATGAGTTTTAGTTAACGCGATTCCTCGCAAATTATTTTCTTTCATTGTTGTAATTATTTTCCCATTCATACGCATAAAATTATACATTCACATCCGTTAGTGCCAAATTCTCGCCAAACTTGGTGAAAATTGACGAAATATCGCCAAATTTGGCGACAAAAATAAGTTTTCTTAAATGAAGCCAACTTGGCTATAGCTCAATAATTTGGCGAATTTCTTATTCAAATTCAGTATTAACGAATCTTTTGTAAACGGTTTCTTTGCATTTTACCTTGCTGTTTTCGAGTAACATTAGCTAAAATTTTAAATGAAGATATAGGAAAGCTACCTTTTCCTTCCGGTACAGGCCGGAAGCACGTTTTTATCATATATCGAATACATCGAAGTTTGGTTCTAGCTAATTTATTGCACGAAACCTAAAATATAATATGTTCAATTAAATCATCAGATTTCGGAATCTCCTCAAATAATAAAATTTTATTTAAACAAAAATAAATAAACCATATCGTACTCTGTATTACTGTATGTTTCAATTTTATGTTTCAGAATCAATTTTATTCTTACTGCCTTCAGCGGTGTGAAACTACAATAAAAGTTTCTCCTTTTAAGGAAAAAAAGGGGGATTTGAAAGGAATCCGACTTTAGAAAATGCAATTATCGCACTTTGAAAATATTACAAAGGAAATTTTCTTTACCTCAAAATAAAACTGAAGACAATGTAATGCTAAAGAGATTATGCTGAATAATTCAAAAGGTGGGATAATCAAAGAGTGAAATTCAAAATAGTCACATTAAGTTTTATCTATCTATTTTTTCTTTTACCAATAGAATACCTAAATTTAAGAATCTTTCAGTCATTTACTGCTTAACATGTATTAATTTGACAAATTGAAAAGTAATAAATTGATATGCAATAATGCATGGTATTTAGTTATACTAGATGTTAATTGAATTTTTATATTAAAGTACACTCTCAGAAAAAACTGTAAATTTATGAGCGTTTGCCCTTCAATTTTCACGGGCAACTGAATTATTTGATGAAAAACGGTCTGATCCACTAAATAAGCGGCCTTATCCCTTAGATACTTAGAAAATTAAGAGCAATCCACACATTCTTACAGTTCTAGCCCATATGTTAGCAAAAACACGATACGACCCCATACATTGTCCTCCGCTAGGGTGTAACCCTTCATTTTACTCGTGTTTCGAAAATTTTAACCCGCCAAAACAGCGATTTTGTGATGATTATCTAACTTGAAGTGTTATTGTGTTTTAAAGTACATTATATCCTGTGCATTATAATGCTGTATTACTTTGCCCCGTAAAATTACGGGCTGCACAAAATGATGGGCATGATTTTTTTTTTTTTTTTTTACGTGGTATGACTGGAATCTCTGCTGCCGGTCTCTGCCCGTAATTTAACTGCAATTTTTTTAACAGTGTAGTCTAAACTAGAAAATATTTTTCTGTTTTACTAATTACACGAGACGGAATCCATCGAAATTCGACTACATAAAAAATTATTTTATTAAGGAACTATTTGAAAGAATTTTCCAAGTCAATTCCAAAACAAAATCAACAATAGTTTGAGTACTATAATTAGAAAAATAAATAATATATTGATCTATAGCTACCAAAATACTGCTTCTGTTCATTCTCATTACTGACATTATAGAAATATTAAATTTATTTTACCAAATTCCTTATTTGCTACAAAATAAAATAATAAAGGTAAAATAATTAATTGAAGTTATAATCTTTGTAAATACGGAATGAAAAATACTCGAAATTTATGTCAGTTTGACAAAACTACTGTATTTTTTATATTCATTTTATCAAAAAAAAAAAAAAAAAAAAAGAAAAAAAAAGAAAAAAAAGTTGAGCATAAATATAATAATGAAATATTATACTTAATTATTATAATAATGACACATATTAATGTGACTATTTTGAATTTCCATCTTTAATTATTCCACATTTTAAATTATGCAAAATTATGTCTTTAGCATTAACGTGTCTTCAGTTTTAGTTTGAGGTAAAGAAAATGTCCTTTGACATATTTTCAAAGTGCGATAATTGCATTTTCTAAAGTTAGATTATTTTCAAAATTATTTTGTCTTTCTTTAAAGTAGAAACTTTTATTATAGTTTCACACCGGCGAAAGCAGGATAACGACGTTATCGTCATTTTCAGTGGTTCTAACTTTCTGTAGGTACTTCTCATTTTCATGGTCTTTATAACATTTAAAAGAGAGTTTAGTGCGCATATTTAAATAGTTAAAACGCAAGCCAGCGTTTTCGTCATATGCCCTGGGCTTTCTACTGAACCAAAATGAATAATTATTGTTTATTTGAAAGCTGTTAATTAGTAGATGAGACCGCACTAAATATTTTGGTTTATATTTCCATTTTTATATTTTATTTTTTATTTTAAAATTTTGAATGACATTCCTTCAAAATTGTAGTAATTGGGGCAATTCAATTGTTACACAGAAAATAGAAATAATGGGAATTAATATATCTTTAGTGATGCCATTTTTTCATTACAATAATAATAATAAAAAAAAAGAACTTTTGAAAAATAATCTGAACAGGAAATGACGTCACGGTGAAAAGTATTTTCTTTGATAAAACTGAATATTTCATTACGAGTGCATTTTATGCTCGTATTCGCCGTGTACCTCAACCTTGAAAACTTCAGTTGAACCCTAATACAACGGCTCCAATAGTATACAACATTAATCTGATTGGACTTTGATCGCGATCAGTTGCAATCAGGTTAATCGTGAATTTCATTTGAGTGTTCGACTGAGGTTTTCTAGGTTGAACTAGATTGCGAATAGAAGCCTAAAAAGCATAAATTTCTGGAATTTTTACTTGCCCTGTCTATGATTGGAACCTCTGCAAAAAAGGGCGAAATCACATTCAAAATTGTAGCTGAAGAACCTGACGTTAAGTTTGAAAATATATTTATTAATAACCCATTGCGCGTTAAAATATTCTTTAAATGTCGAATGTGAATATGAGAAGTACCAATGTAAATTTTGCGATAGTGAAAATAACGTTATGTTTAGATTTGGTTTAAAAAAAGTCTATAACTGTATCAAAGTGACGTTATGTTTGCTAATTTGTCATTCCGTAATGCTAAAGATTAGACACTCAATTGATAACTCCATTACTTATCTTCATTACACGTTAGTGATTTCTAATATGACAAATGTTTATTTATTCTGATAATTTGAAAAGTTTAAGTTATGAAATTAGTATTTTATTAAGTTTGGCTTAAACTATTATTTGTTTTAAAAGTTAGACTAGCCAATGTAAAATTGGTATTTTATTCTATTTACTTTTGTAGGTTTGTTCTATTTAATCCTTTTAAACATTTTCTTTCATCGAATTGCAACAAAATCCTCCTTGTAAGTAATTAAAAATGTATTATACGCAAAAGTTGACGTCCTGCATGCCGATGGAAACATGTTGCATACAAAATTATTAGTATTTTATTTCACGTTTTATTCGCACTTGGTAGCATGTTGAGGTCTTAATCCGGTAAAGAGTCTAGAAATTCACCGCATTTCGACGCATTCGTAGTAAATATTTCAGTTTTAATGAATGCTCGTTTCCTTTTAAAATATTCTACACTGTTCTGAGAAATAAATTAATAATGATAAAAATAAATAATATAATTTTATATTCCATCTTATTCCAGAACCAATTATTTTTTATCTACAGTTGCCTCAATCATTCTACAACTGTTCATTTATTTCCGGTATAAACGTCATTTATATACTTACTTATTTTATGATTGCATGTAAGGTACAGAAAAACGCGATACTGTAAATCCAAAGTATGTTATTCACATGGAACATGCTCCATAAAATTTTCACGTAAACTCAGCTTCAAACTAAAACTCAGGATTATCCAAAAAGCATGGTACAAACTTTAAGGTTTGCTACAGTACACTGTAACATTCATTTATTGTGTAGGAAACCAGGATTAGAAATCCTTTTATTTAGTCAAAATTACAAGGGGGTCTCACTCCAATCCGAAGTTGCGTTTTGGTTCATAACTTTAATAGTGGTGAAGATACTTTAATGGAATCCTTACAATATCTTTACAATTCATCTTGGTATTTATGCTAATGGTCGCAGAGTAATGGATATCTTCTTCCTTACAATGTTAATGCATGTAATCAAAATAAGTTTAAATAAAATGTATTTTTATGCATTATTATTAAAGATAATGTCGTTGATTAAAATATCTCATGAAGCATTCAAAGAAATGCAAAACTCAAAAACTGTTATGCCCATTAAAGGCCCAAAAGAATTCCTTTATATTCTAACATAAGTAAAAAATATTTTAAAGTACCCTACATAATCTAAAAAGTATAAAATATTTACATTAAAGTTGTAAAATATTCTGTCAGTGATATCCAGAGCAAGAACAAGAAGAATGTTTCTTTTTTAAGAATTATACTGTGCAACGCTTTTTTTTTTTTTGCATTATTTTTAGAGACAAAACAAAATCACTCATTTTAGTGTATCCGAACTTAAGGTTGCACTCGGTATACTTAGAAAAAAAAATTATATTTTTGCAAAGGTAATTTTTTTTTCTAAAACATACTCTAGCAATAATAAGCAAAACTTTTAAAATATAAACTGAATAAATTTTTTTAGTGACTTTTTGACCTATAGTAAGAAATATATACACTCTCCTTATCCAATCTTATATTATTATTTTGAAAAGTCTTTCTTACTGTTTCATATTTGTGCATTGAAAAATACTGCATATTTTAAGACAAACGAAACGGGAAAAGAAAAGAAGCAGGCTATATCTGTTTTAGATTGATACGTTATTTGAGGGAGTTAGAATGACAGTGGAGTAAGTCAATATTTAGTAATTTGAGAAAAGAAGGATTTTGTGAAACTTGTCGCATTGCCGTTGCATTAAGTGGTCCGACTTCTTTTGCAATCTAGCGACTCCCTAATGTGAACTATGACTTATATGACTGTCACACTGAATAGAAATTAATACAGATTCAGAGAAAATATGGTTATCTAGATTTTTCAAAATTTTGAGTTACTCCACTGTCATTCTAATCCCATGACTTGTTTGAAGCATAGAAGAGCAGAATCTCAATTGAAGTTTTCAATATTTCAAAATATCCTCTTCTAGACATATAATAAAAAATTATGATTATGACCGAAAAAAAAATTATATTGTGTTTGCTTGAAAAATACAAGGTAAAGAAAAGTAAAATAAAGACAAATTTGCAAAGTATTTTAAAACTTTCGAACTTAATTTTTGGAAGGCGATGTGGAATACCTCGAAACTTTTTCCACAACAATGCATTATTGTACACTGTTAAAAAAAATTTGAAAAAACTTTTAAAAAAATATAACAAAGAATTATATACTTAATACATGCACCATGATCAGGGCTTTACAAATTTGATAAAGTGTGGTAGGCAACAAAAAATTCTAGTCGCCAGTAAAAAATATCCATCCCTCTCCCTCTCGTCATTGATTACAAAAAGTTTTTAATGAATTAATTGGAAAAAAAAATAATAAAAAGCATTGTTCAGAATTATTAGTTACATAGTCTATATTAGTTACATAGTACATAATTTAGAAAGATAATTTTCTGATGAAATGTATCAAAATTATATATCTCTAAAAAAAAAGAAAAAAAGAAAAAAGAAGAAAAGAAATTCTGTACAGGATGAATTAACTGGCATGTTCGGAAAATGCTGATTACCAAATTATTCAAACGTCCGGCTAGTTGAATGCTACAAAATCTATATATGATAGGAAGGACGGGGCATTTATAAAATAGTAAAGCAGAAAAACAATTTTTTTGCATATTTTCCTGTCGAAGTCAGTCTGATTTTATTATTGTAAAATTTGCAGTTGATGAGATTATCTTTGCCAAATTAAAAATAAAAGCTAACAGTATGTTTTATTTGAATATAGTTTCTAAATTTATTTCTTAATATCGTGGGACAGAAAAATGCCTTTTATGTTCATTTTTTATATCAATTTTTTTAATAGTATATATATATATATATATATATATATATATATATATATATATATATATATATATATATATATATATATATATATATATATTGTTTTTGCCAGATTAAACAACTTGGTCACCAGTGGCTACCAGCTATCGCATTTGTCAAGCTCTGACCATGATGTATATTTGAAAAATAAAGCTTTCGGATATAAATAAAATCAATTTCGAAAATGTATATAGCACTTTGAAATTAATTTTCGAAAAAATTATTAATTGTAAATAGTGTTTTTTTTTTTTTTTTTTTTTTTTTTTTTTTTTTTTTTTTTTTTTTTTTTTAATCGAAATCGTTTGCTAGAAGCTTCAAACATGCAAATGTAAAGTTGTAGCTGATTCCGCCAAGTAGTTTCTGAGTTATTCTTAAAAAATAACCGCAACCGGTTTGAAAGCATTAAGTTGAATTTAATATTAGGTGTTTCAAACATTAAATCTGCATAATTCCTAAACTACTAGACTGAATGAGTTGTTGTCCGTAGGCATAATTTACCGAAGAATCCAAATAAGATATAAAAATTACGTGTGAGTATTGAAAATTTTAAGTTTAATATAATTTCTGTATGCATACGATACCTGAAGAAAATTTCACTAAGAGGATTATAGAAAATAATAAAGTGGGAGTTTTAGTACAAACAGATTTATTCTGTTACTTTCAAAATTAGAAAAAAGACTAATAGTTCTGATTTGTGGGGTGTGTTCAGTGCAACAGAGTTAAATACCGTAAAAAATATTCACCGTGACAATCGCATTGAATACACCGACTTTGTATAACTCACAACCATTTTTCCTACCCTAGCTCGTATGCTCCACTCTAAAAAGTTTATTTTAATAAGCTTATTATCTTAAGTTATTTCTGTGGTATAATTAAAAGTTTTAAATTTGTTTTCTCCTCATTACAAGAAAATACTATATCAACCTTTTGTAGTCTCTGATAAATAATTGCTTAGTTAGTAAAACATATATGATATGCAAAATGCAGATTTTAAAACAATACTTATGCACCCTAACATTTTTTTTTTACTTTTTCATCAAATACTCTCATCACGTTTCCTCGTGTAGCTTCATAATGTTCAAATATTAAGTAATGTAAAATATAATTAATTTATATACAGTCAGGTAAAAAACGATCAATACATATCAATTCCTAAATTTTTCAATAGCCATATTGTCACATAGAAAAGGGAAAATAGTTATTCGATCGGGATCTATGTCTTCTTTTAATTTGCTTTTTAAAGAAAAGCAAGGTTATGATTAAACTTAAAATATTTGCCAAACTTTAGAATTTTCATTGCGAAGACCTAAATTTGCCATCATATTTGTAGTCTTCGGTAACTTTTACTTTCGGAAACCGAATGGGAAGTCTCTCTGTGTTATTTTGTCCAAATGTTCTGTAATCCTAATAATATTATAAATCTGATTGTGTGCAAATGTTAGGCTGAAGCCAGCGGCAAAATGAAGCATTTAATGATCCTGTATCTCTGCATATAAGTTGATTATAATCCTCAAATGAACATAGACCGGGTTTTGTTCATTTTATTCAAATATTTTCTTTAATAATTAAAATTTTCATTATTTTCATACAGAATAAATGGACATTTTTTCGTATATTTTACAATGGTTGGTTGGTTTGGTTGGTTTGGCCCAAAGGGCCCGGTTTTGCAACTTTTTTTTAAAATGGTTAAATTTATTTTACCGTTGCTAATACTTTATCGTTGCCAATATAAAATAAAACCTCTGAGTAATAATTTTTAATCAACAATTTATTTTCAAGTGAAAATTTTCCACGTGAAAAATGAAAAGGAAATGAATTATTTAAGAATTAAACAGAATATGAAATGATGTCATATTAGAAATAAAACGTGCGTTTTCAAATATTTGATAATAAATCAAAGTGCATAAATACGAGTAAGTATGGAAAGCAAGCGAATATGATGTCATATATAGAAAAATAAAACAAATTTGTTTTGATGTTGAAATAAAATGATCTTGGGTTATCAAATTATTTGTGATTAATTTCTCTTTTTTTTTTCTTTTTCTTTTTCACATGAAAGGAATTATTTTAAATGTACTTAATATATGTATTTTAAATGTATGTGTTGTAAATTAAAGTTCTGTGTTTTAAATGAAATGAGTGAAAGATTTATATTTTTAATGAATTAAATACGAATGATGGGATAGGTTGGCGATTTATCGTCTGCACACGGCTAACATAAAGATACCATATTTTTAATTTAAATTTTAAAAAGTAAAAAAAAAAATTGGATGGCAAATGTCAATGATATGCATCGCAAAATTATCCGTATCGAAAATCAGAAAATCTTAATAAAAATAACTATATTTTTTAAAAGAAAGTTGCTTTTCTCATAAAAGCTAAAGGTTTAATATGATTGTGTCGAAGTAACAGCATTTTTCCTCTATCATTTTCCCACAATCGAAAACACATTTGTAAATCGTCGTTTCGAACCGGAATTTAATTTTACATTTCTTTTAGTTTTAAAATAGGAAAAACTTTGTTGTCTTTTTTAAATATAGCTTTTTTAAAGTTGTTTCATAATAGATTTTTGTAAAGTCTTGCAGGATAAGAAAAATTGCATAGATTTTAAAGCAATGTTTAAGTAAAAATACAATATTTTTTTAACTTAAAAAACAACAATGTTATCGAAAAGAAAATCGATTTTACCAACAAATTCGCGTAATGCAAAAGCAAAGAAGAAATAAAAAAGTAATGAATCTTTTCTTCCAGCCGAATTGTGTAAACTTGAACAAGCCGATCGTGCCAATTCATAACATTATAAACGTGAAAGCGCGTTCTATACAGTAGATTTTTTTTTTACATATAGGTAGAACATTTCTGAGAATAGGAAGGTTAGGGGTCTGTAATTAGGTCCATAGTCAATTTGATTTTTTTTTTTATCACGTGAAATTTGGCGCAAAATTAAATACATTGTTGTAACCAGATTTGTTTTTTGCGTGGGTATTTGCACTTAATGGTATTTTAGATGATCATTTCCCCGCTCACCTTTGATGCCAACTATTACTGTAAAACATATTAAAAAATATTAGCCGATAATTTTCTAATTTTCTTATTGCTTTATGATGTAAATAGACTTCCTGGTTCATACTTTAAACCTGAATCGGTCATGCCATTGTCGTTCAATTTTTATTCCTAATCCTAACCCTAATCGTATCGTATCCTAATCCTGATAATAACTTTAAAGAATATTCTTTGACACGAATATGTAAATGACATCAATATCCATAAATGGAATGAATGGAAAATAGAATAAATAGAAATGGCAAAATAAAATAACAAGAAAGTACATTTATTCGACACCTAACCCTAGAGAAATCGTAAAAAATTTCAAGCGCATGAAATAAATCAAAATAATCCTATATGTACTAACAAAAATATGTAAATTTAGATTTTCAGATTTGTGTCGTCGGTATTTATTTGCTTATAGTGTTCTTGACGCGATAGAGAAAATAACGAGGTTAAATTGGGCAGAATTTAAAGTACTTTCTAGCAACCTATATTTACATTTTAGAATCGCATCAGATTGTTATATCTTTGTGAAATATCTATCAATTTATAAAATCCACAAGCAGTTTGTTCACTATTTACACCACTTAGCGTGAAGCACTTAATTTAATATATACATAAACAAGATAATGTAGTAAGAAATATATAACATATGTCTATGCAAATAAACAATATAATAATGCCCATTTAGCAATGCACACATATACAAATTGTACACCAAATACCACCTAAAATGCACTGTTGTATAGAAGAATTCTGCCAGTGTTGTTTTTCGTTTTACGAAGAGCGATTCGTCGATTTTCACGATTTTACTTGGTCCTCCTTTTTTCATTAGTTGCAGCTTCATTTTCGCGATTGTATATATTATTTGGCATGAAATTTCACTTTTTTAAGACTGGGTTATGTCAAGGCCCCTATAGCAAAGAAATACCGTATGGTCTCCTATAAAATGTGATAAAGCTTTGGTTAATTATATATGTTGTTAATTATCAAGTGAAATGTTTTACTAAGTTAATGCATTTATTCTTTTTTTAATGTTACGTGAACGAAGTCACGGGTAACAGCTAGTGAAAAATAAATCTTGAAGCTAATTTATAAATGTAATTGCAGCTATGTAAATGTAGCTGTTTATAAATGTAAAAAAAAAAAAAAATAGACATAGATATAATTTAATGAAATAAAAATAATTTTATTTAGTAAATTTTAAATCTTCTATGAGTTTCTTTCATTTTTTCCCGAATATTTATGTTTAAGTGCTCTTTTAAAACGTCAATTTAGGAAAAAATGATAAAAAATTTAGTATCTTCTTTGACAATTTCAATGTCATATAGGTAAAATGCGTGCTGGACCACGTAAGTCTTGGTTTTCGCAATTTTACCCGAGCGGTGCAGCCCCATTATTTATGAACCTAGATAAAAATTGTGTATGAAAAATATGTGTGAAATATTCCGAATTTTTCATAGTCTACAAGTTTTAGAATAGTTTATTTTTTTTGTAAAATGTACTGATAAAAACTTACTGTTAAAATTACTGCAATAAATCCGACATATCCCTGATCTTTCTATTTTATCCGAAGTTCGAAGCGGTGTAGCTCCGTTATTTAGGGCCCTAGAGCAAACTTTTATAGTGAAATTTTTTTCAAATTTTATCCTGTACAACATTAATATTGCGAGTTTCCGCTAAAATGCATTTGTCAGACGGTATTTGAAGAAAAAACTTGAAAGAACTGATATTTTTATAGTTTTTGCAAAATAGCAGGTGACGCAGAAGAGGAAAGAGATCGAAAACTTGAATATTTTATTAGAATGTTAACGTATTCAGCATATCTCAAATTCAAAACCACCCGATTTTTTGCAAAGTAAATTTATTTTTTGTTGCTCTATCTACGGAAGGTTGACTGCAACAGCGCCATTTACGCAGGTACTGAAACAGCGTCATCTGCTTGATCGCGGTCGACCTCTACCCAATGGTGTATCTGTGCCTTGCACGTTCGCGTTCACCTGCTGTGTCGTCTTTCGCCCATAGCCGTTCAACGCTTCGTCCGTATGCAAAGCCCTGATTTTTTCCTGGAGGGCTTTTTGAAGCTTATAAAGCGGTATGACAAATGTCTCAATGTACTTGGCACTTATGTGGAAAAATAAAGTTATGTTTTATCTTTAATGTCTCATTGCATTTTTTGTCTTTCATACACATCTCTGTCCACAGTCGCCAGGGGAAACTTATTTTCCGTCTGCCCCTCGTAGATAAGTTATAGAATTTTACACTGAACACGGAACCTTCATGAAACCTCATAACAATTCGCTACGGACCCTTCGTATCCATAGACCGAAGTTTAAGTATCGCTGGTTTAGATTGATAAATATATTTTAATATTTAAGAGGAGTTCCTCAGGAAGGATTGTTATATAATCGTTGTTTGATTCATTATTTGAAACTTTAAAGTGTCTTGGATCATATTTTCCCATCCAATATTTAAGTAGTGACAACTAGAGATGAGTTCGAGCTATTGTTTGAGTCAAAGACTTATTATTTGAATTCCGAACCTGCCGAATCGCGATAATGTTTGTCATCAGAGCTTGAGCATAGAAAAAAGACTCAATAATCGGTACTCATGCAGAATCAACATGTAGATATTTTTAATCTTTCACAGGCGGAACTCAGATCGAGGTATATTTTTCGTAAGCTTTTTACATGTTTAAATTTTAATGCTTTAGTTTAAAGATATTAGTCATTTAAATTCGAAAAATTATACGTATAATTTTTATGATTTTCGCAATTGAGAACCTTCTCCACATCTGACTGTTCGTTTACACTGGATTAAAAAGTGATAGTATAGCGATGAGTAGATAAAATAAAAAGTAAAGTAATAAGCACTAATGTAAGAACTATTTTTAAAGTAAGGAAATGAAAGGATTTGAAATGGGAATTTAAAACTTTAAATGGAAAAGTTTTCTGAGAGAAATGATCGAAAATGTCATTGTTATGATTTTCTATACATTTCTCTTGTTATGATTGAAATGCGTTTCTCTTTTCAAAAAATAAAGCCATATTTTTATTATATCTGTTAATTTTTACGTCTCAGTATTGAATTCAGTGGGTGGCCATGGGAGCATTCTCCCCCGGAGCATCGAAATGTTTTCCCAGAAGGTATGAGATTCGCTTATTTAAGGTCTAGAAGAGCAATTGCAAAACCGGAGCTCCATAGTGTCCCCACCTCTCTCTCTGGAGTTGCACAAATCCATCTACAGGTAACAAATAATATAGCAATGTCTGAATTCCCCATTGCAAATCAATACCGATAGAGTCCTGCACCGGTCGCGTTGTACTCGACCTAAATCCGAAAATTCCACTTAAAGTCTGACAAAAAAAAAAAAACTGCGTCAACTTGAAACATTATCCGAACCCAAAGTGATAGAAAATAAAGATACATTATTATACAATTACGGAAAAGTAGTCAACAATTATATCTCTAATATCAATTTTACATTATTTATATAAATGTATATATTTATTAACATTTAAATATATAGTTTTTTCATTTAAAAATATATGGGACATTTTATTGAAAAATCAGATAAATTCAAACATGACTCGAAAGAGTCAAAGCCAACCCAAAACCGAGATTCGGACAAAATCGGGTTGCCCGACCCGATGCAGGACTTTAATTAATGATGCGATTTAATGTTTAAATGAATTTTCAAACACTACCTTGTGAAAGGTAAACATGATTAGGGTGCTTTTATATTGTAAGGAATGGCATTTTTTGGTGTACTAGTCACCTATACTCTGTCTTAAGCAAAAACGGTAATTAGGAAATATTTATGTATTAATAATTATCATGAAAGTATAAGATGTTAAACAATAGAGTTTGAAGAACAAGTTACAAATTTCTTAATTCTAGAAATATCACGAAATGACTACTTGAAATTTCTGGGGGATTTTTCTCAGATGTGTATTAATGAACTGTACTGAATGCTAATTCTTAAATTCCTGAATATATGAAACTGATAGTCAGAATTCTATGTTAGAGTGGATAATAGATGTGAAGCCAATATAATTTTATATCGAAAACAAGTGTTGGAACCTGCTTATTTCTTGAAAAATAGTACAATGTACAGTAAATTCTGTCTAAGGCGGACTCTGTGTAAGCCGGAATTTTGTCTAACGCGGAAAATTTTTCAAGTCCCGGCAAACACATAGGAAATAACATTAATTCATGCTCCATAAGCCGGAATTTGCCTAACGCGGAAACGGAAAGGTTTTTAAAGTCACATAGAAATCAAAATTTTGCATAAGACGGAAAGAAAATTAAAAAATGAAAGGTATTTGGTTTATGAAACTTAAAAACTGATATCCATACATCAAATGCTCAACATTTTAATTAAATTTCGTAATAGATTAATAAAGTTGATTCTTCAGAACGGAAAATGTTTAAATATGTAAGGAATAATTTTTTATTCCATTATTTCTCGTATATAAGCAAAATGCTTTTCCTCTTAAAAAAAGAAAGAAAAACATCATACCAAGTACATTTTTTACATTTATCTCAATTAATTATTCAAAAACAGAAATTGATAAAAAAAATCCCTATACATTAACATTTCTCTCTTTTTCATTGTATTAGCGAAAGAATATCACTTTTTTTACTTGCTTCGGATTTTGAGTTCTGATAATTGTTTATGGCAATTAGTCATTTGGTCGCCATAACTCTTTGTCTAATGTGAGAGGGAGAGGGGGGGAGCTACAATTATTTACATTCTGTATGAGGTGCTGGTTGTGGTTTCAGAGGGGGAAGGTGATGAAAGATGAATTCGAAGTGACGTATGTTTTATTTCAATAAATCACATGATCATAAAACGAGGTCGTTGCACGTATTATTTGTTCTTCCTCTTTTTATATTGTCTACTGATATTACTAAGTGATAGTAAAATATGGCTTCAAAATCTAAACTCAATACGCTATCTCTGCGGGATAAAATAGAAGTTATTAAATTAAAATTAAAAAAAAATTATTCTGTAAAAAATCTTTGTATTAAATTTAAATGCAGTAAAACACAAATTTATGATGCTAGAAAAAGAAGAACAGAGTTGGAAAAGGAATTGGAAAGCAAATCATCCAACAGAAAGCGGAAAGATATGAAAAATGAAGACATTGATGCATTAACACTTGAATGGTTTTCTAACTCTAGAGCTAAAAAATTGTCCATACCTGGAACACTGTTGCGTGAAAAGGCGAAATAGATAGCCGAAAAATTAGGTAAAACGGATTTCAAGGCTTCTACTGGATGGTTAATGAGTTTCCATAATCGACACAATATTGCCACAAAGCAAGTTTGCGGAGATTCGAAAGACGTCCCAGACCAAGAAATTCAGAAATGGAAAATAAAATTTCCTCTATTGATTGAAGGATATCAAGCTAAGGAAATACACAATTGCGATGAAACGTGACTATTTTATCGTGCGTTGCCCACTAAGTCCCTTTCAAAAAGAGGAAGTGAATGCCACGGTGGTAAAAACTCCAAAGAGCGTGTCACTGTTTTGCTTTGCGCGAATATGGAGGGCAGTTTATAAGAAAAGCCCTTAGTGGTAGGAAAATTGCAAAAGCCGTGATGTTTTAAGAATGCGAACATTGATAAACTGCCTGTGATTTGGAGATCTTAAAAAAATCGTGGATATCGACTACCATAATAGAGGGATGGCTGACTGAATTCAATAACCATATGATCAAAGAAAATCGAAAAATTTTGTTATTTCTCGACAATGCACCATGTTATGCCAATTTCGAATTACCGAATATAAAATTATAATTTCTTCCCGCAAATACTACTGCAGTAACAAAACCTATGGATCAAGGAGTTATAAAAATGATGAAAACCCATTACAAAAAAATATCTCTTGCGGTCCATTATTGCGTCTTTGGATAATTGTTCTTCTGCCACCGAAATGGCAAAAAATATAAGTGTTTTAGATGCTGTCAAATGGATTGCCAAATCCTGCTCAGAAATGTCGCCTGGAAAAATTGTTCATTGTTTTGGAAAAGCTGGTTTTGTTTCAGAAAATGGCCATGAATCAGTTGACCAGTTGGGGGAAAATGAGTTACAAAATCTAATAGATGACTTAAAATGTGTTCACAGCAATGAAAAAATTAATGAAGAAGAATACGTATCAGCTGACAATATAGTGTGTACTACTGAACCTAACACTTGTGTGGACATTTTGATTCAGCGATATCAAGATTTGGAAAGTGCTAGTGAAAACGAAGATAAGCACGATTATGAAAACCATGAAGACAATGGAGGAATTCAAACGTATCAAGACGCCTTGAGAAGCATTAGGTATCTCGAAAAAAATTTTCTTGCTCAAAAAAATGAAGAATTGATACCCATAATAACGGACTTGCAATGTGCTACTGAAACATGCTTGGTAAAAAGAAAGACAAAACAAGCATCAATAAAAGATTATGTTTCGACTGTTTAAAAACTAATATGCCACTATGTGAAATATGAAGTAGTTGTTAAGGTAAATGATTTTCATTAACTTTTAAAATGGAAGAAATTTATCATTGGTCATCTATTTATTTTATTATCCATATAATGTTTTTGAGATTAATAATAAATTTAATAAAACGTATAATTTTATTTAAAAAACTGTACTAAAGATTACGAACGTAAAAATATGACTTGCGCATATGTATTTTATTTATTTATTTTGGCTGTTTTGCATAAGGCGGAACATTGTCTACGGCGGAAAATTTTCTCGGTCACGAATGATTCAGCCTTAAACAGAGTTTACTGTACTTACCTGTCAACCTTCCACTTCTTTTCAAGTAAAATGAACATATTTTAAACCAGAAATTTTACTTGATAAAATAATTTAAATAAATACCACATAATAACGAGACAGATTTTAGTAAACACATTTCTGTTTAAAAAAAAAAAAAAAAAAGCTTGGTAGCTATGATATCGATATTATCCAAGTCCAAACAACATTAAATTAGACATTTTAACCCATTCACTGCCAATCACGAGTATACTTGTGGGTTTTCAATCTAAAACTACGAATTCGTACCGGAAATTTTGAAAGAAGAATTTTTATTTTATGTAATCACGAAATGTCTGTAATTAAATAAAGTAAATGATACTATTAGTATTTTTTGGTATGAATTCGAACTTTCTAAATAAAATAAAATTCCGGTAATTTTAACTCGGTAGTGAATGTGTTAAAATTAGAAAGGTAACAGTGCATACGATGTCATTCACCGATATACAGTGTCTAGTATTTCAACACATCTCCTGATATCATATTGTTTTTATAGAAACCAATGTTATTCTGTGGAAAGTTTTGCTTTTTTTTTTTTTTACTGTTTTAATGTTGATGAATGAAAATCTACGTTCAGCTTCCAGTGAAGTACTCTCGTAGCTGACAAAACCGATTTTTAAATAATTCAAATAAATGCAGTGTGAAATAGAAACCTTATTTAGTAATATACAGAATGAGCACAAAGTGTCACCCTCTTTACAAAACGTTAACACGAAGACTGTTGAATATTTTAATGTAAAATTTTTACCATCCCAAAGTTTTTATTATTATTATTATTATTATTATTATTATTATTTTATTATTATTATTATTTTCGTCGAAAAAATGGCTCTGCACATCTATAAACCTAAGCAGCAAATCAAAAGTAAATTTTTAACGAAACGGCCGATCGTTTCTTAGAAGGCCACTAAAGCTACCAGTTTCTTTAAAGTTTTCATGCCAGTGCTTTATAGTCATAACATCTGAAAAATTACGTCCATTACAATAACTAAACTCTTGTTGAAAAGACATAGCTGTTTGGTTTCATGGATGGACAAAACGCATTTCACTTGTTTCTACTTGGAAGCTGTTTCGTTAACTATCGAAGTTTGATTCACTCCTTAAATTTCTGAACAATCGGCAATAAATTAAAAATTTAAGGAACAGGGCCACGCATTGATATTTTACATTAATTTCTTCAACAGTGTTTTCGTGTTAACGTTTTGTAATCAGTGTGAGACTTTTTGCTGAATTTGGAAAGGTAATAACCAGTCTGTTGAAGACTGTTTTGATATCTTTATCTATTATTTATTAGAGTTGGTTTTGCGATATATTTATTTTATTTCTTTTATTATATAAAATTTCCGGTTTCAATATGATTTTTCAACATCAAAGAATGGAAGGTTCACAAGTATATACCCTGTATATTTCATTAAATAAATAAATTGCGGTCCTTCTTAACTATATAAAAGTACCATTTATTATGATCCCTAACAGTTATGACCATTAGCTTATATGCACACTGTGTATGTTTATAAAAACAATTTTATTGATCGAGTTCTCTCTTTGTTTTACTGTTTATGACGTTCAGTAAAACTTACAATTTTATTTATTTGCTTATTTATTATTATATTTTTACAACTTTAAAAAAAATTCCTCTACTTTTATATGAGTGTAGAAATTTTCACAGAGAAAAAAAAAAAAAATTAGACTGTGAATATCATACAAAAGTATTTTCTAGATATGCCGACAAGAATTGAATCCAATAATATAAAAACCTATGAAACTTCAAAGAAAAGGTTTGAAACATCATATCGCTTTAGTGGATAAAAGTAAATGTAAGAAGGCATGTAAAATATACCGAACATAATTCTTTTATAGAGTTATTGCTTCTTTTAGAGCCAAACGTTTGTGTTTCATCTAAGGTCGGTTGAAATCCAATATCGTATACGCCTATTTCTTCGTTTGATGTAACATCACTTAAAGCTGACTGGTAAGAAATACAATGAATTTATATACATTTGAAACTTTTAAAAAAGAACATATATTTTTGAATGCATTTGGATAAATATTTTTGTTTCTCCTTCTATGATAATAATAAAGTCTCAATTTCTTATGCAAACTATTATTTATGCATGATTTAGTTTAAAACATATGCGGTGCTTATTTCAAATTTAAAGCATGTTTTCATGTTTTCTTGGTATTATTCATGAAAAATTTTAAATAATTGCATTTTCTTCCTTTTTTTACATTCCTTTATTTAACTTAATTTGGGTTTCATGTATGTAAAGATTGAATTTTGTAATCGAGTTTTCAAATACTACGTGCGAGACTAGAATTATAAACGGGTGTGTTTTCGATGATAATAATACAACATTTTAATATTTTTAGAACTTAATTATAAATAAATAAAATTATTTTAAACTATTTTACCGTTAGCTGGTCGCAGGTGATAAGAAGCCACATATTCTGTCAATTGCATTACACTCATTTCATTTAAAATACAAATATATTACTCATTTCATTTAAAATTCAAATGTATTACTCATTTAATTTAAAATACATACATTAACCCTTTGTTGCATATTTTAAATCTGGCAAATCCTCCAATATTAAATTTACTATTTTTTAATTAAAAGAGTCACACAGAATGAGAAAAAAAATTATTTTATGTATATATATGTTATATAAAAAATTTACTTCGCAATATTCCTTTAAATTATTCTAAATTCTGACATATTCGTTATTTTCCTATTTCTTAATCATATTTATTCCTATTTAATTTCCCTTTAAAATTCAAAACGTGTATATTAATAATTATCTTATTCAAAATCTTAATCTAAAACTTTAAGTCAATTCGTAAATTTTAACAACTATCCAATCTATAATATTCTGAGAGAAGCTAGTTTTTCATTTCGATTGTTTTTTAAAAGTTATTTTGTTATTTTTATTCCACGGAACTGGCTTCGCACGCTAGATTTTTTACTTCAAAAGCACTGCGCCACTAGATCTGGGATTCTTTCTCCTTAAAACCTTTCCCTCTCGCGTCATTCGCTTATCCGTCCAGTTCTTAATATTAGCATCTCACTGATTGGTTCGTGTACGTATTACGTAGCGTAGTTATCCGCGCATCTAACAAAACGCAATTGCAAGACTTCAGAACTCATAATTTTGTCTTGTTTTCAAGTGCTGATCAAAAGGTTATCTGGTGTTTTATAATTTGTAGATTTCTAAACTAAATATTTAAGATCAATTAAATGATGTAATGATTTATATTCAAGACCGAGGGCTTCAGAAATATCTTCGTCCAGTGGGAATTGTTTTTTCATGTCTCCTGTGCTTGAATAAATGCTTTATTTGGAAAACTAGCTTATTCTTTATGGAGAAATCACCAAATGACTACACTCATTGCCTACTACTTCTCACCATGTTTATCTATATATCTACTGCAATTTATCACCACATTTAACAAACTGCCAGTTTCTCGTGAGTTTTTAATTCATACGGATAAAACCTTTCCCATTTTTATTTTATGACAGCAGGGTTCTTACACTTTCCAGTGAAATACCAGTATTTTCTTATTGAAAAACCAGACTTATGTAATCACGCGACCAAAAGGGGAAATTGGCTGATAGAAAAGATGCCTAGTGGTGTGTTTTTAAGAGCTCGGCTCCCACAAAAGGAACCAGTACCTTTAGTTTTTATTTATCATCACAAAGAAATGAAAGAAACACATTCGGATGCTGCTAAATCAATCAGTACTAAATACAGGAAGTGTGGAGGAAAACAAATATTCCTGTTAAGACAGCGGAGAATATTCGTGCTAAGTATACAGAAGCTGTACAAAGAATACCAAAATATGGGTAAAGAGAAATCGAAGAACACGGATAAAGCAAATGTGTTTCAGGAGTGTCGTGGCATGCCATCAAGTGGTCCTGACATCCAGATTTTTCAGAAGTTCCAAAGCCTGTGGACTTTTGACGTAAACGACTTGATAAGAAGTCGTATACGACAATACTCGATGAACAAAGACTCGTTCAAGGGCTTTCTAGAAGAACAGCGATTGAAAATGGTTAGCTTCCTCCAAAATGCACTAAATGACGGAAGTCATCCAAGAGAAGACCACGAAGAGTTTCCTGTACCTAGGAGGTTGGTCAGAAAACGACTTCAGTTTCAGGATCCCAAGGGATTTGTATCAAGCAAGGTGGATGGCAAAGACAATATATGCACTTAAAATTGTCCTTTTCACTAAACAGTTGAATATTACTGAACGAAAAATGAAAGGGGTTAAACGGGTTGCATATATATTATTGCATATTGTCAGCCTCATATATTTTTACTTTTGGCATGAGGCAATTGCATGTTGATGAGCTCTAAATAAATGATTTGGATATGCTACAGCTTCTGAGCACTTACTCAGATCCAGACGTGAAAAAGTGCTCTCAAAGTTGGTAACAGAAACCTTTGGTATCTGTCAGAAATAAACGTAAGATTGACTTTTTTGGAGGAACGTATAACTCTGGCTAATAAGAGAAATATGACTAAAAATTTACAAACCAAATCTGCAAAAAAAAAAAAAAAAGGAAATGAAACGATTAGAGGGTAAAAACCTAGTTTATGAAAGAAAAGACCTGAGCCATTTCATTGCTAATAAAACAGAGACGTTCTTCAAATTGTCTGGTCTCCACTACGTGACAGAATACTGCAGTGATTCATTAAGAAGCCATGTGGATGCTCTTAAGGTGGTCAATGATGCCGCAGAAACAGGAATTGCTCTGCTAAAAAAGTTAACGAATTGGTCAAGGACGAACAACAAAAATAATTGTTGTTGAGGGTAGTTAAGCATCACAGAAAAGTCTTCAGCAAGCGAACAAAACATCGTTCAAAGTTGATTAATATAACCCATGTTATACTTGTCATACTACTTATTAATTTTAGTATCTAGTTTTAGTAATATTTTAAGTTTGTGATTTCTAGTTTTCCCAATAAAAGTAATTAACATTGAAAAATCTTATTTTTTGCCTACTTTTACGAAA
This sequence comes from Maratus michaelseni, assembly GCA_963931845.1. Taxonomy (NCBI): domain Eukaryota; kingdom Metazoa; phylum Arthropoda; class Arachnida; order Araneae; family Salticidae; genus Maratus; species Maratus michaelseni. The sequence continues at coordinate 108,802,628 of OZ007598.1, read as the reverse complement.
CTGATAAAAGTGTGCAACCTCTAAATATTATGCAATCTTCTTGAAATTTGGCATACATAACTTTTACATCACTGAGACTCGGGGCGCGTAAGCAAAGTCTGCAAAAACTTTACATTTTATTATTTTCCTTACAAAACTAAACACCCTACAGCACTGTTTTCAAAATACTTTCTTCTTAGTAGATTTTTTTAAACAGTTGAAACAGTTGATTGTTTCGTTGGGATTCCCAGTTGTTAACTCCAATCCCAGTATATGAGTATTTGTTTATCACATCTTAAAGAAGCCATGAAAAAAGGAGTATAAAAGTAGCAAAAATACACAGTAAAATGAAAGAAAAGTAGAGGATTTGACCGAGAACTGCATCAGCCAATCAGAGATAAGTAAACCAGCCACTCAAATGTAGATTGCGTAAAGCAGCCAATCAAATTTAACTTGCAGTTTAAGAGTTGAAGGGGGGGAAAAGTAATAGGTGGAAGAGTAAAGCATTAAAATAGAATAATTTCGGAGAAAAATAAGTAAATAGATGAAGAGAAAAGCTGTTTGACTGTTCTAAAGGCGAATCGTTCGCAAAAAATGCAAAGTAAAGCAGGAAAAATCGCAAATCTACCCCAGTTTTTTAAAAAATGCAGTTTTCATTGCCATATATTAAAATATAGTTAATTTTCAGTGTGCATAAGTATGAATATAGGAAATACATAGAATTTTTTTTTATTTTAAATATTAAAGACAAAAAACAAAAAGTATTAACACAAGTGGACTATTCCGGCAAAATGACACTATACCGAGGTATTTTACGTTTACTAGGACTATGAACGTCGTAATCAGGTAATTCATATACAATATCGTTGGGGACATTATACAAATTGCTGTAGAATTTTTTTAGAGGAATTTAACGCGGTTAGCCAGTGAAACAGTTTTGAGGTAATTTCTAATAGTAGATTTACGGAGATATCTAGAGCCATTACCGATTACACGATGAGTTTTATTGTGGTAGCGAGAAAGGAAGTCTATGTTAGTCCAGCAAGCGAAGCCTCAGATAAGACATGCGTAAGTAGCAACGGGAGTACGCATGAGTTACAGATGAGCATTTTGCTACGAAAAGGTAGATTTCTTCTCTGCAGTTAATCAAGAATATTAAAAAATACATACTAAAAGTGGTACGAATAAAATATAAAAATCGTCCCTAATAGCAGTCTTGTAATAGTGTACCTTTTAAAATTTTGTTCGAATTTCATTTTAAACATCATATAATTGTTTATCTATACAAGTATTTATACAACTCAACTGAACTGGTAGTACTTTTTTCTTAATTTTTATGATGATCCTATACTTTACATATTTCGAAAAGCAGTTCGTATTACATGGATTGTCACTGTCCAAACTGTTGTTCATAGCAGTGCTATTATGTGATGTTATAGTATTTCGTACTTATGTAACACGTGTGTAAAATATTTCGTTTAAATATCGTTAATATTTTTAAAGTTTAGGTTAGGACCACAACGAGAAGGGGAGGCGTCATACATGAAGCCGGTGCAAGCTACCGAAGTCCGGTTCCATTGAAGACCTAGTAATACATTATGTTTTTAAGATAAAATAGTAAAAATGTAGACTGAAAACCCTCCTTTTTATGTAATATTTTCAACTTAAAATATTAATAAGTAAGAAAACTCAAATGCCATACGTAGAGCTGTATAATTTGTGAATCCTACATTGTCAAAAAAAAGGAGAAATATTTTTGATCGAGGAAAACTTTATGAAAAAATACATAATCTCTTCAGAATTATCCACGATTTCAAAAAGCGTTATATTACCTTCAGAAACCTTAGAAACCAATGGATTTCCGAAATTTTAAAATTTTAAAATCCGAAATTTAAAACTAAAATGCCACACGTCGAGTTGTATAATTTGTGAATCCTACATTGTAAAAAAAAAAAAGGAGAAATATTTTTGATCTAGGAAAACTTTATGAAAAATAACATAATATCTTCAGAGTTATCACGATTTCGAAAAGCGTTATATTACCTTCAGAAACCTTAGAAACCAATGGATTTACGAAATTTAAAAAGGGATTTTTGAAACTAATGTTTCTTTTGTTGCCCGTTTCAGAGTGAAAAAAAAAAAAAAAAAAAAAAAAAAAAAACGAAACATCACCGAAGAATTTTAACATTTTATTAACCCTTTGCACTCGAGAGGTGACCCTCATAAATTGGGGATCCAAATCATCTGGACACCACTAATCAATTACAGTTTACTTCGCCATTATTAATCCTAGAAAAATTCTTGCATTAAATAGGGCGAAAAAAATCAGCTTATAATACTGGTGTCCAGAGTATTTGGAGTCTCGATTTACGCATGACACCGTGGTGAGTGAGATTTACCTCTCGAGTGCAAAGGGTTAATGCGTTTTCTGAAACTGGAATATCAGTTTTTTTTATACTATTTAATCTCAAGTAAACATTTTCTACTGCGTCATAGAATTTATACATGTAAGGGTAACAAAATAGTATTAAATTTAATATTAATATTAATGCTGTTAATTTAACATGTGTGACTTTTAAACATGTTTGTTGAGAATGCAAATGTTTACTTCAGAGCTGATAGAATTCTATTTTGCTGATCCGTCTTTTTCAATAAAAACAAGAGCAAAAAAATCATGCATCACGGCATAGATTATGTAATGCTTTCCAGCACTACAGGAATACTGTTAAAAAATTTCACTTTTGTTCTACATTTAAATGCGATATCTAAATAAACATTAAAAAAAGCACACAAATCGGTTAAAAGTCATTTTTAGTAATTGCTGAAAACAGACGGTAATCCTTGTGTATTATTGTGTTGGTAGGAAAGTTCCTTCCGTTTGGGAAAACCGATTCGTACCGGAAAATTCTTCCCGTCAATTATTAGACAATGGAACAATGCAGTTAGCAGCAGGGAATACCTAGTTGCGTACCAACTGAACTTCCAGATTAAAGGTAATCGACTTGCGAGGCAAAATAGGGAGCCTCGAGAAATATGAAAGTTAGAAATATTTAAAATTATAATAATGAAGTAGAAGTTTAATAGTAAAAAGTAAATAAAGTAAATAAAATGAAAAAAATTCAATTTGATCCAAGAAGATGACAGACGAAACCTACAAAGGGTCGAACCCATCTAAAAAAAAATCTTTACAATGACCATACATTTAGTTTGAAAGTTACAATATAATAAAAATTATAATAAAAAATCAATAGGCAGACTAAAGTTAGTTTTTTTTATTGAAATTAATGTCTTATAATTAAATGATAGAACTTTCCGGAACAAACCAACTTTCCGAAAAACCCAATATTTTTCTGCAACCCTGTATGTGATCTATAAACTATCGGCGGCGCAGTTTATTTAAGGTGTAAAATAGTTTCTTTAATTGTATAAAAACAATTATTCAAAATAGAGTTAAGTAAGCATGCATTCGCTTACCTGATTATAAGTTGAAACCTTCGTAAAGAAATGTATATCCGAATCGAGCGCTACGTCTCCGTTAATTCACACATAATGGTATTCCATTGTGTAGTCGCACATTATCGTAATCCATCGATCTGAAACTTTATTACTTTGCTGAAATTAAAATGTTTATTAACATGTGTTTTAATTAAATTAAGCACCCTTCACTTTTATATTTATATTATATTTAAACATTTAACGGTATCTTGATTACAAGTTAACAGAGCATTTACATCGCTCTGACATTTTCACACGCTACATTTTAAAAGAAATTCACACAACAACTAACTAAAAATCTAAAGAGTTTTTCAGTCCTTGGTAGCCTTGGATGACGTCACTGGGAAAAAGCACATGATAGCACGTGATAATCATTCTTTCACGTGGGCGTTTATTCCATGTACTTAGCTGAGTTGAAAACAGTTTATGAATGGGTTTTTCCGACGAGATAATTAAAGTTGTTTACTGCAAATTTAAAGTACTTTATTATTATCTGACGATTGAAGAGTAGTTGATTCCGAATAGAAGATTACCCTTTAATTGGAATTTCCGTCATAAACCTCGTAATACCCCAAAATTTAGTTAAGTTTTTAAATTTATATCACAGCTGAAAACGTACACCCAGTAGTTATGGCTCAAAGTCAGTCCAGTAACCGAATTTTTTTTAGTGTACTGTAAATAAAAGATAAATTCTACATACTCTATAATCTATAGAAATCATGCTGTAGTGCACCTCCGTAATGTATATCAATTTCATTGAAATAGAGTAACAGCATTAAAATACACTGCAAACAATTTTTCTCCATAGCTAAAAATACAATGGAATTCTTTTGAACGTATCTGTAAACGAACTATAATTGCTACTTGCTCTATACATTCTATATAAAACATCTTGCGATGCACTTCTAATCTAAGTCATTCCATAAGCCAGACCCCGATCTAAGTCATTATGTTTAAAACTGTGGAACATCATTAAAATGCACTGAAAACGATTTTCCGGATTGACTGTAATGTAATAGAGGACTTTTGAGTGTCCCTGTAAACACATTATAATTGCTACTTATTCTGTACTCTATAAAATATGTTGTCGTCTACCTCAGAGACTGATTTCAATTTCCTTATGTTTGAAATAATGTAACATTATTTAAATGTACTGAAAACGATTTTCCTCATTGATCACAATGTAACGGAATACTTTTGAGTATCCCTGTAAATTAACCTTAAAGGGTACACATTTCATTTTCAATACCAAACATGCCATGGTAAACCTCAATAACAGATATTAATTACATGGCAATACAAGTATATTTACAAGATCACAGACAGACAGACGGCCAGACAAACCGAATTCATAACCACTTTTCAACTATGTTGGAAAAGTTCAAACTGGGGTTCAAAAGTTGTAAACGGGTTCAAATGCCTTCCATTTAAAGGAAAAATAATATTTACAGTAATTTGTTTTTTTATTGGACTTTATATTTTTATTTGCCTTTTGTTAACCTGGACTGCTATATAAATTAGTACTTGTAGTCAGATGTTTGCATATTTAGCAAATGTAAGGATATTTTCGAATTACACAAAGAAGCATTCTTTTGTTTTGCTCAAATGTATAGCGGAAGTCGGGTTTATGAGTGGAAAGGAAGAACAGTACATATGCACAAAATGACCTAAGAAAGAAGTAAGAGAGAGAAAAAGCGTTCAGAACAGGGTTTCCAGGTTGGCTTTTTTTAAAAATCAGAATTTTGAATTCACACCATTTGTTTGGTATAAATTTTATTATAGGTATAAATTTTATTTTACTTAATGAGAGACATTTTTTTGAGATCTCTATGAAAAAATTCTTCTTTCGAAATTTCCGGTATGAATTTGGAAATTCTGAATTAAAAAGAAAAAGGCCAAACTGGCAACCCTGGTTCTCAGAACCACTGATGACACCAAGAAATTACCTTCCGTAAGTTTTATTCGGGAGTTTTTTTATTTTTCAGCTATACTTTTAATGTTTTTCCTTGATGAATTGTTGAAAATTTTCAAATTAGCATTAAATTTTTATCAGGTTTTAAGAGGTAAGTTTTCTTTCTTAAGGGAACTTATACCTGAATACCCTGAACCAAATTGAAAATATCTAGAATAAAATTTCTGAGACAATTTCAAATAAATTAGATATTAATAATTTTTTTTTGTTTAGGGATTCTCCTGAAAATATATTTTATTTTCTGGATAAGTCAATATATATGTGATGTTACAAGATTAAAATTACAATTTTATAAATAGTCTAACAGAAAAATTAATAATTTATTTTTCGAATCTTCAAGTTTTTCTTGCAGATATAAGATAAAATTACAAAAAGAAAACTATTACAAAATAAAATTTTAGGAAATTTTATTTAATATGAAAATGTTTTTAATAAAAACTGCTATTTTAAAATTAAATATATGTATGTCGAGTAAAATTTTACAACTGCTAGAAAATTTAAATTAAATTTTAAAAGAATGTGTTTTTTCTAATATTTAATGTAATTTTTTCGATTATGTTGCCCGGAAAAAAAGAAAACCACAATATAAATAAGTTCAATGATAAATTTAATACTTTTACTTCAGAAAAAATATGCATGTATTTTAAATTGCATACTGTTTTCTTTAATCCCGAACAGCAGTTCGTTCGATATATTTTTGTAGTTTAAAAAGTCTTTTATTTTCATAATAAAATCATTATTCAATCTTGTTCGCATAGTTTTCCCCTATGTATCTTTAGCAAATCCCTACTTTCAAAAGAAATTTTATAACAAAGTTCTTTGAGTGATTTTCACTGGGAGACTATAAGATTGTATAAAATTCAGACTGCTTAGTAATCTAATAACATTTAGTCTGCAGAGTTTTTTTACGCATCAATATTATTCAAAATAATTTTATTCAATTTTAATTCAATGCTTTCTAGTCAATTTTATGTTCCTGTATGTGAAATAATTTTTTGTTTCCGCGAATATTTTTCTTTTCATTTTCGCCAAAAAATATTCAAGTATTATTTATTATAAACAACTAGCTGGGCTTCACCCGTCTAGAAGGTCGTTTCCAAGGCCCTCAGAAAAAGCTAAACGAAACGTGATTTCGTTTGAATTACTCTCTAAATATCGGCAAAGATACAAACGGCGTTTCATCGTATCATATAATCAACTAAAAGTGTAATCTTATTTTTTAAAATTAGTTGCTAATAGTTTTTTATTATTTTTTTATTTTATTTATTTATTTATTTATTTTACATAATTTTTTTAAATATTTTTATTTTCACGCGGCCGTTTTTTTTTTTCAACTTCCCGGATAGCCATATAGGAGCAGTTTTTACCCCAGTCATTCCCGTGCGATCGGGAAGAAAGCGTGATCGTTTGACGTCATGCACGGCACACTTCCCTACCCATTTCATTCGAATTTTTTTTATTACAACAGGATACATCGTGAACAATTACCTCCATGGTTTAATATTTTAAACGTTCATGATGAATGAATCTTTTGTGTTTAGAAAATCTTCAGAAGTATTAACATTGTTTATAATGTTGATGAAACAATATTTCTTCGTAAGGTGCAACAATACAAAATTAACAATCACAATGAACTCAACAATGTTACAAAAAAGTACAAACGACTGACCATATGAAAAAGTGAAGCGGGCATCCCAGAATTGTTGATGACAGTCAAATGCTTTGTGCTTTTATTATATAGATATGTTAATATGCTGCCTCAACGGTTGTATAATCTGTTGTAACAGCGGTTCCCAAACTTTTTTTTCTCACGTACCCCATGATTAGACTTTTCATTTATCCGTACCCCTTCTCGTAAAACCTTTCTCAAATATTTCTTTTTTCGTTCGTGAGTAGTGAGTGTTCTTATACTAGTTACCAAAGTTAGATGCAGTTCTCTTTAAAATTCCAGTTTGAAGCATTTAATTATTTTGGACCTCAACACAATTTTACAATAAAATCTGTCAAAACACTAAATACGATCTAAAGATTTCAAATTAAGTACTCACAAAGAAGGGATGAAGCTACACCCATTAATACACGTTAATGAATTTATGCTAATGCTGCTCTTTGGAGCACTATAATGATGCTAGAATAATTTTTAACAAAATTGTTCTACTTGGTAAATAAATCATATGATTTGTAATCTTCCAACTGGACGAAATATTTCTGCGTCAGGATTCGAACCACGGACCTGTTGGTTGAAGCTGCCAGTGCTCTGTCAAATTATCTATCCAAAACGAATCTGGAGGACCTAGTTCACCCATATAACCTTATTGATAATAGCATCTGGTCTGATGTCTTATTCAGCTCAACAAACAAAATCGCAGGTAATCGAACTACACGGAATGCTGGATATGTAATTAATTGGTAAATAAATTATATGAGTTGTAATTTCCCAGAAAGGCAATAAATGTCCAGGCCAGTATTCGAACCAAGGACCTCTTGGCTGAAACTGCCAATACTCTGCCAACTGAAATATCGCTGACGAATCTGGCGGATCTAATTCGCCCAAATAACATTATTTTTCTTAGCATCTCGTCTGATGATCGTAGAATGAGCTCAACAGCATAAATCGGACCCGGACATTTTTTGCCCAGTTGGAAAATTACAACTCATATGATTTATTTACAAATTAGAATAATTGTGTTAAAAATTAATCTAGTGTAATTACGTATCCAGAGTTTACTGGAGTTCCATTATCAGCCATTTTTTTCGTTGAGCTGATTCAGATATCAGACCAGATGCTATGATCAATAACATTATCCGGGTGAATTAGGTCCTCCAGATTTGTCCGGGATAGCTCAGTTGGCAGAGCATTGCGTATTCTGCCTGGAGAACCCTGGTTCGAATCCTGGCACGGACATATTTTGGCCAGTTGGAAAATTACAAGCCATAATATAATAATCACCTGCTTCCAAATATGTTTTAGCTTAAATCCATTCACCCATTGAAACGTCGAAACCAGAAGCCCCGATACGATTCCTGTTTTATATAGATATTTTCTAGAATAACTAGAAAGAAAAAAAACAATAAAATAAAAAAGGGAAAACATGCGAAATCTAAAGATATTGAGAATGGACGGAGATAATGGCAACAATTGATAAACCAATTACTAAGTTTATGCATTTTTCCTTTATTTTAATCGAATACCATACTTGATTTTTGCAAAAGTCTCTTTTTGTAAACATAAAGTTTAAAATTTTGATTTTAACTTTTATTTTTTGCGTTTTCCGCTATTACCAATGTAATTTTCACCTACCCAGAACTGGTTCCGCATGTACCCCCAGAGGTATGCCTATACCCCATGTTGAAAACTTCTGTATTAGCCGATTGTGTTTAAACATAATTAATCAACACTCGACTTGTTTTTTAGGCGCGATCAGGCTAAAAAGCAATCTTTTGAAAAGTATGCCTCTTTAAAATGCCTAAGATAATAACGATGCGCAGCAGATTTTAAAATTTAAGTAGTTTGCATCCTTGAAAATAAATAAATAAATAAATAAATAAATAAAACAGCATAAGAAATGTAGGATTACATCTCTCTCTCTCTCTCTGTTTAAATTTTAATGTTTTTTTTTCTAAAGCTTATTCTATATTCAAATACTTAAAATTTTACTAGATTGTTCAGAAAATTTTTATAGTTTCATTCATTCTAGACAGTGATAAATAACTGACTTGATTAAAAAAAAAAAAAAAAAAAAAAAAAAAAACCTTCATATATTATACACATCAGCTTAAAAAAAACGTAGAAAAAGTGACTTTACTAATATATTAAATTTGTTGGCTATAAACGCTTTGAAAATCTTAATTAAAGTGTTACAAAAAAAAAAAAAAAAAAAAAAAAAAGTGAAAAATTCATTACATTACTTACCACCAATAGACCGCTGGGTGTCACCACAGAAAAAGTAAATATCCTACTCATATCATGTTCCACAGGAAATATACTGTAAGTGACTAAGACTGCAAAAAACATGCAATCAATCTGAAATTTTCAAACATTTTAGCAAAATATTGCACTAGAATGTGAATTTTTGAAACAAATTTAATATATTCACGTAAAAATATAATGAGCATTTTCGTACAATTAGCGTTTTCAAAATTCCTTACACTTATTTTCTGTTAATTAAAATATATATATATATATCATTTTTCTGTTTTGTATTATTAAAAGCTAATCTAAATTAACAAATTGATCTTTTTAGGTGATTACATATTGATTTAAGAAGGAAATAATAATGCAAGATGAAAGCTTGATACGTTTTCTATCTTTGATCAAATAAAACATCTAGCTACTATGAATAATAGAAAATACTTAAACAATAACAATATTTCATTTTACTTTGCCTAAAGCCAGTAAATATCGTTTATAAAACTAATTCCTTTAAAAATGATTGCGAAACATTAAATCCCTTATCACAGAATTTTAATCACCAAAAGCCGTAACAATTTATTACATGTAAGATAATAACCAAGCAATAACAATTACTTATTTGTAATTCAAATTCAAGACATTGCCGTAAAATGTTGGAATTTATCAACAGATGCATCTTTGGAATTTAAATTGGAGAGGTTTGGAAAAGATACATCTATAAAGAATGCAAACTCCATCAAACATATACAGTTAAAGTAAACGCATCATATGTTATCAATAAAATAACAAATTATATGAAGTAAACAAGATAATTTTCAAATTATAATGCTATGTATACCTTGTTTGTCTTTCAATTCCAATTGGTATTTAGGAATGTATCCTGCAACAAAATAATACTTTTAATGTATATGTAGTATACAAATATATATACAGAGTGAATGATGTATTTTAAAAGTTAAAAAAAAAAAAATGGAACGCTGTAGAAATGTATTGTTTGCGGCCTTATGTTTGGGAAACCAGGGAATTTGATCCCACCAATTTACAAATTTAATTAACATTCTCACCAAAAGGTGGCGCTGCAGCATAGCAGTGATACTCCAAAACAAGAAATATCCGCTGTATCTAACGAATAAACCTTTTTCAATAGTGTATACTCTTTCAAAAGCACTCACTAACAGACTGCATAGCAAAATACCGAATAAAAAATGTGACGGATTCACTTTCTCTGCAGCTCTCGCATACCTGCAACGCCATCTTTTGGCGAAAATATTAACTAAATTTTCAAATTGGTGAGATAAAATTCCAAAGTTTCCCGAATATGAGGTCGCAAACGATACATTTGTATCGCGTTCCATTTTTTTTTCTATTGACTTTCAAATTTTATTAGTCATTTTGGGACACGCTGTATAAGGCTTTTATCGTTAATTAATAATTTATTAATTTTATTAATTTAATTTATAATTTATATCTTTCCAACTAATCTCTTAAATTTAAGAATTGCATAAATAACACACTGTATAAGGCTTTATCTTTAATTATAATTTACTAGCTGTTACCCGTGACTTCGTTCACGTAACATTAAAAAAAGAATAAATGCATTAATTTAGCAAGGCATTTCATTCGATAATTAAAAACATATATAGTTAACCAAATCTTTATCACATTTTATAGGAGACAATACTGTATTTCTTTGCTATAGGGGTCTTAACATAACTCAGTCTTAAAAAAGTGAAATTTTATGCCAAATAATATGTACAATCGCGAAACTGCAACCAATGAAAAAAGAAGGGCCCAGTAAAATCGTGAAAATTGACGAATCCCTCTTCGTAAAACGAAAAATAACACTGAGAGGATTTTTCTATACAACAGTGCATTTTAGGTGGTTTTTGGTGTGAAATTTGTATATGTATTCATTTCTAAATGGGCATTATTATAATGTTTATTTTATAGACATATGTTATATATTTCTTACTACATTATTATTTTATGTCTTGTTTATGTATATATTAAATAAAGTGCTTCTCGCTAAGTGGTCTAAATATTGAAGAAACTGATAAAAATATATAGAAAAATCTATATAATACGAACGTCAAATTCACCCAATAAAATATTTATAAAGCACAATGTAAACACATTGATAAGTTACGTTACTATCGAGGTGCAATAAATCAAAATACAGCATCAAAACATTAAAACTGTAAGATGTTAAAATTTCATGAGCTTTCGGCTAAACATTAGCCTTCCTCAGATGAACAACAAACAGTCGAGGAGACGCTGCTCCGAAATGGCGCGTTTTGGACAGGCTAGGAATGAGCGAAACCAAACAGACATGAAATGAAGGGGGTGACTGAAGTCCGGATGATACCATTACCAGCTGGGGTGGGTCAAGAGAAACCGAAAACCCCAGTGATATCTAGTATATTGTACCATAAACGAGGGATCTGATAAGATAATACATCATTACATGCATTATCACCTCTTTTCAAAATCTCTAGGGACTCTCTGATTATGCAACTATTATACTGTGAACCTCGTGAAATTATTTTAGCTTTACTGAAAAATACATCAATATCTTTGGCCTGATTTAATCTGGATAAAGCAGTGGATAATTTACCTTTTTTCATATCAGCTGTATGCTCTTTAATCCTTTCTTTTAATTTGCGAGTTGTCATGCCTATATATGAATATATTTTAGAACTGTCATCAACTTTAAAAGGAATAATATAAATGCCAGATTTATCTCGGTTATCAATAGGGTCGATCATTCTATGTACCAAATATTTAAGCTTGGTTGGGGGTTTAGCGATAAGAGTTACATTACATTTCTTTAATGCGTATTTAATCCGCTCAAACAGATGCGGGATTTAATCTATACTGTAGAATTTTGAAGATTGCATATCTTTTTTAACTATTGTAGCTTGTTTATTTCTGTACTCATAAATTAACTTATTAATAAATTTGTTTGAAAAACCATTTTCATTTGCAATCACTTTAATTTTGTTCAACTCCTCATTTAAATAACATTCTGAACTAACCTCAAACGCCCTTTTGATATAAAACCGATATGCTGCTGCTTTGTAATTAAACGGAACATTACTATTGTATGATATTGTGTTATTGGATCTGCAAGGTTTTCTATAAACTTTCCTATCAATGCTACGTGTTGAAATATTTTTAATAAGTTCTATATCTAAAAATGGTAATGAATTATTTTATTCAATTTCACAAGTAAATTGTATATTTCTATGTATACTGTTGGCATGCGCCAGAAAATCATTCAATGCAGAGATACCGTGATTCCATATGAGTAGTATGTCATCGACATATCTAACCCATAATGCAGGTTTAAAGGGGGATGTAGAAATTATACGTTTTTCCAGAGGTCGTAATTTTAATTCTGCCAGTAATCCATAGATAGGTGAACTCATAGGGGCTCCCTCAGATTGTTTATAATAACATCCGTTAAATAAGAAAACGTTGCTGTTAGTAATTAAGTTTATACTGGAAATCAGAGTATGTTTAATACTGTCATTATAAGCTGGGTTATTTATAATGCTATTTTCAATAATAGGTTTAACTTCCTGAACATCAATAGAAGGATACAGAGATTTAATATCAAAACTTGCTAGAATGCTGTTATCTTCCAGTTTAAAGCCTTTAATTATGCTAACTAAATCTGCAGTAGAATTGACTACATGCTCAGTGGGGGGTAGCATTGATTTAAGTAGTGGTACAAATGATTTCTCTATTGTGTAGGTTGGTGCTGTACATTTTGAAACAATAGGGCGGAGGGGGAAATCTTTCTTATGGTCTTTTAAACGCCCCTGTAATCGGGGGGTGACTGCAGTTTTATTAATAGCCAGTTTAATTTTAATGTCACTTGGCCATGTGCCATGTTTAATCAGTTCATGAGTTTTCCTATTAATATTGGTATTAGGATCCTTGTTCAATTTTTCACAATTCATATCAGTAATGCATTGCTCCATTTTAGTGATATAATCCTGAGTAATCATAACTGCTAACTTATTTGATTTATCTGTTTGTATAATGGTAATGTCTGACCTATTTTTAGATTGTTTAATAATATTAGTATGTTTATCTTGTTTATGGGTCTTTTCCTTTAAGTACCTCTTGACATTATTGTATAACATGCACCTAATTTCATCTTTATTATTATTGTCCATTTTATTAACAATCAATTCACGATCTGTAATTATATTCATTACATTTGGTCGTTTTTCAAACATATGTTTAGGTCCCAAACTTAAAGTATTATGTAGTCGTTTATCCAAGTCAATATTGGTAAGATTGATATACTGTACTGGCTTTTGCTGTGGTATTTTATAATGCATATTATCTTTAAGTTTATTGAACTTCCGATATATAATTTCATCCTTCCTTACTCGCTGGTTAGTACAGTAGATGTCTACTATGCGTAGAAAAACATCAAAATCTGTTTGCTCCAAAGATTTTGTTAAGCTAATGTACAGATACAACACTTTTTCTGAAAGTTGATCAATCAATTAAAATTTACTTCTTATGATCGACTTTAAGGCTAAAAAATCCAATTTAAATGCAACTGTAGGAATGATTATCAATCTTATCAATATTGACTTGGATAAACGACTACATAATACTTTAAGTTTGGGACCTAAACATATGTTTGAAAAACGACCAAATGTAATGAATATAATTACAGATTGTGAATTGATTGTTAATAAAATGGACAATAATAATAAAGATGAAATTAGGTGCATGTTATACAATAATGTCAAGAGGTACTTAAAGGAAAAGACCCATAAACAAGATAAACATACTAATATTATTAAACAATCTAAAAATAGGTCAGACATTACCATTATACAAACAGATAAATCAAATAAGTTAGCAGTTATGTTTACTCAGGATTATATCACTAAAATGGAGCAATGCATTACTGATATGAATTGTGAAAAATTGAACAACGATCCTAATACCAATATTAATAGGAAAACTCATGAACTGATTAAACATGGCACATGGCCAAGTGACATTAAAATTAAACTGGCTATTAATAAAACTGCAGTCACCCCCCGATTACAGGGGCGTTTAAAAGACCATAAGACAGATTTCCCCCTCCGCCCTATTGTTTCAAAATGTACAGCACCAACCTACACAATAGAGAAATCATTTGTACCACTACTTAAATCAATGCTACCCCCCACTGAGCATGTAATCAATTCTACTGCAGATTTAGTTAGCATAATTAAAGGCTTTAAACTGGAAGATAACAGCATTCTAGCAAGTTTTGATATTAAATCTCTGTATCCTTCTATTGATGTTCAGGAAGTTAAACCTATTATTGAAAATAACATTATAAATAACCCAGCTTATAATGACAGTATTAAACATACTCTGATTTCCAGTATAAATTTAATTACTAACAGCAACGTTTTCTTATTTAACGGATGTTATTATAAACAATCTGAGGGAGCCCCTATGGGTTCACCTATCTCTGGATTACTGGCAGAATTAAAATTACGACCTCTGGAAAAACGTATAATTTCTACATCCCCCTTTAAACCTGCATTATGGGTTAGATATGTCGATGACATACTACTCATATGGAATCACGGTATCTCTGCATTGAATGATTTTCTGGCGCATGCCAACAGTATAGATAGAAATATACAATTTACTTGTGAAATTGAAGAAAATAATTCATTACCATTTTTAGATATAGAACTTATTAAAAATATTTCAACACGTAGCATTGATAGGAAAGTTTATAGAAAACCTTGCAGATCCAATAACACAATATCATACAATAGTAATGTTCCGTTTAATTACAAAGCAGCAGCATATCGGTTTTATATCAAAAGGGCGTTTGAGGTTAGTTCAGAATGTTATTTAAATGAGGAGTTGAACAAAATTAAAGTGATTGCATATGAAAATGGTTTTTCAAACAAATTTATTAATAAGTTAATTTATGAGTACAGAAATAAACAAGCTACAATAGTTAAAAAAGATATGCAATCTTCAAAATTCTACAGTATAGATTATATCCCGCATCTGTTTGAGCGGATTAAATACGCATTAAAGAAATATAATGTAACTCTTATCGCTAAACCCCCAACCAAGCTTAAATATTTGGTACATAGAATGATCGACCCTATTGATAACCGAGATAAATCTGGCATTTATATTATTCCTTTTAAAGTTGATGACAGTTCTAAAATATATTCATATATAGGCATGACAACTCGCAAATTAAAAGAAAGGATTAAAGAGCATACAGCTGATATGAAAAAAGGTAAATTATCCACTGCTTTATCCAGATTAAATCAGGCCAAAGATATTGATGTATTTTTCAGTAAAGCTAAAATAATTTCACGAGGTTCACAGTATAATAGTTGCATAATCAGAGAGTCCCTAGAGATTTTGAAAAGAGGTGATAATGCATGTAATGATGTATTATCTTATCAGATCCCTCGTTTATGGTACAATATACTAGATATCACTGGGGTTTTCGGTTTCTCTTGACCCACCCCAGCTGGTAATGGTATCATCCGGACTTCAGTCACCCCTTTCATTTAATGTCTGTTTGGTTTCGCCCATTCCTAGCCTGTCCAAAACGCGCCATTTCGGAGCAGCGTCTCCTCGACTGTTTGTTGTTCATCTGAGGAAGGCTAATGTTTAGCCGAAAGCTCATGAAATTTTAACATCTTACAGTTTTAATGTTTTGAAGCTGTATTTTGATTTATTGCACCTCGATAGTAACGTAACTTATCAATGTGTTTACATTGTGCTTTATAAATTGAAGAAACTGCTTGTAGATTTTATACATTGATAGATATTTCATAAAGATATAACAATCTAATGCGATTCTAAAATGTAAATAAAGGTTGCTAGAAAGTACTTTAAATTCTGCCCAATTTAACCTCGATATTTTTTCTATCGCGTCAAGGACACTAACCAAATAACTACCGACAACACCAATCTGATGATCTAAATTTACATATTTTTGTTAGTATATATAGGATTATTTTAATTTATTTCGTGCGCTTGAAATTTTTCTAGGGTTAAGTGTCGAATAAATGTACTTTCTTGTTATTTTATTTTGCCATTTCTATTTATTCTATTTTCCATTCATTCCAACTACGGATTTTGATTTAATTTATATATTCATTTCAAAGAATATTGTTTAAATTTATTATTAGGATTAGGATAGGATACGATTAGCGTTAGTATTAAGATTATAAACTGGACAACAATGGTATGATTAATTCAGGATTAAAGGATGAACCAGGATGTCTATTTACATCATGAAGTAACAAGAAATTTAGAAAATTATCGTCTGATATTTTTTAATATGTTTTATAGTCATAGTTGGCATCAAAGGTGAGCGAGGAAATGATCATCTAAAATACCATTAAGTTTTTACCACGCAGAAACAAATCTGGTTACAATAATGTATTTAATTTTGCGCCAAATTTCACTTGATAAAAAAAGCAAATTAGCTATGGACCCGATTACAGATCCCTAACCTTCTTTTTCTCGGAAATTTTCTACCTATATGTGAAAACCTTTTCTACTATATACAACGCGCTTTCACGTTTTTAATATTATGAATTGACACGATCGGCTTGTTCAAGTTTACATAATTCGTCTGGAAGAAAAGTTTCATTACTTTTTGATTTCTTCTTTGCTTTTGCATTACGCGAATTTGTCGGTAAAATGGATTTTCTTTTCGATAACATTGTTTTCGTTTAAGTTTTTAAAAATATTGTAATTTTACTTAAACATTGCTTTAAAATCTATGCCATTTTTCTCAACCTACAAGACTTTAGATAAATCTATTATGAAATAGAACTTTAAAAAAAAGCTATATTTAAAAATGACAACAAAGTTTTTACTATTTTAAAGCTAAAAGAAATGTAATATTAAATCCAGTTTGAAACGACCATTTACAAATGTGTTTTGATTGTGGGAAAATGATAGAGGAAAAATGCTATTACTTCGACGCAATCATATTAAATCTTTAGCTTTTATATAAAAATGCAACTTTCTTTTAAAAAACAAAGTTATTTTTATTAAGATTTTCTGATTTTCTATACGGATATTTTTGCGGTCCTTTTTATTGACATTTGCCGTCCAATATCTTTGCAAAAGTTTTTTTTTTTTAATTAAAAATATGGTACCTTTATGTTAGCCGTGTGCAGACGATAAACCGCCAAGTAATATTCCTTATCACCATCATTCGTATTGAATTCGTATTAAAATATAAATCTTTCACTCATTTCATTTAAAACACAGAACTTTAATATACAACACGTACATTTAAAATAATTCATTTCATGTGAAATAGAAAAAGAACAAAAATAGAGATATTAATCACAAATAATTTGATAACCCAAGATCATTTTATTTCCACATCAAAGCAAATCTGTTTTATTTTCGATATATGATATCATATTCGCTTGCTTTCCATACTTACTCGTATTTATGCACCTTGTATTATTATCAAATATTTAAAAACTCAAGTTTTATTTCTAATATGACGTCATTTCATATTCTGTTTCTTAAATAATTAATTTCATTTTCATTTTTCACGTGGAAATTATTCATTTGAAAATAAATTGTTGAGTAAAAATTACTATTCCAGGTTTTGATTTAGTTTTCGCAACGATGAAGTATTAGTAACGGTATAGTAAATTTAACCTTTTTAAAATATTATACGAAAAAAAGTCCATTTATTCTCTATGAAAATAATGAAATTTTGAAATATTAAGAAAAATATTTGAATAAAATAAACAAAAACCAGCCTATGTTAATTTACGGGCCATAATCAACCTATATGCAAAGATACATGATCATTAAATGCTCCATTTTGACGCTGGCTTCAGCCTAACATTTGCACACAATCGGATTTATAATATTATTAGGATATTCTTCCAACTAATCTCTTAAATTTAAGAATTCTATAAATAACACACTGTATAAGACTTTATTTTAAATTATAATTTATATCCTTCGAACTAATCTCTTAAATTTAAGAATTGCATAAATAACATACTGTATAAGGCTTTATCTTTAATTATAATTTATATCCTTCCAACTAATCTCTTAAATTTAAGAAATGGATAAATAATTGTTGAAAGATGTTCTTGTCTCATCATATTTCAAATATAGCAATACATTTTTCTTTTATGTGGATATATTACTTTATGTGCACATGGATTATTTTATGTGTCTACTTTATCGGTTTCTGCTAAGGGAAAGTTCTACTTCTTTGGAGTAAAATCCACATGATTTTACGGATACAGAAAAAAGAGATTCACCTTCGAACTTTTTGCATTATATTTATTGACATTTCACTTATGCATTTTAATTTTTGTGTGTAAAATAATAATAATAATAATAATAATAATAATAATAATAATACGCCTTGTAGGACGGAGAATACTTGCATGTGCGTGCCGTAAACTACCAATCGGGCGACAGTTTTTCTCTGGTCGCAAACATCTGAAACAAATTTGGTCCACCAAATTATCAAAAAGCACTAAATAATTAAGCAATAAAAATTTTAATTTTAATTTTAATGCCTGAGGAAGACCACTCGGCTGAGGGCGAACCCAGCCGTTGAGCGTTTAATGTCTTCCCCGGCTAGCTCCCCGGCACGCAGGGATTAAACGTGGCAATACAAGCTTCGCCAATGGCTGGTCCTGCCGGGCAAAGCCCCACGCGACAGGTGGCAGGAACTAAAGACATAAAAAAAAAAAAAAATTCAGGGTCTGTCGCTGGAACCAGCGTTCCTACGCGACAAGGAGCGACAGACAGGGTGAACGAGGTCCACAGGTGCGCCTGCACCAGTTGTACAGTCCGCTAATTTAGTAAAAGGGTGCAGTTCTTAGATAAGACTGTACCAATTGTACAGTTCGTAAATGACGGCACTTGAGATGTGGAGGTGCCAGTGTGAGATTCCCACGCGACAAGGAGCGCCACACAATTGCGCTGGAACCCTCACACTGGATGGAGGCTGGATGCACTTCATGTTAGAGGTGACGATACGTTACTTGCTGACCAAACTTGCGGTTCCCGATAAGAATAAATTAATTAATGGGGACTCAGCCCCTGCTAGGAAGAGAACAATACTTGCGGATGAGAGAAACTATTAAGCTGCAAAATAGCTAAATGGAGAAAGCTAAGCAGATAAAAAATGACGGAATGATTACGTTAATGTCTAAAATAAGCGAGTTATTATTATTAATTTATGGAGAAAGAAAACTGATTTGAATGATTAGGTTATGTTAGATAGGTGTGTTAGTAATTTGTAAATTTCTGAAAGTTTATGAGTTAAGATGGGACGCGTAATTATGTTCAGCAGCCAAGAAGGAGGTGGGTTAGAAGGAGCAGGCCTAAGATGCCAAGCAACAGTCAGTGGGCAGGAGAAGTAATAATGCATGGGGGTACCACTATCGCCACACTCGCACACATCGGTTCGTGAAATTTTATATTTGAAGAGGTAATTTTTAAACGGGCCATGCCCGGATAAGAAGGCACTTGTATAAGGAGTGAGGTTAAGTAGCTCTCTGGAAACTTTTGGAATTAGGTTGTAAGTGTGTCTACCTTTTGTGGAGGTGTCCCAGTAGATTTGCCAGTTGGGGAGTATTTTAGATTTGAGTTTTCTGCGAATAGAAGATGGGGGTACCGGAAGAGAGAAGTCTATTGATTGGCGTTTGGTGGCTTCTTTTGCAAGGCTGTCCGCCAGCTCATTGCCTGCGATACCAATGTGTGCAGTGACGTGGCCAAGGATAACTTTTTTGTACAGTTGGTGAAGTTTGATTTTAATTGCCAGTATGAGAGGGTGTTTTGTCCGTAGGGCAAAAATTGCTTGAAGTCCAGACAGACTATCAGTGAAAATTTTAAAATTTTCCTGCGTGGGGGAGGTAGCAATCCATTCCAAAGCCTTCAGAATTGCAAACAGTTCAGCTTGATATACTGAGTTATCGTCTCCAATTCTGGAGGCCCACTCATAGGTCGGCACTCCAATTACCATGGCGCAGAAGGCTGCGGCCACGCCAGTTTCGGTGCGCGACCCATCAGTGTAGATGGTTGGATGCTGCGAGGGTCTGTGACTGTTCTTGGCGATGCATACCTGTAATTGTGATGTCTCCTCCGCGAGGTGCAGGTGCCAACTTGGAACTTGTCTCTGTATTATTGTTTTTGGGAAGTGTAGCGTAGTAGTTGGTTCATGTTCTAGGTGTTGGATTCTGTTTTTCTGGTGCTCGTATTCTAGTGATATTAGGATTGGAGGGATCCCCGTTAGTATTGTGAGTGCGTCCGTTGAGATTGTCCTATACCCTCTCACCATTTGCAGCAAGAACATCCTTTGGATCGAAACCAACTTTTCCTTGACTGCCTTGGTGAGATTTCCTCCCCAGACGCCCACACAGTAAAAGAGGATCCGTTCTATGATTGCGTGGTACCAGATTTTTAACATTGCAGGTTTAATTCCCCAAGACTTAGAAGTTAATCTGCGTGCATTGTGTTGATACTTAGCTAGTTTTGTCTTGAGGGTGTTGATGTGTTCCGTCCAGCTCCTGTGTTCGTCTATGACGATTCCTAGTAATTTAAGGTGTGTGACATGTGAAACGCTTTTCCCATAAATTCTCATTATGGGTTTGCGCTTAAGCTTCTTGGGTTTTGAGAATGTTAGGGATTGTGTTTTGTCTGTAGAGAGCTGGAGGTGGAGACGTTCCAGGAGTTGACAAAAGACCGGGAGAGCTCGAGCTGCCGAGTTTTCCAGGTCCAAACGCCTACGGCCCGAGAATACAAAACTGAAGTCGTCTGCAAATGCATATAGAATGAAGCCTAATCTTTCTAGTTCTAAAAGGATGACATTTGCAATAATTAGCCAGAGAACTGGCCCAAGGCAAGACCCCTGTGGTCATCCTTTCTGTATATTGTGGGATGAGGAGTCTGCTCCCCAATTTATTAAAATGCTTCTATCGCTGAGGTAGGAGGCGATGATTCCAGCTATGTTGCTCGGGCAATGAATATCAATTAGTTGAAGTAAGATGCCACTCCACGTTATCAAAAGCACCTTTGATATCAAGGGAGACGAGTGAGGTATAGTTGCCTTCCTCTATACTTTGTGTGCATGTGGAAAGAATGTCAAATAGGGCCTTGTCACAAGACCGACCCTCTCTGAACCCATACTGTCTGTGATGGAGTAGGTTGTTGCTCTCCAGAAAATGAACCAATCGAGTGACTATTAGTTTCTCTAGGAGTTTACCTAGAGTCGGGAGCAAGCAAATTGGACGGTAAGATGTGGGTTCAGAGGCATCCTTTCCCTGTTTAAGGAAGTATACCACTTCACCCTGTCTCAAAGAGTGCGGGAAGTAGTTGTGCTGTAAGCACATATTGGCCCAACTGGTGAATACCCCGGGAATAATTTTGTGTGTTAGTTTTAGAATTTTGAAATCTACGCAGTCTGGGCCGGGGGCTTTCTTATCGTTTAATGTTCTTAGCGCATGTGCTATTTCTGATTTGGAAAAAGGTTTGTCTGGTGGTGAGTCAAAATGAAGATCTGAGTTATCTACATTTGGATATTGTGAAGGGCCGAAAAGGGTTGTTGTGAGGTGCTCCATATTATGCTGTCTGGAAGATCTGTTTGGCGGCAGTTCGAGCTTGATTTCATCAGGCGTGAAAAACTTGCCTGTGAAGAATTTTTGAGCTGTGCCGAAAGGGTCTGTTTGGTTGCTACAGAATTTCCTCCATGCCGTGTTCCTTGCATCTAATACACTGCGTTTAAATTTAGCCGAAATATGTCTGTAATTGGCACTGAGGGTGCGATAGTATTCTGTGTCGTGATCAGTGTTTCTAAGATTTCGAAGTTTCTTCCTTAGTGCCGTGAGATGATTACGTTTAGTTTTTAGTTCGGAGGTCCAAAATGAGAAGATTGGTGTTCTCCGAGTGTTCTTTAGTCTAAAGGACGCGCGCGCTGCATTTTGCATTGTTTCAATTAATTTTGTTGTGAATACATTGTGTTGTGTTTTGTTTGTTACGTCCCTTAGAAGGCTGGTGAGGAGTGATTTCTGTGATTTGATTATGTTGTTGAACTTTTTGAAGTTGCCTCGGGTTGTGTTAAATCTTCTCTGTGTTGTATAGAGTGGTGAAATTTCAAAGCCGAATTCTATGTATTTGTGGTCCGAGGCAGAGTGAACATCTGATACATGCCAGTTCCGAATCTGTTGGAGTGCTTTTGTGTTCGCCAGGGTATGATCTGGAAAACCCTGGGCGATGACATCTCCTCGAGAATTTGTTTTGGCAAAAGTGTGTGTGGAATTGGCTATGTTAGCAATGGAGAGTTTATGGACTGTCAGATGTTCGATGAGGGAATCCCCGCAGAGGCTTTCATGATCATAGCCCCATAAGGTGGAGCTAGCATTAAAGTCACATCCGCAGATAAAGAATTGCCTCTGTGTGATAAGGTGGCTCCACTCCTCGAGGGAATCCTCAAAATTTGTTTTTGGTGCTGCGTAGGTTGAGCCAATGATTAGTTGACATTCCTTTGCAGTGATTGTGGCAAATGCACAATGTGTGCCTGTGTAGAGATGTGCGTATTGCAGTGCTGTGTTTGAGATCACTAGATGTGCACTATTGGCTTTTGACTGGAAGATGGCCCAGGAAGATGGCAAACTCCCAATAGTGCCGTCCGGCCCGCAGTATGCATCCTGTAGCAGGGCTAAATCTATTTTATTTTCAATTATATGTGCCTTAAGGGCTTCATTTGCTGCTCTGCAGTGGTTTAAATTAATCTGAAGAATTTTGAGGTGGCCGAAAGGGGGGTTCCTCCTGTGTCTTGGAGGAGGCTGGAGAAGACATTAAACTAGTAATTTAAGCTATATAAAACTAAATAGATTACTAAAAGGATAATTTAAGTGTACTTACAATTGGCTGTGAATACCCGTCTTACCAGTGGCTGCGGGAACCGCCCTGCTGGTCAGGTGGAGGTCTAAAATAGTTTGTCATCCTTTGTTCTCGGTAGTATGGGTGGTGAAAGGGGGACCAGTAGTTATACCAGTCCTCTTGGTGTGGTGTAGGTAGTGGGAGCATGCCGTCTTGTGTACTGCTGACGGTGTCTGGGTGGCGTTGGCCTCTATGTCTTGAATATGTTGGGGCTCTTTCTGGTTGTGTTGACTGTTGGTGTTGTGGCGACGGGCGTTGTTGTGATGTGGTGGTTGGTGGTCTGTACGTGTGGTTGAATTCCTCGTCCAGCCGTCTTCTGGTTTCTCGATATAGTTTTCTATATGTGCTGCAGAGCGGGTCGGATGCCTGGTGATGTGTGTTGAAGTCTGTGTCTTCTTGTTCATTATGAAATTTGCAGTTAACGCAGCGTGGTGACTTTTTGCAGTTAGGGTCTGTGTGTTCTTGGCCACAATTGACGCAGGAAGGCACTTCACGCTGGCAGTGTCTTTCCACGTGCGTGAGTGCCTGGCATTTACGGCATCTTGGAACTGTAGTGTGTGGGCGTAGGATGTGTGTGGATAGTCCAATTGTGAGACCACCATCCTCTATTATTGAGTGTCCGAGTGCCTTGGGCATCAGAAGGATGAAGTCAGATTTTTCTTCGGCCCTGCGGTTTGGAAGTGTTTTGAGGATGGTGATTTCATGTGCGTTAACTTCATAATGTGTGGTGATTGATGTCTTGAGTTGTTCTTCTGTTGTGTGGGATGGGACTTGCAGGAGGATCATCTTTTGTTGTGGGAATGCTTTTGGGACAGCGCTGAGTTTCTTGTTAAGGGCTTGGTGGTGGTGAATGTCGTGCTTGAGTATGTTTAGGTCGTTTGCTGATTTGCATATGATTTCTATTTGGTTTCTTCTTCGGGTGATCTGCTGTGGTTAAATAGGTGCTGCATATTTGTTTTGTTGTAGGGTCTTGTCTATGTCGGTGCTTGTGATGGTGTCAACTCCCTTGATGATGAGTGTGTTCCTCTCTGTGTGATTTGATAGTTTATTTCTTCTTACTTGTTGTGTGACTGCTTGGCTGTAGGTGCTGTTTGTGTCGTTGCTGGAGTGTGTGGCTTGTGCTGCGTCAGTTGTGGATGTTACTGTGGGTAGGGGTGTTTTTGCAAGTGCTTGCTGTACTGCTTCGGCGATATCTGTTTTGTTGGGGATCTATTGTAGGAGTTGTTGATAGTGATTTCTGTGTTCGTGCATATGTTCCTCCAAGCAATTGACCCGTTCTGATAGTATTAGGTTTCTGTTGATGAGGTCCTTCATTTCATTATGCCTGGCTTGGTCAAGTTCAGCAATTTGTTGGAGTGCGGTGCGTATTGTCTTGATTGGCTGTTTCCCAGGATTAATATTTTCGTCCAGTTTTTCTTCCATCTTTTTGAGGATAGCTTTTACTCTTTTTGTGTTAACTTCAATTCTAGTAATCGATTCTCGGTTGCAGGTGGCATCATTGGATGCCAGTGAGCAGATGCTCGTTGAGCGTTGCATCGGCGTGGCTGGAATAAGAAAGCCTTCTTCCTTTGCAGTTTCTTCCTTGGTGTTAACCATGCTATTTAGGAAGCTACGAAGAGGTTCCGGGAGATAGCGGGGCTTACAAAAAATTATGCTAAAAACAAATGGAATTAACTAATACTTAATAAAAAAGAACTAACAAACCCTTGGGCTCAGGCAACACTCCTCCTGTCCAAAATGTCTCCAGAGGCTTGCAGCATGTTTCTAATGAGAGAAGGTGATTGAAGAGAATTTTGGGTGTTTGCCATGCACTGCTAATGCGAAAGATGGGGTCACGGGAAGCCGAAAAGGCAACACTGAAAGGGTGAGAAAGAAAGGAGGGGGAGGGAAACAAGGGCCAGCACCAGTGAGGCCCATGCCCGTAGAGAGACCGCTCGAAAGGAGTTGAGAAGGGGAAGAGGTACTTGGGATGTGTTCCATTTAAGAAAATTCAAAATTTGGAAAAAGTGTGAAAATATGGCATTATTGTGTCACTAAAAAATGAAAAATGATGAAAAATATTGCTAAGTTTTGCAAAACGACTAAGAAACAGAATTTGTACTGGGAAAAAAAAAGAGTTAAAAAAATAAACAAAAATTTAAAAAAAAAAATATGAAAAAAAGATTAAGTCAAAAAATTGTTGAAAATAAGTTAAAGTCTTCATGGGTGAAAATAAGTTAAGTTCCAAATTATGTTGAAAATACTTAATGTTTTGGGGCAGAACGGTCATCAGAAATTTGAGGTGCAAATAGGTTAAAATTTTTATGGGTGTAAATAAAGTTGAGTCCAAAATATGTCAAAAATTTGTTAGAGTTTATTTGAGTTATGTGTTCGAAATTGATTTCTAGTGAAAAAATGACTAAGTTATTTTTTGTCGAAAATAGGTTAGTCTGAAATGTGTGATGAAGATGTTATATGTTTTATTTGAGTTAGGAGTTCGAAACTAATTTTTTGTGAAAAAATGACAAAGTTATTTTTTGTTGAAAATATGTTAAAGTCCGATTTGTGTGAAGAAAATGTTAGTTTTATTTGAGTTAGGTGTTCGAAATTAATTTTTAGTGAAAAATGACAAAGTTATTTTTTGTCGAAAATAGGTTAGTCTGAAATGTGTGATGAAAATGTTATACGTTTTATTTGAGTTAGGAGTTCGAAACTAATTTTTGTGAAAAAATGACAAAGTTATTTTTTGTTGAAAATATGTTAAAGTCCGATTTGTGTGGTGAAAATGTTAGTTTTAATTGAGTTAGGTGTTCGAAATTGATTTTTAGTGAGAAAACGACTAAGTAATTTTTTGTCGAAAATAGGTTAGAGTCTGAAATGTGTGATGAGTGAAGTTTTATTTGAGTTAGGTGTTCGAAATTGATTTTTAGTGAAAAATGACAAAGTTATTTTTTGTTGAAAATAAGTTATAGTGTCCGAATTGTGTGATGTTGAAAATCTTGTTCTGATGTGTTGACTTGTGTGATGTTGAAAATCTGTTGAAGAAGTTTTATTTCAGTTAGGTGTTCGAAATAAATTTTTTGTGAAAAAATGACAAAGTTATTTTTTGTCGAAAATAGGTTAGTCTGAAGTGTGGGATGAAAATGTTATATGTTTTATTTGAGTTAGGTGTTCGAAACTAATTTTTGTGAAAAATGACAGTTTTTTTTTTGTCGGAAATAGGTTAGAGTCTGGAGTTAGGTGTTCGAAATTAATTTTCATAGACGAATTTGGCACGCCTAAAGACACGTTAAAGACTTTGACATAAAACAACTGACTTGAAATTTTTTAAAAATGAAGTAGAAAGAGAATGCTTTTGTGAGGTGATAGAAAACATGATAAAAGATAATAAAAAACGAATTGTAACTTAAATATCCAGAACACAGCCATATTTTTGAGGTGATAAAAAGGTAAACATTAGAAATTTAAATTGTGATAAAAACTAAAAAAAACATAGAATCGTTTTAAAAATGTTGGTGTATATTGCAAAAAATACATATAATGTGAAAACCAGTTTGCAAGTTAATTGTATGTGCGGATGTTGAGAAAATTTAGAAAGTTTTAAAAAGTGCAAAAAACGCGAAAGACGTGAAAAATTAAAAATATGAATAGAATAATTTAGGGGAGGGAAGTGATTAAGTAATGTTTAAATAGAAAGAAAACCACTTAATGAGAATTTTGTATGAGTAGTTTAATTATTATCAGTGTTTGAAGTATGAAAGTTGATGTTCCGTTGTACGACGCACCCATCGAGGTCGGCGGCAGGGACGGCTAGAAGTCCCCGATCCCCGATGGATGACAATCGCCGTACTTGAAAAAAAAGTTTGAATTTTAAGAAAATAATTGGAGAGATGAATTTAATTATGGGTGACGAGAAAGAAAATTTTTAATTTTTGAAAAAAATTGTGAAAATATGGCAAAGTTCTACTAAAGAAATTTTTTAAAAAAGAAGAAAAAAGAGGCTAAGACATATAATTGTGCAGCAAAACTAATAAAATACAAGAAATATAAAATGTTTAAAAATTTCCTCAAAAAAGATTAGAGTCCGGTTCATGAGAATGACAAAGAAAAATAACTTTAAATGTTGTGGAAAATGACTAAGTTTTACTAAAAAACTGAAAAAATGTTAAAATACAAGTTACTTAAAATGGGTTCTAAAAAGGTAGAAATATTCTATGTCCAAAGTCAATGAAAAACTCTAAGTATTGGAATTAAAGTGGAAAGTTGGGAACATTGAAAAAAGTTAAAGTACCTTCATTAGATAATTTAAATTAATTAGTAATTACTTAATTCAATCAAGCGGACCTCTACTTTGGTCTTGGCCAACATCGTCGGCCATTGTTCCAGCTCCAACTGAAGTTACTGCAGACTTAAACTTAACATTTGGCCTCTCTAACCCGTGATGCCAAGAAGGCAGACCCCAAGGATGACTGTACGAAAAAGTAAGTACAGTGCAACCTCGATTATCCGAGCTAATTGGGACCGCTAGTACCTCGGATATCGGAAATCTCGGTTAATAGAAATTGTGCATAAAAACTAACCGTGCTCGCGAATTTAACATCTCTTAAAATAAAATACAGTAAAACGTCTTTTGAATAATAAAAATAAACATTTATAAAGTTATGTTTCACAGCTCAACAAATTTAAAAAGGAAATCAACTAAAAATAGTAAATTTTAAAAAGCAAATTGAAAATTTTTTAACTATTCTAAATAAAGTCCAGATTTTCTATCAGTGGCTGTCCGATCACGCCAATTTTTGAGCAGCAGAAGGTCTATCGGCGCAACATCGCTTCTTTGCTCCAAATATTTTAGGGCAGTTGTTAGTGCTTGAACACCTTCAGTATGACTTATAATCCTTGAATCCTCAAAGTCCTGGTCCTCATTGTCAGCATCATTAATGTCCAATAGGAATTAACGGCTTGTATTATTTCTTCATCATTAAGGATTTGAAAACTTGGATGTTGGTTTTCAACGTCCAGCCATTCGGAAATGTCCTCTTCCAAAACTTCTTCACACCTTTTAATGCGATTAATAATCTCTCCGTCTGGTGGTGGGTTTACCCTTTGCTGGGAATCAACCTCTCTTCTCTTTTGAGTAATTATGTAGCCTGTAGCATGGACAGTGAACTAAAATGTGTGGTATTTTTCAAGGCTCATTCACAAAAAAAAAAAAAAAAAAAAAAAAAAATCAGACTTTGTTATCGGCTTGGTTAACAGAAACCTCGATTAATCGAAGCTCGGTTAATCGAGGTTCTACTGTATATATATCTTAATATATATCCCCAGAGCCCCAATAGATGCAATTTTGAGAGGTACCAAGTGGGCAAGAAAAAAATAAAAAACTTTAATAAATGGCAAAATAATTAAAATAGAATCTTAAGTTTAACATGAGCGGATAGAAAAAAATTATTTGAACAATATTAAAACTTAGAAAACAAAGTTACATTATAATTAAGCAAATTAGAGGCAGAAAAGAAAAGATACAATTAAAATGCATGGCAAACAGAATAAGTACAGTAATGAGCAATTTTAATAATTGCTCATAAAACAATTACTAAATGGGCTAGAAACATGCTGCTTACCAAAAACAATAGCTGAGACATTCATGAACTGGATTCCAGCAAGTGCGCCCGGCCCTCAGGTCTTTGAAGGGCGCTTAGCCTTGCATTTACGGGAGCCCCTGCAACACAAAACCTCTCCACTCGCGTCGAACCAAAAATCCCAATCAATAAAAAATTATACTTTTCGCTGGTATAAGCTCCATAAAAAACTATTACCTTTCTTTTTTACCAAAATGAAAGAAATTGGTCGAATTGAAATTGGCTCGAGAAAACTGGCCGCCCAGTTTGGAAAACATGGTTTCCAGAAAAAAAAGTTAAAAATTTTATTATAGTGTTACGTTCAACGATCAAAAGAGCTTCTAAGTATCTTGGAACATCTATTTAAAAAAAAAAGCTGTCGGTAGATTATAAAATTACTATAATTAAACAATTTTAGTATACAAACTCGGTTTCTAAATTCAGTAATACGGAAATAATAAGACTCCATCTAAATAGGACGTAATCACCATGGTAACATAGAATCATTACCTATCATAGGATATCATTGAATTAATTACGTATGGTAGGATTTAAATAGAATGAAAAAAACTTTTAAGTCTGAGAAGCTGAAGAAATCTTTTTAAGTTTTCATTCGATTTTCTTAAAATTTGAAATAACTCGACAAAATTCTGAACGATTGTATATATTAAATTTCAAACCATTCAGTCGGGTAGTTTTTCCACTGTTATATGCGGCAGACGGACAGACGGAAACACGGACGAACCAGACGACGACTATAGGTGCTACGTATTTATATAATTATGAACACACCTAAAAAAATCAATAATTTTCACCGAAATAAGTTAAACCTTCTTTTAACGCGATTTTTATTTTTTGCGCGAATTTTTTTTAAGATGTTCCCTGAATTAAAATTTTGATTAATGAGCAAAAGACGAAATGGGCTATCTTTTATTTTTCTAGACAAGGATATCCACATGAGGGTATTAAAAACTATAAAAAGCAATGTATATATATATATATATATATATAATTCGCTATATTTCAGTAAATGACATATTCGTTAAATTTCTGTAAGCCTTCGCATTTGTGATTTGGACAGCTTGCTATTAAATTTATTAACGTAGAAGTAATTTTCCCACAACACTAAAAAAAATCGAGCCCGAAAGCGTTAAACTAAATAAATTTATTCATACGATATTTCATATAACTACACGTTTCTGTTTCAAGTTACGGAATAAATTTTATTTTTAGTGCTCTCGGGCGGTGTAAAACTATAACAAAAGTTGTACTACTTTCACAAAAATAAAATTCTTCTACTTTAGAAAATCCAATTATCGTACTTTTAATACATTTCGAAAGAAATTTTCTTTATACCAAAACAAATTTAAAGGGGAAATATTTGAACCTGAATTGTTAAAAGATTTCATATATTGGATAATTTAAGAAGAATAATCACCAAGTAATAAAATTTAAAATATTCATATACCGCATCATATGTTCAGAGGGATCATCCAGTTTAATTTCTGAAATGAAGTATGGCCTTTTTTAACCCCTTCAGGGTCGCTTAATATTTGAAAAAAACATCAAAAAAGTACCTATGTTTTTTATTACAGAAATTGAATAATTATAAGGTTTCTAAATAAAATATGCAATTAGTTTTTTAAGGCAAAAAAAAAAAAAACAATGTGTTATAGAACAAATTCACATTTGTAGAAAAGCCATCATGCGAGAATTCTGCGTCTTAACACCTTAAGTGCCCCCCCCCCCCCCCCCCCGATAAGTGTAGGCTACTTTTTTTATATAATTCAGATTATCTTATTTCCACCCCTTTTTTGAAGTAGAAATAATCACCACAGTTTACGGTTGATAAAATGATGCGAAAATAAAGCCAATTACACTATTAAAAAAAAAAACTGATGGGAGTCAAACAGTCTGAATTTAAAAAAAGTAGTCTACACTGCCCGTGAAAATAAAGGGCGCGAGAATTAAGGGGTTAAATTTTTCTAGTTTCAGAAGTTTTTTCCAGCAATTAAATCTTGAGCCCGGAAATATGACGGGCTCGAGAAATAATGAACGACACCTCAGCGCTTGATATTGACGGAAGCCAGAATTAAGGGGTTAAAAAAATAAAATTTACGTCAATCCAGGGTTCCTACATTTCGTGGAATTAACCTTCCGTAACAAATCAGTATTTTCTTATAGAAAAATTCGGATCAATGAATCGCGCGAAACTTCGTCATTTAAAATGAGTTTTCTATAAGAAAATACTGGTTACATGAATTTTCTGGCCTGGAAATTCCCTTACCTGTAGGAACCTTGTAATCGAAATATTTTTACAATTTTCTAACATTACTTAATAATTCTTCGAACTGCCTATTTTTACAGACATTATTTTAATTTTTCAACATATAGATAGGCATTGTACATTTTTCGAAAGTCTTAAAAACATCTCTAAAATCACATAAAACGAGTCCACACGTTAAAAGTTTCACAAAAGTAAAATATTTTCAATTGTTGTCCCAGGCATCTTCAATGACTGATGTTATGGCTTTTTCTGCTCTGTCAATCCGATTTGTTTGAAACTCCCATTCTGTATTTTCCTAACAACATCTGGCAGTACCAGATGGCGCCAGTTGTTGTTAGGAAAAGACAGAACAAATCGGATTCATAGAGCAGAAAGCCATAACATCAGTATTGAAGATGCCTAGGACAAAAGATGAAAATATTTTACTTTTATGAAACTTTTAACGTGTGGACTCGTTTTATGTGATTTTAGAGATGTTTTTAAAACTTTCGAAAAATGTACAATGCCTATCTATATATTGAAAAATTAAAATAATGTCTGTAAAAATAGGTAGTTCGAAGAATTATTAAGTTAGAAAATGACATTATGAAAGATCATAGATTAAATACATTTCTTACATTTGTTGTTACTTGCGGACCCGCTCGCGTAAAAATTAATTTGTAACAGCATTTGCTTTTTTTTTTATTGTTTAAAAATTCTGAGAAAAAGATATCTTTACATTATAATAAAAGTTTTTGGTAAGTATATTTTTAAACTATCTTTAAAATTTTTATGTAAAAGTTACATAAATTATATGCTTTAATAAAGGAACCAGTGGTATAAAATTTTTCGAAAATGACGTCAGTTGGATGTAAATGCAGTTAACTGTTTGTTTTATGAATACAAATGTACAGTTTTGCTTTTGCAAAAAGATATCACGTTAATGTCAGGGCATCCTATGAGATTAAGTTCCTAAAAATTGTATTTTATGGCACAGTGCTAAAATGTATTACTGGGTTGCGCAGAAAATTTGTTTTCGTTTGGGAAAGTTTACCTGAAAATAATATCACTTAATTATTAGACATTAATTCGACATCTGATGTCTAATCATTGACGGGCAAAATTTTCCGGTACAAATTGGTTTTCCCAAACAGAAGGAACTTTCCGAAAAAACTAATAGATTGGGGAACCAACTCTTAAAAATTCAGATACATTTTGGCAGTGAGAAAGTCGCGGATGTTAAACTTGCTCACAGGAGTCTTTAAAGGTTTGGCATCAGGAAACTGATTAAACTGTTCTCTTATAATTAACGAGCAGAATTTTCCAGTACTGATTAATTTTCCCAAACAGCTAGAATTTTATGAACAACCGAATACATTATACAAATCCTCCAAATTATAATTGACAAAACTACTTTCACTTGTAATATATATATGAAAATTAAATACAGTAAAACGTCTAAATAACGGACACCTCGGGAGCGCAGAAATTGTCCGCTATTGGGAAAACCTCAGAGATTCACAAAATCGCTATGAAA
The DNA here is from genome assembly GCA_963931845.1 of Maratus michaelseni. Taxonomy (NCBI): domain Eukaryota; kingdom Metazoa; phylum Arthropoda; class Arachnida; order Araneae; family Salticidae; genus Maratus; species Maratus michaelseni. Next base: position 108,769,916 of record OZ007598.1, on the reverse strand, counting down.
AGCTTAATGTTTCATTATTTGGCTTTTATATGTCCTAGGACTCCTATTATATGATTAATAAAAAATTAAAATTATTTTTTAAGCAATAAAACTGAAATGAAATTGTACGTACAAGGACGTGAGTTTCAAAACTCGCCTTATCCAAAATTTAAAAATTCATGTTTTCTCTATCAATCTATTCTATTGGTAAATCTTCACTAAAAAAACACTACAATCCACAGAAAAACTAGTTTTAGCATGTATTTCTGGCGTTCTAAAATCTTGGTTTACAATGAAAACTAATGGAAGCAGTGAGAGGTTTTACACGATTTCCTCGAATTTGATTTTTTGGATAAGGCGAGTTTTGAAACTCACGTCCTCATACATTTTACCATTATTTATTACATTCTTACGAAAAAAATCTGTTACAAAAGTTTGCTTTTGCTTGCAATTACATGTAATTTGTTTTTCTATGTGAAGTTTTAATTCTTTCAGTAGTTTTAATCCTTCTAAATCATCTTTTTTTACAAAAAGAAAAAAAATGTGTAACTGCACGCTGTATTTTTCCGGTTCTTGGAAATTCTCGATATTGCAGGAAACATCCCCTAGTTTCAGTATCTAATTCATATCACTAATAGAGTCAGCTTTTGTCGAAGATTCTGAAGGAATATAATAGCCTACATCAACTGATTCTTCTTCAGTAAGTCATCATCAATGTTGATGAACATTTCAACAGTTTCTTCACTCATGATACATTTCATTAATTCACTTATTGCGCTTAATTCTTGCTTTCTATCGGAAATAAGTGTTTCATTTTCTTTTAATATAAAGCCTGCTTTCTGAAATATTATCGTACGCTTTCCGGATATATGTCTTTTCACAACTGAAGAAATCCAAATACAAGAGCATCGGGAACATCAACTAATTTTAGGCAGTTCTCAAGTGTATTCATAGAATCTAACTTTGAAAGAATGTGGCTTAATAAAAGCTTTCTGTACCAGGCATTACAATTGTGTACAACACCTTGATCAAGGGGCTGGTATACGAAGTTGTGTTTTGAGAGGAAAACACAGTTTTAAGATTGCCCAGTTTCAAATGTTTTAGATGAGAAGTTGCACTGTCCAAAAACAAGAGAACTTTTCTTTATTTTTTTATTCTATTATCAAAGGAAGTTAACTATTTAATCACTAAAGATCTGGTCATCCATGCTTTTTTATTCGCTTTCCACATAACACAAATTTATTAAATTGGATGTTCTTTGAGAAACACGTGGGTTTCAGAGATTTTTCAATTATAAAAAGGATTTTAAATTCTCCTAATACATTGCTACATAATAAAATTGAGATTCGCTCTTTTGACATTTCTTCACCGATGCAGTCATCTTTTTAAAGCACAGAGTCTTATTCGAAATAATTCTGAAAAAGAGTCCGGTTTCATCGGCATTAAAAATGTTTCTATCCTCATAACCTAGACAAATTGATTGCAGCCGATCATGCCAATCCTCCACTTTTTTAAGAACTACACATTTTCTTCCACATATTGTTTTGAAAGAGTTGTTGTGCCGATACCAGAACTTTTCCAGACATCCACTCAAAGCTTTAAAATCATGTAATCTGAGTTCTTTGGCGACTTTTAAAACCTTTTCCTGAATCAAAGGTCTGCTGGTAGGAATTTTTTGGAAAGAAGTTAAGTAAACCAATACAGAATTAATAGAATGTATTTCAAGACAACCAGTATACCTCAATTTCACATTTTTGGTGTTCTCGTTAGAGTTGGTAATCCACAAATTCCTTATTTCTCGTTATTTCGTATAATCTCTCCCACTTGTGTTTTACCTATTTTAAAACGTTCAGCAAGTATCCGTAAACTTCATTTTTGTTTTTCAAATTCATTTCAAATTTTTCTTTTAATATTAATTGCTTTCGTTTTGAGGTCATTCTCGAAACATTAATCACAAACAAGACACTAAATTCAGAGTACGTAGAACTCAATGTATTCAGAAAACGATAATAATGGTATTAATATATTTTGAAATTTTGAATAATGTTGTAAATTAAGTCTGAAGAATCAAGCGGAAATCGATACAAAATACATTGCGAAATTGGGGGATTCCTAGGCCACTGGGGATTTTCCTCAGACCACCCCCTACATTTATCTGTGGTCACAAAACTCGTGACACATTGCCGTAGCTCTAATTGTCGTGATAAATTTAGAGGCTTTTTACTTTTTCTCCGTTTTTCTATTCCGTTAAAAAATCATTTTTCATCCTTTATTTCCAAAACTACTATCCGCTATTCGGAATGTCCGCTATTCAGAATGTCCGCTATTCAGAGGTTAAACATATAAAAATTTAGATTTTGGGAGTGGGGATTGGAAAACTGTCCGTTAAATAGAGGTGTCCGCTATTCGGGAGTGTCTGTTATGGAGGTTTTACTGTATTCTATACTTTATTTTCTTCATGGTGCCACAGTTTAAATTATTTTCACTCGTGGATGTTTTCCAATTTTAAACAAAAAGAAGAAAACATCACGAAAATTGTTATAAAATAATTCAAAGATAAATATTTCAAAAACATCACAAATCCTTTCAAAATCATTTCCTTATCCCATCTGGTTCATATAATTTTTAAATATTTTTCGTATTATAAATAAATTGATTATCTGATAAGGTATTATGTAGCTATATTGAGAAATATATACTTGCAGTAATATTCACTGAGGTAAAACTGACGTCAAAAGTAAACTTTTAAATAACTTATGAAAATTTTCAATCTTGTAATAAATGATTTTTTTTTCTCTAATATTACTTAAAAGAAAACATTGATTAGAAAATATAACGTCATTTTTCAATTTATTTTATAAAAATTATTTTATAAAATTTGTATATAAAATTGTATAAAAGTGTATAAAATTGTATATAAATTTTTTTTATATTAAAATGTTATTTATTTTATTTTGTTTTGTTTTGTCTTTAGAAGAATGCAAAGTTTGTGATAAAATGAACTGCTTAAAAATTACGTAAAATCAATAACTTAAAAAAACTGTATGCAGTTAGCTATAAAGAACATATAGTATATCTCAGCATAATGGTCAGCAGTATGGGAGAGGGAATGCTGCTTTATCAAGGTTAAATAATAGAGAGAATCAACATCCTATTTAGAGAAGCTAAATTGATTTATTGTTCCAGTTTTTATTTTCAACTTTTTGTGAGGGAAACTATTGAAATTTATTTAAGAAGCTCGAAAGCAAGTAATGATGCGTTGTCATTTAATATTCCGAAGATTTAGGTTGAGTGGTTGAATAATAGTGGGATGCGGGCTGTAGATGAATCTAAGAGCGGTGTTAAAATTAAAAGTATAGAGGGCGTTGTACCTTCTTTCACACAGTGACTGTTCAGACTCTCTGTTTTTTAATTAATTTAATCTCTCGTTTTTTATGTACATTGTATTTGTGGTTTGTATATATTCTGATGACGATTTGATGAACAAATCGAAAATGTAAATTTTAAATTTTAACATCTTTAAGGTTTCTTTGATGTCTTTTAAGCAAAATAAAAAGTGTTTTAGTGTATATTTAAAAGTTAATTCTAATGGACGTATTTTGACTCTCCACTTTATTTGAAATATAATAACATTTGAATTGTATCTCAGCATGTTTTAATAAACAACTTAAATTTTCGTGTAACTTTTTTTTTCTGTGATATTTTGAATATATTTTAAAATTCTTAAAAGCATTCAAAAGTAATTATTTTTATAAGCATGTAAAATATTGTCTTTTGTTTTATGGATATTGTACACAATAATTGCAGGATTATAATAAACTTTTTTTTTAGTTCCGTTCTTAAAAAGTAACAAGAACAAAAAATCATGCGTCAAGCACAGATTATGTAACACTTTCCAACGCTTCCAAAGTAATTTTACAAATCATTACCGTTTAATAAGCTGTAAGATAACATCTAAGTAAACAATTTGGAAAACGCATAACATATTTAAAAACGTAATTTTAGGAATTTCCAACATATACAATATTCGGAAAACTAACCGAATGCTTTTATTCGGCCCTGTATATGATCTATAGATTTGTATATATACTACATTGGATGCTAAATTTTAGATTAGTTAGGAAACGCATAGCACAGTTTAAAATTCTCCTTCTGGAGTTTCTGTCAATAAACGGAAATGTGTTCGCAAACTTTTGTGCTGCCCGGTGTATGATCTACAAAATTTATACACAGCAAGTAATAGACAAAAAATGAGTTAAATTTAAAATCGCGTTCAGCAACTTAAAACGCACTTCCAGGAATTATTGTTAACAGATAGTAGAAAATTCTTTTTCAATTGAGTGTAAATGAACGATGACTGCTATATACACAATATTCCGTAGTAAGCCTCTTGTAATGCACTTTAGTGATATATATAAATTTCTATGCGTTTAAAATAGTGAAACATTATGTAATTAAACCGCAAACGATTTTTCTCCTTAGACGTAATGTAACGAAATTCTTTTGACTGTCTCTGTAAAGTAACTATAAGTGCTATGCACACCCTATTCCATATTAAGCTTCTTGTAATGCACCTTCGTGATATATATCAATTACAATGTGTTTGAAATTGTGTAGCATCATTAAAATAAACCGCAAATGATTTTTCCCCTTAGACCGTACTGTAACGGAATTATTTTGAGTGTCCCTGTAAAAAAACTATAAGAGCTACGCACTTCAGTTGAAATAGGGAACATGGTATAGATAACGATAATAACTTTTAAAATTGCAAGGCAATCGGAACATATTTACGGGAGCAAGAGCACGGACAGACGGCCCGACAAACCGAAGTCATAAACACTTTTCAACTAGGTTGGAAAGTGTTAAAAAATGAAACCATTAAAAGACCACTCCTGTTTCTGTCTGTCCGTTTGTCTGAGCCCTTTTTCTCGTAAACAATGGGACGTGAAAAGTTCAAACTTGGGAAAGTTATAAAGCCTATTTACCCACATATTTTCAGATTATAACCCTTAACAAATATGTTTAGAAAAAATGTAGGGACCAATTAGGTTGTATAACGTGTGAAAGATCTCGTAATGCTGAACTCAAAAAAATATTTATTTTAATTTTAGGTTGTTATATATTTTCAGAGATATCGTCGAAAATGCACTGTAAAAATATGTACCTCCCACCCCTCTATTGCCGAATCTACTGAAACTAACATTATGAAAAAAAAACTAGTCTTTGGGGGCCACCGTAATACTTACCCATCATGGATATGCATAATGTAAAATATTAAAATAAAAAATGTGTAAACTACTTATAAAATGCATTGCAATTCGAATAAAATCGTGGCTTGATGACGTCCTAAACTTTAAAAACTCGATTACTGAATTGCTTAAAAGAAACATCCTTATAACTCCAAAAACAATAATCCTATTAACTAGCGGTTTATTGCATCTGATTAAGAGTCTCATTTCCAATTAAAATATATCTTTGAATTGAAATTTGGATGAAATACAGGGTCATGAAAAATCAAAGAGTGTGGCAATAGGATTCCAAATATTTCGGCAACTCATTATCCGATCGACTTCATGCTTTATGCAAAATTTATATTTTTTTATTGTCTTTTATATTCACTCCTTAAAATAAACAATTTCGAAAATTTGTATATACCTTTCATCAGAACGAATATTTCGAGAGTCGGAAAAAAATAGTTCCGGATAATCGAGGTTACTGAAATTCAATAAACCTCTTCCCATTATTACATACTAAGTACATACCAAATTTCAAGTCTCTATCTCAATTTGTTCGGGAGATGTTCGGGGCGTTTACAGACACACAGACGGACGGCAAAATTGGTTTTCTAAAAATATGTTTTTCGGAATCTCCAGTGTCTGAAACGTGTAAATCCGACAAAAAATCGATTTTCAAAACGATTACAAGACTTACCCTATACTACGTATCATGGGTAAGTAATAAGGATAGTAGAAGTTTATTTAAACCTTGCAGGAAAACCATTGCGATTTTCCACGGTAACACAGTTTTTGAGAAAAACGCATTTTTCCGTTACACACAAACTTTAGTTTGCAGGCATTCAGCGGGGGAGTTGATGGGCGCTCGATGTATCTATCGGCACAGAATCATCAAAGGATATTTGATAATGATTTTCGAAAAGAAATGTCGGTAATTTGCCGAGATATTAATTAAGTTACTTGAAAAAAATTCTTTTATATATCGTGTAGGCTGTAGGGTAGAGTTCGAAAGATCTCGTAACATAGAACTCAAAAATATATTTGTTTAAATTTTAGCTATTATATTTTCAGAGATATCGTCGAAAGTACTGGGAAAATATGCTCCCCTCCCCCCTCCCCCCCCCCTGTTTCCGAATATACAGAAAATAAAATTATGAAAAAATTAAGAGTAGTAGGAGTTTATTAATTAATAAATTAAATGTACGGAACCATTTGAGCGCGAGTAATAATCGCACTTGACCGATTTATTTGTATATTTGATACAAGCGCATTCCGAAACAAAGCGCACTATATAGTACATCAGTCTAAATATATTCAAAATATTTCCTTATGATACTAAGGTATTGCGAAAGTTCGTAAAAGTGCTTCGAAGCAACATGATCATAATAAGCACTTTATTTCTATAAGCATGTCAAGTACTTTTTTTTATTATTCTTTTCAGTGTATTGTGAAAGCTTATATATAATATTTTGCAACTTTTTCGAAAAGAAAATGCGTGATATATCAAACAACAGTCTACATTTTCCAATGTTATTACTTTCCGTAGACATACAGTGCAAGGGGGGTATTGTAGTCATGATAAAAAAAAAGCGGATTATGGAAATATTGGTATATTTTTGCATTTTCAGGTTCACTGAATCAGTTTTCGTTAGTTGTTACAATTTTCTACCTGCTTTCTTGTAACTTACATTTCTGTATGTATGTGGCAATCAGATCTTGTTACTCATTTTTCACACACATCCTGTTGAAATAGAGCTTTGAAATTTGGAATATATGTGTATTCTTGAGGGCAATACATGAACTGGACATTGACTTTTTAAACATTTGATCACTAAAGGGGGGCAACATCGGCCCATAACTTCCAATTTCTCCATAGAAATAACGTTACGTTACGATTATTTAATAGTAATTGAAAAAAAAATAGCTCCATTGTTGGCACATTTATTCATTTTAATGTCATTGTTTCCCGCATCATTATCACGTCAGCATTGAGCAAAGCACACATTTGTGCTTTATAATATAAGTTTACTTTTTTTGCGAATTTTTATGAGAGTATGTTTACTTTAAAAAAAAAAAAAACATTTAATTTATTGTATTAAAATTCCCTCACGTTTGCAGGTCCGCAGAACACACTTTTAGTGGTTTTTACTTTTTGTTATATACAGGGTTAGCCTAAATGATTCATGATCAAACTGATCAAACTGATCAAACATGACCAGATACATGCACTCATCAAGTTTAAAAGCCCGCCTCCTGGATCGCGTGCAGGCTAGATGGCAGGCCTGTGGCGGCACTGTACAAGATGGCGGCTATGCAGGAGAACAGTTTCAGGCCGCCATGATCGGGCTATGATCCATTTCCATGATCGGGCCTACTACTGTTACAATCAGTCTTGATGGGGGCCGCGCTTCCGCCTGTTCTACTAGTACAGGTGATAATTAGGTAAAATTTCTTTACAAGCAAGTAAAATAATTTTTATTTGTTTTCCGACAATTATAATAAAGGAAGAACACTGTAAATTCTTGTTTTGTACATAATGCATTCATTGCAGTACTTTCTGGAAAAACAAAACCATGATATATTATAGTGAACAACAGTTTCTTTCTTTCTTTTCATTTTTTTTCTTTTGAAAGACATTATTAAAGTATTCAAAAATACTTGAAAGAGAAAATGAGAATAGCATTTTGTAGGAACCAACAGTTTCTTGCTTTCTTTCTTTTCTTTTCTTCTTCTACTTTGTTTTTTTTTCTTTTTTTGTACACATTTCCTTTTATCATAATATATTATTAAAGTATTTAAAAATACTTGAAAGAATTATGATCATGAGAAACATTTAATCTTTATAACCATATAAAGATGTCATTTTGTTATCTGGCTATTGCAACAAAAGAAGATTAAGATTTTATATTTATATAAATTCCTTCCCGAAATTTCGGGAACAAAGTCAATGATGTAAAAAACAGAACTCTTCTTTTTTACTATGATTTTTTTTTTTTTTTTTTTTTTTTTTTTGCATGTTTAGACATAAAAATATTTGAAAGCAATATGATCAGATAAACAAACCTCATTTTAAAAGCATACAGTATTCTTATTTTGTTTTCTGGTTATTTTAATGGAAGACGAACTCAGTAAAGTTTTACTTTATAAATAATTCCTTTGAGTCCTTTCCAAGACTAAACGCTTTACAGAGACTTATTCTCTTTCTCTTATAGTTAGGAAAATATCGTTCACAAAATGTTTTTAAGAAGAAATACTGCTCAGAAATGTCATTTTTTTCAGTCAATGTTTATCAGTGGAAGAAAAATGTTTGTATTTTTATCAGTAAACAGTTACACGAAATCCCATTAACCTACATATATATATATATATATATTTAAATTTCCGGAATCTAAAAAGAAGTTTCATGCTACAATTTCTAAGTAAATGTAGGGAAGTTTAATTTAGTTCGTGATTCCTTGTATTACTACTTCATGCTACATTTAATAAACAAAAGATATATTGCATTTTCTGTTTTTTTTAAAGGATTTTAGTTTACAGGTTTTAAAAATCTATTGTACCATGCAATATTATCAGAAAAATACTCAATAACAGATACCTCAATAACTATATCTTATATAACTATATAGACGAACATAGAGCTCGAAACCGCAGGTTATTTGTCGATAGTCCCGAGCCCGACCCTTTCTGCATTTCGAGGTGTTTAATTTGTTCTTTTTTCCTTTTAAATTTGTCCGGTTTCAATTTTAAGATTTTTTTTCCGTTCCTCCAAGCTTTCACAAGTGTTTCGGTGTATAAGGGACCATCACGCGAAACTCCGCGCTCCGGGAATTCTGCGGCGGTTCAGTGCCAGTAAAAGAACTCTCATGCTCACATAAACTTTTTCAATATTTTAGTAATAAAGCAAACAAAATAATAAATACACACAAACATGTGTATACACAACCTGTTGGACACACATTCTCTAATGTAAAAAGTGTTTAATTAATTGTTAACACTTTCCAACATAGTTGAAAAGTGTTTATGAATTTGGTTTTTCAATCTGCCGTCTATCCATTTCTCCATGCTCTAACTTTCGCAAATATAATCGGATTACCATGTAATTTTTAAAAGGTATGTTATATATATTCTATTATATTTAATATAGGATATTCGGTATTGAAAATGAAGTGTGTTGTAGCATTTATATTTCGTTTACGGGGGCACACAAAAAAATTCCGTTATATTAAGTTCTATGACGAAAAATCGTTTCCAGTACATTTTATTGATTTTACCTTACTTCAAACATAATGAGATTCATATGAATCACTGACGTGGACTACAGAATGCTTTCTCAGGAGTATAGAATAAGTAGCATTTATAGGTCATTTATAGGAATACACAAAAGAACACCAATACATTATGATCTATGGGTAAAAATCGTTGCGATTAAAAATGGTTACTGCTCAACATTTTACGCGATCTTCACTTCCCTAGCATATTTTCTGGCGAATTTCGTAAGTTCATCATCCTTATAACATTTCTCAGCTTTTAACAATTTTCGACTTTTTAAGCCCTTTAACATTTCTCGAATATCCTGTTCGTTTCGTTAGCATATTTCAGCATTTCTGGAATACCCTTTTTGTCTGTATTTGAATCTGTACCGTCAACTGTGTCAGGATTCTTCCTTTTTTGGCCGTATTTTTTTTTCAGAATACTTATGCATATTTTGATAGCTATTTCTATTATTTGAAGCCAACACACGTTGTTTAATTATTCCTGTAAGAGAGAAAAAAATGTGCAAGGAAAGACTTGAGTGATTTTAACCCTTAGGCCGATATGAACGCGCACAATGCTTCCATCTGTGTCTACACCCTAAAGCAACGGTCGCGCTGCACGCGTCTACATGAATTTTTCAGTGTTTTGAATGTTACGAACGTTTTTACCACGTTCGACAGTTGTTGTTTCTTTCATCAATAGATGGCAGAACAAGATGACATTCGAATACAATTTCTTCCAATGAGAAGCAGAGTTTTAAGAGATTATTTTGAGAATACATGCACTATAACATGGCGTCAGCTGTGATTTTTCGAAAGAAATTGCGGTCGGCATTCCGCACGTACGCGCTGTTTACCTACACCTGTTGGCAAGCCACAGGCACCATTACGGTAAGATTCGGCAGTGTTAACGTTCGTTTTTGAGTATTTAAAATGGCTCCGCCGATTGAGAATCCCGCAGCTTGTGAAATAAATTGGTGATTCGTTTTCTTAGTGCTAAAGACGTGAAAAGGGCTGTAATTCATCGTCACATTAGTGAAGTTTACAGACAATATATTATGACCGTCGGAATGGTAAGTAGATGGGTTAGAGCTTTTAAAGACGGCCGCACGAATGTTCATGATGAGGAACGAAGTGGGCGAGCTTCAGTCATTACTGGAGATTTGGTGCAGAAAGTTGACGAATGAGTGAAACAGAAAATTAGATTTCATCATTATCGATGATGAGGTCAACACAACGGTGTTGCAGTAGGTGTCAAATCAGGCGGCATACTTCTATGGAGAGGGGATTCAAAAACTTGTTTTACGATACGATAAATGCCTTAATATTGACGGAAATTATGTAGAAAAATAGATTGAGCTGCAGGCTTTCATATAAAATAAAATTAGTACGAAAATCATACTTGTTTCTTTTTTTTATTTCAAAACGGTACTTACTTTAAAAATACTTAAAACTTAATAACTACTTAATAAAAAAAAACTTATTTTTAATCGCCAAATATGGTGATATTTCGCAAAGTGTCGCTAAGCATGGCGAGAATTTGACGCTACCGGATACAAACATATAGCTATGATGCGTATGATTACAACAATGTAAGATAATAATTTGCGAGAAATCACGTTCACTAAAACTGAAAAATTAATGCTTTATTTTTTGTATTTTGTAATCTGCTGCCTTGTTTCAAAATGTTAGCCACCCTAGAATTTCAAACTGCTATATCTCAGCCATTGTTTTAAGATAGAAGCAAAACAAAAAATGCTGCGGAATCCTTGCATCAAGGCCTAACACTAAATAAATTTGAATTTCTATTTTTTTGTATATTTATTTTAGTTTTAAAACTTTTATTGGCCGCCATTTTGAAACAAGAGGGGAACAAAGTTGGCCAACAAGCTCGGTCAAGATATTGGTTAGCCTAATACACACATTTAGTTACATGCAAATAGGCTTATAAATATGAGTGCTATCGTATGACATAGATAAGATATATAAGTACAGGGGGATTATAAAAAAACTATCCCGACATTTGGGCCCCTAACTATGATACCATTCACAGAAACTGAATGAAATTTTGGCAAAAGGTATTTTGAGGTATGCGCTCAAGAATGATATGGAAAACAACAGTGTCACTCAAACAGTTACGGTTACAGTGAGAAAATTTCGAAAAAATCAAATGGCAACACCCAGTTTTTTGTATTAGAATGTTATCTCCATTGTGAAAAACCCTAGCGTTGGAACGGCAACTGTAGCATGAAAATCACCGGAACTAGGCAAGGGAAAAGTAAAAAGGACTTTGCCGTGCACCAGAGCATTAATTTTCGTTTCATTTACGTCACAAGTCACACCGTTTCTTTGGCTGATATCCCAGCCTGATTAGTTCTCCACAAAACGAGAAGAAGAAACCAAGAAACGCAAATTTCGGGTTTTACGTAAGACACAGCCATGACTGACGTCGTCACGCTAGGTAAAAGAAAAGGCACTGCGAAATGCGAGCGCGTATGTTCCTTTCTGCCATTCCGAACAAGATGCCGCTTTCAGGGAAAGAACGTGGGGAAATCGTAAAGATTTATTACCTGAATGGACAAAACACCGCAGAGGCATTGCGTGTTTACCGTAGAAACCATGGATTACGGCAAGGCCCGTGCACTGTCAAAGCTGTACGGGAGTTGATTCATAAACTTGAAGAAACTGGTTGCACATGCGATCGACCTCGGTCTGGACGACCTTCTGTTCCTGTGGAAGCTGTTGCAGAAGTCCATCAGACGATAAACCCAGTTCGTCCCACAACTGCACGTGGTGTTTCACGTGTTCTGGATCTGCCGAATTCAACTGTACGCAAGATTCTGGGCTCTGTTCTAAACATGTTTCCGTATCGATTCCAGTGTGTCCAGATGTTGGAAGCGGGAGACTATCAATTACGGCTGGATTTTGCAAATCAATTCCTTATCCGGTGCGATGAAGATAGCAGCTGGCCTTTACGCATTCTGTGGACAGATGAGGCGCATTTCTCGTTAACTGGTAACGTGAATTCGAAACATTGTGTGCACTGGCAGAGAATAATCCACATGATGTGCATGCACGTCCATTATACGAGGAAAAAGTGACTGTGTGGTGTGGTATAACGACTACGTTCATCCTCGGCCCTTACTTTTTTGAAGAGGTTACTGCCGGTGATCTGCAAACGTGTACAGTAACGAGTGCTCGCTATCTGGACATGTTAACTCATTACGCGATTCCCGCATTGCAACGGCAAAATGCTCTATCTGAAGTTGTGTGGATGCAAGATGGCGCTCCTCCACATGTCGGGTATTCAGTAAAACGTGTCTTAACTCAACAGTTTGGCGACAGAGTTATCTCCCGTCATTTCCCATTTCCGTGGCCACCAAGGTCTCCTGATCTGACACCAAGGGATTTCTGGCTGTGGGGATACCTGAAATCCAAAGTGTATCAGTTTCGACCTCAAACTACATCTGATTTGAAAGATGTCATCAGAACTGCGATTCAAGAGATTCCTATTGTCATGATACGTGCTTTAGTGCTATCCACCATCAGGCGCATGCAAAGTGTCATCGTGTGTGAAGGAGGTCATGTGGAAAATTTGTGAAACACAATAAAATGCTTTATTTTATGCTACTTGCATGTCCTTAATAGAAAAAAAAACAACTGTTATTCCAAATGCCACCAGTACACATCATTGGTGTTGATGATGATGATGATGCTTTTCCTGATGATGACGAAGTTTATTGAAAAAAATCCACTGTCTCAACTTTTAAAATATTTTACGCTAAAAATCTGACAATTTCAAATAATTTTTAAACTCTTATTAATTGTGACTTTACTGCTGAGTATGATTTTTGAGTATGACTTTTCTGCAAATTAAGCTGGGCTGTTTTGTCAAATATGTAATTTTTTTTAAAAAATAAACTTGCCAAGCAGGGCTTGCAGGGGCTAAAGCCATATGGTAGGCCTCCCTGCTTGGTTGAATCTGAAATCTGTCCTTATTGGTTGTCCTCACTTTTAGCCAATCTACCGCCGGTGATTTTCATGCTACAGTTGCCGTTCCAACGCTATTTAGGGTTTTTCACAATGGAGATAACATTCCAATACAAAAAACTGGGTGTTGCCATTTGATTTTTTCGAAATTTTCTCACTGTAACCGTAATTGTTTGAGTGACACTGTTGTTTTCCATATCATTCTCAAGCGCATACCTCAAAATAACTTTTGCCAAAATTTCATTCAGTTTCTGTGCAAGGTATGATATAGTTAGGGGCCCAAATGTCGGGAATTTTTTTTTATAATCACCCTGTATATATATAGTAGTTTCCACTTATATTCCGTAATCCAGGTAGCCCGGGTTGGATCCGCGAGTATTAATAAAAATAATCTTCTTAGGTTTGATGAATCGTAAATCTTCGTTACTTATAAAATAAAAGAAAGACAATACTTAGCTAAATTTAAAAAAAGGTAAAAAAGATGAGGATAATGTGAAAACAGTTTTTTGTTTTGTGAAATAAAAAAACTGCTACAGAAGAAAATTTTCTCATCTATAAGAATAACTAAAGCTTATCCATGTATGCACAAAAAAAATATGGGCAAAAAATACGTTTTTATTGATTTAATCTTTTCCATGTGCTTAAAATTACAAAAAAAGATATCGTAAAAAAATATTTAATTTTATATTAAAATTTAAACAATGTATATTTCTGTTTAATAATTAAAAAAAATCTATATATAATCTTTTTAATTTTAAAAGATATTAGAATTTTGTTAAATTATTCTTTAATAAAAAAGTTTAGTTATCTTAAAATTTCACTTAACCCATTTAAAAAAGTGAATATATCATTTAATGTCTTTCGAGCTCTATGATGTATTTCATCGTTTAGGTACATTAATTTCTCCATGAATTCCTTGTGCCCACGTCCATCAATTCGTGAATGGCTCGAGAAATTCCTGAAACGAACTCAGTATTGGATAAAGCAAGGAGTGAACGAAAAAGAGAATCAGAGGAAAACGTAGACGATTATCGCTTTGACGTGTTTCGTGCAACCAATGGTGCATGATTAGAGGTTTGTTAATTGATGAAAAAACCTTCAATATATACTACCTAATATTGTACTACTTTTCATACATGTAATCTGTTCATTTGTGCTTGTAATAAAAGCTTGAAATTATAAAGATTCTTTTGGACACCCTGTATAATATTTATTACAACAATAGCAGATAAACAAATGAAAATTTGGTATTTCTCTATTATCCCTTCGACTACTTCCCATTAAAAAAAAAAATTATCGCCAAATTATAGGATTTAACGCTCAAAATGCATGATCATGGAGACACATTCATTCACTTGACGTCAAATGCATTACACATGCTTGTTATCTCATGAAGTGATTATTAATTCGACGTATAATGTATTTTTAATGATATTTTACTGATTTATTAGTTTTTTCCTTAGCTAAAATAAAAATTACGTCTTCGACACCATGATATCAAAAGAAAAAAGCATTTAAAAAATGTTGTGATGTGTAGTTACGTATAGTAGATCAAATCGAGGCTACGTTAGCCTCGGATCAAATTCAACTGACGTCACAAATATTTATCCAACAGTCGAGAGGGATAATTAAGAAAAATAATGTAAATAAATAAATATCCAAGATTATTTTTCTTTTTTTGTTTTCATTACTAGATTGTTAATTTTATTCTTTAATGTTACTGATAAATGATATTTTAGTGAATGGGGCTTTTCCAAATTTCTTTTTTTTTTTTTTTTTTATATTGCAATGGCAACATTCTTCCGCTTGTTTATTGGGCGCTACACTTTAGAGAGTAATTTGGCGAAAGTTTTTTTTTTTTTTTTTTAATGGAAAGTAGTCGACAGGATAATGGAGAAGTACCGAAAATTGTTATAATTGTATGATTAAGTACATTTCAAATTCTTTTAAGAATTAAGCATTGCATTCATTCATGTTTCTTAAGATTTCTTTTGTTTCTATGTTCATTATATGCTTTTATAAAATAATAACATAATTCGCTGTTTTTTAGTTTCTTTTTTTTATTTTTATTTTTATTTTATTCTTTTAAAATAATTCCTTTTCTAAAAGACTATCAATGATATAATTTAGATTCAGCAATTACATGCAAAACCAAGTAAAAACAAATCTGTACTTTAATTTAAAATATAATTATGCTTTATATATATCTACGAAAATATAATAAAAGGAAAATATTTTTATATTTAAAAAAGAAATCGTTTTGTTTTTTTAGTCAAACAAAATTCTTTTAAAAACTTTTAAGAAATAAAAACCCTGGCGTTCAAGTAATTATGTAATTAAATTAACCAAAGCAATTTTTTCGTTTATGAGATTTCGCAGTTAAATTCTTTGAATCCTGAAATAGCAAATGAAACACAGACATGATATTTAAAGTACGGTTGAATTTTTGTATTGTAACTAAATTAACTATTTTTTTCTAATTTAATTAACCTTTAACTAAATCGCATAGGACTAAAGAAATGCTTAATTAACTACTATATTAATATTAAATTGTGTTCTTAAAAATAAATTAAACAGCTAAATTAGACGTGCTATTAATTACTAACGTAACCGTTTTTTTTTTCTGCAAATGACAAAGCACTTAGTTATTGTCTTATTCATAGGGTTAATCCTATGAGTTTGTATATTAAGAAAGGTAGTACATTTTATTAAACAGTAAATGGCATTAAAATATGTTAGTTTTAGTGATTTTATTAAAGTAAAATAAGTAAATTTTACTTATATTGTTTGATTTGTAACACAATAAAATAAAATTAGGCTAAAATGATTAATGAGTGATTTAAATGACGATTTAATTAATGTAAAAATATGCTACTAAATTTAAAAAATATATTTATTTATGAAAAATTACACGTGCTAATAATTTTCAAAATATGTTTTGACACAATAAAAGCATAAGATTCTGTTTACACAATAAAAGCATAAGGTCGTGTTAAATTTAAAAATAGCATAACTGAAAACCTAATGATTTATGTCGATCGCGATAATTATTTTATATGTTGAATATATTTAAAAAAAATTTCTTTGTATTTAATTTTAACAAAATTTATAATCTTAATGTACGGACACTAAAAAACATGATGCAATATTTAATACGCGCATAACTGTTAGATGTGGTCGTATGCTTTACTGTTGTAAATTATTTTGTAAGTTGTAAAATATAATTTTTGTTTTCACTAAGTGAAACAGGACATTATTTCCATTAATTATATCTGATAAACATTTTTGATTTTCTGGTTTGACCATAACCGCCTATTTCCGTCGATCGCTTTGTGCAAATATAGATCGTTTGTTTCGTGTATAAAATTCTTAAATAAAAATTCGCATTTTTTAAAAGTGTCTTTATATTTTAAATTTAACTTAGGCATGTCTACAGTAACTAATATAATTTGGCGTTGATTTCGGGAACACATTGTTTTAAAGGAAGTTTAGCGGAGAGTGCAATGTCACTAACTAGCCTGAAGTATTCAATTGATAATTGTGTTGTATTTATTTGTATGTCTACACTGCTCAAAACAATTAAAGGATATTGCAGTTTTAGGTGGATTTTGTATCTGGGAAACTTTTTAGCTGATTGATACATGGTCGACAGACATAGTAGGTTATATGAGAATAAATTACACATGTTTGGCAGAAAAAAATACATTTTATTGCGCATTTGTGTACAAAAGGAAAAAAACACAATTTGTGCATATGAGAAAAAAAGAATAAGAAAAGGTGTTTTCTTCAAAGAAAATCATTTTCAGTAGGGGGTATGGTTTCCACGGGCGGCCAGCAACGTTGAGCACCTTTGAGGCATGGACTCAATGAGGCTATTAATGACGAGTTGGGGTATTCTGCCCCACTCTTCCAGAAGAGCTCTTTCCAGTTCTTGGAGAGTTTGTGGGGGTTGTTGGCGGCCAGAAACTCGTCTTCCTAGAGCGTCCCAAACGTGCTCGATTGGATTCATGTCTGGAGAACACGCTGGCCATTCCATTCGAACGATTCCTTCCTCGAAAAGGAAATCCTCCACCAGGTTTGCACGATGTGGCCTGCAGTTATCGTCCATTAAAATGAAGTTATCTCCGATTGTTGCAGCGTAAGGGACTACAATAGGTCTGAGGATCTCATCCCTATATCGGCGACCAGTCAGAGCTCCATCTCGAATGATGTAGAGGTCAGTGCGCCCGTCAATGGAGATGCCACCATACACCAACACTCCTCCACCGCCAAATCTAGCACTTTCGTACACGAACGCAGGATTATTCCTACTGCCACGGTCCCTCCAGATGAAAATACGCCTATTATCCGGATGCACAGAAAAACGGGACTCGTCAGAAAACAGAATATTGCTCCATTCATTTCTCCTCCAGTTGACATGCTCGGTTGCCCACTCCCTGCGGTCGCGACGATGCCTTGATGTTAATCTAACACATACCATCGGTCGGCGAGCATACAGACCTACAGCATGGAGCCGGTTTCGGACAGTCTGAGTTGAAATCGTGGTGCCTGTAGCCGAGCGAAGGTGTTGGAGAAGAGTAGCGTTCATGTTTCGGTGTCTCCGAGCTGTTAACGCTAAATACCGATCTTCATTGGGCGTTGTTGCCCGTCTACGACCTTGCCCTGGTCTTCGGCCTGCACATCCACTCTCCAAAAAACGGTTCCAGATCCTGGAAATGACACTTTGTGACACTCCAATGGCTTGCGCTACTTCGGCTTGAGTTTGGCCCCCTTCTAACCTACCAACAATTCTCCAAGCTTCTGAATCTGTCAAATGACTTCGCTGAGACATCGTACTCATCGAAACAAAGCAATCACTGAATGCCGATCATCCTTGTCTTCATTCTCTTTTATACAGTTGAAAGTCAAATTTCATTCGCTGCCGCTGAAGCGACGTTTTTGACGTCGAACTCAAAATTTGCATACTCCACAGTTTAAAAACCAGAAAAATTTGCATTTGTGATTGTCTTCTTCTATTTTCGGCAAAAAAATTTTCGTTTATATCTTTATTTTATATAAAACTTCAAATATCCTTTAATTGTTTTGAGCAGTGTATTTTAAATTCAGTAGCCAGTTTGCGCAAGGTTATGCCAGAAATACGCTTCTCCTAATTTCTGTCTCTATGCTCTATCTGTCTCACTCTCAGGTGCGACTTCTACGTAGTATATAGATTTTTTACATTATTTATCAAACATAAACGTGTCATTCATATTTTGTGCCATTTGTTTATAATGTAAAAAATATTCCACTTGTAAAAGTATTCATGGGAAAAGCATCGTGTCGTATTTATAACAAAAAGCACGTATTTAAATGACGATTTATGTCCTCTTAAGAAAATAATTATGTTGTAACTTTTTGTTTTAATTATTCGTGTATAACACGTCATAAAAATATATAAGATTTAGAATCATGCTGTTCAGATACATATATTTGGATATAATAGAGTTTCAGATAATTAAACGGAACAAGTTATTAATGAAATTCTTATGTAATTGCTTTTTAATTACGTTTACAAAACAATGTTTCTGTTGTGTTTTACGTATACACCATACGTATTTTATTGCTAAAGACCACATAAACGTATTAACTTTTTTGTAAGTATTCTTAAAATGGTTAGACATATATCCGTAATAGATTTATCAACAATATACAAGCAATCGCGATTTTTCTCATAATAGGTTCACTCCTCTGTTACATAACATTTATAACTCTGAGTATCTTCTTTCAACTAAATAAAAGGTAAGCGTGTTTCATGCTTCGCTTTCGAAGAATTCGTCGAATATTTCCTTTTCCAAAGTTTTATTTTCTAGTCTTTGTTCATACTATTATATAGTACATGTAATGTAAACTTCTGCGTTCACTATTATGTAACTATTATAAAAATGTTTTTTATCATTATTTTATTTATGCGTATTATAAGCTTTTGAGCATACAATAAAATTTCCTTAGGAAACAATAAGAAGAATGATAAATCTTGCAGCAAGCATAGATCATGAAACAATATTGAAGAAAGTTGTTCGTTCATGCGAACGCAATCTCACAACATACTAAACAAAATACAATGCAATAAGCTAAGGTAGGGAAAATTATCTTACCTTTTTTTGTTGGTGTATGCTTCATAGATGCTCGAATGTTTTAATCCAAAATGATTCCTTATCCAATAGTATGAATATTATCCTTAAAATTTTGGCAAACTTATTATACTCTGAAATAACCTAAATATTTCATGAGAAGATACATTCAAGTAGATGAGTCAAGTGGTTGATTTTAAGTGATTATATTAACGTTAAATATTACAATTACAAATTTTTCTACACACTACTATTATATATAAATTTTTGATGCATTATTTTCATTTTATGATGGAGCGTTATTTGCCCCTGTTGCACGCGTTACCTATTGCATAGAACTGACGAAATATTTGAGTTCTATTAATAAAAAGTTTATAGTTCATTCATCTCGTGACGTGATTACTGGAAAAAACATATTTCACATTATTGCTGAAATAAGATGCAATCAGGATTATTATAACACTGTTTATAGAGTTTGTAGAGTATTAAGGGAGTTCTTTTAAATGTTCTTGTAGCATAATTATCCGTGAAACACTTAGTTGATGAAAAAAGGGTATTAAATCATTTTGATTACTTTCGCTTTAATCAAGTGCATGGGAGGATTGTTGCCTTGATGATTTGAAGAAGATTTGTTTATTTCTTTGATTGAGTTCAACTTTGGGGTAATTCATATGAAACAGATTATAATTTTTAACATTTCTAACCCTGCCGGAATATTTTACGAAATTCCATTCCTTTGTAAAATGAAATGCGACATCTATATAAACAATTTAAAAAACAGAAAACGCATTAAAAATTCATTTTGTTCGTAGCTGTTAATTTAAGTGAATTCTTTCGTGAAGCCATGTATATAATCCATAGAATTTATACCCACTATGTGATACAATGAAATGAGTTAAGTTTAAAAATGCTATCGCAGCTGAAAACATACTTCAAGCATTTACCACTCACAATCTGTCCTGTAACTGAATTCTTTTGTGTGTCTCTGTAAATGAACCATAAATACTAAGCAGTCCATAATCTATAGAAAACATATTTCAGAGAACCTTAGTGATGCACATCAATGTAATTATATTTAAACTAGTGTAATGCCATTGAAATAATCTGTAAACAATTTTCCTCTCTTGAATCGAATGTAATAGAATATTTTGTGCGTCTCTGTAAATAAACCATAAATGCTATTTGCTGTATAATCTAATGAAGACGTGTTATAGTCCACCGTAGTATGAATATCAAACCATTATAATTTACGCATCGTAACATAATTGAAATGCACCACGCATGACTTTTTTCCATGGCTATAATGTAATAGAATCCTTTAGTGTTCCCTATGTAAACAAAATATAAATGCTACACTCTTCATTTCCAACAGTGAAAATGGTATAACTAAACTCAATAACATATATTAACTACATGGCTCTCCAGGTATACTTAACAGAGTTAGAGCCCGGACAAATCCCAGTTAGAAATATTTTTCTAGTATGTAGGAAAGTTTTAAAAAAATAAATTGTTTCCATTGAAAAGACAGTGGTAGGAAATAAAACATCTTCCTTTCCCTTCAAATTAAAAACAAGTTGGAAATTGTACGTCGAACGTAACAAATGAGGTGCGTTCGTACTGTAGCTAGTTATATGAATATTCAGATCTTAATGATTTTTAATTCTGTTAAATGAATTATATCGTCTGCATATTAATTTTTGTAATAAAATAAGTATCTCGGTCGCTTGACCATTAAACCTCGGAAGCTCCTATAACAAAAAAGCACCGTATTTTTTAAAAAAAATCAAATTTTTTAATAAATGTTTTTATTAATATTTTCTAAAGTTTTGATTCGATTTTCATAAAATTTGAAATGTCCCGACAAAATTCTGCAAAGATAATATATTTTAAATTTCAAACCATTCTGTTGGGTAGTTTTTGCGTTGTTATATGCGGACGGACGGACAGACAGACGGACGGACGGACAGACGGACGGACGGACAGACGGACGGACGGACCAGACGACGACAATAGGTGCTACGTATTTATATAATTACGAACGCACCTAAAAAGGCACTTCCTGAAAACACATCTCTGTAGCACTATAAATATTAATTAATTATACCGGGGGAAACAAAAGTTCTTTAAAACTTTAAAAAATCATAAAAAAGGAAGAAATTATGATAAAGAAGTGCGGTTTGCAAGAAAGGGTTCACAAGGTAGTCGGATTTTTTTTAGCAGTAAAATTTTTTTTAATTTAAAATGTCACTGGTAAAGGTCACTGACGACCCGAAACACAATGAACAGGAAAGAGGTACGCTCCCTCCATTTATTCTTGCAATAACAATTGTTCAACATGACCTCCAGAACATTGTACGACGCAACTAAGGCGACTCACAATCGCCCGTTACAGCTCAATGCAACACGTCGGAATGAATTGCAGAAACCTCACGACAGATAGAATCTTTGAGTTTGGCCCATGTTGAAAGTGATGAACAGTACACAAGTGATTTCAAATAGCCCCACAACCAGAAGTCGACTGGAGTGAGGTCGGGTGATCGTGGTTTGCATAATTCTGCTGAATCTCTCGCATGTTAGCGCCATCCAGTTTTTAACAATTTTTTTTTTTTTTGCTTTTAAAAAAGTCCGACTACCTTGTGAGCCCTTTATTGCAAACCTCACTTCTTTATCATAATTTCTCCCTTTTTCATGAATTTTTTAAATTTTAACGAACTGTTAGTTCATTCGGTACTTTCTATTCGGTAGCATGTAAAACTGCGGATCAAGAGCTTGATAACCGAATTTGCAAGTAGTATTTTTTTATTGCTTTTATTTTTTGCGTTATTTTTAATGTTTTCTGAGGATATAAACCTACACTTTGGTTTCCTTTAAATTAATATTTCTAAGTAGATCCAGAAGATTTACCTCTTCTGAAATGGAACACGAAATGCGACTAAATACATCGATACAATTGGACTGTTTATTTTCTATGAAAACTTTTCATAGGGTTTTTCCATAGTGTTCCATACGGTTGAAGGGTCTCTGCCCCTCCCCCACGAAATTCTTATTTTCTCATTAATTTGATATACATAAATCTCTAGAATTCCCAACCTTAAATCTTCCATCTAAAATATGAAAAAAAATATTAATTTCATATTAATGGAATCAAGAAATATTTTGGGCAATTAAGTATTCTCATAAATACATTTTCAATTAATGATAATCCTTATTTTTCAATTTATTCGAAAACGATTAGTTGGATCGTTTCCATAATTTTCAAATGTCACTTCTTTCAAAATACTATTTTGTCCTTCACAGTTTCCCTGTCATTTAATATTTTCTATCATAATCAATGTCTAAATCTATACAAATAAAAAATATGTACTCCAAAAGAAAGTTTTCATTGTCATCCTAATGCATTTATCAACAGCGTATGAACATTTATTAACAATAAGTTTGATCCACCCAACCTGTTGTGTATGGGTTTTATGCTGATTTATAACTTCAAATATATTTTTCAATCCTAACAAAAGCTAGCCGTAAGTTGTATTTCTTGTTCATACTATTAATAATATTTTTTTAGATACAAGTTTCTTTCATATTTTTATTATTTCTGGCAGATATAAACGCAATGATTTTTTGTGTTAGCTCTATAAAATCATACAACAATAAAATGTATGTTTTTCTTGTTTTTTTGGGAAATCACACCCAACCCTTATTCAGTTTCCATAAATATATACTGTTTTGAATCAAATTACACGATCTAAGGTATCATTTGGAAGTCATATATTACAACATATAACAATAATAATAATAATAATAATAATAATTATTATTATTATTATTATTGTTATTACTAAAAATTACAGCTTTTCTTTTAATTTTGTGATTTCATAAATAAACGTCTGTGAAAGAGCAACCTTTATTATCTTTCTCTTCATTTGTTTCCGCTTAAAAAGTGCATTAATCATTTGTTTCTTTTTCATGCTTCAACGAAATCTTTCATTTCATATCCATATCTGTAGAATTCGAGTAAAAATAAGAATTTACGTATGTTATTTTGACGTTTCTCACCCGTCACAATAGATTTAATATGACGGCCTGATACCCCTTTATATATGGAGCATTATTGCAATTCTAATATCACTTTATTATTAAGGACATTTTTATTATATATTTAGCTATCCTTAATATTACTATTCCGAATTTTAAAAGCAATGATTAGGGGGGGGGGGGTCATATTCTTAATTAATAAACCATAGACGTTCATTCTTGGATACTATTGGGTTGTTCGGAAAGTTCCTTCGGTTTGGGAAAACCAATTCGTACAGGAAAATTTTGCACGCTAAATTATTGGAAATTAGGGATCGAAATTAATGTCTAAAAATTAAATGATAGAATTTTCCGGTATATGCCAACTTTCCCAAAAGGAAAGAATTTTCCGAGCAACCCAATAATTTATACGATATAGTTATAGGCATTTAAAATAAGTGTGCAGTTTAAGTATTTCACTCAAATTAATTCAAATTCGTTAAGGTAATAAAGCACATTTGAATTGATAAAGATATTAAATAAAATATTTATATAATGAATACACTTATGTTTATTATTATATTAAATACTGGTTTGACGAGATGATTAGTCTAGTCAGAGATCCAGAGACTTGTCTCTTTGGTTAATCACTCGGTACATTGAACTTCCTCTCCACTACTAGATACTAAGTTGTAGATTACTGCAACTACTAATATGCAAGAATTCTTGCAGATATTTGCTATCTACCTTTCATGGAGAGATAAAAAAGATAAAAGTAAACAGTATTGCCAGCTGAGTAGAGATTTTTTAAAATTCAGATTGCTTGGTTGCTACAACTTTTTAAAAAATAATATTCGCCTTACTTAACCAGCCATTAAATAAAGCCAATATTAGTATTATTAATCTTACTATATTACTCTCTGGTCTCCTAAGTTAATCACTCTCTACTGAAGTTCATCTCCACTACGAGATACTAAGTTGTAGATCGCTGCAACTACTAATATGCAACGATTCTCGCAAATACCGCTTTCTACCTTTCATGAAAAGATAAAAAAAAAGTCAAAATAAACAGTGTTGCAGTTGGGTGGAGTTTTTATTTATTTATTATATTTTAGATTGCTCTGTTGCTACAACTTTTTTTTTTTAAATAATGATGTTCGCCTTACTTAATCAGCCCTCAAATAAAACCAATATTACTATTTAAAAACAAAAAAGTGTTACTAAATAAGCCATCCGAAAAAAATAATCACCCAACCGGCAAACCTTCTGATAGCTATCATAATAATCCTTAACTGATATTCTTGTTAAAGTAATGGATAAACTTGTGTGATACTATAAAAGCATAAAAAACTTCAGTCTTGCTCCTGCCATCAAAGTGGTTGCACGTTTTCTTTGCGCCTGACGAAGAAAGACAAAGTTCTTTCGGAAGGCCTTGCGTATTTCTTATTTTATGGTGTTGTTAAGAAGTTTGTTATTCTTTTATGACATTTTTGTTCCATTAAAATGCACCTTAACCCGCCTTTTAAGGTGATGAGAAGGCAGGGAACAGAAAACTGTAGATTCTGTTAATTTTTTTAAAAAAAGAAATTTTAATCATAAAATCTTTCAACACGATTGTCATTTCGTCAGTAACTTTTAATATTAACTAAAACTTGAACACTTCATAATAAATTAATATATACTGAACAAATAGCATTGATTTCAGGAAATTTTACTTAATCGTATTACTTAAAACTTTTATAAGTAAAACATAAACTAAATAGATTTCGTGATTCGAAAATTCTCGCTCTTCATAAAATAAAGAAAAGACAAATACTTTGCTATTTTTTTTTTTTTTTTAAGAAAGAAAGAAAGAAAAAAGATAGCGTAAAAAAAATATGAATTTTTTTTCTTGGAAAAAAAAAAATCTTTAGAAAAAAATATATTTTTTAATTGTTGGAATAACGAAAGTTTATGCATGTATGATGAAAATGGAAGGAAAAGTAGAATGTCACGAATTCATGAATTTTCGAATACGCTTATTGCAGTATTACATCTTTGTTGATTTACCTTTTTTGCATTTGCACTGAATTTTTTTCATTCAGAGACACCTTTTTTTTTAATAAAAATTCGAAGAATGTATATTTTCATATAATACTTTTTAAAAGCTTATTTATTATGCTTCGTATTCTTATAAAAGCAAAAGATTTTTTTTTGTCTAAATAAAATTATAGTCCAAAAATATGTTTTAGCAAATTTAAAATTTTGCTTAAAGTCTTCCAGAAAATTGAGACGCTTGGAGTCAATGTTGAATAAGATTATTTTTTTGATCAACCGGATTTAAGATATATTCTAATTCTTGTTCTGTACAGAATACATATATATTTTTATTTTTGGGCTTAGCAAACCAAGTCCGTGGTTCATTTTGTAAGCATGTATAACAGCACTAGTATTCTACAATTGTAAAAGAAAAGCACTGGAACGCATAATATGAGTTAAATCAGTGTGCGGAATGTAAATTAACATTACAGATTCAAAATTTTGGTAGTTATTTGTTATAGGGGCTTTAACGTTTTTAGCTCACAGGCTATCAAAGCCTGAGAGCTAATGTGCCCGCCCGTTCTGTATGTATGTATGTACCTATGTATGTATATGTATGTACGTAACGCGATAACTCCTGATACAATTATCCGTTTTCCTTCAAATTTTGTTTACAGGTTCATTCTAATAAGGCGCTTCCCTGATTAGTTTTGGGAGTTCATTGGTTAAGTATAAAGAGGGGAAAAGGGGGGCTAACTCCCCCTTAATTTAGATAAATGGGTTTTTCATGCAGAAGTATCCGTTTTTCTTCAAATTTCGTATATAGGTTCATTGTGATAAGGTGCTTCCCTGATTATTTTTGGGAGTTCATTAGTTAAGTATAAAGGGGGGGAAACGTTGGGCTAACCCCCTTAATTTAGGTAAATGGGTTTTTCAAGCAAAATTATCCGATTTTTTTCAAATTTTGTGTACAAATTCATTGTGGTAAGGCGCTTGCCTTATTAGATTTTGGGGGATTATTGGTTAAATATAAAGGGTGGGAACGGGTGCTTATCCCCCCCCCCCCCACTTAATATATTGTCGATTTATTTATTTTTTGAGTGGCATTATTCTTTGAAAAAATAGCATAATATATAATTAGTGTGAATAGCCTGTGAGTTCAATGCCCTCAGTTTAACTGGGCAGTTTTCTTTCTTTCTTTTTTTTTTTTTTTTTTTTTTTTTTTTTTTGGCGCAGTTTGGGCTTTAATATGTGAGATTTGTTGCCAAACGATATAAACTGCTACGAAAACGAACCTGATATACTTTTATGCTTGTTTATATATTTATTTAAAAATTTACCACTAATTACATATATTGGATAAATTCTCTGCCTGTATATAAAATAATTATAAAAATGGCTTTTTTATATTAAATACATTGTATAAATATTGAAAAAAAATTGCTTGTGTGCGTGAAACAGTGAATAGGTTTCCAGAAAATATGTATAATTGCCTTTCTCTAGCCAAGGCAATTTCAGTATCTCGCCAAGTACCAAAATTTGTAATATTTTTAATTTCAAATCTTTATGATCCAAATGAAATGTAAATTTGATGACTGGTCATAAGTGTATATCTAAAATAATTTATTTTTTAATCAAAATTGGGTGTGGCTATTAAATATTTTAATGTTAATATTCATATAAAATACGTAGACAGCACTAAATTTAATTTCAAGCACACCATTTTAAAATAAGCATTAATTCTGATGAACTAGTATCAGAACTGTTTTATTGAAAGATTGGTTGAAAACTGATAATGATATTTACTAGTTTTTTTAAATCTGTACCTAACTGAAAAAAGTTGAGTTTCGATTTTTTTTATACTATCCATTGCATTTAGAGTAAAATGACCAGATGAGAAGAAGAGGGGGGAGGAGGGGATCTCCCTTGTGACAACGATAAAAAGCGATCCCAGGCTAAGCTTTATACAATTAAATAAAGAAAGACCTTTCTTTTTTCTTTAACGTTCAAAGTTTAACTTTGTTTTCGTGAAAAATGTTTTGTGAAGAATAAATTCTTCCATAAGGAAAAATTAAATAAATAAATAAAAATACACTGACGGAAAAAAAAATCCCATAACCAAGAAAAAATTATTGTAGAGCAATGAAATTTGGTCAATGCATTTGTCTAGTTAACATGTTTAATTGATTAGATTTTCAAGATCACAGGTTAATTTAAGCTCAAGAAAATGGATTTCAAATGTGAAATGCGTGCATGCATTGTCTCATACAGGTGCCGAATGTCACTTTGTGGTATAGAGTTCCATGTTTGTTGTACTCGTTGTGTCAATACTGGGAAAGTCAGTGCTGGCTGTGGATGATGCTGGAGTTGACGTCCAATGTTATCCCATACGTGCTCAATTGAAGACAGACCTGGTGATCTCGCAGGCCAAGGTAACATGTCGACACTCTGTAGAGCACGTTGCGTTACAACAACAGTATGAGGGCGAGCGTTATCGTGTTAGAAACTCCCCCTTGAATGCTGTTCATGAATGGCAGCACTACAGGTTGAATTACCAGACTGACGTACAAATTTGCATTCAGTGCGTTTGGGATAACCACTAGAGTGCTCCTCCTGGCATGGGAAATTGCTCCACAGAATATGACTCCAGGTGTAGGTCAATTTTGTCTAGGCCGCAGACAGTTTGGTTGCAGGCGTTGCCCTGACTTCCTTCTTACCAACACACGGCCATCAATGGCACCAAGGCAGAACCTACTTTCATCAGAAAACACAACAGATCTCCACTCCGTCCTCCAATGAGCTCTGGCTTGACACCACTGGCGACGCAAACGACAATGACTTGGCGTTAGTGGAATGCACGCTACAGAACGCCTGGCTCGGAGCTTCCCTTGAAGTAACCGGTTTCTAACAGTTCGTTGTGTCAGTGTGGTACCAACTGCAACTCGAATTTATTCCGCAGACGCAGTAAGATGCACCACAGCCGTACGCCGAATACGGCAGTTTTCCCTCTCAGTAGTGCCCCGTGGCCGCCCGGAACCCACTCTTCTTGCGCCTGTACCATCCCTTGACCACTACTCCCAACAGTCATGCACAGTGGATACTTTCCGGCCAAGTCTTTCTGCAATATCGCGGAAAGAAAATCCAGCTTCTCGTAGCCCTATTATACGACCTCGTTCAACATCGGTGAGTTGTTGATAATGGCTTCTTCGTCTTCTTAAAGGCATTTTTGGCTAACATCAACTCAATACGTCAAATTTCGAAGATAAATAACGCTCACGAACTTTACAGCACGCATTTAAAGCAAACCTGATTCGCAAGTTCTGAATGGCGCCACTAGCGCCACACTTACGCGCGAGTCGCGAAATTTGAATCAATGTCATCTTTCATATGTATAAACACGCCTACCAAATTTCGTTTATCTAACACAAGTCTTTCTTGGTGTTGGGATTTTTTTTCCGCCTGTGTAAATAAAAAAATGTCCTTCCAGCCTGTACCGGGAGGAAAAGGTAGCTTTCCTATATCTTCGTTTTAAAATTTTAGCTAATGTTACACGAAAACAGCAACTTAAAATGCAAATAAAACGTTTACAAAAGATTCGTTAATACTGAATTTGAATAAGAAATTCGCCAAATTATTGAGCAATAGCCAAATTGGCTTCATTTATGAAGACTTATTTTGGTCGCCAAAATTGGCGATATTTCGCCAAATGTCGCCACGTTTGGCGAGAATTTGGCGCTAACGGATATGAATATATAGTTTTATGCGTTTGATTGGGAAAATTATTACAACAATGAAAATTTTTGTAATGTGCTGTTTTGTTTCAAAATGTCAGCCACCCTAGAATTTCAAAGTGCTCTATCTCAGCCATTTTTTAAGATAGAGGTAAACCAAAAAATGCTCTGGAATCCTTGTATCAAGGCCTAACACGTAATTAAAAAATAAATTTGAATTTTTAACTTTTTTGTATATTTATTTTAGTTTTAAATTTTTAATTGGCGCCATCTTGAAACAAAATGGCGGACCAAGCTGGCCAACGAACTCGGTCGAGACATTGGTGAGCTTAATACACACAATTAGTTTCATCAAAATCGATTTATAAATACGAGCGTTATCGTATGACATAGGTCAGATATATATATATATATATGGAGATATATATATGGATATATATATATATATATATATAAATCAACATTTGAACGGAGGGTGGTTTTGGGGTCTGGGGGTCATGATCGGTGGAAATATATCGAAATTTTCCGGAACTGCTTTCCTCCTAACGGCTGCAATAGGTAGCTTTATACTTTTTTTTGTATTGAAAGCTACCTAATAATAATTAATTAATCGTTAATGGGATTAAAGCAGCCTTTTTTTTCTAGAATCATGATTGGTTTAGAGATGCCTCTCAGTGAAATATTCCATGTAAAATAACGTAATGCGGTATATGCATTACCTATGCTGGTGAAACATTCCGTTCCATGTGTATGTTATATCTCACAAGTAATTTCACACATAATATAGAGATCTTAATTAAACTTTAATTTGATATAAAAAGTAATTAATTTAAAAATATTTAATTTAAAATATTTAAATAAAAAATATACATTACAGAATTAAAATTAATTAATTTAATTTTTTTTAATGACATTATTGTGCATTACTAATACCTTCTGTATTTTCTCTTTTATGTGAATACACATAAAGAATCCACAGATGCGTGCATACAGGCCAAAATTCGTTTTTAACGCTTTTCAAAATAGTTGAAAAGTGTTTATGAATTCGGTTTGTCTGCACATCGGTTTGTATTAGGTAGCTTTCAATACAAAAAAGTATAAAGCTACCTATTGCAGCCGTTCGGAGGAAAGCAGTTCCGGAAAATTTCGATATATTTTCACCGATCATGACCCCCAGACCCCAAAACCACCCTCCGTTCAAATGTTGATTTATATATATAAATATATATATATATATCTCCATATATATATATATATATATATATCTGACCTATGTCATACAATAACGTCCGTATTTATGAATCGATTTTGATGAAACTAATTGTGTGTATTAAGGTCACTAATGTCTCGACCGAGTTCGTTGACCAGCTTGGTCCGCCATTTTGTTTCAAGATGGCGACCATTTAAAAATTTAAAACTAAAATAAATATACAAAAAAAATAAAAATTCAAATTTATTTTTTAATTACGTATTAGGCCTTGATACAAGGATTCCAGAGCATTTTTTGGTTTACCTCTATCTTAAAAAATGGCTGAGATAGAGCACTTTGAAATTCTAGGGTGGCTGACATTTTGAAACAAAACAGCACATTAACGCGATTACTCGCAAATTATTTTCTTTCATTGTTGTAATAATTTTCCCAATCATACGCATAAAACTATATATTCATATCCGTTAGCGCCAAAATTGGCGACATTTGGCGAAATATGCCAAATTTGGCGACCAAAATAAATCTTCATAAATGAAGCCAATTTGGCTATTGCTCAATAATTTGGCGAATTTCTTATTCAAATTCAGTATTAACGAACCTTTTGTAAACGTTTCTTTGCATTTTAGCTTGCTGTTTTCGTGTAACATTAGCTAAAATTTTAAAACGAAGATATAGGAAAGCTACCTTTTCCTCCCGGTACAGGCCGGAAGGACTTTTTTTCTGTCTGTCTGACCGTGCTCTAACTCATGTAAATATAATCGGACTGCCATACAGTTGATATATGTTATTGTGGTTTCCCATCTTCGGTATCGAAAATGAAGTGTGTAGCATTTACACGGGCACTCAAATGAATTTCTTTACGTTATGGTCCGTGGGGAAAAAATCATTTGCAGTGAATTTTAATTATGTTACATTATTTCAAACATTTTGAAATTTATATACTCCACCGAGTGGTCCAACAAGATGCTTGCTATAGAATATGGCGTGCATAGTACAGTATACTCTCGATTATCCGTGCGCGGATTATCCGGTTTGCGGATTATCCGTGCTCATTCTTGACTCACAAAAAAAATTTAAAAGGAACATTTTCACGCTTATCATGACTGTAAAATCGATGTCAATGTGAATTAGAATTTTGCCCGGTTTAGCTGATAGTATTGTGAAGTGCGTAGAGGTCAAATCGAACGCTCTGGAACCTATTTGACGGGATTAGGGTTGAAGGGGGTGGGAAGGATCGGAATTCTGTTTGTACAATAGCCTTTCAGCTGTCCTCTCTCACTTTTGCACGTGTTCCTTTAGTTTTTGCGTCTTGTTTATTGTAAGTTAGTAGCGTGAAATTTTTTACTGGTAAAAATGATTGGTGTGAAATGAAAACGAAATGTTTTAAGTGTTAAACAAAAATTAGAAATCCTTCAAAAGCTTTATAATTGTTAGCAAATTAGCAAATCAGTTAGCAAATTAGCAAAATATTATTAAATTGATTGGATTACAAACTGTGCGTGATATAGGGGATATACGGAACAAAGTGGATTTTATTACGGTGACATTACTGTGGTTCGTAAAATATGTGTCGTTATACGATAAGAAATAAACGAACAGCAGAAGCAGCGACGCATTACAGATTTTTTTAACCAGTAAATGTTAAAAGGAAAATTACTAGTTTAATGTTATACAACATACCAATGTAAGTAATTTTTATATTTTTGTACTGATGTTGATTTTTTCTTTAATGAAAAGAAGTTTTCGGATTATCCGTGTTTTTCTATTATCCGTGTGACCCCTCCCGGTGATTAACCCGGATAATCGGGAGTGCACTGTATTTATCGTTCATACATAATAATACATACAAAATAATTTTTTTTACAGTACTGTCCATGAGCGATAATTTCTGGAAGTGTGTATTCAGTTTGGTATGCGTTTTTAAATTTAATCAATTTCTTGCATGCTACTTAGTGTTGAGTCCGTAAACTTAGAATTATTTCTTAGATTGAAAAAAAAAGTTTAAAAAAATAAATAAATACGTTAACAAAAATTGTCAATGTTCTTTGTCTGGTTTTGTTTTTGAAAATCATAACACAAACAAAAGAAATATTGTTAAAAAATATATAAACTCTTTTTGAATCACCAAATAAACAAAATAATCACAAAAAACATTTATGAAGTAAAACATCTTTACACACATAATTATGTAGTTAAATTAACGAAAATATCTTTTTATTAATGAAAATTCACAGTTAATTTCTTTGAACTCTTTTGGTGATTTAAAAAAAAAGAAAAGAAAAGAAAAGAAAGAAAGAACGAAACAGAACATCAAAAACACAATTGAATTTTATGCAGCAATAATAATGAATCAACATTACTTGTATTACTTGATTATTTTTAATTGATCAAAATATAATAAGATTTAATCGAATCTTATAAGAGTAATGCAATATTTTATTAACTATTCAGTTAATTCAGAATTACGTTTATAAATTAACTAAGTTAAACTATCAATTTAAACGTACTATTTATTTCTTAAATAACTTTTGTAAAGTATAAAAAGCGAAGAAGACAAAAGAACTTTTGAAATGAAAAAAAAATTTATAACTAAAAATAAGTAATGCGTTTTACTGAACGCGGCAAATCATTTGTTATTATATTGAAAAGGATTACAAACCTTCTTTTTCTTATTTTAATATTATCTATGATGTAAAGCAAATATTAATAAATGATAGTTACTTTAGTAAAGTAATATTAGGCTGTATCAGAAGTAATTTCGTTTTTTGAATGTTTTTATACCAAAACCTGTAGCTGGTACTTTATCACCTCTATTGTTGAACTTAAAATGTTATTTAAGAGAATACATGTCCCTCTATATTCTATAATCATACAGGCTTCTTTCTTTCAATTTTAGGTTACGTAAAGTGGGATACAAAGGTTGCGATTTTATGCATCTTAAGGCAGAGATTTTAAAGATAGACCTTAAAACCAATGAAGCTGTCCTCAAAACTCGTGCAGTTGGAGGCCAAGACAAGAGTAGTGATCATGTACGCTAATGGCCCCGGTACATGTAAAATCCTTCGTGGGTGTAAAGTCCTCCAAGTTACCTGTGAATTACACCTCTGGGGGTGCCTAGTCAGGTGCAGGTCTCGTCACCAGATCAAGGTTCTAAATTACGAGACCAACTCGAGTAGCGATGGCATGACGTATGGGTGAGCGATACAGCGAGGAAATAGTAAATATCCCAGCATCTCACATCCGTCCGGCATCACTTCGTACGCTGCGCAGCGCTGAACCGCCTCATCAAAAATCAATTAGCAACCGGCCAACTAAGAAAAAGCAATTAAAGCAACAAGACGCACTGAAGCCACGTCGGCATATAGATTTATCAAACGCATCTTCGCCAAGCGGAGAGCAGGTGAATCCTCGCCTTGTTGCCAGGTATCAATTCGTTAAGCTAGGCAAAAGCCTGCCAGGTAGGGGACTGGTCAGCGGTCTAAAAAAAAAGACAAGAGTAGTGTCTGGACAGTTCAAAACAAATCCAAACCTTTTAAGGATAGGAATCTCAGCCTTGAAGTACCTAAAGTTAAACCACTGGAAATGGATTCTTCCAACCATCCTCTAACTGCCCAGGTTGGTTTAGCCCATGTCATGTGACCGAACCGCACGAGCAGATGTTATCTTCCGATGTTAGTTACCTTTGCTCCGCGACGTAAGAAAGATGGCTGTTTTTGAACAGCGCTGCAACATTGAATTCTGTCAATGGTTAGATAAAACACCAATGGAGACTTTGGGAGACTTTGGACTCACCGCGATCGAAAGAAAAATCCGGCAGTATCGGAACAAAGGGAAAGTAATGATGGAGGTATTTTTTTATTCTCAAGGAATTGTGCATTCAGAATTTATTCCCGAAGGCCGAACAGTTAACAATGAGCATTATTTATGCATTTTACGTCGTTTGATGGAATCCATTCGTCGTAAACGGTTTCAGTTCTGGCAGAGTGGCAACTGGTGAATTCTGAATGACTACGCTCCAGCACATCGATACCAATTGATAAAACAGTTCCTCGCCAAAACTCGCACTAATGTGTTTCCATATCCCCCCTATTCACCGGACTTAGCTACGTGTGACTTTTAGCTGTTCCCATCAATGAAAAACATTTTCAGGGACGACTTTTTGCGTCATGAGATGAGGTTAAAGCAGCATCTCAGGAGGCCTTACGGGAGGTTGCGAAAAATGGCTTCCAGCAGTGCTACCAGGAGTTATACGAACGCTGGCAGAAGTGTATCGTCGCCCAAGGTGACTACTTTGAAGGTGGATGTGCTTCGGCGCTGTGAACTATTCAGGGTAAGGTTTTTTATACCTTGTCCCCGAAGTTTTTGGATCATACTTCGTATTAATCAGTCCATTAAAAGTTTGGACATGTTAAAACTATTTATTTCAATTAATATATTTCAATGCTAAGTAATAAAATGCAATAGTATGGCTAAATAACTAAATATATTTTAACTTTTAATAAATTTTTTATTTGTAAAGAGCTAATTTATTTTTTCTTAATTTGAAATAAATATCGGTTCGAATTATTCCGACCAGCGAGGTTTTAATGTATATCTTACAATGTTTATTAAAAAATGTACATGCTGCTAATTCTTTTACGATAAATGTACCATGCATGTGCCAATGAGAACATGAATATCAAATATTTTTATAGAGCGCCTTCTTATAATGTAAGCATAAACACAAGAATGTAATTTATCCCTCTAATTTCAGTTTTAAATGTATCCATAGATACTGAATTGTGTTACGTTTGTGAAAAATATAAGACGCTTAGAAGTATAATAAATTGTTTCTTCAACGATCTTTTATAGCATATATTTTATCGTGGTACCCTTGTTTGAACGTCTATGTAAAAGGTACTGCTAACTAGAGTGTCATGCAACCAACATCTTTCCAATCCTTTTTTTAATGTAAGTAAATTGAAGTGAAGAGACCAACTCTCCGACCGGAGGAGAATTGAAGTGAAAAGAGTAAGAGTCAGTCAGTAGTGGTGTTCTGTTATGAGTAGGATGCCGGCAGTGCATCCGGGTAAATTTCGGTTTCATTTTAAGAAGTAATATGAGTAGTTTTGTTGAATGATTGTTTCTCATAAGTAATGGTAAAAGTGTACAGTTCTTCCCAAGTGTAAATAGTTTGTATATAATCGTTTCTATTTAATAAACTTCATATTAAATTTTCAAAGAGATTACTTCATCATCGGCTATCATGATATTACACAGAGTTTTTAGTATTTTCAATTGCCTATATATGCATATGTAATTACATAACTGGCCACATTTTCTATAAATACATATAAACTTTGAAATTTAGAAAAGTGAAAAAAAAATCGACATTTCTATTCGATTTATTTTTATAAACTTAAATATAATAATAAACGCTTTAGTATTCAGTTAAAATATCTGGAGGAAAAGAGGAAATAAAAGCAAATTTCTGCTTAGCAGAATTTTCTGCATTATTTTTTATAGGGAAATCAAGTGAACGTGGGTGCTTAAGGAGTAGATACGGTCGGTCGCAAACCTCGTTAAACTTCCATCGAAAATAGAAATGAACATAACTTTAAAATTTACTAAACAATGCACGATCCAATAATTTTATTAATGAGTTAAAATATCTAGAGGAAAAGATAGAAGAAAAGCGAATTTCTGTTTAGTAGAATTATCTGCATTATTTTTATAGGGCCTAAGATAAAACCAACATCACAATGGTCAATTCAAAGGTCAATTAAGGGCGGTTCTCAAAATATATTTGTCCAGTCAACAACCAGAAATTTTCTGACTTATTTTTAAACACAAAGGATATGATTACTGACGTGATTTGTAATGGAATAGGTTTTTTTTAATTCTTCCATAAGTAAATTATATCTTGATTTATAACTGATTATTGCCTCATAACGGAAGATTTTTTTCTCTTCTGCGCTGTCTCGTCAAGGAATTTGGTTTAAAACGTTGACTTTGATAGCATTTTTGGAAAAACGTTCGCCTTTTCAAAAAAGGGGAAAAACTCTTCGATTACATAATTTCTAAAATAGCGAATATACCTATATCAGGTTCTTGAGAACAAAAAATAATTTAAAGAAGTGTCAGAATGTAGCCAGTTTGTATTTGAGAACAACCTACCGAAATTATTATTAAAGATAAAATATAAATTGTGCAAATATGCCATATGTGGAAAGAATATGCCATTTAAAAAAAATAAAATCTATTTTAACATAAGAAAGTTTAAAATAGCTTTCCATCGGTTCAATCTTTTAAAATATTCCATATATTCCATATACTGACAGTTAAATTATTTTACACAGAGCTGAGATGTGCCCAAGATACACATGCACTCTTGGTAGACAGCTGATGTGTTCTATTCGTAACATTGAAACAGTTCTTTACACTGAACATAGTTTCAATAAACTCTTTCTATTTTGTATTGAAAAAAATTGATAATAATTACCGGAAAAATACAACAGAAAGAGTTAACTTAATTATATATATATATATATATATTTTTTTTTTTAATTAGTGGCGCTTGGTATCGTTTATTGCCCATCGAGTTACCTAACCGTGCCTTTAAGCCGGTTAGATATTCTGAAATAATATAGTACAAATTGCCGGCGTAGCAGCTGATGAGTTTCATTTGCATTTCAGTTGGGGGGAAATTAATCTCATTTAATTCTACATTTAGAAAAAATATATAATATTTGTTGCTTATTATATTCAATAAATTATGTGTACAATGTAAATAAACTAAAAGTTACGAAAATTGAAGAACTTTCCATTTTTTCGAAGCTAATGTTCCTTTAGTTATCGAAATTCTTTAACCCTTTCCGTCACAGTGGTCCCACTCCGGGCACACCTAATTTTAATTCCAAACTTGCATTCGACACCAAGAATATTTAATAAAATTTTGTTTCGACAATGAAAGCTTAAAATAAGGAGTTCTTATTTCCTAAAAAAGTCGTTTGTAAATTCCGGTGTCAATCAGTAATTTCTCATTTTAGGAACAGACTTTGTCTGTGCCGGAAAGGGGTAAAGGAATTCTTTAAGGTGAGTATCGTCATGTTTTGTAGTCTGGGTTGCTATGGTTTGTAAAAAAACTTCAAATCTGATCATATGCCATGTGCGTATGTTCAGACTCAATACTTAATCACATTCCATTCATTTACATTTGAAACAAATTCGGAAACTATTATTTCATATGGATCAATAATAATAAAATTTTCAGACTTTTTATAATACTTTTAGCGAAAGTGGATTCAATCTTTTAAAGAGAATATAAACTAAAAATCATTAAACAGATTTATTAAAACAAACAAATAAATAAATAAAGGTATTTTTTAACCATTTAAGATAGCAGACGATCTCCCATTTTATATTTTTTTATTTCTTTTTTCTCCAAAATTGGAGTAACTTAGTTACCATCTTTATAGAAACTCCATTAAAAGTTATACAAAACGATTAATATCGCGGAAACCATTTCAAATTTCAAAATTCCAAGAACTGAAATGACATTCTTGGATTAACGCGAATAGCTGGTGTCAATTTCTTTGCGCTGAGTACCATATTATAGGAAGTTTAGTAGTGAAGCACAAACATACACTAAGATTTTATTATAACAGATGCATATGACAATAATGATAAGTACTATCCCTTTATCTCAGAAATATGGATATTAGGAATACAATTTGTTAAAAATGCAACATATATTTTTAAAAATTAATATTTAGGGTTGTTAAATAAAATAAGGCATTTTTACAGCTTAAATACATCCGAATTTAGAAGGAATATGCAAAAATGTTTCCTTTCAATCTTGTTCTTTTTTTTTCAAGTGTAAATACAATTTAATATTCGTTTTGTCATGCTAATTACATTTAATATTTTTTAGACACCAATAACATTGGAGTTGAGAGCAGTTTTATAGAATAACTCTTCAACTATTAAATTTTCATTATAATTAGATTTGCAATCTAAAAAATGTGTAAAGTAATTGAATCGGTGATTTTAAAAACCACATAAGTCAATTTTTTTTTTCAAAATACGCTTTTTTTTTGTCGTAAATGCTTCCTGAAAGGTAGAGCCATGATCTGTGTAAAGGTGAGTCACGATCAGTGTATTCCTTCTCTTCAAACAATACTTTCTAATTTTCGTTCATTACTTAAACGACAAAAGTCTAAGCATCGGAAGTGTCAATTAATAGTAAAAAAATAGACGATTTAAAACGAGTTCAGGATAGCATTCTGTCAAGTATATGCCATTTTAGCAAAATAACATATGTAGTTGGTCAACTGCCAATGTTGAAGATAATCGAATTGAAAATGATGAAGATTGGTTTGGTTTGGTTGATTTATGACGGCCGATTATCTACACGAAGGATATAGGCCCTAGGTGGGAGTGGCCTCCATGGGGGTCTTTCAAAGAGATCCTAACCTGTATTTACGGCAAAGTTCGACGAAAACCACGTAAAACTCCGAAAGGTTAGGTCGACGGGCGCGACCGGGGTTTGAACCCAGCACATCCCGTCTACCAGCTTTAAGAACAGTACCACTAAGCCATGGGTGGGGCGAGAATGATGAAGAATATGATTACGCACCATAACAGTATTAAAACATAAAAATGTTCCTGTATAAGTGTTATCTTCATTAATTTTGATTAAAACTATGTTTAATATGAGTGTTTTGTTCCAATTACATACCACCTAACCTTGTTTGTTGCTAAAACAACAAAAGGCAGGAACAGTGTTTCTGTTATTCTTCTTTTTATTATTCATAAATTATAAAACATATTCGATATTTACTAACTTTGAAGTTCAAACTCAATAAAAACAACTCAAACTCTATCAATCCAAACTCTATCAGCCCAAATAAATCCATAAAAATGCGTTTACTTGTGAATAATACACTTTTATTTTTTCTTAAAAGTTCTGATTCTGTGATTTTAAAGTTGTGATTATGTTGTTTTTGAAATGACCGGTTCAATTATTTTGTCGTATACCGCAGTTTCTGAACAGTTCATAAATAATGAATAATTGGCTGAAACCAGGAATCATTAAAATATATGCTTCATTTACAAATGCTTTATGAATCGTTATGCTTTCATGGCATACACAATAATGAACCTAAATTATATGAATTTTAATAGGATTCATTAAGTCTGTACATGTGGGATGACTCAATGGGGTTTCTATTATGGCTATATAGCTACTTTAATGATGTCGATAATGATAAGCGAAAATAATATATCTTTTATCATTCATTGCTAAGGCTATTTATGTAAATATTTGAATGCAGTTTTATGTTATATC
The DNA here is from genome assembly GCA_963931845.1 of Maratus michaelseni. NCBI lineage: Eukaryota > Metazoa > Arthropoda > Arachnida > Araneae > Salticidae > Maratus > Maratus michaelseni. Next base: position 108,730,051 of record OZ007598.1, on the reverse strand, counting down.
ATTAAATGTATGTAACTATTATGTCAAGTATTAATTTAATGGGTCAGTAATTTTAACAATTTCCAAAACAGTTGAAAATTGTTTAGGAATTATGTTTGTCGGTCCGTCTGTCCACCTGCTTGTCACGCTCTAACTCGCGTGTATATTTTCGGATTACCATTAAATTGATATATGTTATTAAGGTTTACCACGACATGTTGAGTATTGAAAGTAAAGTGTGTAGATTAACATTTAGTTCACAGGGGTACTCAAAAGAATTCCGTTAGATTATGGCCAATGGGAAAAATTCGTTTTCAGTGTATTTTAATGATGTTACACTACTTCAAAAATATTGAAATTAATATAGTACATCACTGCAGTTTACTACAAGATGCTTACTATAGCATATGGTGCTCATAGCATTTATCGTTCATTTGCAAGGAAAAATAATTCGGTTACAGCACTGTCTTTGAGCAATAATTATTGGAAGTGCGTTCAAATTTTGGGATACTTTTTTAAATTTAACTATTTTTTTAGCATATTTTTCGACGTGTATAAATTCTAGAGCTCACATACAGGGCTGCACAAAAGAACTCCAGTACATTTCTGCTTATGCAGAAAATCGCTAAAGGGGAATTTTCAACTCTGTTATGTGTGTTTCCTAACTGAACTAAAATTTTGAAAACTATGTAGTATATATATATGCAAATTGTTATATCATATACAAGGATGCTCGCAAGAATTTAGATAATTTACAAACTGTAGATTGGAATTGCTGAAATTGGGTTTCCAAATGTTATGCGTTTTCCAAATTGTTCACTTAGACATCATATTTCACCTTATTAAACGGTGACGTTTTGTTACAGTATTCTGAATGTGTTTGAAAGTGTTTCATAATCTATACTTGACGCATGATTTTTCTTTATTGTTTATATTTAAAGTGATATCCTCTTCTACAAAATAAACGTATGAATTATACGCAGTTGAATGAGACATTATTTTACAAATTTTTAATTTTTTAATTAAATATTCGCTTTAATTTCCAATGCTATTTGTAATTAAAATGTCTTTTAAGTGTATTTATATAAGATTTATCAAACTTATTCTGAGATTAGTTAGGTGGCAATATTAAAATCAGATTACGATGCTGAACTTACAATAAAAGTATCTGTACCAGGACTGGCGAACATTTCTACATTTGTATGTCAAATGTTTTCAAAAAATGTTTTAGGTGATCGTGACGTTCCAGCCAGGTCCCGATTTATCTCTGGATCTAGGGGAAGCACGGTATCATTTTTGAACTCCTTGCATTTAGCAAAACTTTTCTTAACCCCTTCAGGGGCAAAGTACTCTTGAAGCTAAAATATTGAACTGATTGATTGACGCCAAGATTCACAAACTAATTTATTTTAAAATAAGTAAAAGCTTTCCTTCATGTACATTATAAAGTCAAAATTTGATAAAATAATTCTGGTGTCATTGTGGCATTTTGGGATTAAAATTAAGTGGTATATATAATATACCGGTGCCCTTCAAGGTGTTAAATCTTCATTCGTGAAAACTCACCAATGATACTAATATTATGATATTATATTACTAATATTACTAATATTATTAATATACCCGGGAGTAGCTTACATTTCACTATGTCACATACATTTCATGAAATATGGCTGTTTAAGGAAATATATTATGTGTCACATATATTTCATTAAACAGATTTTTTTGTTTCCTGTATATATTTCAGATATATTTAGTACATATAGCTCTATGCTCAATTATCCGGATGGTTTCTAACAGACACATCGGGATGCTATATGATTAATTACCATCCTATTGATGGCATTCATATTTCCCTGTTAAATAAGTTTCGCTAAGTAGTGCGAGGATTATCTCTTGGATTAAGCAAGCTTTCTTTTCCAAAAAAATAAAATAAATAAAATAAAATGTAAAAAAAAAAATGAAAATGGGATCTAGAGGGTTCTTTTCACAGTCACTTTTTTGGGGGGGGGTTAAATTTTATATGGGGAGTATGTGTCTCGTGTGCCTTTTGGAAAATTAAGCCCTGGAGTCAACAACCAAAATATTTAGTGGATCGAAATATAATGAATCAAAATTACTTGGAATTTTGTCATTAGATGATACATGCAGGTTTTTGGAAATCAATAAAATAAAATAATGTGACTTCTGTTGCTGCATCTTACATGTCAAATAATTGATATATGATTAGTTACTTTTAAGAGAATTCAAGCAAAATTGGATTCATCGGTCAAACGGTTTCTACTTGAACTTGCCATATATTTTGTTTTCGAAATGACTCGCATACATAGGTAAAGGAAAAAATGCCAAACGTCATCTGCTATGGACAGCTCTACGTGTCTGGAATTATGTTCCAAGTTGCCATGATCTTAAACATTTTTGTTTAATGCCGGATCTTTCGTTTTCAATAGTAACCAAATTTTCTTGCAATTTGATAATTTTGTTAGCCCATATTGATCTAAAAAATATACATATAATAACTAATTTTTTTTAAAGAAACCTTTTTTATCAGACTTCAAAACTTTTGTTGTATGATAATTAAGGAAAATCTTAGGTAAATGATTCTAACTGAGATTTATTCTGTAAGAAATGGCGAGTCGTTTTTGCTTTTAAACTTTAGAATATGCTTAACGTTGTCTGAGCTATAAACCAACAAACTCAGGGGGCTAATGTGAGAAAACGGTGTATGGGCCTAATGTAAAACAGTGTATGGGGCTAATATGAAGCAGGGTATGGGGCTAATATAAGAGATAACTTGGGACTGTGTCAGAGTTGTAGCGTCAGGGGGGGGGGGGCATGATCACTTTACTACCAGTATTTTTATATACTATATTTGGCCTTATTTAATTCATATCCTTCAAAGACTAAAATAGGCCAAATGTAGTATATAATTATACTGGAAGTAAAATGATCGTGCCCCCCCCCCCCCCTGACGCTACGCCACTGGCTGTGATAATACTGTTCTATCATATAATTTGAAATACTCACCAAAACCAAAACCAAAACCAGAAAGTGTTAATCTATGTAAATATATTTTTTTTTGTTTTAATGTGTCAAATATCCCCCCCCCCCAAAAAAAAAAAAAAAAAAAACTTTAATGGCAGATACTTCTATGTTTGTTACCTATTTTTAATCGACTGATATGAAATGCTAGCTAGTTTAATTAATCGCTTAGTTTTACACAGGAACGTGCTGTGTCCGAACAGGTTACACAAGCAGCCATTTATTCCTTTTTCTTTTTCAACATTTATATTTTATGGTATTAATGTAGGCTACCGCATCTACCTGCGTTTACCTGAAACTAAATTAAAAAACAGCAAAATTACTTACATTTTTCCTGGCTATGTAAGTATTAATGAACAATGAATGCTTTTATACAATCAAGATCGTAGACTACATTTTTTTTATTTTTCAATAACAAGTGTTATAAAATTGTAAATTTACTACTAAATGTTTATAAAATTATAGCTTACTAGGGGGCCTGCCCCCTGCGAGCTACGCTCGCCAACCCCCCGCACAGACTTCGAGGCCTCTAAAAACATGACAGCGTGCTATATTTTAAAAATATTGGTAAATCTGTAACTTGGTTGCCATGCTTTAAACGTTTTAATGGGGCATTTTTCATTATCATGGCCTCATACACAGCTGTTGCGACAACTGACGACTGTTTTCGGGATTGATAAGTAAAATCAATTACAACTTGAAAACCAGCTTGTATAAAATGGTTAGGTTTAAATTGTGGCTACTTCTCGGACTTTTATAACAACGATCTGTATTCTATTCTTCCTTTGCGTTTAAGGATGAGAAAAATTCCATCTGCTTGTGAATAACATTAAGAACCACGCTATTGAAAAGTACTATGTTATAGACATTTTCAGTAACAGGTTTTAATTTTCTCTCTATTTTAGTGCACCATCATGCATATTTTCATGTTATTTTAAATATGTAAATTATTTATTTTAATTAATATGTATATACGAATTTTCTAATAATTATTTATCATACAAAATTAATTAAATATTTTGTGCATGCATGCCTGCATTTATTCGGCATCAATTGATGAGATATTTAAACAAATTTGCTATCCGTGATAATTTTACACCATGTTATGTCACTTGCATATTGTTCATAAGAAAATCGGGTATTTTTCCAGTATAGGATCCTTTGCTTTTAGGTTTGGCGTAATTCGAGCTTCAAAAAGGGATAGATTCGTTAATATACATAGATTTGTTGCCAAAAGTTATGAAAACAAACCCAATGAACTTTTGTTGCTTTTCTATTATAGGGGACTTGACGCTTTTTTAAAAACCTTGGTGGAAAAAACTAAGCAGGATAGAAAACCAAGCAGGATATTTTATTCTCCTTCCGTTCAGTTGGGTAATTATTATTTTATACATTCGTTTCAAATATTCAAATTAGTGATTTTATAAATTCGTTTAATTAAATTTTACAAAAAAATAACAAAATGATATCAATAAATATTAATTACTATTAATTCCCTTTCCCCCCTTTCTTTTGCGTTTACATAAATGACGTCATTTGGACGAATTTATTCAAAATATTTTCAGTTTATAAATTAAATTAAATGCTGACAGACGATTGAATCCTGACGATAGAAATGTGATTTTTTTTTTTTTTTAAGTTTTCCCGAAAAACATAATTTAATCACAATCTTGTCTTCATTATCGATTGAAATAAAAGATAAATTCAATTTCAATTTGAAAATGACGAATAAAAAGAAATCAATAATCCCTATCGGGATCCTTTTCAATTTTTTTCCCTTTTTTGTCACAAAAAATGAGTAATTAGTTGCCATCATTACAGAAATGTCATTAAAATTAGAAAAAAATTAATATCTCGAAAACTAATCCCAATTTCAAAATTCTATTACCAGTTTTGACATCCGCGGATTTTTATGGACAATTGGTATTAATTTCACCATCAAGCGTTTAATATTTTATTAAAAATAGCCCTGAAACATAATCAGTCGTTTAGTCAGTCGTTTCATAAAATCGTTTCATAAATTCGTTTCATAAAATCGTTTCACAAATTCGTTTCATTAGGATTTTATATATATAGGGTAGATAAGTTGTAGATAATTTTTTTTAGTTTTTTGTAACCCTAAATTAACATTTAATACGTTAGAGAAGGGGCTTATTGTACTAGGTTTTCATGACTATTCCGGTGGATGCGTAAAATATGTCCCAAAATTCCGTCAAAATGAAAGATAAAAAATATCTATGTAATAGATTAACTTAGGGTATTATAAAATAGTCGAGGAGAAGTATGGAATACCAAGGTTTCTATTTGGTAATGTGCAGCCACCTTGCAGCAATATCATAAACTACTCAAGAACGTTTCAAAAATGACCCCCAACCCAGAACGCAGAGTTCTTTGGTCGGCGTGAGGGCGTGCTGTGTGAATAAATATTTGTTTTTGTGTTTGGAAAGTTTCAGGAGATAATTATTCATTATTTTTTGTTCATTATTAGAAGTAATATTTTTACAATAGCATTAAGCATAACGTACACCGAAATGCTAACAGTTTATGATGTAATACTCGTTTTTTAGCTCGCGATTCACACCAACAAATATAGAGTAAATTTTTTTTCCTAACCGGGGCGCGGTTTCGGGTTATATAGAATACCAGTATTTCATTATTCCCTCCATCATTATGAGGGTGCAAAGATAGATCCTTATATTTGAGATTTATGAAAATCTAAAGTATGAACTGAAGTAGATTGGCAGACTACGTAGACGCTATATTTTTATCATGCTCTCTTGATACTATTAAATCTGTTTTTTGCCAGATTTTCTTCGTTTTTAACCCCCTATTCCCTATTACCCGACTATCTCATAATACCCTCCAACAAAGTGTTTCATTTATTATTCATTTATTCATCATTTCATTTATTATTTGTTTGCATGTGATGAAATTTCATAAAATGATTTTTGTCTACAAATATCTAATCACAGATAGTTGAAGTTTGTGATTGTATTCGGTTTTCGGGATTTAAACTATATAGACCGGGAGACGGCAGCACAGACAATCACCTCATCGAGTTCACGGCTGAAATTCCAGAATTAGTTAAAACTCGATTCGCATATTAAAACGGTCTGCCAAGTCATATCTTGGTGGAAAGCACGTGAAAACCCGATTTTAGCGGTTGACTCGTAGGTTTACCATTGTGTTTTCCTGCTCCCAGTTCTCCACGTTTTCATACTTTTGGGTGCAGAAAACACAATGGTAAACCTACGAGTCAACCGCTAAAATCAGATTTTTTCGTGTTTTCCACCAAGATATGACTTGGCAGACCGATTGCGTTTTAATATGCGAATCGAGTTTTAACTAATTCTGGAATTTCAGCCGTGAACTCGATGAGGTGATTGTCTGTGCTGCCGCCTCCCGGTCTATATAGTTTAAACCCCTTCATATAGATATGAAGCTGTGATATTGCCTCAAACGTAAATGGTAGTCCACAATACCCGGAAATCCCCTAGTATTACTACGATACGATAATACCCGAAGTTCTTCTGCAACTGAACCATTTGACTCAGGTCAATAATGAGAAATTTCTCTCATTTCTTTAGTTGTCAATAACCACTTAAAAATAATTTAGTCACCTAGCCCTCTCATAATAGCCCTATTCACTGGGACAAATATGTGTGAGACATGTTTTTAATATTTTCTTTTTTTTTTTTGCCTTTAATTTTATGACAAGCAATATTTTTTTTTTAATTCATGATCAGATAAAGGAAAAGAAATCACAAATTACAGTACTTTTACTTACCCATCATACGTAGTATAGGGTAAGTCTTGTAATCGTTTTGAAAATCGGAAAAAAAATTGACGGATTTACACGTTTCAGACGCTGGAGATTCCGTAAAACATATTTTTTTAAAAAAAAGGCCGTCCGTCTGTCAGTGTGTGTTTCTGTGTGTGTGTCTGTAAACGCTCTATCTCGCGAGATAGAGACTTGAAATTTGGTATGTAATTAGTATGTAATAATTGGAAGAAGCTTATTGAGTTTCAGTAACCTCGATTATCCGGAACTATTTTTTTCGGACTCTCGAAATATTCGTTCTGATAAAAGGTATATAAAAAAATTTTGAAATTGTTTATTTTAAGGAATGAATATAAAAGACAATAAAAAAACATAAATTTTGCATAAAGCATGAAGTCGATCGGTTAATGAGTAGCCGAGATATTTGTAATCCTATTTACCACACTCTTCGGATTTTTCATGACCCTGTATTTCAACCAAATTTCAATTCAATGATATATTTTAATTGGAAATGAGACGCTTAATCAGATGCAATAAACCGCTAGTTAATAGGATTATTCTTTTTGGAGTTATACAGATGTTTCTTTTAAGCAATTCAGTAATCGAGCCTTTAAAGCGAGGCTGACGAAAGAGACAGGCTACCGCGGTACATTCCACTTATCTTTTTTTACAGACCGCTAGAGTGACGTGATGCTCTTTTCGTACGCCTTCATGTGTGCATTCGAGCAACACGTGACTCCGGCGGTCTGTAAAAAAAGATATGCGAAATGCACCGCGGTAGCCTTTCTTTTTTGTTAACCTCGCTTTAAAGTTTATGACGTCATCAAGCCACGATCGAGGCTAACGAAAAAGAAAGGCTACCGCGGTGCTTTACGCGTATCTTTTTTTACAGACCGCGGGAGTCACGTGATGCTCGAATCCACCAATGCAGGTGTACGAAAAGAGCATCACGTCACTCTAGCGGTCTGTAAAAAAAGATAAGTGGAATGCACCGCTGTAGCCTGTCTTTTTCGTTAGCTTCGGCCACGATTTTATTTGAATTGCAATGCATTTTATAAGTAGTTTACACATTTTTTATTTTCAAGGGTAAGTATTATGGTGGCCCCCAACGATTAGTTTCTTTAGTTGTCAATAACCACTTAAAAATAATTTAGTCACATAGCCCTCTCATAATAGCCCTATTCACTGAGACAATTATGTGAGACATGTTTTTAATTTTTTCTTTTTTTTTTTCTTTTTTTTTTTTTTTTTGCCTTTAATTTTATGACGAGCAATATTTTTTTTATTCATCTATACTAATATTATAAAGGAGTAAATCTTGTTTGTTTGTTTGTAGGGGGTAATCTCTGGAACTACCGAACCGATTTCAAAAGTGATGGTGGCAAATTGATGGTGACAACCCCTGCTCCAACATAGGCTATATTTTATGTCGGTGCCACTAACCCCAGGGGGTGCAGCAGCAAAAAACGTTCTAAAATTGCGATTTTTCAGTTATCACACTGGCTGTCAAGCCCTGAGAGCTTGGCAGCCGGTCCTGTAAGTATGTATGTACGTACGTAATGCGATAACTCTTCATAGAAATATCCGTTTTCCTTCAAATTTTGTTTATAGGTTCACTGTGTTAAGGCGCTTCCCTGATTAGTTTTCGGGATTGATTGGTTAAGTATAAAAGGGGGGGGGGAACAAGGGGCTAATTCCCCCCCTCCCTTAATTTATATAAATGGGTTTTTCATGCAGAATTATTCCGTTTCCCTTCAAATTTTGTTTATAGGTTCACTGAGTTAAGGCGCTTCCCTGATTAGTTTACGGGTTTGATTAGTTAAGTATAAAGGGGGGGATCGGGGGGGGCTAATCCCCCCCCCCTTAATTTATATAAATGGGTTTTTCATGCAGAATTATTCCGTTTTCCTTCAAATTTTGTTTATAGGTTCATTTGGTTAAGACGCTTCCCTGATTACTTTTCGGGATTGATTGGTTAAGTATAAAGGGGGGGAACAAGGGGCTAATTCCCCCCCTTTAATTTATATAAATGGGTTTTTCATGCAGAATTATTCCGTTTTCCTTCAAATTTTGTTTATAGGTTCACTGTGTTAAGGCGCTTCCCTGATTAGTTTTCGGGATTGATTAGTTAATATAAAGGTGGGGGGGGATCGGGTGGCTAATTCCCCCCCTTAATTTATATAAATGGGTTTTTCATGCAGAATTATTCCGTTTTCCTTCAAATTTTGTTTATAGGTTCATTGGGTTAAGACGCTTCCCTGATTACTTTTCGGGATTGATTGGTTAAGTATAAAGGGGGGGAACAAGGGGCTAATTCCCCCCCCTTTAATTTATATAAATGGGTTTTTCATGCAGAATTATTCCGTTTTCCTTCAAATTTTGTTTATAGGTTCACTGTGTTAAGGCGCTTCCCTGATTAGTTTTCGGGATTGATTAGTTAATATAAAGGGGGGGGGGATCGGGGGGCTAATTCCCCCCCTTAATTTATATAAATGGGTTTTTCATGCAGAATTATTCCGTTTTCCTTCAAATTTTGTTTATAGGTTCACCGTGTTAAGGCGCTTCCCTGATTAGTTTTCGGGATTGATTAGTTAATATAAAGGGGGGGGATCGGGGGGCTAATTCCCCCCCTTAATTTATATAAATGGGTTTTTCATGCAGAATTATTCCGTTTTCCTTCAAATTTTGTTTATAGGTTCACTGTGTTAAGGCGCTTGCATGATAATTTTCGGGATTGATTGGCTGAGTATAAAGGGGGGAACGGGGGGGGGGCTAATCCCCCCTTAATTTATATAAATGGGTTTTTCATGCAGAATTATTCCGTTTTCCTTCAAATTTTGTTTATAGGTTCACTGAGTTAAGGCGCTTCCCTGATTAGTTTTCGGGATTGATTAGTTAAGTATAAAGGGGGGGGGTCGGGGGGCTAATCCCCCCTTAATTTATATAAATGGGTTTTTCATGCAGAATTATTCCGTTTTCCTTCAAATTTTGTTTATAGGTTCACTGTGTTAAGGCGCTTCCTTGATTAGTTTTCGGGATTGATTGGTTAAGTATAAAGGGGGGGAACGGGGGGCTAATACACCCCTTAATTTATGTAAATGGGTTTTTCATGCAGAATTATCCCATTTCCTTCAAATTTTATTGATAGGTTCACTGTGTTAAGGCGCATCTCTGATTAGTTTTCCGGATTGATTGGTTAAGTATAGAGGGGGGGAACAAGGGGCTAATTCCCCCTTATCTATACTAATATATAAAGTAGTAAAGATTGTTTGTTTGTTTGTTTGTAGGGGGTAATCTCTGGAACCACTGAAGCGATTTTAAAAGTGATGGTGGCAAATTAATGGTGACAATCCCTGCTCCAACTTAGGCTATATTTTATGTCGGTGCCGCCACCCCCAGGGGGGTGCAGGAGCGAAAAACGTTCTAAAATTTCGATTTTTTGTGTACTGAAGGAGATAGAAGTATCAAATTTGGTATGGTAGTTACTTATAAGATGTAAATGCTCTCTAAGAACAAATTATAAAAACATTCGCAATTTAAAAGGGTGAGATGAGGAAGAAGCGTTCTAAAAACATTCTAAATTACAATTTCTGTGGAATCTCTGAAACTACAGAACCGATTTCAAAAGTGATGGTGGCAAATGGATGGTGACAGTCCCTGCTCCAACATATGCTAAATTTTTTGTCGGTGCCACTGCCCGCAGAGGGTGCAGGAGTGAAAAACGTTCCAAAATTATGATATTTTCAATAATGAAGGAGTTAGGAACTTGACATTTTGTATGGTCGTTACTTACAAGATTTAAATGCTCTATAAGAACAAAATCTAAAAAAATTCGAAATTTAAAAGGCTGAAATAAGCAAAAAATTTTCTAAAAACATTCTAAATTACAATTTGTATGGAATGTCTGGAACTACTAAAGCGATTTCAAAAGTGATGGTGGCAAATGGATGGTGACAATCCCTGCTCCAACGTAGGCTATATTTTATGTCGGTGCCACTACCCCGAGGGGGGTGCAGAAGCGAAAAACGTTCTAAAATTGCGATTTTTGCGATACTGAAGGAGCTAGAAACTTCAAGTTCGGCATGATTGTTATTTATAAGATCTAAATGCGCTCTAAGAACAATTTCTAAAGAAAAATGATCTAATGATTCTGCGATTTTTCAACTATTGAATTCCTAAAATTACCAAATTTCACAATAGAGTACCATAGCGAAACCTTCACGCGTAAAAAGATAATGATAAGGGCGACGTGTCCTGACGTGTATATTGACTATAGCACGAGTCACAAATTATAGTATCCTTATTATTCTGTTAAAATATAAAAGTGAATCATGAAATGTGAATATTTTGTTTGATTAAAGGTTCGTTAAGAGAAATTGACCAGCGTAGCGGGCGTAGCTTGCTAGTAATCAGATAAAGGAAGAGAAATCACAAATTACAGTACTTTTACTTACCCATCATACGTAGTATAGGGTAAGTCTTGTAATCGTTTTGAAAAGCAAAATAAAATTTTGACGGATTTACACGTTTTAGACGCTAGAGATTCCGGAAAACATATTTTTAGAAGAAAAAAAAATTGCCGTCCGTCTGTCAGTGTGTGTGTCTGTACACGTTCTATCTCCCGAACAAATTTAGATAGAGACTTGAAATTTGGTAAGCACTTAGTATGTAATAATGAAAAGAAGCTTGTTGAATTTAAGTAACCTCGATTATCCGGAACTATTTTTTTCGGACTCTTGAAATATTCGTTCTGATAAAAGCCACATAAAAATGTTCAAAATTGTTTTTTTTAAGGAGTGAATATAAAATACAATAAAAAAAAAAAATTATGCATTAAGAATGAAGTCGATCGGATAATGAGTTGCCGAGATATTTGTAATCCTATTTTCCACACTCTTCGATTTTTCATGACCCTGTATTTCATACAAATTTCAATTCGAAGATATATTTTAATTCGTAAAGAGATGCTTAATCCAACGCAGTAAACTGTTAGTTGCTAGGATGATTATTTTTAGTGTTAAAGTCTGTTTCTCTTACGCAATTCAGTAATACAGCATTTAAAGTTTATGACGTCATCAAGCCAGGATTTTATTCGAATTGCAATGCATTTTATAAATAGTTTACACATGTTTTATTTTCATATTTTATATTATGCATGTCCATGACGGCCCCCCAACGACTAGTTTATTTAGTTCTAGACACAAATAACTGTAAAAGTTTTAGGAATTTTGTCTTATATTAGCCCCAATTGATCCTACTCGAAATTATTTTAATTTAAAATTAACTTAGTAACCAACAAGAACTTTTTTGTCAAAGTTACCTGAATAATGCTGTGAGTAATTAAAATCTTTTTAAAAATCCATTATGAGAATCTGGAGATAATTTTTATCTGCTTTAGGATTATGCCTAACTTTAAAGATAAACCGGTAAAAAGTATAGATACAATATTTCGTTTAAGAAGGGTCATTAGTGTACAGTAAAAATATACCTTAATTGACAAACATATGTCATATAAATTATAATAAAGTAGATAGACGATTTTCTTTTATTCTAGTATATGGAGATTAAAAAGTATTTTGTTAGATAATAGTGACGACCTAGCATCTTCTTTTGTTTTCCTTCCTTACTGCATTCGGTTCGGGTAAAAGTAAGATATGAAATTTAGAAGGTCTTATAAATTTTTTTCACTAATACAACTTTTTTCAACGGGAATACGCAATATTTCGTAGTTAATACATAAAATGTATCTTTTATAAAATGTATCTTTTATATAACAAAAAAAAAAAAAAACATGCTGTATGTGACTGTAACAACATACTAAAATCCCGTTACCGTCAGCGTTCTACAAATTACACATTTAACATATACTCGTTTCATGTATTCGCATTCTTCTGTGTTTCCACGTAAAATAACTGTAAAAGCCATACACATTCTCTTAGAGGAAAAACATGATGTAGGTGACTGTAACACCATACTAAAATTACATTACCGTCAGCGTTCTAGAAATCCCGCAATTAACATATATTCGTTTAACCAATCGTTTTATTCGTTTAATCAGTCGTTTCATAAAATCGTTTCATAAAGTCGTTTCATTAGGATTTTATATATACTAGGGAATCCTTCCCGGGATAAAGAATGCATGTGAAAACGATTTATTTTTTTTTTATTGAAAACTCTAATAGAATTTTTACATTTAATAATTTTTTTTTTAGATTGCCACTTAACAACACCAAAGAGCATTTTTATATGAAATATGTCAATTATATATTAAAATAAAATTTAGAAAATTATTAAAAGCGGTAATTTCGTATTGGCCTCTTGCCAGAAGCTAATAGCCGAAGAAGTCACTAAAATTCGTTATATACAGGAGTTTTTCTTATTCTGATAATCTCAGCGGTTTTAAGTGCTTATTTCGATTACATGCCTGTTAAATTGGTGTTTTATTTATACCATTTTATTTACTGCTTAATGAAGTTTTTATTTCGCTATGGAATATTAGCGGGAAACAAATGCTGAATTTTTTAGGGCAAACGGATTAATATTTTGTAATCGTCTGCAAACGATAGAGATAGAATTTTTTTTTCTTTAAATCATGCTTGAAATTTAATTTAAATGCTATAATAAATGAGTAAATTGCAATACATTTTTCAAACAAATTGCATTTGAAAGTAGATTTTATTCCTCTATATAACGATGTAAAAATTAAAAATGTGCGATATTTAGAAATTAAAAAAATTGCAGTAGCGAAAATCGCAAAACCAAAATTTCATCGTCAACTGTTGCCATTCGCAAAATGATGTCAGCGTTATGCACACACACGTTTGTCCTTTATAATATAGATAGACAGGGTAGATATAAATTATAATCAAAGCTATCATTTAGCTGTCACAACAGATTGCAACACATAATAATTAAAATAATAATAACAATAATAATAATAATTATTATTATTATTATTACTAAAGAATATTATTATTGCTTTAATTTTATAATGTCATAAGTAAACACTTGTGAAAGAGAAATCTAAATTATCTTTCTCTACATTTGTTTGCGTTAGAAGTGCATAAATCCTTTACTATTTTATTGCTTCAGCAAAACCGTTCATTTCATATCCGTAGAATTCAAGTAAAAATAAAAATTACATCTATTATTTTTTCGTTTCTCGCCCACCATAATGGAATAAACATGACGGCCCATGCCCCTTTGCAAATGGAACATTATTGCAATTATAATAATAGATAGGGTAGATATAAATTATAATCAAAGCTATCATTTAGCTGTCACAACAGATTGCAACACATAATAATTAAAATAATAATAACAATAATAATAATAATTATTATTATTATTATTACTAAAGAATATTATTATTGCTTTAATTTTATAATGTCATAAGTAAACAATTCTGAAAGAGAAATCTAAATTATCTTTCTCTATATTTGTTTGCGTTAGAAGTGCATAAATCCTTTACTCTTTTATTGCTTCAGCAAAACCGTTCATTTCATATCTATATCCGTAGAATTCAAGTAAAATAAAAATTACATCTATTATTTTTTCGTTTCTCGCTCACCATAATGGAATAAACATGACGGCCCATGCCCCTTTGCAAATGGAACATTATTGCAATTATAATAATATTATTAAAGATATGCATTTTTTGTATTTAACTATCCTTAATGTTCGGAATTTAACTATTCGGAGCTTAAAAAATAATAATTTGCAAATTGTTCATATAATTAAAAGACCATAGATGTTCCTTCTTGAATATTAATTAATACAATACATTAGGCATACGTAGGAATTCTGAAGCTTGAGTATTTCACTAAAATTAATTCAAGTTCGCTAAGGTCATAAAGCACATTTTTATGAATAAATGTATTACATAAAAGATTTATATGAACAACTGTTTTTTTTTGTTTTGTTTTTGTTGTTATGTCAAAAACGGATATGATGAGATTATTAGTCCAATCAGATTTGTAGAGACTCGTGTATTTTGGCTCTTAAGTTAACCACTCTGCTCTCTGAAGATACCATCCACTTCAGTTACAGTTGCAAAGGCTAGAAGAAACCCGGTTTAAACCTGGGAATAAACCGGGTTTTTGGGAATAAACTTGTTTTTTTTTAGAATAAACCAGGTCTGTTGGGAATAAACCTGGGAATAAACCAAGTCTATTGGAAATAAATCTGGGAATAAACCAGATTTTTGCAACTCTAACTTAAGGTACTAAGTTGTATATTACTTCAACTACTAATATGCAACGATTCTTACAACTATCTGCTTTCTATCTTTCATAGAGAGATAAACAAGGTCATAAAAATAGTCTTGCCAGTTGGGTGGAGCTTTTTTTAAAATTGATAATGCTTAAGTACTAGCACTTTTTTGAAGTAGTAATAATCGCCTTACTTAATCTGCAATTAAATAAAGTCAACAATACTATTTCAAACAAAAAGTGGTACCAATCAAGCAATCTGAAAATAAAAGACCCCTAACCAGAAACCCTGCCGATAAATATTACAATATTCCATAAATTGATATTTGTCTTTGGTGCAAATGCACATGGAACTCTTTTTTTTTTTTTTTTTTTTTTTTTTTTTTTTTTTTTTTTTTTTTTTAAGTGACGAGAAGACAGGGAATAAAAAACGCGAGATTCAGTTTTTTTTTATTATTATTGTAAAATCTTTCACTAGGATTGTCATTTCGACAATGATTTTAAAATTAACTTAAACTTTAAAACTTTATAATGCATGAATACTTTAAATAGTAAATTCAGAGAATTTTAGCTTAAAACTTTTGTAACTAAAAAAGAAAGTAAATAGATTCCGTGATTCGTAAATTCTCATTCCTCTTAAAATAGAGAAAAGACAAATGTTTCACTAAATTATAAATCAAGAAAAAATGTAGCCAGAAAAAAAAATTGCACATTTTTTCATACACACATCTTTTTCTGGAAAAAAAATTCTGATTTTTTTCTTTCTTTGTAATTATCAGAATAACGAAAGTTTATCCATGTATGATGAAAATATAACAAGTAATATAAAAAAAATTAAGTCAATTCCTACTTAGGTCAACAAAGAAAAAATTATTTTTTAGTTACTTTTTATTAAATAATTACAATTAATATAAATATGTATATACATATGACAGAATCACAATATTAAGTGGCAAAATAGAAAGCGAACTTCCTTGCAATTTTCCATTTTAATAAATAATATAAGAATGGCCCGGATAATACGTAAGTACCCAAAATAATATGAAACAGACAATAATAAATAACGTTAAAATAACATTAAAACATAATCACGACTCAACAGTTTCATGTAGTAGCGGCTCTTTCGAAGAGTGGAACCTAATGGAGTGTTTCCACTCATTTATCTTCGAGTTTTGAATGCTAGTAGTTTGGTTATTTAATTTAATTAATTAATTAATATTTGAAAAAATTGTATTAACATCAAGTGTCATCCACTAAAAGTTTTAAAAAAATGTATTTGAACTTGAGTGGATGAATAAAAAGTATTTTATTAAAAATTGAAAATTTGAAAGAAAAATAGTTTGAGCATTTGAATTCGAATTTTGCTTTTTAATCATAAATATATAAAATAAACCCGTGCAGCATTAATGTCCCACGTTATCTTTATTGAACATTTTTTTTATAATCATCGTTGCGGTATTTTATTTTTGTGGCATCACTAATTTGAGGAAAATCTTTCATTTCGTTTATGAAAACAATGGGAGAATTTTTTTCTACCTTATAAAACTAAAATTAATTAATTAAATTTAATTAATTAATTAATATTTTAAAAAACAGTATTAACATCAAGTGTCATCCACTACAAGTTTAAAAATACGTATTTGAACTTTAGTGGATGAATAAAAAGTATTTTATTAACGATTGAAAATTTGAACAAGATATATAAATATATAGAGAATGTGAGATAACAGTAGGAATTGAAAAAAAAAAAAAAAGAAGAGGAATAATTATTCATGAATATGCGAATACGTTTATTGAAGAATTACATCTTTGTTGATTTAACCTTTTGAATGTATTTTAAATCATTTTATTTCATGAAGAAACAGCCTTTTTTATATAAAAATTCAACATCACCTTTTTATAAGATTACTTATTATTCTTCGTTAGCTTATAAAAGTAAAGAATATTTTTTTTTTACAAAATTATAGTCCAACAAAATTTTTTTAGTGATTCTAAAATTTTTCTTTAAATACTCTCAGAAATTTGCAACGTTCAGAATCAAAGTGGAATAGGTCCACTTTTTTCGCCAACCGATTGTACACAATAATTTGTTTGATGCTTTAACAAACCAAGTCCTAGTTTGAAAGTGGGTGACATTTTTCGGGGCAATCAACTAGAAAGCGATGTGACACAGATTTAACCAAGCACTCTATTATTTTTAACTCATGTATACTGGTTGGTAAAAAATATCTTATCAACTGAATTTCTCCAACTGAATAAATAAAATGCCCATGAGGGTGTCGAATCCTAGATCTTTGAAATAAATTGACAACGCTGGGCCAAAAATCGGCGGACATATTTCACTCTGATAACCTTTAGGAAATAGCATCTGGTCTGCCTTGTATATAGCTCAACAGAATATCAAAATCTTCAGATATCATTAGAATAACAGACCAGATCAACAGAATATCAATACCCGTAGCTCAAGTATATTCTGTTGAGGTGTCTACAGGGCAGACCAGATGCTATTGCCAATAAAGATAGCTGAGTGAAATATAAACCTCATTTGTCGGTCCAGATAGCTTTGTAACGAACTAAAAGTTCATAAGTGAAAATTCTTTTCTAATTACGTGCATTGAACTTTGGAAAATAGTTCACAGCTGCTCCTAAAACTTTTAAGAGATTTTTACCAGATGTGAACATTAATTTTTACTCAAAAGCCCATCTATATTCTTTAATAGGATTTTTTGAAGTTACAAGATCCATAATTCTTGCTAAGAATTTCAAGGGTCTAATAAACTGAAAGATTTCGCTTACATCTGTAACTGCTTTGGGGACCTTGTTCCCAGACCATTAAAAACACTTTAAATTCCTTTACCTAATATATACGCTAGTCAGGAGAGCCTTTTTTGGGATTTTGATAGAAAAGCTCTGTAGAGAGTGGTCGCTGAAAAGATTCTCTCGCTGAGAGAAATTGACGGAGAAACGGCGTTTTTCTCGCCGTGAAGTTAGCTCGGAAAACAAACCCAAGAACCGAACCCCACCCTGATAAACTTAAACAAAATTGACTGTTGGTTAATTGTCGCATGTAACCGTAAATTTGCCAAGATAGTATGCTGAGTGTAATGTTTAATAAATAGTGTTGTCGTCCGTACAAGTCTTCTATTTTTTTTTAACGTTACAGCTTAGTAGGTAGAGCATTAGCAATTTAAATAAAAAATCTTGGATTCGACTCCAGGCTCGGATTTTTTTCACTCAATTGAAAAAATTCCGCTCGTATTAACCAAGAAAAATAATGTATTTATAATGGTAAAGAGACAATTAGCAGAGAAACGGATATATTAAACCGCAGACAAACAAACATAAGCTCAATTTTATGAAAGACTGGGAGGAGAAAATTCTTTCCCAAAGCGTTTTAAATTTAACTCACTTAACTCGGCATCGAATGACTTCACCGTTCGTTCTATACAGCAACGTAAGAAATTCTGTTTAGCAGATACTATCACAATAAATGTAATTCCGAGGATTCCGATGGCTCTTTATTCAAGTAGGAAGCTCAACTTATTAACAAATTGGCGAAAACTTACAGCGGACTTCATTCAAACTGATAATCGTAAACTCCACTTAAAGTCAACACGCGGCTTCAATTTCACCAGAAAACTCACAAAGCAGAGATCGACATGTGTTCTAAATCCGCCGATTCAAATAACGGTACTTACATATTATCCGGGCCAGTTTTAAGCCAACTGCGCCATGCATGGAGCTAATATTACTAATTATAGTAACCCTTATATTTTTCTCTTGCTACATAGTAACTGCATTTAACACACTAGCGACTTGAAAGAGTGGTACACAATTGGAGATTTCAACTGTGCATGCCTGGGAATAATCTACTTTTTTTTGGAAGGGATCATTTGTATAGGTAGTAAGATTAACAAATAGTTAATTTTTTTTTAGATATTGCATTTATGAGTAAAATGAAAATATTTTATGTGACAATCTTAATAAGATAGATGTAAAAAAATAATATTAGCAGTAAGAAACAAAGTTTTATACACATTTCATCAAAATTATGTAAAAAGTTAACGATTAATAAAAAGTTGAAAAAAATACACGAAATTCTTTAATGCACCGATCACTGTACCGCATGTATGATCGCTTCGCGAACATGAAACCGAAAAAAAAAACATCACTGGATGCACAAACCTTGTCGTATAGGGATACCAAGAAATACACGAAATTCTTTAATGCAGCGATCACTGTACCACATGTATGATCGCTTCACAAGCATGAAACCGAAAAAAAACATCATTAGATGCAGCAACCTCGTTGTAGCGGGATCCCAAGAAATACACGATATTCGTTAATGCAGCGATCACTGTATCAGATGTATGATTGCTTCGCGAACATGAAACCAAAAAAAAAAAGAAAAAAAAAAAAAAAAAAAACATCACTGGAAGCGGCAACCGTGTTGTATCGGGATCCCAAGAAGATCACGAAATCCCTTAATACAGCGATCACTGTACCGCATGTATGATCGCTTCGCGAACATTAAACCGAACAAAATCATCACTTAAAGCAGCAACCTCGTTGTATTGGGATTCCAAAAAATACACCAAATTTGTTAAGGCCGTGTTCACTGAGAAATTCCGAGATCTGAAGAAACATTAGCCACCGTCCGGTCCGAGTCGTCATCAGGTAAATAATAATTAGTAAGAAAACAAGCCATACGCGAGAAAATTAACGATCGCAAAAAATAACCAAACTACTAGCATTCAAAACTCGAAGATAAATGAGCAGAAACACGTGCCGAAATTAGAAGCGAGACTAGAAGTTAATTATCTCCTCCCGATCTACCCCTTTCCTCTTTCCCCACCTTGTATATTCGCACTTCTTAATGGACTAATCCGCTCCATTAGGTGCCACTCTTCGAAAGAGCCGCTACTACATGAAACTGTAGGCATGGTAACTGTTGACTCGTGATTATGTTTTAATGTTATTTTCTATACTGCTTCATATTCTTTTTGGTATTTACGTATTATCCGGGCCATTCTTATATTATTTATTATTCTTTCTTATTTATCATGTTATTTACCAATTATTAATTTTACTAAAGTTATGTTACTTACTATTTTTAACAATGTTATGAATTTAATAAACATATATTACATTTTATTTATTTATTCATTTTATATTAATTACCATTTTTAACAATTTTATTTGGTAATGTTTAATACTGTGTTTGAAAACATGATTGGCAACGATAAACAAGATTGGTACTTGGCAACCATTTTTGGCGATCTATCCCCTGGCCCGGATAATACCTAAGTACCCAAATAACTACCGCACTAGAAATAGCTACAACTCAATCATAGTTCCATATTTAACATATCATTGGGAAAATAACCGCCATAATTAGACTCCCGAAGATGCATACGTACTTTGTGAAACTTAAATAAATCGCAGAATAGATCTCATTCACGCACAATTTATAAAATTCAAGAAAACACGATCAAGGACCATCGATCACAGACTCGCAAAATCTCGTAACTCACTAGTCCACTTGAGTACCCTTATAAAAGAGTAGCTTAGCTAAGCACTCTGCCACAAGTGCAACAAGTAGCAAAAATTAGCTGTAAACAACAACTAGCTGTAAGCAACAAGTAGCATTAGTCTCCTACAATTCTGAAATAAATGGATTAGAGTCCATAAAGTGTGTAAACACAGTGTAAGAAGTGTAATTTAACTTTACAGGATCAAAATTTTCAGTATTTTTAATTTCAAAATTTAAGATCCAAAAGAAATATAAATTTGGTGACTAGGCATAAATGTATATCTAAGATGAAAATATTTTATCAAAATTGGGTGTTGCTATTAAACATTTAAAAGTTAACTTTCATATAAATACGTAGACAATCCCCAAATTTAATTTCTTCTGATTTAAGATGTTATATTTTGTATTTAAAGATTAAAATTGAGCAAAAGAAGGTGGGGAGGGATCTCCATCCGTCCCATGATAACAATGAATCCCAGGCTAGTATAACTTTTATATAATTACTAGCTGAACCCGCCTGGCGTTTCCCGAGCCCGTGATAACCTTAAATAAAACTCAAGTCTGTATGAATTTATATCTTTGGAAAATCTTTCAAATGAATTTAGTTTTGGGAGCCTCATTGCCTTCGGCATTGTAGAGTGCTTTAAATGAACTTAGTTTCTATGGCACAAATGCCTTTGGCATCATCTAGAGTGCTTCCAAAAAACCTCTTTCCGAACGAACCTGTATTTTGGGTCCCCGCTGTCTAAGGCAGCGTGTGCTGGGAGGGCTCCACACGCATCAGAGACAATCGAAAACCAAGTTGAATGAGCCATACCCCGTAGTAATCCGGCTAGTCCAGTCAAATTAGGTTTTTTTGCCATAATAAATCCTAAGGAGATAAAAATTAGTCCAGTTGTTCATTTATGGCTACTGATGACCATGTAAAAAGTCCCCATGGATAGGAGGAGGGGGGGGGGCTAAACGAAGTATTTTTTTTTAGTTTTTTACAAATATCTCAGAAATTGTTGTTTTTCATGAAAAAACTACTCTGACATAAATTAAAGAACATAAAATTATCTACAAATGACAAGTATATACAGTGGAACCTCGATTATCCGTCAGTCAGAAGACCGGACCTTTGACGGATTTTCTGCAAAAAAATCCCTTTAATTTCAAATTTATTTACCTAATGTCGCCATAATAAATTGTACAGCGATAAAAATTGGTACAGTTGTACATTGATGGCTACTGACGACTATGTAAAAAGTCCTGATGGATAAGAGGTGAGCGAGGGGTGGGGGGAGGGCAAAATAAAGTACTTTTTTAGTTTTTTACAAATATCTCAGAAACTGTTGGTTTTCATGAAAAAATTACTACATAATTTCTGAGATATTTGTAAAAAACTAAAAAAGTTCTTTATTTGCCCTCCCCCATACCCTCGCTCACCTCCTATCCATCAGGACTTTTTACATAGTCATGAATAGCCATCAATGAACAACTGTATCAATTTCTATCTCTGTAGCATTTAGTATGGCGACATTAAGTAAAAAAATTTTAAATTAAAGGGATTTTTTTTTCTGCGGTAAATCCATCAAGGCTCCGGTTTTGTGACTAACGGATAATCGAGGTTCCACTGTATATACCTGTCATTTGTAGATAATTTTATGTTCTTTAATTTATGTCTGAGTAATTTTTTCATGAAAACCAACAATTTCTGAGGTATTTGTAAAAAACTATTAAAAAATGCTTTATTTCCCCCTTCCTCCCCCCGCTCACCTCCTATCCATGGGGACTTTTTATATAGTCATCAGTAGCAATCAATGAACAACTGGACCAATTTTTATCCCTTTAGAATTTATTATGACGACATTAAATCAATTAATTTGAAAGTAAAGTGATTTTTTGGGGGAAAATCCGTCAAAGCTCCGGTCTTCTGACTGACGGATAATCAAGGTTCCACTATACATACCTGTCATTTGTAGAAAATTTTATGTTCTTTAATTTATGTTGGAGTAGATTTTTCATGAAAAACAACAATTTGTGAGATATTTGTAAAAAAACGAAAAAAAAATACTTTGTTTACCCCCCCCCCCCCCTCCCTCCGCTCACCTCCTATCCATGGGGACTTTTTACATAGTCATCAGTAGCCATCAATGAACAACTGAACCAATTTTTATCCCTTTAGAATTTATTATGGCGATATTAAATAAATTAATTTGAAATTAAGTGATTTTTTTTTTTTGGGGGGGGGGGGAATCCGTCAAAGCTCCGGTCTTCTGACTGATGGATAATCGAGGTTCCACTGTATATACCTGTCATTTGTAGAGAATTTTATGTTCTTTAATTTATGTCGGGGTAGTTTTTTTATGAAAAACAACAATTTCTGAGATATTTGTAAAAAACTAAAAAAAAAATACTTTGTTTAGCCCCCCCTTCCCCCGCTCACCTCCTATCCATGGGGACTTTTTAAATAGTCATCAGTAGCCATCAATGAACAACTGGAACAATTTTTATCCCTTTAGAATTTATTATGGCGACATTAAATAAATTAATTTGAAATTAAGTGAGTTTGGGGGGGGAAATCCGTCAAAGCTCCGGTCTTCTGACTGACGGATAATCGAGGTTCCACTGTATATACCTGTGATTTGTAGATAATTTTATGTTCTTTAATTTGTGTAGGAGTAGTTTTTTCATGAAAAACAACAATTTCTGAGATATTTGTACAAAACTAAAAAAAAATACTTTGTTAACCCCCCCTCTCCC
Source organism: Maratus michaelseni (assembly GCA_963931845.1). Taxonomy (NCBI): domain Eukaryota; kingdom Metazoa; phylum Arthropoda; class Arachnida; order Araneae; family Salticidae; genus Maratus; species Maratus michaelseni. Next base: position 108,706,761 of record OZ007598.1, on the reverse strand, counting down.
CGCTCACCTCCTATCCATGGGGACTTTTTACATAGTCATCAGTAGCCATCAATGAACAACTGGACCAATTTTTATCTCCTTAGCATTTATTATGGCAAACTGCTCAAAAATGGGCTAATTTGATTGGACTAGGCCCACAGAACTGAAGATAAGAATACGCCCTTTGGCGATGGAGCTAAAATTTGGAAGACACTTGAAAAGAATGTCGAATGAACGAATTCCTGTTGAAATCGAAACCATAGAACCAGAGAAAAAAAATGCACCATTAATATTCGAAAATAATGGTAACAGACGATAAACTTTTAAAAAGCTATAAGTAGCTGAATCGTAAGCTAAATTAAATGAACCAATTCCTATTAAAATCGGTACCATAGAACCCGAGAAAAGCTGGTGGAATATGCCCTTCCCCCTACTGTAAATTTAACGAATTTTTTAACATTAACACGACATTTAATTAACAGATGAAATTCCACCCCCACCTCTAAACTTAATCACATACCTTAAACAGTAACATGATTTTTAATTTACGGCTGTAGTGAGTAAACGTAAGTTGATGCCGAAAAGGAAGATTAATATCATAAAAAGCTCGTAGCTGAGTTCTAAAGACATTTTTAGTAGATTATAAAGTAGTTGGAGGACCCTAGAACTATGTTAAAAAAATTGTAAGAGAATTTGATCATTTTTAAAGAAGCTGCACCAAGGGTGCCCCAAGGAGGAGATTAATATTAAAATTGGTGGTAGCTGAAGTCTGAGAAATTTTGTTTTGGTCATGTAGTAACTGTAGGACCTAAAAAGTTGTTTTAAGAAAAGCTAGTGAATCGGACGATTTTTAAAAAAGCTATAGTAGGGGGCCCAAAAAAGGCCAACTGAAAGTTTTGAGCAGGGCAAGCAGATCGATTGCACTGAAAATGAAAAGAAAGAAATTTATAATAAAGTTATAATATGCAAAACAATAAAAAAAACATGAACTTTTAAACAAAGAAAAAAAATATTAACGCAAATATTTCAGAAAAGTATCCCCCGGAGGGGAAAAAAGATACGGGGGACTGGAGGTGCATAATATGAAAGAGTGGTCAAAGAGCTTTCTAATGATATATCACATGATGAGTGTCGGAAAAAATTTAAAAACTGCACCTCCGGGGGTAGCCAAATTGGTGTGGAGGGGGAAGCGAGGTTCATAATATGAAAGAGTGTTCCAAGGGTTTTCTAATGATATGTAATATGATGGAGGAAAGTGTTATCGGTGGGAAGAAATAACCTCCCTATTCTTTGGTTATAAGATTTTAGCTAATTTTGCTGGAAATCACTAAGATAAATGTGTGAAATCCGATTACAGAATATTCAATTCTAGTTCTCGTCAATATTGAATTTCAATCAGAATTTTGCCAAATTCGTCACAAATAGCCAAGTTGGCTTCATTTACGGCAACCTATTTTTGTCGCCAAATATGGCAATGTTTCGCCAAGTGTCGCCAAGATTGGCAGGAATTTAACGCTGACGAATATGAATATATAGTGTTAAGTATATAAGAGTTGGAACGATGGTTACAACAATCAAAGAAAATTTGCCGGAAAGCAAATTTACTAAAACTCATAAATTAAATCCTTTTAGGGAGGAATCTTGCTGTCTTGTTTCAAAATATGAGCCACCCTAAAATTTCAAACTGCTATATCTCAGCCATTTTTAGGTGCTTTCGTAATTATATAAATATGTAGCACCTATAATCGTCGTCTGGTCCATCCATCTGTCCGCATATAACAGTGCAGAAACTACCAAACCAAATGGTTTGAAATTTAATATATTTAATCGTTGTAGAATTTTGTCGAGTCATTTGAAATTTTATGAAAATTGAATCAAAACTGAAAAAGTTATTAATACAAGTTTTCCTCATTCTATTAAATCCTATCATACGTAATTAACTCAATGATATCCCATGATAGGTAATGATTCTAGGTTGCCATGATGATTACGTAATATTGGATGTAGTCATATTATTTCCGTATTGCTGAATTTAAAAATCGAATGTGTATACTAAAATTGAAAATTTATTGCAATCATATAATCTATCGACAGGTTTTTGGATAGATGTTTCGGGAGAATTAGATATTAAATGGAAAAAGAGTCTAAATATGGATTTCAAGTTCTGAAATTTTGAAAGCTAGGCGTAAGTTTCCCATTGGAATTTTAAGTAAATGTCAACAAAAATAAGATGTTGCCAACTTAAAATGTACTTATTTTATTGCGGAAATTAATAATATCATAATAACAGATGACATAATTTATTTCACTGAAACAACGATGATTTTTTTACATTGTCTTGCATTGGGTATTTGCGCATAGTATAATTTTAATGTAACAGAATTGTAATTAATTGTTTGTAAAGGTGTATTGAAAATCAATTTGATAAAATATAATTAATATCTATAATATGAAAATCTGCACATAAAATTAGTTTTCCATTCATGCATTTTTGCATAAGATTGCAACAGCTATCTTCCAAGATCGGAATACTTATAAAACTAGTTATAGTACGAACGCACCTCATTTGTCACGTTTGACGTACAGTTTCGAACTTGTTTAAGTTAGAGGCAACTCAAAAATTGTTCCGGAATTCTTGGATAAAAACCGAACATTTAACGAAAAAAACTTTTTGAATTTCTAATTTTTTTGTACATCTTTTTGAATTTGAAAATTTTAAGTGGTTATCACAGCGTCCCCTTCCGACGGAATATCCCAAAATTTAAATGAAACCTGCTGGTCATGGCCAAAACCTAAAAATGAAATTCGGTTCACAACTTCAAACACTTCGGTTTAACTTCAAACACTTTTCGATAATGCAAAGAGGAAACACACACGCACGTACGGACACACGGACAGACAGACATTTTGTAAAAACATGTTTTTCGGAATTTCTGACTCTTAAAATGTATCAATCCTTCGAAAACCGGAAGTCCAAAAAAAGTTTCGATTACAGTACTTTCTTCTGTTATAGATCGAAAAAATTACAGTGAGCGTTACGTAATCTTTTTAGGGTTAAGTTCCGTACATATATACACGTATTAGAGTTTGAGTGACTTTATTACTTACCCATCATACGTAGTATAGGGTAAGTCTTGTAATCGTTTTGAAAATCGAAGAATTTTTTTTGACGGATTAACACGTTTTAGACACTGGAGATTCCGAAAAACATACTTTTAGAAAAAAAAATTGCCATCCGTCTGTGTGTCTGTAAACGCTCTATCTCCCGAAAACTTTGAGATAGAGACTTGAAATTTGGTATGTAATATTTGGTACTTAGTATGTAATAATGGGAAGAAGCCTATTGAGTTTCAGTAACCTCGATTAACCGGAACTATTTTTTTCGGACTCTCGAAATATTCGTTCTGTTAAAAGGTATATAAAAATTTTCGAAATTGTTTGTTTTAAGGAGTGAATATAAAAGACTATGAAAAAACATAAATTTTGCATCAAGCATCAAGTCGATCGGATAATGAGTAGCCGAGATATTTGTAATCCTATTTTGCGCACTCTTTGATTTTTCATGACCCTGTATTTCATCCGAATTTCAATTCAAAAGTATATTTTAATTGGAAATGAGACACTTAATCAGATGCAATAAACCGCTAGTTAATAGGATTATTGTTTTTGGAGTTATACGAATGTTTCTTTTAAGCAATTCAGTAATCGAGCCTTTAATGTTTATGACGTTTTCAAGCCACGATTTTATTCGAATTGCAATGCATTTTATAAGTAGTTTACACATTTTTTATTTTAATATTTTACATTATGCATATCCATGATGGGTAAGTATTACGGTGGCCCCCAACGACTAGTTTATAATACGGTGATGGCATATACTGGAAATAAAATTTGATTAATTGTGACGATTATGGCTAAAACTTGGCCAGTATGTCATTATTTTGAACTTGGGTAGCCGTTCCATTTTCGCTAAGCTAATATTTGTTGAATTTTTTCACTCGTTTAATTGATCTCGCTCCAGAGAGTATCGCGAAATTCTGGAATATAAGTTACCATAGTTAAAACAAAAAAAAATAAATCTAAGAATGCCTGGTGCGTATGTAGCCACTCGGTTGTATAGAAAAACATTAGATAATTTGTTTTCTTTATTTTAATTTTGCATATCGTTTCTTGTTCATGGTATATACCGCTTCTTGTGTTTTTTATTTTCATGTATGACACCATTTTTAGGTAGCTTTCAATACAAAAAAGTATAAAGCTACCTATTGCAGCCGTTCGGAGGAAAGCAGTTCCGGAAAATTTCGATATATTTTCACCGATCATGACCCCCAGACCCCAAAACCACCCTCCGTTCAAATGTTGATTTATATATATATATATATATATATATCTCCATATATATATATATATATATATCTGATCTATGTCATACGATAACGCTCGTATTTATGAATCGATTTTGATGAAACTAATTGTGTGTATTAAGGTCACTAATGCCTCGACCGAGTTCGTTGGCCAGCTTGGTCCGCCATCTTGTTTCAAGATGGCGGCCATTTAAAGATTTAAATTAACTTAAAATCTAAAATAAATATACAAAAAATTTAAAAATTCAAATTTATTTTTTAATTACGTGTTAGGCCTTGATACAAGGATTTCAGAGCATTTTTTGATTTACCTCTATCTTAAAAAATGGCTGAGATACAGCAGTTTGAAATTCTAGGGTAGCTGACATTTTGAAACAAGACAGCACATTACAAAAATTTTCATTGTTGTAATCATTTTCCCAATCATACGCATAAAACTATATATTCATATCCGTTAGCGCCAAATTCTTGCCAAACTTGGCGACATTTGGCGAAATATCGCCAAATTTGGCGACCAAAATAAGTTTTCATAAATGAAGCCAATTTGGCTATAATAGCTCAATAATTTGGCAAATTTCTTATTCAAATTCAGTATTAACGAATCTTTTGTAAATGTTTTCTTTGCATTTTAGCTTGCTGTTTTCGTGTAACATTAGCTAAAATTTTAAAACGAAGACATAGGAAAGCTACCTTTTCCTCCCGGTACAGGCCGGAAGGACTTTTTTTATTTTATCTCGCAATTTACTTTGAAATTGAGATGCTAGAGTTCCCTATATATACTGGCCATTTCAAATACATGAGTATTTGAAACACCATTCTATAGATATCTATAAATAATGTGCATGCTTTTCTACAAACTACACAACTCCACGTAGGCAAAACATCCGGCAAGATTGCTCGTAATTTTCATGTTGCATCATATTATGTGCAGAAAATAATACATTATGAATTACTAGCCCTGCTAAAATTGTTACTTTCTGCCTACAGCGAATTGAGAAGTACTTCTTTACTTGGGGTGCGTGGCGTAACAAGCAAATCATCTATAGAATGGTGTTGGGATTTGGAATTTGGCTGATCTCTGTATATACGTAAATGACCATTGGTCACTGCATAAAATGATGGGGTCGCAATTTTATACTTAAATTTACGAAACCATGAATCAATACATTGTGAATATTGTGTAATTTTAATATTGACTATTTTATTTTATTTTTGAAGTAAATTTAATTATTACGTCTGAACATATTTATATTTATATTAAAATCATTAAAATTACAGACATTATATTACAATTACATAAAACATTAACGACATATTAAAATTGGACGTTTCGGATTTACATGAAAATCCCTCATCAACAAACATTTTTCTTAACGTAAGTCACAGTTCAAAAATATCAACACATAGAAAATGCAAAACATTTTCATGTAAATCCGAAACGTCCAATTTTAGCATGTTTTTAATGTTTTATGTAATCTATATATTTAAAACGCTAAGCGTTTTGTTTCGACAATCCGTGAGAACAAACTACTGCATCAAATTACACCATTCTTTTTTTAAATGAAAGATATTCGGTCACAGATTTGTTATCGTACATTCGTTTGTTCGAAAATTTAATTAATTAGGCGTAATCTTAAATTAAAATTTTACTTCTGCTTATGACGTCATAAAGTCGGCAATCGGATTAACGCCGACAGTTGCGACGTACAGAGTTTATTTTCTGAACTCAATGATTGCGAGTATAAAAAATAAATATTAAATATTAAAAACACGTGACTTTTAGGCCGAATTTTTTAATTTGTAAGTTAAAATATAGTTAAAATGTTTAAGTATTTCGGTAAAAATAATTATCCGTGTGTTTTATAAGCAAATAAAAATTCATATTTACTGTGACGTCACGGAAATATTGTCCATTGGGATCATTTTATCATTAAGCATTACAACTTTGTTGATGCCATTTTTTTCATTACAATTAAATGCAAAATATATTTTTATTTGTATGCATGGTGCTTAAGCATAAATGTACGTGTGAAAAGTTTGTACCGGTGAAAATGACGTTATGCTTAGCTTGAAATGCATTTTAACATTGATAAAACTAAAAAGAAAAATTTATATGATTGGGTCAACATTGCGTAATATTAACTGATATTTCAATTTTTAATTTTAAAGATTAGAACTGGAGCCTTTATTGGTTGCTTCATCTTGATTGCATACCTTGATTACATGTTACCAATTACTTTTTTTTAAATTATAGGATTAAGTTATAGGAATTATAGAACTTAAATTATTAAGATTTCCTTTTTTAATAAAAAAATTCACAAAAGTAAAGACTTTCAGGAAAAAAAACTTGAAATAATGATTGTATTTTTAGCTAGAATAAACAATGTAAGGCTAATATTTTACAGGAATTATTTTGGTAGGTTTGTTATAAGTTCATTTAACAGTTCCTTATTAGCGACAAAGTCTTATTTCTTTCACTGTGAATTTTTCTTTCGATGTCAAAAGATGGTAGTCTACTTTTGGACGCCAACCAAAACACAGTGGCAATATTTAGAAATGTATAACGGTTGTGACAACAAACGGCACTATCGCTTTAGCTTTCATCGCGCTTACATCACTTCTAAATACTAAAAATTTAATTTTTTTACTACATTTTACAATTTCAATTCTTACATCCTCAATTAGAAAAAAAAATAGCTTTCGATTGAAATTTATTTGAAATCTGCCGCTTAATTTAACGACTTTTTAAATAATTTTCAAGCATGAAATATTTTTCAATTCTATCTCAACGATGACCATCCGTTTGTTTTAATAATGTAAAATAGCCCCTGAGAAAGTTGCCACAATTGAAAGTAGATTTCCCTAATCATCATAAAAAGTGAATAATAATAATAATAAACACAGTGATAAATCATAAAATCAGATTATCCATAGGACTATTTGTATGATACTTTATAAGTCCATGACCTTTTTTTTTTTTTTTTTTTTTTTTTTTTGTCGTGGGGAATATGGTGGTAATGTCAAACTGATTTGCATTACACATTTGTTTACGGAGTGTTCATTTGGAGTTTGCATCGGAAATAGCATTTCACTGGGGGGGGGGGGGGGCTTTTTTAAAATAAAATATTTGAACGACTGTTTCATACGAAGCCCTACTTAAATAATAAAGAAGCTTATTTTACTGATATTGTTATAGTATTTTTTTTCCGTCACGTTTTGACGGGTTCCATCTAGTTGTAATATAATATCTGTAATTTTAATGATTTTAATATAAATATTTTATTTTAATCAAGTAAAATTCATAAAATGTTTTTCTCGTGATTTTTCTCTGAAAATGTTTATTTCAAAAGCAGTGATAAAATCAGGATGTGCATATTACACGAGAGCACGTCATACACGAAAAGATACTGTATATGTGTTTTCTACGATGGCAACACTTTAGTTATTCTATTCCAAATTTTCTACTTGACTCAAATAATAGAATCGCTTTGACTTAAACGGATGAACACTTAATAGTCAACTAATAAGGAAAAAATAATTGATAAATCATAAACCTACAAATTGCGAGGATTATTTGGATAAATCATGGGAGATAGGAGATATACTAAATCTCTTCTATCAGGATTGGAGTTTCCTGTCGCAAGAATTAAAACTATGCTGCATGGAATGAAATATGTTGAAAGGGTAAGCGACAAAGCCGCAGTCAGTTTGACATCCATATTACAGTATTTTGCAGTAGAAGTATTAGAGGGAGCTATAAATGCAACAAGGTCCGATGGTTCTAGGCGAGTACAGCCGAAGCACATAAACATGGCATTGAAGAATGATCCAGATGTGAATGTTAATTTCAAGAACAGTATTATTCCAAACGCCGCCGTTGTTGGACTGGACAACTCTGCTGTCCTGCAAAATCACCATGTGCATGTAGAATCAAGAAACCGAAGAATAGATCCTCGGAAAGTATATCGGTCAAAGACAAAGAAACCCCTAAAGAAACGAGTACGAAATACATCGAATTCAAATGAGGATAACAATTATCACCTTCTATGGTAATTTTGGTTTAAATATTGTCATTTGGTTTAAAATTCTCTTCTGACACGGACAGTTGTATTTGAATTGATTGTGAACTAATTAAACACATTAAAATTTTTAAAGCTTAATTTAATTTGTTCAATGTTTTTAATGTCTAAAATAATTTTGATTAGACTAATATTCCGTAATGGAGTCCACAGCCAAAGTTGGCGTCAAAGTTCAGCAAAGAACTAATCACCAAGGACACGGCATAAGTTATAATATATTATTAATTGTTACTTACACAACGCCAAGGATACCATTAGATGATTTCCCCAATTGGGAAAAAAGGTAGTTACAACAGTGTATTTCCATTTGCGCCAAGCCATGCTATCTAAAATATATTGATTGCGTGCGCACTCGATTACAGAAATTTCCTCTGAGACTAAAATGGTTCTTCTCTATTATCCCGTTGACCACTTTTCATAACAAAAAACTATCGCCAAACTGTAAGATTAAACACCAAAAATGCAGTCCCATTTACTTAATGTCAGAAGCATTATACGTGTTTGTTATGTCATCAAGTGGTTTTTAATTCGACATTTGCGTGTATTTTTCATTATGTTTTAATGATTTATTAGTTATTTCATTAATTAAAGTAACAATTGTATCCTTAAATTCTTATATTTTATTTATTTATTTATTTTGATATTCGAATGGCAACGTTCTCCCGTTTATTTGGCGTTACAGTTTGGCGATAGTTTTTTGTTATGAAAAGTGGTCGACGGAATACTAGAGAAATACCCTAAAATGTAATATATGAACTAAAACGCATTTATCGTCTTCTTCTTCACGATTATAGGAACAGCTGTCTCAGAAGCACCAGAGGCTACTTTTCCGTTACCCTGACACCATTGCCAAAATGAAAATCACGTGAATTGAAACATTTGAAAACTAAAAGAAAAAACAATGTTATAGTACAGTGAGCATTTTAAAAATATAACATTTGAAAATTACAGACTTTTACGAACTATTTTATTAAATCACAAATATCTACTTAAAATAAGTGAACAAATAACTGTTATACAATAAAGAAATAAAAAAAAACGCATATTAAACTGCTGGCATAAAATTACAAATATATTTTAGCATTGCAGTAAACATTTCATTTTTTGAATGAAGACGTAGCCCCATGAGCTCTATCAAATACGACTCTAAATGATGACGAACAGTTTCCTGATGTCTTTTGTTGCGTAATTTTGCGATGCCCCATAATCGCTCAACATCTTGAGTATGACATCCAGGGTTCGACAAAATTGTATTTTCGATTTACTGTGAAACGATCATAACCAGCATCTCGTAGTTCATCTGTTTTATATCCTATCCAGCAATCTGTATAAATAATACTTCCATCAGCTACATTGTTTTCTATTGCCGCCGTTAAAGTTTCAGCTGCACTATCAGCATGATCGTAACTTACATCTCCATTTTGAATTTCCACAACTCATCCATTAATTTCATTTCATGGTTTTTTGAACACAACCTTTTATTATGCAGAATTCCAAATTCCTGAAACAGTTTTATCACAATTTTCTCATCATCTGGTAATTGCCAAATGGCAAAATCAATCTCATATTCAGCAGTAAAGGAAAATTATAACTTAATTAAAAAAACTATTTTTAATTCGAATCATAGCAACTTAAAATGTCCTTCCGGCCTGTACCGGGAGGAAAAGGTAGCTTTCCTATATCTTCGTTTTAAAATTTGAACTAATGTTACACGAACACAACAAGTTAAAATGCAAAGAAAATGTTTACAAAAGATTCGTTAATACTGAATTTGAATAAGAAATTCGCCAAATTATTGAGCTATAGCCAAGTTGGCTTCATTTATGAAGACTTATTTTGGCCGCCAAATTTGGCGATATTTCGCCAAATGTCACCAAGTTTGGCGAGAATTTGACGCTAACGGATATGAATATATAGTTTTATGCGTATGATTGGGAAAATTATTACAACAATGAAATTTTTTGTAATATGATGTCTTGTTTCAAAATGTCAGCCACCCTAGAATTTCAAACTGCTCTATCTCAGCCATTTTTTAAGATAGAGGTAAACCCAAAAATGCTCTGGAATCCTCGTATCAAGGCCTAACACTTAATTAAAGAGTAAATTTGAATTTTTAATTTTTATGTATATTTATTTTAGTTTTAAATTTTTAAATGGCTGCCATCTTGAAACAAAATGCCGGACCAAGCTGGCCAACGAACTCGGTCGAGACATTGATGAGCTTAATACACACAATTAGTTTCATCTAAATTGATTTATAAATACGAGCGTTATCGTATGACATAGGTCAGATATATATATATATATATATATGGAGATATATATATATATATATATATATATATATATATATATATAAATCAACATTTGAACGGAGGGTGGTTTTGGGGTCTGGGGGTCATGATCGGTGAAAATATATCAAAATTTTCCGGAACTGCTTTCCTCCGAACGGCTGCAATAGGTAGCTTTATACTTTTTTGTATTGAAAACTACCTAAAAGCTTTTCGAGGTTAAGGTACAGCGCCTAAAGATTATATAATAATCATTTACCTGATTCACGTTTCATAAATAGCAAATCACAATCTTCCGCATGGTTTACAATAAAAATCCTTTTCACGACCAGGGTTGAAATAATTTATGCATTAGCATACATTTTGGCATGGTGCCCGTATAACGGAAAAGTACCCACTTGGGTTGGTGCGATTTTTATTTTGCTAAATTTTGGCGAGAAAAAACATTTTTTGAGTACCTGTTAGGCCTAGCTTGCTAAAACAGCATGTCAGTTTTATTTTATTATAAAACAGTTAACTTTATTATAAAAAACACACAATTTTTATTGTAAACACGCACAAATTATTTTATTATAAAACAAAAACAATGGTTGATATAGTATAAAACACAATATTTATTGGTACTTCTCTATTATCCCATCGACCACTTTTCATAACAAAGAACTATCGCCAAACCGTAACGCCAAATAAACGGGAGAACGTTGCCATTGGAATGTCAAAATAAATAAATAAATAAAATATAAGAATTTAAGGACACGATTGTTATTTTAAATAATGAAATAACTAAAAAATCAGTAAAACATAATGAAAAATACACGCAAATATCGAATTAAAAACCATTTGATGACATAACAAACACATATAATGCTTCTGACATTAAGTAAACGGGACTGCATATATGGCGTTTAATCTTACAGTTTGGCAATAGCTTTTTGTTATGAAAAGTGGTCGACAGGATAATAGAGAAGTACCTATTTATTATACGGATATACACACGGAATCTGCTCTACCAGGTTGTCATATGAAGCAAATTCTCGCCACAATCGCCGGGTTGCACAGGCATAAAGTCGCCATTTTGGCGCCAAAAGATACCCCGGTGCTTCTGCGACAGCTGCACCAGATAGGGAAGTACACCCAGGACGAAATTAATGTTAATACCAGCAACAAAAAATAAGCTAGTTATCACTATGTATTACTTTGTATGCTAGATTTTCCTGATATTATATGCTTTATAATGCTAGCCAGCATCAAGTGGGTCAATTCACATTATGACTTGCTGGTAATTCTTGTGGAACCAGCAAATGTTTATGAAAGTTTATGCGACTTTATTGCTGGGATACAGCATTTAATGCTAGTCTAGCAAACAAATACCAACCCTATCCGTCCCGCTATGTTGTTTGTCCGTCACAGAGCCGGTTCTCAGAAACTATATAACTTACACAATTGAAAGTTTGTGTGCTTATAGCTGAATACCTACTATGAAGATGAAAATCATAAAATTGTGAAATATTGAATCGTATTATTTTAATATACAGAGATAAAAAACCAAAAATTTAACAGCCTTTTCCGATTAAATTTAAACATTTTTCGTTATAGCAGTTGCCAACAATTAAAAATCCACGATAAAATTCTTTCTACAATAATTAATTTTCTATTGAGAGATTTCCATGTGAAAAATGAAAATGAAATAAAAGGTTTCACGAATGGAAAAAAGATTAATATGACAACATATTGGTAATAAAACGGAAATTTTCAAACGTTTCTCAATAATACAAGGAGTATGAGTATGAGTACGTACAGAAAGCAGGTTAATATGATGTGATTAGAGAATTAAAAAAAAATTAATCTGATGTCATAATAGAAGTTTAACGGACTTTTTCAAATGTTTGAGAATAATACAAACAGAGTATCAATATGAGTAATGGAGAAAGCAAGTAGATATGAAGTCGTCATCAAGTGATTATAACGTCATATGAGTTTGAGGAACGTATTGAATTATGATAAAAACCTGATTATGGAAATATTGGCATATTTTAACATTTTGAAGATCACTATACAACATGTTTAATTTGGAAATTGATTTTTTTTTAAATATCATATTTAGTCTACATAACAGATATTATTATGACAGAGTATAATAGTGGGCTTTGCCCGCTATCGGACCGGTTCAGATTTTCAAAAAAAAAAAAAAAAAAAAAAAAAAAAAAACGAAAAAAAATAGCCCTGTAAAATTTATTTTAGAAAAAACATATTTTTTTTTTCCTGGAAAATAAAATTTATTTGGATTTATTGAAGAAAGAATCAAGTGTTTTGAAAGGAATATTAAATGAAACCCTTTCTGCGATCTTAGATTACACTTGCTCACTTGCTTATAAAATAAATCTTGTATGCCAGCAGATTGCAATAACATATTACAAAATTAAATTCATTTTTAAGAGTGCAAGTACACCATCTTTACTAAATTCATAGCTGAAAGTAGGGTGCATTAGTTAAGCTAAACGACCGGTAAACTTTTGAGAAAATCATTTTTCTTTGCTGAAAGATATATGATTCAATATACAAAAAAAAAAATTTTCACGCAAAAAGACACTTTTCCAATATTTGATTTACAAAACAAATACCAACATCTGCGAGTTATTTGATCCTGTACTTTTATGTTTTCATAAAGGTATTTATTTGTACGGTAACATATATCAAAATATACAGCCATAAACAGAAAAAATACAATATTCCATTATGCTGCTAAACATGACATTTAATATCGCTATTAAGTCACGCGTTTGCTTCTAAATCTACGTGCTTGTGGTATAAATATAAACAGACAATAAAGATATTTTGATAAGAAAGTATTGAGAATAATATAGAAAAATATACACCATAGAAAAATAAAATAATTGTTCTTTTAATATACAAAAATATAATATACCAAGGCACGAAAACCTACAGTAACGGCTTCCGAGTTACCCACGATTCTAAAAAGCGTAATTTATCTTTAGAAACCTCAGACACAAATATATTTTCGAGATTTGAAGAATCATTTGTAAAAAAAAAAAAAAAAAAAAAAAAAAAAAAAGAAAAGAAAAGAAAAGTTTATTTTACTCCTACTGATTTTCGGAAACGTTTCCGAGTTGTTTTTATAGCGTATCAATCAGTTTTCTCAAACAGTAACAGTTATGTTAATGTTAATTCTTTTAAGTTGTCATGTTTTAAGTTGTTTGTAAAACATGTTTGTTGAAAATGGAAATGTTCACTTGACAATTGATAGCATTCGAAAAAAGTATACTCTTCTTAGAGAAAACAGATTTATACACGATGAAAACTTCTCAGAAACCTTTCTGATAATCTGTGGCAACAAAAGAAACTTTGTTTTTATAAATACTACTTTAAATCTCGAGAATATATTGATTTCTGTGGTTTCTAAAGATAAAGAACGCTTTTCGGAATCGAGGATAACTTGCAAGAAATTGCCCTATATTTTCGTATGTGGTTATATTACATTTTCCTAGATTAAGAAACATTTGAATTTTTTAACCCGACTGCCAAGAAGTGTTTGGCACGTATCTGGGTATGTAAGTGTGTGGGTATGTGGATTTCTTTATACCCTCGAAACATCCCAACGGGTCGATGGATTTTAATGAACGAGATCGTTATCTATTTGTCTTAACCGTCCTATGGTTATAGGCTAGGTTTTGTTTTCATAAATTCAAAATCACGGCCGTAAAATACAAAATGGCGGTAAACACGAAAAAAAAATTATGCACCATATTGAGTGGCATATCATTGGATAGGTCTTTCAAAATGAAGACGGTGTTTCCAAGACTATTTTACGGTCAGAAGCTCCATTTAAATATTACACAACCTGAAATTTGTGTAGGTAGGATCTCTAGCTTAACTGTAACTCTAACCTTCAAAGACATCTATCGGCCTCATCAAAACAGTGTGTATAGATAGGAACTAACAATTAAACACAACTTAAAAGTCATCAATACAAGTAAATAATTACGCGGTCGGGTTTTTTAAATTTTTTTATTTAATTTTTTCTTGTTACAGTGTACGGTAAAATCCATGCTATATTATTATTTTCTTCTTAACACCAGAATTTTCAATAGAATTTAATGTAACTTTTCGTACATAATGTGAACTTATCCTTGCACCGTAATATCATTTTAAATATATGAATCGTATATTTTTATTGATTAATGCTTTATTGAAAAAAAGCCAAAGCATGCTGTGAATCACAGCGACATAAACATTTTAAGATATAGAATTGAAGTAATATGTCGAATTGAAAGTGACACGAATGCTCTCATCCAAGACCTAATCCAAAATCCGTTTTTAAATGAAAACTCTCTTTCTCTAAAAAGCAATATCGCTTCAAAAGGCAATCCTTCTAAATACTCCAAAATACGTGACAGCTGATAACATTACCGCCACAATAGACATATTGTATCACCACAAAAATGATGAATTTATAGTATTTCGTAGAAGATCTTCAAAGCAACCCACATACAATAATTGGATGTTACTGCCGTCGCCTCCTTTTATAAAATGGAGTATAGCAGATGACGGTGTTCTTGTTGAACTGAAACGATGTAGTCCATTTACAACTGTACTAAAATGTTTTAAATTTCAACAGCTTGGTCATTCGGAAAAACTTTGTATGAATAATCCAGTCTTTGTTTTATGTGGAAGTGATCACTCTCCCGGTGAATGTTCTCAAATTATTTCTTGTGTTAGTTGCAAATCATACAATACTAGTCAAAATTCTGAATTTCAAATAGATCACAAATCTTCAAATTCTACTTGAGCAGCTTACAAACTCTATTATGATAGAGAAAGAGCAAGAATCGATTCACTTTACCTTATAAATCTCAAGTCTACACCTTATCCAATAAATCCTACTCATAATTTTCAAATTTACCCTTTACCATCCCCTACCAATAGCCCATTTCCTCCTACAAACTTCAAGGCATCAAAATATTTACAGCAGCAATTCTGCCCAAATTATGATCAACAAGTTTTTTCGTCTAATTATTACATCTGCAGTTCCAATCTGGTCCCACCTCCGGGACCTCTCATGACCCAAAGTTGGTTTTAGACCTGCCTATTGCTTTAACTGTACTCAGTTATGTATATACTTTTTTTCTTCATTTTTTTTCTCTTCAATTTGTATGTGTACACAAAGAAAAGTAACTGTATCACAATTTGTATAGAGTATGCGATGCGTATTATCTTCATCTAGTATAAAATTTCATAGATTTATTCATCGAATCAAGATCACCATTGATGTAATGAATTACATCGTATTTTTAATCTGGTGATGGTATTCTATGTATCTCAATTATCTTTCCTCATTGTGCTTTAAATCATCATATTCATCGTTGAGATCTTACAAATATTGTTGTCATTATATAATCATAACCCCCGAACTCTTTCGCGCTTATCGACGGGCTCAGCTTTGGATGAATTATGTATTCTTTTATTTTATTTTTTTTATATCTGAATAAAGAAGACATAGAGGGACATCTGTGCTCTACAGACTTAGTTTCCTAGTCTGTGCAGCCCTTCTCGGGCGGCAAAAGAGTAAAGTACAGTAAAGCATGCTGTGAGATAAAACCGCATGGAATTGTTAATCTGACTCGAAATTAAAAAGATGACTTACTTTTGAAAAGAAACAAAATACAGGAGGACCACAAAGTGTATTTCTAATTACAAAACGTTAAAACAAAAAATGAAAAGAAAACTGCCCAGTTAAACTGGGGGCATTGAGCTCACAGGCTATTCGCACTAATTGGATATTATATTCTTATTTCAAAGAATTTGAAATAAGCCCCTCGAAAAATAAAGAAATTGACAATATATTAACGGGTGGTGGTCGTCCCCCCGTTACCCCCCTCATAGTTAACTAATGAACCCTTTAAACTAATCAGGAAAGCCTCTAATTACAATGAATATATATACAAAGTTTGAAGAAAATCGGATAATTCTGCTCGAAAAACCCATTTATGTAAATAAAGGGGGATTAGCACCCCCCTTTACCCTTTATACTTAACCAATGAACTTTCAAAACTATTCAGAGAAGCGCATTATCACAATGAACTTATATACAAAATTTGAAGAAAATTGGATAATTCTGCATGAAAAACTCATTTATCTAAATTAAGGAATTAAGGGGGGGAATTATCCCCCTTTCCCCTTTATACTTAACCAATGAACCCCTAAAACTATTCACAGAAACGCATTATCAAAATAAACCTATATACAAAATTTAAAGAAAATGGCATAATTCTGCATGAAAAACACATTTGTCTAAATTAAAGGGGGGTTAGCCCCCCTTTCCCCCTTTTATACTTAACCAATGAACCCCCAAAACTAATCAGGGAAACGTCTTATCACAAAGAACCTATAAACAAAGTTTGAAAGAAAACGGTTATTTCTATCAAGAGTTATCGCGTTACGTACAGACGTACATACGTACATACATACGTACATACAGAACGGGCGGGCACATTAGCTCTCAGGCTTTGATAGCCTGTAAGATAAAAATTAACGATATTAATGTAAAATTTTTACTACTGCGTAGCTGTGTTCCTAAAGAGTTTATTTATCGTCGACAAAATTGTGCTACTTGTTCATACATTTAAGCAGTGAATCAAACTGATATTTAACGAAACAACTGCCATGTAGTAAAACGTGTAATGCATTTTTTCCATCCATGAAAGTAAACCACCGCGTCTTTTCAACAGAAGTTTAGACAATATAATCGATACAATCTTTCAGATGTCGACTGTAAAGCAGTGACATGAAAAGTTTTTAAAAACTGTGGAGGTGGGGGGGGGGGAGCTAGCGTTGGTGACCTTCTAAGAAACGATCGGCCATTTCGTTAAAATTAACTTTTGATTCACTGCTTAAGTTTATGGACGTGTAGAGACATTTTTTGACGATAAAAGAAAATTTTAAGAACAGGACTATTACACAGTAAATATTTTGCATTAATATCTTCATAAATAACCTACATGATATGAAACAAGATAATAAATAACCTACATAAGTTCAAATGACAAAAGAAATATATACATATATATATATATTATTCCAGGAATTTATTTAAACAGCATCTTTTCCTAAAAAAAATAGATAATTTTGTTGAAATATGGTATTAAAAATATAAAACTTAGTTTTAAGCTAGGTATTTGTTTTTTCATTAATAGGATTAAAATCTAATAAAATCAATAAAAGTTATTTAATGATGATTTTGGAACGTATAAACCACGTAACTGTCTTTTCATATTAATTATTGTATTAGTTGTAATTTTTATTGTCAATATATCCCATAAACAAACTCTAAAACAGAATTATTTTTAACTTATACTTGTCATATTAAATTTAGAGCTGTATGGAAAGTAGATTAGTAGTCTAAACCTAACTTTAAAAAATATATACTGTTATTTATATATGTGTGTTTTCTCTTCCTAAAAATATTTATATTATTAAGTCAAGCACGTAGTCTCTGATATTCTATCAATATAAATGCTAAAACTGTCAGCTGCATGTGACCTGATGCAGCATTTTCTTTATGTTCTTATAAAGGGATTTGTGTTGTATCGTTTAATAATATAATCAAAATATAAGACGATAAAAATATAAATACGATATTTTATTGTACAGATAAATATGATTTTTATTGGTTTTTGATTAATAATTTTGCTTCTGAATGTATGCGTTTATCGAAAACAGATTAACAGACTTTGATACAAATTACATTTGTTTGAAAATAATGTATTTTCCAGAATATTCTATAGAATCACTTACACAGTGATTCTACAAGCTAAAAATGGTAAAATTGGATACAATAGAAAAAAAACTGAAGCATTTTTCTTAAAAAATAAATAAATAAATAAATAGTTATGATTTTTTCTATGAAAGAACAGAAATAATTCTTTTTTCTGTTATATACACTGCGAATACACAAAAAAAAAATGAGAAAATTGAAAGAAAAGAAAAGTTTCAGACATCACAATCTCTAATTAAATTGGTTTCAGATTTAGGCGTAGCAATTTGTCCAACTAATTAGTTCTCGTAAAATTAATTTGAATTTTATGTTTAACAGCCCATAATTTAAATCTAAACTTTTTTTATTTTATTTCTCAATAGATGCCAGTAATTTCTTCTTTAGAAATTTTACAACTTTTACTTAATAATTTTTATTTAAGGATAGATAAATCCAAGATTTAAAAAAAAAATGTTCTAGCAGAACGTACCTGTTGAATGTGGAGTAGATAGCATTTATGTTCATTTACAGTTCGGTTACAGTACTGTGAACGAGCGATGATTGGTGGAAGTGTGCTTTCAATTGTGGTATACCATTTTAAATTTAACTATTATTTTGCATATTACTTTGTCTGTATAAATTCTATAGATCACTTATAGGACTGCACAAAAGATTTCGAGTACATTTCCACTTATTGGCGGAAATTGCTGAAAAGAAATTTTCAAATGTTTCCTTAACTAAATTCTTACATACTATTCAGAACACATTCAAATCAATAGATCATATACAGTGCTTCACTAAAGAAAAAATTTGAATATTTTTCGGACTACAGCTGGTAATTGCTGAAATTGGTTTTTCAAATGTGTTATGCGTTTTACAAATAAACGGTGAAGTCTTGTTACAGTATTCTGGAAGTGTTGGGAAGTGTTTCATATTTTATGATTGACGCAAGATTTTTCTTTCTTGTTCTAATTAGTGCTCACTATAACTCAAGTTTGATTGAAAGGAAAGTACTGTACTTCGTAATTATATTACGAATAATACAGCAGACAGCTTTTAATGCAATAGCGTAGTACGTACTTTTTAATAGACATCATCCAAATATGAAACAAAATGAAATACCGTTTCAATCTCCATTTCTACGTTACATCTTTAGTTTCACGGAGTCGTTACATTTTTTCTTAAGCAAAACGCCATTATATTAAATTATTGTTTTCCTTCAATGCATGAATACTGCTGAGCCAAGCTTTACAGACTGGTCCCGTGATTAACAGGCCTGGATAAGATGTGTCTATTCTTCATAATAGGGAAGTAGGCAATGAAAGGCAAGCTCCTCCTAGTTTTGCTTTTGTGGAGGATGAATACGAAAATTCCGCCAGGAACAGCCAATGAAGAAATGACATGCGATTGGACAGGTTAAGCAAAACCTAAACTTTGTCTCCTCCTAATCTAATTCTTCGCTCCCTTCGGAATGGTCTATTTTTTTGGCAGTGTTCCAAGAGACGTCTTTTAAATCTGGTCAAGTAGTAGATTGTTATTTATTATTAATGTAATATATTTTACCAAAAAACTTGAATTTACCTTATTCAATTTATCCAACTTTTGTTATCGATATGTTAAGTTTTCAAATGTTTTATTTTTAAATTTTATGTATTTTTTAAATTGCAATAAATTTTACTCAAATACAAATTGCACATATTTTATCGTATTTAAAGAAAAAACTTAAAAATGTGTGACATAGTATTTTTTAAAAACGTAATAAAATATGTAAATTTACTGATGATAAAAATCACGCGTGAAAATCTGTAAGAGGTACAATGTAATCCTTTTTAACACTTTGCAACATAATTGAAAATGTTTATGAATTCGGTTTTTCTGTCTGCCGTTTGCTTTTGCTCTGTGTGTAATTCATTGATATATGTTATTGAGGTTTACTATAGTTTGTTTGGCATTTAAAATGAAGTATGTAGCATTTATCGTTCGTTTATAGAGGCACTTAAAAAAATCCGTTACATTACGGTCTATTTGGAAAATCGTTTGTGGTGACTTTAGTGATGTTTCACTATTTCAAACATATTGAAATTGATATATATCACTGAGGTGCACTACAAAATACTTATTATAGAATATGGGAATATGGTGTGCATAGCATTCATCGTTCATTTACAGGGGCACACAAAATATTCGGATATTTTTCTGACTATTGATGGTAATTGATGATATTGTGTTTTCAAATGTATTCGTCAAACTGTTTACATTGACATCAACTTTCACCTTATTAAATTGTGAAGTTTTTTTTTTTACAGTATTTTGAATATGTTGGAAAGTGTATCATAATCTGTGCTTGTCGCATGATTTTTCGATATTGTTTGATTTTCTTTTTAGGTTAATATTGTCTACAGCAATCAGTGATAATGGGCAATTTTACACATTTCATTTCAAGCATTACCACCGAAATGTAAATTTTTATAAAATCTTCAGATATTTTCTTTTAATACTAAAGAAAATCTTTCTAAATTCCTGTTTTGCTTTATATGCGGAAAAATATTGTCAGAGCTTTTAAGCACTGTTATCTTCTATTTTAATATTACTTGTGTGCATTCAGCGATATTCAGCTTCAACTGCTTTTAGTTCTTTTCTTAGAATCTTTATGTCTAAGAGGAAGATGAATATTTCAATAGTATATACCTGGATAAAAGGTGAAAGAATTGTTTGTCTACATATTATTGCTTTGTGATATGGAATGCAAAATTATTAAAGAGTGAATTCATTAATCTTTCGTGAATTCTTTGCAATTTAAACCATGTTATAATACTTGAAACTATAGTGAGACAATATTCTTTATTGAGTAGGGGGAAAAAAATTACAAAAACATGTTAAAAAACACCAGCTAAATAAATACGATCGTATTAGAAAATACCACCTACGCGTTCAATGTAAAAAAGACATTTTTTTCTTAATCTACGCAAATATAATATAACTAAGAATGAAAATATAGAATAACCTTTTCTAAATTACCTAAAATTCCAAAAAGCGTTCTTTATAATTAGATACTTTAGAAACCAATATATTTTCTAGATTTAAATAATCATTTATAAAAACAAAAGTTTCTTTTGCTGCTATTGATTTTCGGAAACGTTTCCGATTAATTTTTAGTATGTGTATTAATCAGTTTTCTCAAACCGATATTTCTGATGCTATTAATTCTCAATTAAACATTTTCAGCTATGTAATTAAATTAATACATTCAAAAGTATCAATTTTAATGTTAATACTAATGTTGATTATTTATTATGTTTGTCTGTAAAACATATCTGTTGAACATAAAAATGTTTATTTTAGAATTGATAGAATCCGAAAATATTATATTCCGGGTTTGACAAAGCAGTTTAGTACACCATAAAAATAATCGGAAACATTTCCAAAAATCAGTGACAGTAAAAGAAACTTCGTTTTTATGAATCCTTCTTTAAATATCTAAACTATATTGGTTTTCAAAGATTTTTAACATAAAGAAGGCTTTTCGGAATCGAGGATATGGTACATTTTCGTTCATGGTTATATTACATTTTCCTACATTCAGAAACATGTCGTTTTGTACAATGTTGTCTTCAGACAACGTGCAGCTTTTCCCAACTAACAAAAGAACAATCGTCGAGCAAATTTCAGTTAGTGTGTAGTTTTATTAGAAAATTTTTGTATTTTTATATCCCATTCCAACTTCTGGTTGCATTTTGTTTCCATTCTGTACTCAGTATTGAAAAGTTTTGAATATAAGGTTCAACTGCACCTGTATAAAAATTGTTTTTATTTAAAAATGCAGGATGCACCTGATTAATAGCTCTTCATCTACGGTATCTTGCACATCGACTTAATTATCTTATTTGCCTAAAATTTTAGATTTGGATTACAATATAGAACAAGTTGGAAATTGTACGTCAAACGTTACAAACGAGGTGCGTTCGTACGCACGTTTTAGAATTAAATTCATGATATCCCGTGCGTAGAACGGGTTAAACAGCTAGTTAAGTATATATTTTATGACACTGTTCATACAAATATCTTAACTAGTTATATAAATATTCAGATATATATGTATCAGCTAGTTATATAAATATTCAGATCTTGATGATTTTTAATTCTGTGAAATGAATTATATCGTCTGCAGATTAATTTCTGTCATAAAATAAGTACATATCTTGGTCGCTTGACGATTAAACTTCGATAACAAAAAAGCACCGATTTAAAAAAAAAAAATTCAAATTTCTTAATAAATATTTTTATTAATATCTCCTAAAGTTTTGATTCGATTTTAATAAAATTTGAAATGTCTCGACAAAATTCTGCAAAGATAATATATTTTAAATTGCAAACCATTTGGTTGGGTAGTTTTTGCGTTGTTATATGCGGACAGACAGACAGACGGACGGACAGACAGACAGACGGACGGACAGACGGACGGACCAAACGACGACTATAGGTGCTACGTATTTATATAATTACGAACGCACCTAAAAAGGAGATATTCACACACAAAATAAAGTTCCAAAGTGTGTCGTATCTGAAAAAAATGTTCCTCAACAGTGAATGTACTCAAAATGCAATCGAATTTAGTAAACAAAACATCTGTAAAATACTACTCATTCTTTTTATTAATTTTTAAACAACTTTAAGAAAATTCTTCTATGCACCAAAATTTTATAGATCGATCACCATAGATGGTAAATGAATGATGGCATTAAGACCATAGTAGATACTACAACAGAATCTGCATTGGTTTATTGGTTCAGCTTGAAGATAAACATTAATTTTTGTACTTTTAGTGCTTGAAGGGGCATACTTTAGAAGCTAAAATCTGTTCTTTTTATAGTAACAAAATCGGTGCAAAGATAGAAAGACCGCAGTAAAACACAACAGGATTTCTCGTCCGTTGGGAACACAGATTTTATTATTATTTTATTAATTTTTTGAAAACTTTAAGAAAATTCTTCTATGCACCAATATTTTATCGATTGATCACCATAGATGGTACGTGAACGATGGCATTAAGACCACAGTAGGTACTGCAAATTATCTGCATTGGTTTAATTGGTTCAACTTGAAGATAAAACATAAATTTTGTACTTTTAGTGTATGAAGGGGCATGCTTTAGAAGCTAAAATCTGTTCTTTTATGGTAACAAAATCGATGCAAACATAGAAAGACCGCAGTGAAACTCAACAGGATAGCTCGTCCGTTGGGAGCACAGATTTTACTATTTTTTTATTAATTTTTTGACAACTTTAAGAAAATTCTTCTATGCACCAAGATTTTACCGATTGATCACCATAGATGGTACGTGAACGATGGCATTAAGACCATAGTAGGTACTGCAACATTATCTGCATTGGTTTAATTGGTTCAACTTGAAGATAAAGTATAAATTTTGCCCTTTTAGTGTATGAAGGGGCATGCTTTAGAAGCTAAAATCTGTTCTTTTATGGTAACAAAATCGATGCAAACATAGAAAGACCGCAGTAAAACACAACAGGATTGCTCGTCCGTTGGGAACACATATTTTATTATTTTTTTATAAATTTTTTGACATCTTTAAGAAAATTCTTCTATGCACCAAGATTTTATCGATTGATCACCATAGATGGTACTTGAACAATGGCATTATGACCATAGTAGGTACTGCAACAGTATCTGCATTGGTTCATTGGTTCAACTTGAAGATAAAACATAAATTTCGCGATTTTAGACTTGAAGAGGAAGGGGGGGGGGGGGGAATGCTTTAGAAGCTAAAACCTGTTCTTTTTATAAAATTGACAAAATTGATGTAAACATAAAACTACCACAGCGGGATTGTTCGCCCGTTGGGAACACAGATTTAGGAACAAACACCGGGAGTTTCTTAACGAATTGTTTGAGAAATAATAATCTTGAGAATAGTATTAACATATTATGAGTTGTCTGAACTTTTACTCGTTTAATAAATTCATTGACAAAGATAAAATAAATAAAGTTTTCAACAAAAAATATCAGAATTATATAATTGTAAATATACAGGGTGATCAGAAAATGAGTATACATTTGAAAAATTAATAATTCATGCAATAATGTAGGTAGAGAAGTAAAAATTGACACACGTGCTTGGAATGACATGGGGTTTTATTGTATCTACAAAAAAGTTCGTAAAATGGCCGACAGATGGCGCTTCGTGTGATAAGAAAAGCAATAATTAGCATAAAAATTTATGACAAAACAAAGACGATGTTCTTCAGAACGAATGCTCAACATGTCCACCGTCATCCCGCAACAATAGCTGTAGCCGAGGGACAATATTGTGCACAGAACTGGGCAGCATATCTGTAGTTATGGTGAGAAACTGGCGTTGGATGTTGTCTTTTAACATGCCTATTGATGTCGGTCGATCGCGGTAGATTCCCCATTTTGATAGTAGAACTTCACTAACATTGCCTTTTCTGGTAACGTCAACATGCTGCGATTGCTGGTGCATCTGATTCTCTCTCTCATTACAGCTCTTTTTATACTCAATTCTCAGGCAGAGTCACTGACGTTTTGCTGTTCAGTGCCATCTGTCGGCCTTTTTTATAACCTTTTTTTTGGTGTGGTTACAATAAAACCCCATGTCATTCCAAGCATGCGTGTCAATTTTTACCTCTGTACCTACATTATTCCGTGAATTATTAATTTTTCAAATGTATACTCATTTTCTAATCACCCTGTATATATATATATATATATATATATATATTATTACAAATTTTGAATGAAAACAATATACACTATCATAAGAGAAGTAATTGTTGTTTATAAATATCGTTATTTTGCTTCAAGAAATATTTCGAAAGAAATTATGCAACATATTGAACAGTACCATTAAAATGGCAGCTTTAATTTCCTTCAACTTCGATAAAAGTTTGTCTAACACAGTTCTACAAACCATTAGTGTAATGCAAGTTAAAATATTTTGGTTGCATTTGTCGATCCCTGTACATTAGTGCATAAAATATACATGGATGATTATCACGAAAATATACTAACTCATTTACAGAAAGTGTTTTGTTGTTAGGATATGAATTCTAGAAAGTATCATTTGATGATGTTTCAATTTTAGAAACAGCTACTTTTCCCACTGCATATGAAGCTATGAAATGTGAATTGTGGATTGAAAGATTTATTTACCAATTTTTTTTATATACAAGATCATTTAGCACCGTAATTTGTTTTGTTTTTCTTGCATGTGTGTATGCAGATTGCATAATTTTCCTTTTGATGTCTGATTTTATCAAATACTTTGTTATTCTAAAAGAAGATGCAATGCCTATCAGAATCCAATACCAATTTGTGTAAACTAGAAATGTGTATTGACAAAATTCGCCAGGTAGCGTATGGTTAACACAGTTGTACTGTTTTACAGAATGGAATTATTCAAAATATTAACTGGTATATTGTTCCCTATTACTGTTTGAATTAAATCCACTGCAAAATCAAGCGACAGCCATGGGGTATTTTCAATCTCCTTCAAGAAAATGTATGTATAATTTTTTAAATGCTTAGGATAAGCAAATATTACAAATCTGATGTTACTTCACACCAGAAATGAACATTCTGTTTTTAACACTTTCCAACATAGTTGGGGAGTGCTTTCGGTTTGTCTGTTTGTCAGCCGTCTATCTTTCCGTACTCTAACTCTCGTAAATATTTTCGAATTATCATGAAAGGTTCACGTGTTATTGAAGTTTACTATAGAATGTTTGATATTGAAAATGAAGTGTGTAGCATTTATAATTCGTTTACATGGGCGCACAAAAGAATTCCGTTACATCTATAGAGGAAAAATTATTTTCAATGCATTTTATTTATGTTATGATATTTCAAATATAATGAGATTGTTATGCAACACTGAGAGAGACTACAACATGCTTTCTAAGAAGTATAGAATAAGTATAATACATTGTTCGTTTACAGGATCGCACAAAATAATTCCATTACATTATGATCTATGAGGAAATATCGCTTGCTATGCATTTTAATGATGTTGTGATACTTCAAATATTGTGTGACCACTGAAATGTGCACCAACATGTTTTCAACAGATTATGGGATGCATAGCATTTATCGTTCATTTACAGAGACACACAACATAATTCTGTTATAGAAATGACTAAGATCGATAACTGCTGGACTTCCTTTTCCTCTGTGATTGCATTTTTGTTTGTATTAGGTAGTGTGTATAGAAATATATGATATGAGAATCATATATTAATTTTAACCTCCCATATCCTTCATTTAAATTATATTTTTCCCCTTCCTTTTTCAAAATTTAATCGTGTTATCTTTAACTACAAACAATAATCCCGCTGTAATTTATACCCTTTCCCTTTTTCATTTCACTTGTGCTCCATCACTAATATCTCACGGTTTTTCGATAAAAAAAAAAAAGAAAAGAATTAAATCAGCACAGATGCCCTTTCGTAATTTTACTTTCCGTAACCAAGCTTATAACACAATGTGTTCATAACGCATTTTTGTGGCCACAATGTCAGTTAAAAGTTATACGAATCTTCCATTTGGCCCAAATGCATGCCCTTGTTTGGTAGTGGTAATAACTCAATCACTCACACCCATGTCTAAAAATATATTCTGATTGTTAAATGCACATGTTGTTTTGTCTCTCAAAATTCTGTTCGTATGAGAAAATATTTTGTCGGTTATAATCGCCGTGGCGATATTAGTTTTTGAAACAAAATTCGTCCTTTTGCCAAGATTTGGGAACCTGACTCGGCAAATACAATTATTTATGCCATACCTCTGTCTGAAAGTGTTGTCGCCTAGACACTATGTAGTAACCCTATTTTGGCGAAATTCTTATCAGTGCAATTCCAACTTGTGTCGTGGAAACAACACTCATGCTCTGATCTGCTTGCTGTAAATGTGCTCATAATTGAGCTCCAGCTGTATCTCCCCCTCTTCTGCCGTGCGATCCTGCTTTTGACATGGTAATCTCCTAATAAACCATTTAACTACCATACTGGAGTTTTTTTAATTTTTTTCATATAGAACCTGGTGACTTATGCGGATACTTCTTTCATCACGAACAATAACAAAGAAGCTCGAACAATAACCAACGTTATAAAAATTATGGTGCCAGCCCAGTTTTTTTCTCCAGGTTAAATTAAAAAAAAAATTTTTTTATATATATAATTGGCAGAAGAGGGGACGCTTTTTCTTCACCTGCACCCGCGTTTCTCTTTGAATTATCAGCATGCATCAAAGAAAATTCCCGCCTGCATATTACTATCCCACCGGACCGAATGGACTGATTTAAAAACTTTGCCTGTGTTTCTAGGAACATTTCAAAAGTCGGAGTAATTCAGCTATACTCTCCCGGACTAAATTTCCTGTGCTGTAATGAATCTGCCTGTGGAGTAGCGTCTCCATGTTCCGGGTGTCCTGCAGTGTGGATGATTGACGTCCAACTTTTAAGTCTATATTGCCAGTCCTACGCTAGTCTAGTCCTTATCTGTTCATCCAGCAACGCACAGTGCCTGCCAACCTCATGCTTTCTTCTGTTCCGTGCCCAATGTGCTCCATCGGCATCACGCCCAGTGCCACGAACTAGAATCTCAGTTTCCATGTTTTACTGCAAATGTGCCTATTACAAAAACCTTGCTACTAAATTGTGCTTTTCCTTTTTGTGGATTAAATAGAAGTTCATCAGTTTTAGAACCTGCATTCCTCCGTGTTAATCTGTGTGCCTTTGCCAAGTCCTATCTCCTCCACTGTGTCCGATCCCTAGTGTTCCATATGCTATAAAAAAAAAATTCTCCAATTCGTGAGAACTGAATACATTTATCCAATTGTGAAAGCGCTTTATCAAAGAAACTTTTCGCGTAAATTTTCATGGCCACAACAAACTTATTAATTGTTCCAGTGATTCTGTTTCTAGCATCCAAGAACCTTTCTCTCTCCATCAAAACTAAAATAACTTAACAAAAGAAAATTGTGGTCAGACGTTCTAGTAGGAACAGCTGGTGAATGTATAGAAGTGTGAACTTTGATTCTTCAGGCTGACTTTTAATTCACAGCTGATTATGATCGCGTTTTGAAAGAGTAATACACGATTGCACTTTTAACTTTTTCCGCGCTTTCAGGCAAATAAAATAAAAGTAAATTTTTCTTGTTTCAGATAGTGTGGGTAAAAAAAAAGGTACAAAATTCTGTTTGGATTATATTTTTTCTCATTAAGGTAAGTTTTTCGTTTATTTCCTTAATAGTGAGAAAAAGGTTTCAATTTGAACCATGCTAAATAATTGTTTATAAATTATACAAAGAATAATAATAATCTCTAACATTGATTTAAACTGATATATCATTTTAAATTGAACTGGCACTTGTTTTTTTTGTTTGTGCACTTTATGTTATAATATAAAGAATTCACGGTAAAAGATATTGCAAATATTTTATATAGATATGATTTTATTAGTAATGCAATTACAACAAGAAACGTTTTCCGTTTTATTACATGGTCATATGTATTGATAATGATTTATTAGATTAATTTTAAACAACTTCTGATTATTTTCTGTTTTAATGTTAATTTTTCTTGCCATATTATAGGTAAGTTGGTAAATAATGTTCTGTATGTAAAAAAATATATATATATTAAATTAAACATTCACAGGAGAAATTTTAATAAAGAATAAGTGAATAAGAGAATTTTTGCATATCATTGTTTATTTCTAAAATTTTTCTATTATGCAATATGACTTTTCATATATTGAAGGTATGATTATTATTATTTTGAACGAAGAAAGAGTAAATTAGTAGTTGCATCTCTTTTTTAAAGGTTTGTTTCTTTAAAAATAAACAATTCTTTGTGTGAAACATATGACATAATATTTATTTATTTAAGCATTTTTCTCTCAAAGGTCTGCTTAGATATCACATTTTTCCATGACTGAAATTTATTTAATATTGCATAAAATTTTGATTTTATAATAAGGCAGACATATATTTTTATTTACAGTTCATAGATACTTTTTATTTATCTGCCAAAATGAGTATAGCTGTCTTCAGAATGAATGGTCCGCTTATTTATGCATTTGCATAACTTTTTCCAAATTGTTGGTTCTTGTGAAAATTAGAAAATCTTGTGATTAAGAAGTAAAAAAAAATATATATGGATGGATAATAATAAAAGAAAGAAGATAATATATTTTTGGTGTGAATAATTGTTCATTCTGGAGATGTAGGTATTTTGTTTTTGGTTTTTTGTTCTTTTTCATAAAAAAAGAGAGATTGCATTCATTTTATTTATTTATTTATTATATTTTTTTTCTTATGAATAATTTTTGCAGTAAATATTTTCTGGTAAGTTACTGTAAATATTTTAGGTAACCAAAAATTTTCCCCACCTGAATTTTTAATATTTTCTTAAGGTAAAGATTTATTTATCTGATAAATTATTGCAAAAAAATATATTTATATTTGCTCACTCGTTAGCCAAACATGGCCAGCAAACTAACTTTTCGAGTGACCAATTTTGATGGTGAACCCACCTTGTTAGATTTTTTTTTCAATCAACTAAGAACATTAGCCCAGGTACAGAAATGGAAACAAGAGGAAATAATTCAGTTTTGGGGGGGAAAGTTAACAGGCCTAGCGTTAACCTTTTTTACGCAAAACCCCGAAATTTATAAATCTAACGATTTGGATTTTGTCGAAAAAGAATTCAGAGCATTTTTCGCTCCCCCGAATAAAACTGCTGCGTTGGTTGAATTTAATAATCTATTATTATTACCAGAGGAATCAATTAGAAACTTAGCGCATCGTATAAACACTCTCACTGCTCGCGTACATGACACTATAACAGATAGAACGGCCCTTGATTACATAAAGTTCACAAAATTTATTTCTGCATTTCCCTCGAATTTACGAGTCAAAATACAGGAAGAAGGAATTTACAATTACAAACAAGCGGTAGTAGGCCACAAGCATTGCAAGAGATAATGCAGAATGAGAAAATATTGCAGCCCTGCGCATCATCTAGCTCCGCAGACTCGATTGCCCTGCAGTTGAAATCACTAAATGAAAAAATTAACGCCTTGTCGTTAACAGGTAGCGAGGACAAAAATAACTCTCATAATCAACCCTCTCGCCCACAAAACTCGCATGATCAGTATAAAAAGGAGTTCAAAAAAAGACACACTGGTCATAGCTATGTCCGCACAAATAAACATAACAAATCGAACTCTCCACCCACCTGTCAGTTGTGTTTTAAACGTGGCCACACTGCTAAATTTTGTTTTAAATGGAGAAGATCTAATGCGAATAGAGGTGGATATCAAAATTACAAATTCAATCCAAATTTTCGCAGAAAAGCTAATCAGAAAGATGAATCTTTAAACTATTAAGGAGATGTAATTTAGCTGATGGCTTTGCATCTAGGGAAAACATTTTAACATCAGCAACTTGCCCTACATTCCCATGGCCGATTGATGAAACTCTTCCAAAAATTTCTAAGGAAAGACTAGTCAATTTGGTCGCTTCACAGACCACAACAAACATAAAAATGACCAGGAATGGGTCGTCACAAACAGTGCACATATCAACTGAAAGTTCATCGCAAACTGCATCATCAAGTGACGAAAAGAAAGTTGAGGTTATTTCGAATGTGAATAATAGTTCCCCAACACTCCCCCTTATAAAGGCCTCTATAGCGAGAACCGACACAGTTTTACTTCTAGATACCGGTTCGACAATTTCCCTTTTATCACAGTCCCTTTTCGATTCTATTAAGGACAATCTTAAATATAAAAGGTTAGGCACAACAGTTACTCTTAAAACAGTAAATTCCGATGTTGATTTTACCGCATGTATAAAAGCATCAATCAGAATTCACCACAAATCTCTTAGCCACAACTTTTGTATAGTTGACATTCCCGATACGTCTAGTTTTCAAGGTATATTAGGATTTGATTTTATTTATAAACACAGGATCATAATTGATGTTCACAAAAATATAATGTCAACAAATGAATTTCATGTGCCATTACTTAGTGCGTCAGCCGATGGCAAAAACATAAATCTTCTAAGTGAACATGTAAACTCTCCGTCAAATTCATTCAAAATGATTCGTCTTGCACATAAATTAAAACTTGAACCACATGAGAAAACATGGATTTCCATCGACACTGATTCTTTAAACCCTTCAATGCAGTATTGTTTTGAAAGTACTATTTCTAATAAACAAATTATTTGTTATGACAGTCTGCTAGGTAACAATAATGATGTTGAATCGGTCGATCAGGAAAATCATAACAAACACCTACAAAAATCACATGTATACATATTCTAACAAAATTCTTCTAACAAACCTGTACACATAAACAAAAATGCGCGAATAGGAATTTTATATGAGGTCTCGGAAATTATGGAACCATTTAAAAGTGACAATTTTTCACAGACCATGATGTCATGCGATAACATCAACAACTTCAATATTCAACCTCATGATAATTTACGACAGTTTATTTGCAATTATATTCAAGCTTCAGATGAGGTCTTAAAAAAAAGAAAGGAAGATTTAACAATACAAGACTTCAAATTGGAACATCTAGACACTCAACAAGCAAAAACCTTAGACTCATTATTGCTAGAATACTACAGTTCTTTTTCTAAATCAATGAAAACATTAGGTCACACAGACAAGGTTGTTCCAAATCTCAAATTCATTAATGACTACCCAATCAAAACACTACCTTTTCCGGTACCACAATCATTACACCAAGAAATGAAAGAGCAAATAAATCAACTTCTTGAGGCAAATATTATTGAACGTAACTGTTCAGAATGGGCATGTCCTATTTTGCTGGTTAGAAAGAAGTCTGATGGGTCTTCAAAACAAAAATACAGACTAGCTCTTGATTTAAGAATGCTAAATTCCGTCTTACAAGGATCTTCATATCCACTTCCCAAAATACAGACCATTATTTCAAATTTATCTGCATATAACAATTTCACTTCGTTAGATTTTCAACAGGCCTATCATCAGATAAATTTACCTGAAAAATATCAAGATCCACTTACATCACATGCATATACGGTACTTTTCGTTTTAAAAGGTTGGTTTTCGGTTTAAAGAATAGCAGTAGTTTCTTTCAAAATTTAATGGACACTATTATTGATGAATTAGAAATGGAAGGTATTTTTGCTTACCAAGACGATTTAATCTTTGGTTCAAATTCTTTTGAGGAAACATGTGCAAAATTACAGAAAGTACTTGAAATTTTATCGAAATATAATTTAACGCTCTCGCCCAATAAATGTTCATTTCACAAAACCGCTGTTGACTACTTAGGTTTTCACATTGAAAATCATTCCATTTCTCCAGTCCAATCAAATATTGTCTAAATAAATTCTTTTCCTACCCCGACAACAAAAAGACAATTAAAAAGGTTAATTGGTCTTGTCACATTTTATAAATCTCTAGTTCCTTCATTTTCAAAACTCATCCAACCACTTATCGATCTCACTACACCAAAAACAACATTTAAATGGACTCAAAAGCATCAAAAATGATTTGATCAAATGCAACAGGTGTTCTTTAATTCTCCCATGGTTCGTTTACCCGATTGGTCTAAAACTTTTTATGTAAACACAGATGCGTCAATTATAGCCATAGGAGGTGCTCTGTTACAGGAACATGAAGGACAATTACTTTTCATTGCATTTTTTTCAAAATCTCTTAAACAGTCTGAAAAACGTTATCCAGCACTAAAACTTGAATTAATGGCCATCTACAAATCAGTAATCGCTTTTAAATACTACCTATATAACAGAAAGTTTGTAATTTTATCCGATAGTGCTCCTTTAAAAAAATACAAGAAAACAACTAATCCCGCTGATATAACAACTAGATGGTTAACAGAATTATCAGAATATACATACACTTTTGATCACATTCCCGGTTCTTCTAATGTACTTGCAGATTATTTGTCCAGATGTTCTTTCGAGAAAAACACAGTTGATTTAAATTCCAACCCTGAGCTTATCAACGAACCATATGCATTGCCAATTGTAGATAATGATCTACCAGACACTAATAATGATCATTTATCATACAGTACACATTCTCTAAATTACTTAGTTATTGGTAACAAGGATCAAAAAGACCCTTTATTGGAATTTTCAAATGAAACATTTGTAAACGAACAAAAGAAAGACACAAAATTATCCGAAATTTACAACGAAATTATGCAAAATGGCTCATCGAAACAATTCCCTATGTACTTCATTCATCCCGATTCAAAGGTTTTAATGTTAAAAAAAGAAAATATTTGTAATGACACCTTTTCTTACCACATTATTCTCCCAAATTCATTAAAAGCCAAGGTTCTAACAATATGTCATTTTTCGCATTTTGGATTAACAAAAACCTATGCATTTGTCACAAAAAAATATTTTTGGAAAGGAATGTATGCTGACACTTTAAATTTTGTAGCGTCTTGCACAAAATGTTTACAGGCAAAACATCACAAAACTCCACTTGCTCCACTACAACCTACATACACACCTACGCATCCAGGAGACACAGTCAGTGTTGATTTGGTCGGTCCCTTTACTAATGGACAGTCGGTATTGACAGTAATTGACCATTTTTCTCGACACCTAGAACTCTTCCCTTTGCGTACCATCACTTCTGAAAAAATAATAAAATGTTTATTCAGTTACATAACTATCTTTGGAAGACCTTCCGTAATATTGTCAGATTTGGGAAAACAATTCACTTCACACATATACGATAAATTTAATGACACGTTAGGTATAAGGGTACGTCATTCCAGCGTTGCGAGGCCACAAAGCAATGCCGTGTCAGAGCGCGTTAATAAATCAATTAAATACTCTGTTTCTACTTTACTTCTAGAAGGTCATACTTTTGAAAATGCTTTATCAATTCATAAATCTTTTATAATGGATCTCTACATTCCTCCACAAAATATTCTCCCAACTTGCTTCACTTTGGAAGAGAACTATCCTTAATATTTGATACTTTTGACCATAATGTCAATCAGGTTCTAGACAAAGATTTTGAAGCTTACAAATTGTTACAAGATTTAAATTCTATTTACAGGAAAGCATACAATAACATCAAAGACTCTCAAAACAAAAGGAATGATCATTTTCAAAAACGTGCTAAACTAAGAAAAATTATGAATAAAGATATTGTGTATTTAAAATCTGTGGATAAGTTCAAACCAAAATATTCTGGACCTTACATTGTTATACACAAATATTCACCTGTCTCTGTTTCAATCAAACGCTTATATGCACCTGATGACTCTGCTTTTAGAGTACACATTGATAGGTTAATCATCGCTCCACCAAGAAGCGATCACTTACTTACAAGTCATGATGGTTACAATAATATTAACTTTCCAACTTATTCAACACATTATAATTTAAGACCTAGAAAATAGCTTATAATTTTATAATTGTTGTATTTTGTGCGAATTTTTTGGTTTTGTTCACACTTGTGTATATTGATGTACACAATATACTGATGTTATATTTGATGTTTCCTTGTGAAAGTTCTCGGCTGGTCCAAGTTTGTTTCATCAAGGGAATGTCAGGTATGGCAATCTTGTTGTGAACATTATCTTTTATGTTTATGGGGTGTTTGCACATATACACTTTAAAAAAAATCTTAACTTTTGTCGTCATATTTTTTTTTAATCTCATAAATTGTTATAAACATAATAGTAGTAACATTAATCGCACTAAAATATTTTTTCCTCTTATAGTCAGCTTTTTTTAAATTTTAATAATGCTAATTAAGTAAATATGTTACCTCATGACTTAACATTTTTACCGAACTTGACAAAACTCTCTCTCATTACTCTAGGATTGACTTTTATTCGACATACACTAGGTGTATATATTTTTTATTTTCTCTAATTATTCCCTTTCGGAGTGGTGATCTGTTCAAAATTATTGCCCTTAGGATCTTCCACCCCATTGTAATGAGAGACACATTCGAATTGGCATTCCAATTCACCTTAAATCCCCTGTCAAAATGAGTATACGAGACTGCTCCTCAGTTTGTTGCATTACTGCTGCGGGAGCAACGGGGTCTATGTTGTGACAACAATGTGGACCTTGCCCTAAATATTCCCTCCACAAATAAGGCAATAGTCCTAAACTTGCGCCATTACACTTGTTCTTAGACAAGATTGAGGGCAGGTATTTTTTTTTTGGATCGTGCGTCACTTTCCCTATCCTGTCCTGTGCGAATGCACAAATTTTTACCATTTTTAAACATAAATTTCATCCATTTTTTGTCATCACTTTTTCATATTTCATTTTTTTTTACACAACTGTAACTGTAACTGTATCTTATCTTATATATCCTGTATTTGCATTTATATATTTCATGTTTATTTTATGCAAGATTACATATATCATTATTTTGCATTATGTTCGAACAAAGAAAATTTTATTGTATTGTATTTGCAACTTAACATAAGCTTATATGTTCAGAGTTATGAACATTTTTTTTAATTCATTTTGCATGCTTATGACCAGCTGTCAGTAAAAGAAATATTAGTTGATGATAATGCAACTTTTCTGGTCATATTTTGGTCATCAATATATATGTAGAGTAATTAAACTGCTATATGTTCCGGAACAGCAAAAACAACAACATCATCTACATCTACAAAAAAAAACTCTCAACAAACCATGGACTCAAGGAATAAACTAGTGTGTACACTATGATGACCAGTAGCAAAATTTTGGTATACCATTTCTATTTTCATTTTCATTTTTGATATTTATATGTGTTTATATTTTTTTATCTTATATTGTGCATTGATTATATGTAAACTTTCAGACGGAGCATGCCTGCAATTTAAACCCTATCAAATTTTTCTTTTATCTGAGCAAACGGGGGAAATATATGATATGAGAATCATATATTAATTTTAACCTCCCCTATCCTTCATTAAAATTATATTTTTCCCCTTCCTTTTTCAAAATTTAATCGTGTTATCTTTAACTACAAACAATAATCCCGCTGTAATTTATACCCTTTCCCTTTTTCATTTCACTTGTGCTCGATCACTAATATCTCACGGTTTTTCGATTAAAAAAAAGAAAAGAATTAAATCAGCACAGATGCCCTTTCGTAATTTTACTTTCCGTAACCAAGCTTATAACACAATGTGTTCATAACGATTTTTGTGGCCACAATGTCAGTTAAAAGTTATGCGAATCTTCCATTTGGCCCAAATGCATGCCCTTACTTGGTAGTGGTAATAACTCAATCACTCACACCCATGTCTAAAAATATATTCTGATTGTTAAATGCACATGTTGTTTTGTCTCTCAAAATTCTGTTCGTATGAGAAAATATTTTGTCGGTTATAATCGCCGTGGCGATATTAGTTTTTGAAACAAAATTCGTCCTTTTGCCAAGATCTGGGAACCTGACTCGGCAAATACAATTATTTATGCCATACCTCTGTCTGAAAGTGTTGTCGCCTAGACACTATGTAGTAACCCTATTTTGGCGAAATTCTTATCAGTGCAATTCCAACTTGTGTCGTGGAATCAACACTCATGCTCTGATCTGCTTGCTGTAAATGTGCTCATAATTGAGCTCCAGCTGTATCTCCCCCTCTTCTGCCGTGCGATCCTGCTTTTGACATGGTAATCTCCTAATAAACCATTTAACTACCATACTGGAGTTTTTTTTAATTTTTTTCATATAGAACCTGGTGACTTATGCGGATACTTCTTTCATCACGAACAATAACAAAGAAGCTCGAACAATAACCAACGTTATAGTTCCATAAATCATATACAGTGCTACACGAAAAAATTCTCACACATTACCGAACCGGATATGTATAACAATTGCTGAAAATTATTTTTACTGAGTTATGAGTATTTTTAATTTCCTTGTTTAGATATCGCATTTCATACCTTCTAAAAATTTAATTTCTTAATAATATTCCGTTAGTGTTGAAAAGTGTTTCCTAATGTATGCCTGATGCACGGTTTATCGTTTTTGTTTAATGTTGATAGCCCTAACGGTCTCAAGGACACAGTTAGATAACTTGATAGATCATCCAGCCTATTACTACAAAGTAAAGCAAAGTTTAAAAATTAATTTATAATAAAAATATTTCCTGCAATATTTTCCGGTATAAGTTGAGTATTTTGTTCAGTTAAAAACTCCAAAATATACATATACATTTGTTTCATTTTCACCCATTGTTTTCGTGTAAGTAGAGAGCACTGTGTTCCGTTTAAAATTTATTTTATATTTTTCTTGAAAACATTTTATCGTAGTGTGGTTTTTACCTTTCTATTTGCAGAAACTAAGGTAAGGTCTAAAATAAGGGCTCACTCAGCGGTGTTATATCCAAAAATGTGTAAACCAGAACAGTATAAATGAAATAATTTGTACTTTAAGCAGGGTTGGCAAGTTTTTGACAGTGTGACGGTTTTATCCGGTTTTAACCATGGTTTTAACCGTCATGTCAAAAACCCCTTTTTGACATAGTTTTTGACAACAACTGTCAAAAACCTAAAATTGAGTCCACAAACTGCTTAAAATTATTTTTACAACAACATCCAATTTGCCATTTTTCATAATTTTTAGTGCTAGATAAATGGCTAAACTTTGTGACAGTTTTAGACATTAAAAACTACATACTCTGTATAAAATCAGGGGTCAATCCATAAAAAAGTTAAGGCCTATCTAGATCCCTTCACAAAAATCGATTTCATAAATCAGGTCCTTTCATAAAATTCCTCTTAATAAAATTGGTCCCTTCACAAAATTCTTCTTAATAAAATTGGTCCCTTCACAAAAATCGATTTCATAAATCAGGTCCCTTCACAAAATTCCTCTTAATAAAATTGGACCCTTCACAAATTCCATTCCATAAAAACATACTCTCCATTACTTTGTTAGATTTTAAAATGTATAATTTACAAAGAAAACAAGTTCACAAGAAAGGTAAAACTTTAACAGAAGGACTTAAAGAAGTTATCATTAAATGCTTGATTTGAATTTGAGCAGTTGGATTTCATCTTTCATAACAAAATGTTCACAAATTAAATTTAACAAAAATAATTTTTAGTTTTCACAAAATGAGCCCCAAGAAAAAAAATCTGTGTCGACCCCTGAAAATTCAAAACATGATTTTGGTTTAACAAATTAATTAGAAAATAATTGTAAGCTGTAAATTTATAATAGAAAAATAATTAAAAGTATTGTTACATTAAAAATATAAACTAATAGAACTATTAAATAGTACTTGCAGAGTTTCCCCCAGGCAGTTTCAGAAGGGTGCTGCACCCTGCCTACCCTTTGATTTACAAAAGAGCGCCCTTCTTGCTCCTCAGTAAAAAAAGTGTCTTTTCTCCTTTTTGTATTAAAAAATTTGCTTTCATAGTAAAAAATTACTCAATGTTGCCTTAAAAGGAGTGCCCTGACTTTTAAATATTAAAAGTTGACTTTAAAAACCAAAAGTAGGCCTTTAGCAATAAGTGCCCTCAAGAATCCAAAAAGTACCCTTAAGAATAAAAAAATGCCCTTTTCTCACCAGCAGCACCCTGCCTTTTATTAAACATGGGGGAAATTCTGGTACTTGTATAATTTAATGTATAAAATTTCATATAAATAATATACTTATTTTTATATTGTTTTAATGTTTGTCCCCCCAAAAAGGTACTAATGAGGAATGTTTTTTTCAACCAGGTAAATCATATTCAAAGATTGGAGTACCATATGTGAGATTTATTCCAACAGAGCAAAAAATGCCGAGACTAGGACTCGAACCTGGGTCTGTTCATTATGACCTAATTACATGGTATACATGAGTTCCGTGTTGTATCACATTCATCATGTAAAAATGCTATGGTTATAGCTTAGATGAATAAAATTAGCGCTGCAGTTCCCAGCCATGTCCAACAAAGAGTGAATTATGACAACCGGTATATCAAGGGATAGCTCAGTAGGAAGAGCGTAGGCACGTGAAGCGAAAGTAGCCAGGTTCGAGTCCTGGTCCCAGCATTTTTCGCTCTGTTGGAATAAATCTCAGCTATGATGCTCCAACCTTTGAATTAAAAAAAGGTATTTTATAATGTATAAAAATTTAATTTAACATAAAGAAATAGTTCTAAATAATTAAACTGAAAGTAACATAATAAAATGTGTAAATATTGAAAATAACAAACCATCTTCTATTAAGTTATTGATTTAAAGAACGTTTAATTATATAGATTTCATATTATAATTCCTTTAATTACTCAAAGAGCATTGGTGTTGCAATTGTAGTTTATATTTAATATTTATGAACAAAAACAAACATTTAGAATCATTAAAAGTCTAGGTAACTTATAATCAGTCATTGAATAGTGGCCACTTTAGCTTTACACAAGTTTTTATTTATTTTAAGCATAAATTAGATTGCTAATTATTA
This sequence comes from Maratus michaelseni, assembly GCA_963931845.1. Lineage (NCBI taxonomy): Eukaryota > Metazoa > Arthropoda > Arachnida > Araneae > Salticidae > Maratus > Maratus michaelseni. The sequence goes on along the minus strand of OZ007598.1, from coordinate 108,666,771 downwards.
TTTTTTATAATAAACCGAATACTTAATAGTAATAAAGATATAAAAAGTACTCTGAAAAATGCATTTAATAGTAATTTCAATATTTTTAGCTATTTTTCCTAGCATGGCAATTGACAAATAATTTGAATTATGATATATAATTTTATTACAACTTAATTATGACTAAATAAAAATTATTTACATGATATATAAATTAATATTTAAGCAGTTTTTAGCTTGATTTAATATAAAATATCAATGATTGCTAAAAAAAAGAACACTTTTTTCACTTTTGACACTTTTCGACAGTTCTTGACACTTTTCGACAGTTTTTGACACTTTTCGACAGGTTTTTGACATGTCACGTCAAAAACCACTTTTTGACGTCAAACACCCAACCCTGACTTTAAGGGTAGGGGGGGGACTAAAGATTTGTCAGGGGAGCACCAGTTATTCAACGTTATACCTATATATATCATACTGAATTGTCAGTGTAAGCTGATAATTCAGTATGGTTTTATGTACTTAAAATTAACTAAGCAAAGTCTTAGGATCTTCTGACAGGGTAGTGCTAGCACTGTATTCAAATCCGCTACAAGAAAAAACCAAATTTCAGTTGTTTTGAGATTCAATATTGGAGCATTATTGAATTCGCAGGAAATACTTTCAATACCAATATTAGCTATATACAGGCTTTAGAATGGAAATATTTTCAATGAAATGACAATATTGCAGAAAAATTAGATTTACTTTAGACTTACTGGCAATGAAATACCGAAGAATTTTTTGAAATATCGGTTTCAACAATAGAAAAAGGTAAATTGTAAGCTATTTGTGATATATTTCGTACTAATAATTGCCAAGATATGTCCCAGATATAACAGATTGGTACATAGATAGTGCAAAATACTTTTTTTTTAATTAATAAAATCTAAATTCATTTTGGTCGGTCTAGAAGGTAACATCAGTGAACCGGCATCTACTTCATGATTTATTCTGCGATGGATTTGGGTCTTTGGAGAAAGTGTTTCCTCTTGTTTTTATTATTGATATTATTATTTTTTTATTTGCTTTTCAAGTAATTTCCAAGATTTCGATGATATAATTTGAGAAATATAATTTTCTAAAATTCCAAAATCTATAAATTCATTTTACTCATTTCAAAATTACCACCTACGACTAGCCGTACTTATACAAGTTCATTTAGGTATATGCTTGGCTCCTTACTTCAAAAAAAAATTTCCACTCAGATCTAGCCCCTCACATGATTTGTGATTTAATTATATTATTGTTTTCAACAAAATATGTAGGATTTTGACATTACTTGTACTATTTGTATCTTTCTTCAAAGGTTCAATTTATCTCAAACTTCACGAATTTTTAAATATTGCCAATTTTTTTAACCTTTTTATTTATTTTTATTTTGGTGACATGCAAAGAATTCGGAAATAAACAGATTACTATCAGTTTTGGATACATTATAAAAATGGTGTTAGATTTATCATAAAAACACTCCGATTATGAAAAAAATTACGATCATTGTCAGTGAAAATATAGTTATTATTTTCTATGGTTATAAAAACATTATTTCCAAATGTTATAAGGCCATTACGATTATAAAACACTCCTTATTTCAAATGTTTTTGTATTATTAGACTCCGTGAGTGGCTGTCAGTTGCCACATTTACGCGAAAACGACGGGGAATTGAATTATTAAATTTTAGTGGTATCTTTAAATATAAACTATTCCACAAGTAATGAATTCTAATTTTGAATAAAATGAGTGATGCCATTCAAAAAGCGTCGCATCTTTCTTTCAGGTATATGTCATAATAATATTTTTAAGTTTATGTGAAACCACATAGTTTGCAATCCATTTCATAGGATAGAAGCCTCGGTGAAAGTGACAAACATACCACGAGTAGAATCAGATCGAAAAAATATTAAAATCAGAGATAGTCAATTGAAAACATTGAAATTTTCTTCACCTGTAGATTTTATTTACGGACTATTAGAAAGGAAACGAACAAAAAAAATATAAAAAACAGAAGTTAAAATGTAATTAATGAATTAATCTGAGCCGCATTGCTGTGTAAATAAAACCTGCCAATGAGACACATTATTCAAATATGTATATATATTGTCCTGTCCTCTAAAAAAAACCACAGTAAAAGGTTTCCTAAAAAAAAACCACGCTAGTACTACATCAAATATTTGATGACTAAAGTCAGTTTTTTGTTTAGTTCAGTTTTTATGCGCCATTTAAAATAATAAAAATAGTTAAAAATACCTAAGGAATACCTGTCGCTCTCAGGCATCTTCAGTCATAATTTAGTTTTAAAATAATTTAAACTAACAATTTCAGAATTCTGGCGAAACTTGAACTTTATTTTTACAGATTTTCTTGTTATAATAGAATTTTAGTATGAGTTATATATATTTTTTTATGTTAATCATTCATATGTAATAAAATGCTTCATTTTCAGCTGATTATGTCAGGTGAGGGTTTTTTTGGGTAACATAGGTTATTTTTGGGGAAAAGTGGGTTTTTTTTTTTAAATTCTCGCTTAATTGGCTGCCATTTTTTAATGAATTAATAAAATGAAAAATGTTTAACATTAAAATCTAAAACTCACTAAAATCTAAACACTGTATATAATAATTCTTTGTACTACGCCTTTTCACAGACATTATTTTATTTTTAACCACATAAACAAGCAGTGTACATGTCTAAAAGTCTTAAAAAATACTTTTAAAAGTTCAAAAAACTAGTCAATCTGTTAAAAATTGTAAAACAGTAAAAATATTTTCACCTGTCGCTCTTAGGCATCTTCAGTCATAATTTAGTTTAAAATTAATTTAAACTAACAATTTCAGAATTCTGGCGAAACATGAACTTTATTTTTACAGATTTTCTTGTTATAAGAGAATTTTAGTATGATTTAGATATATTTTCATATGTTAACCATTAATCTACTATATATATAAAACACAAACGGAAATTTCGTCCGCTCCGTTATAACTCGAGTTCTGCTGAATGGAATTTGATGGAATTATATCTGCTAGTTAATTGCCCTGTTGGATAGATAATTTTTCAGGGAAGGTTTTAGTATATAACACATAGTTCTACGTATATTAGTTATAGAATTATGATGGGAAGTTCTGTTATTTTGGACGATAAGGTTACCATAGGTCATTTTTTGGCGACCATTATCGTTGGCGAAAGAATTGAAACGGCTATATCAGAAAATAATGCAAACACATAGAAAAATAAAATAAAAATTCTGTTATTAATTTTATTTAAAATCCCCCCCCCTCCCCGCAAAAAAAAAAAGAAAAAGAAAGAAAAAACTGTTTTAATGAGGCATAATATTTAATTTAAACCCCAAAGGAATGTTTGTAATGCATAAAAATATTTGCAATGCATGAGATTGCAATTCAGATTAAGTCAATATTGGGCGATTTATCGTTTGCGTCAGGTTAACAAAGATGCATCTGATAATTTGATTTAATAAAATATGAGTAATTTTTCCCCTTTTTTTCTTTCTGTTAATTTTTTTATATCACTCCCCTATCATGTGTCTTACAGGAGGAACTAGCAGATATAATTGTAAAAATTACTGCATTTATGAGTTAACATGTTATTTGTTTATTTACGGTTTTGATTTTACTTTTGTCGCCAAGCAATGTGATTTTAAGCCAAAAATGCATAAGCCTGACATCAGCTTGAGCGGTATTACCAATAATAGTGTTTTTTCGTGTGTACAAGATCCTTTTTGGAGTAGATTTTTATATTCAAATGCAAATTATCTAAATAGCAGTTATTGTCATGAATATGGAATCAAATATTTAAATTTTAGTGAATGTCTGCCACTCAAACACATATTGTAAAATAATCAAATTTTAGACATTTAAAAATTTACTACGGAAACATGCCGGTTTGTTTTCACCAAACATATTATTTTTATAGCCTCAAACTCAGACCAGCGAATATTGTCTATTCTTTTATTTTTATTTTATTATTTTTTTAATATATCACCAATTTCACTAATAGAAATATTCACTGTTTCAAAAGTTAGGAACCAAAGAATATTCTTAAGGCGATGTGTGCATTTATGCGTTATTACTATCACAAAAGGCCACATTTTGCTGAAATAAATTTTCTATGCTCTTTTTGATTCGTCATTTTTTTTTTTAGTTTTTTCTGCATATCTTCCCTTCTTTCAGGAAGGTTTTTAAAATACAATGGACTAATTGTCCGTATTCCTGTCACTTGTCAGTTGGCATTTTTACTATAGTGTTGGATGTTTTGTTTGTGTTTGAAGGTTACTCTGGACGACAATTCAGATTACAGAAGATTAGACGACTTTTGAAATTAGCGATTGCTAAATTTATGGCTTTTTTTCATTAGGAAGCAAAGTTTTACCAAAAATGCAATGCTTCCAATGTACGGTTGGTTGATTTTATACTACGATTATCTACACGAGAGATATAGACCCTGGGGGGAGTGCCCTCCGTGGGTGTCTTTCTAAGGGATCCTACCCGTATTTACGGCATGGTTCGAAAAAAAAACCCACGGAAAACTCCGAACGGTTAGGTCAACGAGCGTGACAGGGATTTGAACCCAGCACTTCCCGTATACCAGCTTTGAGAGCAAAGCATCTCAACCACTGTTTTGGCGCTTTCAATGTACGGAAAAACTTTGTAATATCAATGTTGGCGAATGGAATAAATAATATTTGTCGATTTATCATTTCAGGCTGGATATGAAAAAATGAGTACATGAAATTCTGATTAGATAATTTTTCGATCATTATAAAGCCTTTTCGATCTACACACAGTCCTAGCAGCTAAACATAGTGACAAATGAATTTATTTCTGTGTGTTATTATGATCTTTAGAGAAATGCAAAGAAAATCTTCGGTTTAAGTATTCACCAAAAAGTGTATTACTAAACATTTTGCATAACTAACTTTATCACTGTCAGTTTTATTTAAGGTATGGAATTTTGTTAATGAAAGATCTATTATTGAATTAACAGTAATTTGACATTATTTAATGGAACATAGCTTGGCGCGTAAGTAACTTCTTTTTGTAACTAACTCTGGGACATTAGTAGCTATATCGTTTCAAGCACTTCTAATGTTTGACGTCAAACTTGGATATCGACAGGATTATGGAAGATTAGGAAGATTTTATTGGATACAAAATAGAGGTTTATTCTTCTACCACAGTTAATCAACGGGTTTGTTTTTCAGGTTAACGGTTAAACGAATGCAACTGGTCTAAAAAATGAAAATACAGTTAAAATGGCGTCATTTTAATTTTATTCACATTCAGCTTTAAAAATGCACTTTTTTATGCTTCACCATTATTTTAAAATATGAAAGTTAAACACTGTTCTTTATGTGCAAACAATTTATTACAATTTTCACTGTATTTACTCTGCTGGAATCGAACGATGAAAAACCGTAGTAGACTTGCAAGAAGAGGACGTACATTACGAAATATAACGTAACATAGAGTGAGATTGTACTTACGTTACCAGAACTTCACATAGAGACAAGAAAGAGGGACAGAGTTCAAGAACTTACAGACGAAAATGAATCACCCGAACATTATTTAAGTTCAATGGTCAATCTATGCAATCATTCTAATGCTCTCTTTTTTAGTAGTATGTTGACTAGAGAACATTTTAGTTCCTGTTCTCATAATCTCATAATGGCCTCATTTCCCTACCAAATTCTACTATAAATTATCAACTAAATGCGTTGCTTCTTATTAGACCAAATTTTGTCCAATGTATAATATAATATATCGCAATATCGTTCGCATCGTTTACAGCAATATTGAAGGAAAAACCAGGTGCACGTCCCTATTGCTTTAAAATACATGCTCAAATCCATTGATATAATTCGTTTGAAAATTTTGACTAGGGTAGCATCCGTACGTGAAGATCCATATTCCTTTAAAATACAAAGCCATTTCGTTTGATTTAAGTTACATTTAGAAAAATGGCCCAGCGCAGCGGGCGTAGCATGCTAGTATGTAATAAAATGCTTCATTTTCAGCTGATTATGTCAGGTGAGGGTTTTTTAGGTAACATAGTTTATTTTTTGGGAAAAGAGGAGGGGGGGGTTATTCTCGCTTAATTGGCTGCCATTTTTTAATGAATTAATAAAATGAAAAATGTTTAACATTAAAATCTAAGTCAGAACAAACTGTAAAAATTTAGCCATGTTTATTTATTTATTTATTTATTTTTTACATTCTTTATTAGATTCTATGTACAGAAAATTTCAAAAAATGTTTCTTTTTAGAGGACAGCACAATATATTTTAACTTTATGTATTTTTTCTTTTTTTTTCTGTGCGGTTCATTTTACCATGCTCAATATAGTTTATAAATGCAATTCTCTTGAGATATTAAAAACTTTTTATAACCACTGTTGTTGGCAAAAGAAAAAGCATGCTTTTGTTATACCCGTAAAAATATCCTTATGCAAAATTTAAAAAGGTAGGCAATCATCATTAAAAAATTAACCATTATGACAGGTTAAAACGATATTAAATTAGATTGCGTTTGCTTTTATTAATTTAATAATAATAATACCTTTTATTTGACGCTGAATGTATTAATATGTGTACTAGTTTTGATAAAATAAATCGTTTTAAGAAATATATATGAATTATTATGTATTTTAATACACATGCACGTGATAAGGGTTTTGTATCCAAATAACATCAGAGCATTTTTATTCTCAGTATTAAACACATTTGTTCCTAAACCATTTCATACTGCCTCATTTAGAGCAAATTCTCATTTGTAAATTTTTTGCCATGCCTCCAGAAATTGAGAAAATTGTGTTTCAACAAAGCATTACACTTTGCAACTAAGTTGTTGGATGAAATGTCTTTAACAGTAAAATTTGAAGAACCATGTGAAATATTAAATGCGTTAAACACATTTACTATAGCATCGCAGATTTTTCTCTATAGTAACACTGTATATAATAATTCTTTGCACTACGTCTTTTCACAGACATTATTTTAATTTTAACCACATAAACAAGCAGTGTACATACGTCTAAAAGTTTTAAAAAATACTTTTAAAAGTTTAAAAAACTAGTCAATCTGTTAAAAATTGTAAAACAGTAAAAATATTTTCACCTGTCGCTCCCAGGCATCTTCAGTCAATGATGTTACGTTTTCTGCTTTGTCAGTCAATCTGTTGAAAACCCCCTTTTCGCTTTTACTTAATAACATATGGCGCCATCTGTTATCTATTTTGGTGTGGGCCATATCATTGCATGTTTCTGAATTTGATGTATATATTTCCATGGCTTTCCTCTGTAATGCGTAGTTTAAATTTTGAAAAAAAAATCATTGTATATATCCTTATAGCCTACATTATTAATACTGATTTCAGTGGCAACACACCTCTTAAAGAAATTAAATTTCTGCGTAATACTTAATCGCAAAGGAACAGACAAAAATATTCTTTCCACAAGTTTTTAGGTGCGTTCGCAATTGTATAAGTACGTAGCACCTATAGTCGTCGTCTGGTCAGTCTGTCTGTCTGTTTGTCCTCTTATAACAGCCCAAAAACTACACAGCCAAATGGCTTGAAATTTAATACATATAATCGTTGCAGAATTTTGCCATGTCATTTCAAATTTTATGAAAATCTAATTAAACCTTAAAAATATATTAGTTTTCTTCATTCTATTAAATACTATCATACGTAATTAATTCAATGATATCCCATGATAGGTAATGATTCTAGTTTGCCATGTTTATTACGCCCTATTTAAGATGGGGTCATTTTTTCCGTGTTACTGAATTTAAAAACCGAATTTAAAAACCGAATTTGTATACTAAAAATGTCATTTGTATGCTAGATTTCTATTGAAATCCAGTAAACATTGGATATTGATCTGCTGGTATCCAGCGTTTACTGAAGTTCCGTTACGTGCGATTTATTCTGTTGAGCTGATTCAGATATCAGACCAGATGCTATGATCAATAAGGTTAACTTGGTGAATTAGGTCCGCCATGTTCGTGAGGGATGGCTCATTTGGTAGAGCATTGTTAGATTCCGCGAAGAGATGCCTGGTTCGAATCCTGGCCCGGACATTTGTCGTTCAGTTGGGAAATTACAACTCATATGATTTATTTACCAATTGTGTGAATAATTGTGTCAAAATGACTCGTTTCATAATTATTGAAAATATTATTATATTATAAGCAAGTGCAATTTCCGTTATTCCAAGATATTTTATGGTTTGCATTTGAATGTGTTTAAAAATATTTGTAAACAGTAATATACTTATTTATTTTTGTGGTCTTATTTCAAGTAAATTTAATATACAATAATGGTTACCCATGTTAGCTAAAAAAAAAATCATGGTTTTGGCATTTGCCAATGAACTTTCCTCACTTTCAAAAACAATGATTTTCTGAAAATAACTATGGTTTTCTTTAAATGGAGTATAATTATAATAACAAAAAATTGAATACTTTATATTTTTACTTATTTATTTTATTTCAATATTCCATTCTTTTTTGGAAAAGTTACAATAAAACAAAAAATAAATTTCATTTTCTAGGAAAAGGTGAAAAAAAAAATGAGAAAAAATATTGAATAAAAAGTTGTATGCCTGTAAGTCATACGTCAGTAATAAGTTGTATCTTATATTTCTTAACCCTCTCACTGACGCGCCCGTGTTAATACGTTCACTAAGCTCCAGGTTTCACTGCAATACAAGCAATTTTTAAATTAATTTAATTATAGGTATATAATGCAGTTTTAATACGTTGAGTAATGACCGAAACAGTCAAGGTTTACATTCATATATATATAATTAAGTTTTTTTTTATATAATTTTGGAATAATCAATTAGATAGTGAGGCTTTTTAAAGTATTCAAACGGGTAAGTAAGTACTTATGTATCTCATTCTTTTTTCTATTAAGTCAATGAATGTTCGATAAGTACTCTAAATCTGTAGAGAATGTAACCATGTTTTTATATCGACCGGAACAATTTTTTATTGGTTTCGATAATTTTCTAATATTCTACTATATATTATCTGCTGTTACTGAGTGCACGGCTTTCAAAGCGGTGATGGTTCCAGATGCGGCCGGTAGAGATCGCGCAGCAATAGGCCACTGCGAGCTGAGTGCACTGCTGCCGTGCACTCAGTAACAGCAGACACGCTTTCTTGTGTGTGGGACGAGTTTGGCTATAGCGTAGATGTTTGCCGTGCAGCAAACGGTGGACACATTGAACATTTATAATGTCTTAAAAAACTTTGAAACTTCCTCTTTTCATTGGTATAAAGATTGTTCATTTTGGATTTGTACTTTAATAAATACAATTTTTTGAAAATGAGTCCATCATTTAGAATAACCCTGTATTATGAAATTTAAAGATTTACCACTTACAGATTATAATGCGTCAGAATTTTTTTGAATGTCAATGTAAACGAACTATAAATACTTCACATTTCATTTTCAATAGGAAACATGCCATGGTAAACATCAATAAAAAATGTAAATTTCATGGCCATTCATGCGTACTTACAAAAATTTAACTGAGATAGATAGCGGTAAACTCTAAAAAAAATTCCTGTAGATTTCATAGTAAAATACCAACAGCAGTGCTACCAATATTCCTCTTTAATTTGTACAGAGGAAGCATGTTAAATTGGAATAGATTTTCTTTGTATGAAACATAATTTCGTCTGGTTACAGACTGGGTATATCTGTTAAATTTAAAGAAAATTTCTGCATGTTACAGAAATCGCAATGGTATTGAACAGATATGGAATTCTTCTATATTAAACGGAAACTTTCCCTGTCACATAGCAAGAAGCTTATGTATTTATGAACTAAAACAAAGCTAAAAAGTGTAAATGTCTGTCTTTTTTCTTTGCAGAATTTCTGGTGTAAGTGGATTAATTAACACTAAGCTCTTTATAAGTTCATTTTCATTTACAGTATTTCTATTATTTGCAAATTTGTTTGTCGTTCAAAAGTAAAGGAATTAAAAAAAAAAGAATTAAACATTCTTGGGACTGCGCACACAGTTTACATTTTGAAAATGCTAATTTGTTTAATGCAAATTTCATTTATCCACTAAAGTTGCTCGAAAATTTAGCTATTTATCTTAATCATGATGTTATTGTTAATGAAAACTCTCACTTGAGTAAGCTCTCTGCAGCTTGGATTTTTTTCACTTTAACTGAATAAAGTTTTTTATCACTAAATCTACCGTTTTGACCCGTATATGAAAATTTCTAGGAATAACACCAATTCTGTCGCTATTCTACGACAGTTTATCACCAGTAAATTCGCCATGTTAAATCACAGAAATCTGCGGTGTTATGATTTAAAATTTTACTCTTATTTTATTCAGTATTTTAATATTTAACTTTAATTTATTCATCCATTTAATTCAACTCATTAAAATTCATTTAAATTAATTAAGCTAAATTTCATTTTTGCATTTTAAATCAAACATTCTTTTTAAATTGTTTACTTTTGGTGAGAGTATAATTTAATTTCAGAATCTTTCCATTACATATGTTTTAGGATATTCATTCCAAATTTAATTTACATTTTATTCACTTTGCAATATTAATTAAACTTCATTTCAAATTATCTAAAATAAAAATATTTCTGACTTACTTTTTCTAACTTTTAAATAATATCCCTTTTTCTTAAATAACAGACAGTCTAAATTTAATAATTATTCTAAAATATAGTGTATTTCCTTTTTAATAATATTTATTAAAAATGGTTAATTGCTAATTCTTTTCTTTTCAGAAAGTTCAAATTCACTGATTTTGATCAATGCAAAATCTTTCAGAATCGCGAAACTTTTCCAAATATCATTTCAAAATTTCTAAGTCCAATAATCATTTTTCAAAATTACTTAAACTAAATATTTTGACTTTCAAAACATATCTGGTGGAAAGAACTTTTTAATTTAATTAGATTGCTAAAATTTCATTTATTTTCATCCATAAGTTTGGCAGTTATCAATTTTTAAGTACTTTCGTTTATTTTATTTTGAAGTTCGTCGAGATTCGCTAGGAGACGCCATTGACACAATTTCAGATGCTTCAAGTAAACAAGAACCTTTTTTCCCGCGGATTTTGAACAAGGTCGTTTTGACAGCACTCCAAGGTCGCGATCGAATGTTCTAAATACTATTTAATGCTGTTGCTAGGGGTAGACGCGTCAGTGATGAGTTCTAGCTGTAACTTTGACTACGGTCTGTTGGGGCTTGTTCAGTGACTTTCAGACGGTTCGAATTTTTTGATTGGTTGTTTTGTAACCGTCAGAAAGTTTTGCCTGAGTGGGAAACTGGGAAGACTCTTTCAGTTCCTGAAAAAACTTTGAATGATGTAGCGTAGGCTAGATCTTGCTCTTCGGAGCGTAAGCCAATTTTGGTATGCGGTGAGAATGAAGAAAGTCATACATCTAAATATATTGCTATTTATAATTAATTCTTCCTTCTGTTCCAGTTCAACCACCTAATAAGAGGAATGCTACCCTGGTTGTTATTGGCGATTTTTTAAGGAAAGTATACTCCCTCTAATTTATAATAACTTACTTTGGGCATCACAGTTAACTACAGAAACTTGGATTCTTTCGCAGAGCTGAGTGATCCTGATATTTTATATTTCTCTAACAGATGATTACTACTTCATAATGTTTGACATTCCGTCTGCAATTTAAATTCTCGACATACGGTTGAAGCATCTATAAAAGAGTGGTGAAATATTTCTACTTTATAATGATTTACATTCTATCAGCAATATAGAATCTCAACATACGGTTGAAACATCTTTATAAGAGTGTTGTAATAATTTATTGTCCTCATTGTTATACACCTGTTGGTGGCCAAGAAATCATCATCTAGTAAATCTTAAACATTAAATTCCAAAGCTCTACATTTAACATACAATGAACAAATTGAACTAATACAACGAGATTATCATTATGACAAACCCATCTTATTACTTGCAAGTTGAGCACTGAACAGAATCAATATAATTATCAATTAACATCATGATATTTTCTCATAATCTATTACAACGTTTGTGAATGATGTAAATTTTGTTAAAAAGAGTAAAGAATTAAATGATAATATTATAACAGAATATAATTTCGCATTTATGTATATTTCAATAACAAAATAATTTATATCGATATAACATCTTATAAAAGCAAATATATTGGTTGTAAAAAATGTATAAAAGAAATTTTCAAGTTGATATTTATACTTTATTTACGTGAGTGCTCTATGTCAATAAACAAGAATTTACTTTGATCTTGGTGAGTTTGTCTTTTTTTCTATCATTTATATCTGTGTATTTCAGTTTTTATTGAAGTTATGGAATAAGTTCTATTTTATATATTATTAAAGAATATTTTAATGTAAGTATTAACTTTAATATTTCTCAGATGTATTTAACGTAATCTTAAACTTTAATTTTTATGACTTCGCTTCGTGTACTGCCACTATCGTTCACGCCTATAATGGTGTTTGGGGAAAGTGTTGAATATATGTTTTGTCTAAATTTTTAGGTTTTCTGAATCACTCCGGTGCGAGTCGCTGGTGATTCACCCCTTTTATTAATATTTCCTTTATATTCATCGCAATCCCCAAATACCGTTATATGCGGGTAAATAAGGTTACGATTCTATTTAGAAAAATTGGTGAGAAGCACTAGTAGAACTTTACAGCTTTGGATACACAAGTGAAATAAGCCGCTTCAGTAGTTTTAGTGTTAACTTGTTAAGTTTTCCTTTTATTCTTTTATGTAGTGACTAGCGGCCCGTCCTGGCTTTGCACGGGTAGACAATGTGTTGACTACAATGTAGTTCTTTAATTTTCTAGAATTACAATACCTGGCGAAAATGCTTTAATACGATTTTTAAACTATGACTGTATCTGACTGACGCGTATTTAAATCAAGACGCACGTGGAAAGTTGTGTTTACAGTCAGGGTTTCAGTTAGTGGAATACTACATAAAACTGTTGCTGAGATATGGCGAAATGACCTAAAACATTCCCCCCCTTTAACCCCCTCCGGGAAGGGAATTTCTAAAATCGCTGAAATACATGTTTAATAATTTTTTAGTAGATTTGTTTTGTAGATTTTCGCGCTCCTACCTATAACTGCTGCTAAGATATGGCGAAATGACCTAAAACATTCGACCACCCCCTTTAACCACCTTCAGGGAGGAATTTCTAAAATCGTTGAAATACGTGTTTAATCATTTTTTTTAGTAGATTTGTTTTCCGGATTTTCGCGCTCCTATCTATAACTGCTGCTGAGATATAGCGAAATGACCTAAAACATTCGAATCCCCCTTTACCTTTAACCCCCTTCCGGAGTGAATTTTCAAAAATCCCTTCTTATTGCTTGCCTAGGCCATAACAGCAATCTACAGTCCACATTTCGTGACCCTCACTTTGGTAGTTTCGGCTGGGCGTTGATGAGTCAGTCAGTCAGTCAGTCACCGTTTCCTCTTTATATATTAGTGTATATGTTTTAGATTTATAGTGAGCTCTTCTTTTTTTATTGAACCTCGTTTCCTTTATATAGTTTAATTAATTAATTAATTAATAATTTTATTATTTAAGTTACTGTCGTCCCTCCCTCTGCTGAGTTTTTATCTTTTTGCTCCATTTAATTCATACTTCTCAATTTTGTTGTGCTCCTCATGTCAACTTTTGATTGATTATTATCTGCTTTCTTGACTTTGACGGTTACGTCTATCACCTATCCCTCTCTTCCCTTTTCTCTTCTATTTTCTTCCAGTCTTTCTCGTGTCTGAAAGTGGTAACACCTGCTTTTTTTCTTTCGAAACGCGTTGTGCTTTTCTCATTTTTAAGGTGCTTCTTATAAGTTTTTTCCTTTCCATTAAAAAATAGTCTATAATGACCTTGCTATAAAACAGTATTCGAAAAATTCAATTTCATAACAAAAAATAATATTAATAATGAGTAAGTTATCCCTTCTTTGTATGTGCAGTGAACTTCCGTTACCGCGAACTTTTAAGAGAGGCTATTTGATGCCTGCATAACACCATGTAAACATTTGATTGATGTAAAATAATACCTTTCGTTGAATAAACTGAATTCAGTTTTTGAGAAAAATTAAATATATTAGCAACTTGATGCTGAAATAAACAACTTTCTCTTCAATTTAGTAATTTTAGTTAAAAAGCAAGCTTGTAACAATTTGTTTTGTGTAAAAGAATAAATGACTACGGACAAACAATATATGCAAAGTAATTGCCGTTCTTATATATTTTAATCTATTATATAAAAACTAGCCGCCACTGGCGACCAGTTTGGTCTCCCTTAAATGTATGTTAAACATTGCAACACGTTACATTTATTCATAATTTAATTTTCCCTTAATCCTTCGCCAAATCGGAAGATTCTAATAGACAAATCATGAACTTTTGCGATCATGGTAGCATTTCGCATATTTTTTTGGGCACAAATGTCACATACGCACGTTGGCGCGATTCTCCCCCCCCCCTCCCCCGCCAATTTGGCGAAAACTTTGTTATGGAAATTGTTGTTTATTTACTTTTATTTTTTATTTTAATTCTATAAATTATTTTTGATATGTATATCAATATTTATTTACAACAAACTATCATTTATTTATTTTTATTCTTTTTTTTAATTATGAGTAATTTTGTTAGCCGGGAGCAGATGATAATTCGCCAAATATCGTTCCCATCACTGTCATTCATACTACAATTAATTTAATTTTAAATTATAAACCTGTCACTCATTTCATTTAAAATACTTAACTTTAATCTAAAATGCTTATATTACATAAATTTAAAATACTTCACACTTTTCATTTAAAAGAGAAAATAAATAAATAAATAAGAAATAATATCATAAATCAAAACATTTGATTTCAAAATCAAAGTATCATTTCTAATTTGTACACGCGAAAAATAAAAGCTGTATTAGCGATTTTAAAAATGCTAAAAATCTGATTCATTAAATATTATTACATGAGTTCAATTTACGTCAAGAAAAGGTCCGAAAGTTGAGTTGTATAGCACATAATTATGGTAAACTTTGATTGTCTCACTGGTGCGAATTATTTTTTTGACGCGAGGCAGCGGTCTAAAAATTCATTCGCGGAGAACTTGCTTTGCGAATGATTACCTCCATGATTTAATATTTTAAATGTTCACGACGAATCAATCTTTTTTTTGTTTACTTTTATGAATAGAGAATTTGAACTGCGAATCTTTCGACTGAAGTTATTGCAGAATATATACATAATTGAACGCAAGTCATCTCTCAAATATTAATTTATTTTGAACGATCTTTCTTAAAATGTAACTTTTATGCAGTTTATTCGAAAAAATAATTTTGAATAAAAATGGCCGCTTGTCATATGAAAAAGCGATGCGGCATCCCGGAACTGTTGAGGACAGTCACATGACTTACAGTTTTATTATAGAGATTAAAATTTGTCTATCTGTCTGTATTTCTATACAAATCCACATTTTAGAAGCGAGAATCGTAAAATTATACGCAAAAAATACAGCGGTTAAAATACAGCGGAGGCAACTAAAGTAGTCCAAAAACGAAATAAATTTATAGTTAATTTTTAATTAATAAAAAGTCCTTCCGGCCTGTACCGGGAGGAAAAGGTCGCTTTCCTATATCTTCGTTTTAAAATTTTAGCTAATGTTACACGAAAACAGCAAGCTAAAATGCAAAGAAACGTTTACAAAAGATTCGTTAATACTGAATTTGAATAAGAAATTCGTCAAATTATTGAGCAATAGCCAAATTGGCTTCATTTATGAAGACTTATTTTGGACGCCAAATTTGGCGATATTTCGCCAAATGTCGCCAATTTTGGCGAGAATTTGGCGCTAACGGATATGAATATATAGTTTTATGCGTATGATTGGGAAAATTATTACAACAATGAAAATTTTTGTAATGTGCTGTCTTGTTTCAAAATGTCAGCCACCCTAGAATTTCAAACTGCTCTATCTCAGCCGTTTTTTAAGATAGAGGTAAAACAAAAAATGCTCTGGAATCCTCGTTTCAAGGCCTATCACTGAATTAAAAAATAAATTTGAATTTTTAACTTTTTTGTATATTTATTTTAGTTTTAAATTTTTAATTGGCCGCCATCTTGAAACAAAATGGCGGACCAAGCTGTCCAACGAACTCGGTCGAGAAATTGGTGAGCTTAATACACACAATTAGTTTCATCAAAATTGATTTATAAATACGAGCGTTATCGTATGACATAGATCAGATATATATATATATATATATATATATATGGATATATATATATATATATATATATATATAAAACTTTAAGTAAAATTTAACCATTGAAACATAAGAAACTGACCACATACACTGAAATCCCGATACATATATATATATATATATATATATATATATATATATATAAATCAACATTTGAACGGAGGGTGGTTTTGGGGTCTGGGGGTCATGATCGGTGAAAATATATCGAAATTTTCCGGAACTGCTTTCCTCCGAACGGCTGCAATAGGTAGCTTTATACTTTTTTGTATTGAAAGCTACCTAAAAAGCACCAATCTAACAGCAATTTCCTATCAAATTTAAACATTTTTTGTTGTAGCAGTGTTGCCAACAATTAAAAATTCACATTAAAATTCTTTCCACGGCAATTAATTTTCTATTGAAAGACTTCCACGTGAAAAATGAAAATGAAATCAAAAGTTTCAATAATGAAAAAGTATATTAATATGACGTCATATTGGAAGTATAACAGAGATTTTCAGAGTTTTCAAATTTCAAGGAGCATAAATATGAGTAAGTACAGAAAAAAAGTTGAATATGACGTCAGTAGGTGAATATATAACGTCATATGAGTTTTAGGAACGCATTGAATCAAGATAAAAACCCGATTATGGAAATATTGATATATTTTAATTTTGAGGTTATCTGAATTCGTTTCACCTATTTTTAGATCTATTCCACATATATACGTGTGTGCATGCATGTATATTAGAATTTACACAAATGTTCAGGTCTCCAGAGCTCATTCTTAGTGAAGAACTGAAATAAAGATTTCAGAATTTTTTTTAAATAAAATTCATAGAATTTTTGTATTTGCCATTTTTTTTAATCGGGAAAAACTTATTTAAATAACAAATTTAAATAACAATTTAAATAACAATTTTGAACTTGATTTTATTAAAAAAAATTCTTAAAATCCCGGGCAAGACAGGGTATTTCAGCTAGTTTTAAATAAAGTCATATTTTACTTTTCTTTTCGTTACTTGAAGAAATAATCATTTTACCAAATCCTTTTCCAGTTTACTGACACATTCGAAAATTTGGTCTGTCATATCACATTTTGATGGGTAATATCGACGAATAGCCATTAGCAATTTTTGAACTTCTCACGTTTTTGATGATAGAAAGTTTGCTTTCTCTTCGATAATGACACTGTCAATTTCTTTTAATAACCTACGTTGCATCAAAGTTCCTTTCGTAAAAGTAATGCATAAAAGCAATTTCGATTCTACCGGGTAACAGTTTGTAAAAAAAATTGCCGCCATTTTCCGATAAGTAGTACGCTTTAACATCTATTGGAAATAGGAAATGATGCGGGGAAACGAAATTATTCTCATTATCAGTCTTAAACGGAGACGCATTGATGTGAATCCACTGTATTTACTTTCAACTTTGTGTTGATGTATCTACATCTTAATCAACACAAGAGAAAACTATTTACTAACTAAAAATAATAATATTTTAGTGCATGTAAGCGCATATGAGGTTCTTTTTGTTCTAATTGACACAAACGAAAAAAAAAACTATTTATAAACTACTAATAATAATCTTTTAGTGCTTGTAAATGCCCTATGAGGTTCATTTTGTTATAAGTACTTGTTATAATTACAAACTTGTTCTTTTTGTTATAATTAACACAAAAGAAAACTATTTACTACCTACTAATAATAATCTTTTAGTGATTGTAAACGCCCTATGAGGTTCCTTTTGTTACAAGTACTTCTTATAATTACAAACTTGTTCTTTTTGTTATAATTAATTGTTATAATTGACACAAAATAAAACTATTTACTAACTACTACTAATAATCTTTTAGTGCTTGTAAACGCCATATGAGGTTCTTTTGTTATAATTAGTTGTTAAAACTAACAGAAAAGAAAACAATTTAAAAACGCCATATGAGATCCTTCTTGTTATAATTGATTGTAATAATTACAAAGTTTTTCTTTTTGTTATAATTAATTGTTAAAACTAACACAAAAGAAAAATGTTTAATAACTACTAATAATAACATTTTAGGGCTTGTAAAAGCCATATGAGGTTCCTTTTGTTATAAGTAATTGTTATAATTAATTTTTACAATTGCAAAGTTGTTCTTTTTGTTATAATTAATTGTTATAATTACAAAGTTGTTCTTTTTGCTATAATTAATTGTTATAATTAACACAAAAGAAAACTATTTACTAACTACTAATAATAACCTTTTAGTGTTTGTAAAAGCCATATGAGGTTCTTTTTGTTATAATGAATTGTTATGATTACAAATTTGTTAGTTTTGTTGTAATTAACACAAAAGAAAACTATTTAATAACCACTAATAACAATCTTTTAGTGCTTGTAAACGCCATATGAGGTTCTTCTGGTAATTTTGCAATAAATATGAAATTTTCTAAAAGTCAACTTTATTTGTTCTAAAAATCCATCTTAAATCTATTTTAAGCACAAAATATATATTATTTACTCCCTTTAAAAAGAATTCATGGGTGAGAAGTTTAATTTAATACTACAGAAAATTCTCTTAAACTGCATTACTGTATTTTTAGAACTATTGGAACAATATGCTGAATAAGACTACCGTGTCTTTCGCGACAATCGTTAATATTAATGTACTATGATATATTGGTTTGTGAAATCGGATAAAAGCAATATCTTGTTACACTTCTTTGTGGACAGGATATTTTTCTATTTTGCTTAGATATCATTTTCTTTTTAAGAAAGACCAGATATAATACGGATATCAGTTTCTTTTGTTTGAGTATCATTCCGTATTTAATGTAGAAACCATAAAATCAAATAAAACAGGAAATACATTTTATTTTTACATTCTTTTACTTAACTCAAATTGGTTTTTGTATGTAAAGATGAAATTCTGAAATCTATTTTTGTTTAACTTCCTGATAGGTTAAGAATTATAAAACATTTTATTCAGATGTGTGTTTCTGATGACAATACAACATTTTAATATTTTTGGAAATTAATAGTACAATAATAGCATAATTTTGAGGCATTTTCCTGTTAGTCACAGATGAAAAATCGCCAAATATTCCTTATGGTTACAATTGTATACGAATTACCGCAACAAACGAATTAATTATGCGCCAAACCGCGTTCGCCAAAAAAGGCCAACTGGTTGTGAAGCTACAACAACTAAATATTATAAACACTAAAATATGGAAAATATAATTAAAAAATCATGAGTTTAATATATTTTAATGAAAAATTCGCTTTAATCTATTAATAGTTTAATTAAATTAGCATTTTATGTTGAGATATCAATTTAGAAATTCTGAAAATATAGTTTAAATAATGCTTTTTTGTGTTTCCATATGTTAGAAAAGAAACAGAGCAAAAAAATATTTTAAAAAATAAATTCACTCTTGCACTTTCTACCAAGCGTAAACAAAAGCGGTGAGTTTTCCCTAATCGAGATCGGTGCCAACGCCAATTTATTATTAATTTTTGTTAGATAATAATTGTTACTAATATTACTATCATTATTTTGTCAGTAAAGTTAATATTTTTATCAATGCACTGTAACGGAATTACTTTGAAAAAATCATGAATTGCAGTTGTGAAATTAGGTGTGATTTTCCAGATAAACTTAGAATGCTTATAAAAAGTGTATTTGAAAAAGTATGTATTTTATAATTATTATATATAACCTTTGTTATATAATTTCCACTAATATTATATTCATTATGCTTTCAGAAAATCTAATGTAAATCTAAAAAAGACTTACTTAGAAAATGTTTTAACTATCGGGGGAATTTTTAAAGTCTTTCTTTATGGGTATGACTTTTCCGTACAAGTTTTTCTTTATGTGTATGACTTTTCAGTACAAGTTTTTCTTGTTTGTAATTAAATTGACTGATTTTATTGATGATTTAAATACATAGTTTATCTCGAAATGTAAACGTTCATCCTCTCCCCCTTTTTTTGTTTTGCTCAAGTTAATAGATTTATTTTACTCACTACTTAATGTATATTTTTTATAAAAGAAATTTCTTACACTTATAAAATTCTTTCAAAGTTTTAGTCACGGAAAAACACGTGACTCAATATATTTAGCCTTGTTATAACTTTAATAACAGTAAATTAATTTAATAATCCAGAAAATTTCATTCAACTTTATTACAAAATTAGAAAAATCGTTGGAACAATAAATTCCATAAAAATACTATACTTATCACGATAATCATTAAGTTAAAATTGATCTATTACGCATGCGATTTTATTGTTCTGTGAAATCTGATAAAAGCCAATAGTTACTGCTGGTTAGGGATTCTTTGTTTCCTCTGATATCATTTTCTTTTTATGATTTACTATATGGAATACGGATATCAGTTTCTTTTGTTCGAGTATAATTTCAGATCTGATTTATGAACCATAAAATCAAATTTAACTGGAAATATATATTTTTTATTTTTATATGCAATTTTGATAATTGCCACTAATATTATTAACATTATTTTGTCACAAGGGTTAATACTAATATAAAAAAAACCATTGTTGAAAAATATTTTATCCCTAGAGGGGGAGGGGGTCAATATTTTCCCTTTTGAATGTAATTTTCAAAGACAATTTTTTCTTGTTTGTATTTAAATTCTATTGATTTTATTATTGATTTAAACAAATGGGTTATCTCAAAATGTAAACATTGACACCACTTGCTTTCATTCCCTCAAGGTATTAGAAGCCTTTTACTCACTAATTAATGTATTTTGTTTTTAAATTTAAAAATCTCTTACACTCGTAAAATTCTTTCAAAGTCTCAGACAAGGAAAAAATGCGTCACTCAATACATTTAGTCTGATTATAAATTAAATTATAAATTATAATCATTCAATACATTTAGACTGATTTTAAATTAACTAGTAAATTATAGTAATAAATTTGTAATTAGTAAAATAGTAATTAAAGTAATTAGTAGTAAATTAGTAATTCGTAAAATAGTAAATAAAATAAACAGTAGTAAATTAATTTAATAATCCAAAACACTTCCTTCAAGTCAATTATAAAATTAAGAGGATTGTTGCAACAATAAATTCAATAAACATACCATACCTATCACGTTAATCGTTAAGTTGTAATTGATCTATTATGATATATTGTTCTGTGAAATCTGATAAAAGAAATATCTTGTAACATTTCTTTTTGATAAGAATTTTTTCTCTTTTTTATCGATATCATTTTCTTATTCCAAATTAATAAATAGAAAACGGGTATGTTTGTTTTATTTGCGCATAATTTCAGGTCTGATTTAGGAACCATGAAATCAAAATAAACTGAAAATATTTTAGTTCGTATGTGCGATGTTGAATAGAAAAAAAATCAGATTAAATTCACAAACATGTATTAACATATTTACAAGAGCAACATATTATTTTGTCCAGAACAATACGGTCTCATGGTGAATAAAATGCAATAACAAAGATTAAACCACTGATGCGAGTAAATTGGTGCATTCAAATTCACAGAGTTCGATGTCCGTAAGTAACGCTGAAGTCGTATTTACGGTTCCAACACCTTATCAATAAATTTATCTTTTAATGCAAAATTTTTTATTACTAAACAATGCCTATTTCTAATTTTTACACCAACGAATAAGAAAAAAATTATCTTCAAAAAACAAATTCATCTTTTCAGATCAATTTGTTTGAAAACTTTATCTCAATTTATTATTATTTTTTGTCTTTTTAAAATAATTTTCAAGCATGATTGCTTTTTAATCTATCGCTATCGCGTGTAAACCGATTATAAATGATTGACCTGTTTTCCCTTAAAATAATATAATTATTTCAGCATTTCTTTCCAGCTTTATCAAGTCCCTAATGAAATTAAAACTTCATCAATAAATAAATGAAATAATATAAATTAAACACAAATGTAACAGACATGTAATCGAACTAGTCGCTAAAACTACTCAAATTATTAGATATCAAAAAGGCCGCCGCTGTAACTAGCGAAATCTTTGGCGATTTCTTAGTCTATTAACTATTGACATGCGGATAATACGAAAGTATCTCTTCAAATAAATTTTAAAAACTTACTTGAATTCATTATTGATATGTTTTCGTATTATATGTGATTTTTGGAGTATTTTCCACTATAAGGGACTCGGCATTTTTTTTTAAGCTTAACGCAATTCGGGCTTCATAAAATTAAATTTGTTGAAAAATGATATAAACAGCTATGCAAACAAACCTAATGAAGTTTTATGCTTGTCTACACTGTTAAAAATTTGCAGCAAACTGTCCAGTCATTTGACCGTTTTAATAGAAAACGGTTACATAACCACAAATTAATTTTATTCTGACCATAATATTGCCCATATTATGGTCAGAGTAGAAATAAATTATGGTTGTGTAATTGTTTTCTATAAAAACGGTCAAATGACTGGATAGTTTGCTGCAAATTTTTAACAGGGTATATACACTATCTACCTATAAGTATTTGGACACATGTGATCGAAAAATAAAACAATATTTTTTCACATTCAATAGTTAGTAGAGCCTCCACGGGAAGCAATTACAGCTGCAACCCTTCTAGGCTTGCTTTCTACAAGTCCTTGTATGACAGCTAGTACTTTATTTTCAATTCGGCTTGAAGAAGAAGTTTCCTTCACTGATTTTGAACGGTTTTCGCACCCTTTAATTCGACGATCCAACTCGTCCGAGAGGTTTTCGATTGGATTCATGACTGGGC
Source organism: Maratus michaelseni (assembly GCA_963931845.1). NCBI lineage: Eukaryota > Metazoa > Arthropoda > Arachnida > Araneae > Salticidae > Maratus > Maratus michaelseni. The sequence continues at coordinate 108,643,715 of OZ007598.1, read as the reverse complement.
TTTAGGCAGGCTTTCCAGTCGATCAACCTCAATGTCACCAAACCAATCCATGGTGGACCTTGCAACATGACAGCTGGCGTTGTCATCCTGGAAGTAACATGGGTCCAAAGCGTAGACCTGCCACAACATAGCAAGCACACTCTCATCCAATATAGTTCAGTAGGCGTCGGTGTTGAGCTTACTACGAATTGGGACCAAGGGTCCCAGGCCATAATTCCCCCTCCACCGAACTTAACTGTGGTCAAAATGCATTCTGGCAGGAGGCGTTTTCTAGGCAGATGCCAGACCCAGACCCTACCATCTGAACGGTAGATGGTGAACCTTGATTCATCACTCTAAAGAACCCGTTTCCACTGCTTTGCGGCCCACTGTCCACGTGTTTTGCACCACCTTAACCGAGCAGCGCGGTTGGACTTTGGGATCAAAGGCTTATGGGCGGCAGCACGACCATAAAAACCAAGCAGATGAGCTTCCTTACGGATGGTATTCATCGAAACATCACACCCGGATGCCTGTTGAAACTCTTGGCGTATGTGTACCATTGGTTGGATGCGGTTCTTCTGAATTTCTCTGGACAGCACCCGTCGGTCTCTATCAGCCTGTTTCGTCTGCCGACTCTGGGTATATTTCAACAATCTCAGCTCACCTTCCACTTCTGAATCATATAGGCCACAGTTGCTGTTGGGTAATTCAGCTCGTTAGATATGTCCCTTAAGGTTCGACCATTTCTGTAGTACCCGATGATTACACCTTTCTCGAAATCAGATAACTCTGTACTTCGTGGTATCTTACATGCGACTTATGCCAATGTTGTTTCAGACAGCATATTTAACGATGGAGAGCGTGACGTATATCAGTACCGCAGATATCGGCATTTGCATAGGTGTCCAAATACTTATTGGTAGATAGTGTATGTATTCATACATTATATATATATATATACAATATATTATTATTATTATTATTATTATTTATATACGATTACTCCTGATTGTACATACATAAACGGACTCTTTATATTAAATAAATTGTATAAATATATTTTTTTAAATGACTGTGCATATGAAAGAGTAAATTGGTAGCCAGAAAACGTGTTGCCAAAATTCCTTCTCTCACCAAGGCAATGTTTTCTATCTTGCAAGGCCCCTATACTGGAAAAGTATATTTCTGGTGTTGTTAATGGATAAAATATATTGAATGTAATAATACATTAGAGTTTTTAATTTGTAAATAAGTGGTTTTCTTCATTATTCTGTAATTTTGTAAGCACGAGATGGTTCCCCTTGTTTCTCTAAAATAGCCTTTTTGAAAACAACAACGTTTTGCTCTTGGGGACGGGTCGAGTTCAATAGCTTTCTGCTTGAATGTGATTTTCCTGTAAAGCTTATATAGTTTCTATTTAAATTGAATTGATTATTTTTAGTGGTAATTAAATAGGATATATCAAAATATAAACCTCTACCAGCCCACTTTTTTTGCTAAATTTATAAGAATCCTTTTACTGCCTAATTAATGTATGTTTCTTATTAAAAAATATCGGTTACACTAATATATATATTTTTAATTTTAGTCACAGAAAAAACCCATGACTCAATATATATAAACTGATTATAATTTACCAATATTAAAATTCAGTAAATTAATTTTATAATCCAGATAACTCTTTTCAACTGCTTTATACAGTTAGGAAAATTGCTGAAATAATAAATCTAATAAACATACCATACCTATCACGATGATCGTTAAGCTAAAATTGTTCTATTATAATATATTGTTCTGTGAAATTTGATAAAAACAATATATTGTTACTTTTCTTTTCTGGATTTTTTTTTTTCAATTTCTTTTTACAAATTACTAGATGGAATGCGGGTATAAGTTCCTTTTGTTTGAGTATCATTACGCATCAAAGTTAGAAACCATGAAATCAAATTAATTTGGAAATAGCTTTTAATTTGGTAACTAATTTTTGTTAGATAACTGTTATTAACATGAAAAATATTATTTTTTAAGAAACTCTATTATCACTTTATAACAAGGCTGCTCAACGCAGTGCTCGCAGGTGCCATGGCGCCCTTTTAAATATTTTCTGTTACTTGCTTTTATTAAAAATAAACATCCATTTAAAAATATACTTACATTTAAATCATTAATGTATGCATGTTTGGGAACTTTTTCACTATAAGAGCTTGGCGTTTTTTTAAAACAGCGTGACGCAATTCGGACTTCACAAAGCGAGATTTTTTGCCAAATGATATAAACAGCTGTTAAAACAACATGATGAACTTGTATGCTTGTTTATATATGTATATATACATATATATATAAACATTTTATTTATATATATGTATATATATATATATATAAACAATTTATTTATATACTAGCAAGCTACGCCCGCTACGCTGGTCAACTTCTTATAACGAACTTTTAATCCAACAAAATATTGACATTTCATAATTCACTTTTATATTTTAACAGAATAATAAGGCTACTATAATTTGTGACCCGTGCTATAGCCAATATACACGTCAGGACACGTCGCCCTTATCATTATCTTTTTACGCATGAAAGTTTCGCTATGGTACTCCATTGTGAAATTTGGTAATTTTTCAAATTCAATATTTTAAAAATGGCATAATCATTAGATTTGAAATTTATATCGAGAAAAATACAATTTTTTACATTTCAAACGCAGTTTGCGTAACAATTTTCTGACAAATACTTTTCGAGCTACTATTTTTTTTCAGTAACTTCAAATGTTTCATTTTCCGTAATCTGTGGCAACAATTAGCGAAAAACCCAGTCGTCAGAAACGCATAGTTTTTTATTAAAGAGGCTGTTGGAGCAGGGATTGTCACCACCAATTTGCCACTATCACTTTTGAAATCGTTCGGTAGTTCTAGAGATTCCATAGAAATTGTAATTTAGAATATTTTTAGAACGCTTTTCGCTCATTGCACCCTTTTAAATTTCGAATTTTTTTATATTTTGTTCTTAGAGAGCATTTACATCTTATAAGTAACTACAACGCCAAATTTCAAATCGGTTCGGTAGTTCTAGAGATTCCATAGAAATTGTAATTTAGAATGTTTTTAGAACGCTTTTCGCTCATTTCAACCTTTTAAATTTCGAATTTTTTTTATTTTGTTCTTAGACAGTATTTACATCTTATAAGTAACTACAACGCCAAATTTCAAATTTCTAGCTGCTTCAGTATAGAAAAGATCGCAATTTTAGACTGTTCTTCGATCCCGCACCCCCCTGGGGTAGTGGGACCGATATAAAATATAGCCTATGTTGGAGCAGGGGTTGTCATCATCAATTTGCCACCATCACTTTTGAAATCGGTTTGGTAGTTGCGGAGATTACCCCCTACAAACAAACAAACAAACAAACAATATTTACTCCTTTATAATATTAGTATAGATATATGTGGCGTTTTTACGAAGATGAGATACCACGAGATGTAATATTCCACGAGAAAATGGCAGTTTGTTAAAGATATAGAAGGTTGCAGTCGATATCAATAATCATGGCGAAGAGGTGAGGCAATGAAAAGACACCAGAACAGTTTCCCCAGTAAAGACCAGCCAATTTCCCGACAAATAGTTTATTTATGAATAAGAGCGATGCAGTAACAGTTCCCACATGTTTAAACTTATAGCCCTCAGGCTTCAGGATGGCTCACTACCTCGTTTAATAGATGTTAAAGAACTGTATGAAAATTCTACGAGACTACAACACCAGATACCCATTTGGTTACACTTCCAAACACGTCAAAAATCCGCTCTCCAAAGCGTGCGAACGAGTTTTGTTCACTGAGCGTAGTGATACAGAAATACGACGTCACGTGTGCACAAACCAATGAGTGAGAGGCGAGCTCCAGCCCATGAGGCGCGAGGGAGAAGCTCTAACACAAAAGAATACCTCTCGTAGCCGCGCATTAATTTTGAAGTGAAAAACACCTAGCGCGCTAAACCAAGCATGGAATAATAATTATTAAAAAAAATATTTTTTAAAAACATTCGAAATGAGAAAGCGTCTCTCTGAAATTTATAGATTGGGGAGGTGATAAAAGTTTTGAATGAACTTAAAATTTTAGATTAAGATTTGGAATAAGATAATTATTAATATACGGGTTATTACTTTTAAAAGGACATTAAATAGGAATAAACATTATTAAGAATTAAGGAAATACTGACTATGTCAGAAGTTAGATTAATTTAAAGGACTAATGCGAAATAAATGCGAAGGATATACGAAGGAAATAAATTTTATATAACACACACACACACACACACACACACACATATATATATATATATATATATATAATTATTATCGAATTTTATTTACAAATTATTTCTGTTTGTATACAAATATATATACAGGGTGAATCTAAACTCTTGGGCAAAACTTTAAGGGGTGATAGTACACATCAAGACAAACAATATTAAATAGGAAACTAAGGGTGCCAAACGTCTTTCGAAGGAGATACTCGCAATTAAATTTTAGAGTCCAAAATTTCAAATGATTATAAAAAACGGAAAAATTGGTCGATTCGTTTGCGGTTTTCCCTAAAACTATTCTTTATGTCAGTATTTTCTTAAAAATAAATTTTAAAGATAAAGTTTTAAAAAATGCCGATAGAGGGTGCTTTAGACTTTGAAATAACGAACAACTATTTTTTACCGTTATTTTTTGTATCTCATTAAATGCTTTCAAAAGCTTAGACTTAAACTTAAATTTTGAGCTCAAAATTCGAATCGTTGGGAGTGGTTAAGTAGCAAAAACTGAACTGTGTTCAGGAGTTGAAATTTGAACAACCCCCCCCCCCCCCCTGAACATAGTTCAATTATTTCCGATCTCGGTGTCGTAGACCAGGCAGAAACTACTACTCCCTACACGTAAAATAAACGATAGAGGGATGACAAAATTAATCAGAAAATTTATTCATAACGAACATGAGTAATTTCTCCGCGCAAAATAAAAAGAAACAATTTGATGTACGCACGTAGTGCGCAATATGAATGAAAGTTGACACGTAGAAAATGGTACACTCATGACATTAGTGAGAAATCGCAAAAACTGCTCGAAAGATTGCTCACCAGCAACTATACAGGCCTCACACCGCCGACAGAGGGAGTTGCGAACATTAGCGAATACCCCGGACATCTGCCGGATATCGCCTGCTACGACGGCAATCGTCGTAACCAGGTTCTCGTCGGAGTCGACGATAAAAAATAGTTGTTCGTTACTCCAAAGTCAAAAGCGCCCTCTATCGGCATTTTTGAACTTTATCCTTAAAATTTATTTTTAAAATAATTTTTTTATTTAATTTTGTCATCCCTCTATCGTTTATTTTACGTGTAGGGGGTAGTAGTTTTTGCCTGGTCTACGACACCAAAATTCGGGAATAACTGAACTGTGTTCAGGGGGGGGGGGAGGGGGCGTCAAATTTCAAATTCTGAACACAATTCAGTTTGTGCTACTTAACCACTCCCAAATATTCGAATTTTGAGCTAAAAATTTAAGTTTAAGTCTAAGCTTTTGAAAGCATTTAATGAGATACAAAAAATAACGATAAAAAATAGTTGTTCGTTACTCCAAAGTTTAAACCGCCGTCTATCGGTACTTTTTGAACTTTATCTTTAAAATTTATTTTTAAGAAAATACTGACAAAAAATAGTTTTAGCGAAAACCGCAAACGAATCGACCAACTTTTCCGTTTTTTATAATCATTTGAAATTTTGGACCCTAAACATTATTGGCGCCTGTCTCCTTTGGAAGACGTTTGGGACCCTTAGTTTCCTACTTGATATTGTTTGTCTTGATGTGTACTATCATCCCTTAAAGTTTTGCCCAAGAGTTTAGATTCACCCTGTATATGGCTTCTTTATCAAGTACATTGTATTAAATAAATTGTGTAAATATTGATTAAAAAATGCTTGTGTACATGAAACAGTGAATAGTGCGACAGAAAATATGTTGTCAATTTTTCTTATCTCGCCAAGGCCAATATACTAGAAAAGTACCATGTTTGTTATTGTTGTTGTTAATATAAGCGCCATTCAGTTTCCAAGCTTCTTCCATTGAAAAAGATTCTGTAATATTTCTTTCCCCTCCTCCCATCAGTAAAATATAATGCTAAATTTATTATGATTTATGTTTTTACACTTTCCAACAAAGTTGAAAAGTTTTATGAATTAGATTTGTCCGTCTGTCTGCCGTCTGTCCGTGCTCTAACTCGTGTAAATGTATTCGGATTGAAATGAAATTGATATATGTTATTGGGGTTTATGGCATGCTTGGTATTCAAAATGTATAGCATTTAAGGTTCGTTTACAGATACAAGCAAAAGAATCCCGTTACATTACGGTCTACGGAGGGGAATTTTGCGGCGAATTTTTTTAATAATTACACTATTTTAAACATATTCAAATTGTTACATATCACTGGAGCTCTACAAGGCGCTTACTGTATCGTTTATGGTCTGCATAGAACTGTACTGAATATGGTGTGCATAGAACTGTACTCAATATGGTCTGCATAGAATGTGTCGTTCATTTACAGGGACACTCAAAAGAATTTGTTTGTAGTACTGTCTCTGAACAATAATGGCTGGCAGCTCGTTTTCAGTTGTGATACGCATTTTCAAATGTAACTATTTTTTTGCATATTAGTTGGTGTAAATAAATTGTGTAGATCATATAAAGGCCTTCTTAAAAGAACTCACGTACATTTCCGTTTATTGACGGAAATTAATGAAAAGAAATTTGTAATTATGCTATATATTTCTTTATTTGAGTAAATTTTAGCATACTGTGTAGTATATATACAAATCATATACAGGATTGCACAATAGAATTCGGATATTTTGTTCCAGTATTTTACTGTCCTCTAAAAAAAAAAAACATTTTTTTAAACTTTCTCTACATAAAGTGTACTAAAGAATTTTTAAAAATTAAACGTGGCTAAGATTTTACAGCTTGTTCAGACTAAGAATTTAATGTTGAGCATTTTTCATTTTACCACTTTATTACAAAGTGGCAGCCAATTAAGCGAGAATTTGAAAGAAACCCATTTTTCTAAAAAATAACCTGTGTTACCTAAAAAAAAACCGCACCTGACGTAATCAGCTGGAAATGATGCATTTTATTATATATTAATGGTTTCACATGAAAACAATTAAAAGTTTCTGAAAATATTCTAATATTGTTTTATAACAAGAAAATCTGTAAAAATGAAGCTCATGATTTGCCAGAGTTCTGCAATTGTTAGTTTAAATTATTTCAAAATTAAATAAGCACTCCTTAGGAATTTTTAACTATTTTTATTATTCTAAGTGGTACATAAAAACAGAACAAAACCATAAAATTGACTTTAGTGAAATATTTGATGTAGTACGAGGGTGGGTTTTTTTTAGAGGATAGCACAATATTGGTAGTAATTGCTAAAATTGGGTTTTCAAATGTCTTATGCGTTTTCTAAATTGCTTACTTGGTAAACTGTGAAGTTTTGTTACAGCATTCTGAATATGTTGGAAAGTGTTTCATAATCTATGCTTGACGCATGATTTTTCGTTCTTGTTTCTTCTGCAACTTATTTTCTTTATTTTGTAGTGGCTTTATGGCTACCATTTTATGACATATGTGTATCATTAATGTAAACGTTCTTCGTCTATCGCTACCACTACTATAGTGATATAATATTGCTGCATGTTTTCTATCACGTGAATAATGGTGCCCCTAACTGCCGACCTCCAGCTTAGATGGGCCCTGCTTACTGAAATGTTGGATTGGAACGCTCTAGAACAGCCATACTCAACCTGCGGCCCGCGGGCCGCATGGGGCCCGGCGACACTTTATGTGCGGCCCGAGACACATAATTATATATAAACTTAATTGAGATGTGTATAAAAGGTTTTTAAGAGCTCGCTGTTCTTTTATATATTTTCATGAGAAAACAAAATCCATTCTGTTATTTATAATTACTAATTTAAAATTATGTTACATCTTAAAGGCCATTTCCTTAGTCAAAAGTTCTTTTTACATGCAATCATATTTGTGTTACAGTAGTGTACACATTTTTTAATCTTCGACACTAATCAAAAAATTTTCCAAATTAATTAAATTTGCGCTATATATTTTTACATAAAAAAACATAATGTTTTTGTTTTGAGTAAAAGCCTGATTTATTAAAGAAAATACGATTTTTTTTTCCTTCAGCCCTTGGAAATGCTGCATTATTATATTATTACGTTCTGTTTTAATAATGCTTATTAGGGTGAAATGTTTGTCAAGGAAAAAAATAGCTGCAAAACATTTTACGCCACTATTTCTAAACAAGAATCTTCGCAGGAATTGGCATATTTCTACATCATTTGCAATTAAAAGAAAAAAAAAAGAGCCACGAAATGCATTGTTTGGAAATAGTGGTATTAATATTTGTTAACATTTCTTCGACGACAAACCTTCAATCCTACTGATTTACATTAACTTTATCATATTGCTTATGCTTTGTTATACTACCTTTGATATCTCACTGTTTTAATCGTCCGTTTTTACATTAACGTATAAGTATGCTGCGGCCCGCCTAACGTCGCTAACATACGTCTGCGGCCCGCGAGAAAAAAAGGTTGAGTATGGCTGCTCTAGAAGGTATAATTTACATTACATTTAAGGGAGACGGAAATTGGATTGAACGTATTTTAAAATGCGATGACAAATAAACAGCGACACCTATTGAAGTTGTTTTACCAGGAGAATAATGTATATATTCCAGATTTTCTTTTCTATGCTTCCTTGTCAATTAGGGCAATAGGTGGCAATGCACTGCTCAAAACAATCTTCCAATTTCACAACGTAAAGCAAAATTAATAGCGTGTCAACAGCTAAACAGATGGAAGTTGAAAACTGAGTGAACTTTTTCAGTTTTGTACATAAAATTTTAAAAGTTAGAGCTAACTCAATGCCATCTATCGGTGATATTTGGAACTGGAAAGACGGAGTGAAGAAGAAAATTCTCACTTCATACATTAATCTCCTGCAAGAAAAACTTCAGTAGCTGCCACCATTTACTTCTTATGGAGTTTTAAAGACGTTCAATTCATTCTCAGACACCTTGTATGATCTTTGTCTAGCTCAATATTTTTAATTTTTAGTTCTCTAAATAAGTAATATTAATAATTAATTTACTTATCTAGAAAACTTCTTCAACTGCGCTATAATATTGGAAAGGCTATTGAATCCAGTGTTGTCAGTCCACTAATTTTTACTTTCGAAACACATTGTTTAAGGGAAACATTGTAATCATGATTTACATATGTGTGTGTTTGTGAGTGAACATGATAACTGCCAAACGGTACATTCGATATTGATATCCAAGTTTGCGCATCTGCTATATCTAGAAAATAGACTATAGACTGCTATATAAAAAACAGCACTTTCCTAAAATCGGCCGACAGATTAGGTATTTAGTCCATTTTTAAAGCATTTTCAAACCAGCTTGTGACCGAGTATATAAGAAAAAACAAAACAGAAATGTGATAGAGTCTAATTGATAAATATTGCAATAATGTAATCAAGTTTAAGTTGCGCAGAGGTGACGTCCACAGTTTCACATTGCGAAGTCCAGAGTTCGTATACGGCCGATTTTGCTGTGTCATAAATTATTAAATTTTATTTTATTATTATTCAGTTTGCTTGATTGCTAATAATTTTTGGAAACTGTAATGTTTAGAGTAAGTAATAACAGATTAAATAAGGGGAAAACAAACCGAATTATACTGTTTAAAAAAAAAAAGTAGCAGCAATAAAGCAATCTTAATTAGAAAAAAAAATACCGCAATGGCAAAACTGTTTCAAACAATATATTGAATAAAAATACCATTTCAGTTAAGAAAATCTTTATGTTAAAATTGATATATATGATGTATTAGTCAGTGAAATCTGATAAAAGAAATATCTTGTTACATTTACATAGTCAAACGTTTTCTTCTATATCTTTTTGAGTTTTTTTTTTCTTTTTTTTTACGAATTAGATGGAATGCGGGTAATTTTTCTTTTTCTTTTGTTTCCGCAACATTTAACATATAATTTAGGAACCATGAAATCAAATTAACCCGGGTTTAATCTGTATCTTTTTCTGTAATATTTAAAGATTAAGTAAAATAAGTTAAAACTTTTATATGTAATTTTAAAAGATACGTAAAACTGATTTATGTTACATAGTACATTAATAGCTTGATATTTTTAAAAATGCTAATATTAATTTAGAAGTATAATTGAAACTGGTGGCTATTTTCAATCTATCATCGACCAGCTCTGAAAGTGATAGCAAGTTTCTTGTACTTGCTGAAAAAACAAATCTTTCAAAACATGTAACTAATTTATCAGAAGGGTGTTTTTCATTAAAAATGGTCATTCATGTATAATGTTGATACGTAACAACAACTCGATATAAAACTGAGCTGCGTTGTGATGAGCCTACGGACGTCCGTCAGGCACGTCAACCGCCGTTTCCAAGTTCTGAAAAACTTTTAATGAGCAAGATCAGGACAGTCATGTGTGCTCTACAGTCAGGGGGGGGGGCGCCGCCACTTGTTGACCACGCCCGTTCTCCCAAGAGATTGACGATATAGGTTGCTACGATTTCCGGTGGATCCACCCTCTTGGGAAACACCATCACTTTTACACTTGAGGACGATCATGAGTCCCCAGAATCTTCGACAACCGGGCTTCCAGAAGAGACCGGGCCCTAGGCCTTAAGCTATGTTGTCCCGATCCGTACTTGATGTACCATACCTCTAGGTACGTGAAGATCTACAGTCACTTGACCCTTTCACAATGGGTTGCAAGCCAGATGAGTCCGGAGACAACAGACCTCCTGCCTGCGAACTTTACCTTACCGCTGAAAAGTAAGACAACTTTAGACAAATAAAACACGAACAAGCAAACAATAGCAAAAACAACAACAAACAACAAACATTAACAATTTCAAAAACTTAACAAAGTGAAACACACAGAAAACTTAACAAAGTAAAATATAGACAGAATTACGGCTCACGAGACGTGTCTCGAACCTGTGAAATATCCACCATCTCCCCCTGCACCGCGAGGACCTCGGGCAGGTTGATTTGTATTCAAACGCGGTCTCCTACCGCGAAGAACTTCGACGTATTGGCAAGCTCTTACAACACACACAAGTTCTAAATTCACAAGTTCTTCGACGACAAGTTCTATATTCCGCAGGAGGAGCCTATGAATTATTACCACACCCCCTTCCGGGCATACCCATCTAGACACAGATCTCGAGGTATTCAAGTCTGGAAGTCGCGAAGAAATACCTTCTCCTGCGTGGACCTCCAAAGGGCGCACACAAACAGGATATGCCTGATTGTGCTCTCGCTTGTCCCACAAAAACATGGGTCTTCTTCTGATAGAAGCGAGCCTGATGGTCAACGTACGTGCCGTATCTCTTAAGAACTTTATTGATGTAGAAGTCGCCCTGCAGTCTGCGAGTGCCGACGAGGGGGAAGGATTCGTACACAATACGACCGGTCTCAGAGTTTCTTCACCTATCTTGCCATTTCGACAAGGATTTCGTGATTTTGACCTCCACATCGACAAATTGTTGGGTGTGGCGGCTTTGGCCAGTGCATCTATTGCCTGCATTTCATTGTAGGTGTGCTCCACATGAGCCCTTATCCAATGCATATGAACCTCGATTTCTGTCGGCTTGACCTGATCTCGGCAATGGCCTGTGCTGAGGCATAAGACCGTGAAACGTTGACCTCGAATCTGATTAGACATCGAATTCTCCAAGACCTCGGTGATGGGTTAGAGATTGCTTCCCTGATCGCAATGACCTCGGCTGCAAAGGCTTGGTGATTTTGTGCAAAGACTCTGTGAGACGGAACTGGATCTCTTTTACGGTGAGGCCCTCTGACACAGCGAGGAACGCACACCCGACGAGGTTGTTCTCCTGTTTTGACCCGTCCATGTAATATGCACACATGGTTCTCGGATTGATGTCCGAAGTCCACTGGATCCGCCAGAGTCTTCTCGTCTGGGAATGGGCCTCTAGAGTTCGACTGACTCGGAGTCTAGTCCTGTTCCGTCCATAATCTTATTCCAATGGACAACGGCCGTGAAATCTCTGTCTAGCTCCGCACTCAAGTCGTGGGGAAAAACCCCTGACACAAGACGTGCAACGCATCCCTGGAAACAGTGGCATTTGGAAACCGTAACATTTGGTCACGCATTAGAGGAGGCCTCTTTCAATGCCCAGCAACCTGTTCGCAACCACCACTTTGCCGTCGTACTATACTGGGGCTGCATATAAGATTATTCGCTCCGCCACGGCAGCGTAGAACACCTTGAAGAGCTTCGGCTTCAGACCCCAGTTGACTGCGGTGAGGCGGTTCATTTTTTGCAGCTCCTTGAAAGCATTTTCCAGGACCGAAATCAGGTGAGTCATCCAACTTAGGTGCGCATCGATCGATACGCCCAAGTTCAACAACTCGATATACCGAATGCGCCAAAAGTTCGTTAAAATTTAAAAATTCCTTACAAAGAAACAAATTATGCAAAAATCTGCTGTTTGCTGGAATGGGACTAGAGGGAGATCGGATTTTTTTAAATAACATAAAAAGTTGTGGTTAAAAAATTACCGGTAAATGGCGCTGTCATGCATAATATGAAGCAGATTTGTGCAAATCATGCTTATACTAAAATACCCATTTCAGAGAAGGGTCTGACAAACTTCAGTATCCCAGCACATGAAAGGGCCCTTTTCTCGTCTTCAGGCATTTTGCCGTGCAGAATTTTCGCAATGCGCCAGTTGCCGATTGCCCGTTCTTTTAACAGAGTTTAGCCAACAGAGCTTGATCTGGTAACGACAGCATACTGCTGGCATCGAATGAAGAATCTGTGTGCATTGAGGGGTTTTAATGTCAGCCTGATTTACATGAATCTGCTTCATATTATGCATGCAGTGCCATCTATTGGTACATTTTGAACCATTTTTTTTATTATTGAAAAATATCCGATTTCCCTATAATCGCATTCCTGCAAGCGGCAATTTTTTAGCATCATTTGTTTCTTTTTCATGCATTTTTAAAATTTTAACGACCTTTTGGAGCACCTAATATAACAATATTTAATTAATATGTCAGTAGCACTTCTTAATAATTAATAAAAAAATTCGATAATCTAGAAAACACTCTTTAAGTACATTATAATATTAGTAGGATTATTGGAACGATTAATTGAATCAAAAATCATATCACGAAAATCGCTGTTTTAAATTACAACTATTACGATGTATTACTCCGTGAAATCTGGTAAAAGCAATATCTTGTTACATTTCCTTGTGATTAAAGGTTTTTTTTTCTTTTTCTTCGATATCAGTTACTGTTTACTGATTAGATGCAATGCGGGTAATGCTTTCCTTTGTTATAGTATAACTTCAGATCTAATTTAGAAACCGTTAAATCAAACGAGAGTGGAATTACTTTTACTATTTCTATTACTTATAAAATTATGTAATTTTTATTAGATAATTGTGATTTTGATTAGTATCATTGTTTTTTTTAGAAGTACTAATGTGAATCTAAAAACCAAGAATGAAACTGGTGTTTTTCTCGATAGAACTTTTAATTTTTTTTTTATTATTTGTGTCACGTTCTTGAACAAGTATTATTACTTAACATTGTAATTAAGTTGTCAGTCCGTAATGTGTCTAATGTAATCTATTTCCATAAATGGGTATCTTATTTACAGTATTAATCTAAGAATAAAAAAAATAGAGCTTTTATTCCTTTTAATTAATTATCTGATGTTTTGGATCATAAATGTACTATTGGTAATTTAAACGATGCGAACATATACTTTAAGGTAGCATTTATTGCGCAGTAAAATAGTTTATTGAGAAGAAAATTTTCAGTAAATAAACAATGATTAATAATTGTTAACAAACAACGTGAAAATACCAACAATATAAGTTAACAAGCTTAAATAAAAATTTTGAAGCTAGAAACAAATGTCAGAGAGAAGGCTTAGCTTTCGACATATTGCTTATCTTACCTCTGGCTGAGAAAAATAGAAAAAAATACTTTTTAAACATAGTTGTATACTATAGGTCTGAAAGAGCTGAAATAGTCTGGTCTGGGCAGGGCCTAGTTACGTAACTATTAAGTTAATTGCCGAAACGTCAGTTGAGGCTCACTGTTTTGACGCGAAAAGTTTTTAGTGTATGTCTGTCTGTCTGTTCCGCGAACTGCTGTAAAAATCCTCCAATTATGTTGATTTTTGGTGGTTATATTGGTGAGGTACCCGGAATTAGCTGTATAGTTTTTAGTTACATTTGGTTCATTCGTTCGAAAAATATAGAACATTTCGTTTTAGGTCATAATGCTTTCCTACAGGAATGCAGACGATTTTCAAATTTCCTTTTTGACTGAAATGAAAATCGCATATTTGAATAATGGATTTAAACGTAAAATTATTAATGCAAAATTTTCGATATGGAGGTTTTAAATATATCCAATAGCTTTGAAATTTTGCTGATACATTCATTAGAATTTAGAAATTAATTGTTTAAATAATTGGGAATTTTTGTGCATCTATTCGGGAAATATAAAACATTTCATTTTCCTATTTTGTACAAATTTTAAAATACATTTCTTGTTACTTTGCTATTGAATTTATTAGTTGCTTAGCAACACTATTTCAAAGAATATCAAAATAATAAAATTCAAGTAACTCGCACTATTTTGCTGCAATATTTTATTATCAAAATAAATTATTTTTGTATTCTGTTGACACAAATGAAGAATTTATTTTAATAATTTTTTTTTAAATCTAAAACGGTACATAAATAAGAAGTTCATAAGAATTTCAGAATATCTTTGAGCATAAACCGTTTCAGACTATCATTGCATAAACCGTGTTTAATTTAACTCTTCTAATTTCTGAAACCTCCGAAGTATTTTATATGCCTATAAATATGTATGTAATATAAAAAAATGAAATTGCGGATTGTAAGATGCTAAATAATACGAAAAGTGAGATTAAAAAAACAATTACTTTTAGAGTTGAAGTTGAGGCTCCTGATTTACAAGTTACTGATAGTACGCAAATTCATTTGTCCGGGTTAGCTATTGAAAACTCTTTTATGCTAGCGATTAAACCGTGCAGAATATATTAAAAAGTTGAAGTATGACGAGTTGAAACAAAGTTGAACAACGAAACCGATAGCAAAATTATAGAAAAAATAATCTTCTTGATGTATAATCTTGATACATCGCAAAAACTCGATACATTATAATCTATATATTTAAAACACTAAGCGATTTCTTTCGACAATCCGTGAGAACAAACTACTGCATCAAATTACATCATTCTTTTTTTAAATGAAAGATATTCGGACACATATTTGTTATCATGCATTCGTTTGTTCGAAAATTTAATTAATTAGCCGTAATTTTAAATTAAAATTTTACTTCTGCTAATGACGTCATAATCGGATAACGCCTACTGTTGCGAAGCACAGAGTTTCTTCTCTAAACTCTGTGGTTGAATAAAAGAGAAATAATAAATATTAAAAGCACGCGGTTTTAAAGCCGAATTTGTTAATTTGCAAGTTAAATTTCGGTAAAAATGTTTATCCGCGTGTTTTATAAGCGAATAATAATTCATATTTATTGTGACGTCACGGGAATATTGTCCATTGGGTTTATTTTAACATTATGCATTATAACTTTGTTGATGCCATTTTTTCATTAAAATTAAATACAAAATATATTTATTTGTGTGCATGGTGTTTAAGCATTAATGTAAGGTATATGAAGTACGTGTGAAAAGTTTGCGCCGGTGAAAATGACGTTATGCTTAGCTTGAAGTGCATTTTAACATTGATAAAACTAAAGAGAAAAATGTATATGATTGTGTTAACATGACATAATTTTCTGATTTTTGCATTCATAATTATAAAGATTAGAATTGGAGCCGTCATTGATTTCTTCATCTTGATTGCATACCTTCATTACATGTTACCAATTGCTTTTTTTTTATTATAGGATAGAAGATTTCCTTTTTTAATAAAACAAATTACAAAAGTAAAGGATTTCAGGAAATTTAAAGTTATTAAAAATAGTGTTATGGTAGAAAAAAATCTTGAAATAATGATTGTATTTTTAGCTAGAATAAACAATGTAAGACTAATATTTTTTCGGAACCAGAGGGCCCGTGCGAGGATTTCGCACTGAAATCTAATATTTTTTAGGTACTTCTCTATTATCCCGTCGACCACTTTTCATAACAAAAAACTATCGCCAAACTGTAAGATTAAACGCCAAAAATGAAGTCCTATTTACTTGATGTCAGAAGCATTATACGTGTTTGTTACGTCAAGTGGTTTTTAATTCGACATTTGCGTGTATTTTTCATTATGTTTTACTGATTTATTAGTTACTTTATTAATTAAAATAAGAATTGTGTCCTTAAATTCTTATATTTTATTTATTTATTTATTTTGATATTCCAAAGGCAACGTTCTCCCGTTTACTTGGCGATAGTTTTTTGTTATGAAAAGTGGTCGACGGGATAATAGAGAAGTACCATTTTTTATCAATATGTAATATTTATTAGATGCAGGTTTAAACTTCTAAAGAAAAAGTAAGGATAAAAATATCTGCAAACAACATTTAGTTTATAGTCAATCCAAAATATTATCTAATTTATTCCATCAAAGTTAGAGTAAAAACTGATCCAAGATTGCAAAAGGCACGCTAGAGGGAAAAAAATTAACAATCATATTTTGACTGCATTAGAGGATGACGTCATCCGCTTCGGGAAAAACATGGGACATAGAAATATAAATCTAAACATTTCAATTTCAATGTCGCTTTTTAATCATAAATATAAAATAAACCCGTGCGGTATTTTTTATAATAATTGCTGAGCATCATATAATGTGGTATTTTATTTTTTTGGCAACAATAATTTGAGGAAAACCTTTCATTTCTTTTAAGAAAACAATGCCGATTAAATTTTTAATTTTCAGCAAATTTTAATCAAAAACATGTTTTAACGAAATGTTAAGTGTGCTATGTCAGAAACCTGTTCAAAATCCTTTCATATGCTATCTCATTCGTCGTTCTGCGTTTCGTATTTTCTGCGAAAAAGGGATGTTGACAGGAGAAATAATATATATATGATTATTTTGGTAGGTTTGTTATAAGTTCACTTAACAGTTCCTTATTAGCGCAAAGTCCTATTTCTTTCACTGTGAATTTCTCTTTCGATGTCAAAAAATGTTTTTCTACTTTTGGACGTCAGCCAAAATACAGAGGCAATTTTTAGAAATGTACAACAGTTGTGACAACAAAGGCGCTATCGCTTTAGTTTTCATCGCGCTTACACCAATTCGAAATACTACAAATTTCTATTTTTTACTGCATTTTACAATTTTAATTCTTACATCATCAATAAGAAAAAAAAATTAGCTTTCGATTGAAATTAATTTGAAAAGTGCCGCTTAATTTAACGACTTTTTAAATATTTTTCAAGCATGAAAATTTTTTCAATTCTATCTTATCAATGACCACCAGTTTACTTCAATAATGTAAAATAGCTCCTGAGAAAGTTCCCACAATTGAAAATAGATTTCCCTAACCATCATAAAAAGTGAATAATAATTTTTTAAAAAAAAGTGATAAATCATAAGATCAGATTATCCATAAGATAGAACATTTTGGCGCTAAACAAAAATCTCTCAGAAAAAAAAAGAAAAAAAAGACTATTTTTAGTTTATGTTGAACATAAAATTGATATGTTGAATTCGTTGATAAATATGTTCCATCAGATATCAGTATATGCTAGGAATTGTATTTTTTTATTTTTTTACATTTGCCAACTGTAAAAGAGGAAAAATATCCCCGACTGTGATGGAAAAGAAATAATCATCCTGATTATGTAAAGGAACCGAAGAAACCATACAAATAAATTACACTTGAAAACATTAAAAATCTCCATCTGCAGATAGATTTATTACTGTAAAAAACTTCTTAATCTTTGCATAAAAA
The DNA here is from genome assembly GCA_963931845.1 of Maratus michaelseni. Taxonomy (NCBI): domain Eukaryota; kingdom Metazoa; phylum Arthropoda; class Arachnida; order Araneae; family Salticidae; genus Maratus; species Maratus michaelseni. The sequence continues at coordinate 108,625,627 of OZ007598.1, read as the reverse complement.
TCGATTAGCTTAAAACAATGGATGCGTTTTAGAAGATATGGATTTGAAACGAACAATGATTAAAGAGGACATTTTAAAACTTTTAATTTAATCATTTTAAAACTTTTTTAACGTCGAATTTTGACGGTGCTTTTGGGCAGGTGCAATGCACATGCGCATAGGAGCTCATTCGGTTGCATTATCACAGGGGGGGGAGATGTGTGCTTTATTTACTATGTTCTGTTATTTACTGAATATGATATGAACGTAGGAATATACTATTTGTATATACTTCATAGGTCCATGAATTTTTTTTCTTGCCGTGGGGAATATAGTGGTAATGTCAAACTGATTAGCATTACACAGTTATTTACGGAATTTTTGTTTGGAGTTTGCATCGGAAATAGTACTGTATTTGACTGGGGAAAAATATTTGAAAGACTGTTTTATACGCAACCCTTCATAAATAATAAAGAAGCTTATTTTACTGATACTGTTATAGTATTTTTTTTTTTTTGCGTCAAGTTTTGACGGGTTCCATCTAGTATCTAATTAATATTTCAGCATCTCTTTATAATAATTAATAAATAAATTCGTTAATATAGAACATTTTCTTCCATTGCATTCAAATAATATTAGGACATTTTGAAGAATTAATTGAATAAAAATACCCTATTCATCACGAAAATTTTTATGCTAAATTTGATCTATTATGATATACTAGCTGACATGCCCGGCGCTACCCGGGACCGTCATAATAACTTTAAAAATACTTAAAATCAATGCTTAATTATTTTATATTTTTAAATGAAAATCTATCCAAACGAACTGAAGGACAGTCGTTATAGTTATTGCCGATTTTATGTCGATTTAATTTTTGGCGTTTTGATACATTAAACTTTCAATCCTGACCAAAAGTTCCTGAGGAAACCTAAATAATATAAAGCGCTCCCCCACCTTTCCTCTTTTAAACTCAAAATAATGTACAGTATTGGCCAATTTATTAGTCCCATTCGAAAAAAAAATTGCAAAACCTTGTTTCTAAGATGATTATATTCAAATTAAATAAAAATCATGCACTCGTGGCATCATAATTCACTTTTATATTTTAACAGAATAATAAGGCTACTATAATTTGTGACTCGTGCTATAGCCAGTATACGTCAGGACACATGGCCGTTATCAATATTTTTTTACGCGTGAAGATTTCAATATGGTACTCCACTGTGAAATTTGGTAATTTTTGAAATTCAATATTTGAAAAACGGCATAATCATTAGATTTGAAATTTATACCAAGAAAAATACAATTTTTTACCTTTCTAACGAAGTTTGTCTAACAATTTTCTTACAAATACTTTTCGAGCTATTAATTTGTTCAGCAACTTCAAATGTTTCATTTTCCGAGATTAATCTGTGGCAAAGATTAGCGAAAATACCAGTCGTCAGCAACGCATAGCTTTTTATTAAAGAGGATTTACTATTCTATGAAATCTGATAAAAGCAATATCTTGTTACATTTCCTTCTATGCAGAAGATATTAAAAAGTTGAAGTATGACGAGTTGAAACAAGCTGAACAACGAAACCGATAGCAAAAGTATAGAAAAAATAATTTTCTTGATGTATAATCTTGATATATCACAACTCGATACATTATAATAATTAATTAATATTTCAGTATCACTTTTTAATCTATACTAATATTATAAAGTAGTAACGTTTGTTTGTTTGTAGGGGGTAATCTCTGGAACTACCGAACCGATTTCAAAAGTGATGGTGGCAAATTGATGGTGACAAACCCTGCTCCAGCATAGGCTATATTTTATGTCGGTACCACTAACCCCAAGAGGTTGCAGGAGAGAAAAACGTACTAAAATTGCGATTTTGTTTATACCGAAGGAGCTAGAAGTTTGCAATTTGGCATTTTAGTTACTTATAAGATGTAAATGCTCTCTAAAGCCGCTATCAGATTCACCAAATTTTCGAGCAACCAATTTTTCAGCCAAATTTAACCCCAACTTTTTCGCGCTTTAAGTGAAAGAAGGGTTGCAATTGTCGTTGATAAAGTTGGAGGAAAAACCGGTTACTACGAGTACCAGTTGTTATTATTTATCACTCTTTTGTTGGCGTAAATAAATCGCTCCGTACTACCGGACTTGCTGCAAAACACGTTTTGTTTTCTTCAAATTGTTTTTGCTTTCTTTTGTTCCAATCTTTGTATCGACAATATGGTAAACAGCAAATTTTTATCGTTGAAGGATAAAAAAAAGTTGTGTTTAGCAATTTTATTATTAGATTCAGATAGCAGAAAGAAGAAACAGAAAAGAGAAGTTTGGATTAGAAGTTGCATGTAAATTGTAAAATGGAAGAAATGGAAAAATCATTCTCATGTGCGCCCCCCCCCTCTCCCCTATTATTAATTTGAAAAACTATCATACAATAGCTAAAATGCTTTTAGCAGTTTTCATATTTATTCATTTTTACAATAAGTAATGCACTCGGAATTTGCAAATACCTGATATCTTTTATTCAATTCCTACTGTTAGTTCACACACTCTATATATTTATATATCTTGTTCCAATTTTCAATCGTTAATAAAATACTTTATAGCTCACAGGCTAACGAAGCCTGGGAGCTAATGTGCCCGCCGTTTCTGTATGTACGTATGTATGTACGTAACGCGATAACTCTTGATAGAAATATCCGTTTTGCTTCAAATTTTGGTTACATGTTTATAGTGATAAGGCGCTTCCCTGATTAGTTTTGGGGGTTCATTGGTTAAGTATAAAGGAAGGAATGGGGGACTAATCCTTCCCCCTTTATTTTTGTAAATGGGTTTTTCATGCAGAATTACCCAATTTGCTTCAAATTGTGTATATAGATTATATATTAATTGTGGTAGGGCGTTTCCCTGATTAGTTTTGGGGGTTCAATGGTTACGTATAAAGGGGGGAAATAGGGGGCTAATTCCCCCCCCTTAATTTATTGTCGATCTCTTTATTTTTCAAGGGGCATTATTCTTTGAAATAAGAGTATAATATACAATTAGTGTGAATAGCCTGTGAGCTCAATGCCATCAGTTTAATTGGACACTTTTCTTTTTATTATTCATTCACTCAAGTTCAAATAACATTTTCTTAAACTTGTAGTGGATGACACTTCATGTTAATACAGTTTTTTCAAATATTAATTCAGTAATTAAATTAATTTGTTTTATATTTATAAAAAAATCGGTGCTTTCTTGTTATACGAGCTTCCAAGGTTTAATCGTCAAGCGACCGAGATACTTATTTTATTACAGAAATTAATCTGCAAATGATATAATTCATTTCACGGAATTAAAAATCATCAAGATCTGAATATTTATATAACTAGCTATAGTACGAATGCACCTCATTTGTCACATTTGATGTACAATTTCCAACTTATGTTTGTAATTAAATTAATTAATTTTAGTTTTATATTTTCAAATTTTCAATCGTTAATAAAATACTTTTTATTCATCCACTCAAGTTCAAATACATTTTTTTTAAACTTGTAGTTGATGACACTTTATGTTAATACAGTTTTTTCAAATAATAATTCATTAATTAAATTTCATTTCTATTTTGCCACTTAATATTGTGATTCTGTCATATGTATATACATATTTATATTAATTGTAATTATTTAATAAAAAGTAACTAAAATAATTTTTTTCTTTGATGACCTAAGTAGGAATTGACTTTAAAAAAATTTCTTTTATATTACTTGTTTAATGTAAAACTACAGTATCATATTTGTTCATAACAAAACATTTTAAACCCATTTTAGCAATTAATAAGAAAAACACAAGGCATAAATATTAAAAAAGTATTTTGATTTTTGTACTCCTTCTTAAATCATAAAACACAGAATTAAATTTTAAATATATATATATAAAAATAACAAGATTTTAAAAACACAAATTATTCTTATTATTTTTCTCAATATTTAAACACAAATAAAAGTTTATTGGTTTTTTCAGTCTCTAGTCAATTGTGCAGTTTGGGCTTGTTTGGCCAAAATTAGAAAAGTTTTTCACTGATGAAGCAATACAGCCATTGTAAAAAAGTACGTAAATACCAAGCTATTTTCAAAAATATCAAACAAATCCAATATTTTGATTGATATTGAATAATATTTTCAATAGGTTAGCCAACCTATTAAACTTACAAGCAAGAATTAAAAATTAAAATACTTCACTTAACATAAAAACTGTTATTCTACATTTCTTAATAAAATATTTTAAATTATTTATGCATTCAACGACAAAATTGTGATAAAATTTTTAAATATCAACAAACACAAGAACAAAAAAAAAATTTCTAAATTTTTCTCTTATAAAAGAAGTATTTTAATTTTGAAAATGGGTTTTAAATTTATTTAAATATTATACTTAAATTGAGGATCAGATGTTTGAACTAATTTTTTAAGCTGATTATTTATATATTAACTGATTTTTAATTCCAAGTTAAAATTAATCTATGTAATTTTTTACTGAAAATATGGAAAACCTTATACAAACAAGCAATTAAACATTAAAAACATGTAACAGGATACCTATAACTGATTTTACAATGTTTTTGTATGCATCCAGAATAATTATATCGTAGGACTAATAACTACATACAAAACTTTGATTACACTCTAGAGATTCATAACTAGAAGCTTTAAAAATCAATACAGAACAATACTTTTTATGCAGAATTCATTACATGGCAAAAGTAGTAAAATGAACACTTTCTGCTATTCCTGTAATGCAAGGATCGATCCAGGCAAGATTTGGGGGTCTATTTAGGGCTCCTTCACAAAAATCTGTTTAAAAAAAGAGGTCCCCTTCACAAAAATCACTTTAATAAAATAGGACCCTAAACAAAAATCAATTTGATTAAATGGGCACCTTCACAAAATTTTTTATAACAAAACAACCCCTTTACAAAATTCCTTTTAATAAAATATGCACTTTCACAAAATTCTATTCCATAAAAACTTACTATTTATTAATTATTTATTACATTGTGACATTTTAAAATGTGTAATTTGTAAACAAACAAGTTCACCAGAGAGGAAAACTTCGGCAAAAGGATTTTAAAAAGTTTTTGTTAATAAATGCTTTGTTCGAATTTGAGCAACTAGATAACTTTCGTTACAAAAAGTTATTTTTCACAAAAATATAATAAATTTCACAAAAATAACCTTTACTTTTCACAAAATGGGCCCCAAGAAAAAAACCCTGCATCAACCCCTGTAATGTTTACAAACATTGGCGATCAAACTAGGCAAGCCAAATCACGCCAATTCATTTCATAGCAAAGAGGCGTTTAAAACGCCTTCCTCTGATTGGCTGAAATGTTGGAAGTTGGATGAAATGTCGCTCCTAGCCACGATTTTTTAGAGCTGTAGCAAATAAATTGGGGATATTCTTGTTTGCTATCACACTGGGTGTTGGGACGATTTTTCACGGAAAATCGGCTCAAATCAAGAGTTGGCTCAAAAGTTGCTCGAAAAGTTGGTGAATCTGATAGCGGCTTAAGAATAAATTTTAAAAAAATCGAAACTTAAAAGGGTTAAATGAGCGAAAAGCGTTCTAAAAACATTCTAAATTACAATCTCCACGGAATCTCTGGAACTACAGAACAGATTTCAAAAGTGATGGTGACACTCCCTGCTCCAACATAGACTATATTTTATGTAGGTGCATATAACTCCAAGGGGGTGTAGGAGCGAAAAACATTCTAAAATTGCGACTTTTTCTATACTGAAGGAGCTATAAATTTGAAATTTGGCATTGTAGTTACTTATAAGATATAACTGTTCTCTAAGAACAAATTAAAAAAAAATTCGAAATTTAAAAGGGTGAAATCAGCGAAAAGCGTTCTAAAAACATTCTAAATTACAATTACTACGGAATCTCTGGAACTACAGAACCGATTTCAAACGTGATGGTGGCAAATTGATGGTGACAATCCCTACTCCAACATAGGCTATATTTTATGTCGGTGCAACTAACCCCAGAGGGGTACAGGAGCGAAAAACGTTCTAAAATTGCGACTTTTTTTTCTACTGAAGGAAGTAGAAATTTGAAATTTGTCATTGTAGTTACTTATAAGATATAACTGTTCTCTAAGAACAAATTAAAAAAAAATCGAAATTTAAAAGGGTGAAATCAGCGAAAAGCGTTCTAAAAACATTCTAAATTACAATTTCTACGGAATCTCTGGAACTACAGAACCGATTTTAAAAGTGATGGTGGCAAATTGATGGTGACAATCCCTACTCCAACATAGACTATATTTTATGTCGGTGCCACTAAACACAGGGGTATGCAAGAGCGAAAAACGTTCTAAAATTGCGATTTGCTTTATACTGAATGAGCTAGAAATTTGAAATTTGGCATTGTAGTTACTTATAAGATGTAAATGCTCTCTAAAAACAATTTTTTTTTTTAAATTTAAAAGGGTGAAATCAGTGAAAAACATTCTAAATTACAATTTCTGTGGAATCTCTGAAATTACTGAACCCATTTCAAAAGTGATGATGGCAAATTGATGGTGACAATTCCTGCTCCAACATAGGCTATATTTTATGTCGGTGCAACTAACCCCAGAGGGGTACAGGAGCGAAAAACGTGCTAAAATTGCGACTTTTTTTATACTGAAGGAAGTAGAAATTTGAAATTTGGCATTGTAGTTACTCATAAGATGTAAATGCTCTCTAAGAACAAATTTAAAAAAATCGAAATTTAAAAGGGTGAAACGAGCGAAAAGCGTTCTAAAAAACATTCTAAATTACAATTTTTACGGAATCTCTGGAACTACAAAACCAATTTCAAAAGTGATGGTGCAATCCCTGCTCCAACATAGGCTATATTTTACGTCGGTGCCACAAACCACAGGGTTGCAGGATCGAAAAACGTTCTAAAATTGCGATTTTCTTTATACTGAAGGAGCTAGAAATTTGAAATTTGGCATTGTAGTTACTTATAAAATGTAAATGCTCTTTAAGAACAAATGAAAAGAAATTTCGAAATTTAAAAGGGTGAAATCAGGGAAAAGCGTTCTAAAAACATTCTAAATTACAATTTCTATGGAATTTCTGGAACTACACAACCGATTTCAAAAGTGATGGTGGCAAATTGATGGTGACAGTCTCTGCTCTAACATAGGCTATATTTTATGTCAGTGCCACTACCGACAACGGTTTGCAGCAGCAAAAAACGTTCTAAAATGGCAATTTTTGTGATATTGAAGGGATTAGAAACTTGAAGTTAGGCAAGGTAGTTACTTATAAAATATATATGCTCTCTAAGAATAGTTTCTACATAATTTGAAATTTAAAAGGGTGATATCAGGGAAAATTGTTTTACAAACGTTCTACAAACGTTCTAAATTACGATTTCTATTGAATTGTTAAGGACAGAATCTTGAAATTTGACATGGATGATACTTTTTAAGACGCAGGTGAACACTGAACAGTTTTAATTTTAAAAATCTAAATTTAAAAGGGTGAAGGAGGAAAAAGTTCTAAATTACGATTTTTTTTAATACTGACAGGACTAGAAATTTCAAGTTTGACATGTTTGGTTACTGTTAAGATACAAATGCTTGCTAACAATGGTTTGCAAGGAAATTCAAAATTTCAAGGGGTCAAATGAGTGGAAAGCGTTTTTACGATTTTTATGGAATTGTTAGGGTTAGAAACAAGAAATGTGGAATGACTGTTGCTTTTAAGATATAAATGGTCGCACAGAACAATTAGAAAAAAAATTAAAAGAGTGAAATGCGCGAAAAGCCCTCTAAAAACCTTCTAAATTGAGATTTTATGGAATTGTTAATGATAGAAACTTGAAGTTTGATATGGCTGTTGCTTTTAAAACGTAACTGGTCGCACAGAAGAGCATAGCTGCCAACTTTTACGCTTTTTTGATACCACTAAAAATTAACAGAAAATTTTGCCTTATTGAATTACATAATTTCGGTTTAAGTTTAAATTTACTGTAAAAATTTAGTGGTAGGAAAACAGCATAAAAGTTGGCCGCTATGGTTTCTTTTATAAAAATTGAAATTTAAAACTGTGAAAACGCGAAAAGCGTTCTACAAGCGTTCTAAATTACAATATATTTATAACTGTTGAAACCAGAAACTTAAAATTTTGCATGGCTGTTTCTAACGTAAATGATCACCCAGAAGAGTTTATTAAAAATGCGAAATTTTAAAGGGTAGGAGCAAAAAAAAAAAACGTTCTACAAAACTACCGTTTATGTTATACAGATGGTATAGAAGCTTCGTATTTGGCATGGTGGTTACTCTTCAAATGAAAATGCTTTCTAACACCGGTTTCTAAAAATTCGAAATTTAACAGGCTGAAATGAGCTGAAAACTTTCAAAAAACGTTCTACATTATGATTTAATTGGATTTACTCGGGTTAGAAACTTGGAATTTAGTATAGTGGTAACTTTAAAGATGTAGACGCTCGGTATAAGCAGTTTATTAAAAAACGAAATTCAAAGGTGTAAAATGAGCGGAAAATGTTATAAACTATGATTTTTTTTTCTAAATTGTTAGGAAGAGAATTTTAAAATTCAACTTGCCTTTTATTTTTAGACGTAAATGCTTCTACAGAACCGTTTTTACGAAATTCGAAATTTAAAAAGGTGCAGAATCAAACAACTTTCTAAAATTGTGATTTTAGTGATGCTGTTGGTCTAAAAAGTTGAAATTTGGAATGATGGCTATTTTTAAAATTTCAGTGCTTGCTTAAAACGGTTTCTAAAAAAATTCTAAATTTAAAAGAGTGAAATGAGTTTGAAAAGTTCTAAAAACCTTCTAAACTACGATTTATCTGAAATTGTTTAGAGACACAAATTCATCCACAGAATAGTTTCAAAAATTTAGAAATGCTAATGTGTGCCGGACAAAAAAAGCTCTAAAATTGCAATTCCTGTGATACAGTTATTACAGAAATTTGCTTAACTAGAAGATTGGAATTTGGCATGATGCTTACTTTTGAGATATAAATACTTGCTTAGAACAGTTTCTGAAAAAAACTAAATTTTTTATGAAAAATTAAATGAGCGAAAAACCTTCAAAATATAAGGTAAAGCCAGGAGAGATGGCGCAGTCGGAGAGATTTCTCACAGAGAGGTTCCGGGGGAGGAATAGACTGAGAGCACAGCGACTCCAGGTATTTGTACAACAGCAGTAGTGGAGTGTCCACTTGAAAGTGCACGTTGATTGTTTTGAGCGTCTAAGGTAAAGCATTGCTATTTTGTTATGTTTTCTTAAAGTAAGTGCTTGAATTTTCATAGTTATTCATCAGAATTTCTATACAATGTCAGTAGTACAATATATTTTAAACTTAAGCGATTTCTCATAAGCTACTAATTTAGACTAACAATGTGAACATTAACGGTTCGTTTTAGTAGTGGTCATGTTTATATAAAAGGCCGCGCAATCTCTCCTACAGGAATTGGAGAGTTTGCGCATCTGCTACTTAGGAGAGATAGCGCATTCTTTCCATTAGTTTCCATGCTAGGAGAGATTGCGCAGTTTATTGGTAAATTTGCATTAAAAAATGAAAAATTAAAATGGACTAATTTTAAGTTTATGTGTTATCAAGTAACGTAATGTTATTTTGAAATCTTATCTGGACTTGCTTTTTCTGATTCTTTATTTTTTTTTTCCTTTAGTTAAAAATTTTTAATCGTTTTTAAAATTATTTCCTTTTTTCTGATTCTTTAATCACTAGGTTGAAATATTCACTCCTAATACAATAATATTTGTTTACAAAAACCTTACAACAATGTCATTTAAGTGTAATTATTATTGTTAACAATTTAATTGCAGTTATTGTTAGTAACAATCTCTCCTACCCATGTGCGCAATCACGCCAACCCTGTAAGGACAGATTGCGCAAAATAACTTTTTTGGTTTTATTACAACTGTTCTATTAAATTACAACATAACAACAAAATAGCAATGGAAATAAATAAAAAACAAATGAAGTAAAAATTATTCATGTATAGTTTAGCAAAAAATTAATATTTAGATTTTTTATTGTTATTCTTTTGAATTGTGCGCAGACTCTCCTAGCTTTACCTTATTCTAAATTACCATTAATTTGGAAATAATTTTAGTTCTTCTTATTCATTTAAGTCTGATGTTCGCCCTAATGCAATATAAAAATGAAGGTTACTCAAAATATGGCTGAATTAATAATTTTTGAATTATCTGTGGCAGTAAAATTTCCTTTCATGAAAATAGGCCCACGAATACTACTTAGCATTTTTCAACAATTACGCCAGCAAAGCCGCGAGTTTTGCTAGTAATTAATAAATAAATTCGCTAATATAGAACATTTTCTTCCATTGCATTCAAATAATAGTAGGACAATTGGAAGAATTGATTGAATAAAAATACCATATTTATTACGAAAATTGTTATGGTAAATTTGATTTATTATGATGTATTTACTATTCTCTGAAATCTGATAAAAGCAATATATTGTTACATTTCCTTCTGATTAATTTTTTTTTCCGTTTTCTTCGATTCCACTTACTGGTTACGGATTAGATGGAATGCGAGTAAAGCTGTCTTTTATTTCATTGTAATTTGAGATCTAATTTAGAAACCATGCAATCAAACTGTAGTGGAATTACTCTTGTTATTCTTATTATAATAAAATTGTGTTATTTTTATTAGATAGTTGTGACTTTTATTAATATAATTATTTTTTCAGAAGTACTAATATTAATTTAAACAGAAAGATTGGATAAATTCATATTTAATACTTTGGAAGTTTTTCCATAGAAAATTTCTCACGCCTTGCATTCATAATAATCAAATTTTTTAATTGCTTAATAGGCGTATAGCCAACATAGTTAAAAAGTACCCAAGCCGGGAATCGAACCCGGGTCATCAGTACAGCGCATTGACGTTCTACCAACTGAATCACTTGGGAACGATACTCAGTCTGGAACCTTCTCACTATAACATGTTGGCAAGGCTACAAACGCAGCACAAGATGGAATATTTTCCGTGAGCCACCAACCCTGGGCCAAACACAAAATCAAAGAAATATCAATGCTGGATTTTCTTTGATTTCGTGTTTGCCCCAGGGTTGGTGGCTCACGGAAAATATTCCATCTTGTGCTGCGTTTGTAGCCTTGCCAACATGTTATAGTGAGAAGTTTCCATGCTGAGTATCGTTCCCAAGTGGTTCAGTTGGTAGAACGTCAATGCGCTGTACTGATGACCCGGGTTCGAGTCCAGGCTTGGTACTTTTTAACTATGTTGGCTATACGCCTATTAAGCAATTAAAAAATTTGATTATTAGAAAGATTGGAGCTTGTTTTATTCTCCAGTGAATTTTTAATCGCTTTATTTTCCGTGTGAATTTCCTGAAGAAGTATTCTTATCTTTGTAATTAAGTTGTCACTTAGTAATGTGTCTAATACAATCTATTTCCATACATGAGTATCTATCTTATTTACAACATTAATATCAAATAAAAATGCTGGAACTTTAAACCTGTGAAATAATTATTATTAGGTGTTTTGGATCAGTAGTTCGATTATAAATGTATTATTGGTAACTCAATCGATGCGAACACATACTTCAGTGTACTATATATTGCCTTTATGACGCAGTAAAGCAGTTTACGGAGAAGAAAATGCTCAGTAAATAAGCAATGTTTAATAATTGTTTAAAAAAAACGTGAAAATACTAACAATATAAGTTAACTGCTGAAACAAAATCTTAGAGATAAAAGTACAAAAGTCTACCAAGTGGCCATATCAGTAACATGTGCACATGATATGGCCACCATTGTTCCATGCTTCACAAATTGTGATTGTTTTCAATTTAAAAGTGCTGTTCTGCTAAATTGAATAATTTTGGTGTAAAATAAATAAACATGATACTCAATAATTATTTTTGTTATTCAAAAGTGGATTTGAAACAGGATTTTTCATCAAAAATGAAGTTGTTTATAAAATTGACATTGCAGTTACAGTTCAAAATCCTTTTTTTATTTAGAAAAAAAGGTGAAAACCTTTTAGAGTTTAAAAAATTTGTTAAAACAATTAATTATCGCAATTGGGACAAATAAAAATGTCTTTATCCTAGGTTTGCATGATGCATTTGAAATGGTCACCTGGATGACCATATCAGGAGCAGGTCAGCTTTCATGAAAATTTGACAACTCGTAAAATATACATCATCAATGACAGCACCAATCGATAGAGCATTTAAAAGTCCTTCCGGCCTGTTTCGGGAGGAAAAGGTAGCTTTCCTATATCTTCGTTTTAAAATTTTAGCTAATGTTACACGAAAACAGCAAGCTAAAATTCAAAGAAAACGTTTACAAAAGATTCGTTAATACTGAATTTGAATAAGAAATTCGCCAAATTATTGAGCTATAGCCAAATTGGCTTCATTTATGAAGACTTATTTTAGTCGCCAAATTTGCGATATTTCGCCAAATGTCGCCAAGTTTGGCGAGAATTTGACGCTAACGGATATGAATATATAGTTTTATGCGTATGATTGGGAAAATGATTACAACAATGAAAATTTTTGCAATGTGCTGTTTTGTTTTAAAATGTCAGCCACCCTAGAATTTCAAACTGCTCTATCTCAGCCATTTTTTAAGATAGAAGTAAAACAAAAAATTCTCTGGAATCCTTGTATCACGGCCTAACACTTAATTAAAAAATAAATTTGAAGTTTTAACTTTTTTGTATATTTATTTTAGTTTTAAATTTTTAAATGGCCACCATCTTGAAACAAAATGGCGGACCAAGCTGGCCAACGAACTTGGTCGAGACATTGGTGAGCTTAATACAAACAATTAGTTTCATCAAAATTGATTTATAAATACGAGCGTTATCGTATGACATAGGTCAGATATATATATATATATATATGGAGATTTATATATATAGATAAAAACAAGAATTGATCAGACCAGAGACGTAAAATAGAATGCTATTTAGCGAATTTTATAGTTAGCTAGCGTATAATAGGGGGATGGCCATATCAGGAACATGGCCATAACAGAGGCCTACCTTAGTTAAATTTTTGGCCAAAAGGTGGCGCTGTAGTACAATGTCATTATTCCGATTATCTAAACCATGTATTATAGAAGCAGATGAGTTCATTGCGCAATATATTTCCTAAAATATTGCTCAGATTTCGATTTAAGAGTCGCTTTTTTTCAAACATTTTATAGAATTTCAAAGAAATTCCATTTTAAAGGCATTTTGATGCAATTTGACCTGTAACATTTATGCAGAATCAAGAGCTCATAGACACCACTGTTTCTATCACGACAATACTGAGGTCTGCATTTAGAGATGCCCGTAACTTGAGTCGCTCTGCTTCAAGATCTTCAGATCTTACACCTTGTGACTTTCGGTTACGGAGCTATATAAAGTCAGATGTGTACAGAGATGAGCTAATGTCATTGGCCCAGTTGGAAGATATTATGCGCCATCATGTTTCAGGGATACGCTTTGTAATGCTCTTCAGTTCTGTGCTGGCCGTTTTTTATCGTGTGACGGCTGTACTTATAAGTGATGGGAGTCACCTTGGAAAGTTCTATGATTTAGAGACCGGTTAGTTCTTCTACATAAACTGTACTTTACCATAGATAAACTATATTCTGAACTGAAGCGCCACTTGTTGGTCAAAAATGCAACTACTATATATATATATATATATATATATATATATTTTACATAGTTTACTAATTATTAACATTTCAAAATAATTGGGACTTCTGGTACATTAAATAATTATTATTTTAGCAATTTTCTACTTATAAGACAAGTAAATCTGTAGGTCAGGAGCCTCAACGTCAGCTCTGAAAATCATTGTATTTTAATCTCACTTTCATATTATTTAGCATCTTACAATCTGCAATTTAATTTTTTTTATATTACATACATATTTATACGCATATAAAATACTTCGGAGGTATAAAAAATTAGAAGCGTTAAATTAAACACGGTTTATGCAATGGTATTCTGAAATTCTTATGAACTTCTTATTCGTGTAGGTTTTTAGATTAAAAGAACATTTTTTCAGTGGGGTCCCCCCACCAAACCCCTCGTAATCTTATTAAATTTATATTCGTGATTTCCTATTGATTGTGTGAATGATTCTAATATATCTTGTATTTCGTTCTACACAGTGGTTTTATAAGGATAAGCAACAATTTCGAAAATAATTTCATATTATTGTAATACCCAAATAGCAATATTTACTTATCTGCCAACCACGAAACACCTGCATCTGATGAATATGTTCAATAATATCTCATGTATAAAAGCAACGTATAGAAATGTAAACTGAATCTAAGTTAATAGTTATTTCACTTATATCTATTTTAGAAATATAGTGTTATTACAATTTTTGTTTCGGAAAAACATTTTTGATGGTCACTCTTTAATTTTTATCTTATCTAAGTACATCCTGATCTAACTCGATGGCAATAGCATACTAACATCTCCCCCAAAATTGTCATATTTGGAAACCTTTAAACCTGTTACGTAATCATTCATAATCGTGACCACTGCCAAAACACTAAATAGCAAACATGATTTGGCGCTATAAAGTATTTTTTGTGATAGCTTCTTTGTTCTCAATTTCCCGTAATTGTAATATTTCAGGATTTGACGATATGTATGGATGCGTGTTACTACTCTAATTTCTTTAGTTTAACCACCTCGTTGTACGACTAATTTTGTCCTATTTTTAAAAGAATATTAACCTTTGAACGACGAAACATCCACATCTGCTCCAAAAAATGAATAATATCTCATGTATAACAAATGTAAACTAAGAGACTTGAATTACACGTTCAATATTTTGTACTTCGGTAATTGTTCTATAGTAGTTAAAAGGTAACTTGTATCTAAATAAATTTTCATTTATGTCAATAGAATACTAATCATCCGAAAATAAGTTATTTTGCTAATAAAATATTGCAGCAAAATAGTGTGAGTTACTTGAATTTTATTATTTTGATATTCTTTGAAATATGGTTGCTAATCAACTAATAAATTAAACAGAAAAGAAAATGAAATGCATTTTAAAAGTTTTAAAAAATAGGAACATAATATATTTTATATTTTCCGGACGATTTCAAAATAATTTCGAATAATTTAAACAGTTTATTTCTGAATTCTAATAAATGTATCCGCAAATTTTCAAAGCTATTGGATATATTTAAGACCTCCATATTTAAAATTTAACATCCATAATTTTACGTTTAAATCCATTATTCAGTTATGATTTTCATTTCAGTTAAAAATGAAATTTAAAAATCGTCTGCATTCCCATACGAAAGCATTATGACCTAAAAAGAACTGTTCTAAATTTTTCGAACGAAAGAACCAAATTTAACCAAAAACTATACAGCTAATTCCGGGCACCTCGCCACCATACCTACCAAAAATCAACCTAATCGGACGTTTTTTACGGCAGTTATCACGGAACAGTCAGACAAACAAACAAACAGAAACCAAAAACTTTTCGCGTTTCCACAGTGAGCCTTCACTGACGTTTCGGCAATTACATTCCAACAGAATTTTATTCCTTAAAAAAAAGATGTAAATATTTAAGTTTACTGCAATAAATATTGTTTCTCTTTAAAAAATGTACAAATTTAAGACTATAGTTAGACTACAATACATAATTTTTTCTTTGTTTTAAGAATAAAAAATATGTTCTATGGTTTTTGATGAAGATTTTTGTTTGGACAAAATGCATATCTATCTTTGTAGGTTATATAATTTATAAAAAAAAAAAAAAAAATACATTAAAGGCGCCATAAAAGTTTGAAATGACGAAAATTGACTAAAGTTTGACCGTGGATTAGGAACCCAGAGATTAGGTTCGACTATTATTTTTTTTAAATTTATATATTAACGCCTTATAAAGTTTTAATATTGTACAACAAAATCAATCTGGAAACACTAGTTTTGTCTTGATTTTGAAATCCACGTTTCATATTTTTCAGTCATTATTTCTTAAAATACTTCGTTAACTCTTAATTATACATTAAAAAAATTGTTAAGAAATTCAAAATCCATAAAAGTTTATCTCATTTTTTGTTGTAACTTGAAAATAAAATGTTTGTTTGTTTTTAAGCTATAGTTTGTAGATAATTTAATTTCCTTTATTTTAAAATAAAAGAACATGTAAATCTATTAACACTTTCATAGCGCTTACTAATTATCCAACTTCTTCCCCCTTGGCGCAATCTGTTTTGTTTGTGTGGGCTTTTTTTTATCAGTTAACTTTTATTTTATCGAAAAGTAGAAGATGCTTAAAAATTTATAGCAATAATTTTTTAAGCTATCTTTTAATTTCCATAAAATAAAAGTTAACTGATAAAAAAAACACAAACAAAACAAATTGCGCCAAGGGGAAAGAATTTGGATAATTAGTAAGCGCAATGAAAGTGTTAATAGATTTACATGTTCTTTTATTTAACTATTCAAATTTCCAGTCTAGCCTAAAAGACATGAAGAAAATAAATTAAACTTTGATTTAAAATGAACATAAGTAGCTAACGATTGACGAAAAGTCAAGTTCGAAAGCTTGATCAATACTGAATCCAACAAGGTATAGTTGCTACATCGAAGGGGACAGGAGTAAGGCTGTGAGAAGTGGAAATACCCCGGATAGTACTATTACTATACGCACCTCACGTGTCGGGCGGCTAGCATAGTACAGGCACTATACGGTGCAATTAAGGTACTAATGTGTTCAAAAGTTATAATGTCAAAATGGATAAAAAACTTTGTATCGAGATGATTCTGTGAACCCTTTTCCTACATTTATAAAGTACTTTTTAATAGAATATATTTTGTTTTTGTAATTTGTATATTATAGTTCGCATACTGATCACATTTTTGTGCTCATACTGTTCCTATTTCAGCTTACTGTTTGAACCATGCAAAATTACTAGTTGTGTTATGATTAAGTATTATTTTCATAAATTTTCTAATTACTTTCTTTTATACTTTTTCTTATATAATTTTTTTTTAATATTAAGAAATGTTGTGATCTCAACCAGTATTGTAAAAACTAACTTTGTACTAATTTTATTTTAATCTATAATGTAATATTCAACATCTGTATTCTAAAATATGAGTTTTCAATAAACATTTCCCTTCATGGAGAAAATTTCCTATGCTTAACGGCTGGATCTCCACGAGAGGGTGATTTCATTTCATGCATCAAGATGATTGAGTTTAAAATTTTACTTTCACAGTATCGTCTGTCTGCGCGTCTAAACGTTTAGAGCTTGTACGTCCTTTAGATTTGGAAATTTTCCTATCGGACCAACTATACGACATTCTTAAAGTTTCAAACATGATAATAATAATAATAATAATAATAATAATAATAATAAAATATAAATCTGTTAGCTTGTTCAAAAGTTATTGTGGCAAAACAGCAAAAAAACAGTGTTTCAAGATGGTAGAGTTTAACCCTCCGCCTACCAGACGGGTCCAATGGACCCGACTGGTACATTCAAAATGAATATTCAAACCAAAATTTGTCTCATAAAATAAGTTAAATATAAACCACAGAAACAGCGAAACAGTTGAGTGTTTCAATGGGATTCCCAGTTGTAATCAACTCGAGTCCCTGTATATGAGTAGTTGCATATGATATCACATCTTAGAGGAGACAGGGAAAAAAAGTATAACTGTAGCATAAGAACAAAAGTAAATAATTAAGTTAAATAGTTTAAATTAAATTTTCTGGTGTGAAATGTTTTTTTTATCAAGGTTGAGTAACGTATCGCCGGTCTGCCCCTCTAAACGTTTACGGCTTCTACGTCCGTAGATTTAAGAATTTTTCTATCGGACCAACTATACGACATTCTTAAAGTTTTAAACATAATAATAATAATAATAATAATAATAATAATAATAATATAATGTAAATCTATTAGCTTGTTCAAAAGTTATTGAGGCAAAACCGCTGAAAAACAGTGTTTCGAGATAATTAAGTTTAAAATTTGCCTTCGCATGTATCGCCGGTCTGAACGGCTGAGCGTTTACCGTAATTTGGGAATTTTTCTGCCGGCGTACGACATTCTTAAAGATTTTAGCATAATAATAATAATAATAATAATAATAATTACATTTTTTCGTCATTTCAAATAAAATATATAGAAAATTCCATATAATGCAAACGACAAATTCACCCTCTCAAATTTTCGTCATTTTTACGTCCTTCTGGTCGTCTTAAGCGATACTTTCCATTTTATGTATATTTAAATTACCATTCTCTATTTCATCTTCGAGTACATTCTCTCTAATATTAATTACACTTTATAGTTTACTACGATAGAAACAACGCTCTGTCCGTAAAGTTTTGAATAGCATGTTTCTGGAAGCATATGAAGTTATTACGTTTGCATGTCTGTTCTCGGACTTCATATGATATTAAAGATTTCATATCACTTATTTACTGCAGAATGAAGTGAATGTTCATTGCAATATTAATTTTACTCTTTTGTATCATTATGCGTTTGGTTTATTAGAAAATAAATCGATTTTTAGTATAGAGTTAATCTTCTTTATCCGTGTAAGTCATAAGAATTTATAAAAGCATAAGAATATATTGTGTGAGTGATATTTTTAGTTTTATGTCTAAATTATCTTTCTATACTTGATTTCAAAATATCTAAGATCAATTATACATGACAGTTTTCTACGATTCATACATCGCTCTGTCATTAAAGTTTTATGTAAAATGTTCGAGGATGTATATTAGGACGTGAGTTTCAAAACTCGCCTTATCCAAAAAATCAAATTCGAGAAAATCGCGAAAAACCTCTCACTGCTTCCATTGATTTTGTGACGAACTAAAAGAGTATAAATGAAAATTATTTTCTAATTATGTACATTGAACTCTGGAAGATAATTTCCAGCTGCCTCCTCAAAATGTTAAGAGATTTCCACCAGATGTGAACATTAATTTTTACTCAAGAGCCCACCTATATTCCTTAATAGGATTTTTTGAAGTTACAAGACCCATAATTATTGCTAAGAACTTCAAGGGTCTAATAAACTGAAAGATTTTGCTTACATCTGTAACTGCGCTAAGGACCTTGTTCCCAGACCATTAAAACACTTGAAATTCCTGTACTTGATATATACACTAACCAGGAGAGGCTTACTTGGGATTTTCATAGCAAAGCTCTCTAGAGAGTGGTCGTTGAAAAGAATTATCTCGCTGAGAGAAAATCACGGAGTAACTTCGGTTTTTCTCGCCGTGAAGTTAGCTCGGAAAGTGAACCCAAGAACCGAGCACCACCCTGAAAAACTTTAACAAAAACTGACTGTTGCTTAATTGTCGCATGTAACCGTAAATGTGCTAAGATGTGTGCTGAGTGTAATGTTTAATAAATGGTGTTGTCGTTCGTACAAGCCTACCATTTTTTTTAACGTTACAGTTTTTATTGTAAACCAAGATTTTAGAACGACAAAAATACATGCTAAAACTAGTTTTTTTGCGGATTGTAGTGTTATTTCAGTGAAGATTTAAAAATACAATAGATTGATAGAGAAAACCCGATTTTTTAAATTTTGGATAAGGCGAGTTTTGAAACTCACGTCCTCATAGATATTCTTGATGTTTGCATATCTGTACTCGGAATTCGTGTGATATTAAGCATTTCATATCACTTATTTACTTCAGGATAAATTAAAAGTTCAATACAATATGAGTTATAACCTTTCGCACTCTATAAAATAAATATGTAAATTTGTTCATAAAAGCAGGTATATCGATGATAAAAAAAACGATTTGTCTATATACGTAAAGTAGTGATTAAATTGCCAAAATTCACGCCAAATATGTAAATTTCTAAATACACATTTTAGTGTGAAACTTGGTGATAACACTTACTATGTAAAAGTTATCTGATAACTCTTGAAAGACACACTTTAATGAGTTAATTGCTCAAGAATACACATATTTCTGTGTAATATTACCACATATATATATATATGTTTTATAATATGTAATTTGACAGTGCTATATGGTATAGTAATCTCATTGTATATGGTCAGTTGCTTCTGTTTCAATGGTTATTTTTTACATTAAGTTTATATATATATATATATATATATATATAGTGATTTCACATATTTTTGTGTACTATGCAAAATACACATCGTCATTCATCTCACTCTCCTAATTAGAAATTAGCTGCTTTTAATACCTATATTCACTGTGCCTTAAATCTTTGTTCATCTGAGAGCTATTCAAATCAGAATTAGACTACATCAATTCCATTGCCAATGATCGGGGTTTTCCTGTTGAAATCGTTGATTCATTTCATACGAAACTCATTAAACATACACATTCCAACGTTAACAATGTTCGCAATGAAAATTTATTTACACTTCCGTATTTTCCCTGAATTGGCCATTTAATATCCCAAATTTTGATACGATTCGATTTTAAAGTAATTAACACACCATTTGACAAAATCAAATTTACAGATCTCAAACATCCAATAGACAGATTTTCACAATGGAGAATTTACAAGATAAAATGCATATAAGTCAAACTAAGCGACCATTTAAGGTCCGTTTGGTGGAATATAATTTTTTTTAACAATTGTGACATTAAACGCTCCGTTATTGCTAATCATTGCTGGTCCAAGAATCGCAATTTTAATTTTCAGGAGGTCCAATAATGCAGAAATGGTCATAGATTGACGATCTTCATTTTTGAGAAGTTTATCATATATGGAAAAATTCAAACAATTTGGTTAATGATATGTCCAGTACACCAAATTTTTCAAAGGTCTGGCTACCTTTCTTTAATTCCCTCTCTTCACACCCCACTTTTTCCCTTCCCTGCTTGAACTCGTCCAAACTGGCTAAGCGCTTCTTATTGGTCTCCTCTGTCATGCGAGGACTACTGACTCCGCTGTTTGTTTTTCAACACTCCTCACCATTCCACCTTGGCCGCGAACGGAAACACTTTCATACTGGCATGATCTAAACATTTACACCCTTTTTCACCGTGGCACTAATGATGGAGAAGCTCCGAAACAGCTGTATGCCATTTTCACAAGTATTTAATTTGTGCTATTTTCACGTTGCTCATATATTTTTAATGGTAGTACGTGTTTTTACGATTACTATTACTTCGTTTAGGTTATAGTAATTAATAAGACAGTAAAGAAAAATTTCGTTTGAAACTCTATACACCGCCACTGAGGCTTTTATTTCAAACAAATGGTTTCATTGTTTAAATTGCAAAAAATTTGGCTGAAATAAAAATTTATGATATAAAGGAAAAAATACTAGAA
Source organism: Maratus michaelseni (assembly GCA_963931845.1). Lineage (NCBI taxonomy): Eukaryota > Metazoa > Arthropoda > Arachnida > Araneae > Salticidae > Maratus > Maratus michaelseni. The sequence goes on along the minus strand of OZ007598.1, from coordinate 108,604,271 downwards.
AGTTGTTATGTCTATTTCATCCTCTTCTACTTTGACATTTTCCAAATATCTTCAAAAATTCTTGCACTGCCTATTGCCATATTAAGAGGAGATTAACGTTAATCAGCCCGAAAAGTATGTCAAATTCCAGATTTTTTTTTCATAGAAAGAATAAAGTAACACAAAAACTGGACTTAACCACTTATTATGCATAATTTTTAGTATAAAAATATTTTTGTTACGCAGTATTTATTAAAATTGGATATATTGTCAATTGCATAAGGATATACTTAGCGCGCTTTACCCTGCGCCGTTTAGTGCACAACTTAACAAAGTTATTTGAAACAAATTAAATCAAGTTTCCAGAAAACATATTGAATTTGGCGAGGGAAGAGAGGGCGATAATTTTATTGAAATTGAAAGAAATTTGGTAAAATGGTAGGTATTTGAAAAAAATATCAGTTTTCGTCCTTTTTTTCTTGGATGAGGCTTAAAAAATATTTTTATTATTATTTTGTATATGAAAGGCTCATGACACTACAAAATAAATAATCTTCAATTTCCAATAGAAAAAAATTGAATGGTTGATCCATTTAAACGCTATTTACACGGCGTACTGAAAGATGTCGTTTCAAGTAAAATGCGTTTAAGATTTTACTATGCAAGAAGAGTATAAGCATTTTTAGTTAATCGTTAAATTGTGTAACTTAACAGTTAGTCTGTGATTCCTGGACTTATACATACTGAATAAAGAATGCAGCACGCCTATAGCTGTGCCCCCTCGTGTTTCGTATATGGTTTTTCAGCCGGTACACGCTCGCTGTCAATTGACTGCAGCTTCTTAATTATTTCGAAATTCACCTATCCGTTCTAGGGTCTTATTCTGAACACAATAGGATTCGGAATTTTTTTTTTCATGAACGGTGACCTCTCTTTAATAGAAAGTAAAATAACTATACCCGTTAAATTACAAGTAAACCATAATCTTTGTCATTTGGAATTTTTTATACCTAAAATTACTTTTCCTCAAAAATAAGAAAAATCAGACCATAAAAGCATAAATTTTCATTTCTTTCAAAATCGCTTTAAAAATTATCTGTTTACAATATTGATCGTAAAACATTTTATCTTTTTTTCTAGCTTCATTCCTTTAAACTCTCTGTTTTATTTATATCACCGTTATCTTATATATTTTTAAAATTTTTCTTTGACTAAGTGCTATTGCTCTCTAGAGTATAAGTTGTTTCCTCTTTCAAACATAAACTTCTGCATTCAATGAATTGCATTATTACTTAGGTGCTTCTTGAAGATATTTATTATTAAATAAGTTGAGAGCAATTCAAATAAATTGAAGACAGGAAACAAACCATAAAGCTTATCGTCATAAAAATTCAAAACATGTATAGTTTAAGACGATTTTCTGATGATCGTCTTTTGATTTGTCCGACTTCAAATAAATCAAGTTGCAAAATATGCAAAAAACGTTCGAAACATACACAATAAAAAAAGTCTACTCAAAATTGACGACCTGAATCTACTCTTGTTTTTTCTATTTTACACGCGTTTGTTTAATTTCGTTTGTTGGCAGTCTGTCTGACTAGATGTCTTGTAATTGATTTTTGACTAATTTTGTCGAACCAATTTTTTTATTTCAAATTCTGAACACAAGTTAATTGATTATGACAATGTAAGATTCATGTATTTCTGGAGACATACCTCATCATATTCAGGGTCCAAGGGCAGAGACATTCTTTCACGTTTTTGATTGATAACACATATCTAGCGAACTAGTTTTGCATGAATGTTCCGCACGTGTTCAATTGCCGATGACAATGCTATTTGCATGTATTCTCAGTGCCGTATCTCACCAGGTTCAAGTTCCAGGAGCAAACCCATTCTTTTGCGTTTCGATTGAGAACACTTATCTAACTTACCGTATTTGCTCAAATGTTACACATGTGTTCATTCTCGATGACAATACTGTATGCATGTTTTGTCAGTACGGTACATCACCTGGCTCTTGGTCCAGGGGAAAAACATCTTTTGCGTTTTTCATTCATAACACATATCTATGTAACTAGTTTTTCTCAAATCTTCAACACGTTTTCATTGTTGTTGACAATGCAACATCCATGTATTTCTAAAGTCATTCTTCATCAGATTCAGAGACCAGGAGCAAAAATATTATTTTGCTTTTTTGATTGATAACACTTTTCTAACGAATAATTTTTGCTCAAATGTTGCACACAGGTTCATCGTCGATGACAATGCTATAGGCGAGTATTGTCAGGGTCGTTCCTCATCAGGTTCAGGGGACCAGGACAAATCACATTCTTTTGCGTTTTAATTGGTAACACATATCTAGCGAAACAGTTTTCCTCAAATGTTTTACACGTGTTCGTTGTCGATGACAATGCAAGATTCATGTATTTCCACGGCTATATCTCATCAGGTTCAGTGTCAAGGGGCAAAACTTTCTTTACTTTTTTTGGCTGATAACACGTATGTAACGAGCAAATTTTGCTCAAATGTTGCACGCATGTTTATCATCGACGACAATGCGTGTATTGCCAGGGCCGTACCTGCCTTCACAAGTTTTACTGTATTATGTTCCACTCGCTGCGGACTAACGAATACAATGATACTAAAACAAATTTAAAATAATTTTTACACCATGGGAAATTGAGATTTTCGATGTCCCGTGCAGTGATTATGCGGGACAGGCTTTAGAGCCCCTGAAAATCGGGACATCCGCGTAAATCGAGACACCTGACAACAATAGTTCTATGGCGGATAATAAAGTATTAACCCTTTCGGTTCTGTCGTTTTAATAGCAGGGCTTTGCATTTAATATTATTTTCTCTGTAAAATTGCTTTTGTCTTTTATATTTCTCATTTAGCAATGAAAGTACGTGTTTTTACGATTACTGATACTTCATTTAGGTTACAGTGATTAATAAGAAAACACAAAGAAAATGGTTTAAAACTTTATCCACAGCCAGTGAGACTTTCATTTAAAAAAAATTGTGTCATTCTTTAAATTGCAAAGTAGCGGCCACTTGTATGAAACCATAATTTTTGATAGGTCTGTCCAACCTTTCAGTGAAAGAGGGCACACCTTAGATTGTGGCACGCAATGGAGAGCGCCATTATTCACATGATTCGAAAACTGCAAGAATATTATCTCCCTTTAGCAGTGATAGCGATAACGACGTGTCAACAGGATACACATATATCTCACACTGGTAATCACTGGCACACTACGATGGAGGTGGCTCATCTAAAAAATTAAACAAAAAACATAGTAAATTTAACGGTACATTTTTCTGAGGTTTGGGGATAAAGCAAGGGGGTCTATCAGGGACTTTTGCAGGTAAAGAAGCCAAAGACCTTAATAACACTTGTAATTAAAAAAAGCATGCAAATATTAATTATTTTAAGGCAAAGTAACTTTGGAGATAGATTTTTATATTAAAGAAATAAAAAAATAAACATTCGAAAGGGCGCAAATAGAATCTTCAAAGGGCACCGTGTTGGACAGCCCTGATTTATGATATAAAAGAGAAAAAATCTGAAAAGTTACTATATCTATTAGGTAGCTTTCAATACAAAAAAGTCCTTCCGGCCTGTACCGGGAGGAAAAGGTAGCTTTACTATATCTTAGTTTTAAAATTTTAGCTAATGTTACACGAAAACAGCAACTTAAAATGCAAATAAAACGTTTACAAAAGATTCGTTAATACTGAATTTGAATAAAAAATTCGCCAAATTATTGAGCAATAGCCAAATTGGCTTCATTTATGAAAACTTATTTTGGTCGCCAAATTTGGCGATATTTCGCCAAATGTCGCCAAGTTTGGTGAGAATTTGGCGCTAACGGATATGAATATATAGTTTTATGCGTTTGATTGGGAAAATTATTACAACAATGAAAATTTTTGTAATGTGCTGTCTTTGTCTTGTTTCAAAATGTCAGCCACCCTAGAATTTCAAACTGCTCTATCTCAGCCGTTTTTTAAGATAGAGGTAAAACAAAAAATGCTCTGGAATCCTCGTTTCAAGGCCTAACACTGAATTAAAAAATAAATTTGAATTTTTAACTTTTTTGTATATTTATTTTAGTTTTAAATTTTTAAATGGCCGCCATCTTGAAACAAAATGGTGGACCAAGCTGGCCAACGAACTCGGTCGAGACATTGGTGAACTTAATACACACAAATAGTTTCATTAAAATTGATTTATAAATACGAGCGTTATCGTATGACATAGGTCAGATATATATATATATATATATATATATATATATATATATATATAAATCAACATTTGAACGGAGGGTGGTTTTGGGGTCTGGGGGTCATGATCGGTGAAAATGTATCGAAATTTTCCGGAACTGCTTTCCTCCGAACGGCTGCAATAGGTAGCTTTGTACTTTTAGGTAGCTTTCAATACAAAAAAGTATAAAGCTACCTATTGCAGCCGTTCGGAGGAAAGCAGTTCCGGAAAATTTCGATACATTTTCACCGATCATGACCCCCAGACCCCAAAACCACCCTCCGTTCAAATGTTGATTTATATATATATATATATATATATATATCTGACCTATGTCATACGATAACGCTCGTATTTATAAATCAATTTTAATGAAAATATTTGTGTGTATTAAGTTCACCAATGTCTCGACCGAGTTCGTTGGCCAGCTTGGTCCACCATTTTGTTTCAAGATGGCGGCCATTTAAAAATTTAAAACTAAAATAAATATACAAAAAAGTTAAAAATTCAAATTTATTTTTTAATTCAGTGTTAGGCCTTGAAACGAGGATTCCAGAGCATTTTTTGTTTTACCTCTATCTTAAAAAACGGCTGAGATAGAGCAGTTTGAAATTCTAGGGTGGCTGACATTTTGAAACAAGACAGCACATTACAAAAATTTTCATTGTTGTAATAATTTTCCCAATCAAACGCGAAAAACTATATATTCATATCCGTTAGCGCCAAATTCTCGCCAAACTTGGCGACATTTGGCGAAATATCGCCAAATTTGGCGACCAAAATAAGTTTTCATAAATGAAGCCAATTTGGCTATTGCTCAATAATTTGGCGAATTTTTTATTCAAATTCAGTATTAACGAATCTTTTGTAAACGTTTTATTTGCATTTTAAGTTGCTGTTTTCGTGTAACATTAGCTAAAATTTTAAAACTAAGATATAGGAAAGCTACCTTTTCCTCCCGGTACAGGCCGGAAGGACTTTTTTGTATTGAAAGCTACCTAAAAGTATAAAGCTACCTATTGCAGCCGTTCGGAGGAAAGCACTTCCGGAAAATTTCGATATATTTTCACCGATCATGACCCCCAGACCCCAAAACCACCCTCCGTTCAAATGTTGATTTATATATATATATATATATATATATATATATATATATATATCTCCATATATATATATATATATATATATATATATATATATATATCTGACCTATGTCATACGATAACGCTCGTATTTATAAATCAATTTTGATGAAACTAATTGTGTGTGTTAAACTCACCAATGTCTCGACCGAGTTCGTTGGCCAGCTTGGTCCGCCATTTTGTTTCAAGATGGCGGCCAATTAAAAATTTAAAACTAAAATAAATATACAAAAAAGTTAAAAATTCAAATTTATTTTTTAATTCAGTGTTAGGCCTTGAAACGAGGATTCCAGAGCATTTTTTGTTTTACCTCTATCTTAAAAAACGGCTGAGATAGAGCAGTTTGAAATTCTAGGGTGGCTGACATTTTGAAACAAGACAGCACATTACAAGAATTTTCATTGTTGTAATAATTTTCCCAATCAAACGCATAAAACTATATATTCATATCCGTTAGCGCCAAATTCTCGCCAAACTTGGCGACATTTGGCGAAATATCGCCAAATTTGGCGACCAAAATAAGTCTTCATAAATGAAGCCAATTTGGCTATTGCTCAATAATTTGGCGAATTTCTTATTCAAATTCAGTATTAACGAATCTTTTGTAAAAGTTTTATTGTCTGAGTGCAACGAAGACTCATACACAGCGCAGTATTACTTTGCCCCATATATAGCTACGAGGGATATTAAAACTTTTCGTCAAGCATAACTCAAAAAATATTTAACGGATTTCGTTCAAATTTTTACAGCAGGTACCTATAAAGGTGACAACGACGTCTATTTATTACCAAGAATAAATGTCAAACCGTTTGGAAAGTATATTAAAAAAATAGATAAAAAAGCACAATTAAAGTACATACGTCACTAAATTTTGTGCATAGGTCATTTTCACCGGCGGTAGATTTTCGTAGACAATCGGTATTGAAAAGTTCATGGAGTACATGGAGCAAAAAAATATGCACGCATCAGCACAATAAAATATATTTCAATTTAGTAGAAATCGAAAATTAATCTGGATTTTTTTCTGTTTGAAAGTAAAACCCCGCAATAACTTAGTAGACTTGGTATTAGAGATTTGGCGCAAATCTCAGCAATAGCAGCTTTTTTTATTTCGCGTGTGTCAATTAAAAAATATATATATTTGGTGTTTAAATAAAAGGTTTCGATTTATGGCATTATTTCTTTTTTTTCTCTCTTTTTAGCATTTTAAATGGGATTAATGAAAGGCATGTATTTTAAATTAAATGAGTGAAAGGTTTATATTTAAATGAAATGAATTCAATATGAAAATGCTACAGGAACAATATTTGGCGATTTATCAACTGCGCCGGAATAACATAAAAGTACCAATATATCCAACGGTACGCAGTATGTGAAATGAAACAATTATATTATAATCACCCATCGTAGAAGAAGAAAAAAAACTAATATTCTGCATTCAGAGGGAAAAATCCATCTCCATCTCCTGTGCGGTAAGATTTGGCGAGTTCTTTTTTGGTGATAAGTTTTTCGATGTGATTGTTGGGATCTGCAGGATTTGGCTTAATTTTTCAAAAACTTATTTTTTTACAGATGTAGTATTATGTAAATATATATTTTTGCAGATATTTTTCTATTTTGTATATTTGGCATTCTATTTTGTACATTTTCTATTTGGTATTTGGAAAAGAGATTTTTACCTTTTTATCTGTGCCTTCGGAAATATTAAAAAATAAAAAAAGATTTACATGTCAAGCGTATAAAGTTAGGCTTTGCATTTTTATACGGACCACTTCTCCATTTTTAGATTTTAAATGCTATTTATTATTTACTAGACGTTTATACAATTTACCCCCCTGACAATAACAATTATTTATTACAAAAATGACTCTTAGGTTTGTTAAATAAGTTTGTTTATGTATTTTCATTACTTATTAAAATATCGAATATAGCGATAAAATTTTATTTTAGCATCGTGCTTAAATTTTTAAGATGGTGCAAAAACATGCTTTAATAAACGTATGTTTGTAAGTATTTGAAAAACATGTTTTACCGCTCTCTTGAAAAATTTTGTAAGATGTTAAAACTACCTTTTGGCACCATTTTAAATATTTTCGCTAACCGACATAGGATACGAAACTTTTCCCCATTCAGATACACAGGCAAGGCTTGTCTCAAACAAGAGTAAAGCTAGCAACAATATTGTTTTAACTCTATAAGAGTTACAATAATGATATTAAATGCTCCGATTGGCTTTGGGCCCAATTACGAAAGTTTCTCCAAATGAAGCTCGGTCTACAAGGTAATAATACAAACAACACTAATGGCATGCAGGCAAAAGTTTTAATTTAAATGTATATATTTAAAACCCTTACCCCCCCCCCCCCCCCCAAAAAAAAAGAAAGTTACAGTAATGAATTGAAAATAGCGTTAAGCCACGCTTTCTGACATAAGCAATTGGCTGCAAACGCGATAACGAAACTTTCACTTAACGTAATAACATGTAGCTAATATAGCCCTCAGGGTACTTTGCAGTTATACAGACCTTGTGGTTTTTTTAAAAAGCTTGAGACAATTCAGGTTTAAGATGTTGAGATTTACTGTCAAATGATATAAACAACTATGAACACAAAACTGATGAATTATTAATCAGGTTTATGTATGTATTTAAAAAAAAAATTGCATCTGATTACAGTTATTAGATAAATTACTTCTGTTTGCATTTAATGACTGATAAACGGCTTCTGTATATTAAATGAAATGTTTAAATATTGGGAAGAGGTGGCGAGAGGTAGAAAGACGAGTAAACAAACGGGTAGACAGAGGGTAGACAGACGAGTAGCGACATAGGTAGGCTGACGGGTAGTGAAACGAATAGACAGACGGCTAGAGAGAAAGGTAAAAAGAGGGTTGACAGAGGGGTAGCGAGATGGGTCACGAGACGGGTAGAGACACCGGTAGACAGGAATGTAGCGAGAAAGGTTGCGAGACGCGTTGCGTGGTGGATAAAGAGACGAGGAGAGAAATGAGTACAGAGACGACTTGACTGACGGGTAATGAAATTGGTAGCGAGTCGGGTATACAGACGAGTAGAGAGACGGTAGATGAGTACAGAGATGGGTAAGAAGATGGGTAGAGAGGCGTATAGCCAGACGGGTAGAGAGACAGATAGACAAGTTGTGAGACAGATAAACAAATGGGTAGCGAAGTGGATAGAGACACGGCTAGAGATACAAGTAGTTAGACGGATAGACAGACGGTTAGAGAAATAGATTGGTGGGTAGCGAGACCGGTAGAGAAATATAGAGACAGGTAGCGAGAAGTGTAGAGAGATAGACAATCGGTTAGAGAGACGGGCAGAAGAATGGATAGGGAAACATACAGATTTTGGAGAGACAGACAGACAGGCAAAAGAAAAGTCTGCGGATTGGCGCAGTAAAGGCGCAGGGGGCAGGGCCTCCTAGAGAATAATCAAGAAGTATCTGTTAAGCTTAACTTTGAAATATATATAATTTTCCAATTTTGCCGATATGGAGATTTAATGTAAAAGTTATTTTACAGAAGTCATCGAAAGATTTTTTGTATACTTTAATAGTAATTTAGACTATAGTTTTGCAATCTGGTTTGTAGCAAAGCATGCTATCAATGTGGTTTGAAGTGTAAGAGTTTCTATAAAGAGTTATACAAATAATCATATATATTATTTTTCTGTTATCATCCCTTTTTTCAGAAAATACGAAACGCAGAACGACGAATGAGATAGCATATGAAAGGATTTTGCACAGGCTTCTGACATAGCACACTTAACATTTCGTTAAAACATGTTTTTGATTAAAACTTGCTGAAAATTAAAAATTAAATCGGTATAGTTTTCATGAAAGAAATGAAAGGTTTTCCTTAAATTATTGTTGCCACTAAAATAAAATACCAAGTTATATGATGCTCTACAATTATTATAAAAAACACCGCTCGGGTTTATTTTATATTTATGATTAAAAAGTGAAATTGAAATTGAAATGTTTAGATTGATATTTCTATGTCCCATGTTTTTCCCGAAGCGGATGACGTCATCCTCTAATGCAGTTAAAATACGATTGTAAATTTTTTTTTCTCGCGCGTGCATTTTGCAATCTTGGATCATTTTTTACTATAATATTGATGGAATAAATTAGATGATATTCTGGCTTGACTAAAAACTAAATGTTGTTTGCAGATATTTTTATCCTTACTTTTTTTAGAAGTTTAAACCGGCATCTAAGAAATATTACATATTGATAAAAAATGGTACTTCTCTATTATGCGGTCGACCACTTTTCATAACAAAACACTATCGCCAAGTAAACGGGAGAACGTTGCCATTAGAATATCAAAATAAATAAATAAATAAAATATAAGAATTTAAAGACGCAATTGTTATTTTAATGAATGAAATAACTAATAAATCAGTAAAACATAATGAAAAATACACGTAAATGTCGAGTTAAAAACCACTTGATGACGTAACAAACATGTATAATGCTTCTGACATTCAGTAAATGAGACTGCATTTTTGACGTTTAATCTTACAGTTTGGCGATAGTTTTTGTTATGAAAAGTGATCGACGGGATAATAGAGATGTACCTAAAAATATTAGATTTCAGTGCGAAATCCTCGCACGTACCCTGTGGTAGATATATAATCAAGGAAGAAAAATTTTTAATTCCCACACAAAAAAAGTTGCAACAATGAAATTAAATTTGCGTTAAGCCACGCTTGATAGAATAATCTATTGGCTGCAAATCCTATGACGTAACATTAAAAATCTTGGTGTTTTAAAAAAAATCGGAGTTTTTTTTTTTTTTTTTTTTTTTTTTTTTTTTTTTTTTTTTTTTTTAAGATTTGCGCAATACGCGCTTAAGAAAATGAGTTTCTTTGCCACATGTTAAAAAAAATTATGACAACACATCTGATGAACGGTACTTCTTTTCTATTTTTTTAACAGTGTATATGAATTTATAGATGATATTTTGTAATTTTATCATTTAATTGGTCTTTTTCTTTATATTATAATTGTTAACCCTATGTTCTCAGCAATATCACTCAGACTAATCCCTTTGAGGGAAGTCCTAGTTTGCATTTTAAGTTGCTGTTTTCGTGTAACATTAGCTAAAATTTTAAAACGAAGATATAGGAAAGCTACCTTTTCCTCCCGGTACAGGCCGGAAGGACTTTTTTCTTCTAATGTGACTTTTCCCAAATGTCTTTAAAAATTCTTATATTGCCTACTAGCTGATCCACCCGGCGTTGCCTGTTCCCGTCAAAAAGTAATACGAAATGCCAAATCACTCTAAAAATCGCTGCACGAAAACGTTTCTCTAGTAACTCTTTGACTTTAGGAAATTAAATAGAGACTAGATGGTACCCGTCAAAACTTGACGGAAAAAAATACAATAACAATATTAGTAAAATAAGCTTCTTTATTACATAAATAGGGGTGCTTATGAAACAATCTTTGAAATATTTTATTTTAAAAAAAATTCCCCCAGTGAATTAAGTTATTATTTCCGATGCAAACTCTAAACAAACAATCCGTAAACAAAATGGAAATCAGTTTGACATTACCGCCCTATTCCTCACGGCAAGACAGAAAATTTCCTGAACCTATGAAGTATCATACAAATAGCATATCCCTACGTTCATCTCATATTCAGTCAATAAAAGAACATATTAAATAAGACACACATTCCCCCCCCCCCCTTGTGATAATGCAACCGAATGAGCTCCTATGCGCATGTGCATTGCATCTCCCCAAACGCACCGTCGAAATTCGACGTTAAAAAAAGTTTTAAAATGTTTTGATCAAAATTTTTAAAGTGTCTTCTTTAATCATTGTTCGTTTGAAATCCATATCTTCTGAAACGCATCCATTGTTTTAAGCTAATCAATTTTTATGTAAAGATGAAGAATTTTTTTTACAATAATAAATCAATCTGCAGATAAGGAGATTTTTAATGTTTTCAAGTGTAATTTATTTGTATGGTTTCTTCATTCCTTTACATAATCAGGATGATTATTCCTTTTCCATAATTAAGAGAAATAATGTAAATAAATAAATATCCAAGATTATTTTTGATTCTGTTTTCATTAATATATTGTAAATTTTATTGTTAAAAGTTACTGATAAATGATACTTTAGTAAATGGGGCTTTTCTTAATTATTATTTTTTTATTATTATTTTTCTTTTTTTTGAGATTTAATGGCAACATTCTTCCGTTTGTTTATTGGGCGCTACAGTTTGGCGAATTATTTGAGGTACTTTTCGGTTAGCAGGGCGCCAATGAAGTATATATGTATACATATATATATATATATATATATATTATATATATAGTATATACATACATATATACAAATATATATAATGTATATAGTTTTGTTTTTCTAGTATTGAATTTATGTGGTTTATAGATGTTGGTTGGCTTTTGTGATAATGATTCTGCAAGTAATTTTCCATTGGAGTTTATTATTATGTATATATATATATTACTGGCGCCGGCTAACCGAAAAGTACCTAATTTGCATATACTTTTTTTTTCTTAATGGGACGACGGGATTATGCACGGAATTTCGACGGGATAATGAATATTTTTGATGGTACCAGAATATTTTTCTGTATTTTATAATTATATTAAGAAATACATATTTTATGATTTGCTGAATCCCTTATTTGTTTACTTTTTCATGCATTATATTATTGAAGGTTGTTAGTTCTCTTATTCGTTTAAATATACCCTATACTTATATAAAATAGCGTGTGTTCTCTGTGGTGTTTCGCATAAACGTTGTAAAATTCAGGTTATTAGATTTTATCCAACTTGGCTGTCATAACTGCTGATGAAGCAGTCATTTTTGGCGATTTTTTTGTTACCTGTAACATGTTTGTTTTTGGTATAGCCCAACCTAAGAAATATTTGGGTACTTTTCCGTTATACGGACACCATTGTCGCCAAGCATATATTTACATGTAAGGCATGGTGTCGGTATAACGGAAAAGAACCAAAATTCGCGATCGATCAAATAATTGAAATACGTTAAACATTAAATTTTCTGGTACTTTTCTATTATCCAGTCGACCACTTTTCATAACAAAAAACTATCGCCAAACTGTAAAATTAAACGCCGAAAATGAAGTGCGATTTACTTGATGTCAGAAGCATTACACGTGTTTGTTACGTCATCAAGTGGTTTTTAATTCGAGATTTACGTCTATTTTCCTTATGTTTCACTGATTTATTAGTTATTTCATTAATTAAAATAACAATTGTGTCCATAAATTCATGTATTTTATTTATTTATTTATTTTGATATTTCAATGGCAACGTTCTCCCGTTTATTTGGCGTTACAGTTTGGCGATAGTTTTTTGTTATGGAAAGTGGACGACGGGATAATAGAGAAGTACCAATTATCTTATTAGGTAGCTTTCAATACAAAAAAGTATAAAGCTACCTATTGCAGCCGTTCGGAGGAAAGCAGTTCCGGAAAATTTCGATATATTTTCACCGATCATGACCCCCAGACCCCAAAACCACCCTCCGTCCAAATGTTGATTTATATATATAGATATATCCATATATATATATATATATATATATATATATATATATATCTGACCTATGTCATACGATAACGCCCGTAATTATGAATCGATTTTGATGAAACTAATTGTGTGTATTAAGGTCACTAATGTCTCGACCGAGTTCGTTGGCCAGCTTGGTCCGCCATCTTGTTTCAAGATGGCGGCCCTTTAAAGATGTAAAATAACTTAAAATCTAAAATAAATATACAAAAAATTTAAAAATTCAAATTTATTTTTTAATTACGTGTTAGGCCTTGATACAAGGATTCCAGAGCTTTTTTTGGTTTACCTCTATCTTAAAAAATGGCTGAGATAGAGCAGTTTGAAATTCTAGGGTGGCTGACATTTTGAAACAAAACAGCACATTAACGCGATTACTCGCAAATTATTTTCTTTCATTGTTGTAATAATTTTCCCAATCATACGCATAAAACTATATATTCATATCCGTTAACGCCAAAATTGGCGACATTGGCGACAAAATTGGCGAAATTGGGCGACATTTGACGAAATATCGCCAAATTTGGCGATCAAAATAAGTCTTCATAAATGAAGCCAATTTGGCTATTGCTCAATAATTTGGCGAATTTCTTATTCAAATTCAGTATTAACGAATCTTTTGTAAACGTTTCTTTGCATTTTAGCTTGCTGTTTTCGTGTAACATTAGCTAAAATTTTAAAACGAAGATATAGGAAAGCTACCTTTTCCTCCCGGTACAGGCCGGAAGGACTTTTTTTAATCTGAGAAAGAAGCAATAATCATGGATTTAATTAATTTTGCAATATGCGGTGCAACCAAAATAATTTTGATTAAATTAGTACATATATCGCAGACGCACCTGGGTTATTTTTTGGCGCCGAAATGACGATTTTTGCTTTGTATGGCAACCTGGTGTTTTATAATAAATTTGAATGTGTAAATAAATAAAATAAAATAGGTACTTTTATGTGAGCTGGGCGTCAAGGATAACTCTCCAAATCTTGTTTCAATTGGAATCATTTAAATTGCAACATTTTACGTGAGATTTGTTATTCATATTGATATGTTTACGTTTAGATATTTTATTATGATTATATTCTAGCTAATTAAGTTTTTTTTTTTAAGATTTTATACTACAATGTTAAAATATTACCTAGTTGATATTAGCTAATGTCAAAAGATTGGCGAACCACAGAGTTCAGGGAATAAACTCTATGCCCTCAAAAGTGGGAGTTGTCGACTTTATGACGTCATAAGCAGAAGTAAATGTTTAATTGAAAATTACAGCTAATTAATTAAATTTTCGAACAAACGAATGCACGATAACAAATCTGTGTCCAAATATCTTTCATTTAAAAAAAGAATGGTGTGATTTGATGCAGTAGTTTGTTCTGACGGATTGTCGAAAGAAATCCCTTAGCGTTTTAAATATATAGATGGACCCCGAACTGTAAATAAATTCAATACCACCCCTAAAATGTCTGGATCATTTGATTCAAAGCGAGTCAGTTTTTGGTCAAAATTTAAAAAAATGATACCGTTGGATTTTCCCAAAATTTACATTTTCGGAATCAGAAAAATAAATTACGTACAGACTGTGAGTTTCGATTCAATAGCTCCAATACGTTTTTTAATACTCGAGGATGAGTGAAACTGGAAACTGTTTCACCGTCTGGGATTATCAAATCGATAACTTTCTTTTGCGGTTTCAATAAGAATAGCCATTTTCGGCTTACGCACAGGAAAATGTTTTGCTTCACCGCCAGGGGATGCATTCAGTTCTAAACAAATTTCCGATACGTGTCCTCGCTGCCTACGATACAGTGTATATCAGACGTGCTGCTGCAAAATATTTTAGTTCCAGTTTCCCACCACTAGTGGGAGCATTCTCTTCTCAATAAACCTTTTTCCAAACGAAACTCCGGCACAGTGTAGAAAGCGTGATGTGCACGCGCTGAAAATCTGTTAGCTCAGCTTTCCACCGCCTGGAGGTACGAAATCTATGTCTTAATTAATTAGCTATATCTTAATTAGTTCATTTTAAGTTGAATTCCCGTTAAAATCGGGCCCATAGAACTCGAAAAAATAAATCACACCCATGGGTATTAATATTCTTAAGTAGTGGCAACCAAGGACTGAAAAAAGGATACCGAAGTTTATTTAGTACCTGGGAGACTTCGGAAGAAAGCTAGAAAAGATGTCGTTTGAATCGGACCAAGATTAAATGCAAAACCTTTTAGTTACATTTTCCATATCCAGGGGGTGCATTCTGTTCTAAACAAACCTTTTTTCGAACGAAACTCCGACACGTGTCCCCATTGCTTATGGCACCGTATAGAAGGCGTGCTATACACGCATTACAAACCTTTTAATTCCACTTTCCACCGCTAGGGGACACCAAATCTATATCTTAATTAGTTATCTATATCTTAATTAGTCCAAGTTAAGTTGAATGAATCAATTCTCGTCGAAATAGTGCCCATTGTTTGAATAGGACCAATTTTAAATGCAAAATATCTTACTTCAACTTTATACCGCTAGGGACGCACTCTGTTTTAAATAAAACTCTTTCCGATCGAAACTCCGGCATGTGCCCCTGCTGCCTACGACATCGTACAGCAGGCGTGATATGCACGCGCTGCAAAATCTTTTAGTTCCACTTTCTACCGCCAGGTGGCATTAAATCTGTTCCTTAATTAGTTATCTATATCTTAATTAGTTCGTATTAAGTAGAATGAACTGATTCTCGTTGTAATTGGGCCCATAGAACCTGAGAAAATACCCCTACCTGGTGATTAATGTTCGGAAATAGTGATAACCAAGGTCTGAAAAAATTATACAGAAGTTTATCTAGTATCTGGGGGACATGAGAAAAGGTTTCGTTTGAATCGGACTAATAATAAAAAAGTTCTGATTTTGGAGGCAGAAAGGAAGGAGGGAGTTTCGATCAGAGCATTAACGCGATATTTAAATTACAACCGGACACTCATCTCCCCCCCCCCCGCACACACACATACAGAGAATTAAACCAACGACGTTAAAATATTAGGAATTATCATTAACTTTTGAAGCAGAAACAAAAGGATTTTTTTTTTGACATACATAAATATTAAGTTATCGTTGCCAATTTATGAAATCAAATACATAAATGACGTCACGTACATGAAAAAACTCTAAAAATCGCATAAAACAAATTGCAAAAAATTCACAACTTGCTGTTTGAATTACAATCAGCTTACGACCTTTTCATCTGCCAATCACAATTGCACTGTTGGCTTCCTGCTGTGCCTGCAATTCTATCAGCTACCAATTACAACTGACCTCCAAAGTTGTTCGACTTCTAGTGGGGGGCTTGTGACGTTATTTGAAACTAAAACGCCGCAAAACATGATAAAAAGTTTAAAAACGAATAAAAATTTAAATTTAAAATAAAAATCTAATAAAAAAATCGGGATAATTAATAATCCGCCCTTTGCATTTTAAAATCATGATTTTTTATCGGTAACTGAAGTATCAACTCTCTTCAAACTAATAAAAGGGGGGGGGAGGAAATACGATTCTGAGCGTAGCTGAGCCCGAAATGGAAGCAACCACCGAACCAATCAAGCATTCTGGGCAAAATTTCTTAGTGTCGAAGGAAACAATTCGCCAAAAATTCAAAAATCCCTGTACGAAAAAATCACTAAAAATCTCAAAAAATATGAAATGTAAAAAAATCTAATCCAAAATTCCAAAATCGGGCTTCAAGATGCATATAGGTACTTTCCCACCAAATTTTGTAGCTCTGCGTGCAACGGTCTCTTCAGAACACAACCGAGAAACACACAAACACACACACACACAAACTTCCTTCTTTATTATAGTTGGAGATTGCCATATTAAAGGGAGTTTATCATTCATGGGTCCAAAAAGTATATCAAATTCTAGATTTTGTTTTCATAGAAGGCATACAGTAAACATAAAAACTGAATTTACCCTCTTATTATGTATAATTTTTAACTATACAATAATTTATTAAAATTGATGGAGATATTGTCATCTGCATATGTGTGTACTTTGCACGCATTACCCTGCGCCGTGTAGTGCATAGTTTGCCAAAGTTATCTGACACAAACAAAATAAAAATTTTCAGTACATATAATGAATTTTGAGTATCATGAACCTATTTTTAGTTGAAATTCAAAGAAATTTAGTAAAATGGTGAACGTTTTAAAAAAGTGTTATTTTTTCGCCTTTTTTTTTCTTTAACTTCAACGTGCCTTAAAAAATATTATTGCTTTATTATTAATAATATATTAAAATCACTTTTTTAGTTTAAATTAAAATGTAATTATTGCTTAAAGTGATAAAAACATAACACAAAACGTTTAAAAATACCTTTTAATATAGATTACATATATTTCCTCCGCTCTAAAGGAATATGGTCTAAATATTCTCGCAAAGTTTTTGAAAATGGTAAACATAAATCCCGAGATCACATGTCCAATGCAAGCAGGTGCTTAAATTGGTCAAACTAGAAAACGTGAAAATTATTATTTATTTAATTTTTTATTGCCTTTTCAATCTGTAAAGCATCGCGTGCCAAAGTTTGGGGAATTCAAAAGACGTCGATTGCAACATTGCAAATGTTGTCATTTTGCAATTACATTTCTATTGATTCACGGATAATGGATGGGAAATAAACTCTTGATTGAAAAATTATTTTACTATTCTTGAAATCAATCTACAACGGCTCTATTCTATGTTGTCTAGCTAAAGCAGTAGTTCTTCTGTCATATTTGATATCTGCCATATGTTCTTTTATTCTCGTTTTAAATTTTTATGTTTATATTTTTACTACTTTAAGCAATAATTACACCTTAATTTGCTTCATTATTATTATTATTATTATTATTATTATTACACATGAAATGCTCCTGACCGCTCAAAATAAATAATCTTCAATTTCCAAATAGAAAAAAACTGATTAGTTCATCCGCATTTAAACGCTACTTCACACGGCACGATGAAAAATGTCGTGAAAGTTTTTACTAAAGATAAAGAGTATAAACATTTTTAGTTAGTAGTTATATTTTGCAACTTACAGTTTGTCCGCTATTCCTGGACTTGTGACTTATACCTACGAAGCAAAGAATACACCACTCATGCAGCTGGGTCCCGCCACGTCCCTTATTCCTGTTTTCCGCAATTTCGCATTCCCTTTCAATTCATTTTAAGTTAATCGTTATACTCTGCAATTTACAGTTGGTGCACGATTCCCAGACTTATAACTATGAAGCAAAGAATACTGCACGGCATGCAGCTATGTTCCGCCGCGTCCTGTATGTCCGTTTTTCCAAAGTTTCGCGCTCGCTTTCAATTGATAGTAAACCTTATTTTTTGTCATTTGGATTTTATTTTGTTAACCTAAAACTCCTTTTCCTCAAAAATAACACAAAAATATACATGAAATACTCGAAAAATATACATGAAAAGATTAAATCTTTATTTCTTTCAAAACGGCTTTAAAAATTGTCTTTTTAAAATACCCATCATAAATAATTCTATCAATTTTTTAGCTTCATTCTTTGAAGCTCTGTCTTTTACTTATATCACCGTTATGTTACATTTTTCTCAGGTTTTTCATGGACTAAGTTTTTCATGGACGCTTTCGAGAGGACATGTTATTTTCTCTTTCAAACCTAAATTTCTGCATTCATTGAAATGCATTAGTACTTAGGTGCTTCATGCAGGTATTTATCATTAAATAAATAGAGAGCAATTCAAATGATTTGTAAAAAGAGAACAAACACAGGCGCCGACTTTAAGGGGGCAAAAGAGGCAATCAGGCATACTTTTACCTCTAATTTTAAAAAGTTTTTTATCCTATTTAATCACCGTGAATAATTAAGATGAAAATTATATTTTAAAATTAGTGATGGAAGTTTGCTTTCGTTGCCCCCGTTAATTCGGCGCCTTTAAAAACAAACCATATATATATATAGTTTATCGGCATAAACACTTAAAAACGTATATTTTTAAGACGATTTTATAGTAATTGTCTTTTAATTTGTCGCATAAATCAAATTGCAAAATCTCAAAAAAAAATAAATAAATAAATAAATAAACGTATTAAAATAGTAAAGAAGTCTACTCTAAAACGAAAACTAGAATGGATTATTATTTTTTTTTAATTTACACGCTTTTATTTAATTTCGTTTGTTGTCAGTTTGTCAGAACGAATGTCTTTGTCAAATCTTGTTATCGAGTTTTAACCAACTTTGTCGAACCGATTTTTTTTTCAAATGTTTCACAGAAGTTAATTGTTGAAGATAATGCAACATTCATGTATTTCTATAATCGTACCTCATTAGCTTCAGGATCTAAGGGTAAAGATATACTTTCACGTTTTTGATTGGTAACACATATCTAGCGAATTATTTTGCTCAAATGTTGCACACGTGTTCATTGTAGATGACAATTCTTTATGCATGTATTGTGAAAGCCATAATGTATCAGGATCAGGTTTCATGGGCAAAACCTTTTTTTACGTTTTTGATTGATAACACAGTTCTAGCGAACCAGTTTTGCTCACCTATTGCACACGTGTTCATTGTCGATGACAAATCTGTATGCATGCATTGTGAGGTCCGTAATTCATCAGGATCACGTTCCAGAAGCAAAAACGTTCTTTTGCGTTAACCCTTTTTGCTCGATTGTTGCAAACGTGTTCATTGTCGATGACAATGCAACATTCATCTATTTCTAGGTCCATATCTCATCGGGTTCAGAGTTCAGGGGTAAAAATATTCTTTTGCCTTTTTGATTGATAAGACATATCTAGCGAACCAATTTTGCTCAACTGCTTCACACGCGTTCATTATCGATGACAATGCAACACCCGTATATTTCTAGGGCCGTATCTCATCAGGTTTAGTGTCCAGGCACAAACAAATTCTATTGTTTTTCATTGATAACACTTTTCTAATCTACTAGTTTTGCTCAAATGTTGCACATGTGTTCTTCGTTGATGATCATGCATGTATTGACAGGGCCGTACCTCGTGTGGTTCAAGATCCAGGGACAAAAACATTATTTTGCGTTTTTTGATTAATAACACATATCTAGCGAACCAGTTTTACTCAAATGTGGCACACGTTTTCATTGTCGATGATAATTCAAGATTCATGCATTTCTAGGCCATATCTCTTCAAGTTCAGAGTCAAGGGGCAAAAAATTCTTTTGCTCTTTTAATTGATAATGATAACACTTACCTAACGAACGATTTTTGCTCAAATGTTGCAAACGTTTTCATCGTCGATGACAATGCTATATGTGTGTATTTTTAGGACCTTACATCATGAGATTCAGGGTCCAAAGACAGAAACATTCTTTTGCGTTTTTCATTAACAAAACATATCTAACTAATCAGTTTTGCTAAAATGTTTCACACGTGTTCTTTGTCGATGAAAATGCAACATTTCTGTATTTCTAGGGCGAACCAGTTTTTCTCAAATGTTGCAGACAAAAACATCGATCTAAAAGTACTTTAATAAAGAAATTGATTTTTCAACAGGAGTCTGCACCACGAGAAAATAATATGCAAGTAAATAAAATGTATTGCGGTATATTTTTTCAGGCATATGGGTCATTGAGATAATGTAGCCTTACGTGTGGAAACTATTACATAAAAGGCTATAAAGGTGTTGAATTTTTAACAATATGTTACAAAGTCATTAAAATCCCATTACGTCCAAATAGTTCACGTAAAAATCAATTTCCTAAAAAGTTTTTTATTGTGATATTCAGTAAAATACTAAATTTTTAGACATCAATCTCAAACTTTTTTTTTATATACAGAAGTGGCGAAATTTGAACTTAATCTCTGTCGAAATAGTTTCAAAAAATATTTTTGGAAAAAAAGTCAAAGTGATGATGTTTTATCTTTTTATTTTTAGTTTTAGTTTTACTCTTCATTTTAACTGTTTTATATTTATAGGTTTAATTATACGTTTAAAAGACTTTAAACATATTAGCAAAACACGAAAAACTCGCTTCAAGCACATATTACAAAACACTCTCCAATACTTTCAGAATACTGTAAATGAAAGTTCACTGTGCGTGAAAGAAGATATCTAGTTAATCATTTTAGGAAATGTGTAACAGATTTTAAAACTTAATTTTAGAGATCAACGTCCATAGTCAGAAATTTAGTCGGATTCATTTGAGCAGCACAGTATATCATATATAGATTTCCATATATGCATATATTATACTGAAATTTTGTACAGTTTTAATACCCATAACACGGTTGAAAATTTACTTTCAGCAATTTCTGCCAATAAACGGAAATGTATTTGAATGCAGTACAGCCTTGTACATTATCTACAGATTTTTATACTCGCCACCTACTAAACTAAAATTTAATTCGGGTATTAAACGCATAACACATCTAAAAACGAACCTCCAGCGATTACCAACCAGAGACAGCAATATATCCAGTTCTTTGCGCTGACATGTATATTATTTTTTTATATTCAACACATATATATATCAACAGATATCAATAGTATTAGCTTACTGAATATAGTTAAGCAGGACATAACACAGTTGAAAATTCACCTTCAGCAATTTCTGTCATAAACAGAAATGTATTTGAATGCTGTACAGCCCTGTACATTATCTACAGATTGTTATACTCACCGCCTACTAAGCTAAAATTTAATTCGGGTATTAAACGCCTAACACATCTAAAAACGAACCTCTAGAGATTACCAACCACAGACAGCAATTTATCCAGTTCTTTGCGTAGACCCGTACATTATTTTTTATATTCAACAAATATATATATCTATTAGTTTACTAAATATAGTTAAGCAGAAAACACCTAACACGACTAAAAACTACCTTTAAATAATTAATGTCCATACACAGCAATGCTTCCAAATATTTTTTTTGTGAAGCCCTATATGTGATTTATACAATTTACACACACCACGTAAGACGCAAAAACTAACCAGGAGAGTGGCAATCTTGGTAATCACAGAGTTTGATTATTTTTATATATGTTGTAGGGTAGCAGCCCTTTGGTCTCAGGTTCATTGGATTTTATACAACGTTCCATAGTTCTCGAGAAATGGGGGGTCTTATATTATAACACAACTTAAATACTTACCTTGTAACGAAATGACTGCGTTGGTCAAAACTCAGTTGGTATGGCGTCTGCTCGTTGTTCCGAGGGTCCGGGTTCGATGCCGGAACGCCCTAAGTTTATTTTTCTCATTTTTTTTATAAATATACTTGTAATTATAATTTAATAATCTCAATAAAAAAAAATTTTAACATAGTTAAATTTTAATTTAGCATTTTTGATTTTTAAACCATTATTAAACATTTCTCATCATTTAAAGAGAATTATAAAAATTGGATCTATTATTGACAATTCAAAATCAATAATTCAAAAATCGTTTCAAAATCAGTATATTTACTATCGAATTATAGAATTCTTCTCCCATCGCAATAGAAAACGAAGATACTTCATATGCTTGATTATTTGTTAAAAATCTATTGTTTTGCAATAAAATTTTGCAGTGCTTCAACGCATTTGTGACATCACTTTTCTGATTTTCATAGAATCCCGACACTTCAGATTGATCTTCTTGTGAACTACAGTTTGCATCTTCCATTTTTATTCGATTATAAGCTGTTATAAAATGATACGCACTTGTGCGATAAAGGTTGAAAACAAAAACCACTTAACTGCACCAAATTAAAAAAAAAGAAATAACCAAAGTATGTTGTTGCGCCCTCTAGTTACAATAAAATAAAACATAAATATGTTGTAATTTAATTCTTATGCTAAATTTTAATATAATTATGCTTCTTACTTAAAAAACAGAGTAGTATTATCATCGCATTGGCTTTAAGGCGTTTCGTTAAGGCAATTTATAAATGTTGTTTCTTTACAATCACGAATTGACATAATTGTTGAATATAGTTGCATTGATAAAGCATATATGGAATACATTTTAAAAGTGATTTTTTTAAAAATAAAAAATGCTAAATTAAAATTTAATCCTGTTAACAAATTTTTTTATTGAGATTATTAAATTATAATTACAAATATATTTATATAAAAAAAATGAGAAAAACAAACGTAGCGCGTTCCGGCATCAAATCCGGGCCTTCGGAACAACGAGCAGACGCCATATTAACTGAGATACAACCAATGCAGTTATTTCGTTACAAAGTAAGTATTTAATTTGTATTATAATATTTGACACCCCCCCCCCCATTTCTCGAGAACTAAGGATCGTTGTATAAAATCCATTGAACCTGAGACTAAGGGGCTGCTACCCTACAACATATATAAAGATAATCAAACTCTGTGATTACCAAAACTTCCTTGTAAGTTGAACATAAAAATGCGTGCCACAACTGAAAACGTAAAAACAGCAATTATCGTTCATAGACAGTGCTGTATTTGAAGTCTCAGTGTGCCATTCTGTAAATAAATGATAAACGCCACGCACATTCTATTCTACAGTACGCTATCTTATACTGCGACCTCAGTAATGTATATCAATTTCCTTATGCATGAAGTGCTGTAACATCATTAAAAGTTTAGTTGAGGGAAGAATCAATAGTATTCGAAGAACGAACAACATTTCGCTTCTAATAACGTTAAATTTGGCTAAGCAAATCTAGGATCTCCTTAACCCTTCCCGGCGCAGAGTAAATCTGTTTTTAAAATGATGAAATTATCGACTGACACCAGAATTTACAAAATAATTTATTAGAAATTAAAAAATTGCTTATTTTCCCGAAGTTTATAACAGGAAAAAATTAATTAAATATTCTTGGTGCCGTTTGTCAGTTTTGGAATTAAAATTAGGTGTCCTTTTTTGTGGACACCGCCCGCTAAAGGGTTAAGCAGGTGCAGCACTTCTGCTGACCATAATGTTGTATTGAGTGAAATGTTCTGCGGATGACTCTCGTGTGCTACTGCCATTACATAGAGGTCTAAGTCTGCTGTTTCAAATTTAATTCCCTTTGTAAAGTTATTCTTTTCTGATTTAGATATAAAAAATAATTCAATCTGTCTGTTTTATCAAATCTTGCAATTCAATTTTACATACTTTCTGAGCTACAATTTATTTAATATTTGATACTTTGGGGTATTTCCGGTGACAATGCAATATTCTATAACAAACAAGATTTGAATTTACCTCAGCCAGTCCTCTTGTCCAATAACGGTACGTAAATGTCATAAGGTATGTGATCTCGTAACTGTCACTGATTGCTTCAGATATAAGCTGTTGTTCTTCAGTTGAACCGTGGCATAGTTGGTAAATGCGCCATCTTTCAGTTCAACGCAGGGGATAAATGGACGTGGATGCAATCATCAGAGGACGTTGATCGTTTTTTTTTTTGTTGCCAGGAAGCTGGATTAAAAATCGTATATCCATTTTATTTTATTTTTAAACAAAGTAATAAAAATTCACTCGTAATTTAATTTTTTTTTAAAGGTATTTATCTGAATTAATTGTCCTTCAACATTTTTTTTTCCTTTTCAGTACATTATATTAAAAGCTTGTCTTTAAAACATTTTTTTTTTTTTACTTTTAATTTATTAAGTTCCAATAATTAGACTGAAGAAAATATTGTAATCATGATTTTTATGTGTTTGTGTGTGGGAATGAAAGCAATAACACCAAAACGGTAATTCCGATTGTGCTATTATTTTGCGGATATGTTTTAAATCACTGTCGCAAGTACTGTAACAGATTTTCGTAAAAATTGGACGACGAATTAGGTATTTAATCCATTTTTAAACTATTTTCAAACTGTTTTGCGACACATTCCATAACAAAAAATCACCAAGGAAATGTGACAGAGTATCAGAGATAAATATTATGGCTGTGTAATTAAGCATTAGTAGCTCAGAGGTAACGTCTCCAGTTTCAAAACAGGATGCCTTGCATTCGAATCCAGTTGACTCTATAGGTCTGAAAATTACAAAATTTCCTTTTTAACATTTTCCAATGCAATTTAAAAGTATTTGTGACTTCAGTTTTTCTATACGTCTGTCCCTGCTCTAACTCTCTTAAACTTTCTCGGATTGACGTGTAATTTTTATATGTTATTGACGTTTACTATAGCACAATCGCTACTGAAAATGAAGCTTGTAGCATTTATAATTCACTTACAGGGACAGTCAAAAGTATTCCATTACATTTCGGTCAATGGGTGATTATTTCAAGTGCATTTTGATGATATTGCACTATTTCAAATTTAATTAAATTGATATTAACTTATGAAGTGAAATAAAATATGCTTTCTGAAGAAAATGGAGATGCAAAGCGTCTATTATTCATTAACAGGGTCAAACAAAACAATTCTGTTACATAATGATCTATATGGAAAAATCGTTTGCATTGTATTTTATTGATGTAACACTATTTCAAATATAATAAAATATATATGCATTACTGAGGTGCGCTATAAGTTGGTTGCAGAAAAGTATGATGTGCATTGCATCTATCGTTCGTTTTCAGGGACATACAAAAGAATTCGGACACAGTAATGTAATATGAGCGATGATTGCTGGAAGTCCGTTTTCAAATTTTGTTTGTGTTTTTAAATTTAACTAAATTTTTGCTTAGTACGTGGTGTGTATAAATTCTGTAGATGGTATACAGTGCTACCACAAAGAAATCGTACGTTTTACTGACTATGGAAGTAAATTTATTAAGTGTAATTTTTAATTCTGTAATTCATTTTCCTTCTGAACTATATTTAGTATACTAATAGAAGTTTTTATTATGTAACCAAACTCATATTCCAGGCTACGCAAAGAAGAATGTACATTGCCGTTTATGATTGGTAATTGCTGGAAGTGCGTTCTCAATTGTGTTATGTGTTTATTTCATGAATTAAATTTTAGATTATGTGGTGTGTACAAAAGTCTTTAGATATTACACATAGCTGTACAAAAATATTCGAGTTCATTTCCATCTATTGACGAAAACAGAAAAAAGTAATTTTTTTTAACTGAACTACTTTAGCATGCTATGTAATGCATATGCCAATCTATAGATCATATAGAGGGTTGCACAAACTGATTCGATTAATTTTTTGATTATAGAAGTTAATTGGTAAAACTGGATTTTTAAATGTGTTATATCTTTTCTAAACTGTTTATTTACATATCTTCCTTCACCTTATTTAACGGTGAAGTTTCGTTACAGTTTTCTGGTTGTGTTGTAAAGTATTGCATAATCTGTGCTTGACGTATGATTTTCGTTATTATTATTTTTTTTTTAGCCGTACACCAGTATTTGTAAAGTGGAGTTGCTCCATATTTTTACAATACTACTACACATTTTCTGTCAAGTTGGAATTTTTTAAAAACATATACTCTTTTCCCATATAATGCAATGTATGTCTTTATCATCACTGACCATTTTTTTAAATTTTTGTTCATTTGTTCATATTTTAATTTAACATTATTTTCTTCATTTTATATAATACAGTATAAATGTAATACGCAAACTTTTATCAAACAGAAAATAGTTTTGATATAATGACACAGGATTGACCAAAGGTATATATTTGAAATACATCTTTCAAACAACACCCAGCCGTTTCTTTTCCATTTATTAGAAGAGTCATCAATTTCTATTTTCAACAAAGGAAAATAATTTGTTTAAAATGGTGTTTTTTCATATCTGCATAAAATAGAGCTAATCCTTATAGTCCAGGAGCCAACCGTAGTTTTTAGTTAGCAATTTTACAGCTGTTTTTTATGTATGTAATTGCTCCCCATCAGCTGCTCTAATGGAGTTGGGTGCAGCATCATCAAAATCGTAGTGCCTGCTGCAAAGGGAAAACAAGTTAAACATACAGTATCTCTGTTATGGATGACTACAAACGTAGTCGTGGGTACATCCGTTCATTTGGCTTTAACTATTGGATATTGCTGCCCTCGAGACCACATCCTTCGCGGTAGGATATCTGATGGCAGTTGTTGTGACTGATTAAATAAGATTAATTATATATTTGAAAATCAGCTTCTATGATATCAGTTCAAAAATGTTAGCTATTATTTTTCGAGATCAATTATGTTTAAACGTGCGTGGCAGATGACACGAAATGTCTTTAGATATATCAGATATCCTTCTATATTAAAAAAAGTAATCTGGAACTGAGCCAAAAACGATTTAGAAATGGACCAATCAAATTCTGCGTAGATATTCCGGGTTATTCTCATCGCATTTTTTATAGGGACCTTTTTTGAGGAGCTATTACTTTTTTTTCTAGCCATCCTACGGATTCAAAAATCATACCACCAGACGCAAAATATAACAAGCTTTCAGAAATTCAAAAAATTATCACGGTCGGACAATAAAAACTCAAAAAATCCTTAAAAATCGAGTAAAAAATCTTTTATTGAAAAAGTGATTTTTTTTATATTGTTGCCAAAATTTAAATAAGCGCAAAGGATTATGCTTTATCTCAAATAAAAAATGTATTTGCGCGAGACTATTAAAAACAATAATGAAAGTTTAAAATAATAATTAAATGATCACGTGTTGAAAGCAGGAAATGAAGAAATTACGTCATAAAAATTGTGTTTACACATGAATATTAAAAATAAAAAAGATGAATTAAATGAAAAAGAATTATAACCAGTTAAATGAAAAAGCATTATAACCTGATTACAGAAGATAGTCGCCGTTCGTGATATCATCATCATCTTTTAAAAACAGGATACATTACCAGGTTTTAAGAGGCTGTGAACTCAGAAAGGGGGTTGGTGACCGTAGCGAGCAGGGGGCAGAGCCCCCTAGTCTCTTAAATAATCAATTCAAAAGATTCGTGCATCCTTAAGGAATCTGTTATATTCCACAGTTTATTGTATAAGATTGTCTTATCTGCATACATTTCCAGATGAAATAACCTGCATTTTTTTCTGTTTTCCCAAAAAGCCCCCCACCCCTCCCTGGTTCGATTTTCCCCATTAACGAACTTGACCGAGATTTTATGCCTCTTGATTTTATGTATTTGTGTTTATTTTATACGAAATTTTTTTTTGAGACGGAAAATTTACTAAGCTTGCTTGTCTATTTAAACGTTTATTGTGATGCAATAAACAGTGTTTCTTTATTTTTTCTCCGAATTGATTATGGTTATAGTAAAGCGAAAATTTGTATTTTCTATTTAAAGAAAGAATAACAAAAATATGATGAATAAAATATTTTAAATGAATATTCTAAACTTCCATGAATTTATACGCTTTTATACAATATGCAGACAAAATTCACAATTCAAAAGCACTTATTACATTGAATTCAAACAATGCTATTTAAAAAAAAAAAATCCCTGACGGCTCGACCTACAGGCACAGGAAGATTTCGAAGACGCAGACCGTGGGTGGGGCACCTGTTTGTTGAGAATTGCGGAAGAAATGACCTTTTTGCCATGATGCGGTAGTTGGAACCGTCCACTTCGAAACCTAACTTGTTTACAGGCGGAGCCGGCAGGGATTTTTTTCTTTGTTTTCCTTTTATTTATTTGTTTTTGTTATAAGGGTTGTTCTTATAGAAAACATGTCAATATAAAAGTTTTAGAAAATATTATGAGGATTTATAATAAATTTAAGCGGATTTGATATCTTGTGAATTGACAAAGTTATGAATTTTTTTCTTCTAAATCCCCCCTTTTTCCCCCTTTGGGGCCATTTTTAATGATATCAAAAATCTGTCATACATGAATTTTCGGCCCTCTTCCTAGAAGTAATAATAACTTTAACCGGATTCGATACGTATCATAATTAAGAAATTACGGGTTTTTTTCTGTTTTCCCAAAAAGCCCCCCACCCCTCCCTGGTTCGATTTTGCCCATTAACGAACTTGACCGAGATTTTTTGCCTCTTGATTTTATGTATTAGTTTGGAAGAGATTTGTGCAGAATTATTGAAGTTGTCGTGTCCATAAAAAAGTGACATAGATAGATAGATAGATACGTAAATAGATAGATGAATAGATAGATAAAGTTTTAAACTGGAGGGTGGGTTTGGGTTCTGGGAGTCATGACCGGTGTAGATCTGCAAAAATTTTTCAAAAATTCCAACTTGGTGGAGAAGGTAATAAGTAGTATTTCTTACAAAATCTACCTAAAAACGATTTTATGCATGTCAAGCTCTTGTTTTATTTTAGTTTCTTCTCCTCAGCCCATAACTTGATCATTAAAATCATCAACAAACAATAATTATTAAAATAATTTTAAAAACCAATAGATTTATTATAAATATAAATCTCATGGAGCATAATAATATAATTTTTATAGAAGTGAAATGTGTAATATTTGTTTTTGCTGAGCATAAAGTTGTTCATCTCACTTTATTTGTCACTACTGTCCCGGTATATGAATTTTCCCATATTTCCACCATATAGCAGTTTGCAGTCATTGTCAGTATTTTTTCCAGTAGGGGAGCATATGTTGTTCTTAAAAAGTCGCCATTGCTTACTGTTTGTTCATGAAGAAGATTTTCTGTATTGAAAGGAGAAGGAAAGGGTATCGTTATTAACAATAGCTACTGTCACCATTTTAGTTTAAAAATTGTTATTTATAGATTAACCAATATCTGGCCATTTAATCGCAGGTGTGATAGGTCTTTGAAAATAATGTATACAACATTTCAAAAATTTTGTATTTTAAGTAAAGCAGAAAAATTGCAAAAATTGTCACTGCTGTCTCGGAGACAGTTGTAAGATTTTTTTGTGTTTTGTTTTATAAAAACTGCTGTATCCTAAGTATTTTTTAATAAAGTTTGTACCCATCTGTTAATTATTATTCTTCAATATATCAGGGGTTATTAAACATTCAAATTGAGCATAATATCAGAATTTTAGAAATGAGACAGCTGTGAAGGCA
Organism: Maratus michaelseni; assembly: GCA_963931845.1. Classification (NCBI taxonomy): domain Eukaryota; kingdom Metazoa; phylum Arthropoda; class Arachnida; order Araneae; family Salticidae; genus Maratus; species Maratus michaelseni. The sequence goes on along the minus strand of OZ007598.1, from coordinate 108,574,381 downwards.
AAAATCACACTTATGGGAGAATGGCCATTATATTCCAGACATTAAACAATGCTACTTTAAAAAACGATTTTATACGTGACAGGTATTTCTTTTATTTTTTGCGTATTTCAATACATTACAAATTTTCATTTAACAGTAATAAAGCTCTATAAAAAAAACGAAGCATTTTTTGCTTTAATTTTTTAGAAATGGTTATAAAAGATTTCTTTTAAAAATCCGTCATAGTAATTTTTCGAATCTTGATTAATTTTCCAGTTCCTTTTCCTGTTTTTTATCAATTATATTTATTTCTGTTATCTTTCATTTTCTGCAGTTTCATTTCGTAAATGTTTTTACAGTCTAAGCCTGCGTTATTTCTTTTTTAGAAATAAATCTCTACCAGTATAGAAAATAATTAGTATTTCGTGTCTGCTTAAAATCTCCCAGGCTTAAAATAGCTTGGAAGACATTTTAAATAAATCGTATCGAAGTATAATGGCTCGTAAGGTACGATGCTACGATGATGACTCAAAATATATTTTTACTCATAACATATTCTAAAACATTTTTTCCCATATTATTTGAATTGGAAAACGAATAGAATAATGCGACTAAGTTAAAGACAACACGTTGGCTTAATCACAAGTTATTATTAAACTCGGAGAGAATGAGCGAGCCCGACGCAGTGTAGCTGATATCCTATGAAGGTTAAGGCATCTTCGCCCCTTCGGTATTACTTTTCAAAAGTATTTACAAAATATACATATATCTTTTTACAAAGAACATACGAGCGAAAATCTCATAAGTGTGATTTCTCTGTGCCCACTCCCAGAAAAAGGAATTGATTAAAACAACAAAACATGTTTTGTTGAGTACATTTTGGTTGTTTCAAGCAAAATTTTTAGTTGAAATAAAAAGTTGGTTTTGTTGCATTGACAAAAAATATTGTTAAGACTCTTAGTCTTAAAAAATATTGTTAAGAAATTTTAACAAAATTTCACCAATTTTACTTGAATTAACAAAATCTGTTTTTTTAATTTTACCATAATTTTGTAATTTAAATTTGTAATTCCAGCAAAATTTTGTTGTTTTTACACAAACTAAATTGTTGCGTAGTAGCCATAACTCTTTCACGTAACTTGGTTTATTTGATTTACATAGCTATATAATTAAAGGATTAACATAATTTTTGGATAATTAAAACTTTTTTAATTGGGACGGACCAAGGTAGTTTTAAAAATCCATCTCCCACTTATTACTTCTATTTTTACAAGAAGAAAGTATTGGAGTCATGAAATTTTTCAACTTCTGGATTTCGACAGATTTTAGAAGGACCTGAACACAATTTGACTGTTTTTAGAAAATGACTGTCTATGACTGTGTCTGTCTGTATGTGACAAAAAATTTGTGGGCGCTCTATTTAAAGAACTAATGCTCGGAATTTAATAAAACTTTATATTCAGTTACTTTCTGATATAAATTAGTGCTGATTAGTTTTTGGCGTAAATCGCGCAAGAGGTGGGGCTACTATGTTGTAATTTTTGCGATTGCTGCAATAGATTCGGGATTTCTCAAGAACTAATGCACTGATTTACATCAAACTACAGATTGAGTTAGACTTTGACATAAATAGAAGATGATTACGTTTTGGTATGAATAGCCAAACAGGTAGCGCTGCTATGCTACTTTTTTCACGATTTTCACTATAACTAAATCTCAAGAACTAATGCACGGATTAATTTTTAATTCAATCTAATCAGTGATTTACGCTTGTAATTATTAAATAAGAACCAGTGAATTTTTATCCTGCTTTGTTTCAAGGGTAAACCGACAGAGTGAAAAATGTCCTAAGCCGTGAATCGTACCCGGGTCCACAGAATAGCACTCTGAGGCCCCAGCATACGGCAACACAGTTAATTTTTAATTAATTTTCTGCTGTGAATTACGCCTGTAATCCTTGAATAATAACCAGTGAATTTTTATTCTGCTTTTTACAGGCGCAATTCACTGCTGAAAATGAATTAAAAATTAACTATATGTTGCCGTATGCTAGGCTTTGTATTTTCGTCTCATGTTTGCCGCAGAAATTTGTATGCTCATGCAGGGCCTGTTTACGGAATAGGTCCGAGAAGCCCGTGCTTACCCAAAGAAATACAAAGGTCCCCCAAATTTACTTTTAAAAATAACTTTTTACAAAAAAAAAAAAAAAAAAAATCAGTCAGGGTAAAAAAATGCTTTTTTTTCCTTACGAAATGTTTATCTAAGATGCTCGCTCTTTTTAAATTGTTGTTTACTCGAAATTTTGATGGTAAAATTTCAAATTGTTGCAGCGTACCAAAAATGGACTTAGTAAATAACAAAGCAATTGGTAGAGGGGGGCCCCAGAGTAACGTCGGGCTTCCCCTACTTTTATGACTTAAGCGGACCCTGTGCTCAGGATGAATTTCCATCTTGTGCTACGTTGCAGCCGGTCCGACATATATAAGAGTGGGAAATTTCGAGTTTAAATTTCATTCCTTGTAGCTCAGTGGTAGAGCTTCAGGTCGTTATTCTGAGGACCCGGGTTCTATTCCCAGCTTGGGACATTGTTCAATCTGTCGGTTTACGCTTGAAAAAAAGCAAGATAAAAATTCACTTGCTGTTATTGAAGGATTACAGGCGTAATTCACTGCAGGAAATGAATTAAAAATTACCTAAAAAAATAATTAAGTTTACATTGGTTCTAATACAAAAAATAATTTTAAGGTAATATTATGATTGTTTCTGTGTCAAAAACCGTTGTTGTTAAAACAAAGAAAATTCTTAAAATTACACAAAACAATTGTTCTTTAAACAAGAGTTTCTGTTGCCGAAACTGAAAAGAACTCTTAAAGTAAAAGATATTTATTTTGAGAAAACTTCCAACAAAAGAATTTTGTTAATTCAATTAAAATTGAACAATTTTTACTTGAATTAAAAAAAATATTTTTGCTGTATTTTGTTGGAATTGCAAAAAAAAATCAACAATATTTTTTTTGTTGATTCAAACAAAATTTCCATTGACCCATATTTAAACGGAAAGTTTTGTTGGGCCAACCAAATTTTTGTTGATGCAACAAAACTTTTCTCTGGGTGCAGTATGCCTCTCGGTATTTCCTTGCAATATAAATTCTCATTTAACCCTTTCCGGCACAGTGGTCCCACTCCGGGCACACCTAATTATAATTCCAAACTTGCATTCGGCACCAAGAATATTTTAATAAAATTTTACCTCTATAGTGAAAGCTTAAAATAAGAAGTTATTATTTTCAAAAAATGTCGTTTGTAAATTCCGGTGTCAGTCAGTAATTTCGCCTTTTTCGAACAGTCTGTGCCGGGAAGGGTTAATGTTGAAACGTTTCTCTGTCTTCGTTCTACAATATATTAAGTTACTTCTACTGAGATTTTTTTTAATGGAATTTAAATATCTCAAATGTCACTAATGTGTCCTGTCTTTTGCCCATAACTTGATCATTAAAAACATCAATAAACAATAGTTATTAAAATATTTTGAAAAACGAATGTTTAATTGGGTTTCTATAATTTTTAAAACTATCGTAATTATGACGCATCTTAGAATATTAACATTCATTTCTCTTGCCTCCATTGTATTCCAAATTATTTCTTAATAAATTATTTTTATGTTTATCTGATTATGTTAATTTTAAGAATTGTGGGGGTTCATTTTGATTCAGTCATTAGAAATATGCGAACCGAGCTTGGTCTGTAATGCATGCTACGTTCCACGACGCAGGCATTTAAGACCGTTATAAAGTTCCTTTTGTACGAATAACTATACGATCATCTCGATGGCTTGTGACACTTACATCAACCCTTACCTTCTTTAATGCTTAGGGCCCAAATTCTGTCCAAAATCTATATATGATACATTATATGGAAAAGATAACGAAACTGTTAGTCAGCTGGCGACTAGTGTGTGTGGGGATAGGTTAACGTGACTCTGTCCCCTACAGCAGAGGTTCCCAAACTATGGTACGCGTACCAGTACTGGTACGCGAAGATCTGTTTACTGGTACGCAAAATTCTGATACGGGTACGTGAAATGAAATACAGCATATTATTATAAAATTGAAAACAGCGTAAGTTTATCACTCAAAGGAAATTTTCGAAATTTTTTGAACGCGATTTAAGGACTGTAAATGCTATTTTCTTTTTTTGTTACTAGATTTTAGAACAACATATCCATGTGGATGTACTTTTTCTTCAATTTTTTATATGAAAAACAAATACAGGAATAAACTAATCATCGAATCTGACTTACGATTAAAACTAACTAATATTGAACCAGACATGAGGAATCTGTACTTAATAGAACAAGCCTACCCATCACATTAACGATACCTGGAAATTACTGCAATAAAACTACTATATATATGAATCAGTAGGCAATATTGTAGCTTTTTTTCAACCAAAGCACTGTATTTTGATATTGTTTGTATTATTAAATTATAATGATGATAGTACTTTTCATTTGAATGTTAATATAAAGCTTTCAATCTAAAGTAACAATTTGGTAACGCAATAGTGCATTTTGAGGTTCAGTAAAACCTGCTAAGACGGAAGCATAAAAGACCGGGGAAATAATCCGTTTTAGACCTGTTCTGTTTTATAGTGTTTTCTATATTAACTTTACGAGTGTGATTCGAACAGCTCTCAGGTTGACAAAGAAAACATAATATTTTTGACAAAATTTTATTTTATTTTTCAACGTAGTTCCCTTGCAAATCAATACATATGAGACACACACTGTTGTGTGCGAATTCTTTAGTGCAGCACTATAATGCTTGTTATCTGGTGGTACGCGGAAGTATGAACTTCGATTTAGTGGTACGTCAGTCTAAAAGTTTGGGAACCCCTGCCCTAGACTATAATATACGGAAGTGAATCTGTTTTTTCTTCCTATAATGACGAGGGAACACAGTTACAAATAAATATCATATCATATCATCAGGTGATAGTAGCAGTAAGAAGCTATCTCGGTGAGCATAAAAAAGTTCTGAAGAGCTAGAACATTGTTCAGGACATTTTGTATTTTCACTAAGATAACTTCTGTTACTATCACCTGATGATGAGAGAGGATGACTAATTGCTCTCGAAACTATAGTTGTTTCTTTAGTCATTAGAATTATAAGAATAACTAATATAATAATAATTAAAATATTATTATTATTATCATTGTTATTATTATTATTATTATTGTTATTATTATTATTATTATTATTATTAACCGCTAAGAATTCACAGAGCAGGCGGCAAGCGCGCGTCCCAGAAGATCCCTTTCACCATTTCAACACTGGACACCAAAATGGCGTCAGACCCCATCACAGAAAATGCCACCGGAAAAATTTAAAAGCTAAATTCAATAAGTTTAAGACATCGACCAGCTGGATTGGGTTGTAACGAGGCTTTAAATACGTCCGACAAGATCATTATAGCTATAAATTAATGCAAATCATTATTTTAATAATAATTATTATTATCATTATTAATAGCAATAATTAATAATAATTAGAATTAAGTCATAGAGAAAAAAGAACATTCACTTCTGTATGTTTTCCATCTCCAGTGGATATATTATAGCTTAGTTACAAATAAATATACAACTACACTGGGTAGAAATCGCTCAAAGATTGATCGTTAAAATGTTTTTTTTTTTTCGAGTCAAAATGAGAGTGCTGCTAAACGTTTTTTAAGAATTAACAAACTGGTGATAATTATTTCTACATGTGTCTTTTTTTGTTTTTGTATTTTTTCGTATTACTTTGTGTCTCAAGAAAAATTACTCCATTTTCACATTCTAAATGGCTTTCTGTAATAACTTCATGTTAGAATATCATGTTAGAATATCATAGAATTTATTTTACGAAAGCTTGTTTAACAAAAAAAATTTTTAACTGTACGTAAAATGTAAGTTACGTTTTTATAAGCAATTCTTAAATTACCTTTAAAGTACCAAGATAATGATGATTAAAGATAGCCTAGAAATATAAACTGACTAAATGTATTTGAATTTGATGCAATATATTACATCATATTAACTTTTAAGTCAGTGGTACTCAAATATTAAAAACAGCCTGATTAAGATGTAATATTCAGTGACAGCTGTGTAATCGTAAGAAGGCATACGCTTTTAGCAGAGGGTGAGAGTATACGCTATAGTTTTATTTAAGAAAAGAGATTATACGAAGATTCTGTAAAATATCCAGAAGGTATACGGCGTATGTCATCCACATCCCTATCCAGTTGTTACTTTTTGCTACTTTATTGGTTATTTTTCTTCACTAAAAAATTAATATTGAGGGAGGGTTTCTCATATTGTTACTATCCATACAATCTGGATGTAGAAGGGCAATTTGTAAGTTAAATATATGTTACTGCTTTGCCACGTTTGAGATTGACCTTTGTTGAGTTTACGCATGATTCATATATGTCACGTGTCGTTACAAGATTTTTGAAACATACCGTTATGATTAAACGAAAATGTGACTTAATGACAAAAATGTGACAATACTTGAAAGATATTCATCTTCAAAGATTTCATTTTCAAAAATAAAATCGTTGAAATTCTTGGACAACGTCAGGAAGCAAAGAGCTTTTTATGTTTCAGCGCATTTTTTTTTAAATTAGCAGGTGTACTCTTTTCAAGAGTCCTGCATCGTGTCGGGTTGGCGCTATAATTTTTCGTTGCGGTTCGGGTTCGGGTCGAGTTGACTTTCATTGTTTCGGATTCGAGTTGGGTTTTGACACTTCAGGGTCGTGTTCGAGTTGACCCGATTTTCCAAAAGAATGTCCACGATATTTTTGCAGATTAAAAATATGTATACAATAAGACCTCCATAATGGACACTTAAGCGACCTTTTACGCTACATGGAAAGAAGCCCTTTTTCTAATAATAAATCTTTTTTTTTTTTTTTTTAAACAAAATGTGCTATGAGCAACAATTTGAGAATGTCAGCTACAAATCTCAGTTGCAGTGTTATAGATTTTTTCCGTTGTTTCTTGCTGATAAAAAAACCAAAGTGCTAGCTCACGAAAAGAATAAATTTCATTGCAGTTAACTCTTTATCTACTAACGCATTGTTATATCTAATGTTTTAATACCGAGTATCTTGGTTTTCAATTAAAATTATGAAAGAGAAAAATTAAATTGAACTGACTGGTCGGCATATAACGAGTATTTTAAAGTTATCGAACAAGAAGTCTGTAGTAATTACACTGTAACTTGTAAACTTTGCCCATATAATAAAGTAGTCGGATGTGTCAATCCCAAACCTTTCTTCTATCTCACACAGGTTTCGCATACACTAAAAAGAATCAGCACGAATTGAACCACCAATTGGAAGAAGGGAATAAATCCAAAAAATAAGAATGGAGATAATTAAAAAAAACTTTATAACTTTTTACTTTCAACTTATAGGCTCATGTGATATCAATGATAATGAAGAAAATATAAATTCTGATTTATTTACTAGAAAAAGCTGGCTGAAATATATAATATTCATTTATATATGTATAGGTAAATGTGTTGGATTTATTCCCTTCTTCCAATTTATCATATACTGTATACAAAATAATTTGAAATAATAAACAATATAATGACAAAAACTATTTATTTATTAGAAAAACGTAAGGACACTCTACTATTCATCTATTTCTTCACTTTCGGATCTTGTAGTTGGCCAGGTCAGAATAATATCGTAAAAATCTCTGAATTCGTCAGGAATACATTGGATTATTTTTTTTATGTCGTTCATTTTTTTCTCATTTATGGGTATTTTAGTAACATATGCCGGAGTTTCTGGTATTTTCGGGTTTGTAAAAGGTTTTTGGAGCAAAAATGTAGCTTTAATGAAACCATCGATAAATTCGAAACATGTCAATTAACCTTTATGATTTGAACTATACTCAAAGCTTCTACATTGCGAAATCTTGAATGTTGTTGCCTTGTCTAATGACTTACAGCTTTTCTTGAAACATCGCTGCCATGAGTTTTTAAAATCAAGTATGTCGTTAGAAGTAATGGGTTTAACTGAAAAACCCCTGTTTTTTGCTGCCAAAATAAGATTATTATATTCATTTGGAACGTAAATTCTGTCCTTTCTCCTAATGAGTCTTTTATCGATCCCGAAATTTCTGTCACATTGTAAAAACGAACGCACAGGAAAGTATTGATATATTTTCTCAAAACGATTCATTGCAACAAGAGTGAAAAAGAATCTTATAAGGGTGTTGTTTTTATTTTGTCCCCCTCAAGCATCGCTAAAAACGTGTAGTTCTTTGACAGAGGGATCCATATTCTGTATGGTTTTCCACAATAAACTGCATACTTCATCCGGGCCCCGTTTAGCTTCACCCTCATGGTACTCTCTCTCTTCTGTTCACTCTCTTCTGTTTAACTTTCTGCTGCTGGGAAGGTGTAGAAATCAGCTGAGTTCGTCTTTAAGTCGTGAACACAAAACACATGCAGCCATAGTTTTCTTAAATAAAACCTCTTAAACCGGGAATGGGCAGATTTTGCATGTAATCAAATACAATGGCTGCTACATCTCGTCTTTCCTGACACAAGGCCAAAATTTCTTTCTGTTTATTATAAAACTTTTTAAAGCACGTTTAAGATGTATCATTTAATCCACAACCGTCACTCCCTTCGCATTCTCATTGAGAGTTGGACTTTTTATTTTTCTAGACTCGTACAGTTGATAGTTGGAAGAAGGGAATAAAGGAAGGATTTGTTTCCTTCTTCCAACTAACTATTTTTATGGCCGCATGAATCTATACGAAGCGAATGGTTTTTGTTCTTTACTTCGAACTTACAATTAAGTGCTACGTCTAAGGTATGTAAAAGTGTAGAAAAATGAATTTGTCAAAAAGAGGCGTTTATTCCCTTCTTCCAATTGGTGGTTCAATTTATATCAAGGTCTAACTGAAACTCAAGTTTTATTAAATTCCGTGTATTATTTCTTGAGAGATGACATTCGCTAAAATCGTGAAAATCCTGCAAAATGCTACATAGCAGCGTCACAAAGACTAAGTTTTATTAAATTCCGAGCATTAGTTCTTGAGATATAGCTATTGTAGAAATCGCGAAAAATGCTGCATAGCAGCGCCACCTGCTGCGTGATTTTTACCAAAAACTAGTCAGCACCAATTTATATCAGAGACTGACTGAATATAAAGTTTTATTAAATTACGAGCATTATTTCTTGAGATAGAGCTATTGCGGAAATCGCGAAAATTGCTGCATAGCAGCGCCAGCTGCTGGACGATTTTTACCAAAAATTAACCAGTACCAATTTATATCAGGGACTAACTGAATCTAAAGCTTAATTAAATTCCGAGCATTAGTTCTCGAGATAGAGCTATTGCGGAAATCGCGAAAAATGCTGCATAGCAGCGCCACCTGCCAGGCGATTTTTACCCAAAACTAATCAGCAGTAACTTATATCACAGACTAACTGAATCTAAAGTTTTATTAAATTCCGAGCATTAGTTCTTGAGATAGAGCGCCCACAAATTTTTTGTCACATACATACAGACAGAGTCACAGTCACAGACAGACATTTTCTAAAAATAGTCAAATCGTGTTCAGGACATTCTAAAACGTATAAATCCGTCGAAAACCGGAAGTCGAAAATTTTCATGAATCCAATACTTTCTTCTTGTAAAGGTAGAAGAAAGTAAAAAATGTCAATTTCAAATTCACCCGCTTCCAACATGAAGCTGCACATAGAGGTGAGTTAGCATTTTCATTATTAATAATATTTACTGGATCGCATCTCCCACCGAATATCTAAAGCCTATAAACATTAAAAGGCATATTTTGAATATTTTCAAAATAAGATTTCTAGTTAAGTAAATATTTTCATCCAATTGTTATTATCGCAAAAATTCATCTTATTATCACGACTTTTGATCACTGTGAAGTATTTGTTCCATGCGTACATAAAAATTAATTGAATGCATATTCGCTTCTTTCAGATTCCAGTAGATAAAAAAAGTTCTTGGGGATGGGGGGGGGGGACAAAGAATACTTAACTTTATTTTTATTAGCCTAGTTATAAATTTTTGCGAAGTTTCTATGATCAATTCTCGATATATTCAATATTAAAAATTGGGTTAATTTTAGAGGTCGTCGATAAAGTGAAATAATTACAAAAACATTTAATACTTTTAATTGGAAAATACCATTAGTATTAAAAAAACCCTTAAAGAAATCAATTAAAAATTTCATCAAATACTAATAATTAACATTGCTATTACATCTATTAACAGTTTTCTGATATTAGTCACTTTTTTGATAAATTATGGTCTCTCAAACTGTAATTCAGCTTTTTTTAAGTATAACTCAAAAATTATTTGGCAGAATATGCTGAAATTTTGTAAAGAAGTTTAGAAACTTCTAGTAATCGACTTCTAAAATATTTATAAGTTATAATTTACAGTTTTTTCGGATATTAATTTCTGATTTTTTATCGTACAGATATGGAAATACAAGAGATTCTAAAACTTTTAGTCCATGTTACATGAAATTTGGTATGCGGACATAAAGTTCAAAATAAATTTAAAATATTGTTTCCCAAGTACAGTGTTGTCATTAAAAGTTGCCATTAATCAAAAAAAATTTTTTAAAAGTCCTGATATTTTAAAAATGAAAAATCTATATATTTGAATATTAATGAGTGTGTGTGAGTTAATTTTTATACAAAAAGATAAAAGTGATATTAGAGATATAATTCTGGACTACTTTTTCATAATTGTATTGAAATACGGATTAATTTTCTCTTCTTTCGGTTTCTGATCGGATTCGGGTATAAATATTTTGGGGTTCGGGTGGGTTTCGAGTTGACTTTAAGCAGAATTTTCAAGTTCGGGTTGGATACACAACCCTAACAGTCTAAATCTAAAAGTAGCGAAAAAGTGACTAATTTTGTAAAAGTAGTTTGTAGTCGCTACTTTTTAATACATGTAGTTGTAGTTGTAGTTAACTACATTTTTGATAAAGTAGTTGTAGTTGTAGTTGTAGTTGTAGTTAACTACATTTTTGATAAAGTAGTTATAGTTGTGGTTGTAGTTAACTACATTTTTGATAAAGTAGTTGTAGTTGTAGTTGTAGTTAACTACATTTTGATAAAGTAGTTATAGTTGTGGTTGTAGTTAACTACATCTACTATATATATAAAACACAAACGGAAATTTCGTTCCGTTCCTTTATAACTCGAGTTCTGCTGAATGGAATTTGATGGAACTTGCACTGTTGGATAGATAATTTTTCAGGGAAGGTTTTAGTATATACCACATAGTTCTACGTATATTAGTTATAGAATTATGATGGAAAGTTCTGTTATTTTGGACGATAAGGTTACCATAGGTCATTTTTTTGGCGACCATTATTGTTGGCGAAAGAATTGTAACGGCTATATCAGAAAATAATGCAAACACATAGAAAAATGAAAGAAAAATTCTGTTATTAATTTTATTTAAAATCTCCCCCCCCCCTCCACGCAAAAAAAAAGAAAAAAAGAAAAGAAAGGAAAAAAACTGTTTTAATGAGGCATAATATTTAATTTAAACCCCAAAGGAATGTTTGTAATGCTTAAAAATATTTGCAATGCATGAGATTGCAATTCAGATTAAGTCAATATTTGACGATTTATCATTTGCGTCAGGTTAACAAACATGCATCTGATAATTTGATTTAATAAAATATGAGTATTTTTTTTCCTTTTTTTCTTTCTGTTAATTTTTTTATATATAACTCCCCTATCATGGGTCTTACAGGAGGAACTAACAGATATAATTGTAAAAATGACTGCATTTATAAGTTACCATGTTATATGTTTATTGACGGTTTTGATTTTACTTTTGTCGCCAAGCAATGTGATTTTAAGCCAAAAATGCATAAGCGTGACATCAGCTTGAGCAGTATTAGCAATAATTGTGTTTTTTCATGTATACAAGATCCTTTTTGGAGTAAATTTTTATATTCAAATGCAAATTATATAAATAGCAGTTATTGTTATGAATATGGGATCAAATATTTAAATTTTAGTGAATGTCTGCCACTCAAACACATATTGTAAAACAATTAAATTTTAGACATTTAAAAATTTACTACGGAAACATGCCGGTTTGTTTTCACCAAACATATTATTTTTATAGCCTCGAACTCAGACCAGCGAATATTGTCTATTCTTTTATTTTTATTTTATTATTTTTTTAATACATCACCAATTTCACTAATAGAAATATTCACTGTTTCAAAAGTTAGGAACCAAAGAATATTCTTAAGGAGATGTGTGCATTTATGTGTTATTACTATCACAAAAGGCTACATTTTTCAATAAAAACTATTTGCTGAAATAAATTTTCGATTCTCTTTTTGATTCGTCATTTATTTTTATTTTTTCTGCATATCTTCCCTTCTTTCAGGAAGGTTTTTAAAATACATTGGACTAATTGTCCGTATTCCGGTCACTTGCCAGTTGGCTTTTTTACTATATTGTTGGATGTGTCGTTTATGTTTGAAGGTTACTCTGGACGACGATTCAGATTACAGAAGATTAGACGACTTTTGAAATTAGCGATTGCTAAATTTATGGGTTTTTTTCATTAGGAAGCAAAGCTTTACCAAAAAAGCAATGCTTCCAATGTACGGTTGGTTGCTTTTATGACGGCCGATTATCTACACGAGGGATATAGACCCTGGGGGGAGTGCCCTCCGTGGGGGTCTTTCTAAGGGATCCTAACCCGTATTTACGGCAAGGTTCGAAGAAAACCACGGAAAACTCCGAACGGTTAGGTCAACGAGCGTGACAGGGGTTTGAACCCTGCACTTCTCGTATGCCAGCTTTGAAAGCAAAACATCTCAGCCACTGTTTTGGCGCTTTCAATGTACAAAAAAACTTTGTAATGTCAATGGTGGCGAATGGAATGAATAATATTTGCCGATTTATCATTTCAGGCTGGATAAGAAAAAACGAGTACCTGAAATTCTGATTAGATAATTTTTCGATCATTATAAAGCCTTTTCCACCTACACACAGCCTTAGCAGCTCAGCATAGTGCGCAATGAATTTATTTCTGCGTGTTATTATGCTCTTTAGAGAAATGCAAAAAAATCTTCGGTTTAAGTATTCACCAAAAATAATATTACTAAACATTTTGCATAACTAACTTTATCATGTTCAGTTTTATTTAAGGTATGGAATTTTGTTAATGAAAGATCTATAACTGAATTAACAGTAATTTGACATTATTTAATGGAACATAGCTTGGCGCATAAATAACTTCGTTTTGTAACTAACTCTGGTACATTAGTAACCATATCGTTTCAAACACTTCTAATGTTTGACGCCAAACTTGAATATCGGCAAGATTATGGAAAATTAGGAAGATTTCATTGGATACAAACTAGAGGTATATTCTTCGACCAGAGTTAATCATTGGGTTTTTTTTTTTAGATTAACGCTTACACGAATGCAACTAACCTAAAAAAATGGAAAGACAGTGAAAATGGCGTCATTTTAATTTTATTCATATTCAGCTTTAAAAATTCACTTTTTTATGTTTCACCATTTTTTTAAATATGAAAGTTAAACACTGTTCTTTATGTGCAAACAATTTATTACAATTTTCACTGTATTTACTTAGCTGGAATCGAAAGATGAAAAACTGTAGTAGACTTGCCAGAACAGGACATATACTGCGAAATATAACGTAACATAGAGTGAGATTGTGCTTACGTTACCAGAATCTCACATGGAGACAAGAAAGAGGGACGGAGTTCAAGAACTTACAGACGAAAATGAATCATCCGAACATTATTTAAGTTCAATGGTCCATCTATGCAATCTTTGTAATGATTTCACTTTTAGTAGTATGTTGACTAGAGAACGTGTTAGTTCCTGTTGTCATAATCTCACAATGGCCTCATTTCCCTACCAAACTCTACTATAATGATCAACTAAATGAGTTGTATTCTTTTAGCCCAAATTTTGTCCAATGTATGATATAATATAACGCAATGTCGTTCACATCGTTTACAGCAATATGGAAGGGAAATCTAGGTGAACGTCCCTATTGCTTTAAAATACATGCTCAAATCCATTGATATAATTCGTTTGATTCAAGGTTTGTTTGAAAATATTTACTAAGGTAGCATCTGTAAGTGAAGATCCACATTCCTTTAAAATACAAAGCCATTTCGTTTGATTTAAGGTACATTTAGAAAAATGGCCCAGCGCAGCGGGCGTAGCAGTTTTTGATAAAGTAGTTGTAGTTGTAGTTTGCTACTAAAAAAAGTAGTTTTTCGACACCTGACTTATTCATATTCAAACTAGTATTAAAAAATGCTCTGAAGAGCACCAAAAAAGGTTAATATGTTTAAGTATGAAAAAGGGTTGGACAAGTGCTTCTAATTGAGCATGAGAAAGGAAAGGGGATCCTTCTTGGCTGCAGCTCACTGTCAATGCCAACTTTTGAAAATATCATATTCGCGCTTTTTCCATATAAAAGAAATTTGCGATAGTGTAGTAAAACTTTCCAACGTGCTTTATATATCAACTGCACTGTTCTGCTGTTGTACTGAGCGTGCGTCTGCAATGCAACTTTGTACAGTGCACTGTGTACTATTATTGCTCTACAGACTATGCTACACTGTACACTCCTACTATACTTTTGAGCCTCGGTGTACATCCGCACTGTTCTTTTGTACTTCCGTATTAAAGGTATATGCGCCTAATGTTCGTTTATAGCTTACATATGCATTGCTGTACTGCATATTGCATTGTGGAGCCACAGCCATTTGCATAATTTCAATCAATGAATGCATTATACTGTAATGCGTGCATATGTGAAATTGTTCCTGTTCAGAATGCTGCAACACTCTGCACTGCAATACAAATCAATTTTCTGCGCAGTTCTACACTGCAGGCATGCTTGGTAGCACTGCATGAGTGTGATACGCTGCAGAAACTAAGGTTTTTGGTACTATGTCGCCTTACATTCATGTCTAATCAAGCTGCGTCTTTACTAACTACGTCTTTAAACTATACATTTTTATCGTAACTGTGAGTGATTTCATTTATATGGAAAAAGCGCGAATATGATTTTTTCTAAAGTTGGCATTGACAGTGAGCTGCAGCCAAGAAGGAACCCCTTTCCTTTCTCATGCTCAATATAAGCACTTGTCCAACACTTTTTCATACTTAAACATATTAACCTTTTTTGGTGCTCTTCAGAGCATTTTTTAATACTAGTCATTTAAATTTTTTGATAAAAACTAAAGTTTTTTTAATTACTTGAAAAGCAAAAAATTTTGCTATTGTCAAAATTTTATTGTTACATTCTTTTTACAACACTCGCCAAATCGTTGACTGTTCATCGCCAAAGTAGCATTTTTTCATGTCTACCTGCTCTCTCAAATGTCAGGGGACCGTCACATCAATAATTAAATGGTGGTTTTCCATAGCTATTACCTCATAAAGAAACTGGATTCTATAGTTGTCTCGGTCGTATCCATGGACTGTTTCTGCTGCACTGAAGTCGCCTGCTACAGCTGAGTTGTTCTTTCAGTGGTATCTTTCCTTACTACTCTTCTTAGTCTTTCTTAAAATCGCTGAATGGGGCAGAATATTAGGTTCTGATAATTATACTAACGATCAGTTCAGTGATGATGCTATAAAAATTGAGTTTTGATTTTGCATCGTTATTTGGTGCATGAGATTAATTTAAGAAAGTTATGCCGCGATATATATTTTTTTATGTATATAACACAATGTTCATTGTTAGGTCACTCTATACAAATTCGTACCAAAAGTTGAATGTACCAACACCACCAAACCATTGTTTCACTTTGTTTAAAGGCAGTTCCTGAAATCAAAATTGGGCTTTACGGGTGCTAGCTGCAATAAATCACCAAACAAAATAATGTTTTTGCCACCAAAACAGTAATCGCGCTTGTTTTTACAACATTCGCCATATCGTTAGCTGATCATCGCTAAAGTACATTCGAAACCATACTGCACTCATCGATAATTACTAAATCCAATGATTTCCATTGTTGCTTAAATAATTTCAAATCGTCAGAATCAAGCTTAAATTATTCTGCTTCATTCGTATGTTGGACGGGCAATTTGAAAAACGTGTGAATTGTACTTCTTCGTTGGTGCTAGTACTACAGCAGCATCATTATTGTGATTACTCATTAAACGAACTTTTTGACTGAGTAATTAAATTAGAAAGCTTTTTCCTCTACCAGCAACTACGCGTACAATCAGATTTATGTGTGGAATAGACGGGTCTTTCTTTTGTTCTTCTATGTGCTTTATAATTGATTAGAATATTTTCCTTTGGTAAGCATTCATTTTTTTTGTTCAATTTATCTTCATTAATAACAATTTCCTGGTGAGTTTCAGTGTTATCAGAATCTGCGGCTATCTTATCAACGTCTTCATTTGGTTCTTCGATATTTTAAAGCTGGTTGTTGCAAATTTTCAGCCAAGTCGATTGCAGCTTGTAATCGTTGTTTTGTTTCGCGACATTCTTCCATCTCTGAAAATTTTTTCACATTGTGCTCAAAGGATTCACGGTAGAGTTTAAATTCTCCCAATAGGTCTTCTTCGTTTCGCCAAGGCTTGAACAACATCAGCAAAGAATGATGATAGTACAACTCAATTCCAGCGTCCGTTTTCGTGTTATGATAGGGCGTTTGCAAAACAACTGGTTTCAAACGTTTTCTGAACCAACTGAGGTTCTTTTTTAATTAGTAATATTCTATAGACTTTGGTTTATTTCGTTCGTATTAGTACCTAGTGGCCAATTCGTATAAACACATGTTTTCCAATTTGTCATGTCGGGTAATAATCATCAATAAAATTCCGACAGTAAATTTCAGTAGATCGTTCATCCTCTTTTGCCAATAAAACCAAATCATGGTGACTTTCAGTTTTCTTCGTCGGTCGTTTTTCATGCTGGTACTTAAGTATTGCACAGCATCCCATGAATAGAAACATTTATGGCCAAGAATTTTGTCTACGGCTTCGTAACTTCCAGTTTCTCGACTAATCAAGTTTTATCTGGCAAAAACGCGTAATCTGGCACCGAGACTTTTGTTTTTGTCAATGGTCTTCCAAATCGCTTCCTTACGATTTTTTTTCCGGTTTGGTTATATAACGCGTAATGTAACGATTTAACACCAAACCGGGTTCTCCAACAAACTGGATGTCAATATTGGCGGCTCACATGAACAAAATCGCGGGATTATAATCATTGATCCAAGTTTGTTTTTCTGATCGTTTCAAACAACATAACTTTGTAACATGGTGTTCACATTTTCGAGATAAAATGCAGTCGTTAACAGAATTTAAAGTTCAATGTTTCACCAAACCATACATGAAAATTATGTGTAATAATATGCAGCCTGATTATGGCGCATTATTCATGACCGTTTAGATGATAATAATGATAGATTTTCTAATATTCCGTAATCGAGTCTACAGACAATGTTAGCCAGAAACAAAAAAATGAGTTACTTTTCGGCTAGCCGGGAGTCAGTGAAATATATATATATGTATGTATATATATGTGTGTATATATATACTTCACTGGCAGCTGGTTAACCAAAAAGTACCAAAAGATATTATCGCAACAATATGGATACAGTGTAAATGTGGATATGATTGAAGATTTTTCACAAGATCGCAACAACCACATCAAACATTTATCGCCAATAAGAGCCCACTAAATCTACCGCCACAGGATTTTTCCCTTTATTGTATAACAATTATTTGTTTTCTTATTTTAAGTATATATTTGTGTTATAATTTTAATAAAATAGTGCTTAAAAGTCTGTAATTTTCAAATGCTTACTTTCAATTCATAATTGTTGTTTTTTTTTTCAAGTGTTTTGATTCACGGGAATTTCATTTTGCGCTTAGTATTACGCTTGGTGACAATGGTTTTTCTATAACGAAAAAGCACCGAAAAATGTTTTACATTCAATAAATAACAAATCAAAATATTTGGCACGGTTTGCATGACAACACGATTTGTAGACAACATGTGCTCGGTCAGGGTTGAAATAATTGGCGCATTAGCAAACATTTTGGCATGGTGTTGGTATAACAGAAAAGTACCAAAATGAAAGATACAGCACCAGCTGTACAGGAACAACTTAATAACGACGATATTGAAAACTATTTGCCGCATATTTTACGCGAATTAGATGAAATTATGAGACACAATTCTTTTACACAAGCATATAAAATTCTTAGTGAGTTTGAACGTGAATAGCAGGAGCATGTTAGGCGATACAATTTTGCAATATATGTATTTCCTCATTGTCGATTGATTCCTCATTGTCATTTGTGTATATGAGTATAATATTTATCAATTATTTCAAATATAATGTGAAAACCACGATTTCTACCCACCGTCCTATAGCGGGCATTTACGCTAGTAAGAAAATAAAAACAAATAAGCATGTTTGACACGTGATTTATTTAATTTGAATGAATTCTGTTGCATACATAATAATAATATTTATTTAAATTTTCGTGCAAACGCGCGCGTTTGCTATGATAATAAAGAAAGAAAAGAAAAACCAATGTTCAACCGGAGCTTTACAACATAAATTCGATTTCCTCAGCGACCCTCAAACATACAAAGATAAAAAAAAAACCTATTCTAAGTTTTACCAAGAGGAAAAAAATAAAACAAAAACGAAGTTAATCCTTCCAGGTAAACGTTAGCTAGACTTTGTAGAACTTTGCGTCTTCATTTTTTCGTTCGAAGTTAAATAAAAAACTACAGTAAGCTACAGTAATTTTTTCAATCCTATCATTTTATTCGTCTTGCCGAGTTCTATCTTTTAAAAAAAAAAATCACTGTCGTATGTCAACTGGTTCGCCAGATATTTCAGAAAAACGTTTGCATTTTCTATTTCTTAAACATATTATGGCAAACGCTACCGCGTTTACTATGATACGTATTTATTTTCATCTGAAACATAGTTCTATTCAAACTTTTTGTGAAAAACCCATCGATCAGACATGCTAAAACCTAAATATGGGCCGGAAGATTTATTCAAGGTTGAACTTGACTCGCAAAAAAAAATTAGAGTCGTCCCGACCCGAAAAAATAAATAGAAGCAATGCGACCCCCCACAGGACTCTATTCAACGATCTCGAGGTGTCCGTTATTCCGAGGTTTCATTATATTCGAATATTAAAGAACATAGATTTGTCCATTTTTCTATATAAAATATAAAATTGGTATTAGAGATATAATTGTACATTACTTTTCATAATAGCGTTAAAATATGATTTATTGTCCTTTCATTGCGTGTGCGGGTTGAAATATGCCGGGTTCGGATCAGGTTGCCGAAAATTATTTTTGCTGGTTCAGGTAGAGGAATTATTTTTGTCGGGTTGCGGGTTGTCTTCAAATGGAATTTGGGTGCAGAACTCTACTCCTTTCTACTATTATCACATATATTCAATCCGTTATAAGCAACAGGATTGTTTCTTGATGATAATAATAAAATCTTTACAGAATAAATAAAATTTTCATTTAAAATTTATTTATATGTTATCTACATATTTTTTCTGGTTGTTATTTTTATGAAAGAGATTTTTATGAAAGAATACTGATTGCGACTTTGAAGATATTTTCCAAAAATATTCTTTTCAATATTATATGTAAACCAGGAAAATATATGTCGGGTGAAAATAATAATTACGTATGCTAAGCAAAAAATTTTCCTATTATATATAATTAAAAAATATTTCAAAATTATTATATGCATGTGATTAAAATATACAAAAATGCTTTTCGTTTACGTTATTTTAATGACTCGTTTTACGGCAATCATACTGAAATGTTTTAAGCTGATAAATTTTAAATCCAGATTTTCTAATGAATGCAACGTTATTTTCTCAAGTAGAACATTTCGCCCTACTGCAATCAGGGCTTATGAATAAGGATATATATATTTTTTTTTAAACATGACATCATTTCCACAAAACAAAAATATTTCGTTTTCATGTATTTGAATATTGTTCATAAAAATAAATCTATATTATAATGTAAGAACACGTCGATGTAAAAACACAGCCTATGGTACCGCCTTCGTTTTTTTCCCCACATATATTCGCTTCTAAATGTACGATAACATTGTACACCATTAAATAGAAAAAAAAAACATTGTACACCATGAAATAGACAAAAAAATGCTTTTAAACAAAATTTGTTTAAAAGCTGCAACTCAATTTACTGTTTTTTTAAGATTTTGAAATTATTTTAAAGCATACTTTTTAAAAAATCTAATTAAACTCTAGACATTTGTTTGCTACACTAATGTAAATAACTTTTGCAGTAACGTATATAAATATGCAAAAGTAAAAATAAAGTGGTAGGACCACAGTAGGACCACAGTAGTAGTGGTAGGACCACAGTAGTGGATTGTGGTGGACCACAATTGGAAATACAGGGTGAGTAAAAAACAAGTAATATGTAAAAATATATATATATCAATTCCCAATTAGGTCAACAAAGAAAACTATTTTGAGAAATTTACATCCTGCTAAATATCTTATATAAGAGGAATTTTTTCCCATGTAAAACTAAAATTAATTAATTTAATTAATTAATTATATATTTGAGTAATTTGATAATTATATATTTTATATATTTGAAAAAACTGTATTAACATCAAGTGTCATCCACTACAAGTTTAAAAAAATGTATTTGAACTTGAGTGGATGAATAAAAAGTATTTTATTAGCGATTGAAAATTTGAACAAGATATATAAATATATATAAGGAGAGTGTGAACTAATAGCAAGAATTGAAAAATGTATACATACAGTGTTTAAAGGGTCATAATTACTACGATCTACCATTACTACCATAATTGTAACTGGTAATTTCTAATTGTGCTTTCTTTTCAAAGTGTAATTAATTGAAAATAATGAGTGGACCAAGTTAACTTTTGAGAAAAAAATATTTTAAAATACTATTGTAGTATGAAAATGTAGCAGAAGTTCAAAAACTTTATCGCAGGCAATTTCAGTCAGATCCACCTATACAACTTACAATTCGTCGGGTTTGAAACGAATGGATGCCAATAGACAACCTTCCGGAACCGCAATTGAGTAATAATGCTCTAGAACAGGGCTTCCCAAACTTTTTGACCGACGTACCACTAAATCGAAGTTCATACTTCCGCGCACCACCAAGTATCAAACGTATTGCAAAAACTATTGGAAAAACTGTGAAAGGGGAGTTTTCCATATTTTGTTCAATTTCAAATCACCATTTTACATAACTTTATTAAAAACATATTTCCATGAAATAGGAAGAAACTTACACAAATGGTACAAAAGAAGAGAAAAAATTCAGTCGACAGACTTAAATAAATAATGAATTATGTTTTAAATAAAACTTCAACACTGAAATAACCAGTACAAAAAAAAAAAAAAAAAAAAAAAAAAAAAAATGCTGTAACTTTTTTTAACTTGTACAAGCTCCTCGTACTTTCTTGGATTCAGACTTTACCTTCTGATAGTAGGATTTAAAAACCATGTTTAAAACAATTTTTCTGCTAATTAAAACTGTTTCATTGATTATTTTTTAAATTAGGTCTTTTTTTTTTTACAAATTATAATTTTTTTCTCATATAAATGTAAAAATTACATGTGTTTACTTCTGGAAAACTGGTTGTATCATAAGCAGCTTGTGCGGATTTCAGATAGTTTACTATAACAAACATTTTTAGTAACAACAACACCAAAAAACTGTTTACAGTCTCTCATTTTTATTCGAAAATGTCCAAAGTGATAAATTTATGCCGTTTTGGATTTTGTAATACTATGCTGGTGTTTCATTTTCCGTACCAGCATTGCACTTGCGCGTACCACTAGCCAGAGCTTTGCGTACCATTACTGGTACACTTACCACAGTTTGAGAACCAAATGAAATGTTTGTTGAAGTTTGTGAATTAATAGCCCATAATTAGCAGTGTATTGAGCAGAACAATAATAATTTTGAACATCTGCGGTAGGAAAGGTAAAATTATACATTTTATATAGATTCTTTTGCAATTTAAATATTAATTATATGCGAATAAAAACTGGAGTTTCAAAACTTGTGTACATTTTTCTGACGCCTCCTGTATATTACTCATGCTGACCGAGAACTCTTTCTTCACATTTCTCACATAATTGAAAAAAGTATTTCCTTTCGTAAAATGGTAAAATAGCTGAACAAACTCATTTGTAAAAAGTCCTTCCGGCCTGTACCGGGAGGAAAAGGTAGCTTTCCTATATCTTCGTTTTAAAATTTTAGCTAATGTTACACGAAAACAGCAAGCTAAAATGCAAAGAAACGTTTACAAAAGATTCGTTAATACTGAATTTGAATAAGAAATTCTCCAAATTATTGAGCAATAGCCAAATTGGCTTCATTTATGAAGACTTATTTTGATCGCCAAATTTGGCGATATTTCGCCAAATGTCGCCCAATTTTGCCAATTTTGTCGCCAATGTCGCCAATTTTGGCGTTAACGGATATGAATATATAGTTTTATGCGTATGATTGGGAAAATTATTACAACAATGAAAGAAAATAATTTGCGAGTAATCGCGTTAATGTGCTGTTTTGTTTCAAAATGTCAGCCACCATAGAATTTCAAACTGCTCTATCTCAGCCATTTTTTAAGATAGAGGTAAACTAAAAAAAGCTCTGGAATCCTTGTATCAAGGCCTAACACGTAATTAAAAAATAAATTTGAATTTTTAAATTTTTTGTATATTTATTTTAGATTTTAAGTTATTTTACATCTTTAAATGGCCGCCATCTTGAAACAAGATGGCGGAAAAAGCTGGCCAACGAACTCGGTCGAGACATTAGTGACAATAATACACACAATTAGTTTCATCAAAATCGATTCATAATTACGGGCGTTATGGTATGACATAGGTCAGATATATAAGGGGGCCTACCCCCTGCGAGCTACGCTCGCCAACCCCCGCTCAGACTTCGAGGCCTCTAAAAACATGACAGCGTGCTTTGTTTTAAAAATATTGGTAAATCTGTAATTGGGTTGCCATGCTTTTAACCTTTTAATGGGGCATTTTTTTTATTATCATGGCCGCATACACAGCTGTTGCGACAACTGACGACTGTTTTCGGGATTGATAAGTAAAATCAATTACACTTTGAAAACCAGCTTGTATAAAATGGTTAGGTTTAAATTGTGGCTATCTCTCGGACTTTTATAACAACGATCTGTATTCTATTCTTCCTTTGCTTTTAAGGATGAGAAAAATTCCATCTGCTTGTGAATAATATTAAGAACCACGGTATTGAAAAGTACTATGTTATAGACATTTTCAGTAACAGGTTTTAATTTTCTCTCTATTTTAGTGCACCATCATGCATATTTTCATGTTATTTTAAATATGTAAATTATTTATTTTAATTAATATGTATATACGAATTTTCTAATAATTATTTATCATACAAAATTAATTAAATATTTTGTGCATGCATGCCTGCATTTATTCGGCATCAATTGATGGGATATTTAAACAAATTTGCTATCCGCGATAATTTTACACCATGTTATGTCACTTGAATATTGTCCATAAGAAAATCGGGTACTTTTCCATTATAGGATCCTTTGCTTTTAGGTTTGGAGTAATTCGACCTTCAAAAAGGGATAGATTCGTTAATATACATAGATTTGTTGCCAAAAGTTATAAAAACAAACCCAATGAACTTTTGGTGTTTTTCTATTATAGGGGTCTTGACGCTTTTTTAAAAAGTTTGGCGGAAAAAACCAAGCAGGATAGAAAACCAAGCAGGATATTTTATTCTCCTTCCGTTCAGTTGGGCAATTATTATTTTATATATTCGTTTCAAATATCCAAATTAGTGATTTTATAAATTCGTTTAATTAAATTTTACAAAAAAATAACAAAATGATATCAATAAATAATAATTACTATTAATTCCATTTCCCCCCTTTCTTTTGCGTTTACATAAATGACGTCATTTGGACGAATTTATTCAAAATATTTTCAGTTTATAAATTAAATTAAATGCTGACAGACGATTGAATCCCGACGATAGAAATGTGATTTTTTTTCAAATTTTCCTGAAAAACATAACTTAATCACAATCTTGTCTTCATTATCGATTGAAATAAAAGATAAATTCAATTTCAATTTGAAATTGACGAATAAAAAGAAATCAATAATCCCTATCGGGATCCTTTTCAATTTTTCCCCCTTTTTTGTCACAAAAAAACTGAGTAATTAGTTGCCATCATTACAGAAATGTCATTAAAATTAGAAAAAAAATTAATATCTCGAAAACTAATTCCAATTTCAAAATTCTATTACCAGTTTTGACATCCGCGGATTTTTATGGACAATTGTTATTAATTTCACAATCAAGCGTTTAATATTTTATTGAAAATAACCCTGAAACATAATCAGTCGTTTAATCAGTCGTTTCATAAAATCGTTTCATAAATTCGTTTCATAAAATCGTTTCACAAATTCGTTTCATTAGGATTTTATATATATAGGGTAGATATATATATATATATATATATATATATATATATATATATATATATATATATATATATATATATATATATATATATATATATGGATATATCTATATATATAAATCAACATTTGGACGGAGAGTGGTTTTGGGGTCTGGGGGTCATGATCGGTGAAAATATATCGAAATTTTCCGGAACTCCTTTCCTCCGAACGGCTGCAATAGGTAAGCTTTATACTTTTTTGTATTGAAAGCTACCTAATAGATAATAAACGAGCTTAGGAGACAGGCTGCTGAATTAATTTGGGCATGTTGTTTTAAAAAAATCGTTATGAAGAAAATTCGTTAAATAGAAATCAACTTAAATTTATGGAATTTGTATGCACATAATATACATAAAATTAACCGTACACATAAAATGGAAATATTTGAAAAAGTCCTTCCGGCCTGGACCGGGAGGAAAAGGTAGCTTTCCTATATATTCGTTTTAAAATTTTAGCTAATGTTACACGAAAACAGCAAGTTAAAATGCAAAGAAACGGTTACAAAAGATTCATTAATACTGAATTTGAATAAGAAATTCGCCAAATTATTGAGCAATAGCCAAATTGGCCTCATTTATAAAGACTTATTTTGGTCGCCAAATTTGGCGATATTTCGCCAAATGTCGCCAATTTTGGCGAGAATTTGGCGCTAACGGATATGAATATATAGTTTTACGCGTATGATTCGGAAAATTATTACAACAATGAAAGAAAATAATTTGCGAGTAATCGCGGTAATGTGCTGTTTTGTTTCAAAATGTCTGCCACCCTAGAATTTCAAACTGCTCTATCTCAGCCATTTTTTATGATAGAGGTAAACCAAAAAATGCTCTGGAATCCTCGTATCAAGGCCTAACACTTAATTAAAAAATAAATTTGAATTTTTAACTTTTTTGTATATTTATTTTAGTTTTAAATTTTTAAGTGGCCGCCATCTTGAAACAAAATGGCGGACCAAGCTGGCCAACGAACTCGGTCGAGACATTGGTGAGCTTAATACACACAATTAGTTTCATAAAAATTGATTTATAAACACGAGCGTTATCGTATGACATAACTCAGATATATATATATATATATATATATATATATATATATATGGATATATCTATATATATAAATCAACATTTGAACGGAGGGTGATTTTGGGGTCTGGGGGTCATGATCGGTGAAAATACATCGAAATTTTCCGGAACTGCTTTCCTCCGAACGGCTGCAATAGGTAGCTTTATACTTTTTTGTATTGAAAGCAACCTAAAATATATTTTAATTCGGGCAGTTAGTTTTTTAAACAATGTAGACATATGAGAAAAATTTTATTAGAATAATGTCTAAAAAAAACACATAATAAAGAGAAGTAAACAAAACCTGACGCGTATCTTTTCTTTTTGGATTAAAATGTGATTAAATGTGCATGTTCTGATTAGATGATTGAAATGTGTTATTTCCATACATTCCACTGAAATAAATTCATATATTCATAGGAACTGCAACCTATCCGTTTAAATGCTGTACACGCACGAAAATGGAATAAACTTCATTATATAGAATATGTTTTTCGTAATATGGAAGTTAATTTACATGTTAATGGTGTTCAAAGTCAAGGTTCTGCAGAAAATTTTGTTAAGGAGAAAACTTCGCTAAATAGGGACTTCGTTAAAGGGAAGTTCTACTGTATTTTGTATGAAAAGGAAAATCTACTTTCATTAACAAGCGGTATAAATAAATTCTATATTAGATTTTCTTTAATGAAACTTGAAACTACCATCGGATCATAAATGCTTAATGCATGATTGATATCTTTCATATAATAATTTGTTTTGATGTAGTTGGTGGTCAGTCTAAACAAGTTGGAAATTGTACGTTAAACGTGACAAATGAGGAGCCTTCGTTTCGTGCTATAACTAGTTTTACAATGTAAAAAATCATCGTTATTATTTCAGTGAAATTAATTATATCATCTGCTATGAACGAAATGACGATGTCTTTTTTTTAGGGTTTCGTTCATCTCAGGAAACCCTATTACTCCCGCTCCGTTGTCTGTCCGTCACAGAGCCATTCTCAAAAACTATGTAACTTACAGAGTTGAAATTTTGTGTACAAATCTGAATACCAGCTATGAAGAGCTCAAAATATTAAAATTTGAAAAATTCGTATTATTTTAATAAATAGAGATAAAAAAACAAAATTCTAACAGCCTTTTCCTATTAAATTTAAACATTTTTCGTTATAGCAGATGCTAAAAATTAAAAATCCACGTTGAAATTCTTTCTACAATATTGTATTTATATATATATATATATATATATATATATATATAACGATTTAAATTGCTGTAGTAACTGATATTTTTAATTTAAAATATTTGTTTTTAATATAAAAGTTATTTTTAATTAATTATAATATATAAATTAATAACACTGACCTTTATTTATAAATAGATTTCCATAAAAAATAACACAAACAATGTTTATGGAGCAAAAATATTTATTAACACTATAAAATTTAATTAATAGATCAAAAACTATGAGTAAGTTTTAAAAAGATTAATGCAAAATACCAAAGTAATGGATTAAATTAAAATTACAGGTAGCAACTGATAATACATGCATCAAATGGTAGCGCCTAGGTGGAGCTACTATCTGGGACATGCTGATTTCCATTTTTGAGACAAATACGACTGGCACTTAGTTATTACGGAGGTAGTGGTTTATACAGCTCCTTATATGATCTATAGATTTGCATGTATACTACATACCGTGCTAAAATGGTTTAGTTAGGAAGCGCTTAGTACCGTTGAAAATTAGCAATTTCCATCAATAAGCGGAAATGCTCTGGAGATGTTTTTTTCGGCCCTGTATATGATCTATAGAATTTATACACACAAAGTAATATGCAAATAATGAGTTAAATTGAAGAAAACGTAACAGCTCATAGACAGTACTGTAACCGAATTATTTTACGTGTGCTTGTAAATGAACGATAAATGCTATGTGTACCGGTAAAGAGCTAAACTTTGTTTTTAGAAATCGCATGAAAGACGAATCGAAACGTTAAATGTAATTTTTCAATGTTTAATTTAAATTTACTATATGTATATTTTCTTATGAAAATGAATCAAGTAGAATTTGAATTAAAATGTGTTGTAATCACTGTGTAAACTGTAATTTTATATTTTTGTTTGTGTTTTATAAAAACAGATATCATTAAATCAAAACGAAAATAATAAAGTAATAACAGAAGCGCTAATAATAATAACTCTAAAATCTTCAATTTTTACTCTAAAATGCATCCCACATACTTTACTAACGGAAACAGAAAGCAGAAATGACCATTCTTTGATTAAATAATAAAACGAAATAAAAAGAAAAGCGCCCAGTTAAACTGATGGCATTGAGCTCACAGGCTATTCCACTAATTGTATATTATATTCACAATTATATAATTCTGCAGAAAATATCCATTTAGCGAAGTTAAGGGGGGATTAGCAACCCCCCCGTTAACCCCCCGCCTTTATATTTAACCAATGAACCTCCAAATCTAATCTGGGAAGCGCCATCTCAGGATAAACCTGTATATCAAATTGGAAGCAAATCGGTTAATTCTGCATGAAAAACCCATTTAGCTAAATTAAGAGGGGATTAGCTCCCCCATTTCCAGCCTTCACCAATGAAAACCCAAAACTAATCAGGGAAGCGCCTTATCACAATGAACTTAATACAAAATTTGAAGCTAATCGGATAAGTCTGCATGAAAAACTCATTTATCTAAATTAAGGGGAAGGAGGGATAAGCCTCCCGTTCCTCCCCTTTATACTTAACCAACGTACCGGAAAAATTAATCAAAGAAGTGCGTTATCAGAATGAACCTATATACAAAATTTGAAGCAAATCGAATATTTATATCAAGAGTTATTGCGTTACGTACATACATGCATACGTAGATACACACATACGTACATACATACATATGTACTTACAGAACCTGTGGGCATATTAGCTCTCAGGTTTTGATAGCCTGTGAGCTGAAAAGCATCAGAGTATCCTACAGCCATTATATTATGTCCAATAAAGCTTACATAAACCAAAAATATTGCTAAATTCACAATAACGCATTAAAACTTTATTAAAACAGAATTACATTACATGTCATTAAATATATCATAAAATATTCCATTCTTATACTATGTTTCTGTACATATTTTGATCGATCTATCCCAAAATATATGTTTAAATTGTACCTCATTTATCATGCCTTTTTAAAAACTTTCGTTAGACTAAGTTCCACTCTAGGTTTTATAGTATTATCTTTCCCTATTACAAATCCCTGCATGCATAGAATTGCTACAATAATGTGTTCCTATGAAGCCTATTTCAATCTTAAAATAGCCCAAGGGGTACATATAACTTATAGAGAGATAATAATCATAAATATTTTCGACACAAAATATCAAATAATTTTTATTTTCATCACGATACTTTAAAACTAAACGTGTTACTTTTTCGGAACTACTTGCAATTCCTACTTGGAAGAGCTCAAATTTGTATTTAAGACTTTTCTAAAAAGAAGAAAGGAAACATAAGAAAACTTGTTTCCAATGTTATAAATGTAGATTTATTACATCTTTTTTTTTCTGAAATAGATGCAACTGGAATTTTATGGAAAAAGCATTTTAAATGCGAGGAACTTCTATTCATTTCATTCTTTTTGATATTTTATCATCACAGATATCCCAAAAATCAAAACAAAAGCAGAAAAGTGATAATGGAAAAGAGTGAATAGCAATTTAAAACTCAAGTAACAATTATCTAACAAATTTAAATTGAAAATGGAGACAATCATTTCTCGATTAAATAATAAAAATAAAATAGCGCCACACTGTCGTACAGTCCAGCATATATTACACATAAAATAAAAATATTGCTGAATTTAGAATTATATATTAAAAAATCTTTAAAATACCTTTACGTTTCATAAAATATTTCATAGAAAATTTCATTTACTATGCTATTTTTCGTTTAACTTATTTTAATACTTTCATTCTGATTTTATGCGGCTTAAATTATAACCTCAACTTCTTTCATTTTTATTTTTCAAATATTTATTATATCAAGTCCCACTCTTCTCTGGGCTTTATGTTGTTACATTTCCTAATATAAATCCTTTTGTGAATTGAATCCCACCAATAATTTATTCATGTAAAGGCTATTTCAATCTTAAAATAACCACAGGGCATTTTCATATAAATTGGAGGAAGAAAATAATAAAAAAAAATTAACCGTCATAAAATCTCAAATTATTCTTTTTCAGCTTTCATTTATAAATCTAGCCATGTCATTTTGTGTGAGCATACTGGTAATCGATTTTTTGCAACTTTAAAAGGTATCCGATCCCGTAATGAATGATTTGTGTTATTTAGGTACTACTTTAAACCTGAATTATTTTTAGAATTAGAATTGAACTACTTTTCAACAAGTTTCTAATATTTCCTTTCCATTTTCCTTTAATGTATTCGAAATGTGCGATTAAAAATGTAACAATGTAAAGTTTGAAAGTCATGAAAAGATTTTCCTTTAAATTATATTTGAATCCATTTAAAAAACAATGGATCTAGTTAATCCATATTTATTGGGTTGTTCGGAAAATTCGTGTCGTTTGGGAAAATTAATTCGTACCAAAACATTCTTCCCGTTAATTATTAGACATTAGCTGTACCGGAAAATTGTATCATTTAATTATTAGCCATCAATTCCGATAGCTAATGTCTAATAAATAACGGGAAGAATTTTCCGGTACGAATTAATTTTCCCAAAACGGCACGAATTTTCTGAACAACCCAATAAATATGGATTAACTAGATCCATTGTTTTTTAAATGGATTCAAATATAATTTAAAGGAAAATCTTTTCATGACATTCAAACTTTACATTGTTGCATTTTTAATCGCACATTTCGAATACATTAAAGGAAAATGGAAAGGAAATATTAGAAACGTGTTGAAAAGTAGTTCAATTCTATTTCTAAAAATAATTCAGGTTTAAAGTACTTAAATAACACAAATCATTCATTAGGGGATCGGATACCTTTTTAAGTTTCAAAAAATCGATTTTTTATTGAATAGCTTATATTAAAATGTCTCTTACTAGGAAAATTCGTTAAAGAAACGCCATGCAAAAAATTGCTTTAAAAGAGAAGTTTTGACCAAATCAATTTTAGCTCTTTTTAACACTTTCCAACATAGTTGAAAAGTGTTTATAAATTCGGCTTGTCTGACCGTCTGTTTGTTTGGCCGTCTGGCCGTGATCTAACTAGCGGAAATATAGTCGGATTGCCGGTGCATTTTCAATTGTGATATGCGTTTTTAAATTGAACTAATTTTTTCCTATTACTTTGTGTGTTCAAATTATAATGATCAGTTACAGGGCTGCACAAAAGAAATCGAGTACATTTCCGTTTATTGACGGAAATTGACGATCGAGAAATTTCATCTGTGTATGCGTTTCCTAATTAAGTTAAATTTTAGCATACTTTGTAATCATGAGAGACGGTAGTTTCTCGAGTGACGCAGCGAAAAACTCAAAACCGTAAGCCCAAAACCGAAGATTCCGTCACTCTCATATATACAGCTAGCAGGACATCAAAGGAAAATCGAAACGCCGACATGTAATATCTCAGTAAATATGAGGCATACCGTTTAGATTTTTTCACATTAGTCTTATATCTATGGCCTAACTCTATCCTGAAATTTATAGATTTCTACATGCAGTAGATTTTGAGATCTGGAAACCAATTTTTAAGCGAAAATGGGAAATGTAATGGTTGTAATGGGCACATAGTTGTTATCTCGAAAATGGATCGAACGATTTTTTTAAAATTAATATATTATATTAATCAGTTTTAG
The DNA here is from genome assembly GCA_963931845.1 of Maratus michaelseni. Lineage (NCBI taxonomy): Eukaryota > Metazoa > Arthropoda > Arachnida > Araneae > Salticidae > Maratus > Maratus michaelseni. The sequence continues at coordinate 108,542,841 of OZ007598.1, read as the reverse complement.
ATGAAGCGAATAAGATATTGCGTTAACGTAGGAAAACTCTTGTTTTCAATATAATTCATTTTTAAAATCGGACTATTTTCTTACGCGTTTTCTCATAGGAATACATGGAGCCGAATCACCTCTTTTGACTGCTCAAACATAAGGTTAAAAATTGGTTCTCAGTATACAGTTAAGCTCGGAATAAATTTTAGCATGTAGCTGATGAATTATTTTGACTCATTTTTTTATACGAAAATATATTTTTAATTCGTAATATATATTGTATTAAATTAAATTGTCGCTTATATATTTTTCTTTTTTGTTCAAAATACATTTCGCATTTTATATATCTGTATTTCGTTGTAAAACTACTTAGATTCATTTTTTAAATAGGGGAAATATTTTTTAATTATATGCATTCAATTTTACTGTTATTTATAACAAGGTTTTAATTTTTTAAGGCTAATATATTTCTCGTTGGTTGGATAATATATTTCCCGTTCCTAAACGGAAGTCTGTCTGACAACCAACCAACTGTTCTTTGGGCTTGTTTATGTTTTCATATATTCATACGCGTGCCGTGCATTCCCAGTACGTTGAATTGACACAGACTAACTTTTAAAAGATTTCATTCATGAAATCAACAGAAAAAATAACTCCAGTTCAACATGAATTGCATAAGATCATCAGTAAGTAGCATACATTTAAAAGAAATAGTCTAATCTATATGTAATCTGCATAAAACATTTTGTAAACAAAATAGGAAAAACATTACTATGTCTATGTAGTTTTAACCATTGTAATATGAAAAAGAAGCAAAAATAGTTAATAATGTCTGATTTTAAAACTTTTTTGTCTGTTTATTTATTTATTTTTAAAAGAATTTTATTTGTATTATACATTAAGTGAAATTAGCAGCCAGATGAGTCTTAAAATAAAAATACTAAGGTGACCGTTTTCGCTTTCGAAGTTTGTATTTGATTATTGATAAATGAAAAAAAAAAGAATGTAATATCGCAGAATGTCTTAAATGTATTTTAAAATTAGTTTAATGTGAAAGCATGAAGTTAAAATAAATAGCTATGAATATTATTTTAAAATTATAATAAATAATAATAGTTACTTTTATTTAACTTCATCTAGATTGATATTTATATTTAAATGAAGAAAATCTTGACTCACTGGCTCATTCTGCTGTCACATATTAGATTATAATCTATAAATCTAACGTCATATGAATTTTTCATACCATAAAAAAGGGGGGGGGGAACATAATGACTATTATTAAACATATTTCTATGACTGATAGAACTTTAATGGCATTTATTTTCCTCTCAAATTTGTTTGAATAAATTGAAAAGGGAGTGACTAAATTTAGTCTAAATATTTTTTAATTTAACATATTTTTCGCAATATATATATATATATAATTAATTAAAAATGTGATTCTTTTTGTATTACAATAATTAAAAACTAAACATACCTAAAAAAATTAAGATCATGGAGCACTGAAAAGCATTTATAAAATTTGCTCTTGAATAGAATTAGCTTTCCTATTTTGTTTGCAAGTCTCGATAGATTTAAAACAGACTTCGGGTTTTTCATTTCTTTACAAAAAATTATCCTACTCACTGATGGTCTCGAGTAATACATTTCATATAATTTAAAAGGGGTGGGTGTAAACAATAAAAACTACAATTTCAAGGTGTTAATCCAGTGTATCAAAAATAAAGTTTTTAACAACTTACATTTTATACAGAATACCAAAAAACGATTTTCTTACTTAACCTTAAAACTTCAAAAAGCGATGTTTGTTGTAAATTAAGGAGGACGACATAGCTGTGGCTAGAAGTGAATAATAAGGGGGGGGGGCCTCATACTTTTTCTCTCTCTGACACATGCATGCACAAACACACACACACAGATATATATGATCAAAGTATTATACAGAAAGATAAATTAGTGAATACAGTAGACTCTCTCAAATCCACAATTTTCTAAAATCTGCACATTGTTTCAGATGTAAACAGTGAAACTTACAGTTAAGATATAGGAAGGAAATTTAAGCTTTTTTATTTTTATATCATTCTGTACTGATTTTATTATCTAATTCTGGTTAATATCATGTAACTCTTACTTTTTCATAAAGGAAGTATAAATTTATCTCTGAAATTTTTCAAGATAACACTGATATTAGTGGTGATTGATCTTTTTATCAAATACATTTATGTATTAATCAAGCATTTTTGTTTATTAAATCTGGTCAAACATCAAATAAAATTTTGTAATTTTATGGTTTTGATGTAAATTACTAGTGTACCTTTATGTGGCGAGTTTCAGTGAATAATTCAAGAAAAATTTATCTCATCATTATTACGCATATTTAATCATGTATTATTAATTAATTATGTAACCTTTACATTATTTCCCATAGTTATTTTAATATTTTACTTTATTGTAAGCATTCATGATAATTTTGAGTGCATTATTACATTCAAATTACTGTTTAAAAAATGTAAACAAAACAGTGACCAGAAATCCGCAAAATTCTAAAATCCGCATAACCTCTGGTCCCAAGCTGTGCGGATTTGAGAGAGTCTACTGTTTTCGTATTGTTGGCACTATGTTTCTTATTAAACTGTTTATAATAACTATTTATACTAAGAAAAGAAAAGGCCGCAGAATTTTCCAGTGTATAACTGGCGCAAAATTATACTTGTGAAATAAGTGATGATGTCAACAAGTAAATGAAAACCTTACAGGGTTAAATCATAGAACAAGCGAGACAGTTGGTGGGGTCAAATTTGGCGAAGCGATAAATTAATTTTTCTTGCTATTGGTTTGTTTACAAAATTCTCTGTGTTTTATAGTAAAACACAGGGTATTTTTCCTGTGTAGTAGTATTTCTAGTGTACTAGTGCATAATTATACTTGTGAAATAAGTGATGATGTCAACAAGTAAATGAAAATCTTACAGGGTTAAATCATTGAACAAGCGAGATAGTTGGTGGCGTCAAATTTGGCGAAGCGATAAATGAATTTTTCTTGCTACAAGTTTGTTTACAAAATTCCTTGTGTTTTTTGCATGCACATTCATATTGCTGGCACAATGTTTCTTATTAAACTGTTTATAATAACTTTATTTATAGTAAGAAAAGAAAAGGCCGCATAATAAAAATATCCAGTGTATAACTAGAGCATAATTATGCTTGTGAAATAAGTGATGATGTTGTGGCGGGTTAGCTGTATCCTGAACTGTTTATCCTAACCACCCTGAACTGTTTCATGGATTTTTAGCTTTATTATTTTTTTAACCAAAATAATTATTCTTTAATATTAATTAATTTTAAATGGTAATTATTTTAAACTACTGTTTTTAATTTATATTGTCAAAATAATATAACATGTAATTTTATTAAACATTAAATTAAATTGCATCTATTAATTAATTTTGTAGTTGTCAAATGCAATAATGTAGATGCATTTGACGGGTAACGACTGCCAATTTTGAACAATACAAATAGTATAACAATGAATCGACACATACATGTGTTAGTAATCGCTGCTTTAATGAATTTCATTTATTTTATACGTCGCTATATAAAAAAGTTTCTGTATCCAGTTATGTTTTTTTGTTGTTGTTTTCAAGAGGATGATCCATGTGCATACATATGTTAATGATAGCTCATAGCTGCTGTAACAAGTTTCATATATTTTTGAGGTTGCTGTATTCTGTGATTTTTTTAATTAATTAATTTTTTTTTTATTATGGGCGAGAAACATTTGTACATGTATCAGTGACTGAGGTTTTAATGAATTAAGCACTCGGCGATAAAACTGGCGATTAAAAATGTGGAAAAAACCGGCCTAATGCAGGATTTTCAGATTTTCTTTTTTCCCTTCGCGTTTTTTTCCTTGTCCGTTTGACAAAATTCTTGATTTTCTTTCACCCAATCGCTGAAATTAATGATTTGTCCACACCTGATCTATGATATTAATATTTCTGCATTCGATGGATGAAATTTATGATTTTTATGTGCCCGATTGAAGAAATTTGTTTTTTCTGTGCGTGATCGATGAAATTAATAATTTTTATGTTAAATTATGTTACCCGTTTACTGAAATTGGTGATTTTTACGCGTTCACTTGACGAATACGTAATTTTTACGCACCCATTCTACAAAATTCATGATTTTTACGCACCTGATCGACAAAATTCATACTTTGCTGGATTGACGAAATTTTTTTTTATCACCCGATCGACGAAATCCTTCATTTTTGTACACTCATTTGATGAAATTTGTGATTTTATGTGCAACCTTGATAAAATTAATGATTTTTTCATGCCCGATCAACGAATTTTTTTATTTTCATGCGACCGTTTGATGAAATTTGCGATTTTCATGCGCTGATAAATGAAATTCATGATTTTTACCCGCCTGTTCGACGAAATTTATGATCTTTTCTCTCCCTATTGACAAAATTCATATTTTTTCTGTGTACGATCGATGAAATTCATGATTTTTGCACATTGATCAACGAAATTCCTGATTTTTATGCTGCCAAATGATGAAATTTGCAATTTTTTCAGAGACTAATTAGTATCTAATGCAGTTTAATTCATTCGACTCGAAAATTTTTACGCACCTCATCGAAAAATTCATACTTTTTACGTGCCGGATTGACGAAATTTTTTTTTTTATCATCCGATCGACGAAATTCTTAATTCATATGCAGCCTTTTGACGAAATTTGTGAATTTTATGAGCAAATTTGACGAAATGAATGTTTTTTCATGCCCGATGAACCAATTTTTTTTTTTTATTCGAGTGTTTGATGAAATTTGCGTTTTTCATGTGCTCATAAATGAAATTCATGATTTTTACCCGCCTGTTTGACGAAATTTATGATCTTTTCTCCCCCTATCGACAAAATTCATGTTTTTTTTATGCCGATGCCGATCGGTGAAATTCATGATTTTTACGCTGCCAAAAGACGAAATTTTCAATTTTTTCCGAGACTAATTGGTATCTAATGCAGTTATTCATTCGACTCGACATCGACAGGATATATCGATTTTAATTCCTATCTTGTGTTCTATGGGCCCAATCACGACGAGGTATGGCTCATTCGACTCAAAATCGACAGCCTCAAAGATTTCAGCTATGTTTGTATAGAAGACAGTGCGCCCTCTAGTGGTGGAAGATGGAACTAACGGATTTTGTAGCTAACTCGAGTTCTATGGGTCCGATCACAATGCAGTTTAATTCATTCGACTCGACATCAACAGGATATATCGATTTTAGTTCCAAAATTCACCACCAGGGGGTGCTTTCCTATCTCGGGTTCTATGGACCCGATCACGACGAGGTATGGCTCATTCGACTCGAAATCGACAGCCTCAAAGATTTTCAGCTATGTTTGTATAGAAGAGAGTGCGCCCTCTCGTGGTGGAAGATGGACCTAACTAATTTTGTAGCTAACTCGAGTTCTATGGGTCCGATCGCAATGCAGTTTAATTCATTCGACTCGACATCGACAGGATATATCGATTTTAGTTCCAAAATTCACCACCAGGGGGCGCTTTTCTATCTTGGGTTCTATGGGCCCAATCACGACGAGGTATGGCTCATTCGACTCAAAATCGACAGCCTCAAAGATTTCAGCTATGTTTGTATAGAGCAAAGTGCGCCCCCTGGCGGTGGAAGATGGAACTAACAGATTTTGTAGCTAACTCGAGTTCTATGGGTCCCATCACAATGCAGCTTAATTTATTCGACTCGGCATCGACAGGATATATCGATTTTAATTCCAAGTTTCACCACCAGGGGGCGCTTTCCTATCTCCGATTCTATGGACCCGATCACGACGAGGTATGGCTCATTCGACTTGAAATCGACAGCTTCAAAGATTTCAGCTATGTTTGTATAGAACAGAGTGCGCCCTCTAGTGCTGGAAGATGGACCTAACGGATTTTGTAGCTAACTCGAGTTCTATGGGTCCCATCACAATGCAGTTTGATTCATTCGACTCGACATCGACAGGATATATCGATTTTAGTTCCAAGTTTCACCACCAGGGGGCGCTTTCCTATAGGGTTGTATGGGACCGATCACGACGAGGTATGGCTCATTTGACTCGGAATGAACAGCCTGAAAAATTTCAGCTATGTTTGTATAGAAAAGATTGCGCCCTCTGACGGAGGAAGATGGAACAAACGGGTTTTGCCATGCATTTTCATCCTTCTAATTGTGTTATTCTCTCGCTGTATAACTTTAAAGTTGAGTCTTGGACTTTTTTCCTCGGGTCACCACCCTCATATTTTTATTGGTCCTAAGGGTCTTTTTTAGCATTTCTTTAAAATTTTATTCTAATGATTAATTTATACCCTATGCTTAATTTCGACTAATTGACATTTTCATCAATAACCGCAAAAAAGTAATGATATCAGTACAAAAACCCTTAACGGGTTAAAAGTTGTGACGCAGCACTTTCTTTTGGCTCTAAAAATTTTAAATATGGGTCTTAAAAGCAATGATATCAAATTTAAGTGACGCTATGTTAATAATTTTTTTTAATCATAATTTTCTTTTTAGTTTTATTTATATTCACAGGTGTAATTATTATTTTAATATGAAAAAATATATAAAATTTATTCGCTGATGCTTTTTCATTCACATCTCTCATGAATTCAAAGTATGGGTTTTAAAAGAAATGATATCAAAATTTCAGTGACACCTTGACGTGAATTTAATAGGACTGTTTTAAAATTCAATTTAAATTATTTTTGGTTTGTCTTCTAAAGTATATTTACACATACAAACAATACTTTTAATTTTTTAATACACTTTTAAATATATTACTTTCACTGAGCCTATATTATGTATTGAAATGTATCTATTTCAATAAATTGATTTATCTTCTGTGCCACGCTATCCAACATCATAAGTAAAATTTATGTAAATGATTATTTTGCGTCATAGTATCCAAACAAAGGGAAATGTATGCAAATGGATAATATGACGCAAAATAATCATTTACATAAATTTTACTTATGATGTTGGATAGCGTGGCACAGAAGATAAATCAATTTATTGAAATAGATACATTTCAATACATAATATAGGCTCAGTGAAAGTAATATATTTAAAAGTGTATTAAAAAATTAAAAGTATTGTTTGTATGTGTAAATATACTTTAGAAGACAAACCAAAAATAATTTAAATTGAATTTTAAAACAGTCCTATTAAATTCACGTCAAGGTGTCACTCAAATTTTGATATCATTTCTTTTAAAACCCATACTTTGAATTCATGAGAGATGTGAATGAAAAATCATCAGCGAATAAATTTTATATATTTTTTCATATTAAAATAATAATTACACCTGTGAATATAAATAAAACTAAAAAGAAAATTATGATTTAAAAAAAATTATTAACATAGCGTCACTTAAATTTGATATCATTGCTTTTAAGACCCATATTTAAAATTTTTTGAGCCAAAAGAAAGTGCTGCGTCACAACTTTTAACCCGTTAAGGGTTTTTGTACTGATACATATACAAAAAGTCAGATCGAGATTGTGCAGCCCAGATCATATTAAGGCCTGCACAAAATAATTAAGATATTTTTACGATTATAAAAGGTAATTTCTGAAACTGTGTTTTCAAATGTACTGTGCGTTTTCCAAAGTGTTCACTTAGTGATCATCTTTCACCTTATTAAATGGTGAAGTGTCGTTTCATTGTTCTGAATGTGTTGGAAAGTATTTCATAATCTATGGTTAACGCTTGATTTTTCTTTCTTCATTATATACTCAAGAGGTAATTTTTATCTTTAATGTCAATTTTCTCAAAACAGCATTTTGGTCATTGAAAGCAAGATTTATGTAGAATTTCACGAAATCGGGACTAAAAATATGAACACTACACATGCACAAAATGATCTATTATTATGTTCATCAAGTAAGAAATTTAGAAATTAAGGCTGTTTAATTTTTTAATTAAAATTTTGAGGGGGTTAATATTTTTTTTTTCAAAAACTAATTTTTTTATTTTTTCTAGTATAGATCATTTTAAACACATAATACATCTCTACTCAATAAAAAAATCTTTGGCTCACTTTGACAGTTAAACTATATGAAATTTTGCGTACAAGGATTATATAAGGTGACTTCATTTATTATAAAAACATTAAATTTGAAATTAAATCATACAAAACTTTATATGCACCTAGACTAATTTTCCGAACATTAACTGTTATAATAAATCCCTTTTAATACGCGTTTAAAATATCAAATCAAAAGTCAATTAGATGTGGTGTTATTGCATTTTATATTAGGGTCATTTTTACATGTAATTTGTAAGTTTAAAATGTACCTGACCCCTTAATTTAAATTCTTTAAAAAAAGGTAGCGCACGAGTTTTATACAGCCCACCGATTTCTATTACATAAAACAAAAATATTATTTTCAATTATGCTTTGAAAAATGTATATAATGAAGGAATATGTAAGAAATTTTAGGTTCAAACTGCGACAAAAAGTTATTTTATCTTCGGTTTTACAAGCATACTATGAAAATGCAGGAAAACCGTCAGACACACAAAGGGTAAAAAATTCATCAAAATACCGTTTGGTGCCATTTGGCAGTTAGTGGTATGTAAAATATACCATCGCCATTGAAATTGAATATTCCATTGTCTTGATGTTATATTATAAGTAGTATATACATAATATACCATTGCCATATTCTGTTACGATAATGAATGGAATATTTCATAAAGCATTGCATTCTCTTGATGATATGTATTATATTAAGTGGTATTTATAATATTAGCATCACCATATTTCATTATGATAATGAATGGAATATTTCCTAAAATGTTCCATTGTCTTTCTACTTTTTTGTGCTTTTAGTGATAGTTTCACCCCATAATATGCTGTTTAACCCTTTCAGGAACAAAACAATTCTCTCGCCAAAATTTTAAAATGGTTGAATGCAACCAGAATTTACGAACGAATTGATTTCTAAATAAATATTTTTTTTCACGTACATTACAAAAGCAAAATTCCATAATAAAAATTCTGGTAGCAATTTGACAGTTGCGAATTAAAATTTAGCGGTATATGTTATATAGCATCGCCATGTTACATCACGTTAATGAATGGAATATTTAATAATTTTTTTCATTCTTTTGATGGTATATATTATATTGAGTGGTATATATGTTGTTAGCTAATTGAAAAATCCGGCTCTTTGCGAACAGCAAGGCTAATTGGAGAATCATCTCCCTTTTTTCAACCAGCCTGATATTTTTCAGGCGTATTGCAAAGATCCTAAGCAGTTTTAGACTAATTGAAATACGACCATTTATTTCTCCATCAGTCTCTTTTTATTTTTTTTAGGCTTATTGCAAAGAGTCTATGCAGTTTTAGGCTATTTGTAAAATGACCATCTGTTACTCCAAACAGCTAGTTTCACAATCTAGCTGCAGTCTATGCTAGTAGTAACAACAATAAGTCCTAGGTAGTGAATGTTTATGTATAATTTTAGTATAAAAATAGAAGCAGCACTAAACCTCCCCTGATGATTTTTTAGGTGCTTATTAATGGTCAAAAGTACGATTTCCCACCGCAACTCCATAATATTATATTTTTGCCCCCCGTCGGAGTTGCGGAATACCCTTCCAGGGATAAATGTTTAAATTTAACACTATTGATATTACCCCTAAGGTATATATTGTTCAAGAAATGCCGGAAATATGCTTATTTAAAATGAAATATTTCTGTATTTGAGGGGGGAAAAAACCTGACAACAAGAAATGTTCTTACTGTATGTGGATGGAAGAGCCAATATCAGCAGTAAAAGTGTTGTTTTCAGGTCATACCGAGTATGCGATTGATGATAAGTATCTGTATCCAGGGCCTGTTTTATGACAAGAGTGTGAGTCCCCGCTCTCAAAGAGTGCCCAATTTTGTTTCAAACGTAAATTAAACCCATGTAAACGTCGGCAGTTTGTGACAATTGTTGGGAAATGGTTTAGGTTCGGGATGACATAGATGAGAAATAATTGGGAAATGGTAGGTACAGAGTAGAGATGAGACGGGCTCAGCCCGAGCCCGAAAGCCCGACACGGGCTCGGGCTTGATTTTTATATCAGTCTTTGGGCCCGGGCGGGCTCGGGCTCATTCTTTCTGAAACTGACAATTTTATTTATTCTCATATAGTAAAAATAAAAATAACTTTTTTTTCCCCTAAAAAATTACATATTCCATTTTAAGTCATTTAATGCTATTTTGATCAGAATGAATAAAAGGGGAAGCATAAATCTTATTTTTCTTTTCCAGTTTTAGAATGCTACTTTAAAAGAAAATTTGCAATATTGGTAGATTTATGTGTGATATTGACGCGACGACTGGATGATATGGCGCCAATGGAAAAAAGGCGCGAATAATTTCGATTCTCGTTTGTAAAAGTAGGATATTTTTCAATTGGAACGTTTGTTTATTTATTTTCATTAGATGTCTAAAGTGAAGTGAATACTTTCTTTTGTTTGCAGTTAATCAGCATTAGCTTAAGATTTAGAAATTTTTAGTCTTCTATTGTGTGCTAGTCATATAAATGGCTCTTCATACTTCATATGAAATAACGTTAGTGATTCTATTTTTCATCATGAGCTCTGTTCATGTTAAAGCTCTGCTCTGAACATTTACGAAGTCACTCCCATTCGTAAGTCATAATAATTGTCATGTATTGTTATTCCGATAAGAAAGCAATCGAAAAGTGTTCCCATTTTGCCTATAAAAGCATAGGATCTTTCAGATAACGGTGCCAAATTTTTTATTTTAGGTCATTTTCAGGAACACGAAATATTGTTTTAATTAAGGAATCAATTGTAATTTATGAAATACGCCTATTATAGGAAATAGAAAAACGGCATAGGAATAGTAATTTCTGCAAATTTCATGCATTTATTCATAAAGCGCACTTCATTAATGTGTCCATCAGGTTTGCTTGTTGGGTGAGAAAATTATGAGAATCTTTTAAGTAAGTATATTTTTATTTCATACCAAACTTCTCTTTTGAAAAGATTGAATGTAAATTCCCAAAAAATTTAATTACGTGCTGGAGATAAACAGTTATTTTCCTGTAAGAAGTTTTTAAATATGAGATATTACTTTTAAAACATTTTTTTTAATACTATGTAATTTTTTTTCGATATCGGGCTCGGGCTCTGATGACACAAAATGTTTCAGGCTCGGGCGGGACCGGGCTCTGAAAAGAGAGCCCGAACTCATCTCTAGTACAGAGGCCCCTGTAATTTGGCGCATATCTGAGCAATATTCTAAACAGCTAAAGGTTGAACCACAGTCACGCTATTGTTGGGAAAATGGTGCATTGACCAATGGTACGGCAAGGCAGACATATCTTAGTCTGTGCCAGCATGAGAAAGAAATTGCCAATGTTGTCACAACCATTTTGTGCTACTTGGGAAGAACTGTTTAGTTTCATTTCATAAACTTCACTTGCCATAATGATATGGAAATTAATCTTTAGAAAATAACAAACTTTAAAATATCGGTCATAGTGATATTCAAATTACTTTTTATAAACGAAAATACTTTAAAATATTGAAATTTTAGACAATTTTTGCTAAATTCAACTACTTTGCCAAATGTGCAGAATTGGAGAAAAAAAATTAAAAATAGCGGAAATCATCGAAGAAATTAACGCAATAAATGTTTTCCTACTTATGGTACCTACTTGTCACTGTTATTTTTACTAATCCCCGCTATGTAAAATATCTACCATTTTAGTGTCTAAACCAAATACATAAGAAAATAAATTTATTTATGACACATATTTAATCGTACAAAAACATAGTTACAGACACCCTTATAATTTGTCATTAAGTATATACGAATCTGTGTACGCGCCCTGTTAAAAAAAAAATTATAAATACCTACAGTATGCAAATTTAATTACGTTGGGTATTCACGTTGGATTTAACCGTTTATAGCTACATTAATTACTTTTTGTCATTGAATAAAATAATTAAAAATATTTAGAACTTTCAAAAAAAGCGGTAAAACGTTTGAAATGAGTAAGAATCACAGTTTTGGGGGTTTTATAGACCAATTAAAAGAAATCTGATTTAAATTTAGAACATTTTAATAATAATTACATAACTTTAACATTTTTGGAACCATGGCTGAATATATGTATTTTCAAATGGTGCATACAACAATTGCTTTCGTATCAATAATACAGAAAATTAATGTTTTTCTTATTTAGTTAAGGCATTTCTGTGATTAAATAAGTAAAGGCAACTGTTTAAAAAACAATAATGTCAACTGAATAAAATTTGTGTATTGGACTTTGATCCCGTATGGGTTAAAATGGGTCTGAATAAATTGCAATAAAAAGTTTATGACAACGACTGGCATTTTGAACAGTTTCAATTTTCATTCAGGTTTTATTTTAATTTAAAGAAAAGAAAAACTTTCGCAGATTTCATTTTTAGATGAGTTCGTAATTACATAAATCCGTAGCGCATATAGTCATCGTCTGGTCCGTCCGTCTGTCCGCATATAACAGCACAAAAACTACCCAACCGAATGGTTTGAAATTTAATATATATAATCGTTGCAGAATTTTGTCGAGTCATTTCAAATTTTATGAAAATCGGATCAAAACTTAAAAAGATATCAATGAAAGTTTTCTTCATTCTATTAAATCCTATCATACGTAATTAATTCAATGATTGGTAATGATTCTAGGTTGCCATGGTGATTATGTCATATTTAAGATGGATTCATATTATTTACGCATTACTAAATTTAAAAACCGAAATTGTATACAAAAATTCTTTAATTATAGCAATCATATAATCTACCGACAGTTTTTCGGATAGATGTTTCCGGAGAAATAGATATTAAACTGAAAAATACTCTAAATATGGATTTCAAGTTCTGAAATTTTTAAACCTAAGCTTAAGTTTACCATTGGAATTTTTAGTAAATGTCAACAAAAGGTGAAAGGTAAAAGGTTGCCAACCTAAAGTGTACTTATTTCATTATGCAAACTAGTCGTTGGGGGCCACCGTAATACTTACCCATCATAGATATGCATAATGTAAAATATTAAAATAAAAATGTGTAAACTACTTATCAAATGCATTGCAATTCAAATAAAATCGTGGCTTGATGATGTCATAAACTTTAAAGGCTCGATTACTGAATTGCTTGAAAGAGGTTTTTCCTTATAACTCCAAAAATAATAATCCTATTAACTAGCGGTTTATTGCATCTGATTAAGCGTCAAATTTCCAATTAAAATGTATCTTTAAAGTCAAATTTGGATAAAATACAGGGTCATGAAAAATCGAAGAGTGTGGAAAATAGGATTCCAAATATCTCGGCAACTCATTATCCGATCGACTTCATGCTTTATGCAAAATTTATGTTTTTTTATTGTCTTTTATATTCATTTCTTAAAATAAACAATTTCGAAAATTTTTATTTTTATCAGAACGAATATTTCGAGAGTCCGAAAAAAATAGTTCCGGTTAATCGAGGTTATTGAAATGAAATAGGCTTCTTCCCATTATTACATACTAAGTACATACCAAAATGCAAGTCTCTATCTCAATTTTTTCGGGAGACAGAGCGTTTACAGACACACACACAGACGGACGGCAAATTTTTTTTTCTAAAAATATGTTTTTCGGAATCTCCAGTGTCTGAAACGTGTAAATACGTCAAAAAAAAATTTTTCGATTTTCAAAACGATTACAAGACTTACCCTATACTACGTATGATGGGTAAGTAATAAATCATATCATAATAACAGACGATATAATTCATTTCACTGAAATAGTAACGATGATTTTTTTACATTCTCTTGTATTTGATATTTGCTCATAGTATAATTTTAATGTAACAGAATTGTAATTATTTGTTTGTAAAAGTGTACTGAAACTTAATTTCGTAAAATATGTTTAATATCTGTAATATGAAAATCTGCACGCAAAATAAATTTTGTATTCATGCATTTTTGCATAAGAGTGCAACAGCTATTGAACTAAGATCTGGTTATTTTTAAACCTAGTTATAGTACGAAAGTACCTCATTTGCCCTGTTTGACGTACATTTTCCAACTTGTTTTAGTTACACCGAGTTCATTTTTCTCCTTTATTCTGACTTTCTAAAATCTTAATTTTATGTTTTCTCACAGATTTCTTTATAATACTTTTTTTGTGTGTGTGTAAGAAATCTCAGATTTACTTTAGCCTTATCATGCAAACAGATTATAAATAATTCATAACAGAAATGAAAATATAAAAAATGAGGCATTTTTATAATATAAAAAATCCTTACTATAATCTACTTTACTTTGCAAGATTGTATTTTTTTAAATGACATGATATTGGAAAAAAATACTCCCTGTTATTTATACACAGTTGTTTTCGGAAAAACACAAATATTCCTGCAAAACATACAGTGTATCTAATAGTATAATGGCAGCATCATATATCATTCTAGTTTTCGCTGACACGAGTATATGGATAGAAGAAAAAGTATGTACATAATGCGCCTCAGATCTTGAAAGTCAAACCAGATATTCGCAACAAAAAGAAAAAAAAAGTGACGAGAAATATTTTGAGGAAAATTAGTCTAATGTATAACATGTATTACATAACAACAACATTTAAAAAATGTTATTTCAATGAAGTTTTCGAAATTTGCACACTATCTACACTGTAAAAAAAAATTGGTCGATCTACTGAAAAAATTTTAGTTTTTCTCATTGATCCTTACAATTACTAAAAATATTTTTGTATTCTTCCTCAGTTACAAGAAAATGTGTAAGAATTACTAGAAAACAGCTAGCAACGATTCCGGTTTATGATACCGGTTACTAAAAAATTCTGTGGAATACAAATCTACTAAAAATATTTTAGTAAACTACCATTTTTTTTTTTTTTTTTTTATTACAGCGTATGTACGAAACCTTTGTCGAGGAGCATCTTGTAGAATTTTTAATCTTTCTCACCAGTATTTTCAAATAGAAAAAAAATCTTAATTTAATCTCAAAAATTCTGTTTTTAAATAAAGCGACAATTATTATTACAAAATACTGAAATAAAAAATTAAGAGTTATATGTACCCAATACGTAATGTGCACGTGATGCTCGTCGCAAAAAGATTACGTGTTCAAGGTATTTAAAAATATATGTACAAAATTTATAACCTAGTTACGCAGTAAAAAATTACCAGTGTTTCTTATTTTATGAAAATGTACTATAACCACGAACGAAAATATAATATAATCCTCTGAGTTATCCGAAATTCCGAATAGCGTCTTCCATTGTCTTTTGAATACCCAGAAACCATTACATTTCCAAAATTTAAAGAATTATTTTTAAAACAAAGTATTTTTCGCTACTCGTATGTTTCAGAAACGTTTCCGAAAGGTTTTTATAGTGTATTAATTAGTGTCCTCAGCCTGGAATACCTGTTTTTCGAATGTCGTCAATTATCAAGTAAACGTTTTCAGCCGCATAAGTTAATTTATACATGAAAGAGTAAAGAAATAACCTTAATTTTAATGTCATTGTTAATGCTGTTAACTTTGCATGTTTGTCTGTTAAACATATTTTTTTAGCATGAAAATGTTTACTTGAGAATTGATAGCATTCGAAAAACAGGTATTCCCGGCTGAGGACACTAATTAACACTCTATAAAAACCCTTCGGAAACGTTTCTAAAAAATGCGGGCAGCGAAAAATACTTTGTCTTTATCAATAATTCTTTAAATTTTGGAAATTTATTGGTTTCTGGGAATTCAAAAGACTGGGATTTCAAATAACTCAGAAGATTATATTATATTTTCGTTCGTGGTTATAGTATATTTTCATAAAATAAGAAACATTGGTCATTTTTACAGTGTACTGGCATTTAGTTTTTTTTCATTTCAGGATTAACTAATTTGAAATAATGGCTTATAGCAGACTAATCTTTAACCAAAAGAAATTCATTCGAAAGTGTTAAAACGTATACAAAACAAAAGTATACAAAATTTCAGCATTTTATCATAAAAAGTCGCAGAGATACGTTTAAACAAAGTTGGCGAAGGGTTAATCATAACTGCATCATCACAATTATTATTTTTTTTTATGCAATCACTGTTGTATTTCGTAATAATTGTACGACCCCTGAAACGCGATCATCTAGCATGGTTTCCCCCCTTTGCTAACTTATATCCATGCATCGAAAAATTTTTTTAATCAGCATTTATGTACTTTCATCTCTCTGCGACTTTTTATGATAAAATGCTGAAATTTTATACATTACCTTATTAATGTATGGGGCACATTTTACTCACTGAGAAATTTTTCGTACGGAAGACATATAAAAGTTTAAATTTGAATTGATTTCATAAAATTCTGTATCTTTTTAAGTAACTTTGTAATTTAAAATATATGTCTATGATCAATATTTAAGGAAAAAAGCCGAGATCAATGTTTTTGGGACTCCCTGTATAGAGTTTAATGAAGCAAACAATTTTCTTACAAAGAGAAAAAGGCATTGCTGGTTAGATTAACTAAAACTGGTTTTAACCAGCTAATGCCCTTTTATTGCTGTAAAAACTGCCAGTTGTGCGAGATTTTATATATATATATATATATATATATATATATATATTTCTTGATTGCGTCACCTTTTTTTAACAATAATATTTATATAATTTGTTATTTATATAATTTGGTTTATGTAATCTGTTATTAAGTAAGGCTAGCATTACTATCTAAAAAAAGTTGCAGCAATCAAGCAATCTGAATTTTAAAAAATCTCGCCCAATTGGCAACACCGATGGAACCATCTATCTGCCAGGGGCATTGCAGGGTTAAAGTAGTTACATATCAAATAAAAATACGAAATAATTACTTATTTATTTTAATTTTTATAATACTACTAATAATAATAACCTAACTTCTCTACCAATGCAAATAATAGTGAATTGACTCGTATCATCAATTTCGATTGAAAAATTTATATTTTTAATTTATGAACTTCATATATGGAATAACATAAAATTCTAAATGGAATGACAATAAAAAATATATGTAATTCAGATATATAATTTAACATGTATATGAGACTAATTTCAAATTCAGATTTTAATTTATTTTTTAATAAAAATATTCAGAACATAAATGATGAATTATTAATGGCATAAAAAATTAATTATCTACACAGTTGAGGATTATTAATTTTTTCCCCAAAGGTACTTAATTTATCAAAAGGAATGTAAGTTTTGATTAAAAAATTTGTAGCTTAATAAAATTTTGTAAATATATATACATATATATAATGAATACTGAAAAAATATTATTCAGTTATAAAAATAACTGACTTTTCTTGAAAATAAATCACCATTTAAGTTTTTAAATTAAAATGAAAGTGAATATATTTTTTTTAATATTTCGTAGAAAAAGTTAATAAGATACAAAAATCTAAACAGAAAAAACAGAAGGAAACGAAAAGGTGTTTTTTTTTCCAAACTAAAAGATGAAATAAGCAGTTTTTATGATGATAAATAAAAAATATATATTTGCATTTTACGTATAATCATGGATTTAGACCTTTAATCATAAAAAAATGCATTACTTTTCAAAATTATGAAATAGTAAGAATAAAGTTTTTTTTTCCTATTTTTATAGGGTAAAATGAAATTTTTTAAAAGCAGTTAACTTTTTTTTTGTCAAAAGCATATTTTAAATACATTTTAAGCTATAAATTACATTTTTAGTTTATATCTAGAAATCTACTTTGTGTGTTATGGTAATTCGTTTGATAGAATTTTGTAATTACTCTAATATTTGACAGAATAAATATTAAAGTGTATTTTTTTCTAAGTACACTATATTGCAGCTATTTTCAAATATTATTTAAGAATCTACTAAAAATGGGAAACCTGTCAGAAATAGCCATTTAACTATTTTTTGTAAAAAAAAAAAAAAAAAAAAAAAAAAACAGTTAATCGCATTTGATTGCCAACTGTAACTGCTTTTACAAACGCCTGTTTGAATTTTGTGTATATTTCTATTATCCCGACGATCACTTTTCATAGCAAAAAAACTATCGCCAAACTGTAAGATTAAACGCCAAAAATGCAGTCCCATTTACTTGATGTCAGAAGCATTATACGTGTTTGTTATGTCATCAAATGGTTTTTAATTCGACATTTGCGTGTATTTTTCATTATGTTTTACTGACTTATCAGTTATTTCATTAATTCAAATAACAATTGTGTCCTTAAATTCTGATATTTTATTTATTTATTTATTTCGATATTCCAATGGCAAAGTTTTCCCGTTTATTTGGCGTTACAGTTTGGCGATAGTTTTTTGTCATAAAAAGTGGTCGACGGGATGATAGAGAAGTACCGAATTTTATTCTACTGAATGAAAACTTTTTAAACGTTTTAACGCAATTTAATCATTTTTTTAAATTGCTTTAAAAATATCAAGGCTTTGTAAAATATTAATGAAAATATTTCATTCTCATATGTTTAAACATTATGTCATCAGGTCTCCCCAGCATTCCAAAAATGTTCTACTTTGCTACCACATTTGAAAAGAAAAAAAAAATCTTCGTGGTGGATTACTTTAACATCTGCAAAAGAAATCTGCCACATAGATAATACTGAAACAGTGATAGAAAAGGTAAAATAGTTTAAGAAGCTGCAAATCATGTGCTATACAGGGTTTGTCCGAGAAGTAATGTCAGTGATTTTACTGTCAAACGAATACACGTCGCAGCGTGCTCGGAGCGGTGGAGGTCTGTGATGGAAGGAGTTAGTTTACACACGCTTTTTCGCTCAGTCGTCTCCGACCATCCGATGAGTAATGACAAGTATTTATGTGAACCTTGTTTTCATCTCCCATTCAAACCGCGATTTAGTGCTCGTTTGAGCATAGGGTTGCCATCAAGTTTTGTGTAAAACTCTTCAAGTCCGCCGTAGATTGCGTCCGGCTCGACATCGCGGGGGATTGGAAACTTCACTATGACAACATGCCGGTCCACACTGCCTACCTCGTGACCCAACGTGGCCAATTTAAAAGTTCCAAGAGTTCCCCAGCCACCCTAGAGTCCTGACGTGGCTCCCGCCGACTTCTTCTTGTTTCCGTGCTTGAAAACTCTCATGAAAGGACATCATTTCGGGACAGTTGACAAAGTCAAAGAGGATTGCACCAAGTCTCTAAAAGACATTCCGGAAAAGGCCTACATTGACGCCTTCGATCCTTGAAAATCTCGCTGGAAGCGATGTATCTATGCAAAAGGAGACTATTTTGAAACCTTTCATTGTATTGTACCAATGGGAACAATAAATATCTTCTAATCGACTCACTGACATTACTTGTCGGACTTGACGGACAAACCCTGTATATAAAAGATTAAGGATCGCGTATGTAACAGACTAAACAGCGAATTAAAAATTACGAATGTAATGGGCACCACTAAACGCTGTTGTATATCACTCTCGCATTAATTTAAATAGCGAAATCACATACCAACATTTTGGAATATTAAGTATAATGCATTTTTTAAATTTTTAATATATATAGTGGTATACATATAGTGGTAAGACATTGCGCGCATGATATCATGAGAACGTATGCATGGATTATTATGAAATTTGATTTAGACAATAAGCACATATGTATTTTTAAAATGATCTACTTCTACTTTAAAATTATTTCATTAACCAAGAAAAAAATATATTTTTGTAAAATAATTCAAAATTTTACATTTTTTAATGAATAAAATTTGTCATAATCAAGAATCTTATCACTGTAAATACTTAAAAGTAGATCATTTTAAATACAACTATGTGCTTATTATCTAGTATATCAAATTTCATAACAACCCATACATACGTTTTCAAGATATCATGCGCGCAATGACTTACTGAGTAAAAAAAGAGTTATTTTAATTTCAACAATACACAAATTTTGTAAAAGACTAGTCAGTTTCTAATGGTAGTATATTCAAAAGCCCAATATGATTAACCAGTAGTCAAAATTTCATGTTTATACATGAAAAGATTTTTAATGTACAGGGTGTTTCTAAATGAATATCGGGGTTTTAACGCTTGGTAGTATTTATTACAAACAACTTAAAATTATAAGCAATACATAAATTGAAAGAGCAACTCAAGCGGTTTTACCTAGAAACTTACAAGTGTTCAATGTGAACACCTTTTGTCACACAGCACACATGAAGTCGATAGCTCAGTTCTTCCCAAACGTTAATTAGTGTTTGTGGGGTAATTGTTGCAACAGCTGCCTCAATCCTGTTTCTTAGGTTGGGTAGGTTAGAACTCAGTCTTAGGGTAGGTCAGCTGGTAGTGGAGGCACACACACTCGATCCTTTATGAACCCCAACAGGTAGAAATCACATGGCGTCAGATCGGGTGAGCGTAAAGTGACGTTTGGGAAGAACAGAGCTATCGACTTGATGTGTGACGAGGCTAACGCTGAAGACAGGCTACCGCGGTACATTCTGCATATTTTTTTTTACAGACCGCGAGAGTGACGTGAAGCTCTTTTCGTACACCTGCATTGGTGGATTCGAGCATCACGTGATTCCGCCGGTCTGTAAAAAAAGATACGCGTAAAGTACCGCGGTAGCCTTTCTTTTTCGTTAGCCTCGATGTGTGAGATGTGACGAAAGGTGGTCACATTGAACACTTGTAAGCTTGTAGGTAAAACTGTTTGAGTTGCTCTTTCATTTTATGTATTAAGTATAATTTTAAGTTTTATATAACAGATACTACAAAGCGTTAAAACCCCGATATTAATTTAGAAACACTCTGTACATTAATTCAATCTTTGAATATTTTTGTTGATTTTCTTTGTGTTTAAAACGTACAAGGCCTTTTAAGCCGGATATGTTTCAACCGATATCGCATTAGATGAGCACGACTAGCCTTTTATATTAATGATATTAGATACAAATCGTTAAAAAATTATCACTTTAACAGGTGATGTTTTAATTACGGATTAACAGTTATATTTCTTCATTATAAAAAACCATATTAAATAAAAACTATAAAAATTCCAATGAAGTAAATCGATAACATTTCCTATAAAAAATAGTGATCTACCTATGATACCTTTTTAACCTTCTCACCACCGAGAACTGATATATCACTTTACTATGCTGCTGGTTTCACTGCAATATTAGCATTAATTAAATCAATATAATTCTACAAATATAATGTAGTTTTAAAACATTAACTAATGATCAATAGTCTTTATGGTTATAGTCATATACGTAATTAAGTTTTTTATATCATGTTTGAAATATCATGTTTTTCTTAGCATTAAAATATATATATATATCGAGAAAAAAAACCATTACAATTTTGCCCTTTTGCTCGGCGGTCAGAAGGTTAAAATTTAAACATAGAACATAAAGTACTATTTTAAATTTATATTAGTTTTATCAATATTATAAAATACTGAAGTATTTCAAAAAATACAAAATATGACCTAGCTCGCAAACATCTCAAACAAAATATGCACCGAAACACTTATGCTTCTGTTTTTCTAAAGCTTCATCGTAATGCGTCATCATTATGTCTAGAGTAGTTTTCTCATCAAAGTTCCGCTACATATATCAAGATTTTATTCTAGAACATGAGACGATAAGTACTGCCCTGAAGTAATGATGATGATAGATATTATAGTAGTTATCAAACTTATACGCATTATTTTACTAAAGTATCGCTATAGTATTTCTCATACAAGTATATTAATATTTATCTCGAAACTTTTATAATGTGTTTGTGTTTAAAAGATATTTTATAATAAAGTTTTCAGTGTTTCCTAATATTTACAGATTTTTTTTAGTTAATGCTAACATATTTATCTATTGTTTTCTCAAACTGGAATATCAGTTTTTCGAATGCTATCAATTCTCAAGTAAACATTGTCATGTTCAACAAACACATTTTACAAACAAACATGATAAATTAATAGCATTATCATTAACATTAAAATAACTATTCTTTCGTTACTCTTGCATGTATAAATTCAGTTAAGTATCTGAAAATGTGCAATTAAAAATTGATAGCATCCGAAATACCAAACTTTTTGTTTGAGAGAACTTTAAACACTGTGAAAACTACTCGGAAAGGTTTCTGAAAATCATTGGTAGCAAAAAAAACTTTTTTTTTATAAATGTTTCTTTATAGATGAAAGTGTATTGGCTTCTCAGGTTTTTAATTATAAAGAATCTTTTGAGAATCATCTTTGAACTAGGAAGTTGTTATTGTATATTTTCGTTCGTGGTTAAATTATTTTTTCGTAGATCGAGAAACATTTGTATTTTTCACAGTGCAAGCTGTGCGTTAAACGTCGAAAATAACATTTATGATTATTTTTTTTCTATTCTGCTGTGTTGCTGTCTATTATATTGTCTACCTAAAAATTATTTTTAATGATCTATATATATACTATTATATAAAAAGAGAACGCCTGACTGGCTCATCAACGTCCAGCTGAAACGACTAAAGTCATAATCAGGAAATTTGGAGAGTATATCGCTCTTATGACCTATGCAAGAAAAAAAAAAGGCATTTTGAAAATCCCCCACCCCTCAAAGGGACTTAAAGGGGTGTCCAACGTTTTAGGTCATTTCACCATATCTCAGCAGAAGTTAGTTCGGGTAATCCCGAATAAAATTCGGGATAAGAAATGTACTAAAAAAATTAGTTAAACACGTGTTTCAACGATTTTAGAAATTAGCCCACTAAGGGCATTAAACATCGGATATAAACCCGATTAAGAAAGATTAGACGAATAAGACAACTATTGCTGATTTTTTATTAGATATTTTACTCAAGACATTTTTTAAAGGAAATTATTTTATCAATTTTATCATTTTATTTTATAATTTTATTTTTATCATTTATCAAGCTGAGCGATTTAGTAAGACTGCGGCAAAATAATATAATTTTTTCTGATTGTCATTTTGACGGTTTATGGACGCGAATACGTTATCGTGTGCGGCGTATTTTTAGGATATTAAATTTTTCCTTATGTTACCCGAAAGACAAAGGTAAACTCGGGCGAAACCATGTGGTTCTGCTATATTAAAATTAATTTATTAGTTTCAATATGTACATGAACAGAAAAAAATATTTTTCACATTTTTACAAACTTTTATTTAATGTTTAAAATTAGTAAGTATTGCAATTTTGTTTGACTCCCGCTTTTATCCGATTTAGAATTTTTTTTTTATTTACCTGCCCATCCCTACGCTACATTGTAGTCGACACATTGTCCACCTGCGCGAAGCCGGGACGGCCGGTAGTATTAACATAAATTCCTGCCATAGATGCCGTCCTAAACACGTCATGAACAAATGACTAATATTATATTATCAGTTGTATCAAATATCAGTACAAAAACCCTTAACGGGTTAAAAGTTGTGACGCAGCACTTTCTTTTGGCTTTATGAATTTTAAATATGGGTCTTAAAAGCAATGATATCAAATTTAAGTGACGCTATGTTAATAATTATTTTTTTAAATCATAATTTTCTTTTTAGTTTTATTTATATTCACAGGTGCAATTATTATCTTAATATGAAAAAATATATAAAATTTATTCGCTGATGCTTTTTCATTCACATCTCTCATGAATTCAAAATATGGGTTTTAAAAGAAATGATATCAAAATTTGAGTGACACCTTGGCGTTAATTTAATAGGACTCTTTTAAAATTCAATTTAAATTATTTTTGGTTTGTCTTCTAAAGTATATTTACACATACAAACAATACTTTTAATTTTTCAATACACTTTTAAATATATTACTTTCACTGAGCCTATATTATGTATTGAAATGTATTTATTTCAATAAATTGATTTATCTTCTGTGCCACGTTATCCAAAATCATAAGTAAAATTTATGTAAATGATTATTTTGCGTCATATTATCCACTTGAATACATTTCCCTTTGTTTGGATACTATGACGCAAAATAATCATTTACATAAATTTTACTTATGATTTTGGATAGCGTGGCACAGAAGATAAATCAATTTATTGAAATAAATACATTTCAATACATAATATAGGCTCAGTGAAAGTAATATATTTAAAAGTGTATTGAAAAATTAAAAGTATTGTTTGTATGTGTAAATATACTTTACAAGACAAACCAAAAATAATTTAAATTGAATTTTAAAAGAGTCCTATTAAATTAACGTCAAGGTGTCACTCAAATTTTGATATCATTTCTTTTAAAACCCATATTTTGAATTCATGAGAGATGTGAATGAAAAAGCATCAGCGAATAAATTTTATATATTTTTTCATATTAAGATAATAATTGCACCTGTGAATATAAATAAAACTAAAAAGAAAATTATGATTTAAAAAAATAATTATTACTTAAATTTGATATCATTGCTTTTAAGACCCATATTTAAAATTCATAAAGCCAAAAAAAAGTGCTGCGTCACAACTTTTAACCCGTTAAGGGTTTTTGTACTGATATCATTATTTTTTTAAGGTTATTGATGAGAATGTCAATTAGTCGAAATTAAGCATAGGGTATAAATTAATCATTAAAATAAAATTTTAAAGAAATGCTAAAAAAGACCCCTTGGACCCCAATAAAATATGAGGGTGGTGGCCCAGGGAGAGGAATCCAAGACTCAACTTTTAAATTATACAGCGAGAGAGTAACACAATTAGAAGGATGAAAATGCATGGCAAAACCCGTTTGTTCCATCTTCCTCCGCCAAAGGACGCAACCTTTTCTATACAAACATAGCTGAAAATTTTCGGGCCGTCGATTCCGAGTCAAATGAGCCATACGTCGTCGTGATCGGTCCCATAGAACCCGATAGGAAAGTGCCCCCTGGTGGTGAAACTTGGAACTAAAATCGATATATCCTGTCGATGTCGAGTCGAATGAATCACACTGCATTGTGATGGGACCCATAGAACTCGAGATAGCTGCAAAATCCGTTAGTTCCATCTTCCACCACCAGGGGGCGGACTCTGTTCCATACAAACATAGCTGAAATCTTTGAGGCTGTCGATTTCGAGTCGAATGAGCCATACCTCGTCGTGATGGGGCACATAGAACACAAGATAGGAAAGCACACTCTGGTGGTGAAACTTGTAACTAAAATCGATATATCCTGCCGATGTCGAGTCGAACGAATCAAACTGCATTGTGATGGGACCCATAGAACTCGAGTTAGATGCAAAATCCGTTAGTTCCATATTCCACCACCAGGGAGCGCACTCTGTTCCATACAAACATGGCTGAAATCTTTGAGGCTGTCGATTTCGAGTCGAATGAGCCATACCGCGTCGTGATGGGGCGCATATGACCCGAGATAGGAAAGCGCCCCCTGGTGGTGAAACTTGTAACTAAAATCTATATATCCTGTCGATGTCCAGTTTAATAAATCAAACTGCATTGTGATGGGACCCATAGAACTCGAGTTAGCTGCAAAATCCATTAGTTCCATCTTCCACCACCAGGGGACGCACTCTGTTCTATACAAACATAGCTGAAATCCTTCAGGCTGTCGATTTCGAATCGAATGAGCCATACCTCACCGTAATCGGGCCCATAGAACACGAGATAGGATAGCGCCCCTGGTGGTGAAACTTGGAACTAAAATCGATGTATCCTATCGATGTCGAGCCAAATGAATCAAACTGCATTGTGATGGGACCCATAGAACTCAAGTTAGCTGCAAAATCTGTTAGTTCCATGTTCCACCACCAGGGGGCGCACTCTGTTCTATACAAACAGCTGAAATTTTTGAGGCTGTCGATTTCGAGTTGAGTGAGCCATACCTTGTCATGATCGGGGCCATAGAACCTAAGATGGGAATGCGCCCCCTGGTGGTCAAACTTGAAACAAGTTGAATGAATCAAACCATGTTGTGATGGGACCCATAGAACTTGAGTTAGCTCCAAAATCCATTAATTTCCCCTTCCACTGCCAGGGGCGCTCTCTGTTCTATATGAACATAACTGCCCCTGGTGGTGAAACTAAAATCAGTAAGTTCTATCGATATCGAGTCGAATGAGGGGAATTGATGATTAGGAATGCACAACCTGTGGCCCGTGATGGATAACTGGTGGCCCGCAGAGACCATACATGCCAACCTATCCAAAAATTTCGAATTTCCTTAATAATTCGTGAGAAAAATTTGCAAATTTTGTCCATAAATCGTAGGAAAATATGAATTTCATCGATCAGGCGCATAAAATCATGAATTGCATCGACTGGATGCGAATTTTGTCAAATGGGCATGGAAAAATCACAAATTTCGCCATTTTGTCGCTAGAAAAAAAAACGCAAATTTCAATAATCGGTCAACAGAAACCAGAGATGCCAAAATCAGTAATTCCGGAGTTGCAAATTTCGTCAATCACTCAAAAAAAAAAAAATCTTGAATTTTGTAAATCAATTGAAAAAACCTGCGAATTTTGTCGATAAGGCACTTAAAATCGTGAATTTCATGGATCGAGCAGCGAATTTCCTCGAATGGCGTGGAAAGATCGAGAATTTCAACGAACAGTTGCAGGAAAAATTTTCAAATTGTCCATAGATCATAGGAAAACATTATGAATTTTGTCTATCGGTTCTGCAAAATTATGAATTTTGTCGATAGGCATGGAAAATCGCAAATTTCGACAACTGGGCTTGGAAAAAGCAAAAATTCCATCGAATGTTTGTGAAAAAATTGTAAATTTCAACGAACGGTAAA
This sequence comes from Maratus michaelseni, assembly GCA_963931845.1. Classification (NCBI taxonomy): domain Eukaryota; kingdom Metazoa; phylum Arthropoda; class Arachnida; order Araneae; family Salticidae; genus Maratus; species Maratus michaelseni. Next base: position 108,516,044 of record OZ007598.1, on the reverse strand, counting down.
AAAAAAAATAATAATTTGCGAATTTCGCCATTGTCTAGAGAAGAAAAATTGTGAATTTCATTAATTGGCCGATGGAAAGCATATCAGTTGAAAATCATGAATTTTGTCAATCAGGCACAGTAAAAACATGAATTTTGTGGATCGGGAGAAGGGAAATCATAAATTTTGTTGAACACATGCATAAAAATCATGAATTTTGTTTATCAGGCATGTAAAAATCATTAATTTCGTCAAACGGATGCATAAAAATCAAGAAAGTCATCAATTGGGTGCGTAAAAATCTTGAATTTCATCGATCAGGCGTGTAAAAAATCATGAATTTCATCGATAAAGTGCATAAAAATATAGGACAAAATTGCCATTCGCCAATCGGCGAGTAATACTGAAAATTTGCCGACTGACTTTACTGCCACCACTGGTCAAACTTAATAGTTCCAATTGCGATGATTCAATGGAAAAAGATTTTTTCCCCACTGTCGCTCGACAAATTTCAAAACCATTTGGCGAATTTCACGATTTTTTCAAAGAAATTATTTGATGGATTGTGATTTTTTTTCTTCTCGAAGCCATTCGACGATATTCGAAATTTTTTTCCCCTGAAACCAGTTGATAAATTTTGTGATTTTTCCACTATCAATGAATTTTGTGATTTTTCTGCTATCGATTGATGAATTTCGTGATTTATCGACTATCGATTAATGAATTTCACGACTTTTTCCATAAAACAAACAAATTTCGAACAAATTGTGCACTTTTTTTCCACTGCCATTCGACGAATTTTGCAATTCTGTTCCGCGATTGTTAGACAAATTTCACTATTTTTCTCCCGAGATCATTTGACGAATTTTGTGATTTTTAATTTTACTGACTGATTGATTTATATTTAATAATAAAAGTTAAAATGTTTTGATTTAAAAACAAGATGGCTAACTGAGGGTGAATCCCAAAACTTAGCCGCATCATCAATGAGTTAGCTAATCAAGCATTTAGCTCTTACAGTTTGTTTAAAAGGTGCACACAAAAGCAAAAAATATAAATTTTTTTTAATCCTTACCATCACTGTTGAAATCCTGAACCAATTAGAATCTAATTGTGACAGTGTATTTATCTTGCAAATATCATTGAGGAGTTTTTTATACAGGGACATGCAAAATCAAAACATCATCATGATAACATTCAAATTACTAAGCCAATTCAAACCTAATTATGCCAAAGTATCAATCGATGAATTCATTAATCAAATATGTTGGGCAAAATCCTAGAACAAGCAAAACATCCGATTTGGCTATTTTTTTTACGCACGTCAACCAAAAAAACGGCAACTTCCAAATTCTACCCAATCAGAACGCATGCTTTTTAAGCTTAAGCAAGCAGATACTTACACACTGCTTACGGCAAGCTTTTTCACAAAATAAACAAATTTTATTTCGTTTTACAATTATTTACAAAGTTTCAGCAAGTTTTTCTTCACGATTTTTCTATTTTTACAAACTTTTAGCAATATTTCGTCTGGATATTTCAATTTTTACATACAAGCATTTAGCAATTTTTTCCTCCAGATTTTTCTATTTTTAATAATTTTTAGCTATTTTTTCCTCCTTGCTAAAACTTTGTAAATTGTCATAAAATGGAATAAAATCAATGTTTACTTCGTGAAAAAATTTTCATAGAAACTGTGTAAGTAGTGAATTCTCTGCTACAAAGAACACAGGTTATGATTGGGGAGAATCTAGAGAATTCTGATTTTTCAAATGCACGAAACTCATTTAAGCACCAGTTAGTAACATGTATATGTACTCTTTGCGTACATTAACAGAAAAAAAAATCCTGGATGCATGAAACTCCCTGTGCAGCAATCTCTAGAATGCATGAAATTCATCCAAACAGCGGTTAATAATTGATATATATATATATATATATGTGTGTGTGTGAGTACGCTTCGCGTACATTAACTGAAAAAAAAAATCCTGGATGCACAAAACTTGCATTTCTCTGACTTCGGTTTTTCGAAATAGATAAAATGCTTCAGGGATTCAATCCAGCATCGCTGAAATGTTACATAATCACAGAAGATCACTAATTATAATTAAAATATAGATAAAATGCTGAAGTGATTACAAATTAATCACTGAAGCATTTTATCTATACTTCAAAACATATTTCTTTTGTTTCTCATTTCCAAAATAATTTTCATTCATATTTACTTATTATAAGCATGTTATTTAATTTTACTGACTGATTGATTTATATTTAATAATAAAAGTTAAAATGTTTTGATTTAAAAACAAGATGGCTAACTGAGGGTGAATCCCTAAACTTAGCCGCATCATCAATGAGTTAGCTAATCAAGCATTTAGCTCTTACAGTTTGTTTAAAAGGTACACACAAAAGCAAAAAATATGAATTTTTTTTTAATCCTTACCATCACTGTTGAAATGCTGAACCAATTTGAATCTAATTGTGACAGTGTATTTATCTTGCAAATATCATTGAGGAGTTTTTTATACAGGGACATGCAAAATCAAAACGTCATCATGATAAGATTCAAATTACTAAGCCAATTCAAACCTAATTAAGCCAAAGTATCAATCGATGAATTCATTAATCAAATATATTGGGCAAAATCCTAGAACAAGCAAAACATCCGATTTGGCTATTTTTTTTACGCACGTCAACCAAAAAATCGGCAACCTCCAAATTCTACCCAATCAGAACGAATGCTTTTTAAGCTTAAGCAAGCAGATACTTACACACTGCTTACGGCAAGCTTTATTATACAATTTTAACATAAATTTTATTTCGTTTTACAATTATTTACAAAGTTTCAGCAAGTTTTTCTTCACGATTTTCTATTTTTACAAACTTTTAGCAATATTTCGTCTGGATATTTCAATTTTTACATACAAACATTTAGCAATTTTTTCCTCCAGATTTTTCTATTTTTAATAATTTTTAGCTATTTTTTCCTCTTTGCTAAAACTTTGTAAATTGTCACAAAACGGAATAAAATCAATGTTTACTTCGTGAAAAAATTTTCATAGAAACTGTGTAAGTAGTGAATTCTCTGCTACAAAGAACACAGGTTACGATTAATGAGAATCTAGAGATTTCTGATTTTTCAAAAGCACGAAACTCATTCAAGCACCAGTTAGTAACATATATATGTACACTTTGTGTACATAACAGAAAAAAAAAATCCTGGATGCATGAAACTCCCTGTGCAGCAATCTCTAGAATGCATGAAATTCATTCAAACAGCAGTTAATAATTTATATATATATATGTATATATGTGTATGCTTCGCGTACATTAACTGAAAAAAAAAATCCTGGATGCACAAAAATTGCTATATTCCGCACTCCCTAGAATGCATGAAATCCATTCAAGCTGCGGTCAGTAATGTTCGCACAAAAATCGGTTTACAGCAATCTCTAAAGTGCTTAAAATACATCTTATCATATAAAATCAACAAAAATGCACTTACCGTTATTTCTCATCCTTCGTTTTTTTTTAATATTTCACAGGATTTATCCTTTATGACATAAAACACATTTCATAAACATAATTCAACAAATCTGACACACAACAAACCAACCCACAGACAATAGAACTCTATTATAGAATATTCTAATCTGTCAACCAACCAATCAAATCTAATTCCCTCAAAAACCAGCTCAATTTTCAGAACCATGCATTCTGCTCATGCTAGAACCAAGCACAGAAGGCGTGGAAAAAACGTAAGAAATAAACCGGTAACAAGAAAACTCATTTATCGCTTCGCTAAATTCGATGACGCCAAGCGTCTCGCTTGTTCTAGGATTTAACCTATTTTTCTTAATTATCTGTCTTAGTTTGTGAATAAATTTTTGTAATGTCAGTTGAAACTGATCTCTCGTACATAACGATGCATCACATTTTTTTAATGTTTTTTTTTTTCTACACCATGATGTTGCTATTTAACAACATTATTTTAATTTTAAAAAGAAAACAAACAACTAATAAATCAGTAAATATGAACGTTTTGCACTCCTGAACCCCCCCCCCCCCAAAAAAAAAAAAATATATATATATATATATATATATATATTGTTTTAATTTCAGGGTAACTGAAGAAAAAAAAAATCCTTCTATAGCGTTTCTATTTTTCCATGCACTGTGAAGATTTTTTAACGGGTTCAAAAACAAATTTCACAAATACTTCTAACTTAATTAACAAATATTTCAAAAATATATTTTTAATTCCATGTTGTTTATGTATGAAGAAAGAAACAAAAGTTTGGTAAACTTCTATCTCTGTTTAAATAGTCTATTTCAAGAATAAAAACATTCGGTAGAATGCATAGCTTTGACAATACATAAACAAAAATGAAGAATACAGTACCTTTTTTTTTTTTTTTCAATTTCTTATATTTGGTGCAAGATACTACTGAATACTTTGCTACAAGATTTGTTTAAAGATATTACCCTCTCTCATGATTTTTTGGTTTCCAATGCCACGTCTACCATTGCCCCGAGAACTGACGACTGATTTCGTGATTTATTAAGTAAAATCTATATTTAACATTTGAAAATAAACTTTCACTAGAAAAAAAAAAACAACAAAAAAAACAATGGTAGAACTTTGCATTTCTCTGACTTAGGAAAATAAATATTAGAAGATAAATACATATTTCTTTATTATCTGTTTTTAAAATGCAAATTTAAGAAATGAAATTGAAAAAAAAAAGGTACTGTATTCTTCATTTGTTTATATAGCTGATCAAATATACGCATTTCACTGAATGTTTGGATTCTTATACTATGAAACAGAAGCTTACAAACGTGTTTTTTATCGTACATAAACAACATGGAATTAAAAATATATTCATGAAGTATTTGTTAATAGAAGTTAGAAGTATTTGTGAAATTTGATTTTCAAAACTTCAAAAAATGTTCATAGCAGCGAATCGCATCGCACACGAAGAAAACAAACTGATGATTGATTCATTTTGAATGATTCCTTGTTACGCAAATTAATTGATAAAAAAAAATCTTAATCTTTTTTTTCCTTTAAAAAATCACAAATTAAATATAAATAACAATTAAATTGTATATGTATAATTATAAAATATTTCAATATTTTAATCAAGGAATCTAAATATTTTTCGACTTAATGAAGATTTTGATATAAGAAATTCTTTATTATAACAAAAAAGAAAAATATACAAACAATAATTTAATTTAATACATATATATTACATATTAAAAATTGCATTAAAAACTGTTTTCGTATTAAAAAAAAAAATCTAAATAGTTCTTCAGCCAGATATGATTGCGAAATCGCCTTTAACTATAACCGTGATACCCATGAATATCCTGACCGCGCAGGAATAAAAAAGGGTGAAAAGGCCGAAAATCTTTAATCATAAGAGACGGTAGTCTCTTGAGTGACGCAGCGAAAAACCGAAAACTGTAAGCCCAAAACCGAAGATTCCGTCACTCTCATATATACAGCTAGCAGGACATCAAAGGAAAATCGAAACGCCGACATTTAATATCTCAGTAAATATGAGGCATACCGTTTCGATTTTTTCACATTAGTCTTATATCTATGGCCTAACTCTATCCTGAAATTTATAGATTTCTACATGCAGTAGATTTTGAGATCTGGAAACCAATTTTTAAGCGAAAATGGAAAATGTAATGGTGCACATAATATAATGGGCAATATAATGGGCACAGAGTTGTTATCTCGAAAATGGATCGAACGATTTTTTTAAAATTAATATATTATATTAATCAGTTTTAGATAAAGCGTTTAAGATATTGCGCTAACGTAGGAAAACTCTTGTTTTCAATATAATTCACTTTTAAAATCGGACTATTTTCTTATGCTTTTTCTGGTAGACTAACATTACAGATCTTCAGCCTTTTCACTGCTTTTTATTACTGCGCAATAAGGAAGCTCTTGCCTATTACGGTTACAGTTAAACGTTAAAGCATATCCATATCGCTGAAAAACTATTTAGATTCTTTTTTTTTTTAAATACGAAAACAGTTTTTAATGCAATTTTTAATATGTAATATATATGTATTAAATTAAATTATTGTTTGTATATTTTTCTTTTTTGTTATAATAAAGAATTTCTTATTTCAAAATCTTCATTAAGTCGAAAAATATTTAGACTCCTTGATTAAAATATTGAAATATTTTATAATTATATATATACAATTTAATTATTATTTATATATTTAATTTGTCATTTTTTAAAGGAAAAAAAATATTCAGATTTTTTTTTATCAGTTAATTTGAAACAGACTCTAATCAACGAATCAATCATCTGTTTGTTTTGAGTCGCGCATGTTGTTTAGGAATAACACTCATATGAGGTATTTTACTATTTATTTATTGTTTGTTTACTTATTTTGATTAGATTGTCCTTTTAGAAATTGTCTTTTGATGCAATTTGTGGCGTAAATGGTGAGATAATTGTCAATAGTATTACCTGTTTTATCGTTAAAAATAATATAAGGAAATTGCATTATGACCAGTGAATCTTTTAAAGAAGTCTTTTAAAAATCAGATGACGATAGAAGATTGGTTTTTTACTTGTTAGCTATATTTTCCAACTCTCCAAATCAAACTTTCCCATCATTCACCTCACACAAATTTAATAACTAAAACTTTTTATTTCAGTGTGATTGAAATACGTTTAATTGTGATGAAACTTTGGTATATTATATAGGGAATTTATATAACGTAAGTTTTCACTTTTATGTATATAAAATTAGATACGATGTTTTCATTATGAAATACAATGTTTCTAATTTATGTTATGGCTTACTTTAACATTTTTTTTATTGACTAAGCCTATCATTAATATAGGGGAGACCGGTACACAGTGAACCTATGGACACAGTGGACCACCCCCTAATATTTTATTTATTTAAATTTTTTTTAAGCTTCTCTTCTATCCTAATAGACAACAGCACTGCAATGATTATTTATAGCCTTCAGAAAGTATGTTTAGCTCAGATTGAACTATTTTATTCTGCTTTGTTGTTTTGAGCTTCTAAAAGTAAAATTTTTCATCATCATATTTTTATTTTTTTAGTAATTAAAGGTTGTAGATAAATAAAATAAAACAGCTTTTTTGAAAAGCTAAGATACTTGTTTTTATTTTACTTTAAAGTTATTATGTTTAAAAGAAAGCTATAAACAATATTAATATGATTATTTATTGAACTTCAACATGGGGTACAGTGGACCACCCACTCCTGGGGCACAGTGGTCCACAATCCACTCTGCTCCTCTAATGCAGAATGTTCAAAATATGTAATAATTGTTTTCTATAAAGAAAGATTGTTTTAAAGTAGAATTAACTGTAAAATAAAGTAAACAAATAAAAGTAACAATTTTTTTTTTAACATAGTAAGAAATATTTTGTTTTGTATTTACTGCCTTTGATAAATATAACTGTAGTCTAATTGTTGATGATTCTATTCAAGTAAGATTCATGAGATGCAAATTGAATGGAAATCAGTTTATTTCTCCCGAAACTGTAGATGAATCTGCTGTTGATGTCAATGATTTCATAATGTTGCTCGCAGACCCAAAATTATTTCTTGAAAATTCCAGGCTCAATCTTACTGATAAGTATTTTGGAATTTCATTTGCAAATTTTATTGTGAGCTGATTTTTTTTGTACTTAAGTAATAACTTCAACTAAATTGCAATTGTTCCTGTATTAATCTGTTATTATTTTCAAAATATAATTAATTTTTTGTTTTTGTTTCAAAATTTATATTACTATGTTATTTTGCGAATGAAGAGGCAACAAAAAAGAATTAGATTAATGAAAAATAGATTTATATTATATTTTAGATAATACCTAATAGTGGTCCACTGTACCCTTGTGGGTGGACCAGTGTATATATATATCAGTACAAAAACCCTTAACGGGTTAAAAGTGTTGACGCAGCACTTTCTTTTGGCTCTATGAATTTTAAATATGGTTCTTAAAAGCAATGATATCAAATTTAAGTGACGCTATGTTAATAATTTTTTTTAAAATCATAATTTTCTTTTTAGTTTTATTTATGTTCACAGGTGCAATTATTATCTTAATATGAAAAAATATATAAAATTTATTCGCTGATGCTTTTTCATTCACATCTCTCATGAATTCAAAATATGGGTTTTAAAAGAAATGATATCAAAATTTGAGTGACTCCTTGACGTTAATTTAATAGGACTCTTTTAAAATTCAATTTAAATTATTTTTGGTTTGTCTTGTAAAGTATATTTACACATACAAACAATACTTTTAATTTTTCAATACACTTTTAAATATATTACTTTCACTGAGCCTATATTATGTATTGAAATGTATTTATTTCAATAAATTGATTTATCTTCTGTGCCACGCTATCCAAAATCATAAGTAAAATTTATGTAAATGATTATTTTGCGTCATAGTATCCAAACAAAGGGAAATGTATTCAAGTGGATAATATGACGCAAAATAATCATTTACATAAATTTTACTTATGATTTTGGATAGCGTGGCACAGAAGATAAATCAATTTATTGAAATAAATACATTTCAATACATAATATAGGCTCAGTGAAAGTAATATATTTAAAAGTGTATTGAAAAATTAAAAGTATTGTTTGTATGTGTAAATATACTTTACAAGACAAACCAAAAATAATTTAAATTGAATTTTAAAAGAGTCCTATTAAATTAACGTCAAGGTGTCACTCAAATTTTGATATCATTTCTTTTAAAACCCATATTTTGAATTCATGAGAGATGTGAATGAAAAAGCATCAGCGAATAAATTTTATATATTTTTTCATATTAAGATAATAATTGCACCTGTGAACATAAATAAAACTAAAAAGAAAATTATGATTTTAAAAAAAATTATTAACATAGCGTCACTTAAATTTGATATCATTGCTTTTAAGAACCATATTTAAAATTCATAGAGCCAAAAGAAAGTGCTGCGTCAACACTTTTAACCCGTTAAGGGTTTTTGTACTGATATATATATACACTGGTCCACCCACAAGGGTACAGTGGACCACTATTAGGTATTATCTAAAATATAATATAAATCTATTTTTCATTAATCTAATTCTTTTTTGTTGCCTCTTCATTCGCAAAATAACATAGTAATATAAATTTTGAAACAAAAACAAAAAATTAATTATATTTTGAAAATAATAACAGATTAATACAGGAACAATTGCAATTTAGTTGAAGTTATTACTTAAGTACAAAAAAAATCAGCTCACAATAAAATTTGCAAATGAAATTCCAAAATACTTATCAGTAAGATTGAGCCTGGAATTTTCAAGAAATAATTTTGGGTCTGCGAGCAACATTATGAAATCATTGACATCAACAGCAGATTCATCTACAGTTTCGGGAGAAATAAACTGATTTCCATTCAATTTGCATCTCATGAATCTTACTTGAATAGAATCATCAACAATTAGACTACAGTTATATTTATCAAAGGCAGTAAATATAAAACAAAATATTTCTTACTATGTTAAAAAAAAATTGTTACTTTTATTTGTTTACTTTATTTTACAGTTAATTCTACTTTAAAACAATCTTTCTTTATAGAAAACAAGTATTACATATTTTGAACATTCTGCATTAGAGGAGCAGAGTGGATTGTGGACCACTGTGCCCCAGGAGTGGGTGGTCCACTGTACCCCATGTTGAAGTTCAATAAATAATCATATTAATATTGATTATAGCTTTCTTTTAAACATAATAACTTTAAAGTAAAATAAAAACAAGTATCTTAGCTTTTCAAAAAAGCTGTTTTATTTTATTTATCTACAACCTTTAATTACTAAAAAAATAAAAATATGATGATGAAAAATTTTACTTTTAGAAGCTCAAAACAACAAAGCAGAATAAAATAGTTCAATCTGAGCTAAACATACTTTCTGAAGGCTATAAATAATCATTGCAGTGCTGTTGTCTATTAGGATAGAAGAGAAGCTTAAAATAAATTTAAATAAATAAAATATTAGGGGGTGGTCCACTGTGTCCATAGGTTCACTGTGTACCGGTCTCCCCTATATTAATGATAGGCTTAGTCAATAAAAAAAATGTTAAAGTAAGCCATAACATAAATTAGAAACATTGTATTTCATAATGAAAACATCGTATCTAATTTTATATACATAAAAGTGAAAACTTACGTTATATAAATTCCCTATATAATATACCAAAGTTTCATCACAATTAAACGTATTTCAATCACACTGAAATAAAAAGTTTTAGTTATTAAATTTGTGTGAGGTGAATGATGGGAAAGTTTGATTTGGAGAGTTGGAAAATATAGCTAACAAGTAAAAAACCAATCTTCTATCGTCATCTGATTTTTAAAAGACTTCTTTAAAAGATTCACTGGCCATAATGCAATTTCCTTATATTATTTTTAACGATAAAACAGGTAATACTATTGACAATTATCTCACCATTTACGCCACAAATTGCATCAAAAGACAATTTCTAAAAGGACAATCTAATCAAAATAAGTAAACAAACAATAAATAAATAGTAAAATACCTCATATGAGTGTTATTCCTAAACAACATTCGCGACTCAAAACAAACAGATGATTGATTCGTTGATTAGAGTCTGTTTCAAATTAACTGATAAAAAAAAATCTGAATATTTTTTTTCCTTTAAAAAATGACAAATTAAATATATAAATAATAATTAAATTGTATATATATAATTATAAAATATTTCAATATTTTAATCAAGGAGTCTAAATATTTTTCGACTTAATGAAGATTTTGAAATAAGAAATTCTTTATTATAACAAAAAAGAAAAATATACAAACAATAATTTAATTTAATACATATATATTACATATTAAAAATTGCATTAAAAACTGTTTTCGTATTTAAAAAAAAAAAAGAATCTAAATAGTTTTTCAGCGATATGGATATGCTTTAACGTTTAACTGTAACCGTAATAGGCAAGAGCTTCCTTATTGCGCAGTAATAAAAAGCAGTGAAAAGGCTGAAGATCTGTAATGTTAGTCTACCAGAAAAAGCATAAGAAAATAGTCTGATTTTAAAAGTGAATTATATTGAAAACAAGAGTTTTCCTACGTTAGCGCAATATCTTAAACGCTTCATCTAAAACTGATTAATATAATATATTAATTTTAAAAAAATCGTTCGATCCATTTTCGAGATAACAACTCTGTGCCCATTACACCATTACATTTTCCATTTTCGCTTAAAAATTGGTTTCCAGATCTCAAAATCTACTGCATGTAGAAATCTATAAATTTCAGGATAGAGTTAGGCCATAGATATAAGACTAATGTGAAAAAATGGAAACGGTATGCCTCATATTTACTGAGATATTAAATGTCGGCGTTTCGATTTTCCTTTGATGTCCTGCTAGCTGTATATATGAGAGTGACGGAATCTTCGGTTTTGGGCTTACAGTTTTCGGTTTTTCGCTGCGTCACTCAAGAGACTACCGTCTCTTATGATATATTTTTAATGTATTGAAAACTATGTTGTGAGAAAATTATGATGGATGTAAGAAGGTTTAAGGAATATTCAAAAATATTTTCATACAGATTGGTCAGTCTGTTAAAGAGAAAAAAAATTTAACTGAAAAAGTGGTCCACTGTGTACCGGTCTCCCCTACCCGATTACATGAGATTTTGTTATTTGTATTGATATGTTTGTGTTTACGTATTTTATCAAGATTATATTTCAGCTATTTTTAAGTAAGTTTTTTAAGATACTATATAGCAATGTTAAAATGTTGGCTATACTTTATTAGCTTATGTTAAAGATTGGTCAGAAAAAAAAGGTTGGCGAGATTAAAAAATTTTGTCGATCAGCAAGTGCTCGACTAACATAACAACAGGGCTGCTGGGATGGAATTTAATTTTTAAAAAGGACACATTTTGAACCGGTTTGTTTACAGTCCCATTTTATTAGTAGAATTTTGTGATAATTTCCCGAATGACTGGCGAATTTTGCATTTTTTGTAAAAATAAAAAAAAATATTTAGATGTAATTTTAAACAAAATCTCTTTTCATTTCTTTAATTTGCAAATATTTTAAGTTTTCTTATTTAAAATACTGTGATTAAATGTCCAATGTAAGATTTCCCTTAGTTGAAAATTGTTATGACAGAATTTACACAACTGCAAAAATAATTGATTACTACAACAATGCATTTTCAGGGTTTTTTTCCAATAAAATTAGCTATACAACAGAGGAAAGTTAACTTCATACTATATTTACATTGCAGTAATTTGGAGAGTTGCAAAATATAGCTAACAAGTAAAACACAAATCTTCTTTAGTCTGCGGGTTTTAAAATACTTCCTAAATATTCACTCGACACGATGCAATTTCCTTACCTTGTATCATTTTTATCGATAAAACAGGTAATTGACAATCATCTCACCATTTAAGTAACAATCTAAAGTCAATTTCTAAAAGGACAAGAAAATCAAATCAAAATAAGTAAACAAACAATAAATAAATAATAAAATACCTAATATGAGTCTTATTCTTGTAAACAAGAATTTGCATTGCAATCACCGCTCATGAATACATGACACAAGCGATAGGTTAATTTATTGTTAATTGATAGTAAAGGTGCCCAATCTTTTTAGGCGAAAAACCACTTAAAAAATTGTTAGGTTGTCGAGGACCACCATCAGTAGCACAGAGAGAATTTTGTTTCGAGGAGATGTTGGGTAGGGGGGGGTGGGGATAATTAGTATTATCCATACATACAGCACTGTTCGGTTGCAAATTTGGAAGAATGCACCCACTAGATGCATTTGTGATTTTTATGCGGCTACTTGACAAAATTGTGATTTTAATGTGCCCGTTCTAAAAAATTCATGATTTTTATGTATAGGTTCAACTTTTATGTATAGGTTTCAACTTTTTTACTCAGTGACCACTGGCCAGTACATGGATTTTTTTACTCCTGTTTTTCAGCAATGACCAATAACAAATTTACAAATACTTGATAAAAAATTTAAGAAATTTGTCAAACGATTGTGGAATAAACGGCGAAATTTGTCAAATAGTGTTGGGAAAGAAATCGCGACATTCGTCAAATGGTCTCGGGAAAGAAATCAGGCATTGCAGGAAAAAAATGAATTATGTCTAACTGTCGTGAAAAAATTAGAGAAATTCGTCAAATACGTTCGGGGGAAAAAAATCACAAAATTCATCAAATGATCTCGGGAGAAAAATAGTGAAATTTGTCTAACAATCGCGGAACAGAATTGCAAAATTCGTCGAATAGCAGTGGAAAAAAAGTGCACAATTTGTTCGTTCATGGAAAAAGTCGTGAAATTCATTAATCGATAGTCAATAAATCACGAAATTCATCAATCGATAGCAGAAAAATCACAAAATTCATTGATAGTGGAAAAATCACAAAATTCATCAACTGGTTTCAGGGGAAAATTTTTTCAAATATCGTCGAATGGCTTCGAGAAGAAAAAAAGTCACAATCCGTCAAATAATTTCGGAGAAAAAATCGTGAAATTCGCCGAATGGTTTCGAAATTTGTCGAGCGACAGCGGGGAAAAAATCTTTTTCCATTCAATCATCGCAATTGGGACTATTAAGTTTGACCAGTGGTGGCAGTAAAATCAGTCGCCAAATTTTCAGTATTACTCGCCGATTGGCGAATGGCAATTTTGTCCTATATTTTTACACGCCTGATCGATGAAATTCAAGATTTTTACGCACCCGATTGATGACTTTCTTGATTTTTATGGATCCGTTTGACGAAATTAAAGATTTTTATATGCCCGATAAACAAAATTCATGATTTTTATGCATGCGTTCAACAAAATTTATGATTTTCCTTCTCCCGATCCACACAATTCATGTTTTTACTGTGCCTGATTGACAAAATTCGTGATTTTCAACTGATATGCTTTCCGTCGGCCATTTAATGAAATTCACAATTTTTCTTCTCTAGACAATGGCAAAATTTTCATTTTTTTTTTTTTTTTACCGTTTGTTGAAATTTGCAATTTTTTCACAAACATTCGATGGAATTCTTGATTTTTCCATGCCCAATATACGAAATTTGCGATTTTCCATGCCTATCGACAAAATTCATAATTTTGCAGAACCGATAGACAAAATTCATAATGTTTTCCCACAATCTATGGACAATTTGCAAATTTTTTCCGCGACTGTTCGTTGAAATTCGTGATCTTTCCATGCCATTCGATGAAATTCATTGCTCGATCCATGAAATTTGCGATTTTAAGTGCCTTATCGACAAAATTTGCAGGTTTTTTCAACTGATTTACAAAATTCAAGATTTTGAGTGATTGACGAAATTTACAACTCCAGAATTACCGATTTGGGCATCTCTGGTTTCTGTTGACCGATTATTGAAATTTGCGTTTCTTTTTCTAGCGACAAAATGGCGAAATTTGTGATTTTTCCATGCCCATTCGACAAAATTTGTATCCAGTCGATGCAATTCATAATTTTATGCACCTGATCGATGAAATTCATATTTTCCTACGAACTATGGACAAAATTTGCGCATTTTTCTCACGAATTATTATGGAAATTCGAAATTTTTGGATAGGTTGGCATGTATGGTCTCTGCGGGCCACCAGTTACCCATCACGGGCCACAGGTTGTGCATTCCTAATCGTGATGCAGTTTAGCTCATTCGACTCGACCTCAATAGAACTTACTGATTTTAGTTTCACCACCAGGGGCAGTTATGTTCATATAGAACAGAGTGCGCCCCTGGCAGTGGAAGGGGAAATTAATGGATTTTGGAACTAACTCGAGTTCTATGGGTCCCATCACAACATGGTTTGATTCATTCAATTTGACATTGACAGGATATATCAATTTTAGTTTCAAGTTTGACCACCAGGGGGTGCATTCCTATCTCAGGTTCTATGGCCCCGATCATGACAAGGTATGGCTCACTCAACTCAAAATCGACAGCCTCAACAATTTCAGCTGTTTGTACAGAACAGAGTGCGCCCCCTGGTGGTGGAACATGGAACTAACAGATTTTGCAGCTAACTTGAGTTCTATGGGTCCCATCACAATGCAGTTTGATTCATTTGACTCGACATCGACAGGATATATCGATTTTAGTTCCAAGTTTCACCACTAGGGGACACTATCCTATCTCGTGTTCTATGGGCCCGATTACGATGAGGTATGGCTCATTCGACTCGAAATCGACAGCCTGAAAGATTTCAGCTATGTTTGTATAGAACAGAGTGCGCCCCCTGGTGGTGGAAGATGGAACTAACGGATTTTGCAGCTAACTCGAGTTCTATGGGTCCCATCACAATGCAGTTTGATTCATTCAATTTGACATTGACAGGATATATCAATTTTAGTTTCAAATTTGACCACCAGGGGGTGCATTCTCATCTCAGGTTCTATGGCCCCGATCATGACAAGGTATGGCTCACTCAACTCGAAATCGACAGCCTCAACAATTTCAGCTGTTTGTATAGAACAGAGTGCGCCCCCTGGTGGTGGAACATGGAACTAACAGATTTTGCAGCTAACTTGAGTTCTATGGGTCCCATCACAATGCAGTTTGATTCATTTGACTCGACATCGACAGGATATATCGATTTTAGTTCCAAGTTTCACCACTAGGGGACGCTATCCTATCTCATGTTCTATGGGCCCGATTACGATGAGGTATGGCTCATTCGACTCGAAATCGACAGCCTGAAAGATTTCAGCTATGTTTGTATAGAACAGAGTGCGCCCCCTGGTGGTGGAAGATGGAACTAACGGATTTTGCAGCTAACTCGAGTTCTATGGGTCCCATCACAATGCAGTTTGATTTATTCAACTGGACATCGACAGGATATATAGATTTTAGTTACAAGTTTCACCACCAGGGGCGCTTTACTATCTTGTGTTCTATGGGCCTGATCACGACGAGGTATGGCTCATTCGACTTGAAATCGACAGCCTGAAGGATTTCAGCTATGTTTGTATAGAACAGAGTGCGCCCCCTGGTGGTGGAAGATGGAACTAACGGATTTTGCTGCTAACTCGAGTTCTATGGGTCCCATCACAATGCAGTTTGATTCATTCGACTCGACATCAACAGGATATATAGATTTTAGTTACAAGTTTCACCACCAGGGGCGCTTTCTTATCTCGGGTCCTATGCGCCCCATCACGACGAGGTATGGCTCATTCGACTCGAAATCGACAGCCTCAAAGATTTCAACTATGTTTGCATGGAACAGAGTCCGCCCCCTGGTGGTGGAAGATGGAACTAACGGATTTTGCAGCTATCTCAAGTCCTATGGGTCCCATCACAATGCAGTTTGATTCATTCGACTCGACATCGACAGGATATATTGATTTTAGTTCCAAGTTTCACCACCAGGGGCACTTCCCTATCGGGTTCTATGGGACCGATCACGACGATGTATGGCTCATTTGACTCGGAATCGACAGCCTGAAAATTTTCAGCTATGTTTGTATAGAAAAGATTGCGCCCTTTGGCGGAGGAAGATGGAACAAACGGGTTTTGCCATGCATTTTCATCCTTCTAATTGTGTTACTCTCTCGCTGTATAATTTAAAAGTTGAGTCTTGGATTCCTCTCCCTGGGCCACCACCCTCATATTTTATTGGGGTCCAAGGGGTCTTTTTTAGCATTTCTTTAAAATTTTATTCTAATGATTAATTTATACCCTATACTTAATTTCGACTAATTGACATTTTCATCAATAACCTTAAAAAAGTAATGATATCAGTACAAAAACCCTTAACGGGTTAAAAGTGTTGACGCAGCACTTTCTTTTGGCTCTATGAATTTTAAATATGGTTCTTAAAAGCAATGATATCAAATTTAAGTGACGCTATGTTAATAATTTTTTTTTTAATCATAATTTTCTTTTTAGTTTTATTTATGTTCACAGGTGCAATTATTATCTTAATATGAAAAAATATATAAAATTTATTCGCTGATGCTTTTTCATTCACATCTCTCATGAATTCAAAATATGGGTTTTAAAAGAAATGATATCAAAATTTGAGTGACACCTTGGCGTTAATTTAATAGGACTCTTTTAAAATTCAATTTAAATTATTTTTGGTTTGTCTTCTAAAGTATATTTACACATACAAACAATACTTTTAATTTTTCAATACACTTTTAAATATATTACTTTCACTGAGCCTATATTATGTATTGAAATGTATTTATTTCAATAAATTGATTTATCTTCTGTGCCACGCTATCCAAAATCATAAGTAAAATTTATGTAAATGATTATTTTGCGTCATAGTATCCAAACAAAGGGAAATGTATGCAAGTGGATAATATGACGCAAAATAATCATTTACATAAATTTTACTTATGATTTTGGATAGCGTGGCACAGAAGATAAATCAATTTATTGAAATAAATACATTTCAATACATAATATAGGCTCAGTGAAAGTAATATATTTAAAAGTGTATTGAAAAATTAAAAGTATTGTTTGTATGTGTAAATATACTTTACAAGACAAACCAAAAATAATTTAAATTGAATTTTAAAAGAGTCCTATTAAATTAACGTCAAGGTGTCACTCAAATTTTGATATAATTTCTTTTAAAACCCATATTTTGAATTCATGAGAGATGTGAATGAAAAAGCATCAGCGAATAAATTTTATATATTTTTTCATATTAAGATAATAATTGCACCTGTGAACATAAATAAAACTAAAAAGAAAATTATGATTTTAAAAAAAATTATTAACATACCGTCACTTAAATTTGATATCATTGCTTTTAAGAACCATATTTAAAATTCATAGAGCCAAAAGAAAGTGCTGCGTCAACACTTTTAACCCGTTAAGGGTTTTTGTACTGATGTTAGTCTACCAGAAAAAGCATAAGAAAAGAGTCCGATTTTGAAGCTGGATTATATAAAAAACAAGAGTTTTCCTACGTTAGCTCAAAATCTTACTCTCTTCATCTAAAAGCGATTAATATAATATATTAATTTAAAAAAAAATCGTTCGATCCATTTTCGAGATAACACCTCTGTGCCCATTACACCATTACATTTTCCATTTTCGCTTAAAAATTGGTTTCCAGATCTCAAAATCTACTGCATGTAGAAATCTATAAATTTCAGGATAGAGTTAGGCCATAGATATAAGACTAATGTGAAAAAATCGAAACGGTATGCCTCATATTTACTGAGATATTAAATGTCGGCGTTTCGATTTTCCTTTGATGAAAATCTGCTAGCTGTATATATGAGAGTGACGGAATCTTCGGTTTTTCGCTGCGTCACTCAAGAGACTACCGTCTCTTATGATATATCTTAACAATAATGACTGACACTGTAACTAAGTTCAAAGTATTGTATTATAAAGTTTGATTTATTATATTACAATAATGAAATAAATATGTGCCTAGACATTTACAGCTTTCGCAATTTAACATTTATCCAATACATTCCTGAAACATATAATATTTAACGTTTTAAAACATCAACATTAAGTTATATAATCTCATGGGTCAAATATTTTATGGTATTATTCGAAAACTACGTTCAAAAAATATCAAACTGTATTTCAAATGGCGCATTTATGTTAATATACTATTCTATGATGTATGACAGTTTTTACGCATAAAAAAAACTTCAGAAGCAAGTGATAATTAATATTTATTGTGAAGAACGTATATATTAACATATATACCTTTAATTCCGGTGTGTGGGTATATCTTTTTTTAATGAAAATAAGTTAATTCATTTTTATATTGCCAACCATTCTTACAAAACTGTCGTTTTTATAATTTGTATTTGTAAGTATAAAAATCCTTAAGGACTGCATTACTTAACAAAAAGTCACAAAGTTAATTAAATTGGATTAAATGTATTCGATTTCTTAAAGGGATAGTTACAAAAAAGATTTATTGCACAACAATAAAGTAATAAAAGCATTCTTTGTATTTTAAATTATTTACAATACAACGTTCAGGGCCTAAAGGATCCAAAATAACCGTGAAGGACCGATTAATGAACCCGTGAAACCGTATAAAATAAAATAAATTTAGCAACACACAACTTGTATATATATATATATATATATATATATATATATATTATATAATCTTACAGAAAATATCATAAACTATTTAATCGTTTAAGTTAAAATTCATAAAGTGCTGTGAATGTAAACAATCAATATTAACCATGAATTTTCAAATGCATTAAAATCGCCCTCTAATTCCCATTTTCATTTTTTACATTGTATTTATTTATTTATTTATTTATTTTTTTTTGGGGGGGGGGGGGAGAAAGTTTGCATAATCCAAGAGGAAATCCACGAAATTTATTTTACAGGGGAATGTGAATGTGTTAATTAATCATATAGCATCCTGATGTGGCTGTTAGAAAATACCTGGGAAATTCAGCATACAGCTATAGGTACTGAATATATCTGAAGTATATGAAGGGAGCATAAAAAAGCTGTTTAATGAAAGAGGGCTTCGGCTAAGTTACTCCCGGGAATAACGTTAGTATCATTGGTGAGTTTTCATGAATAAAAAATTAAGAAACTGTTGCCAAATGAATGGGACCCCCAAAATGATACCGTGCTTCCCCTAGATTCAGATATTAATCGGTCCCTGACAACGTTTATCAAACACATTTCTGGAAAGACATCAACATTGATGGATAATCTTCATCATAAATTTGAGAAATATCGTACGACGAATTTTCTATTACACTAATACAAGAACATGAGATAAAAGTTTTAGCGAATTAACCATACATTTACAAACAGCATGGATTGTTAAAATGTATTTACATGCATTTATAAAAATTTTCCTAAATATTTTAAAGCAACAAATCTTAAAATGATTATTAGTAACAAGATTAAATATCACGGGGCCCGATAAAAATATTTATCATGGAGTCTATTTACAGGAAAAAAAACAAGAAGTGTACTAACAAAGAAAGTCCCCATAAGCGCACACTCAGAAAAAATTGAAAAAAATACAGAATATTCTTCTCATGAGGATATAAAAAAATTTCTGCGGAACCTCAATATAAAATCCGTAAAAAATAATGGAAATTTCAATTTTTGGCGATTTGCCGTTGATTGGCGACACAATTAGAAATAAATACGCTTTTGTGGTAAAAACTCTTTTAGGAAAAACTTTTTCTACTCTTCATACTGAACTAGTTTAAGAAATAAATACACTTTTATAACCCCGGTTTTTCCGTATACATTTATATATAAATAAAATTTATGATCACATTCTACGGTTTAGAGCAAAATTTAATTTCATTAAAAATGTTTCAAACTAAGTATTAAAGTCCGATTCTGAGTATTGTTAATTTCACTTTGAAATTGTTAGTGTCGGAGACAACAAGATAAAACTGTTGTTGACATGGAAACAACGATTTATTCAATATCGAAAAGTATATTAAAAGGCGTTCTTAATCGATCAGTTACTGTTAAAATTAAAATACACTTACAACTTATCAAGACGATGAAACCGTATAAAATAAAATAAATTTAGCAACACACAACTTGTATATATATATATATTATATAATCTTACAGAAAATATCTAAAACTATTTAATCGTTTAAGTTAAAATTCATAAAGTGCTGTGAATGTAAACAATCAATTAACCATGAATTTTCAAATGCATTAAAATCGCTTGCATTTGGCGAGGAAAAACTGCCAAATATTCGAAAGTGTATTTTTTTTACAGAATTCCTACTGGGATTGCGCAGCTAAATTTGACTGATCCTTTATTACGTACATGAGTAGTTTCATTATCATTTTTTTTTTAAATATTCCGAGTATGCGCTTTAAGGAGACCTTCCTTGTAAGAAAGACCTTGTTAAACCTTCACTCGCGGAAAACGTCACGCCATATATAATATCAAGAATAATATCAATTTCTCAAACTCCCGGACAAAGAGATAAGGAAATTATTTCAAAACAAATCACGATAAATCGTCACTCCAAAAATGTGAGATACTGTTAAACAATCATATTTGACTTACGTGTTCCCTTTTCTCTACAAACGGCAGTAGCCAAATAACAAAAGAAACAAAAATGTATACAAACGAATTAAGTGGAAGGGACAACAAACTCATTGAAGAATTTAACAACAACCAAATTCCAAGAGTGTATAATTTCACAGTGCAGTGTTACCAGACCGCTACTTTTTTTTATTCAGATTACTTCATGTCTACACTCTCAGAAAACACTGTAAATTTATGAGCGTTGGCCCTTCAATTTTCACGGGCAACAGCCTTATTTGATGAAAAATGGTCTGATACACTAAATAAGCGGCCTTATCCCTTAGATACTTAGAAAATTAAGAGCAATCCACATATTCTTACAGTTCTAGCCCATATGTTAGCAAAAATACGGTACGACACCATACATTGTCCTCCGCTAGGGTGTAACCCTTCATTTTACTCGTGTTTCGAAAATTTGAACCCGCCAAAACAGCGATTCTGTGATGATTATCTAACGTGCTACGGAACAGTAAGTAAAGTGTTATTGTGTTTTAAAGTGCATTACATCCTGTGCATTATAAGGCTGTATTACTTTGCCCCGTAAAATTACGGGCTGCACAAAATGATGGGCATGGATTTTTTTTTTTTTTTACGGGATATGACTGGAATCTCTGCTGCCGGCCTTTGCCCGTAATTTTACTGCATTTTTTTTTTTTTTTACAGTGTACCATTGTTTTGAAATTGTAATATTCACAATTAGTAGAAGTATTCATTAAGAAAGTAAGACAAATTATGCTATTTCAATAAAAAAAAAAATGGCAGCAATCAAAAAATCTGAATTAAAACAAGTAGTGAACTGGCAACACTGTCACTGTGTATCACATATACCGTATAAAATGTACATAAAAATTATATGAAGCCTCCAAATTATGAGCCAAAAATTTTCGAACCGTCGAGCCATAGACATTTGCTTATCACAGTTTCTAACATTATATCACCATTGTTTATCCATTTGCAGATTCCATATCATTCCCATTAATGCACACTGTTTTTAATGCAGAATCTCATAATCTTAAAATCAGTTTATTGCATCAAATTCTGTAGATAGAAGATCACAAATATTTTTCTTAGTTTTTTTCTTAATTTTCCAAAATGCAAGAGAAAACAGAGAAATAGTTGTTATCTTATATCCTTCATTAGAACAAAAACTAGCTTATCTACAAAATAAATGAAAAATTTAGTATGTACATGGTATACTAGTAATCATATAAAACAAATTTTAACTAAATCGATTGATTAACAAGTAATTTTAAACAAAAAATTATATCGACAACAAGTTATATGTAACTTTATCCACAAACTACTTGAAATTGGAGTGAATTACTCATATTAATTTTGCCTAACTTTCCTTAACTTATTGCTCACCAATTGGCGTATTTTAGGCAAAGCAGTTTGTGTTCAATTTAATTATTATGTTATTGCCAGCAAAGAGTGGCAATATACGCGCAGGACTCATGCTGAGTTTGAACGTTTTTGACCAAACTATGGCGCCGTACATTCTAGAAATTAGTAATAATCGCGTTGACTCGCCTTTTAGATCAAAGAAGAATGGCAGTCAAGAAACATTAGCTATACTATAATGGCAAGATCGCAAACTTCTCCAAAATCCTCTTGATGAATCAAATTTTCTTGCTCGTATGCAGCCACTCTCTTATTTATAAAGGCACTATACTTGCTATCATCGCTCAGGTTCTTGAGAAAATTGCGGACATACATACATATACAGTACATACATAACGGCGAAAAGCGGTAGCTTCTTTTTTTTTTTCAAGTTGTTAAAACCCATTAAGCGCCATTGCTCCCATTTTGGGAACATTGCTTTATGATTTTTTTCTAAAGTGAGTATTTTATATATTGTTAAAAGATTTGTGTTATTTGAATTTTGAATATAATAGACGACTTCTGAATTTTTTTTTTAAAGTTTCATTAAATTTTCTATTTTTTAAAATGAGTTAAAAAAGGCGAAAAATAGCTTTTTGGCCGTACTCGAAAGAAAAAAAAAACTCTATAATAAAAATTATATTTTTTAGTTAAAATATGTTTATAACAGTGTATTATATTAAACAACATCAATCCAGAATTAATATGTATAATTGATCAATCGCAATTACCGAAAGCATAAGTTGTTCCCAAAATGGGAGCAATGGGGGTAATATTTTTGAATAATGGGGGTAATAATGGAGGTAATATTTTTGAAAACTTGAACATATGACTCCGTGCATTTATGGTATTTATTTTTCAGTTTATAGCTATAAAAGGGATAATATCATTCTGAAACTAATATTTAAAGAAGATTTCAAATAAATTAGTCCAACTTTTACATTTATAATAAAAAAACAAAATGAAATTACCAGTTCTATAAGCATTTTCATTATCCATCTCTTTATTTTTCATCATTACATTATTTTTTTATTCTGATTTTTTAACATGGAAGATGATTGAACAATTTTTTAGATTTGGATGATTTTTCGGCTGTTCCAGAAATAGTTTATATATATATATATATATATATATATATATATATATATATATATATATATATATATATATATATATGTAATAGAAAATAATTTATGCGACGATTTATCCCATGTTATATTTGGTGAAGTAGAACTTTCCGTAAATTCTAAATCAACAGACAATCAAGAAATATCTGATTTAGAGTTTAAAAAAGACAAAGTATTAAAAGCAGACTTGATATTTCAGATGAAAGTTCAGACGAATCTTCAAATCGGAATAAAGAAAAACTAAGCAAAAAAAAGTTAAAAAATCAATTTTAGAAAACGCAAAAGAATAATATAATGCTGCATAAAAAATGTCCCATCATTTTCATGTAAATTAGTAGGACAGAAATTATGTAAATGAGAAAAATAACGAGATGGATAATGAAAATGCTTATGGAATCGGTAATTTTATGTTTTATTTTTATTATAAATGTAGATGTTGGACTAATTTATATGAATTATTCGTAAAATAGCAGTTTCAGAATGATATTACCCCTTTTATAACTAAAGAACAGTGAAATAACAACCATAAATGCACGGAGGCATAAGTAAAAATTTTGAAAAAATTTACCCCCATTAAGAGCCATTGCTCCCATTTTAGGAACATGCTATTTTTCTTAAATATTTGATTTTTTTTTCTTCAGAAATACTTTAAAGACTTTCTATTCATAAAGAAAAAACAACTGTTCCATAAAAAAATAGTTAAATATAAATAGCGGCGCTTAATGAGTTAAAGCGAATAAAGTAGAGAATTAGCCAAGCATTATATTTCGCCAGCCAGATTAATATTTGAACCAGATTTATTAATACATATTTATTAATAATTTATTAGATTTATTTGCCAGATTTATTAATAATCGCCCAGCATTATTAACTGATGCAACAATTGTTAAAAAATGAACACAAAATACGCTGTTGAGTACTTAGTGGGGTATTGTGGATACACAATATGATATTTCAACTTTTAAGTAATGTTGCATCACAGGAAGGTATTAGTAAACCCGACAATTCACGAAAACAAATGAGTGGTCTTAATAAATAAATAAACAAAATGTATTAGCTTTTTCTTTTTGTTACGCCTGTCTCATTGTTTAATTTCATAATGTTTTCACTTTTTAGTTTGACTTTTAAACTGCACAGTTGCCAATTTCCGTGTTTTTATAAGTCAAATAAACTCTTTAAATAGAAAATTTATGTAATATGATATGTTTTGTATTTACGAGGCATGTATTTGATTTACTTATTTAAGTAAATTTTCTGGTTCAAAATACGTTTATTAGACTTGGGAGAAAAGTCGAACGTTTGTAACCCATGAAACTGTTTGCATTTTTATACATTTTTGTATTTGAACAATTAATGAAACTTTTCCAGATATCATTACTTAAATATATAAAGAAATCACTAGAATTCCTACCAATAAAGAAAGTCTGGTGTTCAACTGATATTCGATATATTTCGACACATTTAATCTTTCTTCTACCACCACTTTCATCCCTAACGACACTTTTTGCCAATAATGATGTGTATAATGAAACATCCAGTAACTGCTAACACATTTATCCCGTGAAAAGAAAATCAAGACATTAAATAAATGCAAAATGTGTTAAAAGTATTTTATTAAAGCATACAAAATATAAATATATAACTTATAAATACTTCATGTTTATATGTTAAAATTGATGTATACATTAATTTAATTACTATCTCAATATGTTTTGTAGCATTAAAATACGGTAATAGAAAATGATAAAATTTCTCTAAAACACAAACTTCTAACTGTACATATACATATGTAGAGGAACTTCGGATATTATGGAATAGTCGGTCGTGTAATATGGTATACCAAAGTTTCGGTTTGATAAAGTGGTGCCACCAAGCGGCAATATCTTAAACTAATTAAGAACGTTTCCAGAGCGCTCCCCAAAACGCGGAGCTCGTCGGTCGGCATCAGGGCGCGTTGTATGAATAAATATTTGTTTTCCGTCTTTGGAAAGTTTCAGTGGATAATTTTTCAATATTTTTTTATTCATTATTAGAAGTAATATTTTTACATTGGAATTAAGCATAATGTACACCTAGAGTTGCAAAGACTAGGAAATAACCCGGTTTAAACCTGGGAATAAACCGGATTTTTTGGGAATAAACTTTGTTTACAGGGAATAAACCTGGGAATAAACCGGTTCTTTGCAACTATATGTACACCGAAATACTAGCAGTTGATGTAATACCATTGACTAGAAATATAAATGGACAGCGGACTCCTTTCTTTTCTTCCGACAGACTTGAAGAATATATCTTTCCCCTTTCATCGCCAAAAATAGGCGAAAGGTGTATAGTGCCGCTTTCTGGCGGTAATCCCTTTCTCAAACTTGACAAACTCAAACGCAAGTGAAAAATCTCTGTTTCTTCTCGGGAACTGTGGAATTTCCGTGACAGTTTGTCGCGAAAAAAAGCCTGTTTGGCAGAATATTCTTCCTCCACACCTGCTGGAGGAAAGGACATGTTTTCTTCAAGAAAGGGTTGCTAGTCCGCTGTCCATTTATATTTCTAGTCAATGTGTAATACTCGTTTTTTAGCTAGCGATTTACACCAATAAACATAAAGTAATTTTTTCCCCAACAGGCGGTGTTGGATTTTGTGAAATACTAATATCTCATAATATTCCATGATTATGTTGCCACAAAGACAGATCCTTATATTTGTGATTTTCGTAAAACTGAAGTATGAACTGAGGTGTTTTGGATAACTACCTAGACACTATATTCTGATCATGCTCTCTTGATACCATGACATCTGTTTTCTGCCAAATGCTGTTCGTTTTTGTTTTTCCTTTTTAATCTCCTATTCCATATTTCCCGACTCTCTCACAATATCTTAAATTACGTTTGTTATTATTATTATTTGTTTGCAAGTGATTAAGTTTCGTAAAAAAATTTTTGTCTATAAAAACTATTGGCAGACAGTTGAAGTTTGTAACTGTATTCGTTTTTCAGGTTTTAAACAATATCGAGCTGTGATATTGCCCCAAATGTAAATAGTATTCCACAGTACACGAAGTTCCACTATTTGCCAAGTATAACAATATCTGCAGATTTTACATAAAAAAATGTTAAAAATTTACGTTATTTCGTTAACTACTTACAGAATATTGAATTCAATGAATTATAAAGTATGTTTCGTAAGAGGTTGTCCTTTTCTTTTAATAGTTTTGGTAAAATATCAGCAGATATTTAAATACAAAAGAAATGTCCCATTTAACAAAAGAATATGTGGTGTCGAATACAAATATCTGAAATCCATAAATCCCAATTCGCATATAAAAATATATAATTCACAACATAAAATGCCCTGGTCTATTTTGTAAAGGGTTGTAAATTTTTGAAAATGCCAAGAAGGTTATAAATATTTTACACGTGAATAGCAAAGGATATGTATTTACATGACTTAAATTTCAGAGAAAGTACATTTGATTTGAAAACATTTTTATTGGATCATAAATATCCGAAATGTCAGCTAAATCTTTAGAAATTTTATATGAAATTTAGTATTGCAAAATATGTGCTTCAGAATGTATTCAGTTAATATTTTTGTAATAAATTTACGAAAATTTATAAATAAGTAATGTATTTATAAAAATGCATTTAAAAATATTGTATATGTATACCGGACTTCCTAAAATGAACTGACTGTTTTAAGAGAAGAATTACAAGTAAGTTATTCAGACTTCTAGTACCATTGGGTCTATTTTGTTTTGAAGTTTTCCATGTTTTGAAACAGAAAATAATAATAATTCAAACTTAATAAAAACATAAAATAGACAACTAGTAAAAATAAGCAATATTTAATGCAAATTAAATATCTAATTTAAAATAAGCAAAACTAGAAAAAAAATTACAATTGCAATTTTTTGGTATTTTCAATGACACCAATCGATTTTTCGTGAAAAAATACGTATAATAAACAAAGCATATTGAAATATGAGTTTCGGCCTTCGCACAATATGTGCGGCCAATATCTGTAATAAAAGTCACTTCGTCACAATGTGCATCAAATCAAAAACGAAAAGTCTTTATTTATTTTTTATTTTTTGCAAATGTGTTAATAGATATTTTAGTAAAAAGTCAAAACTTTTTCATTTCTTCATTTCTTTTGGCAGTTTGCGAAAAAGCGTTCGTAGATGAATCACTTTAATTTAATAATAACAAACAGAAATGTTATTTAAATTTCTATTTAGAAAGAGTGGGCACCGATTTTTTTCAATTCCTACTATTAGTTCACACTCTCCCTATATATATTTATATATCTTGTTAAAATTTTCAATCGTTAATAAAATACTTTTTATTCATCCACTCAAGTTCAAATACATTTTTTTGTAAACTTGTAGTGGATGACACTTGATGTTAATACAGTTTTTTCAAACATTAATGCATTAATTAAATTTAATTAATTAATTTTAGTTTTATATAGGAGAAAAAATATCAACACGCAGCCGACTTATTTCAGAGATTAGTTCCATTTAAAAGCACTCACTCGCAAGTTTTGACTCGTAACCACAAGGTCCCAAGATTGAGACTCGCCTGGGACGGAAGGAAATTATCCCGTACTCGAAAATAAATTTATCTTATATATGTTATCTAGCAGGATATAAATTTAGGAATAAATACTGTCATTGGCGAAGCGTGTAGATCGCTGGAGAAAAAAACAATTCTTTTTGACCCAAGTAGGAATTGACTTTAATTTTTTTTTTTATATTATATTTGTTTTTTAAGTTTCACTTTAAAACACATTGACAAAATTCATAACAAAGTTAGGAGGCACTTTCGAATGTAATACCTAAAGCTGACTTAGTTCATTCGTAGGTGTGCCATACATTACGTAATTAATTTTTCTTACTGGTGGCCGCTTTTTCAAATAGTTTCTGTATTTTCAAAGAATAAGCAAGTTTGGATTTTAATTAGTAAATAATGACAATTTAATAATTCATAATTACTTTAAATAATCTCGCATTTTTTTTTATTATTTTGTTTAAAAAATATTCTCAATTAGTGTAAGTTTCTTGTATTAGTAATCTTAAATATGTATAAAGAGGAGCACCGTTTATAATTTCTGTATCTGATGCTACAAAACGTATAAAGCAAGCTGGGGTAACTGGAACCAAGAAGGTAATTGGACCATACGCTTTTTATATTATAAACCGTTGGTGTCTTTTAAGTTTTAGCGGTTGGCAACATTACAGCATCATCTGTACTTCTTAAAACAACGCGAGTGAGCTCAATCGTAACTTCTCTTTTGCTGTAATAGGTTGCCGAAATTTTAAGAGATTTGTTTTATAAACTACTAGCTTACCCGCCCGGCGTTGCCCGTGCCAACAACCTTAAATGTACCTGAAATCAGTGTTGAACATTTTTTATTTTTAAACAAATCTAATGTTGGGGGCCCCACTACCTTAGACAGCAAACACTGGGCGTGCCATACACACTCCCATACATTACCATAAGTCGAGTCGAAAGAGCCATACCCCTTCATGATCCAGCCCATAGAACCAGAGATAGAAAGCAGCCCTGGTGGTGAAAATCGAAAAGCTCTATCTATGTAGAGTCGAATGAGCCATACGCCGTCATGATCCAGCCTATAGAACCAGATATAGGAAAGCACCCCTTGTGGTGAAAATCCGAACTAAAATCAGTCAGCTCTATCGATGTCAAGTGGAAAGAGCCATACCCCATTGTGATCCAGCCCATAGAAACAGAGATAGGAAAGCACCCCTTGGTGGTGAAATTCAGAACTAAAATAGGTAAGATCTATTGATGTTGTGTCGAATGAGCCAAACCGTGTCGTGATGTAACCCATAGTACCCGAGTTAGCTGCAAAATCCTTTTGTTACACCTTCCACCGCCAGGGAGCACAATATGTTCTATACGAACATAACTGAATTCATTAAGGTTATCGATGTTGAGTCGAATGAGGCATACCCCGTCATGATCCAGCCCATAGAACCAAAGATACGAAAGCGCCCCCTGTGGTGAAAATCCGAACTAAAATCAGTAAGCTCTATTGATGTCGGGTGGAAAGAGTCATACCCCGTCGTGATCCAGCCCATAGAAACAGAGATAGCAAAGCACCCACGGGTGGTGAGAGGAAGTTGATGTAGAATAAATGTGATATTTAATAAAAAGTCGTTCCCACCCCACCCCCTTTATCTCGCCATTTTCGCTAATTATTACAAATATACAAATGTTTCTTAATTACATCTAATGTCCCGATCTGATAATGGGGTTTCCCTATCTACCCATCCTAATCCGCTTTTCCCTATCATAATAGAAAAAAGCATATTTTATCAAAGAATCGGTGGCAAACGCTAATTTCGTCAAAGGTTCGCAAGAAAAACACGAATTTTATCAAATAATCGCTGAAAAAACATGAATTTTGTAAAAGGATCGCTAAAAAAACATGAATCACGTCAAAAGGCAGCAGAGAAAACACGAATATTGTCAAACGATCATTAAAAAAGCAAATTTCATCAAAGGATCACGGAAAATGCGAATTTCATCAAAGGATCGCGGGGAAAACGCAAATTTTGCCAAAGGATCACAGGAAAAATGTGAATTTCGTCAAAGGATCGCTGAAAAAAAACACGAATTACGTCGTAGGATCACTGAAAAAACATGAATCTCGACATAAGTTTTTGGAAAAACACGAATTTCGTTAAAGGATCACAAAAAAACAAATTTCGTCAAATGATTGCAGGAAAAACTTTAATTTCATCGAAGGATCGCAGAAAAAATACGAAATTCGTGAAAGGATTGTTGAAAAAATGCAGATTTTGTGAAAGGTTCACAGAAAAAACTTTCGTGAAAGGGTCGCGAAAAAAATGCAACTGTCTTTATTAAAAACAGCACACACACAAACCTCTACACAAACAAACCTATTCTGTCTTCCTGCCTGAGGAAAGCACCATAATTATAACACCTAGGCCTACTTTTTTTATTTCAATTTAGATTTTTTTTTAATTATGAAAACGTGCATACGGAATTCTGGATTCGAGTCTATTCCATGCTCTCCACCAATCCACAGTAACAAAGCAGACAGCCAATGAGAGCAGGTGTGACTATGGGATGATCCAGGATCCAGCGACGGCAGTTCATGTTCACAGCTGAAAGCGGCTAGCCACAGATTTCATTGTTTTTTTTATGTTTGAGTTTTATTTTAAAGAAAATGTATATATTTTTGGCTAATTGAGGTTCACATAAGTTAGTTGCAATTGTCTTCATTCTTTGTATGCGTAGTTGCCCCCATATATTATGTGTTTGGTAAGAATATATTTTGCACTTTACTGAATGTTTTCGTAGCGTCAGACATATCAGCTCATGTTCTTAAATGAAACAAACTGTTTTCAATAACAAATCTTAATGAATAAAATGAATCTTACACTTTACTATAAAATGTACAGTTCTACAATTTATCGCATATTACAACGTACTTGGGAACTAAAAATGTAGTCCAATAACAGTAACAGAAAGAAAAATTGTAAATAACAATAAATAAATAATCATAAACTTCATATTGAATTAACAAACTCATATATAAGATACAACTTTAAACTGATATGCCTCATCAACTGTTGTCGAAATCAATATAATGTAAATAATTCTTAAACATTATGAGTTTGCTAAGAAATTAAAACATTCAGTGCAGTGTAGGATGTATTTTTTCCGCAAAACAATTTAATTTGTAAATATGAAGTTAAAAAAAAAATCCCCGTTTTCTCACATATTATGAGTTTTATCAGCAAGTTAAAACATTAAGTAAATATGAATGATTTGCGGAGTTGTTTCTATCAAAAATTCAATCACATCCCCCAAAAACCCTCAACAAAAATAATTATAAAGAGTGCGATGACAACATAAATTTGCATGTCCGTTCTTGGGCGATTCTTATAAAACACAAAATTTGCCACAAAATGGTGATTTTTTTACAACATGCTTACAAATTAAAATGGTTTATAATTATTTTTAAAAAAACTCGGCCAGAAATAACATTGATTTTACATTTTTAAAGACTTATTCTTTATAATTATTTTGAAACAGCTCTGCAAATCATTCATATTTATTTATTATTTTACTTTCTGATGAAACTCATTATGTGAAAAAACAGTGATTTTTTTTTTACCTCATACTTACAATCCTCAAAACAATTTAATTTGTATATATGAAGTAAAAAAAAAAAAAGAAAAAAAATCACCGTTTTCTCACATATTATGAGTTTTATCAGCAAGTTAAACAATAAGTAAATATGAATGATTTGCGGAGCTGTTTCTATCACTAATTCAATAATATCACCCAAAAACCCTCAACAAAAATAATTATAAAGAGTGCGATGACAACATAAATTTGCATGTCCGCATTGCATGTCCGTTCTTGGGCGATTCTTATAAAACACAAAATTTGTCACAAAATGGTGATTTTTTTACAACATGCTTACAAATAAAAATAGTTTATAATTATTTTTAAAAAAACTCGGCCAGAAATAACATTGATTTTACATTTTTAAAGACTTATTCTTTATAATTATTTTGAAACAGCTTCGCAAATCATTCATATTTATTTATTGTTTTACTTTCTGATAAAACTCATAATGTGAGAAAACGGAAAATCACAAAATTCATCAATCAATAGTTAAAAATCTCAAAAATCATCAAATGGTCTCGGGGGAAAAAATGCAAATATCGGCAAATAGCTTAAAAAAATCACAATTTGTCAAATGATTTGGGAGGGGGAGGGGTAATTGTGAAATGTACCAAATGGTTTTGAAAATCATCAAACGACAGCAGGGGAAAAAAATCTTTTTTCAATCAATCATCACAATTGGCGAGTGTGACTATTAAGATGGCCAGTGGTGGCAAAACAGTCAATCGACAAATTTTTAGTATTACTTGCAGATTGGTGAGTGCTAATTTTGTCCTATATGTGAGTGATTCTTATGAAACTCATGTCACAAAATGCACATCATAAATATTTCACGGACTGGGAATTTATAATCAGTTCATCAAAACAATTTAATAATTACCGTAAAATCCCGTTAACCCGCCCCCCTAAAAGCGACGGAAAATCGTAAAATAACCAGGGGGGGCACTTGCACGGTATTAGAATTGTAGTATATGATATTTATGGGTGGTGGTGGTGGTTGGATGCTACCGGCCGATCGTCGCAAAGTATGCATTCTATAAAGTGACAAAAGAAACAAATTTGAAAAAAAAATGATATACAAAATAGAAAAACAGTATAACTTTACTATTAATGACGATTTCAGATTATAAAAAATTTTGGATTTCAGAAGCTTTGAAACTGGAATGCATTTAGATTAATAATAACACTAATATCTGTCATTAATATGGTAACAGAAAAATAAAACAAACTTAATAATTTAAAATAATTAAAAAACACCGAGAAATTGCAGTTGAAATTTTTAGTCGCCCAAGAATCGACTGTTTTTCTTGAACTTTACTTTCTATAAAATGAAAACATTCAGCAAATAATTTCCGTTCTCAGGTGATTAAGATTTAATATTTATTTACTGAATGTTTTCATTTTATTCAAAGTAAAGTTCAAGAAAAACATTCGATTCTTGGGCGACTAAAAAAGTTCTTAAATCATAAAGATCACTCAAAAACGCCCCAACAAAAAAATAATGAATATATAGAAACAGCTCAAAAAATCTGTTTCATTAAGAATATTTTTAGTCGCCCAAGAATCGACTGCTTTTCTTGAACTTTACTTTCTATAAAATGAAAACATTCAGCAAATAATTTCCATTCTCAGGTCAATTGATTAAGATTTAATAATTATTTACTGAATAAAACATTAGATTCTTGGGCGACTAAAAAAGTTCTTAAATGAAACTTCTTAAATGGAGTTAAAAATGGTTCTTAAATGGAGTTCAATAACAAATCTTAATGAGAACATACATCTTCAAACTGGCAAAGAAATCATACGAGTTGTAATTTTCCAACTGGACGAATAATGTCCGGGGCAGGATTCGAACCTGGGATCTCTTGGCTGCAGTTTCAGCCAAGAGATCCCAGGTTCGAATCCTGGACCGGACATTATTCGTCCATTTGGAAAATTACAACTCATATGATTTCTTTGCCAATTTGAATAATTGTGTTAAAATTAATCTAGTGGCTCAAGCTAATGTCAAGTATATGGGAAGGTTTTAGCGTGATTTTTCGCTCTCATTTTAATATTTTTAAATGTTTTTTTTCCATAGGATAGCTGAGGTCAATCTCCAACGTTGTTTAGTATTTACTTTTTCGATTTTTGTTGCAGTTTTTTTTATAAGCGGGCATTTTCAATTATGGAACCGGTTGGAACCGGTTCTGAAAGTGAAAGAACCCTTATATAAAATAACTGGAACCAAAATCAAAAAAGTAAATACTAAACAACGTTGGAAATTGACCTCAGCTATCCTATGCAAAAAAAAAAAAATTAAAATTAAAATGCGAGTGAGAAATTGCGCTAGAACCTTCCCCATAGACTTAACATTCGCTTGAGCGTTTTTTCCCATGACTGATGTAGGCTCTTAAATACATTTTTACTTGATTAATTGGTGATTAACTTGTTAACCGGGAAATAAACTTTTGTTCAACTGATATGCCAGAGTAACAACGGGGCACACTACAACCAGCAAAAAAGAACAGAATTTTTCTCCTTATTCATGACAGTATTTTTGCATGAATAGGCCGTTTTAATAAGACGAAAATTTCTAATAAAATTTTACTAGTGGAAGTGATGCGTTTAAAATATTACGACAGTAGTTCGTGACGAAATATTTCGTCATACCCAGGTAACAGGTTAAAATAAGTGTTTTGCACAGCCTAAAGATTTATACAATAAATATTCTGAACAAATAAAATACCATTAAAACTAATTAGTTCACCTATTTCAAACCTTTTAAATAGTTTTCTAACTGTTTTTACCATTTCATTTCAGAAGATTCCGTGATAAATTTTATATAGCATACGCTAAGCTAAAAGTTTCTGCTATATATAATTCAATTCTGACTTTTTTCTCCTTATTTGAAATTAAAATTACTTCCCATCTTTTCCAAATGAAATTCTGAACGAAAACGAATGATGATATTTCTGGAACAATAAAATTTCGCAAAGCTATTTAAATATTCATGAAAGCACTTAAAGACTTCCGATGTCATTTTTCTGGAGTTTCTCAAAATTGGCATATTATTGCTCTCATAAATATTCAGCGATTAGTAAATTTTTCCACTGAACAATTTTCCATGTAAGAGTGAATTTATACACAGTAAAAATTTAATTACACTGCACATAAATCAAAACATTCTTATTCCTTTCATTCGAATTGTACATTACATTAATTCCTTATTAAACGTTTAAGAAGAGAAAATTGTGAAAATTCGTGGAAATTATTAAACTGTGAACTAAAATTATCCTAATGTTGTCAAACTTAATAGTTTTTCCAATCATCGTAGAAAATTCTGTTAATTATAAACTGATATGAATTTTAGAATTTATTTTTATTATTTCATTTTACAGACATATGAGTTACTACTGAAATCAACCCTGAATATCCTTAAACATGACTATATATTTGAGTCTTATAATTAATTTTAGGGCAAAATTAATGATTTTTCTTCAGCATATTTTTATTTGATTAACTATGGATTTAAAGAAATGCCCACTCTAAAAAATTATACAATAGATAATGACAACAAATAGAACTTCATTAAAAGTTATTTTTTTACCCATCACAAATATTGTAAGTAGTTTTTCTAACATTATTTTATGTTTTCATTTCAGGAGATAAAACGTTATATAACGTATGTCAAGCTAAAAGTTTCTGCTAATTCAATTCTGACTTTTTTCTCCTTATCTTGAAATGGAAATTACTTCCCAACTTTTTCAAATGAATTTCTGAACGCAAATAACTGATGATATTTCTGGAATAATAAGATTTTGCAAAGCTATGAATATTCATGAAAGCACTTACAAATCTGCTGATGTCACTTTTCTGGAGTTCATCAAAACAGGCCGATTTTTTGTTATCATAAATATTCAGCGTTTAGATAATTTTCTGCTAAACAAATTTTAAAGTAAGAGCGAATTTGTAAGCAGGAGATTTTAATTACACTATACATAGATCGAAATGTTCGGTTTTCTTTCATTCAAATTGCTTATTACATTAATTCCTTATTAAAAACGTGTAGAATATTTTTGAATTTTTTATTAGTTTCTTTTATACACTTATGAATTACTAGTGGAATTAACTTTGCATCATTAAACATGATTATTTTCTCTAACTTGAGTCATATATGTAATTTTGATGCATGAATTATTGGGGATTTAAAGAAATGTATCATATGATTAATTTAAATGTTATTTATTTATTTATTTATTTATTAAAATGCACACTACAGACTAATCCATTTATAGTGTTGCAAGAACATCATAAGAAAAAATAAAACCTACGTATATATATATATATATATATATATATATATATATATATATATATATATATATATATATATAAGTTAATCAAAGTGATTTATGAGCCAAATAGGCTAAATTATGGTATCATATGAAAATCAATAATTTCATCTAGATAATTATTGAAAAGAATATGTAATAACCATTCCATACCAATTTGCGCATCTACATGTGTTTTTTTCATATCCAATTCTGATTTAACTCTCTTGTTGTCCAATTTTCCATTGTATATGTTCATATTTCATTTCTTAATCCATTTGTATTCACTTGATAGCAACTCCAAATTATTTTTTTTTTCTTCTCTCTCTCTTTTTAAATTTTCTTCATGTTTTCAGTATTTTTGGCCAATTACCATTGAAGCACAAGCTATGGTAATATTATGATTGCACTTGTTAAACTATTAGCTATGTGGTATCCTGTCTACACATTATCATTAATTATCTCTTTGGAGATTTAAGTAGAATGATACAAGAACTTGATATGTTTTTTGAAATTCATAGATATTATAATTATACATATATATATAAACAGATATCATATACACAAATACATCACATAAAACACGAATACAAACACAAATTAAGAGATTAAAAGTTCAGAACATTTAACCCTGAAGACAGAAAAATCCATTAAAAATATCAAGATGCACAGAGAATTCATTAAATATTTTGTAAAATTTATATAAAGAGAAAATACTAACATAATTATATTTAAGAAATGGTATTTTAAAAAATTGAGGACATCTGAGTACATCTGTTTGGTACATTGAAATCAATAGATTTAAGTATACCGCTGCAATCAATCATATTATTAATAACCTTGTAAAAAAATAAAACATATAAAAGGTTCCGTCTAGATTTCAAACTTGGAATGTTAAAAATACTACGTAGATAGGAAGAATGCAATTCATTATTATGCAATAAATGCTGTCGACAAATAAAACGTCATTAAAACAGTTTTTTTAACCAATTTCAAATCTCATAAGTAATTTTTCACTAACTATTGTTTAAGATTTCACTTCAAGAGATTCAGTGATAAATTTTATATGACATACGACGTAATAAAAGTTTCTGCTAATTCAATTCTGACTTTTTTCTCCTTATCCTGAAATGGAAATTACTTCCCATCTTTTCGAAATGAATTTCGGAACGCAAATGACTGATGATGTTTCTGGAATAATAAGATTTTGCAAAGTTATGAATATTCATGAAAGCACTTAAAATCTGCTGATGTCACTTTTCTGGAGTTCATCAAAATTGACATATTTGTTGTTCTCATAAATATTCAGCGGTTAGATAACTTTTAATGTAAGAACAAATTTATTTATATTAAAAATTAATTACAATGAATATAAATAAAAACGTACTTTATCATTTCATTGGAATTATTAGAAATTAATATTTTATTAGAAATGTCGAACAAAGAAGTTTCTAAAAATTCATTTAATTTATAAATATTTGAAAAAAATATCTTAATCAGATTAATTTTTCTTATTATTAAATAAGAAAAATTAACATTATTAAAAATATGTTACTGATACATTTTAATTTAATTCATATTAAAGTTTTAAATTAATTCAATTTATATTTGGGATATTAAGTATTACATCATTACAAGTAATTATTATTCTTAATTTTAAAATAAGCTCAAGAGATCAAATAAGTTTATTGGCGTGCAATATTATGTTTACTATATACTTATGATAAAAATAGATTAAATTGTGATTATGATAAGATTTTGAAGATTAATTCAGTAATTTTTAATTATATATGAAAAATATTTAATAATAAGTAAAATACGTACATAATTTTTAAAAGTGATTTTTTATAATGTTTCCGAATCTCTACGGCTCCGTTGGGATAAAGTATATGCATTGTTGAACTTCGAAAAAATAAGATACCAGGACAGCTGTAACAGAATTCTAAAGCATTCAGGAAAACGAAAAATTTCATATATTCTCCATTCGTTAACTTTTCCCCCAATTCACCATATACAAAAATGACTAATACTAAATGATTAGTATTAACTACTAATTATTTCTGTACTTAAATTATACTTGTGGTGATCGTCCACATATGGAAATTGTAACAAAGTATAAATCTTTTAATACAATACCTAATTTAGAATTCATTAATAAATTTCACTTTCGGATACCAAACTGGAAGTCACGCGGTGAAGTAGTTTAGAAATTATTCATATGGAAAGTTTCTAATGCCGTAAGGTTTGAAATCCGAACATTAAAATAATTTTTGATCGTTGGACAAAAAATTGTAATGCGAGTAATTTTTCAAGTACGACTTTAAAAAATATGGTGAAATGAGCTGCAATTTAATTAACATATTTGAAGATTTTTGAAATCGGTTTCTGTTAATTTTGTTGTGATACAATACATATTTTTCTTCTAATACAAATTTCATAATTTATATATTTCTTAATTGTTATTCGAAAATAATATTTACTCCAACTTATAAAAAATTTAACACAAATCGATTTCCATAAGCTTCAAGTATGGGAATCTAAAATTACAGTTCGTGCCGTCAACTAGTTTTTCAACTACAGTACCTCTCACTTATACGACTTTCAGGAAACCGTAGAAAAAAGTCGTACAACTGAGAGAGTCGTATAAGTGAGAGACCGTCTTATTATACAAGTTTCAAACTTTATACGCATTAATTATTTTATCTATTTTAAAAACAATAAGTTTTGCGTACGAAGAACATATTTTAACAAAATTTATAAAATGTATAAAAAAATAAAACAAAATATATTAAAAAATAGTTCAGTTACCAATATGTTTATTTTAAAGATTTACAGATCAGATTTTCTCAAAAAATGAAGTGATATTAGTTTGTCTCTGTCGTCGACGAAAAGAGAAAATGTATTTTTAAGTCTAATAAAGCTTTTAAGCTATTTTGGGAATAATCATTTTGATGGACATAATAATCATTTAATGTATTTAAAGTAGCATTAACTTCTGAAAAATTTACACCAGCAAGAACATTGTTCTCATCTTCGTCATCCTCCTCTCGCTTAAGTCGTCCTTATTGATATCCTCAAAAATTTCTTCAGCAGTTCTCAGTTTTGACAAAAGAAGTTTTCATCACATTCTACATAATCTGTGAAATTATACCTTCGTCCATAAACATTTCATCCCAGTCTTCGTCATTAAATGATTCCCATATGCTCTCAAAATCGGGTTCATTCGTTGAACTAGCAGTTTGGTCTTGTTAAAAAAAAATTCTTAATTGTTTGCGATGTCACATTTTTCAAGGTGGTTATTTGGCTTTTGTTAATCGTTTTGTTAAATGGCAGGCACAAGAGAATTCCATACAACCACCCTCCCGCCACAGATTTCATCGTTAACCTTCCTACCCTGTTGGGATTTTACTCAACCTTGATTAAAAACATTTCGCACCATAATTTTTATTTAAAACTTTTTAACATACTTATTTAACTTTCTTCTCTTTGGCTTTTATTTAACTTACTTTATGAAGAAAATTCTGGTTCGAATAGAATGAAATAAATTATAGGAATGGGTCGATTCGACCCATTCAGGGAAGGAAGGTTAATAACACACGAAGGTTGATAAGAAATTGAGATTATTGAGATTAAGATAAACAGTTTAACAATAGTGAAAGCATAAGCGTAAGAAAATGTGAATGATTTGTACTTTAAAGATTATAAAAATGAATTCTTGAGTGAGAAATGCAAAATCGACTGAACCGTTTAAAGCGTCGTATAAGTGAGAGAAGCAGTCGTATAACTGAGAGAAGTTTGGCATTATTTCCCATAAAGCGTGGACGGGACCAAGATAATTCGGCGTATAACCGAGAGAGTCGTATAACTGAGAGTAGTATAAGTGAGAGGTCACTGTATACATAAAAACCTACACTAAGTTTAATCTGTTTTGCAACGATTAAAAATGAATTCCAATAAAGTTCCAAACTTGACATCTGCATAATTCGTTAACTACTTGCCTTCCGTTTGATACACGACGGTAAAATTTACCAAAATATTCAATGATTTCAAAATTAGGCGTTAGTATATTGAAAAATTTGATGTAATCTCAATATGTAGACAACTCCGAAGCATAATTTAACTATGACATTAATTAGAAGACGTTATTCCTAATATAGTAATCATTTAGTACCAGCGACATTTTTATACGACGATTGGCGGCAGAATCAGTAGAGGTTTTTTTTTTTTTTTTTTTAATCGACTGTACACTGTTTTGGAAGTTAGATAATCAAATTTTGATGAAATTCTCTCTAGTCCTTGCCTGTGTCATGCATGATACTCATCATAATGCGAAATTTCCGCTTTAATGTTTTGATAAACTGAGAAATATGCTCTCTCCTGCTTCAGGATAGCAAAAATTGGAAAATTTCTTATTAATATCTCCCTATGTCGCGAGACCCGTCATCCTGCAAAGGTTTTTCTTCGAAACGATTCCGAGGTTTGGCAATAGGTCAATATTAAAAATGAAAAATAAAATAATTTACAAATTTTAATAAAATATTTAAAAATCGGATTGCGTGGCGTTTAAAAAGAGATTCCACATTATCTTTATTCCCAAAATTTACAATCCTGCATGCAGTAGTCCCAATAAAATTACACACTGGTAGAAATTTCCTTTATGATATTATTTTATATATAGTAGATGATAGTATACATGATTCCTTTATGATATGTATTCCTTTTATGATAGATACATCGGTTAAGAATGTTTCGGATGAGAAAATATTTTATCACAGTTTTTCTGACTCTTACTACTAAAATGCGAATTTGGCACCCGGGCAGTATTTTTAAAAGTATTTTATCCCTTAGTTTTTTACAATGTAAAACGTCAAAGAATACTTTAAAAAATTGGTATTGAAATTAAAGGGGCCATATAAATGCTGAAATAAATCAGCCTACCACAGTCGCCATTTTTGCGTCAGTGCATAGGCCTCGTATTCGAAGAGGGGGGGGGGCTGATGATTCTGCTTACGAATGTTTCATCGAATGCAAGCGACAGCATAGCGCAACCAGAACGATATATATTGAACGAGAAATCATGGTTTGGTTAACGAAGATTTCGGCTAATAAATATGATTTTTTAACGAATAAGATTTTTGAACGCATTGTCTTCGTCGGCTGAGGTACTGCAATATCTAGAAAAAACCTCATGAATATATTAGGGTAAATTGATTTAATGTATGCTCGATTTTAAAAAATTGATCATTTAAAGTTAAAAATCTAATACAATAAGCAGTCTCATTTAACAAAAGTTTCTTATGGTCTTGAAAAACTCGATAAATGAGAATTTTACTATATGTTTTATGTCTCTAAGCATAATTTTCTTTAGTTATATCTTAGTTATAATTTTTTATGCAATCGATTAAACTATACTGCATTTCTAGAAATATTATACTATATTTTACAGCATTTGAAACGAAATCTAAAAATAGCTCTGGTTTATGTACCTTTTTCTGAGGAACTACTGGAGGTATGTCATTTTTTTTTCATAATTTTGTCAGTAGTTAAAATGAAAATCCATCGCTCGGAAATTAATTTTAAAAAAAAGAAAAATAGTTGCATAATTTTGCAAATAACACAAGAAACAAAAATCACATGTAAAACAATTAACACTGATATACAGTTTTTAAGAACCACTGTAAGGATTTTAGTAGTTTTTTTTTTTTTTTTTTAAGTCTTGGCTGAAACTAAACTATCAATTGAACGTTCGCCAAGAAATAAAAATAAAAAAATGTAATAGGTACATTAATTTTTTTAATCAGTATTTTTCTTATTTGCAAAATTGCGTTACAACTGTATTTTTTATTTGTATTTATTGCTATAAAAAACTATTTGTAATTTAGCTACTGAAAAAAAACTGAAGTTTTGAAAAATCTTTATTAATATCAGACAAAAGATTCACCAATACAGATTTTTTACACAAGGTCCGTACACTCCTTGGAATGTTCAAGGAGTTTGGAACCATTGTTTTGTATCAGAAAATTTTAATGTAATATTTCAATCACGAAATTTGGAATGACCTCCTTTAATTGAAGATTATGTAAGATTCTTCTTCTGTTAAATGAGGCGAAATATTTTGTTTAAAATTTGTGATAAAGCTATACGCATCCTGTTTACATGCCCCCCCTTTAAAAAATGATAACTATTGTTTTTTATTCATTGCCACGCTATCAATTTATACCTTTTTTTTAGACCGCTGGCCAGGCCCCTACCTGCCAGGCTTTTTCCTAGCTTAACGAGTTGATACTTGGCAACGGGGCGAGAATTCGCCTGCTCTTCGCTTGGCGAAGATGTGCGCTGTTAAATCTATAGGCCGACGTGGCTTGAGTGCGTCTTGTTGCTTTAATTGCTTTTTCTAAGTTGGCGGGTTGCTAATTGATTTTTGATGTGGCGGTTCAGCACTGCGCATTGTAGCGAAGTCATGCCGGACGGATGTGAGATGCTGGGATATTTACTATTTCCTCGCTGCATCGCTCATCCATACGTCATGCCATCGCTACTCGAGTTGGTCTCGTAATTTAGAACCTTGATCTGGTGAAGAGACCTTCACCAGACTAAGCACCACCAGAGGTCACAGGTAACTTGGAGGACTTTACACCCACGACGGATTTTACATGCACCGGGCGCCATTAGCGTACATGATTCACTTTATACCTTAATTACTGACAAAACTATAAAAAATGGGGTTTACAATCTCGAGAAGAAGGCACATAAACGTTTTTAAACGTGGTTTTGCAGCTGCCATCACTCCTTTAATTTTCGCTTTTTCCCATGCTAGAAACTTCGGTGACCAAAATAAATATTTTTGAGAAAAAAATATAAGAAATTTCTTACTCAAATGTTTTATTTGATTAAAATATTGAAATCTTAATGTATTTTCTATTAAGTGCATGAATGTTTTACTGGTATTATGCCAAATTCACTATACTTTTGTGAAAACAATAAGACCATACTGTATGCTAAAATATTCACTCTATTTTTAGCAATATTTCAAACAAAAGAAATGTGAATGAAAGATACTTGCAAATTTTTGAAATGAGTTAAATTGTTGAAAATGATGAATCGAAATTTTCATATCTCTCGTTTCTTTTTAAATTACTAAGCATTTCCAAGTATTATATTTATTGTTCAAAAGTTTTCAAATAATTTAAATTGTATTCAAATGGATTTTTTTTTTTAGTTTGGCTTTTGAACATTGTGGAGGAACAAAACAAGTGAACAATGTGATGCAATTAGAATATTTGTCTTATTGATGCAAACAATGAGTCATCAGGCAATTAATAATATATAAATGAATAGGACATTCGGATTTGAAGAATAAAATAAAAGCTTGATTTTTTAGTGAAAAAGATAATAGCAAAACTTCAATTTTAAGAAGTATTTCTATTTTGTGACATTTATTTCAATGACAATTTTTAGGATCCTTATATAGCTGTGTCACAGAATAACAGCGGACAGTACGGTATAGAAACAGATAATATTTTGAACAATTAGAGTTATTAATAAACAATATAATACTATAATAACTTACTAAATATTTAATGAAATATCAAGAACAAAACAAAAGTTATTGATAATAAAGTGTGTTGTATAATTCGATTTCTAAAATGTTAAATGAATTTAAGTTCCATTCAAATAAAGTTTTTATTTTATTTTTTCTTTCACCCATTTTGAAAAACAAAACATACCACCAATTGGATGCAATCAGAATCTATGTCTTATTAGTACAAATAATGTCATATCAGACAATTAAGAATATTAAAATTAATAAGACATTCGAAATTGAAAAAGATAATAGCTTAGTTTTTTAGTGAAAAAGATAAAGGCACAGCTTCAATTTTAAGGAGTATTTCTACTCTGTGATATTTATATCAATGTCAACTTTTAGGATCTAAGTTTATTTATGTCACAGAATAGCAGATTGTGATACTATAGAGAAACATATAATATTTTGAACAATTACAGTTACTAATGAATATTATTATTACTTATGAAATAATAACAACAAAATAATCGTCAATTTAAATTCTATGATATCCATATTATGTAATGTATCAATTGTTTAAAAAAATTTTAATTAATTTAAGTAGCATTCAAATGAAGTTTTTCTTTTAACATTCTCTTTCACCCATTTTAAAACACAAAACATATCACCAAATGTATGCAATCAGAATCTGTGTCTTATTAAAGCAAATAATGTGATATCAGACAATTAAGAATAT
Source organism: Maratus michaelseni (assembly GCA_963931845.1). Lineage (NCBI taxonomy): Eukaryota > Metazoa > Arthropoda > Arachnida > Araneae > Salticidae > Maratus > Maratus michaelseni. Next base: position 108,471,684 of record OZ007598.1, on the reverse strand, counting down.
TTAAATGAATAAGACATTCAAAATTAAAAAAGATAATAGCTTTGTTTTTCATGAAAAATATAAAATAGCTCCCAGTCAAAATATTAGTGTAATTCCTTTCATTTGTAATGTGAATTCCCTTTAGTTTATTTTCTATGTAGCGCATTTAAAAAAATAATTAGCGTTTTAATACATTTACATGCTATTAAAGTAAATTAAAATTTTAAAACATCCAATTTAGAGCGAATATTGTTTTTTTTTAATTATTGCCATTTTTCAAAATATTAGAATACTAAAATAGGTGGTTCATAAAATTAGAATACGTATGAATTTTAACTGATTATTCAAGAATGTTGCATAAATTAAGCATAAATTTAACTCAATTCTTCTTAAGTTATAAGAACTTCTCGCTTAATATTTTTTTCATGTTGCCTGAACCATGGGTCGTTCGCCTGACATAATGGCGTTTACAAAGGCTGGTATTATTTATTTGCATAAACAAGGCCGTAATCAGCGATATATCGCCAGTTACATTACATATTCTCAATGATATGTTATTAGAGCAATGAAACAGTATTTGAACAAAAAATATTTGAAATTCAATCGTCTGAAAGGCAAAAATTACTTCCATAGATTATAAAAAAAACTAAAGAATATTTCTAAAAACCGTTTTAGAAGTGTAAAGTAATTTCATTTAAAGTAAAATGAAAACAGTATTAATATGAGTAAATATACAACACTATCTCCATAATGTTGAATTTCATTATCGTATACAAAAGAGAAAGCTGCACATAATTATTAAACAAAAAAGAGAAAGAAGTGGTGCAACATAACGCTTTTATGGTGCCTAAGGAGTGATTAAAAAACGATATTCTTTGTTGATGAGAGTATGTTTTATGTATCATATGACGATCAAAATATTTTAAACAACAATGTCTGAAAGCCAAAAACTACTTCAAGAAGTGACAGAAAACTAAAGAGTATTGCAAAAAATCTTTAAGACATCTTATGAATTTTGGATTTAATTATCGTGTACCAAAGATAAAGCCTCGCATAACTATTAAACAGAACAGAGAGAGACGTGGATTACCATTAGGATTTTATGGTGCCTGGATGATTATAAACGATATTGTTTAATGATGAGAGTATGCTTTGTGTATCATATGGAGATTAATGTATTTGTATATGCCGAATGAAACACGAAGCGTATATTAAGGGATGCTTGAAGCAATCAGTGCAATCTGTAGTCAGCGTAATGGTGGGGTTTTTGTAAGACTTCAAATGGTTCTGGAAGGCTATATATCTCTTACGAAAAGGTTATCTCTGAGTTATATCAAAAAATCTATCTTCATGATGCTATCGTCGGAAGTTTCATGTGATAAAAATGTCATTTCTGAAATCATTTAGAATCTCGCCACAGTTCATTGGCCACTAAGAACTGGATAAGGCAATACCAAATTAACATATTTCCCAGGCCGGCTGATTCGTCGGACATAAACACAATAGAGTATTTGACAGGTATAATGTAACACCTCAAGTAATTGCGCCAAAATTCAAAGTTGATTTTATTTGCAGTATAAAGCTATGTGGTCATGTATGGGCAGAAAATATTGTGAACCATATTAATTAGTTTTCCAAATCTATTTCATGCAGTTGTGTAACGTAAAAATGTAATGCTACACAGTATTAAGTATATATATTTTTAAGTAAGTGCGATTTAGATTACATTCTTCTAATATTTTAAATCAAGTAAATGTTATTCTAATATACAATTGGCCTCCAAAAGTTAAGGTACAACCGGTTTTTTGCGTCTAATTTGCAAATGAATGAATATAGAAACAACAAATTTGGAGGAAATGTGCGCTAAACTGTTATTTATTAAATGTGACATTGAAATTTACTTAAGTTAAATGTATAAATGAAATTACAACAAAAAAGCGCTCATGGTGGAAAATTCCATTCTTGGAGGAATCAGTACATCGCAGTATTATGCAGTAAAATGTGACAGAAACATTAAAAAACTGGTTCTAATACGAAATATGCCACCCCGGACTTGAATGCATTGGCGGCATCGACTTTCCATGCTCTCAATTAAATTGTCGGACACCGAAATAGGTAACGCTGACCAGCCTTGAAGTAAGCCTTGTTCCAGCTCATTTAATGACCTTGGAGGAGAACTTAAAGCCACAAACTGTCTTCCAAGATAGTCCCAAAAATGTTCTATCGGATTCAAGTCAGGAGAGTGAGCTGGCCATTCCATTCTCTCCAAACCGTGATTCTCAAGATAATCCTCAACAACCACAGCTCGGTGTGGTCTCGCATTATCATCCATTAGAATGAAACCATTGCCAATAGCACCAGCATATGGGCGCACATATGAATCGAGGATCTCATCTCGATATCTCGCACCAGTCACAGTTCCTCCATGGAACACATGCAGGTCAGTGTGGCTACCGAATGAGCTCCCTGCCCAAACCATGATTCCACCGTTTCTGTACCTGTGTGTTTCGACAGTGTTTGATTGATGGTATCGAATGAATTGTTCTCTCCAGATCAGAAGACGTCCTGAATCGCTCTCCAGTGTGAATCTGGACTCGTCTGTGAAGAGTACAGAAGCCCACTGTTGTCTGGTCCAGGAAACATGTTCTCTTGCCCAACATAAGCGGGCCCTTCTCTGTCGTCTGTTGACGGAGACACACCCAACTGGTCGCCTTGCATAGAGACCTGCATTGTGAAGACGTCTTCGCACCGTAGTAGCGGAGATTCTTCTCCCTGATGCTGTAAAGTGGTCTGCAATGAGTTGTGGCACAGTAGTGCGTCTTCTCCTTCGGGCCGAAAGAGCTAGAAACCGGTCTTCTGCAGGTGTTGTAACACGTGGGCGGCCTGGAATGTGTTTTCTGGACACAGAATCTTCGGATTCATACGGATCCCAGAGTCGTTGGACTACACTGCGAGACACATTGAGCCGTCTAGCAGTATCGGCCTGTGACAACCCCATTTCATCCATCCTACCGCCCGCCACCTTAATGAATCGGGCAAACGACTTCTTCTAGACATTTCTAGACTCTACTGGCTGTTCTGAACAAAACTGACAACAATAGTTCGAATACAATAAAACTTACACGCGAAATTACGAAAGCTTCGTAATTGCATATTTTTCTCTCATTCACAAATATCTATTATTTACTACAAAATAAAAGTGGTAGCTGTAATTTTTGCGTACGTTTTTATAAACTTTATTATTGTCATTTATATAAACTATGAAATTTAATCTGACTGCCATTTTTTATCTGGTGAGCTTCGAAAAGCATGTTGTACCTTAACTTTTGGAGGCCAGTGTATTAAGTTTATTCAAATGTGAATAATATTATTAACTTTTGTATTATTCCCGTTAATTGCTATGCTATTATATTCTACAAAATGTTTGGATCTTTACAATATGAAGTTTCATCCTTTATTAATTTTTGTATAAGAGATTCATAAAAAACATTTTTGAAAATTCCTTTTTCCTTTCTTTTTCTATTCTAATTTTTTTACTCGATAATTTTTTGTAAAAGCGGTTCAATTTCCAGAGAATTTTCTACTCTATCACATATATTTCAATGCCAGTTTTCATGATCTATATATTTAGTTATGTCAGACAATAACAACTGTGGTAAGATAAAGAAACAGATAATATATTGAAAAAATTATTTCATTAATAAACTGTATTATTAGGTAAAGTCCTATGGTACAGAAAAAAAAGTAAAGTAGGTTCATATATTACACGCTTTTATTAGTTTACGTAGAAATAAGCTGAATTTAAAAATTCATCTCTCATAACTGAAAGTTTACGTTATTGCGTCACATTCCCATTTAAAAATCATGCATTCAATGCTCATTAATTTCTCAAAATAAATGGATTTTTATCAAAAATGTGCATCTTTCACTCAGTTTATTTAGGATATGGCATTACGAAAGAAACAAATGTATCTAAGGAAAATTCCACTTTAAACTGTTTTTTAAAGAATTGAAAAATATTTTAATAAACTTTGAGTACATTTTCGTTTCTCAAATAACAAGTTTCTAATCCTTTTTTGAATTTGTGAATAAATAAAATTTTTACTTTGAGCCCGATCCCGAAAACTGGTATAAAAACCGAGCCCGAGCCCGTGTCAGGCCCGTAATCGGGCTGAGAACATCTCATCTCTAGTATGACTATGCCTCGCTCGTGCGGATCATTAAAACGAATTCGAATTTTCAAAAATCACTTCCTTACATTTTTAACACTTTCCAACGTAGCTGAAAAGTGTTTATGACTTCGGTTTGTCTGGCCGTATGGCTGTCTGCCGTATGGCCGTCTGGCCGTCTGGCCGTGCTCTAACTCCTGTAAATATGCTCGGATTGCCCTGCAATTTTTATATGTTATTGTCGTTATCTATAGCATGTTCCCTATTTCAACTGAAGTGTGTGCACTTATAGTTTTTTCACAGGGACACTCAAAAGAATTCCGTTACATTACGGTCTATGGGAAAAATCATTTGCGGTTTATTTTAATGATGTTACACAATTTCAAACACATTGTCATTGATATATATCACTAAGGTGCATTACAAGAAGCTTAATATGGAATAGGGTGTGCATAGCACTTATAGTTACTTTACAGGGACAGTCAAAAAAATTCCGTTACATTACGTCTATGGAGAAAAATCGTTTGCAGTTTAATTAAATAATGTTTCACTATTTTAAACGCATTGAAATTTATATATATCACTAAGGTGCATTCCAAGAAGCTTACTACGGAATATTGTGTGTATAGCAGTCATCGTTCATTTACAGGGACACACAAAAGAATTCTCTACTGTCTGTTAACAACAATTCTGGGAAGTGCGTTTTAAGTTGCTGAACGCGATTTTAAATTTAGTTCACTTAATGTATATTACTTGGTGTGTATAAATTCTGTAGATCCTATACAGGGCAGCACAAAAGTTCGCGAACACATTTCCGTTTATTCACAGAAATTCCAGAAGGAGAATTTTAAAAGGAAGGAGAAAATTATCTATACTAACGTCCTCGTACAAACCATTCGGTTCGCTTGAGGTGGGTCAGTTCATTATTCTTTGGGTGTTGCAAGAGTGGTTGTCATAGATCCTTGGACAGAAATTGTAAATAATTTGAAATATTCGGAAGAAAAAGGATATTTAACCATTAGGATATTTAACCATATACTAGGTATATTGTACGACACTGTATCGTTACATTCTTGATTGTTCTTACACAGAATATCTATGGACTCTCTGATAACAGATGTATAGTAATTTGATGTTGTATAGATAATTTTCGACTGATCAAAGTCTATTATAATATTCTGTTTACAATTGAAACTTGATAAATCTTTAGATGGGCGACAAAATTTAACATTTCCTTTGTGCTCTTTTATCCTTTCACCGAATTTTCTGTTTGTCATGCCTACACATTCCATTACATTATTGTCATCGGTTCTAAAAGTGATAGTGTATACACCAGCTATTTCATCTCCTGGGATTGGATCCATTTTAGTATAAATTACTTTCAATTTTCTTGGAAGACATGTTATGAAATTTATATCATGCATCAGTAAAGCATACCTTAATTCTTCTTAAAAGCCAGAAATATAGCTAAACTTTCTCTATTTCATTTCTTTATGATTTATCTTTTTAATGCTTTCTTCAAATTCGGTTTCATATATCATTTTTATTAATGAGGAATAATGAAAATGTCAAACATCAGTGAAAGGCTCAAAGAGCACAAACCAGATACAGCTTTATTACGTTTAAATTGTAAACAGAATATTATAGTATATTTTAATGAGGCGAAACTCATTTATCCAACACCAAATATCTATACATCTATTATCAAAGAGTCCATAGATATTCCGTGTAAGGGCAATCAAGTATGTAACGACACAGTGTCATAGAATTACCTAGTGTATGGTTAACACGTTGAGTGCCAATATACATATGAATTTAGCTTTCATAGGGTGACATTATTACAGATTCAGCGGTAAAACTAATAACTTTAGTGATATTTATTACAAATGTAAGTAGAATTTATAAAAAAAAAAAAATGTGTTTTATGCACCACCGGCAGTCACACAAGTATTTTTTGTTTGTTTGTTTGTTTTTAGAATATTTTTCAATTTTCAATTTATAAAGGTACCAATATTGTTTTTATTGCAGTGATAACCAGAATTAGCAATAAAATAGATCCATGTTTTTGGGGGGTTTCTTTTTATGCAAAATGTAAAAATGATGAATGGAATTGTTTCATTATAGTGCTGATGGAGTACAATTTTGAGTTGTAACCAAAATATGTTTTTTATTAATTCTATAATTCATACAAAATATAAGATTAGAAATTAATTTCAAAAATATAAAAACAAATACTTTATCTAGGTGCCATAGAACAACAGTAATGTATGTTACTGCGGTGCCATTAAAATTAATATGCTTTAAATTTAGATTTACATATGACTTCCGGCGGTACACATGGCAATCTAATGAAAATAAAGTGTGCACCGCTTGTGGTACACATGGCACTCACCATGTTAAATATTCTAAATATTAAAACGATAAACGCCCAATAACTTTTTCCTACATATGTTTTTAATTATTTGAAATCCAGTGCAGGGACCCATGGCAACAACTTCTTGTAACACCCAGGGATTAATGGACCTCCCAAATAAATCGAGGCGAAGAGTTTGGATGAACAGGACGTTACTATAGGAAATTTTCTCCCCTATGAACCGAAAGTACTCGGAGATTGAAATAAATGTGTATATTACAGTTTTGCATCTTTTAACATCTCTTTATTTTAATGTCATATTTTCAGTAAACAATGAACCTTTTATGTTCATGTCATGTTTTACGATTAACTCAAGGTGAATTTTGAATTTATCTCTAAGATTTTTATCATGTAAATTAGTTTTCACATATCGCTGGTATTACTTTTATACAAATTACGTAAAAATGTATATACTAAAGAAAAATATATATTTAAGTTTAATTTTATTTTTAAACAGCTACTGATTTGGATCGGTTTCAAATAACAGTTTTGTAAAAGCCAATGCGTTATGCATTACTTAGAGCAAAAGGTCACACTAGAATTCCTAAATCCATTAAAATATATCTACTTTTGTAAACATTTTAACTTTCATTTTCTTCATAAACATTTTAAATATATCTTTCATACATATAATCTTTTATTAAAACGATATATTCTTCAAAGATATAATTATTTCACAAAGTTTTGGGCATAGAAAATTGGTTAACAAAACAACATATTTATAATTTCAAAGACACCAGATAAGTTTCGTCATCATTATAAACTAGCAATAAAAGAAGTATCACTTTAAAGGACCATTATAGCCCTTTCCACTTTTAAACATATCCCATTATAACCCAGCTAAATAAAAGAAGCAAGTCTTCGCATGTCAACTATAACTAACGTTGCTCCTGCATACAGAATATTTAAAAAGGGTTTTTATTCAACTTTCATCATTGCAGTTGAACAGACATATAATAATCTTCACCATCATTAAGAGATAAAAATAGAAGAAACATGATTTTAATACCCAATTATAACTTACTCCTATTTAAACGTATTGCAGTTAAATAAAAGAAGCAATTAAATAAGTCTTCGCATGTCAATTAAATTGATATTTATTCTGTTTATAAAACATTTAAAACAGGTCTCTAGCCAACTTTCTTTTTATTTTACAAATGTTACTGCTTTTTGTGGCTTTCGAACAACTGTGCAAGTCAGTGCTTTGCATTTTCCAAATTAAGGAAAGACAAGAGCAACATTTCTAAGCCCATTAAAATACACACACACACACACACATATATATATATATATATATATATATATTTGTAGATTTAAAGTATTTTTTTCCTCTTAAGCAATTTTACCACTTATACCTTATATTATCTTCGGTTATAACGATAGATTCTCGAGAAATATAACTATTTCACAAACTTTTGGGATAAAAAAAATTGTTACGAATATATCACATCATTATAATTGCGCAGACATTAGGATGAGCTCCAGTATCATTATAAGATAAGAATAGACGTAATATGATTTTAAAGCAGACATACAACTTACTTCTATTTAAACATATTGCAGTTAAATAAAATAAGCACTTAAATAAGTCTTCGCATGTCAATTATAATTGATATTTATTCTGTATATAAAACATTTAAAAACTATTCAACTTTCACTTTTAGTACAGGTAAAATTATTTTTTTCAGAAACAACTGATGGCCACTCACGAAAATTTAAGTAGAACTTTGTTTTGGCTCTAGAAATAACGATCCGATAAGTCCTCAAAAAATAAAGTTCCTTTACCGTTTTTTTTTTTTGGGGGGGGAAGGTGCAAAAGGGGGAACTCAAGTTTTTTTAGTAGGTTGTTAAGGGGTCTCAGGACTCTTAAAATTGGAAAAAATGAAAAAAAATGACTATTTTTAACATTTAATATCTTCAAATGTATATGTTTTTATAACACAATTTTTATTGGGATGAAAGGATATAAGCGTGTTCTTTCATTTCACATATTTAAAAAGTTATAAGATACAGAATTAATATTTATAGGGGGCTTCAAACTGTCAGACATTTGTCGAGCAGAAATTTGAAATGACATCTTACGCGTGCGATTACAAAATAATTTTTGCATCTAGAATAAAAATTTTGGAGCCTAAGTATACTTCATATTGTAATAATTACACTTAGTCTAAATAAATTTGTATTTAAAGCATTTTTATATTTTTAATGCGAAGTTGTATTGAGCTAATACATTTTTTTTTAAATTTTCAACATTATAACCACTTAACAAAAATATTTTTTTGAATAATAAAAATGAAATTTCCGGTTCAATTTATGTAGACTAACATAACACATATTTTTGGCAAATTTAATGAAAAAATACTCATAATTTTTTGAGATATCATTCGCGTTATGCCCAAAAACATCATTTTGAGAAAAATGACTTCAAAGTTTTCGGAAACGCCGCTTCAGCTTTGAGTGGGTATAATTCTAAAAACCATAACGTTTGTTCTCATGGGAATTTCAAGAAACCATTTACACTAAAATGTTCAGAAAAATAGGAGTTTAATATTTAAGAAAAATTAAAATTTCGAAATTTTTGAAGGTTTAAGAGTCCTGAGATCCCTTAAGTGGGTATTGCTTGTTATGTAAATTTTAATTATGAATCGAATGACACCATCCGAAAGTCAAGTCGATACGATCAATTGTTGCAAAATTACGGCAGGTTTTCTGAATAAAAAGCCGAAAATTATTCTTTAGTGCAGGTAAATTAGGGTTTTACAGCAACAATTGGTGGCAATTCATGAATGTAATTTGATGAGATACAGGCATTTGTATGAAATGATTTTTAACTGCGCATGCGGGAAACATAGTAAAATTTTTATTTCGTAATGTGGTAGTCAGCTATTTAGGGCAACTTATAAAAAGTTCAGTCAGATATCGAAAAAAATCAGAATGATAGTGGCGATACATTGAGTTGCTTTCTAAAAGTAGCTGGATGATAAGGGATTTTCCACAATTTATCAGTATTTTCATCTTCTCATCAATTGTACTCACTGTATTGCCGATATCTTTCTGCGTTATCACGATATTTGACTGGATTTTTTATATAAGTTGTCCTATATAGCTGACTAAACATTTTTGTTTATTTCATGCATGCGCAGTTAAAAATTATTTCATACACAAATGCCAATATCGCATCAAATACACTTTATGTACTTTATATTCATTTTTTTAATTGCAGTACTATACTGTTTCTACTGTTTTTTTGTCAAATTTTCGTAAAGTGGTGTTAAATTTGGTTGAAAACTCTGAATGCTACAAACAAAACACTTTTAAATTTTTGGCATAAATCTTAACATCTTCACGAAATATGCGTGCTATGCTTACACAAATGCACACAAACAATGAACAGGACACCACATAGTCATTTGCTATAGTGACAGACCATTTTGAGTATTTCTGTTTAACCCATTTTATCCTGACGGTACTTATAAGTACCACTTTAATAAAATACCTATATATTCGTAATATGACCGTTTTGCGTAACGGTATTCACAATGGCACAGAGAGTGTATTTCTGACAGCAGGCAGGAGATGGCAAATTCAAGCACATATCCTCTTTCTTTGCATTGTAGGGATTTTACATTTGCCACGCTACATTCGAAATCCATTTTGCAATAGAATTGACATGCATGTTGTTCTTCATTTGAGTAATTTTATTGGTTTATTACCGGTTATTTAGTACTATTATTTTCTATTGTTTTCTATACTCTACAGGCGAACATTTCCTATATTTTATTTGAAGTTTACTATTTGAAATTTACTATTTTATTTTATATCATAGGTTAAAAAAATTATGGTGGTTACAGTTGCATAATTAACCACTAAAACACTATAAAAATTATTTTCCTCTTTCCTATGTTTATTCTGCACCAAAACTTATCCAACGAGGCAAAAATACAATTAAAAAGTAGCTGGAAATTTAATTCAGGATATAAAGTGTTAAATGGATGATCGCAAATAATATTCTATTATTAAATTTATTATTTCCCCTTCCATAATTGTTTTCGCAACTGAAAAAATGTGAAATCAAATAGTATGTTCTTTACATTCTCGAAGTTTGAACAGTTCTTCAAGAATTTCAGTAGATATTCAACATTCCGTGCGAAATCGAACCCAATATGTCGGTTGTTCATTTTATTGAATTTTAATAAACTAATAATGGATTTGCCGAGAACATACCAGCATATTCAACAAAAAATATGATGCATAGTCCACCCCCTCTTTAATAATAATTCATATTTCATAAACATTTCATTTTTTCCACTTTGATTGATAAGAAAATAAACTTCTTTTATTTCTTTTTACATGACAGCATTAAAATCTGTATAAAAGTAAATGCTTGCAGTAGATATTCAAGCAAAATTGCAAGTGCCCGGTCACTGCCCCTAAATTTTTTGGCATCAGTGTATTTAATTAGATGCTCCTTACATACTTAACACCCAAGTAGATAGAGGGGATACCTACCCTTACCTCATTTGGTCTATGCCGGTTGTTCGTTGTATTAAGCTTTGGTAACCTAGTAATAGATTTTCCGAGACCATACCAGCATATATAACAAAAAGTATTTTGTATACTCCACACCCTCTTTAATGATAATTCACAATTCATAAAAATTTCATTTTCCCCACCTTAATCAACAAAAATATAAACTTTTTTTTATTTTTATTTTTTTTATGATAGATTCAAATATGTATAAAAATGTATGCTTGAAGTACTTTTTACAAGAATAATGACTTGTATGAAAGACAGAACAACGTGTTTTCTGATGATTACGAATGTAAACAAAAATATACACGACAGGCTTTAGGGGAGAAAATGATAGATTTGAAGTTCTAGATGCATTCATGTAACAGATGCCTGTTTTAATCTAATAAAACAGTGTCGTTTACCTGTCTTTCAAACATGCCTCAAAGGGGTACTTTCAAAATAAATTCCTAAGGGAAAATGTCACTAATGTCAAAATGGTAGACTAGGGAATATTCTATGAGTTTACAAAAAATGAAATGAAAATGGATTGTTATATATGTCTTGAGGACAGGATGAAAAATGCTTTCTAAAAATTATTTTTGGAAACATAAATATATAAATTTCACACAAAAAAAGTGTTTCATATATTTTGATAAATGTTTGTTAGAAAGAGCGGTGTAATTATATCAAGAGTTATAAACATATTTTGAAATGCACAGACATGTTATCTTTTGTTCTTTATTTTATGCATAATCTTACTCTTTAATCTATATACAGGGTACAATATGTTATCTATCGCCGACCTTTTATTTCCCAACCGTTGGTCGTAGACATACAGTTCCAATTACAAAAACGTTTCCAATGAGGTAAATATTCATGTTGTGGCATTGTTTAAAGTCAAAAATCAATTTTATAAAAATTACGAAAGCTAACTTTTTATACGGTCCCCCAATCCCTATAGTTATATTTAGTAAAAGTTTTACACATACCATAACAGATATAACACAAAAAGTTTGACTTCTGTACTACAAAAATTGACACAGTTATTTAATTTCAAAGTTTGAGATTTTTGCATATGATTTTGTCTTTCATTGAGGTATCAGTTAAAAAATGAATTAAAGTAAGTCGAGATTGAAATCAGGGTGCAATATCTTTTTTACAGCGGAACCACCTTTAGCCGATATCGCCAAATCGGGGTCGGCGTATCACCAAAAAAGATTTCATCTAAAAATTTGAACTAACTTTTAGAGGTCGAACAACATTCAAAAGTCGAAGTAGATAGAATCGACACCCGGAAAATGAAACATACTCACTTAGAACTAGGTAAATGGCAGATGAATTCAAAGACAAGGCGAGCTATAACGAGAATGAATATCGGGATTATACAAATTACAATAGTACTGCAGCGCCACACATTGGGGATAAAACAGGAGCCATCTAGCAGCGGACATTCTAGTCAGCGCTGAGATCGTAATGGCAGGCTACACATACACGCGATATGCCGAAACGATACTTATTTATGGTGAATGTCAAAGGAATGCCAGAGCGGCTGCGAGGGTTTATTCAGAACACTTCCCTAGGGATCGACGTCAAATGCATGAAACTATAACTGATGCATTGCACCGTCTTTCAGAGACTGGCTCTGCACCACGACCCAGAACAAATAGACGAGCATGGTTTTAATGTTCAAGTGACACCGGAGGAGGTGCTGGCATTAGACCTTTTAAATCCACAATTGAGCACGGCAGAAATAAGCGAAGCATGTGGATACACGCGTCAGCATGTCCGGCATATGTTACATGCACATGATGCGCATCCATATGCCATCCGACACTGATGCAAGCATTGTGCTGGATGACCACGCACGGCGATTTGTTTATTGTAATTTCATGCTCAACACCTTATACCCTTAGAGGGAAATCTGCCGTTTCTTTTTGACATTCTGTGGACAGATGAGTCAACGTTTACACTGGGTAGCATTGTGAACGTGCACAATGTGCATTACTAGTCCCTGGAAAAGAAACCACATTGCCTGCACAGGACGACAGCAGGTGCGCTGGTCAACGAACGTAAGGTGCGGTATATGGGGAACCCAGATTGTTGGATCGATCTTCTACGATGGGACCTTAACAGGCGATCGTTACCTGCACATGCTACAAAACAGGTACGTGTCTGGTATGAAGAGCTGCCTCTCCGACATGCATGCCGGGTGTCGTTTCAACTTGATGGGGTTCCTCCGCATAAAGCATCAAACATCCGTACGTATCTGGCCACCGAATACGGTCAACAGATCATTGGAGATGGTGGTCCGGTAAAGTGGCCACCACGTTCGCCGGACATGACTTCCATGGACTACTACCTATGGGGTTACATCAAGGTACAGGTCTATGTGACTGAGCCTACTTCTCTGGTTCATCTGAAGCCGCGCATTATCCTTGTTTGTCGCACAGTTACGCCTGCTATGCTCCAACCTGTCCAAGACTCAGTACTGTCTCGCATTCAATAGTGCATTGCTACCAATGGAGAGAACACTTTGAGCAGTATCTCTAGTAGATCCCGGCGTTTGATGTATTCATTTTTTATTAGACCATTTTCTGATATGATAATAAATTGATATTTATTTTTCTGTTTAATTTCAATATTTTGTTCTTCGCTTTGTATACGATCCCTAAAAGTCAGCTCAATTTTTTAGATCAAATAATCCTCTTTTGTGATACCGGCTAAATGTGGTTTCGCCGAAAAAAGGACATTGCACCCTGATATTGATCTCGAATTATTTTAATTCATTTTGAAACTGATCCCTCAATGAAAAGCCAAAATCATGTGCAAAAATCTCAAACTTTGAAATTTAATAACTGTGTCATTTTTTGTAATACAGAAGTCAAACTTTTTGTGTTATATCTGTTATGATATGTGTAAACTTTTACTAAATATAACTATAGGGATTGGGAGACCGTATAAAAAGTTAGATTTCGTAATTTTTATAAAATTGATTTTTTACTTTAAACAATGCCACAACATGAATATTTACTTAATTTGAAATGTTTTTGTAATTGGAACTATATGTCTACAACCAATGGTTGAGAAATTAAAGGTCGGCGATAGATAACATATTGCCCCCTGTATATAAAGTAACATATCTTAACTGACTCATAATCAACGTCTAGCCTCACGCGTTGTTCCTAGGACAATGGAACTTGGAATATATGTTCAATACGCAATGGGCACCCACTAAGAAAGGATTTTTGAAAATTCACCTAATAAGGGGGTTAAATGAGAGATAAAAAGTTTTAGGTCATTTCGCCTTTTCGCCATAAATCAGCAGCAGGGCTTGGGATCGCTTGGGATCTTCTTCAGCCAAGCGATCCCAGGTTCGAATCCTGGCCAGGACATTTTTCGTCCAGTTGGAAATTTACAACTTGATTACTTTACCTATTTGAAATAATTGTGTTAAAAAATAATCTAGTGTATTCACGTATCCAGCGTTTTCTGGAGTTCCTTTACCTGCGATCTTTTCTGTTGAGCTGATTAAAATATCAGACCAGATGCTTTGATCAATAAGGTTAACTGGATGAATTATGCCCTCCAGATTCAACCGGGATAACTCAGTGGTAGAGCGTGGCGGCTTCAGCCAAGCGATCCCAGGTTCGAATCCTGGCCCGGACATTTTTCGTCCAGTTGGAAATTTACAACTTGATTACTTTACCAATTTGAAATAATTGTGTTAAAAAATAATCTAGTGTATTCATGTATCCAGCGTTTTCTGGAGTTCCTTTACCTACGATCTTTTCTGTTGAGCTGATTAAAATATCAGACCAGATGCTTTGATCAATAAGGTTAACTGGATGAATTATGCCCTCCAGATTCAACCGGGATAGCTCAGTGGTAGAGCGTGGCGGCTTCAGCCAAGCGATCGCAGGTTCGAATCCTGGCCCGGACATTTTTCGTCCAGTTGGAAATTTACAACTTGATTACTTTACCAATTTGAAATAATTGTGTTAAAAAATAATCTAGTGTATTCACGTATCCAGCGTTTTCTGGAGTTCCTTTACCTGCGATCTTTTCTGTTGAGCTGATTAAAATATCAGACCAGATGCTTTGATCAATAAGGTTAACTGGATGAATTATGCCCTCCAGATTCAACCGGGATAGCTCAGTGGTAGAGCGTGGCGGCTTCAGCCGTTCGAATCCTGGCCCGGACATTTTTCGTCCAGTTGGAAATTTACAACTTGATTACTAAAAAATAGTTAAACATATTTCAGATATTTTAGAAATTCATTCACCAAGGGGGTTAAATGGGGGGTCGGAAGTTTTAGATCATTTCGCCATATCTCAGCAGCAGTTTGAGGTAGGAGCGTGAAATTAAACATAACAAATCTTCTAAAAAGATAGTTAAACATATATTTTAGCGATTTTAGCGGTAGCTATTTTGTCGTCTACATCGGTTATGAACCCGATTATGGAAGATTGGATGAATAAGACAACTATTGCTGATTTTTTTATTAGGCATTTTGCGTGACATTTTTCCAAGGAGGGGTTTTTTCTGTTTTTATTTTTTATTTTTTACATTTTATAAACTTGTTTTACATTTTTTTTAGCAATCCGAAACTTCAATTTTTATACAAAATATAGTACATTTCCTCCTGTTCTCAAAATATATTTTTTGGAGGTAAATATTTTAGAGTTAAATACTGATCGCTATATTTATGGACTCGGGTAAGCACAAGGCTTCGTTATAGTGATTGAAGTATAGTCAGTTTATTGACGTGAAATACACCGAGCTCTGTTAAAATTGTCATTTTAACAATTTATACACGCAAAACTCACAGGGCCCCGTGATAGGGATCTCTGTATTAACGATATATGGCTGAGAAGCACACAGGGGCCCTTATTTTTATCCTTTTATTAACAACTTATGTGTGAGAAACTACAATGCCCGTTACAAAGATCACTATGTATCTTAGGTTATCCCATTTTTGATTATCTTATCTGAAAGCTCTCTCTTTCCCATAGGCAGCGCCGACCTGGGATTTGTCAGGACGATCATTAAAAAAAATTGCTATTTATGTCGCGAAATCTTTATTTACCTGCTTTATTCTTATTAGTTATTTTCGTATAGTTTAAAATAATGTATTTTATTTTTATATTTATTTTTTCATATCAAATTCACTTCCTGGGCTCCAAGAGAAATCCGTACTATACGCTGAAGAAGGCATCTACCCCCCCCCCTCCCTTTCTACCCACACGGAAGCGACCGGCTAGTCTTATATAAATCTGTATTGAAATGCAATTAAGTTGAAAATTTTATCACAGTCTTCTAAAGTTTTTAAACGTGTAATTGAAAAGGTAATTGATTAATTGATCCCCTTAAAGAAAACGCACTTCCATAAAAAGTTAAAAAATCCTCACTTTGACATGACATACAAATGTAAAGGAATTAAAAAACTTTTACACAACAACATTGAGATCTGTATTTAAAAAAAACCACTTTTGCTAGTTTTAGAATAAGAATAATAAAAGTAAAAATAGTTTAAACAAGAATGAAAAATCATGCGTTAAGCATAGATTATCAAACATTTTCCAGCACATTCAGAATACTGTAAAAAAAACTTCACCGTTTAATAAGATTATAGATGATATCTGTGTAAACAATTTGGGAAACGCATAACATATTTGAAAACCCAATTTCAGTAATTACCTTTAATAATCGGAAAAAAATATCCGAATTGTTTAGTGCAGCCGTGTATATGATGAATAGATTTGTATATGTACTACAAAATATACTAAAATTTAGTTCAGTTAGGAAAAGCATAAGACAGTTGAAAATTCCCATTAGACAATTTCCGTCAATGAACGACAATATAATCGAGATCTTTTGTGCAGCCTTCTATATAATCTATAGAATTCATACACACCAAGCAATGTGCAAAAAATTAGTTAAATTTAAAAACGCGTGCAATAACTAAAAACGCACTTCCAACAATTATTGTTCATAGTCACTACTCTAACTGTAAATGAACGATGAACGCTTTGTACTCCTTACACTATAGTAAGCATTTTGTAATGCACCTCAGTAATATATATCAAATTCAATATGTTTGAAATACAGTAACAGCATTAAAATACACCGCAAACTATTTTCCTCCATAGGCCGTAATGTAAAAGAATGTTTTTGAGATGTCCTGCGAATGAACTGTAAATGCTACATACTTCATTTTCAATACCGAACATGCCATAGTAAAATCTCAATAACATATATCAATTGCATGACAATCCAAGTATATCTACGCGAGTTAGAGCATGAATAGACGGACAGATGGACAAACCTAATTCATAAACATATTTTAACTTTGCTGGAAAGTGTTAAAACACTCTTTTAAAAGTATTCCATATTTACCTTGAAAAGCAAGCCTAATTTCATGACTGCAATTCACCTTTTTCCCAAACATTTCCGTTATAATACATTAATTTAGTCTGGGCACCGAATTTTATTTTTGAAAATTCACCGCTTTTTTTACGCTTGGTAGAAAGCGCAATCAAGTGAATTTATGTATTAAAAATATTTATTTTTACTGTCTTTCTATTTTAAGATATGGCAATAGTAAACGAAACAAAATGAAGCATTATTTAAACTACCTTTTTTTAGAATTTCTAAATCTATTTCTCAACGAATAATCATAATTTAATTAACATGAAACTATTAATTGATTAAAGCGTATTTTAAAAAATATATATGTCTTTTATTTATATATTTTATATTTAGTGTTTAAAATATTTTGTTGTTTTAGTTTTACAGACAGTTGGCCTTTTTAGGCAATCGTGCTTTGGCGCATAATTAAATACGTTGTTCTTGTAATTCGTATACATTTTTAACCATAAAGAATACTTCGCGATATATCACTTATTGCAAGTTAACAGCAAAATGCATGCCTTAGAATTAAGTTTTTAATTGATAATGAAATTCTAAAAATATTAAAGAAATTAGACGATAGAAAAATGAAGATTGGGAAAGAGTATGCGCTAGCATAAATTGCCAACTAGGATTTAAAAAATCCTCTGAAGCTTGGAAGATTTTGTAGGGATTGGGAACTGATGCTCGTCATAAAACGAAACTTGAAAGGATTAAGATTGGCGCTTGGAGGTCATATTTTGAGGAACTTTTCAAGGAGAACAGAGACGAGGTTAAAGAGACAGAAGTGTTTGAACACCTAAATGTTGGATTTCAAATCACAAGCGCAGAGGTAAAAAAAGCACTAAGTGACGTAAAAAATGGTAGATCACCTGGATCTGGTGGAGTAAATCTTCAGCTGTTAAAATATGGTGGTAAAAGAATTGTAAGAATATTAACCAAACTTTACAACAGGATCTTGACAGTAGATCCAATACCGCAAGAATTAAAGTAGGGATATTTAATACCAATTTTTAAGAAAGGTGACAAAAAACTCTGAAACAACTACAGAGAAATGTATGTTTCTAGCAGGGATGAGATTTCTCCGTCTTTTTGCATACCAGTATAATCTTATAGAAAACGTTGTTCTGCTAAATCGCAGAATGTTCCGATTAAATAAAAAAAACATTTTCTGTAAGATTATACTGGTATGCAGAAAAGCTGAGAAATCTCATCCCTGGTTTCTAGTCCAATAATAAAATTATTCAGAATAATTTTAAGAAAAAGTCTTCAAGACGAATATGAAGGATTAAAAGAACAAAGTGGCTTTTCAGCAGGTAGATCTTGCGTCGACCACATTTTTGTTTTAAGACAAGTTCGGGAATAACAGCAGACCTTATATTTATGGATCTTGAAAAAGCTTATAACAACGTACTGCGAAGTTTGCTTTGGAAAGTACTAAAAATAGCAAATATAAATGATAATCTGATCAATACCATTAAAGAAATTTATTATAGAAACTGCTGTAGAGTTAAATTTGGAAATAAGTTGTCTGAATCTTTTTCAACACTAGTAAAGGCCTTCTGCAAAGTTGTTGTCTTTCACCAACTTTACTTAAAATATACATTAATGTCTGCCACAGAGTATAGACAAAGAAATGTCATAAAATAGATTTTTAACTGAATGATAGTAAATATATCCATCACTTATTGTTTGCGGATGATCAAGTCATCATAGCAGAAGATGAAGAAGTAAATTAAAATGCTTCGTAAATTAAAGGATACTTATGATGAATGGGGATTAAAGAAAAATATGAGTAAAACTGAGCACTTAGCAACAAGTCAGAAAACTGATATTTTAATGGATGATATTAATATTAAAGATGTTGAGGAATTCAAATACCTTGGATCTATGATTCGTGAAGATGAATCATGCCAAAGAGAGGTAGAAAGGACAACGGGTGAAGTCATAAAAGCAATTGCAATGTTGAATTCTGTTCTGTGGAATAGTAAAATTATCTTTCAAACTAAACGATTCATTTATAGTGCAATCGTGCAAAGCATTTTACTGTATAGCGCAGAGACATGGACCTTAAATCTCTCCCTCAAAAAGAAACCCCTCTCTCCGAAATGGACTTCTGCTGAAAATCAGACAAGAATGTCAAGGGTGGAAAAAGTTTAAAATTCAAGAATACGTGAAATCATGCAATTCAAACAGGATGCTTTAATGACGATCGAACATAATAAGTATAGATGGTATGGACATGTTCCCTGAATGAATGAAGAACGCCTTCCAAAAATCATTTTGGAATGGAGTCCGAAAGGAGGACGACGGAGGGGTAGGCCAAGAATGACTTGGAAAAATTCTATTCAAGAGTCATTGAAGACTTATAAATTAATTGATGAAAATACCCTGAACAGAGTGAAATGGAAAAGCTCTCTCAAAAATATTTTTATGGGTCAAGGAAATCCACTGTTTAGTGGATCTTCCTAAAGAAGAAGAAGTTCAAAAAATATTAAATTGTTGTAGTGTCATCGGAAACACACACTTCTTATATATATGTGGGAAAAGTATAGAAATCAAACCTATTAATTACTTTTTTAATGAATCGCCCCTCACTTTGTATACGGGCCCGATGACACATAATCACGAGTTTAGCAGGGTAGCCAATTTTATCAGTTTATCGGCCTAATTAATAAAACCACATGGCCTTTTTAACTGACAACCCTTAGGAGATGAGATTTTTCTAATATACTTCTACCATCACTTACTGCGTGGAATCCATCATGGATGCAGACATGAAATGCTACTGCCGTAATAATCTTTCTTTCAATAAAAGACTCTATAGTTAATCATCAGAATGCTGTCCTTTTATTAAAAATGCGACAGTATTCTAAGTCGGTAGGATCTCAGCCGGAAATTCTAATGAATTCCTTAATAGGAAAAAGAACAAAGAAAGAGAAATGGTCATCAAAAAATTATTTGAGATTGGTGATTGCCTTAAAGTTCCAGATGCCACTTCTATCGACATCTTTTTAACGTGCGGAGAGGCCCTGCAGAGAGGCCCCAAAAGGGAGTATCTTAAAAGTCTTCTCTTCAGCTAGTGTTCATCGAAAAGAAAATTGTGCACGATTTCGAAAGGTTTTTATTCTAAAAACGGCGTTATGTGCTCCTATGCAACGTACTTCAAGATAGCATCGATAAGTATTCTGGAGTTCTACGATTTGATGCATTTTGTGTTTTGCTTAGAACTTCGCATCTTCTTATCGTTGTGGTGGTTTCGTATTCTAAATAAGTGAAAGAAACCGTCATTATTCTTCATGCGGAAAATGTGTATTTTTCTTCGCTTTCAACTGCTACCTTTCGGGCGTGATTTATGTGAAATGTGCGCATCTTCAAAGAGCTTCTCTAATAGTTTGTTTTAGTGCAACGTTCTGCTGTTAATAAGTGATGAAATATAAATGTGATTTCTTTCTAAAGGATATTCCGAAATCTATACCGATAAGGGAAGTGGAGTCTTCGCTATTTGTTTTATTATTTTACTGCGCTAAAAGAATGTGTCAATTCCGAAGATATTTTTCTTTACTTTTTTTTTTGGATTTTCTTTTTTTTTTTTTTAAGTATTTGAGTTCAAAGGGTACCCTAGTATTTACTTTTTTTTAATATCATATTAGTAGTTAATATATTTTTATTGTGATTTTATTATGAAATAAAAATGATTATGAATAATTTAAGGTAAGTTTTTCAATAAGTATATTACTCCAGTTATACTGCTTTTATTTTAATTATTTATGAAAACCATGGTTTTGAAGTATAAAAAATTTTTTGGTTTAATAGAGTTAATGGATAGCCATGATTTATTTTCAAATAAATAATTCTTTTACATAAATCATTATTTTATGTATGTTATTCTTACAATTTTATGAACCTGTTTATATTATGTAAAAACTTTTAAAACTTTTGAAAGATATTTACATTTTGATAATATTTAGATTTTTCAGAAAATTATATTTTAAAATTACTTAAAAAAATGGAAAATATTAAAAAGCAGAAAGCAGTTCTTAAGGGAAAAATTACCCGTATAAATAATATCATAAATCCCAAAATAGATGATAATACGATAACTCTTGACGAATTAGAGGTGTATCAGGGACAAGCAAAGGATATTGATAGTGAGTTAAACAAAATTCGTGAAAACGCGGTCCTCGAAAGTAAGGAAACGGAAACTGAAAATATTATTAACGAATTCGATGAAATTGCTCTAAACTAGACACTTTAACAATAACGATAAACACCTCACTTAAAAAAATAAATAAGAGCTTAGACATTTACAAAAGGGAGTCAGGGAATAATAATAAATCTAAAAATTATAATTTAGAGAAAACCATTAACCTTCCCAAATTTGACTTAAAACCTTTTTATGGGGAATCTGATCAGTGGCTCTCTTTTAAGGAGATTTTTATCACAACTATAGATCAAAATTCAGATTTGGGCCCCGTTTCTAAATTACAATACCTCCTAGCTAGCGTAAAAGGTCCTAGCCATAAATTGATTTCTGGATTTCCTCTTTCAGAGGCCAGTTATAAAAATGCATGGGAGACTCTTTGCGCTCACTACGATAAAACTAGAGATTTGGCCATGGCCCAAATAAGCAAGTTATACAATATAAAAAATATGAAGAATTGTTCCTCATCCTCTAAAGGTATTTTCGACATAATAGATACTTGCAATGAGTCGCTTCGAATTTTAGATTCGTTAAAATTAACACAAAATGCTTTAGTGGAAAATATGATAATTTTTACCATCGTTCAAAAACTAAATGATAATCTCAAAGAGCGATGGGAACTTACCCTTACCCACAATGATATGCCTAGTCTCACGGAATTTCTAAAGTTTTTAGAGACGCAAGCCAAAAGTTTGCTAGCATTAGAGAACCCAAACAAAACAGATGTAAGAAATGTAGCTTATTCAAGAGATTCTTACGATAAATCGAAATTCCACAAAATTCAAGAAGGTAATAAATGCGGTGTTTGTTTTGATTCGCACCCCACCCATACCTGCAAAAAGTTATTGACTATGCCTGTAGACAGCAGGTGGAGAACCATCCAATTAAACAAGTTATGTGCAAATTGTATGCGTAGTGGCCATTTTGCAAGTAAATGTCCATCTAAGATGAGTTGTAAAAATTGCCATCGAAGGCATCATACTTTACTCCATAAGTATGATGTACAAGGTAATGCAGGGACAACAGATGACCCACAACTTTGCAACCCATTATAATGAAACTCAACCCCAAAATGCCTATGGATATTCCCCTGATCAAGGAATGCCCATGAATGCTAAATGACGGTTTATCGCGCCCGGGCACCTCAAATGTGAGAATTACGAAAACCGAAAATACACAAAAACTTGTTATAATGGGGTTCAAGTACCATTTTTATTGGATAGCGGAAGTACTCTTTCCATAATTCCGGAAAATCTAATAGCAGCTTTGAATATGACGTCTATTCAAAGTTGCAAGCCTTTTAATGTTAGTCAAACCCAGGGACAGGTCCAGATTTTTGAAAAAATTCAAGTACCCCTCCAAATAGGGAATATCAGGCAAAATAGCACCTTATACCTCGTTAGGTCGTATTTGCCGTATGCAATACTGGGAACCCCGGAATTACAAAAATTTCATATCGCGATGGACTTTTTCTCAAATTCTCTGACTCAAGATGGAGTCATCCTTAAGTATGACCAAAACGTTTCCGGTCAAATATCACATAAAAATTCATTTAACCACACTTTAACTTTAGCGGGTGATATGAATTACAAGAAGCCGCTTCGTTCTCCTTCCAAATCAAATCAAGGAATTTTGTCTCAACAGGGGCAGTGTTACCTTGATACTAAAACTCTCTCGGATTATGATGATAAAAATTTTAATCATTATACTACTGAAGAGAACCTACAATTGGAAGGTCTTCTAAGCGACTTCAAAGATATTTTTGCACGTAATCGATATGATGTGGGTAGAGTCAGATGGGAACCCCAACGAGTAATTCTCACCTCAGAACTTCCTATCTCACTTCGACCTTACCGTGCATCTCCGGGGGACAATACAGAAATTCGAAAGCATGTACAAGAGTTATTGGAAGCTAAACTTATTAAAGAATCATGTAGTTCCTATTCCTCTCCCGTTACACTAGCCTATAAAAAAGGAGAAGGTAAAACGCGCCTCTGTATTGACTACAGAAAAATCACCGCCATTACCAAGACAGATTCGGAATCTTTGCCCCGAATAGACTGGCTTTTAGACCGACTTGTCAATGCCAAATATTTTTCTACGCTAGATTTAGCCTCTGGCTACTGGCATATACCGCTCCACCCTTCAGACACAGAAAAATTAGCCTTTGTGACCAATCAGGGCCTTTACGAGTGGTTGGTCCTTCCATTTGGCTACAAAAATGCTCCGGCTCAATTCGCAAGAGCTCTTAGAAGGATCCTAGATAAACATAAAATCAACTTCGCTACCAACTATTTCGATGATTTTATCGTTTATTCTGATTCCTATGCCGAGCATCTGGTTCACCTTAAAACTCTTTTTAACATTTGCCGACAGGAAAATCTAAAATTAAAATTTTCAAAACGTAACTTTGCCAAAACTGAAATTGACTTCCTTGGTTATGAAATTAGTAACGGCCAAATAAAATCAGACAATGCTAATACCGAAACTATTAAAAAATTAATTCCTCCAAAAAATGTTAAAGAACTACAAAGGTTCCTTGGATCCATAAATGTGTATCACAAATTCATTGACAAGTATGCTAAAATTAGGACCCCTTTAAATAAATTATTAAAAAAAGATACACCTTGGGAATGGTCAGAAAGATGTCAACAATCTTTTGAATTGCTTAAAAACGCGTTAATTTCTCGACCTATTTTGAAATTATTTAACCCTAATCTCCCATGCCACCTCTATACTGATGCCTCGAAGGAAGCCGTAGGTGCTGTACTAAAACAAATGGATGAAAATGGAGTCCTACATCCCATTGCGTTCCACTCAAGACAGCTAAGGCCCTATGAGCAAAATTATGCTATTACAGAATTGGAGTGCCTCGCCATAATCGATGCTCTTGACAAATTTCATTATTACATTCATGAAAAATCTTTCACAATCCATACCGATCATGCTGCTTTAGTATGGCTTAAAAATGTAAAACATTTAACCGGTAGATTATTCAGATGGTCGCTAAAATTAAGCATGTATGACTATACTGTAAAATACAATAAAGGATCAACAAATTTTGAAGCCGATATGCTCTCCAGAAATCCCATTTCATTTCCTGTAAATGCCCACATTCACTTATTAACATTAGATGAAGTTAAAGAACTCCAAGAGTTAGATAATGTAGCAGGCTCTAAATTCCAAAAAGTTAATGACATTCTGGTAATTCACAAAAAAGGTTTTCAAAAAATTGTCGTGCCTTTCTCATTACGAGAGAAACTATTAATAACTACCCATAAGCAATTTGGCCACCCAGGAATACAAAAAAATGCTAAATTAAATTTCACCGCAATACTATTGGAGCAGCATGACTCAGGACATTACTCAATTTGTCAAGCATTGTGAGGTCTGCCAACTCAACAAGAAATCCCACCAACCTAAATTTGGTCTTCTTGAGTCCTTACCACCCGCAGTACAACCCCTCGATATAATATCTTTAGACACAGTAGGTGGTTTCAATTATTACAATTCCACAAAAAAGTACATGCATTTAGTTATTGATCACGCTACTCGTTATGTTTGGGGTTTTACCTCTAAAAATGTTACGACAGAAGTTTACATTAACATTCTCAAACAGATTTTTGGTATCCAGATTCCGAAGAAAATGTTAACGGACAGGAATCCTGCTTTTACAGCGTCCAAACTTCGGAAATGGGTATCGAATCATAATGTAAAAAAATTACTTACTTCATCTCATAGGCCACAATGTAATGGAAAGAATGAACGTGTGAATCAATCAATTTGCACCCGGTTGATACTAAAAGTCAATTCGTCCCCTTCAAATATCCCGTGGCCCAAACTTCTGAAAGACGTGTATATTGAATACAATAACACACCACACTCCGTCACCAAATATCCCCCTGCATACTTAATGTTTGGCCAATTGCCTTATCCATCAGCATTAGGTAATGAAAATTACTATCCTACAATTGAAGAAGCCAGGAAAGAGGCTTTCAAAAGAACAGGTGAACATCACCGGAAAAACAAGATCCGATATGACTTAAAATTTGTGGAAGCTCCTTTCAAACCTGGTGATCTGGTAATTGCCGAGGAATTTCACTATCCTAACACCCGAAAATTAAGCCCGCCCTTTTCAGGTCCCTATCAAATTATTGAAAAATTGTCTAATGTAAGTTTTCGAATAAATAAACCTAACTGGTTGACAAAGCAAGACAATGAAGTGATCCACGCCTCCAAGCTAAGATACTTTTTGCCCAATGATCAATTTAAATTACATACACCCAACAAATGAAAGATAGTGTATCACAGGAACTCATATTGGATGATTAATTGATCTTTGAGTTTTACATTTTTATGAATATATTATAATTGTGTTTTTGAAAGAGTACAGTTTCCTGCATGATGCCAGGATATTTTCATATAATCTTGAATTTTTGTATATAATATTGGACATTGCTACACTAATTGCATTGGACTAACTGCAACATTCGGGAATATGCTTCCTATTTTGATTATTTTTATTTTATATATGATATTTTCACAGTATCTTGCCTTTATTAATACAATTGCTTTTGTCTTGTCCAATTGATTATAGCATCGTATTTTATAATGGTATTATTCTTATTATTTGTATTAAAGTTATTATTGTTATGATATATGTTAACTATACGAAAGAAATAACTCATCTCCTGCAGCTTACTTAAAAAGGAACCCATTTCCAAATTCTAACGTTACTTTAATGTAAAAAGTGTTTTGTCCTTTTCAGGCGAGTCTCGTGTATGGAAGCCGGCCCATCCCCGGAGATTTGTCTGGAAGGGGGGAAATTGTGGGAAAAGTATAAAAATCAAACCTATTAATTACTTTTTTAATGAATCCCCTCTCACTTTGTATACGGGACCGATGACACATAATCACGAGTTTAGCAGGGTAGCCAATTTTATCAGTTTATCGGCCTAATTAATAAAACCACATGGCCTTTTTAACTGACAACCCTTAGGAGATGAGATTTTTCTAATATACTTCTACCATCACTTACTGCGTGGAATCCATCATGGATGCAGACATGAAATGCTACTGCCGTAATAATCTTTCTTTCAATAAAAGACTCTATATTTAATCATCAGAATGCTTTCCTTTTATTAAAAATGCGACATATATATATATATATATATATATTTACAATACTTGTTATATTTTAGTAGCAGATTCTGGTAACAACATAACAAAACAAAGTGTTTTCTGATATCTAAAAAAGGGAAACCAATCCACTTGAGAAATTGTAGTGACTAAATGATACATTTGAAATTTTAGATGCATTTTAAAAATAGATGCTAGTTAGAATTGAATAAAACAATGTTATCCACACGCTATTAAAAAGCAGAAATATTTCTGGAATAGCAAAACTTTACGAAAATATAACACAGCCTCTTCCGAGTTATCCACGATTTCGAAAAGTGTTGTTTTATCTTCAGAAACATTAGACACAAATAGATTTGCAAACTTTACAGAAGAAATTCTGAAACAAAAATTTCTTTTGCTGCCCGTTTAAAATTAAATAAATAAAAATAAATGAAACTTTTCCGAGTAGTTTTTATTGGGTCATTCGGAAAGTTCTGTGGTATACTTCTGTTAAGATAATGTTGAAATGATTGATTGTCACCAAAATTTGCAGCAAACAAATTTATTTCAAAATAAGTAAAAGCAGTTTTTTCACGTGCATTATAAAATGAAAAGTTCTATTCCAAAATTCATGTGGGAACGTGACATTTATGGATTCAAAATATATCAAAATGTTTCTGAACTTTCCGGATGACCTAATAAAATGTCTTATCAATTTCTTAACACGAATCTTTTAGGTAGCTTCAAAACAAAAAAATATAAAGCTACCTATTGCAGCCGTTCGGAGGAAAGCAGTTCCGGAAAATCTCGATATATTTTCACCGATCATGACCCCCAGACCCCAAAACCACCCTTCGTTCAAATGTTGATTTATATATATATATATATGTGACGATTTAACTGGAGTCACCATACTTTTGTAGACTCCTATTCAAGGCAAGGGAGGTTTCTCCGAGGAGATTTTCAGTCGAGCACCGAGACTTACTTCATTGTGTACGTATAAGCTACAGAGAAGAGGCAGTTCGTTCCAGTTCACACTTTATTCGAAAAATTTAAAGATTAATTGATTAAGCTTTACTCTATTGAAAACTCACTCCATGCACTGTTAAATTTAGGGTCGTGGCGAAACTTGATGATTTAAATTTAAATATAAGAAGACATCTTAGTTAGTACAGGCAGGTATTCTTTTAAAAATCAATCGGCGGCCAAGGAGAACCTTCGAAGATTAGGAAGTACATGACTAGTTGCATCCACCACCGAAATCCCGGAACATTCTGCTCTAAACGCGGGAAAAATCCGTATATCATTTCCCGAGCGCGCCAGAATACATTCTATCAGTGCCATTTTTTAAGAGAATGAATTTGGAATAAACTATATATTTCGCTAGATGTAATTTTGACAATCGAATACTGGAGCGAGAAAATAATTTAGAATAATGGGATTTACACAGAATTATAGTCTTAATGAAGTCAACGACGAAAAAAAAATTTTTTTTTTTTTTTTTTTTTTAATTTGTTTCATATATATATATCCATATATATATATATATCTCCATATATATATATATATAAATATCTGACCTATGTCATACGATAACGCTCGTATTTATAAATCAATTTTGATGAAACTAATTGTGTGTATTAAGCTCACGAATGTCTCGACCGAGTTCGTTGGCCTGTTTGATCCGCCATTTTGTTTCAAGATGGCGACCATTTAAAAATTTAAAACTAAAATAAATATACATAAAAATTAAAAATTCAAATTTATTTTTTAATTAAGTGTTAGGCCTTGATACGAGGATTCCAGAGCATTTTTTGGTTTACCTCTATCTTAAAAAATGGCTGAGATAGAGCAGTTTGAAAATCTAGGGTGGCTGACATTTTGAAACAAGACAGCCCATTACAAAAAATTTCATTGTTGTAATAATTTTCCCAATCATACACATAAAACTCATATCCGTTCATAAACATTCATATCCGTTAGCGCCAAATTCTCGCCAAACTTGGTGACATTTGGCGACCAAAATAAGTCTTCATAAATGAAGCCAATTTGGCTATAGCTCAATAATTTGGCGAATTTCTTATTCAAATTCAGTATTAACGGGTCTTTTGTAAACATTTTCTTTGCATTTTAACTTGCTGTGTTCGTGTAACATTAGTTCAAATTTTAAAACGAAGATATAGGAAAGCTACCTTTTGCTCCCGGTACAAGCCGGAAGGACTTTTTTATTTGCTATCAATTCAAGACACTCCAGCGTATAATATTTAAATCATTTTGGATAGAAAAGTTATTTTCAATTTTTGACGTTTGACGTTTTCTCACATTGATTTCTCTTATTCGCTGGTATGTATTTTTAGGTGCGTTCGTAATTATATAAATACGTAGCACCAATAGTCGTCGTCTGATCCGTCCGTCCGTCTGTCCGCATATAACAGCGCAAAAACTACCCAACCAAATGGTTTGAAATTTAAGATATATTATCTTTGCAAAATTTTGTCCGACATTTCAAATTTTATGAAAATTGAATCAAAACTTTATAAGATATTAATAAAAATATTTATTAAGAAATTTGAATTAAAAAAAAAAAAATTGGTGCTTTCTTGTTATAGGAGCTTCCGAGGTTTAATCGTCAAGCGACCGAGATACTTATTTTATTGCAGAAATTTATCTGCAGACGATATAATTCATTTCACAGAATTAAAAATCATCAAGATCTGAATATTTATATAACTAGCTGTAGTACGAACGCACCTCATTTGTCACGTTTGACGTACAATTTCCAACTTATTTATATACTGTCACTCTTTCTCTAAAGTAAGTATTCTGCATTGAAAATATGTATATTTAAAAGCAGAAAGCATCGTGAATATGTTAAATTTAATATGTTGTTTATTGTAAACACAGGGGTTGATGAAGGATTTTTTTCTTGGGGCCCATTTTGTGAAAAGTAAAAGTTATTTTTGTGAAATATATTATACTTTTGTGAAAAATAACTTCTTGTAATGAAAGATGAAACCCAGCTACACAAATTCAAACCAAACATTTATTAACAATAACTTCTTTAAGTCCCCCTGCTAAAATTTTCCTTTCTGGTGAATTTGTTTTGTTTGCAAATTACACATTTTAAAACCTGACAAAATAAAATTAGTTAATGAAAAGTATGTTTTTATGGAATAGAATTTTGTGAAATTTCATTCAAAATTTTAATATTATTTAATTTTATTTATTTCAATATTTTATTAAGATGATATTTGTGAAGGAATTCAAAATTGGCCCCAAATTTGGCCAGGATCGGCTCCTGGTAAACAGTAGAGTGAACAAAATAGTCTATTTCTTGCTTTTATACAAACCTTATCTAATAGAAATTTACTAAGTATTAAATTCTTTGGAAGTTTTACAGAAAATAAAGCATCTTTGATAAAACATATTTATGAAGATGTTCTTAAAAAATAAAGGACCTTTAAGCACTTTCACGGGCCGTATGAACCTTATGAATACGAACAATTTTTGCAGCAGGAGACCTGCAACCTTTGCCTGGGATGCATCATTGCAATATTCGCAGCATAATTTATAATAAATAAATTTTGTGTTTATTATATCACATATCAACTTGAAACAGAAACTTCACAGAAAAATGCAGACATCTATGAAATATATTTAAGCAGCGCCTACACTGTAAATATCACTTACTGTTGTTGAAATTTCATCGTTTATTTTCACACTAATTCATCACTAATAATCCAAAACTAATTTTTTCAGTAATCCAACTTTAAACAGAAGTTGACAATCTTTGTTACAGATGATCCAGACAGATAGCACCGGAAAAATAGAGCATGAAGAACATGATAGGGTAGAAGTAGAGAAATTCACGTAAAATTACTTGCATCAGAAATGGAGAAAAAAAAAATTAAACAAACAGTATGCGGTCATAGGTACAGTAGCCTTGGAGAACTTTTTTGCCCCCCCCCCCTCTTTTTTTTTTTTTTTTTTACAAAAAATGTTTTATTGGCGAGATTGTTTTTAAGCTTACTAATACTGTCTGTTTGTTTAATTAAGATTGCGACAGTTGACCGAAAAATAATTTTTAATTCGTCGGATTTTTGTTGTGGTAAAAGTTTTTTTAGTCGTTGAAAATCAATCGGACAGAAAACGCAATATTATGACCAATAAAAAATGTCTTTTAAAATTATTTTCTATGACTGATTAAATTTCCAAATTGTTTAGTCAAAAATATTGTGAAATAAAGTATATTTTTCAAGGAACATAAAACACAACGTAACAAATTTTCAACAATTCAGACTTATTTGCAACGCTATAACAACGTCAAGTGCTTCCTAGTCATCAACCTGTGAATACTATGCCTATACGCTGACACAAAATGGCGGAAGTCGTAGCGGATTTTTTTCAGTTTTTGAATATCCCCTTGAATTTAAACACCAGTAAATTCTAAAAGTATTTTTTTGCTTTCTTTTTCTAAGATTGAATAACGTAAAAAATACTTTTAGAATTTGCTGGTATTTAAATTCATGGGACCGTACAAATGCTAAAATTTCTGCGTCAACGCGAAGGTCCAGTACTCCGAGAGCGGTGATCTGTTTGTTTCCTGTAGAAAAATTTTTCGTTATGCTGTGTAAATTGAGTACTACTTTTTATACTATACTGCGTATTATTATTTTTTTAATTTGTCGCATCTTTTTATTTTAACACTCTGTATAAAAGTATTAAAAACTTCTTTTACGCGACACCACTCGGATATATATTTCATGCATTCAATAAAATAATTTACACACCATAAATAACACATTCATCATTTTATTTACACTCTCTCCTCATACATGGATAATCATTGTTTACTACCATCTTCCCATTTCATCTTTATAACTATCTAAATTTTATCAACATCCTTTAGTCTTTTTCACTTTCTAAATTTTATTTACATTAATTACTACTTTGTTTAAAATTTATTTTATGCCAAAGCTGTACATAGTTTCAGCTTTTCCTCTTTTCCTAACAGATGGCAGAACCAGATTTATACTTTCACTGCACTCTGTAGTTTCAGCTTTTCCTTTTATTTATTAGTGGTAGATGGCAGCACCAAATACTTTATTTTTCTTTCGTCACATTTTATGCAATTACTAAGCGTTTTAAGCAATTTCGTGTTTCTTGGTGACATGAAGTGCAGCAGTTATTGCAAAATCATCTTTACTCTTCTTTTTTTGTGAGTTTTTGTCCAATGCTTCATGATCTAATTTCTATTGCTGTAGAATAATGGTTTATTTATTTTTTTTATTATTATTTGAACTCTTGTTTTTTTATTTTATTTTGCTTTTTATGTATGTTATAAGGAGCTTAATATTGTCGATTGTATGCATAATGCTGACAATATTTGATGAAATAACATATATTTACTATGAATTATTTTTATGAAACTCGTCTGAAGATTCCATCCGATAATCATAGTTTTTCATTTTTGATTTTTCATATTATTAAGCTTAATTCTTGCAGTATCCTTTCCATAGATTTTTATATCTCATCTTTTGTTTTTCACGTGTGATTTTATTATATATATAGTACATAAATCCCCATAGTACATAAATCTATACATATAGTACACAAATCTTCCTTCATCTTTGGAAGGAAAATGACTGAATGAAATACTGGTTATATCTTGGTAGCAGATGCTTGTGACAACCTAATAAAACAACGTGTTTTCTAATGGCTATACAAAAAAAAAAAAAAAAAAAAAAAAAAAAAAAAAAAAAAACAGAAATATGCGACAGGTTTTAGATTTTAAATTCTAGATGCGTTCTTGTAACCGATGGCAGTTACAATCTAATAAAGCAACGTCATTCAATCTTTTTTATGTTTCGTTTTGTTTTGTTTTTATTTCCAAAAAAGTGTATTTTCAAAATAGATTTCCTAGGGTATGCCACTAACATCGAATAAAAGTAAAAATCTTTAAATAAAAAATAAAAATGCAAAAAAATTATTATTATTTTTTTTATGAGAAATAATATATATCTTAAAAATCGCGACTTATTTTATGACTACAATTCATGTTGTTCTAGAAATTTTCTGTTGCAATATATTAATTTGGCTTGGGCGCTGATTATTGCAAATTCACACATTGGTTTACGCTTGATAGAAAGCGCGAAATGATAAACTTATATAAAAAAAAAATTAATTTATGCTCTCTTTGACAACAAAAGAAAGAATAAAAAATATTTAAACTATCTATTAAGGATTTCTAAATGGTTTTCTCAACGTATAATCAAAATTTAATTAATATTAAACTATTAAATGATTAAAGAGTATTTTTTAATTATTACACTCTTTATTTTTACGGTTCTATACTTAAAAAGTAAAAACGGAAGCATTATAAGATAACTCGTGTGTCTGTCTATTTGTCTGTCAGAGCCGTTTTTCTCGTAAACTATAGAACGTGGAAAGTTCAAACTTGGAAAAATTATAAAGGTTATTGACCCATATATTTCCAAATTATTGTCCATTCACAAATATTTTTATGAAAAATTTAGGGGAGCTAATTAAATTACTTAAAAAAAAAAATCTTTTTGTATATCGTGTGGTGTATCGTGCGAAAGATCTCGTGACACCGAATTTAAAAATATATTATTATAATTTTATGTATTATATTTTCAGAGATTTCGTCGAAAATACAAAAATATCCAATTTCAAATTGCTTGACAAAACTTTGTCAGAAATAGGGATATAGTCGTAGGAATTATAAATATGCGTTGAAACTTGCACTCATGTTATATTATTTAGGCATTTCTTTTATGTTATGCATGATCTTATTCTCCATGTTTGTTTAACAACTGATGCTGAAAATTAAATATGCACATTTATGTCACTCCATTAGAGAAAAGTAATTTGGCGTGCCTCACCAACCTAAATGTGAGGTAAAAGAAAAATCTTCTAATACTGATTATAGTCCTTAGATACTAATTTTCCTGCGTACACCGAACCTAAAATTACTCAATTGTATTTTGTGCATTGTTGCAGCGATGGTGCCTTTAACAAATGCAGTATTTTACTGAACTTGGAAAGCTATATTTTCATAAATATAAGTGCCAAATAAGAGAAAGGTTGCTTTTAGGTTGTGACCACCTCTACTCGTGGTACATGTGGCCTGCAGTCGTATCCCTTCCCTCAAGACTGACAGGAACGGTAGTAGACTCGATGACGGAAGATACGACTGGAAACATTTAAAAGCTAAATTCAAAAAGTTTAAGACATCGACCCGACGGCGTGCTGGAGTGTTTAATACGTCGGATGACTCTGATGGATTCGAGATCATTATAGACCTATACTTAGAAATCAACCTATTATAAAGAGTTCGTTAATATATAAACTGATGATCCACTGAATTGGAGATATCTGATTAGAAACGAGTTGCTGCTACTCAGGCCATGATAACGATTGTCACATGATACATAATTTCATAAGGAATGATTTAGAAGAGTCTTCGTATGTGTTTTGAAGGCATGGATTTAATTTTGCGCCAAATTTCACTTGATAAAAAAAAAAAAAAGCAAATTGACTATAGACTTAATTACAGACCCCTAACCTTGTTATTCTCGGAAATTTTCTACCTATATATAAAAAAAATTCTACTATATGGAACGCGCTTTCACGTTTATAATGTTATGAATTGGCACGATCGGCTTGTTCAAGTTTACACAATTCGGCTGGAAGAAAAGATTCATTACTTTTTGATTTCTTCTTTGCTTTTGCATTACGCAAATTTGTTGGTAAAATTGATTTTCTTTTCGATAACATTGTTGTTTTTTAAGTTTAAAAAATATTGTAATTTTACTTAAACATTGCTTTAAAATCTATGCCATTTTTCTTATCCTACAAGACTTTACAAAAATCTATTATGAAACAACTTTAAAAAAAGCTATATTTAAAAACGACAACAAAGTTTTTCCTATTTTAAAACTAAAAGAAATGTAAAATTAAATTCCGGTTCGAAAGGACGATTTACAAATGTGTTTCGATTGTGGGAAAATGATAGAGGAAAAATGCTGTTACTTCGACACAATCATATTAAATCTTTAGCTTTTATGAGAAAAGCAACTTTCTTTTAAAAAATATAGTTATTTTTATTAAGATTTTCGGAATTTCGATACGGATAATTTTGCGATGCATATCATTGACATTTGCCATCCAATATATATATATATATATATATATATATTATTTATTTATTTTTTTACTTTTTAAAATTTAAATTAAAAATATGGTATCTGTATGTTAGCCGTGTGCAGACGATAAATCGCCAACCTATCCCATCATTCGTATTGAATTCATTAAAAATATAAATCTTTCACTCATTACAACACATAATTTACAACACATACATTTAAAATACATATATTACGTACATTTAAAATAATTCCTTTCATGTGAAAAAGAAAAAGAAAAAAAAAGAGAAATTAATCACAAATAATTTGATAACCGAAGATCATTTTATTTCAACATCAAAACAAATCTGTTTTATTTTTCTATATATGACATCATATTCGCTTGCTTTCCATACTTACTCGTATTTATGCACTTTGTATTATTATCAAATATATGAAAATGCACGTTTTGTCTAATATGACATCATCTCATATTCTGTTAATTCTTAAATAATTCATTTCCTTTTCATTTTTCACGTAGAAATTTTTCACTTGAAAATAAATTGTTGATTAAAAATTATTACTCGGGGGTTTTATTTTATATTGGCAACGATAAAGTATTAGCAACGGGAAAATAATTTTAACCATTTTAAAAAAAGCTGCAAAACCGAGCCCTTTGGGCCAAACCAACCAAACCAACCAACCATTTTAAAATATACGAAAAAATGTCCATTTATTCTCTATGAAAATAATGAAATTTTGAATTATTAAGAAAAATATTGAAATAAAATAAACAAAAATCATTCTATGTTCATTTAAGGGTTATAATCAACTTATATGCAAAGATACAGGATAATTAAATGCTTCATTTTGACGCTGGCTTCAGCCTAACATTTGCACACAATCAGATTTATAATATTACTAGCTATTACCCGTGACTTCGTTCACATAACATTAAAAAAAGAATAAATGCATTAATTTAGCAAAACATTTCACTTGATAATTAACAACATATATAATTAACCAAAGCTTTACCACATTTTATGGGAGACCATACGGTATTTGTTTGCTATAGGGGCCTTGACAAAACCCAGTCTTAAAAAAGTGAAATTTCATGCCAAATAATATATACAATCGCGAAAATGAAACTGCAACTAATGAAAAAAGGAGGACCCAGTAAAATCGTGAAAATCGAGGAATTCCTTTTCGTAAAACGAAAAACAACACTGGCAGAATTCTTCTATACAACAGTGCATTTTAGGTGGTATTCGGTGTGAAACTTGTATATGTGTGCATTGCTAAATGGGCATTATTATATTGTTTATTTGCATATAGACATATGTTATATATTTCTTACTACATTATCTTGTTTATGTATATATTAAATTAAGTGTTTCACGCTAAGTGGTGTAAATAGTGAACAAAATGCTTGTGGATTTTATACATTGATAGATATTTCACAAAGATATAACAATCTGATGCGATTCTAAAATGTAAATAAAGGTTGCTAGAAAGTACTTTTAATTCTGCCCAATTTAACCTCGATATTTTCTCTATCGCGTCAAGAACACTATTAGCAAATAAATACTGACGACACAAATCTGATTATCTAAATTCACATATTTTTGTTAGTATATATAGGATTATTTTAATTTATTTCATGCGCTTGAAATTTTTAACGCTTTCTCTAGGGTTAGATGTCGAATAAATGTACTTTCTTGTTATTTTATTTTGCCATTTCTATTTATTCTATTTTCCATTCATTCCATTTATGGATATTGATTTAATTTACATATTCGTGTCAAAGAATATTCTTTAAAGTTATTATCAGGATTAGGATAGGATACGATTAGGTTAGGATTAGGAAAAAAAATTGAACGACAATGGCATGACCGATTCAGGTTTAAAGTATGAACCATCATGAAGCAATACGAAAATTAGAAAATTATCGGCTAATAGTTTTTAATATGTTTTACAGTCATAGTTGGCATCAAAGGTGAGCGGGGAAATGATCATCTAAATTACTATTCAGTGTTTACCACGCAAAAAACAAATCTGGTTACAACAATGTATTTAATTTTGCGCC
Organism: Maratus michaelseni; assembly: GCA_963931845.1. NCBI lineage: Eukaryota > Metazoa > Arthropoda > Arachnida > Araneae > Salticidae > Maratus > Maratus michaelseni. The sequence continues at coordinate 108,434,644 of OZ007598.1, read as the reverse complement.
AAATTTCACTTGATAAAAAAAAAAAAAATTGACTATAGACTTAATTACAGACCCCTAACCTTGTTATTCTCGGAAATTTTCTACCTATATATAAAAAAAATTCTACTATATAGAACCCGCTTTCACGTTTATAATGTTATGAATTGGCACGATCGGCTTGTTCAAGTTTACACAATTCGGCTGGAAGAAAAGATTCATTACTTTTTGATTTCTTCTTTGCTTTTGCATTACGCCAATTTGTTGGTAAAATTGATTTTCTTTTCGATAACATTGTTGTTTTTTAAGTTTAAAAAATATTGTAATTTTACTTAAACATTGCTTTAAAATCTATGCCATTTTTCTTATCCTACAAGACTTTACAAAAATCTATTATGAAACAACTTTAAAAAAAGCTATATTTAAAAACGACAACAAAGTTTTTCCTATTTTAAAACTAAAAGAAATGTAAAATTAAATTCCGGTTCGAAAGGACGATTTACAAATGTGTTTCGATTGTGGGAAAATGATAGAGGAAAAATGCTGTTACTTCGACACAATCATATTAAATCTTTAGCTTTTATGAGAAAAGCAACTTTCTTTTAAAAAATATAGTTATTTTTATTAAGATTTTCGGAATTTCGATACGGATAATTTTGCGATGCATATCATTGACATTTGCCATCCAATATATATATATATATATATATATATATATATATATATATTATTTATTTTTTTTTACTTTTTAAAATTTAAATTAAAAATATGGTATCTTTATGTTAGCCGTGTGCAGACGATAAATCGCCAACCTATCCCATCATTCGTATTGAATTCATTAAAAATATAAATCTTTCACTCATTACAACACATAATTTACAACACATACATTTAAAATACATATATTACGTACATTTAAAATAATTCCTTTCATGTGAAAAAGAAAAAGAAAAAAAAAGAGAAATTAATCACAAATAATTTGATAACCGAAGATCATTTTATTTCAACATCAAAACAAATCTGTTTTATTTTTCTATATATGACATCATATTCGCTTGCTTTCCATACTTACTCGTATTTATGCACTTTGTATTATTATCAAATATATGAAAATGCACGTTTTGTCTAATATGACATCATCTCATATTCTGTTAATTCTTAAATAATTCATTTCCTTTTCATTTTTCACGTAGAAATTTTTCACTTGAAAATAAATTGTTGATTAAAAATTATTACTCGGGGGTTTTATTTTATATTGGCAACGATAAAGTATTAGCAACGGGAAAATAAATTTAACCATTTTAAAAAAAAGCTGCAAAACCGAGCCCTTTGGGTCAAACCAACCAAACCAACCAACCATTTTAAAATATACGAAAAAATGTCCATTTATTCTCTATGAAAATAATGAAATTTTGAATTATTAAGAAAAATATTGAAATAAAATAAACAAAAATCATTCTATGTTCATTTGAGGGTTATAATCAACTTATATGCAAAGATACAGGATAATTAAATGCTTCATTTTGACGCTGGCTTCAGCCTAACATTTGCACACAATCAGATTTATAATATTACTAGCTATTACCCGTGACTTCGTTCACATAACATTAAAAAAAGAATAAATGCATTAATTTAGCAAAACATTTCACTTGATAATTAACAACATATATAATTAACCAAAGCTTTACCACATTTTATGGGAGACCATACGGTATTTGTTTGCTATAGGGGCCTTGACAAAACCCAGTCTTAAAAAAGTGAAATTTCATGCCAAATAATATATACAATCGCGAAAATGAAACTGCAACTAATGAAAAAAGGAGGACCCAGTAAAATCGTGAAAATCGAGGAATTCCTTTTCGTAAAACGAAAAACAACACTGGCAGAATTCTTCTATACAACAGTGCATTTTAGGTGGTATTCGGTGTAAAACTTGTATATGTGTGCATTGCTAAATGGGCATTATTATATTGTTTATTTGCATATAGACATATGTTATATATTTCTTACTACATTATCTTGTTTATGTATATATTAAATTAAGTGTTTCACGCTAAGTGGTGTAAATAGTGAACAAAATGCTTGTGGATTTTATACATTGATAGATATTTCACAAAGATATAACAATCTGATGCGATTCTAAAATGTAAATAAAGGTTGCTAGAAAGTACTTTAAATTCTGCCCAATTTAACCTCGATATTTTCTCTATCGCGTCAAGAACACTATTAGCAAATAAATACTGACGACACAAATCTGATTATCTAAATTTACATATTTTTGTTAGTATATATAGGATTATTTTAATTTATTTCATGCGCTTGAAATTTTTAACGCTTTCTCTAGGGTTAGGTGTCGAATAAATGTACTTTCTTGTTATTTTATTTTGCCATTTCTATTTATTCTATTTTCCATTCATTCCATTTATGGATATTGATTTAATTTACATATTCGTGTCAAAGAATATTCTTTAAAGTTATTATCAGGATTAGGATAGGATACGATTAGGTTAGGATTAGGAAAAAAATTGAACGACAATGGCATGACCGATTCAGGTTTAAAGTATGAAACAGGATGTATATTTACATCATGAAGCAATAAGAAAATTAAAAAAATTATCGGCTAATATTTTTTAATATGTTTTACAGTCATAGTTGGCATCAAAGGTGAGCGGGGAAATGATCATCTAAAATACCATTAAGTGTTTACCACGCAAAAAACAAATCTGGTTACAACAATGTATTTAATTTTGAGCCAAATTTCACTTGACTAAAAAAAAAAAAAAAAAAAAAAAAAAGGCAAATTGACTATGGACCTAATTTTAGACCCCTAACCTTCCTATTCTCGGAAATTTTCTACCTATATGTAAAAAAAAAATTCTACTATATAGAACGCGCTTTCACGTTTATAATGTTATGAATTGGCACGATCGGCTTGTTCAAGTTTACACAATTCGGCTGGAAGAAAAGATTCATTACTTTTTGATTTCTTCTTTGCTTTTGCATTACGCGAATTTGTTGGTAAAATCGATTTTCTTTTCGATAACATTGCTGTTTTTAACACTTTCCAACCTAGTTGAAAAGTGTTTATGACTTCGGTTTGTCTGGCCGTCTGCCGTCTGTCCGTGCTCTAACTCCCGTAAATATGCTCGGATTGCTCTGCAATTTTTATATGTTATTGGCGTTATCTATAGGATGTTCCCTATTTCAACGGAAGTGTGTAGCACTTATAGTTTTTTTTTACAGAGATACTGAAAAGAATTCCGTTACATTGCGGTCTATGGGGGAAAATCATTTGCGGTTTATTTAAATAATGTTTCACTATTTTAAACGCATTGAAATTTATATACATCACTAAAGTGCATTAGAAGAAGCTTATTATGGAAGAGGGTGTGCATAGCACTTATAGTTACTTTACAGGGACAGTCAAAAGAATTCCGTTACATTACGCCTATGGAGAAAAATCGTCTGCGGTTTAATTAAATAATGTTTCACTATTTTAAACGCATTGAAATTTATATATATCACTAAGGTGCATTACAAGAGGCTTACTACAGAATAGTGTGTGTATAGCAGTCATCGTTCATTTACAGGGACACACAAAAGAATTCTCTATTGTCTGTTAACAATAATTCCTTGATGTGCGTTTTAAGTTACTGAACGCGATTTTAAGTTTAACTCGCTTTTTATCTATTACGTGGTGTGTATAAATTCTGTAGATCCTATACAGGGAAGCACTAAAGTTCGCGAACACATTTCCGTTTATTGACAGGAACTCCAGCCGGAGAATTTTAAACTGTGCTACGCGTTTCCTAACGGAACTAAAATTTAGCATCCTATGTAGTATATATACAAATCTATAGATTCTATACAGGGCTGAATAAAAGTATTCGTATATTTTTGCGAATATTGTATATGTTGGAAATTCCTGAAATTATGTTTTTAAATATGTTATGCGTTTTCTAAATTGTTTACTTAGATGTTATCTTTTAGCTTATTAAACGGTATGATTTGTAAAATTATTTTGGAAGCGTTGGAAAGTGTTACATAATCTATGCTTGACGCATGATTTTTTGTTCTTGTTTAAGTTTAAAAAATATTGTAATTTTACTTAAACATTGCTTTAAAATCTATGCCATTTTTCTTATCCTACAAGACTTTACAAAAATCTATTATGAAACAACTTTAAAAAAAGTTATATTTGAAAACGACAACAAAGTTTTTCCTATTTTAAAACTAAAAGAAATGTAATATTAAATTCCGGTTCGAAACGACGATTTACAAATGTGTTTCGATTGTGGGAAAATGATAGCGGAAAAATTCTATTACTTCGACAGCTTTAGCTTTTATGAGAAAAGCAACTTTCTTTTAAAAAATATAGTTATTTTTACTAAGATTTTCTGATTTTCGATACGGATAATTTTGCGATGCATATCATTGACATTTGCCATCCAATATAGATATTTTTTAATTTTTTTTTTTTTTTTTTTTACTTTTTAAAATTTAAATTAAAAATGTGGCAACTTTATGTTAGACGTGTGCAGACGATAAATCGCCAACCTATCCCCATCATTTGTATTGAATTCATTTAAAATATAAATCTTTCACTCATTTCATTTAAAACACAGAACTTTAATTTACAACACATACATTTAAAATACATATATTACGTACATTTAAAATAATTCCTTTCATGTGAAAAAGAAAAAGAAAAAAATAAGAGAAATTAATCACAAATAATTTGATAACCCAATATCATTTTATTTTAACATCAAAACAAATCTGTTTTATTTTTCTATATATGACATCATATTCGTTTGCTTTCCATACTTACTCGTATTTATGCACTTTGTATTATTATCAAATATTTGAAAATGCACGTTTTATTTCTAATATGATATCATTTCATATTCTGTTTAATTCTTAAATAATTCATTTCCTTTTCATTTTTCACGCAGAAATTTTTCACGTGAAAATAAATTGTTCATTAAAAATTATTACTCAGGGGTTTTATTTCATATTGGCAACGATAAAGTATTAGCAACGGTAAAATAAATCTTAAACCATTTTAAAAAAAGCTGCAAAACCGGGCCCTTTGGGCCAAACCAACCAAACCAACCAACCATTTTAAAATATACGAAAAAATGTCCATTTATTCGGTATAAAAATAATGAAATTTTGAATTATTAAGAAAAATATTGAAATAAAATAAACAAAAACTAGCCTATGTTCATATGAGGGTTATAATCAACTTATATGCAAAGATACAGGATAATTAAATGCTTCGTTTCGACGCTGGCTTCAGCCTAACATTTGCACACAATCAGATTTATAATATTACTAGCTGTTACCCGTGACTTCGTTCACGTAACATTAAAAAAAGAATAAATGCATTAATTTAGTAAAACATTTCACTTGATAATTAACAACATATATAATTAACCAAAGCTTTATCACATTTTATAGGAGACGATACGGTATTTCTTTGCTATAGGGGCCTTGACATAACGCATTCTTAAAAAAGTGAAATTTCATGCCAAATAATATATACAATCGCGAAAATGAAACTGCAACTAATGAAAAAAGGAGGACCAAGTAAAATCGTGAAAATCGAGGAATTCCTCTTCGTAAAACGAAAAACAACACTGGCAGAATTCTTCTATACAACAGTGCATTTTAGGTGGTATTTGGTGTACAATTTGTGTATGTGTGCACTGCTAAATGAGCATTATTATATTGTTTATTTGCATAGACATATGTTATATATTTCTTACTACATTATCTTGTTTATGTATATATTAAATAAAGTGCTTCACGCTAAGTGGTGTAAATAGTGAACAAACTGCTTGTGGATTTTATACATTGATAGATATTTCACAAAGATATAACAATCTGATGCGATTCTAAAATGTAAATAAAGGTTGCTAGAAAGTACTTTAAATTCTGCCCAATTTAACCTCGATATTTTCTCTATCGCGTCAAGAACACTGTAAGCAAATAAATACCGACGACACAAATCTGATGATCTAAATTTACATATTTTTGTTAGTATATATAGGATTATTTTGATTTATTTAATGCTCTTGAAATTTTTTACGCTTTCTCTAGGGTTAGGTGTCGAATAAATGTACTTTCTTGTTATTTTATTTTGCCATTTCTATTTATTCTATTTTCCATTCATTCCATTTATGGATATTGATTTAATTTACATATTCGTGTCAAAGAATATTCTTTAAAGTTATCATCAGGATTAGGATAGGATACGATTAGGGCTAGGTTTAGGAATAAAAATTGAACGACAATGGCATGACCGATTCAGGTTTAAAGTATGAACCAGGAAGTCTATTTACATCATGAAGGAATAAGAAAATTAGAAAATTATCGGCTAATATTTTTTAATATGTTTTACAATCATAGTTGTCATCAAAGGTAAGCGGGGAAATGATCATCTGAAATACCATTAAGTGTTTACCACGCAAAAAACAAATCTGGTTACAACAATGTATTTAATTTTGCGCCAAATTTCACTTGATAAAAAAAAAAAAAAAAAAAAAAAAAAAAAAAAAAAAAAAAAAGCAAATTGACTATGTACCTAATTACAGACCCCTAACCTTCCTATTCTCGGAAATGTTCTACCTATATGTAAAAAAAATTCTACTATATAGAACGCGCTTTCACGTTTATAATGTTATGAATTGGCACGATCGGCTTGTTCAAGTTTACACAATTCGGCTGGAAGAAAAGATTCATTACTTTTTGATTTCTTATTTGCTTTTGCATTACGCGAATTTGTTGGTAAAATCGATTTTCTTTTCGATAACATTGTTGTTTTTTAAGTTTAAAAAATATTGTAATTTTACTTAAACATTGCTTTAAAATCTATGCCATTTTTCTTATCCTACAAGACTTTACAAAAATCTATTACGAAACAACTTTAAAAAAAGCTATATTTAAAAAAGACAACAAAGTTTTTCCTATTTTAAAACTAAAAGAAATGTAAAATTAAATTCCGGTTCGAAACGACGATTTACAAATGTGTTTCGATTGTGGGAAAATGATAGAGGAAAAATGCTGTTACTTCGACACAATCATATTAAATCTTTAGCTTTTATGAGAAAAGCAACTTTCTTTTAAAAAATATAGTTATTTTTATTAAGATTTTCTGATTTTCGATACGGATAATTTTGCGATGCATACTCAGAGGAATAATCTATATTGAAGGTCTATGGATGCATATCATTGACATTTGCCATCCAATATTTTTTTTCTTTACTTTTTAAAATTTAAATTAAAAATATGGTAACTTTATGTTACCCGTGTGCAGACGATAAATCGAAAACCTATCCCATCATTCATATTGAATTCATTAAAAATATAAATCTTTCACTCATTTCATTTAAAACACAGAACTTTAATTTACAACACATACATTTAAAATACATATATTACGTACATTTTAAATAATTCCTTTCATGTGAAAAAGAAAAAAAAGAAGAGAAATTAATCACAAATAATTTGATAACCCAAGATAATTTTATTTCAACATCAAAACAAATTTATTTTATTATTTTATATATGACATCATATTCGCTTGCTTTCCATACTTACTCGTATTTATGCACTTTGTATTATTATTAAATATTTGAAAACGCACGTTTTATTTCTAATATGACATCATTTCATATTCTATTTAATTCTTAAATAATTCATTTCCTTTTCATTTTTCACGTGGAAAATTTTCACTTGAAAACAAATTGTTGATTAAAAATTATTACTCAGGGGTTTTACATTGGCAACGATAAAGTATTAGCAACGGTAAAATAAATTTAACCATTTTAAAAAAAGCTGCAAAACCGGTCCCTTTGGCCAAACCAACCAAACCAACCAACCATTTTAAAATATGCGAAAAAATGTCCATTTATTCTGTATGAAAATAATGAAATTTTTAATTTTTAAGAAAAATATTGAAATAAAATAAACAAAAACCAGTCTATGTTCATTTGAGGGTTATAATTAACCTATATGCAAAGATACAGGATCATTAAATGCTCCATTTTGACGCTGGCTTCAGCCTAACATTTGCACACAATGAGATTTATAATATTATTAGGATTAGGATTAGGATTAGGATAATATCCAATCAGTCCATTACGATACAGTTTTCAAACAGCATTTGAAAATATATTTTTTTATTTATAAACAGGGCTGCGGAGTCGGAGTCGTGCCTATTTTGGGGCAGAAGAGTCGGAGTCGGAGTCACTAAAAAACAGGCCGACTCCGACTCCAGCTTGTTTTTCAGACAGCTTGAAGTGAAATTAAACCAATTCTATGTAATTTTAAATTTATAAACTGAATTATTATTTTTATATTTGGACTATATATGAAAGGAAATTCAGGTTAAACAGGCCTAATATACTGTCCAGTGTACAGCATATTTGAAAACTGTTTTGAATTGAAATCTCTAGTTTATATTTAGTATATCAAGCAGGGCGGTCGCTCTGCCAAGCCAAGCTTAAAAAAAACGCCACACAGACAACGCCAAGAACTGAACTAGACCGCTACTGCTTTCTTACAGAAATCAACTTCGCAATGTTAAATCTTCAAAACATGCCAGATTAAAATATCAGATATCAAATAAACCAAGCGTTGCAGAAAAAAAAGAAAACTAGAAGAATGTAATGAAGAATTTCTTCAATTTAAGACCAAACTCATCTTCATAAGTGATTTATAAACAGAGATATAGATTTTTTAAAAAAAACGTCGAGTTATTTAAAATGATCACTTTTTTCTTCCTCAAACTTTTTTCTTCAAACAACCTACAGACCTTAATATTCGACAGAATAGAAAAAGGATTGCATTTTTGTACAAGTAATTACGTAATCTGTGTGCTTTTATAAAATTCAGTGTAAAAAAATATTATTCTCTATCCTTAATTAGCAAAAAACTGTTAATTAACTTGGCGATTAAAAAATTATGCCAAAACAGAGATAAAACATGCCAACGACCATGTACCATCTGTATTATAATAGCACAAATCAGTTACAAGTTATAACAACATCAAATTTCATCTGCAAGTCAGCCATTTTCTTCTGAAGATATTTTTAAAAAAAATAAACTTCATAATTATAAGAAAACACATTTTATCAAACAATTAAATATGACTGCAAACTGTGGCAGATGACTGTTTCCAACAAGAATAAGTATGCGAAATTCCCGTCAATCGTATCGATCTGGGTGGCTCAATCCCAGAGCGTCCGCACGGTATGCGTAAGGTCCCAGGTTCGAGTCCTGGCCCAGGTCAATTTTTCACTCGTGTTTGTTTAGTGCATTTAATTGTCTGATAAAATGCGTGTTCTTATAATATTGTAAAATAAAGTAATCAGACGTAGTGTTTATGCTTTAAAAAATATTTTAAATATATAATTTACGTTTTTGAAAGATCTTTAAATATAAATTAGTTTTTGAGGGATGTACCTTTTAAAATGAATACATTAAGACTTATCGGCATTTAAAATTTCTTTCCAAACGTAAACAAAATTTTTGAAATGAATTAAATGTGATTTATTTATTTCTAAAAAAAAAAAAAAAAAAAAAAAAAAAAAAAACACGGTAAAGGACAGGCATTTCGTTCGCAGGAATACCTTTCACGTCATTTTTCTATAAATTAATGAAATCCAGTTGTTAAATTATTTTTGTTTTAGAAGTGAAGTTTCCATTTAAATTTATTGTAACAGTACAATGTTTAATTGAATAAAATAATGTAAATCTAAGAAATTGCTAAGAAATTCCAAACATGCACAGGGCAATGCAAAAAAATAAATGAACAAAAAATAAATAAATAGATAAATAAATAAATAAATAAATAAAAATCAGCTTTCAGAAATTCTAAAAATTGTTCATATATCTTAATTACAATCTAAAGGAGGGTTTATTTCTATATTATTCTACATATAATAGTAATTTCAGCAAATATATTAAATTCCAATGCGATCTGTTTTAAACTTTAAAAGACAGTTTATAACACATGATAAAAAATTTATAAAAAAGAATGGCGCGTCATAGTTCGGGGAGGGGATGGGGAGGAGCGTGAACAAAATTAGGAAGTATAATAAGGCTATCTGTTTGAAACTTTACGATATTTTATAACACATAACATAAATTTTAAAAATAAAGCTGCGTCAAAAATTATAATGAGGGGCGGAGCGCGTTTTGCTTACACAAGAGGGGGGGGGACACTTTTCTAAATTTTAACGATATCCCTCATGTCACATATCGTTACAAAGGGCTGTGACCACTTATTCATGTTATGCACCACAGGTGAAACCCCCACATTTTACGCCCCCCGACACTACTCATGTGATATATTGTTCGAAATGCCTGTGACCGCTTATTCATATTATGTATCTTCTGGGTCCATCCTCCCACTTTCACCCCCCCCCCACAGAGGAGACACTTTTCTAAATTTTGTTGACACATCTCATGTGATATATCGTTGAAAGGTCTGTGAACGCTTAATCAAATTATGCAGGGGGGGGGGGGGGTATTTTCTGAATTTTGCACATATCCCCCATGTGATACATCGTTGGAAAAGTCTGTGACCGCCTAATCTTATTATGCATCTCCGGTGTTCATCCCCTCGCTTTGCCCAACAAACGCGATTAGCTTTCACCACCAGTGGGCGCTTTCCTATCTCTGTTTCTATGGGTCGGATTACGACGGGGTATGGCTCATTCGACTCGACATCTATAGAGCTTTCCGATTTTAGTTCGTTTTTTCACCATCATGGCACTTTCCTATCTCTGGTTCTATGGGCTAGATCACGACGGGGTATAGCTCATTCGACTCAACATCTATAGCCTTAACGATTTCAGTGTCCGATGTTCATATAGAACAGATTGCGCTACCTGGTGGTGGAAGATAGAACTTGAGCGTGCGCAGCACGACTGCTATACGGTGCCGAAGGCAGCGGTGACCCATGTCGGAAGTTCGTTTGTTTAGAGGTCTATACAATTGGATGTGCAAATTAAGGGATCATTCGGTGCCGAAGGCAGCGGGGAACCAGGTCGGAGGTTCGTGGTTTATCTTATTCGAGGTTTTACAAGATTTGAGGTCCCGGTGTAAATTAGGGGCCCGCTAGCGGGCGAAGCCAGCTAGTGCTAATAATAAAAGAGCGTGATATCACGTTTGATTTCAAATGCAGCGCTGACACGCTTTGTACGTATTCCATTTTTATTCATTTCATGGATAAGTCAGTGATATTTTTTAACGGAGGATAACAAGTATTATAACAAGCCACATTTAGTATGTTGTTTTTAAGAGTGTAATTAATTTAATTGAAAAATCTACTGGTATTTCTAGTTAACCCTTTAAACAATGACTGAAAGTAAAATGTAATTTTAAATTATTTCTCATGTTTAGATTATTTAAATTATGTTCAATATATTTAAAAAAAAAAAAAAGAAATGATATCTACAAAAACAACTTTTCAAAAGTAAAAAAAGCCAAGCGTAAAAAAAAAAAAAAAAGTTGTGGCTAAAAAATGGTGTGATATCAAATTTCCAAGCTATTATATTGCTTATTGAACTTTTTTCCAATAAATAAGTTATCATATATATAAGTCGAATGCCTACGTATATGTTAATAGAAATCGTTTTCTCCTGTACTAAATACATCCTAACGAGTTTCTGAAAATTCAATTTTTTTCAAATTATGCATGATGGGCTTGGCGGCCATCTTTCCATATTTCTAAGCACCCAAATTTCTAAAGTAAAAGCGTAATATGTTTGCAATGTAATATGTTTATAAAAATTTCGAACTTCAGATTCTAACTACGGACAGATAAATTAGATAAGACTGATATTTTGATAAATTGATTTTTACTAGTTTGAAATTAATAATTACTCTAAAAAATAAATCATAAGATGAATCTTTAAGATAAGTCATCATTATCTTAAGACACAATTTTCAGAGCATACAAGTCTATAAATGAAACTCTTAAATATTTGCTTAAATAACATTTTTGAACTTCGGATTTTAACTACGGATTTGGGTGGTTAGAATTTTGTGAATAATATGCAAAGATGGCCGCCAAGCCCATCATGCATAATTTGAAAATGATTGAATTTTCAGAAACTCGTTAGGATGTATTTCGTACAGGAGAAAACTATTTCTATTAACATATACGTAGGCACTCGACTTATATATATACAGTGAAACTTCCATTTAACGAAGTCTCATCGTTACACTTAAAAACTTCGTTATGAAGAAAATTCGTTAAATAGAAATCAACTTATATTCCTGAAATTTTTCCTTCAGATATGACAAACAGGTGTTGGATTCAGAAGCATTTGATTAAGTTTCCAGTATAAAGCCGTCTTTTACAAAACAGTTGTGCACGGTCGATGAAATCACGTCACATTCCCAAGCTTCCATCAGCTCTGATTCACAGGTTCTCAAACTAATGTTTTCACTACATTGCCTTTTTTCTGACTTTTTCGATAATGTACTTCAAGATTTTTTATTATTCCTTAGCTTAGACTAATAGCTGAAATTTAGAAGTTGTATTGGCAGGAACTCAAATAACTTTGATGTTCTTCGATTTGCATTTTGAAACACATTCTTGTGGATGTACAAAGAAATTGTCTGTCGGCAATAGGAGGTCAGAATGGTAACTGTCTGACTCTACTTGATATTTTCTGCTTCAATGCATCTGACGCTATTGCGTCACTGCATCTTCAGTGTCATTGAATGTAAAAAGGGGGTCTCCAACTGTCAGCGCTGGCGTCTCGGTGTGGGAGAGTAACGATAACAAGTGTTTTTCTTATTGTGGAAAAAAAATGTTTTATTTAGCACCGAACAGAATAGAAATTATTTAAATGTGTTCATTTTTTTACAATCCGTTGAAATAAAATCGCATATCCGTCGCAACAGCAACCTCTTAGTTTGAATTCTACACAAATACAAAAGTGGAATAAACTTCGTTATATAGAATATATTTTTCGTAATACGGAGTATAATTTACATGCTAATGGTGTTCAAAGTGAAAGTTCTGCAGAAAATTTCGTTAAGTAGAAAACTTCGTTAAATAGGGACTTCGTTAAAGGGAAGTTCCACTATAATAACTTATTTAATGGAAAAAAGTTAAATAAGCAATATAATAGCTTGGAAATTTGATATCACACCATTTTTTAGCCACAACTTTTTTTTTTTTTTTACGCTTGGCTTTTTTTACTTTTGAAAAGTTGATTTTGTAGATAGTCCTTTCTCTAGGTTTTTGGGGGGTTTACGGAACCCGAGGTAATGCGAAAATTGGAAAATTTTCCCTTTTTTTCTTGTTTTCCTCAGAGTTTTCAGGTCTGGGGGACCAGGAGTAATACTGAAATTGTAAATTTTCTCCCCTTTTTTCCGTGTGCATAGGACACCCCCCCCCACCACCACCAAAGAAAAAAGTGAAATTGTAATTTTTTTTCCCCCTGAGTCTGCAGTACTCAAAATAATGATGAAATAGTGAAGTTTCTGTTATATTTCTCCTTTTGATATTCAGGTCTTGCAGAACCGAAATAAAGCCAAAATTATAAAATTAATGCAGGAAATATAAAATTTTCATCTTTATTTTTCTTACATTCTCTCAGAATTTTTCTGGTTCTGGAGACCCCAAATGATGCTTAAATTGTAAAATGTTAGTCTTCTATTTTTCGGGTCTGCAGGAATAGATATAAAATCAAAATTAAACATCCTTTCACCCATATTTTGGTATAATGTATGTTTGATTTGGCATAAAATATTTTGGTTATCGTCTTAAAATGATATACCAACATATTATATGTTGTTTGGATTCATCTGATAGATCTTTGTGTGTGTTGTTCAAAGTAAATTTTGGATATTTATTAGATTTTAACTGTTGTTTCTATCTAATAGCTTCAAGTTTAACTTTTCGATTGTAATTTACATGCATATAAATATTTTATATGCAGTTTTTGCAGAGTTTTAACATAATTAAATTTTACTACGTGTAAAAATTAATGCATCTTGTGTTTTTGTGTGAGTGCATGAGCATAGAGTATCTGGAAGGAGGAGGGGGGAGGGGGATGTTCAAAATATCTTCAGTCTTGACCAGAGCCAATTAATGTAGCGGCAAAGTTCCACAGGCATTTTAAAGGAATATTTTTGCCTTATTTAAAAAAAAAAAAAATCTGCATGTAAGGTAATTTATTATTCGGGTTTCATTGTTATTGTTCAAGATTGCAGAAATATCCAAGTTGATTACCAGGTTCGATGTGAATGATAAAAGAAAAAACTCCAGTATGAATGTCAAGACGTTTATTCAGGTAAATTCGGGAACATAAGACGTCCGAAGGCAGGAGAGGGGGAAACACAGGGTAGAGGTCTGCACGGGCCGAAATTTCCAGGCCCGGTCCCGGCCCGACCCATACAAAAACAAATTTGGCCCGGCCCGGCCCGATACAAAAATTAAAAGTTCGGCCCGAGCCCGGCCCGGCCCGAACAAAAAAAATATTGGCCCGGCCCGGCCCGATTTAAAAGTTAAAAGTTCGGCACAAGCCCGGCCCGGCTCGGAAAAAAGTTAAAATCTCGGCCCGAGCCCGGCCCGAGTAAATTTCTACAAAACATAATTTTTACGTCGATTTGGTTAAAAATTTGCCTCGTAGGAGGAGATCTAACCAAAAACTCTTATTTTAGCCTTTTTTTTTCATGTTTATAATCTTCATTTTTATAGAGGTGCCGCAAGCTGGAATGTGTATTTTTTAAATAAATCTCTATTTGTTGTATGTATGTGTTTAATTTATCATCAATATTGTTAATCCATATTCCATTTATTGAAGTGTTCAAAATCAGAAAAAGGCTATACAGTAAAATCTTCTAAGATGGAATTGCATAGGGAAGAAAAAAATAAGTTATAGACAATTTGCCTTCTTATCAGGTGTAAATGTATTATTATATTCTTTTCTTACGTATTAGTATATTCATTTTTAATGGATCAACACATTTTTCAATTTAAGACAGGATTCCGTCATAAGCAGGTTCTTTTTCACACGTTTTACTATATTTTAATTTAACCATATTTTAATAAGTGTATAAATCTACTATTCTTTAAAAAGAATAAATTTTAATGTTTAATTATAAAATAATGGCGATTTAAAAATGTATGCATGTTTTGCAAAGATTTTTATGCCAGATCTTATTTTACTGACCTTCGAACGGACGAGGCACGCCGAGACAATGAAAAAATAATTTAAGGCACGGCCTTATTCTTCAGGAAAAAAGTAAGGCCCGGCCCGGCCCGTAAAGAGTAATCACTCGGCCCGGCCCGGGCCGAGCCTTCAGAAAAAAATATGGCCCGGGCCCGGCCCGGCCCGAGTGCCGTGAAGAAAAATAGGCCCGAGCCCGGCCCGCGGGCCGGGCCGAGTACGGGCTTCGGGCCTTGGCCCGGCCCGTGCAGATCTCTTACACAGGGAGCTCTCGAGGCTAACGAAAAAGAAAGGCTACCGCGGTGCTTTACGCAAATCTTTTATTACAGACCGCGGGAGTCACGTGATGCTCGAATGCACCAATGCAGGTGTACGAAAAGAGCATCACGTCACTCCAGCGGTCTGTAAAAAAAGATAAGCGGAATGCACCGCGGTAGCCTGTCTCTTTCCTTAGCCTCGGGGAGCTCTATTATGAGCTCATTAACAGCAAGCAGATCAGAGCAAAAGTGAAGTCGCTCACGCAACTGGACTTCGAGTCGGATCTCGCCAAAAAGGTTGCTACAGTGTTGTGTAAGCGAGAACACTTTCAGATGGTTACTAATAGTATTTGTCGAGCAAGGCTGCCAGATATTGGCATAAGAATGCATTTCATTTCGAAATTTAATATCGCCAACAAAACTACAACGGTCAAACTGATTCCCATGTGAAAGGAATGTCTAATAGACAAAACAGCTTGTGCTTTTAACAACCAGAAACTGGGTGAGACTGATTGCGTTATTATTAAGACCAAATATGGACATTGTATCTGTGCTGGATGAAAAGATTTAACTGACTCTGCGGCCGTAAAGAATGCATTATGTTTTAAGCTCGGTCTCGGAAAGTAAATTACAAAAAGGCATCTGTGCTGATTTTCTTTTTATTTTAATCGAAAGGCCGTGAGATATTAACGATCCAGCACAAGTGAACATGAAAAGAGAAAGAGTTTAAATTACGGCGAGATTATTGTTTGTAGTTATAGATAACTCAGTTAAATTTTGAAAAGGCAGGGGAAAAATATAATTTAAATGAAAAACAGGGCAGGTTAAAATTTAATATATGATTCTCATATCATACTGCATTTTTATAAAGATGAAACTTTTTATACTAAAATACTGTCGGAAGTTTGCCGCTGCAGTAAATGAGTCCCAGTCTTGACTACCTATCACAGCTTACGCCCATAATTCATCCAAAAAAATGAAACGTGAAAAAAAAAAATTATCGATTGATATGTACATTATATGCTTCAAGGTCAAACAGGAATGTAACAGCAGGTTACAGTGTTGCCAGTTGAGGTTTTTTAAAATTCAGATTGCTTGATTGCTGCCACTTTTTTAAAATAGTAATATTTCCTTTATTTAATGACATTTAATAAAGCGACTATTACTGTTTCAAAACAAATGACAGCAATGAAGCAATCTGAATAATAGGAGCCAACAGGCAAAACTAGTACTTTAGCCATCCCGGAGTCGGAGTCGGTCATTTTTCCCACCGACTCCGCAGCCCTGCTTATAAAGCATGTTTTTCGGAATCTCTGTCCTCTAAAACGTGTAAATCTGTCGAATACCGGAAGTCGAAAACAATTTGGATTACAAAGCTTTCTCCCATTATAGATAGAAGAAAGTAAACAACTCTACTATATTTTGCCAAATTTCCAGAAACTGGCGTTCAATAGGTTTGAAAACCATACTTTCTTATATAAACAGAAAATAGCATGCTAAGTTTTCTTGATTTTTTTTTTTTTTTAAGAAATGAGAATATTCGTACCCTTTTTATACATTAATGAACGCAAGTGTTGTACATAATTCACAGATCAGTCATGCGCTGCATGCGACAGATCATTTCATGCATTTATTACTTACCCATCATACGTAGTATAGGGTAAGTCTTGTAATCGTTTTGAAAATCGAATTTTTTTTTTTTTGGCGGATTTACACGTTTCAGACACTGGAGATTCAGAAAAACATATTTTTAGAAAAAAAAAATTGCCGTACGTCTGTGTGTCTGTGTGTGTCTGTAAACGCTCTATCTCCCGAAAAAATTGAGATAGAGACTTGCAATTTGGTATGTACTTAGTATGCAATAACGGGAAGAAGCCCATTTCATTTCAATAACCTCGATTAACCGGAACTATTTTTTTCGGACTCTCGAAATATTCATTCTGATAAAAGGTATATAAAAATTTTCGAAATTGTTTATTTTAAGAAATGAATATAAAAGACAATAAAAAAACATAAATTTTGCATAAAGCATGAAGTCGATCGGATAATTAGTTGCCGAGATATTTGTAATCCTATTTTCTACACTCTTTGATTTTTCATGACCCTGTATTTCATCCAAATTTCACTTCAAAGATATAATTTAATTGGAAATTTGACGCTTAATCAGATGCAATAAATCGCGTTGGAGTTATAAGGATGTTTCTTTCAAGCAATTCAGTAATCGAGCCTTTAAAGTTTGTGACGTCATTAAGCCTCGATTTTATTTGAATTGCAATGCACTTTATAAGTAGTTTACACATTTTTTATTTTAATATTTTACATTATGCATATCCATGATGGGTAAGTATTACGGTGGCCCCCAACGACTAGTTTTACAGGGTGATCACAACATTTTTTTTTTGTTCTTTAATTTTTTGTTGCCCTCGTGATAAGCATTCGTTGAAAAGTATGAGATCAGACGTGGTCTTTATATTCCTGAAGAATCAGACAAAACATGTATAATTGAGAGGTATTCAATGGATTTTGGCAATCAATTGAATTATTACGAAGCCTACGCAAGTGCATTGTTATTGACAAAGTTCAGAACAAATGATTTTCTATATAAGTTTAGTTTGTTTCAACGCATACTCTCATCCTTATATTATTCACTAGAACATCCGCAAGGGCCCATTGAACAAAAGCCAAAAAAAGTATTTTCTTTTTATCCAAAACTTTTACTTTTTTCTATACATAATGGAAAAAAGTATCGTAATCGAGAATTTTTTTAATTATTATTTAGTAGATGAATTCAAATAAAAACCACACAGAAATAAGTCTCATTTTGCTAAACCCCATTTCTGGCTTGAAATAAGCTTTATGACTGGAGTCAAATGGACGTACACCCGCGGTTGTTCTAGTGTTAAACGTATTTACTAATTTAATTTGTATAAATCGATTCAAATAAAAAGACACAGATTTAAAGTTTCAAGATGCTATTGCACGGATTTATTTTAAAACCAAATCACATTTTTTTTTAAACATACAATATAATTGTATACAATATTGCACAAATAATTATTCATTGACAACCTTTACTTAAATCAACAGAACAGGCAGCTCTTTCAGCACTGTAACTTTCAGCACTGTAAGGCTCAAAGACAAAAGGTGACACAAACCTTTTTTCTGTAAAAGGAAAACAATTTTGCCATTCTCCTGCTTCATCTTGTTTAACACACATTGTGCCGTTATAAACCATCGGGTTACGCTCATCTACCAAACCCTCGAAATGCGTGTCATTGCGCTCAAAAAAATAATTGCAGTGACAACTGAACGAATATTCTGTATCGGAAACTTGCGCTTCTATTTTCAGATTTGAAACAAATATAGTATTGACAAATCCTGGATAGATATCCCACCGCCCACCACCATTGTTAAACAATAAAGCATTATGACAAGATACCACTCCATATCTCATGTCCTTTAACAATTTCACAGCACTTTTTGTAACATTGTGAAGTTGAGAATCTATAGCAGCTTTTATGTTTTTGCACTCATCTGGAAAATTAAAACAGTCAGCAGCTCCTCCATGGGGTTGCATTATTGTCTTCACATTACTATTGGCTTTAGACAAGATTGATTTCACACCATCCATGAAGGCGGCATCTAACTTTACTGGATAATATCCTTCATCCAAAAAAGAGTGGAATTTTTGTTGATAGTATTGATTCTCTTTTAATGCACTAGCAAGCTCATCGCGATACTGTTTAACTTCGTGAGTTACTAGAGAGGCAGGAGCAATAAGACCTATATACTTAATGGGATGATACTGACTAAAAGCAATACCGAGAGGCGTCAGCCCTGTATTATTTTTAAATGAAAATTGCGTTGAAAAGTCCTCCTTTGCGTAGTCAAGCAAACCACTTGCTGCTTGGATACATTTATCCATCGCGGTCAGGCTACATGAAAGAGCATAGTACTGACCAGTGCTATCTTTATTTAATATGTTAGCAAGTTGACTAGGTTCTCCCCCCATCTGAAAAGCTTGCAGCGTAATTGAGCCACTAATGTTATATTGAGTCACAACACTCTTTATTTTTACTTCAGCACTTACAATATCCCCAAATGAAGCGCCCACTTTTGCCTGAAACACACTTTTTGCATTAGAGCTGCTAAATTTGATATTAAGCCCCATGGTCAGTAATGCACCTTGTTGATATCCCGTAATATAATTATCTCCACATACCAATCCAAAATATGGATTTTTACCATTTTTGTAAAAACCCTTACCAGATTTCGTTAAAGCTTTCTTGCCGTTACCCGCAAGTTGTATTTTTACATTATTCGTAGCGTACTCGTAATAATTGAGTGACACCGAGTACTCCTTATCTTGCATAGATCTCATGTATTTTGCTTTTGCCTCTGCAGAAAACATGCCATATTTGCCACCGACACTGACAGATATTCCCAATGTGTTTTCCAATTCTGAAAAAGACATTGCGCTATCTAATTGCATATACCCTTGTTGTGCAGAAGTAGATGACACAGTTGCGTTATAACACACCTGTGACACCACCTGTTGCGAATCGCTTGAGTAGCCAGCACCCACCATATTATTAACTCTAGAATATTGCGTGTCTTTTGGTTCAACACTGGTCCATGTTATTAGAAACATGATGATAGTAGAGAAAGCGTTCATTGTGTTCCTGTAGCAACTTCGGGAGACAACCTATCTGAAATAAATAATAACATTTTAATACATTTATAGTTTAGCATAAATTATCTATACTAATAAAAGAAAGTTTCGTTCTGTGTGTGTGCCTGTCTGTGTGTGTGTGTGTGTGTCTGTTGGCGATGGCTAGGAAAATCTAGCCCACCTAGAAGGCTGGAAATTTAGGTGTAGATAGTCCAAGGTCTGGCCATGTGCACCTGAGCCTCAGAATTTTAATATTTTGATAATTAGCCTAGATATTAATTAGATTATCATTAACCATCGCTTCTAAAATGTCAACTTTTAAATCCAAATGGCGAAAGAAACGGACTGGCGCATTGGATTTGCGACCGGAAATGAACGAATTCGAAATTATTTAACTAATTAGCGAATTTTAAGAAAACTAACTGAGATATCAATTTGAAATATTGATTTTGCATATGTAAAAAAATATTCTGTATCTGACTATGTGATTTTTGAAAAATTCGGTTGGTAATTTTTTTTAATTTACGCAAAAAACTGCCAAAAATCTGCAGGCGCCAGTGAAAACGATCCCAGAAAGTTTCAGACAGGGATCGGCTTTCATTAAAAACTGAACTACAAAGAGATCTGTTTCTCTGGAAAATCCCTCCATTTAGTTTGCGAAAATGAAAGGAAATAATTGGCAATTTTTACTAATGAACAAAAATTTAGTTTACTAATTAAGATACAGATTTGAAATTGCGGTCGTGAAGGGGTGACATCTGCCGGCTATTTTAGCGTAGCGTCTTCGTTATGTTCTAATTATCAGAAAAATGTAATTCTTTTTTTAATGATCGCGTTGATGTAGGTGACGGTGGTTCTCTTGAGCAAATTATTTATTATATTTGCGGGTATGGGGAGGGAGGGGATTAACGCCTTTCTCTGAGATTGTAATTATCTCGGGCCCGGGCAACGCCGGGCGGGTCAGCTAGTTATAGAATAAAACTGTTGAGGGATGAACTGTTAATGATGCAATCGTAGAAAATCCAAATGCAGTAATACCTCCAGTAATGGAGATAATTCTTTCAGGAATTATGTTCTTTAGCCGAAATGTTATTTCCCGTCCAAACGAAATGCAACGTGCGTTAGGGTGCGCTTCCAAAAGACAAAAAAAAAGAAAACGAAACAGAACATTTGTTATCCAATTAATATTAACAAGAAAGAAAAATCATGCACCCATCATAGATTTTGAAACACTTTCCAACACATCCAGAAAAGAATAAATAAGGTAAAAGAAAATATGTAAGTAAACAGTTTAGAAAACGTATACCGCACATTAAAAAACACAATTTTCTAAATGCAAAAAAAAAAAATCCATTGAAAAAAAAATGTTAAATTATTTTATGCAACAAATATATATATCATCTGTAGATTTGGATATGTAATAGATAGCATGATAAAATTTAGTTCAGTTAGAAAATTCACATTTAGCCATTTTCGCCATTCGATGGAAATGCACTCGAAATCTTTTGCACAGCCCTGTATATTATCTAAACACTTATTATCCCAATATTAAGCTAAAATTTAATTCTGGTAAAAAATGCATAAGGCAACGTAAAAATATTAGCTATCCCCTTATTATCCCCATAATAAGCTAAAATTTAATTCAGGTAAAAAAAAGCATAAGACAACTTAAAACTCAGTTCCAGCAATAACCAACCGTAACCGACGATGTATTTTGTTCTTTGCGTAGCCCTGTATATGAATTTATTTATATTCCACAAACTTATATTAGTCTATTAAATAAAGTTGAGCAGGAACATGTTTAAATAAAAGCTACTCTTAATTAATTCACTCCCATAGTCTGTAATACTTACGAATTCCCTTGTATAGCCCTGTATAGGATCAACAGAATTTATACACACCACGTAATATGAAAAAAATGAGTTAAACTCAAATCAAACTTGAGAACGCACTTATCACACATAATCTGAAATATCGGACGTATACTGTAACCGATATATTTTGTGTGTCCCTGTAAATGAACGATAAACACAATTCAGAGTGTACCTCAGTAATGCATATAATTTTCATTATCTTTGAACTAGTAAAATACCATTATATTACACACAAAACGAATTTTCCCCATCGAATAATGTGTAACAGAATTCTTTTATTTGACCCTGCAGATGAATAATAAATGCTTTCTACAAAAAGCATGTTTTTATGCGCTTCATAATTATATATCTACTAGCTGTTACCCGTGACTTCGTTCACGCAACATTAAAAGAAGAATAAATACATTAATTAAGCAAAATATTTCACTCCCGATAATTAAAAACGTTCATAATTAACTATTTATCACATTTCATAGGACACCATATGGTATTTTTTGTTATAGGGACCTTGACATAACTCAGTCTTAAAAAAGTGAAATTTTGTGCCAAATAATCCGGAAAATGAAATTGCAACCAATGCTAAAATGAGGGCCAAATAAAATCGTGGAAATAGTCGAATGGGGTAAAAACAAATGTCAATTTTACCTGATAGACAATTTTACTTTTAACGCCTTTGTGAAACGTTTTAACAGCCATCCTTCAAAAAAAACATTAATTGAAAAAAGTATATGCTTTTTCTTTAAATTCAATTCTGCCTCCTTGGTTTAATATATATCTGAAACAAATCTCGTTTTCTAAATGACAGTATGTTGACAGGCAATTTTTGTTCTCCAGAATAAATTGATTCATGAAGTTTGAATGTGTGAAAATACGTTTTAATTTTTCGGATAATTTACTGAAATCAAGATTTTGTTTTCACCATCTATTCAAAGTGAAAATAAATTCTGTTTTTCAGTTTTAAAGAGAAAATGGTGTAAAAAATATACTGATATGTTTTATTTCTCCTTTTTTTATACACAAATATGGAGTAATTTACTTTCCGTTTTTAGAGAAAATTCGTTAAAATTTACAAAATCTTGACATCTAATTTAATATTTTTAATTCTGGGAGTTTGTGTGCCATCCTCGGATCAATGATAACCGGTATTAAGTAAATTGCGTTGCGTTCGATAGTCTAGGAGTAGTTGCGAAATACAAACACACGGTCAGATTTTAATATAATAGATTCGTGTTCATTTTCCTTTTCTTAAAATTATGATGTGATTTTTAGCAGAAGACTCTCATCTGTATATAACGGATACTCATGCTTAATAATCAGTATAGATTAAAAAAAACATTTAAATTTTTCGTTATAAATATGGCGTGAAATTCATCTATTTTTTATACTTACTGATCCTTGTAATATTAATGTAAGGAATTGATTCACACTCAATTTAAAACATATTGGAAAATTCCCGTTTTATTTCAAATATGATGTCTCTTTTTCTCCTGAGAAATCCCATTTTAATGACATAATTCTTGTTAATTTTCTTTTCCAGGCAATTAATTTCAATACTGACATAGGGGAAATTATGTTACTTTAACGAAATAATATTAAATCTTATGTTTTATCGACAAAAATAGAACTATTAACATTCGTCATTTTATTTAGGTAATCGAGTTATTTCTTTTAGTTTTAAGAATGAAAATAGCTATTTCTCGCTGTCCATGACATCATTTTCGACATAGATAATTTTGCGGAGCATATTACTGACATTTGCTAACCATTTTCTTTTGAAACTTCTGTTTACTTTTTTAAAATTTAAAAATAAAAAATACAGTATAGTTATATTAGCCGTGCGCAGACGGTAAAACGCCAAGTATTTTACCAAACAAAAGAAAAAAAAAACCAAGATCATTTTATTTCACCAATCAAAGCCTTTCCGCTTTAATTGCGATGTAGGACGTCATATTCACATGTTTCCTATGGTTGCGCATATTGAAACCTTGTATTATTATCAAAAACTAAAAGAAGTACATTTTATTTCTAATAATATTATTTAATCTTCTTTTAAATTCTTTAATATTTTTATTTCATTTTCATTTTTCACGGGGAAATTTTTCAATTGAAACTAAATTATTGAGTAAAAATTATTATTCCGGGTTTTAAATTAGTTTTGGCAACGATAAAATATTAGCAACGGTAAAGTAAATTTAACCCTTTTAAAATATTATACGAAAAAATGTCCATTTATTCTCTATGAAAATAACGAAATTTTGAATTATTAAGAAAAATATTTGAATAAAATGAACAAAAACCAGTTTATGTTCATTTGAGGGTTATAATCATTCTATATGCCAAAATATGGAACATTAAATGCTCCATTTTGACGCTGGCTTCAGCCTAACATTTGCACACAATCAGATTTATAATATTACTAGCTGTTACCCGTGACTCCGTTCACGCAACATTAAAAGAATAATAAATGCATTAATTAAGCAAAATATTTCACTCCCGATAATTAAAAACGTAAATAATTAACTAACTGTTTATCACATTTCATAGGAAACGATACGGTATTTCTTTGTTATAGGGACCTTGGCATAACTTAGTCTTAAAAAAGTGAAAATTTGTACCAAATAATCACGAAAATGAAAATGCAACCGATTCAAAATGGAGGGCAAAATAAAATCGTGGAAATCGACGAATTGGGTAAAAACAAATGTCAATTTTACCTGATAAAGCATTTTATTTTTAACGCTTTTGTGAAACGTTTTAACAACCGTCCTTCAAAAATAATTAATTGGAAATATCAATTGCTTTTTCTTTAAATTCAATTCTGCCTCCTTGATTTAATGTATAGCTGAAACAAATCTTGTTTTCTAAAAGACAAAATGTTGACAGACAATTTTTGTTCTGCAGAAAAAAATTGATTCATGGAGTTTGAATATGTGAAAATATGTTTTTATTTTTCGGATAATTTACTGAAATCAAGATTTTGTTTTCACCATCTATTCAAATTGAAAATAAATTCTGTTTTCAGTTTTAATGAGAAAATGGCATAAAAAATATATTGATCCGTTTTATTTCTCCTTTTCTATCCACAAACATGGAGTAATTTGCTTGCCGTTTTTAGAGAAACTTCGTTAAAAATTTACAATAATAATAATAATATATAGGAATCTTATTCAATTTTTTAAATTCTGAGAGTTTGTGTGACATTCACGGATCAATGATAACCGATGTTAAGTAAATCGCGTTGCGTCCGATAATAGTTGCGAGTAGTAACGAGTCCGTTAGTAGTTGCAAAATAGAAAAGACGTTCAGATTTTAATATAATAGATTCGTGTTAATTTTTCTTTTCTTAAAATTATGATGTGATTTTAGCAGAAAAATTTTATCTGTATATAACTGATAATCATGCTTAATAATCAGTATAGATAAAAAAGCATTTAAATTTTGCGTTATAAATTTGTCGTGAAACTCATCTACTTTCTATACTTGCTGATCTTTGTATTATTAATGTATGGAATTGATTCACGCTCCTTTTAAATTATATTTTGAAATTCATGTTTTATTTACAATATGATGACGCCACTTTTTCCCCAGAGAAATATCTTTTTAATGATATAATTCTTAAATTCGTGGTTGTACGCTGTGCTGTGCAGTAAAGTGCTAATTCATATCCTTTGTATTTATATAATTCTTTTTAATTTTCTTTTCGTGGCAATCATGACGTAAATTTTAGCAGAAAACTCACATCTGTATGTAACTGATATTCAAACTCAATCGATCTCAGTATCGATAAAAAAATATTTCAGTTTTTCATCTTAAATGTTACGTCCATTATCTATCTACTTTCATACTACTATCTTCTAAAATAAAAGCGTAAGTCATGTGAGTGTCATCAACAGTTCCGGGATGGCCGTTTTACTTTTTTATATGCCAGGCCGCCATTTTTATTCAAAATTATTTTTTCGAACAAAACTGCATAAAAGTTACATTTTAAGAAAGATCGTTCAAAATAAATTAATATTTGAGAGATGACTTACGTTCAATTATGTATATATTCTGCGTAACTTCAGTCGAAATTAGGTTCGCAGTTCAAATTCTCTATTCATGGAAGTAAACAAAAAAAATGATTGATTAGTCGTGAACATTTAAAATATTAAATCAAGGAGGTAATCATTCGCAAAGCAAGTTCTCCGCGAATGAATTTTTGGACCGCTGCCTCGCGTCAAAAAAATAATTCGCACCAGTGAGACAATCAAAGTTTACCATAATTATGTGCTATACAACTCCTTCCGGACCTTTTCTTGACGTAAATTGAACTCATGTAATAATATTTAATGAATCAGATTTTTAGCATTTTTAAAATCGCTAATACAGCTTTTATTTATCGCGTGTACAAATTAGAAACGATACTTTGATTTTGAAATCAAATGTTTTGATTTATGATATTATTTCTTATTTATTTATTTATTTTCTATTTAAATGAAAAGTGTGAAGTATTTTAAATTTATGTAATATAAGCATTTTAGATTAAGTATTTTAAATGAAATGAGTGACAAGTTTATAATTTAAAATTAAATTAATGTAGTATGAAATGATGGTGATGGGAACAATATTTGGCGATTTATCATCTGCTCCCGGCTAACAAAAATACTCATAATTAAAAAAGGAAATAAAAATAATAAATGATAGTTTGATGTAAATAAATATTGATATACATATCAAAAATAATTTATAGAACTTAAAAAAAAAAAAAAGTAAATAAACAACAATTTCCATAACAAAGTTTTCGCCAAATTGGCAGTGGGAAAAATCGCGCCAACGTGCGTATGTGACACCTGTGCCCAAAAAATATACGGAATGCTACCATGATCGTAAAAGTTCATGATTTGTCTATTAGAATCTTCCGATTTGGCGAAGGATTAAGGGAAAATTAAATTATGAATAAATGTAACGTGTTGCAATGTTTAACATACATTTAAGGGAGACCAAACTGGTCGCCAGTGGCGGCTAGTATACTGATATTCATGCTCCTTGTATTATTAGGAATATTTGAAAATACATGGTTTTATTTATGACGTCACATTTGTCCAAGCCAAGGAAGATCCTTTTCATAGTTCCATGGTCCAAGCGAAATCTTTTCTTAAAAATATAATTCTTATTTATTTTTCTATCTATTTAGATCGCAGTCTTTGACAATAAATGTCTTCTCAACATAACTGATATTCATACTTTATTTATAACAACAAATACTCCACATTTACTTTCAAATATCATGGCAATTCATCATCTTTTGAATTCTTTTTAATTTTCATTTTTTACGTGGAAATCGTTCAATTGAAAAATAATTGTTGAGGAAAAATTATTATTCCAGGTTTTGTATTTATTGGCAACGGTAATGCTTAGCAACGTAAAATGATTAATTAAATTTTAAAGGAAAAAAATGTCCATTTATTCTTTATGAAAATAACGAAATTTTGAATTATTAAGAAAAATATTTGAATAAAATAAACAAAAACCAGTCTATGTTCATTTCCGGGTTATAATGAACCTATATGCAAAAATACAGGATAATTAAATTCTCCATTTTGACGCTGGCTTCAGCCTAACATTTGCACACAATCAGATTTATAATATTATTAGGACTAGCTGTTACCCGTGACTTCGTTCACGTAACATTAAAAGAAAAATAAACATATTAATCAAGCAAAATATTTTACTCCCGATAAATAAAAACGTAAATAATTAACTAACTATTTATTACATTTCATAGAAGAAAATATAATATTTCTTTGTTATAGGGGCCTTGACATAAATCAGTTTAAAAAAAGGTAAAATTTTGTGTCAAATAACCGCGAAAAGGAAACTGCAACCAATGGAAAAAGTACGGCCAAATAAAATCTTGTAAATCGACGAATTGTGTAAAAAGAAATGCCAATTTTACCTGATAAACCATTTTCCTTTTAACGACTTTAAGAAACGTTTTAGCAGCCATCATTTAAAAATAATTCATTGGAAATAGTATATGCTTTTTCTTTAAATTCAAGTCTTGTGAATAGGGAGGAATAATTCTACACCTAAATGCAAGGAGCTTCAATTGCAAAGCTTTTTGCAGCCCAAAATTACATGCAAACGTCACACTTAAGTTGCAAAACTTTTTGCAACCCAAAATTATATGTAAACATTACTTTTGCATGTAATTTTCATTGCAAATTAACATTTATTGCGGTTCAAATTAAAATTAATTTGGGTGCAAATTACATGTAAATGTTACGTTTGCGTGTAATTTGGGGTTGCAAAAAGCTTTGCAATTGCAAGTATTACGTTTGCATGTAACAACAAATTTGTGTCCTTGGTTTAATCTATAGCTGAAACAAATCTTGATTTCTTGACAATATGCTGACAGTCGATTTTTGCTCTGCAGAATAAATTGATTCATAAAGTTTGAATTTGTGGAAATATGTTTTTATTTTTCGGAAATTTTACTGTGATCAAGATTTTTTTTTTCCACCAACTATTCAAATTGAAAATAAAATAATTTTTTTCAGTTTTAATGAGAAAATGGCATAAAAATATATTAATTCGTTTTATTTCTCCTTTTTTATCCACAAAAATGGAGTAATTTAAGTACCATTTTTAGAGAAATTTCGTTAAAAATTACAAAAAAAAAAAAATATTAATATCTCGGAATCTAATTCAAAATTTTAAATTATCAGAGTTTATATGGCATCTTCGAATCAATGATAACCGGTGTTACAGCGCCTAGAATACTAGGCGCTGTACCGGTGTTATGTAAATCGCGTTGCATTAAGAGTTAAGAGGACTAGTTGCGAAATACACACACAGACTTTAACTTAAGAGACTTGTGTTCAATTTTCTTCTCCTAATAATCTTACTGATGCTTGTATTATTAATCACAGAGTCCAGAGAATAAATAGAGATGAAATGTTCATGTTTGGCGTGATGCTGAAAATGCAACCCTACAGTCGGCCCAAACAACTGGCGGCTTGCTTTGAAAACCTCTCCACGTCCAATAAATCCAGTCATTGTTCCACGTGCAGCCTCTCTCCATCCAATGAAGTCAGCCCTTGGGCCTAATGATTTGAGCGATAACCGGCTTCATATTGCAAGCCGATTTTACGGTTCATTACCTCTCTATTCTTTCACTGTACTCAGTGATTATTAACGTATGAAATTGATACACGCTCCACTTGAAACATTTTTAAAAAATCTCGTTTTATTATGACGTCACTTTGATCCCAGAGAAATCTCTTTTCAATTATACAATTCTTGTTAATTTTCTTTTCCTGGCAATAATGACGTGAATTTTAGCAGAAAACTCACTTCTGTTTGTAACTGATATTCAAGCTTATTATTAATCAGTATCAAAAAAATATTTCAGTTATTCATCTTAAATATGACGTCCATTATGTATATACTTTTATTATACACTGATAGTCATGCTTTTTGTAATATTACGAATATTTGAAAATACATGTTTTATTTATGACGTCATATTTGTTCAAGCCAAGAAGGATCCTTTTCATAGTTCCATGGTTCAAGCGAAAACTTTTTCTTAATAATATAATTATTGTTAATTCTTCTTTCTAATTATAGCGCAGTTTTTGACAGAAAAAGATCTTTTTAATGTAACCGATTTTCATACTTCATGTATAATAACAAATACTCCATATTGTTGTTTCAAATATCACAGAAATCCATCTCCTTTTGCATTATTTTCATTTTTCACGTGAAAATCGCTCAATTGAAACTTAATTGTTGAGGAAATTTTTTTTGCATTTTAATTTATTGGCAACGATCAAAGACCTAGCAACGATAAAGTAAAATGGTTAAATTTTATCTAAAAATGTCCATTGATACTCTATGAAAATAATCAAATTTTGAATTATTAAGAAAAGTATTTGAATAAAATAAACAAAAACCAGTCTATGTTCATTTCCGGGTTATAATCCACCTATATGCAAAGATACAGGGCCATTAATTTCTCCATTTCGACGCTGGCTTCAGCCTAACATTTGCGCACAATCGGATTTATAATATTACTAGCTGTTACCCGTGACTTCGTTCACGTAACATTAAAAGAAGAATAAATGCATTAATCAAGCAAAATATTTCACCCCCGATAATTAAAAACGTAAATAATTAACTAACTCTTTATTATATTTCATAGGAGAAAATACGGTATTTCTTTGTTGTAGGGGCCTTGACATAGCTCAGTTTTAAAAAAGTACAATTTGTCAAAAAACAAATATCAGTTTTACCTGATAAACCATTTTACTTTTAACGACTTTGAAAAACGTTTTAACAGCCATCATTTAAAAATAATTCATTGGAAATAGTATATGTTTTTTGTTTAAATTCAATTCTTGTGAATATGGAGGAATAATTCTATACCTAAATGCAAGGAACTTCAGTTGCAAAGCTTTTTGCAATCCAAAATTACATGCAAACGTAACATTTACATGTGTTACGTTTGCATGTAACAGTAAACAGTTACATGCAAACGTAACACTTGCAAATGCAAAGCGTTTTGCAACCCAAAATTATATGTAAACATTACTTTTGCATGTAATTTTTAGTGCAAATTAACATTTATAAGGGATCAAATTAAAATTAATTTGAGTGCAAATTACATGTAAATGTTTTGTTTGCATGTAATTTGGGGTTGCGAAAAGCTTTCCAATTGCAAGTATTACGTTTGCATATAACAGCAAATTCGCCTCCTTGGTTTAATCTATAGCTGAAACAACTCTTGATTTCTTGACAATATGCTGACAGACGATTTTTGTTCTGCAAAATAAATTAATTCATAAAGTTTGAATACGTGGAAATATGTTTTTAATTTTCGGAAATTCTACTGTAATCAAGATTTTTTTTTCACCAACTATTCAAATTGAAAATAAATTCTTTTTTCAGTTTTAATGAGAAAATGGCATAAAAATGTATTAATCCGTTTTATTTCTTCTTTTTTTTAACCACAAAAACAGAGTAATTTAATTATCGTGTTTAGAAAAAATTACAAAAAAAAAACGATATCTCGGAATCTAATTCAAAATTTTAAATTCTCAGAGTTTATATGACATCCTTAGATCAATGATGGTGTTAAGTAAATCGCACTGCATTAAGAGTAGTAGTTGCGAAATACAAACAGACAGTCAGATTTTAAAATAATAGACTTGTGTTCAATTTTCTTTTCCTAATAATCTCACTGATGCTTGTATTATTAATCGCAGAGTTCAGAGAATAAATAGATATGAAATGTTTATGTTTGGCGTGATGCTGAAAATGCAACCCTACAGTTGGCCTAAACAACTGGCGGCTTGCTTTGAAAACCTCTCCCCGTCCAATGAAGTCAGCCCTTGGGCCTAATGATTTGAGTGATAATCGGCTTCATATTGCAAGCCGATTTGACGGTTCACTGTCTCTCTATTCTTTCACTGTACTCTGTAATTAATATTGTATGAAATTGATTCACGCACCATTTGAAACAAATTTGAAAAATCCTGTTTTATTTGAAATATAACGTCACTTTGATTCCAGAGAAATCTCTTTTCATCAATGATATATATATAATTTTTGTTAGTTTTCTTTTCCTGGCAATCATGACGGGAATTTTATCAGAAAACACACATCGCTATATAACTGATTTTCAAGCTTATTATTAATCAGTATCAAAAAACATATTTCAGTTATTCATCTTAAATCTGATGTCCATTATGTATATACTTTTATTATACACTGATATTCATGTTCCTTGTAATGTTACGAATATTTGAAAATACATGTTTTATTTATGACGTCATATTTGTTCAAGCCAAGTAGGATCCTTTTCATAGTTCCATGGTCCGAGCGAAATCTTTTCTTAATAATATGATTATTGTTCAGTTTTCCTTCTAATTATAACGCAGTTTTTGACAGAAAATATCTTCTCAACGTAACCAATATTCATAGTTCATGTATAATAACAAATACTCCATATTTTTGTTTTAAATATCACGTAAATTCCTCTTCTTTTGAATTCTTTTGAATTTTCATTTTTCACGTGAAAATCTTTCAATTGAAAATTAATTGTTGAGTAAAAATTATTATTCCGGGCTTTGATTTAGTTTTGGCAACGATAAAGTATTAGCAACGGTAAAGTAAATTTAACCATTTTAAAATATTATACGAAAAAATGTCCATTTATTCGCTATGAAAATAACGAAATTTTGAATTATTACGAAAAATATTTGAATAAAATAACCAAAAACCAGCCTATGTTCATATGAGGGTTATAATCAACCTATGTGCAAAGGTACAGGATCATTAAATGCTCCATTTTGACGCTGTCTTCAGCCTAACATTTGCACACAATCAGATTTATAATATTATTAAGATTAGGATTAGGATTTCACCCTGTTTCAAATGGCATAGTTTCGTCGAAACGCACTTGAAACAATTATTTACCACTGGCTGTCATGCAACGGAATATTTTGACTGTCCGTGTAAAAAAACTATAAGTGCTACATATCTGATTTGCAATAGAGAACATGCTGTAGTAAACGACAATAATATACAAAAATTTCAGAGCTATCCGAGTATATTGACGCGAGTTAGAGCACGGAGTTCATAAACACTTTTCAAGTCTTAATAACGTTAAAAATCGAAAACTATTTTTTTTAGCTGAAAAAATCGTTAACATAGATATTGGTTTTGATGTTTCAGATTATGGGTTTTATGTCGAAACTAACAATTTATTTTACTACTCTTTTTCATTTTTCAGTCATTAAATAAGAAATGTTTTGCAAAATTAATAAAATTCGGCGCTCATTAAGAACAGTCAAATATTTATTACTTTCTTCTCTCTTTACAAGAAGAAAGTATTGGATTCATGAAAATTTTAGACTTCCGGTTTCCGACGGATTTCAGAAGGTCCTCCTGAACACGATTGGACTGTTTTCAGAAAATGTCTGTCTGTCTGTATGTGACACAAATTTTCTGGGCGCTCTATATCAAGAACTAATGCTCGCAATTTAATAAAACTTTAGATTCAGTTAGTCCCTGATATAAATGGGTGCTGATTAGTTTTTGGTAAAAATCGCCCGGCAGGTGGCGCTACTATGCAGCATTTTTCGGAATTTCCGCAATAGCTCTATCTCAAGAACTAAAGCACTCATTTTCATCAAACTTCAGATTCAGTTAGACCTTGACATAAATAGACGCTGATTACGTTTGGGTGTATATATACGAACAGGTGGCGCTGCTATACAACTTTTTTTTCGATTTTCACGATAACTATATCTCCAGAACTAATGCACGGAATTTCATCAAACTTCAGATTCAGTTAGACGTTGACGTAAGTTGTTGTTGATTAGGTTTTGTTCTAAATCTCCCAACAGGGGGCACTGCTATGCTGCTTTTTTCATTATTATCACGATAACTATATCTTAAAAACTAATGCACGGATTTTCACCAAACTTCAGATTCAGTTAGACGTTGACATAAGTTGTTATTGATTAGGTTTTGATCTAAATCTCCCAAAAAGTGGCGCTGCTATGCTGCATTTTTCAGGATTTACACGATTTCAGCAATAGCCCTATCTCAAGAACTAATCCACGGAATTTAATAAAACTTGAGTTTCAGTTAGTCCCTGGTATAAATGGGTGCTGATTAGTTTTTGGTAAATATCTCCCAGCAGGTGACGCTGCTATGCAGCATTTTGCAGGATTTACAAGATTTTAGCGATAGTCATATCCCAAGAAATATTGCACGGAATTTAATAAAACTTGTGTTTCAGTTAGACCTTGCTATAAATGGGTGCTGATTCTTTTTAGTGTATGCAAAACCTGTGTGAGATAGGAGAAAGTTTTGGGATTGTCAGATCCGGCTAGTTTTAAAATGACGCATGTTATCTTTATTTTTACTGGGTTGTTTATTTTTATATCTGTGACCATAGAGTGACTTGAGCCACCCTTTCTGTAAGTTAAAAGAGGCTTTACAAGAAGAAAGTATTGGATTCATGAAAATTTTCGATTTCCTGTTTTTGACGGATTTATACGTTTTAGAAGGTCCTGAAAACGATTTGACTGTTTTTAGAAAATGTCTGTCTGTGAGTCTGTCTGTCTGTATGTGACACAAATTTTGTGGGCGCTCTATCTCAAGAACTAATGCTCGGAATTTAATAAAACTTTAGATTCAGTTAGTCCCTGATATAAATGGGTGCTGATTAGTTTTTGGTAAAAATCGCCCGGCAGGTGGCGCTGCTATGCAGCATTTTTCAGGATTTACACGATTTTAGTGATAGTCCTATCTCAAGAAATATTGCACGGAATTTAATTAAACTTGAGTTTCAGTTAGACCTTGATTTAAATTGGTTCTGATTCTTTTTAGTGTATGCGAAACCTGTGTGAGATAGAAGAAAGTTTTGGGATTGACACATCCGACTCGTTTTTACTGGGTTGTTTATTTTCGTATCTGTAACCATGGAGTCACTCGAGCCACAACTTCGGCAAGTTAAAAGAGGCCGCATCGTTACATATTGTATTATTGCGTGTTAGTATCTCTATGGTTTCTCTCATTATGGATGGATAGTACAGACTGAGGAGGGAAATTATTTTACTTTCATTGAAATTTATTTGGATGGTTTCTTCTTGATAGTTACAGAAAAAAGGAGCATATAGCTGATATTAAGTATAACAGAAACACCACAGCCCTGGTAAGATTATATCAAGAAGAAACCACCCTCCAGTCTATACTATCCATCCATAATAAGAGAAACCATAGAGATACTAACACGCAATAATACAATATGTAACGATGCGGCCTCTTTTAACTTGCCGAAGTTGTGGCTCGAGTGACTCCATGATTACAGATACCAAAATAAATAACCCAGTAAAAATAAAAGATAGCGTGCGTGATTTTTTAAGAAGTACATGAAAATTAAACGATAGCATTTTAAATAAGAACTTCAAAGCCCGTCCAATTATGGAATATTCTCATTTGTTTTTGAAAATGACTCGGAGTGAGTCGAAACATGTCAAACAACTTAATAAAAGTTATTTTAATTTGTATTATGTTGTTAATTTACACCTTTTAGCATTTTAAAAGAAATATATTATTATAAGGTGTTATACTTTATTATATCTCATCAAAAACAACTCGTTGTAAATGATCCCGCCAAGCCACAAGCCTAAAACGTCAGTCAGAAAAAGAAGTGATATCACATAAAAAGAAGCGATATAGAAGTGCATACTCAGAGTTCCGTGTAAAAATCTATCTCATCAAAAACAACTCGTTGTAAATGATCCCGCCAAGCCACAAACCTAAAACGTCAGTCAGAAAAAGAAGTGATATCACATAAAAAGAAGCGATATAGAAGTGCATACTCCGAGTCCCGTGTAAAAATCTATCTCATCAAAAACAACTCGTTGTAAATGATCCCGCCAAGCCACAAACCTAAAACGTCAGTCACAAAAAGAAGTGATATCACATAAAAAGAAGCGATATAGAAGTGCATACTCCGAGTCCCGTGTAAAAATCTATCTCATCAAAAACAACTCGTTGTAAATTATCCCGCCAAGCCACAAACCTAAAACGTCAGTCAGAAAAAGAAGTGATATCACATAAAAAGAAGCGATATAGAAGTGCATACTCCGAGTCCCGTGTAAAAATCTATCTCATCAAAAACAACTCGTTGTAAATGATCCCGCCAAGCCACAAACCTAAAACGTCAGTCACAAAAAGAAGTGATATCACATAAAAAGAAGCGATATAGAAGTGCATACTCCGAGTCCCGTGTAAAAATCTATCTCATCAAAAACAACTCGTTGTAAATTATCCCGCCAAGCCACAAACCTAAAACGTCAGTCACAAAAAGAAGTGATATCACATAAAAAGAAGCGATATAGAAGTGCATACTCAGAGTTCCATGTAAAAATCTATCTCATCAAAAACAACTCGTTGTAAATGATCCCGCCAAGCCACAAACCTAAAACGTCAGTCATAAAAAGAAGTGATATCACATAAAAAGAAGCGATATAGAAGTGCATACTCAGAGTTCCATGTAAAAATCTATCTCATCAAAAACAACTCGTTGTAAATGATCCCGCCAAGCCACAAACCTAAAACGTCAGTCATAAAAAGAAGTGATATCACATAAAAAGAAGCGATATAGAAGTGCATACTCCGAGTCCCGTGTAAAAATCTATCTCATCAAAAACAACTCGTTGTAAATGATCCCGCCAAGCCACAAACCTAAAACGTCAGTCACAAAAAGAAGTGATATCACATAAAAAGAAGCGATATAGAAGTGCATACTCCGAGTCCCGTGTAAAAATCTATCTCATCAAAAACAACTCGTTGTAAATGATCCCGCCAAGCCACAAACCTAAAACGTCAGTCACAAAAAGAAGTGATATCACATAAAAAGAAGCGATATAGAAGTGCATACTCCGAGTCCCGTGTAAAAATCTATCTCATCAAAAACAACTCGTTGTAAATGATCCCGCCAAGCCATAAACCTAAAACGTCAGTCACAAAAAGAAGTGATATCACATAAAAAGAAGCGATATCGAAGTGCATACTCCGAGTCCCGTGTAAAAATCTATCTCATCAAAAACAACTCGTAAATGATCCCGCCAAGCCACAAACCTAAAACGTCAGTCATAAAAAGAAGTGATATCACATAAAAAGAAGCGATATAGAAGTGCATACTCAGAGTTCCGTGTAAAAATCTATCTCATCAAAAACAACTCGTTGTAAATGATCCCGCCAAGCCACAAACCTAAAACGTCAGTCAGAAAAAGAAGTGATATCACATAAAAAGAAGCGATATAGAAGTGCATACTCCGAGTCCCGTGTAAAAATCTATCTCATCAAAAACAACTCGTTGTAAATGATCCCGCCAAGCCACAAACCTAAAACGTCAGTCACAAAAAGAAGTGATATCACATAAAAAGAAGCGATATAGAAGTGCATACTCCGAGTCCCGTGTAAAAATCTATCTCATCAAAAACAACTCGTTGTAAATGATCCCGCCAAGCCACAAACCTAAAACGTCAGTCACAAAAAGAAGTGATATCACATAAAAAGAAGCGATATAGAAGTGCATACTCCGAGTCCCGTGTAAAAATCTATCTCATCAAAAACAACTCGTTGTAAATGATCCCGCCAAGCCACAAACCTAAAACGTCAGTCACAAAAAGAAGTGATATCACATAAAAAGAAGCGATATCGAAGTGCATACTCCGAGTCCCGTGTAAAAATCTATCACCACTCATAATGTTTCCAAAGGACTCGGAGTGAGGTACAGTACGTGAAAACTGCTTGGCGACCTGCAGGCTTTTATAATGTTTGCGTTTCCTGCAATTACATATGACTATGTTATTTTTCTTTTCTTTTCTTTTCTTTTCTTTTCTTTTCTTTTCTTTTATTTATTTATTTATTTATTTATTTTTCTCCCATAAAATTGTAAAAGTTGAAGCTTCTGTGTTTGCATGTCCTTTCTTATTTATGAGCTTGAAAATTCAATTTGTTCATTTTATTTACCATTATTTAAACTAAAAACACCACTCTTACGAAGAAGATTTTTTAAGTAAACGTATAAACATTTTGATTTTGTAATATATATATACTAGGGGGCCTACCCCCTGCGAGCTACGCTCGCCAACCTCCGCTCAGACTTCGAGGCCTCTAAAAACATGACATCGTACTTTATTTTAATAATATTGGTAAATCTGTAATTGGGTTGCCATGCTTTTAACGTTTTAATGGGGCATTTTTTGATTATCATGGCCTCATACACGGCTGTTGCGACAACTGACGACTGTTTCCGGGATTGATAAGTAAAATCAATTACAACTTGAAAACCAGCTTGTATAAAATGGTTAGGCTTAAATTGTGGCTACCTCTCGGACTTTTATAGAAACGATCTGTATTCGATTCTTCCTTTGCGTTTAAGGATGAGAAAAATTCCATCTGCTTGTGAATAACATTAAGATCCACGGTATTGAAAAGTACTATGCTATAGACATTTTTAGTAACAGGTTTTAATTTTCTCTCTATTTTATTGCACCATCATGCATATTTTCATGTTATTTTAAATATGTAAATTATTTATTTTAATAAATATGTATTTACGAATTTTCTAATAATTATTTATCTTACAAAATTAATTAAATATTTTGTGCATGCATGCCTGCATTTATTCGGCATCAATTGATGAGATATTTAAACAAATTTGCTATCCGCGATAATTTTACATAATGCTATGTCACTTGAATATTGTCCATAAGAAAATCGGGTACTTTTCCAGTATAGGATCCTTTGCTTTTAGGTTTGGCGTAATTCGAGCTTCAAAAAGGGATAGATTCGTTAATATACATAGATTTGTTGCCAAAAGTTATGAAAACAAACCCAATGAACTTTTGGTGCTTTTCTATCATAGGGATCTTGAAGCTTTTTTAAAAAGTTTGGCGGAAAAAACCAAGCAGGATATTTTATTCTCCTGCCGTTCAGTTTTGCAATTATTATTTTATATATTCGTTTCAAATATCCGAATTAGTGATTTTATAAATTCGTTTAATTAAATTTTACAATAAAATAACAAAATGATATCATAAAATAATAATGCGTTTACATTTACTTTTGCGTTTACATAAATGACGTCATTTGGACGAATTTATTCAAAATATTTCCAGTTTATAAATTAAATTAAATGCTGACAGACAATTGAATCCTGACGATAGAAATGTGATTTTTTTTTTCAAATTTTCCTTAAAAACATAATTTAATCTCAATCTTGACTTCATTATCGATTGAAATAAAAGATAAATTCAATTTCACTTTGAAAATGATGAATAAAAAGAAATCAATAATCCCTATCGGGATCCTTTTCAATTGTTTTCCCTTTTTTGTCACAAAAAACTGAGTAATTAGTTGCTATCATTACAGAAATGTCATTAAAATTAGAAAAAAATTAATATCTCGAAAACTAATTCCAATTTCAAAATTCTATTACCAGTTTTGACATCCGCGGATTTTTATGGACAATTGGTATTAATTTCACCATCAAGCGTTTAATATTTTATTAAAAATAGCCCTGAAACATAATCAGTCGTTTAATCAGTCGTTTCATAAAATCGTTTCATAAATTCGTTTCATAAAATCGTTTCACAAATTCGTTTCATTAGGATTTTATATATATAGGGTAGATATATATAAAACCTTATAATAAACGTTAACTAAATTGAGATATATTGCAGTAATTCTAGCGTAAGGGAATGGCATAGATCTGGGGGAAAATCCGTTCTGTCAGTTCTTTCGCATACAAAAATATTTATAAAAGTGGTATAACAAAAATATAAAATTTATTTTTCGATTTTCAAAATTGATATACTACATATATTATAAAAGCCTGCAGGTCGCCAAGCAGTTTTCACATACTGTACCTCACTCCGAGTCCTGTGGTAACATTATGAGTGGTGATAGATTTTTACACGGGACTCGGAGTATGCACTTCTATATCGCTTCTTTTTATGTGATATCACTTCTTTTTGTGACTGACGTTTTAGGTTTGTGGCTTGGCGGGATCATTTACAACGAGTTGTTTTTGATGAGATATCACTCCTTTTTGTAAGGTATTTAATTTCAATCATACGGATTTCATTTTTATTCAGAAAAGAAAAGATGAAAGGGGCAAAAAAATAATAGTGATGCTATAAACAGAATTATACATCAGAATTATACAATTTATTGAGTGACTTATTCCAATGTACATGTCGCTACCATAACAACTGGGAAACTTTTATATTTTTTTCCTTACATTGTATTCATCAGATTATTTATGACATATTTATTTTCCTTTTTCTTTTGTTTATATCACTCTTCCGTTTATATACATTCAAAAACAAAAAAATTAGACAATTTTACAGTAGTTTACAAACTAATTAAAATACTACAGTTTCAGAAAAATGTGGAAAAATAAGAAGCACTTTTCTTCGGTCAACTACAACGATAAGTTTACGGAGCATACTTTACCGAGAATAATCAACATTTTTTTTTTCCCTACGAACCTATTTCTATTCGTATAAAAATTTACAGGGATTTTTATACTAACTTATTAAATATATTATTTTTGAAAATTACTGAGCACCTTAGAAGTTTTTTATTTGTTTAAGTTTTTTAACTCAACGTTTCGAGAATTTGAAATATATAAAATTAGCAACGTTGCAAAAGTATAAAAACTATTAAAGTGATTTCTGTTCATATAGTCTGTTCATTCCAATTCGGTGATCCTAAAATATAGGTCCCCAATCTCCGGCAGTCCATGAATTAATTAGGACATATGTATGCAACTGTTAAAATGTTCTCAAAGTTGACAATAGAGGCAATAAGTATAGCTCGGCAAATATGAAACACGGCATTGTTTCATCTTGGCTTTGTTTCGTGAGGTGTTCGTTCTCCGAACATAAAAATCTCACGCGAAAGTGTTCGTTAACCGATTTGTTCGTAAACCGAACAGTTCGTTACCGATCACCTATTGTATACGAAATTTAGCATTTTAAGTTCGTCATAGCCGAAGATTCGATGAACGGCAAATATTTAAACGCAAAACTTGTAATCTTGGGGTATCAACATTTTTACATTCTATTACTCAGCGCATGAACGTAAAGTTGGAATTTTGTAATCGCTATTTCAATCAATTCCTGATACGCTAGACTTATATACTTATAAATAAACACAGTTTTTTTAATCGATGAAAATACTATATTTTAATAGATTTAGAACTTAACATCGACGAGATTTCAGACGGAGAAAATGAACGTATATTAAATTTTAAAGCAAGATAATGAAACCTTACAGAGATTGAAACAGTGTAAAATCATTAAAATACATCTCACTCAGTAAATATACATCGGTTGTAGTGTAATCAAGATCTTCTAAGAGACTCTATAAACGAAACGTATATGCTTCAATGCCGCTTTACAATAGAGAGGATGTAGTAACATATTTGAATATCTTGTGTATATAGCCAATTTGACAAAAGTTATGCAATTTACTATTGTTTTTCCTCTGTGTTAAGTACAGTAATCATGTACTTCAACGTAAAAATTTGCTAATTACACAACTTTTTAGTCTTATTAAAAAATCTTTTGAGTTACCCTGTAAACGAACAGTAAATTCTACAATTCTGTTTTACAATAGGAAACTAACTTAGGTAGTTCGTAGTAACATATTTTAACATCATGCGCATACGTTCTTTTTGAAAAGAGTTAGACCATTTAATATTCAAATAACGATTCAAATAACGATGATTCAAATAACGTAAACCGCGTAAAAATCCGATAGTTACACATTGCTGTAGCCCTGTCAACAGTATTTTGCTCTATGTTAAGTATAGGAATCAATAACTTTAAACTGATATAAATCAAAAACTAATTAATATTTTTACATGAAACTTACAAAGGTCCGAACTACTCATAAAAACGATTCAAATAACGTAAACCGCGTAAAAATCCGATAATTACACATTGCTGTAGCCCTGTCAACAGTTTTTGGTCTGAACAAGATTTAAAAAGTGCAAAAAACAGCACTTTTAAAATCGCATTTACTGAAAACCTATTCGTTGGGTTTTGCTTTACTTTTGAATTCTTAGTCCCGTGGCACGCCCCATTCCATAAAATAAGAATTTTGTTTCTATCATAAATAGAACGCGAGATATAGATGTGTTAAAAACCTGTTTTGTACCGTCCGCAAAATATGAACTAGACAGAGTTAAAAAAAAAATTGTAAAATCGTTTGGCATCCATTGGCGGAAATTCCTTTCATTTACGGTTTAATGCATTGCTGTTTCTTATGCTTGGCGAGAAACTCTGTCGAGTTTCTATGACGTCCGCAAAATATGAACTAGACAGAGTTTAAAAAAAAATGTAAAATCGTTTGGCATCCATTGGCGGAAATTCCTTTCATTTACGGTTCAATGCATTGCTGTTTCTTATGCTTGGCGAGAAACTCTGCCGAGTTTCTATGATAGTCAAATGTTTATCAAAATATAAAATTAAATAATTTTTAAATGCATTGCTTTGAAAGTGACACAAATTATCACTTTTGTGCTTGACACTCCGGATTATGTCATCCATTTTCCTCACTTTTGTTTTAGTCGAACGGATGGATTTTGGATTTAAATTCTTTAATTAGTTTGATTACTTAGGTTAGTAATTGTGCCATTGTTAACGAATACTGCGTGATTGTCTTTCTTTCCATGCTTTAAATTTTTTATTGATATACATACATTTTATTGACATTTATATATTGACTTAGATATACATCACAAGATTCATTAACAAAAATGTTAAAGCTCTCCATCAATATGAATAAGTATGATGAACAACGCAGATTTTTTTTAAAGGTGATTTACAATACCATTGTAAAACTGAAATTTTATGTTTGATATATAAATACTGCTGGGGTTTGGTAAGAATATTTATACAGGAAAAAGTGCAAAGAAAACTCATGAAAATCTGGACAAACATCGGAAAGATAAAACTGATACTTCTTAAAGGAGAAACAACGTGCTTCCACCAAGATTATTGAAGAAAATACATTTTGCTTTATAAAACTAACCAGAGGGCCCGTGCGAAGATTTCGCACTGAAATGTAATATTTTTTAGGTACTTCTATATAATCCCGTCGGCCATTTTTCATAACAAAAGACTACCGCCAAACTGTAAGATTAAACGCCAAAAATGCAGTCCAATTTTCTTGATGTCAGAATCATTATGCGTGTTTGTTACGTCATCTAATGGTTTTACATTCGACATTTGCGTGTATTTTTCATTATGTTTTTCTGATTTAGTAGTTATTTTATTCATTAAAATAACAATTGTGTCCTTAAATTCTTTTTTTTTTTATATATATTTCAATGGCAACGTTCTCCCGTTTATTTGGCGATAGTTTTTTGTTATGAAAAGTGGTCGACGGGATAATAGAAAAGTATCATTTTTTATCAATATGTAATATTTATTAGATGCAAGTTTAAACTTCTAAAGAAAAAGCAAGGATAAAAATATCTGCAAACAACATTTAGTTGTTAGTCAAGCCAGAATATCATCTAATTTATTCCATCAAAGTTAGACTAAAAACTGATCCAAGATTGCTAAAGGCACGCGCGCGAAAAAAAATTAACAATCGTAATTTGACTGCATTAGAGGATGACGGCATCCGCTTCGGGAAAACCATGGGACTTAGAAATATCAATCTAAACATTTTAATTTCAATTTCGCTTTTTAATCATAAGTATAAAATAAACCCGTGCGGTGTTTTTATAATAATTGTTATGAGCATCATATAATGTGGTATTTTACTTTTGTGGCAACAATAATTTGAAGAAAACCTTTCATTTCTTTTAATAAAACAAT
Source organism: Maratus michaelseni (assembly GCA_963931845.1). Lineage (NCBI taxonomy): Eukaryota > Metazoa > Arthropoda > Arachnida > Araneae > Salticidae > Maratus > Maratus michaelseni. Next base: position 108,391,255 of record OZ007598.1, on the reverse strand, counting down.
GCCGATTTAATTTTCAATTTTCAGCAAATTTTTATCAAAAACATGTTTTAACGAATTGTTAAGTGAGCTATGTCAGAAGCCGGTTCTAAATCCTTTCATATGCTATCTCATTCGTCGTTCTACGTTTGGTATTTTCTGCGAAAAAGGGATGTTGACAGGAGAAATAATATATACAAGAGAAATAATATATAAGGATGACCAGAGGTCCCGTGCGAAGATTTCGCACTGAAATCTAATATTTTTTAGGTACTTCTCTATTATCCCGTCAACCACTTTTCATAACAAAAAACTACCGCCAAACTGTAAGATTAAACGCCAAAAATGCAGTCCCATTTACTTGATGTCAGAATCATTATGCGTGTTTGTTACGTCATCTAGTGGTATTACATTCGACATTTGCGTGTATTTTTCATTGCGTTTTACTGATTTAGTAGTTATTTTATTAATTAAAATAACAATTGTGTCCTTAAATTCTTATATTTTATTTATTTTTTTGATATTCCAATGGCAACGTTCTCCCGTTTATTTGGCGATAGTTTTTTGTTATGAAAAGTGGTCGACGGGATAATAGAGAAGTATAATTTTTTATCAATATGTAATATTTATTAGATGCATGTTTAAACTTCTAAAGAAAAAGCAAGGATAAAAATATCTGCAAACAGCATTTAGTTGTTAGTCAAGCCAGAATATCATCTAATTTATTCCATCAAGGTTAGACTAAAAACTGATCCAAGATTGCTAAAGGCACGCGAAAAAAAAAAATTAACAATCGTATTTTGACTGCATAAGAGGATGACGTCATCCGCTTCGGGAAAACCATGGGACTTAGAAATATAAATCTAAACATTTCAATTTCAATTTCGCTTTTTAATCATAAGTATAAAATAAACCCGTGCGGTGTTTTTTATTATAATTGCTATGAGCATCCTATAATGTGGTATTTTATTTTTTTGGCAACAATAAGTTCAGGAAATCCTTTCATTTCTTTCATGAAAGCAATGCCGATTTAATTTTTTAATTTCAGCAAATTTCAATCAAAAACATGTTTTAACGAATTGTTAAGCGGGCTATGTCAGAAGCCTGTTCTAAATCCTTTCATATGGTATCTCATTCGTTGTTCTGCGTTTCATATTTTCTGAGTAAAAGGGATGTTGACAGGAAAAATAATATATAAGGATGATTGTTCTCTACATAATATATCCCACGAGTCGAAATCCCTCACTACGAAATGGAAGCAATCATGTCCAGTTCATCATCAGTTAAAAAAAGTTGAAAATATAGTAAGCATAATTTCTATAGAGCCGAATAGATTTATAAAAGCCGGATATGTGCTTAAAACCTTATGATGCCTATATGAACGTATATTGTATTCGTGCTCACATGCTTAATCATCGTCAAGCTAGAAAATATGTTTGAAATAGGAATAGTGAAAATAAATAAATCTACCTTCTTATACAGAAATTTGACGGCTTTGCATCATAAAGTTTTAACTGTCAATTTTTTAACTGTTACCAAACTGTTGTTCGAACAAAGTTACTATTTTCATTTTAAGTTGACAGTGTGGATTATTAAAATATCACCAATAGACAAAGTACATGAATTTTTCATTTGAAATTACGAACCACCTGAGTAAACTTCAACGTCAAGGCAAATTTCATAATGCTATCATGTTATTTGATACTATCAGAAATTTATTTTCAAATAAAATTTATTAAAAAAAAAAACAGTTTTCAAAAAGAAAACGTATTTTATTTAAAATAGTGTCAGGCATTATTACAAAAATATTATAATCGGACTAGAAAATTCTTGAATATACTAAAAAATAATTCAAAAATGAATTCAAAAGAAGATTTTTGAATTTCAAGAAATATCAAAATCAGTTTATTTACTTTACCTCTAATGATGGGTGTTAAAATTGTTGTTTAGAATTTATTACTGCAGCTAATCAAAATTCAGTGCGATTCCATATTAGAGCAAATATATATAGACATGGGTTTCCAAATGTCTCTATTATTTATCAATCGACCGATTTTTTTAATTAATTAATGTTAAATTTAAACGAAATTTTTAAAGTAAAGTGTGCAATTAGGCATATTTTAGTGATAGCGCACTTTTATACGACTTCTTTGAGTAAGCTGCTAACCTTTTGTTATTTTTCAAGTCAAATAAAATTTGAACTAGAAAATATATTTAATAAATGAAATAAAATAAGTAGCTCACAGATACAAGACACAATTTATTAAAGAATTTTCTGGATATTATTTTTTTAATTTTTACTTGAAAAATATCTGGAAGATTGACAGCTATACCTTTTCTAGATAAAGATTAACAGACCAGCGTTTGCAATCAATTTAAAAAATAAATACAATAAGAAATTCCATTAAACTTAGTAGATTTTGTTGATTAAAAGAAATGTCGAGTATTTTTTCCAAAAATGATATAAAATAAACTATGAATAATAATATCTGGAAATTTACGTGAATATTTCCTTAACATGGCTGTATTTGGTACGTACAAATTTTATTCTGTGCAATGTAATAAAAATATAAATAGTAGTAATAAAACGATCTATTATTTTTATGCGGCCCGCGGTTTTGTATATAAAGCTTAACCCTCTAAGCGTTTAGAACGTAATATTCCGTTCACTAAGCTCCACGTTTCACTGCAATATTTGCAATGTTTAAGATAATATAATTTTATAGATTTAATGAATTTTCAGAACATTGAAGAATGATTAATACTCTCAAGGGTTACATTCATATTTGTAATTAAGTTTTATTTATAATGCTGAAAGAATCATATTTTTTTAGTGTTTAAAACAAAATGCAGAGAAAACAACATTACAATTTTACCCTTTTTCAAAACGCTCAGAGGGTTAATTTAGCACGGGGCAGTAAACGAGTTTGACATGCCTGCTGTGAATAATTAAGCTTTGCACTCAAAATATTACAAAAAGCCTGTTTATATGCGCTTTATAATTGTATCATTTCATAATTTCTTCATGATTTAAATGGCGTAACATCATGGAAATGCCTTTGAAAAGATTATATTCCCATTGAGTGTAATGTATCGGAATAGTTTTGACTGGTCCTGTAAAGAAACTATAAGTGTTACACACTTCATTTTCAATAGGGATCATGCTATAATAAACGTCAATAACATACAAAACCTTTCAGGAAAATCCGAGTATATTTACGAGAGTTAGAGCCCGGCCGGATGGACAGACAAACCGAAGTCATAAGCACTTTTCAACTAGGCTGAAAAGTGCTAAAAAGTAGAATTATTAAAAAAGGTATTAATTACTGAACTATGTGAATTACTCGAAATTATGTGAATAAAATGTGAAAGATTTCGATGATTAAAAAAAAAAAAAAATAAATAAAATGTTTTTTATATGCTGTAAAGTTGGAAATGAAAATAGATTTTAAAAGTTTGTAAAAAAATATATATTTTTTAAAAATTAATGTTTTCGTTAGTCATAAAAACGAAAATTTTAAATTCAGGATTCCCAGTGAAACTTTTACTGGTAAATTATTCTTCGCTGAATACTTAATTTTAAATAACTACTTATATCAATGTTTGAAGTGCATGTGATTTTACTGAAATAATAAAATTTTATAATTGAAAATTATTATTATAAATAAAACAATACAATTATTTAAAAGACATCTGAATATTAACTCGAAATTAAAATGTGGAGTATTTCCATTATAATGTATATATATATATATCAATCAGTTTTGGGTTTAAATAAAACTATGAATGTTTTTCGCATTCTCTAAAGTGAAAAAAAAAAAATAAAGTTGTTAAATATTTCCCCCTTTTTTTTTTCTTCCAAAAATTATTTGTATCGTTCGGTTTAAAAACGAAAATTTTAAATTGAGAATTCCCAGTAAAAAGGTACAACTGTCTCTTCGAAACGGTATTATCCTGCCCCCCCCCCCCCTCCTTTTATACCCCCTCTCTCTCTGACAGCGCAGGACCGAAACAAACTTTTCTTTCAACCAGGCCAAACACGGATTTAGGTGACCCCCCCCCCCCCAGCTCTTTTTCCACAAAGCAACTTCACAGAGAGAATTTTACTGAGTTTCTAATAGTCAACCTATTTTAAGATTTAAAAGATGTTATCATAAAATACGTAATATTGAAATTCGTAATCAGCTTTGTCAAATATATTCATTAAAACTTGTAAAAGCGTAATCAAAAGGAGTCGGAAAAATTTCTTAGCATGTATAATAGTTGCATTCTTTCTGTTGGGAATTTTTTTCGTTTAAGACAAGATTGCATTAGAGAAAGATTTCATTTTCCCAGCTTTTACTGTATTACAAATTATTACAATTCGAGCGTTTAAAGTCACTAGAGACTTGAACCCGGGCTTCCCGGGTTAAAAAACCTTTTTTTCTAATTGTAATAGATGTTTCATATTTAACATATATATATTTTTTAAACTTATTCATTAACACCGGCAAAAAGAATTTTTATAAGAAAAATATCAATAATATATTCAAATAAAATTTTGAAATTGAATAAAGCGATATTTTTGATTTAGCCGCATGCCAGGAGTTAATGACCAAAGGAATCGTTCAAGTATTTCGCTGCTTACTGTAGGTTTTTTTAATTCTAAAAATGTCAACTGTTTAAGCGCGTAGTTCGAAAACATGTCTGTAAAATTTGCATTTTATTTATATTATATCATTATTCGTATGATATTATTAGAATGCTAAAGGTTAGTTAAGGTAGGAAACGCGTAGCACAGTTTAAAATTCCACTTATGGAATTTCGCGTCTATACATGGAAATGTACTCGAGAACTTTTGTGCTGCTCTTTATAATAATCTGTAGAATTTATACACACCCACTAATAGACAAAATATGAGTTTAATTTTCATCGGTTGAAAACGCACTTCCATTACTGTTAACAGGCAGCACCGTATTCTTTTGTGTGTCCATGAACGATGACAGCTACACACACACTATGCACTATGCACTATCTCTTGAAAAGCACCTTAGCAATGTTTCTCAATTTCAGTATGTTGAAGCATTTTTAAAATAAACCGCAAACGATTTTCAACGCCAAACATGCCATAGTAAACGTCCATAACCTATATTGACAAAGTGCATGACAAAACGAATAGATTGACGCGAGATAGAGCACGGAGAGACAGACAAACCGAATTCATAAACACTTTTCAACAAGGTTGGTAAGTGTAAAAAAGGATCACGTGAGTTGTTACTATCACGAATGTTTTGAAATACTGTAAATGGAAACAACTTTAGCACAACATGATTTGATTATTCATTTTTATTCCTTTCCATTGGATAAGAGAAAAGAAATAATACAAAATTTTAATTTTTAAAGGAGGACCACCAAACCATGCTTCTATAAAAACAGAAAAGAAATAAAGTTACTTAAGATTATTAAATTCCCTTCAAAACGCAATAAAACGTTAATGTTTATTTTCTCATTCAAATTTAAAATGACGCATATATAAATATATATATATATATATATATATATATATATATATATATATATATATATATATATATATATATATATATAGCTTTTTAAAACATATTACCAATAAAATCGGATGAATCCACCACCACACTGCACTGCCTAGCAAAATTTATCAAAGAAAGAGATGTGTTAAAAATATTGGCTTCCACGGCCAAAGTTATTTGTCACGACTAGACTGCATGCGGTGTAGGTTGCATTAATAGGCAGTAGGTTGCATGTGGTGTAGGTTACATAATCTAAAATGATTCTACGTTCATATAAAAAAAAAACATTTTTTATTCACTAATTCAAATTGTCAAGTCTCTCATGGATGACATTTCTAGAAGAATAACAAACTAAGTCAGCTGCTATGCAACGAAAAATAGCTTATAGAATTGGAGTTGTCTGCGCGTACGCGACACACTCCCAGCTTTTGATTGAATAACATTACAATCAAAACTCATACAGTGGTGGAAAAAATTATAAAGCCACTTGAAAATATGATATAATTAAAAAACAAAATATAGAACATTTATGAAATTTCATACATATATATTATATGCTACAAGGAAGTAAAGAAAAAAAAATAAATTCATTAATAACTACATTAATAAAAGATTAATAGACTTAAGAAAATTTTTTGTACAAAGAAAGTTGGAAATAATTATAAAGTCCGTACATGTATTTCATCAATAATCGATGTGAGACCCATTTTTTTCGATGACTTTGACTAGTCTTTTGTTCATTGAATCTATCAAACCACACGAAGTACTTGCATGAGTATTATTTCAGCAGTTTTTAAAAGCATTCATCATATCTAACTTTAAATTGAATTTTCGTCCATTTTTGTAAACATTTCGAGCTAAAATTCCCCAATGGTTTTCCATTACATTCAGATCGGGTCTATGAGCTGGCCATTGAAGGCATTTCATCTGATTAGCTTCCAGCCAAGATTTAGCTGACTTCGAAAAAATGAATGGAAGCGTTGTCCTGCTGAAATGTCCAGTCTCCTGAAGTTATAAGAGGAACAAATGAGTAATAAATTATCTCCTAACATTTCTTGATACATAACCCAATTATTTTTGTCATGCATGAAAACAATTGGAGTGGTTCCACAGGCAGCTAATGCAGCCCAAACCTTTACCGAGCCACCTCCAAATTGACGCTTTGAAAAAATATCAGGATCCTGTCGTAAATCATGCCAAAAATATTTATAGCCGTCGGGTCAATCGAAATTAAATTTCTTTTCATCGGAAAAGACAAAACCTCTCCAATTTGTGCTTTCGGTTACATGTTTTCGTGCAAAGTCTAAGCGAGCATTTTTGCGGTACTTAGAAAGAGGTGGTTTTCCTTTAATTTTTTTAAATTGAACAATGGGATTGTTACTTAAAACATTTCTTACCGTTCGGCTTGTACATGGTAATTGTAACTGTTCTTGAATTTGGGCATACGACATTTTTTGTCCGCAAACTAGCTTCTGGAATTGTCTTGATTGCCTTACAGTTAAGGATTTCGGTCTTCCTGTATGCTTCTTACTGCACGTAATCTTCGGGATTTCTGAGAAAACTGTTTACTGCAGCCTTGGACCTTCCTATTTTTCTTGCAATATTAGAACCAGACATTCCAACTTCATTTAAAGTTAATATTTTAATTTGTTGACCATCGGATAATTTTTTCCTCTTTGCATTGTATTAAACAAACCAAATACAAAATGAATGCACGTAACGCGTTTACATTTACCTAAACTTTCATGGCGACCTATTTTCTTAAGTCTGGCATTATGCCAAATGAGGCTAGAACCATCGGCTTTATACTTTTTTCCAAGTTGTTTTTCATTGGTTGTAAGAAATTAGTATAATTTATGTTCCCCCTTTCCGTTTTTCCAAATAAAGTTTATGTGTATTATTGCAATGTTGATCATGCAAATGAAAATAGAATTTGCATTATCAACAATTCCATTACTTTTTGAATTTTGTAAATTTTTCTATCGGCTTTATAATTTTTTCCAGCACTGTATTACTCAACAATATCATAAAATATAAAATAAATATAGTTACTCCTTGATATTTAAATATCAAGGATAAATATACCAAGTTGAGAAACATTAAAGTTTAAATGAAACGAAGTTTATATTCAGTTCTGTCGAAATCTCGCAGTTTATTTAACTTTAGTAACCAATATTTTGGTAACTACTTTTAGTAGTTACCTTTTTGTTTTCAGTTAGAAAATCTGGAGCCAAGGAATGTTCTAGTTTCGGTGTATGAATAATCGGTAGATCATGATCAGGATAAAATGTTGCATGTTGCACAATCGGCAAATCTGGATCTGAAGTAAAAGTATTGCTAGCTGATGGATATCTGAAGCATGTAAACTATATTCTATCTCTAATGGGTATATTTTATGAAAAGGTCGAATTATTTCTCCCACTGAAGTTTTCAAACTTGCAACACGTATGTTGCCATCTTTACCTGTATAGCTCTAGAACTTTTGCCAATGGCCAGACAGTTCGTTTTCTTGAATCACTTTCAATAAGGACTATATCACCAACTTGAATTCGAATATATTTCTTACCACATTTGTGCTGCAGTAGTTGCCCAAGATATTCCAAACGAAAGCGCTTTCTGAGATTCTCTCGCAATGTTTGGAGGTATCTCCAACGTTTCTTTAAATCTTTTTTGTCGATTAAGTCTAGTTGTAATTTCGTCCGGTATCCTGCATGCAACTTCGCACAGTTGTTGGGGCAGTCGTTGAAACATCCTCGCATCAGGAATACGTCTGGTTGGAAAACGCTCTCGGTACAATCTTTGAGCTTCTGTTGCATTGCCGTGTGCAGCTCCGTACATGTAATGCATCTCGGCCTTCTCCTGGTTAGAGTACGAAACCATATTATCGGCTATCCACAGAACAAATGAAGACAGCTGCTGTGAACAGTTCCCAGTTTTACAATTACGCACTCGAATAAGTAACTTTTATGTTAGCGAAAATTTGCATACGCGTTCTTCTTCTTCCCCATATCACATTTTCATATTCTTCTTCCGGAAACTTACAGCATAATGGTAGCTATAGTGCTTGCATGTATCTAGTTTGAACATGCTCTAACACGTTTGCGTTTGAATTCAAATCATGCATTACTTAGTGAATGTTGTTTGTTTTGATGTGTACTATCACCTCTTAAAGTTTGCTTCATCACTTATTATTTTGCTCATTACATACGATCGTTCAAAAATCAACCCCCTGAACACAGCTAAATTTGCTCCACTTAACCACCCCCGATGATTTCACTTGTGCACACAAAATTTATGTTAAGGTCTAAGCTTTAGAAAACATTTAACAGTGTTAAAAAAACCGGTAAAAAGTAGTTATTCGGTACTCCAAAGTCTAGAGCGCCCTCTACCGGCATTTTTATAACTTTCTCTTTAAAACTTTTTTTTAAGAAAATACTAATTTAAAGAATGATTTTAGCGAAAACCACAAATAAATCGACCCATTTTTCTCAACTTTGATGGCGCCTATCTCCTTTGGAATACGTTTGGGACCCTTGGTTTCCTATTTACTATTACTCGTCTTGATGTGTTCTATCACTCCCTAGCGTATGTACCATGAGTTTAGGGACACCCTGTATATAGCTGAGCTCGATAAATGTCTCGAAGCACTGAGCATTTTAATGTCGCTGTTTTTAAATTTTTATAAGACTTTATTTCTTTTCTCTTTTTTTTTTTCGCTTTTCTTTTATAGTTTTTAATTCGACATTTGCGTGTATTTTTCATTATGTTTTACTGATTTATTAGTTATTTCATTAATTAAAATAACAATTGTGTCCTTAAATTCTTATATTTTATTCATTTATTTATTTTGATATTGCAATGGCAACGTTCTCCCGTTAATTTGGCGTTACAGTTTGGCGATAGTTTTTTGTTATGAAAAGTGGCCAACGGGATAATAGAGAAGTACCCGATTAAATAAACAAACAATTGCTGTTCGAAAATAAGTGGTGCTCAAAGTTTAAAAGATTTATATGGTCGTTCGTTGCGAAGGTATTAAGATACATTATTTATTTTATAAAATATAAAATAACGTTGAATAAAATAAAAATAATTAAAAATTTAAACGTCTTATCTAAATTCTGAGTAAAGTATATTCATACAAAAAATAAGTAAGTATATCATTCTATAAAAAAATAAGTCAAAATATAATTTAATTTAGAATTATTAATTTTAGTTTGTTAGATTGTAAAATATTCTGAACTATTTTCTAAGAATATAGCTAAAGTATTTCCTTAATCATGAAAATTTTATTTTTACAGTTAGCTTACGTTTGGTTTTCTCATTCATTTTTCTAAAACTATATCTTTTTTCGTATTTCTGCAATACTTATTATTTTTACAACTTTTAAGTAGTTTTGTCATTCAGTAGGGAACAAAGTAACATAATTTTTAATCCTGACATTGTGTATATTCAATACCATTAGAAATTTGTATCTACTATTGCAGATCCTACAATCTTTAAATAGCCTCTATAGTCAATTTTAGAAATTCCCAGAAGAAAAATATCGCAGAATTTTCTTTATATAAAAACTCGCACGTAATTTCCCCATCGTCGTCAGTTTTGAAATAATGAAATGTTACTTCGTTAAGTTATACATAAAATATATGACAAATACTAACTGTTTTCCCAAAAGCATGTCAGCTCATTACAGCATGCAAGATTTAAGGGGACCAGAAAGTTTTGAAATAACGAAAATTGACTGAAGTTTAATATTTGGATCAGAAACTCCGTAAATATGTTAGACTATTACTGTTTTTTGCATTTAATATTTATGTTTTAGATAAGTACAATATATTTACTAAATAGTAAAAAGAAATAAAAAAAATTTTGATATTGTACGACAAAACTAATCATGCAAAATTAGTTTTGCCACAATTTTGAAGTTCAGGTTGCACATTTCTAAGTGATCATTTCTTTTTTATACTACTTAGTACGTTGTCACCCGATTATACCTGAAAAAAATTAGTAAAATATTAAAAAAATAAATAAAAACTCATTAAAATGGATCATATATCTTGTTATAACTTCAAAAAATTATTTTGTTGTTTTGTAGGTATAGTTTGTAGCTAAAAAAATAACTAACGCTGGTGTCGCTTCCGTAAAGGAATTTTTTGAGACCGGAGGTCTTTCTCAGATTATATTAAGAGTATTATTGCATATGAAAATCGATAGTTTTATAGAAAAAGTTTCGATAAACACGGATATACATTTCAAACGTCTCATTAAACAGAAAAAAATATACATAACGTCGATATAAAATTTCGGGAGGCTGTGACATTGTTTATTTAGCCATTTTATACAAACAGATTTTCAAATTTTTAATTGAACCTATTTAATTAAGGACGAAAATAGCCGTTACTTTCGCGACAGCAGTTGATCCCGCCTTAACAACCGAAAAATTTCTCAGTCAAAGGGAAATTAATAGCAACATGGTAACAGAAGATTGCCACTGGTCGTTTAATATACAGTGGCGGACAAACGTTTCCGGCCAGCATACAATTTTGGTTAATTTGTAAGTATACTTATATGAAGAGGAATATCAAAGTATTACTTATACATTTTATTGGCATAATAGTTAGAATCTTATTTATGGAATAACAAATAAATATCAATACATTTAATTGGCAAAATTCATTGTAAATTAAAACGCATGTTCTCAAAAGTTTCCGGCCATCTTGGCAACTTTGGAAAAAATGGTGTTATAATAGAAAATAACAGTGATTAACAAAATTTACAATTAGCATTTTGTCACCATACCTTTAGCAATAAGTACTGCGGCGCAGCGACGTGGCATCAATTCAATGAACGGTTGAAGATCGTCTATGTTAAGTTTTTTCCACTCTTCACTGTTAAAACTGAAGGTGACAAATCCGGGCCGTTTGGTTCCCCGGGGTGAATAGGCGGTACCTTTTAGAACCCTAATGCTGGGAAACGGGGCTGGGGTGCCATTTGACCACGATTCTGCCCGGATTGGGCTAAAATCTCCCGTGGTTTAAATCTCTCCATCATTATCAATCAAATACTTAATCTATCCCTAAAGAAGTATTTTCCTTCGATGTAATTTAGTATTAAAAATACCAAACCGCCATTTTGATGCTTAGAAGCTTACGCATTTGTAACCGGTGATCAGGGAAATTGACCCCCCATAAACATAATCCATTAGCAAAAGCAAACAGGAAATGAACAGCCATTAAATAGGTGAACGTTTCAATTCAACAATCAATCTTTTCTCCTTCTTTTTTTTTTTTTCTTCTTGTAAAAAGGATTTCGCATTTCTCTAACTATTTATATAAAGAATTATACAAAAAAAAAAAAAAAAAAAAAAAAAAAAAGCTGAAACTGGTTTGCTTTCTTTTTGAAGTAAAATACGGTCAAGATTTTTTAACATAAAAATAGTCAATTACATAAAATAAAATAACGTTTTATTTATTACAAATATTTTTCCGTCTGAACAATGCTAAACTGAAGAAAAACTGGAACGAAAACTCGTGCATGGGTTATAGATTATGAAACATTTTCCAACATTATTTGAATGCTGTTAAGAAATTTCCTTCTTTCATATAATGTAATGAGACATCCAAATAAACAATTTAAAAACACAGAACGCAGTTAAAAATCCATTTTCAAGAATTGCTGTCCATAGCAGTTAATGTATGAGAATCCTTTCGTATAAACCTGTATATGATCTAACAGAATTTTAAACATACTACATAATGAAACTAAAATTTCAATGAGCTGGAAAACGTATAGAGCAACTAAAAAAGTTTTTTTTTTTTTTTTTTTTTTTTTTTTTTTTTTTTAAAGAGAAATGCTACTTATACTAGATGATTATGTATCAGTATTCTTTAGAGCAGCCATGTGTATGAACGATACAGCAAAATTTGGTTGAGCTAAAAAACATGTAAACTGGTTAAAAGTGCATTTTCAGAAAACCCTTCAATATGATTTTTTTTTGGGGGGTGGGGGGTGGGGGGGGGTAACCTGTATCTTATACGTTTTATACACATCACGTAATATACTAATATTTAATTCTTGAAAACTAAAAATGCACTTACAGCAATTACAATCTATAAATGGAAATATATCTAAATTATTTTACGCAGCCATATGAATTTATTTCTATTCTACAAGAACCTTTTAGCATAATAAAATATAGTTCAGCTGGAAATGCTTAACACAGTTAAAAACACACTTGAGGAATTCACTCCCATAAACTGAAATGCTTATGATTTCTTTCGTGCAGCTCTGCATATGATCTATATAGAATTCATACTCACCACGTAATGCACTAAAATTTTGTTACATTTAAAAATGCATACAAGAGCTGAAAACGCACATCCAACAATTATGCTTCATAGTTCTATAAACGAATTACATGTATGCTACTTACTTCATACTCTATAATAGAAAGCATACTGTTGCCCACGTCTGGGACACATACCAATTCCATCATATTTGATGTTTCATAACATCACTAAAATGTACTGCAAATGATTTTTTTTTTCACAGACCATAATGTAACCGAAAACTTTTGTCTATCCCTGTAAACGAGCTATAACAGCTACCTACCTCATTTTGAATATCAATAGGGAATATGTAGCGTCGAAAACGTATATTTAAATCGTGGAAATTCAAGTCTATTTACGAGAGTCAGAGTGCGGACAAACCGCCAAAAAGATGGAGGGACAAAGATAAGTCATAAATACTTTTAAATTATGTTGAAAAGTGTTAAAAACTATATTGATTATATTTCTTTTTTAAACTTTATATTATCAAACATTACCTAATGTTTCTTGAAACACAATATTGTGAGTTTTATTAACAAGATAAGTTAATTTTTTCATAAGACAGCTTAATTTGGTTTCCAAAAACAGTTACCGTATATACTCGTGTATAAGTCGACCCCCCCCCCCCCCAATCTTACGCAAAATTTTGGAAAAAATTGAATTTTCGTGTATAAGTCGAACCACATTTTTGGTAGTATGTTGAAAAATAATTTGTAATCGAGGATGAAAAAAAAAATAATAATAAATCTTCATTAAATTAGTAAACTTTTTACGTTTCTAATCAGACTTCATCTTTTTTTAAATTCAACATTTTAAAATTGTATAATTATGTAAAACTGAAGAAGCTTAAACTATTTTGAAAGCTATTTACATCAATTTAATGGTTGCTTGCTTTTTTTTTTTTTTTTGAAAAATCTATTCAAGCCTTATTTACAAAGGTAAACAACTTCTTAAACTGCTACAATAGAGTACTTCTTTGTATTGTAGTACTCTTAGGAGAGAAATCAGAAGCAATCTCAAGTTAAACTCTTTTTAAAAAAGGGATTAAAATGTTGAAAGGGATGCCCCTGTATGGAAGGGAATTCTATCCCAAGAGAAAATGAGTGCAGAACAATTACAGAAACATTATTGTTGAGATTTTTTTTTTTTATCAATCACCATTGTCCGCTTTTATCTGTCTCTCCAACATAGACCCACATGTGATTAATTAAAAGACTTGCACATTCACCAATTATCTGTGAAAAAAATATGACTCCGGTATTTCACTCCGGTATTTTTTTTTTCTTTTTACTTACTCGTGTATAAGTCGACCCCCCATTTTCAGCTTCCAAAGTTTGTCTAAAATTCTTCGACTTATATACGAGTATATACTACTTCATAAGCTTTAAATCTAAACAGTTTCAAATATTATTTGGTTTAGTAAGCAACACAAAAAAAATACATACTATACCAAGACTTTCATGCTTTAACAAATTAAATTACATTTAAATAATTGTAATAAAAAAATAATAATAAGAAATTATTTTTTTACAAATTTTTCATGAAATTTCTAAATAATTTAAAAATAAGGATTATCATAAGGCAGTTCTCAAAAAAATATTTTTCCCGCTCAACAACGCAAAACTTGTGACACACCTACCGACTTATTTTACATACTTGCATAATGATATTTGCAAGTATGTTTATTAAAATGGTTTGTAATCAAACAGTTTTCATAATTTTCCGATAAGTGAATTACATCTTTGAGCTATTATTGTCTCAGGACAGGCAGTTTGTTTTCGTTCCTGCGCTGTCGCGTCCCAAAATTCAGTTAAAAATACCCACTTTGGCAGCATTTTCTGAAAAATCTTTTGCCTTTATCGAAATGAAAAACAAGTTCGATTAGATAGTTACTTAATAAGAGCACTTGCCAATTTGATATTGCGAACAAAAATGAATTAAAAAATGCTTCCGAAAGAATCCAGTTTGGATTTGAGAACAGCCTTAATAAAAATCATGCTCCTAAAAGTACACATATATATGTATTCGTTTTGATGTAGTTCAATTATTATTTAGAATTATAAGATACGTTTTCCGTAAATTGGGCGACCTTTCTTGATATTTTCCGTTAATATTGCATTTGATAAGTATAACTTTGATACTTATTCCTTGTGTTTCATATGGATATCTATTTATTTTTAGACAATGAAGAAGTTAACATACTTGAGAAATATGGAAGGAGTTGAAAGTAGAAATTATTTGTATCCTATAATTTAAAGCACTTAAAATACAAAAAAAAAAAAAAAAAAAAAAAAAGGTGTGTGTGGGGGGTGGGGGTGGGGATACTGTAATCAGTTATTCTAAAAAATTGGCTTTATTAAAAAAAAAAAAAAAAAAACGGGGATGGGGATACTGTAATTAGAGTTGTTCTAAAAAATTGTCTTTATTATTTTTTGGTTTTATTAAGAAGAAAGAAAAAAAAAAGAAGAAGAAAAGTTGATTTAAGTTATATCGAGCATAAAGTAAGAGGTACTTTCAAATAAAAAGCAGTATATGAATTACAACTCTTAGACCGGATTCTGTTACTATTTAAATATTACACTCTTCTTAATACCATTATTATGCGCGAAACAGTTCTGATAATAGCTATTTGTACACTGATATAACGTAAAGCCAGGAGAGATGGCGCGGTCGGAGAGATTGTGCACATAGAGGTTCGCGGGGAAGGAGTAGAGTGAGAGCGCAGCGACTCCAGGTAGTTGTGCAACAACAGTAGTGGAGTGTCTACTTGAAAGTACACGTTGATTGCTTTGAGCGTCTAAGATAAAGTATTGCTATTTTGTTTTGTTTTCCCAAAGTAAATGCTTAAATTTTCATAGCTATTCATCAGAATTTCTGTACAATATCAATAGTACAAAATATTTTAAACTTAAACGATTTCTCATAAGCTACTAATCTATAGAAACAATGTGAACATCAACGGTTCATTTTAGTAGCGGCCATGTTTAAATAAAAGGCCACGCAATCTCTCCTACCAAAATTGGAGAGTTTGCGCATCTGCTACTTAGGAGAGATTGTGCATTGTTCCCATTAGTTTCCATTCTAGGAGAGATTACGCAGCTTATTGGTAAATTTGCATAAAAAATGAAAAATGAAAATGGACTAATTTTACGTTAAACGTGTTATTAAGTTGCATAATTTTATTTTGTAATCTTATCTGGACTTGCTTTTTCAAATTCTTTAATTTTCCCCCCCTTTAATTAAAATTTTTTAATCGTTTTTAAATTATTTCCTTTTTCTGATTCTTTAAGCATTAGGTTGAAATATTCACTCCCAATACAATAAAATTTGTGCACAAAAACCTTACAGCAATGTCATTTAAGTGTAATTATTATTGTTAACAATTTAATTGTAGTTATTATTAGTAACAATCTCTCCTACCCATGTGCGCAATCACACCAACCCTGTAAGGAGAGATTGCGCAAAATAACTTTCTTGGTTTTATTACAACTGTTCTATTAAATTGCAACATAACAACAAAATAGCAATGGAAATGCATAAAAAACAAATGAAGTCAAAATTATTCATGGATAGTTTTGCAAAAAATTAATATTTAATTTTTTTATTGCTATTCTTTTGAATTGTGCGCAGACTATCCTAGCTTTACCTTATCAGTAATATATTAGTATATGCTACTTTTTTTTTAATTTTTTTTTTCAAATGCTTTGCACTAGAATTTGAAAGTCTATACAATACCATAACATTTAAGGCGTTTACAAAAATATTTCCCCCAACTCAGCAAATCAAGACAAATATTCACGGACTCCTTTTTTTAAAAATAAATGTTAAATAAAATGTTTAATAATTTGCAGTCACGACTGTTAAAGTAATTTGAAATCGAATAGCATTTCGCGTTTTCGATTACTGTATATCATATTGAATTAGAATTTAATGTTGTCTCAAGACAACCTTTCCTGGGCTATAAAATCCCGAAAATTGACTTAAAGCGCCAACTTGGACAGAATTTTCTGAACGATTTTTTGTCATAGTCAAAATATGGAAAATGCTATTCGATTCCTTAGTTTATGAATAAGGAAGTTGCATATTTTGGGCATTTAAAAATAATAATAACTTCGTGAATATGCCAGAAAGCACCCAATCTGGATTTCACTGTTTCAGTAATTTTTCATTTTTTAAAATAATGTTTCATTTCCCCAAAAATATATTATCTGTATCACCTCGCTTTTAATAACCTTAGAAAAATGAAATTAATTGCAATGAAAATTTGATGAGAACGAGACTTAATTTGCTTTGTGCGAAATTCGATAACATATAGGCAAATGCTAGAAATTTTCACTTTCCGCGCACAAACAGCAGGAACGGACAGTCCAAACTGAACATTGTTGCTATTTTATGTTGCATCACTGATTAAATTATTGTGCTTTTCCAGCATTTTTCGTGATTTAGATTTCAAACAAAGTAACAGTTGTTTCATATTTTCAGCACAATATATTTACTATTATTAACTATTTAATAAAAATTTCTTCAGTTTTTTTTTCTAATAAAATTATTTAGACCTTTTTCTATAAATTTCCTTAAATACCAATAAATGCATGAAGATTAACAATTTGGAAACTTTTTTTTTTACACTATTTATATTTACAGTATTTACAGTAATTGTTGCAAAATGAGATTTCAACAATAACAGATAATTTATTTTCCATTATGGAATTTAAAATATGAAAAATCAAAATGGTTGTTTAATATATATATGACAACTACTTATTCGAAGTTTGTATATGAAAACATTTATAATTGTTCCAAGTTAAGATCCACCCATACCTTTATTTGAAAGAGTGCATTTGTTTGGATTCAGATATATTTTCCACAAAAAAAAAAAAAAAAAAAAAAAAAAAAAATACACACCAATCCTTGTTTTCTGTTTCACTACTCAATTATTGGCCTCTACTCAATCACAGCCGAGTCACCTTATATTTAAATATAGATAACATTTAGCTAGAACGCCCGGCTTTAGATCGAATTTATGTTGTTTTAAATTATTTTATGACGTGTTTTATTATTATTATTAATGCCATTTTATTATTATTATTATTATGTGACGTTATAAAAACGATAAATTCTGTTAAAATGTTTACTTGATAATAAGCACTAATTTAAACTTCTCTAAAGTAGGCATACATAAAAACTGCTATTTAAAAAATAATTTCATCGTTAAGTATTTATTAGATATGTATAAAATGTTCAGTAAGCTTAAAAATACACATTTCTTATTGTAAATATGAAACACACATCTGACAGTAAGACCGATTTTTTGCATTCTTTGTTTTTTCTAGAAACGTGTCATTAATTGGATTTTTTTTCAGCATTTATTTAATCTGAAGAAAATAATATGAATAATAATAATTATAAATAATAATAATTATAATGCTAAAATTCATTTCAGCTTAAAAGACGCATAGCATAATAGCTAAAAACGCACTTCCGACAATCACCATCCATAGACGGTAATATGTCCAATTTATTCAGAGCAAGCATATATACATATATATGAATTTATTTAGATTTTACAAACATTTCTTAGAATAATCTAATATAGTTTAGCTGAAAAGTAAATAACACAGTTCCAAACACCATTTAAGCAACGCACGTCCATAAACGACAGTATCTATAATTTTTTTTGGACAGCCTATATAAGCTGCAGATATTTTTTTCTTTCTTTTATTTTTTTTCCCAACTACGTAATATATACTATAATTTAGTTAAACTTAAAATGCATACCATGTTCTTCAGAAAGCATGTTGTAGTACGCAAATCGAATTTATTATGTTTGAAGTAGAGTAATATCATTAAGGTATACTGCAAACATTCCATAATGTTTTGATAATTCCATAATGAATTTGTTTGCGTGTCCCTGTTTACGAACTGTACAAACTGCTACAAACTGCATTTTCAATTAAGAATGTCCAAAATTAGATCCCAATATCATGTACCAACTACACGAAAATACAAATAAAGTATATTTACGAATATTAGAGAACGGACAGATAATAGACAGAAATTAACTGAAATGACTGTAAAAAAATGCCCCTTGCAGTCGTTTCTTTTCCCTTAAAAATTATTTGTTTAGAACAATTTCCAGATTCAGTTTTCAGTTTATCTTTCTTTCTTTTTCTTTCTCTTTTTTTTTTTTTTTTTTTTGTACTAGCTTGAACTTGAAGGTAGTTTAAATAACTTTTTTTTTCTTTTTCCTACTGCTCTATCTTAAAAAAGAAACAGAGCAAAAATTATATATTTTTTAAATAAATTCACTAGCTTGCGCTTTCTACCATGCTTTAAAAAGCTGCGAGTTTTCCATAATCGGGTTCGGTGCTCATGGCAAAGTAACGTATTGTATAGGATTTCTTTTGCAAAAATCATGAATTGCAGTCATGAAAACTTCTTTATAGAAAATGTAGCTAACTGCAAATACTTTATTTAAAAAGTAGCGCCTACAAACTACTTTTCAAAAGTAGTCACTACTTCGTTACTTTCGGATTTTGCCAAAAGATTCTATTTATACGCGAAATTAAAGGCACGGATTAAATAATACAGTGACCTTTTGTTATATCGGTACAATTAAATAAGTGCGATATAATTTGGTCAATTAAAATTTTAAGAAAGATAACATGCAAAAAAAGTTTTGTGTTTGCCTCCAAAATGTTAGTTTATACACACACCTATTATAAAATTCTAAGCGAAATTTTGAGAGATTCATAATACAATTAATACTTAAATATAGTTACTTAAAAAAAAAAAAAAAATCCGGAGTGGCTCCACTCGACTTTTCGAATATTTTACAGAATACTGTGAGTTCAAATAAATAGTAATATAACAATAAATTTTTTTTTAAATGTTCCTAATTTTACAAAGGTAAGAGCTCTGGGGACCTGAAAACGCGAGAAAAATTTAATATACACGCAATCATCCACACATACATATGAAATTTTGTGGGAAAACTTCACTTATGTTTTAGTAAAGTATCTTATTTTTTAAAAGGAGCTTGTAACACTTATTTGCTAAAAAAAGTACAATTTCCGGGAAAGTTAATAGTTTGGGAGCCATAATTAACTGATAAGAAACAGTTTCTCTTTGATCACTTAGTGGTTTTAGAAATGTCAACCGGACATCGTTAAATGTAATTACCAGTCACATCGTTTTTCAGAGGAGAATCTTTTTTTTTTATAAACAGCTCAAAAATGGCGTATTTTTGGAGATCAGCTTTTGGGATCAATGTTTAACTTTCACCCTACTTGTCAACCTTGTCACATTGATTATCTACCGTTGGTTAGTAGGGGTCACCGCGGGAGATTTTAGCTGAATCAGGATTACCCCATTTGACCACTCACTGGGTGATTGAGGCTAATTTGGGTGCCATTCGCAACCTATTGCTGGAATTTTGGCAGCCCCTTCGGGCGACTTTCATCTTGCACATGCTCAGTGACGTATTTTACTTTTCGCAAGTCATTCACAAGGGAGATCGTACAATATGGCTGCCTTTGAATTGGAATGTTTCGCGGCTTCTGCCGCGCGAGATTTCAATTGTAGTAATAACTAAATAACGTCATTCATTGGGAATAAATAAAGCAGGGGAGTAAACAAGAATAATCACAATTTATATACAGGTATGTGAAGTGTTTCAGTGTATTTGTATATTATGTTTTATTATTATATAAATTTTAGGCATGTTGTATTACAAATGGCTCATTGCATTATTTTCAAGACAAATACATTTTAAGTCATAATCTTGATGTGGCAAGTTGAAATTTTTATCTTGTGAAAGTAGAATGATGTGGCCTCACCTATTTGCTTGTATAAATTATTATTTATGTAGAGCGTATAATAATTTCATTTTATTCACATTTTTATCTAATGAATTTTCTCGCATAGTTTTTCTTGCTTATCATCTAGAAATAAATTTAATGATGCATTATAATAATAATAATAATAAAGTTGAAACATAAGTTATTATATTTAAAAAAAATAGTTTAATTTCTTACTTTTCGGATATTTAAACAAACTATTTGTAAAAAATTGAAGAATTTACAAGTTTTAAAGAGAATTGATTTTTACTTACTTGAAACGTATTAATTTGAATATTTGACAATTTTAAATTCGTTGATTTGATAATATGAAATAGTAAACTTTGTAACATAAGAAATAGTAAACTTGATAAAATATAAATTTCTGCGGATGTTTTTATTAATCAAATACTTTTTATTATCCAAATTTTTAGAGCTTGTGTTTGATCATGAAATGAACTAAAAATATACCTCATAATATATTATGAATTATTAACAAAATAAACAAACCGTAAGTCCTGAATTGATATTTTGACATTTATACATGTGTCTTGAAAAATGTTTTGTGAGTCTCTTGTACTATAACATATTAATAATAATAAATCACTGGAACATTTCACAGTGTGACTGGATGTAAGAATGACTTGGATGATTGAGTGATTTATGTAAATATATTTAATTCGCATAGCTAAAATAATTTTTTCCCTCTTAAAATAATAATGATAAATAAATATCTCTGTAGTACATATAACTTAAAATAACAATAATAATAATCTTAAACGAAACCTAACATCTTAATCGGCATTTATTTATCTATAGTGTCTATTGGCTATTTACACCTGATGATGTATAATGCATTTCTCATATATATTAACCTACACATGGAAGGGCAATGTGGGTTTCTTTTTTTTTTTTTTGGTGGGTGTGGGGGGGCGGGGGGCATTTTGTGAAAAATAAAGGTTAGTTTTGTGAAATTTATTATATTTTTCACAAAATCCCCCCCCCCCTTCTCTAGCATCTCTAAAGTATTATGTATTGAAAAGAATTTAAAAATTCTTATACTTAAAAAAGGAAAAAAAAAAGGCTATACATATATAATTATAATGCAATGTTTAACTTTAGCTGCAATAAACTGATCAATACTTCATTTTCTCTGCTGAAATTTATACAAAGTTAAAAGTTGATCTTCTCATGTCAAGGGTCAATCCAGGCAAAATCTGGGGCTTATTCAAAACTCCTTCACAAAAATCTATTTAATAAAACAGGCTCCTTTACAAAAAATCAATTTAATAAAATGGGCCCTTTCGGTAAAATCTAATTGATAAACTGGATCCCTTCACAAAATTCCTTTTAATAAAATAGGCCCTTTCACAAAATTCTATACCATAAAAACTTACTATTTTTATTAATTATTTATTATTTTGTTATGTTTTAAAATGTGTAATTTGTAAACAATTTTACGAACCAAACATTTATTAACATAACAAAAACATTTTAAAGTCCTGTTTGCTAAAGTTTTCCCTTCTGGTATAGTTGATTGTTAAAAAATTACACATTTTAAAACATAACAAAATAATAAATAATTAAAATAAATAATAAGTTTTATGGAATAAAATTTTGTGAAAGGGCCTATTTTATTAAAAGGAATGTTGTGAAGGCGTTTGTTTTCTTAAAAGAAATTTTGTGAAGGGCCCATTTTATCAAATTGATTTTTCTGAAGGGGCCCATTTTATTAAATATATTTTTGTGAAGAAGCTCTGAATAGGCCCCAAATTTTGCCAGGATAGACCCTTGACATGATATGATCAACTTTTAACTTTGTTTAAATTTTAACAGAGAAAATGAAGTATTGATCAATTTATTGCAGGTAAAGTTAAACATTGCATTATAATTATATATGTTTAGCCTTTTTTTTTCCTTTTTTAAGTATGAGAATTTACAAACTGTTTTCAATACAATTGCTAGACAACGGGCGGGGTGGAGGGGGGGGGGGTGCTTTCATTTGTGGAGTGCAGCTGGGCACCTTGGAGTAGAGGTGCCAATATTCTCCCCTGGGGTTCCATCCTTTCACCCCTTGGGGCACCCTGTATTAAGGGCGCCATCCTTTCACCCTAGTTAAGGGTGCCATTCTGGCTCCCCTAGGGGTGTCACCAGTCGGACAAGACTTTCACCCCTAGGAGGTGCCAAGTGTCACCTGTAGTTTTAACAGTGTTCTTGCAATTTTGGGGGAAATCCTGCTGAATTGGAATACTTATAAATCCGCACACGTTTGTCAAATTCGTTCAAAAGATTTTCTATTGGATTCAGATCGGGTAATTGCGCTGGCCATTTCAAAAGCGGATTTTTTTGTGAGAAAGCCACTATTTGACGAGCTTGCATGTATGCTTTGTGTCATTATCATGCTGAAACAAATAGTTGGACCACAATTTTTTCTCCAATAACGCAGCAAATGATCTTGCAAGATATCCTTATACATTGCACCATTCATCTTGCCACGGATTTAAACTAACGGACCGACACCTTTCCCAGAAAATGCTCCCCACAGCATAACGTGTCCTCCGCCATGCTTCATTGTAGGAATGGCGTATCTCGAATCATATCTTTTGTTTTTACGTCGTCGGACGTAGTATCTGTCATCATTCTCAAAAAGATTGAACTGCGATTCGTCGAAAAACATTACTTTTTTCCAGTTTTCACCTGACCAGTCTTTGTGCTCCTTGGCAAACACCAGTCGGGCCCGCTGATTTTCTTGAAAAGATTTTAACACCAACTCTTCCATAAAGTCCTACGTCACGACAACGTCTTGACACGGTATACCAACATATTTCAGCAATATTTTCACTCCGTAAATTGCGGGATATTGCAGCGGCAGTTTTATGCGGGTCATCAACTGAGTTTCTCCTGATATGTCTGTCCACACGAATAGTCGTTTTCCAGGGTCTCCCGGACCGTGGCAAGTCCTGAAAGCCATCACCATCTTTATATATTTTATAAAATAGCATTCACAGTAGATTTTCCGATCAATAACTTTGCCGCAATCTCAAGAAAGGATTGTTCTTTTAGCGACAAACAAATCACTCGTTTACGAACAATAATTGTTGAACTTTTCATCTTTGAATTTCAACTACGTTATTCACGTTGATTAATTAACAAACACGGCCAAAACAACATTTTACCGACAGCAAAAACTAACGAATGACGAATGGCCGGAAACATTTTCACACGCGAATTTCGAATTCCTCCCCTTTGCAGCAAGTGTCTTCAGTATCCAATCAAAATGATCACGTTGTCAGAGGTCATTTTCATATTCCTAACTTTTGGAACAAGTGCATTTCTTCTTCGCTGAAACGTTCTGGCAAACAAATCAAAGAAACTAATTGGCCGGAAACTTTTGACCGCCACTGTAAATCAATCTTTCATAATATTTTTTCAACAGAGGAAATGAGCGTGCTTCCAGAGCCTACGGTGTCTGAATGGTGTTTGATTCTTAAATTTTGTTTATGTTTTTGCAATTTTCACAGTTACTAATTATCTCTAATTTCAGAATAACTATTATTTATGGTAGCTGAAATGCACTGTTAGCAAAAATTTTAAGATACTCCAATTAAAGTGCATTTACCAATTTAAATGTCTATGTATTGCATTTAGAGTTTTTCTTTTATTTACTTATATTTGATTATCATATTCCTTTTATAAACTCTGTCTTTGTATGTACTTTTTAGTTATCTTTTATTTTTTAGAACATTTAACTTTCTAAGGTCTATAAAATGTTGGGAAAAAGGTACATAATCAGTAATCCTGTCTGTTTATGCTAAATACACTTAATAACTTTGTGCCCATTGCAGAAATTCCAGTCTTCAAATTTCCTTTAGGTAATTTTAGAAAAACCCAGAGAATAAATATCATAAAACTTTCGTAATATAAAACTCCACATATACTTTCCGTCGTCGTCGTTTTCGCTTTTAAGAAATGTCATTTGACCACGATCTTTTTTGTTTTACAACTTTAAACTGAATAAATTGTGTCAAACTTTTAGGGAATAGATGCTTACTTCTACACTTTTTTGTCACCACTAATTTTAACAGAAATTTTTGCTTTATTTAATCGCAGAAATCTGTGATTAAATAAGGCAAAATTTTTCATTAAGAATTAGTGGAAATAGAAAAGCGTACAAGTTGGCAGCTATGTTTAATGAAAAAAGTATTATTTTTAATCTTGGTTTTGTCTGTTTATAATAAACAGCAATTTTAGAAAAGTCGGGAGAAAAGCTATCACAAAACTTTGGTCGTATAAAATCTCTCAACATATATTTCTCTTCGTTGTCATTTATGCTTTTAAGAAATGTCATTTCTCCAATATCTTTTATTTTTTACAACTTTTAATTATCAAAGTTCTATCGTACTTTTACAAAAGTATCAAAAATTTTTAATCCTGATTTTGTCTGTTGATACTGAACAGCACAGTTCCATTTTCTTTATTCATCCAATCTTGAAACAGCCCTCGGGAAAGTTTAGAAGACGAATTTAGAGAAAAGATATCACAAACGTTTCGTCATATAAAACTCAACATGAATTTACTTATTTGTATTTTTCGATTTTAAGAAATATCATTTCGTTCCATCGCTTTATAAAAGTTTTGACAAAAGCTGAATGCTTTTGATAAACGAATGGCAACATTTTGTCTGTATTATGGCATACTAGAATTTAGCAGGCCTTAATTTCTAAGAAAAAAAAGTTACGGAGCCCTAATATTTTGCAGTACTAACACCCGTAACGTACCCCTCCCTCTCCCCTCCGCCGTCACTCCAATCTGAATATTTATATTTCATCCATTATTTTCAAAATTTTAAACCATTGTTTTTTTATTAAGCAAAATAAAAATTTTAAATACATCTATCTGCGTATACTTACCTATCAACTCTTCCACTTTTTAGTTATTACTACTTCCAAATAGAAACCTTTGCCTAATCTTAATGTTAATTAATAGCAGAATTCTACGATTAAATAAGCTCAGGATTATGACTCGGAAATAGTGTTAACACAGAAAATGAATAATTCGCAGCTATGCAGAATAGAAAAAGACTCTTTCTGTTTACTCTTTATTGTGATCAAAATAGCATTAAAATCATTTGAAATGGAAATAAATAATATTTTGAATTTAAGATGGACTGAGCTCGATCATGCCCAAACCCGAAGACTAATATAAAAATCGAACCTGTTTCATCTCCATCTCTTAAGTGAGCGACACATTACGTCACTTCTAAGTGTTTTGATACAAAAGAAGGCAAAAGATTGGAGATGGTTTTCGGTCGAGAGTCGTTTTTCGGTAGCGTTATTGCACTGGGTTCCGGAGCTCAGTGTTTATGAGCTCCGGTGAATTCTGGCCAATATTTAAATATTTACTAAAAACAGAGAAGTACCGGAGCAGAGCTCCGGTGGGCTCCGGCGCAAATTAAGTCCTGGAATTTATTATCAATATGAAAATTATCAATACGAAGATTATTAAATAATAAATTAAAATATTATACATTTAACTGAGTGATATTGGATGGAAAAATATTACATTGTACTTATGTTTTATCTTATGTGTTTGGAATTTTCACACAGAGTTGCTATTTACTTTTAACTGCAGAATACGTATTATTTTAGGTAGATGAAAAATCATCGTTAACAAAAGTTGTAAGATTATCCAGTTAACGTAATCAATTTACCAGTAATCCAATTCAAGCATCATTCTAAATGTATATCATTTATTGCATTATGCAGAATTTAATTTTTTTACTTAGCTTAGATTTTCTTATTCATTTTTCTAAAACTGTCTCCATTGTGTAATTATTTTGGGTATTTTGTTTTTACTTTCTCCGATCTATACAAGAAGAAAGTATTGGATTCGTTAAAATTTTCGACCTTCCGGTTTTCGACGGTTGGTTGATTTATGATGGCTGATTATCTACTCGAGGGATATAAGCCCTAGGGGGAAAAGCTTTCCGTGGGGGATCTTTTTAAGGGATCCTAACCGGTATTTACGGCAAGGTTTGAATAAAATCACGGAAAACTCCGAACGATTAGGTCAACGAGCGCGACAGGGGTTTTAACCCAGCACCTCCCGTCTTCCAGATTTGAGAGCAGAACCTCTTAGCCACTGGTGGAGTGGTTTTAGACGGATTTATACGTTTTAGAAGATCCTGAACAGGGTTTGACTGGTTTTAGAAAATGTCTGTCCGTGATTCTATGTGCCTGTCTGTCTATATGTGACATAAATTTTGTGGGATCTCTAACTCACGAACTAGTGCGTAGAATTGGACCAAAATTTCATATGAAAGTGTATCATTGTGTGAACAGGTGCTGATTAGTTTTTGGGAAAAATCTCCAAAGAAGGTGTTCAGCAAATCGATGATCTGTTCGATTTATGAGGTGCTTATATCTACAGCTATGCGCGCATAATTCAACGAAACATCATATATAGTATCCTCATGGCAGAAATTGATTGTCATTCAATTTTGGTTGCGGGCATCTAAGTGGTGGTGCTGAAATTCGATGATTTATTCGAAATATGCAATGCATATATCACCAGTTTAACTGCAGAGAATTCAATGAAACTTAATAGTGCTATCACACGTACTCTCATATCATAGTCAATATCAGATATTTCATCCGAAACACGTTTTTCAAGAGGAAAAAGCTCGAAATCGCCCCGTTTGATAGATTTTTTCTCGTAATTTCTTCAAGATCTAACTGACAGTAGTTTCAGCGATAGATGCCACGATAGAAGTCAGCTCGAAATCCACCAATCAGAGCTCTCTAAAAATTTCAAGATGGCTACCGTCAGTGAGTCAACATGTTTGTTTAGCGTGGTCGCAAATATTGAAACCAAAAATACAGAAGAATTAAAGAAAAAGCAATATCTTTAGTAACACAGGGACCAATTATACACGAAAAGAACTTTAAAAATGTGCAGTTATTTTGAAATTAAAGAATTAGATATGCGTTGATTGTCTCTTCGGAGTTCGTTATTAAACACTCCCGATAAGAACTTTATTTACTAATTTAAAGTCATTTATTGCGATTATTTTATTTCAATTCCTTATATTATTTGCTATATGTTATAATTGTACTGTCGTAGTCACTTATTTACTTCTCAAACTGTACTAGTTTAACTATTTTTGTATTTGGCGTTATTTCGTACTTGTTGCCAAATTATGTCGCCAAAGATAAAAATGCAAGCAAACACGCATCAAGGTATTTTATTGCAAAAGCATGCAACGTTCATAATCTAAATTTTGTACTGGAGGGGGGGGGGACAGAAAATGTTCTTATATTTTTAGGGGGAAAATTTTTAATAAATGAAAATTTAATCTAGCAGCTATTTATAGTTAATTATATTTTACCTTCTAATAATTTTCTTTTAAAACAATCTTGATAATCTTTTTTTTTCAAGATATACAATTATTATACAGACACATATTTATTCGTACATCGGTGGAATAGTAAAAATATATTCACCGTTGTCCGTTCATCCAAGGCTGTCTGTTAGATGGTTGGCGACTTTCTCTCTAACATGGTTTATTAGTGAGATATTGCGTTTGAGAATCAGCCGGAGTGGCTGAGTGGTTAGAGCGATAGCCCGGAACGCTGTGGACCCAGGTTTGATTCCTGGCTCTGGGTAATTTTTCACATCATGTTAGGATTAGTGTATTTAATGTATGTGGGTGAGAATGTCCTTTTCAGTCTATGTTTCCTTTTTAATTATTGAATTTCAACCACCCTAAAATTTTGTCTACCCCCTCCTAGCGGTGTATAAATTTAAAAACTTTATATGTTTTTCAATTTGTTAAGCAAATTGTTCCCTTTTTTTACTTATTAAAAATAAATAACGCATATACCCCCCCCCACCTCCAGTTAAAATATTTTGCTTCCCTTCAAGAAAAAAAAATTAAATTTTATATATTTTCGAAAACAAAAATCAATTGTAACATAAAACTTTCCTAGCAGAAATATATTTCTAGAATTTTCAAATATGCGAACTCAAAATTAAAGCTCATTCCGCAAAATAGTTTTTAAGTTATGCTTAAAAAAACACTTGTCTTGTAATCTGTTTTGCGACGATTGAACATTTATTTAACATTAGGAGGTGCAAACATAAAACCTGCGTAATTTCTAAATTACTTTAACGAGTGGCTTTCAATTTGATACACGAAGGTAAAATTTACCGAAAAATATGATGTCGAAATTAGAGTTTACAATGGAACTCCAGATATACGTTACCTGAGTTGTACGTTTCCCTCAGTTATACGTTTCAACTCAGCGGTCCCGACCACTTGCCATTAAAAATTAGCTGAGTTATACGTTTTGAATTACACATTTCCCTCAGTTATACGTTACGTTTTTGCGTCCCCAGACGAATTTATTTTTCATTTATCCATTTTGAAACCGGAAACACTGACGACGCGGCCGAGGAGTCTGATTTGAAAGATCCCACTCAAACTTCAGAGCTGATGTGAAAGCTTTTGACGTAGTAAATCGGTTCGGCAGTAGTAAAAGCAATAACCATAAGGCGGCTGCATTATTAACAGAAATGCAAAATTTGCTGTTCAGTGTCGGCTCTGCCAAAAAGAAACAACCGAAGATTAGTAATTATTTCAACAAGATTCCATAAACTACTGGAATGTCTTTTGATAAATGATTTATATGCCAAGGCGATTCCAACGATTTCTTTTAAGTACTCTATGTGTATTAAAAATAATTTTAATAAAGCTTTTCAGATAAAATAAGTTCATGTGTACTTCTCTTATGTACTTTTTTTCTTCTCATTTCCATTTCCAAAAATTTAGGTCATGGGTGCAGTACTACTTAGGAAACTTCTGTTTTCAATATAAAAGGTAGCAAACACCTCAACGGATCAAAGTTTTCACGATATATTTTAAAAATTGTTCCGGTAAACCATTAATGGAGTTGTACGTTTTACTGAGTTATACGTTTCGTTTGCCCGGTCCCGGGCAAAACGTATAACTGGAGTTCCACTGTAGTACCAAAAGTTTTAGAATATGTTACAATTGATATACGTAACTTCCTCCTTCCCCACAGCAAAATTTATGTACAGCATTATTATTAGATGTTATTACTAATCTATTGTTACTTGGGACATTTTTATACAATGATTTGCGGCAGAGTTAATAGAGGATATAACCCCCCCCCCCTCCAGGACTGTACACAATATGTATAAAAATAAGGATTGTGTTTTTGAAACGAAAAATATCAAAAACTCATTCAAACTTTCGAAAAATAATTAAAATCATCAAAACCAAGGAAGAAAACACTGCAAAAGATTGGGAACTATATCTAAATTCTATTACGTATTTCCATTTTACATTACATTCAGTATGTAACATGAATTACATTTAAAATATGTAAAATATATTAACTAAAATGTCATAATAGTGATTTTGGCAAAATAACTAAAACTTAATTTAAAATCTTTCTTTGCGTTACAGATTTCGGGTTAGCGATATTGTGCGGTTCCAATACATGTGACAAAAAACTAGTTTTAATATTCTATTCTTTTTTTTCTAAATCACTTAATACTAATAGTTGAGAATTCTTAATATTTACAGCTAATGAAAAACGTAAAGTGAAGATATAGACGCTATAATTTAGAAATTTTATGTTATATTAGCAAGAGTATTGTGTTTATAATCTTGGAATTTGAAGTAAAATGATCACAATAATATATATATAGAACAGACACGAAAAGAAACTGCAATGTATAAAATGTTAGTACGCGATAATGCTTCCTGTTTATCAATCGATCTCTACACTAAATATTAAAACACCTGCTGCAATTACTCGCCAAATGTTACGCCCTCTCCTTACATTAGCAGATAACTTTCAGTAGGGAAAATAACCCTAGTTGCAGCGTGAAATTCTAGCTCCAAGAAATCGAGATACAATAGCATATACTTCATATCGTATGGTATTCCGTGTGATAACAGCTTAACAACTTGAATATACGCTTACTGTTCTGAATATTGGGATACATAGTGTAACAAACATATAGCTAAATCGGCGTAATTTTTTGTAGTATTTAAATCATTTATTGATATGTTTTGCATAAAAGAAAATATTGTGATGGCCACAACATACCAGTTTAAAACTTTTAATCCTGATTTTGAGTGTTTATATTGAAAACCTTTAGCACTTTTCGTTTACTGAAAATCTTCCATTCTTTAAATAGCCCATCAACAATTTTAGTTAATCTTTTGATTACGGCATCGGGACACCGTACGTGTCAGCGAATATATTTTTATTCTATTCGAACAATTCTTTTAAAAATAAACTTATACTAGGATATTTTCTAGAGTTACCTGAACAAAAATTATAAATTGTTGTGCTATTAATAATCTCTTGCACTACCCATCAAAACAGATATGAATTTATTTTTAAATACGTCAAAGAGTGCATGTCCAAAAGCATAAAAAAGACTTTTAAAAATATGTTAAAACTGGTTAATATGTTAAAAGTTGTAAAAATATTTTCACCTCTTTTTCTCGAGGCATCCTCAGTTACAATAACTGAGGATGCCTCGAGAACAAGAGGTGAAAATATAAAATATTTTTACATCTTTTAACATATTGACTAGTTTTAGTATATTTTTAAAAGTGTTTTTTTTTTTTTCCTTTTGGTCATGTACACTGCTCTTTGATGTGTTTTAAAATAAATTAATATCTGTTTTAATGGTTAGTGCAAATGATTATTATGCAAAAAAATACATTATGGACGATCATAAATAAAAAGCTGTTGTACGATTGTATATAAAAATAGTTGCCAATGCAGGCTCATAATCAAAAAGTTAATCCGAAACATTCGTCGTATAACGACGAAGCATAAACTTTGCATTTTCTTTTGCTTTGCACTTTTTCATTTTGCATAAACTTTTGCATCTTTACGTTTTCGTTTTTAATAAATGTCCTTTGTTGTTTTACTTCTTTTAAATGAGGGGGTTAGAATGACAGTGGAGTAAATAAAAAATTTAAAAAATCTAGATAACCACATTTTCACTGAACGTATATTAATTTCTGTTCAGTGAGACAGTCAAATAATTCATAGTTCACTAAGGGAGTCTCTAGAGGGCAAAACAAGCTGGACCACTTAATGCAACGGCAATATGACAAGTTTCACACTTCATTTCTCAAATTACTAAATATTGACTTACTCCACTCTCATTCTAACCCCCTCAAATATAGGATTTTGTCACACTTTTGGGAACAAAGTATAATTTTTAATCTTGATATTATCTGTTTATAACGAACAGCACTGGTACATTTTATCTACTCGAGATCTTGTAATATTTAAACGGTCCCTGTGTAATTTGTGAAAAGTCAATAGAAAAGCTATCACAAAACTTTCTTCGTATAAAATCGCAACATATATGTTGCTTTGGTGTCGCTTTTACTTTTAAGGAATATCATTTCTACATTAACTTTTCACAACTTTAAACTGACTAGATTCTGTCACAATTTTGTTGACAAAGTATTATAAATTTTAATCCTGGTTTTGTCTGTTTATAGAGATCAATACCAGTACATTTTGTCTATTGCAGATCTTGTAATCTGCAACTTGCACTTCACAGTGTTTCATCTACGAATCTATTAAAATTTAAACCTTAACCTCTTGGAAGGCGGTGGGGTATTAAATACCCCCACTTAATCGGAATTTCAAATGCCACAATGGTACCAGAATTTCGGAATAAAATTTTGATTTTTTATAATGCACGTGAAAGAAAGCTTGTACTTATTTTTTAAAAATATTTTTTCGTTACTTCTGGTGTCACTGAATCATTCCAACATTGTAGCAACAGAAGTATTTTGCCTCTAAAAGGGTTAAATAAATAAATTCACTTCCAAGCAACCCACTATATTTAAATTAAAATATTTACCTTATGTAATAAATCTTCAGCTATTAAATAACTAGAAAAAATACTCTTTAAAACTTCTGGTATCTAATCCTAAATGTGAATATAAAAAGACATTTCCGAAAGAAAATTTTCGCCTATGGACAATTTTGAGAAAGTCGTGAAAAAAACTATCACTAAAATCTCAACAGGGGATTTTCCTTCGTTGCGATTTTCGCTTTAAAGATATGTCATTTCTCCATTATCTTTTGTTTTTTACAACTTTAAACAGTATAAGTTCTATCGCACTTTTGCCGACAAAATACCATAATTTTTAATCCTAATTTTGTTCTGTTCATGTTTAACAGCGATAGTACTTTTTTGTATATTTGAAAATGTTCTCATTTTTAAGTAACCCAAGAATAATGTTTGGATATTCGATACCATAACACATTTCCAAATATATATTTTTCTTCGATGTCATGTTTTGCTTTTAAGAAATGTCATTTCTCCATTATCTTTTGTTTTTAACAACTTTTAAATTTTTGAGTTCTGTCATGTATTTAGGCAAATTATCATAATTTTTAATTCTGACTTCATATTTTTATATTTAATAATATTAGTACATTGTGTTTAAAGTAGATCATGCAACCTTTAAATAACCCAAAGGGAATTTTAGAAAATCACAAAAGAAAAATATCACAAACTTTGTGTATGTATAAATTTAATATATATATCTTTCGAATTGTTGTCATTTTCGATTTTAAAAAGTGTCATTTCGCTCAAACTGTTCAGAAAATTTATGACAAAAGCTAAAAGCTTTTTTTCCTTAAGCGTTTCTGTATTATAGTACATCAGATTGTAATAACAATACAAAGTTTATTAAACAATGAAGCAGAACATCTTTTATTTCACTAATCTTTATTGTATGGGAAAGTATTAAATTTAATTTTGCTTATGTCTTACCTAGGTTATTGTAGTTTTCAAACAAAGTTGCAACTTATCTTTAACGGCAGCATTATTATTACTTTAGGTAATTGAAAAAGCGTTGTTACCCAAAATTATACTCCTACTATTTCTTTATCTAGTAAACCCATAAACTTTTATACTTTACCATGAGCTTACCCATACATTTTTCTAAGCTTAATGAGCTTACCTGAGCTTACCCATATGCCCTTTAGCTCCGTTTGATATTTGCAACCTTTATTTGATTTTATTTTCATGAAATTCTAGCCTTTAGACCGAAATACTGCACACTCTACAGAGCTGTACTTTGATTCAGCTCTCCACTGCAGCGCACCATTTCATGTTGCTTACACCGAGATGATTGTTTTCTGTGACCGATACAGGGACCTTACTCTTCTTTCGCCAATTGCTCTCCTGCACATTTTCTTGCCTTTACCAGTCTTGTTTTGTGTGACTTAGACATCCCTTTGTTAATTGTCTTCCAATTTTACTCCAAATTTCTTCATAACCATAGTTTTCTAAACTTAACAGTATTGTTATACATTGATTTCTGGGTAACTACTCAACTCTTTATGATGTTTCCTTAATTTTCTTATGCGTTATTAGCTAAAAAATTGAAAAGTGACAAAAACCTTTAGCAACTTGATAGCAATCATAAAAAATAGGGATAAAAGTCCTCCTATCAGTACAAAAACATGGCATATATTTTTTTTTAACCCTACCCTAGCTTTGATTGACACATTACTAAATAAAATGTAATCTGGCTGTCACTCCAAACATTCATATGCCTTGGCTATATTAAAGAAAAAGAAAAAGAATTATCATCAACCTAACCAGGTTTATTGCCCTTTTTCTTATTATTTGGCAATAACGTTTTATAAAATAATTATAATAAAACAAACTGTATTGCATAATGTTCTTGAGTAAATTATTTCTCTACTGGTGTATATATTTTATGGTATTACTAAAAATATTTAGTGTTATGAGCTATAAAATTTCAAAAAAGCATTTTTCCCAAAAGGTTCCCACAAGTTTGACCACTACGTATATGTTATCATAAAAACTCGATTTGACCAGTTGAAATCAGTTTTAACAAAACCCCCTCAGTCAAAATTTGTTTTAACTATTCAAAACTAGTTATAGTTGAGGCTCGTGTGAAATACTAATCTTAACTAATACCAATTAAGTGAAAACTTGTTTTGACTAGGCAAAACTAACATTATCTAACATTTTTCAGTTACAGCTAAATTTAATTAAGAATTCATAAGACATTCTTACTTTTTTGTTAAAACTAGAATTAACTAAATATGATTTTAAAAATTTTAATTTTTAAGGGTATTTAAAAGTTAAAATTACTTATAACTGAAAAGAATATTACAGTAAAAACCCGAAATCAGTAAAGATCTAAAGAAACGCATTTTTCACCATTCGGCAAAGTTTTCTGAAGTATTCATGACTTTCTTGTAAAGGTAAAAAAAATTATTGGCAGGCATGACTTTTGATTGGATGTGCAGTTGAATACCATTGTTCATTTCCCGAAATATATATATTACATGTTGTGTTACAGGCGATTGCTGTCTCATGACCACATTTCTCGAACTGTAAAAATTCTTTTCACAACGCCAATTTTGACAAAATTTTCTACAAAATCCCCTGCTTTTATTGGAAAACGAAAAACGCAATTCAGTTTTGTTCGGTTGAAACTAGAATTAACTAAGGAACGATAAAGCTCAGAGGAGATTAAACAAATTATGAAATAATATATATATATTTCGCCACATAATGCTAACAGAGCTGGTCTGATAGCATTGTATTAAGAAAAAAAAGAAAATATATTTCCTCATTAGAATTAATTAACTAAGTGTATTAATTTACATTTTTAATTATTAATGGTTTTTATCAGTTAAAACTAGTTCTAACTGAATCGTCAAAAATAATATAAATAAATAAATAAAATTTAAAATTTAAAAAAAATTCCGCTACACGGTGCCAAAGTTTCAGATCCATTCCTGAATTCACTTTTAAACATAAAAGCGTCCAAGACGCACGGGAACAGCTGTCGAAGATGCACCGAAGTTGGCGCGATTTTTAATTTGCACCATTTTGAC
Source organism: Maratus michaelseni (assembly GCA_963931845.1). Taxonomy (NCBI): domain Eukaryota; kingdom Metazoa; phylum Arthropoda; class Arachnida; order Araneae; family Salticidae; genus Maratus; species Maratus michaelseni. Next base: position 108,355,628 of record OZ007598.1, on the reverse strand, counting down.
GAGAAAAACCAGTTTTCGGATTTCTGTCAAGCCTAGCAACGAAAACAGCATGTTAGTTTTATTTGATTATGAAACAGTTTATTTTATTATAAAAAATACACAATTTTATTATGAAACACACACAATTTTTATTATAAACACATACACAATTTTTTTTAATTATAAAACACCACACAGTGATTAATTTATTATAAAACACACAACGTTTCATTTAATATAAAACACACTCAATCTGCTCTACCGGGTTGCCATACGAAGCAAAATCTCGCCAAAATCGCCGGGTTGCCAAAACATAAAATAGCCATTTTGGCGCCAAAAGTATAACCCGGTGTATCTGTGACATCTGTACCGACGCGGGCATAACTATTAAAGTGATTTGGAATAGAATGAAGACCTTTCTCGAACAGTCACATGTGGAAATGCGGATCAAATTTTCAACTGTGGCAGCATTTTCTGAGAGATCTTTTGCCTTTATCGGAAAAATGGCAAACGATGTACTATTTATTTTAATAACGTTTCAGTTGAAACTATAACTAATTATTCTTTATGCAAACAATAATACTAAGTCTGAACATATTTATAACTATAAAAGATCATTGAGATTACAAACAATTTATTACAATTATATAGAATGTTAAAAACAACAAAACAATTTAAAAGAAAACGTTTCTGATGAAATCCGAAACCTCCTTTAAAATGCGTTTTAGTGTTTTTAACATTCGATTTAATTGTAATAAATTGTCTGTAATCCTTTCCTATCTTAAATTAATTTATTTTAAAACTTTTCGTAAATATACTTTAATATTTTGTGTTGGAAATAAAATTAGTAATTTAAATCAATTTTAAATCCCTTTATTTACCACAATAATATGTGTCACTTATTTCTTATCATTAAGCAATTATTTTCTTTCGGGTATTTATTTTTAAGGTAGTTATTTAGATACTTTCCCCGCCATTTCCTATTGCATTTTAAAAGTGTTTTACTTTGAATTTAATTTAATATTATTTTTAAGGCGGGTGATTCATAAATAACATGAGGTCTAAAAAACACAACGCAAACTTTTATTTAATTTTAATTTTAATTGTTAATTTTAACGTGAGCATTCTTTTATTTTTATCCCTTTTGGCTCGCGTTACCTGTTATTAGAATTAATTTACGATCACTTTAATTTTTGTTAATTAAAAGTATTCTAAATGCTCCCACATACTCTTTGGTGTCGGTTAATTAATGTATGCTCGGACAGTCTTAAGAGTAATACCAGCAATTAATATAAGAGTCAGTATTCTGCCCAGCAACTTTTACTGTAAAGCAGTGGCGGCACGTGGTTTATTTAAATGGGGGTTCACAATACATATGTTGGCACGTCATAGCCACGTAAAAAGGAAAAAAAACATTTGGCGCGAGAATATGAAAATATTCGCCGTACTTGCACTAGGGGATTTAACTCGGGTTTCCCGAGTTACAGAACATAGATAAAAACCTTTTTTTAATTGAAAACGGTAAATAGATTTTTTTTATATTTAATATAGTTTTTTAGATTGTCCACTATGAACACGAAACCGCCTTTTCTTGTGAAAATTATCAATAATGTATTCAAATAAAGTTTTGAAATTTTATAAAAATGATACTTTCGTATCAACCGCATGCCAGAAGTTAATACACGAAGATAGCGTCAAAGATTTCGACAGCCTTTTGATTCCGATAATTTCAGTTCGTTTACATGTCTGTTAAGTTTCTGTTTTATTTATGTTATTATTATTATTATTATTATTATTATTATTATTATCTACAGATGAATTTTTAATTTCATTAAGAAATATTATCCTGAAACAAACGCTTATCGATTAATGATGCTTTATATTTTATGAATTGTCCGTGTTTTCCGTTTGTTTATTAAATTGCAATGTATTTTATTTTTAAAAATAATTTTATAAGACAACTAAAAAAGCCATAACATTCTTAGAAATTTAATTTTATGTACGTATATATCACGAAACATTTCAAAATATCAGCATTCGATAGAGAACTTATTCAAACAACGACAAATATTCCGTTAATAAATTCCTTATATTTTTTTTACATGGCATATGTTGTTAAAGATGGTAAAAAACACAGTTCAAAAGATACTTTTTAAGTTGAAGTGACAATAAACAAAACGCTTGAAAAAGGGAATCTTGTGAGTGTAGGAGGGGTTAAAACTAAAGTATTATCTACATGCATAATTTATTGTCAGCTTTATTCTGTTGTTTGAATCATAATAGCATTTTGAAAAGAAAAAAAATTCCTTTTTAAAAGAGAGTTTTTTTATATTTCATAGAAAAAATGTATATGGATTGAAATTTTTTCTGAATAGCGTAAAACTTGTAAACATTTTAAATCTAAGATAAGGTGTGTCCCATCGAAATAAAGCCAGTGGGATTGTGTGCCGTAACTGGACATGAAACAAGCCAATAAGAACGAAACAAATATATTAAGAAAGCCTATATACAAATACATACATACAAGGAGTAACTCACTCCCTGTCCCATTTGGGCAGAAAAAAATGTATGTTTTTAAAAAAGGAGGGGGGAAAAGTGTCCCGCCGAAATAAAGCCACTATTGTTAATAGCCAATATATCCGCCATGCTTATATATGACTTGGAATATTCTATGTGGCATACTATTTACCAGTCCGGGGAGGACAATAGCATCAATATTATCCCAGGCTTTAATGATGGCGGCCTTCAATTCTGACACAGAATAAAACTGTCTGCCATTGGTATATGCAGCCTTACTCAGGATACCCAACACATTTTCTTGGGGATTAAGATCACGAGAAAGGGCAGGGCATTCCATGACATGCACCCCATTATCCAAAAACCATTGCCAGGAGGATGTTTCAACTTAAATGGGTGCGTTGTCCTGTTGGAAAATCCAACTTAGGCCACCAATTCTCTCTTCAAATGGCAATAAATGTGTTTCTGGTATTTCTTGGTAATCGGTAGCCTTCATGCGGCCTGAGGGAAAAGCCAGGTTAAGTTTACCACCATAGCCGAAGCCTCCCCACACCATTAATGATTCTCCATCTTGCTGTCTTTTGGAGAAAATTTCCTCTTCTTTCCTCATGTCATACCAATAGAAGGCAAGACCGTCTGGGCCATCCAAATTAATTCTTTTCTCATCTGAGAATATAACACGATGCCACTGGTCCTTCCAGGTTTAATGATATTTGGTCCAATCGACTCTTCTTTGCTTGTGGATAGCTTTCAACATGGGCTGCTGTTTCCTTTTTTTATATTGCAAGTTGCTTGTACGTTTTACAATCCGAGACAGGGTTGATTGTGTCACAGGGATGTTATCCTCTTTGGTCAATTGTATTAGAGAAATACCACCTCGTGAAATACGACGCACAACATCTCTTACCTTCCTGGAAGTCATTTTTCTGCTTGAACACCTCCATTTTTTATACCTGTACGCATTGCCCCGATTCAAAAAATTGTCTATTACGGTTTCACTTTCAGATCTTTTGATTAGCTTAGATATTTGTCTACGAGAAAGACCTTGTTACTTAAAAGCCGTTATCTGGCCTTTCATGAACTCTGATAGCTGGGTTCCCTTTCCCATTGCAATAATGCAGGAGACATAGAAAATACAACCTTCTGAAGTCTGCAGAAAGTTCGACGGGCATAGAACAGGTATCTGACAACTTCCTGACATCATATACCTGTTGACCTGTAGCAGCTCGAATGTCGGGAGTTCCCATAATCACTGATAGGGGTGGTGGCTTTATTTCAGCGGGACACTTTTCCCCCCTCTTTTTTTAAATTTTACGTTTTTTCCTGTTGAGGTGGGGCAAGGAGTGAGTTACTCCTTCTAAATATATATTTATATATAGACATTCTTAATATATTTGTTTCATTCTCATTGGTTTGTTTCGTTTCCAGTTACAGCACACAATCACGGTGGCTTTATTTCGGTGGGACACACCTTAGATAGAGAGAGCTAGCTAGCTAGATAGATACTAGATAGATACTAAAAAGGTACCGAGCTTATCTTTGAAATTGTAATTCAATACGTGAAGCGTGAATTCACTATTATTATTTCATTGATTATGTATGGTGGTGAGATCATCATTACTTTCATAATTAATATTTTAATAACTTAAAAGAATCCATTATTTTAAATTTAAAAAAAATAAAATTCCAAGTATATACATATATGAATAAAACTTACTTATTACACAGGAAAAGAGAACAACTCTGCATGTTATTATTATTTTTTTAAGACCTAGATTCCTTATTGATTGCATAAAGTCTCTATAAATATTATTGCAACTTATTTCCATTGATATAGTCCATTCGATTTATGTCTAAATCTACAAAACATATAGAGCCCTCAAAGATTGTAAAGCTTGTTTTGACTATGTTCTGACAGATTCGTCAATTTTAAGAAAAATTGCATTTTTCAAAACACGTGATAAGTTTGAAAACTTGTTACATTTTTGCAACAGCTGCCACAAGCAATGTATTAGAATGATGTTACGTCAATCTTTTTGATATTTTGGAAGAAAATAAAGTTATTTAAAAACACCTTTTGTAAGGAAAACGGTACAGATAAAATCCTTTGAAAGGTTTTAAGGAAAATATTGACTTATAAATAACTGAAATGTTCTGTTATAAATTTTCGTCAATAATAAATGTAAAAGATTTTTTGAGAAATTTAATTATCCTACCTTTAAAATCTAAAACTCATTTTTACGTCTAAAATTGACTATTAACTACATTTAATTGAGTTTTCCATATGATATACATTTTCTTTAGTTGATTTTTATTTATCAAGTTAATTGATACTTATTCTTATTATCACAGTCTTTTACGTAGTTTTAAAATAATTTAGATGATTCTGTACTCCCATTCGCAATTAAAAACAAGAACGAATGATCCTGCGTCAAGCATAGATTATGTAACACTTTCCAACGCTTCCAAAATAATTTTACAAATCTTTACTACTTAATAAGGTAAAAGATGATAACTAAGTAAAAAATTTGAAAAACGCATAATATAATTAGAAACCCAATTTTGGGAATTACCAACAATATTCGGGAAAATATCCTACTTACTGTAAATAATCTATAAATTTGAATATATACTACATAAAATGCTAAATTTTAGTTCAGTTAGGAAACGCTTAGCACAGTTTAAAATTCCTCTTCTGGAATTTCCACCAATAAACGGAAATGTACTCGAGAACTTTTATGCTTTCCTGTATATGATTTATAGAATTTATACACACCAAGTAGTAGACAAAAAGTGAGTTAAATTGAAAAACATGTTCAGAAACTGAAAATATACTTCTAGCAATTATTGTTAATAGAAGTACAAAAATGAATAGATAATTGTTTTATGATTGTGTTTAGAATCCGAACTTAATGAAAACATACTATAATTAAACACAATAATCGTTTTGAAATTACATTTACCAAATAGGATATCAATAATCAATAAAATACTTATGTTAAAAACTAATTGCTCAAGCTAATTATTGTTATTATCACAAGATGAATACTTTATGTATTTCGATATATTATTATTATTATTATTATTATTATACACTATATTGCCAAAGGTCACCGGTCACTTGCGATTTTAGACGTTTTGTTAACTATCTAGAAAAATACATGAGGAATTAGCCTGAAACTGCAGGTAAGTAAACAGTATAGTATAGGTTATACATTTCCGCGAAGATTTTTTCACAAAATCCCATAGGGGACTGTCAACAAATTGAAAAAGAATCTTTTGGATAACCCTGCAAAAAATAACGTAGCAAAGGCGTTCAAACTCGAGATTATTAATGAATGGCTTATTGTAATATACTGTGTTCATTTTTATGAGGATAGCATGTAAACTCGTAGAGAAATTAAGGTTTTTTATAAAAACAGTCCCAAATTTCACCTAGTTTTTCGCTTATAATTTGGAGAGTTCTTATTATAAAAAAAAGTTATTTTCAAAAAATATGACAAACAACATTGTACATAATACTCTGCAATCAGAATTAAAAAATAATAAAAACTGGATGAAAAATGAGCAGGTTTACTAAAAATGTTTCACTGCGCATGCGCGAATGCAATCAAAATATAATATATTCATAATGTATTAGTTAAGTATATAGAGCAACTTTTGTGAAAGTCTCAAAATCATAGCTTGAAAATTCTGAAAATTATCTTCGATAGAATACGCTCGAAATCCGTTGTTCCCAAAAAGAAGCAAAAAGCTGAGCGGTTGTATCAAATATCTGTTGATTAGTGCCAAGATAGCGTACCCAATATTGCACGTACATGGACGTATTTGGATACAACCCCTCATATTTTTGTTTCCTTTTGAGAACAACGGATTTCAAGCTTATTCTATCGACGATAATTTTTAGAATTTTAAAGCTATGATTTTGAGACTTTCACAAAAGTGTATCTATATACTTAGCTAATACATTATGCATATTATATTTTGATTGCCTTCGCGCATGCGCAGTGAAACATTTTTTAGTAAACCTGCTCATTTTTCATCCAATTTTTATTATTTTTTAATTCTGATTGCAGAGTATTATGCACAATGTTGTTTGTCATATTTTCTGAAAAGAACTTTTTTTTTATTAAGAACTCTGCAAAGTATAAGCAAAAAACTAGGCGAAATTTGGGACTGTTTTTATAAAAACCTTAATTTTTCTACAGGTATACATGCTATCCTCATAAAAATATACACAGTATATTACAATAAGCCACTTATTAATAATCTCGAGTTTGAACGCCTTTGCTACATTAGTTTTTACAGGGTTATCCAAAAGATATTCGTTTTTTTCAATTTGTTGACATTCCCCTATGGGGTTTCGTGAAAAAATCTGCACGGAAATATATAACCTATACTATACTGTTTACACACATGCAGTTTCAGGGTAATTCCTCATGCAGTTTTTTAGATAGTTAACAAAAAGTCTAAAATCGCAAGTAACCGGTCACCTTTGGCAATATAGTGTATTTATTATTATCTATAGATGAAGTTTTAATTTTGTTAAGTAATATTATTCGGAAACAAATGCTTACCGATTTATGACACTTTATATTTTATGAATTGTTCTGTCCGTGTTTTCCGTTTGTATATTAAATTGCAATGTCTTTTATTTTTAAAAATAATTTTATAAGACAACTAAAAAAGGCCATAAAATTTTTAGATATTTAATTTTGTGTATATATCACGAAACATTTCAAAATATCAGCTTTCGATAGGGAACTTATACAACAACAAATATTCCGTTAGTAAATTCCTTTTATTTTTTTTACATGGCATATGTTGTTAAAGATGGAAAAAAACACAGTTCAAAAGATAACTTTTAAGTCGAAATGTCAATAAACAAATCAGATACCAGATAGATACATAGCTTATCTATGATATTTCAATTCATTACTTCTGAAAAGCATGAATTCAATATTATTATTTCATTGATTATGCATGGTAGTGAGATCATCCTTACTTTCATAATTAATATTTTAATAACTTAAAAAAATCCATTATTTTAACTTTAAAGAAATTAAAATTACAAGTATATACATATATGCGTAAAACTTACTTATTACACAGGAAAAGAGAACAACTCTGCATGTTATTATTAGTTTTTAAGACCAAGATTTCTTATTTATTGCATAAATTTGAAGTCTATATAAATATTATAGCATCTTATTTCCATTCATAGTCCATTCGATTGATGTCTAAATCGAAAAACATACAGCCCTCAAAGATTGTAAAGCTTGTTTTGACTATGTTCTGACAGATTCGTCAATTTTAAGAAAAATTGCATTTTTCAAAACACGTGATAAGTTTGAAAAACTTGTTACATTCTTGCAACAGCTGCCACAAGAAATGTATTAGAATGATGTTACGTCAATCTTTTTGATATTTTGGAAGAAAATAAAGTTATTTAAAAACGCCTTTTGTAAGGAAAACGGTACAGATAAAATCCTTTGAAAGATTTTAAGGAATATATTGGCTTATAAATAACTGAAATGTTCTGTTATAAATTTTAGACAATAATAACTGCAAGAGATTTTTTGTGAAACTTAATATTCTACCCGTAAAATCTAAAACTCATTTTTAAGTCTAAAATTGACTATTAACCACATTTAATTGCGCCATATGACATACATTGTCTTTAGTTGAAAGTATTTATCAAGTTAATTCATACTTGTTCTTATTATCAGATTCTTTTACAAAGTTTAAAATTAATTTAGATTATTCTGTACTCCCATTCGCAATGAAAAAAAAAGAACGAAAAATCATGCGTCATGCATAGATTATGTAACACTTTCCAATACGTCTAAAATAATTTTACAAATCTCTACCGCTTAATAAGGTAAAAGATGGTAAGTAAAAAATTTGGAAAACGCATACCATATTTAAAAACCTAATTTCTGGAATTATCAATAATATTCGGAAAAATATCCGAATTCTTGTACATAATCTACAGATTTGCATGCATACTACATAAAATGCTAAATTTTAGTTCAGTTGGGAAACGCTTAAAACAATTTAAAATTCCTGTTCTGGAATTTCCTTCAATAAACGTAAATGTACTCGAGAAATTTAGTGCTTTCCTGTATATGATTTATAGAATTTATGCACACCAAGTAATAGAGAAAAAGTGAGTTAAATTTAAAAACATGCTCAGCAACTGAAAACACACTTCCAGCAATTATTATTAATATACAGTACCGAATTATGTTGTGTGTTCTTGTAAATGAACGATGAATGCTATGCTATACACACGATATTCTATAGTAAACCTCTTGTAATGCACTTTAGTGATATATACCAATTTCAATATGTTTTAAATTGTTAAACATTATTATAATAAACTACAAACGGTTTTTTCTATAGACCTTAATGTAACAGAATTCTTTTGAGTGTCCCTGTAAAGGAACTATACGTGCTATGCACACCCTGCTCTATAATAAGCCTATTGTAGTGCACCTCAGTGATACATTTCAATTTCAATATGTTTGAAATTGTGTAACATCATTAACATAAACTGCAAATGATTTTTCACCATAAACTGTAATGTAACGGAATTTGTTTGAGTGTCCCTGTAAAAATACTATAAGAGCTACACACTTCATTTTCAATACCGAACATGCTACAGTACCCCTCAGTAACATATATCAATTGCATGACCCTCCGAATATATTTACGCAAGTTAGAGCACGGACAGACAGATAGACGGCTAGACAAACTGAATTCATAAACACATTTTAACTATGTTAGAAAGTGTTAAATTAACACAATGTGGCCAGTATACTGTGAAACAAATCAAACCTTAGTTCCCGCACATTTTCGGAATATGTGTGAAAAATAAACGCAACTATTGGAAGCAAGGTAAATATTTTATTAAACGAAATATTTTATTAAAATTTAGTGGATACAATTATATGTACAATTATAAGTCGATGATGATAATAATGGTTTTTAGTTTTGTAGTTATTACAACATTGCCCCTTATGGAAAGATCAGCGGTGAAACAGCTGCACACTAGTGCGCCGATTGTCACCAGTAAATTTGTAAAGTGTTCTTCACCTAACTTGCTCAGGAATTGTGAAGTTATTATTGTCTAAAATGTGTGGAACTGGGACTTGATTACACGTTCTATGACTTCAGTAAGAGAAGAAAGAAGGGAAATTCGGAGAAAATTAGTAGGATCCTGAAGATTTTGAGGTTTAGGAATACGTGTGATAGCAGAAGTTTTCAATGATTTAGGGAAATAGAAAAGTTCGTCAGGCTTATATCTACATTATACATCACGCTATCTATGTCATTTATATTATAACTCATATTTATTTTATATATACATAATATTTACATCTTATATATCGTATATGTATGTCGTATATGCGTCATATACGTCTTATATGCATATAATATATATACGTCATATCGAGTGTCCCAAAAATGACCGACGATTTGAAAAATCAATTACAGAAAAACGGAAGGCGATAGAAATGTACGGTTTGCTGCATTCTGTTTAGGTAACCAGGGAATTTATTCTGACCAATTTTCAAAAAGTTGGATTTTAGAAGTTCGTACACAGATGGCGCAGCTAACTAGGAAAAACTATAAACAATGTTTTCAAAATAACCACCGTTTGCAGCAACAACATGACACAGTCTGAGGACAAAATTCGCAGATACCCGTGAAAACATTTCTATTGGAATGTTCTGACAAGCAGCAGAGATGTATTGTTCCAGTTCAGTTTGAGTTTGTGGATTGTGACGATACACCTAGCCTTTCAAGTACCCACCCACCCCCCCCCCCTCCACACACACACACACACAAAGAAAAAAGTCGCATGGCGTCAAATATGTCGAATAGAGAGGCCAATCCATGCCACTTTTCGTATATTTTTCATACTCAAGGGCAATGACACGATCACCGAAATATTCTTTGAGAAAATCGAAACACTGCAGCCGTTCGATGTGGCCGGGCACCGTCTTGCATAAACTATGAGCTATTCTTACCGTCCTCCAAAGCATTTTGAATGGCCACAAATTCATGGTGGATGTCCAGATATTTTACTGAAAGAATCGTTTGGTGTCCAAAAAAGGGCCCAATAAGTCCTCTGGAGGTAATGGCGGCCCAAACCATGAATTTTGGTGGATGCAGAGATGAAGGTACAGTTTTGCGGATTTTCTGTTCTCCAAATGCACCAGTTATGCTTATTAACGAAGCCATCGAGAAAAAAATACATTGCGTCGGAGAACCAAATGTTTTAAACATCGATTTCGCAGGTATCCAGCTTCAGCAGCATAGCGTTTGCGAACATCTTGCGTGCATTAATGGCATCAGCACGCAGAGGTTGTCGACTCTGGACCTTGTAAGGAAACAAGTGAAGGCTGTGACGCATGATTCGGTGTGTACTCATTCGTCTTTGTCCAGTCTGACAAGCAACACGGCGAATGGAAATTTGGAGTCGCTGTTGAATCATCTGCTGAAAGACTGCAGCATTCGGTTCTGAAACGGCTGTGCTTGGGCGGCCGTCATTTCCAGCACGGTCGTCATTGACATTTCCAGTACGCTGAAATTTTTCGAACAGTGCCTGTATTGTACCGTTTGCCAGACCGTTTCTGACATTGAATTTCCTTTGAAAACTGTGCCTTTTTGCAACAAAACTGTGGTCCAGGCGATGAAATTCCAAAACAATAAAAATACGCTGTTACAGAGAATAAACCATTTTCGAAGCATACGCTAGGATGTAGAAATAATACCGATCTGAAAGGCCGGAATGCGTACAGAATAGCAGCGTCATCTATTGACGACCTTTGGAACCAATTTTGAAAATTGGTCAAAATAAATTCCCTGGTTACCTAAGCAGAATGCAGCAAACCGTACATTTCTATTGCCTTCCGTTTTTCTTTAATTGATTTTTCAAATCGTCGGTAATTTTTGAGACACCCGGTATATACTTAATATACAACTAAAATTTGATTATTTTCTTCATACAATATCATATACAACACAGGTATGACATCTTATTATGACATTTTACACGTATATTACCGTCATATATGCTATACAACTTACCGCTATATCTCGGTCGCTAGGCAACTTGTTCTCGGGGGCTGCTATAATAAAAAAGTGCCTAATTTCCTTTAAATTCCAAGATTTTTTTGTCGTAAAAATACATTTGTGCGCATTATACAGAACACGTTTTTTTTTCGATTTTCCTAATAAAAACATGAGTAAATACGATATCTTAAAACAACTACATCTCAAATTTCACCCACTTTACTTAAATGATACGGCGCTAGATGCTCATATGTTGTTAAAAGGTTTCCATTGAATGGACACTATATATAATATTCACAAGAGTTCCAGACTTTCATAGTTGAGATCTTGAAATCTGTAACAATGATATTATTTTTTAATTTCGTAAAAATATTCAAATGCCAATAATATGGCTACACACTACCGTAAAAGCAACTTATCAAAAAAGAAAAAAGAAAAAACCCGATATATTGACCTTTTTATTGATTGCAGGAATTTAATATCTGTTTATAAATAATTACAAATTATTTCTATTTAAAAATGTTTCAGCTCATACCTAGATGACTAAATATAAGAAAAATAGAGCATTCCAACAGATTCGACAGATTCGAAAATTCTAAGAAAAAAAATTCATTTTTCAAAACCCGCCATAAGTTTTAAAAACTTGTTATATTATCGCAACAGCTGCCAAAAACAATGCATTAAAACAACGTTACGTAACGTTTTTTTTTTTTTTTTTTAATGTATTAAAAACATAAGAGAAACAAAGAACCGATTAACATAATTTTAAAGAATCCATAAAAACGTGTGTTATGAAGTTTTTGAAAGAATTAAAAGTAAATCGGAATTTTTTCCGTTTTTTTCTGAAAGAATGAATTGAAATGTGCTGTTTCAAATTCTCGACAAAGATACCGTAATTACTAGCGTATTTCGCGCAGTTTTTTTTTTATATCATTTCGTAGATATTGGATTTAGAAAGCGCGAAAAATACGCGAGTTATTTTTTAAAATATTTATTGATATTAAATTTTCTCGAAGAAAACTTCAGAGTAATTAAAGAAATATCTATCTGTAAGATTAATATAACCTTTCAATAAGTAATAATTATTAAATAATAAGAGATACTGTTTCAAAAGAGCCGTAGAATGCTTTCATGGTCATATTTATTTTGCTATGTGCTTATTTTTGTTTGTACAAAACGCCAAATTATCTTCCAGCGTTTTTTTTTTTTTAGTAATGCAAGACTTTTTTTAATTTAATAATTTTCCGTAAAGCTCTTATTGTGGTGTAGCAGCATTATTGCGCATAAAACCATCTGCATTGTTGGTACAGGTAACATTTAATCGCGAGAAGCAAAATGCCGCTTTTGCTTCTTTATATATACAAAACAAACTTGACTTTAAATCAGATTATATAATTGAAGCTGACAAAGCACATGCGGTTAGATTAATAAGAAAACCTATTTTATAAAAAAAAATTCTGATAACAAATTTTAACGTTTTTTTACCGTCATTTAGATGAAACTATGTGATTCTGTATAAACAAAAGTTGTTTGATTCATATATCAAAACCAAAATTGTCTGATATATGGTTCTGAGTCCTACCATCACGTACCATTTTTGCAGGAGACCCACTTCTCATATTTATACAAATTGGTTACAGAGAAATGTAACAGAGGCTTGATTATAGAAAACACAAACACTAAAATGATTATTTTGGCCGTTTTTTGTTGTAGGCATCTGTTGGTGTATCCCTGATTGCAGACCAGCAATTTTCAGCTATCATACTTCCATTTCATCGTCCACTGAAACGCTTTTCAAACATACAGATGTCCTGGTGAAACCTTTTCCCACGCTCACCAATAATTGCGCCAAGGTTTTGAGGAAAAATGTCCAGATTTGAGTCCAAAAGTGTAGTTTTAATGACATATTGCAACTTATAACACGAAAGCATTGCGCCATGTCACCAACAAGGTCTTCATAGTTTTAAGCTCTCTCATTTCCATGGAAACGTGTGAGCACACTAACTTGAATGCCAGCCAGGCTGATTTTTCTGCTTGTGACAGTTTATTTCCAAACTCTTCATCATGAACGACAGCTTTAACTTGTAGGCCAATAAAAACCCCTTCTTTTACCTTTGCCTCACTTAATTTTTAGGAATTTGCTCCTGAGATGTAAGAAAGCCATTCCTTCTCTGTCCAGAGCTTTTACAAATATTTTTATCAAACCGAGTTTAAAGTGCAATGGTGTAAGAAAGACACGTGTTATCAACATCAAGTACATCAAGTACATCAAGTGGTTCATGTGATATGTTTTTTCTTGGTGGCCACTGTTTACGGATGTAGTGATTATTTCTGTCACAGCTGTCCCATTTGCAGAGAAAGCAGCAGAATTTAGTGTATCCCTGTTGCATGCCTTTTAATATCCCAATGACTTTCAAATCTTTACTTGAATGTAGTGTACTCAATTAACTTCAGTATAGCACTCATAACTTCGTAAGTTTCCTTTGTATTTGTAGAATATGCTACAGAAACAGACAGAGAAACATTGCCTATATGGAGGATCACTGTTTTGAGACTAAGTTTAGACGGGTCAATAAACATGCGCAACTCTGCTGGATTATGCTCATGTCCCAATGCCTGAAATAGGCCATTCACATCACAGCAAAATAAGATGTCTTCTTCCTCTGCAAAATAGTCTACAAAAGGGGTTTGTCGTCTTCTAAATGAACTTATTTTTATACCTTTCTCTAATAGATTCCAACCTTGAAGCCTAGAACTAAATAATTCTGAGTCTAATAGATTTTTAAGTCCCGTACAAGATCATTAAGCTCTGCCTGTGTAATTTCATGATTTGAACATGTTATAGATGTAGATGGTTGAAATTCAGGATCATGATGATTTGGGTCATCGGAGGTGTCTTCCTCTGAATCAACAGTATATTTATCTGGAGCTGTAGGTATAGGAAGATATTCAAAATGATGAACTGGTCGCATAGCGGAGTGTAAGTTTGGATACTGAATACAATGTTTGGATTTTGAAGAGAACTCGTTCACATCTGTCAAACAAAAGTAACAATCCGTTACGCGATTGGTCGGTTCACGCCAAATCGTAAGTACTGCAAATTTCAATCTAATACGTTTTCCTTGTAACCAGTTTCTCAGATTCCTGAAACATTAATTGCAGCATATATGTGGAATCTAGGACCTATCCTGGTCCCCAATTCCACATCCAAAGTACAGTTCATAAGCCTTTCTAACTGATTGTGACAAGCTACATTGTTGAGTCTTCAATGTATGTTCGCCACACACATAACAAAATAAGTTTTTTTTTTTTTTTTTTTTTTTTTTTTTACACTGACGAGGCATTATAATGCACTTAACGTTATATAATCTTGTCCTTACAGCACTTATACACTTCACACTTAACGTCACTAGATTTTTCCAACCAGCAACATAAGACAGTAGGAGGAAACATCTGAAAATTAAAAAAAAAAACTCTCCGATCTCTCAGAACTGCTGTCAGACAGTCGGCGTGTTCATTATATAGGTTTGGCAAAGGGAGAAAATGCCATCGACAGAAAAGTCTCCAAGCTTCTAGTGAATTCTCGGATATCAAGCTTCCTAATGCAGCTAGAGCCTCGAAACTTCGGGAAGGAATATAAGGCTTTTGTCGCCAAAAATGTCGCCTAAGTCTCCAAGATCGCCAAAATGGTCCTCAAGTTGGCGACAGTCAGAGCGCGCTTGCCCATACAATATAGATTTCTATTGCTAAATGTGTGTAGATCTATCTATACCTGCAGTGGAAAGTTAAATAGAATAAGCAGGTTATTAATAAATTTAACTAAATTAAGAAAGCATACAAATTTATCGAGAAAATACGTAAAAAGCTAAAATGTGAATTTTAGGGAAAATGGTGCATGGTAAACAAACAATAATTACAGTTTCGTTATTTTCAGCCAAAAATATACAAGAAACGAATATTTTCATCTAAAGGATATTTTTCATGTTATACAGTGATAATATTAAACGAATGTTTCTTTTTTTCCTTTAAAAGTATGGGGTGCAAAAAATATGCTAATCTAATTTTGACCAAAACTTTCTTCCAAAATTAGTGTGGCGCAAATCATGCAAGTTAATACGGTAATTGGAAAAACGTTGTTGAGAAATTTATATTATAACCCTGGTAGAAGTAAATACGATTCGCGGGACGCACGTAGAGAATTTTCATTCTGTCTACTATTACGTTCGTAACAATAATAAAATATTTGTAACTAGTATATTTACGGTGTCGTAATTTATTTTTAAATGAAGTTTCTAAAGTGATAAAATATGGAGTGTTAATAACTGAGGTGAATCAAGTCCATGAAGCATTATCCAGATATATTTAGAAATAAATTTTTGTGCTCTCATGCATTTTGTTCACAATCATAGGATACTAACACCATCTGTTGCTGAGAATTTCCACCTAGGACAGGGATGGCGAACCTTTTTACATCCACATACCAAATATTTTCAAAAATTATATTTGTGTGGCCATAACGCGCAAACTAGAAAACGAATTTAATAGATCAAAAAACATTATTCCAAATTACTTGAAAATTATTTATTAAAATATTAAAAATATGGGTAACATATAGGTAGGTACAGCACTATAATAATTGTGGAAACAAATGTATTTTACAAAGCAATAAAAAATTAATGCGATTTCTGCTGTTGCATCTTAACCCTTTCCGGCACAGTGGTCCCAATCCGGGCACACCTAATTTTAATTCCTAACTTGCATACGACACCAAGAATATTTTAATAAAATTTTGTTTATATAATGAAAGCTTTAAATAAGGAGTTCGTATTTTCGAAAAAAGTCGTTTGTAAATTCCGGTGTCAGTCAGCAATTTCTCATTTTACGAACAGACTTTGTCTGTGCCGGAAAGGGTTAAATTAAAAATAAGTAATATCACATTCCTACTTTAACATTTAATAGAATGCAAGGTGAACTGGTGTTATCTAACAAGTGGTTTCTATTTGAGTTTTTATATCATTCCCTTACGAAAATAATGATTCATAAACATAGATAGCTGGAAAAATGTTTAAAATGGCAAATGGCAGTTTCTTTAAATAACTCAGGAATTAATGTCAAAGTTACAAAAAATTTTACCGTCGGCATTTTTACTCATAATTCTCAATAATCTTTCTTTTGCGATAGTTTCCAAGCTTGTCTTTGATAATTTTTTCAACACATACTGAACTAGATTGGAATTTAATAAGCTGCCATTTAAAATTATTCAATTTCCAATCAATCAAATTTAAACAAACTCAACTCATCTAAATCTGTATATTTAATGTATCTTGATTTAGAATCTCAATCAACGGCGCGTCAAAAATATTCTTTCACGTGCCTCTTCTGGCACGAGTGCCCTAGGTTAGCCGACTCTGATCAGAGGACATTGTTTCTTAAGAGCCTACGCTAGTCACGCGAAGAAACACTCAAGCTAATGTTAAGTATATGGGAAGGTTCTTGCGCAATTTCTCGCTCGCATTTTAATATTTTTTAAATGATTTTTTTTACACAGGATAGCTGAAATCAATCTCTAATGTTGTTAGTCTTTTGATTTTGGTTACAGTTTTTTTTTTTTTTTTTTTTTTTTTTTGTAAGCGGACATTTTCAATTTTGGAACACGTTGGAACCGGTTCAGAAAGGAAAAGTACCATTATATAAAAAAAAACTGGAACCAAAATCGAAAAAGTAAAAACTAACAACGTTAGAGATCGACGTCAGCTATCCTATGCAAAAACAAATCATTTAAAAATATTAAAATGCGAACAAGAAATCGCGCAAGAACCTTCCCATAGACTTAACATTAGCTTGAGCGTTTCTTCGCTTGACTGATGTAGGCTCTTAATGCATCAAACAAATTATCGTCTATGTATCAATAATTCATATGGACCAAGGAGAAACAAAAATATGGACTTGATCCCCTTTAGTTCTCAATGCCTCATATATTTAAATTGTTGTTAGATTAAATAAATTGGGAGTAATGTTTAACTGTGTTTGAATACGCAAAAAAATAAAGATTATTAGTATTTTCTATGTTCCGTTCTAAGGTCGATCTCTAACGTCGTTAATTTTTACTTTTTCGACTTTGGCTCCAATTTTTAGGTTCGTTCGTAATTATATAAATGCGTAGCACCTATAGAGGCCGTCTGGTTCGTTGGTCTGTTCGTCTGTCCGTCTGTCCGCATATAACAGCGCAAAGTCTACCTAGATAATTTTTATGGTCATACATCCAATCTGAGATAAATTATCGCTTGGATTGTGTGACATACCATGTGCAAAATATTTGCAATATTAACTGAACAGTATTTTTAGGTGCGTTCGTAATTATATAAATATGTAGCACTTATAATCGTCGCCTGGTCCGTCCGTCCGTCTGTCCGCATATTGCAGCACAAAAACTACCCAACTGAATGGTTTGAAATTTAATGTATATAATAGTTGCAGAATTTTGTCGAGTCATTTCAAGTTTTACGAAAATCGAATCAAAACTTAAAAAGATATTAAGAAAAGTTTTCTTCATTCTATTAAATCGTATCATACGTAATCTATATAATAAAAGCCTAAGTCATATGACTGAGGAAAGCAAATACGTGCTGACCATTTCTTTTTTCATATGCCAATCGGTCATTTTTATTCCAAATTATTTTTCCGAATAAAATTGCATAAAAGTTACATTTTTAGAAAGATTGTTTGTTTCAAAAAAATTGTTTGTTTGAATTACATTAAAAAATGTATAGATTTTGAGATAATTTCAGTTAAAATTAGGTTAACAGCCCAATATTTATCCCAATATCCATTAACGTAAATAAACAAAATAAGAGATTCGTTCAACGTGAATCATAGAAATATTAAACCATGGAGGTAATCATTCACAAAGCAAGATTTCCATCGTGAATTTTGCAGCGCTATCTGATGTCGAAAAAAAATTCGCATCTGTAAGCGTGTCATCCGTAATAAAAGGCATGCTCATTTCGCTCAAAACAGGTGATATAATTCATTTCACTGAAATGATAAGAATGATTTCTTTACATTGTAAAACTAGTTACAGTAAGAGCGCATCTTATTAGTCACGTTTAACATACAATTTTCAACTTGTTTTATATAAGAATATTTTCACTTTCAGAACCGGTTCCAAAATTGAAAATGACTGCTTATAAAAAACTGCAACAAAAATTGAAAAAGTAAAACTAACAATGTTAGAAATCAACCTAAAATATCCTATACAAAAAAAAAAAAAATATATTAAAAATTTTAAAATGCCAGTGAGAAATTTGAAAATAACCTTCCCATATACTTAACATTAGCTTAAGCGCTTCTTTCATCGACTAGTGGGCCCCACTAGTGGCTGAGAGGTTGCTCAGCTGCTCTCAAAGCTAGTAGACGGGACGTGCTGGGTTCAAACCCCTGCCGCGCTCGTCGACCTAACCGTCCGGAGTTTTCCGTGGTTTTCTTCAAACCTTGCCTTAAATACGGGTTAGGATCCCTTGGAAAGACCCACCCCCCCCACACACACACACACACGATGAGCACTCCCCCTAGGGCCTTTATCCCTCGAGTCCCTATAATTGGCCGTCATAAATCAACCAACCAACCATCGACTAGTGTATTCAAATAAAGCTTTTAGGTTACACGAATCTCTCCAAAAGTTTATTATTATTTTCTATCTTTAATGCTTGATAATTCATCTCTGAATCATCTCAGAAATATTAATTATATTTCTAACGTTTAAATCTAGAAATGAGTAATCTCCACGTCAGCTCTGCACTTCTAATTTTGGCCTCGTTTTATTTAAAAACTGAAGCTTTCAAACCGCAGTTTCATTTCTTTCAAGCAATTCTAAATATTTTCATTAGACTAAACTATTTTGGAATTGTAACGCAAAATAAAATTACACGCAAAGAAATTCAAAGACTGTTTATTTTCGGAAGAAACATTTTATTATATCAGGGGTTTTTTACCTTTCTGAAACCGCAGTTGTCTGGCTATTTAGAACGAAACTTAAATATTCTATCTAAAATAATTAGACTTTTAATTTTGTGTCAAAGGAATTAATAATTTGTTATAAAGTGTATACAAAATAACATTAAATATTTTTAACTTCTTAAAACAATATAATACAAAATGATCATATTCTATACTTTTTGTTTATATTTTTTCTGGTGTAACTTGTTAGAACATTTTAAATTCTTCCTTCATCTCTTACTAATTATAATTCCAATATTTTTCATTAGCATTTTTGTTATATAAATCTCGCTAATTACAGTTGTCGAAAATACAACAGGTTTATTTCCATTGGAAAATAGAAAGATCCCTCAAAATATCTTTTTTAAGCAGAGCATATTAATTATGCATAATTGTATTTAATTTTTAAAAAATACGTCATCGAATCAGAAAAAATATACTCCGAGATGTTATTTTATTTTATTTTATTTTGTCATAAAAAAAAAAATGAAAACTTATAATCAGCTATATTATTACTAGATCATTTGAAAAATTTTGGTAGTATAATAACTTAGAATTTAATTTATATTTAATATTACCGATAGATAATAAATAACACTTATGTTTGATGGTTAGAAATTTCTTTTATGGAATAATAAATCATAAAATTGTGCATTTATATATATGTATTTTGCATTTGCGACATCAATGGTACATAATACGAGAGTTTCATTATATTGCAATTCTCTCATTGAATAACCTATTGTAGAGGACTCGGAAATTCTGAGCGGTATTACACTCTTGGGTCATAAACAAATCATTTTCCTAGAGTAATTACAAATTACAGTCTGTACAAAATTGATGCGTTTTAGGTAAGTAATCAGTTTACAAATATAGATCGGTTTACATAGAGTACCGTTGATAAATTTAACATGAAAATTATATTCAAGAGACAAAAGGCTTAAATATTTAGAACAGAACTTATGTTGAACAAACTAGTAGCATAACTAGCACATAGATTAAACAGCATAGGGAATTGATTTTTGGAAGCCATTATATCATAAATATTTTAACAGAATTTTATGAATAAATCAGAAGCTTAAGTATCATATTTCGGACGCCATATCTAAAAGTTATGAACACAACTGACAGAGTATATAAATTTTCATACAATTAACGATGAATGGAACATAAATATTTAAATTAAAGAAAGACGACAATTAAAGAGTACTGTAATTGAAACTGACGAGAAAACAGGCTGTTAAGAATTATTTATAGTAGTATACTGAGTTTTCTAGTGATGGGTTCAACGATTATTTTGATTATTCGAATGAATCATTCGGGCATGTGCAGAAGCATATCTGTCAAACTTCAAAAAAATTTTATTCAATTACTACCAGAAATTTAAAAAAAAAAAAAGAAAAAAAAGAAGTTTCTACAGAAACCATTCTGGTGACCATATCAAGTGCACCATGCAAAAGCTAGGATATAGACATTTTGTTTTGTTCCAATTGCCATAAGTAATTTGTTTTTAAAAAAATTAAACTCTGAAAGGATTTCACATTTTTTTTTCTAAATAAAAACTTAAATTGTAATGTCAGTTTTGTAAACGACTTCATTTTTGATGAAAAAAATCCTGATTCAAATCCACTTTTGAATAACAAAAATAATTATTGAGTATCACGTTTATTTATTTTACACCAAAATTATTTAATTTAGCAGAACAGCACTTTTAATTGAAGAAAATCCCAATTTGTGAAATATGGAACAATGGTGGCCATATCATGTACACATTTTCCTGATATGGCCACTTGGTAAACTTTTGCAATTCCGTTTTTTTGGTCTAGTAAAATCTTTTTCTTAAGGAATGTAATATTTTTTATGAAAGTCCATTAACATGAAAACGTTAAAAAAATTAAACGGTTTTGATTTTTTTCAAAATGACAGCAGAGAAAATTTTTAAACTTTAGCATTCCATATCAGGGACACCCGCCTTAATTATTAACAGTCAGTTGTCTCGTCATTTTAAATTAAAGTACTCTTTAATTGTACTTTTTAAACAGAATTGCCGAGTTAAATATTTAAATAATTATGTTTCATTCATAGATAGTTGTATGAAATTATATGTTCTTTGTCAGTTATATTCATAACTTATACATTATGGCGTGATAAATAACATACATAAGATTCTGCTTTATTCATAAATTTCTGTAAAAATATTTATGATATTATGTCTTCCAAAAGCCATTTCCTTATGTATTTTAATCTCTATGCTTATTATGCTTCTAGTTTGTTCAACATAAGTCCTGTATAAAATATTTAAGATTTTGTCTTCTGAATGTGATTTTCATATTAAATATATCAACAGTACTCTTTGTAAACCGAGCTATATTTGTAAACCGATTACTTACATAAAACTCATCACTTTTGTAGAGATTCTAGTTTGTAAGTTTTCTAGGAAAATGACTTATTTATGACCCAAGCTGAATACCGTTCTAAATTTCCGAGTCTTCTACAGTAGCTTAATTCGATTACATTAATTCAAAATAATAAAACTCTCAGTAGATCTTATTTGATGACAGTTACTTTATATGCCGTTAATGTCGCAAATGTAACATACACATACAGGGCGTCCCAAAAAAATGTATACGCAATTTGAATGATTATAACTTTAGTTTTTATTCATATATAATTAATATTTAAATTGGAAAATACTACATAACTTCTCCTCCTACCGCTGATGTTCAAAATTATTACCGTTCTGCTCAATACACTGCTTATAACGATGGACTGTACTTACATAAAACTCATCACTTTTGTAGAGATTCTAATTTGTAAGTTTTCTAGGAAAAGGGCTTATTTATGACCCACGTTGAATACCGTTCTGAATTTCCGAGACTTCTACAATAACTTAATTCAATGAGATAATTTCAAAATAACAAAACTCTCAGTAGAACTTAATTGATGACAGTTGCTTTATATGCCGTTAATATCGCAAATGTAACATACAGATACAGGGTGTCCCCAAAAATGTATACTCAGTTTGAATGATTATAACTTTAGTTTTTATTCATATATAATTAATATTTAAATTGCAAAATACTACATAACTTTTCCTCCTACCGCTGATGTTCAAAATTATTACCGTTTTGGTCAATACACTGCTTATAACGGTGGGCTGTTAATTCACAAACTTCAACAAACATTTCATTTGGTGTTGTGGCGCATTCTTGCTCAATTGCGGTTCCAGAACGTTGTCTATGAGCATCCTTTCGTTTGAAACTTACCTTTTATCCGATTAAGTCTTGTAGGTGGATCTGCCTGAAACTCCCTGCAATATTGTCTTTGTACTTCTGCTACATTTTCATACTTCCAATAGCATTTTAAAATAATTTTTCTTTTTTTAAAAAGTTAATCTTGATCCACCCTCTATTTCTAATTAATTACATCCTGAAAATAAAGTAAAATCAAAAAGTTATGACCCGTTAAACAGTGAATGAATACATTTTTTGAGGACACTCTGTATATAAATGCATAATTTTATGATTTATAATTCCATTAAAAAAAAAAAAAAAAAAAAAAATTCTAAACGTCAACCAGAGAATGACATTTAATGTCATTTACTACCTACCGGTATAAATTAAATAGAAATGACGAATCTTATTTTTGTGTTTTTTTAGGAGAAAGCTGCGGCAAAAAAATAAGATGTGTTGGCACACCTGCCTTAATTTTATGTAGGGTAGTGGGGGTGCCTATTAGATATGTGTTCGGGCTCCTTTTACAGAGGCCGAGCTCGTTCGAGAATGACGATGTGAAATTCGATCCCGCCCGAGCGTGAGAAAATTTTGTGTCATCAGAGCCCGATGCCGATGCCGAAACTACGCAGTAGTAAATTGTTAGTAACATTTTCAATTGTTTCAAGATTAAATTTCTCATTTAAAAATGTCTTCTTACGTAGAAATAATTACTAATCGTAAATACTTCCTCTTTCGTGATTTTTATGTCTCCGAAAATTTGTTTAAAATAGCAAATTTACAATTTATACACCAAACCACTGACAGAAATCTGTAAAAGGTACAATTCTTATTCTTTTAAAGTATCATTGTATAATAATGCACAATAATGACATAAGTTCTGTTGTTTTCTAAAAAGGACTTCAAACTGAAAGAGAGGATAGACAAAGGATATGTCATGACTTCTTTACAATGTGGTCTGTTTTTTGAGTGCCAGTATTTGTGAAGAAATTTTTTCGTGCTAAGTTTTTGCAACAATTCCAATAAAAATTACATTCCGGTTAGGTGTCTACAAAATCTGTAGGAAAAATATAAAACGATTTTTTTTAGAAAAAAAACATGTTCTAAGAACGAACCGAGTGGGAGATCTGCTATATAATACTAACAATGAACACGGCAATCTTTCAGAATCATGTTCAATATTTATCCTTATATAATTCCCCTCCATCAATAATAATTCAATTCCTTTACAAACTGATTTTTAACGGATTGTAAAAACTTTAAGAAATTTAGACTACATTCTTGTTTTTAAAATAGTAAGTTTTTTTCCTTTTTAAATTTATGGAAAAAAAAATTAAGTTAAAATTTTGTTACGAAATGATTTTTTCCAACTGGGTGAAAAATGCCCAAACCGGGACTCGGACCCAGAACCTTTTGACTTAAATTTCAAATGCTCTACCGATGCTTTACCTTGGCCGACAACCGGAGGACATATTTCGGTCAGATAACCTTATTGACAATAGTATCTGGCCTTATTGATAACTCAACGGAATATACCGCAGGTAACATAATTCCATTAAACAATGTGTACGTAGATAGTAGGTGCCCCTGTTATGGTAATGTTTCTGATATGGCCATCTCCCTACCCTATTATACGTTAGCTAACCGAAATATTTGCTAGATGGCATCAGCATATAGTGAAGGAGCCTCCTAGTGAATCGTGTTATCACTCACCATCCATCTAAGTTGTGGAATTTGATGCATATTTCCTATATTATGTTTTTGGTGTAATCTCTTCTTGTTTTTATCTGCTAAGTCTTCTTATTTTACGCACGTTTCTAAAATATCTTTTTTATGAATACCATTATACTCTGTTCAGTTTTTAATGCTGTATCAATTGGTGCTGTTGTTGATGTTTTATATTTTACAGTTGTTCAAAATCAAATGATTTTCGTAAAAGCTGACCTTCACCTGATATGGTCATCCAGGTGGCCATATCAAGTGCACCATGGAAGCCAAGGATAAAGACATTTTTATTTGTTTCAATTGCGATAGGTAATTTGTTTTAACAAATTTGTTAAACTCTAAAAGGATTTCACATTTTTTTTTCTAAATAAAAACTTAAATTGTAATATTAATTTTGTTAACAACTTCATTTTTGATGAAAAATCCAATTTTGAATAACAAAAAGAATTATTGAGTATCATGTTTATTTACTTTTTACACCAAAATTATATAATTTATCAAAACAGCATTTTTAAATTGCAGAAAATGACGATTTGTGAAACGTGGAACAATGGTGGTCATATTGTGTACATACAGGGTGTTTCACAAAGGACCCCTAACTTTAAAAATCAATAACCCGGAAACGGTGATAGATAGAAACATGAAACCAGTGGTATGTTTATTAAAAAAATCATAAGAATCTTATACGTAAATATCAAAATTTAGTTAAAAATAGCACCGATAGATGGCGCTGAGATCGTTAAGAATCCTTCTAAGGAGAGTTCAGAAGCATAGAAAGACTAGCCGTCGAAGATTTCGCCATTGAAATCTTACCGCTATTTTCGTATAGTGAAAATAATTCGCATCGGTCACGTTGCCTGTCTATTGATTTTTTTTTAAAAGCTCACGAATTGTTTTCCCATCTGGGCTTTTTGCGACTTGAAATCGCGTTTGAAAACTTCTGCTTGTGGCAGTAGGACTCTGATTTAATCGGTTGTACTTCAGCACAATAAACACACGTTCCTCCACGGTATACACCACTTTCGGAATTATTTTCACTATACGCAAATAGCGGCCAGATTTCAATGACTAAATCTTCGACGACTAGGCTTTCTATGCTTCTGAACTCTCTTTAGAAGTATTCTTAATGATCTCAGTGCCATCTATCGGTGCTATTTTTAACTAAATTTTGAGATTTACGTATAAGATTCTTACGATTATTTTTAATAAACATTCCACTGGTTTCATGTTTCTATATATCACCGTTTCCGGGTTATTGATTTTTAAAGTTAGGGGTCCTTTGTGAAACACCCAGTATGTTCTTGATATATCTACTTCGTAGACTTTTAGAATTATGTTTGTTTGTTTTTTTTACTAGTAAAATGGGGCCATGGGGAATGCAATGTTTCTTATGAAACACCATTACCCTTAGAACGTTTAAAAAAGTAAAACGGTTTGGAATTCTTCAAAATGACGCAGGGAAATTTATTACGTAAAGATATACGAAAATATTGATATCAATATCTGTTGACGCTGCGTTAAAGTTATTATCTTATTGGACTGTATCGAGGAAATATAATGCAATGATGAGAAGAATGCGAAAAGTCTATAAAGTACTAAAATGTTTATACACATATATATATAAATAGTACATGAAGTTTAAATCTAAACTTCTGACAACATAGTCAGTTGAGAACAATATTCGACAGAATTTGTGGACAATACCGCTTGAAGAATATACATACTATTATATTATTCTTGACCTTAATCAGATACAACTTATTCTTACTACTATTAATGACCCCATGGCCATTTTAGCTAATGAAATAGTTCAATTATGCGGATTCCATGGCGAATTTATCGTACTAACACTACAACACTACGGCAGAGACTGACTGTTGCCAAGCGGCAAAAACAAAGTTATGATAGAATGTGCTGCAGTCGCGCGCGTCTGGCAAGGTCAAGGGAAACCGTCACAATATTTTTGTATGATATCTTTACCAATCAGTATCACTGAGGAAAACAAATAGTGTAATTTTTTTTATCCCGAGCCCAAAGACTTGTATAAAAATTGATCTAATATACTTGTCTAACATCGTCAAAGACACTGTTAGTTAGCTTGATCCATTGTAAAATTAAGCAGTGATGATATGTATCGTTATTTTTATTATTTAATATTAATGTTTAATTCTACATGTTTTTTCTGGTGTAAATTTTAAACATTTTCCCTAAAAATGAATACAGAAGTTTCGGGCAGGTTGCCACTTGGTGGGTTGCAACAAACTTAAATTCTTTCCTCTTATAAGCTGTTTAGCTCAAAAAATTCGCCAGTACATATATTTGGATAACGTGGAGCTATAGATAAGATTAATATTTCCATTAATTGGTTAGTTTGACATTTGTCTTCAACGCTCGTTATGTTATGTAATAATTTTAATGTTTACTGTTGATTGTTTTCTAGCTAAATGACTATTTCTTTTACATCGTTTTAAATTTTATTTTATATTATTAATAGTGCTCTATTAAATTACATTTCATATGGTGAAAATAGTTTTCTATAACGCTCTAAAAAAAAAGTAGTTTGTTTTAGTACGGGATTAGTTCTCGCAGTACGTTTTGGCGGTTCTATCATATGACAAAAAATAACAATCGTAGAAACCGCCTAATAGTTATATTGTAATTCAGTTCAGGAACTTTAAATACTCAATCCTAATAAAGTTTCTTCATTTTCATTAAACTAAAATTATGTTTAAAATAGAAGAAAAAATAATTATCAACCTTTGGCAGAAGTTGTCAAATGTCAAAGTTTTCATTCTTTTAAAAT
This sequence comes from Maratus michaelseni, assembly GCA_963931845.1. NCBI lineage: Eukaryota > Metazoa > Arthropoda > Arachnida > Araneae > Salticidae > Maratus > Maratus michaelseni. Next base: position 108,328,292 of record OZ007598.1, on the reverse strand, counting down.
ATCATTATAAAACTATCGCAGAAAGTTCTGTTTTCCAGTAATTCTGAAAATAACTTGCAATAGAAAATGAAGATCGACGGCTACTCAATCTTACTAACACTGAACATGCAAAAGTTTCAGAATCAGATAGAATATTTCTTCTCATATCTCATCAATTACAATTCAGTTTCCTATGAAACTGGTTTTTAAAGGATTTAAAACACTTTAAAATACTACCTAGACTGCATTCGTTCTCCTCCAATATCATCATCTGGCAAGTTTTTTTTTCCCTTTTTACTTTCTTCTGTATATGCTAGAAGAAAGCATTGTAATCGAAATTTCTTTCGACTTCAGATTTTCATCGAATTTACACATTTTAGGACTAGAAATTCCGAAAAACATGTTTTTACAAAATGTCTGTTTGTCCGTGTGTCCGTGTGTGTGTCCTCATTGTATCATCAAAGAGTGTATGAAGTTTTGCACAGAATTAAACCATTTTTAACACTTTCCAACCTAGTTGAAAAGTGTTTATGACTTCGGTTTGTCTGGCCGTCGGCCGTCTGTCCGTGCTCTAACTCCCGTAAATATGCTCGGATTGCCCTGCAATTTTTATATGTTATTGTCGTTATCTATAGCATGTTCCCTATTTTAACTGAAGTGTGTAGCACTTATAGTTTTTTTACAGGGACACTCAAAAGAATTCCATTACATTACGGTCTATGGGGAAAAATCATTTGCGGTTTATTTTAATGATGTTACGCAATTTCAAACACATTGTAATTGATATATATCACTAAGGTGCATTACAAGAAGCTTAATACGGAATAGTGTGTGCATAGTACTTATACTTACTTTACAGGGACAGTCAAAAGAATTCCGTTACATTACGTCTATGGAGAAAAATCGTTTTCGGTTTAATTAAGTAATGTTTCACTATTTTAAACGCATTGAAATTTATATATATCACTAAGGTGCATTACAAGAGGCTTACTACAGAATAGTGTGTGTATAGCAGCCATCGTTCATTTACAGGGACACACAAAAGAATTATCTACTGTCTGTTAACAATAATTCCTGGAAGTGCGTTTTAAGTTGCTGAACGCGATTTTAAATTTAACTCACTTTTTGTCTATTACTTGGTGAGTATAAATTCTGTAGATTATATACAGGGCAGCACAAAAGTTCGCGAACACATTTCCGTTTATTGACAGCAACTCCAGAAGGAGAATTTTAAACTGTGCTACACGTTAACTAACTAAAATAAAATTTAGCATCCTATGTAGTATATATACAAATCTATAGATCATATACAGAGATGAATAAAAATATTCGGATATTTTTCCGAATATTGTATATGTTTGAAATATATGTTGGAAATTCCTGAAATTACATTTTTAAATATGTTATGCGTTTTCCAAATTGTTTACTTAGATGTTTTCTTTCAGCTTATTAAACTGCAATGATTTGTAAAATTATTTTGGAAGCGTTGGAAAGTGTTACATAATCTATGCTTGACGTATGATTTCTCGTTCTTGTTTTTCTATGTTTTCGGTTATGGGCAGCAGGTGCTTCCTGAGTTTGGGGATATTCTGCTTGCAGGTGACGCTGTGATAGCTACTTAAAGATTTCAGATTCAAAAAGATGTACAAAAAATTTTGAAATCCCAAAAGTTTTCTTCTTTAAATATTCTGCCTTGATCCAGGAATTCCAGACCAATTTTTGTTTTGCCTCTATATTAAAAGATGTCTGAGATAATGTAGTGGGAAATTTTAGGGTGGCTGATATTTTGAAACAAGACAGCAGGATTCCTGCATAAACGAGTTTAATTTATGAGTTTTAGTGAACGGGGTTTCTGGCAAATTTTCTTTTATTATTGTACCCATCGTTCCAACACTATATATTCATATTCGCCAGCTTCGATTTCTCGCCAAGTTTCGCGATATTTGGAGAAATAGCGCCAAATTCGACGAAAAAATAGGTTTTCATGAATGAAGCCAACTTAGCTATAACTGACTAATATGGCGACATTCTTATTCAAATTCAATATTGAGAACTGGGAATGAATCTTCTGTAATCGAGTTCCATTCATTTAAGCTTCGTGCTTTCCAGTAAAATGAGCGATAAAACACCTAAGGAATGGGGAGGCTATCTTTTCCTACCGGTAAAGACCAGATGGACTTTTCGCAGTTGTGATGTACATTGGCTGCTAGTGCAACGAAGGGTGCTTCGCATCCAGATAACCCGACGAGTTGCAAGCAGCTGACGTGCAACAGAATGACGAAAAATATTGATTTTATTGGCGATGTGATGGCGAAATTTTAAGTATTAACATGTATGAGATAGAAGAAAGTTTTGAGATTGGCACATCCGACTAGTTACTATTTGTGAATAAATAAAATTTTCACTTCGAACTCGAGCCGAACGAGTGGTTTAAATATCGTCTCATCTCTAGTTCCTATGTGTTATTAAGTATTTTCAAATTAAATCATTTTCTCGCAAATACTAAAACAGTAGTGTATGAATATATGTTCGAAAAACTACAAAATATTAAATGGAATAAAATCGATTATTTAAACTAGCATAAGCATTTTATTTTTGTTAACTTTTACAGGTTTGATAAGATACAAAATAGGTTTTACTTAGAAGTGATGGAATTTTCCCTTTCTCCTTAAATGAAGGATATGAAATACAGTAATTCCTTAACATACGTGAGGGTTACGTTCGAGGATAACCTCGCGAAAGTCAAATCCGCGAATATTTAGTCTATCTCTCTACACAAAAAAAGGAGTTACGTTCTATAAATTTTTAATTAGAGTGCCATAGCATTTCAAAGAAAAAAAGGATATATGTATTAACAATACGTTATGCATAACATATACGTAGAAGGTGAATGTGCATATATATTCATAAATATGAAATTTATTGAAGATAATTCAAATTAACTTACTGGAGAAATAATTATAGCTAAACAAGTATAGGATTTTGTACAAAGTAAATTCGACTGTCTCTATTCGCAATGAAATGATAATGTATTAGTGAGTCAGTGTGCAATAGAGCATTAAAATACGATATTTAAATATAGCTAAATGCTTCAGAAATACTTTTATTTTCTATCTAAGTACAGCTTCATCTTCATTCCTACGAAAACCTGCACATTTTAAATTAATAGATTGAAGATGTCGTTACCTTACCTTGTCTAATGTCAGGCGCGACCAACGAAATTCGATTACAACTAAAACCCCGGAAGTGGTGCTATGTCAGTACCTGCCCCCGTCTGGGACCCATCTTTAGCCCAATCCGAAAATGGAACCGGTCGCCACGGCGTCCTCGGCCAGGCTCCTGGTCATCCTCCCGCGCCACGCAGAGGCCGGGTTGAGTCGTCATTCAGTTTAACGTAGTCTTTATATGAATGCTGGGAGAACGTTCTTATTATCTCACAGGATTACCAAATGATCCGTTTTTTTTTAAAATACCACTTTTTGCAAACCAAAATCTTCGTTTATTGCAAATTTTATAGAAAGCCACCCCGAAGATTATTTCTATAGCGACTTTTGTAGAAACCTACCAAGACTATTATTAAAATTTAAAAAAATTCTTATATTCAGCATTTTTTATTGAAAAATATATATATTTTTTTTAATGTCAATGAATTTTTGTTATTTTCATTAAGTTAAATTTTTAAGAAGTTTGTGAAGTTTTTTAGAAAAGTAACATTTTGAAATATTTTTTTTCTTACCTATTTCTGGGTATTTGTTAGCTAAACAGAAAAATCTGAGAGAAAACAAAATCAGGAAAATTAGGTGAAAAGCTTGTATTATGATATCTGTAAGCTTGATTTGTCAAATCAACAGACTTGTTTCTAACTTAACAGATCAAGCTTGCAAGTTTAATGCAAGTCAAGTTCAAGGGTTCACGTTTACACTTGGTCCATTCGATTTAAGTTTGGCATAGGAAACGTAATGCATATTTGCTATTTCAAGTTTAATGCAGACTAGACATCCAAGCATAAGTCAAGTTTTCCGTGTCAAGTTTGAAAGAAGTTGACCAAGTGTAAACTTGAACGCTTGATATTGACTTTACACGCTTCGCCACTGACGGTATTTACTCCTAAATTTGTACCCTGCTAAATATCTTATATAAGAGAAATTTATTTTTGAGTACGGTAGAATTTCCTTCCGTCTCAGGCGAGTCTCGATCCTGAGACCTTGTGGTTACCAGCTCAGAGCTTGACCGACTGCGCTATCAAGACTTACGAATGAGTGCTTTTAAATGGAACTAATGTCTGAAATAAGTCGGCTGCTTGTTGATATTTTTTCTTCCATATAAAATTGAAATTAATTAATTTAATTTAATTAATGAATTAATATTTGAAAACATTGTATTAACATCAAGTGTCATCCACTACAAATTTAAAAAAATGTATTTGAACTTGAGTGGATGAATGAAAAGTATATTATTAACGATTGAAAATGTAAACAAGATATATAAATATATATAGGGAGAGTGTGAATTAATAGCAGGGATTGAAAAAAACTGACCATTTGCGGACCCTACACAAGACGGTAAAAATGGCAAAAGATTTCTGTGAGATTAAAAAAATAATAATAATAAATACTAAATATTGGCTTTCAAATTTGGAATAAAATTGTCAAATCTTCAACAATGATGTAGAATATAATGAATGTTTTGCCAAGGTCCTTCTCTAATATCATTTTGCTTCTTCTAACCCCACCTTCTTTCAGTATTTTTCAATTTTATTTAAATAATCTGTGCAAAATTTGATGTGCATCACTTTTCTGATTCGTATTAAGTAAAATTCGTTCATAATGAGAAATCAGTCATACGGATAGTGGTTGCGATGCATTCATACATTTAGTAATATTTCTCATTAGTCAAAAAATAAGTAAGTAGATCTAATTAAATTCCTTAAACCATTTTAGTAATTAAATGTTTATTTGGTCACATTATTCTAAATATTTATGACGAACATCGCATTATCAAAAGGTACTTGCATTTCTTATTAAAATTATTAAAGTTATAAGAAATACGATAATAGTGAAGTTCACATTTAATAAATAACTTTCACGCTCTCTTCATCTTTATTATTTGCGTTTTCCACTATATTTTTTACATCTAAGCTTTAGTTTTGTAATTGTTTGAGAAATTTTAGGCGTAACCTACCAGTAGAGATGTTACGTGTGGGTAACCTATGTGGATCTTCATTCTATTTCTCTTCACTCTTCCCCTTTCAGAAAACACTTTTAACTCTTGTGCATGGAAAATTCTTGCTATTTGCGAGCATTATAATTTCCGCTGGATTCTCATTGGATTGCTCAACAACAGCAGTTGTGATATCCTTCATTTTCGCTCTTATACTGCTTGATCAAAAAAGCATTTCCTGTCTTTGAGAACCAAAGAACTTCTACCCAGAGCACTCAATCTATTAGTAGAACTATAAGCAATGCTTGCCTACTGTACTGGCGAAGAGCTTTACAAGCGTTTTTGCTGTTCCAATTAAAGAACTTTAATTACAATGCACCTTTCTTCAACGCAGAAAAATTATGTTCGTCGAATAAGTTCCGTACGCTATTTTTTCTGATAGGAGACCCTCTCATGAGGATGTTACGCAAATTGTGCCAGTTGCAGTTCTAAGCGCCATCTTTCGGCAACCGTTTAAACTATTTTTATTGCATCAATCATTTCACCGTGGTCTAATATTGTCCTTCAAATATGGAGTTTGTGCGTCCATCAGTTGTTTCTACAGAGTGTTCCAAATATGAACAATTTCATTTGAATCTCCCGGTACTATGTAAATGAAACAATTTTCATGCATTTATCTCATATAAGTTTTAAATGTGATTATAGTTAAGCAGTTTTAATGCCATTAACAAAAACCAAAAATTTTTTTGTCAATAACAGAATGTCAGATTTATGTGCAATAGTACAAGAAAGCAATGAGAAGGATAAAATACCAATATTGAATCCGTAGCAAATACGTTTAAAATTTCACACTCAGTGAGCTTTTTAAAATGATAAGATTAGAAAGTACTGCTAAATCTTAATCGGATTAACAATTTGCAAACAACATCATATTTTTGAAGAATCTACATCCTGCTGTGTTAGAACATAAAACTTTGCAAAAAATGTAACTCACTGCAACTAATGCAACTACTGCAGTTTTAAAAAACTTTACCTACATATTTGGAACGCACTAATTTTAAGAGGCCCTAGTCATTTCGTCTGTGATACCTGATCCTGACTCTGCTGAAAAACGATTATCACTAAAATTTCCATATTCTTACCTAATCTTTTTACAATACCTTTACCATAAGAACATGACATGTATTTTTTTAATTACTTAATTCCATTATTTTATGCAAAGTATAACGAGTGAAATAGAAAAAATATATATTTACAAAAATGGGAAGACCTCAGATCAAAGAAATTATGATTGACTGATAATTTTTACTTACAATAAACTGCGGTTGTTCAGACCCACAACAAATAATAATAATAATAATAATAATAATAATAATAATAATAATAATAATAATAATAATCAGTCTTGGTGCTTCTGTGTTCAGAGTATCGATGCAGTAATTCAATAATACCGGTGAGTAACGTCAACTCGCAACGTCGCAACACTGATCAGAACTGATTTAAAACTTTTTCTATGTGTGATTATAATAAACCCCTTACGGTCCAAGTAACCACAAATTTCGGCATATAATTAGAATCATAGTCTAAACATCATTAGAGAACCAATATAGCATTCCGGTAAAAAATATTAGGAACGTTCTGTTAATGAAAATTTTTACGGCAAATGAAGATACGGATTATATTCTCAAAGAAATTCAAGTTAAATTTTTGGGTGGCATATAAACTTTATATGTCCATTTATTTACAGATATGGAAATTAATCTTACAATTATCTTCTAAATATTATATTTTGCGTACGCTAAATCCATAATTTATTATCTCTACGTCATAACTTATAACATGTTATCTATGATACAATAACTTTTTCTTGTACAAAATCTTCTAAATTTTGCTCAGAGTGCAGGTTATTCAAAAAATATTGTCGGGGTTTTCTTACCTCCTATCTTTTGATTTAAGAACATGGAGAAAAATATTATTACATATTCGTAAAGCACAACTTAAAAAGTTTTTCTATTAACACAAAGTTGCTTATGCGTAAAGTTGCAACGCAAAACATTATTAATCGAGAAACGATTGTAATCAAATAACAATTTAAGAATTCATTGTTGTACAAAATTATTATCTTCTAAATTTTGCTCAAAGTGCAGGGTATACAAAAAATTATTGTCGGGGATTTCTTACCTCATATCTTTTGTTTTAAGAACATTAAGAAAACTATTATATTCGTACAACTAAAAAAGTTTTTTTAATAACATATACAAAGTTAAATATGCGTAAAGTTGCAACTCAAAACATTATTAATTGAGAAACGATTTTAATCAAATAATAATTAATATTAAAATTTTATCACATTTATTAAAAAGTTATAAGCACAAAGTTAATGTGATTTGTAGAACTAGCGGAGGATATGCGGTGGTACATGCCGTATACCTTCGGTAACTCCGCATACCCTCCAGAGCTATTAGTGTATACTCTCTCATGTTTGTCCATAGCGTATATACCGTACGGTATTTTTAAGACTATACCACTGACTACAGTGCGGACATTGCTTTAGCTTGTGCACTCGCCATTTTGAATGCTCACGTCTTAGCCTTCAGCTAATGCGACGCCGCGTGGATTGCCGCATAAATTGGAGAATACTTAACTTTGTTTGTGTTGTTAAAAAATAAATAAAAATAAATAAATAAATAAAACGTTTAAAGTTCTACATTGCGGATATGTAATAATATTTTTGTCATGTTCTTAAATCAAAAGTTATGAGGTGAGGAAATACCGACAATAATTTATGGACACCCTGTATATTTCTCAATTTTCATGAAAACACGTTCCATTTTAGTTGAAGTAAAATATTATCTTCTAAATTTCAATCCAGTACATTTTTCACTATTGATTAAAGTCTTTAAGTCTTAGAGTACAGTTTTCCAACTAAGCATTCCTTTTTCGTTTATTATAAAAGTATTGATAGCATATTCAGATCCTTTATATATCCACATATCTTTAAGCAATTACTTTCAAGTGTATTCTTCATTATGGATTAAAGTCTGTAACGTTAGAGCATAATTTTCCAGCTAAGCATTCACTCTTTGTTTATTATAAAAGGTTTGATAACATATTCAGCTTCCATACACGTCCTCATATCTTTATGCAGTAACTTCAGCAATGCTGACAACCAAGCTTCTGAACTGCCGATTATAAATTACTTAAGCTTTTATAAGGTATATTTTACAAGCAAGTTCCTTTGATGACATCTTTAAACATATGGGATTGTGGAATAAAGCTTCTGGATTCATTATAGACGTGATTCATATTGCTCGAAAAGATATTGTTATTTAACAGTCATAAGAATTAATGCTAATCCTGGAAACTGTGTGATTAATATGCAAAAGAAATAGGGTCTGAAATATACGAAAATTTAGAATAATAATACCGAGGATAAAATCGCGAAAGTTATCTGACTGTTTAAAGCAGTATTGCAAAATTTACATTAAATATTGATAGTGTAATAAAGTAGAGATATAAGACGTGTTCGGATTAAAAGGTTTTGTTCCTCAAAAGTTTTTTGTAACTACAGTCGAGCCCGTTTATAGCGAGTCCGCATTTAACGAGATTCCGCATTTAACGAGATTCCGCATTTAGCGAGGAAAATGGAGTCTTTTGATTTGTATAATGTTAATAATGTATTGAAATATACTCTTGTAGCGAGCTAATTTTTGTACTTTGCTCGGATTTAACGAGGGAAATATTTATGCAAGCATGAAATAAGTACAGAAATAATAATTTAAAAAAAGATAAACATACTGTTTTTCTAGAATTTCCCGTCTTGTTGTAAAGAAAAAATAAGCATTCTTTAAAGTTATCCAACAACAGGTGCAATCATCAGAGACAGGCATAGATTCTTGGATGGGAGGTGGTGTTAACTGAATACCAGTCCTATTGTCCTTTTCCTGGAAGGGTACGGGAGAGAATGAAAGAATCCTAACTCACAAAGAATGGAATTCGAAATCCCTTGGTGCTTTACAGTGGTTAAAGATATCGGACGCAGGGGAGGTGGGGGGGGGGGTGGTTAGAGACGTTGTCAAGTGCCGTCGTACATGACGACTCCTCCCTTCAATGGCTTGACCCACTCGAAATCAGGTGCAATTACCGGTTTCACAACTACTTGTAAGAAACAATTATTTTCGGCTTGTGCCTTTTCTTGAGAGCGTGTTTTTTATTCTGCTGCTTAAAATGTCGAAAAGAAAAGTTCTATCCGTAAGAGAAAAAGTGGAAATTATAAAACTCTTGGATAAAGGTGAAAAAATGTTACAATATGTAAGCAGTATGGGCTTTCTTCTTCAACTGTGTCAACTCTTTTAAAAAACAAGGTGAAAGCATATGAAGCGAATGTGACCGATTCCAAACGGTTGAAGAAATGTGAAAAAGAGGACTTGGATGAAGCGCTGTTAAAATGGTTTGTCCAGCAACGGAATTCTTGTTTACCGATAACTGGGCCCATCATTAAAGTTTAAAGGTGAAAAATGTGTGGGCGGTAAGTTGCTAAAAAATCGCTTAACTGTGTTAATGTGTTGCAACATGTCAGGCAAAGACAAGAAAAACTTTTTATCGTCGGTAGATCTGCAAATCCAAGATGCTTTAAAGGGGTAAAAAGTCTCCCAGTGACTTGCAAATCGAACAAAAAGGCATGGATGACTTCTGAATTATTTTTATCTTATTTGCACGAGTGGGATAAGGTGCTTCAAAAACAGAAAAGAAAGATTGCACTCACCATTGATAATTGTTCTGCTCACCCGCCAGTCAACAATTTAAAAAACATAAAACTTGTTTTCTTACCGCCTAACACAACCTCAGTGTTACAGCCTCTCGATCAAGGAGTTATTCGGAGCTTCAAATGCTATTATAGAAAGCAATTGATTCCCATTATGTTAGAGAGAAATGAAAAAGATCAGGATCTTAAAATTTCTGTTCTTGACGCTATACACCTGATGACAGATGTTTGGGGAAGTGTGACTCAATCTTGTATCCAAAATTGTTACAGGAAAGCTGGATGGATTGACAGAAATGAAGGTGACTTCGAAGATGAAGATGACTTGCCACTCTCAGTCTGGTTGCAGCAAAATAACATTGAGAAGTTTAACGATGTTTTAAACATCGATGGCTACAATAACGTTGATGACGGTGTCTTAACGTCGGGCTTACTCTCCACTGAGGATATCGTCGTGAAAGTGGTAAAACCCCAAGAGCAGGAAGATGCAAGTGATAGTGACTCGGAAGAAGAAACTGTCCTTAAAACGCCGACACGTGATTGTGCTGAAGAATCATTACAAAATCTAGAACAGTTTTTTGAAGCAATGAAAAATACTGATGATGCAACATTTAATGCATTAAGTGTTTTAAGACGAAAATTGAAAGAAACATAATTTTGTAAACTCAAACAATCAACTTTGGAGGAATATTTTTCCAATTCTCAATAAAGATTACCGAGCAGTAACTCACGTAAGTTGTTTTTTATGTATATACTATTAGTTATTAACTAGGATTCGGATTTAGCGAGCGACCGGATTTAACGAGCATTTTTCTGTGTCCCGAGCTCCTCGTTAAATACGGGTCCTATTTTTTTTTATCTCTTTCTCACTTACTCAATTTTTTCTTTGAAAATATCGGATTAAAAAAAATAAGTTTTTAGAAATATTATTTTAACCAAATCGTATGATTAAAAAAGTCAGCTAAAAGTAATATTTAAAAAAAAAGAAAGAAAAAAGAAAGTAAAAAAGAAAGAAAGGAAAGGGAAAAGGATAAGGAAATAAAATAAATAAAATAAATGTCAGTGAATTGCTAAAAAAAGATTAAAATACAATTCCGAGCACTTTCCATGCAAAACGCATCTTTTAACAAAATTTATTTTCGGTTCAACATGAAATGAAAATCTGTCATGAATGAGTCATGATCCATAGTTGCCAACCTCCCGATTTTTTGAATACCACTAAAATCATACAAAAATTTTCGCTATATTAAATAGCAGAAATTGCACGATTACAGAAAACAAATATTTTTTCATAAAAATACTGGTATGAAAAAAATCGGGAGGTCGGCAACTATGGCACGAGTTTGATCATGTCTGAGAATCCGTCATGTCATTGTTTATGTTGACAGATTTCAGTTTAGCGCAAAAATCCGTTCCCCTTGTTATGGCTAATCTTATGATTAATTTGCTTGTTTTATCTTTTTTCTTTTGAATCTGTTCTGAGCGATCAGTTGCTAAATGTGTTAATTAAATTATGTCATTTTAAAAATATTATGCTTGAAAATTAATTTAAAAAATCACTAAGTTGAGCTACACTTTTCAAACAATTTTCATTCGAAAGTACATTGTTTTTCTCGTTTTCATGATGTAAAAATTGAAATTATGCGATATTTAGAAGTCGTGTAGGTGCAATAAAAGCAAAAGCGGGAGCATAGGTTGTTGCCACGTACAGAAATTATGCTGATTTAAAATGTTGAACTGCTAATGTTAAATTCAATTTTATTATTAATTGCAAAAGAATCTGCAATGTAGGTAGTTTCTCAAGCATTAGTTGGGGAGACGAAATGAAGTTTTGAATTCGCAAATTTGTAGGTTCTAAAATCATAGATCACTTAATTTTTTTGTAAATTACACATTTTATTAGAAAACTAATTTTCTAATTTATATATTACAAAATTTATATTAAATTTAAGCTGAATAATTAATTAATACATAATAATTAATTAATCATACATTTTATTTCTGTTGTCAACATCTCGTTTGCTATGAATTTATGAAAGGCACAACAACGAATGAGGTATCATTAGAAAGGTTTTTGAAGCTGCCTCAGACATAGTACACACCATTAAAACATGTTTTTGATTAAACATTCTGCATTGTTTTCGTAAATGAAATGAAAGGTTTTCCTGAAATTAGTGTTGCCACAAAAATAAAATACCGCATTATATGATGCTTAACAATGATTATAAAAAAAAAAAAAAGATAAAGTGTGACCTGCACGGGATTATTTTATATTTTTGATAAAAAAGCAAAATTTAAATTGAAATGTTTAGAGGAAAAAAGACACCATCGATCGATCGAAGCAATGGTATTTCACTTATAGAATAACAGGTATGGTTTGTTATGTTAGATTAAATTTTATTTTAAATGCATTCAATTAGTTTTTATCTGTTTCATGTTTTTCAAGAAGCGGAGGACGTCATCTTCTAATGCAGTTAATATACGATTGTTAATTTGTTTCTCGCGCGTGCCTTTTGCTATCTCCAATCAGTATTTACTGTAACTGTGATGGCATAAATGAGACGATATTCCGGTTTGACTAATGTTGTTTTCATCTTTATTTTTTTTCATTAGAAATTTAAACCTGCTTCTATAAACTATTGGATATTGCTCTAAAAAATATTGGACTGCAGTGCGAAAGCGTCGCCCGGGTCCACTGGTATATAATAATTAATTTATATTAGTTAATATACCTTCTTGGAGATAGATGGTTTGACGTATAGTCCGTATACACTCAAACAACTCTTGTACGAATAAAGCTAGAATTCTGGAACGTCTATCTTCAGTAAAGCGACTGTTCAAAATTGACACTGACAATTGATTGCCCCCAACTATAAGACAGACCCTGCTGTTACCAAAATTTGAAAGTTCAGATATTATATACCATATCTCAAACGTTATGAGAGATATCTAAAAAAATCAAATTTAAAAAAAAAGTAGAGAGTCCTCGATTTAGTATGAAATGAAATTTTACATATAAAAATAACTTTATTAGAAGCCGCAAGATGTGAATATTTCGATAACCAATCACAGACTTAAATAGGTAACTAATCACTTGTAGAAGTGTGAAAATATAAGGCTGTTGTACATTTATTAATAAAACTAACAGAAATAAGTAATGTACAATTTCTTTTTAATAAGAAAATGAAATTAATTATGCGGCAGATAATGTACACATTCAGAAAACATTTCCGGGACACAGTGTCAATTTCGTTCAAAATAAACTGAACAATTTGATAAAAAGAAAATATATATAAATATATTTTGCTATGCGATTTCTTTCTTTTTTTTCTTTTTGCAAAAGCTTTGAAAAACTTATACCGGAAAAAAACTGTTAAATTAAATAATAATAAGTTTTTACAAGGCTATTGCACTTTTCAGTTGTTGTTTCTAATCAAGTAGTCTACACCTTTTAGGTGAGAGAGACCGAAAAAAAACCAGAAGCCTGGTGTACATTTATTAATCAAACTAACACAGATAAGTGATGTACAGTTTCTCTTAATAAGAAAATGAAGTTAATTATACGGCAGATGATGTACATATTCAGCATACATAACTTAATATATGCAATCACACTCATATAATAGCGAGCAATCGTTTTATTATAAGTAGAAGCATCCTGTATCTATCAGTAACAGTTTTTAATGAGAAAATACAGAAAACATTTAAGGAACACGGAATCAATTTCGTTCAAGAAAAACTGAACAATTTGATTTAAAAAAAACGTATAAATATATTTTGCTAACTTACACCGGAAAAAATATAAGAAACATTGAATTAATTAATAATAATTTATAAAATTGCTAGCATCTTCTGCAAGTTATGTTTCCAATCAAGTTGTCTACACCTTTCAGGTATTTAGAGAGACCGTAAAATTAAAACAGAATGCTCACTTTTCATAAGATTAAGGCACTGACGTACGTGTATGTCTAGGACTAAGGTTATTCCTGATTGATTCTCAAATTTCTCTTATAGTTAAACATTTGTAAAATTAAAAAAAATACTTGCATGGATGCTAAAATGCCCTGCCTTGGATTTTTCACTGAAATGACACGATGATAGGATATGATGTGCAAGATTGATAGGATGCAATATGTATGTGCAAGATTGATAGGATGCAATATGTATGTGCAAGATTGATAGGATGCAATATGTAACTTAATGAATTGAAGAATCAGTTTCTAAAACTTATTACTTGCATTAATCAGAATATACCTTCCGAATTATTTTGAAATATTTACATTGACACATTGTAAAAGAACGCTACTGTTGAAATCAGAAATGACATTCAAAATATACTATTTGGATGGTCGCCTATAAAACAACCGATGAATGCGACTTCCAAATACGTTTTTGCTATAAAAAAATCCCAAATAGTACATAATTACCTATTAAAAGTTAACTTGAATTAAAAATGAAATTAATTAGAAGCACCAGTTATTATAAATATGTACATAAATTTAAAATAATTTCATTTAAAATAAATAGATATACTAATTGTTACTAATGTCTTCTACCCTTTTCCCTTTTTTCTGCCTCTTGAAAAATTTTTCTCTAGGCTCCAATTTGTCACTGGAGTATTTTATATGTCAAGCTCTATTATCATATCTTTCTTCATTTAAAGACTTCACACATGAAAGGGATCGATATATTACTTTATGTATCCATTATGTATCCTTTATACTTCCTAAAAAATAGTTTGAAATCATTTAAATAAAGAAATAATTCTTTCAAACAAACGTTGAAGTCTTCAAGGGAGGAAATATGTGTTTTTCGATTTTATTATTATTTTGAGTGCGTTCTAATAACACATGTTTGATTTTACTCTGTTATCAAAATCCAACATTTAAAGGGAAAAACAAATGATTCTTATGACTGGTTATAACACTCTGTAAATATATAGTGGGGGGGGGGGAGTAAAAACCAATTTTTCACGTATTACATGTTATACCGCATATCATTGGCTTATGATATGAAGTAATCACGCAGAATTAAGTATAATTTTAGTAAGAGTTAAACACCTTACAAGCATTAAACTAAAATAAGATACAGTAAGAAATTTAAACTAAGTGTATAATTATAATGTTACGCTTCAAGCGAAAGTCAATAGGAAATCTAGATAACTAATATTAAGTTGTAAAAGTGAATTCTTATACTTATGTAATAATATCTCTTCTACTTTTATGATAGCGTTGTAAAACCTTCTTTAATTTACTGCGTACATATTCCACCAGCTTTTTGTCATGTCAGGCGAGATTCCATATCATTCTTCTTCTACAGTTTTTTTTAAGTGGTTTAAATGACATAATTTTGTCTCGAGATACCCTATAAATATTCAATGGCGTTATGGTATGGAGACTGTCATAATGGTGTAAATGCTTAAGAGTTCAAAATAATAGCCATTTCTTTATTATTTTCAATAAATATTGACAATTATTATCATATCCTAAGACTCAGTTTCCTGATAAGCCCCCAGCATTGCAAGATTTGGAGTGAGATTAACTCTTAAGATGGTCAAGTAATGGATTTTATATGAGAGGATTAGAATGACAGTGGAGTAAGTCAATATTTAGCAATTTGAGAATTGAAGGGTTTTGTGAAACTTGACGTATTGCCGTTGCATTAAATGGTCCAACTTGTTTTGCCTTCTAACAATTCCCTAAGTGAACTATGACTTATTTGACTGCCGCACTGAATAAAAATTAATATACGTTCAGTAAAAATATGGTTATCCAGATTTTTCAAATTTTTGACTTACTCCACTGTTATTCTAACCTCATTGTCATTATAACCTCACTGTCATTCCTCATATATTGCTGACTCCACGGAAACTATGATTTCAAGCACCTGTTGCTTCCAAATCAAATTCCAGACAATATCTAAATGACACACTTGTCACTGAACATTTCATTATTTAATAGCCATATTTTTAGAAGCTCCTTTTTATCAAAGATTTCAAATTTGCTGCCATGATGGAAGAGAATTCTATTCCATAAAAGTATAAGCCCTTTTTCAGCTTTTCTGGCGTATCTCAACTGATTTATTAGATGATTTATAGTTTCTTATGATGCCTCCTTCCAAATAAGCGATGTTGTGTTATATCCTTATACTCACTACTTTTTCTAATGTTTGTTTAATATCTTGAGAAGTTTTGACTGCACTTGAAGTTGGATTCACTTTAAATTCTTCTACCCTATTTATTTTCATATTACTCAGTTGTTATGATTTTCTTATGCGTTGAAATCTGTAATCTACTTAACACAATTTTAAGTGACCTTCTGTATTGTATTATGATTCCTATTTCAAGTTCATCTATTTCATATAATTGTTATCCTTCAAATTTAGGGCTAGTTTAGTATTTCTATAGATGGCGAAATCCCTAGAGCTAGACAAATCTTGCTCATGGCGAAATCGCTTAACGTTTTCTTGAAAAATCAAAAATAAAACAGAAGATCAAAGCTGAAAAACGATGAGTGGATTAGAATCAAATTATTTTAAACTTTTATGAGAAAAATTATTAATTAATTGAAATTTTAAAGATAATTGCCTACGTTTACAATAATTTGACGAGTAAAAATCGATGTATTCCTGAATAAGTGAACGATGTATTGTTTGATAAGTGCAATAATTGTTGTATTTTACGTTTATTGGATGTTTCTAAGGAGTTAGATTGTTATTGAATAAGTAATGAATCATAAATTATTACTTTATACAAACGATCAATAATATAGTTAGAAAGAAAAATTTAATCTATGAAAAATGGGTGTTTTTAGGTGCGTTCGTAATCATATAAATATGTAGCACCTATAATGGTCGGCTGATCTGTCCGTCTGTCTGTCTGTCCGCATATAACAGCGCAAAAACTACGCAACCGACTGGTTTGAAATTTAATATATATAATCTTTGCAGAAATTTGTCATATTTTATGAAAACCGAATCAAAACTTAAAAAGACATTAATAGAAGTTTTCTTCTTTCTATTAAATACGTAATCTATACGTATTCTTACGTAATCTATAGAATAAAAGCGCAAGTCATGTGACTGAGGAAAACAAATACGGGCTAATCACTTTTTTTTATGCCAGGCGGCCATCTTTGTTCAAAATTATTTTTTCGAATAAGATTGCATAAAAGCTAAATTTTTAGAGAGATCGTTCAAAAAGCTATTTGTTTGAGCAATGAGTTACATTAAAAAATGTATAGATTCTGAGATAATTTCAGTTGAAATTAGCTTGACAGTAAAGTATCTCAATCCATTATAAAGTAAATAAACACAAAAGATTCGTTCATCGTGAGTCATAGAAATATTATACTATGAAGGTATCATGGAGATTCGCAAAGCAAGATATTCATGGTAAATTTTGCAGCGCTCTCTGGTGTCGAAAAAAAATTTGCACCTGCAAACGTGGCATACGTAATATGAGAAAAGGCATGCTCATTTTGTTCATAGCAGACGATATAATTCATTTCACTGAAATAATAACGATGATTTTTATACTTTCTAAAACTAGTTATAGTACGAATTTGTCACGTTTAACGGACAATTTCCAACTTGTTTTATTTTAACGCTCATTGTAGCCATTTAAAGGCCCGATGTTCGCTGGTAAATTAAAATTAATTTTTTACATTTCTATTCTACACAAAACTATTATGTTATTACCATCACAAAACATCCTTCTAGATAAATCATATTAATTAAATGCTAAAAATTGCGTTATTTTCTTTGTAAATACTTTTGTTGATTTGCGTACATTTAAACTGGAGATCGCATTTTTCAGGCAAATTATTGAATTTCAGTACCCCCTCTTTGAAGTCTGCAATCAACATTTAATGATAATTTTAAAAGTATAGGTTCTCTCAATTTTGTGTATTTTAGATATAAGCAACGTAATTTCCACTCAATCCATTGAAATTCGGCACTCTTTTTTAGATATCTGCAACCAACATGAATGACGATGTATTTCCATATTCAGGATGCTAATCGTGAAGTTTTGCTGTATTCTGTGCATTTAAACTGGTGATATAAGCATCGCGTATTTAGAACAAATCATCGAATAGATGCATCTCCACGTAGATGACCGCAACCAAAATTGAATGACCATCTATTCCTATCAAGAGGATTCTAAATTTGATGTTTCGTTGAATTGTGCTCATATAATTGGAGATATATGCGTCACCTAAATCAAACAAATCATTGCTTTGCGTCCCCCCCCCCAACCACCTGTAGGAAGATGTAACCCAAAAACTAATTAGCAGCAGTTCACTTAAGGATTGAACTTCATATGAAATTTCATCCTATTCTACGCAGTAGTTAGTGAGTTAGAGCGCCCACAAAATTTGTGCCACCTACAGACAGACAGACACACAGACTCATAGACATATTCTTAAAACACTCAAATCGTGTTCAGAAGCTTCTAAAACGTATAAATCTGTCAAAAACCGTAAGTCGAATTTTTTTACGAATCCAATACTTTCTTCTTGTACAGATAAAATAAAGTAAAATGATTTAAACCTTGAAAATATTTTTCATTTAAAACTATATCAAACCAGATTTTTTTTTTCGTTAGGATCTCTGGGGTTTTTTTTTTCCAATTGCCTCCACTTCTCTATGCCACTGATGAAACGTTGGACAAGCCTGGAATAAAGTTTAATTTATATGCTCCTAAAATGTTACAATGACAAAAAAATATTATAAACATGCGTTGAAAAATAACTGAGAATCTAATAAAATTAAATAGAAAATGGAATGATTTATTTTTTTAGTAATGTTTACTGAATTGCAAATAGTTCTTTAATAATGTAATTTCTAGTCCTAGTGCAAAATGCGCTATTTGTAAAAAATTCTTCTTATAATTTTTTCAGTTTAATTGATAAATTAATGTTATTGCAAAATGACGTTGCCTATAATTATTCAGTTGTCGGAAGCGTCATGGTGCATAGCTTTTAACATTTACATTTTTTTCTCATCACTATTTTCGAATAATATTCTTCTTAAAACTCAAATTTTGTATGTTATTTTCTCTTTAACGCTTTCCAACACAGCTAAAAAATGTTTATAACTTCCGTTTGTCTGTCCGTCTGTTCATTCTCTAACTTTCCTAACTATAGTCCGATTGCTATGTAATTGTTATGTGGTATATAGTAAAAAATCGTTTGCCGTATATTTTGAAGTTGTGACACTATTTCAAAGATAATGATATTCATTTCTGATGTGCACTAAAACATGTTTTTTTGTAAAATATGGAGCGGAAAACATTTATCATTTATTTACAGGATCCCACAAAAGAATTTGGTTGAAAAACAGTCTACAGGGGGAAATTGTTTGCAGCGTATTTTTATGATGATACCCTATTTCAAACGTACTGAAATTGGTATACATTATTAAGGTGCACACCGCACACCATGTAATTGTTATATAGTATATTTGAAAAAATCGTTTATGGTATATTTTGATGTTGTGAACACTATTTCAAACATAGTGAAAGCGATATTCATTTCTGAAGTGTACTAAAACATGCTTTTTGTAGAATATGGAGTGCGAAGCATTTATCATTTATTTACAGGGTCACACAAAAGAATTCGGTATAATAACAGTCTGCAGGAGGAAATTGATTGCAGCATATTTTTATGATGATACACTATTTCAAACATACTGAAATTGGTATACATTATTAAGGTGCACACCGTGTAATTGTTATATGGTATATTTGAAAAAATCGTTTACACTAAATTTTGATGTTGTGATACTATTTCAAACATAGTGAAAGCGATATTCATTTCTGAGGTTCACTAAAACATGATTTTTGTAGAATATGGAGTACAAGCCCTTATTATTTATTTACAGGGTCACACAAAAGAATTAGGTTGAATAACAGTCTGCGGGAAGAAATTGTTTGGAGTGTATTTTAATGATGATACACTATTTCAAACATACTGAAATGTATGTATATTATTAAGCTGTACTACAAGATTATTATTGAAGAACATGACGCACATAATAATCATCTTTCATTTAAAGGGGAACACTGTAAAAAATTTGCAGCAAAGTATCCGGTCATTTGACCGTTTTTAAAGGATACGGTTACATAACCGTAATTTAACGCTATTCTGACAATAATATTGCCTATATTATGGTCGAAATACTGCTAAATTACGGTTATATAACCGTTTTCTATGCCCGGATACTTTGCTGCAAATTTTTTATCGTGCACACTAAAAATTTCATCTCAGCACTGCGTACGAGCGATAAATGTTAGAAATGCGTTATCATTTGCGGTATGCGTTATTTTCCTGAATTAAATTTTAGTTTAATAGGAGGCTTGTATGAAAACCTGTCGATAATATACATGGCTGTATAAAACTATTTGAGTGCATTGCAGTCTTTTGGTGGAAATTGCTGAATGTCAATTTTCGACTGTCTTAAGCGTTTTGTAACTAAGCTAAATATTAGCACATTATGTACAGTATCTACAGATCTGTAAATCATGTACATGGATGCACAAAAGAATTCTAGTACCTTCACGGCTATGGATGGTATAATTTGAAATCTGGTTTCCAAATGTGTTATGCTTTTCTAAGTGGTTTACTTATATATCTTCTTTCTCTTTAGTAAACATTGAAGTTTTACTACAGTATTCTAGAAGTTTCGGAACGTATTTCATAATCTAAGTTTGACGTCTGATTTTCCTTTCTTGTAAATTATTCATTAAAAGATATTTAATTTTCAAAATTATTATCAACATTGTTTCCTAAGTTAACATATAATAAACGTTAAAAAGATATTTCATACATACATAATTTAATTTCAAAACTCATCGTAGAAAATTATTTATTATGAAAAGATGAAAGTGGGTGTTTTATTTTTTAACTTTACAATTTTGAGTCTATTACAAATGATAAATGGACAAAAAATTATCTGTATGGTATTGTATTTTGGAAAATATATTTCAGAATATGTTTTATTTTGTTTGAGCTATTACGGCCAAGATTTATAAAATATCTTTCGACAATTTCGTGTGAGCAGTTATTTATCAATTATATAACAAACGGTCGTAGATAGATACATTAAAGTACAATATAAATATTTTATTTGGGTCTCTATATGTGTATATTCATTTGTATTTAAGGAACGGAATTCTATCGGAAACAGCTAATGTTGACATAATTTTTTAAGACTTACAATATATTTTTTTATTATTTATATATTTGGTAATAGAATTAGCTAGATTTCGATCGGTTTATTTATTTATTTATTTTATTTATTTATTTATTTATTTTAAATATCAATATAGCTTTAGTAATGTTATTTTTTATCGATTTTTTGTTTGTGAAATCGCGTAACTATTGCATATTTTAGTTTTATTTCTTATCAGAAGAAGAATTTTTTTCAATTCCTACTATTAGTTCACACTCTCCCTATATATATTTATATATCTTGTTCAAATTTTCAATCCTTAATAAAATACTTTTTATTCATCCACTCAAGTTCAAATACATTTTTTAAACTTGTAGTGAATGACACTTGATGTTAATACAGTTTTTTCAAATATTAATTCATTAATTAAATTTAATTAATTAATTTTAGTTTCTGCACCATAAAAAGCGATAAAATAAGTAGAAACGCTTAAGACAGCTGAATATCTAGCCATGGCGTAGTGGTCGGGACCTCCAGTTTAGTATACGGAAGATTGCAGGTTAGATTCTCATCGTCGCAAGGTTTTGTTATTTACACAAAACTCACTCAGAAATGCGAAAAAAAAATAAGCGGAAATATATCTAGGTTATATATAAAGTCGTTCTTGAGAAGTCTATTTTTCTTTTTTGTCCTATAATGTTTATTATAATGTTAAAATAAAATAAATAAATAACACTTGATGTTAATAGTTTTTTCAAATATTAATTCATTAATTAAATTTAATTAATTAATTTTAGTTTTATATGGGAGAGAAAAATGTCTCTTATATAAGATATTTAGCAGGATATAAATTTAGGAATAAATACCATCAATGGCAAAGCATGTGGATCGCTGGAAAAAAAAATTGACCTACGTAGGAATCGACTTAATTTATATATATATATATATATATATATATTATTTGTTAAATTTAACTTCTACCAAAATTGCTCTTTTCATTATAAACAAAAGCTGGCCGCCGAATTCGACATCGTTATATTATAAAAGCATGTGTTAATTTAATATGTGAAATCACTCATTTATAAATATTTTAATATAATTGATGTAACAAATTTCATGGCTATTAAAATGTAATTCAAACGCTATCAAATATGTAACTCTTTGTTTAAGATTCAAACTTTGGCTGGATTGTCCTCTTGTTAATTCGTTAAAAGCTTTTACATGATTGTTGTCAACATTGTTTCCCTTACTTAATATATAATATAAAAGAGTCTTTCGTGCCTAAATAGTTTAATTTCAAAACTTATAGTAGTAATTTAGTCATGAAGAAGACATGAAAGTGTCTATTCTACTAAGGGTTCTTTGTTTTATAATTTGTTTAAAATAATTTCAGTCTACTAAAAATGATAAATGGGCAAAAAAGATTTATCTAGTTACTTACCCATCATACGTAGTATAAGGTAAGTAATTGTAATCGTTTTGAAAATCGAAACAAATTTTTAACGGATTTACACGTTTCAGACACTGAAGATTCCGAAAAACATATTTTTAGAAAAAAAAATTGCCATCCGTCTGTCTGTGTGCCTGTAAACGCTCTATCTCCCGAACAAATTGAGATAGAGACTTGAAATTTGGTATGTACTTAGTACGTAATAATGGGAAGAAGTTTATTGAATTTCAGTAACCTCGATTATCCGGAACTAATTTTTTCGAACTCTTGAAATAGTCATTCTAATAAAAGGTATATAAAAATTTTCGAAATTGTTTTTTAAGGAATGAATAAAAAAGACAATAAAAAAACATAAATTTTGCATTAAGAATGAAGTCGATCGGATAATGAGTTACCGAGATATTTGTAATCACATTTCCCACACTCTTCGATTTTTCATGACACTGTATTTCATTCAAATTTCATTTCAAAGATATATTTTAATTAGTAAAGAGACGCGTAATCCAACGCAGTAAACTGTTAGTTAATAGTATTATCATTTATAGAGTTATAAGGATGTTTCTCTTACGCAATTCAGTAATAGAGCATTTAAAGTTTAAGACGTCATCAAGACAAAATTTAATTCGAATTGCAATGCATTTTATAAATAGTTTAAACATGTTTTATTTTCATATTTTATATTATGCATATCCCTGATGGGTAAGTATTACGGTGGCCCCCAACGACTAGTTTGTACTGTGTATTTGATAAACATTATATTTCAGAATATTTTTTGTTTTCTTTCACATATTACAGTCAAAACTTACAAAAGATCTTTCAAAACTTTGTAAGCGGATATTGAGAAATTTTTATATATGTTACAAAGCCAAAACAGATCCGTGAGTAACACAGACGTCAAATTGACGGTAGCAACAAACTAACCAATCTATTTCGTATTTTTCGCAAAATTTTTAGCGTGTAAACCTGTAAACATTGCACAGTTTCAAATTTTACACCCATGAACAGGGCGGGGGAAATTTACTTTCAAATGCAATTTGTCTGAAAAATGTGCCAATTTGCTGATTTTTATGGTTTTTGAAAAAAAGTTATCTCTATCGCGTGCAGCCCGATTACGGAAGATTAACCCGTTTGCACTTAATACGATATTAATAGTTCAGCATTTGTTTCCGGCTAATATTCGATAAATTAAAACTTAATTAATAAATAAACAAATAAAATTAAATTAATAAAACACAAATTTGACAGATATGTAATCTATAACTACGCGCTTAAACACTGAAATAAGCAGTGACAAAAAGGCTACTGTAAGTAGCAAAATCGTTGTGATATCTTCAACTACTGATATCTGGCATGCGGCTAATACAAGAGTGTCTCTTTAGAAAGAATTACAAAATTTTATTTGAACACATATTTGATATATTTTATATAAAAATGCTTGTTGGTGCTGGTCAATCTATAAAAATAATTAAATGTAAGAAATCTATTAGCGATTTCAATCAAAATGGTTTCCACCTATTTTTGTATACCGTGTTGTTCTAATTGTTCTGTAGATTGAGAAGCCCGGGTTAGATCTCCTGGTTTATATTAATACGAAATCTGTCATTTATAAGTATTTTTAAACGATTCACAACAAAGGAGGTTATACAATTCGTTTGTGCATTTTTTTAAATATACGTCCATACATAACTTTTGAACGGATGCCCCGATTTGGATAAATCTCTTTTTTTTTTAAGATCTTGTTCTACTGTTGGTACTCCCATTATAAATTTCCCGGGTATCGAAAAATTATACATTTTTCTGTTTGTCTGGGTAAGTTCAGAGACAGAAATGCGGGTTACTTGTATAATTGACGAATGATGTCATATGAGTTTCTCAGGGTAAAGATGGGTTAAAACAACTGTGAACGATATATGGGTAACGTTCTGGGCATGTTTACAAACAAACACTTGCATCAACCAATATACCAATCACTACATTTTTATAATAGCAGGAATCGTCCTGGCGATGTTGGCCAATTATATCATATACCTTTTAATTGTAGACCAATCAAATGGTCAGAACTCAAGTGTACAGTAGGAGTCTAAATGACGACAGTTAACAGTTGCAGTTAACTACAAAATGAAGAAACAAATCAGGTTTTCCAAGCACTTGATCACTTTACCCAACAAGGTAAGGTAATGTGGGTTACCAGAAGTCTGGGTAATTCCCGGCTCTGAACGAGTAACTCGCAAAACGTCACGTGATATTGGTCTGTGAACGGTTCGGGTTATTCAAGTGTTACACTATGTAACTCAGGTTACGGTCCGTGAACGCGCTCTGTGTTTTTTTTCCCTTGTTGTTGTTGTTTGTTTGTTTGTTTGTTGTTTTTTTGTTGTTGTTTTTTGACTTACCACACGGTAAAAGAGTGAAATATTTAGGGATCTGGAAAATTTTTACGAAAATATACCATAACCTCTTCTAAGTTATCTACCGTTTTGAAAAGCGTTCCTTTATCTTCAGGGATTTTGCAACTAGCGAAACTTTAGAAAAATATGATATAACCATTCTCGGATTAGCCACGATTCGGAAAATGTATTCCGTATAGAGACTTCAGAATCCAATGGATTTCCTAGATTTAAAGAAACATTTCTGAACCGAAAGTTTCTTTTGCTGCCCGTTTCTGAAAAAAGAAGAAGAAAAAAAAGAAAGGAAAGGGGAAAAAACGAAACGTTCCCTAGCAGTTTTTAAAGTGTAATCAGTTTCCTCTACACGACAATATTGTTTTTTTTTTTGTTTTTGTTTTTTTCGGATGCTATTGATTATTAACTGAACATTTTCAGCTGGATTAAAAAGTGTATACACGCAACAGCAACAAAGTAATCTAATTTTAATGTTAATGTAATTCGGAAAATTTAGCATGTTTCTCAATTGAACATGTTTATTGAACATGAAATTGTTTACTGTACAATTGATAACATCCAAAAAATTAATACCTCGTGTTGAGAAAACTGATTAATGCACTGTAAAACTACTCGGAAAGGTTTCGTTTTTTCTTTCTTTGTTTTTGTTACGGGCAGGAAAATAAACTTTTTTTTTTCAGAAATGCTACTTTAAATATCAGAAATCTATTAGTTAAACGAAATTCGTTACGAAAATATAATTGTTACATTATATTGTCGTAAAGTTTTGTTAGATCCAGAAACTGTTCTCTTTTTGACACTTCCAAAATAGTTGTATAATTGGGAGTTGGTGCCATGTGGCTTTCTCAGAGTAAAGATGGGTTAAAACGACTGTGAACGATTTTGGGTAAAGTTCTGGGGTTGTTTGCAAACAAACACTTGCATCAACCAATATACCAACCACTACATTTTTATCATAGCAGGAATCGTCCTGGCGATGTTGGCCAATTATATCATATACCTGTTAAACGTAGACCAATCAAATGGCCAGAACCCAAGTGTACAGTAGGAGTAATAACGCCAGTTAACAGTTGCAGTTAGCTACAAAATGAAGAAACAAACCAGATTTTCCAAGCACTTGATCACTTTACCCAACAAGGTCAGGTAATGTGGTAATGTAGGTAATGTAGGTTACCAGAAAAGTCTGGATAATTTCCGGCTCTGAACGCTATGTAGTGACCCGCAAAAAGTCACTTGATATTGGTCTGTGAACGGTTCGGGTTACTCATGTGTTACACTATGTAACTTAGGTTACGCAGTATTCATGAAATCGGTTTGTCTATCTGCCGTCTGACGTCTGTTCGTGCTCTAGCTCTCGTAAATAGAGTCGGATTGTCATGCAATTGATATATGATAGTGACAGGCTTCTCAGGTCTTGAAAATGAAGTGTGTGGCATTTATAGTTCAATTACAGGGATACTCAAAATAATTCCGTTACTTTACAGTTTATGGGGAAAATCCTTTGCGGTGCATTTTAATTATGTTAGACTATCTGAAGCATATTGAAATTGATATATATCACTGAGGCACACTAGAAAATATTTAGTATAGAATAGGGTGTGCATAGCATTCATCGTACATTTACAGGGACACTCAAAAGAATATCGCTACGTTACGGCTTATGGAAAAAAATCGTTTGCAATGTACTGTAATGCAAATTGGTCACTAAATTTACACTATTTCAAACATATTGAAATTGATATACAGGGTGGTTATAATATAAGTATCTTTATTTAGAGCTGTCTGTAGCTTGAAGGAATAACCGGAATCAAACCAAAATCGGTACACTTACTATTCGAGAAGGGGGAAGAAGAATGGAACAATAAAAAAATTAATTGCAATAATTAATTGACACATTTTTGAAACATTAATTAACAAATAATTTGAAGTGTAATAAAAAAACAAATAAGAGATCTGTTAACTACTCATTTTTTGTTTTTAAAATTCATGATTAAACAAGTAATATATTTTTTTTTAATCAATGCCTACTTTTTAATAATAAATATATAAAATAAACCCGTGCAGCATTAATGTCCCACGTTATCTTTATTGAACATTATTTTATAATCATCGTTGTGGTATTTTATTTCTGTGGCATCACTCTTTTGAGATAAATCTTTCATTTCATTTATAAAAACAATGGGGGGGGGGGATTTTTTTAAAACTAAAATTAATTAATTAAATTTAATTAATGAATTAATATTTGAAAAAACTGCATTAACATAAAGTGTCATCCACTACAAGTATAAAAAATGTATTTGAACTTGAGTGGATGAATAGATAATATTTTATTAACGGTTGAAAATTTGAACAAGATATATATAGAGAGAGAGTGTGAGCTAATAGTAGGAATTTAAAAAATTACGCTTTTCGAAATATTAATATGTATAAGATAAAAGAAAGATTTGAGATTGGCACATCCGACTAGTTTTTCAATGTGTTCCGAACGGCAGGTACATTAGAGCAAGGATCTTCAATTTTTTTGCTTTCGCAACTTCCTTGTGCAACCGATGTATGAACGTGCCTTTCTCTGTCGACTGTGAATTACATTAAAATGTAAGCATGAAATTCAAACTTGATATTATATTATGTGTTGCACTTGGTATATATAAGTCCATTTCATTAAACAAAATAAAGTAATCGAACCTTTACTCTCCCTATCTTGAATATCATTAAATGCACTCTCTAAGTAAGAATTAAAATTTAATTATAAGAATATTAAATCTGAAATTTGCGCAACCGATGTATGAACGTGCCTTTCTCTGTCGACTGTGGATTACATTAATATGTATGCATGAAATTCAAACTTGATATTATCTTATATTATGTGTTGCACTTAGTATATATAAGTCCATTTCATTAAACAAAATAAAGTAATCGAACCTTTACTCTCCCTATCTTGAATATCATTAAATGCACTCTCTAAGTAAGAATTAAAATTTAATTATAAGAATTTTAAATCTGAAATTTGCGCAACCGATGTATGAACGTGCCTTTCTCTGTCGACTGTGGATTACATTAATATGTATGCATGAAATTCAAACTTGGTATTATCTTATATTATGTGTTGCACTTGGTATACATAAGTCCATTGCATTAAAAAAAATCCCTGACGGCTCGGCCTACAGGCACAGGTAGATTTCGAAGACGCAGACCGTGGGGCACCTGTTTGTCGGGAATTGCGGAAGAAATGACCTTTTTGCGATGATGCTGCAGTTGGAACCGCCTACTTCGAAACCAAACTTGTTTGCAGGCGCAGCCAGCAAGGATTTTTTTTTTTTTTTTTTTGCTATAAGAGTTGGTTCTATAAAAAACATGTCAATATAAAAGTTTTAGATAATATTAAGAGGATTTATAATAAATTTAAGCGAATTTGAAATCTTAGGAATTGACGAAGTTATGAATTTTTTTCTTCTAACCCCCCCCCCCCCCTTAAGGCAATTTTTAATTATATCAAAAATCTGTCATACATAAGTTTTTGTCCCTGTTCCTAGAAGTAATAATAACTTTAAACGGATTCGATACGTATCATAATTAAGAAATTATGGGTTTTTTTTCTGTTTTCACAAAAAGCCCCCCCCCCCCCTTGGTTCGATTTTGTCCATTAACGAACTTGACCGAGATTTTATGCCCTTGATTTTATGTATCGAAAAGATGCGGGAGTTGGAACCGCCTACTTCGAAAAATAACTTGTTTGCAGGCGGAGCCGGCAGGGATTTTTTTTGTTTTTATTTTATTTTTTTTTTTTGCTATAACGGTTGGTCCTATAAAAAACTTGTCAATATAAAAGTTTTAGATAATACTAAGAGGATTAATAATAAATTTACGCGGATTTGATATCTTGTGAATTGACGAAGCTATGATTTTTTTTCTTCTAACCCCCCCCCCTTTTTCCCCCGCCCTTGGGGCCATTTTTAATTATATCAAAAATCTGTCATACATAAATTTTCGGCCCTTTTCCTAGAAGTAATAATAACTTTAAACGGATTCGATATGTATAATAATAAAGAAATTATGACGGTTTTTCTGTTTTCACAAAAAAAAAAAACCATTTCCCCCCCCCCCCCCCCCTCGGTTCGATTTTGCACATTAACGAACTTGACCGAGATTTTATGACCCTTGATTTTATGTATCAGTTTGGAAGAGATTTATGCAGAATTTTTCCAGTTATCGTGGTCAGAAAAAAGTGACATAGATACATAGATAGATAGATAGATAGATAGATAAACTTTTGAACTGGGGGTGGTTTTGGATTCTGGGAGTCATGATCGGCGTAGATCTGCAAATTTTTTTCAAAATTTCCAACTTAGGTGAGAATGTAATAGGTAGTATTTCTTACGAAATCTACCTAAAAATTAATTAATCGAACCTTTACTCTCCCTATCTTGAATATCATGAAATACACTCTCTAAGTAAGAATTAAAATTTAATTATAAGAATTTTAAATCTGAAATTAAAAACTGTATTAAAGTTTAACTGAATTCAAAGCAGGCTGGAAAATTTTTGCGCCTCCTCAATGAGACATCGCGCAGTTTGAATTACTACTTCTTTAGAATTATTGTTTATAATTTTATATTATCTTTAATAAAGCTTTTTTTGTTGTTGTTATTTTTAGTATATTCCATTTAAGAAAAAAAGTTTAAGGGGTTATATCTACATGCAAGGTCGAAAAAAATGTGTATTTTTGGAAATTGATTTCAGGAAAATGAAACAAGATATTTGAATTTTTTATTATGTTTATTACACTTTAAAGAAAATAAATTGATTTTTGTAATCGAAAAAAAAAGTTGGGTGTCCCTAGGATATCCGCTCCCCGGAGATGATACGTTCTGGTAGCTGTCCACGGTGATCACCGTGTAACACTGTTAAATGTTATACGAAATTATAAAAAGCATAATGTCTTTACTCCAAATACTTAAAGCCAGAAAGTATTAGATCAGTTTTTAGAAAAATCGATTTTAAATAAAATGGCGTTCATTCACAGGTAACGAATCGATTTTCACAAAACAATTTAAGAGCCTACACTAGTCACGCAAAGAAACGCTCTAGCTAATGTTAAGTCTATGGGAAGGTTCTTGCGCGATTTCTCGCTCGCATTTTAATATTTTTAAATGATTTTTTTGGTATAGGATAGCTGAGGTCAATCTCCAACGTTGTCAGCTTTTACTTTTTCGATTTTTGTTGCAATTTCTTTTGTAAACGGGCATTTTCAATTTTAGAACCGGTTGGAACCGGTTCTGAAAGTGAAAGTTCCCTTATATAAAATAACTAGAACCAAAATCGAAAAAGTAAAACCTAACAACGTTGGAGACTGATCTCAGCTATCCTATGCCAAAAAAAGCATTTTAAAATATTAAAATGCGAGCGAGAAATCGCGTTAGAACTGCCCATAGACTTAACATTAGCTTGAGCGTTTTTTTCGCGTGACTGATGTATGCTCTTAAGCTATGATTGTTTATAAAAAGATTGAAAAAAATAATCAGACCTCGAAAATTTAACAATTACTACAAAATTAGTCAAAATTTGAGAAGATTGTCTGAGATTTGTTTAATCTATCGTACTTATCGACTTTGAAAACATATTTTTGAGATAATCACGTTTAAAGATTCAAGTTATGATTTATGTATGATAGAACAAACTAAATTAAAGCGGAGTAACTTTTTATTTACCCATCATACGTAGTATAGGGTAAGTCTTGTAATCGTTTTGAAAATCGAAATTTTTTTTTTGACGGATTTACACGTTTCAGACACTGGAGATTCCGAAAAACATATTTTTAGAAAAAAAAACTTGCCGTCCGTCTGTGTGTCTGTGTGTCTGTAAACGCTCTATCTCCCGAAAAAATGGAGATAGAGACTTGCAATTTGGTATGTACGTAGTATGTAATAATGGGAAGAAGCCTATTTCATTTCAATAACCTCGATTAACCGGAACAATTTTTTTCGGACTCTCGAAATATTCGTTCTGATGAAAGGTATATAAAAATTTTCGAAATTGTTTATTTTAAGAAATGAATAGAAAAGACAATAAAAAAACATAAATTTTGCATAAAGCATGAAGTCGATCGGATAATGAGTTGCCGAGATATTTGGAATCCTATTTTCCACACTCTTCGATTTTTCATGACCCTGTATTTCATCCAAATTTCTCTTCAAAAATATATTTTAATTGGAAATTTGACGCTTAATCAGATGCAATAAACCGCTAGTTAATAGGATTATTATTTTTGGAGTTATAAGGATGTTTCTTTCAAGCAATTCAGTAATCGAGCCTTTAAAGTTTGTGACGTCATCAAGCCACGATTTTATTTGAAGTGCAATGCACTTTATAAGTAGTTTACACATTTTTATTTTAATATTTTACATTATGCATATCCATGATGAGTAAGTATTACGGTGGCCCCCAACGACTAGTTTAATTTCTATCAGATCGACTAAAAAATGTAACTGAATATTCTTTACTAATTGTACTTTCAAAAAATGCAATACAAAAGGATCTTTTGGAAGTTTGTAGGTTCGCATAACCCCTTAGCAACATCAAATCCTTGATGATAGATAATATACAAAATAAATATTTGTTGATATTTCCCATTTCACAGAAAAGAAATTCAATCTTTGATAGAAGATATTATTTTCCTACCATAAAAAAGTCAGCAAATATAATATTTACTTTTATTTGAAAAGGTTCACTGATTTTATTTGAAATATCTATTGTGAATCATCGTTTATCTTCTAAATTGTAAGCCATTCAAAAGAAGAGTAAAAAGAGAAAAAATATAAGAAATCTTTCCGCACAAATTTGGGAGAACTTATTCCATGTAGATTTATTATATGATATGAGCAGTGCAATATTATAGTTTGAAGGGACTTTTTAAATTGTCAAATATAACAATTATTTTGGAAACATTTATCCAAAAAACTGTTGGTATGATTATATGATTTCTATAATTAAACAAATTTAGTATACAAATTCGGTTTTTAAATTCAGTAATACGGAAATAATGTGACCCCATCTTCAATAAGACGTAATCCCCATGGTAACCTAGAATCATTACCTATCATGGGATATCGTTGCATTAATTACGTATGATGGGATTTAATAGAGTGAAGAAAACTTTTATTAATATCTTTTTAAGTTTTGACTCGATTTTCATAAAATTTGAAATGAAACCATTTGGTTGGGTAGTTTTTGTGCTGTTATATGCGGACAAACGGACGGACCAGACTATAGGTGCTACGTATTTATATAATTACGAACGCACCTAAAAAGGCCTTCAACGTCTACAGTTAGCACCTGAAAATGTAGCTCCATCTCGTGTCACTGTATTCAAATGAAGTACAGAATTTAGAACAGGTTGAAATTCTCTCCTGGATGAAGAACACACAAGGAGATCCTTTGTCAGCCATCGTCCCAGAAAATGTGCGGGTCGTGCGAAACATTTTAATCTGTGATCACTGTACGTACCAAATGATGCAGAATGAACTTAACAGGGTATCCACGTTCTATACATCGTGAAATTATTCATGAAAATCCGCATATGAAAAAATTAGTTTGTCATTGAGTCCCCCTATAATTTTACAGAACACCAAAATACGGAACGTGTCAGAAACAGTAAAGAAATCCCACAATTACTTACTGATGGTGTACATAATTTTGGACATAGCTTTACAAAAAATTAATTTTTTATTTTTATTTTTTAAATCTGCATGTATTACTTTTATTTTTAACCTACAACATTACTTTTTCAAAATAAGAAATACTGACATGAAATGGATTCATAACAAATCTGGAATTCCCCCCCCCTTGAAAATTAAATTGCCCTGTGGGGCGTACGCCCCACATTGAGAACCACTGAGATACCGCTAAGGCAGAAGTTTCCAACAACCTAACCGCAGACCGCAGAACAATCACTATTTCCTAATAGTAATTTCCACCATATTTAATTGCAGAATTTCTCTGTCATAAATAAATTAATATTACTGTACATAAATAGTGGTAGCTCCACGGTCCGCGGTTTAGTTGTTGGGAACCCCTGCTCTACAGAATTTTTTATCTCTTGGAAATAACAGATAAAACTCCTTCAAAATAATGAAAAGAGATGAACAAAGTAAAAAAAAAAAAAAAAAAAAAAGAACAGGTTACGACTCCAGATTTTTTTTTTTCGGTTTGCACATGAAGATTTCAAAAATAAAATGAAAGAAATAATTTTTTTAAAGCAATGTCCAAAATCATGTACACCATCAGTAAGTAATTGTAGAGTTTCTTTACTGATTCTGACACGCCCCGATTTTTGTTGTTCAGTTAAATTATGCGGGGACGCAATGATAAAGTAACTTTTTCATATGCGGTTGTTCATGAATAATTTCATGATGTATAGCTCGCGGATACGCTGTTAAGTTCCTATTCAAGTATTGAAATGATTAAAACTTGCTTGCAGCCAAAATAAAAATTCAATAACGATAATGCAGCACTTTTTCCTAAATGTCATTTAAGGGAAGGTTCCTTATTTGGGTCAAAATTTTCGGTTTTTTACTTACCCATCATACGTAGTATAGGGTAAGTCTTGTAATCGTTTTGAAAATCGATAAAAAAAAAATTGACGGATTTACACGTTTCAGACACTGGACATTCCAAAAAACATATTTTTAGAAAAAAAAAATTGCCGTCGTCTGTGTGTCTGTAAACGCTCTATCTCCCGAACAAATTGAGATAGAGACTTGCAATTTGGTATGTACTTAGTATGTAATAATGGGAAGAAGCCTATTTCATTTCAATAACCTCGATTAACCGGAACTATTTTTTTCGGACTCTCGAAATATTCGTTCTGATAAAAGGTATATAAAAATTTTCGAAATTGTTTATTTTAAGAAATGAATATAAAAGACAATAAAAAAACAAATTTTGCATAAAGCATGAAGTCGATCGGATAATGAGTTGCCGAGATATTTGGAATCCTATTTACCACACTCTTCGATTTTTCATGACCCTGTATTTCATCCAAATTTCACTTCAAAGATATATTTTAATTGAAAATTTGACGCTTAATCAGATGCAATAAACCGCTAGTTAATAGGATTCTTATTTTTGGAGTTATAAAGAGGTTTCTTTCAAGCAATTCAGTAATCGAGCCTTTAAAGTTTGTGACGTCATCAAGCCACGATTTTATTGGAATTGCAATGCATTTTATAAGTAGTTTAGGCATGTTTTATTTTAATATTTTACATTATGAATATCCATGATGGGTAAGTATTACGGTGGCCCCCAACGACTAGTTTAATTTTGCATTTCTTTTCATCCCTCAAGTGTGTAGATTCTTACCCTCAAGTGACGTTCCAATTACTTATAATATTTTTTGCCCATTGAATGTAACGCCGCTCTTTGAACGTAATGCTATATTGTAGAACTTTAAACTGTTTTTCTCAAAACCATGTTTTTCAAACTGGGCGACCATTTTTCTCCAAAACTATTCAACCCATTTCCTTCATTTATCATTAAACAGAATGCCAATCGTTTTTGGTGAAGCTTATACCATCAAAAATTATAGTTTTCATTGATTAAGATTTTTTTTTCAGTTCAGAAAAAGTAAAAAAAAAAAAAAAAAAAAAAAAAAGAGGCGAAAAAAATTAACTTTTTCGTTGAAATGGCCGCCATTTTGTTGAATTTTGAAACTAAATGTTGGTACAAACTCAGAAGCATTTAACGCATTTTAGTAGTTTGGTGACCAAATTTGTTTCAGATGTTTGTGACTGGAGAAAAATGATCGCTGATTGGAAGTTCACGACGGCGGGTACTCCTCATCGCATAAAGCCTATTATTCATTTTTTTACACAAAAAAATTAAATATATAACTGAGATATCAATACTTAATAATGCAAAAATTTCGAAGGTTCTATTTATTTTCTTTGTAACTGAAAAGAAATCGTAAAAATCACGTGCTTTTTAGGACAAAAAAGTAGAACCACTCCTTCAGATTAAGAATCGAGTTCAGTAGAATATTAAGTACAAGTAGTTAAATATTAGCATTGTTTTTAAATCTAATAGTGATCATAAAAAATGGAAACAAGCAAAGAAAAAATTCATAATATAAAATGCAATTCCGAGCAGATTCTGATGTGACGCGACGTATCTTTTAACCAATTCAACCATTTTATCAATTTTAATAGATGAAATATTCCAAAAAGAAAATAATAATGATTGAAAAATTCTTCAAACGCGTTTTCAAAAATTCGGAAAAAAAGAACTTTTTAGATGATGAAATTTTCTTTTCTTACCACTAAAATTTAATAGTAAATTTTGTATTATTTAATCGTCTATATCGGGCAAAAATGTGTATTAAAATTGAATTGAAACAACTACTTAAACTACGATATTAATTTGGTCGAGAATTGCGAAATTTTCAAAAGCACTTTCTGGCAATCTTTATTTGCATTTTAAGAAGGTCATCAGATAAATATATATAAACTATCAATGTATCAAATGAACAAATAATTTGTTTTATATTTACACCATTAAATATATACATTGAGAAGACATTTTTACATGAAAAAAATATATATATGATGTAATAATAATTATACTTAAAATATAAAGATACATAACAAACATATAAGAATGTAATACAAGCAGGGCTTAATTTCCAGCTAAAAAAGTACCGGAGCTCTAATATACTGCAGTAATAACAACCATAGTGTATTCTCCCATCCCCTCTACCGCATATTTATTTTTCAAACATTATTTGCAAACTTTAAAGCAATTTCATCTTTAGCAAAAGAAAATTTTTAATATATTTCGACTACAGTATGGAACCATTTATCCGGAATCCAGTTAACCGGAAAACCAGTTATCCAGAATGATATTTCCAACTGACTGATTTCAGAATCTTTCGCAGAAAAAAGTGCCATGCAGTGCCAGTTTGACATGTGCATTGCTTGATAGATTACCACATGCATTGTACAACTTCACCAATATCTAGTATTTGAAATGAAAGCCTATTTAGTCAGACATCGTGCATTTTGATTCTTATGCAGTATTATTGTTTCCAAGGTATTGCCAGAAATTGCCTTATTTCAAACTCTGATTAATCTTTGATCTTGATAGGATCTGAGCCTTAATCAAAGTAATCTAATAATTTAAAATCAGTAACAGTGTTACAGCTACATTTATTCTACAAATCTCATCAAATGGATGTTGTTTTAATGTCCAACCAGTTATCCAGAAAAACCAGTTATCTGGAATACATCTGGCCCCGACCATTCCGGATAAATGGTTCTATACTGTATATCTATATGCATTTATACATAATAAAATCTATTAAGCAGAGCAAAAACATTCAAATCCAGCGATGAATTTTCAGAAAATCTTACTCGCGAAGGATTTCTTTGTATCAACTAGCAAAACACAACGCGCAACTCTGTTCCGGTGTGCAGTATTTAGATGTTCTGGCTGGCTCCAACTTCCAAATAATATTTAAATATTTACTAAAAATAAGGATAGGGCATGCTTACAAACACTTCCGTCAACCAATTTACTACTATATTTTTGCCTTAGCAATCATTGCAAGAATCATCATGGCCACGTAGATCCATCATACCCTTGGAAAAATATAGTTCCTTCTTCCAAGATCTTATGATTGATCTGTTAAATGTAGATCAATCACATCCCCCCAAATTCTTGTGTGCCACAGACAATAGAACAACCAATATTTATACTAGTAGTGTGATGAACTGTAATTTAGGTTTCGGTTTTCCGGAAGCGCTGGTTCCGGAGCGCGGTATTTATGAGCTCCATGAATTCCGACCAATTTTTAAATATTCACTGAATGCATAGAAGCACCATAGCTAAGCTCCGGCGCAAATTATGCACTTAATACAAGATATATAATATAAATAAATCGATATAAGATTAGAATATTTTTCATTTCTAATTCTGTGATTGTTTGTAAAATCTTTTGCGTGAAATCGTAATTTCTTAAGAATGAGTTATTCCAAGGCCCCCATAACAGTTAAGTACGCAAAAAAGCGTAAACGTTGACAGCTATGCATGTATAGTGATTGCGATAATATGTACTTGCCTACTCTAAAAATTATAAAATCTGATTATAAAAAATATTTATGCATATGGTGTAGCAAAATCTTTAAACGTTAATACGGGTCACTGGAAATTACATTTCCTTACGATCATGATGTTAATGATAATTGTACATTAACAACTATTCTGAACAATAAATATTCGATAAAATTATATTTTCCGAACATCGTATTCGCCTTGAAACTGTATAAAAACATTAAACCATGCAAATCAAAAAAATATATATATATATTTTAATTTGCTAAAAAGTTGCTAAATTAAGTTACATCCAAGTTTTAAATGTTTAAAACCATCGTTAATAGAAACCCAATGTTAACCCCTTGACAGGTATTTTTTTTTACTCAATAAACTAAAGATATGGACGAAATACCACTTTTCCCAAACTAAAATATTTGTCTTGTTTAATCGAAATTTTTTTGTCTTTAAATAAAGCGAATATTGCATTTAAAAAT
This sequence comes from Maratus michaelseni, assembly GCA_963931845.1. NCBI lineage: Eukaryota > Metazoa > Arthropoda > Arachnida > Araneae > Salticidae > Maratus > Maratus michaelseni. The sequence continues at coordinate 108,290,792 of OZ007598.1, read as the reverse complement.
TAGTGGTAGCCAAATGATTTGGATAACAGAACAAGCAAACTCTTCTTGCGCGTACGGTGTACGGGCCAACCAGTTAAGGAGTTAAAATTGACTACCCGAGCGCTTTCGACTCTTATTACAGTCATCATCAGGGGGGAAGGAGACCTTTAAGGTGTCGTTGTTCTTGAATTGCCGTTGGTTTTACAATTGGCGACGAGTCTATTTATTAGAAGGAGGGGTGGTGTTCAGTGGTTACGTTGCAATTACATATACCTGTTTTAGTATAATATAAATTAAATATTTCTGGTGAATTTGGAACGTAACTACTGAGCAACCTCCCTATCTCCCATTCTAATGAATAGACTCATCGTCAACTGTAAAATCAACGGTAGTTCAAGAACGATGATGTCTTAAAGATCTCCTCCTTCCCTTATAATTACTGTAATAACACTCGAAAGCGCTCGAGTAGACAATTTTAAAATCATGTTCGTATCTACGATGATTTTAAGCTTTAAAAACGTATATACAACTACGTTTTAGAACCTTTTTACTAAATTAAAATAATTTACTTCAATTTTGTATGGCTTAACGTTTTTAATAAATATTCGCTTTATCCCATAAAAATTATTTTTCCCATCTGTTATTGATTGCGTTTTCTAAGCTTGTTCAGTGGTCATGTTCCAATTACGTACCCCGCAATTGGAATAACATATTAAATATTTCTGGAAATTTTGGAACGTAACTACTGAGCAACCACTCCCCCCCCTACCTCTCATTCTAATAAATATACTCATCTCCAACTATAAAGCCAACGGTAATTCACGAACAATGATATCTTAAAGATCTCCTCCTGCTTTGATGATGACTGAAATAACAGTCGAAAGCGCTCGAGTAGTTAATTCAGGGATGAGATTTCTCCACTTTTTTGCATACCAGTATAATCTTACCGAAAATGTTCTTTTATTTAATTGGAACTTTCTAAGATTTAAGAGAACAACGTTTTCTCTAAGATTATACTTGTATGCAAAAAAGCGGAGAAATCTCATCCCTGAGTTAATTTTAAAATCATGTTCGTATCTACGGTGGTTTTAAGCTTTTAAAACCTATAAATAACTACTTTTTAGCACCTTTTTACTAAATGAAAATCATTTATTTTGATTTAGTATGGTTTAATGTTTTAAATAAATATTCGCTTCACCCCATAAATATTCTTCTACCCATCTGTTATTAATTGCGTTTTCTAAGCGCAATCTCATTACTATTGTATTTTAACCAAAATAATGAGCAATTTAGTCCAGAAAATCACTGATCTTCAAAGCACTAATCCTTCACAAATTGAAGTCAGTTGAGTGAAAAGATTATCGTTATTAACATAAACTTACGCACTTAAATTTATGTCAACAATGGCATAAAAGGAACACAATGTCTATTTTATCGGATGTTCAGCGCCATTGTTTGTAAATGTTTAGCTGGATGAACAAATGAAGTTTTCGTCCTTACTGCATAATGTTTTCAATTTACAGAACTCAAATGAAACACAATTAGGCATTTGTGTTATATCTCGGTGAATCGGTAATGTTGTAATCAGTTTGTTTTATAAAAATAATAATAAAATGGAATTTAAAGAATATTTTCAGCAATGTATAAAGGCAGATGTTTCTTAACCCTTTCCGGCACAGTGGTCCCACTCCGGGAACACCTAATTTTAATTCCAAACTTGCATTCGGCACCAATAATATTTTAATAAAATTTTTCTTCTACAATGAAAGCTTAAAAGAAGGAGTTCTTATTTTCCAAAAAAGTCGTTTGTAAATTCCGGTGTTAGTCAGTAATTTCGCATTTTACGAACAGAATTTGTCTGCCGGAAAATGTTAAACTAGGAAAATTTTATGTAACCACAAACGAAAATATACGATAAACTCTTCCGAGTTAACCGTGATTTCGAAAAGCGTTCTTTATTTTTAGAAAATCCAAACACCAATATATTTTTGAAATTTAATAAAGTTTCTTTTGCGGTCACAGATTTTCGGAAACGTTTCCGAGTAGTTTTTATAATGTAGTAATCAGTTTTCACAGCCTGGATATAGGTTTTTCGGATGCTATCAATTCTCAATTAGTACATATTTTAATGCTCAGCAAACATGTTTTACAGACAAACCTGGCATATTAACAGCATAACAATTAACATTAAATTTAACATTATTTTGTTGCTTTTGCATGTATAAAATAAATTGCGCAACTGAAAATGTTTATTGTATATTTTTTTTTTCATACAATGTGCTAAAAAGTACTAAAAAGTGCTAAAAAGTAGTTATTTATAGGTTTTAAAAGCTTAAAACCATCGTAGATGCGAACACGATTTTAAAATTCACTACCCGGGCGCTTTCGATTGTTATTACAGTCATCATCAGGGGAGGAGGAGATCTTTAAGATATCATTGTTCGTGAATTACCGTTGGTTTTATAGTTGGAGATGAGTCTATTTATTAGAATGGCAGGTAGGGGGGTTGCTCAGTAGTTATTCGTTCCAAAATCACCAGAAATATTTAATTTGTTATAGCAAATGCGGGATACGTAATTGGAACATAACCGCTGAACAAGCTTAGAAAACGCAATCAATAACAGATGGGTAAAATAATATTTATGGGGTAAAGCGAATATTTATTAAAAACGTTAAACCATACAAAATCAAATAAATGATTTTAATTTAGTAAAAAGGTGCTTAAAAGTAGTTATATTATATTTTAAAAGCTTAAAACCATCGTACATACGAACATGATTTTGAGTGACATTATACACTACCGACAGGCGACAGCTCTTTCTAGGTTTTTACTTTAATAGTCCTAGCTGCCGTATTGACTTTGGAAATGCAAGAATTATTATTACTTGTGATCATAGCATGGATGGGTTTCAGAAAGAAGCAATCGAAATCTTATTACGTGAAAGCGATGTGTGCAATGACAATATTTCTTGTTTTATTCCTAAGCTTTGGTTGAACATTTTGAAATAAACCCACATCGCGGAATTTTTATACAATTTATGTATTTATACCTTCTGTGAAAGTACAACTACTTATTTTTAAACTGTAATTTCATGTTATTATTTCGGAAGAACGTTTAGTACTTCTGTTACTCGGATTTTTTCTAGTAGGTGGCGCCACTACACGGCCTGTGATTTGACCTTGCTCATGTCTTAAGCATGAGTTGCTATGTGAATAATTTGTCAAGATGGAAGCTTTTTGTTTATAAGTGTAATTGTTACTTAATATCTTATTCTGATGATGGTCATAGAAGTTGACCGAAACGTCAATTTGATGTAATTTTATAGTATAATTTTACATAAATATTTATACACCATTCAGTAAAAACGTGTGGTTTACTATACAAAATTTTTTTTTTATACAATAATGTTTTGATAGTGTAACGGTCCAGCTCAATCATTGAAAATGTTTAATTAAGAATTAATAACCTCCTAAAACGGATATTCCGATTTGAGAACACTGAATAATACACTATAAAAACTTCTTGCAAAGATTTCTGAAAATCAGTGGCAGAAAAGAAAGCTTTCCAATATGACCTAGAACCTCTTGAATTACGTGCCGGAGCATCACTTCTATATATACGTCGTGGGTACATCCCTACTTCTTACTTGGCGACTTAGGCGATTTATTGGTGATTTAAAAATTAGTTTATCATGTTATTTATATATAAGTCGATGTGTCGTGCAAATATGCACAAGTCTTTCTATTAATATATACTTTTTTTAAATAAGCGTATTTCCACGAAAATGATAGTTAAACAATTTTAGCTTATCTAGCCATGGTAAAGGTAGAAAGCAGTTAAAAGGCATTTACATTAGAGAGCATTAAAAAAATCGGCTACGATTTTAAGCGTTAATATGATTTAAACATGGATAAACGTTAATACCAGTGTTTTCAATGCATAAAAACGCTATTTCGATCAAAGACATCGTCTTTTTCTTGTTTTTGCTTTTAAATTATTATTATTGTTTTGAGTAACTGATAGCGCAGAGGACATATAAAAAACAAAATGCGAAATATCGACAAGATTTGAGAAAATTTCATGAACAATTATTTACATTTTGTCTATTTAAATAGGTAATTGAAGTTTGTCATTTATCTCATTTCTTTTTTCATTATGTTTACATTAATAATTTATTAATTTATGAAACTTTCCTAAACTATTTTAAATATTGTAAAATATTAATAATAATAATAATAATAATAATAATAAAGCAAATTATTCCCTATTATTCCCTATTTTTTATAAATCTAGTAGCTCTAATATGACCAGCGCTACGATGGGGCGGCAAAGATCCTACTCATCTAAAGGTTTCCAGATTTGGCGTGTTATCGCTTGCTTGGCAATTTCAAAAATGTTGTCGTTCGTGAAAAAATTATAAAAGTAGTCAATATCCCGATTATGCATGTGAAGTGCAAAAAATTTACTAAAATGGTGTAATAATGGTGTAATAATAGAAGAACTTTGGGTATTGTGGAATAGTCAGGTTCTATGGAATACCAAGGTTTCTGTTTGGTAAAGTGCAGCCACCAAGCGGCAATATCATAAACTATTTAAGAACGTTTCCAGAATCTCCCCAGAATGTCAAGTCGCTAAAATCGTGATTTTCGTAAGTCAAATTGACAGAACAGATATTAGAACAACCTAAACACTTTTATTTTTATTTATTTTTTTATAAAAAACGCACTCATAAAGATTCTCCTGTTTTAATTATAAATAATTTTAATCAAAATTTATAAATATAAAACGATTTATAAAACAAATATTTAAAACACAGTATTGGCATCAATTAAATATTTATGAATTTTATCGTTGTTTATTTGGCAATTTTTCAAAAATAATGTTCCGTTTTTTCAATGATATTCGGAGATCGAATGTCATTGATTTTGAAACTTTTTAGGTAAACATTATTCCGAAATAAAATATTTTAACTAACCATATTTAAAACTGTTGTGCAGAATAAGCCTTGATACAAACATTGAGTAAAGTTTTCCTTGTGATTTTAAATAGAAACTCTCTTGACTTTCAGTTACTATACTACCATATATGAAGGGTTAGAATGAGAGTGGAGTAAGTCAATATTTAGTAATTTGAGAATTGAAGGGTTTTGTGAAACTTGTCGTATAGCCGTTGCATTAAGTGGTCCTACTAGTTTTGCCCTCTAGCAACTCCCTAAGTGAACTATGACTTATTTGACTGTTACACTGAACATAAATTAATATACGTTCAGTAAAAATATATGGTTATCTAGATTTTTCAAATTTTGGACTTACACCATTGTCATTCTTACCCCCCTCATATGTAAATTGCAGCGTACGCTTTTTTCTCCGTCGTTTGCGGTTTTCAATGTAGATGCGTCCGCTGCTCTCCATTCTTTTTTTTCTCAGTTGAATTGATGTGCAACTAACATGTCAGGTCGTTCTTTTCGCCCGCATGAAATGTATATCCATCGTATTAATATTTTAAACTAAAAATTAATTAAAACATCATAGCCAAGTTTTTAACAAACTGGAGTCTTTTTCCCTTACAAAAGGGATATATTTTCACACAATACACGGGAGCATCATTATTGAATCAACACTTTTCTCGTCATTATAACTAGATTGTGCCATGTAGCGAACGGCTTATGGAAAAGCTAAAACGATGGATTACGAGAGCTAAACGACTGCTGGTAGATCCAATGAAGAAAACAGGTAAGCTATTTTTTTTTTTACCTCTATTTACCTTCGAGTGGGAAAATATTTAAATTTAAAGGTCTTTCCACAAGAAGTATAAATTTTTATAACAAAAACAACATTTGTATTTAGCTATAAAAGCAGAATGTATAAAACATGTCGAAAGAAAAATGAAAAATTAGACAAATCTTAATATAATTCAGAAAATGGTTTAAAAAATCATTTTAACCATTATTTAAATGGTTTAAGAAACCATTTAATCTATTACGAACATTTCAGTTCAGATGTTAGTATACTGTTAAAATCGTGTATATAGAATTTTGGATAGAACTAAAACACGGTTTCAACAAGCAAAAATATACGGAAATCTTAATCTAAAACAAATATTTATAGCCTAAAAACACAGTTTTAAACAGAAACGAGCAAAACTGTGCAATCCCACGACAAAAAGCTCCAACTTTTTACTAATTTTCCAAAAATAAATATTTACATATAATTTTATGTGTATTCCAAAATACGGTCTAATATCTCAAAGATATTTACTTTTCTGATGTCATTCATCTGAATTGCAATCCAATTCCTTAAAAATAGAATAAGCATGTGTTTTTTATGTACTTACTTTATTTTATTTATTTCAGATAAAAATGAATTGTTTGTTTGTTTAGTTCATTGAATCAAACATATATCATGTGATACTGACAATAAAATATTTATAGAAAAATAACTTTAGTTTAAACCTTATCATTTTTATAAATAAGTAATTGATCTGACATCTTCTGCAATTTTAGTAGAAGGTTTCCTATGTATAAATTCACAATGGAAGGCTTGTCTAGACAAAGGTCAAATTACTATAAGTTAATATTACGTACAGTGTAAAAAAAAAAAAAAAAAAATCCGTAAGTATATATACAAGAGATTTTATGTGAAATTTCTATTTTTAAGGAAAATTTTTGATTTTGACTGGAAATCGTAAGTTTTACTGTAATAAACGGAAAATTTCGTTTTAACCTTACTCGTTGAATTTCAGAAACGGAAATATTTCTTCCAAAACGGACAAACGGTTTGTTTGTTTTTTTGAATTGAGAACAAATGGAAAATTCCAGCTAAATTTTCGTAATTGATGTTTTTGACCTATAACGAAGTCGTTCGATGTGGCACGTTGGTGTAGTTGACAGAATATTTATCTTCTGATGTCGATTACCGAGGTTCGAATCCGGAGGAAGTGAATGTGATAAAAAAGGGGAGGGGGTGATAATATTCCATAAACTTATACCTGTTCCGTGTAAATATGCATCACCATATATAATTATTATTTAGATTTTTTTTATATTGCGCTGTTGCCAGGGCCTGATCAACTATATGCGAGGCCAGGAGCACACAGGCCATGTTGGGCCCCTTTCTCAAGAAAATTGCATTATGAACACGACAAACAGCTTTATGTGTAATTTAAAATTTAAATCATAGATTTATGGACAAACAATTTATTATAGATACGTGTAAAAATTCATTAAAAAATTATGGGAAGATAAAATTGGTCTGCACTATATGCTACTTAGAGTGAGTAAAACTTTTACCCTTAAATGCGCAGTATTGCACATATGCAAAACTTTTCATTTAACTTTTAATAAATAAATCAAGTTCTTTGCAACCACTATATTTATACAGAAATATTAATCCTGTAAAAATCACATTGATATGCTCCTAAATAATGCTAAAAATTTGTATTAAAATTTTTAGTGTACACTCCTTAATATAAGTATTAAAAACACAATTCTAAAAAAAATCATTCGCGCATTTAAGGGTTAAACCCAAGTTATTGAATGAATCTGAATTTTAAAATTACATTACATTTCATTGTCGTTAGTGAAGAACACTGAGATAATTTAGTTTTCAGGAATGGGAAAAAATCCTTTTTCTATGAACTATAAATGGAAATTTGCAATAATTTATATCTTCAGTGAGTGGACAAAACGCATTTTGGGGCATCCTGAAATTGTGGGCCCGGCGGACATGTCCCGTGTGACCCTGTGATAATCAGGCTCTGGCTGTTTCTCACATTTATTCCTAAAAACAGAAAAATTCTATCTTAAAAATGGGGGAATATCAAAACAGAAGTTTTGTGATAAAACGGAGTGTAGGCGGTAACTTTGCTAAAAGTACATTTTCCGTTTTTTTACGATTTTTTTTTTCAGTATATAGACACTATTGGCATTACACTGGAAATATTTTCAATGAAATACTAATATTGTCCCATTATTGTTTTTATTGACTTTACATATTTTGTATCAGTATTGCGCAAATATTGGCAAAATGTCAACAGACCAATATTGAGACATGATAATGAATACAATACTGGGTAAACATATAGCCAATATTGGCTTGCTACTAGTGTTTCATTACTGTAGATTATGCTAGCAAATTTTAAATTCCTTTAAATTTTAAATTCTAAACAAATTCCTGGTAAAAAGCACTATTTATAGAAGTAAAAACTAAAAGCAGTTTTTGGAATGTACGAAATTATAATGTTTTTCGTTCTTTTGAAAAGAAATCAAGTATTGAATTTTGAATTGAATCATTTTTGAATATCAAATAAAGAAGAATTTAGACGAAAACATCTTCCAAGAAAAAATAGAAAATTTATAAATAATTTACTTTATCAAAAGAATAAATGTAAATATTATGCCATACTAACAACTATTTTTAAATTCTTAGTCGTTCATATTTAATATGAATGGAATTCAGTGAATTTAATTTAATATTTACATACAATAATGCATATATGAAAAAGAGTACATTTTGAAAACATTATATATATATATATATATACACACAAAATAATAAGTACATAAAAAACGTGTTTTCATATGCCTACTATCAATATCAATATTTATTTAATGTGAAATGCCATTTTTAATGTTTGATTGAAAAGTAAAGATTGATAATATACATATTTACTCTAATCTAATATACTTTATCTTTTACCAAGGAAATGAAGGATTTTTGTTTAGAACTCTTAACCACAACAAAACTTGAAAGAAAGAAAAAATATTAAAATTACGATCGATTGTAAATCCCCATTTTTTTTTATTCTTCACATTCTTTTTTCGAATTTAGTAATAATTGTTCACGTAGCCTAATAAATGTACAATCCTACTGGTCGGCGGACCGAGATGCTAAAACTTCAGGGTACCCTAAGTAACATCTTTAATACGTGATCACGTGATAACAAATTTACCTTCGATGAATATAATTGTAATAATTGTTCACATGGCCTAATAAATGTACAGTCTTACTGGTCGGGAGACCCAGATGCTAAAACTTCAGGGTACCCTAAGTAACATCTTTAATACGTGATCACGTAATAACAAATTTACCTTCGATGAATATTGCTCAATAAAGAGTCCACATTAAACAATAATAATAAAAATAATAATAATTCAGCTTCAAAGCATTAAAAAATTAAGATTACAAGGAAATACAAACCGGGCTACACGGGTTACAGAACATAGATATTAATCAGTTTTAAGGTGCGTTCGTAATTATATAAATACGTAGCACCTATAGTCGTCATCATCTGGTCCCTTCGTCTGTCCAACCGTCCGCATATAACAGCGCAAAAACTACCCAACCAAATGGTTTAAAATTTAATATATATTATCGTTGCAGAATTTTCTCGAGTCATTTCAAATTTTATGAAAATCGAATCGAAACTTAAAATATATTAATAAAAGTTTTCTTTATTCCATCAAACTCTAATATATAATCTATATTGGAAACGCGCAAGTCATGTGACTGAGAAAAAGAAATACGAAGTAACCACATCTTTTTCCATATGCCAAGTGCCCGTTTTTATTTAAAATTATTTTTTCGAATAAAATTGCATAAAGGAGATTTTTTTTTAGATAATAATAGATAATAATAAAATTGCATAAAGGAGATTTTTTTTTAGAGATTTTTTTAGAAAGATCGTTCAAAAAAAATTTCTGTTTGAGAGATGAGTTACATTAAAAAATGTATAGAGTTTGGGATAACTACAGTGAAAATTTGGTTAACAGCCAAATATCTCAATTTATTAAAGTAAATAAACAAAAGATTCATTCATCGTGAGTGATAGAAATATTAAACTATGGAGGTAATCATTCTCAAAGCAAGATCTCCATGGTGAATTTTACTGCGCTGTCTGGTGTCGAAAAAAATTCGCATCTATAAACATGGCATACATAATACGAAAAAAAAAAAGGCATAGCAGACGATATAATTTATTTCACTGAAATAATAACGATGATTTTTTACATTGTAAAACTAGTTATAGCACGAAACGAGCGCACCCCATTTGTCAGGTTTAACGTGCAATTTCCAAGTTGTTTTATTATTATTATTGGAAACTATACTAGATTTTTTTTTTTTTACGTTTAATACTTTTCTTTAGATTGGTCACTATCAATACCAAAAAGTATTTTTAAAGTAAAATTATCGATTATGTATTCAAATAATGTTTCGAAATTTATTAAAAGCAATACATTCGTTTTAGCCGTATGCCCAGATTTAAAATCATCAGACAGGCTTGACAGCGGCGCTTGCAGTTTTGTGGTATATGGCGCTGAACGGACAGCTGCTTGAATATCTGTAACTGCCGGGAGGATACGCGACACGCCATGAGTCTTCCAGAACGTAAGGGAATCCATGCGGCACCGCTGTCAAACCTACCTGATGACTTCTGGTCGTAATATTGAACACCATCTGTATACAAACTTTCAATAAAATATTTTCTGTCCCATTAATCTGTTGCTGTTTCTGTTCTTTTTCTCTGCTTCTTTGAACCATAGCTCGCAACTACGGCATTTTCGACCCTGCATTGCTATATGATTCCGAGTCGTCTCTGTGCCCCCTACGGCCTACACGTTCTGCAAGTTTGTCGGTCTGGTAGTGCAACACCCTGTAGATTCACAAAGTATTGCGAATTGTCTTCGTATTCTATTGCAAAACGCATGCAATTCAATGGGTTCTTTTTTGGTGGAGAAAAAAAAAAGTTCAACTTAGATTCCAGTAAGTATAGTAGGTAATAATGATAATAATATAAAAGTAGAACTACTAAAGTATTTAGAATAGATCTGAGAAATAATGACTGCTAATCAATTATTTTAGGGCAGGAAGAATACATTGTGAAATTAAAAGATCTCGAAAATTATTTTGTTTAATTAAAAAAAATAGGCCTAATATATGTTAAAATTAAGATCACTTTTACTGCAAACAATACAAAAAAAAAAAGTACATCCTTATATAGTTATACTTATATATGTTATGACCAAAACACGAAATTCTCAAATTGGTCGGCCAAATTGTGAATAGAGGAATTTTACTGTAAACTGACTGGTCAATATTCGTTTTTTTTTTTTTCTTGATTTGGGGTTTGTCCAACCAGTTTGTGAAATGGCAGGAGCGATTGGCCAAAGTAAAAAAAAAAAGTCATAAACAGATTTTGAGAGTCTGTATAGTTTCATGCATTATATAATTATCTAAAGATTTAAAGCACAACAAATAAAATTTCCGAACAGCCAGCTATTGTGCAGATTTTCACTCCAATTTTCCCACGTACAAACCAAACAGTGGGTAACGAAATTCCCATTAAAAAAACCTATTATTACTTACGATTCATCGCTCTTTCGTTGACGCAAATACATTGATACATCGATTTTCGTCGATAATCTATCCGAAAACAATTGGCGAAATCCGAAACCAACGAAATCCGAGGCAATTATTTCTATATAAATCTATGTAAATCCAATTAATTCGTTCTAAACAGTCCAAAATACGTACCAAAACACACTTTATAGAGAATAAATATAGCGTTTAATACTAAAAATAATAAGAAATTAATACAAGAAAATAATACAATTAATTATAGTGTTCTTGGCGTACGGTACCAAAGCGCTATATCTGGAGTCACTTGCCCTTTTGGTTATTTGTCAGTAGCACTAGCATCAGAGTCAGAGGATCTATATCGCTCAAAAAGGCTGTCCAAAGTTGTCTGTTTCTGCCATCTCATACAGATTTGCCTAAAATGGGGCAAGACATTATCATTAAACAAGTTGCAGACACGGTATGAAACATGAAAGAACGGGCGACGCGAAACAACGCCAAACTGAGCAGGAGAACGCTTTTGTCGATTAAAGGAAATTACAACGAGGTATTATATGTACGCCGACCAAATCCGAAGCATCCGATGAAATCCGAGACAAATTTTTCTTGGGAAAAATCGACGAAAACCGAAACCAACGATAACTGAAGTCAAACAAAACCGAGGTATTATTGTAAATCGCTAGGATACCGATTTGTTCGTTGCAGCCCGCTATTATTTGGTAAGGAACTTCTTTTCAAGTTTCTGTCTGGATATAAATTAGGCTTTATATCCAATGGACATCTTCATTCTCTTACTGAGTCGATTAATATACTACATCCTTGCTCACGGTTCCAATTCATCATTTTTTGCTTGATTTCGCTGAATTGTCCATCTTAGGGAATGACGGTGCAAAATGCTTCTATCTGATTGGGTTATGGATTTGGATGCTATCAATTTTCGATTAAACAGATATTTTGATTTGAGAAAACTACTTAATGCAATATAAAAACTACTCAGAAATGTTTCTGAAAATCAGTGGTAGCAAAAGAAACTTTGTTTTTATAAATGCCTCTTTAAATCTTGAAAATCCATTAGTTTCTGAAGTTTCTAAAAATAAAGAACGCTTTTCGGAACCATGGGTAACACGTAAGTGGTTATTGTACATTTTTGTCTGTGGTTATATTATATTTTCTTAGCTTAAGAAACGTTTGTCATCTTTTTTTACAGAGGAGGTTTCGTCATCTTATAGGGGCAACATTTTTGGAACGATGATTTGGTGAAATGTTCAACCAAACTTTAGATTTCTGAGTTAATTATATTCTACAAAAAGAAAGATAAGCAATTTAAAATTTTAGGGAAATTTCATTGTTAACAAGGAAAAACTTGATACTAATATAAAATTTGTCTAATACATCTCATGTTTTAATATTTTTTTTTTCTTTTAAAAGAATTAAAGTATGATTTATAGAAAAATAAAGAACTAAAATAAAAGGAAAGCTTACAAAAAATTTTAAATTCAGTAGAAGAAAAAAAAATTAGAACAAACACGCAAACTTCACCAAATCATCCACAATTTAAAACAAAAAAAAATCTAGTTTAAGAGGACGACTTTTTTCCCTTTAGTTGATGAAGGTGTTTGAAGTTTTGTTTAAAAATATATCTACTAGAAATTACAAAGACTTCTTTTGAAATGATACATATATTTTTTTTAAGAATGCCATTTCCCAAACTCTACGTGGATCATTACGCAAGAAACGAAAACTTTGTGGTAAAAAAACTAATATTTGTAAATTTCATCACAAAAAACACATTCTATAAAAAAAGGTAGAATTTTTTTAACACAAATGCTCTTTTTGTTGGTTAGAAAAAGTTAATTGAGTAAAACAGAAAGAAGAAAAACGGAAAAAAATATCTGCAAAAAGTTAACTTATTTGCATTTCTTCCTGTGAATTATGTATGGAGTTTTATATTAGAATGTAATGCTAATCAAGCAAAATATTTCCATCATTGTTTTAAATGCTAAATAAACTAATAAGTACATTTTTTAAACTCAGCTCTTCAAAATGGCTAACGTAAATTGAGTATAGGTATGTTCATATACGATGGATACGTATAAATTGCCTCTGTAAAATATCCTTTATAGCTGGATCTGCGAGGTATTTTCGAATGATAAAGATACACCTTAGAGAGCAGGAAAGAAAAAGTTTTAATGAACGCGTCGGCAACACATATTGTAACCTTGAATATTTGACCTTTCCCTCGCAGTGATTCCTTATTTGTACGGCGAGTCTGTTTCGTGTAGCACGTGTTTATAATGGCTGCCTCAATTCAGAATTCCACCAAATGTGAAGTACGTTCCGTCATACGTTTTCTTCATGCAAAAGGTGAGCGTCAAGCGGGTATTCACAAAGAAATTGTTTCCGTCTATGGGAACATTATGAATCTACAAAATGCAACGAAATGGTGTTGTGCTTTCTCTGGTGGTAGGACTAATGTTCATGAAAAGCCCAGAACAGGTACGCCATCAGTGATCTCTGATGCCCCCAGCGACTACGACTTATTCCTTTACCTGAAGAAACATCTTGCAGGGCAAATCATCCACGATGATGATGAGATCAAAATCGAAGTTGAAATGTGATTTCGACAACAGGCGGTAAACTTCTATGACTGTGGAATACAAAAGATTGTACCCAGACATAACAAATGCTTGGACAATGACGGCAACTATGTCGAAAAATAAGGCATATACCAGTAAAGAATTTGGAATGAACATTTTATCAATTAAAATTTTTTTGAATGAGTATGCTGCGTTGTATCTTTACTTTTCGAAAACCCCTCGTATTAACCCTGCAAGACTGACCTGCATCACAGTGATGCATTGGTCAGTAAGTCAGGGCCTGACTACCAATGGAGTAAACTTCCACCAGTAATTTTAATAGAAATTTTTACCTTACACAAATTCTCTATTCGTGCAAAGTTAATGTCATGAAGAAGGAAAAATACTATTCCTTTTTACTGGTAGAAGTTTGCCCTGTAAGTAATCAAGCCCTGCAGTAATTGCAGTAATAAGGAGGTACTAAGTATTGGAGGCAAGTATTGCAGTAAGTATTGGATGTATTATCAATAAGTATAGCAGTAAGTATTGGAATTATTGTTATTAAGTATTGCAGTAATAAAGAGGGGCACACGAGGGTCAGCATTGCATGGTTACAAAGGCTGACTTGACGTAATGACGGCAAAAATTATCAAAATATCGATGTATAATTTTTTTCAATATATTATCTTTAAGACATCAATATAGAAGCAAGCGACAGAAAATATGTATAGATCGGAATGATTTCATTATTACTTTATGTTTTAAAACCCTTTAACGGGCGGTGGTCACAAAAAAGGACACCTAATTTTAATTCCAAAACTGACAAACGGCACCAAGAATATTTAATTAAAATTTTTCTTTTATTCAGTACCGTAAAATAAGCAAGTTTTTATTTTCAAATAAATTCGTTTGTAAATTCCGGTGTCAGTCCATTATTTCATCATTTTGCAAACAGACTTACTCCGCGCCGGAAAGGGTTAATACAAAGAAGCATTTTTTCCTGTTATGAATGTGTTAGTAAGGTTTTATTAAAAATGGCTTTTAAGCTTTTTACCACACTTTTTTAACATTAACGTTTATAAAGTCGATGAATTCATTTCTGGGGCAATCCATTTAAAAGTAGTAACTTTGATAATATATGCCACTCAGACAATTTATTGTTTTTCTGTAATTGTATTTTCGACCTTAGAAAACATATTCTCAGCTGAAATAGAAGTCGCAACAACACTTAAGTATTGTCTTTTCAAAGTATAAAACTTTGGGTAAGTATGTTTTAGATCTTGTTAGATTTGAAATAGATTCCTTTGTTATTTCTAGCAACAGATATTGATAAATACAAAGGTATCTAAGAATCCATATTTGCAAAGGGGGTTTGAGACACAGCCACGTAAAGTTATCAAACATGTTTTATTGTCTGATTTTTTTTTTTTTTACGTTGAGAGCTGAATAGTTTCTTGTGATAACGTATCAGTTTTTTAAGTGGTATTTTTTAGTTTAAAATGCTTTATAACATCAGTTTTATTAATTTTAATAAAATATCTCCAGTCGTCACTATCAGGTGCCATACAACACTACAACATTAACAAATTCATGAAAAACGCATTACTCCATCTATCACAAATAAGTATACACGAATCACAGAGCACGCTTATTTAGTTTGAATTATCTTTCCAGGGCGCAATAATATTCTAGAAATTTCAGGGAAAATGCTAAATCTGTTAATATAAATTAACATAATATTTTACTACCTCATTTAGAATTATTTCAACATATTTTAGACCAAACACTACTCCAGGGTAAGTATGAAATATGAAAAATGGTCTAAGAAGAGAAGATCCCCAACCTATAAATTAAAAACTATATATGAAAATTTAGGAATCTATATAACACCCAGAAACAGGAATTGATTAAAACTATAAAACATGTTTTGTTGAGTACATTTTGGTTGTTTTAGCAAAATTCAAGTAAAATTGAACCATTTTACTTGAATTAACAAAACATTTTTTGCTGACGATACAAAAATTTTTTTTGGAATTGCAAAAAAAAAATTTTTTTGTTGGTTCAAACAAAATTTTCATTGACCTATATTTAAACAAAAAGTTTTGTTGGGTCAACCAAATTTTTGTTGATTCAACAAAACTTCTTTCTGGGTGAAGGTTTACGAAGTTATTTAATACACTTTTTTGGTGCCCAAATGACTTTAAAGGGGCAAATTTTATCCCCGAACATTTTTAGACTTCATAACTGATCAATTGTAAGATTACACCCTAAAAACGACATTTTCAAAACAGAGCAAAAAATACTCAAATCTGAGTATGTCGCATAGTCAAAATGGCTCCGAATCAAAATTACTCAAGTTTGAAACATGTATATACTCATTTCTGAAAACATGCACACACTCAAGAATAAAATATCTTGTGCTCATTTTTGAATATGTGCATGTTTCAAAAATGAATTTTAACTTATTCTAATCATTTTTGAGTACGTCCATGTTTCAAAATTCTGAGTATTTCTGGTATTTCAGAATTGAAAACATTGGGTCGTCATATTTGGAACAAAAAATTTCATAACAAAATGAAAATATCGATGTACTCAGATATGAAGTGTCATTTTTCTCAGTGTAGAGAGAAAAGGTGTTATCATAAAAGTTTTTTGTTTTTATTAGTTCTATCGCATGCTAACAAAATATCAAGTGTTTGAAATATTTAAGAAATGTTTGAAGGAAAAAATAAAATTTAATAAAATATCTGTTAGAATGACCAGCAAACCTCTCATTTCCATTATATTTAACAAATTATTATCGCCATTCTAAAAACTTTGTGCATTCACTGAGGGCGATCAAGAAATTTTCGCACATTTCGAAACATTCATATCTAACATAAGCATAAAGCATTCTTATGACTCACTATTATAGGCAATGCGGCTGAAATTATCTGCAGAAAAAAAATCGTGTATAGACTATTCTGTAAACTATTCAAAATGAAAATCAGAATCTGAAAATAAACAAGTATTATATAAAAAAAAATAAAGTCAATTCCTATTTAGGTCAACAAAGAAAAATTTTATTTTAGTTACTTTTTATTAAATTTAATTTAATTAATGAATTGATATTTGAAAAAACTGTATTAACATCAAGTGTCATCCACTACAAGTTTTGAAAATTTATTTGAACTTGAGTGGATGAATAAAAAGTATTTCATTAACGATTGAAAATTTGAACAAGATATATAAATATATAGAGGAAGAGTGTGAACTAACAGTAGGAATTGAAAAAAACACACACAAAGGCAGCCTTTATAATTCTTTAGCTACAACCAACGCAGAGCATGTAAGTACACGATGATTGTTTTGCTATGTTGTTCTTTGTTGCTTTGATCGCGATGAGTGTTTGCTTATATCGTTCAAAACGGACAAAAAAAGAAACAAAACAAGAACGAAATATCATGCATCACGACTCAGATTATGAAACACTTTCCAACACTATCGGGATATTGTTAAGAAGTTTCATTTTTACTTTCTTTTATCTATAATAGAAGAAAGTATTGTACTCAAAAATTTTTCGACTTCCAGTTTTCGACGGATTTACACGTTTTAGGGGTTAGAGATTCCGAAAAATATGTTTTTACAACATGTCTGTCTGTCCGTTCGTCCGTCCGTCTGTCTGTCCTCATTGTATCATCGAAAAATGTATTAAGTTATGCTTCAAACAGAACCAAATTATTTTCTATATTTTTGCCTATGGCCAGCAGGTACCATTTGAATTTGGGAATATTTTGACAAAAGGCGGCGCTGTGATCGCGATTTTTGTTCCTTTTTCACTATTGTATCATCGAAAAGTGTATGAACTTATGCAGATAATTGAACCAAATTTTTTGTATATGTTTTTGACTATGGTCCCAGTTCAATTTGGTAATATTGCGCCAGAAGGGGGTGCTGTGATAGTCATTTATAGATTTCACATTCAAAAAAATGTTAAAAAAAATTAGAAATTCAAAAAAAAAATTTGCGTTAAATGTTCGGTTTTGATCCAAGGATTCCAGAGCATTTTTTCTTTTGCCTCTATCTTAAAAAATGGCTGAGATATAGCAGTTTGAAATTATAGGATTGCCGACATTTTGAAACAATGCAGCAGGATTCCTCCATAAACGGGTTTAATTTATCTGTTTTAGTGAAGGTTTCGCCAAATTTTCGTTCATTGTTGTAACCATCGCATCGTTTCAACACTTACATGCTTAACGCTATATATTTATATTCGCCAAGGTCAAATTCTCGCCAAGATCCAATTCTCGCCAAGCTTGGTTACAATTGACGAAATATTGTCAAATTTGGCGACAAAAATACGTTGCCATATATAAAGCCATCTTGGCTATGTCTGTATAATTTGGCGATATTCTCATTCAAATTCAATATTGACGAGAACTAGGAATTGTGTTCCGCACATTCTGTAATCGGGTTCTGCGCATTTTAGCTTTGTGTATTTTCAGTAGAATTAGATAAAGTCTCAAAACAAAGCAATAGGGAGGCTTTGTTTTCCTGCCGGTACAGGCCAGAAGGAGTTTTCGTAGTTTAGTTATAATACGTCGGCTGCTCGCATCCAGGTAACCCAACGATTCGCAAGCGAAAAATACAGAACGACGAAAAATATGGATTTTGTTTTGGTAGTGTGATAGCGAATTTTGAACCATTAGCATATATAAGATAGAAGAAAGTTTTGCGATTGGCATATCCGACTACTTGTTTATGCAATGAAAGGAGGTATCTAGATAAACATTTTTAAAAAACACAAAAGAGTAAAAATTCAATCTCAGGAATTGCTGTTTATAGCCGATAGTATATGGGAATTCTTTTGTGCAGCCCTGTATATCATCGACACACTCATAATACACTAAAGTTAGTTACGTTTTAACAAGCATATCACAGCTGAAAACTCACATTCAGCAATTAGGACTCATCGTCAGTCCTGTAACCAAATTATTTTGAATGCCTCTGTTAATAACGAAAGTACTCGATAATCCATAGAAAACATGCTCTAGTGCACCTGAGTAACGTATATTAATTTCGTTATGTTTGAAACATAATACCATATTCAAAATATACTCTACAAGTGATTTTTCCATATAGATCATAATGGAATGGAATCCTTTTGAGCCTACTGTAATTGCTACTTAATCTATACTCTATAGAAAACATGTGTCCACCCACCTAAGTGATGCATACCAATTTTATTACGTTTAAAACAGAATAATATCATTAAAAGGCACTAAAAACGATTTTCTCCTAATTGAACATAGTGTAACATAATAATTTGAATGTCCCTATAAACAAACTGCAATTGCTATTTATCCTATACTCCATATAAAAGATGCTCTCGTCCACTTGAGTGATTGATATAAATTTTAATATGTTTGAAATAATTTAATGTTATTTAACTTCACTGTAAACGATTTTCCCCATTGACCGTAATGTAACGGAATACTTTTGATTGTCCCTGTAAATTAACTATAAAAGGTAGACACTTCATTTTCAATTCCGGACATGCCATTATAGACCTCAATAACATATATCAAATACATGGCAATCTGAGAATATTTAGTCCGAGTTAGAGCACGGACAGACGGACAGACAAACCAAATTCCTAAACACTTTTCAACTATGTCAGAAAATGTTAAAAGGATTTTAATAAATATGTTAGAGTGATCTTTTCAACAAATATTTTTGTATTTGGGTCATTCCATGCAAAATTAGCAAAAATTTAAAAAAAGTCGTGGCCTCATGGTAACCGATTTTAATAAAATTTGGTACACAGATTCAATTCATATTTAAATAGAGCTATTCAAAATATTTTGACAAAAAATAAAATATTTTGGCAGTTCTCGACATTTAAAAAACTTGTGACATAGAATGGCATGTATGGAATCGTTCAAAGTTGCAAGTTCAAAGTTCCGTATCTTGAAAACTATTTAACATAAATTAAATTTTTTCATAATATTGTTTTCCCGTGGAAAATTATTATTATATTTATTTAGTAATAATAATTTCGTAACACCATGGTTAACCTTAAATTGGTTGTAAAAATTGAAAATATGTCAATTTTGAGAAAATTAAAAACGTTATAAAAATCAAAACAATTTAAAAACGTATGTGAAATTGATGGCCGATGTAGTGTTACATATGAAAACAAAATTTCTCAAATTCGGATGTTGCCATTTATTTTCTTCATCTTCAAATTACCTTAGAAATTTAAAAAAAAAAAATTACAAAATCACAATTTTTCCTCTTATGTATACTTAAAAAATCAAATGAAGGAAAAATCTGACATTAACAATATTGCATAAGCACAATATTCAATAAGCTCATGATATGCTTAAAAAAATTCAAGATTGCCTTTTGAATCCTAACATAACAGAAATAGGTTCAAAAATGTAATATTTGTTACGTTCTATGGGCTATTTCACTTCAAATTTGTGCGCCTTTTCTAACATCTTTAAAAAAAAATGTAGTGCTGCCATCTATAAGGAGCTATGGTTACTATATAATTGTTTGTTAAACCACTGCCCCATTCAAATCAATAATTTATTGTACTCTAATTTAAAATATTGCTGAGGAAAAAGAATGAAAGTTTCTATATTTAAAATATACACTTTTATCTATAACGTCAAATAATTTTAAAATTTTAAGATGTTTCCTTCATGTTCAAACAAGTAATAGAAATATTGAATTTTCCCCTCAAAATTTTTCATTATTTATTTATTTCTCATTAAGGAATAAAAAGGCAAGAATGAAAGTTTCTGTATTTAAAATATATACTTTTATCTATAACGGCAAATAATTTCAAAATTTTAAGACCTTTCCTTCAAGTTCAAGCAAGTAATAGAAATATTGCAAAATTTTTCATTATCTGTTTATTTTTCTCATTATGGAATAAAAGGACAGTAACTAAATTACTCCAATCTGTTACTTATTATTCATTCTTAATTATAAATATTTTTTGATAACGTCTTTCCACTCCTAAGGCTAATAATGAAAATTGAAATTTCAAGCAGTAGAAAAACCTCGATCATATATCAACTTTTAATGTAAGTTTTAATACTTAGATAAACAATCCTGAAATCTATTACTTTACATTTAGTCATAAATAAATATTATCTACTTTTATGCTGATTTTCATTAAAATCTATGACATGTCAGCCACAGCTGATTTGCTCATTTAGCATGGAATGACCCGTTTATGATAGATTTATTAGTCTTCATGCCATGAGGTGTGCATAATTATTTTTGTAAAACATGTGAAAACGCAATCTGCCTATGATGGAATGTATTGCCTCAAACGGAAAGTTTCGATGGTCCCGCCCAAAAGAAAAAACTGCATAAGGGACGATGTTTCTGTTAAGACAGAAAACTGTCTGAAACAAAATTTTTCTGCACTTCCTTCCGATACCTTTTCTGATGGCTTTCATGTATATGACATTGTAATATCCATTTTTTTTTCACTGACAAGAAATATAAACAACACAACAAAGATCGTATTTTTATTAACGATAAAATAAGAATTTCTGGGTGTATATACGTTTGTTCATTTTTAGGGCTTCGTTTATCTCACGAAACCCTATTAGTCCCGCTTCGTTGTCTGTCTGTCACAGAGCCGGTTCTCAGAAACTAATATAACTTACAGTCATGAAATTTTGTGTACTAATAGCTGAATACCTACTATGAAGCTCAAAATCATAAAATTTGCAAAAATCGTATTATTTTAATATATAGAGATAAAAAACCAAAAATCTAACAGCCTTTTCCTATTAAATTTAAACATTTTTCATTATAGCAGTTGCCATCAATTAAAAATCCAGAATAAAATTCTTTCTACAATCATTAATTTTCTATTGAAAGATTTCCACGTGAAAAATGAAAATGAAATAAAAAGTTTCACCAAGCGAAAAAAAGATTAATATGATATCATATTGGTAATAAAACGGAAATTTTCAAAGATTTCTCAATAATACAAGGAGTATGAGTATGTGTATGTACAGAAAGAGGATTAATTTCACGTCACTAGACAATTAAAAATAATATTAATCTGACGTCATATTGGAAGTTTAACGGATTTTCCAAATGTTTGAGAATAATACAAAGCGAGTATCAATATGAGTAATAGAGAATAGTAAATATATGAGTTTGAGGAAGGTATTGAATCATAATAAAAACCCGATTCTGAAAATATTCGCATATTTTAACATTTTGAAGGTGTACAACATGTTTAATTTTGAATTTTTTTTTTTTTTTAATATCGCATTTAGTCCACATGACAGATATTATTATGACAGAGAATAATAGCGGGCCTAATAGCGAGTATAATAGCGCTATCGGGCCTGTTCAGATATTTGAAAAAACGGAGTTTGTTTTAAAGAGAGTTAGTTACATATCTTTTTAATTATCCGGGGTGAACGTTTTCCTTAATTAATGCATTTATTTTTCTTTTAATGTTACGTGAACGATGTCGCGGGTAACAGCTAGTAAAATTCTATAAAATAACTAATCTTCCATAATCTATGGACAAGATTAGCTCCAAACATGGGCGTTTGCTAGCAACAATATAGTTTAAAATCAATGTAGATACTTTTAAAGAACTGTCACAAAAAGTCTCACTTTCTAAAGTACGCAATTCGGCAGTAGGTTCTGGATTACAGAGGATTACGCAATAGGTTTAAATATCTATTTTATATAAACTATGTTTTTTAATATCGCATTTAGTTCACATGACAGATATTATTATGACAGAGTATAATATCGGACTTCGCCCGCTATCGGGCCGGTTCAGATATTTGAAAAAACGAAAAAATTAGACAGGTAAATTTTTACTATTTATAAAAAAAAACATGCTTTTTTTTTGTTGTTGTTGCTAAATGAAATTTATTTGGATTTATTAAAGAAAGAATAAAGTGTTTTGACAGGAATATTAAACGAAACCCTTTGTGCGAACTTCGATCACACTTACCCACTTGTTTTACGTTAATAACAATTGCTGTTTTGATGAAATCTAACAAAACAGAAACAAGTTTGTTCTTAAATCTTTTTTTGCCATCTCTTACCCAGTTTTGCCAGATAGTCAAAAGTCAATTTCCCCAAAATTTCTGAAATTTTCCCCAAATCAGTGATTTTGGTCAAAAAATCCCCAACTCAGTTTCTTTTCAAAAAAGTAAATTTTCAATTTTCAATTTACCACTATAAAAAATATTTAACTAATTTAAACTCAAAAATTTTCCCCAAATCAAGCCTTTTTTGAAAGAATTCCCCATTTACAAAAAATAAACATTTAAACTCTTATATTTATTTGATTATCGTAAAATCTTCCATCTGCGCAAACTACTGAGCATAGTTTCTGAATCTTTAGCAATTCAGGATTGAAAACGAACAGTCATCCAGTAGTAGTATGTTTACCAAATATCTAAATCCAAAATGTCATCTACTCCAGTTACAATTTGTTTTGATGAAAATACAAAAAACACAATATATTTGAAAAGATAAAGATAAAAGCTTAAAAAAAAACTGACATAAAAAGTAATAATTAGATTTCCATTCTCAGAACGTTAGAGATGTACACTATTGGTTGAAAATGATGCAAAGAAACGTTTAAACTGTAGTGTTATAAAAAACACGATTTCCGTATTTTATTTTCATTTTCCGAATCAAAGTCGAGGTCGAGACAAATCCAGTATTGCCAAATAGCTAAAAGTAAATTTTACGTGAAATAATGAAAAAAATTCCCCAAGTTTTTCCCCAAAACAGCGATAGTCCCCAAACATTTCCCCACGAATTACTTGTCCCCAAAAAATTCCCCTGGAGGTACAAAATTCCCCAAAATGTGGACAAAATCCCCATTCTGGCAACACTGCTCTTACCATTAATAAGTTATTAAAGGAAATTTAAATAATATTCCGGGGAGGGTGTAATTTTACGTACTTAAAGTGAGTTTGGGAACCAAAAATTAATTACGTATAACATATTTTCACAAGCCCTACATTTCGCCAACGTATAATTTTTTTCCGTGTTGGAGACCTTCTTTTGCAAATATAGGGTAGATTGGATGAAGATGCCGTAGTTTTTTATTTATTTCTTCATAAAATCGCCTGTTGTTTTTTATTTGTTATTTATTAATTTCTTGTTAAAGTTGATAAATTGATGTATGATTTAAAAATGTATTTTACTTTACAAATGTCATAGGAAAGCATAAGAAATTTTGATTTTGTAAATGCTTGCATATCGGCATCTTACACCAATCTTGGGATAAGATAGCCAACTACATAAGAAAAGCATAAAGAAAGAGCGTAAAAGATTTTAGACGCTTATCAAAAGTGTTAAGACGAAATAGCAATAGAAAAGTACTATTTAAAACTTAAATAAAACAACGCAAACTGGAATTAAAGTATCAGTAGGTAAGCCTCTTCCACACGACTGAGTGGCGTTTCCCTACAGCGCCTGCGCATAGGGAAACCACGTGACACGGCATTTTGTCCAATACGACATCACACCCCAAATTACCCTAATTAAAAATGTAAAATTGTTTAAAATTAGTCTTGTTTGTTATCCAAAAATATTCATTATTAACTTCATTTTCTGCAAACCTTTTCTAATGTTTCTTTAGCAAGAGTGTTTAAGACTTTTTACATACGATTTGATTTTAATTCCTTTTTGCAACATTTTTATGAATTTGAAATAATTTAAACAAAATGGTAACTAACGTAAAAAAAAAGATAACAGATTTTACATTGAGTACTGTTATTAAAATTCGCATTTTAAGCAACTTATGTTCATGCATAATTTAACATTTAAAACATGTTTCATTGTTACTAAAACTACATAACTACATGTTGCTTAATTTAAAAAAAAAAAAAGGTTTTAAAATAATTTACTTGCTAACAGAAAGTACTTGTTCTTCGAATAGTCCAACTTTTTCAAAATCACCTTTACAAGGAATATCTTTATGAATTCAGATTACAGAATTTAATTGAATTAAATTTGCACTTATGGTTGAAATCAATTAGAAACTTTTCAAATACGGCAAAATTGGAAAAGTAATTTTTAAGCATTTTGTGAATTATTTTTCTGGTTGTCTAAGAAACTTAACAGTCTTTGTTACTTTATATAGTAAGTTAAATAAAAAGATAAAAGAAAACACGATGAAGTATTTTAATTTGAATGCAGTCAAGCGATTATAAAAGAAAATATTAGTGAGAATGAAAACATACTTGAAAATGAACCTTATTTTCTAATTAAATTTACTGAACTAAGTTTTATTCGATTTAACTGTTACATTATAAAAAAGGTAAAAAAAATATTTCTTTCAGTATGTTCATTTTAACGAAGAAAATAATGTAAAAACAAGAAAACTATTTTCTAAAAGTTTGGAGATCTTTCTGCATAATGAGGAAGTAAATTTTTACAATTCGAAGAAATTGAAGTACACTTTTTATCAGCATTAAAATTTGTTTATTTTTACGTAATTTAAAAACTTTATGGGTAAATAGATATTTCTCAATCATGAGAAATTTAATTTTATAGCCAATGACGGACAAATGAAATAAAATTAAACTCTATATCAAGCAAAACATAAAACTAATTTCATTTAAAGAGGAATGCTACAATTAATTATAAAGTAAAGAAGGGTTGTTTTAGATTACTTTTTTATTCAATAAAGATATTTGTAAATTTAGATTATTTTTAAACCAGTGCTAAATCAAGCAATCAATTTTAGATTACTTTTAAATCAATCTTAAAGAGAAACATTAATCAAGATGAAAAAGAAATGCAGCGTCTTTATTTAAACATAACTCGGAGAACCATTTTTCTTTTTCATTATCTTCTTTTATTACTTTCTTCTATCTTTACAAGAAGAAAGTATTGTATTCATGAAAATTTGCGGCTTCCGATTTTCGACAGATTTATACTTTTTAGAAGGTCTTGAACATGATTTGACTGTTTTTAGAAAATGTCTCTCTGTGAGTCTGCGACTCTGTCTGTCTGTCTGTCTGTATGTGACAAAAATTTTGTGGGCACTCTATCTCAAGAACTAACACACGGAATTTAATAAAACTTTATATTCAGTTAGTTCTTGATATAAATTGGTGCTGATTAGTTTTTGGTGTAAATCGCCCAACAGGTGGTGCTGCTATGGAGCATTTTTTGCGATTTCCACAATAGCTGTATCTCAAGAACTGATGCACTGATTTTCATCAAACTTCAGATTATGATAGACCTTGACAAATAGACTCTGATTATGTTTTGATGTAGATATCCCAAAAGGTGGTGCTTGTATGCTACTTTTTTGTGATTTTCACGATAGCTATATCTTAAGAACTAATGCACAGAGTTTTATTAAACTTCAGATTCTGTTAAACCTTGACATAATTAGACTCTGATTACGTTTTGGTGTAGATATCCCAATAGGTTGTCTATGCTCCTTTTTATGATTTTCACGATAGCTATATCTCAAGAACTAATGCACAGAATTTTATTAAACTTAAGATTCTGTTAGATCTTGACATAAATAGATGCTGATTGCGTTTTGGTGTAAATAGCACAGCAGGTGGCGTTGCTATGTTACTTTTTTCATGATTTCCACGATAATTATATCTCAAGAACTACTGCACAGAATTTCAGCAAACTTTAGATTCAGTTAGATGTTGTCATAAGTTGTTGTTTATTAAGTTTTAGTGTAAACATCCCAACAGGTACCGCTGCTGTGCTGCATTTTTCAACATTTACATGATTTTAGCGATAGTCATATCGTTAAGAACTAATGTATGGAATTTAATAAAACTTTAGATTCAGATAGACCTTGATATAAATTGGTGCTGATTCGTTTTATTTGTATGTGAAACCTGAAATCTGTATGAGATGGAAGAAAGTTTTGGGATTGGCACAACCGACTAGTTTAAAATCACCTCATAGCTTCGGTTAAATCTTCTGTAACACAGCTGACATAGCGATGACAAATTCGGGTTGTATTTGCCTTGAAGATATGTAGATTTGACATGGAACGTTACCATTAATCAATCTGATTTTTAGGAAGACTTTGAATGATTTTTCAATCCGGAACAAAGCCTAAATGGCAGCATTTTTCAAGAACCTTTTTAACCATTCACGCATACTTTAGATATAAGTAGCACACTTCCACAGAATTGTCTTCATATTTTGAAATGCTCTGCACTTCAAAGATTCTATGACTTATTAAAATCAATTGCAATTATTACTAATGCTAGTTTTGTGGGTTTGGCGAGAGGAGTATTTGAGACAAAATCCTGGCCAATACGCAGGTTTCGATATATGGCGTCATATTCGCCTGCTTCCCGTACTTACTCAAATTCATGCACCTTGTGTTATGATTAAATTCTTGAAAAGGTGTTTTATTTCTAATATGACGTCATTTAATTTTATTTGTAATTCTTAATATTTTCTATTTCATTTTCATTTTTCATTTTAAAAAGTAATTGTTTAGGAAAAATTATTATTTCAGATTTTGTATTTTTTGGCAACGATAATGCTTAGCAACATAAAATGGTTAATTAAATTTTACAGGGAAAATATTCATTGATTTTCTATAAAAATAATGAAATTTTGAATTATTAAGAAAAATATTTGAAAATAATAAATAACACCTAACCTATGTTCATTTCTAGGTTATAATCCCAGACTTGCCAAATCTCCGGCTTTTTGCACACCAGTATTATCTTAGAGAAAATCTTGTTCTTTAAATCGCAGATTGTTCCGATTACATAAAACAACATTTTCTGTACTAAAATACTGGTGTCCAAAAAGCCGGAGACTTGGCAACTCTGTAATCCATCTATATGCAAAGATACAGGGCCATTAAATCATCCGTTTTGACGTTTACTTCAGCCAAACATTCACACACATTTTCGCGTTTATAATATTATTTGCATTACAGACACATACAAAATAATTCATTTACATTATGATCTGCGGGGGAAAATCGTTTGCGTACATTTTACTATTTTGAACATGTTATTATACTTGAAACATAATTAAATTTAAAAGGATCACTAAAGTTCAATGCAACTTGTTTTCTATAATACATTTTGGAGTGCGTAGAATTTACAGTTCATGTACACAGGTGTACAAGAGAATTCGGTTAAAGGACTGACTATGATCGGTCATTGCTAGAAGTGCTCTTTCCGCTGTGGTATGCAGTTTTATGAAATTTTTACTGTACTACGTGTTGTTTACAAATTCTGTAAATCATATACAGGACTGCACGGAAGACTTCGAATATGGGCAACAAATGCGGAAAATGGATTTTTACTGAGTTGTGTATCTTTTAAATTGCTTATTTAGATATCTTATTTCATCGTATGAAAGAATTCAATTTCTTAATAATAATCTGTTAGTGTTGGAAAGTGTTTTGTAATCTATGGGGGATGCATGATTTTTCGTTCTTGTTTATAAAGGACATATTTTGATCACTGAAAAATGCTATAGAAAAATTAAGCAATTTGTCGATCTGTCTACGTGAACGGCATATTAATCATTTTCCCACAAACTAAGGTTTATCATATGTAGTATTATGGTAATTTCCCATATTTAGTTTCTTCTTTCTAAGAAGCTTATTATTGTAAATTGAAAGAGAAAAAAAGAATTTTAAAATGGTTGAATAATCCTAATCCTAATAATATTATAAATCTGATTGTGTGCAAATGTGAGGCTGAAGCCAGAGTCAAAATGGAGCATTTAATGATCCTACATCTTTGCATATAGTTTGATTATAACGCTCCAATGAACATAGGCTGGTTTTTGTTTATTTTAATCAAATATTTTTCTTAATAATTCAAAATTTCGTTATTTTGACAGAGAATAAATGGACGTTTTTTCGTATAATATTTTAAAATGGTTAAATTTACTTTACCGTTGCTAATACTTTATCGTTGCCAAAACTAATTCAAAACCCGGAATAATAATTTTTACTCAACAATTTAGTTTCAATTGAAAAATTTTCACGTGAAAAATGTAAATGAAATAAAAAAAATAAAGAATTAAAAAGAAAATTAAATAATATTATTATTATTAAAACGTACTTTTTTTAGTTTTTGATAATAATACAAGGTTTCAATATGCGTAACCATAGGAAACAGGCGAATATGACGTAATACATCGAAAATAAAGCGGATATGCTTTGATTGGTGAAATAAAATGATCTTGGGTTTTTTCTTCACTTTTTTTCTTTTATATGGTAACAATACTTGGCGTTTTGCCGTCTGCGCAGGGCTAATATAACTATACCGTATTTTCTATTTAATATTTTAAAAAGTAAAAAGAAGTTTTAAAAGAAAATGGTTAGCAAATGTCAATAATATGCTCCGCAAAATTATCCATGTCGAAAATGATGTCATGGATAGCCAGAAATATTTATTTTCATTCTTAAAACTAAAAGAAATAACTCTATTACCTAAAAAATGACGAATGTTAATAGTTCCATTTTTGTTGATATAACATAAAGATTGAATATTATTTCGTTAAAGTAACATAATTTCCCCTATGCCACAGTATTGAAATTAATTGCCTGGAAAAGAAAATTAACAAGAATTATGTCATAATAAAGGGATTTCTTTGGGGGAAAAAGAGACGTCATATTTGAAATAAAACGGGAATTTTCCAATATATTTTAAAATGAGTGTGAATAAATTCCTTACATTAATAATACAAGAATCAGTAAGTATAGAAAGTAGATGAGTTTCACGCCATATTTATAACGAAAAATTTAAATGTTTTTTTTATCTATACTGATTATTAAGCATGAGTATCCGTTATATACAGATGAGAGTTTTATGCTAAAAATCACATCATAATTTTAAGAAAAGGAAAATGAGCACGAATCTATTATATTAAAATCTGACCGTGTGTTTGTATTTCGCAACTACTCCTAGACTATCGAATACAACGCGATTTACTTAACACCGGTTATCATTGATCCGAGGATGTCACACAAACTGTCAGAATTTAAAAAATTAAATTAGATGTCAAGATTTTTTTTTTTTGGTAAATTTTAACGAAGTTTCTCTAAAAACGGAAAGTAAATTACTCCATTTTGCGCATAAAAAAAGGAGAAATAAAACAGATCAGTATATTTTTTACACCATTTTCTCATTGAAACTGAAAAACAGAATTTATTTTCACTTTGAATAGATGGTGAAAACAAAATCTTGATTTCAGTAAATTATCCGAAAAATAAAAACATATTTTCACATATTCAAACTTCATGAATCAATTTATTCTGGAGAACTAAAATTGCCTGTCAACATAGTGTCTTTTAGAAAAGATTTGTTTCAGCTATACATTAAACCAAGGAGGCAGAATTGAATTTAAAGAAAAAGCATGTACTTTTTCCAATTAATGTTTTTTGAAGGATGGCTGTTAAAACGTTTCAAAAAGGCGTTAAAAGTAAAATTGTTTATCAGGTAAAATCGACATGACTAACCAATCAGGCACTTGCCTGTCCAAGTCCTCTTTGTACGTAATAAAGTCATTGTACCATTTCTGCTTTATCTTACCCCTCTCCGATTTACGACCAATCCGATTTTTCTCCGTCTCTACCAATTGTATAGGACCCATAAATAATTCCTTATTTTTCCTGAAGATTGGTTTCATATCTCCAACTTGAATATTGGTTAGCCCCTTTATTTCAAATCCCTTCATATCTTTGATTTCCGGTTGTTCTCTATCTAACAAAAGAGTTTTCCCACAGTCTTCAAACTCCCCGTCACTATCAAAAACAATATCGACTACTTTATTTTTAGCCACAAATTCCCTCATTTCATTTTGATACACCAGTTTCTTACTCCCGTCCACTAACTCAATTATATATGCATGTTGACCTGTTTTCTCTTTCTCCTTATCACCCCCATTCATTTCCCTCGTTAATCGATATCCTACACATGATTCGCAAAACGTTTTAGGTAAAATTGACCCAATTCGTCTATTTCCACGATTTTATTTGGCCCTCCTTTTTGCATTGGTTGCAATTTCATTTTCGCGATTATTTGGCACAAAATTTCACTTTTTTAAAACTGAGTTATGTCAAGGTCCCTATAACAAAATATACCGTATTGTCTCCTATGAAATGTAATAAATAGTTAGTTAATTATTAACGTTTTTAATTATTGGGAGTGAAATATTGTGTTTAATTAATGTATTTATTCTTCTTTTAATGTTGCGTGAACGAAGTCACGGGTAACAGCTAGTAATATTATAAATCCGATTGTGTGCAAATGTTAGGCTGAAGCCAGCGTCAAAATGGAGAATTTAATAATCATGTATCTTTGCATATAGGTTGATTATAACTAGTAAATGAACATAGGCTGGTTTTTGTTTATTTTATTCCAATATTTTTCTTAATACTTCAAAGTTTCATTATTTTCATAGAGAATAAATAGACATTTTTTCATATAATATTTTAAAATGGATGTAAGTTACCGGTGCTAATACTTCACCGTTGCCAAAACTAAATCAAAACCTGGAACAGACTTGCCAAGTCTCCGGCTTTTTGAATACCAGTAATTTAGTACAGAAAATGTTGTTTTATTTAATCGGAGCATTTTGCGATTTAAAAGAACAACATTTTCTCTAAAAAATTACTGGTGTGCAATAAGCCGGAGACTTGGCAAGTCTGCTGGAATAATAATTTTTACTCACAAATTTATTTTCAAATGAAAAATTTCCACGTGAAAAATGAAAATGAAATTAATTATTTAATAAACAGAATATGAATGACGTCATATTAGAAATAAAACTTGAGTTTTCAAATACTTGATAATAATACAAGGTGCATAAATACGAGTAAGTATGGAAAGCAAGCGAATATGATGTCATATATCGAAAATAAAACAGATTTGCTTTGATGTTGAAATAAAATGATCTTGGGTTATCAAATTATTTGTGATTAATTTATCTATTTTTGTTCTTTTTCTATTTCACATGAAATGAATTATTTTAAATGTATGTATTGTAAATTAAAGTTCTGTGTTTTAAATGAAATGAGTGAAAGATTTATATTTTAATACGAATTCAATACGAATGATGGTGATAGGAATAATACTTGGCGGTTTATCGTCTACACACGGGTAACATAAAGGTACCATATTTTTAATTTAAATTTTAAAAAAAAACTTTGAAAAGATATTGGACGGCAAATGTCAATAATATTCACAGCAAAATTATTCATATAGAAAATCAGAAAATCTTAATAAAAATAACTTTGTTTTTTAAAAGAAAGTTGCATTTTTTTAATATAAAAGCTAAAGACTTAATATGATTACGTCGAAGTAATAGCATTTTTCCTCTATCATTTTCCCCCAATCAAAACACATTTGTAAATGGTTGTTTCGAACCGGAATTTAATTTTACATTTCTGTTAGATTTAAAATAGTAAAAACTTTGTTGTCATTTTTAAATATAGCTTTTTTTAAAGTTCTGTTTCATAATAGATTTTTGTAAAGTCTTGTAGGTTGAGAAAAATGGCATAGATTTTAAAACAATGTTTAAGTAAAATTACAATATTTTTAAAAATCCTTCCGGCCTGTACCGGGAGGAAAAGGTAGCTTTCCTATATCTTCGTTTTAAAATTTTAGCTAATGTTACACGAAAACAGCAAGTTAAAATGCAAAGAAAACGTTTACAAAAGATTCGTTAATACTGAATTTGAATAAGAAATTCGCCAAATTATTGAGCAACAGCCAAGTTGGCTTCATTTATGAAGACTTATTTTGGTCGCCAAATTTCGCGATATTTCGCCAAATGTCACAAATTTTGCCAATTTTGTCGCCAATGTCGCCAATTTTGGCGCTAACGGATATGAATATATAGTTTTATGCGTATGACTGGGAAAATTATTACAACAATGAAAGAAAATAATTTGCGAATAATCGCTTTAATGTGCTGTTTTGTTTCAAAATGTCAGCCACCCTAGAATTTCAAACTGCTCTATCTCAGCCATTTTTTAAGATAGAGGTAAACCAAAAAATGTTCTGGAATCCTTGTATCAAGGCCTAACACGTAATTACAAAATAAATTTTAATTTTTAATTTTTTTGTATATTTATTTTAGTTTTAAATTTTTAAATGGCCGCCATCTTGAAACAAAATGGCGGACCAAGCTGGCCAAGGAACTCGGTCGAGACATTGGTGACCTTAATACACACAATTAGTTTCATCAAAATCGATTTATAAATACGAGCGTTATCGTATGACATAGGTCAGATATATATATATTATATATATATAGATAGATAGATAGATAGATATATGGATATATCTATATATATAAATCAACATTTGAACGAAGGGTGGTTTTAGGGTCTGGGGGTCATGATCGGTGAAAATATATCGAAATTTTCCGGAACTGCTTTCCTCCGAACGGCTGCAATAGGTAGCTTTATACTTTTTTGTATTGAAATCCCCAGACCCCAAAACCACCCTCCGCTCAAATGTTGATTTATATATATATATATATAACCATAAATGAAACATTATCATAACACCAACTTAAACAATGAAATAATTAAGTATGAAATAATTAGTTGACAATGAAAGATTCCCCAACACACTTAATATGGAATCAAAAACATTGAAAGAATAAGAAATTAAATAAAAATTGAATAAATGGAATTAAATGAAATGAAATTTGTGGAATTTAGACAGAATTATCAAGTCCCAATTGCCTAAATACCACAAATAAAATGAAATGAGATGTTTCATCATCATATTAGCCATACATTGCTAAAAAATATGATATTGGGACTACATCTCAAATACAATGATTCAAATCAGTGATAAAATAAAAAATAAAATACAATATTAAAAAGGAAAGAAGCCATACTTATAAATTACAGAGAGAACATTTAATAGAGACATTTAGTATAAAATCCATAAAGATGAAAAGAGATATAAATAAGATACCTTGCAGTTCATGAACCATCATGAAAACTCCAACATGACTGGGGAATGAATTGCATAAAAAATCATAACATGTGGCCAATTTTAGAAATATAAATTGCTTTGCAGTGATGCCAGAAATAATGTTAAAATAAACAGGAACATTAGTGCTGCCATCTATTAGTAAAAGTGAATATAATCTGAATCGAAGGAATTGGATGGAAATAAATGTTTCATAATTCAACCAAATTACTATCTTAATTGATACCAATTAGTTAAATAATAAATAAATGAAATTAATTAATAAATAGAAAATCGAATTACATTAAAGGATGTATTAATGAATAATACTATGTTATAAATAAGTATTAAGATGGAAAAATTAATAATAAAAAACAACTTAAAATAGTGCTGCCCTCTAGTGGTAAAAGTAAATATAAAGGAATGGATGGAAATTAGTGTTTAATAATTAAACCAAATTACTATCTTAATGATAGGCATTAGTTGAATAATAAATAAATGAAATTAATTAATAAATAGAATGTTGAATAATATCTAAGTAATGGATGTATAAATTAATAATACTATGTTATAAATAAGTAGTAATATGGAAAAATTAATAATTAATGCAACATTAAAAATGTACCATTAAATGACAACAACGATTAAATAACTGTACTAAAAATGCAACATCAATTAAAATAAATTAAATTAAAATACTAAAGATTTGAATTAAGAATCAAAGAATTTAAAATTAATATTGATTAAATATTGAAATGAATTAGTCACAAATAATGTGGCTTCAAACAAAGTTAAATTAAATAAAAACACTTAATAAAATTAAAACATATTATATTAACACTGTATAAAAGTAAACATTATCTTAGAAGTAAATATGATATTGTCCACCAAAGGTATTAATCCAAATCATTAGATCAAATACATTCTTAATATTAATGAATATAAATTAATTTAAAATAATTAAATAATGAATAAGTAAATCTAACTAAATTAATATACATATAAAAATAACACATCGCAGTCCATCATAAAATGTGTATGATCAAACAATTGTGTAAATCAAAATGCCCCCATTTTTTTTTTTTAATATAAATTATCCATGCGTATTTTTCCATACAACGCCGCCACACACCTCCTCAATCCAACGTCTACCCACCCAACCGTCCTATTATAATTTTTTTTTTTTTGTAAATATTTATAAGATTATATGATTTTTTTATACATTTTTGAAACGCATGTGTTAATTTGGTTGTAAAGATCAAATAGGAACTAACTATATATTAAGGAATATATGAATTTTTTTGGAAATATATATATATATATATATACAGGGTGATTCATAAAAGATGGGCAGAACTTTAAGGGGTTATAGTACACTTAAAGACAAATAATATTAAATAGGAGACTAAGGGTCCCAGACGTATTCCCAAGGAGATAGGGGGCATTAAAGTTTAGGGTCCGAAATTTCAAATGATTATAAAACATGGAAAAATTGGTCGATTCGTTTGCGGTTTTTGCAAAAAATTTTCTTTATGCCAGTATTTTCTTGAAATAAAATTTTAAAGTTCAATTTCAAAAAATGCCGATAGGGGGCGCTTTAGACTTTGGAGTAACAAACAACTATTTTTTAACGTTATTTTTTGTATTTCTTTAAATGATTTCGAAAGCTTAGACTTAAACTTAAATTTTGATCTAAAAATCTGAGTCCTAACGAGTAGTTAAGTAGCGTAAACTGAAATTTGAAATTTGAAACCCTTCTCCCCCCAGAACAAAAATCAGTTATTCCCGATCTTTGTGTCGTAGATTAGGCTCTAACTACTGCCGCGTTTTGCTAAAATTATTCTTTATGTCAGTATTTTCTTGAAAATAAATTTTAAAGAAAATTTTCAAAAAATTCCGATAGAGGGCGCTTTAGACTTTGGAGTAACGAACAACTATTTTATACCGTTATTTTTTGTGTCTCATTAAATGCTTTCTAAAGCTTAGACTTAAATTTTCAGCCCAAAATCTGAATCGTTAGACGTGGTTAAGTTTCTGGGGAGAGGGGTTTGAAATTTCTATTCCTGAGCACAGTTCAGTTTACCATGTCCACACATTGTGTGCTGTGATACGAGGTAAAAAGACACAAATTAGGATTATGTTACCAAAGCATATTTATTAACATGTAATCACAATAAATGTTCAAAATTGTGACCACCAGAGGTTATGCACGCAGAACAACGGCGACGAATGGAACGGCGAACATTCGCGAAAACATCAGGCTTTTCGAGCACTTCCCTACAGCGGCGGAAAGTCTGGCGACCAGTTCCTCGGGGGATTCAATGGGTGTCTCATACATAAGAGCCTTCAATCGTCCCCAAAAAAAGAAATCGAGGGGTGAAAGATCTGGCGAGCGAGCAGGCCAAGCAACAGGACCACCTCGACCAATCCATCTGTTCGGAAATGTGATGTCCAGATAGTTGCGGACGTCTCGTACGTAATGGGCTGGCGCTCCATCGTGCTGGAACCACATGACCCGCCGGATGCGTGGAGGAACAACGTTTAACAGGTCTGGCAGCACATGTTGCAGAAATGTGAGGTATGTTTTACCGTTGAGGTGTTCAGGAAGAAGGTACGGTCCGATTAGGTGGTCTCCGAGGATTCCTGCCCAAACATTGATGGAAAAGCGTCTCTGATGAGCATGTGGATACGTAGCATGTGGATTGACATCCGCCCATACATGTGCATTGTGTGTGTTAAATGTACCTTCACGTGTGAAGGTACATTCATCGGTGAAAAGCACAGTTCGTCCAAAATGTGGATTTAGCGCGTTCTGCTGCAGAAACCAGCGGGCGAATTCAATACGATTTGGATAATCCCCTGGAGACAGTTTCTGGACTCGTTGCACATGAAACGGGAGCAAATGTTCATCCTTCAGTACCCTCCAAGTCGTGGACTGTGAGGTATCCACCTGGCTAGCCACTGTTCGTGTACTTGTACTTGGCTGCGCCGCTACTACATCCAGAATGGCTTCTGCAACAACTACTGATTCGTCCTTTTTTGCACGACCTGCATTCGACCGGGAAGCGAGAAATGATCCCGTCTCACACAACTGTCTGTGCAAGCGCTCGAAAGTTTTGCGGTTAGGCAACCGCCTGTTAGGAAATCGCTCTCCGTACATTCGTTGTGCCTCTGCACCATTTCCATCTGCCGCTCCGTAAATTAAATGCATCTCAGCCTTTTCCTTATTCGTGAAGGGCGCCATCTTCCGATTCATTACTACAGCGACTTACACTTGACTCACCGTTCAGTGGTTTTTATGCCTGAATCGTGTCGAAATTTTGCATACGTGTTCTTCTTCTTCCCCATTTGACATTTGCATACTTTCTGTTTCCTTCTTCACCCGGTGACTAGCGTCAGGAATGGAGCTTTAACGTTTGCATGAGCGACGTTTCCAACTGTGCCAGTGCCTTTATGAGTGAATTCCGACTATGCAGTCCTTGACGAAAGTTGTATTTTTGCCTCGTATCACAGCACAGAATCGTTGGGCATGGTTAAGTAGTGCAAACTGAACTATGTTCAGAAGTTGAAATTTGAACCCCCTCCCCTCGCTACTGAACCACGCTCAGCGATTCAGATTTTGAGCTGAAAATTTAAGTTTAAGTCTAAGCTTTTGAAAGCATTTAATGAGACACAAAAAATAACGGTATAAAATAGTTGTTCGTTACTCCAAAGTCTAAAGCGCCCTCTATCGGAATTTTTTGAAAATTTTCTTTAAAATTTATTTTCAAGAAAATACTGACATAAAGAATAATTTTAGCAAAACGCGGCAGTAGTTAGAGCCTAATCTACGACACAAAGATCGGGAATAACTGATTTTTGTTCTGGGGGGAGAAGGGTTTCAAATTTCAAATTTCAGTTTACGCTACTTAACTACTCGTTAGGACTCAGATTTTTAGATCAAAATTTAAGTTTAAGTCTAAGCTTTCGAAATCATTTAAAGAAATACAAAAAATAACGTTAAAAAATAGTTGTTTGTTACTCCAAAGTCTAAAGCGCCCCCTATCGGCATTTTTTGAAATTGAACTTTAAAATTTTATTTCAAGAAAATACTGGCATAAAGAAAATTTTTTGCAAAAACCGCAAACGAATCGACGAATTTTTCCATGTTTTATAATCATTTGAAATTTCGGACCCTAAACTTTAATGCCCCCTATCTCCTTGGGAATACGTCTGGGACCCTTAGTCTCCTATTTAATATTATTTGTCTTTAAGTGTACTATAACCCCTTAAAGTTCTGCCCATCTTTTATGAATCACCCTGTATATCTGACCTATGTCATACGATAACGCTAGTATTTATAAATCTATTTTGATGAAACTAATTGTGTGTATTAAGCTCACCAATGTCTCGACCGGGTTCGTTGGCCAGCTTGGTCCGCCATTTTGTTTCAAGATGGCGGCCATTTAAAAATTTAAAACTAAAATAAATATACAAAAAAATTCAAAATTAAAATTTATTTTTTAATTACGTGTTAGGCCTTGCTACAAGGATTCCAGATCATTTTTAGGTAGCTTTCAATACAAAAAAGTATAAAGCTACCTATTGCAGCCGTTCGGAGGAAAGCAGTTCCGGAAAATTTCGATATATTTTCACCGATCATGACCCCCAGACACCAAAACCACCCTCCGCTCAAATGTTGATTTATATATATAGATATATCCATATATATATATATATATATATATATATATATATATATATATATATATATATATCTTGACCTATGTCATACGATAACGCTCGTATTTATAAATCAATTTTGATGAAACTAATTGTGTGTATTAAACTAACCAATGTCTCGACCGAGTTCGTTGGCCAGCTTGGTCCGCCATTTTGTTTCAAGATGGCGGCCATTTAAAAATTTAAAACTAAAATAAATATACAAAAAAATTAAAAATTTAAATTTATTTTTTAATTACGTTTTAGGCCTTTATACAAGGATTCCAGAGCATTTTTTGGTTTACCTCTATCTTAAAAAATGGCTGAGATAGAGCAGTTTGAAATTCTAGGGTTGCTGACATTTTGAAACAAAACAGCACATTAACGCGATTACTCGCAAATTATTTTCTTTCATTGTTGTAATAATTTTCCCAATCATACGCATAAAACTATATATTCATATCCGTTAGCGACAAAATTGGCGACATTGGCGACAAAATTGAAAAAATTGGCAAAATTGGCGACATTTGGCAATATATCGCCAAATTTGGTGACCAAAATAAGTCTTCATAAATGAAGCCAATTTGGCTTTGCTCAATAATTTGGCGAATTTCTTATTCAAATCCAGTATTAACGAATCTTTTGTAAACGTTTCTTTGCATTTTAACTTGCTGTTTTCGTGTAACATTAGCTAAAATTTTAAAACGAAGATATAGGAAAGCTACCTTTTCCTCCCAGTATAGGCCGGAAGGACTTTTTGGTTTACCTCTATCTTAAAAAATGGCTGAGATAGAGCAGTTTGAAATTCTAGGGTGGCTGACATTTTGAAACAAAACAGCACATTAACGCCATTACTTGCAAATTATTTTCTTTCGTTGTTGTAATAATTTTCCCAATCATACGCATAAAACTATATATTCATATCCGTTATCGCCAAAATTGGCGACATTGGCGACAAAATTGGCGACATTTGGCGAAATATCGCCAAATTTAGCGACCAAAATAAGTCTTCATAAATGAAGCCGATTTGGCTATTGCTCAATAATTTAGCGAATTTCTTATTCAAATTCAGTATTAACGAATCTTTTGTAAACGTTTCTTTGCCTTTTAATTTGCTGTTTTCGTGTAACATTAGCTAAAATTTTAAAACGAAGATATAGGAAAGCTACCTATTCCTCCCGGTACAGGCCGGAAGGACTTTTTTGTATTGAAAGCTACTTAAACTTAAAAAACAACAATGTTGTCGAAACGAAAATAAATTTTACCAACAAATTCGCGTAATGCAAAAGCAAAGAAGAAATCAAAAACTAATGAAACTTTTCTTCCAGCCGAATTATGTAAATTTGAACAAGCCGATCGTGCCAATTCATAATATTATAAACGTGAAAGCGCATTGTATGTAGTAGAAAAGGTTTTTACATATAGGTAGAAAATTTCCGAGAATAAGAAGGTTAGAGATCTGTAATCGGGTCCATAGCCAATTTGATTTTTTTTTATCAAGTAAAATTTGGCACAAAATGAAATACATTGTTGTAACCAGATTTGTTTTAGCGTGGTAAACACTTAATGGTATTTTAGATGATCATTTCCTCGCTTACCTTTGATGCCAACTATAACTGTAAAACATATTAAAAAATATCAGACGATAATTTTCTAATTTTCTTATTACTTCATGATGTAAATAGACATCCTGGTTCATCCTTTAAACCTGAATTAATCATACCATTGTCGTCCAGTTTATAATCTTAATCCTAACCCTAATCGTATCCTATCCTATCCTATATATTAAATTAATCGTATTATTATTAATCGTATCTGTTGGAATACAACGTTCATTTTCTCCTCCCCGCACATATGGCGCATGCGCGTACAGTTACGACGATGATGCTCCGGAAGAGAGAACAGTTGTTACTTTAAGAAAGATGTCGGCGCTCAGTCGCATACGAGCTGTATATATCTTGTCTTCGTTTAATTGTAAATAAATGTCTTATGTCGTGCTATTCTGCAAACTCTGCTTGCCTCATACACCTACAAATGGTTATGGAACCAGAGACGCTACTTCACTGCGCTATAATTAGCAGAAATTATTTTTAATTCGAACATTCGGATTTGGAACTCTTAAGCCTAATCGAAAGTAAGAATTGTTCTTCATTCTGTTTATCATTTGCATTATTTCTGGCTGTGAGAGACTCTGCATAATTATGTCTCATGTAACGACAATTGAAAAGCTCGGAAAAGATAATTTTGATAGCTGGAAGCTTCAAATCGAAGCTGTATTAATCAAAAATGATCATTGGGATTACGTAATTGGTAAAGAAATTAAACCGGCTGAAGGAACCGCCGAAGAAAAGAAGTGGCTCCAAGCTGATCAAAAAGCTCGTGCAGATATAATTCTTTCTATAAATCCTAGTGAACTGAGTCATATAAAGCATTGTACGACTTCAAGTGCTATATGGAATAAACTAAAAGATGTTTATGAATCGAGGGGACCCGCAAAGAAAGCAACTTTGTTAAAACAACTTCTGTTTAGAAAAATGTCCATAAATGAAACGATGGCTGATCATTTAAATATTTTCTTCGAAATAGTTGATAAACTGAAAAATATGGAAATAGAAATCGCGGATGATTTATTATCAATTCTACTTCTATATAGTGTTCCTGAGAACTTCGAAAATTTTAGATGCGCTATAGAATCCAGAGATGAGTTACCTAAACCCGAATCTTTGAAAATTAAAATGCTAGAAGAATGGGATGCCAGGAAAGGAAAATCCACTCAAGATTCACAAAACGCATATTATATAGAAAATAAAAGAAATAATCAAGAACAGAAGAAGAATGAAAAATGGAAAATGAATCCAAATAAAAAATTTTCCTCGGAAAGGTGTTACCGAAATTTCAAGTGCAATTATTGTTCGAAAATGGGGCACAAAGCTTCCGAATGTAGAAAGAAAATAGCTGATAAAAAGCTTACATCTTTAAATAAAGGAAATCAAGGATCGATGATAGCCACTAATTATGAAAAACCGACTAGTATGGCATTTAATGACGCATATCAAGAGCCTTCTGCATGGTGTTTAGACAGTGGATGTACATCCCACATGTGTAAAGATAGAAATTTATTTACAGAATTTTATCCTCGTACGAATTCTACTATACAGCTTGCAGTTGATCAAACAGCGAAAATTACAGGAATAGGAACAGTTTGCATTACAGTACCTAATGGGAGTGGAATTACTAATCTCACACTCAAGAACGTTCTATGTGTTCCAGAATTAAAGTGTAATTTGCTGTCAACATCTAAAGCAACAGCCAATAATCGTTCAGTGATTTTTAAAGAACGATTTGCTAAAATCATCGAACCAAATGGTTCTACATTAGTACATGCTGTCCGTCATGGGGATTTGTATTACGTATACCCAAGCATCGAGAGAGCTGCGATAGCAAAGGTAAGTGAATTTCTAAAATGGCATCTTAAATTAGGTCATTTAAATGAGTCTGATTTAAAAAAACTTAAATCAAAGAATATGGTTAGAAATCTAAATTTCAATGATAATGAGTCTCTTAAAGACTAAAATTTGTATTCAAGGTAAACAAACTGTGCGTTCTTTTCCTAAAGAATCAAACTTTAAAAGTGACGATTTATTGACTCTTATACATTCAGATTTGTGTGGTCCTATGAGAGTTCCATCCCACGGAGGATCGCGATATTTCGTTACCTTTATTGACGACAAATCACGTTACATTGAAGTCAGTTTTATTAAAACCAAAGATGAGGTTAAAAATGCATTTGTTAAATACAAAGCAGCAGTTGAAAACCGTGTAGGAAAGAAAATAAAAATTCTTCGTACGGATAATGGTAAAGAATATTTCGGAGAAGAATTTAATAAATATATCGAAGAAAGCGGTATAAAACGAGAATTTTCCTCACCACTAACTCCACAACAGAATGTTACGTCAGAGAGGGCCAATAGAACTTTAGCTGAAATGGCGAGGTGTTTACTATTACAAAGCAATCTCCCACAATCTTTTTGGGCCGAAGCTATTAATTGTGCGGTATACATACGTAATCGCTGTCCTTCGCGACGTTTAAGCGATAACAAAACACCCTACGAAGTATTTTTTGGCATTAAGCCAACTTTATCATATTTTAAAATATTTGGGCAAAAATGTTTTGTACTAAATAAAAGACAAAGTAAAGGAAAATTTGATCCTAGGTCAGAAGAGCATATTTTTGTTGGATATTCAAATGAATCAAAAGCGTACAGGCTGTGGAATAAGAATTCCAGAAAAATTGTTATAAGCCGAGACGTCCGATTTATTAACGAATTTGAAAACGATTTACCTTTAAACAGTGAAATAAAATTAATTTTTCCCTCTTCTCAAAATAATGAAAATAAAACAATTACGCAAGAATCAGAAACATCTTCTCCTCCCGTCAAAAATGAACCAGACAGCTGTGGCGACAGTGATGTTGATATGCAATCGGATGAAATTTCTGACCCCCTTTCTTTCCCTACAAGAGCGCGCGGCCGGCCGAGAAATATAAAAACTGGTAAAAAAGGTAGACCCAGGAAAGAATTTAAAATGATAATTCCAAAAGAAGAAATATCCCAAGTTGTAATGGAAAATTTATTTTCTGACTCATGTCCGGAATTTTCTGAGGCTTTAAACGGGCCTTTTAAACATGAATGGATAGATGCAATGGAATTATAATTTAATTCTTTAATGCAAGAAAATGCATGGCAAATAGTTGATAGGCCAAAACATAAGAAAATTATAGGAAGTAAATGGGTTTTAAAAACTAAATATAAACAAGACGGGTCAATCGAAAAGTTTAAGGCGAGAATAGTTGCAAAGGGGTGTTCTCAAAAACCAGGAATTGATTTTGAAGAAAATTTTTCGCCTGTAGCCAGATTAAGTTCGATCAGAACTGCGATCGCTTATGGTATTCAAAATGGTTTTACAGCTTATCAATTAGATTTTATTATGGCTTATGTAAATGGTGATTTAACTGAAGAAGTATACATGGAGTTACCTGAAGGTTTTAAATATGAATCTAATGTTGACAAAGTTTGTTTATTAAAAAAATCCCTCTACGGATTAAAACAATCAGGTCGACAATGGTTCAATAAATTAGATGAAAAATTAAAACAAATGAAGTTTGAATCACTAAATGCTGATAAATGTGTTTATTTTTCAAAATCTCCGATTGAAGCTATTATCATTGTTTATGTTGATGATCTCATAATTCTTACTAAATGTAAACAAGATTATGAATATATTAGAGATGAATTATCCAAATCTTTTAAAATGAAAGATTTAGGTTTGTTACATTATTGTTTGGGCATAGAATTTATGCAAAACGGGGACAGTATTAAAATTTCTCAAAAGAAGTATATTGAAGATATTCTGAGCAAATTTAATATGCAAGAATCAAAATCAATATCTACACCTTTTGATAACAATGTGAAGCTTACTAAAGATATGTGTCCCAAA
The DNA here is from genome assembly GCA_963931845.1 of Maratus michaelseni. Lineage (NCBI taxonomy): Eukaryota > Metazoa > Arthropoda > Arachnida > Araneae > Salticidae > Maratus > Maratus michaelseni. The sequence continues at coordinate 108,246,727 of OZ007598.1, read as the reverse complement.
ACTGAAGAAGAAAAATCTGAAATGAATAATATTCCTTATCGTCAACTAATTGGTTCTCTTATGTATTTATCTGTAGTAACTAGACCTGATATAACTCATGCTGTGAATTTTCTAAGTCAATTCAACAACAATCCAGGCAAACCTCATTGGATAGCTGCAAAAAGAGTTTTAAGATATCTAAGAGGTACTCAAGATCAAGGACTGATTTTTAAACGTGATACTAAGTCCTTAGTTGCATTTGTTGATGCTGATTGGGCTTCAGATGTCAATGATAGAAAGTCCTATAATGGATACATTTTTTAAATATGCCGGTGGTGCTATATCTTGGGAATCGAGAAAACAACGAACTGTTGCATTATCTACGACTGAAGCAGAATATATGGCTTTATCAGAGGTTGCTAAAGAGACTTTACATCTCAGACGGTTCTTAAATGAACTTTCTCCTGAAATAGTGTCTGCACCTACTTTAATATTCTGCGATAACCAGTCTGCTCAAAAATTAGTAAGAAATCCAATTTATCATTCTCGCACAAAACATATTGACATTCGCCATCACTTTGTGCGCGAAATATATGAGAATGGAGATATAGAAGTTAAATATCTAGAAACTGAAAATATGGCAGCTGACATTTTAACAAAAGCTTTAAGTGCCTATAAACATAAGAAATGTTGTGATTTAATAGGACTAAGTGTTTAAAAAACATTCAATGTTATTTTGTATCCTTTTTCCATATAAGTTTAAAGTATATACTGTTTGTATTTGTAATTTTATATTTTGTTTATCTGTAATTTGCATATAATATTTGCATAATAGGAGAGTAATTAATGCCTTGTTAAGAAAATGCACGTTGTAAGTGGGGAATTGTTGGAATACAACGTTCATTTTCTCCTCTCCGCACATATGGCGCATGCGCGTACAGTTACGACGATGATGCTCCGGAAGAGAGAGCAGTTGTTACTTTAAGAAAGATGTCGGCGCTCAGTCGCATACGAGCTGTATATATCTTGTCTTCGTTTGATTGTAAATAAATGTCTTATGTCGTGCTATTCTGCAAACTCTGCTTGCCTCATACACCTACAGTATCCTAGCCTAATATTATTTTAAACGAATATGTAAATTAAATCAATATCCATAAATAGAATTAATGGAAAATAGAATTAATAGAAATGGCAAAATAAAATAACAAGAAAGTACATTTATTTGACACTTAACCCTAGAAAAAGCGTAAAAAATTTCAAGCGCACGAAATAAATTAAAATAATCCTATATATACTAACAAAAATATGTAAATTTAGATCATCAGATTGGTGTTGTCGGTAGTTATTTGTTTAGAGTGTCCTTCACGCGATAGAAAAAAATATCAAGATTAAATTGGGCAGAATTTAAAGTACTTTCTAGCAACCTTTATTTACATTTTAGAATCGCGTCAGATTGTTATATCTTTATGAAATATCTATCAATGTATAAAATAGACAAGCAATTTGTTCAATATTTACACCACTTAGCGAGAAGCACTTTATTTAATATATACATAAACAAGACATACAATAATAATGTAGTAAGAAATGTAGAACACATGTCTATACAAATAAACAATATAATAATGCCCATTTAGAAATGAATACATATACAAATTTTACACCAAATACCACCTAAAATGCACTGTTGTATAGAAGAATTCTCTCAGTGTTATTTTTTGTTTTACGAAGAGGGATTCGTCGATTTTCATGATTTTACTGGGCCCTTTTTTTTTCATTGATTGCAGTTTCATTTTCGGGATTGTATATATTATTTGGCATGAAATTTCACTTTTTTAAGACTGGGTTATGTTAAGGCATCTATAGCAAAGAAATACCGTATTGTCTCCTATAAAATGTTATAAAGATTTGGTTAACTATATATATTTTTAATTATCGAATGAAATGCTTTGCTAAATTAATGCGTTCATTCTTTTTTTAATGTTACGTGAACGAAGTCACGGGTAACAGCTAGTTTAAAAATAAATGAATAAAAATTTTAAATTTTACCAACAAAATAATTTTTTGCCAGTTAAAATGAGTTTATCTAGTAATAACTTCTAATAATATGAATAAGAGGTAAGTGAAAATGCTTTAGTAAAAAAAAAAGTTCAAAGGGCACCGAGAATGTTATGCAATACCTTTCCAAATTATCTTTTGTGGACATTTTTGTACAAAATGGACGCTTTTTTAATAGAACTTTTATAACTTTAATATTTGCAAAATAATTTAAAATATCAATGATTCCCTCAAAATGAATCCACAGTCATTCTACTATTATACACATTGCGTTTATGTTGAATGTTAGCTGCGATGGAAGAAGTGTTTGTTCTCCAAGTTTGTGGAAGACTGAGAAAAGACGAGGAAAAAAGAAGAAGACTGATAAAAGAATTAAGAAGACTCAATACCTCTCATTTTGACAAAAAATGGCTAAAATGTCGAATTTCACAAGAACATGTTCAGATCTCTAGAAGAACATTGTGCCCAAGTTTCTTGACGATCTAATAAATGAGGACGTGAGTTTCAAAACTCGCCTTATCCAAAAAATCAAATTCGAGGAAATCGCGAAAAACCTCTCACTGCTTCCATTGGTTTTCATTGTAAACCAAGATTTGAGAACGCTAAAAATACATGCTAAAACTAGTTTTTCTGCGGATTGTAGTGTTTTTTTCAGTGAAGATTTACCAATGGAATAAATTGATAGTGAATTAAATTTTGGATAAGGCGAGTTTTGAAACTGACGTCCTCAAATAATAACAGATATATGATTAATTTTACATATCTCTCTTTAATGAGTATTTCAAAAGTTAAAGCAACCAGCATTTTCTTTTGAATCTGTTGTCATCTTTAATGAAGTGTTTTGTCAGCTTTTTCTTTGTTAAATTTGTCATTAATCATTTTTGAATAATTGTTTAAAAGTATTTTAAATATTGTAGTAATAAAAGTTTTAAAATAATTAAAAATAGCATGAGAACAAACTTCATGAGAGTCATTATCAATTTCATTCACAATATTTTTTAAGTAGGATTCACTTATTGATATCAATAAATTTAATTGATTTTCATTTGTAATGAATGTATCATAAAAATTTTCCAACGTGTTTTCGACTATCTGAATAGAAATACAAGTTGCTTTTACAGCATAAACAGTAGGTTTTTTTAAGGAACACTTATCTAAAGCATCTATTAAAGTACATTCTTCAGCAAATTCGTATTCAAATGTGTCATTAGATACAAAGTATTCGATACTATGATTATAATTTATTTTGTTATGAATTTTAAATGCTGCATAATCTGTAATAAAAAGTACGATTGGCATTTTCTCTTTATCTATTGATGGTACTGAATCAATTTCAAAATCTTTAAATAATACAAAAATATTAGAAGAATTGCATTTATATTCCAGTTCGAAAAATGTGCTTTTGAATTTCTCATTAAAAGAAAGCAAATTTTGAATCCTGATTTTTTACTCACTTTCAATTAACTGTTGAAGTGAAATGTAATAATTACTTCCAGAATATTGCATCTAAAGGCTAAATATTTCTTCCAAAGTATCTGTTTGAAATTTGCCTAATAAAACAAAGCTTATTTTCAGTTTCCTCAAAGCAAATGTTACCACGCCATAGAGTCCGTTGCATGTCCGGGCTTCGCACGTTACAGAACATATGTCAAAACTCTGATAGATTATTTATATTTAATATATTTTATTGATTACCCACTAACAATACCAAACAGCATATATATATGAACAATATCATATATTCAAATAAAGTTTTGAAATTTGTTAAAAGTGATACTTTTGTATACAACAAAATTAATAGACGAAGGAATCGCCAAAGATTTCGCTCCTTACCGCAGCTTTTTTTCATCCTGATTATTTCAGTGTTTAAGCACGTATACTATTTCTATTGCATATACAAGTCGTTGTTAAAGTTCTGTATTAAGACTTAATGGGATTTGGAACTCTTAAAACCTTCAAAAAATTTAATCTTTGAAATTATATATAAGTAAGTAATCATTTCTGGACACTTTAAAACAAAATAAATAGCACTGTTAATGGTTGTTAAATATGGAATATTTCCAAAGAAATAACTTTAAAGTAATTTTTTTTAATATGATTTTGGGGGATTGCGAACAATATAGTTAAAAACTTTTCAATATTTTTTCATGAAATTTTGAAGATATATGGTGTATGGGGACGGATACTGCAGACCTAAATTTTTGTTTATTTTATTTTTTTACCGGTGTCATATTGTTAAAACTTTATAAAACCAAGATACAATTTGAAAAAAAAAAAAAAAACATAAAAATGTCATAAATAAACAATTTTTCCTTTCTTCTATCTATAATAGAAGAAAGTATTGTAATCGAAATTTTTTTCGACTTCCGGTTTTCGACGGATTTACACGTTTTAGGGGTCACAGATTCCGAAAAACATGTTTTTACAAAATGTCTGTCTGTCTGTCTGTCCGTCTGTCCGTCCTCATCGTATCATCGAAAAGTGTATGAAGTTATGCTTCAAATTTAACAGAATTTTTTTTCAATGTGTTTGGCTATGGCAAGCAGGTTCTATTAGAATTTGGGGATATTTCGACGAAAGGGGGCGCTGTGACCGATATTTTTGTTCCATTATCACTATTGTATCATCAAAAAGTGTATGAAGTTATGCTTCAAATTGAATCACATTTTTTTTCTATGTTTTTGGCTATAGCAAGCAGGTTCTATCAGAATTTGGGGATATTTCGATGAAAGGGTGCGCTATGATCGATATTTTTGTTCCATTTTCACTATTGTATTATCGAAAAGTGTATGAAGTTATGCAGATAATTGAACCACATTTTTTTCTATGTTTTTGGCTATGGGAAGCAGGTTCTATCAGAATTTGGGGATATTTCGACGAAAGGGGGCGCTGTGATCGATATTTTTGTTCCATTTTCACTACTGTATCATCGAAAAGTGTATGAAGTTATGCAGATAATTGAACCAAATTTTTTTCTATGTTTTTGACTGTAGCTTGCAGTTCCAGGTTGAATTTGGGGATATTTCGACGAAAGGGGGTGCTGCGATCGCGATGTTTGTTCGATTTTCACTATTGTATCATCGAAAAGTGTATGATATTATGCAGATAGTGAAAAAAAAAATTTATATGTTTTTGGCTGTGGCCAGCAGGTCCTACTTGAATGTGGGGATATTCTGCCGGAAGGGACGCTGTGATAGCCATTAAAATATTTCAAATTCGAAAAGATGTACAAAAAATTAAAAATCCAAAAAGTTTTTTCCGTTAAATTTTCGGCCTTGATCCGGAGAATCTGGAGCAATTTTTGTTTTGCCTCTATCTTAAAAAATGGCGGAGATATAGCGGTTTGAAATTTTAGGGTGGTTGACATTTTCAAACAAGACAGCAGAATTCATCTATAAACGGGTTTAATTTATGAGTTTTAGTTGTCTGAGTGCAACGAAGACTCATACACAGCGCAGTATTACTTTGCCCCATATATAGCTACGATGGATATTAAAACCTTTCGTTAAGCATAACTCAAAAAATATTTAACGGATTTCGTTCAAATTTTTACAGCAGGTACCTATAAAGGTGACAACGTCGTCTATTTATTACCAAGAATAAGTGTCAAACCGTTTGGAAGTTATATTAAAAAAATAGATAAAAAAGCCCAATTAAAGTACATACGTCACTAAATTTTGTGCGTACGTCATTTTCACCGGCGGGAGATTTTCGTAGACAATCGGAATTGAAAAGTTCATGGAATACATGGAACAAAAAAATATGCAAGCACTAATATTCAGCACAATAAAATATATTTCAATTTAATAAAAATGGAAAGTTAATCTGGAATTTTTTCTGTTTGAAAAGTATTAGAGATTAGTAAGAGTAGTATTAGTATTAGAGATTTGGCGTAAATCACACCATTAGCTGCTTTTTTATTTCGCGTGTGTATGTTAGGAACAATTCTTTGATGTTTAAATAAAAGGTTTCGATTTGTGGCATTATTTCTTATTTTCTTTTCCTTTTTAGTATTTTAAATGGAATTAGTGAAAAGCGTATATTTTAAATTAAATGAGTGAAAGACGTGTATTTTTAATGTATGTATTTCAAATGAAATCAGTGAAAGATTTATATTTAAATCAAATGAATGCAATATGAAGATGTTATGAGAAAAATATTTGGCGATTTATCAACTGCGCCAAGTTAACATAAAAGTACCAATACATATGTGGGTACTTCTCTATTATCCCGTCGACCACTTTTCATAACAAAAAACTATCGCCAAATAGACGGGAGAACGTTGTCATTGAAATATCAAAATACATAAATAAATAAAATATAAGAATTTAAGGACACAATTGTTATTTTAATGAATGAAATAACTAATAAATCAGTAAAACATAATGAAAAATACACGCAAATGTCGCGTTAAAAACCACTTGATGACGTAACAAACACGTATAATGCTTCTGATATCAAGTAAATGGGACTGCATTTTTGGCGTTTAATCTAACAGTTTGGCGATAGTTTTTTGTTATGAAAAGTGGTCGACGGGATAATAGAGCAGTACCTCTATGTGAAATGAAACAAGGCACAGATGTCATATACGCACCACGTTGGCGCGATTTTTCCCTCCACCAGCTTGGGGAAAACTTTGTTTTGAATATTAGTTGCAAATAGTGTGACAAATAGTACACGTGATTTTTTATTTCAATATAAAAATAAAATAACGTAATAAATGAAACAGCTTCTATTATTTTAAAAAAGGAAATAAAAATAAATAAATAATAGTTTGATATAAATAAAGGCGCGGATGTCATATACGCACCACATTGGCGCGATCGCAACAAAATGGCAATTTTATGCCTCACATGGTAACCCGGTTATTTGTTTCAATTGTTGTTTATTAACTTTTATTTTTTATTTTAATTCTATAAATTGTTTTTATTATATATATCAATATTTATTTATATCAAACTATCATTTATTTATTTTTATTTCCCATTTTTGAATAATAGGAGCTATTTCATTTATTACGTTATTTTATTTTTATATTGAAATAAAAAATTACATGCTATTATTGTATGGTATTTGTAACTAATATTCAAAAACGAAGTTTTCGCCAAATTGGCGGGGGAAAAATTGCGCCAATCTGGTGCGTATATGGCATCTGTGCCTAAATTAATATTGATATACATATAAAAATAATCTATAGAATTAAAATAAAAAATAAAAGTAAACAAACACAACAAACAGTTTTCGCCAAAGGGGCGGGGGAAAAATCGCGCCAACGTGGTGAGTATATGGCATCTGTGCCGGGATTTTTACCCTTTTATCTGTGCTTTCGGAAATATAAAAAAATTAAAAAATTCTTATATCAGGTGTATAATGTTTTGCATTTTTATACGGACCACTTCTCCATTTTAAGATTTTAAATGCTATTTATATCAGATATTTCTTTCTTGAGATTCCCACAAGTTTTTTCCGGTAAATATTTTAGTTCGCTTATTAATTGTTTACAATTTGCCCCCCCCCCCCTGGCAATAACAATTATTTATCACAAAAAATGGGTACTTCTCTATTATCCCGTCGACCACTTTTCATAACAAAAAACTATCGCCAAACTGTAACGCTAAATAAACGGGAGAACGTTGCCATTAAAATATCAAAATAAATAAAATATAAGAATTTAAGGACACAATTGTTACTTTAATGAATGAAATAACTAATAAATCAGTAAAACATAATGAAAAATACACGCAAATGTCGAATTAAAAACCACTTGATGGCATAACAAATACGTATAATGCTTCTGGCATCAAGTAAATGGGACTGTATTTTTGGCGTTTAATCTTAGTTTGGCGATAGTTTTTTGTTATGAAAAGTGGTCGACGGGATAATATAGAAGTACCCAAAAATGGCTTAGTTTTGTTAAATTTGTTTGTTATGTATTTTCATTTCTTATTAAAATATCGAAAATGGCAATAAAATTTTATTTTAGCACCGTACTTAATTTTTTAAAATGGCTCAAAAACATGGTTTAATAAACGTATATTTGTAAATATTTTAAAAAACATGTTTTTCCGCTCTCTAGAAAAATTTGTAAGATTCTACAACTGCCTTTGGCACCAACCAGTACATGATACGGAACTTTTCCCTATTCAGATACACAGAAGAGGTTGGTCACAAACAAGAGTAATGCTAGCAACAATATTGTTTTAACTCTATAAGAGTTAGAAACAATAATGATATTAAATTCCCCGATTAGCTTAGGGCCCGATTACGGAACTTTCTCCTAGAAAAAAAACTGTAGAAGTCTTTTACATTTGTTTCGAATGAAGCTCGATCAACAAAGTATTAATTGATAATACAAACAACACTAATATTAACATGGGGGCCAAAGTTTGAATTTAAGTGTATATATTTGGAACCCCCCCCCCCAACCACCCACCAAAAAAAGAAAAAGAAAGTTACAGAAATGAATTTAAAATGGCGTGAAGCCACCCTTTCTGACATAAGAAATTGGCTGCGAACCCGATTACGAAACTTTCACTTAACTTAATAACATGTATCTAATAGCCCTGAGGACAATTCCCCATCCCAGTTATACGGACCTTGGGGCTTTTTTAAAAAGCTTGACGCAGTTCGGGTTGAAGAAGTTGAGATTTACTGTCAAATGACATAAACTACTATGAAAATAAAACTGGTGAATTATTATGCTGGTTTATGTATGTATTTAAAAAAATTGCATCTGATTACACTCTTCAGATAAATTACTCCTGTTTGCATTTAATAACAGATAAACGGCTTCCGTTTACTAAATTGTTTAAATATTGGGAAGAGTTGGCGAGAGATAGATAGACGTGTAAACAAACGGGTAGACAGACGGGTAGAGAGACGGATAGCGACAGAGATAAGCTAACGGGTAGCGAAACGAATAGACAGACGGGTAGCGAGGCAGGTGCAAAAAAGGGTTGACAGAGGGGTAGTGTGATGGGTAGGGAGACGGGTAGCGTGGTGGATAGAGAGACGAGTACAGAGACGACTTGACAGACGGGTAGAGAGAGGGGTATATAGACAGACAGACGTGTTGATAGACGAATAGTGTAACGGGAAGCGAGACAGGTAGAGGCACGCTTAAAGAGTCGGGTAGAAAGACAGACGGATACTGAGACGGGTATACAGAAGAGTAGAGAGACAGTAGACAGATGAGTTCGGAGAGAGACACAGCTAAGACATACGAGTAGTTAGACTGGTAGACATGTTTGTAGCAAAGCATGTTATCAATGTGGTTTGAAGTATACGAGTTTCTATAAATAGTTATACAAATAAACAAAGGAAATTTTTTAATTCAAATATTAAATGTTTGATTTAATATTTCAATATTTAATATTTTATTTTTTAATATTTTATTTAGATATTTGTCACAAAGAAAATGTTGCAAAAATTAAATTAAATTTGCGTTAAACTACGCTTGCTAAAATACGCTATTGGCTGCAAATCTCATTATGTGACTTTAAAAATATCGTTTTAAAAGATCCGGCGGTTTTTTTTTTAAAGTTTTGAGCAATTCCCGCTTAAGAAAATGAGATTATTTGCCAAATGTTATAAAAAAAATGCATATGAAAACATAACAATATGTGAATTTATATATGATATTTTGTAATTATATCATTTAATTTGCTATTATTCATATGTTGTATCTTTATCTATCTCTTGTCTATCATATGCTGTATATTCACTTAGATTCTTGTGGATATCTTCTTTATATCGTAATTGTTAACTTTATGTTCTCAGCAATATCACTCAGACTAATCCCTTTGAGGGAAGTCCTAGTTAACATGGTTTCGGCAAATTTTCTTTCATTGTTGTACCCATTGTTCCTATTCTTATGTGCTTAACACTAAATATTTATATTCGCCAACGTGACATTCTCGCCAAGCTTGGCGACAGTTGGCGAAATATCGCCAGATTGGCGACAAAAATAGGTTGCCATAAATGAAGCCAATTTGGCTGTAGAGGACTAATTTGGCGATATTCTCATTCAAATTCAATGTTGACGAGAACTGGGAATGAATCTTCTTTAATTTGGTGCCACGCATTTTAGCTTCGTGTTTTCCTGTAAAATTAGCTAAAATCGTAAAACCAAGGAATGGGGAGGCTATCTGTTCCTGTCGGTACAGGCCAGAAGGATTTTTCGTAGTTTAGTATACATCAGTTGATCGCATCCCGGTAACCCGACGATTCGCAAGCAGCTGACGTACAACAGAATGACGAAAAATATTGATTTTATTGCCGATGTGATTGCGAATTTTGAAGTATTAAAATGACAGAGATAGAAGAAAGTTTTGGGATTGGCACATCCGACTAGTTTAGGATTAATGTAAGCACAAGACTTTCAAATCTAATTAGATACCAAAACTTTTGTTTTACATGCAGAAATTCTTTTGTAATCATGCGCACAACTTGCGGTTTCGATTTTCTGCTCGACAAGTTTAAAACTCCCTATAAAAACTCATTTTCTTCATTAGAATATGAAAAGAAAAATATGTAATGAAAGCTAAAACATGTATCTCTTACTGCCTTTACAAATTGTGTTTTGTAATGTACATTTTTTTTTTAGAAATAAAATGACAAAATGGTCAATTTATTTTACTTTTTGACATTTCCCCTTAAAATGTATAAAAGTGCTCGTTCAGCTTTTTAAGATATATAATTAGATTTCATAACCAATTGATTGATTAGTTCTACGTTTGACATACAGTAAAATTCTAACTATCCGAAGACCAGTTATCTGGATCGATAATGATGAAATGGAAAAATAAAATTTCAGTACGAATTTGTAAAAAGATTATTTTTTTTAAATTTCTGTTAACACAAATATTAAAATTTATGTATGGTTAGATTTTTCAAAAAAACAAAAAGCTAGTAAAATTTCAAAAAAATTATAAAGAAATTCCAAAAAAGATATTACAACAGATACACAACATCTGTTACAACATACATTCAATTTGTCCTTCTCCAACTTCTAGACACGCATGTGCAATTGTGCATGCTTAATCATATTAACGAAGACTGGTTTCAGCATGTCAGGTTATTGTATGAGTATTGCAAAATCGCTGCATTATTTAGTTAATTGCTGAGACATTTGCACTAATAGTTGAGCATGGAAAATTGAATGAAGGACTACAGAAAAATTAATGCAAAAATCTTGATGAATTTTAAAAAATAAGTAAAACTATCAAAAATGTGTACTAGAAAAATTATAGCAAAAAATATTATATTTAAAAATAATTTTTCATAAGTATTAAGATAAAAAGGAGTTTAAGCTTCTATCCAAACTGTCTAATAGTGCGACCAAAAATTCAATATATCGATATATCAATTTTTCTATTTATCGGAATATTTTCATTGTTAATTAATGTTTTAATACACAGAATAATTTATTTCTGTTTATGTTAAGTAAACTTTAAAAAAAATAGCTTTTACGTTTTTACCTCACATTTTTAAAATTAACGTTTATAAAATTGATGATTTTATTTCCAGTATTTTTGAAGAAATCCCTATAAAAATCGTACCATTTATAATAGCTGTCGCTCAAACAATTTCTTTTTTGCATAAATGTATTTTCGATCTTAGAAAACAGACTTTCAGTTGAGAAAGAAGCCGCAAAAATACCTAAGTTTTTCTTGCTATAACATAAAATTATGGGTAAATATGTTTTAGGTGTTTCCAGGTTTCGACAGGATTCCTTTGTGATTTCTAACTACACTGAAAAAAAAAAATTGTTGATTTTACAGTATAATACTGGCATCCCAGCTGCCAGTATTATGCCGTAAAATTAACAGTAATAAACAGTAAAATAAGCAGTAATACACTGCCGAGCATGCACGGTAGCGTATTACTGCTTATTTTACTGTTTATTACTCTTAATTTTACGGTATAATACTAGCAGCTGGGGTGCCAGTATTATACTGTAAAATCAACATTTTTTTTCAGTGTACATGTATTGAAAGGTATCTCATAATCCATATTTGCAGATCAGATTTGAGATTGAAATTATCAAATTTATTTCATTGTCCAATCCTTTTGGTTTTAAGAGGTGAATATTTTTTTGTGATAAAGTATAAAATTTTTAATCTTGGTATTTTTCTGGTTTAAAATGTTCTTAAAATCAGTTTTATTAATTTTAGTGAAATGTCTCCAAACATCACTTTTAGGAGCTATATTAATACTATAAACTTGCCGGTTCAATAGTAATAAAAAAATTCTTATTACAAACAAATTTCCACATTAACAAATTCGTAACTGTTTAATTTGTGTTTTATGTGTATTATTTTGTTTATTATTTACCCATCATACGTAGTATAGGCCAAGTCTTGTAATTGTTTTGAAAATCAAAGTAAATATTTTGACGGATTTGCACGTTTCAGACACTGGAAATACATAAACGAAAAACATATTTTTAGAAAAAAAAAATTGCCGTCCGTCTGTCTGTGTGTGTATCTGTAAACGCTCTATCTCCCGAACAAATTGAGATAAAGACTTGAAATTTGGTATGTACTTAGTATGTAATAATGGGAAGACGGTTACTGAATTTCAGTAACCTCGATAAACCGGAACTATTTTTTTCGGACTCTCGAAATATTCGTTCTGATAAAAGGTATATAAAATTTTCGAAATTGTTTTTTTAAGGAATAAATATAAAAGACAATAAAAAAACATAAATTTTTCATTAAGAATGAAGTCGATTAGATAATGAGTTGCCGAGATATTTGTAATCACATTTCCACACTCTTCGATTTTTCATGACCCTGTATTTCATTCAAATTTCAATTCAAAGATATATTTTAATTAGTAAAGAGACGCTTAATCCAACGCAGTAAACTGTTAGTTAATAGGATTATCATTTTTAGAGTTATAAAGATGTTTCTCGTACGCAATTCAGTAATAGAGCATTTAAAGTTTAGGACGCCATCAAGCCAGGATTTTATTCGAATTGCAATGCATTTTATAAATAGTTTACACATGTTTTATTTTCATATTTTATATTATGCATATCCATGATGGGTAAGTATTACGGAGGCCCCCAACGACTAGTTTATTTATAAAGTGTTTATTTTGTTATGGAATATTAGACAGAAACAAATGCTGAACTATTTATATTGCCTTAAGTGGAAACGGGTTAATCTTCCATTATCGAACTGCACGCGATAAATATCTACCCTATATATATAAAATCCTAATGAAACAAATTTGTGAAACGATTTTATGAAACGAATTTATGAAACGATTTTATGAAACGACTGATTAAACGACTGATTATGTTTCAGGGATATTTTTAATAAAATATTAAACGCTTGATGGTGAAATTAATACCAATTGTCCATAAAAATCCGCGGATGTCAAAACTGGTAATAGAATTTTGAAATTGGAATTAGTTTTCGAGATATTAATTTTTTTCTAATTTTAATGACATTTCTGTAATGATGGCAACTAATTACTCAGTTTTTTTGTGACAAAAAAGGGGAAAAAATTGAAAAGAATCCCGATAGGGATTATTGATTTCTTTTTATTCGTCATTTTCAAATTGAAATTGAATTTATCTTTTATATCAATCGATAATGAGGAGAAGATTGTGATTAAATTATGTTTTTCAGGAAAATTTGAAAAAAAAAAATCCCATGTCTATCGTCAGGATTCAATCGTCTGTCAGCATTTAATTTAATTTATAAACTGAAAATATTTTGAATAAATTCGTCCAAATGACGTCATTTATGTAAACGGAAAAGAAAGGGGTGGAAAGGAATTAATAGTAATTATTATTTATTGATATCATTTTGTTATTTTTTTTGTAAAAATTAATTAAACGAACTTATAAAATCACTAATTCGGATATTTGAAACGAATATATAAAATAATAATTGCCCAACTGAACGGAAGGAGAATAAAATATCCTGCTTGGTTTTCTTTTCAATTTGAATGAGAATATGACATCAATTATGGTAAAATGACATTTACTCCGTTCTCTCTTTTATTGGCAGCAAGGGGAAAAAATGCTCCCTATATATTAGAGAAATGCTATTAAAGTTTAAAACAAATGAATATTTTAGTAGCATTACTTTTTTAATAACGAATTATATGTTTACACATAAATACCAAAGAAAAGAAAAAACTACAAATAATTAAATTACTATACTCGAAACACACTTAAGGTGTAAATTACGTTATATATTAAAATGATTTTCGTTTCTTTTCCAATTTAGGGGCCTTCGCGAGATACAGAAAGTGACTTTGGCGATGAATTGAAATTCGGCAACATGTTTTCTAACAATCTATTCGCTTTTTGGTATACACAAGCTATTATTTCGATATTTATACAATTTATTTAATATAAAGAAGCCATTTATCTATTTTTATGTACAAAAAGAGGTAAATTGAAAGACAATTATAAATAAATTGTATATATACATATATATACATGTATAAACAAGCATAAAAGTTCGGTGCTTTTCCAGTATATGGGGCCTTGACGAAACAGAGAAAATAGCCTTGGCGGAAAAGGAAATTTGGCAACATACTTTCTGTCAACCTATTCACTTTGTCCTTTCGTATACAGAAGCATTTTTTCAATATTTATACGATTTGTTTAGCGTAAAATGTAATTTATCCTATTTTATATATAATCAGAAGTAATTTGCATAGAAAAAACAATAATAATATACGTATAATTAAAATACGCATATAAACAAAAAAATCGTCGAATTTGTTTCCATGGCTGTTTATGTCATTTGGCACCAAATCTCACTTTCTGATGCCCGAATTGCGCCAAGCTTTTTGAAAAAGTGTCAAGACCCCTATTATAGAAAAGCACCAAAAGTTCATTGGGTTTGTTTTCACAACTTTTGGCAACAAATCTATGTATATTAACGAATCTATCTCTTTTTGAAGCTCGAATTACGCCAAACCTAAAAGCAAAGGATCCTATACTGGAAAAGTACCCGATTTTCTTATGGACAATATTCAAGTGACAATGCTATGGTGTAAAATTATCGCGGATAGCAAATTTGTTTAAATATCTCATCAATTGATTCCGAATAAATGCAGGCATGCATGCACAAAATATTTAATTAATTTTGTATGATAAATAATTATTAGAAAATTCGTATATACATATTAATTAAAATAAATAATTTACATGTTTAAAATAACATGAAAATATGCATGATGGTGCACTGAAATAGAGAGAAAATTAAAACCTGTTACTGAAAATGTCTATAACATAGTACTTTTCAATACCGTGGTTCTTAATGTTATTCACAAGCAGATGGAATTTTTCTCATCCTTAAACGCAAAGGAAGAATAGAATACAGATCGTTGTTATAAAAGTCCGAGAGGTAGCCACAATTTAAACCTAACCATTTTATACAAGCTGGTTTTCAAGGTGTAATTGATTTTACTTATCAGTCCCGAAAACAGTCGTCAGTTGTCGCAACAGCTGTGTATGAGGCCATGATAATCAAGAAATGCCCCATTAAAACGTTAAAAGCATGGCAACCCAATTACAGATTTACCAATATTTTTAAAACAAAGCACGCTGTCAGGTTTTTAGAGGACTCGAAGTCTGAGCGGGGGTTGGCGAGCGTAGCTCGCAGGGGGTAGGCCCCCTAGTATATATATTTTTTTATTATTAAAGCTTGAAAATTATTTTTAATACCATAAAAATTTTGAGATACCGTTTTCAAACAAATTGCACTTGGAAGTATACTTTTTCCCTAATCGACGGCATAAACATTTTAATTATGCGATGTTTAGAAGTAATTGTATTTTCGAAAAGAGGAAAATTAAATGCTTAGATCGTTGCCACCGTCGATATGACGTAAGCGTTACTCACGGATCTGTATTAGGCTTATAATATATATACATTTTTCAGATTCCCATACAAAAATTTTGAAAGATCTTTTATAACTCTTGACCGTAATATGTCATAGAAAACAAAGTATATCCTGAAATATAATGTTTCCTCAAATACAATAGAAACTAGATAAAATTTCTTTGCCCATTTATCATTTTTAATAGACTAAAATTGTTTTAAACAAAGAACATAAGATACACACTTCCAACTCTTCATCATGAATAAATTACTACCCCATAAGTTTTGAAATTAAATTATTTATGCACGGAAGACTCTTTTTAACAGTTATTATATATTAACTAAGGAAAATGATGTTGAAAATATTCATGTAAAAGCTTTTAACGAATTAATAAAAAGAACAATCTAGCTAAAATTTGAATCTCAAACAAAGTGTATCACGTTTGATTACATTTGAATTACTCTTTAATTGCCTTGAAAAGTTTGTTATATTAATTATATTAAAACTAGCCGATCGACTCTAGTGTCTACTCTTTTAAATACTATATGCATATTATAATACACGAATTTCAGCATTATATGTAAAAATAT
This sequence comes from Maratus michaelseni, assembly GCA_963931845.1. Taxonomy (NCBI): domain Eukaryota; kingdom Metazoa; phylum Arthropoda; class Arachnida; order Araneae; family Salticidae; genus Maratus; species Maratus michaelseni. The sequence goes on along the minus strand of OZ007598.1, from coordinate 108,230,244 downwards.
CATACATAAAAACTTCTCCACTTAGTACTAGGTACTTTGAAATAAAAAAATATATACACATCATAAGATATGGACACCATTTAGAAGTATGAAAACAGAGGTATTTTTTCAGAATCTTGCATATAAAAACCTTTGCATGCACACAATAGTTGCTGGATAGTCTTTAAAATTAAAAAAGTGTATATATATTATATTGAAAATATCTACACCATTCACAATTAGGAATTTTTTTTTCTTTTTTTTTTCTTTTTCTGCATCGAAAACGTCTTTATGTACACAATTGTAAATTTCAGAGCTCGGAGATATTATTAATTTAACATATTATTAATTATAACATTGACGAATTGTTTGTCACTGTTAGTATGGCTCATCCTTTAAGCTTTTGAGGTGTCACCGTTAAAAAATCAGTGTTACTGAAAAGTTACTGCACTGAATCTTGTATATCTGGATACCAAATTGGGTGCAAACTAAATAGTTTTCTCACTTTGACATTCGCCAACCTGTAACAGCCAACTTGCTAACTCTCTCTCTGTTTGAAAGGCACACATATTTTCTGTAAATTGCATAATTTAAAATCTTCTCTTTTTTATGCAACTTGAAACCGTTAGTGATATTGAACCTCTAAAAAGGACAGGTAGGACTGGCTTGACGGAAATCTCCACCCAATAAGATTATTTTATTCATTTATTATTATTATTTATTTGTTATTACTCAATCTATATTACTCAATCTATATTATAAATAACAAATATGTGCATCCGTAACATTGACGTCATAACGATGCGGACAACAATGAGGTTAAACTGCATAAGGTACAACAATGGAGTTAATGTTTTAATTAATAACAAAATGGCGCGTTTCTTGGTTTGATTTCGCACTTTATTTTCTTTTCTTTTTAGGAAGTAGCTACTTTTTTTAAAATAAATAAGATAAATTTCCGGCCAATTTTTCAAAAATTGTATTTTTGGATGCAAAAAAAAATTGTACATATATGTGGTGACTTTTAAAAATCGATACCTCAAATACTTTTCTTAATATTCGCAAATTAGTGAAAACAAACCTCTCGTTGCCGTCGGCAAATGATAAATAATCGCGATTTCTGTGCCACGTACGATAGCGTAATATATATATAGATAAGATATTTATAAATAAGTGATTTCATATTAAATGAACACGTGCTTTTATAATAGAACCAGGCATTGCAATAACAAAAGCAGCGGGGCGTTTTATTTGTTAATGTTGTTGTTGTTATATTGTAAAAAGCACTTTTACCATAGGTTAAACTTTAAAATTGATCTTTTGACAAGAAATTAAACTAAAAAAATGCAATAATTACGTGATTTCGCAAAAAAAATAAATAAATAAATAAATAAATAAAATAAAAAGCCGATTAAAAAAAATAACGTTACTAAAGAGATATTGATATTTCAGAAAAATAAACCGATCGAAATGTAGGTAATTCTAATACCAAATATGTAAATGAATAAAATAAGAAAAAAATTGTAGTTTTGGAGAAAAAGGTATACGTCAATATCAGATGTTTTCGATAGGATTTTTCTGTTTTTGCTTTATAATATAGATTGACAATGTTGTAATTTCTCTAACTGCAATTGACTGCAGATTTGCCAATATAGAAGTCTAGAACAACGAGGATGCAACTGGCACCTCTCCCATTTTAGTAGAAAACGCTTGGGCCAGGCTAGAGTGGTGCGCCTTTTTACGTGCGCGTATCGAAATATCACAACACTCTCAAAAGAAATTACAGCACACGTTTGTCGTTTTTACGGTATAATCGTTAATAGAATTGGTTGCTTTTCAGTAAATATCTAAAAGAACGAAATATCAAAATTCATTTTTTCAGTAAGTTATTGTTAGCAATTTATTTAATGAAATTTTGTTTTGGTATTATAATTTATTTAAGTGGCACGTACTATAACAATAAATGCCAAAATACGTTTTAAAAACAGTCTTTAATAAAAATTCAATATTTATCTCAAAATCACATCTAATTTCATGTCTGCAATTCATGTAGTTTCAAAAATTGTCTGTTAAATTATGTTAATTTAGCGTGGATCACGATTATGCAAAATTAACCGCTTTGATTTACGCTTGATAGAAAGTGCGAACTAGTGAATTTCTCAACAAAATTGTAATTTTTGTTTTTTCTCTACGGTAGGGCTACATGAAAGAAAAAAAAAAGAGTTATTTAAACTATCTATCCAGGATTTCTAGATTGTTTTTTTCAACGTAGAGCCATAATTCAATTAATATTAACTACTAAATTATCAAAGATAATTTTTTTTAAGTTTTTTTATTCTTTATTTTTTTATTCTTTTTCTACATTTTAGTGTTTAAAATATTTCGTTGTTGCAGTTTCACAATAAGTTAGTTGGCACATAATTCCATTGTTTTTATAACTCATAAACATTTATAACCATTAAGATTATTTGGCGATCTATCACTTACAGCTGGCTAAGAGTAAAATGCCTTAAAATTAATATAATTTATAATTAAAAGTTCTCAAAATATTGCTGGTGCCATATGAATTGAGGATGGTTTATCTTATTATTAAAGTTTCAGTTAGGACGTTAGAAGAAAATTCTAATGGTTTGTGGTTACAACTATTGACTTCATTGAAATTAAATTCTAATTACACAAAAATCTAGGCTTATTAGTAAGAAATTCGAGTAATTTAGTTAATGCTTGGGCTTGTCTCGGTTTCTAGTGTGTCTTCTTAGGGTTTCGTTCATCTCACGAAACCCTATTACTCCCGCTTCGTTGTCTGTCCGTCACAGAGCCATTCTCAAAAACTATATAACTTACAGAGTTGAAACTTTGTGTATATAGATGAATACCAGCTGTAAAGAGCTCAAAATATTAAAATTTGAAAAATTCGTAATATTTTAATAAAAAGAGATAAAAACCCAAAATTCTAACAGCTTTTTCCTATTAAATTTGAACATTTTTCGTTAAAGCAGATGCCAAAAATTTAAAATCCACGATGAAATTCTTTCTGCAATAATTAATTTTCAATCAGACTATTTTCACGTGAAAAATGAAAAGGAAATAAAAAGTTTCACCAATTGAAAAAAAGATAAATATGAAATAAAATTGATTGACGTCATAGTGGTAATAAAACGGAAAATGTCTAAGATTTCTCAATAATACAAGGAGTATGTGTATGTACACAAAACAGATTAATTTCCCATCATTAGAGAATTAAAAAGAAAATCTGACGTTCTATTGGAAGTTTAACGAATTTTCCAAATGTTTGAGAATAATACAAAGCGAGTATCAATATGAGTAATAGAGAATAGTAAATATATGAGTTTGAGAAACATATTGAATCGTGATAAAAAGCCGATTATGGAAATATTTGCATATTTTAATATTTTAAAGGTGTACAATTTAATTTTGAAATTATTTTTTTAAATATTGTATTTACTCCGTATGACGGATATTATTATGACAGAATATAATAGCGGACTTCGTCCGCTGTCGGGCTGGTTTAGATATTCGAAAAAACGAAAAATAGACCGGTAAATTTTTACTTTATAAAAAACATGACTTTTTTTTTTTTTTCCTTTGCTAACTGAAATTTATTTGGATTTATTAATGAAAGGATAAAATGTTTTGAAAGGAATATTAAACGAAACCCTTTGGTTTTGTTAAAAATTTTAGTGACAGTTTACCACCGTATTTCATTCCTTATTTTAATTATTGTTAAAAATTTATTTATTTATTTATTTATTTATTTATTTTTAACTTTTCAATTATTATTTGTGTTTGTACCAAAGACACTTTAAAAAACTATTTTTCTTCCAATTACTAACCCTTTCAATTCCATAATATTTTTAATTCTGCAATTTAGTACTGTAACATAGCAGATCAATGTAACATCATTTGGCCGTTGGAGGGAGGGGATTATAGTGCACACTCTCAATTTACCCCTTCTGTTTCACCCCCCCCCCCCCCATCACGTTTTGTAGTTTTCTGCCCCTTTTACTTTTTTCTTTTTTTCTTGGCTCCCATTAGACTCACAGTGGGCGTAAATTTCATATGTAAGGAATTAACCCCAAAGGTTTCTTCCCCAGCTTTCTAATACCAATCGTGTTTTTTTTTCATATTTTCCATAGGGGCCATATTTGGGGGGGGGGGTGGACATTTTTTAACTTTTTTGCAAATTGGTCGTGTTTGGTGTCTACTGTAAGGTATTTTTACACACTTCCAGTTTTCATTTCTTTTAAGTTTTTCTATACATTTTGGTGTCTGCTAGAGGGCGCTTTTTCAACATTCTTAGTTTGTTTTTTTTTACGCTAAATTGTAGCATTTTGCTTCTTTGTTATTTTTAGGGTCTCTTATTATTAAATATTGCATTACTTATAATATTTTTATACCCGGTGCCACTAGAGGGCGTCTTTTTAAAAATTTTCATTATGTTTCAATTTTAATCTTTTCATTCCGTGTTGTATATCATTTTGAAGGTTTTGATGTGACAAAATATTTCTGAATAAGCATTTTAATCTACACCTATTTAGTGTCGCTAGAAGGCGTTTTGTAATTCTCGTCCCTGTTATATCTCTTATGTTTCTCATTATAATAACTTATTTTTATTTGCTAAATTATTTTTGTCCACCTTCCTCCCCCCCCCCTCCTTCCACATTTACAAGTGTCCAAGGGATTATACTTCCAAGCTCTACTTTTGGAATTATGGAATTTCAAGTGCAGCGTGGATGTCGTCCCTTCTTAGAGGTGAGAGTAAACTATTTTTCTCCCTTCTCTGGCAAACTTTTATTAATAAACTTCTTGAGTTGTTGTTTATTTACCTGTTACAGAGCCAGAATTTTCAACAAATTCGTTAAATTCATTATTATTATTATTATTTTTTTTTTTTTTTTGCATTGGCTTTTCTCACATGTCGGAGAAATAATGTAAAAATTGTATATAAAAGGTTTTTACAATATAGACTCTCCATAATATGTCTTATCTGGTAAATGTCTTTGTATAGCAATGGTATTCCAAATGGCTTAATCTTAAATTTAAACTGTAATATTAGGTATTGTATGAATAATATATATTTTTCTTTTTTTAGGGTTTCGTTCATCTCTTGCTCCGTTGACAGAGTCGTTCTCAGAAACTATATAACTTACAGGCATGAAAATTTGTCTACTTATAGCTAAATACCTATTATGAAGGTCAAAATATTAAAATTTGAAAAAATCGTATTATTGTAATATAGAGAAATAAAAAACCAAAAATCTAACAGCCTTTTCCTACTAAATTTAAACATTTTTCGTTATAACAGTTGCCAACAATTAAAAATCAACAATAAGATTCTTTCTACAATAATTAATTTCGATTGAAAGATTTCCACGTGAAAAATGAAAATGAAATAAAAAGTTTCACCAATTGAAAAAAAAAATGATTAATATGACGTCATATTGGTATTAAAACGGAAATTTTCAAACATTTCTGAATAATACAAGGAGTATGAGTATGTGTAAATACAGTAAGCAGCTTAACATGATGTCATTAGAGAATTAAAATGAAAATTAAACTGACGTCCTATTGAAAGTTTAGTGGACTTTTCCAAATGTTTGAGAATAATGCAAAGATAGTATCAGTATGAGTAATAGAGAAAGCGAGTAGATATGGCGTCAAAAAGTAATTATAACGTTATATGAGTTTGAGGAATGTATTGAATCATAATAAAAACACGATTATGGAAAAATTGGCATATTTTAACATTTTCAACATGTTTAATTTTGAAAAAAAAATTTTATCGCATTTAGTCCACATGATAGATATTATTATGACAGATTATCGAACCTGTTCAGATTTTCAAAAAAACGAGAAAATAGACCGGTAAACTTTTACTTTATAAAAAAACATGACTTCTTTTTTTTTTTTTTTTTTTTTACCATTGGGAAAATGGTTGTTGCTTTCGATCGAGAATGGACCAAATGATGTTCGCATTTTACTATTTTAACCGTTTTTAACGAAATTCTGTAACTTTAGAAGAATTTTGTAAGCGTTTTTAACGAAATTCTGTAACTTTAGAAAAAAATTTTAAGCGTTTTTAACGAAATTCTGTAACTTTAGAAGAATTTATCTTTGAATAGGCAATAGAAATGCATAAAATCGTTACAAAAATGCTAAAATTACAAAAAGGATAGATGCAAATTATCAGATATGAAAAATAAATTAGGAATTTGGTACTTTCATGTTATAGCAGCTCCCAAGGATGAAATATTTTTATTTCTGTTTTTGTTAATGTATTGTAAATTTGGTACTTTTGTGTTAAAGCGGACCCCCCAAGGATGAATCGCCTAGCGACCAAGATTTATCGCCAAATTATAAAACATGTATGACATTATAATAATATATGATATATATATATATAACATTTCTTGCCGTATGTTTCCAAGTTATAGTCATATATGATGCATATATGATGCATACATGATGTATATATATGACATGTGTATATGATGTACATACGACATATAAGACGTAAATAATATGTGTATAATGACTTATATGGCACATATAACAATGTTTGGAATATATATATATGCGTATATAGGATGCATATATAAGTATTGCGATGATCTTGGCGAAATCATAACTGCAATCTTGGCATAATCATAATTGTGGGGGCCGCTATAACACGAAAGTATGGTATTTTCGGAACATTTTTCTAATGGTTATTGTAATTTCTTAAATTATATTTTTTTTCCTTTTTTTTGAAAATGAAATTTAGTTGGATTTATTAAAGAAAGGATAAAATATTTTGAAAGCAATATTAAACGAAACCCTTTGTGCGATCTTCGATCACACTTACCCACTTGTTTTTTTTTTTACACCGGGTGCAACGACGTTCATAAGCATTGGTCACTATAAATTTTTCTGCTCAGGATTCTTCAAAAAATTTCCCCTCTCTCCCTTTTTCATCTTTTTTTTTCCTTCTATCACTTATTTATTTATTTTTTTATATATTGTTTTTTATTATTATTATTATTTCCACATTTGTCCCACATATAACATTAATTTTTTATCTTAGTCATTTCCAGTGATCTAGATCACCGATTTTTGCTATGACCTTTCCTATTTACCCTTTCCTCCATTAAACATGATTGGACTCCAGTGATGCCTAGTTTAATAAATAAGTGTTAAAGTAACAAAACATAGTAATTATTCAGATACATTAAAATAGATTGTTAAATAGCGTTAAATAGCAGGAAACATTGCCTCAAATTAATCAAATTCCTCAACTTATAGTTGGAAAAGTTAAAAAATTAAGTAGTAATCTATATCATTTAGTTACGCTAAATACTTATAAATACGCATTTGACAACAAATTATAGTACTGGACAAAAATAAAACATCATGGAAGACGAACTAAAAAGTTCGCCAATTCAACTTCTGGACTCACATGACTCAGATGACTCGAAAACAACAGTCTGAATACAAAAATGCACATTCAAGTCCAGGAGCAACTACGGCTTTTAATGCCTCACCAATATTATTAAAACGTAGATCCAGACACTATAATACCCAAAACCCATGCAGAAAGTATCAAAAATTCACAGAGAATAACGCAATAAGAATGGACTTAACAGCATTGATGAACCAATACAACGACTTCCTACGAAGAATGAGACTAGTCGTTGGGGGCCACCGTAATACTTACCCATCATGGATATTCATAATATAAAATATTAAAATAAAAAATGTGTAAAATGCTTATAAAATGCATTGCAATTCGAATAAAATCGTGGCTTGATGACGTCATAAACTTTAAAGGCTCAGTTACTGAACTGCTTAAAAGAAACATAATTATAACTCCAAAAACAATAATCCTATTAACTAGCGGTTTATTGCATCTGATTACGTGTCTCATTTCCAATTAAAATATATCTTTGGATTGAAATTTGGTTGAAATACAGGGTCAGGAAAAATCGAAGAGTGTGGAAATGTGATTACAAATATCTCGGCAACTCATTATCTAGTCATAAACTTTAAAGGCTCAGTTACTGAACTGCTTAAAAGAAACATCATTATAACTCCAAAAACAATAATCCTATTAACTAGCGGTTTATTGCATCTGATTACGTGTCTCATTTCCAATTAAAATATATCTTTGGATTGAAATTTGGTTGAAATACAGGGTCAGGAAAAATCGAAGAGTGTGGCAAATAGGATTACAAATATCTCGTCAACTTATTATCCGATCGACTTCATGCTTTATGCAAAATTTGTGTTTTTTTATTGTCTTTTATATTCACACCTTAAAATAAACAAGTTCGAAAATTTTTATATACCTTTTATCAGAACGAATATTTCGAAAGTCCAAAAAAAATAGTTCCGGATAATCGAGGTTACTGAAATTCAGTAACCGTCTTCCCATTATTACATACTAAGTACATACCAAATTTCAAGTCTCTATCTCAATTTTTTCGGGAGATAGAGCGTTTACAGACACACAGACACACAGACATACAGACACACAGCCGGACGTCAAATTTTTTTTTTTCTAAAAATATGTTTTTCGGAATCTCCAGTGTCTGAAACGTGTAAATCCGTCAAAAAAATTTTCGATTTTCAAATCGATTACAAGACTTACCCTATACTACGTATGATGGGTAAGTAAAAAGGTGACGCAGACGAGGCGAGTAAATACAAAGAAGAAATAAACAAAAGACTGGAAAAATATGAAGAAAGATTCAACCTCACAGAAAAAACAGCAAAAGAAAGGACAATCCAGAAAGAAAAAATCTTAAGCTTAGAAAAAGAGAAGAAAGAACTAGAAGAAAAACTGAAAAAAATTAAAACAGGACACTACAACACAAAGACAGAATCAACAGGATAAAACCGAAAACGAGACTCAACTAATAAATCAACAATTAGAAGGAATCAGAAAGACACGAGAAGAAAATAAAAAATTAATAGAATCATTGATCTCAAAAGATGAACAAATGGCTAAACTCATCCAAGAAAATACGAAACTAAACAATCTCTTAACAGATATAAAACTCCTTGAGCAGATAGCGAAACGTCTTCAAAAGTTAATAAAAGAAAGAGATTAAAGGATACAAAAACTACTCTGCGAAATTCAGGAATTAAAATCAGAAAAACCAAAACCACAGAGGTGAACAATAAGTACGGGCATTGCATCAATAGAAGTACTTCAAAAAACTCTGGAAAACATAGAAACAAAGACTAACAAAATATTAGAAAAAATGGACCAGACAGAAGAGTATTCACTTATAGAACAAGAAAAAATAGATATATCTCAAACTAGTTACTCAGAAGTATTGCAGCAGTCAATGAAGGAAAATATCCCAAAAAGAAATAAAATAGGCATCTCTAAAGCTGCAGTATTATTACACAAGAAGACAAACACGACATTGTCAATGGTAACAATAAAAGATATTTTGAATAGAAAAGTTAAAGAAAATAAAGATCTTCCACGTATTGTATGCAGTCCAGCACGTGATAAAAATCTTCTGATAATACAATCCGACAGCCCAGAAAAAACAAAATCTCTTTGGAACTTCATTGACAAAATTGAAGAATTTAAAGATGTTATAGAAACTCAATATACTCCATATAATACGAAGAAAATTATAATACTTGGCATTCCTAACATTACAGAACAGGGAGAAATAACACACGTAATAATAGAAGATCTAAACATGGATACACCAATAACTATTTTTAAAGTCATTCATAGAAAAACATCTTGGAAGCCTATATTGCCAATTATCTACTGAATAAAGGAAAACTCCTTATTGACTTCAACTCATGTAGGATTGAACAAAATCGCCCAGTAATACGTTATGGATACTGTCAGAGATACTGCCACGTATCATATAGATGTCAATATCCAAGAGCATGTACGTACTGCACGAAGTCTCACGATTCTGACAAGTGCAAAGTAAAAGACAATCCAACAAAACACATATGCGTAAACTGTAAAGATACAGAAAATGACTTTCATCATGCAGCAAACACAAGTCAATGTCCCATATATCAATATCATCTCTACAATAGAAATAACTTCGTTAAAAATAGTATTTCTAATTCAATATTTTAAATAAAGAAGATATACAATCTCAACATATACAAACAATAGCACCGTTTAGTGAAAATCTGGAATGTCTACAAATTAATCTACAAAACAATCGAGCAGCTACAGACCATCTGTGAGGCTTTGCCAATGAAAATAAAATTAGAATATTACTCATCCAAGACTATTACCACATCAAAAACAAAGTTTGGGGCATTTCATCAACAGCATGGAAAGTCTTTACATCCAAAAATCAAACAGCTGCAGTTGTGATAACTAGACCGGGTGTTCCAACCATCCACACTTACTCAGATGAAAATGCAATGTTCGTCAATATTACTACAACAGCAGGAAGACTCACAGTGGGATCATTGTACTGTAAACCGAAAAGTAACCTGCTTGAGGATATGAAATGGCTAGATCAGTTTAACCCAACGACAAACCTGATACTGGGTGCAGACCTTAACGCCCACTTGGCACTCCTGGGTTATCAGAAAGAGGATGAGAGAGGATCAGTTTTGACATACATACTCTTGGATAGAGAACTGATCCTTATAAATGATTCTGAAGCACCATCATCATTCATTGGACAAGTTGACAATCCCTGTGCCACTAATCCGGATGTCACGTTGTGCTCTCAGAACAGTTCTGAAAGAATCCAGACGTGGTATGTGGACGTAGAAAACATGAGTAAGTCAGACCAGAGGTACATTCGATTTTCTATAGCACTTTCAATTAACTACATAAAATTAGGTAGATTTAAAACCAAATATACAACTCTTTTAAAAAATGTAACGAAAATTTTAAGAAATACGTATCCGACTTACAAAATGAACTTGACAGTATAACGACAACACAAGAATTAGACAACTGTCTAGATACCTTTAGTTGCGTATTTGTTTTTGTGATGTTAATTAAATGTGTAAAGTTAAATTTATTCGTCCAACTCATTTTATCATTTGTGCTAGGTTAATTAATATTCAATATACAATATGAATGAAAAATCAATTACAAAATTCCATCTTTACGTACAAAAATCAAATTGAGATAAATATAAAAGTGTAAAACCGTCATTATTGTATACAAAACCTAATAGTATCATTTAAACAATTAGGACAATTCCAAAAACGGGTTAAAATTCAAACATTTTAAACAATATAATATAGTATACATCAACATGTATGATATATACCATTATGGCATAAGAATCAATTTACCATTAAGACAATATCATTGGCAATATAATATTTCAAACATTATACGTATTATTCATTACTGTATGTATGTAACACTAGACATGGTAATATATTCAGAGACGATAATATGACTTTGTCATTACGGAATAAATATCATTTAATCATTAAGACACTATCATAAGAAGATTAAAATTTGAAATAGTATATTTATTATTCAATATTAGATGTAATGTCACAGCTAATAATATATTCAGAGATAATATCGGTATGCTATTATGGCACAAATGTCATTTATCCATTCCGAAATTATCACATTATTGAATATAGTGTGTGCCGCCGTCGATGAAAATATATTTTTAATTTTCATGTGTTCCTATGATAAAAGTATAAGTGATAACATAATCGTTTTCAAGACAGAAAATATTTTACTCTATTTTAACAACGTATACACATTTCATAGAACCATGAACATTTTATATGGAGATAGAACATTTTATATGGTAATAGAATATATTACCAATGATAATGACCATATGTAATAGATAGACATTTTATATGGTAATAAAATAGATTGTAATCTACAGACAAACTGTAAGACTACTGTAATCTACAAAAATCTTTTCTAGATCTGTAGATAGTAATTTTTATTTATTTGTGTATCCCTCAAAATAAATATTAACGTTTCATGTTAAATGATTACATTCAAAAGCTAGAATAATTTTATCTATTTTCAGGACTATTGAAATTTTATGCCAGTTTGAATACTTTGAAAGAATATCACAAAAATAAAAGATATTAAAATTTTTAAATTTCATTAAAGTTTACTCGGAACGATCAGAAAAACTGCATTTAAAATAAAATAACATGAATTAAATCTGTGTTCAAAATCCGCAATATTTTTTTATGAAGCCAATTCATATACATCATCATTTCCTCCTAATAAATTTTGATATGTTATTATTAGTGACAAACTCATATCAATACAACATTGTACATGTTGCCTTTGCAATCAAAATGTTTTCAAAAAATACTAACATGGCTGCAATAATTCTTAGTGTAAAATTTTCAATGTTATTCCTGTTTATCAATATGACTTCTTTATCAGAAATATTTTCAAGACTATACAACATTCTTCAAAATACAAACGTAAGCATTATCTGCTGTATTTTCCCAAAGTGTAAATATTTCAGATTGACGGGGTTTTTTTTTCGACTAATATTGTGAAGCAATTACCTACGATGTTTGCTATTATCTATATTAATATTCGTAATCACATTCATTAGACATTGCCTACATTAGCTTGCTGCAAGGATTTCTTCCAAAAATGATTTGCAGTTCAGCAGAATATTTCAAACAGGAACGAAAAATCATGCGTCCAGCGTAGATTATGTAACACTTTCCAACCCTTCCAGAATAATTTTACAAATCATTACCGTTTAATAAGCTGGAAGATAACATCTAAGTAAACAATTTGTTTAACACATAACATATTTAAAAACGTAATTTCAGGAATTTCCAACATATACAATATTCGGAAAATTATCCGAATACTTTTATTCAGCCCTGTATCTGATCTATAGATTTGTATATATACTACATAGGATGCTAAATTTTAGTTTAGTTAGGAAACGCGTAGCACAGTTTAAAATTCTACTTCTAGAGTTTCATTCAATAAACGGAAATGTGTTCGCGAACTTTTACGCTGTACTGTATATGATCTACACACCAATTTATACACACCAAGTAATAGGCAAAAAGTGAGTTAAATTTTAAATCGCGTTCAGCAACTTAAAACGCACTTCCACGAATTATTTTTAACAGACAGTAGAGAATTCTTTTGTGTGTCCCTGTAAATGAACGATGACTACTATACACACAATATTCTGTAGTAAGCCTCTTGTAATCCACCTTAGTGATATATATAAATGTCAATGCGTTTAAAATAGTTAAACATATATTTAATTAAACCGCAAACGATTTTTCTCCATAGACATAATGTAACGGATTTTTTTTTTTACTGTCCCTGTAAAGTAACTATAAGTGATATGCACACCCTATTCCACATTAAGCTTCTTGTAATGCACCTTTGTGATATATATCAATTACAATGTATTTGAAATTGTGTAACATCATTCAAATAAACCGCAAATGATTTTTCCCATAGACCGTAATGTAACGGAATTCTTTTGAGTGTACCTGTAAAAAAACTAGAAGTGCTACACACTTCAGTTGAAATAGGGAACATGCTATAGATAACAACAATAACATGTAAAAATTGCAGGGCAATCCGAGAATATTTACGGGAGTTAGAGCACGGCCAGACGGCAGATGGCCAGACGGCCAGAAAAACCGAAATCATAAACACTTTTCAACTAGGTTGGAATGTGTTAAAAACATTATGCACTCTCTGTAAAATGTACAAATGAACTGCTGATTTTGAAAGTAGGATAGGTCCATTTCTGAAATAGAAATCAGTGAAATCTAAATCTTATTACAAATTAACATAAAATGGATGCTTTTAGTCCATTCACAATAATAAATATCAGTATACATTTGTTACTAGTAATTTATTTTGTCAACGATATCTCAAATGCTTTGACTTTGAAAATGAGGCAAGAAAACTGAATAGATTTAATTTTTACGTTGCATAATAGTATTAACATACACTACACAGTCTGAACTTAGCAATTCTATTGGAACTTTGGTGAATTGGCGACATTGGTAAAACATTGTTTTATCATAATTATAATTATATATATGATACATTCCTGTCGAAAATTGGCACATTATAGACGATCGCTATTGCTGTCGACTTGAACGTTCTTTCCACCAGACAATCGGAACATCTCAGTCCGAAACCACTAAAATTACCTGATAATCATATCGAGGTAGCCGCAGTCGAGATCGTTGAAATGTAGTTATGACACCCGGACAGGGCATCACTTCGAGTCGCTCACCATGAAGACAAATCTCGAAGTATATCACATCGGAAATCGTAGTGTATTAGCAGTCGTAAAAATTGAGCAGAGGCAGTGAAATCCAGAAGAAATTTCCCAAAAACATTAAAAAGAAGACTTAATAACTTAATAGATGAGCAGTGGCTTTATTGTGATCACAGAGATGAAAGCAACTCCACCAACTTTCGCTTCATAAAAAACTGAACACATTTGAAGATCTTGAAGAATTAGCCGAGCTTGAAGAACATACTACCGATGCATTAGTGTAGACTCCCCAGTGACGGCAATTAGATGACAACCACTAATTCGTGTAAATTCTGTCTCCGAAGCCAGTGTAACCGTATAAATACTTCAAAATTTGGCCCAAAGGTACAAAACGCGCGAACAAGCTGGTCCACTCGCATCCATGTTCGGAGGGCGCTAGGGGGATAAAGAAGGCGGAGCTTTCTCGCTAATGGATGACAAAATGAGGCCACGAAGACGTGTCTCTGACGTATGATTAAAACTCTTTAACAGAAGCGGCAAATTAAAAAGGTAAAAAGGCCTTTGGGCGCGAAAACCGCTTGGAATCATGGGATGCCGAATGAATTAAATAGAAATAAAAATGGTATTATAAAAGTTCCAAAGAATAAAAATTAAATGTCTCAAAAGAAGAAATTAGGCAGGTGCGGTTAGAGGCAGTGTTGCAATTTACGAGAATAAGGTTTTAATAAATACGTGTAGCTTTTAACAGATTAAGATTTTTAGAATGATAAATAACAGAATATTTTGATTAAGTTATGGAATAAAATACCAAATAGATTTAAGAGATATTTTAAAAAGAGAGGGAAAAAAGAATTGAAGAATTTGGAATAATTTAACTAAAGAAATAGGGCGAAAATTTTTTATTATTACATATCCCCCCACCCAAAAAGACGAATGAACCGGTAGGTCATATGACCTGCAAGTTCATTGAAGGGAAATGTTACACGGACTTGGATTACAATTTATCAACTGGAGGAAGTCAAAATAAGTACATTTCCAAAATTTATTCATTAATGCCCAATAACATTAAATTTAATAACTATAACGCGAATTGGTGGAGTTGTTAATAAAAATACAATTACAAGATATTAATCTTGTTAACAATGACATAAAAAGCTTTAGAAAATATTAAACAAAATAAGAAAAGAATTGTAACAATTTAAAATAATAGATAACATACTTCCAGAGTATCATCTTACAAAATTTGTTGCAAATTGCTTGTAGAATTGTTGCTTAATTTGTCGTTCAGTTCTCGTCTGAGTGATAGTCCATCCAAAAAAGTTATTTGCATACCTCACAAACTGAACAGTTTACAAATTGAAAGAGAAAAATCCTTCAAATTTTAGATCTTACTGATCTTCCTTATGAAAGTCTATTTCAGAATTAAAGTTCATCTGAATGCTTTATATTTACTAGCAACAACTCGAAAATAGTACTAAGATTAATATTAACAACAAATAAACACAAATAATACAATAATAATAATAATAAGAAGAAGAAGAATATCAACAATAAAAATTTTAAAATAATAATACTTAACAATAACAATAATCATAAGTTAATTTTCAAATATTAAACTTATGTTTGTCTGAAAAACTCAGTCCTGAATGGAATGCTAAGAAAAACTTAAGAGAAATGAGTATTTTGTTATGGTATAGTTTGTCTGACAAATGGTAATTACCTAAAAAGGCAAATAGGTAATGTAAGCAGTATAAGAGTTTTTTACTCAACATCAAAATTACTATTACCATTATTACCTTTATAACTTCCATTACCTTTACTACTTTATTACTTGTTTACTTCTAGAAGTAAAAATTTATATATCTCAACATATTCAAATTCAAGTAGTATTCAAATTCAAGTAATATTTAATATCAATATCAAATTATAAATAGTATAACTAATAATAATAATATTCAACAATAAGTTCAGCAATAACAAGCATTATAATTCAAAAATATCACACTCTTTCTTTAATTACTTTCTTAAGTATATAATTAATATCTCATCCATATAGTAGTGAATGAGGTATGAAATATACTCAATAAAATACATAATACAAAAAAAGGAATAAATAAGAAAAATTCGTGAAAACAATCATTATTGTGTAGATGATGGTTATGTAACTATCTTGCTTTCCGTCAAACAAGAAAACATAAGTTGTGAAATGAAAAAATGGGACCTTGTAGCATATTAAGAAAGGTTGGACAATTCTCAATTAGTATTAAGATATCATATTTGATTTGTTTAAGATATAATTTAATCCAGTTTATTTTATTAGTTTAGTTAATACTGTTTAATTTATTATTCTAATCTAATCCAATTCAGTATCAGAAACTCCTAACTTAAATCAACTAAATTACGCCAGCATAAAAAGTTGACTCAAGTGGAAACTTCAACAGTGACACTCTCGTGTGCACAATCAAGAACACCACGGTTATACAGAAGAGAATTGATTAGTTAATCATTAATTTATTTTATTTCGTTTATTTTTGGATTATATTAAAATCAAGACGAAACTATAAATTTAACATTAGTTTGTTGTTGGTTCTCATGGGATAATTTTAATTGATCAGGAGGATAATAAGGGCGTAATTTTGATACATGTACTATTTCAGTAGGTTTATTTTGAATTTGTCTATCAATTTCAAAATTGACATCAGATAACTTATTAAGGATTTGATAAGGACCACTAAAGACTTGTGAAAGTTTTCTGGTATTAGGATATTGGAACTCTTCATAAATTACAAGATCTCCAATCTCAAATTTTGGTTCTAGATAATTTCGATCATAATATTTTTTACTTCTCCAATAGAATTCATCAGTGCGTTTTTTAGCAAGTTTAAGGGCTTCTTGAACAGGAGGGTAATAATTTTGTTGAAGAGGAGAATCATAGGGTAATTGGCCAAAAAGTAAGTAAGCAGGAGGGAATTTAGTGATAGAATGAGGGGTATTGTTATACTCATTAACTACTTCTGTCAAAATTTTTGTCCAAGGAATTTTGGAGTTGGTAGAATTGACTTTACACTTCAATCTAGTAACTATTGTCTGGTTCGCTCTCTCACATTTGCCATTCGTTTGAGGATGATGTGATGTGGTTAAACGTTGCTTAATATTGTGGTTTCGCAGAAATTTTTTAAATCTAGATGAAGTAAAGGCTGCATTTCTATCACTTAACACTTTTTGATGGGTCTGGACATTAAGAATTTTATTAAAACAGAATAATTGTTGTGGTGTTTGAATATTAAAAACTTGGTTTAGACAATTAGTATAAGTTTCTGTGGTAACACTTTTTGAGGGGAAAGCCCAAACATATCTAGTAGCATGGTCGATGATGATGTGTAGATATTTTTTGGTGGAGTTATAATAATTGAATCCTCCCACAGTATCAATAGAAAGACATTCAAAAGGTTGATCTGTGGTGGGCATAGCTTGTAATAAGCCAAATTTTTTCTGTCTGGGTTTTTTATTCTTTTGACAAATATCACAATGTTTTACAAAATTGGTTATATCGTGCGTCATGTCAGGCCAATAATAATTAGGGGAGATTAAATTTAACATTTTTTGGATACCAGGATGACCAAATTTTTCATGAGCAACATTTAGTATTTTTCTCCTTAAAGACATGGGGACTACTATTTTTCTAAAACCTTTCTTTTTTACTATCATAAGTCCATTTTCCTTTAGATAATTTTTACCACACACATTATCTTTTTCCTGCCTCTCTATAATTTCTTTAACGTCCAGAAGAAAAGTAAGTGGTTGAATAAAATGTGAAATTGGGTTTCTCGACAACATGTCGGCTTCGACATTTGTGGATCCCTTTTCGTAAACTATATTATATTCAAACATGCTCAACTTCAAAGACCATCTAAATAACCTGCCTCTCAAATGTTTAGTATTTTTTAACCATACCAGAGATGCATGATCAGTATGAATGGTAAATTTTACACCATGAAAATAATGATAGAATTTGTCTAAGGTGTCAATGATGGCAAGACACTCTAACTCGGTAATAAAATAATTCTTCTCATAACTTCTCAATCCTCTAGAGTAATAAGCAATTGGATGTAAAAAATTATTACTATCAGGTTGTTTTAAGACTGCACCTACTGCCACCTGTGAGGCATCAACAAACATATGGAGGGGTAACTTAGGGTCATAAATTTTTAAGATAGGTTTGGCTATTAAGGCATCTTTTAATTTTTGAAAAGAATTTTGACAATCTGTATTCCATTCCCATAGTGTATTTTTTCTGAGTAATCTGTTAAGAGGGACTCGAATTTCGGCATATTTATCTATAAACTTGTGATAAACATTGATAGATCCTAAGAATCTCTGAAGTTCCTTTACATTTGAAGGGGGTTTTAGTTTTTTTATTACTTCAATATTAGCATTAGCAGGAGTTAATGTGCCATTCTGGATGGTATATCCTAAGAAGTTAATTTTATTTTGGACAAAATTGCATTTAGAGAGTTTAAGTTTAATGTTTTCGCGTCTACATAATTCAAATATTTGGTTTAAATGTTGCATATGTTCTTCTAATGAGGAAGAAAAAATAATGATATCATCAAAATAATGGCAAGCAAAGTCTATTTTGTATTTAGTAAGTATTCTTCTAAGGGTTCTATTAAATATCGGGGGGCCTAATTTAATCCCGAAGGGCAGAACTAACCATTCAAAGAGCCCAAAGTTGGTAGCAAAAGCCAATTTTTCAGTATCGGATGGATGTATGGGTATGTGCCAGTAGCCAGAGGCTAAATCTAAAGTTGAAAAATACTGCGCACTACTCAGTTTATCTAAAATTCCATCGATACGAGGTAGGGGTTCTGCGTCATTTTTCATTATTGCATTTAATTTTCTATAGTCAACACATAATCTAGTTTTTTTACCTTCTTCTCTTTTCATTACTAATGTAACAGGGGCAGAATAGGGACTATTGCTCTCTATAATTAAACCAGCATCTAATAGTGAATGAATTTGATCCGAAATCTCTTTTTCTTCTAAAGGGGAAGTTCTGTATGGCCTCAGAGATATTGGTAGGTCAGAATTAAGAAAAATACGTTGCGGTTCGATATTAATTCTCCCGACATCAAATTTATTTTTAGAAAATATATCTAAATAATCCCTTATACTTTCCCTTAAAGTTTCATTTTCTATAGAATTTATTTCCCCAATTAATTTAGAATTATCAACATTAGATGGAACAAAGGATTGAGGATATATGATCTTTCCATAATCGGGTTGCACTCTCTGATAATCATAGTTAACATTAAAATGAAGTAACCTTAATTTATCACTGGATATGTTCTTAGATTCATTTAAAACAAGGTCTCCTTGTAATACTCTACATGTAGCACAGTCAATAATTAAATTAAACCTACAGCATTCTTTTAAACCTAGTATAGCATAATCTAAATTTGTATTACATATTAAAAATCTAATATTTTGTTGCACATTACCTAATTTAAACAATAAATTACAAGCTTTATCTATTACAACAGTTCCTTTGGCTTGGCCAATAATAACAGGTGGAATATTTATAACTTTAGCATTTAAGAATTTAACAAATTTAAAAGGCAAAATACTTATGGTTGAGCCAGAGTCAATCACACAAGGTAGTTCCCTGTTATTTACATATCTTGATACAATTAACTGTCATATATTATCAGTAGAGGGTTGTGGTTGACTAAGAGGGGGTGCAGAAGATTGCAGAGGCCTAACATTGAATACACAATCCCTCTCCCAGTGATAAGCATTTTGGATACCTCTATTTAAACACATTCGACATGGTCGACTAGGAAGCCTTCTTTGATAATGATTGACAGGCAATCTGGGACTAACGAACCTGGACGTTGAAGGGTTAAAATTAGTTGCTGCTTGGAAATTTGGATTCCTGTAATTAGGTTGAGGGCGAATCCAATGTCTAGGTGAATTAATTGGTTGAGAAAAAGGTCTGGAATTTTGAGACATATTTCTAACATTACTATTATTGTTACTGCTAGAATGAGATGGAATGACAACAAGTTGTTTAACTAATCTATACCAATCGGTAGTAGATTCAGGAGGATTTACTATTAAATAGTTCTGGTATTCAGGTTTTAAGCCATCTGTCAATCCTTGTAAAATAATAGTTTCACATAGTTTAAGTTGTCGACCTATCTCTATTTTCTGACGGAAATAATTTTCTAAGTTGTTTAGGTCATGCAATTTCAGCGAGGCGAAATCAGAAAAACGGGGGACTGTTACTTTCAGAAATTTTTCAGTTAAGATCTCAGCAATTTTTTCATACTCTTTACAATCTAGACATTCATTAACATACACCTTTAATGCTTCGCCCTTCAAATATTTGGAAATATTGTTGATTTTCCACTCTTTTTTATCTGGAAGGGCTGATCCTTCAAAGTGTCTAAGCCAAGACACAACATTCATCCCACTTTCTGGGTCAAAAATAATAACATTAAGCTCTTTTTCAGCCATTTTGGTTTGAGTACCCTTACTTTCAACAATAACTTTAACGAACCCTGACTTTAATAACATGTAAAAAAAAAACAAAAAAAAAAAACAATGTATAAAGAATTCTTTAACTTAACAACAACTGTAAATATCTAACTCTTAATAATTTAAATAACAAACTAAATAATATTCAACAGTAAAAAAGTCCAATTCATATTAAAATTCATTTCACTTAAATAGTAAATGTAAACTACTACTATAATCTTTCTATAAATAGATCCACTATATATGAATATCACAATTTAGAATGAAATAAATAAAACACTTTTTTAAAATAAGTATCATTATTTCGTAAGAACATTTTTTTTTTTTTTGGCTCTTGAATTGTACTCTCAGAATATAGCATCAAAAAACAAAAGTAATAAAATAAACAAATAAATTAACTGCACAATAATTTTACCCTTTCAATGTTACTCAACTTTCTTTTGAGATAACACATTTTTTTTTTTTCACATTAATAAACTTCAAAAGCTATTTTTGCGATTATTATGCAATCAGTGAAGCTGTAATTTCAGATAATCTAATAAATTTTTATGCATTTTTAGAATGGCATAGAATATGTTCCAATACATGTTACTTGAAAAGAGATTACTCATATATTTTTTCAATAAATAGAAATTATTTCCTATGAATAAATATCACCGAATGAAAAGGGACTATAATTAAATGATAAAATAAGAACATAAAATGAAGTTACTCTTGTAAAATGAAGTAATATAGGAATAAATATCAGAGCAGTTCAAAACTTTCAGTAATATTTGTGAGCTTAACCAAATAAAATTAATTTTTTAACAATACATAAGAATAAATATTAAATTTCGTAAGTTCTAAATGTTCAGGGTAAAAGGAACAAAATTCTTCTAAAGTATTCTAAGAACAATTTTTGTTCTATATAAGCCAATAATAACAAATCAATAAAATAAGAAATCAATAAAAATAAAAGAATAATTTAACTTACAGACGTCACTTCTGGGATAAATTTGTAAACACTTATGAGTGATAATTTGACAACTAATCGGTAGTTGTTCTCCAATATCACTGGGAAGTCTCCAAAATGTTTTTATTACACAGGTCATCAGTTATCCTGATCGGCTTTTTTGATACATTCCTGTCGAAAATTGGCACATTATAGACGATCGCTATTGCTGTCGACTTGAACGTTCTTTCCACTAGACAATCGGAACATCTCAGTCCGAAACCACTAAAATTACCTGATAATCATATCGAGGTAGCCGCAGTCGAGATCGTTGAAATGTAGTTATGACACCCGGACAGGGCATCACTTCGAGTCGCTCACCATGAAGACAAATCTCGAAGTATATCACATCGGAAATCGTAGTGTATTAGCAGTCGTAAAAATTGAGCAGAGGCAGTGAAATCCAGAAGAAATTTCCCAAAAACATTAAAAAGAAGACTTAATAACTTAATAGATGAGCAGTGGCTTTATTGTGATCACAGAGATGAAAGCAACTCCACCAACTTTCGCTTCATAAAAAACTGAACACATTTGAAGATCTTGAAGAATTAGCCGAGCTTGAAGAACATACTACCGATGCATTAGTGTAGACTCCCCAGTGACGGCAATTAGATGACAACCACTAATTCGTGTAAATTCTGTCTCCGAAGCCAGTGTAACCGTATAAATACTTCAAAATTTGGCCCAAAGGTACAAAACGCGCGAACAAGCTGGTCCACTCGCATCCATGTTCGGAGGGCGCTAGGGGGATAAAGAAGGCGGAGCTTTCTCGCTAATGGATGACAAAATGAGGCCACGAAGACGTGTCTCTGACGTATGATTAAAACTCTTTAACAGAAGCGGCAAATTAAAAAGGTAAAAAGGCCTTTGGGCGCGAAAACCGCTTGGAATCATGGGATGCCGAATGAATTAAATAGAAATAAAAATGGTATTATAAAAGTTCCAAAGAATAAAAATTAAATGTCTCAAAAGAAGAAATTAGGCAGGTGCGTTTAGAGGCAGTGTTGCAATTTACGAGAATAAGGTTTTAATAAATACGTGTAGCTTTTAACAGATTAAGATTTTTAGAATGATAAATAACAGAATATTTTGATTAAGTTATGGAATAAAATACAAAATAGATTTAAGAGATATTTTAAAAAGAGAGGGAAAAAAGAATTGAAGAATTTGGAATAATTTAACTAAAGAAATAGGGCGAAAATTTTTTATTATTACATATATACAACTTATTGTACTGTTATTATACATTTGATTTTGAAAATGGGATAGGTCCATTTTTAAAAATAGAAATCAGTTAAATCTAAATCTTATTACAAATTAACATAAAATGGATGCTTTTAGTCCATTCACAATAATGAATATCAATATAAATTTGTTACTAGTAATTTATTTGGTCAACGATATTTCAAATGCTTTGATTTTGAAAGTGAGGCAAGAACACTCTGAATAGATTTAATTTTTATGTTGCATAACAGTATTAACATGCACAGTCAGAATTTAGCAGTTCTACTAGAAATGTGGTGAATTGACGACATTGGTAATTGTTTTATCATAATTTATAATTATATACATACAACTTATTGTACTGTTATTATACTGTTAATTTTGAAAATGGGATAGGTCCTATTTTAAAAATAGAAATCAGTTAAATCTAAATCTTATTACAAATTAACATAAAATGGATGCTTTTAGTCCATTCACAATAATAAATATCAATATAAATTTGTTACTAGTAATTTATTTGGTCAACGATATTTCAAATGCTTTGATTTTGAAAGTGAGGCAAGAACACTCTGAATAGATTTAATTTTTATGTTGCATAACAGTATTAACATGCACAGTCAGAATTTAGCAGTTCTACTAGAAATGTGGTGAATTGACGACATTGGTAAAACATTGTTTTATCATAATTTATAATTATATACATACAACTTATTGTACTGTTATTATACTGTTGATTTTGAAAATGGGATTGGTCCATTTTTAAAAATAGAAATCAGTTAAATCTAAATCTTATTACAAATTTACATAAAATGGATGCTTTTAGTCCATTCACAATAATGAATATCAATATAAATTTGTTACTAGTAATTTATTTGGTCAACGATATTTCAAATGCTTTGATTTTGAAAGTGAGGCAAGAACACTCTGAATAGATTCAATTTTTATGTTGCATAACAGTATTAACATGCACAGTCAGAATTTAGCAGTTCTACTAGAAATGTGGTGAATTGACGACATTGGTAAAACATTGTTTTATCATAATTATAATTATATACATACAACTTATTGTACTGTTATTATACTGTTGATTTTGAAAATGGGATATGTCCATTTTTAAAAATAGAAATCAGTGAAATCTAAATCTTATTACAAATTAACATAAAATGGATGCTTTTAGTCCATTCACAATAATGAATATCAATATAAATTTGTTACTAGTAATTTATTTGGTCAACGATATTTCAAATGCTTTGATTTTGAAAGTGAGGCAAGAACAATCTGAATAGATTTAATTTTTATGTTGCATAACAGTATTAACATGCACAGTCAGAATTTAGCAGTTCTACTAGAAATGTGGTGAATTGACGACATTGGTAAAACATTGTTTTATCATAATTTATAATTATATACATACAACTTATTGTACTGTTATTATACTGTTGATTTTGAAAATGGGATAGGTCCATTTTTAAAAACAGAAATCAGTTAAATCGAAATCTTATTACAAATTAACATAAAATGGATGCTTTTAGTCCATTCACAATAATGAATATCAATATAAATTTGTTACTAGTAATTTATTTGGTCAACGATATTTCAAATGCTTTGATTTTGAAAGTGAGGCAAGAAAACTCTGAATAGATTTAATTTTTATGTTGCATAACAGTATTAACATGCACAGTCAGAATTTAGCAGTTCTACTAGAAATGTGGTGAATTGACGACATTGGTAAAACATTGTTTTATCATAATTTATAATTATATGCATACAACTTATTACTGACATATTTTTCCACTTTTTCCTGTAATATATATTTTTTATTGTAACTTTTTTAAAGAAAAATGAAATATTGAGATAAAATAAATAAATAAATAAAATAAAACATATATATATATATATATATATATATATATATATATATATATATATATACTCAATTATATCCCATTTAAAGAGTAATCAATGTTTTCAACAAATCATTGCTTTCGAAAGACCATTTGGCACTTGGGTTACCAGATTTAAAATAGTGTCAATAAAAAAACGGAAGAGTTTTATTGACACTAGCTTGTTTTGGTTTTATCACACTACATGTCAATTTTCATATCCCACTAAACTATATTGAATGTGCCAGTAATGTATCCTTTAAGGAATTTTTACTTAAAAATAGTTCTTTATTATATATGTAATTATTATTCTCTTACAATATTGACATTACCTTATTCCGCCAACACGGCTTAACTAATTTTGCATAATTCATATTTTTATTATCGTATCATTTAACATAAATAATTCATGATATATATATATATATATATATATATTGAATATACAATCAACTATAACATGAAATTCAGTTATAGTTGATGTCATCATCTGTGTAAAGTACTGTACAATTATGACACAGATATATAATGAATATAGATATATTTTGCATACGACAATCGAAAATTAATTGCAGCAACATAAACAAATCAAAATACCCCCCAAAAGATTAATGGTCATGAACATTTATGCAATAGAATCCCTACAAAAATAAATGTTTGTATTATACTATTTATTTAAAGCAAGATAATAACATAAATAAAACACCAAAACTTAAGATAAAGATATAACAAAATAAACAATTTTGAATGCCGATACTGTATGTAAGATTAAAATGATAATTTTATGTATTAACAACAAGACAATAACATGAAAGTCAGTTATAGTTGATGTCATCACCTGTGTAAAGTGCTGTACAATTATCACACAGATAGTTTTCAGTATCAGGTTTTTGAATATTTTAAGATAAGTATACATAATGAATTATTTACGTTAAATGATATGATAATAAAAAAAAGAAGAAATAGTCGTATGGGAAAGAGTTAAACATACAACGTGCAGTAAGAGTCAAAAACGTACAAATTACGGAAAAAAATATACAATCTGGCAACCCTAATTGGCGCATACCAAAACCTTGATCTTTTTTTCAGCTAATGGATAATACTTATTGCATATTAAATTTGAATTAAATAAGACCACGAAAAATATAAAATAAGTCTGAAAGGTTAAAATATTCGTAAAATATTTTCACGCATATTTTTAAACTCATTCAAATGCAAACAATTTAATATCTAGTTATAACATAAATGGACTTGTCCGATTTTCAAAATCAACCGCTCAAATAAAAAGTGACTTACCGTTATTGGGAGGTGTATCTTTATTTATTTTGCCAGTGACTTGACTATAAATAAGATAAGGTATGATATGGGAAAATGGGAAACCTTTAATTTTCTTCTTATAGATACTGTAATATCCAAAAAGGAGTAACAGGAGTGCGAGAAAAAGTCCTAACGTTACAAAATGTGCAAAATGTAATTCCATGTTAACTGCCGAATCATCTAAGAAACGATTCAAAATTTCTCTCTTAAACAGGCTATACGCTTATATGTATGCAAAGGTTAACAAGTTGGAAATTATACGTCAAACGTTACATACGAGGTGCGTTCGTACTATAGCTAGTTATATAAATATTCAGATCTTGATGATTTTTAATTCTGTGAAATGAATTATATCGTCTGCAGATTAATTTCTGTAATAAAATAAGTATCTCGGTCGCTTGACGATTAAACTTCGAAAGCTCCCATAAAACGAAAGCACCGATTTAAAAAAAAATCAAATTTCTTAATAAGTGTTTTTATTAATATTTTCTAAAGTTTTGATTCAATTTTAAAAAAATTGAAATGTCTCGACAAAATTCTGCAAAGATAATGTATCTTAAATTTCAAACCATTTGGTTGGGTAGTTTTTGCGTTGTTATATGCGGACGGACGGACAGACAGACGGACGGACCAGACGACGACAATAAGTGCTGCGTATTTATATAATTACGAACGCACCTAAAAAGGTTATACGCTTATATATTTGCATTTACATGCATGTTGTAACAAAATATACCACGAGATTATGATTGATAATTCTTCTAATGTAATAAGAGCATGTAATGAATGCAATGTAATGTAATAATGCATAAGAGGAAATATAATACTTTCCTTGAAATTAATTCCATTACAGAATTATGTTGCACAATTTAAAGTAATTTTCAAATATTAGGGAAAAATCTTTTCCAAATCTGGGATTCAACAAATAGAAAACGTTTTTTCTTGTTCAATGAAACGAAACCCTATCAGATTACATTAGTGTTTATTTTTATATCAATGGAAATTGTTGCTGATTTGTTCAGTTTTCTGACAATCAAAGATTATATACGATGATCTCTTAATCTCTCCCATAGTTCTGTATACCCCATTATTTCCTCCTTATCAATTTTGATATGATATTATTAGTGACAAACTCTTTCCATGTTCAACATTATATATGTTGTCATTGCAATCAAAATGTTTTCGAAAAATATTAAATGACTGAAATATTAGTGCTTAGTGCAAAAATTTCCATTTTATTCTTGTCTATCAATATGACAATCTTTATCAGAAATATTTTCAAGACTGTGCAACATTCTTCAAACCATAAACGCAAGTTAACTGCTGTATTTTTCCAAAGTGTAAACCTTTCAGATTGACATTTTCTTTTTTTTGAATTTCGCCTAATATCGTGAAGCAATAGCCAAGAATGCTTGCTTTTATCTATATTAGCTATCACATTTATTAGAGATTACCTACATTAGCTTGCTGCTACGTTCTTTTGCAAAAATGATTTGCAGTTCAGCAGGAAATTTCAAAAAATACTAATCACTCTCTGTAACATCTACAAGTGAGCTGTTGATTTTGAAAGTGGAATAAGTTAATTTTTAAAAATACAAATCAGTTAAATCTAAATCTTATTACAAATTAACATAAAATGGATAATTTAATGGATAACGGATAATATAATGGATAATGCAAGCCTACGATGCTTGCTATTATCTATATTAGCTATCACATTTATTAGAGATTGCCTACATTAGCTTGCTGCTAGGTTCTTTTGCAAAAATGATTTGCAGTTCAGCAGGATATTTCAAAAAATACTAAGCACTCTCTGTAACATCTACAAGTGAGCTGTTGATTTTGAAAGTGGGATAAGTTAATTTTTAAAAATACAAATCAGTTAAATCTAAATCTTATTACAAATTAACATAAATGGATAATTTAATGGATAATGGATAATATAACGGATAATGCAAGCCTACGATGCTTGCTATTATCTATATTAGCTATCACATTTATTAGAGATTGCCTACATTAGCTTGCTGCTAGGTCGTTTTGAAACAAACATTTGCAGTGTACAAAATTTGAATCCGGAAGACTATCTTCTGCAGTTGAACTTTTGCCAGTGGGTTTTGCAGCAACATGTATTGCAGCCAGACTTTAATGCTCATATTCGATTTACAGATGAGGCAGTATTTACACGCGAGGGTGTATTTAATGCGCACAATTTCCATCTTTGGGCACCAATAATCCACATGCAACGCGGCCACATGGTTATCAACAACGATTTTTGTGGGCGGGTATTGTTAATAATTATTTGATTGGCCCATACCTACTACCAAAGAGGCTGGATGGTCGCTGTTACTTTATTTTTTGGCAACAGGTTTTACCAGAACTGCTGCAATATGTTCCGATCGCCATTCGTAACCGGATGTGGTTTCAACATGATGGAGCGCCCGCGCACTTCACCAATGATGTGCGCAGTTAATGCCACATTTGGGACGCGATGGATTGGGCGGTGGTGGACCAGTTCCTTGGCCACCGCGGTCTCCCGATTTATCGAGCCTTGATTTATTTTTATGGGGACATCTGAAGAGTCTTGTTTATGAGACTCCAGTTGACTCAGACGAAAATCTAGTATCTCGCATATCCGAAGCTGCTGCACGTGTGCGGGAAATGCCTGACATCTTTAGAAGTGTACGCCAATCGTTCCACCGACGCTACGAAGCATGTATCACAGTTGGTGGGCGCAATTTTGAACACTTATTGTAATATTATTGTATGCATTATTATTTACTTGTAAACTACATTGTAAATAAACATTTTATCTTTTTTATTCATGTATTTTTTTTTTTATAAGTTTGCCAGTTTTGCGCTTTTTTTTAATTCAAAAATTTCCAATTTATACCAAAAATTTTCAAAGAAGAATTTTATTTTTAAGTAATTATGAAATGTCAAGAAAAGGATAGCATAAAAATTTTCTGGTATGAATGAGAAATTTTGAAAATTAAAAAAGGTGCCTAATTGCCTCCCTGGTGTTTTTACCTTAATGCGTCACTTTGTCCCATACATTCCTATACTATAAATGATTGTTACTGTGTGCTCTACCTACCCGTAAAGTTTGTACCATGAGTTTAAAAACATCCTGTATATGGATATGTGCAGGGGTGTAAAAACTGGGTGCCAATGGGACGATTGTCACCACTAAATTTTTAGTATTCTTCGCCTAATAAGAATACTAATAAAATTTAGGCGAAGTATACTAATACAATGTAGGCGAAGTATCCTAATACAATGTAGGCGAAGAATACTAATAAAATTTAGTGGTGATAATTGGCCCATTGGCGCCCAGTTTTTACACTCTTGGATATGGGGTTTCCAAATTTCTGTAATTATTTATCATTCGACCGATTTTTTAAACTATAGTGTGCAATAAGGCATATTTTAGCTATATTCGGAAACGCACTTTTATACATTTTTGCATAGCTGCCAACTGTTTTTTTTTTCAAGTCAAATAAACAAAATTTGAAACAGAAAATGTATTTAATAAATTAAATTAAATAAATAGCGCATGGGTACAAGACACATTTTATTAAATAACTTTTCTGTTTCAAAATATGCTTATTTTTATTATTTTTAATCTAAGAAAACACGGAAGATTAGCAGATATGCTTTTGATCAGATCAGGATTTACAAACCAGCATATGCAATCAATATTTGAAATAAATACAAGTTAGAAAATTCAATTAAATGTTATAGATTTCGTTGATGAAAAGAAAATTTGATTATTTTTTGGAAAAATAAGATAAAATAAACTATGTACAATAATAACTTTGAAACTTGTGAATATTTCTTTAACATGGCTGTATTTTGTACGTACAAATTTTATCCTGTGCAATGGTATTTATCTAATTTTTTTATGTGGCCCGCGGCTTTCTATATAATGCTTAATTTGGCCGCGGTGGTAAACGAGTTTGACATGCCTGCTTTAAAGAATAATTATTATTTTTATAGCAAAAATCGCGTTTAAAAGTCATTTTTAGCTTTTTCTCAAGTTTTCAGATTTTTACTGTACGCAAAACATCCCATAGCAAACAATTATGCATGAAATGCCTTGAATTTTTTTTTTTTTTTTTTTTTTTTTTTTTTTACAAATGTTTATTGAGGGAATAGACTACATTCAAGATAATATAGTAATTAGTTTTTTATTTACACTGGTATAGGTTAAAAAGCTGCAAGAAATTTTACGAATTTTTCATTACATTAGTACTTCAAGTGCCGTAGCATCTGCGATAGAGATGCTATTTATTTTCTTTTTTATGCAATTTAAAAAATGAGAACGCATTGATTTGATTTTGAGTTATCATGTTTTGCGCAAATGTTAACTTTCACATAATTTTTACAATTTTTCACTTTGAAAAAATCATTTCTATATCATTTCTAAAATGTTTATATATTTTTTCAAAGTTGTAACTTAAATGTCTTTAGAAAAAATTGGTATAAAGAGAAATTTTCAAAATTTTCAAAAAATCACTTCCGAATGTGTGTGGATACCTTAAAGGGCTGACTAAATTCGATAATTGCTGGATGCGCGTTTCACGCTGTGGTTTGCATTTTTAAACGTATCTAATTTTAAATGTATTAGGTGGTGTGTATAAATTCTATAGATTGCATGCAATTTTACACGAAAGAATTCGCAAATTTAATCGCATATAAACAGCAATTGCTGAAAATTAACTTTTTACTGAGTGTACACCGGGTGTCCCAAAAATGACTGATGGATTTTAAAATTCAATAATTTGCAAACGGTGACAGATATTTTTTAAAAATTTTGCAGGGGGGTTATGTATGATGTTGGGAGTTTTTTTTACTGTGATTCTTGATTTTAGTTCGAATTTCAAACAATTGACTTTTTGATTTGATTATCGATGGCGCTCAGTCGAGGCCGAAACTGACGCCACTCAGGATTTTGGGACACCCGGTGTAATCATATGTTGTAGTTAAGTTACTTATCCAAATATCTAATTTCATTCTAGGTAAAATGAAATTTTTTTTTAATATTCTGTTAATGTGGGAAAGCGTGTCATAATCTACGCCTCATGCATGATTTAGCGTTCTCATTTTGCAATGCTAAACTAAAATATGTAATAAAAATTTGATTTTGCTATTGAAATAAAAAAAAAAAAAAAAAAAAAAAAAAAAAAAAAAGGCTTATTTTAAAATGTGCATGACTTTTTATGATAAAATAAACCTTTTACAATAATAAAGAACTGTTCACGAATTAAATTTTTTTTTCCTTGCATTAAATAAAACTAAAAATAAAGCCATCGTTCGGATTTTTGCTGTTGTTGTTTTTGTTGTTTGGCACCTGTATATTTACTATTCATTATAAATAACATTAAAAAATGGACAAATGTCATTTTTTGTGTTTTCAATTGCATTAAACAGCATTATTTCGTCCTTTTCAGGTATTTCATTAAAGAAAAAACATGTCTGCTTTTGTGTCCGTATAGTTAAACTTTTATATAAACTTCACTTTTGTATAAAGAATTAATTTAATTAAAATGAAGAACATTTAATTTTCTTTGAAAGCAGTTAGTTAACTAAACTTGGTTAATAAAAAAATAATGTTTAAAGGATGTAATACTCTAATATATTTTTCAGATTATCTGCTCAAAGTGATTCTAATATATTTTTAGAATATTTGCTTCAAATGACCTTAAATTATTTTAAGGTTATTTGAAGTGACTTAAAAGAATTTATATGCTTGTGAATTTTTTAAAACATATATTAAAACTTGCAAAAAATAACTATTCCTACGATTATTAAATTCAGCTTTGATATTATTTCAAGCTTTTAAATGTATTCTGATTCAGGATCACGTGTATATTGAAACAAGTCCTTCAGGATCAGTTGAAAGAGCAGGTTGAATACTTTATTTTTTACTAGCTGACCCGCCCGGCGTTGCCTGAGCCCGTGTAATAAACTCAAATCTCTTAAATAACGAAACACTGGCCACGGTCTCCGATGACTTCGACACCGTATACGAGGCATGCTCGTACGCTCTGGAAAATCTTTTATTTCCCCCTTCCACCACCAGGGGAGCAACCTCTATCGGAAAGAACCTTTGAGACAGGCCACCATTGCCTACTGTACTGTATAGTAGGCGTGTTACAAAATTGAGCTGGTTTCTAGAAGATGGGAACATTATAAGCCGAGTTATTGAAATACGGCACAGTTAGAGAAAATAACCATGAGTGAGGTGCCAGTTGAAGAGGATGTTCAAGTGCCCTTCAGAAAATGACTAATTAGCAGGACTACGATGCATCTTTAAAAATTCGTTCGTTTAGTTAAGCTAGGAACTTAATTACAAATTTGGCTTAAACTATTATTCGGAAATAGTGGTAACCGTTACTCATAAATTTACTTTAATGTTATAGAAGTTGACTATTATGTTAATTATAATGTTTGGAATCAGTTGCGTTGAAATCGGAAAGATAGTTTAAGAGATACGGAAATGGGGCATAGTTAGAGAAAAAAAAACCTTGAAAGAGGGGCCGGGGGGGCGGAGGGGATGTTCAAGTGCCCTTTAGCAAATGACTAATTAGGAGGACCACTATGCATCTTTAAAAATTCGTTCGTTTGGTTAAGCTAGGAACTTAATTACAAATTTCGCTTAAATTATTATTCGGAAATAGTGGTAACCTCCACTCATAAATTTAGTTTAATGTTATAAAGGGTGCCTATTAAGTTAATTATAATGTTTAGAATCACTTCCGTTGAAATCAGAAAGATAGTTGCTGAGATATATAGTTAGATAAACGTTAAATAAATTAAATATCATAAGATTAAATATAATTATTTAATTATAATTAAATATCATAGATACCGTTAGAGAAACGGGGTATCGTTAGATAAAAAACCTTGAAGGAGGGACCGGGGGGAGCGGATATTCAAGTTCCCTTTAGCAAATGACTAATTAGGACAACCACTATGCATCTTTAAAAATTCATTCGTTTGGTTAAGCTAGGAACTTAATTAAAAATTTGGCTTAAGCTATTATTCGGAAATAGTGGTAACCGCTACGCATGAATTTAGTTTAATGTTATAAAGGGTGTCTATTAAGTTAATTATACTGTTTGAAATCACTTGCGTTGAAATCGGAAAGATAGTTGCTGAGATGTGGAAGCGCGGATGTTCAAGTGACTTTCAGCAAATAACTAATTAGGAGGATCACTATACATCTTTAAAGATTAAATTTGGTTACGCTAGGAACTTAATTTGAAATTTGGCTTAGACTATTATTCGGAAATACTGGTAATGCTTTCTAAAAATACACCTTGAAGCAATGAATGCTGATTTTTACGATAATTTAGTAATGTCTTCTGTGAAGATTCGATACAACCAACCAACCGAAGAAGAAAAAGCGTATTTTTCTAAATGGAGAAGTTCGGAACATTATTAGCTGAGATTTAAAACAGCAATTAAACGCTACGGGTGAAGCTAAAAATGTTAAAATTGTTAAATGTAATTAGACCCTTACCCCTCTCCTCCGCAAATATAACAAATAATCTGTTAAATAAAGTTTTCTGTATTAATAGTCTCTATCATAATAATATATGTCTTGTTTAAAAAAAAAACCCTTAAACCCAGCTAATTATCAGGAAGAAAAACGTGCCTGGAAAATGTCTTAAACTGGTGGCGTTTGTGTAATTTGTCGTGAGTAGATGGCGCTACATTAGCTTGGCTGTACGCCAGTAACTGCAATCCATGTTGGCACTATTTCGTTATAAGTCCTTATCTATGCACCGTTACTCTGATTTATTTAATGTCTTCTGTGAAGATTCTACACAACAAACCAACACAAGAAGAAAAAGCGTATTTTTGATGACAGTTCTTTGTGCATTTTAATTATTATTTCAGTGAGTAATTAAAATATTAAAATTCTGAGGTTCAGGTGCACCCGGAGAAGGTTTGGACTACCAAAATCTAAATTTTCAAACTTCTAGGTGGGCTATATTTTGCTAGCCATCGCAGACAAACAAACACACACGCAGAAACACACAGAGAGAGTGAAACTTTCTTTTATTAATATAGATAAAGGTATATACATCAGATTGAACACAAATTGAACAAATTGGACACACTTCTTCAAAGTTCTTTATTTTGGCGAAAAAGGTAATTTGCGGTGAAATTTTAAATTAAGCTTACCGAATGTAATTGAATGGATGTGAGACAATTGCATGATAAATGTTGAAAGTTTGTTGAAACCAAGGCTTAAAATTGCCCGTGGGCTGTAATACCACTGGTGTCCAGAAATTAAGAGGCAGTGACCAATTTCAGACGTTTCGTCGAATATCTACTGAAACTCGTGAGGAAATGCCCGAAATGCCCTTACACTTTGAGGATGTAAAGAACATGTTTGACTTCATGTTTTTCAGTGAAAATTTTGTCGCGAGGACAATTAGAGGGGGGGGGCAATAATTATTTTTTTAATAAAATAATATTTTCGATCACCAAAGTAAACGAAAATGCTAAAAAATAGTCTATCACTAGCAAATGACTATGCAGGTCCTGTTAAACATTTGTGTGCATTTGTGTAAGCATAGCACGTATATTTGTGAAGATGTTAACGTTTCTGTGAAAAATTCAAAAGGTTTTATTTTTATAGTATGCAGAGTTAGGATTATATGAGATTTCCTCCTCAATTTATCAATTACTGCTGTAACTTTTTGAGTTTTCACGATATTTCACTGTCTTTTTATACGAGTTGCCCCATAGAATTGACTATCAAATCATGACAAAAAAACTTCGTAGTTCGCGCATGCGCAGTTAAAATTTATTTTATACAAATACCCATATTTCATCAACTATTCATTATACTAATATTTTAATTACAACATACTATTTCTACAATTTTTCGACAAGTTTTTGGAAAGCGGTGTTAAATTCGGCTGAAAACTTTGCATGCTATAAATAAAAACTTTTCAATTTTTCACAAAAACGTTAGCATCTTCACGAATATACGTGCTATGCTCACACAAATGCACACAAATGTTGAACAGGACCTACATAGTCATTTGCTGCAGTGACAGACCATTTTTAGCATTTACTGTTACTTGGGTGATCGAAAATATTATTTTATTGTTAAAATTATTATTGCCTCCCACCCCTGATTGTCCTCGCGGCAAAATCTTCACTGAAAAACATGAAATCAAACATGTTCTTTACATCCTCAAAGTTCAAGGGCATTTCCTTACGAGTTTCAGGAAACGTCTGAAATTGGTCACTGCCCCTTAATTTCTGGACGTCAGTGTATAATAACCCAAGCCATTCAATGAATGTCATTGAAAAATGTTATGTGTCTCTGTAAATTAACTATAAAGTCTACATATAGCAGATATTAAGTATAATAGAAAAACCACAGCCCTGGCAAGGTTATATCAAGAAGAAACCATCCAAATAAATTTCAATGAACGTAAAATACTTTTTCCCTCCAGTCTATGCTATCCATCCATAATAAGAGAAACCATAGAGATACTAACACGCAAAAATACAATATGTAACAATGCAGCATCTTTTAAATTACCAAAATTGTGGCTCGAGTTACTCCATGGTTACAGATATGAAAATAAACAACCAAGTAAAAATAAAAGATAACGTGCGTAATTTTTAAAAAGTACATGAAAATTAAATGATAGCATTTTAAATAATAACTTCAAAGACCGTGCAATTGTGGAATATTCTCATTTGTTTTTGAAAATGGCTCGGTGTGAGCCGAAACATGCCAAACAACCTAATAAAAGTTATTTTACTGTGTATTTATTATGTGGTTAATTTACACCTTTTAACATTTAAAAGGCACTATCAAGTAACAGTATATCTGGCAGATATTGGGAGGCCAGGGAACTAATGAGGACTTCAGAAAATCAGCCTAATTGATTGAATTCCTTGTTTACAGTTGACTTTTTGTTTTCTCTAAAGTCTCTATTTGTCACCCTTGTTTCGTTTACTGTTCTGTTTATTGTTCAATTGTTTTGGTGGCATATAATAGTGTATATGTTACGGCCAATATGATTAATCCGGTCATCTCTATAATAAAACCGTAAGTCATGTGACTGTCATCAACAGTTCCGGAATGTCCGTTTCACTTTTTCATATGCCAGGCGGCCATTTTTATTAAAAATTACTTTTACGAATAAAACTTCATAAATGTGACATTTTTAGAAAGATCGTTCAAAATAAATTAATATTTGAGAGATGACTTACGTTCAATTATGTATATATTCTCCAATAACTTCAGCTGAAATTAGCTTCGCAGTTCAAATTCTCTATCCATGAAAGTAAACAAAAAAAAAAAAGATTTATTCGTCGTGAAGGTTTAAAATATTAAACCATTAAACCATGGAGATAATCGTTCGTAAAGTTAGTTTTCCATGAAAGATTTTTTGGAGCGCTGCCTGGTGTCAAAAAAATAATTCGTACCAGTGACACAATCAAAGTTTACCATAATTATGTGCTATACAACTCAATTTCATTCTTTATCTTTTCTTGATGTAAGCTGAATGTAAACAAATACAACTCATGTAATGATATTTAATGAATCAAATTTCGAAACAAATTGTCAGTTAATTTGGTATTTATGTATTATACGTGAAAGGAAGAGAGACCACCGAAAATGATTGTTAATCACCAATCATATTTACCATTATTAATGACCAATCGCTTTCAAAACAGTAATTTAATATACATTTACAAAATACATAACATCATTAAGTACTTTTGTGTTATTTGGGCGCAAATCTCGCCAATAGAATTTTTAAAATCGACAATACCAGCTTTTATTTTTCGCGTGTGCAAATTAGAAACGATACTTTTATTTTGAAATCAAATGTTCTGATGGAACAGCTGTCGTAGACGCACCGGGGCACTATATTAACTATAGAGTTGCAATATAGAGAGAAAAAACGGGTTGCTGTAATTAGAATTATAGGCGGAAATGTTGGTGTGACATATTTACGTGATTATCAAAACTGGCTTCCAAAAGTTCAATGTTTCACCAAACCATACTCGAAAATTACGTGTTATAATATGCACTCCGATTATGTCACATTATTCAAGACGTTTTAAATGAGAATAATGATAGATTTTCTTCTTGATTCTCCCGTAATCAAGTCTACAGCCAAAGTTAGCGAGAAACAAACAAACAAACAAAAAAATATTGGCAACAATATAGTTCAGTGTAAATAGTGGATATCATTAAAGACTTTCACAAAATAGACTTCATTGCACCAAATCGTATTAACTAAAATACGCCATTTGGCAATGGATCCAATTACGGAAAACTACTTAATATGTTTAAGAATCTCCTCATTAGCAAGCATATTGCAACTGATAAGAAAACGGATATGAAGCATAAATGCTTAAGTTGGTTAAGCGGTTTTTGTCAAGAAAGATGAAATACATAACAACAAAAAATATGCGAAATGATCGAAAAAGTTTTTGATTTGTCTATTAGAATCTTCCGGTGTGGCGAAGGATTACGGAAAAAAATAAATTATGAATAAAAGTAACGTGTTACAGTGCTTAACATACATTTAAGGGAGACCAAACTGGTCGCCAGTGGCGGCTAGTTATTAATAATAACCGGTTATCATTAATAATGACCGAGTTAATCATATTGACCGTAATGTATGGATGTTTGTCTAAGTGCTATTACTTTAAAATTAAAAAACAAAAAAAAAAACAAA
Source organism: Maratus michaelseni (assembly GCA_963931845.1). Lineage (NCBI taxonomy): Eukaryota > Metazoa > Arthropoda > Arachnida > Araneae > Salticidae > Maratus > Maratus michaelseni. The sequence continues at coordinate 108,192,347 of OZ007598.1, read as the reverse complement.
AAAAAACATTTAAAAGAAATATACAATCTAAATATAAAGAAAAAATGTTATTTACAAATACTTTCTATAAAAAAGTATTGTAGTAACAACTTCAATACTGAGAAAAAATTGTAAAAACTTTCTTTTAACTGCATTTTTTTTTTAAATCTTATATTAAAATAATCGATATATTTAAACATTTTTTTTAATGCTGCATTTCATTTTTTTTTCTGGTTAAAGACAAAATTTCTTTGACATATGAGATTGATGAAGAATAGTGGTTTTAAACTTATTTATAAAGAAATGAAAATTGTGAGTTTAAAGTGATTTATGATCTGATTTATGAAAAATACAGGTTAAATAATATTTTTTTCTAATTCTTTAGAATTTTTTTGTTGCAGAATTTTTTATTTTGTATGTGAATTATTGATACTACTTATCATTTTTTTAAACGTTGTTTTTGTAATGTTGATATTGACATTCATATGATTAAACGCTTTGTTGTATAAAATGTTCTTCTTAGAACAATGCATAAGTGAAATATTATTCTTGAAAATCCGATAGAATATCGATAAATAAATATTTATTAGAGATTTTGTTTTAATAGAATTTTTTTAAAGGATATCCAAACGTTTCAGAAAAAAAAATCATCTCCCAAAATAGCAATGAAAACAGTTTAATTTCTGATCGAGTTTTTTTATTTCATAAGTCTCTTTAAAAAATAACAATGTATCATTGAAATTTATGTACTTACAATGAATTAAAATTCAATTTTGTTTAAAATTCAATTGTCTTTGAATGCATCACAGGCATCCAGTTAGGTGGCGGATTTCCCATTAGGCTAAGTAGGCTAAAGACTACAGCGTCAAAACTTTTTTGACAGATAATGTTGTTAAAAAATGGCGTAACGCAAGAAATATTTTATCAGTTGAATTAATAATATACAGAGGCCGTTCGCACATTTTTTTAGACAAGTTTGTTTTGGTGTAAAAAGAAATTGTTCCCATAGAGAAATTATTTTTTACGACTAATATGTTATTGAAAATATAAATGGCAACTGAAATTTTTGTTTACATGCAAAATGGCGCTTTTAAAGAATCGATGGATGGAAGGGTATATTTCTGTACTTTCCGAAGGGAATTATTCGTATTGGGTTATTAAATAAAAAGAAAAGTGTCCAGTTAAACCAAGTTAAACTGATGGCATCGAGCTCACAGTTTATTCACACTAATTGTATGTTATACTCTTATATCAAATAATAATGCCTCTCGTAAAATAAAGAAATCGACAAAAAATTTAGAAGGGGAATTAGCCTCCCGTTCCCCCTCTTTATCTTTTTATACTTAACCACTGAACCCCCAAAACTAATCAGGGAAGCGCCTTATCACAATGAACCTACATACAAAATTCGAAGCAAGTCAGATATTTCTGCATGAAAAACCCATTTATCTAAATTAAGAGGGAGGGGGATTAGACCCCGTTCCCAGCCTTTATACTTAACCAATGTACTCCCAAAACTAATAAGGAAAAAGTGCCTTATCACAATAAATCTATATACAAAATTTGAAGCAAATCGAATAATTCTGCATTAAAAACACATTTATTTAAATTAAAGGGGGATTAGCCATCCTCCTTTTATAGTTACTCCTTTTATATTTAACCAATGAACTCCCAAAACTAATCAGGGAAGCGCATTATCACAATGAACGTATAAACAAACTTTGAAGCAAAACGGCTTTGATAGCCTGTGAGCTAAAAACGCTGTGAAAGTCATGGTTTTTCCATATCTAACGCCACAGTAGGTAATATTGTCAAAAAACAGGGAAAAACGTGAATGTCTGCTTCAAGAAGAAATTTTTTTCCATATATACTAATGTCCAAAAATTAAGGAGCAGTGACCGGACACTTTTGATTTCAGACGTTTTGCCTTATATCTACTGAAATTCGTGACTTGAACTTTGAGGATGTAAAAAACATGTTTGACTTCGTCTTTTTCAGTGAAGATTTAGTCCCGAAGACAATTAGGGGGATAATAATAAATTATATAATATAATAATATTTGCGTTTCCCCAAGAAACAGAAAAAGCTCAAAATGGTCCGTCACTGTAGCAAATGACCATGTAGGTCCTGTTCAACGTTTTTGTGCAATTATGAAAGTATAGCACGCATATTCTTGAGGATGTTACAGTTTCTGTGAAAAATTCAAATGTCTTTAAATTCCTACTATTAGCTCACACTCTCTATATATATATCTTGTTCAAATTTTCAATCGTTAATAAAATATTTTCTATTCATCCACTCAAGTTCAAATAATTTTTTTTAACTTGTAGTGAATGACACGTTATGTTAATACAGTTTTTTCAAATATTAATTCATTAATTAAATTTAATTAATTAATTTTAGTTTTAAATGGGAGAAAAAAAATTCTCCCATTGTTTTCATAAATGAAATGAAAGATTTATCTCAAATGAGTGATGCCACAGAAATAAAATACCGCAACGGTGATTATAAAATAATGTTCAATAAAGATAACGTGGGACATTAATGCTGCACGGATTTATTTTATATATTTGTGATTAAAAAGTAGGAATTGACTTTTAAAAAAAAATTATATTGCTTGTTTGTTTATAGCATGCAGAGTTTTCAACCGAATTTAACATCGTTTTTCGAAAACTTGACAAAGAACAGTATAAATAGTATAATGCGATTAAAAGATAAATTTGTTGAATATTTGATGAGATATGGGTATTTGTATGAAACAAATTTTAACTGCACATGCGCGAACTATACTAAAGAGTTATTTTTTCATGATTTGGTATTCAATTCTATAGAGCAACTTATATACTCCATTCAAATATCGCGAAAATTCAGAAAGATAGAAGCGATATAATGAGTTACTTTCTAAAAGTAGCTGGATTATAGGGGATTTTCCCCCAATTTTTCAATCAGCTCACTGTATCGCCGGTATCTTTCTGAGTTTTCAACGGCATTTGACTGGTCTTTTTATATGAGTTGCTCTATAGAATTGACTACCAAATCACGATAAAAAATCTTTGCTGTAGTTCGCTCATGCGCAGTTAAAATTTATTTCATACAAATACCCATATCTCATCGAATATTCAATATATTAATCTTTTAACTGCAGTATACTATTTCTACTGTTCTTTCTCATTTTTCGGAAAGTGGTGTTAAATTCGGAAAACTCTGTAAGCTATAAACAAAAAATATTTGAATTTTTTACAGAAACGTTAACATCTTCACGAATATACGTGCTATGCTTACACAAATGCACACAAATGTTGAGCAGGACCTACATAGTCGTTTGCTACAGTGACAAACCATTTTGTGCATTTTCTGTTACTTGGATGATCGCTAATATTATTTTATTATTAAAATTATTATTGCCCTTCCCCCCTTAATTGTTCTCGCGACTAAATCTTCACTGAAAATTATGAAGTCAAACATGTTCTTTACGTTCTTGAAGTTCAAGGACAATTCGTAAAGAATTTCAGTAGATATTCGACAAAGCGTCTAAAATCGAAAGAGCAAGGTCACTGCCTCTTAATTTTTGGACATCAGTGTATATACCCAAGAACAAAAAGTAATTATCCGAATATTGCAAAGATAAGATATTTTATGGACTATTTCATGCCAGATATTTTTATACTCCAATTTATACTACGAGGGTGGTTTGATAAATTCTTGGCCTGACAGTGAAAACACAGGATTTTTGATATAGTTTCATATTATTTGTTCCTTTGCAACTCAATACATTTAAGATACACTCTTGTGTACGAATTAATTAGTGCAGTCCTGTACGAGGGTGGTTCAAAAAATTCCCGGCCTGAAAAAGAAATTACAAGATTTTTGACAATATTTCATTTTATTTTTCAACTTGCAACACAATACATTTCAGGAGATTCTTGAGAAATGTTCATTCTTTGGCGTTTTTGGTCGACGTTCAACAAGCGCGGTACGCATCGAGCGAAAAGCTTTTTCATACCCAAAACATCGTGTAAAATATGGTGGACACAATCTGTCGAGATGTTTGCAATATCAGCAAGTTCGCGAATCTTCGGTCGGTGATCATTCAATATGGCATTGTGAACTTTTGAGACGATTTCGTCGGTCGTATCGGTTTTTGGGCTTCCTGAGCATTCACCATCGTGAGTTGATTTCCTACCATGTTTAAATTCCTCAGCCCACTTTTTTTATCGTCGAATATGAAGGACAAGTATCTTTTAAGATATACTGTAACTCTTTTTATATGTTCGTATGGGTTAAATACTTTTTAACAGAGTATTTTATGACAGCTCGAACTTCAATTTTTTCCATTTTTCGAAAATGTTAACAATTGTTTACTTTACTTTATCGCCCAGCAATAAACAATAAACTCACGCGTCTGAAACTCAGCGGCATCTTATTTAAAGGATCATACTTTACAAACAATATTGTCATTTGGTCATACTTGTACCATTTCTGTGTTAGGCCGATAACTTATCAAACTGCCCTCGTATATCGAGGAAAATAACCAATAAAGGAAAAGTTTGATGTTCGAGTGTTCGAGTTATACTTCTCACACTTACTAATTGGTTTGATATTTATTTTAATTACATTTTTGACATATGTAATGAATAGAGGTAATAAGCTTAATACATTATGCGCCGATTTTTTTAATACATATTTTTTAATTATATCAAGATTTTTAAAAGGTGATTTTAATATGCTATCTAAATGTAAAGAAAAATTATTATTTACGAATGTTTTCTATAACAAAGAATTGTAGTAAATTTTTTTCTTTAATAACTACACTTTTATTTTGACTTAAATTAAAATAATCGGTATATTTAAACATTTTTTGAATGCTGCATTTTCTTTTTATGTACTTTCGTATTTATGTAAATACGTAGCACCTATAGTCTCGTCTGGTCCGTCTGTCCTCATATAACAGGGCAAAAACTACCCAACCGAATTGTTTGAAATTTAATATATATAATCGATGCAGAATTTTGACGAATCATATCAAATTTTATGAAAATCGAATCGAAACTTAAAAATATATTAATCAAATTATTTATTAAGTAATTTGAATTTTTTTAAATCGGTACTTCCTTGTTATAGCAGCTTCCGAGGATTAATCGTCAAGCGACCGAGATGTATCGCTAAGTTGTCTGACATGTATGAAGTTATAGTCATATATGACGTATATGACATTTTATAACCTCTATCAACAATCTATAGTCACATTCTTCATTCTATTAAATCCTATCAAACGTAATTAATTTAATGATATCCCATGATAGGTTATGATTCTAGGTTGCCATGGTGATTACGTCCTATTTGAGATGGTGTCCTATTATTTCCGTATTACTGAATTTAAAAACCGAATTTGTATACTAAAATTGCATAATTATAGCAATCCTATAATCTACCGACAGTTTTTTTTTTTATAGATGTTTCCGTAGAAATAGATATTAAATGGAAAAAAAAGTCTCAATATGGATTTCAAGTTCTGAGATTTTCAAAGCTAGGCTTAAGTTTCCCATTGGAATTTTCAGTAAATGTCAACAAAAGGTAAAATGTTACCAACTTAAAATGTACTTATTATATTACGGAAATTAATCATATCATAATAACAGACGATATAACTCATTTCACTGAAATAATAACAGTACGAACGAACCTCATTTGTCACGTTTGACGTACTATTTCCAACTTGATTTTGCTGGTTAAAGGCAAATTTCTTCCGCCCTATAATAGGCAAAATATCTCTTTTAAAATAAAATAAATGCATAAAATATCATTTATTAGTAGTACAAGTAAGATATTTATCTATTATGTATTAATTAGTCTTATATTATCTGCCAATGAGATATTTATAAAATTTTTCTTTATTTTTTATTATCATTTACTTTTATAATTAATAATGAATTAAATACACGTTGTTTCGGAGAAAGAAAATAGTTGTATTCGGATATCATTGTATAGTTTTAATTCGCACTAATTGGCTCGATAAAAGTACCGTATTATTGCCTCAATCAAAGTAAAAGACGTGACGAACTCCCTGTTTGTAGATACAGAGGATCTCGTTAAGCTGATTTTAAGGATGTGTCTTGACCCATTCAGTCTGATTGATTTCTATGCAATAAAAAGGCATTAACGTCGTGTTGCCAAATCGTCTGATGCAATAATAATAGGAAACGAAACTGGGGAAAAAAGAAAAGTCTGGAATCAGAGAGGGGTAGATCTCTATTTTTCTTAACCAGTTTTAGATATAACGCAGCTTTGAAAATGCGGGGAAGTGGAGGGGGGGCATTTTTATAGAAGTACGAGAAAATTATGTTTTTGAAATGTAATGTAATTTAATAATATAATAGTTTTATAAAATACGCTTATATTAGTTTACTTAACCCAATAGCGCTGATTGTGATTATATAAACACGGTAAAAGAGAAAAAAAAAAAAACAGTAAATTTCGCTAAAACATTTCTTAAATGTCATAAATCAAAAAAAAAAAAAAAAATTAATATATTTTTATTTTCGTTTAATCAACTATACTAATAAAAATATATATTTGTGTGTCTGTGTGTGCGCAATTGCTAGGGAAATCTATCGCACGTACAGGTCTGCAAATTTGGATAAGAATAAACGAAGACAGTTCTAATGAACCTGAGGTTCAGATTTTGGGATAATTAACCGAGTTATTAATTAAAAACCCTCATTGAACACTAGTGAAATAACTTCGATTGTCATCATGATCGCTTCCACGGATGTCGAGGAATTAGTGTAACTTCAGGCAGAAAGAAAATGAAATGGGTCGCTTTTTTTACTTCTTAAAACTGCGATCACGCGGCACAGGATGGACTTTTAAAAATATATTAGGACACCTACGTATATGTGGTACCTTCGTCGGTTTGGTGGGACTTTTTATTTTAAAAAATATAAATACTATATATACTATAGAAAAAAAAATCTCTAAAGCTATTTCTCATATAGTTTTTCTTCACTCCAACGCCGTCGGTCGATCGTGCGTGATCAAAAACAATCGTGAGCAATCGGGAAAATGAGTTCAGTTTCTATATGGTAACCATTTATCACCAATTTTCAGATTTTTCTGTCTTTACAAGAAAAAAGTATTGTATTCATGAAAATTTTCGATTTCCGGTTGTCGACGGATTTATACATTTTGGAATATTCTGAACACGATTTGACTGTTTTTAGAAAATGTCTGTCTGTCTGTCTATCTTTGTGTGACAAAAATTTTGTGGTCACTCTAGCTCAAGAACTAATGCATGGAATTTAATAAAAGTTTAGATTCGATTAAACCGTGATATAAATTGGTGCTGATTAGTTTTTGGATGCAAATCGCCTAATAAGTCGCGCTGTTACGCTACTTTTTTTCATGATTTTCACGATAGCTATATCTCAAGAACAAATGCACAAAATTTCATCATTCGGTTAGACGCTGATATAAGTTGTTGTTGATTAGGTTTTGGTGTAAATCCCTCAATAGATGGCGCTGCTCTGCTATGCTGTATTTTTTTAGGATTTACGTGATTTTAGCGACGGTTATATCTTAAAAACTAATGCACGGAGTTTTAATAAAACTTTAATTAGACCTTGATATAAATTGTTGCTAATTCGTTTTTGGTGTATGTGAAACCTGCATTAAATAGAAGAAAGTTTTGGAATTGACAAATCCGACTAATTTTTTTGTGGCTTTAAAGAAGAATAAATTAGATAATAATGATTTATGTTACACGCGTTTTCAAAATGGGATCCGCGTTTACTCCGCGCCGAAGGCAATAGGAGATTTCTTATCCTAGATTCGTTTGATTCGAGATTATTTTCGAAAAACCGACCAGCGTAGCGAGATTTATTTAAAGCAATTCCGGGCTACGGCGAGCGGACTTCTGGTATTTAATAAGAAAAATTAATTAACTGAAATTTTATTTTCATTAAATGAATTCCCCACCTCATCGCTGATAATGGGTAAAAAGTAAAAATATGTCGAATTCAAAATTTATGTTTTACTAGCGGCGTTTCAACCCGTCCGTTGTGTTGCATTTAAAAGCCATAGGTATTTAGACTGTTTGGGGAAAAATAAATGTAGTTTTATTTACACTAGCTGATCCCCCCCGGCGTTGTCCGGACAAAATTAAACAAAACTCAAGTTTGTATGATTTTATATCTTCAGAAAAATCTTTCCAATGCACCTAAATTCAGGAGCCCCACTACCTTCGTCATCGTACAGTATTTCAGATGAGCCCCAACGCCTTCGGCAACGTCTACAGTGCCCAATAAACCTCTTTGCGAACAAAACCTGTGACCTGTTACCCCGCTGCCTAAGGCAGCGTATACCGGGAGTGCTCCGCACGCGCCGGAGGCAATCGAAAACCAAGTTGAATGAGCCAAACTCCGCAGTAATCGACCCCATAGAACCGGAGATAAGAATGCGCTCCCTGCCGGTGGAAGGTGGAACTTAAATCTGTAAGACATATGAAAACCAAGTTGAATGAGCCAAACATCGTTGTAATTGGGCCCATAGAATCCGTGATAAGAATGCGTCCCTTGGCGGTGGAAGGTGGAACTAAAATCTGTAAAACAATCGTAAACTAAGTTGAATGAACCAAATCCCGTTGAAATCGAGCTCATAGAACCCAAGAAAAGAATGCACCGTTAATGTTCGAAAATGTTGGCAACTGAAGTCTAATATAAACTTTCATAATACAGAAAGAAGCTGAATCGTAATCTAAGTTGAATGAACCTATTTCCGCTGAAATAGGGCCCCATAGAACCCAAGAAAAGAATGCGTCTTCAGGCGGTGGAAGGTGCCGCCTCCTATAATTTAATAAATTATCTTTAATATTAACGCAATATTTAATTTACGGATGAAATCCACCCCCCAGAAGCAGGAGGTACACCTTTTTAATTTCAGTTGTTAACCGTTAATGTGTACATTGTCGTTTGTCATTAATTGTGAAATATTCTCACAGTACTAGAAATGGTCATAAATTTTATGTATGATTCATTCTTGATATAATATGCAAACATCGTTTATTTAATACAAATAAGTTTTAAATTTTCAATTGCATGAATTTTTCTTTACACTGCTAGGAAGGCGTAAAATCAATAGAGTAAAAAAGTGTCCAAGTTAGGACTCGAACCCAGGCCATTGGCATAGCACACGCTCTACCAACTGGGCTACCCGGACGATATCCAGCCTAGCATCCCTCTCTCTTATATGTTGGCAAGGCTGCATCTGCAGCTCAAGATGAAATATCTTCATGAGCCACAACCTTGTGGCAAACATGAGACGAAATTAACACAGCTTCGATGAAATGACATATAATATGATTTTTGCAGTAATGAAGTGCGCCCGAAATATTGAATTTTCAATTGCATGGATTTGTTTTTCATTGCTAACAAGACGTAAAGCCAGCAGGATAAAAAAGTGTCCAGACCTGGACTTGATCCCGGGAATTTGGCATAGCGCACCAGTGCTCTACCAACTGAGCTACCCGGAAGATATCCAGCCTAGCACCCCTCTCTTTTATATGTTGTCAAGGCTGCATCTGCAGCACAAGGGGGAGTATCTTTATGAGCCACAACGTTATGAGCCAAGCGTTAAAAACAAAAAAAAAGCGGGGACTTTTCCATAATCGGGTTCGGTGCCCACGCCAATTTATTCTATTATAACGGATTTTTTTATTATTATTATTATTAAGAATTGCAGGCAGGAAATTAAGCATGATTTTCAAAATAAACATTGAATGTTTATAAAAGAGTATATTTTAACAAAGTTATTTTTATACTAATTCACTCTTGAAATAACAATCCAAAATTGTAAGCAACTTATTTTCTTAATATAAGAGAAATACGGAAAATACGCTGTTAAAACAAACCCCGTTTGTTTTATTACATCATTTCGCCTTAGCTTAGATGATTACTTCTAAATCCGCAAGATATTTCAAAAATCTTCTAAAACTAACTCTTCCTGTGATTCTTATAGTTGCAGTGTGATTTTTTAGCTTGAAAGAGAATGGTGTACTTAATACTTTAATCTGGACATCAGTCTTAACTGGCTTTAAAATCGCTCGAAGTGCCTAGAATAATTATTAAGGCAAAAACAAGCCCCTACAAATCAAACATTTATTCAAGACTTTCAAACCCTCAACATGTAACCTACATATCCGGATTAAGAACAGGGTTTAGAGAGTAATTTGAAAACTGAAAGTTTCTCATATATCTTCAGTTTATTTATTTCTTTTAACGGGAAAAAGTTTTGTTTATTTATTTTTTAAGCGTTAATGCTGAAACAGAGTGTATATAAAGGCTTCAAACAGAGTAGCAAAAGTTAACATCGTTTGAGCTCTATCAAGATTTTTGTTTACTTTAAAAAATGATCCGGTTGCCATTTTATTTTTATTTTGTATTGTGTGTTCTGTTTTTTGCGGCGAACTGCCAGGAATATGATTTTGAAGCTGAAATAGCTCGTCAGTGCTGTAAGTGCTATTTCATTATTTTAATAGTATCTGTGTACTTTTTTTTTTTTTAATGACAGCAATGATAATTTGTACTGTACTTCTTCACTTTTTAATGGATTACCCCACACTGACTTTGATGCCCTGAAATTTAAGGGTTTTTTTTCGGAATTTTTAATTTTTTTTTTTTTTTTTTTTTTTTTTTTTTTTTTTAAGAAACGTGAAATGTTTATGAAAATGCATTTACACTAAATTTCAGGTTATTTATATCTTTTAACGAGAAAAGTTTATATATATATATATATATTCATATAAAGACTTCAAACATAGTAGCAAAAGTTAACATCGTTTGAGATTTATCAAGATTTTTTTTTATCTTAAAAAATTATCCGCTTGCATCTTTAATTATTTACTTTTTTTGTGTGTGTTGAGCGTTTTGGTTTTTGCCGCGATTTTTCTTTTGTGTGGTGTGTTTTGTTTTTTGTGGACAAACTGCCAGGAATATGATTTTGCAGCTGAAATATCTTATCAGTGCTGTAAGTGTTATTTGATTACTTCAATAGTATCTGTATACTTTTTTTTTCTTTTTAAATGACAGCAATGATAGTTTGTACTGTACTTCTTAACCTTTTAAGGGTACCACTGATTTTGATGCCCTGAAATAAAAAGGGTTTTTCGGATTTTTTTTTTTTTTTTTTTTTTTTTTTTTTAAGAAATATGAAATGTTTATAAAAATACATTTATATTAAATTTCAGTTTATTTATTTCTTTTAACGGGAAAAGTTTATATATATATATATATATATATATATATATATATATATATATATATATATATATATATATATATATATATATATATATATAAGTATTAATGCTAAAACAGAGTGTATATAAACGCTTCAAACATAGTAGCAAAAGTTAACATTGTTTGAGCTGTATCAAGATTTTTTTAATTTTAAAAAATGATCCGCTTGCCACTTTAGTTTACTTTTGTGTTGTGTGTTCTGTTTTTTGCTGCGAAATGCCAGGAATATGATTTTGCAACTGAAGTAACGTGTCAATGCTGTAAATGCTATTTCATTACTTTAATAGTATCCGCAATGTACACTTTTTTTTTAATGACTGCAATGATAATTTGTCCTGTATTTCTTAATTTTTTAAGGGATTGCACCACTGACTTTAATGCCCTGAAATTTAAGGGTTTTTTCGGAATTTTTAAGCTGTTTTTAAGAAACATAAAATGTTTATGAAATTACATTTACACTAAATTTCAGTTTTTTTTTCATTTCTTTCAACGGGAAGAAAGGAGTTTTTTTTGTTGTTGTTATTGTTGTTTTTATAAGTATTAATGCTGAAACAGGGTGTATATAAAGGCTTGAAAACACAGTAGCAAAATTTAACATCATTTGAGGTATATCAAGATTTTTTTTTAATTTTAAAATATGATCCGCTTACCACTTTAGTTTACTTTTGTGTTGTGTGTTCTGTTTTTTGCGGTGAATTGCCAGGAATATGATTTTGCAGCTGATGTAACGCGTCAGTGCTGTAAGTGCTATTTCATTACTTTAATAATATCCGCAATGTATACTTTTTTTTTTAATGACTGCAGTGATAATTTGTCCTGTACTTCTTAATTTTTTAAGGGTTTACCCCACTGACTTTGATGCCCTGAAATTTAAGAGTTTTTTCGGAATTTTTAAGTTGTTTTTAAGAAACATAAAATGTTTATGAAAATGCATTTATACTAAATTTCACTTTATTTATTTATTTTAATGGGAAAAAGTTTTTTTTAAGTATTAATACTGAGACAGAGTGTATATAAAGGCTTTAAACATAGTAACAAAATTTAACATCTTTTTTTTTTTTTTTTTTTACTGATTCGCTTGCCATTTTATAAAAATAAAGTGGCTTTTATATATTATCAATTATTATAAATAATAAATATAATATATTATAATATAATATAAATATAATATAATAAAAATTAATATATTATGGGATTACAATTAAGTGGGATATATAACATCCCCACCGCCGCACCATTCAAAAAGTTAGGAGGTAAACCCTCTTTGACGCCCTTAAATTTTTTCGGGATTTTTTTTTTTTTTTTCAATAACAAATGCGAAGTGTGTATAAAAATTTATTTACACTAAATTATTATACGTACATTAAAGTAGAAAACTGTATTTTTCTGTAGTATATATATTAAGAAATGACAGCTTGAGAGCTGATGGACGGGACCACTTCGAAAAAAAATGATCAAGTGGTATACACATTAACTCATTGTACACTTATCCTAGAACGATGAGACAAAAATAATTACTTTTTTAGTCCAAAAACTAGTGAAATACGTAGCCGTTTTAAAAATAAATATAAAGGTAAAAATAGCATTTTTTTTATTTAAACACTGTTTTAGACGCATTCAGTGTTTATTTTAAAAATCACGCCTAATTTTATGACTGCCATTCAATGATTTCATGACTGCCAACAAATTCCGCTAAAATACGTGAATATGACGTGTATAACAAACCTAAAAATTCACCGCTTTGATTTACGTTTTATAGAAAGAGTGCGCTCATGAAATTTATTTTAAAAAATATGATTTTTGCTCTTTCTTTTTTAAGATATGGCTAATAGGAAAGGAAAGCAAACATTATTTAAACTATCTTTTTAGGATTCCTAAATTGTTTCTCAATGGATAATCATAATTTATTTAATATGAAACTATTAATTGATAAAAGCGTAGTTTTTTTATTATTCTTAAGCAATAATTTTTATTTATATATATATTTTTTTTTCCTTTTTAGTGTTTAAAATTGAATCGTTGCAGTTTCACAGCCATTTGGCCTATTTTGGCGCATAATTAAATCCATTGCTGTTGTAACTCACATCGTATAAAAGTGTAACCCTAAAGAATTTTTGGCAATTTATCAGTTCTTGAGATATAGCTATCGTGAAAATCATAAAACAGTAGCAAAACAGCTCCACTTGTTAGGCTATACCCCAAAACGTAATCAGCATCTTTTTATATCAAGATCTAATAGAATCTGAAGTTTAATGAAATTCGGTGCATTAGTTTTAGAGATATAGCTATCGTGAAAATCATAAAAAAGTAGCAAAACAGCGCCACCTGTTAGGCTATTTACACCAAAACGTAATCAGCATCTATTTATATCCAGGTCTAGCAGGATATGAAGTTTGATGAAATTCTGTGCGTTAGTTCTTGAGATAGAGCTATTGGGGAAATCGCGAAAAATGCAGCTTAGCAGCGCCGTCTATTGCGCGAATTACACCAAAATCTAATCAGCACCCACTTTTATCAGGGACTAACTGAATATAAAGTTTTATTAAATTTCGTGCATTAGTTTTTGAGGTAGAGCTCTCACAAAATTTTTGTCGCATACAGACAGACAGAGTCACATCTAAAACATTCAGAGCATTTTCTAAAACAGTCAAATCATCATCAGGACCTGCTAAAACGTATAAATCAGTCGAAAAACGAAAGTCGAAAATTTTCATGAATCCAATACTTTCTTCTTGTAAAGATAGAAGAAAGAAAAAATACAGAATATGTCAATATACATTCTAAAAGGTCATTAAATTATATCTAAAATCATGCAACGATTAAAAAATTCTATCAACAATTTGAGTATGATTTCATATGAAAGTTTACTTACTGTTTTTAACAACGACATGTTGAAATATTCAGTGGTCCAAAAATGACGACGAAGCCAGTATCGGGGGTTGAAACTATCTGCACATGTCAAAGACCCATAAACTGTCAAGCGCATACTGCCATATTTGTCAGCCCGAGATCATTTCCTACAAGTTATAGTCTGATGGCCTTGTTAAGAGCATGGCCTTATTTCGTAGAAGTGCCTTAATTATTTTTTCATTTATTTTACCATATCTTAGAAACTAGTCGGATGTGTCAATCCCAAAACTTTAATCTATCTCAAACAGATTTCGCATACACTAAAAAGAATCAGCACCCATTTATATCAAGGTCTAACTGAATCTAAAGTTTTATTAAATTCCGTGCATTAGTTCTTGAGATATGACTATTGCAAAAATCGTGTAAATCCTGCAGAATGCACCATAGCAGCGCCAGCTATTGGAAGAATTAGACCAAAACCTAATCAACAACAACTTATGTTAACGTCTAACTGAATCTGAAGTTTGATTAAAATCCGTGCATTAGTTCTTGAGATATAGTTATCGTGATAATAATAAAAAAAGTAGCACAGCAGCTCCACCTGTTGGGTATTTTACACAAAAACGTAAGCAGCATCTATTTATGTCAAGGTCTAACAAAATCTGAAGTTTGATGAAATTCCGTTCATTAGTTCTAATTTAGCTATCGTAAGCTATCGTTTAGCTATCGTTTTTAATAATAGCTATCGTAAAAATCGAGAAAAATGTGGTATAGTACGCCACCTGTTGGGATATCTACACCAAACTTTAATCAGCGTCTATTTATGTCACGGTCTAACTTAACCTGAAGTTTGATGAAAATAAGCGCATTAGTTCTTGAGATAGAGCTATTGCGGAAATCGCAAAAAATGGAGCATAGCAGCGCCACCTGTTGGGCGATTTTCACCAAAAACTAATCAGCACCAATTTATATGAGGGACTAACTGAATACACAGTTTTATAAAATTCCGTGCATTAGTTTTTGAAATAGAGCGCCCACAAAATTATTGTCACATACATACAGACAGACATTTTCTAAAAACGGTCAAATCGTGTTCGGGACCTTCTAAAACGTATAAATCCATCGAAAACCGGAAGTCGAAAATTTTCATGACTCCAACACTTTCTTCTTGTAAAGATAGAAGAAAGTAATAAACAGAAAAAATTATATATTTTTAAATAAATTCACGAGTTTGAGCTCTCTACCAAGCGTAAATGTAAGCGACAAATTTTCTATAATCGTGTTCCACGCCACTAGTATTTCGGAATTTTGTTTGGAACAACATGAATTGCAATCATGAAATTATGCGTGATTCTTAAAATAAACATTCAGTGCTTATAAGAGAGTACTTTTTAACTGTTTCCAACGTAGTAGAAAAGTGCTCATGAATTCGGTTTGTCTGTCTGTCTGTCCGTGCTATAACTTGTGTACATATATTCGGATTGCCATGCAATTCGTATATGTTAATGAGGTTTACTATCGCATATTCGTTATTGAAAATGAAGTATGTAGCGTTTATATAGTTCATTTACAGGGACACTCAAAAGAATTCCGTTATATTACGGTATATGAGGGAAAATCGTTTGCGGTGAATTTTAACGATGTGACACTATTTCAAACATCACTGAGATGCATGACATGAGAATTACTATAAAACATGATATGCATAGCATTCACTGTTCATTTACAGGGACACACAAAAAAATTCGATTAGAGTACTGCCTAAGAACAATAATTGCTGGAAGTACGTTTTGAGTTGTAGTACGTTTTTAAATTAAACTAACTTTTTGCCTATTACTTAGTGTGTATAAAATGCTGTAGATCATATACAGAGCAGCACAAAAGATATCGAATACATTCATTGACGGAAATTGCTGAAGGGGAATTTTTTACTTTATTATGCGTTTCCTAACTGAGCTAAATTTTAGCATACTATGTACTATATTTTAAAATCTATAGATCATATACAGGACTACACAAAAGAATTCGGATATTTTTCCGACTGTTGAGGGTAATTCCTGAAATTAGGTTTTCAAATGTGTTATGCGTTTTCCAATCTTTCACTTTATTCAGCGGTTAAAAAAATCTGGACTTTTTGAAAAGTGTTTCATAATCTATGCTTGACGCATGATTCTTCATTCTTATAATTAAAATAATGTATTAAAATCAAATACAACATTTGCTAAATGGTACACACATTAAAATCGTGAATTTACAAACACATTTAAAATAATCTACGTTTCGTTTCGCTTCTGCGAACGTCATCAGGATGTTACAAACAAGTCTAAAATGTCGAAATGGGCATAAACGTCTGAGAGTCTTGTAGAAAACTTGAACGGAGAGTTCGCAAACGTCCACATTGCGCACTCTCCGTTCAAGTTTTCTACAAGACTCTCAGAGGTTTATTTGGACATTTTAGACTTGTTTGTAACATCCTGATGACGTTCGCAAAAGCCAAACGAAACGTAGATTATTTTAAATGTGTTTGTAAATTCACGATTTTAATGTGTGTACCATTTACCAAATGTTGTATTTGATTTTAATAAATTATTTTAATTATATAAATTATGGTGCAATTGTCCTGTTTTTAATTATTCTTCGTTTTTGTTTTAACTATTTTTACTTTTATGCTTATTTTCAATTTAATGTTCTGAAATTCTTTCAAATTATCTCTCACAACTGTACATATTATTTTTAAAAAACAAAGGCTTTTGAAGCTTGAGAAAAAATATATAAAAAAAGACTGACTTATAACGAACTCGAAGGATTTATTGTATAAAATTTATTTTCTCCGGTGGCCGTTATATTATTTCCGCTGTTTTGCAAAGCTGCTATAAAAATATATTAGAGTATTTCCGTTAATGTAGCAAAGTTGCTTATCGGAAGAGATGTAAAATATTAGAGAACTTTAATGTAAAGTTTTGAAGACGCATTTATCAATTTTCATTTTTATCATCTTTTAGTAATAATGCAGCTTATGTAATAACATTTGCTTTCTTTTATTAACAACGAAAAAGTTTGCCATTGTGATCAAAATTGACTTTCAGGAATATGATATATTAAATAATAAGATATGATATATGATAATATAGTTATTAAAATATAAGTAACATTTAATAAATCACGTTAAATAAAATATAGGTTGAAGCTAAAGTTTTCAGCTCTGTTGAAATTACGTAATTTTTAATACTGCTAAAAAAGTACATGAGTCATTCTCACAGAAAAAACAAAATTGGCTAAAAAATTTGTTTTAAACTTTTGAATTTACAGGATGTAATTTTCTGAAAAATAATACGCATCAGGATTTCATTGCTTTTCAAACTTCTCTTTGTATTTGAGACCTCCTTACAGTGCGCACAATGTTTGATAAATGACCGATAAACTAGACAATATCAGTACACAATAACAAAAAATCATGCGTCAAGCACAGATTATGTAACACTTTCCAATACTACCAAAATATGTGTACAAATCTTTACCGTTTAATAAGGCGAAATATGATATCTAAGTCAGCAATTTGGAAAAGGCATAACATTTAAAAACTCATTTTCAGGAACCACCAATATTCGAAAAAATATAAGAATTCTTTTGTGCCGCCCTGTATATGATCTATAGATTTGCATATGTACTACATAGAATGCAAATTTTTATTTCAATTACAAAACGCTTAGCACAGTTTAAAATTCCCCTTCGGGGGTTTCCGTCAATAAATGGAAATGTACTGGAGAACTTTTGTGCTTCCCTGTATATGATCTATAGAATTTAGACACACCAATTAATAGACAAAAACTGAGTTAATTTAAAAACACGTTCAGCAACTGAAAACGCACTTCCAGAAATTATTGTTAACATACAGTACCGAATTCTTTTGTGGGTCCCTGTAAATGAACGGTGTATGCTATACACACAATATTCTATCGTAAGCATCTTGTAGTGCATCTCAGTGAGATATATCAATATCAATATGCTTGAAATAGGACAACATTATTAAAATAAACCGCAAACGATTTTTCTCCATAGACCGTAATGTAACGGAATTATTTTAAGTGTCCCTATAAATGAACTATAAGTGCTATGCACACCATGTTCTATAGTAAACCTCTTGTAGTGCACCTAAGTGATATGTATCAATTTCAATATGTTTGAAATTGTGTAAAATCATTAAAATAAACCGCAAATAACTTTTCCCCATGGACTGTAACGTAACGGAATTCTTTTGAGTGTCTCTGTAAAAAAACTGTAAGTGCTACACACTTCATTTTCAATACCGAACATGCCATAGTAAACCTCAATCACATATATCAATTGCATGACAATCTGACTGAATATATGTACGCGAGTTAGATCACAGACAGGCAGACAAACCGAATTCATAAACACTTTTCAAATATGTTGGAAAGTGTTAAAAAGAATATGGCAAGACGACGGAGAGGACAAAAATTAAGTTTTGAATTACTTTGTTTTTCTAAAATGGTGCATCTCTTTTTATTAAATGCGATGTTAAATTATCTAAAATTGTTATTATAATTATACATTAGCTTTTTCTTACCTTATTTATGATGACCACAGAGTATACACTGAGAAATTTGCCATATTGCAAATGGGACTAATAAATTGGAAAAGATTCCATACTTTCACAACGAAACAAAGAGTTATATCTAAAAAATAACAAGAACGAAAAATCATGCGTCAAGCATACATTACGTAACACTTTCCAACGCTTCCAAAATAATTTTACAAATCATTACCGTTTAATAAGCTGAAAGATAACATCTAAGTAAACAATTTGGAAAACGCATAACATATTTAAAAACGTAATTTCAGGAATTTTCAACATATACAATATTCGGCAAAATTTCCGAATACTTTTATTCAGCCCTATATATGATCTATAGATTTGTATATATACTACATAGGATGCTAAATGTTAGTTTAGTTAGGAAACGCGTAGCACAGTTTAAAATTCTCCTTCTGGAGTTTCTGTCAATAAACGGAAATGTGTTCGCGAACTTTTGTGCTACCCTGTATATGATCTACAGTATTTATACACGCCAAGTAATAGACAAAAAGTGAGTTAAATTTAAAATCGCTTTCAGCAACTTAAAACGCACTTCCAGGAATTATTGTTAACAGACAGTAGAGAATTCTTTTGTGTGTCCTTGTAAATGAACGATGACCGCTATACACACACTATTCTGTAGTAAGCCTCTTGTAATGCACCTTAGTGATATATATATAAATTTCAATGCGTTTAAATTAGTGAAACATTATTTAATTAAACCGCAAACGATTTTTCTCCATAGACGTAATGTAACGGAATTCTTTTGACTGTCCCTGTAAAGTAACTATAAGTGCTATGCACACCCTATTCCATATTAAGCTTCTCGTAATGCACCTTAGTGATATATATCAATTACAATCTGTTTGAAGTTGTGTAACATCATTAAAATAAACCGCAAATGATTTTCCCTATAGACCGTAATGTAACGGAATTCTTTTGAGTGTCCATGTAAAAAAACTATAAGTGCTACACACTTCAGTTGAAATAGGGAACATGCTATAGATAACGACAATAACATATAAACATTGCAGGGAAATCTGAGCATATTTATGGTAGTTAGACTACGGACAGACTGCAGACGGCCAGACAAACCGAAGTCATAAACACTTTTCAACTAGGTTGGAAAGTGTTAGGCTTTCTTCTCCCAAAGTACCTAATGATGATTTGGTATGTATTGTCATCTATGGCACTTTTTTAGTGCTCACGGACATAGAATGTTTTGGCTAGGGACAAAGTTTATAAGTTAATTCCTTAGTAAGAATAAAACCATTTAAAAAATATATTAAGTTATAACTTAACTAATTGAAAAGAAAATTGTAAAAAAAAATTAAATTGTTTAAACGTCAGTGAAATGAACGTTGTGTTTTAGATGTGGGACCTTCCAAGGAGAGGACTTTCGACTTATATTCATTGAACGATTAAAGTTAAATATTAAAATTACTTTGTCAGAAATGTATTTAATAGCTTTCTTAAAACTTAAATATACTTATAAAAGAAAATATTAGGAAATTTGTTACATTTCCTAATATGTATCTGTTTCGGACCGTAAAAATTACCTTTTCGTGAGAATGACGCATATCTATTTTCAATAAATCCGCCTTAATACTGTTACTAATCGACTTGAAACTAATAAAACTTACTTCAACACACTGAAATGGAATGCAGCGTCCGTATATGGAAAAACAAAATTTTCCCAGTTCATTTAACGATATCAGAGGGGGAGCTTACTTCAACCATCTGTCTGCCGAGGTAGTTCCAAAGATGCTCTATCGGATTAAGGTCCGAAGATTGAGTTGACAACTGAGTAACGAAATCTGTTTGAGATAGAAGAAATTTTTGGGATTAGCACATCCGACTAGTTTGTTGTTGTTGTTGTTGTTTTTTCTGGCCACCATAAACTAACTAGTCGGATGTGTCAATCCCAAAACTTTCTTCTATCTCACACAGGTTTTGCATACACTAAAAAGAATCAGCACCAATTTATATCAAGGTCTAACTGAATCTAAAGTTTTATTACATTCCGTGCATTAGTTCTTGAGATATGACTATTGCTAAAATCATGTAAATCCGGCAACATTCAGAATAACAGTGCCACCTGTTGTAAAATTTAGACCAAAACCTAATGAACAACAACTTATGTCAACGTCTAACTAAGTCTGCAGTTTGATGAAAATCCGTGCATTAGTTCTTGAGATATAGCTATCGTGATAATAATGAAAAAAGTTGCATAGCAGCGCCACCTGTTGCGCTATTTACACCAAAACGTAAGTAGAATCTATTTATTTCAAGGTCTAACAGAATCTGAAGTTGAATGAAATTCCGTGCATTTGTTCTTGAGATATAGTTATCGCAAAAATCTTGAAAAAAGTGGTATAGCAGCGCCACCTGTTGGGATATCTACATCAAAACGTAATCGGTGTCTATTTATGTCAATATCTAACTGAATCTGAAATTTGATGAAAGTTCTTGAGATAGAGCTATTGCGGATATCGCGACAAATGCAGGATAGCACCGCCACCTGTCGGGTGATTTTCACCAAAAACTAATCAGCACCAATTTATATCAGGGACTAACTGAATATAAAGTTTTCTTAAATTTCGTGCATTAGTTCTGTTGGCGCCACTCTTGACACTTCTAACATCGCTTGGCGATAAATGTAACTCAGAAGTCGTTTTGTTCTTGTTTCGTTCGGTTGTTCCATGGGAAGCTCCGAAAACCAATACATCGCAAGTAAATAAAAAATGGTTCGTTAAGTAAATAGAGTTGAATTTTTATCGATAGTTGTTTAATTTACAGTCCGCTTTAATGTCGTAGTCGACATCATGGTACCGCTCGCGGAGAATAATCAGCGATCATAGAATTATATTGCGTTTTTGTTTAAAAAGAAAAAAAAATCGAAACAATGGATATAAAGGTGTTGAATCGAAGAAGGGGCAATATAAAGGCCCAATTGACAAAATTATCAAACTTTATAGCCGATGAGGCACAAGAAATAGTGGATATTCTGAATAAAATCGAAAATTTTAACAAATTAGAAGATAAATTAGACGATCTAAAGATGGAGTATTGTAAAATTTTGAAAGATGAAGAAATAGATAAGTGTGAAGCCGAATTTGAAGAAGTCGAGCAAGATCTCCAAAATCTCAAGGTAAGATTTAAAAGACTTATTGAGAATTCTAAAACTAAAAATGTTGATCTAATAAATGAAAATAATGGTGTTAATAATTCACAAAAATGTAAATGTTAAATTACCCGAAATTCCATTGCCGAAATTCGATGGTTCGTATGAAAATTGGAATAACTTTAAGACTCAATTTAATAGTATAATTGATTCGAACGAATTGTTAACTAATAATCAGAAACTTTTTTATTTGCAATCCTCTCTTGTGGGGACAGCGAAGCAAATCCAAAGTACTGATGACACATATGAGTCATTATTTGAAGCACTTAAAAAAAGATTTGACAATAAAAGATTAATAGTTAACAGTCATATTAAATCTTTATTAATGTTAGATAATATTTGTACTGATTCAGCTGAAAAATTAAGAATGCTGTTTGATTGTATTTTAAAGCATGTAAGAGCTTTAAAGGTGTTAAATGTCGAAATGAACAATTTTAGTGAAAATTTATTGATTAATATTATTTTGACAAAATTGGATAGAACAACATGTAAGGAATTCGAAATGACATTAGCAACGACAGATTTACCTCGATGGGATAACTTTATCGAATTCTTGCAAAATCGTGTTCAAATATTAGAAAACCTTCAAGGAACACAAATAAATTCGCACAAATTTAAAACCCAGAACAAACAAAACACTTTTATTCTGAAGTCTAATTCATGTTACGTTTGTAAAAAATTACATGCATTACACCTTTGCCCTGTTTTTCTAAAAATGACTCCAATTCAAAGATTTGATGAAGTAAAAAAGAATAAACTTTGTATAAATTGTTTAAATGACTCGCATCTGCCTTCGAAATGCGGTTCAAAATATAACTGTCAGCTGTGCTTTCTCAGACATAACGTATTACTTCATCGAGATAAAAATAAATCATTTCAAAATAAAACGTCATTAAAAAGCCCCGATTCTGAAGTCGAAATATTTTCATTGGCGCCAGACGGACGTTCTGGTAAAGAAAATGATAAATCAAATAAACAAAATTTATCGGAAATATCCCAGAGTTTTTCATCACATAATAATGAAAGTAAAAAAGCAGTTCTTTTGTCTACGGCATATATTTATATTTATAGTCCGTTACATAAATGTTTCGTTCAGGCAAGGACGATTCTCGACAGCGCGAGCCAAGTTAACTATATTACGAAAGAGATGTCCTCCTATTTGGGCTTGAAAAAAGAAAGAATAATTGTTTCCGTTATTGGATTAGGTGGAAATGCCTTTAATGTGAAAGGGCAGGTTAATACGATAATTCGTAATAAGAATGCTTCATTCTCTTCACCTAGCGAATTTTTTGTTGTTTCGAAAATCACTGATTGTGTACCTTCTTCAAATATTAAAATTGATAAAGCATTGTTACCAAACAGGGTCTTGCTAGCAGATCCTACTTTTGACATACCGGGAAAAATTCATTTAATAATTGGGGCAGAACTCTTTTATGAGATAATAAAAGAAGGAAAAAATCGCATTTCACCAAATTTAATGTTTAAAAATTCGGTGTTTGGCCTTATTGCTACTGGAACTGTTAAAATCAAGAGTTCTAACTCATATTGCGGATTGACATTTAATTATGAAATCGAGAACATTGAATCTAATCTTAAAAAATTTTGGGAAATAGAAAATATTTCACCTGACCGTTTACTAAGTAAAGAAGAAGAATTCTGTGAATCTCATTTTCAAAAAACGCACAAAAGAGATGATACCGGAAGGTTTATTGTCGAAATGCCGATTCAAACTGATCAATTAAATTCATTGGGAAATTCGAGAAATTTAGCAGAAAGGCGTTTACAACAAACAGTAAAGAGATTGGAAAATAATAGTACTATGAAAAAACTTTATTGCGAATTTTTAAATGAATATGACGCATTGGAGCATATGGAAAGAATTTCAGTCGAAGACTCGCGCTCAGTAGTTTATTACATGCCTCATCATGGCATTTTTAAACCGGATAAATCCTCTACTAAATTAAGGGTTGTCTTTAATGCCTCTGCTCCTACCACAACCGGAAAAAGCTTGAATGATATTTTGCTTTCCGGTGAAGTTAAGGAAGATCTTTTTGATATTTTGTTAAGATTTCGAAAATATAAGGTTGCTTTAACTGCAGACATTAAAAAAATGTTTCGGCAGATTTTGATAGATCCTTCGCAAAAGGACCTTCTCCGCATTCTTTGGAAGGATTACGAAAATAATTCCACAATTGCTTTTAAATTGAACACGGTCACCTATGGAACTAAATGCGTCCTTTTTTTGGCCATAAGGTGCATCAAACAATTGGCTTTAGATGAGAAGGATAAATTTCCTCTTGCGGCAAAAGCTATCCTATCTGATATCTACATGGACGACATCGTGACTGGATCCCCAGATTCAGAGTCGGCAATAGCCCTGAAAAATCAATTAATTGACATATTTCATTGTTGTGGAATGGCTTTGCACAAATGGAATTCAAATTTGAATGAGCTTTTAAATCATGATGAAATCGAAGACGTTTCCTTTTGCACTATGTCTGACACTTCAACTAAGACTTTAGTTATGGTTTGGCAATCCAACAAAGACCAATTTGTGTTTAGAGTTTCGGTGAAAGAGCGAGAATCATACACCAAAAGACAGGTTCTTTCTGTCATAGCAAAATTGTATGATCCTCTTGGGCTCATTGGCCCAATTATTTCCAAGGCCAAGTGTTATCTTCAAAAATTGTGGTTGTGTAAAATAGGATGGGACGAGAACATTCCGGAACCTCTTGCTAGTGATTGGTGTAACTTCGTAAGTCAACTAAAAAATATAGAAAATATAACAATTAGTCGATACATTTTAACTCCTTCCACAGAAGCAATATTTGTTCTTGGTTTCGCTGACGCTTCCATAACAGCTTTTGGTGCTGCAGTTTATGTATATTGTTTAAATTCATCCAACTCGACCACATCAAACCTGACTGCGAGTAAATCAAGAGTGTCACCTCTAAAGACCATTTCTGTGCCAAGACTGGAACTATGTTCCTGTTTGCTTC
Organism: Maratus michaelseni; assembly: GCA_963931845.1. Classification (NCBI taxonomy): domain Eukaryota; kingdom Metazoa; phylum Arthropoda; class Arachnida; order Araneae; family Salticidae; genus Maratus; species Maratus michaelseni. The sequence continues at coordinate 108,167,447 of OZ007598.1, read as the reverse complement.
TTTCTCAACTTGTCGCCAAAATTCTCTCTTCCTTACAACTAGACATTCAAGGAGTAATTTTATTCTCAGACTCAACTATAGCATTGGCATGGATAAAAAAATTCCTCATTGATTTATGTGGCCTCTGCTCATCTATTAAAAACTTTCATCGCAAATAGAGTCTCAAAGATTCAGTCTCTCACGGAACAATTTTTATGGAAACACATTCCTTCTAGTGATAATCCAGCTGATATAATATCTCGTGGAACATTTCCTCAAGAACTTTTAGACATGGAACTGTGGTGGAAAGGTCCATTATTGACTAATAATATCTTGGACTTGACAGAAAAGGGAAAAAAACTGACTTTCCAAATGATGATGCATATTTAAACGAACTCAAATCAAGATGTAATATTAATTTGCATCTAATTAACCATGACTTTAATCATTTTCTTAACAAATTTTGTAATTTAAGTAACAGTTATTTTAAGTTAATTTGTATTTTAGTTTATATTTATAGATTTATTTATAATTGCAAGCACAAAGAAAGGATTGTAGGGTCTATAACAAAAGAGGAATTTTACCAAGCAAAGATTAAATTAGTCAAATTGTTTCAGGTAATGTACTTCGACAGGGAAATGAAGGCGCTCAAAAAAGGTGAGAAACTAAAGGATAGTCGAGTAGGTAATTTAAATCCTTTTCTTGATAGGGATGAAATAATTAGGGTTGGTGGTCGTTTAGATCAATCAAATTTATCTTATGATAAAAAACATCCGATTCTTTTACCCAAAGATCACAGGCTTACACTTTTAATTTTCCAGTATTTTCACTTAAAAAATTTGCATGTTGGTGCTCAAACCTTGCTTCATTTTGTGAGACAAGAATTCTGGCCTTTAAATGGCAGAAACATAGCCAGAAAAATTGTGCATAATTGCATTGTTTATTTTAAAAACAAACCTAAAATTGCAGAACAAATCATGGCCTCGTTACCTAAAGAAAAGGTAAATATCAACCCCCCTTTTACAAATTCAGGCATTGATTTATGTGGCCCATTTTTTATAAAATACAAAAACCAATGTAAGGGAGTTTTTAGTAAAATTTATGTCGCAATTTTCGTCTGTTTGCTACTCGTGCAATTCATTTTGAAATAATAACAGATTTAACTTCTGAAGCCTTAATAGCTACCTTAAAAAGATTTGTTGCTAGGCGCGGAATTTGTGCCACCATCTTTTCCGATAATGCCTCTAATTTTGTTGGTGCGAATTCAGAATTGAAAAAATTGCCTAAAATTGTAAAAAATCAATCCGAGGAATTGGCTGCTTACTTATTGGCTAATTCAATTTCTTGGAAATTCCTTCCTCCTAGATCCCCTAATTTTGGTGGCTTGAGGGAGGCAGGAGTAAAATCCTTTAAGCACCATTTAAAAAGAACTATTGGAGATTTAAAACTAACTTTTGAGGAATTTTTAACTGTCGTTAATCAAATCGAAGGTATTTTAAACAGTAGGCCTCTAATACCTTTATCTTCGGATCCAAACGATTTCGAAACGTTAACCCCAGGACATTTTTAATCGACCACCCTATAAATAGCATCTGTGAACCAAACTTGACTAACCTTGCCAATAATAAACTTAGTCATTGGCAGCAAATTACAAAAATTAATCAATTAATTTGGAAAAAATGGAGTAGAGATTATTTAAATAATCTACAACAGCGAACAAAATGGTTATTTGAAAAAGAAAATATTAAAATTGGAACTATGGTTTTATTAAAGGATAGTAATTTGTCCATGTGTACCTGGTCAGTCGGTCGCATTCAAGACGTTATTTATGGGAGCGATGGTAAAATTAGGGTTGTGCTTGTAAAAACTCCAAATGGTATATTCAAACGAGCAATTTCAAATATTAGTATTTTGCCCATAAATGATCCTTTATTATAATGTAAATATTTATTTTTCTTATATTTCTTGTGCATTTATATTTGAAAATTTTTTACAGTAACTTTGTATTTTAATATTATAATTGAATTGAATTGTATATTTGTATTATTGATTGAATTGATATTTGTATTATAATTGAAGATTTATTGTTAAAGAAAAATTAATTGTTTACAACGAAGGACATTTGTTTAAGATATGTTGCTGAAATAAATATTTCAGTGGTGGCCGGTATGTTGGCGCCACTCTTGGCTTCTAACATCGCTTGGCGATAAATGTAACTCGAAAGTCGTTTTGTTCTTGTTTCGTTCGGTTGTTCCATGGGGAGCTCCGAAAACCAATACATCGTAAGTAAATAAAAAATGGTTCGTTAAGTAAATAGAGTTGAATTTTTATCGATAGTTGTATAATTTACAGTCCACTTTAATGTTGTAGTCGACAAGTTCTTGAGATTGCGCACCCACAAAATTTTTGTCACAGATAGACAGACATTTTCTAAAATCAGTCAAATGGTGTTCAGGGCCTTCTAAAACGTATAAGTCCATCGAAAACCGGAAGTCGAAAATTTTCGTGAACCAATACTTTCTTCTTGTAAAGATAGAAGAAAGTAAAAATAGGGATAACACACCACTTTTTTCCGTACGAAAATATTTGGCTTATGTAATCAAAAAAAAAAAAAAAAAAAAAAAAAAAGTCTGCCAATTAATAAAGCGAAGATTACAGTTAAAAATTAGTGGTGTCAAAAAGCTTTTAGCAACGGATCAAGAAAACTTGACTTGTCCTAACTCAGTTCGGGTAAAACAGTTAAGTGGTCAAATGCTAATGATATTAGGACAAAAGACAACACACAAAAATCTGAGCTCCGAGATTAGAATGTGCAAGAGCATTTGAAACCAGCGCGAAAAGTTACATGACAACGTAAAGAGTGCCGTGCAAATGGGTCTAAACCAATTAAAAGTCGAGTACACTGCAAGACCGCGGAAGGAACACGAATTAGTTTAACCATATTTCTTTAAAAAATTTAATATTAACCCTTTCAAGGGCAAAATAATCCCTTTACTAAAATGTTGAAATGATTGACTGCCACCAGAATTTACGAAAAAAAAAATTGTTTTGAAATTAAATAAATGTTTTTCTTCGCGTGCATTATAAATGGATTTTTTTTTTTTTTAAATATCTGGTAGAATTTCGGCAGCTGGAAATTGAAAGTAAGTGGGAAGTATACTTTTTATCATCGCTTTTAAAAGGGTTAAATGTAGAACCAACTGAATGAAATATCTTAATATCTGTCCCTTCTTAGGCCTAAACAATGTAGGAAATAAATTGTTTTATGAATTTGTTTAATTTATATTGGGAAACCTGCATTTGGGGTAAATTCTTTGAAAAGAAAATCTATTAAATGTTGATCATGTTTTACATTTGTACTGTTACATCACATGTATATAGTTGCCAACCATTTCGCTTTTTAATTACTTCTTTTTCGAATAGTAACCATATTTAATCGCGGAATTATGCAATTAAATAATACAGAGGTTACTCATAGATCTAGCTGCTACGATTCTTTTTTAGAACTTTTTCGAAATAGAAATCTTTGCCTTATTTCATCGCCAATTTAAGCCATTAAATAACGCGAAAGATTACTATTTAAACAGAGTTGACAAAAAATCATAGTAGATGAGAGTTATCAGATTACTATTCGTAAATGGTGGGGACTAAAAACAGACTAGTTGGGAACTATTCGTGTATTTCGAATAGTTCGAATAATGATTTATTATTTATTTAAGAAATATATTCATTTTTTTAACACTTTACAATATAAGTTAAAAAATATTTGTGACATCGGTTCTTCTGGCCGTCGCGCGTCAGTCTGTGTGTCTGTCTGTACTCTAACCTGCATAAATATACTCGGACTACCATGTAATTGATATATGTTATTGAGTTTTACCATGGCGTGCTCGATGGCGAGATGGATGAAAAATGCATGAGACGCTATAACAATTGAAATCATTATCAGGTCATTCAAAAAGTGTTGCATCAGTGACGAACGTAACCACAAAGAATATGCTGCATTACGAAGTGATAATAAAAATAATTTTACATAACATGGACATTGATGAAACCAAGAATACATATAAGGATGTGCCGATGATAAACAGGGACATTGATGAAATGTTTGACGCGTCTGACTCAGAATCGAAATTTGAAAAGTTTCAATGACTACATTTATATGTTGGTTAAATTTGTTATTTTATGTATATAATTTTTTTTCAAAGCTTTTTTGGAAATTTTATTACCTTTTTATCTTACAAAATCAATGTATGCAAAATTTTTGATTTTGTGTTTTTATTTTTTCGAGGTGAAACACTCCCACACATATGTGTGTATAGATATAATGTAAGTAAATCGTACAAATCCTTCAAATTTTATATTCTTCCTTCCTTGACAAAAATAAACGTTATGACATCCAATATTCTTAAATATTCGCACTTCCTTTCACTTACTTTTTATATTTCTGTAATTCAATAAATTTATGACGTCTTAAAATAAAAGGATTTTGTGACTTTTCCATTTTTGTTACATTTTCGATATTTATTTATAACTGCATTTTAGTGTTTAAAAATAACATAAAATATCCAGTTATAGATAGTGAAAATAAAATAATAATAGATATATATATCCTAGAGAATGAGTGTATTAAATATAATCCATAGGGTTTTGATAGCATTTTCGTGTTTCAGTTTCAACGGAAAGCGATGAAAATACATCAAAAATAATTTATTTTTAGTAAAACAAATTTAGGCATCTGGACAGATAAATCGATTCTTCAACATACAAGGTAAAAACTGAATATGAGTTTTATGAAACTTTACTGGATTATTTCTGTATCGCAGTAAGTCATTGACATTGTAGTTTGCATAAAATCATTAAAGTTTTTATATAAATGATGTAGGAGAAGCTCTTTTTGACATATCCTATAATCTGATATTAAATAAAGCAAAGATTAATATTCCGAATTAGTGGTACAATATCAGTGCACAAGTGTATCAGTGCGATACAATAAGAACAACCCCTTGAAGCCGGTTTTAATTTTTTTTACCTGTAAAAATTACTTGCTTGGTAATATAGTACCTTTCGTGTCCAAAATTGTTCATTATAAGATGTTTTTTTTTTTTTTTTGCAAATGGACATAAATCAGTAAATTTTTCTCATTTTACAGTGAAATTTTTACAGTGTTTATAATAAAGCAATAACATAATAAATTTAATTCAATTTTTTCAATGTAATTAACCCGTCAGCACACGCGGTGGGATAAAATCTACCCCCAGCTTACAACTATTACTTAAAAATGTGCGAAAATAGTTTGTAATCATTCTCAGCTTTATAGCACCTTTGAAGCTGAATGATGTCAAGATGTGGCCAAAAAGAATTTACCTCCGGTTGTGTATTTTCCATTCCTATGTTATAAAAATGGTCACGTGGGAGGAAATTTACCCCACGCGTGTTATAACGTAACCCATAATGATAGGAAAATGTTAATGCAAATGTTTATGTAAAAAATATAGTGTGCAAATAATAATATAATTTTTCTTTTAAACGTTAACAACTATTGCACATACAGTTTCTATATATCAGTTTTATACTTTTTTGTATTTTCATGGCTGAATTTGGATTGTAAAAGTTTTGTATGTAATGATATGCAGAAAAAAATCTTAGTGCGAGATTTTATGTCTTTTTATTTGCTTTAAATATAAAAAAACTTTTTATTTTAAGTTAAATTACATCCTTTATTGATTTACAGTTTATTTCAATATATAAATTTTTGTTTATAATCTAACCGGGGGGAAATTGACACAAGAAAACCCATTGGGGTAAAATTTATCCCGGGCGTGTAGTAACGTAATGGAAAGGGGCGCGTGTGCTGACGGGTTAACAAATATTTAAAAATTACATAAAATTAAAAATAAGAAATTTACTGACTTTTTGTTACCCGCAAGATAACTCTTGAAACAAACACAGTAGAATCCTAATTGTGTCTTAATTCCCTGAACCTGAGTTAAGTGAAAAAAATCAATTGATTTTGATACTATATAACATGATAAACGTTAAACATTTTAAAAATTGCAATTTCTAGACTTTTTTTTAATTTTAAAAATTATTAAAATATTAAAGTCTTTAAATATTTCGGTTCAGTTAATAAACACATGGTATAATTTGAAACTAGAATTTGGATTGTACTATATATATTTTTTTTTTCAAGAGTTATCTTGCGGATAAGCAAAAATCATTCAATTTTTATTATTATTATTATTATTTTTTATGCATACATTTTATGTAATCTTTAAATACTTGTTAATTACATTGAAAATATTGAATTAAATTTATGTTATTACTTTATTATAAACGCTGTACAAATTTCACTGTGAAATGAGAAAAACTTACTGATATATGTCGAGTCGCAAAAAGCATCTAATAATGAATTTTGGACTCGAAAGGTACTATGTCCCCTCAGAACGAAGTTTCCAGTGTGAAAAAAGGACACATTGCCGAAACCACAATTTTACAGTGTGTTTTAATAAGTAGGCGTAATATACATGAATAAATACAGTAACCTAATGTTATATGATGTTATAATGACATAGTTGATATATTAGCTGACCATAATAAATTTTTAAAAAATTAAGTTTTTATATCTTTAACCAGATTTTGTATGAAATTATATTTTAAAATGAAAAAATCGGAAAAAATATTGATGTTTAGTGATAAAAGCGCTCATTTTCTTGTTATTTTTGTCCGAACTCTTTGAACTCTTTATTGGTTATAAATAAAACGGTTTTACAGCCCGAGTAAAAATTTCGTGATCTAGTTGTAAAACTAGACACTCTTACTACACTGATTTTCACATTTGTTTTCTAAGGTGGCCACCTTGGGAACATGCGTATGGTCGGCATTTGCACGACGTAAAAGTATTAATCTGATACATTTCTTAAAATTGGAGTAAATGTGATTAAAGAGAAAAAAATAAGCTTTCAGAAAACGTATCATAACTCAATGTTCTAAGAATTTAAACACGTGTAAATTAAAATATCTTCTTACCTTGAAATTAGAACGACTATTCCTCACAAGTGAAATCACTGTCTAAAATGTCGGAGGATCAAGGTGATATCTTTAAATTCAGCCACATGCACTGCAGATGTATAATTGATAATTCAGTAGCATCATTTTGTGATTGAAAATTAAATTAATTCTACTTTTAACGGGTGGGCTACCTTAGGAACACTGGCCACCCACCTTATTACTTGATGTATATACATTCTATCAATCATATACAAAGCTGCACATAAGAATTCGAATAAATATCCTTTTATTGACAAAATTTCCTAGAGGAGATTTTTCAAATATTTTATGGTCTTCCTAACTGAAATAAATTTTAGCATACTATGTGGTACATATACAAATCTATAGATCATATACAGGGCTGCATAAAAGAATTAGGTTTTTTACCGACTATAGATGGTAATTACTGTAATTGGGTTTTCCAATGTGTTATCGTTTTCCAAATTGTTTATTTAAATATCATATTTCACCTTATAAAACTGTGAAGTTTTGTTACAGTGTATTCTGATGTGTTGAAAAGTTATTCATAATCTATGCTAGACGCATGATATCTCTTTCTTATTTATTTTACAGTGGTTCCCGATCCTGTTGGGTTATTAGATTGCGTGGAAAACAAAGTGACTCTTCCGGTAATTATATTTTTAATTATTATTGTAGAAATTATATCTGCGATATTTCATTAAGCAGGTAATTTTATGTTTTGCGACTTTTAAAACTGAAATTATGACCTGTAGTCCGAATTTTTTTTTCATTGCTGCAGAGGCACAATGTTAAAAAGACAAGTATATTCTATATACATAACGCAAGATTTTTCATTATTGTTCATATTTGAAATAGGAAATAATACATTAATTTTTATATTAAAATCATTAAAATTACAGATGGCATTTTCTATGTGTTGATATTTTTGAACTGTGACTCGCGTTAAGAAAAATGTTTGTTGATGAGGGATTTTCATGTAAATTCGAAACGTCCAATTTTAATATGTTTTTAATGTTTTATGTAATTGTAATGTAATGTCTGTAATTTTAATGATTTTAATATAAATAAAAATATGTTCAGACGTAATATTTTTGTTTACTTCAAATACCTTACTTATTGCGTTATCTTTCCCATGACAAATGTAATAAATTTATTAATAATTTCGTAAGAATATCTGTCCTGAGAGAAGATAACTATATTATTTTCCATAAAGCATTTTGTTTATGTCAGTTGCAGTGCAAAGAAATGCTTATAATACACTTGCAACGTGACCTTACTGTAGACAAACCACTCAATACGATACCGATTGCTGATGTCATCTTCATTTAGCTAATGCTTCGACATCAGAATATCAGTTCTCTAGCAGAATACTAAGTATTTCGTATAATTATGCTGGTGTATCATCTTAAATTGGAGAAAAGATATGCGATAAGCATTGAATATTTTTCTGGGTGTATACCCAGAAAAAGGAATTGATTAAAACTACAAAACATGTTTTGTTGAGTACATTTTGGTTGTTTTAGCAAAATTCAAGTAAAATTGAACCATTTTACTTGAATTAACAAAACATTTTATGCTGACGATACAATTTTTTTTTTTTTTTTTTTTTTTTTTTTTTTTGAAATTGCAAAAAAAAAAAAATTTTTTTTGTTGATTCAAACAAAATTTTTATTGACCTATATTTAAACAAAATGTTTTGTTGGGTCAACCAAATTTTTGTTGATTCAACAAAACTTTTTTCTGAGTGCAGTTTTGGAAAATCTTTCTTGTGTTCTGTTTGATGTCCACTTTCATAATTAATATCAAAAGCGGAATATTTTCATTGACAAAAAATATTCAAGTCTACTTCCTCAATAAATTCAAATTTTTAAGTAATTTAAGCTTTTTTTGTACCGCAATTTCTGGCGTATGTTTTAGAGAGCAAATAAAGAAGTTTCGAACCAGACATTTTACATAGTAAATAAAGTCAAATAACACAGAGTAAAGAGGAAAATAGAGGTGAAATGTTTACGTTTGGCGTGACGCTAAAATTGCAACCATAAAGTCGGCCCAAACAACTGACAGCTTGCTTTGAAAACCTCTCTCCGTCCAATAAATCCAATACTTGTTCCACGTGCAGCTTCTCTCCGTCCAATGAAGTCAGCCCTTGTTCCATGTGCTTGGCTTGTTTGGGCCTAATAATTTGAGTGATAACCGGCTTCATATTGCAAGTCGTTTTTACGCTTTACTGCCTCTCTATTTTTTCTCTTTACTCTGTGGTCAAATAATTATTATGAAGAAATAAGTTAAAGTTAATTAAATAAAATTTCTGGCTGCAAAGTATGTTTACCATATTTACTCCATGTATAATGCGCATGTTTTTGATTAGCAAAAAATTTATATGTCTCGTATATAATGAACCTATAAGGCATTTTGGAGTATGTCAAGTTCAGTCTAAAGAAACGCAAATAATAACCTACTTGCAACGTGACCTTACTGAAGACAAACTACTCAATACCGATTGCTGATTCTATCTTCTTTTAGCTAATGCTTCAACATCAGAATGTCAGTTCCCCTGCGGAATATTAAACACTTCCCTTAATTATGCTGATCTTAATAGAAACAAGTAATATAAAAACTTTGTTTTAAGTCAATTCCTACTTAGGTCAAATAGAAAAAAATTTCCAGCGATCTACACGCTTCGCCACTGACGGTATTTATTCCTAAATTTATATCCTGCTCAATATCTTACATAAGAGAAATTTTTGAAACGTATTAAAAATTAAATAAAAAATAAATAGCTAAAATACCAAAAACTAACAGCTCGAAAAGTATTTCTCACAAAATTGTTAGACAAACTGCGTTAGAAAGGTAAAAAAAAATTGCATTTTTCTTGATATAAATTTAAAATCTAATGACTTATGTCGTTTTTCAAATATTGAATTTCAAAAATTACCAAACTTCACAATAAAGCGCCATAGCGATGTTACAGGTAACGATAATACAGTTTTTTTTTTCAAATATTCATTAATTAATTAAATTTTGTTATTTAATTTTAGTTTTATACTTCTTTCTGTTCAAAAGTATAGACTCACTCCACATTTATAGTCTCCTTCTCCCGCGAGCCGCCTGATCTTCGTCCGTGAACAGCCCCATTATCTTTTTACGTGCGAAGGTGAGACTATAAATATGGAGTGAGTCTATACTTTTGAACAGAAATGAAATATAAAATTAAAATTACTTAATTTAATTTAATTAATGAATTAATACTTGAAAAAACTGTATTAACATCAATTGTCATCCAGTACAAGTTTTAAAAAATTTATTTGAACTTGAATGGATGAATAGAAAATATTTTATTAACGATTGAAAATTCCAACAAGATATATATAGAGAGAGTGTGAGCTAATAGTAGGAATTTAATAAAAAAGACACAAAGGCCATGAGATAAACGATCAGGGTCCATAAGCCGTGTTTTTGGCCCATGAAATAGACTAAAACTCGATTTTGTTATACTGACTTAATTATTTCACTTTTTAATATGAGAAGGCTTACGATTTCAACAGTTTTTGCATTTTGTTCGGATTTATATGACTTACACAAGCTCAAAGTTCGTATTATTCGTAGTTTTTTTATGAAAAATACGCAATTTCTCCTAATTTTACCGCAATTTTTTAAATGAGTGCAATCGTGCAACACTTTCTTCTTTACATATATTATAAAATACATCAAAATGTACAATATATGTAAAAATAAAAGTATTGCAAAGCTGCGCTCATAGTTAAATATTAAAAAGTATATAAAAAAATTTAGGCAAAATTAGGCGAATTTGCGTGTTTTTCATCAAAAACCACGAATAATATGAACTTTGAGCTTGTGTAAGTTATATAAATCCGAACAAAATGCAAAAAATATTGTTGAAATCGTACAGGATAGAACTTCTAATATTAAATTAAAAAGTGAAATAATTAAGTCAGTATAACAAAATTGAGTTTTAGTCTTATTTCATGAGCCAAAAACACGGCTTATGAACCCTGATCCTTTTGAATGTCTTTCTGGCTGTAGTATTTAAAAAATCTTTCTTGGGCTGTTTTTGATGTCCACTTTCATAATTAATATCAAAAGCGGAATATTTTCATTGACAAAATATATTGAAGCCTACTTCCTCAATAAATTCAAATTTTTAAGCGATTTAAGCTTTTGTACCGCAATTTCTGGCGTATGTTTTACAGAATAAATAAACAAGTTTCGGACCGGACATTTTTTTTTTTTTTTTTACAAGGTAAATTAAGTTAAATAAATACTACGAAGAAATAAGTTTCAACTGTCCAAAAAATTGTATGACGACATCAACAATATCCATAACGAAATTATTGCTGAATTACCATAGTACGAAGTCTCCGACTCTTTCAACAGAAAATGGCCTAGATATGCATGGATTGTTGAGGATGAAACCTGAGTTGTTTTAGGAACTAATGGAATATTTTTCATTTTTAATAGTTTTACCTTCATTTTTTACTTTTTTTTTAGTTATTTTGTTTTATTTTTTATCATATATATTATTTCTGTTGTCAACATCCCTTTTTCTATGAATTTAGGAAACGCACAACAACGAATGAGGTATCATTGGAAAGGTTTTTGAAGCGGTTTCTGACATCGTACACTCACATTTCGTTAAAACATGCTTTTTGATTAAAAAATTGCCGTAAATCAAAAATTAAATCGGCATCGTTTTCATAAATGAAATGAAAGGTTTTCCTCAAACTAGTGTTGCCACAAAAATTAAATACCTCCTTATATAATGCTCAACAATGATTATACAAAAAATAAATAAATAGTACAAAAAAAAAAGTATGATTTCTCCTCACGGGTTTATTTTAAATTTATGGTTAAAAAGCAAAATTGAAATTAAAATGTTTAGAACAAAAAAAACACCATCCATCGATCAATCGAAGCAGTGGTATTTCACGTGTATAATAAAAAGTATGCTTTATTATATTACATTAAATTGTATTTTAAATGCATTCAATTTATTTTTCTTTGTTTTATGTTTTTCAAGAAGCGGATGACGTCATCTTCTAATGCAGTTAAAATGCGATTGTTATTTTTTTTTTCTCGCGCGTGCCTTTTGCTATCATCAGTCAGCTTTTACTTTAAATTTGATGGAATAAATGAGACATATTCTGGCTTGACTAATGTTTTTTGCCGATATTTTTACCCTTAATTTTCCTGTAGAAGTTTAAACCTGCATCTAAAAAAAATATTAGATATTGCTAAAAAATATTAGACTGCAGTGCAAAATCTTCGCACGGGTCCACTGGTGAATTTAAATTTATTTTCAAGTTCTCTATTTATACCTTTTTCATGTAGTTTTAACTAAAGTTAAACTGAAATTTATTTAATGGCTCCCTTTATCTCTCTGCAAGTCGCTTGCACGTCGTCTGGATTAAGTTGCCTAGCAACAAGTAAGTCCAAAAACAGCCTTACATTGTTCCATATGTTAAAGTCAATTAAATAAAATTCCTGGATTGAGAACATGTGTACCGCATTTACTCCTGTATAATGCTCGTCTCTGTTTTAGGTATGGAAAAAAAATACGTATCGTGTATAATACACACCATAGTATTGTTACAGCAAAGCATCAGACAAGAACTTGAAATAAAAATCTCACAATGAAAATAAATCTCGAGTCTAAATTTTCATATTTACTCTTGTATATTTTGGCCCCTTATTAAAAATAGGGACTCGAACCCGGACTTCCCTGGTTACAGAACATAGGCGAAAACCTTTTTTCTAATTCTATTAGATTTTTCATGTTTAATATATATTTTTTAAACTGATTCATTAACAAAGCTAAGAAGAATTTATATACGAAAAAGATGCATAATAAATAAAGCATTAGTAATGTATTTAAATAAATTTCGAAATTTGATAAAGCGGTACATTTGTATCAGCCGCATGCCAGCAGTTAATGGCCTAAGAACTGAATTTAAAAACCGAATTTGAGTACTAAAATTTTTTAATTATAGCAATCCTATAATCTATCCACAGTTTTTTTGGATAGCTGTTTTTGGATGGGAAAATAAATATGAATTTCAAGTTCTGGAATTTTCAAAGCTAGGCTTACGTTTCCCATTGGAGTTTTCAGTAAATGCCAACAAATGATAAAATGTTGCCAACTTAAAATGTACTCATTTGATTACGGAAATTAATCATATCATAATAACAGACGATATAATTCATTTCTTCAGTGAAATAATAACGATGCTTTTTTTACATTGTCTTGTATTCGATATTTGCGCATAGTATAATTTGAATGTAACAGAATTGTAATTAATTGTTCGTCAAAATGTATTGAAACTTCTGATTTGTTTCATAAAATAAAATTAGTATCTATAATATGAAAATCTGCACATAAAATAAATTTTGTATTTCATGCACTTTTGCATGTGAGTGCAACAGCTATTGCACCAAGATCTGAATATTTATAAAACTAATTATAGTACGAACGCACCTCATTTGCCAACTTTTGACGTAGAATTTCCAACTTGTTGTTTTCTCTGAAGTTTGAATGAAAGGCTCTTTTATAAAACCTTTAAACATGTAAATGCTAAATGTACAATTGTTGAAAGTGCTTTTTATTAACGTCGTTTTTTAATGCGTCACGTATTTACTATGGACATGTAACACAACTAAATTGTTCATTGTTTGAGTAACAATGGCTCAAAACCCCTCTCAAATAAGGATTCTGGCTGCGTTACTGATATACATAACACATGATACAAAGAAATGCAAATAATATGAATTTACAAGGAAGGTCTCTTTAAAGCGCATACTTTGAAAAAAAATGCTAATGGAACTAATCTTGTATGTAATAAAGGATCAGTGAAATTTAACTGCGAAATTTAGAAAATCTGTAAAAAAAAAAAAAAAAAAAAAAAAAAAAAATCGAGTATATGGCGCAAAAAGACGCGATTTGGCGAGCAACACTTTTTCCTTGCCAAATGCAGGCGATTTTAATGAATTTAAAAATTCCTGGTTAAATGAGTGTTTAAATGCGTAGTACTTTGTGAATTTAAACTTAAACGATTAAATAGTTCATTATTTATTCTATAAGATTGTATAATATACATACAAGGCGTATTGCTGTAGTTATATAATTTTACACGGTTTCGCCGGTTGGTTATGTTTTAAGTGTATTTTAACAATAACTGCCCGATTAAGAACGCTCTCATTTTGATTATGAACAAGTCTTTGTTTCTAGGGCAACAATACTTTTCTCTTGTTGCTGTCTCCGACGTAAAAACAATATCGAAGTCAAATCGACAGTACTCAGAATCGGACATTAACTTTTAGTTTGAAGATTTTTTAATCAATTTAAATTTTGTTCTAAACCATAGACTATGATCGTTAATTTTCTTTATATATGCATATAAATGTATATGGAAAAACCGTAGTTATAAAAGTGTATTTAGTTAAGTTACGCTTACTTAAACTAGTTCAGTATGAAGAGAAGAAAAAGTTTTTCTAAAACAGCATTTATCATAAAAGCTTACTTCTTTTTATTTCATTGTGTCGCCAATCAGCGATAAATTGTCAAAAATACGAAATTTTCATAATTTTTTTTACGGACGTTATATTGAGGTTCCGCAGCAATTTTTTTATAAACATATTTATCCTCATGAAAAGAATATTCTGTAACTTTTTCAAAATTTTCTGAATATGCGCTCATGAAGATCTTTTTAGTTAATGCAGAAAAGATCTCAATAACATACTGATTGCTGATGCTACCTTTATTTAGCGAACGAACGTTTCAACACTGGAATGACAGCTCCCCGAAGGAATACTAAGCATTTCGCTTAATTATGTTGTTCATTCATCTTACAAGGAAAACGAGAGAACAAACATGAGATAAGCTTTGAGTATTTTTCTAGCTGCAATTTTTGAATTTTTTCCTCAGATCTTTTACGTGCATTTCTATAATAAGAAAAGAGATACATGCTATTACTACTGGTAAATAATAGAAGTTAAAGATAATAAATTGTGTCGTTTAATGGAAATTGTATAATGTTTTAATAGATTCTGCATTAAATTTTTGCTTATTTTTTTTTCTGCTTATTTTTTCTGGTTTTTAGGTGCGTTTGTAATTATATAAATATGTAGCACCTATAGTCGTCGTCTGGTCCGTCCGTCTGTCCGTATATAACAGCGCAAAAACTACCCAACCGAATGATTTGAAATTTAATGTAGGGGAAACTAGGGATACTTGACCCAGTTGTTAGTTTTGGATTTTTAATTTTTTTTCTTACAATACTTATGGGTGTGTAAATGCAGTCTATATAAACTTAAGGAAGTATTGCACAATATTTATTATTATTATTTCGAAATATTAATTGTAAAGGCAGAAAAATATGAATATTCAAAAACTTTGAATTTGGGTCAAGTATCCCAATGTATAGGGATACTTGACCCAAGTCATAGATTTGGGGTATTATTCAAAATTATAAACAAAACACTTTTACATAAGAACAAAATTAACATTAAGGTTAATACTTTTTTTATTTTTGTCAAACAAAATTAATACTTTAAATTTTTATTACATAGGCCTAGCATTAATATGCCCAATTTTAATTTTCATTGTAGAAAGTTCAAAATATTAGCAGTCTGAAAGTTCATTCTGTGCCTAAACAAGTTCCAGAATAAGAAAATAACAATTTAATCAACTCCAAACATAAAGTGGTATTTAAACACAGGACTTGCAATTATATCTTGGTAGTTAACTTGGTGGACTAACCATGATTTATGCGAGGCATAACTTCTAAATAGTTGGACAGTTCTTCTTATTTTTCATTAAAAACTTCCTTTGCTTTATATGGTGGAACAAAATTTGTTGTTTGCTATCTCTGGATTTTTCTGACATACCTTCTTACAGTGTTTCTACAGAAACCAAATTCTTTGGCTACTGTATGATATAGGACACCATCCAGAACCTTTTGCACAGATTTTTCCAAAATACCTGAATGAATAACCTCTCTGGATTTGTCCCCTCTTTTCTTTTATATTTTTGGGGCATCTATACGAAAAAAAAAAAAAAATAAATAAATAAAACGCATTTGAATAGTACTAATCCCTTGGGTCAAGTATCCCTAGGTGACTTGGGTCAAGTGTCCCTAGTTGCATATTTACTACATAACCCTAAAATGCAGCCATTTGCTAATAAGTAAATTAATACTATTATACATGTTATTATAGCTAAAAACTTGTACAAAACAAATGACCAATTAATAAAAAGAAAACTGCCCAGTTAAACTGAGGGCATTGAGCTCACAGGCTATTCACACTAATTGTATATTATACTCTTATTTCAAAGAATTTGAAATAAGACCCTCGAAAAATAAAGAAATCAACAATATATTAAGGGGGGAGGGGTCATCCCCCCGTTACCCCCCTCATAGTTAACTAATGAACCCCTTAAACTAATCAGGGAAGTCTCTAATTACAATGAATATGTATACAAAATTTGAAAAAAAATCGGATAATTCTGCATGAAAAACCCATTTATCTAAATTAAGGAGGATTAGCCCCCCCCCTTTCCCCCTTTATACTTAACCAATGAACCCCCAAAACTCTTCAGAGAAGCGCATTATCACAACGAACCTATATACAAAATTTGAAGAAAATCGGATAATTCTGCAGGAAAAACTCATTTATCTAAATTAGGGGGGGGGGTATCCACCCTTTCCCCCTTTATACTTAACCAATGAACCCCCAAAACTATTGACAGAAGCGCATTATCAAAATGAACCTATATACAAAATTTGAAGAAAATGGGATAATTCTGCATGAAAAACTCATTTATCTAAATTAGGGGGGGGGGGTTATACCCCCTTTCCCCCTTTATACTTAACCAATGAACCCCCAAAATTATTGACAGAAGCGCATTATCAAAATGATATACAAAATTTGAAGAAAATGGGATAATTCTGCATGAAAAACCTATTTATCTAAATTATGGGGGGGTTAGCCCCCCGTTTCCCCCCTTTATGCTTAACCAATGAACCTCCAAAACTAATCAGGGAAGCGCCTTATCACAAGGAACCTATAAACAAAATTTAAAGTAAAACGGTTAGTTCTATCAAGAATTATCGCGTTACGTACATACATACATACGTACGTACATACAGAACCGGCGGGCACATAAGCTCTCAGGCTTTGATAGCCTGTGAGCTAAAAAAGTCTTACCTTTAAACAGAAAAAATTATAACATCAGAGTTTACAGCACAAAAAAATTACTTTTGGAGCATGAAAATGTATTTTGTCTGATAGTTTAAAAAACTTATGAAATGATTCAGTTGTTATTTTCATCATATGGTCAACAACCTGAAAGAAAAGAAGTGATGCCACTTCCAACTTACAAAACTTTCTCAATTTTGAGAAAAAGGCCTTGGGTCAAGTATCCCTATGGGTCAAGTATCCCAAGTTCCCCCTATATAATCGTTGCAGAATTTTGTCAAGTCATTTCAAATTTTATGAAAATTGAATCAAAACTTAAAAAAGTTATTAATAAAAGTTTGCTTTATTCTGTGAAATCGTATGATACGTAATCTATATAATAAAAGCGCAAGTCATGTGACTGAGGAAAACAAATACGGGCTCACCACATCTTTTTTCATATGCCAAGCGGCCATTTTTATTTAAAATTTATTTTTTCGAATAAAATTGCATAAAAGTTACATTTTTAGAAAGATCGTTCAAATAAATTGTTTGCTTGAGATATGAGTTACATTCAACAATATATAGATTCTGAGATAACTTCAGTGGAAATTAGGTTAACCGAATATCTCAATTCATTAGAGTAAATAAACGCAGGAGATTCGTTCATTATGAATCATAAAAATATTAAAACCATGGAGGTAATCATTCGCAAAGTAGATTTCCATGGTAAAAAAAAAAATTGCATTTCTAAACGTGGCATACGTAATGAGAAAAAAAAAAAGCATTCTCATTTCGCTCCTAGAAGACGGCATAATTCATTTCACTGAAATAATGAGGATGATTTTTTTAAATTGTGAAACTAGTTATAAAAGGAACGCACCTCATATGTCACGTTTAACGTACAATTCCCAACTTGTTTAATATAAGATAGCACAGATTTTGTACAATTTTAACTTAATCGTCCGTACAGAGATGAAATCATACATTTTTTTGTGGAAGCCATGGTAATTTGGGCTTGATAATTCAATTCTACCATGGCTTCACACTAATTTCATTTTTTTTTTTCATCTATTTCGCAATTTCACCTTTTTTTTTTATTTGTTAATTTATGGATACATTTCATAACAGATTTGTGTTCCATCTTTCAGGTTTTTAATTTTCTTTTCATTTTTCCCTCTATCTGTTATATTTTGTCTTTGCATTAAATTATATTTATTTATTTATTAACTTTTTTCACTACATATTGCTGGATATTATTCCAAAAGGTATGTGTTCATTTTTCATATTTCATATTTTTCCCCCAATTGTTGTATAATGATTTTGTGATGTTATTTAATGGTTATATGTATTGAAACAGAAATCACATGTGTGAAAAACAAAGAAAGAGTTAGTATAAAAATTAAACATAACAAAATGAATATTCAAATATGAAATCCTATGAATACCTTATGGAATCTTCAAAGGAGCTTCTTAAGAGTAATTCATAGTAAAGATATGTTATTTCATCAAATATTGTCAGCATTATGCCTAAAAATGACGATATTAAGCTCCTTATAACACATCTAAAAAACAAAATAAGTTAAAAAGAACAAGAGATTCAAAAATTAAATAAACCGTTATTCAACTTCAATAAATGAATACACAAAACTCACCATCAAAACAAAGAGTGCAAATGGTTAAACAAGACTAAAAATGCTTTCTAGAGCTAGGCCACATCATATCACCAGGAAACGCCAAAAAAGATAAATCATATGACAGGATAGTAATAATAGAAAAAGAAAATGTGTAGTGCTGCCATCTAGCATGAAATGAAAAAATGAAAAGCTGAAACTTCAAACTGTCTATGAAAGGAAATGTCTAGAGATGCATAAAAATGGAAAAGCTGGAACTACAACGACCTTTATGCTTAAAATAAAATTACAGACAATGTAGTAATTAATGTAAATAAGATTTAGATAGTTATGAAGATTAAAGTGGATTATACTAATAAACAATATTAAACTATGCATGAGGAGACATTATATAAATGAAAATATGATAGTAATAGTGAGGAAATGATAAATGATTGTGTTGAATACATGAAACCCGCTTTTTTGTAATAAATTTTTTAACTTTTTTAGCAGTCCCACCTCAACCCTCCGTAATGGCATTTTGATTTTATAACTTTTTGGGAAACATTTTTATTTTTTTTAATCGAAAATTTTTATAATTTTTTCACTAATCAAAAATAAATTGTCTTTTTTTGTCAAGGGGAGTGGTGCGGATCCCACCTGTATCTCCATTTAAAATAATATTTTAACACGCGAATGTAAAAAAGAAAACAGAACTAAATATTTTCTTCTACGGGGGTTGTAGGAGCAGGGCCTATTGGCTAAAAAACAGGGTTCGTACGGCTCCTGGAATTTTGCGACCAGGAAATCCTTCGGGAGCAATATTTTCTTACAGAAAATCTCTCCTTAAAAGAAACCGAAGTTTCGAGTGTTTAACCTTTATTTCTTTTTCTATAAAGAAACTACTGGTGGAACTCCTGGAAAATTCTCTGATCCGTACGAACCCTGAGAAAATCTTTAGCTCTTTTTCTTTTTTTACTGTCTAATTATTTTAACCCTTTGTGCCACCGTATTGCATACCTGCAACATTCCCAAAAGTCAATGTTACTTATACATTGGGCTTTAAAAGACGATTTTATTTATTGCTACCATCTTCCAACACAGCAGTTCATATAAAATGTTCAAAGAATTTTCAACAGACGGCGATAATGAGTCAATTTTTCATGCCAAAATTTCATTTATCATTTAAGTAGTTTCACATCGTTATTGCTAAAATGAACTCCATAAATTTTGTCAAATTAAAAATCTGGAGACGTCCAAAATTCGTTTTTTTACAAAGGTAAGTTAGTATACTTTACAATTTTGCATTAGAAAATTGACAATATTTATGACAAGTATGTAATTTTCTGTTCATTGCATATGTGAAAAAAAATACATTTTAGTCAATATATCTTTTTTTATGTTCTAATTTTTTTAATTATTTTTATGCTAAAAATGGTGTATTCTAATATCTGAGGAAATATGTTTCAAGTCGAAAGTTGTTGAGTCACAAAGGTTTAAGGTACATGAAAAAAAAAATTATTATTTTCGTTTCAAAATCATAGAAGAAAAATTTAATTAATTAAATTTGAAAATCCAGACTGGGGCAAAAACTTTCCCTTGATCCCCTCCTCTCTTGGAAGCATCCATGGAACTAACTATATTATCTCACATAAAATAATTTGCGTATGTCATCTACAACTGGTTATCTCCAAAGAAATGCAAACAACATTTCTTACAACGTGACATTCTTATAAAAAATATACTCAACAAAGTATACTGAATCTTGACGCCATCTCCAATTAGTTACTGCTAAAATATCGGAATGACATTTCTCCAAAGTATACTAAGCGTCTCTTTTAATTATGCTGATCATTCATCTTGCCTAGGAAAGGAAAAAGGCAAGAGATTTGTTTTTGGTTATTCTGCAGTTTTTTTTTTCTGTATATTTTTATATATAGATAAAGTTTGTATTATAAGGTTAAAAAATACTACGTTGTCTTGAAATAAAACCATTAAAAATTATTTATAGTAATACGTTCACACTATTTCTCTGTAATAACAGATCCAATAGATTTTTTTTTCAATTAGAAATTAAGATATCATCATAACATTGCAGAATTAAACTACAGTCTATTAGGGATAGTTTTCTTGTTTATATAAATTTATTATTATTAAGTATTTGTATTTGAAATGTCGATTGCTAAGTTTATTAAATTATGTTTTTTAGTAATAAACATTTTTCAAAATATTTTGTTACGATGAAAATAAGTTTCTTTTTTAAACATATTATACAATAGAAACAATTGTTTTTTCAAAGTACAGTGCGTTACAGTCCATTACAGTCCTTTGTTCTTATAAAGTACAGTCCATTAGAGATTTTTTTTAATTTATATAAATTTATTATTATTAAGTATTTATATTTGGAATGTTGCTTGGTAAGTTTGTTAAATTATGTTTTTTGGTAATAAACATTTTTCCAAAATATTTTGTTACGATGAAAATAAATACAGACAGAATGTTCTGTGTTTTAAACTGTCTAAAATTGTTTTCTTATTGTTTCAAGTGTACCGTTTTGCGCCAATCACCTATTCCAACTATGTATGCAAAATATTAAAAACACAATCAAAAAAATATAATATATACAAATATTAGAAATATTCAAATACTTACAAATATTAGAAAAACGCATCATTTTTCGTTCTTGCTGATATTTAAAGTAGGAAATAATATATTACTAATGTTTATTTTTCATTATTATTACTATCATTCACAAAATAGGTTAATGAAGCAAAATGATTTTCTAATATTTATTTCATTTTATCATCAAAGCAGATCTGCAGGTATCTCATAATCAACACATTATCAAATACTAACTATATCTTGCATAAAACCATTTGTATATGTCATCTGCAACTGTTTATCTCCAAAGAAATTCAAATAACATTTCTTACAACATGACATTCCAATGGAAAAGATACTCAATAAAATACTGTTTCGTGATGCCATTTTCAATTAACTAATACTACATCAATATTAGAATGACGTCTCTCCCAAAGTATACCAGACATTTCCTTTAATTATGTAGATCATTGATCTTGCTGACAGAAAGGAGAAAAAGACGTGAGATTTGTTTTGATTATTCTGCATTTTTTGTATCTCTTCCATTATATGTAATTTTATATTAAAATATAAATAGCACAAAATCGTGCTTGTTCTTTGCTAAAAACAGCGCACAATGCAATTAAATACTTAGTTAAAAGTTATCCAACAGTTTCGGCTTGTAACTTCACAGCCGTCATCGGGAAGACCAAATACACAAATATTGAACTTCACATCCTGACATTATAACAATGAAAACAGGGAATAAGTAAGAAAAATAGATAAAAGAAAAAGGGTAATAAACAAAATTAACTGACCCGCCCGGCGTTGCCCGGGCAGAATGTCATTGAAAAATATAACAGTGGAGTGGACGTCATAAAAAAAAGACTGTATAATATTTATTTATACTAAAAAACTTGCATAAAAATTAAATAAGAGCTAAAATTTCAAAAGTATAACAGTTACATTTAAAAAATGAAACGGTCAGGGAAAAAATGAAAAGGTCAGGGAAGTTTTTACGGTTGAACCTAAATGGCATATAGTTATAAGATCGAGGAATTAAGATTTATGAAATGCTAATGTGATGCATTTTATAAAACTTAATTAGTGCCATTAAACAATTAACAAATAATCGCGATTTCTGTAAGAAAAGTCTTGGCAGAAAATTCACGTTTCACTCAAAGTCCCACAGTTATACTCCGGAACGTTTAAATAAGTAATTTGGATTTCAGAAGCAACGCGTTCGTGCATACGATGGTTATTAAGCCTATTTTGGTGATCGTTTACGCTCTGTGTTTGACGGCGTTCTCGATCCAATCTATTTCGATTTTCTCTTCTTAATTCGGCTTCTTCTTCACTTTCAAGTATTCACAGAGATCTTTTACGGGCATTTCTAATGATATTATGAAGCTCCATAATTGCAGTGAAAGAGCGAAACATAAATAAACCCGATTTACCTCGGCTTAAGTCTTGCCAAAGGACTTTTACGCAATAACCAATGAGATGCCTTTCATTCAGGCGTTCCCATTAAACAATTAACAAATAATTGCGATTTCTGCGCCACGTACGATAGCATAATATATATATAGATAAGCTGTAGTCATCTATCGATTAAAAATGTGAACTAAACCAACTATTCAGTGAAAAAACGAAAGGGGGGGGGGAGGTAATTAATTTTCAAAAGATTAATCCAGATATTTGGTATGCTAAATGAAAAATTATCGTTACAAGTATCACTATTTCTTAATTTAATTTCTATTGATGAATCTTTATGACTTTTATTTATGTAATTTTATATTAAAAATAGTTATGTACAGTTTTAAGAACTGCTAAGTTATCTTGAAACTAATTCATTAAGAAAATATACAAAGGGATTCAAATTAGATTGTTACGGCGATTATCTCCTAAATGGTTGAAGATAGAAACATACGCTGTAAAAAAATACAAATGTTTCTTAATCTAAGAAAATATACAATAACCTCTTCCGAGTTACCCATGACTCCGAAAAGCGTTCGTTATCTTCAGAAACCTCAGAAACCAATTTATTTTCGAGATTTCAAAAATCATTTAAAAGAACAAAGTTTCTTTTGCTGACACGGATTTTCGGAAAGTTTTCGAATAGTTTTTATAGTGTATTATTCAGTTTTCTCAAACCGGAATATAGGTTTTTAAGATGCTCTCCATTCTCAATTAAGCATTTTCAGCTGCATAACTGAATTTATGTATGCAACAGGAACAAAATAATATTAATTTTAATGTTAATGTTAATGCGATTAATTTATCATGTTTGTCTATGAAACATATTTATTGAACATGAAAATGTTTCTTTATGAGAATTGATAGCATCCGAAAAATATATTCTGGGTTAAGAAAACTGATATAAAAACTACTCGGAAACGTTTCCGAAAATCTGTAGCAACAAAAGAAAAACGTTTTTATAAATGTATCTTTAATTCTGGAAAATATATGGGTTACTGAGGTTTCTAAAGATAAAGAACGGTTTTACGAATCGTGGGTAACTTGGACGAGGTTACTGCATATTTTCGTTCGCGGTTATACTATATTTCCCTAGATTAAGAAACATTTGTCTTTTTTTACAGTATACTTCCAGTTAGCAAAAGTATGCAAATTAAGTACAGATTTTAGATATGACATATATTTTACAAGAGCCTGTACTGTACACATATTAAAATGCGAAATTTAATTTTTATACGGCCCCCTTTTCCTGTAACTTAATTTTTTTTTAATGTTGCATTGCGACTAATGACGTTTTTTTAAAAAAAAAAATCTCCTGTTTTTACAACCGAAAAACGCTGAAAATTCCTAAAATTCAAAGTATCATAATTCGTTAGGTTTTTGTCGTAAGAAAATGGTACTTTTAAATATCAGTTGCAGGACAACATTTTTTTCAAATATTAATTATAAGAAAAGGGGCCGTATAAAATATGAAATGTCTTATTTTAATATGTGTACAGTTCCTTGCGAATAAAATGCCATATCTAAAGTCTATACTTCATTTGTATATTTTTTAACGCTTTCCAACACAGTTGAAAATTGTTTATGAATTTGGTTTGTCTGTCTGACCGTGCTCTAATTCGCGTAAATATACTCGGAATAACGTATATTTTTTTTATATGTTAATGAGGCTCACTTATAGAATGTCACATTTACATAGAATTACATTGTGGTCAGTGGGGGGAAATAGTTTGTACTGCATTTTATTTAAATATCTTATTTAGATATCTGATTTCATTATAAGAAAAAACTAGTCGGATGTGCCAATCCCAAAACTTTCTTCTATCTCAGTCATGTTAATACTTCAAAATTCGCTATCACATCGCCAATAAAATCAATATTTTTCATCATTCTGTTGTACGTCAGCTGCGTGCGAATGGTCGGGTTACAAGGATGCGAACAACCGATGTGTACTAAACTACGAAAAGTCCTTCTGGCCTGAACCGACAGGAACACATAGCCTTCCTATTCCTTGGTTTTATGATTTTAGCTAATTAATTTAATGGAAAACACGAAGGTAAAACGCGTGGAACCTAAATAAAGAAGATTCAATCCCAGTTCTCGTCAACATTGAATTTGAATGAGAATATCGCCAAATTAGTCCTCTACAGCAAAGTTGGCTTCAATTATGGCAACTTATTTTGGTCGCCAAATTTGGCGATATTCCGCCAACTATCGCCAAGTTTGGCGAGAATTTGACGTTGGCGAATATAAATATATAGTGATAAGCAAATAATAGGATTAATGGTTACAACAATGAAAGAAAATTTGCCGAAACCATGTTAACTAAAGCTCATAAATTAAACCCGTTTATGGATGAATTCTGCTGTCTTCTTTGAAAATGTTAGCCACCCTAAAATTTCAAACTGCTATATCTCAGCCATTTTTTAACATAGAGGCAAAGCAAAAATTGTTCCGGATTCTCCGGATCAAGGCCGAACATTTAACGAAAAATAAGTTTTAGGATTTCTAATTTTTTTGAATTTGCACATCTTTTTTGAATTTGAAATCTTTAAATGGCTATCGCAACGCCCCTTTCGTCGAAATATCCCCAAATTCTAATAGAACCTGCTTGCCATAGCCAAAAACATAGAAAAAAAATGTTGTTCAATTTGAAGCATAACTTCATACATTTTTTGATGATACAATAGTGAAAATGGAACAAAAATATCGATCACAGCGCCCCCTTTCGTCGAAATATCCCCAAATTCTAATAGAACCTGCCTGCCATAGCCAAAAACATAGAAAATAAATGTGGTTGAATTTGAAGCATAACTTCATACACTTTTCGATGATACAATAGTGAAAATGGAACAAAACTATCGATCACAGCGCCCCCTTTCGTCGAAATATTCCCAAATTCTGATAGAATCTGCTTGCCATAGCCAAAAACCTAGAAAAAAAATATGGTTCAATTTGAAGTATAACTTTATACACTTTTAGATGGTACAATAGTGAAAATGGAACAAAAATATCGATCACAGCGCCCCCTTTCGTCGAAATATCCCCAAATTCTGATAGAATCTGCTTGCCATAGCCAAAAACATAGAAAAAAAATTAGGTTCAATTTGAAGCATAACTTCATACACTTTTAGGTGGTACAATAGTGAAAATGGAACAAAATATCGATCACAGCGCCCCCTTTCGTCGAAATATCCCCAAATTCTGATAGAATCTGCTTGCCATAGCCAAAAACATAGAAAAAAAATTAGGTTCAATTTGAAGCATAACTTCATACACTTTTAGATGGTACAATTAAAAGCCACACAGACGGACAGACGGACAGACAGACATTTTGTAAAAACATGTTTTTCGGAATCTCTGACCCCTAAAACGTGTAAATTCGTTGAAAACCGGAAGTCGAAAAAAATTTCGATTACAATACTTTCTTCTATTATAGATAGAAGAAAGTAATAAAATTTCTGAATAATATTCTACTAGTGTTGCAAAGTGTTTCATAATATATACCTGATGCATGATTTTTCGTTGTAAGAATGTTTTTAGCGTCAGCAGTTTAAGAGATAATTGCTATTAAATATATTTTTAATCACTCGCTATACTAATGCTTTTACGTTATTTCTTTGTAATATAAGACAAACACGACTAAAAACCAAGATATTATGTTAATACCGTACACACTCTAAAAACGACATTTTCAAAACGGAGCAAAAAATACTCAAATCTGAGTATGTCGCATAGTCAAAATGACTCCGAATTAAAATTATTCAAGTTAGAAACATGTATGTACTCATTTCGGAAAACATGCACACACTCAAGAATAAAACATCATGTGCTCATATTTGGATATGTCCATGTTTCCAAAATCAGTATGAACTGACTTCTACGTGCTCATTTTTGAGTATTTCCATGTTTCAAAAATTATTTTGAACTGATTCTAATCAATTTTGAGTATGTCCATGTTTCAAAAATGAGTATGAACTGACCAATATGTGACCTCAGTTTTGAGTATGTCCGTGTTTCAACATTCTGAGTATTTCTGGTATTTCAGAATTGCAAGCATTGGGTCGTCCTTATTTGAAACAAACAGTTTCATAACAAAATGAAAACATCGATTTACTCAGATTTGAATGTGTCATTTTTCTCAGTGCAGTTCTGAATAAAAAAGTGATCCACCTCATGTCATTTTTTCACAAAATTATCGTATAGAGATGCGGCAGGTATCTTTATATGTTAATCTTTATATCTTACTTACTAATCTTTATATCTTACTTTCTAAATATGAATACAAATCTTGAAATAAGCCGATTTAAAAAATGTAGATACAATTCCCATTCGATCGGTTCCTCTCGCATCTCTGTAAAATAATTTGGTGATAAAATAGCCTGTGACTTTTCTTTTTTTTTTGAGAATTGTTCAATAGAACTGCAGTCTATTGTATACACTGTAAAAAAAAAAAAATCCTGAGGTTACTAATTTTAATTTTTTAACAACCGGTATTATAAACCGAAAGCGTTGCTAGCTGTTTTCTAGTAATTCTTACAGATGTTCTTGTAATTGAGTAAAAGTAAGAATACAAAAAAATTTTTAGTAATTGCAAGGATCAATGAGAAAAACTAAAAATTTTTTAGTAGATCGACCCTTTTTTTTACAGTGTAATTATGAAAGTTGTCTGTTGGATAATCATTAAATTATGAAAGTTAATAGAATTTTTAAGACTCATTTGTATTCGAAATCTCAATTGGTAAGTTTATTAAATTCCGTTTTTTTTTAACAATAATCATATACATTTTGTAAATTAATTGTTAATGGTGGAACTAAATTTATTTTATAAACAGATTAAACACCAAAAGGAGCGATCCTGTATTTAAAATAGGAAATAATACATTGCTACTTTTATCATTATTATCTTTTACTAGATGGAACCCGTCAAAATTTGACGGAAAAAATACTATAACAATATCAGTAAAATAAGCTTCTTTATTATTTAAAAAGGGGTGCGTATGAAACAGTCTTTCAAATATTTTATTTTAAAAGTTTTTTCCCCAGTCAAATACAGTACTATTTCCGATGCAAACTCCAAACAAACAATCTGTAAACAACTGTATAATGCAAATCAGTTTGACATTACCGCCATACTCCCCACGGCAAGAAAAAAATGTCATGGACCTATGAAGTATATACAAATAGTATATTCCTACGGTCATATCATATTCAGTAAATAAAAGAACATAGTAAATAAAGCACACATCTCCCCCCCCCCCCCCACCTGTGATAATGCAACCGAATGAGCTCCTATGCACATGTGCATTGCATCTGCCCAAAAGCAGCGTCGAAATTCGACGTTAAAAAAGTTTTTAAATGCTTAAATTAAAAGTTTTAAAATGCTTAAATTAAAAGTTTTAAAATGTCCTCTTTAATCATTGTTCGTTTCAAATCCATATCTTCTAAAACGCATCCATTATTTTAAGCTAATCAGTTTTTATGTAATTTTTTTACAGTAATAAATCAATCGGCCGATGAGGGAGATTTTTAATGTTTTCAAGTGTAATTTATTTGTATTTTTTCTTCGGTTCCTTTACATAATCAGGATTATTATCCCTTTTCCATCACAGTCGGGGGTATTTTCCCTCTTATACAGTTGGCAAATGTAATAAAATATAAAAATACAATTCCTAGCATATTCTGATATCTGATGGAACATATACATCAACGAATTCAACGTATCAATTTTATGCTATTCATAAACTAAACATAGTTTTTTTTTTTTTTTTTTTTTTTTTTGGACAGATTTTTGTTTAGCGCTAAAATGCTCTATCTTATGGATAATCTGATCTTATGATTTATCACTGTTTTTATTATTATTATTATTATGATTATTATTCACTTTTTATGATGGTTTGGAAATTCTATTTTCAATTGTGGCAACTTTCCCAGGGGCTGTTTTACATTATTGAAGCAAACTGGTGGTCATTGATAAGATAGAATTGAAAAACTCTTCATGCTTGAAATTTATTTAAAAAGTCATTAAATTAAGCGGCAGTTTTCAAATAAATTTCCATCAAAAGATAATTTTTTTTCTAATTGATGATGTAAGGATTAAAATTGTAAAATGTAGTAAAAAATAGAAATTTGTAGTATTTAGAAGTGATGTAACCGCGATGAAAGCTAAAGCGATAGTGCCGTTTGTTGTCACAACCTTTGTACATTTCTAAAAATTGCCACTGTATTTTGGCTGGCGTCCAAAAGTCGAAAAACATTTTTTGACATTGAAAGAGAAATTCACAGTGAAAGAAATAGGATTTTGCGCTAATAAGGAACTGTTAAATGAACTTATAATAAACCTACCAAAATAATTCTTATGAAACATTAGTCTTACATTATTTATTCTAGCTAAAAATACAATCATTATTTCAAGATTTTTTTTCTACCCTAATTCTATTTTTAATAATTTTAAATTTCCTGAAATGCTTTACTTTTGTGATTTGTTTTATTAAAAAAGAAAATCTTCTAACCTATAATTTAAAAAAAGTAATTGGTAACATGTAATCAAGGTATGCAAACAAAATGAAGAAATCAATGACGTCTCCAATTCTAATATTTGTAATTATGAGTGGAAAAATCAGTTAGAATTACGTGATGTTGACACAATCATAATATATACATTTTTCTCTTTAGTTTTATCAATGTTAAAATGCATTTCAAGGTAAACATAACGTGATTTTCACTGGCGCAAACTTTTCACACGTACTTTATATCCACTACTTTAATGCTTAAACACCATGCATACAAATAAAAATATTTTTTTACATTTAATTGGAATGAAAAAATGGCATCAACAAAGTTATAATGCATCATGATAAAATAAACCCAATGGACAATATTCCCGTGACGTCACAATAAATATAAATTTTTATTCGCATTTAAAACACGCGGATAAATATTTTTACGGAAACTTAATTGCAAATTAAAAAATTCGGCCTAAAAGCCGCGTGCTTTTAATATTCATTATTTCTCTTAATATCCTCGCAACCATAGAGTTCAGAGAATAAACTCTATGCCTTACAACTGTGGGCGTTATCCGATTATGACGTCATTAGCAGAAGTAAAAGTTTAATTGGAAATTACGGCTAATTAATTAAATTTTCGAACAAACGAATGCACGATAACAAATCTGTGTCCAAATATCTTTCACTTAAAAAAAGAATGATGTAATTTGATGCAGTAGTTTGTTCTCACGGATTGTCGAAAGAAATCGCTTAGCGTTTTAAATATATAGATGTTAAAATATTACCTAGTTGATATTAGCTAATGTCAAAAGATTGGTGAACCATAGAGTTTACAGAATAAACTCTATGCCTTGCAACAGTGGGAGTTGTCGACTTTATGACGTCATAAGCACCAGTAAAAGTTTAATTGAAAATTACGGCTAATTAATTAAATTTTCGAACAAACACGATAACAAATCTGTGTCCAAATATCTTTCATTTAAAAAAAGAATGATGTAGTTTGATGCAGTAGTTTGTTTTCAGGGATTGTCGAAAGAAAAAGCTTAGCGTTTTAAATATATAGATAAGACAGGTTCATGTTGCAAAAAAGATTCTTTAAAGTTCATGTTATTTTATCTTGTCATCAAAGCATATCTGAAAGCATCTCATATAAACAAACCACACATTATCAAAAACTAACCATTTTTTGCATAAAACAACTTGTGTATGTTATCTGTAATAGTTATCTCCAAAGAAATGCAAATAACATGTCTTCAACGTGACATTCCTATAGAAAATATAATCAATAAGATACGGTTTGTTGATGCCATCTTCAATTAGCTAATGCATCAATATTACGTATCTGCCAAAGAATACTAAATATTTTCTTTAATTATGTCGATAACCCATATTGCCTAGAAAAAGAGAAAAGGCGTGAGATTTCTCTTGATTATTCTTCATTTTTAACATAGTTGAAAAGTGTTATGAATTAGGTTTGTCTTGTCTGTTCTTCCGTCTGTCTGTCTGTGCGTGTGCTTGTTTGTCCGTCTATCTGTCTGTCTGACCGACATCTAACTCGCGTACACTTTCAACTATGTTGGACAGTGTTAAAAACGGAAACAACTGTAGGCTCATTCTTTTAAGTTTATGCTTTTCATCTATAAACCTATTACAAGTGTACATGCAAAATATTAAAAATACAACCATATACATGGCACATAATTTATCAAAATTCATAAAGATACAAATAAATGTATCTTGAAGGTGCGTAAAAACATACATAAAAACATATAAAAGCACATTAAAGTCCTTTAAAATCAAAACGTTTTCAACCGAACTTACTCGGTCATCATCAGTGAAAAACTAATGGTTAAGTTGAGTTGTTGTCTCTTCGCGTCTTCTAGCTTGCCCGGAATAAACCATTTTACTTCAAGGGTGTGTAATATAAGGTGGGATGGGAAAGGTCATTCAACATTTCAAAAACAAGTACGGGTTAATCAATCACGTATTAATTCATTCCAGACTGCGTGGATATCATATGATAATACATCGTTACAGACTATTTCTATTTTAGATATTATTTCATGAGACTCTCTTATGATAGCTTCCTGGGGATTACTTGTGCGGAATATAATTTTGGATCAATGAAGCACATTATACATAATTTATCGTTATTGTTTATATTTGTAATTGTAAATCATGCATTGTTATTTTATTATTATTATTATTATTACTAGAGGGTAGGTGGAAACCATTCTTAATTGAAAACTCTAATACATACTTTTGCGTTTAACATATTTTTAGATTGCCCAGTAACAACATCAACAAGTGGGAAATTGTACGCCAAACGTGACAAATGCAATGCGTTCGTACTATAACTAGTTTTATAGATTTCAGATCTTGGTGCAATAGCTGTTGCACTCTTATGCAAAAGTACATGAATACAAAATTTATTTTATGTGCAGATTTTCATATTATAGATATTAATTTTATTTTATGAAATTAATTTTCAATACATTTTGAGAAACAATTAATTACAATTCTGTTACATTAAAATTACGCTATGCGCAAATATCCAATACAAGACAATGTAAAAAAAAGCATTGTTATTATTTCACTGAAGAAATGAATTATATCGTCTGTTATTATGACATGATTAATTTCCGTAATAAAATGGGTACATTTTAAGTTGGCAACATTTTATCTTTTGTTAACATTTACTGAAAATTCCAATGGGAAACTTAAGCTAGCTTTAAAAATTTCAGAACTTGAAATCCATATTTAGACTCTTTTTCCATTTAATATCTATTTCTCCGAAAACATCAAACAAAAAAAAAACTGTCGGTAGATTATAGGATTATTATAATTATACAATTTTAGTATACAAATTCGGTTTTTAAATTCAGAAATACGGAAATAATAGGACTCCATCTTAAATAGGACGTAATCACCATGGCAACCTACAATCATTACCTATCATGGAATATCATTGAATTAATTACGTATGATAGGATTTAATAGAATGAAGAATGTGACTATAACCTGGTCATAGAGGTTATAAAATGTCATATACGTTATATATGACTATAACGTCATGCATGTCAGATAACTTGGCGATACATCTCGGTCGCTTGACGATTAACCCACGGAAGCTAGGAACAAGGAAGTACCGATTTTATATATCAAGAAAGTACCGATTTTATATAACAAAGAAGTACCGATTTTTAAAAAATTCAAATTACTTAATAAATATTCCTATTAATATCTTTTTAAGTTTTCATTCGACTTTCATAAAATTCGACAAAATTCTGCAACGATTATATATATTAAATTTCAAACCATGTGGTTGGGTAGTTCTTGCGCTGTTATTTGCGGACGGACGGAAGGACCAGACGACGACTATAGGTGCTACATATATTTATATAATTACCAGCGTACCTAACAAACATGCTCAGACAAACATGGTGAATTAACAGGATTAACTTTACTAGTAAAATCAACATTGTTTTGTTACGCTTGATGCTTAGATTCTGTTAAGCAATTAAAAATGTTTTTACTTTCCGCTATATATACAAAAAAGTATTGGATTCGTGAAAATTTTCGATTTCCGCATTTATACGTTTTAGAAGGTTTTGAACACAATTTGATTGTTTTTAGAAATTCTCTGCCCGTGAGTCTGTCTATGTGTCTGTCTATAGGTTAGACAGATTTTGTGGGCGTTCTAACTCACGAGCAAATTTGGATTGCACAGAATTTAAAAAAACTTAAGATTTGTTTAGACTTTAACATAAATTGGTGCTTATTAGGTTTGTTTATATATATATCCCAACAAGTGGCGCTGCTATACTGCATTTTTCACGATTTTCGAAATAGCTATATCTCAAGGACTAATGAACTGAATCGCATAAAAAAAATATTAAATTAGATCTTAACATAAATAGATGCTACTAAGTTTTTTATGCATATCAACTAAGGTGGCGCTGCTTATACTGCATTTTTCACGAGTTTCGAAATAGCTATATCTCAAGAACGAATGAACTGAATCTCATGAAAAAATATTATATTAGAACTTAACATAAATAGATGCTTACTAAGCTTTTTTATGCATATCACCTAACAGGTGGTGCTGCTATGATGCATTTTTCACGATTTCCACAATAGCTATATCTCAATAACTAATGCACGGAATTTCCTCAAATTTCATATTATTTTAGACTATGATATAAACACATGTGATAAGGTTTGTGTGTATATAACACAACAGGTGACGCTTCTATGCTTTTTTTTTCATGATTTCAGTGATGACTGTATTGCGCAAATTAATTCACAAAATTTCATCAAACTCTCTATTCTGTTAAACCTTGATATAAATAGATACCGATTTAATTTTGACTTTGATTAATAAATTAACAATAAATTAATTGATCAATTCTTTATTGATCAAATCTTTGATCAATAAATAACAGGATACAAACAGGGGTGTTTGTATCCTGTGGTTGGAGAAAGATTCCTCATCTTGTAGACAATCAGTTGGTGGCATTTAAAGAGCGTGATTTTCAATATAATTATTCACTGATCACTGTAATTCTATGCTAAATTTAAATATATATATATATATATATATATATACTTTATATTCATAATTGTTGCTGTTTGTGGATGTTACACACATTATAATTAATGTATTATAGCTATATAGAAGAAAGTTTTATAATGGCCACAACATACTAATTTGAAATTCATTCGATAGCATATTCGAAAAACAGTCATTTCATGTTCATAAATCTGATTTTAAAAAATGTTAAACTACTGGGAAACGTTTTGGTTTTTTTTTTCGCTATTTTTAAAATTTTTGCTTTAGAAATCATTTTTTTTTTAATCGCGGAAACTTATTGGTTTCTGACGATAAAGGAACGCTTTTCAAAATCGCGAATAACTCGGAAGAGGTTATGTTATACATTCTTAAAAGGTATACTAGATACAAAAACATTTCTCTTTTTCTACAGTGTACGTCATAACCAGCCATCACATCATCAGAAACTAACTTATCTTGCATAAAACAGTTTGTATATGTCATCTGCAACTGATTATCCCCAAAGAAATGCAAATAAAGTCTTTTACAATGTGATTTTTCTTCAGGGAAATCTACTCAATAAGATACTGATTACTGATGCCATCTTCATTTAGCTAATGCATCAATATCGGAATGAGATTTCTAACAAAGAATTATATATTTCTTTTAATTATATACATTAATTATCTTGCACAGAAAAAGTGAAACGACGTGAGATATGCTATGATTATAAAAGGTTAGGAAACACTAACTTATGTCGAAACGAACCCATTTAAAAAATTTATAGTTATGTTTTCGCACCTTTTTTCTGTAATACAAAACAAACCCGAATAAAAACTTTTTCTTACAAATCAAAATTTTATCTTAATATCATACAACGGAATTTGAAATGTCAATTAACAAGTATCTTAAATTGATTTTTAACATTTTCCAACATAGTTGAAAAGTGCGTATGAGTTCGGTTTGTGTGTCTGTTTGTCTGTCCGTGCTCTAACGCGCGTAAATATACTCGGATTGTCATGTAATTGTTATGTGTTATTGAGGTTTACTATGGCATGTTTGCTGTTGAAAATGGAGTGTTTAGTTTTAATAGTTCGTTTAGAGGAATACTGAAAAAAATTCCGTTACATTATGGTCTATGGAAAACTATCGTTTGTATTTTAATGAAGTTACACTATTGCATATCTCAGAAAAGGTTATGTTATATATTCGTAAAGTTATGGTAGATCCAACAACATTTCTCTTTTTCTACAGTTTACATCATAACCAGCCACATCACCAGAAACTAATTTCCCTTGCATAAAACAGTTTGTATATGTTATCTGCAACTGGTTATCCCCAAAGAAATAAAACAAAGTCCATTACAATTTGACTTGCCTATGGGAAATCTAAATAAAATACTGTCTCTTGATGCCATCTTCTGTTAGCTAATGCATCAATATCGGAATGATATTGCTCCCAAAGAATACTATCTATATATTTAACTCATTAATGCCGGTTGGTACGAAAAGTTACCATTTAAGCGATACGAAACTTTTAAATATGAACACCAGTATCTTAGTAAAAAAAAATCATATTATCTAATATCTAATGTGAAACTGTCAGAGATTCAATCATTTAAAATAACAGTATGGGAAAACTGGTGTCAACTGCTATTGAAGTATTAAAAGAAGTGTAAAATAAGTGGGCGTTAATGGGTTAAAACGCTAAGCGATTTCTTTCGACAATCCGTGAGAACAAACTATTGCATCAAATTACATCATTCTTTTTTTAAATGAAAGATATTTGGGCACAGATTTGTTATCGTGCATTCGTTTGTTCGAAAATTTAATTAATTAGCCGTAATTTTCAATTAAATTTTTACTTCTGCTAATGACGTCATAATCGGATAACGCCCACTGTTGCGAAGCACAAAGTTTATTCTAAGCTCTATGGTTGCGAAGATAAAAGAGGAATAATAAATATTAAAAGCACGTGTAATTTAGGCCGATTTTTTTAATTTGCAAGTTAAATTTCGGTAAAAATATTTATCGGCGTGTTTTATAAGCGAATAAAAATTCATATTTATTGTGACGTCACGGGAATATTGTCTATTGGGTTTATTTTATCATTATGCATTATAACTTTGTTGATGCCATTTTTTCCTTACAGTTAAATCCAAAATATATTTTTATTTGTATACATGGTATTTAAGCATTAAAGTAACATATATAAAGTACGTGTGAAAAGTTTGCGCTGGTGAAAATGACGTTATGCTTAGCTTGAAATGCATTTTAACAGTGATAAAACTAAAGAGAAAAATGTATGTGATTGTGTCAACATGTCAACATGTGTAATTTTTACTGATTTTTTCCATTCTTAATTATAAAGTTTAGAATTGGAACCGTCATTGATTGCTTCATCTTGATTACATACGTTTATTACATGTTACCAATTACCTTTTTATTTAATTATAGGTTAGAAAAATTCCTATTTTAATAAAAAAAAATCCCAAAAGAAAAGGATTTCTGAAAATTTGAAATTATTAAAAATAGTGTTATGGTTAGGGGGGGAAAAAAACTTGAAATAATGATTGTATTTTTAGCTAGAATAAACAATGTAAGACTAATATTTCATAGGAATTATTTTGGTTGGTTTATTATAAGTTCATTTAACAGTTCCTTATTAGCGCAAAGTCCTATTTCTTTCACTGTGAATTTCGCTTTCGATGTCAAAAAATAGTTTTCTACTTTTGGACGCCAGCCAAAATACAGTGGCAATTCTTAAAAATGTACAACGGTTGTGACAACAAACGGCGCTATCGCTTTAGCTTTCATCGGGCTTACATCACTTCTAAATACTACAAATTTCTATTTTTTACTACATTTTACTACATTTTACTACATTTTACAATTTTAATTCTTATATCATCAATTAGAAAAAAAAATAGCTTTCGAAGGAAATTTATTTGAAAACTGCCGCTTAATTTAACGACTTTTTAAATAATTTTCAAGCATGAAAAGTTTTTCAATTATTTCTTATCAATGACCACCAGTTTGCTTCAATAATGTAAAATAGCCCCTGGGAAAGTTGCCACAATTGAAAGTAGATTTCCCTAATCATCATAAAAAGTTAATAATAATAATAGTAATAAACACAGTGATAAATCATAAAATCATATTATCCATAAGATAGAGCATTTTGGCGCTAAACAAAAATCTGTCCAAAAAAAAAAAAAAACTATTTTCAGTTAATGTTGAACATAAAATTGATATGTTGAATTCGTTGATGTATATGTTCCCACAAATATCAGAATATGCTAGGAATTGCATTTTTTTGCATGTACAAATAAATTACACTTGAAAACATTAAAAATCTCCCTCATCTGCAGATTGATTTATTACTGTAAAAAAGTTCTTCATCTTTATATAAAAATTGATTAGCTTAAAATAATGGATGCGTTTTAGAAGATATGAATTTGTAACGAAAAATGATTAAAGAGGACATTTTAAAACTTTTAATTTAAACATTTAAAAACTTTTTTAACATCGAATTTCGACGGTGCTTTTGGGCAGGTGCAATGCACATGCGCATAGAAGCTCATTCGGTTGCATTATCACAGTGAGAGGGGGGGGGAGATGTGTGATTTATTTACTATGTTCTTTTATTTACTGAATATGAGATGAACGTAGGAATATGCTTTTTGTATGATATTTCATACGTCCATGAAATTTTTTTCTTGCTGTGGGGAATTTGGCGGTAATGTGAAACGGATTTGCTTTACACAGTTGTTTACGGATTGTTTGTTTGGAGTTTGCACCGGAAATAGTACTGCATTTAACTGGGGGAAAAAACTTTTAAAATATAATGTTTGAAAAACTGTTTCATACGCACCCCTTCTAAGAAGCTTATTTTACTGATATTGTTATAGTATTTTTTTTTTCGTCAAGTTTTGACGGGTTCCATCTAGTTTCTTTTAATTATGTAGATCATGCATCTTGCCCAGAAAAAGTGAAAAGACGTGAGATATTCCTGATTATTTTGCATTGTTTGAAAAATCATTCACGTATCTATCGCACATTTTTAATTTTTACTCCGTTATATAGGGATAAAAATCTACTTTCAAATGCAATTTGTTTAAAAACTGTATCTTGATTGACTGATTTATTATAGCATTTAAATTAAATTTCAAGCATGAATTTTTTTAATCATCTCTATTGCTTGCAGACGATTACAAAATATTAGTCCGTTTTCACTTTAAACAATATTAACAGACATGTAATTGAAATAAGCGCTTAAAACTGCTGAAATTATCAGAATAAAAAAAAAACTGCTGTAGATAACGAAATTTTTAGCGATTTCTTCGTCTATTAACTTCTAGAGGCCAATACGAAATTACCGCTTTTAATAAATTTCAAAATTTTGTTTGAATATATATAATTGACATATTCCATATAAAAATACTCTTTGGAGTTAGTAGGGAGCAATCTAAACAAAAAAATTAAATGTAAAAAACTATTAGGAATTTTTAATTAAAAAAAAGTAATTGGTTAAGAGACCACTGCGAGTAGAGCTAAAAGATTTGTCAGGTCTTTATGTCTGAAGTTATGCACCTCAAATCCAATTTTCCGATTTTTTTAATTAGATATTTTATTTAATTTTTTATGCGATTGTTTACATTTAATTGAAAAATTAGCTGCATTGTTGTAACTCATACGTTTTAACCCCAATGTTGCCATCATGTCGTCAATGTTACTGACGCACACATTTGTGTTTTATGATACAGATTGACTTTTAAGAGTTTTGTTTTTAACGTATGTAATGAACCGTTTTAAGAGTTTCGTTCATCCCACGAAACCCTATTACACCCGCTTCGTTGTCTCCGTTACAGAGCCAGTTGTCAGAAACTATTTAACTTACAGGCATGAAATTTTGTGTACTATAGCTGAATACCTGCTATGAAGCTCAAAATCATAAAATTTGAAAAAATCGTATTATTTTAATACAGAGAGAAAAAAAAAAAAAAAAAAAAATTAACAGCCTTTTCCTATTAAATTGAAACATTTTTCGTTATAGCTGTTGCCAACAATTAAAAATCCACAATAAAATTCTTTCTACAATAATTAATTTTCCATTGAAAGATTTCCACGTGATAAAATGCAAATGAAATAAAAACTTTCACCAATTGAAAAAAAAAAGATTAATCTGACGTCATATTGTTAATAAAACGGAAATTTTCAAACATTTCTCAATAATACAAGGAGTATGAGTATGCGTAAATACAGAAAGCAGCTTAATATGACGTCATTACAGAATTAAAAAGAAAATTAATCTGACTTCATAACGGATTCTTCAAATGTTTGAGAATAATACAAAGAGAGTATCAATATGAGTAAATAGAGAATAGTAAATATGTAAGTTTGAGGAACGGTTTGAATCATGACAAAAACCCGATTATGGAAATATTGGCATATTTTAACATTTTGATTGTCTCTATATAACATGTTTAATTTAGAAATTGATTTCTTTTTTAATATCGCATTTAGTCCACATGACATATATTATTATGACAGAGTATAATAGCGGGCTTCGCTCGTTATCGGGCCGGTTCAGATATTCGAAAAAACGAGAAAAATAGACAGGTAAATTTTTACTTTATAAAAAACATGACTTTTTTTAAATTTTTAATTATTTTAAGAACAATTAATTTGGGAAACACTTAAATAAGCAATTTCTTTGAATACGCGATATAAAAAAAAACTCTCCGGTAAATTTTGTTATTGCCATTATTAAACTCAAGTTGGAAGGATAGGATACCAAATCGGCTCAACGTGAACGACGATACTGAAGATTTTCTTTTTAATCTGGGATGAAATAAAAAAGAAAAACTAATTACAGGTGTCCTTGATTTGACACCTGAGCGGGCGTAGCCTACATAGGTGTATGCTGCTGAAAACTGTGGAACCATCAACACCAGGTTCATTTATTTCGATGTTGGTTTGAAAAACCAACCAGACAAACGGACGAAGATCTGCTAGTTTTTATATAGAATAAAGTTTACGTAGGATTAAGAAACACTAACCTACTTCGAAACAAACCCATTTAAACATGTTGGAAATTGTACGTCAAACATGACAAATGAGGTGCGTTCGTACTATAGCTAGTTATATAAATACTAGGGGGCTCAGCCCCCTACTAGCTGACGCTCGCCAACCCCCGGTGAATTGCAAGGCAATTCACATTGAGACCGCTACGCGGTCACAGCTCGCTTTGCTCGCTCGCCTCATTTTATTTTTCTAGTAATTCTAGCCGGAATAAGCACTACAATAAATCATTTGAATATATAAAATTGACAATTTTTTTAATGTAAAAAAGTAATTGAAAACTCCGTTGAAAACACAACTAAAAATGCATTTAGTTGATGCTACTAATGGGCATATAAATAATTTAAATACTATGAAAAGAGGATCTTGGAAACATAATTAGCACCTATAATATTGTACAGCACGGCTTAAATTCATTTTAAAAAAAACTACATGGTAGGAAGATAGTTTATCATCAATGATTGTTTAAATTTCGTTCAACATTTTATTATTCTAATTGATTATAGATTTCTGGAAAAGAAATTATTTTTACTTCAATAAAACGGTAACAGATGGCAGCAGGGCATTCTAGAAAGTTTATATTTTATTATCTCCGATTTTTTGTGTAAGTGAAATTCGTAAATAAATTCTAAATGAATTCATTTGAAAAAAATGCATTCATTTGAAATTAACACTATTTCTCATAATTAAAATGAGGAATCATCTCAGACGCTTTGGATTACGTTCATATTATTTTATTTTTAATAATTGCTAGCTTCAGTTTCACTGCTCTGACACTTTCCGCCATATTGGAGGCGGGGCTAACACAATCTTGTCTGTTCATTGGTCTGAGCTCTGGAAACTACGATTGTTGCCAACGATAAGGTAGAAATTCAGCCCTATTTCCGCGCCACGTAAGACAAATATATATATAGATTCAGATCTTGCTGATTTTTAATTCTGCGAAATGAATTATATCGTCTGCAGATTAATTTCTGTAATAAAATAAGTATCTCGGCCGCTTGACGATTAAACCTCGGAAGCTCCTATAACAAGAGAAAACACCGATTTTTTTTTTTTTTAAATTCAAATTTCTTAATAAATATTTTTATTAATAACTTCTAAATTTTTGATTCGATTTTCATAAAATTTGAAATTTCGCGACAAAATTCTGCAAAGATAATATATCTTAAATTTCAAAACATTTGGTTGGGTTAGTTTTTGCGTTGTTATATGCGGACGTATGGACCAGACGACGACAATATGTGCTACGTATTTATATAATTACGAACGCACCTAAAATAATAGTTATGTTTTTGCCCTTTTTAGTCTAATACAAAACAAATACAATATCGGAATGACATTTATTCCAAAGAATACTATTTCTTTTAATTGTGTAGAAAGACTTGAGATATGTCGTGATTATTCTGCATTTTTTAAAACAATTTATGTATTTTTATATAAAATGAAAAAATGTATGTAGAGTTAAGAAACAGTAAGATATCTCGAAAAACACCCATTTAAAATATATATATATATATATATATATTTGCACTTTTTTCTGTAATACAAAACAACCCGAATAAAAACTTTATATGATAAATCAAAATTTCAAGTTTATATCATACAACGGAACTACAGTCTATTGGAGAGAAAAATAATTTTGAAAGTTATTTTAATTATTAAAACGCGCTTATATTTTAATTGTAGATTAATAAGTATATTAAATTTATTTTTAACACTTTGCAACATACTTGAAAAGTGTTTAGGAGTTCGGTTTGCCTGTCTGTCCGTGCTCTAACTAACGTAAATGTACTCGGATTGCTATATAATTTATATGTATTATTTGGATTTACTATGGTATGTTTGCGATTGAAAATAGAGTGTGTAGCATTAATAGTTCGTTTAGAGAGACACTGAAAAGAATTCCGTTACATTATGCTCTACGGGGAAAAATCGTTTGTATTTTAATGATGTTACACTATTGGATAATTCATAAGTGAAGGTACCAGAGTCCTTGGTGCCATATTTGGATTTTTATAGCTCATTCGATTCGTTTTATTGAGCTCAGTAAATTGACGCATATATATATATATATATATATATATATATATATATATATATATATAATTCATAGAATTTATTTGATTCATGCGTATAATATTTCGCATGCCTTTTTCAGTATGTTTTTACACAGTATGAATATTGTACAATTTTGAACTTGATTTTATTAAACAAACCTTCTTAAAATCACAGGCAAGACCGAGTATTTCAGCTAATCTTGCATAAAACAGTTTGTATATGTCATCTACAACTGATTATCCCGAAAGAAATGCAAATAAAGTCCTGTACAATGTGACTTTCCTCAGGGAAATCTACTCAATAAGACACTGATTACGGATGCCATCTTCATTTAGCTAATGCATCAATATCGGAATGCTATTTCACCCAAAGAATACTATTTATTTTAATTATGTAGACCATGTATCTTGCCCAGAAAAAGTGAGATATGCTGTGATTATTTAACATTTTTTAAAAAACACTTTTATGTATTTATATATAAAAAGAAGTTTAAGTAAGGTTAAGAAACACTACCCTATCTCGAAACAAACCCATTTAAAAAAATATATAGTTATGTTTTTGCACTTATTTCTGCAATACAAAACAAACTCGAATTAAAAAATTATTATTTATATTATAAATAAAAATTTCATCTTCATATAGTACAGTGGAACTACATGTATATTAGTGGAAAAAAATTTGAAAGTAATGTTAATTGTTAAGACACACTGAAATTTGAAATATCAACTAGGAAGTTTCTTAAATTTATTTCTAAAACTTTCCAACATAGTTGAAAAGAGTTTATGAATTCGGTTTGTCTGTCGGCCTTCTGCCGTCTGTCTGTCTGCAGTCTGTCAGTGCACAAATTCGCGTAAATATACAAGGATTGCCATGCAGTTGATATATGTTATTGAGGTTTACTATGGCATTTTCGCTATTGAAAATGGAGTGTGTCACATTTATAGT
Organism: Maratus michaelseni; assembly: GCA_963931845.1. NCBI lineage: Eukaryota > Metazoa > Arthropoda > Arachnida > Araneae > Salticidae > Maratus > Maratus michaelseni. The sequence continues at coordinate 108,124,429 of OZ007598.1, read as the reverse complement.
TCATTTACAGAGACACTGAAAATAATTCCTTTACATTATGGTCTATGGGGGAAAAATCGTTTGTATTTTAATGATGTTATACTATTTCAAGCATAATGAAATGCCTATCCATCACTGAGGTGCACCACAAGATGCTTACTTGTATAATATGGTGTTCATAGCTTTTATCGTTCATTTACATTTACAGGGACACACAAAAGAATTCTGTTACAGCCTATGAACAAGAAATGCTGGAGGTACATTTTTAGTTGTAATACGCGTTTTTAAATTTAACTAGTTAGTTTTGCATACTTTTTGGGGTGTATTAATTCTGTATATCAAATACATGGCGGCACAAAAGATCTCAAGTACATTTCCTTTATTGGCGAAAATTGCTGAAGGAGAATTTTCAACTATGTAACCGTTTCCTAATTGTACAAAATTTTTGCATACTGTGCAGTATATAAACAAAGCTCATCAATTTATAGATCATAGACAGGGCTACAGAAAAGATTTCGGATATTTTTCCGACTATAGATTATAGTTGGGTTTCAAAATGTCATGTACGTTTTCCAATTTTTTTTACTTAGACATCATCTTTTACCTTAGTATACGATGAAGTTTTTAACCGACTTAAAAAATGAGGAGGTTGTCAATTCGACCCGCATGTATGTGTGTTTTGGTGTTGTTCATGCATAACTCTCGTAAATGTACATCGATTTTGATTTGTTTTTTGTTATTTATTTATTTATTTATTTTTTGAAAGAGATATCAGAATCTCCCATTTCTATTTCGTCAAAATCTGATCATTAGAAAAAATTATTTCAATTTTTTATTCAAATTTCTATTATGTTAGAGCAGGGGTTCTCAAACTTTTAGACCGACGTACCACTAAATCGAAGTTCATACTTTCGCGTACCACCAGGTAACAAACATAAAGATAATATAGAAAAACCTGTCTAAAAAGAAATATCTCTTCGGTCTTTTGTATTTCCTTCATAGCAGATTTTATTGCATTTAAAATTAATGATTACGTTTCTAAATTGACTGCTTTTTAATAATATTCAAGTAAAAAGTAGTATCATCATTAAATTTTAATAATGCATACAATATCAAAATACAGCATTTTGCTAAAGTAAAAAAGTCACAATACTTAATGACATATTGGCGCACACTGATTCATATACTGTTGTAGTAGGCTAATGAAAAGGGTGGGCTTGTTTCATCAAGCACAACTTTCCTCACGTCTGGCTCAATATTAAGAAATTTTAGTCATAAGTCAGATTCGATGTTTAGTTTATTCCTGTATTTGTTTTTCATATAACAAAGGGTGGAAAAGAACGTTCACAGAGATATGTTGCGCTAAACACAAACAGACTTTGACGATAGTAGACGGTATTCTGATATTCTCGTCAGCGAAAATTCTGTTACCTTCATTCTTTTGAATGTGGACTCTAGTAATCCATCACAGGAGATGAGAGCTGAATAAGTTTACTTATTTCCTCTCTCGTCAGATACAGAGGCAGGGCGTCTCAAATGAGAAACGAATTTTCAGAGCCCGATTAAGTTCATGTGGAGCCCAAGGCCCAGTACCTTTTCGGAGCCAGTCTCAAACCAAGATAATAGCTATAAATATTTTGGGGGAGTATTCGGTGGTTATCCTTAGATATTATGATATGGTTATCAAGTTAATCAAAATCTTTTTTGGTCTTGGGAGAACTAATTGCAAAAAGCTGGATTTTTAATAAACTTTTTGGAAACAATTTTATTTATTTCTGGGCCTCCCATCAGTGGTGGGCCCTAGGCCACGGCCTAATCGGCCTCTGCATTAATCCGGACCTGCGAATTTCTTATCCAAAGCTTAGTTAGCGCATTTAACATAGATTCAATACAATCGTATTAATAACCTGCATACCTTTAAATGCGACAATAATGTCGCTCAGTAGGCAAACACTTGTAAGTTTCTTCATACATTTATGTATATACCCCCTCAATACAGATGTACAATGCTTTACCTCAAATCCGCACTGCATATGACCACAGTTTTTGTTGGATTTAAGTAATCTTACTCTCTTGACCATTTTAAATAACTAACTTTACTCTCTTAAAAACTGATGTTCATGAAATAGGAGGAAACTATAACACTTTCTGTACAAGAGAAGAAAACTACTTCAATCAATACAATGAATCAATTTATGAAGTATGTTTGAAATAAGACTTTTATTTCAACACCTCCTAAGAAGCTTTTCTTGTGCAAAAAGAACAATGGGTTATAAATTACACTTTGGAACGTTATTTTGTTTTAATTCCTCCTACTCACACAAGCTCCTCCTACTTTCAAGCTTTCAGACTTTACCTACAGTTCTTCCGCTAATTAAAATACTTCATTCATTCATAAATTAGGTCTTTATTATACAAAATTCAACTTTGATCTATATAAATCTAATAATTGTGTTTTTAATTCAGGAAAACTGATAGTATCATAATCCTTGTGTGCGAATTTCAGCAAGTCTACGATAACAAACATTTCTAGTAACGAAAAAAATAGAAAAAGCGTTTACAGATCTTAAATCGCTTTCGAAAATTTTTTGAAAATATCCAAGTTAATAAAGACAAGCCGTTTTCGATTCCATAATGATATGCTGCATTTTGTATTTTATTTCACGTACCAGTAATGGACTTCTGCGTACCAGTAACCAGAGCTTCACGTACCAGTACTGGTACGCGTACCATAGTTTGAGAACCCCTGTGTTAGAGTATATTCTGAATGTGTTGGAAAGTGTTTCATAATCTATGTTTGACTTTTTTGTTGTTGTTGTTGTTGTTTTTGATTATGTTGTTGTTGTTTTGCTGTTGTTTCTTTGTTTTGGGGGGGAGGGGGGCGCGTAATATTTTTCAAAATATTTTTAATGGTGAAACTAAGTTTTCGCTTTAAAAAGATTAAATTAGAAAACAAAAAACGGTACTTTTCGGTTAGCCGGGCGCCAGTGATATATGTACATATATAAATATATATGAATATACATATGTGTACATATACATACATATATGTGTGTATATATATGTATGTATAGATATGTATATGTAGATATATGTGTATCTATATACATGTGTGTATATATATGTATACATATATCACTGGCGCCCGGCTAACCGAAAAGTACCCAAAAAACTGTATGCTTATATAATGCTGCTGAAAATCAACATTTTGCGCCAACCAACTTACTCCAATATGCGAAATATTAAAAAGACAATAAGAATCAGTTCATGATATATCCTTTTTCGTTCTTGTTGATATTTGAAGTAGAATAATACATTACTATTTTTTTTTTTGTTATTATTACTATCATTCATAAAACAATTTAATGACGCAGAATGATTTTCTAATATTTATTTTATTTTATCATCAAGCAAATCGAAGAGTATATCATAATAAGCCACATTATCATAAATTAACTCTATTTTACATAATATAATTAGTATATATCATTTGCAGCTGTTTATCCCCAAAGAAATGCAATTAGCATTTCTTACAACGGAAAATTCCTATAAAAAAAGATACTCAACAACGTATACTGATTCTTGACGCTATCTCCAATCATTTACTGCTTCAATATCAGAATGGCATTTCTCCCAAAGTATACTAAGCATCTCTTTTAATTATGCTGATCATTCATCTTGCCTAGGAAAAGAAAAAAGGCAAGAGATTTGTTTTGGTTATTCTGCAGTTTCTTTGATGTATATTTTTATATCATACTAGCCGCCACTGGCGACCAGTTTGGTCTCCCTTAAATGTATGTTAAACATTGCAACACGTTACATTTATTCATAATTTAATTTTCCCTTAATCCTTCGCCAAATCGGAAGATTCTAATAGACAAATCATGAACTTTTACGATCATGGTAGCATTTCGCATATTTTTTGGGCACAAATGTCACATACGCACGTTGGCGCGATTCCCCCCCCCTCCCCCGCCAATTTGGCGAAAACTTTGTTATGGAAATTGTTGTTTATTTACTTTTATTTTTTATTTTAATTCTATAAATTATTTTTGATATGTATATCAATATTTATTTACAACAAACTATCATTTATTTATTTTTATTCTTTTTTTTAATTATGAGTATTTTTGTTAGCCGGGAGCAGATGATAATTCGCCAAATATCGTTCGTTCCCATCACCGTCATTCATACTACAATTAATTTAATTTTAAATTATAAACCTGTCACTCATTTCATTTAAAATACTTAACTTTAATCTAAAATGCTTATATTACATAAATTTAAAATACTTCACACTTTTCATTTAAAAGAGAAAATAAATAAATAAATAAGAAATAATATCATAAATCAAAACATTTGATTTCAAAATCAAAGTATCATTTCTAATTTGTACACGCGATAAATAAAAGCTGTATTAGCGATTTTAAAAATGCTAAAAATCTGATTCATTAAATATTATTACATGAGTTCAATTTACGTCAAGAAAATGTCCGAAAGTTGAGTTGTATAGCACATAATTATGGTAAACTTTGATTGTCTCACTGGTGCGAATTATTTTTTTGACGCGAGGCAGCGGTCCAAAAATTCATTCGCGGAGAACTTGCTTTGCGAATGATTACCTCCATGATTTAATATTTTAAATGTTCACGACGAATCAATCTTTTTTTTGTTTACTTTTATGAATAGAGAATTTGAACTGCGAATCTTTCGACTGAAGTTATTGCAGAATATATACATAATTGAACGCAAGTCATCTCTCAAATATTAATTTATTTTGAACGATCTTTCTTAAAATGTAACTTTTATGCAGTTTATTAGAAAAAATAATTTTGAATAAAAATGGCCGCTTGGCATATGAAAAAGCGATGCGGCATCCCGGAACTGTTGAGGACAGTCACATGACTTACAGTTTTATTATAGAGATCATATATTCTAATACGAGCAAATTTTGTGTGTGTGTGTGTGTGTGGTTATGCAAATTTTATCTTAAAAACGGCTCTAACGATTTTGACGAAATTTTGCATCCTACCGTTTTGGGGCACCAGAAAACGATTGGGCTAGGTCACATGTTTAAGAAAATTCGATTAGTGGGTCATTTTGGGTCATTTTTGGTCATGATCAAGCTAATTGTATCTAAAAAACGGTTCAAACGATTTTGACGAAATTTTGTATGCGACCCTTTTCGGGCACGAGAAGACTATTGGGCTGGGTGACATGTTCAAGAACTTTCGATTAGTGGGTCATTTTTGGGTCAACGCGGGTCAAATATATTCTAATACGAGCAAATCTTGTGTGTGTGTGTGTGTGTGTGTGTGGTTATGCAAATTTTATATTAAAAACGGCTCTAACGATTTTGACGAAATTTTGCATCCTACCGTTTTGAGGCACCAGAAAACGATTGGGCTAGGTCACATGTTCGAGAAAATTCGATTAGTGGGTCATTTTGGGTCATTTTGGGTCATGGTCAAGCTAATTGTATCTAAAAAACGGTTCAAACGATTTTGACGAAATTTTGTATCCGACCCTTTTCGGGCACGAGAAGACTATTGGGCTGGGTCACATGTTCGAGAACTTTCGATTAGTGGGTCATTTTTGGGTCAACGCGGGTCAAATTAATTTTATCTAAAAAACGGCTCTAACGGTTTTGATTAAATTTTGTAACCTACGACTTTCGGGCACGAGAAAATCATTGGGGCAGGTCACATGTCCGAGAAAATTTGATTAGTGGGTCATTTTGGTCATGGGTCATTATGGGTCAAGCTATTTTATCTAAAAATTGGCTCAGACTACTTAAACTAAATTTTGCATTTTATGGTTTTCAGGCACGAGAAGACTGTTGGGCTAGGTCACATGTTCAAGAACTTTCGATTAGTGGGTCATTTTTGGGTCAACGCGGGTCAAATATATTCTAATACGAGCAAATCTTGTGTGTGTGTGTGTGTGTGTGTGGTTATGCAAATTTTATATTAAAAACGGCTCTAACGATTTTGACGAAATTTTGCATCCTACCGTTTTGAGGCACCAGAAAACGATTGGGCTAGGTCACATGTTCGAGAAAATTCGATTAGTGGGTCATTTTGGGTCATTTTGGGTCATGGTCAAGCTAATTGTATCTAAAAAACGGTTCAAACGATTTTGACGAAATTTTGTATCCGACCCTTTTCGGGCACGAGAAGACTATTGGGCTGGGTCACATGTTCGAGAACTTTCGATTAGTGGGTCATTTTTGGGTCAACGCGGGTCAAATTAATTTTATCTAAAAAACGGCTCTAACGGTTTTGATTAAATTTTGTATCCTACGACTTTCGGGGACGAGAAATTCATTGGGGCAGGTCACATGTCCGAGAAAGTTTGATTAGTGGGTCATTTTGGTCATGGGTCATTATGGGTCAAGCTATTTTATCTAAAAAGTGGCTCAGACTACTTAAACTAAATTTTGCATTTTATGGTTTTCAGGCATGAGAAGACTGTTGGGCTAGGTCACATGTTCGAGAAAATTCAATTAGTGGGTCATTTTGGTCATGGGTGATTATGGGTCAAGCTATTTTATCTTAAAAACTGCTCAGACTATTTACACTAAGTTTTGCATCCTATGGTTCTCGGGCACGAGAAGACTGTTGGGCTAGGTCACATGTTCGAGAAAATTCAATTAGTGGGTCATTTTGGTCATGGGTCATTAGGGGTCAAGCTATTTTATCTTAAAAACGGCTCAGACTATTTACACTCAATTTTGCATCCTATGGTTTTTGGACACGAGAAGACTGTTGAGCTAGGTCCCATGTTCGAGAAAATTCGATTAGTGTGTTATTTTGGTCATGGGTCATTATAGGTCATGGGTCATTATGGGTCAAGCTATTTTATCTTAAAAACTGCTCAGACTATTTACACTAAGTTTTGCATCCTATGGTTCTTGGGCACGAGAAGACTGTTGGGCTAGGTCACATGTTCGAGAAAATTCAATTAGTGGGTCATTTTGGTCATGGGTCATTAGGGGTCAAGCTATTTTATCTTAAAATAGCTCATCTGAAAATAGGTCATTTTGGTCATGGGTATATGGGTTATGGGTCATGATATTTGAACTCAAATTTAATTTTGACCGAGCATAGCTCGGTCTTCCCTGCTCGTATAAATCTTATATTATAATACGAGAAAATCTTGTGTGTGGTTATGCAAATTTTATTTTAAAAACGGCTCTAACGATTTTGACGAAATTTTGTATCCTACCGTTTTCTGACATCAGAAAACGATTGGGTTGGGTCAGGTGTTCAAGAAAATTCAATTAGTGGGTCATCAAGGGTCATCAAGGGTCAGGGTCAAGCTAATTCTATCTAAAAAACGGTTCAAACGATTTTGATGAAATTTTGTATCCTACCATTTTGGGGCACCAGAAAACCATTGGGCTAGGTCACGTGTTCGAGAAAATTCGATTAGTGGGTCAATTTGGGTCATCAAGGGTCAGGGTCAAGCTAATTCCATCTAAAAAACGGTTCAAACGATTTTGACGAAATTTTGTATCCTACCATTTTGGGGCACCAGAAAACCATTGGGCTAGGTCACATGTTCGAGAAAATTCGATTAAAGGGTCATTTTGGGTCACCAAGGGTCAGGGTCAAGCTAATTCCATCTAAAAAACGGTTCAAACGATTTTGACGAAATTTTGTATCCTACCATTTTGGGGCACCAGAAAACCATTGGGCTAGGTCACATGTTCGAGAAAATTCGATTAGTGGGTCCTTTTGTAGCCATTACTGGTCAATATATTTCAATGAGTATGAAGGTTGAAACAGTTATTAAGTTGTTCAACAATGAACAGTTGGCAGTAAGCAAAGTCGTAAAGTTGGCAACATTTTTCCAAATTTGGCGAAACGTTGGCGACTTTGGCGGGAAAATCTACTTTTAATTTTACTAATGCCAAATCGCATGCTAACTAAAGAATGTCACTAAATTTGACGATATTTGGCTATCTTGCGATCTGCAAAAGACTTAGAAGTCTACGAAAAGATTAAAGTTTGTCTATTTTTAACCGAGCTTAGCTCGGTCTTCCTAGCTGGTAAGGTTTATATATAAGGTTAAAAATACTAAGTTATCTTAAAACAAATCCATGAAAAATATATTTATAGCAATACTTTTACACTGTTTCTCTGTAATAACAGCCAAATGCATTGTTTTTAATACTTTCCAACCTAGTTTAAAAGTGTTTATGACTTCGGTTTGTCTGGCCGTCTGTCCGTACTCTAACTCCCGTAAATATGCTCGGATTGCCCTGATTTTTTTTTTGTTATTGTCGTTTACTATAGCATGTCTCCTATTTCAACTGAAGTGTGTAGCACAGCACTTATAGTTTTTTTACAGGAATAGTCAAAAGTATTCCGTTACATTACAGTATATGGGAAATAATCGTTTCAAGTGCAATTTGATGACGCTACGTCATTTAAAACATAATGAAATTGATATATAATTATGAAGCGCATTAAAACATGCTTTTTGTAGAATATAGGTTGCAAAGCATCTGCAGCTGTTTATCCCCAAAGAAATGCAATTAGCATTTCTTACAACGGGAAATTCCTATAAAAAAAGATACTCAACAACGTATACTGATTCTTGACGCTATCTCCAATCATTTACTGCTTCAATATCAGAATGGCATTTCTCCCAAAGTATACTAAGCATCTCTTTTAATTATGCTGATCATTCATCTTGCCTAGGAAAAGAAAAAAGGCAAGAGATTTGTTTTGGTTATTCTGCAGTTTCTTTTATGTATATTTTTATATATAAATAAGGTTTATATATAAGGTTAAAAATACTAAATTATCTTAAAACAAATCCATGAAAAATATATTTATAGCAATACTTTTACACTGTTTCTCTGTAATAACAACCAAATGCATTTTTTTAACACTTTCCAACCTAGTTTAAAAGCGTTTATGACTTCGGTTTGTCTGGCCGTCTGTCCGTACTCTAACTCCCGTAAATAAGCCGTAAATATGCTCGGTGAAAATTTTATTGTTATTGTCGTTTACTATAGCATGTTCCCTATTTCAACTGAAGTGTGTAGCACTTATAGTTTTTTTACAGGGATAGTCAAAAGTATTCCGTTACATTACAGTCAATGGGAAATAATCGTTTCAAGTGCAATTTGATGACGCTACGTCATTTAAAACATTATGAAATTTATATATAATTATGAAGCGCATTAAAACATGCTTTTTGTAGAATATGGGGTGCAAAGCATTTATTATTAATTTACAGGGTCAAACAAAAGAATTCTGTTATACATCGTTGTATGGGGAAAAATCGTTTGCAAGTTAATTTAGGGATATTTCACTGTTTCAAACATAATGAAAATTATCTGCATTACTGAGATGCACTATAAATTGCTCTCTTGTGTGCATTGCGTTTATTTACAGGGACACACAAAAGATATTGGTTACAGTACATGTGCGATATTTACAGTCCATGTGTGATAAGTGCGTTTTCAACTTTGGTTTGCGTTTTTAACTAAATATTTCCTTCATAGTACGTGTGTGTTTATAAACTTGGTTGATCATATACAGGGCTACACAAGGGAATTCGTAAGTATTACAGACTGTGGGAGTGAATTGCTTAAGGGTCTGTTTTTAATTGTGTTTACGCATTTTCTTGCTGAACATGCTATTAGTTTTTATAATTTAGTAGACTAATAGAAGTTTGTGGAATATAAATAAATTCATATACAGGGCTACGCAAAGAAAAGGATACATTGTCGTTTACGGTTGGTAATTGCTGGGAGTGAGTTTTAACCACCCTTTCAGAAGAAGTGGTATGTTTATGAAACCACTTAATTTTAATTCCCAAACGCCACTTTGGCACCAGAATTTTGCTAAAATCTTTTCCATTTAATACGTATGTGAAATATAGCCTTTTTCTTATTTACAAATGAAATTTTTTGTAAAATCCGCTGCCAGTCATTTATTTCAACATTTTAGTACTGAAATTATTTTGCCCCTGAAAGGGTTAAGTTGCCTTTTAGCTTAATAAGTGGTGTGTACGAAAGTCTTAAGATAATATACAGGGCTGTACAAAAGATTTCGAGTGCATTTCCATCAAATGGCGAAAATTGCTAAATGTGAATATTCTGACTGAACTAAATTTTATCATGCTATATATCCACATCTATTGATCATATACAGGGCTGCACAAAATAATTCGACTACTTTTTTTACACTTCTGGAAGGTAATTTCGAAAACTGTATTTTAAATGTGGTACATCTTTTCTAAACTGGTTACTCACATATCTTCTTTCACCTTATTTAACGGTGAAGTTTCGTTACAGTTTTCTGGCTGTGTTGAAAAGTGTTTCATAATCTGTGCTTGACGCATGACTTTCCGTTCTTGTTTAATTAAAAACCAAGATATCATGATAATATTGTAAAATTAAACTACAACTCATTAGAAAGAATATTTTTTAATTTATAAAATTTAGTATTATTAGGTATTTATATTTGAAATGTCGATTGGTAAGTTTATTAAATTATGTTTTTTGTCAATAAGCATAATTTTTTCCAAATATTTTGTTACAGTGAAAATTAGTTTTTCTTTTTAAACAAATTAAACAATAGAAACAATTCTTTTGTCATTGTCTCAAGTGTACCGTTTTGCTCCAATCAACCTACTCCGAATATGTATGCAAAACTAGTAGGATAAACCAATCCCAAAAAATTTTCTATTTCATACATGTTAAAACATATACTAAAAACTCGCATACGCTTCAAAATTCGCTATCACATCGCCAATAAAAGCAATATTTTTCGTTTTTTCTGATACATCAGCTGATTGCGAATCGTCGAGTTACTTGGATGCGAGCAGCCGATTTAGAACACAACTACGAAAACTCCTTCTGACCTGTACCGGCCGGAAAAGATAGCCTCCCTATTCCTTGGTTTTAGGATTTTAGCTAATTTTACTTGAAAACACGAAGCTAAAATGTGTGGAACATTCATCAAGCGTTCATTCCCAGTTCTCGTCAATATTGAATTTCAATGAGATTTTACCAAATGTCAGCTATAGCCAAGTTAAATTCATTTATGGCATCCTATTTTTCTCTCCAAATTTGGCTGTATTTCGCCAAGTGTCGCCAAGCTTGGCGAGAATTTGACGTTGGCGAATATGAATAAATATTGTTAAGGATACAAGAGGGGATCAATGTCAAACTTTTAACGGAAAAATAATTAGGATTTCTAATTTTTTGTACATCGTTTTTAATTTGAAATCTTTAAGTGGCTATCGCAGCGCCCTCTTCCGGCGGAATATCCCCAAATTTAACTGGGACCTGTTGGGCGAAGTTAAAAACCTATAAATGAAATTTTGTTCAATTCTATCCATGTCTTCATACACTTTTCAATGATACAATGACGACAGACAGACATGTTGTAAAAACATGTTTTTCGGTATATCTGACACCTAAAATGTTTAAATCCGTCGGAAAAAAATTTCGATAACAATACTTTCTTCTTGCAGATAGTAAAAATTATGAATCACGTCTAGATTATGAAACACTTTCCAACACTAACAGAATATCATTAAAAAATTTCATTTTTTCTTATAATGAAATCTATTATAATCCGTTCTGTAACCGAATACTTTTGTGCGTCTCTGTAAATGAAGATAAATGTTAGGCACTACTTAATCTATACAAAAATGATTTACTGCATCTTAATGATCATTTTTAATTTCATTATATTTGAAGTATCGTAACATCATTAAAATACATCACAAAATTCGTCAAATGGTTTCGGAGAAAAATCGCGAAATTCGCCAAATGGTTTCGAAATTCGTCGCGTGACAGACGAAAAAAAATCTCATTTTTCATTCAATCATTGCAATTGGCGAGTGTGACTATTAAGTTTGGCCAGTGGTGACAATAAATTCAATCACCAAATTTTCAGTATTACTCTCCGATTGGCGAGTGGCGAGTTCTAAATTTGTCCTATATCACAAACTGTATTTAGATACACTATAATGACAAAATGGTTATCGGATCAGTTGATGGGAAAATGTGCAGTGTATATAAATCAAGATATAAATGCATTTTGCATTCACTGACGTTGCATAATGACAATTGTATATGATTTATCGCTGTTGTGCCAGTAAATGGAAAAATGTCAGATGAAAAAAAAACATGTGAGTGCATGTGTCAGTGTAACTCAGCCAATTGCCGGTCCCCAACCTAGCTTTAATTGGAGGCGGGTTTTTTATTTATTTGAATTATTCTTCAAAAATTTAAAAAAATTTAAAGCAGCTATGAATTTTATTTTTATGGTACTATCGAGTTGTTTGCCGTCAAGTTTTGACGGGTTCAATCTAATAGATTATAATGGAATGGAGTTCTTTTGTGCGTCCCTGTAAACGAATTATAAATGCTACTTATTCTATACTTCTGAGAAAGCCGGTTTTAGTTCACCTCGGTGGTGCATATAAATTTCATTATATTTTCAGTATTGTAATATCATTAAAATGCATTCAAACGATTTTTCCCCCCATAGACCATAATGTAACTCAATTCTTTTTTGTGTCCCTGTAAACAAGCAATAAATACTAGAAACTTCCATTTTTATAAAGAAAATTATTACAATTTCTTACTTTTTTCTATCTATAATACAAAAAAGTATTGTAATCGAATTTTTTTTCGACTTCCGGTTTTTGACGGATTTACAAGTTTTAGGGGTCAGAGATTCTGAAAAACAGGTTTTCGCAAAATGCCTGTCTGCCCGTGTGTCCATGTGTGTGTCTTCTTTGTATCATCGAAAAGTGTGTAAAGTTATGCATAGAATTGAACCAAATTTTATGCATATGTTTTTGACTACGGCCTGCAGGTCCCAGTTGAATTTAGTGATATTCCGCCGGAAGGGGGCACTGTGGTAACTACTTAAAAATTTCAAATTCATAAAAATTTACAAAAAAAATTAGAAATCCTAGAGGTTGTTTCCGTTAAAGGTTCGGCCTTGATCCAAGGATTACGGAGCAATTTTTGTTTTGCCTCTATCTTAAAAAATGGCTAAGATATAGCAGTTTGAACTTTTAGGGTGGCTGACATTTTAAAGCAAGACAGCAGGATTCCTCCATAAAAGGATTTAATTTATGGGTTTCAGTGAACATTCTTTCTGGCAAATTTGCTTTCATTGTTGTGACCATCGTTCCAACTCTTATACGTTCAAATTCTTTATTTATTCACTATATATTCATATCCCTAGCGTCAAATTTTCGCCAAACTTCGCGACACTTGGTGAAATATCGCCAAATTTGGCAACAAAAGTAGATTTCCATAAATGAAACCAACTTGGCTGTACCTGACTAATTTGTCAAAATTATCATTCAATATTGACGAGAACTGGGAATGATTCTTCTCTAATAGGGTTCCACACATTTTAGCTTAGTGTTTTCCAGTAAAATTAGCTAAAATCTTAAAACCAAGGAATAGGGAGGCTATAACTTCCCACTGGTACAGGTCAAAAGGACTTTTCGTAGTCATGTTGTACATCGGCTGTTCGTGCAACGAATGGTGTTTCGCATTCAGGTAACCCGACGGTCCGCAAGCAACTGACGTACAACAGAATGACGAAAAGTTTAATTTTATTGGCGATGTGATAGCGAATTTTGACGTATTAACATGTATGAGATAGAACAAAGTTTTGCGACTAGTTTTTCATTATTATTACTATCATTCATAAGATAGGTTAATGACGCAGAATGATTTTCTAATATTTATTTCATGTTATCATCAAAGCAAATCTAAGAGTATCTCATAAATAGCCACATTGTCAGAAATTAACTATATCTTGCATAAAACAATTTGTACATGTCATTTGGAACTGGTTATCTCCAAAGAAATGCAACTAACATTTATTACGACTTGACATTCCTATAAAAGATATACTCAACAAAGTATACTGATTCTTAACGTCATCTCCAATTAGTTACTGCTTCAATATCGGAATGGCATCTCAACAAAAGTATCTAAGTATCTCTTTTAATTATTCTAATCACTCATATTGCCTGGGAAAAGAAAAAAAGACAAGAAATTTGTTTGGTTATTCTGCAGTTTCTTTTACGTATAATTGTATATATAAATAAGGTTTATATATATAAGGTTAAAAATACTAAGTTTTCTTGAAATAAATCAATTAAAAAATATATTTATAGCAATACTTTTACACTGTTTCTCTGTAATAACAAACCAAATGCATTGTTTTTAACACTAACATAACGTTAACATAATTTTGACTAATCGTGCTGTATATCCGTTAATCGTATCAAACGATAAAGTCTTGTAGAAAAAATCTTATAGTGACAGAAAAAGTTTCACAATTTATGCGTAACATATTATTCAATTCCTACTATTAGCTCACACTCTCTATATATTTATATATCTTGTTCAAATTTTCAATCGTTAATAAAATACTTTGTATTCATCCACTCAAGTTCAAATACATATTTTTAAAACTTGTAGTGGATGACACTCGAATACATAATACAGTTTTACAGTTAATACAGTTTTTTCAAACATTAATTCATTAATTAAATTTAATTAATTAATTTTAGTTTTATATGGGAGAAAAAAAATTCTCCCATTGTTTTCATAAATGAAATTAAAGATTTTCCTCAAATTAGTGATGCCACAAAAATAAAATACTGCAACGATAATTATAAAAAAAAAATGTTCAATAAAGATAACGTGGGACATTAATGCTGCACGAGTTTATTTTATATATTTATGATTAAAAAGTAGAAATTGACTTAATTTTTTTTTTTTTATTACTTGTTCATTCAATTCCTACTATTAGCTCACATTCTCTATATATTTACATATCTTGTTCAAATTTTCAATCATTAATAAAATATTTTCTATTCATCCAATCAAGTTCAAATACATTTTTTAAAACTTGTCGTGGATGACACTTGATATTAAAACAATTTTTTTTTCAAATATTAATTCATTAATTAAAATTAATTAATTACTTTTAGTTTTATATGGGAGAAAAAAAATTCTCCCATTGTTTTCATAAATGAAATGAAAGATTTTCCTCAAATTAGGGATGCCACAAAAATAAAATACCGCAACGATGATTATAAAAAAATGCTCAATAAAGATAACGTGGGACATTAATGCTGCACGGGTTTATTTTATACGTTTAAGATTAAAAGTAGGAATTGACTTAATTTTTTTTTTATATTACTTGTTCTTGTTTATTATTGATGTTGTCTTCCGACATGCGCGATATGATAAGAAGCCAGCAAACGGAGGCAGGGGAAAGCCATTGTCCGTCAGTGAATTTTCAAATTTAATTATCTAAATCAATGTAATTTAATCTAATCAATTCATTTAAACCAATTCAATTTAATTCTCTAAATCAATTATCCCTTTCTCCCACCATTAATAGAAAATAATAAAATATAATTTATTCTTCTGAAATCATTTAAATTAATTAA
Source organism: Maratus michaelseni (assembly GCA_963931845.1). NCBI lineage: Eukaryota > Metazoa > Arthropoda > Arachnida > Araneae > Salticidae > Maratus > Maratus michaelseni. The sequence continues at coordinate 108,108,982 of OZ007598.1, read as the reverse complement.
GTGCAAAAGGGAAAAGGAACTAAGGATTTTTCGTCAGAGTAGCAGAGCCCCCTGAACCCCCGTGAAAGGCAATTTTTAGTTCTGTTTTCCTTTTTGAGTTAATAAAAAATTATCTTAAACGGGAGATTCCAGGTGGCGGAGCCCCTCCCCCCACTCTCTCTCTCCTCTAATTAAAAAAAAAAAATGAAAAAAGCCCGTCCAGAAAATATGAAGTTTATTTTGGGATTTTTTATGATATATCTGTTACATTTCTGTAATGTTTTATGTTTATATGTTTAAAAATTGTTTTGCTCGTGGGGTTCTGGTATAAAAATTATAGTTTAGTACCTTCCATGTTTATAGCCTCCATTTTAAAACGAAAAGAAATGAAGAGAAAAAAAACGCGGCCTTGGCAGTGGACTAGTGACAGATATGTTCCTAAATCTTGTCCTGCCCTGTATTTTGTTCTGCAAGCAGCCCATGGAAGCAACTATATTAAAAAATTTCTATTGCATTTATTCTAATATTTTATGCCTTATTTTCTTGAGTTTATGATTGAGATTATGAGTTTATTACAATTTCTCAACAAAATACATTATGTTTTTCTATAATTCTAGTACCTCACCAGCTGGGTCGACTGCACTAACAGCCTGGGACAAAATGTAAGAACTTCAGCTGATATAATCAACTACAGGTGCAAAAGCGTTTGGGAAGGAAAAGGAGTGATACCAGTAAGTATTCAGCTTATTCGCGTTACGTCATTACTGTACAATTGTTGTCGATGATAAATTAAAAATAGTCGTTGGGGGCCACCGTAATACTTACCCATCATGGATATGCATAATGTAAAATATTAAAATAAAAATGTGTAAACTACTTATAAAATGCATTGTAATTCAAATAAAATCGTGGCTTGATGACGTCATAAACTTTAAAGGCTCGATTACTGAATTGCTTGAAAGAGGTTTTTCCTTATAACTCCAAAAATAATAATCCTATTAACTAGCGGTTTATTGCATCTGATTAAGCGTCAAATTTCCAATTAAAATATATCTTTAAAGTGAAATTTGGATGAAATACAGGGTCATGAAAAATCGAAGAGTGTGGATAATAGGATTCCAAATATCTCGGCAACTAATTCTCCGATCGACTTCATGCTTTATGTAAAATTTATGTTTTTTTATTGTCTTTTATAGTCACTCCTTAAAATAAACAATTTCGAAAATTTTTATATACCTTTTATCAGAACGAATATTTCGAGAGTCCGAAAAAAATAGTTCCGGTTAATCGAGGTTACTGAAATTCAATAGGCTTCTTCCCATTATTACATACTAAGTACATACCAAATTTCAAGTCTCTATCTCAATTTGTTCGAGAGATAGAGCGTTTACAGACACACAGACGGACGGCATTTTTTTTTTCTAAAAATATGTTTTTCGGAATCTCCAGTGTCTGAAACGTGTAAATCCGCCAAAAAAAAATTTTCGATTTTCAAAGCGATTACAAGACTTACCCTATACTACGTATGATGAGTAAGTAAAATAGTTTTACTAAAAATAATGGAAAATTTCGAAGTGAAAAAAAAAACAGTCGTATTTTTTAAGATTTTAAAGTTATTACTTACCCATCATACGTAGTATAGGGTAAATCTTGTAATCGTTTTGAAAATCGAAAAAAAATTTTTTGTCGGATTTACACGTTTCAGACACTGGAGATTCCGAAAAACATATTTTTAGAAAAAAAAAATGCCGTCCGTCTGTGTGTCTGTAAACGCTCTATCTCTCGAACAAATTGAGATAGAGACTTGAAATTTGGTATGTACTTAGTATGTAATAATGGGAAGAAGCCTATTGAATTTCAGTAACCTCGATTAACCGGAACTATTTTTTTCGGACTCTCGAAATATTCGTTCTGATAAAAGGTATATAAAAATTTTCGAAATTGTTTATTTTAAGAAATGAATATAAAAGACAATAAAAAAAACAAATTTTGCATAAAGCATGAAGTCGATCGGATAATAAGTTGCCGAGATATTTGGAATCCTATTTTCCACACTCTTCGATTTTTCATGACCCTGTATTTCATCCAAATTTCACTTCAAAGATATATTTTAATTGGAAATTTGACGCTTAATCAGATGCAATAAACCGCTAGTTAATAGGATTATTATTTTTGGAGTTATAAGGATGTTTCTTTTAAGCAATTCAGTAATCGAGCCTTAAAAGTTTATGACGTCATCAAGCCACGATTTTATTCGAATTGCAATGCATTTTATAAGTAGTTTACACATTTTTTTTATTTTCATATTTTACATTATGCATATCCATGATGGGTAAGTATTACGGTGGCCCCAAACGACTAGTTACTTAAATTGTAATAAATTAAGTTTTGTCATAGCGAAATTTTAAGTGCACTAAACAATCTATGATAATACACAAATATTGCAGTTGATGGAAGTTAAAATTTCAAAAAAAAAATTATTCACTTTAAAAAAAAAAAACTTGCAAAAATTATAAGATCAAATAACAAAATGTATTAAAACTTAAAAAGTCTTGAAATTCATCTTTACGAAAGAAATAAAGCGCATTTACAGGTCGATCAGCAAATTATCTGATGTGTAGCAATTTGATACTTTTTGCCAATTTAACATTAAAACATAACTACATACTTACAAAATGGATTTTTCTATTATTTAAATCGCTGTTAACCTTCAATAATTGTAATCTATTTTTGTGGGTGGATTTTGGCATAGCGTTAGATACACTTTTATAATCAGAAATGATTTTATGTGACAAATACTGAATGTTTAACTATTTAATTCTAACATTTCCACAGTATTATATTTATCCGCATCGCCTTGGAACTTGGAACAACAATCCTGCTGACATCGCTTTTGATTTTCTCCGGTCTTGGACTTGAAGCGCATTTATGGAAAGATTAGCCGAAAACAAATTCCTTTAACCCTTTCAAGGGCCGTGGTATGTAAATGAAACCACTTAATTTTAATTCCCAAACGCCACAATGGCACCAGAAATTTGCTAAAATCTTTCCCATTTAATATGTATGTGATTGACTTTGAACAACTTTGAGCCGAGGAGCCCGTGGCCAAATGTATGTGATTTTTTGCCTTTTTTCATATTTTCAAATAAATGTCTACGTTAATTCTGGTGCCAGTCATTTATTTCAACATTTTAGTACTGAAAGTACTTTGCCCCTGAAAGGGTTAATAAATTGTTTAATCTGCTGAAAATTTTTTTATTGGAGCTCTGAAATAGATTTATTTTTATTATTATCCTGTAACAAAACTAACTAAAACAACATCGAATTTGCAGGAAGTCATTTACATCAAGGATTGCGTTATCGAAAAAACTGGATTACCAGCAAAAAATGTTTCAGCCGAAGTCTTGGGCGCTTACAAGGTAAGATACATATTATAATTATTAATTAAGCTTTCATTAGTTTCCTGAAAAAATATTTAACTAAAATTTGATGTACTTTGTAAAAATATAAATTTTGATTATGTTTGATCCATTGCAAATACATATTGGAGGATGATTTTACGCATTAACAATGGCACACTTTTTAATGATGTTTAAAATCTATATTACACGTTTATACTATATATATATATCTATATTGCACGATATACGTTTATTTTTTAATTCTGCACTTAACAAATATGTTAAGGACATTCTCGACGTCCTTTAGTATACGCGAAAGGAGGATATACAGAACTTTTTGCACCAATCGAAGCGTATACACTTAAGAAAAACAATGTTTTGAAAATTTTGTGAGTTATGCAGTTTTTGAAATAAATGATTTATTTACCTTATTTGAGATTTATGTTATTCATTTTTTAGTAATATAAAATCATCAGAAGAGCAAATCATGTCATTATTCTTTACCTGAATTTACAAAAGATGGCGACACCAAATAATTTTGTTTAAAGATATTTTAAGACATTTTAAATTGAAATTTTTAATGTAATTTAATCAATGTAAATTATAAGTTAGATTTTTGTATTTTCGCATTATTATATAATATGGCTAAGATGCTTTACACTCACGCAGAAAAAAAAATTAATCGGTTTAAAAAAGGAAAAAAGTCGCCAAATTTAGGGGATTTTTTCCTTTAATGGCAACCTAGCCATTGTATTAAGTTATTCGTTTGGCGCAGTCTTGAAAATCGCGCCAACCAAAAAGTCGCCAAACTTTTGTTTACATGTTTGCGTGAGTGTAAAGCATCAGTTCCTATAATATTATTATTGGTGTTTATGTAAATCTGTAAATGCATTCTGCTAGTTTCAAAATGTTTGTAATTCCGAAATTGTAATATAATGTCGGGATCACGGCGATTCCGAATTATAAAAATCGTACATAGAGAAAAATAATTAATAAATAAAAAGTAATTTTTAAAGACTGCTGAATATACAAATAGAATTTTGATATTCAAAGATCTTTGCGACATTATCGAAAGCTTTTTCGTTTCAATGTGGAAATAAATCATTTCCTTGCAAATTATTTAATAATAATCAGAAAAGGTAATTGATTGAAGGTTTGTTGTAAGATTTAATAAATTATATGAAATCTTTTTTAATTCCTGAAATGAGCAATTGCATTTAATACAAAATAAAGGTATGTAGTTCATTCCACATAGACTTTTAAAATTCATAGAAAAAAAATGATACGGAAGTGATTATTTTATTAAAAGTATTCTCGGAATACGGGATTTTTCTAACATCAAAAATAGTTATAGTTCAAAAAATCACAGACAGGGAGCGCTTACATGATTACATCTTAAGGAAATTTGAAAATCAGGAAGTTTATAAAAAAACTGAAACTTACTATTCGGCAACTTCTTCATTCGACTGAATAATCAAGTTGGGTGTGTAGAACAAGCAGTCCCGTACAGAGGGAGGGGTAGAGCCGGTACAAATTACTAGGGCTCGGGTCTCGTAGGGGGTCCGGCTTCGGTACTGGTTTTTAAATAAATACCAGAAAAAGTAGACTGGTATTTTTTACATAAAAATTTTAATTAAAATAACTAACAAATAATAAAAGTCAAAAATCAAAAGTTGCTTGAACGTATTTACGGACTGGCTAGGAGGGGGCGGGGGGGGAGGGGAGGGGTTCTCAGGAGGCATTTTACGTTCGAAACAAAATACACCTTTTATTAGAAATCAGCAGAACGCACATAGCAAAGATGCAGGCATTATTATGCAGGCATGCATATTACAATCAATACTAATATCAATTTTATAATCAATTGAATTAAAATTTAATTATATTTTCAATATTTTAAATTTATATTTAAAATCCTTACATGAAAAGGTATCTCATGAGGCATGAGGTATCTCATGAGGTATCTCATATCTCAAAAGGTTCTCAGGAGGCAATTTACGTTCGAAACAAAATACACCTTTCATTAGAAATCAGCAGAACGCACATAGCAAAGATGCAGGCATTATTATGCAGGCATGCATATTACAATCAATATTAATATCAATTTTATAATCAATTGAATTAAAATTTAATTATATTTTCAATATTTTAAATTTTTATTTAAAATCCTTACATAAAAAGGTATCTCATGAGGTATCTCATATCTCAAAAGGTTCTCAGGAGGCATTTTACGTTCGAAACAAAATACACCTTTTATTAGAAATCAGCAGTCGCACATAGCAAAGATGCAGGCATTATTATGCAGGCATGCATATTACAATCAATATTAATATCAATTTTATAATCAATTGAATTAAAATTTAATTATATTTTCCATATTTTAAATTTATATTTAAAATCCTTACATGAAAAGGTATCTCATGAGGCATGAGGTATCTCATGAGGTATCTCATATCGCAAAAGGTTCTCAGGAGGCATTTTACGTTCGAAACAAAATACACCTTTTATTAGAAATCAGCAGAACGCACATAGCAAAGATGCAGGCATTATTATGCAGGCATGCATATTACAATCAATATTAATATCAATTTTATAATCAATTGAATTAAAATTTAATTACATTTTCAATATTTTAAATTTATATTTAAAATCCTTACATGAAAAGGTATCTCATGAGGCATGAGGTATCTCATGAGGTATCTCATATCTCAAAAGGTTCTCAGGAGGCATTTTACGTTCGAAACAAAATACACCTTTTATTAGAAATCAGCAGAACGCACATAGCAAAGATGCAGGCATTTATTTATTTATGTTTAAAAGAACAAATATTACCTAAATTGTAAAACACAATAACAAAAGTTGTAATAGCGTCAGACAATCGGCGCCTGAACTGATTGAATTAAAATTAATCAATTGAATTAAAATTTAATTATATTTTCAATATTTTAAATTTCTATTTAAAATCCTTACATGAAAAGGTATTATTACCAATGCATCATAAACTGTAATACTACTGTAAAAGAAAAATAATAAAATTGTTAGAAAATACTATATAGATTTTATAAAAAAGTACTATCCAACATGTTTATTTTCTAATACAATAAAGGCTGTTTATAACGGTGTTCTGCTGTAAACGGAGAAAAATCCCATGCATTTATACCTTTAAAGACGAAAAAACCTATTTAAAACTGAATTTCCTGTACGTTTTCGTTTAAGCAGGTTTTATTTCATCAGGCTTATGGTGGGGGACCCGCATTGCAACTACTACCGGGGCCCTCGGTCTTTCTGTACGGCCCTGAGAACAACTTATTGAGTACGGAGATTATTTTCTTCTTTTAATGTTTTTGTGGTCAGAAATTTCGAAAAGCATTCATTGCCGCTTCTCTGGAAATTCACAGGCAACAATTGCTTATATTAGTAACAGATTCTACATACCAAATTGATGACTAAATTGAAAAAAAAAACCATTACATCGAGTAGTCATTTATTGTTATAACCATGCGATTTCATATTAACAAAATATAATTATGTATCTATAATATATTATAGATATATAAATATATATATTGTAAATTGAGCCTATAGCTTCCAGCCTTCAGATTTTTTATTTTTTTTCAATTCGATAAACATATATGAAGCCAGAAAAATAATTTCCATCTTCATTTGCATACTTCCGGAGCAACGCATTCGTATTAGCGCTTTCTATTGGAGATTTTTAGGGTTTCGTTCATCTCACGAAACCCTATTACTTCGAATTATTTCTAGTATTATTATTTGACTTCGTTGTCTGTCCGTCACAGAGCCGGTTCTCAGAAACTATTTAACTTACAGGCATAAAATTTTGTGTACTTATAGCTGAATACCAGCTATGAAGCTCAAAATCATAAAATTTAAAAAAAATCGTATTATTTTAATTTATAGAGATAAAAAGCCAAAAATCTAACAGCCTTTTCCTATTAAATTTAAACATTTTTCGTCATAGCAGTTACCAACTTTTAAAAATCCACAATAAAATTCTTTCTACAATAATTAATTTTCTATTGAAAGATTTTCACGTGAAAAATGAAAATGAAATGAAAGTTTCACCAATTGAAAAAAAAAAAGATTAATATGACGTCATACTAGTAATAAAACGGAAATTTTCAAATATTTCTCAATGATACAAGGAGTATGAGTATCTGTAAATACAGAAAGCAGCTTAATCGGACGTCATTAGAGAATTAAAAAGAAAATTAATCTGACGTCATAACGGATTTTTCAAATGTTTGAGAATAATACAAAGAGAGTATCAATATGAGTAATAGAGAATAGTAAATATATCAGTTTGAGGTACGTATTGAATCATGATAAAAACCCGATTATGGAAATATTGGCATATTTTAACATTTTGAAGGTCTCTATACAACATGTTTAATTTTGATTTTTTTTTTTTTTATCGCATTTAGTCCGCATGACAGATATTATTATGACAAAGTATAATAGCGGGCTTGTTCAGATATTCGAAAAAAACGAGAAAAATAGACCGGTAAATTTTTACTTTATAAAAAAAAAATGACCTTTTTTTTTTTTTTTTTTTTTTGAAAATGAAATTTATTTGGATTTATTAAAGAAAGGATAAAGTGTTTAGAAAGGAATATTAAACGAAACCCTTGGTGCGATCTTCGATCAGACTTACCCACTTGTTAATTACGTTCTATTGTTAAAAAATCTCGCATTCTGACAATGTTTGCAGTGCAAACAACTGCAGTTAATCGTCACTCAGTGTAATTTATTTCTACAGTGAAATAAATTAACGAAGCTAGTTTCATGAGATAAATATTCAGAACACATTGGTGTATCATCAATTCATTTGACATTGTATCATTTGTTGTCCTTTTCTATGAATTTTTGATATACAAATAGATCTTTCGATCATTTTTAATAAACTCAACAACAACAACAACAAAAATAATAATAATAACAGGAAATTAGAAAATTTATGATGAATATTTTCATAAATTCAGGTAAAACCTTGTTGAGAAAATAACAAATCTGAATAACTTCAATGTGATTTCTGGTAAGTAACTGCATTTCAATTTAAAACAGGATTTACGATTGCAGTTAATCGTCACTCAGTGTAATTTATTTCTACAGTGAAATAAATTAACGAAGCTAGTTTCATGAGATAAATATTCAGAACACATCGGTGTATCATCAATTCAGTTTTAAAGAAAAGCATATCTTATCCGCAAACGTAAGCTTAGCCAGAATTTTATTTAAGCCTTTCCGGTAAGATTTAACAGTGATAAATTGTGCATGAAAGAGGGATTTTTTTTTATTAAAGAAAACAACATGTTTAACTTTATGATTCATACAGTTTATCCATTACAAATATGTTATTGAATTAAACGGAATTTTAATTAAATTTACGCTAAATCGGGAATTTTACAAATTTTATGGTAGAAAACTATTTTAAATAACTTTAGCTGCATAAACGCGGCAACAACGCATTTTACCGTTCGGATCGAAAAACTCGTGCCGAGCTATCCTCGTCATTACATTCAGAGAAAAAATTCTCAGAGTTAAAAAAATAACTTAATATCGAAAAGCTTTTAATATCGCAAAAAGTTCAATTTTGTAAAACTCCAAATGAATTTGCGTAGATGATTTTTTTTTTCTATTACAGTCAAACCTGTCTATCTCGAAACCTGCCTATCTCGAAAACCTGTCTATGTCGAAATTTTCAAATTTCCCTTCATTTTCATTCAAAAATCAACATATTTTCCAAACTTATCTCAAATTATTTTTTCTCCAAACCTGCCTATCTCGGATATCTTTTCGGAACCACTTTTCAATTCAAGATCCGATCTTTTTTATGAGTAACAAACAATCCCACCGTAGCAACAATAAACGCCTGTAACTCGCTAGACGTTTTTGAAAAAAAAAAAAGATGGAGATTTTGACTTTTTTGAAGGAAAATCCTTCTGTGATGAAAAGTATGGTCCCTGTTAAATTTGTAAAAAATAAAGATTTCATCGAAAAGAGCTTTCAAAACAGCATTAAAACTATGAAAAAGAACAGTGCTCTTTTCCTGATGTGGACAAAGACATGACATTGTCTTCCGAAATCTTTTTGTTGTAGAAAACCTGTCTGTGCCAACAAGTGTTATCGAAGATTGGCTTAAAACTCTTCCATCTTTGTTGCAAGGATATAATCAAGCTGATAGTCTTAATGCTCATGAAACCGGTTTTTTTCCCAATGTTTGCCGAACAAAACAGCAATTTTTAAAGGCAATGAATGCAAAGGAGGCAAGCAGAGTAAAGTGAGAGTAACTGTATTTCTAGCTGCAAATCAAAATGGCAGTGAAAAACCTCCGCCAGTAGTGATTGGCCGTTCAGCAAAACCAAGATGTTTTGCAAAAGTAAAATTATTTCCGATTCTCTATAAATCAAACAGAAAAACCTTGGATGACCAGCGAAATTTTTGGCAAGTGATTAAAGAAAGTCGATAAATCGATGTCATTGAAAAACAGAAAAATACTGCTCTTCATCGATAATTGTAGCTCTCATAAGAATCTTACTTCAACAAAGAACGTTTCGGTAAAATTTCTACCCCGAATACAACTTTAAAACTTCAACCGTTCTATCAAGGGATTATTCGGAGTTTTAAAGTTGAATATAGAAAAGAACTCGTTCGAAAACTCATCAATGCAATTGAAGATGGTGAAAAACTTCCAAGCATAACTGTTTTGGATGCTATGAGGATGATAGAATATGTTTAGAGATGTGTCACGGAAAAAACTATAAAGAATTGTTATAATCCTTTCAGGGGCAAGCACTTGTGCTTCTGTAACGTTGAATTCCCACCGGAATTTAGGAAAGAATTTAGTTCAAAATAAGAATAAGCAATTTTTCAACTTTTTCTCGTCAAAGTTAAAAAAAGTAAAATTTAATTAAAAGTTTCTGGTTTAAATAGGATTAAAATAAAGTGGTATATAATATATACCACCGCCCCTCAAAGGGTTAAAAAGGCTGGATTTGAGCAACCATGCACTGTCGGAGAACAACAGCTAGAAGAAACAGAAGAACAACTGGCCGAGGAAATTGATGAAAACTCCCAAGGAATGGATGATTATCAGTGATAAACTAAATATTGATAGTTCATTTAAAGATTTTGTAAACGTAGATGAATCACTGGTAACTAGTGGAACATTGTTAACTGATTCCGAAATTTTAGAAAACGTTCGAGGGATTTATGATGATGAAGAGAAAAATGATAATGAAGACAACATCAATATAGAAAGAGTTGTTACACCAAAAGAAGCAGATAAAGCCGTTGAAACACAGAGAATTTTTCTTGAATCCCAGGACAATATTGATCAGGATAACTTCTCTGCTGTTGTAAAGCAGCAAAAAATGGTCAAAACTAAAAAATTTTTGCACCGAAAACTCCTAACGGATTATTTTTCGTTAGGTATGTAAATAAAACTTACTATTTTAAACCTTCAGTCTTTTGTATTTAGTGTAAAGAAATTTTTTTAGTATGTTTATAGAAAACCTGTATATCTCGAAACCTGTTTATCTCTAATTTTTTTTTTTTTTTTTTTTTTGCTCCCGAGAGATTCAAGATAGACAGGTTTGACTGTAGTAAATTTTCAGATCAGTGGTCTCAACGTCAATTTTGCAGGACATTATAATTTTCATATCACTTTACACAATATCTAACACACTGAAATCCGATATTTAATAATGTTAGATTAGGTATAGCTTTATTTATAAGCATATAAGATTTCCCAAAAATTCAGAAAATCTAAATTTTAAGAACGGTTATATTAAACACGATTTCATGCATTTATACTTTTCAACTGCTTATTATTCCAATTATTTGGAATAAAAATGTTATACTCTTCAGGAATATCGATTTAAACTTTTTTTTCAAAATATTTCGTAAGCGGAAAAGTCATAATAAATGCATTATTTTAATAAATTTTCTTTTTCGACATATTAGAAAATACAGTTGCTAGGTAACTGGTAAAGTAAAATCATAAAAAATAATTACGATAACAAAAATATAAAATTTAAAATGCTTTATATTTTTTAAATACATACACAAAATTCCGTTAAAAAAATACATAGATAATTTAGAATATGTGACATATGTATTGACAAAATTTCAAACTAATCGGAGTAATTTAAGGTCTCATTAGGGAATTTTAGAATTCATAGTTTAACATGTAAATCAATTCTCCAAATGCGACATTTCCTTTTCAATGAATGGTACAATGACAATTTGGAAATCGTCTGAATTCCCATAGAAAAGCATATGATGCAAAATAAAATGTTCTATATTTTTCGAATGAACGAACCAAATTTAAACAAAAACCATGCAGCTGACTCCGGAGGATACCTCACCAACCTACCTAATTACAAATTAGTCGGATGCTTTTGCGGCAGTTATTGCAAGACACACACAAAAACAGACACTAAAAGCTTTTCAGGTTTCCACAGCAAGCCTTCACTTGACGTTTTGGCAATAATAGTTACTAGCTGACACCCGCCCAGCGTTGCCCGGGCCCGATAATAAATTTTAAAAGAAACATCAAGTTTTTATTATTTTACATATTTAATCAGATTTTGTATGAAATTATATTTTAAAATGAAAAATTTGAGAAATAATATTGATATTTAGTGATAAAAACGCTCTTTTTTTTTACGTAGAGTCGTTTCATAGTTTTAAAATAAAGTTATTTTTGTCTGACTTTTTGAAATCTTTATTGGTGATAAATAAAACGGTTTTACAGCCCGTGTAAAAATTTCGTGAAAAAATATTATCTAGTTGTAAAAGAAATGTTTTCGCGTCGGCTCCTTTAACATAGCAATAAAAAAATAGTTCTCATTTTCCGAACTCTCTGACATTTCAGTCGGTTATAAATTAACTGTATCCAAGCTCTCTTTAAAATTTTGTATGAAATTATATTTTAAAATGAAAAAATATTGATATTTAGTGATAAAAGTGCTCATTTTCTTGTTTACATAGGGTCGTTTTATAGTTTTAAAAGAAAAAGTTATTTTTGTCCGAACTCTTTGAAATTTTTATTGATGATAAATAAAACGGTTTTACAGACCGTGTAAAAATTTCGTGAAAAAATATTGTTATCTAGATTTAAAAGAAATATTTTCTTCTCGCTTTTTTGTTTGTTTTCGCGTCGGCTCCTTTAACATAGCAATAAAAGAATTGTTCTCATCTTCCGAACTCTCTGACATTTCATTCCGTTATAAATATATAACTGTATCCAAGCTCTCTTTAAAATTTTGCGAAAAAAATATGCATATTTAGTAGTGGAAACATGAGATCTTAAAAAAAAGCTTTAGCTTTCAATCTCAGAGCAAAAATGTATTAGAAGGTCTATGCTTTCAATGCAATGGTGACTCCATCCGTTTTCAATCTCCCTAGTCTAAACAGGTGAGGGCTAATCCATCAGGTTTCCCCTTTCTGAGGGAAGAAACCTTCAAAAAACGTTGGCACATGCGCAAAGAGACGATATTCGTGTGGAAAATTTGACAGAATGCGCTTTTCGTTTTAAATATATAGATTATTGGGTTGTTCGAAAAGTTCCTTCCGTTTTGGAAAACCAATTCGTACCGGAAAATTCTGCCCGTCAATTATTACATTAGATATTGAATTAATGTCTAATAATTAAATGATATAATTTTCTGGTACAAACCAACTTTCCCAAATCGAAAGAATTTTCCAAACAATCCAATATATATTGTTGTGAGCTCGGGGTTCGAAAGGACTGATGCCAATATATAAGAACAATAAAAAGGCTTTATTCACTATAAACAGTGCAATACGATCACAAATATCTTCTGAAAATTACAAGATATTCAGTAATCTTCAAATACAATAAAAGCACAGCAAAATTTCACACAGAAACAATGCGTTCAATACGACGTATCAACGACAAAATCGATCCGAGAAACACAGTTCTCAATGCAAAGCCTCTCGTATGAATTCAATCGCAGTTGACAGACAACTAACTAACTGAACTGATGGAGGTCCTTATATAGGTTTCAGAGATCTTTCCAGATTATTCCAGAGCCTTCAGATGCTAGAAATTACCAGAAAGTGCTTTAACTTTCGATAGAGAACCCAAGCAAGAAAGGATCCCAATGTATAGGTATAAGGGGGGTGTGGTTGCACAAAAAGTCGCCAAATCCGTCGCCAACTTGGCGACATTTGGCGATATATCGCCAAATTTGGCGACAAAAATAAGTCGCCAAAACCATCGCCAACTTGGCGATAAACCCATTCCTTGGCGATTTTCCAATAGAGCTTCATTATAAAACCGATGCTGTAAGGTTGTTTTTCTTGCAAACCACCTGAGGCCTTTAGCATTGAGTTACATGATGCTCAATAGGAAATACATTAATAATACTGCAATTTTCACAATAATAAAATGAAATAAATTTAAACAAATGGAATATTTACAGATATATACAAAATTCATAACATTGCCCCCCTCTCAAGGACTGCACGTCCCGGGCAGTTCAACCTTTGATCGGAAAGCAAACCCGTTGCCAACAAATGCTATACTATTCAAAACACTTAAAGCAAACATGCAAAATAACCATTAAACACATTCATAATGCTGAATTATACAAAATATACACTTATTTAAAAAAAAAAAAAAAAAAAAAAAAAAATTAAATTAAATTAAAGCATAGACATTATTACATACAAGTATTTAAATAATAATAACATTAATAATGATAATGCTAAGCAAAAGAAATTTTTACATTAACTTATATACAAGACCATGGTCATACTAATTTACATTATTTACATTACACTATTTACAATCAAGAACTAAGTACTATGGTTTTGACTGTCATTTGAACATTTTCTTCTATTTCTTGAAACCTTCCTTCAAATTTATTTTCCACGGAGTCAATTCTTTCATTTAAAGATGTTATTTTATCCTCTATCAGATCTTTCAACTCACCAAGGTTGGTTGACATATCTTTTTTTATTTCTTCCGACATTTCCTTCATTTCAGCCTGATTCGCAGTCATTTTCTCATCCATCGCTGACATTTCCTCCTTCATTTCAGCCTGGTTCGCAGTCATTTTCTTATCTATCGCTGACATTTCCTTCTTCATTTCTTCCGACATTTCCTTCATTTCAGCCTGGTTCGCAGTCATTTTCTCATCCATCGCTGACATTTCCTTCTTCACCGCTTCCTTCAACTCGCCAAGGTTGGTTGACATATCCTTCTTCATTTCTTCTTTCAACACGCCAAGGTTGGTTGACATCTCAGCCTGATTCGCAGCCAATTTCTCCAATAATTGTTTCAGTTCACCCTCCATTGCACTGGTGATCGGCATTCAACCCCACTCCTGACACCAAATGTTGTGAGCTCGGGGTTCGAAAGGACTGATGCCAATATATAAGAACAATAAAAAGGCTTTATTCACTATAAACAGTGCAATACGATCACAAATATCTTCTGAAAATTACAAGATATTCAGTAATCTTCAAATACAATAAAAGCGCAGCAAAATTTCACACAGAAACAATGCGTTCAATACGACGTATCAACGACAAAATCGATCCGAGAAACACAGTTCTCAATGCAAAGCCTCTCGTATGAATTCAATCGCAGTTGACAGACAACTAACTAACTGAACTGATGGAGGTCCTTATATAGGTTTCAGAGATCTTTCCAGATTATTCCAGAGCCTTCAGATGCTAGAAATTACCAGAAAGTGCTTTAACTTTCGATAGAGAACCCAAGCAAGAAAGGATCCCAATGTATAGGTATAAGGGGGGTGTGGTTGCACAAAAAGTCGCCAAATCCGTCGCCAACTTGGCGACATTTGGCGATATATCGCCAAATTTGGCGACAAAAATAAGTCGCCAAAAACATCGCCAACTTGGCGATAAACCCATTCCTTGGCGATTTTCCAATAGAGCTTCATTATAAAACCGATGCTGTAAGGTTGTTTTTCTTGCAAACCACCTGAGGCCTTTAGCATTGAGTTACATGATGCTCAATAGGAAATACATTAATAATACTGCAATTTTCACAATAATAAAATGAAATAAATTTAAACAAATGGAATATTTACAGATATATACAAAATTCATAACAATATATATATATTTTATTATGCTTAGTTATCAATGTATAAACAAACTCAACCGGCAATGACAAAAAAAATAATTTCCAAATTATTTAATCAATTAAAAATCATTAAGCCCTTCACCTCCAGATGAAATAACTCTACGTAGCATGTATCCACTAGCTGATACACTGGGAGCGAAGGGATAAAGAACAGTCTTCTTCACACAGTTAAAAAATTTTATGAATGTAGAATCGGTTACGATTAAACCACATTAATTATTTTAAATGTACTGCAAATTTCACTATTAAGGGCATTGTTACAAGCTTCATCAAATCAGGAAAAGTCAATGTATTACAACATTATTTTACTTACCTGTAGCTCTCTGCATTTGTGAGTTATTTCAGGATAAATTAAGATTTATATATATTTTATCGGAATGCACCTCATATGCATATTTTTTAATGTTATGTAAATTGTTCACAGAAACAAAAACAGGATTAGCAATGTTTCCCAATGGACTGGGGGGGGGGGGGGGGGTAGCACTTGCTCTACCTTAAAAAACTCTGTCTGTAAATCTGAAGTTTTCAAAACCATTAGCTCAACCTGCAAACAAGTTTTAATAGACGACTATTATAAAATAATTGTGTCTTAAAAATATTAATGTTTTAACAATACAATTTAAATATTGCCTTAACAATGTTAAGACACTGCTAAAATAGACTTTCTAAAACAAAATATGTCCATCAAAGACAGCAAGAGTATTTTCTGTAAGATTCAATAAAAAAAATCATTAATGAAAAACTTTCTCAAATCTAGAAATTTGTATGCCTTCAGAAGTTACTATTTTCCTACTATTATATTTATACCTTATCTAACATAATTCTAATTTATTTTTAGGAATGTGAAAGTACTCCTAACGTTCCACAACAAAGTATCAAAACTGCTCCAGTCCAACAACATCATCAGTTAAGGGTATCGAGTAAGTATACCTTCCAAATTGCCAGTTGTATAATATATAGGGGAACTTCGGGTATTATGGAATAGTCAGGTAATATGGAATACCAAGGTTTCCGTTTGGTAAAGTGTTGCCACCAAGCGGCAATATCAGGAACAACTTAAGAACGTTTCCAGAATGCCCCCTGAATGCACAGTTCGGCGGTCGGCATCAGAGCACGTTGTGTGAATAAATATTTATTTTTCGTGTTTGGAAAGTTTCAGGACATAATTTTTCAGTATTTTTTATTCATTATTAGAAGTAATATTTTTCTATTGAAATTAAGCGTAATGTACACTGAAATACTAACAATTTATGATGTAATACTATTTTTTTAACTCACGATTCACACCAATAGAATAATTTTTTCCCAAACCGGCGGTGTCGGGTTATATGAAATACCAATATCTCTTAATAATCCATGTTGCAAAGACAGATCCTTATTTTTGTGATGTGTAAATCTGAAGTATGAACTGAAGTATATTGGCTGACAACCTAGCTACTATAATTTGATCATGCTCTCTTGAATCAAGAATTAAATCTGTTTTTTGCCAAATTTTATTAGTTTTTTTTATTTGTAACCCTTTATTCCATATTTCCCGACTATCTCACAATACCCTCAAAATAAGTTTGACAATGTGGATTTTTATTGAGAAAACTTTTAACCTGCATTGTCAATATGATTTATTACTTGAAATGTTGTATTTAATAAAATTAATACAATTTCGCTCTAAATTTTCCATAAAAATATATATACAGTAGAAGATCTTTATAACGCAAACCTAAAAACACGAGGTTGTGCGTTATATAGAATTTTGCATTATATAGAATTTTGCATTATATAGATCACATTTCACACATCATTAAATTTAGCTTGTAAAACAGGGCCAAATATGCATGAAACATACCAAAATACATTAAAGTATCTTTATATTGCATTCTTTATTACCAGAAGTTGTGCAGCTTATAATTTTCTGCATAATATAGATCATTACGCACATTGTTAAATTTACTTTATAAACGTTGTCCAAACATACCTGTATCAAATCATAGCAATTTTTTCAGTAATTAGCTCTGAAATAAGGAGATAAAGTTGAACTAATGTATCAAATTTAGTGCTCTAGAGAAAAGCAACTATTTATAATGTGGGAATTCAGGTGTTTCTTAACTGAAAATTCATTGTTTACATCTGAGACGTTGCGCGTTATATGGAGAATTGCGATATACAGAATTGCATTATAAAGATATCTTGTAAATTAAAATGCATTATAAAGATATCTTCTACTGTATATATATTTATGCCAAAGAATCGAAAGATCTTATGCAATTTAAATGCAACACATCGGGTTGTCATACAGCTAGTAAAATAAATACATTTTGAATAATTTTTTGCAAAAGTTGATAAAATTGCTACGAGTAATTTTTTAATCCTATAAAACATTTGTAACTGAACTTTGGCATATTTCAACATTTAAAAAATATAATTCTTAGATTTAAAAATTGCCTGCTGCAGCAGGTTTAGCATGAATTTCTCTGTAAAACTATCAGTTTTCATGCTTGCTTTTACATGTAATAGTTTGGCACGATAAGCTGAGAACGTGAAAAGCACACCAGACCCTGATTATCACAGGGACATATGGGGCATGTGCCCCGGGACATTTTCAGGGGGCCCCAAAATGTATTTTGTCTACTCTCTGTAGACACAAATTCATGCAAATTTTCATTTATAGTTCATAGAAAAAAAATTTCCATTCATTTAAACTAAACTATATTTCTATGTTCTTCACTTACGACAATAGAATGTAATGCAATCTTCGAAATTCCGATTTATTCAATCCCTTAGGTTTATAGTTTTACTCACTCTAAATCACATATAGTGCAGACAATTTTACCATCCCATAATTTTTTTATGATTTTTTACATGTGTCTATATTATTTTTTTCATAAAGTTATGGTTTAAATTTTAAACTGCATATAAAGCTGTTTGTCATGTTCATAATGCAATTTTTTTGAGAAAGAGGCCCCAACATGGCCTGAGCACTCCAGGTCCCACATAAATCAGACCCTGAAGCACACGATTGATTCATAACCGGCAGCATTATTATTTTTTTTATAAGAATAAGAGAGATTTTTAGGTGCAATATCATAATGCGTTAATCTAGTCCTTCCCACCTGTCCCACTTTGTGGACCACCTATTGCTCTCTGGAAGAGTGATGTAATTGGGTAATTTTAAATGTACTATGTACACACAGATTCCATGTCCTGAAAACGAAGAATTATAAAGTACTCAGCACTTTTACTCAATGGCGCTACTACTTTTAATATATCGTATTTGCTGATTAAAAATTTTTAAATAATCTTTAGAATTTTATTTATTAAGCAAAATAAAAAATTCACTACTCTGTTTTTTTTTTTTTTTTTACTGTCCCAGATGACGTTTTTTTGAAATATATTATTTATTTAGTACAATAAGTCTATAAAATTCTCATTCGTAAGCCTTCTATAATAATAGCAGATAGTACTATAAATAAAATATTACATAAATTTTAATTCTTCAAGTTCAGGTTTTGTTATATTTTTTTACTAAAATGTGGGTGCCCCTGGTTTGTGTAACTTCTGTTAACAGATATAATTTTTTTCTGTTCTTGTCAAAAAGTGTATGACAAGAAAGAATGAAGTTTATAAACGATGAAGTTGTGACAATAGTCATTTTGGAATAATTGTTATTAATATCAGGTACAGTGGACATTTTTCTCAGGAGAATGGTTTTTTTCCTTTCTGTAACTTCTGTTACCGATTATTCAACACTTTTATGTTGTGATTTTAGAATATCTTTATTCTTAAAAAGAAAAACAAGTTGGAAATTGTGCGTCAAATGTGACAAATGAAGTGCATTCGTACTATAGCTAGTTATATAAATATTCAGATCTTGATGATTTTTAATTCTGTGAAATGAATTATATCGTCTGCAGATTATAATAAAATATCTCTGTAATAAAATTCTGTAATAAAATAAGTATCTCGGTTGCTTGGCGATTAAACCTCGGAAGCTCCTATAACAAGAAAGCACTGATTTTTTTTTTTTTAAATTCAAATTTCTACGTAGCACGTATCCACTAGTTGATATACTGGGGGCGAGGGGATAAAGAACAGTCTTCTTCTCACAGTTAAAAAATTTTATGAATGTAGAATCGGTTAATATTAATAAATGTTTTTATTAATATTTTCTAAAGTTTTGATTCGATTTTCATAAAATTTGAAATGTCCCGACAAAATTCTGCAAAGATAATATATCTTAAATTTCAAACCATTCGGTTGGGTAGTTTTTGCGTTGTTATATGTGGATGGACGGACAGACCAGACGACGACAATAGGTGCTACGTATTTATATAATTATGAACGCACCTAAAAAAAGCAACTAACGCTGCTGCCGTAAGTGAATTTATTGTGACCTTTTCACTTTCTCAGCTTATCCTGTAAAAATTATTGCATATAAAAGCAAAAATTGGTAGTTTTACTGAAAAATGAAAGATAAACACGTTGAAGCAGACATTTTTTAAATTGAAGAATTATTTTAACTGAAATTGGTCAAGATAATTTAGTTACATAAGATTTGCAGGATAAAAAAAATATGCATGGCAATTTAACGATCTATGCAGCTCCTTGACTAGATTGTTGTGTGCATTGTCCAATCATTTTTTTTTTTTTATTTGTCTAATTTATTGGGTTTTTTTTTTAAATTTTTTATTCAAAATTTCATTGTATGAATAGAGATTTAATTCATAGCGTGAAATAGACGTTTTTATCTACTGTTGTCAAATTTTAAAAAACCCAAATAGACAAATATTTCCAAACATTTTTCCATTGAAAAATATATTTTACATGGGAATATTAAAAAGAAAGCTTTGAAATAATTAAATTATTAAGTGCGAAAAGCATTTAATGGTGAAAATTAAGTAATATTTAAAACGATGTATTTAAAAGGTCGTAGTTAAAACAATTTTCTCATAGCGTCTAAAAGAAACGTTTCTTCTAAACATTTTAAAAGCTTCGGAGGCAGTAACACGTTTTATTTAACCCTTTTACACAAGCTGATTTTCAAATGTGTAATTGATTTTTTTTAATCAATCACAAAAAACTCTATTAAACGTGGTGGTAAAGAGTATTGTTTAGTTGTTTGTTGTTATAAATATGATAAATGCAATGTTTTCTACAGTAACAGAGGTTACAAATTTTTACACCTACGTATCTTTCAATAAGTTTACTAAATTAAATAAATAATATTAAGCTCTATTTTAAGTTATTTGCTTTGCTTTAAAACTGATACAGCTACAAATTCAAATATATGGCCAAAATGTAAAGAAAAGAAAAATCATTCACTAAAAGTGAAAATCTGCAAAATATTAATATGACCCAATTAATAGTTGATACCTAAAACATGAATTAAACACTTTATATTTTTTTAAGAGTTAAGGTCATATAAGCTTTAAAAATTGTGTAGTACTTATTAATAAAATTTATTAGTAAATGTTAAATACTAAAAAAGCTTATGAATTACTTGTAGGTGTTGAATATAAACCACCAAGTCAACAAATTCAAGTTCCAGTAGTCCAACAACTTCAGCCTCAATTCCAAGTGCCACGACCAGTCCAACAAGTTCAAATTCAACCTCAGCCTCAATTCCAAGTGCCAAGACCAGTCCAACAAGTTCAAATTCAACCTCAGCCTCAATTCCAAGTGCCAAGACCAATCCAACAAGTTCAAATTCAACCTCAGCCTCAATTCCAAGTGCCAAGACCAGTCCAACAAGTTCAAATTCAACCTCAGCCTCAATTCCAAGTGCCAAGACCAGTTCAACAAGTTCAAATTCAACCTCAGCAGCAATTCCAAGTACAAAGACCCATCCAACAAACTCAAACAACTTTCATGCAGCCACTTCAACAAGCACAAGTACCATTTCAGCAATTTCAAGCACCAGCATCTTTCCAAATTTCCAATGTTGCTTCACAGCAACAATTTGGATCAAGAGTTCAAAAACCATTTCAGCCTCAGCAAATCCAAATAATGCAGCAACGGCCAGTTCAACAACAAATTTCAGTAGCAGCACCTAATCCAATTCAGCCAGTTCCAGTCAGATCATTTGTGGCAAATCAACAAACTCATACGAAACCTGCACAGTTAAATCAACAGCATACTGCAGCTTTCAAACCACAGTATCCATCACCTGCTTCTAAACCTCAATATGCAACTTCCATGAACCCATCTGTTCAGCGTCAGCCATACTCTCAACAATTTTTCACAATATATCCACAAGCTCCTCTTCCAAATCAACAACAAAATGTCAATAGAGCTACTCTGTCTCAAAAAACTGTACCTAATCAATCATTTATGACTCAACAGCTAGTTGCTGCAAATACACAAGACAGTTCAGCTATTTTGAATGGACCTTATTCTTATTCTTTTCAAATTCATCATCCATTGCAACTAACATCCTAAGCAATTCTCTAAGCTAATCAATGATGATAAAAACACTCCATGAGAAAATGTCATCAGAAACTAGTAAATGTTTCTTGGTTAACAGTAATCTACAATTACAATCTTTTCAGTAATTATGGAATGATAATTACAAATAAAAGTTGGCTGTTTTTAAAAATACAAATCTTCTTTTTCTTACAAATATGAACACAAAGATTTAGATATGTTTCATTTCAACAACACAGTCACATCTAATAAATAGTTATTATTCACAGATTAAAAATAAAAAAATTTAATTACTTAACAATGCATTTAATTTAAATTACACAATTTACAATGAAAATCAGAGGATACGCATTAATGACAGACTAAATTATGGTTCTAACTTGTAAGTACATAAGGCAGTGCAGCTACTTTGAATGCACTTTATGCTTTTTAAATCCATCATCCATTGCAATTAACATCCTGGACAATATTATAAGACAATCAATTATGATGAAAACATTCCATTTGAAATCAATGAATACTAAACCAGCTATCAAAAAACTAATTAAAGCTCCTTGGAAAACAAAAACCTGTAATCACAGCCTCTTCAGTAGTTATAGAATGGTAATTTACATACCAAAGTTGACTATTTTTAAAAGATACAAATATTTTTATTAACACTTTCCAACATAGTTGAAAAGTGCTTATGAATTCAGTTCGATTCCATGTCTGAGCTCTAACTCATGTAAATATAATTGGATTGCCATGTAATTGATATGTTACAGATATTTACTAAGGCATGTTTGGTATTGAAAATAAAGCATGTAGATTCAAACTTCGTTTACAGGGACACTAAAAAAATTTTGCTACATTCTGGTGTATGGGGGAAAAATTACTTGCAATGTATTGTAATGATGTTACACTACATCAAACTAAACATATTGAAACTAATATACAGCACAGAGGCACACTACAAGATACTTACTGTAGAATAATGTATGCATAGCATTTATTGTTCATTTACAGGGACACACAAAATAGTTTGGTTACAGTACACTGTCTACGAACAATAATTGCTGGAAGTGTGTTTTCTACTGTAGTATACATTTTTAAATATAACTAATTTTTTGCATATTACTTGGTGTGTATAAATTATATAGATCATATACAGAGCTGTACAAAAGATTTCGAGTACATTTCTGTTTATTGGCAGAAATTGATGTAAGGAAATTTTTCAACTGTGTTATATGTTTCCTAACTCAACTAAATTTTAGCATACTATGTAGTATATATACAAATCGATAGTTCATATACAGGTATTCACTAAAGAATTTGAATTATTTTTCAACTATAAATGGTAATTGCTGAAATTGAGTTTCTAAATATTTTATGTGTTTACCAAATTATTTACTTAGATATCATCTTTCACCTTATTAAACAATGAAATTTTGTTACCTTTGTTACAGTATTCTGAATGGTTAGAAAATGTTTTATAATTTATGCTTGACACGTGATTTTTCTTTTTCCCTTACTGAGACTACATTGAATAAATATGAAGATCGTGATATGTTTCATTCCAAAAAAAAAATATATATATATATGATAAAAAGTTATTGCATTCAGATTCAAAATAAAAATTTAATTAAGAGTGAATTTAATATAAACAATACAATTTACAATGAAAATAAAAACCATAATTCAATACCAGGATTTGTACACTCCTACATTTTCTGAAGGAGGTATACACCAGTTATTTAAAAAAAATAACCATCTTCTTAATTGATCTTAAATAGTTTTACCAGAGATCCCTTTTTTAAAATGCTGGTGTGCAGGACCATTTGTACTATTAGATAAGACTTGAAGCCTGGAATGGTACAAATTTAGGGGTAGAAAAAGATAATTTTAAATCAATTATCGATACAAATTGAATAAGAGGAAGGAAATTAAAAGTATTTAATATTTAGAGATCTTATTAAGGCTTTGCTAATGTTTGATGTGTTTTATCGCATGCAGTGGGCGAGAACAGACTGGACACAAGGCTATAACTTAGGGGTGAAAAATACACACTTTATTGAGTTATTAGTTTCTTTAGAAAATATCTCTGATACTAAAAAACAATCTCACCCAGGGTGCACAAAGCTAAAAATATATATATATTTTTTTTTAAATGAGTACAAATTGTGACTGCTTTCTAAGATACAATCCCCCCCCCCCTTCCTCAACTGGATTTATATTAGGACCCCATGTAGTGTTAGTCAAGCCCTGATTTTATGAAGCATAATAAAATACTTTAAGAAAGTTAGAATTCATTCTTCACATACGAACTGGCAAGGTTCTTTTTATTTTTCCTATTTGTGAATAAATAAAATAAATAAAATTTCCTGTTTCCAAAAGAATTAGCCCAAGCCCAAGCCAAAAGAGTGATATAGAAATCAAACCTGAGCCTGTGTCCTCACCCGTCATAGTTGATGTACTGATGAAGTAAGCTGAAGTTGTAATTGATAAATACTAAACAGTCATCAGAAATTTGTAAATGTTGCTTCTAGAAAAACAGTAATCTACAATTCATGAATAATAGTAGATTACTGTTCTCCTCAGATCTCCTCTGTAATTATGGAATGATAATTGCACATACAAAAGTTGACTGTTTAAATGAATATATTTTTTTTTCCTTATTGACTGCATAGAATAAACATAAACATTCTGATAAGTTCTTTTCCAACAGCAGAATTGTATGTAGCAAATAATTATTGCTTTCAAGTTAGAAGTAAAAAAAATTAATTGCCAAAAAGTGTATTAATATCAATTAAAGGGTTACATACGTTATCAACTTAAAAAATATATATATATTATTATTATTATTTTAAAATAGAAATTAAATTTTTATAGTGTATAGAATTATGGGCAAAAAATATTTAAAGTGATATCTCAATTATTAAGAAAGATATGAGCAAAAATGTGAGTGTGCGCACGATCAATAAAACCAACCTCGCTGAAAATATTCTACTAAAGATTCTATTCCTTTTTAAATGAGTAGATTAAGGCACTAGATTAAGTATAAAGTATTATGAGTAGATTAAGTATAAACTATGACTTTATGTTAAGCATTATTTTCAGCAGAACAGTTTTCATTATTTTTTCTTCAAAATGTAAATTTTTCGTATAAACAAAGACAAGGACAAGAAAGTAAATATACAACTTAATAAGTTAGAAAAAAGAAAGAAATTTAAAGCACAAAATAGGAAGAGAGGGAAATAGTAAGCGACTGAAACAATTTAAAAAGAAAAAAACTAAATTGAAAAAAAATGTCATGTATTAAAAGTTTAATTAAACTAAGGAAGTTTCTCCAAACTGTAGAAAGTGTACTTGAATCAGAGTTATTAACAACATTATCACAATATGCTGTTTATCTTAATTGTAAATTATCATTTTTTGATCATCATGCATCAAAATAAGAAGTTAAGAACCACTTTTTTTTACGTGATCACTCTATTTCCACTTGTTAGGAAAATAAATAAAAAAAATCCCTGATGGCTCGGCCTACAGGCACAGGTAGATTTCGAAGACGTAGACCGTGGGGCGTCTGTTTGTTGGGAATTGCGGAAGAAATGACCTTTTTGCCATGATGCCACAGTTGGGACCGCCCACTCCAAAATCTAACTTTTTTGCAGGCGGAGCCAGCAGGGATTGTTTTGTTTTTAATTTTTTTTTTTTTGCTATAAGGGTTGATCCTAAAAAACAAAAGCAAAATTTCATATATTCTGAGACTGTTAACCTTTTTACTTCAGGCAGATGCACTTTTGTATAAAAATAAAAACACCACAAATCAAGGGGAAAATAATTTATAGTCCAAAGATACAATGATTTTGTGCAGCAAAACTAATTGCATAGCAAATGCAATAAGTCATAAAATCAGATGATATCTACACTGCTATCCGTGCAAATGGCCTATTCCCTCGATGACGACCACGGCTTCGTTTGCTGGGCTTGCGAGGCTCATTTTCTGGTTTACCCATGTTTTCGGTCGGACTCGAGGAGGATGGGCGCATTTTAGTCGGCTTCGAGCGCATCACCATGTTTGAGGGAGAGGCATTGGGGATCAACAACACAATGTTACCTACAGCTTTCGTTCTTCCCTCTCGAAAGACCATTCTCATCCCCACCCGTAGGTACTCTGGATTTTTAATGAAACGAAAATGGACGAGAGCTTTGTCACCAGTTCGTAGGCAATCCATGGACATGCTGAGAATGGATGCAGTCTGACGTATGCTTCCACAATGAACTGCATGAAGAAAATAACAATAAAACAGTAAGTAAAAAATTAGAAATAAGATATTCATCTTTGATTATATAAATGAAATTTGACAAAAAAGAAGTGAGTGAGCATTGATTTTTAGGTGCGTTCGTAATTACATAAATATACATAGCACCTATAGTCGTCATCTGGTGCGTCTCTCTGTCCGTTCGTCCACATATAACAGCGCAAAAACTATCCAACCAAATGGTTTTAAATTTAATATATATCATCACTGCAGAATTTTGTCCAGTCATTTCAAATTTCATGAAAATCGAATCAAAAGTTTAAAAAGATATTAATAAAAGTTTTCTTTATTCTATTAAATCCTATCATACATAATCTATATAATAAAAGTGCAAGTTATGTGACTGAGGAAAACAAACACAGGCTCACCACTTCTTTTTTCATACGCCAAGTGACCATTTTTATTCAAAATTATGTTTTAGAATAAAATTGCATAAAAGTTACATTTTTAGAAAGATCGTTCAAAAAAAAATTGTTTGCTTGAGAGATGAGTTTCATTCAACAATGTATAGATTCTGAGATAACTTCAGTAGAAATTAGGTTAACAGCCGAATATTTCAATCCATTAAATTAAATAAACACAAGAGATTCATTGATTGTGAGTCATAGAAATATTAAGCCATGGAGATAATCATTCGCAAAGCAAGATCTGCATGGTAAATTTTGCAGCGCTGTCTGGTGTCTAAAAAAAATTTGCATCTGTAAACAGGGCATATGCAATAAGAAAAAAAAAGGCATGCTCATTTTGCTTATAACAGACAATATAATTCATTGACTTTTGTTTGAAATCTGTTTAAATATATTATACAAGATCA
The DNA here is from genome assembly GCA_963931845.1 of Maratus michaelseni. Taxonomy (NCBI): domain Eukaryota; kingdom Metazoa; phylum Arthropoda; class Arachnida; order Araneae; family Salticidae; genus Maratus; species Maratus michaelseni. The sequence goes on along the minus strand of OZ007598.1, from coordinate 108,081,904 downwards.
GAAACATAGGTATATTTCACAAAGTTTAATGCATTTCAATTACACTAATTTTATTTTATTTTTCTTACAAAGTGCTCATAACACCATTGTAGTTTTTTCTACATATCTTTGTTATAAAGCAAAATCATGTCCATGAGAATGTCATACTGGCATTGGCAACGATTTAAGCAATCTCTATTTCCCTTTTTCTGTAAATTTAATGCTTCTTAACATGACAATTTAAATTTTTACACCGTCAAAAAAGGATAAAAAATGCACTTTCAAATGCAATTTATTTGAAAACTGTATCACCATTTACTGATTTTTTATAGTTCTTAAAATAATATTCAAGGTTTTTTTTTTTTTTTTTATCTATTACTATTGCATGCAGCTCGATTAGAGAAAATTAACCCATTTGCACTTAAAATGATATAAAATAGTTCAACGTTTCTGGTTAATATTCCATAAAAAAATTAAAACTTCCAAAATAATTAAAGAAATAAAATAATATAATATGTATAAAACACAAATTTAACAGGTAAGTAATCAAACTATGTGCTTAAGCACTAAAATAATCAGAACCAAAAAGATTGCTGTAAGATTCAAAATCTTTGGTGATAGCTATTAATTATTGGCATGTGGCTATTATTTTTATCGCTAAACCATGCATTTCCAGTTAATATTCCATAACAAAATTAAAACTTCACAGAAAAATTTAAATAAAGCACAAGTTACTGTTCGCATATTTTTTAGACGAGTTGTTTTTGGTGTAAAAAAATCATCTGAAATAGAGAAATTATTTTTCACAGCTAATATGTTTTTGAAAGTATAAATTCTTGTCTGGCAACTAAAATTTTTGTTTACATGCCCAATGACACCTTTAAAGATCCGATGGATGGAAGGCTATATTTCTATACTTTCCAAAGACAATTATTTGTATTTGATTATTAAAACATACTGAGAAAGGCATGTTTTTTTATATCTTAAGCCACAGTACATAATATTGTTAATAAGACAGGGAAAAAACATGAATGTCGTGCTTCAAGTGGAAAAATTGTTCCAAATATGTAGCCAAGAACAAGGAATTCTTTGAATATTGCAAAGGTAAGATATTTTATGGTAAAAGAAAGAATGTCTTCAGAAGACCCTTCACATTTTTGTTCTTTTTAAAACAGGATCCTTCACAAAATTTTTCATCTTAAAACAGAACTGTTCGCAAAATGTTTTGTCTTAAAAACAGACTTTGCACAAAACGTTTCCTATTTCGAAACCAAACACTAGACCAATTTAATTATTTTAAAATAAAGACCTGGCACAATTACAAAACAGCTGAATTCCCCCAAAAGAATCTAGTATCTAACTAAAAATAAATAATAAATCACCTTGTAAAAACTTTTTACATAAAAGAATCTGAATAGAATATAATGATAATTTCAGATTTACAAAATTATGATTAGATTTTTCACAAGTATAAAAATTATTCACAATTTCATAGAAACAGAACCTTGTGTGAATTTTTTTGTTTTATCATCACACAGGTGGCAACTGATACTGACATTCTTCATTTTCAAAAACTGTCTCCTTAAAAGTTGATGGTGAAAAGCGAAATTTAAAAAGTTCACTATAATTTGAAATCAGTTCAAGTGTACACTTCATTCAAAATTCCATTTTTCATTATTGTTTAATAGCTCTTATCTTCTATTACCACAATGATCTAGTCCTTTAGAACTGCAGGTGAAGACAGAAGAAAAGTTTGTGATTACATGAGCAGTATGAAAATTATTGCATCATAGATAGGCATCATAGATAGTCATAGATTGCATCATAGTCATAGAAGCTCACTGAAATAAAGTGCCTTTCTTACATGTTTTTTATGGCATGCATTAAATTTATTAATACATAGTTCAATGTTAGGGTCATCTTATAGGAAATATCACTAAAACCACAAAATTGTCTCAACTTATCTAGTAGTTGTCTTATATAAAAAAATATATACAGAAATATATAATTTTGTCACAAAATAAAAACAAAAAGACAAATACCCATTGCCTGGTATCTTGGACTAATAGTAGTTGGATGGTGTAGAACTAAAATTTCTCCCTTAAATTCCCAATAAGCTTCAGGATTTAGAGCAGGAGATACCATAACCATTCCTTTTCTTATGTCAGACCTCTTTATCTATAAACAGTAAATAAATAAATAAAATTATAAGACCAGTATGCAAAATTATATTAACCACTAATTTTAAAATATAATATGACACTATATAAACTTTGTTTGTTTTAATAATATTTGCACAACAAGTGACTACGTTTTGGTATAATGCCAGATATTCTCAGTTGATAAGAGCATATAAATAATTCAAATTATAAAAAGTATTACCTATAACCATATTTGCTCGAATCTAAGACACTCTTCCATTTAACTTAGCCATAAAAATAAAAATTCTTATTTTAAAACTCATATAACATGTAAGAAATTTGGAAAAAAGAAACCTATGAAATATGATAAATTTTAATTTCATTTTTTTTTTTTTCAAATTGATAATCATTGCTCGATATTTCACAGTATGAACAAACATTTCTGCTTCCCGGTGTGCCTATATTGCAGGATTGCTCATACACAGCATCATATTCAATCTCAGCCACTGCATTAGAAAACTCACACTTGAGAGAAGATTGTTTAATCAAATCATTAGGGATAAAAAAAAAACATTTAAAACCATTATGGTACTAGAATTTTTTTTTTTTTTTAAATACATCCGATTTTTGTCAGTTTTGTGTTTCTGGATGTAAACCATGTATTATGTGAACATATTGCTGTTTTAAAAGATCTATTTATGTATATATCAAGCGCTAGACATGAGCACAAGTAGATAAGTTTTATCAGAATTCGTTACATACACCTTGAATGAAATTGATATAAAATAAAATGTTAATTAAATCTGAGACAGACAGGCAAAGAAAGTCCGGCAGCTAAAGATAAGGCCAAGTTTATGTTGCCCATACCAACGGGAAGATGAAATAAAAACTTCCCAATATACTAGACACATTTCTGATGGATTTGCAAGATGCATTCACTTAATGTTAAATAAGTTTGATTTTGGAGGAGAAAAAGTACGTCTTAGATTTGAATAAATAATATGTTAAATTAAATTTATACTAAATTAAAAATAAATAATTGATCAATTGTCTTCTAGCTGTTTCTAACCTACATTCTAGCTCTGATAAGCATCCTCATACCATTGTGTTGTTAACAATGATTTTAATAGCATGTAATCAAAATTTTAAAAAATGTTTCTAACATGTTCTATCACCCTGCAGAATTAAAACTTTGTATTAACTCAAAAAAGTATCAAAGTTACAGAGCATTGCACAGCGCATGGGTGAACTAGATTCAATGAGGAAAATAAAAGGATATATCTCCTTGAATTTTGCTTGCAAACTGGAATAAAATACAGATATGTTGGCTACATTGTGATATGATTATGTTAAATTTCATATCATATAGTTATAAAGAATTTTAAAACTGCTTTAGAAAAAGTTTCTCTAGTATGGGTTGTATTCGTGTTATGAAACTACAAAAAACTTTCAACTGAGAACCACCTTCAGTTACATATACACTATATGGGCATTAATGACCGGCAACTTTCAATTTTAGACATTTTGTCGAATATTTAAAAATATACTTGTCAGATTCTTCTGGAATTTTAGGATTAAAAAGAACAGGTTTGTCTTCATATTTATCAACGTCGATTTGATAAGGAGGACAATTAGGGGGCTAAAAAAATATTAAAGAAAAAAAAGAATACTTTGGTTCACCCTGTAAAATAAAACGCACAAAATGATCTATCGTTACAGAATATACATAGGCAGACATTGTACAATATGTGTATTCATTTGTGTAAGAATAGATGTATATTAATAGACATATAGCAATTTTTTTACAAATTTAAAAAAATTCTTGCATGTTTTTTGCTTATAACATACAGGGTTTTTAACCAAATTTAACGCCAGTTTCAGAAAAATTGACAAAATGTAGTAGAAATAATATAGTGCAATTGGAATAAAAATATATTAAATATTTAAGGAAATATGGGCAGTTGTATAAAATAATTTTTATCTGTGCATACGCGAACGATAACAAGGATTTTTTTGCATAATTTAACAGTCAACTCTATCGAGCAACTTATTAAAAAAAAATCAATCAAATATCGTAAAAATTTAGAGAGATATCGGCGTTAGAGTGAGCTGTTTTTTAGCTTCTCACAAAAACTTGTTGAATGATAAGGGATTGTTCACAAATTGTCATGTTTAATTTTTATACTATATTTCATTTTTTATTGATACTTTAGTTTGCCTTGGAAAACATCATTTCACCAGGTTATAATAGTTTTGGAACGGATCCTTTGATTTTGATTATTCTTTTTTAGTTTGAATAAGCTTGTTAGGGTAGTTTTTCAAAGAGAACTAAAGTAGCATTAAAAATTGGAAAATAGTATGAAAATAAAAAATGACAATTTGTTGAAAATCCCTTATCATTCAGCGAGTTTTAGGGAGAAACTAAAAAACAGCTCACTCTAACGCCGATATCTCTCTAAATTTTTATGATATTTGATTGATTTTTTTAATAAGTTGCTCGATAGAGTTGACTATTAAATTATGCAAAAAAATCCTTGTTATCGTTCGCGCATGCACAGATAAAAATTATTTTATACAACTGCCCATATTTCCTTAAATATTTAACATATTTATAATCCAATTGCACTATATTGTTTCTACTACATTTTGTCAATTTTTCTGAAACTGGCGTTAAATTTCGTTAAAAACCCTGTATGTTATAAGCAAAAAACATGCAAGATTTTTTTTAATTTTTAAAAAAAATCGTTATAACTCTATTAATATATATGCTATTCTTACACAAATGAATACACATATTGTACAATGTCTGCCTATGTATATTCTGTAGCGATAGATCATTTCGTGCATTTTAGTTTACAGGGTGAACCAAAGTATTCTTTTTTTTCTTTAATATTTTTTTAGCCCCCTAATTGTCCTCCTTATCAAATCGACGTTGATAAATATGAAGACAAACCTGTTCTTTTTAATCCTAAAATTCCAGAAGAATCTGACAAGTATATTTTTAAATATTCGACAAAATGTCCAAAATTGAAAGTTGCTGGTCATTAATGGCCATATCCTCTTTAATAAAAAGGTATGCGTTGCTGACGACTGGGATTTTCGCTAATCGTTGCCACAGATTAATTTCGGAAAATAAAACATTTGAAGTTACTGAAAAAATTAATTGCAGGAAAAGTATTTGTCAGAAAATTGTTAGACAAACTGCGTTATAAAGGTAAAAAATTGTATTTTTATTGATATAAATTTCAAATCCACTGATTATGCCATTTTTTAAATATTGAATTTAAAAAATTACCAAATTTCACAATGGTGTACCATAGCGAAAACTTCACGCGTAAAAAAATAATAACAGCAATGTGTCAGCACGAATTACAAATTATAGTAACCGTATTATTCTGTTAAAATACAAAAGTGAATTATGATGTCACGAGTGTATGATGTTTATTTAATTCTCGACAAACACTAGATGCACCATTTCTTTTTAATTGTGAATAATATAGGTTAATTCATGTTATTAAAAAATGTAGCTAATAAATTGCAAACGTGATAATAAACAGTATTAAAAAAACATAACTTAGTGAAATAAGTATCCATTTTTATGTTATTTTAGAATATTCCAGGTAAAGGTACAGATTACTTTAAAATACAAGGTTAAATTCACCGATATATTTCGTTTGATTCAAGGTTCTTTTGGAGAAACCGACCAGCGCAGCGGGCGTAGTCTGCTAGTAGTGTATAATGATTATATTTATCTTGTCGTTTTGATATAGAATCTAGTACGACTAAAAATATTTAGAACTAACAAGGGAACCACTTTTAGTGCAGCTTGCACCTAGCATTGAGACCTGGTGCATTTTGTAGCCCTATACATAAAAGTAAGAGAACCGATAAAATTCCTCTGTTTAAATTATTAAAAAATATATAAAATATGATTTTAACTTTTTATTATTGGATTTTTAATTGTTAATTTAAGCCAAAAGTAAGTTAAGTAGCCAAATAGTAAATCTAAACTACTACTTCACACAGCAGACGAATATGATATTTGTCCAGTGTTGGTAAGAAAAATTCTATGGTAACAAATAAAACAAATTTCAGGCCGCCAAAAATACAATTATAATGTTGTATTTTTTCAAAAGCAAATTCGTAGGTTCTTGAACAAATTTTTAAACTTTTTTCAATATTTTATACTTATTGACTAATTTGTATGTTTAACTGCTTTTTAAAAAATAACTTCTATGTTATGTGATTTTAACAGAAAAATTTTATTGATATTCAAACCTCATAATACAAGGCTTTAAAACGTACCAGGTCTCAATGCAAGGTGCAAGTTGTGCCAAAAGTGACACCCTTGTAAGATGATTATCTATTTTTTTTGCTCACTGGTTTTCCCGTAAGATGTATCAAATCTTCATAAGTTGCTAGTGACAAGTATTTTTTTTTGCAAGAAATAATAATCAGTGAAGTATGGTCAGCCAGAATACTCCTTATACCCCAAGTTAAATATTTCTTCATCTTCACAAAATGCAAAAAGATCTCTAGGATTAAAGTCTACTTTTATTACTAACTACAAAAAGATTTCTTAATGATAAAAGCAATAATAAAAATTTAATCTTTTTACTACAAACTATATTTTGTCTGCTCAAAATTTTGTCACCCTATGCAGCTGCACACATAGTCCATGCCTAAACATCACCACAGTCAAAATAATAAGTTTGCTGTGAGTGAATGAGAAAATTTGATTATATTTCATGCCAAAAAAAAAATAATAAACAAGAAATGTAACAATAAACAAATCTTACCATAATAAAAATATGTAAACCAGGCATAATAAGTTATTTTACAAATGTTTTTAATATTTGCACAGGATTAGTTAAAAGTTTATTTTACTAGACACAAAACATTTAATCTCTTTGGAGTTGAGAAGAACATGAGTGCAATAAAAAGAAAATGTAAGAATTGACTGTTACTAAATACAACTGAATAGAAAATATAACTAGTCGGACATGCCAATCCCAAAACTTTCTTCTACCTCATACATGTTAATGCTTCAAAATTTGCTATCACACCGCCAAAAAAAAAATCAATATTTTTCGTCATTCTGTTGTATGTTAGCTGCTTGTGAATCGTCGGGTTACCTGGATGCGAGCAGCCGATGTATTATACTAATACTAAACTACGAAAAATCCTTCTGCCTGTACCGACAGGTAAATATAGCCTCCCTATTGCTTGGTTATGTGATTTTAGATAATTCTTCTGAAAATACATGAAGCTAAAATGCATGGAATATGCACGATTATAGAAGAGTCATTCCCAGTTCTCGTCAATATTGAATTTGAATGAGAATGTCGCCAAATTAGACATAGTTAAATTGGCTTCATATATGGCACCATATTTTTGTTGCCAAATTTGGCCATATTTCACCAATTGGCACCAAGCTTGGCAAGAATTTGACATTGGTGAATATAAATGTAAAGTGTTAAGCACGTAAGTGTTGAAACGATGATTACAACAATGAATGAAAATTTGGCAAAACCATGTTAACTAAAACTCATAAATTAAACCTGTTTATGGAGGAATCCTGCTATATTGTTTCAAAATGTCAGCCACCCTATAATTTCAAACTGCTATATCTCAGCCATTTTTTAAGACAGAGGCAAAAAAAATGCTCTGGAATCCTTGGATCGAGGCCAAACATTTAATGCAAAAAGTTTTTAGGATTTCTAATTTTTTTTGTACAACTTTTTGGAATTGAAATCTTTAAATGGCTATCACAGCACCCCCTCCAGGCGCAATATCCCCAAATTCAACTGGGACCTGCAGTCTATAGTCAAAAACATATACAAAAAGTTTGGTTTAATTATCTACATAACTTCATACATTTTTCGATGATATAATAGTGAAAATGGAACAAAAATCACAATCACAGTGTGCCCTTTCATCGAAATATCCCCAAATTCAAGTGGGACCTGCTGGCCATAGCCAAAAACATAGAAAAAAATTTGGTTCAATTTGAAGCATAACTTCATACACTTTTCGATGATACAATGAGGACAGATAGACATTTTGTAAAAACATGTTTTTCGGAATCTCTGACCCCTAAAACAAACAAAATTTGTTGAAAACCAGAAGTCAAAAAAATTTTTGATTACAATACTTTCTTCTATTATAGATAGATGAAAGAAAAAAGAAAACAAATGCATTAAATAAATCATAATGCAAAATTGAACATATAGAATAACTTAAAATAATAAGAAATAATTTAGAATATTAAATCATTTTTTTAATTATTAAGAAAAAATTATTCTCAAATAATATAAAATTATGCAAAGAAAAGCATAGCAGGGGAAAAAATATATACAACTATTTCAAAGCATTAAGAAGGGACACCTGTATATTCAAATATATTACATTATTTTGGCGATTATAGAAAGTGACAACAAAACAGTAACACAATGCAATGTCTTATCAAATACCTTTTTTAGAGCAAATGAAGCTGTTTGACCACTTCTCACTTCCTTCACTGGCATTCTTTTTCGATGAATGGATTTCACAGCAACTGGCTGGAAATGTCCAAGAGGATCTGGTCCAAGCATTAGAGTATCATTCAGCCTTATGGTTCCTTTTAGAGTCGTACCAGAAACAACAGTCCCAACACCCTACAAGTAACTGTATTTTAAATCTTAGAATGCAATAATATATAATACACACACAAGTATAAGCCACAATTCGTGACTAAACATAAAAAAAAAAGCTATAATAATGTAGCTTTATTTTTTATAGCATATAAGGGTCCTCCTTTGAAAAAGAAGATATTTCACTGGTTAATATTGAAATCTTATAAAATATGAAGAAATGTTTTCTATTTCACATGTATCTTTTACAGGATTTTGTACAGGTGGGAATTCATAATTGATAAAAATGCACAGCCTTCACCAAGGGAACAGTGGTAAATAAAACTATTCTGCAAAAACACAACTTTGGAACACTGTATAAACAGGTAAAATAGTTACATCTTTCTAACTTCTACATAACTTCTATCTCATTGATTACATCATTACTTAAACTTGACTTCAGAGCCATCAATCAGGATTATTATTTATAGCTCTTATCAAAAAACTTGGGGAATGATGTTAACACTTAAGAACAGATTTCTTAGTAGTATGTTAAGAACTGTGTTACAAAATAACTGTTCTGCTTTTTTCCACTTATAAAGGAATTAATTGTAATTATTAATTTGTAATTAAAACACATTTAATTATAAATAAATGGGCTCTTTAAAATTTCTCAGACAGAAAACTAGGTGTGGGGACAGCCAGAAAAATGATATTTTGTTCTATTTTTTTTATTTAAATTTGTATTAATAGATATATATTTTTTTACGAAATGGTATAGTTAAAAAATGGAATATAATTAAAAAGATAATAAAAGAAAATTGTACTTTTTTTTTTCACCATAATTACATATTTAACAGGGACTTGTGGATTTTTAAAAGAATAATCCATAATCATTTATCAGACATGCAAATAAATTTTGAGAAATTTATTTTAATATTTTTTGGGAAAATCGGTTTCATACATAAATTTTTTTAATGCATGTTTTTTTTTCTTTTTTTTTTTTTTTTTTTAATGGACAAGTGTAAGTAGGACTTACACCCTGAGGGTTATATACTGTTATGTCATACTACCATAAAACTTAGTAAGTAATCAGTTTAACCAATAAACAAAAAATAAGAATGGCCTACTTATACCTCAATGCTTCTTGTAATTGTTGTATTGTAAAGCTGTAATTTATTTAATTACACTCATTTATTTAACTTAACTTGGTATAGTAAGTAAAGATGGAATTTTGTAACTGATTTTTCCCTCACTTCCTGATAGACTAGAATTATAAAAAGTCCTTCCAGCCTGTACCAGGAGGAAAAGGTAGCTTCCTTGTTTTTAAGAATTCAGCTAATTTTGCTCAAACACACAAAGCTAAAATGCATGAAACCTGATTATAGAAGATTCCTAGTTATGAAATCTGAGTGTTTTAAATTTTTCAATAAATGCTGTCAAAGATGGTATTTTAAACGAAATTTCCAAGGTCATCATGAGAGAGCAATCACTCATAATTCAACATTTATCAAAAAATAAAATGCTATTTGATTACAAATCACTTCAATAATTATCCTCTCTGCCAACTTCATGCTTTTACATTTTACAATGAGCCCATGAATATGTCAAGAATTTTTGCATTAATAAAAGGATTTTTTTTTTTTTTTTTTTTTTTTTTTGAGAACAGCTTTAAAAGTGGAAAAACTTTTCTCAGTAAAACTCCACATTAAAACCTTACAGATAGAGACAACATGTACATCATTTATATTTTGACACATTTATATAAAAACATTTAGAACATAAATAATTTTTTCCCCCTTTCTGCCTCACATGTAAAAAAGTGGATGTTGTGTTAAACTTAGAAAAATATTAATTAATGCCCTAAATGTATGACTTATTTTTATGACTTAATATTATTGAATTTTTACCTCACTACAATTTTTTAAAGCATGAAAATACAACAAGTTAATATATATATATTAGCAATCTTCTTTGAAAGTCTGAAATTCTCACTTTGTCCTCACATATAAAATCTTGATAAATGTAAATAAATACATCAAAAAATTCGTTTGAATGTGAAAAAAAGCACATGTGAAATTTTGATACAAAACATTCTAATGTAAAACTCAAACATTTATAAAATACGCTTATGTATATAAAAAATGGAATTTCTTTTAAAACATAGTGCACATCAAAAACCATAGATTTAAGATGAAGATTTTTCCCTATGAAATATGTCACGAATAATCTGAGGAGAAAAAAAAAATTCTGAAATAAAACACATGAAATACATAAAAAATTAAAAAGGATAATATAATTAACTTAAAAATCCAAACTATGAATAACAACTAAACTTATTAACTTTCTGTCACATGCAGTTTGAATCGTAATACAATCTGTTAGATTAAACATAAACTTCTTCCCAAAAGTTAAAAACATGATAGTAAATCTGACATTTTCTTAAAAAAAAAATAATAATAATAATTAAATAAGTATAAATTTCAAATGAACATGGACAATTTGGTTATAGATTCATGACTAAAATAATATAACAAAGTAATTTTAAAACAAAAAAATTAACACAACTTTCTGTGACTGTTTCTAAATAAGTGACTTGCTTGCAATTGTACATAAAAGTAATGTTATTAACTGGATAACACCCAAATTAATAATAATAGAACTACATTATTACTTGTTATGTATTTTAGTATATAAATGATCCAAATTAAATTAAGTAAGAAATTTAAGAAATCCACCTTTTAGTTTTATAATTACAGTCCAACCAGAATTAGTCGATTCTAAAAAACAGTGCTGGAAATAAGATTTTATATTTGCCGTCAAATGAGAACGCTGAGCGTTAACTGGTTAACATTGCCTATATTTTTTTTTTTTTTTTTACTTATTCAGCATCAGTTAGCAGATTTTAGAAAGACTGGTTAGGCACAATAAAATATTTTTTTATGACCAACCACACTCAATTTAACCTACATTGTCGCCATTTCAGTGTCTTTATAAATAAAAGAGTGGTGGCATATGTGACATGATAAAATATTTTAAGTGCCGTTATAATATTATTATTTTATGGATGGAGGAATAAGGATCGTATAGTAAACTTTTAAATATTGCAGTTGTGATTAAAATAGCAATTAACCCTGCACAATTTGTGCATCTGTTCTTTAGGTCAATATTCTTTGAGAAGAGAATCAAAAATATAAAATAAATTAAACATTCTTACTTGTTCTTTGTTGAAAAATAAGAGACTCATACTACTTGAAATAAGAACTCGTTTAGGTTAGGATCCAATAATGTTTATTACATTTTCTTGAAGGAGGAAGGATGAGATGAAAGCTGCACATCAAGTCTTTAAAAAGTACTGGCTCAAATTTCGTAAAATTCGAAGAATCTTTAAAATATTCCTTCTGGCAGAATCCAATAAGGGATGTAGAATTAATGCAGAATTAAATTACCAGTTGATTTAAAACTTTTAAAATATTAAACTTAAAATTTACAACAGCATATTTATAGAATAATTAAAAACTGAAAACACGAAATTGATCTCCAAAGAATCCGCGCATGGCGATTCTAGGATACGAGCGCCGGCTAGGCCTGGCCTCAGATCAGACGACGTTTTGCATAAATTTACAGCATCATTTTTATTAAAATTCTGTTGGAAAAATGCGCAACATTAGTATAAATACCCATAACAGGGGTGCACAAATGTGAGAGCAAGATTAATTTAAACTAATTTGTTGATTAGGAATTACGTGAAAATTAAAATAACAAATCAGAAAATCCTTAACATTTAATAATTAAAAGAACCACTCTAATTTGTATTTGAAAGACACGCCCCTTTCGCATGCAGCGCCAAAACAAAACAGCTCCTGAAAACACAGGGAACAAGAGCGACGGTGACGCATGCGCACAACACACGAGCGGGGAAGAGCCGCCGAAAGCGATGACATCACAGCTCAGCGCCGACTGAAGCGAACTCATAGTACGAAGGAGGAATGAAGTAACGCCGTGAAAACCATTTGCGTGGCGTGGAAATGCCGATAACATTGCTTTTAAAGAACGGCAAATTTAAACTGGAAAGGCTATAAAATAGAAATACGTTGAGCTAAAATAATTAAAAAAGATAAAACTCTGATATATCTTTATCACAGCATACACACATGGCATCCACACATGTTCAGATTGGAAGCTTTTGTCCAAACTATTGCAACCCACATTACAGAACTTAGCAATACTCGCCTGGATGAGTTCTATTAAACGAGTAAAACAATTCAACAAATATTAGGTTGCGAATAATGGCAGACTCACTAAGTTTTTGTCCAGAATCCTCTCAATCTACCAAATTTTATTGCTTCTATGTTGCCACTGCCTTATATATATAAAGGAACTCTAGGTGCTCATCACTCACAATTTTGTGAGAAATTCTCTCGACCAATCAAATTTTATTGCTCGTATGTCATCACTCTAATTTTTAAAGAATCTCTAGTTACACATCTCTTAAGATTTTTCACAAAATCCTTTCAACCAATCAAACTTTATTTTTCATATGCCACATCTGTCCCATTTGTAAAGGCAATTACTGCTCGTCACTCAGGTTTGAAATGCAGTAGACAATCATACATTAAAATTTCAGTAAATACTAATGCAGTAAAACCTCCAAAACAGGAAGTCCCAGATAGCAGCAAACAGTTTTCAATCCCCAACACTTATATAATTGTATGTTTTCACCTCTAAATAATAGACACCTTTGATTAATGGACAAATTCTGCTGTACCAAGGTGTATATTATTCAGAGGTTTTGTTGTATAAAGTAGACTTTATTTGAACCAATGAGATAAATCTTCAATGTAACAGAATACATTGTATTAAAAATTAATAAAAAATGTTTATAGCTCATAATGCATTTTTTAATGATATAAATATATAGCATGCACTAATAAAAGACAGTTTTGTCTGCATGTCTGTCTGTTTGTTGATGATGAGAACTAGATTTGAGAAGTAGAGAAATCTATCACACATAGAGATCTGCACATTTGGTTCTGGATGGATGAAGACAAGTCCAAATGTACCCAATGTTCAAATTTTAGATTTTTTTTTAAAAATTATTATGTGATTTTTAGTATTGTTTCACATTCCACAGCAATTGTTTTACATTAGTAAAAGGAACCTGATTTTAATCTTTTATTCCTAATATGGTAAATTTTGACCTCTTTACAATAAACTTTATTCTGTGTTCTTACGGGAATTTTGAATTTTACACAATTTTTTAAGTTATTTTTTGGCACTTTTCTCTCTATCAAAAGATCTCAGTATCTAATCTTTGTCATACATAGATAAATTTTATAGCCATGTATGGAGAAAACATTTCGAAATCATTTAGAAAGTAAAAATCCAAAAAATATAATACTTTTTTTTCCTACAAATTTTTTTAAAAATCGATAGAAGTCAGTTTACGATATGCTTTTGCCGCACCTGTTAAATGAAGAAAGAAAACTTCCTTGAAGTCTTGTCTCGTGGCAGGAAATGATTAACAAAATGGTAACAAACATGTGATTTTGAAAGAGGTTATGGATGTTTATGCCAGATTTTATGTTCAGAAAAATTCTGCATGATCCAGAAATTTTCACGAGTTTTTTTTTTTTTTTTGTGTGAAAGCATTCATTGTTTTGATTACATTTTTTTCTTAAATTTCATATTTTTGATGATTAAGCATTTTAATGAAATAATTTATTTCTGCATAAACAAATTTTTTAGGTTTTTTTTTTTTTTTGGTTTGTTTTTTTGAGAAGACAGTTTTAAGTATTTTTTTTTAATATAAAGTTAGTTTACAAATGAGCATTTTAACAAAATAAGTTATTTATCCTCATCACTTATTTGTATTAATGTAATATTATTGATTATCACTGAATTAATTTTTCTCAAATTTGACTTTAGAGCAAGAGCTTTAATTAATTTGCATAATTTTGAATCTTGGACATCAGAGCATATCATTCTGAGATCAGAATCGCAAATCAAGTATTTTTTTTTTTTTTTTTTATGGGTAAGAATTGAGCTTTGAAATGTAAAGTTAAAAAATTCTTACAGGAACTGAATAAGTATCATCAATTTGAAATTCAGCAGGTTCGGAGTCCGAGTTAGGCATCCTTGTAGATAACAAATTAAGGAACATTTTCAAAAGGGGAAGATTATCTCCTGTGACATTGGAAACTTGAAAAATGGGACATAATCTAAAAAAAATAACAATTTATTACAAAAATATGGCAAAATATTACATAAGTTAATCAACATTTTGAAGTTTATATTAATAATTAATTATGTAATGAGAGAATTATTTAAAAAAAAAAAACTTTTTCAAGGTTTAAAAATTAAAATATTCTGAAACAAACTCTTTATAATATTTTGCTTCTAAGTTACTTTAAATACAGGATTACTAAATGATTCATCGAGTTTCAAAACACTGTGTATTGAGAGTTATATGACCTAGAAAGACGGGTGATGCATGACAAGATACATTACATTCACCAAGTTTAAAAGCCCTACTTGTGGCTTGCATGCATGCTAGGTGACAGGCCTGTGGCAGCAATGCAGAAGAAGAGTTTTTGTTTGTTAGAATATAAAGTGTTCTTTGGTTACGAGTATTCAGTATGCATTCGTACATAAATATGGAAAAGTTGCACCTGGTCACCAAAGCATTTTGCATTGCTGTGACAAGCATTGACAGAAACATGCTACTAACGTATGGACAGAACTCGATTATTGTTGAGATGTGTGCCGGATGACTAAGGATGCCCACACTGAACATTTGTAGTATTACCAGAAACTTGGTGAGTGTATGTATCTTTTCATGTATCACCAGTCTTTGTACATCATATACTTGTAAATAAACAGTCTTTTGAAACCCAATGAATCATTTAGGCTAACGCTGTATATTAAATTGATGTTTCAGTCAAAATATTCTTAACCATATTTTTATCAAGAACTATAGTTTTTATGACATAGTAAAATCAAAGAACAACAACAACAAAAAGTACATATTATATCTACTTTTAAGATAATTTTCAGTTCACTACAGTTGCAGAACTGACAATTCATAAGAGAAATGTGAAAAAAAATAATAACTGAGCACTTTCAATATTTCACAAAAGAAAATAACTCAAAATTCAAGTTTTTTTTTTAGAATTTTTATGAATAAAATTGACTTTTCCACTTTAATTGTAACACTAAGCTGAAAAAAATCAGCTGAAATAATACATTTAAGATTCAAATTACTAGTGATATTCAAAATTACAATTAAAATAGAAATATGTGATATAAATTGTACCTCTCAGAGACAAAATTGGTCGCTGAAATTATCACATCATCTTCAGAATGAACAATTACAGGAATCTTTCGACATCCTGGAGATTTTAAAATGCGTACAAGAAGCTTCATTGTGTCATGGAGCACATTTTCAGGACACATGTCTATCTTTGTCACAACCACAAATACCGGCACATTTAAAGCTAGGGCTAATCCTAAATGTTCTTTTGTCATCCCAACAATGCCAGCATTTGCACCAACCTGAAATTCAGAGTTTAATCTTTTACTCAAACAATACAAATATAATCAATTTATCACAAGCCAAATATAATTGCTTCAAATCATAAATACACTTCAACTACATAGGATATAATAAAGCAACATACCATAATTCACATCATCTGTGAATTATACATGTAGCATTAGCATGTAGGTCTAAAAATTTGGATGAGAACAGTCCAAGGCAGGTCCTAATGCATTTGATGCTCAGATTTGTCATATTTTAATAATTAGCTGAGATATTAATTTAAACCACGCAATTAAAAAAAGGGGTCAACTGAAAAGTCTTGCATTTGCATGGGAAAACCCCACTCTAAAGTACGGAAGAAGAGAAGATCTGAAAGTGGCTTTTTTTCCCCCTCTTATCTTTGGAATCACATATCCGCCAATTGTTGGGTTTTATTAAATTTTCAGTTCATTTTTATTGTTATTGTAAATAAAAGTTATCAATTATGTTTATAAAGTTTTCCCAGCTTTCTCTCCAAACAATTTGCATATATGTATTGTTGATAACTTTTCCAAGTCTCATAAATTAATAATATCGAAAGTAATTAGAAGTAAAGTTTTAAAGTTTTCTTAATAGTAAAGTTTCCCTAATGACAATTAATAGCATATTTATGTTTAATAGAATAAAATAAATGTAGTTAGGAGTGTTACCTGCATCATGTAAAGTTGTAGCAAGTAGTTTAAAAATGTAAACAAACATGGCTACCGCTAGAGTACAGTGCCTAGAAGTAAGTAGTGTCATTATTGCCAATACAACCGTAATAAAAAAAATGTGTCTGAAAGGAGGAAAACCATATTCTCCGCGAGAGGGCGTCGAGTTCCCACCGCTGTTATTTACGTTTGAAGTTTCATTTAAAGGGCTTGATCCTAATGTTAGTTTCGATGTAATTAAAGCTTTATATTCAAATAAACTATACGAATGTTTCTATTTCTATAATATTTTAAAGTAAACATACATTATGCCTGTTTAATAATAAATCATTATAGATAAATCCGCAAATAAAAACGTGAATCTATTATTATTTTAATGGTAAAAGATATACTTGTAATGCTAAGCTTAACAGTGTAGGAATTTTTCTTATCTAATGTGTCAGATGGGGCAGGTTGTGTCATGTAGCTGTGAGGCACCTTGGGACATGTCCCAAGGCAGTTTATAGATCAAATACAGTTTATAGAAAGCAAAAAAAGTACACAGAAAGTTGGAATTTTCATTGAGCAGTGAAGATGAAGAACTTGCACTCTAGCAAAATTGGTGAAAATTATCTCTGGAAGAAAAGAAAATATAAGTGATCTGTGCGATGACAATAGTGATGAATTTAACTATCCAAGTGATGCTGACAACTTTCTCAAGATAGATCCAGAAGCTTACAGGCCAAAAACAAAGCGAGTTACATTCCAGTTACACCAGATAGTACGCATTGGTAAAATTTGCAGGTAAACTAAGCAATGTTGCATTTGTAGGCCATGTTCAGTGTTGAATTCAGACACTTTTCTCCAGGAGTGATTTCTATGGCTCGGGGGAGGGGGGGTGGGGGGGACACGACGACATTATGGGGTTCAGGAAGGAAATAGCACTTAGCATAAAATCTCAAATTTTCTGGAGAGGGGTTGGTTGGTTGGTTGCATAAGGTTTACTGGCACAAGATCCCATTGGGGACAAGCTGCGCCAAAGTAAAAATTAAGAAATAATATCAAAAAATCCACCAAAAGTACTGCTAATTAAAAAACTAAAAGGAACCAAAGCTCAATGAGAAAATTATCTGGATGGGGTTACCCATCCAGATATAGTCATACAGTGTCTAAAACAAACATGAATTCTTAAAAAAGTAATATAAAAGTAATACATGAAGAAATACGGTCTAGATGGGGTTACCCATCCAGATGTCAGGTTAAACAAGTATAAACATTCTTAAGTAATAATGTGAAGGATATATAAAAACTATATCTGAAAATAAAAGCCAGGATGCTTAAGAAAATGAAGGAGTGCCCCATGAGGAGTTTCCCCAATGAGGTTTGTCAAAGTGGGTGATGATGAATTAAAGTACAATCTGTACAAGTGCCGGAGGCCTGGACAATCAGTTAAAATATGATTAATAGTCACGAGATCTATGTAACAGTGAGGACACATGGGTGCATCCTCTCGAAGTAACAGATGTTTGTGAGCGATTCTCGAATGTCCAATTCTTAGTCGAGTCAAAATAACATCAATTTTCCTTGGGTAATTTGAGAGCCAAGTAAGGATTGTCGGTTTAATATGATGCAGTTTATTATTAAATTCTAAATTCCAACCTCTTGCCATTTATCACTACATAGTATAAAACAAAGTTGCTTTTTCTGTCCCTATATCCCTATGTACGCTTAAATCTTTAAAACTACGCAACGGATTTTGATGCGGTTTTTTTTAATAGATAAGAGTGATTCAAGAGGAAGGTTTATATGTATAATAACCATATGTTTTGTTTGTAATTTCAGATAAATCACTACATAGTATAAAACAAAGTAGCTTTTTCTGTCCCTATATCCCTATGTACGCTTAAATCTTTAAAACTACGCAACGGATTTTGATGCGGTTTTTTTTTAATAGATAGAGTGATTCAAGAGGAAGGTTTATATGTATAATAACATCCATTAAATAGTGGAGAAATACTGTTATTTTTGAGGTTTAAGTCGCTTTTTCTGTCCCTATATCCCTATGTACGCTTAAATCTTTAAAACTACGCAACGGATTTTGATGCGGTTTTTTTTAATAGATAGAGTGATTCAAGAGGAAGGTTTATATGTATATCCATTAAATAGTGGAGAAATACTGTTATTTTTGAGGTTTTTAATGTGATGTCATAAATAATTTCATTTTTTCCGCTTATACATTGCAAACGCAGGCTGAACCCTACAAGATTTATCAAAATAATGTACTAATTATTGTACACATTAAAAAGGTCTACAGAAAACACAAAGAGATGAAGGTTTTCAAGGTTAACCCGAAGCAAAGCGAGGGAGGGCCGCTAGTTTAGAATAAAGTGTTTTGTTAGACTTTTGATATCTGAGAATGGAATTTTATAATGTAGTGGGTTAAGAGCTTGTTTTGCCGCTTTGTCTGCTTTCTCATTTCCAGGAATACCCATGTGTCCAGGCACCCAACAAAATAATATATTGTAGCCACGCCTTGCCAACTGATTATAAAGATCTAGGATTGCTGAGACATAAGGATATCTTTTAAATGATTTTATTGCATCAATAGAGCTATTTGAGTCAGTATAAATGATGAAAGATGTGTTATGATGATGAGATATGTGCATCGTGGCTCTCTCTATCGCAATTAATTCAGCTGTAAAAACTGAAACAGAAGACTGAAGCTGATAACTAAAACAAGTATTTTCATGAAAAATCCCACAGCCAACAATATCCTCACACTTTGAGCCATCTGTATATACATCATTATAATTGCTGGAATTTAAACGATGTGCTGCAAATAATTGTTGAAAGGCAGCAGGAGCAAAATTGTTTTTATCATATCCTTTAAAGGGATGGAGACAGACAATATTTGGAGGTTGCCATGGAGGGATCATATGCAATGGACATGGGCTCACCTCAATATTATTCAGTGGGCTATTGTCAATAATGTTTCTCATTCTTACACCAAAAGATGGTATGCAAGATGGTCGATGCTGATAGAGAATATCATTGTCTGTATTTAAAATGTAGGTATGAAGTGGATGGCCATGATCTGAAAGAATACGGTAAAATAAATCTAAAGAAAGTTTTTCACATATATACTGTAGAGTTGGTTCAAGACAGTCAACATATTAACTCAAAACCGGCGATATACGAAATGCACCAGAGCAGATACAGAGTGCACTATGGTGCACAGTGTCTAGTTTTTTAAGAACAGATTTTCGTGCTGAACCATAGACCTGGCAGGCATAGTCAATTTTAGATCGAACCACAGCTCGATAAATGTTTAAGAGAGAGGTACGGTCTGCTCCCCAAGAAGTGTTTGAAAGTACCCTCAATAAATTAAGTGATCGTTCACATTTTGTCCGTAAGTGTAAAATATGTGGTAAAAAGGTAAGTTTATTGTCAAAATATAGACCCAGGTAACGAACACTATCCATAACAGGAATCTGAGATGAACCAATAAAGATTTCAGGATCTGGGTGAAGACCCCTTCGTCTACAGAAATGTACACAAGAAGTTTTGTCTTGGGAAATTAAAAAACCATTTTTGTTAGTCCAGCTAAGAATACTTTTGACTGCAATTTGCAGTTGTCTCTCAATAAAACGCATATCCTGTCCCATACACATAATACAGAAGTCATCTACATACAGATCTCCTTTCACAGAAGGAGGGAGTTGATTAATGATGTCATTTATTTTAATAGCAAAGAGGGTGACACTCAGGACACTGCCCTGAGGTACACCCTCTTCTTGTACATAAAAACTGGATAGAATCCCCCTAATTCGCACTTGAAATCGTCGAATGGCAAGGAAGTTTTTAATAAAAATCGGGAGGTTCCCATGAAAGTCCATGTTAAAAAGATCCTGTCACGTTGCAAACGTGCCACTTTCAACTATTTTACGATGTTATCGTACCCACGTGCACATTTCCCATTTTTAGAACATTTAATCCTAATAATTTCAATAGTTTCTCTTTAATATTAATTTAAATCATCTTCTCATTTTTCGGCATTTTAAATTCCCTTTAATTTGACATCTCATTTATTTCTCTACGTTAATTCTGTCATATTTTGTAATTCCTCTTTTAAGTTCTTAATTATTCCTTTTTCATTGCGTTTTGCCGCAGTGCCGATTTGCGATCTTGAAGCGACCGGCATTTTCGAACGCTTCCCCTCCTTGCGTTTCGCTTGGCACGCGTCGCGGTTCGTTATCGCACTTTGCCGTCAACACTGACTTACGCTTTGGCGTTCGCTCACCTGTTGGACAGGTTTTTCACCGCCAATCTCTGGCTAGCGCGCGTTTTTCATACCGGCAAGGAGTTCAGTAGTAGAGGGAGTTGAGTCTTGCCTGGGTACGAGACAGGTGTGTTTAGATTAGGCCTCCCGGTTGCTGTAACGGCTTCCGTGGGAGCCGAGTGAGTAATCCTATCTTAGTGATGTCTCCTTTTGGAACATATCGTGTGCGAGCAATCGCCACCAATATCCCTTTTGAGAGTATACAATTTGTAAATAAATAAAACAAGTTTTAGCTGCATCTCTGTTTCCTGGTTTCCCTGCGTAAGATGTCTGCTTCTTTCTTCCTGATTTTACTACTCGTCGTGAAACGATTCTGACAACAGCGAGCCATTTTCTACAGAACCTGAGTTTTTGCAGATGAACACTTCGCTGCTTTTCTCTGATCGATCACGCCACGTGCTGCCTAGGCCTAATGACCTAGCACGTGCTTCTACAAAGTTTTTCTCAAAGTAACTTTTGTACCAAAACAAGTTAACCACTTCCATGAGAAACCTTAACGTTATACTTGAGAAACCTGTTACGTAATACTTGGTGCCGTGTCACCTCCTCGTACGTCAATCGTGACGAGTTTTTTTTATCATCGATGTCTCAAAAAAAAAAGAACTTTAGCTTTTCTAAGAAGACAACGTTTTTCATCGATTTCAGGAACAGGAATAGACATTGCGACATCATATTGTTATTTTCTTATGATGAAGTAAAAAGGACACTAAAGACGTTTTACAGCATATGACTATGAGTTTATGTCTAGTGCCAACAGTAAAGGAACAGATAAGTGCAGACTAATTTTTCAGGCTTGTTTTAGATCGTCGCTTTCGTATTTACTCATTTTTCTTATATTTTCATATGTGTTTAAGTGTTTTATTTAGCTCAAAGGTATCATTTTATAATTTGAAAATTTTTCATATTTAACATTTATGATTATTTTTATAAGTTTTTCTTAGTGTTGTATAACAGTAATCAATTCAAATTTAAAATGGTTTTCTTGTAATATGTTTTTAAATTTTTCATGGTTGCAATTTTCAAGATGCCTTCTTATCACAGTGAAAATTCCTTAAAAAAAAAAAAAACCCATGCATTGGTATTTCTTCAATAGTTAATAAAAAAAAAAAAAAAAAAAAAAAAATCAGTAATTTTCACTGAATTTCAATAAAATTTTTCTTAATCACAGGAAATATATTTTATCTGCTATTTTTAGTGTGTATTTTTGTGTTCTATGCAGACAGGTATTTCTTGTTTAAATTCAAATATTTTCATCGTGCAGGATCAGATGAACTCAAAAATTCACTGTTCCAAGCTTGCACACTTAAGTTCATATTTCTAATTTTTTATTGTGTCCAAGTGATACTTAGTAATATTCTACAATTATTATTATTTTTACATGTATTTTTTTATCAATTCATTGCTTGAAATTACGTTTTTACGATATTTCTCATTTTAAGTGTTAAGTCATTGATTGTTCATGAGTGCTGTGAATCCTTTCATCTGGTTGTTTCATGGCCAGGAACAATCTGCTGAAAGTATTTTGCGTTATGCATTGCTTGTTTACCGGTAGCAGGTATTGTGTAACAGTTGTTCATTGCTCTCATGCTCAGTTAATCTTTTTAAGGTTTTTATCAAGCATCATTTTAATAAATTTCTTTAAGTATTTCATTTTAATTTATCTCAAAACTGTTTTTCACTGCGTCATGATTTTCAAAATTGCATTTAATAAGGTGTTTTATAACTTTATACTTTCATAAAGTATCATTTTTGCATGATTTGTCAATCATATTATTCATGTATTGTGTTTATAATCTTGAGAAAAGTCTCAAGTAAGGAAAAAAAAAATAGAAAGTGTTTGAATTTCAAAATAAACTATAAACTTATTCAAAAAGCTTGTTTTTCAAAGTAATAATAAATTTTAAAAAAAAAAAAAAAAAAAAAAAAGTGCTTTTTCAAAATAATGCTATCAATTTGAAAAAAAAAAAAAAAAATCAAACATTATTTTTTTTATGTGATGGAACACCAAGAAATTTTATCTTATGGTATTGAAGCAATTAAATTTTTTTCAATTTTATATGTGAAATACAGTGGGAAATTATGTTTCTCAGGTAGTATAGTAGCAATTAACGGGTTTTTCAATAGTTTTTTTTAAGTGTGATGAAATATTGTAGATATAAAATTTTCTTTGGTGTTGAAGCTATTAAATTTTCTAAATCTCAAATTTTTAAGTAATTTTTGTATGTTTCTGTTGTAATGTTGAAGAAAGTAGATTTTCTTGCATAATTTTTAATTAAGGTTACAGTTTCTGAACTTCTAGGTATATAATTTCTTTTATACAAATATGCAGCATTTTAACATTTATTTATCTTATTCCAATTTTGCTTCTTTTAATTCATCAGTGCATGCCCACATTCGTACCAATAAGCATTGTATTTTAGTGTATTTATTTATTTATTTTTGTGTTCTATGTGTGATATTTCAGTAGTGACACACACAGTGTTAGGTTGTTGGGCGATCAGCCTTCACAGTGTTTTTCGTTATTCACAGTACCATGCATTAATATTCTACTAGTATCGTGTATTTTTGTGTTTTGTTGGTATGATGGCTTTAAGCACATGGTCGTAAATTCCATAGAAATATTTAATTTTCTTTCATAATTTTTAATTTTTAAAGTTTTCTTACCTGTGATCCATTCGGACTATCCCAGCCCAGTAATGCAACTTCTGTTTGTCCTCCTAACTTGATAATTGTTTGAGGTGACTCTTGTCAGGCAACAGTTGACAATTGTCTGTTGCACTTACCTTTGGGTGCTTGTTTTCTTCAATAAGTTCTGTCACTTTTATCTTTTGGTTTTTGTGTTGCAATCTTTATTTACATACAGGTCCTTTACACGCACACAGTGATTGGTTGTTTAGTGAGTTGCCAACCAACATGGTGTCCACTTTTTGTTTTTTTTTGTACACCAACACTTTTGTGACACACATTTCGCATTCGATGAAATGTGCTGGATTTTTTTTTAAATTTTCATATTTTTCATAATTTTGACTCACAGTTGCCTCTTTCAAGGTTTTACTTACTTAATTTATCTTGCGTTAGTCATTGGTTTTCTTGTTAGAGTGTGTTGTAATTCTGTGTGTTCTAAACTTATAAAATGCTTCATGTTTACAATTTTTTTTTCAATTTTAATTATGGTAATGTTTAAAGTTTCATCTGCTGCTTATTATTTGTATGTGTATTTCAGTGTATTTCATTATTGCCTGTTTATTTATGAAGCTGTGTTTTAAAAAAATATATTAACTTTTATTTACTTTAAATCTGTGCACAATAGTTAAAAAAAAATAAAAATAAATAAAAAATAATTAATTTCTTGTTGCTTTAGTTGGTTAACTAAACACTTAACTTTTATTCATCTTTGAAATCTATTTTTTAAAGTGTGTTCTAAAATTTTGTTATGATTTCATTGATTTTTTTCAAAATTGGATTTAATTTTTGCACAAGTTGTTTAAAAAAAAATATACATAATTTTTTGCACTTTTTAACTTAATAATTTTCAATTGCTCATGCAAATTTTTTCAAAAGTATGAATTAAGCTCATACAATACCATTTTTCAGTTAAACTTAGAGCTAAAATGTATGTATTATTGTTTTTTGTATTATTGTTTTTGTATTATGTGTGTAATTACTTGCAGCTTAACTTTCAAAATCTTTGTTCAACATGGTATCAATAATGTATTTAAAATTTAGTCACCAGTTATTATTTGGTGCTAATATAAAATCAAATACTTTAGAGGTGAATCTTATGTGTACTTAAGTGTGAGTACCACACGTATTGAATTTTTAGTGTTTTTGTTATAATGTAAGTCACCACATTCTAAAGTCAATTAAAAAAAGTATTTATGATGGCAAATTTTTCAAGCTACTATCAGTGAAAATTTTTTTAGTGAAATAACAATGTTTATTTAGCAAGTCACTGTTATGACTTCACAGATCTGTAAAGGTGTAGCTTAATTTGCAATTTTTGATACAAATACTACTATGTTGATACTAATATTTTATGTTGATTTGATACTGATTGTTCTTTAATACGACTGATTGTCAATCGTCCTGTCAACCCCATGTAGCCCTTGGTGACGGCTCGCACATTCCAAATTTTTAAAATTTTGTAAAATTTTTCTCTCTCATTCAAAATTTACCCTTATTCCATATTTTTCTCGAACGTTCAAAATTTGTATGTCAGTCTAAATTTTTCTTTCCCTTTCAAAATTTTTCAAATTTTCGTTTGCCCGGGAATGTGTCACGTTGCAAACGTGCCACTTTCAACTATTTTACGATGTTATCGTACCCACGTGCACATTTCCCATTTTTAGAACATTTAATCCTAATAATTTCAATAGTTTCTCTTTAATATTAATTTATATCATCGTTCTCATTTTTCGGCATTTTAAATTCCCTTTAATTTGACATCTCATTTATTTCTCTACGTTAATTCTGTCATATTTTGTAATTCCTCTTTTAAGTTCTTAATTATTCCTTTTTCATTGCGTTTTGCCGCAGTGCCGATTTGCGATCTTGAAGCGACCGGCATTTTCGAACGCTTCCCCTCCTTGCGTTTCGCTTGGCGCGCGTCGCGGTTCGTTATCGCACTTTGGCGTCAACACTGACTTACGCTTTGGCGTTCGCTCACCTGTTGGACAGGTTTTTCACCGCCAATCTCTGGCTAGCGTGCGTTTTTCATACCGGCAAGGAGTTCAGTAGTAGAGGGAGTTGAGTCTTGCCTGGGTACGAGACAGGTGTGTTTAGATTAGGCCTCCCGGTTGCTGTAACGGCTTCCGTGGGAGCCGAGTGAGTAATCCTATCTTAGTGATGTCTCCTTTTGGAACATATCGTGTGCGAGCAATCGCCACCAATATCCCTTTTGAGAGTATACAATTTGTAAATAAATAAAACAAGTTTTAGCTGCATCTCTGTTTCCTGGTTTCCCTGCGTAAGATGTCTGCTTCTTTCTTCCTGATTTTACTACTCGTCGTGAAACGATTCTGACAACAGCGAGCCATTTTCTACAGAACCTGAGTTTTTGCAGATGAACACTTCGCCGCTTTTCTCTGATCGATCACGCCACGTGCTGCCTAGGCCTAATGACCTAGCACGTGCTTCTACAAAGTTTTTCTCAAAGTAACTTTTGTACCAAAACAAGTTAACCACTTCCATGAGAAACCTTAACGTTATACTTGAGAAACCTGTTACGTAATAGATCCCGAAGGATCCCATATCGCCATGTTCTGTCATATGATTTTGCCATGTCAAAAAATACAGAGACCAAGTGGTTGCGTTTTAAAAAGGCTGTCCGTATGTGAGTTTCCAGGTGAATAAGGTTATCGATAGTAGACCTACCACGTCGAAAGCTGCTTTGGAAGTCTGCAAGATAATTATTCGATTCCAACACTTGCACCAGGTGGAAATTCACCATTTTTTCGAGTAATTTGCAAAGGCTACTAGAAAGTGCTATTGGTCTGTAATTATTGGGCTTTGTAGAGTCCTTTCCTGGCTTAGGAAAAGGTATGACAATAGCTCTGCACCAAGCATGAGGAAAAATCTGTTCCATCCATATTCTATTGAAAAATTTGAGGAGATTATGAAGAGAGAGTGGGGATAGATGTTTGAGCATGACATAAGTTATGCCATCGTGACCTGGGGCAGATAAATTGCTGTTACGTAAACAGTTTTTAAGCTCTGATATAATAAATGGTTTATTGTATGCAAAAGAATGACGAGAATTAAAATTTATTCTAGTGCTTTCTGTTTGTCTTTTGCAAGTTAAAAATGGTTCTGGGTATGAGTTGGAATTTGAAATAGAAGCAAGGGTATTTGCTATTGTCTCTGCTATGTTTTTAAGAGATGTAATATTGACCGTTATGTTTTTTAAAGAGATGTAATATTGACCGTTATGTTTTAAAATTGAAATATGACTTTCGGAGTATTGGTGCATACAATTTTTCACTTTTTTCTAAAGTTCTTTGCTTGGAGTATTAGAGGTAATGTTTGAGACATATTTAATCCAGGAGTCACGTTGGCTTTTTCGTCGCACTTGTCTAGTTTCGGCTTTTGCTTTTTTAAATGCAACATAATTATCATTATTAGGATACCTACGGAAGAGGCCCCAAGCTTTCTGTTGCTTCTTCTTTGCTATTTGACAGTCCCTATTCCACCATGGCTTTCTGTGCTTATGTGTAGATGGAAGTTTTTGGGATGGAAGTTTTTGGGATGGAAGCATCAGCAGCATTAACAATATACATTGAGTTATGTTATCAAGTGCTTTGTCAATATCTCCCTCTATCATACTATTTGTAATGTTGGCATGCATTGTGAACGTTGGCCAGTTGGCTCTGTCATATATGTATCGTTTGGGATAGTTATTAGCACCTACATCAGGTGTAGTCTGTGAAATAAAAGTTGGGAAGTGGTCACTGCCATGTAGATCATTCGAGACCCAGAAATTCCAAAAAGGATAGAGTGAGATTATCTGAGAGATCTATTGCGTGGAAAGTGCGGGTTGGCTCATAAAAATAAGTGTGCTCACCATTATTCAACAGGCATAATCCATTGTCAGATATAAAGGATTCAATCATTTGACCGCGTAAGTTAGAATTTTGATTTCCCCAGATTTGGCTGTGTGCATTAATATTTCCAATGATAATGCATGGGCTAGGGAGTTGGAGAAAAAGATTATCCAGATGATTTGACTGAATATTTTGATTTGATGGTAAATAGAGTGAACAGATTGTGATGAGATGTTTGATATGAACACGGACTGCAACAGCTTGTAGGTTAGTATTTAAAGGCACATGAGTATGGGGTAAACTGCGGGATACAAAAACGGCTACACCTCCAGTGGCCCTACCATTACCTGTAAAGTCATTTCTGTGAGATACCTATGAGAGTAGTTTAGTTTTGTCACTAGGTTTCAGGTGTGTTTCTTGTAAAGCCAAACACAATGGTTGGTGGTGATAGAGAATAGTACGGATTTCGTCGTATTTACTATAATAGCCACAGCATTTCCACGAAATAATATTAGTCATTTGGGGAGTTTTTAGATGTGAAAATCTACGTCATTGAGATCGCAGGGTAGTACACATAGGATCTCCTTCGTTTTCATCTAAATCCGAATCAGTGTTAAGGTGCACACAATCTGCATCCTCCATAGAACGCTCAATTGTTTTCACACCTGTTTCCAGGTTTGATTGTTTTTTGGGAGGTTCTATTCTTTTTCTTTTTGGATTGAATCTCAGAGGATTTAATTGTTGGTAGGTTATGCTTTTCAGCATCAGATCTACGATTTTGTTTTGAAGACTGTGTTTTAGAAGTAGTTTGAGAAGTTCTTTTATGAGTTGGCAGTTTGGGAAAGATAGGCTGTGTTGACTTGGAAGAGACAGTTTGTAAAGATTTAGGAGGAGCAGATTGTGATAATTTAGGAGAAGCAGATTGTGTTGATCTAGATGACAGACTGGGATTAGTAGACATTTTGTTTTCTTTTTGTTGCGATTGGTAAGTGGTTTCTATAGAGATTTCAGTTTGAGTTGCAATAGTTTGAAAAGTTTTATGAGTTATTTTTGTTACGGCTGCAGCATATGATACTCCAATTTTGGGCGTCCTAGATTCAACTATTTTCCTGGCTTCTGGGTATGATACATTCTCTTTTGTATGTATTGTTTGTATTTCTTTTTCTTTTTTCCACTGTTCACAAGATTTTGAATAAGATGGATGCTCTTTTTTACAGTTTACTCAACGAACTGGGGCATTGCAGTTTTCACTTTCATGGCCCACTTCACTACAACGACCACAGGTGACATTACAACGGCATTATGTTTTTGAGTGTCCAAAGCGCTGATATCTAAAACAGCGCAGTGGATTTGGAATATGTGCTCTGACAGAACATGACAAGTATCCAGCTTTTATTGATTTAGGTAAATTGGGGAAATTAAAAGTTAGTATTATGTGCTTGGTGGGTATTTGCACCTGATTAGGTTGTATTAGTACATCCCGACGGTAGATTTTTATCCTTCTAGCTTCTATCACATTTTGTTCCTTAAGGTTCTCTACTATTTCAGCTTCCGTAACATGTATAAGGTCAGATTCAGAGATAACTCCTCGAGATGTATTTAGAGTTCTATTTGGACTTACAGATGCAGGGATATTTGCAAAATTTGTACACTTTTTTAAGTTAGCTGCTTGCGTGCTATTGTTTACTTCAACAAGAAGTTCACCAGATCATAGTTTTTTTATTGTCTTTGGTTCACCAACTAGTGCTTGTATAGATTTATGTATCAGAAAAGGAGAAGTCCTGTCGAAACTACCTTCTGGACGTTTCACAACAAAAAATCCTTCCTCTGCATTGCAGGATTTATTTATATCAGTATCAGCATTTTTATAGGACACATCCATCATGTTTCCCTCTCCTATGCTACAAGCTTTGCTTGCATCAGAGGATGAACCTTTATTTTCAGAATAGGAAGGAAAACTTTCCTCGACTTTATCAGCCCAGGACGCATTTGGCTGTGGGGCTTCCACTTTGCATATTTTATTTCTTTTAGTTGTAGCCATAATTAGAGAGAGTTTAAAGAACGCCAGGCGTCGGGCCTGGTCACCGACCCTTCTTCTTAAACCTTACTTCTGGGCGCAGGTTCTCAAAAGGGCGAAAACTATTAGCAACAAACCTCCACGTTTTTCGAACGTTGGATTAAACTCAACAGCATTTCCTAATATCTAGTTCTTTCAAATTGGAATCAGGTAGTCAGTAGGTAAACCTTTACGGCTCTGTCCAACCTACAACCCCTTCCACCGAAAGGCACCAGTCTCCCGGTGTTGGTCCTAACAGCCACCATACAACGTATGGCGTCCTCCGATCACGGAACCGGAATTCGGAGAATGCCCTGCACTCTGGGACTCAAGATCAGCCTAAAAAGGTAGAACCAAGTCGAAGAGATTAAAAAACCTCAGCACCCAGAGTGTCTCACGTGAAAATAAAAAAATCCACTATTGAATAAAAAAAGAAGTCATGTGAGAGAAAACTTAGGAACAAGGTGTATTTTTTGTCTTTTTTAAGCTTTTTAATTTTTTTTAAATTTTTTTTTTTTAAACAAAACAACAAAAACAACGTTAGTAGAACAAAGAACAATATGAACAAAAAAGTTAGTATAACAATCAAGAACAAAGAGGTATAACAAACTGAAAAGAGAAGATTAAAAAGTGTGAAACAAAGTAAAAAGGATAGACAACCAAAAAGAGAAGAAGACAGGAAAGGAGAAAGATCGCTCGGGAATCCGGGGTCGCTAAACCCGTAAATACCTAAAGAAGGTATACCCCTGGGGAATTCTGGAGGGGAGATAACATTTCAATGCTCCGGAGTGGAATGCCCCCCCCCCCCCCTGCCATGCTCTGAATTCAACACTGGTCATGTTGAAGACAGCAGCGAGTATAAGATTTCCTTTTGAGAAGAAAATTACACTTTTTTTTTTAAATCCTGATAAAGAGAATAGGCATTTTGTGGATAAAACAGATATTATTTTAAAACTTAGCACTCCTATAGAGGGTTGGATTGATTATTGACAGCCAATTATCTACTCTAGGGATATAGGCCCGGGGGGAGTGCCCTTCGTGGGGGTCTTTCTAAGGGAACCTAATCCGTATTTACGCATGGATAAATCCACGGCTCGGAGAAAACCACGAAAACTCTGAACGATTAGGCCGACGGGTGCGATTGGGATCGAACCCAGCACCTCCCGTCTACCAGCTTCGAGAGCACAACCTCTCAGCCACTGGTGAGGCCACTCCTATAGAGACAATAGGACAAAGACGTGTTCTATTAGAATCTGAAGAACAAGATCTGTCACTAATGAAAATATGTGCTAAAATTTAAATTATGAAAATGTTTCAATGTTAAAAGTATTCCATGTTCAACAAAAGATTTAAAATGAAGCTTTGTTCATCAATTTAATATAGTTTTATATGTATTTATGTTTAAAACTATTGTCCCAACTTACCCCACCATATGGGGCAGGTTGGGACATTTTAAAGGCTTTTTTGTTTTGTTTATACTATTTTCTTAGGTGAGATATTAGATTAGTATGAGGTTTATTTGATGCAGAAATGTTTATACTACATGACTAATTGGTTTTAGAAAAAAATTAAATATTAATAAAATTTAGAAAAAATATTTATTAAAAAATGTTCCAAGGTTCCAAAAATGTTCCACCTTCCCTTATATATTATTTTAATCAACTCTTCCAGCATCGTGTACCACAGAACATGTTTTTATTTTCGCTATTACTGTTTTTGCATACAAATGTGAATACTCTATGTATATGTATTATTTTAATTAACTGTTACAGCATAGTGTACCACAGAAGATTTTTTTTCTTCTCGCTATTACTGTTTTTTCCTACAAAAATGAATACCCTATGTATGTATATATATGTATATATATATAATTTTAATTAACTGTTCAGGCATTGTGATTTTCTGCTCTCTTCTTGATTGTAACTATTTTGTGAATAAATTCTAATATTGTCAAATAAAACGTGTTTTTAATTACTGAGTTTTGTATAAAATATGAGTACATTACTATACATTTACATTACTATAAAATATTTCCAGTGGAGATCGTATCTTTAATTTAATCATTATTTATTATTTATTATAGCTTGAAATGTTTTGAGCTTGAATTTACATAGCTGCGTTATGTAATTATTTTAAATTTAGTATTTTAATTTTTCTATCCAAAATAATTAAAATATTGATCTTGTGATAATGACAATAAATAAGTTAAACAATGAATTATTATCATAAATATTTTATTAATTATTGATATCTTAACTTTTAAATTTATTTTAACATAACTATTTTGTTTCATTAGTATGCTTTCATTGAATTATGGTTTTAAATACATTCACAGAATCAATTTATTACTTTTTGTAGGGTGTCTATTACTGGAATTAAAAGCGTTTGATTTATTTCTGTTATTAAAATTTTGATTCACACACATTGGGAAATGTGAGTATGAGAATGGTTAAATATTGTTGATAGATTAATATAATATTTAAAAAAACTAAAATATAATAACTATTAATTAAAATGAATTTTTAAAGAATTTTTTTAAGGATGACTGGCACATCTATCCTAATTTAAAGAAAATGCATTCTTGTAATACTTTCAGGAGAGTATTTTTTTTTTTTTTTTTTTTTCCAGATTTGAAAGAATCATTAATTTCTCATTTGATGTTTTGCTAGTATACCTTAAATTATTTTACCCAAAACTAAAACTCTGAAATATAAGGAATGTTTAACATCTCAATTTACTCTTAGCTTGTTAACTGGATGTAAAGAAGTTATGTAATAATGAATACCGATTAAAAAACTGTCAAGGGAGAAAAACTGAAACGAACGCTAAAACAAAACTAAAGATATGATAAGAGGAAAGTTCTCCGGTGTGCGGCTGCCAATTCATAGGTTTAAAAGAACAGCAAACACACTGAAAAGATTTTTAAAAAGTGCATAATAAATACAGAATTACTTTGAGCTGCAATAGAAAGTAATTAAAAAAATAAAGAATGTGATATCTTTATCACACTATCTTCAAAGGCACTAAAGAGAGAGAGATTAATTCTGGCGAATTCGTGAAAGGACTTTCAGAAAATGATTTTTTGAAGTAGTAAATATTAGTATTTTTTTAACCAAAGACATCATTAGAAAGGGAAAGGAAGCATCTTAAGAAGATTGGTAAACACATGGGCAGGGGAAAAAAAAGAAAAAGAAAGAAATAGACATTTGGAAATATTATTATTTTTTCTTTTTGAAAGGGTAAATATTAATATTTTTCTAACAGATAACACTGTTAGAAATGCAAAGGTAAGATGATTGTTTTTTTTTTCCGTATTTCAATTTGTTAAATGGATGCGGACTTGAAAAAATGCGAAAAAGAAATTAATGTTTTTCCATGCTTCTTTCTTCTATGCCCCGGCTTGCTTCGGAAATCCCAACCCTTGGCAGCAGTGTACCATTTTGAAGTTTTTAATTAATATCTCAACTAATTATCAAAAAAATGAAAAATCTAAGCCCCAGGTTCTTTCGGACCTGCCTTGGATTATCCTCATCCAAATATTCAGACCTCTACATGCAGTACATTTTCCTAATTATCACAAACGCATACGCAGACGAACATCTTTCTTTTATTAGTACAGATTATTTTATTAAAGTACCATTTTTTATTTTACTAAAGTATCAATGGAATTTAAATAGATATTTGAAGAATTAAAAAAACTTTTAATTCAATATGTGAAGAAGAAAATTTATTTGTTAACTTAAAAATTATAGAGCAATATTCACCATTAGCATAGTAAAATCTGGAATATGTCCAGTCATTCCAAAAATTGTCGTCTTCAGATACCTTTCATGTCCAGCGAGATCAATAAAGGTAATAACCTATAAATATTTGAAAAATAAATAAAAAATTACAAAGAATAAAAAATAAATAAAAATTTACAAAATATATAATCATTTATAAAAACAAACTGATGCACTATTATGCTTGCTCATGTATGTATTAAAAAATTGCTCTGATTTCATGTATTAGATAAATTAATTCCATTTGTGTATAATAACAGATAAATGTCTTCTGTATATTAAATAAGTTGTATAAATATTGAAAAAATTGCTTGTATGTCTGGAATAGTTAATAAGTTCTCACAAAATAAATGTGAAAAATTTCCTTGCCAAGGCCATTTTCTGTATCTTGTCAAGCAGGGTGTGCCAGTATGGTCCGGTGCCTGTGTGCAAAGCTTTAGTTGGTGCCCTAAATTGCACTGCCAGCGCCCACTCTGACCCCTTACCACATACACACACCAAAAAATTTAATTTAAAAATTATCAGCGACTACTGGTGAAAATATGTAAACTATTAAAAATAAATTTATTGACAAAAAAAAAAAAGAAGAAATTGCAAATAAATTATGAAAATAAATATACAAGAAGAGTACAAAAACAAGTAGGACTTGTAAGAAAATAATATAATTTATTTTATGGGTCATTCCATGTGAAATCAACCAATAGACCTTTGATAAATCAGAAAATGAATTTGAATATTGCACAAAATTTATCATAAATTTACAACTTCAAATGACCCTATCTCAAAAACTTTTTCACATAGAGAGAGATGTTCCAGCCATTTTATTCAGTTTTTGCGGACCTTAAATTTCACACAATTTGCATATTTTTGAAAACTAATAACCTCTAAACGATTTCATATTTTACATATTTTAATACTCATAATAAAAAGGACAAAAAAATAGAAAATGTCTAAATATATATAGATTACACATACATTAAATTTGTTGATATGACATGGATTGACCCTTATATGTTAAAATCATATTATGAATGTTATTTTGTAAAGAAATGGTTAAATATTTTAATGGGAAAAAAGCACTTAGTGAATTGAACTTTCCTTGCTTTCTTTAATTAGGAAGTTTGAAATAATAATATCATGTAATCAAATGGATAAAAAGTATTCAACTCTATTGATATATAAAAAGATTTCAAAGTCTATTTTGTACCACTGTAGAACTTAAGTAGTTTTTAATAATTTTAAATTTAGAAAAGTACCATTCCGTAGATGTAATACCAGCTAGAGATGGAACTGCTCAGAAGAAAAAGAAAAACGGAAATTTTGGGAGAAATTTTTATTATTATTATTATTTATTTTTATTTTTTTACCTTTTTTCCCTCTAAAAAGTTTATTTCCACCTGGAAAAATTGAAATTTTAGTTTTAAAATATTATATTTAATAGCTACATTCTGATGTATTTTCCTTTATATTTTTCTCATCTTCATGAAAACATTCATCTCCCACATGAAAACATTAATTTGGAAAATATAATATGCAAGATAACTAAATACTACTTATCTCATTAAAAATGAAAATTCCTATGCGAAATTTTAATAATACCAATTAGTGAAAATGGTAAAGTTGATAATTTAATATAACTCAGTATCATTTGAAAAGTTCCTTAATTTTTATTGTTCTGTGTGCAATTTTTCATATGCCTTAAAGCTCCAACTGTCACAATCATGATGGTCTATAGCACTATCATTTTATTGCTTAATATATTTGGAAATGTTTTAATACCCACTAGTAATGATTGTGACAGTGCCTTCTAGCTTCACAGTTTAGAATTTTGCTGGTTTTTATGCATATTTCAGATACATATTAATTAATCGAAAACTTTCTTGGATCTTAAAGAGATAATCAGATAGTAATCACCAGAAATATTTTAATGTTGTAACCCAGTATTCTTGGAAAAAATTAAATACACTTTTTTATTAATAAAATGCAGCTAGAATTTCTCTTTCCACCTGTCTTTACCTTAAGTATAGATCTTCAGACTTATTGTTTTTAATATAAATAAATCAGTATCAAGAAGAGGTTGCTTGGCAGCATTTACATACATACTATACTAATTAAAAGGAAATACAGTAAAATGTCTTAATACAAGACACCTCAGGACCATAAAATTTGTCTGCTATTCAAAGGTAAAAACATGCTGAATAGAGAGGTGTTTGCTATTCAGGCATGTCTATATTATGGATGTTTTACTGTATTGTGTAGGTGGGATGTAAAATACAATTAAAATTTTCTTCCAAACTGTAG
Source organism: Maratus michaelseni (assembly GCA_963931845.1). Lineage (NCBI taxonomy): Eukaryota > Metazoa > Arthropoda > Arachnida > Araneae > Salticidae > Maratus > Maratus michaelseni. The sequence continues at coordinate 108,045,948 of OZ007598.1, read as the reverse complement.
TGATAGAATTTGAAATTTGTAATTATCTTCCATTTAGATTTTAAAATTAGTTTTAGTTGCAATTTGGTGTTCATAAGCCTATGCTCATTTTTGGTTTCCTAAGAAAAATAATTGCAAGAAAAATCTTTCATTTGTAAAAAAAAAAAAAAAACTTTTTTTTTTCTAAAATTTCCAATTTTTCCAGAAAAACACAGTTTTTTTTTTCCACTAACTTAAAATTTCCAGAAATTTTACATCTCTAGTACTAGCAATGAAAAAATAATCCGAAGAGCAATTGTAAAAAGTTTGGATAAAATCTCATTAAGTCATTTAAATTAATATGTTGAATATCCGACATACCGTAATTTCGCGCGTATGCGCCGCACCCTAGTTAAGTCTTTTTCAAACCGGAAAATTTATTGAAAATAAGAAGTCAAATAAGTGCTAAGCAGAAGAAAGTCACATTTTATTTAAAATATATTCTGGTAGAAAATCGAATTGTCTGAGGTGCGGCGCATACGCACGAAATTACGGTAAATGATTTTTAAAACTGAAATAAATGGTTGGTAATATAAAATGTTTTCACATAACTCATTTGTGTCAAGGTCTATTTGATTTTCATGTAGTAATTTCTGCTTAACTTCTTATGACAAGAAAATAAATATTCTTCCTTTTATGAAATATTTAATAAATATAAAAATTGAAATGAATTTTTATGTTCTTTTTCAAAAGTAAATTTTTCATGCAAAAAAGCTACTGTTTGATATATTAAGTATAGGAAAAATTAACTTTAAATGATACTTCAGGACCTACTTTCATCTTTATGTCAATAATCAAATTGTGTTGTCTTCTGATGATGCCCAATGATCTACTAAAAAAATACAGATTTTGCTCAAATTTGACTATAATTAATTTTGAACTTTATACAGAACTACTTCTTTTTTTTTAATTACTTCATATTTGAAGTGGACTGCTTCAGTTTGATGTATTAGTTCATAGAGTTTTTCTAATATTTAATATTTAAATTGTCTAAAAAGTTAATTTAAAAAATACAATATAAATATTATTATTTTTTTTTAAATAAAGAAATCTAGAAAGCATGAAATGAGTATAAAAACTACAATTTACAGACATAAAACTTTAGAATATCAGAATAATAAGCATAATTTTAACATTCTTTACAGAGTTCGAAACCATTAAAAAATCATTTGAGCTTCTAAATATGCAAAATCATCACAATAGCATTGGGATGTTAAATACACAAAACTCTTGAGGAATAATTAACAGGTTCTATTCTATAGAGGCGATCATTTGTAAAGGAGCCGAAAAAGAAATTCTTACCTAGGGTGCATAAAGTCATCTCTGATACGGAAGCTTTTTTACATTGAGTGCAAAAATCACAGTGTTAAGCTTCAGTCACAGGCAAAAGCAGAAAAATTACAAAGTTACAAATTGTTTTTTTTCTGACAGAGTGGCAGTCTGATTTAAGACATGTTGTGAAAAAATTCTTATTTTCTGCAGAGTTTTTATATATTACTCTATTTAAAAATTCTTAAGCAAAGGTTATCATATTAACAAAAGGAATTTATCCAATTATCACAGAGGATGTGATAACCATCTCCAGAATGTACAAAATTCTTCCCTAGCTGAAAGTGCTTACCAAGGTTATAAGTAATTTGTTAGCACTAAATCTATAAAACAATATAAATTTCAAAACATTTTATTGTATTTTAATATAATTTAAGAAATAATTTTCTTAAATTCCTAAAATCATCTGAAATCGTTTGCTACCCCGATGCCAGCATATTCTGCACACATTGCACACTGGGTTGGCATGCCCTGTCGCCAAGACCTTTATAAAGTACAACAACAAAAAGCACAAAAAAACGAATATTTATTTTACAATTAACAACAAATTACCTTTGATGCAGCTTCACAAATTTTTACCCAATCCAGCTGACCACCATGACTATCTGGTTTGTTTACGACATTCCCACAGCTGTCGAAACCAAGAATGTCATTCCCAACACTTGAAGTTCTTCCAGATTCCATTTCATGCTTATGGCGGAATAACTTTTGACGAGCAAATCCTCTTCCATTATCTAATTCTCCATGTGTCAGTACACCTAACAAAGTACTTTTACCAGCATCAACGTTACCTATCACAGCAACCCTAGAATGCAGAAGTAAATAGCACATAATTAAGTATTTAATTAAATGAAAATTAAATTGTAGATTAAAGATATGAGTTATTTATTAGAATGGGCTCGTTGTGGAGATGTGCATATAAATTTCATCAGAATCCAAAAATGAAATGTTTGTTTGCCTGTGTGAATTCTTGTTTACTTCATAATCTCAAACTACTTCAAAAATAGGCCAATCACCATAAAATGTTAAGATCCATAGTACTACTTTATATTTTTAAAATAGGTATCGTAGTACATATAACTTTTTTTTTACAAAGATTTCGCCTATCATAGATAGGCGTACAATACATAATCTATGATAATATCAACAATACATCATCTACAATAGGATAATTGCCTATCATGGATAATATAATGAAATTTTGGGATGATATTGAATATATTAAAAATTTAATAAAAAGGATAAATCACCAGTGACCTGCACCGGAGTGATTCCAATGACCTAAAAATAATTTTGAAAACAAATATATCCAAAACATCCCAAAATCTCATCATAAAGTCAGATCGTAAAAGTAGCCAGCATACTGCATCATAGTTAAATAAAAGTTAACTGAAAACTTTCTATCTGTTGATTTAAACATGAAATATTATAATTTACTGAATTCAAATTTAATACTTAAAGAAGTTGAGAAAAGCAAAATAAAATAATGACTTACCAAAATTAAGTTTTGAATAATAAATGATGACAAAAGCTGGTTGAAATCAAGCATGTTTATTAATATAATATATATTGATTAAAAAAATTTTTGGAGCTCCAACGAAATAATATATAAGAAATATGATTATTAAAGTAAAATTCAGCAATTTAATAAATGTTACTAGAATCAGAAATATTTTCATTCAAAGACATGATTATTAGATTTGATTATGAAAGTTCTTAATACAGTTCAGTACTGGTGCTTATTATGTATATGTATAAAACTTTATGAATCTTAAGATTTGTAAATTTATTCTTTAAAATCTGAACCCCTCTAGAGGAGAAAAGTTCTGTGCACACAGAATAGTACTACAGTCAAAGTCGTCAACCACCACTTTCGACGAAAAAGAAAGACTGTTTCCATAATAATTGCAGACACAGAAAAATCACTATGGACGAGAAAAAAAATCTCCAACCATAAATATCTCTTTAGGAATCATTGAGATGGATCGTAAGTCCCAACTGTTATCAGAAGAAGCCTCCAGACGTCATCCTCAAATCCGCATGTAACGATCTTAATTTGTCGATCAACGGAAATTCTTCCATATGCCACTGATAATTCTTTTTTACTTTCGAGTAAATTCTGAGAGTTATTCTGCTGACGACATTGAGATATTATAATCAAAAAACATTTCCATGATGAAACCACTTTTCTTGAATTGAAGCTATACTTGCTGAAATTTTGTTTAAAAAAAATATGTTTTGAAAAGATGCTAAGGATGAACATAACTTAAAAAATCTAGGATCTCTGATGAAAATGAAGAAGGCGATTAATGCAAATATGCCAGAAGGTTTCATAAATTTTGTATTCCATTGGATATGCCGATTCTGGAATCAAGCCCTTTAATGTTCGCATCCACAAGCCGTTCGGCCCGGGAGCATAAATTTTTATACATCCTACTTGCTCAATAGATCTAGTAGCGTCTCTCTAAATTTAAAAAGGCCACTCTCAAACTTAATTCGAAGGGTTCACCCGACATCCAATCAGTGAACGTCTAACGGGTTGTTACATCATAAAATCTCACAGAGCAAAGCCGAAAAGGAAGTCAAACTCCAAAATGTTGTTGGCAAAAAGCTTGCTCGTGGTTAAAGTTAGATTTTAACTGTCGTACAGACCAAAGAAACATCACCGTAATTGCTTTTCGAATATTCCAAATAAACCTTGAAGTCGCAAATCCGACCTTGAATGCCACGAGTCAATGACCTAAGCACAAACATCCAAATAAGTTGTCGTTCTGGAAGTAAGCGAAAGCCAAAAATACGTAGAAATAAATACGTAGAAAATACGTCAAAAATACGTAGAAAATAAAAGTAATGGCGACTCTCCAGCAAAACAATGTTTACTTCTAAACAAAATATTGAAAAAGGAACAAAATTCCATAACTCCTAAAGTTATGAACCAAATGGGATGAAATTTATAGCTATGGATATAAAATAAATATTTCTTTCCATTAAACATGGTTTTAAAATGAAAATATTTAATAAGATTACGATAAAAGTAGTTTTTGGAACTTGGGAATATTTTCGGAACATCGTAATTTGGAAATAAACTATTGAACACAGCAAAAGATAGAAATACTTATGTTCCGATATGAATTGAAAAGCAATTAACCTTTTTTAAATTTAATATTTAAAGAGGAAATACGCTGTATTTTTAAAATTTTGTTTTTAAATCGATCATTTTTAGAAAGCAGTAATTAAAAGGAAGTCAGTGAAAATAGATTTATTTTAGATATTTTTTAAGTTACGTTTACTGAAAGTTAATAAAAATAAATATTGTAATATTAATTAAAAAATAATTTGGAAAATATGTGAAATGGAAAGAAATTGATATTAAATTTATCTAGCACTAAAAGTTATTATTTTAAGATAAATGTTTGATTTAAAATTATTAATTGATTAAGCTTTATTTATTTCAATAAATTTGTGAACTATTTTAAATAACTGAATAAATTAAAGCCAAGGAATTTTAAAGGATGAATAAATTAAGGCTGAATATTATAAATCTGACTGTCAATAATGTGTTTAAAAATAAATGTGATAACAATAAAAATTTGTTGCAAAAAAGCTTTGCAAACTAAGCAATAGGTAAATAAAAAACACAGGCAATGTTAACTACATGAATTTTAGCACAATTGTAAACAAGTCCTGGATTAAGAAGCAATTACTTGAAGTTGGTTTTATTAAAAAGTACATATGTGAAACATAATGAAAAATTTAATTGCAAAATTAGTTAAAACAGTGTTGATAGAATAATGCAATACAAACAGTTGGGAAAACATAACAATTTAATTAATCGTTAATAATGACTTAATTAAATCTGCTTTCAAGGAAAATTTCTTAAATAAGACATCACTGGCACATTCAACATAGTTTAACGTTTGGTTGAATGTAAAAAATGACACAGCAACAAAACAAAATTATATCTCTAACTTTGGTGGAAAAATACATAAGGGAGATTTTCCTAACAATATTTTTTGGATTAGTGTGCAGTTTAAAAAACATAAACAAAGTTACAAAGAAAAAATATATATATATATATAAGTAAAACAGAGATCTATTTAAATGGATATATTAGTGTTCACTCCAGAAAGAACTGACATGCTGTGGCAATCACAAAACTTTCTTCTATACTATTCTAATTAGGATGTCAATGATTTTAATTAGATGATTTAAATCAGCAATAAAATCATGATTTATATCAACTATTTTTTTTTTTTAATCATTGATTAAATATTTAAAATGACATTAAAAAAGTAAAAAAAATCTAAGATGAACATAATTTGGAAAGTTTATATGGGTATTTTTGCCTTATGAATAAACAAAAAAAAAAACTTTAAATGTTTCTAAACTTAATTCCTTAGGCTTGTAAAAAATTAAGTAAAGTAAGTTTGTAAAGTTTAAGTTTTTATCGAGTATAAAAAGTATTTCATTTAAAAATTATATTTAAATCTAATATGATTGGCAATGTCATAATTTCTTTTAAATATACACCTTTCCTTTAACACAAATTATTCATTCTTTTACATAAAATAAGAATATCAAGTATAATAAATTTCTGCTAGTAAAAGAATAAATAGCCAGTATCTTATTTTCACAATAATAAATTTATAGCAAACTAGGTTGGAAAGTGTTAAAAAGAAAAAAAGTAAAGAAAAAACCCAAGATCATTTTATTTCACCATCAAAGCATATCCGCTTTATTTTCGATGTATGGCGTCATATTCGCCTGTTTCCTATGGTTACGGATATTGAAACCTAGGTCACGGTATTATTATCAAAAACTAAAAAAAGTACGTTTTATTTCTAATAATATTATTTAATCTTCTTTTTAATTCTTTAATTCTTTTATTTCATTTTCATTTTTCACGTGAACATTTTTCAATTGAAACTAAATTGTTGAGTAAAAATTATTATTCCGGGCTTTGATTTAGTTTTGGCAACGATAAAGTATTAGCAACGGTAAAATAAATTTAACCATTTTAAAATATTATACGAAAAAATGTCCATTATTCTCTATGAAAATAACAAAATTTTGAATTATTAAGAAAAATATTTGAATAAAATAAACAAAAACCAGCCTATGTTCATTTGAGGGTTATAATCAACCTATATGCAAAGATACAGGATCATTAGGATCATTAAATGCTCCATTTTGACGCTGGCTTCAGCCTAACATTTGCACACAATCGGATTTATAATATTATTAGGATTAGGATTTGAGCTAAAGAAGACTTAAAAAATGACATCTGCTCAACAGCTATTGTAAAAATTGTATATGAGAAAAAGAACTATTTAGTATGAAAATGTTAAGCACAGCAAGAGCTTCGGGGGGGGGGGGGGGGACACTGAAGGCTAATAATCCCCACTAAGTTGTAATAATGCTACTGTTTACTGTTTTGAGAAATTCAGATATAACTGGCTATTCTTATATTTACTCTGTATGTTTGTATGAATGGATGTAACTCATTTTCAAAATTTTTTTGGTTAGCATAAACATGCATGGTGTAAGTTTAGATTTAGGCCATTGAGAGTACTTTTTCTAAAACAAGAGTTTATTAAATCATGTTATAATTTAATTGTATTTTTTAAATTTTAATTCAAAAAAATCATCAAAAATTAATGTCACTTTATTTATCATTTTAAAAATTTATATGCTGTTTTTCCTTATATTGTTACTAAATACATTACTAATATATTTCCTCATGAAATAATGCCTTTTTCTACTGAACTATTGGCCTATTGGGGAACTAGCACCCTAACCCTTTGTCTTTCTAGAACAAATATTAAATTATCAATTATTTTAGTAATTTGAGAGTTATTTAATAATTATTAATTTTAAGCAGTGTTAACAATTTAATATTAAAGAAGTTATTAATAATTTTAATAAATATAAATATCACTAGTATTTAATTATAGTTTTACATAATTATTACAAAACAATATACATGATATTATTGTATGCTACTGACTCTAATACGAATTAGTGAAATTACTTTTACAGTTTTTATAATTTCTGTAATTTTACTAACCAAACCAATAATTATAACTTTATTAATTATAGCATACAAACATAAATAATGTTACTAATTAGAGGGTTAATTGTTTAGAAAGTTGAAATTCTTGGTATATTCTGTATTTTAACGCAAGAAATAAGTCATAAAAATCATACTTAAATTTTTAAAAATATTTTTTTTTTCTTTTTACATGCTAGATGAATTTATCATAGCGTCAATGATTGTGAATATAAAGTAAAGTGCTTTTACTTACCCATCATACGTAGTATAGGGTAAGTCTTGTAATCGTTTTGAAAATCGAAAAAAAAAATTTGACGGATTTACACGTTTCAGACACTGGAGATTCCGAAAAACATATTTTTAGAAAAAAAAATTTACCGTCCGTCTGTGTGTCTGTAAACGCTCTATCTCCTGAAAAAATTGAGATAGAGACTTGCAATTTGGTATGTACTTAGTATGTAATAATGGGAAGAAGCCTATTTCATTTCAATAACCTCAATTAACCGGAACAATTTTTTTCGGACTCTCGAAATATTCGTTCTGATGACAGGTATATAAAAATTTTCGAAATTGTTTATTTTAAGAAATGAATATAAAATACAATAAAAAAACATAAATTTTGCATAAAGCATGAAGTCGATCGGATAATTAGTTGCCGAGATATTTGGAATCCAATTTTCCACACTCTTTTGATTTTTCATGACCCTGTATTTCATCCAAATTTCACTTCAAAGATACATTTTAATTGGAAATTTGACGCTTAATCAGATGCAATAAACCGCTAGTTAATAGGATTATTATTTTTGGAGTTATAAGGATGTTTCTTTCAAGCAATTCAGTAATCGAGCCTTTAAAGTTTGTGACGTCATTAAGCCATGATTTTATTTGAATTGCAATGCACTTTATAAGTAGTTTACACATTTTTATTTTAATATTTTACATTATGCATATCCATGATGGGTAAGTATTACGGTGGCCCCCAACGACTAGTTTTTTTTTTTTAACAGAGAGTTACAGTTTTTAATGAATTAAAAGAACAAAACAATAGCACCCCCTGTTGGTATTAAAATTTCAAATTAGATTAACATGTACAATGTTAATGATTAAACTCAAATAAAAATTTGGTATATTTATTCATTACAGAAAATAAAATACAACTAAAATGTTCATCGCAAAAAAGCATAGGGCTAATATTCCACAATCGGGTCCCCAACCAAAAGTCGATGCCAAAAATGAGTGATTCTGGCAACAATGGGGTTAAAGGTGCATGAGAGTTAGAATAATGAAATTAAGAAATCTGTAAGCAATGCTTGTTAAACTGCATCAACTGATTGTGGACCCAATTAGGAGTCTTTCTCCAAGCATAGGATAGCAGTGCCTCTTGTTGAGTGATTCAAAATTGAATCAGCATCTATTTAAGTTAAGATCTAACAGAATATACAGTTTGATAAAATTCTGTGCATTAGTTCATGAGGTACAGCTATTTCAGAAATCTTAAAAGACACAATATAGCAGCACTACCTATTGGGTGATACAAACTCAAACCTAATCAGCATTTATTTATGTCATGGTCTAAAAGAATGTGAAGTTTGATGAAATTCTGTATGTTAGTTCTTGAGATAGAGTGGTTGAAAATTTATATTCATACACAGACAGACATTTTCCAAAAATTGCCAAATCATGTTCAGGACATCCCCAAATGCATAAATCCATTTAAAAATGGAAGTAGGAGAATTTCATAATTCCAATACTTTTTTTCAAAAATGTGGATTGGGCTTGGTGCGAGACATCCTGTATTTTTTATTTAATAAGTGGATTGCGACCCAACCCTGGTTTCCTATACGAAATTTGTTTGTCTTGACATGTATTATCACCACTTACAGTTCTGACCATCAATGCAGATACACACTGTATTACACATTTTTTATATTAATTATTACAAATAAATGTAATTGAATACAAAAGCAGAACTTTAAATCTTACTTAGCTGTGTGGCAACCTGATGTGTTGCATTTGCACTGCATAAGATTTTTTGATTTCTTGAGGAGGGGGGGGGGGATCTAATGTTATTGTACATTTAGAAAAAAAAATCATAACATTAATTTTAAAAGGGAGAAAATATTCTCCCTTTTCCAGAGAATGATCCTTAATTTATTATTGTTTAGCTTAATTGTGCAAATTTAACTTCTAGATTTTACATGCATCACATACCTGACTTCAACAAAGTCATTGTCCTTCGCTCTTTTTCTGACCAAGTACTCTGACACAAATCCCTGTTCAACCTTATGTTTTCTCAAAAGAACGCAGTCAGCTACCAGAGTACTGGCCATGCTTTCCAGTGTAGCCACTGATGCAGCCATCTCCTCTTCGGATAACCCAGTACTACCATCATCTAACCAAAGGAATAATTTAAATATTTATTGCTATCAATAACTCCACAAAATTGATACAAAAAATTTACAATCATATTAAATGTAAGCATACATGATACTCAAAATATGTAAAACAAGTACTGTGACATTTAACAAAATAAAGATGAAGATGTTTTTTAGGTGCATTCGTAATTATATAAATATGTAGCACCTATTGTCGTCGTCTGGTCCGTCTGTCTGTCAGTTCATTCGCATATAACAATGCAAAATCTAACCAACCAAACGGTTTGAAATTTAAGATATATTATCTTTGCAGAATTTTGTCGAGACATTTCAAATTTTATGAAAATCTAATCAAAACTTTAGAAGATATTAATAAAAATATTTATTAAGTAATTTGAATTTTTTTTTTTTTTAATCTGTGCTGTTTTGTTATAGGAGCTTCCGAGGTTTAATCGTCAAGTGACCGAGATACTTATTTTATTACAGAAATTAATCTGCAGACGATAGAATTCATTTCGCAGAATTAAAAATCATCAAGATCTGAATATTTATATAACTAGCTATAGTACGAACGCACCTCATTTGTCACGTTTGACATACAATTTCCAACTTGTTTAATATCTAGTTTTATCAAACGATTTTAGTAAATTCAATTCTCCTATCATTTTTTTCATTATTATTTTAATAATACTAATAGAATTAATTTATCTAAATAATACTATATAATAATATAAACTTTTCCCACAAGCAAATCATACATGCACATTAATCTATAGTAATAAAAGAAAGATGTTTGTCTGTGTGTAATGACTAGGAAAATTTACCATACATAGAGGTCTGAAAATTTAAATGAGGATAGTCCAAGGTAGGTACTAATGCACTTGAGGCTCAGATTTTTCATTTTTGATAATTATCCGAGATATTAATTAAAAACCACAACAAACACTCATCAAAAAGATATTCCTTTTTTCAAAATAGTGCTCAGGAGCCGTTCTGAAAGATCGCTAGCAGTGAAGTTCCAAAGGTCGGAAATGCTCTTTTTCTTCAGACATTTTCCGAATCCTCCAATCAGCCAAACCATTCATAATAGGGATAAAGTAAAAATACATGCGTAAATGATGTATTTTTTGCTTTTAAATGATGCAATCTGCATAAAAATATATTAATTTTAATCCTTTAAAAAATTTTATCTCTTTAATTAATTCTAGTCATTATATTTAAATATTTATACCCAAACTTATAGGTATCAACAATCTTTTTAACTCTATTTAAAATCTTACATAAGTTAACAATTTCCTCCTCAATTTAATTTAAAAATCACTATTAATAACTAGCTGTGTGGCAACCCGATGCGTTGCATTTAACTTGCATGAGATCATTTGGGCTAAAATGAAATCTAACTTTATTTTAAATTTAGAAGGCAATTATAATATTAATTTTTTTAAATGCAATATTTCAAACAATAAATCCTATTTACAATTTAAGTCAAAAGTTTTCTTTTGAAAAAAAGCTACACATTTTATTTTTTAATTATTTTGGAATCTCAACTGGGTTTTGTGCAGGTAGTATAAAGTAAATATCAGTAACATATTTCTGAAGATTAAAGTCTTCAAAGTATACCTACAAAATTAAAGCATAAATTATTGTATAAATATTAGGAATTTTGGCTTTTATTCAAAGGATCTTAAACACTTAAACATTACTAGATCTCTAAACATCAATGTTAAAAGTAATTTCAATTTTTACAATGCAATACTTATATTTTTTTGGTAGCCATTATATGATAGTATTTTGGATTGTAGGAACATGGTTATCTTCTAAAATCATAATATTCATTATTTTTGTATTTAATTCAGATAAACTCTTTATCATATTTAATAGTTATTTTGTTAATTGGAATTCTCATTATTTTCTGATTCCCATATTCCTGAATTTCATTATATTCATGCTTTATTGAAAGATAATTTTATACAGTTTGCTTAGAAGCAACACAAAACAAAAAAAATATATACTAAAACAGAATTAATGTTTAACTTTTTCAAAGCACTGGAAATCTGTCCATAATCACTATTCTGAGATGAAAATGTTTGATACTAAAAAAAAACAATTTGCATGAAGTTTACTTTATATATATATATATATTAATATACATGAATTAATTTTATAAATATATCAAAAGAAATTAAAAATAGAAAAGTTAATAATAAAAAGATATATGTTTTTTAATAAAAGAACAAATTAAACTTTGTCAATCCTGATCAGATTATTATCACAAATAATAAAAATGTGCACCAAACTATTCTAACCTTAACAGTATTTCATGGTGCTAAAAAAAACAACATATCTTTATTATTGAATCACAAACACATAAACTGGAACAACATCTGCACTTTAAGGTACAACTGAATCATCAGACAAAGACAGTCCAAAACTTGATATTTTACTAATATTTGGAACAGTTGAACAAACATTTGTGTTTATTCAAGTGCTTGAAAATTAGGTCACATAGAATAAGGAAGAAGTCACAAAGGATAGACTAAGAAATATAATCATAAATTATAATTTCTAAGAAAAGAAGATGAAGTGCAATACTACATATATAGAGGTACCTTCCCACCCAATTTTCAGGGGTCTGTCCAGATTTTTCTCACAGGGTCTTGTTTTTGTGAAATTATGAAAAAAAATTTTATACTTGTGAAAATTTTAGTCATAATTTTGTGAATTTCAAATTGTTATATTAAGGCTACTGTGTATCTATCTATCCTTTACACAGCAATTTTTTTTATGTATATAAAAGCTAAGTAATATGGTCTTTGACAAGTTCAATTATTTTCTGACAGGTCAGATTTTATTTTTTAAATGATTAAATTTAGAAAAGATTCAGTTTGGAAACGGAAAAATTTCTGTGAAAGGTCTATTTTTAAGACAAAGAATTTTGTGAAGGGTTCTGTTTTGGGATGAAAAAGTTTACGAAGGGTCTGTTTTAAGATGAGAATTTTTTTAAAGGGTCCTGTTTTAAGATGAAAATTTTTGTGAAGGGTCCTATTTTAAGATGAGAATTTTTGTGAAGGGTCCTGTTTTAAGATGAGAATTTTTGTGAAGGGTCCTGTTTTAAGATGAAAAATTTTGTGAAGTGTCCTGTTTTAAGAGCAGAATTTTTGTGAAGGGTCCTGTTTTAAGAGGAGAATATTTGTGAAGGGTCCTTTATTGGTACCAAAAATTTCCTAAACAGGTCCCTGATTTTGTAGCTCTGTGTGCAGTGATCTCTTCAGTCAACAGACACACACACAAACTTCTCTCTTTATTATATTTATAGGTAAAACTTTTTGTAATTAATATAACTATTAAAACAGAAGACAATCAACACAATATAAATTAGCCAATAATAAGAAATAAATTCGACAGAACAAAATATACCTCCAATATTACTAAATACATCTAAGAAGTTGTTTTAATTACAAATAATCAGATAAATTATAATATATTACTAGTAATAAAGTAGAAAGTAAAAGTATTATTACCTCCAGTTCCAATGTTATAGATGACCTCTCCATGGCCATTATCAAGACGCACAGCCAATCGCTGTATTAGCTCATCAAACTGTTCAGCAGATGGACTTACTAATGCTGTCTGAAAAGGTATTACAAAAAAGTTTAAATCAAATTCAGTCAAAATAAAAATTTAACATAATCATTCAATTAAAACTACTTTTTTTTTAAATTAAACTATTTCCAAAACAAAATAAGTAAATAAATAAAAATAAAATGGGACTATAACTGCCAAAATATGCAAGTCAAATATCTATACAGTAGACAATCTTTAAACTGCAATTGTTTGTATAACACAAAACTTCTCAGAAATAAACAAGGAATTTTGAAGTTAAGAAGCACCTGCATTCCACATTGTAAAAAAATTGCTACTCTCTAGAAGACTAAATTTGATATATTAGCTCCTCTTTATCTCCTTAATTCAGAACTTTAATGAAAAAATTGCTATCATTATCCTAAATTTTTTTTAATGAATAATATAATAAATAATTTGGTCCGGACATTTTTGGACCAAGTTTATAAAGTAAATTTAACAATGTGTGAAATGATCAATATTATGCAAAAAATTATAATCTGCACAAAACTAATAATCTGCATTGGTCCAAGGAATACAATATAAAGATACTCTACTGTGTTTTGAATTATTTCAGACATATTTGGCCATGTTTACAAGGTAAATTTAATGATGTGTGAAATGTAATCTATATAACACACAACCTTACGTTTTTAGGTTTGCATCATAAAGATCTTTTACTGTGTTATAGAGCAAAAACATGTCTGAGAAATGCTGATGTCATATTGACAAAAACTGTATCTTAATTTACTGATTTTTTATGTTTTTAAAAATAATTTTCAAGAATGATTTTTTTTTAATCTATCTCAATCACATGAAGCCTGATTATATAAGATTACCCCTTTTGCACTTAAAACAATATAAATATGTGTTTGAACTTAATAAATAGTTCAGCATTTGTGTCCAGCTAATATTCCATGAACAGGACTTGAATTTCAGGGCGGAATGACAGGATTTGCACCCAAAATTTTGAAATCCCGCCAAGAATAATATTGTGGGCAGGAGTCTCTCGTTTAAAAAATTTGAGCTTCTCCGGAGAATTTTGCTTTTTGACCAACTGACGAATATCGCAATACTTTCTCGAGACCGACCGACGATTTTTACTGGGTTTTATCCTGTGACAGATCGACGAATTTCGCATTTTTTTCTCATCATTGACAAATTTCGAGATATTTTCCGTGATAGATTTGCGAATTTCCTGGTTTCTTCTTCCAACAGATTACCGAAATTCACAATTTTACATTGTGTCTGACTGAATAATGTTGTGATTTTTCTTTGCAGCCGACTAACGAATTTTATGATATTTATCCTATAATTTATGATATTTACAATATTTTGTTGTGACCAATCAGCAAACTTTCATAGGTTTTTTTTTTTTTTTTTTTTTTTTTTTTTGCAATGGACCGACGAAATTTACGATTTTTTCCCTGCGACCAACTGACGAATTTTGTGATTTTCTCAGTCACCTATTTTTATAATTTCACAGTTTCTTGCGAAATAATGATGAAATTCGCAATTTTTTAATCGCGTCCGACTGAAAAATTTCACGATTTTCCTCCGTAACCAACAGATGAATTTTGCAACATTTTCCCGCGATCGTTTGACGAATTTCACAACTTTTTACCTTGACTGTTTGACAAATTTTGCTATATTTTTCTGCAACCAATTCGCGAAATCACAGGGGGAGGGAGACGAAGTTTGAGTGACCGAAAAACAAATTTTGTGTTTTTTCCTTCCGTTCGACTGGAAATTTTCACGATTTTTCTCCACGACAGTTGGATGAATTTTGAGATATTTTACCGTGAACATTTGATGATATTTTCCTATAATTGTTAGATGAATTTTGTGATACTTTTCCATAATTGTTAGACAAATTTTGCAATATATTCCCATGATTGATTGGCGAACTTCGCGGGGCAAATCAAACAAACGACAAATTTTGCTATTTTTTTCCCTGCGACAGATTAAGGAAATTCAGGATTTTTTCCTGCGAATGATGGATGAATTTCATGATTTATTTTCACTACGATCTATGGAAGTATTTTGAAATTTTTATTCCCGCGATCGAAAAAGAAAAATAACCAAAAGGGCAGTAAGGGCCACCGGGCGTTGCACCCTGCGAAATTGGTTTAGAGTCTGCATCTGCACTAAACAAAAATGAGATTAGAACTGCGAATATCTTGAGGTGCACATTCAGCATTTTTTTTCTGAACTCCAAGGAAGCATATTTAGAAACAACAAACAAGTTGATCCTTGCAAATCCCAGAAATTAGGACTTGACATTTTAAAATCAACATACATTTATAGTGTAATAAAAGATATGAAGCGACAGTTTTTATTTCAAACTTTGGACATGGTCTTAAAATTTCAATACATAGAACCTAATTCAATCAAAGAAAATACCAGGGATTCCAGTTTTGGACTTTTTTTTGTTAATATCTACTATATATATAAAACACAAACGGAAATTTTGTTCCGTTCCTTTATAACTCGAGTTCCGCTGAATGGAATTTGATGGAACTTGCAATGTTGGATAGATAATTTTTCAGGGAAGGTTTTAGTATATAACACATAGTTCTAAGTATATTAGTTATAGAAATATGATGGAAAGTTCTGTTATTTTTGGCAACCATTATCGTTGGCAAAAGAATTGAAACGGCTATATCAGAAAATAATGCAAACACATAGAAAAATAAAAGGAAAATTCTGTTATTAATTTTATTTAAAATCCCCCCCCCTTCCCCACAAAAAAAAAAGAAAGAAAAAAAAACAGTTTTAATGAGGCATAATGTTTAATTTAAACCCCAAAGGAATGTTTGTAATGCTTAAAAATATTTTACAATGCATGAGATTGCAATTCAGATTAAGTCAATATTTGGCGATTTATCGTTTGCGTCAGCTTAACAAAGATGCATCTGATAATTTGATTTAATAAAATATGAGTAATTTTTTTTTTCTTCCTGTTAATTTTTTTTATATAACTCCCTATGATGTGTCTTACAGGAGGAACTCGCAGATGTAATTGTAAAAATGACTGCATTTATGAGTTACATGTTATTTGTTTATTTACGGTTTTGATTTTACTTTTGTCGCCAAGCAATGCGATTTTAAGCCAAAAATGTATAAGCGTGACATCAGCTTGGGCGATATTAGCAATAATAGTGGGGTTTTTTTGTGTATACAAGATCCTTTTTGGAGTAAATTTTTATATTCAAATGTAAATTATATAAATAGCAATTATTGTTATGAATATGGGATCAAATATTTAAATTTTAGTAAATGTCTGCCGCTCAAACACATATTGTAAAATAATTAAATTTTAGACATTTAAAAATTTACTACGGAAACATGCCGGTTTGTTTTCTCCAAACATATTATTTTTATGGTCTCGAACTCAGATCAGCGGATATTGTCTATTTTTTAATTTAATTTAATTATTTTTTTAATATATCGCCAATTTCACTTATAGAAATATTCACTGTTTCAACAGTTAGGAACCAAAGAATATTCTTAAGGAGATGTGTGCATTTATGCGTTATTACTATTTCAAAAGGCTACATTTTGCAATAAAAATTGTTTGCTGAAATAAATTTTCAATGCTCTTTTTATTCGTCATTTCTTTTTAGTTTTTTCTGCATATCTTCCCTTCTTTCAGGAAGGTTTTTAAAAGACATTGGACTAATTGTCCGTATTCCTGTCACCTGCCAGTTGGCTATTTTACTATATTGTTGGATGTTTCGTCTATGTTTGAAGGTTACTCTGGACGACGATTCAGATTACAAAAGATTAGACGACTTTTGAAATTAGCGATTGCTAAATTTATGGGGGTTTTTCATGATGAAGCAAAGTTTTACCAAAAAAGCAATGCTTCCAATGTACGGTTTGTTGATTTTATGACGCCCAATTATCTACACGAGGGATATAGACCCTGGAGGAGTGCCTCCGTGGGGGTCTTTCTAAGTGATCCTAACCTGTATTTACGGCAAGGTTCGAAGAAAACCACTGAAAACTCCGAACGGTTAGGTCAACGAGCACGACAGGGGTTTGAACTCAGCACTTCTTGAATGCCAGCTTTGAGAGCAGAACATCTCAGCCACTGTTTTGGTGCTGTCAATGTACGGAAAGACTTTGTAATGTCAATAGTGGCGAATGGAATAAATAATAATAATATTTGTCGATTTATCATTTCAGGTTGGATAAGAAAAAACGAGTACCTGAAATTTTGATTAGATAATTTTTAGATCATTATAAAGCCTTTTCGACCTACTCACATCCCTAGCAGCTAAACATAGTGAGAAATTAATTTATTTCTGCGTGTTATTATGCTTTTTAGAGAAATGCAAAAAAATCTTCGGTTTAAGTATTCACCAAAAATAATATTACTAAACATTTTGCATAACTAAATTTATCATTGTCAGTTTTATTTAAGGTATGGAATTCTGTTAATGAAAGATCTATAATTGAATTAACAGTAATTTGACATTATTTAATGGAACATAGCTTGGCACGTAAATAACTTCGTTTTATAACTAACTCTGGTACATTAGTAACCATATCGTTTCAAGAACTTCTAATGTTTGATGTCAAACTTGGATATCGGCAAGATTATGGAAGATTAGGAAGATTTAATTGGATACAAACTAGAGGTTTATTCGTCTACCAGAGTTAATCATTGGGTTTTTTTTTTTCAGATTAACGGTTACACGAATGCAACTGGTCTAAAAAATGGAAAGACTGTGAAAATGGCGTCATTTTAATTTTATTCATATTCAGCTTTAAAAACGCACTTTTTATGTTTCACCATTTTTTTAAATATGAAAGTTAAACACTGTTCTTTATGTGCAAACAATTTATTACAATTTTCACTGTATTTACTCTGCTGGAATCGAAAGATGAAAAATCGTAGTAGACTTGCCAGAAGAGGACGTATATTGCGAAATATAACGTAACATAGAGTGAGATTGTACTTACGTCACCAGAATCTCACATGGAGACAAGAAAGAGGGACGGAGTTCAAGAGCTTACAGACAAAAATGAATCACCCGAACATTATTTAAGTTCAAAGGTCAATCTATGCGATCACTGTAATGCTTTCGCTTTTAGTAGTATGTTGACTGGAGAACATTTTAGTTCCTGTTGTCATAATCTCATAATGGCCTCATTTCCCTACCAAACTCTACTATAAATGATCAACTAAATGAGTTGCTTCTTTTAGCCCAAATTTTGTCCAATGTATGATATAATATAACGCAATGCCGTTCACATCGTTTACAGCAATATGGAAGGAAAATCCAGGTGAACGTCCCTATTGCTTTAAAATACATGCTCTAATCCATTGATATAATTAGTTTGATTCAAGGTTCGCTTGAAAATATTTACTAAGGTAGCATCTATAGGTGAAGATCCACATTCCTTTAAAATACAAAGCCAGTTCGTTTGATTTAAGATACATTTAGAAAAATGGCCCAGCGCAGCGGGCGTAGCATGCTAGTATTTGCTAAAACAATTCCATTCAGAAAATGATCTTGATAATATAATGCCACCAGACCAACTACACACTGTTCATGCAAATAGTTAAAAATGAAGGCACATCAAATTTTGAAAAGTTTTCTGAAAATTTTTTAAGCGAGCATAACCATATGATTCCGATATTTTCCAGAGTTATAAAAGTTGCACCTTTGCGCAGGGCCCTCACTACGGGGGGAGGGATCCTCCCCCCCCCCCCCCCCCCCCCCCCAAACGTTCCCGAATGCTGTTACACTTGGCAAATTTAAAAACTTTTAGTTGGCAAATTTGTTTAAAACTTTAATAAAAACTATAACATACTTTCTATTTCTGATAGACTTGGGGAAATATTATTAAACTTTTTACAAGTAAGAACTATATTACATTTTCTAATTGTGGTAACTTGGCAAAATTTTAAAACTAGTTGGCAAACTTGGTGAATTGACGAAAACTTTATTTTTGCTTCTCAATGAGTTGGCAAATACTGAAATCTGACTTGGCAATTTTAGGTCCTCTCCCCCCTCAATAAAAAGTGTTAGCGATGGCCCTGCCTCTGCGTCTGTCACAAGCTTACCTTGTGAAAGAAGCTTCAGTACACAAAATCGAATAAATTCAGAAATTCATTGAACAACCCAATTGTTAAAGGTCCATAACATTTGTTGAAAGTTGAAAAATAGAAGTTGTATATATATATATACACATTATAGTACTTTCTACCTTTTTTTTAAATTAAAAATAAACATTTTATATAATTATTCTGAGTTGCTGATTTTAATATTTTCAATGGTATTTCGCCATTCCTATATTAACCCTTTAAGCGTTAGGCCCATGTTTTTCCGTTTCATGTAATCATGTTAAAATGGCTGTAGACAAAAATATTTTTAACATACTTTTTTGAACCGTATATAGAATGAGAAGTTATAAAAGATATTATAGCATCAAACAGCGATTAAAAAATATATATATATTCTGGGATTTACAAGCATATTTATAGAAATATTGGAAAATCTTCAAACGGTGAAAGAGTTAATATAATTCTTTAAATAGCATGTAAATAGTAGGGTTTAAAGATATTTATTTTCTCCCTCCCAAACAGTTCAACTCCCTTCCATTTATAAATGTTGGGAGGGAGACCCCCCTCCTAGGAAAAATTGAATTTCAAGCCCTGATGAAGAAATTAAATCTTCACCAATAAATAAAATATATTATAAATAAAATACAAATTTAACAGACATATAAATCGAACTACGCACTTAAGACACTGAAACTATCGTAATAAAAAAGGCTGCTGTAAGTAGCAAAATCTTTGGCAATTTTTTCGGCTATTAAATCGTGGAATGCAGATGATATGAAAGTATTGCTTTTAATAAATTTCAGAACTTTATTTGAATACATAATTTATATTTTTCATATAAAAATGCCTTTTGGTGTTGTTAAGTAGGCAATTGTGGTATTAATAAAATATATATAGTTCATATTTAATAAATTCTGCTGTTTAAAATAAGAAATGGCTGAGATCATTAAATTTATATTATGTTGCGACAGAATCTGAAGCTATAACCCAAACACTAATAAATAATAAAGGAAACTGATCTTACTTAAAATAAGAAGGAATTCTGTAACACTTGCAAAGTTCATAAATATCATATTTTTGAAAATATCAAAAATGTCTGATATTTTTAATATATTTTATATATATATATCCAATATTTTCAAAATAGTCAACTTATTGATGATTATAAATATTTTCAGTTTTAATATAAATTAGGCATGAAAACATGTCATTTAGCACGAAAACTTAATAAAACAATATTCTAAATGCCTTTTTCTATTTTTTTTTTTCACTTACTTAACAAAATTTAAGATCAACTAATTGAAAACAGACACAATTTGCTTTTTACACTCGCAAAAAACAAACTATTAAGATTTACTAATCAAGTTTCAAGAGAATGTTATGTTTTATACAACAAAATAATTTTTTTTTATTGAAAATTTTGAAGAGAAATACAGTAAACTTGGTCTGCTTAACTGAGCGAAACCAAAATGAGGAAAAATTATTTCTAATGAAGCTGCAAGTTTATCTAAATTCAATAGTTTATCTTTCAGTGGCTTTTCTAAGTAAATATTGTCCTACATAATTATTGATTCTACATTTAAAAATTCAGCTTCAAACATAAAGCTTAAAAAAGTTTGTGGTTTTTTTTTTGGTTGGGAGGGGGGGGGGGAGATAAGACAGCCACTATAAAAGCAAAAATTCTTTATCTACAGAATGACACAACCAATAACAGTTTAAAAATTCCTTTACACTTGTTTTGATTGAAAATATCAAAAATATTATACACAACACTATGAAAATAAATATCAAATATGTGAAAATATCAAACTTCAGGATAATTTGAAGATAAATATAGTAAGCTTGGTCTGCTTAATTGAACAAAACTAAAATGAGAAAAAATTACTTCTAATGAAGCTGCAAGTTTATCTAAATTAGATAGTTTATCTTTCAGTGGCTTTTCTAAGTAAATATTGTCCCACATAATTGATTCTACATTTAAAAATTCAGCTTCAAACATAAAGCTTAGAAAAGTTTGGGTTTTTTTTTTTTTTTTTTTTTTTGGTTGGAAGGGGGGGGGGGGGGAGCTAAGAAAGCCACTATAAAAGCAAAAATTCTTTATCTACAGAATGACACAGCCAATAAGTTTAAAAATTCCTTTACACTTGTTTTAATTGAAAATATCAAAAATATTATAGCTACACAACACTTTGAAAATAAATATCAAATATGTGAAAATATCAAACTTCAGGATAATTTGAAGATAAATATAGTAAGCTTGGTCTGTTAGGGGGGTTGTTAAAAAAACCACTGTAAGATCAAAAATTCTTTAAAAACCACTGTAAGAGCAAAAATTCTTTATCTACAGAATGACACAGCCAATAACAATTAAAAAATTCCATTACACTTGTTTTGATTAAAAATATGAAACTTCAGGATATTTTGAAAATAAATATCGGATTTACATCACATCAAAATCCATTGATTATCACCAAACCCTGAGCACTTGAAATAAATACACTGGAAGTTAGTAGACAAATCTTGTTTATTAAAAATCAAAGGAAGTAATTTTTCATTCCACTGATGGTCACTGTCATCGTAATTAAAATCCCAAATGCACTGAAGATCAGCTTAAATTTGAAAAGATGAACTTGACATAGGACTTTAATCAGCACAATTCTTAAAATATTAAATTTTAGCAATACATGGCAAACTCTTCTAATCACAACACAGCATCAATCCTTTCACCAAAAAATAAAAATTATTTTAAATCAGCAATAGCACATATTTAAGCAAACTCAGAGACTTGCCACTGATAAGATCAAATTGAATTCTTAACATCATGTTAACTTCTCTCATCAAGATAAATTCTAATGATGTATTTTAATGCTAAACCATCACGGTGAATTCTATACATCATCATACTAATACAAGCATAAACTAATTTCTAATTAAATTCCAAGCAACATATTATATACTAGGATATGGGGAAAGCCAAATGTGCTAAGACAAGAAATTTAAAATGATTTGATAAATAAACAATGACGAAAATTTTGAGGAAAAAAATGAAATAGCTGGACTAAAAAGTAACTTTCAACACACAGCAGCCAAACTAAAACAAGCTTTCTATAGGAGAATGTCAAAAGCAAACTCTTCAATGAACACTCTGATCGGCATATGCACATGACGAAGGAGTAGAGGCTCGATAATCGAGGGCACGAGTAAATACTGTAGTAGGCTTTGCAATTATGAGTAGCCAGAGGAAAACAAACGTGAACGATCAAAAATAAAGTTATAATCGGAAATTAAATGCATGATTTAAAAAAGCAATGAGAGTTTTCCCCAAATGCCGTATAAAATTTTGGAAAAACAGAAAATGTAGAAAAGGTATGAAAAAAAATTAATTAAACCTTAAGAAATGCTAAAACAAAATTTTGAATGCCAAAGTAAATAAATTAAAATTTATAATCCTAGAAAGAAATGCACAATGACCACAAGGAAAAAGGGATATTCAGTATATACAAACAAAACAAACTATACTTTGCAATTTGAAGCAAATTAAGGCACCTTCCAATTACATGATCTCAAAAAATATTACTTTTTGTAAAATTTAAAAAGCTAAACAAAACTCATGGCCAAAAGAGATCATAAAATTTTTGTATTCATAAGATAAATTAATAAACTTAAAAAACAAATTTTAAAAATTGCAATAGTAGTAAAGCAA
This sequence comes from Maratus michaelseni, assembly GCA_963931845.1. NCBI lineage: Eukaryota > Metazoa > Arthropoda > Arachnida > Araneae > Salticidae > Maratus > Maratus michaelseni. Next base: position 108,022,771 of record OZ007598.1, on the reverse strand, counting down.
CAAAAAGATCATGAATACCTTATGTATTCAAAATTACAATTACAAATCATTCAAACGAGTACATAAAACTGTGACATACTTTATCATTTAAACTTGCTGGTGCTTCCTCATTGCTTTTCTTAGCGTCATCACAATTTTCATTCTCATTATTCTTCAAGAGAATTTCAGTGAGAGTTTTATTAGTGTTTGGTGTGTGATCAACCACAGCAGCCATTTTATTTTTACACTTTCTTGCGGACAAAATGAAATGAGACTGATGCAAATATATGATTATACATATCTGAAAAATAAATACAACAAAAATTAAATAAATACAACAAGAGTACAATATATAAGTAATATTTTGATACTTTTCCATTACTTGGCGAAAGAAGGAAATTTGGCAACAAATTTTCAGGTAACTTATTTACTGTTTTATATACAACAGGGTCATTCCATGCCAAATGAACCAAAAATTTTCAATATTCAACTTGACCATTTCAGATTTTAAAGATACTGTCAGGAATCATTCTCTGATGATATAAATGAGAATATATCATTAAAAAAAAATTATCTCATTAGATTTTAATACAATTACTTTTTGAAATTTCAAAAAATCACCATTTTTGGCTTGCATAAGTGTTTTTAATTTTGATTTTCTCAGGTTCTATCAGGCGTAGGGTTGTAAAAAAAAACCCAAAAACCAGGTTTTTTTGTTTAAACCTGTTTTTTTTTTTGGTTTAAACCAGATTTTTTTGGTTTAACCAGTTTTTTTTGGTTTAAATGACTTTACCTTTTGGAAGAAAACTGAACATTCATATTTTCAAATATTTGAAGACAAGAATTAAACAAAAATTACTTTAAGTTCTTTTGTTAAAATTTAATAATATATTTTTTACTATTTTAATTAAAGCATTATAATATTTTTATATTATTTTAATATTTTTACATATAATAAACAATGAAATGTGCTATCACTTATATACTGTAAAACGGGGTGAATAGGAAAAGCGGGGAGAACAGGAATGAAAGTTCCCGGTCATACAAATAAATTTAAAATAAATATACGTGAGGACATTTTTAATTGCCAATTTTTTTTTTAAGAAGGTAATATCATGAAGTGTTGGGAAACTCAGTTTTGTCATGCTGGCACCACTACTGGGTTATATAAAAAAAACTGCAAGTGGATCCTCAAAAACCTCCTATTTTCAACATCTGCAAAACTTTGTATCTAACTACAGAATTTTTCGTATTCTAAACCTAAGAGTAGTGCTTTTTTATTAAGGATAGACCTATAAACGATATGCTGTATTAGATTTTATGTATTTCTAAAACTACATTCAAAAAGTGAAAAATGTCTTGTAACATCATAGGTTTAAAATTTACGGGGTGAATCAGAACACACGAAAGAAACTATCCAGAAGATCATCGTCTGAAGATTCAAATTCCAATTATTCTGTTCAAGACTTAATAAAGAGTTCATATTGCCTACTACTTCAGAAGATGACCCAGATTTTGGAATCCCAGAAAATCACCAACTTTCGAACAAATTTGCTCCAGGAGATTTCCTTGTCATTAAAGTGCATGGGGGAAAAATGTCATAGAGACTCTATGTGACCAAAGTCCTGTACCCAGAAGATGATGGTTATGAGGGAAAATTTTACAGAAGGGTCTCTACTTGAAGATTTCAAGAAACGGTGGAAGAGGAGGCAGCATTTCTTCCAGAAGATGTCATAAAGAAACTTCAGCTAAAGGACAACATTCAAACATCTGCTCGTTTCAAGGATATGATAACTTTTGTGAACGACAATGAGTGAATTGAATGTATTAAATTTCATCTTTCTCAATTCAAATACATTTTCTTAGAATAAATTTTAATCTTTCTTGAGTTCAAAGTTTTCTAATTTCTGAAAAGTCATACCTTTACTTGTATAGAAAATGAAGGATTTGTTTGATAGTAACTACGTGCTCTTATTCATCCCTTGTCATTATTACCTGTTTTTATTAACCCTATTAAAGTCTGAATAGGAACAAATAAAGATTATAACATTTATTTCGATTCACCTCTACCTGCAGGGTGAATCAGAACACCATTAAAAAATTCAAAAATCTATATATTTAAAACGCTAAGTGTTTTGTTTCGACAATCCGTGAGAACAAACTACTACTTCAAATTACATCATTCTTTTTTTAAATGAAAGATATTTGGTCACAGATTTGTTATCGTACATTCGTTTGTTCGAAAATTTAATTAATTAGCCGTAATCTTAAATTAAAATTTTACTTCTGCTTATGACGTCATAAAGTCGGCAATCGGATTAACGCCCACTGTTGCGACGTACAGAGTTTATTACTTATCCATCATATGTAGTATAGGGTAAGTCTTGTAATCGTTTTGAAAATCGAAAAAAAAATTTTGACGGATTTACACGTTTCAGACACTGGAGATTCCGAAAACATATTTTTAGAAAAAAAATTTTGCCGTCCGTCTGTGTGTCTGTAAACGCTCTATCTCCCGAACAAATTGAGATAGAGACTTGCAATTTGGTATGTACTTAGTATGTAATAATGGGAAGAAGCCTATTTCATTTCAATAACCTCGATTAACCGGAACAATTTTTTTCGGACTCTCGAAATATTCGTTCTGATGAAAGGTATATAAAAATTTTCGAAATTGTTTATTTTAAGAAATGAATATAAAAGACAATAAAAAAACATAAATTTTACATAAAGCATGAAGTTGATCGGATAATTAGTTGCCGAGATATTTGGAATCCTATTTTCCACACTCTTCGATTTTTCATGACCCTGTATTTCATCCAAATTTCACTTCAAAGATATATTTTAATTGGAAATTTGACGCTTAATCAGATGCAATAAACTGCTAGTTAATAGGATTATTATTTTTGGAGTTATAAGGGTGTTTCTTTCAAGCAATTCAGTAATCGAGACTTTAAAGTTTGTGACGTCATCAAGCTACGATTTTATTTGAATTGCAATGCACTTTATAAGTAGTTTACATATTTTAATTTTAATATTTTACATTATGCATATCCATGATGGGTAAGTATTACGGTGGCCCCCAACGACTAGTTTTCTGAACTCAATGATTGCGAGCATAAAAAATAAATATTAAATATTAAAAGCACGTGACTTTTAGGCCGAATTTTTTAATTTGTAAGTTAAAATATAGTTAGAATGTTTACGTATTTCGGTAAAAATATTTATCCATGTGTTTTATAAGCAAATAAAAATTCCTATTTACTGTGACGTCACGGAAATATTGTTCATTGGGTTCATTTTATCATTAAGCATTATAACTTTGTTGATGCCATTTTTTTCATTACAATTAAATTCAAAATATATTTTTATTTGTATGCATGGTGCTTAAGCATAAATGTACGTGTGAAAAGTTTGTACTGGTGAAAATGACGTTATGCTGAGCTTGAAATGCATTTTAACATTGATAAAACTAAAAAGAAAAATTTATATGATTGTGTCAACGTGGCGTAATATTAACTGATATTTCAATTTTTAATTTTAAAGATTAGAACTGGAGCCTTTATTGGTTGCTTCATCTTGATTGCATACCTTGATTACATGTTACCAATTACTTTTTTTAAATTATAGGATTAAGTTATAGGAATTATAGGATTTAAATTAAGATTTCCTTTTTTAATAAAAAAATTCACAAAAGTAAAGAATTTCAGGAAAAAAAAAACTTGAAATAATGATTGTATTTTTAGCTAGAATAAACAATGTAAGGCTAATATTTTATAGGAATTATTTTGGTAGGTTTGTTATAAGTTCATTTAACAGTTCCTTATTAGCGGCAAAGTCTTATTTCTTTCACTGTGAATTTTTCTTTCGATGTCAAAAAATGGTAATCTACTTTTGGACGCCAACCAAAACACAGTGGCAATATTTAGAAATGTGTAACGGTTATGACAACAAACGGCACTATCGCTTTAGCTTTCATCGCGCTTACATCACTTCTAAATACTAAAAATTTATTTTTTTTATTACATTTTACAATTTCAATTCTTACATCCTCAATTAGAAAAAAAAAAATTAGCTTTTGCTTGAAATTCATTTGAAATCTGCCACTTAATTTAACGACTTTTTAAATAATTTTCAAGCATGAAATATTTTTCAATTCTATCTCAACAATGACCATCTGTTTGTTTTAATAATGTAAAATAGCCCCTTGGAAAGTTGCAACAATTGAAAATAGGTATCCCTAACCTTCATGAAAAGTGAAAAAAAAAAATTAATAATAAAAACCTGATAAATCATAAGATCAGATTATCCATAAGATAGAGTATTTTGGCGCTAATATAAAATCTGTCAAAAGAAAAAAAAAACTATTTTTAGTTTATGATTAACATAAAATTGATATGTTGAATTCGTTGATGTATACGTTGAATCAGAATATGCTAGGAACTGTTATTTATTATTTTTTTAAAGATCCATTGGATATCTAACTGTATAAGAGACCGACTGTGATAGAAAAGGAATAATCATCCTGATTATGTAAAGGGATAGAAGAAACCATACAAATAAATTACAATTGAAAACATTAAAATTCTCCCTCATCTGCATATTAATTTATTATTTTTAACAAAAATTTTTCATTTTTACATAAAAATTGATTCGCTTAAAACAATGGATGCGTTTTAGAAGATATGGATTTGAAACGAACAATGATTAAAGAGGACATTTTAAACTTTTAATTTAAACATTTTAAAACTTTTTTTTAACGTCGAATTTCAACGGTGCCTTTGGGCAGATGCAATACATATGCGCATAGGAGCTCATTCGATTGCATTATCACAGGGGGGGGGGGTGCTTATACTATGTTCTTTTATTTACTGAATATGAGATGAAAGTAGGAAATTTGTATGATACTTTATGATAGGACTATTTGTATGATACTTTATAGGTCCATGACCTTTTTTTTTTTTTTTTTTTTGTCGTGGGGAATATGGTGGTAATGTCAAACTGATTTGCATTACACATTTGTTTACGGAGTGTTCATTTGGAGTTTGCATCGGAAATAGCATTTCACTGGGGGGCGGGGGGGATTTTTTAAAATAAAATATTTGAAAGACTGTTTCATACGAAGCCCTATTTAAATAATAAAGAAGCTTATTTTACTGATATTGTTATAGTATTTTTTTCCGTCACGTTTTGACGGGTTCCATCTAGTATACATAAAAACTGTAAAAAATGTTTTGTTTTTGCTTAAAATTTCAAGAACAAAACAAGACCGAAGTTTCTAGTCAAAAAATAAAAGAATTAAAAAATCGATAGTTGCCTTTTTTTACGTTAAAGTTGAAGAATGTTCTGATTAACCCCGTTTTACGCTACCTAAACAATCAATCTCTATTATAGAATTTTTTTAATATTATAACATGTGAATTTTTATATTTTAGTTGAAACTTTATAGAAACTCACAAGTTTTGATGTTTTTTTCGAATCCTAATCTATTTTGCAGTTTAGCTTGAACAAGTCCAAATTTTGAAAATAATCCCTCTACACTGGCAGAAGATGCCTTTGCTGTTATGAGCTGTTTAATTTCACAAAAAACTTTGCTATTAATTTTATTAATTTCTTTTTCTTGTCTTTTCCACCATTCATATGCTGTTACAGTATTTACAATACTAGATTCAAAGAAGCGTTCCTGGAAAGGTAAACTCTTTGCATTAAATTTAATCAATTGTATGAGTGAATTTAGTGGATACCTTTGCTTTGAAAAATCAAAAGCATATTTTTGTTCTTGTTGAGATAACTCTAAACCTTTTTTTTTTTTTTTTTTTTTTGGATGCAGCATAATATGCAAGAAAATGTATAGGCGTTAAAGGCATTTTATATTGATTATACAGGTGCTTCATCACTACTTTATTTTCTCGTTCTGCTTCCAATTTTTTTTTTACAAGATCTTTCCAGATAGACATAGCATCAGCAATGCTGCAATTATCTTGATGAATTTTGTCGAGACCATTTGCATTTGGTTCTAGTTCTTCAATGTTCTTTTTTTTTTTAAATTGGACACAAGGTTTTAAATGTTTGTGTTGGTTTTCTGTTTGTTTCCTTTGTGAACAGTAAAGTGACCTATCTTTTAATGTAAATTTCAAGTATATCTTTCATTGAACTCCATTGAGTTTCGGAAAGAACTAATTTCAAAGCATTTGTATGTGATGTATATAATGCATTTGCAAAGTGATTATTGAGAAAATACTTAATAATTTTTAACAAGTTTTCTTTGATTGTAAGATACTGATTTTGAATGTCATTGGATAATAAATTTAACACATGTGCTGAGCAGCCATATGTTATAACATTTAAATGTGCTTAATAAATGCTGCATTTTTGGGACATTATCTGTAACAACTAATTGGATGGAGCACTGCAACTTCAATTTACATTTTTTTATACTAGTAATAACCATTTTTTTTTTTCAAATTTCCAGATGTATGAGCTATTCCACTAAAATATTAATTGTATCAAAGTACACATTACCTGTCTTGGTTGTAACAGTTAAACACATCATCACTAATTCATTATGTACATTTGACTATCCATTAAATCCAAGGCATACAGTTTCATATTTTAAAATTGTAGAGAATTTTGCTTTTCACTTTATGGATGAAATCAACCAATAAGGAGATACCTGATGACATGATACAGTAAAACCTCCATAACGGACACTCCCGAATAGCGGACACCTCTATTTAACGGACACTTTTCAAATCCCCACTCCCAAAATCTAAATTTTTGTATGTTTAACCTCTGAATAGCGGACATTCCGAATAGCGGACAGTAGTTTTGGCGATCGAGGATGAAAAATGATTTTTTAACGAGAAAGAAAATGGAGAAAAAAAAGTAAAAAGCCTCGAAATTTATCAAGGCAATGTGTGACAAATTTTTTGACCACAGATAAATGTAGGGGGTGGTCTCTGGAAAATCCCTAATGGCCTGGGGAATCCCCCAATATCGTATGTATTTTGTATCGATTACTGTTTGATTCTTCAGATTCAATTGACATATACAATATTCAAAGTTTCAAAATATGTTAAAGCCATTTTTATCGTTTTCTGAATAGATTGCGTTCTGCGTATTCTGAATTTCGTGTCTTGTTTGTGATTAATGTTTCAAGAATGACCTCAAAACGAAAGCGATTTACTTTAAAAGAAAAATTTGAAATTGTAAATGTAAGTGAATCTGAAAAACAGAAATAGAGTTTACGGATACTTGCCGAATGTTTTAAAATAAGGTAAGACACAAGTGGGGAGAGATTTTACGAAATAAAGAATTTGTGGATTATTAACTCTAACGAGAACACCAAAAATGTGAAATTGAGGTATACTGATTCCATTGAAATTGATTCTATATTTCTGAATTGGTTTACTTCACTTCGTTCAAAAAAATTCCTATCAGTGGGCCTTTTATTCAGGAAAAGGTTTTAAAAGTCGCCAAAGAACTCGGTTTACATGATTTTAAGGGTTTGGGTAGATGGCTGAAAAAGTTCCTGTCTCGGCACAACATCTCTTTCAAGACAATATGTGGAAAAGCAAAATCTGTAGCTCTGAAAAAAGTGGAGGATTGGCATAAATAACTGCAATCAATTTGTGAAGTTTATGAGGAGAGAAACATTTTTAATGCCGATGAAAGCGGACTCTTTTTCAGAATTTTTTCGAATAAGACTTTGTGTTTTAAAACGGATGGCTGTATCGGCGAAAAAATGACAAAAGAGCGAATCACTATTTTATTATGTTGCAATGTATTACGGGTAATTTAAATTCCTCTTATAGTTCAAAAATCTCTGAAACCCATGTGCTTCTCAAAGAACATCCAATTTAAAAAATTTGGCGCTATAGAGTGAATAAAAAAGCGTGGACAACCAGTTTTTTAGTGATTAAATGGTTAACATCCTTTGATAATAGGATGAAAAAACAAAGAAAAGTTCTCTTGGTTTTGGACAGTGCAGCTTCTCATCCAAAACATTTTAAATTGAACATTTTAAATTTAGGTTTACCCTCCCCCCCCCCCCCCCCCCCCCGAAAGACAACTTCCGTATAACAGCTGCCAGCCTTTTGATCAAGGCGTTATACACAGTTGTACAGCCTGGTAGAGAAAGCTTTTATTAAGCCATATTCTTTCGAAGTTTTATTCTACGAATACAGTTGAGAACAGCCTGAAATTAGTAAATGTTCCCGATGCTTTCAAATTCGTATTTCTTCAGCTGTAAAAAACATATAAACGGAATGCGTGCGACAATGTTTCAGAAAAACAGGCTTTATATTAAAAGAAAATGAAACACTTATTTCCGATAGAAATGAAGAACTATCGCAATAAGTGAACTAATGAAATGGATCAGCAGTTAAGAAATGCCGAAATGTCCATCAACATTGATGATGACCTACTGAAAAAGAATCAGTTGACTTAGGCGATTATATTCCTTCAGAATCTTCGACAAAAGCTCACTCTATTAGTGATATGAATCAGATACTGAAACCAGGGGATGTTTCCGGCAATATCGAGAATTTCCAAGAAGCGGCAAAACACAGTTAGCAGTTATACATGATTCAGAAGGATTAAAAGTACTGATAGCATTAAAACGTCACACAGAAAAACTAATTACATGCAATCGCAAGCAAAAGCAAACATTTGTAACAGATTTTTTCCTTAAGAATGTAATAAACAGTGGAAAAATGTATGTACAATTTCAGTTTTTCGGGTTTCAGTTTTATTGCTTAAAATAGTCTTTTTAATTTCAGATTAATCATTTAATAGAAGTTCTCGGACATATAAAAGCCAATTAATGAACCGTTAAGCATTTCTTAGCGATTTTGTGAATCTCTGAAGTTTTCCCAATAGCGGACACCTCCGAATAGCGGACAATTTCTGCGCTCCCGAGGTGTCCGTTATTTAGAGGTTTTACTGTATTAGACATCTTGCATCAGAGTCTGAGTTGCACCATCTCATTTTCTTATGCAATAAGCATGTTTCATTGCATTAGAATTCAAATTAGTCTATCATAATATAAATACTTTTCATCACATTTGAAAAAAAATAAAAACAATTTTTTTTGTTAGTTTTAGAGTTTTAAAAAAAAATAGTTTTTTTTTTTTTTTTTTTTTACCATTTGGTTTAAATTAAACAACCCTGGTTGTTTGACCACTCATTTTAAAGAGAATTCCATATGGTTTAATTTGATATGCAAATTGACTATAATTGGTTAAAAAGGTACTTTTTTTGGTACTTTTCGGTTAGCCGGGCGCCAGTGATTTATATACATGTATATATACACATATATATAGTTACAAAAATATCTACATACGCATATATATACATACATATATGTACACACATATATGTATGAATATACATATATATGCATATACATATATATTTATATATATACATATATCACTGGCGCCCGGCTAACCGAAAAGTACCCTTTTTTTTTTAAATGGTGATGTTTTTTAAACATTTTAAAATATATAAATGTTTTTTTGTAATATTATAAACTTGAAATTTTTAGAGTGGGATTTCAATGGGATCAGGAGTTATGAAATAAAAGCTAAAGATTACCATACAAATAATAATCTAACTCTAGCTTACTTATTTAGATACTTCTCCATTATGCCGTCGACCACTTTAAAAAAAAAAAAAAAATATTGCCAAACAGTAATGCCAAATAAACAAATGGAAGAATGTTGCCATTGGAATATCAAAATAAATAAATAAAAGAAAATAAATCGGAAAAGCCCCACTCACCAAAGTGTCAACTATCAGTAAGTTTAAACACAAAAAAATTACAATATATTAATGAAAAAAAAAAAAAAAAATCTTTGATATTCATTTATTTACATTATTTTTCTTCATTATTCTTCTCAGCTGGTGAATAAATGTTTGTGATGTCAGTTGAAATTGATCTATTGCACTTAACTATGCAATGCAACATTTTTTCAATGCATTTTCTCTTTTAATATCATGGCACAGCCGTTTAAGGATGCAATCATTATTTTTATTAATGAAATAACTAATAAATCGGTAAAACATAATGAAAAATACAGATAAATGTCGAATTAAAAACCGCTTCATGACATAACAAACACGTTTAATGCTTCTGACATCAAGTGAATGGGACTGCATTTTTGCCGTGAAATCCTGTGAAATCCTATAGTTTGGCGATAGTTTTTTTTAGGAAAAATGATCAACAGGATAATGGAGAAGTGCCCTTATTTATTTTCATAACATATGACCCCATTAAGATCCCACTTTAAAATTTTCAAGCTTATAATATTACAAAAAGCATTTTTTTTTTTCAAAATTTTTAAAAAACTAAACACTACCTAAAAATTTTTTTAATTTTAAATTTAAAAAAAATATTTTTCTTAATTAACATCTTATTTAATATTATTTTTCTTAGTCAACTTGCATATCAAATTAAACCTTATAGAATTCTCTTTAAAATGAGTGGTCAGGCAACTCCCTACGCCTGATAGAACCTGAGAAAATCAAAATTACAAACATTTATGCAAGCCAAAAAATAGTGACTTTTCGAAATTAAAAAAATTAATTGTATGAAAATTTAAAAAATAATATTCTTATTTATCATCAGGGAGAATGATCGCAATAAATTTTATCAAAATCCGAAATGGCCTTGGCCAGGTTGAATCATTGGTTGATTTGGCATGGAATGACCCAACAAGCAAATTTTTTTAAGTTTTATACAATTTATTTAATAGAATGAAGCCATTTATCTATTTTTATATACAAACAGAAGTAATTTGTATTAAAAAAAATAATAATATATACAAATAAAATTTTACATATATTTATATACATATGAATATAAACATAATCATAATGTATAAACAAGCATAAATGAAAGTTCATCAAGTTTATTTTCATAGCTGTTTTCGCAGCCGTTCTGACGAAATTTATGATTTTTCCACGCTCGATCTCCGAATTTCTTGATTTTTCCGCACCTGATCGCAAAAATGTATGATTTTTCAGCGCCTGATCAATGATATTCATGATTTTTCTGCACATGATAGCCGAAATTCATGATTTTTCAGCACCCGATCGCCAAAATGTATGATTTTTCGGTGCCCGATCGATGAAATTCAGGATTTTTCCGTGTCCGATCGCCAAAATTCATGTTGTGTATAACTTTGCTTTAAACTTATTTTGAAATAGATTGGAAATTAGAATCTCAAATTTATTCAAAGCAATATAAATTAAAATATTTTTATTTAGTACACAAATTACTCTACTGTAAACTCATTATATATATTTTTCAATTAAATATTCAGTGACATAAATGTACACTTACTAGCCACTAAAGAAATTATTCTCACTCGACACTAACTGGCTACTAAAAAAAAACAACCTACCGGCCAGTGGCTACTAAGCAAAATTCCCTATTTTCACCTTTATGCCAAAGGTTGTCATTAAACATGAGTGATACTGGCAACAATATGGTTTAAAGTGAATCTGAATATAATTTAAGGGTTACCATAAACACTCTGATGTACTCACTGAAATGTGCTAAATTGGCAGTGTAAATGATTACAAAAGATTTCCTAAAAAGCATTTATTGAAGAATAATATATTATATAGGGTAGATGTGCCAGTAATGGACACCCTTAAGGAATTTCTTGGAAAATTATTTTTTAATTAAAAGTTATAATTGTTATATTCTACATTTTTTAATATTATATTAATCTACCAACAATATTTAAGCATGCTCATAGTCACATTTCCCAATGTGAATTGAAATTTAATTGTAAATAACAGTAATAAATCAAAACACCCTAAATTCCAGTAATGGACACCCCACAAAAAGTAATAGATAATTGATATTATGATTGTATTTAAAACTAGAATTTAAAGAAAGCATATTAATGAAATTAAAAAAAGCTGAATTTTTATTGGTTATTTTTTTATAAACCAAAAACGTTGAAGGTGGACCATTACTGGCACATCTACCCTATATACAGTGTCTCACAAAAGTGATGGGACACTTGTGCTTTATAAAAAGAAACTGCAATAAAATAAATAAACAAACATGTGCAAAAATTTTTTGGGTGTGTTTCATATTTAAAGTTAGTAACAATTATTACATAACATACATTTTGTCAAAATATTAAAATATTAATTTAGTAAAAATGCAATTGTTCAGAACGGAGCAAAAAATGGCTCACATAAGTGATGGGACACATACTTTTCCATCAAATATTTATCCACAAATTTTACTTTTTAAAAGGTTTTAATATTTTGTTGGATTTCCTTTTACTTTTAAAACATGATTTAATCTTTTTGGGATGGATTCGACTATTTTTTTTGTGATTTCTGGAGTGATTTTACCCCATTCTTCTTGAAGCACCGATTTTAGTTGTTGTTTTGAAGAAATGGTGTGTTTGCGAATTCTTGATTCCAATTCTTGCCAAATATTCTCTATGGGATTTAAGTCTGGAGATTGTGGTGGTGTTTTTATTATTTCAGGACAGTTATATAGCAGCCAGAGTCTAACGTTCAGAGCAGTGTGCTTGGGGTCATTGTCCTGGTAGAATTTAAAATCGTTATGAAGGTTCAATTTTCGTGCTGAAGATTTCAAATTTTGCTTTAAAATATCAATATACTTGTACTGATCCATTATACTGTCAATAAAAACAAAATTACCAACTCCAGCGGACGACATACACCCCCATACCATAACTCCTCCTCCACCATGTTTTACTGTTGGTACCAAGTTCTGTTTGCGAAGTTCTTCCCTGGGTTTTCTCCACACCAAGATTCTACCGTCAGAACCAAATATATTAAATTTACTCTCATCAGCAAATATAACTTTATTCCAGTAATCAGAATTCTTATTTATGTTGGATTTTGCGAAAGCTAGTCTGAGTTTTCTATTCTTTTCACTTACGAAGAATTTTTTCCTGGCTACTCTACCGTGATATCCAGCAGATCGAATTACCCTTCTAATAGTTTCAGGATTAACAATTATTCCATATAATGCTTGTAAATCAGCAGCAACTTTTGAAGCACTAATTCTTGGATTTTTTTTAATATTTCGAACGATAATTCGCTTTATTCCATTGGATAGCTTTGATGGTCAGCCAGGTCTTCTTTTATCCTGAATCATATGATTCTTTTTATATCGTTTAATGATATTGAAAACTGTTGAACGACTCAAGTTAACTGTTTCAGCAGTTTTTCTAATAGATTTTCCACGTTCAATATGCAAATTAATAACTAATTTTCGAATTTCAGGCGAAGTTTCTTTTCGTTTAGCATTCATGACTACACAGAGCTAAAAAACACAAAAATTCCAAAACAAACTGGAGAGAAATACTGCAGACGATTTTATAAATTATTGCCAATTGCTTTTAAGTAAAAATAAAACCCCAAAAAATATTTTTATTGCTTATTTCAGGCGATTTTTGTTGCATATATAATGGTGTCCCATCACTTATGTGAGCTATTTTTTGCTCCGTTCTAAACATTTGTATTTTTATTAAATTAATATTTTAATATTTTGACAAAATGTATGTTATGTAATAATCTTTACTAAATTTAAGTATGAAACACACCCACAAAAAAAATGTGTACATGTTTTTTTAATTTATTTGATTAGTTTCCTTTTGTAAAGCACAAGTGTCCCATCACTTATGTGAGACACTGTATATATATAAATTTAATATAATCAATACGTATTTTTGTTAATAATTTATGTGAAATGATTTAGTAATGTAGAAATTACTGGATGAAAATTTTCAACAACTAAAAATTAAAGTTACAAATTATGTTGAAAAATCAAAAGAATTAAAGAGAAATATAAATCATACACTTACAACAATTAATTTTAATTTTGCTTGTCACTAAATATTCAAGATGTTTTAATCCACTAACTTTTATTTTAAACATTTATTTTACCTTCATATAAAATTTCAATATATTAACTTTCAAAATGTTCAACTAATTGATAAACTTGCATAATATAACTTATTAAAAGAAATGGCAAACTATTAATACAACAAACAAATAAAAAATAATTAAAGATGTAAAAATTGTATTAAAAGCCTTTAATAACATGTCAGATAAAATTCAAATTTTACTAAACACTTATAATGCTCTCTGCTCTACATCATGCAATCAATACGGAAACAAGAAAAAAAATCATTAAAGTTATAAAAATTAAATTCCTCCGATTTTTGAAATGAGAATATGATACAAAAAAATTAGGTTTGTTCTCATTGACACGTAGAAAGGTGCATACCACAGAAAAAAATTCTATTTACACAAACAGAAACTTCACAGAAACTAATGCAAACACTGCAACACTTCTGATGCATCCTGGGGCTTGTTAATGAAAACAGATGATGCAAAAATTTGAAATATTTCTGGGTTATATAACGCGGGAAGTAATCAGTGAAATTAGGTGTTATGCATCATGTTCATATCAGACACTAATTACAAGTAATTTAAAGCAATTTGACAACAAAGGTATAATATAATAACAAACAAGGCACCTTCAAAGGAAGAAGATAAGAATAATTCCGAGAAAACCGAAACTGGACACACAAATTTGATAATAATAAGACACGTCACGTGATAACAACAAAAAGTCGAACAACGTACTCCACTCAAAGCTTAGAAATATTGCAAAAACAGTACTGTTATGTTAAACGCTTAATAAGTTTAAAGTCTAAATTCAATGTTTAAGAATTAAACATAAAATTTTAATTAATATATATTTTTTTAATATATAGATATAAAAGCCCTTTAATAAAATAATTAAATAAACATGACCTGATTTAGATTTTATAGATCCGATGTACAGGATAAATCACTTTCTGGCAATTAACCCAATTCCTCACTTATCAATCAATCAAAATTACTCTGTAAAAATAAATAATTATTGATTTCGGAATTTCTATATTGCTGATGATTAGTATTACTTTATTTCTGGGGAAAAATTACCACGCAGAATTGGCATTTAAATAATGAATTTATTTTTCTAACTGGATGTATACTTCTTTGGTAAAACAAGATGAAAATTGATGTACCATGTTTTCGGTGATATAACCGAATCAATTGTTTGTTTTGTTGTGGATCTTTTTATGTGTTGACGTCGTGAAGTTGTGATAATTGTTTAAATTTTACACTGTCAATTCCTAACCAGAATCTGAATATTGTGCCTAAGCAAACTTGATTATCGCTTTTAAATATTTTTGACATGGAAGTGAGCCCTGAAGGTTTTTCTCTCAATGTAGTAGAGTTTTTAAACTCAGAATATGGAAACGATCTAAGTAAATTAAATAATCTTCAGGAAGACTTGGAGAGAATAAACAATTATGAAAAAGCACTTGAATCTCAGGTTCATTCAATTAAGCATTTTATTTTCAGGGATCGATGCAGATAAAAATTGCAGTCCCTTCACAAAATTCCATTTAATAGAAGAAGCCCCTTTACAAAATTCGTTTTAATAAAAGTTGCTCCTTCACGAAATTTGATTTCAAAAATGGGTTCCATCATAAAATTTAATTTCATAAAAGTAAACTCTTCTTCTTCTTAGGGTTTTTAACGGGTAATTTGTAAACAATTAAAGGAAAACTTTAGCAGAAAGACTTTTTGAAAAGTTAGTACTACCAATATATACTTAGTTTCGATTTGATCTTTCATTACAGAATTTTATTTTACCTAATTTTCATAAAATAATCTGCATCGACCCCAGATTTTGTATATTTTGAGATATATTAATAATTATTACAATTTTGAGTTGCTGTTGAATATTATTAAATATATATTTTTAATTTAAAAGTAAAATATTGAGTGCAGCATATTTTCTGCACTTGAGTTTTTATTTTGATTAATCGGATAATTATTAATGTCCGTGAACGTCTGTGTGTGAGTGTGTGCGCCTGTGCATTCTCGGTCTGTATACTAGGGCTGGGCGATATCTCAATTTCAATATCGTGGTATATCGTCAGCTAAATATCGCGATATGACGATATATCGTGATATTAAAACTAAATATACAGAATAAATAAAAGAATATTTTGAGAAGAAGAAAGAAAGAAAAAAATTCCTGACGGCTTGGCCTACAGGCACAGGTAGATTTCAAAGACGCAGACCGCAGGGCGCCTGTTTGTTGGGAATTGCGAAAGAAATGACCTTTTTGCCATGATGCCGCAGTTGGGACCGCCCACAATCTTACTTGTTTCCCAAATTGTTTGCAGGTGGAGCCGGCAGGGATTTTTTTTGTTTTTTTTTGCTATAAGGGTTGGCCTTATGAAAAAAACTTGTCAATATAAAAGTTTTAGATAATATTAAGAATCATAATTAAGAAGTTATGGGGTTTTTTCTGTTTTCACAAAAAGCACTCCCCCTCCCCCTCCTGGTTCGATTTTGCCCATTAACGAGCTTGACCGAGATTTTATGCCCCTTGATTTTATGTATCAGTTTGGAAGAGATTCGTGCAGAATTATTGCAGTTATCGTGTCCATAAAAAGGTGACATAGATAGATAGATAGATAAAGTTTTGAACTGGGGGGTGGTTTTGGGAGTCATGATCGGCGTAGATCTGCAAAAATGTTTCAAAAATACCAACTTAGGGGAGAATATAATAGGTAGTATTTCTTACGAAATCTACCTAAAAATCAGTTTTACTCGTATTTCCACAATAGTGCTGGCTTTAGACGAAAGCGAATTTAGGAGACCGCTTGAGTCGCTAAACTCAAACTAGCGGGAAATAGACAAAAAATTTGGTTAAAACTTAAATATATTTTAAAAGATATCATCATTCGTAGCAATGAATAAAAATTTCGCCTTCAAGGGACACGGGCTAGTAAAAACGTAAATCGCATAAAAATAGGGAAGAAACATCTCAACATATTTTATTCGATTAAAATTAAAATTGCATGATATTCATTTCCACCGTTGCAAATAAAATATAATAATGGTTAATGGTTTTAAAATTTTAAATGCAAAATTACCACCAAATGATTTTTGGCAGTGACCAGTGGTCATATATACAGAGGCAATCAAATACCAAATACTCATATCTCTCTCTCTCTCTCTCTGTCACGTGAACGCGATTTTTAAAATAAATTCTGGGGAGAAAAAAACTCGCGGTATAGAAGTAAAAATAGTTGCATTTTTAAAAATCCTTCTTTACCCTAGAATATGCATTAATAAATACTACTAAGGAATTAATATTTTTTTCATATAAAAATAATTATAAAAAACAAATAAAAACATGTCTGAATTATTCTTTGCTCATTTGTCTCATTAAATCAACTGTTGCAAATAAAATACTACCTTTCTTTATCGCCCTAAATTTACGCATCATTCAATAACTTCGAATATTCATCCACACCGGTGCCACTGAATATCATAATGAAATGAAAGAATAGGCGATATCCCACGCATGCGCTCAGAGCTGGAGAAAATCACCCTTCCTCTTTTCAAAAACCTTATCAGCTGCGAGAATCCACACCGTTAGTATCATGGTTTAGGCTGTATCATGGTTTAGTATCATGGTTTCGTATCATGGCTGTATCAGGGTTAGGCTGTATCCGGTGTATCATAGTTTAGGCTGAGGGAGCTCACACCGTTCGTATTCATGAATACTCGAAGACGAGGAAGAGATTTAATATCGTGGTTTTCGTCAAATTTATGATATTTGCGATATACCGTTGGGTAGGATTTTTTTATATCGGTATCACGGTATGCATTTTATATCGGTTTTATCGATATATCGCCCAGCCCTACTGTACACACAAAGGCTCCGGGACGAATCGACGCACGGACGGTGGACACGGACCGAAAAATTCGGAAAAAAGGCGCGGATGTCAAGTTTGGGCCGGGTCGGGAGTCCGACCCGGACCCGGGGAGTTATTAATCGACAAAACTGTTTTAATTACGGACCGAAACCAAACTTGAAAAAGAATCGAAAACCACAAATTTTCGCCTCCGAAAGGGGTTGCCGGTCTCTCTCGGGACGGGGATGGAAAAGGCAGCGGGTTCCCAGGGAGCAATTTAAGCCCCAAACCGCAGTGCAGGTCCGACCTGTATCTCCGGAAGTCGGGGGGCGAGAAATTCGGAAGTCGTACGGACGGAAACAGGACAGCGTCCGGTTTCATAAATTCGAAAAATCATTTCCGTACTACAATTAGAATCGAAAAAATCCTTTAAAAATCGATCGATAAAAAATGATTTTTCATTTCTTTCCGTGCCGGGAATGCGAGAACGCAGACACGCACCCAGACGATTGTCTGGATCAATTTTCCAGAGGTGAGGAGCATTTTTTAGACGGAGGTCACGTGACGTTCAAGTGGGTTTTTTCAGAGGGGGGCCCAATCTCAGAATCTAAGGGGCGCAGTAATTCCTAACTTTTACAGGACGACGCAAAATTGATTCTGCTTTCAGAATATCTAAAAATTATTCTCATATCTCCATTATGAGCCGATATATTATTTAATTGTATAATTAATCAACATTCGTATAATTAATGCAAAAGAAAGATTTCCATCACAGCGCCCGCTATATATTACGATTTTAAGAAGTAGACCGCGTCCAAAAACTGCATGCATTTGTATTATTTCTGAGGAAACCAATTCCATTTCAACAAATTTAACATTTTTAAACGTTTGATTGTTTATATGTATAGAAAAATAACCACTATTTTTGATTAGCAAAAAGCGGGATTTGGCCGTTATCGAATCCGGACGGTTTATGTAATTAAGACATCAGATTTTTTTTTTTTTTTCCGGCAGTCTAATTCAGTTGTTTAAGGAAAAGCAGTGTCCTCCCCCCCCCCCCCCCCTTCAAGTTTTTTTATCTTAACTGTGGTCCGTTTCTATAACTCAGAAACTATGTTACGAATTTCTCCCAAACTGATTCCAAACATCAGAATTAAAGTAATAAGGACCCTCTATAACATTCATATAGAACACATTGCGCCCCCTGGTGGTGGAAGGTGTAATCAAAGGATTTTTCAGCCAACTCGGGTTCTATGGGTCACATCACGACGCAGTTTGGCTCAATCGACTCCACATCGATAGAGGATACTAGAGCTTATCGGTTTTAGTTCGTTTTTCACCACCAGGGGGCGTTTTATTATCTCTGTTTCTATGGCCCGGATTACGACGGGGTATGGCTCATTTGACTCGACATTGAAAGCCTCAACGATTTCAGTTATGATCGTATAAACAGTTTGCGCCACCTGGTGGTGGAAGGTGGAACTAACGTATACTGCAGCGCGTGCGCAGCACGAATGCTATACGGTGCCGCAGGCAGCGGGGACCCGAACCTGAGGTTCGTTCAGTTATAGGTTTATACTATTCGACTAGAGCTTATCGATTTTAGTTCGTTTTTCACCACCAGGGGGCGTTTACTTCTCTCTGTTTCTATGGTCCGGATCACGACGGGGTATGGCTCATTCGACTCAACGTCGATAGAGGATACTACAGCTTATCAATTTTTGCTCCGACTCTCACCACCAGGGGGCGCTTTCCTATCTCTGTTTCTATGGGAAGGATCACGATGGGGTATGGCTCATTCGACTCAACATCGATAGAGCTTACCGATTTTATTTTGTTTTTTCACCACTAGGGGGTGCTTTCCTATCTTCGGTTCTACGGGCATGAAAACGACGGGGTATGGCTCATTCGACTCGACATCGAAAGTCTTAACGATTTCAGTTATGATCATATAAACAGATTGCACCACCTGGTGGCGGAAGGTGGAACTAACGTATACTGCAGCGCGTGCGCAGCACGACAGCTATACGGTGCCGCTGGCAGCGGGGACCCGAGCCGGAGGTTCGTTCAGTTAGAGGTTTATACTATTCTATGTGCAATTTAAGGGATTATCCGGTGCCGAAGGCAGCGGGGACCAGGGTCGGAGATTCGTTCAGTTAGAGGTTTATACTATTCGATGTGCAAATCCTTTAAGGGATTATCCGGTGCGTGCGTAGCACGACCGGTATACGGTGCCGAAGGCAGTGGGGACCCGGGTCGGAGGTTCATTCGGATCGAGGGGGATGCGAGCCGGAGAATACAAAAGTTTCGAGACACCGATGTAAATTAGGGGCCCGCTGGCGGGCGAAGCCAGCTAGTCAATACTATTAATGTCGGTATACGTCTGTGTGTGTTTCTTTCTGTCTGTCTGTGCATTCCCCTCTGTACACGCAAAAGCTCTGGGACGAATCGACGCACGGACGGCGGACGCGGACCGAAAAATTCGGAAAAAAGGCGCGGTGCTCAAGTTCGGCCAGGTCGGGTGTCCGACCCGGACCCGGGGAGTTATTAATCGACAAAACTGTTTTAATTACCGACCGAAACCGAACTTGAAAAAGAATTGAAAAAAAATTCCGTTTTGATAATCGCAGACATCCAAATTGTCGCTTTTTAACGCATCATCGAATTAAAAAAATTCTACCGGAGGTATCGATCCGAAAATCGGGGTACACACACGGCCGATTTTTGTCGTTCCTAAATGTCAAATTTTTTGAAATTCGGACCGTAACTTTTCTTTATTTCGGCCAAAAACTGACCAGACATCCAACATTGACCCCAGACGGGAAAAAGGTTGCCGTAAAGAATGCCAGGTCGACACATCCGAGATCAAATCGCTCCATTCCTTTTTGAAACAAGTGGAAATAATGACTCTACATTCACGAAAATTTGCTAACACGTGTATAAAAAAATCGCAAATTCAACAAAAAAAAATTCGTAAAAATCGACCAGTAATTTTTAAAGATATCAATTAAAACTCATTAATGACACGGCAAATGAATTTATTTCTATTCCAAAGAGACAGCTGCATTTTTATTTCCACATTCAAGGCAGACAAATCGTCTGTGAATAAGTCATTTCTGAAAGAGATAAAATAGTCACGCGACTTTCAACTGCGTTTTTTCAGAGGGGGGGCCCATCTCCGAATCTAAGGGGCGCAGTAATTCCAAACTTTGACAGGGCGACGCAAAATGGATTCTGCTTTCAGAATATCTAAAAATTATTCTCATATCTTCATTAGGAGCCGATATATTATTTTATTGTATAATTAATCATCGTTATTTGTATAATTAAAGCAAAAGAAAGATTTCTATTACAGTGCCGGCTAGATATTACGATTTTAAGAAGTAGGCCGCGTCTAAAAACTGCATTACGAGTATGCATTACTGCATTACGAGTAAGTTTTTGTTTTAGAGTGGCAACCAGATATTATGATAGGGAAAAGCGGGCTTCGCCCGTTATCAATTTTTTTTTTCAGTTTTAAGTTTTTCTACAGGTCCCTGTCTTTGAAAAGCAGTGTCATCGCCCCCCCCCCCCCCCTTCCGCCCCGCTTCCGGATTTTTCTTTTAACTGTGGTCCGTTTCTATAACTAAGAAACTATGTTACGGATTTCCACCAAACTGATTCCAAACATCATAATTAAAGTAATAAGGACCCTCTATAACATTTTTAAAAGTTTCTGAGTTTATACCACTCTTTTCGAATAATAATATCAGATTTTATACTTTGATTTCACATTATCTCTAGTTCTACGAGTCCAATCGGAACGCGGTTTGGCTCATTCGACTCGATATCGATAGAGGATACTAGTGTTTATCGGTTTTAGTTCGTTTTTCACCACCAGGGGGCGTTTTATTATCTCTGTTTGTATGGCCCGGATTACGACGGGGTATGGCTCATTTGACTCGACATCGAAAGCCTTAACGATTTCAGTTATGATCGTATAAACAGTTCGCACCACCTGGTGGTGGAAGGTGGAACTAACATACACTGCAGTGCGTGCGCAGCACGACTGCTATATGGTGCCGCAGGCAGCGGGGACCCGAGCCGGAGGTTCGTTCAGTTAGAGGTTTAACCTCTATAACATTTTTAAAAGTTTCTGAGTTTATACCACTCTTTTCGAATAATAATATCAGATTTTATATTTGTATTTCACAATATCTCGAGTTCTTTGAGTCCTATCGGACAGTGGTTTGGCTCATTCGACTCGATATCGATAGCGCTTACATATTTCAGTTCTAAGTTTCACCACCAGGGGCGCTTCCAGAAATCGGGTTCTACATGTCCGATTATGACGGGGTTTGGCTCTTTCAACTGGATTTCGACAGCTTTACAGATTTCGGTCATGTTCGTATAGAACACATTGCGCCCCCTGGTGGTGGAAGGTGTAATTAAAGGATTTTTCAGCCAACTCGGGTTCTATGGGTCACATCACGACGCGGTTTGCCTCAATTGACTCGACATCGAAAGAAGATATTAGAGCTTATCGGTTTTAGTTCGTTTTTCACCACCAGGGGGCGTTTTATTATCTCTGTTTCTATGGTCCGGATTACAACGGGGTATGACTCATTGGACTCGACATCAAAAGCCTTAATGATTTCAGATATGATCGTATAATCAGTTTGCACCACCTGGTGGTGGAAGGTGGAACTAACATATACTGCAGCGCATGCGCAGCACGACTGCTATACGGTGCCGCAGGCAGCGGGGACCCGACCCGGAGGTTCGTTCAGTTAGAGGTTTATACTATTCGATGTGCAATTTAAGTGATTATCCGGTGCTTGCGTCGCACGACTGGTATACGGTGCCGAAGGCAGCGGGGACCAGGGTCAGAGGTTCGTTCCATTAGAGGTTTGTACTATTCATTGTGCAAATTAAGGGATTAACCGGTGCCGAAGGCAGCGGGGACCCGGGTTGGAGGTTCGTTCAGTTCGAGGTTTTACAAGATTCGAGGTACCGATCGAAATTAGGGGCCCGCTAGCGGGCGAAGCCAGCTAGTCTTTATTATTAATGTTCAGAAACGTCTGTCTGTGTGTCTGTACTTGGAAAAACTCTGTAAGCGGACTTTTGGTGTAAAAAAAATTCAGAAAAATCCCGGAATGGTTGATATTCAGTATCGAAAATATTGGCACTTATTTAAGAAAGCTGTCAATTAAACACCTCATCAAAATTAACGAAAAAGAAACTCGAAGCAAAATTACCGTTTTGATAATCCCAGATATGGAAATTGACGCTTTTTTGATTCATCATCAAATTTTTTTTTTAACTAACAGAGGTATTTATTCGAAACTTGGGATATATACACAGTTGATTTTTGTCATTCTAATTCGTCCAAAAACTGACCAGACTTCCAATATTGACCCAGACAGGAAAGAGGTTGCTGTAAAAAATATGCGTCTGCCAGATCCAAAGTCAACTCGTTTCACTTGTTTTTCGAAAAACTTCGAAATAATTACTCTACATCCATGAAAATTTGCAAACATACATAAAAAAATTGCGAATTCACTGAAATAAAATTCTTAAAAATTGACCAGTAACTTTTAAAAATATCAATTAAAACTCATTAATGAAAATTTAAAATAAATTTTTTTCTATTCCAACAGCACAGAAGCAAAAGATTTGCAGATGTTCTGATAATTGCACAGATTCTTGATCAGACATTGCGACGCTTTCTGCTAAAAGAGATAAATTAATAAAATGATGCATTTGAAAAGGATTGCAGTTTTTATAGGCTATATAAAAAATAAAAAATAAAATTAAATATCGGATTTTCGAATCTGAGTGTTCTCTTTTTTTTTTCTTTTTTGGCCGACTGTATTTTCAAAATTTTCATTTTTACATATAGTTTTTTATATATTTTTTAACAATAATTTCTTATTATTTTTGTTGTTTCAGATTAATCCTCTTAGTTTAGATCCATCTCATATAATTAACCACACAAAGATTGCTGAAAAGGCTTTAGAGGACTTAAGAAAACTATCAGAAAAACAGACAGAATTAGAGGCATCAGCTAAATGTGAGTTAGAAAAAATGAAACTCATTGAAGATCATTTTTCTTCTAAGATAAAAGAGCTGAAAGAAATCGAAAGCCTGTATTGCTACCTGCAGTGGATTCTAAAAATTGAAGATGAAAAGTGAAGTATTTTATAATTTTTTTTTTCATTTATAAGGGAAAAAAATAAGAGGATTTCCTAAAGAAAATTCTTGTTCATTGTTTAATATAATTTTTTCTTAGTATTATATGTAATATGTGCTGATCTATAATTTTGTTAGAATTTTCTTTAAATGTTTATTTGTTTCTTTTAGCACTAAAATGGAAGAAGCTATGAAAAATGGATTCTCTTCACAAATGGTTGATATATTTTGTTCCATTAAAAATACTTGGAAAAGTCTCCGTACATCCAAGTGTAAAAATCTTGTGGAATACATTAAGAAGACTATGATTTATTGGCATGATGTCCTTAAAGAAAAATTTGGGAGGTAATATTTTTTTTTTGCTAAATTTTTATGATCAATTTATGCTTTTATATGTTTATAAATTTTCCAGTTTTATTATAGCATATAATAATCTATTTCCATTTTTGATTGCATAAATAAATTTACATTTTAGAAGAAAAAAAAATCTGACTCCGCTCAGCTTTCCCAACACTTTATAGAATACTTTACATTCAGGTACGTGGCAATCCAAAAGTATCTGAAAGAATATGTAATGCAATTTATTCTACTGCAATACTTCAAATATAGAACTTGCCTTCTGTAATCGAATTTGCAACCAAAGTTGGCATCAAACATGAACAATCCTGGCAACAATTAGTTTCAAGTGTATTAATTACTACAATGGTTATATATACAATGTTTTAACAGCATCTAAATAAACAGTATAGAAAATGTGTAACACATTTGAAAACCCAATTTTTGCAATTACTCTCAATAGTCCAAATTATCTTGCACAACACTGTATATGATCTATAGATTTTTATATATGCTACAACTACATAATATGCTAAAATTTACTTCAGTTAGGAAACGCATAGCATAGTTGAAAATTCTCCTTCTGAAATTTTCGTCACTAAATGGAAATGTACTCAAGATTTTTGTGCAGTCCTGTATAGGATTTATATACACCAAGTAATATGCAAAAAATTAGTTAAATTTAAAAATATGTTCCACAACTGAAAATACACTTCTAACAATTATTGTTTATAGACAGTACTCTAACTGAATTCTTTAGTGTGTCCCATCCCTGTAAATAAATGATGAATACTATGCACACCATATTCTATAGTAAGCATCTTATAGGGAGTGAATTTCAGTGATGTATATCAATTTCATGAAACAGTATATAACATTATTAAAATACACCACATACTATTTTTCCCCATAGACCATAATGTAACAGAATAATTTTGAGTGTCCCTGTAAAAAAACTGTCAATGCTACACACTTTATTTTCATTACTGAACATGGCATTGTAAATTTCAATAACATATATAAATTGCATTGCAATCCGAGCATATTTATGCAACTTAGAGCACGGATAGATGACAGGCAGACAAGCTGAAGTCATAAATACTTTTCAACTATTTTGGAAAGTGTTAATAAAAATGGATACTTTATTCAACTTACAAGAAGATTTTAAATTAGAAAAAAAAAAAAATGAAACATATTTATATAAGGCTTTTGTATTTTTATTATTCAAATTTTTATTTGTGCTGTCTGAGATTTTAATGTTTAGTACTCTAATGTGATTCATAAATAAAACTTCATTTAATATTATCATCTTTTAGATTTTTCTACTTAAAGTATGCTCATACTTTTAGTGACTACACTCGACACTTGAAAAATACACATTTTCTAAGCATAAACTTCACATTAGAACTCACAAGGGTTGGCAGCCCTGCATACTTATCCATTGGTGATAAATCACCCTGTTTGGCAACAGATTTTTTTTTATGGATTGGATTCTTTTGGTCAATGGGAAAGTAAGAAAATAACAAATAATATATAAAGTTTTAATAAATCAATATGTAAATTACAAAATTCTGGTCATTATCATAGTTTACGTTCTCCGTCAATTTAAAATGGATAAATTTTGAAGACGTGCCTGAATTATAAAAATATACTTTTTAAACTCCTCTGACAAAGGAGCTCATTCATTAAAATAAATGATTTTATATATTTTTAACATTTTATAACATAGTTGAAAAGTGTTTATGACTTTGGTTTGTCTGCCCGTGCTTTGACTCTCGTAAATATACTCTGATTGCCCTGTAATTTCTGTATGTTATTAACATTTACTATAGCAAGATTGCTATTGAAAATGAAGTGTGTTAACGTTTATAGTTCTTTTACAGGAACAAAGGTATTCTGATACATTACGGTCAATGAAAAAAAATTGTTTCAAGTGCATTTTAATAATGTTATACCATTTCAAATGTAATGAAACTGATATGTGTTACGTGACGGCTGTAAATTAATACTAATTTTAATATTTTAAAAATCATTATTTTAAATCTTTAGTAATTTAAATATTTTAAACTCAATATTTTAATAAGTCCAAATTTAAATCATTTTAAATTCTTTATTTCAAATATTATTCATAAATTTGTCATTAAAAAATATTCCTTTCTTAAATAACTTCAACATTATTTATTATATTTAATTTCCCTAGCTCAATGTAAAATTACTTTTCTTAAATATTATTCCATTCATAAATATAAAACTTCATCTTCCGTTCTCAGCTATATAATTTTCGACCCCGTCTAGACTGTAAACGAAGCATCCTTTTTTTCGCCTCTCAAAGTTGAAATTCCTTTCCTAAGCGTGGCGCGGATTATGAGGTCATTGACTGCACCCTTTTCCCTCTTCAAAAATGTGTACACATTCACTGATCGTGAACACACTAATCGTCGTGGTGAGTTCTACTGATCGTACTTAGAATTTTTTGATTGGCTTATTAGCAGAGTCAAGCGGTTGGAAACTCTTAACTGTTCAGTGTCTTCCCACCAATTCTTTGAATTCTGAGTGACGTCTAGCGTCTCTCACTCTCTCGACTAGGATTCACCATGCTGTGAGGTCGTCTCTAAAATTTGCTCAAAAAATTTTGGGCCGGTCGTTGGAACTAAACAGGTTCGGCAACCGGTACCATTTATCAATTTCAACTATTTCACAATCTAATTACATTTTCATAAATATAATATTTTACATACGTTATTAAGAAGCTGAATTTTAAAATTATAACCGCGGAAAGTAAATAATATTCACGGATGTTTTTGGAATAACAGCCAGGCATGAATACTCTTTGGAGTAATATTTTCACTAATATATTAAGTGATCAATGAACGCTCATACATTTAATTGATGGGCATGGAAGATGAACGACAGCAACTTTAAGCTATATAGTTCCTGTGTGATGTATCCGCTGGTTTCAACAAATTGAGGGAATCTAATTGTAGAAGGCGTCCCAGTGGCAGAACTATCTTCAAGTGTCTGCAACGCTAATAATGTTTTCAAAGATAGTCTGCAATACGCAATATATCATATAAATCTATTCTTGCTGCTGTTGTAGTTGTAGTGCTAATTAATTAAGGCATCAGCATTTATCTGCCTTTCTGAATAAAAATAAATTCTGAAATTAACAGCAAATATTCTGAAAGGTTACAGCAAAGGGGGAAGGGGAGAAAATCCCCTCTCGGCAATAATTTTTCTTGTTGCAAGTCGGATACTCTGCTTTTGATTCTAGTCGATTTCAGGCTGAGTGTAGATTCTTGCAAATTGGGTTCGGGTTAACCCGATTTTTCAAAAGTTAGTTCAGTATATTGTTTCAGAATAAAACCTGCCTATATTAATTAATAAGCATAGAACTTTATGTGTCTGCTGTTTTCTAAAGGAATGCTGCATCTTTTCCGGACTATTTCATAAAATTCACGTTTTTTTCGTGAACCTTTGACAAAATTAGCGTTTTTTTTTTCCCCGCGATCCTTTGGCGAAATTCACGTTTTTTTTTTTTTTTTTTTCGTGGCCCTTCGACGAAATTCACACTTTTTCCGTGATCCTTTGACGAAATTAGCATTTTTTCTGCGGCCATTTGACGAAATTTACGTTTTCTCTGGGCCCTTAGATGAAATTCGCATTTTTTCCACTATTCTTCAACGAAACTCATGGGGGGGGTTTTTTACAGTCTTTTGGCAAAAATAAAGTTTTTCCGCGGCCTTTTGACAAAATTTGCATTTTTATCGCAATCTGTCGACAAAATTAGCCATTTTCCCAGATCCTTTAATGAATTTCACGATTTTTCTTTCGTCTTTGGACAAAATTCGCGTTTTTTCCGTGATCCTTCGATGAAATTTGCTGTTTTTTCGAGATACTTTGAAATTTGCCATTTTTTGGAGATCATTCAACGAGAATTGCCGTTTTTTCGAGATCCTTTGACGAAATTTTCCGTTTTCCCGAGATCCTTCGACGAAATTTACCGTTTTTGTGGCAATCCTCCGACAAAATTTGCCATTTTTTTCGCGATCTGTCGGCAGAATTCTCCATTTTTTCGCAATCTGACGACGAAATTTGCCATTTCTTCAACAAAATTGACCGTTTTTTCGTGATCCTTCGATGAAATTAACAGTTTTTTCTATGATCTTTCGACGAAGTTGGCGTTTTCTCCGTAGCCCTTCGGCAAAATTCGCATTTTCCCGCGATCCTTCAAAGAAACTCATGTTTCTTTTGACGAAATTCGTGTTTTTTCACAGCCTTTTGACTAAATTTGCATATTTTTCGCGATCTGTCAATGAAAGTAGCCATTTTTCGCAAACTTTAAATGAATTTCGCGTTTTTTCTGCGATTCTTCAACGATATTTGCCGTTTTATTCGCGATCCTTCGACGAAGTTTGCCGTATTTACGCGCTATAGCACGTCCGCGGCGTCGCTGTATGTTAGTCTGCAGGTGTCCTAAAAAGTCTACGACGGCCGTCGCAGCGTCGTGTACATTCTGCCATGGGGACAGGTGTTTCTGATGGATTCAACGTTTGGTAAGAATGTTCAAACTCTCCCCCTTTTAATCACCCCAGTGATTGATATGTCATCTTCGGCGTTAGCTGTTTAATAAGTACCGTATTAAGCGACATAAAGTGACTTTTACTATTACATACTTCTTATCCTATTGGTGATTTTCTATGTACTCTTTTTGTATTCATGATCGTAATCAAACTTTAACTACTTTCCTCCCTATGAACTTTAACAACTTTCAGCACAATAGCTGCATACCTATCATATAATCAATATTATAGTACTAACTTCAATATAAATCAAATAATTGTATTTCGCAACATTTTTATCAAATTTTATATTATTTTGATTAATACGACTCATACTATATTGTGAATTAAATAAGAATATTTTTCTATCTTTGTTTTATTTTAAATTATATACATGTGAGAATTTCTGATCAGATAATTCATTTAGTATAATTATATTTACATTAGGTTAAATTATTTTAATAAAGTATCTGTTTTAAATGAAATATGTCTTTTCATTCCGTATTACACTATACATTGTTGTCTACCTATATATATTATAAAATGATTAATAGCACGGAATATAGGAGTAACAATTTGATGTTACGTATAACATTCATATGCTGGCTACCTGTATTTCAAGATCAGGTAAGATAATTTTGTTATTCACCATGTTTCCTTTTAAATAATATTTATCTTTATTTTTAATATTTCTTCCTTTCAGTACTACCACTAAATTATGACAATATTATTGATCACTGGCTCTTTCTCAAAATTCAATCGCTTCTCATTTTAATAATATTCAAAATTTAAATATCTCCCACTTTCTTTTGCTTTTCCCCACTATTATTTAGTTTAATATTTTAATTTATATTAATCAACCCCATAATACCATTTCTCTTTGTAACAATATGTATTTCTGAAGTGCACTAAAACATGCATTCTGTAGAATATGGGATGCAAAGCATTTCTTATTCATTTACAAGGCCACACAAAAGAATTCCATTGCATAATGGTCTATGGGGAAAAAACAGTTTGCAGAGTATTATATAATACTATTTCAAATATAATGAATTTTATATACATTGCTGAGATTTACTACTGAGGTTTACAGATACTTGCTGTAGAATATGATGTGCATAGCATTTATTATTAATTTTCAGGGACACACAAAAGATTCTGGGTACAGTACTGTATTCGAAGTGCTGTCTATTAGAGATAATTGCTGGAAGTGTGTTTTCAGTTTTCAGTTATGGTATGCGTTTTTAAGCTTAACTAAAATTTTGCATACTACGTGGTGTGTATAAATGCTATATATCATATGCAGGGTTACACAAAAAAATGCATTAAGCATTATGCAGTATGAGCATGAATTGCTTAAATGTGGTTTTTAATCAAATTATGTATTTTCAAGCTGAACTATATTTAGTATACTGAGAGAGGTTTGTAGAATATAAATAAAATCATATACAGCGCCATGCAAAGAACTGCATACATATCTGCTTATGGCTCATAATTTTGGAAGTGTAATTTCAGTAGCTTTAAGCATGTTTTAGCCTGTATTAAAATTTTCCTTAATATACAGCATGTATAAATATTTGTAGGTAATATAAAGGGCTGTACAAAAGAATTCAAGTATGTTTCCACCTATTGGTAGAAATTTCTGAAGGTGAATTTTCAACCTTTTATGTGTTTATTTACTAAACTACATTTTAACATACTATGTAGAATATATACAAATTTATTGATCAAATACAGGGCTGCACTTTTTCGTCTATGAACAGTAATTGTTGAAATCTGCTTTTCAAATGTGTTATGTGTTATCTATAATGTTTACGTAGGTTATCTTATTTAATAGTGAAGTTTTCTTTAAAGTATTCTGGAAGTGTTGGAAAGAGTTTCATAATCTATGTTTGATGCACAATTTTTCTTTCTTGTTTAAATCTTAAATTATATCATTTTATTCTTTTCTAGTGAATTCAGAAAAGTTCTTGAAAGCTTGCACTGGCCTGTTTTGTCTGCAAATTTATCTAAGCCTATCAGTCAATCACCTGATGCATTGAATAAATTCAATCAACTGTTCCTTTCTTTAAATAAAATTGCTCTTCCGTATCCTTTTTTTATGTATACCTTGATTTTTTTAATTATCTGTATATATTATCAAATTTAACCTTTAAGAACACAGACTATTTGTAGAATACAGTGGCATCCTCTGTATGCCATTGCCTATTAAAGCCTAAATATGAACTTTTAAAGATATTGGTTAATGCAAAGATTAGTAATATTATAAATAACTGTAATAAACATCAAATTAAAAAAAAAATAATTAGAATTAATATAACCAAATACAGTAGAAAGCCACTAATCTGTAAAGCTTGGTTCCAAGTGTTGTGCGGATTGGAGGCTTTTTGCGGATTACAGGCCATGTCTATTTAATCTTTGTTTACATTTTTTAAAATTCATATTTTGGACAAATTTAGATTGCTAATACTAAAAAATAAATAAATTACACATTTTAATATATAGATAAAGTAATAACTATGTAAAAAATAATTTATTATTTTTGAAATTTCTTAAATATGGCATTAATTGTTATCTGTTTTAAGACATTTGGTTTATAGTGTTGAATTTTATCTTTAAGCAAGAGTTCAAAAGCAATATATATCTATTTTTTAATTTTATAATTATGATTTAATGAATAAATAAATAAATTATAAAATATATTGTCTAAATAAGGTTTTTTTTATCATTAAAAAAACAAAAATTCACAAACGCTCAAATTGTATTTTACAAATATTGTATGAAGAAATGAATATATAAAATAATATACTAATTAAATGTGCTTTCATTTTAAAATATAAAGAAGAATGTTATATGATATATAATACCATATATAAAGATAAGAAAAATGCTAAAAATGGTGAAAAAAATTTTCAAAATTCAAAATTTTGTCACCATTGAAGCATTTTTCAAGAATTAAATTTCTTTGTTTACATTCATAAATTGATTGCAGATTAGAGGCCTTTGCAGATTACAGGTTCGCGGATTAGCGGCGCTCTACTGTACTATGAAAAAATGTGATTGACAATTAATTTGCAGCATTAAAAGTTTTTAATAAAAACAAATGAGGAAAAGAAAAAGAAAAAAAAAATTCACTTAGACCTGATAAATAATTTTCTTTAGTATGTTATCTAAAATGCCTAACAAATATTTTAGTTTTTACAGTATCTTATAGCTATTTCGTTGTAATGCTTTTTCTGTGTAAAAATTTGTATAGGGGAGCCTGCTTCTCCTAACAATTCTGACTCTTATGTATTTTGAGAAAATTTAAATCTAAAATTAAAAATCAATGTTAGATAATTATTAACCAGGTAACATTTGCTTAAAAATTTACTTTTCTACACTTTTGTTTTCTTTTTCACCTTTTTAGCTACAGATATTTTCAAAATCCTTTTACAAATGAAAAAAAAAAAAAAAAAAAAACTAATGTTGTTTAAAACTTGTGCTTGGTTCTTTTTTATGTATTTTTTGCTTGTAAAATTGAAAATATTGGTAGCATATTCTATATGCAGGGGTGATTGTGTTCAGGTTATATATCATACCTGAATTCAGATTTTTTTTTTTTTCATTTCCAGTATTGAAATTCCTGTTTTTCTGATTCTTAAATTCATAAAATAAGACTAAAATATCAATTTCATATGATTGCTAACATAATTAAAATTCATATTTTTCCTAATTTGACCTCCCTGTAATAAATTATATGTTCCTTCCCCCTTTTCCCCATACAAAAACGTTTTCTTGCTAAAATTTCAGGTATTTTTTCATGAACCCACAATCATCCCTCTGTATGCCAGTGATGACTTTTTGGTAAAAATAATGAAAAAGAGCAGAAAAAAAAAAAACTTTTGATCTTCAACTTTAAGATTGGTTCAGTACTGAAAGGGCTTTTGGAAGAAGATCAATAAAGCATGTTTAAATCATTGTTCTAGAATTCACAGCTGTTCCTTCATTTGAGTGGTATACACAGTTCCATGTTCTTCCAATGCCCATGTCCTTAAAGATTAAGTAATAGTAATATGTATTGATGAAATATATATATATATTTCATTTTTATTAGGGATACCAGATTTCTTTTTGCACGTAAATTTGAGATTTGTGTTCACCATTTATAGATTTTTTTCCTTTTGATGTGATATGCTTAATTACCTTTGTATGTAATAAATGTACTGCAGCATTTTATTAATTTCTTTTGTTTATTTGAACAATTAGTTGCAGCACATTATTAATAAATGTGATATGCTTAATTACCTTTGTGTGTAATTAATGAAATGCAGGATTTCATTAATTTCTTTTGTTTATTTGAACAATTAATTGTAGCAAGTTATTAATATGACTTTTTCTTACTCTCTAAAAGTAAATTAATTGTATTGTATTTCAGTTTTCTTTAAAGTAAACTAGCTGATAATCTGCATATATTGCTACATATATGATCTACATCTCTTACTACATATCAGGGGTTGGAAAAACTACTTTTTGTTTGTAGCGAACTACAACTACAACTACTTTATGAAAAATGTAGTTAACTACAACTACAACTACTTGTTTTAAAAAGTAGCGACTACAAACTACTTTTCAATAGTAGTCACTACTTCGCTACTTTTCGCTACTTTAGTTATCATCGCTAATTAAATACACCGCAAACAATTTTTCCCCATAGACCATAATGTAACAGAATTCTTTTGAATGTCCCTGTAAGCGAGATATAAATGCTACACATTTCATTTTCAATACTGAACATTATATGATAAATTTCAATAACATATAAAACTTTCATGGCAATCCAAGTATATTTACGAGAGTTAAAGCATAGACAGACAGACAAAGCGAATTCATAGACACTTTTTAATTATGTTGGAAAGTATTAAAAAGAGGAAATTTGAAAACAAAAATTGTAATAATCGTACAAATTTATGAGAGTGATATAGCACAGTAGCGCTTAAGGTGGTTCTCAAATTCCTTGCTCAACAACGCGAAACTTTCTGATATAGTTTCTAACTCTTTTTTAAACACAAAGACATAAAATTGACAGGTCTGACTATTGAAACGATTTGGAATCGAAATAAGTTTTTCATTTTTTGATAAATAAATTACTTATTGGGTTATAAGCGATTCGTGTCACTTTGTCACGTTTTTTCCCTTTCCCCTGCTGCGGCGTCAGAAATTTGGTTGAAAACGCCGACTTTGACAGTGTTTTCTGAAAAATCTTCTGTTTTTACCAAAAAATAAAATAAAATATAATGAAATAAAGAATAGTGGAAAACGTCTTTCGGTTACAAAGTTTCTGAATAAGAACACCTGCATTTTCATGCGTTTCCGAACAAAAATGAATTAAAGAATATGTCATAAAGTAGCCAGTTTGGATTTTAGAACAACCTTAAGAGCGGATAGCCCTTGGTAAATTTAAATATACATTATTTTTTTTAAATAGAGCTAAATAGTCCTATTTCTTTACAATTTAAATATATTTCCTGAAAGCAATTTAAAAATTGAACAAGATCATATAGACTTGCATAAGTTAAATCCTAGCTGTTCTTTTCCTTTTTATCTCTTTTTGTTTGTTTCCCTTTGAGAACCCGAATTTCAACATACTGGGCTTTAGATTCATTCTGGAGACAAAGATAGAGATATTTCATTAAAACACCAAGCTAACCAATATCAAATCAAATATAAAAATTTATAAATCAATTATTTTAGCGATACAAAACCTGTGCAGCTAAAGTAAAAATAAATAACCATAAAAATAAAATTAAGCATTCTTAGGCATTTTTTAAAATAATATAGTTTTATTTCCAACCACCTTTGTTTTATCTATTGGAATCTTCAAAAGGAAATATGCAGTAAATTAATTTGTATGCATACATTGGACAAATATTTCACAACGATCAAAAGACGTATTAATAAAATATTTTTTTGCAATAATAAACAGTTCGATAAGAATATTTTTTGACTCAGGGATCTTAATTCAAAAATACTCTTTTTAATGATTTATGAATTTTAGTGAATAACGATTTAGATATTCGGTGCGAGATGCGATCTAGTAATTATTATTAATAAAGAAAATGCTAACTCACCTTTATGTTCAAGTTGTAAGCAGATAATTTTGATACTGATAACTGCTTATTAATTGGACAAAGTTTACATGTTACAGAATAATTACCACTTTTTTGTTGTTCTATAACGTCAAAATATTCATTATATGCCGACCAGGGCAGTTCTATACTATTTTTGTCTGTCACTCTATTACATTAATCTCAAAAGAAGTATCCCCACATTAAAACACAAAATCTAATAATGAGTAAGAAGATAAAGGGTTGCAGCAAGAAAATTAATTTTGTTTATGAGTGAGTACTTTGCGGTTTTATCTGCAAACCCAGCAAATAATAAGATCACGGGCATGCTTCACTTTACGTTTCAGCTGCTAGTTTGTTTGAAGGCAGAAAAATTTCTTCCTAGTGCACTTTTAATAATAAAATGGTGTACTTGTTCTTTTTCTGTGCTTTTTCTAATATATATATATATATATTTAATTAGAGTTCTAACGATTTTAAACTAGCAGGAAGCGAGCAGAAATTTTGTTCGAAGGGGAAAATTTTAGATGATTGATTATTTATTTAATGTTACCAGACAGCAAAGAATAACGGAACTTTAAAATTAAAAAAAAAAAAAAAAAGAGTTTTAAATTTTGTATATGGAGAGTTGGGGGAAATTTTATGGGAAGGGGGATAATTTATAATACTGATTATTTATTGTCACTACAGAGCATTATTTAGGGCAGAAGATTTTTTTTATATAAAAATAAAAATAACTTAAAAATTTAGATTTATTTGTATGCTAGGGGGAGAGGGAGGGAGAAGAGTAAGTTATGGAGGTTAGGGGACAATTTAGATGGTTACTTATATATTATTATTAGGTAGAAACGAATGTGGCCATTTTTTATTTTTTATTTTTTTTTTTAATAAAGAGTTTTAAATATTTGAAACTGTATGCTGGAGGAGGGGCAAAAAGGGAAGCTTAAATTTTGGGGACAAGGAAATAATTTTTATTTATTGTCATTAGAGAGCAACAAATGGAATGAAAATTTTATTTTTGTATAAAAATAAAGATTTAAAAATATTTTAAACTCCTTTGTATGCTACTAGGGGGAGCGTGAATTTGAGAGGTTAGGGATAATTTAGATGAATTATTTTTAGACAAATCCGTTCTTTTTCTTTCTTTCTTTCTTTTTAAAAAAAAAAAATAAAATAAAGATTTTACATTTCTTTGCTTGCTGGGGGTGGGAGGCAAAAGGAAGAATAAAATTAGTCAGATAAAGACTTGACATAGCCAGACGACTATATTTTGGTAAAAACAACCGTAGTCTATAAAAATACATTATATTGAGAAGATTTTTATGGATTTAAATAACAATACACGAAGTTTCTGATACTCAAATTGTGAAAATGACAGTTAATTTGTGACTGTGCCCGTCGTCTATGGAGAAATATATGACACTGCAACTGAGATTTGTCGCTGACGTTAGCAAATTCTTACAGAGAACATATTTCACACAAAAGAAACGAGTTATGATCAGGTGATTTGAAGATTGGCACTTTGTTGATTAGCACTACAAACTACTGATATTTTGTATCGCGCTACTCGCTACACTACACTTTTTTTAATGTAGTGCGCTACACTACAAACTACTAAAAACAGTAGTGGCTACTGTAGTTTCACTACTTGTAGCGCACTACTTCCGAGCCCTGCTACATATATTAGCTACATCTATTAATCTGTGTATAATCTACAAAAACTTTAGTTTCCATTGGGCGAAGAGTATATTCAGCTAATAAACCAGAAATAGGAGATCCCATTGGGGCTCCGTGATTCGTTCTATTTCGTATTCAATGGTAAATATTATAAGCAGAATCATGGAGCCCAATGGTTTTCACGATAATTAACCTCTTCAAGGAGGATGCGTCACAGCTATGGGTATTTCAATCAGGAGTGCGAAAGGGTGTGTCAACGAGTACCTTTGACAGTATAGATTCCCTTTTCTTTTCTCCCGATATTTCTATCCCCTCCCGTAAAGCTGACTTCAAGGTGGGGGGGGGGGGGCGTACATATACGTTCCATTTAAGGTGTTTTTATTTTTTAGTAACAGGATGTTTTAGTCATAATCCTTGACTTTTCTAATTATAGAATTCTCGGATTAAATAAGACAGAAAATACTATTCAGAATCACTGGTATTAAAAATTTAAATGTTTTTAAATGATGCCCATCCTGGAGGGGTTAAAGATATTTTTGATACATTATTTTTTTATTATTGTTAAATTTTTATTGCTGCTCTTCTGATGAATCTTTTTTTTTTTTTTTTTTTTTTTTTTTTTTCTGTGCCTTGCAGTGCCTATTGTAGCTTAAATTTTGCTTATCGGAAATTTAAAAACTTAGCTGTTATTAATTAAATATGGTTTATTCTAGGGACTAGATGAAGGAATTTATGATAAACTGATTTCCTTTTTTTTAAAAAAAAAAAAAAAAAAAACGTAAAGAGAAAGTTTAGTTTCTATATTTAAAAAAAAAAATTTACTATCTTAATGTTTTTTAAAAAAAAGAAAAAAAATCCTTTATTCAGTCCTTACATAATTATATAAGAAAAGAGCTGTCAAAATTAGAAGTGAATCGAGTTATGTAAAATTAGATTGTTTTTGTAATTGTGTGAATAATATTTTAAGAATATTGTCCTTAACTTCAATAGTGATGAATATGTTAAAACTCAAGAAGTTAAAGAAACTATTGAAGACACTTCATTGTTATTGCCAATACAACTTATGTTACAACCTCTTCAGAAGAGATTTGCTTTTCATTTTTTGTCAAAAAAGCCTACAAATAGACCAGATAAAGTAAGTTTTAATTGATGTCTACTTATGTAAATTTTCACATCATCTGATTTTTTTTTTTTTTAAATATGATTTTTTTGTATCTTTGTTAATGATTACTCTTTGCATGAGTGGCTAAAAATGTCTTTATATACATGTATAGAACAATGGGCACTTATATATTATCTGTGCCAGGAAGATGCACCATGACAACAATTGAGGGGGTCGGGGCAAAAGAGTGCCAAGCTACATTTTTGAACTTCTAAGATATTTCAATTTGAAAATTTGATCAAATACTCAAATCAAGATATATAATCTAAAGTTTTTTCGCCAATGTCTTAGTAACATTTGAGATATTCTGAGTAACAATATGGCATCATTTTAATGATATTACTATTACGTTTTTTGTAAATTAGGCTATCTTCATTAGTGGCATAAACATCTGGGACAAAAACGAAACCTGTCACATATGCTGCCACCAAGTGACATTAGAAACTAATTATATGTTGGATATTATAATTTACAATATTAAGCAACAGATTACAGTGTTAGATTTATTTCACCAAAAATGTGGCTTGTCACTTTCTTGCCCCGACCCCCTCAATTTTGTCCATAGTTCTAATTTCAGTGACCCTTTTTTCTAAAGTATAATTGCATACTTAGTATATAATTGCCATATAAAAGTAATTGTAGTGATATCAATAAGGAATCAAAAAAAACTTTGCCCTCTAGTTTTTCCTGGGAAATCAGAATGTGTGAATTCCGAATCTGCAATGAAAAATAAGGGTTTTCAATTAAGATTTCAAAGTTGCACTTCCTCTCACCCCCAAGGGATGGGGATGGAAGGTCAGCTTTAGTATCACTGAATAGATTTTTTTTTAAATATTGAACACATATTTTTCCATTTTTCAATACAATGTATATTTCTCGAGTTATTCAACCGTTTACAGATTTTTCGGACTCTCAGTATATGCACCCATGCTAATATTGTGATAATCTTATAATCACGAGGAGTTCAGAATGTTTGTACAACTTATACTTTCATTAAAATAAAAAGTATCCACAAAAAAAAAAAAAAAAAATGTGATTCCATTACCTAAAAGATGATTAAAACTTCATTTAGATTTAAAAACATTAAAATTGATTGATTGATTTAAAATCTAATGTTTTCAATGTTTTTTTTGTTGATGTTTTAAAATCTAAATAAAGTTTTAAGTTTTAATCATCTTGTAGTTAATGGAATCGCATGTTTTTGTGTTTTTGTGTGTGTGTGTTTGTGTACTTTTTATTTTAATTTGACAAAGATGAATTCAAGCATTCCGAACTTGTTTTATATGTTATACTTTCATGCCTGACTAAGGGCATTAGTTGATCATGAAAGCTAAACAGCCTGGAACCTACAACTTAAAGTAGACTCTTGATCACTAAGTTAGAATAGAGACTTGAACATACATTATTGTATTCAAAGAGTACTCTGAGAAAGATTATTGGTTTTATATTTATTAATTATGTTACTGTGCTCTTGCTTCCCATTTCTAGAAAGAGTAGAAAAGTAGAAATTGCTCCTTTTGGAAAAAAAAAAAAAAAGACAGAGGGGACGGAAAATATTCAACCAAGTTATCATACATCTGATAGATAAAAGATGACAAGCTACGGCAGCCGTACTCCACCGCCTAATCCAGATTCTCGTGAATCCATATGAGGTCACGACCAAGAAGGGCCGGTTTACCCGGACATCTCCAAGGTGGTGCTCTTTAGACGGGGGCATGAGCCTCCTGCGCCTCTCTACCCTTTCCCAAAGATAAAAGAAGATATCAATTTTGTGGTTTTAGGTTATTTATGCCTTTTAACTTTCAATTCTCTGTGAATAAATTTAGATTAGTGTGACGATCTAGGAAATAATACACACATCTGTAAGACACTCTTTCAACAAGCTTCTGCAATGAGCTTTATGATATCATTTGCTTGTGGCTCACACAGTATATTTTTTTTTCTGTTCTAGCCAGTATTGTCAATTTAACAGATTTTTTTATTATGAAAAAAACCTATAACTATCTCTGAATAGTAATATTCACCTTATTTTATCTGTCATTAAACTAGGCTTATCAAAGATTCATAGCTGAAACGCAGCAGGTTAACTTTTGTCTATGAAATTCTGAGAATTTATTGCATCCATACCACAATCGAAAGTAACTGTGAAATTCAGATTACTTATTGTACCACAGCTGAAAGTAACTCTTGAGAGAATCTGAATTCAAAAGAAAATGCTCTATAAAAATAAAATGCAGTGAAATAAATACAACTAAATTTCATTGCTAAATTATTCCTCTGATTGTGAATAATGACTGATGCTTATATACACCTCAGCAATGCAATTTAATACATTGACGATTGAGGTACTCATTGCTTTCGGCAGTGGTGGGGAGGGTGGGAGGTTTGACCGATGCGGTAAGATCTTGGAAACGCAACTTATAGGGAGATATAAATGGAAAAAATAGGGAAAAATACTTAAGATACGGTTTTCAGGATTGACTTTTCAAATCATTTGGAGGAATAGAGTGAATGGAGAAAAATTTGCGTTCTGATACATAAACCATCAATGTTTAATATACACATACATTGTGTTACCTAGCCTAATTACTGAAGACTGTTGAGTTTGCATTAGAACTTTGACCTTTACTACAGATCAATTTTCAAAAATTGGGCTGCTTTACTATCTTTGTCTTACCAAGATCTATATAAGTGGTAAATTATATTGTAATTGATCTAGCTATTGCCATGAAATCCGATTCATTTCATTGTCAGATTGGAATGGATACATAGGAAATATTGCTCACCTTCGGCTCACTGCATTTCAGTAAGATAAATATTATTATTTGGAAATATTGGTAGATTTCAGAATAAAAAATCTTCGAAATTAACACTGATCCCTGCCTGTTTTTATAATAACTGAGTCATTCGCTATAATAATAGCATAAAGGATTTATAAAGCACTAGTAAAAGAAAGTGGTAATATCAGATGAAGGGTGGTACAGTTGCACTAGTTTTGACTTATGAATTTGACCAACTATATATTGAATAATTTGCATTAACTGACATTGAAAATAGTACTTTCAAGCAATTTATATTTTGTATCATAAATATTATATTTCTTAGTATTCATCCACACAATTTTGGTGTGGAAGAGAGGGGGATATGATTCAAGTTTTATCTTATACTAGTATATAACCCCGTCAAAAATGACAGATTGTTGATCTGCGTTTCTTTTTCATAAGACTTCATACAAACAAACAGCATGAAGACTTTATTATTGAAAGGTTTGTACTGTAAAAAAGTACATTTTAAAAATGACAAATGATTTCTACAAATAAAAATGATGAGGATATATATATATATATATATATATATATATATATATATATTTTACTCAGTATTAAATTTCGGAAGTAGTTCAACGATTGGACAAAACATTCAAATTAAATATTAACAAATAATCCATGTGCGAAAGTTTTTGTAAAAAAGTGTTATCAATGAGTTTCTAAGCCGATTGACTCACCACATAACTCATTGTTTGATTACATAAGCAAAATTAAATGCAAATTACGTTGTACTATGTATTCCTTATATTTTAATTACGTTTGATAAGAAAGAATCATTTTACAGTATATGACCCCTTATCCGGAATTCCAAAATCCAGAAAAACCCGAAATCAGCAAAAAAATTTCGAAAATTTTCTAAATTTGTATATTTTTACAAAAATTTTAGAATTTTAGAATTTTTGAAAATTTTCGAAAATTTTACCGATTTCTAATTTTTTTTTCAGTCTATTGTGTTTCAGTGTGTAATCACTAAAATATTGTTACTTCGGTAGCGGGTGAACACGCCCCTCCCCCCCCCCCCCCCCCCCTTCTTCCCGAAATTAGAAACAAATCATTTTTCTCTCAAATTTTAGTTTATAATTAATTTATATTACGATTCGTTTGAAACAAAAAATAGTTATATATTTATTTCATCATGGGTGATTCTGTTCCGAATTTTCCTAAAAATTTAAGGCATTCGGTTTCGAAAATTTTAGTCTTCAGTCCAAAGATTCGAACATAACAAAATCTCGAATTTTGAGCGATAGTCGCCGAAAAAAACAATTATGTCTATAGTTCGAAGAAAAAGTAGACAATTTTTTCAAAGGATTTCGGAAATAACTTGAATTTTGTCAAAGGATTGAAAAAAAATGCTAATTTTGTTAACAAATCGCAGAAAATACGTGATTTCTGACAAAGGCTTGCGAAGAAAACGCAAATTTCTTCCGAGGACTCCAAAAAAATGTAAAATTTCTTCAAGGGATCACAAAAAAAAAACACAAATTTGGTTAAAAGATCGGAAAAAAAAAAAAAAAAAAAACGCGAATTTCGTCAAAACTCGGAAAGCCTTTGGTCCAGAGGATTTCGCATAATAGGTCCTGTACTGTATTTAAGATGGAAACAAAATTTCAAAATACGCCAGTAGATGGCGCCAAGGTACTGGATTGATCACTCAAATCCTCCGTACGAAAGAATTCACCGCTATTTCTGAAAAGAAAAGTGCTGACAGAAAAAAATATATACAGAAATGTTG
Organism: Maratus michaelseni; assembly: GCA_963931845.1. NCBI lineage: Eukaryota > Metazoa > Arthropoda > Arachnida > Araneae > Salticidae > Maratus > Maratus michaelseni. The sequence goes on along the minus strand of OZ007598.1, from coordinate 107,980,440 downwards.
ATATACGTGTTTTATATGAAATAGTTTTTGAAGGTTTTAAACAAAATTAAAATATTTAAAATCTCTAATATGCTTTTACAAATATTTTAACAGCAGAATCGGATGAAGCATAGCTTTTTCATTAAGCCTAACATGGCGTTTAACTATGGTCGATTGGCAGATCAGAGTGGTCAAGCCCGGAGCCGTTACAGACACTTTCTTGCCTTTGGATTTTATTATAAGTAAGATGTTGAAATATATTGTACAGTAAAACTCCAATTACCCAGATTAAATGTACTCTGAACACAATCTGGATATGCATAAATCCAAATAATTGGGCAATAATTTGTAGAAAGGTTGTGTTTTGAAATGAAAATGTCTCGTAAATTACTTTTGTTTAATACAGATAGGCCTAATGGAAAATAATTCAAAAACAAGACCACTTTAACTACATTAAATAAATAAATAAATATACTTAAAGGTGTTAAAAATGTCCAACAAAGCTAATTGTCTTGAAGCAGTGGGAAATAAAATGTGTATTTGAATTTTCCTTTCTTATTTATACCACATCTGTTAACAATATTCAACACTAACTGCTTTTCATTTAAAAGTCTAGTTATTATTTTTAAATAATAAGTGAATTCTTCAGATTTTGGAATGTGAGAATAAAGAAATACAATATATCTGAAGATGTTAAAATACTGACTTACCCATATATAGACTTTGAAAATTCCAATTAAACAAAAGTTATAATATTGATTTCATTGTGCAGCAATAGTTGCAATATCACATATAAAATAAACTGACATTGATGTGCCCTTGTCTTAAGAACTACTGAACGCATTTCTAAATAAATTTTTAATAGTTTTGGTAGTAGCTAAACTACTTGTATAAATGCATTATTCTGCAAGAAATAAAAATTAGAAATACAATAGTTATATAAGTTTGCAAATAAAAAAAAATCTTTTTAAAAAAATGAAGTATATATTCAAGGTATATTAGTTTTACATCATTATCAATATTATTTGGGGCTCTAGAACCAATAGTTTTGCTACAGTCTTGCACACAGTGGATAGAAAGCAAAAAAACAATTAATTTTTTGTCAAAATTAAAGATTTTTTTAAAAGGTAAAATATCAGTTGTAGAATGTTGAAATAATTATGCTGTATAGAGTATATATTTAGCTATCAGTGGTAAAAATTTTATGCATTTGTGTTTTACAGGGAATGAGAAATAAAATTAAATGTGACATGATGTTAAATTTCACCTTCAGTGAAAAAGTAAGACTCCTGAGACCCCATAGGAATTTCAAGAAATATTAATTTTTTAAATAAATGCATGCAGTTAGAATTTTCATATTTTTTTTCTTTTTGAAAATTCCATTTTTTATTTTCTGATTTCAAATAATTGAAGTTTTACTCTAATACTACACTATTGTTGGAACTTATGACCTGTCCCTTAACAACAACTAAATTTGATGGTAGGCCTTTTTCTTTATAACATTATATATATATATATATTATCTAAATGTAAAATGCAATGTAGATTAACTAAATGTGTCCCATAAATGATTTAGCTGCATTAGAAAAATTGTATAATCATAAATCTTAGTAATTTTTTGTTTGTTCTAGCCTGAATGGTACCTTACGCAAGTTCTAACATGGATTTCGGAACATTCTTTGTTCATTGAACGATCAGTGCAGCCATTATTAGAAAATGAAAGAATGTTTCATATCAATGCAAGAGTATGTATACTTATTTAAATTAAATGTTTTCTAAATGTTTACTGGTTCCTGCATTTATTGATTCCACAAAATTTTTACAAATGTATTGTAAAACTTTGATATCTTGATAAAACTCTTTATTTTAAGCAAAATTTTCATTTTTTTAAAAATTATTTTTTTAAATATTTAAATATTAGATAAATATAGACTTTGTATGTTGCTTCACATCTGTTTATTTTTAAAAATTAATAAAAACACAGTTTTTCAAAGTGTATTTTCAAATTTTGTTTTTAATCATGTAAAATTAATATTAATAGAATCTTCCTATTGTTCTGTTGTGTGTGTGGAGGAGTGGATATGAGCATAGGTATGTGTATTTCTTTAACCCTTACTATACCAAGGAGGGTCTACTGGGGACCCCAGAATGTTTTTTTTTTTTTTTTCATGATCCTGCCATATCTATAACAATTATTTTACGCCTGATTTTTCTATGTGTCCAGAATCTGATTAACATAAATAATGTGTAATTTTGCTTATAAAATGGTCTATAAAATTAATGTAAAAAAAAAAAAAAAAAAAAAAAAAAAAAACAGTAGGATCTTACCAGGGTCGAATGTTGTTATCCTTGTTCTTTGCAGATTCTGAAGGTTATAAATTTTGAAAACTGCCCCGTAAAGAACTCTCAGCAGATGAAATTTGTCAGCTGATGATAGTGATTTGAATAAACCGGAAAACGTCTTGAGCGAATCTGATGAGGAATATTTTCTGTCAGTAGGTGTTTCAGGATCTGAAGACAATCTTGAAGTGAATTCTGAAGAAAGTGACATTGCCAGCGCATCATCCGATGATAATTCAGATGAAGTTGAAGAGTTCATTGCAAAATCAGCAAGAGTGTGGAGAAGGTCAGTGGCCCCCTGGTTGCTCGCCGTCAACAGTGTAACATTGTCAGAGGAACACCTGGAGCAACGTACTCAACTGATGATGCAACCACCATATTCGAAGTTCTCAACTTCTTTCTGGATGATAAAATTGTTGATACTATATGCACCTTTACCATTGCTAAAGCCCTTTCACGACTTGAATGCAAATGTTGCTCCAAACAGAATAAGATATAAATAAACAAATTTTTTTATGTTTCCTTACTAGAAAAAATAATAGTCAATATGTAGATGACTCTATTTCAAAAACCACATTCATATTTTTTAAGAAGACATTATCCCAAATCTAACAACACCTTTCTTGTGACTTATTTGTATCTTTTTTTTTTTTTTTCTTTTTTTTAAACAGACTATACATGTCTTTTCCCTTCCACTTAACAAAAAGAACTATAAAAACAAATCTCTCCAAATCATAGTTATGTTGTATTTGCTTTTCTAGAAGTTTAAGAAGTTTGGTTGTTTTATTAGATCCCCCCAGAAACCAATAAAACATAATTTTAGTAATTTACCCATCAAACAGTTAGAATTTGGCAGTAAACATGGGGGATGATTAGTTTTATCTGGGATCTTCAGAAAACCCCACTTGGTAAAGTATGTTGACGAGGTAGGCTTGGTATATTAAAGGTTACAAAGCCTTATGCACATGTTATAATCATATATTTTTCAATATGTAGATGACTCTATTTCAAAAACCACATTCATATTTTTCAAGAAGACATTATCCCAAATCTAACAACACCTTTGTTGTGACTTATTTGCATCTTTTTTTTTTTTTTTTTAACCGACTATACATGTTTTTTTCCCTTCCACCTAACAAAAAGAACTACAAAAACAAATCTCTCAAAATCATAGTTATGTTGTATTTGCTTTTCTAAAAGTTTAAGAAGTTTGGTTGTTTTATTAGATTTAAAGGGTGTTTCATTTTCATTTCAGAATCAGTTGATGAAGGGTTTAGTTCGTATGGCCATCTCTCGTTTAAAATTTGATCTTCCATTTTTGCTGAATGACGATAGGTTATTCAGCCATACAATTGATGAAATTTTGTTGTTTTCGCAAGAGCTAAAAAATCAAGGGTATCCTGCTAGCTACCCCAATATTATGGAATTACTTACTGAAGAGCAGTGCTTCACAAGATGGAGAGCATTAGAGCATCAAAGTGAGTTTGTTTCTCGGTTTTGCATATTTTTGAAGTGCATTAAGATGTTGAACATCTGGTCTGATACAATAAAGGCTAAGAAAAATTCTTAAAGCACCATAAAATTAACACTTTGAGGTCTAAGCCCAAGAGTCACTTGGGTTGTCATTTTCGGTGAAGCGAACTAAGCCCGAGAGTCTCTCAGGGTCAACTTTTAACTCTCTGAGCTATAAAAATACAGAATATATACGTTCCCCATCTTTTCAGATATTATCTACGAACCTTTTATTTTGTAAAAATATATATAGATGGCAGCACTAAACAGAAGTAAGTATTTTAATATATGAAAATATCTAGAATCTGAGCTTAAAATCAGCGTCACTCTAAGAAAATTTATGAAATAAATACTAATAAATACTAATTTACACAAAAGCAAATTTTACTAAATGTTTATATACAAATAAAACCTATTTTCCGATATTTGTACAACATTTGGGTAGGTTTTTATTCCAGTCTATGTAACATTTTATGTTAAAAAATGTTTTCTTATACAGAACTTTCCTTAAATATATAAAACATGCTTTTAAAGTTTATAATAAAAATTTAAAAAAATTATTAAAACATATCTTCCAAGTATTTTTTAAAAAATCATGAAAAGTACCAAATACCCTCAGTCCAGAGGGAGATATGCTGTTGAAATAGCTTAGACCTGAAAGTGTTAAAACATTCCCAAAACTTTTCAAAAGAACTTTGTCTTTCTTCATCAGGCACAAAGAAGACATACTACCACTTTGAAGAAGGCAGGTGCAAGATTCACAAAGAAAGACAGAGTTCTTTCAAAAGGCCTTGCACATTTTTTTAATTTTATGGTGTTCTTTTGGCCTTCTAATTTTAAAATGTATCTTAAAATCTAGTCTTAAAAAAGTCCTCTGAATAAAAAAATTCACCAACAACTGCTTATCAGTTTTTTAAAGTTGACATTTTAAACATGTATTGTATACATAAGTAGGGAATTTTGTCTTACATTTAAAATATGTGGTTTTAGGTGCTTTGGAGAAGATGGATAGATTTTTAAGCCTAGATACTGCATGGAAATCTCGATATCAAGATGAAAGTGATATAGATGAATTATTAGTTCCTGAGAGTGCAGAATTATTTGTCACTCTTCTTCTTACAATGACAGGTAAATTTCTTCCAATAAGCATGTTTGTTTGTTTATATAATTGTGTCTAAAATATTAGTAACTGATTGGGTTTTTTAACAATGATCCCATTCATATTTTCCACTATCTATATTATAAAGGCCAAACGTGTCGTGCGTAACGCATACGTCATTTTGCGAATGGCAACAGTTTACCAGGAAATTTCAGTTTTGCAATTTTTACTATTGCAATTTTTTTAATTTCTAAACATCTCACATTTTTAATTTTTACACCGTTAAATAGGGAAAAAAATCTACTTTGAAATGCAATTTGGTTGAAAACTGTATCTTAATTCGCTGATTTATTATGGCTTTTAAATTAAAAAAAATTGGTATTTTTCACTTTTTTCGTGTTTAATGGTTGCCATTGGTAATTTTTCTTCCCCTCTTAACGACCGCCTATTATCGTTGATTAAAGAATTGAAATTAGTATTATTAGTTAAAATTCAGTACAGACACGTTAAAAAGTAAAAAGAAAAAACACTTTTACTGATTTTATATAAAACGCAAAATAATAATAATAATAATAATAAACATTTTGATGAGCGATAATTTTATAAATCAAAATAATTTAATTTAAAAAACCAAAGGAATGTTTGTGATACATAAAAATATTTTTCATTATAAAAATTGCAACTCAAAACAATATATGGCTTTTTATCATTTGCGCCAAGATTATCACGTTCAAAAATCAATTTATGGTGAAGTTTCGCTTGCTGTTTTAAATGAAAATTCTATGGTTTATTTTATTTGCGCGCCATCACTGACAAAACATTTTTACTTAATGAGTTTTTAAAATGATGAGATCATATAATATGGTTGCGTTAGCTGTTCCATATTCTGAGATTTCAGCTTTGTCATTAGATCAAGGTAGAATAGCACATTCAAAATTCTAGATACCGCTGAATTGGAACAAAACATCTACGTGTGCCATTAGTAAACAATCTGACCTTACTGAATTAATAAGAGAAACAAAGTTCATAGTCTAGGATGAAGCTCCCTTGATGAGTAAATTAGTGTTTGAATGTGTAGACCGTATGGTTAAAGACATAAAAATACAATGATTCGGTATTTGTTAGAATAGTAATTGTATTTGCTGGCAACGTTAGACGAATTTTGCCTTGATTCAAACATATAGAATAAAATCCTTTTATTAAATTTTGATGCTAATCTTACGTAATCGGGACCGTGTCAAGAGAGAGTTACATATAAATGATGTTGTCAATAATAGGGTTTATCTACTATCTATCTATCTATCTATCTATCTATCTATCTATCTATCTATCTATCTATCTTCTATCTTATAAAGGCCAAACATGTCCGTGCGTAACGCATACGTCATTTTGCGAATGGCAACAGCTGACGATGAAATTTCGGTTTTGTGATTTTTGCTACTGCAATTTTTTTAACTTCTAAACATAGCACATTTTCAATTTTTACACCATTATATAGGGGAAAAATCTACTTTTAAATACAATTTGTTTGAAAACTATATCTTAATTGACTGATTTATTATGGCTTTAAAAAAAATAAATGGTATTTTTAACTTTTTTTGGGCTCAATGGTTGCCTTTTTGTTTCCCTCTTGGCGACCGCATATTATCGTTGGTAAAAGAATTGAAATGGCTATTATTACAATTAATTCAAAAATATTATTATTTAGAAAATAATACAAACACTTCGAAAAGTAAAAGAAAAAAACTGTTAATGATTTTATATAAAATATAATATTAATAATAATAATAAGAATAAGAATAAGAATAATAAACGTTTTAATGAGCGATAATTTTATAAATCAAAATTATTTAATTTAAACCGGATTGTTTGTGATAAATATCCTTCAATGTAAAAATTATGACTATTTTGGCTATTACTTGCAATTTTTTTATTTCTAAACATCAACATTTTCAATTTTTATACCGTTATATAGGGAAAAAAATCTACTTTCAAATGCAATTTGTTTGAAAATTGTATCTTAATTAACTGATTTATTATGGCTTTTAAAATATTTTTTTTTTTTTTTCCATTGCGTGCAGGCCCATTATGAAGGAATAATAAACAAATTGCATGTAATATTTCAACATTATCTGAGGAAAAAAAAAATTAACATATACGTGATTGAACAATTTCAATTTTTACACTTCTGAATTGAGGAAGATATGTATTTTTAAATATAACGTGTTTTAAAACTGTATGTCATTTTTATGATTAGAAAGCTTAATACTTTTTAATTTCATGATAAAGGCGTAAAAAACTATAACCCAAATAAAACTAGAAGAAAAAGGGAGAAAATTAACCTTTTTTCTCGAAAAAAATAAAAATAAGTGTTATGATTTAAAATTTTGATCTTATTTTATGACAACAGAAAAACGTAAAATAAAAACATTTATCTCTTTCTCTTTTTTCGTTATAATCACATTTATTTATGTAATGTTTTTTGGTACATTACTTTTAACACTATTTTTAGTTTGTAAGTATATTTTGTCAAAAGAAATAAGTTTAAAAGTAAAAATAGTTGTTTTAAAAAATACTCTTTTATAAGATATAAAAATCAGAGTGCGCGTGTTACATAGAGAAATACAGTATCTTCTTTACAGATTAAAGTGACGTCATATAAACTACGCGTGTTTTAATTTATAAGCCGTAAATTTTACCAGGGAGTTAACTTTGAAACAAACTTTCTCTGAAAAAATGCACGTGTTGCCTTTGCTTACTTTTCCATTTTGCTATGAGTGTAATATTTTTCATGCGCTAAAAATGTTCTTTTAACAGTTTATCGTAATGTTATTTCTCGAGTTTAAAAGTAAGTTATGTGTTTTCTTTAATTCTGATACATTATAAGCAGAATAATACGGTGTTAATAAACTATTTAGATTATTTGCTGAATACAAATTATTGTGATTTGTACTCTATTGGAGAGTAATATGCAGTATTTCGATTTAATTAAATAACTGTATTAAAAATGAATAACTTAAATTATATACTGAATCGTGATCAAAATGAACATGAGCGCGCTTTGGTTAGAGAACGAAAAAGACGTCGAATCGACAGATTGACGGAAACAGAAAGAGGTACTGAAAGACAAAAAAATCGAAATCGAATGCAAGTTACAAGAAGACAAATGAACGAACCTGAAAGAGAAATAGAAAGATTAAAGAAAGAAATGCAACAAGAGAATATCAAAACAGGTAACCATATACCAAATACGTTTAAAGTAGCTAAAAATTCAACGAACATTGCTCAACATTATTTGGGTCAAATGCATTTTAAATGTACATTTTGTAGTGCTTTATTTTGGAAACATGAAAAACTTACGAATTCCACACTGCAAGATCCTCAATTTTCCCGTTGCTGCCAAAAAGGCAAAGTGAAATTGCCTCCGATTTCAGAACCACCTGACATGTTGAAGGATTTATTAACTTCAGAAAGTAGTGTAGCAAAAAACTTTAGGAAAAATATCAGAGGTTATAATTCTGCTTTAGCATTTGCTTCATTGGGTGCAAAAGTTGAACAATTCGAGAGAGGAATTTGTAATTTTAAAATTCGTGGAGCAGTATTTCATAGCATAAGTTCGATATGGCCACAAAATGGAATACCAAAATATGCCCAAATTTATTTTTTTGATACGGAACACGAAATCGATAACAGAATGAGTAGATTTGATTGCTTAAATCGCAATTTATTGGAAGATTTGCAAATAATGATACACAGCGAAAATCCATATTACCACATTTTAAAAACTACAATTGAAAGAATACAAGATACAGATGTTAACGACTTCCATAATGCAGAGATGAAAATTGTTTTAAAAGGAAATGAAAAACATCCTGATGTGAAATCTTATTGTCTACCAACTAGCTCAGATGTAGCAGTTATTTTACCTGGTGATGGGAACGAAGATATAAATCATAGAGACATTGTTATATATCTAAAGGATGGCATGGTTCGACACATTAACGAATTGCATTCAATGTATGATCCGTTACATTATGTATTAATTTTCCCTTATGGTGATGAAGGATGGCACCCAGGAATTCGTGAAAATGATGCAGTTTTCACTGGAGCAGAAGAGAATGAAAACGATGATGAACAAGAGCAAACCGATTTTGAACAAAGAAACAGAGGATTTGTAACACCAATGAAGTATTACTCTTATAGATTACATTACAGACAGAATTCGTATTTGCATTTGAGTTGCCGACTTTTTCAACAATACATTGTTGACGAATATGCTAAAATTGAACATTTGAGATTGCTTTGGCTCAAAAACAATCAATCCAAAATAAGAGCCGATTTGTATAACAGATTAGAAGATGCAATTAATAAAGAAGATTTCAACTTGGACAATCTTGGAAGACGCATGATTCTGTCAACATCTTTCGTTGGTGGACCAAGATATATGCATCAAAAATATCAAGATGCAATGGCAATTGTAAGAAAATTAGGAAAACCAAATTTGTTTATAACATTTACTTGCAATCCAAAATGGAGAGAAATTGCGGAAAATTTGCAATTCAATCAGCCAGAAAATGAGTGCGCTGATTTATGCATTCGAGTTTTCAATCAAAAATTAAAAATACTAACGGAAGATTTAACTAAAAAACAAATCTTCGGTAAAGTAGCTGGGTATATTTATGTGATTGAATTTCAAAAACGAGGTCTGCCTCATGCTCATATTTTACTGATTTTAGATCAAAATGATCAAATCCAAATTTCTGAAACCGATGACTTTATATGTGCTGAACTGCCAGACGAAAATGACGCTGCTTTATTTGAAATTGTTACTAAAAATATGTTGCATGGGCCTTGCGGTGACAGATTTCCAACTGCACCATGTTGGGATAAAAATGAAAATAAATGCAGACGGCATTATCCAAAACAATTTCAAGACGCAACATGTTTGTCTTATGAAGGATTTCCAGTATATCGAAGGCGGGAAGACGGCAGATATATTACTGTAAAAGGAGCTCAATTAGACAATCGTTGGGTAGTTCCATATAATGCATATTTATGTCGCAAATACAATGCGCACATAAATGTTGAACTATGCAGTACAATTACTTCAGTGAAATATCTTTACAAGTACGTGTACAAAGGATCTGACAAAGCAGTTTTACAAATTTCTAATTCAACTGAACCAAATGCAGATGAAATAAAGTCTTATGTTGATGGCCGATATATTTCGACTTCAGAAGCTTTATGGCGAATTTTTGGTTTTCCTATAAATAATGAATCGCTGCATGTGACACGATTGCCTGTTCATTTAGAAAATCAGCAAATGGTTTTCTTTGGAGATATTGCTGCACAAAATCCACGAGCCATTTTTGAGCGAAATCCTGAAACAAAGTTGACTGCTTGGTTCAAACTTAATCGAACAGATCCCCAAGCAAATTGTTACCTATATGTAGATATACCACAATATTATACTTGGAACAAATCAAGTAAAACATGGAAAAAGAGACTAAATAGGAATTTTTCAATTGGTAGAGTCTATACAGTTCCTATTGCAAACTGAGAAGTTTTTTATTTAAGACTTCTTTTGTATCATGTTACTGGAGCAAAAGATTTTAAAGATTTGCGATCAGTAAACGGTTTCACTGCTGAAACTTATGAAGAAGCAGCTTTCAATAAAGGCCTTATTGAAAATGATAATGAATGGCTGTTCGCTCTTGAAGAAGCATGTTCATCTTGCAGGCCAAAACAATTGCGTGAACTGTTTGTAACAATTTTAGTGTCTTGCAATCCACAAAAGCCTGAGAAATTATGGGAGAGGTTTAAAAATGATCTTTCAGAAGACATTTATATACGGTTAGTTAAAAAATGTGGTCAAGAAATACCTTGCGAAATTGCACTTGGAAAAGCTCTAAAAGATATTGAATTGATTTTGAGAAGAAATAATCGCTCTTTAACTGACTTTGAAAACATGCCAGTAGTTAACGATGTGTCATCACAGCCATTGATAATTCAAGATGAATTACCAGTTGATATTGAAGCGCTGAGGCAACAAGTTTGCGACAATGAATTAATAATGAATCACGACCAAAAATCAATTTATGATGAAGTTTCGCTCACTGTTTTAAATGAAAATTCTAAGGTTTATTTTATTGACGTGCCTGGTGGCACTGGCAAAACATTTTTGCTTAATGCAATTTTAAAAAAGGTGAGATCAAATAATAAGGTTGCGTTAGCTGTTGCATCTTCTGGGATCGCAGCTTTGTTATTAGATCAAGGCAGAACAGCACATTCAAGATTCAAAATACCGCTAAATTTGAATGAAACATCTACTACGTGTGCCATTAGTAAGCAATCAGACCTTGCTGAATTAATAAGAGAAACGAAGTTAATCATCTGGGATGAAGCACCCATGATGAGTAAATTAGTATTTGAATGTGTAGACCGTACGCTTAAAGACATAAAAAATAATGATTTGCCATTTGGTGGAATAGTTGTTGTATTTTCTGGCGATTTTAGACAAATTTTGCCTGTAGTGAAGCATGGGAATAGAGCTGATATTGTTTTGGCCACTTTGAAATTTTCTAATATTTGGCGAAATGTTAATATTAGACATCTCATACTTAACATGCGAGTGAATCAAATTCAAAATATGAACTTTTCTGATTATTTAATTCAAGTTGGAGAAGGTCAAAATGTCGACTTTACTGAATTCATCATTGAACCAAATAGCTTAAAAAGTCTCATTGAATATGTATATCCAATGGGGGAAATACAGGGTATTAATTTGACAAAAAGATGTATTTTAACCCCTTTGAACGAAGAAGTTGAAAGAATTAACAACTTGATAACTGAAAAATTTCCTGGACAAGAGAAAATTTATTATAGCGCTGATTCCGTTGTAAATGAAAATCAAACAATATCATATCCAATTGAATATTTGAACAATTTAAAACCAAGTGGTATTCCACCACATGTTTTACGACTTAAAATTGGAGTTCCAATTATGTTGTTGAGAAACCTCAATCCTTCTTTGGGGCTTTGCAATGGAACGAGATTGATTGTGAAGGCTCTAAACAATCGATCAATCGAAGCTGAAATTATAACAGGAACTCATATAGGCAATCGTGTTTACATTCCAAGAATATCTTTGGTGCCTTCAGATTCTGGATACCCTTTTGATTTTAACAGAAGGCAGTTTCCCATCAAGCCATCTTTTGCGATGACAATAAATAAAGCTCAAGAGCAAACACTTGAACATGTTGGCATCTATTTACCCAAACCAGTCTTTACACATGGACAATTGTACGTTGCATTATCCAGAGTAACATCTCAAGATAACATTAAAATTTGTTGTATAACAAATGATTTGAATCAAAATAATGTTGTGTACAATGAAGTGTTGAAGTAAATGCATATAAGTAAATAAAGAATTAATATGTGATATGTAACTTGATGTAGTTAATGAGGAATCCAAAAATATATATATACTAGCTAAAATTCTGTCAAGTATTACGAAAAAGTATGTAGGCTAAAAAACAAAAATATTTCATTATATTCCCTCAAAAGTCTTAAAAAGTCTTAAATATGCGTTATGCATTCGATAGAAATGGTGAAATCAAGACTTATTCTGATTTCATATACTTGGTTCAAACATATACAATAAAATTCTTTTATTAAATTTTGATGCTAATCTTTCGTAAACGGGTCCATGTAAAGGAATGATGTCACACATAAATTATGTTGTCATTAAGGTTAATAATAATCTATATTATAAACAAAACACGGTTATTGCTGAAGTCATTTTGATGGTAGCAACGAATTGACTAATAAATTTCGTTTTTACTGCATCTTTTTAAACTGCCGGACATCGCTCAATTTCAATTTTTACACCGTCAAATAGGAAAAAAAATGCAAGTTCTCTGAAAACTGTATTTGAATTTACTGATCCTTTTATGGTATTTAAAATAAGGTACTTTTCGGTTAGCCGGGAGCCAGTGATATACATACATGTATATATGCACACACACACACATATTTACACATATCTACATATACATATATCTACATACACATATATATACATATATGTATGTATATAATATATATATATATATATACATATGTATTTATATATGTACATATACAATTGGCGCCCGGCTAACCGAAAAGTACATAAAATAATTTCCAAGCATGATTAAAAAAAATCTCTATAACATGCAGCCCGATTAGAAAGATTAAACTGTTTGCATTTAAAACAATATAAATAGTTCCGCATTTATTCCCAGCTAATATTACAGAATGAAATTAAAACTTTATAAAAATATAAATATAAATAATAATATAATATAAATAAAATGCAAATTTAATAGACATGTTCTCGAGTGATGCTCTTAAACAGTTGAAATTTTCAGAATAAAAAATCTGCAGTAAGCAGCGAAATCTTGGACGATTTCTTTGGACATCAACTCCTAACATGCGGTTAATACAAAAGTATCGCTCTATTAAATTTCAAAATTTTATTTGGATATATTATTGTTTTTCTTTCCTTATAAAAATTCTTTTTGGCGTTGTTAATGAATCAGTTTAAAAAATATATATTAAATATGAAAAATCGGTACTTCTCTATTATCCCGTCGACCACTTTTCATAACAAAAAACTATCGCCAAACTGTAAGATTAAACGCCAAAAATGCAGTCCCATTTATTTGATGTCAGAAGCATTATACGTGTTTGTTATGTCATCAAGTGGTTTTTAATTCGACATTTGCGTGTATTTTTCATTATCTTTTACTGATTTATTAGTTATTTCATTAATTACAATAACAATTGTGTCCTTAAATTTTTATATTTTATTTATTTATTTTGATACTCCATTGGCGATAGTTTTTTGTTATGAAAAGTGGTCGACGGGATAATAGAGGAGTACCGAAAAATATATTAGAATTAGAAAAAAAATGGTTTTCGCCTGATGTTCTGTAACCCGGGAAGCCCGGATTCGATTCCCTAGTATTGTTAAATACGGAGTGACCCATAAGTCAATTCACATTTCAAAAAATATTTAAAAATTGACTGTCATATCAAATTGCAATTTTCACCATAAAACTTGTCAAAGGGCAAAATTTGTGTGGCACAAGAAAAAACAGTTAAAATTTTCTTTGAACTATTTTTTTATACAAAAATTCCAACTATTTGTCATGTTTTATATAGAAAAATGCACTCCATTACAATACAATTTGTTAAATCCAATTCAATACAGTTTGTTAAAGTTTTGTGAATTTTTGTAATGTGAACAGAAATGTGACTTATGAGCCTCTTTGAATTATTTTTGCACTTTGAAAATTCCACTTTTTGACAAGTCTTATGATGTTAAAGCCCATTCTAACACAACAGTTTGTTAAACTTTTATGTATTTTTGATATCTGAACTTAATTTTAGATCTCTTCTATTTTTTTTTTTTAATTGCAAGAAAAAGCCTGCTCTCTCTTATTGGGCAAACCACGCTCCAATACATTAATTTTTTATGAATGTTTTAGATATGAACAGATTTATAGGACACCCTGTATTAAGAGGCTACTTCACTCAGACGAAAACACCCGCTTGCTATTCTTAATCCTATGGAGAAAATATTTTAAGATATCTCGTTCGCATTTCAATATTTTTAAATGATTTTCCTTGCATTGGATAGCTGAGGTCAATCTCTATGCACGCTGCTTTGTACTTTTTTTATTTTTGTTGCAGTTTTTTCTGTTGAGGATACTTTCACTTTCAAAACCGGTCCGAAAGTGAAAGTATCTTAATAAAAAAACTTGTAATCAAAATCGAAAAAGTACAAAGGAGTGTACATAGAGATTGACGTCAGCTATCCAATGCAAAGAAAATCATTTAAAAATATTGAAGTGCGAACGAGGTATCTTAAAATATTTCCTCCATAGGATTAACATTAGCGAGCGGGTGATTTTGTCTGACAAGGAAGGTCTCCTTAAAGCGCATACTCAGAAAATTTTGAAAAAAATGCTAATGAAGCTACTCATGTACGTAATAAGAGAATCAGCCAAATTTAGCTGCGGAATCCCAGTAGAAATTCTGCAAAAAAATAAAAACTTTTGAGTATTTGGCGGAAAAAGACGCGATTTGACTTAGCAACATTTTTTCCTCGCCAAACGCAAACGATCGTTTGCATATTGAAATTGCTTGCAAAATTATTATTCGAATGAACAATACGAATGAACAATATTTTCTATAATATATACAACATATATTAAATTTTATTATATATACATATAGATGTGTACACAAAATTGTAGCTATAAAAATTTACTTATTATGTAAGTTAAACTTACATAAACAAGTTCAGCAAGAAAAAGTCTTTCCTTAAAGATTATTTGTCATAACAGCGTATTTTTTAAAATTTCATTCCTTCGCCAACCAGTGATGAATCGCCAAATAAACGAAATGTTCATAATTTTTTACGGACGTTTTATCGAGGTTCCGCAAAAAAAAAAAAAATTATAGACGTATATACACTCATGAGAAGAACATTCTGTAATTTTTTCAAAATTTTCTGAATATGCGCTTATGGAGACCTTCCTTGTGAGTGAAGGTGAGTCCGCTCTTAATGCTATCAGCATTTTTTTGCTAAGGGAAAAAAGCACATATTCTGAAAAGTATATTTATTAGGAACCATAAAAACAAGGGAATACCATACTTATGCAAATATGGAACTAGTTTATAATTAATATGGAGCACAGTGCAATGAAATTAACACCAGTTATTTGCATTAATCCGAGGATGTCATATAAGCTCCCAGAATTTTAAAATTTGAATTAGATTCTTATATAAAATTTTTGTAACTTTTAACGAAGTTTTTCTAAAGATGGAAACTAAATTACTCTATTTTTGTGAACAAAAAAAAGGTAAGTAATGGAATATGGCTATCCGAAATGGCAGATCTTTTTAACTGAAGTTAAAAATAATAAAGTATAAATATATTGATTAAGTTTGCTAAATCTTAGTTCGCCCAACCTTCTGAAATTATTACTATTAGATCAAAACGTTTAGATATCTTTGAACTTCCTCTTTTTGTGTTCGATTGAAAAACAGATCTTACATTTTGTTGAGAAATGGCATTTGATTAAAGCCGATTTCTCATAACACTTAATTTAACACAAGCAGATAACGCTAAATGTAGCTTAGCTGGAATTGATTATCTCATACTGTAAGGTGGAAGTGTAGTTGAATATTTGATAACTTAAGCAATAGAAATATAAAGATGTGTAACGATGTTTCTTCATAAAACAAGCAAAAGATTTTAATCCAGTCAGTCTTTATTTGAAGTAAAGTTCAACAGAAGATGATATTAACATAGTTCAGTTCTTGAAAATTTAGCAGAATAAACAATGAGATGATCTTGAATCATATTATAATAGAGACAGTATATATTAACATAAACCACAAAACTTAACTTAAATAACTTATACTTATTCACTATGAGTAAAGAGCTGCAACGTCAATGGCGACACGTAAACCATTAAGACAACATTCACATTCCATCACTACGATCTGGGCTTAACTAAAGCTCGACCGCTTCCGTGAAGATCATAAAACAATAAACCGAAGCCCCGATGATAGCGAAGTATGCGTATAAATACCTGGCCAACAGCTTGACAACCAATGACAACGATATTCTAGAACCGTCACGGAAGTGACGCGAGGCTTATGGCATGAATAATTAACAAAGTATCAAATCAGAGAATAGCTTCTCTGCCGCCATCTATCGTAGAACCCGCGAACTCGCTAATCGAATATTCGATTCCAGGCGTAATCGAATGTCGCCGTGTGTGTGTTGACTGGTGAAAGAAGCAACGTGTCGTTTAAATGTTTGTAAAGTAAATTTAAATTAACAACTATTGTAAAGTGAAATTTACTGTTTCTAATGAATAAAATAAAAGTAATAAGTGAAGAATTAACAAAGTATGGGTAAGTTAAACATATATTAATTAATGAAATTACGTTTTACATGATAAATATATACTGCTAAAAAGCACTGTTTATGAAATTTATAATGTGATATAATGAATGTAAATAAAGATAAAAATATGAATGAAAGTTAATGAATGCATGTGTTTAAAAGTGTAATGAGGCAGTAAGACTAAAAACTATTAACTGGAAGCTTGTTTTTACAACACATTTTATGTAGAAATAACAAATGTTGACACTTTCTATTTTCTATGATATTTATATTTACACTTTCAGAAAGATATTGTAATTTGTCCGACAAAGAATGCCAGTTATCATTTCTGGAGCTGCAACTTGAGCTACTTGATGATTTTCGACTTAGATTACATCAGTTATCTCAATGTCAAGCACAGGAAACTATTGATGCAAATTATTGTGGAATTATGAATGCTATAAACTACATTTCATCTGTTTTATTTGAATGGAATAACTTACCTGTAAGAATTTTAAGGTTTCTTTTTTGAATTATTTATTATTTTATATTTCTCATAACTATATCATTTAAATTTCTTTTCTTTCAGTTTTTTGTGCAGTTACTTGCTTTTAAAAAGAAAAAAAGTATTATGGAAAATTTACTAAAGAGTGAGTAATATGTGTAATTTTTGGATATCATTTTTCTTTATGTATCTGTTTTCAGTTGATTGCAAGTTTTAAATTTTATTTAGTATATTTTATATATTATAGTAAAATTTAATCAATAGAACTGAAATATTTTCTAATTTTCAGTTAAAAATCTAATTTATATTTTTACATTTTTTTTTTTCCAAATGAAATTATATGTAAATTAAATAACTTTGTATGCCTTGTTAAAGTTATATGTTTTGTAGCATATAAATGCAACTTTAACTATGAAATTCTGCATGTTTAAATGCATAATGAAAAGTAAAAGAACAAAATAAGTAATTTATATTTTTATAGACCAAAAATGTTTGCTGATTTTTAAAATTATTTATAGTTATTTAAATGAATAATCTACTATTTTTCACAGATAAATAAATTAAAGTATGCGATATAAATCTATAATATATTATTTTTATTTTATTTTATTATACAAATATTTTAAATGTTTTGTGATTTTTTAAAAAATCTTCTTTTAAATTTTTAAATATGATTTTTTTAAATCTCAGATTTTTTGTTTTGTCTTTACTGCCTATGTAATAACTATTCTTAGTAATTCAATATCTTTTTAGGACTTATTTTTAATATAAATACAAAAATCCAAGATTTAAAAAATTAAAATTAGTTGTTTAAAATACAATATATTTTGAAGTACTCTTATGATTGAAATACTATTAATACTGATAAAAAAAATTTAAATTTAACAAATAATTAAATCAGCATGTTATAATTTTATGTAATGTATTTTAATTTATTTCATTAGGAAAAATAGTAGATTATTCATTTAAATAACTATAAGTAATTTATAATAATATTAAAAATTGCTGGTCTATAGAAATATAAATTGTCTACTTAAAAAAAAAATGCAGAATTTTATAGTTAAAACTGTATTTATATGATACAAAGAATATATTTAATTTATATTTTTCATAAATTTCAATGATTATACATATTTTTTCAATTGTACTTCGAAAGTAATTGATAAAAATTTTCACTTCGAAAAATAAGTCTAGCTGTGATTCGAACCCAACACAAAAATCTCGAATCGCGCACTACCAACCAGGCTACAAAGCCGCTTGCCAAAGGAAGAAATTTATCCAATTATAAACTGTGATGTAAACTTTTGATACCTTTCTTCTCAAGACCCCCTTGCACTTTATGGCTTTCATATATTCATATACTAATTTATACTCTATACACAAATGTTCACCGCATTCTGTGACCCCAACCTCGGAACCTCTTCTTTTTAGTCTGAATTCAGCCATTATTTCAAGTTAGTTAAATCTGAAAAGAAACTAAGAACATACCAGTTATCAGCAAATGAATTGTGTATACATTTTATTTTAAACACCTTGACATCAGTAGACTAATTTCCCTAAGTATAAAGTGCCAATTAGGTGTATTTCAGCTATATTCAGTACACTTTTCTGCAACACTTTTATTATTTTCAATTTTACAAAATAATAAAAGGGCTGAATGATGAATGTTAATTGACCAGCATGCACAATCATTTTTTAACATAACTACAAATTAGAAAATGCAACCAAAACTTTGTAGATTTAATTGAGGAAAAGTGTTGTAATGTTTTTAAATATAAGGTGAAATAGACTATTAATAATATAACCCTGGAATTTTCATGAATATTTCTTTAGATGGTTGTATTTTATATACAAATTTGATTATGCTTGATGGTAGTAATATAAATCTGCTCTTTCTCTCCTCTTGATTTTGCCTGCAACTTTGTACATTACGCATAATTTGTCCTACAGTGGTAAACGAGTTTGACATGCCCAATGTACATGAACTTAAATAATTACTCCTGTATTCTGCTACTGTATTTATATATTTATATGATTTCACATTCACATTTTTTGCTTTTCATGTATTTTTCAAGATGATTATGTGAAACTTTGTAAGCATGATTGTAATTTAAATGACAAAAAAAAAAAAATTCAACAATGGACTAAAGAAGATAAATTTTGTCTTGAATAATTTGTAGATTTATCTACAAAAGTTTACAAATATGTATGTTTGATCTTGCATTTTCTGCTTCAGCACTCATGATGTTGAAACTTAAAATCAATCAGTTTTATTGTTTTTATTAAACATATGGCTCATTCTTTATTAACATGCAGATTTAGACAATTACATTAGATTTAGACCAAGACAATTTTGACATTTCCATGCATTTTTTTTTCCATTTTTTTTCTTTTGTATAATGAAAGAATTTTTTTAGGCTTTACTAATTCCTAAACTAAGCATGACAAAATCATCTAAATTTTGTATTAAAAAATGCGCTACCATGGCTGCCAAAAAGCATAAATTGCCTAATTTGCCATATCATTCTATCTTACTCTCTATTATCATCATCTGTAAATTTTGACACTGTTTGTTTCACACCTATAGTCAAACTTCTTATTAACATAATTAAATTTGAGAAACATCAGCTGGTCTTCTCATGATAAATCCTATAATAATGTGTCCCATATTTTTTTTTTTTCTTAATCTTTCCCTGAACCTTAAACTAGTTGCCAAGTGAGAAGAGTGTATTTTTCAGCAAGGCAAAGGTGTGTGGTAGTACTGCTTATTCCCGCCAAGACATCTCATGCATTCAACTGACAGAAGTTATCTCTCACCAGCTGCTATATATAAAAATATGCTTTTATACCAGTAACCAGGGTACGCCAATTTAAATCGAGTTGATTAAAAATCACATTTTAAATCACCCTGGCTTAAAAAAAATCATTGATTTAGATCAATATGGAAATTTTAATCTTTTGGAATATGTGGTTTTGCATTGAATTAGAATATAATAAAATTTAACCCTCTCGGCACCGATTTTTTTTTCCAATTTTGGGAAAAATTACTTTTACACTAACAAAATTAAAAGTAGCTATCGAAATCACAGAAGTTACAGTTTACTGAAATTTAACGAATGTGTTCTTTACAGAAATCTAACGAATGAAGTTATGTTGCGTGTTTTTCCTATGAAAATAGTCTAAGGAAGAATTTTTTAAGTCGTTTGGAAAATGTCGTATTACAACCAGATTAAACAAACATAAAAAATTTAGTAGTATTTTTTATCTTTTATCACAAATTACTAATTCAGAAAAGCAGTCCCTAATTTAAATTTAAAGAGTGAAACATATGTTTAAATTAAAAGAAACACCAATGGTTTACTAATAATTAATAAAACTTTTATTAATATTATTATTATTAAACGCTGAAACATAAGTAACGTCATAATAGTAAATGTATCAACATATGCTATCACTATTAGGTGCTGGAATTAACAAAAATAATTTTTTTCTTTCAAATATTGCAATTTGAAGTAGGAGCCTCATATGAGGCCCAGGGTGACGAGAGGGTTAAATAACCTAGATGATTTTAGATCAAACAAGCCAAAATAGAAATCTAGGGAAAAAAAGGTGTCTAAAAATTACTCTTACATTTCCAATTGTAGCTATTGTTTTTTTTCCTTTGAGAAGCACTAACTGAAGAGGTAACAGTATTCATTGTAGGAAAGATATCTTTGATAGCATTTCCGAAACTAAAGTAATCAGAATTCATTTGGCCATTATTACAAGCATATGCATCACTTAAATGTTATTTCATATGACGTTGTTATAATTTGCTTGATGAAATAATATTTTTATTTATTTTAAAATATCTTGCAACTGTTTTATCCATAGTTGTGTTGCAGGATGTAAGAGCACAAAAAAGTAACATAGAGATAAATAAGGCCCTGAGTACAGATATTTATAGCTGATCAATTTTCGAAGGAATTTTGAATATTTTTCACTTGAACTAAACTTATTAATTCATTCGGTAACAAATATATAAGATTTCTCATGTAATTGATTTTATTACATACATATTGATTATAAATTTATTAAAACATCTGTACACAAAGTACCTGGCAAAATCATGATCACTGTAGCATTTTAGAAAGACATAAACTGATGCTTCTCTAAGAAAAAAAAAAGTAATAAGAAAATACTAAATGAAAATTAATGTATACAAATAAATTTAGAAAAATTCTTCTCTCCAAAAAAAAAAAAAAAAGGGTGAAAAGTTTTTTGAATGTACAAAATTATTTACATTACAACTATATCAGCTGACAGAAAAGGTAAATTTTATCTATATTAGTTGAGTTGTATTAAAAGAAAAGATGCAGAAAAATCTTTAAAAAGATCTTTTTATGTGTGTGTGCATGTAAAACTGTGAAAATTGTTTTTGAAAGTGAAAATATTTTCTGTTTTTCTAAACTAATTTTTGCAGTAAATACTTTTTATTAAAATACTAGGGGGCCTACCCCCTGCGATCTACGCTCGCCAACCCCCGCTCAGACGTCGAGGTCTCTAAAAACATGACAGCGTGCTTTGTTTTAAAAATATTGATAAATCTGTAATTGGGTTGCCATGCTTTTAACGTTTTAATGGGGCATTTTTTTATTATCATGGCCTCATACACAGCTGTTGCGACAACTGACGACTGTTTTCGGGATTGATAAGTAAAATCAATTACAACTTGAAAACCAGCTTGTATAAAAAGGTTAGGTTTAAATTGTGGCTACCTCTCGGACTTTTATAACAACGATCTGTATTCTATTCTTCCTTTACGTTTAAGGATGAGAAAAATTCCATCTGCTTGTGAATGACATTAGGAACCATGGTATTGAAAAGTACTATGTTATAGACATTTTCAGTAACAGGTTTTAATTTTCTCTCTATTTTAGTGCACCATCATGCATATTTTCATGTTATTTTAAATATGTAAATTATTTATTTTAATTAATATGTATATACGAATTTTCTAATAATTATTTATCATACAAAATTAAATAAATATTTTGTGCACGCATGCCTGCATTTATTCGGCATCAATTGATGAGATATTTAAACAAATTTGCTATCCGCGATAATTTTACACCATGTTATGTCACTTGAATACTGTCCATAAGAAAATCGGGTACTTTTCCAGTATAGGATCCTTTGCTTTTAGGTTTGGCGTAATTCGAGCTTCAAAAAGGGATAGATTCGTTAATATTCATAGATTTGTTGCCAAAAGTTATAAAAACAAACCCAATGAACTTTTGGTGCTTTTCTATTATAGGGGTCTTGACGTTTTTTAAAAAAGCTTGGCGGATATACCAAGCAGGATAGAAAACCAAGCAGGATATTTTATTCTCCTTCTGTTCAGTTGGGCAATTATTATTTTATATATTCGTTTCAAATATCCGAATTAGTGATTTTATAAATTCGTTTAATTAAATTTTACAAAAAAATAACAAAATGATATCAATAAATAATAATTACTATTAATTCCTTTTCCCCCCTTTCTTTTGCTTTTACATAAATGACGTCATTTGGACGAATTTATTAAAATATTTTCAGTTCATAAATTAAATTAAATGCTGACAGGCGATTGAATCCTAACGATAGAAATGTGATTTTTGTTTTCAAATTTTCCTGAAAAACATATTTAATCACAATCTTGTCTTCATTATCGATTGAAATAAAAGATAAATCCAATTTCAATTTGAAAATGACGAATAAAAAGAAATCAATAATCCCTATCGGGATACTTTTAAATTTTTTTCCCTTTTTTGTCACAAAAAAACTGAGTAATTAGTTGCCATCATTACAGAAATGTCATTAAAATTAGAAAAAAATTAATATCTCGAAAACTAATTCCAATTTCAAAATTCTATTACCAGTTTTGACATCCGCGGATTTTTATGGACAATTTGTATTAATTTCACAATCAAGCGTTTAATATTTTATTAAAAATAGCCCTGAAACATAATCAGCCGTTTAATCAGTCGTTTCATAAAATCGTTTCACAAATTCGTTTCATTAGGATTTTATATATATAGGGTAGATAGGGTAGATTTTAAATATGTAAATTATTTATTTTAATTAATATGCATATACGAATTTTCTAATAATTATTTATCATACAAAATTAATTAAATATTTTGTGCATGCATGCCTGCATTTATTCGGCTTCAATTGATGAGATATTTAAACAAATTTGCTATCCGCGATAATTTTACACCTTGTTATGTCACTTGAATACTGCCCATAAGAAAATCGGATACTTTTCCAGTATAGGATCCTTTGCTTTTAGGTTTGGCGTAATTCGAGCTTCAAAAAGGGATAGATTTGTTAATATACATAGATTTGTTGCCAAAAGTTATGAAAACAAACCCAATGAACTTTTGGTGCTTTTCTATTATAGGGGTCTTGACGCTTTTTTAAAAAGATTGGCGCAATTCGGGCATCAGAAAGTGAGATTTGGTGCCAAATGACATAAACAGCCATGGAAACAAATTCGACGATTTTTTTTTGTTTATATGCGTATTTTAATTATACGTATATTATCATTGTTTTTTCTATACAAATTACTTCTGATTATATATAAAATAGGATAAATGACATTTTACGCTAAACAAATTGTATAAATATGTTTTTGCTCCTTTCTTTTGCGTTTACATAAATGACGTCATTTGGACGAATTTATTTAAAATATTTTCAGTTTATAAATTAAATTAAATGCTGACAGACGATTGAATCCTGACGATAGAAATGTTATTTGTTTTTTCAAATTTTCCTGAAAAACATAATTTAATCACAATCTTATCTTCATTATCGATTGAAATAAAAGATAAATTCAATTTCAATTTAAAAATGACGAATAAAAAAAATCAATAATCCCTATCGGGATCCTTTTCAATTTTTTCCCTTTTTTGTCACAAAAAAACTGAGTAATTAGTTGCCATCATTACAGAAATGTCATTAAAATTAGAAAAAAATTAATATCTCGAAAACTAATTCCAATTTCAAAATTCTATTACCAGTTTTGACATCGGCGGATTTTTATGCACAATTGGTATTAATTTCCCCATCAAGCGTTTAATATTTTATTAAAAATAGCCCTGAAACATAATCAGTCGTTTAATCAGTCGTTTCATAAAATCGTTTCATAAATTCGTTTCATAAAATCGTTTCACAAATTCGTTTCATTAGGATTTTATATATATAGGGTAGATTGTATTAGTTTACTTTAAAATGGTCTATGTGTTACCAGGGCTACACTAGATACCGAACTTGCTCACTCATTCTCATGACGTCACAAATAGTGGCTGGCTGTGACCAGCGATTGGTACAAAGCAGTGTGTCTACCATTTTGTGCCAATCGCTGTATGTCTTTTGTCGTGGCCAACCACCATTTCTGATGTCATGTTAATGAATAAGCAAGCCCGGTATCTAGTATAGCCCTGGTATTACCAAACTACTTCCACCAACCCAAAAAATAACCATGTTCCAGAAATTGTCTTCATTATGACAACTTCAGTTAAAATAATAACATTCTTTTTTTTTATGTATGCATAAATTTAGCAAGTTTTTTACAAGAATAGATGAAGACAAATTATTTTAGAAACCTACAATCTTGGTCACCATTCTATATCTGAACATGGGGGGGGGGGGGTCATAAAAATCCAATTTAAATCAAAATAATCTAATTTTAATTTTTAAAAAATTGTTTAAAAAAATCATGATTTTTATTTTCATACTATGGCGATAAATAATATTTTACTGATGTTAGTGTAACATTAACCGTTTTGATTGAATAATTTGGTTTCCAAAGTCACATTAGTAACATAGCAACCAAATGAATCTAATTTGTGTATATGTACAAAAATCTTACTCCCATGGTTATTTTGCCTCAAGAATGAATCTAATATATCTCATATAAGTATAATTTTCACCAGATATTTTATTTAGTAACATATTGTTGTGAGCTCGGGGTTCGAAAGGACTGATGCCAATATATAAGAACAATAAAAAGGCTTTATTGTCTATAAACAGTGCAATACGATCACAAATATCTTCTGAAAATTACAAGATATTCAGTAATCTTCAAATCCAATAAAAGCTAAGCAAAATTTCACACAGAAACAATGCGTTCAATACGACGTATCAACGACAAAATCAATCCGAGAAACACAGTTCTCAATGCAAAGCCTCTCGTATGAATTCAATCGCAGTTGACAGACAACTAACTCAACTGAACTGATGGAGGTCCTTATATAGGTTTCAGAGATCTTTCCAGATTATTCCAGAGCTTTCAGATGCTAGAAATTACCAGAAAGTGCTTTAACTTTCGATAGAGAACCAAAGCGAGAAAGGATCCCAATGTATAGGTATAAGGGGGGTGTGGTTGCACAAAAAGTCGCCAAATCCGTCGCCAACTTGGCGACATTTGGCGATATATCGCCAAATTTGGCGACAAAAATAAGTCGCCAAAACCATCGCCAACTTGGCGATAAACCCATTCCTTGGCGATTTTCCAATAGAACTCATTATAAAAACCGAAAACCGATGCTGTAAAGTTGTTTTCCTTGCAAACCACCTGAGGCCTTTAGCATTGAGTTACATGATGCTCAATAGGAAATACATTAATAATACTGCAATTTTCACAATAATAAAATAAAATAAATTTAAACAAATGGAATATTTACAGATATATACAAAATTCATAACATTATAGATATAACTTATATTTTGTTTGCATTTATTTAAACTCTCTTCTCAAATAAAATTTCTGTTGTGAAACATGTTTATTTGATGATTTAATCTTAACATTAATATAATTGGATCATAATGTGTTAAAATTTACCTTAATTTCAGAATTTTATGTAATTTTATTAAAATAAATTTTTTATGTAATACAGTAGACTGCCTGAAATCTGCACATTGTTGCAGATTTAAACAGTGAAACTTACAGTTTAGATGTAAATGAAAAATTCAAAGTACTTTTATATCATTCTGTATACATTTTAATTTATAATTCTGCTCGATATGACTGATCTTTCTCATGAAAAAATTATAAATTTATTTCTGAAAAATTTCAAAAAAGAACTGATATCAGTGGCAATTGCGATCTTTTTACCAAATACATTTATATATAAATCAAGCTTTTTTGGTTATTAAGGTTGGCTAAACATGAAATAAAACTTCATTATTTAAGATTTTGATGTAAATTATTAGTGTACCTTTATAAGGCAAGTTTCATTTTTATAATTGAAGAAAAGTTTATCTCATCACTATTATACATATTTAATTATGCATTATGAATTATTTACTTGATCTTTACTTTTAATATTTTAATCATTTTTAGAATTTTCTTAATTTTTATTATTTTACTGTATTGTTTTAGTAATTATTTTAAAATATTTTACTTTATTGTAAGCATTCATTATAATTTCCAGTGCATTATTACATTCAAATTACTGTTTAAAAAATGTAAACAAAACAGTGAGCAGAAATCTGCAAAATTTTTAAATCTGCACAACCTCAGGTTTTAAGCTATGTGGCTTTGAGGGAATCTGCTGTACAGGATCTTTCATTTGTTTACTCTCCTATTATCATTTATGAGAAAAATTAAATATTTTATAAATTAGGTATGTGTTGCACTTATATGTTTGGTAAGGCATACAAAACACTCTAAAATCATAAAATTGTAACATTTTCACAAAAACAAAAAATAATGAAAAAATTTGACTTGAAATTTGCATTTTAATAAAGAATAACCCATACATTTGTATAAAATATATTTTTACTAAAATGTCATGCTTGAAGTTATTAATATGCATTTTACCGTACCATCTTGCTATATACGAACTGTTAAATAGTAACTGTATTAGAATTACTTTGTTATTTTAAATTATAGAAAAATATTTTTTATTTTTGTTTCTAAAATTTTAAATAACTGATAAAGTGGAAAGATATTATGAGTTCGAATTTGTATTCTTATTCTTAGTATATAAATCGTATTATAGGTACTGAAAAGCAATACATTCATGCTCTAAAAAGAAGAGAAAAGAAAACTTCAAATAGTAGTGAAGATGACACATTAGAGGTGTCTATATTTGATGAGACAATTGGACTTTTTGACCATATGCAAAAAGATTTATTGCAAGCACTGTGTGATCGTGTAATGATGGACATTAAAGCCAAAAGCAGGCCATATAGGAAGGAAAAGTAATTAGCAAATTTTATATTATTTTATTATTATCTTATTACTTATAGCAGAGTTATTTTTTTCTTCCTAAAAATAGTTTCTTATGTAATTATTTTTTTAGTGTTAAGAATATTACTCTTTCCATAATAATTTTTAAATAATAAAAATACTGCTCCTTCATTATATTTTTTTATATGTGTGTATGTTAATTATATGCCTCTTCTTTTTTTTTAATGATAAGAATGCCACTCCTGCATTTTTATTTATTTATTTTTGTGTGTGTGTGTGTGTGTGTAAAAATGCCACTCCTATATTTTTTGTTTCATGATGATAATATTAATTCTTCAAAAATAATTTTTCATTGTTGTATTTAAATTTCAACTCCTCAAAGTGTAAATCATTTTTTTTTTTTTCAAAATTACTACATTTTATAAAAATATGGTTGTGTAAAGACTCGTTATAATTTATTTCTTATTTGAATAATGCAAAGAATAAAAATTATTATGCATTGTAACTAAGCTTTGTGACTTCCCCTATTGTCCTACTTCAAGTTAATGATTAGTGAATTAAAATTTATTACCTAGAAAATAAAATGAAAATTTTAGCTTTTTTGACTTTCTGTGCAATTTATTTATCTCTAAATCACTTACAGTATATGTTTCTTGTTTTCTTTTTTAATTGACTTCTAGTAAAGGAAATTATACAATTTGTTTGTGTGTGTATACAATACTGTTATGTTTTGGTAACATGACAGTATTCAATGCTTTTTAAACTGGTTAATTTTATTTAAATCAAAAACCAAAACGGGACGATCATCCATGGTTACAAAAAGGATGGCTTCGATACAGCAAGTGCCGTAGATGTATGCTAGAAACTCCTGATCTCTGATGGGTTGTCAGCTAAGCAAAGCATGGGGTTTTATTAATTAGGTGATAAAAATGGTTGCCCTGCAGAACTCGTGATTATTGGTCATCAGGTCCATGTCCAAAGTGAGGGACGATTCATTAAAAGAAATAATTAATAAGTCTGATCCTGATAGGATGGTCACAAAGTGACTGAAACTGTTAGGTTTTAAAGTAATCATTAAATTTTACATCTTTGAGCAATTAAATGCTTTTGTTTCTCATTATTTCTGCTAATAATTAAGGGCATATTGTTCATTCCATTTTTCTATAGGTCTTATTCTTATAATTTTTCTATATATATAGGTATATACATGTTTCACTCACTTAGTACAGTAAACTTTAAATGCTCCTTCAATTAGTGTAGGGAGAATTTTGATTAGTGCACAAAGTACAAAATGGGTTATCCCTTTTTTTTTTTTTTTTTTTTTTTTTTTTTTCAGGAAGACTGCATCGAATTGTTGAAAACTGAAATTGCAGAAAATGTTGAAATAACAATATAAGAATTTGAAAAACCTTTTCATAAATTAGAATTTGTCAAACAGCATTTAATAGATATAGATCCAGACATCAGTGGGAGTATGCATGCAAATACTCAAATTGTATTTTAATGTTATAATAATAAGTTTAAAATCAAATTGTACAAATTTTTATTAATTAACCTAATACTAAACTGACATAATTAACCTAAAAATTGTAGTAATGCAGAATTAAAATTAAAATTGACTTTTTAATGTTTCTTGATTGCTACTTATTAAATTAGCTCACATGTTTATGTCAATGGAAATTCGTGAAAAGTACATAAACTGTTTCTTTTACTTTCAAATCAAGTTGTACTTTCTAACAGTAGTACGTCAAAAACAAAATCATAGCATATTATTACATTATGTATGTATACGAGGTGGAACTCGTCAAAATTTGATGAAAGAAAATGTTTAAGTAGGAAATGTTACATTGAATTTATAATAAACCAACAAAAATAGTTACAATAAAAAAATCAATCTTACATTGGCTAGTCTAACTTTTAAAACAAATATTATTTTTAACCGAAGTTACCAAAATACAATTTCATTGCTTAAACTTTTCAAATTATTGAAAAATTAAACTTTGTACAAATAATCAGTAACACATAGTCAAAATAAGTAATTATGATGAAGTTATCAATTGAGGTTTTGGCATTACAGAATAAAACATCAGCAAAAATTATGTCACTTTTGACACAATTATAGTTTTTTTTATATATATATATATGAAACCTAAACATAATGTAATTTTTAACATTACAAAATTTACATGTGTACTTCTCATATCCATATTCACCATTTTAAAAATATTATAATGTGCAAAAGGTTATTAATAAATACTAGCTGACGTCTGCCTGGCATTGCCTGGGCCCGTGATAATAATTTTTTTTTCTTTTTTAAATCAAGTTTTTATTATTTTATATCTTTAACCTGATTTTGTATGAAATTATATTTTAAAATGAAAAATTCACAAAAACAACTTGGCCCCTGCTGTTTTCCAACATTTATTTGCTGCACATCGTGCCAAATTTAATAACTACACTGATGTTTATACAGATTGTTCCAAGAGTGGGATATTGTTGGTTGCGGTGTTTTTATTGATAACAGTAGTTTGAGTTATCGGCTTCATGCTTCAATTTCTATCTTTACGGCTGAGTTGATTGCAATAGAGAGAGCCATGTTGCACATATCTCATCATCATAACACATCCTTCATCATATATACTGACTCAAACAGTTGTTCTATTGACGCAATGAAATCTTTTAAAAAGCATCCTTATGTCTCAGCCATCCTCGATTTTTATAATAAATTGACTAGACGTGGTTATATTATTTTATTTTATTGGGTACCTGGACACATGGGTATACCTGGAAATGAAAAAGCAGATGAGGCTGCAAAACGTGCTCTAAATCCGTTATGCCATAAAATTCCATTCTCAGGCATTAAACTACTTATAAAACATTTTATTCATAATAAATGGCAAGAAAGTCGGGATTTAGAATACAATAATAAGCTGCACCATATCAAACCTTTAATCATGACCTGGCCTCCGATTTATCGAAGAAAAACAGATATTCTTCTGACTCGTCTGAGAATTGGACATTTCAGGATAACCCATAAACATCTCTTACATCGGAAGGATGCACCCATGTGTCCACATTGTCATTTTGATTGCCTGACCATTTATCATATTTTAACTGACTGCCCGGGACTCCGGCACTTGTATAGAATTTATTTTCATTCATCATCACCAATCTTGACAAACCTCATTGGGGAAACACCTCATGAGGCACTCTTTCATTTTTTAAAACATGCTGGCTTTTATTTTGAGATATAGTTTTTATATATCCTTCATGTTTTATTTAACAATGTTAGCTTATACTTGTTTAACTTGTATTTCGTACTGTATTATTTTTATACCTCACTTTTTCAAGAATTCTTAATATTTGTTTTATGCACAATTTATGTTTTATCTGGATGGGGGTATCCAGATTTTCTCATTAAACGTTGTTTCTTTTTTAGCTTTTGTTGGCATTACTTGTGGTTTTTTAATACATTTTTTCTTTGACGCAGCTTGTTCCCCAATGGAACCTTGCGCCACTAAACCCTATACAACCAACCAACGAAAAATTCACGGAAAAAATATTGATATCTAGTGATAAAGGTGCTCATTTTCTTGTTTTTTTACCTAGGGTTGTTTCATAATTTTAAAATAAAATGTTCTTCTTGTCTGAACTCTTTGACATCGTTATTGGTGATAAATAAAACGGTTTTACAGCCCGTGTAAAAGTTTTGTGAAAAAATATTTTTATCTAAGTTGTAAAAGAAATGTTTTGTTCTCGCCTTTTTTGTTTGTTTGTTTCTTTTCGCATCGGCTCCTTTAATTTAGCAATAAAAAAATAGTTCTCATCTTCTGAACTCTCTGACATTTCAATCGGTTATAAATATAACTGTATCCAAGCTCTCTTTGAAATTTTGCGAAAAAATATGCATATTTAGTAGTGAAAACATGAGTTCTTTAAAAAAAAGCTTTAGCTTTCAACCTCAGAGCAAAAATATATTAGAAGGTCTATGCTTTTAATGCAATGGTACGGCTTCATCTGTTTTCAATCAACCCTTTTCAATCCCCCTAGGCTAAACAGGTGAAGGTTAATCAATCAGGTTTCCCGTTTCTAAAGGTAAAAGCCTTCAAAAAAACATTGAAGTATGCACAAAGAGATGATTTTCATGTGGATTTGACAGAATGCACTTTTTGTTTTAAGTATATAGATATTTCCAAACTTGATGTCACATTTGCCAGCTACAACTTTGCTGGTGAGCATTCATACTCTTGACTTGCAATTCTAATCTGAGTACTGGTGAGTAAAAAGTCCAGAAATTTATGTTTTTTAGATGCATTCGTAGTAAAATATTTAATTTTATCAGAGAAAATGCTAATTTACTTTTAAATATGGTGTCATTTCCACTCACTGAAGCATTTTGACTCCCTCTGAAATTAGTGCTTCAAAACTCTATATCACTGGAATGAAAAAATATTGAAATGTGACATCATTTTGTGACAATTTTTTTTTTATTATTTTAATTGTAATGAAAAAATGGCATTAGTAAGGATACAGTAATTCTTATTATTTCCCTTTTCTCTGTAACTATAGAAGTAACCCAATTACTACCATTTTGAAGAAATTTCATTAAAAACTTTTAAAATTAAAAATGAAATGTAAAAATGAAAATATTTTAAAAAATAGCTAGTGCAGGCCCATCTACAAATAAACAATTAAAAAATATATTATTAAAATTGATGCAGTAGAAAGCCTAGGGCAGATAACGAAAAAAAATGGCTTGGGTTTTAAATATATAGATTATGTGGAGATGCAACACAGATAGCATATTTGAATAAGAAAAGGTGTTTCGTATGAGGGAAGTAGAATTTCATTCACAAATGCAGTAAAGTTTATATATTTATGGAGCAAAGAACTGACTTCCAATAAATTTGGATCAACAGTTGTGGTTAGTCCAAGATAGCAGCCACGGCAATTCGGAATTTTGTGTTTTACTGAACTTTGCCATAAATTTTAACTAGCTTATTAAACTAATATTTACAAAGGAGATGTTTGTTTTTTAGTTGCTTTTTCTTAAGCCACATTTTAGTTTTACCATATTTAAGAATCCTTATTGTTTAAAATTTGATTATTAAAGAAAATTAATGATGTAAAGAAAATTAATGTGCAAATTAAAAATCAACCTCATTTTGTTTCTTCTTTGTTTATACCACCTCTCAATGAAATCAAAAAGATGACTTTCTTTCAATGAAAAAATGAAGAAAATTGCAAACTTAATTTTTTTTTTTTTACATTTTTGTAATACAGTAATGAAATTTAGTTTCATATATGATTCTATGGACAAACTTAAATGATCTAACTCTAAGCACTAAGATAATTATGCTAATTTATGTTACTTTTTATTAAAATAAATTTACATCTGATTGATTAATCTACATCTACTAATTTCTAGAATGTATTCACTCCTGATAAGTGTTTAACTGTATCATGAATTTTCTTTAACTAATTTTCTTTTTTTTTTTTCTTTTTATAAAAGAAGTAGTATATTTACACTATTAATGTTCATTATGTTTCTAATTACAGGTGGTTTTGCATGCCTGTTGTAGACAAAAAGTCCTTAGAAATGTCTCCTGCAGCATTTCCTATGTTAGAAGTCATTAACATAAGCTTACATAGTTTGCAAGAACTTCTGGCTAAACCTCTCTTTACTAAAGTCTGGCAACAAATTGCATCAGAACTTAATCTATATCTGTATGAAGAAGTGGGTGTTGAATTACTATGTTCTAACATTATAATAATTATTTTTGAAATTTAATTTGAATCTTCTTTTTCTCTAAAAATCGTTTTTTAAAAGAAATTTCTGCATAAAACTGTGGAATATATAAATATGTATGAATATTGATATATATTTTTAAATGCTATTAATATTATGTAACTGTAAAATTCAAATGTTCCTGATGTATTTTTCTTAACTGACATATTATATAAAATTAAAGACAAAAAATTAGGAAAATTTTTTAATCAACAGTGGCCAGTATATATATTTTTAATTATTTTAAATTGTGCCACTATTATATTAGGCACTTGAATTAATTTCTGTCTTTTTGTGATATTGCACTCAATATCCTTACTTATCAATTATTCTTATTGCACACCTGCAAAGTCTAAGTTTTTCAAAGGAAACTTTTTATCTCCCTTTTTCTTGAATAAATTTTCATAACAAAACCATAAATTTGACCAAAATGTCTTATGAAGAATTTTTATTAAAAGCTAAATCTGTTGTTACAGCATAATCAGATGTAAATTTATATTTCTAAAAAGTAACATCAGTTAGCATAATTATTTTAGTGCTTAGAGTTAGGTAATTGTTAAAGAAAGTAGTTTTTAGATTATTTCATATGCTGAAATATCTCTATAAAATACTCTTTTTTCTGTTTTACTCCTTTCTCTTTTTATAACTTTTATATTTAATGATGCTTTTTAAACTACACACTAACCCAGAAAATATTGCTAAAAGAATCTCCTTTATTTTTTATCTCAGAAGTGGCATGTGTACTATCGATTTTAAATGCTTTCTAACGGTTGATTCATCAGTAGTTAATAATTGTGCCTTTCAGATGGATCTTGATCCAGTATAATGTCTTCAATTCTGCATATTTCATTTATTTTATTTGGATTGGGCATTCTTTGTCTCTCTCATTGAAATCTTTACTTTTAAAATTACCTAAACCATTCTTTGCAAGTGATTTCAGCTAGAGCCTGTAAACAATGATTTTTGGTAGCAGATTGTTTTTTAACTTAAGCAAAAAGTAATGCTTCCCATAAATGTTACTTTGTAGATAAAAAGTTTGACATTTTTGATGTAGTAAAAAAATCTTGTTGCTTACACTTTGATTTTGAGTAAAAGTCACATATTAAATTTGTAAGGTTGTGGATAATACTTTCATGTGTATAAATGATCCTATCTATATTACTAGGGAAGCGCTAAAGTTCAGGACCTGCACAAAATTGAGTTGAGAGAGAAAACATTCATTTAATGTTGTCGAGCAGACAATGATAATTTCTCATTTTAAAATGAACATTAACATATTGACAGCAACAGGGTTCATACAGACTTCTTAGACTGCTTAGAAATGAAAAAGGTTTCCAATGAGTACTTAGAATTTCTTAAATAAACAAAATACTCTTTAAAAACTCCTTAAATCATCACGAAATATAATTTAGCATTGAACAATGATTAAATTGCAGTATACAAGAATAGAAATTTTATATTACATAGTGAATAATACTGCCTAGAATAATAAATTTTTCCTTTACTGCAATTTTTTTAGCTTCTAAACATCACACAATTTCAATTTTTGCACTGTTAAATAGGAAAAAAACATGCACTTTCAAATGCAATTTGTTTGAAAACTGTATCTCGATTTACTGATTTTTTTATCTTTTTCAAAATAATTT
Source organism: Maratus michaelseni (assembly GCA_963931845.1). Classification (NCBI taxonomy): domain Eukaryota; kingdom Metazoa; phylum Arthropoda; class Arachnida; order Araneae; family Salticidae; genus Maratus; species Maratus michaelseni. The sequence goes on along the minus strand of OZ007598.1, from coordinate 107,945,405 downwards.
TCAAACATGTTTTTTTTTTTCCTTTTATTCTATGCATGCAGTCTGATTTATGAAAGATTAACCCATTTGCACTTAAAACAATATAACCAGTTTGACATTTGTTTATGTCTAATATTCGATAATGAAATTAAAACTTCATAAATAAATAAATATAATTATATAAATATGACACAAATTTAACAGATATATAATTGCAGGGCTGCCATTTGCTACTAAAATGCTACTTTTTGCTACTATTTTCAGCTTCAGGAGACTAAGGCAACTTTTTTAAGCAAAAAAGTCTTGAAAAGCAACTATTTCTGACAAATAGGCAACTATTTTATGAAAAAGGAGACTTTTTGATAATTTTATTCTAACTTTTTCAAATACATGATGCAGGAAATGTGAAACAACAATAAAAAAATTTACCATTCCAGTACAATTTTTTTAGATGTTGGATACCACATCAAACAGCACTTTTCTTGACCAAAAGTCAGTTTAACTCATTTTGCTATTGTTGTAATTTCTACTGCGTAGTAACAGTAAGCAAATAAGCAATTAAATCCTTTGATACCCCAGCATACACAGTTTTAAATCATTAAAGTTCTATTTCTCAAATGAAAAAAAAAATTCTGTATCATCTAAATAACATTCTCCATTAAAAAATTTCTGCTTCCTCCTTTACCCTATCTCCCCTCTCACCCTCATGCTGTGTTTCAAATTGTTTAAATCCCTTTATTTATTTATTTTTATAAAGAATAGACATCTTCCCTACTTACTGATCACTGCTTCTAATAACAATAAATAATGATCATCTAAATTCCCTCCTTCCTCATTCAAAATTTACTCTTCTGCCCCCACCCCCTCCCCACAGCATACAAGGAAATTTAAAATTTGTATTTTTATATTTAAAAAATTCTCCTGTCCTACTTGTTGCTCTTTAGTGCAATAAGTAAATAATCAGGCTTATAAACTACCCCTTCTTTCCAAAATTGTTGGTTTTCCCTTTCCAGCAAATTTTCAAATATTTCAATACTTTATTTAAAAAAATAATTCTGCCCTATTTGTTGTTACCATAACATTAAATTAAAAAAATTAGTCATCCACCTCTCCCTCTCAAATTTACATTTCTCTCTCTTCCTCCCCCTACAGTATAGAAAGAGGTTTAAAATATTTATTTAGAGAAAAAGTCTCACCTAATTGTGTTATAATATAGGCTTAAAATATTTAAAACTCTTTATTAAAAAAAAAAAGTTTGTCATATTAATTGCTTTCTAGTAATCAATCATCTAAAATTACCCCCCCCCCCCATGCCCAATTTCTGTTTTCTCCCACTTCTGCAATTTCAAACTTTTTAAAATATTTAAAAATTGAATTTTATAAAAAAAAAGAAGAAAAAAATTGCTGTATTTGATACTTTGTAGTAATGATAAATATCAATGACCTAAATTCCCTCCCCCCTGAAAATTTTCATTTGTTGATAATTTTTCAAATAGATTTTCATAATGTGTAGTGCATCACCCTAAATCGGAACGTCAACTATGTTGTAGTATTCTACAAAAAAAGTCATTTCATAGTAAGCCAATATACACGTAACATAAAAACTTCCCTTATGCTGCAGTTTCAAACTCTTTAAAATATTTAAAATCCCTTAAATCTGCTGCTTAGGAAAAGTTCCAAGAAAAATTTCTTGGAGTTCATTATGAAAGCAAAATTGAAATGCTGGAAATATCACTATTACATCTGCAACTAACAAGAGCTATATCAAGTGTTGATCCAAAAGTTGCCACAAACTGAGCTCAAATGTCATGAAAACTAAAATGAATTTACTTTTAACAATTTTGTTACATAATAATTAGATAATATGTAAAAACGGTACTGAATTTGTGCAGATTGTATATAAAATGTTGTATTGTTGTAATCAGAAAAGGGAAATCATTATGATCTCAACACTGTGACTATTTTGGATACTTTATATGCAACTATTTTGCTACTAAATCAGCCATGATATGCGACTATTTTTGCTACTTATTTTGGCTTCATAAGGCTACTAAAGCAACTATTTTGAATAATTTTTGGAATGGCAGCCCTGTAATTGAACTGCGCACTTAAACACTGAAATAATCAGAATCAAAAAAGCATTTGTAAGTAGCAAATCTTTTGTGATTTCTTTGGCTAATTAACTCCTGGCATATGGCTAATATCAAAGTATTGATTTTAATTAAGTTTCAGAACTTATATGAATACATATTTGATTTTTTCATATAAAATATATTTTGGCAGTGTTTGTGGGCAATCTAAAAAAATATATTAAACTATCAGGGGTCGATGCAGGTTTTTTTTCTTGGGGCCCATTTTGGGAAAAATAACATTTTGTTACAAAAGTTGAAATCCAGTTACTCAAATTCAAACCAAGCATTCATTAACAAAAACTTTTTAAAATCCTTTTGATGAAGTTTTCCTTTCTGGTGAACACATTTTAAAAGTCACAAAATAATAAATTAATTAATAAATAGTAAGTTTTTATGGAATTGATTTTTGTGAAAGGGCCCATTTTATCAAATTGAGTTTTATGAAGGAGCCCATTTTATTAAATTGATTTTTGTGAAAAGGCCCTAAATAGGCCCGAAATTTTGCCTGGATCGACCCTTGACTATACAATTTATATTAGAGTTTTCAATAAAAAAAGGTTTTCACTTTTATTCTGTATATTAGCAGTATATGTTTTGTAACACAGAAATCCCGGGTTGAATTCCTTGGTATAAATAATATTGAAATGATATTACTTATATCCCTTATGGAAAGGGTGATAATTACCTAATATATTTCACAAAAAAAGATTAATAAATGCAAGATTAATATTAAACTAACTAAAGCCCAAGTAGTATACTATTCTGTAAAATATATTTATAATATGCCCTTAAAACTATAAGAAAATATAAACAAATAAATTATTTTAAATGCAACACATTAATATGTTAAATGCTAATTTCCATTTTTAGCTGTGCTATTCTTAAAACAATAAGTGTTATAAAAATTGGTGTAATTCACAATATAATATATAAGAAAAAAAACTTCTTAAAATGTCATTAAAGTAAATAAATAATGCTCAACATGTTTTATTTTATGATGTTGAAAAGAAGTTTTTCCCTTATATTTTTAAAGCATCAAATATTTTATTCAAAGACAGTAATAAATGTAAATTTTAAAATAGAATATAGAAAGAAATTTGTTATATGTCTTAAAAGTATGACTTTTTCTCTTCTATATGAAAATGCACATTCATTTTTTTATATTTATTTTCATAATGTAGGTCATTCTTCAAAACAGTTTTAGTGAAGGAGGTGCACAACAATTGAATTTTGATATGACTCGAAATTTGTTTCCTATATTTGGAGTTTACACTCTGAAACCAGAAAATTACTTTAAACTGTAAGTATATTGCTGGTCATTTTTGTTAATGATATTTAGTGTAATCTAGCAGTAGTTTATTAAAGAGGTGCCACAATAAACACTGTAGCATCACATTTTACTCTCTAAAATATGCTGATTGGCAGGTTACCCAATTTTGGAAGATTAACCTATTTCAAGGTGCATTAAAGAATTTTTGTTGTTGTTGTTGTTTATCATGTTAAAATCTATATATATATTACGCTATGGGATGTGGCACAGAAATCATGATTATTTGTTAATTGTTTAATGGCAACACCAAAATGAAACGCATCTCATTGGTTAGGTTCTGCCATATACAGGAATAAAAGTGAAACAAACAATGATTTCAAATTGTAATTATAATTTGTCAACATTAACATTTAAATAGATATATTTTTATTCATTTTCATTTGAAGTATTGATTTTTGTAAGCATTTTATATTTATAATTTAAAAAATACAATTAGCAATATAAAATTTAAAATGTAAACAAAGCAATTAACTTAAAAAAGCGATTTTTAGTAAAAAGGAAAAAGTAAGTGTAATAATTTTCCCTGACCGTTTCATTTTTTAAACGTAACTGTTATACTTTTGAAATTTTAGCTCTTATTTAATTTTTTACAAGTTTTTAGTATAAATAAATATTATTCAGTCTTTTTTTTTATGAAGTCCACTCCACTGTTATATTTTTCAATGACAGTCTGCCCAGGCAACGCTGGGCGGGTTAGCTAGTAATTCATATTATTGCAATGTGTATTAGGGGCAAACTATATAAAAAAATATTTATGTTTAGCATTTTTTTATTATTATTCATTAAATAAATTTATTTTGTTATAGAGTTTAAATAACAATAATGAATTTAAGTGGATGTGTAATTGTAAACAATTTAATGCTGTGATTGAAAAGTCCAGAGAGTACGTAACTTGGTGCAAAGATATTCCTGGCAAAAAGAGGTTTCATTTATTATTACAGTCGAACCTTGTTAACACGAAATTGAAGGGACTGAGACTTTTTTCGTGTTAACCGTCATAATATTGGCGCCATATATGGTTAGATATAAAAACTGATTAAATTAACCTACAAATATATCCCCTATCATAAAATCATAAATTAATAATAAATAGAAAATTTTATTAACAAATTAAACAAATCATTTTAGGCAATAATAAATTTATTTACTTCCTAATATTTTTTTTTTAATCCGTCATTGACTTTTGCTTCAATTTTTGTAGAGTACTTCTTTTAGGAACGTATGGACCTCATCTAATTTGTCCAATGCTTGGGAAGCATCCTCTTGTTCCATAAGAAACATTGAGTTTTAATGCTGCGGGGTAAATTTATTTAATGACACTATACTTTTCCATTCTCTGTCAATTTCATCATCCTCGTCTGACACTTGGATGTTGTCATTTTTTTTTTTCAGCTAATGCAGCAATTATTTCTTTGTCTGTCAGCACATCTTCATCTATGCAAATATATTTGAAAAACAATGTCTAGGAAAGAATTTCCCATTTTTTGGCCACATATCTTTTGCCAGATGATTCTATGATGCTCTTTAAATCTTGTCAGTCATCCTTTAGAACATGTGAAATCGCTCTCATTAAGAGCATCAGCATTTTTCTTGCCAAACTATACAAGTTAAAACAGTGTTCTGGCTTCTAACTTCTTTTATTCACTGCAAAAGAGCAATTTCAATTCATTAATTCTACGCATTTGTTTTCTTACTGGCTTGAATTGACTCACAGCATAAGCCGCTTCAATCTTTTCATGATTCCTTAAAATTGTAGAGAGTGTACTATTGGGTATTCCATACTTCGCCGCAATTTCTGAATTTTCTTCAGAACATTTTCTCTGACTTCGTTTAAAATTTTTTGCTTGGTTTCTAAAGATACAGCTTGCTGTTTTTGATTCATATTTCACAGAATTTTACAGAGCAACTGTGAACAGAGTTTTAATTATGTTAGTCAGGTAGTGAAGTATGAATTGTCACTTCTTTCACTCAACGATAGGGAAATTCGGAAACACAGTTTATGGTTTATCTCACTGTCAATACAGTCAACCGAATAATGGAACAATCACTTTCAAAAAAGAAATTCCTTCACCCAAACTTTCTTTGTGACTGATCTATAGCTCATATGGTGAATGTGGGAACATTTCCGCATATCAGAGATCAAAGAAAAGCAGTGATTAGTCAGTAATTCACCATTTTCTGAAACCTATTTTTACCTGAGGTCTTTTTCAAGCCATGAGAAAATTCCATTTTTAAAAAAGGATGTGACATGTAAGTTTGAAATATCTAAACAATGTTTTGACTATGGAGCAAAAAGAAGAAAAAAAACGCCTTAAGCGGGATTTTCTGAAATTCTTTTTCGTGTTAAATGAATTAATTAACATTGATTTTCAGACTCATCTGACGGGATCTCAGTATTATTTCGTGTTAAGCAAAATTTCATGTTAAGCGATTTCGTGTTAACGAGGTTCGACTGTATTATAGTAAAATTCTGCTAACTCACATCCCAATATCTTGATCCATATAAGTTGGCAATATTTTTTTTTTTTTTTAAATCATTAAATGATTTATGCTGGTCAAGCAGAACATTAATTTTGAAATAATGATATTTGAATGTGTTAGTGTGGTTACATATTTTTCTCTTGAAAAAGGTTTTCACGTTGTATATTGATTTCTGTTGGTCCACCATCAAAGTTTGTACATATTGTGATCTATATTCACTGTAAAAATACTCAAATTAGCATGATATTTGTATGTAAGTTTTTTTTTCTCTATCTTTTAACAGTTATTTATTTTAGGGTATGTTGTACTGTGGCTAAAACATTCATTAGAATAATATGCAGTAAAATATTATGAGTTGTGAGTAACAGATCCTTTATTCTGTAAAATTGTACATATCTGGTAACTCATTATCTTATCAGTCCACATTATGTCGGGTTTGTGAGTCTGTACTGTATTTAATATTCAAATATTTTTTTATCTGATTTTCTTATGTACAATTTCTTTTAATTTTTGCATAATTGCAATAATTGTACCCTCAAAGAGAACAACAAAAAAAATATTTTAAATAAAGCTGTTTCAAAATTCTGAGTTAATTTTTCAATCACAATTTTTTGCTCTTATCTAGCAAAAAACAACATTCAAAATTATAATACAGTGGAACTTCCCTTTAACGAAGTCCCTATTTAACAAAGTTTTCTACTTAACGAAGTTTTCTACTTAACGAAATTTTCTGCAGAACTTTGACTTTGAACACCATTAGCATGTAAATTTATCTCCACATTACGAAAAATATATTCTATATAACGAAGTTTATTCCACTTTTGTACGTGTACAGAATTCAAATTAAGCGATTGCTGTTCGAAGGATATGCAAATTTATTTTAGCGGATTCGATTGTATGAAATTGAACACATTTAAATAATTTCCATTCTGCTTGGTGCTAAATAAAACAATTTTTTTTCACACTAAGAAAAACACTTGTTATCACTATTCTCCCACTCCGAGACTCCAGCGCTGACAGTTGGGGGAAGTCAAAATCCCTTTTTTGCCTTCAATGATATAGAAGATGAGGTGTCGCAATGGCGTCAGATGCATTGAAACAAAAAATATCTATTAGAGTCAGACACATACCATTCTGACCTTCCATTGCTGATAGACAATTGCTTTGTATATCCAAAAGAACGTGCTTCAAAATACAAATCGAAGAACATCAAAGTTATTTTTGTTCCTGCCAATACAGCTAAGCTTCAATCATTAGTGTAAGGAATAATAAAAAATCTTGAAGTACATTATCGAAAAAGACAGAAAAAAGCCGATGTAGTGAAAACATTAGTTTGAGATTCTGTGTATCAGAGCTGATGAAAGCTTGGGCCAAAGCATGTGAATGTGACGTGATTTCATCGACCGTACACAACTGTTTTGTAAAAGACGGCTTCATAATTAAAACTGAATCAAATGCTTCTGAATCCAATACCTGTTTGTCATATCTCAAGAAAAAATTTCATGAATTTAAGTTAATTTCTATTTAACGAATTTCCTTCATAACGAAGTTTTTAAGTGTAATGATGAGACTTCGTTAAATGGAAGTTCCACTGTATTCATATATTTGGATTCTTAGAGAACATGACATTAATTAAAATTTAAACAGAAAATAGTATATACATACGTTACGAATTTTTTTAAAACTATTTTATAAAGATTCATCATTCAAATTTTTCCTTTTAAAAACCAAAATTTCAGCTAAATTTCTCAACTTGCACTATATAAAATACATAAAAGTATTCATTCAAAATTTAACAAAAAAAAATCCAAAATTATTAGGTGAATTTTTATGAGTTCTTTTGTGAAGGAGAATTATATTAAGTAATAAAATTTTGAAAATATGAACTCAAATTGTCTGACTTACAGCAGTAAATATATCATGTTATTGGTTCTTGTTATTTCAGCAGTATATGTGATTGCAATTTCAATTTTGATATTTGTTTTTTTAGCCTGCTGCTTAAGTTCTAACATTTTAAATAATGAAAACTTTTTTATCTATACTACATTATTTGATTTGCATGCATTTTGTAATCAGAAGTATGTTTTTATCATCAGCTGTTTAAGAGATAATTGTTGCTACATCTATTTTTAATCATCTGATATAATGGTAATAACAAAATAAAAAAGAGTTTGTTATGGAGAGGGAAGGGTGTAAATTCTGCTAGGTTAAAATATCTTTGAAGTAATAATTTTTATTAAAATATGAAGACATATTAATTGGTGATTGATTCTCAGATGTATTAATCACATTTTGCTCTCTTCCTAATGATATCAAATATTATTTGCTATTAGCTATTGAAACACATAGAAATAAATAAATTATTATACTAGTTCGTATTGTGTACCATTTTATTTCTGGGTGATTTTTTTATTTTTATCAATAATTATGAAACTAGATAAATAATGCTTAGAGTATTAATTATAATGTTATAATGAAAGTATAACTGTATTAATAAAATATTATCAACAGAAATAAAATATTGTGGTACAGTATCTATTTTGTTTGTTTTCTCAAAAACTAAAGTTATTCAACTCTTGAAGATTTTTTTTTCTTTTTTTCAGAGTAAGAGATTCTTGTATATTATTAAACTTGAGTAATGCACCAGCTATGTTGCTAAAAGAAACATTAAAGTGCCAAGAAGGCTTTGAAACAAAAAATAGTGCCTTGGAAGAACTTGGTGTTTATATTTTGTCACCTTCTCAAGCTTTAATAATACTTGCCCAAAGAAACTATGCTAACTTATGATAATGTAAAAAACTAAAATAAATAAAGCTGCTGTATATACAAATATTTTATTTTATTATGAAACTGGCTGTTACTTGTAAAGCAGATGTATATAAAATAATTGTAAATTTTAAAATGTTGAATTATTAAAAATGCTAATATTTACTTATAAAGCTATTTTTTTTTCATGTGTATGTTTTATTTAATAATATGGGAGGCAGCATCTGTAATCAGTATGCCATTCATTTCACTTTGCAGCAGGCTATGCGATGTTGCTCTGACAACACCCACACCGGTGTGACAAGTGACTGGCAGTTTCATTATCTGCACCATCTAATCTATCATGTATACCAAAATCAGTTATGCTAAAATTGGTTGCAGATATATGAAATGTCTTCCAGAGTATAAGATTAGTCAAGCTCATATTGCTCATAAAAAAATTACCATGGTGCTATTCTTGCACCTTCTCTTTTAAAATTTGATTAGTCAGTGATGATTGTTACATTTTTAATAAAATAGTAATTATAAGCCAAACAATTCAAAAGAAGTATTTTTGGTCCCTTCTTTTTGCCTTAGGGAAATTGGTGAAACAACCCTGAGGATGGAAATAAAATTTGCATAAGCACTTTCTGACACTATAACACTGTTTCATACAGACAAACAAATTGTTCAATTTTTACACTATTTAATGTATTCATACAGAAGCAATTTATTTAATAAACAAGCAATCATACTTTGTCAATTTTGTTTTCATGACATTTGACAATAACACTTATTTTCTTAAGCCTAAATTGTATTGGTTCCATTTTTAAAAAATACCAAGGTAACTACAGAAGAAAAAAAAAAAAAAAAAAAGCAAAGAAGTATTTTTTTTTTTTTTTTTTTTTTTTTTTTTTTAGTCAAGCTGCAGATTATACCTTATGATACAGATAACAGTAATATCTGAAATCTATAATATAAAATTACTTGCCAACAAAAATTTCTTTTTGACAAGTAATGTCAAACACTTTATCTAGCAGTTAATCAAATAGTGTTTGTAAAGTACATAGCCAAATGTAAAGATTATTTTGTACCATAAATGATTAAATCGTGATTCAATATGTTGTGTGAGACTGAAAAAAAATGAAGATGAAAATAAATTATTCAGATAAGACTACAAAAAATAATGCAGCAGATAACTAATATCAAGGTACAGTTTTTCTTTTTTCAATTAAGACTTTGTTGTTGATGTCCCACTTCTTTTTTTTTTCTGTGTACTGTTCGTAAAGGATGTCTCTTTTTTTTCCTAGTTGTCAAAATGATTCTAAAATATAAACTTACTTTATTTTATGTGAAGTGTTAAAATCTTACTCAGTTTCACTAAGATTTTAACACATAAAATTATAAATTAAGTATATATATATTATAGAAATATTTTGACAACTAACAAGGAAGGTCTCCATAAGCTCATGCTCAGAAAAATTTGAAAAAATTACAGAATATTCTTCTTGTGTGTATGTATGTTTATAAAAAAATTTCTTGCAGAACCTCGATACAGTGACCGTAAAAAAATAATGAAAAATCCATTTTTTGGCAATTTATCGTCAGTTGGCAACACAATGAAATTTTTAAAAATACGCTTTTATGATAAATACTCTTTAAGGAAAGTTTTTTCTACTCTTCATTCTGAACTAGTTTAAGTAAGCTTAAATTAAATAAATACAATTTTATAACTATTGCATACATTTCTGTGCATATATGCAACTATGAAATTTAACAATTATATATTATACGGTTTAGAACAAAATTCAAATTGATTGAACTTGCTTCAAACTCAAAATTAAGATCTGATCGATATTGTTAATGTCGGAGACATGTTAAAACAGTATTGTTGCCATGGGAAACAACGACTTATTCAATATCAAATGTATAATGAAACCGTTCTTAATCGCACAGTAAGTTTTAAATACGGTTAAAATTTAAACTATGTAAAATTAAATAACTGTAGCAATATAGAACTTGTGTATATTATGTAAGTTTATAAAAATAATAATAAATTATTTTATCGTTTAAGTTTAAATTCTTTAAGAACTGTGCTATTAAACACTCATTTAAGGAGCAATTTCCAAATCCATCAAAATCGCTTGCATTTGGCTAAGAAAAAATGTTACTTGACAAATCGCGTCTTTTTTACACCAAAAACTCGAAAGTATTTTATATTTTACAGATTTTCTACTGGGATTCCATAGCTAAATTTCACTGATCCTTTGTAGCGTACATGAGTAGTTGCATTAGCATTTTTTTTTTTTAATATTTCGAGTATGCGTTTTAAGGAGACTTTCCTTGTAAGAAACAAATAGAGATCCTTTAAGAACAAACAGTACACAGAAAAAAGTTAAAATATTAATTTCTTCAGGATATATTTTTAAAATGTGAATGCATTCCACTCCCATAGATTTAAAATATTAGTGAGGGAAATTTGAAATCTCATTAATCAACAGCCTTAAGATTAATAATTAATTGTAGAAAAGTTTTAAGGTACCATTTGATTGGAAGTAAATTTTACAAATTTATGTATAATAAGTTTTTTAAGGGTCTTTTTTATATTAAAACCTATGGAAATTTTTAATTTTAAAAAACATTTAATTTTGTTCCATAAAAAAAATTTTCAAAGTCCTTGTATTAATATAAACATAAATTTTCACAAGGTTTTTGTTACGGCTTATTGGGAAATATCTTTTAAAATAACTAATTCTGACTTACTTGAACAATCCTTGTCATATAATGCAAAAAATTTTGTAGGCTAGCAAGTAAATGGTTAATGATCTATGTTTCTCAAAGTGGGATATTCAATACACTTATACATATGGAGATTCTAGGGCAAGGACAGCGAACCTATACCACATGGTCGATTATTTTTGGCATGGCTTATATTTAGGTTTTAAATCAAAATATAGTGAAATTGCACAAAATGCATGAATTTAGACTAGCTGACTTAGTTTGAAATTTGATTTGATTGGTTGTCATTGTCATACAAATTGAAGAAATTGAAATACAACATAATAAATCCCAATGTAGCTCAAAATTGGCTCAAAAAATTTTCATATTTAAGAAAGGATTAGAAAACTATCAGAAAAGAAAGATTATAAGGCATTATAATAAAAAATACCATTGGTAAACAAGAGTCAATCCAGGCAAAATTTGGGGCCTATTTAACGCTGCTTCACAAAAATTTATTTAATGAAATGAGCCATGTCACAAAAATCAATTTGATAAAATGGGCTCCTTCACAAAATTATTTGAAAGAACACAGGCCTCTTCTGAAAATTCTATTCCATAAAAACTTATTATTTATAAATTATTTATTTTGTGACATTTTAAAATATGTAATTTGTAAACAAACAAGTTCACCAGAGAGAAAAACTTCAGCAAAAGGATTAAAAAAATTTTGTTAATAAATGCTTGGTTCGAATTTGAGTAACTGGATTTCAACTTTCGTTACAAAGTGTTATTTTTCACAAAAAATATAATAAATTTCACAAAAATAACCTTTACTTTTCACAAAAAGGGCCCCAAGATAAAAAACCTGAACTGACCCCTGGTAAAATTATGACAACTTTGAATTTTATTCCAAACATGCAGAACTATTTAAAGAAACGTTCTTGCCTTTTTTATAACTTTTTTTCTGCGAATTATTTTTGGAAATAAGTAATATGAAAAACTCAAGTATGAAGTTAATATCAATTATTTGGCATCTAAAATGCAACAGAAATAACCTCTTTTAATCACTGTCTAAATTATAACAGTTACTAATTTTTCAATCCTAAAAACAAAGTTTTAAGTAACTTTGATTCATTATTATTTAATCCCTTAAATTATTTGGTTATTGGCATGTTATAATCACATAAAACATTTGTTTTGGAAAAATTTGGCATGCAGATGTGACAAGGTTTGCCATCACTGTTCTAGGGGATATGCAACAAGTTTGTATAAACAAACCAGTATATGACATGGCACATTTGCATTGTCAGATCAAGGCTGAGTGGAGTTTGAATTGGGTTATTGTAGTCATTTTTCAATTGTAGGTAAAAAAAGTACTGTTGATATTGAGAAAATTAAAATAATTAGACACTATTTTCCATGTCCTGATGAAACAAAACAATGTATTTATCATCTGTATCCAGTAATAAACAAAGAAGAGTTAAAATATAAGTTTGTGTTGTCAAATTATATTTTTTAAATGGCAGTGGAGAAAGAGAATCCAGTCTTTCAAGCACTACAGGTCAGTCAGTATTTGTTGGTCCATTCCATGCAGTAAAGGAAGAACATTTTACAAAAATTATAAATGAAAATATTTTCTGCTTTTTAAACAATTTATAAACGTGAAATTGACAAATCATTTTTTCAACTTTAAAGACCTTAATTCATAAAGTAATAATTAAATGTTGCTCCAGAAATATAGTATATTTTTAGGGAATTTTAAGTGATTTTAAACTGAAAGACATTTTATGACGTTTTTTGATAATGTTACATTCTGTTGAATCATCAATTAGTATATTTATGCCAGTAAAATTTCATCTACTTAAACACAATTTTTAAATAGCTAGAGATTCTGATCATACAGTCTCTGTAAAAAAGCTTAAATTGATATGAAATTTTCCTGTGTTGTTAACATAAGCACTTTTTTTTTTTTTTTAAATAATAAATTTCATGATTCATAGATTTTTTTTTTTTAACAAAAATTAATAAATTTGTGTTCAAGTGAATTTGTCAAGTGTAAGATTTAACAAATTACCATTCAAACTCATATTTTAAGTAGGATGGAGGGAGATGTATATTTCTTCCAAGACAGTGGAAGAAACTGGAAAAAAAAAAGAAACAGAAAGCAAGAACAACGCCCAAAATTAAGATGCATCAACTATATAAAAGACTTTAAAGCAAAGTCATATAAATTGTTTAACTTTATTAATCTAATAAAACTTAAATATCAGAAATATGATTTATTTTTGTTAAGAGTATTTAAAAAATAAATTTTCAACTGATTTTAACTAAATTGAACCCAGAAACAACTTTTTTTTTCTTTCCCAAACCTTCCCTTCTAAGATCCTCTTGCATGGAGTATCCATTTGCAATGTTTATTCTCTCCCATAGTTAAAGCTCTGACTTCTGAAAATTGGATGGAAAGAATGTAGTGAATTTCAAGTATTCTGAGTTTTATAGAAAGAGAAATTAAGCTTTTGTTGACTTTGTACAAGTTTGGACAAATAAACGAAATATTAGTGAAGCTTCGCCGATACACTGGTTGGTTTATTTCAAACAGACCTCAAATTAAACGAACTTAGGATTGGGCGCACCGCTGTCTCTCGGATCCGGTCTCTGAAAATCGCTGCAAAACTCAGATTTAAATAAAAGACAAAGCTTTCCTGTCAAATCTTTAAAAAAAAAGCTTTTCAATGCAATGGTCATATTACGCCTCCCTCCCTTTCCTTCACACTTTTACTTATTTCTATTTAGTAAGAAAATTTCATTTAGAATCCTGCAGAGGCTGCATCAACGTATTTTTAAAAACTGTGATTGTTGATTTGTTTTTTCACCTTTTTTTTTCTTTTGTATTAATATGGAAATCTATGATCTACAAATAGCGAGTATTTATAGCTATATGTCTTGCCCAACTCTATCCGAAAAAGATGTTTTTGTTATTACAATTTAGAAGATATTTTAAATATCTTCAGTTTCTTTAGTGCATTTTTGAAAGTCAACTGTTGCACGATCAAACGAAATGAGTCATTTGTATCACTCTCAATCTGTCCACCTTTTTTTATCTGAAGGGTGAAGCATTTTTCTTCAATGAAATCTGAAGGAAAAGCCGTCATTTCAAAGAAAGAGAAAGGTTTTTCTTCCCATCCGAAGTGGAGAGAACGACGAATAGAATTCTCATTGTGTGGGTTTGAACTTGAACCGTGGCCCGTAAACTTGAATCAATTCCCTTTTGTTGAGCCTGCTCTCAAACAAAGCATGTGAAAGAATGGAAACCAAGGCTTGTGCTCACTCCGGGAAGGGGCAATAAGCATAGAATTAAGAAGAAATTAGAAGGAGTATTTCCTACTGGTAGGGTTGTGAGCACTAAGCCAATAGCCCAAGCTGTTCTTTCCCCAGCATGCTTCAAAACTAAACAGGTTTCTTGTTTCTTTCTTAATTCTATTTTCTTCTTTATTCACTGTTCAAAAAAAGTAGACACATGCACAGTAAGGTTGATCTTGCGCTGAAATTTTTAGCTTGTTGATTTAATATATAAGGATGATGATGGGTAGAGAGAAAGAGCAGAGCTTTTGTTAATTTATATCTTGTGAGTATTTTTAATAGTAATATTTGCCAGAAACAACTTTTTTTTTCCCCAAACACTCCCTTCTAATATCCTCTTGCACGGAGTACCCATTTGCAATGTTTTATTCTTTCCCATAGTTAAAGCTCAGACTTCTGAAAATTGGATGGAAAGAAAGTACTGAATTTCAAGTATTATGAGTTTTTTAGAAATAGAAATTAAGCTTTTGTTGACTTCGTACAAGTTTGGACAAATAAACAAAATATGATGGGTAGAGATAAAGAGCAGAGCTATTTTCTCTACTCATCATTAATTTATGTGCTCACTAGCTATAAGCACAGCCTGCCTTAGAAAAAAGTTTTTTTTAAGATTAAAATATAAACACTAAAAATTAAACAAAATTTATTATAAGCAATTTTATAATTTTTATTTATAAGTGATTATTTGTGCAGTTAAATCATATTTATACATCCAAATTACAAAGAAGAAAAACTTATTTAATTACGAACAGCGTGAACATTGTTCGAAAAATAGAACAGCAATCTGTTACCTTCTGTAATTATTTGAAACTAAATGTGGCCCATATCCAAAGGCATATTTTAATGACTTAGTCGAGGAAAAAATTACACCCATGATGGAAGGGTATTTGAAAGCAGCGACATACAAGATGAACTCTGTGGATAGGGATCACTCTAGAGAGTTTCAGACAGGCGGCCTGCCCTCATGCCCTTTTTAGATAAAATTCTACCCTTCTTGTCCTTTTTCCAGGTAGAATTCTACCCTCCTTGCCCTTTTTCCAGGTAGAATTCAACCCTCCTTTTATGCCTGGGTAGAATCCTGCCTTGTTTGCATTGTACTTTCAAAAATTCTTTACATCTTTTATTTTTAGAATGCTAGTATGGTACATCAGGAGTACTCCTCTTTCCCTCTTTATTTCTCTGTGAAATGCCCTCGTATGTCTAATCTTTGATTTTGAGTGATTTATCTTTCCATTTATAATTTTTTCCATTGAACAAGACATAAAGGTAATTAAGGGTCATTGATTAATTTCACCTTCTCTAGTGAAATATAGTATTAGATCAGGCATTCTGGCCTTTGACCACATGATAACTTACATATAAGTTCTATAAAAATTTTGAGAAGTAGCTTTAGAACTTTTATTTTGTAGCTTTTTCAAAACCAGTTTTGCTAAAACGACTGTGAAAATAGTAAACAATTTTACAATAAAAATCGAGAACATAAGTTTCATTTTGCTATTTTTAATACTTTTCAAATGGTGAAGTTATAGAAATTTTATTGGATTTTTTAAATTAAAGAGTACTTTAAGCTGTTGCCAGACTTTGTTCCCCATCAGTATATTGATATATGCACTTATTACAAAAATGCCGTTTTTATGAAATGATGTGCCCAATTCAACAAAATTGCCCTTATTATGTAATGTGCACCCTGCCCTTTTTTATGTTCTAGAACAGCGCTTCCCAACATTTTTTCTTTCACGTACCCCTTGCTTAGGCTTTTCATTTCGGCGTACCCCCATTTCTCATATTCTTCCCCCCCCGTATATTATTAACATTTTCATCTCCCGTGAATGCAAAATCCATATTTTAAGAATTATTCATTATTATATTTTCTATTCATTGAGGGAGCACTGATGTTTCAGTAGTTTCATAGGTGGATAAAGTATTGGCATAAAGTATTAATATTCAGTATTTATCAGTTATGAGAACATGCCTATTAACAGCTGCACTTAGGTTCTCTTGTATTTCGAAATAATCAGATTGTTTCGAAGAACTCTTAGTTCCTGAATCATCAGGTTGAATTTCAATCACAGTTGCAGTGACCTTAAGACTTTTAGATTTTAACCAGTTATCCCTTTTAAAATATAAAACCAAATCATTCGAATAATAAATAAACACTTCAAATTAAAATTCATTAAAAGGAAGGAAGCTTTCCGATTAGTATGCATTAATGATGTAACTCAGCCTATTCGAAAACGAAAAAAAAAAAGCCTTCTTTCAACACATGTTTTCTTTTTAAAATAAAAGATTAAAACCAGAAGCTCTGGTGTAATTTAGGCATTTTGTAATTATTATTAAAAACGGGAATAAAAATAAGGCAATTGGAAAAGATCATTGTATAATGATCAATGGTAGTTTTCGAAAAAATTGGGAAAAATTATAAGTACTCATGCAGTATTATTTACAGTGGGCGGAGCTAAAGACATAGAATAATCAATGGATTATTAAGTCTAGTGGGCTTTTACGCTCATTTTGAGTGTAACATATTGGAGTTACACCTGAGACTGAGACTAACTTTGTAATCCCAAACTATCAACTTTCTTTATGTGTTTTCAGTTAAACCATTTTTGTGATTTCCGCCATTACCGATATTATTTTCACGTAACCCGTGTACCCCAGGTTGGGAACCACTGTTCTAGAATGATCCCTGCTGTGGATACGTTGAAATGCTTTTAAGCTGTCCTAGTTCTGAAGAATTCGAAAGAATTTTTTTGCATTCATTCATTCTAAGCTGACAAATCTTACTGCAAAAAAACTTTTGTTTTGTTATACAATGCTCCACTGTGGCAAAAAAATTAAAAATGTAATAATATCTTTTAATACTGTAATTATTATATTAAGTAATACACAGTGCGTAGTGCATTTGACTACAATAATACCAGTATTTTTAATAGTAATATTTGCCTTATTTAATTGCAGAAATTCTGTGATTAAATAAAGCAAAGATTATTATTCATATATACTGATAATGTTATACACTAAACTTAAGCAACAAATACAAAATGCTAATTTTCTGAACACGTGAGTACTCAAAAGGAAATTCTATAAACAGCAAGTGTAGAAAATAGGTACTACTCTAACAGCACAGATAGTCGATGTGAAGTCTTCTTGACATCACAAATGGCCACAATTGTCACACTCACTACAATGAACAGAAATGTGATATCTTTCATTCGTCTCATTTTTACTCTCATTTGGTCACTCCACTGAACAGTCACCATGACTGCTGCATTTTGATGAGTCACCAGGTGCCTTTACAATGAAGTCCTCTTGAGACTCTCATGTGACTGTCATTTTGACACTCCATTGTAAAGTCATCATGATAACTGTTCTGTGACGAGTTCCCAAGTGACAGAAAATGAAACCATCTGGTGACTTTTCACAAAGGAGTGCAATGATGACTTCACAATAAAGTGTCGATCACTGGAAAGTCACCATGCGACTTCATTGTGACATTATTTGGCGACTCATCACAATGCAATGCTCACAATGACTTCAAAGTTCAGTCTTCAACTGACAGTGACTTGAGAATCACAAGGTGACTTCATTGTAATGTCACCTGGTGACCCATCACAAAGCGACAGTCACAGTGACTTTTCAGTGTTACCAATCATTTGAGAGTAATAATGAGACAGTGAAATATCCCATATTTTGATTCACCGTACCGATTGTGACACTTCTAACCATGTGTGACGTCAAGGGGACTTCACATCGACTGGCTGTGCTGTTTGGGGTAGTACCTCTTTTCTACACTTGCTCTTTATAGAATTTCCTATTGAGTACTCATGTGTTCAGAAATTAGCATTTTGTGTTTGTTGCTTAAGTTTTGCACACCAGTATAGTAAAATGTAAGAATCACTACGCATCCTGTAATATAATCTAAATAAAATTAATGCAAATATATAACACTGTTTTTTTAATAGGTTTTTTACTTAGGTTAACAATTTTCTAGTATATAATGAAAAGTGTTAGTTTAGTAAAAGACAGGTGCAATTATAGATTTAGCATACATAATTAAATTTTTAAAAGCCTAATTAAATTTACATAAGGTTATCTATAATAAAATACATATATTTGAAAAACAATAATTTGAATTTAATAATGCACTCGAAATTATAATGAATGCTTACAATAAAGTAAAATAATAAAAATTAAGAAAATTTAAAAAACATTTAAAATATAAAAATTAAAGATCAAACAAATAATTAATAATGTATAAATAAACATGCATAATGATGATGAGATAATTTTTTCTTGAATTATTCAGTGAAACTCGCCTTATAAATGTACACTAATAATTCACATCAAAATCTTAAAATAACAAAGTTTTATTTCATGTTCAGCCATACTTAATAACCAAAAAAGCTTGATTAATACATAAATTATTTGGTAAAAATATCGTAATTGTCACTGTTATCAGCACAATCTTGAATTTTTTCAAAAATACTTCCTTCATGAGAAAACATGAGTTGAATCATATTAACCAGAATTACATATTAAAATGTATACAGAATGATATAAAAATAAAAAAAACTTGAATTTTACACCTACATCTTAACTGTAAGTTTCATTGTTTACATCGGAAATGATGTGCAGATTTTAGGGAGTCTACTGTACATATGTAATGTGTGAATAGATATATCACTGCCGCCCGGCTAACAGAAAAGTACCTACTTTTTTAAAAACCTATTTCTTCTGGCCATTTTATTCCATGGATTTTCCACTTTAGAAGAAATTTGCCAACCCTCTGTAAAACTACAGTTTTATATTAAAAAAACTTTGTTTTGTTTTTCAACAATGCCTTGTGTTTCCCTTTTGTGTATTTTTTCTGCTGGTGATAATTTGTCTCTGCAGTAAAAGTTTAAGTGAGAAGGACTTATTTTTGGTATTTTAGGTAGATTTCGTAAGAAATACTACCTATTACATTCTCCTCTAAGTTGGAATTTTTGAAAATTTTTTGCAGATCTACACCGATCATGACTACCAGAATCCAAAACCACGCCCAGTTCAAAACTTTATCTATCTATGTCACTTTTTTAAGGACACGATAACTTCAATAATTCTGCACAAATCTCTTCCAAACAATTATGATACGTATCGAATCCGTTTAAAGTTATTATTACTTCAAGGAAAAGGGCCGAAAATTTATGTATGACAGATTTTTGATATCATTAAAAATGGCCCCAAGGGGGGGGAAGGGGTTTTAGAAGAAAAAAATCATAACTTTGTCAATTCACAAGATATCAAATCCACTTAAATTTATTATAAATCCTCTTAATATTAACTAAAACTTTTATATTGATAAGTTTTTTATAGGACCAACCCTTATAGCAAAAAAAGAAAAATTAAAAACAAAAAAATCCCTGCCGGCTTTGCTGCAAACAAGTTAGGTTTTGAAGTGGGCAGTTACAACTGCCGCATCATGGCAAAAAGATCATTTCTTCTGCTATTCCCAACAAACAGGCGCCCAACAGTCTGTGTCTTCAAAATCTGTAGGCCGAGCCGTCGGGGATTTTTTTTTTTTTTTTTTTTAAGGTAGGGTTTACTTTTGGGATAGGGCTTATTATGAGCGCCTTGAAAAATGATGCTACAGCTTATTTTCTGATTAGGTCTTATTTTGGGGAAAATGCAATAATAATAAATAGTTTTTTTTTTTTTAAATATAAAATGCATCATGCAACAGATGAAAAAAATAGAATGTGCAACAGGAAGCTAGCATTGTAAAATAAATAAATGATATGTCTAACTGGAACCTTACCAAGCTACTATGCAATGATGGAATGTTATTAATGGAAAATAAGGGGGGGGGGGGGGGGGGGCATCTCTTTTGTCAAGACATAGTAGAAAAATTCAACAAACGGTTTAAATTGATTTTAATTTTTCCAAAAACTTAAATTACTACTGAATTTTAAATCTGAACATTTTTTAACTAGGAAAAAAGACTGCAAACTTAACCAACAATAACATTAAACACTTAGAAAACTAAGATCGGTATTATATGCCTTATTAGTGCTTGCAAGATAGTCCATTCAGAATTTTTCAGCGAAAAGCAAAATAAAAGTCCTTAAACTTATTTTAATATTTTGAACATAGTTAAATATTTTAGAAAGACCAGAATCTAAATATCTTTATGCAAAACAAACAGGGCAGAAAATAGGAAGGGGGGGGGGGGGTGTATACGTTCCAGGCACCAAAAGAAGATTTGATTTGTTGTTCAGTACAAAAAACAAATAATGAAATTTTGGCAAAAATTTCATGGAATCAGATGACCCAAAAGTTAAAGTGTGTTCGTTAATTTTATACTCTTTGCTTTTGAACAGGGCGAACAGTTCTAGCACTCGCTAGAACAATACTTTATTAACAAATTCATCCGAGATACTTGCATAATTAATACATTGTACCGATTAGGTTTGTTCAATATTTTGGACATTATCGTGATGACAAGTTTTGGATGTTTTGCTTTTGTTTGCCCTGGTAAATAAAGATGAAAATAAGCACTCGCCAGTCGCTACTCAGTGATTAAACTTTAAATATATGGAAAGAAGCAGCTAAATACAGGATTTACCAATTTCTTTTTTTCCCTAAAATGCTTGCAAGATCAATACGCAGTTCCAATTAGGTTCAAATTGTTTCAGTATTTCCAACTTTATTATGTTGACAAGATTTGCATTTATATAGAATAGATAAAGAAACAGTGAACCAAAAAAAAGTTGGGCTGCATAAAGATTCGATTTCATCTCTCAATATTGAAGTCAAATAAAACTGTTTGAATCATTTTAAAAATTGTCTTTATTTTAAATTTTTTTAAAGAACATCATAGAACAAAATTATTAAACAATGATACCAATGTCCACCTTTTTTTTTTTTTTTTGGTTCACTGTTTATAAAAACAAAGTGATTGCAACACGTCAAATTTTTTAAAGAAATCAACCTAAAGAAAAAAAATTTAAAAAATAGGTCAAAGAGTCCAATAATTACATTCACATTTCAAAAATTCATAAAACATTGACAAATTGTTTCTACTCAAAATGTGGTTTTCACCATAAGACTTGTCAAATAGTCAGAATTTTCTGTGGCAAAAAATAACTTATTTTAAAAATTGAACTTTTTTGCATTTGTAACAAAAAATTTGACTCTTCAACAAGTATATTGTGTAAAACTCTAATATGACAATTCGTTAATGCTTTATAAATTCTCAAAATATGTACAGTCTTAATGAGACATCCTGTACTTTGTAAAGGCAAAGACCATGGCAATTATATTGGCTAATGAGTAAACATATTTTGATTGAATTTTTCCAACTGAGCAAAAAAATGCCCAAGCCATGATTCGAACCCAAAACCTTTTGACTTAAATTGCCAATGTTCTACCGATTGAGCTACCTGGGCTGACAACCAGCAGGCATATCTCACTCAGATAACCTTATTGGCAATAAACTAATTTAAGCTATGAGTACATAGATACACATACATATTGGAATGTATCTACGTACCCATCATTTAATGGAATTCTATTATCTGCATATATTTTGTTGAGCTGTCTACATGAAATATCAGATGTTATTTCCAATAAGGTTATCTGAATGAGATATGCCTGCCAGTTGTCGACACATGTAGCTCAACTGGTACAGTATTGACATTTTAAGTCAAACGACTCTGGGTTTGAATCCCGGCTTGGACATTTTTTCGATCAGTTGGAAAAATTCAATCAGTATGATTGAGAAAAAAAATAATAGTGAGAAAACATATGTTTGAATTTCCCTAGATAAGTTAACATTCAAAGCCTGAAATTCAGTGTGGGATGACAGAATTCATGCCCAAAATTCCCCTACAGAATTTTGCTGGCGGGAGCCCCCCACCCCAGAAATTCTTTTTTTTTGTTTTTTTTAATAATAACAATCAAGTGAGAGAAGTAATGCAATGAACACTATGAAATTAAGATGACAAAAACTGAAAAAAAAAACAATTATTATATTATAAAAAATTTGGTAAAATTTTCTGAATTGTTGGCATGAATTCTTTATAATAACTTTGTAACAGATACTTATGTTGTTAATTTAAATAAAAATATCACATTGAAACAAATACTGGGTTAAAGATAATGTTCTCTCTTTTCTAAATAATTCTATTCCCTTACAATTTACAAATGTTAGTAGACTCCCCTCTTACAAAATATTGAATTTTAAGCTCTGACATTAAAGTTTGCAAATGGCTAGGACTAATGTTACTTATTTACTACCTCATTGTAGCATCCCTTTAATGACGAATTTATCAAAATACAGCAATACCTCGGTTTTCGTTGACTTCGGTTATCGTGACTTTCAGTTTTCCTCGACTTTTTCTGTGAAAAATTTGTCTCAGATTTTGTCGGCGTACCCACATTACCTCGCTGCATTTTCCGTAAACAAAATGGGTGACAAATGCATTCTCCTGCTCAGTGTGGTGTTGTTTCTCGTTGGAAGCCGTGTCTTCAACTTGTTTAATGATAATGTCTAGCCCCATATTAGGCAAATCTTAAAGAAACGACAGAAGCAGACCACTTTGGACAGCTTTTTTGAGCGAAATAGGTCCTCTGACTCTGAAGCTAGTCTTACTGCAAAAAGACCAAAAAGGCAAGTGACCCCAGATATAGTGCATCGATACAATATGCCAGGAACACTATAATTAATTGTATTAATTTCTTATTATTTTTAGTATTAAATGCTATACTTATTCTCTATAAAATGTGTTTTTGGTATGTATTTTGTAGTGTTTAGAATTAATTAATTGGATTTACATAGATCCATATGGAAGTAATTGCCTAGGATTTTGCTGATTATTTTCGGATGGATTATCAACAAAAACCAAGGTATCACTGTATGTTCATTTTCAGAAAAATAAAGATCTACAACAATATCACAATAATTAGTCTCTCCTTGTTTTCAAAATTATTTTTATTATACAAATGAGAACACTTTATGCTACATCCCAATTTTCTGAAGCCCAAACGGGCAAAGGTGCTTCAAAAGACCAATTTTCTGTGGAATATTTTCTAGCATGAAGGAACATACCAAGAGTATGCTGTTCTAGATTATGTTTATTACAGAAATAACAGTCCTCATCATAAGTAATCCTACAACTATTTTTGTTAGATTTATGTAGATCTTGATTCATGTAAAACTCTTTAAATATTGTATATCTCAAATAATTTCTTTCTTTTGGGAAGCTTTTGCATCCACGTAATTTTTCAAAGCCCCATTCTGAACTGTGTTCTCCCAGCAGATCTTCTAATAATTGAGATATGGATTTTTCAATCATGCCTTTCTTTCCTTTAACAGATCCAAATACAGTACTATTATATAAAGGATCATTAATAATTGGATAACCTAAATACTGCAAATGTACTCTGATTTGATGAGTTCTTCCAGTATGTGGTTTACATCGTACAACACTTGATTTCCCATTATAACTTAATTTGTTAAATTCTGTAAAAGCTTCTTTTCCTTGGGAATGAACTAGGTTAATTCCGATTTTATGATGAAATTGTTTAATAGGTTTGTTGCAAATCACAGTATCTTCAGGAAAATTTCCTTCTACCCTACATATGTATTCTTTATCAACATTACGTATGCTAATATCGTTGTGCAGTTCTCTAGATTTCTCACTGGATTTAGCAAACACGAGTACACCTGATGTAAGCCTGTCTAATCGATAAATTACAAACAAATTTAACTTCTTATATTCATTAGTTAAAATATTCAACATGCTATTGTTAAAGTATAATCCACAAGGATGTACAGGTATTGATGAAGGTTTATCTACAACCAAGTAATCCTCATCTTCAAATAAAATATTGATAGGGCAATCTAAAACTGGTAATTCATGTCTGTGAATTTTTGCTGTCATAAAATCTTTGTTTTTCAGGATATAATTTTCATCCACTATCTTGTCATTTATTTTAACTAAGCCTTTTCTTATGCGATTTTTACACTCTTTCTCCGAATACAGAGCAAACTCGTCGCGATAGATATCTATAAGTTTCTTGTTAAGCCACCGACCTTTGGCGTAATTAGAAAAATGATAATAAAATGGATAAACATTCCGAAAACCATCTTCAAAGTAATAAGGCGAATTTTCAAGTGAAATGCTGGTTGATAATTGATCGCAATTCTGAGGAGATAGTTTCTTAACAGTGCTACATACAGAATAACAACGTAAATCCAGGTAATAGGGTGAAAAAATTATAAATCTAAAAGTACTTTTTAAAAATTTCATATTAGAAAATTACTCTTTGAGTTCCCTAATTAAATTTCCAATAATATTACAGCATCATTGCACAACTGAATCATTCATTCAAATTTCTAGTGTTTTGTTTACTTATTTTATTTGATTAGTGGGTTCATTGTTTGGTTGAGAAAGGAGCTGAATCTGTGATTTTGCTTCCATGGTCAAGATTCAACAAGATTTTTGCAAATGCTAAAATTTCTCAAAGTCAACCAAGGTGGCGCTGAGTCAACTGATGATCTTATCATTCGCCAATCACAACACCCTGTTGACCTCCACAACGATTGTTTGACCTTCAGTAGTTGATTTGTGACATCATTTGAAAACACCCTATCTTTATAAATAAAAAACTTTACAGTCTTTAAGAACATTTCAGAAAACTGGGAATTCAAGCGCTCGAATACGCCATCTGGTGGAAAAAAGATATAACTGCTCCCTTCAGGAAAATCCCTTGCAATCCCATTGCGTTACATGCATTTTTAATTTGTTCATAATGATTATTTTTATGCACAATTTCAGATTTCATGTGCTATTTGTGTTCTGTGTTTATATGTCAAAGTAAAAATTATCGGAATTTGAATATCTAACACTTTTAAACGCGTTTACAATAAATAATGGTTTCAATGGCACTTTAGCATTAGTTAAAGGGCCAATTTTCCTGTACCGACGGCTGCAATCAGCGCCTCTATAGGCCGTTTTAAGTCCCAATTCACAAACGATCGAGATGATGTTACTGAAGTGCTCAACATAATAAAAATTCGAATCTATAGTGTTTATATTTATGAACAATCTATCACACATATAAATACAAATTCGTCTGTGATATTGTCCGTTTATAACCGAGGTTCTACAGAACGACTTTTGATGGGACTCGCACTTTTAGCTAGATATTTTTTTCAGTAATGGTTTTAGTATTGTAAAACACTGTTCTACGTTGCTTAGTTATATAGCTACTGTTACCTTCTTAAGAAGGTGTCGTAATTTGGTTTCATTGTTGCAACTTCCATACACTTAAAATGACGATTAATTGCAACTTGAGAATAGAAACAATCTCGTATGCCGGTTTGATTATCTGACTAGCCACAGCCAATTACATGGAAATTGCCGTAATTGGGTCCACAACCAACTAGTATATTCTAGAAAGTGTAGAAACTATGTATTTTGTGTGTGTTTGTGTCAAACATTTAATAATAAAATCTATTACTCACTGATACTTGACGCTAAATTTGGCTGTGGACACACAAATATTGCCAAAAATATTGCTAATATTGAATATTATCTAATTAGGTAATATATAGTAGATCCTACATCCTAGAGAAATCACACGACAATGACAGATATGTGTACTTACTAGTCGTAACTACTGGTCCTAAAATCATGAAAATGGAAATCCGAAAATTGGAAGGTAGATATCGTTTGTATCAGATACTTTGTGTCTATTAAATGAACGATAAATGCTATACACTCCATAAGCTATAGATGACATGCTGTAGTACACTTCAGTGATACATATCAATGTCAATCTGTTTGAAGTATCGTAACATCAGTAAAATGCACCGCAAGCGATTTTTCCCCAAATATCATAATGTAATGTAATTACTTTGTGCATCCCTGCAAACGAACTACAAAAGCTGTTGACAGGATGATTTCCAAAAAATCGGTGTATTTTATACGTATGTAAATCGTGCTCTCAAAATTTGTTCCGACTCTGCATCCCTTAAGGATGAACTTAATTACTTAAAAACTGTTGTCAAAAGAGGTTTCAATCCTTCTGTTATCAATAATGCTGTGAAGAAATTCAATAGACCGTCTTATAAATCTACTCTTTCCAAATCTGTGAAAAGCAAACCTGATAATTTGGTTGTCCTCCCTTTTTATCCTCCTTTATGTTTCAAATTAGCTAAAGTTTTAAGACGCTTCAATTTTAACATTATCTTTAAACCTGTCAATAAATTCAAATTCCCCTCCACCAAATCTCCTGTTCCTGATCTTCGTAAATGGGGAATTTATAATGTTCCTTGTAATGGCTGTGATTTATCTTATATTGGTCAAACTAAAAGAAATCTCGAAATCCGCTTAAAAGAAAACTCTCGTTATGTAACTAATCAAGAAATTTCTAAATCTTCAATTGCCAAGCACTCTTGGGATTCCGGCCATTGTTTTAATTTTAAAAATGCAAAAATTATCTTTAATGCTAATAGTATCTCTGAATTGGACTTTCTGGAAAATTTAGCTATTTATCTTAATCGTGATGTTATTGTTAATGATAAATCCGATTCCGCAATGCTCTCTGCTGCTTGGAAAAACCTCTTCAGTACTTCCATATAATTTATTTTGTATTAATTAATTTTAGTCTGTATTTATATATATTTATATATTTTGGTAACTTATTTAATTCTTAATTTTCATCTGGTTCCATTTTTTTTTTTTTATGTATTTGTGTGCTTTATTTATTTTTATTTTATTTATTTATTTATTTTGTTTTTTTCCATTAAGTTTTATTTATTTATTTATTTATTTATTATTCATTTTATTTTATTTATTTATTTATTCTATTTTATTTATTTATTTTTATTTATTTTTATTTTTTTTCACTTCCTTATTCCCCTTCTATTTTGTATCCTCTATTGTTTTGTTTTTACTCTTCTGTGATTGGCTGTTGTCTTCTGTTTTCCTATTGGCTATTGTTTTCTACTTTCCTATTGGCTGTTGCATCAGCTTGTTTCCTCTCCCTTACCTCTCATTTCAGTCTTGCTGCTGCTTTCATAGTAGACGCACGTCTTTTTGCGCCTGACGAAGAAAGACTCAGATCTTTCGAAAGGCCTAGCGCATTTTAAAGTTTTTATGGTGTTTTAAGAAGTTATTTTAGCTCTTACTGTAACATCGCTAAAATACACAGCAAATGATTTTTCCCATAGTCCATAATGTAACAGAATTATTTTGTGTGTCTGTAAGCGAACTATGAATTATACACACTTCATTTTCAGTAGCAAACATTCTATAGGGCAGTTGCAATCAGCTGATCAACCATTGTATTCACTTGGAGGTAAGGATAATTCCACCAATCAGAACTGCCTATTTGTACTGTTTACCTCCAAGGTGACGTCAATTGCAACTGCCCTATAAGGAAAGAGCATGTTTACAAACAAACAGTTCCATCAACCAATCTACCACTACATTTTTGTCACAGCTATCGTTGCAGGAATTGTCATGGCGACGTAGGCCAATCATATTATAGACCAGTTTAACGTAGACCAATCAAATTTCCCAATTTCATGTGTACAGTAGGTCTAGGTGTCATAAAGAACAAACAAGCTTTTCTTGCTAACCAATCGTAATTGAAACAACAGTGACGTCAGGTGCCCTTTCCTGATAGAGAACCTCATTAACATATAAAAATTTCATGACAACCCGAGTATATTTACGGGAGTTAGGAAACGGGTAGACGCCCAGATAAACCGCCAGATGGCGGGCAAACCGAAGTCATAAACACTTTTCTACTATGTTGGAAAGTGTTAATAAATGCATATTTATTTACAAAACAAACAGTTTACTAAAATTTCATCAGATGTCATTTTCAAAGTTATCCATTCGACCGATTAAAGAACATAATTTTTGAAGAGCTTTTACATAAAATTTTTAAAGATGATTTAAAAACAAACTTATTAGAAACTTTCACTATAATGTAAAATTATCTTTACTTTTTAAATAATTACAGTGCTCTACTGCCTACGAGCTACGCTCGCTAACCCCCGTCCAGACCCCGGAGGCTCTAAAAATATACCAATTTGCCCTGTTTTTAAAATATTACTCGATTGCGGAAGATTGAATGATATTATCACGACCAGTGGCGAAATTCTGTAATCGGGTTGCCATTCATTTACCTTTGACAGAAAGAATTTTCGGTCCCCAAAGTCGCACCCAGGGCTGTTGCGACAGCTGACGACTGCTTTTGTCATTGATTAAGCAAGATTAGTTACACATTTGAAAATCAGCTTCTATAACATGTTTAAGTAAAAAACGCCGGTTGCCTCCCGGACTTTATAACGTTTAAAAGAAAAATTTTCTTTTAGCAGCTATAAGAAAATCGTTTTAAACATGACGGAATTTTCACCATGCTTTTCGCACGTAATAATTTAATTGTTTAAAAGTTTTCTCTCTTTTTTAATATTCAGGTGTAAATATTTTTTTTAATTGAAAGCTGTTTGGATATATTATTATTTGGGCTTTATTTAATGTGGCAACAGTAGATAAAAGGCCACTATTTCAAATTATGAATTAAATCTTTATTAAAATAATTAAATTAAAAAAAAAAATAAATAAATAAAAATTAAAAATTAGACAAATTAAAAAAATGTTTGGACACTGCACACTGCACACCACAATCAAGTCAAGTATGTTCCTGCAAACGATGGTTAAATTGCTATGCATAGTTTTTTGTCCTATAAAACTTGTGTAACTGAACAATCTTGACCGATTTCAATATGAAATAGCGCTTAAAATAATTCTTCATTTTAAAAACTGCCTACTTCATCATATCTGCGAAGAATTCTGTCTGTTGCTGCCGAAGCGCTAAACTGTCCTCAGACAAGCAGGCACAGAGAGATAAACTCTTTCTATATCTATTGCTATCATAGCTGCCAACTTCTACGCTTTTTTTGTTCTCACTAAAACTTAACACAAATTTTTGCCTTATAAGTCGTAGATTTCGGCGATTAAATAATTCAAATTTTACTATAAATGTTAGGGGTAAGAAAAAAACGTAATAGTTGGCAGCTATGTAATTATTATGCAAAAATTACTGTGTGCATAATTATAGATTGCGTTATGAATACATTAAAATGCTGTTTCTAAAAGCGAATATTAATGTCATATTTGGATTGAACTAGAAACCTTTTGACTTAAATGATAACTTATTGAATTAAATTCATCCTTATTTTTACAATAATTTATAAAATTTGAATTAATATTACTATTTGACAGAACCTTAAAAAGCACGTCGTAAGGGTATACTCCGTCTATCACCCTAATTAAGAAGAAATCGTAAAGCTATCTATCAGAATCCAAAAATTAATATTTGTGTTGTATATTAATTTATGTGCAAATATATATACTAAAATCTCTTTTGTTAAATTGCCAATATGATCATTACCCACGAGAGTGAAGAGCTACGCCTCTTCGGGTATATACCTCCCACCTTCCCCCAATTTTTTTTTTTGTTTTTTGTTTTTATTCAAATATGCTTTATGTCTATTGGTGTTGGCATGGGTAAAGTCCATTGTTAGACTATTAACCCATTTTCTAGACATAAATTTCAGTTACATTTTTTTTCCCTGTACAGTAAAGTACTTATAAAAAAGAAAATGTTAGCCGCATTAAAATAAAAAACAGCCTAATTATTTAGGTGAAATTAAATAGGCAGTCTAGACGAAATAGGCAATCAGTCATATTTAAACCACTAATTTTAAATAAGTTTCTTTGTCCTATTTAATCATTGTGATTAATTAAGACAAAATAACATTTTAAAATCAGTGTTGTAAGTTTTGCCTGATTTGACGCCGTAAAGTCGGAGCAGCCTATGCAGCTTGTAAAAGAATAAAAATCTAACTGAATAATATAACAAAAATTACTAACACAAAAAGCAATTACTCACACCACAAATTTTACAAAGGTTTATAAGAATGGTATATTTACCTTTATTTCAATATTTGACTTCTTGGCCAGAGCTTACTCTAACCAATTCTCTCCAAATTCCACCCTCGCTAGCCAAAATCATATCACCCACGTCAGCGAAACTGTGCACAGATTCCTGGCACAACCCCCTGATGAACCCCCCACTGAAATTCAAACAATTATTATCCACAAAATTATTTCTAAACTCAAAAAACGTAAAGCCCCTGGGTACGACAAAATTCCTAATACGGCTCTTAAAAACCTACCTCCTAACTATATCATCTACATTACGAAACTTACTAACTCCATTTTCAAATTTAACTATTTTCCGAAACCTTGGAAAATTTCTATAATCTCTACTATCCACAAACCTGGTGCTAACCTTTCTGACCCAGTAAACTATAGACCTATCTCCCTTCTTCCTTCACTCAGCAAAGTTGTCGAACGCGTCATTTGGTCGCAACTCCAAAACCACATTCAACTTAACAACACTCTTATGCCTGAACAATTTGGCTTTCGCCCAAAACATTCAACAACACACCAACTACTTCGTGTAGTCGAATTTCTCAGCGAAAAGCTAAACTCGAAGATTCCTGCTGCTGCCATTTTTCTTGACATCGCTAAGGCATTTGACAAAGTCTGGCATGTGGGCCTCATATACAAACTAATTAGGCTTAAATTCCCTGCTAGACTTATACACCTTATTTTCTCTTACCTTAGCGATCGCATTTTTCGCGTCCGCATTAACAACATTCTTTCTAGCATTTTCCGTATCCTAGCAGGCATCCTCCAAGGGAGCGTCATCGGACCCTTGTTATTCAACATATACTTTAACGACATTCCTCGTTCACTTAACACCCACCTTGCACTGTATGCGGACGACACTACAATCTACGCTTACGCTCATCACCCATACACATTTTACAGGTATCTGCAGACTCACATTGATGCCTTCTTAGACTGGTGCGACCTATGGCGCATTAAAATCAATGAAAACAAAACTGCTGCTGTTTATTTCTCTAGAAAACTAACATATCCCAATAGAATAACCATTAATAATACCACTATACCTTGGACTAATGAAGCAAAGTACCTGGGGGTCACCCTTGACCAAAGACTTTCTTTCAAAAAACATATCCTCACCATCAGGGGGAAAGTCGCTGGAGCTATGATTGCACTAAAACCTCTCCTTAATAGTAAAACACTGGCTATCCATAACAAACTTCTCCTTTATAATTCCTGCATTTTACCAATTATCACCTACGCCTGTCCGGTCTGGGGCTATATCTGCAAATCCTCCATGAAAAACCTCAGCCAACTTCATAACAAAAATCTGCGTACTGTCAGAAATGCCTCTCGCTATCTCCGTAATAGCACTGTTCGCAAAGACCTCAAAACTACCACATTAAATAAAAGAATCAACCACCTTGCCAAAAAATTTTATGAAAAATTATATGACCTCCCTAATGATATAATCGCAGAATTGCCGGATTATGACGCATACGAACCACATCACCGCAAGCGTCCAAAATATTCTTGCATTATTGATTATGAGCATTAGTGCTCACCATCCTGCAAATTTCTCTCTCTTACTTTTATATAAATTTGTATTTTCCTATTTAAACTTATTCCTATGCTATACATTATAATAATAAAATTTAAATATTAATAAAAAACTTTTGTAAAAATAATAATAATAATAATAATAATATAAAAATGTTTGTTCTTTTTTAAGTGCTATTTTTGTTAAAGCTTAGCTTTGCCTGCCTTTTCCACCTGGCATTTATGTACTGTTTTCGAACATGTTCCGAACCCTATTTTACACTTTTTCAACTTTTTTCAGTAGTTAATTTTAACTACAGCTATACCATTTTACTTTTTTTCCATTTATTAGACTCTATCCGTAATCTCTATAGCTTTACCTTTTTATTCCCATTGTTTAATTTTTCTTCTATTTTTAATTGTTCTTTCTTTTGTAGTTAATACTACATTTAACTTTTCCCAACGGCTCAATATTTACAAGACAGGTTACTCACATATAGACTGGGCGTAAAGTTGATCGCAACTCGGAAGCCCCTTAACCGACATCAACTGTTCGGCAACTGTTCGGCAATATTTGACATTAGTAGGGTCAATTCTTGACCTGAATTGATTCGATGATGAATAGAGCTGATGATATCCTTTGATTTATCGCTCTGCGTTAACAGGAACGCAACGCCTGTGAACGTGTTTTTCTGAGACCTACTAATGTCCACAATTACTTAAAAAAGTAGGGTAATTTCGTTTGATATTCTATCCGCATTGTACTGCTTCGGTAGGTGCATACACAAAATGGAATATACTGTGTGATAACGAACGATATCCCTTTCACCACGTTGAATTTAGATATTTTTCTGCCGAAAGGTCAACTGTAGTTTCAAGCAAGCACCCTTATAATCATGATAGATCAAAGAAATATAAGCATCTAATCTACTTTCTTTGGATAGGTGTTTTAAATAATGATGATTTAGCCGTTTTGCAGCGAGCAAGTGCTTATTCCTACAAATTATTTTTAACCCCTTAATCGTCGTGCCCGAGACATTCACGGGCAACGTAGGTTACGCCTGTTATAATCAGATTGTTTGATTCCCACCAGTTTTTTAAAATAGTGTTATTAGATTTATTCTTGCATTACTTTATCTGTCTATTAAATCAAACGAACATTTCTACGTAACAAAACTGGTGGTAATCAAGCAATCCAAATTTTGAAAAAGTAGCCTACACTTAAAGGGCGCGACGATTAAGGGGTTAATAGAAAAGTTTGCTTTATTTAATCAAAGCATATCTGCATGTAAATGAGGCAAAAGTTTCTATTTTCGAAAACCAATCATAAAAAAATTGTAAAGGGGTTTAAAAATCGCAATAAAATAAAATCAGTCATCTGTTGTTCCGAAACTTAAACAATTTTCAACGACATCAGAAGTATTTCTTAATTTTGAAAATGATTACTATTGTGTATAATATGGCTTGAGGATGAAAGTGACTTTATGGGAGAAAAATAGTTCGCTTTACTTTCATTTTGTGCTTTTTATAAATTTTCTTTAAAGTTATTTTAAAAATCGTTCAGTATTTAAACATTCTATTGTGAAGTAAAAGATAACAGCACGAACTCTCTCACATTATTTTTGACGACATCTTTTAAAAACTAATTACTTTTTTAGGTAAATAATCCAATTTGCATTTTGTACATTTAATAGCTTTCCAATTATGTTTTTAAGCAAGATATTTTCTGTACAGACAGTATTGCATTTCACTACTAACAAAAAAATCAATTCCCACCAGTCCGATTCTTACGTAACCTTTAAATATATATTTTCCGTCTGTAAACCATCTCATACTTACCTGGCACCGGGGTCAGCCTTGATCAAGAAGGAGGCTCCCTCGAGCAGAGACCTTTCATTGCACACAGAGGGGTTGACGTTCGCCACATCCGCAAATTGCGGTTGCTTGGGGTGCATAATTTTTGGTAGTTGGGACTGCGTTCGCGCCGTCCCTGAATTTAAAAACATTTGACGACAAATACTTGTCTCTGACTAGCCGCTAGTAACTTCGTGCTATGTATATCGTGGTACTAGAAAGGTTAGTTCGTAGTATGACCCAATGAGAAGTATTGTATTTTGAGTCAGTGCATTGTTGTTTGGATTGAAATTACAAAAAATGTAATTAAAAACTAATCTATACATATGTAAAAAATAAAATTTTAGAAAGGCTTCGAACCCCAACCGGACCAGGAAAAACTTTTATTTCTGAAAGAACGGAAACTGGAACTGAACCTAAACTGTTTTTCGGCTTTAGAGCGGAACCGGGACCCTTTCTAGTTCTGAATTTCATTAGCCTATTTAAAATCATTTTTATTTGCAAATATTTTATTAATAAACTTCAGTTATTTAAAAGAAAAATTAAAATAAAATACCAACAATTTACATCATCTACTGTAGAAACAAAATTTTATTTTCCCTCTTATTTCAAGAATGGAAATGTCTTTTGATGAGAAAGGATTAAGAAGTAAGTTAATTGAATACAAATATCTAACCTTCTACACTAAATCAATTTTACACCGTGGAAAACCTACAGCGAAAAGAATAAATAATTCGACATGATGATATTTTGTGCCAACTTAAATGTACATATTTTAAAGATTTATCGAAATGGGATGTGAGTCGTGTGTGATTTGTTATTGGCTTATAAAAACAAAGTCACGTGTTTAAATATTTTTAGTGATATTTAACATGCGAATTTAAAATAAAATACTAATACGTCCAAAACGCCACGCATCAAAATATTTTTCGCTATTTTCCTTTTCTCTGCAACAATGGAAGTGATCCGATTTCCACCATTTTGAAGAAATTTCATTAAAAACATATGAAAATAAAATATGAAATTAAAATATTTTTTAAAATAGCTAGTACTAGATATAGTACAACTAGTGCGGGCTCATCTGCAAATGAACAGCATTCATTTAAAAAAATAATTATTAAAATTGGTTCAGTAGAAAGTTCCGGTCAATTGACGAATAAAAAAAAAATCTGGTTCGTGTTTTAAATATATAGATCTATCCAAACGAACCTAGAGTTGGAGGTCCCGCATTTTTCGGCAGTTTCAACCTTAAATTTGTAATTTGTATGATTCTATTTTTAAATGAAACATTATAGAAACGAACCTACAGTTGCAGTCTTACAGGTGTCTTCGACAGCGTGCACATTGCTATTATAACCAAACCTGACATTAATTTCTGACATTTTGCTATGTTAAACTTTCAATTCTGAGCAGTAATTCGAGTTCCCGGAGAAACCTAAATAAGAAAAACTCCTCCTCCCCTCCCCCTCTTTTAAGAGATGAAATGATTTTATCTCATTCCCTTCCGAAACGCAATCCTCTTCAATCCCGAAATGTATTCTGGAAAATCATTGAGAAAAAATTGTCTTGAGAATTCGAGGAAGGACTTCCAATAAATAATTTTCTTAAAATAGTACATATTAATATTGTTTTGTAAATATTAATATTTTTTTAAAAACAAAGACATAATTAGAAAGGCAAAAGTGCCATGAATAAGTAGGCATTTTTTTGTTTTTTGGTAATTCCATTTCGAAAATGGAGTCCCCGATAATGATTGCCAAATTATGAATTCGGAGAAATCATTACACTTTCAATTCTGACAAACAGTTCCTGAAGAAAACATAAATAAAGAACACCCCCCCCCCCCTTGTTTTATGACATGAAACGATATCTCCCATCCAAAAATTTCCAATACACAATTCTCTGGCTTCCTTGTTACTTCTGATTTTAAACTTCATGACACTCTAAATGCATTTTGGAAAATCACTAAGGAAAAAAAA
Organism: Maratus michaelseni; assembly: GCA_963931845.1. Lineage (NCBI taxonomy): Eukaryota > Metazoa > Arthropoda > Arachnida > Araneae > Salticidae > Maratus > Maratus michaelseni. Next base: position 107,909,308 of record OZ007598.1, on the reverse strand, counting down.
AAAAAAAAGTCTGATGCAATTGTGAAGTGATTTCCAGATAATAATTTTTTGATAAAGTAAATAGTAATAATTTGTTTTAATCGAAGACATCGTTAGAAAGGAAAATGTACCCAGTTTAAGTGTTTTTTTTTTTTTTTTTTCTTATTTCGATCAGAAGAGCGGATGTATATTTTTAAAAAATGCAGAGAAAACAAAAAACGCGAAACGCCGTTAGAGAGAAAAAGGTACCATCTATAAGTGGATATTTATTGTTTTCTGGTATTTCAAACAGGAGGGCCGATGCGGACTTCTAAATATGCGGAAGAAAAAAGAAACACGAAATAGACATTTCGAAAATAAGTTTTTTGAAACAGTAAATATTAATGATGTTAAAATGGAAACGCAGTTAGAAAAAAAAAGTACTATAGTAAAGTGTTTTTTTTTTTTCATATTTTGATTAGTTAAGCCAATGCGAAAAAAAAAAAAAAAAAAAAAAAAAAAAAAAAACACGGAACTTTGTATTAGAATAGAAATGCCGGCTGCCTTCCGGACTTTATAACGTTTAAAAGAAATTTTTTCTTTTAGAAGCTATAAGAAAATCGTTTTAAACATGACGGAATTTTCACCATGCTTTTCGCACGTAATAATTTAATTGTTTAAAAGTTTTCTCTCTTTTTTAATATTCACGTGTAAATATTTTTTTAATTGAAAGCTGTTTGGATATATTATTATTTGGGCTTTTTTTAATGTAGCAACAGTAGATAAAAGGCCACTATTTCAAATTATGAATTAAATCTTTACTAAAATAATTAAATTAAAAAAATAAATAAATAAATAAAAAGTAAAAATTAGACAAATTAAAAAAATGTTTGGACACTGCACACTGCACACCACAATCAAGTCAAGTATGTTCTGCAAACGATGGTTAAATTGCTATGCATAGTTTTTTATCCTATAAAACTTGTGTAACTGAACAATCTTGACCGATTTCAATATGAAATAGCGCTTAAAATAATTCTTCATTTTAAAAACTACTTACTTCATCATATCTGCGAAGAATTCTGTCTGTTGCTGCCGAAGCGCTAAACTGTCCTCAGACAAGCAGGCACAGAGAGATAAACTCTTTCTATATCTATTGCTATCATAGCTGCCAACTTCTACGCTTTTTTTGTTCTCACTAAAACTTAACACAAATTTTTGCCTTATAAGTCGTAGATTTCGGCGATTAAATAATTCAAATTTTACTATTAAATGTTAGGGGTAAGAAAAAAGCGTAATAGTTGGCAGCTATGCAATTATTATGCAAAAATTACTGTGTGCATAATTATAGATTGCGTTATGAATACATTAAAATGCTGTTTCTAAAAGCGAATATTAATGTCATATTTGGATTGAACTAGAAACCTTTTGAATTAAATGATAACTTATTGAATTAAATTCATTCTTATTTTTACAATAATTTATAAAATTTGAATTAATATTACTATTTGACAGAACCTTAAAAAGCACGTCGTAAGGGTATTCCGTCTATCGCCCTAATTAAGAAGAAATCGTAAAGCTATCTATCAGAATCCAAAAATTAATATTTGTGTTGTATATTAATTTATGTGCAAACATATATACTAAAATGTCTTTTGTTAAATTGCCGATATGATCATTACCCACGAGAGTGAAGAGCCACACCTCTTCGGGTATATACCTCCCACCTTCCACAAATTTTTTTGTTTTGTTTTTATTCAAATATGCTTCATGTCTATTGGTGTCGGCAGGGTAAAGTCCATTGTTAGACTATTAACCTATTTTCTAGACATAAATTTCAGTTACATTTTTTTTCCTGTACAGTAAAGTACTTATAAAAAAGAAAATGTTAGCCGCATTAAAATAAAAAGCAGCCTAATTATTTAGGTGAAATTAAACAGGCAGTCTAGACGAAATAGGCAATCAGTCATATTTAAACCACTAATTTTAAATAAGTTTCTTTGTCCTGTTTAATCATTGTGATTAATTAAGACAAAATAACATTTTAAAATCAGTGTTGTAAGTTTTGCCTGATTTGACGCCGTAAAGTCGGAGCAGCCTATGCAGCTTGTAAAAGAATAAAAATCTAACTGAATAATAATACAAAAATTACTAACACAAAAAGCAATTACTCACACCACAAATTTTACGAAGGTTTATAAGAATTGTATATTTACCTTTATTTCATGATTTGACATTAGTAGGGTCAATTCTTGACCTGAATTGATTCAATGATGAATAGAGCTGATGATATCCTCTGAATTATCGCTCTACGTTCACAGGAACGCAACGCCTGTGAACGTGTTTTTCTGAGACCTACTAATGTCCACAATTTCTTAAAAAAGTAGGGTAATTTCGTTTGATATTCTATCCGCATTGTACTGCTTCGGTAGGTGCATACACAAAATGGAATATACTGTGTGATAACGAACGATATCCCTTTCACCACGTTGAATTTAGATATTTCTCTGCCGAAAGGTCAACTGTAGTTTCAAGCAAGCACCCTTATAATCATGATAGATCAAAGAAATATAAGCATCTAATCTACTTTCTTTGGATAGGTGTTTTAAATAATGATGATTTAGCCGTTTTGCAGCGAGCAAGTGCTTATTCCTACAAATTATTTTTAACCCCTTAATCGTCGTGCCCGAGACATTCACGGGCAACGTAGGTTACGCCTGTTATAATCAGATTGTTTGATTCCCACCAGTTTTTTAAAATAGTGTTATTAGATTTATTCTTGCATTACTTTATCTGTCTATTAAATCAAACGAACATTTCTACGTAACAATACTGGTGGTAATCAAGCAATCCAAATTTTGAAAAAGTAGCCTACACTTAAAGGGCGCGACGATTAAGGGGTTAATAGAAAAGTTTGCTTTATTTAATCAAAGCATATCTGCATGTAAATGAGGCAAAAGTTTCTATTTTCGAAAACCAATCATAAAAAAATTGTAAAGGGGTTTAAAAATCGCAATAAAATAAAATCAGTCATCTGTTGTTCCGAAACTTAAACAATTTTCAACGACATCAGAAGTATTTCTTAATTTTGAAAATGATTACTATTGTGTATAATATGGCTTGAGGATGAAAGTGACTTTATGGGAGAAAAATAGTTCGCTTTACTTTCATTTTGTGCTTTTTATAAATTTTCTTTAAAGTTATTTTAAAAATCGGTCAGTATTTAAACATTCTATTGTGAAGTAAAAGATAACAGCACGAACTCTCTCACATTATTTTTGACGACATCTTTTAAAAACTAATTACTTTTTTAGGTAAATAATCCAATTTGCATTTTGTACATTTAATAGCTTTCCAATTATGTTTTTAAGCAAGATATTTTCTGTACAGACAGTATTGCATTTCACTACTAACAAAAAAATCAATTTCCACCAGTCCGATTCTTACGTAACCTTTAAATATATATTTTCCGTCTGTAAACCATCTCATACTTACCTGGCACCGGGGTCAGCCTTGATCAAGAAGGAGGCTCCCTCGAGCAGAGACCTTTCATTGCACACAGAGGGGTTGACGTTCGCCACATCCGCAAATTGCGGTTGCTTGGGGTGCATAATTTTTGGTAGTTGGGACTGCGTTCGCGCCGTCCCTGGATTTAAAAACATTTGACGACAAATACTTGTCTCTGACTAGTCGCTAGTAACTTCGTGCTATGTATATCGTGGTACTAGAAAGGTTAGTTCGTAGTATGACCCAATGAGAAGTATTGTATTTTGAGTCAGTGCATTGTTGTTTGGATTGAAATTACAAAAAATGTAATTAAAAACTAATCTATACATATGTAAAAAATAAAATTTTAGTAAGGCTTCGAACCCCAACCGGACCAGGAAAAACTTTTATTTCTGAAAGAACGGAAACTGGAACTGAACCTAAACTGTTTTTCGGCTTTAGAGCGGAACCGGGACCCTTTCTAGTTCTGAATTTCATTAGCCTATTTAAAATCATTTTTATTTGCAAATATTTTATTAATAAACTTCAGTTATTTAAAAGAAAAATTAAAATAAAATACCAACAATTTACATCATCTACTGTAGAAACAAAATTTTATTTTCCCTCTTATTTCAAGAATGGAAATGTCTTTTGATGAGAAAGGATTAAGAAGTAAGTTAATTGAATACAAATATCTAACCTTCTACACTAAATCAATTTTACACCGTGGAAAACCTACAGCGAAAAGAATAAATAATTCGACATGATGATATTTTGTGCCAACTTAAATGTACATATTTTAAAGATTTATCGAAATGGGATGTGAGTCGTGTGTGATTTGTTATTGGCTTATAAAAACAAAGTCACGTGTTTAAATATTTTTAGTGATATTTAACATGCGAATTTAAAATAAAATACTAATACGTCCAAAACGCCACGCATCAAAATATTTTTCGCTATTTTCCTTTTCTCTGCAACAATGGAAGTGATCCGATTTCCACCATTTTGAAGAAATTTCATTAAAAACATATGAAAATAAAATATGAAATTAAAATATTTTTTAAAATAGCTAGTACTAGATATAGTACAACTAGTGCGGGCTCATCTGCAAATGAACAGCATTCATTTAAAAAAATAATTATTAAAATTGGTTCAGTAGAAAGTTCCGGTCAATTGACGAATAAAAAAAAAATCTGGTTCGTGTTTTAAATATATAGATCTATCCAAACGAACCTAGAGTTGGAGGTCCCGCATTTTTCGGCAGTTTCAACCTTAAATTTGTAATTTGTATGATTCTATTTTTAAATGAAACATTATCCAAACGAACCTACAGTTGCAGTCTTACAGGTGTCTTCGACAGCGTGCACATTGCTATTATAACCAAACCTGACATTAATTTCTGACATTTTGCTATGTTAAACTTTCAATTCTGAGCAGTAATTCGAGTTCCCGGAGAAACCTAAATAAGAAAAACTCCTCCTCCCCTCCCCCTCTTTTAAGAGATGAAATGATTTTATCTCATTCCCTTCCGAAACGCAATCCTCTTAAATCCCGAAATGTATTCTGGAAAATCATTGAGAAAAAAATGTCTTGAGAATTCGAGGAAGGACTTCCAATAAATAATTTTCTTAAAATAGTACATATTAATATTGTTTTGTAAATATTAATATTTTTTTAAAAACAAAGACATAATTAGAAAGGCAAAAGTGCCATGAATAAGTAGGCATTTTTTTGTTTTTTGGTAATTCCATTTCGAAAATGGAGTCCCCGATAATGATTGCCAAATTATGAATTCGGAGAAATCATTACACTTTCAATTCTGACAAACAGTTCCTGAAGAAAACATAAATAAAGAACACACCCCCCCCCCCTGTTTTATGACATGAAACGATATCTCCCATCCAAAAATTTCCAATACACAATTCTCTGGCTTCCTTGTTACTTCTGATTTTAAACTTCATGACACTCTAAATGCATTTTGGAAAATCACTAAGGAAAAAAAAAAAAAAAAAAGTCTGATGCAATTGTGAAGTGATTTCCAGATAATAATTTTTTGATAAAGTAAATAGTAATAATTTGTTTTAATCGAAGACATCGTTAGAAAGGGAAATGTACCCAAATTAAGTGTTTATTTTATTTTTTCCTTATTTCGATCAGAAGAGCGGATGTATATTTTAAAAAAATGCAGAGAAAACAAAAAACGCGAAACGCCGTTAGAGAGAAAAAGGTACCATCTCTAAGTGGATATTTATTGTTTTCTGGTATTGCAAACAGGAGGGCCGATGCGGACTTCTAAATATGCGGCAGAAAAAAGAAAAACGAAATAGACATTTCGAAAATAAGTTTTTTGAAACAGTAAATATTAATGATGTTAAAATGGAAACGCAGTTAGAAAAAAAAAGTACTATAGTAAAGTTTTTTTTTTTCATATTTTGATTAGTTAAGCCAATGCGAAAAAAAAAACAAAAACAAAAAAAACACGGAACCTTGTATTAGAATAGAAATGCCGGTTGCCTTCCGGACTTTATAACGTTTAAAAGAAATTTTTTCTTTTAGAAGCTATAAGAAAATCGTTTTAAACATGACGGAATTTTCACCATGCTTTTCGCACGTAATAATTTAATTGTTTAAAAGTTTTCTCTCTTTTTTAATATTCACGTGTAAATATTTTTTTAATTGAAAGCTGTTTGGATATATTATTATTTGGGCTTTTTTTAATGTAGCAACAGTAGATAAAAGGCCACTATTTCAAATTATGAATTAAATCTTTACTAAAATAATTAAATTAAAAAAATAAATAAATAAATAAAAAGTAAAAATTAGACAAATTAAAAAAATGTTTGGACACTGCACACTGCACACCACAATCAAGTCAAGTATGTTCTGCAAACGATGGTTAAATTGCTATGCATAGTTTTTTATCCTATAAAACTTGTGTAACTGAACAATCTTGACCGATTTCAATATGAAATAGCGCTTAAAATAATTCTTCATTTTAAAAACTACCTACTTCATCATATCTGCGAAGAATTCTGTCTGTTGCTGCCGAATCGCTAAACTGTCCTCAGACAAGCAGGCACAGAGAGATAAACTCTTTCTATATCTATTGCTATCATAGCTGCCAACTTCTACGCTTTTTTTGTTCTCACTAAAACTTAACACAAATTTTTGCCTTATAAGTCGTAGATTTCGGCGATTAAATAATTCAAGTTTTACTATTAAATGTTAGGGGTAAGAAAAAAGCGTAATAGTTGGCAGCTATGTAATTATTATGCAAAAATTACTGTGTGCATAATTATAGATTGCGTTATGAATACATTAAAATGCTGTTTCTAAAAGCGAATATTAATGTCATATTTGGATTGAACTAGAAACCTTTTGAATTAAATGATAACTTATTGAATTAAATTCATTCTTATTTTTACAATAATTTATAAAATTTGAATTAATATTACTATTTGACAGAACCTTAAAAAGCACGTCGTAAGGGTATTCCGTCTATCGCCCTAATTAAGAAGAAATCGTAAAGCTATCTATCAGAATCCAAAAATTAATATTTGTGTTGTATATTAATTTATGTGCAAACATATATACTAAAATGTCTTTTGTTAAATTGCCGATATGATCATTACCCACGAGAGTGAAGAGCCACACCTCTTCGGGTATATACCTCCCACCTTCCCCAAATTTTTTTGTTTTGTTTTTATTCAAATATGCTTCATGTCTATTGGTGTTGGCAGGGTAAAGTCCATTGTTAGACTATTAACCTATTTTCTAGACATAAATTTCAGTTACATTTTTTTTCCTGTACAGTAAAGTACTTATAAAAAAGAAAATGTTAGCCGCATTAAAATAAAAAGCAGCCTAATTATTTAGGTGAAATTAAACAGGCAGTCTAGACGAAATAGGCAATCAGTCATATTTAAACCACTAATTTTAAATAAGTTTCTTTGTCCTGTTTAATCATTGTGATTAATTAAGACAAAATAACATTTTAAAATCAGTGTTGTAAGTTTTGCCTGATTTGACGCCGTAAAGTCGGAGCAGCCTATGCAGCTTGTAAAAGAATAAAAATCTAACTGAATAATAATACAAAAATTACTAACACAAAAAGCAATTACTCACACCACAAATTTTACGAAGGTTTATAAGAATTGTATATTTACCTTTATTTCATGATTTGACATTAGTAGGGTCAATTCTTGACCTGAATTGATTCGATGATGAATAGAGCTGATGATATCCTCTGATTTATCGCTCTGCGTTTACAGGAACGCAACGCCTGTGAACGTGTTTTTCTGAGACCTACTAATGTCCACAATTTCTTAAAAAAGTAGGGTAATTTCGTTTGATATTCTATCCGCATTGTACTGCTTCGGTAGGTGCATACACAAAATGGAATATACTGTGTGATAACGAACGATATCCCTTTCACCACGTTGAATTTAGATATTTCTCTGCCGAAAGGTCAACTGTAGTTTCAAGCAAGCACCCTTATAATCATGATAGATCAAAGAAATATAAGCATCTAATCTACTTTCTTTGGATAGGTGTTTTAAATAATGATGATTTAGCCGTTTTGCAGCGAGCAAGTGCTTATTCCTACAAATTATTTTTAACCCCTTAATCGTCGTGCCCGAGACATTCACGGGCAACGTAGGTTACGCCTGTTATAATCAGATTGTTTGATTCCCACCAGTTTTTTAAAATAGTGTTATTAGATTTATTCTTGCATTACTTTATCTGTCTATTAAATCAAACGAACATTTCTACGTAACAATACTGGTGGTAATCAAGCAATCCAAATTTTGAAAAAGTAGCCTACACTTAAAGGGCGCGACGATTAAGGGGTTAATAGAAAAGTTTGCTTTGTTTAATCAAAGCATATCTGCATGTAAATGAGGCAAAAGTTTCTATTTTCGAAAACCAATCATAAAAAAATTGTAAAGGGGTTTAAAAATCGCAATAAAATAAAATCAGTCATCTGTTGTTCCGAAACTTAAACAATTTTCAACGACATCAGAAGTATTTCTTAATTTTGAAAATGATTACTATTGTGTATAATATGGCTTGAGGATGAAAGTGACTTTATGGGAGAAAAATAGTTCGCTTTACTTTCATTTTGTGCTTTTTATAAATTTTCTTTAAAGTTATTTTAAAAATCGGTCAGTATTTAAACATTCTATTGTGAAGTAAAAGATAACAGCACGAACTCTCTCACATTATTTTTGACGACATCTTTTAAAAACTAATTACTTTTTTAGGTAAATAATCCAATTTGCATTTTGTACATTTAATAGCTTTCCAATTATGTTTTTAAGCAAGATATTTTCTGTACAGACAGTATTGCATTTCACTACTAACAAAAAAATCAATTTCCACCAGTCCGATTCTTACGTAACCTTTAAATATATATTTTCCGTCTGTAAACCATCTCATACTTACCTGGCACCGGGGTCAGCCTTGATCAAGAAGGAGGCTCCCTCGAGCAGAGACCTTTCATTGCACACAGAGGGGTTGACGTTCGCCACATCCGCAAATTGCGGTTGCTTGGGGTGCATAATTTTTGGTAGTTGGGACTGCGTTCGCACCGTCCCTGAATTTAAAAACATTTGACGACAAATACTTGTCTCTGACTAGTCGCTAGTAACTTCGTGCTATGTATATCGTGGCACTAGAAAGGTTAGTTCGTAGTATGACCCAATGAGAAGTATTGTATTTTGAGTCAGTGCATTGTTGTTTGGATTGAAATTACAAAAAATGTAATTAAAAACTAATCTATACATATGTAAAAAATAAAATTTTAGTAAGGCTTCGAACCCCAACCGGACCAGGAAAAACTTTTATTTCTGAAAGAACGGAAACTGGAACTGAACCTAAACTGTTTTTCGGCTTTAGAGCGGAACCGGGACCCTTTCTAGTTCTGAATTTCATTAGCCTATTTAAAATCATTTTTATTTGCAAATATTTTATTAATAAACTTCAGTTATTTAAAAGAAAAATTAAAATAAAATACCAACAATTTACATCATCTACTGTAGAAACAAAATTTTATTTTCCCTCTTATTTCAAGAATGGAAATGTCTTTTGATGAGAAAGGATTAAGAAGTAAGTTAATTGAATACAAATATCTAACCTTCTACACTAAATCAATTTTACACCGTGGAAAACCTACAGCGAAAAGAATAAATAATTCGACATGATGATATTTTGTGCCAACTTAAATGTACATATTTTAAAGATTTATCGAAATGGGATGTGAGTCGTGTGTGATTTGTTATTGGCTTATAAAAACAAAGTCACGTGTTTAAATATTTTTAGTGATATTTAACATGCGAATTTAAAATAAAATACTAATACGTCCAAAACGCCACGCATCAAAATATTTTTCGCTATTTTCCTTTTCTCTGCAACAATGGAAGTGATCCGATTTCCACCATTTTGAAGAAATTTCATTAAAAACATATGAAAATAAAATATGAAATTAAAATATTTTTTAAAATAGCTAGTACTAGATATAGTACAACTAGTGCGGGCTCATCTGCAAATGAACAGCATTCATTTAAAAAAATAATTATTAAAATTGGTTCAGTAGAAAGTTCCGGTCAATTGACGAATAAAAAAAAAATCTGGTTCGTGTTTTAAATATATAGATCTATCCAAACGAACCTAGAGTTGGAGGTCCCGCATTTTTCGGCAGTTTCAACCTTAAATTTGTAATTTGTATGATTCTATTTTTAAATGAAACATTATCCAAACGAACCTACAGTTGCAGTCTTACAGGTGTCTTCGACAGCGTGCACATTGCTATTATAACCAAACCTGACATTAATTTCTGACATTTTGCTATGTTAAACTTTCAATTCTGAGCAGTAATTCGAGTTCCCGGAGAAACCTAAATAAGAAAAACTCCTCCTCCCCTCCCCCTCTTTTAAGAGATGAAATGATTTTATCTCATTCCCTTCCGAAACGCAATCCCCTTAAATCCCGAAATGTATTCTGGAAAATCATTGAGAAAAAAATGTCTTGAGAATTCGAGGAAGGACTTCCAATAAATAATTTTCTTAAAATAGTACATATTAATATTGTTTTGTAAATATTAATATTTTTTTAAAAACAAAGACATAATTAGAAAGGCAAAAGTGCCATGAATAAGTAGGCATTTTTTTGTTTTTTGGTAATTCCATTTCGAAAATGGAGTCCCCGATAATGATTGCCAAATTATGAATTCGGAGAAATCATTACACTTTCAATTCTGACAAACAGTTCCTGAAGAAAACATAAATAAAGAACACCCCCCCCCCCCCCCCTGTTTTATGACATGAAACGATATCTCCCATCCAAAAATTTCCAATACACAATTCTCTGGCTTCCTTGTTACTTCTGATTTTAAACTTCATGACACTCTAAATGCATTTTGGAAAATCACTAAGGAAAAAAAAAAAAAAAAAAAAGTCTGATGCAATTGTGAAGTGATTTCCAGATAATAATTTTTTGATAAAGTAAATAGTAATAATTTGTTTTAATCGAAGACATCGTTAGAAAGGGAAATGTACCCAAATTAAGTGTTTATTTTATTTTTTCCTTATTTCGATCAGAAGAGCGGATGTATATTTTAAAAAAATGCAGAGAAAACAAAAAACGCGAAACGCCGTTAGAGAGAAAAAGGTACCATCTCTAAGTGGATATTTATTGTTTTCTGGTATTTCAAACAGGAGGGCCGATGCGGACTTCTAAATATGCGGCAGAAAAAAGAAAAACGAAATAGACATTTCGAAAATAAGTTTTTTGAAACAGTAAATATTAATGATGTTAAAATGGAAACGCAGTTAGAAAAAAAAAGTACTATAGTAAAGTTTTTTTTTTTCATATTTTGATTAGTTAAGCCAATGCGAAAAAAAAAACAAAAACAAAAAAAACACGGAACCTTGTATTAGAATAGAAATGCCGGTTGCCTTCCGGACTTTATAACGTTTAAAAGAAATTTTTTCTTTTAGAAGCTATAAGAAAATCGTTTTAAACATGACGGAATTTTCACCATGCTTTTCGCACGTAATAATTTAATTGTTTAAAAGTTTTCTCTCTTTTTTAATATTCACGTGTAAATATTTTTTTAATTGAAAGCTGTTTGGATATATTATTATTTGGGCTTTTTTTAATGTAGCAACAGTAGATAAAAGGCCACTATTTCAAATTATGAATTAAATCTTTACTAAAATAATTAAATTAAAAAAATAAATAAATAAATAAAAAGTAAAAATTAGACAAATTAAAAAAATGTTTGGACACTGCACACTGCACACCACAATCAAGTCAAGTATGTTCTGCAAACGATGGTTAAATTGCTATGCATAGTTTTTTATCCTATAAAACTTGTGTAACTGAACAATCTTGACCGATTTCAATATGAAATAGCGCTTAAAATAATTCTTCATTTTAAAAACTACCTACTTCATCATATCTGCGAAGAATTCTGTCTGTTGCTGCCGAATCGCTAAACTGTCCTCAGACAAGCAGGCACAGAGAGATAAACTCTTTCTATATCTATTGCTATCATAGCTGCCAACTTCTACGCTTTTTTTGTTCTCACTAAAACTTAACACAAATTTTTGCCTTATAAGTCGTAGATTTCGGCGATTAAATAATTCAAGTTTTACTATTAAATGTTAGGGGTAAGAAAAAAGCGTAATAGTTGGCAGCTATGTAATTATTATGCAAAAATTACTGTGTGCATAATTATAGATTGCGTTATGAATACATTAAAATGCTGTTTCTAAAAGCGAATATTAATGTCATATTTGGATTGAACTAGAAACCTTTTGAATTAAATGATAACTTATTGAATTAAATTCATTCTTATTTTTACAATAATTTATAAAATTTGAATTAATATTACTATTTGACAGAACCTTAAAAAGCACGTCGTAAGGGTATTCCGTCTATCGCCCTAATTAAGAAGAAATCGTAAAGCTATCTATCAGAATCCAAAAATTAATATTTGTGTTGTATATTAATTTATGTGCAAACATATATACTAAAATGTCTTTTGTTAAATTGCCGATATGATCATTACCCACGAGAGTGAAGAGCCACACCTCTTCGGGTATATACCTCCCACCTTCCCCAAATTTTTTTGTTTTGTTTTTATTCAAATATGCTTCATGTCTATTGGTGTTGGCAGGGTAAAGTCCATTGTTAGACTATTAACCTATTTTCTAGACATAAATTTCAGTTACATTTTTTTTCCTGTACAGTAAAGTACTTATAAAAAAGAAAATGTTAGCCGCATTAAAATAAAAAGCAGCCTAATTATTTAGGTGAAATTAAACAGGCAGTCTAGACGAAATAGGCAATCAGTCATATTTAAACCACTAATTTTAAATAAGTTTCTTTGTCCTGTTTAATCATTGTGATTAATTAAGACAAAATAACATTTTAAAATCAGTGTTGTAAGTTTTGCCTGATTTGACGCCGTAAAGTCGGAGCAGCCTATGCAGCTTGTAAAAGAATAAAAATCTAACTGAATAATAATACAAAAATTACTAACACAAAAAGCAATTACTCACACCACAAATTTTACGAAGGTTTATAAGAATTGTATATTTACCTTTATTTCATGATTTGACATTAGTAGGGTCAATTCTTGACCTGAATTGATTCGATGATGAATAGAGCTGATGATATCCTCTGATTTATCGCTCTGCGTTTACAGGAACGCAACGCCTGTGAACGTGTTTTTCTGAGACCTACTAATGTCCACAATTTCTTAAAAAAGTAGGGTAATTTCGTTTGATATTCTATCCGCATTGTACTGCTTCGGTAGGTGCATACACAAAATGGAATATACTGTGTGATAACGAACGATATCCCTTTCACCACGTTGAATTTAGATATTTCTCTGCCGAAAGGTCAACTGTAGTTTCAAGCAAGCACCCTTATAATCATGATAGATCAAAGAAATATAAGCATCTAATCTACTTTCTTTGGATAGGTGTTTTAAATAATGATGATTTAGCCGTTTTGCAGCGAGCAAGTGCTTATTCCTACAAATTATTTTTAACCCCTTAATCGTCGTGCCCGAGACATTCACGGGCAACGTAGGTTACGCCTGTTATAATCAGATTGTTTGATTCCCACCAGTTTTTTAAAATAGTGTTATTAGATTTATTCTTGCATTACTTTATCTGTCTATTAAATCAAACGAACATTTCTACGTAACAATACTGGTGGTAATCAAGCAATCCAAATTTTGAAAAAGTAGCCTACACTTAAAGGGCGCGACGATTAAGGGGTTAATAGAAAAGTTTGCTTTATTTAATCAAAGCATATCTGCATGTAAATGAGGCAAAAGTTTCTATTTTCGAAAACCAATCATAAAAAAATTGTAAAGGGGTTTAAAAATCGCAATAAAATAAAATCAGTCATCTGTTGTTCCGAAACTTAAACAATTTTCAACGACATCAGAAGTATTTCTTAATTTTGAAAATGATTACTATTGTGTATAATATGGCTTGAGGATGAAAGTGACTTTATGGGAGAAAAATAGTTCGCTTTACTTTCATTTTGTGCTTTTTATAAATTTTCTTTAAAGTTATTTTAAAAATCGGTCAGTATTTAAACATTCTATTGTGAAGTAAAAGATAACAGCACGAACTCTCTCACATTATTTTTGACGACATCTTTTAAAAACTAATTACTTTTTTAGGTAAATAATCCAATTTGCATTTTGTACATTTAATAGCTTTCCAATTATGTTTTTAAGCAAGATATTTTCTGTACAGACAGTATTGCATTTCACTACTAACAAAAAAATCAATTTCCACCAGTCCGATTCTTACGTAACCTTTAAATATATATTTTCCGTCTGTAAACCATCTCATACTTACCTGGCACCGGGTCAGCCTTGATCAAGAAGGAGGCTCCCTCGAGCAGAGACCTTTCATTGCACACAGAGGGGTTGACGTTCGCCACAATCGCAAATTGCGGTTGCTTGGGGTGCATAATTTTTGGTAGTTGGGACTGCGTTCGCGCCGTCCCTGAATTTAAAAACATTTGACGACAAATACTTGTCTCTGACTAGTCGCTAGTAACTTCGTGCTACGTATATCATGGTACTAGAAAGGTTAGTTCGTAGTATGACCCAATGAGAAGTATTGTATTTTGAGTCAGTGCATTGTTGTTTGGATTGAAATTACAAAAAATGTAATTAAAAACTAATCTATACATATGTAAAAAATAAAATTTTAGTAAGGCTTCGAACCCCAACCGGACCAGGAAAAACTTTTATTTCTGAAAGAACGGAAACTGGAACTGAACCTAAACTGTTTTTCGGCTTTAGAGCGGAACCGGGACCCTTTCTAGTTCTGAATTTCATTAGCCTATTTAAAATCATTTTTATTTGCAAATATTTTATTAATAAACTTCAGTTATTTAAAAGAAAAATTAAAATAAAATACCAACAATTTACATCATCTACTGTAGAAACAAAATTTTATTTTCCCTCTTATTTCAAGAATGGAAATGTCTTTTGATGAGAAAGGATTAAGAAGTAAGTTAATTGAATACAAATATCTAACCTTCTACACTAAATCAATTTTACACCGTGGAAAACCTACAGCGAAAAGAATAAATAATTCGACATGATGATATTTTGTGCCAACTTAAATGTACATATTTTAAAGATTTATCGAAATGGGATGTGAGTCGTGTGTGATTTGTTATTGGCTTATAAAAACAAAGTCACGTGTTTAAATATTTTTAGTGATATTTAACATGCGAATTTAAAATAAAATACTAATACGTCCAAAACGCCACGCATCAAAATATTTTTCGCTATTTTCCTTTTCTCTGCAACAATGGAAGTGATCCGATTTCCACCATTTTGAAGAAATTTCATTAAAAACATATGAAAATAAAATATGAAATTAAAATATTTTTTAAAATAGCTAGTACTAGATATAGTACAACTAGTGCGGGCTCATCTGCAAATGAACAGCATTCATTTAAAAAAATAATTATTAAAATTGGTTCAGTAGAAAGTTCCGGTCAATTGACGAATAAAAAAAAAATCTGGTTCGTGTTTTAAATATATAGATCTATCCAAACGAACCTAGAGTTGGAGGTCCCGCATTTTTCGGCAGTTTCAACCTTAAATTTGTAATTTGTATGATTCTATTTTTAAATGAAACATTATCCAAACGAACCTACAGTTGCAGTCTTACAGGTGTCTTCGACAGCGTGCACATTGCTATTATAACCAAACCTGACATTAATTTCTGACATTTTGCTATGTTAAACTTTCAATTCTGAGCAGTAATTCGAGTTCCCGGAGAAACCTAAATAAGAAAAACTCCTCCTCCCCTCCCCCTCTTTTAAGAGATGAAATGATTTTATCTCATTCCCTTCCGAAACGCAATCCTCTTAAATCCCGAAATGTATTCTGGAAAATCATTGAGAAAAAAATGTCTTGAGAATTCGAGGAAGGACTTCCAATAAATAATTTTCTTAAAATAGTACATATTAATATTGTTTTGTAAATATTAATATTTTTTTAAAAACAAAGACATAATTAGAAAGGCAAAAGTGCCATGAATAAGTAGGCATTTTTTTGTTTTTTGGTAATTCCATTTCGAAAATGGAGTCCCCGATAATGATTGCCAAATTATGAATTCGGAGAAATCATTACACTTTCAATTCTGACAAACAGTTCCTGAAGAAAACATAAATAAAGAACACACCCCCCCCCCCCCTGTTTTATGACATGAAACGATATCTCCCATCCAAAAATTTCCAATACACAATTCTCTGGCTTCCTTGTTACTTCTGATTTTAAACTTTATGACACTCTAAATGCATTTTGGAAAATCACTAAGGAAAAAAAAAAAAAAAAAAGTCTGATGCAATTGTGAAGTGATTTCCAGATAATAATTTTTTGATAAAGTAAATAGTAATAATTTGTTTTAATCGAAGACATCGTTAGAAAGGGAAATGTACCCAAATTAAGTGTTTATTTTATTTTTTCCTTATTTCGATCAGAAGAGCGGATGTATATTTTAAAAAAATGCAGAGAAAACAAAAAACGCGAAACGCCGTTAGAGAGAAAAAGGTACCATCTCTAAGTGGATATTTATTGTTTTCTGGTATTTCAAACAGGAGGGCCGATGCGGACTTCTAAATATGCGGCAGAAAAAAGAAAAACGAAATAGACATTTCGAAAATAAGTTTTTTGAAACAGTAAATATTAATGATGTTAAAATGGAAACGCAGTTAGAAAAAAAAAGTACTATAGTAAAGTTTTTTTTTTTCATATTTTGATTAGTTAAGCCAATGCGAAAAAAAAAAAAAAAAAAAAAAAAAACACGGAACCTTGTATTAGAATAGAAATGCCGGTTGCCTTCCGGACTTTATAACGTTTAAAAGAAATTTTTTCTTTTAGAAGCTATAAGAAAATCGTTTTAAACATGACGGAATTTTCACCATGCTTTTCGCACGTAATAATTTAATTGTTTAAAAGTTTTCTCTCTTTTTTAATATTCACGTGTAAATATTTTTTTAATTGAAAGCTGTTTGGATATATTATTATTTGGGCTTTTTTTAATGTAGCAACAGTAGATAAAAGGCCACTATTTCAAATTATGAATTAAATCTTTACTAAAATAATTAAATTAAAAAAATAAATAAATAAATAAAAAGTAAAAATTAGACAAATTAAAAAAATGTTTGGACACTGCACACTGCACACCACAATCAAGTCAAGTATGTTCTGCAAACGATGGTTAAATTGCTATGCATAGTTTTTTATCCTATAAAACTTGTGTAACTGAACAATCTTGACCGATTTCAATATGAAATAGCGCTTAAAATAATTCTTCATTTTAAAAACTACCTACTTCATCATATCTGCGAAGAATTCTGTCTGTTGCTGCCGAATCGCTAAACTGTCCTCAGACAAGCAGGCACAGAGAGATAAACTCTTTCTATATCTATTGCTATCATAGCTGCCAACTTCTACGCTTTTTTTGTTCTCACTAAAACTTAACACAAATTTTTGCCTTATAAGTCGTAGATTTCGGCGATTAAATAATTCAAGTTTTACTATTAAATGTTAGAGGTAAGAAAAAAGCGTAATAGTTGGCAGCTATGTAATTATTATGCAAAAATTACTGTGTGCATAATTATAGATTGCGTTATGAATACATTAAAATGCTGTTTCTAAAAGCGAATATTAATGTCATATTTGGATTGAACTAGAAACCTTTTGAATTAAATGATAACTTATTGAATTAAATTCATTCTTATTTTTACAATAATTTATAAAATTTGAATTAATATTACTATTTGACAGAACCTTAAAAAGCACGTCGTAAGGGTATTCCGTCTATCGCCCTAATTAAGAAGAAATCGTAAAGCTATCTATCAGAATCCAAAAATTAATATTTGTGTTGTATATTAATTTATGTGCAAACATATATACTAAAATGTCTTTTGTTAAATTGCCGATATGATCATTACCCACGAGAGTGAAGAGCCACACCTCTTCGGGTATATACCTCCCACCTTCCCCAAATTTTTTTGTTTTGTTTTTATTCAAATATGCTTCATGTCTATTGGTGTTGGCAGGGTAAAGTCCATTGTTAGACTATTAACCTATTTTCTAGACATAAATTTCAGTTACATTTTTTTTCCTGTACAGTAAAGTACTTATAAAAAAGAAAATGTTAGCCGCATTAAAATAAAAAGCAGCCTAATTATTTAGGTGAAATTAAACAGGCAGTCTAGACGAAATAGGCAATCAGTCATATTTAAACCACTAATTTTAAATAAGTTTCTTTGTCCTGTTTAATCATTGTGATTAATTAAGACAAAATAACATTTTAAAATCAGTGTTGTAAGTTTTGCCTGATTTGACGCCGTAAAGTCGGAGCAGCCTATGCAGCTTGTAAAAGAATAAAAATCTAACTGAATAATAATACAAAAATTACTAACACAAAAAGCAATTACTCACACCACAAATTTTACGAAGGTTTATAAGAATTGTATATTTACCTTTATTTCATGATTTGACATTAGTAGGGTCAATTCTTGACCTGAATTGATTCGATGATGAATAGAGCTGATGATATCCTCTGATTTATCGCTCTGCGTTTACAGGAACGCAACGCCTGTGAACGTGTTTTTCTGAGACCTACTAATGTCCACAATTTCTTAAAAAAGTAGGGTAATTTCGTTTGATATTCTATCCGCATTGTACTGCTTCGGTAGGTGCATACACAAAATGGAATATACTGTGTGATAACGAACGATATCCCTTTCACCACGTTGAATTTAGATATTTCTCTGCCGAAAGGTCAACTGTAGTTTCAAGCAAGCACCCTTATAATCATGATAGATCAAAGAAATATAAGCATCTAATCTACTTTCTTTGGATAGGTGTTTTAAATAATGATGATTTAGCCGTTTTGCAGCGAGCAAGTGCTTATTCCTACAAATTATTTTTAACCCCTTAATCGTCGTGCCCGAGACATTCACGGGCAACGTAGGTTACGCCTGTTATAATCAGATTGTTTGATTCCCACCAGTTTTTTAAAATAGTGTTATTAGATTTATTCTTGCATTACTTTATCTGTCTATTAAATCAAACGAACATTTCTACGTAACAATACTGGTGGTAATCAAGCAATCCAAATTTTGAAAAAGTAGCCTACACTTAAAGGGCGCGACGATTAAGGGGTTAATAGAAAAGTTTGCTTTATTTAATCAAAGCATATCTGCATGTAAATGAGGCAAAAGTTTCTATTTTCGAAAACCAATCATAAAAAAATTGTAAAGGGGTTTAAAAATCGCAATAAAATAAAATCAGTCATCTGTTGTTCCGAAACTTAAACAATTTTCAACGACATCAGAAGTATTTCTTAATTTTGAAAATGATTACTATTGTGTATAATATGGCTTGAGGATGAAAGTGACTTTATGGGAGAAAAATAGTTCGCTTTACTTTCATTTTGTGCTTTTTATAAATTTTCTTTAAAGTTATTTTAAAAATCGGTCAGTATTTAAACATTCTATTGTGAAGTAAAAGATAACAGCACGAACTCTCTCACATTATTTTTGACGACATCTTTTAAAAACTAATTACTTTTTTAGGTAAATAATCCAATTTGCATTTTGTACATTTAATAGCTTTCCAATTATGTTTTTAAGCAAGATATTTTCTGTACAGACAGTATTGCATTTCACTACTAACAAAAAAATCAATTTCCACCAGTCCGATTCTTACGTAACCTTTAAATATATATTTTCCGTCTGTAAACCATCTCATACTTACCTGGCACCGGGTCAGCCTTGATCAAGAAGGAGGCTCCCTCGAGCAGAGACCTTTCACTGCACACAGAGGGGTTGACGTTCGCCACATCCGCAAATTGCGGTTGCTTGGGGTGCATAATTTTTGGTAGTTGGGACTGCGTTCGCGCCGTCCCTGAATTTAAAAACATTTGACGACAAATACTTGTCTCTGACTAGTCGCTAGTAACTTCGTGCTATGTATATCATGGTACTAGAAAGGTTAGTTCGTAGTATGACCCAATGAGAAGTATTGTATTTTGAGTCAGTGCATTGTTGTTTGGATTGAAATTACAAAAAATGTAATTAAAAACTAATCTATACATATGTAAAAAATAAAATTTTAGTAAGGCTTCGAACCCCAACCGGACCAGGAAAAACTTTTATTTCTGAAAGAACGGAAACTGGAACTGAACCTAAACTGTTTTTCGGCTTTAGAGCGGAACCGGGACCCTTTCTAGTTCTGAATTTCATTAGCCTATTTAAAATCATTTTTATTTGCAAATATTTTATTAATAAACTTCAGTTATTTAAAAGAAAAATTAAAATAAAATACCAACAATTTACATCATCTACTGTAGAAACAAAATTTTATTTTCCCTCTTATTTCAAGAATGGAAATGTCTTTTGATGAGAAAGGATTAAGAAGTAAGTTAATTGAATACAAATATCTAACCTTCTACACTAAATCAATTTTACACCGTGGAAAACCTACAGCGAAAAGAATAAATAATTCGACATGATGATATTTTGTGCCAACTTAAATGTACATATTTTAAAGATTTATCGAAATGGGATGTGAGTCGTGTGTGATTTGTTATTGGCTTATAAAAACAAAGTCACGTGTTTAAATATTTTTAGTGATATTTAACATGCGAATTTAAAATAAAATACTAATACGTCCAAAACGCCACGCATCAAAATATTTTTCGCTATTTTCCTTTTCTCTGCAACAATGGAAGTGATCCGATTTCCACCATTTTGAAGAAATTTCATTAAAAACATATGAAAATAAAATATGAAATTAAAATATTTTTTAAAATAGCTAGTACTAGATATAGTACAACTAGTGCGGGCTCATCTGCAAATGAACAGCATTCATTTAAAAAAATAATTATTAAAATTGGTTCAGTAGAAAGTTCCGGTCAATTGACGAATAAAAAAAAAATCTGGTTCGTGTTTTAAATATATAGATCTATCCAAACGAACCTAGAGTTGGAGGTCCCGCATTTTTCGGCAGTTTCAACCTTAAATTTGTAATTTGTATGATTCTATTTTTAAATGAAACATTATCCAAACGAACCTACAGTTGCAGTCTTACAGGTGTCTTCGACAGCGTGCACATTGCTATTATAACCAAACCTGACATTAATTTCTGACATTTTGCTATGTTAAACTTTCAATTCTGAGCAGTAATTCGAGTTCCCGGAGAAACCTAAATAAGAAAAACTCCTCCTCCCCTCCCCCTCTTTTAAGAGATGAAATGATTTTATCTCATTCCCTTCCGAAACGCAATCCTCTTAAATCCCGAAATGTATTCTGGAAAATCATTGAGAAAAAAATGTCTTGAGAATTCGAGGAAGGACTTCCAATAAATAATTTTCTTAAAATAGTACATATTAATATTGTTTTGTAAATATTAATATTTTTTTAAAAACAAAGACATAATTAGAAAGGCAAAAGTGCCATGAATAAGTAGGCATTTTTTTGTTTTTTGGTAATTCCATTTCGAAAATGGAGTCCCCGATAATGATTGCCAAATTATGAATTCGGAGAAATCATTACACTTTCAATTCTGACAAACAGTTCCTGAAGAAAACATAAATAAAGAACACCCCCCCCTCCTGTTTTATGACATGAAACGATATCTCCCATCCAAAAATTTCCAATACACAATTCTCTGGCTTCCTTGTTACTTCTGATTTTAAACTTCATGACACTCTAAATGCATTTTGGAAAATCACTAAGGAAAAAAAAAAAAAAAAAAAGTCTGATGCAATTGTGAAGTGATTTCCAGATAATAATTTTTTGATAAAGTAAATAGTAATAATTTGTTTTAATCGAAGACATCGTTAGAAAGGGAAATGTACCCAAATTAAGTGTTTATTTTATTTTTTCCTTATTTCGATCAGAAGAGCGGATGTATATTTTAAAAAAATGCAGAGAAAACAAAAAACGCGAAACGCCGTTAGAGAGAAAAAGGTACCATCTCTAAGTGGATATTTATTGTTTTCTGGTATTTCAAACAGGAGGGCCGATGCGGACTTCTAAATATGCGGCAGAAAAAAGAAAAACGAAATAGACATTTCGAAAATAAGTTTTTTGAAACAGTAAATATTAATGATGTTAAAATGGAAACGCAGTTAGAAAAAAAAAGTACTATAGTAAAGTTTTTTTTTTTCATATTTTGATTAGTTAAGCCAATGCGAAAAAAAAAAAAAAAAAAAAAAAAAACACGGAACCTTGTATTAGAATAGAAATGCCGGTTGCCTTCCGGACTTTATAACGTTTAAAAGAAATTTTTTCTTTTAGAAGCTATAAGAAAATCGTTTTAAACATGACGGAATTTTCACCATGCTTTTCGCACGTAATAATTTAATTGTTTAAAAGTTTTCTCTCTTTTTTAATATTCACGTGTAAATATTTTTTTAATTGAAAGCTGTTTGGATATATTATTATTTGGGCTTTTTTTAATGTAGCAACAGTAGATAAAAGGCCACTATTTCAAATTATGAATTAAATCTTTACTAAAATAATTAAATTAAAAAAATAAATAAATAAATAAAAAGTAAAAATTAGACAAATTAAAAAAATGTTTGGACACTGCACACTGCACACCACAATCAAGTCAAGTATGTTCTGCAAACGATGGTTAAATTGCTATGCATAGTTTTTTATCCTATAAAACTTGTGTAACTGAACAATCTTGACCGATTTCAATATGAAATAGCGCTTAAAATAATTCTTCATTTTAAAAACTACCTACTTCATCATATCTGCGAAGAATTCTGTCTGTTGCTGCCGAATCGCTAAACTGTCCTCAGACAAGCAGGCACAGAGAGATAAACTCTTTCTATATCTATTGCTATCATAGCTGCCAACTTCTACGCTTTTTTTGTTCTCACTAAAACTTAACACAAATTTTTGCCTTATAAGTCGTAGATTTCGGCGATTAAATAATTCAAATTTTACTATTAAATGTTAGGGGTAAGAAAAAAGCGTAATAGTTGGCAGCTATGTAATTATTATGCAAAAATTACTGTGTGCATAATTATAGATTGCGTTATGAATACATTAAAATGCTGTTTCTAAAAGCGAATATTAATGTCATATTTGGATTGAACTAGAAACCTTTTGAATTAAATGATAACTTATTGAATTAAATTCATTCTTATTTTTACAATAATTTATAAAATTTGAATTAATATTACTATTTGACAGAACCTTAAAAAGCACGTCGTAAGGGTATTCCGTCTATCGCCCTAATTAAGAAGAAATCGTAAAGCTATCTATCAGAATCCAAAAATTAATATTTGTGTTGTATATTAATTTATGTGCAAACATATATACTAAAATGTCTTTTGTTAAATTGCCGATATGATCATTACCCACGAGAGTGAAGAGCCACACCTCTTCGGGTATATACCTCCCACCTTCCCCAAATTTTTTTGTTTTGTTTTTATTCAAATATGTTTCATGTCTATTGGTGTTGGCATGGGTAAAGTCCATTGTTAGACTATTAACCCATTTTCTAGACATAAATTTCAGTTACATTTTTTTTCCCTGTACAGTAAAGTACTTATAAAAAAGAAAATGTTAGCCGCATTAAAATAAAAAGCAGCCTAATTATTTAGGTGAAATTAAATTGGCAGTCTAGACGAAATAGGCAATCAGTCATATTTAAACCACTAATTTTAAATAAGTTTCTTTGTCCTGTTTAATCATTGTGATTAATTAAGACAAAATAACATTTTAAAATCAGTGTTGTAAGTTTTGCCTGATTTGACGCCGTAAAGTCGGAGCAGCCTATGCAGCTTGTAAAAGAATAAAAATCTAACTGAATAATATAACAAAAATTACTAACACAAAAAGCAATTCCTCACACCACAAATTTTACGAAGGTTTATAAGAATTGTATATTTACCTTTATTTCATTATTTGACATTAGTAGGGTCAATTCTTGACCTGAATTGATTCGATGATGAATAGAGCTGATGATATCTTTTGATTTATCGCTCTGCGTTCACAGGAACGCAACGCCTGTGAACGTGTTTTTCTGAGACCTACTAATGTCCACAATTACTTAAAAAAGTAGGGTAATTTCGTTTGATATTCTATCCGCATTGTACTGCTTCGGTAGGTGCATACACAAAATGGAATATACTGTGTGATAACGAACGATATCCCTTTCACCACGTTGAATTTAGATATTTCTCTGCCGAAAGGTCAACTGTAGTTTCAAGCAAGCACCCTTATAATCATGATAGATCAAAGAAATATAAGCATCTAATCTACTTTCTTTGGATAGGTGTTTTAAATAATGATGATTTAGCCGTTTTGCAGCGAGCAAGTGCTTATTCCTACAAATTATTTTTAACCCCTTAATCGTCGTGCCCGAGACATTCACGGGCAACGTAGGTTACGCCTGTTATAATCAGATTGTTTGATTCCCACCATTTTTTTAAAATATTGTTATTAGATTTATTCTTGCATTACTTTATCTGTCTATTAAATCAAACGAACATTTCTACGTAACAAAACTGGTGGTAATCAAGCAATCCAAATTTTGAAAAAGTAGCCTACACTTAAAGGGCGCGACGATTAAGGGGTTAATAGAAAAGTTTGCTTTATTTAATCAAAGCATATCTGCATGTAAATGAGGCAAAAGTTTCTATTTTCGAAAACCAATCATAAAAAAATTGTAAAGGGGTTTAAAAATCGCAATAAAATAAAATCAGTCATCTGTTGTTCCGAAACTTAAACAATTTTCAACGACATCAGAAGTATTTCTTAATTTTGAAAATGATTACTATTGTGTATAATATGGCTTGAGGATGAAAGTGACTTTATGGGAGAAAAATAGTTCGCTTTACTTTCATTTTGTGCTTTTTATAAATTTTCTTTAAAGTTATTTTAAAAATCGGTCAGTATTTAAACATTCTATTGTGAAGTAAAAGATAACAGCACGAACTCTCTCACATTATTTTTGACGACATCTTTTAAAAACTAATTACTTTTTTAGGTAAATAATCCAATTTGCATTTTGTACATTTAATAGCTTTCCAATTATGTTTTTAAGCAAGATATTTTCTGTACAGACAGTATTGCATTTCACTACTAACAAAAAAATCAATTCCCACCAGTCCGATTCTTACGTAACCTTTAAATATATATTTTCCGTCTGTAAACCAGCTCATACTTACCTGGCACCGGGGTCAGCCTTGATCAAGAAGGAGGCTCCCTCGAGCAGAGACCTTTCATTGCACACAGAGGGGTTGACGTTCGCCACATCCGCAAATTGCGGTTGCTTGGGGTGCATAATTTTTGGTAGTTGGGACTGCGTTCGCGCCGTCCCTGAATTTAAAAACATTTGACGACAAATACTTGTCTCTGACTAGTCGCTAGTAACTTCGTGCTATGTATATCATGGTACTAGAAAGGTTAGTTCGTAGTATGACCCAATGAGAAGTATTGTATTTTGAGTCAGTGCATTGTTGTTTGGATTGAAATTACAAAAAAAGTAATTAAAAACTAATCTATACATATGTAAAAAATAAAATTTTAGTAAGGCTTCGAACCCCAACCGGACCAGGAAAAACTTTTATTTCTGAAAGAACGGAAACTGGAACTGAACCTAAACTGTTTTTCGGCTTTAGAGCGGAACCGGGACCCTTTCTAGTTCTGAATTTCATTAGCCTATTTAAAATCATTTTTATTTCCAAATATTCTATTAATAAACTTCAGTTATTTAAAAGAAAAATTAAAATAAAATACCAACAATTTACATCATCTACTGTAGAAACAAAATTTTATTTTCCCTCTTATTTCAAGAATGGAAATGTCTTTTGATGAGCAAGGATTAAGAAGTAAGTTAATTGAATACAAATATCTAACCTTCTACACTAAATCAATTTTACACCGTGGAAAACCTACAGCGAAAAGAATAAATAATTCGACATGATGATATTTTGTGCCAACTTAAATGTACATATTTTAAAGATTTATCGAAATGGGATGTGAGTCGTGTGTGATTTGTTATTGGCTTATAAAAACAAAGTCACGTGTTTAAATATTTTTAGTGATATTTAACATGCGAATTTAAAATAAAATACTAATACGTCCAAAACGCCACGCAACAAAATATTTTTCGCTATTTTCCTTTTCTCTGCAACAATGGAAGTGATCCGATTTCCACCATTTTGAAGAAATTTCATTAAAAACATAAAAATAAAATATGAAAATTAAAATATTTTTTAAAATAGCTAGTACTAGCTATAGTACCACTAATGCGGGCTCATCTGCAAATGAACAGCATTCATTTAAAAAAATAATTATTAAAATTGGTTCAGTAGAAAGTTCCGGTCAATTGACGAATAAAAAAAAAATCTGGTTCGTGTTTTAAATATATAGTTCTATCCAAACGAACCTAGAGTTGGGGGTCCCGCATTTATCGGCAGTTTTCAACCTTAAATTTGTAATTTGTATGATTTTATATTTTAAATGAAACATTATCCAAACGAACCTACAGTTGCAGACTTACAGGTGTCCTCGACAGCGTGCACATTGGTATTATAACCAAACCTGACATTAATTTCTGACATTTTGCTATGTTAAACTTTCAATTCTGAGCAGTAATTCGAGTTCCCGGAGAAACCTAAATAAGAAAAACTCCTCCTCCCCTCCCCCTCTTTTAAGAGATGAAATGATTTTATCTCATTCCCTTCCGAAACGCAATCCTCTTCAATCCCGAAATGTATTCTGGAAAATCATTGTGAAAAAATTGTCTTGAGAATTCGAGGAAGGACTTCCAATAAATAATTTTCTTAAAATAGTACATATTAATATTTTTTTGTAAATATTAATATATTTTTTTAAAAACAAAGACATAGTTAGAAAGGCAAAAGTGCCATGAATAAGTAGGCATTTTTTTGTTTTTTGGTATTTCCATTTTGAAAATGGAGTCCCTGATAATGATTGCCAATTTATGAATTCGGAGAAATCACTACACTTTCAATTCTGACAAACAGTTCCTGAAGAAAACATAAATAAAGAACACCCCCCCCCCCCCTTGTTTTATGACATGAAACGATATCTCCCATCCAAAAATTTCCAATACACAATTCTCTGGCTTCCTTGTTACTTCTGATTTTATACTTCATGACACTCTAAATGCATTTTGGAAAATCACTAAGGAAAAAAAAAAAAAAAAAAAAAAAGTCTGATGCAATTGTGAAGTGATTTCCAGATAATAATTTTTTGATAAAGTAAATAGTAATTACTTTGTTTTAATCGAAGACATCGTTAGAAAGGAAAATGTACCCAAATTAAGTGTTTATTTATTTATTTTTTTTTCTTATTTCGATCAGCAGAGGGGATGTATATTTTTAAAAAATGCAGAGAAAACCAAAAACGCGAAACGCCGTTAGAGAGAAAAAGGTACCATCTATAAGTGGATATTTATTGTTTTCTGGTATTTCAAACAGGAGGGCCGATGCGGACTTCTAAATATGCGGAAGAAAAAAAAAAACTCAAAATAGACATTTCGAAAATAAGTTTTTTGAAACAGTAAATATTAATGATGTTAAAATGGAAACGCAGTTAGAAAAAAAAAAGTACTATAGTAAAGTGTGGTTTTTTTTTTCATATTTTGATTAGTTAAGCCAATGCGGAAAAAAAAAAAAGAAACGGAACCTTGTATTAGAATAGATTATTAATAGGGAAAAGAGAATAACAACAAACAATATGAATAAAATATAATAAGAATAAACAAACAGCCGTTAGAAAGAAAAAAGTACTATAGTTATCTTTTTTTACCATGTTTCGATTTGTTAAGCCAATGCGAAAAAACAAAAAAGTTAAACCTTTTATTAGAATAGATTATTAATAGGGGGAAAAAATAAGAACAAACAATATGAATAAACAAACAAACAGATTAATAAAACATATTGCTGAAAGTACGTACCTAAAATTTTTTAAATGATTTATAAAGTGGAATAGGAATTGATACCTTATTGGTCATAACTGAACTGATATGTCATTTATAATAAAATCCTTTAACCCGCTTTACACTATCTCAGTTTATTATTAAAAAATATTGTATTATTATGTGTCGCTCAAAATGAAGGTATTTCAATAAATATATATATATATTTATAAATCATGATAACATCTTATTAGATAGGTAGTAATAATGGAAATGTTAAAAAATATATTTTAGCATACTTTTTTAACGAATTCTTTTGTTCGTCCCTTTCTAACCAACCACCTCTTTTCCAAGATATATTTTGGTGACACGTATTCAATGTTTCAGACATAATCAATGTTTTGCAAATAACAAATAAATTTTATTGGAACATATAAAAATCAGTGATTTGTAAATTAAATGCTTAAACAACCAAAAATGTACTTCATAATAATCGTGTCTAAAATTTTCTTAACAGTTTGTAATAAAATAATTTAGCCCTCCCCCCCCCCCCTCCTCACTAAAAATTTCTAAAATCTTTTTACTCTGTGTATAACCTTGAAACACTCTTCTTATGAAAACAATGTGATAAATAACTCTCATCCCGGAAATTGTTTTTAAACTAAAGATTTATGTATTACAGTAATCCCTTAAGATTCGCAGATTTCAATTCGCGAGTTTTGATTATTCGTCAAATATAAAATGAAGAACATTTCAACATTCGCGAATACTTAACTTGGCTATTCGCGGATTTCGTTTTATAAAGAATTTTAAGTAAATTTCCTTTGTTTTAACCGAAACATGATTTTATTCTAAAAATGGATTATCCCCTTTTGTTTGTTCGAGCTTGGCATTTCTCCAATGTATATTGAAAGACCAAAACGCAAATTTTCTCTTCGAAGTATGTAATGCGCATGCGCCTTCTAAGTTTTGTTTATCGTTTGAATTACGTAAGTCCCCGTAGAATACATTTGTTCTTTCTCTTCGCCTGTCTATTTTTTCTTCTCAGTATTTAGCAAATCTAAAAAAGAGAAACTTTATCATGGCGCCTACAGCTTAAAATGTGAAAAAAGTTTTGAACCTTTCCGAAAAAGTTAAAATTTTAGATAAGTTGCGAATGGGAGAAAGAGCGTGCGCGGTCGGTCGTTATTTTAATATTAATGAATCTACTGTTCGATCAATTTAAAAACCCGAAAAGGCTATAAGAGACAGCGTCTCAGCAAGTGCACAGACTAGTGCAAAAACCGTATCGCAAGTACGGAACAAGTCATTGGATGAAACTCAAAATGCCTTAAGTATTTCGATAGATGATATGAACCAGAAGCAAAGGCCGCTAAGTTCAGCTTTAATAAAAAAAAGTCCTTCCGGCCTGTACCGGGAGGAAAATGTAGCTTTCCTATATCTTCGTTTTAAAATTTTAGCTAATGTTACACGAAAACAGAAAGTTAAAATGCAAAGAAACGTTTACAAAAGATTCGTTAATACTGAATTTGAATAAGAATTTTGCCAAATTATTGAGCAATAGCCAAATTGGCTTCATTTATAAAAACCTATTTTGATTGCCAAATTTGGCGATATTTCGCCAAATGTCACAAATTTTGCTAATTTTGTCGCCAATTTTGTCGTCAATGTCGCCAATTTTGGCGCTAACGGATATGAATATATAGTTTTATGCGTATGATTGGGAAATTTATTACAACAATGAAAGAAAATAATTTGCGAGTAATCGCGTTAATGTGCTGTTTTGTTTCAAAATGTCAGCCACCCTAGAATTTCAAACTGCTCTATCTCAGCCATTTTTTAAGATAGAGGTAAACCAAAAAATGCTCTGGAATCCTTGTATCAAGGCCTAACACGTAATTAAAAAATAAATTTGAATTTTTAATTTTTTTGTATATTTATTTTAGTTTTAAATTTTTAAATGGCCGCCATCTTGAAACAAAATGGCGGACCAAGCTGGCCAACGAACTCTGGTCGAGACATTGGTGACCTTAATACACATAATAAGTTTCATCAAAATCGATTTATAAATACGAGCGTTATCGTATGACATAGGTCAGATATATATATATATATATATATATATATATATATATATATATGGATATATCTATATGTATAAATCAACATTTGAACGGAGGGTGGTTTTGGGGTCTGGGGGTCATGATCGGTGAAAATATATCGAAATTTTCCGGAACTGCTTTCCTCCGAACGGCTGCAATAGGTAGCTTTATACTTTTAGGTAGCTTTCAATACAAAAAAGTATAAAGCTACCTATTGCAGCCGTTCGGAGGAAAGCAGTTCCGGAAAATTTCGATATATTTTCACCGATCATGACCCCCAGACCCCAAAACCACCCTCCGTTCAAATGTTGATTTATATATATATATATATATATATCTCCATATATATATATATATCTGACCTATGTCATACGATAACGCTCGTATTTATAAATCAATTTTGATGAAACTAATTGTGTGTATTAAACTCACCAATGTCTCGACCGAGTTCGTTGGACAGCTTGGTCCGCCATTTTGTTTCAAGATGGCGGCCAATTAAAAATTTAAAACTAAAATAAATATACAAAAAAGTTAAAAATTCAAATTTATTTTTTAATTCAGTGTTAGGCCTTGAAACGAGGATTCCAGAGCATTTTTTGTTTTACCTCTATCTTAAAAAATGGCTGAGATAGAGCAGTTTGAAATTCTAGGGTGGCTGACATTTTGAAACAAGACAGCACATTACAAAAATTTTCATTATTGTAATAATTTTCCCAATCAAACGCATAAAACTATATATTCATATCCGTTAGTGCCAAATTCTCGCCAAACGTGGCGACATTTGGCGAAATATCGCCAAATTTGGCGACCAAAATAAGTCTTCATAAATGAAGCCAATTTGGCTATTGCTCAATAATTTGGCGAATTTCTTATTCAAATTCAGTATTAACGAATGTTTTGAAAACGTTTTATTTGCATTTTAAGTTGCTGTTTTCGTGTAACATTAGCTAAAATTTTAAAACGAAGATATAGGAAAGCTACCTTTTCCTCCCGGTACAGGCCGGAAGGACTTTTTTGTATTGAAAGCTACCTAATATTTGACGCGATAAAAGTAAAGGATGAAATTTTATTTGACTTTCAGGCAAGTAAAAAGTGGTTTGAAAATTTCAAACACAGGCATAGTTTACGCAACATAAAGTTAGTTGGCAAATCGGCTTCTGCTGTTCATATAAGTGCTCGAAAATTTCCTGAAGAACTTACAAAAATTATTGAAAGAGGCGGATATGTTCCAGAACAAGTGTTTAATGCCGACGAGACAGGCTTGTTCTGTAAGAAAATGCCAAAGAGAACTTTTTTCTTGCCAAAACAGAAAGCACAGTTCCAGGTTTTAAGGCAGCAGAAGATAGTGTACCAATGCTAGAGGCGATTTTAAAGTGAAGCCGATGTTAATTTATAGATCACAAAATCTTCGTGCTCCCAAAGGTAAAGATAAAAGCATGTTGCCTGTTTTCTGGCGAGCAAATACCAAAGCATGGGTAACCAGCTTTTTGTTTCTGGATTGGTTTAAGGATTGTTTTGTTCATGAGGTGAAGAAATACCTTTCATCTAAAAATCTGTCATCTAAAGTTCTACTCCTCATTGACAATGCTCCTGGACATCCACTTAGTTTAAAAAATGCCCATCCTGGCGTCGAAGTGATTTTTTTACCCCCTAATACGACTTTTCTGATCCAACCGTTACACCAAGGTTGGCTGCGTTCAAAGCTTACTACACAAGAAGATCTTTCAAAAGAATTTTAGAATTGATTAAAGTAAATTCAGAAGCCACGGTCAAAAGGAGTTGGAAATTTTTCAACATCGCAGATTGCATTGCCGAAATTGATGCAGCATGGATGGAACTTAATGAAAGTTCAATCAATTCTTGTTGGCGAAATATTTGGCCCCAAGTGGTATAAAAAGAAAATCAAATGCCTTCAATTTCCAAACCTCTTGAAGAAATTGTGAAACTGGCTCATCAGGTTGGAGGTGATGGTTTCGACGACATGAGGAGAGAAGATGTGGAAAATCTGATAATATCCCATGATGATGTACTTTCTGATGAACCTCTAGAAATCCTTGAAGAAAAAATTACATAACCGGACAATGACACAGACGATGAGAGCAGGAATTCTGAAACTGGAGGTAAGCGTCTTTTTTTAAGTATTCTTTTTAACTAAATATTTTTTATTGCAGGGGAAATATTTTCTGCAGAAAATGTATCGGAAATTTTAAAATTACAACAACAACTTGTTGATAAAGCTATAGAATGTGATCCCTCGCTACTGAAGAGTCTTCAATTTAAAAGATAAATTGAGGCTGCAACTTTTCCTTACATGGATATCCATAAACAAAAGATCTCTTTTACCAAGCAATTGCATATTACTAGTTCTTTTTCAGTCATCAACCGGCAAATAATCTTTTTACAATAGTTTATAATTGTTTAAACTTATTTAGAGTATGTATTTTTAATATTTAATTAATATACTATTTACATTTCAAACGTTTTTTCCGTTAAAAAAAATCGTAAAACCTAACCCCCTTTTATGCACAGGAAGAAAATCTCAACATTCGCGATTTTGACATTCGCGGAGATTTCAGTGAACCTAACCCTCGCGAATGTTAAGGGATTACTGTATAACATTAAACTGCACAATTCGCAATAACCCATTACGTTCTTTGTGGTCATTAATCATGTCAATAAGCTAACCAGCTTATAAAATATAAATATAAATATAGAATTGTATCAAAGACAGTTATTTGAACGTGATAGCGGTTTTAGGTGCGCTCGTGTTCTTCATAATATAAATACGTAGCACTAAGCACTATAATGGCTTTGGCACTATAATCGTCGTCTGGTCGTGAAATACCATCGGCATAGGCAATTTTTGGGAACCCGGAAAGGGGTTGAAATCAAAGAAAGTGGATTCGCCATCCAGAAATGTTACAACTACGGAAAAAGAAAGCTTAAATGGCCTCATTATAAGTATGCCATTAAGTAAGTCATTATAAGTAAGGGGTGCCTTTCCATCAAACTCGCTTTGTTTAACAAAGACACGTCAGATTTTTGACGGCAAGAGATTTTCATCTTCATATAAAACATAAAAATCGAAAATACTTTTCGAGATGCATTTTTAACCCTTTCTAGAGGCCTGATGCGAATTCGCGTCTTTTAGAGATGTGTAGCTCCACCCGTTGGCGGTAAGTTTGAATTTCATATGTTACACTATATATCTCAGAAATATAGATATACTCGTATTTTTACAATTAGTGTATTATGCATATAAATACCTCGATAAGAAACAGTACCATTGTTATATACATTCTTTTGTAATGTTGACGCAGACACAGAAACTTTCTTTGTTATATAATGACGCATGCAAGATTAATTGCTCATAGAAGGCACTTCCCGTTTTAACGACAAAAACCTAGCAGTTATGAGTGTGTGAAATTATGATTATTTAAACAACCAGAAGAAAACATTTTAGCTTAATACAATTTTCAGTATCAAAATGTAATCTTAGAATAGTAAGCTTTCGAACAGTTTTCTGAAAATTCATAAAATATAATCACTATATTATATTAAAGAGGTCCGGGACACATTAAAAAAAAAAAAAATTATTAAGTTAAAATTTTGAATTTTTTTGTGATGGTTAACTATATCATCTGTAAACAAAATCACATAATAAAGCTTCGCATACCTTTAAAAAAATTTTTTAATTTAAAATTTATTAAAAAAGTAGGGTAATTTAAAATCGTTATAATTCGAAATATTATTTGTAGAATTTCATTTTTTTTTCATTTAAATAAACAGAAATATATAAATTTTAATTTTGATTCTGTATTTTAAAAAATATTAATTTAAAAAAAAATTAAAAATATTTAAAGTAAAAACTTAAAAAAAAATGATGTGACTTTAAAAAAAAAATATTTTCAAAAGTAAATATTTTTTTTTCAAATTTGCTGAATCCAAATTAAAGTAAAATAACTGAAAAAAGACATGTTCCAAATTTGAAACATTTATCTTTAACTGTTTTTAATTATAACTATTTAAAAACGAGAATGCGTAAAAGAACCCATCATGCAGAAAAACGTAAAAACGTTTCCATGACAACCACTACGTGAAAGCTAGATTTTTAAAACAAAAAATTAATATATCCTGTTCTATTTAAGATAGAAACATGATTTAAACGCCATTTTAAGCGGATAAAAACAGAGAATTTTTTAATACAGTAAAATATTTTTCAAAAATTTGATGATTTTTGTGTTCCAGATCCTTTTAAGAGAACAAAATACAAATCTTTCAGTTATATTCAGAGATATTAGTAAAAGAAAATTTTGAAGTTGATATGCATTTCGCAACTTAGAAGTGACTTCAACTCCCAACTGAAAGTGGACGATCTCTCAGATTTTTTTTAGGTTACAAAAGCCATTTCAGAGCAGAAAACGAAAATTTTTATTTTCACAACATAAAACAAACAGCCTAAAACCTACGAAATAGAACGATTCTCTGCGAAAGACGGCATAACATAAAATTAAATGAAAACTTGTTCTTCGTGCCTGATTATGGATAGCGAAATTCAGAATTGGATATTTATTACTTATTACTTCTATACACTTTCACATTAATACTTTTCCCAATTGGGAGCATCGGCATAAGCAATTTTCGAAAACAAATATCTAAAAATTATATACCTTATACAAATAAAAGTTACTTCATGAATGCGTCAGAAACTAGCAAGTTTAGATTTGCGAACATCATTAATAGCAATCAATTTCGGGATCACAATTCAACAACCACAGAAGGAGTATTTTACATCTGTTTCGATTATAAAAATAACAGTTATATAAACAAAAGATTCCAGTAAACAATTCCTGAATAAATATTTGAAACCGGCCTCTGTCCCTCCTAATTTATTTTTTCAGCAATGACATTAAATTGACGATAAGCCACGCTTTCAAAAATACGCCATTGTCTGCAAACCCGATTACGGAATATCCTCAACAATTTTAATTATTAGCGGTACTTCTACGTTAGTAGGGCGCAAATTTCGCCAACAGCCTTTTATTTCGCGTGTATAAGAATATTTTGATGTTGAAATAAAATATTTTAGTATTATCGCTTATTATTAGGTAGCTTTCAATACTAAAAAGTATAAAGCTACCTATTGCAGCCGTTCGGAGGAAAGCAGTTCCGGAAAATTTCTATATATTTTCACCGATCATGACCCCCAGACCCCAAAACCACCCTCCGTTCAAATGTTGATTTATATATATAGATATATCCATATATATATATATATATATATATATATATATATATATATATCTGACCTATGTCATACGATAACGCTCGTATTTATAAATCGATTTTGATGAAACTAATTGTGTGTATTAAGCTCACCAATGTCTCGACCGAGTTCGTTGGCCAGCTTGGTTCGCCATTTTGTTTCAAGATGGCGGACATTTAAAAATTTAAAACTAAAATAAATATACAAAAAATTAAAAATTCAAATTTATTTTTTAATTACGTGTTAGGCCTTGATACAAGGATTCCAGAGCATTTTTTGGTTTACCTCTATCTTAAAAAATGGCTGAGATAGACGTACTCAGTTTGCAGTACGTCTGTATGTACGTACGTATGTATGTATGTACGTAACGCGATGACTCTTGATAGAAATATCCGTTTACCTTCAAATTTTGTTTATAGGTTCACTGTGTTAAGGCGCTTCCCTGATTAGTTTTCGGGATTGATTGGTTAAGTATAAAGGGGGGGGGGACGGGACGGGGGGCTAATCCCCCTCCTTAATTTATATAAATGGGTTTTTCATGCAGAATTATTCAGTTTTCCTTCAAATTTTGTTTATAGGTTCACTGTGTTAAGGCGCTTCCCTGATTAGTTTTCGGGATTGTCTGGTTAAGTATAAAGGGGGGAAACGGGGGGGGGAGCTAATCCCCCCTTTAATTTATATAAATGGGTTTTTCATGCAGAATTATCCCATTTGCTTCAAAATTTGTTTATAGGTTCATTGGGTTAAGACGCTTCCCTGATTAGTTTTCGGGATTGATTGGTTAAGTATAAAGGGGGGAATGGGGGGGGGGATAATCCCCCCTTAATTTATATAAATGGGTTTTTCATGCAGAATTATTCCGTTTTCCTTCAAATTTTGTTTATAGGTTCACTGTGTTAAGGCGCTTCCCTGATTAGTTTTCGGGATTGATTGGTTAAGTATAAAGGGGGGAATGTGGGGGGTGGGCTAATCCCCCCTTAATTTATATAAATGGGTTTTTCATGCAGAATTATTCCGTTTTCCTTCAAATTTTGTTTATAGGTTCACTGTGTTAAGGCGCTTCCCTGATTAGTTTTCGGATTGATTGGTTAAGCATAAAGGGGGGAACGGGGGGGGCTAATCCCCCCTTAATTTATATAAATGGGTTTTTCATGCAGAATTATCCCATTTGCTTCAAAATTTGTTTATAGGTTCATTGGGTTAAGACACTTCCCTGATTTGTTTTCGGGATTGATTGGTTAAGTATAAAGGGGGGGAACGGGGGGGCTAATCCCCCCTTAATTTAGATAGATGGGTTTTTCATGCAGAATTATCCGATTTTCTTCAAATTTTGTTTATAGGTTCATTGGGTTAAGACGCTTCCCTGATTAGTTTTCGGGATTGATTGGTTAAGTATAAAAGGGGGGGGGAATGGGAAGTGCTAATCCCCCCTTAATTTATATAAATGGGTTTTTCATGCAGAATTATCCCATTTGCTTCAAAATTTGTTTATAGGTTCATTGGGTTAAGACGCTTCCCTGATTAGTTTTCGGGATTGATTGGTAAAGTATAAAGGGAGGGAACGGGGGGGGGTAATCCCCCCGTTAATTTAGATAAATGGGTTTTTCATGCAGAATTATCCGATTTTCTTCAAATTTTGTATATATATTCATTGTAATTAGAGACTTCCCTGATTAGTTTAAGGGGTTCATTAGTTAACTATGAGGGGGGGGGTAACGGGGGATGACCCCCCCTTAATATATCGTTGATTTCTTTAATTTTCTCTTATTTCAAATTGTTTCAAATAAGAGTATAATATACAATTAGTGTGAATAGCCTGTGAGCTCAATGCCCTCAGTTTAACTGGGCAGTTTTCTTTTTTATTAAAAAGCTTGACACAATTCTGATTTGAGAAAGTGAGATTTATTCCAAAATGATATAAACAACTATGAAATTAAAACTGATGAATTATTGTGTTGGTTTATGTATGTATTTAAAAAATAAATGATCTGACTACACGTACACGTATTAGATGAATTATTTCTGTATATATAGTAGAGCACCGATTAACCGAACTATCCGAACACCCGTTTTTATGGTAAAAAATGGTTTTCAGGACGACCTTTGAAATCGAAAACGTTTTCTAGATCAGCAGATGGAGGAAAATGAAACCGAATATTATAAAAATAACATTTCGAAATTGTAATCTTGCACCTTCCTTTCGTTTCTCGGAATCCTAGATGACTAAGAAATGATCACCACCTGGACCCTACAGTTGTTAATTGCTCCAGCTAAGGGAACTGGTTATTTTTTCATGATTTCAGTATCACCAATGGAATCGCTAGAAACTTTTTAAAGTGAAACTACCCCTCAAAGGTCCTTCATTTGGAGAAAGTGGAGGAAAAGGAGCGGAGGTTATATCTGGTTTTTCTTTTTCCTTTTATCAGAAAACCCTGTATTACATGCATAGGGAGAATTTGTCATAATTATATCCGTATTAAAGTATAGTACTATGTATAAGGTATGTAAAACAGTGTGCTACATGAAGCGATCTGCTAAAAATTTAAACATCCTGATCCTATAAAGAAATTTTACTCTATAGCTTTAATAAAAATAGCGACATATTTCACAAATATGCAAATAGGTATATTCCAGTTTTTTTTCCTTATTCAAGGATTTTTATTATTATTATTATTATAGTTAGATTCTTATCGCAAATAATTTTAAAAGAGGCTTACAGCAGTCAAATGCTATCTGAGAATAATGAAGGGCGATGTCGGATAAGAATGTGTAAAATTTGTTCAAAGTAAATCCATGCCTTTACACGTAATTTGCTGATTTTGTTTCATCAGAAATTACTCTTTAGTGAACAATAAATTTCCCAAAATATTAAGCTATCAGTATTAATTTGCGGATTTTATGTTAGAAACCTATTATATTCTTGTTACATCTGTACTCCGCCCTTGCTGTTTTTTTATATTTAAACTCCACCCTAGCTCTGTTTTATATTTAAACTCTGTCCATAGTCATTATGCTATGTATTCGTTCAGATTAAAAGCATCAGAGCAGAAATTCTAGCTATATAAAATAGGCGGAGCATTGTCTTCGCAGTACTATTTGAATACAGATGTAAATTGCATCAATGTTAGTTGAGAAAAATATCTAATTTTTGAATATTGCAAAAAGCCTCTTTTCTTAAAAAGTCCAGGGGAAATGTACATGTTACCTTGCAAAAGGTCGGGTAGAAGATTTTTTCCCCGACTTGTGTATAATGAGGCCAGTATGGAAAAAACGAATTATCCAACAAAATTTCCTCAGGGAGAATTTTCTGTGGCCAAAAAACAACAATATTTTGGGACTTTTTTTTTGTTGTTTTTTCAATATCTCAAGACCCGTTGTCGTAGCGTATTATTAGTTAGTTACAATGTTAAAGAGCACAAAATTCTCTACACCTTTCATATTTACAACTTTTTATACACTCAATAGCAAGCGCAGTACGTCATTTCAAAACTAAGACAATTTTTTCGATTTCCTTAAAGAACGTGAAAACCATAATTTTGTCCCGATGATTAAAATGTTCCCCACGGATATAATGATGTATCTCAACCTCTACATATTGACAGCAGAAAATTATCTATTATTTGTACACCCTCTTCTTCATTTTCATCACAATAGACATATTTTATATTCAAAAAATCTATTTAATTTAGCAAGTAGGGAAGAGTGTGGATGACTAAGGCAATTTTCATATTTAAACAGTAACTTGAAGTATATACAATTGTTATATAATTTAGCAAGTAGGGAAGAGTGTGGATGACTAAGACAATTTTCATATTTAAACAGTAACTTGAAGTATATACAATTGTTATATAATTTAGCAAGAAGGGAAAAATGTGGATGACTAAGACAATTTTCATATTTAGACAATAACTTGAAGTATATACATTTCTTAGTTTTAAAGTATTGTTTAAAAGAGTATTTCAGCATTTAGTAACTTATTGGCACGACAGTTTCAATAAAAAAAAAAAAATCTTGTTTAATTTTAACACGTTGACGGACACTTACGGCTATAGCCGTCAAGGCGAAGTTCACAATGTGGTATGACGGCTATAGCCGCCCAAAACGAAGCGGTCGTTTTTAGACACTATGGCTATAGCAGCACAAATGTGTATTTATCGGCGTACAAGTAGAAGCCCAGTGTCATGTTTTGGAAACAATTTTTTAGGTTGAAGTTCGTTTTCCACCTGTTATACGAGTTGCAGCTTCAGTTTGCACGTGCAGGGTGGCTAGTGGTCAGGGAAAAATACAGTAAAAAATAAATGATAATTACCAGTATATTCTTATAGAAAAAATCAAATTCAAAAGTGAAACAGTTTATTGCTACAATGGGATACCCAGTTGTTGACAACACAGAGTAAGGAGATTTAAACAGAGAATCAACTCTCATAGACTTCAATGGTAACTTCTTTAACATGGGATTACACATAGACAGTGGCGCTAGCTGCGGATGACGCGAAAACTACAGCCGTAACAGAAGAGAGGTTGCTAAATAGAGCTATATATCGCTATCTTGGCGACAAATGAGGGAAGAAAAAAAAAAAAACGGCGACTACTTGCTTCTTGTTTTGGTTGGTTGGTTGGTTGATTTTAAGACGGTCGATTATCTATCTACGCGAATGAAAACAGATTTATTATTTTTAACATGTTCTGAAACAATCGGAATTCAACTTTATTTTAAAATAAGTGCTGTGGTAAAACAAAATTTTTTTTTTCCAAGTTTGACAGG
Source organism: Maratus michaelseni (assembly GCA_963931845.1). Lineage (NCBI taxonomy): Eukaryota > Metazoa > Arthropoda > Arachnida > Araneae > Salticidae > Maratus > Maratus michaelseni. Next base: position 107,869,250 of record OZ007598.1, on the reverse strand, counting down.
AAAATTTGATTTTTTTAATTCTTCAAAATGTAAGTTGTGATTTATTTTCATGTGTTATTTTTGTTCTTGTTTTTTCAAGTTCCATAATGTTTGAAATATTTTATATATATTGAGTGTTGACAGATTTGTGCCGAAACGTCATGTTAAGGCTCACTGTGGAGACGCGAAATGTTTTTGGTTTCCGTCTGTCTGTTTGCCGTAAAAATGATCCGATTAGGTTGATTTTTAGTAGGTATGTTGGCGAGGTATCCGGAATTAGCTGTATAGTTTTCGGTTAAATTTGGTTCATTCGTTCGGAAAATATAGAATATTTTTTTTTAGGTCATAATGCTTTCTTATGGGGATGCAGACGATTTTTCAAATTTCATTTTTATCTGAAATGAAAATGGAATATTTGCGTAATGGATTTAGATGTAAAATTATGAATGTTAAATTTTCAATATGGATTTCCAATAGTTTTAAAATTTTGCTTATAAATTTAATAGAATTTAGAAATTAATTGCTTAAAATATTTGAAAATGTTTTTGCATCTGTTCGGGAAATATAAACATCTTACTTTCATATTTTTTACAATTTTTACAATCATTTATTTTTACTTACCACTTTAATTTAAGGATTCTAATTTCTGGAACATTCGAACAAATTTATATGCTTATAAACATGCATGCAATTGAAAAAATAATAATTGCGGATTGTACGAAGTTAAAATGATATTTTAAAAAAAAATGATCTGCAGATTTACTAGTATAGGAAAAAACTTAGTACCATGTTTACATTGCGATAGAAAATGTATATGAATAAAATTTTATCTCATCAAAAACAACTCGTTGTAAAGGATCCCGCCAAGCCAGAAACCTAAAACGTCAGTCACAAAAAGAAGTGATATCACATAAAAAGAAGCGATGTAGAAGTGCATACTCCGAGTCCCGTGTAAAAATCTATCACCACTCATAATGTTTCCAAAGGACTCGGAGTGAGGTACAGTATGTGAAAACTGCTTGGCGACCTGCAGGCTTTTATAATATATGTAGTATATCAATTTTGAAAATCGAAAAATAAATTTTATGTTTTTGTTATACCACTTTTATAAATATTTTTGTATGCGAAAGAACTGACAGAACTGATTTTCCCCCAGATCTATGCCATTCCCTTGCGCTAGAATTACTGCAATATATCTCAATTTAGTTAACGTTTATTATAAGGTTTATATATATATATATATATATATATATATATATATATTACAAACTCAAAATCTTTATACGTTTACTTAAAAAATCCTCTTCGTAAGAGTGGTGTTTTTAGTTTAAATAATGGTAAATAAAATCAACAAATTGATTTTTCAAGCTCAGAAATAAGAAAGGACATGCAAACACAGAAGCTTCAACTTTTACAATTTTATGGGAGCAAAATAAATAAATAAATAAATAAATAGAATAAAATAAAAATAATATAGTCATATGTAATTGCAGGAAACGCAAACATTATAAAAGCCTGCAGGTCGCCAAGCAGTTTTCACATACTGTACCTCACTCCGAGTCCTTTGGAAACATTATGAGTGGTGATGGATTTTTACACGGGACTCGGAGTATGCACTTCTATATCGCTTCTTTTTATGTGATATCACTTCTTTTTGTGACTGACATTTTAGGTTTCTGGCTTGGCGGGATCATTTACAACGAGTTGTTTTTGATGAGATATCAATCATTTTTGTAAGGTATTTAATTTCAATTATACGGATTCCATTTGTATTCAGAAAAGAAAAGATGAAAGGGGCAAAAAAAAAAAATAATAGTGATGCTATAAACAGAATTATACATCAGAATTATACAATTTATTGAGTGACTTATTCCAATGTACATGTCGCTACCATAACAACGGGGAAACTTTTATATTAATTTCCTTACATTGTATTCATCAGATTATTTATGACATATTTATTTTCCTTTTTCTTTTGTTTATATCACTCTTCCGTTTATATACATTCAAAAACAAAAAATTAGACAATTTTACAGTAGTTTACAAACTAATTAAAATACTACAGTTTCAGAAAAATGTGGAAAAATAAAAAAACACTTTTTTTTCGGTCAACTACAACGATAAGTTTATGGAGCATACTTGACCGAGAATAATCAACATTTTTTTTTCTACAAACCTATTTCTATTAGTATAAAAATTTACAGGGATTTTTATACTAACATATTAAATATATTATTTTTGAAAATTACTGAGCACCTTAGAAGTTTTTTATTTGTTTAAGTTTTTTAACTCAACGTTTCGAGAATTTGAAAAATATAAAATTCGCAACGTTTGCAAAAGTATAAAAACTATTAAAGTGATTTCTGTTCATATAGTCTGTTCATTCCAATTCGGTGATCCTAAAATATAAGTCCCCAATATCCGGCAGTCCATGAATTAATTAGGACATATGTATGCAACTGTTAAAATGTTCTCAAAGTTGACAATAGAGGCAATAAGTATAGCTCGGCAAATATGAAACACGGCATTGCTTCATCATGGCTTTGTTTCGTGAGGTGTTCGTTCTCCGAACATAAAAATCTCACGCGAAAGTGTTCGTTAACCGATTTGTTCGTAAACCGAACAGTTCGTTACCGATCGCCTATTGTATACGAAATTTAGCATTTTAAGTTCGTCATAACCGGAGATTCGATGAACGGCAAATATTTAAACGCAAAACTTGTAATCTTGGGGTAGCAACATTTTTACATTCTATTACTCAGCGCATGAACGTAAAGTTGGAATTTTGTAATCGCTATTTCAATCAATTCCTGATACGCTAAAATTATATATTTATAAATAAACACAGTTTTTTTAATCGATGAAAATACTATATTTTAATAGATTTAGAGCTTAACATCAACGAGATTTCAGACGGACAACATGAACTCATATTAAATTTTAAAGCAAGATAATGAAACCTTACAGAGATTGAAACAGTGTAAAATCATTAAAATACATCTCACTCAGTAAATATACATCGGTTGTAATGTATAATCAAGATCTTCTAAGAGACTCTGTAAACAAAACGTATATGCTTCAATGCCACTTTACAATAGAGAGGATGTAGTAACATATTTGAATATCTTGTGTATATAGCCAATTTGACAAAAGTTATGCAATTTACTATTGTTTTTCCTCTCTGTTAAGTACAGGAATCATGTACTTCAACGTAAAAATTCGCTAATTACACAACTTTTTAGTCTTATTAAAAAATCTTTTGAGTTACCCTGTAAACGAACAGTAAATTCTACAGTTCTGTTTTACAATAGGAAGCTAACTTAGGTCGTTCGTAGAAACATATTTTAACATCATGCGCATACGTTCTTTTTGAAAAGAGTTAGACCATTTAATATTTTTTTTGCTTCATCTTAAGTATAGGAATAAATCAATTTAAAGTGGTATACATAAAAAACTAATTAATATTTTTACACGGAATATTAAACATTTGAACTACTCATAAAAACAATTCAAATGCTGCAAACCGCGTAAAAATCGGATTATTACACAACTCTAACCCTATATCAAAAGATCTTTTGTGAGACCCTGTAAACGAACCTTAAATGTTACGATTTTTTATAATAGGAAGCTTACTTGGGTCGAGTGTAATAACATATCTTAATATCATGTGTATACGACCATTCCTAAAAGAGTTGGGTCATTTATTATTTTTTTGCTCTGTGTTAAGTATAGGAATCAATAACTTTAAACTGATATAAATCAAAAACTAGTTAATATTTTTACATGAAACTTACAAAGGTTTGAACTATTCATAAAAACGATTCAAATAACGTAAACCGCGTAAAAATCTGATAGTTACACATTGCTGTAGCCCTGTCAACAGTTTTTTGCTCTATGTTAAGTATAGGAATCAATAACTTTAAACTAATATAAATCAAAAACTAATTAATATTTTTGCATGAAACTTACAAAGGTTTGAACTACTCATAAAAACGATTCAAATAACGTAAACCGCGTAAAAATCTGATAGTTACACTGTTATACATTGCTGTAGCCCTGTGAACAGTTTTTTGCTCTATGTTAAGTATAGGAATCAATAACTTTAAACTGATATAAATCAAAAACTAATTAATATTTTTACATGAAACTTACAAAGGTCCGAACTACTCATAAAAACGATTCAAATAACGTAAACCGCGTAAAAATCCGATAATTACACATTGCTGTAGCCCTGTCAACAGTTTTTGGTCTGAACAAGATTTAAAAAGTGCAAAAAACAGCACTTTTAAAATCACATTTACTGAAAACTTATTCGTCGGATTTTGCTTTACTTTTGAATTCTTAGTCCTTTGGCACTCCCCATTCCATAGAATCAAGAATTTTGTTTCTATCATAAATAGAATGCGAGATATAGATGTGTCAAAAACCCGTTTTGTCCCGTCCGCAAAATATAAACTAGACAGAGTGCAAATTTTTTTTTGTAAAATCGTTTGGCATCAATTGGCAGAAATTACTTTCATTTACGATTCAATGCATTGCTGTTTCTTATGCTTGGCGAGAAACTCTGTCGAGTTTCTATGATATAGAGAAATTTTTTTAACATGAATGAGCTTTATGGTATGGCAGTTATTTTAACGATAATATAAAGTCAAAATTTGTTAAAAATCTGCCAACACTGAATATATATAAAATATTTCATACATAATGGAACTTGAAAAATAAAAACAAAAATAACACATAGAAATAAACCACAACTTACCGATTTTTAGGAATAAAAAATAACTTTGACGTCTTGTTCTTGCAAACAATACACTCCTCTCTTCGTAGCATTTTGAAGAATTATAATAATTATAATCAACTATTTGATCTTCAAAGAATAATTTTAATAGTAAGTAATAAACAAGATTCGAAAATGAATTAGCGAACGCCGAAAATTTGCACATGCGCAGATGACAACAGAAAGACGCCAAGCAGAATAGGGTTACACTTAAACGGAAATCACGAAGATAAAAATCGCCAAAGCGATGATTTAGTTCTTATGTCATCCGCCGCAGTCGCTCTTTTCAGACGAAGTTGGATCTCTGTCTTATTCTGTGGTTGACAACTACAACTCCCAGTCGATGAGTAAAATGTACATCATATCTTAAGAGAGCCATATGAATTAAGTTTAAAATACTTTAATGTAACAAAAAATGTAAAAGAGAGTTTAAAATGCGTTAAGATTACAGTGATCGAATAATCAACATAAATTTTTCTATAAGAATATACTGGCGTTTATCACTTTTTTTGACTGTATTTTTCCCTGACCACTAGCCACCCTAGTGCAACCTAATTAAAGGTGCTGAATTAATCAAAATTCAGTTTATTTAAGCAGAAAGAGTAAAACTATACTTCTAATATTCTAAAAATTACAAAAACATACTGTCAATTTTCGAACTTCACTTATTTCTACTGTCCATCAACACGTTAATAATTATTTTTATAATGCATACATATTGTTCATTATATTCCATAAACATTCATATAACACTATAGCACAATGGTATATCTTATTAAACAAATATATCTTATGTAACAAATACTTTTACCTTAATTTTAAAATTTTATCAATAAAATATTTAAGATCACTATTTTTATAAAAATGTTCAAAATATTAGTTTTAGTAAATATTGTCAACAATTTTCCACTTTTATTATATAAATATAACAAGATATTATAACATTTTAGCGTGCAAAAATATATATAGTTTTAAGATATTATCTATTAAATGCTTAACCCTTTCCGGCGCGGAGTAAATCTATTTGTAAAATGATGAAATAATGGACTGACACCAGAATTTGTAAACGAATTCATTAGACAATACAAACTTGCTTATCTTCCTTTGCTTTATAAAAGGAAAATTTCAATTAAATATTCTTGGTGCCGTTTGTCAGTTTTGGAATTAAAATTAGGTGTCTTTTATGTGACCACCGCCCGCTAAAGGGTTAAAGCTCAAACAGAGAATAAACTTACTTTGATTGTTGAAAAATACACTTAGTTGAATATTCCAATCTTCTGTATTATGTACTGTTTTGAAACTATATCTGTTGAATGATAATTTCTTCCTTAAGTATTTTTTAAAAAATCATGCATCTGATTTCCTTTTGTCAGAACACCCTGCATTACATGCATAGGGAGAATTCGTTATAATTATACCCGTATTAAAGTATAGTACTATGTATAAGGTATGTAAAGCAGTGTGTTAGATGAAACGATCTGCTAAAAATTTAAACATCCTGATCCTATAAAGAAATTTTAATCTATAGATTTCAAGTATTACTCATAACATAATAGCGACATTTCTCACAAAGTATGCAAATAGGTATTTTATTCCAGTTTTTTCCCTTATTCAAGGATTTTTATTATTATTATTGTTTTTATAGTTAGATGCTTATCGCAAATAATTTTAAAGGAGACTTACAACAGTCAAGGAGTATAGAGAATAATAAAGGGCGATGTCGTATAAGAATGTGTAAAATTTGTTTAAAGTATATCCATGCCTTTTATTTTAACACGAATTGCTGATTTTGTTTTATCAGAAATTACTCTTTAGTGAACAATAAATTTCCCAAAATATTAAGTTATTAGTATGAATGTACGGATATGCCAGGAACCTATTAATATTTTTTTGTTACATCTGTACTTCGCCCTCGCTTCTTAATACAAAAAAGTATAAAACAATTCCGGAAAATTTCGGTATATTTTCACTGATCATGATCCCCATACCCCAAAATCTCCGTTCAAATGTTGATTTATATATATATATATATATATATATTCTATGTCATACGATAACACTCGTAATTATGAATCAATTTGTATGAAACTAATTGTGTGTATTAAGCTCACCAATGCCTCGACCGAGTTCGTTGGCCAACTTGGTCGGCCATCTTGTTTCAAAATGGCGGCCACTGAAAGATTTAAAATTAAAATAAATATACAAAAAAGTTAGAAATTCAAATTTATTTTTTGCTTAAGTGTTAGTGTTTAGGATTCCGGAGCATTTTTGTTTTATCTCTATCTTAAAAATTGGCTGAGATAGAGCAGTTTGAAGTGCTAGGGTGGCTGACATTTTGAAACAAGACAGCACATTACAAAAAAGTGGGTAAGTGTGATCAAAGATCGCACAAAGGGTTTCGTTTAATATTCCTTTTAAAACACTTTATCCTTCCTTTAATAAATCCAAATAAATTTCATTTTCAAGAAAGAAAAAAAAAGGGGTCATGTTTTTTATAAAGTAAAAATTTACTGGTCTCTTTTTTCTCATTTTTTCCAAAATCTGAGCTAGTCCGATAGCGGGCGAATCCCGCTATTATACTCTGTCATAATAATATCTGTCATGTGGACTAAATGCGATATTAAAAAAAAAAAAAAAAAATCAAAATTAAACATGTTGTATAGAGACCTTCAAAATGTTAGACGTCAGATTAATTTTCGTTTTAATTCTCTAATGACGTCATATTAAGCTGCTTTCTGTCTGTACACATATCCTTGTATTATTGAGAAATGTTTGAAAATTTCCGTTTTATTACCAATATGACGTCATATTAATCCTTTTTTCAATTGCTGAAACTTTTTATTTCATTTTCATTTTTCACGTGGAAATCTATCAATAGAAAATTAATTATTGTAGAAAGAATTTCATTGTGAATTTTTAGTTGTTGGCAACTGCTATAACGAAAAATGTTTAAATTTAATTGGAAAGGGCTGTTAGATTTTTGGTTTTTTATCTCTATATATTAAAATAAAACGATTTTTTCAAACTTTATGATTTTGAGCTTCATAATAGGTATTTAGCTATAAGTACACAAAATTCCATGTCTGCAAGTTGCATAGTTTCTGAGAACCGGCTCTGCGACGGACAGACAACGAAGCGGGAGTAATAGGGTTTCGTGAGATGAACGAAACCCACCCTAACAAGTGGGTAAGTGTGATCGAAGATCGCTCAAAGGGTTTCGTTTAATATTCCTTTCAAAACACTTTATCCTTTCTTTAATAAATTCAAAAAAATTCCATTTAGCAAAAAAAAAAAAAAAAAAAAAAGGTCATGTTTTTTATAAAGGAAAAATTTGCCAGTCTATTTTTTCGTTTTTTCGAATATCTAAACCAGCCGGATAGCGGCCCAAGCCTGCTTTTATATTCTGTCATACTAATATCCGTCATACGGACTAAATGCAATATTTAAAAAAATAATTTCAAAATTAAACAAATTTTACACCTTCAAAATGTTAAAATATGCGAATATTTCCATAATCGGATTTTCATCACGATTCAATATGTTTCTCAAACTCATATATTTACTATTCTCTGTTATTTATATTGATACTCGCTTTGTATTATTCTCAAACATTTGAAAAATTAGTTAAACTTCCCATATGACGTCAGATTTTCTTTTTAATTCTCTAATGACGTGATATTAATCTCCTTTGTGTACTTACACATACTCATACTCCTTGTATTATTGAGAAATCTTAGACATTTTCCGTTTTATTACGACTATGACGTCAATCAATTTTATTTCATATTATTCTTTTTTTTCATTTGGTGAAACTTTTTATTTCATTTTTCACGTGGAAATCGTTTGATAGAAAATTAATTATTGTAGAAGGAATTTCATCGTGGATTTTTAAATTTTTGTCATCGGCTATAACGAAAAATGTTTAGATTTAATAGGACTAGGGGCTCTGCCCCCTGCTCGCTACGCTCACCAACCCCCGTTCTGATTTCACAGTCTCTTAAAACCTGGTAATGTATCCTGTTTTAAAAAGATGATGATGATGATATCACGAACGGCGACTATCTTCTGTAATCAGGTTATAATGCTTTTTCCTTTAACTGGTTATAATGCTTTTTCATTTAATTCATCTTTTTTATTTTTAATATTCATGTATAAACCCAATTTTTATGACGCAATTTTCTTTATTTCCTGCTTTCAGCACGTGATCATTTAATTATTATTTTAAACGTTCATTATTGTTTTTAATAGTCTCGCGCAAATACATTTTTTATTTGAGATAAAACATAATCCTTTGCGCCCATTTAGAAATTGGCAACAATATAAAAAAATGACTTTTTCAATAAAAGATTTTTTACTCGTTTTTTAAGAATTTTTTTAGGTTTTATTGTCCAACCGTGATAATTTTTTGAATTTCTGAAAGCTTGTTCTATTTCGCGTCTGGTGGTATGATTTTCGAATCCGTAGGATGGCTAGAAAGAAAGTAATAGCTCCTCAAAAACGTCCCTAGTAAAAAAGCGATGAGACTAACCCGGAATATCTACGCAGAATTTGATTGGTCTAAATCGTTTTTGGCTCAGTTCCAGATTACTTTTTTTTTAATATAGAAGGAAAAGGCTGTTAGAATTTTGTTTTTTTATCTCTATTTATTAAAATAATACGAATTTTTCAAATTTTAATATTTTCAGCTCTTCACAGCTGATATTCTGATTTATACGCAAAGTTTCAACTCTGTAAGTTACATAGTTTTCGAGAATGGCTCTGTGACAGACAGACAACGAAGCGGGAGCAATAGGGTTTCGTGAGATGAACGAAACCCTAAAAAGTCCGTCCGGCCTGTACCGGGAGGAAAAGGTAGCTTTCCTATATCTTCGTTTTAAAATTTTAGCTAATGTTACTCGAAAACAGCAAGCTAAAATGCAAAGAAACTGTTTACAAAAGATTCATTAATTGACTTGGAATAAGAAATTCGCCAAATTATTGAGCTATAGCCAAATTGGCTTCATTTATGAAAACTTATTTTTGTTGCCAAATTTGGCGATATTTTGCTAAATGTCGCCAAATTTGGCGAGAATTTGGCGTTAGCGGATATGAATATATAGTTTTATGCGTATGATTGGGAAAATTATTACAACAATGAAAGAATATAATTTGCGAGAAATCGCGTTCACTAAAACTCATAAATTAATCGTTGGTTTTTAGCTCACAGGCTATCAAAGCCTGAGAGCTTATGTGCCCGCCCGTTCTGTATGTATGTATGTACGTAACGCGATAACTCTTGATAGAAATAACCGTTTTGCTTCATATTTCGTTTTTAGGTTCGTTGTGATAAGGCGCTTCCCTGATTAGTTTTGGGGTTTCATTGGTTAAGTATAAAGGGGGAAACGGGGGGAGCTACCCCCCTCAATTTAGATAAATGGGGTTTTCATGCAGAATTTTCCGATGTCCTTTAAATTTTGTATATAGGTTCATTGTGGTAAGGAGCTTTCCTGATTAGTTTTGGGGGTCCATCGGTTAAGTATAAAGGGGGGAAACGGGGGGCTAACCCCCCTTAAATTAGATAAATGGGTTTTTCATGCAGAATTATCCGATTTCCTTCAAATTTTGTATATGGATTCATTGTGGTAAGGCACTTCCCTGATTAGTTTTGGGTGTTCATTGGTTAATTATAAGGGGAGGGAGGTGATCCCCCTTAATATATTGTCGATTTCTTTATTTTCGAGAGGCTTATTTAAAATTCTTTGAAATAAGAGTATAATATACAATTAGTGTGAATGGCCTGTGAGCTCAATACCCTCAGTTTAACTGGGCATTTTTCTTTTATGTAGCTTTCAAGACAAAAAAGTATAAAGCTACCTATTGCAGCCGTTCGGAGGAAAGCAGTTCCGGAAAATTTCGATATATTTTCACCGATCATGACCCCCAAACCCCAAAACCTCCCTCCGTTCAAATGTTGATATATATATATATATATATATATATATATATATATATATATATATATATATATATATATATATATATATATCAATTGTTGTCTGGTAATAATTCAGTGTACCTGGATGATTCTACTGATCTTAGCATTATGCCAGTAGAATTATGAAACACTGAATTATTATTTAAAACACATGTGGGTGCATCCAGGCTGATGAGTACATGTGCATGTGTTTTTTCATATCCAATTCATATTTAATTCTCATGTGATCCAATTTTCCATTGTATATGGTTCATATTTAATTTATTAATCCATTTGTATTTACTTAATTGCAACTCCAATTTATATATTTTTTTCCCTTTCTCTCTATTTCTTTTTTCTTTTTTCAATATTCTTTAGGTATGAGTAAAATTTGGCCAATTACCATTGAAGCACAAGCTATGGTAATATTATGTTTGCACATGTTAATTATTAGCTATGTGGTATTCTGTATACACAATATCATTAATTATCTCTTTGGAGATTTAAGTAGAATGATAATAGAACTTGATATGTTTTTTGAAAATCATAGATATTATAATTATATATATATATATATATATATATATATATATATCTGACCTATGTCATACGATAACGCTCGTATTTATGAATCAATTTCGATGAAAATAATTGTGTGTATTAAGCTCACCAATATCTCGACCGAGTTCGTTGGCCAGCTTGGTCCGCCATCTTGTTTCAAGATGGCGGCCACTTGACCACCAAGATTTAAAGCTAAAATAAATACACAAAAAAGTTAAAAATTCAAATTTATTTTTTAATTAAGTGTTAGGCCTTGATACAAGGATTCTAGAGCATATTTTGTTTTACCTCTATTTTAAAAAATGGCTAAGATAGAGCAGTTTGAAATTCTAGGGTGGCTGACATTTTGAAACAAGACAGCATATTACAAAAATTTTCATTGTTGTAATCATTTTCCCAATCATAAACATAAAACTATATATTCATATCCGTTAGCGCCAAATTCTCGCCAAACCTGTCGACATTTGGCGAAATATCACCAAATTTGGCGACCAAAATAAGTCTTCATAAATGAAGCCAATTTGACTATAGCTCAATAATTTGGCGAATTTCTTATTCTAATTCAGTATTAACGAATCTTTTGTGAACGTTTTCTTTGCATTTTAGCTTGCTGTTTTCGTGTAACATTAGCTAAAATTTTAAAACGAAGATATAGGAAAGCTACCTTTTCCTCCCGGTACAGGACGGAAGGACTTTTTTATTTGTAATGTACTGCCTTGTTTCAAAATGTCAGCCACCCTTGAATTTCAAACCGCTCTATCTCAGCCATTTTTTAAAATAGAGGTAAAACAAAAAATGCTCTGGAATCCTTATATCAAGGCCTAACACTTTTTGAATTTTTAACTTTTTTGTATATTTATATTAGTTTTAAAATTTTCAGTGGCCGCCATCTTGAAACAAGATGGCGGACCAAGCTGGCCAACGAACTTGGTCGACGCATTGGTGAGTTTAATACACACAATTAGTTTCATCTAAATTAATTTATAAATACGAGCGTTATTGCATGACATAGATCAGATATATATATATAGATATATATATGGATATATCTATATATATAAATCAACATTTGAACGGAGGGTGGTTTTGGAGTCTGGGGGTCATGATCGGTGAAAATATGTATCGAAATTTTCCGGAAGTGTTTTCCTCCGAACGGCTGCAATAGGTAGCTTTATACTTTTTTGTATTGAAAGCTACCTAAAACCAATGATTAATTTACGAGTTTTAGCGAACGCGATTTCTTACAAATTATTATCTTTCATTGTTGTAATCATTTTCCCAATCATACACATAACACTATATGTTCATATCCGTTAGCGCCAAATTCTCGCCAGACTTGGCAAAATATCGCCAAACTTGGCGATCAAAATAAGTCTTCATAAATGAAACCAATTTTTGGCTATAGTTGACTAATTTGGCACATTTCTTATTCAAATTCAGTATTAGCGAATTTTAGCTTGCTGTTTCGAGTAACATTAACTAAAATTTTAAAACGAACAAATAGGAAAGCTACCTTTTCCTCCCGGTACAGGCAGGAAGGACTTTTTAGGTCATAATGCGTTCCTATGGGAATGCAGACGATTTTCAAATTTCATTTTTAACGGAAATGAAAATCACATATTTGAATAATAGATTTATACCTAAAATTATTAATGGCAAATTTTCGATATGGAGGTTTTAAATATATTTAATGGCTTTGAAAATTTGCTGATACATTCATTAGAATTTAGAAATTAATTGTTTAAATTATTGGAAAATGTTTTGCATCTGTTCGGGAAATATAAAACATTTTATTTTCATATTTTTTACAAATTTTAAAATGCATTTCTTTTTACTTTTCTCTTTAATTTATTAGTTGCTTAGTACCAATATTTCAAAAAATATCAAAATAATAAAATTCAAGTAACTCGCACTATTTTGCTGCAATATTTTATTATCAAAATAAAATATTTTTGTATTCTATTGACATAAATGAATTTGTTTTAATACAAGTTTGTTTGTTTTTAATCTAAAAAGTTACATGAATAAGAAGTTCATAAGAATTTCAGAATATCATTGCATAAACCGTGTTTATTTTAACGCTTCTAATTTCTGAAACCTCCGAAGTATTTTGTCGCCTATAAATATGTATGTAATATAAAAAAAGTCCTTCCGGCCTGTACCGGGAGGAAAAGGTAGCTTTCCTATATCTTCGTTTTAAAATTTTAGCTAATGTTACACTAAAACAGCAAGTTAAAATGCAAAGAAACGTTTTCAAAACATTCGTTAATACTGAATTTGAATAAGAAATTCGCCAAATTATTGAGCAATAGCCAAATTGGCTTCATTTATGAAGACTTATTTTGGTCGCCAAATTTGGCGATGTTTCGCCAAATGTCGCCAATTTTGCCAATTTTGGCGCTAACGGATATGAATATATAGTTTTATGCGTGTGATTGGGAAAATTATTACAACAATGAAAGAAAATAATTTGCGAGTAATCGCGTTAATGTGCTGTTTTGTTTCAAAATGTCAGCCACCCTAGAATTTCAAACTGCTCTATCTCAGCCATTTTTTAAGATAGAGGTAAATCAAAAAATGCTCTGGAATCCTTGTATGAAGGCCTAAAACGTAATTAAAAAATAAATTTGAATTTTTTATTTTTTGTATATTTATTTTAGTTTTAAATTTTTAAATGGCCGCCATCTTGAAACAAAATGGCGGACCAAGCTGGCCGACGAACTCGGTCGAGACATTGGTGAGTTTAATACACACAATTAGTTTCATCAAAATCGATTTATAAATACGAGCGTTATCGTATGACATAGGTCATATATATATATATATATATATATATATATGGATATATAACCTCTTTAATAAAAAGGTATGCGTTGCTGATGACTGGGATTTTCGCTAATCGTTGCCACAAATTAATCTCGGAAAATGAAACATTTGAAGTAACTGAAAAAATTAATTGCTCGAAAAGTATTTGTCAGAAAATTGTTAGACAAACTACGTTAGAATCCTCTTTAATAAAACGGTATGCGTTGCTGACGACTGGGATTTTCGCTAATCGTTGCCACAGATTAATCTCGGAAAATGAAACATTTGAAGTTACTGAAAAAATTAATTGCTCGAAAAGTATTTGTCAGAAAATTGTTAGGCAAACTACGTTAGAAAGGTAAAAAATTGTATTTTTCTTGATGTAAATTTCAAATCCACTGATTATTCAAATTTTCAAATTTAAAATTACCAAATTTCACAATGGAGTACCATAGCGAAAACTTACGCGTAAAAAAATAATAATAACAGCAATGTGTCAGCACGAGACACAAATTATAGTAACTGTGTTATTCTGTTAAAATATAAAACTGAATTATGATTTCACGAGTGCATGATTTTTATTTAATTCTCGACAAATATTAGATGCACTATTTCTTTTTAGTTGTGAATAATATAGGTTAATTCACGTTATTAAAAAATGTAGCTATAAAACATATAAATCAATGGAAAACGGTAGGAAATAAATTGTAAACGTAATAATAAACCGTATTAAAAGAACATAATTTAGTGAAATAAGTATCCGTTTTTATGTTATTTTAGTATATTCCAGGTAAAGGTACAGATTACTTTAAAATACAAGGTTAAATTCACCGACATATTTCGTTTGATTCAAGGTTCTTTTGGAGAAACCGACCAGCGCAGCGGGCGTAGACTGCTAGTATATATATATAAATCAACATTTGAACGGAGGGTGGTTTTGGGGTCTGGGGGTCATGATCGGTGAAAACATATCGAAATTTTCCGGAACTGCTTTCCTCCGAACGGCTGCAATAGGTAGATTTATACTTTTTTGTATTGAAAGCTACCTAAAAGATAAATTCCGGGTTGTAAGATTGTAAATAATATGAAAAGTGAGATTAAAAAACAATGACATTTAGAGCTGACGTTCAGGCTCATGATCTGCAGATTTACTAGTAAAATGTACTTATCAAATAAAAAAATATATCTAGAGCTAGAAGTATTTCGATCTTTTCAGTGGAGTAGCTACGTTTTTTGGCGCCCGGGGTAAGAAGAAATTCTGCGCTCGCCCTTCTCTAAATAAAAAAATAATGATATTATTTTTTCTTAAGACAAAAAAATGTCCTTCCGTCTTGTACCATGAGGCAAATGTAGCTTCCCTCTTCCTTGTTTTTAAGAATTCAGTTAATTTTACTCAAACACAAGAAACTCAAATGCGCGCAGCCCAAATAGAGAAGATTCTTAGTTTTCGTCAGTACTGAATTTTAATAAGAATTTCACAAAAAATTATTTAGCTATCGCCGAGTTTACTTCATTTATGGCGATGGCGACCTATATTTATCGGCAAGATCTTTAGCCAAATACCGTCAAGCTTGGCAAGAATTTGATGTTAGCAGATATGACTATGTAGTTTTGAGCGTATGAGAGTAGCAACACAAATGATTACAACAATGAAAGTCCATTTGCGAGAAACCAAGTTTGCTAAAAATCATAAAATAAACCCGATTATGGAAAAAAAAAGTCTGCTGCCCTGTTTCATTTACAAGGTGCGTACACTCTTTGGAATTTCCAAGGAGTTCCATATATCCTACGTGAGAAAGTAGAAAATATTTTTCAGTTGACTCACTGTTTTATGTTCTTTCTTTCCCTTTTCTTTTGGACAGTAGAAAAAGTGTATTTCATAAAATTAAAAATAGGGTTCTCAGCAATATAAATAGTTTATTTTCTAAAAACAAAAATGTTTATGTAAAAAGCCATTTTTATTGTAGTTTAAAATGTGTCGTGACATTTTAACCAATTAACTTCTTGAAAATGTGGTTCTTACAGTTATAGAGCAGATTTGTAAGGAAAGTGTGAAAAAAAATGTTGCGAAAAATTAAAAATTGTAGAAAAAGTGTGTTTTTAAAATTTTCTTTGAAACATTTTTAAAACAAAATTAATTTTATCTCAAGAATTACGTTTTTGCTTTCTTGCAAATCATAAAACTTTCATAAAACCATTTATTTAATATCAGCGGTGCTCCTTGTTTGCAAATTTTAAATACCGTAAACTCTGATTAGCCCAAAGAGATGTTATTTTCTGCCCAGTAGCGTAGCTAAGGGGGAAGGGGGGCAGCCGGCCCGGGCGCCGCTGTCAAGGGCTGCCAAATTGACAGAAATTTTTAACCGAAAATATCTCACATATTTCGACTATAAATAAAAATTGCTTTTATGTGTGTGAATGTGGTCTTTAGTAAAATATTTTATTACATCCATCCAAATAATGAAAGCAAAAGCTTCTGTGAATGTTTCTAAGGAAAGCTCAACAAAATTTGTACCTGACTTGATTACGTACCTGAAAGGAGGCACAAAATTATTAATTATTGAGGGCCACAGAGTCTTTCTCTGAACTCTGTGGTTGAGGGCGTCCAATTGAGAGACGCTTTAAACAGAAATTAGCTCACATATTTTGACAATAAAAAAGAATTGTAGACCTTTTTTCTGTGTGTGTGAATGCTTTCAATAAATTCGGCGAAGGTGCGGGTTAATTTGGCATGGTCCCCCGATAATTGAAAATTCACTGATATGATTTACGCTTGGTAGAAAACGCAAACTGGTGATATTTTTTAAATTATAATGCTTACTCTGCTTCTGTTTAAAGACAGTTTAAATAACAGAAAAAGCATTACATAACCATCTATTGGAATTTGTAAGCTGTTTTCAAAACGTATAGTCATAATTTATTTATTATTGATTTAATGATATATATATTTTTTGAATTGTTACACTCTTTATTTTCTATTTATATTTTCTACGTTTTGCTGTTTAAAATATTTCGTTATTGCACTTTCACAACCAGCTGGGATATTTTGACAAGCTTGTTTGGCGTATAATTAAATCCATTGTTTTTGTGATTCGTAACAATTGTAAACCATAACGATTATTTGGCGATTTATCGCCTGCGGCTTGCTAACTGAAAAATGTCTTAAAATAACTTTATTAATTTATAATTAAGCTTTTAAAATATTAAAATGCTGTATTGTCATCGGAAATACACCTGCGTACATAATTTTTTATGATTCTAGCCTATCAGGAAGTAAGTGCAAAATCAATTAGAAAATTCCATCATTACATTACAAGAAACGAGTTTAAGCTAAATAAAAAACAAGAACGAAAAATCATGCGTCAAGCATAGATTATGTAGCACTTTCCAACGCTTCCAAAATAATTTTACAAATCATACCGTTTAATAAGCTAAAAGATAACATCTAAGTAAACAATTTGGAAAACGCATAACATATTTAAAATTATAATTTCAGGAATTTCCAACATATACAATATTCGGAAAAATATCCGAATACTTTTATTCAGCCCTGTATAGGATCTATAGGTTTGTATGTATACTACATAGAATGCTAAATTTTAGTTCAGTTAGGAAACGCGTAACACAGTTTAAAATTCTCCATCTGGAGTTTGTCAATAAACGGAAATGTGTTCGCGAACTTTTGTGCTTCCCTGTATATGATCTACAGAATTTATACACACCACGTGATAAACAAAAAGTGAGTTAAATTTAAAATCGCGTTCAGTAACTTAAAATGCACTTCCAGGAATTATTGTTAACAGGCAGTAGAGAATTCTTTTGCGTGTCCCTGTAAATGAACAATGACTGCTATGTACACAATATTCTGTAGTAAGCCTCTTGTAATGCACACATTAGTGATATATATAAATTTCAGTGCGTTTAAAATAGTGAAACATTACTTAAATAAACCGCAGACGATTTTTCTCCATAGACGTAATGTAACGGAATTCTTTTGACTGTCCCTGTAAAGTAACTATAAGTGCTATGCACACCCTATTCCATATTAAGCTTCTTCTAATGCACCTTAGTGATATATATAAATTTCAATGCGTTTAAATTAGTGAAACATTATTTAAATAAACCGCGAATGATTTTTCCCCATAGAACGCAATATAACGGAATTCTTTTGAGTGTCCCTGTAAAATAACTATAAGTGCTACACACTTCCGTTAAAATAGGGAACATGCTATAGATGGCGACAATAACATATAAAAATTGCAGAGCAATCCGAGCATATTTACGGGAGTTAGAGCACGGACAGACGGCAGACGGCCAGACGGCAGACGGCCAGACGGCCATACGGCCAGACAAACCGAAGTCATAAGCACTTTTCAACTAGGTTGGAAAGTGCTAAAAAGTATAAAAAATAAAAATGAATTCTTGTATTATGAATGAAATTCTTTATTTATTAAGTAAAGACAGAAGTATAATAGATGAATTCCAAAGTTAAATATGACACTAATCATATAGATACATTTATAACTAAAATGTTTTATTAGATCTTCAGATATATTTTTTAAAAGAGAGCAAAATTTTATAAAATAAATATAAATAAAAATTCATTAAAGCCATCAGAAAAACGGGAAGACCATATAACAAACTTTTGGAGGTTTACTATACTGGAAATCAAATTCCTCGCTCGTTGTATCCGGGATTTATTGTAAGTACGATATGCTATGCAGAGATCTTTGAAAGTGATAGAAGGGAATAGAATTTTTTTAATAGAAATGGAAAGGCACATTTGACGTTTAAAAACGACGAATGATGATGCCAAACCGTTTCAAGCTTGTTGTTATAGTTACCAGACTATCGAAAGCCCGCACAATAGTTTCCAGGTCTAGGTAGGTGCTAATTTGGCGCAAAGCAAATTCACCTTATTAGGGATCTCATAATTCACATCTGCTTGATCTGTATCAAAGTTGGATATACAGTAAAATGAAGACAGTCGCGTGTTAGAAGATGGCGCAAAGTAGCGCCACCGGATGTGCGGTGGTGGCGATTAGAACTAAAGTGTTCAGTAGTGGGCGGAGCGGTGGGAGCTCTGTGATCAAGTTTTGGTTCCACTTTCATGGCCGGAAATTAACCTTTGAAAATTTCGTTTATTTCGCGGTAGTATGAAAGTAAAGACAATCAGAATTTCTGTCATTAAACAAACTCACAGAGTGATGAAATATGTTAATATTTAATGAAACTAATCAGATTGTGGTATTTATTTTAATTTGTTATTTTCTGTTTACTTCTTATAGTTTATAATGGCGTGAAGAATACGATTATTTTCTGAAACAGTGGATATATTTTTTAAAATGTAGAATTTAATGTGTTCAACAATTTTATTTAATGGAATATTTATTATATGAGATAAAAATTTACAACAAATAGTTTTTACAATAACATTCGTAATTTTAAATTATAAGAAGTGAACAGAAAATAGGATTAAACATTAAAAGAAATACATAATCTAATTACTTTTCATTAAAAATTTAAATATTTCATCACTCAACGAGTTTGTTCAGTGACAGGATTGAAAATTTCTGATCGGCGTTACTGTTATACTGCCGCGAAATAAACGAAAATTTTGTTAAATTAATTAGTTAAAAGTGTATTCGTCATCCTGTTTGATTATGTACCCATGAAATGATTTTTGGTGATTTTGGTATTCTTTTTTTTTTTTAAATGTCTCTTAAAATGCTGGCAAGTCTGCTAAAATATGCTCATTTGTTTAAGTTTTATTAAACCCCATAAAATCTGAAGCAAGTTAAATATTTCTGGATAATTTTATCTCGTAGAAAATTAATCTCTTTTTACAAACTATATAAACAAAATCAAAAAAATACATTTCTATAGCATCAATAAAAAAAATATATATATATATATGATCTACATGATACATATTTTCTTATATTTAGTTTTTTTTTTTTTCAAATTCTTTAAATATATTTTCATTTATACAGAAGGACAATTGTTTTGAGAATCATTTGCATCTTACATTATATCTAACTTGATGCTCCATAATTTCATTTTTATTTAAATCTAGTAACTTTACATTTTTCTCTTATTACTTACCCATCATACGTAGTATAGGGTAAATCTTGTAATCGTTTTGAAAATCGAAAAATTTTTTTTGACGGATTTACACGTTTCAGACACTGGAGATTCCAAAAAACATATTTTTAGAAAAAAAATTTTGCCGTCCGTCTGTGTGTCTGTCTGTAAACGTTCTATCTCCCGAAAAAATTGAGATAGACACTTGCAATTTTGTATGTACTTAGTATGTAATAATGGGAAGAAGCCTATTTCATTTCAATAACCTCCATTAACCGGATCTATTTTTTTCGGACTCTCGAAATATTCGTTCTGATGAAAGGTATGTAAAAATTTTCGAAATTGTTTATTTTAAGAAATGAATATAAAAGACAATAAAAAAACATAAATTTTGCATAAAGCATGAAGTCGATCGGATAATTAGTTGCTGAGATATTTGTAATCCTATTTTCCACACTCTTCGATTTTTCATGACCCTGTATTTCATCCACATTTCACTTCAAAGATATATTTTAATTGGAAATTTGACGCTTAATCAGATGCAATAAACCGCTAGTTAATAGGATTATTATTTTTGGAGTTATAAGGAAAAACCTCTTTCAAGCAATTCAGTAATCGAGCCTATAAAGTTATGACGTCATCAAGCCACGATTTTATTTGAATTGCTATGCATTTTATAAGTAGTTTACACATTTTTGTTTTAATATTTTACATTATGCATATCCATGATGGGTAAGTATTACGGTGGCCCCCAACGACTAGTTTTTTTTTTCAAATCTTCCATTTTAAAATATAATTATACGTTTTCAAAATCTCTCAGATATATTATTATGCACATTTAAAATGTCAAATATTTAAATAGGTTGATTTAACCAAAATTAATTTAATTTAAACTTCATACAAATAAAATGTATTAAAAAGGTTTAATAATAATAATAATTTAGATAATAATAGAAATAATAATAATAATAATTTAAAATTCAAGCAACTTGTACAACAAAAATTTAATAAATTAAATATTGCACATACAAAATTACCTGCTGTTGAATAGTAATGTTAAATGACAAAATATACAGCATAAAAATATTAGGATACGTAAAAAAAAAAAATAATAATAAGAATGATTAAAATAATTTTGAAAATAAATGAATTAATATCTTTGATTAAGTTAAATTTCAAATATTATATAAAACAAATTATTATTATTAAACAATCGAATTTTTTGACGATTTTTTAAGTATATGAACTGTAACATGAGTATTTTACAATTGCGGAGCATCGAATGGATAAGAATGTAAACAAATAATCACCAAATGTCATTCTGTAAATATTAGAATAAAAATACGTTTAAAGAATTCGCATAAATTAAAAAGAACTAAAAATATAAAAATATGCCACACATCATAAAAGCTGAAATAATAAAAATATTAATGAAAGCTGCAGAGACATATATTTTTAATTTCAACCAACTGTCTTTTCTACAACGAGAATACCTACCCAAATTAATTTTTGCAAAGAGATTAAACATGTACTAAATAATGTATATACAAAAATAATGAACTTAATTGAGATTAAAATGGATATCACAAAACAAATTAATGAGCATTCTCTGAAAACAGTCTTTACCGAAATTTCACCACGTGCAGCTCAAATCACTGCGAGGCGAGGGAATCTCTTGCATTTTCTTGGAACTCTTTGAAAAGTGTTGTGATGGGAGGATGCGCGCGCAGTTTCAGTAGTCGAGGCAGTCGCGTTTAGAACTATAATTCCCGAACTTTCCGGGGCTGACGCAAAGGGCTACCGTGGTTGAAAGTCACGTGATAGTCGCGGTCTTACTCAAACCGTACTTTGACGCGCAGCTGCCGAACAGGTTGAGGCGGTTTCATGGGCTACCTAGTTGCTATCAACTTAACGCCCAGGCGAATGAAAGTAAACTGTATTATAAAGTGAGCCAGTGAGAAGAGTATAAAGATTACAGACTGTAATTAAGATAATTTAATAAAATAGAAGAATTTTAAGGATAAAGTCAAAAATTTTGAAAAGAAGGAATAGCTGCAGTAAAATTACTGCTGGTAAAGAGTTTAGAAATAGGGTTCGGACAAGTTCGTAAAAACAAAGCAAAATGCCAGCTAGGAAAAGGGGGCAAAGCAACAAATAAAAAGAGCCACTTTTCAGTGACCATACATAGTATAAAAATTTTACAATTTTGTTTAGCTTTTTTTTTTTTTTTTTTCCAAAAAAGATAGAGAAAAAATTTGAGATTTTAAGTAAAACAGCCCAGAGGGCGCCAATTAGTCGGTGAGGTTAAACTCGTTAGCGAATATTTCAAGCTCATTGATGATAACAGTCATCTTATCAATTGGGTTTTTGCATTTTTTGATTTTCTGAGCGACGCTAATGTCACATAATTCCTTGATTTGAAAAATCAGGTCAAAGTCGTTGCATGGGAGAACGTTGACAACGTAGAGGGGCATTGCAAGTCCCGTTTTTCTGCTTTTCATCATAGCGGCACGAGTGGCTTGGAAGCCGCGGTTTTTCAAGTCGTTGATGATAAGTTGGGGGGTCAGTATTGGGGGGGATGCCGCGAACACAAAGTTTTTTGGGTCGCATATCCTTAGGGGAAATAGTAGTATATTTTAAGTTTTTGGTAGAAAGGTATCGCTGAATTTCTCTAAATTGGTTATCAGTTTTAGGCTGGATTTTTAGGAGATCGTTGTTAAGACTCACTTTAGGAGCGTTGTCAGCGTCGAGATTTTTTAAGTCCTGAGTGATTTTATGCCACTCGTTGTCTAAAATTTCTATATATAGGATAAACGATTTCTTTAGGTGAATCAGTATCAACTGCTTCCATTTCGGAGTTTTGGCTGTCAGTTTGAATTTCTAAATTTTGAGAGCTATCGATATTCGCTTCCGATGGTAAAACAGTGTATTTATTTTTAAGCTGAATGGAATTGTCCGTATCGGATATTTTCCTTTTGCGGAAAATTTTTTTTGGAGAAGAGAAAGAGGGAAAATCTTTAGGAGTAATACTCATAAGCTTATTCAGTTTAGCCGACAACTCGTCACGGTTGTTAAATTTTAGAAATTTACAATAGCCTGTGGTCATAGGCAGAAAAATATCTGGCTCACTTAACATAGTCGTAGCAAATTGACAAATTTTAGTTACCTCTTCCTTTAAGCTACTGTCAGAATGGTAGTCAGGCGTTTGAAGAGTCCGTCTGATGTAGTTGTCTATATTTTTGAAACAATTCACGTAAGACTTCGTTAGCAGGCTCATCAATCGTTGGGAATTCGTTGAAAGTACCGAGGAAATCGGCTTGTTCGGTGCCGTTAACAATCCTGGGAATGTTGTCATCCATGTCAATATCAAATGAAATCGTGGCCATGTCGAAGAGTAGCAATCAAGATAGCTGTAATACCTCAGGCAGTTCGTCATAAAGTCCTGAAAAGGACACCTACACTGCTCAGGGTATTATGCCGTAGAAGGTCAGAGCTAACCGGGAGAACGTGTACGCAAGTACGAAGCGCTTCCCCCTACGTCTTCACTCTCTGAAGTCTACCTCCGTTCTGTGATGACGCGCAGCTGTACACAAAGTTATTCCATTACTTTGGTTTTAACTCGCGTGCGTGTTGTTATATATTCTTTAATTATAAAAACAAACGTAATTTTCATTGCGAATCTTTTATTTTACTTTAATTTTGTTAAGCTTTTCTTAAGTAGTAATGTTTAATCCATTTACGCTGGATAATCTATCGAATGTAAGTATTAATAATTTTTCCGCTTTAATGTAATATGCATAGCATTTAATTGTGCAATGTTATATACTTTAAATCGTTGGAAAACAGAATGCCGGCAACTTTACTTTATGTGAAATAAAATAGCTCAGTAAAATCGTAAGATTATTATTGAATATAACGTACCTTTATTGCAGTGTCGATTATATATATTTTTCTAAGGGAGAGGAGGGGGGGGTTGCAGCTTCGGGTTTAGAACATTACAGAGTTTCGGGGGTGATTTTTCGTTTCTAGACCATTAATAAATGTAAAATCCGAAATCATCTGTAGGAAATATCACCCCTTGAATTCAACATCACATTACTAATCTTGGTGATGTATTTTTTTTCTTAACCTTTGCATTCATATGATGTTTGTTTTGAATTGTTTAAATATAAGTAAACATAATTTATTTTAAATGAATATGTCTTTACTTGCACTATTTATTCTAAAAGTTTTTCACTTATTAATATAAACAGGATAGAAATATGTCGAAGTTTTTAATAAGTTCAGATTATTTTTAAATATTTAATATTCAGAATACTACACTTGTAATATTATTACGATTAACATTAAGAATATACTATATATATGATACTTTGCATTTTGGTTCCTTTAAACAATTCATGATTTTTTTATGTATACATGAATTAAATGTTATTTTAATTTATTTATTAGCAAACTGAATACACTCCACTAATAAATGTGTTAAATATTTAAAAAAAATTGTTTATAATAAAATAATAAATCAATAAATTCAGATTTTGATTGAGCACAAAGAACAAATTGCCAGATATTGTTTCAAACTTTTACATTGGTACCATTTATTTTCAATTATGTTGTGTATGAATTTCTAACAATCGAACTTTGTTTTACAAGGAAATCCAACATGCTTAATTGTAATGCAAACTTAAGACTTGCATACTTTCCCAAATAGATGATGTTAAAACAGTTTCAGCAATAGCGATTTGGGAAAGTAAACAAGTCCTAAATTTTCGTCACAATTAAGTGTATTGGATTTTTTTTCTAAATCAAAATTCGATAGTGAGAAATCATATACTTTTTTTATTATGTACCATTACTCAGGAATGACATATATACATGATGTCCCAAAAGATTGAAACACATTTTAATTTTTTTACATGATGGGGGTAATGTGGCAATGTAAATTGCCAAAGTGTTCAAAATTAAGTAAGAAATAAAATTATGTCAATGAAACACTTTTTTTTAAAAATAATTTTGAAAAAGTTACACTTTATTTTTTTATTTATTTATTTATTTGTTTAATCAATTCTCCTTAGACAAATTTGGTCAGTTAGACATTTTTTGTGTTTTTGATGTAACAGATGATTGGAAAAAAATTGCATACACGCATACCTTTAAAAGTATTTCTGGATTATTAATATTATTAATATATGTCTACGTTAACTGTATTTACTGATCACTGTAACTTCATGTTAAATTCAAATAAATGCACTATACTTCATCTTCATAATAGTTTGTGTTAGGATCTATTTAAATCAATATATTAGAACGATTATGAAGAAAGCCTTGTGATGACTATACAACATACTAGTGTTTTAATTTAATATACTTAAAATTATGCCTGTGTTTTGAACTTTTAATACGATTTAACAATCATAGATCCGTTGCTTGGGAAAATGTTCGTTAAAAAAAAAAAAATAATTTTTAGATAGTTTGTGTCTTAAAATTGTTTTCTTTCTGTTATTAACTTCTATGCTCAGAGATCAATAATGAGCACATTTAATAAAAAAAAAAGTTATCTTTGTACTAAAACTTTGAAAAGTTTATATATTATATAAAGTATCCAATGATGGCCATGCATAATTTTGGTTCAGAAATATTGATATTTGATTATAAAGGTCCGGTTTGAAAAAAAAAACATTTTTCTTTTTCCTCTCAATAACTTAAAAATGTTCTACAGCTTTGAGATATGAATATGTTAAATAAATCATTCTTAAGTAATATGTGTTAAATTTCTGTGTATTTACAGTGATTTGTAGGGTACAAGGAGCTCATGTGTAAAATATACTTATTTTTCTTCTAAAGCTTTGAAAATTTTATATATATATAATATATTATATAAATATATGTCCTATGGCTGCATATAATTTTAGTGGAGAAAATATTGTCATTTAGAGTATAAAAGAACTGTTTGAACAAAAAAAAAAAAAAAAAAATTTTCTTTCTAATTTTTTTTTTCTTAAATTATGATTCATCTTTGAAATTTTTAAATGTTAATTAAATTATTTTTACGTAGTTTGTGTTACATTTAGGTGTATTCACAATGATTTTTAGGATATAAAAGGATTCATTTTCATTATTTTTTCCCCTTTTAACAACTTTATATCTGGTTACAAATTATTTTATTTAATATAATTAAATTATCTTAATGTTTTTGCAAGATTTGATAATCATTATTCCGCTGCTTGGGGGCAAGTAACGAATTTTATCAAATTAAAGAATGACTCGGATATAAGAGTAATCTAAAATTGAGGCAATAATGTATTATGTCAATTGGTTTGCTTAGCTCAGCTGAGACCGGGAGCGTCACGTGACTACTCTAAATTGGAAAAGCACGGTAGCCCGTCTTTCTCGTTAGCCCGGCGAACTTTCAATGTGACGTAGTTTTTCCGTACAGGTGGACTTTCTGGACATATATGAACAGTTGCCGAACAGTTGATGTCGGTTAAGGAGCTTCCGAGTTGCGATCAACTTTACGCCCAGTCTATATGAGAAACACTTTTTTATAATTTAAAGAATATTCCGTACTATATTTCCGGGTCCCGTTTTAAAATATTTTGCAAGCAATATCATAATTATATTTATTGCATTTAATATTTTAAAAAAGGTAAAAAGCCATGAGCGTGGGATTAATATTAGCCACATAATAATTCCTATTCAACTTTTTAAATCACTGAACGTATAATTTTTATTATTTATCGAAATAATCATATCTAATGATTTTTCAGATGACAGATGGATCCGGTAATTGTCGGTGACTAGGTGAAGTCTGCCGTCTTAAACATTCTGTATTCATTTAGTTAATATTTTTTTCTTGTTTTCTAATGAAAGTTTAAAATTGTTTTATTGAAAATTAAAAGCATATCACAAATTAACTAATGGGCCTCATTTCTTTTTCTTAATGCGGTGATCTGGCTGGGAAAATTGAAAATAAATTTCAAATACCGAGTGTCTTCTACAATATTTCGTATATATTGTCATTTTTGACTGATTTAAAGTGGGGGGATTACTACATAGCGTATATTTTGCTGTATCACGTGTACCCAGATTTTTAATATCTCATTTTGATTTATTTATTTATTTCAATTGGATAAACTAATAGGAGTAAAATTTCAAAGTGATTTTATTTGATTACACTGTCGAAAATTGGCAGCCTAAAACACATGACATATCAGGACAAAGCAGAAACAGATATGCTGGTGGGTGTAGAAGAAAAATATCACTAATTTTTGGCGATGCACATTTCTATTATAGCAACCAATTACGAACTGACAAATCTATTCTGGCTATCTCTACTAGTAGTTCATTTTGGCACGATTATTGGGAATCGAGACAAGCATAAATCATTAGACTTGCAGTCTAATGATTAATGAATTAATTTTTCATTTGTTCGATAGGAAATTAAAAGAAAATCATTTGCGAATGTAGTCTCTGAATCACTACTTTGAAAATTAATGGTAATATACCCTAAGCTCCACCCTTCCAGTGACCAGGACATTTTTGTTGTGTAATATGGGACGAGTTACAACCTATCCAATACTGAATCAGTTTTGTCTAACAATTTTTATGCTAAAGAAAAAGCTTCGGTGAATGTTTCTAAGGAAAGCTCAACAAAACTTGTACCTGACTTGGTTACATACCAGAAAGGAGGCACAAAATGATTAAATGTCGAGGGCCACAGAGTCTTTCTCTGAACTCTGTGGTTGACGGCGTCTCTGTGGTTGAGGGCGTCCAATTGAGAGATGCTTTACACAGAATTTACTCACATATTTTAACAATAAATAAGAATTGTAGTCCTTTTTTTCTGTGTGTGTGAATGTTTTCAATAAATTCGGCGAAGGGGGCGGGGGGGGGGGATTCCCTCACTGTCTGGCGTGCAGTTTATAAACCAAACGGCCCTGCTGTCGTCACATTTCTGATATCAGAGGAGCATTTCTTTATTTCTCTATCGGTTTTCACTTTGAATTTTTTGTTCTTAGAATTCCATATGAGTATTTTCGTGTAATTGGAACTTTTGTGAATCAGAGAAAAATGGATTTAGCTGGAGGAACTGCAAGTAAACATGGTACTCCTTTTTTTATGGAGAAGTATATTTTTTCGTCGAACTAGCATTGAGAAAAATCAAATAATAAAATTTGGACGACATACGGCCAAATTTTCCCTTCTTAAATCGTATAAAAATAAAAGTAGGACTTTTTAGTCTTCCTAGTACGACCAATCCAAATGGTTGCATGGAAATAGAGAAAAATCAAACTTATTCTGTTACCTTGTTTCTTGTAAATGTGTGACCTTTACAAGGATTTCACAATTTAAAAAAATATTTTGCGAGCGTTATGAAGACTTTCAACTCCAAGAATCATTTAAATGCTCATAGCATTGAACAAACATTCAAAGTATCTGCACTATTACATGGAAAATTGCTGAAAATTAAGTACAATGAAGAAGTAAAAAAGAACAAGAAAATATCTTTTAAGTATTTTTATTAAAAAAAAAGACTTTTATATATTGTATTTAAAAAATAGTGTAATCAGTGCATTTTTTTCAGATTTTTTTTTAAGATTGAAAAAAAAAACTCGAATTGAGCAATTTTTTTTAAAGATTACAACTCCGAACAATTTAACGGGAAATGGATGCAGTAAAAAGACTTTTTCACATATTTCTAATAATCGAATCTTTAGATATTTATATTCATCGAATCATTCACCAGAATATATTAGGGATGTATAACCACATTTCTAAACGAAAAATTGGAAAATTTATACTTTTGACAGTTTTTGCAAAGAAGAGTACCTAACTCCCTTAAAAAAGGAAGTCTACATTTTATATTTGAAAAGTCAATTTTTTTCTTCTGTTCTTTGAGTAACAAACAGTGTTGTTTTCAGGAGCAATCAGTCTTCTAATCTAAGGCAAATTAATTAATAATTATAAAAGTTAGTCAAATGTATTTATAATGACACATTTATAAGAATTCCATGTTTATCTTTAAAATCACACGTTATTGCATGACTGCAATTCATGTAGTCCTACTTAAAAAAAAAAAAAAAAAAAAAAAAAAAAAAAAAAAAAAACTAAAATGTTTAATTTCGGAAGGTCTTTTGACAATTGAAAATTCACTGATATGATTTACACTTGGTAGAAAACGCAAACTGGTGATATTTTTTAAATTATAATATAATGCTTACTCTGTTTCTGTTTAAAGACAGATTAAATAACAGAAAAAGCATTACATAACCGTTTCTTCGGAATTTGTAAGCTGTTTTCAAAACGTATAGTCATAATTTATTTATTATTGATTTAATGATATATATATTTTTTGAATTGTTACACTCTTTATTTTCTATTTATATTTTCTACGTTTTGCTGTTTAAAATATTTCGTTATTGCACTTTCACAACCAGCTGGGATATTTTGACAAGCTTGTTTGGCGTATAATTAAATCCATTGTTTTTGTGATTCGTAACAATTGTAAACCATAACGATTATTTGGCGATTTATCGCCTGCGGCTTGCTAATTGAAAAATGTCTTAAAATTACTTTATTAATTTATAATTAAGATTTTAAAATATTAAAATCCTGTACTGTCATCGGAAATACACCTGCGTACATAATTTTTTATAATGCTAGCCTATCAGGAAGTAAGTGCGAAATCAATTAGAAAATTCCATCATTACATTACAAGAAACGAGTTTAAGCTAAATAAAAAAAAGTATAATAAATAAAAATGAATTCATGTATTATGAATGAAATTCTTTATTTATTAAGTAAATGCAGAAGTATAATATATGAGTTCCAAAGTTAAATATGACACTAATCATATAGATAGATTTATAACTAAAATGTTTTATTAGATCTTCAGATATATTTTTTAAAAGAGAGCAAAATTTTATAAAATAAATATAAATAAAAATTCATTAAAGCAATCAGAAAAACGGGAAGACCATATACCAAACTTTTGAGGTTTACTATACTGGAAATCAAATTCCTCGCTAGTTGTATCCGGGATTTATTATAATTACGATATGTTATGCAGAGATCTTTGAAAGTGAGAGAAGGGAATAGAATTTTTTTTCAATAGAAATGAAAAGGCACTTTTGACGTTTAAAAAGTACGAATGATGAAGCCAAACCGTTTCAAGCTTGTTGCTATAGCTACCAGACCATCGAAAGCCCGCACAATAGTTTCCAGGTCTAGGTAGGTGCTAATTTGGCGCAAAGCAAATTCACCTTATTAGGGATCTCATAATTCACATCTGCTTGATCTGTATCAAAGTTGGATATACAGTAAAATGAAGACAGTCGCGTGTTAGAAGATGGTAGGGATCCTACATTAGAGAGAGATTGGACATTGACGGAAAGTCCGCCATATTAGTTACAAAGCAGGTGGAACGCCGTAGAACGCAATGCATTTTCATCCGCGTCCAACACTTTTTATTCTATTAAAATCACCAGAAATTCATTTCATATGCCTTCACAGAGTCATTCAGAACATAAACATAAGCACAATTCCGTTTTAATGAATAAGAACTCTCAGAAAATGCTTTTTCTTTTATTCGGCTGAATTGCAGGGTTAACATTTCGGGACTTTACATTATGCTTAAAATATTCGAATTTTATTATAAACAAATATTCAAGTTTTTGGGGTTTTTTTTTTCACTTAAAATAAACATTTTAATTTATGCATAACACAAGAAATGTCACATAATGTAATTTTTTGTAGCGTGGGTATTTATTTTTTACTTTTCTCTGTTTAAATGGTCATGACTCATGATATAGATTAGTTAGGTTACTTTTTTAAGTAAATGAATAAAATTTCTTAGAGGGAACTCTTTTAATTTTATAAGGTTAAAAATATATCATTTAATAGCAATAAGAAATTAAAAAAAAAAAAAAATACTGAAATATTCAGAAACGTATAATTTTTTTAAACTTATTCCTAATATACCTTCTTTATTAATAAATTTAGATAGTTTTAAAGAAACTAATTGGTTGTATGAAATTAAAAAGCTTCAATTTTCTAGAACAATACACTTTATAATACTAAGTATATCTAAATATGCAAAAAAAAAAAAAAAAAACACATTCCGAGAAACTGAATAAAAAAATTTACACACATATGCTTAGTAATGTTTATTTATATAGAGGTTTATATATTGTGAATTTATATATTTTTGCAATTGTCAGAGTCAGCGCTTTTATACATAGATATTTTTTTTTATGCGGAAAATTTAAATGCTTACGTCTTGTGCTCTCAAATTCCGCGGATATGTAAAAAAGAAATTATTAAAAAATGAACAGTTTAACAATTTATTCAATTATTCCTTATAATTTATAAACAATTTCATATTTTAAAAAGAGTGCACTATATACAATTTTATTCTGTATTACGTTCTTAAAATAAATGTTTCAAAATGTAAACAGAAATTCATCGCCAATAACGTTTGTCAATTACCTCCAACTGTGTCAAACTTCGAAACTCCAAATTATTTACACGTTTTGCTCACTCACTACAAAAAGATTTAAATCAAAATTAGTTTTAAAATGTAAAACAAGAGACGCAGAAACGAAATTGCTTTGTTTGTGTTACTCATTTCGATAGTTATTATTTAATGAAACTGTTTAAAGTTGACCGCATACTCAACAATTGAACTCTGACAATTTAAAATATGTTACAAAATAAATAAACATTACTAAATATTAAAAAGTAACTATAAACAACAAAAGAAAATTATCTATTAATAGTGTACTAAGTCTTGATACAATATTTAAAATGTTGAATCTTTAAAATCCAAATTTTCTTTAGAAAGCAATACCAGCGTATAAATACGACGTAACTAAAATGGCGGATTTGTCAAATCTGCCGGCGACGCAATGTCCAATCTCTCTCTAATGTAGGATCCCTAGAAGATGGCGCAAAGTAGCGCCACCGGATGTGCGGTGGTGGCTATTAGAACTAAAGTGTTCGGTAGTGGGCGGAGCGGTGGAATATCTGTGATCAGGTTTTGGTTCCACTTTCGTGGACGGAAATGAACCTTTGAAATTTTCGTTTATTTCGCGGCAGTATGAAAGTAAAGGCAATCAGAAATTTTCAATTCTGTCATTAAACAAACTCATAGAGTGATGAAATATGTTAATTTTTAATGAAACTAATCAGATTATGTATTTATTTTAATTTGTTATTTTCTGTTTATTTCGTATAATTTATAATGGCGTGAAGAATACGATTATTTTCTGAAACAGTGGATATATTTTTAAAAATATAGAATTTAATGTGTTCCATAAATTTATTTAATTGGATATTTATTATATGAGGTAAATATTTACAACAAATAGTTTTTACAAAAACATTCGTCATTTTAAATTATAAGAAGTGAACTGAAAATAGGATTAAACATTAAAAGAAATACATAATTTAATTACTTTTCATTAAAAATTTAAATATTTCATCACTCAGCGAGTTTACTCAATGACAGGATTGAAAATTTCTGATCGGCGTTACTGTTATACTGCCGCGAAATAAACGAAAATTTTGTTAAATTAATTAGTTAAAAGTGTATTCTTCATCCTGTTTGTTTATGTACCCATCAAATAATTTTTGGTGATTTTTTTTTTCATGTCTCTTAAAATGCTGGCAAGTCTGTTAAAACATGCTCATTTGTTTAAGTTTTATTAAACCCCATAAAATCTGAAGCAAGTTAAATATTTCTGGGTAATTTTATCTCGTAAAAAAATAATCTCTTTTTAAGAAATATATAAACAAAATTTAGAGTTTATATAAATCCTGGACAAAATCAGAAAAATATATTTCTATAGCATTAATAATAATAAAAAAAATTATATGATCTACATGAAACATATTTTCTTATTTTTAGTTTTTTTTAATTCTTTAAATATATTTTCATTTATACAGAAAGACAATAGTTTTGAGAATCATTTGCATCTTACATTATGTCTAACTTGATGCTCCATAATTTCATTTTTATTTAAATCTAGTAACTTTACTTTTTATTTTTTTTTTTTTTCCAAATCTTTCATTTTAAAATATAATTATACATTCTCAAAATCTCTCATAAATATTATTATTCACATTTAAAATGTCAAATATTTAACTAGATTGATTGATTTAATCAAAATTAATTTAATTTAAATTTCATAGAAATAAAATGTATTAAAAACGTTTAATAATAATAATAATTTAGATAATAATAGAAATAATAATAATAATAATTTAGATAATAATAGAAATAATAATAATAATTTAAAATTCAAGCAACTTGTACAACAAAAATTTAATAAATGAATTATTGCACATACAAAATTATCTGCTGTTGAATAGTAATGTTAAATGAAAAAATATACAGCATAAAAATATTAGGATACGTAAAAAAAAAAAAAAAATAATAATGGTTAAAATAATTTTGAAAATAAATGAATTAATATCTTTGATTAAGTTAAATTTCAAATATTATATAAAACAAATTATTATTATTAAACAATCGAATTTTTTGACGATTTTTTAAGTATATGAACTGTAACATGAGTGTTTTACAATTGCGGAGCATCGAATGGATAAGAATGTAAACAAATAATCACCAAATGTCATTCTGTAAATATTAGAATAAAAATACGTTTAAAGAATTCGCATCAATTAAAAATAACTAAAAATATAAAAATATGCCACATATCATAAATGCTGAAATAATAAAAATATTAATGAAAGCTGCAGAGACATATATTTCTAATTTCAACCAACTGTCTTTTCTACGACGAAAATACCTACCGAAATTAATTTTTGCAAAGAGATTAAACATGTACTAAATAATGTATATACAAAAATAATTAACTTAATTGAGATTAAAATGGATATCACAAAACAAATTAATGAGCATTCTCTGAAAACAGTCTTTACCGAAATTTCACCACGTGCAGCTCAAATCACTGCAAGGCAAGGGAATCTGTTACATTTTCTTGGAACTCTTTGAAAAGTGTTGTGATGGGATGATGCGCGCGCAGTTTCAGTGGTCGAGGCAGTCGCGTTTAGAACTATAATTCCCGAACTTTCAATGTGACGTAGTGTTTGCGTACAGATGAACTTTTCTGTGTATGTAGTTTTGATTTGTATATTATAGTGGCGCAACTGATCAATACAGTCGCCACCTATATAAAAACACCTTTTAGAAAAATTAATGACATATATGAGAAACACTTTTTTATAATTTTAAGAATATTCCGAATTATATTTCCGGGTCGAGTTTTAAAATATTTTGCAAGCAATATCATAATTACATTTATTGCATTTAATATTTAAAAAAAAGTGAAAAGCCATGAGCGTGAGATTAATATTAGCCACATAATAATTCCTATTCAACTTTTTAAATCACTGAACGTATAATTTTTATTATTTATCGAAATAATCATATCTAATGATTTTTCAGATGGCAGATGGATCCGGTAATTGTCGGTGACTAGGTGAAGTCTGTCGTCTTAAACATTCTGTATTCATTTAGTTAATATTTTTTTCTTGTTTTCTAATGAAAGTTTAAAATTGTTTTATTGAAAATTAAAAGCATATCACAAATTAACTACTGGGCCTCATTTCTTTTTTTTTTTTTTTTTTTTTTTTTTTTTTAATGCGGTGATCTGCCTGGGAAAATTGAAAATAAATTTCAAATACCAAGTGTCTTGAACTTGAACTTGTGATAGGTTCAATGGGCTTCCAAGTTGCGAAGCAACTGCACACCCTGGCTTTGAGTAGGTGTATATCAAATCCTGAGAGAGCCATAAGAAATGTTTAGCCGTAGTCTAATTGACTACTTAAAAATAGGATAATGTTAAGTATATCAATAAAATAATGAAAATTTACTAGTTAAAGTATAAAAGTAAAAATAGTTCATAGTTCAAAAAAACAAAAATAATGCCAGACGAGGTAAGACAGAGGTCACGGGTGCCGAAGGCAGTCGCGCATCATCCGCCGATTCCAGGTTCTTGGAGAGCCCATACGAGACACGACCAGGAGGGATCCAGTTTACCCGGGGACTCTCTAGGTGGTGCTCTTCGGACGGAGAGCGAAGCGGGGGCGTACGCCTACCTGCACTTCAAACTCTCTTTCCCAAGTGAGGAGATGACGTCAATTTTATTTTATTTAATAAAATAAACATATAATAATTTATTTTTTTTAATTAAAGAGAAAATAAGAATTATAGCTCGGAAGGACTATTCATCAAGAATAATGGAGTTCCTTGGTTTTTTCCGGTTGGATGGACTGCAAGCATCGTAGTCAGGTAGCTCATAGATGAGTTCATTTGGGATGTGATTAATGTCATTGTAGAATTTTTTCGCAAGGTGTTTAATGCGATGTTTGAGTGAAGTCGTTTTCAGATCCTTGAGGATTGTGGAGTTTTTGAGGTATCTAGACCCGTTCCTGATGTAACGGAGCTGCTTGTAATGGGTACTAGAGAGGCTGTTCATACAGGTTTTGCAAGTGAAGCCCCAGATTGGACATGCATATGTGATAACAGAGAGAATGCAAACATTATAAATTAAGAGTTTGTTGTGTATGGAGAGTGAGTGGTTGCGAAGAAGGGGGGGCGAGGGTTTTGGAAATCCCGGCGACTTTACCGCGGATATTAAGAATATGCTTTTTAAAGGTAATGCGTTTGTCAATGGTAACCCCCAGGTACTTGGCATCGTCAGACCAGGGAATGGTAGTATTATTGAGGGTTAATCTATTAGGAGTGGAAAATGTTCTAGAGAAGTAAACAGCAGTAGTTTTAGATTCGTTTATTTTAGATTCGTTGTGAAGGTAGTCATTGAGCTGTGATCTAATGACGCGTTCGATGACTTTACTTAGAGAGGAGAGAAGACTGATGGGACGGAAATTAGTTGGATCATTAAGATTGCAGGATGGTTTAGGAATAGGAGAAATGATAGAGTTTTCCAGGGTTTAGGAAAATAACAGTGTTTGAGGATAGAATTAGTGAGCTTCGTAATGTAGAGAATACAGTTGATAGGAAGTTGTTTCAGAGTATAGTTGGAAATTTTATCGTACCCAGGAGATTTTTTATTATTAAGTTTTTGAATGATATTGTTGATCATGATGGGTTGAATTTCGGGGAGGGGGGTAGGAGGGGTTGAGAGGAAGTCATTAACAGTATCATTGACATTGTTAAAGTGTGCTTGATTTGCGAGGAAGGGATTCGGAGAGAATTGCTTTTCATATGAGCCAGCAACGCATTCTGCCTTGTCCTCGTCAGTATACGCAGTTTGACTATTGACAGTAAGGGGAGGGATAGGGGTGTAATATTGTTGAGTTTCTTTTTGATTTGCCAAAGAGAGTTATCCTCGCAAGTAAGACTTTCGAGAAATTTAGACCAGTTTTTTTTGCTTATCTTTTTGAATAAGGGTTTTAATTTTATTGTTGAGCCTGTTAACAGCTGTTTTGAGGGTGGGATCTCTGGTATTTTGGTAGAGTCGACGGAGTGTGTTGCGTTGTTTACAGATATTATGTATGTAAGTGGGTAAGATGTAAGAGTTATTATTTTTGAATTTGGTGTAAGTGGCATCTTTTTGAGCTTTGTAAATGATGTTGTTGAGTTTATTAATTGCGTTGTCAATGTCAGTAGTGTTGTTGATTGTGGGGTAGGTAAGGTCGGTGTTGTTGAGGTAATTTTGGAATTTATTCCAGTCAATTGCTACTGAAGGAGGAGGAGAGATAGGGTTGATAAGATCAATTTTGAAGAAGACAGGAAGGTGGTCAGAGCTTAGGTCATTAATAACAGAAGTGGTGATAGGGAAGGTAAGATTTTTGGTGATGGCGAAGTCAATAATAGAGGGATGCTGGTTGCGAGCAACTGGAATGTGTGTCGGTGTAGTAGGTGCGTGGAGACTGAGATTGAAATGGCTAACCAAGTTGTGAAGAGATCTACCTCTGGTAGTGGTGGAATGACACTTCCACTGCCTGCTTTGTGCATTGAAATCACCAGCGATAAATGCGTGTTGGTGTTGTGTAATGATGTGTGTCAGGTCGTTTATGGGGTATCGTCGCCCGCGTCGTGCGTAAAAAGATGTGAAGTTGATTTTGGCATGGGGCAAGTTGACGACAATACTGGTGTAGTCAATGCCTGGAGTGGAATATTTTGAGTTGTGTGATGTGGGATATAATTTTTGATGTAGATGGCTGTGCCGCCCCAGTGAGAGTTGGCACGTGGTGTATGATGGAGTTTGTAACCTGGGATGGTGATACTGCAGGAAGGGTTAAGTGTTTCTTGGATTAAGAGTATATGGATTTGTGGATTAATGGAAATAAAGGAGCGGAGTTCATTAATCCTGGGTTGCAATGATTGGCAATTCCAGGAGAAAATAAGAAGAGAAGAGAAATTTTTGTTATTGTAATTATTCATAATTGGGAATGTTGAGCTCCGAAGAAAAGGCGTCTAATTCTTCTATTATGATATACATTTTGTCGAATGGGTTGTTGCAATTTTTTGATTTGATGGCGATGTTTTTTAAATGTTTTAGGAGTTTGGTAATTTGGAGAAGTTCCTTCATGTCTTTGAAGGTGTCAAACATATCTTTGAATGTGTTTGTATAATTATTTTGTATAACAGGTGGTGTTTTATTTTGTTTGGTGTAACTGGAAGTGTCCTCAACTGGGGCTTCCTGGATATCGTTATTAACGTCAGTAGTGGTCTCACTGTTGTTAATATCGTTTGGTTTATCATGAATGGTGTAATTGTAGGGTTTGAAAATGTCTGCGATGTCAGCAATTAGATTTGGTTTTTGGGGGTTTTTTTTGGTGTTGAGTGTTGGGGTATTTTTTTTCTTAATGTTGTTTGGATTTTTTGGGCAACCTCTGTATGTGGCCGGATGGGCACCGTTACAATTGGAACATTTTGGAATTATTTTACCTGTCTTGGGGCAGTTATCAGTGAGGTGCTCTTCTGAGCATTTAAGACATTTTGGTGTTAGGCTGCACGTCTCGGAGGCGTGTCCGAACCGTTGGCAGCGGTAACATTGTTTTGTGTTATTGTTGTTTCTGAAGTATTCAATACGAACACTTATATCACAAAGTTCCTCAATTTTATAGATTTTCTCAAAGTTAGTGCCAGGGAGTACGTTGACCATGTAAATTGGCATACCTCTGCCGGTTTTGCGACTCTTGAGCATGGCGGCTCGTGTGGCCTTAAATCCATGGTTACCAAGGTCTTCGATAATAAGTTAGGGATCAGTGTTGGGGGGGATTCCCCTAATACAGATTTTTTTTGGTCGGAGTTCTTTTGAATTAAGGGTGTTGAAATTCATATGTTTGTCAGTTAGGTATCTTTGGATTTCTCTAAATTGGCTCACAGATTTGGGTAGAACTTTTAGAAGTTCCCCGGAGAGGCTGACTTGAGGGGGATTAACAGAATCAAGGGCTTTTATCTCTTGGGCGACTTTGCGCCAATCCATATCTTTGAATTCAATAAAGAAGGGGTGCTTGTCGTTTTTTGAACATTCAACATCGGTGCTTGCAGCACCATCTTGAGTAGATCCTTGATCCATAAGATCATAGTTATCAAGATTAGCTTCGGAATTTAGATTTCCGAATTTATTTTTGAGGATGAATTGGATTTTCAGATTCAGATTTTTTTCTTTTTCCTACACGGGGAAGATTAGAATGTGAGCTAAAATTCTTTAGAGCTTGGAGTTTTTCCCATTGGTTATTCCCCAGAAATCTAATATAACCAGTTCTACAGGCTAAATCAATTAAATCTAATCTAGATGGCTCCCCCAAAATAGATATAGCAAAAAGGCAGAGGTCTTTTACCTGAGCCTTGTGGGTGTCGTTGTAGTCCTTTTGTTGTTGAAGAGACCGTATTTCTTCATCTAAACCGGATAGCAGTTCCCGAAAGACTTCATTTACTTGATCATTTGGAGTAGGGAAGTCGTTGAATTCTTGTTGAATTCAGTCCGCTGGAACCGCTTATAATTCCATTCATCAAATCGTCAAGCTGTTGTTTTTCTTTCATAGCCATAGCATAAAAAAGAGCAGTCACTGAAGATTACCAGAGATCAGGTGGGCGGGAGTAACACGCCCCTTTTCCAAGCACCGCCGGACGAACACACAGCACAGGAGACAAAAACTGGTCAGCAAGAGGGCGGGAATAACACGCCCCCTTTCCAAGCTCCGCCCGACGAAGAAACAGCACTGGACACACACTTGCACTGGATAGCTATACCGAGTGTCTTCTACAATATTTCGTATATATTGTCATTTTTGACTGACTTAAAGTGC
This sequence comes from Maratus michaelseni, assembly GCA_963931845.1. Taxonomy (NCBI): domain Eukaryota; kingdom Metazoa; phylum Arthropoda; class Arachnida; order Araneae; family Salticidae; genus Maratus; species Maratus michaelseni. The sequence goes on along the minus strand of OZ007598.1, from coordinate 107,829,783 downwards.
GGGGGGGATTACTCATTTTGATTTTTTTTTTTTTTTTTTTTTCAATTGGATAAAGCAATAGGAGTAAAATTTCAAAGTGATTTTATTCGATTACACTGTCGAAAATTGGCAGCCTAAAACACATGACATAACAGGACAAAGCAGAAACAGATATGCTGTTGGGTGTAGAAGAAAAATATCACTAAATTTCGGCGATGCACATTTCTATTATAGCAACCAATTACGAACTGACAAATCTATTCTGGCTATCTCTACTTGTAGTTCATCTTGGCACGATTATTGGGAATCGTGACAAGCATAAATCATTAGACTTGCAGTCTAATTATTAATGAATTAATGAATTAATTTTTCATTTGTTCGATAGGAAATTAAAAGAAAATCTTCATTTGCGAATGTAGTTTCTGAATCACTACTTTGAAAATTAATGGTAATATACCCTAAGCTCCACCCTTCCAGTGACCAGGACATTTTTGTTGTGTAATATGGGACGAGTTACAACCTATCCAATACTGAATCCGTTTTGTCTAACAATTTTTATGCTAAAGAAAAAGCTTCGGTGAATGTTTCTAAGGAAAGCTCAACAAAACTTGTACCTGACTTGGTTACATACCAGAAAGGAGGCACAAAATGATTAAATGTTGAGGGTCACAGAGTCTTTCTCTGAACTCTGTGGTTGACGGCGTCTCTGTGGTTGAGGGCGTCCAATTGAGAGATGCTTTACACAGAATTTACTCACATATTTTAACAATAAATAAGAATTGTAGTCCTTTTTTTCTGTGTGTGTGAATGTTTTCAATAAATTCGGCGAAGGGGGGGGGGGGGGGATTCCCTCACTGTCTGGCGTGCAGTTTATAAACCAAACGGCCCTGCTGGCGTCACATTTCTGATATCAGAGGAGCATTTCTTTATTTCTCTATCGGTTTTCACTTTGAATTTTTTGTTCTTAGAATTCCATATGAGTATTTTCGTGTAATTGGAACTTTTGTGAATCAGAGAAAAATGGATTTAGCTGGAGGAACTGCAAGTAAACATGTTACTCCTTTTTTATGGAGAAGTATATTTTTTCGTCGAACTAGCATTGAGAAAAATCAAATAATAAAATTTGGACGACATACGGTCAAATTTTCCCTTCTTAAATCGTATAAAAATAAAAGTAGGACTTTTTAGTCTTCCTAGTACGACCAATCCAAATGGTTGCATGGAAATAGAGAAAAATCAAACTTATTCTGTTACCTTGTTTCTTGTAAATGTGTGACCTTTACAAGGATTTGACAATTTAAAAAAATATTTTGCGAGCGTTATTAAGACTTTCAACTCCAAGAATAATTTAAATGCTCATAGCATTGAACAAACATTCAAAGTATCTGCACTATTACATGGAAAATTGCTGAAAATTAAGTACAATGAAGAAGTAAAAAAGAACAGGAAAATAACTTTTAAGTATTTTTATTAAAAAAAAAAAAAAAAAAAAAAGACTTTTATATATTGTATTTAAAAAATAGTGTAATCAGTGCATTTTTTTCAGATTTTTTTTTAAGATAGAAAAAAAAAACTCGAATTGAGCAATTTTTTTTTAAGATTACAACTCCGAACAATTTAACGGGAAATGGATGCAGTAAAAAGACTTTTTCACATATTTATAATAATCGAATCTTTAGATATTTATATTCATCGACTCATTCACCAGAATATATTAGGGATGTATAACCACATTTCTAAACGAAAAATTGGAAAATTTATACTTTTGACAGTTTTTGCAAAGAAGAGTACCTAACTCCCTTAAAAAAGGAAGTGTACATTTTATATTTGAAAAGTCAATTTTTTTCTTCTGTTCTTTGAGTAACAAACAGTGTTGTTTTCAGGAGCAATCAGTCTTCTAATCTAAGGCAAATTAATTAATAATTATAAAAGTTAGTCAAATGTATTTTTAATGACACATTTATAAGAATTCCATGTTTATCTTTAAAATCACACATTATTGCATGACTGCAATTCATGTAGTCCTAATTTTTTTTTAAAAAAAGAAAAAAAAAAAAGTTTAATTTTGGAAGGTCTTTTGACAATTGAAAATTCACTGATATGATTTACGCTTGGTAGAAAACGCAAACTGGTGATATTTTTTAAATTATAATATAATGCTTACTCTGTTTTTGTTTAAAGACAGATTAAATAACAGAAAAAGCATTACATAACCGTTTCTTCGGAATTTGTAAGCTGTTTTCAAAACGTATAGTCATAATTTATTTATTATTGATTTAATGATATATATATATTTTGAATTGTTACACTCTTTATTTTTTTTTTATATTTTCTAAGTTTTACTGTTTAAAATATTTCGTTATTGCACTTTCACAACCAGCTGGGATATTTTGACAAGCTTTTTTGGCGTATCGACTGCGGCTTGCTAACGGAAAAATGTCTTAAAATTACTTTATTAATTTATAATTAAGCTTTTAAAATATTAAAATGCTGTATTGTCATCAGAAATACATCTGCGTACATAATTTTTTTATAATTCTAGCCTATCAGGCAGTAAGTGCAAAATCAATTAAAAAATTCTATCACTACATTACAAGAAACGAATTTAAGGTAAATAATTATTTTGCCTATTTTGCTTTCTTTTAATCATGATGGTTAATCCTGGTTTGAAAAAACCACAGATTAAGACAGAGATCAAACTTCGTCTGAAAAGAGCGACTGCGGCGGATGACATAAGAACTAAATCATCGCTTTGGCGATTTTTATCTTCGTGATTTCCGTTTAAGTGTAACCCTATTCTGCTTGGCGTCTTTCTGTTGTCATCTGCGCATGTGCAAATTTTCGGCGTTCGCTAATTGATTTTCGAATCTTGTTTATTACTTACTATTAAAATTATTCTTTGAAGATCAAATTGTTGATTATAATTATTATAATTCTTCAAAATGCTACGAAGAGAGGAGTGTATTGTTTGCAAGAACAAGACGTCAAAGTTATTTTTTATTCCTAAAAATCGGTAAGTTGTGGTTTATTTCTATGTGTTATTTTTGTTTTTATTTTTCAAGTTCCATTATGTATGAAATATTTTATATATATTCAGTGTTGGCAGATTTTTAACAAATTTTGACTTTATATTATCGTTAAAATAACTGCCATACCATAAATCTCATTCATGTTAAAAAAATTTCTCTATATAAAATTTTATTCATATACATTTTCTATCGCAATGTAAACATGGTACTAAGTTTTTTCCTATACTAGTAAATCTGCAGATCATTTTTTTTAAATATCATTTTAACTTCGTACAATCCGCAATTATTATTTTTTCAATTGCATGCATGTTTATAAGCATATAAAATTGTTCGAATGTTCCAGAAATTAGAATCCTTAAATTAAAGTGGTAAGTAAAAATAAATGATTTTAAAAATTGTAAAAAATATGAAAGTAAGATGTTTACATTTCCCGAACAGATGCAAAAACATTTTCAAATATTTTAAGCAATTAATTTCTAAATTCTATTAAATTTATAAGCAAAATTTTAAAACTATTGGAAATCCATATCGAAAATTTAACATTCATAATTTTACGGCGAAATCCATTATGCAAATATTCCATTTTCATTTCAGCTAAAAATGAAATTTGAAAAATCGTCTGCATCCCCATAAGAAAGTATTATGACCTAAAAAAAAATATTCTATATTTTCCGAACGAATGAACCAAATTTAACCAAAAACTATACAGCTAATTCCGGATACCTCGCCAACATACCTACTAAAAATCAACCTAATCGGATCATTTTTACGGCAAACAGACAGACGGAAACCAAAAACATTTCGCGTCTCCACAGTGAGCCTTAACATGACGTTTCGGCACAAATCTGTCAACACTCAGTATATATAAAATATTTCAAACATTATGGAACTTGAAAAAACAAGAACAAAAATAACACATGAAAATAAATCACAACTTACATTTTGAAGAATTAAAAAAATCAAATTTTCCTTTCAAACTTGGAATTTTTTGTTTTTTTTTTTTGTTTTACCACAGCACTTATTTTAAAATAAAGTTGAATTCCGATTGTTTCAGAACATGTTAAAAATAATAAATCTCTTTTCATTCGCGTAGATAGATAATCGACCGTCTTAAAATCAACCAACCAACCAACCAAAACAAGAAGCAAGTAGTCGCCGTTTTTTTTTTCTTCCCTCATTTGTCGCCAAGAAAGCGATATATAGCTCTATTTAGCAACCTCTCTTCTGTTACGGCTGTAGTTTTCGCGTCATCCGCAGCTAGCGCCACTGTCTATGTGTAATCCCATGTTAAAGAAGTTACCATTGAAGTCTATGAGAGTTGATTCTCTGTTTAAATCTCCTTACTCTGTGGAAAAAACAATCTAAAAACTATTTACAAATTTTATGGGCTTCTTGTTTAAAAGTAGCGGCAGAACTTCCGTTGCGTCTTTGAAACTTATAATATTGTTGCTTAGTCATATAATGTATGCAGACGATCTCTGCAATATCATATCGTACATATAATAAATCCCGGATACAACGAGCGAGGAATTTGATTTCCAGTATAGTAAACCTCCAAAAGTTTGTTATATGGTCTTCCCATTTTTGTGATGACTTTAATGAATTTTTATTTATATTTATTTTATAAAATTTTGCTCTCTTTTAAAAAATATATCTAAAGATCTAATAAAATGTTTTAGTTATAAATGTATCTATATGATTAGTCTCATATTTAACTTCTTGGGGACGAGCGACACGTGTACGTGACGCATAAGACATTCGGAATCTTCGATTATTTCCACCAGGTATTTTTTATTGTAAGCTTTGGTTTGTTTAATCATAGCATTTCTGCAATTCGATTAGGTGAAAATTTCTGTTTTGGAAAACTGGTGAAAAAAGATTAAAAATTCTGTAAAGGACGCTCGTCGCGAAGGGATTAACTGTGGAATTCATCTATTATACTTCTGTCTTTACTTAATAAATAAAGAATTTCATTCATAATACATGAATTCATTTTTATTTATTATACTTTTTTATTTTGCTTCAACATGTTTATTGTAATTTAATGATGGAATTTTCTAATTGATTTTGCACTTACTTCCTGATAGGCTAGAATAATAAAAAATTATATACGCAGGTGTATTTGCCATGACAATACAGTATTTTAATATTTTAAAAGCTTAATTATAAATTAATAAAGTAATTTTAAGACATTTTTCAGTTAGCAAGCCGCAGGCGATAAATCGCCAAATAATCGTTATGGTTTACAAGTGTTACGAATTACAAAAACAATGGAGTTAATAGTTAATTATACGCCAAACAAGCTTGTCAAAATATCCCAGCTGGTTGTGAAAGTGCAATAACGAAATATTTTAAACAGTAAAACGTAGAAAATATAAATAAAAAATAAAGAGTGTAACAATTAAAAAAATATATATATCATTAAATAAAAAAAATAAATAAATTATGACTGTACGTTTTGAAAACAGCTTACAAATTCCGAATAGATGGTTATGTAATGCTTTTTCTGTTATTTAAAGTGTCTTTAAACAGAAACAGAGTAAGCATTATAATTAAAAAAATATCACGTTTGCGTTTTCTATCAAGCTTAAATCATATCAGTGAATTTTCACTTATCGGGAGACCATGCCAAATTAACGTATTTTAACCTTTTTTTTTTTTTTTTTTTTTTTTTAAATTAGGACTATATGAATTGCAGTCATGCAATAATGTGTGATTTTATAGATAAACATGGAATGCTTATAAATGTGTCAATTAAAATATATTTGATTAACTTTTATTATTAATAATTAATTTGCCTTATATTAGAAGACTGATTACACATGAAAACAACGCTGTTTGTTACTCACAGAACAGAAGAAAAAAATTGACTTTTCAAATATAAAATGTACACTTCCTTTTTAAGGGAGTTAGGTACTCTTCTTTGCAAAAATATAAATTTTCCAATTTTTCGTTTATAAATGTGGTTATACATCCCTAATATATTCTGGTGAATGATTCGATGAATATAAATATCTAAAGATTCGATTATTAGAAATATGTGAGAAAGTATTTTTACTGCATCCATTTCCCGTTAAATTGTTCGGAGTTGTAATCTTAAAAAAAAATTTCTCAATACGAGTTTTTTTGCAATCATTAAAAAAACATCTGAAAAAATGCACTGATTACACTATTTTTTTAAATACAATAGATAAAAATGTTTTTTTTTTTTTTTTTTTTTTTTTTTTTTTTTTAATAAAAATACCTAAAAAATATTTTCCTGTTCTTTTTTTACTTCTTCTTTGTTTACTTCTTACTTAGCCAAGCTCTCCTCTATATATCATTATGTGGATGGATAAGGAATAAGGATACTTCAAAGGGAGAGGCAATTATATTAGAGACAATGGCGGATCTAGAGGGGCGATAATGAAGTTTTGATGTTCCAAATCAACCCGTGTTTTGGGTCAGGTCGGAGTTTTTTTTTCATTATGGATTGGGTTAACGTTAACTTCTGTTTTTTTGCTGCGGGTCGGGTTTCGTTCGGTTTCGGATTGGGTTCTCACTCTTGCGAGTCGGGTTCTGATTGACTCGATTTTTTAAAAGAAAGTCTAAAATAATTTTTCCTTGAACAGCAGATATCTCGGAACCGACGAATTTGTCCGCTTTTCAGAAGTAATAAAAAACGGGTAACGCTGTTTAACGAACACTTTTCAATCTCCAACACAAATAGTTGCATGTTTTTGCCTCTGAATAGCGGACACCTCCGAATAAGAGACAAATTCGGCGGCCCCGAAGTGTCCGTTATTTAGAGGTTTTACAATATTTGATTGTTAATGAGTGTATACTACATGTTTATTTTTCTGTTTAAAATATAAAATTGATATTAGATATACAATTGTAGATTACATTTGAAAATTTCATTAAAATATGAATTATTATCTTTCATTTCGGGTTGACGATAATTTTTTACTCGGGTTCAGGTCAAGTTTAGGTTTGACCTCCAATGTAATTTTTGGGTTCCGATTTTTTGGGATAACAACCCGATTCGCGCAGCACTGTCGGTAGGATCAAATCAAAATTTTATGTTGGATGTTCGAAAATTGGAGAGTTATTTTAAGTTAGACTTTTAGTAGGATCCTCTTTTTGAAAAAAAATGTTTATAAATACTTAAAAATACATTGGAAACTTGATATAATGTATCCGTTTACCTCGATTTCTTCAGTATCTCTAAATTAAAAAAAAATATATTTCCTGCATTTTCAGAATTAATCAATTTTTTTTTTCCATAACTGTTTTTAAACAGTCCTAATTTCATTTTTATTCTTAGACCGGGAGGCGGCGGCACAGACAATCACCTCATCGAGTTCACGGCTGAAATTCCAGAATTAGTTAAAACTTGATTCGCATATTAAAACGCAATCGGTCTGCCAAGTCATATCTTGGTGGAAAACACCCGGAAACCCGATTTCAGCGGTTGGCTCGTAGGTTTACCAGTGTGTGTTCCTGCTCCCAGTCCTCCATGTTTTCATACCTTTGGGTGCAGGAAAACACAATAGTAAACCTACGAGTCAACTGCTGAAATCGGGTTTTAAGGTGTTTTCCACCAAGATATGACTTGGCAGACCGATTGCGTTTTAATATGCGAATCGAGTTTTAACTAATTCAGCCGTGAACTCGATGAGGTGATTGTCTGTGCTGCCACCTGCCGGTCTATCTCAAAAGTATAAAATAAATTGTTCAGTGCTCTTTTACAGATACTATGTAATTGAGCACTTTTTCTGTTTTAAAATAAAAGCAGAAGATTTTAAGAAAATGCTGTCAAAGTTGACGTTTAAAAACGAGTCCGTAAACATGTCAAAATGTTTGACGGTGTTGAGCGATAAAAAATATTTTTTGAGAACCTTTTTAAACAGACGCCAAATTTTACTAACGAAGTTTTTGTAGATTAAATAACTAAACTGAAAGAATGAAAACACTATATTACTAATTTATTTTAGGTAGATTTCGTAAGTAATACTACTTATTACATTCTCCCCTAAGTTGGAATTTTTGAAAAATATTTGCAGATCTACGTCGATCATGACTCCAGAACCCAAAACCACCCCCAGTTCAAAACTTTATATCTATCTATCTATGTCACTTTTTTATGGACACGATAACGTCAATAATTCTGCACAAATCTCTTCCAAACTGATACATAAAATCAAGGGGCATAAAATCTCGGTCAAGTTCGAAAAATCGAACCAAGGGGCGGAAATGGGGGGAGGGCTTTTTGTGAAAACAGATAAAAACCCATAATTTCTTAATTATGATACTATCGAATCCGTTTAAAGTTATTATTACTTCTAGGAAAAATGCCGAAAATTTATGTATGACAGATTTTTGATATCATTAAAAATGGCCCCAAGGGGGGGGGGGAGGGGAGTTTTAGAAGAAAAAAAATCATAACTTCGTCAATTCACAAGTTATCAAATCCGCTTAAATTTATTATAAATCCTCTTAATAGTATCTAAAACATTTATATTGACAAGTTTTTTATAGGACCAACCCTTATAGAAAAAAAAAGAAAAATAAATAAATAAAAAACAAATGAAAATCCCTCTTGGCTCCGCCTGCAAACAAGTTAGGTTTCGAAGTGGGCGGTTCCAACTGCCGCATCATGGCAAAAAAGTCCTTTCTTCCGCAATTCCCAACAAAAATGCGCCACATGGTCTGCGTCTTCGAAATCTACCTGTGTCTATAAGCCAAGCCGTCAGGGATTTTTTTTAATTAAAATTAAACATTGATGATCCAGTAAATTTCTCACCACTCATTCATCGATACAATTAGAAAATAATTAGAAACAAATATTTATTATCGATGTAGTTTTATAAAAGCCCCCCCCCCCTTTTTTTTTAACCAAAAAAATGTTTTCAAATTTTATTATTCCACGCCCTTCAATGAGAAATTTTCTGACACATTTACAAATTTTCATTCCAACATGCGAAAAATTTTTAGGCTTTCTCATTCAGGTTCCAAGTTTCAAGGAATGTAATATATATATATATATATATATATATATATATATATATATATATATATATATATATATATATATATATATATATATATAACCATAAATGAAACAATACCATAACACCAACTTAAACTATGAAATAATGATTAAGTATGTAATAATTAGTTGACAATGAAAGTAATCCCAACACACTGAATATAGATACCAAAAACTTATTTAAAAGAAGAAGAAATTAAATTAAAAATTGAATAAATGAAATTGAATGAATAAAATGAAATTTGTGGAATTTTGACAGAATTATCAAGTCCCAAATGCCCAAATACCACAAATAAAATGAGTGGTTTCATCATCATATTAGCCATAACATTGCTAATATTATTTTCGTATAAATGGGACACAATTCTAATTATAATAAAATGTTAACTGGTAATTACCTTTTCGTGACTAGTTAAAGCTAAGAAAATTCTGTTTTTTAAGGGCCTACATCAGTCATGCAAAAAATACGCGCAAGCTAATGTTAAGTCTATGGGAAGGTTCTTGCGCGATTTCTCGCTCGTATTTTAATATTTTTAAATGATTTTTTTTTTTTGTATAGGATAGCTGAGGTCGATCTCTAACGTTGTTAGTTTTTACTTTTTCGATTTTGGTTCCAGTTTTTTTATATAAGGGTACTTTCACTTTCAGAATCGGTTCCAAAATTGATAATGTCCGCTTATAAAAAAAACTGTAACCAAAATCAAAAAAGTAAAAACTAACAACGTTGGAGATCGACCTCAGCTATCCTATGCAAAAAAATCATTTAAAAATATTAAAATACGAGCGAGAAATTGCGCAAGAACCTTCCCATAGGCTTAACATTAGCTTGACCGTTTCTTCGCGTGACTAGCGTAGGCTCTTAAAACATCAATTTGGAATGCATTTCAGGAAGAAATTATACCTTTATAGAAAATGATCGATTATTGTGGGTATTGAATAAGAATATCTCGATACAGTGGCGAAACGTAAGCAGGGAGGGTGCGTTTCGTTCGGCCGTTGCCATTAAACAATTAACAAATAATCGCGATTTCTGTGCCACGTACGATAGCGTAATATATAATAGATAAATCGACATTCAAATGAAGATTCAGTAAGAAAATCAACGTAATTTAGAATGGAAGAAACATATGATAAAAGAAAATTATAATTTTAAAGTTCCACAAAGAAAAAACGTAGATTAAAAAATATATATACATCTCTGTAATTTATTAAACTATTATAAATTAACCCTTTGAATACTGAAGTCTAAAAACGCAATAACATTTAAAACACTGCAAACGCCCGAACGCTGAAATATTGCTACGAGATTTGCCCCTCTTTTTTCTATCTGCCTATTTGTCAGCAGCACAATAAGAAGGCAGCTATCTTCGAACGTAGAACTTATTTTCTTCTAATTTCCCTCCTAAGTTCACCAGTACAAAAGACTAATCCTTTTTTTTTAGTACAACACCCTACCCTTTGATTGCAATAACACCCTCATCAATCACTTACTCTGCGGCAGTAGTTGGATATTCCCGAGGGGGAAAAATGGATCACCTGTTCCTCAGGCACTGGGATGGTTTGGCAGTAGTTTACTTGGCCGGGGTCTTGGGCGGTTTCGTAGCGAAAGGGCTAAATTTCTAAAGCTTTCACTGAACAAAAGTACAACATCACTATCAATTTTACGAAAATAAATAAATAAAATGGCAGTCAAACATGGGCTCGGGCAAGGAAGAATTTAGAGGTCTGCACGGTCCGGGCGAATAATGGTTTAATGGACCCACTCAGGGCTGTCTCAATATACCGGGCTTTGACAGCTATCCACTCTGGGGAAAGTCATGTGATCAAAAGAGGGAACGCAAGAACGACTTGAAATCTTCACCCCGCTCCGATTTCTTGCCTGAGTTGAAATTTGGCTTGTGTTGTGTTATTGCTACGGTGTGAACACGTGCTGCGTTTGTTTTTTCGTTAAATGCAATTTTTTGTATAAATTGAATTAAAAAAATTGTTTATCATGTTTAAAGACTCAAGAATTTTTGTTGATAAAGTTACATCAAAGATGGAACAGTTTCAGAATATCAAATGAAGTATTTAAAATTGTTTGAATGAAAATGTTTTTGCGAGGCATGCAACAATTGAAAGAAAAAAAAAATAGCTGGACAAACTCAGTGAAAATTTACTGGAGTTTTTCTCGTGGTGGAAAAAACTAAATTCTATTTCGGATGTGGAAGAAGAATTGAAAAGAAAAAAATAATTGGATTGATACCTTCCTTAAGGATAATTATCGATATTCTTTATTGCGATGAATGCATTAATTTTTTTTTATATATGTGTGACAAATGTGTTAAAATTGTGGAATCGGTACAAATCTATATATTTAAAACGCTAAGCGATTTCTTTCGACAATCAGTGAGAACAAACTAATGCATCAAATTACATCATTCCTTTTTTAAATGAAAGATATTTGGACACAGATTTGTTATCGTGTATTCGTTTGTTCAAAAATTTAATTAATTAGCCGTAATTTTCAATTAAACTTTTTCTTCTGCTTATGACGTCATAAAGTCGGCAATCGGATTAACGCCCACTGTTACGAGGCACATAGTTTATTCTCTGAACTCTATGGTTGCGAGATAATAGAGAAATAATATTAAAAGCACGTGGCTTAGACCAAATTTTTTAATTTGCAAGTTAAATTTCGGTAAAAATATTTATCTGCGTGTTTTATAAGCGAATAAAAATTCATATTTATTGTGATGTCACGGGAATATTGTTCATTGGGTTTATTTTATTATTATGCATTATAACTTTGTTGATGCCATTTTTCATTACAATTAAATACAAATATATTTTGATTTGTATACATGGTATTTACGCATAAAAGTAACATATACAAAGTAAGTGTGAAAAGTTTGTGCCGGTGAAAATGACGTTATGTATAGCTTGAAATGCATTTTAACATTGATAAAACTAAAGAGAAAAATTTATATGATTGTGTCAACATGATGTAACTTTAACTGATTTTTCCATTCTTAATTAGAAAAATTAGAATTGGAGCCTTTATTGATTGCTTCATCTTGACTGCATGTTACCAATTACTTTTTTTAAATTGTAGTTTAGAAGATTTAATTTTTTAATTTAAAAATCCCCAAAAGTAAAGGATTTCAGGAAAATTAAAATTTATTAAAAATAGTGTTATGGTAGAAAAAAAAAAACTTGAAATAATGATTGTATTTTTAGCTAGAATAAACAATGTTATGAGTTCATTTAACAGTTTCGTATTAGCGGCAAAGTCAGATTTCTTTCACTGTGAATATCTCTTTCGATGTCAAAAAATGGTAGTCTACTTTCGGACGTCAGCGAAAACACAGTGGCAATTTTTAGAAATGTATAACGGTTACGACAACAAACGGCGCTATCGCTTTAGCTTTCATCGCGCTTACATCACTTCTAAATACTACAAATTTCAATTTTTTACTACATTTTATAATTTTAATTCTTACATCATGAATTAGAAAAAAAAATAGCTTTCGATTGAAATTTATTTGAAAACTGCCGCTTAATTTAACGACTTTTTAAATAATTTTCAAGTATGAAATGTTTTTCATTTTTACCTTAACAATGACCATCAGTTTGCTTCAATAATGTAAAATAGCCCCTGGGAAAGTTGCTACAATTGAAAATTGATTTTCTAACCATCATAAAAAGTGAAAAAAAAAATAATAATAAACCCTGATAAATCATAAGATCAGATTATCCATAAGATAGAGAATTTTGGCGCTAAACTAAAATCTGTCAAAAAAGAAAAAAACTATTTCGAGTTTTTGTTTAACATAAAATTGATATGTTGAATCCCCTGATGTATATGTTTCATCAAAATATGCTACGAATTGTATTTTTTTTAAAAAATCAATTGGGTATTTAACTTTACAAGAGGTAAAAGATCCCCGACTGTGATGGAAAAGGGATAATCATCCTGATTATGTAAAGGGACGGAAGAAACTATACAAATAAATTACACTTGAAAACATTAAAAATCTCCCTCATCTGAAGATTGATTTATTATTGTAAAAAAAATTCTTCATCTGATTACCTTAAAACAATGGATGCGTTTTAGTAGATATGCATTTGAAATGAACAATGATTAAAGAAGACATTTTAATATTTTTAATTTAAACATTTTAAAACTTTTTTTAACGTCGAATCTCGACGGTGCTTTTAGACAGATACAGTGCACATGCGCTCATAGGAACTCATTCGGTTGCATTATCACAGCGGTGGGAGGGGAGAGATGTATGCTTTATTTACTATGTTCTTTTATTGACTAAATATTAGATGAACGTAGGAATATACTATTTGTATGATACTTCATAGGCCCATGAAATTTTCTTTCTTGCTGTGGGGAATATGGCGGTAATGTCAAACTGATTTGCATTACACAGTTGTTTACGGATTGTTTGCATTGTAAATAGTACTGTATTTCACTGAGGAAAAAACTTTTAAAATAAAATATTTGAAAGACTGTTTCATTTGCACTCTTCTTAAAAAATAAAGAAGCTTATTTTACTGATATTGTTATAGTATTTTTTTCCGTCAAGTTTTGACAGGTTCCATCTAGTAGGTATAAATTTACAAGTAGCTGTCTTTACAGGTAAGCAAATAATTCATAATTTTGATGTATTTTTAACTAATATTATCTTGAATTGTTGGAGAAAATTATAAAATATTTTAAGTAGTATTGAAAATTAAAAGATTTTTGAATCCCATGAAAATAAAATAGATAACTATTCTAAGACTTAGAAGCTGTTTTTATATGAAAATTCTAATAGTGACATTTTAGATCAACTGTGTGTTACTTATACTTATATAATTCTAAATTACTTTGTTTGCCATCTTAAAAAGGCATTTAAAAATAATATCTGCAAATTAAAAAATTTCTCCAGGTGTTGCAACAATTAGAAATAAATCATTAAAAGAAAAATGTATTAATTTGAAACAAAATTAAAAAAAATAGTCAACTTTTTATAAAGTATTTCCTATAAAGCCCACAAACTTGTGGGATTTACAAACAATTCATAAAATCATGCGACTACTATACAGGCATTTATGTACATATCAGTTTTATTTATTTATTATTTTTAAAATAATGAGATTATTCTTTGTGATATTCCTTAATGCGTATAAAACATGTATGTGAATTTACATATTTTTTTCTTTAAATGAAAATATACCGTATTTCATCTATTTGAAAACAAAGATTTACAATTTTTTTAAAGCTCTTTTATACAATAAATATATCTGAAGTATACAATATCTTCTCATTGATTTCGGGGATTCTTTAAAATATATGTGAACTTTTGTTTTATTATTAAAATCGATAAAAATCAATTGTATTCATTATATAAAATATTTATTATCTCTCAATTGTGAAAAAATAACTCGATATATAATTTTATGCTATTGATTAAACTCCATAATATATATTTGTGACACCCTTTGATGCATATTAAACAGGTTTCTAAATTCATATTTTTTTCCATATGAAAGAAGACTATTTCATCTATTGCAAAGCAAATATTAGCAAAGGTTTTTATTAAAGCTATTTTCAGGGGTATGTCCAGACTTTTTTCACAGAGTCCTGTTTTTAAAAAAAAAAAAATTGTTAGCGTCTTTTTATATTTGTGAAAAATTTAATAATTTTTAGGGGAATCTGAAATTAGAGTTATTTTTAGGTTCCCGTTTAGGCAATTGTATTATAACTTGGTCTTGTTTTAACGAAAAAATATATATATAAATGCATTAAATTTTGATATATTTACATGTAAAAATATTTACATTATACATATAGCTAGATAATAGGGTCTTCGAGGATTACAGCTGTTATAGGTGGAATTTTATTTTAATAAGAAATCTCGTGAAGAGCCCATTTTTGTATGAAAAACTCTTGTGAAAGGTCCTTTTTTAAGACAAAAAAATTATGAAGGGTCATGTTTTAAGAAGAAAAAAATTGTGAAGTGTTCTTTAACTGACCAAATTCTTAACAGATCCCTGGTTTTATACAATAAATATATCTAGAATACACAATATCTTCTCATTCATTTAGGGGATATTTTAGAATACATGTGAAATTTTGTTTTATTAAAATAACTTACTAATAAGGATAAAAAGCAGTTGTATTCGTTATACAAAATTTTTATTCTCTGAATATTGTACAAATTGAATTAAAAAATACTTAATAAAAAATCTAAAATATTTACTTAATAAAAAATTATTTTATACGCATTAAGGTATATCACAAATAATAATATTTTTTATTTAAATATTCAAATAATTAATTTCTTTATTTTAAAAATAATAAAATAAATAAAACTGACTTGTACATAAATGCCTGTATAGTAGTCGCACGATTTTCTGATTTGTTTGTAAATCCCACAAGTTTGTGGACTTTGTAAGAAATACTTTATAAAAAGTTGACTATTTTGTAAATTTTGTTTCAAATTAACACATTTTTCTTTTAATGATTTATTTATAATTGTTGCAACACCTGGAGAAATTTTTAAAATTGCAGATATTCTTTTTAAATGCCTTTTTAAGATGGCAAACAAAGTAATTTAGAATTATATAAGTATAAGTAATACACAGTTGATCTAAAATGTCACTATTAGAATTTTCATATAAAAACAGAGTTTCCAAGTCTTAGAATAATTATCTATTTTATTTTCATGGGATTCAAAAATTTAATTTTTAACACTAGTTAAAATATTTTCTAATTTTCTCCAACAATTCAAGGTAATATTAGTTCCACATAATTATCCTTAAGTAAGGTATTTGTCCTATTATTTTCTCTTTTCTATTCTTCAATATCCGAAATAGAGTTTATTTTTTTCTATCATGAGAAAAATATCCAGTAAATTTTCATTTAGTTTGTCCAGATACTTCATTTGATATTCTGTAACTGTTTCATCTTTGATGTAACTTTATCAACAAAAATGGTTGAGTCTTTAAACATGATAAATAATTTTTTTAATTCAATTTGTATAATATTCAGAGAATAAATAATTCGTATAGCGAATACAACTGCTTTTTATCCTTATTAGTAAGTTTTTTTAATAAAACAAAATTCGTTATAGGAATTATTTATTCTGTGTGAAGAACAAATAAGCAAACAAAACCTCAAGAAAAAAAATTATGTAATTGATTAAAGTCCATAACCTATTATTCGTGACACCCTTTGATGCACATTAAATATATATTGTAAATAACAAAAAATTATAAATTAAAGAATATTATCATTAGATTTCATTTTAAATTTATTGAAAAGGAAAGATTTAAATCTGAATTTTTAATAAAGATTTAAATTTTTGTTTGAGTTGTGTGATAAAAATATTAGAATAAACCATGTTTTTATACATTCAGTTCATTTTTAAACATTAGTGTGATTAAAAAAAAAAAATTATACAATAACATTTTAATTTCTTTTTGAAATTTGCATTTACTTATTGTGAACTAGTTTCTGCAAGCTGTTTTGCCAAATGTGTTGGTGAAGGCACGTAAATTTATATTTATCTGAATTACAAAAAAAAAAAAAAAATAAGTACTGAAAAGCAAAAGGATTTTTATTTATGAAATCAACGACAGTAAATGAAAAAATATATATATGTGCTAATATTTTACATGTAAACATCATATTGTAGCATAGTGGATATAGAGTTCAACCTTCCCTCCATTCCCCAAGCGGCGAAAACGCTGTCCCGGCCTGTTATATCAAGATGGCCTTGACCCACTGCGAATTTTTAGCTTTTATAACGAGCCGGGACGGGCCTGGAAATTTCGGTGCTTGCAGACCTCTAGGAATAATGGATTCCATGCCAGGCTCGATCCGAAAAAAAAGTCTGGCCCGCGCCGGCCTGAGTCTGCAATACAAAGCAAGTCCAGGTCGCCTCGGTTCTGAAAGAGTGAAGACCAGGCCTGGCAAGTGGTCGGGCCGGGTGTGGCTTGGGCTCCAGGCCACGCTCTTTCCTGTGCAGACCTCTAATGTCAGTTTACAGATACTTTATTAACCCAAGGGAGGGTGGCGATCGCCCCATCGCCCCCTCCCCCCTTATGTCTAAGATGACGGGGCCCCAAAAGATCTATTAAGGGAAGTTTAGGCCGTTTGCCATAGACGGAGAAATCCTATAATTATAACTTGTCCCGGAACTTAATTCTGAGAATATCTATCGACATCCTTGTATAGAGGAGGGGGGGTGGGTAAGGGTTCGGTATGATTACTGGTTATATAGTAAGAATAATAGTCAAATAAAAGAATGAAAATATCTCGAAATACAGTACCAAAGCTTTATTTTATTGATTTAATATCACTTTTCCTATCTGTATCTCTTTAATCCAATTCAAATTTATAAATTAATTGTAATTATGCAATTATATCGATACGGAGACAGTGATAACTAAATGAAAAATACGTTATAAACTTTTAAAATCTTCTAATGACTTTTGGGCTCCCTTAATGACTTCGTATAAGATGTATCGTAATTTATATATTATATATTATGGCCAATTTTATTTTCCGTCGCTTTTCTACAATTTATTGCGAAATTATATCTTGGTATTCACAAGAATCCCCAATCTTTACATTAAATGAAATTTATTATAATCAAATGACCTGATAAAAACTTTCTTTATAGATATCTGATTCTTTATTTCTCGAAATTACGTAAATGTTTCCTCATAAATTCGTTCTTTAACATCCGGTTCTATTATGCTTTGTCAAATATGAATTTTTCCAAAACTGAGAATTGGAATGATTTCTTAGTTTGACGAACATGCTTGTACACTGTGGTTGCTCTTGAACTGTATATAATTTACTGGTAAGTTCATTATTGTTGCGACCTTCCTTTAAAAGACTTTTTCTATCTCGGGTTAATATTTAAAAAAATTATTATATTTAATAGTTGCATTTTTAATTTTTTACACGTTTAATTTATTACTGAATATAAAATTATTTTGTAATTATTATACAGGGTGTCCCAAAAGTCTCCGTACAACTTCAAAAATTTATTACAAAAAAAATAATAGGGCTACAGAAAAAATAATTACAACAGTGCATCATAGAGTAATTTAATTTTTTTTTTCTACAACCTTAGTAAACTTCAACATGAGATCCTTTCGTAGCCCGAAGAATATCAAGACGATATTTCAATTCAATCCATGAACGTTTTTCATGCTAACATCAACAGTAGCTACTGCTGTTTGGATCTTTTGTTTCAATTCCATGAGACTATTAAATTTTGTTCAGATTTCATCAAACAGTTGTAACTGCTGTTGATGTTAGCATGCTGAAACGTACGTAAATGGAATTGGAATATAGACTTGATATTCTTCTTGAAACGAAAGGATCTCATGTACAAGTATACTACGGTAGTAGAAAAAACTTTTTAACTTACTCTATGTACTGTTGTAATTATTTTTGCTGTAGGCATATTATTTTTTTTGTAATTAAATTTTTGAAGTTGTACAGAGACTTTTGGGACACCCTGTATTTTGACGGCCTGACTTGTAAACAATGGTTGCTTATTAAACCATGCCTAAATTACATAAGTTAAGTCATGGAATAGGGAGCCTATTTCTTAATATTCAATTCTTTATTCCTTAATTCCGTAATCTAAGTGAATTCTATAGAGAGTTTTCGCTTTCAGTATTTAACCAATTTTAGTTAAAAAACTAAATTAATTCTTGAGAAACTTTTCAACACTTTCCAAGATAGTTGAAAAGTGTTTATGAATTCTCCGTTTGGTCTGTCCGTTTGTGCTGTAACTCGCGTACATATACCCGGGTTGCCATGTAATTGATATATGTTATTGAGGTTTAACATGGCATGTTCGGCATTGAAAATGAAACGTGTAGCATTTATAATTAATTTACAAGGGCACTCAAAAGAATTCCGTTACTTTATGGTCTATGTGATGGAAAAATTGTTTGCAAAATATTTAAATGATGTTTGATAAACATCTTTGAGATGCACTTCAAGATGCTTACTATACAACATGGTGTGCATAACACTTATAGTTCCTTTACAGGGACACTCAAAAGAATTTCGTTACATTACGGTGTATGGGGGAAAAATTGTTTGCGGTTTATTTTAATAATATTTCACTATTTGAAACATATTGAAATAAATATATATTACTGAGGTGCATCACAAGAGGCTTTCTATGGAATATTGTGTGTATAGCATTCATCCTTCATTTACAGGAACACACAAAAGTATTCGGTTAAAGTACTGTCTGTTAATAATAATTGTTGGAAGTGCGTTTTCCGTTGTTGTACGGAAATTTTTTTAATTTAATTAAATTTTTGCCTGTAACTTTATGTGTATAAATTTTATAGATCATATACAGGGCAGCACAAAAGAATTCGAGTACATTTCTTTTTATTGACGGAAATTGCTGAACGGGAATATACAACTGTGCTATGTGTTTCCTAACTTAAGGGTGTATTCAAATCCAAACTGCTTATTTTGAGACACATTTTTAAATTCATTTTTGCTCTAAAATCCATCCAATTGGCAGGCTCTCTTATTCAGAAACTTTATAATGCCCGTATTGTCTCGATTTTTTGATAAAGGCAGAATATATTTCAAAAAGTGCTGTCAAAGTGGACATTTTGAACCGAATTTCCCGAAGCGATAGCGCTGGAAACAACAACAACAAAATAAAATATCGTACTGTGAAAATAATTGTTTGTAAATCAATTTCTAATTAATTGAACAAAAAATAAAAACACTGGTCCCTTATAAATCCCTTCATAAATCACGCTGCCAAGTTTCATGCTTTCACTTTTAAAAATGAGTCTCAAAATTTTGAGATGTTGAGCGTGGAAAAATATATTTTTTTTAATACCGCCTTAACTAAATTTTAGCCTACTATGTAGTATACATACAAATCTATAGGTGATATACAGGGCTGCACAACAGAATTCGGATATTTTTGTGAACATTGATGGTAATTTCTGAAATTGAGTTTTCAAATGTATTATGCGTTATGAATATTGCTTACTTAGACGTCATCTTTCACCTTATTAAACTGTGAAGTTTTGCTAAAGTACTTTAGATGTGTTGGAAAGTGTTTCATAATCTATGCTTGACGTATGATTTTTCGTTCTTGTTAATTTCCTTTCTTTTCTTTCTTTAACACTTTCCAACATAGTTGAAAAGTGTTTATGAATTCGGTTTGTCTGCCTGTCATCAGTCCATGCTCTAACTTGCATAAATATACTCAGATTGCTTTGAAATTGATACTAGATGGCAGACTTGAGTGATAGTTTTTAATTTTCATTTATTAAACTTTCATTGAAAAAATAATGTCTCTGACTACATCGTTATTCAAACTGAACAAATGAAGAAGTAAAGCAATAAAGTTTCAATTTTGAAGTACTACTAATAATAATAAGTCGTAGAAGCTATTAAAAAAATGGCCTGAAATATAAAAAAAATAATTAAATCTGGATTATAATTGCACTTTATTGATTATTTATTAATTTTTAGTGCGTCGTTTATGTATGTGAATTAGTTTTAAATGAATATTTTGTTTATTTGTTTGATTGAGAACGTACATCTGACTTGTGTGCTTGACATCAAGTGCCTGCTTATAAGACATCGTCAATATACAAGGACGAGATAGCCACAAGGAAATTTACAACACCAGAGAATTACAATCGGGAGGTCCACAAAGTGTGTGCAATGGAGCTGACGGGGGTCGAACCCGCCGACCTGACTCCTATGCTCTCAAGCAATTAGCGGATTGGTGTCTTAAACATTCGGCCACGGAAGCCCCAATATTTTCGGTTGACTCGTAGCCAACGAAAGAGATTGCCTCGTTAGTTGCGGATAGGGTGCCCCGATATGAAATTGGCGACATACGAGATATAAAATTTGATTGGTTGAGATAATTCTGGACAAAAGCAAATCATGAAGCATTTTGGCGAGTCTGCTATTATTGCCAAGTTATGCTTGCTAACTTGTCTCACTCGTTCAGGTGAGTGTCGCCAAGTTCTAGAATGTAGGTTTGCCATAGTTGGACAAAAACGTCCATCTGAGCACAGACTGAGCATACGCCCTGTGCGTATGTTGCCACTCTAACTTGCATTCTTGCTGCGGGGTAGGCTGCAATGATTGAACACTGCTGAAGCAGGCTCTCATCCAGTAACTTCAATTTCTCCCATAAGAAAATCGGTTTTCACTTCTCAGACTAAAACTTATGCACGATGCCTTTTGCGAGGGCGCTATACGCAGTTGCTAGTAGAGATCTGTACTCTGCACTACTTCTGATTTCAATTTATTTACTTTTTTTTTTGCAGGAGGGATCATTCTTCCCTGGTGACTTTTCAAGAACTATTCTGCACTAATACATCATGGAGGAAGATGGTAAGTATCGACATTTTTATTGGTGCTAATGTATATTTGCAACCAGGCTGGCGTAATTTGTCGATTGAATCGACAAATTTTCATATAAAACTGCCATATAGCAGAGAACAACAGGCCCATGACATGACACTTCCACCCATCTCGGCTGCTACGTCCACGCCAGAAATATAGTCTGTTCCCAAGTCAAAATACATGTTGGTATTTGTTTGCTAGACTAGCATTGTATCCCAGCAATAAAATAGCATAAACTACCATAAACTTTTCCTGGTTCCACCAAAATTACCATCAAGTCATGTTGTCTATTGACCCACTTGATGCTGGCTAGCATTATAAAGCATACAATAGCAATAACTAGCCTATTTTTGTTGCTGGTAGAAACATAAAAATTTACTGGTTCCACCAGAATTACCCAGCAAGTCATGGTGTGTTTTGACCCACTTGATGCATTATAAAGCATATAATAGCATGGAAATCTAGCATACAAAGCAATACATAGCAATAACTAGCCTATTTTTTGTTGCTGGTACTAGCATGAATTTCGACCTGGGTTTACTGCATATTGTCGAACAGCTTTTTAGTAAGGGTTGACTAATGCAGGGCATGAGGGGTAGCTGCCCCGTGCATCCCCCCAATTGAAGAGCCTCCATAAACATAATCAGCATCTTCGTTAAGAAGGTGCCAAATGGTTAAAATTGGCCAAAATGGCGGAATATTTTGACCAGAAAAGCGACATTATTTATCTGATTACCGGGCAGAATTTTCCAGTACGAATTGATACAAAACTAAAAATCATATCTTATGGTTATACGAAAAGCACGCTACTGGTTTTGGTTATAGCCAAATTACTGCACTACGCAGGCGCAATACAGTTCCATGACGCACTACAGTGAGCACACTACACGCCGTGAACGCCTAGGCGACTTTTGTCGACGCTTAATGTAGTCTACAGCACTCAACTTCTAGATGTCGACATTAGTCGACTCCCGCTCTAAAAGGGTTAGAGGCTCACACTAGCCCTTATATTCCTATACACAAGAATGAATTTGTGCATTCTATCATCTCTTAAATTCGTGATCATCTTGCTTGTGATGCCCTATATAACTGGTACGAAATTTATTATGTACAATAGGTACGAAGTTTAGTACTAGTCACTTCAGCATAATTCACGAACAATTTCTATGGATAGATAGAAGGGGCTTCTATTATAAGGCTTGCCCCGTGACCTAGATAGTCTAAGTCGGGCCCAGCTTTTCAGGCTATATTGTTCACGTGACATTCAAGAATCATATCCCGTCTCTCGTTAGCTGCGGTTATAATTTAAAACCAGTCTTTATCATGTTTTTATGTGTGACCCAAGACACAATCATTTGTTTAAGTTTTCAAAAGCTAAAACAAGCTTGGAAAGAAATCTGTAATCGTGCGGCAAGCATTTATCACTTTCATAGACCTAGGTAGTTCAATGTTTAATATTACCAAGCGCTTAAATTTAAAATTTGTTCTATAATTAGAGATACGTAAATTTCGCATTTGAAAACAGAAAATTTCACAAAAATAAAAAGGGGAAAAAAAGAAAATATTGCATTTATTCACAAAGATTTCTTGAACCAAGTACATACACCATATGGCCAAAAGTCACCGGACGTTTTCGATTTTACACGTTTTGTTGAATATTTAGTGAAATACTTGACAAATTCTTCTGGAATTTCAAGAATTATAAAGAACATGTAACACGGAACACATAACATCGTAATTTTCAGTGAAGGCTTGATCATGAGGGCAACTCGGGGACTAATAACAATTTGAATTAAAAAAAAATATTTGCAATCACCTTGTAAAATAAAATGCTCGAAATGATCTGTAGCTTTAGCACATAACTATGTGGACCTTGTACAGCAATTGTGTTCTTTTATGTAAGAATAGCACGTATATTCGTGGAGATATGAAGGTTTTTTTTATTATTATTATTCAAAAAATTTCAGCATGTTTTTTGTTTATAAAATTAGCATGAGGGGTTTTCAACCAAATTTAACGCCAAATTCAGGAAACATTATAAAGTGCAGTAGAAAAAACATATAATGATTAGAATATAAATATATTAAATATTTGATGACATATATAAGCATTTGTATGAAATAATTTTAAGTGTGCAGGCGCGAATGATGATATCAAGCTCTAACTGAATCTAAAGTTTTATTAAATTCCGTGCATTAGGTCTTGAGATAGAACACCCACAAAATTTTTGTCACATACAGACAGACATTTTCTGAAAACAGTCAAATCGTGTTCAGGACATTCTAAAACGTAGAAATCCGTTGAAAACTGGAAATAGGAAATTTTCATGAATCCAATACTTTCTTTTTCATCCCTCTAAAGATAGAAGAAAGTAAAAAAGACAATTTGTGTAAAATCTGTTATCATCCAGCTACTTTTAGAAATCAACAGAAATTCAGTTCACGATATCATCGATATCTTTCTAAATTTTCACGTTATTCGACTGGCCTTTAAGAAAAGTTGCCCTATATAGTTGCCAAATAAATTATGCAAATAATAATAACAATAATAATAATAATAATTGTTGTCGTTTGTGCATACACAGTTAAAATTTATTTCATACAAATGCTCATATTTCATCAAATATTTAATTTATTTTTAAACGAATTATAGTAAATTGTCTCTAATGTACATTTTTTACTTTCTTCTACCTTTACAAGAAGAAAGTATTGGATTCATGAAAATTTTCGACTTCCGGTTGTCGACGGATTTATACGTTTTAGTAGGTCCTGAACACGATTTGATTATTTTTAGAAAATGTCTGTCTGTGACTCTGTCTGTCTGTATGTGACAAAAATTTTGTGGGCGCTCTATCTCAGGAACTAATGCTCGGAATTCAATAAAACTTTAGATTCAGTTAGTCCCTGATATAAATTGGTGCTGATTAGTTTTTGGTAAAAATCGACCGGCAGGTGGCGCTGCTGTGCAGCATTTTTCGCGATTTCCGCAGTAGCTCTATCTCAAGAACTAAAGCTCGGAATTTAATAAAACTTTATATTCAATTAGTCTCTGATATAAATTGGTGCTGATTAGTTTTGAGTAAAAATCGACCAGCAGGTGGCGCTGCTATGCAGCATTTTTCGCGATTTCCACAATAGCTCTATCTCAAAAATTAATGCTCGGAATTTAATAAAACTTTAGATTCAGTTAGTCCCTGATATAAATTGGTGCTGATTAGTTTTTGGTAAAAATCGACCGGCAGGTGGCGCTGCTATGCAGCATTTTTCGCGATTTCCGCAGTAGCTCTATCTCAAGAACTAATGCTCGGAATTTAATAAATCTTTATATTCAGTTAGTCTCTTATATAAATTGGTGCTGATTAGTTTTTGGTAAAAATCGCCCAGCAGGTGCCGCTGCTATGCAGCATTTTGTAGGATTTACACGATTTTAGCGATAGTCATATCTCAAGAAATATTGCACGGAATTTAATAAAACTTGAGTTTCAGTTAGACCTTGATATAAATTTTTGCTGATTCTTTTTAGTGTATGCGAAACCTGTGTGAGATAGAAGAAAGTTTGGGCTTGACACATCCGACTAGTTTTTACCGTTTTACATGTTTTGGGATGTCTTGAACACAATTTAATTATTTATGGGACATGTCTGTATGAAGCACAAATTTTGTGGTCACTCTCTCTCAAGAACTAGTGTACGGAATTTAAGCGAAATTCAGATTAAACTCAACCTTGACATAAATTGGTGTTGCTTAGTTTTGAGTGTATATTTCCTGACATATGTTGCGACTATGCTGCGTTTTTCACGATTTCCATGATAGCTACATCTCAACACATATGCAATTTCACGAAACTTCTTATTCAGTTAGACATAAATCGGTACTGATTAGCTTTAGGCGCATCTTGCTCAACAGGTGAAACTGCTGTGTTATGTGTTTCACGATAGACAAAGCAAAGTCATAAACACTTTTTAACTATGGTGGAAAGTGTTAAAAATATGAATATATTTCTCTAATAACTAACAAATCTTGAAATATATGTGTAGTTGCCGATTGCTCCGATTTTAGTTACCACTATTTACGAATAGTAATCTTATAGCTGCCATCTGCTACAATTTTTTGATAATTTGAGTATAATTAGGACAGTTAGAGCACGGACAAGATGAAAAACAGACAAAACGAAGTCATAAACACTTTTCAACTAGGTTGGAAAGTGTTAAAAATGCATTATACTTCGTAATTTTTGGTGTATGGCATGCTACTTAAATTCATATATTAGATTAACTAAAGGACTCAACCCACCCCTCACCCTGAACCCTTAGTGCGACACTTTTAATGCCTTAGTGCGCCTTTCAACAGATTTGCGTATTGCAAATTTGTTTTTAATTCAACCACCTGGTGGTAACACATTATAATCTGTCATAATAACTAATTAAACTAGTCGGATGTGTCAATCCCAAAACTTTCTTCTATCTCACACAGGTTTCGCATACACTAAAAAGAATCAGCAACCAATTTATATCAAGGTCTAACTGAAACTCATGTTTTATTAAATTCCGTGCAATATTTCTTGAGATATAACTATCGCTAAAATCGTGTACATCCTGCAAAATGCTGCATAGCAGCGGCACGTGCTGGGCGATTTTTACCCAAAACTAATCAGCACCAATTTATATCAGAGATTAACTGAATATAAAGTTTTATTAAATTCCGAGCATTAGTTCTTGAGATAGAGCTATTGCGGAAATCGCGAAAAATACTGCATAGCAGCGCGACCTGCTGGGTGATTTTTACCAAAAACTAATCAGCGCCAATTTATATCAGGGACTAACTAAATCTAAAGTTTTATTAAATTCCGAGCATTAGTTCTTGAGATAGAGCGCCCACAAAATTTGTGTCACATACAGACAGACAGACAGACTCACAGACAGACATTATCTAAAAACAGTCAAATCGTGTTCAGGCCCTTCTAAAACGTATAAATCCGTCGGAAACCGGAAGTCGAAAATTTTCATGAATCCAATACTTTCTTCTTGTAAAGATAGAAGAAAGTAAAAATCTTGGAATTAAGAGCATTTAAAGAAATTTGAATTTTGTGCCTTTGGATAGATTAATTGCATATGCTTTGCATTTGTGAGTCTTATGTAACAACATAGTTGATAATTTAGTATCAGCAATGAATAGCTCATTTCTATTTGTTGCCATATTCATAAATTAAAATTTTATTTGTATCAGTAGCGTAGCTAAGGGGGGGCAAGGGGGGGCAAGGGGGGGCGCCGCCCCGGGCGCCACTACCAAGGGGCGCGAAATTGAGAGAGGTTTTCAACCAAAATTACTTCACATATTTTGACAATAAATAAAAATGTTGAACTTTTTTTTTTTTTGCGTGTGCGTAAATGTTTTCTATAGTAAAATATTTTATTATATCCTAATAAAGAAAGAAAGAGATTCTGTAAATGTTTCTAGGGATGGCTCAATAAACTTTGTACCTTATATGATTACGCACCTGAAAAAAGGCGCAAAATGATTAAATGGAGAGATGGTGGCGTTCAATTGAGAGACGCTAATAAACCGGAATTATCTCAATTATTTTGTCAATAAATAAGAATTTTTTACCCTTTTTCAGTGTGTGTGAATGCTTTGAAGAAATTCGGCGAAGAAGTGGAGAATGGAAAGATTCATGAGTGCCAGTCGCAAATGGCGGCTCCTCACTGCCTAGCCTCCAGTTTATGAAACAAAGGGCTCTGCAGCCGTCACATTTCTGATATCAAAAGATCATTTCTTTCTTTCTCAATTGGTTTACACGCTAATTTTTGTGTTCTTAGCACAAAAATATGAGTAATATGAATATAGCAATCCATATGAATAATTTCGTGTAATAGGCGGGCCTCTGTGAACCAGTGCAAAATTGATTTAGCTGTAGGTAAAGAAATTATTCCTTCTTTTTTGGAAATTACAATTTTCCATCGAACTGGCATTGAGAAAAGCCAAATAATAAAATGTGTGTGACCTACCCCCAAATTTCCCCTCCTTAAAACGTATAAAAATTAAAGCATGTATTTTCAGTCTTCCTAGAACGACCCGTCCAAATGACTGTATAGTAATGGAGAAAATCAAAATTATTTTGCTGGCCTTGTTTGCTATTAACTGCAAGTAATAGTGTGTGATCTTTAGAAGGATAATCTTTCGCGAGCGTTATTAAGGCAATGCAGCCTCTAAAGATCATTTAAATGCCCCTCTAGCCTTGAACAGAGAAAAACATTCAAAGTATCTGAAGTATTAAATGAACATTGAAAATTGCAGAAAACTAAATACAATGAATGAAGAAGTAAAGAAGAACAGGGAAATATTTAAGTATTTTTATTAAGAAACATTTTTATCTATTGTATTTAAAAAACAGTGTAATCAGTGCATTTTTTCAGATAATGTTTCTAAATCATTTAAAAAATAACAAAATGTCAAAAAAAAAATCTCGAACTGAATTATTTAACTGAAAATTAATTTAAAGATTGCAACTCTGAATCATTTAAAGGGAAATGGATTCAGTAAAAAGCCTTTCTCACATATTTATAATCATAGGATCTTTAGATATTTATAGTCATTGGTTCATTCACCAGAATATACTAGGTTGTCTAACTTTATTTCTAAGCAAAAAAAATGGAAAATTTATATTTTCGTCATTTTTTGCGAAGAAATTTATATTTAAAAGGTCGATTTTTTTTCTTCTATTATTTGAGTGACAGTGTTGTTTTCATAGATAATCGGTCTTCTAAAATAATGATAAAATTAAAAAAAGAAAATATTTTTTTTAATTACACTTTTATAAGTATTTCAAGTTTATCTTAAAAATCCCACTTTATTGCATGACTGCAATTCATGTAGTTTCCAAAAAATTCCGTTATAATATGTTACGTTGGCATGGACCCTGACCTAATAATTGAAAATTCTCAGTTGTGATTTACGCTTGGCAGAAAGTGCTAAGTGGTGAATCTATTTATTTTTTAACGTTTACTCTGTTTCTTTTTTAAGATATGCAACAGAAAACAGTATTATTTAAACTATCTATTTAAGATTTCTAAACTGTTTTCTCAAAGTATAGTCATAATTTATTTAATATTTATTTAATGATAAAAGAGTCTTTTTTAAAATTATTCCACTCTTTATTTTTTATTTATATTTTCTTACAAATGCCTTAAAATTACTTTACTAATTTATAATTAAGTTCTACGTTTTAGTGTTTAAAATATTTTTTTTTTTTGCATTTTTCCAGCCAGCTGGGATAGCAAGCTATTTAGCAAGCTTGGTTTGGCGTATAATTAACTCAATCGTTTTTGTAAATCATAACAATTGTAACCATAAAGATTATGTGGCGATTTATCGCCAGCAAAAGGCTAACGGAAAAATGCCTTAAAATTACTTTATTAATTTATAATTAATTTCTTAAAATATTAAAATGCTGTATTGTCTTCGGAAATACACCTGCGTACATAATTGTTATAATTCTTAGTCTATCATGAAGTGAGTGAAAAATCAATTAGAAAACTCCACCTTTACATACAAAAACAAAGTTAAGTTAATAGACCGGGAGGTGGCAGCACAGACAATCACCTCATCGAGTTCATGGCTGAAATTCCAGAGTTAGTTAAAACTCGATTCGCATATTAAAACGCAATCGGTCTGACAAGTCATATCTTGGTGGAAAACACGTGAAAAACCGATTTTACCGGTTGACTCGTAGGTTTACCATTGTGTTTTTCTGCACCCAGTTCTCCATGTTTTCATACTTTTGGGTGCAGGAAAACACTGGTAAATCTACGAGTCAACCGCTAAAATCGGGTTTTCACGTGTTTTCCACCAAGATATGACTTGGCAGACCGATTGCGTTTTAATATGCGAATGGAGTTTTAACTAATTCTGGAATTTTAGCCATGAACTCGATGAGGTGATTTTCTGTGCTGCCGCCTCCCGGTCTATAAATAAAAGAGTGTAACTCATGTAATATGAATGAAATCTTTATTTCTTGAGTAAAGACATAAAGTATAATAGAGTATAATAGAAGCATTCCAAAGGTAAAGATAACACTAATGGTAGATAAATTTATAATTAAAATGTTTTATTAGATTTTCTGATATATATTTTTTAAAAATAGCAAAAAAAATATATAATATATATATATATATAAATAAAATTTTATTAAACCCATCAGAAAAACGGGCAGGCCATATACCAAAATTTTGAAGGTATATTAACAAATCAAATTCCTCTCCCGTTATATCTAGAATTTATTATAAATTGGACATGCTACTGCAGAGAACATCAGCATACATTTTATGACTAAGCCACAATATAATAAGTTTCGAGGACTCAACCGAAGTTAGGCCGCTATTTTTAAAAAACAAGCTCATAAAATTTGTAAATAGTTTTTTTAGATTTTTTTAAAACCAGGATTAACTATCATGATCAAAATAAAGTAAAAGAGAAATTTCATCTGAATGGACAAACATATATATCTCTCTTTCTCTTTGGGCTAATCAAAATAAAAATTGTACAGCAATTAAAATTTGCAAACAAGGTGCACCGTTCTAAATTTTTAAAATGCATTTTTCATTGATATTATTAAGTGGTTTCATGAAAGTTTTATGATTTAATCAAGCAAAAGCGTAATTCTTGAAAGAAAATTTTTAAAACAACACATTTCCTACAATTTTTTAACTTTTCGCAACATTTTGTTTTTTATACTTTCCTTACAAATGTACTCTTTAACTGCAAGGACCACATTTTCAAAACGTTAATTAGTTAAAATGTCATGATAAATTTAAAAAATAAAATAAAAATGACTTTTTACTTAAAATTTTCGTTTTTAGAAAATAAACTATTTATATTGCTAAAAATATTTTCAATTTTATGAAATTCACTTTAAAGACTGTCAAGAAAACAGCGAGTCACTTGAAAAATATTTGTTGAAGTTTCGTCACTTAGGACATATGGAACTCCTTGGAAATTCCAAAGAGTGTCCGCACCTTGTAAATGAAACAAGGCAGCAAATCTTTTCTCCATAATCGGGTTTAATTTATGAGATTTAGAAAACGTGATTTCTTGCAAATTTACTTTAATTATTGCCACTCTCATACACTTAAAACCGCATAGTCACATCTGCTAACGTAAAATTCGTGTCAAGCTTGGTTATATTTGGCTGAATAGCTGGACGATGACAGTAGGTCGCCATAAATGAAGCCAACTTGGCGATAGCTGACTAAATTTTCGAAATTATCATTGAAATCCAGTATTGACGATAACTATGAATCTTCTATAATCGGGTTCCACGCATTTTAGCTTCGTGTGTTTGACTGTTTGAGTAAAATTAGCTGAATTCTTAAAAACAATTATCCTTTTTTTTATCCAAACTATCCCTTTTCCTCCCGGCACAAGCCGGAAGGACTTTTTTCGTCTTGAGGAAAAATAATGTAGTAATATATATATATTTTTTTTTAGGGGGGGGGGGGCGCAGAATTTCTTCCTGCCCCGGGCGCCAAAAAATGTAGCTACGCCACTGATTTGTATTATGACGTTATATATACGTTGATTCCTTAAATGAGTTTAATGCAAAGTAATCACCGTAACTGTTTTCATACAATAAAATTGTAAAAAAAAAAAAAAAAAAAAAAAAAAAGAGAGAGAGGGAGAGAGAGAGAGAGAGAGAGAGAGATTTAAATGTAGATAACCTATTTCCAGCCACTGGTCGCTACAGATGGAAAAGGAAATATGTGTTTAATCAGTTCTACCTATTTTTATCTTGAGTAAAGCCGTCATACAGCGAAACATAAAAATACACTTTAATTTAAATTTGGTTAGTATATTTCTCGATAGCGGATGTTATCGGCGTTAAAGAAAGTTGAGTGTAAATTACCATATCTAATTTTAACTTCGAGTATGATTGCCACATGAGAAAACAAAAAAATACATTTAAAAGTTTTACTTATGCAGTCTCCCATCAGAGGCGCTACCAGCGTAAAAGAAACCTATTATGTAGAATTTTTTATCAAAACATAATGGGTTTAATCACAGCAATAAACCTTTTGAAGGAGAGAAATTTTGAAAAATTCTGGGAGTTTTGAGAAATTGTTAAGCATGGATTATGGATTTTTTTGTAAATGATTTAAATTTTAATCTTTTATGTATCTTTAATGAAGTATTATACGTTTGTTTAGGCGAGGTATTTATAAAAAATACATTCAAGATCCTTCCAATTAAAATGAAGTATATCATTTAAACATATCAATAATTAAATACCTTTCATTAATTATTCTTTAAGAAAAACTCTTTTATTCCTTTAATATTATTTTAAAACATACAATTATCAGTATAAAACAGAACACAAACAATTAAAAAAAATTCCAAATCAATTGTTTTGCTGGAAAAGGTAAAAAAAAAACAGGTATGTGATAAAAAAAAAAAAGAAATGTTCAAATAACTAATAAATGTGCCAAGCTATCTTTTTTCCAAAAATATTTTGAAGAGTATGAATGGTAGCAATGCACAAGAACAGGAAAACATGCATTAAAACTGGTTTATACACTACCTATAGATACTATATTCGATATATTCCATGTATTTTCTATAACTTCAATTTAATAATGAGTGGTTTTTGTTTATTCCCTCAAAATTCACAATATTCCCCAAAGTTCTGAGTTTATTCTTGAAAACTTCCGGGTTTATTTACGTCCCTGTAAATCTGCGGGTTTTTTGCAACTCTCATTGAATCTGTATTACCTAATTTTAACTCGGAATATGGTTCCCATATGAGAAAACAGTAAAAAAATCCATTTTAAAGTTTAGTAATGCAATTTCCCACCAAGTGGTATTACCATCGTAAATAAAATATCTATTATGTAAAGTTTTTTATCAAAACATAAATGTGACCGCGTCAGAAGCTTATTTTGAAAATTTACATGAAAAAAAAAAAAACCCATAAAATACTTGTAAATTTAGTTACCTTTTTTACCGTCAGGGGACGCTATAGACGCAAGATAATGTTTTGAATCTTTACTACTTATTTTTTAACCTCAGTTTAGTTATCATACAATAACACATAAAAAAATCAGATTTTCTTAAATTCGGTTACACTATTTCCTCCCAGGAGGCTCTATAAAACTTTTTTTAATTTTTTTTTTTGTAGTCTGTCTGTATCATCTAATAACTTAGATTTTGTCCCCATATAAGAAAACATAAAGAAATCCATTCTAAAATTTTAACTATGCAATTGTCCACCAGTAATGTTACCAACGCAAAAATACCTATCATGTGAAAATTTGTATCAAAACATAATTTTCACCATAGCAGGAGCTTATTCTGAAAATTGATTTACAAAACAAAAAAAAAAATGCTTAAATTTAATTACTTTATTTCAGGCCAGGGGACGCTATAAACACAAAAGGAAATTTTGTGCCACCTACTTTTAACTTCAGTATAGCTATCATATAGTGAAACATAAAAGAGAAAAACTTATTCAAATTTGTTTATTGAATTTCTCGCCAGGAGGCGTTATCGACGTTAAAGAAAGTTGAATTTAAATTCCCCTTTTCGCTGAAGACTAAAACAGACAGTAATTTTAACTTGGATTTTGGTTGCTATATGAGAAAACATAAAAAAAATACCCATTTTAAAATTTTAGTTATGAAATTTTCCACCAGAGGCAAAAAAAAAAATAATGAGAAAAGTTTTATCAATATATATATAGTTTAAAATTGCAGAAGCTTTTTCTGAAGATTCGAGCGAAATTCACTAGTGGGAAGTGAGCTTAAAATGTGTTCAAAAAGTTAGTTGGGGCACAGTTATACACATTGAGATACATGAAGCATCACAAGTTAAATAAACGTAAACGTAATAGAAAATAGTTCTTCCAACAGTAATTGGCGATATAGTATAGTGCGTCAGAATTATTTTGTGTTGTCCTCTAAAAGAACTATAAATGTTACATCCCATACTTTCAATAGAGAACATGCCGCAGTAAGCCTTTGCAACATATACAAAATTCGCTGATTTTCAAAAAGCATAATGGCACTAAAATGTATTTTGAGTAATTACAGCCCATGGACGGTAGTGTAATCGAATTCTTTTGTGCGGCCCTGTGCAATAACTATAAATGCTTTATACACCCTATTCAAGAAAAAGCATGCTGTAGGGGACTGAAACAAGAAACAACATACTAGAATTATATTACTATCAGCGTTCTACAAACCTCACATTTAACTTATATTCGTTTCATAAAATTGTTACATATATTCATATTCTTTTGTGCGGCCATGTAAAATAACTATAAATGCTATTACACCTTTTCCCAGAAAAGACACACTGTAGGTGTATGTGACTGCAACAACATACTAAAGTTATACTACCGTCAGCATTCTACAAACCCCGCGTTTAACATACATTCGTTTCATAAATTTGTTTCATAAAATCGTTTCACAAATTCGTTTCACAAAATTGTTTCATAAGGGTTTTATATATAAAGGCTAGATATATAAAAAAGTTTTGTGAGGGCCATAGCGTACTTGTTTCTATACTTTCTTAATATTATGAAGTTGTTTAAGATTTAAGCAAACATGTATATATTTTAAAGAAAGTAGTTACTATTCATCAATTTTACCTTCTGATACCGTATTTGCCGGCTGGCATTAGAATCCCTATTGGGGCCCACAAACTCTCTCTATGGTCTTGTTTCTTTGTATATCTCTCAGTTTAAATTGTTCATTTCAAATAAATTTGAATTTAAATATTAAAAATTGTTTACAATTTAAAAGTATTTATTAGAAATATTGCCTCATAAGTTATGAATACTTTCTTTTTAATCAACAGGTAAGAATGAAGACAATCAAGATTTTCTGAAGTTTTTGTTTAACCAAACTCCACGTACTCCAGAACTTTTCATTGATTTAAACGAGAGTGCTACAGATAACTTACCTAGTATTAGCTATGAGGAGGAGGAAGAACTTCATACAAGACGTCTAACGGAGGCATATTCTGAGGAAATAGAGGCTTCTGAATCAAACGTAGTTTCCTCAAAGATAGACGACGATAAACATCAAACTTTAAAACTTAGCTTATCACTTAATGAAGGTCAGGAGGAAAAGGAGGTTTCTAAATTCCAGACTGAGGCAGACAGTAGTCCACTCTTCATTATTTTAGATGAGAATTCTACTGATAATTTATCTAGTATTGGCTTTGAGAAGGAAGAACTTCATAAAAGACACCAAACAGAGATATTTCATGAAGAAAAAAGAGTTGTTGAAACAAAAAGAGATTCCCTAAGTATGGAGAAGGATAAACATCATTCTTTAAAATTTACCTTGCAACTTAGTCGAGGTGAGAAAAAAATGGACGTTTCTAAATTGAAGACTGAAAGAGACATTGGTCCAGAGCAACCAATTTTGCATTCAGAATTGAAACAAGAAACAGGATACATCCAACAACAAAATGAGGAACAAAAAGCAATACACGTAAAAATGCTAGAAGATGTCTTTCAAAGTATAACTTCATCAAAACCACAGATTGATATTCGTCACGGTAAAAAGATTTTTGAAACATCCAAGAAAAACAGCGAAATATCAAACCTCCTGCAAAGTAAACCAAGACCAAATATACTGAGCTTTGAAATATTAGGTGAACATTGCAAAAAAGCACCACCGACGGAATTACAATCTGATGAAATGCAAACTTTTAGTTCATCGAAATTTCAGGAATCGTTGAAAAATAAAACTTGTAAAAATGTGTATTTGTCAGACATGTCTGACCAGAATTGGCGAGCAATAGAATCAAGATCCCCGAACGAACCGTGCCAAACCTTAAATGTATCTCCTGAAACAAAAAGTAAAAAAGACCAAAAGTTTATGCCTCTGAAAATGACAAAGAAGCGACATCAAACAGATGAATTTGAGTTACAAAAGAAATCGTGCCAAAAAGCTGCAATCTCTGATTCACCGAATGACCTGTGCAAAACATCATTAGTTGAAGAATCAAAAATGAATCAAGATGATAGTTCTGAATCATTGGTAATCCAAAGTGAAGGCTTTCAAAATGTCCTTTCATCGGATTCATCAAAAATTAATGATAAAAGCTACAAAAATGTAAGCTCATCATTGTTGAAAAATAAAGCTTGTAAAAATGCAACTTCGCTAGACATGTATGAGCAAGACTCACAAGCAATAAAATCTCCAAATAATCCAAATGAATTGTACCAAACTTTAGAAAAATCTCCTCAAACAAAAAGTAGGGAAAACCAAAAGGTGATTTCTTTTGAACTTACAAATAAGCGACATCGAGCAGAAGTTTCACAGATGCAAAAGAAATTGTGCCAAAAAGCTGCAATCTCTGACTCTCTGAATGACCTGTGCAAAACATCATTAGTTGAAGAATCAAAAATGGATGAAGATGATTTTTCTGAATCAATGATAATCCAAAGTGAAGACTTTCAAAATACCCTTTCATTGGATTCATCAAAAATGAAGGATAAAAGCTACAAAAATGTAAGCTCATCATCATTGAAAAATAAAACTTGTAAAAATACCTCTTCTCCAGGCATGTGTGAAAAAGACTGTCATGTAATAAAACCTTCAAATCCTCCAAATAAACTGTGCCAAACCTTAAATCTATCTCCTCAAGCACAAAATAAAGGAGACCAAAAATTGAAACTGGTAAAGCAGCGATATCTAGCAGGAGAATTGTCACAATTACAAAAGAAATTGTTCCATAAAGCTGCAGCCTTTGAACCGCAGAATAAAATATGTGAAGCACTATTAGTTGAGCAACTAAAAGTAACTAAAGATCACATTTCTGAATCACTCGTAATGCAAAGTGAAGGCTTTGTTCTTTCAGCAAATTCATCAGAAATGCAAGACGAAAACTACAAAAATACAGAATCGCCATTGTTGAAAAATAAAACTTGTAAAAATTCGTCGTCGTCAGGTGTGTATGGAAAAAGCTGCCAAGCAAGAAAACCTTCAAATGTCCCTAATGAACCGCACCAAACTTTAGAAATTTCTTTTTATACAAAAAGTAAAGAAGAACAAAATGCAATTGAACTAACAAAAATGCGGCTTGGAACAGAAAAAGTTACAGAGTTAGAAAAGAAATTGTACCAAAATACCACAACCTATAAAAAGCAAAATAAACTATGCAAAACATTGTTAACTCAGCGATCACAATTGAATCAAGATAAAATTTATGTATCATTGGTAATGCAGAGTGAAGACTTTAAAAATATTCTTTCACCGGAATCATCAAAATTGGAAAATGATAACTATAAAAATGCAGAATCATTGTTATTGAAAGATAAAATTTGTAAAAATGCAACTTCGTTAGGGATGTATGAGAAAGACTCACAAGCAATAAAATCTGCAAATGTCCCAAATGAATCGTACCAAACTTTAGAAAAATCTCCTCAAACAAAAAGTAGGGGAGATCAGAAGGTGATTTGTTTTGAACTTACAAATAAGCGACATCGAGCAGAAGTTTCACAGTTGCAAAAGAAATTGTGCCAAGAAGCTACAACCTCCGAATCGCAGAATAAACTATGCAAAACATCATTAGCTGAGCAAGCACAAATAAACCAAGATCAAGTTTCTGAAGGGGAAATGGAAATTGAAAGCTTTAAAAATTTTCTTTCATCAGATTCCTCCGAAAAAGTTTCCAAAAACATATTGTCATCTGCATTTCGTCACGATCAAGTCCAGACATCAAGACAAGTGTTGTTGAAAAATGAGGCTTGCCAAACTGAAGAAGAGTTTTTAGAGTCACCCAACGAAAAAGACAGCACAACAGTTTTCACACGCGTGCCAAATGAAGAAATACAAGTTGTAAAACATCTAGCATTGAATGCTAAACAGAACAGACAAAAATCTGGTAATCCTGACGTTCTACCGAACACAAATATCATGTCTTCACGATCCCTTTTTAAAAAAGAAGTAATTTCTGAATTCGAAAAACAAAACTGCCAAGCATTTGTGGATCAAAAATTTCAATATAATAATTTTCTGACACACTCACCTACTGAAATACAGAAGGAAGAAGGTGAAACAGAAATGCAATCGTTTATAAAGAATGTTAAAAATAGAAGAAATACTCCACAATTACAAAGTGAAACAAGTCAAATATTTATGGATTTTGAACAGCAAAACAAACAATATCAAACTGAAATGGTTTCCAGCTCTGAAAATGAGATAAACCAAGCAACCATATCGCAAGAGCTACAGGATAAATTTGTTTCACAGCAATTTGTCCTGTCTTCCACTTCACAAAATAAAAACGCGCAATCTATATCTTCAGCAAAATTAGAGGAAGAAAAATGTGAAATAATTGAACAAAAAGATTTCCTAAACGAAAAATTTCACGAAGCGGTTTCAAACCAAGTAACTGTAAAGCATGAAAGTTCAGAAATCATAAATGAAATGCATTTGAGCAAAATAAATTGCGAGACACCAATATCCAGTAGTAATACAATTCATTGTACCAACATCTCTACTCTGTCAGCCTTGCATGGGTTCGTAGAAAGTATCAACCCACCTGGGAACTACCAAAATGTCTGTACTGGCCGTGTTACTTCCCAAGTTTATAATATTACACAAAGTGCTCCTTCAACGCCAGATCCCGAAGCACCCCATTCTTCTTTAATGTTATCTGAAAATCAATTTAACAGTTATGGGAATCACGATAATTTAGAAAGAGTAAATGTAAACACAAATAACAATGAAATTGCTAATGTAATCGCATATCCCAATTTTTACGAACGCTTCGATATCACAGCATTTCATAATACATATACTACTATGCTGATTCATCCGTATTCTTATGGCAGCCATGAAATTGTTTTAAATCCTGCATGTACCCCAGGAATCAGTCCTTCAGGTTTAATCCATAATTATTGCCATTTTGGAGGATTAATTCTTAGTAAAGAAAATTGTACCAATGTATGTAATGTATGTAAATCATGTACTAATGCATGTAATGTATGTAAATCATGTACTAATGCATGTAATGTATGTAAATCATG
The DNA here is from genome assembly GCA_963931845.1 of Maratus michaelseni. NCBI lineage: Eukaryota > Metazoa > Arthropoda > Arachnida > Araneae > Salticidae > Maratus > Maratus michaelseni. The sequence continues at coordinate 107,791,298 of OZ007598.1, read as the reverse complement.
TACTAATGTATGTAATGTATGTAAATCATGTACTAATGTATGTACATCCTGCGCTTCAAGTACTGATCTAAATGAATCTAAATGATCTTAAACGACCTAATATTATCTAAATGAATCTAAATAATCTTAAATGATTTAATAATTATCTAAATGAATCCGTTCCATTACACACAAAACACTGAACACTTAAAAATTTAGTTCAACATTTCACCAAAACATAATGCGAAATAAGTTACCACCATAAAATTGTGAATACTCTTCCCAACAATCGGTACTCTGTTTGAACCATGAACTTGTGTAGGTTGAACAAAAACTGGTAAAATGTTGAACAAAGAACTGATAAAATGTTGAAAAATAAATTTGTAAAATATTGAAACGCAAAAGGGGCTACAATTATAACCATTGCAAAAGATGCCTAATGAGACCGGGATCCCTGTTAAAAGCGTAATTCAACACACTACGAATATTCAAGCTCTACCAGGTGTTCGAACCTAACACCTTTTAGCTTGGAGTAAGCAGGGCCTGATTACCACCGGAGTTAACTTCCACTAGTAAAATGGAACGTAATTTTTGCCTTATTTATAATAGAAGTACCGTATAAATACAGCGTTTAAATAAGGTGAAAATTTCTATACAAATTTACTGGTGGAAGTTTGTCCCGTTGGTAATCAGGCCCTGGGAGTAAGTGTTCTAATCTCTAGGCAAACAGGCGGATACCATCTCCATAGGTGCCAACCTCTTATTAATATTCCGTAATATGAGGGTTAATTTGACCCAGGTTTAACACGTTTCGCACCAGAAATTCTTTTAAAAAATGAAATTAAACAAATTCCACGTAGAAACCTGAAATTGAATAAATAAAAATTTATCCAATAATCTTTCTGGTTTGAAGCGTTGTTAAACTGGGTCAAATTAACCCGCATATTACGGAATATTAATGAGAAGTTGGCACCTATGCATCTCTCTCTAAAGCAGTATATTGAGAGTACATTGAAATATTTGTCGTGACTGGTTGTTACGTATTATTGTATTATGGTGAAAATTTTAACCATTTTTGAAGTTCACCATATTAACGAATTTTGATAAATAAAGTGAGCCATGTTTTGGTGCCTGTTCATTTTTGGTGTCATCAAATGGCTCAACGTTAAAGGAACATTTTTTTTACAAAGTACCTGTTGAAGTAAATAACCTGATATCCAATAGTAATTACGTAAATGAGAAAGGTAGAAGATGTGAAAAGATTACCCAGCTAGATCAAAATAGCGAGCAGTTTTCTTCTTCCATGATCTTCTAAAATACAGGGTGGTTCATAACTATATGTCAATAATGTAAAGGCAGGTAGAGGGGAGCTAAATAAGCAGATTTCGTATAGGTATGTGGGTGCGTAAATACAGCGTTGAGGCAGTAGAGGGCACTGTTGAGTTTGGCGGATAAAAGCATATCGCTGGCTTGAATCGTCATTTTCCGCACGGATTTCGAGCAACATGCATCGTTAAATCAATGCAGAGCTTGCCGACATGCATTTCATGTATGGGACTGCGCAAAGAAATGGAGCGGCTGCTCAAAAGAAGCGTACGTTCAACGGCTCTCGAGCTTGTCGAAGGACTCTTACTGTGCGTCTCTCTTACTCATACTTACTCATACTTACTCTTACTCATACTGACTTACTGATATCTGATATATATATATATATATATATATATACTGACTATTACTCATACTTACTTATTCTCTTACTGTGCGTAATGCTTCTTCTTCTACTGCTGGAATTCTGCGATTTCTTCCAGTGCCCGTATCACGCTTGGAAGCATAAAACGATCCAATCGCACACAACTCCCGATGAAGACACTCAACTGTTCACCGATCCGGCAGATTCCTACTCAGGAATCGCTCCATGGACATTCTTTGAGCAACCGCCCCATTTCCTTGCACAGCCCCATACATGAAATTCCTATCGACAAGTTTCGCATTGATTTGACGATGCATGTTTCTGGAAATCCGTGAGGGGAATGACGATTCAAGCCAGCTAAACAGTTTCATCCGCCGGATTCAACAGTGCCCTCTACTGCCTCAACGCTACATTTCTGCACCCACATTCGTATACGAAATCTGCTTATTTAGGTCTCCTCTACCTGCCTTTACATTTTTGACATATAGTTCTGAACCACCCTGTATGTTCGAGAAATAATTCGTTACTTGACACAAATATGTAAGGAAACTAATTATCTACGGAATGCAAGAGGTTAATTCCCTGGCTATTATAAGTGAAGGAGCATAAAAAATTCTGTCCAAATACTTTTTTCAAAAAATATATTTTTTAGAAAAAATTGTTCTTGCTGTAGAGAAAAATTGGGGATGTTTGGCCATGGCAGAGGTTTGATTCACTGCCTTTATTTTATTATTTTTTTAAAAACTTTTTATTTTGCTGATAAGCACAAAATGGAAGCACATACAGCCTTTTTTCTATTATTTAATGTTGTTTTTCTGTTATTTAGATTGATAAGAAAGGTACGGAATTTAACAAATCCCCTTCAAAAAGTAAATTTTCCGTTTGCCAATCGTAACCTCGTATGCTAGTCTTAAATCAAAATAGTGACGGTATTTTTGCTCTAATTCACTTAACGATTTTAAAGATAAGATAGTTAATTAGACCTTGATACAGACATTACAATGTAGTTTTATACTTTTTCTTACAAAATGATAGCTGTGAGATGTTCGACCCATTCTATTTGTAGGTAGTTTTGCCCTAGTAAACCCACATTTTTTCATCTAGTGTAATTAATCACAATTAAAAGTTTTATTAGCTGCACTGAAATTTAACAAAAATGTAATCATAAACTTATTTTATAGATTAATAGCTATTCAGCGTAATTTAATTTATGTGAATTAGTTGTTCTGTTTGATAACAGATGGCGTCACTGAGCATTTTTGGAAAAAAAATATTCCGATATGAGAGTCAATTACTTGCAGGGCACAACAGGTGGTCTTGATTATGTTGTTTTTCTTTTTTATTATCTTCGCCCAATGCTGGCTGGGGATATTTTTTTAATATTTAATTCATTTAATGTAAAATTACTTTGCACGAAGATGATTAATTTGAATTTTGTTTGAATTTGTGAGTTACTATGATTTAAAACCAAGACTGTGAAATGTATTTTTTTGTTCTGTTGTAATTATCAAGATTTATGTTTTATGAATGTGAAAATAAACAAGAAAATTTCACGATATGACTTCTCTTTTAAAAATTATCTACAATAGCGTAATTTATTTCAATCATTTTAAAATAGACAGTGTATTACCGTAATTTCGCGCGTATACGCCGCAACTCAGACAATTCGATTTCCTACCAGAATTTATATTAAATAAAATGTGATTTACTTCTGCTTAGCACTTACTTGACTTCTTATTTTCAATAAAATTTCCGGTTTGAAAAAGACTTAACTAGGGTGCGGCGCATACGCGCGAAATTACGGTATAACGATCAGATTCAAACTGGGTGTAAAAATGGCATTTAATAAATGATGTGAAACATAAATGTAAACAAAATTGTTTTAGAATTAGGATCCGATTAAAGATCTCCTGGGCCCCTAAGCACATCATACTTTCGAGCAGAGTTGCCAAGTCTCCGGCTTTTTGTACACCAGTATATTCTTAGACACAATGTTGTTCTTTAAAAATCGCAGAATGCTCCGATCAAATAAAACAACATTTTCTGTATTAAAATACTGGTATCCAAAAAGCCGGAGACTTGGCAGCTCTGCTTTCGAGGATCCCGAGCCTCAACTCTAAGGAAACAAGAACGAAAAATCATGCGTCAAGCATAGATTATGTAGCACTTTCCAATGCTTCCAAAATAATTTTACAAATCATACCGTTTAATAAGCTAAAATATAACTTCTAAGTAAACAATTTGGAAAACGCATAACATATTTAAAAACATAATTTCAGGAATTTCCAACATATACAATATTCTGAAAAATATCCGAATACTTTTATTCAGCCCTGTATGGCATCTATAGAATTGTATATATACTACATAGGATGCTAAATTTTAGTTCAGTTAGGAAACGCGTAGCACAGTTTAAAATTCTCCGTCTGGAGTTTGTCAATAAACAGAAATGTGTTCGCGAACTTTTGTGCTGCCCTGCATAGGATCTACAGAATTTATACACATCACGTAATAGACAAAAAGTAAGTTAACATTAAAATCGCGTTCAGTAACTTAAAACGCACTTACAGGAATTATTGTTAACAGACAGTAGATAATTCTTTTGCGTGTCCCTGTAAATGAACGATGACTGCTATACACACAATATTCCGTAGTAAGTCTCTTGTAATGCACCTTAGTGATCTATATAAATTTCAATGCGTTTAAAATAGTGAAACATTATTTAAATAAACCGCAGACGATTTTTCTCCATAGACGTAATGTAACGGAATTATTTTTACTGTCCCTGTAAAGTAACTATAAGTGCTATGCACACCCTGTTCCATATTAAGCTTCTTCTAATGCACCTTAGTGATATATATAAATTTCAATGCGTTTAAAATAGTGAAACATTATTTAAATAAACCGCAAATGATTTTCCCCCATAGACCGCAATGTAACGGAATTCTTTTGAGTGTCCCTGTAAAAAAACTATAAGTGCTACACACTTCCGTTGAAATAGGGAACATGCTATAGATAACGACAATAACATATAAAAATTGCAGAGCAATCCGAGCATATTTACGGGAGTTAGAGCACGGACAGACGGCAGACGGCCAGACGGCAGACGGCCAGACGGCCAGACGGCCAGACGGCAGACGGCCAGACAAACCGAAGTCATAAGCACTTTTCAACTAGGTTGGAAAGTGCTAAAAAGAAACTCAATATCTTTTCCTGGCCCTTTGTACTCATTGTCTTGTAAAAATAAGAAAAATCTCGAAGTTTTTTCTATTATTGTAATAAAACTGCAGGTTTTAAAACACAGTACGCTTAAAATATGAGTTCTGAATCAAGTATAAAGAATATAAAAGCGTATATTAAATTCATAAGAAAAAAAACTACATTGATGAAAGTATTTCTTCCAAATTCAGTAAAAATTATTTTTAAAGAACAATAAAAGATTTTTTAAAAAATTATATTAATATTTTTAAAAAAAATACACTTAAAAAAACATACAAAAAATAGTGATATCCCAACAAAAAGTTTTCTGTAAAAAAAAAAGCCAAATTCTTCTTAATGGTTCTGCCACAAGAAGCACTGATATCTGAAGTTTGCCCCAGTTAAAAGTCAATCATCCAAAAATTTTCTTTGAAAATGGCTTTCCCGAGACATAAGCGTTAATGTATTCTAAAGGGTTTTTCAAATTCTAAAGAAAGTACAATGATCTACATGTCTACTGCATTTTACGCATTTTGTGGCACAAAGAACTGAAATATAATACACATAAAGCATAGAAAACCACTACAGAATCTAAAAAAATACTCGTTTTCAGAAGATAATTACTGAATGATATTCCAACAAAACTAATTGTTACAACATAATTATCCGGTTTTCGACGGTTAAAAACAAGTGCATTTTAACATAATTGCGATTCGTCTTTTAATATATGCAAGCAAAGTATAATAAATGTTCATATGAAATCAATCCCTTTCGTTAATGCACAAAATTTCAATATTATACAATACAATATAATGTAACACATTCTGAAAAACGAAAAAGTGCATTCTAACGTCATTACGATTCGTTTTAATATATTCAAACAAAGTATAATAATAAATGTTCATATGAAATCAACCCCTTTCGTTAATGGACAAGATTAAAATATTATACAATCCTCTTTAATAAAAAGCTATACGTTGCTGACGACTGGGATTTTCGATAATCGTTGCCACAGATTGATCTCGAAAAATGAAACATTTGAAGTTGCTTAAAAAATTAATAGCTCGAAAAGTATGTGTCAAAAAATTGTTAGACGAACTTCGTTAGAAAGGTAAAAAATTGTATTTTTCTTGATATAAATTTCAAATCTAATGATTATGCCTTTTTTCAAATATTGAATTTCAAACATTTTCAAATTTCACAATGGAGTACCATAGCGACATCTTCACGAGTAAAAAGATAATGATAACGGTCATGTGTCCTGACGTATACCGGCTATAGCACGAGTCACAAATTATAGTAGCCTTACTATTCTGTTAAAATACAAAAGTGAATTATGATGCCACAAATGCGTGATTTTTATTTAATTTTAATATAATAATCTTAGAAACAAGGTTTTGGAAAAATTTTTCGAATGGGATTAATAAATTGGCCAAAACTGTATATTATTTTGAGTTTAAAAGAGGAAAGGTGGGGGAGCGCTTTATATTATTTAGGTTTCCTCAGGAACTTTTGGTCAGAATTGAAAGTTTAATATATCAAAACGTCCGAAATTAAATCGACATTAAATCGGCAATAACTATAACGACGGCCCCTTCAGTTCGTTTGGATAGATTTTCATTTAAAAATATAAAATCATTCAACATTGATTTTAGGTATTTTTAAGGTTATTATCACGGGTCCGGGCATGTCATCTAGTCCTCTTTAATAAAAAGGTATGCGTTGCTGACGACTGGGATTTTCGCTAATCGTTGCCACAGATTAATCTCGGAAAATGAAACATTTGAAGTTACTGAAAAAATTAATTGCTCGTCCTCTTTAATAAAAAGGTATGCGTTACTGACGACTGGGATTTTCGCTAATCATTGCCACAGATTAATCTCGGAAAATGAAACATTTGAAGTTACTGAAAAAATTAATTGCTCGAAAAGTATTTATCAGAAAATTGTTAGACAAACTGCGTTAGAAAGGTAAAAAATTGTATTTTTCTTGGTATAAATTTAAAATCCACTGATTATGCCATTTTTCAAATATTGAATTTCAAAAATTACCAAATTTCACAATGGAGTACCATAGCGAAAACTTTATGCGTAAAAAAATAATAATAACAGCAATGTGTCACCACGAGTCACAAATTATAGTAACCGTATTATTCTGTTAAAATATAAAAGTGAATTATGATGTCACGAGTGCATGATTTTTATTTAATTCACGACAAATACTAGATGCGCCATTTCTTTTTAGTTGTGAATAATATAGGTTAATTCACGTTATTAAAAAATGTAGCTACAAAACATATAAATCAATGGAAAACGGTAGGTAATAAATTGTAAACGTAATAATAAACCGTATTAAAAAAAACATAACTTAGTGAAATAAGTATCCGTTTTTATGTTATTATAGGATATCTAGGTAAAGGTACAGATTACTTTAAAATACAAGGTTAAATTCACCGATATATTTCGTTTGATTCAAGGTTCTTTTGGAGAAACCGAGCAGCGCAGCGGACGTAGTCTGCTAGTGAAAAATAAAGAAGATATTTGGTACTTTCGTGTTATAGCAGCCACCAAGCATGAAATGTTTTTGTTTCTGTTTTCATTAATATATTGTAAATTTGGTACTTTCGTGTTATAGCGGCTTCCAAGGATGAACTGCCAAGCGGCCAAGATTTATCGCCAAATTATAAAGCATGTATGACATTATAATAATATATGATATATATATATAACATTTCTGTACGTATGTGGCCAAGTTATAGTCATATATGATGCATATATGATGTATATATATGACATGTGTATATGATGTATATACGACATATAAGACAGAAATAATATGTGTATAATGACGTATATGGCACATATAGGAGTGTTTGGAATATATATATATATGCATATATAGGATGCCTATATAAGCTTTGCGATGATCTTCGCGAAATCATAACTGCAACCTTGGCATAATCATAACTGTGGGAGCCGCTATAACACGAAAGTACGGTATTTTTTTTTTTTTTTTTTTTTTTTTTTTTTTTAGCCACACAGTCTAATTCTTTCAGTCTACAGTAAAATTCATGTTTATGAAAAGTCACAGCCACTCCATATATAAAGGAGGACATCCTTTATACATAGCTATACAAATGGTTGTTACTGACGATATTAAAAATCAAACTGTCTCTCTGTATTATGCCGATACTTCCGCTTGTATTTCCTTTCTCAGTACCTAATTGCCCTAAAACGGACGCAGACCCCATTTAAACAATAATATAAAGGATCCAACAAAGTTAAACCCGTCGTGGCGGACATTTCTGAGGGGGACCCGTGGCCCTATCTCCAATAGGAATGAAGTTACCCTGGTGGGGGGGGGGGTAAGTTCCTGTAAGTTCGGGGGGCGAAAGGTTCAGTAAGACCTTTTTGGTGCTCCTCCCTCGTGTAAACCCCATGTAAACCCCTCCATGTAACATATCAATAATTGATAGATCTCGTCAAGCACTATGGTCTGGTCCTACTCTCCGCCTCTCACTCGCCCCCTTCCTTAAGAAACATATTTCTCTGTTTCAACTCTTTTTAAATTTTAGTTTTTCCCATCTTTCTCAGCGCCTTTAACCCCCACAGAGGGCGTAGGCCTCTTTTAAAGGATCCAACGAAGTTAAAATCGTCGAGGCCGACATTTTTAAGAGGGTACCAAGGCCCTATCTCCCATAGGACCGGAGTTACCCCCCCCCCACGATGGAGAGATTCAAGGTACTCAAACCCCGTCATGTAACATATCAAAAGTTTGATCTCATCAAGCACTTTTGTCTGGTTCTACTCTCCCCCTCCTCTCCCGTCTCCTGTCAGGAGCACTTTTCTTATTTATTTTTTTCAATTTCTCATATTTATTTTAGTTTTTCCCATTTTTCTCTGTTCCTATGGGCCGGACAGCTCCAAAATTTTACCAAAATTAGCTGTAAATCGCCTGAAGGTATTCCCCCCCTTCTTTTGGCGCCCTCGGTTTTCACGTATCTTTTGAGGGGACCCGTCAGAGGGGTGAAAAGGGGGATCCCTTTTAAAGTCCCATCTCTCAATTGCAAGTGAGGATTCATTTTAAAAGTCTCGTAGAGCACTTGTGTTTTGTATAGCTCCCCCTCCCTTTCCCCCACCGCTCCCCAAGATCCCTTCAATTAATACTAACTCATAATTTGTTAAACAACTTCTCTTAGGTGTATCCATCATAAAAGCTGCTATCATAGAACTTTTCATTACCTTTTTTAGGTTATCTATTAAGTGCTAAAATGCCTTGAACCATTAAAAATAGTTTAAAGGGTGTCATTAAGCCAGCACATTTGTAAACAACAACTACCTCGCCACGTCTCAGCCCATTGAAGCCGCATCTTTTTACTATTATATTTATTAAAAATACTTCTAGTCACCGAATCATTTTAAAACTTGGTGTGTTCGTGCCTAATATATTCCGCCAGTCTCACAAAAAATCTTAGAACGCTAACTAAATTCTAAAGTGGAGAAGCTGGCTTATGCTAACAAACACATTTTTTTTGACGAGTTAGACTTGGCTGAAAAAATCTCAACGATAAAAGCCGTGGGTGGCCAATCTATATTCTGCCGTAAGGTAGAATTTTTCCCGCTTGTTTTCTATCTTTTTTTCAGTTGGTGAAACTTTTTATTTCATTTTCATTTTTCACGTAAAAATCGTCTGATAGAAAATTAATTATTGTAGAAAGAATTTCATTGAGGATTTTAAATCTTTGGCATCTGCTATAACGAAAAATGTTTCAATTTAATAGGAAAAGGCTGTTAGAATTTTGGTTTTTTATCTCTATTTATTAAAATAATACGAATTTTTCACATTTTAATATTTTGAGCTCTTCACAGCTGCTATTCAGATTCATACACTAAGTTTCAACTCTGTAAGTTACATACTTTTTGAGAATGGCTCTGTGACGGACAGACAACGGAGCGGGGGTAATAGGGTTTCGTGAGATGAACGAAACCCTAATAAAAGAGAATGCTTTTACATTATGAAAAGTGTCAATTAACAAAATTAACCATTAACGATGACCTTCATACTTCATAGGATTTAATGATGTACAAATGCAAGTTCATGCAAGTTCCTGAATATTGTCTGTTAAATAATCTGTTTCTTGCTTTTTCGCAAATGTTTCTAAACAAAATGGAAAAAACTTTCAAGAGTGATAATAGTTATAAAGACAGATAATTTTTGTTCAGGAAACCAGTCGTTTGTTACTTTAACAATAATAAAGATATTGTAAGTATATTTTCAAGTTTCAACAGAATTACTTTGATTTCTGTGAAATGTGATAACATGACGAGAAGTACTAGAAATTGGCACCATTCATATCTAACCAACACTGAGCTAGACATTCCTTTATTCAGCTGACAGTACCTATACTGCGTCACTTATCCAAAATCCAGTCACTTCCAATATCATCACATCTTATTCAAGAAAAATCAATATGATGCAAATCTCGTGTTATGAATTTTGTATATATCTGTAAATATTCCATTTGTTTAAATTTATTTTATTTTATTATTGTGAAAATTGCAGTATTATTAATGTATTTCCTATTGAGCATCATGTAACTCAATGCTAAAGGCCTCAGGTGCTTTGCAAGAAAAACAACCTTACAGCATCGGTTTTATAATGGAGTTCTATTGAAAAATCGCCAACGAATGGGTTTTTCGCCAAGTTGGCGATGGTTTTGGCGACTTATTTTTGTCGCCAAATTTGGCGATATATCGCCAAATGTCGCCAAGTTGGCGACGGATTTGGCGACTTTTTGTGCAACCACATCCCCCTTATACCTATACATTGGGATCCTTTCTTGCTTGGGTTCTCTATCGAAAGTTAAAGCACTTTCTGGTAATTTCTAGCATCTGAAGGCTCTGGAATAATCTGGAAAGATCTCTGAAACCTATATAAAGACCTCCATCAGTTCAGTTAGTTAGTTGTCTGTCAACTGCGATTGAATTCATACGAGAGGCTTTGCATTGAGAACTGTGTTTCTCGGATCGATTTTGTCGTTGATACGTCGTATTGAACGCATTGTTTCTGTGTGAAATTTTGCTTAGCTTTTATTGGATTTGAAGATTACTGAATATCTTGTAATTTTCAGAAGATATTTGTGATCGTATTGCACTGTTTATAGTGAATAAAGCCTTTTTATTGTTCTTATATATTGGCATCAGTCCTTTCGAACCCCGAGTTCACAACATTTGGTGTCAGAAGTGGGGTTGAATGCCGATTACCAGAGCAATGGAGGCGCAACTGACTAAATTATTGGAGAAATTAGGAGAGATGGATGAGAAAATGACTGCGAACCAGGCTGAAATGAAGAAGGAAATGTCAGCTATGGATGCGAAAATGACTGCAAACCAGGCTGAAATGAAGGAAATGTCGGAAGAAATGATGAAGGAAATGTCGGAAGAAATGAAGAAGGAAATGTCAGCGATAGATGAGAAAATGACCGCAAACCAGGCTGAAATGAAAGAGATGTCGGAAGAAATGAAGAAGGAAATGTCAGCGATAGATGAGAAAATGACCGCAAACCAGGCTGAAATGAAAGAGATGTCGGAAGAAATGAAGAAGGAAATGTCAGCGATAGGTGAGAAAATGACCGCAAACCAGGCTGAAATGAAAGAGATGTCGGAAGAAATGAAGAAGGAAATGTCAGCGATAGATGAGAAAATGACCGCAAACCAGGCTGAAATGAAAGAGATGTCGGAAGAAATGAAGAAGGATATGTCAACCAACCTTGGTGAGTTGAAAGAATTAATAGATAATAAAATAACATCTTTAAATGAAAGAATTGACAGCGTGGAAAACAAATTTGAAGGAAGATTTCTGGAAATAGAGGAAAAAGTTCAAAAGACAGCCAATACCGTAGAAGAAAGGATAGAGAGTATAGAAAAGGAGTTGGAAAATGTGAAGAAACAAAAGATAACTGCCGAAAACTACCCCGAAGATGTCAAGTATCAAGCTATGCTTCCCCGGGCCGCTATTAAACTCTCGACCTATGACGGAAAATCCTCATGGCCAGTTTTTAAGACACAATTTGGGATCGTAGCGGACGCCAATGGATGGGATTTCCAGACAAAGGCTTGCCAGTTAGCTGCTTCTCTACGAGCTGATGCTGCCGACGTCCTGCAGACTTTGCCTGCAAATGAACCGCTGGATTTTGAAACGCTCGTCAGTGCCTTAGAACTGCGCTTTGGCGAGAAATGCATGAAGGAATATAGCAGACTCCAGCTCAAATCTCGACGGCAGAAATCCACTGAATCCTTGCAAGAGCTTGCTACGGATGTCGAGAGACTTTCACACCTTGCTTATCCTGGCTGTCCGACTGAAATTAGAGAAAGTTTAGCTCTGCAACATTTTATTGATGGTGTGCGTGACCCTGAGATCCAGAGAGCACTCCGGATTGCAGATCTCAATGATTTAAAAGGGGCTTTGGTTTACGCTCTGAAATTCGAGGCAGCCCAGCAAGCTACTAGGAAAGATCGACACTTTGTGCGAGCAGCCAACCTGCCTGAGACGTCGGATAGAGCTGTGGAGTGCTTACAGCAGCAGATGAATGACATAATGAGAAAGATGAACTCCTTAATGGCCAACAAACCTTACAGGAAGATCAAGTGCTGGAGATGCGGTGGAGAAGGCCATATCCAAATCGACTGCCCAAGACGACCCAGCACCGAAGGTAATAGCTCACCCGCTAACGGAGGAGCAAGAAAACTGATTTTTGACCATCTTGCGGGGCGGAGGTTTCCAGATTTTAAGAAGCCTCATTTTCAAGTATGTGAAATTTCTGCAAGAAGTTGCGGCGAGAACGGAGTTTTTCTAGTCGGAAGTGTGAATGATTTGCCCTGTAATATGATCATCGATACAGGAGCCAATGTGACCATCATTCGGAAAGATCTAGCTCAGCAGCTGAAAGAAAAACTCTCCTGGACCCCGCCACGTGTTATCCTTCAAACTGTGACCGGAGATAAGATCGACATACATGGAAGAATGACACTGAAAATAAAGTTTGGGAACGCCGCTTACCATCATACAGTCTATGTGGCCGATATTTCAGACCCTTTCATACTCGGACTGGACTTTTTAAAAGAGCATGGATTTACACTGGACTTTAAGAATAATGAGTTACGCTCTGCTCAAGAAGATGTCACTATTTTCAAACTTGGAAATGAGTCCGGGTCTATTCAACGGATCACAGCCAAGGCAGATGTTATCATCCCTCCTCGAACCGAAATGATGATACCTGGATTAACTGGAAACGAAAGAATTTTCCAGTATGGCTTGACTGGATATCCTGAGAAAAGCCCAAAAGGAGTGCTAATAGCATCAGCGCTGGTAGATCTGTCGAGAGATGTGATACCTGTGAGGATTGCGAACGTAAGTGAAAAGTCTAGAATTATCCAGAAAGGTGAAGTGCTTGCAACCTGTGCTCCAGTCACCTGTGTTTGCAAAGACCCGAGCTTGACGTTGTCGGAGCCGCCTACAAGTTTAACACCTGAAATTGGACGAAATGAGAATTTATCTCCTGAGCAGAGACATGCCGCAGAAAGACTGTTCCAGGAATTTACGGATGTGTTTTCACAAAACGAGAATGATATAGGTCGCACTTCTCTGACACGTCATAGAATTGATACTGCCGACCATCCACCGATTAAACAGCATCCAAGACGCTTGCCGTTTGCAAAACAAGAAGAGGTTTCTAAGCTCTTACGAGAGATGCAGGATAGTGACATCATCGAACCGTCATCAAGTCCGTGGGCCTCTCCCATCGTGTTGGTCCGAAAGAAAGATGGCTCCACAAGATTTTGTGTGGATTATCGTAAACTTAACGATATCACGAAGAAGGACAGCTATCCTCTACCAAGAATAGACGACACGCTCGATACTCTTTCAGGACATAAATGGTTTTCCACACTGGATTTGAAGAGTGGATATTGGCAGGTAGAGATCCATCCTGATGACAAAGAGAAGACCGCATTTACTACTGGACAAGGACTTTGGCAATTTAAAGTTATGCCGTTCGGGCTCTGCAATGCCCCAGCAACGTTCGAGCGCCTCATGGAGACAGTGTTAAAAGGCCTGACTTTTGAAGCTTGTCTCATCTACCTAGACGACGTTATCATTGGTGGGCGCACGTTTGAAGAACATCTAGAAAATATTCGAAAAGTGTTAACGAAGCTAAGAGCGGCGAATTTAAAGCTGAACCCTTTGAAATGCAAGTTCTTCCAACGGGAAGTAAATTATCTAGGACACATCATTTCAGCTGAAGGTGTTCGAACAGATCCTGAAAAAGTGTCCGCAGTAAAGAACTGGAAGCGTCCGGAAAATGTCCATCAGTTGCGAAGCTTTCTGGGACTATGCACTTATTACAGAAAGTTTGTACAGGGGTTCTCCAACATCGCAAGACCCTTGCATAGGCTCACTGAAAGCAAACAGAAGTTTCTATGGACACAAGAATGCGACAATTCATTCCAGCGGCTGAAAGAAGCTCTCACATCCTCTCCAGTCCTTACCTATCCAGACCCCGACAAACAATTCATTCTGGACACGGATGCCAGTCAGGAAAGTGTCGGCGCTGTACTTTCCCAAGAAATAGATGGTCAAGAACGAGTCGTAGCATACTGGAGCAAATGTTTATCGAAACCAGAGCGGAATTATTGCGTCACTCGTAAGGAGTTATTAGCTATAGTGAAAGCCATAGAACACTTCCATCACTATCTCTATGGCAGGAAATTTCTCCTTCGTACTGACCACGCATCCCTAACATGGCTGATGAATTTTAAGAACCCAGAGGGCCAAGTAGCCAGATGGATACAACGACTCCAGGAATACGACTTTGACATCAGGCATCGCAAAGGCTCATCGCATGGAAACGCCGATGCCCTATCAAGAAGACCGTGTCCCGAGAGCTGTCGCTATTGTTCCAGAGCGGAGAGCAAGTATAATCCCGAATATGTCATACGCCAGACGAAGACTTCACTATTGACGCCACCAGATCCCTGGAGTGATGAGAAGATTCGAGAAGATCAAATGTCAGACTTTGAGATCAAACCAATCTTGGAGTTATTAGAATCTTCTAGCACGAAACCCAGTTGGAAAGACATCTCGACTTACAGTCCTACGACGAAGCAATATTGGGCTCTTTGGAACTCTCTCCACGTCAGGAATGGTGTCCTGTTCCGAAAATTCGAATCGGAAGATGGGAAGACATCTCGGTGGCAGTTGGTACTTCCTCGATCCCGAATCCCAGAGGTCCTTAAGGAATTACATGGCAGTCCCACTGGTGGCCATTTTGGAGTCATGAAAACATTACACAGAGTCCGAGAGCGCTTCTTCTGGGGAAAAGCGAGAGCTGACGTCGAACGATGGTGCAAATCTTGCGATGCATGTGCAGCTCGAAAAGGACCAAAGAAACGTAGCCGAGGAAGACTACATCTCTACAATGTAGGAGCACCTTTTGAACGCATCGCCCTTGACATCCTAGGCCCTCTGCCAAGAAGTGCTGATGGCAACAAATACCTCCTTGTTGTCATGGACTACTTCACGAAATGGCCTGAAGTTTATGCCATCCCTGATCAAGAAGCTTCTACGGTTGCGGATGCCTTGGTACACCAGTGGATATCAAGGTATGGAGTCCCCCTTCAAATGCATTCTGACCAGGGGAGAAATTTCATCTCTGCTGTGATTGAGGGTCTCTGTCAACTTCTCGGAATGGACAAAACTAGGACGACGCCTTTACATCCACAATCGGATGGCATGGTTGAGAGATTTAATCGTACCATCCTCAACAATCTCTCACTGCTAGTCTCAAGAAACCAACAAGACTGGGACCAAAAACTTCCCTTGTTTCTTCTCGCCTATCGCAGCGCCGTCCATGAAACAACCGGCTATTCCCCGTCTCAGATGCTTTTCGGTCGTGATCTTCGTCTACCTTGTGATCTGATTTTTGGTCGCCCTCCAGATGCGCCTTCATCGCCAGAGGGATACGTGCAGAATCTCCAGGCACGATTTGAAGACGTCCACAACTTGGCTCGAGAGCGGATCAATATACAGACGGAGAAGATGAAGACCAGGTACGACACGAAAGCCACAGGACATCAATTCAAAGAAGGTGACAAGGTTTGGTTTTATAATCCGACTCGACGTAAAGGACTTTCTCCCAAACTGCAATCGCACTGGGACGGTCCTTATACAGTCCTAAACAGACTGAACGATGTCGTAATTCGGATCCGAAAGTCACCAAGTTCGAAGCCTAGAGTCGTTCATTACGACAGGCTGGCTCCATACTATGGCCATAGTACTTAGTTCATTGATTGTAAATAGTGTAATGTAAATAATGTAAATTAGTATGACCATGGTCTTGTATATAAGTTAATGTAATTATTTATTTTGCTTAGCATTATCATTATTGTTATTATTTAAATACTTGTATGTAATAATGTCTATGCTTTAATTTTTTTTAAATAAGTGTATATTTTGTATAATTCAGCATTATGAATGTGTTTAATGGTTATTTTGCAAGTTTGCTTTAAGTGTTTTGGATAGTATTTGTTGGCAACGGGTTTGCTTTCCGATCAAAGGTTGAACTGCCCGGGACGTGCAGTCCTTGAGAGGGGGGCAATGTTATGAATTTTGTATATATCTGTAAATATTCCATTTGTTTAAATTTATTTTATTTTATTATTGTGAAAATTGCAGTATTATTAATGTATTTCCTATTGAGCATCATGTAACTCAATGCTAAAGGCCTCAGGTGCTTTGCAAGAAAAACAACCTTACAGCATCGGTTTTATAATGGAGTTCTATTGAAAAATCGCCAACGAATGGGTTTTTCGCCAAGTTGGCGATGGTTTTGGCGACTTATTTTTGTCGCCAAATTTGGCGATATATCGCCAAATGTCGCCAAGTTGGCGACGGATTTGGCGACTTTTTGTGCAACCACATCCCCCTTATACCTATACATTGGGATCCTTTCTTGCTTGGGTTCTCTATCGAAAGTTAAAGCACTTTCTGGTAATTTCTAGCATCTGAAGGCTCTGGAATAATCTGGAAAGATCTCTGAAACCTATATAAGGACCTCCATCAGTTCAGTTAGTTAGTTGTCTGTCAACTGCGATTGAATTCATACGAGAGGCTTTGCATTGAGAACTGTGTTTCTCGGATCGATTTTGTCGTTGATACGTCGTATTGAACGCATTGTTTCTGTGTGAAATTTTGCTTAGCTTTTATTGGATTTGAAGATTACTGAATATCTTGTAATTTTCAGAAGATATTTGTGATCGTATTGCACTGTTTATAGTGAATAAAGCCTTTTTATTGTTCTTATATATTGGCATCAGTCCTTTCGAACCCCGAGCTCACAACACTCGCTAAAATATCTTCATCATTATTAAAGTTGTGAAGAGTTGTAACTAGAATTCAATTTCGGCTCGTAGCGACACACCTGTATTTTTTATTGAATGTATTGTATTTTAGATGGGATAAGTGGATTGAAACGTTGTTTCTTGTTCAAAGAAACAACATTTCTTGTCTAGTTGTTCTTGTTCTTCATTAATTTTAAGATTTTAGGAAAAATCTGCATGTTTACAACCTCTCAAAATTATCGTCCACTCCATACACTGCTCTTTGGTGCATTTAAAAATTTCCTTGCTAAATCAAAAAGGAACAGAAACGTTATTCTTGCTGAGTTGTTGCCATTTGAATAGATTGTATTATTATTTTTTTTTTTTTTTTACTTTAGTCCCTTCCTGAATAATAAACAGTATGACTGTAAATTTTTCTTCCAATTCCTTCAAAATTTCTCTTTGGTTTAAAATATTTGTTTTTAGAGTTTAACAAAGTTTTATTCGTTTGTTTTAATTCACAGAAGAAGCCATGAAATTTAAAATTTTATTAATTCAAAAAGTTCTTAAACTATCCTCATCTTTAATAATAACTGAAAGCATGTATTTATTTTTTTAGTGTAATGTTTACTTGTAAAAAAGTTTACTTTAAAAATGGAATTATCTGTGTTTAATATTATGTGTAAGTATTTTAAAATTTAACTTTTTAATATATTTAAACTGTGAAATATAAAAATATAATATTCGGTAT
Source organism: Maratus michaelseni (assembly GCA_963931845.1). Lineage (NCBI taxonomy): Eukaryota > Metazoa > Arthropoda > Arachnida > Araneae > Salticidae > Maratus > Maratus michaelseni. The sequence continues at coordinate 107,773,306 of OZ007598.1, read as the reverse complement.
TCGGCCGAATAGTTACTATTCGGCTTGACAGTTACTATTCGGCCAAACTCACTATTCGGTGCATCCCTAGATGTTACTACAGTTATAGTATAAATTAAACAGATATGATATATTATTTTAGCAAATTTAATTTGTAAACCATTTTCAAATGTAAAATGGAAATGTTATCGACATGTTTACTATTAAAATATCAAACTATGGAATTCTGAAATATATCATATTGGTAAACGATATTTTTTAATAACTGGAGTGTATGAAAATAGTAAAATTGAATGCAATTATAGTGAGAACAAATGACACATAAATTAACCGTAACTAGTGTAATTACAGGATTTTTTTGTGTGCGTGTGGGTGTGTCTGTGTGTGCAGTTTGTTTTAAAATGCACAGAAAAAGTTCCTATTTCATATATTTTTTTTCGAAAGATTTAACAGTAGTATGCACACTTAAATCAGGTAGAAATTGTTAGATAACGTATAAGAAAAAATTCTAAATTATACCCGAAACACATGCCTTTGATATAAATATATAAAAATAATTGTTTTTGTATTTTTTTTTTTACATTTTCACGTGAAAAATATGGAATTTCAAATCTAAAATATAAATTTGAATTTTGAATTTATAAAATCTAATATAAAATTTAATATTGTATGAAGAATATCGAAATATTTATTTCTAAAAGTCTACTATCTGCATTTTAAGGTTATTTATACGAAAATTTATGCTTTTGCTTATTTCTGTGTTTAATGTAGCTGTTAAATTCAGCGTATGAAATTGCTCGTAAATATACGGCGAAGGGGGGATAATAACGAACGAACCGAATCTATCGGTTTAATTAAAGTTTCACACCAGAAATTCAATGAAGATTCTTTTATCCGTTATAAACTGGTAGTGAGAAGATTTTTATCCTAAATACAATTACAACATACTATTTCAAGTAGCTGTTCTGGGTAGAGATCTGCACGGGCCGGGCCAAGGCCCGTACTCAGCCCGGGCCTATTTTTCTTCACAGCACTCGGGCCGGCCCGGGCCATATTTTTTTCTGAAGGCTCGGGCGGGGCTTAGTAATTACTCTTTACGGGCCGGGCCGGGCCTTACTTTTTTCCTGAAGGATAAGGCCGTGCCTTAAATTATTTTTTCCGTTCAGAGCCGGGACTGGTTTCATTCTTCCTAGTCATCCTTCCGCCTCAAAATTTTTAGTCCTGGTGTAAAATAAGTTCTGGCATAAAAATCTTTTTCAAAACATGCATACATTTTTAAATCGCCATTATCTTATAATTAAACATTAAAATTTATTCTTTTTAAAGAATAGTAGATTTATACACTTATTAAAATATGGCTAAATTAAAATATAGTAAAACGTGTGAAAAAGAACCTGCTTATGATGGAATCCTGTCTTAAATTGAAAAATGTGTTGATCCATTAAAAATGAATATGCTAATATTTAAGAAAAGAATATATAATACATTTACACCTGCTAAGAAGGCAAATTGTCTATAACTCATTTTTTTTCTTCCCTATGCAATTCCATCTTAGAAGATTTTACTGTATAGCATTTTTCTGATTTTTAACATTTCAATAAATGGAATATGGATTAACAATATTGATGATAACTTAAACACATACATACAACAAATAGAGATTTATTAAAAAAATAAATATTTCAGCTTGCGGCACCTCTATAAAAATGAAGATTATAAACATGAAAAAAAAAGGCTAAGATAGGAATTTTTGGTTAGATCTCCTCCTACGAGGCAAATTTTTAACCAAATCGACGTAAAAATTATGTTTTGTAGAAATTCACTCGGGCCGGGCCGGGCTCGGGCCGAGATTTTAACTTTTTTCCGGGCCGGGCTGGGCTCGTGCCGAACTTTTAACTTTTAAATCGGGCCGGGCCGGGCCAATATTTTTTTTGTTCGGGCCGGGCCGGGCTCGGGCCGAACTTTTAATTTTTGTATCGGGCCGGGCCGGGCCAAATTATTTTTTGTATGGGTCGGGCCGGGCCCGTGCCTGGAAATTTCGGCCCGTGCAGACCTCTAGTTCTGGGTCCTTCTTCTGTTGGTCCCGGAATCAAAGCCATTTTATAAGCCCAGTCAGATAGTGTTAAATTTGTTAGCGACACACTAGCGCCAAACTTCTGCTGCGGAAGGAGGACAAAACAGAAGTGGGTCGCAGAGAAACGATACGATTTATTTATATCGATATTTTATACGATTTTTATCGATGTTTTGTTTTTGCACTTCCTTTAAAAGCTTGCTAATTATTGGGATCTTTTACCTTAAAGCTAAGACTATAATGAAAAATAAAAAAATTTGGAAATTTAATGGATTAATATTTCTATATAAATATAGTGGTGGCGAAGAAGTTGATTTATTTATTAAAAGTTAAATAAAAAGTGATGGAAATTTACATCACTATGCAATTAACCCTTTCCGGCATAGGCAATTATGTTCGTAAAATGTGAAATTACTGACTGACACCGGAATTTACAAACGACTTTCTTAGAAAATATGAACTCCTTATTTTAAGCTTTAATTTTAGAAGCAAAATTTTATTAAAATATTCTTGGTGCCGAATGCAGCACTCCCAACCGCTAGATGGCGCTATTTTCAACTTGCGAAAAGTTTCCCATTTATCTGACTGGGCTTATTATTTAATGGCTTTGCCCGGAATAATACTGTAGTTGGATATATTAGCGCATCGCAAACACAAATGCACCCGGGAAATTCCCTATGGAGATCCGCGTATATATGGATAACCTATAAGTAATTTAATAACTCAAAACTTTGAATATCTGTGCAATCAATATAAGTACAGTAAAAAACAAATTTTTATCTTTATTATTTGGGATAAGTAAATAATACGGTCCATTAACTAACTTTTGCAAAAATCGTAAAGAATGACTTTAATATAATCTTAGTTATTGAATGGTCCAAAAATTTTTTTTTTTTTTTTTTCATACATAAACGCTTCCTCCTTCATATGCACTGCTACAGATAAAAAAGGTAACATGATTACCTGACAATTTGAAAATTATACAGTTATTAAACACCATATATACTTAAATCTTTTTTTTTTTTTTCAAAGTATTAAATTTCTTATTTAAATTAGTTCTCTTTTCTATTATTTTCATAGTTTAAATGGTGTTGATACTTAAATGATTTAAAATCAGTAAAACTAATATATATATTCTATTCGTTGCTTTCTGGTAATAATAAATCATCTAAGTTACAGCCCCTCCCCTGACTCCAGAATACACATTTTACAATTTTTAAACTTTGCTTTAAAAAATTCTTTGGAAAAAATCTTTTGGTTTAATTGAACAGCTAAGTAATCAAATTAAATTCTCAAATTGCACTTATGAGAGGAGCAAAACAATATTTAAAAAAAAATAATAAATTCTTACACTTGCACTTCTAAATGAAGACCCCAAAATACTTTTTACTTTACAAATGAATTACATTCATGGATAAAATAATGATTCTGATGTCACAGGGTCACAAATGGTCCAGACGCTTCATAATTTTTTTTTTTTTTTTTAAACACAGTTTTATCAAACTAAGGAGCACATTTTAAGCATTCGAATGCTTAAGAAAGATCTTTCTTTGATTAAGATTTTAGGACACGCCCCTTTCCATGCACAAAAATAAATATACAAAATTATAGACATTTAACTCCTTAGAAATACCTCTAACTACTAGGATTCAGTTTTAAATGTAGTTTTATAATTTTTCCATCGTAACTATCCTTTATCTATGTAATTGATTTTTTTTCCTTCGATTTTTCTTTTCTTTCTTTCTTTCTTTTTTTTTTTTTTTTTTTTTCAGCCACACACAGAGTGGCTTATTCTTTCAATCTCAATCATTTTTCATGTTTATGAAAAGTCACAGCAATCCATCGTTGCCACAGGTTAATCTCGGAAAATGAAACATTTGAAGTTACTGAAAAAATTAATAGCTCGAAAAGTATTTGTCACAAAATTGTTAGACAAACTGCGTTAGAAAGGTAAAAAATTGTATTTTTCTTGATATAAATTTCAAATCTAATGATTATGCCGTTTTTCAAATATTGAATTTCTAAAATTATCAAACTTCACAATGAAGTACCATAGCAAAAGTACCTACACGCGTAAAAAGATAATGGGGATGTTCACGGACGAATATCATGCGACGCGCAGGTGAAGGAGACTAAAATATGGAGTGAGTCTGTACTGTGAATTGAAAATTGCAAGGCCTGCGTTCGAAACATTGATTTGACTAATTTGCCTATTTTAATGATATTTTGTTAAAGTCTAGAAGTGAATTTGATGGCCGAATGGTTAGAGCACTGCTCTTGATTCTGAGGGTTGCGTGTTCGATATCCTACATTTCTGTTCGATTTTTCTACTCTTTTATTTAAAAATGTTTTATCGATTGCTTTGTATTTTTCATGATAAATGGAATATATTTCATAAAAGTAAAATTTGATATTAATAACAATTACTTATTTAAATATGACAAATTCAGCTATTTCACTATTAAAATTATACATTACTTATTATTATTAGCCACACACGGGGCTAATTCTTTCAGTCTACAGTAAAATTCATGTTTATGAAAAGTCAAAGCCACTCCATATATAAAGGAGGACACCCTTTATACATAGCTATACAAATGGTTGTTACTGGCGATATTAAAAGTAAAATTGTCTCTCTTTATTATGCCGATACTTCCGCTTGTATTTCCTTTCTCAGTCCCTAATTACCCTACAGCGGGCGCAGACCCCATTTAAATAATAATATAAAGGATCCAACAAAGTTAAACTCGTCGTGGCGGACATTTCTAAGGGGGTCTCGTGGACCAATCTCCCATAGGAACGAAGTTACCCACGCAGGGGGAGACCGTTTTGGTGCTCAAAACCCTTCATGTAACATATCAATAGATAGATCTCGTAAGCACTATGGTCTGGTCCTACTCTCCCCCTCTCACTGCCCCCCTCCCTTAAGAAGCATTTTTCTCTGTTTCAACTCATTGTTAATTTTAGTTTTTCCCCTATTTCTCAGCCCCTTTAAGCCCCACAGAGTGCGTAGGCCTCTTCTAAAGGATCCAACGAAGTTAAACTCGTTGAGGCCGGCATTTCTTAGAGAGTCCCGAGGCCCTATCTCTTATAGGAACGAAGTTACCCCCCCCCCCCGGGGGTGACATTCAAGGTGTTCAAACCCCATCATGTAACATATCAAAAGTTTGATCTCGTCAAGCACTTTGGCTGGTCCTACTCTCCCTCCTCCTTTTCTCACCCCTTCCCTTCCCGTGAGGAGCACTTTTCTTATTTAGTTTTTTCAATTTCTCATAATTATTTTAGTTTTTCCCGTTTTCCTCTGTTCCTATGGGCCGGACAGCTCCAAAATTTCACCAAAATTAGCTGTATACGGCCTAAAGGTATTTTCCCCCGTTTCTTTTGGCGCCTAGGTTTTCACGTATCTCTTGAGGGGGCCCTTTAGAGGGGCGCAAAAGGGGCATCCCCTTTAAAGTCCCATCTCTTAATTGCAAGTGAGGATTCATTTTAAAAGTCTCGTTGAGCACTTGTGTTTTGTACAGCTCCCCCTTCCTCCCCCCCCACCGCTCTTCAAGAGCTGGTCAATTAATGCTGACTCATCATTTGTTAAACAACTTCTCTTAGCTGTATCCATCATAAAAGCTGCTATCATAGAACTTTTCATTACTTTTTTTATCTGTTAAGTGTTAAAGTGTCTTGAACCATTAAAATTAGTTTAAAGAAAGTCATTAAGCCTGCACATATTTAAACAACATCTACCCCGCCACGTCTCAGCTATTGGAGCCACATCTTTTCACTATTATATTTATTAAAAATACTTCTAGTCACCGAATCTTTTTAAAACTTAGTGTGGAGCGCTAACTAAATTCTAAAGCGGAGAAGCTGGCTTATGCTAACAAACACTTTTTTTTTTGACGAGTTAGACTTGGCTGAAAAAATCTCAATGATAAAAGCCGTGGGTGGCCAATCTATATTCTGCCGTAAGGTAGAATTTTTCCCGCTTTTTTTTTTTTTTTTTTTTTTTTTTGTCTCACTATCATAGCCTGTTTTACATCCCAGAATAAAACATTTATTCACCATCTTAATTTATGATAGTATATAATTGCTATAATTAAAAATAAACGAGAAATATATTTTCAGATTTTAACATATAATCTAATGACATTCTGTTAAAAGTCAGACTAAGTACGCTTACAGCGTCATCTTAAATGCGTATATTCCTCCGTGAAGTTGGTCTTTATAGATTCAAAAATCTGGCATTATAACTGCGTGTAAAATAAAATTAATTTTAAAAAAATCAAATCTGACTTCGAGGTGTTTTAATAGATTTTTCAGAGTATCCTGGTGTTAGTTTTCGTAGCACTGTAACCAATGATTTTCACGCAATTGCGCAGAGAATTCCGCAGAAAAGACACATTTCTTTTATTAAACCTTTTATTAAATAGATTAGATAAGATGATTCTCTCTCTCACTCAGACGAGGTCGGTCACAAGAGGCTGCGATGAGGATCCCAAGAAACTAAAAGATAATTCACTTTTTATTTTTTTTAATAAAAAAAAATTAGGGCCCGCCCACACCTTAGAATTCACGCTTATATGAACGTTCAAGAAGATTAAAATATTTTTTTAATTACCATTAAAAGTAATCTTGAGAGCTCAAATTTCTTTTGCACCCGGCCCTTTTAAGGAGAAATGTATATGTGCAGGCACCAACACAAACAAAGTACAATTATATATAAGGATTGTTTGTAGACAACATTTTCCAGTTAAAAATCCCTGACGACTCGGCCTACAGGCACAGGTAGATTTCGAAGACGCAGAACGTAGGGCGCCTGTTTGTTGGGAATTGCGGAAGAAATGACTTTTTTGCCATGATGCGACAGTTGGAACCGTCCATTTCGAAACCTAACTTGTTTGCCGACGAAGGCGGCAGGGATGTTTTTTGTTTTTATTTTATTTTATTTTTTTGCTATAAGGGTTGGTCCTATAAAAAACTTGTCAATATAAAAGTTTTTGATAATATTAAGAGGATTTATAATAAATTTAAGTGGATTTGATATGTTGTGAATTGACGAAGTTATGAATTTTTTTCTTCTAAACCCCCTCTTCCTCCCCGCCTTGGGGCCATTTTTAATGATATCAAAAATCTGTCATACATAAATTTTCGGCCCTTTTCCTAGAAGTAATAATACTTTTAAACGGATTCGATACGTATCATAATTCAGATATTATGTTTTTTTTTTCAGTTTTCACAACCCCCCACCCCCCCCCCCTTGATTCGATTTTGCCCATTAACGAACTTGACCGAGATTTTTTGCCCCTTGATTTTATGTATCAGTTTGGAAGAGATTTGTACAGAATAACTGCAGTTATCGTGTCATAAAAAAGTTACTCATAGATAGATAAAGTTTTGAACTGGGGGTGGTTTTGGGTTCTGAGAGTCATAATCGGCGTAGATCTGCAATGTTTTTTTCAAAAATTCGAACTTAGGGGAAATGTAATGGGTAGTATTTCTTACGAAATCTACCTAAAATCCAGGCACCCCTTCTCACCTATCTTCCGCAGAAAGCTAGCTTATGTCATCACACAAATCTTCCGAAGATGGTATCATGAAATTTTGAAGGATTTCTTAATATATCTCAGAGTTAATACTTTCATAAGTGATACATAAAATTCCAAAAACATTTGCCTGATCTCATTACACAAACATATATCATTACACTGGTTGTAAATTTTATCGATAGCTGTCATGCATTCCTTGTCTCTGAACATACACACAGAGCATATTTTACAGTGTCTAGACGCTGTAATAAGGCATCATTAGATCATATTGCTGTATAATGTGAAATTTTGTATTGTATGCAACCAATAATATTAATGGACAAACCAGTGCGTTTAGTGTAGAGTTCAAGAATGCGTCCAGAGACTAAGCAGGTAGGTGTGGCATTGTACAGTGTCTAGAAATATATTCACAGAATCACTACAAAAATACAAACACAAAAAAAAAAAAAAAATTACAATTACCATTTAGTGACTTGAACGTCAACTTCAGCCCTTCGTCTGCCTGTCCATATATAATAAATGATTCCTATAGCCTTCCTTCATACTTAAGACATAAAGTACCGCAAATAGGACAGGTACGATTGTTTCTAAATGCTCCAGCATCCTGGTATGCAATACAGTATGAGCTACAAAATCTACAAGTAAATTTTTAGGACTTAAATAATGGGCAGTATACAGGGTGAATCTAAACGCTTGGGCAAAACTTTAAGGGGTGATAGTACATCTCAAGACAAACAATATTAAATAGGAAACTAAGGGGTCCCAAACGTCTTCCGAAGGAGATATTCCCCATTAGAGTTTAGGGTCCAAAATTTCAAATGATTATTAAAAACGGAAAAATTGGTCGATTCGTTTGCGGTTTTCGCTAAAACTATTCTTTATGTCAGTATTTTCTTAAACATAAATTTTAAAGATAAAGTTTAAAAAATGCCGATAGAGGGCGCTTTAGACTTTGGAGTAACGAACAACTATTTTTGTATCTCATTAAATGCTTTCAAAAGCTTAGACTTAAACTTAAATTTTGAGCTCAAAATCTGAATCATTGGGAGTGCTTAAGTAGCGCAAACTGAACTGTGTTCAGGAGTTGAAATTTGAACCCTTCCCCCCCCTCCATCTGAACACAGTTCAGTTATTCCTGATATTGGTGTCGTAGACCAGGCAGAAACTGCTACCCCCTACACGTAAAATAAACGGTAGAAAGATGACAAAATTAAAAAAAAAAAAAAAATTAAATAAATTTTAAGGATTAAGTTCAAAAATACCGATAGAGAGCGCTTTAGACTTTGCAGTAACGAAAAACTATTTTTTGCCCTTCGACTCCTCCCTTCGTTGCGAGGATTGCCGTCGTAGCAGGCGATATCCGGGGTATAGAGAAGTTGTAATCAGCTGATCAACCATTGTACTTCACTTGGAGGTCAGGGTACTTCCACCAATCAGAACTGCCTATTTGTAGTGTGTGACCTCCAACTTGACGTCAATTGCAAGCATATGACGTCAATTGCAAGCATATGACGTCAATTGCAAGCATAATTTCAGTCTCCACCGCCGATCGACGATTGGGACTTTAACGCTTTCTGATTATTTGTAAAATCAAACGCTTTTTAAGTCATTTCCGGTATTTTGGAGGATTATGAAGATTTAAGAAGATATGATATAAGAAATTAATATATATTATTAGATTATATAGAAATATTAGATTATATAGAGATTAGATTATATAGAAATATAATTAGATTATATTACTATAATATTTATTATATTACAGTTATAAATTAATTAGATTATATAGAAATTAATAGATATTATATAAGAAACCAAGTTCAACCAGAAATGACTTAAGAAGCGTTCGGTTTAACAACTAATCAGAAAGCATGATAATCGCAATCGTCGATCGGCGGTGGGGAGGGAAATTATGCCAATTATTCAATTGCAACTGCCCAATTCGCTAATGTTCGCAACTCCTTCCGCCGGCGGTATGAGGCCTGCATCGTTGCTGGTGGGCACTCTTTCGAGCAGTTTTTGTGATTCCTTACGAACATCGTGCGTGTACCATTTTCTACGTGTCAACCTTCATTCATATTGCCAGTGGCGAAGCCTCTTCTCATCGGTAGATGCGGCGATGACTAGAGAAAAACTAGTCGTTGGGGGCCACCGTAATACTTACCCATCATGGATATGCATAATGTAAAATATTAAAATAAAAATGTGTAAACTACTTACAAAATGCATTGCAATTCAAATAAAATAGTGGCTTGATGACGTCACAAACTTTAAAGGCTCGATTACTGAATTGCTTGAAAGAAACATCCTTATAACTCCAAAAATAATAATCCTATTAACTAGCAGTTTATTGCATCTGATTAAGCGTCAAATTTTCAAATAAAATATATCTTTTAAGTGAAATTTGGATCAAATACAGGGTCATGAAAAATCGAAGAGTGTGGACAATAGGATTCCAAATATCTCGGCAACTAATTATCCGATTGGGAATTCAAGCACACCAATACGCCATCTGGTGGAGAAAAGATATAACTTCTAGCTTCAGGAAAATCCTCTGCGAGCCCATTGCATTACATGCATTTTTAATTTGTTCCTAATGATTATTTTTTTTTGCTCAATTTCAGATTTCAAGTGATATTTGTGTGCTATGTTTGTATAACAAGGTAAAAATTATCGAAATTTGAATATCTAACACTTTCAAATGCGTTTACAATAAATAATGGTTTCAATGGCACTTTAGCATTAGTTAAAGGGACAATTTTCCTGCACTGACGGCTGCGATCAGCGCCTCTATAGGCCGTTTTAAGTCCCAATCGACTTCATGCTGTATGCAAAATTTATGTTTTTTTATTGTCTTTTTTATTCATTTCTTAAAATAATCAATTTAGAAAATTTTTATATACCTTTTATCAGAATGAATATTCCGAGAGTCCGAAAAAAAAATTGTTCCGGTTAATCGAGGTTATTGAAATGAAATAGGCTTCTTCCCATTATTACATACTAAGTACATACCAAATTGTAAGTCTCTATCACAATTTTTTCGGGAGATAGAGCGTTTACAGACACACAGACACACACACAGACGGACGGCAAATTTTTTTTTCTAAAAATATGTTTTTCGGAATCTCCAGTGTCTGAAACGTGTAAATCTGTCAATTTTTTTTTTTCGATTTTCAAAACGATTACATGATTTACCCTATACTACGTATGATGGGTAAGTAATAAAGACAACATTAACCGTTTTAAATTTATGTGAAACATATTTTTAAATGCTTTTTATTTTTTTACTCTTAATTTTTGGTCTAAAAACGATGTGATAGTAGCGTCATTCACCCTTTTTTTAAAATGAATATTTAGTGCTGCCATCTCTCGCTTTTCAAATGTAGCGGCTAATGGGAATTCAAGCGCTCGAATACGCCATCTGGTGGAAAAAAGATATAACTCTTCCTTCAGGAAAATCCCTTGCAATCCCATTGCGTTACATGCATTTTTAATTTGTTCATAATGATTATTTTTATGCCAAATTTCAGATTTCATGTGCTATTTGTGTTCTGTGGTTATATGTCAAAGTAAAAATTATCAGAATTTGAATATCTAACACTTTTAAACGCGTTTACAATAAATAATGGTTTCAATGGCACTTTAGCATTAGTTAAAGGGCCAATTTTCCTGTACCGACGGCTGCAATCAGCGCCTCTATAGGCCGTTTTAAGTCCCAAAACTGGATCGTAACTTCTAACCAGGGAGATATAAATAGATTAGGAGAATTTTCCCCTATGGCATCTTCCTTGCAAACTTGAGCCTAACGCCGAAGTGGCCGCATGTGGCGCTGCGATCTTTAGTTGAGTCAAAATAACATTGTTTGCTATAGGAGTGCGTTATTATTTCTTTAATAAAATATTAATTTTACATTATATTTTAATATGGCTCGGAACTGTTTTGTATATGGATGTGACACAGGTTATAAGAAAGTCGAAAGACAGAATAAAGAACTGGGTATAAGAAATCCATCGTTGTTTCCGTGAGCATATCTCGTCTAGCACAGTAAAAAATGCAAAAAATTTAGTTCAGATAGGAAACACAGTTAAAAATTATCTTTTCACCAATTCAAAAAATGAATCCACCCCTTCCAGGAAAAAAGAAAAAGGGAGGGGGGGGGGGGTGCAACAGATAAATTAACTGAATAAAATGGATGGCCTTTGTGCTTCTTTTTGAAATTATATATAAATATAGTTTTTTTTTTTTTTTTTTTTTTTTTTTTTTTTAAATCTAAGGTAAATGCTGTGATTTTTAAATGTTTGTAGCCGAGTAATTCTTGAAATTATATTTTTTGTATTTTTCTTTGTTAAACAAATGTTTGTTAATTATTTCTGTTAAATAATGTTTCTTCCTTAAATAAAGATATGTAATTTTTCTTGTGTAATCTTTATTTAAATATACACATATAGACACAAAAGTTTTTTAATTTATCAAAATATCTTGATCATATGCAATAAATACATAGACATTTTTTTGATTTGGGAAAAAAAAAAAAAAAAAAAAAAAAATCTTTCAAATAGGAAGTTATTGACAGCAAGTCTTGAATGTAGAAAATGATTCATATTATACATGTGTATTAATTTACAGAAAAAACTAGTTGTATTTGAATTTATATTACATTAAATATAAGAATAAAATTACAATAATCCAGTAGTATAGGAAACACTATTTTCTTTTCTATGGTCCCCTTTCCTGTATTGTCACAAAAATTTGAGCATTTCCGATGCCTCAAAGGGGTGGTGAGTGGTGATGGGAGTATGTAAATAAATATTTAGATAAATATATTTATTATTATCCTACTATAATAGTATAAAATATCATCTCTAATGAAAATTACATGCTAAATTTGGGGGCCTAGGGCCTAATTGCTACAAATTTCAAATTTACTTTACATTTGTAGTAGGCATAAATATTTTTTAAATCTAGAGTTTGAGTACAATAAAATTAATCCTATCAAAATTTACCTTATTCCAATACTTGTTTTGAATAGGAATTGATATTTTTTGCTCATTTTAAATAATACAGCTGGGAAGAAAAAATATATAATTTTTAGTTATTTGCAGTTTGTAAAATTTAGTATGAATATTTAACAAATTCTTAAACTAAATAGTCCTGATTTTCATATTTTATTTATTTTAAAAAATAAATAAAAGCATATAAAAATATCATCATTTGTTTTAATTAGAAAAAAAAAAAGTTATTCTATAAAATATTTACGAGAATTACGTGATAAATCCCGGATATCGAAGTACAATAAAATGTAAAAGAAAAAAAAAGATATATTTGAGTTCCAGGCTTGTTTTGAATAATAATTAATATTTTTTGTTTCTTTTTAATATTACAGTGAAAATATATATTATTTGCAGTTTGTAAAATTTAATATAAATATTTTACAAACTCTTAAAATAGTTCGTTTTCTGTTTTATTAATTAAAAAACATCACATAATTTATTTTTGAATGCAGCTTGAGAAAAAAAAAAAAAGTTTTCGATTTGCTGAACTTCGATTGCTGACACAGATGGCGCTCCGGCCAGTACACGAGATTTCGCGCATTACCAAACTTCATTTCGGAGTCAAAAACCTAACACAGCGTTCCCCTACCTGAGGTATTCTATTACCATGCTTCTAACTTGCTAAAAGGATTCGTCCCTATTACCGAATCTGGTCTTGCTTGCGCACGCATATTCACACCCCTCGCGACCAATTAGGCTGCAGAAGTGTTTCCCAGTTTCCGAGAAATATCGCATCTAGTCATCGCTAAATTTTACGAAACCGTTCTTCGTGCATTCAGAGGAAAATTAATGCGTGTATTTTGTTTTTACGCTTTTACCTTTTTTGAATTATTCTAGATGAAATCTATTTTGTCAAGTACTACAAAGTGCGGTATTTTATTCTTTAATAAGGCTATTAAATTAAAACAGATAAATATTTTAAGGATTTTTTTTTCCCGCAAATAGTATAAATAAATTGATTGAACAATTTAGTAATTTTTTCTCCATAATTAAAATGTGTTCTCAAAAATTACCCCATTTAATAAGTTGTGGGTACATTAATGAGATAATTTTACGAATTAACCATCTACTATTCTTTTCTTTTTTTTTTTTTTTACCCCTTTCGGGTCCGAATTATTTCTTAATTTTTGGTAAAATTACTTTTACGTTAATAATACTAAAAGTAGCTATCCAAATCACAAAAGATAAGGCTTACTAAAATTTAAAGACTGTAGTTATTTTGCTTAATATATAATATAACAAGTATAATATAGTATATATGCTTTTTAATGCACATATGACAATGGAAAAAGATAGAATTTTCGACGATTTTTGGAAAATGTTGGCTTTAAACAGAATTGATACCTATAAAAGATCCACCTAAATTGAAGATCGTATGAATAATATTTTTTGTTACAATTAAAAAAGAAATGTTGGAGCTACTGAAACAGAAGTAAAATTTTTATAATCTTTTTATTGAGATGATTTGCCACAAAACGCGGAGATTGGATTACATTTACAAATGAAGTGTTAGTTATAGTATAAAAAAATAAAGTTGCAGATTGTAATATTTTTGTTCATTTACAGGAAATAAAATATTTTTTAAACTTATGGTTTTTTTTTATATTAATTGCAAAAAACACTTTTCAATAAACAGAAAACGTGGAATGATTTCGATGCGGTAATGGGTGCGACGCTGGAATGCTGTGAACTAGCGATGACCATCACGAAACCTCACGCCTCGCCACTGCATATTGCGCACTACGTGCGTACATCAATTTTTTTTTTTTTTTTTTTTTTTTGCTCGGAGAAATTGCTTATGCCTGTTATGAATAAATTTTCTATTTAATTTTGTCATTCTATCGTTTATTTTACGTGTAGGGGGTAGTAGTTTCTGCCTGGTCTACGACACCAAGATCGGGAATTGAACTGTGTTCAGGAGTGTGTGGGGGGGGGGGGGATGTTTCAAATTTCAACTCCTGAACACAGTTCAGTTTGCGCTACTTAAGAGCCTACGCTAGTCACAGGAAGAAACGCTCCAGCTAATGTTAAGTCTATGGGAAGGTTATCGCGCGATTTCTCGCTCGCATTTTAATATTTTTAAATGGTTCTTTTTGCATAGGATAGCTGAAGTCGATCTCTAACGTTGTTAGTTTTTACTTTTTCGATTTTGGTTGCGGTTTTTTTCTAAGCGGACATTTTCAATTTTGGAACCGGTTGGAACCGGTTCTGAAAGTGAAATTATCCTTATATAAAAAAACTGGGACCAAAATCGAAAAAGTAAAAACTAACAACGTTAGAGATCAACCTCAGCTATCCTATGAAAAAAAAAATCATTTAAAAATATTAAAATGCGAGCGAGAAATCGTGCGATAACCTTCCCATAGACTTAACATTAGCTGGAGCGTATTTTTCGCGTGACTGATGTAGGCTCTTAACCACTCCCAACGATTCAGATTTTGAGCTCAAAATTTAAGTTTATGTCTAAGCTTTTGAAAGCCTTTAATTAGATACAAAAAATAGTTTTTCGTTACTCCAAAGTCTAAAGCACCCTCTATCGGCATTTTTTGAACTTCTTTAAAATTTATTTTTAAGACAATACTGACAAAGAATAGTTTTAGCGAAAACCGCAAACGAATCGACCAATTTTTCCGTTTTCTATAATCATTTGAAATTTTGGACCCAAAACTTTAATGGCGCCTATCTCTTTCGGAAGACGTTTGGGACCCTTAGTTTCCTATTTAATATTGTTTGTCTTGATATGTACTATCACCCCTTAAAGTTTTGCCCAAGAGTCTAGATTCACCCTGTATACAATATTTGATATGGTAATTCATATTTGAAACCAGTGCGTTTAGTGTAGAGTTTACGAATGCGTCCAGAGACTGAGCAGGTACGTGTGGCATTGTTACAGTCTCTATCTCTAGAAATATAAACACAGAAATACAGACACAAATTTCAAGGTAATTATTATTTTTTTCTTAGACATTGTAGAATTGTTCTCAGAATGAAAGTTTTTTCCTCTAGAGGGTCTTCTCTCAATCTTACCTGTCACCTGTCATCATGATCATTGCACTTTTGGACTATCGGCCTGTTTTACCATCATGCGTGTCTTTTAAGGGTATGAATGGTCCAGGGAGATATAAATAGAGCTGTGCAAGGTGACGTCACGAACAGGTTTTTGCTGCTGCTGTAGGACAGCTATCGCTACCTTTATCAATGCTTTTTCTATTTGTGTGTCCTACAGCTTTTTCATTGTTCTCCGGTAAAAGTCACGTGATGTGAACTGCTCTATAGATTAGGAGAATTTTTCCCCTATGGCATCTTCCTTGCAAACTTGAGCCTAACGCCGAAGTGGCCGCATGAGGCGCTGCGATCTCTACCCGCGTCAAAATAACATTGTTTGCAGGGCTACACTACATACCGGGCTTGCTCATTCATTATGATTACGTCACAAAAGGTGGCTGACTAGGAGGGAAGACATACAGCGATTGGCACAAAACGATGGGCGCGTTGCTTTGGACCAATCGCTGGTCGCGGTCAGCCACCATTTGTGACGTTTTGAGAGTGAATGAGCAAGCCCGGTATCTAGTGTTGCCTTGTTGTTTGCTATAGGGCAGTTGCAATTGACGTCACCTTGGAGGTAAACAGTACAAATAGGCAGATCTGATTGATGGAATTACCCTTACCTTCAAGTGAATACAATGGTTGATCAGCTGATTGCAACTGCCCTATTATAGGAGTGCATTATTATTTCTTTTATAAAATATTAATTTTGCATTATATTTTAATATGGCTCAGAACTGTTTTGTATATGGATGTCACACAGGCTATAGGAAAGTCGAAAGACTGAATGAAGAACTGGGTATAAGAAAAATTGTCAAACAAAAAGATTACGAAACTTTTCCCAGCACGTTCAGAATACTGTAATAAAACTTCCCTTTTTACAAAGGTAAAAAAAAAAATATGTCTAAGTAAACAATTTGTAAAATACATAGCATATTTGAACCCTAATTTCATCAATTACGATCTACAGTCAGAAAAATATCTGAATTCTTCTGTGCATCCCTGTATGATAAAAATAGATTTTTTTTATATACTGTAAAAAATGCCAAAAATTTAGTTCAGATAGGAAACACAGAGTTAAAAATTATCTTTTTACCAATTCAAAAAATAAATTCACCCTTTCCGGAGAAAAAAAAGGGGGGGAGAGGGGGCAACAGATAAATTAACTGAATAAAATGGCCTTTGTGCGTTTTTTTGGAATTATATATATATATATTTATATAGGTTTTTTTTTTAAATCTAAGATGAATGTTGTGATTTTTAAATGTTTATAGCCGAGTAATTCTTGAAATTATATTTTTAGCTCGCTATGATTATATTTTTGCCCGCCGGTTCTGTATGTACGTAACGCGATAACTCTTGATAGAAATATCCGTTTTGCTTCACATTTTGGTTATAGGTTTATAGTGATAATACTTCCCTGATTAGTTTTGGGGATTCATTGGTTAATTATATAGGGGGGAACGGGGACTAATTCCCCTCTTAATTTATATAAATGGGTTTTTCATGCAGAATTATCCGATTTGATTAAAATTTTGTTTATAGGTACATAGGGATAAGGTGCTTCCCTCATTAATTTTGAGGGTTCATTGGATACGTATAAAGGGGGAGAACGGGGGGCTAATCCCCCCCCCTTAATTTAGATAAATGTGTTTTTCATGCAGAATTATCCGATTTGATTAAAATTTTGTTTACAGATTCATTGTTATAAGGCGCTTCTCTGATTAGTTTTGGAGGTGTTCATTGGTTAAGTATAAAGAGAGGAACGGTGGATTAATCCCTCCCTTAATTTATATAAATGAGTTTTTCATGCAGAATTATCCGATTTGATTAAAATTTTGTTTATAGGTACATTGGGATAAGGCGCTTCCCTCATTAATTTTGAGGGTTCATTGGTTACGTATAAAGGGGGTGAACGGGGGGATAATCCCCCCTTAATTTAGATAAATGGGTGTTTCATGCAGAATTACCCAATTTGCTTCAAATTTTGTATATAGATTCATTGTGGTAAGACGCTTCCCTGATTAGTTTTGGGGGTTCATTGGTTAAGTATAAAGGGGGAAACGGCGGGCCAATCCCCCCTCTTGATTTATTGGCGATCTTTTTATTTTTCGAGGGGTATTATTCTTTGAAATAAGAGTATAATATACAATTAGTGTGAATAGCCTGTGAGCTCAATGCCATCAGTTTAACTGGGTCTTTTTTTTTTTTGTATTTGTCTTTGTTAAATAAATGTTTGTTTCTTAAATAAAGATATATAATTTTTCTTGTGTAATCTTTATTTAAATATACACACGTAGGCTCAAAAGTTTTTTAATTTATGAAAATATCTTGATCATATGCAATGAATACATAGACAATCAAGTTATGATTTGATTTAAAAAAAAAGTATATTTCAAATAGGAAGTTATTGACAAAAAGTCTTAAATGTAGAAAATGATTCATATTATACATCTATATTAATTTACAGAAAAAGCTAGTTGTATTTGTATTTATATTACATTTAATATAAGAATAAAATTACAATAATCCAGCAATATATGAAACACTATTTCTCTTTTCCACGGTCCCCTTTCCTTTATTGTCACAAAAATTTTAGTATTTTCAATGTCTCAATGTATAGATGGGAGTATGTAAATAAATATTTAAATAAATATATTTATTATTATCCTACTCTAATAGTATAAAATATCAGCTCTAACTGAAAATTACATGTTAAATTTGGGGGCTGAGGGCCCAATTAGCGTGCAATGACCCAATTGCTACAAGTTTCAAATTTATTTTACATTTGCAGTAGGCATATATATTTTTTAAATCTAGCTACTGTCTTATTCTCGTTAAATAGTTTGAGTACAATAAAATTAATGCTAATAAAATTTACCTTATTCCAATACTTGTTTTGAATAGGAATTGATATTTTTTGCTCATTTTATTTTAAATAATACAGCTGGAAAACAGAAATATATATATAAAATAATTTTTAGTTATTTACCGTTTGCGAAATTTATTATGAATATTTAACGAATTCTTAAACTGAATAGTCCTGGTTTTCATATTTTATTTATTTTAAAAAATAAATAAAAGCATATAAAATCATCGCATCATTTGTTTTAATTAAAAAAAAAAAGTTATTCTATAAAATATTTACGAGAATTACGTGATAAATCCCGGATATCAAAGTACAATAAAATTTAAAAGAAAAAAAAGATATATCTGAATTCCAGGCTTGTTTTAAGAATGAATATTTTTTGTTCCTTTTTAATAATACAGTCGAATAAAAAATATATTATCGACAGTTTGTAAAATTGAATATAAATATTTTACAAACTCTTAAAATAGCTCGTTTTCTGTTCTGTTAATTAAAAAACTCGTAAAAAAACATAACAGAATTTTCTTTTAAATGCAGCTCAAGGGAAAAAAAAAGTTTTCGATTCGCTGAACTTCGATTATTGACAATAGATGACGCTCCGGCCAGTACACGAGATTTCGCGCATAACTTAACACGGCGTGTCCCTACCTGAGGTATTCTATTATCATGGAATGGTCAAAGGATTTTATTTGATGTCCAGTGTTCACGGACATCTCTAGTTGTGTTCGTTAATATCTTTTAAACTTTTAGGAAACTTATTCGGAACTTTTAAGATTTAAGTGGATGACAGGCTCCACCATAAATGAATGATGGGAGAAGATGCAACTCATTCTCTAAAATGAGATTAATAAAGCGTGTTTTGAGACTTTTAATTTATAATCATAGTATTTCTGTTTAATTACAGCCCTTTAATTAGAAGAATTATAAAAGTAGTCTTTATTTTTCTCTTGTAATTGGAAAATAATCGTAATTGTAATCGATTTAAGCTCTTGGTAATCAACCCCAAATTTGATGCGCAGTAAATTACAGCGCACATTTGTTATAACTATGGCCAACCCTATATTCGGTACCTGTTAGCGGCTATATCCAGGGATTCATCTTGCGTGTTATTGGAGTTCCTGTGTATTGTAAGATTCGTTTTTAGGAAGAGGGTAAATTAAATGAGATGAAGTGGGTTTATGTTGTTTTGTTTTTGCAAGATGGGAAGTTTATACCGAGCATCTTCTCTCTAGATCACTAGGGAGAAGACATTAGTTCTTATAAAATGTCATCAAAATTTACTTGTAGATTTTGTAAGGAACAGTTTGATGTTCCAAAGGGATTGTATAAACATCTTCAATCAGCTCATACTGCTGGAGCATCTAGAGACAATCGTACCTGTCCGATTTGCGGTGTTTTATGTCTTAAGTATGAAGGCTATAGGGATCATTTATTGTATATACATGGACAGACAGACGAAGGGCTGAAGTTGACGTTCAAGTCACTAAATGGTAATTTTAAATTTCTTTTTCTTGAAAATTGTGTCTGTATTCTTGTAGTGATTCTGTGAGACATCAACTTGGAAGACGGTTTCCTCTCTGAAATTTCAGGTCATTTTATTGATCCATTTCTTCACATCAGGAGAGTAGGATTTTCTTTACAATTTTTGAGCTATTTTCAAAAATACATTCTGATAATTCTACTGCATCAAAAAGCATACATTGATATATTATGTGTATTCTAACATTTAAAGAGATATAATATGGGGTAGATGTGCCAGTAATGGACCGCCTTCCAGTAATGGGCCACCTTCAATATTTTTGGTTTGAAAAAAATTACCAATAAAAATTTAGCTTTTTTTATTTCCTTAATATGCTTTCTTTAAATTCTAGTTTTAAATACAATCATAATATCAATTATCTATTACTTTTTGTGGGGTGTCCATTACTGGAATTTAGGGTGTTTTGATTTATTTCTGTTATTTACAATTAAATTTCGATTCATATTGGGAAATGTGACTATGAGCATGGTTAAATATTGTTGGTAGATTAATATAATATTAAAAAATGTGGAACATAAAATTATAACTATTAATTAAAAAATAATTTTTAAAGAAATTCCTTAAGGGTATCCATTACTGGTACATCTACCCTATATAGGGTAGATGTACCAGTAATGGTCACCCTTCAGAGTTTTTGGTTTATAAAAAAATAACCAATACAAATTTAGCTTTTATTATTTTTTTCATAACTCCCCCTTGCATGTTTTATAATCTATGTTACTGTTGACACTTTTACTCAACCCAATCAGGAGGCAAAAAATAAATGTTTCACAGTTCTACTGTTTTTGAGTGAAAATATTAATGATCATGCTAATAGATGGCTTCAATTAATTTATTTATATCTTTTTTGTTTTCTTGCAAAAATTGTATGTTTTTGTTTGGATAGGAATAGAAAATGGCACAGATGTCATATACGCACCACAATTGCAACAAAATGGTAATTTTATGTCTCACATTGTAACCCGGTTATTACTTACCCATCATACGTAGTATAGGGTAAGTCTTGTAATCGTTTTGAAAATCGGGAAAAAAAATTTTGACGGATTTACACGTTTCAGACACTGGAGATTCCGAAAAACATATTTTTAGAAAAAAAAATTTTGCCGTCCATCTGTGTGTCTGTAAACGCTCTATCTTCCGAAAAAATTGAGATAGAGACTTGCAATTTGGTATGTACTTAGTATGTAATAATGGGAAGAAGCCTATTTCATTTCAATAACCTCGATTAACCGGAACTATTTTTTTCGGACTCTCGAAATATTCGTTCTGATAAAAGGTATATAAAAATTTTTGAAATTGGTTATTTTAAGAAATGAATATAAAAGACAATAAAAAAACAAATTTTGCATAAAGCATGAAGTCGATCGGATAATGAGTTGCCGAGATATTTGGAATCCTATTCTCCACACTCTTCGATTTTTCATGACCCTGTATTTCATCCAAATTTCACTTCAAAGATATATTTTAATTGGAAATTTTATGCTTAATCAGATGCAATAAACCGCTAGTTAATAGGATTATTATTTTTGGAGTTATAAGGATGTTTCTTTCAAGCAATTCAGTAATCGAGCCTTTAAAGTTTGTGACGTCATCAAGCCTCGATTTTATTTGAATTGCAATGCATTTTATAAGTAGTTTACACATTTTTTATTTTAATATTTTACATTATGCATATCCATGATGGGTAAGTATTACGGTGGCCCCCAAAGACTAGTTTTGTTTATATTGTTGTTTATTTACTTTTATTTTTTATTTTAATTCTATAAATTATTTTTATTATGTATATCAATATTTATTTATAACAAACTACCATTTATTAATTTTTATTTCCTTTTTAAAAATAATAGAAGCTATTTCATTTATTACGTTATTTTATTTTTATATTGAAATAAAAAATCACGTGCTATTGTTGCATGCTATTTGTGACTAATATTCAAAAACAAAGTTTTCACGAAATTGGTGGGGAAAAAAATCGTGCCAATGTGGTGCATATATGACATTTGTGCCTAGAAAACTTTGAATTTTATATAGGGTAAACAGTACAGTTATTGGCACCTAAAATGAAACTTTTCTATAGTGAGAAAATGTGTGACTTAATTTTTATAGCCTAAAATGAAACCAAAATTTAATTTAAAACCACTAAAGATGCTATTTTCTGATAATGAATAAATAAAATAACCAGGGTTGGCACGGTTTAAACCAAATGGTTTTTTTGTTAATTTTTTTAAAGATTTTTTTCTTATATTAATTAAGTTTTCAAATTATTTGATGTACAAATAACTTCTACTTCTAACTGAACAGCTCAACTCATTTCAGCAGTCAACCTGCATAAGTCACAGTTGCATCATAGTTGCACCTGTGTATGCACCTGTGTATGAATGGTCCAAGAGTTAGCATTTGAGAACAAAAAATGTCTAATTTTGGTAGAAGAAAAGATTTAGTTTGGTTATATTTTAATGAAGTAAAAAATGATAAAAGGAAAGGTTGTAGAGCTAGATGCAAAAATTGTAATAAAGAAATGGAAGGTCAAGTAGCTAGGATGAAGAAACACATTGAAACTTGTAATAATTCTCATCATCATTCTGATTCTGATTCTGTTGATAATGGTAAGTACTTATTTTATCATTATTATTGCTGCTATTATTTTTAATTTTGAAAGAAAATTGTTAAAAATTTGTTAATAAGTTAAATATTTGTTAAATTCAAAATTTTTAATTTATCTGTAAAATTACAAGTAATGCATATTGAGAACACATTATGTATATCTTCATTCAGATGATTCTAAACTCTTATAAAAAATTACATTATTATTTGAAATGCTATTTGATTGAGAAGATAAATTATAAAAATCACATATATTATTATTTAATTTGCATGTGCTATTTGATTTTAGAAAGTTATATTCTATGAAATAAAAAATATTTATGTAATTCTAAGTAATGAAATTTTGGAAAAAACAAGAAAATTTTAAATATTACATTTTTTTGTTAGAGAACTTTATTTTGATAATCTTAAAATTACATTTGATGGCTTAGATGCTTTACACTCACGCTAAAAAAAAAAAAAAAAATTATCGGTTAAAAAAAAGAAAAAAGTCGCCAAATTTAGGGGATTTTTTTCTTTAATGGCAACCTAGCCATTGTATTAAGTTATTCGTTTGGCGCAGTCTTGGAAATCGCGCCAAACAAACAGTCGCCAATCTTTTGTTTACATTTTAGCGTGATAGTAACACATCTGTTCCCATTTGATAAAAGTTTGAAAGTTTTACAAATTAATCATATTATTAAGAACAAATTATGTGATCAGAACTGTTATTAAATGAAATTGTTACTTTTTAATTTATGCATGGCTCTTAGAGATTAACTAAGTTTTCACCAATCATAAATATCCAAAATTATAAAAGACATGGTAATTTTATCTCGAGTATTAAATAAATTATCAAACATAAATATATCAATATGATAGAGATGTTTACTTTGCAGTAAAACAAAGGAAAAAAAAATGTCTTTGTATTGAATTATTGTTAATTATATGATTATGATTTTTGAAGTAATATGTTCTGTATCATTAAGCAATTCTTATTTTTATTTTTGTGTAGATGATGTGTCAGTGTCACTATCCAGTATTTCAAGTTCTTTGGATTCAACAATAACACAAAGAGCAACAAGTGAAATTGGTTCTTTAAAAAGGAAAAGAGATACTATGGACTGTTTTGTCAGTAAATCAACACCATCTCAAAAGCAAATGTTTGATGAACAAGTTTCTAGGTTTATATATGCTACAAATACGGCATTTAGCACTGTAGAACATCCTGAGTTTATTAAAATGGTTCAGAGTTTCCGCCCAGAATATTCTCCACCATCAAGAAAACAAATTGCTGGGGATTTATTAGATCATACTTACAGCAAAGAAAAAGAAAAATGTGCAAATATATTAAAAAATGAAGTTGTCACATTAGGATTAGATGGATGGTCAAACATTCACAACGAACCTGTGATCTGTGTTACTTTAACAACAAAAGACGAGAATACATACTTAGCAGACACTATTGATACATCGGGAATTGCTCATACAAGTGAAAATCTGTATGATATTGCGACTACAACCATTAATAAATGCCAATCGGAATTTCAATGTTTAATACAAGCATTAGTGACAGACAATACTGGAAATGTCCGAAAAATGAGGGATATGTTTGATGAAAAAGAAGAGTCTAATATTATTACTTATGGATGTGCAGCCCATATTTTAAATTTACTGGCAAATGATATAAGTTATCCAAATGTAAAAGAACAAATTTTGCATGTAATCAAATACTTCAGAAACAACCTATATGCAAATGCGTGCTTCAGAAAAGATGCAAGTACATCAAAACTAATAATGCCTTGTGAAGTTTGCTGGAACTCATTTGCTGACGCTTTAGACAGCTATCTGAAATCATGATCAGTTCTTGTAACTATATGCGAAAATAATAAAGACAAAATTGATAAAAATATCCAAAGTCTAGTTTCAAACATTTCATTGAAAAGAAATGCTGAAGACTATTTTCAACAATTAAAGCCAATTAGTGTAGCTTTAGATAAAGTACAAAGCTAAAATTGTACAATTGGAGAAACTGTTTTTCTTTTTAAAAATTTAAAAAAACAGATGGAAGATTTGAAACTGAATAAAGACATTATGAAAAAACTAGATACTCGTTATAAAATGGCAATAACACCAGCCCATCTTCTTGCTTATCTGTTGGATCCAAGAGCCAAGGATGCTGATCTCGAATTGTCATCAGAGGAAAAAAAAGAAGCATTGGAATATGCTTAAACAAAATTTCCCAAAAACAATTTATTATCTCTGATACTAAAATTTTGTGCCAAAAGTTCTCCATTTCAAAGATATCTTTTTGAGAATGATTTTGGTAAAGATGTATCAGCTATAGAATGGTGGCATATTCAAGAAAATGAAATCAAAAAGTTCAATGATGGTGTGTTGAAAGAAGTTGAAACGATTCTTACTGCAAAAGCGACTACTGCAAATGTAGAGAGAATTTTTTCTTCATTTGGTGTTGTACAATCAAAGTTATGCAACAGACTGGGTTTACAAAAAGCGGCAAAACTTGTTTTTTTGTTTAAAACATTAAACCCTAATAATCCTGTTTATTAACATAGAATCTTTATAGACATGTGTCGTACTTCCATTTTCTTAAAATTTTGAAAATTTATTCAATTTCCATGTTTTTAAAATGTTTCTTTTATATATATTTTTTAAATATATTTCAATTTAATTTTCTTACTGAAATTCAATTTGTTTTTTTAAATTGAATAAAAAAGTAAGTCTTGCTTTCTTTTCTTTGCATTATTTTTATTTAAAAAAAAAATTAGTATAGCATACCAAGGTAAAATTCTACATTATATCTTTATATTCTTATGTAACACAACTAAGTGTTGCTTATTAAAATGAAAAAATATAGGAAGGCAATAGATTAAGTCTTTAAAGAATTTAATATAAATCTTGCAATTAAATACTATTAAAAACTTTTAAGTATCAACATTAAGATACAGAATCCATTCTATGAATGCAATATGAAATACATAAACATATTAATATGTTTTATAAGTGTGCTAAATCATTTGGTAAACATGAATTACAGGTTGCATTTGGAAATATGTATATATAAAACAGCAATTATTTCTTCAACTTTTTTAAAAAGTAATCTTTAAAAATTATTTAAAACTTATCACCATTACTGTAGAACCTGACGGCACAAGTGATCATGTTCTATGTATTACATAGGAAACTTTTGTATATATATAACTGTTTTGAATTTGAATGTAAATGATGTTAGCTCAGCTCTAAATAAAATTTAATGATTTGAATTTGTACATAATTAATAACAATTGTTTATTTATTTTGTTTAAACTGTTTTCAGAATATATATATATATATATATATATATATATATTATTGTAATATTAATCATTCTTGTCAATGTTAAATTTTATTTACTGATTTGCATATATGTAATTAAAAAAGATACAAAAAAACCCGGTTTAAACCAAAAAAACCTGGTTTAAACCAAAAAAACCTGGTTTTTTGCCAACCCTGAAAATAACTGAACCTAAAAGTAAATGAACTAAAAAATATAAACTAATGTAAGACAGAAATCATAGTTATTGGCACTCTATTTTTAGTTATTGGCACCCTCCAAAAAATCATTTGCATGAATGCAAAGAAAAAGAAATCAATACACTATTTTCATGTATAATAAATAATCCTTTTAATTATAATAAAATTGATTATATTAAGTGAAATACATATGAAATTGATTTTATTTTGTGCAATTTTTAATAACAAATGACTGGAAACATAGAAAAGCTACAAAAAACTGGACAGATTTAAAGTTTTATTCAATATGTCCTTTAAGTTCTGGAACTTCGTACATGCCTCTGGCATTTTTCAGCAGTGGGGTATCAATTTTCCTAATGACAGATTTTAATGGATACCATAATAAATCTTTTTTTTTTTTTCAGGAAATTGTCATGATTCTCCTTTTTTTACCATTGTACTTACTTGTAGTCAAGGCTTAATTTCTAACAAAAAAAGTACCAGAGCCCTAATATTCTGCAGTACTAACACCTGTAGCTACCCCTCCCCTCCCCTCCGCCACCACTGCATATATAAATATGCAGATTGGAGTATTCCTACATTAGTTTTAAAATTTAAAGCATTGTTTTTTTATTTACCAAAATGAAAATTTTAAATACATCTATCTGCGTATACTTAGCTATCAACTATTCCGCTTTTTAGTTATTACTACTTCCAAATAGAAACTTATGCCTAATCTTAATATTAATTAATCGCAGAATTCTGGGATTAAATAAGCTCAGGATTATGATTCAGAAATAGTGTTAACACAAAAAAAGAATAGTTCGCAGCTATGCAGAATAGAAAAAGACTATTTCTGTTTAATCTTTATTCTGATCAAAATAGCATTAAAATGATTTGAAATGGAAATAAATAAAATTTTGAATTTAAGACATATTGAGTTCGAGCCAGCCCAAACCAGAAGAATAAAAATCGAGCCCATTTCATCTCCATCCCTTACGTGAGCGACACATTACGTCACTTATAAGTGTTTTGATACAAAACAAGGTAAAAGATTGGAGATGGGGAGGAAAAAGAGGATTGCATTATTGCACTGGGCCCTGGTCAATATTTAAATATTTACTAAAAACACAGAAGTACCGGAACTGAGCTCCAGCACAAATAAGCCCTGCTTGTAGTTCTAATTTTTGTACCTGCTCTACTATCCCAGGATATACTTTTCCTTCATATTTGACAAGAACATGACAATGAACTGTAAATTCATTTGAACTATTGTTGTCACTGTCATCATAATATTGTTTGATTTGCAGGTCTAATTCAGATGACTCTTCTAACTCAAATTTGTCACTTTTGTTCAGTTTCTTAGCTTTTAAATTTTCTGTTTTCTTTTCTTCCTTTTTTTGCTTTCACTCTTCTTTAGCATCTTGTTCTACTTTTTTCTTTTCCTGTTTAGTTTCGAATATTTATTTCTATTTCCGCTTTGGAGTAATAGGCCAAAAGAGGATATCACTTAACGGTGAGATAGTACACTTAGTGATTGTTGATTTTGTTGATCTCATGTCTTCTCTTTGCATTCTTTGCCGCATATCGTCTTCGCCAAGTTGCATACTGCTCTTTGTTGGAGTGATAGCAAAGTCAAATCCATCTGGTAAACAGACTTGTATAAAACCAAAAACTTTCTGCGCACATAAATATTGAGTCAAAAACTTTCTGCAACTTAATTTAATGTTTAATAAAATTAAGTGTAATATCATTTTGACAATATAAATTAAGAAGTAGTTTAAATTAATTACCATTTAAAATAAATTAATATTAATTTAATTATTTTGGTTAAAAATAATAATAAAGCTAAAAATCCATGATAGGAAGTGTTGAATTCTTATCAATTATTTTGTCAATGCATTTAGAAACAATCCAATCCTTAATATTTTGACCTCTTCGCAAGCGTCTGTAATGTCACAACAATGTTTTGCACTTTTAAATTTTGAGTTGGGCACAAACAGTAAATAAATCGTACATAAAATTGGAAATATTTTTAATTTTTTAATTTAAAAAAAAAATCAAATTTTTTTTTTGCAAACTTCAGAATTTTGCAGAAAATTTTCCGCGCATAGCGTGCGTCTATATTATACAACTCTGCTGGTAAAGATGGTATAGTTTCCCTTCTGGTATTTTTATTTCGACTAAGACTTAGAACTGGTAAATCTAATGTAGGCTCAGCTAATAAACTAACTGGTGTTTCTTCAACTTTTTGAAATGCTTGAATTAATAACTTCAGTTCCATTATACTTCATTTTCAGTGTTGCTATTTATTCTCGCCAACATGGCTTCTCCTAGGATATTTTAAAATGTTTTGAAACATAAAATAGCTGTATCTGGACCAAGAACAGAAAAGTTTTTTCCCAGGCACATTGCTCTGTTTAAAATCATTGCAATTCCATGGATATATCCCACATTTTTTAAAGCAGTTTTTTTTATCTAGTCTTCTTTAATTGAAGTAATTGCTTTTTGAAGAACTGGTGCAAAATATTCCTTTGTAAGGGTGCCATCAAAATTTTTCCTATGCCATTCTAAAACAGGTACCTTCCATGCTATTTTTAAACCTTTGAATACTGCAACATCGCATGGCTGTAGGATTCTAGTTGAATTTGGGTATAATGAAATAAGAATTACATCCTCTTTTTTAAGTGATATGTAATATGGCTTTTATGGCCATCCAAAAATAAAATGACTGGGTTAAAACATTTTTCTTAAAGAATGGTATCAATATATTTGCCATATACTCATAAAAGGCCTCTGCCGTCATCCATCCATTTTCAGATAAACCAACCCCCCAAGAACTTGGCACAGAGTGGATAATATTATTCGTCATCCTTTTATATGGGTAAATTACCATTGGTGGACATTGAAGTCCAGAGGCTGATATATAGAAGTAAATTATTTTATTTATTTATTTATTTATTTTTATATTTAAAAGAAAAATATATTTAAATAAATAACAAATGACAATATGTTGGTATGTTAACTGAAAGTTTGACAGGCTAATCATTGAAACAAGATAGTTATTGGCATCCCCAAATGAGTAACTTGGCACCGGGGCCAATAACTGTTAAAATTCTATATTTCAATTTAAAAAGACTGGTAAATCATTTTAAAATGTATTACTAAAAATAAAACACACATAATACCTCATTTGAATTTTTTTGTGAAATTTATAGTTATTGGCACTGGTGCCAGTAACTGGATTTGTCAAAGTTATCATAGGCAGTAATTGGCACCCACGCCAAATAAATACTTAGTAAGTTTTAAAACCAAATCAATATTATTTTAGTTGTAGATACTATATATTTATCAAAAACAATCAAAGTGGGAAGAAAAATAAAAAAGAATGTACTATTTTTGAATAAAAACTGCTACAGTGTATACTAACAAATAATGAAAAAAAAAGTGACAATTTCTAAAAGATGAGACACTCCTCTGAACATTATTTTTTTTAATATGATGTACTTGGTTTTCAGCCATGATATTATTCATGTGATCTTGAGAAGGAATGAACTATTCATTAAAATTCTTTTCACCATCAAAACTTTTTTAGTTCCCTTAATATTTTCATTTGAATACAAAGGTGCCAATAACTGTATATAGTGCCAATAACTGTACTGTTTACCCTACTAATGGTCATTTACAAAATTGTATTTATTTTTAAGGTTTTTGAACCCGTGTCCATTACTGGAATGCTTAATCAGTCGATTTCCAGTAACGGACATCTCCATGTGGACATTTCTAAATGTGCAATTTCAGGGAACAGATGTGCTACACTAACGCTAAAATGTAAACAAAAGATTGGCGACTGTTTGGTTGGCCCGATTTCCAAGACTGTGCCAAGCTACTATTTTCCGTTGCCATTTTGGAAACATAAAAAAACAGAACATTTATAAATAACGTATTCGAAAACACAGAAAATCGTATTTCTACACAACAACCAAAAATACATTTTTTACAACATAAATTTAATGGAAAATGTTAATTACGTCATTTCAATCTTTTAAAGTGCACTACTATATTACAGTAATCCTTCGCTGATGCTAATTTTAATTTCACACAAACTTTTAGTTAAAATCATCACGTCATTTCAATCTTTTAAAGTGCCCTCATATATCAGTGTAAACATTCGATTATTTAGTTTCTAATTTCAGGACGAACACAACATTTATAAATAATGACATATTAGTAAAACCAGAAAGTAAATATCAAAATAAACAAATAAATTTTTTTAACATAAATTTAATAGAAAATACATTACCTACGTCATTCTTCTAAAGTGGACTGCTACAATCGCGACCTACGTTATACACGGCCGGTGCATGACGTTTAAAACGTCACATGAAGTGGATCATTTTTACACTGTGATTGGTGTAAAGCGGCGTGCCCACAGTTTTGCACCAATCACCGTGTAAAAATGATCCACTTCATCTGACGTTTTAAACGTCATGCACCGGCCGTGTATAACGTAGGTCGCGCTACAATCAAAATAATCATTCGATAACTGATT
Source organism: Maratus michaelseni (assembly GCA_963931845.1). Taxonomy (NCBI): domain Eukaryota; kingdom Metazoa; phylum Arthropoda; class Arachnida; order Araneae; family Salticidae; genus Maratus; species Maratus michaelseni. The sequence goes on along the minus strand of OZ007598.1, from coordinate 107,742,560 downwards.
TTGTAATTTCGCACAACCCTTTAGATAAAATTACGTCATTTCAATCTTTTAAAGAGCACTACTATATCAGGGTAACTATTCGGTAATTCATATTCTAATTTAACACAAACTATTAGATAAAATCATCGCGTTATTTCAGTTTTGAAGTGCTGAACTTGCCTTTCTGCTTCCTCATAAAAACTTACCTGGTACTCTCGAAAAATGGTATCCATAGCCACGGACATTTTCCAACTTCTACCAGCAACTACAAACGTCAAAACAATTTCGATAAACAAAATAGAATGGTAAATTCAATTCTAACTATCTGAGTGATAAATTTAGCTCTAACTGCCACTGTAATAACCGCCACTGTAACCGCCAATACGTAATAATTCACATGACAATTAAAAACCAATCATTAACTCAACAGTTATGCAAATTTATTTCCCTTCCATATATAGTTCTATAATACGCGACTCTGCAACCAATAACGTGCAATAGAACATTCTTCTACAACCAATCACGTTTTCTCTACTTTTCATCATCAATGATGTAATACAGACATGCGCAAACATTTCCCTTAACATCCACGCAAATACGAATTACAATAACAAATTTCAACACCAATAACTAAATACAAGCTTAATAGCCGGGTTGCCATAAAAGAAAAAACAGTCCCCAAAGTTTGGCGACTTTTTTCTTTTTTTTTAACCGATTAAATTTTTTTTTTTTTTAGCGTGAGTGTAAAGCATCTAAGCCAATTTCAGTAATGTTCATAGTTCTTAAAATCTTTTAACTGAACAGCTAAGTACTCTAATTTAATTTTTAAGTTGTACTTACCAGAAAATAATAAAATTTTTTTAAATATACATAGCTGCTTTTAATTAATTTCATGTAATTAATAACATTTTTAACATTGCAATTAAATGAAAGTTTTTTAAAACTGTGACTTGCATATTTTATAATCTGGCAATGAATCAAACCAGTCAGGAAGCAAACAATAATGTTTAAGGGAAAAGGAGGGAGAGGAGGGGAAGGATGAGCTCATGCTCTCTCCATTTACATTAAGACAATTTTTTAAATCACACAAGTTTTAAAATTTTATCATTTTCTGTCTTAAATGTTTGATTATTCATCTCTGACAAAACAAGTCTGTACATTAAAAAAGTATAATCTTAATTAAATTTATAGTAGTAATGAAATTAGTAAATCGGTAGATCAAGTGCCTCAAATGTCAATTCTGCAGCTTTATTTTGAAACCATTTTACTTAGTATTTAAAACATTCAACGGTCAATATTTATTTCATGTTTGTAATTAACTACTTACTACAAGTAATATTTCAAGCAGTTTCAAAAAGTTTAAATATAAAGAATAATGGAAAATAATATTCCAATGTACTGGTATACTGCAAAACATTTTTTTACTAACACTTCTAAACCCCATTGTCTCAATAATTTGATAAATGTAATACAGTGCACTCCTGATTATCCGGGTTAATTACCGGGAGGGGTCGCACAGACAATAGAAAAACACGGATAATCCAAAAACTCCTTTTTATTAAAGAAAAAACAACATCAGTACAAAAACATAAAAATTACTTACATTTGCATGCTGTTATAACATCAAACTATAAATTTTCTTTTTAACATTTACTGCTTAAAAAAAAACTGTAATGAGTCATTGCTTCTGCTGTTTGTGTCATCTCTTGTCGTATATCGACACATATTTTACTAACCGTACTACGGTTGGCACGTTTTTGCCATAGGTGGTAAAAACCATGAAAAAAACTGGTAAAAACCGTCCTGGCAAAAATACATTTTTGCCACTTTTTGCCAAAGTGGCAAAAATAGATATGTTTTATTTACAGCGATGTAATTAATATATTTTCATTTTTAATAATTTCAACTCTAATAATATGTAATTTTATTTTCGTATTTGTAAATAAGAATATTCAATGCATCATTAAAACAGTAATCTGAGTAGTTTGTATTTTTTAGTAAAATACTTTAGTAATCAGTTTTACTTTTTAGTAAATAACTTACTGGCTTTGGTTTAAACAACAGGGTTGGTCATTTTGCCGGGACAGTGGCAAAAACTGGTAAAAACCGGCAAAAATGGCAAAAATCCAATTTTGCATAACTAAATGCAGTGATGCAGTTTATATGAAAAGGAATCATAACAACAAATGAAACCAAATGTTTTCTTGGTAAAAATAAACAAAAGTATAAACCAAAAATATATTCTTATTCTGTTTTCTTGCACTACTCTTGTCTCTACCCCCCCCCCCCTGACAAAAAAAAAAAGATTTTCATGCACCTGCCTTTCCATTCATCATCCACAAACCTGTTTCCCACCTAAGCAAGTGTGGATCCTCCCTCCTGACACAGGTGACCAATTACCAATCAGGAATTAGCACAACAGCAGGTGCACAAAATTCCTGTTTTCAGTTCTCACATTATCAGTTTCACAGTTAATCTGAGAAGTAACTTTAGCCATTTTGTTTTTGATAGCTTAGATTCTAAGCTTGGCTGCAGAAAATAAAGAAATAACAATTGCAAGAAATAATGAATAAAGGAGGAAGAAGACAAGATCCAATTTGGGAGTCCTTTTATAAGTTATCTGTAGATGGAAAAACTGTTGCTAAGTGTAAAAAATGTGGAAACATTCAGAGCAATAAAGTAGCCAGAATGAGGGCACATGTTTCAAGCTGTGTAAAAATTGTTACAAATGAATGTGTGAATGTGGAAGCATCCTCTTCACCTGAAAGACAAGCAGATTTAAACCAGAATAATAGTGATACAGTGATTGATGAAGAGGTGGACAAGTCGCAGCCTCTTTTAAAAAAGGCAAGATATTTAGGAGGTAGTATAAACAAATTTGTGTCAAAAACTTCAGATCAAGATAAAAGGAAGATTGATCTGATTGTTGCAAAATTCTTTTATGCTTGCAACATATCATTTAATGTTGTCGAAAGTGATGCATTTAAAAACTTAATCCACATCTCAAGACCAAGCTACAAACCGCCTTCATGCAAAGAATTGGCAGGTAATCTTTTAGATTCTGTTCACAGTCAAATGGAAGAATCAGTACATGGAAGTTTGAAAGGTAGAGAAGGTACACTTGTTATCGACGGATGGATTAACATCCACAATGAACCCATAACTGCTTCATGTGCTCAAATTGTTGGAAAATCATATATTGTAGACGTAGAGGATACAGGTGCCACAAAATTCTTGTCAAAAAAATGCATTGATATTATTCAGACTGTTGGAAAAAAGCATAGTAACTGACAATGCTAAAAATATGGAAAAAATGAGACCGGAGCTGGAACTAAAGTATGAAAGTGAAAATTCATGTCTGATATCATATGGTTGTGCAGCTCATTGGTTAAACCTCCTTGGGGAAGACATTACACCTTCTACTATAGTTTTTGCCCCTGTCCTGGCAAAAATACCATTTTGCCGGCAAATTGCCCAACCCTAAACCATAGTAATGTCACCGGGCTTAAAAAACTTTTTTTGGCATTGTGTTTTTGTGCCAGCAAATTAAAGTATAAAGAAATATAACACACAAAAACTATAGCTGCTGCTAAGGAAGGGCACAAATGTTTTAAATTGCTCAAGTGCTCAAACTCGCCCTATGCAAAAGGAACATTGTTGAATTAAATGTGTCTTCATGTAAATGATATATTTTTATCCTATGTGTAAATTTATGTTTTTAATTTTATTTCCCTGTAGAATTTCTTGTTTGGAAAGCAGAACTTGAATTAAAACACAATTGCAAGTATGTGCTTCAGTCATCTCCTAAAGTGTTACCTTCAAAAGAAAAGAAATATTTTTACCAGTGTGATCGCTCAGATTCAAAGGAGAGGAAGGATAAAAAGTCAATGTCTGTTGTGATGAAAACATGCTCGTCAGTAATATCTGTTGTGGAGGGTATCAATGTGTTCAAGGTAGAATACTGGGACAGTCATTCAGGCCATAGTCAAACGCCATCAACTCACTCATTACAGAATGAACTGGAGGCTGCAATTAGTGAGTTATTTTTACTCTTTTATTTAACTCAACTTTGTTTTTGTATGAAAAGTTGGAATTTTGTAATTTATTTTTAACTTGCTTTCTGATGTGCTAGAATTATAAAAATTATGGGTACTTTAATGTTAGCTGGGTGCCAGTGATACATATATGTGTATACTCCGAAATCCGTGAACACCTAAAATCAGTGTATAGTCGCTGATGTAAACAATAAAACTTACAGTTAGTTGAAAGAACAAAATTAAAGATGGCACTAAAATCGGCAATGTTTGCGTTTTTTTTTTTTTTTTTTTTTTTTTTACAAAATGTTTTGTTAATTATGTTTTTTTGGCAGCTGGTTAATTATTAAATAAAATTTCATTACTTATGATTTTAATGTAAATTAACATATCTAAAGCAAAAATTGACGATATTATATCCTGCACAATATTTGCAAATGCAAACTGTAACCAAATTGTTTATTTTTCATGCATTGATGAATTTCCCTGATTTTCAATATTTATTTTCATTTTTTCATTATTATGTACGTGCATTTTAGTATATAATTACGGTTAATATGGCCAAACTCCAGCTTTTTCATAAAAACATTAATTTTCTACTGAAAAAATTCAAGATTCTGCTAATATCAGTAGCGATTGCAATCTTTTTCCAAGGTAATTTTTAATTAATGCAGCTTTTTTGTTTATTAAATCTGTAATAAAAAAAATTCATTATTTTTCGATTCTGATGTAAATTATTTTCATATCTAAGGTAATGCAGTATAGAACCAATAGGGAAATTGCACGTTTTTCAATTTAACTTGCATCTGATAGACTGTAAAAATACGAACATTTTGATACCATTTTTACATATATTTGAAACTTGTATAATTCATTAAATTAACTTTTAAAACACAGTTTTTGCCGTGGCGGGAAAAAGCCACGTCACGTGACGAAAGCTGTGCTGACATCACTACACATGTAAACAAACCCTCGCTGTATTTCTCCCTGTTATTTCCTATGAGGGCGGCTTGCTTTACGCTCGACGATTTCTTTCTTTTCTTAAAAATGATTAGTATAACAAATTAAAAGTATTGTAAATTTCTGTAATGAATAAATAATACTGTGAATTCCAGGTGATATTTTTATTCCATCACGTTTCTTAGAATTTTCATTTCCAGATCTCGATGTAGAAATAAAGTATCGGTACAAGTTAATACTTGTACTACAATATTGTATTATATAAAATAACCTGGTACAAATAGGATTTATTTCATTAAGGAGGGTGAAGTCAACTTATAAAAGGGTTTTTGTATTTATATTTTATACTTAAATTATGAATTTTGCTTGGTTCCACTATATGTTTTATCTCTTTAATTGTTAAATAAACTGTTTTGAATCTTTGAAAAATAACTAAAGTTATTAGAAAGAGCGAAATGTGCTAAGATAGCTTTAAGACAGGCTTACAGAATTTTTATATAAATATACACGAGGAAAGTTTAATAATTTTTCCAAAAATGTTTCCAGGGACCTATCCAGACTTTTCTCACGTGGTTCTTTTTTTGTGAAATTGTGAAAAGTATTCCATATTTGTGAAAAAACTAATTATAATTTTGTGAATTTGAAATAACTGTTGTATTCAGTTTCTTGTTTATGAATTTTGTGACAAGATTCTTTATATATGTAAAAGCTACATAAATAGATTCTTTGACGGCTTCAGTTGTTTTGTGTCAGGTCAGATTTTTCTTTTAAATAATTAAATTTGTAAAAGGTTTAGTTTGGAGATGGAAAAAAATTGTGAAAGGCTTATTTTTAAGACAAAAATTTTTGTGAAGGGTCTTGTTTTAAGGTGGAATGTATTGTGAAGGTTCCTGTTTTAATATGAAAAATTTTGTGAAGGGTCCTTTAAAGAACTCAGTTTCTCAACAGATCTCTGGACTACACTACCCACAAGCAAAACAATCAAGTAGTAATTATTTTAAATGCTGTCAGTTTTGTGAAATTTTCAGAATGTGGGATTGAAGGTTTTATGCTTTATAGAACTTTGCAGATTAGAGTTTAAAAATTATCTGTTTTATTTTTGTTATAAATTAACAATATTTCTACGGAAATTAAAAAGGCCAAAAGAGAAATATTATGCAGAAATATAATAATTCTAAACGTATTTGAAGCAATGTTATGTATATTTAAATTTTATTGTTGTTATTAACATTTTAAACATTAAAAGAATGGTAGTATGTTTGAATTTTTGTTAATGATCTATAAATGTTTTCTTTATTCTTTGGTTCTATGTTAAATTTTTGTTGCTAAATTAATATATAATCCATACCTTCCAAATAATTAAAAAATTAATCATAAAAATTCATGCCTTACCTGTGAATTGAATTTAAAAACCATTGTGATATTATAGCATAATATCTCTCAACATAATGCCCTGCTCTTATGATACTAATGCATTGCTCAAACAAAGAATAAACCTTGAATGATAATATATCTTGATTTTTTTATATGTCACTATAAAAAGCTTACGTGTAATGAGATGGCTGTTTTCAAAAGTGAAAGAGTGGGCTCTACTTCAACAACATATTCAAATTCTCAGCACATCTCGCTCTGTTTTAAAAAAGCTTTGTGCAGTATAATGCTTATTTTCAAAATTAAGATATTGCTTTCTTTCACAAGATTTTCAAATATTTTCATTATTTTTATTTTTTACGAAAGTTAGAATATTGAGGAAAATAAAGATATAAATTTTTTAGAACCTGATAAATCTAAAAATAGGACATTCTGAGAAACTATATTTCAAACAAACAAAAAGTACTGCATCCATTCAAAAATTATACGTAAGCAAATTATAATAAAGCGATAGTTAAATTATTTTTACACTTTTCTATATTAATTGAATTATGATTATACGTTGAGAAATCAATTTAGCAATCCTAAAAAGATAGTTTAAATAATGCTTTTTTTTCTTTCCTCTTTCCATACCTTAAAACAGAAAAAAGCAAAGGTTATACATTTATTTTAATAAATTTATTAGCTCTCATTTTCTACCAAACGTAAAATAAAGGCGGTGAATTTTCCATTATAGGGTTCAGTGGCCACGCCAAATTATAATACTATATTGGACATTTTTTGAAAAATCACGAATTCCAATCATAAAAGGAGGCGTAATTATCAAAATAAACATTGGATGCTTATAAAAGATGTGTATTTAAAAAATATATTTAATTTAATACTTATTTTTAAGTAAGTAGATAAAAAGAAAAAATAAAAGACAATAGTGATAAATTTAGTCACTTTTTTTTTTCTGAAGAGTGAATACACAATTATTATTGTCTGTATTTAATTAAAATTTTTATTCAATAAATTAGTATTAAATAAAGCATTTTTTTTTCTGCATTGTTTCTCAAAATTTCGTTTTCTCATAATTAATTTGAGTACATTTTTTATCCGTAATATAACCTGCATAACACGCAATTATATTCATATTAAAACGAATTATTAAGCATTAAAATGAATTAAGAAAATAATGCATCTCAAGAACTATATAAATGTGATTTTACTTAAGATTTCTTTTGTAATAAACGTATCATTCTTATTTCGTTTAAATAAATCAGAGTAAGTGAACAATATACGTGCCTTTTAGCTTTAGCTTCCTGTATTTTTACCCACATGAAATGCAGTTTTTCTGTCCTAAAAGCAAATTTGAATTAAAAAAATAAAAAACTATTTCCGAAAGGCAATTTTGTATTTTTCGAATCCGACCAACTTCAACACTTTTCTAAATGAAAATTAATGTAAATGTATAAATTAATAGTGCATTATATTTAGATATGATAAAATAATCTTTTGACTTTAATTTTTGTTTTTGTGCAAACGAATCTTTAAAAGATGTTTATAGTAAATAGAAAGCAATATAAAACAGCCTGCGAGCACTCGGCTCTAAGCAGAATTCCCGTTTCATGTGTAGTGACGTCAAACCAATCCCGTCGCGTTTTCCGATCATGTGGTTTTGTTTTGCTTTTAGCGGAGTTTAAAACTCCAATAACTACATAGTTTAAATTATTTTTGCGATTCCGAGTTAAGTTTTGAGGTATGTAAAGTTGTCTTCATCAATTAAACATAAAATAATGCATAATCTAAAGTGAGTGCAACTTCCCCATTATCCAGAATGGTCAGTGCCGATGTATTCTGTTCTGGATAACTGGTAGGACATTAAAGCAACATCCATTTGATGAGATTTGTAGAATATATTAAGTGGCTGTAACGTAACATTGTTACTGATTTCAAATTATTAAGTTACTCTGATTAAGGCTCCAATCCTAATCAAGATCAATGATTTATCAGAGTTTGAAAGAAGGCAATTTCTGGCAATACCTTGGAAACAATAATACTGCATAAAACTCAAAATACTCAATATCTAACTAAATATGCTTTCATTTCATATCCTAGACCAGGGGTCAGCAACCTTTTTTTGGCTGCGGGTCACAATCAACCAAAATTCTAGGTTAAACCTGTAAGGTAGGGGTGCACAACCTTTTTAAGCGAAGTGCCACTTACAAAAATGACTGGGTTGTCGAGGGCCACCATCAGAAAATTTTTGTTTCGAGGAGGTGTGACCGGGGGGGGGGGGATCAGATTTAAAAAAACATAAATTTCGGAAGGGTAGATTTAGCCCCCTAGGTTCCTTCCTTCCAGTCAACATATTCAGTTCTGTTGGCAATGATATATCAACAGTTTACGTTTGTATTTATACAAGAGATATAGCTAAGATTATTTTCAAAGAGTGAAAATACTCCTTGACTTTATTTGAAGGAATAAATTTAGCTTTAAAGATTGCCAATGCCGAAAAAAAATTCTACTTTCATGAATGAAGGTGGAGAGGAGGAGAAACATATATTATTCTAAATTGTACTTCTTAACATATTCAGTCATAAAATGTGGATATCAAAGGGGTGCACAACCTTTATAAGAGGAGGGGCAGTCACAAAAATGACTGGATTGTCGAGAGCCAACATCCATAGGGTGGACAAAATTTTGTTTCGGGCAAGGAGGTGGGAGGGGGTCAGCCTAAAAGTTAATAAAAATGGCTAATTTTAAAAGGAGGATTAGCTACCTATACTCAACCACCTCCTTAGTCAGTTTAACCCAATTCAGTTGGAAAGGATGGAAAAAACTGGCATTTTTTTTTTCATGCGCGATTGACAATATTCAAAATTTTTTCCTAGTGATTGACGAAATTCACGATTATTACGCACACGTTCAGTGAAGTGCGATTTATACGCACTCGATCGGCAAATTTTTACGCGCCCATTCGGCGAAATTTGCAATTTATACGCACTCGATCGGCAAATTTTTACGCGCCCAATCGGCGAAATTTGCAATTTTTCGCACCCGATTGCCGAAATTCATGATTTTTACGTGCCCAATTGGCAGAATTCGCAATTTTTACGCGCCTAATCGGCAAAATTCGCGATTTTTAGATTTTTACACAGACGATCAGCGAAATTTACAATTTACACTCACCCGATTGGCAAAATTCGCGATTTTTACACATATGATCGACGAAATTTACGATTTATACGCACCTGATTGGCAAAATTCGCAATTTATACGCACCCTATCGACGAAATTCATGATTTTACGCACCTGATCGGTGGAATTCGCAATTTTTACATGCCTAATCGACAAAATTTGCAATTTTTACGCATCCGATCGGCAAAATTTGAGATTTTTACGCAGACGATCGGCGAAATTTACAATTTACATGCACCCGATCGGCAAAATTCACGATTTAAATGCATCCAATCGGCAAAATTCACGATTTTTGCGGGCCCGATCGGCAAAATTCGTGATTTTTACGCATACGATCGACGAAATTTACGATTTATACGCACCCTATTGGCAGAATTTGTGATTTTTACGGGCCCGATCGGCAAAATTCACGATTTTTACGCAGGCGATCGACATAATTCACGATTTTTACGCAGGTGATCGGTGAAATTTACGATTTATACGCAACCGATCGGCAAAATTCATGATTTATATGCACTCACTCGATCGGCAAAATTTGTGATTTTTACGCACCCGATGGGCAAAATTTGGCAAAATTTGCGATTTCTACGCACCTGATCGGCGAATTTCATGATTTTTTCGCGTCCAATCGGCGAAATTTATCCGCGGACCACCAGTAATATGATCGCGGGCCACAGGTTGTGCACCCCTACTGTAAGGAGTTATAGACTTTTATGTTGTCACAAAATGGTGGCAAATCGGTCATCTTGGATAATATTTAAAAGCTCACAACTCTTAAACCGTTTGATCAATTTCAATATGATTGATATTTTTGGAATCAGCATTAAAAGTTCTACAAATACACCAAATTTTATCAAAATTGGTGATGGTGGGTGCCATGGTCTGGGTGATTTGACATGGAATAACCAGTAATAGAGTGCCAATATTTTGGGTATTGCTATGTCCAGGGTTGGCAAGTTTTAGACGCATGACGGTTTTTACCGGTTTTAACCATGGTTTTTACCGTCACGTCAAAAACCTCCTTGTCAAAAACTGTCAAAAACCCATTTTTCAGTAGTTTGTTTTTACATTTTTTTTTTCATTTTATCTTTAATATTAAGTTGTTTTACATAAAATATTCAGTATCAAAAAGACTCTAAAGTATATTTATCCATCCAAGAAAAACAAAAAAGAATTGCATTAGAATAATACGTGTACATCTCTGTTAGAAGAGCTCTACAATATCTTAAGCTATTTAGCAAAGTCTAAAAAAATTCAATTTTTTGAAGAAATCCTGAAACCTATAAGTATTAGATTAAACAATGTGTATAATTTCAGTACAATTTATTACATTGTTGAAAACAAAACTTTAAGATTCTACTTATTGAAGTGCAAATGAAAATCACCACAATTGCATTTATGAATACATAAGATATGCATTTTAAAATTTTATATCGAAGAATATTCAAATTTATTCACTGCCAGTCCTTGCTTAACATCTATTGTTATACAATGTAACAGCATTTTTGCATCTCTAAAATAATTTTAAATGTACTTTATTAAAAATGTATATTGAATGTTATTTAATAATTATAATAACCTTTTATTCGTACTTAATATTAATGTTAATTGCAGTTAGTAGAATCTACATTAGTGAAGATTATGACAAATATTGTTCTTGTTCTTTTCTTTTAATCTTGTATTTTTAAATCTTTGCCATATTAGGAAATGATTTTCTTTTAAATAAATTTAACAAATGTAATTGTAAATAATAATAATAACAAAAACAACAAGGTAAAATCAATTTAGAAATATATTGTATGCTACCTTACACCATAAATTGGAAGACAATCGAAAATGATAGGTTTTTGACGGAATAAACCGGTAAAAACACGGTTTTTACCACTGTCATGTCAAAAACCCAACCCTGGCTATGTCACTCCAGAAACTGCAGTTGCTCATGATGACTACACGGAGTGTCATAAATGCTAAATATAGGCCTGATAATATGATTTAATATAATTGGTTAAATGATTTGATAGCATTCTAATGATTGCAGAAAAAAATGTGACTGTATTATAATGTAAAAATAAATAAAATAAGTAACTTGAATTATATATATCCCCCTCCCTCCCTAAAATTTTAACTAAGGGGGAAATTCCCCATTAAAATTCAAACCCTGGATGAATTAATTTTGTTATGAAAGAAATGTATGTAATTATTTGTATTCACATTTAAATGTTTTTTTTTCTTTTAGGTTCAGTTGAAATGGTAAATGCAATAGCAGATAGTGATGACAGTTATGATAAATCTGAAGATATGTTAGCGTCTGGAAATTCCAGCCCTTCTGTGTCAAATGTTGAGAAACAGTCATTCATAATGAAGACTAATTCTCCATCTAATGTAAATAATTCATCTAATGTAAGTAATTCATCCTCTGTGAAAAAAAATTATACCACAAAGCCTTCTGGTAAAGCTGATGGTTCTAAGAAAAAGAATTCAAATACTATATTATTTAGTTTAGCATCTGTTGCTTGTGGTAAAGGTATTGCGAAGAAAAAAACTCTTTCTAAAACAGATGAAAATAAAGATAGTTCAAAAACTGGCCATGAAAATGAAAAAAATGTGGGTGAACAAGTTAATGAGAGTTCAGTTAGTATTCCTGAACTGCAAAAAGACAATTCAGTGTCACAAATATCTGTTACTGTTGCACCAATGAAAAGTTCGCCTATTCCATCTTCAACAACAGCAACAACTATATCAACTACATTACCAGGAACTACAAAAACAATTTCATCTGGTCTTCCTGTTATTGCCCCTAAAATCACAAGTGCTTCTACTACAATATCCTCAGCATCTTATGCTGCCATTAATTCTTTAATTAACACTAATAGTGCTTTCCAAAACCAACTGGTTATTGTGAATCCTGTTGGTATGGACCAAAATTCATTAAATTCAAAACAGAATGTTCTTACAACTGGACAGAATATTTTACTTTCGCTTGGTTCCTCTGGTCAGAATATTGTACCAGCTGTATCTCAGTCCATTAATGTAGTTTCTGTTGGAGATAAAAATGCAACAGTTGTTACTAACAGTAAAGAGACAAAACCTGACATTTCTAAGATAACTTTTTCATCATCTGCTTCTCCAAATATTTCAAAGAGCATTGTTACTTCAACAGCCTCAAGTACTGTTCCCGTTACTGTAAAAAGTGGGTTAAATAACACACCAGTTATATTAAGCTCACTTCCTATTGGTTCAACATTTATGTCTGTTAATAATAACTTGATTCCGATTGCTACACCTTCAGGAACATTTTTACCAACTAGTTTGCCACCTAATATAGTCTTGACTCCAGTTGTCCCAGGTACATCTCATCCTGGCACAAATTCAACTCAAAAAACTGTTAATTCTGTAACTGTAACAAATTCTGTACATACTACTAAGCCTAGCATTCAGTCACAAGTACGTCTTACTCCATCATCAACTGTTGCTATAACAGTTTCAAGCATTGTAAAAGAGCCTGTATATTCCTCTTCTGCTGTCAAGCAAGTGAGCCACATTGTTGCTTCTAATACAATGCCTATTTCATCTGCTTCTTCTCTTAAAACTTATTCTAAAAACCTGAATAAATCATTACCTTCAACAATAACTGGTAGAATTTCACCATTGAAGAATATTAGTAAATTTATGACTTCAACACCTGTAAAATCTAATTCAAAGGCTAACTCTATAAACACAAAAGAATCTGGAATTGGTCCAGTTGTAAATAAAAATGTCTCTGCTTTTATGAACAAATTTGGTGGTAATGTGCCTTCAAGCAAAGGAAATTCTTTTCTTCCTAATTCCAACCTAATGCCTACAGTTACTGTTTCATCTATCTCTAGTCCAAAAAACAGAACTTCAGCTAGAAAAAGAATAACTACTGTAAAATCTAAACCTAGTAAAAGTCCTATGAATAATATATCAACTATTTCTGCTGTATCATCACCAGGTAATACCAAGGTTGTTAATTCCCAGCTGAATCTAGCTCCTATCAGTTCAACAACAGTAACATCAAAACCCATGGGTGTTCAGGATTCAGAAACATTGCTTTTTGAATCTTCTGGTGATGTTTATATGTTAGAACCTGTAGAGAATGATGCTGTTCGAGCAAAACAAACAGCTGGCTTAGAAGCCTCCAAAAGAAAAGTATGCTATCAACTAAAGTTCACTTTATATAAATTTTGTTCTTCTAACACCTTAGTGACAATGCTAAATGCTTGTAATAGAGCTAACTCCTTGAAGGGCAGTGGTTTATTTTGGACCACTTAATTTTAATTTTTAAATGTCACATTGACACCAGAATTTTGGAATGAAAAATTTTCTTTTATTAAGTATGGGAAGAAAAACTTTCGCTTATTTTCAAATAAATTTGTTTGTAAATTCTGGTGCCATTTAATCATTTTACGAATAGAAGAATTTTGCCCTCCAATGAGTTAAAATCTATTACTTATTGTTATTATTCATGTTACACATATTATGTGACAGTGCTAAAAAAAATTTATATATATTTATTAGGGGTGTGACAAATAGTGATTTGGCCAACCGAATACCATTCTTTTTTTCCAAAATAGAAAATAACTTTTGATTATATATTTAATTTTAAAATGGAAAAAGAATTAAACACATATTGATGTTTTATTATTTATGTTTTAAAAAATTTTAATGGCTTGATATATTTTTTTTAATATTTCAAACACCTTGATGCTAATATAATAAAGCAATTTTTACATCTAAATTATAATAGCATAAGTTTATCTACAAGAAAGTAATTCATAAACATTTTAACTAAAATAAGAACTCATTAGTCATTACTACTGTTAAATATACTTTTAAAATTTACTTTTTAATTTAGCAAATTTATTTCTCTATATTAAAAAAAAAGTAACCACCGCTGCCGCAGATGCTGTCAATGAAGATTTTGTGCCTTGAGGTATTTCTGGACTAATATCCAGAAAACCTATTGCATATAAAAATATGAAAATAGGTAGTTTTATAGAGAAATGGTCAATAAACACGCTGAAGAATGCAGTTTTTAAATCGAAGAATTATTTTAAGGGATATTTAATATTAAAGTTGGTCAAAATAGTTCTCTTAAAAAAGTTTTATAGGAACGAAAAATATGCATAGGAATTTAACCATAATTTAAAAGGATATAGTTGACAAGTTTGCGGTATGCAAAGTACAATTATTTTTTTAATTTGACTAATTTTTTGAGGTTATATTTAAATTTTTTATTCAAATTTTCATTATTTTGATGGAGATTTATTTCATATTTCAAAAAGTCCATTACTTGAATTGTTGCCAATTTGTGAAATAGTGCACATAATTATATTCCCTTTCAATTAAAAAATGTATTTACGCATGACTATTAAAAACAGAAGTAAAACTTTAAAAATGAGCAGTAAATGTAAAAAATTACGTAATAAAAAATATACTTCTACGTGAATATTAAAAAGAGAAATAATTAAATTATTTACGCTTTCAAAGCATTAAATGATGAAACTTACGTCATATTTAAAATGCTCAAATAACAATATTTCCAAACAGTTTCAATTAAAAAATATATTTACACAAGAGATTAATTTATTTCGACAGACTAATTTTTTGAGGTTATTTTTAAATTTTTTATTAAAATTTTCATTATTTTGATGAAATTTTATTTAATATTTTTTTTATATTATTTATTTCATGATTTATTTCATATTTCAAAAAGTCCATTATTTGAATTGTTGCCCATTTGTAAGGATTTGCATATAATAATATTCCCAAAAAATGTATTTACACATGACTATTAAAACCAGAAATAAACTTTAAAAATATAATTAAATGATTACGTGTTAAAAGCAGTAAATGTAGAAAATTACGTAATAAAAAATATACTTGCATGTGAATATTAAAAAGAGAAGTAATTAAATTATTACGCATTCAAAGCATTAAATGGGAGAATCTTACATCATACTTAAAATGCTCAAATAACACTATCTGAAAACAGTTTCAATTTAAAAATATATTTACATGAGAGATTAATTTATTTCGACAAAATCTTTTACCTATTATTCCAAATTTTAAAACAGCATAAATAATAATATCTCCCTGCAATTAAAAACTATTTTACGTTTAATAATAGGAAGAAAACTTTGAAAATTACATCATATTGGAAACGATGTATTTAAAATGTCTTACTGAAAACAATTTTTGGTATTTCTCCATTATACTGTTGACAACTTTCTAGTAAAGAAAACTATCGCCAAACTCTAATGCCCAAAATACAAATGGAAGAATGTTACCATTGGAATCTAAAGCCCCACTCACTAAAGTGTCAACTATCAGTAACTTTAAACAATAAAATTTATAATACATTAATGAAAAGAGAAAAAAAAAGTAATCTTAAATATTTACAATATTTTTCTTAATTATCCCTCTTGGCTGGAAGATAAATGTTTATGACGTAAGTTCAAACGGATCTGTTGTGCGTAACTATGCATATCGACATTTTTTCAAAGTTTTTCTCTTTTAATATCATGATGGTGCTGTTTAAGGTCATAATTATTATTTAAATTAACAAAATAAGTAAGAAATTGGTAAAATATCATTAAAAATACAGATAATTGACGAATAGAAATCTCTCGATGACATAACAAACGCTTGTAACACATCTGATGCCATTGGTTGGTAGGTTGATTTTTTTTTTTTTTTTTTTAGTAGCCAGTTACTGGCTAGTGAGAATAATTTCTTTAGTAGCCAGTAAGTACATTTATGTCACTGAATATTTAATAATTAAAAAAATATATAATGACTTTATAGTAAACAAATAATTTATGTACTAAATAAAAATATTTTAATTTATATTGTTTTGAATAAACTTGAGATACTAATTTCCAATCTATTTAAAATTTTAAAATAAGTTAACAGCAAAGTTATACACAACTTGCTTATGTAGCTAACTACATATGTCCCACTAAGCTTAGATACTTGTGTAGCTAATTACATAACTACTATTTTGTAGCTAACTACTTTTTTAAAATTTGTCTAGAATTAAATTCTGACAATAATAAAAAATATATACTACTATATGTTTATACTACTATATGTTTATACACTATATGTTATTACTACTATATGTTTATACACTAAATACTAACCCACAACACAATATACATTACACATATACAATTATTTGTCTAGAATTAAGTTCTGACAATAATAAAATAGATATGTTTATACACTAAATACTAACCCACAACGCAATATACATTATACCTGTCTGCGGGCCAAAAATGGCCAACATCTCCAGAAATTCAGGAATTGTGTATTTCGCCAATTAGTTTTGGGGAAAAATTGCAAATTTCGTCATTCTGGAGAGTAAAAAATCATGAATTTCATCGAACGGGTGCATAAAAATCATTAATATAGTCAGTCGGCTGCATAAAAATCATGAATTTCATCGATCAAGCACGTAAAAATCATGAGAATTTCATCGATCAAGTGCATAAAAATCATGAATTTCATCAATCAGGCATGTAAAAATCATGAATTTCATCAATCAGGCATGTAAAAATCATGAATTTCATCAATCGGGCACGTAAAAATCATGAATTTCATCGATAGAGCACATAAAAATCATGAATTTCGTCGATCGGGCACTTAAAAATCATTAATATCGTCGGTCGAGATGTAAAAATTATGAATATCGTCGATTAGTGCATAAAAATTATGAATCTCGTGAATCGAGCACATACAAATCACGAATTGCATGAATCAGGCATGTAAAATCATTAATATAGTCGGTTGGGTACGTAAAAATCTTGAATTTTGCTGAACAGGCACATAAAAAGCATGAATTTTGCCAAACGGGTGCGTAAAAAGCATGAATTTTGCCAAACAGGCGCGTAAAAGAGAGCCGCATAAAAATAATGAATGTCGTCAATCGGGTGTGGAAAAAGGAATTTCATCGATCGAGCACGTAAAAATCATGAATTTGTGTTGATCGGGTGTGCAAAAAATATAAATTTCGTGGATCGGGTGTAGAAAAATCATGAATATCGTCGGATGGACATGGAAAAATCAATGAATATCACCGATTGGGTGCAGAAAAATAATGAATTTTGTCAAACGGGTGCAGAAAAATTGCGAATTTTAGGGAAAAAAGAAAATCGGAAAATCCGGCATTTGGCTGGTTCTTTCCATATTTTTAATTGCCAGTTTTTCAAGTTTAATCGACGAGTGGCAACTGGCGAGTGCTTATTTTTACCTTTAGCACACAGGTGAACCAAATACTGAATATTCGTCCAGCCGAGTAGTAACTATTTTGTCGAATAGTAAATTAAAAAATAATTTTACATCATATTTAACATAAAAACAACTTTAATGAACAAAACCTTTTCACAATTAAACTTTACAAAAAAAAAAACTTTTGAATTATTATTTAAGAAAGTATTAAAACTTTTTTAATTAATAAAAAATGTAACTACATGGTTTCTTCTATGAAATAAAGTGAATTAATAAAATTTTCTTATATTCTAAAACAAATATTTTCAAATCAAAATGAAATTTTGAAGGACTATTTTACAGTCATATAATTTTTATTTGCCAGGAAACGAATAAAAAAAAAAGTAAAAAAATACTCAAATGGTGGTAACTTAACAAGAAAGTTTTTTAAAGTACCAGAGAGTCTAAAGTGAACGATTATTTTCAGAGGTTGAACATGTAGAAAGTGTTTCTAAAATTTTAGATCAAACTTTCAAGAGAGATAGATAATGCGGTCAAGACAAACATTTTCTGTACTGAAAACCAGCTTCGCAATCCATTTATTGAATTAAAAATACAGGATGTTTCACTACAAGCTGAACCCAGATTTTTGCTTACAACTTTAACAATAATGAAGGTAATTTAATGAGATTTTCATCATATTAACTTTGTTTTGTATGAAACCATTGAAAGTGCCTGAATTTAAGTCAGTGACACAGTTTATGTACTGTCAGCTGCATTCTGAATGATAAAAAGTCTAGCTTAGTGTTGTTTGCAACACAGTGGTGGCAATTTCTAGCTTTTCTTGACATATTTCATGTAGAACAAAGTAAGTCCAATGTAAAGCAAACAATATTCAGGAACTTGCATATATGCATCATTAGTTTCTATGGATGTTGTCATTAACAGTTAATTTTCTTAATTGTTACTTTTCAGAAAGCAAGTAATGTAAAAACAATCTGTTATTCAATATGATTCTATTTTTTAACCTTCCTGAATATCTTTATTTATTGACAGTTAAAAATAAAATTTATCTAAGGTTTTGAAAAATATTTTAAAAAGCGTTTTCTTTAAGTATTCGGTTTGGCCGAATAGTTTATAGTATATTTGGCAGACTGAATAGTTTGGCATTTGGCAAAATGAATAGTTTGATATTCAGCCTAACTGAATACATACTGAATATTCGGTGCATCCCTAATATATATGTTTGTTAGAATATGTTTTATCTATATAAATTTGCTATAATGTATTTATAAATTCTCCATTCAAAATTTTATTATTTAAAATATCTATTGTGCTAGCTTTTATATACTATGTAAACCATTTTCAGTAAAAATATTAAATTGATATTTTGATTAATTTTAAATTTATTAATTTTTTTTGTAGTTTGAAGTTTTAATGTTAATTAAACATATGCTCGATTCAACCTACAATATGATATAAATTTTAGTTAACTTTTTTATGAACATACAAGTGCAAAATGAAGGAGTGTTTGTAATGAATATATATAATATGTTATAAGAAGATAATAAGTTTTGTGATTTTATTTATAACATTTTTCTTTGTTATTGTGATATGATTTTAATGTTTGATACTTAATGCATAGTTTCCAAGTCTTCTAATTTTAGCTTATCACTTTTTCCATCTACAAATACAGTCAAACCTCGTTAACACAAAATTGAAGGGAATGCGAATTGTTTTTGTGTTATCCGGAATTTTGTGTTAACCATCACAATAGTGGCGCCATCTATGTTAGATATAAAAACTAAATGAATTTACCTACAAATTATGCCTGTTCTTAAAATCATAAATTAATAAGAAATAGAAATTTTAATTGAAAAATAAAACAAATTGATCATTATTTTGTGCAGTAATAAATTTATTTACTTGCTAACCATTTTTTTAAAAAGTTCGTTATTTGAGTCTGTCAATTTTTGTTGAGTACTTCTTTCAGGAATGTATGGAATTTATCTAATTTTTCCAAAGTACAGGAAGCATCCTCTTGTTCCATAACGAAATGTTATACAGTTTTCAATGCTATGGTAGATTCATTTAGTGACACTAAACTTTTCCGTTCTGTGTCGATTACTTCATGCTCTTCTTACACTTGTGTCTGATGTTGCCATCTTTTCAGCTAATGCAGCATTTATTTCTTCGTCTGGCATCATATCCAAAGTCAGCATATCTTCATTTATGCAAATGTACTCGGAAAAACCAGAATTCTCCATTTTTCAATTGCAGATAATTCCATGGCACTCTTTAAATCTTATCAGTCATCCTGACATCAGTATAGAACATGTGAAATAGCTCTCACTCAGAGCACCAGCAAAAGCCTTTGCTTTCTCTTGCAAAACAGCACCAGTGAAAACAATGTTCTAGCTTTTTGTTTCTTTTATTCACAGCAAGAGAGCAATTTCAATTTTTTCATTCTTTCCTGTACACATTCGTTTTCTTACTGGTTAAAATTGACTCGCAGCATAAGCTACTTCAATCTTTTCACGATTCTTTAAAATTGTAGAGAGTGTGCTGTTGGGTATCACATACATTGCTGCAATTTCTGATTTTTTTAGCACTTTATCGCTGATTTCGTTTAAAATGTTTTGCTTGGTTTCTAAAGATTAGCTTGCTGCAATTTCTGATTTTTTTAGCACTTTATCGCTGATTTCGTTTAAAATGTTTTGCTTGGTTTCTAAAGATTAGCTTGCTGCTTTCGACTTTTTTTTCATAGAATTCTACAGAACAACTGCGAACAGAGTTTCAATTATGTAAGTCAGGTGGTAAAGTAGGGATTGTCACTTCTTTCACCCGAAAATAGAGGATTTTGGAAATCCGGTTTACGGTTTGTCACTGTCAATACAGTCAAACCAGTAATGGAACAATCGCTTTCAAAAAAAGAAATTCCTTCACTCAAACTTTCATTGTGACTGATGATCTATAGCTGATATGGTTAGTGTGGGAAAACTTTCGCATATTAGAGGACAAAGATAAGCATGGATTAGTCATGAATTCAATAGTACACCATATTCTGAAACACTTTTCCATTTTAGGTCTTTTTCAAACGATGAGAAAAATTTCATTTTTAAAAAAAAAGACATATAAGTTTGAAATATTGAAAACTTTGCATAAGGAATCATGTTTGGAGTTTGGAGCAAGAAAATATTTTTTGCGGTAAGCGGGATTTTCCGAAATTTCATTTCGTGTTAAACGAATTAATTAACTTTGGTTTTCAGACTGATCTGACGGAACCTCAGTATTATTTCGTGTTAGTGAGGTTTGACTGTATTCACTTTACAAAAATCACTGATTTCTGATAGATTTCTAAAGCAAATATTTCTTATTACAAATTAAGAAAATCGGGAGACTTTGATATTATGTTAATCTATTTCCTGAAAAAATGTCTTTTTTAATCAGTTTTCAGATATTTCTATTTTGAGCATTTTCATAGTTTTTAGTAACTACACATGATGCCTTATAACCAAAACACTTTCTTATGCTTGAACTACAAATTAATGTTTGCAGAGATTGATAGCCTTGATTATATCTCACTCATTATATTCCACTTCATGTTCATTAACAAAAAAAAAAAAGAAAATCTTTGGATTTAGCGACTTTACTGTACAGTAATCTAAAAGTGCATGAATTTTGTTATGATCGCTGTGAAATTCTCAGGAACTAGGCGGGATCAGAGGTGTTAGGTAATGAGGCTGTACCTGCTTACAGATTAGTTTAATAATGAATTATTTATTGACATAGAATTACACCAATAAAAGTTACATTAATTCATGAATTAGAACTTATGAGAGTCCCTTTTTTACAGTTACAAAATGACGTGGTGGCAGCAACCAGCTGATGCAATCTCTATTTAGAAGAGTTTATTAAAATAAAGTCAGTGCAAGCCCCACGCTTGCTTTTCTGGGCACACACAGTCTCTGAATTCTCTGAACATTAGCAT
Organism: Maratus michaelseni; assembly: GCA_963931845.1. NCBI lineage: Eukaryota > Metazoa > Arthropoda > Arachnida > Araneae > Salticidae > Maratus > Maratus michaelseni. The sequence goes on along the minus strand of OZ007598.1, from coordinate 107,720,810 downwards.
ATAGCCAGGGAACTGCTTCACTTTTTATTGTACAATTCTTAATACTGTAAAAAGTACAAGTTTAATATTTTTCAGATTTGATGCAACTAAACAGGCACAACAATTATTCACTAACAAAAACATAGTTTTCTTTGTCCTTCGTAATTCCATGTCCTATTTTCGAACATTTATATTCAAATCAGTTGTGAAGATTCATGCAGTGAAATATCTAATGATATAGATTGAATGATGTCTATGAAAAATGAATACTAATTTAGTATAATGTGGAAAATAAATAAAATTAAGAATTACCATATTTTGCAAGTTTCTTAATCTGTTTTTCTGTTTGATTTTCTTGCATGTTAAATCTGCATTTTAAAGAAAAATCCACATTTTTTTCAGCTAAAAATTACATTTATTCTTAAATGAAAGTAAATACTGTAATTTGTAAAAATTCCCAGCTGCATCAGTTTTGAAATTATGTTCATTGCAATCAAACATCCAATTTTAGTTACACATTTTGTGCTCTGTCATTTGCAGTTTCCAAGTATAGTACAGAAATTTTCCCCCTGAAAACTAAGCATAAACAATGTTGTCTATTTTTGAAATGATGTAGCCATCCATTATTACATTTAAAATCAGTATAAACTAATTTTGCAGCAAAATTTTCAGCTTGAGCTTTTAAAAGTCCATTACTAAGAGAACTGAATCGCATTAACTTTTAAATCAGCATCATAGTAAAGCTTTGATAATGTTTTTATTTTTCAAACTTAAAAAAATATTAAAAAATAAATGTTTGTATGTTTTATAAGCAGTAATTGCCAACCTTTCAGATCTCACAGACCATTAAATCCACAATATTGAATCCCACAGATCACTAAACATGAATTAAAAAAATATAAATAGATTTGTACAATAATGTTCTAAGAACTTCCATTTTTCTAATATTAAATGCACCTAATTAATGAAATGAAATTATAAATACATATGAGGGTTTGTTGGAAAATGAGTTTCTCTAGGCTGCTATGAGCAGTGTTTTTATTCCGGACAAGTAATATACTGCAGATATAAAGACATAGGTTTACTTTATTTTTCAACATCATCACCAATAGCAGCAATGTACTTGTCATAACATTTACCAACACTAAAAAATCCTCTTGAAAAAATGAATGTTCTGCATATGGAAAGAATGTTTTGTTTCTATCTTCACTTCTTAACTCTTGTTAACAAGCTTTCTTCAATGTTGAAAATAAGTGGATGTTCCTTAAAACCAGATCTGGGCTTTAGGGTGGATGAAAAAAAAGTGTTCCCGACTGATGGAGGCAATGGCACCAAGACCATACACTTCCAGTTGAGACTTTTTTTAATTTCAGCCCCCTTCAGAATCCATGCGTATTTATCCCGCTCAAAGTTCTCACTTCCTCCTTTGTTCATAATTCCAAAAATGGACTACTCTTCATATCTACTGTGCCCAATCTGAGTTGCTTAATCAATGCCAGCACCATTCGCATTATCTTAGCTGTTTGATACTTTGTCAAAGGATGCATTAATGGCATTAAACCAATGCAATGTTTATCCAACTGCATTACAATTTCTCAAAGAAAAAAAAAAAGAGGAGAATCTTATTTTCTAAATAACCACTGTATTTAATTATAAGAAAATTGTAAAAACTTATTTAATCATAACAAAAATCTTTAAAGATTGTTTAATTGTATCAAAATTAATAAAGTTAGTTTAATAATTACAAAATAATTAAAACACACTATTTTAGAATCACACTATTTTAGTGTGATATTTGTTCATGCTTGTTAGAAATAAATTCATGGATTTTTGGCTCCAATGATGTTACTTCAAGACGGAGAGTTGTTTTCATTTTGAACCGAGATTTAAATGCTGTGACATATGTAAATAACCTTTCGCACAGATATGTTTTTGAATCAAAATTTTCATTGCTTAACTCAAACTCAACAGATGGTATTCACTTTTTATGGAGAGGCAAAATTGAAATTGATATAGATGATTGAATTTAGATTTGAGACTGATGATGGATTATAGATCAATGTGTTTTTTTAAATTTTTTGTTTATGCTTAAACTGCTAGTTTCAATGTTTGTTGCAATTGCATCTATTATTCACATATTGCCAAACCTGGGATCTTTCTTTGGATAATAACACATGAAAAATTCTGTGAGTGATTGTAAATGCTGTTGAACAATGGTTGCCACCAGCCAATTAACATCTTTTTCTCTCATAAATTTCTAAAAATTTGGAAAATGTGTACATATTCAGCAAAAAACACCAAAGTAATATTTTCTTTTGAAAAACATCCATTTTGCTTCATAGTTTGAACACATCCTGAAGTTGTTTTTCCAATGCTATGTTTTAATTCATGTAGCAGTGAAAAAGATAAATGCTACTATGCAAACTTGACTACCCACTCATTGTTGAATGAAAGTTCCAGAAATTTCTAATTATTTTGCTGCTGAAAAATTACTTTTTTTCGCACAGATCAAAGAGTCAGATTAGCGTTTTTCCCTCAGCAATCTTCTCACTTTAATGTAAAGAGGAAGGTGAGTCTACTGGGAACCAATTTTTTCACAGAGTGTCTCAAATATTTGATAGTTACGTGCTTTGTGTCATATTTCAATTTGTCGTTTGAATTAAAAAAAAATAAAATTAGTGTTATTTGTTAATAAATGAAAAAAATCCATTATCATCATTATCAATGCCTGATATAATTCAAATTTTAAAAATAAAAATCTTAAAATTTTATATACATAAGAATTTTTAAAATTTTTCTGTTTTATTTTATTATTAATAAAACATAAAAAATGCAATTAATATCTGGATTTTTCTGTTGACCACAAAAATTTTCTTGCAGACCACTGGTTGGCAACTTCTATTTTATAGCAGTGGTTCCCAAAACTGTGCAATATGACCTACTGGTGGATTGCAGGCAATGATTTGGTGGGTTGTGGAATGATCGGTCAGATCTTCAAAAATGTAAAATTAATTTTATCTGCTGTAATAATTTAATTAAAACAATATGTTGCAACTTTAAAATAAAATATAGTGAAAATAAAAGATAAATAATTTCATAAAAAGACAGTGTTTTGTTAAATTTTATCTAGAGAGTGGCCTGAGGCTAAAGTTAAAAAAGTTTCAATCCTGACACAGACACTTTCGTTGATGTAAAACAATGCTGTAAATCACATTGACTTTCAAACTGTATTTTTTTTTTAAACTTACCTTAATAAACATTTTACTTTTTATGTAGTAAAAGGTTTTGATAAACTGTTCTTGTGTGTTTGCTATGTGTCAAAGTTCATCTTTTCATATGGATAGATTATGCAAAAGGCTTTACATACTTATTATATTAAATGGATTGAAAAAAAAAAAAATGGAAACTTTAAGGTGGGTCGCATAACAATAAAGTTTGGAACTGCTGTTCTATAGAATTTGTTTTAGGTTTGTAATGTGTTTCATACTTAATACTTCCTCAATAACTAACTAACTAAATAATAAAATAAATAAACAATTCTGATTTTTTTCCCCCCACTATAGATTGATAGATCAATACAAACAACTGAAAATTCTTTGAAACCAAAAATTCAGAGAAAAAGAACAGCTGCCATGAGTGAAGATTCTGCAGTTATGCTTAAGGTGAAATGTTACCAACTAGAGATGAAATATTTGAATATTCTCGGTGAGTGCAAGCGGTTAAAAGTTGAACTAACTAAGGTATGTATATTTTTTTACTGGTATCATCCATTAATTATGCAATGGATTTTTTTTTTTTTTTTACAACTTCTTCCTCTTATGCCATAGTTTGTTTAGTATATACACAAATAATAGAATACTGCATACATAATAATTTCTACATACTCAAGTGAATTTATTTTCGACAAAAACTCTATTTTTTTTTCTAATTCTTGATAGTGCATTTTGAGATGGTTTCATTTCCAATATACAGTTATATATGGTCTTTTCTGAGCTTATTTATGAAAATTATACCTTTCTCTTGGAAAAAAAAGCTGCTGTACCTTTTTCTGTTGATTGTAAATTGAAAATAGTAAACACATTGAAAATTTCGAAAAAAAAAAAAAAATCTTAATTTAGCAAAGGAAAGGCAATTTTCATGAGCTAAAGAAATGTAAACTATATACAGATTAAAAATTTTGTCATTGGTCACTGTTTCATTTTTAAAGTTGTTTATAATATTCAGCAAGAACTCTCCTTTTCTTAAGCCAAAGGCACTATGTAAAAAAAGTATCAATATTTTTTATTGTGTGTTTTTAATCATTGTGTGTTTCTCATTACTTTATGAAATGTCTAACAGTTTGATCAGCATCTTCTTATTCTATTTTAGGAGAGATTAAAAAATGCTGAACTTACAGGAGAAAAGCTTCCTGATATGTAAGCCCATTTTAATTATACTCATTGGTACTTGTTTTCTTTTCCATCAACCACTAAAAATAATCTGTTGCTAGAAACTGTGACATATTGCCAATAATGGATAAGCAAGACATCAAAACATACTCAAAACATTTTCAAAATAAATATTGGTTATATATCCATTGTTATATATCATTGCCAACAATAAAAGCAATTCAGAAAAGGGGAATTGTTTTAGTTGCTGAGCTAGAAGGAAATAAGTGTTTTAAAAATCTAATTGCAAGGTGTATTTATAAAAGATTGCCTTTGTTTCCTTTTCTTTTTTTCTAAAATTAATCCTACCTTCCAAGATCTATTAGAAATCAGTGTTGATGAGTTGAATATGCGTGATAAATCGGTCACCAGTTTTTCATATCTAAAATCTTAAAGTTTTTGAAAAAATGAAAAATCAACAAAAGTATTTATCATTTTACAGCACCTATTAGTATATGTGCAAAATGTCAATGTTCTAATAAATATACTATTTTTGTTGTTGGTTTGTTAAAAACTAAACTCAAGATTTTTCAGAGTTGATACATTTTCTTGTTGACTAACTAACAGTTTTATGATTAGCGTGTCAGACTGACTCCTACAGCTTTAAGTGAAATGAAAACCCTGAATAAAATTAAATATATATATTTTTTAAATACTAAGACAACAAAAGCATATAACAAAATTAATATAATCAGTATTAGCTACATAATAGGTATAGAACTTTCCAACTTCTAAAGATAAAAAAATCACAAAATTTTCTTTAAGAACTCTAACACTTTTATTTATACAATAGTTTTTTCAATTCCTACTATTAGCTCACACCCTCTATATATTTATATATCTTGTTCAAATTTTCAATCGCTAATAAAATACTTTTTATTCATCCACTCAAGTTCAGATACATTTTTTTAAACTTGTAGTGGATGACACTTGATGTTAATACAGTTTTTTCAAATATTAATTCATTAATTAAATTAATTAATTTTAGTTTTATATTTCATTTCTGTTCAGAAGTATACACTCACTCCATTTCATTTCTGTTCAAAAGTATAGATTCACTCTATATTTTAGTCTCCTTCGCCTGCGCGCCACCTGATCTTCGTCCGTGAACAGCTTTATTATCTTTTTACGCTTGAAGGTTTTGCTGTGGTACTTCATTGTGAAGTTTACCTACTAATTGTCATTGTGAAGTTCGATTGACTAATTGTCATTGAACTTCATTGACAATTAACTAATTGTCATTGTGAAGTTCGATTAGTAGGTCAGACAGGCTGCGGTTGCAGCCTGTCTGACATACATAAAGAGTGAGAGATGCCGAGTTGGGATATCGTTCCTTGTAGCTCAGTGGTAGAGCCTCGGAGCACTATTCTGAGGACCCGGGTTCAATTCCCGGTTTGGGACATTTTTCACTCTGTCAGTTTACGCTTAGAAGAAGCAGGATAAAAATTCACTTGTTATTATTCAAGGATTACAGGCGTAATTCACTGCTGAAATTGAATTAACTATTTATGTTCCTTTCATTTGATCTCAACAAGGCTTATTGTTTATTTTTAGACTTATGACCAGTTTTTTAAGGAACAATTTGATTTTGCAGTCTGAAATGCCTCAAAATCCACATTTGAAATGTTCTGAAAAATTCTTTAATTAATGTAAAGTATGCTGATATATGCAACTAGAAATACGATGACAATTTATTAATTGGCAGTACTTTAAAAGTAGTTAATGCCCTTGGAAGCAATGAAAAGGTCACTTGATAATAGCACTTGAACTATGGTTTAGCCAAAATTTGAGAACAGTTAAAATTTGTTATTTTCAATAGTGGAACTTTCTTGAAATGTGAAGTAAAATGTCTTAAATTAAGGATAAACAGTCTGATTATTAAGCTTGTGGTCATTTTTAGTTTAATTTATAAGTTTATTTTATAAATTTATATGTTTTTATTCACGTTGTAAAAATTGTATGGTTTTCAAAATTGACATGTTGGCAGGTATGGATATATGTTTCTTGAGCAAAATACCTATTTGTTTATCATTATTATTTTGATAGTTAAGTAATTTCCTAGGTTGTGTTGTAGTTTTATAAAATGATCCACATACTCTTGCTCTATAGAAATGAACATTTTAAAGTATTTTAAATGTTTTTCTAATTTGTTCTGGCTTTTTCCTGTCAAAATTTCAACATAATTTTTTGTTTAATTTTTAGTACTGAAGAAGATATGTCACCTGATACATCGAAAAGCAAAGCATCAGAAATAATGAAGGTAATCTGTGGAAAAAATAAATTGATTGCTTTGATATGTTGAAAAGCTTTAATTAAGATAGTCAAAATTTTTTTTACGATATTACTTAATTATATAGGTGTGATCAATCATTTAAAATTGTTTTTATTGTGAGTTCTGTAAAATTATTTTCTATAAGCATTGATTATTTTAGTGGTCCAAGTGAAATAGTTTTTTTTTAAATGTCAAATCTGTTACCATATCACATTGTATTAAAGTAAAAAAAAAAAAAAAAAACTCTTTGAGGTCACAAATCACCTATTTTCAAAAACAATTCAAGAAAATTTGAAAATGTTTAGTTTTCTAATTCATTTAAAATCAAACTAACATTATTTTTCTGATAATTGTCTATTTTTTCAATGTATTTTAATGCACTGCACTGTCTCACAGATTTGCAACCATTTGTTGATACACAGTTTTAAACTTACATTATATTATCAAAGGTATCAAGGCACCAGCAATTAAATTTATGGAAAAACTGTACTTTTGGGTCTGCTCGTCTTAATTTTATGATTTTTTTTTTTTTTTTTTGTGGATGAAATGCTGTATCTGAAAGTAACACAATTTTTCAATATGATATATGACTAGGGATGCATTGAATAGTGATTTTAGCTGAAAAATGACTATTTGACACACAAATTCTTATTAAAAGGCAGAAAATCAATGTTAAAAAATGCACAAATAATACACAAAAAAGCAGTAAACAGCTGTTTCAAATCCACAAGCGAGATTCTTCTTCAGTGTGACAAAGAGCAAAGCACAGCGTGCTAGAAAAAGCAAGACTGGGCCTGCTTTTTTGTGTATTTGTGCATTTTTAACATTGGTTTTCTGCCTTTTAATATTCTTGCACAAAGGTTTTATTTGCTATTTTTACATAAATTCTTATTGTATGATTTGTTGAAAGTTGATGTTGTGATATTAAGTAATGACGAACAGGGAAGACCGAGTTATGCTCAGTCAAAATTAGCTTTGAGTTCAAATATCATGACCCATGATCAAAATGACCCACTCATCAAATTTTCTCGAACATGTGACCAAACCCAATTGTCTTCTCATGCCCAAAACCCGTAGGATATAAAATTTAGTCAAAATAGTCTGACTCCTTTTTTACATAAAATTAGCTTGACCCACAGTGACCCAAAAATGACCCACTAATCAGATTTTCTTGAGCATGTGACCTAGCCCAATGATTTTCTCGTGCCCACAAACTGTAGGATACAAAATTTAGTTCAAATTCTCTGAGCCATTTTTAAGATAAAAATAGCTTGATTCATAATGACTCATAACCAAAATGACCCTCTAATCGAATTTTCTCGAACATGTGACCTAGCCCAACAGTCTTCTCATGCCCGAAAACCATAGGAAGCAAAATTTAGTCTAAATAGTCTGAGCCGTTTTTTTAGATAAAATTAGCTTGACCCATAAATGACCCAGTAATCAAATTTTCTCGGACATGTAACCTAGTCCAGTGATTTTCTCATGCCCAAAATTCATAGGAAATAAAATTTAATCCAAATCGTTAGAGCCGTTTTTTAAATAAAATTAACTCTACCTGCGTTGACTCAAAAATGACCCACTAATCGAAAGTTCTCGAACATGTGACCCAGTCCAATAGTCTTCTTGTGCACGAAAATGGTAGGATACAAAATTTAGTCAAAATTGTTTGAACCGTTTTATAGATACAGTTAGCTTGACCCTGACCCATGGTGATCCAAAATGACCCACTAGTTGAATTTTCTCGAGCATTTGACCTAGCCCAATGATTTTCTGGTGCATTAAAACGGTAGGATACAAAATCGTTTGAGTCGTTTTTAAGATAGAATTTGCATATATATGTATAACCACACACACACACAAGATTTGCTCGTATTACAATATATGATTTCACTTTATAAATTATAAAATTTATTTATTTTATGTTAAACGAAATGGATCAAAGATGAAATTTTGTAGGTGGCAAAATGAACAAATGCTCTAATACCACTGAGAATTTTACTTACATTACCCGCACCTATTGCTAAAGTAGAAAGAACTTTTTCTGTAAAAAATTATTTATGATCAAGCATGAGCCAAGAGAAATTAAACGGTTTAGCCATTATTTCCATTTAAAAGGACATTGCTAAGTCAGTTAACATCAACGAGTTAAGAAAATAATTGGCAAAAACAGAAACCTGCCAAGCTCCTTTGGAATAAATTAGAAGTGTTTGTTAATAATGCTTGTTATTATAATAATTATTTTTGTGATGGACGTATTTCTAAATTTCATATAAAATAAGTAAAATAATTTTTGTTTAATTTCTTATTTAATTTACAGAAATGTTCAGTTTTTTAACATTTTTTGAAAAGTAAATTAAATTTTTTATCAATTTGTCCACACTATAACGTATTATACTCTAATCAAAATTCAATTTAAAAATGTTCTTGAAACTTGTAATAATAATTGATTTTTCTTAGTGTGAAATAAAAAATTTAAACAAGTAATAAACTAAGATGTAACACATTTCATTATGTAAATGTTAGGGTTGTAAGATAACAGTAGAAGCAATTCTTTCATTTTCCCATGTGATTTGTTATTTTACTGTAGATTTAGTTTTTATTTGCACTGAAATTAGTGATAACAGTTATAAAAAGATTGATTTCAAAATATGAAAAAGAAAGTAGTTATATAAAATTTTTATGTTTTAATCTTGATAGAATTTACTCCTCATTTTTTAAAATCGAGATTGGTTTCGCTGACTGGACATATCTGATTGGTGAAAGTTAGCAACTCTAAACATGGAGGATAATATTTTAAAGAAATTTTTGATGACATAAATAACCGACGACTTAATGAGCATATTTGAATGCATTGCCCACAGTGTCCCAAATGTAACATATTTGGTTGAAAATACATAATGCAATGTGTGTGACTAAAATTGGAAAGGATGCCATAATTCATGTGTTTAATTTTTTTCCAAAAAAGCCCTATGAACTTCTTTGCGCACACTACTAAAAAAAAAAAAATAATAATAAACATATATATATATTGTAATACATGTAAATTTAATATTGAGAGAGAACCAAAAACATTTTGCATCAATGGTTAATTTCTTGTTTTCAACCTTTTACCTTTTTTGATTTCGGATAACTCTTTTCTCTCATTGTATAAGTTTACTGTCATACCTACATCAGTAGTCTACATTTAAAGCAGGACATTTCTTTCTCATGTAGTTCAGGAAGCTGTGTCAAGTGCAGACAGGGTAAATTAAAAATAGTAAACATAATAAAAAATGTAAATATATATATAAGCAGTAACCATCACATCATAAACAAAACAACTATATATTCGTGTGAACAGCACCAGAAGCTGCATATTAGAACACACAAATTCAATATAATCCAGCAAAAACATGATTTTGGCCTGAACTACCACCACCCCCCTCACCAGAAACAAGACAACACAAGAAAACACAGTAGAAAATATATGTAAAAATAATCAGAAACAGAAACAAGCTGCGTCCTCATCAGCAGTGGGTAAATTCAAAGGCAGCCAAGCATCCGAACAAAAATATTAACAATTAGTGGCAGTGGGTTTCGGCCAGAGCGCTGCGTAGCAAAAATTCAAAATGTACAGAAACATATTTGAATACTACTTAACAGACGCTCCCCCCACCGTACCCTACGCCACAATATTAAGCGAATGCTGTACCAATATTACAATACTGAAACACCATAGTTAAAACAAATGCCTCTTCGAATGTCTCTTACCCTGACTCTTTAGTATTAAAGAAAACTAATGATGATAACAAGTTCGCTAATTATCTTGATCTAAAAATTTTGATTAAAAATGGATTACAAATTTCAGTTTTTGATAAGCGTACCAGTTTTCCGTTTAATGTGAATCTATTAATTCACTAGCTGGCTTCGCCCGCCAGCGGGCCCCTAATTTACATCGGTAACTAAAATCGATAAAATCCCTAATTTACATCGGTGCCTCGAATCTTTTGTATTCTCCGGCTCGCACCCCCCTCGAACCGAACGAACTTCCGACACGGGTCCCCGCTGCCTTCGGCACCGGATAATCCCTTAATTTGCACATTGAGTAGTATAAACCTCTAACCGAAGAACCTCCAACCCTGGTGCCCGCGGCCTTCGGCACCGGATAATACCTTAATTTGCACATCGAATAGTATAAACCTCTAACTGAACGAATCTCCGACCCTGGTCCCCGCTGCCTTCGGCACCGTAAACCGGTCGTGCTACGCACGCACCGGCACATAGAATAGTATAAACCTCTAACTAAACGAACCTCCGGTTCGGGTCCCCGCTGCCTGCGGCACCGTATAGCAGTCGTGCTGCGCACGCCCTGCAGTATACGTTAGTTCCACCTTCCACCACCAGATGGCGCAATCTGTTTATACGATCATAACTGAAATCGTTAAGGCTTTCGATGTCGAGTCGAATGAGCCATACCCCGTCGTTTTCATGCCCGTAGAACCGGATATAGGAAAGCGCCCCCTGGTGGTGAGACTCGGAGCAAAAATCGATAAGCTCTAGTATCCTCTATCGACGCTGAGTCGATTGAGCCAAACCGCGTCGTGATGTGACCCATAGAACCCGAGTTGGATGAAAAATCCTTTAATTACACCTTCCACCACCAGGGGGCGCAATCTGTTCTATACGAACATGACCGAAATCTGTAAAGCTATCGAAATCCAGTCGAAAGAGCCAAACCACGTTGTAATCGGGCCCATAGAACCCGATTTCCGAAAGCACCCCCTGGTGGTGATGTTCCTGTGTTGACTCTCTGGTTTATTTTACTACGATCGAAATGAAGTTGATTCTTTACATAGTGTATAATCTCTGATCCATCGAATAGAAAGTTTCTATAACTCAAATGGCAACATTTCTTTCCGACGAAATGAAAAAAGGATGCGTTTTAAAACGACAAATTTAAATATATCGCATCCCCACACAAACACAAAATCATAAACCAGGTGTTAAATAAACTATATAGAATCCGATATATAAAAAATAGAAATAAAAAAAAATTATTTTGATATCTTTTGGAGCTTCCGAAAAAAGTAAACAAAGCAAGTATTTGGAGTGCAATCGGCTGCTTGAGAATACAAATATCCTAGTAGAATAGAATTTTAACTATGAAAATATAATTATTTCTCAAAATAAATCATATATTCGGAAAGCCCATTCAATTCTGTACGCAAAATGAACAACGATTTTTTAAATAAAATCGTTAATAAATTAGATAATTACTTCCAAAGCAAAGTCACTTATTACACTTTGATTAATCTGTGCTTGCGCCGAAAAACGCTTATTTCTAGAAACGGGTTTCACAAAAGAATTTTTTTGAAATTGATAATACTCGAATTTTTTTAACTGAAAGGTGTCTTTCTAAAGCTGAATGTATGCACTTTTAGCTTCTTCTCTAGGAATTTATGTAATTTGATAAAAAATAGCTGCGGCGGGGGGTATACATTGGCAAATTAGAGGAAACACGAAAGTGACGTACGGGAACGATCGGTTTCTAAAGGGTTAATGTACATATTTTTTAAAACTGAAATATATGTTTCGAAGAATAAGAACGTGGCTATGATCTGGTGTATTTTATTTGTCTCTATTCACATTTTCCGAGTCGATGCGGATTTTTAAACATGGGCCGAAAAACGAAAATTCATGCGAGTGAGTCTCGGAAACCATTTTTTTAGAAGGGTTAAAAAACGAATTTTTCGAAACTGATACCTGATTTTAAAAGGAAAAAGAACGTAGATTAGGCTCGGTATTTTTATTTTTTCGTATCTTGTTTAGAAGCCCAGAAATGAATTTTTAAAGATTGCAGAAATAGCTGAAAAACCGAAAGAGACTTACGGAAAAAAACGATTTCGAAAGGGTTAACTGATATATTTTTTAAAACTAAAGGTTTTATAGTGATTTCGAAAGGAGGGAAATGTACATGAGTGTGTTTGTTTGTTTTTTTGTTCTTTCAGAGAGCCGATGCGCGATTTTAAAAATCGCAGGGTATCGAAATTTGCAAAAGTGAGTCTGCGGGCGAATTTTTTTCGAAGGGTTAATATTTATATTTTTCAAAAACGATCGCATATTTCGAAAGGATAAAGAATGTAGATCTCGTCTGGTATTTTTAGTTTTCTCTAACTTGTTTGGAACGACCTCCGCGAATTTTTGAAAATCGTCGCAATTGCCGAAATCGCGAAACTGTGTACGGAAAATATACATTTTCGAAGGGTTAACTGACGTATTTTTTTTTAATGGAAGGGGGAATTGGAGAGGACAAAGACCGATCTTTTATTTGGTGAAATCCGTTTATCCGAATCTTTCGTAGTCCGGCGGATGCGAGGTTCGGAAGAAGGGAGAATATAAAAAACACGAATTCGACCCTTTTTGATTATTTTTTTTGAAAGGGTTAATATCGAAATTTTTTCGAACCGACAGGATCGTTAGAGACGTAAAAGTACGTTCTTTGAGAATATGTTGACAGTTTTTTCGTATTTCTGTCGGTTCGCCGTCGGCGAGTTTAAACAGTCGTAAAACGAAACCGGCCGAAGCGATTTTTCCTTCTTCTTTTTGCGGAAGATGAGAATTGAGCTCTTCTGGGCATGCGCGGAATAATTTCCAGGTGGGTTTCTTTTTAGTAATTAAAGCAGTTTTGTTCGTTAATAACTCCCTTAATTATGGGCCGATTTTTTCGAAACTGCAATTCCTGGAGGTCCGGATTTTTCTGAATTTTTTGATACCGAAAGCGCTTCGCTACTCGTTGCGCTCGCAGAGTTTATCCGGGTACAGATACACACACAGACAGACACACAGACGTATACGAACATTAATAATAAGGACTAGCTGGCTTCGCCCGCCAGCGGGCCCCTAATTGTAAAATCTTTAAAGCTATCGATGTCGAGTCGAATGAGCCATACCCCGTCGTGATGTGACCCATAGAACCCGAGTTTGCTGAAAAATCCTTTAATTACACCTTCCACCACCAGGTGGCGCAATCTGTTCTATACGAACCTCGGGCACTGAAACCGTTAAAGCTATCGATGTCGAGTCGAATAAGTCATACGCCGTCGTGATCCGGCCCATATTAACAGAGTTCGGAAAGCGCCCCTAGTAGTGAAATGCGGAACTAAAGTCGACTATCTCTAGTATCCTCTATCGATGTCGAGGTGATTGAGCCAAACCGCGTCGTGATGTGACCCATAGAACCCGAGTTGGCTGAAAAATCCTTTAATTACACCTTCAACCACCAGGGGGCGCAATCTGTTCTATACGAACCTCGGGTACTGAAACCGTTAAAGCTATCGATGTCGAGTCGAATAAGCCATACCCCGTCGTGATCCGGCCCATAGAAACAGAGTTCGGAAAGCACCCCCTAGTGGTGAAATGCGGAACTAAAGTCTATAATCTCTACTAATCTCTATCGGTGTCGAGTCGAATGAGCTATACCCCGTCGTGATGGGACCCATACGAAGGGAGATATTTTCAAAAGAAATAGCAAATTCCTTAGCTTTTTTTTTTTTTCCCCTATGCAAAAATGACAATTATTTAAAAAATATTAAAACTTTTAAAAATAAATGTTCCTGTGTTGACTCTCTAGTTTATTTGACTGCGATCGAACATGAAGTTGACTCTTTACATATCGTATAATCTCTGATCCATCCAAGAGAAATATTGTATAGTAAGTTAGTCAGGTATTGTATAGCAAGTATTTACAGTGCAATTGGCTGTTTCAGAATACAAATATCCTAGTAGAATAGAATTTTAAGTATGAAAATATAATTATTTCTCAAAATAAATCATATATTCGGAAAGCCCATTCAATTCTGTACGCAAAATGAACAACGATTTTTGATTTAAGATCGTTAATAAATAAGATAATTACAGCAAAAGCAAAGTCACTTATTACAGTTTGATTAAACTGTGCTTGCGCCGAAAAACGCTCATTTCTAGAAACGGGTTTCACAAAAGAGTTTTTTTTTTAATTGATAATAATCGAATTTTTTAAAGTCGAAGGCATCTTTCTATAGATGAATGTATGCACTTTTAGCTTCTTCTCTCGGAATTTGTGTACTTCGATAAAAAAGTTCTGCGGCGGGGGGGTTTACATTGGCAAATTAGAGGAAATAGTGAAAGTGAGGTACGGGAACCACCGGTTTCTAAAGGGGTTAATGTACATATTTTTTAAAACTGAAATATATGTTTCAAAGAATAAGAACGTGGCTATGATCTGGTGTATTTTATTTGTCTCTATTCCCATTTTCCGAGTCGATGCGGATTTTTAAACATGGGCCGAAAAACGAAAATTCACGCGAGTGAGTTTCGGAAACCATTTTTTTAGAAGGGTTAAAAAACGAATTTTTCGAAACTGGTACCTGATTTTAAAAGGAAAAAGAACGTAGATTAGGCTCGGTATTTTTATTTTTTCGTATCTTGTTTAGAAGCCCAGAATTGAATTTTTAAAGATTGCAGAAATCGCTGAAAAACCGAAAGAGACTTACGGAAAAAAACGTTTTTGAAAGGGTTAACTGAAATATTTTTTAAAACTAAAGGTTTTACAGTGATCTCGAAAGAAGGGAATTGTACTTGGGTGTGTTTGTTTGATTTTTTGTTCTTTCAGAGAGCCGATGCGCGATTTTAAAAATCGCAGAGAATCGGAATTTGCAAAAGTGAGTCTACGCGCGAATTTTTTTCGAAGGGTTAGTACTTGTATTTTTCAAAAACGATCACAGATTTCGAAAGGATAAAGAATGTAGATCTCGTCTGGTATTTTTAGTTTTCCCTGACTCGTTTGGAACCGCCGAAGCGAATTTTTCAAAATAGTCGAAATTGCCGAAATCGCGAAACGGTGTACGGAAAATATACGTTTTCGAAGGGTTAACTGACGTATTTATTTTAATGGAAGGTGTTATTGGAGAGGACAGAGACCGATCTTTTATTTGGTGAAATCCGTTTATCCGAATCTTTCTTAGTCCGGCGGATGCGAGGTTCGGACGAAGGGAGAATATCAAAAACATGAATTCGACCCTTTTTCATTATTTTTTTTGAAAGGGTTAATATCAAAATTTTTTCAAACCGACCGGATCGTTAGAGACGTAAAAGTACGTTCTTTGAGAATATGTTGACGGTTTTTTAATATTTCTGTCGGTTCGCCGTCGGCTAGTTTAGACAGTCGTCAAACGAAACCGGCCGAAGCGATCTTTCCTTCTTCTTTTTGCGGAAGATGAGGATTGAGCTCTTCTGGGCATGCGCGGAGGACTTTCCACATAGGTTTCTTTTGAAGCAATTAAAACAGCTTTGTTCGTTAATAACTCCCTTAATTATGGGCCGATTTTTACGAAACTGCAATTCCTGAAGGCCCGGATTTTTCTGAATTTTTTGACACAAAAAGCGCTTTGCTACTCGCTACGCTCGCAGAGTTTATCCGGGTACAGATACACACACAGACAGACACACAGACGTATACGAACATTAATAATAAGGATTGGTCTTCAAATATTCACAAACGTATATATATAAATATTATAATTGGTCAAATTTACCGTTTTTACAGAATTTGTTCAAATAAAAACCTGTTTAATAAGGAACTATTTTATTTTATTGGTCATTTATATTAAAACAATATCCCTCTAAAATTTATCAAAAAATATTCAGATTTTGCAGATTGCCTCCATTATTGATAGATTGCTTACATTCAACAGTAAATGACTCATAATTCAAGCCTGAAAAGGATGGTTTTATGATGATGGCTGTGTTTCTTGGCATCTGACGTGGAACGAATCTGGATTGTGTACTGAATGACGGATTTGGTTTGTTTATCGTGTTTTACTTTTTTAATTGTGGCAACGTGGCTGAATTGGTTGTGTGTATTTTCGAAGAGACATTTGTTTCAACTATGGTGTTTCAGTATTGTAATATTGGTACAGCATTCGCTTAACATTGTGGGGTAGGGTATGGTGGTGGTGGTGGTGGGGGGGGAGCGTCTGTTAAGTAGTATTCAAATATGTTTCTGTACATTTTGAATTTTTGCTACGCAGCGATCTGGCCGAAACCCACTGCCACTAATTGTTAATATTTTTGTTCGGATGCTTGGCTGCCTTTGAATTTACCCACGGCTGATGAGGACGCAGCTTGTTTCTGTTTCTGATTATTTTTACATATATTTTCTACTGTGTTTTCTTGTGTTGTCTTGTTTCTGGTGAGGGGGGTGGTGCTAGTTTAGGGAAAATCATGTTTTTGCTGGATTTTATATATATATATATAATAAATAAAAAAATAAATAAAACAGAAATAATTTACATGAGCTAAAAACTTAAACTATGTGCCCATTTGAAATTTTATCATTAACCATAATTTTGTTTTCATGCTTTAAAATATATATATACTAGGGGGCCTACCCCCTGCGAGCTACGCTCGCCAACCCCCGCTCAGACTTCGAGGCCTCTAAAAATATGACAGCGTGCTTTATTTTAAAAATATTGGTAAATCTGTAATTGGGTTGCCATGCTTTTAACATTTCAATGGGACATTTTTTGATTATCATGGCCTCATACACAGCTGTTGCGACAAATGACGACTGTTTTCGGGATTGATAAGTAAAATCAATTACTACTTGAAAACCAGCTTGTATAAAATGGTTAGGTTTAAATTGTGACTACCTCTCGGATTTTTATACAACAATCTCTATTCTATTCTTCCTTTGCGTTTAAGGATGAGAAAAATTCCATCTGCTTGTGAATAACATTAAGAACCACGGTATTGAAAAGTACTATGTTATAGACATTTTCAGTAACAGGTTTTAATTTTCTCTCTATTTTAGTGCACCATCATGCATATTTTCATGTTATTTTAAATATGTAAATTATTTTTTTAAATTAATATGTATATACGAATTTTCTAATAATTATTTATCATACAAAATTAATTAAATATTTTGTGCATGCATGCCTGCATTTATTCGGCATCAATTGATGAGATATTTAAACAAATTTGCTATCCGCGGTAATTTTACACCATGTTCTGTCACTTGAATATTGTCCATAAGAAAATCGGGTACTTTTCCATTATAGGATCCTTTGCTTTTAGGTTTGGCGTAATTCGAGCTTCAAAAAGGGATAGATTCGTTAATATACATAGATTTGTTGCCAAAAGTTATGAAAATAAACCCAATGAACTTTTGGTGCTTTTCTATTAGGGGTCTTGACGCTTTTTAACACTTTCCAACCTAGTTGAAAAGTGTTTATGAATTCGGTTTGTCTGGCCGTCTGTCCGTGCTCTAACTCCCGTAAATATGCTCGGATTGCTCTGCAATTTTTATATGTTATAATCGTTATCTATAGCATGTTCCCTATTTCAACGGAAGTGTGTAGCACTTATAGTTTTTTACAGGGACACTCAAAAGAATTCCATTACATTGCGGTCTATGGGGAAAAATCATTTGCGGTTTATTTAAGTAATGTTTCACTATTTTAAACGCATTGAAATTTATATATATCACTAAGGTGTATTAGAAGAAGCTTAATATGGAATAGGGTGTGCATAGCACTTATAGTTACTTTACAGAGACAGTCAAAATAATTCCGTTACATTACGTCTATGGAGAAAAATCGTCTGCGGTTTATTTAAATAATGTTTCCCTATTTTAAACGCATTGAAATTTATATAAGGTGCATTACAAGAGGCTTACTACAGAATATTGTGTGTATAGCAGTCATCGTTCATTTACAGGGACACACAAAAGAATTCTCTACTGTATGTTAACAATAATTCCTGGAATTGCATTTTAAGTTAATGAACGCGATTTTAATTTTAACTGGCTTTTTGTCTATTACATGGTGTGTATAAATTCTGTAGATCCTATACAAGGAAGCACAAAAGTTCACGAACACATTTCCGTATTATTTAACTCCAGACGGAAAATTTTAAACTGTGCTACGCGTTTCCTAACTGAACTAAAATTTAGCATCCTATGTAGTATATATACAAATCTATAGATCCTATACAGGGCTGAATAAAAGTATTCGGATTTCTTAGATGTTATCTTTTAGCTTATTAAACGGTATGATTTGTAAAATTATTTTGGAAGCGTTGGAAAGTGTTACATAATCTATGCTTGACGCATGATTTTTCGTTCTTGTTTAAAAAGCTTGGCGGAAAAAACCAAGCAGGATATTTTATTCTTCCGTTCAGTTGGGCAATTATTATTTTATATATTAGTTTCAAATATCCGAATTAATGATTTTATAAATTCGTTTAGTTAAATTTTACAAAAAAATAACAAAATGATATCAATAAATAATAATTACTATTAATTCCTTTTCCTCCCTTTCTTTTGCGTTTACCTAAATGACGTCATTTGGACGAATTTATTCAAAATATTTTCAGTTTATAAATTAAATTAAATGCTGACAGACGATTGAATCCTGACGATAGAAATGTGATTTTTTTTTACAAATTTTCCTGAAAAACATAATTTAATCACAATCTTGTCTTCATTATCGATTGAACTAAAAGATAAATTCAATTTCAATTTGAAAATGACGAATAAAAAGAAATCAATAATCCCTATCGGGATCCTTTTCAATTTTTTTCCCTTTTTTGTCACAAAAAAAACTGAGTAATTAGTTGCCATCATTACAAAAATGTCATTAAAATTAGAAAAAAATTAATATCTCGAAAACTAATTCCAATTTCAAAATTCTATTACCAGTTTCGATATCCACGGATTTTTATGAACAATTGGTATTAATTTCACCATCAAGCGTTTAATATTTTATTAAAAATAGCCCTGAAACATAATCAATCGTTTCATAAAATCGTTTCATAAATTTGTTTCATAAAATCGTTTCACAAATTCGTTTCATTAGGATTTTATATATATAGGGTAGATATATATATATATTTGGCAACAATTTCACACTTTTTAAAGTCTGGTATTGTAAAGACAACTATAAAAAAGAAGTACTCATTTTTATAATAGACTAGACCATTTTCAGATTGAAATTAAAACAATTACAAAAATATTTTGATTTATTAATATATTCAAAAAGTAAATATATAACACTGTTTCATTTGTATTTATTCACCACAGGAAATTGAAGAAAGTTTCACTGAAAAATCAGATGTAAATATTTATACAATGACTAAAACATCTGTTCTCCGAAGTTTATATGAAGATTTGGAAGATGTTTGCATGGAAAATACAGAGTTAAACAAAGAATTAGAAAATTATAGGTAAGTCCAGTTATTTTGCATTTTTTTGTAACACAGCAGTTAGCTTGGCTAGGTAGATATATTTTGATATATTTTTTACTGTAAATAATTTATCAGCCAGATGGGCATGAAAACATAATTTTAGAGTAGGAATGAGCAGTGGTTTTTAAGCAATTTAAAAAACAAACAAGGACGAAAAATCATACATCAGGCAAGATTATGAATCACTTTCCAACACTAACAGGATAGTATTAAAAAAATTCATTTATTTCTAGAATGAAATGAGATATCTAAATAAGCAACTTAAAAAAAACATGTAACTCAGTAAAAACTGATTGAGGATAGCAAAAGGCACGCGCAAGAAAAAAAAATCCTATTTTAATTGCATTAAGGGATGACGTCATCTGCTTTGGAAAAAATACAGTAAAAAAAAATTGAGTACATAAAAAATAAAATTATTTCAATATAACAAAGCATGTATTTTAGGTTATATTTGAAATATTACTGCTTCTATCTATCAACGGTGTCTTTTACTTCTAAATACCATGCAGAACCAGAATGTCCCACTTTATCTTTTTTTTTTTTTTTTAAATTTATAATCATTGTTGAGTATGATATAATGCAGTATTTTATTTTTGTGGCAAAATTGATTTGAGAAAAACCTTTTGTTTCATTTATGAAGACAGTGCTGATTTTATTTTTGATTAACAATCAAAAACCATGTTTTAACGAAATGGGAGTGCACTATGCCAGAAGCCGGTTCAAAAACCTTTCGAGTGATACCTCATTTATTTTTGTGTGTAATAGAAAGAGGGATGTTGACAACAGAAATAATAAATATATAATATATATGATTATTCATTTACAAGTATAATTTTTTGTAAATGTGTGAAAGAATGCTTTAGTTACTTAAACAGATTTGCCAAGTCTCCTGATTTCTGATTGATTTTCCATACTCATGATTTTTGATGTAATTCTCCTGATTTTCTTACATAATTTTTCTCATTCTTATTTTATATTTAAACAACAAAGAAATTGCATTAGAAATTGAGAGAAAAAAATAGATTTCTGTAATGATAAACTATGGGAGATGTTTAAAAAAAGTGGTAAAGAATGGTCTGAGAAATTTTTAAAGTTGACAGTGATTTTACTCGTGTTCTTAAACATATGTACATCAAGTTTCGTTCCAATCAAACGAAAACTGTAGGTTTGTATAAGGAACATACATACATACCAAGAACGACTTTTATATATATAGCAGTGTTTCCCAACCTTTATTTGGCCACGGCCCCCCAAATCATCTCTAAAACCTTCATGCCCCCCCCCCCCCCTGCTTGTGACAAATAGTTCTTATTACATAAAAAGTGAACTCTTATTCCGACTAAAGAAGTCCTAAACTCCTTTAATCGAATGTAAATAAAGAACAGTACATTCACGAAAGAAAAAATATAATCGAAAAGAAAATATTTAAGAAGAAATCGTTAATAATAATAATAGTATTAATATGCAGCGATGTCAAAAAACAAATAATTTTTTTTTAATATTTAAAAGAAAATTGAGATAGATAAATAAAAACTTTAATTTTAATTGAAGGTTTTTTTTATGATGCTTTTATAATTTTAATTACTGGCAGTAAAAAGAGTACCTAATAAATTCAAAATAGAATCGAGATGAAGAGAATAAAGTTAATGAGATCATTGTGCTTCTTTAATAACAGGCTCTAATTTAGTCAACTTTAATCTCAAGTCCCCTCGTTTAGTTATGTTCAGTCGATTTCTTTTCTTCAGCAGTAAATCATTTACTGCACTGAAACCACATTCAACTAGGTATGATGATGGGAATGGTAACAATATTTTTCTTGCAAATCTTCTTGTATCTGGACATTTAGATTCTGTCTCAGTTACAAAGCCATGCCATCACTTCTTTTATACTGAATAAGGTTTTAACTTTAACTGTCTCATCGTTTTGAATTTCAGAGTTCTTCTGGGCATCGTATTGAATCATCTCAAAAGTCCACTAATATTGGTTGCATGACCCGTGATGGGAAATCCATTTGCTTTAAATCAGAAAATATATTGTTCCAATCAAACACCAATATTTTCAAATGATCCACAATGACAGTTATAGCGGCATCGGTCATCTTGCATTTTTTAACCAGCAAAATAGGTCAAACTTCCTCTCATAAATATGTTTCTGCCATATCTCACTGAATGTGATAAAGCCAAATATTTTTGCTTTTGCATCAACAAGTGTTTTATCTTTTCCTTGAAATTGTTTATTCAAGGTATTCATTTTGTTTTTCAAAGATATCTGCTAAACAACTAACAAATGCTATTCATCAATGGTTTGTAGGTGCTTCATGTTAGATTTCTCACTTAAAAATTCACCGAAAACATCAAACAACTCCACGAATCTTTTTATGCATTTCCCCTTTAATCAGTGTGCGGTAAAAGACGAACGTGGTCTGCGTTTATGCCATCACAAAACTGCTTGAATCTAGAGCTCACATTTGGCGTTGGATACTATGGAGTTGATAAATTTTAGAACAGATTTCAATATATCATTAAAAATAGGTGAAATGTATTTTCATACTAAACTCTCTCTATGGATGACGCAATGCACAAGTAGTATTTCCGGATTCTCATCTTTAATTAGTTTTAAACACGCAGTTCTTTTATTCATCATAATTTGAGCACCATCTACCGCACAAACTGTTATATTTGTCATTGGTATACTATTTATATCTAAGTAATTTTTCAATGTATTAAAAATATCAGAGGCAGTAATGGTGCTCTCTAATGATTTACAAAAAAGCAATTCTTCAGTAAATTCACCTATATCAATATACCTTATATAAGTAAACAATACGACTTCACTATCTTTTAGAGTGGATTCGTCCATTTGTATGGAGAAATTTCTTGATTTCAGCTTTTCAAAAGTTGTGCTTCAATGTCCTCACTCATTTCAGCTATTTTTCTACTAACAGTATTGTTACTAAGTGGCATGGATTTCACATCCTTGCCCAAGACTGTTTTAAGAAGTATTTATATTGATGGTTAAATCAAATCTTCACATATAAAAACTTTAATTTTAATTGAAGTTTCTTCAGTAGTTTGTGCAGTGAATAGAGACTTAACCGCATTGATCTTTTTTCAAACTTTTCCTTTAAATTTTTAAATAACTTAAATTTGAATGTATATACTCACTGTGTTTTGCCTTCATATGCGCTTCAAGATGACATCGCTTTATAGATTCGTTGCTTAAGCATTGTATGCATAAAAGGAAGAAATGGGATCGTTTACAGGGTTCATACTGATTTTCCAAAATAAAATCCCCTGAGAATCTCCTGATCTATTTTCCGGATTGAAATAATTTTCACATGTCAACAATTAACGACATTTTTTATCATTACGACAACAGGACCCCCCTCCCCTAAAAAAATTTTCAGAAAATAAGATAAAATAAAAACAAGGTAATCTGAGAGAAAGAGTGGCTATCATCAAATTCTATACCTCATGATGTTAAAAGGCGTATCTTAGTTTGATTTCATTATGACACCACAAAGCATGCAAAATAGCAGCGATTTCCCAGAGTAGCTGATCATTTTGTCAGTTTTTCCCAGGTTTGGGGAATATTTTGAATTATCCCCTGAGATTCCCCTGATTTTTAAGACTGAAATTAAACCCCTGATTTTCCCCCTGAATCCCATAATCTCCTGATGAGTATGAACCCTGGTTTAGGATGGTTAGCCGGAATGAAACCAAATTTTAAATATTCACCTAAATACTTTTTTTTAGATTTTTCACAGAAATACTAATTATATTTTTCTAATTATTTTTTATACATATATATTATCAATAATAATTTGATATGTATGTAGTGAAGTAAGCAAATGTTAATTAGAGCATAGCAACGATTAAATGAAGATATAAAAATAGGATTAATTCCCTTGTTGCATGACAAAAAATACAAAAATTACAAAACAGGAAGCTTTATCGAATAATTTGGCCAAGAAGCATATCAAAGAAAACAACACAAACAGTTTTGAAAAACAATAGCTGAATATACAGTTCAAAATAGTTTACAAAATAGCACACATAATCAGAACATATTTTTTACGCACTTATTTATGCATAAAAATTAAAAAAAGGGAAAAGAATGAAATAATTTATTTAATTCCCGAGCTTATTTACGGCCTATACAAACTTATACACTTAAAAAAAAATCCTTATTTAATCATAGAATTTGCGATTCAATAACAGAAACATTTCTTTTCAGAAATAGTGGTAGGAAGTGGATACTTCCCACCTTTGTGTTAATGGAGCCTTATATATTCCACATAGTACTTCTGTTCAAAACAAACAAACAAAATTCATGGGAATAGTTGCATTAACTGAAACCTGAGTATTTCAAAACATCACAATTTCCATTTATAACTCAAAATAAAAAAAAATTATTTTAATGAGCAGTATAAAGAATAAATTAAGAGAAGTGGTAAGTATTAAAGCTTATTTTAAAATTTTAAACTCAAAAATGCATATGGAATAAAGAATTTTAAATACCATGCAGTTCAATAAATTTAATTAAAAATTTTTTTTTGAAATCAGAAAACAAAAAAATTATTAATTGAAATATCATAGAAAATATTTTTAAGCACTGGAATTTTTATTGAAATATTATAATTTCCAATATAGTCATTGCTAAGTTAAACCGTCCTTTCCTCCGTAATATAGCGGAGGTAGTGATTAAACACGTTAAAACAAAAATATTCATGGCATCATACCAAAAATCATGAAATAATTAACAGCTATAAACTGCTATTATACAGTTTTCAAAACTTATTTTAAATAACTGCTGTATTTATATTACTATTAGGCGACGCCAAGAATAAGGGGCCGTTCCCTCTGAATTGTGATATATGTAATTCTTTCCCAGAACTAATATATATATATATTTTGTCTCTGACTATAAACAAGATTCAGATATTCGCTTTAGGATACTAAAATAAAGATCTCTAAAAAATTGCGTTTTAATTGGTTGATCGAACTTTTGGTCTTGGATCTGTCAGTAGAGATTTCACTTTTGTCTTTTCCCCAGTATCAATTTGAAAGAATAGAAAAAAATGTGGAAACAAGAAAATTTATTATGTAAAATGTTTTTTAGATTTTTATTTTATTTTTGTTTGTTTTTAAAAAAGAATCGTTCAAACCGTTTTAGGATTTAAAAAGCAGACGTCTAAATTTTACCAAATTCTCAAATTGCCCCCCTAAAAAGTCAAATTGCACCCCTGTGGGGCGTACGCCCCCCGTTGGGAACCACTGATATATAGATTAAATATGCTAGGAAAATCACACACTTTTTTCTCTTTGTTTGATTAGTGCTATTTGATATTATAGCAGTTCAGGTAAAATATATATGATGGCTCTTTGTAGCTCTTGCTATGAGCTGATTTTCAATTTCATTCGTAAATGCATAATCCGATACCATTAATTTTATTTTCGATAATGAATTAATTGTAACTTTATGTTGGAAACTGTAAATTCATTTTCAATGTAATCGCCATGTACCAATTTATTTTTGTTATTAATAATTTCTTTATTAAAAAAGAATTATCATTCATGATTTTTATAATTGTATATTTTTATGAGAAGACAAAATCCATTCATGACATTTATAATGATCTTTAAATTGTCTTAAAACGTATTTTATGCCATTTAATTTGCTTAGTTAAAAGCATTTTTAATTTTTAAAAATATATATGTCTGTATTATATTATTTAAAATGAATTAAATTATTACTTGTATGATTACATTTAAAAAAAATCATTGAAAAAAGTATCCGATTTCTTTTTTAAATTCTCCTGATTTTTGCCCTTTGGAACTTGGTAACTCTGCTTATAGAAGTATTTTAATATTTTTGTATCCTCTTTTAAGCATTTGTTTATTTTTTCTTCTTTATTTTTTAGGGCTCATGATAAATTCTACAAAAGTTTAAAAAAGAAACTCTATGATGAAGAATTTTAATTTGAAAGGCTGATAAAAAAAATATATTTTAATGAATGAGAAAAAAAATGTCAGCTGCACTGTGGAACTCTTAATAAGCTGGTTTTATTGTAAAATTGTTTTAAATGTTTTATCTGAATTACTCATGCTGATGATTTAAGGCACATGATATGCTTTATAAATTATACAAAATGAATGCAATTTTGAAATCTGTAATAAATATATTTTTGAATTAAAAGATGTTATATTGAATTGTTTAATTTTATTAATTTTTGATTAGAAAAAAATATAATCAGTTGGCTTCAAGATTATTAGTTCTAATGCAAGCGATAGACCTCCCACTACAATTTGGTTGATGATGTTGAAAGAGTTTGAGGTGCTATTGGAAAAAAAAGTTGTTAACAGACACAAATGGTGCAGAAAATGCATTAATTAATTAAAACTATAGATTTTCTAGTTACTAGTAGTGATTTTCATCTTAATTAAAAAAATAAATCCATCCACATTTATATTACTGATTTATGGTGTTTACTCATCCGCTAAGTTATCGTGGGAGGATGATAATAGTATTGATGCTCTTATTTATTTTTATTTTTTAATCAAAACAGCAACTAAGTTTCTAAAAAACAAATAACACACATTTTCAAAATATCATGTTGTTTCGTATTTACACTACTGGCCATTAAAAATGCTACCCCATGAAGTAATGTAAATAACAGAATGATATTTATTGGACAAATACATTATAATAGGAAGGACAAGTGATTACATTTTCAGAAAATTTGGAGGTATAGATCCCGAGAAAACACTACCCAAAGCAGCCACCTCTTGCCGCAATAACAGCATTTATCTGCCTAACCATGGAGTCGAACAGAGATTGGATGTCATGTATGGGTACATCACTCCATAAAGCTTCAACACTATGCCACAGTTCATCAACCGTAGTGATGGGCGTGTGGTGGCGAGCCAGTTGCTCAGAAGCCATTGACAGGACATTTTCAATAGGTGAAAAATCATGAGAACGTGCCGGTCAGGGCAACAGTAGTACATGTCCTGTATCAAGGTAGGTCAGGATAGTACAAGCAACATGCGGTCGTGCATTGTCCTGCTAAAATGTAGAGTTGCGTAGGCATGGAAGATAAGGCAGAACCACGGGCCGTAACACATCAGAAATGTAATGGCTGCTGTTGAAATTGCCGGCAATGCGAACAAGAGGTTACCGAGACGTGTATCCAATGGCACTTACCGTCACTCCAAGTGATATGACAGTATGCACCCTGCTGAAGAGACCTCACACCTACAAGTCAACACAGCCAGGCACGGATTTGAAAATAATTACTCACCCCGCCATCCAACCCTTTACACTGATGGGTCACGTACAGAGACAGGCGTGGCGGCAGCCTTCTGCTCCATGGTAGGCGATGTGGTGACCCATGAGTGGGCCTGCAGAATCGGTGATAACAACACGGTCTTTCAAGCTGAGTTGTTCGCGATTCTGAAGGCTCTGGAGTGGATGGTTTCCAATCCATCACCAGAATTCACACACATCTACACAGATAGCTTGTCAGGCCTACAAGCAATCTTTGCTCACCGAACAAAACATCCAATCGTTCTACAAATTAAACTAATTCTCAAAGACCTTGCAAGACGCGTTTCCCTTGGCCACGTGAAGGCGCACATCGGCATCACAGGTAATGAACACGCAGACAAATTGGCCAAAAAAGCAACAGAACGCACCGCAATAGACTTCCATCTTCCCGTGCCCACTTCGTATGTACGCAGAGTACTAAAATCGCAAATTATCACACAATGGCAGACCCACTGGAATACCTCCACAAAAGGGAGACATACATTTCAACTAGTCCCCAAAGTTTCCCGAGATCTTTTACATCTTAATCCAGCAACAACCGCATTCTTAACAGGGCATGGTCCCTTCCCCACCTACCTGTGTTATTATAAAAGAGCGCGAACCGATGTGTGCCCATGTGACCAACAGGGCACCCCCTTCCATTATTACTTTGATTGCCCACTCACCCGTGACTGGCATCTAATTAAACCCACTAACCCACCGCCATCTTGGCTCACAAACATATTATCAAGGAAAAATCTGCTAAACAAACAAAGGAAAATCTTTAGCTATCTAATGGACATCACCAACTTAACAGACTAATTATCAACTATCATACCATAAATAGAATTAAAATTAACTTCACCAGACTCACCTAAATTAAATTAAAGTATAAATTAAATCAAATAATATCTAAATTGAATCAAAATAAATAAATCATATTAATAAATTCTAATTTTCCTTTTAAAAAAATAAACTCAATTAATTTTTTCTGGTCACCAAGTGTGAAAATTCCAAATGGAAATTCTCTAGTGCAAAATAGCTTTAACAGTTTTCAGTTACTTCTTCCTACCCTGGCAGAACCAGCAACTTCAAGCAAGGCAGCGTCATCCATAGCAACCTTCACCACACCAAAATCAGCAAACCGTTAAGGGCCGCCTTAGCTATGAACTGTGCGCCATGGCGCAGGATTTCTAAGGACTGCTCATCTAGCACAACAACACCCACCGCTCTCTGTCGCGAGGGAGTGCTGACTCCAGCGGCTGGGGACCACACTATGTAAACTTCACTGAAGGACTGCTCACATCAAGCTAGACATACCCACCGCTGTCTGTCGCGAGGGAGAGCTGTCTCCAGCGGTTGGGTCCTCCCCTTGTTATTTCACTGCAAGATTTTACTTCATTTTTATTTTCTCTCTTTTGCCTTTGCCTGCCCATTGTCGCGTGGGGTAATTCCCGGCAGTGCCGGCCATGTGGCCTAGTTTGTAATTTTTGTTGTTCTCAATAAATGTTGGCCGGGGCCGCGCGTGCGTGGCATTGGCGGTCCTGGCGTGGGCCTTCCCTGCCCGTCGGAGACTGGACTCCAACCTACACGAATCCCCGCGTGCCGGGGAAAATCCCGGGTGGGGCGCTACAGGTCCACGGTCTGTATCTCAGACCGATCTGCCCCACTTAGGCATTAAGTATGTCGATTCGAATGCAAGCTGACAATGTGCGTTTTCCACGATGCTGCCAAACATGGATGATAACATCATGATGCTGCATACAGAACCTGGATTCATCAAAGACGACGTGAGACGCCATTCCTGCTTCATATACAGCATCATGATGCCAGCATCCATATTTGGCGGCATCGTGGTAAACGCACATTGCCAGCTTGCATTCCAATCGGCATGCTGTCATATCACTTGGAGTGACGGTATGAAGTGCCATTGGATACATGTCTCGGGAACCTTTTGTTAACATTGCCGGGAATTTCAACAGCAGCCGTTACTCTTCTGATGTGTTATGGCCCGTGGTTCTGCCTTATCTTCGATGCCTCCGCAACTCTACGATTTAGCAGGACAATGCACGACAGCATGTTGCTCGTACTATCCTGACCTTCCTTGATACAGAACATGTTTGACTGTTGCCCTGGCCGGCACGTTCTCCTGATTTCTCACCAATTGAAAATGTCCTGTCAATGGCTTCTGAGCGACTGGCCCGCCACCACTTGCCCGTTACTACGGTTGATGAACTGTGGCATAGTGTTGAAGCTGCATGGAGTGATGTACCCGTGCATGACATCCAATCTCTGTTCGACTCCATGGATATGCAGATAAATGCTGTTATTGCGGCCAGAGGTGGGTGCTTTGGGTCGTGTTTTCTCATGATCTATACCTCCCAAATTTTCTGAAAATGTAATCAATTATCCTTCCCATTATAATGTATTTGTCCAATAAATATCATTCAGTTATTTGCATTCCTTCATGGTGTAGCATTTTTAATGGCCAGTAGTATATTTTCAAATTATCACTGTGTATGATATCTATACTAATAAAATAAAGTTTCACTCTCTCTCTCTGTGTGTGTGTGCGATGGCTAGTAAAATCTAGCGCACCTATAAGACTGAAAATTTAGGTGAGGATAATTGAATGCAATCAGCGATAGACCTCCCACTACAATTTGGTTGATGATGTTGAAAGAGTTTGAGGTGCTATTGGAAAAAAAAGTTGTTAACAGACACAAATGATGCAGAAAATGCATTAATTAATTAAAACTATAGATTTTCTAGTTACTAGTAGTGATTTTCATCTTAATTAAAAAAATAAATCCATCCACATTTATATTACTGATTTATGGTGTTTACGCATCTGCTAAGTTATCGTGGGAGGATGATAATAGTATTGATGCTCTTATTTATTTTTATTTTTTAATCAAAACAGCAACTAAGTTTCTAAAAAACAAATAACACATAAAAGCAGGGTTCAATGATATATATCAATGATATTTATTTTCAAAATATCATGATGTTTCGTATTTACACTACTGGCCATTAAAGATCTGCCCTGATGCACCTGAGTCTCAGAATTTTAATATTTTGAAAATTAACCAAAATATTAATTATAATACTCATCAACCATCGCTTCCAAAATGCCATCTTTTTCTGAGAATGGTGCAAAAGAAATGTCCAAACCGCAAAATGAGCTCTGTGTTGAGAGAGGGAAGAAAGATTTTAAGTTTATATGAAAAATTCCGGGTTACCAGAATGACTTTTAACTACGCCTTTTCAGAAAAACATCGAAAAAATGGCTCTATCCACACAAAATTCGGGATACAGGGGTGAAAAAAAATCCTGATTTCAAAAAATCATATTTTGAAAAAATGGTACCAGAACTTTTCAAAATATCAATAAATTTTTTTTCATTTTTCATTAAAAAAAAAAAAAGATTTTTTTTTATTTTAAGTCCACACACCTGCCTTTGAACAAGTCCATTTGGAAATGAGGAATAAAACCACAATTTGTTATACTGGGATAATATAGGCTCTATTAAAAAATTTTTAAATATTGTATTTATAGATTTGAAAATTATGCATCTGTGCATATTTCATAACGAGGAATCTAAATATCTGATTTTCCTTAAGATAGCATTATTAGAACCGAAATTTTTTTTTAATGATTTTGTTTTGTTTTTTTGGAAAAAGAAAGAAAAAGGTTTTTGTTAATAGAAGTAACGTTACCAGATGTGAATAGGGATGTTTGTAATTTTTTTTTTATTCGCGGGGATGGGGAAACTTTTTAATAAATATCGCTTTTAGTGAACTGCGCCACCTAGTGGCAGGCTTATCGTTATTTGACACCATTTTTAATATATACATATCTAATGCCCGATTTCAACAGAACTAATTCCATTTAACAAATTTAACTTTTTTAGGTTCATCAGTAGCATTTAATTGCTGTGATGTATATATAATTACCACTATTTCTAAATAATAACTTTAGTAATTTTTTATTTTTTTTTTAAAGTTCCAAGCTTTTCTAAGTTTCCTAAACTTTGAACAAGTAATCCGACAGTTTAAAATCAGTCTCATCTCCCTTTTCAAGGATTTTTCTCTAACTGTGCCTTGTTTCCATAACTCAGCAACTAACTTTCCAATTTCAATGCAACTGATTCCAAACGTTATAATTAACTAAAGTAAACTTATGAGAACCACTCTTTTCGAATAATATTTCAGATTTTTAAAATTTTATTTCATAGTATCTCGGTTTCTAAGGGCCTGATTACGACGGGGTTGGACTTGATATCGAGACCCTTTTACATATTTTAGTTACACTTTTTACCACGTTCATTTGACAGACTGTTGGCTCCACATATGCGTCAGTCATCCTACTTTACAAAATGTAGCTCCATGTGATAGGAAGCCATTAGAGCTTGTAATTTTGCTCAGGAATGATGAAATGAAGGTACGAAAGTGTTATGCTCATGCTCAGAAGACACATAGGTGGTCAGTGGAACATCAAATGAGTGATCAAGTGGTACCATGCATGCGTTCTCAGTAGCGAACATGTTAAATTCGATGCTATAATGTATTGATTTTCTATAACAATGAACTTTGCAACAAAAATGATCCGCATTACATTTTCAGATAAGTAAAGGATTTTCACCATATAAAATTGTGACAACCAGTATTTTTAGTCTAGCGACTGCATTTAGACTTTAAATTTCATGCCCTATTTTAAGAGTTGAACAGTCTCATTAAGGCTCAAGAACCCTGTTAGGTTCTAAAATATGCTAATTTGCTCGGTTTTAAAAAGATTACTCGATTACGGAAGATTGAATTATATTATCATGACCAATGATGATATTTTGTAATCGGGTTGCCATGAATTTCCCTTTGACTGAGGGATTTTTGGTTTCGAAGTTCACCACTGTCATGAAAGCTGTTTTTGTGATTGATGAATTATGATCAATTACACATTTGAAAATCAGCTTATACAAAATGTTTCTGCCACCCAAATTTTTACAACGATGGTATGGACAATATTCTTCCTTTGCGTTCAAGGCTACTAAAACTTGTCTGTTTGTATATATATTATATTTATATCATCATTTATATTTATCGAACAATAATTTGTACAACCTAAACCTAAAGTATTTTACTTATGCATGTACCAGTATTTATGCTGCATTAAGCATTAAAATATGTAAACAAATGCACTAGCTGCTTCTTTTATGCCACTTGATTCCCACTGGGATGTCACATGAATATTGTCCATAAAAAAAAATCTTTTAAATGTATCATTTTAAAGTATGACTTAATTTTTACCATAAAATGCTTTTCACACGTAATAATTTATTTTAAAGTTCTTTCTTTTTTAATATTAACGTGTAAATATATTTTTGAATTGAAGAGTGTTGTAAATATTATTATTTGGGCTTTTTAAAACCTGGCAACAGTTGGGAAAAAGGATATTTCAAACTATGATTGTAATCTTTATTCAAATAACAAAATTTTAGAGAAGAGGAGAAAAAAAAAACCCTTAAAAAAATTAGACAAATTAAAAGTGATAAGACACTGCACACTAGTCAAGTATGTGCCTGCAAAAGATGGTTAAATTGCTATGCATAATTTTTGATCCTATAAAACTTCTGGCAGTGAATGTGTTAGATTTTGTAACAAGGTTATCCCTTTTTTTTTTTTTTTAATAGTACTTTAAGGCTAAAGTATTATCAGGGCATAAAGGGTTGAATGGTATAGAATGCATTTTTTCTTTACTCTGTTCTAAACATAAACATTATGAAATATATGGGTCAACTTATACGCGAGACAAAAAAGTCGATAATTTTTTTTCCGGTGTAGAAAAACGCCGACGTTCCGGAGTAATAAACGCAATCGCGATCCTCTGAATTTCTCTTTTTCTAATGAATTATCTTAGAAGAAAAAAAATTTAAGTACATTTTTTATCTGGTATAATATTCTAACATTAAAAAATCGGACACAAGATTTAAAATACAACCTGAAACCTAAAAAAATTAAAATCAACCCGATCCGCAGCAAAAAATTAAAGCCAATCGAACCAACAGATCGGGCAAGGTTAAAAACGTATTACCCGATTCGATACAGGGCTCTAACGGGAAGGATCGATTTTTAAAACATCCATGTGCATTCACATTTATCCATAAAAATCCACATATATTTTATGCTGTGTAATTTTGCATGGATAGTCTACATCAGTGGTCACCAATTATTTTTTTCTTGGGTCCGTTCCAAAACATAGTCAAATTTACGCGGTCCGGAAAACTTAAGTCTCCTCATTCTCCCTAAACCCCTCCCCCATCCATCACGCTAACAAACTTTTACTAGCCTAGGCCACCTACTTTGCTTAGTAAAGCTTTTCTTTGAAATAATTTGTTATGTTAGGTGCATAACACAATGCATACCAGTGAAATGAAGTGCAATAATACCAAATCAATTTTTTATTATGATTTTTAGAATTCAAGAAGATCGATACAAAGTAGGTATAAATTCAAAAAGACTGCTCACTAAAGTTCATTGTGGTTCATTTTCAAAGGTAAAAATGACGTGTTTTATTTAGCACAACTTGCCTGAAATTTGTGGTCAAGTTGGTGCAACTGATTCTCATCAAACTTTTAAGGTGGTCATCTGTGAGTCGCGATCTGTACCGATTCTTAATGAACTTCATTTTTGAGAATGCTGCTTCACACACATAAGTTGAGCCAAACATGGTACACAATTTTATGGCTAAAGCTTTTAGTTCTAGATACTTTTTTTCACATACATTTTTAATCCAAAATTGGTCACTCCCAAGAGATTTTTCAAATTCAGCATAATTGTTCTTTAAAACAACATCTTTTTTTAATTCAATTATTTGCAACTGTAGGGCAGCTTTGTTGCTCTTGAAAACATCCGCCGCTTCAGTCGTCCATACGTCATTAGGCATAATTGAAAAAGAGTTGTAGACCAGCTGCACAACGTTCTTATTTTTTTCAAAGTCAAACAATCTTTCTTGAAATTCAGATTAAGTTATTCCAACAAATCTTCGAACTGGTTGATGTCAATACTTTCATTACTGTCACAAACGGACTTAAGTTGTGGAAAGTGTAAACGTTCTCCTCTAATATCTTTGGAGAAGTGGTCAATTTTTTTTGAAAAACATTTTATTTCTGAAAGAAGTTCACACACAAGTTTACCTATGCCTTGTAGTTTGAGGTTTAAGAGATTATGCAGGTGCCTAAATAGATCAGTCGAAAATGCTATGATTGCAATGTTTGCTTCAATGTTATTGAGGAAAACTAAATGTTCACTTACTACTTCTTGATCACTAGTTGAAAGAAACTCTTCGAGATTTACCCCAGTACTGCAAATAATCTTTTAAGTACCGAGCCTTTACTTAGCCATCTCACGTTGTTGTGAAGAAGGAAGTCGTAAAACTGAGCATCAATCTCTTCAAGAAATGATTTAAATTGATGATGCCTTAGAGATGATTTTGACCGTATGAAGTTAATTATTTGTATCACCGTTTGCATTTTATTCTGAAGACTGGGATTCAGACTGCAACACAACACACTTTGATGAATGATGCAGTGGTAGGATATCAAATTTTCAGTGTATTTTGGATCACTGATGAGTTGCTACACTCAAGCACTGCCGGTGCCCCGTCTGTTGTTACCAAACCAATGTAACATTTTTAATGTCCAATTCAGCTTGGTTGAAATACTCTGTAACAGCCTTGTACAAATCCTCTCCTGTAGTAGTTCCTGACATAGGCAAAATAGTCAGTAGTTCTTCAAAAAATTGTTCACGGGTTCTGCCTAGATAGCATGCAAACATAATTACCTGTGCTGTATCTGCAATGTCGCAAGATTTGTCCAAAGACAATGCATAGCAACCTCTGGTAGCTGAAGTTTGCTTCAAAGTTTTATAGTTTTTCTCTGACAAAACATGTGTATTCCATGTGCTTGAAGAAGCAGATAATGGAGAATGTCGAATAGGTAAACGATGTTCTTTCTGTTCTCAAATAACGCATTTCCAGCATCCAACATGCACTCTTTTACAATATCTGCATCACTATGTGGCTTCATATGTTCGGCTAGAATCCAAGAAATGCGTAAAGAAGCCTCTGAACATTTTTCTTGCTCATTCATAGATCAGTTCATGATTTTTGCCAGATGTTATGTAATCTGAACATAGACTCTGAATTTTACTTTTCCGGAGGTTACTTCCTATCGGGTATTTTTCACCAAATGTTTTGTGTTTTGTCTCATAATGTCGTTTAATAACTTTTAATTGTAGCTAGAATTTGCTGATATATAATGCAAAGAGGTACTGCTCCAACGCGGTATGGCAATGTGAAGCAACATAAGTCAGTCCATTCTGGTAGAAACTGTCTGTTTTCCGATTCAACTTTTCTTTTCTTCTTTTCCATCGTAATGCGAATCAAACGCAATCGCAGAAACAAAGAAACTAAACATTAAAAAGACCTCTGAATAAGAACGAAATGAATAAAAAGACGCGTGCACTGATGCAAGAGCTGCACCAGAGTAAAAGAGGGTAGAGAGCTCAACATCAAAGCCAAACTATGTTGAGGGGAGGGGGGGGGTAGTATTAGGAGAAGTTCTAGAGATGAGTTCAGGCTCTTTTTTGAGGCCCGAACCCGAAACATTTTGGGTAATCAGAGCCCGAGCCCGATACTGAAAGTATGCAATAGAAAAAATTGCATAATATTTAAAAATTGTTTCAAAAGTAATATCTCATTTTTAAACAACTTCTTACATGGGAATAACTAAATTAGTCCCCATCACACAATTTTATGAAAATTTACATTCAATCTTATCAAAAAAGAAGTTTGGTATCAAATGAAATATACTTCATACTTGAAAGGTTTCACATTTTATTCTCCCTCAACAAGTAAATCTGATGGACACATTAACAAAGTACATATTATGAATAAATGCATGAAATTTGCAGAAATTACTATTTATATGACGAAGAATCGAACAACGTATTTCAATTTCCTATAAAATGAGTCATTTTAAAATATAACTTTCTTCCTCATAACAATCTTTCGGGACTGTTGTGTCCCTGAAAATCAACTCAAACCTTTGACACCTTTATCTAAAAGATCCAATGCTTTTATAGGAAAAGAGGAAACACTGCTCGATTGCTTTCTATCGGAAAAACAGTCCAGGTCAATTATATCTACTTACAATTGAAAAGGACTTCGTGAATGTGTCGGGCTCAGGCTGAGACCGTCTCATTTCTAGAATTTACCCACTTCGAGATTTGGTGACCACTGGTCTACATATTGCATAGTTTGCAGTAGTAGCGGAAAAACGGCCATAAATTAAACACTTTTAAGTATTTAATAAGATACTATTAAAGGATTTTACAAACTGCAAATAGAAAAAACAAAGAAATTTACAAAAATGGTAATATTTTATTAATTGTATTTAAAAAAAAAAAAACTTTTCTGCTATATTTTTAGCAGTTGTAATAGACTTGATGTAAATAAAATGAAACATCAAAATCTCTTGTTTTTCTATCAAATTCAGAACTCATGAATCACTCTGCTACGTTGCGTTTCTGTTTACACTTTCTCTCTTTGCCTGCTATCAGCATTTCAGACTAGTATTTTTCCCCCCAAATTCTAAAACTCCGAGAAATTAAAATATCTTTATTAAAATTTCACATTTAACTTAACACAGATAGTAAAGTACGTATCTTAAAAATCACCAAGATCGAAAAAAAAACTTTCAGAGATATTAAAAAAAAAATGAAATGCACAGAGCAGGTTACATTCATTTATATTTTTCTCTTCCTTGATTAATTGTAAAAAGAGGAGCGTATTAGGTTTTGTTTTATTAAAGTTTAGTTTTTCTAAAACCCTAATAAATTAAAACAGCTTTCTTTGGAAAATTTAACATCTGATAAGGATAAAAAAGTGTAACTGGCAAAAACCTAAATTGGAGATACACATCCATAAATATTAAAATATTTTTTTTTCCCACTCATTTTTTTTCAGCATTATTTTTTCCTGGCCGAAATATGGTTTAACTTTTTGTTTTTGTTTTAAGGTGGTTCTCAAATCATCTGCTAAACAACGCAAAA
Source organism: Maratus michaelseni (assembly GCA_963931845.1). NCBI lineage: Eukaryota > Metazoa > Arthropoda > Arachnida > Araneae > Salticidae > Maratus > Maratus michaelseni. The sequence goes on along the minus strand of OZ007598.1, from coordinate 107,683,449 downwards.
CTTTCAGACAAAATTTCTGACTCATTTTTAAACACAAAGGCTTAAAATTGGCAGACCTGAGTATTAAAGCGATATGGAATCAAAATGAGTTTTTCATTTTCTGATTGATAAATTACTTATCGAGTTATAAGCGATTCGGGAAGTTTGTTCCCTTCCTCACACAAGCTTCGGTAATTTGGTTCAAAATGTCGACTTTGACACTGTTTTCAAAAATATCGTCGGCCTTTACAAAAAAAAAAAACACCTGCCCATTTTATGCATTTTTGAACAAAAATGACTTGAAAAATGTGTCTGAAAGTGGTCCCTTTCGATTTGAGATAATTAAATAATTAACCCTTAATGATTAAATTTTGAAGATTGATTTTTCGATTTTCTTTTCTTTTAACTCGTCATTACTTTTAAGATTGTGGATAAAAACTCGTTATTATCATTTAGTAATAAAAGGAAATAAAAACTTAATGGAAATCTTGATTGTGTTACTTAAAATAATAATAGTAAGGTCGATGTTATTTTCATTTGCTGGTAAATTGGATGAATTGAAATGCCTTTGGTTAAATACACTATATTGCCAAAGGTGATTGGGCACTCGCGATTTTAGACGTTTTGTTAACTATCTAGAAAAATTACATGAGGAATTAACCTGAAACTGAAGGTGTGTAAACAGTATAGTATAGGTTATATATTTCCGCGAAGATTTTTTCCCGAAACGCCATAGGGGACTGTCAACAAATTGAAAAAGAATGAATATCTTTTGGATTACCTTGTAAAAACTAATGTAGCAAAAGCATTCAAACTCGAGATTATTAATAAGTGGCTTATTGCAATATACTGTGTTCATTTTTATGAGGATATCATGTATACTTGTAGAAAAATTAAGGTTTTTATAAAAGCAGTCCCAAATTTCGCCAAGTTTTTTGCTTATAATTTGCAGAGTTCTTAATATAAAAAAAAGTTACTTTGAGAAAATATGTCAAACAACATTGTACATAATACTCTGCAATCAGAATTAAAAAATAATAAAAATTGTATGAAAAATGAGCAGGTTTACTAAAAAATGTTTCACTGCGTATGCACGAATGCAATCAAAATATAATATGCATAATGTATTAGCTAAGTATATAGAGCAACTTTTGTGAAAGTCTCAAAATCATAGCCTGAAAATTATCGTCGATAGAATAAGCTCGAAATCCGTTGTTCCCAAAAGGAAGCAAAAAGATGAGGGGTTGTATCCAAATATAGTAGTACGTGCAATATTGTGTACGCTATCTTGGCACTAATCAACAGATATTTGATACAACCCCTCATCTTTTTGTTTTCATCCAATTTTTATTATTTTTTAATTCTGATTGCAGAGTATTATGTACAATGTTGTTTGACATATTTTCTCAAAGTAACTTTTTTTTTATATTAAGAACTCTGCAAATTATAAGCAAAAAACTTGGCGAAATTTGGGACTGCTTTTATAAAAACCTTAATTTCTCTACAAGTATACATGCTATCCTCATAAAAATGTACACAGTATATTACAATAAGTCACTTATTAATAATCTCGAGTTTGAACGCTTTTGCTACATTAGTTTTTACAGGGTAATCCAAAAGATATTCATTCTTTTTCAATTTGTTGACAGTCCCCTATGGGGTTTTGAGAAAAAATCTGCGCGGAAATATATAATCTATACTATACTGTTTACACACCTTCAGTTTTAGGTTAATTCCTCATGTATTTTTCTAGATAGTTAACAAAACGTCTAAAATCGAAAGTGCCCAATCACCTTTGGCAATATAGTGTAATTAGCTACATTTATGATCAATGAAGAGCATGAGAAGATTGGTCTGAGAGTAGGCAGGACAGCTTACACTGCTATTAAAGAAGGTAAGGGTAGCAAATTTTTTGAAAGGCTATTAAGCCTAAATGAATTAAACAATGTAGATATTGGTGAACTGAAACATTCCAGGGAATTTTTTAGAGAATTTAGGAAAAACATTTTTTTAACTATGAAATCAAAAATTATAGATTTTTTAAATATTGAAAATCCTGTAACTAATCAGCTGCCCTTCCTTAGTTTCTATTGCAGCGGATAAAATAACAAAATTGCATAGAACATTTCAAATTACTTGTCTGATTACCATAGTGGATGGTGTTCAGACATGTATTATAATAGATATATCTCCCTGTGGAACTTCCCATAATGGTGATGTCCTTGCAAGGAAAATCAAATATGCCTTGGACAACTTTCATATAAAACGTGAATCACAACTGAATGGTATGTCTTTTGGTGGACAATATTTTGACATTTCAGTTGACAAAAAGCTACACAGTTTTTGTTCAAATACTGATCATGAATTTTTCCTCCTCATTTGGGATATAGCTCATAGACTACAGCTTGTTTTGAAAGATGCCTGCAATGTTGAATCTTGGCTAAATAATCAGGCACAGATTGTAGGGAATGTTATGAAAAAATATAATTCGGGAATTGGCTATGAACAATTAATTAAAATTGCTGAGGAGATACATATGGATTATTTAAATCCTAAATCATTCCATCATTCCAACAAACAAGATTCGTTCAAAGTGAGTTAATGGTTTACAAGGCTTTTCAAAGAGACTTCAAACTGTTTTTCACTGACCTACAACAGAAGCGCATGAATTGTATTTCTAAAGAGAACAATACTGAAGCTACAGCTTATTCATTGGAACTAAAATTGTTCACAGATCCTGATTTCATCTACCAATTACTAGCAACAATAGATATTCTGGAATTGGTGACAAAATTCAGCTGCACTGTCCAAAATGTAAATGCATGCATTTGGACAGTTTTTGGTTATTTTGAGATTTTACTTAACACTTTAAGTGAAGGAAACAGAAATGAACTTTCCTTTACGCTTTGAGAAAATTGAGGGCTTGAAAAACAAATTCTATCAAGACTGTTTATGATTGACGATGACTGTCTCAGAAAAACAAAAAGTCATTCCCAAGCACACGAAAACATCACAAAAAGTGAGTGTTTTAAATTCTCAAGAAAAAATGTTAAAAACCTCTGCTCAGTGATTATTAAACAGCTTAAACAAAGAATATGTGAACCAAAAATTGTAAAACATATGAGACAATGCTTCAGTAGTAAACTCATTTTGAGCCCTACCTCACCATTAGTAGAAAACTCACTGCAAGCTCTCACTGAATGGGTGAGCAAAAATAGAAAAGGATTTAAATTTAATAATGAAAAAAGTATTCTTAATCAGTGGATAACTTTAAAGAAAAACATTTTAAAAACTGAATTTAATAAAAAAATCTTGAATTCTGAAAAGAAACCATCACTTTTAGATCAAGACAGTAGTATTATAAAAGAAACTTTTACCAATCCTGATGTCTACACTGATGTACCAGAAATAGTTTACCTCCTTGAAAACTGCTTGAAAATTTGCAGTGAGTGTGTTTGTGAATCTGTTGGCTCTGTTATTGGAGTAGGGGGGGTTACTTCTAGTCATTTTCTTTAACTCCTTAAATACAGTGAGCTGTTTTGCTGACTTTGCTCTTGCTTTTTCAATCTTGTGGTTTTGCTGGCTGGGATGGTAAAGCTTATAGCACTTGTTTTTCTTTCAACATGAAAAGTAAATTAGTGATACACCCTTTTTCCCCTCAGTTCATATGATATGGTAGAGTTTATTTAATATGTTTCTGAAATTGATTTTGTGTTGTGTTGAGTCTGGAGATTGTTTACAAAAGTCAAGTGAATTGTTTTTAAGAAATTATGTTTTTCTATTGATATGAAGAAGCAAAGTTTGATTTATTTAAAGATATAAAGATATGTCCATTTATTTTGAGAACTTGTTATTTTGTTTGAAGAAATAAAATGTTTGTTTGTTTTAAACATTTCTCTCTGTCAAGTTATTTTTTTACACCGTTCAGAAGTAATTAATAAAACTACAATTAAATGATTGATTGGGAAAGCAAAGTTTATTTAAAGATGACCTATTTATTTAATGAACTTTTGGAAATATATAGAACTTTAAATCATACTTCTTAAATGGGCTTCTTGCTGTGTTTAAGATATAATAAAATGGCTTTGCTACATTTTAAGACAGTTTGTTTTTACAAACTGACAGATAGAAATGTGCTAAACATGGCACCAATTATGCTAGTTACAGTAACCCTTATTTATTTATTTAGTTTATAGTTTTTTGTTATTTATTTATTATTGTTCAGTTATATTTACCATTTTTAACAATGTTATGTATTTAATAATGTTAAATTAGTGTTTTGAATATGATGGGAAATGAAACACAAGATTGACAATTGGCTGCCATTTTTAACGATCTATCTCCTGGCCCAGATAATATGTAAGTACCATCATTTTAAACGAACAACTTAATACCATTACTGTTGAACCTGACAGCACAAGTGCTTATATTATATGTATTGCATAGCAAACTATTGTATAGATATAAATATAAATGCTTTGAATGTAAAAGATGGTGGCACTTAATAAAATTTAATAATTTGAATTTCTGCATAATTAGCAATAATTTTTCATTTAGTTTAAATTGTTTTCAGAAAAACTATTGTTATTGGCATATTAGTTATTCTTGTCACTGTTAAATTTCATTTACCAAGATGCATGCATGTAATTACAAAAGATACAAAAAAACCTAATTTAAACAAAAAAAAAACAGGTTTTTTGCCAACCCTGTTACAACCTATCAATAACAATTCATTTCCTTTTCAAACTGATTTTTAAAAGATTGTAAAATACTTTAAGAAACTTAGACTACATTCTTGTTTCTCAAATAGGAAGGGTTTTTTTTCTAATTTTCAATTTGTGAATAAATAAAATTTTTACTTTGAGCCTGAGTCCGAAGACGGTATAAAAATAGAGCCCGAGCCCAACAATGTTGGTCTCGGACTCGGGCTGAGCTGGTCTGATCTCTAAGAGATATATTTTAGTAATTGACAGTGATAACTCGCATTTCTCTTTTCCATTGATCCATGAGTAAAAAAATATATGAATGCTCATAAAGATCAGGTAAAAATAACAATAAAACTTTTGAAATTTTCCTTTCTGTAAAATAAATATAAAGATAGTATTATTAAAAACAAACAAACATGCCCTTGACTATTATCTGCTCATAGTATGGGTGACACAATTCTCACAGAGAATGTTATCCAAAGCAAAATGCTGTAGTTAGATTTAATATCTTTGAGAAAGAGAAAGGGCTTCATTTCCATACGTAACTTCCTAGAACCTAGTAGGTATCATAAGGGTTGGAACTGTCAAAGACATTCTATACAAAGGAGTACTGCCTTATCTCAAAATGTACAATGGCGTATTCTTTCATGCTTCAGGCATAAAAATACTGAAACCCTGCCAGGCCACCACGAATCAATCTCGTATCAGACTTGTCTGTTTGTGTTTATGGTTTATGAGACTTTACCCATGTCCTTTCCTAAATAGTGAACTAGCAAATTGTATTTTTAATCTGTCATTTGTTACTTATCCTTCATAAAAAATTGCTCTTTTAATTCCTTAAAAAATTCATTTTTTGGGAAGTCCAACCAGCATTTTTGGAGAGAAAGGTTCACTAAGAATTGAAATTTTAATGTGTAAATCACTGCAATAAATGTTATCAAACATATAACAAGAATGACAGTCTACTCTAATTATAAATTTATTTGAATGCATAGTATTCTATAAAGTATTTGGAAAAAGTTGAGTGGAATGACTCTAGATTTTTATTGTAAAATTTATAACAGTGTGCCCACTGAAAAATTAAACAACTTTCTATAAATACTCATTCTCAAAAATGTTCTCAGCTCTTTATATCCCCCCCCCCCCCTTAGATTTTGTGTCCATAGCCATTCTACGATTTTCTACTTTCAAATTTTGAATAAGGTTGGAGTTGCCACTTAGATAAGAGTGAAGAATTAATGATTAGCATTAGAAGATTAAACAGGATATTCATAAAAATTAAATTACTGCTATTAATTAAAAGAGCCAAATTCTGTATCAAAGTCTAAAAAATGTTTTGATGAATATCTTCTAGTTTTTAGCTGTAGTCGACCTATACAGGGTGTCCCAAAATAAAATTGAAATACTCTAATTTTTTACAATTTAGGGATAAGTAGGCAATGTATGTTACAAAAATGTTAAAATAAGGTATGACAGAGTTTCCCCCAGGTTTAAAAAAGGGCAGGGTGCTGCTGATGAGGAAAGGGCACTTTTACATTCTTCAGGGCACTTTTTTTAATTTTTAAGGGCACCTTTAATATTTAAAGGACAACACTCTTTCAACTATATAAGTACATTTAAAAAATATATATATTTGTCTAGAATTAAGGTCTTACAATAATAAAATAGGTATGTTTATGCACTAAATAACCCATAACATGATATGCATTACACATGCACAATCTGTGGCCAGCGGGTCAAGATCTCTAGAAATTCAGGAACTGCTTATTTTGCCAATTAGTTTTGGAAAAAAAATGAAAATTTCGTCAATCGGACGCGTAAAAATTATGAATATCGTCGATCGGCCGCGTAAAAATCATGTATATCGTCGATCGGGTGCGTAAAAATCATGAATATCGTCGATCGGGTGCGTAAAAATCATGAATATCGTCGATCGGGTGCGTAAAAATCATGAATATCGTCGATCGGGTGCGTAAAAATCGTGAATATCGTCATTTGGAAGCTCAAAAATCATGAATTTCGTCGATAGAGCGCATAAAAATCATGAATTTCGCCGATCAGGCGCGTAAAAAATCATGAATTTCGCCGAACAGGCGTGATAAAAATCATGAATTTCGTCATTCGGGAGCGCAAAAATCATAAATTTTTTCGATCGGGCGCGTAAAAATCACGAATTTCGTCGATCGGGCGCATAAAAATCATGAATTTCGTCAATCGGGCGCTTAAAAATCATGAATTTTGAGATTAGGTTAGTAAAAATCATGAATTTCGTCGATCGGGTTCATAAAAATCATGTATTTCATTGATTGGGCGCATAAAAATCATGAATTTCGTCGATCGGACGCATAAAAATCATGAATTTTGAGATTAGGGTGCATAAAAATCATGAATTTCGTCATTCAGGAGCACGAAAATCATTAATTTCGTCAATCGGGTTCATAAAAATCATGAATTTCGTCGATCGGACGCGTAAAAATCGTGAATTTTGTCGAACGGGAGCGATAAAATCATTAATTTTTTAAAACGGGCGCGTAAAAATCATGAATTTTGTCGATCGGGCTCGTAAAAATCACGATTGTCGTCGAACAGGCGCGTAAAAATAATTTATGAAATTCGCAATTTTTTAATGGATCTCTTGACGAAATTTCGTTTTTTTTTCTCTGCAATCGTTTAACGATTTTTTTTCTCCCATGAATTGATCTTGCGGAATTCCGCCATAAATTAATAATTCACGGATGAATTACATGTCCATAATCCCGTATCTCCCTCTAAGAATATCTCTCAATATTTCACGACCTACAAATTTAACCTGTTATACTTCCACCAGTAAAATAAAATAGTCTTATTAAAACAGCTTATTTATGCATCATGACAAAATTTTCAGATATAGAAAAAAAAAAAAAAAAAAAAAAAAAACAATATGTGAAAGAACGAAAAATTGGGAGACTTGGCAAGTCTGATTTTACCATTCTATTTTGATTTAATAGAATAAAAAACGAAAGTCACGCACACACACACAGAAAAAAAATCTACTGGAAAATGAAAAAAAAAAAAAAAAGCAGAAAATATTTAAAAAGAAATAAAAAGGAAATGACAAGAAGTCGGAAAATCGCGGATCAGCGGAAGAATCTCACGTCTGCCTGAAACTCATGATTTTTTTTGTTCTATGAGAGATAGATGAAATACATCATTTTTCCCGCAACCGATTAGCAAAATTCGCCATGTTTATCGTACTCAATTGACTAAATTCGCATTTTTTTCTGTCTTTTTTTAATTATAAACAGATATGATTTAGTATTTGGCTAGTAAATTGTTTCCTTTGCATCTATTAATTGCATTCACGATCATTTTACTACCAGTATAATTATATACCGTAATTTCGCGTGTATGCGCCACGCCTTAGTTAAGCCTTTTTCAAACCGGGAATTTTATTGAAAATAAGAAGTCAAATAAGTGTTAAGCAGAAGTAAGTCACATTTTATTTAAAATAAATTCTGGTAGGAAATCGGATTGTCTGAGGTGCGGCGTATACGCGCAAAATTACGGTACTACATTTGGCTTTATTTAATCTTTGAACGGTATGAATTAAAGGCGGCCAAATATAGTACATAAAAATACTGGTAGTAAAGTGATCCTGCCCCCCTTGACGCTACGCCTCTGATTATAGTACCTTCAACAGTTCTTTATACATTCTTGCTATCGTCAGGGAATTTCTAAATCTACGGCGATCGCGGACTTTGAACAGATGGGAGACGAACGTGCGATCCTATGTGTGTAAATGAGAAAACAACTTGCAGGCGCGCGCTCAGGGCAGGCACAACAAAAGGCAGTACGGGCGTCATTTTTTAAAACGAGAGGCAGAAGGGTTCTATTTTTTGGATGAGGGGCAAGAAGGGCGCTATTTGTTTAACCAAAGGGCAGGCAGGGCGTAGCGCCCTCCTGAAACTGTCTGGGGGAAACTCTGGGCATGATATAACATATTAATGAAATTATGCTTCCTTTCATTTTCAAAAAGAGTTACACGTTTAAAATTTTTATAAGACCTCTAGAAAACTTTAATCAATTAGAAAATTATTCCTTTTGTATCGACACAAAAAAAAGCCTTGTCTTTTAAATTTAATGAATTATTTTAATTGAAAATAGATCATTGTGAATCGGAGCTATATAACAGATTATAAAATGCCTAGGAAATCAGGGTCGCAATCAATTAATCAAACAGAAATATAGAATACCTACTTCAGGTCGAGGCCTGATATTTATGCAGGAATTTAACAGTAATGAAGATATTTTAACAGAATTTCAACAGACTTACATTGCTCACGATATCACAAAAAATGCTGAAAATGCACAGTAATTTGATCAGTGACATCGTATGAAGTTTCAACTCCATTTCGATATATTTTGGGTGCTTAGTTCAGTACTTTTTCGATGCGGATGACGATAAACCAGTTTTTGTGATATTGTTACATTTGACATAAAGTTTATTGAAAACTTTGTTGAAATAGCTTCACTATTGTTAAATGAACAAAAATTCGTGTTCAGCTTGGAGTGAAACATATCCTATGTTTTTTATTGAACAAGTGGATTGCAATCCTGGTTTCCTACACAAAAACTATTTCTTGTAGTGTGTTCTCCCAAAACTTAAAGTTTGTCTCATCTTTGTTGAAACAATTTGTATAAATGTAAGATCAGCTTTATGTTATTTCATTGGTGCATTTTACATTTTGTAACACTAAGACAGTAAATGCTGTTTAAATGCTAATAAAAGTAGTATTATGATTTAATTTATTAAAAAGTGATTCGATTACCCAGTGATTCTAATAAAAGGTGAGTACCGGACTGGCTATCAATAACCTCCCCCTCCCAAAGCTGAATTCTGGTTGTGCCATTGACAATGAATAATGCTTTTTGAAATGATAAAGTAAAGTATCTATAACTCATCCTAAATTGTATTATTGCCAATAAATGTGTTAAATGAATTTTATAATAAGCTTTTAATGGTACTTTAAAACTTGCCTGTCCAACCTTTCAGTTAACAGGGGCACACCTTAGCTTGTGGCACAAAATGAAGAGAGCCAATATTCAGATGATTCGAAAAATTGCAAGAATATTATCTCGTTTTAGCAGTGATAATGATACACTACACATCTGCAGGATACACATATATCTCACAGTAGTAATCATTGGTGCCATACTATGGAGGTGGCTCATAGAAAAAATTGAACAAAAAACATATAGTAAATTTAATGTTACATTTTTTTTAGGTTTGGGGGGGGGGGGGGGGCGTAATCTCAGGGACTTTTGCAGATAAAAGAGCCAAAAACCCTAACACCTGTAATAAAAAAAGCATCCAAATATCAATTATTTTAAGGCAAAGTAACTTTACAGATGGATTTTTGTTTTAAAGAAATCTAGAAGAATGAAGCATTTGAAAGGACACCAAAAGAACATTCAAAGAGCACTCATTGGACAGTCCATCCAATGCAGTGCCGACTATCGTTGGCATAAAAGATTAATCACCAATTATCTTTTCTGAAGAAATGAAAATTTTTTATTATTAGGCAATGCAAATTATAAGTTTTAACACCTTTGGGACCATGGGTACATATATGCACCTTCAAAAAGTGCATGCAGGATTTGTTTTTGGTACCAGTAATAAAGAAAAATAATATTTGTTTTATTTAATTAGAGCATTTTCCTGATTATATAAGTAAAGGTATCTGTTTAAAAAAAAAGTGGTGCCAAACTAATAACATTTTTGTGTGTAGGATGCTGGTCCTGAAAATGATAAAAAATAAGTAGATTTGATCTACTTATAATACACTTATAGATAATATAACAGTACAAGGGAACTCACACAGTCATTATTCATAAAAATTGAATTTATTAATAAAATATGTTAAATATGAAAATAAATAAGTTACATTGTAGGAAATATTTATGATTTTTATATACACATATATAAAAAAGAATCTCTTAATTTATAATTGCAGGTGAAATTACAAATTTCTATATTATTTGATTTTTTTGCACTTATCTTTCAAAACAGACAGTTCACATAAAATTTTCATAAGGTATCTTTATTTTGGATAACGTTCAACAAGCATGCCATGTCCCTACAAAAAGAAGAAGAAAAGAGATTTTCATTAAAACAAGAATATTTAAAACTACATGCATATTATTAAAGGCTATATCTTTAATCCTCTAACTTCAGATTTTTTCCCCCTTTCTGTTAAAAAAAAAAAGAGTATTAAAAAAATTTTTTTTTTGTTATATCAATTGTTCAGGAAATGTAGAAAAGAAAAATTTATTATTTAAAAAAAAAAAGGTTTAAAAAAAAATCTGCATTACATGGGAAACATGTTTATTGCATTCAAGAAAATAGAGTTGAAACAAATCTTTTGGTATGACATTTTATATATCATAAAAGGTCTAATATATGTAATTAACATTATTTATGAAATTATCACATAAGATTTTTATCCCTTCTCTTTATTTATTTTACAGCATCTTCTAATGCAATACAATAATAAAGCACTTGATAATTGATAACTAATACACATTAAACACTATACAGATTTTTGATTTAAATCCATATAGAAATTGCAATTTTGAAAGCTAGAAATTAACTTTTATTTGGGAAAATCTTACCACATAGTAAAAAATCTATAGAAAAGAATAATAGGCGTGGATTACAAAACTGTACAAGATAGACAGATATGATTTCCATGTCATTCATGGTGAGAGGGTTAAAAACAATTTAAATGATAAGAGCGATAATAAAAATAACTAATAATTTAAGATAAGATCTAAAGTCATATATAGGATGTCTTTTTCTTTTTAAGTAAAAAAAAATATATATATTAAAGATTTTTTTAAAAAAAATTGATTATTATTTATGCAAACTAAAGTAGATAAAATAAATAAAATAGAATAATTTTTAAATTATATTGATACTTTGTTAAAAATGTAACTCTGAAGCAGGTACATTTTAATTTAAATAACTATTGTAGATTTCTTAAGCTAAAAACTATTTCTCATAGATTAGCAACTGAAATGGAAACTTTCAAAATAACTCTCAAACACTATCAATAATCCACACGGGATACAAGCGATACATACATAGTGATAAGACATCCACAACATGCAAAACTTCTAATATATAGTACTTTAAAATTATTTCATTATTTGTATTTATTTTGAAAAAATATTTAAAGCCTAATTATTACTTTAGGCAGAACAGGTAATAAATAAATATATGTTGTTTGAAGTAGAAGGATCAGAAACAAGGAAGGTGCACCTTAACTTGTGGCACAAAATGAAGAGAGCTAATATCCACATGATTCGAAAAATTGCAAGAATATTATCTCGTTTTAGCAGTGATAATAATACCTTACACATCTGCAGGATACACATATATCTCACAGTAGTAATCATTGGTGCCATACTATGGAGGTGGCTCATAGAAAAAATTGAACAAAAAACATATAGCAAATTTAATGTTACATTTTTCTGAGGTTTGGGGGAGGGAGGGGGGATCTCAGGGACTTTTGCAGGTAAAAGAGCCAAAAACCCTAACACCTGTAATAAAAAAAGCATCTAAATATCAATTATTTTAAGGCAAAGTAACTTTAAGAGATGGATTTTTGTTTTAAAGAAATCTAGAAAAATGAAACATTCAAAAAGGCACCAAAAGAACCTTCAAAGGGCACTGCATTGGACAGTCCTGCTTTAAACTATCATCGGCATAAAAGATTAATCACTAATTAATTATTTTTTCTGAAGAAATGAAAATTTTTGGTTATTAGGCAATGCAAATTATAACTTTTAACACCTTTGGGACCATGGGTACATATATTCACCTTCAAAAAGTGCATACAGGATTTGTTTGCAACACAAGTGTTTTTTTGCTCACTATATATCTTATTGTATACTATCTATACTTTGTACTACAGTAAAATCTGCTAAAACAAAATCACAAGAGAATGGAGAAAAGCCTTGTTTCAGACAGCTTCCTGTCTTAGCATGTATCTAGGAGCAAGGATGACAAAACTATAGCATGTGTGCACAAGGTGGCACATAAGGTAATTTCTATAGCACGTGAAAATTAAAAAAATATATATTTCTTTTGGTATAATACATAAAATTTTGTTTAACATTTACCAACTATCGCACATATTGCAATTATTTTTGCATGAAATAACACATTAGAAGCTTTTCTTTTTCTGTGATGCATTTTCTCTGTTACATCAACATGCAACTATTATTGCCCTTCTATAAAAATTTAAACAACTTTTCTCCTTCAAATGAATTTCTAAGACATCATTGTAATAGTGTGTATTGTAATCATTGTGTCCAGTTTTTTTTATGTAAGGGTACTTTCACTTTCAGAACCGGTCCCAAAATTGAAAATGCCCGCTTATAAAAAAACTGTAACCAAAATCAAAAAAGTAAAAACTAACAACGTTGGAGATCGACCTCAGCTATCCTATGCAAAAAAATCATTTAAAAATATTAAGATGCGAGTGAAAAATCTGCCAAGAACCTTCCCATAGACTTAACATTAGCTTGAGCGTTTCTTCGCGTGACTAGCGTAGGCTCTTAAATGTGTCAGATTTTGGTCGACTTGAAATAGAATTTTCAGGTTAAAATACCCTTTTATAGTATTTGTACTGTATTTTTCAAATTTTGCATTTAAGGCAGAATTATGTTACATACATACAGATTCCATTTTGACTTTTACTGCATATGGTGAATTAACAATGGTGAATTTATTTTAATGATGGTGAATGAAATGTTAATATTTATAAATATCATAATTTCAGAGACACAATATAAGCAAGTGAGCTTTCTATTTAACTTACTAATCCTCCAGCTGCACATGCAGCAACTAGAGCAAATTGACCTCCTTCCTTTATTAGTCTATTCGCAGCAGTTGTTACCAATCTAACACCAGTTGCACCAAATGGATGACCAACAGACAAAGATCCTCCCCAAAGATTGAATTTTTCAAGAGGAGGGACACCAACCTAAAAAAATAGTAAATTTAAAATTTAAATAACAAAACAAGAATCTAATTCACAAAATAATAAATTTATAATATTCACAAGCATTCTCACTTTAAATATTATTTATATATTAAATGTGCAAGCAAATTTAGGGTGTCCAGATGATCTCGAAAACAGCCGGAATGATTTTTACAAAACTTGCCGCTGATACTAAACCCAGCATTAGAAAACAATCTAGCTATGTCTTGAATTTAAGAAAATTTGTTTTGACAGGTTAAAACAAACTCAGCACTGAAAAAGCTGTTTGTTATAAAGCAAAAAAAGCTTCAACAATTTTCACGACACGTTTCTTCTATACTAATTCAAGCATGAGAAAACGATCTAGCTAGGTCATGAATCTTCATTTTGATAGGTTAAAAGAAATTCAGCACTGAAAATGCTGCTACATATCGAAAATGGCTCTAATAAATTAAAGAAAACGTGGCTCTTACACTATTTCGAACACAAGAAATTGATCTAGTGAGCCCCTTACTTGGGAAAATTCGTCTTAAATGGTTAAAATAAAGTCAGTACTGAAAATGGTGCTACAAATTGAAAACAGTTTCAATGGTTTTCATGCAATAAGCCTTATTCGAATATGAGAAAACGATCTAACTACGTCTCTTGAAAAAAATTGTTTTTATATAATTAAGCAATTTTTGTAATTAATCTTCAGTAACTGGAACTCTTGGCAATATTATTGGTCATTGAACAGCAACATGATTATGGATGATATCGAAACTGCCATAATCATTATTAGGAATTTTGCCTTCTATACTAAATTGAGCACAAGAAAATGGTCTAGCTAGGTCCCGAATCTGAGAAAATTCGTTTTGACAGGTTAGAACAAACCCAGCATTAAAAATGCAGATATAAATTTTTGAAATCGAAAACGGTTAGAATGATTTTCATGACATAACCCTTATAAATTAATTTGAGTACAGCAAAAACAATGGACTTGACTTAAAAAATATGTGCTCTGTTAGGTTTAAACAAATTTTTCAGTCGTTAATCTTCCATAATTGAAGTTCTCGCCAATACTATTTGTCATTGCACAGCACCACAATTATGGAAGATTTTTACTATATGCCAAGAGCTTAAATTTTGCAAATAAAGTGTTTGTAGATGACAAAGAAATGGGATGGAATAATATTCTACGTAATGATGAAACTTATCACTCAACATGATTTTGAAAACACTCCTTTCACAATGTCAATAATAAATTGTTCACTAAATGCAGAAGTTTGTTAAATGAAACAACCTTTTTTTATGCAATTAATTTTTTTTTATTGTTACTTTTTTGTAATTGGGGTCCTTGACTACTTGCATAATACAGCATGTATTGTTTGTTGCAAAATTACAAGCAATTTTGTAATCAAAAGAATTTTTCAGCCAAACATATTACATTGTTGCTGAAATCATTTATAATTGTCTCCAACCAATCTCCATATCTTCAATTCTCAATTGAAGCAACTTTTGAGGTTTTATTATGGTCATAGTCAAAATCTAAATCAGATGGATTTGCATGTTTTCATCACAATATTACTGTATAATCGCTAGTGCAGAAACACAGGGGTCACATTCACTTAGGAAGAATTGGAGCAGTCAAAAACTGCTTTTGGAGCAGGAAAGTGAGTTTTTGGAGCAACAAAAAACGACTTGTGGAGCAGGAAATCGAGTTTTTGGAGCAGGAAAATGAGTTTTTGGAGCAACAAAAGCTCTTTTTTTGAAAAAAAATTCAGTATCACCATTGTACCCAACACATATGTTAAAATCTCATACAGTACAAAATCTATACTCCGGACCTCAGCAATTCCAAATTTCAGATCATTTGCCATAAAAAACAAATAAATGAAAACTAATTTAACCCCAACCTTACTCCATGAAATATTTATATCAGGGATGCATTAGCAATACTAACTAGTATGGTGTGACCATCACAAAATATTCTTCTACATAAATCAAATCGTCTGCAACAAAAATTAAATGCCAATGTATTCAAGCTTGAGATATAGCTATCGAAGAAATCATGAAATCAAAACATAGCAGTGACACTTGTCGGGCAGTATGCACCCAGAATTAATAAGGATCTATTTAGGCCAAGGTCTAACAGAGTCTGAAATTTCATGAAATTCTGTGCATTAGTTCTTGAGATATAGTTATTGCACAAATCGTGAAAAATGCAGCATAGCAATCGAGGTTTTACTTCGAGGTCGTCTGACGAAAATTGCAGCTTATTTCGTGGAAATCAGTTTTATTTCGGGATCATTTGACGAAAATCGTGGTATTATTTCTCAGTCACTTGCCGAAAATAATGGTTTTACTTTGAGGTCGCTTGCCGAAAATAGAGGTTTTATTTTGCGATCATTGACGAAAATTGCAGTTTTATTTCGCAGTCGTCTGACGAAAATCACGGTTTTATTTTGTGATCGTTTGACGAAAATAGCGGTCTTATTTCGCAGCCAATCTCCGAAAATCGCAGTCATATATTGTGGCCAATTTCCGAAAATCAAGGTTTTATTTCGTGATCGCCTGACGAAAATTGCAGTTTCAATTTGCAATCGTTTGATGAAAATCGTAATATTATTTCTCGGTCACTTGCCAAAAATCAGGATTTTATTTCAAGTTCGCTTGCCGAAAATAGAGGTTTTATTTTGTGAGAGTCCGATGAAAATCGCCGTTTTTTTCTGCGATCACCTGACAAAAAATCTTGATTTCAGATTGTGGATTGGATTTTAAAAAATTAAAAAAGGGGAAATCTGCCGTTCGGCAGAAAATTGGCATGCCTGGGAAGAAAACACAAAGAAATCCGACACAATGAAATCCGATTTCACTGTAGAAAAGAAAAAACAAAATGCTCGTTTTGGAGCAAAAATAGTAAAAAAAATGCATTTGTAGCAGATTGTAGCAGATATTTTCATTTGGAGCAGTTTGGTGCAATTGGAGCAGGTCTGTGACCCCTGGAAACAAGAACATGAGTCATATTTATTATAATTTAGAAATGAAAATTTCTGGCTAGAACTATGTTATATTAATCTCAAACTGATATTTCAAATTCCTCTAAATCAAACACTTCATCGTCACACACAGTCAATTGATAAACAACAGAGGAAAAAAAGCTGACAATTCTTGTAACTAAAAAATAAGATTCACCAAAATTATCATTAAGTAAAGTTAAACTATCATTAAAACAAGGATCATTCAAAATGAAAATAAATATAGGTGCACCTGACCCATTAAAATTTATTGTTGAATTGATGAAATCATTAAATCGGGTATTGTTCAATAACTTACTTTATTTTGGCGCTTCATGCAATTTTGAGCAAACCAGTCTGAATCCATAGCTTTAAAATTTGCCAAGATTTGCCCCTATATAATCAGAATAACATAGAATTAAAAATTATGCAATACGTGTAAACTTTAAATAAGTGAAGTAAGATAAAAAATAACTCACAGCAAAGGCCTCATGAAATTCAAAAACATCAATATCCTTCAAAGTCAATCCAGTTTTGTCCATTAATTTAGCAGTAGAATAAGTGGGGCTAAACAAAATTGAAAAACTTAGTTCAACATGATTGTAATATAATTGCTTATAATTATAATCAGAGAGGTATCCCTAACCATTTTGTTATTCTAATGGGAAGAAATAAAAATTTTGAAAATTTGGAATTTCTTCTAAACTGCTCCAAAGGTATTGCAGGTATAATTTATTAAATTTTATGCATAGTTTGTTTGTAACAAAGGTGTTTTTATACTTAAACTCACAATGAACAATCATTTAGTTGCAGGCAAATGCAAATAAATCTACAGTTGGCAGCACTGGGCAGAAATCGCTGAAATATAGATCTCTAAACTGGTGATTTTATAGAGTCAAACTCAGAGTACCCTAAGCATTTTATTTAATTTTCTTTACTTTCTTTCTTTTTTTTCCCTTAATAGAAAAAATGCAATGATTATAATAACACAAATAAAAACAATTATTACAGGAAACCCAGAATTTCTTTTTTGATAAACTTTTCTCAACTAAATCAAAATGTAATTTTTCACTTCTTTGAGAAAAAAGAAGAAAACATTAAAATGAGGAATATAGATTGTTTCCACCACCCTATCTTGATTCTTCTCTAAAAATCAAACCAAGAACAATAATTTAGTAACATTAGCTACAAACATACTTTAGCATATGAAAATAAAGATAACATCATAGCAAATGCTGTGGAAGCAGTGGCTGTAATTAGCATCATGCTTCGATAGCATTTTGCTAAGATAAATGAATCTAATATGTAAGATATTAGATTATTCTAAACCACTCAATCACACTTGTTTAATAATAATTAAAATGGTCAGAATGTAAAATACTTTCAATAAATTCAGGATTTACTTAAAATAAATAAATATAAATATTATATTATAACTGTCAACCTTCTGTTTTTTTTTTTTTTTTTTTTTTTTTTTTTTTCCCCCCAAGTCAAAAAAAAAAAAAAAAAAAAAAAAAAAATATATTCAACCAGAAATTTTATGTAATGAATAAAAAACAGAACTATTTATTGATTTAAAAAAAAAACCCAGAAAGATTGGAAGCTATGAAATACACAAAAAATAAAATTAAGTTGAAGAGAAAATATGTTTAACATATTAAGATTGTTATATTTTAACTTATTTTAATAATTAAATTATTAAATAAAATTTACTTAACATATATGAAATTAAAATTTAAAGAGTGTTTTAAAATAAATCTAAATAACTTCAAAAAGTGGCATGTCTGTGTATTTAAAAATAATCTTAAATTAAAAGTAAGAAACAGAAAACAATTTGACTGTCTCAGAATTATGTTTAAAACTGGGAAAATATATGTAATATTAACCCTGTGACATCTATGTACTATAGACCATTATTGAGGTGCATCACTTTATTACTAACTAGGGTGTAAAGAAGTCACGATTTATTAAAAATTTAAATCAGATTTTTATGATTTTTTTTGTATTAAAGTATTAAATTGTAGATTTTCTATATATATTGAAACCTCTAATTTAATTATATGGTATTAAGGAGCATAATCAATATTTGTATGATTTACTTAATAAAATTACAATTAGTAATTATAGAAATAACTAGGGGGCTTTGCCTCCTACAAGCTATGCTTACCGTCTTACCAAATACCGTCTAGAGTCTGCAGGTAACATGCTAATTTTTTTGTCTTAAAAAAAAAGATTGTCTGATTATGGAAGATTAAATGACAAATATGACCAGTGGCAACCTCCTATAATCAGGTTGCCATTTATTTCCCTTTCACTGGGGGATTTTTCAATGCCCAAGGCTGCATCCACTGTTGTAACTGGGTAAAACTAAAGGTGCATTTCATTATTTTTAAAAAGGGGCAGAGCACTGCACTGTTAAATAATGGTCTAGAGGGAGCACTATTTTTATCACATGACTTCTATCAGTAGATAAAAATTAATTCAAATGTTACAGCCCTACAATGAAAGTTAGAAATCTTGCACATAGTTCAAAAGTACATGTACAGTGGCTAGTGTGTGTAGCTTGCAGGAGATTGAGCACACTAGCATGAATAAAACAGCTTAGATACCAAGGGGTTAATAGACAATTTTTTAAATAGAAGCAAATGACGAGAATACTTTGAAACTATATCCCGTTTACTATAAGGTTTAACCATTTAACAGTCTCATTTTTACAAATTAACAGGCTATTTCGATCACTAAAATGTCTTTAACTAGTTAACTTTGTGATTCTTTCTGAGCTTAGAACTGTATTTTGTATAACAATATTTTGTATAGTTTACAAGATGATAGCTTAGGTAAAACTTGCACTTGCATAAGAAAAGACACAGGTGAAGTTGATTTTGAAAAAAAATTATTCAATCATATTCCTGACCATGGAAACTGATAAATGAAATGGTAAATCAATATTATTTTAGCTGATTTGGCTATAGCTAACAGCAAAATTATAATAAGATAATACAAGCAGCTCTAATATTACAATAAATACAGAAAAAATAACACTGTACACTTGCTTTAACCATGTCACTACATTAAATATGATCTCAACTTACCCTAATAATAACTGGTCTTTAGGATCTTGAGCAGTATACACGTATGATCTAAGAAAAAATTCCTTATAAAATTTACAATGTACAAAAAATTACAGAATATTTTGAAATATACCACATAATTTATTTCCTCTTAAAGAAAAAAAAGTTTAAAATATTTAAATAAGAAATAAATTTATAACTCTAAAATCTAAAAGTTAGATTTAAGATCATTTCACAACTGTTTTATTTTCCAAAGCTTACATAAGAATTTGAAGACAGTTTAAAACAAATTAAACAAACAAATTATTGATTTTATTAGCAAATACTATTTAAAATGAATAAACAAAAAAATGTACTTTTTTTAAATGCAGGAATACTGTAACAAAGATTTTTGTTAAAGTTAAAGAAAGGAGTATTTCTACATCATTAATACTGTATATAATGCCAGTTAGAAAAGTATCTAAACACTTCTCCCATAATTTTCTATTACATAAGTACAAATTAAATTATAGACCCAAAACTATTTTTAAAGAGTATAGAAGATGAAGGAATACAGTGTTATCAAACAATTAAACGAAATTTTAACTAACTGCTGTCTGATAAGTAGTTTTCTGGGAATGAATGCCCCCATGCTTGAAACACAATTACAAAGGGGGGGGGGGGGGGGAGAGATCAAGTTTTGATAAGAAGTTTTATTCACTGTAACCAATACTGCATGACTTATTTGAATAAAACAATTTAATAACAAACTAGTCGTTGGGGGCCACCGTAATACTTACCCATCATGGATATGCATAATGTAAAATATTAAAATAAAAATGTGTAAACTACTTATAAAATGCATTGCAATTCAAATAAAATCGTGGCTTGATGACGTCACAAACTTTAAAGGCTCGATTACTGAATTGCTTGAAAGAAACATCCTTATAACTCCAAAAATAATAATCCTATTAACTAGCGGTTTATTGCATCTCATTAAGCGTCAAATTTCCAATTAAAATATATCTTTGAAGTGAAATTTGAATGAAATACAGGGTTATGAAAAATCGAAGAGTGTGGAAAATAGGACTCCAAATATCTCGGCAACTAATTATCCGATCGACTTCATGCTTTATGCAAAATTTATGTTTTTTTATTGTCTTTTATATTTATTTCTTAAAATAAACAATTTCGAAAATTTTTATATACCTTTCATCAGAACGAATATTTCGAGAGTCCGAAAAAAATTGTTCCGGTTAATCGAGGTTATTGAAATGAAATAGGCTTCTTACCATTATTACATACTAAGTACATACCAAATTGCAAGTCTCTATCTGAATTTTTTCGGGAGATAGAGCGTTTACAGACACACACACAGACGGACGGCAAAATTTTTTTTCTAAAAATATGTTTTTCGGAATCTCCAGTGTCTGAAACGTGTAAATCTGTCAAAAAAAAATTTTCGATTTTCAAAACGATTACAAGACTTACCCTATACTACGTATGATGGGTAAGTAAAACTTATCACACCTGCATATATATTTTAAAATTAGCATTATTTTTATGCAAGATGCCAATTAATTGACCTAATTGTTTAATCATAGTAAGCCAACTAGTACTATAAAACAGACTTAATCAAATTTGAATAAAAAAACCCTAATAAAGAAAAAATTTCTTATCTGAATAAACATTCTAAAATCAGCAATATACAGGGTGAGTCAAAATGATTGCCCTGATTACAAGTCAAATTAATTTTATTGTAAACAATGACAGAAAAAAACAACACAATATAGAAAGAAGTTCAAAGATTTATTTGCATATTTTATAGCCGTTCTTAGTGAATCTGCTTGATCTTACAGACACAATCCAAATGGTATAGAGTTCAAGCTAGACATTGTAAAAAATACTTAAAATCACTTATGTCTAGCATCTGTATCATGCTATAATATATCCAAATTATATGCTGCATATAAATAGTTGCTTCAGAGATTTAAAAAACCCACACAACTTTCCTTTCAAAATTAGAATTAAAACATTAATTTTTATTTGAAGTTTCTACCTATATGCAAGCAGTTGCATAGAACAACAATAAAGAACACAAACAAATCTTTGAACTTCTTTTTGCATTGTGTTGAAAGTGTTGCTTCCTGTCATTATTTACAACAAAGTTATTGTCTTTATATAATTGTAAGAGAGAATAAAATCACTAATTATATAATGAGGATAATAATTAACATACCTCAAATATGCTTTAGGTTTCAACCCTAAAGAGAGAGCTTTATCCTCCGTCATCAACAAACAAGCAGATGCACCATCAGTCTATAATAAAATAACAAAAAAATAGATGTAAATAAAAAAAATTACAAAAAAAAAAAAAAAAGTAAAAATCATTACAAGCATTGCAAAAACTCCTAACTGAATTTTTAAAAAAAGTTAAAAGGCAACTTTATATAATTTATTGTAAAAAACTATTCTAAGGTGATAGTTACCAGAAAAGATGCATTTGCAGCAGTTACTGTACCATGGGGTTTGATAAAAGCAGGTTTCAATTTAGCCATTTGTTCTGAAGAGGAGACACGGATTCCATTGTCCCTTTTGATGGGCTGATCTTTACCTGATATAAACAAGAAAGAAAAATCATGCCCCAAGCATAGATTATGAAACACTTTCCTAAACATTCAGAATCAGGTTGCGTAGCAACATTTTAAGTCGAAAAATAAGCACCTATAAGCACCTTATAAGCACATTGTGAGATAAAAAATAAGCACCAATTTATGGATGCCTACGCATATTACCTACTCAATCTTGAAGGAAAGACATAGCACAATCAATTTTTTATTGGATTATTCAGACCTGCCATTATTTTAATATGATAAATAGTAGCAAATCAATGTCTTAAAGACTAATTCTCAAAGAGCTCAAAATGGGAGACTCTTCGTATAGTGTATTAATATGTGCACACGCCATTTCCCTTCACACATAAAATGATAATTCTACAAAACTATAAAAACTGATTTTCAAATAATTTTTGTTTGCCTTGTACACTTTTTGAAAAGCTAGACGAGTTTGGGAACAAGGAAAAAAAAAAAAAATCCATATTTTAATACAAATATAGAAAGGTAGTCTACAATTATATCTGTAATATTTAGAGTTTGAAATAGGGATTGAATTCTATTGTGTGTGCTGAGGAGGACGACTTTTAACAAAAATTGTGATTATTTATTTATTTTTTAATTTTTTTTTCAGAGATCGCTTGATGAAATTCCTGATTTTTTTTCACAGTCAATTGATGAAATTCACGATTTTTTCTATGATCGTTTGATGAAATTAGAGATTTATTTTGCTCAATCATTTGACAAATTCTTTAAAAACTGAATTCTGCATATTTCAATGTTGCAAAATTAATAAAAGTACAAATAATACCTGGAACAGTTATTGGCACTACATCTGAGAGCAAGCCTTCATTTGTAGCTTTCTGTGCTAATGTGTGACTTCTCAAGGCATAAGCATCTTGTTCTTGTCTAGTCACTTGGAAAGCAGCAGCCAACCTATCTCCAGAGTGCCCCATAGTTTCACCTGTAGAAAATTCTGCAACACCCGGAAGCTAAAAAGAAAATTATTAAGCTTTAATCAATCAATAAAATTGAATTTTTATATAAGTTATACATTCATAATAACAATATTTTTGAAAAAAAAAAATGAATATTATCTTCAATACCTCAAATTTTGGAAAACACAACAGTACAGAAAAAAGCAATAGATACAAATTCATACAATTTTGTGTAAAAATATATAAATACATGCAAACATGCACAGTGTTACAGTAAGTTCACACTATAATCAGATATCTATATTAATGTAAAAAGCTTTCATGTCACTCTTGATATTTAAGTAACAAAAGACATATTTTGTCAAATATTTTACACTTTTCAGCTATTCAAACAGTAGCCTTTGGGACTGCTAGCATAAGTTGTTTATATTATCCAGTTAGATTAAGGACAAACTCATACGGACAAGTGTGCATACACTTAATATGATTTCAGACCTGAATATTGTTTTAATGATACAAGAAATGCTACTGTAATCAATATGGAATGTAGATCTTTTTTTAAAAAAATCTATATTTTTTCATGATTATTTAAAAATACTATTGTTAATATATACATGAACACATTTACACAATCTTCCTGTTTTTCAAGTATCAACAATTTTAGAAAATGTAATAACTGATAAAAATTGCAAGGTTTTTCTTTCTATATAAATCAATGAACACTTCAACACATTGCATCTATTATATAAAATCACAAAGATGTCCTCTGTTCTGTCAGTAATACTAAGTTAAATTAGCATTAGATGTTACCACTATGCATGCACTATCACTTTTACTTAGATACCCCATATATCTTCACTTTTCAAAATAGGATAATTTTAATCTTTACTTTGTTGAGGAGAACAAAACATACATTTTCATATAAAGTTTGTTTGAAAATTATAAGAACTTAATTTACAGATTTTTTGATGATTTTTAAAAATATTTTTCAAGCATGTTTTTTTTTTTTTTTTTTTTTTTTAAATCTATCAATGCTTGATGAAACAATGAACATTTTTATACTGCAACAATGTAAAGAAATATTTGTAGAAACATAAATAAATATTAGGCACCAATAAAATATTAAAAACTATGGAGTTACTAATGGAGATTTATCACCCAAGCTTGGCAAGGAGACTCTCATATAATACAATGTGTAGATGGATCAAGAAAAATGCACCAAAATTAATTTGCATTAGATGATTATTTTCTCCAGTCTATTTAAAAAATTTTTTTTTTTAAAGTAATGTTTATTTATGTTACTGTGTGTTATTTCATTAAATGGTGTTTATAATAACATAATTGGGTACTTTTGTGTTATAGTAGCCCCCACAATTATGATTATGCCAAGGTTGTAGCTATGATTTCACCAAGATCATCACAAAGCTTATACATGCATCGTTTATAGATATATACTCCAAACACTCATATATGTGCCATATACGTCCAGGGGTCTGAAGTAGTGCACTACAAGTAGCAAAACTACAGTAGTCGCTATTTTTACTAGTAGTTTGTAGTATAGTGTGCTATATTTAAAAAAATGTAGTGTAGAAAATAGCAAGCACAATACAAAAATCAGTAGTTTTTAGCGAGCTTTCACACTACTTTAAGAGAGGAGGAAAATATGCCATTCTTCTAATCACTTGATCATAACTCGCTTCTTTTTTACAAAATGTGTTCTCTGCAGCAGTTTGTGAACGTCAGCGACAAATCTCATAGATTTTTCCATTGACCCTTGTTGATAAAACAAAACAAATGCTTACACACCAAAAGAATAAATTTTCTTGCAGTCAACACTTTGTCTAATAACGCATTCTTAAATCTTCATGTTTTAATGCTGGGTATCTTCTTTTGGAATTACTGCCTGGTCGGCATATATAACCAATATTTTAAAGTTATCAAAAAACAAGTGAGTGGTAATTACAGTGTAACTTGTAAATTTTGCCCATTTAATAAGAAGTTGTCAGTTTCAAAATCATCTGTTTTGAACAGGAAACTGCACATAGAGGTGAATTAGCATTTTCTTTATTAATAATAATTACTGGATTGCCCCAAATATCTAAAGGCTATAATCATTAAAAGGAATATTTCCAAATTAAGATTTCTAGTTAAGGAAATATTCTCATTCAATTGTTTATTATCGCAAAAATTTATCTTATTAACACATCTTTTGATAGTTGTGAAGTACTTCTTCCATGCATGCATAAAAATTAATTGAATGCATATTCCCTTCTTCCAGATTCCAGTAGATAAACAAGTGGGTAAGTGTGATCGAAGATTGCTCAAAGGGTTTCGTTTAATATTCCTTTCAAAACACTTTATCCTTTCTTTAATAAATTCAAACAAATTTCATTTAACAAAAAAAAAAAAAAAAGTCATGTTTTTTATAAAGTAAAAATTTACCGGTCTATTTTTTCGAATATCTAAATCAGCCTGATAGCGGGCGAAGCCCGCTATTACATTCTGTCATAATAATATCTGTCATGCAGACTAAATGTGATATTTAAAAAAATAATTTCAAAATTAAACATGTTGCACACCTTTAAAATGTTAAAATATGCGAATATTTCAATAATCGGATTTTTATCATGATTCAATATGTTTATCAAACTCATATATTTACTATTCTCTATTACTCATATTGATACACGCTTTGTATTATTCTGAAACATTTGAAAAATCCGTTAAACTTCCGATATGACGTCAGATTTTCTTTTTAATTCTCTAATGACGTGATATTAATCTGTTTTATGCACATACACATACTCATACTCCTTGTATTATTGAGAAATCTTTCCGTTTTATGTTTTATTACCACTATGACATCAATCAATTTTTATTTCATATTAATCATTTTTTTAATTGGTGAAACTTTTTATTTCACTTTTCACGTGGAAATCGTCTGATAGAAAAATAATTATTGTAAAAAGATTTTCATCGTTGGTTTTTAATTTTTGGCATCGGCTATAACGAAAAATGTTTAAATTTAATAGGAAAAGGATGTTAGAATTTTGGTTTTTTATCTCTATTTTTTAAAATAATACGAATTTTTCAAATTTTAATATTTTCAGCTCTTCACAGCTGATATTCTGATTTATACACAAAGTTTCAACTCTGTAAGTTACATAGTTTTCGAGAATGGCTCTGTGACAGACAGACAATGGAGCGGGAGCAATAGGGTTTCGTGAGATGAACAAAACCCTAAAAAGAGTGCTTGGGAGTATAACTTGGCCATATACATCATATATTATTATAATATCATATATGTTTTAAAATTTGTCGATAAATCTTGGTCACTTGGCGATTCATCATTGGGGGCCGCTATAACACGAAAGTACCCACAATTGTAATGAAATTTTATCATTCAAAGTTTGAAAACTAGGATAAATGTGCCAGTAATGGAAAAAAAGCTTTTAGTTTATAAAAAATAACCCATAGAAATTCAGCTTTTAATTTTTCTATAAACTCTTACATGTTTTATAATTTGGGTTATTATTGATAATCTTTATCAAATCCATCAGGAAGCCAATAATAATGTTTCACAATTCCACAGTCTTTCAATGAAAATTTTATTGAGCAAGTTAAGAGCTGGTTTTACTTAATTTATATCATCTTTATTTTCTTGTAAAAATTGCATGTTTTTGTTTTGATAGAAGACTTTGAATTTTATATACTAATGGCCATTAATAAAATTTCATTTTTTTTAAAGGATTTAGGATCAGTGTCCATCACTGGAATGCTTAATTAGTCAATTTCCAATAATGAACATTACTAAATGTGTAATTGCAGTAATGGTCAAAGAGCATAAAATCTTTTGATTTAGCCAAATGCTAAATAATCAAATTTAATTTTTAAACTGCACTTACCAGAATGTAATAAGAACAACATTTTTATAAATAGCTACTTTTAATTAATTTCATGTGTTAACAAAATTTAAACAAATAGTGTATAACAAAATTATTGTCTGGCAACCAATCAAATCAATTAGGCAGCAGAGAACAAGGGCATAGGAAAAGGAAGGGCCAACAAGCCCCCCCCCCCCAATTAAAATAAAGATAATTTTTTAAGTCACACAAGTTGTTAAAAATCTATTACTTTCTGTCTTCAATGTTTGACTATTAAACTCTGACAAAACAACTCTCTGCATAAAAAATACTATAAATATTAATTACATTTATAACTAGTAAATCTGCAAATCAGGCCTCAAACAATAGTTTTGCAGTTCTATTTTGAAATCCTTTTATGTAATATTTAAAACATTCAATCTACAGTTTATGTATTTGATGGTAGTGGATGAAAAAAAAAAAAAAAATTAGAAGAAGCTTCTTGCAAGCCCTTTTCACTTAGATTTTTACTTTAAAATATAAAATCATTCAATACTTATTTTAGGTATATTTAAGGATATTATCACAGGCCCAGGCAATGCCGGGTGGTTCAGCTAGTACAATCATAAAAACAAATTATCTATTACTCTGTGTAAAGTAAACATTATGGAATTTTAGATGTTTTGGTTTATTTCTGTTATTACAATTAAATCTTGATTCACAATGGGAAACATGATCGTGAGATAATACATGAAAATAATATTAAAACAATTTGGAATATAATAATTATAACTATTAAATAAAAAATTAGTTTATAAAAAAATTCTTAAGGGTGTCCATTACCAGTATGTTTTACCCTACTTCTTTTCGTTTCTTAAACAATTCAAAACTCACTAAATATTGATTTCAAAAATAAAACTTTCATGTAAAAAAACAAGATATTTGACATTATTACATTTAGAATTAGAAACGATTAATCATGCATGGAAAAGGGGAAAAGAAAAATCCCTTAACTTATAACAAACTAAGTAAAGGATTAATTAATGTCAGCAATACAATATTAAAAAAAAAAAAATTCTAGTTTCTAACTATCTCACATTATGTTATGCAGAAAAACTAAAATTATTTTAAATCAACATACCTCCGGCATGAGGAATGCAGGTCGAAATTTCGATAGCAATTTAAGTTTCTGTATGGGAGTTTTAGCTTTATTTGCAGATAACATCAATTTACGCATAGAGCGATTGAATCTAATTGGCACATCAGACAAAAATTCTACTCCACCAGCGATTGCAGCATCAATTTGGCCTGTAGCCAACTGACCATAAGCTAAAAATAAATACAACTTATAAATCTCAGAAACAAAGATAGCAATGAAAAACAAACATCCCCCCCCCTCTAAATTATTTACATTTAAAAAAGTTAAATTAAAATTATTAAGCTCAAGGAATTAATTTATCTTAATCATTCAGCATAAAAATACACTTTAAAATTAAATAAAGCTTTTTATCAGATAAAGAAGGAAATTATTTTTGCATTAGCTTGCAGATGTGTATTTCAGGTACTCAACAAAGACAAAATAAACATTTAAGCAACAATTAAAAATTATAAAGGTTGAGCAATGAAGTTAAGGTATAATTTTTTCATATTTACATACACACTTTAGTAATAATTTTAAAAAAATTGCCACAACCTGAAAAATTGTTTGAAAAAAAAAAAAAAAAACACTGTTAATAATACGACATTTTTAGGTGGAAGATCTTTATAAAGTTTTGCTAGAATAAAAACAAAAATGTGATATAATAACTATCAGAAAAAGAACTTTTATTTTCAATTTAAAGAAATCCTTTTTTAAAGTTTATTTGAGCTTAATTTATTACTAAACATGAATCCAAAAAGTAAATTTTACAAGAGCATTAATAATAAAAATGCATAGAAAAGAAATATTCATTCAATGAATTAAGAAAAAAAATGAATGCTAGAAAACCATGTTAAGTTTCATGTCAATTTTTAACAGTAAAATACTACTTAAATACTGATGAATACTTTAAAATTACCTCTATGCATAATACTTCATAGTAACAGGATTGCTACTCATACAAGAGAATGAAATTCTCTGACTATTTCAGGTGTATTTAAAGAAAACTCTAGCAAGCAAGGTAGTACACAGTGAACACACTGATGTTAAAACAAATATTGTATAACTTGAAAATGCTAAAATTTTCTGGGAATTTTTATAAAATTACCTGACTTTTCTAGATTTTTGATAAAATATTGAAAAATTTTGATAAAATATTTCCTCACATTTATCCACTTTTCTAATTCCCTGAATTTTTCAGGTCCTCCAGTTAGTGTAGCAACCTTGTACTTAATACATTATCTCCTTACTTACATACACATATCCTTTACTACTTACTTATGGAGTAAAGATACATAAAAATTTAATACATCAACATTCAATACATACAATGTAGTAACTCCCTTTTCAACACAGTTAAAAAGTCTTTATGACTTTGATTTGCCTGGCTGACTGTCTGTTATAGCTTGCGTATATATACTTTGATATCATGAGCTCGATATATGGTAATGAGGTTCATCATAGAACATTAACACAGGTTTGAAATCCTAAGGATATCCTTAGGGATAATAAGGATATTCTTAGGATGTTATGATAATTAGGCCTGGTCCTTAAATCGATTTAAGACTAATATCGGAAATCCGATTTATCTATTGGCTTAAATCGTGATTTAAGCTAAATCGATTTAAAATTAACATCGGAAATCTGATTTAACTAAATCAATTTAAAACTAACCTCGGCAATTCGATTTAACTAAATCGATTTAAAACAAAAAAATAGATTTAAAGCTTACATCGGGAATCGTATTATCTATTGGCTTTAAATCGATTTAAAACAAAATACTGATTTAGTGCTAACATCGGAAAAACGATTTAGCTACATTGATGTATCTACTAGGCCTGGGCCTTAAATTGAATTAAGTCATAAATCTATTTAAAACTAACATAGGAAATCCAATTTATCTATTGGCTTAAATCAATTTAAGCTAACATCGGAAATCCGATTTAACTAAGTTAAATCGTGATTTAGCTAAATCGCGATTTAACTACATCGATTTAAAGCTAACATCGGAAATCTGATTTAACTAAATCAATTTCAAACTAACCTCGGTATTCCGATTTAACTAAATCGATTTAAGACAGACTTTAAAGCAGAGTCATGCATCGAGTTGGGCATCTGTTTTCAACACTGGCCACATGGATTTTTTATTTTTTTTTAGCGCAATTTTGATTTTGATCTTTTTTTTTCAATTGAGAATATTTTCCTGAAATTGTTTTAGTACTTATGGTTATGGTTGAAAAAAATAAAATTTTTCATTTTAAATCCAAATTCATCGAATTTCAATTTATATTTTTATAAATTCTTTTAAATGAAAAATTAATTTTTATATGTTTAGGTACTATTTGAACATTTTAGTTTTAATTAATTATTATCTTGTAATTAATTAAAAATACCTTAAAAAAGAGTATTGTATTGAATCTGGTAACCCTATTTTTACAGCAGATTGAAAGTGGGGATGGGGGGTCATTTATGATATTTTCTGCTTTTTTGTTGTTTGCTGATTTTGCTCATTACAAATATATATATTTTATTACTAATCTTACAGGTTGCCAACGGTAGCAAAAAAAATCAGCAATTTCAGAAATTGGGTGCTTCGAGGCTCGCACACTTTCAATCCTCCTCCATCCACTATATAGATGTCAACATTTTTGTTAAACAAATTTTATTATAATAGGAAACTTTAAAGGAATTAAAACTGCACCATATTTCTAATATATTTTTCTTTCTCTTTTAATAACTTATTTTCTCATCATGTTAAATGAATGGTTAAATGCATCGTTAAATTAATTTAATCTGGTTCTGCTTTACCTCAATAAATTTTTAATACTGTGTCAGTTAAAAAAGGTTTGTTTCCTTTTCTTTTGTATGATTTCTTAAAGAATGAATTCATTAAATTTATTAAAATAGTTCACTAATTTTTTTAATTAAAAAAGCCAAAGGTCCAAAGGTTTGGGTTTTCTAATTTTTTTTCCATGTATAAAAAATACACCTATTTTCAAAGTTATTTGAAAAATTAAACACTCTATATAAAGGTGTTACACTTAAATATTTAATGATTTAATAATGAACCCTTTTTCCCATCAGCAAATATTACATTTATATTATCTAATGGAAAAAAAAATATTTAAAAATTGAAACTTTGAAATAAATAAAAGTGCACTAATGTATGATAGTTTGTTTACACATAGTATTTATTGTACAACAAATGAATTTGCAAAGATTATTTCAATGAATTTTTCATTTGAGGTGAAATAATTCTTTTACTTCAAATTAAAATTATATATTCTTCGTTAAAAAATTGATTTATTGATAAAGACATTGTTATGAAAAATGTTCATAAACATATCTATATAAGAACTTGTGTCTATGGGAAGGAGGGGTTCCAATTTCTTTTTTGTCTAGATGTAAATATCTTTTTTCAAAATAACAACTAAGTGTACTATATATTACAGAAAGTGTATGTGTGTGTGGGGGGGGGGGGGGGGGTTACATAAAGACCTTATTTAGTCAAAAAATGACAATTAGTCAAAAAATGACTTCCATATCTTAAAGGTAAAATCGGTCTTAAATCGCGATTTAGCACTAAATCGCGATTTAAGATGGATGATAAATCGATTTAAGAAATCTCTACATCGCCCAGTCCTAATGATAATCCTTAGAATTGTCATAGGATTTGAAAATGGAGCGTGTAGCATTTACAGTTTGTTTACAGGGAACACAAAATAATTCCATTACGTTATACTCTATGGAAGAAAATCATCTGCATGGTATTTTAATAAAGTTATGCTATTTTAAACATAATGAAATTGATATGTATTACTACAGTGCAATACAAATTTTTCTGTAGCATATGGAGTGCATAATATTTTCATTCATTTACAGGAACACACAAAATATTCCATTATATTATGGCTTATGGGAAAAAATCATTTGAAGTGTATTTTAAAAAAGTTATTTCAAACATAATGAAACTGATGTGCATTGGTAAGGTGTGCTAAAAGATGCTTACTGTAG
Organism: Maratus michaelseni; assembly: GCA_963931845.1. NCBI lineage: Eukaryota > Metazoa > Arthropoda > Arachnida > Araneae > Salticidae > Maratus > Maratus michaelseni. The sequence continues at coordinate 107,651,127 of OZ007598.1, read as the reverse complement.
AATATGAAATGCATAATATTTATTTGTTCATTTACGAGGACACAAAAAATAATTCAGTTACAGTACTGTTTATGAGCGATAACAGCTGGAAGTGTGTTTTCAGATGCAGTATGCATTTTTAAGCTTAACCAAATTTTAGTACATAGCGTATATAAATTCTATAGCTCATATACTGGGATGTGAAAAAAAAAATCATAAGCATGCCTATGGGCATGAATTGTTTAAACATGCTTTTTCTATTTGTGTTATGAATTTTCCAGCTTAATTATTCTTAGTATACTAAGATATATTTGTAGAATATAAATAAATTCATATACAGGATTATGCAACATAATGGATATATTACCATTTATGGATAGTAATTGCTGGAAGAGCAATTTTAGATTAAAATGTGGTGTGTATAAAAATCTATAGATTATACAGAGCTGCACAAAAAATTTAAAGTTACCTTCTAGGGCAGTAAATGCTGAAAATAAATTTTGAAATGTGTTATGTGTTTTATAGCTGATCTAAATTTTTGATATTTTCAGTCAAAACAAGTATAAATGAATTTTTACAACTGTTATTGACTGTGTCATTCTGCAGATAAAGCTTTTTTTTTCTCTCTCTGGCAGTCATTTTTTTCAGAAAAACAAAACAAAAAAGAAACAACTATATATAATATATTCTTCAAAAGTTATAGTTTGAGGCTGAATTTTTAAATGCAGAGCCAATAATTATGATGGCTAATATTTACTTAAAACAGCTATTGAAAGATAAACTGTCTGATTTAGATAATAAGTTATTTACAGCTTCATCAGAAATAATCTTTTCTAGTTTTAGTTTAATTCAGTTTAAACTGCACAACAAATTAGGGAATGAAAAAGCAGACAAGCTTACATTTATATTCTAATATTCAATAAAAAAAAATTAATTTGTATTTAAAATTTTGTCGTATAAAACATAAAATTTTCTTAAAACTTGATACTAAATCCTACAGTTTGTTTTTGGGAGTGTAAAATGAAAATTATGTCTGTTTTCAATTTCGTTACGCAAATGAAACGAAAAAAAGTCCTTCCAGCCTGTACCAGGAGGAAAAGGTAGCTTTCCTATATCTTCGTTTTAAAATTTTAGCTGATGTTACTCGAAAACAACAAGCTAAAATGTAAAGAAACTGGTTACAGAAGACTCGTTAATACTGAATTTGAATAAGAAATTCGCCAAATTATTGAGCTATAACCAAGTTGGCTTCATTTATGAAGACTTATTTTGGTCGCCAAATTTGTCAAGAATTTGGCACTAACGGATATGAATATATGCGTATGATTGGAAAAATGATTACAACAATGAATGATAACAATTTACGAAAAATCATATTCACTAAAACTCATAAATTAATCGTTGGTTTTTTGTTGTGTCTTGTTTCAAAATGTCAATTGAAATGTCATTTTTTAAGATAGAGGTAAAACAAAAAATGCTCTGGAACCCTTGTATCAAGGCCTAACACTTAATCAAAAAATAAATTTGAATTTTTAACTTTTTTGTATATTTATTTTAGTTTTAAATCTTTTAGTGCCTGCCATTTTGAAACAAGATGGCGGACCAAGCTGGCCAACGAACTCGGTCGAGGCATTGGTGAGCTTAATACACACAATTAATTTCATCTAAATTGATTTATAAATACGAGTGTTATCGTATGACATAGATCAGATATATATATATATATAAATCAACATTTGAACAGAGGGTGGTTTTGGGGTCTGGGAATCATGATCGGTGAAAATATATCAAAATTTTCCAGAATTGCTTTCTTCCGAACGGCTGCAATAGGTAGCTTTATACTTTTTTGTATTGAAAGCTACTTAAAAATAGAATATTGTTTTATTAAGTTTTCATGCTAAGCGCAATGTGTTTCAGTTTTTTATTTATATTGAGTCTGAAAATGTTTATAATCATTGATAAATTGACTATTTTGAAAATCTCTGATATATATATAAAATATCAGATATTTTTTATATTTTCGAAAATATTATAATATTTACGAGCCCTGTGAGCTACAATATGTGGACTCTGGCCAACACAATTGATACAGACAACCTTCTAATGTGCGGTCTACAATAATATGTAGTTAAACAGATTAAACAGGTAAAGGAACTCCATAAAACGACAGACACATAATTATAGCATTAGCATGTTAAACTACACATCCTGCATTCAACTCTTGGCCTGGACACTTTTATGCTTATTTGGAAAAATTCCTTTTGCATAATTTCTTGATCAATCAGTACGAATGAGTTAAAATAATCAAGTATCAAAAGAAAGATTTAACTTTTTGGTAACTTCTTCAAGAAATAGTTAGCCTCAATATATCTTACCAGTAGTAATAGCTTGGTTAGCAGATATACAAGCTTGAGTTACAGTATGGGCAGGGATGGAAAGAGGGAAACCAGCTCCCAATGAAGCCTAAAAGTAAATGGAAGAAAACACATAAATTTGACATACAGTATTCATAGCTGAGAAAAAGTTGCAGGTGAAAACAAGAATATTCATACTCAAAAATTTGTTAAATAAATTGGTCAAATGAGAGAATAGCTCATGCTCAAAGGGTTCCGTACATTAAATTTATTAATTAATAACCTTCTACTACCCCTAATTCTTTCATAATTTTAGTTTCAATAGATCTGGAAATCAGAAAGGGGGTGGGGGACATATTTTACCAGAATACTTTTAACGATATTTCTGAAAATATAATACTTAAAATTAAGACATATTTTTGAATTCGATGTTACCAAATCTTTTGAACAATATCTTACATGATATATAAAAAGAAATTGTTTTCTTTCAAGTAACTTAATTAATATCTCAGCTAATTACAGACATTTTGTTTTTGAAAATCAATATCAAATATCCTTGGAGGATTCTGCATCAATATATACCTTGAGCGCCCATCAACTCTCCTTTAACCGCCCGTAAAGTAAAGTTTTTGCGTAACAGAAAAATGTGTTTTACTCAAAAACTATGTGACCTAGGAAATTCAGTATAGTTTTCCTGCAAGGTTTAAATAAACTTCTACTACCCCTAATTTTTTTATAATTTTAGTTTCAGTAGATTCGGAAATAAAAAGGGAGGACATATTTTTGTAGTGTATTTTCGATGATATCTCTGAAAATATAATATCTAAAATTAAAACAAATGTATTTTTGAGTTCGATATTACGAGATCTGTCACATGATACCAAGCACGATATACAAAAAGAAAATTTATTTTTTCAAGTAACTTAATTAGCCCCCTAAATTTTTCCTAAACATATTTGTGAATGGCTAATAATTGGAAAATATGTGGGTAGAAAGGCTTTATAACTTTCCCAAGTTTGAACTTTCCACGTCCCATAGTTTACGAGTAAAAGGGCTATGACAGACGACTGGACAGACAAAGGAGTGATCTTATAATGGTTCCGTTTTTAATTTTTAAGTATGAAACCCTAAAAACAGGAAGATATTTATCAAACTATACAATACAATAAATTTTATCATTTAATACATTTAAATAACATATTAAATTATGAGACATTTAGTTTAATTTAATTTTTACTATAACAATTTAAGCGTAATTAAAAATCAAATAGTTTTAAACAATTTTATCAACAGCAGAATTAACAAGACGACGATGAAAGCATCAGAGTTGTGACTGCATAAAAAAGGTAGCAACATATACTTTAATAAGAAAATAAGAACAATTTGATTTTAGAAAAACTTTAGGTGGAAATAACAGATTGTCTAAAAATCTTTTCTTGTTAATAAAATGAAGCATTTTGCACAAACCAACAACAACAAAATCAGGGAATAATTTTAAAAATATTTTTTTCTTTAAATTTTTACTTATAATATTAAAAAAAGAAAATGTCAGTTACATTGCACAAGTACAAAATTATTTTTTTTTTTAATATATATTTCTATGGACTAACATCTATATCACTATTTACATTATCATTAAGAATATCTACAGACAGTTTTAGAAGTATGTCCATGCAGTCATTAAAAAAATTACATCCCATTTTGGTTGTAAAGCTTCTCTTACGTGTAGTAGAAAACAAAGTTTTTCTTGAATTTGAGTTATTTATACTGAATATAAGTTATTTATACTATTTCTGAATAATAATCTTTTTTCTTACTTAATGGTAAAATTTGTAAGGATTTTCTGCAATTAAATAAGGCAAAGATTACTATACAAAAATTGCAATATTCAAATTCAAGGATCGTATGAATTCTGAAAAGACGAAATCTCAGTCCGATGATAAGTTTACTATATTTAAGAAACATAAATGACACACTATTCTTATTGTGATTACTCTCAGGTATAAATTTGCTTCAACCAATTCGAAACAATAATTGTCTATCACTGACAAATATTTATATTTAATAAGCAATTTCTTAATTTCTATTGATGAAAGTATTTTATGGAATTTCTGGTTCCAGCTTTAATGTTGTGAAATATTTTTAAAATTTCCCAAAATATTGAATAATTTCACTCTTGGACATTTTCTTAATGAGTAAAATTGATTCTAAACAAGTAAAATATTCATCTAAAAGTTTTCTCTGTTATCATGGAGAGTGAGAGATCACGTCATAGATGACGTAGTGCTTCTTTTAGTATATCGACTTTTAACATCACGGATGACACAGTGCTTTTGTGACATATCAGTTTTTGCTTCACGTTGACCATTACTTTTGTTTTCAGCATATGATTTTAAAATTTTCCTGAATTTATTTTTTGGAGTCTCATTTTATAAAATTTAAGTTTGCTCGTACCTGAAAAAGTCAGTCGAGTGTGAGCTACTGACCGGAAGGTCATGCAGTGTCTTTAAGAAAAAAATGCTGTAATTAATTTTGATTTGAGATGATCACTATCAGAAATTTTATGAGCAGTCGTGCAGGATGTATTAAGTTTTCTCTGGATAACTTAATAGCTAAGAGAAAAGCCCAATTTCTACTTATATTTACAAAAACAAAGAATTTTTTTTTTTTTTTTTTTAATTCAGAAAATGTTTTTATTTTTATAATTCAGTAACATTATTCCCAGACTATATTAAGAAACATCTTTTTCCTATTTATTATATATATTTGACCAAAAAGAACTCCAATCGGGTTATTGTAAAATGCTGCAAAATTCCCAACTTGATAAAATTGCTATATGATCACAGATTTTACCCTTATACAAAGTCACATAAGTTTGATTCCAAAATATGATTGATCAAGCTAATGTTTCCAATCTACAAACAATCTTAACTAAATTCACATGCCTGTTTTCAATAAATCTTAGAATGCTCTCATGCAAGAATTCTAAACTATTAATTAGAGATCTACATCTAATTAGAGTTAACCTACATCCAGTGGTGCAGCGAAGGGGGCCCCAAAAAGCTAGAAAAGATAAAGTTATTGCCGCTTATATGAATAATAATTGGTTCATCAAATAAGCCACTTTTATGAATTAATCAAAACCAAGTACTATTAGTATTTTACCTTAGTCAGAATCCAAGGCTTTATTGAATCAAATTCTATTCAAGAAACGTGATTCATTAAAATATGTTTCAAAATATTTTATTACAAAACACTACAAATATGTGCAAAACATATTTACAGAACATGTGTGTAGTGTAACACATTGTTACACACAATATCTGCAAATCTGTAAATTGTCTAATACAATTTACAGAACTTTTACCATGCAACAAATGAATTAGTTCTTGAAACTTAGAAATTATTTTATTCAACAAAATATCAATAATAAATTTCTGCGTACTGATGTGCTGTTAAAATAATTAAAGCTTTTATGGCAAATAAATAAGGCATTCATTTATCTTGATACTAAAAAATAAATACAATCAAGAAAATTTATAAAAATCTATATTCAAAGAAAAGATTACAAGGTATCACAATACTATCAAATAAATAACTTACTTCTCTAGAAATATTGCTAGTTTTCACTTCTTGAATTACAGTACCAATAATGATATATTCTATTATATCTGCAAACAAAAGAGATAGAAAATAAAAATAAAGAAATTTAGCTAAATATTTAAAAATTACTTTTAAGTAAGCAAAAATTACTGTATTTTATCCAATAAAATATCAAGAAATGTTGTTTCCATCTTGGCTATAATCTTAAATAAAAATCATGTTGATATGAATTTAAATCAAAATCCTGGAAAAATCTTTAAAAACTGATGATCTTCAATTTATAACATGGTTTCAAAAACAGAAGAAACTGTATTTTTAAAACCAGCACATACATCACCCCAGAGTTCTGTCAATCAGCTATTAACTGTCGCAAAAAGGAACGGTCAACCCTTTTATACCCATAATACTGAAATGAACTAAAAATTTTTTTTTATTGATTTGAGAAAACAAGCGAAAAAAAAAAATGGTTAAATTTATGGAAAAATGTTTACGGATTCTCTTTGAAAATAATGAAATTTTTAATTATTAAGAAAAATATTTGAATAAAATAAATAAAATCTAGCCTATGTTCATTTCTGTTCATTTTCTATTATTATTTCCAACTATATGCAAAGATACAGGGCCATTAAATCCTCCATTTTGACGTTTACTTCAGCCACACACACAATCACATTTCAACAAACACAATTCACACACACAATCACATTTATACTATTATATTAGGATATAATAAAAATAATACTCAGTATTTATTATTATTATTTTAAGTAACTAACATTGTGTTGGATTATTATTAAAGCAAAAATATTTACATCTATGAGTTCTTTTACTGATCTCTGTACAAATTAGATTGATGAAAATAAATATCAGATTACGTATCATCCGAATTATTTTGACTTAAAATAGAATAATAAAACTAAAACAAAAAATAAACACATTCTTATAAATTATCGAACAAAAATTTGGATATACATTTACTAATTTAAATTCACTGTAATTTAAAACAGGCATTGACTATGTTTGATTGTTCTCTATTTTACAAAAAACTACATAAATATCTAAAAAAAAAAATAAAGTTTTTATGAAACACTGAAACACATTCATAAAGCTTAATAGTAAGACTAAAAAATAAATAAAATAAGGCAACAAAATAAACAACAAAATCAGTGAAAAGAACAAATGAAAAGAAAAAAGATGCAGTAGTTTACGCCACTCCCCAGTAAAATTGTCAATTGTGAACTACATGCTGAGGACAACTTGATTCAACATATTTACATTATGCCTACGGGAGCTAACCTTCTTCACAGAAGAGTAGAAGTTTTTTGGTGGTACCAACATAAATTATAGGCTATGTTGGAGTACAGTTGGTAGCAATCAGTTTGCCATTTTACTTTTCAAATCTGTTTGGTAGATCTGGAGATTAACCCCTATGAACAAACAAATGCACAAAAAAAGTTTTATGCTAAAAGCAGATTTTATTAATTCATAGACAAATGACATCAAAGGTAATTTCTGATATGATTCTTTGTCCACGATTGATGAAATGCATACTGTTCACTAGGGTTTTTTGGAAATATAAAAATCACATTCAATTCAATTCTTTTTCAAAAGTTTTGTTTACGTTAGGAGTGAAATTTTGGATGCAGATAACACTTTAGAAGGTCATACATCTCTCAAAAATTAACTTAAAAACAAAATCTTTTCTGAACTGTTTGGTTCCTTTGATATCTAATATTTTATGCTGGCATGTTTGGTCGATCTAACATTGAGAAGTTGTCTTCTATATAATAAGGAAAGAGCGGTCTGATGTTCGGCTCTTTGCATTTGCTTGCTTGGCAGGCTTAGAATATTTTTTTTTTATAGCTTAGCTTGGCAGAACGACTGTCCTGCTTGATAAGAGATGGTTATGTTATGGGCTATTAAGACAAAATGTTCTATTGAAAGGAAATTTTAAAATCTTTAAATTTATTTACTCCATTACAGAGGTTGCATTGTGAATTGAAATTTTTAAAAACATATTACATGTGAAATAATGTAAAATAAATGCATTTTTTAAATATGTGAAGTTGGGTACTTATAAATATTTTTAACAATAATAATTTCACAAATACTATGGGGAAAAAAAAGTTACCTTGTGGTATTCCAGTTCTTTTTAACAAAGCCCTGAAAAATAACATATCTAATGTAACATAAATTTATTACTTCTAAGCAACAATAATTTGCATTTAACAAAACAGATGGACTTAAAAATATACAAAGTGGCACCAGTAGAAATTTGATGGCGTAGGCTAATTTAACTTCAAAAACAAGTATTATTTTAAACTATATTAAGTAAATTACATCAATATATAAACAAATTACATCAATTAGACACAATAATTTAAAAATTTGCAGTTTTATGATTGAAAGTGTATATTTTCAATGTAATGGCTTCTAAAAATGATGGCATTTTCACAGTTGAAGCATCATTTTCTTCCATAGAAAATTTGGCTTCTATTTCATAGCTGCTGGTATGAAATATCTGAAAATGGTGTCATTTTGACACAGTTATAGGAAAATGCTGCAGTTTTATGTTTTGAAATGGATTTCTTCTTCTTCTTGGACAGATTTGGTTTCGAAGAATTACAATATGAAAATGGCTTTCTCTTGTGCAATTTGAATTCTCAGTCCTTACATCCCAGCCTTCCACAATGCAATGCTGCTAGGGTTGCCACATAAATTGGCAGAGAATATTTAACTTTGTTTGTATTATTAAAACTTTTTGAGTTGTACTTTTAAATATGCAATAATATTTTTTGTCATGTTCTTTAATCAAAAGGAAACCCTGACAATTGAAAGGAAATCCTGATAATTTTTTGACACTCTGTATATTCACATTCATAAGCATCTGATATGAAGTACACAATATAAATTTAAGCTAAACTACATTTTAATACAAAAAAATAATTAATTTGAATAAATAAATATTAATGTATATAAACATGCAGTTTCACAAACAGAAAGCAAGTATTTTATGACATAAAATTAATACAGAAAACAAAAACTAACATAAGTGAATGTAACATAGTTTTAACAAACATTTTTTATTTCTAAAGTAACTTTATAAAAGTGCCTGTTTTGTATTTCTAAATAAAACAAATTTTAGTTATTCTCTTTTAACTTATTTTGAAATCAAATAGAAACTTACAATAAAGCATGCCTTTGAAGATCATGTGCCATTATATTATTATAATCTGTTCCAGATACTAGAAAAGGTGTCCTAACACCATCAATCAGGACCACATTTTTTACAGCAGATGAACCCTTGCCTGAAAGTAAATAATACATCTATTAGTGAAAAAAAAAAGTTAATGTAAAATGATTTTAAAACATGAAATTTGAAGCAAATATCTGAAGTGATATTTTTACAATAACAAATTAATATTTTCCAATCACTGAACCAACTTTGTCAAACTAAATGCCTATACATGTTGCATTCTAATATATATATCTTTTTTTTTCAAAGTCATGTGAATTTTTAAAAATATGTTTAAAAAGAGAGGGGATAAAAGTTATATGTAATACATGTACAGAAAATCCCTGACGGCTCGGCCTACAGGCACAGGTAGATTTCGAAGACGCAGACCGTGGGGCGCCTGCAGAGCCGTCCTTAGTGAAAGCAAGGCCCGGTGCAAAAACTTTTGCGAGGCCCTTTCCTTCCAAACGTGTTAATTCTCCCCTCCCCCCACAACAAATAATCATTGAAATGATTACCGTTTATCTGAAATCGGCTTTTTAACAGTTGACATTATAATTTCAAAGAACAAGGAAATTGCAGCAGCATCAGCTATATCCTGTTATATTGGGTTGGGCCTTCCCCGAAATCTAAGCCCTGGCCGAATTGGGGCTTATATATTTCTGCAGACTCTGATGGGGCCGGACCTGCACTTCATTCTTTCCAGGTCGGTCTGGGCTCATTTTTTCTGTTGACTTGGACCGGATTATGGAATTTATTTTTTTCTGCGCCGAGTCGGGTCTGGACTTTATTTTATCACGCACGATAAAATATATGTAAAGAAAACGCATCAACACACATATATTTTATCAGAGAGAGAGATATGACAGGTACCGCTCAACTGGGAATTATGACTTACCTTACGAATATGAATGCAATTTTTGAAATAGGGGTTGTCTACATATTAAAAATTGTAACAACCTTCATTTTTTATATGTTAACATTCACTTTTAACACTTTATTTGATTTTTTTGGATCAAAGCAGCTCAGATATATGTTTAGTTTACATACTTTTTCTTAAATCTTCACAGAATTACTAGAATTACTCTAACGTTAAATTCACATGAAAACTTTAATTTATATCTTTCCAAAAACTCATCTACTTCGAATGTTTCTCTTTCAGTGAGATACAATGAACAGACTCAAACAAATTCCTGGCATCTTTTTCAATTCAAAAGCATATGTTTAATTATGAAAGTTATTAAATAAATATATATATATTAAATTTTTTTACGAACTATAATCTGCATATTTTTTTTTCATAAAAAGAATCAGTGTCGTTGAAAACATAGCTATGTGATTTTACAGCTCTTTCTTATAATTAGTTTTCAAGATGGAGAAATTTTACTTTTCAATGGTCTGGGGGGGGGGGGGGGGTCTCCTCTATGCGGTGGCATTTACAGAAAAGAAAATCTTAAAAAGCAATCTAAGAAAAATTATATACATATATATATATTAATTAAAATGAATATATTTTATATTTAGAATTGCTATTTTTTTCTGGTAACTAATTGAATGTTACCGATGCTTTCCTTGCAAGATCTTAATTTTATTTTTTTAAATTTGTGGAAAAAAACCTTAATACATTTCCTTTTATAATTAATTCTATAAAGATCCAAGAAAAAATGCAGAAAGTATCCCTTTTTCTGGGCTGCTTTGATCCAAAGAACTCAAATATGGTGTCAAAAGCGGCTTTTACAATTGAAAAATCAAAGTTAGAACTATTTTTTATATCTAGACAATCCCTATTAAAAATTTCATTCATATTCAGAAAGTAGACAATTCATGGGTATTTCTGCGAGAATTGGTGAAAAAAAAGCAAGTGGTGGTACTTTCTTTCCCACGTGTAGCATTATTATTCCGTATTCCATGAATTGCGGATATTTAACCCGAAAAATGATGTTATTAAATGTTTTTTTACATACACGTAAATATGTATACAGTAATATGAAAATACTTTTAATATTGATATAATGATATAATGTCATTTCATTGCATGCAATGAGTGATTTTATCGTTTATTTTTATTTTTATTTATATATTTTTTTACACTGGCCGGTCCAATAAGGTTTTCTCAAGGATCGAAACGGGCCAGGCCTAGAAATTTTGGCCTGTGTAGACCCACAGCTTTTTTTCTTGATTGTCTTGAGTATAGCAGCATGAACTAGTTCAATTTAATTCCTGAAAAATACTACACTTGTTACTTGTTGCATTTTATAAAAATATATCGTACTATGCATAGATGCCAAATCTCTTAATTATCCCGGAATTTGACCGTAGACAAGCATGTTTTAAACCGAAAATGTATATATGGAAATGTGTCTTGTTTCTATGAGGTACTTATTAGATTTCATTTTCAAATTTTCGATTAAATAAAATTTCCAGTTGAAACATTTTTGCTTTGGATCACATTCCGGAATAATTAAGAGATGTTGGCACCTATGCGTATACTGAAAAAAGAGCAGAATCAACTTTCTTTTTCGGTGTTAAGTGTAGAAATTAAAACATACAGTATAATACGCTTAATAACAGGTGAAAATCTTATGCGAAATAAAGTGAATTGTTCAATCAATGCTAATTATTAAAACACTTATGCAAACACTAAATGTTGAAGTTTTTTTTATTAAATTAAAAAAAATCTTTTGTTTTCGGATGCGAGGCCTTCCTAGCCGCGAGGCCCTGTGCTGCCGCACCTGTCGCACACCCCTAAGGACGGCTCTGGGCACCTGTTTGTCGGGAATTGTGGAAGAAATGACCTTTTTGCGATGATGCGGCAGTTGGAACCGCCTACTTTGAAACCTAACTTGTTTGCAGGTGGAGCCAGCGAGATTTTTTTTTTTTTGCTATAAGAGTTGGTCCTATAAAAAACTTAAGAGGATTTATAATAAATTAAGAGATAATTATTTTATATTAATATAAAATATTAAGAGGATTTATAATAAATTTAAGCGGATTTGAAATCTTGCGAATTGACGAAGTTATGAATTTTTTTTCTTCTAAAACCCCCCCTCCCCCCCTTAAGGCAATTTTTAACTATATCAAAAATCTGTCATACATAAATTTTCGGCCCTTCTCCTAGAAGTAATAATAACTTCAAACAGATTCGATACGTATCATAATTAAGAAATTATGGGTTTTTTTCTGTTTTCACATGGTTCGATTTTGCCCATTAACGAACTTGACCGAGATTTTATGCCCCTTGATTTTATGTATCAGTTTCGAAAAGATGCGGGAGTTGGAACCACCTACTTCGAAAAATAACTTGTTTACAGGTGGAGCCGGCAGGGATTTTTTTGTTTTTAATTTTTTTTTTTGCTATAACGATTGGTCCTATAAAAAACTTGTCAATATAAAAGTTTTAGATAATATTAAGAGGATTTATAATAAATTTAAGCGGATTTGAAATCTTGGGAATTGACGAAGTTATGATTTTTTTTCTTCTAAAACCCCTCTCCCCCCCCCCCCCTTAAGGCAATTTTTAATTATATCAAAATCTGTCATACATAAATTTTCGGCCCTTCTCCTAGAAGTAATAATAACTTCAAACGGATTCGATACGTATCATAATTAAGAAATTATGGGGGGTTTTCTGTTTTCACAAAAAGCCCCCCCCCATTCCCCCCCCTGGTTCGATTTTGCCCATTAACGAACTTGACCAAGATTTTATGCCTCTTGATTTTATATATCAGTTTTGAAAAGATGCGGGAGTTGGAACCACCTACTTCAAATAATAACTTGTTTGCAGGCGGAGCCGGCAGGGATTTTTTTTGTTTTTAATTTTTTTTTGCTATAACGGTTAGTCCTATAAAAAACTTGTCAATATAAAAGTTTTAGATAATATTAAGAGGATTAATAATAAATTTACGAGGATTTGATATCTTGTGAATTGACGAAGCTATGATTTTTTTTCTTCTAAACCCCCCTTCCTCCCCCCCCCTTGGGGCCATTTTTAATTATATCAAAAATCTGTCATACATAAATTTTCGGCCCTTTTCCTAGAAGTAATAATAACTTTAAACGGATTCGATACGTATAATAATTAAGAAATTATGGGGAGATTTCTGTTTTCACAAAAAGCCCCCCCCCCCCATTTCCCCTCCCCTGGTTCGATTTTGCCCATTAACGAACTTGACCGAGATTTTATGTCCCTTGATTTTATGTATCAGTTTGGAAGAGATTTATGCAGAATTTTTCCAGTTATCATGGTCATAAAAAAGTGACATACACACATATGTATATATATATATATATATAAAGTTTTGAACTGGGGGTGGTTTTGGGTTCTGGGAGTCATGATCGGCGTAAATCTGCAAAATTTTTTCAATATTTCCAACTTAGGTGAGAATGTAATAGGTAGTATTTCTTACGAAATCTACCTAATATTTAGTTTAACAAAGTTAGTACAGTGATTGGAAAATATTAAACATATTTGATTAGCTAGTTTTTAGCCAAGTTCAAATTTTTATGCTGACAATTTTAAAAATATGAAAATTCTTTTATTTCAGTTAATGATTCCTTTGGATTGCATTTTTTAAAAATCAAAAACAGTTATTTAATGAAATTATCTTTTAGTATTTCATTCTTTAGGTACAATTTCATACAGCAGAAAAAAATATAAGTTTTAGAGCTCCTCTTCATTATCTTATGTTTTGTACAGTACAAAATTACTATCGACTTATTCAAATTTTCCAAACAACTGTCCATTTTTATATTTGGTGCTTACTTTATGCATTGTTTCTGGAAGGGAAAGGGAAAAAAAATGTCACTGAGAAAATATGAGCAAGGATAAGATAAGGAGTATTTCTATTTCACCATGATTATGAAAGAAAGGGATTTCTGAAATATTTCACTAATTATAATAATAAACTCTAGAAATTTTTAGAAAAATACAATTCAGTATTGTTGAAAAAAAAAATTGTAGGAAAAAATAAGTAAGAATTTTAAGGTAGACTAAAAATATATAGTAAATAAATAAAAAAATAATCAAAGGTGCCATTTTACAGTTAATTTAATTGGTCTTTTTGATACTGTACTTTTACTATCATTTGCCAAAGGAAGAATATTTTCAAAACAGATTTTTTTATAGCGATCACAATCACAAAGCGGTTTTAAATTTCTATTTAGTTATAATTCTGCATTACCCAGTTTTAATTTATAATTTGGTATTTCCTGTTTTAATCTGGCAAAAGGGCATTTTTGTAGGTAACCGGGGTCTATAATTATAAGTATTAATATCTGGTATGGAGCCACAGTCTAAAACGGTTTGGGATCAAGCCAACAAATATAGGGCGCCCTGTATCTATTTTGTAAATAAAATGTATAGAGCCAGTGCCAGTTTTTTTAATGTGCTAAATGAAATCAAGGAAAAACTAGGGGCTATCCATTTGTCATTTGCAGCTTATTATTTTTAATTGGGCTTTAATAAATCTCACTTGGAAATGTGTTACATGTGCACAATATGGTTTAAACTGGCTTCGTTAATGTATGTTCCAATAACTGTTATAGCTCCAGTTTTGTTAAGTATCCAATAATGCTTTCATTTGTAATATTAAGTACGAAAATTGGTAATCAGATGATAAAGGATATAATATAAATTAACAACAAATTAAATGAAAGTCTTATTATATTATCTTCTATAAGAGAGTTTAAAATGCATTAAAAAAATTAGCCGAAGAGATAGTTATACACATAGAGATACATGAAGCATCATAAGTTAAATAAAGGTTATAGAAAATAGCTCTTCAAACAGTAATTGGCAATAAAATGCAATGCATCTGAATTATTCTGTATTGTCCTGTAAAAGAACTATAAGTGCTACACCCCATATTTTCAATGGAAAATATGTCACAATAAGTCTTAGAAGGAGAGGATTAAGCTTGGTAATCACAGATTTTGATTATTTTTATATATGTTGTAGGGTAGAAGCCCCTTAGTCTCAGGTTCAACAGATTTTATACAACACTCCTTAGTTCTCGAGAAATAGGGGGTCTAATATTTTAACACAACTTAAATACTTACTTTGTAATGGCATTACTGCCTTGGTCGTAGCTCAGTTGTTATGGCATCTGCTCGTTGATCAAAGGGCCCAGGTTCAAGGCCGGGACAAGCTACGTTTGTTTTTCTCATATTTTATAAATATACTTGTAATTATTATTTAATAATCCTAATTAAAAATTATAATATTGTGCATTAATTATAATGTTAACCTATTTAATTTTTATTTGTAACTAAACCATTGTTTAAAACATCATTAGACAGTTAATTTTTTCAATCACTTTTAAAATGCATTTCATCTATGCTTTATTGATGCAATGATATTGAACAATTATGTCAATTCGTGATTTTAAAGAAACATCATTTATACATTGCCTTAACAAGGGAAGTCAATGTGATAATAATAATAGTATCCTGTTTTTAAAGTAAGATTAAGAAGCATAATTATATTAAAATTTAGCATAAAGAATTAAATTATAACATATTATTTTGCATATTAAAGATTTTTAAATTTGTAATACGTATGCTTGCGCTTTGAATTAATTTATAATTAACAAAATAAGGTATGATTTTGTAACGATTTTGGAATTTTTACTAGTCAATAATGGATCCATTTAAATTTTTTTTTTTTCAAATAATGAGAAATGTTTAATAATGGCTTAAAAATCAAATAATTTAAAATTTAAATATGTTACCATTATAATTAATGTACGATATTCTAATTTTTTAGTTGAGATTATTAAAATTAACATTTAACGCAGAAAGCAAAAAAAAAAAAAAAAAAAAAATTAAATATGGCTAGTTTTTTTACAGCTTGTTCTGACTAAGATTTTAATGTTGAGCATTTTTCATTTTATCACTCTATTACAAAGGGACAGCTAATTAAACGAAAAATTGAAAAAAGAAAAACTACTTTTTTCAAAAAATAATTTACATTACATAAAAAAAAAAAACAAAGTGAGCAGAGCATTTTTCTCATTTTTTTTTTTTTTTTAAAGAACCACAATTCTACATAGAAATTTGTTTAAATTTCATTATATTTTTTATATTTGGGAATGTCATCTTTGTGAGTAAAAAAATAATTGATGTGTTTTAATTTTGCAAAAGTGTTTCTTTTTTTTAAATAGTATGGTGAAAAAAAAAAAATTCTATGAATTATTTAAATACACATTATATTTTGCATAATTGAAATGCATAGTTGAATGTTCCTTAAGAATGAATTTTCGGTACTTCTCTATTATCCTGTCGACCACTTTTCATAACAAAAAACTATCGCCAAACTGTAAGATTAAACGCCAAAAATACAATCACATTTACTTGATGTCAGAAGCATTATACGTGTTTGTTATGTCATCAAGTGATTTTTAATTTGACATTTACGTGTATTTTTCAGTATGTTTTACTGATTTATTAGTTATTTCATTAATTAAAATAACAATTGTGTCATATTTTATTTATTTATTTATTTTGATATTCCAATGGCAACGTTCTCCCGTTTATTTGGTATTACAGTTTGGAGATAGTTTTTTGTTATGAAAAGTAGTCGACGGGATAATAAAAAAGTACCGAATTTTCAAAAATAAATTTTATACATTTTGAAAAATCCAGCATTGTTTTTTTTAACTGCAGTTTTTAAAGGTTATCTGCTGAGTCACACGACATAATCAGCTGAAAATGAAGAATTTTATTCACATATTAATGGTTTAGCATAAAAACATTTAAAAATTGATGTACATAATTCAAACATGTTGTATTATAACAAGGAAAACTGTGAAAACGAAGCTCATGTTTTGCCAGAAATCTGTATTATTAGATTCAATTCTTTAAAAACTAAAAGTAAACGTTAGGTAACTAAACCTTGACATAAATATTTTTACTATTGTAAATGGTGTATCGAAACAGGACGAAACAAACAAAAAAAAAATTACTTCAGTAAATTATTTGACGAAGTACTGAGGTGGGATTTTTAGGGAACATTTTACTCTGGGATTTTATTAGGGGACAGCAGAGTACATTTTAAGTTATATTTAGAGATGTAATTGAATAATTATGCACAATACAAACCACCAGGGTTGACTTCCTTTTGAGATGTACTGCTGCAGCATATTGCCCTTGAAACTGAAAAATAAATAAAATAAAAAAATTATAGTTATATATCTAGTTAAAATAAACTCAAACAGTTCAATATTTTAATATAAGATATTATTCACTATCAAGTGCTAACAATTGAAGGAATTTTATAAAATAATACATTCCACCAACCATAGTTTCAGCCTCTCTCCCCCTTCAAGTAAACAAGTGACTGAAGTAAACAAGTACTTCAGTTTGTAATAAAAATTTAGCTGTCTTGAAATGAGTGCTCTCACTTTCAAATATTGAAAGTAGCTTTAAAAATCAAAAGAATGCCTTTAAATTTTTAAAAAGTGTTCCCTTAAGAATCCAAAATGTGCTGTTGGGAATAAAAAAAAAATCCCTTCCAGCTCGGCCGACAGGCACAGATAGATTTCGAAGTTAAGTACTAATATCACGCGATGTGCTGCACGGGGAAAGACTATTTTTATTGGGAACGGGGAGGAGATAGTTGTTACATATTTTTTTTTTAATTTTCTTTTTGCTGTAAGAGTTGGCCCTATTAAAAACTTGTCAATATAAAAGTTGTAGATAATATTAAGAAGATTTATAATAAATTTAAGCAGATTTGATATCTTGTGAATTGACGAAGTTATGAATTTTTTCTCCTTAAAACACTATTTTTTTCACCCCTTGAGGCCATTTTTAATTATATCAAAAATCTGTCATACATAAATGTTTGGCCCTTTTCCTAGAAGTAATAATAACTTTAAACGGATTCGATAAGTATCATATTTAAGATGTTATGGTTTTTTTTTTTCTGTTTTCACAAAACCCTTCTCCAAATCCACCACCTTGGTCAGATTTTTCCCATTAACGAACTTGATTGACATTTTATGTATCAGTTTGGAAGAAATTTGTGCAGAATTAGGGGAGTTATTGTGCTCATAAAATAGTGATATAGTATATATATAAAATTTTGAACTTAGGGTGTTTTTGGGTTCCAGGAGTCATGATCGGCACAGAACTACAAAATTTTTTCAGAAATTCCAACATAGGGGAGAATGTAAGAGGTAGTATTTCTTATGAAATCTACCTAAAAAGTGCCCTTTTCCCATCAGCAGCACCCTGCCCTTTTTTAAAACCTCGGAGAAACTCTGCCAATACATAACACACAAAAATTTAGATAAAAATTTGTATTGCATTTCAGTTGCAGCTACATTAATTTATTTTTCAAAAACAAGTTGAAAATTATCTAGGTTTAATATACACTTAAAGAAGATATAAACTGTATGTATTCACAACTATCGCATCAAGGCGTTTCCCCAGATACCCAGCAAGAAAACTTCTTCACAAAACGACAGACAATTGAGGGGCCTTCTGCAATAACAAGGCAAGTGGAGTTACCTTGTAGATCAATTTTCAGATTTATGTAATGCATTACTCAGCATATAAGGAAATGTAAATTTTATGATCATAAGCAAACAAAAGATGCTAGAAAACTCTTCTTAGCAAATAAGTTATATTCTAAATTAAAATGTTGATAGCAAATTTTAAAGTTTGTAGCTGACACTGCATTTTTCACTTGCCTTATTATTGCAGAGGGCCCCTCAATTAGCCACGTAGAAACAATAACTAAATAAATTCCTAGGTGAGTGGAATCTTTTAATTTCAGAATTACACAGAGAATTCAGATGAAATAGGTATAAATTGAACAATTGGAAATATTAAAAGAAATAGATATGATCTTTACAGGCAAAAGGAGGAAAAAAATGTGATAAAAAAATGCTCACAAAATTTAGTTGTTGGTCTTAAAACTGATGGTAAAATTTTTGTCGACATCATGGTTACGTAATTTGTTAAGTTTTCGTAATATGAAGAAAGGATGTACGATTAAATTAAAGCACAAACAAAGCCAGCTTAATGTTTATCTAATGCTGTGTTTGTGAGTGACTTGTGATTATTATGATCATGGAGATTCCCTGATTATGATTAATTCACAAATCACGATTCGTTCTATTCATCTCCGGAATAACTTTTCAACTGGTTTTGCAATTCACGAACAATTCGCAGATTTTTTTATGGCGAACGTCGTTGGTTAACTGTATAACTTTTAACTGTATTTATTCAAACAGTAAACATGTCCGGCGCTTAGTTTAATGCGTAATTATAATTACGTTTGATCAATTTAAAGAAGTATAGTGTGTCAATTAATTAATTCATCTTTACAAGGAAAATATTTAACTAATACAAATTTCATTACCTTATTGAACTTATGATATTCTTTTAAAAAGATGACAACTCCTAATGATAATACTGAAGTTGTACGAATGTTACGAGATGTCAAAGATTCTTTATGGAAAACTCTTACTCCAATGAAAGACTTCGATAGAAACTTTCCAGATTATATATCAAGTTTGACTGGGGGACCTGGTTCTAGCAGTCGGATCATGATGCCTAATATTGCTACCAGATTAAATTTTAGTTCAACTGATGATTCAATATTGCAAGGAGAACCATCTTTTATGAGGAGTTTCCAAATCCAAACACCAGGTTATTATAAAACAATAACTTGAGTTATATTGCTTTAGTTGTTCCTTTTACATTTTCCCTCATTTATTAACCATTGGAAAGTTAATAATAAATATATATATTTTTTAAAGTGCTGTTGGCACATATGTCATATACGCACCACATTGGCGCAATTTTTTCCCCCTGCCTATTTGGCGAAAATTTTGTTTTTGAATAATAACTTTATAATGTATATTAATGTTATAACACTAACGTTATAATATTAACGTTATAACATTAACTTTATAACGTTTTAAATATAACGTTATAGTGTTTTGGGGTGAATCCAAGAGTTGACCCATGGAGAGAGAAATAAGAAGGAGAACAGTGAAGATAGGCTTTCAAGATCACAACATGGACCGGGAATTAGTACCCAGTTTGTGGCGCTGGTGCTCCCAAAGGCCGGTCATGTGACCTGTCAAACATGACAAATTGTCGTCTGCTCTTCCTGCATTTTGGTTTCGAGCATGGTAAAGAGATAGAGGGCGCTACACTTCCTAAAGGCCCAAAAGACCAGAAACGCCGCCATACTAGGTACCGCTTTTAGTTCCATAAGTAGAAACATTATCTTTGTTCTCCTTCTTTCTATCTCCCTGAGTTGACCCCTGCTTGGCGTCCGTTTGTATTGGCGTGCTAGCGCGCGCGCGATAGCGGACTGACTCTTGCAACCCTCATCATTTCTCAATCGTGCCAAATCGTCGATAGTTAGCCAGATGTCGCTCTTTTATTGTTGGAAAGGCTGAGCAATGATATTTTTTGTGATGACACGTTTGTTACGTATGACGTATTTGTTACGTCATCAAATGATTATTCGACTTTTATTTGTATTTTAATGATATTTAATGATTTATTAGTTATTTAAAACATGTTTTTTTTAATACAGTTAAATAACACTTATGTCATTAAATGGTTATGTCATGATATTCATCATCTGCTTCTTTATTTAAATCTTGATTTAAAAAAAAAAAAAAATTATGTATGTGAGTGGCTACTCTTGTTACTTTAGAACAGTGTGAATTAATTGATTGCAGTTTTCATGGAAGTCTCATGTTCGCGAAGCGATCATACATGCGGTATAGTGATTGCCGCATTTACAAATTTCGTGTATTTTTGTGATCTCTATACAACGAGGTTGCTGTATCCAGGGATGTTTTTTTTCGGTTTCATGTTCGCGAAGCGATCATACATGCGGTACAGTGATCGCGGCATTAACGAATTTCATGTATTTTTGGGGATTCCGATACGACGAGGTTGCTGTATCCAGTGATGTTTTTTTTCGGTTTCATGTTCGCGAAGCGATCATACGTGCGGTACAGTGATCGCGGCATTAACGAATTTCGTGTTTTTCTTGGGATTCCGATACGACGAGGTTGCTGTATCCAGGGATGTTTTTTTTCGGTTTCATGTTCGCGAAGCGATCATACGTGCGGTACAGTGATCGTGGCATTAACGAATTTCGTGTTTTTCTTGGGATTCCGATACGACGAGGTTGCTGTATCCAGGGATGTTTTTTTTCGGTTTCATGTTCGCGAAGCGATCATACGTGCGGTACAGTGATCGCGGCATTAACGAATTTCGTGTTTTTCTTGGGATTCCGATACGACGAGGTTGCTGTATCCAGTGATGTTTTTTTTCGGTTTCATGTTCACGAAGCGATCATACGTGCGGCACAGTGATCGCGGCATTAACGAATTTCGTGGGATTCCGATACGACGAGGTTGCTGTATCCAGTGATGTTTTTTTTCGGTTTCATGTTCGCGAAGCGATCATACGTGCGGTACAGTGATTGCGGCATTAAGGAATTTCGTGTATTTTCGTTTTTCCAACTTCACATTAATCGTTAACTTTTATGTAATATCGATGAAAACGTTGTTTTTTACTGCTCGTATTATCTTTTTTATATGTATCTTATTAAATTTGTCAAATAAAATATTTTATTTCACTCATAAATGCAGTATCTAAAAAATCAACTCTGTAGGGTTTAATAATTCTGTATTTAAATTATGTCTTTTGTCCAAATTGTTTTGAACGAATAAAATTTTACTCTCGTATAAATGCAATCTATTTTTCAGGGACCTTTCTATTGCTAAATCCATTACTTTTCCTATGTGTAACTATTTAAAAATTAAGAATGGCAACATTTTACCACTTGCTTATTGTGGGTTACAATACGATAAATGTAAGTAAACTATTTAGAAATCGCCAATGTGGCATCATTTTTTAAAATCGCTAAATGGTGGCTTGAGTAAGGATTAGGTCGAGATCATTGGTTCTCTTTTATTTTTCATAAATGTATTTTGATGTTATTTTGCTGTATAAAGGTTTAGATTAATTATTTTTGCTTTTATTTTGATTCTCGCGATTTCAATTTGCGTGGTTTTCGGAACACTCCGCACAAAAGCAGGTGAGTTTAATTCTTACCTAGCCATTCCAAAAAGTGGATTTTTTTTTGTTAAACAAAAAATCTGTGTTTTTAAAAACGTTATTTTGACATTATTTTGCTTTTAAATGTTTTAAAATATGTATTTTTGCTTTATTTTGATTATCGCCATTTCAATTTGCACGCTTTTGCCTGTTGTCTTCTGGAGGTTGCCACTCCGGGAGACAACAGGCAGAAACGCTCAAATTTGGCAATTTTTTGAAAACGCGCCAAGCAGTGGTAAACCCTTGGATCGCACCGTGTTTTGAATATAACGTTATTTTATCTTTATATTGAAATAAAAAATCACGTGCTATTATTGCATGCTATTTGTAACTAATATGCAAAGACAAAGTTCTTGCCAAATTGGCATGGGAAACAAATCGCGCCAATGTGGTGCGTTTATGACATCTGTGCCACAACTTTTTGCTGCTATAAAACTGGACTTTTCCTGTTTCAAAACCCTCCTGTAGTAAATAAGTATCTTGTAGTGCATCTGAATAATGATATAAATTTCAGTGTATACAAACACAGGGTAGATAAAAATTAGTTGGGCACAGAAAGAATGGTTTATTATGCATAATTAAACAGCTAAACATGAAAGTTTACATAATTATGAGACAGTGAGATACATAAAGTTTACATTTTTTACAAATGGGTCATTCCATGCCAGCTGGCCTAGAGGCTCCTGCTCAACACCCTTCAATTGTGATGTAGCTACAGGGTATACATATAGGTCTAAGAAAAATATGTAAAATAAATATGCAAACTTTAACTGTCAGAGTTAGAAGTAGTATACTTGGGTCAACAGAGGTCTTGCTGCAAAGTTTACAATTTTATAGACATTAAAAAATTATCAAAATACCAAGTTTGTCATTTTATTACTCATGATACAAGAAACCTTACTTATTGAAAATATGTGATCTAGTAAAATTTTTTCTGCTAAAAAACATAATTGCAGTATTAAAGATCAGAAATCAATACATTCATCATTACATGGTCTTAAAGTAGGCCATATGGCCTGACGCGATGAATTTAACCCTTACTTTAACAAGCTGTAACTACAAAACAAATTAATTTAAAGGTTTGTCACTTTACCAATTAATTGCCTATGGCTAATTCCATGCGAGAATGTAGTGTAAGTCACATATCCGCAAATGTTTACCGTTCTTGGCCACCGGTATTTTTTTTTTTTTTAATTCTTCGCTATATTTAATTGTAGATATATATATCGGAATAAGTCAAATTTTCCTTTATTATAATACTGGTAGCCAAACACCATAGACATTTACATCTCTGTGACTGACACTACATCCACACATGGAATTAGCCCTATAAATATGTTTTTCTCCTTCTTAAATATGCAATAATTTATTCATCTTTGAAATCCTTAAAAAAAAATCATAAATTCAAATTTAACTCCATTTTTAGAAGCCCATAACTCAAAAGGGACACTTCTGATTTTATTACCATTAGTACCACTGGAGAGAACATACCTTATCTGATGAGAAAACTTCGGTTTCATTTTGGGCCTCTTCAGTATAAGGTAAATAAAGCAAGGTTCAAAACACCTACTTTGTGTGAGATTCTCAACTATATCCGCTGTAGAAATTGATTCTAAAAATGTCTCTGGAAGACAAAAAAATTTAGAAACATTGCAGTAGGGAAAGTGCACAAAAGTATATGAAATAAGTGGGTCATTCCATGACAACTGCCCTAGGAGAGTTCTGCTGGGGACAAAGTAATGTCCAAGTAATTTATTTATCAAAAAAATGGAAAACACTATTAGATTCCGAATTCAATAGTCAGGCCTGTCAATTTTATGCCCTTTTGTTTAAAAATTAGTCAGAAAATGTGTCAGCGAGTTTCACGTTGTTGAGCAGGAAATTTGAGCTACACCTTAACAGTGATTTCACTTTAGAAAGAGTATACAAACCTTTTTTAACACTTTCCAACCTAGTTGAAAAGTGTTTATGACTTCGGTTTGTCTGGTCGTCTGTCTGTGCTCTAACTCCCGTAAATATGCTCGGATTGCCCTGCAATTTTTATATGTTATTGTCGTTATCTATAGCATGTTCCCTATTTCAACTGAAGTGTGTAGCACTTATAGTTTTTTTACAGGGACACTCAAAAGAATTCCGTTACATTACGGTCTATGGGGAAAAATCATTTGCAGTTTATTTTAATGATATTACACAATTTGAAACACATTGTAATTTATATATATCACGAAGGTGCATTACAAGAAGCTTAATATGGAATAGGGTGTGCATAGCACTTATAGTTACTTTACAGGGACAGTCAAAAGAATTCCGTTAACATTACGTCTATGGAGAAAAATCGTTTACGGTTTAATTAAATAATGTTTCACTATTTTAAAGGCATTGAAATTTTTATATATCAGTAAGGTGCATTACAAGAGGCTTACTACAGAATATTGTGTGTATAGCAGTCATCGTTCATTTACAGGGACACACAAAAGAATTCCCTACTGTCTGTTAACAATGATTACTGGAAGTGTGTTTTAAGTTGCTGAACGCGATTTTAAATTTAACTCACTTTTTGTCTATTACTTGGTGTGTATAAATTCTGTAGATCATATACAGGGCAGCACAAAAGATTGCAAACACATTTCCGTTTATTGACAAATTCCAGAAGGAGAATTTTAAACTGTGCTATGCGTTTCCTAACTAAACTAAAATTTAGCATCCTATGTAGCATATATACAAATCTATAGATCATATACAGGACTGAATAAAAGTATTCGGATATTTTTCCGAATATTGTATATGTTGGAAATTCCTGAAATTACGTTTTTAAATATGTTATGCGTTTTCCAAATTGTTTACTTAGATGTTATCTTTCAGCTTATTAAACGGTAATAATTTGTAAAATTATTTTGGAAGCGTTGGAAAGTGTTACATAATCTATGCTTGACGCATGATTTTTCGTTCTTGTTGGGTTTTCATTTGGAGTCTTCCTTCCATGTAGAAGTACTGAGTGACAGGCTTGCCCTGTCTGATTAATAATGTTGCTTATTTTGCATTTAGAAATTTTATATCATGCATTTCACAATTTTTTTAAATGAAGGAATAAGAATATTTCTCTTTGGAAAGCTCAAGAACATATCCTCTGATCAACAGCTTGTTTACATATGTCATTTTAAAAGAAAAATAAATTTGAAAGAATCAAAACAATAATTTCAGATAATAAGCTGTTGCCAGAAATGTTCCCCCCAAAATATTAGCCTTTTTAAAATCTGTTATCAAAATCATTCTAAAAATGCATAAACATTCTCTGTATTTTGTACAATCTACCACTATATTTCGGCACATGACCCTTAGCTTGAACCGTATTCAAACTGTACTCATTTTCATATTACACATTGAAGTACTGCTCAGCCAAGCTTTAAAGACTGGTCACGTGAGTAACAGGTCCAAATATGACCAGTCTATTCTTCATAATAGGGATCGGGGTAATGAAAGGTAGTCTTCCCGTCTCCCCTAGTTTTTCTTTCGTGGAAGGGGGGGGGGGGGGAAAGGATGAGTTGATTTCCGATAGTTTCATGTTTACTTGTTACAAGATTATAAAAAGGATTTTTGTTCTTATGTAATAAAGCACATAAAAATTGTAGTTTTCACTTCGATGAAGGGGATATCTTCAATCTAAAGAAACATGTTATGATAATTTAGATTATTTAATTATCGGATATAAACATGTTAAGTAAATAAATACAATTTTTTACTGTATTTTTACACATGACATTGCAATTTATTGTTTTCTTAAATAAATTACGATTTTAAATATCGGTTCTTTACAGTTATAGGGCACACTTATGTAATTGTAGGAGAAGTGTGGTTTTAAAATGTTCTTTTATTATTATGATTGTTAATATATATATATATATTTAATTTTACCGCAATAATTCTATTTTTTTTCTTGATTGCTCATGTTTATTTACATGAAACCATTTAATAATATGGCGAAAATGTATGACAAAATACTCAATTAATAATAAAAGAAAATAGTTCAAAGAGTACAGAGTCATACTAAAGGTTGAAAAATATTTTTTACACTCAAATATTTAAAAAAATGTGCTCGAATTCAAATTAAGTTTTCTGATACCTTTTACTAAATCTTTTTAATTCATAAATGCGCGAAAGTTTCAGACGTTCTTATTCAGATATCAGGAAATCGAACAGCGTTTTTCGTAACTAATCTTACTGAAAATGTCGTCCCTTTGAACCTATTTTTCGGATAAGTTCACGAAAAAATTGTAATTGTAACTCACAATGTACCGAATTTATAGGAAAATTAAAGACTCTGTTCGATTTTTAAGTATTTGAATGTTAATTCTTGAAAAATTTCAGGCAAATAGAAATAAAGTCCTGGATAGTTCTTCGAATTACATCCAAGTTCAAATTATCCAAGTTGTCATTCTCTATGGTTGTTTTTGCCTTTTTCTTTTTAGGAGAAGCGAAATTATTTGCATTGTTGGTAGCTTCTTTCCGAATTCTTCTTATAGCACAATCCGAAACACCGGCAATTGCACTAGCTCTTTTTGTTGCATGTGCTAATGGAATAGTTAGGCAGCCTTTATCTGCTTCATTATCACAATATTTTACAACATTGTTTAACATATTTTTCACTGCACTGTGAAAATGTTTGCCTTGAGAGCTTATAGATTCTTTTAAATCCATTTTATAGAAGTAAAAACAAATACAAAATGAATAGCAAACAAAATAGGGAGAGAGAAAAAAAAAACGCTAATAGTACAAGAACAGCCAGTGAAGAAATGACAAGCGGTCAGGTAAGATAAGGGAAACCTGGATTTTGTCTCCTCCTAATATAATGCTTCCCTCCCTTCGGATGGGTCTATTTTTTTGGCAGCATGCCAAAGTCCGTCTTTCAAGAGTGGTTCAACAGTATAGTAGGTGGTACATTGTGAAAAATAAATGGTCTATAGCTGCTTGTTTCTAATATTTGATGCTATTTCACAGCTTTAAAGTATAGATCTCCCTACTGGCAAATTTTGAAACTAAATTGTCTAATTTTCTTAAACAAAACTTTTGAAGCATTATTGTCTTCTTGTTTATCATATTACTTGATTTTTTATTAAATTTTAAAATAAATCTACAACTTTTGGCCTGTCTTATATAAAAAACTTTTTATGAATTAAAAGGGTATTTTTCTTTTCTTCTTTTTTTTTTTTATTGCATAATTAAATCTGAAGTTATTTCTATGTTTTTTATTGACTGCATACATCATTTTGAAATTTTAAATAGTAATTATTTCTATTTCAGAATCATTAAAGAGAAAATTGATGATGACAGAATCAGAATTATATACATCTAATGCAAAGTTAAAAGAGAAGGAATCATTAATTAGCGTTATGGAACCAAGCAACAAAAAAATGTGTGTAAATCTTGAAAATAAACTTGAAGAATCCAAAAAGCAAAATCAGGTGATTTACATGTTGTATTTGTATAGTAAACTTTTTTTTCGTAACACTTACATTGTGTAGGCATTCTAAAATTGATGCAAATTATGTAAGGACATATTCATTTTGAAAATAATAAATGTTTGTCAAGTAGGTCTGCCACATTTATTTGTGTGTGTGTGTGTATAAATACATATCCAGTCCAGAAAAAGAGATTATATGTAAATTTAAAAAGTAAAACAACTCCAAGATTTATATAAAAATTATTACATTAATTATACTAAAATTACAATTATGTAATTTTGTTTAATTAGATAAATTTATTATATAAAAACTGCCTGAGTATAAACTGAGCAATATGTAAACTATAAGAGCTTATTAATTTTATGTGTGTGTTAATTTTATGTATGTCGTATTACATTTGAGAAAATATTTAATTTTAGATTGCATACACATTATAAAGAGGTATTTTGATTTTCTTTAATTTTTTGCAAATTAATCCATATTTTTTAGCTTTATTATTTTTGCCTCCAACAAAGGTATCTAAAAAAGAGTTCAGCTTGTTAAATCAGTGTTGATTATGACTCTAAACTAGAAATGAATTATTTTTTCTATACATCTCTATAGAGGTGGCTGCTTTACTAAAAGTATTAAATGGCTTAAAAAGTTAAGTTGAAACTACTTTATTTGGCACCTTGAATAAATTGGAGTTCATTAAATCAACTTGATTTTAATCAACTGATTTAAAAAAAAAAATCGTTGATTTAAAAAAAAACTTTTGAAAATTTTTAATTAAAATATTGGTCAAGTATTTTGTAATGAATGTGTTTTGGCAAAAATACATTGAAAATTTTAGGAGCAAAAGAGACTGAGAACCCCAAATCAATGCTTTTTTTTTTTTTTTTTTTTTAAATCAAATATCAACTTTATAATAAAAATCATAAATTAAAAATAGAAACTCAGCTGAAAAATGTTAAAAGATTAATGCATGTATTTACATTTTCATATTAGAAAATTTCTAAATCCTTTGTGAATTTTTAAATTTATACAAAAACACAGACTGTAGTTAATTTTGTATAGGCCTTTCGAAAGTATTTTTATTGATATTTATGTAGAGTTCTCATTACAATTTCTGTAATCATTGTTCAAATGCAAATAACAAATTGTTCAATTTCCAATTCAGCTTATTTATGCAAATATTTGGAAAATAAACTAATGGTAAATTTGACTGTGTGCTATGTAAAACATTTAATGAAAGGTACGAGCAAATATTGGATCAAGTACCTTTTTTTCCCCCTTTTTTTTTTTTTTGTCAGATCTATTGCCCTATTGGTTCCATATATTTAATTTCTTACACAACCTCAGTATTATTATTTATAAAAGAGTAATAATCCTCTTTATTCATAAAAGAGTAATATTCCCAGCATACTGAAGTTTCAAGCAAATTCTGAACAGTTGAATGAATTTTTGTGCAAAACAAATATTGTGACAGAAATTAGTCTATTAGATTGGTAGAAGACATGTACTAAGCAAATATTGAAAATGACTATATAAAACTTTGGAATCAACAATTAATCTGTTATTTATTGCAATAGCTTAGTCAACCTCTATAGAGCTAATGTTTTCTGTTTTTGGCTTGGCATGAAGTCAAAACATAGGAACCACTTAAGAACTAATAAAGAAGCTTAACTTCTTTTACTTGCAGAGAATTTCAAATATTAAAATTTCCTTGTAAAAATAATATAGACACAATACAATGACTATTTTAAAAAACTAAAATATAACTGTGCACTTCAACAACATATTAACTTTTCCTGACGACTGGTCAATTTTTATGAAAGCAAAAAGACTATAAAGTAAAAAAAAAAAAAAAAAGACAAACATACCATTTGTGGATTCTTATAAATAGTATACAGGACTACCA
Source organism: Maratus michaelseni (assembly GCA_963931845.1). Taxonomy (NCBI): domain Eukaryota; kingdom Metazoa; phylum Arthropoda; class Arachnida; order Araneae; family Salticidae; genus Maratus; species Maratus michaelseni. The sequence continues at coordinate 107,621,499 of OZ007598.1, read as the reverse complement.
CCAGAGCAAGCTGTTTCCAACGCAAAAATAATCTTAAAAATTAGAGCATCTATTCATGGACATACATTAAAAAAATATGTAAACAAATTCTATAACTTCCTTTATTAGTAAAATATAACAAATATTTTCTCAATTCTGTAAGGAAAAAGGAATTTTCACTATAGTTTTTGCTGCATGTCTTTTAATTTCAAAAGCCTCTTTATTTTGAATAATTTATTTTAAAAATTATGTAAATAAATATGGTATTTATATTTTTACTTTATATTAATGTGCATCTGTTCAACAATTTTTTAAAAACATATTTTGCATTTCTTTCTTTCTTTTTCCCCCCTTGTAGATTGATAGTCAGAAAATTGAAGAATTAAGAGGTAGATTAAAATGGGCTCAGGGAGAAGCTGCTCACGCAAAAAGTAAAATTCATGAAATAGAAAGGCAAAAGAAAATTGATTTGGATAAGCTTGAAATGAAGATATTGTCGCTGCATCAAGAATATAGTAATTTGAAAACTGAATTAGCAGATGTAAGATTTCTATTTAATTTTTTGTTAATAATTTTTAATAGAGATGCAACAAATATCAGCTTGACTACATGCTGAATAGTATTCAATAAAATTTGTCCCTGGATATTCAGCTATCCAGCTGTAGTATGTTTTTCTCTCTACTTTTTTATTTTCAACAAAGATGAAAATTTTCTACTGGTCTGTAATTTTTCATTTTTTATAAATTTTTTTTTTAAATCTTTTTATTTATTTATTTTCTGCCATTTTTATTCCCCAAAGAATTGTTTTGACAACTTTTACTAGAGAAATGGAATGGCCGAAATAGATGACAACTATATGGTTTTGACAGACGAGCCCTGATGTTTGTCCTAATTCTTGCCTACATGCTTTACAATATATTTATTTCAATTTTTTATTAGTCTTAAAGAAATTTAGGGTACTTTTATGTTATAGTGGCCCCAAGTATGATTTGCCAAGCGATCAAGATTTATTGCCAAATTATAAAGCATATATGACATTATAATAATATATGAAGAATATAACATTTTGTGACATATATGGCCAAGTTATATTCATATATGATGCATATATGATGTATATTATGACGTGTATAAGATGTAAATAATATATATATTATGACGTATATGGCACGTATATTGAGTATTTGGAGTACATATATGTGTATATATGATGCACATATAAGCTTTGTCATGATCTTGGCGAAATCATAGCTGCAACCTTTGCATAATTGTAATTGTGGGGGCCGCTATAACACGAAAGTGCCAAATTTAGTGTTTGCCAATGATCTGTTGCCAAAAAAAGTATCATAACTTGGTATGTTCAGTCTTTCTTCGTCTATAGCATGAATAGCATTCATGTTATACTTATTTCAGTAAACGTAAGACCAAAAATTAATAAACAATACAATATTCTGGATATATAAGTTTTATAATTCTTATTGTTAATTCTTATTTTAATACGGCTGAATTAAGAATTCATAACTGAAATAGCAGATTAGCTCATAACAGATAGAGTTCATAAAAGATTAGCTTGTGTGTATGAAAGTCAGTGATCTTATCGTATCCCAGCAGAAAACAGCTTTTAAGAGAATACCAAATTCAAAAGAAAATACTGTACGAAAATCCTTGGCTGGTAAGATTTTCTATTGCAGCTATTGTCAATTATCCAGCATACTGGATAGATTGGATATAATACATTCACTGGACATTTGTTGCATCAATAATTTAAAATTTAATTTGAATTTGTATTCTTTATCATTTGTTTTTTATGATTATTTATTTCTTTTCTACTTTCAGGTAAAAAGTGAGAAAGCTGAAACTGTTCGTAAGCTGAATATTGAAATTGGAAGGTAATATATTTTATTTAATTTCATACTATTGTTACTGTTCAGCAAAACTGTTAAATGAATATCCTCACTATCTCAAACCTCTAATTGGTTTCAAATTAAAGGAGACATGTAGGTACAATCACAAAATATTTGCTATAGTTTGTAAAGTAATGGTTTATTTTTCATCTAAATAACAAACCATTTAAAAAATAAAAAAAATCTTTTGTATTATTTATATATTTTGTTTTTCACATTTAAATACTATTACTATGTGAATTTTAAATATTTTTGTATACAAATTTCTAAAGGTAGGGGAAAGTACAGTAAAACTGTACCCTTGCTCCATGTTATAATGTGCACCAAAGAGATAGGGAAAAACTTTTAAGTTTGTATCCCAGATTTTTTTAAAAAGTAATAAACTAGGGGGGATTCTTCCTATGAGCTATGCTCGCCAATCGCCATTCTGCCCTCGTGGTCAAACATGCTAATTTGCTCTGTTTTAAAAAGATGGAAAAAAAAATGGCTGCAAATGTAGAAACTCAATAATAGCCATTTGACAATAAATATTATTTTAAGAAATGAATTCAGCAAAATAAATATTAAAAGGGCTTGTAATTTAATAAAATATTGTTTGCTGCCCTTCCTCCATGGAAAAAAAATAAAAATAAAAGTAAATAAAAAAAAAATCTGCGGAAAAGAAATTATGAATGTAAAAGTTTGTGGAAATTACATAACTCTGTGTAACCAAGCATAGTAAAATATATAAGTTTTCTGAATGAAACTGGACTTTTTCTTTTAACTATGACAATATTTTCACCAGTGGAAGCTTTAAAGTTCATGATATATATAAATGCAAATGCATGTGATTTGCTGAATATTGCATGACTTTCTCATATAAAAAACATACATTAAATGATAATGTATTGCTATCAAAATATCTCTAACTTTACTTAGTTTCTTTTAAAAATGCAGCAACAACAAAAACATGTTAAAAGTAAAATAAGTGTCTCAAATAATCTTAAACATCAGAACTAGATTAAAAAAAAAAAAAAATTAACTATCACAGCAAAAATTTTCCTTTATGTGCTATTATCCCATGTATTATTATGAAATCATGCTTCCATATATCATTATAAAATACTTCAATTTGTAAATGCACAGTTCACTTCTATGATTTAGTTTTCACCAGTAAATTCCTTTTGCACATAATTTTAATTTAAAGATACACAATTATTATACAGACAAACATACATTAAATACAATAATCCAACATGTTTTTTTTATTTAATGTATTTTTGTCTGTATAATAATTGCATATCTTTAACTGCTGAATGCAAGCGTTATTTATGTGTGTTTTAATTTATTTAAAATTTTCCTTCATATTCAGTATTCACGTGTAAATATATATACAGCCAAACCTTCTTAGTACGGGCACTCTCGGGTGTATTTAAAAAATTGTTTTATTTTAAAAAACTTTCCATATGTTTGTAAAATATTAAATCAAGACTTAAAAAATATAAAAACTTTAACTCTGAGCGTATAATCTTTTTTGTGAGTTTTAGCATTTAGAATTTGGTCAAAATTATGAGAAAGTAAGTTTGTGATAATTCATATTTGAAAATAGCAGACAATGCCTTCAAATGTTTGTAAGTAATTAGAAAATACTCATTTATCACAAATTCTAAATGTTCCTAAAGTCTGAAGTTTCAGTGCATTTTTTAAAATGCATAGTAACATTTTCTAAGAAAAATAATTTGAATATTTAGTGATATTTTTCAGAAAATAGGTGTACAGGTCTCTCTTAATGTAATGCATATTCAGAAAACTGTTATAATCCTTATCTGTTTTATTTTTCTGCTGCTAGATAAACAGAAAGTATGTTATAATTTTATAAATCAATAATGGTAGAAATCTGAGTATTTGTAAAAATTTTATAAGGATTTTATGAATTGTTGCTCTTTAGTATCTTACTTTCATTTCGTTAAATGTTATGTTCTTTTCGTCCAATTTAAGTCATGGCTAATTTATTCGGTAAATTTTGATAATTATTTGGTGTTTTATTTGTAACTAAATTTTTGAATTTCATTTAAAGACTTGAATTAAAAGTCACCATGCTTACTGAAGAAAATGAAAAATCTCAAGAATACATCCAGTCTCTGAAAAGGTATTAAATTTAATATATCTGATAATGGTTTTCAATATCTTTTTCTTTCCTTGTAGTCTTCTAATAGCATATTATAAATTCTGTTTAACATATTATACTGTGATTAAATAATTCTCTATTAAATTTTTACATGCCCATAAAATAGATTTAAGGCTCTTTATCAGTTAGGCTGAAATTCCTTTTTCTAATGTTAATCCCATGGACTTAGAATACATTCATATTTTTCAAATTTGTCATCAGAAAATAAAACTTTTAGCCTTCATATGCTCTTCTTAAAGTATATTTCTTTGCTTTTCACTTGGCAAAATATTTCTAAAATACATATTTGGTTTTATTTTAAGTGTTAAAATCTTCTTCACACTTGGTAACTGTATTAAGATTTTAATAATCGAAATATGAAATTATAAGAAAGATTTGCATAATTTTTGCATCAAGATTATGTGATAATTTGAGATAATAAAACATCATGTAACCTGATAGTTTTAATTTTTCAATATTTCAGTTTGGTTATTTAGAATTAGGCCTGGGCCTTAAATCGATTTAAGACTAACATCGGAAATCCGATTTATCTATTGGCTTTAATCGATTTAAGCTAAATCGCGATTTAAAGCTAACATTGGAAATCTGATTTAACTAAATCAATTTAAAACTAGCCTTGGCAATCAGATTTAACTAAATCGATTTGAGACAAAAAAATAGATTTAAAGCTTACATCGGGAATCGTATTATCTATTGGCTTTAAATCGATTTAAAACAAAATACTGATTTAGTGCTAACATCGGAAAAATGATTTATCTACATTGATGTATCTACTAGGCCTGGGCCTTAAATTGATTTAAGTCATAAATCTATTTAAAACTAACATAGGAAATCCAATTTATCTATTGGCTTAAATCAATTTAAGCTAATATCGGAAATCCGATTTAACTAAGTTAAATCTCAATTTAGCTAAATCGATTTAAAGCTAACATCGGAAATCTGATTTAACTAAATCAATTTAAAACTAACCTTGGCAATCCAATTTAACTAAATCAATTTAAGACAAAAAAATAGATTGAAAGCTTACATCGGGAATCGTATTATCTATTGGCTTTAAATCGATTTAAAACAAAATACCGATTTAGTGCTAACATCGGAAAAACTATTTATCTACATTGATGTACCTACTAGGCCTGGGCCTTAAATTGATTTAAGTCATAAATCTATTTAAAACTAACATAGGAAATCCAATTTATCTATTGGCTTAAATCAATTTAAGCTAACATCGGAAATCCGATTTAACTAAGTTAAATCGTGATTTAGCTAAATCGCGATTTAACTAAATCGATTTAAAGCTAACATCGGAAATCTGATTTAACTAAATCAATTTAAAACTAACCTCGGCAATCCGATTTAACTAAATCGATTTAAGACAGACTTTAAAGCAGAGTCATGCATCGAGTTGGGCATCTGATTTCAACACTGGCCACATGGATTTTTTTTTTTTTTTTTTAGCGCAATTTTGATTTTGATCTTTTTTTTCAATTGAGAATATTTTCCTGAAATTGTTTTAGTACTTATGGTTATGGTTGAAAAAATAAAATTTTACATTTTAAATCTAAATTCATCGAATTTCAATTTATATTTTTATACATTCTTTTAAATGAAAAATTAATTTTTATATGTTTAGGTACTATTTGAACATTTTAGTTTTAATTAATCTTGTAATTAATTAAAAATACTTTAAAAAAGAGTATTGTATTGAATCTGGTAACCCTATTTTTACAGCAGATTGAAAGTGGGGATGGGGGGGGGGGGGTCATTTATGATATTTTCTGCTTTTTTGTTGTTTGCTGATTTTGCTCATTACAAATAGATATATTTTATTACTAATCTTACAGGTTGCGAACGGTAGCAAAAAAAATCAGCAATTTCAGAAATTGGGTGCTTCGAGGCTCACACTTTCAATCCTCCTCCATCCACTATATAGATGTCAGCATTTATGTTAAACAAATTTTATTATAATAGGAAACTTTAAAGGAATTAAAACTGCACCATATTTCTAATATATTTTTCTTTCTTTTTTAATAACTTATTTGCTCATCATGTTAAATGAATGGTTAAATGCATCGTTAAATTAATTGAATCTGGTTCTGCTTTACCTCAATAAATTTTTAATACTGTGTCCGTTAAAAAGGTTTGTTTCCTTTTCTTTTGTATTATTTCTTAAAGAATGAATTCATTAAATTTATTAAAATAGTTCACTAATTTTTTTAATTCAAAAAGCCAAAAGGTTTGGGTTTTCTAATTTTTTTCCATGTATAAAAAAAATACCTATTTTCAAAGTTATTTGAAAAATTAAAAATTCTATATAAGGTGTTACACTTAAATATTTAATGATTTAATAATGAATCTTTTTTCCCATCAGCAATATTACATTTATATTATCTAATGGAGAAAAAATATTTAACAATTGAAACTTTGAAATAAATAAAAATGCACTAATGAATGATAGTTTGTTTACATATAGTATTTATTGTACAACAAATAAATATGCAAAGATTATTTCAATGAATTTTTCATTTGAGGTGAAATAATTTTTTTTACTTCAAATTAAAATTATATATTCTTCTTTAAAAAAAATGATTTATTGATAAAGACATTGTTATGAAAAATGTTCATAAACATATCTATATAAGAACTTGTGTCTATAAGAAGGAGGGGTTCCAATTTTTTTTTTTTTTTTTTTTTTTTTTTTGTCTAGATGTAAATATCTTTTTTCAAAATAACAACTAAGTGTACTATATAATACAGAAAGTGTGTGTGTGTGTGTGGGGGGGGGGGGGGGGGGGGGTACATAAAGACCTTATTTTGTCACTATAAGTCAAAAAATGGCTTCCATATCTTAAAGGTAAAAACGGTCTTAAATCGCGATTTAAGATGGATGATAAATCGATTTAAGAAATCTCTACATCGCCCAGTCCTATTTAGAATATATATATTTTTTTTCTTTTCAATCTTTTTCCTTCAGCTGCAGCATAACTATGAACAGATGGTACTAAAACCGATAAAGCTAAGCAGTAACATCAATACTGTAATACACAGGGGCTTATTTATCTACACTGAAAATATTTTATTTATGGTATAGTGTTTTGTTGAATGAAAAATAGTAAAAGGGCATATGGAGGAGAATTCAAAGTGAATGAAACATTTATTTCATATTAGTGTAAAAGTAATATCTGCTAAGAAAAATAATTAAAAGTGAATTTTGTGGCTTTGAATGCTTCAAAGCATAAAAGGTCTTTTTTCCATATTTTATTATGTTTTATTTCCAGAAAACTAAAAAAAAAAAAAAAAAAAAAAATATTGTCCCAGCTAAAAGTTATCTACGAACTTTTGAAACTGTTATGCATTTTGTTCAATCTTAATTATCCATTAATGTTATATTCTTCTTATATAGACAGAGTTTCCCGCAAACAGTTTCAGGAGGGTGCTGCACACTGCCTGTACTTTAATTTAAACAAGAACGAAAAATCATGTGTCAAGCATAGCTTAGGAAACACTTTACAAAACATTTAGAATAATTTAACACAACTTCACAGTTTGCTAAGTAAACAATTTAGAACATACATAACACATTTGAAAATCCAATTTCAGTCAGACGAAATATTTGAATTCTTTTGTGCAGCCCTGTATAGGTTCTATAGATTTGTATGTATACTGCACCGTGTGCTAAAATTTACTTCAGTTAGGAAATACATACCACAATTGAAAATTTCCTTAAACAGTTTTCGTCAGTAAATGGAAATGTACGTAAGATCTTTTCAGCAGCACTGTATATGATCTATAGACTTTATATGCAAAAAAAAAAAAATTGTTACATTTAAAAACGTGTATCACAATGGAAAACAAACTATCAGCAGTTATTGTTCATAGACAGTATGGTAACGAAAATTATTTTTAGTGTCCATGTAAATGAATAATGAATGCTATGCACACCATATTCTATAGTAAGCCTCTTGTAGTGCATCTCAGTGATATAATCATTTTCAATATGTTGAAACAGTGTAACATTGTTAAAGTACACTATTTCACACACTATTGTTAAAGTACAGTGCAAACGATTTTTCCCCGTAGACTGTAATATACGGAATTCTTTTGAGTGTCCTTGTAAAAGAACCATAAATGCTACACACTTCATTTTCAGTACCAAACATGCCATAGTAAACTCCAATAACATATCAATTTCAAAGCAATCCGAGTATACTTATGCAAGTTAGAGCACGAACAGATGGCAAACAGACAAACCGAATTCATAAACACTTTTCAATTGTGTTGGAAAGTGTTAAAAATAGTTCTTCATTCAAAAAATAGTGCAACAATTGCTTCTCAGTCAAAAAATTTTACATTTTTTCCCTTTTGCATTAAAAAATTTATTTGTATAGTTTGACTCTTAAATATTTTTAAAAATATCTAAATACTTTTAAATATTAAAAGTGCCTTTAAAAATCAAATGAATACCTCTAAACTTAAAAGAAAGTGCCCTTAATGTAAAATATGCCTTTTTATGGTCAGCAGCATCCTGCCTTTTTTTAAACCTGGGAGGAAACTGATATAGAAGGCCATTTCTCTTTTTATTCTAAGTTGCCTTTCAAAAAAAAAAATTAATGCTTTAAACAAAATTCTCATATTTTTCACACACTACTTGTCGAAAAAATTTGTTAAATACACAAGTAAATACAGTATATATAACTTAAAATAATTAAATTGAGAATTCTAGGATATCAGATATTATGTAAAATGAGATCAAAATAAAAATGTGACCTGCACAGCCTGACATTGAGGCCCCTGATATGCATATTTACTAGTTTATATTTTATAATATCTCTTAAAGTAAATTCTTTTTTTTTTTATGAAGTGCTCTATATTATACTTCATTAATTGCTAAAAGGTGTTATTTAAAACAATAAATAAACAGTAAAAAAGTTGTATATACAAACTGTCTACATGTTTTGACAAACGGAAGCCATTTCCAAGATAAGTGAGAATATTCTACAGATGCACAATCTATAATGAAATGATTTAAAACCACAACATTCACTTTTTTAACTTTCTGTCACATTATTTTATTTTGATGTTTATTTTTACACTTCTAACCACGGAGTAACTTAACACATAATTTTGATAAATTAAATGATACTGTATCGTTACTTATTGAATTTTCATGTGTTACAATTTCAATAATGGTTTCTCTTTTAATGGCTGTGTAATAAGTATAAAAAGAAATTTAATTCGCAAAAAAAAAAAAAAAAAAAAAAAAAGCTTTATACTTTTCAATATTTTTTAATCTTTTTTGAGTCTTAAAGGTTTCAGTATCTATTTTATAGCCAAATCCCCTCAAAGGATATTATTTGCTCTAAAATTGACCCAATTCATTTTGGAAAAATTTTCAGGAGTATATGAAATCCCATTTATTAAAGGCAATGGATGAAAGGATCAATATATTGGCATGACTAGCAGAAAATTTAGTTGTAGAAAAAAAAAGAACACATAGCTGATATAAAGTATAATAGAAAATGACATTTTAAATCCTTGCATTATAGATCGTGCATCTGTAGAATATTATCATTTGTCTTCCCCGTGGCAGAATGTACAAACTGAATGTCGCTGCGACGGGCATCGCAGACTTTTTAGGGCACCTGCAGACTAAAAACATACAGCAATGCCGCGGACGCGCTATAGCGTGTAAATTACGTGAAAAAACGGCAAACTTCATTGAAGGATCGTTAAAAAAAGCGAATTTTGTCGAAGAATTGCCGAAAATACTCAAAATTCATTTAAAGATCACAAAAAATGACTAATTTCGTTGACAGATCACGAAAAAAACGCAAATTTAGTCAAAAGACCGTAAAAAACCCGTGAATTTCATTAAAAGGCCGTAAAAAAAAAACAGGTTTTGTTGAAGGATTGCAGAAAAATGCGAATTTTGCCGAAGGGCTACGGAGAAAACGCCAACTTCGTCAAGGAATCGTGGAAAACTGTTAATTTCGTCGAAGGATCATGAAAAAACGGTCAGTTTCGTCGTCGGATTGCAAAAAAACCGCAAATTTCGTCGAAGGATCTCCAAAAAAACTGTAAATTTCGTCGAAGGATCTCGAAAAAACGGAAAATTTCATCGAAGGATCGCCAAAAAACGGTAAATTTCGTCGAAGTATTTCGAAAAAAAACTGGCAAATTTCGTCGAAGTATTTTGAAAAAACGGCAAATTTTGTTGAAGGATCGCGAAAACATCAATGATAAATTAAATATTTTGAGTATTTATTGTGTAAAAGTATATTTAAATATGTAACTTAAAATAAAAAATTTTTACTGATTTTTTATTTTTAAAATTTTTACTGAAGTAATAATGATTTAAAATAGTTAGTCTTTTTTTTTTTTTTTTCTAAAAATGGACTATTCTAGTACTCTCTTTAAAAATCAAATTAAAATAATTTATTTTTGATTAAATTAAAATATCATATATTCTAATACGAGCAAATCTTGTGTGTTGTTATATATATATGCAAATTTTATCTTAAAAATGGCTCTAACGATTTTGACGAAATTTTGTATCCTACCATTTTGGGGCACCAGAAAACCATTGGGCTAGGTCACGTGTTCGAGAAAATTCGATTAGTGGGTCATCAAGGATCAGGGTCAAGCTAATTTTATCTAAAAAATGGTTCAAACGATTTTGACTAAATTTTGTGTCTTACCATTTATCGGCAGCGCAGTTTATTTAAGGTGTAAAATAGTTTCTTTAATTGTATAAAAACAATTATTCAAAAATAGAGTTAAGTAAGCATGCATTCGCTTACCTGATTATAAGTTGAAACCTTCGTAAAGAAATGTATATCCGATTTGAGCGCTTACGTCTCCGTTAATTCACACATAATTGTATTCCGTTGTGTAGTCGCACATTATCGTAATCCATCGATCTGAAACTTTATTACTTTGCTGAAATTAAAATGTTTATTAACATGTGTTTTAATTAAATTAAGCACCCTTCACTTTTATATTTATATTATATTTAAACATTTAACGGTATCTTGATTACAAGTTAACAGAGCATTTACATCGCTCTGACATTTTCACACGCTACATTTTAAAAAGAAATTCACACAACAACTAACTAAAAATCTAAAGAGTTTTTCAGTCCTTGGTAGCCTTGGATGACGTCACTGGGAAAAAGCACATGATAGCACGTGATAATCATTCTTTCACGTGGGCATTTATTCCATGTACTTAGCTGAGTTGAAAACAGTTTATGAATGGGTTTTTCCGACGAGATAATTAAAGTTGTTTACTGCAAATTTAAAGTACTTTATTATTATCTGACGATTGAAGAGTAGTTGATTCCGAATAGAAGATTACCCTTTAATTGCAATTTCCATCACTCCCCCTTAATCTTCTATGTAGGATAAGGAAGTAAGTTCAGATTGTTTCGGTGTTTAATAAATTCAGGTTTGGGGTTGGGCTTGGTGAGTGAATCTGCGGTCATAAATTCTGTGGGACAATACTTTAAATCTATTATTCCATCTTCCTTGAGTTGTCTTATCGCGTGGAATCTGATATCTATATGTTTACTTTTTCGAGTATGTTTTTCACTTTCAACCATTTTTATACATGGCTGATTGTCCTCGTATATTGTTATGGGTTTCTGTTGTGGTAATTTTAAATCTTCCAGGAGTTTTATCATCCATAGTATTTCCTGTGCTGCATTACTTACAGAAATGTATTCAGCTTCTGCTGATGACAGAGCAACGCATGTCTGTCTTTTCGTTGTCCAATGTATGGGACATTTTCCTAACATAAATATATTTCCGCTGGTGGATCGTCTAGTTTCTGGATCACCTCCCCAATCTGCATCTGCATAAACTTCGAGAATAGGCTTATTTTTCGAACTTAGCATCAGGTTGAGGTGTTTTGTGTTGTTTAAGTATGTTACGATTCTTTTGACGGCTTTCCAGTCTTTTTCTCGAGGGGTTTCATTTCTACGGCTGAGTATGTTGACCGCTGCTGAAATATCTGGCCTGGTTAATGTTGAGATGTAGAGTAATGTTCCCGTTGCTTGTCTGAATTTGATATTGTTAGGTAATAGATTTTCATCATCGTTGAGTCGATTGTAACCTGCTTCCATAGGTGTGCTGTAAGGTTTTGCATTTTGAAGATTGAGTTTATCTACCAATTCTTCAATTTTTGAATTTTGGTTTAAGTAGAAATTTTTATCGTCTCTTTTTATATTTATTCCGAGATAGTTATTGACTTCTCCCAAATCTTTCAATTCATATTCCCTTTTGAGATTGTTTATTAATTCAATTATATCTTCGTTTTTTCCGGCGATTAACAAATCGTCCACATAAACTATAATGTATGTCGAGTTTTCACCATTTTCGCGTATAAAAAGACATGAGTCAGATGTACTTTGTACAAAATTTAATGCTTTAAGACTCTCGGAGATTTTCGTGTGCCATGCTCTGGCGGCTTGCTTGAGCCCGTAAATTGCTTTTTGTAATTTACATACTTTGTTTTGTTGATTTGGAGCTATATAGCCTTCCGGCTGTTTCATGTATACCTCTTCTTGTAGGTTTCCGTGTAAAAACGCTGTATTCACGTCGATATGATTAACTTTAAGGTTATGATTTAATGCTGCTATGAGAAATGCACGGATTGTGGTATGAGAGACAACTGGAGCAAAGGTCTCGTCATAATCTACTCCGAATTTCTGACTGTATCCCTGTGCCACGAGTCGTGCTTTATAGGTTTGCACTTGGTTTAGGTTGTCGCGTTTTAATTTAAAAGTCCATTTTGAACCTATCACTTTCTTTCCTGGTGGCGGATCGACTAATGTCCAAGTTTTATTTTTAGCTAGGCACTTGATTTCGTTTTCGGTGGCTTTGAGCCAATTTTCCCTATCGTGTGGATTTTTCATTTCCATGATTTCGTTCCAATTCTTTGGTTCATTTGATTGTGTGTCTTTAACTAAACAGACAAATCTATCTGGTGGTACTCCTCTGTTATATCTATTTGACCTTCTTGGTTCTATTTGTGTTTGTTTGGACTCGCATGGTTGTTTATCTTTATCATTAATGTCAATTTCAATGTAATTTTTATTCTTCTCTTCTTGATTTCTATCATCAGTGGAGATTTCTTTGAGATTTGAATCTTCCTCAATGTTGTTTGAGTGTTTTATTTCATGTTCTATGAATTTTACAGTCCTGGCAATTATTATTTGTTTGTCTTTTGTGTGTATGCGATATCCTTTGGAACGTGTGTCGTAACCTAGAAAAATACCTTCTTGCGCTCTATTATCTAGTTTTCCTCGATGTATTTTATTAATGTAAACAAATGCTTTACATCCAAAGGTTCTTAAGTGTTTGAGATCAGGTTTGATACCTTTCCATAGTTCGTATGGAGTTTTGTCGTTCGCTCTTGTTGGCAATCTGTTTTGTAAATATGTCGCTGTGTGTATTGCCTCTCCCCAAAATTGTTTATTTAAATTTGCTTCTAAAAGCATGCTACGTGTCATATCGAGTAGGCTTTTATTCTTCCTTTCTGCCACGCCGTTCTGACTCGGGTTGTGTGGAATTGTGAATTGGTGTAACATCCCGTTTTCCTTTAGATAATTTTCTATTTCGTTGCTATTATATTCTCCTCCATTATCGGATCTTATTTCTTTTGGTTTTCTACCGAATTGATTATTTACCATTGCAATGTATTCTTTTAATTTATCAATTACTTCGCTTTTCTTAGATAGTAAGTATATAGTTGTATATCTCGAGTAATCGTCGATGAATGTGAGAAAGTATTGTTTTCCTCCTAGTGTTGGTGTACTTATAGGTCCACAGACGTCGCTGTGTATTAAATCGAGAACTTTGTTTGCTCTATTTGTAGCCGATTTTGGATATGGTGCGTCGTTTAATTTAGATTTAATGCAGGTTTCACATAATTTATTATTGTGTCTGCAGTTTCTAATTTTTATTCCGGTAGCTAGCTGTTTGTTAACAATTGTTTTGATTGCTTCATAATCACGATGTCCTAGTCTTCGATGCCATACTTCTAAACATTCTTTGTTATTATTACAGCTTAGTGTGACGTTTGCATAGTTTTCTGCATTTTCTAAGTGGTTTGTTTGTTCGATTATGTATAAATTATTTTTGTTCTTCGCTCTTATATAAATTTCACCATCGAATGTTAAATCGCATTTGTCATTTTCAAAGATTAATTTGCATCCATTTTTAGTTGCTTTGCTTACGGATATTAAATTGGATTCTAGTTCTGGGACGTATAGGACTTCCTGTAGTCTTGTGAGTTTTATTTCTCCATTTGGGGATTTCGTTTTTATTAAAACGTCGCCTGAACCGAATGCTTCGAGTTTGTTGCCGTTTGCGATGGTGACTGATGATTTTTCAAAATTGTTAAATTTATCAAATAACCTTTTATCATTTGCAATGTGTGAGGTACTGCCACTGTCGAGTATCCAGTTTTGTTTTCCTAATTTTTCTGTTATTAGTACGCGATCTTCGGATTGATTAGTTTTTGAGCTTATTTTCTGATCATTCGCGTTATCGTGACAGTCAGTATTCTCTTTATAATTCTCTGTGTTTTCATAGCATAGTGATGATGAGAAAGGTTTAGATTTATTTTTATTATTAAAGTTATTCACATTTTGATATGTGTGTTTGTTTTGTTGTGCTGTGTGTATCTGCTCTTGAGGTGATAGCACTCGCTATTACTGTGATTTGTCATCTTACAGTGACTGCAATATTTTGAATTTCTTTTGTAGTCGTTATAAGTGTGTTTTCTTTGTGTTTTAAATGCCTTTTCGGAGCTGTTATTTTGTTCAGACATTTCTTGTCTGCGATTATACTCATCTATGAGTTTACTTCTGATAAAATCTGGGGATAATTCGGCTTCGGGCCTTGCCTCTAATGCTGTGATAAGCGTGTTGTAGCTGGGCGGTAATGAGCATAGAAATAGTGCGGATATGTGTGAGTCATTTATATTCTCGCCTATGGCGGATAATTTATCTACAATTTGTAGAATATTTGTTATATGATTAATCATATTACCGTTTTCGGGCAGTTTAGTACTGTACAGTTTTCTCAATAAATACAGTTTGCTACTCAGATTTGCTCTTTCATGCGTAGTTTTGAGAGCTTCCCAGGTTTGCCTGGCTGTGGTAAAATTTTTTACATGCACAATTTGTGTGTCATCTATGCTTAGATTAATTAAAGCTCTGGCTTTTCTATCTCTTTTGTTCCAATCCTCATTTAAAGGAGTTGGTGGTTGATCACTTATTACTTCGAATAAGTCTTCTTTAATGAGAAGCATTTCGAGCTTAAATTTCCAGTTGGAATAATTGCTCGAATTTAGCTTCTCGATGAATTGGCTTTCTTTAAATGTAGCCATTTTTATTTTCTATCTTTAATTATTTTTAAAGATATTTAATTTAATTTTATACGAATCGCTTTTCTTTGCATTCGTTTTTATTTTCTATAAAGCGAGTTTTTTCAGCATATAGCTAATGTGCTTAAAATTTTTATTTAATACATATTATCAGTCTCTTAATCTATCGGCAGCGCAGTTTATTTAAGGTGTAAAATAGTTTCTTTAATTGTATAAAAACAATTATTCAAAAATAGAGTTAAGTAAGCATGCATTCGCTTACCTGATTATAAGTTGAAACCTTCGTAAAGAAATGTATATCCGATTTGAGCGCTTACGTCTCCGTTAATTCACACATAATTGTATTCCGTTGTGTAGTCGCACATTATCGTAATCCATCGATCTGAAACTTTATTACTTTGCTGAAATTAAAATGTTTATTAACATGTGTTTTAATTAAATTAAGCACCCTTCACTTTTATATTTATATTATATTTAAACATTTAACGGTATCTTGATTACAAGTTAACAGAGCATTTACATCGCTCTGACATTTTCACACGCTACATTTTAAAAAGAAATTCACACAACAACTAACTAAAAATCTAAAGAGTTTTTCAGTCCTTGGTAGCCTTGGATGACGTCACTGGGAAAAAGCACATGATAGCACGTGATAATCATTCTTTCACGTGGGCGTTTATTCCATGTACTTAGCTGAGTTGAAAACAGTTTATGAATGGGTTTTTCCGACGAGATAATTAAAGTTGTTTACTGCAAATTTAAAGTACTTTATTATTATCTGACGATTGAAGAGTAGTTGATTCCGAATAGAAGATTACCCTTTAATTGCAATTTCCGTCACCATTTTCGGGCACGAGAAGACTATTGGGCTGGGTCACATGTTCGAGAACTTTCGATTAGTGGGTCATTTTTGGGTCTACCCGGGTCAAGTTAATTTTATCTAAAAAACGGCTCTAACGATTTTGATTAAATTTTGTATTCTACGAGTTTCGGCACGACAAAATCATTGGGCTAGGCCACATGTCCAAGAAAATTCGATTACTGGGTCATTTTTGAGTCACTGTGGCTAATTTTATTTAAAAAATGGCTCAGACTATTTACACTAAATTTTGCATCCTATGGTTTTCGGGCACAAGAAGACTGTTAGGCTAGGTCATGAGTTTGAGAAAATTCGATTAGTGGGTGATTTTGGTCATGGGTCATTATGGGTCAAGCTATTTTATCTTAAAAACGGCTCAGACTATTTACACTAAATTTTGCATCCTATGGTTTTCGGGCACGAGAAGACTGTTGGGCTAGGTCATGAGTTTGAGAAAATTCGATTAGTTGGGTCATTTTGGTCATGAGTCAGGATATTTGAACTCAAAGCTAATTTTGACCGAGCATAGCTCGGGCTTCCCTGCTCGTAATTATTAAGCATTATGAAACTCTTATTGCAAATTCTTAGTGCAGGGATAACTTAAAGTTAATAATGAATGGATACCTGATCTTTTTGGTTATAAAACATTAAAGAATAATTGCTGAATAATGTTTTGTTTTTCTTGAAAACAAGAATATGCACATCCACACATGCATCTAAGTAAAAGTGTATTTGTAGATAAATGTGTGCATTTGTGAATAATTAATAAAAAAAAATTTGTATGTGTTATATATTAATAACTTAAAATTTTATTTGAGAGAGTTTACTTTTGTTTTCAGTTGAAACTTGAAAAAGCACCGAAATTCAGTTTTGCCCTGAAAATTGAGTTTCTGTTGGACATTGACTAGATTTTGTGGTTACTTTGCTGAGAAATTTTTTAATTTATTTATGTATGATTCCAGAATTGGAAATTAGTTGTATTTTGCAAACTTTTTTAAAATTTTGATTCAGAGAATTCTTGATTTTTATGTCATTGAGTTTTCATTAGTTGTATTTTGCAAATTCTTTTAAAAATTTGATACATAGAAAGCTTGATTGTTGTGTCATTGAGGTTCTTTCTTATCCTGACAATTGAAATAAGTTTTTACATTTTCTCAGTGCTATGCATTTGCACATGTAAAAATGAAGTTTCTAGTTAACCATTCAGCATGCAATATTGTGATATGCGAATAGAACAGTTTTGAATTTGAGAAGTAGCAAAGTAGACATTTGAGTTATCTCCTAGTATTTTGTTTCACTAACACTGTATTTAAGGGAGAATCCAGTTTTTTCAAGGTGTAGAAAGTGGATTGTATGAGTTTAAATTTCAACCAATGCCGATTTATGACAAGTTGTCACTGCATTATGTAACCCATTTTCTGTCGTGATTGTGTAACTCTAAAATTGCATTTAACATGAAGGTTTGCATTCAATACATTGTTATACTTATTTAACACAGAAAAATATTAGAAAAAATATTTACATTATAATAATAAAACTAATTTTTAATATGTATATATTAAATTGTTATTAATCATATTAATAATTATAATCTTTCTTATAGGAGGTTGTCATTGTGACATCATCTTCATTTACTTGAATTTTATTATGTGTGTGTATATGTGCGTTATATGTATTTAAAACTACTTTCTTTTGTTATAAGGCAGAAAAATGAACTTGCTGAAAAAGCAGCCATGGCTAGTGCTTTAGAAAAGGAATTAAAAGAAACAACAGAAAGAATAAAGGTGAGGGATTTTATGTGTTAAATAACTACCTGATACCAATCTTGGCTGCAAGTCCAATTACTGAGCTGTAGCCTATGTATATATATAATATTCATTCATTCATTCATTCATAATAAGTATATATTCATGTATGTTATTTCCTTCATTGAGTGCTCTAAAGCAATGGAAAAAAAACATGTTACTCATGAATATCAAAACACCAGAATATCTGCTAAACAGAAAATTCTATGGTTTTGTGCGAGGCAAATGCAAGCACTCAAAGATATGATGAAGAATGTTATAAGCCATCTTTTATAACTATAAAAGGCAGATATGGGGAAAACACTGTAGTGAAAAAAAAAATGGTCCACATTATCTCAGAAAGGTTGAGCCCTCAATCTGTTATTGCCTTAGCTGCTACTGCCATTGGAACTATTAATATTGACAACAGAACATAGCATTCAGACTTGAGTTGCTGATCTTAATGAATTTTTTTTATTTTTTCACCCAGTCATCACCACTCTTTCTCTAGTGTGCACTTTGTTGATTGATGTTTTCGATAATTTTTGGTTGTAATATGATGGATATGATTGAAAACCTCTGCTAAGAGGCTAAACCTGTCTCTCAAGCTTATTATCTTTTATCTTTTAATTGTGTTTACTGAATGTGCCTTTCAATAAAAATTTGTGAATATTCACAGTCGTTTGTTTTGTTTTGGATTTTCATTTTTAATATGTCTTTACAACATAGGTCCAACAATTCAGTTTGACGGGAATCATAGTTAGTAATCATGTCATCTTAAAAGGAAAATATGCAAATTTTAAGAATGTTTTGTTTTTGTTTTGGATGTGTTATAGTATGCCTGTACAGCTTGCTAGTTTTTGGCCAAACCTAAGAAACACCCATTGTGATGCTTGGATCAGAAAGTTTGAAAAGCTGTGTTTGTTCATATTGTGTTTTTATTGTAATGAAATATACTTTGCTGAGACATTTTTGAACATTCTACATTATCCCAAAGATTTTTGTCTTTTTTACATAATCTCTTCATGTTTTTACATTAGTAGTACAACTCTTTTTAAAATCTTAAACAGTTTTTGCATAATGAAGCTAGATTTGTTATGAATAAATCTGAAAGTCATTGGTTTTAATAACAAGGGAAAAAATATATTTATGTGAATCTTTGTCTAATTACCAATATTTAAAAATTATGCGTGTTTCAAAATTTGATAAAATGCACATAAAATTATTCCTTCTTTTCTGTTTAGTGTTTGTTAAAATATCTCTGAATTTTATTCTTATCTATATAGTCTTTCTTTTTAATAATTAGGCACTGGAGAATAAAATTGAAGCAGATAAAGATGCATCTTTAATAATCCAAACTAGGCAGGCTGAACTGAAAAAACTGGCAGAACTGCAAAAAGAAAATCGCTTGTTAAAAGAAGAAGTTGGCAAAAATAGGTAAATTAGGAATGCAGAATTTTGATTTATTTACTTCTATTATGTTATTATTTTTTCAATTGCATCTTTATTGTGAGTTAAAATTTAAACATTAATGTTTGCATATTCCTAGTTTTCTGATTTCTACTTCCTGAGATGATTAACTGACAATTATTTTCAGTATTAAAATTGAAATAATTAGATTTTAAAATAATTTCAATTATTAGTAGCCAAATTATCAATGTTAACCTTTCCTTTGCTCACAGATCAACTGCTTGTATCACATGACAACGTTTGGTTTCCCCTTCTCCTCCTGTACACACAGGGCTTGACAAATACGGTCGGCAGATTGCCACTGGTGACCAAATATTTTTATCTGGCGACCAAGTTATTTAATCTAATGGGTTTTTTGTTGTTGTTTCTTTTTAGTACAAAAATTCACCTAAGCTTTCTTGAAATGAGCACAAATGCCACCCCCCCCCCCCTCTTTCCCAATATTAAAAAATAAACTTTGAAACTATATTCACACAAAAAATATTTTTAACTTTTGTTTTTAATTTGGCAAAAATAAGTTCAACAAATGTAAATTTTAAAATAATCAAATCAGAATTACTTGAGACTTCAACAGAAAAATAGGCGAAAACTTGTTTTCCTTCTTCACTATTTCATCGATGCAATTCTCAGCAGATATAGATTTTGTAGCATTCAACTATCTGGACATTTGAAGCACTCTGCAATCAGCATTTTCTGAACATGCGCTGGTTAATTCACTCTTTACAGTATTTCTTTTTTTTAAGATATTATATGATTTTGATAAGTTTCATTAGAAAACTTAGTTTATATTATCTTTCTAAACTATGTAACTAATAATTCTAAACAATGCCTGTTATTTTTCCTCAATTAATTCATAAAAACTTTTGTGCTTTTTGAAAATTAATGACGAGGGAAAGAGGGGGTAATAAATATTTTTTACTGGCTACTAGAATTTTTTTCTGGCTACCAGATTTTATCAAATTTGTTAAGCCCTGTGTACACATATTTAATTTTCCTTTCTGTTTGCTATGATACATTAATCCACTGTTTTTTTTTTTTTTACATGTGATTTCTCTGCATGTTTAATTTTATTAGAAAGAAAATATTTTTAGACTACCAATTATTTCCATCTCAATTATTCATATAGCAATCAGTGAAAATTTGTTAAATTTAGGAAATTTGAAAAAAATAAATAAAGGAGGTTCTAAAGGGCAAATGTAAGTAAAAATTTTTATGTTTTGAAATTCAATTCCTACACTTTCTTATTGAAGTATGTGTTGTTACTTAAAAAAAGAATTAATTACAACTCCCTATACTTTGTTAGTATTCTTGTGAATGGTACTATTGATAAAACATTGTGATTAAATTCCATTTTATTTTTAATTATGCTTGAATTATTATATAAAAATATCTAAATTAAATGTCTGCTCTTTTGTAACATTTTAAATGTATTAAATGGTATAGTTTAATGTACCATATGGTTCAGTTAATAGTTTAATGTACCTATTTTTGTTCTAATATTCTGGTTTTTGAACATCACTCTTCTTATTTTCAATTGAAAGTAGTTGGCAGATAAACCTGAAAAGATATTTTGAAAATTTAGAACACATATACAAGGATCTGCTTAGGAAAATTTTAGATCCTTCACAAACATTCTCATCTTAAAACAGGATCCTTCACAATTTTTTTCATCCCAAAACGACATTCCCTTCAAAAACATTCTTTGTCCTTATAATAAACTTTTCACAAAATTAATCATTTAAAAATAAAATCTGACCTGTCACAAAACTATCGAACTCACCAAAAAACATACTACAGTAAAACCTCCATAACAGACACTCCCGAATAGCGGACACTTTTTTAATCCCCAACACAAATATTGTTTGCATAGTTTTACCTCTGAATAGCGGACACCTCCAAATAACGGACAAATTTAGCGTTCCCGCAGTGTCCGTTATTCGGAG
Organism: Maratus michaelseni; assembly: GCA_963931845.1. Classification (NCBI taxonomy): domain Eukaryota; kingdom Metazoa; phylum Arthropoda; class Arachnida; order Araneae; family Salticidae; genus Maratus; species Maratus michaelseni. Next base: position 107,600,005 of record OZ007598.1, on the reverse strand, counting down.
GTTTTACTGTAGTTAGCTTTTTCATTTGTCAAAGATAAACCCACAGGAACCAGAATATAACAATAATTTCAAATTCCCAAAATTATGACTAAAATTTTCATAAATATAAAAAAAAAAACTTCACAATTTCACAAAAACAGTATCCTGTGAGAAAAATTTGGACAGACCTCTGCATGTAAGAATAATTTTATAATTAAATTGAGTATTATTTTAGTCTTTTTAATTGCTCAACTTAAGGAAACATTTTCTTTACATGTTTTGTAACAAAATATGCCTCTTCAAAACTTATCCAAAAGAAAAATATATTCATGTCTAAATATCGTGTTGACATAATTTAAAAACGAAATTAACTGTGTTTATGTTATTTATTTTGTTAAAGAATTCTTTATTTATTTCAAATCTATCATTTCTATTTAAACAGAGAAAACAACATTGCTCTTTTTCAAGAAAAAATTTGGAGTTACCAAGAAAAGATAAAACAGGCTGAAAAGAAAAGTCTTGCCTATGCTAAGTTACAAGTTGAAAATGAACAGCTCAGGGAAAAATTGGCTCAGTGGGATGAACTATTTGATGATAAGTCTTCTGCTTTTAGGTGAATTTTCCATCTTTTATTATTACATATTGGTCTCATAAAAATATGTAACATATATATATATATATATATATATATATATATATATATATATATATATATATATATATATATAATCTGCAAATTGTATCTTAATCTCTATCTCTTTTACTAATTAAATCTGGCTTTAAATATAAAAATACATTAGTTGACTCCCGCCTGGCATTGCCCGGGCCTGTGATAATAAGTTAAAAAAGAAACATCAAATTTTTATTATTTTATATCTTTAGCCGGATTTTGCATGAAATTATATTTTAAAATGAAAAATTCGCGAAAAAATATTGAAATTTAGTGATAAAAGCACTCAATTTCTTGTTTTTTTACATAGGGTTGTTTCATAGTTTTAAAATAAAAAGTTCTTTTTGTCCGAACTCTTCGAAATCTTTATTGGTGATAAATAAAACTGTTTTATAGCCTGTGTAAAATTTTTGTGAAAAAATATTGTTATTTAGTTGTAAAAGAAATGTTTTCTTCTCACTTTTTTTGTTTGTTTGTTTGTTTTTTCATCGGCTCTTTTAACAAAGCAATAAAAAAATTGTTCTCATCTTCCGAAGTCTCTTACATTTCAATCTGTTATAAATATAACTGCATCCAAGTTCTCTTTAAAATTTTGCAAAAAAATATGCATATTTAGTAGTGGAAACATGAGTTCTTAAAAAAAAAGCTTTAGCTTTCAATCTCAGATCAAAATTATATTAGAAGGTCTATGCTTTCAATGCAATGATGACTTCATCTGTTTTCAATCAACCCTTTTCGATCCCCCTAGGCTAAACAGGTGAGGGCTAATCCATCAAGTTTCCCTTTTCGGAAGGGAGAAGAATTTAAAAAAAAAATGTTGACGCATGCGCAAAGAGACGATATTCGTGTGGAAATTTGACAGAATGCGCTTTTCGTTTTAAATGTAGATACTTGCCATTTGCCAACATGCAGGTTTGGCTATATAATGTCTGTATTCCATATAATGCCCTGTAATGTATTGTCTGTGTGTCCATTATTAACAGCAGTACATATGCACTCACATGCATTGCTGCAGATAGACTCATTAAACATACTTAAAATGTGTTTCTTATTAAAATACGTTGCACATTGGTTATATGTATCAGTGTTATTAGTAAACGTGCATATATGTATATTTCAATGCCATACTTTTCCATCTAATTAAGGATCTATTTAAGAAAGTGATTGGATATATATATATATATATATATATATATATATATTTCTGGTCTGCTATCAGTCATTTTTACATCTAAAACATAATTTCGTACTAAGTAAGGAATGTCCTTTATTTTTAAATTGATTTTTTTTCACTATCTGTTGTTTTCAAGATAGGTTTGCTAATTTCATAATGTTGCCATTAGGGGCACTGCAATCTCTCCCCTATGCTAATGCATAGTCAATTTTACTATAGATAGATACTTGTTCAACAAATCTATGTTTATCCATTCAGGAAATATTTTTCTTTATTTAGACTTTACTTCGTACCCTATATTTGTTTAAACATTCCAAAATATGCGAGTTGTTAATTTGTATTTAAATTTATTTTGAATATTTATTTATTTTAGATCTCCAACTGCCCTGTCTATGAGATTAGCTCAGCATCAGAAAAATGAAATTATGCTGACTAATAAAATTTCTCAGCTTTCAAGCCAGTAAGTATGTGTTTGCTTATTTTTTATATTAAAATAATAAAAATAAATGAATTTTTAATAATAAAAATATATACTTATAAGATGTCAAGCCTAGATCTTTTAGGTTCCTTTAGAAGTTTATCTATTGTGATCACCTCATTTATATATCATCTATATATAAGGCAAAACTTATCATCGTGATAACATCCGAAATACTAAATAAATTAGAAGAATGAAAATGGTACAGTGTATTGATTTTGTAAATATCTTGGATGAGTTTGTTAATCAAGTTGTTTTGGTAATCTGTTAAAAAAAAATAGCCCTTTGGAAATCCAAATAACATTACAGCCAATGAGGTATTCAGTTCACTATTAATACATTTTAAATTTCTTTGATTGCAATAACATTTTTGAGTTGCTTACTTTGTTCAGGGAGACATACTAAAATAATTTTGGTGGTATTTATTGAATGTTTTAGGTTTGAATGTCAAAAATGTATTATAACGTATGGGTGATTTTAAACTATCCTTTCAACAAAGTTTTAACATTTTGATGTAATTACCATATTCATTGTACAATTATTTCTTCGCTTTGTCTGAAGGTGAAGGCTGCAAAGCTGCACATCTAAAATAATCTTGGATAATTGCCAAGTACTTTTCAAAGAATATTACTGTGTTTCCTCAATTACTTTTGGAGTTATAATTTTTTTTTAAATGTGTTTAACATTTTTCGATGACCCTATGTATTCAAGTTTGTTTGGAAAAGCCGAACTGCATTTTGATAATCTATGTCAGATGATAAGAAAAAAACATATTGCTTTAAAAACAGTTCATGTATGATTTTATAATAAAAGTACAAAAAAGTAGCTAATTTGGGTGGTATCATTAACTGTAGAATAAGATGTGGATTTTCATGAAGTAGTTTTAGTTACTTTTTAAGGCAGATAGTTTTTCTTTCTTTTTTTTAAGTAAGTATGCAAATGTTTTGGCTACTATTTCTGAACAAGTAGCTCTGTACAAGAGCTCTGTAATTTACATATATTTTTAGTACTTACCAATTTTGTATGGTTTTTATTTTTTTTTTTTATTTTTTTTTTATTTTTTTTAAAGGTGTCGTTACATTTTGCAAATAAATCATTTGTTTTTCAAAACTTAAGTTGAGACATTTATTATTGTAATTGATGGTTTAATAGTTTAATGTTGAGAAATCAATTTAGAAATCCTGAATAGATAATTTAAATATTGCTCATTTTTCTTTTTTGTTTCTATATCTTAAAAAAGGAACAGAGCAAAACAAAATATTTTTAAATAAATTAACTAGTTTGTGCTTTTCCACCAAGTGTCAATCAAAGTAAAAATTCCATAATCAGGTCTATGCCAAATTAACGTATTGTAATAAAAATTTTTTTTGGAATAATATGATTTCAGGCATGAAATTAGACATGATTTTTAAAATAAACATTGAATGCTTATAAACAAGGGAGGGGAATTTTCAGAAAATCTTACCAACCAAGTATTTATTTTACCAGCCAGCAAGATACAACGTTCAATTGAAATTAGTTATGTCCAAATAATTTAAAAAAAAAAAATCATTTACTAACATTTTCCTATTTTTTTTTTTTAAATATAAAATTTAAAAATATATACAACAGTAGGAAAGTTTAGTTTAAATGTAACTTGATACCATGTTTACATTGTAGCAATTGGGAGAGTTGCAAAATATTGCTAAAAATATAAAGGTTTTGGTATATTTTCTATAGCCTGCAGTTTAGACTGCCTAAAAAATCACTCATCCTGTCAGAAAATCCACTCGCCAGTGGTGAGTAGAATGATATAATTCCCCACCCCTGCTTATAAAAGTGCTGTTTAAAAAGCTGTTTTTACTTTTATTTTATATCTAGTAATAAATTTGCTAAATAGTAAGAATTTTCAGTTAGAGGTCTGCACGGGCCCAACCCATACAAAAAAAAAAAAAAAAATTCAGCCCGGCTCGATAAAAAAATTAAAAGTTCAGCCCAAGCCTGGCCCGTCCCGGAAAAAGTTAAAATCTCGGTTCGAGTGAATTTCTACAAAACACTGATTTTTACGTTGATTTGGTATAAAATTTGCCTCGTAGGAGGAGATCTAATCAAAAATTCCTATCTTAGTCTTTTTTTTTCATGTTTATAATCTTCATTTTCATAGAGGTGTCGCAACCTGGAATATTTATTTTTTTAATAAATCTCTATTTGTTGTATGTATGTGTTTAAGTTATTATTAATATTGTTAATCCATATTCCATTTATTGAAGTGTTAAAAATCAGAAAAATGCTATACAGTAAAATCTTCTAAGATGGAATTGCATAGGGAAGAAAAAAATGAGTTATAGACAATTTGCCTTCTTAGCAGGTGTAAATGTATTATATATTCTTTTCTTATATGTTAGTATATTCATTTTTCATGGATCAACACAGTTTTCAGTTTAAGACAGGATTCCGTCATAAGCAGGTTCTTTTTCACACGTTTTACTATCTTTTAATAAGTGTATAAATCTACTATTCTTTAAAAAAGAATAACTTTTAATGTTTAATTGTAGAATAATGGCGATTTAAAAATGTATGCATGTTTTGCAAAGATCTTTGCGCCAGGTTTTATTTTACTGACCTTCGAGCAGATTAGGCCACGCCGAGACAACGATTTTCATACAGGTCAAAACCAGGATTGAAAATTTTGGGGCGTGAAGACTAGGAAGAATGAAACCAGTTCCGGCTCTGTACGGAAAAAATAATTTAAGGCAAGGCCTTATCCTTCAGGAAAAAAGTATGGCCCGGGCCAGCCTAAAATGAGTGGAGACCAGGTCCGGCCTGGCCCAGCCCAGCCCGAGTGCCGTGAAGGAAAATAGGCTCGGGCTTCGGGCCTTGGCCCGGCCCGTGCAGATCTCTATTTTCAGTACTTCTTTGTTATAGCAATCCCCAATGATGAATCACCAAGTTAGGTTGTAAAATCATTGTCAAATGGTTTGCAGTCCTAAAGAAACAGCAAATGTGTATGCTATTGTCATATTGCTTTTTTGTTATATATTCCAAAACATTTTTCATATCTTTTTGTATTATTGCATGTACTATTGATTTCCTTTAATTGCCTGTCTTTATTTATTATAAATAGGGAAACAATATTTGATTTATCTAGTATTGAGATGGATGCAATCTCATTTTTTTTTTTTTTAAAGCAAGGGCTTTTACCCAACAAACAACTATGCAAAAATGGCCATGATATGAAACTGTATGTTACTAATGATGAAGATATATGGAGTTATGCAAGGTAAAAAGTTTTATAACCCCCTGACTGCCAAACAAAAGGGCAAATTTGTAATGTTGTTTTCTCTGTGATTTTGAAAAAATGCTAAAAAAAAAAGATAAATTTTCCTCTTGATATAAAAAAACTTACGTATATGAGTATAATCCTTGAGAGTATTAATCATTACTCAATGCTTTAAAACTGCATTGTATTTGTAGAATTATGTTAATTTAAACAATGCTTCTATTGCAGTGTAACCGATAGCATAGTGAACGGATATGTCAGTTCGCGGTGGTGAAAAGGTTAAAAAAATGTGACCTTCATATTAGAAATTGGATTAATGGTTGGAGAATACAGTTCATATCATCTGCTTTAAGTTTTATGCACTGCTGTTCAGAGGAATTAACATTCGTAAAATGTTGTAAGAAATAACTTTATATAGGTGAGAATACGTCAGTTAATTGGAATAGTTATTTGAGAGACATGTTAAAAAATTAAACAGTTGTTATTCTTGTGAAACTTTGTAAGAAATTATTATGAAAGATTAGTGTGAATTTGTTATGAAACACTGTAATATATATTCTTGTTAACATAAAATATTATTTTATTTAATGCAGTGGTATTTATTTTTGTATCTCTATTATATGTGCACACTTCATGAACTTGGCAATATTGACTTCAACTTGGCATAATCGTAATTGTGGAAGCCACTATAACAAAGAAGTACTGAATTTTCTATATTGTAGAACATCATATGTTTACTTGAAGTTAATTGAACATTACAGATTTTGTTTTTGTTCAACATCTAATTGGAACATTGAAGTAATGATGCTGAACATTTTAAGAACTTAATACAGCAGATATACGCACTGGAAAGCATGAGCTGGATGTGTAAGACCTTAGAGATTAAGTAATTTGAGGAAGCCAGGTTTTCACTTTAAATAGTTTATTCAAATAAAAGTCAAATATAAGAAGAGTCACTGTAACACATATTGGATCAATAATAAAAACGGAAAACAAACTTTAAGATGAAGTAACTAAACCAAAAATAAACACAAACGATGTTTCACAGCATGATGGCAATCTATTAAAATAAATACTAATTACATAAACAAAAACTATTTCCTTATAATGAGGAAGCCTAAGCTTCACTCACGTTCGAGAATTATTCTCCTACAACTAGAAACTGATTAAACATTAACAATACAGCCTTTTTTATAGTAGCGAGATCTCATTAAACATTCAAAACAAACTTTCCAGAACATACGGCGAAACGTCATCGCGATATCGATTAAAGCGTAATCGAACGCTGAATCGAATCGCACGCAAGTAGATGCGATCTGCAAAAGCTCTACTTGCGAAAGAAAAATGGGTGAATCGATTAACGATCGCAGATGAGCAAAGTGCCGATGTTAGATATGATATTGTTTATGATAGTGAGTGCCGATATGCCGGTGAAAACGAAAGTTTAGTTTCAAGTTAAAGTAAATAAATGAAAGATAAAAAGGAATATCTAAATTAAACAAAGCCCAAAAGCAAAAGAAAAACGTAAGTAAACGATATTTAAATAATATTTAAATGTTAAAAACATATGTAAAAATGAAATTAAGAAAACGTAATTTAAACTTAGTACTGATTCTGTATGGATAACTTAATGTCTTTGAGACAAGGAGAAGCTTAACATATTTAATTCCTAACAGAAGCCCCCCCTCTCGTTGTCTCAACATTTTAAAGCCATCTGATAAAACAGAATTCAAGATAAAAAGAAAACCAAACACTTAGCATTAACTAAACCATATTTCAACTCATTAAATTCAAAAATTCAATATTTAAACTGTAATTAGATATTAGTAATTCAAACCATCATGGCATCCCAACTAACTGAAATTTTAAACACGGCTTAAAAACCGCTAAAGAAATTTTCCTTCTCCAAAAATGAATTCTAAGATTCATAATTTTAAAAAAAACTTGCCAAAATAGAAAAATGCTGATAATTTCAAAAACTTTTAATATTAACAAACTTTAAACCAATGAAAAACTAACTACAAACCATGCTGTGATACATGACACACAATACCTTCCATTTGAAGGGTTTAACAAGCCAACAACACCATCTTGACCTTGATTACAACATAACAATTTCAAAAATACAAAAAGTTCATTTTTATTGTACAATAATCAATGTATCCTCAAAAATTACAATATTCAGATTAAACTGATTGAATATATTATCTCTCCATAAACTTCGCCAGGCATCCAAAATATAGGACAAAACCCACGGAACACTTGCTCGTTCCTCACATACTAAATTCAGCCATTCTATTTAGATCAAGCACTCTCCAGTCACACCTCCGTATGCAGCTGCTAAATGTAAATACGGATAACATGTCATTAACTCACAAAAAGAGGATGGATATCCTAGATGCCTGCAAAAATAGAGAAACCTATTACACATGGATAACAGTACATGGATACAGATGTATAACTATTCAAAATATCACAGTATAGAAATTACATTTTATATATATATCATTAAATATTCAAAATTAAGTTAAAAGCTTTAAATAAAAAAAATTTTAACTGAAAAATTTACAATACAACCCAATGACAATGAGCGGGACAAAAGTGACACTCCCAATTACAAAAATCAAAAAATAACGTGCCCGCGGTAAAGGTCTTTGTATGGTGGTATGTTTCCGGAAGATTACCCCAGATGACTCTCTGACATTTACCGGACAAGGGACACCTTCCCGAGACGGTACCGAAAGCTGTTCGAGCCATCTGAAAATAACCCCCACGGAAACGCCATTTCCACACTCGGACGGGAAATTAAATTGCTCACTGCCATGGGGTATACAGATATAAGAAAAATGTTAAAAAGGTCAGATGATGGTATAAAAACATGTTTTAAATAAAACAATGTTCTAACAATTTATGTATATAAAAAGCTTCTACATGTATCACATTACACAAAAATATACTCATGAAAATTATATATTGAAAAATAATTTAATAAATATAAGTAAGTCATGGCGGGTTTGCGGCTTGGTAAAAACGTCGGCAAAGTTTAATTTACTACGTACAAAATTTAATAAAAATACCTCATTATAAACTAGGTCACGTATGAAAAATAATTTAATATCAATGTGCTTGGAACGGTAATTTTCTATTGGTGAGCGAACAAATTCTATGGCTGCTTGGTTATCAACTTTCATAACAGATTTATTGCTAGGTGGAGAAATATTATAATCTATACATTCTTGCCGGATCCGGTCGAACCAAACCAGGTTCTTAGCAGCCTCAGTCATGGCGACAAACTCTGATTCTATTGTAGACAAACTGACGCACTTTTCTTTAAAAGTGCGCCAGTCGACTGGTGAGTTGTCCACCATGACTATTTGGCCGCCGATCGAGGTTCGGTCGTCCCGGTTCGCGGCAAAGTCTGCATCTGAATATACTGTAATATTATTTGCTTTACATGATAATTTAAGACTATAATTACAAGTGTACTTGATGTATCCAAGCAGTCTCAACAGACCATCCCAATGAGGCATTCCAGGGTTACTTTGAAATTGAGAGAATATGTTAACAGCATAGCATATATCAGGTCTTGTTCGACTGGCAATGAAAGACAAACATCCTAGTAAACTGCGATATGGATAGTGAGACATATGTTCTATTTCAGCGCTGGTGTTAGGACAATCTGTTTTAGAATAAACCATTCCCTTGCTTATTGGTAAAGAAGAAATAGGAAACTTAAATTTACTAAACTTTTCACAGACTTCAGCAATATATTGGTGTTGATGGATTTCAAGGTCATTATTACTCTCACTGAATTCAACACCTAATAGTCTCCGGGTTCTACCTAATAATTTTAAGTCGAAATGGTTTTTCAGCAATTTTATGGCCTTATCAACAAAATGTGTTTGTCTGCCAAAAATTATGATATCATCCACATATAATAGTAAAACAATGTCAGTACCATAAATATAAACACAGTTACATGATTCAAACTTTTTAAAACCAATTTTAATTAAGACCTGATGAATTTCCAAAAACCACTCACGGCCACTCTGATGTAAACCGTACAACGCGCGGTCTAGCTTGCAGTATTTATGCTCCAATCCAGGAACTACGAAACCGGGAGGTTGTGACATGAAAACGTTCTCCCGTAGAGGTGCATAAAGATAGGCGCTAGTGACGTCACACTGAATGTGAGTCCACCCGCAACACGAAACGAGAAGAGAGAAGAAGTACCGGATTACCGCAAAGTTGACCACAGGGCTAAAGGTTTCGTCATACGACTCTCCTTTCACCTGTTTAAATCCCTGGGCAACAAGCCGGGCTTTGTATCGGGCAATCCTTCCTACTTCATCCCTTTTCACCGTGTAAACCCATCTACAACCTACTGGGGAAACGCCGCTCGGTAAATCAGCTAGATGCCAAACCCCCCTTTCTCGCATTACCTGAATCTCGGTTTGCATCGCTTTATGCCAGGCAGCACGCTGTTCGGACTTACAGGCCTGTTTATATGTTCGGGGGATGCTGTCCACGTCTAGTCATGCTATGGGGTATGAAACACTTGAAACCATGGAGTCAGATTCATCATCGTCTTCATCATCAGAAATAGGATCAGCAATGGTTTTATTTGTAACTGGACCAGAATATTTATTTAAAGTACTAAAATCAAACAAAGAAGAATCGTACTTTATTTTATTTTCTTCACAGTATTTCTTGACTTCTGTATGAGATCTTAGACGTAGGTTTTTGCCAGCTTCAAAATAATAAATGTCAGTTCTGTTACCTGTCTTACGTGGGATTGGTTTCCTTATCCAGTCAACTTCTCTTAACGAGGAAATGACGGACGAGGGTGTTTTGGGTCCGGAATCAACATCCTCTCCCTCACTGGACTGGGAATCATTTTGGCTACTGGAGGGAATCAGATAGGAATTTCTGGATTCAACCTCAACAGTTTGCTCATGATTACCTTCAGAACCAAGTGGAAAGAGGTTGTAATCATCCGGGCCCATCACGACTCCACTGCGTCCAAAATCTCCAAAATCTTTTTCATTAAAACTTACATTGGATGTTTCAATTATTTGATTTGTGTCAGGTAGCCAGATCCTATAACCCCGTGTTCTGAATGCATAACCCACCATTACACCACGCTTAGCCTTTGGTTCAAGTTTATGGCGTTTTTGTTTGGGTATGCCTACATAAGTTATGGTACCAAAAGGTTTAAGATGTCTGACTGATGGTTTCCTGCCTCCATAAAGCTCAAATGGTGTCTTAGAAAAATTTTTAGAACAGGTACGGTTCCAGGTGTAAACAAAGTAACGCATGGCCTCTGGCCAAAAACTGGGATCCATTTTGCTTTCTAAAAGAATGGTTCGGGCTCCATTCGCGATAGTTTGCATATATCTCTCCACAGTACCATTTTGCTGGGGAGTAAATGGGTTGGTGACCTCCACAGAAATTCCCTTACTGGCAAAATACTCTTCAAAATTATTGTTCAGAAACTCTCTGCCGTTATCTGATCTGAAAAATTTAACCCTCTTACCCAGAAAATTTTCTGCTTTTGTAATATGATTCTTAACAAGTTCAAAAGCATCTGATTTAAATCTCATGGGGTATACAGAAACACGGCGAGAGTAGTCATCAATAATTGAAAGAAAATATCTTTCACTCTGTCTACCAGTAACTGCACAGGGCCCCCAAACGTCTGCAAACAATAATTCTAATGGATGCGATGATCGAACCTGCTTTATGGATTTATGCGATACACTACGGAACTTTCCCAATTTACATGAGTCACAAAAATAATCAATATTTCCCAAGTTAGGTAGCCCCCTTACACCCTGTTTCCTACTGGTATGAATTAACATAGAAGGACTAATGTGTCCAAAACGTCGATGCCAAGTTTTCATTAACTCTAATTTATTCACAGCACTGGCCTCAAAAGAAACAGATTTATTATCAGGAGGAACTACTTTGGGATATAACTGATAAATTCTATTTTTAAGATATGCACTGAAAAGATAAACCCCATTACGCCTAAGTTTCACCTCGCCGCAACCCCCAATAAACTCAACACCATTTATGTCCAATTGAGGACCTGAGAGTAAGTTACGACGTAATTTACTGGAATGCATAACATTAGTTAAAGTAAAAACACGTTGCCCAAAACGCAACTTTACCTCCCCTTTGCCCTCAATTGGAAAAGACACATCCTTGATAGCCACCGACATTTTCTCATGACACAAAGGAACATATTTAGAAAACATTTCAATATCAGAACAAAAATGGTGCGTAGCACCAGTGTCCAGTATCCAGGACGCCCGCTCATTTACATTACAAACACTAGAATGGGAAATGTAAAGAACCGACTTACGTGAACTATCTGAAAAATGTCCATCATAGTCCTCATGCCTTTGGAAATGTCGATGCTTTCTAGACCCAGAGCCATCAGAATAGGTGTTGGAATTGCCATGACGAGAACGACCAGAATAGGAGTTGCCACGATGAGAGCGACCAGAGTAAGAGTTGCCACGATGAGAATGACCAGAGTAGGAGTTGCCACGATGAGAACCATCATACTGCCTAGATCCATAGGAAGATGACTCAGAGAAAGCGTCGCTGTTTGAAGAAAAAGATCTCCGGGTTCGGCTATCAGGTGACGAGTACCTCGAAGAAGGCGATGAGTATCGAGAGTGTCCAGGAGAACGATGCTGAGAGTTTCGTCGGGGAAGTCTACATCTACGTTGTAAATGACCTTTCTTGCCACAGTTCCAGCAAATGACTCCGTTTCTAGGCTTGTTTGATCCAAATTCTCTCGACTTAAACTTTGAAGGAATCGGCGTTTGCACATTGGAAACACTGGCTCGATTGCTGTCTAAGTCCCGTAATTTTAATCTCACCTCCTCTGCCACAACTTCAGTCACTATCTTGTCAAAAACAAATTCTGAGTCCTTCCACCGGAGGATTGTTTGAACTGTAGAATCAAAATGTGCTGGAAGATATCGTAGTAATTGATAACTGAGATACCATTCATTGAAATTTTTATCAATTGACTTGATGTCATTGTATATCTTTAGCAATCTACAAGCATATAAATTCACCGTTTCGTTGGATCTTATTTTACATTCAATTAACTCTGAAAACAATTGCATATGGAAAGCTCGTGTATCAGGACAAAAATGCTGTTTTAGCCTTTTCCATGCACCAACTGGCTCTTTACAACCATCGATAATACGTTTAAAGTCAATATCAATATTTAAATAAATAATCGACAGTGTTTGATTTGCACGAGAAACAAAGTTTTTATCATCTTCTAAACCAGAAACGAGCTTTTCCCCTTCAATAATGTCCCAAAGACCCTTTTCAAGTAAAAGATATTTCATATCTGAAGACCAACTAGCATAATTCCGGTGATTTAGCTTTTCAACATTTACAACAGCCATTTTGATTCTTCTCTTTTTTTTTTTTTTCTTATGAAAACGGTAAAATGTTAAAAAGAGTCACTGAAAAAACGATGTATAAATAAAAAAAAAATGTTAAAATTTAAGTCTCTGCTTTGAATTTTAAAAACATCTCACATCAGCTTCCATTTTCTTTTCATATATCATATGCATTATTTCACAAAACAAATACAGCCCCCCCCTCTTTTAATCTCATTACTTTTTATAATAAGGGAGCCATTTTCCATCATAGCACATATTTTCAATTATGGGTCTTACAACTCGCCCATAACCTTTTGTTTTTGTTCAACATCTAATTGGAACATTGAAGTAATGATGCTGAACATTTTAAGAACTTAATACAGCAGATATACGCACTGGAAAGCATGAGCTGGATGTGTAAGACCTTAGAGATTAAGTAATTTGAGGAAGCCAGGTTTTCACTTTAAATAGTTTATTCAAATAAAAGTCAAATATAAGAAGAGTCACTGTAACACATATTGGATCAATAATAAAAACGGAAAACAAACTTTAAGATGAAGTAACTAAACCAAAAATAAACACAAGTATAACTCACTAAACGATGTTTCACAGCATGATGGCAATCTATTAAAATAAATACTAATTACATAAACAAAAACTATTTCCTTATAATGAGGAAGCCTAAGCTTCACTCACGTTCGAGAATTATTCTCCTACAACTAGAAACTGATTAAACATTAACAATACAGCCTTTTTTATAGTAGCGAGATCTCATTAAACATTCAAAACAAACTTTCCAGAACATACGGCGAAACGTCATCGCGATATCGATTAAAGCGTAATCGAACGCTGAATCGAATCGCACGCAAGTAGATGCGATCTGCAAAAGCTCTACTTGCGAAAGAAAAATGGGTGAATCGATTAACGATCGCAGATGAGCAAAGTGCCGATGTTAGATATGATATTGTTTATGATAGTGAGTGCCGATATGCCGGTGAAAACGAAAGTTTAGTTTCAAGTTAAAGTAAATAAATGAAAGATAAAAAGGAATATCTAAATTAAACAAAGGCCAAAAGCAAAAGAAAAACGTAAGTAAACGATATTTAAATAATATTTAAATGTTAAAAACATATGTAAAAATGAAATTAAGAAAACGTAATTTAAACTTAGTACTGATTCTGTATGGATAACTTAATGTCTTTGAGACAAGGAGAAGCTTAACATATTTAATTCCTAACAGATTTAGTTGGAGTTAATTATATGCCCACTTGGAGATATTTTAAAGTATCATTTATCTGAAGTTATTTAACTGAATTATTTAAGAATACAATAACTTTTCTTGAATTGCTTTCTTTCTTTATTTTATTTTCAGTTTGTTTTTGTAGAATATTTTTTTTTTCTTTTTAAATGAATTGATCTGCCTTTAATTAGTTTTATTATCCAATTATTTTCTTTAAGTTGTGAAACTTTAACAAAACAGAATAAGGAATTAGAAGAAAGTAACAAATCTCTAAATCGCCGTCTGCAACAATATCAAGTAAATTCACCAAATCAAGAGTCTCTTATGAAACGACTTCAAAGGAAAAATATTTTGTTAACTAAGGTAAATATTTCTTTATTCTGTTATTTGAAAAAATTGGTTATTGCATGTACTTGCAATTTTTACATTGATTCATATTTTTAGCGGCATATTTAAATTTTCTAAAAAATGGTTTCCCATTCTTTTTGATGTCACAATATTCAAAATTTATTTAGGTGCTTCTTGATAGGTGAGATCTTCATTTAATTATTTAATTAGTGTTAAAAATGTTATGCTTTTACCTAATAAATAGCATAGCTTCCAACTTGTACTTTTTTTTTGTTACCGCTAAAAATTAATAAAATTTCTTGCCTTATCTAATCATAATTCAATAGATTTTGGTGATTAAATAGGCAAAATTTACTATTACATTTTAATGGTAAGGAAAAATCATACAAGTTGGCAGCAATGTAATTTGCGTATGTTTATGTTACGTAATTCAGCGTATGTTTTTAGGGTTTCATTCATCTCACGAAACCCTATTACTCCCGCTCCATTGTCTGTCTGTCACAGAGCCATTCTCAAAAACTATGTAACTTACAGAGTTGAAAATTTCTGTACATACTTGAATACCAGCTATAAAGAGCTCAAAATATTAAAATTTGAAAAATTCGTATTATTTTAATAAATAGAGATAAAAAAACAAAATTCCAACAGCCTTTTCCTGTTAAATTTAAACATTTTTCGTTATAGCAGATGCCAAAAATTAAAAATCCACGATGAAATTCTTTCTACAATAATAAATTTTCTATCAGACGATTTCCACATGAAAAAGGAAAATTAAATAAAAAGTTTCACCAATTGAAAAAAAGATTAATATGAAATAAAATTGTATGACGTCATAGTGGTATAAAACGGAAAGATTTCTCAGTAATACAAGGAGTATAAGTATGTGTATGCACACAAAGCAGATTAATATTACGTCATTAGAGAATTAAA
Organism: Maratus michaelseni; assembly: GCA_963931845.1. NCBI lineage: Eukaryota > Metazoa > Arthropoda > Arachnida > Araneae > Salticidae > Maratus > Maratus michaelseni. The sequence goes on along the minus strand of OZ007598.1, from coordinate 107,584,512 downwards.
AAGAAAATCTGACGTCATATCAGAAGTTTAACGGATTTTTTAAATGTTTCAGAATAATACAAAGAGAGTATCATATCAATATGATAATAGAGAAAGCAAGTAGAATATGAGTACTAGAGAATATGAGTTATAGAGAATAGTAAATATATGAGTTTAAGGAACATATTGAATCATTATAAAAACCCGATTATGGAAATATTCGCATATTTTAACATTTTGAAGGTATACAACATGTTTAATTTTTAATTTTTTCTTTTTAAATATCTCATTTAGTCCATATGACAGATATTATTATAACAAAATATAATAGCGGGCTTAACCCGCTATGGTCTGGTTTAGATATTAGAAAACACGAGAAAAATAGACCGGTATATTTTTACTTTATAAAAAACATGCCTTTCTTTTTTTGGTTTCTAAATTAAATTTATTTGGATTTATCAAAGAAAGGATAAAGTGATTTGAAAGGAATATTAAATGAAACCCTTTGAGCAATCTTCGATCACACTTAGCCACTTGTTTATAAATTGTTGTAGACATTTTGTTATTCCCTCCCCCTTTTTAAAAATAGATAAATAAATAAGAATATGATTTCTTTTTAAAGGAAATAATTGATTAAATTTTTTTATAGACCTATTGATTGTTTTTGTCTTGTGAAGGCTGTTTTTATGTTAAAAATATTTTTTCAAATATAATCGCTTTCATATTTATATCCAGTTTTATGATTCATTTAGCTAAACATCCTATTGTGATGATGTAGCCGAAGTTATGGTGACGCTCATCTAGCTACATAAATATTAAGTCTAAATAACACAGTTTATTCCGAAGTAAATTCTTTATTAGAACAATCAAAACCAAAATAAAAATATAATAATGAACTACAAGCATGCATGATACATCTCATGTTTAATCAACACTTTTCAAAATATAAGACTTACGATCACATCCGATTGTAACTTAAGCTTCACAATATCGTCTAATTTCACGACCGAACTATGCCCTCTTCTTTTGAGCTCCAAGACATCTTCTTCATATCCTCCTGCCAAACCCTCCTACAGTCAGAAGGTTGCACGAGAAGCTCTATTCCCATTGGCTGCTAATGACATCAGGAATTTATGTATTAACATTTTTTTAATTTAATTTAATTTATTTAATTTAATTTTTTATTTTTTAACTAACCCATCATACATAGTATAGGGTAAGTCTTGCAATCGTTTAAAAAAAAAAAAAAAAAAAAAAAAAAATTGATGGATTTACATATTTTAGACACTGGAGTTTCCGAAAAACATATTTTTAGAAGAAAAAAAATGCTGTCCGTTCTAGTGTCTGTAAACGCTCTATCTCCCAAACAAATCGAGATAGAAGTTTGAAATTTGGTATGTACTTAGTATGTAATAATGGGAAGAAGCTTAATGAATTTCAGTAACCTTGATTATCCAGAACTATTTTTTTTGGACTCTCGAAATATCCATTCTAATAAAAGGTATATAAAATTTTTCGAAATTGTTTATTTTAAGGAGTGAATATAAAAGACAATAAAAAAAAACACAAATTTTGCATAAAGAATGAAGTTGATCGGATAATGAGTTGCCGAGATATTAATAATCATATTTTCCACACACTTCGATTTTTCATGACCCTGTATTTCATCCAAATTTCAATTCAAAGATATATTTTAATTGGAAATGAAACACTTAATCCGACGCAGTAAACAGTTAGTTAATATGATTATCAATTTTGGAGTTATAAGGATGTTTCTTTTACGCAATTCAGTAATAGAGCATTTAAAGCTCATGACATCATCAAGCCACGATTTTATTCAAATTGCAATGCCTTTTATAAATAGTTTACACATGTTTTATTTTCATATTTTATATTATGCATATCCATGATGGGTAAGTATTACGGTGGCCCCCAATTACTAGCTTTTTTTGTATTGGAAAATCTCTACAAAGGCCTCTTTTTTTGTCCTTTTTCAATTTTCGTTGCAGATTTTAAATTTTTTATGAAAGTACTTTCACATTCTCAACTGGTTTCAAAAGTAAAAATTTCCTCATTAAAAAAAAAAAAAAAAAAAAAAAAACTGCAATGAAAATCAAAAAAATAGAAAAGGGCCTTTGTGAGGTCAACCTCTGCCATCCAGTACAAATAAATAAATAAATAAATAAAAATAAAATAAAAATATTTAAATGCAAATGAGACATTTTAAAAGAACACTCCCATAGGTTTACATTAGCATGTGAGTATATTCACATGACTGAAGCAGCCCTTAATTCCAGAAATAAGGAATAGATGTCATTATTATCTTCACCACATTCTTTTTTAATTTAAAGAAATCTTTATTAAATTTTTTCTTTTAAAAACAAAATTGCAGATATGTGTTAATCAAAATTTATATGCTTCAAGGAGAATGGGAAAATCAGAAAGTGTTTTAGTCTGAAAACCCCAGGTAAAAGTCTGTAATTTTCTCCAAAAACCCGGGTCAAGGACTTCCATCTGTTCAGTTTTTTTTTTTTTTTTTTTCTATGACAGACAATAATCAAAACAATTTTTATCACTGTTTTAAATTGATATTAATGATTATTTGTATAATTTTATAAAAATAAGAAAATGATATGGATTTTGCTGGATTTACTAATTACAAGGGAAAAAAATCATGCATCAAGCATAATTATGAAACACTTTCCACAACACTAACAGAATATTATTAAAATGTAACGTTTATTTAAAGAAATTTTAGAAGTGATTGGGATTTTTAGTGCATTATTTCATTTTTATTAACACTTTCCAACCTAGTTGAAAAGTGTTTATGACTTCGGTTTGTCTGTCCGTGCTCTAACTCGAGTAAATATGCTCGGATTGCTCTGCAATTTTTATATGTTATTGTCGTTATCTATAGCATGTCCCCTATTTCAACGGAAGAGTGTAGCACTTATAGTTTTTTACAGGGACACTCAAAAGAATTCCATTACATTGCGGTCTATGGGGAAAAATCATTTGCGGTTTATTTAAATAATGTTTCACTATTTTAAACGCATTGAAATTTATATATATCATTAAGGTGCATTAGAAGAAGCTTAATATGGAATAGGGCGTGCATAGCACTTATAGTTACTTTACAGGGACAGTCAAAAGAATTCCGTTACATTACGTCTATGAAGAAAAATCGTCTGCGGTTTATTTAAATAATGTTTCACTATTTTAAACGCATTGAAATTTATATATATCACTAATGTGCATTACAAGAGGCTTACTACAGAATAGTGTGTGTATAGCAGTCATCGTTCATTTACAGGGACACACAAAAGAATTCTCTACTGTCTGTTAACAATAATTCCCGGAAGTGCGTTTTAAGTTACTGAACGCGATTTTAATTTTAACTCTTTTTTGTCTATTATTACGTGGCGTGTATAAATTCTGTAGATCCTATACAGGGAAGCACAAAAGTTCGCGAACACATTTCCGTTTATTGACAGAAACTCCAGATGGAGAATTTTAAACTGTGCTACGCGTTTCCTAACTGGACTAAAATTTAGCATCCTATGTAGTATATACAAATCTATAGATCCTATACAGGGCTGAATAAAAGTATTCGGATATTTTTCTGAATATAGTATATGTTGGAAATTCCTGAAATTACATTTTTAAATATGTTATGCGTTTTCCAAATTGTTTACTTAGATGTTATCTTTTAGCTTATTAAGAGGTATGATTTGTAAAATTATTTTGGAAGCGTTGGAAAGTGCTACATAATCTATGCTTGACGCATGATTTTTTGTTCTTGTTTTTTATTTATAGGAAAGAGATCATGCTAGAAAACTATTAGATTCTTATTTAAGTGAAACTACAATGTCTGGTGCTGGACTAAATGCTGAATTCATCAGTCAACTGGAAGATATGAATATGGAGTACAAAAGAGCATTAGAAAAAGTACGTTTGTTTTTCTCTTTCTTTATTATTATTGTATGTTTGTAAATAAGTTTCTACCACTATGTTTATTTTACATCTATTTCATTACAGACAGAAAAAGAAGTTGACGTTTTGAATGGAAAACTTAAAGCATTAACTGAAAATAATAAAACGGAGAAGTTGATGTCTGAAATAAAAAAACTTCAGTGAGTCTCACTTTCAATATGTACATTATAAATGATAGTTTTAACCATAAATTTCTACCATTGTGTTGAAAAAATCCTTATCAAAAACTTTTAATTTTGATTGAAAATTCTTCCAATTGTTATACATTAAAGTATTAAATTACGATTAAATTTTATATCAAGCTAAAAGAACAAGATAGTTATTGCGATATTCTAAATTAGTACTGTTAATTTTTTTTTAATTTAAAAATTGTATTAAAATAAACAATGATTTGAATTTTAAGTGGCAGTAAACAATTATTTAATTTTGAAACCTTTGTTAGGCTCTTTATATAACTTTTTTTTTTAACATGACAATGAATGTTTTCAAGAAATATTTTTAGTTACTTTTGGAAAATTAATTTTTTTTATAATCTGTTTAATCTTTCTTAATGTAAATGGAACATACTTAAATTGATAGAGTTTACCTTTATTTATTATTTATTTTTTTAAACAATAAATAAATTATTGAAACTGACAATATTTTTTTGCAAAACAAAGCTATTCATAACTTATAAGAATTCTTTCATTCCTATAAGCTCTATTTTGCTGCTTGATTTGTGCAGCTAGCGCATGAATTGTTTCATTGTCACAACAAATACAGTCTAACTATAAAATTCTTGTATTTTCTTTTAGTTTCTTTGTTATGAGAAAAAATATTATAGGTTTTTTTTTTTTTTTTTTCAACTATCAATGAGACATTGTGGATATTAAGGGTGAATTCACTTTTTTTAAATTGATTTAATTGAAAACTTTCATTATTAATTTTAATTTAAGAAATTTGCTGTTATTAATTTCTTTTATACTTCCATTTTTAAAGTCTTATTCTGCATTTTTAGTCCCTTTTCTTTAATTTTTTTATTCCTTTTTCCACTGTATTACATTCACCCAGTCATCTTCCTTTCCATTTCAATGTCTTTTCCCATTTCAGCATGTTGAAGTCTGTGTTCTATATTTTCATGTTTGGCAACTTGTCACTGGTACATGAATGTTTCTTACTTAATGCAAACCTAATTTACATGATTAAAATGTTTGTAATGATTTCATTTTTGACTTTTTGTCACTTCTAAATCGTATATTAATTAAGAACGAAAAATCATGTGTAAAGCATAGATTATGAAACTCATTCCAATACATCCAGATAACTGTAATGAAACTTTACTGTTAAATAAGGTGAAAGAAGATATGTAAGTAAACAGTTTAGAAACCATTTAACACATTTAAAAATCTACTTCTAGTAATTACCTTCAATAGTCAAAAAAGTAGTTGAATTATTTTGTGCAGCCTTGTATATGATCTATACATTTGGATATATACTAAGTTAAATAGCATGATAAAATTTAGTTCAGTTAAAAAATTCATGTTTAGCAATTTTTGCCAATCGATGGAAATTCACTTGAATTCTTTTGTACAGCCCCTTATATGATCTAAAGACTTTTGTACACACCTCATATTAAGCTAAAATTTAATTCAGGTAAAAAATGCAAAAGACAACTTAAAACACACTCTCAGAAATTACCAACCACAAATGACAATATATCTTATTCTTTGCATAGCCCTATGTATGAATTTATTTATATTCCACACAAACTTCTATTAGTCTACTAAATATAGTTCAGCAGGAAAACATGTAACACAATTAAAAAATATCCTTAAGCAATTCAATTTCATTATCAGTAATACTTACAAATTCCTTTGTGTAGCCCTGTATATGATCAACAGAATTTATACGTATCATGTACTATACAAAAATTTAGTTAAACATGAAAATGCTTACCAAAGTTGAAAACTCACTTATCCCACATAGACTGTAATCGAATTCTTTTGTGTGTCCCTGTAAATGAACGATAAATACAAAGCGCACACCATACTACTTTTCATAAACTGAAATTTATAGTGCATCTCAGTAATGCATATAAATTTCATTATGTTTGAAATAGTGTAACAACATTGAATTATATTGCAAATGATTTTTCCCTGTAGAACATTCTGTAACAGTATTTTTTTGTGTGACCTAGTAAATGAATAATAAATGCTTTCACCCCATATTCTACAAAAAGCATGTTTCAGTGCACTTCATAATTGTATATCAATTTTGTTATGTTTGAAATGACGTAACATTATTAAATTGCACTTGAAAAATTTTCCCAATTGATTGTAATGTAACAGAATATTTTTGATTGTCCCTGTAAACAAATTATAAATGCTACACACTTCATTTTCAATAGGGGTCGTGCTGTAGTAAATGTTAATAACATGAAAATTACAGGGAAATCTGAGTATATTTACGAGAGTTAGAGCACAGGCAGGTGCCTTGACAAACAGATGTCATAAACACATTTCAACTAGGTTGGAAAGTGTTAAAAACTATTGTTTTTGCAAATTTAATTCTGTTTCTTTTTCCATTATTTAATGAATATTTTTTACTTTTGGAACTATTTTAATGTTTCAAAAAAGTATCTTTTTTTTTTTTTTCTCCTTAATGTATTTATTCTTATCTATTCTAACAAGTTAAGTAACAAAAAAGAGGGAAAAAAATGAAGTATAATTTCATGTCTTTCAATTAGTTTTTTTTTTCTTTTTTCAGATTATATTATTGTCATACTGTAAAGCTATTAAATAAATAAATAAAAAATCATGCTTTAAAAAGTGAGAGAGCAATAAGAGCAGAAACTCTAAAAGATTTTGGATAATATTTCACATTTGGGTAATATCTTTAACAAAAGTAATTTATTGTAAGCTACTGAATATATATATATATATATATATATATTACATTTTATAGTTTTATTCTGTCTTATAGCAACAAATATCTATTTATAGTGTACATGTTTACTAAGCTACTCGTTTTTCTTTGTAAATGCAGAATTCTTTTCATATTTTTATTTAGGGAGGAAAATTCATTGCATTTAGATCGTATTGCTGAATTAGAAAAAGAAAAGAATACACTTGAAAGTAAATGTTCAGATATAAAAAAGGTAATTTTATTTAAACTAAATTTATTTTCTTTTAAACAAATATAAACTCTACATTGTAAAAATAATTGATAGTCAGAGAAATATTGATAAAAATCAGGTGATTTCAGATTATATTATAATTATAATTTTTATCCATATCTTATTTTTAATGATTTTATAGTTACAGGATGAAACACCTAGTGATAGTATTGGAAGAATTCTGCATCTTCGATTTAATCCACTTGATAATGCCAACAGGCGGCATTTAGAGATATTTAAAGAATTGCAAGAAGAAAATGATCGCTTAAAAAAGAGAGTAAAAGTTTTAGAGGAAGAAGGTGCTGCTGCTACTGATGTGACAATCAAAGTTCAGCAGAAACTGGCTCAAGAAGGATCCGATTCAACCATTAAAAGTAAGAAAATTTCTTGTACTAGTTGTTGACTTGTAAAATCATTTGGTTTTTGCTGGATTTTTCACATTCCTATTTTTTCTGATTTTTTAATACAATTATTAATATTTTATCAGTTTATTTTTAAAAATATTCTGCTATTAAAAGGTAAATATTGGAAACATTTCTTTTTCATGCAATTGATATTTGGTGTTTGATAACTACACTAGGGACGGCTAATCTTTTTACATGTGCATGCTGAGAATGCTCAAGCAATGTGTGTTAACATTGTAATGCACCAAACTTTTACTATAAGAAAATATTGCGGCATATATTGCTTATCTGAAACACTGGATCATTCACTTTCATGTATTAAATATGTAAAAGCAAAAGTCAAAATGCAATTTTTATGTACATTGAATGATCGAATATATAAGGGATGAGAATCTACTGAACTTCAGCAAATTTCTGTTTGTTCTAAAATTTCATTCAAACCCTTCCCCAACCTTCAAAATTTCCATTTCCCTTTTTTATCCTACCCGCTCTCCTGCATACTTAAAACTATTTTTATTTATTTATTTTTATTATTAATGTTTTTCTTTAATGTCTGTAATATTTTTTTAATGTTTGTCTTTGTTATTTCCTTAACAATAAATAGATATCTTAAGTCTCCACTTCCACTGAAATTTCAGCTTCTTTTTGCTTCCTCCTAGCACAAAAATTCTAACTTTTAAAAAGTTTTCCATCTGTTTATTTTGTAATAACAATAAAAAAATAATCACCTAAATTCCCCCCCCCCCCCCCTCAAAAAAAAAAAAAAATCTTTTTTATCTTTTGAAAATAAAAGTAGGGATTTCTGGATGGGACGGGGAAGCAAAAAATTTTCTCATTTTGTAAGGCTTACTTATCCCTGATTATAATTTATGATTTTTTAAAACTTAGTGGCTTTTTCTGTGTAGATTTTTAATTTTAATTTTTAAATGCAATATCTACTACAGGTATAATTTTATTGTTTATGATAGTGGTTTTCAAACTTTTTGCTGTTATGACTCCCCTGAACTACCAAAATTTATTTGGACATCACCTGTCGACAGTAAATTAAGTTAATACATAACTATAATAGACAACAAAATGTATTTTACATATTTATTATCTGTGTTGATGTAGTATATAACCATTACATGTGACAAAACATATTGTCAAAACCTAATTTCTCGAATATCAGAAAAAATTAGAGGTAAGTAATACTGTATGAAAAACCTGTAGATGTAACAAACATTCTATTTAAAATAAGAAGCAGTATCTTTGATTAATTTTAATTTAAACAATTAAACTGAAATTTTAGGTTTAAGCTTTTTTTATTCAGTCAAAGAAACTAATAATGCGTATTAAATCATACCTTAATAAAAAATAATCTGTTAACCAAGTCTGGCTCTTCGCACAACAGTCTTAAGAACACACACAGAGAAACTTTTCTCTTTATTATCATCAGTTTACTATTTAAAAAAAATTATTTTAAAAATAATTTATCACAATCATCGCATATTTTTTTTCCTTCAGTGTCTTTGAAGGTATTTCACGTTTTAAGAGAATTGTGCCAGGGTTTTTCATTCATCTTTGCTTTTTCATTTTCTACACTCAAAGATATCATTTTGCATTTTAAAAGATGGCAAGATATGTGTGATTTATTTATTCTTTTTTTTTACTGTGTTAAATCATACAAATCTGAGGTTCCTTTTCAAAAAACAACCAGAATGTGCCAAACGTGGTGAGGCCACTAACAATAGTTTAGTTTGCATAGAATTTCATTTAAAAAATAATATACAAATTCGAGGGTGTCTGCTGCCGAAGGCAGTGAGAGTCCCCTAGAGAAAAATATCTTAATTTAGATATTTTTTTCTGGGCCTGGTCAATGCCGAATGGGTCAGCTAGTTAGTAATAATTTGCCACTGTTAATACAAAATTACTCATGATGTTCATATTAATTTGAGGCAAAATCTACTCCCAATATTTATAGTGAATTAAAAATTATTTCAAAACATCCTAATGTCATTTACTAACTTAAGTTATTTTTCAATTTGAAAAGCATTTTCTTATTCTTAATTGAGTTACTGTGATATGTATGCATGTAAAAATATTTTAATCTCCAATAATGATCAATCATTATTTAAAATGAATTGAATTTGTATTGTTATTATGTATGTTTACATTAAAAAGTAAAAAGTTTTTTATTGGAAAAAATCCTATTTTCTTTTTTAAATTTTTTGTCTTTTGGCCTTCTGTGTTTGGCAATTCAGTACTGGGTATCTACCGTTCATGAACATGATGGAAAGATGAAGAAGAAAAAAAATGAAGAAGAAGACGAAAAAAAAAGAAAGAAAGAAAATCACAATGTACCCTAAAATCATTGTGTTGATCAATTATTTCCGCTTCTTCTGAAATCATTGGTATTGTGTTTAGTTTAACCCTTTATGATGAGCATTTTTTGCAGAATTTTAACCTTCTATCATTGGTTTTTCAAAATAGAAAATTTTGCTCAGTTTAATCGCAGAAATGCTCCGATTGAATAAGTTTATATTTAGAATAACAAATTACTGATAGAAATAATCAAGAATTCTGAGCACCTTATATGTTACGTTCATGCTTGTCACAAAGGGTTAAAATATGTGAAAATGTATAACATATCAGTCTAATCATCATAAAATAATTATAGTTTTTAATTTATAGTTTTTCAGCAAAAAAAAAAAGTTTATGGAATTAGTAAATTTAATGTGGCAGGAGTAAATCTTTCCTGCTCCCCTAAATAAAAAAGGAAAGCTATTTTAATGTTTTTATAGAACCTTTGTAATTGAAAACTGTTTGTATATAACTCTACAAATGGGAGTGAAATCCAACTTATTATGTTGTTTATAAATTAGAAATTTATTTCTATATAAAGCTATGAAACTAGAAAAATACAGATATCAGGATCTGAATTTACTATTTGTATCAAATAAAAATTAAGTAGCAACTTATATTCGTTTTTGCATTTTTTAATACAGTAATCGTAAACCATTCAACTATCATGATCATAGGGACATTTGTACTTTTTGGCTAACTTTGCAAGTGCACCTCTCTCTGCACACTGTCACACTTTTATTCGTATGCATGTGTTTAGGATGCACATTGCATAAATGTATATAATTTCTATAAATCGTATATGTACATATTGTATATATTCGTAGTTATTTGTACAATTGATCTTGGGTGAATTTAGAATTATATTTACAAAATTTTTTATATGTGCTGGGTAACAAAACTTTTCAGTTACTACAGATACAAAAAAAAAATTAATAATAATAAAATGAAACAATGTCCAAAAGTGTTTTTAATTTTTTTCTGTTTTCCTGGGAGGGGGGGGGGGACTACAAATTGCATACTTGCCAATTTTTATACTTTAGGTGTAAAAGTTACATTTTTTTAAAACCATTTTTTACACTTTTACACGTAGTACAGTTTTTTTTCCCTTTTTTGTGCAGAGTTTCTCCCAAGTTTCATTTTTTATCCCTTAAATTATAAATTAGTATCTTGTTGTTTAATGATAAATTCTCAATCCAATTGTCAAAGGAATGAGTTCAGGTTTCATTGTCAAAAATCACTTGAGGGAATCTTAATTTTCACTGTACGTAAAAAAAAAAAAAAAAATAATAATAATAATAATAATAATAAAAAGTCATGTTTTGAATATATTTGCTCAGATATTCTTTAAAAAGTAAATGTTAAATAAAAAAAAGCTATATACATGTCTTTAATTAAAATAAGTTTCTTAATGATTGTTATGATATTTTTTTTTTCATCAAACTATATTTATAATGGTATATTAATATATACCATTATAAATAAAATAATACTGTATTATTTATCAATATTCATCTATTATGTATTTTTAAAAAGTGAAAAATTGTCAATTTGTTGCTTAAAAAATGGGTTACATGGGTCTTATTTTCATAAAAAAAATAAATAAATGAAATAATTGTGTGAATTATTCTTTATGCATCATTTTATACTTTGCCATTTTTAAAAGTTGGGAGGTATCAAATTGTGATCCATTTTTTCCCTTCAAAACCAATATTTGTTGTTATTAGTACAAATAACACCTATATTTTTGCATATAAATTAATGTAAGTTTCATGGGAGCAAGAAAAAGGCTGATTGGTACAAATACACAGAGAGTGTGGTTGACAGTCAGGGCCTGAATTTCCCCTAGACTCACAAGACCTGGACCCCAGAATTTTGGGGGCCTTCAAGTAATATATTGTTCTAGTTAGTCATATGCATTATTTTAAGATATCATATCAATCAATAGGCTGATTTTGTAAAATGAGCTTTGTATAGAAGACTCCAGTAATGTCTCTGTCTAGGTCCTCCAATTTTTAAAGTCAGGTTCTGTTGATGGTTCCTGGTTTAATATGTAAATTAAAAAATATATATAATTTATTTTGTTGTAAAAAATGGGAATAATTAATAAATGTACATGCAGAACTTCAAAAGTAAATTAATTATATATATTACATTTTAGGCTTGCAAGAACAACTAACAGCTGCTGAAAAGCAACAGAGATATATACTTGAATCTGCAAGAACAAAATCAACTGAATTCCGTGAGGCAGTGTATCGTTTGACTGGCTATCGTGTTGATTCTCCTACAGCTCAGCAGTATAAGTTATCTCATGTATATGCTGATTCTAGAGATGATTTTTTATTATTTCAAGTAAGGCTTTTGTTTAATAATAATCTATATTAATTAATTATCCAGTGTTGACTCAAGAAAGAAAAAGGGCAGGGCTCTAGTTACTAAAAAGAGCACTATTGAAGCTGAAAAATGTCTTTAGATAATTAGGAAAATATATTATTGCGTTTAGTAATGATAAAATAAAAATGTCATTTTTAGTATTAATTTTAAGTAACATTAGTTTTAAATGATGTTGTGAATTATAAAAAAAACCAATTAAATTACAACATGATTTAAATATCTCCTGTATTTTTCTAAAGAAATGTGGAAATTCTGTAATTTTTACAAACTCTCATGCACATGAATTAAAAAATACTGTGATACGGATTTTTTTATTTTATGGGAGGACTCTTGGGGTGCTTTTTAGTATTTAAAAAAATGACAGTGTTTTGTGTCCTTAAATAATGGGCCTAGAGAAAACACCACGGATGTCCTTAATAATTCTCTATACCTTTTAGGTTCTTTAAATGTGATTGAATTTTAGTGATAACCCTTGAAAATTCCATTTTTTTAAAATAAAATGATTTTATTGTCATTTTAAAGAAAATGTATGTCATATTTATTTGTACTGCAAAAACTCTTTTTGAGATATTAATATGCAGGAATTACAAACATACTTTCCCACCTATCCTTAAAAGCATGTTTAAGTGCCTTTAAAAATGAGTCAATTAAAGCAGTTTTATTTAGTTTTTCATTGTCCTGTTGTACAATTGTATTGTTTCTAAGTCTGATAATCAGGTATTATAGTTCTAAAGTAAAAATGGCTCTTTTAACTTTAGATATAAAACTTTTGAATTATTTCTTGATCCGTTTGAAATAAACAATATAGTATATGTATTTTATACTTAAAATATTTTTTTTTGCTGTTTGTGAAAAATTTCCTTTCTTAGGCTTTGTTACTTCTTGATTAAGTGTGTGATATTATAATTATTATCAGAATTTTACAAAAGAAAACAAATAAAATTAAAAGTAAATTTTAGAATCTAAATTAATTTTATATAAATAGTGTCAGTAAGAATCATACATAGTATTAATTTGTGCTAAAATACTGCATCTGAGCTATAAATGCATCTTAATGTTATTTTTCACATTTTTGTTTGAAAAAAAATTTCCAAAATAAATAATGAAATAAGAATTTTTTCATTAAATTTTCTGAAAAGATGTCAAAAGGATAAAATGTATTCATTGAAAATCTTTACTAATAAAAGAAAGTTGTTTGTGTGTGTGTGTGTGCGTGCACGCGATAGCTAGTGAAATCTATCGCACGTAGAAGTCTGAAAATTTGGGTGCGGATAATCCAAGGCAGGTCCTGATGCACTTAAGGCTCAGATTTTTAATTTTTTAAGACCTGGGCCCCTTTAAGTTTTTTGCTCTAAATTGTTAACAACTTGCCCCATTTTTATCTGATTTTATTCATTTTTGGTGCTTTTTCTCCATTTAGCTTCTCTTCTCCAACTACTAGTAGTTTGTCTAAATAAGCCATTTAAAGACAGGCTCTGTTCGAAATGGACTGAGTGTATATCATCTGAGGGTGCAGCTATGACAAATGGCAGTAATTTTAAAAAGTTCACATCGTCATACCATGCGCTGAATGGGTGAAAGAAGCTGGCTTGAAATACCGCAAGAAATGATTGTCTGATCTTTAAAAAAATATTGCATCAGTAATGCGATGGATGGAACTGAGGATGATAGGATTCATAAGCCCTAAAAAGTGATTAAAAGTCCTTGATTTTTACACACTTTTATTTAAAACAAATTTGTTTTCGTGTGTAAAAATGGAATTTTGTAATTGATTTTTAATTCATTTCTTGATATGCCACAATTACAACAAATATATACAAAATTGTGTTTCCAATGACAATACAAATTTTAATATTTTTAGAACTTAATTATAAATTAATAACTTAATTGTAATGTACTCAGTTTAAGCATTCTTTTAGTTTAATGTTTATGAAGTTTAAGTATTTTAGAAATTCATTATATTGGCAGGGGTGGAGATTTACAACAATCTGCTTGTCATTGGTGATTGAATTTTTAACAGTTGTTTAAAAATTTCAGGCATTAGAAAATTTACCAAAACAATTTTTACATTTGTATTCATTGGACATATTTTGCTTTTCTTCCAGTTGCCACAATGTACATATGCATTAAGTTCTGTCCTACACTAAACTTTCTTCTGCTGTATATTTTTCTTAATTTTGACAAAAATAAATTATAAAAACATTACTGCAAAAGTGCATTGTAGTAATGAATTATTTTTGCAGTCATATCAATTTTCGACTGTATATTGCATCTTGCTGGCTGATAAGATTTTCTGTTAATTCTTTATCCCTAAATATCTATATAACATTTAATAACAATACATCATCATTTATTGATGTATAACAATAGTAGTAAATCATTATTTAATTTCAGATTGATGCTGATGGCATACAGCTCATAGAAACAGACTATTCACAACAGCTTTTGGATAAAATGGAGCTTTACTTACAGCAATATGACAGTTTTCCTGCATTTTTAGCAAGTTTAACAATGGATTTATTTAGTCAACAAACATTTAGTCAGCAATCATGAGATGATCTAATAGTTCAAAATTTAGATATCAATTTTGTATAATCCTTTTAATTGTATTTAGATGTTGTAATTATGTATTTTCATATCAAAAATTGTATTTTATTAAAAATGATTCATAAAAATTGAGTTAATATTTTGTGACTATTAATTGGATTTCATTAAATTGTGCCATTATTTTAGCATCAAATACATTAGTACCAGGAATCATATGTAAATACCTATATATAGTTACCAACATTTCAATATTCTTCCAGTGTTTGACCAAGCCAAATAAATATGTTTTGTACCAGAAATTTTGTTTAATAAATTGTTTAATAAAGTACAAAAATTTTTTTCACTTTCTTCAAACAAGTTACCTGCAAAAAACTTTAATTCTTGCCTTTAAACGTGGATAAAAAAATATGATGCTTTTGATTTTAATTGTTGTTACTTATTTTGAGTGTTTATAGATTACTAATTAAAACAAACTTATTTTTTTAAAGTCATATTTCTTTGAAGCATGATTGGTTTTAAACAGGCAAATCATGATCAGAATTTTTCTTCTTTTTATTTATTTATTTATTTATTTTTTTGGAAGGGGGGGGGGACTTATAATTCTAATGCTTATTAAAATATATGTGCCATATCTCTCCCCCCCCCCTCCCCCCACCCAAACATTTTGACATAATTTATGTTATTGGTTATTGCTAGAAAGAAATTTCCAATGCATTTTCATTTGTTACTTTTAACTAAAATTAGACTATTTATCATGTACTAAGAATATTTTAAGAAAAGAGTATTTTATAAAATTATGAGTAATTACCATGAGTTCATAAACATATATTTTAGTGTAATAATACAGTAGAATCCATTTAAGAAGTTCCCGCTTAAGAAGTTATAAAGCAGTGGTCCCAATTGGTTTTCTATTTCTTTAATACTAAAACACTCTTTAAGAAGTTTTAATTTTGAAAATCTTCCCACTTAAAAAGTTTTTTTTTCCCCGAAAATCCTCTTTCTTAATTTTACTATACGGAAACATTTTTTGCATTTACAAAGTGTTCTTTCTTTCAAGGGAAAAAATGATTCAAAATGTACATATGAAGAAAGAAATAGATAAGTAGAAAAGCAAAAGAATGTGACACCTGTTCCCATAGCCATAGAATACACTATAGCCGTTGTTCAGAATTTGGAGGAAGTAACCAGCCAGTTTTGAGAATTTCATTCTTGTAAGCATAGGCGTAGCCTCGAGGGGGGGGGGGGCACGAGGGGGCACGTGCCCTCCCCCAATTTCCTGAAGATTAATTTCTAAAATATGATACAGTCATTTAAGACTTGTCTTGTATTCGCCCAAAAATGGAAATGAAAAAACTACTTTTATTTAAATTTTATATTTCTTCTTTTTTTTTTTTTTTACTTACTCAAATATCGGATCAGTAGATAGCACAGCTCTTTTTCTTTGAAGTAATGAGTTTGGTACCAAAAATTGTCGGTTCAAAACTAAGCTGGGGGAAATGGGATGACAATTTTTTTCAGAATTGACTTGTACATTAATGAAAATCAGGACATTTTCCTTCAAAAATCGGCAGTACAGCCAAAATATGTCTTGTGCATAATTCAATACGTTCCTCTTTCTTATTTATTTTATTGACGGCACTTAATCTTCTACTATACCTTCGTATTTTTGAGATGCAATGATTGTGATTTTTTTTTTTTTTTTTTTTTAAAGTGTGAACCTTCTTGAATGAGATGTGAGATGTTTTACGCTAATATACAACCGTACCTTGGTAAACGATGGTAATTCGTTCCAGAAATACCGTTACTATCCAAGGTGCAATCCTCCATGCAATTTTCCAGGTGCACATACCTTATAGGATTAGTTCTTCTTAAAATTGATGATTAATACTTATTTGAAATGTCTTAAAAATTCGATAAATGTCTTTTATTTATTATATTTGTTACAAAAATATTAACTTCAATAAAATGAACCAGCGGAGCTTTCTTCATTTCCTTTGTCGTTTTTTTTTTTCCCAAGAGAACCTCGAATTAAATGAACCTGGTAGTGGGGCCCAACTGGAGTCCTGCATCGGGTCGGGTTGGCGCTCTATTTTTTCGTTGCGGTTCGGGTTCGGGTCGGGTTGACATTCATTTTTTCGGGGTCGGGTTCGGGTTGACCCGCTTTTTCAAAATAATATCAAATATTTATTTAGATTAAATATATATTGCGCCACTGAGACATGGGAGGGTAAAAACCATCTTATTGGTTATTTAGCTTTAGCATGATGACTTTGTTCTTTGAGGACACCAAGTTCTGCAAACCTATTTGCATCAAAACCACTAACGACTGCAAGAAGCCCAAAATCAGCAGTTTCACTTTTAAAGAACATGGCTTATAGGCTTTTGAAGGAAGAGAGTGATAAATGTGAAGCTAAGGAAACCAATAACAGGGGTTATTTAGACTTAAGTACAGTATTTAAAAATTAGAGATAAATTTTGGGCACATTAAATTTTAAACCTTTACTTTTAATTTTGAATTTTAAAAAGGTTTATTTTTTATTATTTCATATATACAATAAGACCTACATAATGGACACTCCCGAAAAGCGGAAACCTCTATTTAACGAACACTTTTTCAATTCCTGACACTTATATATTTGTACGCTTATACCTTGGAATAGTGGGCATCTCTAAATCTAAGCACATGTAGCAGGTGTATGGTGTATGTATGCATAAACTATCACAAATACGATACATGTGTTTTTGTGTGTATCATAAATGAAATGTTTTTAATGTGGTTCATATTCTGAGAAAAGAAAAAATGGTTCTTGCACCATAAAGAAAGAAAAGTCTATGATTACATTTCTTATATACATTTTTTTTCTCATGCAGTAAATTGAATATGCATGTACTCATTCATATTCAAATACGTATTTCTTTCCATCTGAAACATAACTGTTGAAATCTTTTGTGAAAATCCCAACAATCCGACTTGCAAAAAATTTATATATGACCCGGAGGACTTTTTCTAGGGTGAACCGGACACGCAGAAAGAAAATTAGGATCATCCTGACCCCCCCCCCCCCCCTCCACAAAAATAAATAAATAAATAAATAAAATAAACAAATAAATAAATAAAATAAAAACAACCCGACCCAATGCAGGATTCTATTCAACGATCTCGAGGTGTCTGCTATTCAGAGGTTTCACTATATTTGAATATTAAAGAATATAGAAGTGTTCATTTTTCTACATAAAATATAAAATTGGTGTTAGAGATATAATTGTACATTACATTTCATAATAAGCATTAAAATATGATTTATTGTCCTTTCATTGCGGGTTGAAGTATTTCGGGTTCGGGTCGGGTGTGGATTTAAATAAGTCGGTTGCGGGTAAGGTTGCGGGTCGCCAAAAATTATTTTTGCGGGTTCGGGTCGGGTTGCGGGTCAAGGAAATTTTTTTGACGGGTTCGGGTCAGGTTGCGGGTTGTCTTCAAATGAAATTTGCGGGTTCGTGTCGGGTACAACCCGACCCGTGCAGAACTCTAGGCTCAACTGCCGTCAACAGTGCACACCCGTACAGGCTACGTCTGCTCTGGTCTCGAATAAAACTAACCTTGAATTTTTGTGATTTTTTATTTCGATCCAGATTAGTTTAATATTTTGAGCCTCGTAGTTCTCTCACGTTACGACGATTTTGTATGCTTCCAACTTTAATTTAATCACAGCAGAGCAAAATTTAACAGTGAGTTGGTTCTTTCCGTTTCGTAAAAAAATGTAAAACATTTGTCACAAAAGGCAAAAAAACACTAAAAAATTCATGAACAATTCAAAACTCGCAGAGGACAAAATTTACTATATTGGTCTAAAAAAGATTGTAAACGAATTCATTTTACACGTGTTAAAAAATTGCCGCTAACTGCGAAAAACTGCAGAAAATCGCATAAAATTTTTTATGCAATTTAAATCGCGAGAAATTTAAAAATCTCAGAGGACAAAATTTACTGTATTTGGGCTGAAATATTGAAACCGGAATACCTTGTGAAAAAACGCTACAAATTTATCTCTCTCTCTCTCATTTTTTATTATTATTATTAAATATATATATATCGCAGGGGACAAAATTTACTATTTTGGGCTAAAAGGTTGAAACTCGATTCCTGTAACAAATGTTAAAAAATTGCTGCAAAACTCGAAAAAAAAAAAAACAAAAAAAACGTTACAATCACATGGAAAATTAAAATCATTGTATGGATACCGAATAAACTTTATTGAAAAGAGAAAAAAAATTACTATATCAGATTAAAGAAATATAAAAGATTGAAACCACTTTTTTTTACAATTGTGAAAATATATCCACAAAACGTGAAAAAAAATGTCTCTAAAAAAATCCACGAAAAATTAAAAAATCGCAGAAGACAAAATTTACTATATTTTGTTCAAAGATTAAAACCAGATTTACTTTACCAATGCTAGAAAAATCGTCGCAAAATTTGTAAAAATGTAAAAATTGTAAAAAATAATCGCGAACAACTTAAAAATCGCAAGAAACGAAATTTATTTTATTGGGTTAAAAAACTTTTTACGAATGTCAAAAAATCACTGCTTAACTTGTAAAAAGTGGGGAAAAAAATCACGAAAAATTACAAATTGCAGACAACAAAATTTATTACATTGAGTTAAAAGATTGTAGCTGGATTCATTTTACGAATGTCAAAAAATTGCCTCGAAGCGTGAAAAAACGCTAAAAACCGCATAACAAATTCGAGAAATTTTCAAAAGTCGCTATACGAATTCCGAATAAATGTTATTGAAAAGAGGCCAAGATTTACTATATTGGGCTAAAAGATTGTAGCCGGCTACAGATGTTCAGAACTGAAACAAAGCGCAAGGAAAAAAAAAAGGCCAAAAGTTGCATGAAAAATTCAAAAATCGCAGCGTACAAAATTTAGTATAATGGACTGAAAGATTACAACTGGATTTATTTTACGAATGTTTAAAAAACGCAGCGGAACGCGAAAAAACGGCAAAATTTTACTATAATGTGTTAAAAGGACAAATTTTACTATAATGGGTTAAAAGGACAAATTTTACTATAATGGGTTAAAAGGTTAAAACCAGATTCGTATCACAAATGTTAAAAAATTGCCGCAAAACGCAGAAAAACACTAAAAATCACATAAAAACACTGCGAAAAATTTCAAAATCGCTGAGGACAAAATTTACTATATCGGGCTGTAGGATTGAAACCAGATCTATTTACGAATGTTTAATAAAATCGTTGTGGAACGCTAAAGAACGCTTAAAATCACATAGAAAATTCGTGAAAAATCTAAAAATCGCAGATCACAAAATTTGCTATATTGGACTAAAAGATTGAAGTTGGATACAGTTTACAAATGTGAAAAAAAATCGCCACGAAACACGAAATATCGCATAATAAATTTGCAAAAAATTTTAAAATAGCAGAATAGAAAATGTACTACATCTGCTGAAAAATTGAAACCAGATTTCTCGTACGAATGTTTAAAAAATCGCCGCAGAAAGCTAAAAAACGCTAAAAATCACATACAAATTTCGCGAAAATTTAAATAAAGGCAAAGAACAAAATTTACTATATATTGTTATAATATCAAAACTTAATTCCTAACACAAATGTTAAGAAAATGTTGCAAAACGCGAAAAAACTCTAAAAATCCGATAAACATTTCGCGAAAACTTAAAAAAATTCTCTACAATTTCCGAATGTTTAAGAAAGAGAAACTTTTTAATAAACTTTTTTGAAACGAAGACAAAATTTATTATATTGTGCTAGAAGATCGGAATTCTTTTTACCCAATGTGGTAAATTTGCCGTTTTTAACTAAGATACCACTGTATATATATGGATATGTGTGCGTGCGTGAGTGAGTGTTTAATAAACATTTGTGCCCCCCCAAAATTTCCGATCACGCTACGTCTATGCTTGTAAGGCAAGGGATTTTCTTTTCTTCCTATGTTGGACTTTAGCGCAAGGGGAGGGGGGGGGGTCATTATCGCTGTGATAAATGTAGTTAAATATGCAAAAGCAAGGGGTATATTGCACAAAAATACAGTTTGAAATTAAATTGTTTTGTTTCCTAAAAAGTGCTTCAACATTAAGTTAATTTTGCGTGCCCTTACAAGCTTTATTCGCAGAAACAATCATAAACAACTATTCTTGTTGACATTTTCATGAGAGTATATTTTTATACATCTCTGATTGCACTACAGATGTTCTCTTGAACATAAATGATATTCTGCTTGCACTATCAAGCTCCATTCTTATGACTAGCTTGGCACATTTTGGGTTAATATCCATTTAATGCCACATAAATGGGGGACAACAATTTTAGTTTAATTTTCTTTAAGGAGGGTGAAAGGGGGGTATCATGCAATTTTTCTTCGATAGGGGGCTTATTTTGGGGGAGTGAAAGTTGGGGGATGGCATTTTTTTGTGTTGTAAGAAGGGGGTGATTTTTTTTCTGCTCTTGGAGGTTGGGGGTGCTTTTTCAGGAGTGGGCAGAAGGATGGGAGGCAGGATTTTTCAGTTTCGTATTTTCCTCAGTGTTCTCATGTGACTGGATCATATAGGAGAACGAGGGATAAATGTTGAGTTATTTTTGGCTGTTTGTCTTTAGGGGAGTAAGTGTGTGTGTGTGGGGGGGGGGGGGGGGGGTCCATGCGACTCTTCATGCAAAATAACAACTGTAAATTGTTGAGTGACTGATTCAATTAAATAAATCATCAAGAATATAATTATTTTAGATGCAATTAATACTTTTTATTTTTATAATATTAATGCATTAAAATATTAAAATTTTTAATTTATAAAACTATTTTGTATATCTAATTCAATACTTAGTATATTTTTATATTATCAATGTTTTCATTAAGTAGTCTATTATAAGTAGTCTATAAGTCTATTATAGTTTTTCCTGTGGGAAGTTTCCTATTTAAGAAGTTTTTTAGTTTAACATGTTTTATTTAGCAGGTCTCCTGGAAAACTTAAGCGGGTTTCACTGTATTAGTTTTTTTAAGAATCCATAATTTTGATTACATTAATATTAAAAAAATTTTGAGCAGACCTGGCTGCTCTAAGTGTTTATGACTAAGTTATTTCAAATAATTCTGCAATAGATGGCACATTTATATATTATCAGGGGTCACAGACCTGCTCCAATTGCACCAAACTGCTCCAAATGAAAATATCTGCTACAATCTGCTACAAATGCATTTTTTTTACTATTTTTGCTCCAAAACGAGCATTTTGTTTTTTCTTTCCTACAGTGAAATCTGATTTCTTTGCGCCATTTTCATCCCAGGAATGCCATTTTTCCGTCTAACGGCAGATTTCCCCTTTTTTAATTTTTAAAAATCAAATCCACGATCTGAAATCGAGATTTTCATCAAGTGATCGCAGAAAAAAACAGCGATTTTCATCGGACTCTAACAAAATAAAACCTTGATTTACGGCAAGCGAACTTGAAGTAAAATCATGATTTTTGCCAAGTGACCGAGAAATAATATTGCGATTTTCATCAAACGATCGCAAATTGAAACTGTAAATGATCCGAAATTTGGAATCGCTGAGGTCCGGAGTATAGATTTTGTACTGTATGAGATTTCAACATGTGTGTTGGGTACAATGGTGATACTGAATTTATTTTCAAAAGAAGAGCTTTTGCTGCTCCAAAAAATCTATTTCCTGCTCCACAAGTCGTTTTTTGTTGCTCCAAAAACTCACTTTCCTGCTCCAAAAGCCGTTTTTAACTGCTCTAAAACCAGCTCCAATTCTTCCTGAGTGAATGTGATTCCTGATATTATGTTTAATAAATAAGTTACCAAAGTCTAATAAAGTGACAATCAGATTAGTAGAATTTAATTGAGCCTAGTAATGTTTTGATTTTGAATATTTCATTCAAGAGATCTTTCAAGTCAAGAAGTTTCTCCTGAACTTTATCTGTACTATAATCATTTTATGAAATTCCTTGCTTTAAATTCAGAAGAATTGAATCTGTCTTGTAATTGATAATAAATACAGCAACCTTTCATTTATATGATTTTTCAGGGACCGGGGAAAAGTATTGTACAATTGAGAGTCATGTTACTGAATCCTATTACATGAATTTAATATCAGGCATGCATTATAATGTATTGTATTTATTAAAACAACCATTCTTAATATGTTAACCATTCACCAGTTTTCATCATCAAGCGCATCTAACAGAGGTTTTTATTGGGGGGGGGGGGGCAGGGGAGATTGCAATATATTTCTTATGACTTTTTATTATCATTAAAGAAATTTAATATTTGCCCATGATTTATTTCCTAAAGTCGTATCGTAACTTTCTATGTTCAATCCTTCTCCATTCAGTGCTGGAATGTTGGCAATTTTGTGCTTTATTTAGTTTCGTAAAATCTTGAGACCAAAAATAGCTAAAATAATACAATGTAACAAATATATCAATTTTATTTTGTAATTTTATAGCGATTTTTAATTTTTATTCTAATGTGAAAGGGGTGATAAAATTCTTTCATTTTGCTCTTTATCAATTAGGTTAAATAAAACAACAAACATTGTCAGGTGTTTTTATTCTGTTATCTTAATAATATATTAGTTGCTAAAAATAGATATGTGTAATTTTCTTCTCTTTTTTTTTATATTTTTTAAGCTTTTTTATATTTTTTTTTTCTTGTTTTCTTTTCAATTTAAACATTTGCATATTTTCTCTTTTTTTTTGTATGCATTCTGTTTCCCTGTAAGTGAGAAATCATTATTAGGCAACTTCCATTACAAAAAGTAATAAGCTACCAAATACCTATTACAGTCTTTCAGAGGGAAGAAATTCTGGGAAATTTCAGTATATTTTCATCGATCATGACCCCCCCCCCCCCCCAGACTCCAGAACCACCCTCCGTCCAAATGTTGATTTATATATATATATATATATATATATATGTGTGTGTGTTCATTTGATTTTTGTCATTTGATGTTTATGAACCAATTTGGATGTGACTAAGCATGCGTGTAGCATTTACCAAGGTCTCAACATAGTTTGTTAGCCAGCTTCATTCAGCATCTTTTTTCAAAATAGCAGCCAAAGATTTCAAATTCAAACAGATTTACAAAGTGTTCAGCCTCGATTTAAGGATTCCATTGCATTTTTTGTTAAGCCTCTATCTTAAAAAGTGGCTGAGATATAGCAGTTTTAAATTTTAGGGTGGCTGATATTTTGAAACAAGACAGCAGGATTCCTTCATAAACAGGTTTAATTTATAAGTTTCAGTGAACATAGTTTCTGACAAATTTTCTTTCATTGTTGTAACCATTGTTTCAACTCTCATATGTTTAAAATATATATTCATATCTGCCAGCATCAAATTCTCGCCAAACTTGGTGACAAAAATAGGTTGCCATAACTGAACCAGCTGACTATTTTGACGAAATTCTCATTCAAATTCAGTATTGATGAGAACTGGGAATGAAGCTTCTACAATCGAGTTCCACACATTTTAATTAAAATCTTATTAGCAAATTAGTTAAAATCTTAAAACGAAGTATTATTGAAGTTACCTTTTCGTCCCAAAACACAGTACAGACCAGAAGGACTTTTAATTTTGTACTCTTCCTTAGCAGAAGTATGAAAAAATGCTGCTTTTGAATAGCCATAAAAAGTTTAGTAAATTTCTTTTCCCTTGATGATTAAATTTTCTAACTTCATAAGTATTTTGAGGACATTCTTTCACAAATTTCCTTTGCTTTATTCCATATGGGCTTGCAATTCTTCATTTCTTTAATTTGGCAAGAAATGCATCATTACTTCCAGTTTTGAAAATAAGGATAAAATGTTCAATTTTTCCCTTTGTAGCTCCTTAGAAAGAATATCTGCAAGACTCAGAACATAATACACGAAAATTATGCAAGAAATAAATTTCTGCAAATCATCTGCTTTGCCAACTATTTTCGTATTTGTTGAATCTTCTGATATTTTACCTAATATTCTCGATTATCTTGGGGAAATTTTCTGTTATTGCTTATAATTAGGGGCGTACGAATGGGAGGGGCTTATGAGGCTCAAGCTCTTTATTCATATGAACACAATTTTTTAAAATGATATGAGCTGTCCCAAAGATTGTTATATTCTGTAATCAATGTTAACTCTTTGACCACTTATCACACGATTTCCACAGGAAAGACATTTCTAGAAAAAAATATCTCATCAAAAAGTCACCTGTAAAAAATGCAGCCAAGTCTCGTATCTCATTTACCATAAAAAGTACTGAGATCGTATAAAGCCAAGTTTAACTATCTTATTAACTCTGAAATTTTCATTCACAAATCACTCCTAGTCTCTACATCTTTAGTTAATTATTATTTTGTGACTTGGCAATTAAGTAGCACGAGAATGTGATGTATATAGTTAGTCTTAATCAAATAATACTATAACATATTAAAGTGTAATAACTTCCCTGTGCATATATAATTTGCCTTAATTAAATTACCCCATCCCATCCCATCCCATAACATAGTAAGGTGTAATAACTTCCATGTGCTGCGTAATTGCCAAATCACAAAATAATAATTATCTAAAGATGTAGAGACTAGGAGTGATTTGTGAATGAAAATTTCAGAGTTAATAAGATAGTTGAACTTGGCTTTATACGATCTCAGTACTTTTTACGGTAAATGAGATACGAGACTTGGCTGCATTTTTTACAGGTGACTTTTTGATGAGATTTCACTTCTTATTGTAAGTAATCTTCCTTTTCTTGATTTTGGGTTCTTTTTGGAGATCATCCACTGATTTTCGCTAAGCCCACACTCTGTCCCTATTATTTACAGGTATCAAAAATTTGAAGCTTTAGTTTCGTTTGCAAAGTACTGTAGATAAAAAGAGATTTCAGGTTCCTAGGCAAGCACTGTTATGGGAGGGGGGGGGGGTGTCAAAAGTACTCTCAATTGGTTCCAGGATAGGTGCTATCCATCTGAGATATTACTCGCAACCCTAGATACTTGATATTTAACATAAAAGAACTTTTTAGTATAAAAAGAAAGCCAAAATTAAAATTTCCGGAAATTTCCAATAAATCAAACTATATTCCTTTTTTCGATGTTTTTTTTCGTTTTTTTTTTTATTATTTACGGATTTTTTAATTTTTCCTTACTTTGTGTACTAAACCCTGCCTTTCTGCCAAATGTCAAGCTTCTAGGACTACAAAATCGAATTATTTTCAAATTTTCGACTTTTTATAAATTTATTGATTTTTCGATTTTAATTCTAAGTTACCTGATTGTCATGCCAATATAGTAATTATTTGATCCGTCTTCTTAGGATCATTTAGGTTCAATTTAGAGATAAATCAAGTGAATCTTAGAGTCACCATGATTTTATTTAGAAAGGACTATCAAGCCATAACCAGCTAGTAATGTCGGGAGGGTAGGGGGACCTGTGAAAATTTTTGTGGGGCTAACATCATTTAACAATCCATATTTCATATGTGAAGTAAATAGAGTACAACCTGTGAAAGAAAACAAACCTGTCTTTGAAGAAATCGCCTATATCGTAGCCAGTCTATAGCGGAACTTTTTTATAACGAAATTCATTAAAGAAAAGAAAACCATAATCCGGGGGAAATAACATAAAACAATTAGGCGCGTTGTACTAGCTAATAGAACAATTATCGTAAAACTAATGTTTCTAGCAGTACAAAATCAAATTGTTTTCGAATTTTCAATTTCTTTAAAGATATTTCGATTTTTCGATTTTATTTTCGAATTTAACGAATATTTTAATTGTTCCTTTTATTGAATAGTAAATACTACCTTTACACCAAGTTTTAAGTTTCTCAGACTATATGGTAAAATTATTTTTGATTTTTTCGAATTTTTTTTTTAATTTTCTGGATTTTTTAATTTTTTCTTATTTTGTATCCTTTATTACAAATTTCAAGTTTCTAGCGCTACAAAATCGAATTATTTTGAAATTTCCGATCTTTTTCGAGTTTTTTTATTCTATTTTCGAATTTATTGTGTTTTAATTTTTCCTTTTTCTGTATCTTAAACAATAAGTTTACGTCGAATTTTAAGTTCTAAAGCTACAAAATCGAATTTTTTTCAATTTTTCGAATTTTTGAATTTTTTTTTCGAATTTTACAGATTTTTTATTTATTTCTTTTTTTGTATCCTAAATATTACCTTTATTCCAAATTTTAAGTTTCTAGCTTTACAAAATCGAATTATTTTCAAATTTTTGTTTTTTTTCTTCGATTTTTTGATTTTATTTTCAATTTTTGTTGTGTTTTTAATTTTTTCTTTTTCTGAATTCTAAACACTACCTTTACACCAAATTTTCAGTTTCTAAGACTACGAGATCATATTATTTTCAATTTCTCTCTTTTTCTGTCTTTCTTTTTTTTTTTTTTTTTTGAAATTTTCGATTTTTTTTTTTAATTATCCATATTTTTTAATGTTTCCTTATTTAGTATCTTAAATATTACCTTTATTCCAAATTTCAAGTTTCTAGCGCTATAAAATCGAATTATTTTCAAAATTTCCTTATTTTTTGATTTCTTTCTATTTTTTTATTTTATTTTCGAATTTTATTGCGTTTTTATTTTAACTTATTCTGAATGCTAAACACTATCTTTACCGAGAATTTTAAGTTTCTAAGGCCAAAAGATCAAATTATTTTATTTTTTTTCAAAGTTTTCGAATTTTGGGTTTTTTTTATCGAATTTTCTGAAATGTTTATTTTTTTCTTATTCTGCATCCTAAATACTTACTTACTACCATTATTCCGAATTCCAAGTTTCTAGCGCAACAAAATTGGATTATTTGAAATTTTTCGATTTTTTTCGATTTTTCAATTTTATTTTCAATTTTTTTTGTGTTTTTGATGTTTTCTTTTTCTGAATTCTAAACACTGCATTCACACCAAATTTTAAGTTTTTAAGACTACAAGATCGTATTCTTTTCAATTTTCAATTTTGATGGAATTTGTTGAATTTTCGAATTTTCCGGATTTTATAATTTTTCCTTTCTTTGTATCCAAAACACTAGCTTTATTCCAAATTTTAAGTTTCTGTGGCTGCGGGATCTACCCAATCTTTTTGATGACGCGAGAGTGAGTGAGTGTGTGAGTGACAAAAAATCGAAACTTTGAGTTCATATATCGTCTGCACTAATTTATGGGTATTTTTTTAAATATCCATATTTTTAAATTTTTCCTTATTTAGTATCTTAAATATTACCTTTATTCCAAATTTCAAGTTTCTAGCGCTATGAAATTGAATTATTTTCAAATTTTCTTTATTTTTCAATTTTTCCGATTTTTTGATTTTATTTTCGAATTTTATTGAGTTTTTTATTTTAACTTATTCTGAATCCTAAACACTATCTTTACTGCGAATTTTAAGTTTCTAAGGCTAAATAATCAAATTATTTTAATTTTTTCGAATTTTTGAATTTTTTTTCGAATTTTCCGGAATTTTTAATTTTTCCTTATTTTGCATCCTAAATACTACCTTTATTCCGAATTCCAAGTTTCTAGCGCAACAAAATCAGATTATTTGAAATTTTTCGATTTTTTTCAATTTTGCTTTCGATTTTTTTGATGTTTTCTTTTTCTGGGTACTAAACACTACCTTCACACCGAATCTTAAGTTTCTAAGACTACAAGATCGTATTCTTTTCAATTTTCAATTTTGATGGAATTTGTTGAATTTTCGAATGTTTTTTTTTTCGAATTTTCCGGATTTCATAATTTTTTCTTTCTTTGTATCCTAAACACTACCCTTTTTCCAAATGTCAAGTTTCTAGGGCTACGGGATCTGCCTAATCTTTTTGATGACGCGTGAACGAGTGAGTGAGTGAGTGACAAAAAATCGAATGTTTGAGTTCATATATCGTCTGAACTAGAAAAGACAGAAAGTTGTAATTTTAAATTTTGGTCCTGCGTGCCAAATACTCTAGAAAAACGAAGTTTAAAATTTTTGGGATACTCCAGCGCGGAGATATGGGGGCGTCAGAAGTGCCCTGAGTTGCTTCCAGAAAAGTATGCTTACGGCTGTCCTCTCTCGACTTGGCGGAGGCACTGCCGTGCCTCCAGATATAATACACAATTTTTGAAGCAATTTTGTTTTAAAAATTCCACAGTTCAAGTGTGAAAAGGCAAATGATAAATTTACTACATATTTCAAACACATGGTGATTGGAAATATGTAATAATAGAGGAGATAATAGTTGATTATATATTAGTCGAAAGGATTAAAAAAATAAAAAATGAGCACTGAGAGGTTTAAATATAGTTCAGGTGCCTCAACATCAACTCTGCATGTTGCATTGTAATTCGAACTCATTTTCTGTAATATTTAAGCTCTATGTCTGCAACTTCATTTCTTTCACATTATAATAATATTACTAAGTGATTTCAGGATTGCAAACTGAAACACGAAATATGATTACATCCACTGATTCAGCAGGTCTGTTTATTTTGTGTGAAACCATATCAAGAGGTTCAGCCCCTGAACTGTCTGTTATCTCATTAACTTGATAATCATAACTCTAGAATTATTCAGTATTTTAATCTTCTGTCTGAAATAATTATGTTTTAAAAATCTAGTAAAAGTTACTTAAAAATTTTTAAAAATTCATACAAGTTTCTACTTTATACTTTATTATAAAATTATCAAATATTATATATATTTAAATTTTTTATACAAAATTTTTAAGAATAAATATTAATTCTACGAAAAATCTGCTGGTTAAAATTTTGACCTGGGTCATATTTATCCCCTCTTCCCTCCTTTCCAGGAATTGATTAATTATTGATAATCCTAATTCTTCAATTTATTTGAAAATAATTACTTGAGCCTTTCATATTATATTCTATTTGCCACACTACTGCGGATAAAACATGATATCAAACAGTGCAGTCTGTTTTGTACAAAATATAGAACTTTCCAAAAATTGAATCTGATTTTCTTTCAAATATTTTCAAAAATTGAAAATCTTTTTGAAGATGTCTTAATTATATGATACAAAGGATTAACAACATACAACATGATACAAAGGATTAACCCCGAGCTCACAACATTTGGTGTCAGGAGTGGGGTTGAATGCCGATCACCAGAGCAATGGAGGGTGAACTGAAACAATTATTGGAGAAATTAGCTGCGAATCAGGCTGAGATGTCAACCAACCTTGGCGAGATGAAAGCTGAAATGAAGAAGGATATGTCAGCGATGGATGAGAAAATGACTGCCAACCTTGGCGAGTTGAAAGAAGAAATGAAGAAGGAAATGACTGAGATAGATGAGAAAATGACCGCAAACCAGGCTGAAATGAAAGAGATGTCGGAAGAAATGAAGAAGGATATGTCAACCAACCTTGGTGAGTTGAAAGAATTAATAGATAATAAAATAACATCTTTAAATGAAAGAATTGACAGCGTGGAAAACAAATTTGAAGGAAGATTTCTGGAAATAGAGGAAAAAGTTCAAAAGACAGCCAATACCGTAGAAGAAAGGATAGAGAGTATAGAAAAGGAGTTGGAAAATGTGAAGAAACAAAAGATAACTGCCGAAAACTATCCCGAAGATGTCAAGTATCAAGCTATGCTTCCCCGGGCCTCTATTAAACTCTCGACCTATGACGGAAAATCCTCATGGCCAGTTTTTAAGACACAATTTGGGATTGTAGCGGACGCCAATGGATGGGATTCCCAGACAAAGGCTTGCCAGTTAGCTGTTTCTCTACGAGCTGATGCTGCCGACGTCCTACAGACTTTGCCTGCAAATGAACCGCTGGATTTTGAAACGCTCGTCAGTGCCTTAGAATTACGCTTTGGCGAGAAATGCATGAAGGAATATAGCAGACTCCAGCTCAAATCTCGACAGCAGAAATCCACTGAATCCCTGCAAGAGCTTGCTACGGATGTCGAGAGACTTTCACATCTTGCTTATCCTGACTGTCCGACTGAAATTAGAGAAAGCTTAGCTCTGCAGCATTTTATTGATGGTGTGCGTGACTCTGAGATCCAGAAAGCACTCCGGATTGCAGATCTCAGTGACTTAAAAGGGGCTTTAGTTTATGCCCTGAAATTCGAGGCAGCCCAGCAAGCTACAAGGAAAGATCGACACTTTGTGCGAGTAGCCAACATGCCTGAGACGTCGGATAGAGCTGTGGAGCATTTACAGCAGCAGGTGAAGGACATGATGAGGCAGATGAACTCCTTAATGGCCAACAAACCTTACAGGAAGATCAAGTGCTGGAAATGCAGTGGAGAAGGCCATATCCAAATCGACTGCCCAAGACGACCCAGCACCGAAGGTAATAGCTCACCCGCTAACGGAGGAGCAGGAAAATTGATTAATGGCCATCTTGCGGGGCGGAGGTTTCCAGATCTTAAGAAGCCTCATTTTCAAGTATGTGAAATTTCTGCAAGAAGTTGCGGCGAGAACGGAGTTTTTCTAGTCGGAAGTGTGAATGATTTGCCCTGTAATATGATCATCGATACAGGAGCCAATGTGACCATCATTCGGAAAGATCTAGCTCATCGGCTGAAAGAAAAACTCTCCTGGACCCCACCACGTGTTATCCTTCAAACTGTGACCGGAGATAAGATCGACATATTTGGAAGAATGACACTGGAAATAAAGTTTGGGAACGCCGCTTACCATCATACAGTCTATGTGGCCGATATTTCAGATCCTTTCATACTAGGACTGGACTTTTTAAAAGAGCATGGATTTACACTGGATTTTAAGAATAATGAGTTACGCTCTGCTCAAGAAGATGTCACTATTTTCAAACTTGGAAATGAGTCCGGGTCCATTCAACGGATCACAGCCAAGGCAGATGTTACCATCCCTCCTCGAACCGAAATGATGATACCTGGAGTAACTGGAAACGAAAGAATTTTCCAGTATGGCTTGACTGGATATCCTGAGAAGAGCCCAAAGGGAGTGCTAATAGCATCAACACTGGTAGATCTGTCGAGAGATGTCATACCTGTGAGAATTGCGAACGTAAGTGAAAAATCTAGAATTATCCAGAAGGGTGAAGTGCTTGCAACTTGTGCTCCAGTCACCTGTGTTTGCAAAGACCCGAGCTTGACGTTGTCGGAGCCGCCTACAAGTTTAACACCTGAAATTGGACGAAATGAAAATTTATCTCCTGAACAGAGACATGCCACAGAAAGACTGTTTTGTTTCTTTTTCTTTAAATTGTTTTGCCACTCCATTAAATTCAATACTCACATTGCCCATGTAATTTATTTAAATTTATACCTATTTGTTTAACATAGTTTTTGATGTTTTGATGTAAAATCTACTCTCTCATTTTTTCTACATGCAAATTAATAAAACTAAGGATCAAACCTGGGTGTTGTTATTGGAAAACTGATAGTTGGTACACATTTTAATAAGTAGATGACACCTATTTCAAAAATTCCACCCATGTTCAGAAAGAAGACACAATTTTCAGCCAAACACCTCTCGCATCTCTCTGTGACAATTTGAATTTGCTAATAAAATAATATGGCCTGTTCCTTCTTTATTTTTTTAGAGACCAACTGTACATTTTGGTATTTTTAATTCTCCCACAAATATTGTTATGAATTTTGTAAATATTTCATTCTTTTTAATTTATTTTATTTTATTATTGTGAAAATTGCAGCATTATTAATGTATTTCCTATTGAGCATATTTATCCCCTCTTCCCTCCTTTCCAGGAATTGATTAATTATTGATAATCCTAATTCTTCAATTTATTTGAAAATAATTACTTGAGCCTTTCATATTATATTCTATTTGCCACACTACTGCGGATAAAACATGATATCAAACAGTGCAGTCTGTTTTGTACAAAATATAGAACTTTCCAAAAATTGAATCTGATTTTCTTTCAAATATTTTCAAAAATTGAAAATCTTTTTGAAGATGTCTTAATTATATGATACAAAGGATTAACAACATACAACATGATACAAAGGATTAACCCCGAGCTCACAACATTTGGTGTCAGGAGTGGGGTTGAATGCCGATCACCAGAGCAATGGAGGGTGAACTGAAACAATTATTGGAGAAATTAGCTGCGAATCAGGCTGAGATGTCAACCAACCTTGGCGAGATGAAAGCTGAAATGAAGAAGGATATGTCAGCGATGGATGAGAAAATGACTGCCAACCTTGGCGAGTTGAAAGAAGAAATGAAGAAGGAAATGACTGAGATAGATGAGAAAATGACCGCAAACCAGGCTGAAATGAAAGAGATGTCGGAAGAAATGAAGAAGGATATGTCAACCAACCTTGGTGAGTTGAAAGAATTAATAGATAATAAAATAACATCTTTAAATGAAAGAATTGACAGCGTGGAAAACAAATTTGAAGGAAGATTTCTGGAAATAGAGGAAAAAGTTCAAAAGACAGCCAATACCGTAGAAGAAAGGATAGAGAGTATAGAAAAGGAGTTGGAAAATGTGAAGAAACAAAAGATAACTGCCGAAAACTATCCCGAAGATGTCAAGTATCAAGCTATGCTTCCCCGGGCCTCTATTAAACTCTCGACCTATGACGGAAAATCCTCATGGCCAGTTTTTAAGACACAATTTGGGATTGTAGCGGACGCCAATGGATGGGATTCCCAGACAAAGGCTTGCCAGTTAGCTGTTTCTCTACGAGCTGATGCTGCCGACGTCCTACAGACTTTGCCTGCAAATGAACCGCTGGATTTTGAAACGCTCGTCAGTGCCTTAGAATTACGCTTTGGCGAGAAATGCATGAAGGAATATAGCAGACTCCAGCTCAAATCTCGACAGCAGAAATCCACTGAATCCCTGCAAGAGCTTGCTACGGATGTCGAGAGACTTTCACATCTTGCTTATCCTGACTGTCCGACTGAAATTAGAGAAAGCTTAGCTCTGCAGCATTTTATTGATGGTGTGCGTGACTCTGAGATCCAGAAAGCACTCCGGATTGCAGATCTCAGTGACTTAAAAGGGGCTTTAGTTTATGCCCTGAAATTCGAGGCAGCCCAGCAAGCTACAAGGAAAGATCGACACTTTGTGCGAGTAGCCAACATGCCTGAGACGTCGGATAGAGCTGTGGAGCATTTACAGCAGCAGGTGAAGGACATGATGAGGCAGATGAACTCCTTAATGGCCAACAAACCTTACAGGAAGATCAAGTGCTGGAAATGCAGTGGAGAAGGCCATATCCAAATCGACTGCCCAAGACGACCCAGCACCGAAGGTAATAGCTCACCCGCTAACGGAGGAGCAGGAAAATTGATTAATGGCCATCTTGCGGGGCGGAGGTTTCCAGATCTTAAGAAGCCTCATTTTCAAGTATGTGAAATTTCTGCAAGAAGTTGCGGCGAGAACGGAGTTTTTCTAGTCGGAAGTGTGAATGATTTGCCCTGTAATATGATCATCGATACAGGAGCCAATGTGACCATCATTCGGAAAGATCTAGCTCATCGGCTGAAAGAAAAACTCTCCTGGACCCCACCACGTGTTATCCTTCAAACTGTGACCGGAGATAAGATCGACATATTTGGAAGAATGACACTGGAAATAAAGTTTGGGAACGCCGCTTACCATCATACAGTCTATGTGGCCGATATTTCAGATCCTTTCATACTAGGACTGGACTTTTTAAAAGAGCATGGATTTACACTGGATTTTAATAATGAGTTACGCTCTGCTCAAGAAGATGTCACTATTTTCAAACTTGGAAATGAGTCCGGGTCCATTCAACGGATCACAGCCAAGGCAGATGTTACCATCCCTCCTCGAACCGAAATGATGATACCTGGAGTAACTGGAAACGAAAGAATTTTCCAGTATGGCTTGACTGGATATCCTGAGAAGAGCCCAAAGGGAGTGCTAATAGCATCAACACTGGTAGATCTGTCGAGAGATGTCATACCTGTGAGAATTGCGAACGTAAGTGAAAAATCTAGAATTATCCAGAAGGGTGAAGTGCTTGCAACTTGTGCTCCAGTCACCTGTGTTTGCAAAGACCCGAGCTTGACGTTGTCGGAGCCGCCTACAAGTTTAACACCTGAAATTGGACGAAATGAAAATTTATCTCCTGAACAGAGACATGCCACAGAAAGACTGTTTTGTTTCTTTTTCTTTAAATTGTTTTGCCACTCCATTAAATTCAATACTCACATTGCCCATGTAATTTATTTAAATTTATACCTATTTGTTTAACATAGTTTTTGATGTTTTGATGTAAAATCTACTCTCTCATTTTTTCTACATGCAAATTAATAAAACTAAGGATCAAACCTGGGTGTTGTTATTGGAAAACTGATAGTTGGTACACATTTTAATAAGTAGATGACACCTATTTCAAAAATTCCACCCATGTTCAGAAAGAAGACACAATTTTCAGCCAAACACCTCTCGCATCTCTCTGTGACAATTTGAATTTGCTAATAAAATAATATGGCCTGTTCCTTCTTTATTTTTTTAGAGACCAACTGTACATTTTGGTATTTTTAATTCTCCCACAAATATTGTTATGAATTTTGTAAATATTTCATTCTTTTTAATTTATTTTATTTTATTATTGTGAAAATTGCAGCATTATTAATGTATTTCCTATTGAGCATCATGTAACTCAGTGCTAAAGGCCTCAGGTGGTTTGCAAGGAAAACAACCTTACAGCATCGGTTTCTATAATGAGTTCTATTGGAAAATCGCCAAGGAATGGGTTTATCGCCAAGTTGGCGATGGTTTTGGCGACTTATTTTTGTCGCCAAATTTGGCGATATATCGCCAAATGTCGCCAAGTTGGCGACTTTTTGTGCAACCACCCCCCCTTATACCTGAACATTGGGATCCTTTCTCGCTTTGGTTCTCTATCGAAGGTTAAAGAACTTTCTGGTAATTTCTGGCATCTGAAGGCTCTGGAATAATCTGGAAAGATCTCTGAAACCTATATAAGGACCTCCATCAGTTCAGTTAGTTAGTTGTCTGTCAACTGCGATTGAATTCATACGAGAGGCTTTGCATTGAGAACTGTGTTTCTCGGATTGATTTTGTCGTTGATACGTCGTATTGAACGCATTGTTTGTGTGAAATTTTGCTGTGCTTTTATTGGATTTGAAGATTACTGAATATCCTGTAATTTTCAGAAGATATTGGTGTTCGTATTGCACTGTTTATAGTGAATAAAGCCTTTTTATTGTTCTTATATATTGGCATCAGTCCTTTCGAACCCCGAGCTCACAACAATATGTAAACATATGCATTTTTACAAGAATGCTTTAGGTATTTTATTTAAATATTAGACGTCATAATGTACAATTATTTTTTTACACTTCTTTTTTCTGACAGTATGCATTTTTATTCTATCTTTCACATACACTGATGGTACAAATTCTATGTTATATGAAGAATGAAGCATCCAGAGTACAAGTGGTCTAGATACAAAATCAAATAAGAATGAAAAACTGCCTTATTAACAGATTCTATTTACACTTCAGGGTGGTTAAGATAAATAAATGCTATAATCCCTGTCCTAATTCGAACTAATTGGAACAGTTGCCTTTTCAGATTAGCAAATTTTTGAATTATCTGAAATTCTGATATAATTATAATAAGAGGCAGAAGGCAATAGGGAATGAAAATTGCGAGTAGGGAGCTGTTGATCCATTTATTCACATGCAACAGAGAGTCACCCCATCCATTCCTAACTTCAAATTGTCTCAGATACTGAAGAACTTGATGAGGCAGATTGTGTTTGTATATCTCATTTTGACAGTGGCGCAACACCTAAGTGTGATTGCCGCAGATGCTAAATTTTTAGTGGTATCCCCCTAAAAATTATTTACATAAAAAAGTATATCATAATTATCACTTCAAAAGGGCAGAGTATTTCGAACTCTCCCGTGTGCTCAAAACCTACCCTATAGTGCTGCATTTTGATGTTGTAAATACACTAGCAAATTCAGATGCAACATCAACTGACATTCATAGTCATGTGAGATGCAGAGAACAAAAGAGATAGGGCACCACTCTGCCAATCTCAGCTGCTTTTCAGCCTACCTTGACAGCATGCCAATTCCAACAATTTTTGGATACCAGCCTATTTTGATCATGTGACAGCCAATAAGAGGTGCGGGGGTACTACACCCTAAATGTGTTTACTTATGAGGGCATAAAAATCCCAACTAACACAGAACTTGCGGGCCACTGATGGCTACGTTAGCCTTGGCCCAAACTAGTAGATGAGGGGCCGCAATCGTTTGCCGTAACAGCAACTTAAAAAAACTGTCACGCCGGCCACAATGTGGCCGCAACAGAATTGGCCATAACTACATTAAGATGCCCATAATTGTGCCACAAGTGGTTAATCATAATTGACGGATAGCCTAAAACTGGCCACAGTTATACTTTAAGTGGCAATTATTAATGAAAACTAGCCACAGTTTGGCCATTAACGATCATCGTGAATAAAATCTAGCCAGAAGATCGCCACAGCCATGCCACCTGCGTTTGTTAAGAATAAAAGCTACCCCAAAGCTGGCCATAAATGTTAATTTATTGGTCATCATAAATGTAAACTAGCCTTAAGCCAGCCATCCACATACCATCAATGGTAATCATTAATGAATGCATGCCGAAAGCTAGCCACTTTGTTGCCATGAATGGGCATCATTAATGTATGCAAGCCGAAAGCTAGCCACTTCGTTGCCATCATTAATGAATGCAAGCCGAAAGCTAGCCACTTTGTTGCCATCAATGGTAATCATTAATGAATGCATGCCGAAAGCTAGCCACTTTGTTGCCATGAATGGGCATCATTAATGTATGCAAGCCGAAAGCTAGCCACTTCGTTGCCATCATTAATGAATGCAAGCCGAAATCTAGCCACTTTGTTGCCATCAATGGTAATCATTAATGAATGCATGCCGAAAGCTAG
This sequence comes from Maratus michaelseni, assembly GCA_963931845.1. NCBI lineage: Eukaryota > Metazoa > Arthropoda > Arachnida > Araneae > Salticidae > Maratus > Maratus michaelseni. The sequence goes on along the minus strand of OZ007598.1, from coordinate 107,546,760 downwards.
CCACTTTGTCGCCATCAATGGGCATCATTAATGAATGATAGCCCAAAGCTAGCCATATTCATGCCACTATTAGATATCATGAATGGAAGCTGGCCAGAATTATACTTTTTATGGTCCTCAAAAAAGTAAAGTTGAGCAAATCTCCATTTTTACTCCTTTGGCAGGGACAATTTTTTTTCTTTTTTTAAGTTATTTTAAACTTTAGAATCTAAATTTACTGGTCCATAATTTTTGTCTGAAAACTAAATATTTTATTCAAAATTTGAAAAAAAAAAAAAAAAAAAAAATTAATCTATTGGAATATTTTTCTTAACAAGAGCTCATAACACCAACCTGACTTTTATGCATACATGTTTCACTTTATTATAATATTTTTCAGTTAAAAACTGCAATGGTGTTATAAGCACCCCATATTAAAAAGGTCAAAATACAATAAAATCGAAAGTGCTTCAGATCTTGTATAGAATACTTTCAATCTGGAAGCAATAATAATTTTTTTTTTTTTTTAAAGTGTCCCAATTGAGGCAAAAATTGGCCGTATCCACTCATCTCATTAGATCGGAATAAAAGGCCATATGGTTATGATTTATTTTTTAATGTTATTCTGAAAAAGTTGCAAAAGCCATAATTGTAATTAATAAAAAAAAGGTTGTAAAATAAGGTGTAAAATATATATTGAGCGTTAAATTACCAATGATGGTGAGAATACGAAAAAAAAACTAATTTTCTTCAATTTTTAATTAAATTATAGGTTTAAACATTCTATTCAAAGGAGTAAATTTTTAAGTAGTTTCAATTTATGTTTCTTCAAGCTAATTCACCAGGTGGATTGTCCAGCCAGAATTTCCATTGAAAATTGTTATCTAATGATTATATTCAACATCCCTTTTTTGAAGCAAATAAAAAATGTATAATGTTAAATGAGATACCATATGAAAGGATTTTCAAGCGACTTCTGACATAGTACACTCACATTTCTTTAAAACATGTATTTTGGTTAAAATTGCAAGTAATAAATTAAATAGGCATTGTTTTCAGAAATAAAATGAAAGTTTTTCCTCAAATTACTGTTGCCACAAAAATTAAATTCCACAACAATGATTATAAAAAAAATGTTCAATAAAGATAAAGTGGACATGGTTGCTGCATGGGTTTATTTTATATTTATGATAAAAAAGCAAAATTTAAATTCAAACGCAATTTATTTTTTTTTATCCTTTTTTTTTTTTTTTTCCAAAACATTATGTCACCCTCTAATGTAGTTAAAATACAATTTATATATATATATATATAGCTCTTGATATTTTCAGTCAGTTTTTACTGTAAAGTATGAAAGAATAAATTGGATTATATTCTGGCTTTATTTTTTTTTTAGAAGTTTAAACATGCATCTAAAAAATATTAGATATTGCTAAAAAATATTAGGCTGCAGTGTGAAATCTTCACACAGGCCCACTAGTATATATTATTTCTGTTATCAACATCCCTTTTTCTCAGAAAATATGAAATGCACAACAATGAACGAGATGCCATAAGAAAGGATTTTGAACCAGCTTCTGACATAGTGCACTCACATCTCGATAAAACATATTTTTTGATTAAAAATTGCTGTAAATAAAAAATTAAATCTGCATTGTTTTCATAAAAGAAATGAAAGGCTTTCCTCAAATTAGTGTGGCCACAAAAATAAAATACCACATTATATAATGCTTAAAATGATTATAAAAAATAAATACTACAAAAAAGATAAAGTGGGACATAGTTGCTGCACGGGTTTATTTTATATTTATGACTAAAAAGCAAAATTGAAATGCTCAATTTATTTTTCTTTGTCCCATGTTTTTTCCGAAACACATGATGTCATCTCTAAAGCAGTTAATTAACTATAGATATATATATATTTTTTGTCTTTGCTATGCTCGATCAGTTTTTACTGTAACTGTGATGGAATAAACGAGATGATATTCTGGCTCGACTAATGTTGTTTGAAGATAGTTTCAGTCTTTAATTTTCCTTTACAAGTTTAAACCTGCATCTAAAGAGTATTAGATATTGCTAAAAAGTATTAGACTGCAGTGTGAAATCTTCGCATGGGTCCACTGGTGCTTTTATAATACAATTTCTTACCTGGATGTTTCTTCCAATTATCCAGCTTGAAAATAAAACAAAAACGCAGGAACTCTATTTTATAAAATTGGTAAAATGTTGACATTACTGATCATTGAAATTTAAGAATTTTTTTTAATGATGTAACTATATATATATGTAAATTGGGTCCGTTCAAAAAATGTCATTTCACTATCTTCATCTCTTTGGCATATAATATCAGAAAAATGTAGCAGTATTCCTATAAAGTAATGTTTTAGTCTGTTAAGGACTCTTCCCCCCTTTATACACATCATAGAACAAAATTTCAATGTATATATATTTACAAAATATTACTAATTGACAGAAAGCCAATTGTCACTATTTTCCTTCTTATGTAATCTTAAAATTTCTCTTATTAAATAAATTTAATATTTTTTCAAAATAGTAGTGGCAGTTGATCTTCTAGAACACGGCAGGTTCACCATTCATACACTAAATCTTTTTTTTTTTTTTTTTTAATGGACTAAACATTACTCATAAACAATAATATATCATTGTTTTTACTTTTTAAAGATTAGCAAGTAATGAGTACTGAATATATATATATATATTTTTTTTAATATATTACCAATAAAGAAATCTTTAAAATATTTTTCCTTCCAGCAGGAGGTATTTGACTTTTTGACTAACAAAATTTCAAACTGATTCATACAATATTATGTACATTAAAATTTTAATCTCAACTTCTAATGAGATTATGATGAAATTTTTATTAAAATTTTCAAAAGTTTTTATACAGCAAATTATTTTTAATACCTGATCTCCAAGCAATGCTAATTTATAATCAACCAACAAAAACAGTTTATCAGTTTTTAAAATATAGCCTACATAAAACACTTTTATTCAATTATATCTTAACCTGTAAAAAGAAGGGGGAATGTTCTCAGAATGAGAAAGAAGGGGAAAATATATAGTACATCCTTTTTAACAACATCACTTGCATAAATAAATATATATATTTAAAAACACTAGAACTGAATGCTTTTTTTTTCATATAAATTTTATTTTTCACAACAAATGTAAAACAAACCAACCAAAAAACATTTATTTATGTATTTACAAGATGCTCAAAATTTATCAGAAATATTTTACAAGAAAATTTAATCCTGTTACAATTAAATTTCTGATGTTTCTTAATTTAAGTTGATAAACAAGAGCTGAAAATCTACAGTCATCTTCACAGAGAACTTTTTTCTTTCCAGATTTTTATTCTTCTTCTTCTGAAAAACAAAAAATAAATTTTACAAAACAAAATTAAAATGCCTTACTTTAAAAACACCACTTATTAATTAGCCATTTATAAATATAATCGGAACAGAAATTATAATTTAAAAAAACTATTTACAAAAAGCTTTGTAGTTCAAGTTATTTGTACAAAATGAAACTATTTTATTGCAGTATACCTATATTTGCTTTTAACAAAAACTCATGAAAGGGCAGCGTTGTCAAATGACGCCTAATTCCTTTTTTTTTTTTTTCTAGGTGCGAAACTGCATTCCATGGTGGCAATTTTATGTTATATCATATTCTCTCATTTCTTTTTGCAACCATGTTAACAATAATATTGTTTCTATTTTTATGTGTTAAGAGCAGGGGGGTGGGGGCTGTATATATTAAATACTTTATCTCTGTGTTAATCACTAAAACAAAATAAAAACAGGCTTTCTATAAATTCTTTTGAATAACTTCAAATATATGAATTCATATTCTTTACGTATGATGTATGGGTGCTCTTTCTGTTCATTTCATAAAAGTCGAATTGCTCACTTTGTAAATGTTTCTAGAATTTGTATTGCTAGAAACCAGCAGTTCTTTATTTTCTTCACTTTATTTTTTCACATAACATTTCCTTCAAAATGGCTTTGTAAAGTAGGAAAATACATTGTGTACCTTATTTTTTCACATAACATTTCCTTCAAAATGGCTTTGTAAAGTAGGAAAATACATTGTGTACCTCCAAGCTATAAATCTGATATTATCACTCATAAAACAATAGCATTTCAATTCTCACCGTAATTTAGTTCAAAATAAGGAAAAGCAATTTTTCAACTTTTTCCCGTCAAAGTTAAAAAAGTAAAATTTAATTCAAAGTTTCTGGTTCGAATCATATTAAAATTAGGTGGGATATAATATATCCCACCACGCCTCAAAGGGTTAAAAGACAATAAAGAAAAAATGAAGTTACTTTGACACAGGCATACCTGCCAACATGTCTATTCAGAAAACCTTACAATTTTTCTGACGTACTTCATTGTGCATCTTTAAACATATATATGTGGTAAAAGGTATTTATGAAGGCGTCTAATAAGGTATTATAAGATTTGATACAAAATTTACTGATAACTACAAAAATATTAAATAATAAAAATAACCCAAATATTATTAGCACTGATAATTCTTTTTTGATATATGTTAAATAGGCTGATTTGGCTTTACCCAACAATTCTTTGTCATACATTTCTCCATAGTGATCGTGCTGCATGCTTTTAATTATTAAAATCTTTAGTACTTTTATGTTAGCCGGGCACCAGTGATTGCCAAATTTTTTTTTAATCTCACAAAGCATTTTTTTTTTCGACAATGTTTTAACATTAGCTATTATAAAAAATAATAAATATTTTAACGCTGCAGTATAATGTCTTAAAAAATTACTTAAAAATAGCTAAAATATAATCATGATAAAATACGTAAACACAAACACATCAATACAAATAACAAAATCTCAAGAATTTAATTAAAATCATTGAATTCAAATCATTTGAATTGAAAGGGTTACAATTCAAATGATGCCAACTGAAACAAGATTTGGCACTGGTGCACAGGTAACATAAAGGTTCCAAATATTTTATGAATAAATAAAAAAAATCAAATAAATTTCTAATAAAAAAAGTGTCAAAACTTCAATTTTAGCTTTGCTGCGGGAAATTTTTAAAATACACAGCATGACTAAACATTCTGTGGCATATAATAACGTGTTGTGAATTACTATTTGATTGCTGTGATGTACTATATTAATAATCACACTCCTCATCTTTGTAACATAAATGCAATGTGTGCATCAGTTTTATTTGTTTACTCATGTAACAAACGCAATGTGTGCTTCAGTTTTATTTTTTTACTCAATAAGTAACATATTTGAAGAATCATTTCAAGTTTTATCAAAAAACCTTACAATCTTACCTGTTGCCCTTACAACCTTACAATTGGACCTAAATCCTTACACTGTAAGGATAAACCTTACAAGTTGGCAGGTATGCACAGGGTTGGGTTTCTTCCGGAAGAAACTGGAAGAAATGGAAAAAAACTGGAAGAAACCAACAGAAAACAAAACAGATGCTCAAAATTAAAATATATTAACTATATAAAAGAATTAAATTCAAAACCTAATTATATGAAATTTAAATTGGAAATTTTAATTAATATTAAAAATATTATTTTTGGAAAAATAAGTTATTTTTTAATAACAAACTTCAGGTTCAGCAGGTATTTACAGGTTATGTTTTTTACAACTTTAGAGGTAGGGGATATTTTTTTTATTGTTTATATAATTTCTGTAAAAAAAAAAACCTACCAATTCCTTATTTATCATATAAAAATGCAATATTTTAAAAACTATTGTGCAAAACTTAAAACAAACAAATTTGTAATTATGTATACTAGCATGCTGATTTAAAAGATAAATGTTCTAAAAATAAACTCTACAGGGATAAGAATTTTTTTCATCTTTTGCATTCATCCATTCTAAGTTGAGAAATTGATTGCAGCATCTTAAAGCTAAATTACTTCTGTTTTGTTATACAATGTTGCACTGTAGTAAGGAAAATGGAGATTTTAATGAAATCCTTCAATACAGTAATTACTGTATATTAGTTTCCTTAATAAAATGGGCGTAAATTCAAAGCACTGTCTTTTATTTAAAAGAGTTTCATTCTACAATAGGTAAATGATCCACATACTATTTACTACTGGTTACAGAAGTTTAAATTATATATATAAAAAAAATGTGCCTCTTTTGAATTGAATTACATTTAATTGATTTTGTGTATTTTGGATAAATTTATTTGGTACATTTCCATTATACCAACACCATTGTCGTCACCAAGTGCAATAATTGGCACAAAATGAAATTCATGTGAAAGGATTCAATTGGGAAAAAAAAATCTTGGCACAAAATTGAGCATTTAAAAATATAACATTTGAAAATTACAGACTTTCACGAACTATTTTATTAAATCGACACGAATATAGACTTAAAATAAAAGAACAAATAAATATTATATGATAAATTAATAAAATTAACTCAATTTAAACTACAGGCATAGCATTGTAAATGTCTCTTAGCATTGCAGTAAGCATAATTCACTTTTTGAATGAAGACGTTCATACTTTTTTTTGTATCCAAAGTCCTGAAACAATTTTATTGCAGCGTCCTCATCATCTGGTAAATGCCTAATAGTAAAATCCACATTAGTGTCAACAATAAATATAAGTTACTACTTAATATTAAATATTTTCTATTTGAAAAATAGCAAATTAAAATGTTTTGCGAGGTTACAGAGTAAATTAAGTAATAATAATAATTAAAAAGTGTCATGTTCAATAAATAGCAAATCACAATGTTTGGCACGGTTTGCAATAAAAATATTTACACGTTCAGGGTTGAAATAAATAGCACATTAGCATACATTTTGGCATGGTGTTAGAAAAGTCCCATTTATTTTATTCAGGTACACAATGATTGGAAAGCTTTAGACAGGTGTGTGATCTTGGCTAAAAAACTGGTGTAATTATCAATTTATCATACATAATTAAATTTTTATAAGTCTAATTAAATTTATGTAAGGTTATCTATTAGAAAATACATTTATTTTTATTGTATTTTACAAAGTTGTAACTTATATGGTGAATTCTTAAAGAAAAACAGTTTCTTCCATTTTTTCCACTTGGAAGAAACCTATTTCTTCAGGCCGGTTTTTTCCACTTTGGAAGAAACTTGCCAACCCTGCTTTGACACATCATAGACAATCTCTGACAAACAGATTTTTCCATTTTAATTTTGTTTTTTTAACAGTTAAAACTGTTTTGGCCAATAATTCAAAAATTTTTAGTAGCATTTGGGGACTCCTGAAAATCGGGGACCCTGGGCCCGTGCCCCGAATGCCCTGCCCATGACAGATATATAAATTTCTCTATTTTTGGCCGCAATCGATTGACAAATTTAGCAATTTTTCTCATGCGATCAATGGAAGAATTTCGCTATTTTTTCCCATGACTGACTGAATAGTTTCGTGATTTTTCCCGCAGCTGACTGATGAATTTCAGAATATTTTCCTGCTACCAATTGCCGAATTGTGCAGGGAGGGAGGTTTTGCGACAAATAAGCAAATTTCCCAATTTTATTCCTACAACAAACTGCCGAATTTTGAGATTTTTGAATTTTGTAATTTTTCTTGCGACCAAGTGACAAATTTTGTGATATTTTACTGTGACCGATAGACGAATCTTGCGATATTTTCTCATGACCGTTAGATGATTTTTGTGATATTTTCCCGCTAAATTTTGGTGAAATTCGCGAAAGCAAATTCTTGCGAATCCATAATAATCAGGGCACATTTCCAACTATATAAAAACGGGCAGGGTGCATTTACAACTATAAAAAAATGGGCAGGGTGCTGCGCCTTCTCGAAAACGTCTAGGGGAAACACTAATTACTCCAATACAAATATTGCCACAGTTATTTTATTCTAAAAACTTGATATTTGAGTAATTTTAATTAATTTTCAGCAGTGAAATTAACTCGAAATTATTGAATAACAAACATGTGAATTTTTACATTGCTAACTAAGCGTAACCAAGCTTCCAGGCTCGAACATATTTCACACTGTCAGTTTTACGCTTAGTTAGCAATGAAAAAAAAAATCACCATTTTTATTACTTGATATTTGATTTAAAGGAAAATTTAAAAACATGGATTTGAGCCTTCAGCTCCTCTCCAGAATCTTACATTTGCAAAATATTTTGGGCAAAACATAAGAATGTTTTAAAAATACCTTGAATTTAAATATCATTTTTTAAAGTTTCTTAAGAAAAAAGGGTCAAAGAAAGTATTAAAGAAGGTCCCTTTCTCCAAAGAATCTGCTTTATTTTTAATTTGTTAAAAATTATACATATAATCAAAATCCAAATTAATTTATATGACAACATATTAAAAAAAAATCCTTAATTTAGAGGTCAGAAGATTAAATAATTTTATCACCTTCTCCCTTCCTCTTCTACATACATAGCATAAATAAAAAAAAAAATATTTAGCATAAATCTGTGTAATCTTAAGTATTGTCAAAGTTCATGAAAGTCAAAAACCCTGTTAACAAAAATTATTTGACACATTTCTGCAAAACTTTAAAAAATACTCAATCTTTTTCTATTAAATTTTACATTTCAAAAATTTAAATTAATTTAATTTTTATTAAATGTAAGTCCAGATTAGATGCACTATATTTCCAGAGGTGTCACAATAATCACAAAACTGAATCATCACTCTTGAAACAAATATTAAAACATTTAAAGCAAACATTTTCTAAGCACATGAGCTGAAGCATCAAAATTTTGAGTAATTTGAAGGACCCATTGTACAAGATGTTTACATTTCATGAAACTCTGCTAAACTGTTTTAACAAACTGTAAAATAACAATTTTGAATAAAATAATTTTAATAAAAATGAACAATTCCTATACAATATGTAATAGACGAAGATTTTTTTATGATAACTTTTTGAATACAGTTTTGTTAAAATATTACAATTTAACTAAATTTTAATATGAAAAAGTTTACAAAATGATTTTTTGGCCATTTAAAAGATATCGCCAAATTTATCAGCCAATCGTGGTAAAAAATCTTAAAATTAGTCAATGGATTGTTGGGGGAAAAAAAAAAATTTCGGTTAATGTACGCGAAGCGTACATACACAAGTTACTGACCGCGGCTCGAATGAATTTCGTGCATTCTACAGATTGCTGTACAGCGAGTTTCATGCGTCCAGTGATGTTTTTTTTTCGGTTAATGTACGCGAAGCGTACATACACAAGTTACTGACCGCGGCTTGAATGAATTTTGTGCATTCTACAGATTGTTGTACAGCGAGTTTCATGCGTCCAGCGATGTTTTTTTTCGGTTAATGTACGCGAAGCGTACATACACAAGTTACTGACCACGGCAGGAATGAATTTCGTGCATTCTACAGATTGCTGTACAGCGAGTTTCATGCATCCAGTGATGTTTTTTTTCGGTTAATGTACGCCAAGCGTACATACACAAGTTACTGACCGCGGCTTGAATGAATTTCGTGCATTCTAGAGAATGCTGTACAGCGAGTTTCATGCGTCCAGTGATGTTTTTTTTCGGTTAATGTACGCCAAGCGTACATACACAAGTTACTGACCGCGGCTTGAATGAATTTTGTGCATTCTAGAGAAGGCTGTACAGCGAGTTTCATGCGTCCAGTGATGTTTTTTTTTCGGTTAATGTACGCGAAGCATAGTCAACCGCGTCTTGCATGTATTAGAAAAATGAAGAATATCGAAATTTTCCTCAATTATAACGTGTGTGGTGTGATGCAGAGAATTGACTATTTACAGAGTTTTTATGAGAATTTCTTTCATGAAGTAAACGTTGATTTTATTCCGTTTTGTGACAATTTTCAAGTTTAAGCCTTATTTTACTAGAATTTTTTTAATTGTTAAAGGTAATAAATTATTAAACTTGATAAATATTTCAAAAAAATTCATAGAAAAAAAAAAGATAAAATTTGTAAAAATGGATACAGATGGAAGAAAAAAGCTATAAATATGTAAAAATAGAAAAAATTTGATTAAAGTATGTAAAAATGGAAATATCCGGAGGAAAAAAATAGCCGAAAATTTGTAAAAATGAAGTATCCGGAGGAAAAAATAGCTAAAAATTTGTAAATTGAAAAAGCTAGAGGGAATAGATAACTAAAATTTTTTTTTAAATGGAGAAATCTGGAGGGAAAATAGTTAAAAATTCATAAAAAAAAAAAAGGAAAAATCCGGTGGGAAAAATAGTTTAAAATGGAAAAATTGGAGGAAAACATAGCAAAAAAATTGGAAATTCGGAAAATATGCTGGCAAAAATAGCTAAAAATGTGGGAAAATATGGTGGCAAAAATAGCTAAAAATGTGTGAAAATTGTAAAATCTGGAGGAAAAGTAGCTAACAATTTGTAAAAATGGAAATATGATGATGAAAGAATAGTTAAAAATTTATACAAATGAAAAATACAGAAGAAAGAAAATTAAAAATATGGAAAAATCTGGAGGAAAAAAATGGCTAAAAATTTGTAAAAATGGTAAAATCCGGAAGAAAAAATAGCTAAAAATTTGTAAAAATAAAAAATCCAAATGAAAAAAATAGATATTTTTTTTTAAAAAATTGAGAAATTTGGAGAAAAAATTGCTAAAAATTTTTTTTAATTGAAAAATCCGGAGGAAGAAGTAGCTAAAATTTTTTTTTAATTGAAAAATCCGGAGGAAAAAGTAGCTAAAAATTGTTTAAATTGAAAAATTCGGAGGAAAAAGTTGCTAAAAATTTTTAAAAATTGAAAAATTAGGTAGAAAAAGTAGCTAAAAAATTTTTAAAAGTGGAAAAATACAGAGGAAAAAGTAGCTAAAAATTTTTAAAAACGGAAAAATCCGGAGGAAAAAGTAGCTAAAAATTTTTAAAAACTGAAAAAAAAGTAAAAACATAGCTAAATATTTATAAAAATGAAAAAAAAAAAAGTAAAAACATAGCTAAATATTTATAAAAATGAAAACAAAAAAAATAAAATAAAAACGTAGCTAAAATTTGTAAAAATGTAGAGGAAAAAATAGCTAAAAATTTGTAAAAATGGAAAAATCCAGAGAAAAATTATCTAAAAATTTGTAAAAATGAAAAATAGATGAAAAATAGCTAAAAACTTGTAAAAACGAAAAATCCAAATGAAAAAAGTAGGTTAAAATTGAAAAATCCGGAGGAAAAAATAGGGTAGAACTTTTTTTTATGGAAAAATCCGGAGGAAAAAATTTGTAAGAATAAAAATATCCGGAGGAATAAATAGTTCAAAATTTGTAAAAATTGAAAAATTGGGATAGAAAAATTGCTAAAAATGAAACAATACGGAGTGAAAAATAGCTAAATAGTTTTTTAAACAGAAACATCCGGCGGGAAAAATAGCTAAAAATTTGTAAAAATGAAAAAAATCGGAACGAAAAAATCGATAAAAGTTTATAAAAATTGAAATATCTGAAGGAAAATATCGGTAAAAGTATGTAAAAATCGAAAAATGTGGCGGTAAAATTTACTAAAACTTTGTAAATATTCTTAAAACGAAATAAAATCAATGCTACGTTCACGGTGTACTTTGTGAAAGAATTTGCTTGACGATGTGTGTAAGTAATAAGTCGTCTGCCGAAAAGCTCGTGTTCTGATTGGGTAGAATTCGGAGGTTGCCGATTTCTCGGTTGGCGCGCGTCGTTCCTTGGCGTGCGTCAAAAAAATCGCCAAATCGGGACCCTCGCTTATTCGAGGATTCTGCCGAAAAATATTTTAATAGCTTTTTTTTTTTTTTCTATAACTTTTAAGAGTAAAAAATAAGTACATTCTAGCTGTAAAAAAAGGTTAAAAAGTGTAAATTTTACACTTAAAGTGCAAAGGTTGGAAAGCTTTGTAAAGAGCTTTAACGTTTACCAACTGCATGCAGCTAAAATACAAGAGTACACTTCTATTTTATGAATGTGTGAAATTAAATTTACTAATGTAATTTGATCAATACAGACAAAATTTGGAGCCTATTTACGGGACCATCCCAAAATTCTTCCTAGTAAAGCAGGTCCCTTCACAATATACCTTTTAATAAACAGGATCTCTTCCCATTTTTTTTTTTAAATAACACAGGCAACTTAAAAAAAAATTGAGTTTTAAAAAGGAAGAAGTCTTTAAAGACAAATTTGTTTTTGCATGTGGGGTAGCAATACTTTTAAAATCTGGAATTTTCTGAATTGCCTATTTTATAAACAATCCATAAAAACATACTCTTCATTGTTAATTTTTATTTTGTTATGTTTCAAAATGTGTAATTTGCAAACAAATTGAAAGGAAAACTTTAACAGAAGGACTTAAAGAAGTTATCAATAAACGTTTGGTTCAAATTAGAGTAACTAAATTTCATATTCATTACAAAATGTTATCTTTCACAAAAAAAAAAAAAAAAAAAAAAAAAGAATAAATTTCACACAAATAACTTTTACTTTTTTTCAAAATGGGCCCTAAGATAAAAGCCCTGCGTTACAAACTGAGTAAATTGACAACTTACCTTTGCTTGAATGCCAAACGAGTTTATGCTGCACAGTCATCTTTTAACCATCTATCTCTGCTGCCATCTCTGAACTGCGCCACCACAGTCTCCTGAAAAATATGAAAATAAATTGTAATAGGTTGCAATATTAAGCATTTATCATATTCAACTAGAAAATTAAAAAGAAAAAGTACAACTGATTAATGTATATAACTGATGTCAGTGAATCATTTTCTTCTTCTTTTAAATCAAAACTTATTTCAACATGCACACACACATAATTTGCATTAAATAAAATGGCATCTTATCTAAATATTGCTATGGGGAGGAAAAGAAAAAAAAAATTACTGAATCAGCCACACCAGCAGAAGTGCTCTGCACTTAGACTGTTTTAAATTTTTACATGCATATGCACTATAGCGCTTTTTACTGAAATTATGGTACTGAAAAAGAAAAACACTGCAGAACATAATATAAAAGATGGAGATAAATTATAGTTCCAGGAAAGTAATTAAGGAAGATAATTGATACAATGTTTGGTACTTTTCGGTTAGCTGGACACCAGTAATATATATACACGTATGTACTTGTACACATCATTGGCACCTGGCTAACCGAAAAGTACCCAATGTTTTATTTAACATAAAATTAAAAGTGTAATATCAAACATGCTCTCTCCTCTTAATATTTTGGATGGGTGTAAAAAAAAAAAAAAAATATGTAACAGTATAGTATAACAGTGTGCAACTATTTTGGATTCCAAGAAAGAAATTGCATGCTTTGAGAGTATGTTGTCACAAACACAGAAAGAAAATTTCAGACTCGGGGGAGATGAGGTTAAAAAAAAAAATACTTACAAAGGCTTAAAACAAGTTTTAAAAAGGAAGACGTCCTTAAAGACAAATTTGTTTTTGCATGAGGGGTAAGGGACGATGCAATACTTTGAAACAAAAAAAGGTACATTTCAGTTAGCCGGGCGCCAGTGATATATATCAACATATATAAATACATAATGTATATACCTATATATGTATATACATACATATATGTATATAAATATATGTATGTATATATATGTATATGCAGACATATGTGTATATACATAGATATGTGTATATATAATACATGTATATATATCACTGGTGCCCGGCTAACCGAAATGTACCCAAACAAATTATGTGCTTTCATTAGGAAAAAAAAAACCCATTAAAAATTAATCTGGTTTGTTATTAAAAAAATATTTACAACATGAAAATATATTAAAAGCAACTGTTTATAAAAAGTTTGGGTCCTTTTCTGCTATACCAACACCATTGTCGCTAAGCATAATAATCGGCACAAAAGGAAATTCACATGAAACGAATCATTTGAAAACAAAAATAACATTGTTGGCACGAATTTAAGCACTTAAAAATAAAACGTTTGAAAATTGCAATACAAAATATGCACTTAAAATAAAAGAACAAATAAATATTACATAAGGTAATAAAATAAAACTCTATTTAAACTACAGGCTTGAAATTGTAAATGTCTCTTAGGATTGCTGTAAACATTTCATTTTTTGAATGAAGATGTTTATGAGTTTTTTTGATAAAAACTTTTTTTTTTTATGTATCTAAAGTCCTAAAACAATTTTATTGCCGCTTCTACATCATCAAGTAACAGCTTAATGGTAAAATTCATTTCAGTGTCAATAATAAATGCAAGTTATAATTTAATAAATATTTTCTATTTGAAAAGTAGCAAGTTAAGATGTTTTATGAGGTTACGATTAAATAATAATAATAATAAAAGATTCACGTTCAATAAATAGTCCAATCAGAATGTTTGGTACAGTTTGCAATAAAAAATTCTTTACACGGTTAGGGTAGAAATAAATGGCAGATTAGCGTATATTTTAGCATGTGTTGGTATAACAGAAAAGTACCAAGTTGTGTTCCTATTACACTCTGATAAGTGGAATTTAAAAATTAAATCAGATTACTTAGCTTTTCGGCTAAACCAAAACATTTTGGGCACTATTGCCATGACTAATTAAAAATCACATTAATGAATTAAAAAGAAATTACCTACTTTATTAAAATCTTAAAAATAAAGTGAAATTTTGCAAATGGTCATTAATTAGTACTTAAAATTCGAAGTTTTCTATTAGCCTTATTTTACTAGAATTTTTTTAATTGTTAAAGGTAATAAATTATTAAACTTGATAAATATTTCAAAAAAATTCATAGAAAAAAAAAGATAAAATTTGTAAAAATGGATACAGATGGAAGAAAAAAGCTATAAATATGTAAAAATAGAAAAAATTTGATTAAAGTATGTAAAAATGGAAATATCCGGAGGAAAAAAATAGCCGAAAATTTGTAAAAATGAAGTATCCGGAGGAAAAAATAGCTAAAAATTTGTAAATTGAAAAAGCTAGAGGGAATAGATAACTAAAATTTTTTTTAAATGGAGAAATCTGGAGGGAAAATAGTTAAAAATTCATAAAAAAAAAAGGAAAAATCCGGTGGGAAAAATAGTTTAAAATGGAAAAATTGGAGGAAAACATAGCAAAAAAATTGGAAATTCGGAAAATATGCTGGCAAAAATAGCTAAAAATGTGGGAAAATATGGTGGCAAAAATAGCTAAAAATGTGTGAAAATTGTAAAATCTGGAGGAAAAGTAGCTAACAATTTGTAAAAATGGAAATATGATGATGAAAGAATAGTTAAAAATTTATACAAATGAAAAATACAGAAGAAAGAAAATTAAAAATATGGAAAAATCTGGAGGAAAAAAATGGCTAAAAATTTGTAAAAATGGTAAAATCCGGAAGAAAAAATAGCTAAAAATTTGTAAAAATAAAAAATCCAAATGAAAAAAATAGATATTTTTTTTTAAAAAATTGAGAAATTTGGAGAAAAAATTGCTAAAAATTTTTTTTAATTGAAAAATCCGGAGGAAGAAGTAGCTAAAATTTTTTTTTAATTGAAAAATCCGGAGGAAAAAGTAGCTAAAAATTGTTTAAATTGAAAAATTCGGAGGAAAAAGTTGCTAAAAATTTTTAAAAATTGAAAAATTGGGTAGAAAAAGTAGCTAAAAAATTTTTAAAAGTGGAAAAATACAGAGGAAAAAGTAGCTAAAAATTTTTAAAAACAGAAAAATCCGGAGGAAAAAGTAGCTAAAAATTTTTAAAAACGGAAAAAAAAGTAAAAACATAGCTAAATATTTATAAAAGTGAAAAAAAAAAAAAGTAAAAACATAGCTAAATATTTATAAAAATGAAAACAAAAAAAATAAAATAAAAACGTAGCTAAAATTTGTAAAAATGTAGTGGAAAAAATAGCTAAAAATTTGTAAAAATGGAAAAATCCAGAGAAAAATTATCTAAAAATTTGTAAAAATGAAAAATAGATGAAAAATAGCTAAAAACTTGTAAAAACGAAAAATCCAAATGAAAAAAGTAGGTTAAAATTGAAAAATCCGGAGGAAAAAATAGGGTAGAACTTTTTTTTATGGAAAAATCCGGAGGAAAAAATTTGTAAGAATAAAAATATCCGGAGGAATAAATAGTTCAAAATTTGTAAAAATTGAAAAATTGGGATAGAAAAATTGCTAAAAATGAAACAATACGGAGTGAAAAATAGCTAAATAGTTTTTTAAACAGAAACATCCGGCGGGAAAAATAGCTAAAAATTTGTAAAAATGAAAAAAATCGGAACGAAAAAATCGATAAAAGTTTATAAAAATTGAAATATCTGAAGGAAAATATCGGTAAAAGTATGTAAAAATCGAAAAATGTGGCGGTAAAATTTACTAAAACTTTGTAAATATTCTTAAAACGAAATAAAATCAATGCTACGTTCACGGTGTACTTTGTGAAAGAATTTGCTTGACGATGTGTGTAAGTAATAAGTCGTCTGCCGAAAAGCTCGTGTTCTGATTGGGTAGAATTCGGAGGTTGCCGATTTCTCGGTTGGCGCGCGTCGTTCCTTGGCGTGCGTCAAAAAAATCGCCAAATCGGGACCCTCGCTTATTCGAGGATTCTGCCAAAAAATATTTTAATAGCTTTTTTTTTTTCTATAACTTTTAAGAGTAAAAAATAAGTACATTCTAGCTGTAAAAAAAGGTTAAAAAGTGTAAATTTTACACTTAAAGTGCAAAGGTTGGAAAGCTTTGTAAAGAGCTTTAACGTTTACCAACTGCATGCAGCTAAAATACAAGAGTACACTTCTATTTTATGAATGTGTGAAATTAAATTTACTAATGTAATTTGATCAATACAGACAAAATTTGGAGCCTATTTAGGGGACCATCCCAAAATTCTTCCTAGTAAAGCAGGTCCCTTCACAATATACCTTTTAATAAACAGGATCTCTTCCATTTTTTTTTTTTAAATAACACAGGCAACTTAAAAAAAAATTGAGTTTTAAAAAGGAAGAAGTCTTTAAAGACAAATTTGTTTTTGCATGTGGGGTAGCAATACTTTTAAAATCTGGAATTTTCTGAATTGCCTATTTTATAAACAATCCATAAAAACATACTCTTCATTGTTAATTTTTATTTTGTTATGTTTCAAAATGTGTAATTTGCAAACAAATTGAAAGGAAAACTTTAACAGAAGGACTTAAAGAAGTTATCAATAAACGTTTGGTTCAAATTAGAGTAACTAAATTTCATATTCATTACAAAATGTTATCTTTCACAAAAAAAAAAAAAAAAAAAAAAAAAAAAAAAAGAATAAATTTCACACAAATAACTTTTACTTTTTTTCAAAATGGGCCCTAAGATAAAAGCCCTGCGTTACAAACTGAGTAAATTGACAACTTACCTTTGCTTGAATGCCAAACGAGTTTATGCTGCACAGTCATCTTTTAACCATCTATCTCTGCTGCCATCTCTGAACTGCGCCACCACAGTCTCCTGAAAAATATGAAAATAAATTGTAATAGGTTGCAATATTAAGCATTTATCATATTCAACTAGAAAATTAAAAAGAAAAAGTACAACTGATTAATGTATATAACTGATGTCAGTGAATCATTTTCTTCTTCTTTTAAATCAAAACTTATTTCAACATGCACACACACATAATTTGCATTAAATAAAATGGCATCTTATCTAAATATTGCTATGGGGAGGAAAAGAAAAAAAAAATTACTGAATCAGCCACACCAGCAGAAGTGCCGTGCACTTAGACTGTTTTAAATTTTTACATGCATATGCACTATAGCGCTTTTTACTGAAATTATGGTACTGAAAAAGAAAAACACTGCAGAACATAATATAAAAGATGGAGATAAATTATAGTTCCAGGAAAGTAATTAAGGAAGATAATTGATACAATGTTTGGTACTTTTCGGTTAGCTGGACACCAGTAATATATATACACGTATGTACTTGTACACATCATTGGCACCTGGCTAACCGAAAAGTACCCAATGTTTTATTTAACATAAAATTAAAAGTGTAATATCAAACATGCTCTCTCCTCTTAATATTTTGGATGGGTGTAAAAAAAAAAAAAAAAAATATGTAACAGTATAGTATAACAGTGTGCAACTATTTTGGATTCCAAGAAAGAAATTGCATGCTTTGAGAGTATGTTGTCACAAACACAGAAAGAAAATTTCAGACTCGGGGGAGATGAGGTTAAAAAAAAAAATACTTACAAAGGCTTAAAACAAGTTTTAAAAAGGAAGACGTCCTTAAAGACAAATTTGTTTTTGCATGAGGGGTAAGGGACGATGCAATACTTTGAAACAAAAAAAGGTACATTTCAGTTAGCCGGGCGCCAGTGATATATATCAACATATATAAATACATAATGTATATACCTATATATGTATATACATACATATATGTATATAAATATATGTATGTATATATATGTATATGCAGACATATGTGTATATACATAGATATGTGTATATATAATACATGTATATATATCACTGGTGCCCGGCTAACCGAAATGTACCCAAACAAATTATGTGCTTTCATTAGGAAAAAAAAAACCCATTAAAAATTAATCTGGTTTGTTATTAAAAAAATATTTACAACATGAAAATATATTAAAAGCAACTGTTTATAAAAAGTTTGGGTCCTTTTCTGCTATACCAACACCATTGTCGCTAAGCATAATAATCGGCACAAAAGGAAATTCACATGAAACGAATCATTTGAAAACAAAAATAACATTGTTGGCACGAATTTAAGCACTTAAAAATAAAACGTTTGAAAATTGCAATACAAAATATGCACTTAAAATAAAAGAACAAATAAATATTACATAAGGTAATAAAATAAAACTCTATTTAAACTACAGGCTTGAAATTGTAAATGTCTCTTAGGATTGCTGTAAACATTTCATTTTTTGAATGAAGATGTTTATGAGTTTTTTTGATAAAAACTTTTTTTTTTATGTATCTAAAGTCCTAAAACAATTTTATTGCCGCTTCTACATCATCAAGTAACAGCTTAATGGTAAAATTCATTTCAGTGTCAATAATAAATGCAAGTTATAATTTAATAAATATTTTCTATTTGAAAAGTAGCAAGTTAAGATGTTTTATGAGGTTACGATTAAATAATAATAATAATAAAAGATTCACGTTCAATAAATAGTCCAATCAGAATGTTTGGTACAGTTTGCAATAAAAAATTCTTTACACGGTTAGGGTAGAAATAAATGGCAGATTAGCGTATATTTTAGCATGTGTTGGTATAACAGAAAAGTACCAAGTTGTGTTCCTATTACACTCTGATAAGTGGAATTTAAAAATTAAATCAGATTACTTAGCTTTTCGGCTAAACCAAAACATTTTGGGCACTATTGCCATGACTAATTAAAAATCACATTAATGAATTAAAAAGAAATTACCTACTTTATTAAAATCTTAAAAATAAAGTGAAATTTTGCAAATGGTCATTAATTAGTACATAAAATTCGAAGTTTTCTATTACTATCAAAACAAAAATATGCCAGTATCATCAGAAAATACAGAATATATATATATATTAGTTAATTAAAACCAGATCTTAACATATGAAGTATAATTTCACTGAAAGACACTGGAGCTGTAAAATATTACTTTCCGCTTCCTGACTGGTTTAAGATTGTCAGCAATAAAGCAAATTATAAAACAGGCAACGGAGAATTATGAAAAAAATAAAAGCTGAATTTTTATTGGTTAATTTTTTTATAAACCAAAAACTTTCGAGATTGTTCATTACGGACACATTTTACTCTGATATATATATATAATTACAATCAACTTATTAATAGCATATTCAGGGCAGATGTAAGATCAGTAGAGAACTTTTTTTTTTATTCACTTCTGTAGAATTAAGTCGCATAATAAGCAAAGCAATGCAGTTAATTTTACACAATTGCTGATGCTTTTTCTCAATCTTGAACTTAAATCTGTCCCTGAGAATGATGAAAACTAATTTTTAACTAACTCTTGGAATAATATAGAAAAATAATCTTACCTAATTTGTAAATCTAAATATCCAAAAACCAGTGAATGACGAGACTTAGATATAGACGACGCCACGATGCAGGCAAGGGAAATGTAAACAATGCTGCGATGACGCTGCCAAAAAGACATAAAAATCCCTACGAGACCGCAGAAAAAAGCTATATTTCAATAGATTTATTTTTTCAAGGTTTTTTTTTTATCTTCAAAATTTCTCATACAACATTAAATAATTTTAAAAGTGGAAATTTTTCAATGCTGATTATTACAAAGCGGAAAACATTTAAAAATATATACAAAAATCCCCACTGGGAAAAAAAATGTGTCGGAAAAGGGAAATCTTGTTTCATCTTTCCCTGCATTACTCCCGGCTTGCCGAGTGAAAGGAGTGGGAGGGGGGGATCGGTATTTGCTATTATTGCTTATTTAAGATAGTTAAGATTTTTTTTTTTCTTTTAAATCTAAATTTTGAGTGTTTCAAAAAATGAAAATAACTTATTTTTTGGAACTGATTTATAGATAATATACAGATAATATAAAATCCCCCCCCCCCCCTCCAAGAAAAAAAAAGAATTTTTTTTTTTTTTTTTTTTTTTTTTCGTTTAACAGTAACATAAACCGCTTTTTGGTAAAGTGGCATTTATTTCTTTTGACAAATATTTTTTCATTGAAATTGAAATTGAAATAAATTCCCATTTATCATTAATTTTTTTAATATGTTTATATAATATGTATGTCTAAAGATTGCAATATTCATTTTCATTCTAGGTGCTCACAAAAATTATTCATTTAAAGATATTAATGCATACTTTAAAAGCAAAAACATTAACAGTTTTTATGATTTTTTTTTTCCATAAAAACTCTTTAAATTAAAGAAGGGTACTTTTTGTGTATTTTTTATTGCATAAAATATTTAAATGCAGCATATTTTATAGTTTCACATAAATCCAGGTTTAAAATAACGAAAATCATCTTATAAAATGTGAAGTAAAGATACTTTTTATTTCTTATAATAAAAATGTCGAGAAGATTATACTGGGTCACTGACTTTTAAACAATGATAGATTTGTATATCTTGGCCGCAAACGTACTTTCATTCGCTATTGGGCACTGAAATTGCATTAAGTTTCCCCGCCATTTGCCCGTTAACGATTTGGCGATAGACATCCGGTGTGCGGGCGCTTCAGTTAAAATACATTAATGGCTGGATACAAATTGCCGCAAACTTTTTTGGCCACAACGTTTACAACAGGTGGCCAAAAATCTCGTGTTTGTTGGGATAGTTCATTATTCAGATTCACACAATTTTGTCAGAAAAATCTAAAACATTTCTTCATACAAGAGAATTTTTAAATGCATTTATTAAGTTTATAATGAGTGGATCCATTATAAAGTTTGATATGTTAAGAATGTTTCTTTTTGTTCCTGTTTTTAAGTTATATAATAATGTGCATACTAAAAATATTTTTCTTAAAAGTAAAAATGTATTTGCTTAAAAGTATACATAAAGGCTTATAAATACCTTTTAATAAACAGATCAACAGGTATGCTCAATTGGTGACATTTTGATGACCAATAATACACTAGTGTGCAAAACTTAAGCAACAAACACAAAATGCTAATTTCTGAACACGTGAGTACTCAAAAGGAAATTCTATAAACAGCAAGTGTAGAAAATAGGTACTACCCTAACAGCACAGACAGTCGATGTGAAGTCTTCTTGACATCACAAATGGCCACAATTGTCACACTCACTACAATGAACAGAAATGTGATATCTTTCATTCGTCTCATTTTTACTTTCATTTGATCATTCCACTGAATAGTCACCATGTGTAAAAACCCCCTTTCTGTTGTTTTGATTCGAGATTAAGCGTCGCCAATAATATTATTGTAACCCTTTATTTTGCTGTCTTTCAGTTTTAATTCTGATTGAGATGTGATGTAATTCGAGAACAGGGTGGCTGGTGGTATAACCAGCTTTTATCTGAACCAGGCTTTTGCTTGGTAACAATAAATTTCTTAATTTTAATTTAGCTGAACTTTTTATTGTGTGTAACATCATCGAGCATATTTTATAAAAAATAAGAAACAGTGAAAATTTAGTATGAAATAGACCCTGATTCGAAGAACAAACAATTAATTTCGTTTTGCAATCTCTTCATTTCTGGCGTCCCGTGACCTGATGTCTGCACTGGATTTATGATTTTGTTCTTGATAAATGGTTCTCTGAAGACTTGAGGTAAGCTCAGTCTAATTTATATTTTTGTTGAACTGTAAAATAAAATTGATATGGGTACTATAGATACTTTAAAAAAGAAGCGTTCTGGTTTACGAACGCAAACAACAAAGCTGTGTACTAAAATATGTACAATTCTTGAAGATGACTCTATATCATTAGAAAAAAAAGTTTGATATGTTAAATATCTGTAAAGATCAGTTAAATGAGAAATATGAAACATTAAAAAAAATAAATTCTGACATACAAGACGAAATCGCTGATGCAGATTTCGAAAAAGAAATCGAAAGCTCAGAAAGCTATAGTGAAAAAATTATCGAATCGCGTTACAAAATAACGAAATTTTTAAATGAACGTAACTCCCAAAACCAAAATAATGCTTTTCAAAATTTTATGAAAAATGTTTCTCAATTCTATATGTTTCTCAAAACGGAAATATAGAGATATCTATGAACTTGCCGAAGCTGACAATAAACAAATTTTATGGTGATTCTTGTTTATGGCTCGAATTTTGGAGTCAATTTTCGAACACTATTGATAAAAATGAGCACTTAACTCCAATTGATAAATTTTCCTATTTGAAGTCACTTTTAGGCGGTAGTGCTGCCAATACAATTGCAGGTTTTTCGCTGACTAAAGAAAATTATGATCATGCGATAGAACTGTAAAAAAACCGCTTTGGTCGTAATGATCTAGTGATAAATGGTCACATGACGGAATTATTAAATTTGAAACCTGTTAGAAACGCTAGTAATATTAAAGCTCTAAGAGATGATGAATGTGAGATTCAGATTAGAAATCTCAATTCTTTAGGCGTAACGTCGGGTTCATATGGACATTTGTTATGTCCGATTCTTCTTAAACTTATTCCATCTGATATTGCTTTAGAATTTAATAGAAAACGTACGAAAAATGTAGACTGGGACATAAATGAACTGATTAATTTTATAAAAGAAGAAATTTAATCGCGTGAAGCAACTTTACAACTAAATGGCTTTGAAAAACCAGTTTCTGATAAACACGAAAATTACAAGAAAATTTATCAAAATTATAAAAGAAGCACTCCTTCAGCCTCTGCATTGGCTACTAATGTAAAAAATGTTTGCATATTTTGTGAAAATGATCATGATTCTAAATCATGTAAAGATTGTTCTATTCATCAAAAACGTGATAAATTGCGCAGCCATGGTCGTTGTTTTCTTTGTTTTCGAAAATTTTATGTGTCGGCCAAGTGTAAATTTAATTCTGAACACTGTAAATATTGCAATAGCAATTTTCATCATTTTTCGGTTTGTTTAAATAGGAATTCTAATCAAACTGTCCCGAAAGAAATCAAATCAGCAGACTCTATAATCACTTCTATTACTCATTGTAAAGTAAATTCAAATGAAAATACTTTTAAAGAGGTTATTTTACAAACAGCTTGCGTAAAAGTGGAATCTTGAATAAATTCTGAACTTTCCTTATGTTTATATGATTTAGGTAGTCAAAAATCTTTTATGACACAAGAATTAGTTTCAAAATTAAATCCACGAATTATTCGTAGAGAAAAACTTCAGATTTTTTCCTTTGCAGCTATTAAGCCACAAATAAAAACTTATGATGTTGTGCAATTAAAATTATCTCATGTTGAAGACAAATCACGTTTCATTTTTATTGAAGCTTTAGTGACTGACGTAATATCTAACGTAACAATTCATCCCCCACTTCTCAACAAACAGATAACAGACAAATTGTCGCCTTACAAGCTGTCAAATTATGCTGCACCATGCGATTCTCAAATAAATATATTAATTGGAGCGGATTATTTTTATCAAATCTGTCACGAGGGAGAGGTACAGAAAATAACTAAATCTCTATTTTTATGTGAAAGTTTATTCGGACACTCTTTATGTGGGTTTTATGAGGATGAAAAAAGGAATTTGAAATACACATCTGTTTTAAATCTGTCCGTTGTAAATCTAGAGAGAGAGGATTTGAAATTTTTATGGGAAATTGAATCTTTGGGTATTACGCAATCAAATGAAAATATTTCAGATATGGATAAGGAAATTGTGAATAAATTTGAGAATAATTTAAAATTTGTAAATAATAGGTACGAAACGGGTTTATTGTGGAAGGATGAGAAAACTAGAGTAGATAATAATTTTGTAATAGCAAGGAATCGTTTTAACGAATTAAGTCGTAAACTCGAAAAGGATAAAGACTTATGTAAAAAATATAAGGCTATTGTATTGGAACAAAAAACTACCGGAATTGTCGAAGACTGCCCTGATAGAATAATTGAGAATGGGTATTTTATGCCTCATAGACCAGTTTTAAGAGAGGATAAATTAACTACCAAAGTGAGGATGGTTTTCGATGCTTCTTCTAAAGAAAAGCATTTAAATTCTTTAAATGACTGTTTATACCCAGGTCCTAATCTTAATCCGAACATACTTGATGTTATACTGAATTTTAGAAAATATAATATTGCATTTTGCGCTGATTTAGAAAAGGCCTTTTTGCAAATTGGGATATCAGAAGAGGATCGGGATTATTTAAAATTTTTGTGGTTTGGTGACGAAAATTATAACTTAACTTTTTTGAGATTTACTAGAGCTGCTTTTGGGATAACTTGCAGTCCCTTTATTTTGGCTGCAACGATTAGATATCATATTCGTAAATATATTGATCATCCTGAAGTTGTTAAGATCTTGAATTCATCTTTATACGTAGATGATTTAATAACGGGGTCAAAATCTGATGATGATGCTTTTTATCTATCATCAACCGCTTCGGATATTTTTAGGGAAGCTGGTATGAATTTGCGAAAACTCAATACTAATTCTGTTACACTTAGAAAAGTATGGGAGGAAAATAAATTATGTGACTCAGAAGAAAATTCGAATAATTCTTTGAAGATTTTGGGATTATTATGGGATACCAATTGGGATATTTTACGTTTTGATGTTCAATCCTTTCCTGATGAATGGAAATTTAATCCAACGAAACGTGTTGTTCTTAAAGCCATGTTAAAAATCTTTGATCCGATTGGATTCATCGCACCATTTTCTATTCGTATGAAAAGTTTGCTACAGGAAACATGGAAAAGGGGATTGGAATGGGATGAAAAATTCCCTGATGATTTAAAAATTGAATGGGAAAATTGGTGTTCAGAAATCGAACATTTAGATAAATTTGAGGTTCCCCGCAAATATTTTCCGCAGGGCTTAGAATTTTCGGACCCAATTGAAATTCATATTTTTTCCGATGCCAGCCCTAAGGCTTATGGGGCTGTAGCTTATTTTCGATATATCACAAGTAGTAATGAAATTATGACCAGTCTTATTTGGGCAAAATCTAGAGTTTCCCCGATTAAGTGTTTGACAATCCTTCGTCTTGAATTAATGGGGGCATTAATAGCTGCTAGGATGTCTAAATACTTAAAAAATGTATTTAATTTTCAAAATTTGGAAATGCATATCTGGTCAGATTCCACTATTACGTTATACTGGATAAAAGGATCAGCCAATAATTGGAAGCCCTTTGTGGCTAACAGGGTTGTAGAAATACAGTCTTTGACTGATCCGAAATTGTGGAAATATATCCCGGGTAAGGACAACCCAAGTGATCTTCTTACTAGAGGCGAGAATTTACATAACATCACTAAAAATAAATTATGGTACTATGGTCCTGAATGGTTATCATTACCAAAGGACAGTTGGCCGAAACCTGAAAAGGTACCATTTAACTTACACATTTTAAATCAAAGCACTTTGAATGAAAGAAAATCATCGAAGTTGAGTTCTGACCAAATATCTTGTACAGTAGGTGTTGTACCTCCAGAATCATTGTTAAAATTAGAAAATTTTAGTAATATTTCCAAATTACTAAACATCACAGCATGGATCTTTAGATTTCTAAATAATATCAACAAAAGTAAAACTAAAATTTCAGGTGAGCTGACAGCTCCAGAAATTGAAAAGGCAGAAATTTATTGGATAAAACAAACTCAGTTATCTGTATTTAATCGCGAAATTGACTTTTTGAAAAAGGGAAAGCCCATCGATAAAGATTCAGCATTGTATAATCTGAATCCAAAATTAGATGAGAACGATTTACTGATTGTATCGGGCAGATTACAATTTTCAGAATTTTCTCAAAGGGAAAAACATCCTTTTATACTTCCAAATGGGAGTACTTATACAAAATTATTAATTCAGAATGCCCATGAAAAGGTTTTCCACTATGGAATGGCAACTACATTAGCTCATCTACGAGAAAAATATTTTATAATCAGAGCACGAAAATTGATAAAATCCGTACTGAAAAAATGCCTCATTTGTACAAAATTTAAAGCTTCTCTTGGAAAGCAGGAAATTGCACCTTTACCAAAAGATCGTGTAATAGAATCCCCCCCCCCCCTTCCAGACCTGTGCTGTGGATTTTGCAGGCCCTATTTATGTAAAAACAAAAACTGGCCAAGAAAAGGCTTACATCGTTCTTTTCACGTGCGTAGTCACTAGAGCCGTACATCTCGAATTATGTACGAATTTATCTACTGAAACCTTCCTTTTAGCATTTAAACGGTTTATAGCTAGAAGAGGAATTTGTAAGACAATGTATAGTGACAATGCGAAAACGTTTATTAAAACAGATAATTTACTTAGAGAAGTTTGGAGCCGAATATCAAAAGCTGAAGTTTTACGATATTTTAATAAAAATAATATCGTTTGGAAATTTATTGTTCCAAGAGCCAGTTGGTGGGGGGGGATTTTGGGAACGAATGGTTCGTTCGGTAAAAGCTCCTTTGAAGAAAGTTCTCGGTAGATCTTGTCTCTCATTTGAAGAAATTCAAACCACTTTGACCGAAATTGAGGCTGTGATTAATGGTCGCCCATTGACGTATGTCTATGAAGAAAACAGTGAACCGCTTCCACTTACACCTTCTCATTTTTTGATCGGCAAGTGAATAAATTCTCTACCAGATCTTCATTGTGTTTCAGAGACTAAATCGAATAAAATAACACTGACAAAAATTTTGAGAGATATCGAGATCAAGTTTTAAATCATTTTTGGAAACGTTGGAGACAGGAATATTTGCTTGAACTTCGTTCTGCCAATTTTACAGTTCCGGTCAAAACTCCAACTGAATTCGAAGTTGGAGATATTGTGTTAATTAATTAATGAGGATAAAACTCCAAAGCACATGTGGAAATGTGGACGAATTACAGAACTGTTTTTAGGAAGATATTCGAAAATTAGATCTTGTGCCATTCAGACTGTTTCCGGTGTGATAAAAAGACCAGTCCAATTAATTTATAAATTGGAACTGGATATTATGGACTAATAAGACTTCAGTGAACATTATCATGAACATTTTATTTTTATTTTCCTATTATTATCGTTTTCTAATCCCATTATTTTGTATATTTTAGTTTCAGTATTAGCTCCTGTGAAAACTGTTTTTGTGTTATCTCCTTATTGTAAGTATGTTCTATTTTTATCTTATCAATGTAGTTTAAAATTTTTTAGAAATTTTATTTGAATGATGAACAATTGGTTGTTCATCCGGGGGCAGTGTGTAAAAACCCCTTTCTGTTGTTTTGATTGGCGAGATTAAGCGTCGCCAATAATATTATTGTAACCCTTTATTTTGCTGTCTTTCAGTTTTAATTCTGATTGAGATGTGATGTAATTCGAGAACCGAGTGGCTGGCGGTATAACCAGCTTTTATCTGAACCAGGCTTTTGCTTTGTAACAATAAATTTCTTAATTTTAATTTAGCTGAACTTTTTATTATGTGTAACATCATCGAGCATATTTTATAAAAAATAAGAAACAGTGAAAATTTAGTATGAAATAGACCCTGATTCGAAGAATAATAAATAATTTCGATTTGCATTATCTTCACCATGACTGCTGCATTTTGATGAGTCATCAGGTGACTTTACAGTGAAGTTTTCTTGTGACTCGTGTGACTGTCATTTTGACACTCCATTGTAAAGTCATCATGATAGCTGTTCTGTGACGAGTTCCCAAGTGACAAAAAATGAAATCATCTGATGACTTTTCACAAAGGAGTGCAATGATGCCTTCACAATAGAGTGTCGATCATCGGAAAGTCCCCATGCGACTTCATTGTGACGTTATTTGGCGACTCATCACAATGCAATGCTCACAATGACTTCAAAGTTCAGTCTTCAACTGACAGTGACTTGAGAATCACAAGGTGACTTCATTGTAATGTCACCTGGTGACCCATCACAAAGTGACAGTCACAGTGACTTTTCAGTGTTAACAATCATTTGAGAGTAATAATGAGACAGCGAAATATCCCATATTTTGATTCACCGTAGCGATTGTGACACTTCTAACCATGTGTGATGTCAAAGGGACTTCACATCGACTGGCCGTGCTGTTAGGGTAGTACCTCTTTTCTACACTTGCTCTTTATAGAATTTCCTTTTGAGTAATCACGTGTTCAGAAATTAGCATTTTGTGTTTGTTGCTGAAGTTTTGCACACCAGTGTAATAAAAAAACTATTTTCATTTTTTTTTTGTATGAACTTTATAAACAAAAGCCACGAGATCAGATGTATAACGAAAGCAGGTGATTTAAAATTATCAAATGTAAATGTTTTCTCATGTTTTAAAATGATGATAGTTTGTGATCAGGTCGATGCTTAATATCGAAATCGCTCTATTTGTTTTCGATAATATTAAACTTTCAATTCTGATCAAAAGTTCCCGAGATAACCTTAATAATATACCCCCCCCCCCCCACACACACCTCCCTTTTATACCCGATTGATTACGATAAAATTGCAACTATAAGTAAAGTCGAAAGTAAATTCTTAAACCTCATCTCAATCGAAATGCATTCGGGGAAAACTTTTCTTTTCACCGAGTAAAAAGAAAGTGATGAATTCGTGAAGTGTCTTTCACAAAATATGTATATATATATATTTTTTATAGTAAATAATATTAAAATTTCTTTAACCGAAGACATCGTTAGAAAGGAAAAGGTACTCAGATTAAGTGGGTATTTATTATTATTATTATTTCTATTTGCAAAACGGCTTTTTAAAATTTGTAATTTATGTGGATTTTATTTTTAAATTTTGCAGGAAAAACATAAACGGCTCTCAGATAATATATATATATATATATATATATATATATATATAAATGAAAACACATATGAAAAATGAAGGATAAGACATTATAAAAAGCAATGGAATGAACACTGAAGGAATTATACTTAAAAGGATGAAAAAGCAAAAATTGAAAAACTATGAATATCTTATAGAATCTTCAGAAGGGCTTTATAAGTAAATATATTTTTTTCATCAAATATTGTCAGCATTATGCCTAAAATCGACAATATTAAACGCCTAATAACATATATAAATGAAACAAGAAAATTAATAACCGACATGAGGTTCAGATAACAAAATAAATAAATATGCAACTGAAATAGAAATTAGATAAATAAACAATTATTCAATGTAAATAGTAAATTAGATCATAAAACAAGTAATATAAAAAAAAATTAAGTCAATTCCTACTTTTTAATCATAAATATATAAAATAAACCCGTGCAGCATTAATGTCCTACGTTATCTTTATTGAACATTTTTTTATAATCATCGTTGCGGTATTTTATTTTTTCGGTATTTTATTTTTTAAACCCTAAAAAGGAAAATTTTGAGCTTCAACTGCATTCGGACTTGCCTTAGATTAACCTTATCCAAATTTTTAGACCTCTATACGTATGGTAGATTTTCCTAGCCATCGCCAACAGGCAGACAGAGAGACACACAAACATCTTTATTTTATTAATATGCTAGTTCATCTACCCGGGCTTCACTGTTGAATGATTTAATATATTTAAACGAAAATAATTTCCAAATGATCTTAATGTTGGCGGCCCCACTGCCTTCGGCAGCTACACTCTCGAATTTGTATGATTTTATCTTTTTAAATGAAAATTTATACAAACGAATCAAGAGTTGGTGTCCCCATTTTCTTCGGCAGTACGCCGTATATTGCTACACACGCACCGGTCTATTTTGATTTTATATTTTTAACCGAAAGACCGGCGTAGCCCAGGCGGGTCATTCCATGTCAAATCAACACAAAAAAGTGACATTTTTTACCTGACCACCTCAGAATTTTATGATATTAAGCTCAATTGTTAGGATCATAGAGAAATTATTAAATATTCCGTGATAAGTCTCTATCTCTTTTGGTTTTGGAGATAATTAGCTTCAAAAATGGACAAAAATCGTAAATTTTTGCATTTCTTGCATTACAAATTTAATCATATGTCATTCCCTAATTGACACAGGAACTTACCTTTGATGTCGTTAGAAAGTGCATGAATTGGGCTTTCATATGATATATCATATGCACATATTTTTTAAAATTTTAACTCCAAGGTCAAACATTTTGACCTTTGACCTTTCATATTTTAAAAAATGGTATTTTAATTTTTTTCAAAAAAATGTATGTTACTGTTATACTTATTTTCTATAATATCTGAAAGTATTAGTTTGGGACAATCATGGGATGCTGAGTTATAAATTAAAATGCAAACATCAGTACTAATTTAAGTTACAGATTTAGGCCGCTTAATTTTATGTTATATGACTTATTGTATAACTTATGTGTGTAACTTAAGTATTAATGAAAACAAATTTTTTTTTCATTGTAAAGTTCACAAAACAAAATTTTCTCTTACTTTTTTTTTTGTTTGTGACGGTAGGGGGGGGGGGGAGAGAGACTGGGCTGTAGTAACAAACTACTGAATCATTCCGCATCAAATCAACGCAGACAACCTAACCTCTTATTTGTTTTTTTAATGAAAACACATGTGAAAAACAAAGGATTATATATTATAAAAAATAATGGAAAGGATACAGCAGGAATTAAACTTAATACATCGAAAAATAAAAAATGGAAAACTATGAATATCTTACGGAATCGTCAGAAGAACTTCATAAAAATATTCATAGTAAATAGATGTTATTTCATCAAATATTGTCAGCGTTATGCCTAAAATAAGCAATATTAAGCTCCTAATAACATATAAGAAACAAATAAAAATAAAAACCTACTGGAGTTCAAATAACAAAATAGATAAATTATTAATCAACATAAATAGGAATTTGATCATAAAGTAATGTACAAAACTCCCCAATATATATTAAGATCTGTCTCATAATTTGTGATTATCAATAATTAAAGATTTATTTAATAATATTACAGTATAAAGAGACATTATTACTATTATTTTTAAATCTTAAATAAAACCTCTTTTTATAAATTTTAAGGCAAATTTCCTTCTAGAAGCAGTAGAAGATTCAGTTGAATTTCATTCCAACATGGTTTATATATTACTAAATAAATTATAAAATAAATAGCTACTTTTAATGTACAATATTCTCGAGTCACAATATGGTTGAGTCATGTATATTCTAGTGAGTGCAAGCTGGACCTAGAATAAAACAGAACTCTCTTGCTGCTGAGCTTGTGACTTAGTCTGTAACCAGAGTTTCTGATGACAACTTACTCATTTGCTTTACAATGATAAATAATGAAATTGGATTTTTGTATATAAAATTATAAGAATATATGGTCGGAACCCATAATGAAAATGTTTATAAAAAACTGTTTATTTTTGTAACTGTTTTAGAAATTCAATCTATTACATTGGCTGGCCTAACTAAAGAAACAAATATTATTTTAACTCAAGCTACCAAACTGCTTTTTCCATTAACTTCAACTTATAAAATTATTGAAAAATTAAAATTTATTCCTATAAATAATCAGTAACATGTAATTATCAATTGGGGCTTTGATCTTTTGTGTTACGGAATGAAAAATCAGAAAAAATTGCACCACTTTGACACAATTTTTGTTTCATTTAAATCTTAACATAACGTCCTTTTCACCGTCACAAAATTTACATGTGTACCACTTTAATTTTCATACCCATATCTACTATTTTAAAAATATTTTAACGTGCAATAGATCCTTAATGAATATAATTTCCAAACTTGATGTCACATTTGCCAGCTACAACAGCAAATATAATAGTAATTCACATTATTTCCTTTTCCCTTGTAAGTCTGGAAGAAACCCCAATTGCCACCAATGTAAAGAAATTTCAAATATAAATATAGGAATATTTATTGCAGCACACCTACAAATGAATAGCTTCCATTAAAAAAAATAAGTATTAAAACTGGTTCACAAGGAAGATGACTAAAAAAGCAGCCTTGTGTTTTAAGTACAGTAATAAAATACTACACAAAATCATAGAAATGCTTTGACATATTGTAGAAATCCACAGCCTTTCTTCTTTAGGGGGTTTAAAAACTTCATTGCCTTGGGAAGAGGTGGGGATGTCTGAATTCAACAATGGGTACTAACATAAAAGGAAAATTGTATTAAGAAATAGTTCATACTGTCAGTACTGCTTTTTGCTTTAATTGTGCATAAAATTACTTTTTCTACTTAAAATACAGCAAACATGATACCCCCAGCCTCATCTGAATCCCCTCCCCTCCCTGAAGAAAAAAAATATGTTTGTGAACTTTGCAGTAAAATATATTGTCAGTAATATATATATATATATATATATATATATATATATATATATATATATATATATATATATATATATATACAGAGAGAGAGAGAAAGAGAAAGAGGGGGGGGGGGGGTAAAGATATAGTTATGTAGATAAGTCACCTAAATAAGCAATTTTGGTGTTGAAATTAGGAATAGCAGTTTGCATTTTAATTTATAACTCAGCATCCCATGTTTTTCCCAAAATAATACTTTCTGATATTATATAAAATAAGCATAATAATAACATACATTTTTTGGAAAAAAAATAAAATGCCATTTTTTGAGATATTAAAGGTCAAAGGTCAAAATGTTTGACCTTGAAATTAATTTTTTTAAAAATATGTGCATGTGATATATCATATGAAAGCCCAATTCATACACTTTCTAACGACACCAAAAGTAAGTCCCTGTGACAGTTAAGGAACCAAATATGACTAAATTTGTAATGCAAGAAATGCAAAAATTTACGATTTTTGTCCATCTTTGAAGCTATTTATCTCCAAAACCAAGTGAGATAGAGACTTATCACGGAGTATTTATTCATTTCTCTATGATCCTAACAACTGAGCTTAATATCATGAAATTCTGAAGTGGTCAGGTTTTTAGCTGTGTTGATTTGACATGGAATGACCCAGGCCCGTGATAATAACAACTCCGATCCTCTTTGAAGCTGAGAAAGAAACGTATCTGATTTTCTCTGCGCATGCGTAGGACCAGAAACGTTCCGAAGAATTATAACGGGAAAGGCTCTGACAGAGACAGAAAAACGTGTTTCAGAAAAGATTTTTTGAAAGGATTAATAATAATATTTCTTAAACCAAAGACTTTCTTTTAAAGATAAATGTACGCCGGTTAATTTGATATATATATATTTTTCGTATTTTGATATGCAGAACGGATGCAGACTTTTAAATATTGCAGAAACAGCACTGAAACGGCTCTCCGAAAAAAAAAATGAAAGAGTTAATATTTTTTTTTTAAATGAATTGCATCGCCGTAGAGAAGAAGGTACCCAAATTAAGTGGGCATTTTTTAATTTTCTCGTGTTTTGAAAAGTAGGGTGGATGCAAGCTTAAAAACATTGGGGTAGGGGGGGGGGTGATACGAAAAACAACATTACGAAAATAATTTTTTTCAAAGTGTTAATAATATTAATATATTTTTTAACGCGTTAGAGAGTTCAAAATACCCTCTAAAATTGTGTGAGATTTGTTTTTCCGTGTTTTTTCAAAAGTTAATCTGGCGCGCGCTACGAAAGATGCAAAAAAAAAAAAATAAAATAAAATAAATAAATAAATAAAAAATAAAAAGCCGTTTTTCGGTTCTTCAATGCAGGAACTGCCATCGCGCGCCATTTTGAGAAATAAAGCAT
This sequence comes from Maratus michaelseni, assembly GCA_963931845.1. Classification (NCBI taxonomy): domain Eukaryota; kingdom Metazoa; phylum Arthropoda; class Arachnida; order Araneae; family Salticidae; genus Maratus; species Maratus michaelseni. Next base: position 107,512,563 of record OZ007598.1, on the reverse strand, counting down.
ATGAGCGTTCGTTGTGGTTTTTAATTAATATCTCGGCTAATTATTAAAAAATGAAAAATTTGAGCCTCAGGTGCATCAGGACCTGCTTTCTACTGTCCTCACTCAAATTTTTATATTTCTATGTGCGGTAGAATTTGCTAGCTATCGCCGACAGACAGACACACAGACAGAGCCAAACTTTTTTTTTATTAGTATAGGTAGAAGATACTTAATTAATGCGTAAGTTGCTTCGTCAATTAAAAAGTTTAGGCATAGGCGCCTCTGGGACACAAAGACGGGGATTACGGATTAAGTTACGATATTAAAAGAGTATTAAATGTTATATATATACTACAATGTACTATATCATAGAAAATTGCACATTAAAAATATATATGTTTAAATAGCATCTTTTACTTTAACTACTTTTAAAATTTCTTTGGAAAATATTCGTGGGGGAAGGGAGAACCATTCTACTACTTTGTCTCGGGTGATATTTTGTCTAGTTTCGTCATCGGTGTTAACAGAAATACTTAGAAAAACAGAAAAACTGAACAGATATACTTAGAAAACAAGCACATTTGTAAAACCGCAGTCTTTGATATTAAGAAGTTTTTGGAAATCTCGTCCTTTTAGTTATAGAGACAGTTGTAAGAAAAGGATGGGGGGAAAAATGTTGCAAAAAGTTTCAAATTGTATTGTAAGAGAAGTGTGGTTTCAAAATTTTCTTAAATTTTACAAATTTTATCAAAATAAAAAACAGTTTTTCTTTATTAAATCGTTTTCTTTTTTAAAACGACTTAATAATATCTCAAAAAGGTATAAGAAAATACTCAATTAAAAAAAAAAAAATCATAGATTATCGAATCCTTTTAATTTGCCAAAAATGGGCAACTTTAGAAATTGATATTAAAATGATGGGCTCTGCGTCTGTTAAGTCGGGTTACCTGACTCGACCCTTCTCTGGCTCTCTTGAGAATCCTGAACATTTGAACGTTTTTTAAGATTCAAACTTCAAACTCCCATAAAAATTTCATTTTTTTTTCTCTATACCGAAAGTTAGTTTTCTCCAGTTTGACTTACATTTTCACTTACCGGAAGAAAAACGCGTGAGAAAACTGGTCAGTGGCATCTTTGCACTCTGAACTCTTGATAAGAATATTTTGTTCTTTGAATACCTCTTATCATATTCAAAATCGATTTATGGGATTAAGTTATTCTTTTGCTTGTCTGCCAAAGAAGGAACAAAATGGCATTTTTGACACTTCTTCTTTTCTACGCAGGATTTGCTGCTGTATACAGTAAGTTATTTTCAAAAAATATTTTATTTATGTATAAAAAATTGCGAAAGGATCTTTAGTTTTTAAAAGTTAAGAGTGTTCTAAGTGATGCAATTAACATCATTCTGTACTGCCATTCTAGTGTTGTTACTTCAGTCTGTGACGTAATCACGCGTGACTAATTTTGTACACTTCCAAACATACTTCAAGAAGTCGATGACTTGTACAGTCGGTTATATCGAGGTCGAAGATGCCAAAGCATTTGATCGTTAAAATGAGAAAATAACGAAGTTGAAAATATTATACAGTATAAACCCGATTTAACGATTTTCGAAATTTATCGATAAATTTTAATGGTTCGGATTTACCTATGTTTATTTCTATGTTCAATGATCTTAACAATAATTTTGATGAATTTCGAAAAATTTAAACGCTTTTTTCACTGAGAATTGAGGGGGTCGAAGAAAGAGAGTGCCAAGCTACATTTTTGAACTTCTGAGATATTTCAATTTGAAAATTTGATCAAATACTCAATTCAAGATGTAAAACATAAAGTTTTTTGCCAATGTCTTAGTAACATTTGATATATTCTGAGTAACAATATGGCATTACTTTAATGTTATTACTATTACGTTCTTTGTAAATTAGTTATCTTTATTGGGGGCATAAACATCTGGGGGGAAAACGAAACCTGTCGCATATGCTGCCACCAAGTGACATTAGTAACAAATTATATGTTGGATATTATAATTCACAATATTAAGCAACAGATTACAGTGTTAGATTTATTTCACCAAAAATATGGCTTGGCACTTTCTTGCCCCGACCCCTTCAATTGTTAGTTTTTAACACTTTATATGACATAGTTGAAAAGTGTTTATAAATTCTGGCTGTCTGTCTGCCGTTTGTCCGTGCCCTAACTCGCGTAAATATATTCGGTTTGTCAGATATATTTTATTGAGGTTTCCTACGGCTTGTTTAGTATTGAAATTGAAGTGTGTGGCATTTATAGTTCATTTACAGGAACGCTCAAAAGAATTACGGTCTATGGGGGAAAAATCGTTGGGGGTGTACTTTAAATTGTTACACTACTTCAAACATATTGAAATTGATATCTAATATCACTGAAATGCACTACAAGATGCTTACTTATGAATAAGGTATGCATACACTGCAAATAAAAATTGTTGATTTTACGGTATAATACTGACACCCCAGCTGCTAGTATTATACCGTAAAATTAACAGCAATAAACAGTAAAACTAGTCGTTGGGGACCACCGTAATACTTACTCATCAAGGATATGCATTATATAAAGTATGAAAGTAAAACATGAGTAAACTATTTATAAAATGCATTATGCAATTCGAATAAAATCGTGGCTTGATGACGTCATAAACTTTAAATGCTCTATTACTGAATTGCGTAAAAGAAAGATCCTTATAACTCCAAAATTGATAATCATATTAACTAACTGTTTACTGCGTCGGATTAAGCGTCTCATTTCCAATTAAAATATATCTTTGAATTGAAATTTGAATGAAATACACGGTCATGAAAAATCGAAGAGTGTGGAAAATAGGATTCAAAATATCTCGGCAACTCATTATCCAATCGACTTCATTCTTTATGCAAACTTTATATTTTTTTATTGTCTTTTATATTCACTTCTTAAAATAAATAATTTCGAAAATTTTTATATACCTTTTATCAGAACGAATATTTCGAGAGTCCGGAAAAAATAGTTCCGGATAATCGAAGTTACTGAAATTCAATAAGCTTCTTCCCATTATTACATATTAAGAACATACCAAATTTCAAGTTTCTATCTCAATGTATTCGGGAGATAGAGCGTTTACAGATACACAGACATACAGACGGGGGGCAAATGTTTTTTTCTAAAAATATATTTTTCGCAATCTCCAGTGTCTGAAACGTGTAAATCCGTCAAATTTGTTTTTCGATTTTCAAAACGATTACAAGACTTACCCTATATTACGTATGATGGGTAAGTAATACGCTATCGCGCATACATTCATGGTTCATTTGCAGAGAGATACAAAACAATTCGGTTACAGTACTATCTATCAATAAAAATTGAATAACAATTGCTGGAAGTGCTTTTTCAGTTGTGGTACGCATTTTTAAATTTAATTCATTTTTTTGCATATTTCATGGTGTAAATAAATTCTATAAATCCTATACAGGGCTGCACAAAAGATCTCGAGTATATTTCCGTTTACTAGCGGAATTTGCTGTAGGGGAACTTTTAGCGGTGCTACGCGTTTCCTGCCTGTAGTAAATTTGAGAATACTTTGGAGTATACATACAAATCTATAGATCATATACATGGCTGCAAAAAATAATTTGGATACTTTTCCGGCTATAGATGATAAATGCTGAAATTGTGTTTTCCAATGTGTTATGAGTTTTCCAAATTTATTGTCTTCTTTCAACTTTAATAATTATCTTGTAAAGCTTTGCCGCATAGTAAACAAACCTACTGGGTGGGGCTAGTTGAGTTTAAGCCGAAAGGTAGGCCTCCCCGCCCGGTTTGACTTTGTTTACTTTAGATGTCATCTTTCACCATATTATTCTGTGAAGTTTTGTTACTGAATTCTGAATGTGTTTGGAAGTGTTTCATAATCTATACTAGACGCTTGATTTTTCTTTCTTGTTACTCTCTGTTGTTTATTTACTGATCCATATGTGATGATGGAGAGTTTGATTTAAAAGAAATTGTAACATTAATTTACTGCAGCATATCTAGCCAGAACTTTTCCTTTACGGATTATGTGAACTATTACTCTCGTTTCCATTCGTAAACTACGGATTATTCAAATACTGTGCGACGAAAACTAGCAAAATCCATCTAACTACACTATTTTATTTAACTCAACTTGGTTTTTTATTTAAAGATAGAATTTTGTATCGATTTTTAACCTACTTCCTGGTATGCTAAAATGACAAAATTTAGCTTCACAGACAATTGCAACATTTTAATATTTTTAAGACTTAAATATAAATTAACTGCGGCCCGTAACGGCTTCACGCGGGTGAAAAATGTATCGACTGCAATGTATTTTCCTTTTTAAAATGTCTTACGCAAAATATCTAATCAAAAATCAGCAATCGTTGTCTTATTCGTCTAACCTTCCATAATCGGATTCATATCCGACCCGATTGTGAATTTCTAAAATCGCTGAAATACGTGTTTAACTATTTTTTTAGTAGATTTGTGATCCTGAATTTCATGCTCCTACCTAAAATTGCTGCTGAGATATGGCGAAATGACCTAAAACGTTCAACCCCCTCACCCTATTTAAAACCTTAGTGGGTGAATTTCTAAAATCGCTGAAATACGTGTTTAACGAGTAACAAACAAGTGGATTTTTCACTGCTAATCTATATATTTAAAACGCTAAGTATTTTCTTTCGACAATCCGTGAGAACAAACTACTACATCGAATTACATCATTCTTTTTTTAAATGAAAGATATCTGGACACAGATTTGTTATCGTACATTCGTTTGTTCCAAAATTTTATTAATTAGCCCTAATTTTAAATTAAACTTTTACATCTGCTTATGACGTCATAAAGTCGGCAAAAGAATAACGCCCACTGTTGCGAGGCACATAGTTTATTTTCTGAACTCTGTGGTTGTGAGGATAAAAGAGAAATAATCAGTATTAAAAGCACGTGGCTTTTAGGCCAAATTTTTTAATTTGCAAGTTAAATTTCGGTAAAAATATTTATCCGGGTGTTTTATAAGCGAATAAAAGTTCATATTTATTGTGACGTCACGGGAATATTGTCCATTGGGTTTATTTTATAATTATGCATTATAACTTTGTTGATGCCATTTTTTCATTACAATTAAATACAAAATATATTTTTATTTGTATACATGGTGTTTAAGCATAAAAGTAACGTATATAAAGTACGTGTGAAAAGTTTGCGCCGATGAAAATGACGTTATGCTTAGCTTGAAATGCATTTTAACATTGATAAAACTAAAGAGAAAAATTTATATGATTTTGTCAACATGACGTAATTTTAACTGATTTTTCCATTCTTTATTATAAAGATTAGAATTGGAGCCTTTATTAATTGCTTCATCTTGATTGCATACCTTGATTGCATGTTACCAATTACTTTTTTTTTAAATTATAGGTTAGAAGATTTCATTTTTTAATAATAAAAATTCACAAAAGTAAAGGATTTCAGGAAAATTAAAATTATTAAAAATAGTGTTATGGTAGGAAAAAAAAAAAACTTGAAATAATGATTGTATTTTTAGCTAGAATAAATAATGTAAGGCTAATATTTTATAGGAATTATTTTGGTAGGTTTGTTATGAGTTCATTTGACAGTTCCTTATTAGCGGCAGTCATATTTCTTTCACTGTGAATTTCTCTTTCAATGTCAAACAATTGTAGTCTACTTTTGGACGCCAGCGAAAACACAGTGGCAATTTTTAGAAATGTATAACGGTTATGACAACAAACGGCGCTGTCGCTTTAGCTTTCATCGCTTACATCACTTCTAAATACTACAAATTTCTATTTTTTACTACATTTTACAATTTCAATTCTTACATCATCAATTAGAAAAAAAAATAGCTTTCGACTGAAATTTATTTGAAAACTGCCGCTTAATTTAACGACTTTTTAAATAATTTTCAAGCATAATGTTTTTCAATTCTATCTTAACAATGACCATCAGTTTGCTTCAATAATGTAAAATAGTCCCTGGGAAAGTTACTACAATTGAAAATAGATTTCTCAAACCATCATAAAAAGTAAATAATAATAATAATAATAATCAAAAATCCTGATAAATCATAAGATCAGATTATCCATAAGATATAGCATTTTGGCGCTAAACTAAAATCTGTCAAAAAAAGACTATTTTCAGTTTATGTTTAACATAAAATTGATATGCTGAATCCGCTGATGTATATGTTGCATCAGAATATGCTAGGAATTGTATTTGTTTAAAGATCCATTGGGTATTTAACTGTACAAGAGGGAAAAGATCCCCAACTGTGATGGAAAAGAGATAATCATCCTGATTATGTAAAGGAACCGAAGAAACCATACAAATAAATTACACTTGAAAACATTAAACAACATCTGAAGATTGATTTATTATTGAAAAAAAATTCTTCATCTTTACATAAAAATTTATTTCCTTAAAACAATGGATGCGTTTCAGAAGATATGGATTTGAAATGAACAATGATTAAGGACATTTTAAAATTTTTAATTTAAGCAATTTAAAACTTTTTTTTTTAACGTCGAATTTCGATAGTGGTTTTGGGCAGATATAATGCACATGCTTATATAAGAGCTCATTCGGTTGCATTATCATGGGGGGAGGGGGGGAGATGTGTGCTTTATTTACTATGTTCTTTTATTTACAGAATATGAGATGAAAGTAGGGATATACTATTTGTATGATACTTCATAGGTCCATGAAATTGTCTTTCTTGCCGTGGGGAATATGGTGGTAATGTCAAACTGATTTGCATTACACAGTTGTTTACGGATTGTTTGTTTAGAGTTTGTATCAGAAATAGTACTGTATTTCACTGGGGAAAAAACTTTTAAAATAAAATATTTGAAAGACTGTTCATACTCACTCTTCTTAAATAATAAAGAAGCTTATTTTACTGATATTGTTATAGTATTTTTCCGTCAAGTTTTGACGGGTTCCATCTAGTTAATTGGAATTCACTTGTACGTGTTTAACTGTTTTCTTAGTAGATTCGTTATCAAGAATTTCATGGTAGGGGAAGATCGGGTTGCCCCGGACACTTGGATAAATTGAAAAAAAAAACAACAACAACAAATGAATGAAATTTCGGTCTTTATTTTATACTTAAAATAAAATTACGAACTTCTTTAATGATTTTAATTAAACATTGCTAATAATATCGAATTATTTAACGAAATATACTGAAAATAGTTTGGCCTTAGTGTTTTGGCGTCACAAGAGACGGCAGGTAGCCCCGGGCATATTAATCAATGCTGTCCCAACCGTTTTTTGGCCTTACAAACATCACAATTGTAATAAAAATCCTATGCATATGTATAAACACAATCTTCATGGACCCAGTCTTTGCATTCCTGGCACTGAATCCAGTCTTCTTCAAATGTTTCTCCGCATATGATGCATTCTGTCTCGTTTTGTCGAAAATTTATCGACGAAAACAAAACACTCACTCACGACTAACTTACTCGGCGCCCACGTCGCAATTAAACTGTATTTGTTTCGACTCTAGAGGGAGTTCATTTTCAACAATTCTTTATTTACGCAACACTTTGAAATCCTTAGAAACTGAAATGTCCGCGGCTACCCGACTTTCCTCTACTACCTAAAACTGCTACTGAGATATGGCAAAATGACATAAAATGTTCGACCGCCCATTTAAACCTCTTAGGGGGTGAATTTCTAAAATCGCGGAAATATGGGTTTAACCATTTTTTTAGTAGATGTAATATCCCGAATTTCATGCTCCTACCTAAAACTGCAGCTGAGATATGGCGAAATGACCTATTTTTAATGGCCTAACCCCGTTCGGTCCCCCCCCCCCCCATTTAACCTCCTTAAGGGGTGAATTTCTAAAATCGCTGAAATACGTGTTTAATCATTTTTTAGTAGATTTGCTTTCCTGAATTTCGCGTTCCTACCTAAAACTGCTGCTGAGATATTATATGGCGAAATCACCTAAAACGTTCGATCACCCCTTAGGGGTGAAATATTCTAAAATCCTTTCTTATTGCTTGCCTGGGTCATAAAAGCAATCTACTGTTCAAATTACGTGATCCTAACTTTAGTCGTTTCAGCTGAGCATTGATGAGTCACCCAGTCAGTAAGGCGTTCTCTCTTTATACAATAGTATATAGATACATTAGTGTTAAAGTATTTTTCCGTTAGCACACCACAGGTGATAAATTACCAAATACCAAATATTCTCTGTAACTCCTACAAATTAAAATTTTATTAAATTTATCAAAAAATTATTAATGAATTATGCAATATTTATCTATCTAACTTTGTACTCATAATACGTTAACAGCTTTTTGATAAATTTGATAAAATTTTAGTATTAATTATTAATCCTAATCCTAATCCTAATAATATTATAAATCTGATTGTGCGCAAATGTTAGGCTGAAGCCAGCGTCAAAATGGAGCCTTTAATGATCCTGTATTTTTGCATACAGATTGATTATAACCCTCATTTGAACATATGCTGGTTTTTATTTATTTTATTCAAATATTTTTCTTAATAATTCAAAATTTCGTTTTTTCATAGAGAGTAAATGGACATTTTTTTCGTATAATATTTTAACATGGTTAAATTTACTTTACCGTTGCTAATACTTTATCGTTGCCAAAACTAATTCAAATTCCGGAATAATAATTTTTAGTCAACAATTTAGTTTCAATTGAAAAATGTTCACGTGAAAAATAAAAATGAAATAAAAAAATTAAAGAATTAAAAAGAAGATTAAATAATATTATTAGAAATAAAACGTACTTTTTTTTAGTTTTTGATAATAATACAAGGTTTCAATATGAGTAACCATAGGAAACAGGCGAATATGACGCCATACATAAAAAATAAAGCGGATATCTTTGATTGGTGAAATAAAATGATCCTGGGTTTTTTTTTTCGCTTTTTTCTTTTGTATGGTAATAATTCTTGGCGTTTTACCGTCTGAGCAGGGCTAATATAACTATGCCGTATTTTTTATTTAAATTTTTAAAAAGTAAAAAGAAGTTTCAAAAGAAAATGGTCAGCAAATGTCAATAATATGCTCCGCAAAATTATCCATATCGAAAATGATGTCATGGATAGCGAGAAATATTTATTTTCATTCTTAAAACTAAAAGAAATAACTCGATTACCTAAAAAAAATGACGAATGTTAATAGTTCCATTTTTGTAGATAAAAACTAAAAATTTAATATTATTTCGTTAAAGCAACATAATTTCCCCTATGCCAGTACTGAAATTAATTGCCTGGAAAAGAAAATTAACAAGAATTATGTCATTAAAAAGGGATTTCTCTGCGGGAAAAAGAGGGTTTTATTTGAAATAAAACGGGAATTTTCCAATGTGTTTTAAAATGAGTGTGAATCAATTCCTTACATTAATAATACAAGGATCAGTAAGTATAGAAAGTAGATGAGTTTCACGCCATATTTATAACGAAAAATTTAAATGTTTTTTTATCTATACTGATTATTAAGCATGAATATCCGTTATATACAGATGATAATTTTCTGCTAAAAATCGCATCATAATTTTAAGAAAAGGAAAATGAACACGAATCTATGTTTGTATTTCGCAACTACTCCTCACTGTAAAAAATTGCTGCAGTAAAACTACTGCAGCAGAGATTCCAGGCAATGTCCATAAGAAAACCGGTTTTGTGACTAGATAAACGAGCTTTGTTATTAGATTAGGGTTTTTTGCCCGTAAAAACATGAAATTTACTGAAATGGACCGTTTACCTTGAAAAGGGGGCATTTCCCGTAAAATTACGGCGGCAATTCACGGAGAATGATCGTGAATTTACAAATTTCATTTACAGTGCCAGAATATCGAACGCAACGTGATTTACTTTATACCGGTTATCATTGATCCGAGGATGTTACACAAACTGTCAGAATTAAAAAAATTAAATTAGATGCCAAGATTTTTTTTTTCTTTTTTGTTAATTTTAACGAAGTTTCTCTAAAAACGGAAAGTAAATTATTCCATATTTGTGTATAAAAAAAGGAGAAATAAAATAGATCTGTATATTTTTTACACCATTTTCTTATTAAAACTGAAAAACAGAATTGATTTTCACTTTGAATAGATGGTGAAAACAAAATCTCGATTTCAGTAAATTATCCGAAAAATAAAAACATATTTTCACATATTCAAACTTCATGAATCAATTTATTCTGGAGAACAAACATTGCCTGTCAACATACTGTCATTTAGAAAATAAGATTTGTTTCAGCTATACATTAAACCAAGGAGGCAGAACTGAATTTAAAGAAAAAGCATGTACTATTTCCAATTAATGTTTTTTTTTTTTTGAAGGATGGCTGTTAAAACGTTTCACAAAGGCGTTAAAAGTAAAATTGTTTATCAGGTAAAATTGACATTTGTTTTTACCCAATTCGTCTATTTCCACGATTTTATTTGGCCCTCCTTTTTGCATTGGTTGCAATTTCATTTTCGCGATTATTTGGCACAAAATTTCACTTTTTAAAGACTGAGTTATGTCAAGGTCCCTATAACAAAAAAATACCGTATTGTCGCCTATGAAATGTGATAAATAGTTAGTTAATTTTAACGTTTTTAATTATTGGGAGTGAAATATTTTCTTAATTAATGTATTTATTCTTCTTTTAATGTTGCGTGAACGAAGTCACGGGTAACAGCTAGTAATATTATAAATCTGATTGTGTGCAAATGTTAGGCTGAAGCCAGCGTCAAAATGAAGCATTTGATTATCCCGTATCTTTGCATATAATTTGATTATAACCCTCAAATGAACATAGAATGGTTTTTGTTTATTTTATTTCAATATTTTTCTTAATAATTCAAAATTTCATTATTTTCATAGAGAATAAATGGACATTTTTTCGTATATTTTAAAATGGTTGGTTGGTTTGGTTGGTTTGGCCCAAAGGGCCCGGTTTTGCAGCTTTTTTTAAAACGGTTAAATTTATTTTACCGTTGCTAATACTTTATCGTTGCCAATATAAAATAAAACCCCTGAGTAATAATTTTTAATCAACAATTTATTTTCAAGTGAAAAATTTCCACGTGAAAAATGAAAAGAATTATTTAAGAATTAAACAGAATATGAAATGATGTCATATTAGAAACAAAACGTGCGTTTTCAAATATTTGATAATAATACAAAGTGCATAAATACGAGTAAGTATGGAAAGCAAGCGAATATGATGTCATATATAGAAAAATAAAACAGATTTGTTTTGATGTTGAAATAAAATGATCTTGGGTTATCAAATTATTTGTGATTAATTTCTCTTTTTTTTTTTCTTTTTGACATGAAAGGAATTATTTTAAATGTACGTAATATATGTATTTTAAATTAAAGTTCTGTGTTTTAAATGAAATGAGTGAAAGATTTATATTTTTAATGAATTCAATACGAATGATAGGTTGGCGATTTATCGTCTGCACACGGCTAACTAAAAGATACCATATTTTTAATTTAAATTTTAAAAAGTAAAATAAATAAATAAATAAATAAATAAATAAAATATCGGATGGCAAATGTCAATGATATGCATCGCAAAATTATCCGTATCGAAAATCAGAAAATCTTAATAAAAATAACTAATATATTTTTTAAAAGAAAGTTGCTTTTATCATAAAAGCTAAAGATTTAATATGATTGTGTCGAAGTAACAGCATTTTTCCTCTATCATTTTCCCACAATCGAAACACCTTTGTAAATCGTCGTTTCGAACCGGAATTTAATTTTACATTTCTTTTAGTTTTAAAATAGGAAAAACTTTGTTGTCGTTTTTAAATATAGCTTTTTTTAAAGTTGTTTCATAATAGATTTTTGTAAAATCTTGTAAGATAAGAAAAATTGCATAGATTTTAAAGCAATGTTTAAGTAAAATTACAATATTTTTTAAACTTAAAAAACAACGTTATCGAAAAGAAAATCGATTTTACCAACAAATTCGCGTAATGCAAAAGCAAAGAAGAAATCAAAAAGTAATGAATCTTTTCTTCCAGCCGAATTGTGTAAACTTGAACAAGCCGATCGTGCCAATTCATAACATTATAAACGTGAAAGCGCGTTCTATATAGTAGAATTTTTTTTACATATAGGTAGAAAATTTCCGAGAATAACAAGGTTAAGGGTCTGTAATTAAGTCCATAGTCAATTTGCTTTTTTTTTTTTTTTTTTTTTTTTTTTAATCAAGTGAAATTTGGCGCAAAATTAAATACATTGTTGTAACCAGATTTGTTTTTTGCGTGGTAAACACTTAATGGTATTTTAGATGAATATTTCTCCGCTCATCTTTGATGCCAACTATGACTGTAAAACATATTAAAAACTATTAGCCGATAATTTTCTAATTTTCTTATTGCTTCATGATGGTTCATACTTTAAACCTGAATCGGTCATGCCTTTGTCGTTCAATTTTTATTCCTAATCCTAACCCTAATCGTATCCTATCCTAATCCTGATAATAACTTTAAAGAATATTCTTTGACACGAATATGTAAATTAAATCAGTATCCATAAATGGAATGAATGGAAAATAAAATAAATAGAAATGGCAAAATAAAATAACAAGAAAGTACATTTATTCGACACCTAACCCTAGAGAAAGCGTAAAAAATTCCAAGCGCATGAAATAAATTAAAATAATCCTATATATACTAACAAAAATATGTAAATTTAGATAATCAGATTTGTGTCGTCGGTATTTATTTGCTAATAGTGTTTTTGACGCGATAGAGAAAATATCGAGGTTAAATTGGGCAGAATTTAAAGTACTTTTTAGCAACCTTTATTTACATTTTAGAATCGCATCAGATTGTTATATCTTTGTGAAATATCTATCAATGTATAAAATCCACAAGCAGTTTGTTCACTATTTACACCACTTAGCGTGAAACACTTAATTTAATATATACATAAACAAGATAATGTAGTAAGAAATATATAACATATGTCTATGCAAATAAACAATATAATAATGCCCATTTAGCAATGCACACATATACAAATTGTACACCAAATACCACCTAAAATGCACTGTTGTATAGAAGAATTCTGCCAGTGTTGTTTTTCGTTTTACGAAAAGGAATTCCTCGATTTTCACGATTTTACTGGGTCCTTCTTTTTTCATTAGTTGCAGTTTCATTTTCGCGATTGTATATATTATTTGGCATGAAATTTCACTTTTTTAAGACTGGGTTATGTCAAGGCCCCTATAGCAAAGAAATACCGTATGGTCTCCTACAAAATGTGATAAAGCTTTGGTTAATTATATATGTTGTTAATTATCAAGTGAAATGTTTTGCTAAATTAATGCATTTATTCTTTATTTAATGTTACGTGAACGAAGTCACGGGTAACAGCTAGTAATATTATAAATCTGATTGTGTGCAAATGTTAGGCTGAAGCCAGCGTCAAAATGGAGCATTTAACGATCCTGTATCTTTGCATGTACGTTGATTATAACCCTCAAATGAACATAGGCTGGTTTTTGTTCATTTTATTCAAATATTTTTCTTAATAATTCAAAATTTTGTTATTTTCATAGAGAATAAATGGACATTTTCCCATAAAATTTAACCATTTTACTTTATCGTTGATCGTTGCCAATAAATAAATACACGGAAAAATAATTTTTCCTCAACAATTATTTTTCAATTGAACGATTTTCACGTGAAAAATGAAAATGAAAAAGAACTCAAAAGAAGATGAATTTCCGTGATATTTGAAACAAAAATCTGGAGTATTTGTTATTATACAGGAAGTATGAATATCGGTTACATTAAAAATATCATTTTCTGTCAAGAAACTGCGTTATAATTAGAAGGAAAAATGAACAATAATTATATTCTTAAAAATAGATTTCGCTTGGACCATGGAACTATGAAAAGGATCCTCCTCGGCTTGGACAAATATGACGTCATAAATAAAACATGTACTTTTAAATAGTCGTAATAATACAAGGAGCATGAATATCAATGTAATATTGAAAGTAGATAGATAATGGACGTAATATTTAAGATGAAAAACTCAAATATTTTTTATCGACACTGATTAATAATTAGCTTGAGTACCAGTTACATACAAATGTGAGTTTTCCGCTAAAATTTACGTCCTGATTGCCAGAAAAAGAAAATTAACAAGAATTATGGCATTAAAAAGAGATTTCTCTGAGGAAAATGTGACGTCATATTTGAAATAAAACGGTAATTTTCAAATGTGTTTTACAAGGAGCGGGAATCAATTCCGTACATTAATAATACAAGGATCAGTAAGTATAGAAAGTAGATTAGTTTCACGACATATTTAAAACGAAAAATTGAAATGTTTTTTTTTAATCTACCGATTATTAAGCATGAATGTCAGTTGCATACATATGAGAGTTTTTTGCCAAAAACCACACCATGATTATTACGAAAAGAAAAATAAATACGAATCTATTATATTAAAATCTGACCGCCTGTTTATTATTATTTTTTATTTTCTTATTTATTTATTTATTTATTTATTTGTAAATTTTAACGAAGTTTCTCTAAAAATGGCAACTAAATTAGTCCATTTTTGCGGATAAAAAAGAAGAAATAAAACGGATTAATATATTTTTTTCTCATTAAAACTGAAAAAAAAAAAAAAAGAATTTATTTTCAATTTAAACAGATGGTGAAAGAAACAAAAAATCTTGATTACAGTAAAATTTTTGAAAAAATAAAACGTATTTTCACATATTCAAACTTCATGAATCAATTTATTCTGGAGAACAAAAATCGTCTGTTTATTTCTAAATTTTTCATTTAGAAATAAAGATTTTTTTTTCAGTTATAGATTAAATCAAGGAGTCAAATTTAAGTTCCTTGCATTTAGGTCTACAATAATTGCTCCCTATTCACAACAATTGAATTTAATGAAAAATAATATACTATTTCCACTATCTTTGAAGGATTGCTATTAAAACGTTTCACAAAGGCGTTAAAAGTAAAATGGTTTACCAGGTAAACTTGACATATGTTTTTATATAATTCGCCGATTTCCACGATTTTATTTGGCCCGCCTTTTCTCATTGGTTGCAGTTTCCTTTTCGTGATTATTTGCCACAAAATTTCACTTTTTTGAAACTTAGTTATGTCAAGGCCTCTATAACATAGAAATACTGTACTGTCTCCTATGGAATGTGATAAAGAGTTATGTAATTATTTACGTTTCTAATTATCGGGAATGAAATATTTTGCTTAATTAATGCATTTATTCTTCCTTTAATGATACGTGAACGAAGTCACGGGTAACAGCTAGTTGATTATAATCGTCATTTGATTAATAGCGTTTTCAGTTGCAACTTTACCCGTATGTAACAATGTTTGTGTTATTAAAAAAAACTTTTTGAGTTGTAATTTATGAATATGTAATAATATTTTTAGTCATATTCTTAAATCAAAAGTTACGATGTATGAAAAACGATGTAACCTGTATGAAATAAGTAAATTTATAAACGCTATGTACTCAGATACCTTCTTCCAAATGTTCACCAGCAGAAATGAAAGCCACCACTCCACTTTACAAATTAATATTAAAAAAATATATATACAAATCACGTGACAATCACGCATGCTCACTTAATAAAATCTGTTATACGATAAACGTTCTCCTTTTATTTAGAAATTTTGATAAGACTGAAAACATCGCAACTTTTAAATTTGTGTATGGTTCAAGAATTTATCCATAGTTTTATAGTATAAGAATATTTTAACTGCTAACGTAATCGCCATTACCACTACTGCATCTCAAAACATAAAAATCCCCAGATTTCTAAATTAAGAAATTTAGTTAATTAGTTAAAGAAATTTTTAACCGCATCTGTAATCAATGCTACCATTAACCCCTTAACCCTTTCCGGCACAGTGATCCCACTCCGGGATTACCTAATTTTAATTCCAAACTTGCAAACGGCACCAAGAATATTTTAATAAAATTTTGGTTCTATAATGAAAGCTTATAATAAGGATTTGTTATTTTGTAAAAAAGTCGTATGTTAATTCTGGTGTCAGTCAGTTATTTCTCATTTTACGAACAGAATTTGTCTGTGCCGGAAAGGGTTAACTGTTGGAGGTTTTTTGACACCATAAACTAAAAATAGACACAATACACCACTTTTTCAGTACTTTTTTTTTACATATTTGCTTTGTGTAATCGAAAATGGTCTGCCGATCAATAAAGCGAAGGTTGCGTTTAAAAATTACTGGTGTGCAAAAGCTTTTAATAACAAAACAAGCAAAATCTTCTTGCCCGAACTGAGTTCGGGCTACACTGTTAAGGGGTTAACGTACCACGAAAATATAAGAATCCACAGACAACCTTTGGATTTGTAATGACTATAATAAATATTTTTTGATTTATACCTATCTGTGTGTTTTGATTTTTATAAAACCTATATGATTATTAGAATATATTTTAAGATTTTTGGCTTTGAATTTGTACATTCTAACTAATAACTAATTTTACTTTACGGAAGACTTGAAATATACCTCTTAACTTTTTTAACGAAACAGTATTTTCACCAATGTGTAGTCAGTTTACCAGCATACGTATCAAAATCAGCTTTGGATAATGTCAAGCAACATATTTTAAAACTTTAAAAAAAAAAAAAAAATCAAAGTTTTCTGAAAAAGTTAATAAATTAACAAAAAAGTTTTATAAATTTACAAAAATATAAAAAAAAAATTACAAAAAGTTTTCAAAAAATTTACAATTAAAAAAATATATACAAAAAAGTTTAAAAAAATCTCAAGTTAACAAAAAAAGTTACAAGTTACAAGAAAAAATTTTCAATGTTTTATAAAAAAAAATAACAGATCAATGAAAAAAATGAACAAGTTAGTAAAAAAAAAAAAATTCGGTTTTCAAAAAAATACGTTTGCAGATTTAAAAACGTTTGCAGAAAGTTTAAATAAAGTCACAAGTTCACAAAGAGCATCACAAGTTAACGAAAAAGTTACAAAAAATTCACAAAATAGCAAAAAAATATATATATATATATATATATATATATATATAAATTACAAAAAGTTATAAAAAAATTTACAACTTAAGAATTTTTTTAAAAAAAATTACAAGTTAGTGGAAACATATCAGTGTTTTCTATAAAAGTTTTTAAAAATTTAAACAAATGACTGATAAAATGTACAAATTAATAAAAAAATTCCAAATTTTACTAAATTTATTTACATATTAACAAAAAATTTACAAATTTTTTTTTTAAATATTGCAAGTTAAGGCGGTATTCAAAAAAATATTTTTCCACGCTCAACAACTCAAAATTTTGAGACACATCCCCAGACTCATTTTTAAAAGTAACAACAGGAAACTTGGCGGCGTGATTTATAAAGACATTTACATAGGTGCCAACCTCTCATTAATATTCCGTAATATGCGGGGTTAATTTAACCCAGGTTTAACACATTTCACACCAGAAAATTTTTTAAAAAATGAAATTAAATAAATTCCACGTAGAAACCGGAAATTGAATAAATAAAGATTCATCCAATAATTTTTCTGGTTTGAATCGTTGTTAAACTGGGTCAAATTAACCCGCATATTACGGAATATTAATGAGAGGTTAGCACCTATGCATTTATAAGGGCCCCATGTTTTTATTTTTCGTTCAATTAATTAGAAATTGATTTAGACAATTACTGTCACAGTACGATCATTTTTAGCACTTTCCAACCTAGTTGAAATGTGCTTATGACTTCGGTTTGTCTGGCCGGATGGCCGTCTGGCCATCTGTCCGTGCCCTAACTCCCGTAAATATGCTCGGATTGCTCTGCAATTTTTATATGTTATTGTCGTTATCTATGGCACGTTCCCTATTTCAACTGAAGTGTGTAGCACTTATAGTTTTCTTACAGGGACACTCAAAAGAATTCCGTTACATTGCGGTCTATGGGGAAAAATCATTTGCGGTTTATTTTAAAAATATTTCACTATTGTAAACGCATTGAAATTTATATAGATCACTAAGATGCATTAGAAGAAACTTAATATGGAATAGTAGGTGTATAGCACTTAGAGTTACTTTACAGGGACAGTCAAAATAATTCCGTTACATTACGTCTATGGAGAAAAATCGTCTGCGGTTTATTTAAATAATGTTCCACTATTTTAAACGCATTGAAGTTTATATATTGTGGTAGCGTGAGACGTTGTATATATAAATAATAAATTCCATTTATCGTTTGAAACGAAAAAACTTTATTTTAAATTAACACATTAAAAAAAGAAAACAAAAGTAAAAATGAAAAATTATGATAAGCATCCATGCCACAATTTACATGGTCAGCCAAATTCCGATTCTGACGTCCGCTCAAAGTGGAACCTCACTCTCGAGTATTCCAAATCCAACTGATTCAACATTCAACTCCTTCCACCATCAACTGCCGTCTGCAATTTCACTTCCCAGAGGCTTTCCTTGCATTCTAGGAATTTCCCAGAAAACATTGCATGTCGTAGGGGCCCAGTTCTTTGTATCCACAAGAACAATACTTTACAATTCTTATCTACTCATTCAGATAACATACCATTCAATACAAAGCATGTATTGCAGCTTGGCTTATCTCAAAATGAAAATGAAATTCACACTATTGATAGAATTTTTGTCAATAGAGATCAATCTGTCATATTATTTTCATTCCAGAGAGATTATCCTTTTTCCACAAATAAGGGAGGAGTTGAAACATGTCAACTCATCACAACACCTCCCCCTAAGAAAAAATTTCTAGAAGAAATTTGGCATATATATTAATAGAATAAGCTCCTTCAATCAATTTCTAAAGAGGTCAACAAAGTATAAAGGAATTTAGAATAACACATGAAAAATCCCTATAGAATACAAACACATTCCCATACTCAGTATTTGATAGACCACACTGTCAATAGGATTTACTATACTCCCTCACCTACAATACCTAAGTATAATTCCAGGAATAATTTATACTATTGATGCCCTAAGAAACAATTTTGAAATATTTCACATACATATAATACCAAATACAGATTACACTTTACATGATTCTAACAAAAAAACAATACCAAAAAGAAAGAATAGATCCATATATAACACAATGCCTAACACAATTCTTTTAAAAACTTGCTTAAAAGCCTAAATTTAGACGCTTCTGCAAACAAAAAGAACGCATACTAAATTATGCAATTATTAAATTAATGAAGTTTTACTATTACGAAAATAATATTAAGCATTAAATGATAAATAAACACAATACAGATATTACAAAAATGAGCACTCCCAAATTTAGAATAAACTTAATTTAGAGAATTCTCCCGAAAACCAATATCTATATTACTTCTATCAGAAAATCTTTTCGACAATAATTTTCGCCTCACAACTTCATAATCATGATTTTTCCTTTCAAAATCTTGTTTGATTTCAATAAATCTTTCTTTGTGATCCGTTTTAAAAGAAGAATGCTCCATTCTTTTTAACTTTGATTTCTTATTCACATCTTCTTGGCATTTAGCCCCCCAATTTACTCTATTATTTTCCTTCATCCTAGAGTTAAATTTACTGGCCACAGTCATAGGTGAACTCAATTTCTTACTAATTCTATTTCTAACATGTATGAATCCCATACTACCAACAAAATACCTGGGTGTATTTACATCATGCTCAGAATTCTTTTCATGAAATTGACCTCTCTTACATGACCTTTTAACCATATCCATTTGAGACGCATCATCTTTTGTATCGATCAATTTAGACCCCTTTTCCCAATTCCTATCAGTCACGTCTCCCGATGAATTTATCTCTATCTCATTAACAGACTTATTATCCCTTTCACAGATTTCATTCACAACCGTTTTTCTAACAACCCTTTGCTCATGATCGCTAGATAATCTGAGGGTTCCCTGCCCATTTAATTCTCTTTGATTCCCCACTTGTTTATACACCGAATTTTGCTTTTCCATATTTCCTAACTTTAATAAGTCATAAACAGCTGGTGTTATAAGGGGCGGAGAATTTAGTTTTCTCACAACTGCAACCACCACATTTTTTTCAACACACTCTTTTTCACCTTCCATCAAAGCAACCGGCACTGACACCAAATCCGCTTTTTGTCTATTTCCGAGGGCCGGTATAAGAAAAACATTTCCCACTTTCTTAGCACTCCACGGAATGTCATTAGCATCAAAAACCGCAATTTGCGCACCTGTGTCCTTAATCGCTTTTACTTTCTTACCATTCACGCATAAATCAACCATAGGTAATTCGGTTTCCACACCTTCCTTATTATTTAGACTTTTCCCATCACTAGTAACAATCCAAGCTATGCTTTTATCCTCATAATTAGATTTACTTTTTAACAATTCAGGACAATTTGGTCTGATGTGGCCCACGGCCAAACAATTATAACATTGGACTTGTCTTTGCTTTTCGAAAGCATTGTCCTTCTTAAATTGATCAAATTTCCCACACTCTTTCGTATTCTCAAATTCCGATTTTGGTTTAATTTCCTTTCTACTTTTAGAATTAAAGCTGTCTTTTTGCTTATCCTGAAAAGATTTATTTTCCCACGGTTTTCTATCCGACCTGTTAAATTCTCTTCTTATACTCTCAAATTTATCCGATTTTTCCGCAAGTTTAGAAGCAATCTTTATTTCCTCCCACTCATCCATAAATTTTTCTTTTATCTCAAAAGGGACACGTTTTTTTAATTGTTCCGTGAGCATTAGTTCTTTTAGCGAATCAAAATCCCTCACTTCTAACGACTCTAACCAATTATCTAGATAACCCCTTAACTCATAAATCAGATCCACCCATAATTCACCAGATTTTCTTTGATGAGTTTCAAATTTTTGTTTTAAGGCGCCTGTACTTAGCCTAAACCTATCTAACAAAACTTTCTTTACATGTTGAAAATCATCACATTTATCTGCTGGTTGTTTTACAATAATTTCGGCAATATCAGAAGGTAACAAAGGAATTAATTGACTGACCAAATCTTCCTGAGAAATTTTAGCTTTCTCGGCTTGCCTTTCAAAAATCATAAAGAAAAGAGTTATATCAATTAATTTAGAATCAAAGCGCGGAACTAAATCCTTTAAATTTACCTTAGGAGTTCTATGAAAATCTACATTTGATTCATTAGATGAAACACTAACAATATCCGCAGAATTTTGAATACGCAATTTTTCTAATTCAAATTGCTGTTCTTTTTCAAGCTTTTGTAATTCAAGTTGTTGCTGTTTTTCGAGTTTATCTGCCTCAAGTTGTTTTTCAAGTTTATCTAACTCAAATTTCCTAAGTTTATCTTTTTCCTCTTGCTCAATCCTATCTAATTCAATTTGCCTCTCTCTTTCTTTACGATCTTTTTCGATTTGTTTTTCCTGCTCTTTCCGCTCCGCCTCCTGTTCAAGAAAATATTGCAATCGAATTTTAGCGAAACTTTCATCATAATCCTCTGCATCTACGATAGCCTGAATTATAGCTTTATTTCTACACGTTTTTGACACACTGGTCTCAAATTCCTCTGCTAATAACAGCAAGACACTTTTATTATATTTTCCTAAATATTCTGCCATATTTTCCCCCAAAATATAATAAATTTCAAAATATCAGATATATTCAATTTACAATAATACAATAAACACAGAAATAGAATTTTCTTCACTATACGTATAATAATGTATTCAAAAACGACACAATTTTAATATATCAAATTCTCATGCAACAGTGACGTCTTTCAAACTGAGTATATCCCCCAAAATAAATTTTATACCCAACAGTACAGTATAACATCAATTTATTTTGTAACATTAATCATAATCATCCACAGTATACCCATAAAATTAAGCTATAACTTTGTTACTGTAATAACTAAAATGTTTATAAACAAAACTCTTAATTCCAAAAGTTTTATACAAAATTATGATTAAAATATCCTGATTAATAATCTCAATTAATCAATAACAATTTACTATACCCCAAGTAAATTTTAACATATACATAAGTATATAATTTTCTTAACCCAATATTATACCAAACAGATACCAGAAAATCAACAAACATAAAAATTCTAACTAAAATTTAAATACCAAATTAATAGCTTCCCTAGAATTCTTAAATTTCACATAGAGTTTTGTTCCCCAAAATTAAAATTTATACACAAAATTCAATTTAAAACAGACCTCTATAGAAGATTTCATAAAAGAGCTTACCTCCAGATGCAGATATTTCCTCCACACTGATACCAGGCTTCCAAGCACTTTTAAAGATGACACACACAGATGTTTGAAGATTTGAAGATATTAATTTCACTGATGAGGCACTAATTTCAACTTAGATCCATATGTAGGAAACTCAGATGGTACACCGCCTATCTTCATTCCACTGATATATTTTGAAGCACACACAAATAGCACCAAGTCTCTAGTTGACTGTCCATACACTACACAGCTTTTGTCGATAAAGTTCTTTTACCAGTTCTCTGCTTGCTAGAACTCCGAGAAAAAAACCACGACTCCAATTAGACTTCACGAATCCACAACTCTGCTTGTCAGTTTTCCACTGGCTCATCATCTGTTTAATCAGGTTAACATAGATCCGTAATCTAATTTATTCTAGATTACATATCCCATTTGCTGCCACCAATTATTTATATATACTATTGCTGTGGTAGCGTGAGACGTTGTATATATAAATAATAAATTCCATTTATCGTTTGAAACGAAAAAACTTTATTTTAAATTAACACATTAAAAAAAGAAAACAAAAGTAAAAATGAAAAATTATGATAAGCATCCATGCCACAATTTACATGGTCAGCCAAATTCCGATTCTGACGTCCGCTCAAAGTGGAACCTCACTCTCGAGTATTCCAAATCCAACTGATTCAACATTCAACTCCTTCCACCATCAACTGCCGTCTGCAATTTCACTTCCCAGAGGCTTTCCTTGCATTCTAGGAATTTCCCAGAAAACATTGCATGTCGTAGGGGCCCAGTTCTTTGTATCCACAAGAACAATACTTTACAATTCTTATCTACTCATTCAGATAACATACCATTCAATACAAAGCATGTATTGCAGCTTGGCTTATCTCAAAATGAAAATGAAATTCACACTATTGATAGAATTTTTGTCAATAGAGATCAATCTGTCATATTATTTTCATTCCAGAGAGATTATCCTTTTTCCACAAATAAGGGAGGAGTTGAAACATGTCAACTCATCACAATATATTACTAAGGTGCATTACAAGAGGCTTACTACAGAATAGTGTGTGTATAGCAGTCATCGTTCATTTACAGGGACACACAAAAGAATATTCTACTGTCTGTTAACAATAATTCCTGGAAGTGCGTTTTAAGTTACTGAACGCGATTTTAATCTTAACTAGCTTTTTGTCTATTACGTGGTGTGTATAAATTCTGTAGATCCTATACAGAGCAGCACAAAAGTTCGCGAACAAATTTCCGTTTATTGACAGAAACTCCAGAAGGAGAATTTAAACTGTGCTACGCGTTTCCTAACTAAACTAAAATTTAGCATCCTATGTATATATACAAATCTATAGATCCTATACAGGGCTACATAAAAGTATTCGGATATTTTTCCGAATATTGTATATATTGAAAATTCCTGAAATTACGTTTTTAAATATGTTATGCGTTTTCCAAATTGTTTACTTAGATGTCATCTTTCAGCTTATTAAACAGTAATGATCTGTAAAATAATTTTAGAAGCGTTGGAAAGTGCTACATAATCTATGCTTGACGCATGATTTTTCGTTCTTGTTTTTTTGTTTCCAGCGCTATCGCTTCGGGAAATTCGGTTCTAAATGTCCACTTTGACATCATTTTCTGAAATATATTCTGTTTTTATCAAAAAATCGAGACAATACGGACATTATAAAGTTTCTGAATAAGAGAACCTGCCAATTGTATGCATTTTAGAACAAAAATGAATTTACAAATGTGTCTCAAAATAAGCAGTTTGGATTTGAATACACCCTTAAGAAGAAAGTCTAATGCTGACGATTTCAATTCTTATCCAAAATTTCAGTGTTAAACACTGAACTCGTCTATCCTAAGCTAAGTGACGGTATACCACTGTTTTTATGTTAGAAATTGAAATTACTTGTTTTAATTAAATTAAAAATTAAGATTACACAATCAATAAAATATTTACCTTAATGGAAAGTAAAATGATATCCCATTCAGTTGTTTCAGATTTCTGAGTTGATCATGTGACCGGTGTTGAACAGCAGGACTATGCCTACACCTAATATCTCATTTTTTCGATTACGGGTGTTAAAAGTGTGTTATTTTAAACAGTAATATAATGTTTGGCCAAACATTTAGTGTGTGGTGTGAGTAATATAAAATAATACACAGAGTTGCACAAAATTAAATCGATACATTGCCTTGTATAAATGGTAATTGCCAAAAAAGTCTTTAGTTGTTTTATGCGTTAACAGCTGAATTAAATTTACTTTTACTATGTGATATAAATAAAAGTCTACAGATACTTAGGGTCTTACAATTTTGAAGACAATTTCCTAATCTGTGGTGTGATACATAATTTTTATTTTTTTTTTCTACTTCACATGCTAAAATTCCCGAATCGGTAAAACAATAATCTGGAAACCCTGGCTAAACTGTAGTCCTGTAAAGCAAGTGCCGCTTATTCGAATAAATAGTCGAATAAATATTTGATATCTTTGTAATAGCTTAAAACGCAGCGAAGATTTTAAGGAAGCCTTAGTACTCCATGGGGTTTTTACCATTATGCGTTAAAACGGCAGAAATCAGATTTTACTAATTCAGGTGGTTTCTTTAAATTCTTCACTACGTTTTAAGCTATTACAAAGAGATTAAATATTTTAGTCTCATCAAAATCAAACAAATCTCCCAATTTTGTTTAGAAAAACCTTTAATTGAGTTAGAAGAAAGTTTTGGAATCAAAGTTAGCACGGAGAATGTAAGATTTGCCATTTAAGCATACATACCATCTAGTGCTATAAGGGAGGAAGGGTGTTAACGTCAACATTATAATTCATTTAGTCCTAGTAAATTGTTTTCTTAACTCTTTAATAATAATTTTCTTTTAACGTAACTCATCCTTAGCGAGTTTCTGTGTAACGAGAATTCGATTACTTTAACGAGTAGAAAGGGAGAATTTTTTTTAATGTAATATAAAATTCGTTGATAAAACTCTTGTTGCAAGGAAAACTCGGGTTTAACGAGAAAAAAAAAATTGCTGTAACTGGAGAATTTTCCCAATTTTTCTTTTCCTTTTCTAATAATGTGCGTTACTGCATGTGTGTTCACCACTTTTGTCACTTTGAATAAGGGGCACTTGCTGCAAGAGTACGGCTTAGCTTAGGGTTTTCAGATTATTGTTTTACCGAATCCGGAATTTTAGCATGTGAAATAGAAAACAAAAGCAAAGAATTATGTATCAAGCCACAGATTAGGAAACTGTCTTGAAAATGGAAAAAGACTTTAGGCTCCTTAGATTTTTATCTATGCCACATGATAAAATAAAAATTTAATTCAGCTGTTAAAGCACACTAAACAAAGTCGAAAGTTATACGAAAACATTTTTTGCAAAGCTCTTAATGCTTTTATACATGTATTATAATGCTTTATTATCTGATTTCTAGTGGAATTCGTAGCCATTTTGAAAGAACTTGCCGTATTTATCTCGAACTGGAAAATAAAAATACAGGGTGCACCAGAAAAATGTATGCACACTTTGAATGATTATGACTCCAGTTTTATTCACATATAATTAATATTTAAATTGAAAAAGAATCTACATAAAATGTATAACTTTTTCTCCTACCGCAGATGTTCAAAATTATTACCGTTCTGGCCAATATACACTGCTTATAACGACTGACTATTGATTCACAAACTTCAACAAACATTTCATTTGGAGTTGCGGCGCATTCTTGCTTAATTGCGGTTCTGGAACGTGTTTAAGAACATCCATTCGTTTCAAACTTATCTTTTATCCAATGAATTGTAAGTCGCGTTGGTGGATCTGTCTGAAATTCCCTGCGATATTGTTTTTGTATTTCTGCTACATTTTCATACTTACAACACTCAGAAAAAGAAACTGATTAAAACTACAAAACATATTTTTTGAGTACATTTTGTTGTTTTAGCAAAATTGGAGTAAAATTGAACCATTTTACTTCAATTAACAAAACATTTTTGCTGACGATACAAATTTTTTTTTTGGAATTGCAAAAAAAAAAAAAAAAAAAAAAAAAATATTTTTGTTGATTCAAACAAAATTTTTATTGACCCATATTTAAACAAAAATTTTGTTTAAATATAGGTCAATGGAAATTTTGTTTGAATCAACAAAAAAATTTTTTTTGTTGAAAACCCCTTTTTTTGCATTTCCAAAAAAAAAAAAAAAAATTGTATCGTCAGCAAAAATGTTTTGTTAATTGAAGTAAAATGGTTTAATTTTACTTCAATTTTGCTAAAACAACCAAAATGTACTCAACAAAAATGTTTTGTAATTTTAATCAATTCCTTTTTCTGAGTGAATAGTATTTTAAAATACATGTTCTTTTTTCAAAAGTTAATCTTGGTTCACTCGTTATTTCCAATTAATTACACTTTGAAAAGAAAGAACAATTAGAAAGTTATGACCCGTTAAACAGTGTATGTATACATTTTTTTGACGTACCCTGTATATTTCGCCAAATAACAGTTGATTACAGTCAGAAAAAGGAATTGATTAAAACTACAAAACATTTTTGTTGAGTACATTTTGGTTGTTTTAGCAAAATTGGAGTAAAATTGAACCATTTTACTTCAATTAACAAAACATTTTTTCTGACGATACAAAATTTTTTTTTGGAATTGCAAAAAAAAAAATGGTTTTCAACAAATTTTTTTTTTTTTTGTTGATTCAAACAAAATTTCCATTGACCTATATTTAAACAAAATTTTTGTTTAAATATGGGTTAATAAAAATTTTGTTTGAATCAACAAAAAAAATTTTTTTTTGCAATTCCAAAAAAAATTTTTGTATCGTCAGCAAAAATGTTTTGTTAATTGAAGTAAAATGGTTCAATTTTACTCCAATTTTGCTAAAACAACAAAATGTACTCAAAAAATATGTTTTGTAGTTTTAATCAGTTTCTTTTTCTGAGTGTACAAGCTTTAAATGATATTTCTATGCCATATTTTTACATAAAATTGAAAATTATATCGAGATAATATCGATTGCTAAAGGAAATTTCACAAATTTATAATATTCTCTACTCTTTATGTGACTTCATTTTCAGGACTTTTCGAATAAACGATTTTTTTTTTGAAAAATTAATTCTAGCAAAGTTAAAAATGAATCCATTACACCTTTCATATGGGTTTTTTACATGGGTATGCGACATTATATAAAGAACGCGAATTTTCATGTACAGAGCACGAATTTTAAATTCGGCATATTTCTACTTTTAAGTACACTAATAAAAGTGTGTGTGTGTTTTTTTTAAAACTATTTTTACTTTTTTCCCCCTCAATATTTTTGTTATAATTTGACACATCTGATGTATTTTTTCAGTAAATATAATAAAAAATAATTCTAATTTAGCTTAATTTTAAACATTTTTATTTTCCGGACACATACTGTGTAAGAAAAGTGTTGTAACAATGATGAAAACCCAAATACAAGCTAATTTTCAAATGTGTAATTGATGTTTCTTAATCGATCACGAAAATACACGTCATCTGTCTCGACAACGGTGGATGCTATCTTGGGCACCAAAAAATCCCGCATTCAAAGGAAAATGAATAGATCGCCACTGGTCAAGATAGCCTATTCCATTAATTTTCATACTAGTGTCCCATCCTAGGACAGTGTGAAAAAATCATGGTTTTCAATTAAAATTTGAAATAATTGATAAAAATATTTATATACTATTCATCGATAATAAGGTTTCATGTCAGTTTTCCGTAAGTTCAGGGCATGATTAATGGATGCGCCTCTGGGGTTTAGACAACAAATTTGCTATCTCATGTAAATAAAATAAGATGACAAAACACAAATCTTTCTTAATTAATAAAGGAAAATAGATATAGATTAAATGCAATATCAATACAAATACCTTTTACTGACTTGTATAGCAAGAAATATAAGCATGTAAATTTTATTTTTATTTTGTAAAATCTGAAATCTTTATTTCAGTTCTTCACTAAGAATGAGCTCTGGGGACCTGAACATTTGTGGAAATTCTAATATACATGCATACACACACGTATATACGTATGTGGAATATATTTAAAAATAGCGAAAACGAATTCAGAGAACCTCAAAATGTTAAAATATGCCAATATTTCAATAATCGGGCTTTTATCACGATTTAATACGTTCCTCAAACGCATATGACGTTATATATTCACTTAGTGACGTCATATTCACCTGATTTCTGTACTTACTCATATTTATGCTCTTTGTATGATTGTGAACTCTTTGAAAATCTGTTACACTTCATAACGTCATGACGTCATATTCATCTTCTTTTTCATTCCTGAAACTTTTTTTTATTTCATTTTAATTTTTCACGTGGAAATCTTCTAATAGAAAATTAATTGTTGTTGAAAGAATTTTACTGTGGATTTTTAATTGTTGGCAGCTGCTTTTACGAAAAATGTTTAAATTTGATGGGAAATTGCTGTTAGATGGATGTGTTCTGCCCGGATCGTCACTTCACTTGCGCATTATATAAATAGATATATTATTTCTGTTGCCAACATCCCTTTTTCCATGCATTTGCAAAACGCACAACAATGAATGATGTATCATTCGCAAGGATTTTGGACCGGCATCTGACATAGTATAATCACATTTCGCTAAAACTTGTGTTTTGATTTAAAATTGCTATTAATTAAAAAGTAAATCAACATTATTTTCATAAATGAAATGAAAGGTTTTTCTCAAATCAAGGTTGCCACAAAAATAAAATACCGGATTATGTCTTGCTCAACAATGATTATAATAATAAAAAATAAATAGTACAAAAAAGATAATGTGGAACGTCTCTGCACACGTTTGTTTTATATTTATGATTAAAAAGCAAAATTCAAATTCAAATAATTAGAATGGTAAAAGACACCATCGATCGGTCGACGCAGTGGTATTTCACGTGTAGCCCAAAATGTATGCTTTGTTATATTGAATTAAATTATATTTTACATGTATTCATTTTTCCTTTTTTTGGCCTCGTGTTTTTTTCCGAAGCGGATGACGTCATCCTCTAATTCAGTTAAAATCCGATTGTTAATTTTATTTCTTGCGCGCGTGTCTTTTCGTATCTTCGAGCATTTTTTACTGCAACATGGATGGAATAAATAGGATGAGATATTCTGACTTAACTAATGTTGTTTGGAGATATTTTTGTCCTTAATTTTTCTTTAGAAGTTTAACACTAGAACTACCGGAAATTTTACTCAAGTTTTATAAAACTATTTCACACCAGAATTTTTATTTAAAACTATGTAACTTATTCATTTAGTATATTTCTCCGCGTTTTCTATTTCATTTATTTTGAAAAGAAATTTCTGGTTCGAATCGGAATATATTCATTTGATAGCCATCAAAATGACGGCTCATGGTAGTTCTAGTGTTAAACCTGAATTTAAAAATTATTAGATTGCAGTGCGAAATCCTCGCACGGATACACTATGGCAGTGATCACCAATTATTTTTCTGGTGGGTCCGTTTCAAAACATAGTCAAACTTTCGCGGTCCGGATGACTTAACTCTTCCCTCCACCCTCTTACTAATCTACGCCACCTACTTTGATTAGCAAAACTTTTCTTTTAAATTATTTGTTACCTTAGGTGCTTACCATAATACATACCAGTGAAATGAAGAGCATTAATACCAAATCAATAATTTTGTATTGTGATTTTCAGAATTCAAGACGATAAATACAAAGTACAAAGTACATATAAATTCAGAAAGATTGCTCACTAAAGTTCATTGTGATTTATGTTCAATGGGAAAAATGGCACGTTTTATTTTGCCAGAAATTTGGGTTCAAGTTGATGCAACTGATTCTTATCAAACTCTTAAGGTGGTTATCTGTGAGTCGAGATCTGTACCGATTCTTAATGAAGTTTATTTTTGAGAATGCTGCTTCACACACGTGCCATACTTCTGGACGCTTTTTTACACACATTTTTAATTAAAAAATCGTCACTCCCAAGAGTTTTTCGATCTTCATCAAAACTGTTCTTTAAAAAATCTTCTTAGAACTCAATTATTTCCAACTGTGGGGCAACGTTTTTGCTATTGAAAACATCCGCCGTTTCACTCGTTCATACGCCATTGTGCATAAGTGAAAACCAGCTGCACAACGTTGACAATTTTCTCAAAGTCAGAAAATCTTAGATTAAGATTAAATTAAGATTTAATTTTTTTCAAAAAATCTTCGAATTGGTTGATGTCAGTACCCTTATTACTGTCTCAAACTAACTTAAGGTGGGGAAAGTGCAAACGTTCTCCTCTAATATCATCGGAGAAGACGTCAATCATTTTTGAAAAACTTTTATTTCTGAAAGAAGTTGACACGCAACTTTACATTTGCCTCGTTGTTTGAGGTTTAAGAGTTTCAGGTGCAGAAATAGATCAGTCAAAAAATGTGATGATTGCCACATTTTCATCAAAGTCATTGAAGAAACCTAAATGTTCATTTGCTACTTTTTGATCATTAGTTGAAAGAAACTCTTTGATGTCCTCCAGTACGGCCAAGAATCTTTCAAACACCAAGCCTTAACTTAGCCATCTCACACTGTTGTAAAGAAACAAGTCGTCAAACTGAGCCTCAGTCTCTTCAAGAAATGTTTTAAATTGACGGTGCTTAAGAGATGATTTTGATCGTATCAAGTTTATTATTTGAGAGGATTAAAATGACAGTGGAGTAAGTCACAAGTTTGAAAAATCTAGATAAACATACTTTCACTGAACGTATATTAATTTCTGTTCAGTGTGACATTCAAATAAGTCATAGTTCACTTAGGGAGTCGTTAGAGGGCAAAACAATTTGGACCACTTAATGCAATGGCAATACGACGAGTTTCACAAAACCCTCCATTTCTCAAATTACTAAATATTGACTTACTCCACTCTCATTCTAACCCCCATCATTTGTATCACCATATTTTATTCTGGAGACTTAGATTCAGACTTCAACACAACACAATTTTATGCAGTATGGTAGCATATGAAATTTTCTTGAAAATTAATAATAGCATATGAAATTTTTAAAATTTTCATTGCATTTTTTATTATTCTTGAATCGCTGAACCAAGCCTTTCCTACACACAAGCATTGGCGGAGTCCCGTATGTTGTTACCGACATAACGTTTTTCATGTCTAATCCAGCTTGGTTGTAATTCTCTGTAACAGCCTTGTACAATCCTCTCCTGTAGTAGTTAACGGCATAGGCAAAATAGTCAGTAGTTCTTCAAAAAATTGCTCACGGGTTCTGTCCAGATAGCGCACAAAAATGATTAGCTGTGCTGTATCTGTAATATCCAAAGACAATGCATAGCAATCTGTGGTAGCTAAAGTTGGTTTCAAAGTTGTACAGTTTTCCTCTGACAAAACTTGTGTATTCCTTGTGCTTGAAGAAGAAGATAACGGAATATGTCGAATAGTGTCAACAATATCCTCTCTAACCTCAAATAACGCATTTCCGGCATCCAGCATGCACTCTTTTTCAATATCTACATCATTATATGGCTTCATATGTTTCCCGTGTTGGGCTGAGCTCGCCTCATCGTTAGAATTTATACGTTTCTGGCTGCGTCCATGTTTACCGCTTGTATATTACGCGTTGTACGCAGAGACATTATTATTTTCTGTTATTCACAATTTCGCCGCGGTCCGTACAAAACTTGCCGGCGGTCCGGATCCGGACCGCGGTCCGCCATTTGGTGACCACTGCACTATGGTATCATTTATTCTTCCGTAATCAGGTAATCTTTTAAAACATTAGAGTGTATTTAAACATTTGCGCAAATTAGCGTGTTTTTAGAGCCTACGGATTCTGTAGTTCGTACGGGGGCAGAGCCTCCTTTTTGTTGAGAATTACTTGTTGTTATTTATACGTATGTTACATTTTTAATGCAGGTTCAAACTGCGATGACGTATCTGGAGACTGGCAAAATGAACTTGATTCCCGGATGACACTGAATGTTGATCAGTCCAATAGAATATCAGGAGAATATTATACGGCAGTTGAAACACGCCCTGGAGCAGCAGCATATGTATCGAATGTAACAGGTACAAGTTTTATTTTTGAAAGTATAGTGTAATTTCCAGCGTGTAATCCGCGGAACAAATAAATATGTTTTGTACCAGACATTTTATTTAATTAAATGCTACTTTTTGTGGTACATATTTTACCTTTTTAGGGCTCAGTACTTAACCCATTAACTGCCAAAACTATATAGGCGGAGTCTTCAATATTTTTACTGAAATTCGTTTGCTAACAAAAAATTCTGAAAGATAATATTTGGTATTTTTAATAGCAAAGTTTTTGTCATTAAGTAAAGTATATTTTAACATCTTAAAATAGAGGTAGCTTAGCAGTTTTTTTTTTCATACACTTTTATTTTGAGAGTTTTATTATTAGAGAGACTTAAAAGAAAAAAGAAAAAAAAAAAACCGGAACCATTATAAGATCCCTCCTGTGTCTGTGTGTCCGTCTGTCAGAGCTCTTTTATTCGTAAACTATGGAACGTGGTAAGTTCAAACTTGCAAAAGTTATAAATCCTATTGATCCACATATTTTCAGATTATTAGTCATTCACAAATATGTTTAGAAAAAAATTAAGAGGCCAATTAAGTTACTTGAAAAATATAAATTTTCTTTCTGTATATCGTGTTTGGTATCATGACAGATCACGTGACAGATCTCGTAAAATCGAACTCAAAAATACATTAATTTTAATTTTAGGTATTATATTTTCAGAGATATCGTCGAAAATACACAGCAAAAATATGCTCCCCCACCCCCTCTATTTCCGAATCTACTGAAACTAAAATTATCAAAAAATTAGGGGTACTAGAAGTTTATTTAAACATTGCAGAAAAACTATAGCGATTTTCTTAGGTCACATAGTTTTTGAGAAAAACGCATTTTCCCGTTACATACAAACTTTACTTTACTGGCCGTCAACAGGGGAGCTGACGGGCACTCGAGATATCTATCGACGCAGAATCATTCAAGGATATAGTTGATAATGATTTTTAAAAAAAATGTCGGTAATTAGCCGAGATATTAATTAAGTTACTTGAAAAAAAATCTTTTTATCTATCGTGTATGGTATCGTTCAAAAGATCTCGTAACACCGAACTCAAAAATATATTCATTTTAATTTTGGTATTATATTTTCAGATATATCGTCGAAAGTGTACTGAAAAAATATGTCCCCCTTCCCCTCTCCTATTTCCAATTCTACTGAAACTAAAATTATAAAAAAAATTAAGGGTAGTAAGAGTTTGTTAATTAATAAATAGTAATTAACAAATTTAATGTACGGAACCCTTTGAGCGCGAATTATACTCGCACTTGATCGATTTATTTATATTAGATACAAGTTCTGGTGCAAAACGCATTTAATTGTCCCTAGGATTATACGCCGAAAATTACGCATTCAAAATTTTACTACAATTGGCTTGTCACGCGAAATCACTTTTCAACATGGGCTTGACACAACACTGGTGAAAGGTTGCCGACAGCTGACACATTTTATAGTAAACCTGCTGTATATATGCTGAAATGCATGTACAGGGTGATTATAATCAAAGTCCCACTTTCAAAATTCTGTAAAAAAGGAACCACTGGTCAGAATGACTTCAAATTTGAACTGAATATACTGGAAGAAGTGAGAAACGATATGGCATAAGAAAGAAAAAGTCCCAAAGTTTATCAATTGATGGCGCTGTAAGCGGCATAAGGAAAGGGGATTCGGCTACAAGTGACATTTTTAATTGAAATCCAACGTCTTTGGCATGAGTTGCACAGTAAACCAACGGTACTGTTCAATGCTCATGAGTGTTTCGGTTGTTTGACGGAAATAATGACTTCCAAATCAGTCAACAGTTGTGGTACTGTTATAGTGGAAAGCCCATCCACCACGGTAAGGTCGTACCACATTGGATGGGAAAAATCGGTTTTTAATTGTCCTTGGGCCAAAAACAGAATAAAAAGCACATAATGATTCGGTTTTTAATTGCGCATGAGTGTCTTTTGATTTGCTTAGTATGCAGCTTATAGCGCTATCTATGGATACACTTTGGAACTGTTTTTTCCTTATGCCATACGGTTCTGCGTCAATTCGTCGCGACGACAACTCATCGCAGCGTCAATTCGTCGCGGCAACAACTCATCGTAGCGTCAATTCGTCGCGGCAACAATTCATCGTAGCGTCAATTCGTCGCAGTGTCAATTCATCGTGGTGTCAATTCGCCGCAACGAAAATGTTTTTGAAGGCTATGATGATAAAATAAAGACAATTTAGTAAAAATGTTTAATGATAACAATTTACACGCGATTACATCTAAAAAACAAATTATCATTAAATAATTTTACTAAATTATCTTTATTTTATCAAAAACATTTTCGTTGCGACGAATTGACGCTGCGATGAGTTGTCGCCACGACGAATTGTCGCTGCGATGAATTGTGCGCGATGAATTTTCCCCCAATGAATTGTGCTCCACGAATTGACGCGACACCATGTCATACCGTTTCCCCCTTCTTCCAATCCAATATATTCAGTTCAAATATGAAGTCATTCTGACCAGTGTTTTTTTTTTATAGCATTTTGAATGTGGGACTTTAATTATAATCACCCTGTAGGTCAAAATCGTCATTTTCTCTCCATATATTGAGTAACGGATACACACAAAAAGAAGATCTTGTTCTATCTAATTTTCATCTTCAGTTAATAATATCATTTCTAATATTAAAGTGCGCTGATTAATTTGTATTTCTTTCAAACAGGTTATTTTTCGAAACAAAGTGATGGTGCTATTTTAGCTTTTTCTGTTCTGTTTAATCATGGATTCTCTTTGGCGACTTGGGTAGGTAAGTATGGAGATTACTTTGGTATCCTTCTTGTTTTTAGTGCTGCCAGATTGGGGAATTTTTTTTATTCAATATATCTACCAGAAATTTGCAATGCTGGTTCGCAATGCAAATTCGCTTTTTTTAATTACGGTATATCCATTATTTAATAAAGCTAATTTACTATAAGGAATTTTGTTGTAGAAATTTTTAATAAAATATTGGCTAAGAAGGTAGTTGTACGAAATAATACTACGTTAAGGTTTCATATCACAATAAATTGTGTTATATCAAAATTAACATTTTAAATGTTATTGGGTGGAATATTTATACATATTTTTACAATATTAAATCATACATACTACTGTCGATGTTTAATTATTGTCAGGGGAGTTTGAAACAAAAGACTCTTTAAAATGGCTTTATTAGGAGTATGTGTTTTAAATAAGGCCATATTTTTTCTAAATACATCATTTAACGTTAATTAACATATATTTTGCAGGTATTATACAAAAATGGAATAAAAACTAACTCCTTGTAATACGAGGGAAAGTCATTAAGTAAGTCACAAAAGATAATTAAATAATAACTTACAATGATATTCACTTCAAAACTATTTTTATTTCTCAACATATTCTCCACCAATATTTATGCACTTATATCACCGTTTTATCAGTGCCCCAACACCAGCTGCATAACATTCTTTGGGTTGCTGTCTCATCGACATTAGGACTTCAAGTTCAACACAGGAGGCAATTCAAAAGTTTGGTTGACAACTTCTTCAACATACACCATAGAGCATCGACTTAGCCCCGAGCAATTTTCACCTGTTTAGTCCACTAAAAAACCATCTTGGAAGCAAGATGGTGTTCACAGATGATGAAAAGGTTCAACTTGAAGTCCTAATGTGGCTTAGACAGCAACCTAAAGAATGTTATGCAGCTGGTGTTGGGGCACTGATAAAACGGTGATATAAGTGTATAAATATGCGTGGAGAATATGTTGAGAAATAAAAATAGTTTTGATGTAAATATCATTGTAAGTATCATTTTGTAAGTATCTTTTGTGACATACTTAATGACTTTCCCTCGTAGAATATTCTGTGACTGCTCTATTTACGGGCATGTCGTTACGAACAGCCAAATTTGACAATTCCATTTACCTTTCACTCTATTGAGCTCTCATTACCACTACTTTGATAGATTCCATAGTTTTCTGCTAATATTGACATAGAGAATATTTAATTAACTTTGGTAATGATAATGTACGTTGAAAATGAAGTGCCCTTTAGTAAGACCAGCGTATTTATACGACATGGCCATATTAGAAGATTTCTGTTTTTCACATATTTTACGTTAGAAACAAACATAATTAAAAATACAGAATATTTCCAATATGCATTCTAAAAGATCGTTTAATAAAGATTCTAAAAAAAGCCTTTTGTCTAAGATACATAATAGATACTAAGATACTAAGAGCCACAATAAGATTAACATTTATATCTTAAATTTTATTATCATCCCCACGTATAAGTAAAATTTTGTACTTGAAAGAAAAGAAATAATAAATATCATATAAAAGTATAAATAAAATTTGTGGATGTTTTTTCAACTATGAAATTTTTGCATGTTCCTGGATTGAATTCATTATTATTTTGAATATGAAAAATATGTACAGTCCGCCCAATATACAGCCCAATATACAATATATTGACATAGAGAATATTTAATTAACTTTGGTAATGATAATATACCTTGAAAATGAAGTGCCCTTTAGTAAGACCAGCCTATTTATACGGCATGGCCGTATTAGAAGATCCATACATGGGCAGTGATCTTGAAAGAGGTTGTAGTGTTTCAGGGGGGAAATGTTTAATAGACACAAAGGCAGGGCTACCATTAGCTACTGTTTTTCTATTTTATTTGCACCACTATTTTTAAAAAGTAAATTTTGTAGTATATTTCTCTCGCACATACTGTCAAAGTCAAAGTGTATGTGAAAGATGTTTGCTTTGAAAATGTGGCGCAAAAGAGAATTAAAAAATAGTCGCCAGTGGCAGCTGTGAAACG
This sequence comes from Maratus michaelseni, assembly GCA_963931845.1. Lineage (NCBI taxonomy): Eukaryota > Metazoa > Arthropoda > Arachnida > Araneae > Salticidae > Maratus > Maratus michaelseni. Next base: position 107,475,335 of record OZ007598.1, on the reverse strand, counting down.
GTGCTGGAAATACATTTGATCCGGCGATTTTCAGTGGACTGTATTATTACGTTGTGATTTTCGTTAATGAAACTTCATGTTAAAACACACAATTTATTTACAAAATAAAGATGAAATGACAGGCAGCGGTGGGTTCGCTGCGCTTACGTCCAAGGCTGATCACAGAACTGGCGGGATCTCTTCCCGCTCATCATTACAGTTTTCATGCGCTCTGTTGCGCCCTCTATTAAACTAATTTATAGACATGGAGGAAACATTCCCCCGGCGATTGAAATCAAACTTTCAATATAAAGTCAATATATAAATTTGCAAAAATTATCACACAAAGGAAAATTATAAAGTTACACACAAAATAAATACAACATTAAATGCACTATCACACTAGATTAAATACTGAATTATTGTACCGTACAGTTATACTTAAAGGAAGAAAGGAAATTTGTTACTCAACTGGTAAAATGCATACGTCTCTGACATTTCGCTTCAAAATTCGTCCGTCTGGCAGACGTAAATTTATAATTCTGATTATGTTATCTCTTCCTTTAAAAACCTCAATTATTCTACCAACCAACCATTTGGTAGAAGGTAAATTTTCCTGCTTCAACAGTACCAAAGTTCCTTTCTGTACATCATCTTTTTTGAATTTCCATTTATTCCTCTCTTGGAGATTATTCAAATAATCTCGTTTCCAGAGTTTCCAAATTCTCTGACTAAATTTTTGTATTTTCTGCCATTTACCTAGTCTGTTCTCATTGATATTATCTAATTGTGGTTCTGCGATCGAAGTGATAGCTCTTCCAATCAGAAAATGAGAAGGGGTTAAAGTCTCGAAATTTTCAAATTCTGAGGATAACGGGGTGAGTGGCCGCGAGTTTAAAACACCTTCAATTTCGGCTAGTATCGTCAAGAATTCCTCTAAAGTTAAATTTTGATTCCCTATTACCCGTTTCAAATGAAACTTGAAGGATTTTACACCCGCTTCCCATATTCCGCCAAAGTTTGGGGATTTGGGGGGAATAAACTCCCACTCGATTCCTTCATGGGTTAAAAAATTATACAATTCCTCATCTGGAGAGCTAATCAATTTTTGTAATTTTTTCAATTCAATGTCCGCTCCAATGAATGTTTTTGCATTGTCAGACATAATTTTCGAACATTTGCCTCTTCTGCCAAAGAAACGTTTTAAACTAGCTATAAAGGCCTGAGTTGTCAAATCTGATACAAAGTCCAGGTGTATTGCCTTCGTACATAAACATACATATACCACAACATATACCTTGTTTAATACACCCTTTCTTTGGTGTTTAAATTTTACAAAAAATGGGCCACAGTAATCTATGCCTGTTACGGCAAAGGCAAAATTTGGAGTTATACGTTCCCTTGGCAGGTCGGCCATTAATTGTGAATTAATTACAGGTTTGTTTTTGAAACAAGTGATACATTTATGAACAATTCTACGGCAGTTATTTCTGCCATTCAGTGGCCAGAATTTTTGCCTAACCTGGAAAAGCAAGGCTTGTGGGCCCAAGTGCAAATATTTTAAGTGAAAATATTTCAATACAATATCGGTTAATTTATGCCTTTCAGGCAAAATTATTGGAAATTTGGCGTTAAACGGTATATCTGCTTGGCATAAACGTCCACCTACTCTAATTAAACCATCATCATCCAAAGCGATGAAAGTCTGCTCTTACCTTTAATAGGCTTACCCTTTTCAAGACAAGCGATTTCTTCACCAAACTTACCCCTTTGCGCTGACCTTATTAGAAAGATTTTGGCTTCTTTTACCTCAGTCACACTTAATGGACCGCTTTTCTTTTCACGCGCGTGAGAGCAATTACATATGAACCTAAAAATAAAACTAATTATACGAATTAATTTAACAAGGTTATTAGATAAAGAAAAAATATGTTCCATCATAGGAACTTCAGGTGAGAGTGTCAACGTTGTAAAGTCTCTGTTTTCTAGGTTATCACAGTTTTTTTTTAGTTCGTTTATATATATGTCCTTGTTAGGAATCACTAAAGTCTTGTCGTTGTTACACAGATCTAAGTCTTTCAAAAACTCTGGTCCAGTCCACCATTTTGAATTCTGAACGAGAAGGTCACACTTAATACCTCTTGTTAGCAAATCTGCAGGATTCTCTGACCCTGCACAATGAAACCATCGTGATGGGTCGGTGAGTGTTTGTATTTCTCGTACTCTATTGGACACAAACGATTTCCACCTATTTGCGGAGCCTTTGATCCAGTACAAGACAATTTGCGAATCTGTCCACAAATACACAGAAGATGGTCCCTTGCGATCTAGTACCTTTTTCACTTCACAGGTTAAACGTGCAGCAACTAATGCTGCTAGAAGTTCAAGTCGCGGAAGTGACACTTTTTTCAATGGTGCCACTCTGGATTTAGATGTAATCAGATTTATAGACGATTCATTTAGTGAATTGATTTCTAAGTAAACGGAAGCACCGTATGCTTTTGGACTGGCATCGGCAAAGGTATGCAACGTTAGGGTATAATTGGAGTCATCGGGAAACTGAAAAATGTTCCTTTGAATTTTTAGATTTCTCAACTGGGGAAGTTCGGAACTCCACTGTTCCCACGTCTCTCTAATATCGGAAGGCAATTCTTCATCCCAAGACAACTTTCTACTCCATAGTTCTTGTAATAAACATTTTATTCTTATTATGTACGGAGAAATTAGACCCAGAGGGTCAAATATTCTACCTGCAACTTGTAATACAAAACGTTTTGTATTTTTTGAGTTACGCAAAAATTCGAGCAAATTATCAATATCTATCAAAAGTATATCTTGCTTGGGTTGCCACGATATTCCCAAAACTTTATGTATTGTAGTATCCTCAAAAGGTTGTGGCATAGTACTAAATCCACGATTACCCCATATTTCCATTAAGAGTTTGTTATTTGAAATCCACTTCCGTAAATTCATGCTAGCTTCCTTCATTATTTTATGAGATTGTTCCGAAATGTTCACCGCATCTTCGACTGTGTCTGTCCCGGTTATCAAATCATCCACATAAATACAATTGTGGAGTACTTCTGACGTTATCGGATATTCCGTTTCAAATTTGTTAAGATGATGCTTAATTGTAGCAGATAGCAAAAATGGGCTTGAGTTCAAGCCAAATGTTAGGCGTAAAAATCTGTAGACGATAACATTAAATGCGTCATTGTCGACAGGATTCTTATCTATAAACAAGAATCTCAGAACATCCCTGTCCTTGTCGTTTATGGCAATTTGTAGAAAAGCCTTTTCTATATCTGCTAGAAAGGCAATTTTGTTTAGTCTGAAAAAAATCAATAAGTGAAAAATATTAGGGTTTAAATTAGTTCCTGCGTCAAGGCAGTCGTTCAAAGACAATTGTCCTGTTTCATGGGAACTTGCGTCAAAAACTATTCGACATTTAGTATAAACACTATCTTCTCTAAATACTGTATGGTGCGGTAAGTAAAAAACTGGTTTATCTGAAGGGTTTTCTAAATTGGGTACACTTTCAATTATGTTCATCTCTAAATACTCATTCAAAATATTGCAATATTGTTCGTATAACTTTGTATCACGTTTCATTTTTTTTTATAAGACCTGTGAGTCGCACTTCGGCGGTTTTATAATTATTTTCTAAATGGTTCCAATCTCTTGTCCAAGGGAGACTGATTTCATATCTGTTATTTTCAAAACGCACAGTTTCATGAAATTGTTCTACAATTTTCTCGTTTTTAACACTGTTTGGGTCATCTTTTATGCCCATCTGCTCCAATTCCCAAAACGCCCTTAAATATGACGATTCCTCTTCATTTTGCAATAAATGGCACTGAAATTCTCTGTCATTTTTATCATGCAATGTCCCAGCTACAATCCATCCAAAACAAGAATTCTGTAAAATGACGGAACTATCCGGTAATTTTATCTGGCCGGACAATAGTAATTCATAAAATATATCTACTCCTAATAAGATGTCAACTCTATGAGGTTCAAAGAATTTCGGGTTCGCATATGCTATATTCTCAGGCAAATGGAGACTAGAAATTTCGATCGGACTTGAAGGGGTTAAATCAGTAATTTTGGGAACGACAAACATATTCACTGATTTCTGAAAATCTTTGTTTTTATTAGATATTTCCGTTTTTATTCCATTTTTAATTTTACAGATTGATCCATTTAAGCCGCTAATTAAAGAGTTTAGATTATATTTTTTCAATCCCAAAATATCTAAAGCTGAATAAGTAACTAAAGAAATTGTGCTTGCTGAATCTAAAATAGCTAGGAACGGAAAAAAATAATCATTATTTCCCTTAATATAAACTATCGCAGTCGATAATAACCCATTATAAAAAACACCAGATGGAAAATACGCTTCGCCTTTTTTCTGACAGCTCAACGTTAAAGAAGTTGACCTAGTTTCTCCACAAGTTGAAAGTTCCGAATTTACGCGTCTTTCGTTTTTTTCTGATTGAGTTTGGCTTTTATTCGACTGATTAATTTGATTACTGTCATTTTGTTTATATTTCGAAAAATTAGCTCCACATAATGTAGTATGATGATTCAAAAAACATGACTTGCATTTATTATTTAATTTCGGGCAACGAGAAACTACATGTTTATTTAAACAATTAAAACAAAGCATTAATTTCCGCACAAAATTTAATCTATCCTGAACCGATAAATCTTGGTAATCTTTACATTTGAAAATTAAATGAGATTGATTACACATGGGACATACAATTCGATCATTTTGCAAAACGAAACTTTTTTGTTTATGAACGAATTCCGTTTTGGGCCTTGAAGCTGAGACATTTCTCTGTATATTTTCTAACGCTTGAATTCTTTTTAGTAGAAAATCAATGAAAACATCCCATTGTGGCAATTCGTTACAGTTTAAAGTCATTTCAAAAGCCTTTCTCGACTCGTCATCAATGCGTTGTAACACAAAATGCATTAAAATTGCTTCAGACAAATTATTTTTTTCTAATCCTAATTGCTTAAGTGCTCTTAAATGACTAAGTAAATTGTCTACCAAATTACGGATTTCTTTAGAGTTTTCAATTTTTATTTTGTTCATATTTAGCAGTTCTGCTACATGTCCGTTAACAATCAATCTTTTGTTTTCAAACCTTTTCTTTAAGGCTTCGAATAAGGACTCATAAGAATCATCGATATTCTGAAGAAGTTTCACTGGGCCTGTCAAGGCTGACTGCAGGTAATACAATTTTTGTGAATCATTTAACTGGTCGTTATTGTCAATTAGAGTGGTGAACTGTGACTTAAAATTCATCCACTCTGTATAACGACCTGAAAATTGTGGTAGAGTTATTTGTGGCAATTTTATATTTGAATCACTAGATATTATTCTATCGTGAGTAACATTTTGAACAATATTAGAACTACAGGGTTTTATTAGATCGAGAAGACTCACCTCTATAGATTCCAGTTGCCCATCAATATCCGTTAAAGAATTTTCGAATTCTTCCAACTGATCTTCAGGTATTATGGCGTACACTTCGTTTCTCAGCTCATCGTTTTTTTTCTTTAAATTCTGTATTGAATTCATCTTGATTTCCAGTTCTTTTTCGCTCATTTTTGATTTCAACGCATTAGCGATTCTTGTTATTTGTCCTCGAATGTTTCCTCGTTTTCTGTTTAGCACCACAGCTCCAGAAATTGTAGTTGCCATTTTTAGCTACGTGAGTAGGTATCACGCTTCTTTTTTGTATCCAAAAGTCCTGATTCGAACAATGTTCAATTAAATATGAGCACTGCGGCTCCTCGGACCATAAATGATCCGGCGATTTTCAGTGGACTGTATTATTACGTTGTGATTTTCGTTAATGAAACTTCATGTTAAAACACACAATTTATTTACAAAATAAAGATGAAATGACAGGCAGCGGTGGGTTTGCTGCGCTTACGTCCAAGGCTGATCACAGAACTGGCGGGATCTCTTCCCGCTCATCATTACAGTTTTCATGCGCTCTGTTGCGCCCTCTATTAAACTAATTTATAGACATGGAGGAAACAACATTGTTTAATAAAGATTCTAAAAAAAGTTTTTTGCCTAAGATACATAATAGATACTAAGACACTAAAAGCCACAATAAGATTAACATTTATATCTTAAATTTTATTATTATCCCCACGTATAAGTAGAATTTTGTACTTGAAGGGAAAGAAAATGCCAGTAACTGTATAATAAATATAAAAATATGAAATAAAATTTGTGGAAGTTTTCATACACATTCACGATAACATGGGCAGTGACCTAGAAAGAGGGTGCGGTGAATCAGGAGAGAAAAATGCTGTTAATAGACACAAATGCAGAGCTACCATTATCAACTATTCTTATATTCTATTCGCACCACTATTTTTAGAAAGTAATTTTTGTAGTATATTTCTCTTGCACTTGTCTAAGTCAAAGTGTATGAAAAAAATACAGTAGAACTCCAATTATCCGAATCAATTGGGACCGGACCCCATTTGGATAATTAAAAATTCGGATAATTGGATTTTTTCCGAAAGAAGGGTTTATTTTAATTAATTACTGTATGTATGTTGAAAATGGGAGAAAAAAAAAACTATTAAAAAAAGAGCTTTTATTTAATTAAATGAAAAGGCAATACTTTTACATGTTAAACTTACTTACAAGTGCTGTATATTAGTACATTATGTACGTACCGTACTGTAAATGAAAGTCATTGCTTGCTGAATATCTCGGTTATAGTAAGCTGTTTGACAGTCTTCATCCGTTTTCGGGCACACAAGTCGCGCATCTGCTTGACAGTGAGAAGTTGCATGTGGTCACACTCGGGCTGACGCTCCATCCACTTCAACGCAGTTTCAAGGCCGGCAAATGCCCATGTCTGTTTCAACTTCGACATTATAGTCGTCTTATTCCTTGACACTTTTTTCTCTCACACTTTCAATAAGTTCATCATCATTTAGAATTTGGAACCCAGGATCTGACGAATCACACACCATCCACTCTCCTATATCTTCAACACTAACTTCTGAACATCCAGGTTTCTGAATTCCTCAAGTAGCACGTCATCCTCATCTTCTCCTGTCTCTTCCTCGGAGGGAAGGGTAATAGCGTGCGAAGACAGAATCCTTATTTTGCGAATTGCAGTACATTTCCGTCTTAATTTTTTTTCTGAAATTGATTCGGATAATCAGCGATTCGGATAGTCGGAGTTCGGATAATTGGGGTTCTACTGTATTTGCTTTGAAAACGTGGTGCAAAATAGAATTAAAAAATAGTCGCTATGGCAGCGCTGAAATGGTGCTGGAAATACATTGTTTAATTTAAAAAAAATGATTCTGCTATGTTCTAGTAGTGATTGATATTTTAATTAACGAATAAATTCATGTAAATTTGTCAACTTATAGTGGGTCGACTATATCTCTAAATAAAGAATATTTTTTCAGGCCAGTGTATGGTATGCGATGGTAAGGAAGTTCTTCATACGACCTACACTCTTCGAATGTATGCGGCAGATCATCGTGAAAGATGGGCAACGATCGTAACGAATCAAAATACGTTCTGGAGAATTGAGGATGAAAGTGAAAATGCAATTGAAAGTCTGACAACTGTAAGAATAATAATTTTCTAAAATGCTAATGTATCTCTTTATTAAAAAAAAAAAAAAAAAAAAAAAAAGAGTAACTAACACTGCTGTCACGTAATTGAATTTATTGTGACCGGGTTTTTTTTTCTCAGCTGATATTAAAAAAACTATTGCATACACTGCAAAAAATAACTGTTGATGTTACAGTATAATACTGGCACTGGTATACCAGTATTATACTGTAAAATCAACAATTATTTTTTGCAGTGTATAAAAATATGAAAACTGATAGTTATATAGAGAAATGTATGATAAACACACGTAATTAGACAGTTTTTAAATAGAAGAATTATTTTAAGTGCTATTTAATGTTCGGTCAAGATAGTTCAGTGATATCACACTATTCACGGGTACAATTGTATATTTTTATGTTTCTATTACAATAACAAATTATACCATGAAGACATATTTATCACATGAAGAAAAATGATAGCATATTTCACAAAATATATGGTTTTGATGGACATAATGAATAATTTTATCATTCGGGTATACGGAAAAACATAGTTGCCTATTTTCGTTTTTTTTTTTTTTTTTTTTTTTTTTTTTTTTTTTTTTTTTTTAAATCAAGTACCACTAGAAAATTTGTAAATAAATAAATAAATACATAAAATAATTGCCAATTTTCATATATATTTTTTTATTAATTTCCTCCAGAAATTTTGTAACGGAAAAGAAGTTTATATTTTTGTTTGGCGCTTAATTAAAAAAAACTTCCCTTAAAAAAATTGAGTTATCTTAAGTTTTTAATGCTTTTTGTAGTTCTGAAGCTGCAGCGCTATCTATGGACATTTTTCGGAATTACAATTTTAACTTTGTTTAACAAAACTTTCCATCATGCTAAGCATTTTTGTGCAAAGCGTAATAATTGAACAAAAAAAACTAAAATGTAATAGGGATTTTTGGCCCATCTTATTTGCTAATAAACACTCTTTGCTAATTTCCGAACATTCTAATTAATCTGCAATCGATTTTTTCACAATTGTACCACATGAAACTCGGTGGTCAAACAGGTACTTGTTATTTTAGGAAAATGCTATTATTTTAACTGATATTATATTGATCAGTTACAATTATATATTTTTATGTTTCTATATTACAATAATAACTTATACCATGAAAATATATTTATCATATGAATTAATTAATATTAACTTTTTTCTCTTCAGAATTTCCCTCCAATCAGATCAAGTTCGACGCTATCGCAGAAGCCGCCCGGTAATTTTTATTTTCATATTATAATTATAATTGTGCTTTATTATTCTACTGTTTAAAGTTTTAATTTTTAAATATAAATTACAAAAACTAAACTTTCAGAAATACAGTAAAAATTAATCTTGTAATATAAAACACGATTAATTTAAACAGGAAAATAATGTCGAATGTCTATGTACACGAAATTAAGCAAGTATAATCAATTAATTCCTTATTATGTTTTTATTGATCTGCAGCACGCTGAGAATGACTATGTATTTATCAGTCTATGCATAAACGTAAAAAAAAAAAAAAAAAAAAAAAAAAAATAAAATAAAAAAAATAAAGTATATGTACAGTTGTGGAAGAAAGAAAAATTCTGTTGTTGTTGTTGTTTCTAATCCTAAATGATCTAGCCAATAAACTAGATCAAGTCTATGAGCCCAAAAATTTGGAGGTAGTCCAAAACGATGAAAAGACACTCCAAAAGGTCACTCCTAGTCAAGTCCAAACAGGAAAGGAGATGGTCGAAGGTGGATGGTGCAGTTTTGCACTTTCCACAAGTGGGGAAAAATCTTGATACCGTTGCCAAATTGCAGGCATCTCAAGTGTCCACTCAAAATTCTTGAAATAGCAGACTGCTGGTCACGGCTACCCCCAAGAGTAATAGCTCCTCCAGGCTTTTTGCCACAGTACCAGTTGTGAACTGGAGGGGAACGCCAAGATGTGTCGAGAGTAGGTATATTTGGTTCTTGAAGAGATCTCCAGAAAAGTCAAGGTGGAAGTGTGCGGTGTCCCCTCTTTGGCCAATGTATCTGCCATTTCATTTCCGCCAATGCCAACATGCGAAGGGGTCCATTGAAAGAAGAATTCTACCCCATGCTATTTTATTACCAAATTATCGCAGGTGTAACCATTCAATTGCGAATTGCGTTCACTTTTCGAATATGAGTGCAATTTTTGAAATAGAGGTCACAGTAAAAATTGTACAAGCATTCATTTTTCAAATGGCAATAACCACTTTGTGTATTATTCCGTTTGCTCAACCCGTAATATGTATTTAAGATGTACTATCAATTCTGAACTAAACACTTCCAGCTGCGTAACTGAATTTATACATGCAAGGGTGACAGAATAATATTAATGTTATTGATAATGTTAATGCTGTTAATTTACCAAGTTTGTCTGTAAAACATGTTTGTTGAATATGAAAATGTTTACTTGAGAATTGATAGCACCCGAAAAACCGATATTCTGGGTTGAAAAAACTGATTAATACACTATTAAAAATTCTCGGCGGAAACGTTTCCGAAAATCAGTAGCAAGGGAAAAATATATATATATATAATTTAACAAATTACAATAACCATTGGGAAAATAAAAATGTTCCGAAAGCTTAAAAAAAAAAAAAATACCGTACTTTTGTGTTATAGCGGTCCCCACAATTATGATTATGCCAGGTTTCAGTTATGATTACGTCAAGATCATCGCAAAGCTTATATATGCATCCTATATACGCATATATATATTCTAAACACTCCTATATGTGTCATATACGTCATTATACACATATTATTTACGTCTTATATGTCGTATATACATCATATACACATGTCATATATATACATCATACATGCATCATATATGACTATAACTTGGACACATACGTCAAGAAATGTTATATATATATCATATATTATGATAATGTCATACATGCTTTATAATTTGGCAATAAATCTTGGTCGCTTGGCGATTCATCCTTGGGGGCCGCTATAACACGAAAATAACAAATTTACACTATATTAATGAAAACAGAAACAAAAATATTTTTCGGGTCCTTCCTACAATAACTTTAACTCTTGTGTTAACTCTCTCTTTAACTTTAACGTTTTTTGCTTTATAAGACGACTTCTCATCCGACGTCAATTTTTGAATTCAGCTTTTTTTCATATTTGATAATTTGCATCTATCCTTTTTGCAACTTTAACATTTTTGTAACGATTTTATGCATTTTTATTGCCTATTCAAAGAAAAATTCTTCTAAAGTTACAGAATTTCGTTAAAAACGCTTAAAAAAATAATAAAGTGACGATGTCAAGAGGTCCATTCTCGATCGAAAACAACAACCATTTTCCCAATGGTTTAAAAAAAACTCTTTATTTTTATAAATGCTATTTTAAATCTCGAAAACATATTGATTTCAGAGATTTTTTTAAAGATAAAGAACGCTTTTCTGAATGGTGGGTTACTCGGAAGAGTTTATTGTACACTTTCGTTCGGTGGTTATATTATATTTTCCTAGAATTAGGAAACATTTGCCTTTCTTAACAAAGTGGAAAATGTGCTGTAATTTGTAGGTTATGTACAAGTTTTGTTTCTTGTTAATTTATTTGCTTTATGAAATCTTTATTTAATTTGTTTGTAGGTGGCTTAGAATTAAATGGCAAATGGAAATCACCAGACAACGAAGAAATTGAATTTGTCGGAGCAAACAAAGCTCTTTTAGAAGGTAGGACGACTTGTTGTCATCTATCAGGTAAATTTCATGGTTATTTCCAAATTTAAAACTCTTCCGCATTAAACTGCATTGTTATCATATCATATTACTAGTACAGAGGTGTGCCAAGCTCTCACTAATCTTCCATAATATGTGGATTAATTTATCCCAGTTTAATAAACGTTTCGAACCAGTAAATTATTTGATGAATTTTTATTTAGTTAATTTCAGATTTATACATGGAATATATTTAATTTCATTTCTTAAAAAAATTTCTGGTGCGAAACGCATTAAACCTAGCTTAAATTAACCCATATATTACGGAAGATTAGTGAGAGCTTGGCACCTCTGCTAGTAAATCGGAGATCAGGGCCCTCAACGTGAGCAAGGCAAATCGCATTTTTGTTTTATTTTCCTTTTCACAGATTATCTGATATCCTATAATCCACAATTTAATTATTTTGTGTTATTATGAATTATCGGAATCTTCAGACATCCAGAAAAAGAAAACTTTTAAGAACTTTTAATTTCTGTTAAATATTTAACACGATTTCATGAAATTATGTTCTTAAACTACTTATTCTTGTAATTTTATAGAAATACAAATACATTTTTCAGGGAGGCGGAGTTCCCTGAACCTCCTATGTAGTCTCAATAATTTTACATTCGCAATTTTCTATAATTGTGCTGTATCATGATTCTATTATGTCTTGGATTCCATTTTACGATATGATTTTATTAGGATAAGTATCAGTTTGGACAAGGATTTTATGTTATCCTAATATCATAATACAAATACTTACACAACTGCTAAACACGAAACATCTGCATCTGATGGAGAAGTTGAATAAAATCTCGTCTAAGAAAGGTACTGTTGGAATTGTAACTTTACTAGACTTACATCAAATTTAGAAATCTAATGTTTTTAATTTTTTTGTTTTGGAAAAAATAGTTTTGATGGTCATTCTATAATATTCTAAAGTTAAGATCTTATCTAAATACATCATAATCTATTTAGATAGCAATAACATACGTAAATCACCCAACAATAGGCATATTTGGAGACTTATTGGGTAATTATCCATAATCGTGTCCAATGCCATTTTACCAATGTTATTTGACACTATAAAGTGGTTTTTATGACAGCCTTTTAATAGTATCCACATTCAATTTTAAACGTAAAGTTATTATCAGCGTTCATATGTGATGCAGACCTCAAGCTATGGAATAGATTACGTAAAATTATGCATAGCTAATCTTCCGCAATCGAGGAGTAATCATTGCTAGGATAATTTTCAAAAACAATACGAGTATAAACAATTCATAAACTAACTTTTAAGGTAGAAAGGTAAACAAGAAAAATTACGAAAATCTTTCAATAAAGTTTTTCTGCCTTTATATTTTTTAAAGTCAATATTTCATCAAAGGCAAGTTATGATTTTCTTAGTTATACTAAATGTTATTCTTGGTATTTTCCAAAATTCCTTATTGTTATCAAAAACTCATAATCCCGAGGTGATCACAATTAGCGCATTAGCGGTATCTACTTTATTATAATAAAAGAATTGTATCACGATCACTGATATGTCAAACTAGATGATTTATTCAGTTTGCCGCGGCGGCGTTGAAAAATTGAACTTTATCGTAGTGTTGGGACACTCTTTATCCCTATTCCTTAAATTTACGATTTCTCTGTATAAATTATTAATTATCATGAAAGAATTTCACTTTAGCGCCGGAGGGTTGTCCAACAGTAGCATTCTTTTTGCTCCAACTATTCTACGTATGGAGATACACAAATATTATAATACAGACATACATACAATAAATACAATAATCCAAGATGGAGTGAAAAATTAGCCAGAGCAAGGAATCGAACCTGGGTCCACAGCGTTCCGGGCTGTTGCTCTGACCACTGAGCTACTTCGGCCCATTCCTGAGTTTGCAATTTCTCACTAATAAACCATGTTGGACAGAAAGTCACCAGCCATCTAACAGATAGCCTTGATGACAGGACAACGGTATTAGATTAATACTAATCCACCGATCTACGAATATATATATTCGTCTCCATGTTGGATTATTGTATTTATTGTATGTATGTCTGTATTATAATATTTGTGTATCTTTAGTTGCTGAATGCAGGCGTTTTTTATGTGTTTTTTATATATTCTACGTATGGCTTTGACAGTTTTCAGATAATGTTCATCTTGGACCTATATGTACGTCTGTAGCGATTTAATCAAAATTGAAGATGGTCGAAAGGAACAATATTCGAATTTAGGCTACTTGACATGGAATGACCAAATAAACAATTAAAAGTAATTATAATAAAATTTTTTGAGAAAAAACAATTTATGTTCACCATTGAAAGGGTCTACTTTCATAGTCCTATCGACCCTAGTCCTTTCCATATTAGAAAGTCATATGAGATTTCGCGAATTGTAAAGAAAAATAATCTGTTTCGCTACCGTTAGAGCGTTCCCTTAATATCACATTTGGTCATCCTGTGCTTTTTATTATAAATCCATGTCTGTTAGACATACTGTCAAACAAATTTTGCCATAAATTTTTAACTAATTAAGCTATTTGTAAAAAGTTGAAAGATCTACGTAAAATTTTGTATCAAATGGGTATATGATTTGTTAAATATACCTCTATTATATAATCCTTACAAAACCCTGCTACTGAGTGACAAATTTAATCAGAATTGAAGCTGATCGAGCAGGGACCGTATTCAAATTTACGCCACTTGACATGACCTAATAAACAATAAAAAGAAAATAGTTATAATAAAGTTTTTTAGAAAAAAAATTATGCTCACCATTGAAAGGGGTCTACTTTCATTTTGTAACGAATTAAGCTATTTGTACTACCAATTAAGCTATTTGTACTACCAATTAAGCATTTATACTTTCACATGTTTCTATTTGATTTCTTTATAAAAGTAAAATAAAAAAAATAAATATAATATAGAATCAAAATTCTATATTATATTCTATGTAATATTTTGTTATATTACATATGTTTACATGTAATATTCCATGCAATATTAATTAAATATTTTACTTATTACAGGAAAACACCATACGACAGAATTAGTTGGAAGAAAAGATGGAAACGAAATGTTTACTGCTGTAACTTTTATGTCTACTTCAAGCATGAGAATAAAAAGTTGGACAGGTACAGTCGAGATCGCACTTATTGAGTAACCAGTGGCGGCTCGTTGGTAGCCACTGCAGACCCCACCTCCCAATTTTGTATTCCATATTATCGATAACATTCACTTGAGTCTTGTTTTCTTTCGTTGCACATTGCATAATTCTCAAGCTTAATATCAGTAGTAACCTCGCAGTTGTAGAAATTACAAAAAACCCTTGTATGGAGCTGCGTGCTTTACTGTTCCACCAACGCTATTCTTGACTATAGTGTGTGCACGTACAGGTCCGAGACGAAAAGCAACTTATTAGGAGAGATAGGCACTGTTTTTTTTTCCCAATTCCAATAGCCTTTTTTTGGTGTCGCGTCAATTCGTCGCGCACAATTCATTACGGAACAATTCATCGCAGTGTCAATTCGTCGCTTCGACATCTCATCGTGGCGTCAATTTGTCGCACAAAAATGTTTTTGAAGGCTATGATGATAAAATAAAGATAATTTAGTAAAATTATTTAATGATATTTTGTTTTTTAGATATAATCGCATGTAAATTGTTAGTTATAATTCTCTATATCTAAAAAACTAATTATCATTAAACATTTTTACTAAATTGTCTTTATTTTATCATCATAGCCTTCAAAAACATTTTCGTTGCGACGAATTGAAGTCGCGACGAATTGACACCACGACGAACTGACACTGCGACGAATTGTAGCTGCGACAGATTGACGCTGCGACGAATTGACGCAGCGATAAATTGCGCGCGATGAATTGTGCGCGACGAATTGATGCAGAACCCCTTTTTTATTGATACAGCTACGGAGAAAGCTATGGTATTATGAGAATTTTCAAGACACAGAGCGATTTGTTTTTAGAATAGATTAGTAAAATTTGCATATATATTTCTTAATGTTTTAATAAATTCTGCATTTTTTAAAAGAAGGTCTTATTTGAACTTTCCTTATAAAATGTCGAATATTTATTTTGAAAGGACAGCGTAGAGCAATGATATATCAAACTACACTGTTAAAAATTTTTGTGGTGGGTTGAACCATCTTTTGGTACCGCAGTAGCTGCAACCGTGAAATCTCGTACGAACATCTGGAGCTTTGGTTCAATCGGAGCTCCAAATGTTAAAACGGGATTTCACCACATCTTATGATTGCAGCTACTGCAGCACCAAAAATTAGTTCAAACCCACCATAAAAATTTTAACAGTGTAGATGTAGAAATATTTCTATGTAGTGTTTTCACATTGCGTTAACCCTTAATTGCATAGTGATGTAAATTTCCATCACTGTTTATTTAACTTTTAATAAATAAATCAACTTCTTCGCCACCACTATATTTATATAGAAATATTAATCCAGTAAATTTCCCGTGAACTATGTTGCTGAACAAAGTTAAAAATCTATTAAAATTTCTGGTGTCTAATATTTAATATATGTATAAAAAAACACAATTGTAAAAGAAAAACTCATGCAAAGAAGGGTTAATTGTTAATGTTTAATAATAGTTTTAAAGTTTAGATATTTTAATTTATTTTACGTTTTAGGATATTTTCTTGAAATTTTTGAGTATTTAATCTGATATTTATCTAACCAGAGCTTATAAATTTTTTAATTTTTAGGCTCTCATAAAGTCTAGAGGAAGTTCTTTCTAATGATAGTTATAGAATTTTTCTAATAGAAATGCACGAATTTTTTACTCAGTGTTAAAATAATGCTTGAAATGTTTTTTTGAAGCAGCACACCCACTGTATTTTGCTTTGAGTCGCCCACATGGAACTTCAATTTTAAAAATGAATGGTGCAGATGCAAAAGTCACATTATCCACCTTTTTAAGGTATTGAGTTATTCATATCACTGTGTTCGTCTTTTTAAGGCGAATCGGACTGTAATAGTGATTTGGACTATAAAAAACATATCAAGGTTGGAAAAAAAATGCTGAAAATCTCTTTTTGATGCATAACTTACATTATCCAACAACTGTTTTGCTGCAAAACTCACACTCACCAATTCAACCAATCAGGGAGGTACAGAAGTAAGAAGTAGAGTAAAATGTTGCACTAGTTTAATGACAGTGAGAAGTTGAGTCATGTCTAATAGTAAAATTTTCTCACAAATTATTTTTAATAAATATTTTTCGATTTTTGTTGTTTATTACCCTCTAAAATAACATAATGAAAACTAATGTTCAGATTTTTTTTTTCTTTTTGGTTCTTGTTGTTTTAAATTCATAACTATTTTGGTTTATAACTAACATTACCCATAAAAGTTTGCTGCAAAACTCACATTTTGCATATTTAAATTTAAATTCTAACTTTGCCACAATTATTACAGGTTTAGGACTATGTGCAACTAGTTGTTATGGCAACAAATATATCACACAAAAAATTGTGCCAATATATCGTGTTTATTAATAATAATCAGTTTTTTGGATTTTTCTAAAAACTAGGTTATGTGGAGAGTGTGAATTTTACATCAATCACCCTTCAAATATAAACTGTTTCTAATAAGCGGGTATTTAGATCACCTGCCATCGTATCTTATCACTTATTTAATCAATAACTAAAAATTCTGTGTTATTTTTAGAGCATTTTCCATTATAATATGTAATAGGAACGTAATTTTCAGGTCATATTTATGAAGCAAGTCCTAGTACTTCCAAAATTCTTGAAACATCATGGTTAGAGCATGAATTTAATCCCAGTTGTACCAATGGAAGAAATTCAGTTAAATTTGGAATTCAGAAGTTCACACGGATATCTCCAAGTAAGTTTTCAGTGTTAGGATATACATACCTTTTATAAAATATATCATTTTCTTTGTAATGTTATAAATTAATTTAGACTGCGTAGTTCACAAATGAAAATGATTAGACTGACGTATTTGTAAATGGCTTTGCTATGCGAAAATATTATACAAGAAAATATACATTTCATAAGGTTTAAACAAGACTTCTTATCATGAAATGTTTTAGCCTTATTTATCATATGATAAATAAGTGACAATCAGAAATCTATATCTTATTACCAGTATGTCCTAGTCCATTGGTACTCGGCGTATATCCCTCGCGTAGATAATCGGCAGTAAAAAACACCACCACCACCACCATCACCAGTGGTACTTATTAAATTTCTGAAAGAGTCAAAATCTGGTAAAGAAGTGATCGCGAAGAAGTCATCTGCCCATATAATTTTATGAATGACTAATATATACAGTAAAACCTCCATAACGTACATTCCCGAATAGCCGACATCTCTATTTTAGCAGATATATTGTTGCTAGTCCGATACTTTTTCTAATTTTTTATTCCAATTGCTTGATTATCACCACTTTTTTAAAATAGTATAATTAGCGTTGTTTTCATCTTGTTTGATCTGTCATTAAATAAGGTAAATATTGTAATTTGAAAAACAAACAAAACAAAACAACAACAAAAAAAATAACCAGGCAATCAAGCAAATTGAATAATAATAAAAAGTATCGGACAAACAACCACTAAGCGGTTACTTTTTGAATCCCCAACATATATATTTGTATGTTTTTATTTCTGAAAAGCGGACATCTTCGTATAGGGTGAACTTCTGAAATGTCCACTGTTAGAGATTTTACTGTACTAATTACTAATTTATAATTACAATTTTTTGCCAATGTTAACAATATTAAAACCGTATTAGATAATGCCCATTCGCTAACAGGAGATTTTTTTTTGAAGATGAGATAAAACCATAGATCAGAATTGCAATGTTCTTCTCTAGTATGAGGGTTACTTAATTGAAAAAAAATATATACGTATACAGTAGAGTTCCAATTATCCGAGTTAATATGGACCAAGGTCACCTCGGATAAGCAAAAAACTTGGATAAACAGAGTTTACATAATTCGTCACAAACTAAGGAGATAAAATATAAATTTACACATAATTTATTATTTTTTATGGTACTACTTACAGCTTCTATGAAGTCTTTCTTCAGCTTTTTGTTTGCTGGATGATAAACGTTTCTTTGATGCATTGTTACATCATTGTATTAGTGTCATCAGAACTGCAAGGTGTAGCCTATTTTTGCAACTCAATGTATTCAATAGCTTTTACAATCGAACTTAGACTTGCAGAATGCGTCATTTTCTTCTAATTTACATCGCTTTTATCACCTTCTAATTTACATCGCTTTTATCACCTTCTAATTTACATCGCTTTTATCGCGTAGTAATACGCTGCCACGCATGCGCGGTAGCGTATTACTGCTTATTTTACTGTTTATTACTGTTAATTTTACGGTATAATACTGGCAGCTGGGGTGCCAGTATTATACTGTAAAATCAACATTTTTTTTTTTTTTTTTTTTTTTTTTTTTTTTTTTTGCAGTGTACAGTACATATAGTAGCTATACAAATAGCTTTGTTCAGTTTTTAACACTTTCCAACTAAGTGTTTTCGAATTCGGTTTGTCTGTCTATCTACCCGTGCTCTAACTCGCGTAAATATACTCGGATTTTGACGCAATTGACATATGTTACTGATGTTTATATGGCATGTTCGGTGTTGAAAATGAAGCGTGTCGCGCTTATAGTTACTTTACAAGGACATTCAAAAGAATTCCGTTACATTACGGTCTATGTGGAAATATCGTTCGCGGTTTATTTTAATGATGTTATACTATTTCAAACATGTTGAAATTGATATATACCACTGAGGTGCACCACAAGAGGCTTACTATAGAATAGGGAGTGCATAGCACTTATAGTTTCTGTACAGGTATACTCAAAAGAATTCCGTTACATTACGGTCAAACGGGAAAAATCGTTTGCGATTTATTATAATTTTTAAGTATTTCAAACATATTGATACATAACATTGAGTGACATTACAAGAGGCTTACTATAGAATATTGTGTGCATAGCATTAATCATTCATTTACAGGGACACATAAACGAATTCAGTTAAAGTACTGTCTGTTAAGAATAATTGCTGCAAGAGAGTTTTCAGTTGCGGTACGCATTTTTTAATTTAAATAATTTTTTGTCTATTACTTGGTGTGTATAAATTCTATACATTATATACAGGGCAGCACAAAAAATGTCGAGCATATTTTTGTTTATTGACGGAAATTCCAGAAGGGTAATTTTAAACTATGCTTATGCGTTTCCTAACTGAATTAAATCTTAGTATTCTATATAATATATATGCAATTTTTTTATCATATACAGGGTTCCACAAAAGAATTCGGATAATTCTCTGGATATTGTTGGGAATTCCTGAAATTGGGTTTTTAAATATACTACGCTTTTTCCAATGTGTTTACTTAGATGATCTTTCACCTTATTATACGGTAAACATTTGTAAAAGTATATTGGAAATGTTGGAAAGTGTTTCATAATCTATGCTTGATACATGATTTATCGCTATTGTTGTCTTTTGATGTTATTGTTTAGTAATATGACTGTCTTCTCAGATTCTTTTTCTTTCAGAATTTGAAAATATCGCGGAGAAGCCAGAGACATTCTTAGACAAATTAAGGAAGTTCTTCAATAACATGTTTTGAATGGAGACAAAAGGTTAATTCTAAAGCAAACTGCGTTTCTCAACTAGTTTATTAATTAATTTTTGTCTCATTGTAATGTCTGTGCGAAATAAAATTGATTATTTAAAAAATATTTTATCTACAGCATATATTTTCTTTGCATATGATTCCGTCGAAGTCGTAATGGTTATAATGTAAGTCAAAAGTTCTTTTCTTAAAGGTTCGAAAAAAAAACACACATTAAAAAAAGTTATGAGGCATTCCTATCTCCAAATAAATGTATGAAATATCTTGTTGTGCTATCTACTGATAGTTTTGTGCAAAAATCTGATTTACATTGCTGTTCCTGTTAATAGTTCGACAAGTCTACATATTCTACATGCACTTATTAAGAGGCTACTTCACTCAGACGAAAACACCTGCTTGCTAATGTTAATCCTATGGAGGAAATATTTTAAGATATCTCGTTCGCATTTCAATATTTTTAAATGATTTTTTTTGCATTGGATAGCTGAGGTCAATCTCTATGCACGCTCCTTTGTATTTTTTTTTATTTTGATTACAAGTTTTTTTATTAAGATACTCTCACTTTCGGAACCGGTTTCGAAAGTGAAAGTATCCTCAAAAAAAAAAAAAAAAAAAAAAAAAAAAAAACTGCAACAAAAATCGAAAAAGTAGAAAGGAGCGTGCATAGAGATTGACAAGTTTTTTTATTAAGATACTTTCACTTTCGGAACTGGTTTTGAAAGTGAAAGTATCCTCAATAAAAAAAACTGCAACAAAAATCGAAAAAGTAGAAAGGAGCATGCATAGAGATTGACAAGTTTTTTTATTAAGATACTTTCACTTTCGGAACTGGTTTTGAAAGTGAAAGTATCCTCAATAAAAAAAAAAAAAAACTGCAACAAAAATCGAGAAAGTAGAAAGGAACGTGCATAGAGATTGACAAGTTTTTTTATTAAGATACTTTCACTTTCGGAACTGGTTTTGAAAGTGAAAGTATCCTCAATAAAAAAAACTGCAACAAAAATCGAAAAAGTAGAAAGGAGCATGCATAGAGATTGACAAGTTTTTTTATTAAGATACTTTCACTTTCGGAACTGGTTTTGAAAGTGAAAGTATCCTCAATAAAAAAAAAAAAAACTGCAACAAAAATCGAGAAAGTAGAAAGGAACGTGCATAGAGATTGACAAGTTTTTTTATTAAGATACTTTCACTTTCGGAACCGGTTTTGAAAGTAAAAGTATCCTCAATAAAAAAAAAACTGCAACAAAAATCGAAAAAGTAGAAAGGAGCGTGCATAGAGATTAACTCAGCTATCAAATGCAAAAAAAAAAAAAAAAAAAAAAAAAAATCATTTAAAAATATTGAAATGCGAGCGAGATATCTTAAAATATTTCCTCCATACACTGTAAAAAAATGGATCGATCTACTAAAAAAATTTTAGTTTTTCTCATTGATCTTCGCAATTACTAAAAATTTTTTTTGTATTCTTACTTAGTTACAAGAAAATCTTTAATAATTACTAGAAAACAGCTAGCAACGATTCCGTTTTATAGTACTGGTTACCAAAAAAAAATCTGTGGAATACAAATATACAAAAAAAAAAAAAAAAAAAAATTAAAAAAAAAAAATTAGTAACCTCAATATATTTTTTTTACAGTGTAAGATTAATATTAGCGAGCGGGTGTTTTCGTCTGAGTGAAGTAGCCTCTTAAAGGACATGTTCAACTGTTAGTTCTTTATTTCGTCCACAGCAGTATCAGCCTCTCAGAGTCAGCCCTTACCTTATCGCCCTTACCACGGGGAGAAAGAAAAATATAGGAACTAACCACCTGAATCGAACCGTTCTCGAGATACAGGCCAATTTCTTCTGTGACGTCATGTACAAAGAAAAATAAAAAATAAATTCGATTTTATCAAAAGTGATATCGTTAGAAAGGCTCTTGTCATGAGAATCAAGAAGAGTATAGGAACTACCCAATCCAAAAGCAATCTTTCACGAGATATGAGTTTACTTCTTCTGTGACGTCATGCACACAGGTGCCATCGCCCCCTGAGTACTAGGCCTGCGTGCTCACGCTCACGAAAAAATGGCGGCTGTCGTAGGCGGATTTCTTTCAGCGTTTGTACAGTCTCTCGAATTTGAATACCAGTAATTTTTAAATGTTTTCTTTTTCTTATTCTTCTGAAATCAATAAGTTAAAAGAAAACTTTTAGAAATTATTGGTGTGCAAATACTTAAAAAAATCCCCCCACGACAGACGCCATTTTTGTGTCAGCGATCAGGCCTAGTATTCCAGGGGCAGTGGATGAGCAAAAAAGCTAGAATACGTCTCCTTCAGAAGCTAGATTGCTTAAATCTCGTAGTTAGTTAATAGTTGTAATTCTTTTACTAGTAAAAATGTTGGAAACATTTGTGTTTCCAACACAAATGAACAGAATATTTTCTCTTCTTTACTTCTTTACGCAAAACGTCATAGATGAAATGGTCCCATATATCTAGAAAGACTGGACTCGGACTGGTCGTTTTTATATTTTTCTTGGTACTGATAGGAAGGGCTTTCAAACGATACTGCTCTTGACGAAATGGAATCTATTTTTTATTTTTCTTTATGTATGATGTCAAAAAATAATTTGCCTGTATCTCGCAAACGGTGAGATTCGGACTGGTTGTTCGTTATTTTCGCCTTGTTCAATCTGTTATTAAATAAGGCGAATATTTCTGCGTCAAAAAAAGTGGTGGTAATAAAACAATCTGAATAACATAAAATGTAGAGAGATCGCAACACTGCAGGTCATTAATCGCCAAATATTCTTTGTATGATTTCAAATATATACGATTAACAACAATAATGGGAGTTAATTATGTACCAAACTATGTTATCTAAAATATGCCAACTGGCTGCAAAACTGCAACAGTAAAGTATTTACTATAAAAAAGTAGAAAATAAAATAAAAATGGAAAATAAGACTAATACATATTTTTAAAAAGTACGCTTTTAATTCCGTTTCATAAACAAATTCACAAACAAGTTATGTACGAGAGCTATTTTTTTTCAAGGTCCGATCGGTCGTGAAATGAAAACCACAGTGAAAATCCGATGACGCTGCGTGCAGTTGTGTTGTCCAGTGTCTTTAGTATACCCGTCGAACGTGTTAGGTCTCAGTTGTCAGTTCTGAGCTCACAGTGAGCACGTAAACATATCTCGAACAATAGAGGCTCCCACTAAGTGTGAAGTGCGAGCTGTCATTCGATTTCTGAAGTCTGAGGGGGTGCAATGCAGCCGAAATTCATCGACGAATGCGTGATGTGTACCGTACAACTTTCATGAGTGACAGAAAAGTGCAAAGTTTGAAGCTCTTGCAGCGTTTTCGATGGGAAGTGTTTGATCACCCTTCATACAGCCCGGATTTGGCTCCGTCCGATTTCCATCTGTTTGCTCAAATGAAACGCTGGCTAGGAGGACAGAAGTTTGACTCAGACAATGAGCTGCAGGAAAACGTACAGAATTGGCTTTAAGCACAGGCGGCTGCCTTCTATGGCGAGGGTATAGGAAAGTTGGTACCACGCTACGACAAATGTCTCAGTGGGAGCGGAGACTATGTAGAGAACTAGATGGACGGTGTATCTAAATGTTCCAAATAAAACAGTTTTGATTTTCACTGTCGTTTTCATTTCACAACTGATCGGACCTTGAAAAAAAATAGCTCTCGTATACGAGTTATTTATTAAAATTTTCTTTTGCACATCATACACTATAAAACATTGGTATTTTTCCAGCATAGAGGCTTTGAGGGGAGAAGGATATTTGGTAACATATTTTCTGGCAACTGATTCACTGTTTCATATACGCAATTTTTTTTAATATTTATACAATTTATTTAATATACTGAAGCCATTTATCTAGTTTTATATACAAACAGAAGTAAATTGCACATATAAGTAATATGAAATAATATGAATACATATTTTTATAAAAATAAGGTATTTATATGTATATATAAATTCATATATAAACAAGTATAAAAGTACATTACGTTTGTTTTCATAGTTATTTATATCATTTGGCAACAAAAGTTACTTTCTGAAGTCCAAATTGTGCCAAGCTTTAAGGAAGAAATAAACACCAAGGTCCTTATAAAGGAAAAGTACCAAAATATTTTTATTATAAGCTATGAACGCAATATTTCCAGCAAAATTTACAATCGCTTTCTACTGAATGTACCATTACATTTTTACGGAACATATCTTTCGCAACTTTCTGTCGACTCTCCCACTTTTCATGTTTGAATTAAGAAAGTTTTATACGAAATCACTGGAAAGTCACCACAAACATTCATCATAACGATGAGTCATGCAATTAACGTTCAAGAAAGCAAATATCTTGTAGTTTGGCCATATTTCCTCCGCTGCCTAATATTGGTTCCAGATCCACCTTTTTTCCGGGAGGCGGGGTTACTCGAAACTTTTGCATGAATGAAGCGAAATAGAGGAATGCTGACATTATAGCTATACCTTCCCCTGGGCAGTTGCGTTTACCTAAAAAAATGACGTAAAACAACAAGGAAAAATCAGGCATCAAGAATAAATTATGAAACACTTTCTAACACATTTAGAATACTGTAACAAAACTACAATAGTGATAAAAAACCTAAAAAATTATTTGTTTATTTGTTTGTTTTTAATAATTCCTTGTCATTTCACTTTTTATTTTATGCCATGTCAATCTGTAATAGATTTTCTAACTTATGTCTGAAGAAATTCAGATATATCTTTCTTTCCTTCTAAAATGTAAACGTAATAGAATAATTCCAAACTTTATTTCTGTCAGATGTAATTTGCCATATTCAAACAAAGTGGAAAAAGTAATTTTCCGTACTAAGTTTGCACTGTTAAGTTTTGAAGAGGTCGCCGCCATTTAATCTTGGCGCTTGCGAAAGACACAAGCATATTTTACATGGCTTAAACTTTTAAATCGGTTTTAATCATTTGAATTGGCACTAATGATGGAGCTTTAGGGGCTCAGAAACAGCTGTTTGCCAATTTATATATTTTTATATGTGCTATTTCACGTTGTTCATTTATTTTTAATAGTGATAGATGATGTCTAATTAAACAAATTAAAGCACATATACACAATACGTCTGATTACTTTTTATTTATAATTTAATAACGTTTATGCACACATATACACATTTTGCGTATATATGCTTTAATATGTAATTACGGACCGATGAATAATTATTAATTCGCCTTTGTTGTGTTATCTCAAGCAGAGGAATTGCTGGTCGATGACTCTTTCCAACATGTATAAATATGGGAAATTGCCAGACTAGGATATCGACCAAGGATGGCTCAGTGGTAGAGCAGAAGCACGTTACACTGATTGTCCCAGGTTCGAGTCCTGAACCCGATCAATTTTTCACTCATGTTGGGTTAGTGTATTTAATTGTCTGAATTAAAACGTTATTAAATTCTAATTAAACAATTTGGAAAACATATAACTTATTTGAAAACCCAATTTCAGCAATTGCCATCAATAGTCGGAACCAGGAATTTACAAATTTGATCAGATCTGATAGCCAGCAAAATATTCTAGTAAAAGATGTCGCTCCCCTCTTTCGTCGTTTTTGATTTTAAGCATGGTGTAGAATTATTTGCTACATAGTATAAAATAGTACATAATTTAGAAATATATCTAAGTTTTCTGTTGAAATTTATCAAAAGTATATTATCTCTGGAAAAAAAGATATACTGTAAAAGCTGAATTAACTGGCGTGTTCGGAAAATGCTGATTGCCAAATGCTTCAAATGTCCGGATAGTTGAGTGCTAAATCTATATCTGATGGGAGATGCGAGGGGCAGGGGATTGACAAAATATTGTAGCAGAAAAAAAATTTTGTATGTGTACAATGTTGTATTTTCTATTTTGTTTGAATATTATAACTATATTTTATATCTATATCTCACAGCTGAGTATTTTAATACTTTATATGCATTGGTAACATTTTCTACGATTTATTTTAAATAAGAAATTAAACATAACAATAATTTATTTGGAGCCATTTTCCAACAAAAACGTCATGACTAACTTCCCACTGAAAGCGTCTATTTATAGATCTCGAACATTTTAAAACAACTGCGTTAAATGATTATACAATTCCGAAACGTGCGATGATTCTGGTGCTGAAAATAATGTTTTTTTTTCTATTTTAAGATGGATTTTCATCTATGACAATAAAATATTTTACTATGACTGTGTCAATATGACGTCATATTCACTGGACCGAGGCTAACGAAAATGACAGGCTACCTCGGTGCATTCCACTTATCTTTTTTTACAGACCGCTAGAGTGACGTGATGCTCTTTTCGTACACCTTCATTGGTGCATTCGAGCATCACGTGACTCCGGCGGTCTGTAAAAAAATATACGCGTAAAGCACCGCGGTAGCCTTTCTTTTTCGTTAGCCTCGCACTGGACCTCACTACTTTCTTCTGTGTACAAGAAGAAAGTATTGGATTAGTGAAAAATTGCAGATTCCGTTTTTGGACGGACTTATACTTTTTAGAAGGTCCTGAACAGCGACCTACGTTATACACGGCCGGTTCATGACTTTTAAAACGACAGACGGAGTGGATAAGCTTTACACAGTGATTGGCACAAAACGATGGGCGCGACGCTTTGTACCAATCGCCGTGTAAAGATGATCCATTCCGTGTGACGTTTTAAACGTCATGAACCGGCCATGTATAACATAGGTCGCGCCTGAACACGTAATCTATCGGTATTATTTTATACAAAAACAAGGAAAAGTAGTAAATAAGCTCCTAACCACACAGTAGTCTCCTGCAAGAATAATAAAGTTATTATTGCAGAGTAAACTGAGTAAACTTTGATCGTTTAAACAATCTTTATATGATAGGATGATATGATTAGGATGATAGAATAGGAGGAGTCAACATAAATAACGCCACTTGAAGCCGTCCCTATTCTCCTCCTCTCCTAATTAACAGGATCTCCTAACTAGCAAACATTAATATAAGTAAACTGAAATTACAGATATGTTCAAACGTTTCAAAATCACTTACCTTCTTCGAAAAAGTTACTCTTGAAAATGTAACCTTAAAAATATTCAACACTTGGAAACACAACTGGTAGAGTATCAATACTAAAATCGATAGAATGAATGCGAACGCATTGCACCCTGTTGAGTAAACTTGAAAAACTATTGTTTGAGAACTTTCTCACTAGAGTGCGACTTTTCCTCTACAAGATATAAGTAGTGCCATATTAGGCGACTATACCATATTTGGGCACTTTACCCTACACCAGGGCTGTCCAACCTGGCGCCCGCTATTCACCAGCAAATTCTTATAGAAATATTTGCCTTATTCAATTTCCGAATATATAAGGAAAATGTTTCTGTAAGAATTTTCTGCTGAATAGCGGGCGCCAGGTTGGACAGCCCTGCCCTACATCATAAAAACCGATATTATGGTTTCAGAAAACGGATTAATACACTATAAAAACTTTTCGGAAACGTTTCCAAAAATCAGTGGCAGTAAAAGAAACTTTGTTTTTATAAATGCTTCTTTTAAATTCCGAAAATATATTCATTTTTGAAGTTTCTAAGCATAAAGAATGATTTTCGGAATCATAGGTAACTCAGAAGAAGTTATTGTGTATTTTCGCTTGTGATTATATTATTTTAATAGATTAAGAAAAATTTGTCAATATAGGATGTCAATTCGCATTGAATCTAAATGCTGCTCTACGTAGCGAAGTGCTAATTCGAGTGGCTTTGCAGCATCAAAATGTGATGCATAAACACTATCTGTATCATCAATATTTTCAGGATCAGAGTCTTCTTATGGTTTCGAATGGAGGAGTTAATCTCTTTCTATTGCCTGCAAATCAAGGGATCGCCCGCCGACTTCACAATTTCCAATATCTTTTTCATTCCTGTTTTATTATTCTATTTACATAGAAGCAGCTAAGAAAGGGCAGTGGAGAGACAATGTCCCTTCCATTGATTATGAAATTCAATTAACAAAATTTTCTTCACATCTGATGATTTAAAAAAAAAAAAGTAACCTTTATTGTTCGCAAGTGATTAAGATAATTAAATACAAAGCAATACAAAAAACTAGTCGTTAGGGGCCACCGTTATACTTCCCATCATAGATATGCATAATATAAAATATGAAAATAAAACACGTAAACTATTTATAAAATGCATTACAATTCGAATAAAATCGTGACTTGATGACGTCCTAAACTTTAAATGCTGTATTACTGAATTGCGTAAAAGAAACATGCTTATAACTCCAAAAATGATAATCCTATTAACTAAGACTTTACTGCGTCGGATTAAGCTCTCATTTCCAATTAAAATATATTTTTGAATTGAAATTGGAATGAAATACAGGGTCATGAAAAATCGAAGAGTGTGGAAAATAGGATTACAAATATCTCGGCAACTCATTACCCGATCGATCGACTTCTTCTTTATGCAAAATTTATGTTTTTTTATTGTCTTTTATATTCACTCCTTAAAATAAGCAATTTTGAAAATTTTTATCTTTTATCAGAACGAACATTTCGAGAGTCCGAAAAAAATAGTTCCGGATAATCGAGATTACTGAAATTCAATAAACTTCTTCTCATTATTACATACTAAGTACATACTAAATTTCAAGTCTCTATCTCAATTTGTTCGGGAGATAGAGTGTTTACAGACACACACACAGACAGACAGACGGCAATTTTTTTTTCTTCTAAAAATATGTTTTTCGGAATCTCCAGTGTCTGAAACGTGTAAATCCGTCAAAATTATTTTTTCGATTTTCAAAACGATTACAAGACTACGTATGATGGGTAAGTAATAATTTAAAACAAAGAATTTTTCGCCAGGAAACCCCCCCCCCCAAATCCTCCCCCCATCTCCTCCTGAACTCCCGTCAAATAAAACTTTTAATTCTATTGTTCTTTTTACGTTCACGTGTTTAAAAATTTTTTAAAACCTCCTAGATTTCTCTTCCCTAGATCTCTTTCTGCCCATGTCTATATAGATATTGGAATTTCGGATAATTCCAGACTTTGCTAATCGGAACAAGTAACGGTCCCGATTAATTCGGATTAGCAGAGCTCTACTGTAATAATATCTTACCAACAGAAAATGGCAAAAATCCGTCCAAACTTTTCACGACTTTATCGTCTTCAACAAAGAATCGTTCTGGTTTGAATTCCATAGGTTCCTTAAAATATCTTGGATCGTGCATTATGTACCAGAAATTTACCATGAAGAGAGAACCTTTCGGAATATGGTAGTTCTTTATTGTCATATCTTCTGTTACACTGGAAAACAAAAGCAAAGATTTCATGTAAATTAATGACTTTTAATTAAAAAACTGAGAAATGAAAATAACATATTTCATGCGTAGATTGTATTACATTTTATTTCCTTACTTGCACTACTGATTGCTCTTTTTATTTAATATTTTTATTTATTTTGTTTGCTCCATCCATCATCTTAAAATTTTGACTTTTTCCCACTGAATGTATTTACAGTGTTGAACATAAGTATTGCCTGGCTTCATGTTTTTTTTTTTTTTTTAAATAATATAAATGGTTTATTAAAAACAATAATTATCAATATAGTGAGCCATAGTAGCGATATAGTGAGCTGAATTTTTAGTTGCCTTCGAAAAGTTGCCGGATGGTAAGGGATTTTTCACAAATAGTACTAAAATTTCCCAATGGGAATCTTAAATTATTATGGTTAGTTTAAACTTTTGTCAATACTAATTTTTGTCTACATTCTAAATTATCTACATATTTTTTGATAGAATTTTGCGCATCTGAACGAAAAATAGATCTCGTAACGGGAGTTTACGTTTGCATGAGTATTTTGCTACACTGCAAAAAATAATTGTTGATTTTACAGTATAAAACTGGCACCCCAGCTGCCAGTATTATACCGTAAAATTAACAGTATTAAACAGTAAAATAAGCAGTAATACGCTGCCGCGCAAGCAGTAATACGCTACCGCGCATGTGCCAGTTTTATACTGTAAAATCAACAATTATTTTTTGCAGTGTACATGAGATTTTATCCAACGTTTGCAACAAATGCTGATGTTTTGTTATTGACAGGTACATCGTTGTTTTATTAAAATAGGATAAAAAAAAATTCTTGTACAACAAGACTCTTATCGTAATAAAATAGATTAAAATGTACCCGTTGCTATGCTATAATCTTGAAATAGCACATTATTTGCAATTGCAAGCATAAAGTTAATGAAACAACAGGCGGGGGGAGGGGGGGTCTTTATTAAATTGCGGATTTTAGGACGTTAGATATTGTGTGAATTAGATGAAAATTACAATATCTTTCAAAATTGATGTTGAGGCCCTTGTTCTGAAGATATAACAGTAATCCCTTAACATTCGCGGTTTTAACATTCGCGAGTTTTGATTATTCGCGAACATGAAAATGCGGAAAACTTAACATTCGCGAGAATCTGATTTGATTATTCGCGATTTTTTTAAATTATATCTTTGCTTTTTCAGAATTTACAGTGGTTAAAGATTGTTTCCGCTGTGTTTTCTCAGTATTTATTTACAAATCAATTTTCAGTTGTCTACTGAAAAAGGAGCGAGTGTTGTAGGAAAGCAAAATATTAACAACAGCAAAATACTCATTGCAATGGAGACATTAGAAGTGGTGAGGTAAAAGCATCTTCAATCTATTAATTTAAAATGTGCTTGTGCAGGTACTCGTTAGAGATGGAGCTGAAGCTGCTGTATGCTGCTGTATGATGATGCTGCATACATTATCATCTCTTTGCGAATAGAGCGAGAGAGTCGAAATTATTAAAAAAAATACCTATGCTTTTTAGCTGTCATTATTTCTTCAGTCAGTTAATTTGAATTATCTTCATTAAATAAATTTCAGAAATGTGAATATGTGTGTACATTCATACATATATATTATGCATAACGTACTGTTAATTGTTATCCTTTTGTAGAACGTTACTTCTTTTTTAGTGCAGAGAGATAGACTCAACATTCGCGGATTTGACATTCGCGAGGTTTTTCAGGAACGTAACCCTCGCGAATGTTAAGGGATTACTGTACTAGTTATATTATCACTCACCATAGATTGAACTCGATAATTATTTAGCATTTCGATAACATTTTTCCTGATGATTAACAACTATTGTTCAGATTTTACCATCCGTAAAATATTTTCACAATGGTTTACATTCGATTTTTATTTTTTATTTATATTTAAAAAGCCGATATTTATATCCTCAATCATCAAGTTCTTGCTAAAAGAAGTGGACATAGATTGTATTCTATAATTAGTTTAGAATTTCGATAACAATTTTACCGATGATTAACAAATCTTGTCCTGATTTCACAATCCGTACAATATTTTGACACTGTTTCAAATCTGATTTTTATATTTTATATATAGTTTAATATCCTTTAATTATATTCTCAATCATCAAGTTCTCAGTAAAGGTAGCGACGATAGATTAAATTTGATAATTAATTTAGAATTTTGAAAAAAAAAAATCACCGATGATTAACATCTGATTTATAGATTTTATTTATAGTTTAACATCTGATATTTATATTCTCAATCATCAAGTTCTTGGTAAAGATTACGATGATAGATTGAACTTGATAATTAGTTTACAATTTTGATAAAAATTTCACTGATGATTAACGTCTAATTCTTATATTTTATTTATTGTTTAGCATCCGGTATTGATATTCTCAATCATCAAGATCTTGGTAAAGGTAGCGACGATGATAATTTGATAATTAATTTAGAATTTTGATTTAAAGTTCACCAATGATTAACAAATATTTTCCTGATTTCACAATTTAATTTTGACACTCTTTAACATCTGATATTTTGCATTTTATTTATAGTTTAACATCCGATATTAATATTCTCAATCATCAATTCTTGGTAAAGGTAGCGACGATGAATTAAATTTGATAATTAGTTTAGAATTTCGATAAAAATTTCACCGATGATTAACAACTCTCGTCCTAATTTTACCATCCGCACAATATTTTGAGAATGTTTGATTTCAAAAGAGAAAAAAAGCATAAAAATATTAGAACTTACATTCTTGGAGGATTCAGTGGCGCGATGAAAATATGCCAAAGCATCTCAAAAATGGTAGCCATGGTATAAGGAAATTTCGATTTATTATCGAAATATATAAGACCATCTCTGCCTACGGCTGAATCAATCTCATCATGAACAGTGTTGTGAATGTCTTGGTACTCGGCCATGTAAAGAAGCAACCACGATATACTCGCCTTTGTTGAGTCGTGGGAAGGAATGAAGACGACGATTAGATTTTGATATGTAAGGAATAAATAAATTTAGCTTTATTAAACATTTCAAGTTTCTAGCCCTAACAATTTCAATCAAATCGTAATTCGGAACGTTTTTAGAACATTTTCAGCTCATTTCATCCTTTTATATTTCGATTTTTTTTTTTTTTTTACAGAAACCGCTCTTTGGAAACATTTACATATTATACGTAATTAAATGCAAAATTAAAGGTATACATGCAAAATTTCAAGTTTGTAGCCTAACCGGGTAATGGAAATCACAATTTTACAACGTTTTTTGTCTCTGCAATCCTTTTACATTTCGAATAAATTTAGAATTTCGATAAGAATTTCACCGATGACTGACAAATCTTGTCCTGATTTTACCATCCGTACAATATTTTGAGAATGTTTGATTTCGAAAAGAAACTTTTCGGACGTGCCAATCCCAAAACTTTCTTCTATCTCAGTCATGTTAATACTTCAAAATTCGCTATCACATCGCCAATAAAATCAATATTTTTCGTCATTCTGTTGTACGTCAGCTGCTTGCGAATCATCGGGTTACCGGGATGCGATCAACTGATGTATACTAAACTACGAAAAGTCCTTCTGGCCTGAACCAACAGGAACAGATAGCCTCCCTATTCCTTGGTTTTACGATTTTAGCTAATTTTACTGGAAAACAAGAAGCTAAAATGCGTGGAACCTAATTAAAGAAGATCCAATCTCAGTTCTCGTCAACATTGAATTTGAATGAGAATATCGCCAAATTAGTCCTCTACAGCCAAGTTGGCTTCATTTATGGCAACCTATTTTGATCGCCAAATTTGGCGATATTTCGCCAACTGTCGCCAAGTCTGGCGAGAATTTGACGTTGGCGAATATAAATGTATAGTGATAAGCATATAATAGGAATAATGGTTACAACAATGAAAGAAAATTTGCCGAAACCATGTTAACTAAAACTCATAAATAAAACCCGTTTATGGATGAATTCTGCTGTCTTGTTTGAAAATGTCAGCCACCCTAAAATTTCAAACCACTATATCTCAGCCATTTTTTAAGATAGAGGCAAAACAAAAATTGTTCCGGATTCTCCGTATCAAGGCCGAACATTTAACGAAAAAAATGTTTTAGGATTTATAATTTTTTTGTACATCTTTTTGAATTGGAAATATTTAAATGTCTATCACAGCGCCCCCTTTCGTCGAAATATCCCCAAATTCTAATAGAACCTGCTTGCCATAGCCAAAAACATAGAAAAATAATTTGGTTCAATTTGAAGCATAACTTCATACATTTTTCGATGATACAATAGTGAAAATGGAACAAAAATATCGATCACAGCGCCCCCTTTCGTCGAAATATCCCCAAATTCTGATAGAACCTGCTTGCCATAGCCAAAAACACAGAAAAAAATGTGGTTCAATTTGAAGCATAACTTCATACACTTTTCGATGATACAATGAGGACGGACAGACGGACAGACAGACATTTTGTAGAAACATGTTTTTCGGAATCTCTGACCCCTAAAACGTGTAAATCCGTCGAAAACCGGAAGTCGAAAAAAAATTCGATTACAATACTTTCTTCTATTATAGATAGAAGAAAGTAAAAAGTATAAAATATTAGAACTTACATTCTTGGAGGACTCAGTGGCGCGATGCAAACATGCCGAAGCATCTCAAACATGGTAGCCATGGTTATAAGGAAGCTTGGATTTATCATTGAAATATATAATACCGTCTGAGTCTACGACGGAATCAATCTCATCATGAACAGTGTTTTGAATGTCTTGGTACTCGGCCATGTAAAGAAGCAACCACGATCTACTCGCCTTTGTTAAGTCGTGGAAAGGAATGAAGAGGACGATTAGATTTTGATACGTAAGGAATAAAGAAATTTAGCTTTATTAAACATTTCAAGTTTCTAGCCCTAACAATTTCAAACAAATCGTAATTTAGAACGTTTTTAGAACCTTTTCCGCTCTTGTCACCCTTTTATATTTCGATTTTTTTTTTCACAGAAACTCCTCTTTGACAACACTTACATGTTATAAGTAAGTATATGCAAAATTAAAAGTATACATGCAAAATTTCAAGTTTTTAGCCCCAACAGTGTCATAGAAATCGTAATTTTAGAACGTTTTTTGTTCCTACACCCTTTTGCATTTGGAATTAGTTTAGAATTTAGTCTACCGATGATTAACAACTCTTATCCTGATTTTACCATCGTACAACATTTTGACAATTTTTGATTTCGAAAAAAAAAAAAAAAAAGATATTAGAACTTACATTCTTGGTGGACTCAGTGGCCCGATGGAAACATGGCGAAGCATCTCAAAAATGGTAGCCATGGTATAAGGAAACTTGGATTTATCATCGAAATATATAATACCGTCTCTGCCTACGACTGAATCAATCTCATCGTGAACTTTGTTTTGAATTTCAGGATACTCGGCCATGTAAAGAAGCAACCACGATATACTCGCCTTTGTTGAGTCGTGGGAAGACATAAAGAGGATGATTAGATTCCCTAGCAACATCTCCACTAAAAAATATTTGAGAAAAAGTAACAGATTTAATTTCATTAGCTTAGAAAAAGTCTTTCCAAATAAATAAATGAGTGTATTTCATAAAGCAAAAGCATATTTGTGGGTAACGCTGACGTCAGTTTGACGGTGACAACACCTGACGCATAAATTTCGCTTTTACTGAAAATTTTTGAAACTTCTAAACATCACACAGTTTCAATCTTTACCCTGTGAAATAGGTAAATAACAAGGCTAAATTAAATTTTAAAAAATCAAAAAACCCGACTGCGTAAAAAACGAACTAAAAAATCCAGATACATAGATAGACTTTAATTGTCTGAGTGCAACGAAGACTCATACACAGCGCAGTATTACTTTGCCCCATATATAGCTACGATGGATATTAAAACCTTTCGTCAAGCATAACTCAAAAAATATTTAACGGATTTCGTTCAAATTTTTACAGCAGGTACCTATAAAGGTGACAACGACGTCTATTTATTACCAAGAATAAATGCTAAACCGTTTGGAAATTATATGAAAAAAATAGATATAAAAGCACAATTAAAGTACATACGTCACGAAATTTTGTGATACGTCATTTTCACCGGCGCGAGATTTTCGTAGACAATCGGAATTGAAAAGTTCATGGAGTACAAGGAGCAAAAAAAATATGCACGCACTAATATTCAGCACAATAAAATATATTTCAATTGAGTAGAAATCGAAAATTAATCTGGATTTTTTTCTCTTTGAAAGAAAAACCCCGCAATAACTTAGTGGACTTGGTATTAGAGATTTGGCGCAAATCTCAGCAATAGCAGCTTTTTTTATTTCTCATGTGTAAATAATAAAAAAAAATTCTTTGGTGTTTAAATAAAAGTTTCGATTTTTGGCATTATTTCTTTTTTTTTTTTCTCAATTTAGCATTTTAAATGGGATTAATGAAAGGCATGTATTTTAAATTAAATGAGTGAAAGGTTTATATTTAAATGAAATGAATTCAATATGAAAATGTTATAGGAACAATATTTGGCGATTTATCAACTGCGCCAGGATAACATAAAAGTACCAATATATCAAACGGTATGTAGTATGTGAAATGAAACAGTTATAATCACCCATCGTACAAGAAAAAAACTAATATTCTGCATTCAGAGGGAAAAATCCATCTCCTGTGCCATACGATTTGGCGAGTTCTTTATTTGTGATAAGTGTTTCGATGTGATTGTTGGGATCTGAAGGATTTGGCTTACTTTTTCTAAATCTTATTTTTTTGCAGATGTAGTATTATGTAAATATATTTTTTAGCAGATATTTTTCTATTTTGTATATTTTCTATTTGGCATTTGGAAAAGAGATTTTTACATTTTTATCTGTGCATTCGGAAATATTAAAAAATAAAAAAAAGATTTACATATATCAAGCGCTTAATTTTTATACGGACCACTTCTCCATTTTTAGATTTGGTACTTTTCGGTTAGCCGGGCGCCAGTGAAATTTATATATCTATGTATACATATATATACATATATCTATACATACACACATTTATATATGCATGTATGTATATATACATATATATACACACATACATATATGTGTGTATGTATACATATATATATATGTATATATAGATATATACATTTCACTGGCGCTCGGCTAACCGAAAAGTACCTTAGATTTTAAATGCTATTTATTATTTACTAGCCGTTTATTAATTGTTTACAATTTAACCCCTGACAATAACAATTATTTATCACAAAAATGCCTCTTAGGTTTGTTATATAAGTTTGTTTATGTGTTTTCATTACTTATTAAAAGAGCGAATATGGCGATAAAATTTCATTTTAGCATCGTGCTTAAATTTTTAAGATGGCGCAAAAACATGCTTTAATAAACGTATGTTTGTAAATATTTGAAAAACATGTTTTACCGGTCTCTTGAAAAATTTTGTAAGTTGCTAAAACTACCTTTTGGCACCATTTAAAATTTTTTTCGCCAACCGACATAGGATACGAAACTTTTTCCCATTCAGATACACATGCAAGGTTGGTCTCAAACAAGAGTAAAGCTAGCAACAATATTGTTTTAACTCTATAAGAGTTACAATAATGATATTAAATACTCCGATTGGCTTTGGGCCCAATTACGAAAGTTTCTCCTACAAAAAAACTGTAGAAGAAGTCTTTTACATTTGTTTCAAATGAAGCTCGGTCTACAAGGTATTAGTTAATAATACAAACAACACTAATGGCATGGAGGCAAAAGTTTTAATTTAAATGTATATATTCGCCCCTACCCCCCCCCCCAAAAAAAAAAAAAAGAAAAGAAAAGAAAAGAAAGTTACAGTAATGAATTTAAAATGGCGTTAAGCCACGCTTTCTGACATAAGCAATTGGCTGCAAACGCGATAACGAAACTTAATAACATGTAGCTAATATAGCCCTCAGGGTACTTTGCAGTTATACAGACCTTGTGGTTTTTTTAAAAAGCTTGAGACAATTCAGGTTTAAGAAGTTGAGATTTACTGTCAAATGATATAAACAACTATGAACACAAAACTGATGAATTATTATTCAGGTTTATGTATGTATTTTAAAAAAATGCATCTGATTACACTTATTAGATAAATTACTTCTGTTTGCATTTAATAACTGATAAACGGCTTCTGTATAATAAATGAACTGTTTAAATATTGGGAAGAGGTGGCGAGAGGTAGAAAGACGAGTAAACAAACGGGTAGACAGACGGGTAGTGAGATGGGTAGAGAGACGAGTAGCGACATAGGTAGACTGACGGGTAGCGAAACGAATAGACAGACGGCTAGAGAGAAAGGTAAAAAGAGGGTTGACAGAGGGGTAGCGAGATGGGTCTCGAGACGGGTAGCGACACCGGTAGACTGGAATGTAGCGAGAAAGGTTGTGAGACGCGTAGCGTGGTAGATAAAGAGACGAGTAGAGAGATGAGTACAGAGACGAGTTGACTGACGGGTAATGAGATTGATAGCGAGACAGGTGAAGAGTCGGGTACAAAAACAGACGGATAGTGAGACGGGTATACAGACGAGTAGAAAGACAGTAGATTGGTACGGAAATGGGTAAGAAGATGGGTAGAGAGGCATATAGCCAGACGGGTAGAGAGACAGATAGACAAATGGGTAACGAAGTAGATAGAGACACGGCTAGACATACAAGTAGTTAGACGGATAGACAGACGGTTAGAGAAATAGATTGGCGGGTAGCGAGACTGGTAGAGGAATATAAAGACGGGTAACGAGACCGGTAGAGAAATATAGAGACAGGTAGCGAGACGTGTAGAGAGATAGACAATCAGTTAGAGAGACGGGCAGAAAAACGGATAGGGAAACAAACAGATTGTGGAGAGACAGACAGACAGGCAAAGAAAAGTCTGCGTATTGGCGCTGTAAAGGCGCATTAAAGGCGCAGGGGGCAGAGCCTCCTATAGAATAATCAAGAAGTATCTGTTAAGCTTAACTTTGTAATATATATAATTTTCAATTTTGCCGATATGGAGATTTAATGTAAAAGTTATTTTACAGAAGTCATCGAAAGATTTTTTCTATACTTTAATAGTAATTTAGACTATAGTTTTGCAATCTGGTTTGTAGCAAAACATGCTATCAATGTGGTTTGAAGTGTAAGAGTTTTTACAAACAGTTATACAAATAATAGATATATAATCAAGGAAGAAAAATTTTAAATTCACACACAAAAAAGGTGCAACGATGAAATTAAATTTGCGTTAAGCCACGCTTGATAGAACAATCTATTGGCTGCAAATCCAATTACGTAACTTTAAAAAGCTTGGCGTTTTAAAAGATCCGGCGTTTTTTTTTTTTTTCAAGTATTGCGCAATACGCGCTTAAGAAAATCAGATCCTTTGCCACATATTAAAAAAAATTATGCCAACACATCTGATGAACGGTACTTCTTTTCTATTTTTTTAACAGTGTATATGAATTTATATATGATATTTTGTAATTCTATCATTTAATTTGCTCTTTTTCTTTATATTGTAATTGTTAACCCTATGTTCTCAGCAGTATCACTCAGACTAATCCCTTTGAGGGAAGTTCTAGTTAGGTACTTATAAATTAATTATTTCTCATCAAAGTGAAACTATTTTTTATATTACGTACGTATTTTGTTTTATTTACTTGTATTGATGACTTTTAAGTTGTGTTTAATTGTTAGTTCCTATCTATAAACACTGTTTTGATGAGGCCTATAGATGTCTATGCAGGTTAGAGTTACAGTTAAGCTAGATATCCCACCTACACAACTTTCAGGTTGTGTAATATTTAAACGGAGCTACTGACAATAAAATAGTCTGGGAAACATCGTCTTCATTTTGAAAGACCTATCCAATGATATGCCACTCAATATGGTGCGTAATTTTTTTTTCGTCTCTACCTCCATTTTGTATTTTACGGCCGCCATTTTGAATTTATGAAAACAAAATCTAGCCTATAACCATCGGACGGACGCACAGTGTGGTATTTCACTGAAAAAGCTGGCCAAAAGTCAAAATTTCAAATCTCAAATTTAGTTGTTCATTTTCTGGTTGGTATAAGTGCAGTATCCTGTGCATATGATAACGAGTTCATTTCGTTCTATAGCCTCTCTAATCGTCTGGTATTCCACTTGGAATTCATGTCTTGTGCAAGCCTCTTTTTATGCTTTTGGTCCATGTATCATTTTATCGAAATTCTAAAATACTATTCTTAGTCGAATTTCAGAAACATTTTACGGTTTTTAAAGACGAAGGTGTATACTTCCTTTTACATAAATAGTTTTGAAAATATAATGCATTTTCATTATGATA
Source organism: Maratus michaelseni (assembly GCA_963931845.1). Classification (NCBI taxonomy): domain Eukaryota; kingdom Metazoa; phylum Arthropoda; class Arachnida; order Araneae; family Salticidae; genus Maratus; species Maratus michaelseni. The sequence continues at coordinate 107,435,563 of OZ007598.1, read as the reverse complement.
TTCACATTTGAAACCATAGTTTTTTTAAGTTAAATATTTTAGATTAAAATGTAATTCTAATAGGTAGTTAAACTGAGTTCAATAAGAACGCTTGTGTTTTCATAATGTATATATTAGCTAATTAAAATATATGAAATAAAATCTACCCCTTTTTGCCCCTCTTTTATTTTATAACTAAAATAAAATAAAAAAAATATTTGATTTTTTTTTTTAGTTTATTAAACTTTTTAATTTATTAAACTGTTTACATTTAATATATGCAGTAGTTTCTCTTACTCCCTACTGAAGACTCTTTAGTTCGCAGACCTCAAACCTGCAAATTGAAGTGAAAAAAACTTTTGTTTATTGTTTTAGTTGTTTGATGTGCTCTTTTTAAGTAAGAAGTTTTTTGATTGTATAATGATAACGTTCACTGAATGATTCTCTGTAAATAATGTTACATTTTCGTTTTGTACCAAGTGTTCGTATTAAGTAAATTTTGTTGTGTTTTGTCTAAAATGGCGTTGTCATTTTGACAAATATATTTTAGAACAAGCATAAGGAATGGTGTTTTGTACTCACTGACGAGGTAAGGGGGTTTTATATTATTAAGAAGAAATGTACTAGATATAGATATGTTATTTTTTTATTCAATATGGAAACAATAATAAAAAATATCAAGAAAATATATGTGTGATGTAATAAGGCAGTGTGACAACAGAAAAATAAACAAGAAATTTGAGTTTCTAGAAAAGACACTTGTCCAAATTACGAAATGTCCAGAAAATGAAATACACTTGCCCCGTTACAAATTAAAATCTTTCAAACATCATTATAAACAGAAATGGGCTTCTTCGCGATTCACTGTACAACGTTTTCGAGAAAACAATGAGGAATGGCTGAAAGGAAGGCTTCATTTACCTACCGGGACAGTAGAGAAACCCGATCGTTCAGCAAAATAATTTAAATATTGTAGTGGTAGAAGTAAGAGGCATAAAATCGAACAATTAAGATCTGAAATAAGCCACGAACAATTGACATATGCAACTCAAATGGGCGAAAGAATTTTTCGACATGCAGATGTCGCAAAAATTATTAAAGACTTTACAGCCATCCTAAATAGGGCAACAAAATATCGAAAAATTTTAACTTTGGCTAAGACAACAAACCTAAGTACATTGAAGTTATCACCGACCGAGGCTTTTACCATGTTTGATGCAGCAGATCTCACATACAATCAATATAATATCGTCCGAACTCCTAATAAAAATATATATCGTTGCTATTCACTTCTTCAGAGAACTAAAGAGCAATGTTACCCAAGAGCTATTACAAGTACTGAAAACATGGCGGATGTAAAACTTAACACTACACAAAGACTGTGTAAATAGTACATATAGAACATGTTTTCACATCTGCGAGTGATGTAGAATTGAAACATTTAGAACTCTTCTGCAAATGCGGTTGTGACGGCTCCCAACAACATATGTTCAAATAAAAGTTTGAAAACTGCTTTGACAGTGACACAAACATTTTCCAAAGCTCTTTAGTTCCTTTGAGATTAATAAGTAACATAAATAAATTTCAAAAAGTATGGTGGCAGAACTCTGTACCTTCATATCCACGTTTTTGTCGTCCTATACGAATAAGATTCATTTATGAAGATAAACACATACTCCAAGAGGAAGTAAAAGGAGTGTTGAAGAGCAGGCACGAAATTTAATAAACACAGAGATACCCACAGTTTATGGCATACTACAAGTTCAGTACAGATTAATGCTGACTATGGTCGATGCTAAACCACCGCCCCCTGAATACTAGGCCTGAGCGCTGACAACAATGGCGGCTGTCGCAGGCCGATTTTTTTTTTCAGCGTTTGAACGGTCCCTCGAAATTCCACACCAATAATTTCGAAAAGATTTATTCGCCTTGTTTTTCGGAGATCAAATAAGTCAAAGATAACTTTTAGATATTATTGGTGTTGAAGTTCGAGGGACTGTACAAACGATTCCGCCTGCGGCAGCCGCCATTTTTTTCAGCGCGCAGGCCTAGTATTCAGGGGGCGGTGGCTAAACTTCGCAATACTATTACCAGAATCAATTCCACGATGCGATACTATATTTTTAAACAATCATCCAAAGATTTTATTAGGTTAAAAAAAATAGTGTAAAATATTGACCCTGATTCTTTGAAATTCAGTCTCTCAATATTCTATCGTAGGATAAAATTTTTCGAGTCAATTCTACATCTTGCTTATAAGCTTCCAATAAAAAAATTGCAAGTAAGATGTGATAAGGAGAAATAGATTGTCAGTCAAAGAAAAAAAATCAATACACGAGAAGTTTAAAATGGAGATGGAATTACTGGTAGGCATTGAGAAAGCCGATTTCGTAAACACCAATGACAGAAACACCTCAAGAAGGTTTTTCTCAGATAAGAAACATCAGCTAAAATTACAGGAACTGACATAAAAAAAAATCCTAATCTTAAAAACTATTCTAGAATTATTATCTAGTAATTATAAAATAGATACAAAAAAAATTAAGAATTTGCGAATGATACCTCTAACCATTATGTAAATCATTACGGTTGACTCCCAATGTCACACACATTATATAAAATTTTGAGTCATGGATCTACCATTACAGGTCATGCGTTGCTCCCGATCGGGCAGTTATAAGAGGTAGCGGCTGAAGCCCGCAACAAACATTTTCGTTCATATAGGCAAAACCTTTCAAGAAAAGTCTTGCGCATAGAATGCAATTAAGATGTGCTTAATCGCCTACTTTTGAGTTCCGATCCTTATTTAAGTTGAAGTACGCGAAAAAACTCCACAAAAAGTAAAAAAAATTCTGCAGAAGCATTAATTACCAGAATCTAGTGTTGCAAGTGATTCTGAAGAGGATAATGGGGAAGTCTATGATCGAAAGAATGCCTGTCAGTAGGACATTACTTTGTTACGCATATTTGCGTAAATTCTACGAAAAGTGGTTTGTTTTCAACGTAATAAAATATTTTACGTTTTCTTAAACCATATTATATGCAATAGAATGCATAAAAGTTTTGAAATAATTTTGGCTAGGGTTTTCAGCAAAATACCACACTGTGGGACGGTTAAGATGAATCGATAGAGACCTCATTCATTAAAATCCATCCGCAGCTATTGGGATGTTTCGAAGGGTATAAAGAAATCCACATACCCACCCACATACATACCCGGATACGCGTCAAACACATAACACTTCTTGGCAGTCAGGTAAAAATTTCTTTCAAATACAATTTGTTTGAAAACTGAATTTCAATTTACTGATTTTTTTTTAGGGTTTTAAAAATAATTTTCCAACATAATTTTAAAAAAATCTATCTCTATCGCGTATTATCCCAATTACGAAAGAATTGCACTGAAAACATTATAAATAGTTCGGCATTCGTTTCTAACTAATATTTCATAACGAAATTAAAACTTTATCAATAAATGATTTACTTTATTATTTTATTCATTATAATTACTTTATAAAGTAAATTCACGTATATAAGTATTCAACAGTACATTATTAGTTAGATGGGCAATTATACGGCAACGGAATTACGGTTCAGCAACTGGCTTTTGTTCGCTGATCCGCTCACATAGAGTGTAAGTTTTGCAATTAGGAATGCTAATTTTACATATAATTTTTACATGTTTTTTGCTAAATTTATATGGACAATTATTTGATAACGGAATTACGGTTCAGAGAAATTTGTAAAATTTTACTGAAATTACATAAAGTTAATTTTTTTCTTCAAGTTTTGTTTTCTGCAAGCACTTAGAAATTAAAATAAATACTTACAACATTTAAAAAAATATCTAAGTTACATTATTTGGAAATTTTTAAATACTCTGTAATGGAATTACATGAAATCTGTTTCTTATAATTCCATTACCAAACATTTAACCCTTAATTGCATAGTGATGTAAATTTCCATCACTGTTTATTTAACTTTTAATAAATAAATCAACTTCTTTGCCACCACTATATTTATATAGAAATATCAATGGAATAAATTTAATGTGAACTATATTGCTGAACAAAATTAAAAATCTATCTTAAAATTTCTGGTGTCTAATATTTAATATATGTATAAAAAAACACAATTGTAAAAGAAAAACTCACGCAAAGAAGGGTTAAAAATTTCTAAATAATATTTTTATATATTTTTTAATTATTATTATCATTAATTTTGATTTTCAGTGTGCACTAATTGTCCTTGTGGAAAACAAAACTTGTAAAAAAAAAAACCTTCTTTATGTAATGCCAATAAATTTTTACAAATTTGCTCGTAATCCCGTTACCAAATAATTGCCCAGATAAATTATGCAAAAAACATGTAAAAATTATATGCAAAAATTACTATTCCTAATTGCAAAACTAACATTCTATGTGAGCGTATCAGCTTTTAAAGCTGGTATTTTTATATACGCAACTTAATTAAAAAGGTCTGTACTATTTTTCTGGCATCCGTAAGAACTTAATTTATAGCTAACATTCGGATTTTCTGTTTCCTCCTGTATCATATGAGATTCATAATTCTTCAAAGACGTTTGAAATATTACGAGAGCTTACTTGTGAATGTATGGTTTTCTGTAGATGTTTCCCTCTTCTTCATCTCTCCGAAGAAACAGCTTATGAAATCATCCCTTTTCAAAGATTCTGGTGATTTCAGTCGCTCTGCTATTTCTTTTCTAATTCAAAACAAAACAATGAAACAATAAGTAAGATTTTATTATTTTAACACAACTACTGTTGTTGTTGTTGTCGTGTCAGAGAAAGTGCCATGGCACTTCTCTGAAAGAATGATGCCAGAGCCTCAAGAGAGGTTGAACTTTTAGAGCTGGTCTCCTAATTTTTGAACCAATTCCAGATGAGAGACCTGCACCTGGATTGGCACCCCCAGAGGTATCGTTTTCAAACTTGGAGGACATTGGAGCCACGAACAGATTTTACATGCATCGCAGTGGTGTAGTCGAGGGGGGACGCGGGGGGACGGCGTCCCCTCACTTTTTTATTTTATGTCGAGCGTCCCCTTACTTTTTATTTTCAAGGGGGACGCTAGAGACGCGAGAGGACGCCATCTTTTCAAACTTACTAATTTTTTTAAATTATGAGCACACCAATAAATCAACAATTTTAAGAAATAAGGCATTGATTTTTAATACTTTTCAACAACATGGAAAGTGTTTACGGTGTCAGATCGCTTGTCTGTCTCCATCTGTTCGCATTCTACTTGTAACTTCCAAAAGTTTGCTTGGATTTCGACAAAATTTTATGTATATTTTTTCAATGTAGCCTTATCACTATTGTGAATTATGTGTATAGCCTCAGTATTTCGTTTAAGAGTGATCAAAAAAGAGTTCTTTCATATTACTGTTTACTGGGCGGAGATTGTTTGAAATACACATAAATGAAGTAATGCCATATGGTATTGAAATTCGTTACAACATATTCCCTATCAAAAATAGCATTTATCGTTCGTTTACAGGGACGTTAAAAAGTATTTCGAAACACCATGAACTATTAACAGTAATTGTTTGCAATGCATAGAAAACGGTGCACGAAACATTTATAGTTATTTTACAAGGCCAAAGAATCCGGACACATTGTCAGACGTGGGTTCAGTTGCTCGAAACGTGTTTTCGATTATATTTTGTATTTTTCAGCTGAAGAAAATATTTATTTGCTAAGTGATACGTAAATGATATTTGTATACAGGGCCACACAAAAAGAATCCAAATACACTACCGTCATGGCCAGATATTTCTTGAAATGCGTTTTGCAGCTGGTTTAAATTTTAGTGTGTTATTTGATGAGCATATGATCATTAATTTCTATACATGACCACTCAAAATAATTCGAATGAATACGTTACCATTTATAGATAATTATTGCTTGGTATGTGTTTAAACTAAACGAAATTATATTTTCGATAAAAAAAAAAAAAAAAAAAAAAAAAAAAAAACGCTAGACATGCTTATCCTTCACACATTGTTGCACCAAATTAATTTTACAAACATTTGTGTGTAATGAATATAATATATATTGGCCGGTATACAGTGTGTCTGTGTATTATAAAAGTTGACACGCACTTTAATTTGTTACCTGCTGGAGATAAGTAGATAACGTAAATTATAAAAAAGTTTAAAATAAAGTAAAAAAAAATAATATATTGAAATAATATTGTCAATGAAATATTTATCTTGTTAATTTTCAAACATTTATACAATAACTCTTTATGCGACTCTTCTATTCAAAATTTGTCAGTCAGAAAATTTTTCCTTTTTGCTGCAATAAAATCATTAAAAATCTGCATATATTTAAAATTAAATTTAAAAAATGAAGGAAGAAAGCTGACTTATAAAACCTTTTCGAACCATTTAAATATTACTTTATCAGTGAAAATGGTCCTGTGCACATATTGGCGATAGCATTTTTAGAACAAAATTAAATATTAAAGAAAAAGAAAAAAATGCATCACAAGTGTATCTACATAAAAAGCTGCACGGGCAGAAATCATAAAAACAGTGTAGTTTTAAAACTTACAAATAAAAAAAAAATAAGAAGAAGAATTGGCTAAGCATGCTCTATGTATTTTCCGTCAGCTGCAATACATAACTGGGGGTCAACGCCACATGTTTATTATCATCCCTGTTACTGTTACCTTCTTGTAATACCTCATAGCTTTTCTAATTTGATATATAGTCATTGTCCCCTTCCTCCCCCCTGCATATTTCCTACCTTATTTTAAACTTTTTTGCATCTTACATTGACTACTTATCTTCAAGTTTAAATTTTTTCGGACGCCCTGTAAAAGTCGACCTTAGCTCAAACTTGAAGACTTTGTCAAAAAAATGCAATACTTTGATAGCAACGTGGTTCAAAGTGGTTTTTAGTGACAAAACTTGATGCTTTTAATTTATAATAGTAATTTAACTTTAATGAATAATAATCTGTTTAATCTTCTAATTCTTATCTTTAACGATTCATCCTTCTCTATAAAGAGGTGAAATTTTTTTTTAAATAAGTATTTCTGTAAAGTTCATTAAAGAGGGAAAATAATACATATTATTAAACTGTGAGAGAATTAAATATATTGCTGTTGTTTTCAACCCATTTTCCCCCTTTTATTTAAATATTTAATAAATAAAAGAAATTAATTTGAGCCACTTTTTTACCCGCTTTCTTTTATCTTACATTTCTGTATGTATGTGAGAGTCAAATCTTGTGATTCATTTTTCACCCACTTCCTGTTGACGTAGAGCTTTGAAATTTGGAATATATATATGTATACCTGAGGAAAATACATGAATTGGACATTAATTTTTTTTAAATTAGATCAGTAAGGGGGGGGGGGGGGTCGGTCAACGTCGGCACAAAAATGGCATTTACCTCCATAGAAATAACATTACGATTGTTTAATTGAAAAAAAAATAGCTCCATTGTTTCAAAATTCATCCATTTTCACCACATTGCTGCCCGCATCAGTATGACATCATTGAGCGATGCACACATTTGTGCTTTATAATATAAGTTGACTTTTTGTGAATTTTAATGAAAGTATGTTTTTTTTTCTATATTTAATTTATTTTTATTAACGTTAAAAGTAATTTTATTAGGAAAGTGTTTCTTAAATAAGTCATCTGGCACAAGCATAAGTATTATTTGCCATAGAAACTCTACTTCAAAATTATATCTTTAAAAAATTTCCGCTCAATTCTTTAAACACTTATAGAATGGCATGGATTCAAATCAATTTATAACTAGAGTAGACTTTTATATCGCTATTAATAGTGTGGTAACATTCATTGAGATGATTCCCACATTAAAATTTCAATTCATCGTAGAGGATATTTACGAGTTAAATAACTTCTATGTCAAATTTGAAGTTTCTAGTACTGATAGTTTCAGAGGAATAACAACTTTAAAAAGTTTTCGGCTTATTTCAGCACTTAAAATTTCGAATATTTTAAAAGCCATTCTTCGTGAGCATCTGCATATTAATAGCTACCAGATAAATCGTGATGAAACGAGTTTAGAAGATTTACTTAACAATCAGGGCTCCCAAATGGTCCGCTTTTTAAATACCAGTATTTTCTTAGAGAAATTTTATTTTTAGATTTTTCTTGTAAATTTTGCAGAAACAACCTTCGGAAGTAAATTTTTGCAGAAAAGTTTTAGAAACCTACTAAGAAATTTTCTGTTAAAAAATATTGGTACTATTCAGTTTGTGAACCGCTTGGGAGCCCTGGACAATTCATCCTTTTAAAATGTAAATTAAAAAAAATAATAATAAATAAGATTTTACGAGCATGTAAGTCCTGAAAGTAATATGTGTGCCAAGTTTTAAGTCAGTTACTCTTGCTCAATTATTTCCACACAAATCATGATGAAACCAATATTTTTGAACGTCTTTCTCCATTTCATCCTGTAAAAATTCAATACTTACAGATTAGAAGTAACTTAGTAACTGATTTAAAGAGTTACTAATTCTACAAAAATCTTGATGAAACGCGATTTTCAGAAATTTTCTTTATAAGGATACTGGTCTATTTCACCCCTTTCAAATTCGTATTGGGATGTTCGGAAAGTTCCTTTCATTTGGGAAAACTAATTCGTACCGGAAAATTCTACCCGTCAATTGACATTGGGTATTGAAATTAATGTCTAATAATTAAATGATAGAATTTTCCGGTACGAATTGGTTTTCCAAATGGAAGAAACTTTCCGAACAACCCCAATATTTTTACACGTTGTTCAAAATTTTGTATAGAGTTTGGGCAGTGGCATATATAATCCAGAATGTTAAATAATCTTTTCATCATATATCACATACCTGCGAAATTTAACCTCAGCCGAAAATACCGTTTAAATGCTACCCTGCTCAGACACATACACATATTGACTCATTGCAAAATCACCAAACACAGACTTTGGGAATCTTAAAGAAAATACCAACTCGCACACATGCATACGCACATACATAGAGAATTGTTACAGAAATAGGAAAAGCGGACTCAGGGAACCTATAAAAGTAAAGATATAAATTTCATAGTCTTTTTTCTTGTCATGATTACAATATTTTCCTTACATTATACGTGTCCGTAATGTAAAAATGCAATAATTTTCAATGCTCTTAGTATACAATAGTTATTCTATGACTATCTCAAAAATAAACAATGTCTAACAAAAGTCTCGTTGCGTGGATTAGTGTTATTAAATTACGAATTCTATTTCAAATACGTATTTTCACACATGAAATAAGGTTAACAATATTTTAATTTATGGGAAGCTATGAACGACCAACAGATAAAAAACTTTAATTAATTTAATTTAAATAAATTTTAATTTAAAATTTAAAATTTAATTTTTCAATTACTTTTCTCTGCAATTCAAAATGAAAAGTAAGATTCATAATCAAGTTTGCCCTATGGGTGATACAGATACAGACACTAATGATCGAGACTATGAGTGTCCCCCCACTTTTTTCCCCAGGACTACACCACTGTGCATCAGCTCCCATTAACGTACACGGTCACACAATAGCCGCAGTTGAGAGAGGTTGTCACCCTCCCAAGCACTGACCATGGTCCATGCTGCTTCACTTTCGGTGATCGAGAAGACAACCGAGCTTAATCGTCTGCGCCACTGCGAGACAACACAACTACTAACTACTAATATATACTGGTTGATAAAGAAATCACATGATATGTAATTTTTCCAACTGAGCGGTGTCCAGGTCGGAAGGTGAACCCAGAACCTGTAGTTGAAAATGCCAGTGCGCTTCGAATTGAGCTATCTGGAACGACAACCAGCCGACACTTTTCACTCTGTCAACTTTTTGGCAATAACATCTGGTCTGTTATCTGAAACTACTCAATAGAATAATCATTGTTAAAGGAACTCTTTTACACGATGGATACGCAATTACTCTTTATTATTTTAATATAATCATATTGTTGTTATATGTAAAAAATAGTGCATATATCTAAAAAATAGTGCATATATCTAAAAGTTTTAAAAGATACATTCAAACACATTAAAAGATAGTAAGGATGTATAAAAGTTTTTTAAATATTTTTACTTCCTTTTGGCAGACCCCATATATATATATATATATATATATATATCTTCAAGATTTGGCGAATTTATAAAGTGGATTATCCATAGGCATTGAAGCAGGGTTACCCTGTTAAGTTTGTACGGAGAAATATGATTAATTTTTATAGGTAGAAGTAAATATCGAATTGAACTGAATTCATTTTTAAATACTAAAGGTGGTCTGGATCAGTTGTTGCTTGAGTTTAGCTAGGGTTGGTTTATGTTGCGTGTTGATTTGGGTTTCGGTTGATAGAATAGTTTAATTTGGTCTCGGCAGGAGAAGGGGAACGTTGCTTGCATAAAAACTAGTTTTAACCCTGCTGTGCATGTCGTTAGCCATGCCCTACTGCCTTCTGTTTTATTTTTCCTAGTATGGTTTTAATGTTAGTAATTTTGCGTTTAATTGGTTATATTTTAGGGTTCAGTTGATTTATTGTTATTTGTTTTTCGTCTATGTGGTGTAGTTAGTGTGAATTTATAATTGAATTTGAGTATATATATAATGCAGAACTTGTCATCACCATAACGTTCGAAATACTGAACCAATTCGAACCTAATTGGGGCAGTGCATTTATCTTGCAAGTATCTTGAACGAATTCGTTAAACAACTGTGTAACTGTTACAGTTCGTTTACTACAGGGGAACACAAAAAAATTCCGTTACAAGTTACATTATGGTCTGCGTGGGAAAAAATCATTTGCGGTGCTTTTAAGGATGTTGCATTGTACAAGTCCTTCCGGCTCAGTTGGCAGAGTGCTGATTTATTTTTATATTTTTTCAAAGTATCTATCAATATATCTACGTATGATGCAAAACTTGTTATTACAATAACTCCGAAATACCGCACCAATTCGAACAAAAAACGGGGTACTGTATTAGGCAAATATCTTGGATGAGTTTGTTAACCAAGAAGATTTGGTAAGTGCGTTCGAAAATAAAGGTCTTTGGAAAATCCGAATAACCTCACGGACAAAGTGGCTCTATTTTCAATTCATTCTTAATGCATATTAACTTTCTTCGATTTCAATAAACGGGTGTAAGACCAATGTTAACAATTGATTTAACGGGATCAGGACCAATTCGTATAATTTTTTAAATTAAATCTCTTGCACGTATCTTAAGAATGAAATCAATTTACTACCCAGATTGAACCGGAAGGACTGCATACAGCATACAGTTATATTTATAACAGATTAAAATTTCCGAGAGTTCGAATGATAAAAACTATTTTTTTTGTTATGTTAAAGAATCCGAAGAAAAAAAAAAGCGTGAAGAAAACATACAACTACTTACAACAACTACTAACTTTTACAACTAGATATCAATATTTTTTTCACGAAATTTTTTACACCGTTATATTTATAACCGATAAAAATTTCAAACACTTCGGATAAAAAGTATTTTTTTTTAAAACTTTGAAACAACCCTTACGTAAAAAAACTAGTCGTTGGGGGCCACCGTAATACTTACCCATCATGGATATGCATAATGTAAAATATTAAAATAAAAATGTGTAAACTACTTATAAAATGCATTGCAATTCAAATAAAATCGTGGCTTGATGACGTCACAAACTTTAAAGGCTCGATTACTGAATTGCTTGAAAGAGGTTTTTCCTTATAACTCCAAAAATAATAATCCTATTAACTAGCGGTTTATTGCATCTGATTAAGCGTCAAATTTCCAATTAAAATATATCTTTGAAGTGAAATTTGGATGAAATACAGGGTCATGAAAAATCGAAGAGTGTGGAAAATAGGATTCCATATATCTCGGCAACTAATTATCCGATCGACTTCATGTTTTATTCAAAATTTATGTTTTTTTATTGTCTTTTATATTCATTTCTTAAAATAAACAATTTTGAAAATTTTTATATACCTTTCATCAGAACGAATATTTCGAGAGTCCGAAAAAAATAGTTCCGGTTAATCGAGGTTATTGAAATGAAATAGGCTTCTTTCCATTATTACATACTAAGTACATACCAAATTGCAAGTCTCTATCTCAATTTTTTCGGGAGATAGAGCGTTTACAGACACACACACACACAGACACACAGACACACAGACGGACGGCAAAATTTTTTTTCTAAAAATATGTTTTTCGGAATCTCTAGTGTCTGAAACGTGTAAATCCGTCAAAAAAAATTTTTCGATTTTCAAAACGATTACAAGACTTACCCTATACTACGTATGATGGGTAAGTAACAAGAAAATATCTTCTCATGAACGCTTTTACCCCTAACTATCAATATTGTTTTGCGATTTAATATTATTTTTAAATATAAATTCATACAAAATTGGGTTAAGGATATTTAAGGATATGAAATAATACAAATCTAAGGTTTGTCGAAGTTTATTATCATGGGTCGGGATACGCCAGTTTTTCGTTTAAAAATATGAAATCAAAACAGACAGGTGCGTGCGTAGCAAGCCCATTGTACGCTGCCGAAGTCAGTGGGGTCACCGACATTAGGATCGTTTGGAAAGATTTTCCTTTAAATATATTAAATCATTCAACACTGAATTTACGTGTATTTAAGGTTATTATCACGGGCCCGGGCAACGCTGGGCGGTTAGCTAATAAATAAATAATCAACCCACATCTCTGACTGAGTAGGAAAAGTCTTGTTTCAAATTTCGAACCTAGTACAAAATATTCATTTGTTAAAAAACTAAAATATTGCAAGCGAGCATTAGCTGATTTACATTTGAATGAAACATTTTACAATCCATGTAGTTAAAGCTGAAATACCTATCCTAGTTAAATAATAAATTAAATGTAAAAAATAAATAAATAAATAAATAATTAAATAAACATGCTTTCATAAAAATTCACAAAAAAGTCAACTTATATTATAAAGCACAAATGTGTGTTTTGCTTAATGCTGACGTCTTAATGATGAGGGTAACAATGTGATTAAAATGTTGCAACAAAGGAGCTATTTTTCAAATTCCTACTATTAGCTCACACTCTCTCTATATATATCTTGTTCAAATTTTCAATCGTTAATAAAATATTTTCTATTCATCCACTCAAGTTCAAATAAATTTTTTTTAAATTTGTAGTGGATGACACTCTCTGTTAATACAGTTTTTTCAAATATTAATTCATTAATTAAATGTAATTAATTAATTTTAATTTTTATATGGAGAAAAAAATTTCTCCCATTGTTTTCATAAATGAAATGAAAGATTTGTCTCAAATGAGTGATGCCACCGAAATAAAACACCGCAACGATGATTATAAAATAATGTTCAATAAAGATAACGTGGGACATGAATGCTGTACGGGTTTATTTTATATATTTATGATTAAAAAATAGGAATTGACTTAATTTTTTTTTATATTACTTGTTTCAATTACTATTAAACAATCGTAACGTTATTTCTATGGCGAAATTACAATTTTTTGGTCGATGTTGCCCCCCCCCCCCCCCTCCGCCCACACACACATTTAGTGATCAAATTTAAAAAAAATCAATGTCCAATTCATGTATTGCCCTCAGGAATATATATATATATTCCAAATTTCAAAGCTCTATATCAGCAGGAAGTGGGTGAAAAATGAGTAACAAGATTTGACTGCCACATGCATACAGAAATATAAGTTAAAAGAAAGCATGTAAAAATACAACTTACTTAAAAAGGCTTTCGAATTCCTTGAAATGTTTTATTAACTTGTCAAATCCAAATAAGCCGGTGACTTCCATAACTTTTTGGAACCAAGGAAGTAGAGTAAACATTTGGACTCTTCCGAAATACTTCCTAACTGCTTTCGTTGTTTCACTAATTATCTGAAAAATAAAATTAATAATCATTATACCTCTGCAAATGCTCGGAAGTAGTGCGCTATAAGTAGCGAAACTACAATCGCTAATTTTCCCGGTAATATGTAGTGTAGGACGCTACATTTGTAAAAAATCCCTGACGGCTCGGCCTACAGGCACATGTAGATTTTGAAGACGCACAACGTGGGGCGCGTGTTTGTTGGGAATATCGGAAGAAATGAGCTTTTTGCCATGATGCCGCAGTTGGGACCACCCACTTCGAAATCTAACTTGTTTGCAGACGGAGCCGGCAGGCATTTTTTTGTTTTTAATTATTTTTTGCTATAAGGGTTGGTCCTACAAAAAACTTGTCAATATAAAAGTTTTAGATAATATTAAGAGGATTTATAGTAAATTTAAGTGGATTTGATATCTTGTGAATTGGCGAAGTTATGAATTTCTTTCTTCTAAACCCCCCCCCTTCCCCCTCCTCCCCTTGGCGCCATTTTTAAGGATATCAAAAATCTGTCACACATAAATTTTCGGCACTTTTTCTAGAAGTAATAATAACTTTAAACGGATTCGATACGTATCATAATTAAGAAGTTATGGTTTTTTTTTCTGTTTTCACAAAAAGCCTCCCCCCTTTCGCCCCCCGCCCCCTTGGTTCGATTTTGTCCATTAACGAACTTGACCGAGATTTTATGCTCCTTGATTTTATGTATCAGTTTGGAAGAGATTGGTGCAGAATTATGAGAGTTATCGTGTCCATAAAAAAGTGACATAGATAGATAGATAGATAGATAGATAGATAGATAAAGTTTTGAATGGGGGTGGTTTTGGGTTCTGAGAGACTGTGCATACTGGGTTAGAGAGTGCTGACTGGGTTCTGTCGGCGTAGATCTGCAAAAATTTTTCAAAAATTCCAACTTAGGGGAGAATGTAATAGGTAGTATTTCTTACGCAATCTACCTAAAAAAGTAATGTAGCGAGTTGCCGATGCAAAAATCAGCGGTTTGTAGCGAACAATGGCGCTACTGTTAACGCTACTTCAGGAAATGGGGTGGGGGGAGGGAAGGGCAGTGTCGGCACAACCATCGGGTAAACGGTGCTCCGCTCCAATTGAAATCTTGATAGTGAGCTCGAATCTCTATACAATTCTAAATAACTTTTTCTCTGTATAAAATAATATTTTTGCTCTGGATTTGTTTTCAAATGTTTCTTCGTGGAGAAAAAAGTTAGTTTTTATTTCTTACAGGCAAAGCTGATATAATTGTCGGGAAATATATAGATTTGATGATCCTGAAAGTAACTGTGAACGCAAAATATTAAAAACATCGTAAATATGTTACTTAAAGTATTGTAAGCAAGTGGGTAAGTGTGATCGAAGATCGTACAAAGGGTTTCGTTTAATATTCCTTTCAAAACACTTTATCCTTCCTTTAATAAATCCAAATAAATAAATAAATAAATAATAATAATAAAAAATAGTCGTGTTTTTTATAAAGTAAAAATTTACCGGTTTATTTTTCTCGTCGTTTTTTCGAATATCTGAACCTACCCGATAGCGGGCGAAACCCTATTATACTCTGTCTTAAATACTCTGTTTGTCTGGACTAAATGCGATATTAAAAAAATATATATCAATTTCAAAATTAAACATGTTGTATAGAGATATTCAAACGTTAAAATATGCCAATATTTTCATAATCTGGTTTTTATCATGATTCAATACGTTTTTCAAACTTATATATTTATTATTCTCTATTACTCATATTGATACTCTCTTTGGATTCATTCTCAAACATTGAAAAAATCCGTTATGACGTCAGATTAATTTTCTTTTTAATTCTCTAATGGCGTCATATTAAGCTGCTTTCTGTATTTACACATACTCATACTCCTTGTATTTTTGAGAAATGTTTGAAAATTTCCGTTTTACTACCAATATGACGTCATATTAATCTTTTTTTTTTTTTTTTTTTTTTTTTTTTTTTCAATTTGTGAAACTTTTTATTTTATTTTCATTTTTCACGTGGAAATCTTTCAATAGAAAATTAATTATTGTAGAAAGAATTTTATTGTGGATTTTTAATTATTGGCAACTGCTATAACGCAAAATGTTTAAATTTAATAGGAAAATTATGTTAGATTTTTGGTTTTTTATCTCTCTATATTAAAATAATACGATTTTTTCAAATTTTATAATTTTGAGCTTCATAGCAATTATTCAGCTATTAAGTACACAAAATTTCATGCCTGTAAGTTAAATAGTTTCGGAGAACCGCTCTGTGACGGAAAGACAACGTAGCGGGAGTAATAGGGTAAACCCTAAAATTAGAAGATTTTCAGGCAATAAAATTAAGTGGTGGCATTTTTCATACATTTTATTATCTATTATTATTCTAAAATATATACAATTTAAAAATAAATTTTATTAGCCCAGTATTGCTGCTAACGTTGAGTCCTACTAACTGCTTTGCCAGGGCATCGCCCGAGGTTGCGCCGTCCCTGGAGGGGTGCCATTCGTGTAGTCACGTGATCATAATTTGCTTCTTTTATGTAAAATGTGTTCTGCACAATAATTTGCGACTGTCAGAAATTCAGTTGAGCATTTAGCAATGTATCGTATGATATGAATTTTTCAAATGCCACTTGTTAGTAAATTCAAGTGCCAAACTTCAAATCAAAGAAATTAATTTTCATGCTGGAAATATTTGTATACTTACTCTTTATTAGATCTTCATGTTTTAATGCTGCGTTTCTTCTTTTGGAATTGCTTTATTTACAGATTTAATATAATTATAATATATTAAATTATATAATATTTTTTTTGATATTATGACAGAGAAAATTAATATTGAATTGCCCTTAGTCGGCACATAATAAGTAATATGTGTTTAAATTAGCAATTTAGAACATAGCACAAAATAATTTCTTGTATGTATATATATTTTTTAATTTTTTAATGCCTTCGGTTTTATCGCATTTAATTGACTGTAATCCGAGCAAACGTCGTTGTATTAACTTAATACATGTTCTCAATTTGAAGTGTAGATTGTTTCATTCTTCTTCCCCCTTCTTGAATAGTAAGTGTGCCGATTTTGGTTTCATTCGGGTTATTCCTTCAAGCTACAGACAGCTCCAAAAAGAGATACTACCCGGTATATATAAATGAAAGTCCTGACTGGGGAGGTCATCAACGCGCAACCCAAACTCTGAACCTACAAACACGAAAATTGAGAAAAAAATACTTCTTAGGATGTAGAGGCGCACTAAGAAGGGATTTTCTAAAACGCCACCCCTAAGGGGGTAAAAAGGGTAACAAACTTTTGATAAATTCTTTAAAATTCGGGTCTTTCTATATCGTTCTTTATCAAATCCTACAGTAAATGATTAAATAACCGAGTTGGTCTTTAATAGCCCACATTTTGTGCAAAATTAGAAAATATAACATCGCAATGTCGTTCGTTTCGTTTTACAGCATTGCGGAAAGACAATCAAGGTAATGGTTCATATTGGTTTAAAACACAAGATCGAATTCACGGGTATATTTCGTTTGGAGAAACCGATCAGCGTAGCGGGCAAAGCCTGCTAGTAATATTATAAAAGGAAAATATTTAATGTAAATATGAAAGCAGCATTGTTTGTAATGCTTAAATATTTTTTCAAAGTTCACTGTAAAAAATTTTCAGAAACGTTTCTGAAAGTAACGGAGACCTGTGCTGCACGATACTAACAGAAAGGTTTCTGATACGATCAGAAACATGTTTCGGCTAAAACACGGAACCTTTCCGATTCGTAATGAAACCTTCCTGAATATATCTGAAACCTTCCTGAATATATCTGAAACCTTCCTGAATATATCTGAAACCTTTCTGAATATATAGGAAATCTTTCATTACGGATCGAAAAAGTTTCTGATTATATCGGAAATCTTTCAAAATATATCGGAAAAGTTTCTGAATGTATCGGAAATCTTTCATAATATACCGGAAACTTTTCTGAATGTATCTAAAACCTTTCTGAATATATCTGAAGTGTTTCTGAATATATTTTTATCTATTTTTATTATATATTATCTGAATTTTAAAAGAATACTTGAAAAGATTAGAATTTCTGTTCTTTTAAATATTCTAATCAAACTTTTTTTTTTATAATGATTCTTTTTTCTAGGCGAAATTATTCGGTATATTGCGTGATATTTTTCAGTTTATATCAAAATTTTATCAAATATTTTTTAACCCTAATATTTAAGAATATTCACGCAGTGAATATTGGGGAATGGAGATATTCACCTTGTTTTTTAACAACATATCATGAAAAAAAATATGGGATTCATACAGCTTCACAAAACAAGTATTTATTAAAAAAAAAAATAGCATATATACTTAGAAAGAAAACTTTCAAAACTTTTCATTAACATGAAATAAACAAACTAAAGCTATACTAATATATTTTAGATACATTTCAAATAATCTAACATCCAGCAACATAAAATGATTAAAACTTATGTATGAGCTTTCCAAAAGCAATGCAGCTTCAGAGATCTGTTTATCTGTTAATTTTTTCGGTCCTTAAAAGGTAATTTTTCATATTAAAACAAGACATTTCACAAAAATTCTCATCTTAAAACTGGACCCTTCACAAAATTTTTCGTTCCAAAACAGTATCCTTCACAAAATTCTTTGTCTTAAAAACAAGACTTTACCACCTCAAAAACTGAACTTTTCACAAATTTAATGATTTAAAAATAAAATCTGACCTATCACAAAACAATTGAACTTATCAAAGTGCATAGCTTTTTTATGTGTAAAGGATGATACAAAGGAACCTGATATAACGATAATTTCAAATTCACAAAATTATGACCGGAATTTTTAAAAATATTAAAAAAAAACTTCAGTTTCACAATAACAGGACCCTGTGAGAAAAATCTGGACATAACCCTGAGATTAATAAAAACACCTAGGAATTTTTTTTCAGAATTAGAATAAAATGAATAAATATAGTTTGTTTACTTTAAAACGATATTTTTAAAGTCAGACAAGTCAATTTTCAATATATAGTATTGTAAAAGTTAGAGTTCTGAAACATCGTTAAAAATATATATATAAACAAACACACAGTACCGCCGGCAGATATTATTCTTTAAGAGATAAAATTGCTACTAAATGGTATTTATAAATCATATTTATTGAAGCAACATTAAAAAAACTTAAAATGAGAGACAAAGGATTTGTATTTTTATATTTTAGAGTATATTTTAATAATTATCCTTCCAACTCAAAGTATCTAAATGCTCATGTAAATAGTCCTAAATGTTATTGTTAAGACATTTGTTAAAAATATTGATATAAACTGAAAAATATCACGCCATGTATGAGATAATAATGAATATGAAACAGAATCATTATAAAAATATTATTAGAGTATTTAAAACAGCAGAAATTCTTACCTTTTCAAATATTCCTTTTCTAAAATTCTCTTTTTGGACCGCTCGAATAACTAACATAATATTCCACAGCCAACAACGTGCTGCTTTAACTTCGCCGTTAATAGGGTAAACTGCTTGAAATAGTTGAGAAGAGAAATATTTGGAATGCACACAAACTGGTTTGCTATAGAAGAGGGTCGGTTTCAATCACCTAAACCTAAACATTCGGAAAGGTTTCTGATGGTTTCAGAAAGTGAAAATAGCTCTCAGATATCCGACGGTATCAGAAACATTCCTGTTAGAATACTAAACGTTCCAAATATTTTTTACAGTGTTTTTGAGATTGCGATTGAAACAATATTTGACGATTTATCTTTTTGCGCCACAGGATAAGAAAAAAAGCTTATATAACTTTGATTAGATAAAGTATGAGTGGCATTATTTTTTTTCTTTTCCGATTTTCTCGAGCGTTTCAGTTTTAGGTTTCATGTTCTTTTCTTTCCAAATTCATTCAAGTTTTTTTTTAAACATGGCATATTTCACATGAGTTATAATTTCCCAACTGGGCTAAAAATGTCCGGGGCAGGATTGAAACCAAGGATCTCTGGCTGAAATTGCCAATGCTCTACCAACTGAGCCCTTCCGGACGAATCTAGAGGACCTAATTCACCCAGTTTACCTTACTTTAGCCGAGAGATCCCTGGTAATCCTAGCCCGGACATTTTTCGCCCAGTTGGGAAACTACAACTGATATGATTACCTTACCAATTTGAATAATTGTGTTAAAATTAATCTAGTGATTGCATATTTCACTTATAGAGATATTTATTGCTTCAGAAGTTAAGCATTAAGGGTCATTCTTACGGAGATTTATTCATTTATGTATTCATGGCGTAGTAAAAACGTGCTTTTTACTTTGTTTGAACATAGAAGAAAGAATTAAAATTGTTTGGAAATAATTATTTCGAAATCATAATATATCTATCTACATGTCAGATTTTTAGTGGCTAGGGAATTAATTTAAAATACGCTCTGAGATGCGCTTTAATGATTTTAAATTGCGTGTTAAAATAGCAAAATTAGTAGCTTGAGAACTAATTGATCAAGTTCAATTTATTTTTACCATTTTTTTTTATTTATTTACAAAACGAAAATAAGGAGGTAGTTTACAAAAAACTACACTAGAGGGTGCTGTTTTTTTTATTATTTGCATTTTTCACAGAAACTATTGGTCATAAATTAAAGTGCAATGCATCTACATGCCAGAAATTAAATCGGCAATAACTATAACGGAGCCCTCCTTTGAAGCCGAGGACAGACTAGCCCGCAAAGCGACTAGCTGGGCGCTCCCTAACACAAGGTGCATTTGGAAAGATTTAATTCTAAAATAGTGATTATTTTGATCGGGGTTCGTTTGGAAAGTTTTTCGACAAAAAATAAAAATTCACATTATTTTGTAGTTTTTTTGAGAAAACCAACAAGTGCAGCGGCGAAGCCTGTTAGTTATAGTATGAAATTCCTTTAAAAAATTTTTTTTTATGGGTGTTTCAACATCCTTATTATCGACACTGTTGAAAAGCAATTTCAAAAGCAACCGCCTGTAAATGATAAATGCGTTTTGTATGTTAATGAGCGATCTACACAATAATACCACTTGGTTGTGTGTCTGTATTCGTTCTCGTGAAACTTAAATCATTTTCAATGTTGAACCAAGAAGAAAATATTTTGAAAATTAAGAAGAGCACTATTGTAGTTGTTCTAACTACTTTGCACCCTAGATAGGTTCAGATTTTAACTAAAATTTTAACAGTGTAGTAAAGGTGTCGACTAAAATACTTCGTGTGTTAGTTGGCAAAAATACTTACATGTATCTCTTCGGCATCTTTTTCTTTATCTAGATGTCTTCCCAGAAGTAAAGACATGATGTTGCTTGCATGGAAATTACCAAGTATGCCGTCAAGATTTGTTGGCTGACCTTTGAGGTTTTTCAACTCTTCAGTGAATTCTGCCATAGATTCCTATCAGAAATAATGTAAATAATAATAATTATAATAATATAGCAATACTATTAATAAAGTAAATAAGATTATATAATAATTTTTTTTCTTTCTATATTGTATAACTCTATAGATAATATTATGCAGTAGAAATATTAATTGCAATTGCAAAAGTATCATATATATTATTTCTCCTGTCAACATCCCTTTTTCTAAGAAAATACAAAACGCAGAACGACGAATGAGATAGCATATGAAAGGATTTTGAACAGGCTTCTGACATAGCACACTTAACATTTCGTTAAAACATGTTTTTGATTAAAATTTGCAGATAATTAAAAATTAAATCGGCATTGTTTTCATAAAAGAAAGTAAAGGTTTTCCTCAAAATATTGTTGCCAAAAAAATAAAATACCACATTATATGATGCTCAGCAATTATTATAAAACCACCGCACGGGTTTATTTTATATTTATGATTAAAAAGCGAAATTGAAATTGAAATCTTTACATTTATATATTTCTATGTCCCATGTTTTTCCTGAAGCGGATGACGTCATCCTCTAATGCAGTTAAAATACGATTGTTATTTTTTTCCCCTCGCGCTTGCCATTAGCAATCTTGGATCAGTTTTTATTTTAACTTTGATGGAATAAATTAAATGATATTCTGGCTTGACTAACAACTAAATGTTGTTTGCAGATATTTTTATCCTTGCTTTTTCTTTAGAAGTTTAAACCTGCATCTAATAAATATTACATATTGATAAAAAATGGTACTTCTCTATTATCCCGTCGACCACTTTTCATAACAAAAAATTATCGCCAAATAAACGGGAGAACGTTGCCATTGGAATATCAATAAATAAATAAATAAATAAAATATAAGAATTTAAGGACACAATTGTTATTTTAATTAATGAAACAACTACTAAATCAGTAAAACATAATCATAAATACACGCAAATGTCGAATTAAAAACTACTTGATGACACAACAAACATGTATAATGCTTCTGACATCAAGTAAATGGGACTGCATTTTTGGCGTTTAATCTTACAATTTGGCGATAGTTTTTTGTTAAGAAAAGTGGTCGACCGGATAATAGAGAAATACCTAAAAAATATTAGATTTCAGTGCGAAATCCTAGCACGGGCCCTCTGTTTTATATATAACTGTATAATATAGATATAGATATAGATATGTATATTATATTCATCGATATACATTAGTGTGCAAAACCTAAGCCACAAACACAAAATGCTAATTTCTGAAAACGCGAGTACTCAAAAGGAAATTCTATAAACAGTAAGTGTAGAAACTAGGTACTACCCTAACAGCAGAGCCAGTCGATGTGAATTCTCCTTGACGTCACACATGGTTACTAGTGTCACAGTCACTACGGTGAATCAAAATATGGGATCTTTCACTAGTGTCATTATTACTCTCAAATGATTGTTATCACTGAAAAATCAGTGTGACTGTTACTTTGTGATAGGTCACCAGGTGATATTACAATGAAATCACTTTGTGATTCATACTTGACTGTCATTTGAAGACTCAACTTTGTGACGAGTCACCAAATACTGTCGCAATGAAGTCGCGTGGTGACTTTCAGGTGACCGACACTTTACTGTGAAGTCACCATTGCACTCCTTTGTGAAAAGTCACCAGATGATTTCATTTTCTGTCACTTGGGAACTCATTACAGAACAGCTATCATGGTGACTTTACAATGGAGTGTCAAAATGACAGTCATACGACAGTCACAAGGTGACTTCTTTGTAAAGACACTTGGTGACACGTCAAAAAGCAGCAGTTATGGTGACTTCTCAGTGGAGTTACCAAATGAAAGTATAAATGAGACGAATGAAAGATGTCACATTTCAGTTCATTGTAGTGAGTGTGACAATTGTGACCATTTGTAATGTGAAGGAGACTTTACATCGACTGGCTGTGCTGTTAGGGTAGTACCTATTTTCTACACTTGCTCTTTATACTAGAATTTCCTTTTGAGTACTCACGTGTTCAGAAATTATACATTTTGTGTTTGTTGCTTAAGTTTTGCACATTAGTGTAGTATGCGATTAGGATATATATCTCATATTCATTTTTGCGGATATAACATACAGCCAAAAATAAAACTACCATCGTTTAGCTAAAATCCGTCAATATGATGTTATGTGTTTAATAAATGTATATATTAAATTATTGTTTTGTATTATTTTAGTTTGCTTCTATAATATTCACCATTTTTAATCGTGTATTTAATAAATGTATATTAACTTACTGTTTTCAACACGATTGGCCATTGACAATGGTAAATATGATTGGCGATTAACAATAATTTTTGGGGATCTATCTTCCGGGCAGGGATAATACGCAAGTACCAAATCAACTGACGATTCAATTAGAAATTTGATTCATTAAATATTTTTACATGATTTGTATTTGCTTACATTTAACTTCGTCAAGAAAAGATCGTGAAGGAAGTTGAATTGTATAGCACTTCACTTAACAAAATTATGCTAAACTTCGATTGGTTTACAGACACGAATTATTTTTTTTTGAGACCAGACAGCTTTGCACAATTCATCACTGGAGAACTTGCTTTGCGAATGGTCACCTTTCATGGTTTAATATTTTTATCGCACACGATGAATGAATCCGTGCTTGTGTACTTTGATGGAATGAAATAGTGGGCTGTCAACCTAATTTCAACTGAAGTTATCTCAGAATGTGTACCTATTTGAATGTAACACATTTCTCAAACATTAATTTTTTTTTTAACGATCTTTCTAAAAATATAACTTTTGTACAGTTTTATGCGACAAAATAATTTTGAGTAAAAATGGCTATCTGGCATGTGGAAAGGGAATTGGTCAGCCTGTAACTGTTTATGACAGTCACATGACTTGCACTGTTATAATATAGATTATGAATTAGTATTGGGCGACCACATTTTACTTTCAGGTCTGTTCAAGATTATATAAAAAGAAAGGTTTTATATTTCAATTTTTACAAAAGATATCCCTTTTCTGAAAATATCTGGTTATTAATACTTTTTTAAATGAATGAAATTACTTTAGAGTTAAGGATAACATGAAGACCTTTACCTGAATCATAGTTTCCCATAGACCTTTCCCCATGCCTAGATTCCTCATTGTGTAAAATGTGAATCTTCTCTGTTCTTGCCATTCTTCACCGTTCATGCCTGCCATTCCTAAACATATAAGAAATTTTCTAAAAGAATCCTTATACATTGGTTATCATGCATCGAAAACTGAAACAATTAAATAACTAGTCGGATGTGCCAATCCTAAAACTTTCTTCTATCTCACACAGGTTTCACATACACTAAAATAAAAAAAGAAAACTGCCCAGTTAAACTGAGGGCATTGAGCTCACAGGCTATTCACACTAATTGTATATTATACTCTTATTTCAAAGAATTTGAAATATGCCCCTCGAAAAATAAAGAAATCAACAATATATTAAGGGGCGGGGTCATCCCCCCGTTACCCCCCCCCCATAGTTAACTAATGAACCCCTTAAACTAATCAGGGAAGTCTCTAATTACAATAAATATATATACAAAATTTGAAGAAAATCGGATAATTCTGCATGAAAAACCCATTTATCTAAATTAAGGGGGGATTAGCACCCCTTTCCCCCTTTATACTTAACCAATGACCCCCCAAAACTATTCAGAGAAGCGCATTATTACAGTGAACCTATATACAAAATTTGAAGAAAATCGGATAATTCTGCACGAAAAACCCATTTATCTAAATTAGGGGGGGTTAGGCCCCCCTTTCCCCCTTTATACTTAACCAATGAACCCCCAAAACTATTGACAGAAGCGCATTATCAAAATGAACCTATATACAAAATTTGAAGAATATAAGATAATTCTGCATGAAAAACCCATTTATCTAAATTATGGGGGGTTAGCCCCCCGTTTCCCCCCTTTATGCTTAACCAATGAACCTCCAAAACTAATCAGGGAAGGGCCTTATCACAAGGAACCTATAAACAAAATTTAAAGTAAAACGGTTAGTTCTATCAAGAGTTATCGCGTTACGTACATACATACATACATACATACGTACGTACAGAACCGGCGGGCACATAAGCTCTCAGGCTTTGATAGCCTGTGAGCTAAAAAATCAGCAAACAATTTATATCAAGGTCTAACTGAATCTAAAGTTTTATTAAATTCCGTGCATTAGTTCTTGACATATGACTATCGCTAAAATCGTGTAAATCCTGCAAAATGCAGGATAGCAGCGCCACCTGTTGGGAGATTTAGACCAAAAACTAATCAACAATAACTTATGTCAAGGTCTACCAGAATCTGAAGTTTGATGAACTTCCTTGCATTAGTTCTTGAGATATAGCTATCGTAAAAATAATAAAAAAGTGATATAGCAGCGCCACCTGTTGAGATATCTACACCAAAATGTAATCAGCGTCTATTTATGTCAAGCTCTAACTGAATCTGAAGTTTGGTGAAAATAACTGCATTAGTTCTTGAGATAGAGATATTGCGGAAATCGCAAAAAAAGCAGCATAGCAGCGTCACCTGTTGGGCGATTTTCACCAAAAACTAATCAGCACCAATTTATATTAGGGACTAACTGAATATAAAGTTTTATTAAATTTTGCGCATTAGTTCTTGAGATAGAGATTCCCACAAAATTTTTGTCACATACAGACAGACAGACAGACAGCCAGCCAGACAGACGGACTGACAGACAGACAGACAGAGTCACAGACAGACATTTTCTAAAAATGGTCAAATCGTGTTCAGGACTTTCTAAAACGTATAAATCCGTCGAAAACCGGAAGTCGAAAATTTTCATGAATCCAATACTTTCTTCTTGTAAAGACAGAAGAAAATAAAAATGATAGTTAAATGTTTTCCAGATTTTAAGACGCAGTACAGAGACGCTAAGCAGTAATACGCAATCACGCATGCGCGGCAGCGTATTACTGCTTATTTTACTGTTTATTACTGTTAATTTTACGGTATAATACTGGCAGCTGGGATGCTAGTATTATACTGTAAAATCAACACTTTTTTTTTTGCAGTGTACTGTAATTTGTGTAATTAAATCGACATTGCAATAAGGTATTAAATAGAATCAGAACTACCTCCATTTCCTGGCAAAAAGCTAGTAAACTGTACGGGTCTGTATAACAGGTTAGGATTACAGAGTAGTTCTTTGCCCAAAGCGTAGTCGCTAACACAGATGTTGAGATGTGGTCCAATGTATAAGCTACGAGGAAGGAGAAGAAGATACAAATTAGAGATATAAGCTGAAATAAAAATTGGTCAATGTTAATGTTAACCATTATATGGTGAAAGAATAAATGAAGAAGACGAAAATAACATGGATTTTTAATATGGTTTATTTGACTTTTTAAAACTGCTGGTTATGGTTAAATTTTAACAAGGGTTCATCTTTTCACCGTCCTGCAGCATTATGTAACAGCCAATCAGAACAAGTAGCTCTATGTATTCTCACAGGTAAGGTCTCCAAAGTGCATTCTCAAAAAATATGAAAAAAAAAATACTGAAGGTTCTATGTATTAAAATAAAAGTACATGCAAAAACATGTGATTCCATTACCTAAATGATGACTAAAACTTTATTTAGCAGAGTTGCCAAGTCTCCGGCTTTTTGGACACTAGTATTTTAATACAGAAAATGCTGTTTTATGTAATCGAAACATTCTGCGATTTAAAACAACAACATTTTCTCTAAAATAATACTGGTATGCAAAAAGCCGGAGACTTGGCAAGCCTGATTTAGATTTTAAAACATTAAAAAAATCGAGCACTTTCAACTGTGAACCCAGCCTTCATCAGGATTTATAATTAAAACATGTTGTTCCGTCGTGGAAGTATGGTTTTGGCTCCATCTAGTGAGCGTTGATATTACAGCTCCACCTAGGGGCATTTTGTAAAAATAGCTCTTTAAGCTGTGGGTCGATGAAGCATTCACACGTTTTGTAAACACCGCCCAGTTCACGCGACGGATATTCATTATAAAAAATGCAGTTAAACGTAATAATTTTTGTTTGTGAATGTCAACTGTGGTGTAAGTGTTAATAAAAAGTCTAAAAAGAAATACCCACTCTATAGTCCACTTTATATCGACCATTTTGTGGTCAGCAGAGCCGGAGTGCTCTTATGGATAAGTTGAACCGTTCAAAGGGCGCCATAAAGGCCGCTATATAACAAGACTTGAACAGTTTATTACAGATAATGTAGATCCCAAGGCTACTAATGTGAGCCAACTCCAAGTAAAGTTGAAAAAAAAAATAGAAAGCCTGCAGAATAAATTAGAGGATATTCGAGAACAATATTTCGAATTACCAGATGTCACACAACCTCAATTGAAAGAAATAGAAGAGGATATAGATGTCGCAAGTGACCGTTTAGAACATTTGGAGGTGAGTGTAAAACTTTTATTAACCTCCTTTGATAATAAATCTAATAATATTCATATTAATAAAATATCTAATGAAATCAAAACAAACGTACGGTTACCAGAAATTCCAATGCCTTCATTTGGAGGTGCATACTGTGATTTCGCAAATTTCAAAAATCAATTTACGAATTTGATTATTAATAATGATCATCTAGATGATAATCAGAGGCTATTTTATTTAAAAGCCTCTTTAAAAAATGATGCTAAACAATTAAAATCTCCCGATGATGATTTTAACTCATTATTTCAAGCCCTCATTCATAGATATGAAAATAAACGACTTTTAGTCGACTCTCATATTTCTTCAATTTTAAATTATGAAAAAATCCAGTATAAATCTCCCAAAGAATTACGAAACTTTACAGATTGTATCAATAAGAATATCAGAGCTTTGAAAGTAATGGAATATAATCAAAACATCTTATCAGAAAGTGTGTTCATGAATATAATTTTACAAAAAATAGATAAAGAAACTCAAAAACAATTTGAACTTTCTCTGGAAAATACGAATATTCCAACTTTCGATTATTTGATGTCATTTCTGGAAAAAAGATGTATTATGTTAGAGAATGTTTCTAGGTTAAATGGCGCCAGTCAAGTTAGCTCGAAGCATATCAAAAGTAATTACTCAGTAAATAAATCAAGGTCATTTTTTATCAGTGACAATAAAAATAAAGTAAAGCCGTGTATTCTATGTGAAAATAACCACATTATTTAAATGCATCGCATTTCAAAATATGAGTGTTCATAATAGAAAAAGCTTTGTAAGCAAAAATAAATTATGTGTAAATTGCTTGCGGCTACACCAAGGCGAATGCAATTCTAAATTCACATGTAAAAAGTGTTCCTCTCGACATAATAGCCTACTTTGCAAAAATGTCAATGATATTTCAGAAATGCAGATACATAAACCTTTAGAATCGATAAAAGATAAACAATTAATTATTTCAGATTACGAAAGTAAAGATAAAGTCTCTTCTTTAAGGTGTGTCTCAAAAGTTCAAGCACAAGCATAAAATGTCGATTTTCAAAGAATTATAAAACGTTAGAATGAATAACATTTTTTATTTGCAGATTTCGCAACATTATTTAAATAAATGATATCAGAAGTAGAATAAGATAAATTACATAATTGTAAAAAATATAATTAAAAAAATGTTTAAAAAAACTGTCTCAAAAGTTTATGCACAATGTCAAAAACAACCAGATTTATAATTTTTACAGAACTTTTACTTACAAATTATTTTTCCGTGATTTCGGGTTAGTTCAAATAAACATGCGTCCATCAAAATTATTAGTTTTTGTAGGGTTTCTGGTGGCAAAGAGTACCATGCTTTCTCAATAGCCTCTTGGAGTTCTTCAATAGAGTCATACTGCTTTCCATTGCCGTAAACCTGACGGGTTAAAATACCCCAGACATTCTCAATCGTGTTTAAGTCTGGACTTAAAGCTGGCCAGTCAAGAATTTTAACATTTTCCTGAGAAAGCCAAAGTTTTGTAGAATGTGATACGTGGATTGAAGCATTGTCTTGTTGAAAAGTATATTCAGGATCCCCCAAACTGTCACCGAATGGAAGCAAATGTTGATTTAGCGTCTCTTGATACTTTTTTGGCTTTTAGAAAAGCCAGAGAGGTCTAGCTATTGAATCCAAATGCCCCCCAAATCATAACAGATTACCGCCTTGCTGCCTGCTGAAAAATGCCCTTGGTTCCTTTCGTAAATCATGCCAATACGCGTTCCAACCATCAGGGCCATCTAAGTTCCATTTTTTCTCATCGCTGAATAAAACAGTAAGCCATTTGTCGCCGTAGGACATGTGTTTTTTAGCCCAGTTCATTCTTGCCTGTTTGTGATGTAATTTGACAGACGGTTTGCGAGCCATTTTCTTTAGTATGATGTAATCACACTCTTTAAAACGTCTATGTACAAGACGTCTATGTTTAAGAGTGTCTTTGGTCACCTGTACACTGAGATTTAATATTAGCCGGATTTTTAATTAGCCGTATGGACATATTTTGTCTAGATACCAATCTCCGTATTTTCCGATCAGTCTGAACAGTCGTCATGCGTGGTCGTTCACATCTTGGATTCCGCTTAAAATTATCATTTCTAGAGAGTTCTTGATATATACCTCGCTTTGATCGATTTAAAACTTTTGCAATTTCAGAAACAGTTTTATTTTGCGATTTCAATTAAAAAACTTTCAAAATCTCACATTTTGTGAATTCTTTAAGCCTTCGGCATTTTTAAAACGAGAGGAAATAATTTCTCCACCTTTCATACTTTTATAAAAGTGCAATATGATGTCATACAACGTCATTACACACGGCCAATCCCGTGTTTCTAAGAAAAATTGCATAAAGTGCTTAAACTTTTGAGACAGCGTTTCTTCAAGAAAAAATAAAAATAAAAAAATAAAAAAATATTTTTTATTTTAGCCACCCAAAATGGCTTATTTTATTTTATTTCGATTAAATGTCGAGTATTTATTGTAAATTAGCATAAAATATTTTCTTCTTCAATTATTTTAAACCAGATTTGCAGAGTGCTTAAAATTTTGAGACAGACTATATTAGGCAGTAATCTTTTAACTAATGACACAAAGAATTGTACGTTATTAAATACTGCAATTATTTTACTAAAAGATTCGCGTGGAAATAAAATTAAATTACGAAGTGTTTTCGATAGCGGATCGACGATAAACGTCTTATCGGATAGTGCTTGCAGGAAATTAAATTTAAAACCAAAACCTTTTAAAGGTAGCGTTTCCGGAATTAGCGGCTCATATCAACAAGTGAAACAAGTTGTAAATACGGATATATCTAATCAAAATGAAACATTTTCAAGAAATATAGACCTGGTTGTGTTGTAAAAAATAACAAATCATATTCCGATCACGGAATTAGAGATTTCAAATTTATGCATCCCTAAGTACATAGAATTAGCTGACAGTAATTTTAATGTTCCAGATCAAGTTGATGTTCTAATTGGTAGCGAATTATTTTTTGATATTTTAAAGGGGATAAAATTCGGCTTTCAGATGGAAAGTGTATTTTACAAAATACAAAATTCGGATATTTAGTGACAGGCACACTTCCACCCGTTAGTAATCAATCCTTTTGTTCCCTCTTAACTGAAGATAGTTTGGACAATACACTTAAGAAATTCTTTGAAATTGAATCCTTACCTGAGGAAAATGATGAATTTGTGAAGGGTTAAGAAGAAACATTTTGTGAGGAGTATTTTAGAAGCACATATAAACGCGATCATACCGGTAGATTCATAGTGCAGCTATCAATGAAAGAAAATGCTGAATCGGTTTTAGGGTCATCTAAAGAAATAGCAGTTAGAAGATTAAATAATTTATGAGCTAAATTAGATAAGAATAAAACAATGGCTAATTTATATAGAGATTTCATAGAAGAATATGAATTTTTGGGGCATATGACTGAAATTTAAAGTGAAAACAGCAATGGGGTATCGTATTTCATTCCACACCATGCTGTCTATAGACCAGAAAAAACATCCACGCCTCTACACGTGGTTTTTAATGCTAGTTTAAATACATCTAGCGGGTATTCACTTAACTCTATTTTATTAAATGGTGGAACAGTCCAGCAAGATTTATTTTCCATTATAACTAGATTCCGCACACACAAATATGCATTTTGTGCAGACATTAAGAAAATGTACAGACAAATACTGATTGACCCATTGCAGAGAAATTTGCAAAAAATTGTTTGGAAGTCAAATAAGGATGCACCGATTAAAATATTTCAATTAAATACGGTAACATACGGCACAGTTAGTGCCCCGTTCTTAGGTACACGTACATTAAAGGTGCTTGCTGACGAAGAAAGAAAGTATTTTCCCAAAGCTGCAAAGGTGATATATAATGATATGTATGTTGACGACTGCTTGTCAGTTGCGGGTTCCTTGCAAGATACACAAGAGTTACAATGTCAGTTGATTCTGATTTTAGAAGAGGGCGGTATGGAACTACACAAATGGGTATCTAATCACCCTGAGTTATTACAAGACACCGCTATTTCAGAATGCGCATTTGAAGATCACTCGCAGCTAGAGTTGCAAAGGCTAGAAAAAACCCGGTTTAAACCTGGGAATAAACCGGGTTTTTTGGGAATAAACCAGGTATTTTGGCAATAAACCTGGGAATAAACTGGGTCTATTGGAAATAAACCAGGGAATAAACCGGTTTTTTGCAACTCTACTCACAGCAAATTTCTGAAAAAACATTAGGAATGTTATGGAAGCCCCAATCGGATCATTTTTCCTTTAAAATTACTATTATCCCTAAAGATAATTACTACAAGAGAGAAGTATTAGCCAAAATTGCCAAAATATATGATCCGCTAGGCCTAATTGGCCCGATTGTCACCAAAGCAAAGATTTTTACGCAACAGCTACGGGAATAAAAGCTTGATTGGAATCAACATCTGCCTCCCAACTCTCTTCGAGAATGGAACTATTTTTTGATTAAATTACAAGACATAAATAATCTTGTCATTTCTCGATATGTTCTGTCGGACAATATCGCAACATTAGAACTTCATGGCTTCTGTGACGCATCAGGGAAAGTCTATGGAGCTGCTGTTTATTTACGATGCATCTCCACAACTGAACAATACAATTCGAATCTTCTATGCAGCAAGTCTCGGGTGGCTCCCCTAAAGCCAATGACCATCCCAAGATTAGAGCTCTCAGCAGCTCTACTATTGACGAAACTAGTTAAAAAATTAGTTCCGACCTTACAGTTGTGCTTTGAAAAGGTGTGGCTGTGGGCTGATTCTTCCATTGTATTCTTTTGGCTCAATACTCCACCACATAAATTAAAAACTGTCGTATCCAACAGAGTAACTATGATTCAGACTCTTTCTGAAAATTATCTGTGGAATCACGTATCTTCCAAGTCTAATCTGGCTGACGTCATATCCAGAGGTGCATATGCCAAGGATCTAATAAATAATGACTTATGGTGGTTTGGTCCAGAATTTCTTGAAAGAGAAATCACAGTCCCTAGCCAGTGTCACAAGCCCACAGACAGTTACTGTGTAAAAGAACTGAAACTCGATGTAAGTTTAATCACAATTTCTAATGAAAATGACACTTTTTGTGATCGTCTGTATAAATGTTCTCATAACTTTTTAAAACTAATTAGAATATGCAGTTTCATTTATAGGTTTCTTGGCAATGCTCGTAAAATAGAAAGGAATCGCAATCACCTGACGGCGAACGAGCTACAACGAAGCACTCAGTTTTGGGTGAAAAAGTCCCAGAAAGGTAAGTTCGCAGCGGAAATAGCTGCGTTGAGGAAAGGACACACTGTTCCTTCGTCCAGTAGCTTAAAATCATTAAATCCATTTTTGAACGAAAGTGACTTACTTCGTGTAGGTGGCAGATTAATCAACTCCAATTTGCCTTTTGAAGCCGAACATCAATTGATTTTACCAAATGATCACGTACTCACTAAATTAATTTTTGAATTTTTCCACAAAAAGTACTTGCATATAGGTGCACAGGGATTAGTGCATCAAGTACGCATGCAATATTGGCCCATAAAGGCTAAAAGCATAGCAAGAAAAATTGAGCATTCCTGTGTCACATGCTTCAAGCACAATCCCAAGACACTAGATCAATTAATGGGAAACCTCCCACAACAACGCGTAACATCAAATTGAAGCTTTTTAAATTCAGGCGTCGATTTTTGTGGCCCATTCCACATTAAATATAAGAATCAAAGAAAAGGAGTTTATTCAAAAATTTATGTGACCATATTTATATGCATGTCTACTAAGGCTTAGAAATAGTAGTCCACTTAGAAATAGTAAGCGATTTATCCGCTGCTGCATTTATCGCGGCACTTAAAAGATTCTGAGCTAGGAGAGGCAAGATACACCCAGAAAAAGGAATTGATTAAAACAACAAAACATGTTTTGTTGAGTACATTTTGGTTGTTTTAGCAAAATTTTTAGTTGAAGTAAAAACATTGGTTTTGTTGCTTGGACAAAAAAATTATGTTAACACTCTTCAAAAATTTTAACAAAATGTCATCAATTTTACTTGATTTAACAAAATCCGTTTTTTTAATTTTACAATAATTTTGTAATTCCAGCAAAATTTTGTTGTTTTTGCAAAATTTAAATTGTTGTGTAGTAGCCATAACTCTCTCACGTAACTCGATTTATTTGACTTATATAGCTATATAATTAAAGGATTAACATAATTTTTGGATAATTAAAACTATTTTTCCTTGGGACGGACCAAGGTAGTTTAAAAAATCCCCCTGTCCCATTTATTACTTTCTTCTATCTTTACACGAAGAAAGTATTGGAATCATGAAAATTTTCGACTTCCGGTTTCCGACGGATTTTAGAAGGTCCTGAACACGATTTGACTGTTTTTAGAAAATGACTGTCAATGACTCTGTCTGTTTGTATGTGACAAAAATTTTGTGGGCGCTCTATCTCAAGAACTAATGCACAGAATTTAATAAAACTTTATATTCAATTACTTCCTGATATAAATTGTTGCTCATTAGTTTTTGGTGTAAATCGCGCAACAGGTGGCGCTGCTATGTTGCATTTTTTGCGATTTGTGCAATAGCTTAATCTCATTTTCAGCAGTGAATTTCCCCTGTAATCTTTGAACGTAACTCAGTTTATTTGACTTATATAGCTATATAATTAAAGGATTAACATAATTTTTGGATAATTAAAACATTTTTTCATTGGGACGGACCAAGGTAGTTTTAAAAATCCCCCTGTCCCATTTATTACTTTCTTCTATCTTTACAAGAAGAAAGTACTCTGGTACATAAGTACTCTCGTACTGGAAGAAAGTACACTGGTAAAATATAACAGTGAATTTTTATCCTGCTTTTTGCAAGCGTAATTTACTGCTGAAAATGAATTAAAAATTAACTATGTGTTGCCGAATGCTGGGCTTTGTAATGTCGTCTCATGTTTGCCGCAGAAATTTGCGTGCTCCTGATGACATTTCTACCTGGTGCTGCGGTTACAGCCGTTCCGACATACATAAGAGTGAGAATTGCCGATCTTAGATATCCTTCCTTGTAGCTCAGTGGTAGAGCCTCAGACCGCTGTTCTGAGGACCCGGGATCGACTCCCGGCTTGGGCAATTTTCACTCTCTCGGTTTTCGCGTGAAAAAAAGCAGGATAACAATTAACTTGTTATTATTCAAGGTTTACAGGCGTAATTCACTGATTAAAAAATAATTAAAATTGCATATTCAGATTGGTTTATTTAACAAAAGGTTTTGTAGTATAAACGAAACAAGTTCGTAATATAACATATTTTATTATTTAAACAAACAAAATATGTTTTGTTGAAAAAAGAAAATAGATTGTTAAAATAACACATAGCATATATCTATATGTAACAAAAATAATTTTGTTAATTCAAGTAAAATTGAACCATTTTACTTGACTTAACAAAATATTTTTTTTGCTGACGATACAAATTTTTTTTTTTGGAATTGCAAAAAAAATCAACAATAATTTTGTTGTTGATTCAAACAAAATTTCCATTGACCCATATTTAAACGAAAAGTTTTGTTGGGTCAAACAAATTTTTGTTGATTCAACAAAACTTTTTTCTGAGTGTAAGTACACTAACCTCAGATAATGCCACTAACCGAAAAGGTGCGTCAACAGAATTAGATAAGTTTAAGAAATCACTGAAAACTCCCAGCAAGGAATTATCGAATTTTGTAGCTCAGGAATTAATAACATGGAAATTCATTCCCCCGCGTTCCCCTAACTTTGGCGGACTCTGGGAAGCAGGCGTCAAGTCCTTCAAACATCACTTGCTTAGGGCCTGGTAATAATAAAATTACTCTTGAGGACTTCGAAACGCTTATCATACAAATCGAAGGCATTCTAAATTCCCGGCCTTTATTTCCACTTTCAGATGTCATAAATGAGTTTGAAGTGCTTACCCCAGGCCATTTTTTAATTGGCCGACCCATCACCAGTATTCCCGAGCCTAACTGTTATGAATATATCCGATAATAGATTAAATCATTGGCAACGCATTACTAAATATGTTCAATGCATTTGGAAACGTTGGTCTATTGATTACCTAAATCATTTGCAGCAGCGCGGTAAATGGCAGTTCGCAAAAAATAACGTTAAAGTAGGATCTCAGTGTTATTAAAGAAAGAAAATCTGCCACCATGCAAATGGGCACTTGCCCGGATTGTAGAAATAGTCCCCGGCAAAGACAATAAGGTGCGTGCAGTTAAAGTGAAAACTGCCACGAGTGAATTTTTAAGGGGCATTTCAAAAATTTGTCTATTGCCAATTGGCGAAAATTAATGTAAATAGCATTTATGCAGTATTGTACTTGAATATTATTCTTAGTTAATTATATAACCAATTTACTGTATATTGTTCATTTTGTATTGTAATATCATCTGTAATGTATATTAATTATATTCTAAGTTTAAATTAATGGCTGAAATATTTCATATTTCATCCCCGGGCGGCATGTTCCGTCGCGGAAGTATGTTTTTGGCTCCATCTAGTGAGCCTTGATATTACTGCTCCACCTAGGGGCATTTTGTAAAAACAGCTCTTTAAGCTGTGGGTCGATGAAGCATTCACACGTTTTGTAAACACCGCCCAGTTCACGTGGCGGATATTCATTATAAAAAATGCAGTTAAACTTAATAATTTTTGTTTGTGAATGCCAACTGTGGTGTAGGTGTTAATAAAAAGTTTAAAAAGAAATATCCATTCTACAGTGCACTTTATATCGTGTTAAACCAAACGTCCAGATCACATTCTTGTAAACAGTATGTCTTTGTACTGCGAGCCCACGCTAGATTTCAAATCATCCACATTCTTCCAAATGCCGGTACCATTGCATAGCAAATAAAGAAAAAAAAAAGAAAAGAAAAAAAAGGTGAGGAAGAAGGAAAAAGGGGAAAAAAATCGCATTTCACTTTTTCGTTATTAAATTAAGCCATATATTCGGAATATTGTAAGACAGGACATCGTTGCATACTTTTCATGATTATTTATAATTTCCACAGATTCTCGAATTATGAAATCATAGTAATTTCTCCTAGGACATATTACTTTAGCATTTTTAATCTATTTTAACATTTCGGGTTAGGTGAAGTCTCGATAGAGCAGTAGATGGTCTGTTAAATTTTAAATCAATGTTCATTTATACGGTCTTTCAGTTTTCTTGTTGTCAATCCTATATATATTCTAGTTGTCCATCCTCATCGGTATTAAATGCAATGACCTATGTACGTATACAATAAAAAATCAATCAAATTTAACGGCTGATCCTCGATAGATTTATCAGAATAAACTGAAAAACTTCAAGTTTTATCGCCAAAGCTAATGTTCCGTACGATTTGGCGGACATAATGTTGATGCGATTTACGAGACAAAAATTGTGAAACGGCTTGTGAAAAGTTTCTGAAGGTTTCATTGATGCAAAATGTCTAAATAATGCGATCACTTACAGATCACAATTTGTGTTAGTAATTTATTTATTTGTATACTAACACTGGAATGAAAGTATTTGTAACGAATAAAACATTGTTAAAGAAATAGTTTTCTTTTCCGAAATCTCATTTTTCTTTTTATGTTTTGAAATATTTTCTTTTAATCTGAAATGAAGTATTATCTTAAATGTGGTTAAATAAATAATGTTTCTTTAGTACGACGCTTTTTATTTTTTATTTTTTACTATTATCGCTAAACATAGGAAGCAGATCGTCAAAAGAGCGATATTTCGCCAAATAAGGTAAATTTCCTCATTTTGGCTAAAGCAATAATGAGATTCCGCTCAATTTTTTTTTTATAACTAGCTGTTACCCGTGACTTCG
Source organism: Maratus michaelseni (assembly GCA_963931845.1). Taxonomy (NCBI): domain Eukaryota; kingdom Metazoa; phylum Arthropoda; class Arachnida; order Araneae; family Salticidae; genus Maratus; species Maratus michaelseni. The sequence continues at coordinate 107,397,861 of OZ007598.1, read as the reverse complement.
TTCACGCAACATTAAAAGAAGAATAAATACATTAATTAAGAAAATATTTCATTCCCGATAATTAAAAACGTTAAAATTAACTAACTATTTATCACATTTCATATAGGCGACAATACTGTATTTTTTGTTATAGGGACCTTGACATAACTCAGTCTTTAAAAAGTGAAATTTTGTGCCAAATAATCGCGAAAATGAAATTGCAACCAATGCAAAAAGGAGGGCCAAATAAAATCGTGGAAATAGACGAATTGGGTAAAAACAAATGTCAATTTTACCTGATAAACAATTTTACTTTTAACGCCTTTGTGAAACGTTTTAACAGCCATCCTTCAAAAAAACATTAATTGGAAATAGTACATGCTTTTTCTTTAAATTCAGTTCTGCCTCCTTGGTTTAATGTATAAGTGAAACAAATCTTATTTTCTAAATGACAGTATGTTGACAGGCAATTTTCATTATCTAGAATAAATTCATTCATAAAGTTTGAATATGTGAAAATATGTTTTTATTTTTCGGATAATTTACTGAAATCAAGATTTTGTTTTCACCATCTATTCAAAGTGAAAAACAATTCTGTTTTTCAGTTTTAATGAGAAAATGGTGTAAAAAATATACTGATCTATTTTATTTTTCCTTTTTTTATACACAAATATGGAGTAATTTACTTTCCGTTTTTAGAGAAACTTCGTTAAAATTAACAAAAAAGAAAAAAAAATCTTGGCATCTAATTTAATTTTTTAAATTCTGACAGTTTGTGTAACATCCTCGGATCAATGATAAACGGTATAAAGTAAATCACGTTGCGTTCGATATTCTGGTACTGTAAATGAAAATTGTAAATTCACTGGCATTCTCCGTGAATTGCTGCAGTAATTTTACGGGAAATGCCCCCTTTTCAAGGTAAACGGTCCATTTCAGTAAATTTCATGTTTTTACGGGCAAAAACCGTTTATCTAATAACAAAGCTCGTTTATCTAGTCACAAAACAGGTTTTCTTATGGACATTGCCTGGAATCTCTGCTGCAGTAATTTTACTGCAGCAATTTTTTACAGTGAGGAGTAGTTGCGAAATACAAACATAGATTCGTGTTCATTTTCCTTTTCTTAAAATTATGATGCGATTTTTAGCAGAAAATTCTCATCTGTATATAACGAATATTCATGCTTAATAATCAGTATAGATAAAAAAAACATTTAAATTTTTCGTTATTAATATGGCGTGAAACTCATCTGCTTTCTATACTTACTGATCCTTGTATTATTAATGTAAGGAATTGATTCACACTCATTTTAAAACACATTGGAAAATTCCCGTTTTATTTCAAATATGACGCATCTTTTTCCCGCAGAGAAATCCCCTTTTAATGACATAATTCTTGTTAATTTTCTTTTCCAGGCAATTAATTTCAGTACTGTCATAGGGGAAATTATGTCGCTTTAACGAAATAATATTAAATCTTTAGTTTTTATCAACAAAAATGGAACTATTAACATTCGTCATTTTTTTTTTTAGGTAATCGAGTTATTTCTTTTAGTTTTAAGAATGAAAATAAATATTTCTCGCTATCCATGACATCATTTTCGATATGGATAATTTTGCGGAGCATATTATTGACATTTGCTGACCATTTTCTTTTGAAACTTCTTTTTACTTTTTTAAAATTTAAATAAAAAATACGGTATAATTATATTAGCCCTGCGCAGACGGTAAAACGCCAAGAATTATTACCATACAAAAGAAAAAAGCAAAAAAAAAAAAAAAACAAAAAAAAAAAACCAAGATCATTTTATTTCACCAATCAAAGATATCCGCTTTATTTTTGATGTATGGCGTCATATTCGCCTGTTTCCTATGGTTACTCATATTGAAACCTTGTATTATTATCAACAACTAAAAAAAAGTACGTTTTATTTCTAATAATATTATTTAATCTTCTTCTTAATTCTTTAATTTTTTTATTTCATTTTTATTTTTCACGTGAAAAAATTTCAATTGAAACTAAATTGTTGACTAAAAATTATTATTCCGGAATTTGAATTAGTTTTGGCAACGATAAAGTATTAGCAACGGTAAAGTGAATTTAACCATGTTAAAATATTATACGAAAAAAATGTCCATTTACTCTCTATGAAAAAACGAAATTTTGAATTATTAAGAAAAATATTTGAATAAAATAAACAAAAACCAGCCTATGTTCAAATCTGGGTTTTAATCAATCTGTATGCAAAAATACAGGATCATTAAAGGCTCCATTTTGACGCTGGCTTCAGCCTAACATTTGCGCACAATCAGATTTATAATATTATTAGGATTATGTATATCTATATGAAAGAGATTTCAATGTTTTTTACAATATTTTTTGAGTATGCGCTTATGGAGACCTTACAGTACGCTGTACACCAGTATGCTGTTTTAGATCACAATAACAGGGTTTATAAATTGTCCATTTTTTTTAATACCACTTTTTAAAAATAAAATTCGATTTTAACAAAACATTGAATGAAAAAAAAATATAATATTTGTGATCACTCTGTAAAATAAAAAGCTGGAAAATATCTGTAACTGGTAGCAGATGGCTGTGTAGGTCCTCCACATCATTTATGTTTAATTGTGTAAGAATAACACGCATATTCATTTATACTAATAAAAGAAAGATGTTTGTGCGCCTGTCTGTCTGTCTGCGATGGTTAGGAATATCTACCGTGCGTACAGGTCTGAAAATTTGGATGATCATAGTCCAAGGCCGGTTCTGATGCACTTGACGCTCGGATTTTCCATTTTTTAATAATTAGCCGATATATTAATTAAAACCCGTAAAAAAAGGGTGTTGGCGAAAAAATGTCGCACGGTGCATGTCAGTAACCCAGTTCCCGAGCGCCGAATCAGCAAAGATCTCAAAGTGAGTGCGAGAGCGGATTTTTTCTGCCCATCTTTCTTAACGCGCATCTGCCGAACCATTTGAAATACCGAAAAAACAGATTACACCAAAATCGCACTTTTATGTTTAAAAAGTCGTATCCCATTTGAATAAATATTACTGTTAACCTTTTCCAAAAAAAAAAAAAAAAAAAAAAAAAAAATTGATTTCGTGGGTTTAAATTTTTTTTTTCGAAGCTCATCGCATTGGGCTCAGTTTACAGAAGAGTTTCAGAGATACAGAAAAACAAAAATATCCACTTAATTCGTCTCTCCGATATTGAAATTCGTCTTAAAAAATATGACTGTTAAATCTTTCGAACAAATTCGCGAATGGCAGTCACCTCGCGCCTAAAAGCGCCCTTTTTTACTTTAAAAGTAACTAAATGTCAGTATTTTAACACAATCTTTTTATCCTTTTTTCATGCACTCGATTTACACCACCTTTAAAAATCTCAAAACACTCGAAGGATTATAACTATTTAAAAAAAAGTAATAATAAATTCTGCAAAATTTTCGCTCAGAACATGAACACACGGTCAAATATCCAGATTTTTGCACGAAAATTACAAGCAGGCTTCCAAAACGTTATATTTATAACTGATAAAAAATTCAAAGAGTTCGGACGATAAGTACAATTTTATTTTTAATGTTAAAGGACCGGACGCGAAAAACAAGTGAGAAAAGAAAACTAAAAAACACAGTCCTTTTACAACTAAATATCCATGTTTTTTCCTCAAATTATTTATACGGGCATCAAAAGCATTATATGTATAACCGATAAAAATTTCAAAGAGGGACAATAAGAACTATTTTTTTTTTTTTAAATGTGCAAAAAATAATTATTCTTCCAAGCGCCTTTACTAATAAATTCAATACTTTTCCACAGGCTACGGAAACAATTTAGTTTTGACAAATAAAAATCTGTTAAGTGTAAAATCCAGCAACTTAAAGAAAAGACAAAAAAAAAAACCTAAAAATTAAAAATAAAGCTGTTTGAAGACGTTATAAAGGAATCATTAACCCTTTGTTTACGAACTTATTTTTTATTAGATATTGCTGCAACTGACACCTATTTATTTTATTCTATTCCTATCATTGTTTCAAAAGGGGGAAAAAATACTATACACTTTTAGAACAATAATAAAAAAAATGTATCACAATTCCTTTTTTTTGTGTGTGTGTGAGTAAATAGTGCAAATAATAGAATATAAACGTAGTCACTAACTATGGCAACTCTGCTATCGCTTCCTGTGATTTATATGTCCCGCCGTAAATCAAGGGATTAATTCGGTGTAAGAGAGAAAAAGTGGTTACTAAAGGGGCTAGAATAATAATAATAATAATAATAATAATAATAATAATAATAATAATTGTATGTAAGAGGTTAAAACCAATGTGGAAGAAAATATAAATAAGCCGAAAATTTAAGCATCGATTTTTGTAAACTTTGTGAAAAAGTCTCAGCTTCGGTACAAATTGAAAAAAGATATGAGATAGACGGAAAACCTTTGTAACAATACATGAGCTAATTGCAGAGGGCAAAGTGACATTTTGGAATATTAAAATGTTATACTGACGCATGTAATCGATTGCACACTATTGTGTTGTAATGTGTACAGTTGTTTTACAATTATTACATAGAAATTTTCGACTTATTTAATTTCAGAAAAATAATACAAATTCAACGTTTAAACGCAGTCATTACGAATTCTGCTATACAAATTTTAAATAGATTTTTTTTTTTAAATCTTAAATAAATAAAATACTGCCAGACTTTTTGGAAATTTTAAGGAGTGTACGCGCTATGCATGTAGTACATGTCGTACAATGCTTTTCTGTTTTTATCTTATACAATTTTCAATAATATTTACAAAACGTATTGAAATAGAGTAGAAAATAATAATAAAATCACTAACCTGAATACATCTCCATATTTTTTGGCTAACTCACTCAATGTTTCCGGTGGTTTCTTGCCTAGAAATATCGCGTAACCAGCCACAGGAACACCGATAGGTCCGGGCGGATATTTACGTTCTCTGTACCATTTAAATATAATTGTTGTTATTATCAAGGCTATGACAAACGTATACAACAAGCTTGTAACACTCCAAACCACATCATACGCCATTGCAAGACAATATTAAAACATACACATTTTTAAAATATGAGAAAGGCGTTTTGGCGTTTATCTTGAAAAAATTTGCCTGAAATGACGTTGTTATGTTATGTTTGAAAGGAGGAGAGTGATAACGGCCGAAAACGCACTTCTATCGTGTTCAATGCCAAATGAATTCTGACATTGAAGGTTACTTTAATATCCGGAAGAGAAGCACTGCGAATGGATGGTCCATATATAAAAGGTCATTGTCAGAAAAACGGAAATTGTTGGAAAATGTAAGAAGTACACTGTAACAAGTGGGTAACCGTGATCGAAGATCGTACAAAGGGTTTCGTTTAATGTTCCTTTCAGAACACTTTATCCTCTCTTTAATAAATCCAAATAAATTTCATTTAGCAACTTAAAAAAAAAAAAAAAATACCGGTCTATTTTTCTCGTTTTTTCGAATATCTGAACCGGCCCGATAGTGAGCGAAGCCCACTATTATACTCTGTCATAATAATATCCATCATGTGGACTAAATTCGATATTAAAAAAAATCAATTTCAAAACTAAACATGTTGTATAGACCTTCAAAATGTTAAAATATGCCAATTTTTCCATAATCGGGTTTTTATCATGATTCAATACGTTCCTCAAACTTATATATTTACTATTCTCTATTACCAAGGCAACACTAGATACCGGGCTTGCTAATTCATTCTTATGACGTAATTCGGCAATTTAAATATGAAAATTTCTATTTTCATTTGTATTTTAAAAATCCTTTTTAAATACCACTGTTTTCTTTTTTATTCTATAAAAAAATATATCAATTTGATATTCAATCACATCAACTGCCTGAATGGAATCTGAAGACACAGTAAAATTTAAAATGCTGAAAAAAGAGATGTAATTTTAAATTTCACGAAATAATTTAAAATTATTTATTTTTAACACTTTCCAACCTAGTTGAAAAGTGTTTATGACTTCGGCTTGTCTGGCCGTATGGCCGTCTGTCCGTGCTCTAACTCCCGTAAATATGCTCGGATTGCCCTGCAATTTTTATATGTTGTTGTCGTTATCTATAGCACGTTCCCTATTTCAACGGAAGTGTGTAGCACTTATAGTTTTTTTTACAGAAATAGTCAAAAGAATTCCGTTACATTACGGTCTATGGGGAAAAATCATTTGCTGTTTATTTTAATGATGTTACACAATTTCAAATACATTGTAATTTATATATATCAGTAAGGTGCATTACAAGAAGTTTAATATGGAATAGGGAGTGCATAGAACTTATAGTTACTTTACAGGAACAGTCAAAAGAATCCCGTTACATTACGTCTATGGAGAAAAATCGTTTGCGGTTTAATTAAATAATGTTTCACTATTTCAAACGCATTGAAATTTATATATATCAATAAGGTGCATTACAAGAGGCTTACTACAGAATATTGTGTGTATAGCAGTCATCGTTCATTGACAGGGACACACAAAATAATTCTCTACTGTCTGTTAACAATAATTCCTGGAAGTGCGTTTTAAGTTGCTGAACTCGATTTTAAATTTAACTCACTTGGTGTGTATAAATTCTGTATTTCATATACAGGGCAGCACAAAAGTTCGCGAACACATTTCCGTTTATTGACACAAACTCCAGAAGGAGAATTTTAAACTGTGTGCTACACGTTTCCTAACTAAACTAAAATTTAGCGTCCTATGTAGTATATGTACAAATCTATAGATCCTATACAGGACTGAATGAAAGTATTCGGATATTTTCCGAATATTGAATATGTTGGAAATTCCTGAAATTATGTTCTTAAATATGTTATGCGTTTTCCAAATTGTTTACTTAGATGTTATCTTTCAGCTTATTAAACGGTAATGATTTGTAAAATTATTTTGGAAGCGTTGGAAAGTGTTACATAATCTATGCTTGACGCATGATTTTTCGTTCTTGTTTTCAGTTACGTATGTGCATTTATGTTTATTGTGTAGCATTAAAATAATATTTTGGATAAACTTTTCTGAATGTGTTTTTAATGTGTATTACTCTGAATTTCAAATTTTATTTCCATTAAATCATGTAATTATATCGTATGACTCTTTCAGTTTAAAAATATTAAATATTAAGGTATTTATTTATTAAAGTTTCTGTTTTATTGGTCTTTTAAATTTAATTACACAGGACTGAATCTCGTGTATCTGTGGTGTGAGATTGAAATCTAAGTGATTATTATTTTTTAAAACTTTATTATAGGTTTTTATGAAAGACATATAAAAAATATAATAATATTAGAATTATTATGGATTTAAATTTGAACACCGATCAAATATTATAAATTAACTATATTAAAATTTACTAACATAATATTAACTGCAGTCATATAAACATTAATTTTTCTGCTCTTGTAGGTCTTTAAAATTTTATTTATAAAAATTACTATTTTGCATTTTAAAAAAATGAAAATTAACTTTTTATATTGAGGGGCAAACGAAATTTAATGATAAAGGTAGCAAATTAAACTAGTAGGATGTGCAAATCCCAAAACTTTCTTCTATCTCACACAGGTTTCACATGCACTATAAAGAATCAGCAAACAATTTATTTCAAGGTCTAACTGAATTTAAAGTTTTATTAAATTCCGTGCATTAGTTCTTGACATACGACTATTGCGAAAATCGTGTAAATCCTGCAAAATGCAGGATAGCAGCATCACCTGTTGGAAGATTTAGACCAAAACCTAATGAACAATAACTTATGACAACGTCTAACTGAATTTGAAGTTTGATGAAAATTCGTGCATTAGTTCTTGAGATATAGTTATCGTGATAATAATGAAACAAGTGGGTAAGTGTGATCGAAGATCGCACAAAGGGTTTCGTTTAATATTCCTTTCAAAACACTTTATCCTTTTTTTAATAAATTCAAATAAATATAATTTAGCAGCAACAAGAACAACAACAACAACAACAACAAAAAATCATGTTTTTTATAAAGTAAAAATTTACCGGTCTATTTTTCCGTTTTTTCGAAAATGTAAACCAGCCGGATAGCGGGCGAAACCCGCTATTATATTCTGTCATAATAATATCCGTCATACGGACTAAATGCGATATTTAAAAAATATATAATTTCAAAATTAAACATGTTGGACGTCTTCAAAATGTTAAAATATACGAATATTTCCATAATCGGGTTTTTATCATGATTCAATACATTCCTCAAACTCATATATTTACTATTCTCTATTATTCATATTGATACTCGCTTTGTATTATTCTCAAACATCTGAAAAATTCGTTAAATTTCCAATAGGACGTCAGATTTTCTTTTTAATTCTCTAATGACGTGATATTAATCCTGCTTTGTGTACATCCACATACTCATACTCCTTGTATTATTGAGAAATCTTAGACATTTTCCGTTTTATTTACCACTATGACGTCAATCAATTTTATTTCAAATTTATCTTTTTTTCAATTGGTGAAACTTTTTATTTCATTTTCATTTTTCACGTGAAAATCGTCTGATAGAAAATTAATTATTGTAGAAAGAATTTCATCTTGAATTTTGAATTTTTGGCATCTGCTATAACGAAAAATGTTTAAATTTAATAGAAAAAGGCTATTAGAATTTTGGTTTTTTATCTCTATTTATTAAAATAACACGAATTTTTCAAATTTTAATATTTTAATGTAATCAGCATCTATTTATCTCAAGGTCTAACTGTTGTCGGGTGATATTCACCAAAAACTAATCAGCACCAATTTATATTAGGGACTAACTGAATATAAAGTTTTATTAAATTTCGTGCATTAGTTCGTGAGATAGAGACCTACAAAATTTTTGTCACATATAGACAGACAGACAGACATTTTCAAAAAACAGTCAAATCGTATTCAGGACCTTCTAAAACGTACAAATCCGTCGAAAACCGAAAGTCGAAAATTTTCATGAATCCAATACTTTTTTCTTGTAACTATAGAAGAAAGTAAAAATCAATTTTTGGAGAATTGAAAAGAGATAATTGTATTTTAGATGTTATGTCCGTCCTATGTTTAAAGAGTATATTTTTTAAAATTTAAAATTTCTTTTCACACGAAAATTTCTACTGATACTTTTCAATTAAAAACAGCGCGTTTCTAATCCAAATTAATTGGAAAACTGAATCGAACACGCTAAGTGACGTCAAACAGCGAATAGCTCCCTATTGGCTGCAGGGTGAAATGGTGAAACCATATTATTTTTTAGATTAATAATTACAGCAATGGAGTTATAGCAATGTATACGAATGCTCTCTCGCTCTCTCTCTATATATAGACCACTGATGTTACTTACACATCATACGTAGTATAGGGTAAGTCTTGTAATCGTTTTGAAAATCGAAAAAAAAAATTTTTTTTGACGGATTTACACGTTTCAGACACTGGAGATTCCGAAAAACATATTTTTTGAAAAAAAAAAAAAAATTACCGTCCGTCTGTGTGTCGGTGTGTCTATGTGTCTGTGTATCTGTAAACGCTCTATCTCCCGAACAAATTGATATGGAGACTTAAAATTTGGTATGTACTTAGTATGTAATAATGGTAAGAAGCCTGTTGAATTTCAATAACCTCGATTATCCGGAACTATTTTTTTCGAACTCTCGAAATATTCGTTCTGATAAAAGGTATATAAAAATTTTCGAAATTGTTCATTTTAAGGAGTGAATATAAAAGACAATAAAGAAACATAACTTTTGCATAAAGCATGAAGTCTATCGGATAATGAGTTACCGAGATATTTGTAATCCTATTTACCGCACTCTAAGATTTTTCATGATCCTGTATTCATCCAAATTTCAATTTAAAGATATATTTTAATTGGAAATGAGACGCTTAATCAGATGCAATAAACCGCTAGTTAATAGCATTATTGTTTTTGGAGTTATAAGGATGTTTCTTTTAAGCAATTCAGTAATCGAGCCTTCAAAGTTTATGACGTCATCAAGCCACGATTTTATTCGAATTGCAATGCATTTTATAAGTAGTTTACACATTTTTTATTTTAATATTTTACACTATGCATATCCATGATGGGTAAGTATTACGGTGGCCCCCAACGACTAGTTTGTGTATGTAGTCGTAGACTCGAGTCTCCGATCGTATACTATGGTGATTGCATGTCGGTAGCTGTGGGGGGTGTGGGAGGTATGGTGGTTGAAAGTGGTTGACCTAGGGCATTTTCAATATAAAAATAGACGAGTGTATATTTAAAGTCTAGAAAAATAGAAAAAAAAATAAGAGTATAATATATTTTTTTTCAGAAATACGCTTTTATTGCAGTTTTATAAACAAATTCACAGATAAGTATGTACATAATGAGTTACTATTACAATTTTTTTTCACACATCATACACTATAAAATATTGATACTTTTTCAGTATTAGGGACCTTGTCTAGATAGAGAAAACGGGACTTGGCGCGAGAGGGAAATTTTGTAGCAAATTTTCTGGCAACTTATCCACTGTTTCACACACAGAAGCAATTTTTTCAATATGTATACAATTTATTTAATATAAAGGAGCCACTTCTCTATTTTTAGATAACCAGATGTAAATTGTTCATAAAAACAATCATACATATTATTTCTGTTGTCAACATCAATTTTTATATGCATTTACAAAATGCACAACAATGAATGAAGTATCATTTGAAAGGTTTTTGAAGCGGCTTCTGACATAGTACACTCACATTTCGTTAAAACATGTTTTTCGATTAAAAAATGCTGTTAATTAAAAATTAAATCGTCGTTGTTTTCATCAATGAAATGATAGGTTTTCCCCAAATTAGTGTTTCAACAAAAATAAAGTACCGCATTATAGGATGCTCAACAATGATTAGAACGAAACAAATATAGTACAAAAAAGATAAAGTATGATTTCTCCAGGCGGGTTTATTTCGTATTTATGGTTAAAAAAGCAAAATTGAAGCAGAAATGTTTAGAAGAAAAAGACACCATCGATCGATCAACACAGTGATATTTCACGTGTAGAATAAGAGGTACGCTTTTTTATATTAGATTAAATTGTATTTTAAATGCATTCAACTTATTTTTCTTCGTTTCATGTTTTTCAAGAAACGAATGACGTCATCTTTTAATGCAGGTAAAATACGATTGTTAAATTTTTACTCGAGCGTGCCTTTGCTTTTTTTACAGTAATTTTGATGTAATAAATGCTTGACTAATGTTGTTTGCACATATTTTTATCCTTAATTTTTCTTCAGAAGTTTAAACCTCTGGATCTTAAAAATATTACATATTGCTAAAAATGATCAGGCTGCAATGCGAAATCCTCGCATGGGTCCACTGGTAATAAAATATAATATATATACTAGTATATAACCCCCGTCAAAAATGTCGGATTGTTGATCTGCGTTCCATTTTCATAAGAATTCTTACAAACAAACAGGAGGAAAATTTCATTATTGAAAGGTCTGTATTGTAGAAAAGTACATTTTAAAGCCGGTAGATGACGCCAAAACAATATTGTTCGCAACAGTGTTCGTTTGTTTATATCTGGGATTTCGCTGTTTAATCTGGATATTTAATTAAAAACTTGAAACATTATAATATGACATGATATACGTGTTTTATAGGAAAAAATATGCTGAACAGACATGATTTCAAGTAGAAGATATTATCATTTAGCTGTCTTATGTTAGCATAGGTTTTTCATTAAGCCTAACATGGCGTTTAACTACAGTAGATTAGCAGAGCAGAGTGGTCCCGCCCGGAATGGTTACAGACGCTTTCTTGCCTTCGGATTTTAATTTAAGTAGATAATTAAAATGTTTATGTATATCATACATAAATAAGCATAAAAGAACATTACGTTTGTTTTCATAGTTGTTTATTTTATTTGGCAACAAGTCTCACTTTCTGAAGCCCAAATTACACCAAGCTTTATGAAAATATAGTATATACAGGGTGTCCCAGCTAACATGTTACAAGGTTCGAGGGGAGGTAGGGTACACCTAGACGACTCGGAATCACATAGGAATGCCGAGTCGGAAACGCCTTCCTAACCGAGTAGAGGCAATGAAAAGGCTGGATGATCGTTGACCCTGGCAGTGTTGCTAGTGGGCTCTACTTATTTCAATTGAGATTTCTTGATTGACACCACTTTATTGAAATGATAAAATCATTTTCGCCTTGATTAATATGTCTTTAAATAAGGCGAATTTTATCATTTTAAAAAAGCGGTGCCAATCAACAAATTTGAATTTAAAAAAAAAGTAGCCTACTGGCCACACAGGGTCCTGGTGTTGCAAGAGTGTTGCCAGCGGATAAGACGACGCAGTGCAAAGTTTCTCGAGAGAGTATTAAAACCCTTTCAAGCGCAGTGTTCTCACGGCGAGACCACCTAATTTTAATTCCAAACTTACAAAAAACAGCAAGAATATTTTAATAGAATTTTGTGTTTATAGTGAATACTTAAAAATGCAAGTTTTTACTTCTGAAAAAATTCATTTGTAAATTCTGGTGTCAGTCCATCATTTTATCTTTTTACGAACCTTTTGGTAAAATAATTCTTAAAATGATCCCCTTACTGGGTCAGAGAGGCGTTCCCGACAAGGCATTCCTGTTTGATTCCGAGTCGTCTAGGCGTACCCTACATCCCCTTGAAGTTTATACCAACTTAGCTCGGAAAACCTGTATATATAGTCACCTCCATATAGTGATAAAGTAGCAAAATATTGTAATTTTAACTCATGAACGCAATATTTCCAGCAAAATTTACAATAGCTTACGAATAAATGTGTCGTTACACTATTACAGAACATATCTTTCACAGCTTTCTTTCAACTCTCCCACTTCATTCTTTAATTAAAAAAGTTTCATATGAAATCACCGGAAAGTCACCACAAGCATTCAGAACGATGAGTCATTCAATTAACGTTCAAGAAAGCAAATATCTTGTAGCTTGGCCACATTTCCTCCAGCTCCAATTATCGGTTCCAGATCCACTTTTTTCCCTGGAGGGGCGGTTACTCGAAACTTTTGCATGAATGAAGCGAAATAGAGGAATGCTGTCATGATGGCTATACCTTCTCCTGGACAGTTGCGTTTACCTAAAAGAAGACGTAAAAATAAGAAAGAAAGTTCATGCGTCAAGCATAGATTACGAAGCACTTTCCAGCATATTCAGTATACTGTAATTAAACTTCATCGTTTAATAAGGTTATAAATGATGTCTAACTACCCAACTGAATGATTTGAAATTTAATATATATATAATCGTTGCAGAATTTTGTCGAGTCATTTCAAATTTTATGAAAATCGAATCAAAACTTAAAAATATATTAATAAAAGTTTTCTTCATTCTATTAAATCCTGTCATACGTAATCTATGTACGAGGGGCAGTCGGAAAATAAGTTTCCCCTGGCGACTGTGGACAGAGGTGTGTATGAAAGGCAAAAAATGTAATGAGACATTAAAGATAAAACATAATTTTATTTTTCCACATAAGTACCAAGTACATTGAGACATTTGTCATACCGCTTTATACGCTTCAAAAAGCCCTCCAGAAAAAAATCAGGGCTTTGCATACGGACGAAGCGTTGAACGGCTATGGGCAAAAGACGACACAACAGGTGAACGCGAACGTGCAAGACACCGATACACCATTGGATAGAGGTCGACCGCGATCAAGCAGATGGCGCTGTTGCAGTGCCTGCGCAGATGGTGCTGTTGCTGCAACAGCGTATGCAAAGCCCTGATTTTTTCGTGGAGGGCTTTTTGAAGCTTATAAAGCGGTATGACAAATGTCTCAATGTACTTGGTTCTTATGTGCAAAAATAAAGTTATGTTTTATCTTTAATATCTCATTACATTTTTTGTCTTTCATACACACCTCTGTCCACAGTCGCCAGGAAAAACTTATTTTTCGACTGCCCCTCGTAATAAAAGCGCAAGTCATGTAACTGAGGAACACAAATACGGGCTAACCACATCTTTTTTCATATGCCAAGCTGCCATTTTTATGCAAAATTATTTTTTCGAATAAATTTGCATAAAATTTACATTTTTAGAGAGATTGTTCAAAAAAATTGTTTGCTTGTGAGATGAGTTACATTAAAAAATGTATAGATTCTGAGATAACTTCAGTGGAAATTAGATTAACTGCCGAATAGCTCAATCCATTAAAGTAAATAAACAATAGAGATTCATTCATCGTGAGTCATAGAAATATTAAACCATGGAGGTAATCATTCGCAAATCAAGATCTCCAATGGTAAATTTTGCAACGCTGTATGGTGTCTAAAAAAAATATTCGCATCTGTAAAGGTGGCATACGTAATATTAATAAAAAAAGGAATGCTCATTTCGCTCATAACAGACGATATAATTCATTTCACTGAAATAATAACAACTAGTTGCACCAGTCGAAATTCGACGCAACAGAATATATTAAATAAGTATGCTACAATTTAAGCTTATGAATAAAACTAGCTGACATACCCGGCGTTGCCCGGGCCCGTGATTATAACCTTAAAAATACCTAAAATCAATGTTGAATGATTTTATTTTTTTAAATGAAAATCTATCCAAACGAACTGAAGGACAGTCGTTATTGCCGGTTTAATGTCTGACGTTTTGATATATTAAGCTTTAAATTCTGACCAAAAGTTCCTGAGGAAACCAAAATAATATAAAGCGCTCCCCCACCTTTGCTCATTTCGCTCATAACAGACGATATAATTCATTTCACTGAAATAATAACAACTAGTTGCACCCGTCGAAATTCGACGCAACAGAATATATTAAATAAGTATGCTACAATTTAAGCTTATGAATAAAACTAGCTGACATACCCGGCGTTGCCCGGGCCCGTGATTATAACCTTAAAAATACCTAAAATCAATGTTGAATGATTTTATTTTTTTAAATGAAAATCAACGAACTGAAGGACAGTCGTTATTGCCGATTTAATGTCTGACGTTTTGATATATTAAGCTTTAAATTCTGACCAAAAGTTCCTGAGGAAACCAAAATAATATAAAGCGCTCCCCCACCTTTGCTCATTTCGCTCATAACAGACGATATAATTCATTTCACTGAAATAATAACAACTAGTTGCATCCGTCAAAATTCGACGCAACAGAATATATTAAATAAGTATGCTACAATTTAAGCTTATGAATAAAACTAGCTGACATACCCGGCGTTGCCCGGGCCCGTGATTATAACCTTAAAAATACCTAAAATCAATGTTGAATGATTTTATTTTTTTAAATGAAAATCTATCCAAACGAACTGAAGGACAGTCGTTATTGCCGATTTAATGTCTGACGTTTTGATATATTAAGCTTTAAATTCTGACCAAAAGTTCCTGAGGAAACCAAAATAATATAAAGCGCTCCCCCACCTTTGCTCATTTCGCTCATAACAGACGATATAATTCATTTCACTGAAATAATAACAACTAGTTGCACCCGTCAAAATTCGACGCAACAGAATATATTAAATAAGTATGCTACAATTTAAGCTTATGAATAAAACTAGCTGACATACCCGGCGTTGCCCGGGCCCGTGATTATAACCTTAAAAATACCTAAAATCAATGTTGAATGATTTTATTTTTTTAAATGAAAATCTATCCAAACGAACTGAAGGACAGTCGTTATTGCCGATTTAATGTCTGACGTTTTGATATATTAAGCTTTAAATTCTGACCAAAAGTTCCTGAGGAAACCAAAATAATATAAAGCGCTCCCCCACCTTTGCTCATTTCGCTCATAACAGACGATATAATTCATTTCACTGAAATAATAACAACTAGTTGCACCCGTCGAAATTCGACGCAACAGAATATATTAAATAAGTATGCTACAATTTAAGCTTATGAATAAAACTAGCTGACATACCCGGCGTTGCCCGGGCCCGTGATTATAACCTTAAAAATACCTAAAATCAATGTTGAATGATTTTATTTTTTTAAATGAAAATCAACGAACTGAAGGATAGTCGTTATTGCCGATTTAATGTCTGACATTTTGATATATTAAGCTTTAAATTCTGACCAAAAGTTCCTGAGGAAACCAAAGTAATATAAAGCGCTCCCCCACCTTTGCTCATTTCGCTCATAACAGACGATATAATTCATTTCACTGAAATAATAACAACTAGTTGCACCCGTCAAAATTCGACGCAACAGAATATATTAAATAAGTATGCTACAATTTAAGCTTATGAATAAAACTAGCTGACATACCCGGCGTTGCCCGGGCCCGTGATTATAACCTTAAAAATACCTAAAATCAATGTTGAATGATTTTATTTTTTTAAATGAAAATCTATCCAAACGAACTGAAGGACAGTCGTTATTGCCGATTTAATGTCTGACGTTTTGATATATTAAGCTTTAAATTCTGACCAAAAGTTCCTGAGGAAACCAAAATAATATAAAGCGCTCCCCCACCTTTGCTCATTTCGCTCATAACAGACGATATAATTCATTTCACTGAAATAATAACAACTAGTTGCACCCGTCAAAATTCGACGCAACAGAATATATTAAATAAGTATGCTACAATTTAAGCTTATGAATAAAACTAGCTGACATACCCGGCGTTGCCCGGGCCCGTGATTATAACCTTAAAAATACCTAAAATCAATGTTGAATGATTTTATTTTTTTAAATGAAAATCTATCCAAACGAACTGAAGGACAGTCGTTATTGCCGATTTAATGTCTGACGTTTTGATATATTAAGCTTTAAATTCTGACCAAAAGTTCCTGAGGAAACCAAAATAATATAAAGCGCTCCCCCACCTTTGCTCATTTCGCTCATAACAGACGATATAATTCATTTCACTGAAATAATAACAACTAGTTGCACCCGTCGAAATTCGACGCAACAGAATATATTAAATAAGTATGCTACAATTTAAGCTTATGAATAAAACTAGCTGACATACCCGGCGTTGCCCGGCCCGTGATTATAACCTTAAAAATACCTAAAATCAATGTTGAATGATTTTATTTTTTTAAATGAAAATCAACGAACTGAAGGATAGTCGTTATTGCCGATTTAATGTCTGACATTTTGATATATTAAGCTTTAAATTCTGACCAAAAGTTCCTGAGGAAACCAAAATAATATAAAGCGCTCCCCCACCTTTGCTCATTT
This sequence comes from Maratus michaelseni, assembly GCA_963931845.1. Taxonomy (NCBI): domain Eukaryota; kingdom Metazoa; phylum Arthropoda; class Arachnida; order Araneae; family Salticidae; genus Maratus; species Maratus michaelseni. The sequence continues at coordinate 107,380,657 of OZ007598.1, read as the reverse complement.
CGCTCATAACAGACGATATAATTCATTTCACTGAAATAATAACAACTAGTTGCACCCGTCAAAATTCGACGCAACAGAATATATTAAATAAGTATGCTACAATTTAAGCTTATGAATAAAACTAGCTGACATACCCGGCGTTGCCCGGGCCCGTGATTATAACCTTAAAAATACCTAAAATCAATGTTGAATGATTTTATTTTTTTAAATGAAAATCTATCCAAACGAACTGAAGGACAGTCGTTATTGCCGATTTAATGTCTGACGTTTTGATATATTAAGCTTTAAATTCTGACCAAAAGTTCCTGAGGAAACCAAAATAATATAAAGCGCTCCCCCACCTTTCCTCTTTTAAACTCAAAATAATATACAGTATTGGCCAATTTATTAGTCCCATTAAAAAAAAAAAATTCAAAAACCTTGTTTATAACACGATTATATTAAAATTAAATAAAAATCATGCACTCGTGGCATCGTAATTCACTTTTATATTTTAACAGAACTAGGGAATCGAACCCGGTCTTCCCGGGTTACAGAGCATAGCTGAAAACCATTTTTCTTTAACTCTACTATAGATTTTTTTCTATTTAATATATTAAAAGCGATACTTTCGTATTTGCCACATGCCAGGATTTGATAGCCGAAGGAATTGTCAAAAGTTTCACTACTTACTGCAAAGTTTTTGATTTAATTTTTTCAACTGTTTAAGCTCATAGTTCGATTACATGTTTGTTAAATTTGTGTTTCATTTATATTATATTACTTTTTGTTTATTAATTTATTGATGAAGTTTTAATTTCGTTCTGGAATATTAGCCGGAAACAAATGCTGAACTATTTATATTGTTTTAAGTGGAAACGGATTAATCTTTCGTAATCAGGCTGCACACGATAGAGCAAAGTTTAAAAGTAATTTATGCTTGAAAATTATTTTAAAAACCATAAACAATCAGTAAACTAAGATGTAGTTTTCAAGCAAATTATGTTTGAAATTTCATTTTTTCCCCTATTCGGCGGTGTAAAAATTGAAATTGTTCGATTACACATATGTTAAATTTGTGTTTTATTTTATTTTATTTAGTTATTTATTGATGAAAATTTATAATTTAGCTGCGGAAAATTAGCCGGAGACCAAGCCTGGGCTATTTATATTCTTTTAAGTGCAAATGGGTTATTGTTCTCCCGTAATGAAACCTGCACGCGATGGGGATAGATTTTAAAAAATCATATTCGAAAATTTTATAAGTCATAATAAATGAGAAAATTGCGCTACAATTAAAAAAAAATTGCATTTAAAAGTACTTTTTTTTTTCTTATACTACGCTGTAAAAATTAAAAATGTGCCATGTTTTGAAGTTTAAAAAAATAAGTAGCGGATATTGCAAAACCGAAATTAAATCGCCAGGTGTTGCCAATCTAAAGAAATATGCTTGAAAATTATTTTAAAAGCCATAATAAATCAGTCAATTAAAATACAGTTTTCAAACAATTTGCATTTGAAAGTAGAATTTTTTTCTTAAATTACGGTATAAAAATTAAAAATATGCGATGTTTATAAATTAAAGAAAAATGCAGTAGTAAAAATCGCAAAACCGAAATTTCATCGTTAACTGTTGCCATTCGCAAAATGACGTCAGCGTTACGCACGGACACGTTTGTCCTTTATAATATAGATAGTAAGGCTACTATAATTTATGACTTGTTAGTTAGTATACGCGGGGCCTCCGAGATGTCGCTGTGTGTCCTTAACCGGGCCTGCTACAAGTGACGTCACAACCCGCTGACGTCAAAACAGTGATCCATAATAACTTAAAAATTTTCATGTACTTTGTTCGTTTGTACGTATTGTTTACGATAGTATTTTGATTTTATTTATTGTTTTATATAGTAATTAATAATATTTTTCAGTGTATTTAGATTATAATGCTATCAATAATTATTGATTATAATTATTAAAGAAAGTGTAGATTATATCTATAAAATAATGAGAAGAAAATGTTGTGCTCCTAGTTTCTAATCTAAGTCTTCAAATTCGCTACTGATAATGAAAAGAAGAAATTTTAGCTACGAAAATTACCTTGTGATAATTATTTTTACATTTCAACAGAAGTTGTCTGCATTAAATGTTTCGATATACGTTTCATAATTCGTGAAGCTAAAATTAATATGATGGTATTGAACTTGCTGTGCTGAGAAAAAGAAATAACCCTAACAACGAATGTCCATCCTACTGTAATGGAAATATTCCGGCATATTTGAATGAATTTGTACTTCCAAATCAAAAAGAGTCAAATGATCTTTAGAAAAAATAAATAAATGAAAGAAGCAGACGATAAACAGTTTAAAAAAGGATTTTTAAATAAATACTGTAATAAATTGAATAAAATCTGGATACATTTAGTTAGAAGTGAGTGTGCTTTGTTTATAAAATTAAAAGTAACTGATTTACACAACTTAGTAGTTCTACGTAGTTCCATTTAACATTTTAGCTAACTTAAGTGTACAAATATATTATGAAAATAAAACTTTTGATAAGTTAATTTGAGTGGTTATTAGGTCCTAGACCCAAGTACAATAAATGGACAATTATTAAAATATTACAAGTCAGTTACAAAGTTAAGATAGAAAATTGGGTACATTTCGGTTTGCCGGGCGCCAGTGATATAAATACATTTATATATACACACACACACACATATATATATATACACATATCTACACACACATATATGTATGAATTAATATATATATATTTATATATGTACATGTATCACTGGCGCCCGGCTAACCGAAAAGTACCGAAAAAGGCTTATGGCGAGAGAAGGAAAGTTGGCAACATATTTTCTGGCAACCTATTCGTAGTTTCATATAAATAAGTATTTTTTTTTCAATATTTATATAATTTATTTAATATAAAGAAGCCATATATCTCTTTTTATATGCAGGTAGAACAGAATTGTATATTTAAATAATTTTATATATATAAATAAACATAAAAGTTCATTAGGTTTGTTTTCATAATTGTGTATATAATTTAAAAACATATCTAACTTTCTGAAGCCCGGATTACGCCAAAGCGTTAAAAAAAAGTGCCAAGGTCTCTATAGTTAAAAAATGTCGATTTCTCTATTTAAATTGACATTTATTGTGTTTTGGTGGTTAAATTATGGTATGTAGTTGCAAAAGGGAGGAATGGGATTGATTTTGTAAAGTTTTTGGTAGATTTATTATATTTTTTGTACGTATATTTATTGTAAAATAATGTGTCTAGGAAAAGGTAAGTCAATGGGTTCAATCTGATTTATTAATCTTAGCATTTTTTTTAATTTAAAACTTTTAATTTCCTTTAATAAAACAAGTGTATTGATTCCCTTTTATTTCACGATTATGAAATTTAATATTATTTATGTAATCACAAATTATAAGAGCGTAAATGCTCTTTTTATTACATCTTTCTGCTGCGATACATTGACCAAAGTGGATCACTACTGTGACGTCACTAATACTTGTAGCAGGCCCGGTGAAGGACACACAGCAACATCTCGGAGGCCCCGGTATACGTCAGGACACATGGCCGTTATCATTATCTTTTTACGCGTGAAGATTTCGCTATGGTACTCCATTGTGAAATTTGGTAATTCTTGAAATTCAATATTTAAAAAACGGCATAATCGTTAGATTTGAAATTTATATCAAGAAAAATACAATTTTTTACCTGCCTAACGAAGTTTGTTTAACAATTTTCTGACAAATACTTTTCGAGCTATTAATTTTTTCAGCAACTTCAAATGTTTCATTTTCCGAGATTAATCTATGGCAACGATTATCAAAAATCCCAGTCGTCAGCAACGCATAGCTTTTTATTAAAGAGGATAATTTTTTGAAAGAAGAAAATTTGTAATCACATTTACCACACTCTTCGATTTTTCATGACCTTGCATTTCATTCAAATTTTAATTCAAAGATATATTTTAATTGAAAAAGAGATGATTAATCCGACCCAGTAAACTGTTAGTTAATATGATTATCATTTTTAGAGACATGAGAATGTTTCTTTTACGCAATTCAGTAATAGAGCATTTAAAGTTTATGACGTCATCAAGCCACAATTTTATTCGAATTGCAATGCAATTTTATAAGTAGTTTACACATGTTTTATTTTCATATTTTATATTATGCATATCCATGATGGGTAAGTATTACGGTGGCCTCCAACGACTAGTTTACTTTTATACTTATAATTATTTATTTTTAAAGTTATGAACAAAAATCCGAGTTCGATTTGGAGTAAGGACCGAATAAGTGAATTGTGATCATGGTTTCCTATGCAAAATTTTTTTGTTTCAGTATGCTTTATCACATATTAGAGTTTATACTCGCCCTTTTGGGGCCACTCTGTAAAATGCAAAGTGTTCCAAACTGGGCTGACAGGTTTTAAAATAGAAGAGCAAACAAATGCTGACAGAAGTTAGAGATATTCCTGCAAAGATTATCGTATGTAACTGGGAATTCCTTTAGTAAGATTCATTGTCTTAGCCCAAATGCCACGGACAGATGTCGCTGCTCTGTCACAATCACAATTCTAAGAATGCTCAAACTAACGTATAAATATGGATCAAAGTTTATTCATTTCTACCCTTCATTTAATTTAGTTGTTGAAACGCAAAAAAATAAGGTTTTCGGTTTGAAATTGTAAGATTACTTTAAGCATTCAGTTTGAGACAGTGTAGCTGAATCCGTCGGTAATATTTCGCAGTAAAAAAAGGACCAGTAGTGAATAAAATTTTGTCCACAAATTAAGAGAATCCCTGCAAAGAGTAATAAAGTTATTATTGGAGATTAAATTGAGTGAACTTTGATCGTTTGATCCATCTTTATATGTTATTTGAGCATTCTTATCTAGGAGGATAAAATCAGAGGAGTCAACCTAAATAAGGACAGATGAAGCCGTTCCTGCCCTCCCTCTCTGTTGCGTCCTCCATATTTAAGCGCGTCTTGCATCGGAGAGAAGACTGTTGACCGTTTTCAGTCAAAGTCAAATATGGGGAGCGCAGGAGAGAGGGGAATAATTCATTTTTCGACTTCAAAACTTTCAACAGGAAAAGATTGACATGTCGACTCCTCCTATTCTATCCTCCTAGAATTTTACAGTTAGGATACAAGAGTTGCGCCATCTGTGGTTCCATTTGGTACTAAACCAATGAATTACACAAAAGAAAGCCCCGACAACACACATTAACCTCTTGCAAGAGTAAGTTTAATAGCTGCTACAGTTTACTGGTTATTCTATTTTAAAAACCGTCAGTTCGTTTTTGGGCACCCTGTATTTTATGGCTGTTTTAAGCAATCAAGTATTTATATGTAACAAGGCTTTATGAATGCCGGAATAAAATAGTAACCTACGGCGTTAACAATAAATAGAAAATATGAATTCAAATATTGAGTAGAACTCCGCTTATCCGAAAGATTTGATAATCCGAACAGAAACTTATTTGAAATGAAAAAAAAATATTAAATGCGTCTTGCTAAAGAATATCCTAATCCTAATAATATTATAAATCTGATTGTGTGCAAATGTTAGGCTGAAGCCAGCGTCAAAATGGAGCATTTAATGTTCCTGTATCTTTGCATATACGTTGATTATAACCATTAAATGAGCATAGGCTAGTTTTTGTTCATTTTATTCAAATATTTTTCTTAATTCAAAATTTCGTTATTTTCACAGAGAATCAATGGACATTTTTAGATAAAATTTAACCATTTTACTTTTATCGTTGCTAGGGCTTTGATCGTTGTCAATAAATAAAAATGCGAGAAAATAATTTTTCCTCAACAATTAAGTTTCAATTGAGCGATTTTCACGTGAAAAATGAAAATAATTCAAAAGAAGATGAATTTTTGTGATATATTTGAAACAACAATATGGAGTATTTGTTATTATACATGAAGTATGAATATCGGTTACATTAAAAAGATCTGTTTTTGTCAAAAAACTGCGTTATAATTAGAAGGAAAAATGAACAATAATTATATTCTTAAAAATAGATTTCGCTTGGACCATGGAACTATGAAAAGGATCCTCCTCGGCTTGGAAAAATATGACGTCATAAATAAAACATGTATTTTCAAAATAGTCGTAATAATACAAGGAGCATGAATATCAATGTATAATGAAAGTAGATAGATAATGGTCGTAATATTTAAGATGAAAAACTGAAATATTTTTTATCGATACTGATTAATAATTAGCTTGAGTACCAGTTACATACAAATGTAAGTTTTCCGCTAAAATTTACGTCCTGATTGCCAGAAAAAGAAAACTAACAAGAATTATGGCATTAAAAAGAGATTTCTCTGAGGAAAATGTGAGGTCATATTTGAAATAAACGGGAATTTTCAAATGTGTTTTACAAGGAGCGGGGATTAATTCCGTACATTAATAATACAAGGATCAGTAAGTATAGAAAGTAGATTAGTTTCACGACATATTTAAAACGAAAAATTTAAATGTTTTTTTTATCTATACACGATTTTTTTTTATCTATATTACTTAATATTAAGCATGAATATCAGTTACATACAGATGAGAGTTTTTTGCCAAAAACCACACCATGATTATTAGGAAAAGAAAAAATAAATACGAATCTCTTATATTAAAATCTGACCGCCTGTTTGTATTTCGCAACTACTCTTTCATGTTGTCGAACGCAACGCGATTTATCTAACACCGGTTATCATTCATCCGAGGATGTCATAAACTCTCAAATGTCAGCTATATTATTCCATTTTTGTGGATAAAAACAGAAGAAATAAAACGGATTAATATATTTTTTCTCATTAAAACTGGAATTTTTTTTTTTTTCAATTTGAATAGATGGTGAAAAAAAAAAATTGGATTACAGTAAATTTTTTGAAAAATAAAAACGTATTTTCACTTGTTCAAACTTCATGAATCAATTTATTCTGGAGAACAAAAATCGTCTGTCAACATATTTTCATTTAGAAATAAAGATTTTTTTTCAGTTATAGATTAAATCAAGAAGGCACATTTAAGCTCCTTGCTTTTAGGTCTACAATAATTGCTCCCTATTCACAAGAATTGAATTTAATGAAAAAGAATATACTATTTCCATTATCTTTGAAGGATTGCTATTAAAACGTTTCACAATTGCGTTAAAAGCACTGTTAAAAAATAAATCCGTTAATTCACGGTAAAACTACTGGCAGCAAAGTTGCCAGACTTTTTCCGTTTCGTTAGTAGATTTTCCGTTTTGAAAGATAACAGAAGAAAAATCTCCGTTTGAAGAAACGGTAACTTTCTGTTATGAATGGCCTCGGTTAAAAAAAAAAAAATTACCTCTCTGTTTGTGCTGACTATAACGGGAGTACTTAATATTTGATATACTTCAAGAATACTTTCTGGCTGACCTTGGGGTTCGAATCAGAGATGATAGCGCCTTGAGCCAAGTGTTTTACCGCAAGACAAGCGAAATATGAGGAAATTTCAGGAAATAGGAGGAATTTTTCTGTTTTTAACAGAAAATGCCCTTTTGTCGTGAAAAAGGACTTTTTCTGTGAAATTCAGGAAAAAATACCCCTGAATTTTAGATTATTTTTAACAGTGAGTAGAATGGTTTACCAGGTAAACTTGACATATATGTTTTTATATAATTCGCCGATTTCCACGATTTTATTTGGTCCGCCTTTTTTCATTGGTTGCAGTTTCCTTTTCGTGATTATTTGTCACAAAACTTCACTTTTTTAAAAATTAGTTATGTCTAGGCCTCTATAACATAAAATACTGTATTCTCTCCTATGGAATGTGATAAAGAGTTAGTTAATTATTTACGTTTCTAATTATCGGGAAAGAAATATTTTGCTTAATTAATGCATTTATTCTTCTTTTAATGATACGTGAACGAAGTCACTGGTAACAGCTAGTAATATATATATATATATATATGATATTAAAAACTAAAAATATATTTTAGCATGCATATTGTTGTATTTCTTTGAAAAAATTCTAGAAACAAATATTGTTAACCTATTCAAGTTTAGTCATTAACTTCCTCATGCTTGAATTATTTTTAATTGGATGAAAAACATATATTTTGCACATGAAACAGATATAAAAAAGATAATTAACAACAAAAAATGTGCATTTTTTAAAAATGTTACATTGAGTACAAATTAGTGATGGGCATAAATGAATGATTTTGATATTCGAATGAATTATTTAGGGATGCGCAAAAGCCTAATTACTAACTTTCGTATTTTTTCTAATCAACTAAAATCAGAAATAAATAAATAAATAAATAAAATAAAATAAAATCAGCTCTTAATTTACTTTTATTATTTTATTTTATTTTATTTTATTTTTAGAAAATGGCAGCTATCCTCTTGCACATGTCCAAATGATTCATTCGAATATGAAAATCTTTCATTATGTCTATCACTAGTAGAAACATTGCAAAACTACCCTGATATAATGTTTACAATTACTAAAAAATATTATCATTATTAAAGAGTGTTTTGCGATAATTTAAAATTTGGACACCTTACCACAAGCTTTTTTTTTTTTTAGCTATTATATATATTTAAGAATTAAAAAGTTTAATATATATTTAAGAATAGAGAATCTCTGAGAAAATATCCTTATCTACAGAACAGAAAAACATTTATCAAAGGCGTATTTTCCTCCTGAACAGGAAATAGCTCTGCAATCTATTTCTATATTTCATAAGTATACTTGAATTTCATATGCTGTTTATATGCGATGCAGAAATAAGAATAAAATATTAACTTTGCTAAAGGTCGTTTTTCCATAAAACCTCTTATGAGGCTATCCCGTGACAGAGTTAATACACACGTTTAATAATACTCTCGTATGAAACATTTTTTAAAAAGATTTGCTGGAATAAAATGATGCTAATCTGACTAGTGAAGCAATATTATGCTAACATCTCGTGAATACATTGTACAAAAAAAAAAAAAAAAAAAAAAAAAAAAAGATAGGGTTTTTTTAAAATTTACACTGTAAAAAATTACGTAAAATTTCAGTAGATGTACCGTAAATTAACGGTACTTCTACCGTTTTCACTCTTCACGGTATGAGTACCGTACTTCAAAGGTATATTAAGCGTAAAAAAAAAAGTATACGTGTCATTTCGATTATGAACGATATTTATACCATAAAATGATTGTTTTTCAGTAAAAAATCGCTGTTTATACCGTAAAATATTTATTTTTCAGTAAGGGAAAAGCTGGTAGCCCCGCCTCGGTGTACGGCAACCCCTGCAGTGATGATCTTGCTCCTGTTACGTAATGTGTGCAGGTCCGAGGAGAGGGGGGAGTGCAGCCGGTACATATACTTTAAATATTTTACGGTACATATACCGTCCAGTTAAATTACGGTATATATACTGGTCACAAAGTTGCCAGTATATGTACCGTAATTTTTGACAAAAAATTTTTACAGTGTAGGAAAATGTAATTTAATCACGAATGAAAATGTTCAATAACCTCTTCCGAGTCACTAACGATTCCGAAAAAGGTTCTTTATCTTCAGTGATCTCAGAAACCATTATATTTTCTAGATTTAAAAAAGAATTTGTCAAAACAAAGTTTCTTTAAATGATAGGACAAAATACACTTGTCCGAATAACAGATGCCACTGATTTTCGGAAAAGATTCCGAATAGTCTGTATAGTGTATTAATCAATTTTCTCAACCCGGAATATAAATTTTTTGGATGCTATCCATTCTCAAGTAAACATTATTATGTTCAACAGACAAACATGATAAATTAACAACATTAACATTAAAATTAATATTATTTTGTTACTATTGCATGTATAAATTGAGTTAGGCAGCGGAAAATGTTTAATTGATAGCATCCGAAAAACCGATATTACTGTTCTGACTATAAACCGATAATTCGGATTAGAGGAGTTCTATTGTAATAGTGTCTTACCAACAGAAAATGGCAAAAATCCGTCTAAAGTTTTCACGACTTTTTCATTTTCAGCAAAGAATCTTTCTGGTTTGAATTCCATAGGTTCCTTAAAATACCTTGGATCGTGCATAATATACGAGAAATTTACCATCAAGAAAGAACCTTTTGGAACATAGTAGTCCTTTATTGTCATATCTTCTGTTACACTGGAAAGCAAAAAAAAACAAAACAAAGATTTGATGTAAATTCATAAAATTTAATTAAAATACTGAGAACGAAAAATCATGTTAAATGCATACATTTTACAACCTACTTGAACTACACTGTTAAAAATTTGCAACAAACTGTCCAGTCATTTGACCGTTTTTGTAGAAAATGTTAGCATAACAGGTAATTTAACTATATTCTGACCATAAAATGAGCAATAATACGGTCGGAATATAGTTAAATTACGGTTATGTAACCGTTTTCTGTAAAAACGGTCAAATGACTGGACAGTTTGCTGCAGATTTTTAACAGTGTACTGGTTCTTTTTCGATTTAATGTTTTTGTTCACTGTGTTTTTTCCATCATGTTAAAATTTTGTCTCCCTCCCACTGATGTATTTACATTCGTAAAGATACGTATTGGCAGGCATCTTTGTGGAAAAAATAACAAAAATTGGTTTATTAAAAACAATAATTATCAAACTAATTACAAGCAAAGGCCTAGACCGGGTGGTAGAGCTTTGAATTTAACCTCAACCGCCACCTCACCGAATTCCTATTGACCTTTGTCTATTCATCGGAATTTTGATTCAGATAATTTAAAAAAAAAAAAGTCTCTATCTTAAATATCATTAAAATAATAGTGAATGAAGTATCTTATTAGGGTATTTTTCACGAAACGGGGCTTTTACAGTCACAAAGGGGTGTAGCAAATCTCCTAATTTTTTTATTCATATGTATATGTAAGTTTTATGTAAGCTATTAAATACATTTCTGACAAAATAATTTTAATATTTAACTTTAATCGCTTAATGGATATAAGTAAAAATTCCCTTCCATGGACATCGTTACATATAAATCATAAATTATTTTTCATTGAAGTTTAAACATTTTCTTATAGCAATTTGTTTTTCAACAATAACTCCTTATAATCCTTAGTTAAGTTTTCACTTAATATATTTTTTAAATGGTTTTATTTTTACTAAGGAATTAACTTACCTACTTTGCCCCTTGCCAAAATAGTCTCCCTCCGTGAACACTGATAAGAACTAAAAAACAAGTGGGTAAGTGTGATCGAAGATCGCACAAAGGGTTTCGTTTAATATTCCTATCAAAACACTTTATCCTTTCTTTAATAAATCCAAATAAATTTTCATTTTCAAAAAAAAAAAAAAGTTGTTTTTTATAAAGTAAAAATTTACCGGTCTATTTTTCTCGTTTTTTCGAATATCTGAACCGGCACGATAGCGGGCGAAGCCCGCTATTATACTCTGTCATAATAATATCTGTCATGTGGACTAAATGCAATATTAAAAAAAAATCCATTTCAAAATTAAACATGTTGTGTAGAGACCTTCAAAATGTTAAAATATGCCAATATTTCCATAATCGGGTTTTTTATCATGATTCAATACGTTCCTCAAACTCATATAACGTTATAATCACTTTCTGAAGTCATATCTACTTGCTTTCTCTACAACTCATATTGATACTCTCTTTGTATTATTCTCAAACATTTGAAAAAGTCCGTTAAACTTCCAATATGACGTCAGACTAATTTTCTTTTTAACTCTCTAATGACGTCATATTAAGCTGATTTCTGTACATACACATACTCATACCCCTTCTATCATTGAGAAACCGTCTTATTACCAATATGATGTTATATTAATTTTTTGTTTCAATTAGTGAAACTTTTTATTTCATTTTCATTTGTCACGTGGAAATCTTTCAATAGAAAATTATTGTGGATTTTTAATTATTGGCAACTGCTATAACGAAAAATGTTTAATTTTAATTGGAAAAGGCTGTTAGATTTTTGATTTTTTATCTCTCTATATTAAAATAATACGATTTTTTCAAATTTTATGCTTTTGAGCTTCATAGTAGGTATTCAGCTATAAGTACACAAAATTTCATGTCAGTAAGTTATATAGTTTCTGTGAACCGGCTCTGTGACGGACAGACAACGTAGCGAGACGAATAGGGTTTTGTGAGATGAACGAAACCCTAAAAAAGTACCATAGGTAATACATGCCAAATCCTCATTAGGTAGTTTGAGTGAAAGAAAGAAATATTGTTTTTTAGATATAACTCTTTGTTCTGTTGTGAAGTTATTTATTCTCTTTCAATTTAGTAGTCCCATTTGGAGTTTGACAAAGTCCCCAGTATACAAGCTTTAGACAGCTTTAACATTGCATTTAAATAAAAGAGATGCGCCATTTTTGCAAACTCTAAACCAAAGTACTTAAAAATTCAAAACTTTTTGTCTCCTCCATGGAATTTGTGTATCCATTTAACTGATAGTGTCAAGTTTTTCAGTCAGTTATCAGTGCAGTATAAGTAGGTCTCAAATACAAAGAGAAAATTGAAAAGTAATGAAATCTCGATGCGCATTATTTTTCAGAAAAATTATAAGTAATTTGTGATAAAAGATAAAAAATACTACTAAATTTTTTATGTTCTGGTTGTAATACGACATTTTCCAAACGTCTTAAAAAAATTCTTCCTTAGACTATTTTCATAGGAAAAACACGCAACATAACTACATTCGTTAGATTTCTGTAAAGAACACATTCGTTAAATTTCAGTAAACTAACTTCTGTGATTTCGATAGCTACTTTTAATTTTGTTAGCGTAAAAGTAATTTTTCCCAAAATTGGAAAACAAAATCGGTGCCGAGAGGGTTCAAATAAAATTTTGTTTATTTAGTAAATCTCGTTCATAAGAAATAGGTAAAAAATGAACAGTTTTATATGAATTCACCAATTTTCTACAAGTTACAAATGCTTATAAATATAATTTATGTCTTGAAATATTCAGATTTTCCCACGAAATTCATTTCGCAAAAGTTTAATGAACTAGCAAAAGTAGTATTAGCTTTGTAGAATATTATGTCTCAAAGCCCTTATGCCTGAGCCTATCTGACTGCAGCCGAGGCTATGAACTACTTAGGTAGAGAAGACCTGAACAAGTGATTTGTCGACAAAGTGTCAAGTGCGTAATATAACCTTTAATTCTGTCTTTAAAAAACATACATTCTTCAGTACTCTTTTAAAAAACATAGGTTAGTCACTTAAAAAAAAACATAGACTCAGTCTGACGTCTTAGTGAACTAAAATTTTACGTAAAAAGTGACTAAACTATATGTTTTTTAAAAGAGTGCTGATGAATGTATGTTTTTTAAAGACAGAATTAAAGGTTTAAAAAAAAAGAAAAATAGTATGTTTTAAAGTAAAAGTACTATGAAAAGATACTGATACATAAATGTTGTTCTCTCCTTATTATATGATAATGTCTGATGGAATTGGTATATTAATATAAACTATAATTATAACACAGACATTAATAAAACAAGTATATTTTGTTTTTAATTAGCTAAAATATTTTGACACTGTTTGATTTCAAAAAGGAAAAAAAAAAACATAAAAATATTGGAACTTACATTCTTGGTGGACTCAGTGGCGCGATGAAACATGGCGAAACATCTCAAAAATGGTTGCCATGGTATAAGGAAATTTGGATTTCTCATCGAAATATATAATACCGTCTCTGCCTACAACTGAATCAATCTCCTCGTGAACTTTCTTTTGAATTTCAGTGTACTCGGCCATGTAAAGAAGCAACCACGATATACTCGCTTTTGTTGAGTCGTGGGAAGCGATGAAGAGGACGATTAGATTTCCGAACAAGTTTTCCACTAAAAATATTTGAGAGAATATAAGTTTTAATTTCACTAGCTTAGAATAAGTCTTTCCAAATGAATAAATAAAGAAGAACAAAAAAAAATCATGCCTCACGGCATAGATTCTGAAACACTTTCCAACACTATCGGTATATCAAAATTTACAATAAGAAGTACAAATTAGAATTGTACACATTTACTTAAAGTACACATTTGCAAAAAACCCATTAAAATCTGTCCAGATGTTGAAAGCTTAAAAACCACAACACTCCAAACGTTTTCAACCGACATACTCGGTCATCTTCTGGGATAACTAAATATTTTCTCCTTGATGTTGTTGTTAAAGATTCAGCCGGAAGAGACCATTTCAGGTCAAGGATGGCACGGAAGATAGAGAGGGATGGAAAAAAGTTATTTTATTTCAATAAAACACACCTTTATCTATTTTCTATCAATTCTCTCCAAATTCAATAGATATACCACAAAACATCAATACAAACTGTTTCATTTCTAGAAATTATCTCTAGAGTTCTCTGCTGAGCCAAGCTATGTGAGTAAAAGGTCTGGATAAGACTAATACCCGGTTCAGATAAGATATTTAAGATATCTTAGACCGCCGAAATCACTGAGGGAGTTTCACAAACTCACTCAGTGAGTTCGAACTATCTATTGCTAGATACAGTCATTACCACTCACTTCGAAGCTTGCTGTAACTGATTGACTGTTGAGCCTGTCTTTAATTTATGTGCATGGGCACATTCTATGTTTGTTCAAATCTCAGACAGTGACGTTCAGTGAGTTATCTTAGATAAATTTTGCGGTGTGAATAGGTATTCAATTCCGGGAGGGTACCGTCTCAAAACTAGCGATCTAAGATATCTTAAATATCCGATGCGAACAGGGTTTTAGGCTTCTATGAGCCCTAAGTAAGACGAGTCAATACTTGATAATAGGGAAGTATGTAATGAAAGAGAAGTCTCCCCTAGTTTTGCTTTTGTGGAGGATGAATAAGAGAATTCCTCTAGTTTTGTATTTAGTAGTACAAGAACTAGTACAAGAACTAGTATTTAATAGTACCAGTGAAGAAATGACATGAGGTCAGACGGGTTAAGCGAAACCTGAACTTTGTCTCCTCCTAATCCATTCTTTCCCTTTCCTTCAGAATGGTCTTTTTTTGGCAGCATGCCAAAGGCCGTCTTTTAAGTCTGGTCAACAGACTTCCCGATAATTATTTGTTCGGAAAATAATTTAGGATTTATTAAATTCTATTTTTATAGGTTCAGATTGAGCTAATCTCGCTAACACTGTACGGGGTCAATTCAATCTGAGGTCCGCTGCATGCTCCTTTATTCTATCTCGAAAAAATTTCGACAAAACGTTTAGAGTGTTGCTTTTAACATTTGGACAGTTTTTAATGGATTTCTTTTCACTTGTAAGCAAATGGGTACAATTCTAATTTGTATTTCTTATTGTGAATTTTAATAATTTATTTAAGGTGAATTTCACAGTAAAATTTTAACTTTTTTCATCGGAGTATTGTTAAGAAATTTCATTTTTATTCATACAATGAAATGAGATATTAAAATAAACATTTAAATAAAAACACAAAGCAGCAAAAATTCATTTTCAGCAATTACGGTATATAGGCGAATTCTATCGTGCAACAGATGTACAGTGGTGGCCAAAAGTGAGGATATTTTTTGAAAGTTTCATCTTTTTCAACTTTGTGTGCTTGTAGAATATATTAATTTTCACTTAAATACAAACGTTTATATGTCAAATTAAAGGTAATTTAATGTAAAATTTAATAATAAAAACAGTATTACAATATCTGTTTTACAAAAAAAGTTATGCAACTAATAGTAAGATCTATCTTAGATTTGCATTTTTTTAAAGTGATACTTACACAATCAATACTTAGTAGGATAACCCTTATTTTTTAAGATAGCTTCACAGCGTCTTTTCATCGAGTGAACGAGTGTTTGGAGTTCATCTTTCGTAATCACATGGTACCAAGAATCAATTATAGCTTCAATAAGTTGTCTTTTATTGGATGGACGTTTTTTTCGTACAAGAATTTTCAAACGTCGCCACAAATTTTCAATTGGATTGAGATCAGGGCCATGGTAATATATCTATGCCTTTATTTTGAAACCATGCTTTGCATACTTTTGCTGTGTGGCATAGAGCTGAATCCTGCTGCAAAATAAATGGTGCGTTGTTGGGGAAGAGATCCCTGATGGAAAGTATCAATTTTGGCTCCAGGACAGTTTCGATGTATTTTTTGGCATTCAGGATGCCATCAATCACTTGAATTCGACCCACACCATCTGCAGACATACATGCTCAAATTATGACATTTGTTGGGTTTTTTGTAGTTGCTTCAATGCAATCAGGATGAAGTGTTTCTCCTACTCTACGTCTCACGTATTTTGTACCATCATTACCAAAGAGCGATATTTTACTCTCATCGCTCCAGATTACTTGCTTTCATTGATTTTCTGACTATTTAATGTGTTCTTTTGCCCACTTAACTCGTTTTTCGCGTTGCTTTTGATTTAAATATGGTTTTTTCCTTGGAATTCTAGCTTGTAGTCCAAATCCTGATAACCTTCTTCTTATTGTTCTTGAACTTACTGCAATACCCGCTGCATTCATTTAACATCTAATGGCATCTGATGAAATTTTTCTATCTTGAAGGCATAGCCGTTTAATTTTTCTATCGGCAGTAGCACTTGTGCATTTTTTTCGGCCTGATTTGGCCTTATTTTCCACTGATTTCGTTTTTTCATAACGTAAACAGAACTTTCGTACACCAGAACAAGTCACTGAACCACCAACTTGTCTTGCAATTTCAGCATAAGAGAGGCCATTTTCTCTCAATATGACAATTCGGCTTCTTTTTGTAGATGTCCAATTAGTTCTTCTTGTTGATGACATTGTTTAAAATTAGTTTAATTAAAAAAAGGACTTTAAATATTCAAAAACAGCAATACTCTATTTAATTGTACTAGTATGCATCATTCCGCAAAATATTTCCACAACAATAACTCTCTTACCATCCAAATAACCTAAACTATAGTTACAGACATTTGATTGGTACTCAGAACAGTGTTTGTGATTGGCTAGTACGCTTTTATTACAAAACACGCCCTTATTTAAAACGATTTGTGTTTGTTTTTTCTACTAAAATGAGCATAACTTTGTTTGTAATACAGATATTGTAATACTGTTTTTATTATTAAATTCTACATTAAATTACCTTCAATTTGATATATAAACGTTTGTATTTAAGTGAAAATTAATATATTCTACAAGAACACAAAGTTGTCTTTGTTTGAACCTGATTTTTAAAAACTCAGCTCCATAAAACAAGCTCAAGGATCCCATTGAGAGTATTATAAGTCGGGTTTGTCTACTTGTGTAGCATGATGCAAAATTTTTATAAACTTCCATCGAAGGTTTATAAAAATTTTGCATCATGCTATATTGATTTATTTTGATGTCAAGCTAATATAATAAAAAGTTATATTAACTTTGAAATCCAAGATAAAAAGAAATGTTAGAAATGCCTGTGTAATTTGATAAGGGAGTATTAGTCAGGACATATTGCCGTTATCATTATCTTTTTACACGTGAATGTTTCGCTATGGTACTCCATTGTGAAATTTGGTAATTTTTGAAATTCAATATTTGAAAAACGGCATAATCATTTGATTTGAAATTTATGTCAAGAAAAATACAATTTTTTACCTTTCTAACGCAGTTTGTCTAATAATTTTCTGACGATTACTTTTCGGGCTGTTATTTTTTTCAGTAACTTCAAATGTTTCATTTTCCGAGATTAATCTGTGGCAACGATTAGCGAAAAAGCCAGTCATCAGCAATGCGTAGCTTTTTATTAAAGAGGATTTCCGAGATTAATCTGTGGCAACGATTAGCGAAAAAGCCAGTCGTCAGTAATGCGTAGCTTTTTATTAAAGAGGATTTCCCAGATTAATCTGTCGCAACGATTAGCAAAAAAACCAGTCGTCAGCAATGCGTAGCTTTTTATTAAAGAGGATTTCCGAGATTAATCAGTGGCAACGATTAGCGAAAAAGCCAGTCGTCAGCAATGCGTAGCTTTTTATTAAAGAGGATGATTGTTACAGTGTCCCCTAATAGTTTGTCGCTATATTTTTGAGACATCCTGTATACTATACGAGATTCATAATTATTCGCAGATGTTTGAAATATTACGGTAGCTTACTTGTGAAAGTGTGGTTTTAAGTTGATGTTTCTCTCTTCTTAATCTCCCTGAAGAAGCAGCTTATGAAATCATCTCTTTCCCAAGATTCTGGTGATTTCAATCGCTCTGCGACTTCTTTTCTAATTCAAGAGAAAGCGATGAAATAATAAGTAAGATTTCATTATTGTAACACAACTATACACTGTAAAAAAAAGAAAAATGTTTCTTAATCTAGGAAAATATAATAAAACCACAAACGAAAATATACAACAACCTCTTCCGAGTTACAAACAATTCCGAAAAGCGTTCTCTTTCTTTATAAAAAAAATATGGTTATATAAGTATATTATACGTCAAAATGACCGCGGGAATTTTCTCTATCCGACGGTGCAAATCGCAAAGAAATCCATCAGTTTTTTAAATTACCCCGGACATGCCCTTTTAGGGCTTCTTTCAATATAATATAAATGATGATAGATTTATCTTTAAAAAAATAATAAAAATAATCGAATTCTTCAGACTAAGCCAAAGGGACTTGTTTCAACTTTCCAGCCTTGCAGAAAAACATTCATTTGTTAAAAAATTAGAATCTTGTAAAGTTGTATTAACTGTAATTTCTTTCGAATAGCTTTCTGTAATTTCTTTTAACTGTAACTTCTTTCGTTTTTCTTCTCAGCGATAATTTAATGCAACCAATTAAATTATCGCTGAAACACTTATGGCACTATGGTAGTTAAATAAAAAGACAACTTACTTAAAAATGTTTCCAAAATCCGTTATATGTTTCAAGAATTTGTCATATCCAAATAAGCCGAATAACTCCATAAATTTTCTGAACCATGGGAATACTGCAAACATTTGGACCCGTCCGAGATACTTCATTAATGCTTTCGTTGTTTTACGAATTACCTGGAAGAAATAAAATCAATAATTTTATTATACCTGGGTTTAAATAAGAAACTAGAAAAAATAATCCCAATTTACTCTACACGTTAAAGTATTCCGTTCAACATTGAACCACTTACGATGATGAATAAAAAAGAAATAGAAAGCACCTAATTATGAATTACTTTATTTTTCAAAACTCCTGATTATGCATAAAATATGAAACCATTCATGAAAATGATTCATTAAAATTTACTAAAATAGGTGTTTGATGAAAAAATATACAAAAAGGTTTTTAAAAACTTAAAAAAAAACTCTCTCCGATCTCTTTCGGCTAAAATCCAAACGATCAAAGAGGAAAAAATTAGCGGAGATTAAACTTCGATGTTAACAAAGACCAGAACAGGGCGCTTAGAGAGAGTTTTTGTACTGTTAATATCTAGAGTTTTAAAGTTTTTTAAAACTTTTTCGTATATATTTTCATCAAATACCTATTTTAGTAAATTTTAATGAATCATTTTCATGAATGGTTTCATATTTTATGTAGTAAACAAAGATGAATCTATCGTTTTAATTAACTTTACAAAGTTAATTTACTGTTCGTACACGGAAAAAAATGTTGATTTTACAGTATAATACTGGCATCCTACTGGCAGCTGGGGTCCTAGTATTATACTGTAAAATCAACAATTTTTTTTTTGCCGTATATGTTTATTGTTCCTAGTTTTATGGTGAAACTTTGAAAATGGTTCAACCTTTCACCCTCTTAAGGCAACATGTAACAGCCAATCAGAACAAAAATTTCTATGCACTCTCAATATGCTGGTTTGGTGCAGGATGATATTCACCTGCTTATCTGGTATGGTTAGTACACTGACTACAAATCAAGAAGTGTCATGTTCGTATCCACAGGTTTCGAGTTGGATTGCTGTAGTACGTAAGACTCAAGTTGAGAATTACAGATGTACTATTTTGATTTGCCCTAAGTATAAATGTAGCCTCTTTATACTTTAACATCCTACAGTGTATTGTTCAACACTTACAAGGCCATGGTTCAACATTTACTAGCTCATGGTACAACTGGATCACCAAATCATGGATCAAGGTTTCATCATCTTATGGTGGAAATTGTTTTGGCATTTCAAAATTCAATAACTTCTAAACGTGACAGATACTTAAAAATTCCTGCAGGAGAGTAATGTATGATGTCAGGAGTTCTTCATACTGCGATTTCTGATTTTAGCTCGAATTATCAGCAATAGGTGGCGCTGCGAGAAATAAACGTCCAATCGAGACAAAAGCAGAAATCTCCCAGCATTGATGTGAAAGAAGGAGGTTCAATACACGGAGTGGGTCTCATTCACCCATAAAATCTTATTCAGAATCGGGCCCTAAGAACAATATTGTATTATCAAATGAGACCCACTCCATGTATTGAACCTCCTTCCTTCGCATCCATGCTGTGTGATTTTAGTTTTGACCTGGATTGCACTCCTATCGCTCGCAGCGCCATCTATTGCTGGTAATTCGAACTAAAACCGGGAATCGCAATAAAAAAACTCCTGACATCGTACATTACTCTCCTGCAAGAATTTTTTAAATGTCTGTCACCATTTGGAAGTTATTAAATTTTAAAATCAGTCAGTTAATTTTAGGACACCCGGTATTAATTAAACTGTTTAAATATATGTCTTTTTCTTTCATCGTATTCATATGTATTATAAAACAAAAATCCCTGAAAGTGCTTGTCGGTATGTTCAGGCCAATTTGCAAAACTATCGGATGGATTTTTTCATTGTTTACACCACAGGGCTGTCCAACGCGGCGCCCTTTGTAGGTTTTTTTGGCGCCCTTAATTTCTCATTATACTTTTTTCTTAAAAACAAAAATCCTGTTTAAAGGATGCTTTCTTTAAAATCATAATATTTGCATGTTTTATTATTATTATAGGCGCGATTAAGGCTCCTTCCCCTACAAAAATTTTTGAGATTGGTTCCCATGCAGAAAAGTGTGCTTCTAAATTTACTAGGATTTATGTGTTTTTTCACTAGGATTTGTCTTTTTTTTCCACTAGGATTTGTGATTCTTTTCCTGCAAATTATTCTTATTGAACAGTAGGATCCTTTTTTACACTGTGATATGTATGTGCATCGTATAAGACGCATTATTGGCAATTAGGCATGTCATATCTACCACTATTTCCTTATAGTAATTTTAGCTTCGTTTAATTTCAGTCATTCCGTGTTTAAATAAAGAGAAGATTACTATTCTAAAATAGTGTGGAATATTTTGAATAAAAAAAGACGATAAATTGATAACACCGATACAGTATTGAATTCAGGGGGTGGTCCGAGGGAGGGGGACATCCCCCATCCAGAGCATTGAAATTTCCCTCCGGAGCCACAGAAATCCCTCTCGGAGAAAAGTGTCTGAATTCAACATTGCACCGTTAAGAAGTGTGTGTACCGCTGCCTCTACGATAATATTGATACATGTTTTGAGCCATGTGAAATATGGCGCCCTCCATTGATTGCTATCAGCTAAGGTGCGCCCCTGTTTATTGAAAGGTTGGACAGGCCTGGTTTACACCATTGGACAGGTCGTTTTCCCGGGCTCATTTGCATGTATAATATACCTTTATAACAAAGATTTTTTACAATAAAATTTGGTATTTTTATCTTATTTCGGGACAAAGGTTGCTATTGGACGATTATTTTCCATCTAGGCGATGGCATATTATACTATCGTTGATTAACGAATTGAAACGGCTATACCAGTTAGAAAAAAGTACAAATATTTCCTACAAGTACAAATTAAAGAGGAAAACTGTTATTAATTTTTTTTAATACAAATACAAATAATAATAAAACAAAGAAAGAAAGAAAGAAAAGACAGAAAGAAAGAGGGAGAGAGAGTGTGTGAGAGAGGAAAGAGAAATAATGTTATTAAAGGAAAATATTTAATCTAAAGATGAAAGCAATGTTTGTAATGCTTAAAAAAAGTTTTCAATGTCAAAGATTGTTATTGAAACGATATTTGATGATTTATCTTTTGCGACAGGATAAGAAAAAAAAACATCTGAAATTTTGATTAGATAAAATCTGAGTGACATATTTTTTTTCTTTTCCGATTTGTTCGAGCGTTTCAATTTTATAAGTTTCATGTTCTTTTTTTTCCAAATATTTTCAAGTTTCTTTTTTTAAACATGGCATATTTTACTCATAAAAATACTCAATGCTTCAGATGCTAAGCACTAAGGGTTATTCGTACGGAGATTTATGCAATTATGCATTCATGGCGTAGTTAAAAAGGGCTTTTTACTTTGTTTGAAGATAGAAGAAGGAATTAAAAGTGTTTGGAAATAATTATTTCGAAATCATAATATATCTGCATGCCAGATTTTCAGTGGGATGGGGATTAATCTGAAATTGGATTTTTAAATATGTTATGCGTTTTCAAAATTGTTTAGTTAGATATCATCTTGCCCCTTACGGTAAAGATTTGCAAAATTATTTTGTAAGTGTTAGAAAATGTTACATAACCTATGCTTGACGCATGATTTTTCGTTCTTTTTATTATCTACGTTTTTCACAGAAACGATTAATCCTAAATTAAAGTGGGGTCCCCCAACACTAGGTGCAATTGAAAAGATTTAATTCTAAAACTATACATTCGTTTGTTTCGGGGTTCATTTGTAAAGATTTTTGTCGAAAAAAAAAATACATTATCGTAAAAATCACAATTCGCGGCTCATTTGGAAAAATCAAAAAGTGTAGCGGGCGAAGCCTGTTATTTCTAGTTTACAATTCCTTTAAAAAAATTATGGGTGTTTCAACGTACTTAGTAGCACCGTTGAAAAGCAATTAAAGGAAACAAGTACGTCAAACGTGACAAATGAGGTGCATTCGTACTATAACTACTTTTATAAATTTTCAGATCTTGCACTCTTATGCAAAAATGCATGAATACAAAATTTATTTTATGTGCAGATTTATAGATATTAATTTTATTTTATGAAATTAAGTTTCAATACACTTTTTCAAACAATTAATTACAATTCTGTTACATTAAAATTATACTATGCGCAAATATTCAATACAAGACAATGTAAAAAAATCATCGTTATTATTTCAGTGAAATGAATTATATCGTCTGTTATTATGATGTGATTAATTTCCGTAATAAAATAAGTATATTTCAAGTTGGCAACATTTTATTTTTTGTTGACATTTACTGAAAATTCCGATGGGAAACTTAAGCCTAGCTTTGAAAATTTCAGAACTTGAAATCCATATTTAGACTTTTTTTTCCGCTTAACATCAATTTCTCCACAAACCTCTATCCCAAAAACTGTCGATAGATTATAAGATTGTTATAATTAAACAATTTTAGTATAGAAATTCGGTTTACAAATTCAGTAATATGGAAATAATAGGACTCTATCTTAAATAGGATGTAATGGAAATGGCAACCTAGAATCATTACCTATCATGGGATATCATTGAAATAATTACGTATGATAGGGTTTAACAGAATGACGAATGTGACTATAATTTGGTCATAGAGGTTATATAATATCATATACGTCATATATGACTATAACGTCATACATGTCAGATAATTTGGCGATCACCTCGGTCGCTTGACGCTTATCCTCTTAAGCTGCTATAACAAGGAAGTACCGATTTAAAAAAATTAAATTTCTTAATAAATATTTTTATTAATATCTTTCTAAGTTTTGATTCAATTTTCATAAAATTGGAAATGAAAAAATTCTGCAACGATTATATATATTAAATTTCAAACTATTCGGTTGGGTAGTTTTTGCGCGGTTATATGCGGACAGATGGACAGACCAGACGACGACTCTAGCTGCTACGTATTTATATAATTACGAACGCACCTAAAAAAAACGCCTGTAAACGATAAATGCGTTTCGTATGTTAGGTACTACAAAATAATACCGGTCGGGTGGGTGTCTGTAATCGTTCGAGGGAAATCAATGTTGAACCATGAAGAAAAGTTTAGGAAAATTAAGAAAAGAAATATTGTAGTTGTTCTAACTATTTTGCACACTGTAAAAAAATTTCGTAAAATTTCAGTTGATGGACCGTAAATTAACGGTACTTGTACCGTTTTAACTCTTTACGGTATGAGTACCGTACTTCTAAGGTATATTAAGCGTAAAAAACGGTACATGTGTCATTACGAATATAAACGGTATTTATACCGTAAAATAATTGTTTTTCAGTAAAAAATCGCTATTTATACCGTAAAATATTTATTTTTCAGTAAGGAAAAAGCTGGTAGACCCGCCTCGGTGTAGGGCAATCTCTGAAGTGATGCTCTTGCTCTTGTTACGTAATGCGTGCAGGCCTGAGGAGAGAGGGGAGTGCAGCCGGTACATAATACTTTAAATATTTTACAGTACATATACCGTCCAGTTAAATTACGGTATATATACTGGTCACAAAGTTGCCAGTATATGTACCGTAATTTTTGACTAAAATATTTTACAGTGCACCCTAGAATGGTTCAAATTTAAATTAAAATTTTAGCAGTGTGGTAAAGGTGTCGAATGAAATACATCATGC
This sequence comes from Maratus michaelseni, assembly GCA_963931845.1. Classification (NCBI taxonomy): domain Eukaryota; kingdom Metazoa; phylum Arthropoda; class Arachnida; order Araneae; family Salticidae; genus Maratus; species Maratus michaelseni. Next base: position 107,356,105 of record OZ007598.1, on the reverse strand, counting down.
GTTTCTTGGCAAAAATACTTACACGTATCTCCTCGGCATCTTTTTCTTTTTCTAGATGCCTTCCCAGAAGTAAAGACATGATGTTGCTTGCATGAAAGGTACCAAGTACGCCTTCAAGATTTGTTGGCTTACCTCTGAGGTTTTTTAATTCTTCAGTGAATTCTGCCACAGATTCCTACGAGAAATAATAATAATAATAATAATAATAATAATAATAATAATAGACTGTATCAAAAGTATTTTCGTTTTTTTGAATGTTTTTATGCCAAAACCTGTATCTGGCACTTTATCACCCTATGAATCACCCCGATCACACTTATCCACTTGTTTTAATCTAAAGAGAGGAAATGGATGGGGTTCCCAATCCTAAGTTTGTTTAGGAAGATTTTCATACAAAAAAATCATAAAAATTTAAGGCTCGTTTGGAAAAACCGATCATAAGGCAGTGGTTAGGTTGGTATACAACCTCAGGTTCGTTTCGGAAAACCTATCCGTGTAACGGGTGAAGCTTGCTAGTCTATACATTAACATTTGTATTAACTTTCATTTTTCAAATAATAGCACCCGCTTTTAATATTTTTATAAGGTTTTTCAGATCAAAGCAGCCCAGAAAATTATACACTGTTCAAAACAATTAGGGGAGCAAACAAAAAAGTGAAGAGAACCGTCGGAAACAGCCATGCATGGGCATAAAATGGAGAGTACGCATGTATCTATAAATGCGCAATAAAGAAAAAAAAAGACGCAAAAGAAATTGCAAGGTAGCTTTAATTCTTTGAAACTATGAAAATAACATAAAAAGCTGATTTAAGGCAACAATTTGGTTACATGTAAATGCCAAAAAAAAGTATTGTTTAGAAAGAATTCAATATGTTTAGTTTGGAGTGTGGTCCCAACGAACAGCTAAGAAGCTTCACACCTGTTTTCCATGTATTGGATGAGGTTTTCGATAAGACTGGGGGAATACTGTTCCACTCTTGAAGAATTGCAATCGCCAAGTCCCGGAAAGTAAAATATGTTCTTGTTCTCGCTGCAATGCTTCGTCCGAGTGTGTCCCAAACGTGCTCGATCGGATTCAGGTCAGGAAATCATGCTGGACATTCCACACGCTGTATTGTTTCAACTTCAAGCCTGTTCTTTACCAGACGATCTGTATACGATCTGGCATTATACCATGCATAAAAACAAAGGAATCACCATGGCTGCAGCGTAAGTTACGACATGAGGTCTCAGTGTTTCGTCTGCATAGCTTTGAGCCGTCAAAGTGTCATCCCTAATGATACGCAGGTCCGTACGTTCACCTATGCTGATTCCAACCGATACCATCAACCCACCTCGTTTGTAATGTAATCTTTCACGAACGAATGTTGGGTTATTTCAAGTGCCCCTTTCTCTCCATACCAAAACACGTTGGTTGTCATACTCTAGACTGAATCGGGACTCGTCCATAATCAGCACTTGACTCTAATCACGTTGCCTCCAATCTCGATGTTCAACAGCCCACCTTCTTCGGGCCCCACGGTGGTTTGGGGTGAACGAAATACAGACCATTGGTCTACATGCTTAGAGACCACTCTGATGATGCCTATTCCAGACTATTTGGCTGGACAGACTTCGTCCTGTTACCAAGAGCAACTGTCTTTGCAGCTGAGTAGCATTGCCTGTTCTGTTTCAACAGGGCTGTTAACAGGAAATAACGGTCATCCGTTGCTGTGGTAGCACGTGGCTGGCCTTCCCCTGGTAGACGTCTAACATATCCTGTTCCTTGGAATCGATTCCACAGCTGTGCATTTCTTGCGACTCTAACAGCATCCGCTACACTACTTTGTGTTTGCTTGGATTTAAGTCTTCCGCTAATAGGCCAAGCCATGGATCCCGATAAATCACGTTGTTGGGGCAGTTTCAAGTCACGTTTTCTCAAAACAAAAGCTGAGAAATTGAATTTGACAGTGAAACAGACGTTTCTGCGAAATCACGATTTCTGCGTTTATCTTCTTTTTCTGTTTTTTACGTCATAATCTTTGATTTACATATGAAGTTTTATTTTTCTGCTTTCTGCTACGCTTTAAATTATGGATGTTTTAATTTAAGTTACTTAACGGTGTAAGTATTTGCGTAATTTCGTCAAAACCATGTGCTCCCCTAATTGTTTTGAGTAGTGTACAATGAATGCAATAAAAAAAAAAGCAATAGAGTTATAAACGAAATCATAGTAGGGGTTTATTCATAAATTTAGAAAAATAAGTTCTTACATTACCGCTCTTAAAGTACCGAATCATTCAATTAATAACCATGTTCATGATACAATTCAAAGAGATTTGCCGAGGGGCCTGTGGCCTACTGCCACACATCTCCAGAGCATGACACAAATATAAAACTAGTCGTTGGGGTCCACCGTAATACTTACCCATCATGTAATATGTATAATGTAAAATATTAAAATAAAAATGTGTAAACTACTTATAAAATACATTGCAATTCAAATAAAATCGTGGCTTGATGACGTCACAAACTTTAAAGGCTCGATTACTGAATTGCTTGAAAGAGGTTTTTCCTTATAACTCCAAAAATAATAATTCTATTAACTAGCGGTTTATTGCATCTGATTAAGCGTCAAATTTCCAATTAAAATATATCTTTGAAGTGAAATTTGGATGAAATACAGGGTCATGAAAAATCGAAGAGTGTGGAAAATAGGATTACAAATATCTCGGCAACTCATTATCCGATCGATTTCATGTTTTATGCAAAATTTATGTTTTTTTATTGTTTTTTATATTTACTACTTAAAATAAACAATTTCGAAAATTTTTATATACCTTTCATCAGAACGAATATTTCGAGAGTCCGAAAAAAAATGTTCCGGTTAATCGAGGTTATTGAAATGAAATAGGCTTCTTCCCATTATTACATACTAAGTACATACCAAATTGCAAGTCTCTATCTCAATTTGTTCGGGAGATAGAGCGTTTACAGACACACAGACACACACACAGACACACAGACGGACGGCAAATTTTTTTTTTCTAAAAATATGTTTTTTGGAATCTCCAGTGTCTGAAACGTGTAAATCCGTCAAAAATTTTTTTTCGATTTTCAAAACGATTACAAGACTTACCCTATACTACGTATGATGGGTAAGTAATAATGTTATATAAAACAAAATTCTGTATAAATTTTCCGGCTGTATACTAAAATTTTGTTCCGTGAATGGAAGTGGAAAAAGGAGATGGTACCTTTCGACCGTCGACAATTAAAATGTTTCTATAATTCAAAAACTAATGACAGGTGTGATATGTAAAAGCATGTTTCTAACAAAACTGTTTTGTTGACACATGTAATGCAGGTCGTAATTCAATTATTTTGAATATGAATTTATTAATTTTGAGTATTATTTCTAAACACATTTTAAAATTTAAAAATAGGTTTTGAAATGCAAAAAATGTCTAGATTATTTCTAAGATCATTCATTGCATCAAATTAAAAAAGAAACATTCCAATCGATGGATTTTCTGGGGATATATAAATTAAAGTTTGCGGATTTAACACCTTTTCCTCAAAAGTTTACCTCTTATAACTCTATAAAGACTTAAGGTATCCGCACATCTTTAAAACGTCATTTTCGATGAAAATATCGATTTCTCTTTTTTGCAATAATATTAAAATCCGATCTTTTATCTATCGAATTTTGCTTTAATTGTGTCTGTATTTGAATTAGAATCCCAGTTACAGTCGTTTAAAGTTACATTTAGTACAGCTTGACGAAGAATTTTACAACAGGAAATATTGTTCAGCAAACCGGAAGTAATCTAAAATGTATGTTTACATTCTTCTTTTTCGATATATTTAGCAATTAAATTGGATTATATGTTCAAAATAATACATGGAGTATATAATTAAACCTTTAAAGAATAATAATTATTTTTATAGTAAGAACCGCCTTTAAAAGTTATTTTTAGCTTTTTCTCAAAATGAAGTTTTTCAGATTTTTACTGTACGCAAAACATTCTATCACAAATAATTATGCATGAAATGCCTTGAAAATTTTTTAAACTTATTTTACAAATGTTTATTGAGGGAATAGACTACAATCATTATGATATATTAATTAGTTTTATATTTACATTGATATATAAGTTGTAAAGTTGCAAGAAATTTTACGAATTTTTATTACATTAGTACTTCAAGTGCCATAGCTTCTGCAATAGAGATGCGATTATAATGCAGCTAGTCTATGCCCTGGAGAAAGTTATTCTCTTTATTATGCAATTTACAAAATGCGAATGCATTGATTTGATTTTGAGTTATCATGTTTTGCACAAATGTCAATTTTCACATAATTTTGACTATTTTTCACTTAAAAAAAATATTTCTGTGTAATTTCTAAAATGTTTATATATTTTTCAAAGTTTTAACTTAAATGTCATTAGAAAAAAATATTATAAAGAGAAAATTTCAAAAATTAAAAGAAATCACCTCCGAAGATGTGCGGATACCTTAACCGCATATACTACATACTTTTCCGAGCCGACTTGATCCAAAAGATTCGTAAATGGTGTCAAAAGTGAGATTTAACATTTGAAAATGAAAGCGAGTAATTTTTTAATACTTTCAAACATAGTTAAAATGGGTTTATGACTTCGGTTTGTCTGTCTGCCGTCTGTCGTTTTCCATTTGCCTGTGCTTTAACTCTCAGATTGCCATGTAATTTGTATATTTTATGGATGTTTACTATGACATGTTCGCTATTGAAATTGGAGTGTTTAGCTTTTATAGTTTGTTTACAGGCACACTCAAAAGAATCCTATTACATTATGATCTATTGGGAAAAATCGTCTATGATGTATTTTAATGATGTTACACTTTTCAAGCGTAATGAAATTTATTTAAGGTAGGTGAACCAAAGGCGGCCATAGTTAAGCTTTGAGATTTTTTTATAATTTTCTGGTTGTTTGCGTGTGACTGAATTTTTCTTTGTAAAATTTTACACTTACCGCTATCACATATCAAGTATACTTTTCTTTGTAAAATAAAATTTAATCACTTTTATAATACAATTTCAAAATTGTAGCTTGTGGGCCACCTTTGGCGCATAGTGTTCCAAAGGTAGCCCATGTATTGAAATAACTTTTAAATGTGAAAAAATGCTCGGCATGACATTTTGCTTACTATTATGTCCTGATGATCTTTTCTTTCTTTTGATATCTTTCGAGGTTTTCTTTCTTAATCTTCTTATCTTATGACACGGCCTTGAAGCACTTTTTCTGCACTGCAGCTCAGGGACTTTATTCTGGGAGTTACTGACTTCTTTTGAGTGATCTCTAGTGTTAATAATAAATGTTAATAAGTGTTTTCAGATATTTATGTAGAAATTTTGAAAATCACCCTTACTACATTGATTTCCACATTTGTTTTCTAAGGTGGCCACCTTGGGAACATGCGTATGGTCGCCCTTTGCACGACGTAAAAGTATTAATCTGATAAATTTCTTAGAATTGAAGTAAATGGGGTTAAAGAGAAAGGAATAAGCTTTGAGAAAACATATCATAACTCAAAGTTCTAAGAATTTAAACACATATAAATTAAAATATCTTCTTACCTAGAAATTAGAACGATTACCGTTCAAAAGTGAAATCACTGCATAAAATATCGGAGGATCAAGGTGATCGCTTTAAATTCAGCCATGTGCACTATAGATACATGATTAACAATGCAGTAGCATCATTTTGTGATTAAATATTAAATTAATTCTACTTTTGAGGAGTGGGCTACCTTAGGAACACTGATCACCTTTGGTTCACCCACCTATTATTCAGGTGCAGTACAAGATGCTTAAAGTAGAATATTACGAACATAAAAGTTATCTTTAATTTACGGGGACCCACAAAAGTTTTTGTTTGCAGTATTGTCTAAAAGCGATAAATGCTGGAAGTGTGTTTGAAGCTGTAGTACGCGTTTTTAAGTTTTAGTAAAATTTTTCATGCTACGTGGTGTGTATAAGTTCTATAGATAATATACAGGCTTACACAAAATAATTCGTAAACATTACTGTATACATCCATGAATTGCTTAAAGGTGTTTTTTTAACTGAGTTATGCATTTCCCATCTGAACTATATTCAATATACCAGAAGATGTTTGTATAGAATATAAATAAGTTCATATACAGGGCCATGCAGAAAAATGCACACATTGTCGACATCTATGGATGGTAATTTCTGAAAGTACGTTTTCATTTGTGCTATGCGTTTATTTTCATGAATTAAATTTTAGTTTAATATAAACCGTGTTTAAAAACTAGTCGTTGGGGGCCACCGTAATACTTACCCATCATGGATATGCATAATATCAAATATGGAAATAAGACATGTGTAAACTATTTATAAAATGCATTGCAATTCGAATAAAATCGTGGCTTGATGACGTCATAAACTTTAAATGCTCTATTACTGAACTGCGTAAAAGAAACATCCCTATAACTCCAAAATTGATAATCTTATTAACTAACGGTTTACTGCGTCGGTTTAAGTGTCTCATTTCCAATTATAATATATCTTTGAGTTGAAATTTGAATGAAAAACAGTGTCATGAAAAATCGAAGAGTGTGGCAAACAGGATTACAAATATCTCGGCAACTCATTATCCGATCGACTTCATTCTTTATGAAAAATTTATGTTTTTTCATTGTCTTTTATATTGATTCTTTAAAAAAAATGTCGAACATTTTTATATACCTTTTATCAGAATGAATATTTCGAGAGTCCGAAAAAAATAGTTCCGGATAATCGAGGTTACTGAAATTCAATAAACTTCCTCTCATTATTACATACTAAAGTACATACCAAATTTCAAGTCTCTATCTCAATTTATTCGGGAGATAGAGCGTTTACAGACACAGAGATACATACACAGACAGACGGACGGCAAATTTTTTTCTTACAAAATATGTTTTTTGGAATCTCCAGTACCTGAAACGTGTAAATCCGTCAATTTTTTCTTTCGATTTTCAAAACGATTACAAGACTTACCCTGTACTACATATGATGGATAAGTAATACGTAGAAATACACAGGCTTGTTCAAAATTATTCGAGTACATTTCCGTCTACTAGCGGAAATTTGCTGAAACTGAGTTTTCGACTGTTTTATATGTTTTATAACTAAGCTAAATTTCAAAAGTCATTACTAGATTTACACTAGATTTACATTGTGTGAGTGTATAGTAATCGTCGATAGAATAAGCTCGAATTTCGCTGTTCCCAAAAGGAAGCAAAAAGATGAGGGGTTGTATCCAAATATACTAGCTTATGAAAGTTGACATAATAAGAATGAAGTGTTTCTCATTCTATATTTGATACAACCCCTCATCTTTTTGCTTCCTTTTGGGAACAGCTAATTTCGAGCGTATTCTATCGACGATTACTCTCAGAATTTTCAAGCTATGTTTTTGAGACTTTCATAAAAGTTGGTCGATACATTTAACTAATATATTATGCACAGTATATTTTGATTGAATTCGCGCATGCGCAGTGAAACACTATTTAGTGAACCTGCTCATTTTTCATACAATTTTTATTATTTTTCAATTCTGATTGCAGGGTATTGTGTACAATTTTGTTTGTCATATTTTCTGAAAATAACTTGTTTATATATATTAAAAACTCTGCAAATTATAAGCAAAAAACTTGATAAAATTTGGGACTGTTTTTATAAAAACCTGAATTTCTCTTCGAGTATACATGCTATCTTCATAAAAATGAACCCAAATTATTACAATAATCTACTTAATCATAATCTACAGTTTGAATGCTTTTGCAATATTAGTTTTTACAGGGTAATCTAAAATATATTCGTTTTTCTTCAATTTGTTGACGGCCCCTTATGGGGTTTCGGGAAAAAATCTTCGCGGAAATATATGACGTCTATCATGTTGTTTACACTCCTGAAGTTTCAGGATAATTCCTCATGTAGCTTTTCAGATATTTAACAAAACGTCTAAAATCGCAAGTGACCAGTCATCGTTGGAAATATAGTGTATATAGATCTTGTACAGTATTGGAAAGTGTTTGCTAGCCGCATGATTTTTCTTTGTTGTTTTATATGTAGACGAACATTGAAGAAAAATTTAAGTATAGAATTAAATATTAGACATTATTCCCAATTTGTCGCCTTTTATTGTATAATTATTTATAGATGAATTTGGATTGAACGACCACTTTTTAGAGTTTCGATCATCACACGAAAACCTATTACTCCCGCTTTGTTATCTGTCCGTCACAGAGCCTGTTCTCAGAAACTATGTAACTTACAGTCATGAAATTTTGTGTACCTATAGCTAAATACCTATTATGAAGCTCAAAATCATAGAATTTGAAAAAAACGTATTATTTTAATATAAAATCTAACAGGCTTTTCCTATTAAATTTAAACATTTTTCGTTATAGCAGTTGACAGCAATTAAAAATCCACAATAAAATTCTTTCTACAATAATTAATTTTCTATTGAAAGATTTCCACGTGAAAAATAAAAATGAAATAAAAAATTTCACCAATTGAAAAAAGATAAATATGACGTCCTATTGGTAATAAAACGGAAATTTTCAAACATTTCTCAATAATACAAGGTGTATGAGTATGTGTAAATACAGAAAGCAGCTTAATACGCCATTAGAGAATTAAAAAGAAAATTAATCTGACGTCTAACATTTTGAAGGTTACAACATGCAACAATTAATACAACATGTTTAATTTTGAAATTGATTTTTTTTAATATGGCATTTAGTCCACATGACAGATATTATTACGACAGAGTATAATAGTGGGCTTCGCCCGCCATCGGAGCGGTTCAGATTTTCGAAAAAATGAGAAAAATAGACCGGTAAAATTTTACTTTATGAAAAACATGTCTTTTTTTTTTTTTTTTTTTTTTTTTTCTGAAAATGAAATTTATTTGGATTTATTAAAGGAAGGATAAAGTGTTTTGAAAGGAATATTAAACGAAACCCTTTGTGTGATTTTCGATCACACTTACCGACTTGTTTTTTCCCCAGGACTGTACAAAATTTTATCGTAAGGTAAGTTTTATAGTTCCTTTTTTACAAAAGAACCCCTTCTAGGAAAAATATCTGGCTTTCAATACTTTTGAAATAAGTGTTTTTAAAAACGATAATGTTGAGAATAACGACAGAGTTGAAGATAATATGAAGACCTTTACCTGAATCATAGTTTCCCATAGACCTTTTCCCAGGCCTAGATTCCTCATTGTGTAAAATGCGAATCTTCTCTGTTCTTGCCACTCTTCGCCGTTCATGCCTGCGATTCCTAAATGTATAATAAGATTTCTGAAATAATCCTCATACATTGGTTATTATTCATCAAAAACTGAAAGAAAAATCCCTTTCGGCTCGGCCTACAGGCACAGGTAGATTTCGAAGACTCAAACCGTGGGGCGCCTGTTTGTTGGGAATTGCGGAAGAACTGACCTTTTTGCCATGATTCAACAGTTGGAACCGCCCACTTCGAAACCTAACTTGTTTGCAGTAGGAGCCGGCAGGGATTGTTTTTATTTTTAATTTGTTTTTGCGATAAGGGTTGGTTCTAGAATAAACTTGTCAATATAAAAGTTTTAGACAATATTAAGAGGATTTATAATAAATTTAAGCGGATTTTATATCTTTTGAATTGACGAAGTTATGAATTTTTTCTTCTAAACTCCCCACGATTCATGTGGAAAATGGGTGTTATAATCAAAACTCATCCTGAACATGATGTTCGTATAAAAGTGTGTAGAGGGAGGTTGCCAAACGGAGCCATCATCAGAAGACCGGTGCAGCTTCTTTGCCCCCTGAACTCTCAACCCTTTCGTCTCCAGACGTACCTCGTCCGGCGGAAGTTGTTGTAAAATGAGGAAAGACCACCAGATGGCGTTAAGCGCATGGAACTGTGAATTGACTGTTGTATATAGATTGTTTCGTGCGTATTCGTAAATAATTTTGTTCATCTTACCAATAATCATAGAGATCAACCGAACTATAAAATAAAGGAAGTATTATTTATCCTTAATTACACAAACATCCAATCTTCATTCCACCCACGCATTAATTACTGAATAAGTCCAATAACTGGACTTTCCCTGGTTTTCTCTAATTGATTATTATTTATTTGTAATTCCCAAGTGAAAGTAAAAGAGAATAGACAGTCATTCTTAACCTCTCAGATCAAACTTTTCAATCGCAACCGGACAGTTTAGAAGTCCACCCGTACTTGCATTGAGACTTAGACTTGTACTAACACAGTTTAGAACTCGCACCCGCACCAGAAGGACCGCACAGTGATTCTACTTACTGATTATTAATGTATTCATCGCACACTATCTTACAGATTGATTACTTCATCAAAGCAGAATGCTGCTCCTACGTCCATAATGCAACGATACCGCAAAGAATTTTGTTCTGTACATATATCAATATATGTTTTGTCTGTGCAATTGGCTACACTTTATTTTCTTCTTCTCTTCTACACTTATGGTAAAGCCAGGAGAGATGGCGCGGTCGGAGAGATTGCGTACATAGAGATTCTGGGTGAAGGAGTAGAGTGAGCGCACAGCGACTCCAGGTATTTGTGCAACAGCAGTAGTGGAGTGTCTACTGGAAAGTGCAGGTTGATTGTTTTGAGCGTCTAAGATAAAGCATTGCTATTTCGTTTTGTTTTCCCAAAGTAAGTGCTTGAATTTTCATAGCTATTCGTCAGAATTTCTATACAATGCCAGTAATACAAAATATTTTAAACTTAAACGATTTTTCATAAGCTACTAATCTAGACTAACAGTGTGAACATCAACAGATCGTTTTAGTAGCGGCCATGTTTAAATAAAAGGCTACGCAATCTCTCCTACCGAAATTGGAGAGTTTGCGCATCTGCTACTTAGGAGAGATGGCGCATTGTTTCCATTAGTTTCCATGCTAGGAGATATTACGCAGCTTATTGGTAAATTTGCGTAAAAAGAAAGTAAAAATGAAAATGGACTAATTGTAACTTAAACGTGTTATCAAGTAACTTAAGGTTATTTTGTAATCTTATCTGGACTTGCTTTTTCTGATTCTCTAAATTTTCCCCTTTAATTAAAATTTTTTAATCTTTTTTAAAATTATTTCCTTTTTCTGATTCTTTAATCATTAGGTTGAAATATTCACTCCTAATACAGTAATATTTTTTCACAAAAACCTTTACAACAATGTCATTTCAGTGTAATTATTATTGTTAACAATTTAACTGTAGTTATTATTAGTAACAATCTCTCCTACCCATGTGCGCAATCACACCAACCCTGTAAGGACAGATTGCGCAAAATAACTTTCTTGGTTTTATTACAACTGTCCTATTAAATTACAACATAACAACAAAATAGCAATGGAAATGCGTAAAAAACAAATGAAGTAAAAATAATTCATGGATAGTTTAGCAAAAAAATTAATTTTTAGATTTTTTATTGTTATTCTTTTGAATTGTGCGCAGACTCTCCTAGCTTTACCTTACACATCTTCACTCATGGATATGAACCCCAATAAATATGTGTATTATTTCCCCAAATAAACAATATGTAAGGTAAAGCTAGGAGAGTCTGCGCACAATTCAACAGAATAACAATAAAAAATCTAAATATTAATTTTTTTGCTAAACTATCCATGAATAATTTTTACTTCATTTGTTTCTATGCATTTCCCTTGCTATTTTGTTGTTAGGTTGTAAATTAATAGAACAGTTGTAATAAAACGAAGAAAGTTATTTTGCGCAATCTGTCCTTACAGGGTTGGTGTGATTGCGCACATGGGTAGGAGAGATTGTTACTAATAATAACTACAATTAAATTGTTAACAATAATAATTACACTTAAATGACATTGTTCTAAGGTTTTTGGGAACAAATATTATTGTATTAGGAGTGAATATTTCAACCTAATGATTAAAGAATCAGAAAAAGAAATAATTTAAAAAACGATTAAAAAAATGTAATTAAAGGGGAAAAAATTAAAGAATCAGAAAAAAGCAAGTCCAGATAAGATTACAAAATAACATTAAGTTATGTAAAAAACACGTTTAACTTAAAATTAGTCCATTTTCCTTTTTTCATTTTTTTATGCAAATTTACCAATAAGCTGCGCAATCTCATCTAACATGGAAACTAATGGGAACAATGCGCCATCTCTCCTAAGTAGCAGATGCGCAAACTCTCCAATTTCGGTAGGAGAGATTGCGCGGCCTTTTATTTAAACATGGCCGCTATTAAAACGAATCGTTGATGTTCACATTGTTAGTCTAGATTAGTAGCTTATGAGAAATCGTTTAAGTTAAAAATATTTTGTACTACTGACATTGTATAGAAATTCTGATGAATAGCTATGAAAAATTAAGCACTTACTTTGGGAAAACAAAACAAAATAGAAATGCTTTATCTTAGACGCTCAAAACAATCAACGTGCACTTTCAAGTAGACACTCCACTACTGCTGTTGTATAACTACCTGGAGTCGCTGCTCACTTTCTCTACTCCTTCCCCCCGAACCTCTGTGTGCGCAATCTCTCCGACCGCACCATCTCTCCTGGCTTTACTTGATTAGTTAAAGATGTTTCCGAATGATTTCGAAGCTATATAGAGGACAAGAACACGAAACTTAAGTGAGATTAAATCTTTTCTTACCATTTTCTTTACAAAGAAAGTGAAATTCGATTCTGTTTTAACTCCTTAGGATCCCCCGCGGAGCACTAGTGTGTCGTAAAGTAATTATTTGAACTATGCAAATACAGTAGAAACCCGTTAAACGGAGCCAACTAGTTCGAATACTTGGATAATCCGAACCGTAATTTAAGTGAAATTTTAGAAAAAGGAATTAAATGAGTCTCTATAAAGAAAAGAAATAGTATTTAAAACTAAAACTAAAATTTAAAATACGTATTATTGCACTTCTTTTTAAAACACAGATTAAAAAGAATAATTGTTAACTTAAAATTTCAAATTTCCTTTTCTTTCTACATTTCTTATTCTATTTCGGATAATCCAAAATGATGTTTATCCGAACAGGTAACCATTGCGATAGTTCGGATTAGCAAGTTTCTACTATAGAACACATAATTTATGTAACTAACTCAACACTGTACTAATATTATTAACCCGGAAAAAATCGCGCATACCCAGGGTGTGAATGGTTTTTACTTTGTCACCATTAAATACAAATAATAATAATTGTCACGTTATTTATTGGGAGACAATTGTTACAAATGCTGCGATAAAGTAAACTGAAGATTACTTTTTGAAAAATAGTGGTGACAATTGTAAAAACCGTACGCACTTTGGGAATGTCGTACCCTGCGCGACTACTCCCGAGTTAAATAAAACTATGCCTACCTCCTCTTCCTGGCAAGAAGCTAGAAAAGTGTTCTGGTCTGTATAACATGTCAGGATTACAGAGTAGTTCTTTGCCCAAAGTGTAATCACTAACAATGATGTTGAGTTGTGGTCCAATATATAAGCTACGAGGAAGGAGAAGAAGAGACATAAGAGACACATAGAGACATATAGAGACATACGATGTAAAAAAAATTTCGCTCAACGTTAACCCAGCCTAGTGTTGCCAGTTTCACTTTCACGAAAAGCGGGACAGCGACTTCTAAGTCGGGACATAAAATTACTGTAAAACCTATGAAAACGGAATCTGTCTATAACGGAATCGTCTTAAACGTGAAAATTTCTCTGTCCCTATGGTATAAATTACAATTATACCTGCTAAGACGAAAGTCTGTTTAAAACGGAATGTTTCTCCTGTCCTTGAGATTCCGTCTCAGCAGGTTTTATTATACTAAATAAACCCAACAATCTTATATAGTAAAATTTGTGAAAACGGAATCGCTACTTAAACAAAATTCCAATTCAGCAGGTATAATCGTTTAGCATTCCTATCGTAGGGAAAATGAAGTTTTTACTTTTAAAAACGAATTCCGTTATAAACAGGTTCCATTTACGCAGGATTTACTGACCAAAGTACGGCAAAACTTGTGAAAACAAAATTGCTAGGAGCCACAAAAAATTCCGTTTTAGATAGGCATGTAGATTTGTTAAGATATTCGTTTGGAAGGAACTGTAAAAATTTTCCGCTATAGACAGGTTTTGTCTTTAAAAGTTTTACAGTATTAAGCTCTATTAGATGCAGACTAACGAATGCCATGGTACTAAATGAAATTTAAAAGAATTTGTGCATCATGTAAAAGTTGGGACTTTTGGCGTCCCGTGCTGTGGTTACACGGGCTATCCAGCATAAGTCGGGACACCTGGGACTGATCCAGCCTAACAAAAAGAAAATGAAGAAGACCTTCATCACCGAAACATGCTTTACTTGATTATTCAAAACTGCTGATTATAGTCAAATTTAAACACTGGTTTACCGTCCTATAGCAATATGTGACAGCCAATCAGAACAAAGAGCTCTATGCATTCTCAGTATGCTGTTTTAAAGCACGGTAACAGCCATGAACATAACGTTTATGGTAACAGCGCTCCCAAATAATCCATTTTTGAATACCACTTTTTTCAAATTAAATTCTACTTTATAGGTTTTTTTAAATTTAAATTTAAATTAATTAATTTATTTTTTAATTTTTTAGAGGCGTATTCCGATGGCAATTTTTTTCTCTTTGCAAATGTAATAGAAACATACTACGAAAAATTTTCTTAGACAATACTGGTATTCGAAAGACAGGCCATTTGGAAGCATATTGCAATAATATTTGCATGCTTGTCTAGAGATTAGAACGCTGGCTACATCAAAGAAGTTGGATTATAATTAATTGGATTATAATTATTCTAGTTATACTCGTACTTATATGGGCTACACGTCGACAGGTGTCAGTTTCGGATCCTCAGGTTTGAATGTCCACAGTATATCAGATTAAATTTTAAACAAAGGTCTGGTTCTGATTAGCACTTGTTTGTCAAAAATAAACCACACGGTAAAAAAAAAAAAAAAAAGAAAAAAAAAAGATGATTTTACAGTATAATACTGGCATCCCAGCTGCAAGTATTATACCGTAAAATTAACAATAATAAACAGTAAAATAAGCAGTAATACACTGCGCGGTAGGGTATTATAGTGTGTGTATGTTCTTCATATCATGATGTGTATAAGCTGATGCCAATTCGAAATTATCGCTTTTAATAAATTTCAAAATTTTATTTGAATATATAGTTGACACATTTCATATAAAAGTGCTCTTTGGTGTTTTTAGGGATCACACCCAGAAAAAGGAATTGATTAAAACTACAAAACATGTTTTGTTGTGTACATTTTGGTTGGTTTAGCAAAATTCAAGTAAAATTGACCATTTGACTTGAATTAACAAAACATTTTTTGCTGACGATACAAAATTATTTTTTGGAATTGCAAAAAAAAAAAAAAAAAAATTTGTTGATTCAAACAAAATTATTTTTTGGAATTGCAAAAAAAGAAAAAAAAAAATTGTTGATTCAAACAAAATTTCCATTGACCTATATTTAAACAAAAAGTTTTGTTGTGTCAAATAAATTTTTGTTGATTCAACAAAACTTTTTCTGGGTGCAATCTAAAAACTAGTCGGATGTGCCAATCCCAAAACTTTCTTCTATCTCAGTCATGTTAATACTTCAAAATTCGTTATCACATCGCCAATAAAATCAATATTTTTCGATATTCTGTTGTACGTCAGCTGCTTTCGAATCGTCGGGTTACCGGGATGCGATCAACTGATGTATAATACTAAACTACGAAAAGTCCTTCAGGTCTGAACCGACAAGAACTGATAGCCTCCCTATTCCTTTGTTTTACGATTTTAGCTAATTTTACTGGAAAACACGAAGGTAAAATGCGTGGAACCTAATTAAAGAAGATTCAATCCCAGTTCTCGTCAACATTGAATTTGAATGAGAATATCGCCAAATTAGTCCTCTACAGCCAAGTTGGCTTCATTTATGACAACCTATTTTGGTCGCCAAATTCGGCGATATTTCGCCAAATTTCGCCAAGTTTGGCGAGAATTTGACGTTGGCGAATATAAATATATAGTGATAAGCATATAATAGGATTAATTGTTACAACAATGAAAGAAAATTTGCCGAAACCATGTTAACTAAAACTCATAAGTTAAACCCGTTTATGGATGAATTCTGCTGTCTTGTTTGAAAATGTCAGCCACCCTAAAATTTCAAACCGCTATATCTCAGGCATTTTTTAAGATACAGGCAAAACAAAAATTGTTCCGGATTCTCCGGATCAAGGCCGAACATTTAACGAAAAAAACTTTAGGATTTCTTATTTTTTTGCACATCGTTTTGAATTTGAAATTGAATTTGGCTATTTTGACCTTTTGAATTTGGCTATCACAGCGCCCCTTTTCGTCGAAATATCCCCAAATTCTGATAGAACCTGCTTGCCATAGCCAAAAACATAAAAAAAAATCTGGTTCAATTTGAAGTATAACTTCATACACTTTTAGATGGTACAATAGTGAAAATGGAACAAAAATATCGTTCTCAGCGCCCCCTTTCGCCGAAATATCCCCAAATTCTGATAGAACCTGCTTGCCATAGCCAAAAACATAGAAAAAAAATCTGGTTCAATTTGAAGTATAACTTCATGCACTTTTAGATGTACAATAGTGAAAATGGAACAAAAATATCGTTCTCAGCGCCCCCTTTCGCCGAAATATCCCCAAATTCTGATAGAACCTGCTTGCCATAGCCAAAAACAGAAAAAAAATCTGGTTCAATTTGAAGTATAACTTCATACACTTTTAGATGGTACAATAGTGAAAATGGAGCAAAAATATCGATCGCAGCGCCCCCTTTCGTCGAAATATCCCCAAATTCTGATAGAACCTGCTTGCCATAGTCAAAAACATAAAAAAAAAAAAAAAATCTGGTTCAATTTGAAGCATAACTTCATACACTTTTAGATGGTACAATAGTGAAAATGGAACAAAAATATCGATCGCAGCGCCCCCTTTCGTCGAAATATCCCCAAATTCTGATAGAACCTGCTTGCCATAGCCGAAAGCATAGAAAAAAATCTGGTCCAATTTGAAGCATAACTTCATACACTTTTCGATGATACAATAGTGAAAATGGAACAAAAATATCAATCGCAGCGCCTCCTTTCGTCGAAATATCCCCACATTCTGATAGAATCTGCTTGCCATAGCCAAAAACATAGAAAAAAAATGTGGTTCAATTTGAAGCATAACTTCATACACTTTTCGATGGTACAAAAAAAGACACACACAGACGGACAGACGGACAGACGGACAGACAGACATTTTGTAAAAACATGTTTTTCGGAATCTCTGACCCCTAAAACGTGTAAATCCGTCGAAAACCGGGAGTCGAAAAAAATTTCGATTACAATACTTTCTTCTATTATAGATAGAAGAAAGTAAAAATGGTTTTCAGATATATTCTCTATTCCGGGAAGCCCGGGTTGGATGCCCTAGTTTTATTAAAAAGCAAACTGATGAAACAAGCATTCACAATTTAATTAATTAATTTAAAAAATATATGTTTATTTGAATAATTTGTCCTTCAAATTTTTTTTCCTTTTTAGTACATTTTAATAACCTCGTCTTTATTATTATATTTTTTTACTTATACTTTATCAGACTTACAGTCAGCGCCTGATTTACGTCAGGGCATTCAAGGCACGGGCCCAGGACCCCCGAATTTCATGGGCCCCAAATGCTACTGAAGATTTTTTAATTATTGGCCAAAAACTGATGAAGTTTTAACTATTGAAAAAAATAATATGGAAAAATCTGCTTATCGTTTATTTCATTTAAAAATAACTTTTTAAGGTGCTACTTCACTCAACTGAAAACACCCGCTTGCTAATGTTAATCCTATGGGAGACATTTTTTTAAAAATATCTCGTTTGCACTTCAATATTTTTAAATGATTTTTTTTTTCATTGGATAGATGAGGTCAATCTCTACAAAAGTCGTTTTTTTTCTATTTCGATTTTGTTTACATGTTTTTTTTAAATTAATATATCATTTTACTCAAGACAGCTGTACGCATTTTAACAAGGCCCCCCCCCCCCATAAGTATCTGTGCCCAGGGCCCCAAAATTTGCAAATCGGTCCCTGCTTATAGTTAAGTAAATTTCAATAATAATTACAAAAGCTATTGAAAATATTATTAGGAAGTAATACTAAATTCACTTACCTGAATATCTCTCCATATTTTTTGGATAACTGACTCAACGTTACCTGTGGTTGCTTACCCAAAAATATCGCGTAACCAGCAACAGGAACACCGATAGGTCCTGGAGGGTATTTACGTTCTCTGTGCCATTTAAATATAATTGTTGTTATTATCAAGGCTATGACAAATGTATACAACAAGCTTGTAACACTCCAAACCACATCATACACCATTGCAAGACAGTATTAAACAACACATATTCTTGAAATAGGAGAAAGGCATGTCGGCGCTATCTTGAACAAATTGTCTGAAATGACGTTGTTATGTTTGAATGTAGGGGAGTGATAACGGAAGAAACAAACTTCTCTCTTAGGGTCAGATGAATTCTGAAATTGAAGGCTGCATTAATATCCGGAGCGAAGCATTGCGTATGGATGATCCACACATAAAAGGTCGTTGCCGTTAAAATCGGAAATTATCGAAAAATGTACTATAAGAAGTAGAAGGGTTTATTAGTCGATCTGAATGGTATCAACGTATATCCTATATATTATTTATTGTCAACATCCCTTTTTCTAAGCAAATAAAAAACGCAGAACGTTAAATGAGATACCATATGAACGGATTTTGAAGCGACTTCTGACATAGTACATTCACATTTCGTTAAAACATGTATTTTGGTTAAAAATTACAAGTAATTAAAAATTAAATAGGCATTATTTTCAGAAATGAAATGAAAGTTTTTCCTCAAATTAGTGTTGCCACAAAAATAAAATTCCGCAACAATGATTATAAAAAAAATTTCAATAAAGATAAAGTGGACATAGTTGCTGCATGGGTTCATTTTATATTTATGATAAAAAAACAAAATTTAAATTCAAATGCTCAATTTATTTTTCTTTATCCAAAGTTTTTTTTTTTTTTTTTTTTTTTTTCAAAATATAGATGATGTCACCCTCTAATGCAGTTAAAATATGATTTATATATATATATATTTTGCTCTTACTATTGTCGGTGAGATTTTACTGTAACTTTGATGGAATAAATGAGATGATATTATGGCTTGATTTTTTTTTAGAAGTTTAAAAATGCATCTAAAAAATATTAGATATTGGTAAAAAATATTAGACTACAGTGCGAAATCTTCGCACGGGCTCACTGGTATATATTATTTCTGTTGTCGACATCCCTTTTTCTATGAATTTACAAACTCACAACAACGAATGAGGCATCATTCGGAAGGTTTTTGAAGCGGCTTCTGACATGGTACACTCACATTTCATTAAAACATGCTTTTTGATTAAAAATTGCTGTTAATTAAAAATTAAATCGACATTGTTTTCATAAATGAAATGAAAGGTTTTCATCAAATTAGTGTTGCCACAAAAATAAAATACTGCATTATAAGATTCTCAACAATGATTATAAAAAAATATATAGTACAAAAAAGATAAAGTATGATTTCTCCTTAAGGGTTTATTTTATATTTATGATTAAAAAGTAAAATTTAAATTTAAATGTTTAGGAGAAAAAGACATCATCGATCGATCGAAGCAGTGGTATTTCACGTGTAGAATAAAATGTGTGCTTTGTTATATTAGACTAAATTGTATTTTAAATGCATTCAATTTATTTATTTTTTTGTTTCATGTTTATCAAGAAGCGGAAGACGTCATCTTCTAATGCAGTTAAAATACGATTGTTAATTTTTTTTTTCTCGCGCGCGCTTTTTGCTATCTTCAATCAGTTTTTACTGTAACTTTGATGGAGTAAATGAGACGATATTCTGGCTTGACTAATGCTGTTTATAGATATTTTCAGTTAAAATTTTTTTTAGACGTTTAAACCTGCATATAAAAATATTAGACTGCAGTGCGAAATCTTCGCCGGATCTACTGGTGTCTTTTTATCAACACCTTCCAACATAATTCAAAAGTGTGTTTATGAATTTGGTCTGTCTGTCAGCCCTCTGTCCGTGCTTTAACTCGCGTAAATGTACTCGGATTGCCATGAAATCGGCGTATGATTTTGATGTTCACCATGGCTTGTTCGGTATTGAAAAATGAAATGTATAGCTTTTATCAGTTTATTTACAGAGACACTCAAAAGAATTCCGTTACTTTATGGTATATGGGGAAAAATAGTTTGCGGTGTATTTTAATATTTCACTTTTTCAAACGTATTTAAATTGATATATATTACTCAGGTGAACTAACAGAGGCTTACTATAGAATGTGGTGTGCATATTATTCATCGTTCATTTACAGGGATACACAAAAGAATTCGGTTACAGTACGGTTTAAGAAGAATGATTTCTGGAAGAGTGTTTTAAGTTCTGATACGTGTTTTTAAATTAAACTAAGTTTTTGCATTGGTGCGCACAAATTTTGTAAATAATATACAGGGCAGTCCAAAAGATCGCGAATACATTTCTGTTTATTAACGGAAACTACTGAAGGGGAATTTACAACTGCGCTACGCGTTTCCTAACTGAACTAAGTTATAGCATACTCTGTAGTATATATACAAGTCTATATATCATATACAGGGATGCACAAAAGAATTCGGATACTTTTCCGTCTATTAACGGTAATTACTGGCATTGGTTTTCAAATTGGTTTTAAAAGCTTTCCAAATTGTTCAGTTAGACATCATAGTTCACCTTATTAAACGGGGGAGTTTTTTCAAAGCATTATGGAAGTGTTTGAAAGTGTTTCACAATCCATGCTTGACATATCATTTTTCGCTCTTGTTATTAACACTTTCTAACATAGTTGAAAAGTGTTTATGAATTCGGTCTATCTGTCAGTCGTCTGTCCGTGCTCTAATTCGCGTAAATATTCTCGGATTGCCATGAAATTGATGTATGATTTTGATATTCACTATGGCTTGTTCGGTATTGAAAAATGATGTCTGTAGCTATTATTAGTTTATTTACAGACACACGCAAAATCAGAGACTCTCATGGAACATTTAAGATACTACAAACCCAAACAAACAACATACGATAAAAAAAAAAAAAAAAAAAAAAAAAAACAGCAATTTCAAATTGCTAAATACTAAAAAATGACAAATCTAAAACATAATATAAAAATAATAAAATCCTGAAAGTTATAGTCTATAGTGGCAGCCTATGATATATAAGTCAATGTGTTGGTTTGCAGGTTAAAAGTTTGTCTGCATCTTGGGCACAGTTATAATTTTCATATTTTGTTCACAATGCTTAGATAATAAGAGAAAATTGTTGATAAAAACACAGCAAAAAAATAAAACACAAAAGCACTAAAAGCACATATGCTGCATTTTAGATGGTAGAAGACCATGGCTTCATGTGATATGCTCACTGGAGGTAACTCTTGGACCTTCTTGGTAACCCACCTTTTCAACATCATATTTATCATTATTCTTCACTTTAATAACCTTATAAGGACTAAGAAACTTTGGTTGTAACTTCATGCCGACCCAAAATTGGGTTTTCTGAATCGCGACTAAATCACCTATAGCATCTAGCCTTTTTCGCTTGAGTTTGAAATTTTTGCGATTTTCCTCTTGGATTTTCAGTATGTTTTGTTTTGCGATATCTCTGTTGTTCTGTCTTTCCTCTACAAATGCGTGCTCATAATCCTCATCAAGGATATGTTTAATTTTTAAATCTTCCATATCTCTAATTTTTTACTCCGGTTAATACCTCAAAGGGTGTGTAATTAGTGCTTCGAGAACATGTACTATTCATTATTCGTTGAACCATTGCTACATATTTATACCATTTCGTAGGATCATTGAAAGATAGCTTAGTAAGAATTGATATGAGGGTCTCCTGTACTCGCTCAACCCGACCGTTACCTCTCGGTATTCCTGTTGCAATTAAGACATGTTCAATATTTTCATCTTTGAGATATTTTCTAAACTCATTTGGGGTAAAAGCGGCGCCACGGTTGCTAATTATTTGCTCTGGATTTCCGAAGATAGCCTGTTGAATCTTTAATTTAGAAAATTCCTGTTTAACAGATGTTGTCTTAACGGGATAGTACCACACAAATTTCTTAAAGGCATCTACCACAGAGAAGATGAAATTGTAGTTTTTGTTGGTTGACGGCATTGGACCTAAATGATCGACATGATATTTTTGGAAGGGCAAGTTTTGTTTATGGATGGGGTTTAGCAGTCCTTCACCTTTCCCTCGCTTTCGATTACACAGAATACATTCGATACAATTTCCTATACAACACTTTCGATTTGTTTCCGAAGATTAAGAATGTAAAAGTTTTGCTTAATAATTGCTTCTATTTTGGCTGCATCGTATTGTCCTTTGTTATGTATTTCGCGGATTATTTATTTTTGCATACACTCTGGTACCATAATTAATTCTCTCTCGTTTTCATATTTATATACAATATTTTTAAATTCACAATTAAATTTTCAGCAGGACTGAAACTACGCCATAAATCTTTAAATGGCACGACAAGGGATGTGAATTCTTTTCACTTTGCTAAACAGCGTACAACCAACGGAGTGAAAAATGTGTCCAGACCGGGTATCGAAACCAAATACCTTGGCATAGCGCACCAAGTGCTTTACCAATTAAGCCATCCGGACGACATCCAGTCTGGCATTTTTCACTAATAGCATTCACATCCTTTGTAGTGCCATTTAAAGATTTAGAGCGTAGTTTCAGTCCTGCTGAATATTGGAAAATTTAAATACATTGGGAACTTATTCGTCTCATGTACATCACTGAATAGTGTGTTCATGTTGACATTCCATCTTGCGCTGCGAAGTTGCAGCCTTGCCAACGTATATTAGTGAAAAATGCCAGACTGGATGTCGTCCGGATGGCTTAATTGGTAAAGCGCTTGGTGCGCTATTCCAAGGTATCTGGGTTCGATCTTCGGTCTGGACACATTTTTCACTCTGTTGGTTTTACGCTGTTTAGCAAAGTGAAAAGAATTCGCATCCTTTGTCGTGCCATTTAAAGATTTATGGTGTAGTTTCAGTCCTGCTGAAAATTTAATTGAAAATTTAAATATATTATCCGATGCTGGGAACTTATTCGTCTCATGTACGCCACTGAATAGTGGGCTCATGTTGACATTCCATCTCGCGCTGCGAAGTTGCAACCTCGCCAACGTATATAAGTGAAAAATGCCTGACTGGATGTCTTCCGGATGGCTTAATTGGTAAAGCACTTGGTGCGCTATACCAAGGTATCTGGGTTCAATCCCCGGTCTGGACACATTTTCACTATGTGGGATATTCGCTATTTAGCAAAGTGAAAATAATTCACATCCTTTGTAGTGCCATTTACAATATTTTGCCTAACAAAATAATCTTTACTTTCATTTCTTTCGACTAGTGTTTTAATAGTTTGAATATAATCATCTTCGTTTTGTGTTTTAGCTAATTTGGTCGTTAATTCATCCTGTGAAGGCGTTATGACTAATACAGTGTTACGACTTAGAGCATCGACGTGTCTCATTCGATTTCCATGCCTGTGGATAATCTGATAATCGAATTCTTGTAAAAACAATGCCCGCCTTGCAACTTTTGGGGCAAGATCTTTTTTCACTAATGTTTTCTGGAAAGCGGAACAGTCAGTTATTATTTTAAATTTGTGGCCTAACAGGTAAGTTCGGAATTTCTTTAACGCTTCGATGACTGCTAACGCTTCAAGTTCGTAACTACTATACTTGGCTTGGGCAGGTGTTGTTTTTCTAGTGATAAAATGGATGGGATGTAAATTACCATTTTCGTCTTTCTGTAACAATACTGCTTCAAAACCCGAGCTGCTCGCGTCGGTGTGCAATTCCGTTTCGGATCCTCGCCTAAATATGTGCAATACCGGTTTGTTAAACAATTTATTTTTCAAGAGTTGAAAAGCTTCTTTTTGACCTGCTCCAAAATTAAATTCGTTTCCCGCTTTTAGAAGATCACTTAAAGGTTTAGCTATTCTAGCACAATCGGCTATGTACTTTCTAAAATATCGAATCGGCTTGTAATTCTCAATTAAGTTAATTAATTCTTCTTTTATAGGGCAGTCAGTTATGTGCGTCATATCTATTTCATTAACATTAACGGAGTTCGATATTTACCAGTTAATCTTAAGAAACTCTGGAGTTGTTTCTTATTTTGTAGTTCGGGGAATTTTTCAATGGTTAAAGTTAGTGTTTCTGAAGGGAGAATCGTTTCGTTCTCAACTATGTATCCTAGAAATTCGATTTTCCTTTTCAAGAATTGACTCATAGCAAAATTAAATTCGAGGCCATACTCGGATGTTACTTGAAATACACGTTTCAATTTGAAGAACGCCTCTTCTTCAGACTGTGTAAGAATGATTATATCATCTAAATATACTAAAATAGTTTTATCCCTGATCAAGTCTTTTAGACGTGCGTATATATATCGTTGAAACTGCTGAGGGACTGTACATAAACCAAATGGCATAAAATTAGTTTCGCACTGAGAATAATTTGTAACAAACAAAGTGAATTTTGTACTACACTCATCAACCTCTACGTAGAAAAAGAACCATTTTTCAAATCTAACGTACTAAAAACTTGATTTTGCTCGATATTGACCAAAATATCATCTATCACTGGAAGGGGATAATTATCCTTAATTATATTTTTGTTTAGCTTCCGATAGTCAATACATAATCTCAGGTTCCCGTGTTTTTTCTTTGCTAAAACAATTGGCGCTGCATAACTCGAACAACTTTCCCGTATAATGCCTTGATCTAGCCATTCTTGAATTTATTTATCAACAAATGCCTGTTCTGCAAATGTTAACCGCTTAGGTCGCTGCTTAACTGGTACCTCATCGTTTGTATTATGTTAACTTTCAGATCAACATTTTTAGTTTTCTCAGGCTTGTAATTCTCAATTAAGTTAATTAATTCTTCTTTTATAGGGCAATCAGTTATGTGCGTCATATCTATTTCATTAACATTAACGGAGTTCGATATTTACCTTTTTTCCGCGCAGATTTTTGACTTTCGGGAATGAATAAGTGTTAGAATATGTTAGCATACACTAGTAAATTTTGTCCTCTGCGATTTTTGAATATTTAGCGAGTTTGTTTTTGTGTTTCGCGGCGATTTTTCTACATCAGTAAAAGGAATCAGGTTTTAATATTTTAGCCCAATATAGTTAATTTTGTCCTCTTTTCAGTAAAGTTTATTCGGAATTCGTTCAGCGGTTTTTGAATTATTTTGCGACGATTTTTCGACATGCAAAATTTCTTGCAAAATAGCTTGCAAATTTTCTTGCAATTTAGATGCAAAATTTCTTAAGTAATTTGATTATTTTAAATTTCTTAAATATAAATTAATTTCATAGATATTTGTTTTCTTTTAAATAAATTATAGTTAGCATATTAATTTTCTTATTCTTTAAAAAGTTTGAGAAGTGGTGAAAAAACAATCACGGCATAAAGGCGGCAAAATAATGCTCGCCTCAGGCAGGAAAATGTCTAGCGCCGGCCCTGGTGCGTACAGAAGTCCTTAGATAATATACAGGTCTGTACAATTGATTACGAGTGCATTTCCATCGATCGGCGAAAATTGCTTAATGTGAATTTTCTAACTGAACTAAATTTTATCATGCGATGTAGTATATATCCATATCTATAGATCATATACAGGGCTGCACAAAAAAATTAGACTACTTTTTCGATTATGGAAAGTATATAATTGCTAAACTGGATTTTCAAATGTGTTATAATGTTTTCTAAACTGTGTACTACATATCGTCTTTCACCTTATTTAACAGTGAAGTTTCGTTATAGTTTTCTGAATGTGTTGGAAAGTGTTTCATAATCTATACTTGACGCATGATTTTTCGTTCTTGTTGAACAATGTATGTAATAGGAAATTACAGGGCCGCCACTGGCGACTATTTTTTAATTCTTTCTCGCACTACTTTCTCAAAACAAAAATTTTTCACATACATTTTGAGAACATGTGCAAGAGAAATATACCACAAAATTTCTCTTTTTAAAATAGTGGTGCGAATAGAATATAAAAATAGTCGTCAGTGGCAGCCCTGAAATTATTAAAAAAATAATAATAAATTCACTAACTTGAATACATCTCCATATTTCTTAGTTAAATCTCTCAATTTTTCGTGTGGTCTCTTACCTAAAAATATTGCATAACCAACAACGGGAATACCAATAGGTCAAGGGAGGTATTTACGTTCCCTGTACCATTTAAATATAATTGTTGTGGTTATCAAGGCGGTCACAAATACTTACAACAAGCTCGTAATACTACAAACCACATCATGCGCTATTTCAAAAAGATATAAGCGAGCACATACTATGAAAATGGTAAGATAAAAAGCATTTTGGCGCTTATTTTGAAAAAAAATTGCCTCATATGACGTTGCTATGTTAGAAATCGTAGTATAGTGATAATGGAGGAAACATACGCCTGTCTCTTTCAATGTCAAATGGTATCTGAAATTCAAGGCTGCATTAATATTGAGAGGAGAAACATTGTGTACACATCATGCTCTATGATACAAGGTCGTTGGCGGAAAAAACAAAAAGTTGACGGGTTTATTAGCCGATAGTCGATGTTAAGGCTGCTCTCATATCCAAATTGCGTACTTTTTGTAACATTCCTGAACATATTTGTATTTATAAATGTACGAAATATGCAGGTGTTTTTATTTGTTCAATAAAAAATCGAATTGCGTTTCTTTTTAACACTTTTCAACATAGTTGAAAAGTGTTTATGAATTCGGTTTGTCTGTCTGCCGTCTGTCCGTGTTCTAACTCGCGTAAATATACTTGGTTTGCCATGCAAATGCGTTATTGAGGTTTACTATGATGGGTTTTTTGGTATTGAAAATGAATTGCGTAGCATTTATAGCTCATTTACCTGGGGTCCTGGGGATAGTTGTTATGCCAGTTGGGGGGTACGTGGATATTACCTTCGTAATGGCGAAAGCCCAAAAAATAAAAGTCAAAATAAAAACGGAAAAACAAAACTCTGAACTTTTCGTTTACAAAGAGATTTGTGTAACAGTAAAATAGGCTATTCGCATAAAATGACGGAAAATGCCTAAACTTGGTAATAGGTTGATCATTTGTTGATTTGATATTACTTCCGCCAAATCCTAATAACGTTATAATAACGTTATTACAACGGTATAATATACGCCTACAAAGAGATTTGTGTAAACGTAAAATAGGCTATTCGCATGAAATGAAGGAAAATCCCTAAACTTGGTAATAGGTTGATCATTTGTTGATTCGATATTACTTCCGCCACTTCCTAATAACGTTATAATATACGTTTACAAAGAGATTTGTGTAAAAGTAAAATTGGCTATTCGCATAAAATGAAGGAAAATGCCTAAACCTGGTAATAGGTTGATCATTTGTTGATATTATTTCCGCCAATTCCTAATAGTAATATATTGCGATTTTGCATGTGCCCCTCCTTTTCTTTTGTTTTTCTTTTCTTTTTGTAATTCTAGAATCATGTAGATAAAACAGGAATCCTATCGAGGCTTCTGGTTTCGGCGATTTCATTTAAAATCCATTTGAAAGCAGGACATCATTTTAGTATTCAACTGGGCATCATTAGCATAAATACATTGATGTGTATCAATGAATGTAGGTTCATTCTTTCTTTGTGAGTGTTTAATTTGAAATCTTTAGCTAATATTTAGTGTCTTGAGTGATTTTATGTTGATATCATGTTGTGGTTCAAAATGAATAAGTGGTTGTAAACTAGAATTATAAAGAGGACTGACGTATTTAACATTGTTTACTAGCACAAGAGCATTACTAACGAAGGCAGACAAAAACATTTGGGTAGGTTTATGCAAGAAGGGTTGCTTATAAATGAAAAGTCTAAGCAAGAGGTACGTGAGAGGAAAAAGATTGGGAACCGCTGGAATAGAGGACTAAAGGACAATCTGGTTTAAAATGACGAATTGCCGACTCAACACATTCTTTTCTAGTTTCTGTTATTGATTGTTGTATAGTACTTCTTGGAAGAGGAAGTGCAATGTCTCTTGCTTACAAATTGGCGGCTTATTGTGTCAGAAGCGTTACATTGTTGCCAGATGCATTAGATGAAAAAATTGTTGCCAAATACTTCAATTAAACTTTATATTATATGCCAGGATTTATCAAAGCTTAAGAAAGATCAGCTTTTGATTAAAAATTATGTATTTTAAACATAAATTCTCACCAATCTTAAATTCTAAAATTGTGAAAAATCTCCAAAAAGTGTCAAAATGAAGGGTCATTGAGCACCATCTTCCTGCAGGAGTAAACAGCTACAATTTTAAGAGAGTGATGCTATGGATAAATGTAAAAAAAAAATCGGGGTGTCTTGGTCTTTATCTTGAAAAAAGTTTTTTTAACCACCCTATTGGGTACAGTGGAGGGGAGGGGGTATTTGAGTATAAATTTCATTTTCTTTTTATAAAACCTAATGTTATTTTTTTTAGTGATATTCAATTTATACCATTATGATTATATCAATTGACCTTGGTATGTCCTATACACATACTGAGTCACATCCAAATCGGTTCATAAATAAGAAAGTTACAGCATGACAAATGTCAGATCGGAAGTAGCGCGCTACAAGTAGGGAAACTACAGTAGTCGCTAATTTTTACTGTAGTTTGTAGTGTAGCGCGCTACATTTTGAACAATGTAGTGTAGCGAGTAGCGCGTTACAAAAAATCAGTAGTTTGTAGCGTAAATTGACGCTACTTCAGGGGGGAAAATGTGCCATTCTGCAAATCACGTGGACACAATCCCAAACTTGCTTCTTTTGCGCAAAATTTGCTCTTCTCAACAATTTGATATTCTCAGCAGCAAATCCCAGCTATAGTGTATAGCAACGCATCGCATGCCGTCATAGATTTTTCTCATTGACACTTGTTTCTAAAATCACGTTCTAGATTATAAATATCTCTTTTAAATTTTGCTACAAAATTTGTAGTGTGTGTATAAACTAACATTTTGGAGACAAACACAAACATTTTCTTATATCTTATCTTTCTTAATTTTTTAATGCCCTTGGTTATATCGCATTTATTTAATTGTATCCCGGCAGACGCGATATAACGAGGTGTTGCTTTGTTATTTAAGCCGTGTCTTTCATTTCTGGTGTAAATTGAACCTTTTCACAAAATTTGAAAGTAGCGAAGTAGTAACTATTTTTGAAAAGTAGTTTGTAGTCGCTACTTTTTTAAACAAGTAGTTGTAGTTGTAGTTAGCTACATTTTTGATAAAGTAGTTGTAGTTGTCTTTCGCTATAATAAAAAAGTAGTTTTTCCTACCCCTGGATATATATATATATATATATATATATATATATATAAACTTAATGTAAAATTTAACCATTATATATATCAACATTTGAACGGAGGGTGGTTTTGGGGCTACCTAAGAAAGTTATCTATTGAAAGCTACCTAAAATTACGTTTACAAATGTGTTTCTGATGACAGTTCAACATTGTAATAAATTTAGAATTTAATTATAAATTAATACATTAATTGTAAGGCATTTTTCCGTTAGCCCGCCATAGGTGATAAATTATCAAATATTCTCTGTAACTCGTACAATAATTCTATACGAATTGAAACAACAATAGATTAATTATACCCCACTAAACGCCTGCCAAAATATGCCAAATGGCTGTGAAATTGCAACAAAAGAAACATTTGAAAGGCTAAAAACTAAAAAATAAAGAGTGTAATATATATTTATATATATATATATAAGAATTTATCAATTAATAGTTTAATATTAATTAATTTACAATTGTACGTTGTGAAATCAATTTAGAAATTTAGAAATCCTAAAAAGATAGTTTAAATGATGTTTCATTTTTTATTTCCTGTTGCCCTATATCTTAAAATAGATATTATATAATTTTAATAAATTTACTTGCTTTTTCTATCAAGCGTAAAAAAAAGAAAAAATAATAAAAAGTGACATAATCGAGAGTTCAGTGACCTCAACAAATTAATTTATTGCAACGGAAATTTTTGGAAAGAAACATGAATTGCAGTAAAAAAATTCGGCGAGATTTTTAAGATGAACATTGACTGCTTATAAAAGAGAGTTTTTTTTTAAAACTATTTTTTACTTTTATACTTATTTAAATATAAAGAGATTATTTTAAGTCGAATGGCTATTTTCGTTTTTAGGGATTCGTTCATTTCACGAAACCCTATTACTCCTGCTTCGTTGTCTGTCCGTCACAGAGCCGGTTCTCAGAAACTATTTAACATACAGGCATGAAATTTTGTGTACTTATGGCTGAATAGCTGCTATGAAGCTCAAAATCATAAAATTTGAAAAAATCGTATTATTGTAATATATAGAGATAAAAAACCAAAAATCTAACAGCCTTTTCCTATTAAATTTAAACATTTTTCATTATAGCAGTTGCCAACAATTAAAAATCCACAATAAAATTCTTTCTACAATAATGAATTTTCTATTGAAAGATTTTCACGTGAAAAATGAAAATTAAATAAAAAATTTCACCAATTGAAAAAAAAGAAAAAAAAAAGATTAGTATGACGTTATATTGGTAATAAAACGGAAATTTTCAAATATTTCTCTATAATACAAGGAGTATGAGTATGTGTAAATACAGAAAGCAGCTTAATATGACGCTATGAGAGAATTAAAAAGAAAATTAATCTGACATCATAACGGATTTTTCAAATGTTTGAGAATAATACAAAAAGAGCATCAATATGAGTAATAGAGAATAGTAAATATATAAGTTTGAGGAACGTATTGAATCAGGATAAAAACTCGATTATGGAAATATTGGCATATTTTAACATTTTGAAGGTCTCTATACAACATGTTTAATTTTGAAATTGATATATTTTTTTAATATCGCATTTAGTCCACATGGCAGAGTATTTAAGACAGAGTATAATAGCAGGTTTCGTCCGGTATCGGGCCGGTTCAGATATTCGAAAAAACAAGAAAAATAGACCGGTAAATTTTTACTTTATAAAAAACACGACTATTTTTTTTTTTTTTTTTTTTGTGGAAAATGAAATTTATTTGGAATAGGATAAAGTGTTTTGAAAGGAATATTAAACGAAACCCTTTGTGTGATCTTCGATCACACTTACTCACTTGTTTTTCTTCTTTTTTCTGTGACAATTTGAAGATTAAAATATTTCGGGGTGTTTTTAGCACTTTCCAACCTAGTTGAAAAGTGCTTATGACTTCGGTTTGTCTGGCCGTATGGTCGTCTGCCGTCTGCCGTCTGGCCGTCTGCCGTCTGCCGTCTGGCCGTCTGTCCGTGCTCTAACTCCCGTAAATATGCTCAGATTGCTCTGCAATTTTTATATGTTATTGTCGTTATCTATAGCATGTTCCCTATTTCAACGGAAGTGTGTAGCACTTATAGTTTTATTACAGGGACACTCAAAAGAATTCCGTTACATTGCGGTCTATGGGGAAAAATCATTTGCGGTTTATTTAAATAATGTTTCAGTATTTTAAACGCATTGAAATTTATATATATCACTAAGGTGCATTAGAAGAAGCTTAATATGGAATAGGGTGTGCATAGCACTTATAGTTACTTTACAGGGACAGTCAAAACAATTCCGTTACATGACGTCTATGGAGAAAAATCGTCTGCGGTTTATTTAAATAATGTTTCACTATTTTAAACGCATTGAAATTTATATATATATATCTAAGGTGCATTACAAGAGGCTTACTACAGAATAGTGTGTGTATAGCAGTCATCGTTCATTTACAGGCACACACAAAAGAATTCTCTACTCTCTGTTAACACTAATTCCTGGAAGTGCGTTTTAAGTTACTAAACGCGATTTTAATTTTAACTCGCTTTTTGTCTATTACGTGGTGTGTATAAATTCTGTAGATCCTATACAGGGCAGCACAAAAGTTCGCGAACACATTTCCGTTTATTGACAGAAACTCCAGAAAGATAATTTTAAACTGTGCTACGCGTTTCCTAACTAAACTAAAATTTAGCATCCTAGCATATACAATTCTATAGATCATATACAGTGCTGAATAAAAGTATTCGGATATTTTTCCGAATATTGTATCTGTTGGAAATTCCTGAAATTATGTGTTTAAATATGTTATGCGTTTTCCAAATTGTTTACTTAGATGTTATCTTTTAGCTTATTAAACGGTATGTTTTGTCAAATTATTTTGGAAGCGTTGGAAAGTGCTACATAATCTATGCTTGACGCATGATTTTTCGTTCTTGTTTTTTCTTTCTTTTGGCCGACTGTAAATCGCTCACATAATACGGTGAATACCTAATACAGCATGCAGCGTAGAATTGTTTTAAAACATAAAATTTAGTTATTTTAAAAGTTTTCAAAGGATTAAAAATTTATTCTTATAATAAATTCTAAAACCATACAATGCACTTTATAATAATAATAATAATAATAATAATAAAAACATGTACAAAGTGTGTTCAACAAAACCGGAAATAAAAATCATAAAAGAAATATATATATTGATAGAGCAGAAAATATATACCTCTTATTGAATTACACGGTGAGCACAAAGTTTTGCTCTGATTTTAAATATTTATTATGGGAAAACTATTATAATTAGACATATAGTGGTTTGGATATATAAAATTATTTGGATATATAAAGTTTTTAATAAGACCATATACTTCATGTAATTTCAACGTGTGCCATCTTGATATCACTATGTCCTCCACACTCTCCTGACATTACTCCTCTTGATTTTTTTTTTTGGGGGGGGGGGGGCTATATCAAGGACAGTCTTTGCCACACCAGTTGCTAATGTTGAAGAACTAAAGGCTATGATAAAAGATGCTGTGCGTACTGTTACAGAAGACATGTCAGTGAACACGTGGCGAAAACTAATATACCACGTTAACATTCTCCGAGCTTCCAAGGGGGCACACATGGAAATTTCATGAGATATGTGGCTTTAAACATGTATGTAAACAGATATGTAAACAGATATGTGGCTTGGAAAAACTTTATAACAGTACTTACAATGTTTCCAAACAACCATATGTCTAATTATAGCAGTTTTCGTACAATAAATATTTATAATTAGGGCAAGACTTTGTACTTTCTTATATTAAGGCTGCATTTGTTTAAGGCTGTATTTTAATTTTTCAAAAAAGCTTGAATAATATTGAAGAGTATAAAGTTTATATTTTTGCGAATCAAATTTGTTTTCAGGTTTTTTATTATTGGGAATATTGATATAGAACGAACATAGGCAACAAACATAGAGCTCGAAGCCGTAGCTGTCTTCCGATGGTCTAAATATTTATAATTAGTGCAAGACTTTGTACTTTCTTATATTAAGGCTGCATTTGTTTAAGGCTGTATTTTAATTTTTCGAAAAAACTTGGATAATATTTAAGAGTATAAAGTTTATATTTTTGTGAATCAAATTTATTTTCAGGTTTCTTATTATTGGCAATATTAATATAGAATGAACTTAGGCAAGAAACATGGAGCTCGAAGTCGTAGCGGTCTTCGATGGTCTCATTGCCTTTAATCCAACCCTTCTCACTTTTCGAAGCATTAAATTCGTGGAATTTACCATCTAAATTTATCCGGTATTAAAATCAGCATTTAATTTTCTCAGAGAGCCAATTTTTCAGTTACATCACCATAAATACAGGCTTAAATTACCTTTGTACTTATTTCCTTCGAATTATATGCAGTTTTCGCATCAAGTAATCCACTTTTCAAAGTAATTAACGAAAGCGTTGTGTGGAAGATACTTTAGTGTTCTCCGGTACAGCTGAAATAAGTCAGCATCTGTATTGAATTTTCTTCCATGGAGCTTTTTCTTCAATGTGATTCAACTTGAAATCAAAGTGCCATCTAAGAATCGTTAACTCAATAAAAAAATTGTATTTTTAAATTTTCTTTATTAAATTAATTTTGTTCGGACTTGTTTTGTTCAAACAATCACATCCGTGGAAGAAAATTCAGTATAGATGCTGACGTCTTTTCAACTGTACTGCTTCAGCGAATAGACAGACTCCTACAAGTACTTTAGCCACTTTTCATGAAAAGTAAACTGAGCAGTAGGACCATTTCATATTGTCTGAGAAAAGATTATTTTAAGAAAGAATAAGCTTCTTCTTTTTTCTTCCTTTTCGCTCTGTTTTATACTGAATTTGTGTTTTTAAAAATATATTTCTATGATTTTTTATGAAACACGCTTTCCATTGCCCCTAGTAAAATATGTGAGAATAATAATAAAAAAATAGAACATTAAGCCTATCTAAGGAAAAAAACTGCGCAATAGTTACTCTGTTTATTCCTCGCAACTAACGAATGAAACAGACTGTGATATAAGAAAGCCACGTGATCAAGATGGGCTGCAAAACAATTCGATAGTAGATGAAAACCAGCCTATGTTGATCATGTGATAGCCAGATGGATAGAAATACCGCGACCTGTCTCTTTCATTGGCTGAAACTGCTCAATTTTGTATGCAGTTCTGAATCTCCGAATTTGTATAATAATAATAATAACAACAATAAACATTTACATTTTAGTAATCAGGAAAGGTACTCTCTTAAAACGAAAGAGCCAAAATAACTCAAGTTGAGCCGAAATCCACTTATCTCATGATTTGAAAGTCAGCTTCTCATGAAGAGTTGAAACAACTCGAGTGAACGAGTTGTTTTTAAGCAACTCATGATTGAGTTATCTCTATTTTACTCATACTTGAGTGAAATCAAATCAATGAAGGTTAAATCCAGTAGCACTTGAGTGATTTATAACTAACTCATACTTGAGGAGGGGAAGGAGAATTAAAATTCATGGTAAAATGTAATAATTCATTGTAAAATAATAAATTTCATGAACAGGTAGATTATTATTTTAGAAAAAAAAAGTAATTTGCATATTGAATGTATACATATTTATGTTTACATATATGTATATATTCAACAATTAAGTGAAAAGTATCTTTTTTTTTGTTGTTGTTGTTGTTGTTTCTGAGCTGCTTGAAATATATACCTTCCCGACCCAAAAAGAGAATTTTAAAAGGAATATTTGAAAAGATAAGAATTTCTGCTGATTTAAATATTTTAATCTTTTTTTTTTTTTTTTTTTTTTTTTTTTTTGTTATAGTGATTATGTTTTCTATGCAATATTATTCGATACATTGCATGATATTTTTCAGTTTATATCAATATTATCATTAAATATGTTTTAATCCTAATACTATTTAGGAATATTCACACCGTGAATATCCGGGAATGTAGATATTTACCTTATTTTTAACAACATACGATAAAAAATATGGGATTTATACAGTTTCATAAATCAAGTATATTTTAAAATATTAGAATTCAGACTGAGAATAAAATAAGAAATATAATTTGGTTACTTTAAAACAATATTTTTAAAGTCAGGCAAGTCAATTTTCCATTTATAGTATTATAAAAGTTAGAGTTCTGAAACATCGCTAAAAATATATACTATCAGGGCTCGATCCAGACAAAATTTTGGGCCTATTTAGGTCCCCTTCACAAAAATCAATTTAATAAAAAGGTATCCATTCACAAAAATCAATTTGATAAAATGGGTCCCTTCACAAAATTCCTTTTACTAAAATTGATCCTTTCACAAAATTCTATTCCATAAAAACTTATTATTTATTATTTTATGATGTTTTAAAATGTGTAATTTGTAAACAAACAAGTTCAAAAAAGAGAAAAACTTCAGCAAAAGGATTTTAAAAACTTTTTGTTTATAAATGCTTGGTTCGAATTTGATTAGCTGGATTTCAACTTTCGTTACAAAATGTTTTTTTTCACAAAAATATAATAAATTTCACAAAAATAACCTTTACTTTTCACAAAATGGGCCCCAAGATAAAAAACTTGCATCGACCCCTGACTATATAAACAAACGTACCGCCAAGATATTTTCTTTAAAAGTTTAAATTGCTACTAAATGCTATTTATATAAATCATATTTATTGAAACAACATTAAAAAAAACATAAAGGAGAGGCAAAGGATTTATTTCATTATATTTTAGAGTATTTTTTAATATTTATTCTTCCAACTTAAAAGATCTCTAAATGTTCGCTCGTATAAATAGTCCTAAATGTTAGGGTTAAGACATATTTAATAAAAATATTGATATAAACTGAAAAATATCACGCCATATATAAAATAACAATTAATATAAAACAGAATCATTATAAAAAACATAATTAGAGTATTTAAATCAGCAGAAATTCTTACCTTTTCAAGTATTCTTTCTTTAAAATTTTAACAACGTGGTGTTAGCCGCGTACTACACACCACACGTCTGTCGTCTGCTCAGCGGATATGGGGACAGTGAGGTCACGTCAACTGCGTCAGCTTACTGGATTTCCGCTCGCCAATGAGTGCTTTTTTATCGAGATGAGTTGTTTAGTATTCGCCCTTCTGGAGTGCATTAGGAAAATAAAAATTCAAATCATGATGAGTGAAACATTTAAAAATCAACTCATTCACGATCCAATAAATTAGAGCTCTTTTCTGAGAAGCAAAATCCACTCTTTCGTTTTAAGAGAGTACGTATATAATATGTTACAATGTTTAATCTGCTTAATATGTAAGAAATAACAATATGGTGTTGAAAAGTATTTATAATTACTAATTACAATTTCTTTATACAGATCATACTCATCAACTCAATTTTTTTTATTAGAAATCATTGGTACAATGTATACATGAATGTCAGGTGATCAAAGTAAGAAAAACTAATTTGTTTCCAAAGTTTTTAACAGCTTTTCAAAATGCATTTTATGATGCTTTATTTCAATATCTTTTTTACTCCATTCTTGAATTAAAAAGGGTGCATGTAAAAATCTCTTGAAATTCACCTCAAATTTTTTTATTTATAAATCATGATGTTAACGTTCTAGGAAACACAGTTCTTGGGGCTTAGGCATATTGGCTCCGCCAAATATTGGTTCCAAATCCACCTTCTTTCCTGGAGGCGCGATTACTTTAAATTTTTGCATAAAAGAAGAGAAATAGAGGAATACTGTCATGTAGGCTATGCCTTCTCCTGGACAGTTGCGCTTTCCTGTAAAAACAAAATAAAAACAAAACATATAATACAATTTACCACAAATCTAATGAAAATTTTGTAGTATACATGATTCATGTTAACCCAAATTTAGATTATTGGATTATAACATAATATGTAAGCAATGGACTTTCCGAAAAAGAATATCTATAGTTAAACTTTTCTTTTTTTGCTAAAGTAGTGATATTTTATACACATATTTTCACACTACACTACCATTCACAGACATTAACAACAAATTTCACATATAACACATGGGCTGATAAGTTCCCGGTCTAATAAAGAAAACACAACTTTTTAACAAAGCTTTATAACTTTATAACTTTAATAAATAACATAACTTTAATAATAAATAATAATAATTTAATAATAATAATAATAATTTAAAAATAATAATTTATAATAATAATTTAATAATAATAATTTAAAAAATAATTTAATAATAATAATTTTAGAATAATAATTTAATAAATAATTAATAATAATAATTTAATAATAAATAACATAATTTTATAACGAAAAAGCTCCAAACAGTGCTCAGAACTCGTTGTTGTTTTTGGTCAAAAGTCAACACGCGCGGCAGCCACTTTGACAACAGCTTTTTCATAGACAAATGTTCATTCAAAATAAAACCTACACGTTCCTTGGATATCTTTAGAGTCTGAGCTATCTCCTGCAACTTCACTTTACGGTTCCTCAAAACGATTTTGTGGATTTTTTTTTATGTTTTCCGGAGTAACCACCTCTTTTGCGTGGTGCATCACTGGTGTCCGTACGACCACGTTTAAATTCAGCAAACCAGTCAATAATGGTTGATTTACCTGGTGCAGTGTCCGGATAACGCTTATATAGCCAAGCTTTTGTTTGAACGGTATTTTTTCCCCATCAAATAACAATTCTTGAAATTCTTGTTATCCATTTTTTTGTTTATCAACAAAGTCGTTCAATTAAAACCACTCTAACGTTTTATCCACACGGCGAATCGTCATGACATTTTTTCTACTACCTTTTAAAGCTTAGTATTTACTAAAAAAAAACATCGGTTTGACGATTGCAACGCCATCTGTGTGCCAGACCGGGAACTTATCAGCCCATGTGTTAAAAAGCCAATGTAGATGTTATTTACAAAGATATACGTTACTTTCCTCCAAACAGAAGAAGTCAGTCCTTTTAAAAACATTTATATGTGCTAAAAAATATTTTTTTCCCCATTGTCTTGGGCATCCTCAGTTTTTCTGATCTTCATCATTGCCTCTTGATGTCATTCTAACTTTTCCGGTTTTTTTTTTCAAAATGTAACAGATAGCGCCATCTATTGTCTATTGTCGCATGCATAAGATCATTGCAAGTCTGTTTTTTCTATATTTATTTCAATAGCTTCACGCATTAAAGCATAATTTAAGTTGTTGTAATTTGCAAGTTTCTGTACTTTCTTAAAATCTATCTGTATTAGAGATTTTTTTATTTAATCGGGCTATTGCTGTGGTTGCTTTATTTAATCTGATATCTCTTGCATGTTCCTTAATCCTTTCCTCTATTTTCCGTTTAGTCATACCTATATATGCGCCCTCTTTTCCTTCCTTGTCTTTAAACTTTATCCTATATATTCCTGAGATTGTTAAATGGTTTATTTTTTCTCTGTCTGTTCTTATTAATTTAATTATTGAGGGGTCTAGAGTTATTGATATATTTAATCCAAGTTATTATCTTTTTATTTTTGGGAGATATTTTATTTTTTTTCTTTACGTTATCAGTCCACTAGTTTATTTTTATTTTTCGCTAAAATAATAATTTTTTTTTAGCAATTACTTAATAATAATAAACTAATACATTTTAAAAGTTAATGGTATTTCTTATTCAAAATACTGATTTTAATTTAACCTAGAGGTCCCGGTCCCAGTTGGAACAAATCGGCGTAACTATGAATAAACACACATTAACCGCCGATCATTGTGTTTAAATATGTTTGTATTATGCCTTTTTAATAGGTAGTTTATTTTTTAACACTGTGTATTATTTGTTAGAGCGGTGTGAACCAAAACAGGGACTGTAATTAGATGTATATGTACAGACAAAATCGTATATAAGACTATAAGACATATTCAAAATGGCTCCGAATAAAATTTACTCAAGTTTGAAACATGTATATACTCATTTCTGAAAACATGCACTCAAGAATAAAACATCATGTGCTCATATTTGAGTATGTCCATGTTTCAAAAATGAGTATGAACTGACTTCTATGTGCTCATTTTTGAGTATTTCCATGTTTCAAAAATGAGTTTGAACTGATTCTAATCGTTTTTGAGTATGTCCAAGTTTTAAAAATGAGTATGAACTGACCTCTATGTGCTCAGTTTTGAGTATTTTCATGTTTCAATATTCTGAGTATTTCTGCTATTTCAGAATTGAAAGCACTGGGTCGTCATATTTGAAACAAACAGTTTCATAGCAAAATGAAAATATCTATTTACTCAGATTTGAAAGTGTCATTCTTCTCAGTGTAATTTCCAGAAACAACTGTCGTTATTAATTAATTAAAATCGAATTCTTTCTTAACTAACAATTTTGTTCTTCCGAACAAAAGATAATTTTGGTCCGACCGGGAACGTTTATTATTTCGCAGTTCATGGGCCAGCACAACTCATTTTCTAAAAGAAAGAAAGTCAATATTTCTTAATCGATTTATCTTATACTTAAACATCTTTTTAAAGAAATTTTGCACATATATTTATGATAAATTTTAACGTGCAAAATTTTACAGGATATTATGTTCGCCCGCCATGGGGCACGGAATGAAACCATAATTTATCACTTGGATACTTATATTCAAATGAAGACTTAGTAAAAATTTAATATATATTTCAGCACTCGAAAGAAAATAAAAGTAGATTTTAAAAATATTTACCGCTCGCTTGTTTAGCATACTGACCATAAATAAGAAGCTTAGACGTGTTTTCGCGATTTCGATACCAACGCGCTTTGGTCAGGATGGTTGAACAAGTTTTCCAGGGTTTCCCTTGTACGGGTCACATTCTCTTCAAAAGGCCTCCTTGAAGGCAACCTTCGTCTAACAATATGACCAAAACTGGCCGGTGCTTAACAGGCACCCTTAATCCCTTCTCTCTCTTTTATTTATTAAAACAAAATAAAAAATTCTAATAACCCCGTTAAAAAATTGAACAATTTTTATTATTTAAAAAAAGTGTTGGCCGGACACTGACTAAAATGAAGTTCTGGCCCGACACGAGTCTGCAGAAAGAAAACAAGCTTGGCCCGGTCCGAGCCAAGGTCAAGCCTGGGATAAGGCACCTGGCGGAACAGATCTCTTGCTGAAACGAACAATTTTTTACTTTCCTAGATCTCTTTATTGAATGATTTGAACGAAACTGATATCCCTTTCCCCAATAGTACAGAAGTCCCCGTGACGTCATGAATGGTCGCAAGCAGTGATCGAAAAAACATTTCTATTGTAGTAAACTGCAAATACAACTACTTTATCGAAATGGAAGTTAACTACAACTACAAATACTTTATCGAAAATTTAGTTCACTACAACTACAACTACTTGTTACAAGTAGCGTCGGTTCTCGCTACAAACTACTCATTTTCTGCATTGTGCTACTCACTACATTACATTGTTCAAACTGTAGAGCTCTACGCTGCAAACTACTGGAAAAGTAGGAATAACTGTTGTTTCGCTACTTGTAGCCCGCAATATCCGACCACTGGTCGAAAGTGCCACGGTCACAGCAGTTAACATAATATGATATCTTTAATTTCTCGCTTTATGAATCTCTGGTGGTCGTCACTTCGTGACTTCACTGAGAAACCATCGTGACCAATTTTTGCGTAACGCTTCCCAAAGGGACAACAAAATAATGCCACTAGCAGCTCCTCACAATCGATGTCACATGTCATTTTCCACGTCACATGACTGCAAGTAGGACGCCATGTGTAGACAGTAGGGATTGTATGTGGGTGGCATTTCGATCACATTCGGATCGCGGTGCTGTTATGGCCTTTGGGGTTTGTTCCATTTTGCGAGAATAATTTTTTCCCCTTCGGAACTTAATCAAGTCACTCTGTATTGATGATATAATATGTTGCACATAATTTGAAAAACAAATTTACAATATTAAATAGCATGCGTATTTTTAACTTCTACATTAACGACATTACAAATATTAAATTGCTTGACAAAATCAACACTTAATTCCTTTAATTTAAAATTAAACAAAGAAACAAATAAATTGTGTACTAATTAATAGTAATAATAATAATAATAATAATAATAATAATAATAAATCATTTGCTAAATATATAAACTGTTTTGCTAGCCTTTTTTAAGCGTTATGCTACATAAAAATGAGGTATGATTTAAAATGCTGAAAACAGTTTAGTAAAAAATAAATTTATTTCCATTCGAATTTATTATTTAATCAAAATAAATAAATAAACACAGATACTGAAACTTCTTTTTTACTCTGTATTGTTGTATAGATATCACAGTAGTCTATAATGTTTTAAGGATTATGAAGGAAGAAAAAAATTCCTTTAAAAATTAATATTATCAATCCATTTATTGAAATTATAAATATATTCAAATTCGAAGTAATTGTTCTTAAAGTTACTTTAAAAGGGAGTATTTGTGGTACTAGTTTCTTGGTTAAACTCTTAAATTAGTCCAGGGGAAATGTACCAAAAAAAGGCGTTACCTTACAAAAGGTCGGGTAGAAGATTTTATTTTTTTTGACTTGTATATAATAAGGCCAGCATGGAAAAACCGAATTATCCAACAAAATTTCTTAAGGGAGAATTTTCTGTGGCCAAAAAACACCAAAATTTTGGGACTTTTATTGTTTTTTTTTTTTTAAATATCTAGAGACCCGTTGTCGTAGCGTATTATTTGTTAGTTACAATGTTAAAGAGGACAAAATTCTCGACAACTTTTATATTTACAACTTTTTTATACGCTCAATAGCAAGCGAAGAAAGATATTTCAAAAATAAGACAATTTTTTCAATGTCCTTAAAAACCGTGAAAAACGTAGTTTTGTCCCGACGCGCGACGATTCAAATGTTCCCCACAGATGTAATGATGTATGTCAACTTCTACAGATTGAGAGCAGAAAATTATCTATTATTTGCACACCCTCTTCTTCATTTTTATCACAACAGACATATTTTAAATTCAATAAATCTATATAATTTAGTAAGTAGGGGAGAGTGTAGATGACTAAGACAATTTTCATATTTAGACAATAACTTTAAGCATATACAATTGTTAATTTTAAAGTATTGTTTAAAATAATATTTCAGTATTTAGTAACTTATTGGCACGACAGTTTCAATAAAAAAAATCTTATTTAATTTTAATAATTATTTTTATAATGCATGCATATGTTCATTTTATTCCATAAACATTTTATTCTATAGTACAATGGTATATTTTATTTACCGATTATTGATGACATATGTTTTAATGTTTTACTGTTTTAAGTATATCAAACATTGGATTGTAGTTCTATATAAAAGGAAAACGTAGTTTTGTCCTGATGATTCAAATTTTCTCCAAGAATTTAATCATGGATGTCATCTTCTACATATTGATAGCAGTAAATTATCTGTTATTTGCACAACCCCCCTATTCTTAAGTGCAGTACGGCTTTTTAAAAATGAGGCTATTTTTACAACTTACATACCCGCTCTGTTATACAGAGTGGGTATGAGGAAGAGGGGAAGGGGGACAAATAACTGCCAGGAAAAAAAGAAAAGATACATCTAGATCAGGGATTGGTAAAAACTATGGTACGCGTACCAGTACTGGTACAGGAAGCTCTGGCTACTGGTACGCAGAAATCCGATACTGGTACTTGGAATAAAATACAGAAAGCAGCATATCATATGATACACCCTGGCACTGTATCTCACGATAGAGGAAAGAAGTGAACTTATTCAGCTCTCCTGTGATGGATTACTGGAGTCCACATTCAAAAGGATGAACGTCACAGATTTTTTATTGGCGAGAATATGAGAGTACCGTTTGTGTGTGATATCGTCTAAGTCTGCTTGTGTTTAGCACAACATATATCTGTGAATGTGCCCCCCCCCCCCCCTTCGTTACATCAAAAACAAACAC
This sequence comes from Maratus michaelseni, assembly GCA_963931845.1. Taxonomy (NCBI): domain Eukaryota; kingdom Metazoa; phylum Arthropoda; class Arachnida; order Araneae; family Salticidae; genus Maratus; species Maratus michaelseni. The sequence goes on along the minus strand of OZ007598.1, from coordinate 107,312,651 downwards.
ACGAATAAGTAAACTTCGAATGTGACTTATGACTAAAACTACCTAATATTGAGCCAGACATGAGGAAGCTGTGCTTGATAAAACAAGTCCACCCTTTTCATTAGCGATAGAAGCAAATTAGCTTACTGTAACAGTACATGAATCAGTGTGCGCCAATATGTCATTAAGTATTGTGCCTTTTTTCCTATACCAAAACATTTTTTTTATTGTATGCATTGTTAAAATTTAATGGTGATACTACTTTTTACTTGAATGTTATTACAAAGCAGCCAATCTTAGTACTAATTTAGTTATGTAATTATTCATTTTTAAATACAATAAAACCTGCTATGACGGAAACAGGAAAGACAGAAGATATATTTCGTTTTAGGCAGGTTCCTTTTTATAGGTTTTTATATATTAGCTTTACGTTTTTTATCTGGTGGTACGCGGAAGTGTGAACTTCGATTTAGTGGTACGTCGGTCTAAAAGTTTGGGAACCCCTGCTCTAGAAGAACCATGATCCTTGATATATCTTCTATCCAGGAAACTGAACGCTAATAATCCTACAACAGTCCCATCAAAGAGACAAAAATATTGTTAAATATCCCGTAGAAATTATCATTATTAAAATACATTTTTTCATTTAGCTTATGCAGTCATATTGCGTACCTTACTTTATTGTGTAGGGAAAGTGGACTTGAATGAGATAGGGGATGAATGTATAACAACAAAAATGTTTATATGGTCTACAATCATAAATAACTCGGTATTTCATTTGATAGATGGTAGCACTGAGATAATTCAACAGATATAGTTTCAAAACAGTACATATTACAGAATATTAGAATATTCCACAAAGTGTATTTTTCAACAAGTTCTTCTGTTTGAGCTTTAAAGCATTTAATAGATAAAATCTTAAAATTTTATATATTTTTGCACGCTAAAATGCTATAATTTCTTTTCATAATATATAATAAAACTGGGAAAATATTGACAATATTTACTAAAACTAATATTTTGAAAAATTTTATGAAAATTGTTATCTCAAATATTTTATTGATAGAATTTTTAAATTTTACAAGAGATATAAATGCATAATATTAGTTAATGAAATAATATGTTGTCATTTTTATTGTAGATATTTTATAAGGTAAAAATATTTGTTACATAAGATATATTTATTTTTTGAGTCCCTCCTTTTATATAGAACTACAATCCAATGTTTGATATACTTAAAACAGTAAAACATTAAAACATATGTCATCAATAATCGGTAAATAAAATATACCATTGTACTATAGAATAAAATGTTTATGGAATAAAATGAACATATGCATGCATTATAAAAATAATTATTAAAATTAAACAAGAATATTTTTTTATTGAAACTGTCGTGCCAATAAGTTACTAAATACTGAAATATTATTTTAAACAATACTTTAAAATTAACAATTGTATATACTTAAAGTTATTGTCTAAATATGAAAATTGTCTAAGTCATCTACACTCTCCCCTACTTACTAAATTATATAGATTTATTGAATTTAAAATATGTCTGTTGTGATAAAAATGAAGAAGAGGGTGTGCAAATAATAGATAATTTTCTGCTGTCAATCTGTAGAAGTTGACATACATCATTACATCTGTGGGGAACATTTGAATCGTCGCGCGTCGGGACAAAACTACGTTTTTCACGGTTTTTAAGGACATTGAAAAAATTGTCTTATTTTTGAAATATCGTACTGCGCTTGCTATTGAGCGTATAAAAAAGTTGTAAATATGAAAGTTGTAGAAAATTTTGTCCTCTTTAACATTGTAATTAACAAATAATACGCTACGACAACGGGTCTCTAGATATTTAAAAAAACAACAATAAAAGTCTCCAAATTTTGGTGTTTTTTGGCCACAGAAAATTCTCCCTTAAGAAATTTTGTTGGATAATTCGGTTTTTCCATGCTGGCCTTATTATATACATGTCAAAAAAAAATAAAATCTTCTACCCGACCTTTTGCAACGTAACATGTACATTTCCCCTGGACTAAATCATTGACTGGCTTAAGAAATGTTCATCAAAATATTCCTAATAATAATAATAACAGGGGCCGCTTTTCTGAAACTCCCCGATCGCAAAATTCCATGTTAACCTATGGGCAAACTTAAAAGATTATTTGTTATGATTACTCATAACAGATGCTGACGATGTGTTTTTAAAAATTGTCTCCGTAAAATTTAAATATTTTTATTAAGAAGATGATAAAATTTTATCTAAGGAAAATTTTAAAGTTTATTTTAATATTTAAAATTTAAGGAGACAATTTTTAAAAACGCATATCGTCGGCATATGACATGTACTTTCTAATGCTGAAAATCGTATTTCGATCATTATACAGGGTGTCCAAAAAGTTCTTGACACATTTTAAAATTCAATAAAAGATCAGGCAGTTGTCGTACGAGAGTGCGGTTTGGACGAAAATGCTTTTTATGGTCTGAAATTTTGTTTAAGCAATTAAAAAAATAGTTCCAAAAATTTCTCATAGATGACGCTGCTTCTGGAAAGTTATCGAATAAGTAGAATGCCTTTATACATATCAATGACGAAAGCCGCACAGTGCGTATGAACAGTTTTTGTCCAAACTATGACAACCCACATTCTAGAAGTTAACAATACTTGTCTATCCACCCTCAATCGTTTAATCGAACTCAGGAGGGCGAGTATTGTTAAGTTCTGGAATGTTGGTTGCCATAGTTTGGACAAAAATTGTACATACGCATTGTGAGTTTTCCGCCATTGTTACGTATAAAGGCATTCTACCTATTCGATAACTTTCCCAAAGCAGCGCAATCTATGAGAAAATTTTGGAACTATTTTTTTGTTTGCTTAAATAAAATTTCTGATCATAAGAAGCATTTTCGTCCAAACCGCGCTCTCGTACGCCAATTTCTTCGTCTTTTATTGAATTTTAAAATGTGTCAAGGACTGTTGGGACACCCATATTATGTAAAGAGTAAACGCGCTTTTAAGTTTTTTCACTGGTTAATATGGAATTTCGCGATCAGGGAGTTTCAGTGAAGCGGCTCTTTAAGTAATTTATACTAATAAAAGAAAGTTTCGCTCTATGTGTATGTCTGTGTGTGTGTGTGTATATGTGTCTGTTGGCGATGGCTAGGAAAATCTGGCGCAGCTAGAAGTCTGAAAATTTAGTTGAGGATAGTCCAAGGCCTCTCCTGCTGTACCTTAGTCTCGGAATTTTAATATTTTAAAAATTAAAATAGTTATTAATTAATATCCTGATAAAGATCACAATAAAAAAAGCACGCTTCCCAAATCCTTAAGCGCATGCTCACAAGAACCTTTACCGCATCTTCCATGAAGAGAAGAGACAAAGTGACAGTCAGATTGTTTCTTTTTCAGTTTTTCTAAATTCGCCACTTGCGAACGGCTGGATAGATGGAAAAAACGTCTACATATTCTCTAAGAACGTACTTTTACATCTCGAATGATCTGGTCGGGTCGAAAAACTTTCACATTTAAACCAGTACCCTAGCGAAAGAAAATTTTTTTTGGGGGGGGGGGGCAAAAGGCAAGATTGGCCGACTTAAAAATGTTTCAAATCCGACTAATGTAAAATAGTCAATCTGTCGCATTATTTCTTAATTAATAGTTTTTACAATTAATTTTAACTGATTAATTATAATTGATAATTAAAAATAAAATATATGATTTTGTATTCCTAAAATGTTTCTTAGATATAACTCAGTAATCATTTAAAAGATTTACCAAGAACTTTACTGGAGAAAAAAAAAAGAAAGAAAGAAAATATGTATTGATAAGAGAAAATCGCACAGTTATATTCGTGAAAAACACATTTGTTTAGAATGATAGAGTGAAGTGAACCTGTATGTTATGCTGTCGCGAGGATAGTAATTTAGTCTTTTTTAGTTTGTATCGGTAAACATCTAACCAAAGGAGCCGAGTTTACAAAAATTTCAGTAGAGGCACAGACATTTCGGCGCCGACAGGACAAATCAGTCTCCTCCCTTTCTATAAGTTTCAGAAATATATTATTGTGAAAGTCGGAAGTTGTAGAATTCCGACAATGTACAGTTCAGAAAATTAATTTCAAAACTGGATTTGCAGGATTATCTGGAGATCATAACAAAAGACTTTTATCTACACCAAACCTGACACCTTTTCTGTATCTATCCCTAGTGGTCTGGGTCTGGAAAGAATTTTGCTTTACATGTCAAAGAAAATACGTGTGAAGATTTGTCTTATAAAGAAGATATTTTCTGTTACTGATTGAATATTTAAAAAAAAAAAAAAAAAAAAAAAGAAGTAATAAGTTTTTAGGTATTAACCCCTTGAGGACGAGCGACACGTATGCGTGACGCATAAGATGCTCAGAATCCTCGATTATTCCCATCAGTTATTTTTTAGTGGAAGCTTTGCCTTATGTAATCCTAACATTGCTGCGATTCAATTAGGCAAAAATTTCTGTTTTGAAAAACTGGTGGTAAAAGATTAAAAATTCTGTAGGGGTTAAATGTGAAATGCACGGATATTTTTTTAATTTATTCATTTTCTTTTTTTAAATAGTTTTGAAAATTCTTCATTTTTATTTTCCAAACGTTCCTAAAACAGTTCCAAAGGGCGTAAACATCATATCGTTGCTAGAACCTACTATGTATCAAGTATAAAATTTCTTAATTGGCTATCGCATTCGGTCGACCTAGTTTATATATTGATAGTTTTTATCTATGTAAGTTGCGAGTATTACTGTAGGACAAATTTCTGATATTTTCAAATCAATAGATCAGATTCATTTTTTCCCCTATTAGCCTATGTATCGACGGCCGACTTAGCTTTTCCATGTGTGGGTAAGGTATAGTATATGTCCAACATTTCCGGCTCTGCAGACAAGATTTAGACATGATAACTTTTTTTCAGTGGGTAGGCTGACTAGCTATTTATGTGATTCGAAAATATGACAGAACACGTGACTTTCATACCGGCTGACCAGATAGATCAATTGAAACCATTACTTTTTTTACTCATAACCTATCTATTGACAGACCGACTAGCTTTTGCCATATGATTGTAAGGGTGTAGTGAAATGCATTCTGAAGACTTGAAGTTCTGCCAACCAGAATTTTTCCGATTTTTTTTTTTTTTAATCGGCCTACTGACATACTACAGAGACACTAATTAAATCTGCTGATAGGCCGACTGAATCCTTTTACCAAACATTGGGGTGGCAGCTGCCCCCCCGCTCGCTACGCCCCTGATTTAACCCTTTCAAAACAAATAATCAAGAAGCGTCGAATTCGTGTTTGTTATTTTATCCCGTTTCCCAAGCCTCGCATCTGCCGGAATACAAGAGATACGGAAAAACGGAGTTCACCCAATTAAAGATCTGACTTTGCCCTTTTCAAAGCCACTTTCGGTTTTAAACAATACGAAAGTTAACCCTTCGAAAAAGTATATTTTCTGTACGCCGTTTCACGATTTTGCCGATGTTTAAAAATTCGCATCGTCGGTTCCGAGCACGAAAAACTAAAAATGCCAGACAATATCTACATTTGTTCCCTTTTTGATATCTAGAATTGTTTTCGGAAAATACGAATATGAACCGTTTGAAAAAAAAATTGTGCGCAGGACTCGCTTTTGCGAATTCCGATTTTCTGTGATATGTAAAACCGCGCATCGGCTCTCTAAAATAACCAAACAAAAAATAAACACACCTACGGACATCTACGTTCTATAGTTTTCAGGCAGAAACCTTTAGTTTAAAAAAAAAATTAACGATAACACTTTCGAAAACGTTTTTTTACCGTAAATCAATTTCGCATTTTTAAGGATTTCTCCTATCTTTAAAAATTCGAATGTGCATTTATAAACAAGATAAGAAAAACTAAAAATACCACACCTAATCTACGCTCCTTTGTTTTTTAAAATCTGGTATCCATTTTGAAAAAAATGAATTTTAACCTTCTGAAAAAAAAATTGTTTCCAAAGCTTACTCACGCGTTTTTCGTTTTTTGGCCCAGGTTTAAAAATTGGCATCGACTCGAGAAATGAGAATGCGGACAAACAAAAGACACCAGATCATAGACACGTTCATTTTCTTCAAAACGCATTGTTGGGTTTAAAAAAAATATCTACAATAACCCTTTCGAAACCGGCCGTTTACGTAACTTTTTTCGCGATTTCCTCTATTTTGGCAATGTTTACCCATGGTTAAATTTTAATTCTGCTAGGAAATCTGGTTGAGTCGAGTGTTCTGAAAAGGCCTCTTCCAGAACAGATTGCACCCATGGCGGTGCAAGGGGGAAATAATGGAGTAACTCTGGTTCTATGAGGTTTGGCTCATTCGACTTGATATCTATTTGAAGGAGGAGTTCGATATCACTGATCGAGCGCTGATGTTATCTCAAGAAGATTAAAAAGGATAAGATAAATTTTCTTACCTTTTCTGAAGGTGCATCTCATGATTTAATCTCCAATTGTGTATCCATTAAAGTGTAAGATAATCCACGTAAATTCAAGGGATCGGTAAATCGATCATATGGAACACTTCACTGAAAAACTAAGTATTTAATTAGGCTTTGACTGCAAATAATTTAAACTTCTTTTAAAACACATTCTTGATTATTTAATTCACTAAATTAGAACACATGGACATTACAATAACGTTAACATTTAACAATTAGGTTTAGATTATATTCATATGACATTTTAGAGCTTATTCGCTCTAGTTGTTTACGCGTTTACATTTTGGAGAGGACTGAGAAAATTAAAGTAAAAAAAGAATGAGTTCATAGTTCATGATTGCATCATTGGAATTACTCATACGTCAGAAGAAAAAACACATATTGCAGGGTCTGAACGTAAGAGTGTAATCAGTATAACAATGTTTATAATTATTGCACAAATGTTTTTTAGTCTATTTCGCATAATAACAGTTTATTAATTTAGTAGATCTCTTGAAACATTTATCTAGAGTTGAGTAGGGTCATAAATCTCACTAAGCAATTTATTATGAGTCGAAAGAAATGTTGATCACTTTGAAAGCTATTTTCTTTCAAGGTCGTTCCTTCTTTCCACTTTGCAAAAAGGAAATGAAAGTGGTTTTTCTGGTGATAAATTAGTCGGATGAGGTTAATATTTCTAATATTCCCCCTTAAGCTCTTCCGAGGAATTGATCATAAAAAGTTTCATTGAATTTCTATGTCTTTCCAGTGCATGTTTGGGTATGGGCTTGGTTAACGCGTCTGCTATCATCTGATCTGTAGGACAATATTTTAATTCTATAATTCCTTCTTCTCTAAGCTGTTTTATGGCGTGAAATTTGACATCAATGTGTTTGGTACGCTTACCAAACTTTTCGTTGTGTATCATTTTTATGCAACTTTGATTGTCTTCATGCATTATTATTGGTTTTTCTTGAGTTAATCCTAAATCTTCCAGTAATTTAATTAACCATAAAGTTTCTTGACAAGCATTTGCTGCAGATATATATTCTGCTTCAGCAGATGACAAGGCAATACATGTCTGCCTTTTTGTGATCCACTGTATTGGATTGTCTCCCAACATGTAAATACTGCCTGAAGTTGATTTTCTCGTTGTTATACCTCCGGCCCAATCTGAGTCGGTGTATACTTCCAATTTAGGTAACTTTTTTGTATTTAAAACCAAATTTAAATTTTTCGTACAGTGTAAATATTTGATAATTCTCTTTACTGCATTCCAGTCCTTGTTTCGCGGTGCTTCATTACGTCTACTAAGGATGTTGACTGGTGCTGATATGTCTGGTCTAGTAACTGTCGCGATGTAAAGAAGTGATCCTATCGCTTTTCGATATTCTGTGTTGTTTGGTAACAAATTTTCCTCATCTTCTATTTTATTAAAACCGGGTTCCATTGGTGTACTGTATGGTTTCGCATTTTCAAGGTTAAATTTCTTAGCTAATTCTTCAATTTTTGATTTTTGGTTTAGTGCGTAACCGTTCGGTAATTTTTCTATTTCGGTTCCTAAGTATCTCTTTATTTGTCCTAAATTTTTCAATTCATACTCTTCGTTTAATGTTTTCACGATTTCTTTTATTATTTCCGGTTTACTTGCTATAAGTATATCGTCTACATAGATTATTACGTATGTGAAATTTTCTTTTTCTTTTCTTATGAATAAGCATGTATCGGCTGTGCTTTGCGAGAAATTAAGTGCTTTTAATGAAGTTTCTATTTTCATATGCCAGGCTCTTGCTGCCTGTTTGAGACCGTATATGGTCTTGTTTAGTTTACAAACTTTATAATTAGAGTTTTTATCTATGTAACCCTCTGGTTGTTGCATGTAAATTTCTTCTTGTAAATTTCCGTGAAGGAATGCCGCGTTTATATCAATATGGTGTACATCTAGATTTTTATAAGCGGCTGCGGTTAAAAATGCACGAATGGTGGTATGTTGCACTACTGGTGCAAATGTTTCGTCATAATCTTCACCGAATTTTTGGCTAAATCCTTGTGCAACAAGTCTTGCTTTATATATGGGTTATTTTCCTGAGCTATCGACTTTTCTTTTAAAGATCCATTTTGATCCTATTATTTTTCTATTTGGTGGTGGTTCTACCAGTTCCCATGTTTTGTTTTTCATTAGCGCTTCTATTTCCGCATCTGTGGCTTTGAGCCAATTTTCTTTTTCTCTAGGATTTTTTATTTCGTTGATTTCTTTCCAATTTTTCGGTTCTATTGTTTCATCGTTTTTTACTATACAGATGTAACTATCGGATGTATATCTATTGGGTGGAACTCCCCTATTTGTCCTTTCTGACCTTCTTAATGTAGGAATGTTTTGATCGGGTTCTGCTTGTGTTTGTTCTGTATTGTTTATTTCCGTTTCAATATAATTTTTGTTATCAAGCAGGCATTCTGGTTCATCATTTTCTTCATTCAGAATGTGTGTGTTATTCTCTAAGAATTTTACAGTTCTCCCGATTATGATTTCATTATTTTTAGTGTATACTCTATAACCTTTTGAGTGGTTATCATATCCCATAAATATTCCTTCCCTGGCTGTGTTATCTAATTTTCCTCTATGTATCTTGTTTATGTATATATAAGCTTTACAGCCAAATACTCGAAGGTAATGTAAGTTTGGTTTTCTCTCGAACTAAATTTCGTACGGAGTTTTATTTGTAGCCTTTGTTGGTAGTCTGTTTTGGAGATGTGTTGCTGTATTTATTGCTTCACCCCAGAACCTGTGGGGTAACCCAGCTTCTGAGAGCATAGCTCGGGTCATTTCTATCAGGCTCCTATTCTTCCTTTCAGCAATCCCGTTCTGGCTCGGGCAGTGTGGAATAGTAAATTGGTGTTTTATACCTCTTTTTCTAAGAAAGTCCTCCGTATTTTTACCGATATATTCGCCCCCGTTATCCGATCTGAATGCTTTGGGATATCTCCCGAATTGTGTGTGAACCATTTGAGTATAGTCCTTTATTTTGTCTGAGACCTCATCTTTGTGAGATAGTAAATATATAACAGTAAATCTTGAGTGGTCGTCAATAAATGTGACGAAATACCTTTTTCCCCCTAAAGAGGTTGTTCTTATCGGTCCACAGACGTCTGTATGTATCAGGTCGAGTACCTGTGTCGTTTTACGTTCAGATAATTTTGGATATGGTGCATCAGTAGCTTTTGTCTTTATGCATATTTCACAGTGTGTACTATGACTGCAGTTATTTAATTTTATGCCATTGGCCAAGTTGTTTTTCATCATTTGTTTTATACTTTCGTAATTTCTATGACCTAGGCGTTTGTGCCAAAGTTCTAGACATTCTTTATTTTTGCAGTCGTTTGCGATATTTGCTGTGTTTGGGATATCTTTATCTGACAGAATTACCTCATATAAGTTATTTTTCTTTTTCGCTTCCAGATACGTTTTGCCGTTACAGGATAGCATGCATTTTTCGTCTTCAAATATTAATTTGTAACCGTGTTGAGTTGCTTTACTCACAGAAATTAAGTTTGTTTCCAAATCTGGAACATATAACACGTTTTTTAATTTTATTTTATTTGAGTCCCCGTTTGATGTTTTTGTTGTAATCATAACTTCACCGGATCCATAGGAATTGAGTGTGTTTCCGTTCGCGATTATTACGGATGTTTGTTCGGTGTTGTTTATTTCAGTAAATATTTCTTTGCTGTTCGCAATATGGGAGGATGCTCCGGAATCAATAATCCAGGTTGGTTTTCCGGGCTTTTCGATTATAAATGCTGCATCTTGATTTTTGTTATGATTTATTTGTACGTTTTTATTTATTTTTTCTTTCGTTTCGTACCTATCATTTTCACTATCACCGATTGTGTTTTCGAAGCAGAGCGACGATGTAAACTTCTTTGGTTTAAATGATTGTTTATTCGGTGTAGATTTTTGTGAATTTCTGTTTTTTAAGTGCCAGCATTCTTTATAGTTATGATTATTTTGTTTGCAATGCGTGCAATATTTATTATGATTTTTGTAATCATTATTTACGTACTTTTTCTGTGTTTTAAACGCTTTTGCCGAATTTTCGGTTGGTTCCGAGTTCTCTACTCGTTTAGTATATTCGTCGACAAGTTTATTTTTAATATAATCTGGTGTTAATTCATTTTCCGGCCTGGCTTCCAGAGCCGTTATGAGTGTGTTGTAACTAGGTGGAAGTGAGCACAGTAATAGTGCTGATATGTGCGATTCACTTATATTTTCTCCAATTGCGGAGAGTTTGTCGATGGTTTCAAGAATGTTTGTTATGTGACGTTGCATATTGCCATGTTCTTGTAATTTAGCTCCATATAATTTTCTAAGCAAATAAAGTTTGCTTGACAGATTGCCTCTTTCGTGAATATTTTTTAATGTGTCCCATGTTTCCTTTGACGTGGTTAAATTTCTTATATGAACGATTTGTGAGTCCTCAAGACTTAAGTTAATTATTGCCCTTGCTTTCTTGTCCCTTTTTTGCCATTCAGGTGTTATTGGGTTTGGTGGTTCTTCTATTATTAATTCAGATAAATCCTCTTTGATTAATAACATTTGGACCTTAAACTTCCATATATAATAGTTATTTTGGTTTAACTTTTCAATTATCTGTGTTTCTTTTGAGAAAGCCATTTCTTCGATTAATTTTTCTTTATTGTTTTTATTAAGTTTTATTTAATTATTTCTTTAAATATTCTTATATTTATTTTCTTTCTTTTGAAATTAGTTCTATGTGCTTTCTAAATGAGTTTTAAAATGTTTTTCAGTTTTTCAGTTTTTAATTCACACCTTCCTTCTGAGACAATTTTTCAGTCTCATAATCATTGAAGGAGGAGTTCGATATCACTGATCGAGCGCTGATGTTATCTCAAGAAGATTAAAAAGGATAAGATAAATTTTCTTACCTTTTCTGAAGGTGCATCTCATGATTTAATCTCCAATTGTGTATCCATTAAAGTGTAAGATAATCCACGTAAATTCAAGGGATCGGTAAATCGATCATATGGAACACTTCACTGAAAAACTAAGTATTTAATTAGGCTTTGACTGCAAATAATTAAACTTCTTTTAAAACACATTCTTGATTATTTAATTCACTAAATTAGAACACATGGACATTACAATAACGTTAACATTTAACAATTAGGTTTAGATTATATTCATATGACATTTTAGAGCTTATTCACTCTAGTTGTTTACGCGTTTACATTTTGGAGAGGACTGAGAAAATTAAAGTAAAAAAAGAATGAGTTCATAGTTCATGATTGCATCATTGGAATTACTCATACGTCAGAAGAAAAAACACATATTGCAGGGTCTGAACGTAAGAGTGTAATCAGTATAACATTGTTTATAATTATTGCACAAATGTTTTTTAGTCTATTTCGCATAATAACAGTTTATTAATTTAGTAGATCTCTTGAAACATTTATCTAGAGTTGAGTAGGGTCATAAATCTCACTAAGCAATTTATTATGAGTCGAAAGAAATGTTGATCACTTTGAAAGCTATTTTCTTTCAAGGTCGTTCCTTCTTTCCACTTTGCAAAAAGGAAATGAAAGTGGTTTTTCTGGTGATAAATTAGTCGGATGAGGTTAATATTTCTAATACTATTGCCTTATATATTTTAGTTGCACTTTCTACCGCCAGGGTGCGCTTCCTGATCTCGGGTTCTATGGGCCCGATTACGACAGAGTTTCCCTCATTCGACTTGATTTCGATAGCCTTACAGATTTCAGTCATGTTCGTATAGAACAGATTATTATTATCACGGGCTCGGGCAACGCCGGGCGGGTCAGCTAGTGATAATATGTCACCCATTATTTGTAAAACAAATTTACAATATTAAATAACATGAGTATATTTAACAGTTAAATTGCATTCGAGTATATTTGATAAAATCAATACTTAAGTAAAAATGTAAAATGTGGTAAAACAAAAAGATAATAATGTTTCCATACCAACAGAAAATGGAAAAAACCCATCCAAATTTTTCGTTACTTTATCATTTTCTACAAAGAATCTTTCCGGTTTGAACTCCGTGGGTTCCTTGAAGTACCTTGGATCATTCAATATTGACCAAAGGTTAACAAGGATATAAGAACCTTTTGGAACGTCATAATCGCCTATTGTCATGTCTTCTGTTACTCTGGAAAATATAAAATAGATTATCTATTCTAAAAATTTGACAATTTGTTATAAAACAAAATCAAAGACAAAAAGAACGAAAAATCATACATCAGGCATAGACTATGAAACATTTTTCAATAGGAACAGAATATCATTGAGAAATTTAATTTTTTCATACAATGAAATGGTATATCTAAATAAGCAAATCTAAAAAACACATAACTCAGTAAAAATCTATTTTCACCAATTGATGTCTATATGCGATAATGTGTGCATATTGTGTCGTGAATAATGATCTATAGAATTTATACACACCGCGTAACACACTAAAAATTAGATAAGTTTAAAATGCATACCGCAGTGGAAAACGCACTTCCAGAAATTATCGATCATAGTCAGTCCTTTGTAACCATGTAATCTTTTGTGTGTCTCTGTACATGAACAATATGTACGAGGGGTTTTCGAAAAGTAAAGATACAATGCCACATACTCATCCAAAAAACTTTTAATTGATAAAATGTCCATTACAAATTACTTTCTAATATATACCTTATTTTTCAACATAGTTGCCGTCATTTTCCAAGCACTTGTTAAGTCTGGGTGCAAGCTTTTGTATCCCACAGTGATAGAAGTTTACCACCTGTTGTCGAAACCACATTTCAACTTCGATTTTGATCTCATCATCGTCGTGGAAGTTTTACCCTGCAAGATGTTTTTTCGGGTAAAGGAATAAGTGGTAGTCACTGGGTGCAAGGTCCGAGCTGTAAGGTGGTAATAGTTCTTCATGAACATTGGTCCTACCTCTAGAGAAAGCACAACACCATTTCGTTACATTTTGCCGACGGAAACAATTTATTTGTGAATATGTGCTGGACACTCACCTTTTGCATGAAGAAAACGTATGACAGAACGTACTTCACATTTGGCGGGATTCTGAATTGACGCAGCCATTATAAACACTGGATACACGAACAGATTCACCATACAAATAATGAATGACTGCGAGGGAAAGGCCAAATGTGCTAGGTTACAGTATGTGTTGCCAACGCGCTCATTAAAACTTTTTCTTTCCTGCTGTCTCAGGTGTATCTTTACTTCTGAAAACACCTCGTATTCCATAATCCGTAGAAAACATGTTATTGTGCACCTTAGTTATCCCTTTTTATTCATCCGATTATCCAGCATTCGAAGGTGATGCTCGTAGGATCAGAACAGGATCCTTTGTTCGGAGCTACTCAAACCTGGTCAAATCATTACTGGAGACTGTTATTTTCAACAACTCGTTCAGCCGAACTGCGAATTGAAAGCAAAACGACCAGAATAAAACAAAAGATAACACGACAAGGCGATTTTTCAGCACGACAACGATCGGCTCCATGTCTCAACAACGGCTTCCCCCCCTCCCGGATTGCACTTATACTCTTAAGCGAAAGCTGAGTTCCGGGGGCACTCATTCCTTGTCATTACCTTGTCTCAAGAAAAGTGAAGGAAACGCTAGAGATGCTCGGATGGGATGTGCTCTCAGAGCAAAGATACTAGTAGAGAGCAGATTCTTTTGTTATTTGGTGGAAAAGTGTTGGTACCAAGATAAGCTCGGATTTGACGTTTAGAGGTTGTCTGTTTTGGCGGTAATCGCTCAAATCAAGAGGAACACAGACTGAATAATAAAGTTTCGGCGGGAATACGGAAATTCCAAGCAGTTTTTGGAACGGAGAAAAACCGGTTTGGCGCACTAAATCAGGTGGGAAGCACGTCTGGTGGGTAGGTGATCTTGGAGCCCAGAACAGGTTACCAATTTGGTGCCTAGTATATTAAAAGGTCTATGGATGCGCTTCTCTCCGCCCCACTTATTCACCAGACCTCGCTCCTTCGGATTACCGCATGTTTCGATCCATGCAGAATCACCTTTCTGAACAGCACTTCAATTCCTTTGAAGATATCCAAAAATGGCTTGATTCATGGATAGCTGCAAAAGACGAGTCATTTTTCCGCCGAGGAATCCATCTTTCACCGGAAAGATGGGGAAAAGTTGTAGCTAAAGAGGGACAATACTTTGAATAATATAGGTACTTATCACTTTGTTTCTTAATAAACGTTCATTCTCACAAAAAAACCCTTTAAAGTTAAGTTTAGACATTTTCCTCATTTTTCTCAACATGTCTTTAAAAGACAGACATAATCATACAATCCAAATAAAACAATGCAACGAAGAAAAAACAATTTAAAGATATAGGTTGTATACAAACCCGGAAATGTGTTAATCTAGGTAGATAAATTTTGGATCACCGTGTATTTTTAAGAGGCTACTTCACTCAGACGAAAACACCCGCTCGCTAATGTTAATCCTATGGAGGAAATATTTTAAGATATCTCGTTCGCATTTCAATATTTTTAAATGATTTTTTTTTGCATTGGATAGCTGAGGTCAATCTCCATTCACGCTTCTTTGTACTTTTTCGATTTTTGTTGCAGTTTTTTTTATTGAGGATACTTTCACTTTCAAAACCGGTTCCGAAAGTGAAAGTATCTTAATAAAAAAAAAACCTTGTAATAAAAATCGAAAAAGTACAAAGGAGCGTGAATAGAGATTGATCTCAGCTATCCAATTAAAAAAAAAATCATTTAAAAATATTGAAATGTGAACGAGATATTTTAAAATATTTCCTCCATAGGATTAACATTAGCGAGCGGGTGTTTTCGTCCGAGTGAAGTAGCCTCCTAAGTCTTTCCGCTTTGTCGATTAATTAAGAAACACATTTAATAATTAATAAATAACTAAAGAATTGTATAAATAAATCAGTACTTACAACCGTGGAGGAACGAGTGGGGCAACAGAAACAATTCGTAACATCTCAAAAATCGTCGCCATGGTATAAGGATACTTCGACCTGTCATCATAATAGATAACACCGTCTCTGCCAGCGACTGAATCAATCTCGTCATGAACTCGCTTCTGAACGTCGGGATAAGCGGCCATGTACAAAAGCATAAATATTATACTCGACATGGTAGAGTCGTTAGAAGAAATGAAGAGAATCAGTAGATTTCCCAATAAGTTTTCCACTGGAAACATTGAATAAAAAATAATTTAACTAAAAAAAGTGATATTACAAATAAAAAAAATTATAATAAAAAAAAAGTTTAGAAAACACTCGTTTATTACCATTAAACGTTTATCTTAAAAATTATACAATTCGTGTAGTTTAAAAAAAAATTCCATAATAATATGTTAATTTGGCACAGGCCCCGATTATTATTGAAAATTTATAAAAAAATAGTTTATTTTGTACACTGTAAAAAATGACCAATGTTTCTTATTTTATGAAAATATGCTATAACCACGAACGAAAATATAATATAATCTTCTGAGTTATCCGAAATTTCAAACAGCATGTTACATTGTCTTTTGAATCCCCAGAAACGAATACATTTTCAAAATTTAAAGAATAATTTATAAAAACAAATTATTTTTAGCAGCCCGAATTTTTCAGAAACGTTTCCGAAGGGATTTTATAGTGTATTAATTAGTGTCCTCAGCCTGGAATACCTGTTTTTCGAATGCTATCCATTCTGAAGTAAACATTTTCATGCTCAAAAAAAATGTTTAACAGACAAACATGCAAAATTAACAGCGTTAACAATAACATTAAAATTAAGATTATTTCTTTACTCTTTCCTGTATAAATTAACTTATGCGTCTGAAAACGTGTACTTGAGAATGGATAACATTCGAAAAACAGGTATTCCAGCCTGAGGACACTAATTAATACACTATAAAAACCCTTCGGAAACGTTTCTGAAAAATTCGGGCAGCTAAAAATAATTTGTTTTTATAAATTATTCTTTAAATTTTGAAAATGTATTCGTTTCTGGGGACTCAAAAGACAATGTAACATGCTATTTGAAATTACGGATAACTCAGAAGATTATATTATATTTCCGTTCGCGGTTATAGCATGTTTTCATAAAATAAGAAACATTGGTCATTTTTTACAGTGTAACCACTGATATTCGGAAACGTTTCCGAGTAGTTTTTATAGTGTATTAACCAGTTTTCTCAAACCTGAATTTCGGTTTTCAGCATGCTATCACTTCTCAATTAACATTTTCAGCTGCGTAATTGAATTTATACATGCACGAGTAACAGGTAATATTAATTTTAATGTTAGTGTTAATGCTGTTAATTTATCAGGTACGTCTATAAAACATGTTTGTAGAATATGAAAAGTTATTTGGAGAATTGATAGCATACGAAAAATCGATAGTCTATTTTGAGAAAACTGCTTGATACACTATAAAACTACTCGGGAATGTTTCCGAAAATCAGTTGCAGTAATAGAAACTTTGTTTTTATAAATGCTTCTTCAAAATACATTGGTTTATGAGGATTCTAAAGATAAATAATGCTTTTCGGAATCGTGGACAACTGGGAAGAGGTTATTGTATATTTTCGTCTGTGATTATATTATTTTTTCCTATAGTAAGATACATTTTTTCACAATGTACTTAGTTGTCTTTTTACCATTGAAATGCACCAAGGGGCCTGTTAAAACCAGTTGCAACACGTTGTCAACTACTGAAGAAAGTATTATGGCTGTTTCTTGAAAACATTCCAATAGCAATTCTAGCCATGTGAATCATCCAAATTCCACTTTTGTTCATCGCTGAATTATATAGAGGATCTTCTGGAAAATAGAGGAAATATATAGCATTTTCTGATAGATACTTTGTCTTTTTGAAAAATATTGGCTCATCAGAAAAGTTCTGCGGTTATTCAAAGCGAATCCCTGTTTTGTTTGGTTATTTTGCCACTGCTGATAAGGAATGACCTTGAATGACCCAGAAAGGTACATTCAGTCTTTTCTGCTTTCGTTGCATAATTCTCGCTTGCGTTGTGACTTAATTTTTGTTTCAGTGCAGTGGTAAGAACGGAGAAACACAGAGTTCATTTTCGTCATATTATTTTCTTTTATTTCAAGAAAGGTGAAAATGCTGGTCACACTGCTTGTGAAATTTGTGCTGTATATGGACAAAGTGCTGTTTCAGATGACACAGTTCGAAGATTGTTTGAGAAATTTAAGTGCAGAAATTTTAGCCTCGAAGATGATTCCTGCTCTGTACGACCATCATCTGTAAAGGAAAACATATTAAAAGAAGCTGTCTCTGAAAATCCACGTTACAGAGTTCAGGAGCTATCACACAGACTAAGTATTCCAAAAAGTACAGCGCTTGATCATTTAATAGCTTCTTTTATAAGAGGTCCACCTTTACAGATGACGGTCGTCCAGAGTGGGCATCATCTTCGAGGCTGAAATTTCCGCGGTTAAACTTCTCAAACCCCCTCCGAACTGCGTCACCTGAGTACATTGTCCACATACAGCACATTCTCCATTTAATAGCTCCTTTTATAAGAGGTCCTCCTTTACAGATAATGGTCGTCCAGAGCGGGCATCATTTTCGAGGCTGAAATTTACGCGGTTGAACTTCTCAAACCACCTTCTAACTGCGTCATCTGAGCACATTGTCCACATACAGCACTTTCTCCATTTAATAGTTTCTTTTATAAGAGGTCCTCCTTTACAGATAATGGTCGTCGAGAGCGGGCATCATTTTCGAGGCTGAAATTTACGCGGTTGAACTTCTCAAACCACCTTCGAACTGCATCATCTGAGCACATTATCCACATACAGCACTTTCTCCATTTAATAGCTTCTTTTATAAGAGGTCCTCCTTTACAGATAATGGTCGTCCAGAGCGGGCATCATTTTTGAGGCTGAAATTTACGCGGTTGAACTTCTCAAACCACCTTCAAACTGCGTCATCTGAGCACATTGTCCACATACAGCACTTTCTCCATTTAATAGCTTCTTTTATAAGAGGTCCTCCTTTACAGATAATGGTCGTCCAGAGCGGGCATCATTTTCGAGGCTGAAATTTACGCGGTTGAACTTCTCAAACCACCTTCGAACTGCGTCATCTGAGCACATTGTCCACATACAGCACTTTCTCCATTTAATAGCTTCTTTTATAAGAGGTCCTCCTTTACAGATAATGGTCGTCCAGAGCGGGCATCATTTTCGAGGCTGAAATTTACGCGGTTGAATTTCTCAAACCACCTTCTGACTGCGTCATCTGAGCACATTGTCCACACACAGCACATATTTTACGAGCAGTCTGAGTAGCAGTTTACCTTTCTTGAAATAGAAGAGCATAATATGACGAAAATAAACTTTTTGGTTCTGCATTCTTACCACTGCATTGAAACAAAAATTATGCCCCAACACAAGCAAGAATTATGCAGAGCAAGCAGAAAAGACAGAATGTAGATATATGGGTCATTCAAGTTAACTCTTTATCAGCAGTAACAAAATAACTAGACGAAACCCCGCTACGCTTTTTAAAAAACCGCGGAATTTTGCGGATGACCCAATGGGAAATTTTTCGATTACACAATTTCTGAATAACATCATCTACCAATTTCATGCGATTGCGAACAAAAGTGAATTCAGAAATGTGTCAGAAAGTATTCTGTTTTGATTTAAGAACTGCCTTAATTGTAAAACCTTGTAGGTAATTTCTTTTTCGAAGTTAACTTCACGATAAATGTCTGTGTTTCACGTATGAATTTCCTAATTGGTAGTTTAAAAATATTTAGATATTTACGTATGATGTATGGCGATAGAAACATTATAAAAACTTACTTGTAAATGTGTGTTTTTCTGTATCTGCTTCTCTTTTTTTCATCTCTCTGTAGAAACAGCCGATGAAATCGTTTCTTTCCAAAGTTTCTGGAGATTTTAATCTTTCGTCTACTTCTTTTCTATTTAGTAATGAAACAGTAACAACTTTAGAAGCACTTTAGAGCATAGCAAAAAACTTCCTAATTCTAAGAAAGCATGATGGAACGTCTTTTTCAGACTGTAACGGTCGGTTTTAGAATTTTATCTGGCATATTTAAAATGTAATGGTGACCATTTTAAGGAAAACAAATAAAAATACTCATATTATTTACACAAAAACGTACGCATTAAAGTGATAAATCGTGCAATTATAAAACTAATAATACTTTTTTTTAATAGAAAGCAACAAGCTTATTTTTTGCGATACAGATTGTTCCAAAATTTTTTGAAATGCTCTTTAATTTTTTACTTGTTAGAGATATTTAAGTAATCTAAATTTCAAAATTATACAAAATAAGGTAGGATTTGAAATTATGTTGATGAAATATTCCTGCGAATGTATCACAAATACATAGCTACTTTCTCATGAAGGTATTCCATAGTCGAGTGAGTTTTGAATTTTGTGTGTGACATGAATTGTAACATTTTATGATTGAATGAGCTACCTGTGCTGTCATCCTTTAAACTTCGCAAAGTGTGGCTGAAGAGCCAAAAATCTGATTTTCACGATTATTTTGTGAAATGATAATGAGGTATCTGTGGTCGTCTAGCTGGTATAAATACGTCGGTAGGAGTTAGATTCAGCGTATTTTGTATCATCCTTCCCTGAGTGATAACGGAGACTAGATTTAAGTATCGTCGAGAATTCCACGCGCTGTGTATACAGTGAAGTTTTCCAATGAACTCTTTTGAATGACTTCTTCGGCTGAGAGCTTCTTACAGCGTGGTAACGCGTTAGACTCCATATTTTCAAATAAAAGAACATTGTAATCCACGGGGTTTCCTTTATAATGACTTTGCAGTAACTTGAAGTGCCATTTCATAGTGCTAACTACCATGATTCTAGTGACACTTTTTATAGTGAAGCTGAAGCGCACTTCTCTTAGGTTTCGGCAGACGATTAGCGCAGCCATCTCATGCTAGTGCTTGAATTTTAGTGAACTTCTTGAGGATTGCAATTCCACTTTGAGTTTCAGTGCTTTGGAGTTACATGAAAACGTAAATAGTTAATTGCAAATTACATAGTTAATTACAAAGCTTTTTGCAACCTATAATTATATGCAAACATTACTTTTGCGTGTAATTTTCAGTGCAAATTATCATTTATTAAGGTTCAAACTAAAATTAATTTGGGTGCAAATTACATGCAAATGTTACGTTTGCATGTAATTTTGGGTTGCAAAAAGCTTTACAGTTGCAAGTGTTACGTTTGCACGTAACTCTAAAGCTTATTTTATGTCATCTTTAGTTTTATACTGTCTGCTTTACTGCCAACTTCCGTCACATCATTCATTGTCGAAAAGTTACACTTTTTAAATTTCTATACGTTCCTTGCGTCCTATAAGTCATTGTATTAAGAAACATTTACTCCATGCTCAGACAAGTACAACAATGAAAATTCGATTATTCAACGACCAAACCACACTGAGTTATGATACTTTTAATTTTATGAAATTTTAAACCTTCCCAGCACTAAAAACGATCAGACGATATTTTAAAAGGATTAATTCAAAGTATCATATCTCAGCAAGTTCTTGTCTTTCAATAATAAAAATTTTCCTGTTTTATTAAGGTTCGGTAATTAAAAAGTAAAAACGGAACCATTATATGATCACACCTGTGTCTGTCTGTCAGAGCCCATTTCCTCGTAAGCTATGGAACGTGGAATGTTCAAACCTGGGAAAGTTATAAGGACTATTGACCCACATATTTTCCAATTATTAGCCATTCGAAAATATGTTTAGGAGAAATTTAGGGGGCTAATTAAATTACTTGAAAAAATATTTTTTTTTTTGTATATCGTATGGGGTATTGTGTGAAAGATCTGGTAACATCGAACTCAAAAATATATTTGTTTTAGTTTTAGGTATTATATTTTCAGAGATATCGCCGAAAATGCACTTCAAAAATATGCCCCCCCCCATTTATTTCCGAATCTACTGAAATTAAAATTATGAAAAAACTAGGGGTGGTAGGAGTTTATTTATACCTTGCTGAAAAACTATAGCGATTTTCCTAGGTCACATAGTTTTTGAGAAAAACGCAATGCAACGCCACACACAAATTTTACTTTTCGGGCGGTCAGCGGGAGAGTGGTGTGGCGTTCAAGGTACTTATGGACACAGAATCATCCAAAGATAGTAGATAATGATTTTCGAAAAAAAGGTCGGTAATTAGCCGAGATATTAAGTTACTTGAAAAAAAAAATCATTTTGTATATATATCGTCTAGGGTATCGTTCGAAAAATCTCGTAACACCGAACTCAAAAATATACTTGTTTTAATTGTAGGTATTATATTTTCGGAGATGTTGTCAAAAGTGTACTGGGAAAAATATGCCCCCTCCTATTTCCGCATGTACTGAAACTTGAATTATGAAAAAAATAAAAGTAGGAGGAGTTTGTGAATTAATAAATAGTAATTAATAAATTTAATGTACGGAACCCTTTGAGCATGAGTATACCCGCACTTGACCAATTTATTTGTGATAAGAGACATTGTTTTTAAATATAACTTATAGAACACAGGGACCATATAAAAATTTAAAAAGTGTAACATTTTAAAAATTAATAGGAGGGCCATCAACGTAATCTTAATTCCTACCTTATTTTGAACACTTTTGCAATTTGCATTGACTACATATATCTAACATGTAAATTTAAATCTGTTTGGGACACTCTGTCTATGTAACTTTTACATACAAGCAACGCCAGAAAAAAAGAATAATAAAAACAATTTGTCGAATGGAGTCACATAATTTTTTAAAATTGATTGGGAATTCAGATATTAACATCCTACACAATCTCTATAAAGATTACATAGTCATTTTAAAAAGTAACATTTTATTTTTATTTGATATTTTTTACTTTTATTTTATTACTTTTATTTATTACTTTTATTTTATTCAATAATGGTCAACCTTTAATTTAACCCAAACCAGTTTAGAATTTGAAACTTTTAGACGAGCCTCAAACATAATATTTTCTTCTATTTCAATGTGAAATATATCGAGGCAAAAACAATGATATCTTCAGAGGTTCCAAGCTCCACTAATCTTCCGTACGGGAGTTAATTTAACCCAGGTTTAATACGTTTCGCACTAGAATTTTTTTGAACAAATGAAATAAAATAAATTCCACAGAGAAATTAGCAATTAAATAAATAAGGATTTATCAAATAAATTTTCTGGTTCAAAAGTTGTTAAACTGGGCTAAATCAATACACGTAATTACGGAAGATTAGTGGGAGCTTGGCACCTCTGCATCTTGTAATAGGTATTTAAATATCAAAATTTTACCTTGTTTGAATAATTATAACGTCGTAAAATGGAATTTAAAAAATACAGCAGACACTCTTATATCCGGCCCTCTCATATCCGGACTCTCTCATATCCGGACTGATAAAACTTCAATCACGTTCAATCAAAATTTATTAAACGCTTGTAAATTCAAAATTTTTAATGTTATTAGAATTTCGTCCAGTCGGTAGACGGGTTCAAGAAAGACATCCAAACAAATGAGGGGGTCTGGGAAGGAAAGTGTCAAGCCACATTTTTGGTGAAATGAATCTAACACTGTAATCTGTTGCTTAATATTGTAAATTATAATATCCAATATATAATTTGTTTCTAATGTCACTTGGTGGCAGCAATATGTGACAGGTTTCCTTTTTGCCACATATGTTTATGTCCCCAATGAAGACAGCTAATTTACAAAAAGAGCAATAGTAATATCATTAAAGTAATGCCATATACTGAATCACTCAGAATATCTCAAATGTTATTGACAAAAAAACTTTAAGCTATATATTTTGATTTGAGTATTTGATCAAATATTCAAATTGAAATATCTCAGAAGTTCAAAAATGTGGCTTGGCATTCTCTTGCCCCGACCCCCTCAAATGTTCAATATTTGCAATCAATGAAAGTAGTGAAAATTCATAAGAACACTTAAATTTAACAAATTCAGTAGGGAAAGTTTCTGGCTCTGAAAATGTCACAGAAACAGAAGTTTTTGATTAGGTAAATAGTGATGTATATGACCAGCTGACCGACAAAAAATAAAAATAAAAAATAAATAAAGTAAAATAAAATAAAATAAATTTCGTAAATGAAAAAGAAATGGATATAAACAGCGACGATTAAGTATACACGTTGAAGAGAAACGCGTTTCTTCAGAGGCAGCATTTCAAGCATTAGACGTATGCAATTTTTTCTAATTTTTGTAATTTTTTAAAGCTGATACTAGAGTTTTATACATTTTTAATTCCGTTTTATAAAGGTTGTCTTGAGATTTGCAGAACAGTATAGCGAATCAACTGCGTCTGGCGTAATTATAATGAGGCACTGGCGTTGTGTGAGGTAACAGCTCGTCAGTGAGTCGAGCGAAGAACAATACCCATACATTTAATTCAATAAATTTATGTACTTCGTATTGTAATTGCAAAAATAATATGTAAACATAATGAAAAGTGAAAATAAACGTTTTTCTATGTCGACTAGGTACATTTATGACTCTTTTTTAATAAAAAAATATATCCCTCTCTCTTATCCGGATTTTTCTTATATCAGGATTACTCCAGTCCACATTAGATCGGTTATGGGAGAGTATTGGAGATGAGTTCGGGCTCTCTTTTCGTATCCCGGGCCCGCCCGAGCCCGACGATTTTAAATCCGAGCCCGAAACATTTTGTGTCTTCAGAGCCCGAGTCAGAGCCCGATACCGAAAAAAATTACGTGATATTTAAAAATTGTTTTAAAAGTAATATCTCATTTTAAAAAAATTTCGTACATGAAAATATGTGTTATAGTCCAGGCATTTGGTAGAAAATAAAGGAAAGTTTTGGTGTAGTTTTTTTTGGGGTCCCTTTATGTTTTTTGGGTCGCTGAACACGAGAACGAGGTTTTCCAACAAAAATTTTTTCGGGAAATACGTTTTTTTATAAAAAACGTGTAAAAAAACGGACTTTTTCCGTTTTTTCAAAATAATTCCAAAATTATGCATTTTACGTGAAAGTCGGCAGTATATGAATTAAAGAAAATAAAAGTTCTTACATTTTATGTATTGAAAGTTTTTTTCTCTGATCAATAGTTTAGCCGTGAGAGTGCCTCAAAAATGGGTGGAAAAAACAAAAAACTGTAAAAAAAAACGGGAATTACGGTACTGTATGTCAATGTAACATAGAAACTAATCCTTTTACGCAAATGTTAACTATTAATGTTACTAAAGATTATATGTTTGACTATATTTTATGCATTTGAGGTAGAGGAAAAGCGCGGATCCGACACCAGGGGAAGGTGGGAGCAGTGGGGCAGATCCAGCTACTCTCATGAGTCGAAGGTGCTACTCCTCCGGAGAGCTCGTATTCTAAGAGGCGGTAACATTGTAGTCCAGTAGAAATAGCATTTTACCTTACAAAAATTCGGGTAGTTCTGATTTTTGGGTATGCTGTAAAGGTTGACCCTCTAATAAAAAAACCAAGTTTTCGACCTTCTAGACCTTGTGCGTTTTCCCCAATATTGAAAAAACCAATATTTTTCGGCACTTTTTTCGATTTTTCTTAAATAACTCAATTTTAGTGCATTTTACAGAAAAAAGCACAGTTACCATTTTGTAGATCATAAAATTCTCTACAACATGCAGTATTCAGGTTTGTAAATTGTCCAAATAGGGGGTAAGATACGGAACCGGGAAAATAGGGTAAAATTTGCAAAAAATGCAAAAATCCACTTAAGACGTTAGTTTTTGCTTAATAACCTACTTTTAGTTCCTTTTAGAGACAAAAGCACTTTTCACATTTTGTAGAGCATAAAATTCTCTACAACATGCAGTATTCATATTTGTAAATTGTCTAAATAGGGGGTAAGATACGGAGCCGGGAAATAGGATTAAATTTGGAAAAAAATGTAAAAATCCACAAATGACGTTAGTTTTTGCTTAATAACCTACTTTTAGTGCGTTTTAGAGATAAAAGCACTTTTACCATTTTGTAGAGCATAAAATTCTCTACAACATGCAGTATTCATGTTTGTAAATTGTCCAAATAGGGGGTAAGATCAGGGCTGTCTCAATATACCAAGAGTATGAAGTACGTTATATCAAGGTGGCCTTGGTAAGATACGGCAAAAACTAACGTCATTTGTGGATTTTTACATTTTTTCCAAATTTAACCCTATTTTCCCGGCTCCGTATCTTACCCCCTATTTGGACAATTTACAAACATGAATACTGCATGTTGTAGAGAATTTTAATTCTCTACAAAATGGTAAAAGTGCTTTTTTCTGTAAAATGCACTAAAATTGAGTTATTTAAGAAAAATCGAAAAAAGTGCCGAAAAATATTGGTTTTTTCAATATTGTGAAAAATGCACAAGGTATAGAAGGTCGAAAACTTGTTTTTTTTATTAGCGGGTCAACCTATAATAAATGAAACTACCGACTATGTCATGCTTTAAAAAGTTGATTATGACAATTTTGTTTCTAAAATGCACTAAAAGTGGTAACCTTCACATAAATGATTGCGGAAATAAGAATTTTGCTTTTTGACTTCAAGTAAATATACTAATGTTTGTTACTAATGTACACAATAATTTATAATTAAATAATGATTCATAATGAGTCGCCGTATTTATTATCAGGCAACTTCATTGTAAAATATAGTCAATCATATAGTTTTTAGTATCATCAACAGTCAATGTTTATTTAAAATGGTTAATTTACATGTTACATCGACATACAGAATCGTAATTCCCGTTTTTTACAGTTTTTTGTCCTCCCAATTTTACAGTATGAGCACTCCGGCGGAGGAGCACCTTCGACTCATGAGAGAAGGTGGAACTGCTCCACTGCTCCCACCTTCCCCTGGCGCAGGAACCGCACTTTTCCTCTACCTCAAACGCATAAAATACAGTCAAACATATAATCTTTAGTATCATTAATGGTTACCGTTTGCGTAAAATGGTTAGTTTTTATGTTACATCGACATACACTACCGTAATTCCCGTTTTTTTTTACAGTTTTTGTTTTTAATACCCTTTTTTGCGGCACTCTCACGGCTAAACCATTGATCAGAGAAAAAAACTTTCATTACATAAAATATAGGAAATTTTATTTTCTTTAATTCATATATTGTCGATTTTCACGTAAAATGCACAATTTTGGAATTATTTTGAAAAAACGGAAAAAAATCCGTTTTTTTACACGTTTTTTGTAAAAAAAACATATTTCCCGAAAAAAATTTTGTTGGAAAACCTTGGATTCGTGTTCAGCGACCCAAAAAACATAAAGGGATCCCCCCCCCCCCAAAAAAAAAAAAAAAAACTACACCAAAACTTTCCTTTATTTGCTCTTTTTTATCCCCTAATGCCTGGACTATTAATCCCGTGCACATATTTAATTTTATGGAAATTTACATTCAATCTTATCAAACGAGAAGTTTGGTATCAAATAAAAATATACTTCCTTAAAAGGATGTTAATATTTTTCTCTCCCAACAAGCAAATCTGATGGACACATTAACGAAGTGCGTTTTATGAATAAATGCGTGAAATTTGCAAAAATTACTATTTCCATGCTGAAGAATCGAACAACGTTTTCTATTTCCTCTAAAAGGTGTATATCGTAAATTATAATTGATTCCTTAATTAAAACAATATTTCGTGTTGCTGAAAATCATCTTAAATAAAAAATTTGACAGTGTTATCTGAAAGATCCTATACTTTTAATAGGAAAAGTGGAAACACTGTTCGATTGCTTTCTATCGGAATATCAATACATGACAAGTATATCTACTTACGAATGCAAGTGACTTCGTAAATGTGCAGAAAACATCTTTAGTATGAGCAGAGTTCATGATTCAAAATCGAATCAATAACGTTATTTTCCTATGTAGAGCGATAACTCGCTCACAATAAGACTAAAAATTTGCAAACCTAAACTAATGCTGATTGACTAAAAACGAACAAAAAAATATTCATTTCGCGTTAGATCTCTAAAAAAATAAAATAAAATAAACGTTGCAATTAAAAAATATCCTGCAGTCACAAACGAAAATCTAGTAACAAATATTATTCGTGCCTCTTCCCATTGGAGCCATATCATCCAGTCGTCAGTCGCGTCGCAAATATCGTAAATTTACTTTTAAAGTAGCATTCTGATACTAGAAAAGAAAAGGAAATTTCTGTTTCCCCTTATATTCATTCTGATCAAACTAACATTAAAATGACTTGAAATGGAATATGTACTTTTTTTAGGGAAAAAAAAGTTATTTTTATTTTTTCTTTATGAGAATAAATAATATTGTCAGTTTTAGAAAGAATGAGCCCGAGCCCGCTCGGGCCCGATGGCTGGTATAAAAATCGAGCCCGAGCCCGTGTGGGGCCGGCCTCGGGCTTTCGGGCTCGGGCTGAGACCCTCTCATCTCTACTGTGCCTCAATAATTCGGTAGTGTCAATACACCCAAATTTCTACGTGTGGCCATGAAAGTACTATATTTTATTACAAAAGCTACTTTTAAGTGAAAATATAATGCTAAAATCTCACAATAAAGTATAAAATATTATAGCTATCCGAGAAGTTTAGAGTGCTGGCAAACATACAAAGTGGTGAGAATTAATAGAGAAAAAGCACTTACTTGAACATGGCTTCGAATTCCCTTAAAATTTTATAGAACTTAGCATAGCCAAATAAACCGAAGGTTTCGAGGAATTTTCTTAACCACGGAAACATTGCATTCGCAGATACTTGTCCAAAATATTTCATGAATTCCCTTGTTGATTCATGAATTATCTAAAGGGAAAATAATATTAGAGTATATTACAAGCGCAAAAGAAGAAAAAAAAATAATAAATGAATTTTATCAATAACATAAAAGACATAAGTAGAGCTCAATTTTCACCCGCCATTAATTGTATTTCATTAATGCCTTCTAATCAGCCTTGTAATTTTGAAAATGTAAAACAAAATGAAATTTTGAAAATGTAAATTAAACTAATTCTTAATCGTCAGGTGTGCATATAATAGTGCATAAACACACATTAATCATACATGTATATTTCTATGTATACATCTAAATATAATAAAACACAGTGTGTTGATTCGTGACCTACGTTATTTACAGCCGCTTCATGACTTTTATGACGTCATAGGTACTGGATCATCTTTACACGGCGAGATGAAGCTCGAATAACGAAATACATGCTTTTGGGATGGACACAACTAAAAAGTTCACAAATATACAGCAGGTTTTTAATTTTAAATCTCTTAAATTTACTAATGGCGATCTACAAGCAATCCCTAGTGTTGGTTGCTAAGATAGCAGATTAAGCAAATTATATATATGTTTAAATTTTTTTAATATCAATTTACCAGCATCTGATAATACTTATAAAGGAACAGCTGTCTTATATGTTATCATTTGGTGCGATTTTTGTTTTGCGCCATTTTTGCGAGAAAAACCCCGCTTTCGGATACCTGTCTAGCGGTACTTTTTCGTTATACGGACACCAGTGTCTCCAAGCATACATTTATATACACTTAATACATATATTTACATACATTATGCATTTTCATACATTTTGGCATGGTGTCCGTATAACGGAAAAGTACCGGTCTAGCTTGCTTAACAGAATGTTAGTTTTATTTTATTATGAAACAGTTTATTTTATTATAAAACACACACATTTTTTTATTATAAAGACACA
This sequence comes from Maratus michaelseni, assembly GCA_963931845.1. Taxonomy (NCBI): domain Eukaryota; kingdom Metazoa; phylum Arthropoda; class Arachnida; order Araneae; family Salticidae; genus Maratus; species Maratus michaelseni. The sequence continues at coordinate 107,283,431 of OZ007598.1, read as the reverse complement.
CAGATTATTTTATTATAAAACATACACAATGCTTAATTTATTGTAAAATACACAATGTTTAATTTAATATAAAACGCACGCAAACTGCTCTAACGGGTTGTCATACAAAACTAAATCTCGCCAATGTCACCGGGTTATATTTTTATATTGTATTTTTATATTTTTATATTATTATCATATATTTTTTATTATCCATATTTTTTTTACAAAATTTAGGCTGTTAAAGATCAACTTGTTTATTTAATCATTTACAGTAGGATTTCCCAAATAACTGTACTAAAACTATCCCTGAAAAAATTAGCAATGCAAGTTCCATTGAAATTCATTCAGCAGAATCTTTTAATAAGGCTAATGTTTCATAATCGGGTTCAATTATTCATAGAAATTCCCCCCTTAATTCTATAACTAAGTAACATAGATCGATATGTTATACACTAAAACCATCCTTCAAAATTTAGCTAATAGTGCAAGTCACATCTAAAATCCATTCGGCTGAATTCAAGTTACAAGCGACCGGATCGAAATTCCCCTTTGCATTATATATAGTATACAATAGATAGATAAATGTATCTTTCATAATCAGCTTCCCCTGATGATATAACTTTCAGGAATGTTTTAGAGAGTATATGCTGATATACGCCATGTACCTTCTGGAATTTTTAAGAAGAAACTCTGCACACCCTGCGTAGCTATAACATATACTCTCTAGTAGTATATACCCGTTGCCTATATGGTATACCCTTTGTTTTTTTTATGACTACACCACTGACAACTTTCTTCCCCAGCTTCATAACTAAACAGTGTAGAAAATCTATCCGTGAAATATTATCTAACTAACTGTGAAACTCCTATTAAAATCCGTTCAGTGGAACTTAAAATAAAAAACGTAATCTTTCATACGCGGGTTCACATAATTTTATAAAAAATATTTTTTAAAAAATGAAAAGAAGATGAATTGCCGTAATATTTGAAATAAAATATGGAGTGTTTGTTATTATACATGAAGTATGAATGTCCGTTACGTTGAGAAGAAGTTTTCTAGCAAAAATTGCGTTATAATTAGAAGAACAAATGAACAATAATTATATTATTACACGTATTTATATAATTACGAACGCACCTAAAAAGTAAATTTTAAATTTATCACTATGAAAAATATTTAACTAATTTAAGCTCAAAACTTTTCCCCAAATCAAATCAAACACTTTTTTTTTTAGAAAAAAAAAAAGGAAAACGAACTTTTGGCGCATTGACATTTTTATTCTGATCGATTACTTTCTTGAAGAAAATAACAAGAATTACGAAATGATAAATATATATTAGAATTAGAAGAATAATAAATTAGAACTTAGAACACGTGTATACTGCAAACAACAAGCACTAGGACAATGATTGATAAATTGATAATTTTTTATTTCCGATTTCACTAATCGAGATCCAGTGTTGCCAGATGACTAAAAGTAAGTTTTAACCAAAAAACGTGAAATAATGAAAACTTACCCAAGTTTTCTACGAAAAAAGTTGATGTACCCCAAAAATTTCTACACTGATATTTGTCACCAAAATATTCCCCTGAAAGTTAAAAATCGCCCAAAATGGGGACAAATTTCCCAATATGGCAATGCTGTTTTATCAGAATGGCAGACACGAAGAGGTTAATATTATTTTTTTAAATTTCAGGTCAGAATAATATTACGAAAGGATTTAAATTTACTCTATTTTTCAGTCTCGATTGCTATTGAAATTATAAAGCACGCATTCAGCTAATAAATCACATAAATCAAATTAATCTTAATACATATGTTTTGACCGTACACGGATAAATAATTCTTATCAATATCATCAAAGTAGAGCTAAATTTTCATCAATCATAGATTGTATTGCGCTAACACCTTCTAGACAACCTTGTAAGTTCGAAAATGAAAAATAAAAGAATAATTAAGCTATCTCTCTATCGTCCTTGTACATCTAACGTTAATGAATGTAGGCTTCAGTTAAATTGAGCATTTATTTTGATGAACAGTGTTTTAATCAAATGTGACGAGTTTTAAATTGCTACAAATGGCGATATTTATAGCTATGCCATCATGACCCCGAAAACGTCAAATCACGTCTGCGATATTAAACGTGAGTTTCTCTAATTGAACGTAACATGAGGTCAATAGTTTGTCGTTTGCTTTCCGGAGTAAACGTTTTGAATAACATTTATTCAGTATAAAATAGCAAATCAATATGACGAAACTCTTTTATGACTTTTCCAGGGTGAAATTGATTGTTTGTTGTATGTTCGTGTTTATATTTGCAATCATGGTTGGTGCAGAAAAAGTTTAAGATTGAAGCATACATTTTGATAGCGATGTTCATCATGGCTATATTGATCACTTTTGTTATATGGAAGAATATTTAAGTATAATTACTCCAAAACTGCCACTTTTCCGTGATTTTTTTTTTTTTTTTTTTTTTTTGTATTAGTGGGGTACAGCTCCCTCCCTCGTCTCATTTATTTGAATATAGAAATTCTCTAGAAGTCAATATTTTAAATATTATGTTTATATATTTAAAATAATGATTCTGGTGATTGTCATCTATATTTCTATATGAAGAAACTGTTGAAATTCAATTTTTTATTAAATGGAATTTAACAGGACGCATGACTTTTCTGTTTCCAACAATGCAACCACAGGCCACAGAGATACCACGTTTTTCGTATAAAAATATTTGCCTTATTTAATTGCTGAAATCTGTTTCATGTTCTGTGATTAAATAAGGTGAAGAATACCATAAGAAATTATTTGTATGTCTGTGTTGTTGGAAGCTCCCCTACTCTTTACAGACCAAACAAATTTAAATTGTTAAAAATGTAACAAATTTTATATTGTTAAATATTTGCTTTATTCTATTTATAGAAAATATTGAAAAATTATTCAGTAGACATTATATAATAAGACATTTAAATGGTAATTTTATCAACTTTTAATATTTCTTCAAAACACTCAGATTTTCTACATTGAGCGATATATTCTTTAAAATATTATACTGATAGGAAACATTTCTATTTTTATTGTGCGTTTAATTTTACGTCCATACATCAAATTTTAAGTTATTTGGACGAAAAAGTTAGGTATTAAAATTATTCAAAGTTTTGACCCACTATTTTTATAGCAAAAGTTGATAGGCCAAGGGAAGGTCTTTCATCAGCAACCAATGAAGTGTTCATACTAAATTATCGGAAATCCATCTCATATGATGAATATCCATCAGAAACTTATCATGATTGCCTCATTGAAATGCTCTCAATCGATAATTTGGATGGAAACGCTGTCAGTTGCCGATATTTTTGTTCAATGATAAATGTCCTCCAAATTTCATCAGAAAAATTGATAATTTCGACATAATTTTATGTTGAAATTTTCTTCATCAGACAGTGCATGTCACAAGTTACTCTAAAGGATATCAGTGTGTAGACACTTGGTGAGTTTTGTATGAGAGATCGATGACTGACCGATTAAACATGGATGGGTTAATGCTGTTAGAAAAGTGTCAAATTAATAATATATATATATTTTTTATATCTTCTAAAATAATAATAATAAATACATAGTGCTAATATCTGTATGAACATACTATTAAAGAACCCAACAATAAATAAATATTTTAGTATTTTTATTTCCGTAATTTCTTGACATGAAAAACAAATTATGAAATCTCCATTCGAAAACGCTTTTTTCCGTTTCTAGTGCCACAGAACGCTGAAAATTCGTAAACCACTAAGTACCATAACTCGGTAAATTTTGATTGTAGAAGAGTATAATCTTTTCTGTTTTACTTGTTGGAGTAGGGGGATAGTTTTCCAAATATAACTTATAGGGCCCAAAGACCGTGTAAAATCTGAATTTCGTAATTAAACTGTGTATATTATACTACATTGATTATATTTCTAAAGTTTACATTTGCAGATCCGAGAGCTCAAAGGCAATTCAGCAATTTTTATTTTGAACTTATTTTACTACAAATTTGATATTCTCAATGCACAGTTTCATTTCCTTTATATTAAGTATTATTAAGTAGTTTTAGGAGATTTAACTCTTGTCTTGCGCTTTATAACGAGAAGTATAATCACGTGCACTAATACTCCAAAACTGCCACTTTTCCGTGATTTTTTTTTTTTTTTTGTATTAGTGGGGTACAGCTCCCTCCTTCGTCTCATTTATTTGAATATAGAAATTCTCTAGAAGTCAATATTTTAAATATTAAGTTTATATATTTAAAATAATGATTCTGGTGATTGTCATCTGCAATAATAAACATATAAGTTTGTATGTGTGTATGGCTCTGTGTCTGTCGGCTATGTTCTGGAGAGACCGCTGCACGCAGAGCTACAGAATTTGGTGGGAAGGTAATTCGATGTATGTAGTTCTGCACCTCGAAGCCCGATTTTAGAATAAAAAAAATATATAATAATAATTTAATTTTTCATGTGATTTTTAGCGTTTTTTTCACGTTTTGTTGTGATTTTTCCACATGAGTAAGAGTCATCCGATTCCAATCTTTTAGCCCAATATAGTAAATTTTGTCCTCTCAAATTTCGTAAAAATTGGTTACCCGACATAATAATTAAAAACCCATTAAAGATCTCTCGATAATGCAAAGTTTTTACTTCAAAATTTTATATCGAAAAAAAAAATAATAAAACCCCTGCTGAGGGGTCGGCTTCGACTTTCATTTACTTGAGCAACGGGGTGTGTCTATCTATTTCCTTTCCGATACGACAGGGCAGAAATTACAAGGTAATTCAAAAATTTTAAATTATTTCAGGTAGGAATTTAAAAATTGGCATATATACACAAAATAAATTTCTTTTCAGAAAAGCTAATTTTCAACAAAATCCACCGGTATTTTTTTTTAAATAGCAAACTGATGATGGATAGAATTAATAAAGTGTAAAGATTCCATGATGTTGTGAGTTTTTGAAATGGGGTAGCGTGGAACCGTTTCACAATGGATCACCTTCATTAAATATTTCAGAACAAATTTTATTAAAAAGCGTTCTTGAAATTTCTAGAGGTAAAAATTATTTACAACAATTTGTTTAGCTGAGTTCGCTCGACTTGTAATTTATAGCAAATCACCGAATAGTCCAGTCTTTTACAGTAGCTTTAAAATCTTAAAGTCTCACTAGAGCTACTTTTCACTCTCCCCGAAAAGTCAAAATCCAAGGCTTTTGCGTTGACTTCAGAGAGATCGCACTCTCTCATTCAAAAATCTGTCAGCAAAGCCTTTCCTTCCCCACTTGGTCGGGAATCCATCCAGAGATCAGTGTCTTTTCACCAACACCCCTCTGCTCTCCAAAAACTAACTAACTTCCCCTCGATTCTCTTTTCCGGTCCGCTTGCTCGAACAAAGATTCCCCGATCACCAATCAAAAAAGTTTTAGTTTACGCCATTAGTTTCGGTTTTTAAGTCATTGGATAAACCATTCTTTTGGGAGGTCTTCCTGAACTTTAGAATGTTCACACGGGCAATTTTCCTCACGATTCGAGACCTCACATGTAGTCGGACAGATCAGAGAAATGTTTGCTGTCTAGCAATTTCAGTTTCACAAGATTGATCGAAGCTCATCTTTTCCTATTGTAGTAAACGACATTCTTGTAACACCACAGCGAAGCGTGAGAAAAGTTTTCCAACTCTTGGGAACTTCTATCTTTGATTACTCTGCCTAATTAGCAGACTGTGAGAGATTTAATGAAATCGTTACAAAAGAAATGTAAATTTCAAAGTCACACCAATAAATAGCGCCATTTTGTTTATGTTTAAAAAGTTAACGATAATTGATAATGTTAAAGGTTCTTCGTTTCATTTTGAGGGGGGAGGGAGGAGTGTCCGGTCGCAATTTAAATATCGCATTAATGTTCTGATCGAAGCATTAATGCTCTGATCGAAACTCCCAATTTTTCTCTGTCCCCCAAAATCAGAACTTTTAAAATATTGTTACAATTCAAACATTTTCTAACATTCTTTGCAAGTATTAAATAAACTTCGGTATCATTTTTTTCCGCCCTTGGTCACCACTATTCCTTAATAATTATTTCCAAGGGAAGGATTTATTTTCTCGGGTTCTATGTGTCCGATTTCAATGAGAATTGATTCATTGAACATAACACGAACTAGTTAAGATATAGATAACTAAATAAGATCTTTAACATTAGATTTGGCACCCCCTGTTCGTGTAAAGTGGAACTAAAAATTTTTCAGTTGTGACGCGCACGCGGCACGACTGGTATACGGTGCCGTAGGCACCATGTACATGTGCCGGAGTTTCGTTCGGAAAGAGGATTGTTTAGAACATACAGCGCCCTCTAACGGTGGAAAGGAGTTCTAAAAGATTTTGCATTTAATATGGGTCCGATTCAAATGAAATATTTTCTAACATATTTCCCAAACCCTCCAGGTACTAAATAACTTCGGTATCACTTTTTCCACCCTTGGTTACCAACTATTTCTGAATATTAATCTAGAAGGGGGTGGATTTATTTTCTCGGATTCTATGTGCCCGAATGGAACGAGAATTGATTCATTGAACATAACGCGAACTTGTTAAGATATAGACAACTAATTAAGTTATAGATTTGGCACCCTTTGGTGGTGGACAGGAACGCTTTTGTGTTGCGATTTTTAGAGTGTTTTCGCGGTTCGTACAATTTTTTAACGGGACCGGGCTACACTGGGCGGATAAGCTAGTTAATAATAATCTTAAAAATAACAACTCTAATGAATAGTTCATCATAAATTATTGTTAATTTTAAATATTTAATCTATTTAAAAATAACTACTTGAGTTCCTCCAATAGTTTTCGAATTGCTGCGTCACTGAGCCATAACAGGAATTATGTCTGAAAATTTCAGAAAAAGAAAAAAAAAACTTTCCAGTGCGCAATACATCGCGTATTGTTTCAAGTTAATATCGTATTCTCTCTTTCCTTGTTATCTATTGTCATATAAAACTATTTCAGAATTGTTTTTCATTGTTGCAATCCAACACAATCCTTTTTTTTTTTTTCTTTAATGGTAGATGAAATTACAGTCAGCATGATCAATGTCAGAATTTACAACTCTACGCTTCGTGTTGTTGATTAAAAAAAAGGCTGTGCACCATGGAATTAAATGCTTTAAATGCTTCAAAAATGGAATACACTGTTGAATGATTTAAAAGAAAAGAAAACAATTGTGCTTTGTAAATATTTTCATTATTTTAACAGATTCTTCTAGAAATAACTACTTTCCGCATAAACTTTTTATAGTAAGTTTCATGGCACGTGGATTAAGAAAATAAGTATTTTCAAAAGCTAAAAAGTGAAAAAGATTATCGGGTAAGTAAAAATGCAATTTATATTTAGAATTGTAAAATTTTTGTAGTTTGTTTATTTTTAGAATAAGAAATTTGATAAAAGAAATTGTGATAGTCTGTGGTTAGGTGATGTGATTAGATTGTGGCAGAGCTCTTCAGGGCCAGGTCCAAAAAAAAGGGGGGGGGGAGGAGGGGGGGGGGCAATTCTGAGATGGTTTAATCGGTTGTCTCAATTGATTGACTTGTTTTCGATTGTTGAAACGACTTTCGATTATTAATTCGATGCTTATTTTGAAAGAGGCTGAGTTGATAGCCAAGGGTGCGCAAAAGACGGGCAGAGAGATGTTCTATAGCCAAATTTTTTATCCATTTAACTTTTAAGTAAAGGAAACATTTCAACTATTTTCTAAAAGTAGTAAGATATTAATGATTGACTGTAACTATCAAACTTGTCTATCAAGAGACCAGACACCAAAATGCGATAAAAATTTAGATATAAAACGAATTTGTAATCTCCATTTCGGGATTATTCCCTCCATTTAGGAGCTGTTGTCGGAGTTCGATAATAAACGATGGGATATTCTTATTCTGCTTATTCTTATTCTTATTCTGTGATGGGATATTCTTATAGTAGAAAAGCATTCAGCAAGAAGTTTCGCATTTTGTTTGTGAAATGCGTATGTTTGATTATTTGAAATTTATATACGATTCTTGTTTTAGTATTTTAGGTGTAACAACTTTGTTGCATTTGTGGGTCATCATATTTAGGCACGTTGATTTTATATCTCAAAATCATATCTAAATATTGTGCAAATTTGGAGTCAATTTTAAACAAATTACAGTCTTAAGTAATCTCTACAAAATTTGATGGGGATGAACTGATGATTAGTATCAATGAAAAATTCGTGACTAACTGGAAACCACCATTCTTTAGATCGTTACGATAGTACTTATAACTAATATTAAGTAATATAATTTAACAACAAGTAATAAATAAATTTGGAGTCAGTTTTAACCCTATTACAGTCTAAAGTAATCTCTACAAAATTTGATGTGGATGAACTCATGATTAGTATCAATGAAAAATTCGTGATTAACTGTAAACCGCCATTTTTGCGATCGTTAGGGTAGTACTTATAACTAATATAAGTAATATAATTAGAGATATAACTAAGAAAATCTAATTACAATTTTTTAATCATTTTAGAAATTAAATAGTTGCTTTTGTTATATTCTAATCTTTTAAGTACAATTAGCGCATTGAGATGTGCTAGATGCGTTTACTGAAATACTTCTAAATTTCTCCGTAAAGTTACTAATGTGCTAAAAACAACTGATTATAACGAAACCTGTACATAACGAATAATATTATTGCTTCCTTCAACTGTATTTTATCTAGAAATTGACTCGGGTCCGTCTGGGTCTTATTTCATTGATTTTTGTACGGATTGGGCCCGGGTCTAAAATGTTCGTCGCCATACAGACCTGTGGGTTAGGTCAAAAGTTTCGAGACTGACTCAAAAAATGAATAAAAACAAATATTCATTAACGGAAAGTTTTATTTTATTTTAATACGTTGTTAAATTATTTTCCTTTGTTACTTTTCTTGGTAATAAATATTCATTTGCAATGTTTTTTTAAATTCAATCTCGAAACTTTTGTTACAGCATAATATAAATATAATGCGTATGTAAAGTCACGGTTGTAATTTTGGCAAAAAATATTTTTTTTTTGTTTTAATGTAATTAATGTGAAAAAAAGTACATTCACTAAACGAAATTTTCTTATATGTAATTGAATAAATCATGTTCATGAATTAAAATATATATATATCGCAGGAAATCTTACTACGTGATTTCTAAGTGAAGTGTAGTAATTATACTACGCTTTCTTCAGATATCTTTTCGTATTGCCTGTAAAAAATGTTTAATTGGTTTATATATTTTTTATTTTTTTTTAAATTGAGTATAAAATAATTTGGAAACGACTTGACAACGAATTGAACCGATAAAAATAAAAGTAATCTCCTTTACAGCGGGATTTAATGTTAACTTCTCTACACACTCTGAAAGAAAGTGATATTTATCAAATTATTGAAAATTCACGACACGCGACTAAGGCTAAGCAAATGTCATTGAATCTTCTATCGATCTGTATGTTTTCGAAACTAATACTTCAGTAGATAATAATAATACTTCAAAGAATCGAATACTTGAAATGCTTCTATGCAAGGATAGCTGCCTATCGATGACCCCGTGCGAAGGTTTTCCAATACGAGGCTTTGATATTTTTAAATTCCCGATAAAAATAAATAAACAAGTAATATAAAAACTTTTTTTAAAGTCAATTCCTACTTAGGTCAAATATAATTTTTTTTCCAGCGATCTACACACTTCGCCACTGACGGTATTTATTCCTAAATTTATATCCTGCTAAATATCTTACATAAGAGAAATTTTTGAAATGTATTAAAAATTAAATAAAAAATAAATAGCTAAAATACCAAAAAATTAATAGCTCGAAAAGTATTTCTCACAAAATTGTTAGACAAACTGTGTTAGAAAGTTAAAAAAAATTGTATTTTTCTTGATATAAATTTAAAATCTAATGATTAGGCCGTTTTTCAAATATTGAATTTCAAAAATTACCAAACTTCACAATAAAGTGCCATAGCGATGTTACAGTTAACGATAATACAGTTTTTTTCAAATATTAATTAATTAATTAAATTTTATTATTTAATTTTAGTTTTATACTTCATTTCTGTTCAAAAGTATAGACTCACTCCACATTTATAGTCTCCTTCGCCCGCGAGCCGCCTGATCTTCGTCCGTGAACAGTCCCATTATCTTTTTACGTGTGAAGGTGAGACTATAAATATGGAGTGAGTCTATACTTTTGAACAGAAATGAAATATAAAATTAAAATTAATTAATTAAATTTAATTAATGAATTAATATTTGAAAAAACTGTATTAACATCCATTGCCATCCAGTACAAGTTTGAAAAAATTTATTTGAACTTGATAGGATGAATAGAAAATATTTTATTAACGATTGAAAATTTGAACAAGATATATAAATATATAGAGAGTGTGAGCTAATAGCAGGAATTGAATAAATAAATGATTGCGTGTGCGAAGCTATAGTGATATTTTAGAATAGTTATAATTTATCTTTGTTGCTAATTTTAGTTAACCCATATCGTTATAAAGAAAAATTAAAATGTGTCTTTCTCCAACATGTATTAGGTTCTTAAAATTCTATAACTTTCAAAATTTGCAAGTACAACCATAAAGAGAGTTCGAAAAAAATCATTATACGGAGGTTTACAACAAAGCGAATATTTATTTTTTTACAGGTAAATTTCTTAGGATCGTTTAAATTATCGTTATAGACAGGTTTATCGTTACCTTACAATCAGAATTCACGATCAAAATTTTATGACACTTTCACTTTCGAAACCGGTTCCAAAATTGAAAGTGTCCTCAAAAATGAAAAGAAAACTGCAATAAAAAACAAAAAATTAACAAGAACGCAATCGTGCGTGAAGCATAGATTATGAAGCATGTTCCAATACAGTCAGAATACTGTAGCAAAACAAGTTTAATAAAGTGAAAGTTGATGTCTAAGCAAACAATTTAGAAAACACATAACAAATTTGACCGCCCAATTTCAGGAATTGCTACCAACGTTCGGGAAAATATCCTAATTATTTTTCCCGCCAAGTATATGATCTATAGACTTGTGTATTTAGTATATAGCATGCTAAAATTTAATTCAGTTAGGAAATGCATAACACAGTTGAATATACCCGTTCAGCAATTTCCGTTAGTAAACGGAAATGTACTCGAGATCTTTTGTGCAGCCCTGTATATGGTCTCTAGAATTTATACACACCAAATAAAATAAAAAAAAAATTAGTTGCATGAAAAAGCGCGTACCACATTTAAAAATGCACTTACAGCATTTTTTGTTCATACACAGAGTACTGTAACAGAATACTTTTGTGTGTCCCTGTTGTAAAGGAACGACGAATGCTATGTACACAATATTCTATAATAAGCATCTTGTAGTGCACCTCAGAATTTTAATATGTGTAAAATAGTGTAATATAATTAAAATACACTGCAAACGATTTTTTCCCATAGACCATAATGTAACGGAATTCTTTTGAGTGTTCCTGTAAACGAACCGTAAATATACACACTTCATTTTCAATATCGAACATATCATAGTAAACCTCAATAACATAAATCATTTTCATGACAATCCAAGTATATTTACGCCGAGAAGTACGGACAGACAGACGGTAGACAGACAAACCGAATTCATAAACACTTCTCAACTATGTTGGAAAGTGTTAAAAACGAACTTAGTAAGACATTGACCTCAGATATCCTGTGCAAGAAAAGAAAATCATTTACAAATATTGAAATATGAACGAGAAATTTGAAAAGAACGCCTCTATTGGCAGGCCCCGATTAACCTCTCAATCCAGGGGAAGCACGATATCATTCTGGGGACCCCTTTCATTTGACAAAAGTTTTCTTAATTCTTCATTCACGAAAACTCACAAACGATGCAAATATTATGCTCGGGATTAGCTTAGCCAAGGTCACATATATTTCATTAAACAGCTTTTTTATGTCACCTGTACGTACTTCAGATGTAGTTAATACATATATCTGGGTGCTCAATCTTCCAAAGGATTTTTAACAGGTACATCAGAATGATATATCACTAATTAACATACTATTGATGACATTCATATTTTTCTGTTAAATAAATTTCGTGAAATAGTGCATGGATTCCTTCTTAGATTAAGTAAATTCTCTTTTCCAAAAATAAAATAAAAGTACAATGTAAAAAAATGAAAATGGGAAGTAGAGGTACATTTTCGCAGTCATTTTGAGGCCCCTATTAAATTTTAGAGGGAAAGCATGTGCTTCACGTGCCTTTTGGATAATCAAGCCCTGCCCATCAGTTTAAAACTAGCTTGGGAGTGTCTTCGCGTTAATAGCGTAGGCTCTTAACTAAATTTTTTCCTTCATTAGAAATAAAGTTGTTTAGAAACTCCCATAAAAAGATTTTTCATTAATAATTATTTGTTGACAAGAAAATAAAGCAATATAATTAATACGAACACTCAACAGCTCTGGTCAATGACTTCGCGTTAGAACAAGGTTGTGCAAAACCGCATATTTCCTCAATATCAGTTTTTCTATTACTATTAAAAACTGTAGAGCGAGGTCGTCAGGGCAGGGCGAGTTGACCAAGGCCTGGCAACTGGTCAAGAGTTTCACTGCGAGAATGTTTGGGGATGGAAATATAGTGAAACAAGGGTTTAAGTTGAAAGACCTGTGAGATAAACCATCGCATTGGGTTTTAAAGAAAGAACTGGATAACTAGGTGCATTCCCTTTTAATAGCAAGTCTATTTTTTGTAAAGTGTCGTGACCAGATACAGAATTTTAAACAGGCAAGTCATTTTTTTATATCATAAATGAACAATTGTAGATTCGATTTAGTAGTAAACCAAACGAATGCCAGCGTAAAATTGCCAAATTGTATGCAATGTTGTATCAGTATTAGAGTGCTTGTGTTTTGAAAATTTATAATACAGAGTGCTTAGTTAGCATTTTATGCGTATTTTTTTTTTTTAAATGTTTGATTAGCGAATCAAATGTTATTATATTTCAAATAAAGTGTAGAGTCAAAATACGTCCATTAGAATTAACTTTTAAAATATTTTCAAATAAAGTGGAGAGTCAAAATACGTCCATTAGAATTAACTTTTAAAATATTCAAAATACGTCCATTAGAATTAACTTTTAAAATATTCAAAATACGTCCATTAGAATTAACTTTTAAAATATTGGTTCTGGTCTGGTTAATAATCTCTCTGGTTTTTAATTAATTTAATCTCTGGTTTTATGTACATTATATTTGTGGTTTGTGTATATTCTGATGACGATTTGATGAACAAATCGAAACATGTAAATTTTAAATTTTAACATCTTTAATGTTTATACTGATATGTTGACGTCTTTTAAGTAAAATAAAAATTGTTTTAGTGTATATTTTAAAAGTTTGATTAGTGGTTAATGTAAATTCTAGGTGTTTCTTTTTTTTTTTTTTTTTTTTTTTTAAAGCAAGTCTTTGTTTTATAAAATGTGACCAGAAACGGAATTTTAAACAGGCAAGTCAATTTTTTATATCATAACTGAGCAATTGTGGTTTCGATTTAGTAGTAAACCGAACCAATGTCTGCGTAAAATTGCCAAATTGCATGCAATGTTGAAGCAATATGAGAGTGTGTTTTGAAAACTTATAAGACAGAATACTTAGTTAGACTTGTATGCGTAAAAATTTGGTTTTTTAAAAATGTTTGATTAGCAGTTAATGTAAATTATAGGTGCTTAAAAAAATAGCCAGTCTTTGTTTTACAAAGTCTGATCAGATACAGAATTTTAAACAGGCAAGTCAATTTTTTAAATCTTAACTGAGCAATTGCGGATTTGATTTAGTAGTAAACCGAACCAGTAGCAGCGTAAAATAGCCCAATTATATGCAATTTTGTAGCGATATGAGAGTGTTTGTGTTTTAAAAATTTCTAATACAAAGTGCTTAGTTAAAATTTTAAGCGTAATATCAGATTTTTTTTTTTTTTTTTTTTTTTTAAATTAGCATTTAATGTAAATTTTATGTACTTTTTATTAATAATAAGTGTTTTTTTTGCACTGTGTGACCACATACAGAATTTTAAACAGGCAAGTCGATTTCTTATATCATAACTGATCAATTGTGGATTTGATTTAGTAGTAAACCGAACCAATATCAGCGTAAAATTTCCCAATTCTATGCAATGATGTAGCAATATGAGAGTGTTTGTGTTCTAAAAATTTATAATGCAGAGTGGTTAGTTAACATTTTAAGCGTAATATCAGATTTAAAAAAAAATTTTGGTTAGCATTTAATGTAAATTTTATTAACAATAAGTGTATTTTTTGCACAGTGTGATCAGATACAGAATTTTAAACATGCTAGTCAATTTTTTATATTATAGCTGATCAATTGGAAAATTTATTTAGTAGTAAACCAAGCAAATATGAAAAAAATTATGTTATGTTGCATCAATATTATTATAATGCTTGTGTTTTAAAAATTTGTAATAGAGAGTGCTTAGTTTTAATTTTAATCGTAAAATCATACATATATTTTTTAATTTTTGATTACCAGTTAATGTAAATTCTCGGTTCATTTCTTGTTAATATAGTAAGTCTATTTTTTGTAATGTGTGACAAGACACAGAATTTTAATTTGACAAAACTTTCTTTTTATATGCATAAATGAGGAATTTTGAATTTGATATTAGCAAGCCAATGATATTAGCGTATTATATGATAATATTTGTTCAGTATTGTATGGATATTAGTGTGCTCGTATTCAAAACAATTATGAGACAGAGTGCTTGGTTCGTATTTTACGAATAAAATGAACATTTTTGAAAATATTGACTCGCAGTTATTGTAAGTTTTAACATGAGTGCACCTTCTATTGATAAATATTTTATTTTGTATACAAGATAAATAATTTCAGTCAGGCAAATCGATTTTTTTTCCACAAGTGAGCAATTGTAGTATTGACTTAGTCGCAAGCCAATATGGAGCATTAGCGCAATATTTCGCAAACTTTGTGAACATAAAACATGACTCATAATTTGTTCTGAGTTCGAATTTTACATTTAAGATCAGTTTATAAAAAAATGTTTCGCAGTTTTTGGAAGTTCGTTATTTTACATTATCGGAACCAAATTTTGACTGTCAGTTATCACAAAATTTAAGTGCATCTCTTTTAACAATAAGTCTTTTTTTTCTTTTTTCTTCTTTTTTTTTAATGACCAGATGTAGAATTTTAACTGCGCAAGTCAGTTTTTTATAACATAACTGACTGAGGAATTGTGGATTTGATTTAACAGCAAGCTACACCAAAATCGGCATAATTAGCAAATTTTGTGCAATGCTTACCAATTCTAGGGTATTTGTGTTAAAAAAAAAAATAGGAGCTAGTCTCATGCTCAGTTCGCATTTCCAGAGAAAAATAGAGATTTTTGAGAATTTTTGCTCAATGTTATTGAAATTTTTAGGTGTAACTCTTTTTGATAGCGAATTTATTGCTTGCTAAGCAATAACCAAATTGAGATTTTTAATCAGGCATGGAAGTTTTTATATAGTATTTAAATAATTGTGGATCTATCATAATTACAGCCAAGCCAATAGTGAAATGTTTTAGAAATTATTTGTGCTATACCAATATTAGCTTGCCTGTGATTTAAAAACTAATGAGCCAGAGTTCCTATTTGGCTTTCACATTACGCGTAAAATCAGCATTTTCGAAAATTTTAACTAAAAGTCAAACTTATTGCAAATTTTAAACGTACCTCCTTTTGATATAGCCAGTCTATTTTTTTCTTTGTAAAGTGTAACAATATAAAGAATTTTAACCATTTCTTTTTTAAAATCATTTCTTAATTGGGTATTTGTGTAATTGATAATAGCAAGCTAAACAAATATTCGCGCAATGTTTGTCAATTTTTGTACAATGTTGTATTAATATTAGGGTTCATGTTTAAAATCAAATTATATTTAGAGTGCTCGGTTTGCATTTTACGAGTAAAATCTGTATTTTTACAAATTTTGACTTGTAGTTTTTTTAAGTTCTAAGTATACCTCAATTTAATAGTTTTCTTTTTTGTATAGAGTATGACCAGATACAAAATTTTAATCTAACTTTTTTATATCACTTCATAACTAATGAGTAATTGTGTATTTGATATAGCAAGCTAAGCCAATATTCGTGCAATGTTTGGCTATTTTTGTACAATATTGTATTAATATTAGGGTTTCTATGTTAATAATAAAATACATTTAGAGTGCTCGGTTTGCACTTTACGAGTAAAATCAGCATTTTTGTAAATGTTGACTCGCAATTGTAAGTTCTGTTTGCACCTCCTCTTAATAGCAAATCTTTTTTTTTTGTAATGTGTGACCAGATAAGTTCGGGATAGAGAATTTTATTCAGACAAGTAGATATTTTAAATTTTTACAACATGACTGAGACGTTTTAGTAGCAAACCAATATCAAGTATTATCGCAAAATTTGTCAGAATTTGTGCAATGTTGTACCCACGTTAGCGTGCTTGTGTTTTAAAAATATCTGTGTAGAGATTGTACTAAATTCGCGTTTTACGTTTAAAATAATCTTTATTATTATTATTATTATTATTATTATTATTAACTGAATTCTCAGTTATTTAAGAGAGTGTTATTTAAGTCTTAGATATTCACAGTCTAACAAGGAAAGGGCCAATCTTGGTAATAACAGATTTTGATTATTTTTATATATGTTGTAGGGTAGAAGCCCCTTGGTCTCAGGTTCAACTGATTTTATACAACGCTCCTTAGTTCTAGAGAAATATGGGGTCTAATATTTTAACACACTTAAATACTTACATTTTAACGAAATTACTGCGTTGAACGTAGCTCATTTGTTATGGTGTCTGCTGGTTGATACACGGGCAGGGGTTCGAGACCCGTGCTTCGAACACAACTCACTTGAAGAACCGTGCTTCTTCACAACTCACTTACATTCGAGAATTACCGAGCAATACACTGCCACGCATGCGCGGCAGTGTATTACTGCTTATTTTACTGTTTATTACTGTTAATTTTATGGTATAATACTGGCAGCTGGAGTGCCAGATTATACTGTAAAATCAATATTTTTTTTGCAGTGTACATTCACAGGAGAGAAATTTTTTTTTTATTAGAAAGTATTCGTAAATGCCATATTACACATTTATATAGATATGGTTTAATTAGAAAGCAGTATATGTAAGAAGAGGGTAGTGCTCTATTGTACTTCTTCATATTGAGAATTAAATTTGATTCACATTTTATTCAAATAGTTATAGCTGATAATATGATTTAGAAACTAAAATGCAGGAGGAGGTAAATATTCCCGTGTTTAAAATGCGGGTCATTCATACAACTAATCGTTGGGGGCCACCGTAATACACTATATTGCCAAAGGTGACCGGTCACATGCGATTTTAGACGTTTTGTTACCTATCTAGAAAAATACATGAGGAATTAACCTGAAACTGCAGGTGTGTAAACAGTATAGTATATGTTATATGTTTCCTCGAAGATTTTTTCACGAAACCCCATAGGGGACTGTCAACAAATTGAAAAAACCGAATATCTTTTGGATAACTCTGTAAAAACTAATGTAGCAAAAGTGTTCAAACTCAAGATTATTAATAAGTGGCATATTATAATATACTGTGTTCATTTTTATGAGAATAGCATGTATACTCGTAGAGAAATTAAGGTTTTTATAAAAACTGTCCCAAATTTCGCCTAGTTTTTTGCTTCAGAGTTCTTAATATAAAAAAAAGTTCTTTTCAGAAAATATGACAATAAACATTGTACATAAAACTCTGCAATCAGAATTAAAAAATAATAAAAATTGGATGAAAAATGAGCAGGTTTACTAAAAAATGTTTCACTGCGCATGCGCGAATGCAATCAAAATATAATATGCATAATATATTAGCTAAGTATATAGAGCAACTTTTGTGAAAGTCTCAAAATCATAGCTTGAAAATTCTGAACATTATCGTCGATAGAATAAGCTCGAAATCCGTTGTTCCCAAAAAGAAGCAAAAAGATGAGGGGTTGTATCAAATATCTGTTGATTAGTGCCAAGATAGCGTACACAATATTGCACGTACTACTATATTTGGATACAACCCCTCATATTTTTGCTTCATTTTGGGAACAACGGATTTCGAGCTTATTCTATCAAAGATAATTTTCAGAATTTTCAAGCTATGATTTTGAGACTTTCACAAAAATTACTCTATATACTTAGCTAATACATTATGCATATTATATTTTGATTGCGCATGCGTAGTGAAACATTTTTTAGTAAACCTGCTCATTTTTCATCCAATTTTTATTATTTTTTAATTCTGGTTGCAGAGTATTATGTACAATGTTGTTTGTCATATTTTCTGAAAAGAACTTTTTTTTATATTAAGAACTCTGCAAATTATAAGCAAAAAACTAGGCGAAATTTGGGACTGTTTTTATAAAAACCTTAATTTCTCTACGAGTATACATGCTATCTTCATAAAAATGAACGCAGTATATTACAATAAGCCACTTATTAATAATCTCGAGTTTGAACACCTTTGCTACATTAGTTTTTACAGGGTTATGCAAAAGATATTCGTTCTTTTTCAATTTGTTGACAGTCCCCAATAGGGTTTCATGAAAAATCTTCGCGGAAATATATAACCTATATTATACTGTTTACACACCTGCAGTTTCAGGTTAATTCCTCATGTATTTTTCTAGATAGTTAACAAAACGTCTAAAATCGCAAGTGACCGGTCACCTTTGGCAATATAGTGTACTTACCTATCATGGATATGCATAATGTAAAATATGAAAATAAAACATGTGTAAACTACTTATAAAATGCATTGCAATTCGAATAAAATCGTGGCTTGATGACGTCATAAACTTTAAAGGCTCGATTACTGAATTGCTTAAAAGAAACATCCTTATAACTCAAAAACAATAATCCTATTAACTAGCAGTTTATTGCATCTGATTAAGCGTCTCATTTCCAATTAAAATATATCTTTGAATTGAAATTTGGATGAAATACAGGGTCATGAATAATCGAAGAGGTGTGAAAAATCGAAAATAAGATTACAAATATCTCGGCAACTAACTATCCGATCGACTTCATGTTTTATGCACAATTTATGTTTTTTTATTGTCTTTTATATTCACTCATTAAAATAAACAATTTCGAAAAATTTCATATACCTTTTATCAGAACGAATATTTCGAGAGTCCGAAAAAAATAGTTCCGGATAATCGAGGTTACTGAAATTAAATTTGCTTCTTCCCATTATTACATACTAAGTACATTCCAAATTCCAAGTCTCTATCTCAATTTTTTCGGGAGGTAGAGCGTTTACAGACACACAGACGGACGGCAAATTTTTTTTTTCTAAAAATATGTTTTTCGGAATCTCCAGTGTCTGAAACGTGTAAATCCGTTAATTTTTCTTTTTCGATTTTCAAAACGATTACAAGACTTACCCTATACTACGTATGATGGGTAAAGTAAAAAAGTAAATTTTATGATCTTGGCTAAAAGATATGATTTAAATAAGTCAACTACGGCCGTTTAATTTATTTGTCCTCATATCTTTTTAAGTACTAGATTGTGCACTGGTTTTAAAATGAAAAAAAAAAATCTGTATTAAAAAATAATATAGATTATAGATGATAATATGGATGATAAAATAATATAGATGATAGACATAAAATTGTAAATTTCATTATCAAGTCTTGTCTTAGAATTAGAAAGCCTTAGGACCCCACCCCTCCCCCCCTCTCTCTCTATCTATCTATTTATATATATGTATATAGTTATAATACCTTTGAATTTCAAACTATATTAATCAAGTTCTTTCGACATTACTAACCTAATCTCTAGTTGAGTTAGTTAATGATATAAAGTGTAGACAGAATACCACAAAGTTAATAAAAATTAACAAGTGCAAACATAAATTACCACACACACACACACATATATATATATATATATATATATATATATATTTGGCCCTTTAGTTATAACTGAAAAGCATTTCTGTTAACCCGCTACACTGCAAATATTTATACACTTTTCAGAACACTTTTTAGAACACTTATTTTGTCCCCTTGTTTAGCACACTTTTTGGAACAGTTTTTAGAACACTTCTGAAACTTTCTAGCACACTTTTTGAACACTTTTGGGAACACTTTTCGGAACACCATTTTGTCCCCTTTTTCAGCACACTTTGTAGCGCACTTTTTGGAACACTTTTCGGAACACTTTTGAGAACACTTAATTTGTTCAGCACACATTTTGAACACTTTTGGGAACACATTTGAGAACACTTTTCGGAACACATTTTGTCCCCTTTTTCAGCACACTTTGTAGCGCACTTTTTGGAACACTTTTCAGAACACTTTTAAGAACGCTTAATTTGTTCAGCACACATTTTGAACACTTTTGGGAACACATTTGAGAACACTTTTCGGAACACATCTTCCATATTTTATAGAAATTTTTATGTCGTTAAAATAAAATTTATAGGACCAAAAAAGAAAAATAAGGTACTTCGCGAGGACAACCTTATAAGGGACAGATACATTTCGGCATCTTTTTTTCATTTCCGAGTAAGTTCATAGAATTTAACCAACCCTTCCAGCGAGCGGATTCGAACCCATAATGTCCCGTGTACTAACCCGATGCCCTAGACCACAGCGCTATGACCGGTCGCGGTATTCGCTCAAATGCTGTAACTTATTTGAATCGCCGCTTTTTATGATGCATCTGTAGATGGATTTTTCCAGTGTTTTTAATATTTTCTTTTCATAATTTTCAATAATTTGCCGTATTATTTGGTGCCTTATAACAGATAAATTTTAATTTATTATGTATTATATGCATAAAAAAATTGTATTAAGAGTAATAATTGCTTCTTTTTGCAACAGTACTAACTAGTGTTGAATTCAGACATTTTTCTCAGGGAGGAATTTCTGCTCTGGGGGGGGGGGGGGGGGGAGGGGGGATTACACTTTTTGATAATTAAAAGTATAAAATCTCAAATCTTTCAACGGTTCTGTTAAACATTATATTTTTAACATTACATTTAAAAGAAAAATTAATTAATTAATTAATGACTTTGGGATAGGTAAGTTTAAATATGGACTAACTGATTTAATTTAAATTAAATTAGTTTAATTTATAAAAATATGAACTAACGAAATAAATTAAAAACGTTATAAAATTGGAAACTTTATTTTTATAAAAGTAAAGAAAAAACATCAACTAATTTTATAAATTTAAGGAAAAAATTGTAAACTTTGTAAAATTATAATTTAGAAAATAATAAATTTTAGCGTAATTCATAAATTTGTAAGCCAAAACAGTTTAGTTTAATACCAATTTGCATAGCTATAATTTGCAGAGATATTATGTTATGAAACCTTTAAATAACACAATATTGCCTCACATTAAAAAAGATAAATTAAAAAAAAAATAGTGAAAAAAAAATCATAAATTGGAAGTACTATCAGGAAAAAAATAAGTAAATTTAAAAAATAAATAGATTAGATTTTTTTTTTTTTTTTTTTTTTTTTTTTGTAATTTATAAAAATAAAATAAATTTCTAAATATTTCATTAAAAAATATAAATATTACTATTCTTTTCACAATAAATTGACATGGCCTCGGTTAGAATGAGCCAGCTGGTCGATCCGGGCCAGGCCTGTATCCTAGAAGAACTCTAGTAAATATAACAATCTTAATTCGCATTTCAAAAAAAGCGATTTCTGTACTCAACCTTTAAATGACATTTACGGAAATTGCACTGTTTTGCAAGAAATACGGACATTGTACTGTTTTGAAAGAAAAACGGGAAAAATCCATTAAATTTACGGAAAACTTTCTGCATATTTACGGATGTAAAGTCTCTTTAACGGAACTAATGTTATTTACGGAAATTGTACTGAAATTTTAGAAAAATGAAACTTCTCCGTAAAATTTTACGGAAAATCTCTTGTATTTTCACAGATTTTTTTAGAATGTATATCGTTCAAACGACAATCACTATACCGGTTCAATTGGTTGGTTGATTATTTGTTACGGCAAATTATCTGCGCCAGGGATATAGAACGGCGGGAGGGGGGGGTGCCCTCCATGACGGACCTTTCTAAGGGATCCTAACCCGTATTTACGCAAGATTCGAAGAAAACCCCGGAAAACTCCGAACGGTTAGGTCGACGGGCGCGACAGTGGTTTGAACCCAGCACCTCCCGTCTACCAGCTTTGAAAGCAGAACTTCTCAGCCACTGGTGGGGCCACTATAATAGGACCCTTAATATAACGAACTCATGTGCGCTGTAAAATAAATTTTCAAATTTAACTTACCCAAGTAATAAAAATAATGATCTTGAAATCCGCATTGATTGCGATCAAGGCTTCTTAGTAACAAAGTAGATTGTAACAAAGCGTCGTTGTAACAAAGAAAGCGATGATTTAACAAGTGCGTCAAAATGTGTTCCCAAATGTGTTCTCAAATGTGTTCCCAAATGTGCTCCAAATCTGTTCTCAAATGTGTTCCCAATCTGTTCTCAAATGTGTTCCCAATCTGTTCTCAAAAGTGTTCCGAGTTTAGATTTAACAAATATCCTGAGCAGAACACTTTCGGTACACTTTTCGGAACACTTTCTTTATAGCGGAACACATTCGGAACACATTTCAGTACACATTGAGGTAACTGGAACACATTTTTTGAATCAAAGTGTTCCAAATGTGTTCCCAATGTGTGCTGGGAATTTGCAGTGTAGTAGTCACGATGGGTTTGACATACCCAGGGTGCGTACGATATTTACAATTACCACCACTATTTTTCGAAAAGTAATTTTCAATTTACTTTATCGCAGAATTTGTAACAATTGACTCCGACTAAATAAAGTAACGATTATTATTTGTATTTATTGGTGACAAAGTAAAAACCATTCATACCCTGGGTATGCGCGATTTCTTCCGGATTAATTATTCTTATTTAAAGTTTGGCCCTAGAGGTAATTGTCATTATCAAAGTACACAAATAGTTTTCCATTCAGCTTTCCACTAGTTGACGTTTTCATATTGATAACGTTCTTAAATTGTACAGTTCCACTTGTTCTTACAAGCGGTAATGTCTTATTTTGTTTAACTATGTAAGTACTTCTTCAGTTTCTTGCTCTTGTTCTAAACGTCAGTGTACTTAATTTGAGCCTGTTTATTATTACTGAAATACATATTTAATCATTTAATTTTACTGAATGAATTATAAAAAAAAAGTTTGGGACTGTTTCCAGAATAATTATACCATAAGCTTTCAATTGCAATAGTTTAGACCTGAAATATGTTTAACGTTAAAAATGGCATTATAAAGACGTTGTGAAGTTATGTTAATGACGTTTCAGGGGCGTAGTACTGACAAATTTACACTTTAAAAAAATCATTACTATATTCCGTAGCTAAAAATGCCATAATTTTATTAAATGGAATAGTTGAGTTAAAAATCGGGAATTAAAACAATAAAATTTAACATAATCATATAATAAAATCACTAATTATCATTAAAATACCGATTTAAATGCTTAAGTGATAAAAGTATAAGCACAAAAAGGCTTATAAAAACCTTTTAATATATGATCGACATGTTTCTAACGCACGTTTGTCCTGTACATTCAAACGAAATGCGCCGTTTGTGCGTTCGAAACATGTCTATCATTATGTTAAAATGTTTTTATAAGCCTTTTTGTGCTTATACTTTTATCACTTAAGCATTTAAATCTGTATTTTAATAAAATTTAAGTTTTTATTTTTTAAGCCAAAATTTACCATTATCTGACACATAGACCTATAAAATATTTTCAGGTGCGTTCGTAATTATATAAATACGTAGCACCTATAGTCGTCGTCTGGTCCGTCTGTCTGTCTGTCCGCATATAACAGCGCAAAAACTACCCAATTGAATGGTTTGAAATTTAATATATATTATCGTTGCAGAATTTTGTCGAGTCATTTCAAATTTTATGAAAATCGAATCAAAACTTAAAAAGATGGTAATAAAAGTTTTCATTATTCTATTAAATTCTAACGTACGTAATCTATATAATAAAAGCGCAAGTCATGTGACCGAGGAAAACAAATACAGGCAAACCACTTCTCTTTTCATATGCCAAGCGGCCATTTTTATTCAAAATTATTTTTTCGAATAAAATTGCATAAAAGTTACATTTTTAGAAAGATCGTTCAAAAAAATGTTACATTAAAAAATTTACAGATTATGAGATAACTTCAGTAGATATTAGGTTACCAGCCGAATATCTCAATCCATAAGAGTAAATAAATACAGGAGATTCGTTCATTATGAGTCATAAAAATATTAAACCCTGGAGGTAATCATTCACAAAGCAAGATCTCCATGGTGAATTTTGCAGCGCTGTCGGATGTAGAAAAAAAAATCGCATTTGTAAACGTGGCATACGTAATAAGAAAAAAAAAGGCACGCTTATTTCGCTCATACACTAAAGAAAAAAAAAAAAAAGGCTGATTTTACAGTATAATTATGGCACTCCAGCTGCCAGTATTATACCGTAAAATTAACAGTAATAAACAGTAAAATAAGCAGAAAATGGCGCGGTAGTGTATTCCTGCTTATTTTACTGTTTATTACTATTAATTTTACGGTATAATATTGGCAGCTGGGGTAGCAGTATTATACTGTAAAACCAACATTTTTTTTTTTTTTTTTTTTTTTTTTTTTCTAGTCAGACGATATAATTCATTTCACTGAAATACTAAGAACGATTTTTATTACATTGTGAAACTAGTTATAAAATGAACGCACCTCATTTGTCACGTTTAACGTACAATTTCCAATTTGTTTAAAATAAATTCTGTTTGAAGTGAATTTATAGTAATTTTTAGGTGCGTTCGTAATTATATAAATACGTAGCACCTACTGTCGTCGCTTGGTCCGTCCGTCCGTCCGCATATAACAACGCAAAAACTACCCAGCCGAATGGTTTGGAATTTAAGATATATTATCTTTGCAGAATTTTGTCGAGACATTTCAATTTTTTTTTTTAATCGAATCAAAACTTTAAGAGATATTAATAAAAATATTTATTAAGAAATTTGAATTAAAAGAAAAAAAAATCGGTGCTTTCTTGTTAGAGGAGCTTCCGAGGTTTAATCGTCAAGCGACCGAGATACTTATTTTATGACAGAAATTAATCTGCTGACGATATAATTCATTTCACAGAATTAAAAATCATCAAGATCTGAATATTTATATAACTAGCTATAGTACGAACGCACCTCATTTGTCACGTTTGACGTACAATTTCTAACTTGTTTGTTTTATGATCGTTTTCTAGAAAGTCTAACATGTCTTTTGTAATAACATGTTTAATGAATAGATACCGTCTTCTGTCAATTACCAAGAAAGCTATCACTTTAAAAAGTCCTTCAAAACATTGGTCATTCAAACGGAAAAAACCCGTGGTATAATAATTCCTTTTTTTTCCCATTAAATTCTGACCATCCCATACAAGTGGAGTTTGACCTTAGTCTGCAATTTTCGGATCAAGTTCAACCACCTGAAACGACTAACCTTCCCATTTAATTCATTGATTGTAATCATGATTCTTTATGATACGCAGTTAAAGGAAATGTAATTACGTGTTACATTTTACAGAATTCTAAAAAGTAAGCTTCGGACAACTCAGCTTTCATTAGATTAGATATTTAATGTAACAGTGAATTTAATTTTTCCTAAATAGCATCAAATAAAGAAGGATTATATGCTAACATCATGAATATAATAGAAATAGATATCTACGAGGGAAAGTCATTAAGTAAGTCACAAAAGATAATTAAATAATAACTTACAAATAACTAAATAATAATAATAACAATAATAATAATAATAATAATAACTTATAACTTATAACTTTATAATAATAATAACTTACTTAAATTACTTCAAAACTATTTTTATTTCGCAACATATTCTCCACCAATATTGATGCACTTACATCACCGTTTTATCAGTGCCCCAACTCCAGCTGCATAACATTCTTTGGGTTGCTGTCTCAGCCACATTAGGACTTCAAGTTGAACCTTTTCATCATCTTGCTAATTTTTCAACATCCACCATACAACTTTGACTTAACCCCAAACGATTTTCATCTGTTTAGTCCACTAATAAATCATCTTGGAAGCAAGATGATGTTCACAGATGATGAAAAGGTTCAACTGGAAGTCCTAATGTGGCTGAGACAGCAGCCCAAAGAATTTTAGGCAGCTGGTGTTGGGGCACTAATAAAACGATGATGTAAGTACATAAATATTGGTGAAGAATAGGTTGAGAAATAAAAATAGTTTTGAGGTGAATATCATTGTAAGTTATTATTTAATTATCTTTTGTGACTTACTTAATGTCTTTCCCTCGTAGATATCTATGTTCATAGCTAATATGTATAACAGTGTCCCGGAACTCCATGCACAAAACTTGGAGTGGAGGTAGGTAACGCTACCACAAACAATTTTTACTTTCCTCTATCTATACCTTAAAAAAATATTGGATTCGTGAAAAATTTCGACTTCCTGTTTTCGACGGATTTATACGTTTTAGAAGGTCCTGAACTGAACACCATTTGACTGTTTTTAGAAAATATGTGTCCTTGAGTTTGTGTCAGCCCATGTGTATGTGGTATAAATTTTGTGGGCGCTCTATTTCAAGAACTATTGCACGGAATTTAATCAAACTTCTAATTTAGTTAGACCTTGACATAAATTAGGGCTGATTAGATTTTTGTGTAACTCGCCTAAGAAGTTGCACTACTAGGCTGAATATTTCACGATTTCTGAGATAGCTATTCAAGGACTAATGCACGGAATTTAATAAAACGTTTTATTATGTTAGATCTTGACAGAAACAAACGCTAATTAGGTTTGGTTCTAAGTCACCCAACAGCCGCTGCTTCTATGCTGGTGTTTATATTCTATCTTTAGAAGACGAAAGTAATGGATTCGTGAAAATTTTTCACTTCCGGTTCTCAACGGATTTATACGTTTTAGAAGGTCCTGAATTAAACACGATTTGACTGTTTTTATAAAATATCTATCCGTGAGTTTTTGTCCAGCTGTATGTGACACAAATTTTGTGGGTGCTAATCTCAAGAACTAATGCACGGAATTTAATCAAATTTCCAATTTAGTTAGAACTTGACATAAATTAAGGGTGAAAAGATTTTTGTATAAATCGCCCAACATGTGGCACTACTAGGCGGAATTTTTAACGACTTGATAGATATTCAAGAACTACTGCACGGTATTCAATCAGACTTCATATTCTGTTAGACCTTTTGACATAAACAGACGCTAATTAGGTTTAGTTGCAAATCACCCAACAGGCACTGCTTCTATGCTGTGTTTATCTTCTATCTTTAGAAGAAGAAAGTATTGGATTCGTGAAAATTTTCCCTTCCGGTTTTCAACGGATTTATACGTTTTCGAAGGTCCTGAATTGAACACGATTCGACTGTTTTTATAAACTATCTATCTGTGATTTTTTGACTGTCCAGCTGCATGTTACACAAATTTTGTGGGTGCTTTATCTCAAGAACTAATGCAGGGAATTTAATCAAATTTCCAATTTATATAGACCTTGACATAAATTAAGGTTGAAAAGGTTTTTGTATAAATCGCCCAACATGTGGCACTACTAGGCGGAATTTTTCACGACTTGATAGCTATTAAAGAACTAAGGCACGGAATTCAATCAAACTTCTAATTTAGTTAGACCTTGACATAAATTAGGGCTGATTAGATTTTTGTGTAACTCGCCTAAGAAGTTGCACTACTAGGCTGAATATTTCACGATTTCTGAGATAGCTATTCAAGGACTAATGCACGGAATTTAATAAAACGTTTTATTATGTTAGATCTTGACAGAAACAAACGCTAATTAGGTTTGGTTCTAAGTCACCCAACAGCCGCTGCTTCTATGCTGGTGTTTATATTCTATCTTTAGAAGACGAAAGTAATGGATTCGTGAAAATTTTCCACTTCCGGTTTTCAACGGATTTATACGTTTTAGAAGGTCCTGAATTAAACACGATTTGACTGTTTTTATAAAATATCTATCCGTGAGTTTTTGTCCAGCTGTATGTGACACAAATTTTGTGGGTGCTAATCTCAAGAACTAATGCACGGAATTTAATCAAATTTCCAATTTAGTTAGAACTTGACATAAATTAAGGGTGAAAAGATTTTTGTATAAATCGCCCAACATGTGGCACTACTAGGCGGAATTTTTAACGACTTGATAGATATTCAAGAACTACTGCACGGTATTCAATCAGACTTCATATTCTGTTAGACCTTTTGACATAAACAGACGCTAATTAGGTTTAGTTGCAAATCACCCAACAGGCACTGCTTCTATGCTGTGTTTATCTTCTATCTTTAGAAGAAGAAAGTATTGGATTCGTGAAAATTTTCCCTTCCGGTTTTCAACGGATTTATACGTTTTCGAAGGTCCTGAATTGAACACGATTCGACTGTTTTTATAAACTATCTATCTGTGATTTTTTGACTGTCCAGCTGCATGTTACACAAATTTTGTGGGTGCTTTATCTCAAGAACTAATGCAGG
This sequence comes from Maratus michaelseni, assembly GCA_963931845.1. Lineage (NCBI taxonomy): Eukaryota > Metazoa > Arthropoda > Arachnida > Araneae > Salticidae > Maratus > Maratus michaelseni. The sequence continues at coordinate 107,254,729 of OZ007598.1, read as the reverse complement.
GAATTTAATCAAATTTCCAATTTATATAGACCTTGACATAAATTAAGGTTGAAAAGGTTTTTGTATAAATCGCCCAACATGTGGCACTACTAGGCGGAATTTTTCACGACTTGATAGCTATTAAAGAACTAAGGCACGGAATTCAATCAAACTTCTAATTTAGTTAGACCTTGACATAAATTAGGGCTGATTAGATTTTTGTGTAACTCGCCTAAGAAGTTGCACTACTAGGCTGAATATTTCACGATTTCTGAGATAGCTATTCAAGGACTAATGCACGGAATTTAATAAAACGTTTTATTATGTTAGATCTTGACAGAAACAAACGCTAATTAGGTTTGGTTCTAAGTCACCCAACAGCCGCTGCTTCTATGCTGGTGTTTATATTCTATCTTTAGAAGACGAAAGTAATGGATTCGTGAAAATTTTCCACTTCCGGTTTTCAACGGATTTATACGTTTTAGAAGGTCCTGAATTAAACACGATTTGACTGTTTTTATAAAATATCTATCCGTGAGTTTTTGTCCAGCTGTATGTGACACAAATTTTGTGGGTGCTAATCTCAAGAACTAATGCACGGAATTTAATCAAATTTCCAATTTAGTTAGAACTTGACATAAATTAAGGGTGAAAAGATTTTTGTATAAATCGCCCAACATGTGGCACTACTAGGCGGAATTTTTAACGACTTGATAGATATTCAAGAACTACTGCACGGTATTCAATCAGACTTCATATTCTGTTAGACCTTTTGACATAAACAGACGCTAATTAGGTTTAGTTGCAAATCACCCAACAGGCACTGCTTCTATGCTGTGTTTATCTTCTATCTTTAGAAGAAGAAAGTATTGGATTCGTGAAAATTTTCCCTTCCGGTTTTCAACGGATTTATACGTTTTAGAAGGTCCTGAATTGAACACGATTCGACTGTTTTTATAAACTATCTATCTGTGATTTTTTGACTGTCCAGCTGCATGTTACACAAATTTTGTGGGTGCTTTATCTCAAGAACTAATGCAGGGAATTTAATCAAATTTCCAATTTATATAGACCTTGACATAAATTAAGGTTGAAAAGGTTTTTGTATAAATCGCCCAACATGTGGCACTACTAGGCGGAATTTTTCACGACTTGATAGCTATTAAAGAACTAAGGCACGGAATTCAATCAAACTTCATATTATGTTAGACCTTTGCATAAACAGACGTTAATTGAGGTTTAGTTGTAAATCACCCAACAGGCACTGCTTCTATGCTGTGTTTATTTCGATTTTCGCAATAGCTATATCTCAAGAACGAATATAGATCATCATATATATTATTTCTGTTGTCAAGATCTCTTTTTCTATGCATTTACAAAAAGCATAACAGTGAACGAGGTATCATTCGAAAGGTTTTTAAACCGGAATCTGACATAATACACACACATTTCGCTAAAGCACGTTTTTTTTTTAATTGAAAATTGCAGTTACTTAAAAATTAAATCAGCATTGATATCATAAATGAAATGAAAGATTTTTTTTTAAAAATCAATGTTGCCACAAAAAATAAAATACCGCATTATATCATGCTCAGCAATGATTATAAAAATAATCGGTCAAGTACGAGTATAACTCATGCTCAAAGGGTTCCGTACATTAAATGTATTAATTACTATTTATTAATTAATAAACTTTTACTACCCCTAATTTTTTCATAATTTTAGTTTCAGTAGTTTCGGAAATAGGAGGGGGTAGGGAACATATTTTTCCAGTAGACTTTCGACGATAACTCTGATAATATAATACCTAAAATTAAAACAAATATATTTTTGAGTTCGATGTTACAAGATCTTTCGGGCGATACCCTACAGGATATACAGGGTGTCCGAAAAGTCTGGAAACGATCAAATAACTCGAGAAATATGCATCGTATTGAAAAACGTAAAAATGCATGTTCAATAGTTTTGAAAAATCTATTTAGGGATATCAAAGTTGCCATTTTTCTAAAATATTAAACACGTATTTTTCCGTTTTTCAATCTGATGTATATTTCTCGAGTTATTCGAGCGTTTCCAGACATTGCAATGCTAACGATTCTCACAGCATTGCACTCGATTACAGCGCCATCTACAATGTTTCGAAGAAAATGTTCAATACAAAAGTTACGTATTTTTTCCCGTAGAATCCGAATCTGCAATAAAAAATGGGGGTCATAATTTAAGATTTCAATGTTGTTCCCCTTTCCCCCCGGGGGGGGGGCAAAGTTGGGGGGCAACTTTCATATCCCTAAATAGATTTTTCAAAAATATTGAACATGCATTTGCCGTTTTTCAATCCGATGTATATTTCTCGAGTTATTTGACCGTTTCCACACTTTCCGGACACCCTTCATAAAAATAATAAAGGTTTTTTTTAAGTAACTTAATTAATATCTGGGATAATCACCGACCATTTTTTTCGAAAAACATTATCAAATACCCTTAGATGATTCTACGTCGATAGATACATCGAGCGCCCGTCAGCTCCCCCGCTGACTGCCGGAAAAGTAAAGTTTGTGTGTAACGGAAAAATGCATTTTCCTCAAAAAATTTGTTACCATGGAAAATCGCTATGGTTTTCCTGCAAGGTTTAAATAAACTCAAACTACCCTTAATTTTTTCATAATTTTAGTTTCAGTAGATTCGGAAATAGAGGGGGCGCGGGGAACATATTTTTGCAGTGCATTTTCGACAATATCTCTGAAAATATAATATCTAAAATTAAAACAAATATATTTTTGATTTTGCTATTACGAGATCTTTCTTACGATACTCCACATGATATACAAAAAGAAAACTTTTTTTTTGTAGTAACTTAATTAGCACCCTAAATTTTTCCTAAACATATTTGTGAATCGCTAATAATCTGAAAATATGTGGGGTAAAAAGGCTTTATAACTTTCCCAAGTTTGAACTTTCTACGTCCTATAGTTTACAAGAAAAAGGGGTGGTGACAGACGGACGGCCAGACACAGGACTGATCTTATAATGTTTCTGTTTTTACTTTTTAAGTACGTAACCCTAAAAAATAAAAATAAATAGTACAAAAAATATAAAGTAGTATCCCATTGGATTATATGGGATTTCCCTCCGAATTTGTCAATTAACGCACTGTATTGCTGGTATCATTCTGAGTTTTCACGATATTTGACTGGTCTTTTTATATGAGTTACTAAATAGAATTGATTACCAAATCAGGAAAAAAAAATTCTTTGGTATAGTTCGCGCATGCGCAGTTGTAAATTATTACACACAAATGCCCATATCTCATCAAATATTCAATATATTAATTTTTGAATTGCAGTATACTGTTTCTACTGTTCTTGAAGTCAAACATGGTGCTTTACATCATCGAATTTCAACAACAATTTGTCAACAATTTCAGTAGATATTCGAGAAACCGTGTAAAAAGGAAAAGCTTAAAAATTTAATAATACTCAGAGTGTTTTTAACTTGTGAAAAATACAAGGCGAAGCAGAAAGAAGAACAGTATTTGCATAGAATCTAGTGTTGCAATGCAATCCAATATTCAATCCAAAATAGAGGATATCTCACGCTAATCTAAACTTACAAGAGAGAATATACACTCGGACGCTTTTTCAGAAAGCCTCACGTTTTCAGCACCAGCTTGGCGAAAAAGAAAAAGCGTAGCCAGCTCTTTCGCCAATCGTCGTTCATGCTTTTTGTTTTGATTTAAACTTGAATGAGAAATGGAGGCGGACCAAATAGCTTCTGTGTGTGTGTATATGTGTGTGCAGAGGGAGGGAGGGGGGGGGTTGTGGAAGGAAAAATTTAGAATGATTATCTATTGTTACTTCAAAGTAAAAAATAAGATAACTAGAGCAATTATTAAGCTTTGTATTTTGGTGGAGGATAGAAACAGAAGAAGAAAAAACTTTGAGTTTGAATTGAAAGAAGTTTGAATTATATGTATTGTGAAATTAAAAGCATTTAAATATAAAAAATCTCTTTGTTTTAAAGCAATGTATGAAATGTAAACCACTGTAAAATAACATTTTCTCATACCATCTTCTCCACATGATAAAATTTTTGGGTTGTTGTTTGCTATGTTTGACGTCACAAAAAAGAAGGGGTGCGTTTTCTGTACGTATCGTTGGATTCAGCACCATGCCAACCGTAGCTCTCGCGCCAAGGTGCTGAAAACGTGAGTCTTTCTGAAAAAGCCACCCGAACGCTCAACTGGAGGGTTTATGGGGTAGCGAAAGCTCAAGAGAAATTTATAGGAAATTCAGTTTATAGATATATGTTGGATATTAATTGATTGGATACATATTGATTAGGTTGAACACGCACACACATACTTTAAATATTAGATTTACGTGCGCATTCTGTAATATCCAAAGAGTTTTTGGTACTGATAGACATCATACAAATAATTTGAAAGACTTGGCTTGTGGGTGCTCTTGAAAATAATGATTCGAGAACACTTTGTAAACCGAACTCTTTTATTTAGCAGTTCAATCATAGAACTGTAGTCGTGTGAGTTTGGAGGAGGAATCGGGGAAACGTAAATATTGGTTAGAGATTTACGTGATCCATAGGTCAGTAGGCAGGCTGAAATCTATAAAATCTGCCTTTTCGCGCGAGTTATTGTTATTTATTTTCTAGCAGGAGGCGAAGGTATCAATTTGGAAGACACTTAAACTTAATTGGTTTAATGAGTTTTGATTGGTGTGTGATCAAGGCCTGTACGATTCCTGAGCCTACGCCTTTCCAGGTCTCAAGCACAATCAACTGTAGATTGCATTGATATTTGCATTATGAAACTTAAAGTTTGAAATATATTTGTTAATATTTGAAAGTAATATTTGTTGGGCTAGGAGAACAACTTAAAAGTGGCAGATTCCGAATTGGACATTAAGAGTTTGAAAATATTTAATGGGAAATTAATTTAAATATTAGATTTAAAACAGGATTTTAATATTTTTATACCTTTTGATAGATCAGGACGAATCCTCTTATTGAAAACGATCATTTGTTTCCACCAGTAATTTCTAGTAATTTTTTCTAATAAGATTTCTATAAAGTTTTTCGATTAAATAAGGTTATGAAGACTTTATAGAAAGACTGATGGGAATAGCATGCTTAGATTGGGTAGCAAGGTTCGACATACTATATACAGGGTGATTTTTTTTAAGTTGTGAAAGTAAAACCCTATAACCAGAGAACCACTGATCCAAATGACTTGAAATTGCACTAGTGTGCTCCCAAAGCAATGGGTATTTTTTTGATGTGGTTAAAAAAACTTAAAATCCCATCGACAGATGGCGCTGTATATGCAGCAAAGTCGGAAGACGAGCTTGTGCACGACACACGTACAGTGGCGATACAAACGTGAAGCATGCACACCTCGTGTTCATTATTCTACGGATATCCTTGCAATGACTGTTTCCATGACGGACAGTGCGTTGATAGTGAAACTGTATTATCAGAATAATGACAGTGCAGCAACTGCTCTTAAAGGGATTTAGGACACTTAAGAATTTAAGAAAAGGTCCAATGATGTTGGAAGATGGTTTTGAAATTTTAACAGACTGCTTCACTGAGCCTATAACCAGGTAGAGGAATGAAACCAGTTGATGTTAATCCACAGTGCCATCTGTCGGTGCGATTTTAAGTATTTTTTTTAACTATGCCGAAAAAATTCCCATTGCTTTGGGAGCTTACTGGTGAAATTTCAGGTCATTTGGATTGATGGTTTTTTTGTTATAGGGTTTTATTTTCACAACTTAAAAAAAAATCACCCTGTATATTTACACTTAAAATATACATCATTATCCAAATACACATAACAATGATATAACCTGTGTAGTTGCATCAAACTCTTTAAATTTAGCGTTAAAATCTCCCTCGAAGATGAGTTTGGTAATATAATATTAGTAATGAACATAGTCCGATCATAGGATTGATGCAGAACCTTCATTTATAAAGTTCGTTCGTTTATATACTTTATTTACATTTAAATTTATATCAGTTCATTTCGTCTCCTCTGTAAATGCCTTAATTTCTCCTCCAAGTTTAATTGAAATTTTCATTGCTACCCGAAAGTGGGGTGGGAGGTATACGGCTCCACCCCATTCCCACATGCTAACTTCTCTGAGAGAAAAATTTTTATACCACAGAATTTTCGTGTACGTTTATATCATTCACAATCATGGAAACATTGAAAAAGTTAATAAGGAAGAAATCACAAACTACAGCCCTATGAAATCTGCATTAATTATGAAGAAAAAGCTCAAAATTTTCTGAATTACAACAAATATCGCTTTGAAATTTTTCTTACAAAAAAAATGTAGTTAATATTTAAGACAGTGAAATATTTTTCTGTATTTAGACATTAAGATTTGTAAGAATATTGCGATTAAGCTTATTTTAGATGGATTAAAAAAATTTCTTTTAATTCTTATGTTTCATATTTTAAATACTGCCAGATTTCACAATCTTAATCATGTTTTACATTATTACGAAAAATTTCACATAAGACATAATCCAGAAGTGCCAAGTTCCCACTAATCTTCCGTAATATATAGTTAATCTGACCTAGTTTAACAATGCCTCAAACCAGAAAATTTATTGGATGAATCTTTATTTATTTAATTTCAGGCTTCCACATGGAATTTATTTAAATTTCTTTCTTTAAAAAAATTCTGGTGCGGAAGGTGTTAAACCTGGGTCAAATTAATCCACATATTAGGGAATATTAATGAGAGCTTGGCACCTCTGCATACTGCATTTATCTTTAAAAGTACTTACGAGTAGCTTTTTGGCGTCTTTTTCTTTGTCCAAATGTCTCCCCAGAAGTAACGATATATTATTGCTTGCAAGGAAGAAACCTAGCACATCTTCCAGGTTTACTGGTTTGCCCTTGAAGCTTTTCAGTTCTTCGGTGATATCTACTATTGCCTCCTAAGGTAAATAGTAATATTGTAATAATATATATATATATAGCTTAATAATATATTAAATTTTCAAGCGGAGCTGAAATTATGCTAGAAATTAATGAACATAACAAAGGGTGTGAATTATCGCTTACAACACAACGTACAACCAACAGAGTTAAAAAATGTTCAGACTGGGCATTGAAACCGGAACTCTTGGTATCAAGCAGTAATGTGCTACCATTTGAGCTATCCGGACGACATCCAGTCTAACATTTCTCACTCTTATATTCACTCTTATTTCTCATTCTTACTTTCCATCTTGTGCCGCAAAATTGCAGCCGTAACAATGTAGAAGAGTGAGAAATGCTAAATTGGATGTCGTCTGTATAGCTCAAACAGTAGAGCATTGTTGCGTGATACTATGGATTACGGGTTCAATCCCCGGTCTGGACATTTTTTTACTCTGTTGGATGTACGTTGTGTAGTAAGTTATAATGTACACCCTTTGTTACATTTAGTAATAAAATATTTTAACACATTGACTGCTAGGGTACATGAACACTCGTGCCATCAACATTTTCCTTGAAGATAATTTATTTCTATGAAAATGCACCTATTGCTAATTTATTACCATGTATTTAAAAATTGTGCGCCATGCCCAGTGGCGTAGCCAGGTTGGGGTTCCAGATGCTCTGGATACCACTAATTTTGTAAAGTTTTCTTTGGCTTATATAACTGGAGAACTATCTGCGATAATCACTGCGAATAAAACTTTACATTATTACTGGCATTCAGAGCATTTGGCCTCCCTGGCTAGACCGCTGCCCGTGCCCTCTCTACCCTTGGGATGTTTATTGATTTCAGTTTGGCGTTCAACGTGTAAAAGAAAAAAAACTAAAGTTTGATATTTTTGAATTAAAAATGTATAAAATTAACACTTTGTATAAAATTAACAAACATTCCCACGATTGGGAATTGTGAACCGAATCAATAAAAACTAAAAACCGCTTTGTCAATGTCTGACAAAAAAGCCACTTCGTTAGAGTCTGCGGCGATCAGCGTGTTAATAAATGCTAAATCTTTTAGATATAATTCTTATGATCTATGAAATAATGAGTTAAACAGAGAAGTTAATTGATGTTTTTCGAGCTATTGATTTTTCATAGTTTGAATTTATAAACTATAACTTTAAAAAATTAGGCAACACGTTTTTAATCCAAAATTTAATATAATTTCAAACAAAGACGAAAAAACAATTTGCTCATGGAGCTCGATCTCTAGGGGGTGCGGACCTGAGAATACTTGAAAATGCATTGTTATTGACATTGGAGTTGTATGCAAATTTTGAACAAAAATGATTCGTTAGCTATGCGATTTCGATCAAAAAAGTAAAATGGAATTTCGCCCCTGAACTCCCTGATGTAGTACGGCCCTGAAAAAAATTGGTTATGCTTTGTATGGAAAATTTGAACAATATCAATTCGTTAAATATGTGATTTCAATCAAAAACGTGAAAGAATGTTTTTGCCCTTAGAGCCTGCCTGAGATGTGATGTAACCCTGCAACTACACGGGAATTGCATTGTCATTAACAATGAACTTGTGTGAAAATTTTGTGCAATATCGGGTCATGAAATATGTGATTTCCATCAAAAATGTAAAAGAATGTGTTTGCCCTTGGAACTTGCCCCTGATGTGATGAAACTAAGTGAGTATCACATTGTCATCAACAGTTAACTTGACAGGAAAATTTGAGCAATATCTTTCGTTAAATGTGAGATTTTAATTAAAAACGTAAAAGAATGTTTTTGGCCTTAAAGTCTGAATAACCCTGATGTGATAGTGTCCTGAAACTACAAGAAAACCGCATTGTCATTAACAATGAACTTGTGAGCTATATTTGAGCAAAATTCTACCCCTGATGTGATAGAGTCCTGACGCTACGTGAGTACCGCATTGTCATTAACAGTTAACTTCTCTGGAAAATTTGAGCAATATCAGTCCGTTAATGTGATTTTAATTTGAAACGTAAAAGAATGATTTTGACCTTAGAATCAGAATAACCCTGATGTGATAGAGCGCTGAAACTACAAGAAATCCGCATTGTCATTAACAATGAACTTGTGGGCCATATTTGAGCAAAATCGAATCATTAAATATGTGATTTCAATCAAAAATAACACGAAAGAAGGTTTATTATATAAATCCAAGCCCTGATAAGATACAGCCCTGAAACTTCGTGAATATCGCATCGTTATCGACAGTGAACTTTTACGCAATATTTGAGGACGATGGAGGAAACATTTTCGTTTAAAATGGGTCAAAAATTGATTGCAAGATTTGACCCAGAACGGACAGAGGACAAACAAAACAAAATAAAAAACAAGAAAGAAAAGTCATGCATCAATTATGGATTATGAAACACTTTCTAGCACTTTCAGAATACTGTAACAAAACTTCACCGTTTAATAAAGTGAAAGATGATGTTTGGAAAATGTACAATACATTTGAAAATCCAATTCAGCAATTATCGGGAAAAATGGCTGGAAAATGGCTGTCCCAAAAAGGGCTGATGGATTTTAAAATTCAATAACTTGCAAACGGTGACAGATATTTAAAAAATTCTTGCAGGAGGGTTATGTATGATGTCAGGAGTTTTTTTACTGAGATTCTTGATTTTAGTTCGAATTTCAAACAATAGATGGCGCTAACAGCGATTGACCCTCAGTAAGACTTCTATAATAGGAGCTGCCGCATATCCATTTTGTTTCGTATTACTGGCCCCCAGTTCAGCATTTCAACATCAATCTACCGCAGTCGGAGCTGGGGTTGCTTAAGACTTCTATAACAGAACCGGTTGTGATTAGCTTGGTTTTTTGACTGGGCTCCAATTCGGGTGCCAAATCTGCGAGGATACGTCAGCCTCTATTATAGGAGTTCTAACCCTCAGTCGAGGCCGAAACTGACGTCACTCAGCATTGAGGCGAGGCTAACGAAAAAGACAGGCTACCGCGGTGCATTCCACTTATCTTTTTTTACAGACCGCTAGAGTGACGTGATGCTCTTTTCGTACACCTCCATTGGTGAATTCGAGCATCACGTGACACCCGCGGTCTGTAAAAAAAGATATGCATAAAGCACCGCGGTAGCCTTTCTTTTTCGTTAGCCTCGGCATTGAGGCACCGTCCCCTGAATACTAATCCTGCGCGCCGACAAAAATGGTGGCTGCCGCAGGCGGGTTTTTTATTTTTTCAGCGTTTGAACGGTCCCTCGAAATTCAACACCAATAATTTCTAATAGTTTTCTTCGCCTAGTTTTTTTAAGATCAAATAAGTCAAAGAAAACTTTTAGATATTATTAGTGTTAAAGGACCGTAAAAATGCTGAAAAAAAAAAATCCGCCTGCGTCACTCGCCATTTTTGTCAGTACGCAGGCCTAGTATTCAGGGGGCGGTGCATCAATACTGAGTGACGTTAGTTTCAGCCTCGACTGAGCGCCAATCGCTGTCAGAGCGATCTATTGTTTGAAATTCGAACTAAAATCAAGAATCACAGTAAAAAAAACTCCTGACATCATACATAACTCTCCTGCAAGAATATTTTTAATATCTGTCACCGTTTGAAAGTTATTGAATTTTAAAATCCATCAGTCATTTTTGGGACACCCAGTACCACCTATAGTCGAAAAATATTTGAATCCTGTAGTGAACCGTATATGATCTATAGATTTGTATAAATACTACATAGTACACAAAAAATTTAGTTCAGTTAAGAAATGCATCACACAGCTAAAAGTTCGCTTTCAGCAATTTCCGCGTATAAGAGGAAATGTACTCGAATTCTTTTGTGTAGTCCTGTAGATGATCTATAGTAGTTATACACAACACGAACTATACAAAAATTTAGTTAAACTTAAAAACGCAAAATCCATTTCAAAACGAACTTTCAGCAATTATCGTTCATAGACAGTACTGCTAACGAATTATTTTGCGTGTCCTTGTAAATGAACCATAAATGCAATGCATACAATATTTTTCAGTAAGCAACTTATAGTGCACCTCAGTAATGCATATAACTTTCATTATGATTGAAATAGCGTAACATCATTAAAATATACTACCAACGATTTTTTCCCCGTAGACAAATATGTAACAATATTCTTTTGTGTAACCCTGTAAATGAATAATAAATGCTTTGAATAATATATTCTACAGACAGAATGTTTTAGTGCACCGCAGAAATGCACAACAATTTTATTATGTTTCTAATAGTGTAATATCATTAAATTCCATTTGGAACGATTTTTTACCATTGACCGTAGTAATGTAACGGTATAATTTTGATTGTATAAACTTTTCGAGATGTGTATAAACTTTAATTTTCGACTGTCTAATATACAGGTAAAATAAACCAAAAAAAAATGAGTAATCGACAACAACTGGTGGTCATTCACGAAAATTTGGTAAGAACTTCGTTTTGGCACTATGAATGAAGATCTTATGAGTCCCCAAAAAATAAAATACTTTTATTCTGCTTTTTATGGGGGGAGGGGAGGGGAGGGGGGCGGAGGTGTTAAAAAGCGAGACACTTTAACTCAAGGTGTGGGGAAATCAACTTGTTTTAAGTAGGTCAACTGGGACATTGTTTATTATGTATTTTTTAATTCGGAATCGAATAACACCATGCGCAAGTTTATACAATCATTTGTTACAATGTACGGCAGGTTTTAGGAATAAAAAGTCGAAAATTATATTTTAGTAAAATAGGGTTTTACAGCAACAACTGGTGGTCATTCACGAAAATTTGGTAAGAACTTCGTTTTGGAACTAGAAATGAAGATCTTATGAGTCCCCCAAAAAATAAAATAGTTTTACTAGTTTTTTTTGTGGGGGTGGGGGCGGTTAAAAAGAGACACCCTTTAACTCAGGGTGTGGGGGGAAACTTTTTTTATACGTCGAAAATTATATTTTAGTACAGGTAAAACAGGGTTTTACAGCAACAACTGGTGGTCATTCACGAGAATTTGGGAAGAACTTCGTTTTGGTACCAAAAATGATGATCCGATGAGTCCCCCAAAAAATAAAGTTGTTTTACTTTTTTTTTGAAGGTGGGGGGGAACTTAATTTTTTTTTTAAATAGGTCGAGCCCAACTTTATTACACTTATTTTAAGTTCAAAACATGTTATTTATAAATGAATAATCTTAAACTTATTAAATCTAATTAATTATTACAAAACAGCAATAACAAAAATCGGGGTCATCCGAGTTTTTTTCTAGGTCATCGAAGTTGTGGACGTAAAATAAGTGGAATAAAGTTGTGCTCTGTCATAAAGTAAAATTTAGGACTTTTATTTATAAAACCTGCCGTAAGTTTATAACAAGTGATTCTATCGAGTTACGAAGGGTGTCATTCGATCCAGAATTTAAAAAAATTGTATACAAATGTGTGTGGGGTAAACAATACTCCAATCAACCTATTTAGAAAAAAATGAGTTTCCTCCATGTGTTCGAAGAATAATTTTCAACTTTCTATTCATAAAACCTGCCATAACTTTGTAAAAAATAATCGTATCGACTTGCAGATGGCGCGATTCAGAATTCAAGAATACATGGTAAACAATATCCTATTTGACCTACGTAAAAGAAGTTGAGTCCCTCCCCACCCTGAGTTAAAAGTCCCCCAAAAAGCTACAATTTTATTTTGGGGTGGGGGGGGACTCATCGGATCTTCATTTTTAAGGCTAAAACGAAGTTCGCAAATTTTGGTGAATGACCATTTGAAAGACCGTATTTTATCTGTACTATAGATAGACTGTCTCCTTTTATCAAAGCATCTAGCAAAAGAAAAAGAAAAATTTTCGAACGTAATCAGAAATTTATTTAAAAAATTATAATGTAAACAGTGTTGCCAGATAGTCGAAAGTCAATTTCCCCAAAAGTTCTAAAATTTTCCCCAAATCAGTGTTTCTTCCCGATAAAGTCCCCAAATCAATTTTTAGTCAAAAAAGTAAATTTTAAATTTTAAATTTACTACAAAAAATTATTTAACCAATTTAAGCTTAAAATTGTTTTTCCAAATCGAGCCCTTTTTTAAAAAAAAATTCCCCATTTACAAAAAGAAAAAGAAAACGAACTTGCGAATTGCCATTTTTATTGTGATCAATTACTTTTTGAAGAAAATAATATAAATTACGAAAAGATAAATAGATATTACAATTAAATGCATACTATATTAGAACTTAAAATACGTGTAATCGACGAATCTAGATCCAGTGTTGTCAAATGACTAAGAGTAAATTTTAACACAAAAACATGAAAATGAAAAAAATCCCCAGGTTTTTCCCCATAAATGTATATATGCCCCAAACATTTCCCCACTAATAACTTGTCCCTAAAAATTTCCCCTGGAGGCTCAAATTCCCCAAAATGGAGACAAAATCCCCAATCTGGCGACACTGAATGTAAATGTAAGTTTACTATATATTTAAAAATTCTGTATAATTCCCCTGGTGGATAATTCTGTGTTCAAGATATTTTTCATTTTAAGATCTTTTATTATTCGAAATTTATGGATAAATTTCTAACACATTTTCTTTTGTAACTCTATAAAGATTTAAGATAAAGAAAATAAATAATACTTTTTCCGAAGCTGCCTTGATCCTTGGATCAAATATTGAGTCAAATGTGAGTTTTAATATTTGAAAATTCAAAGTTAGTACAATTTTTAATTCGTAGGCGACCCCTATTTTCAAACATTTCATTCATATTCGGAAAATAGACACAATTCTCATCGAACGGTACCTCCAGCATCTCCCTGTGGCATATTGGTGTTAAAATATTATAGTGTGGTGGGTTTCTTACACTTTCCAACACAGTTAAAAAATGTTTATGAATTCAGTTTGTTTGTTTAGTCGTGCTCTAGATTTCGTAAATATACACGGATTGCCATGTGATTTTTATATATTATTAAGGTTTACTATAGAATGTTCGATATTGAAAATGAAGTGTGTAGCATTTATAGTTCGTTTACATGGACACACAAAATAATTAATTATTAGATTATTACATTATGGTCAATGGAGGGAAAATCGTTTGCGGTATATTTTATTGATGTTATGATATTTCAAACATAAAGAGATTGATATGCATCACTAAGAGGGACTACAAAATGTTTTCTCAGAAGCATAGCACTTATAAAAGTCTTGTCCTTGGTTGAATCAACTTTTGGGGCTACCTTAAGATGGCGTAATCTAGTTCCAACGTTTGGAACTATGGATCAGTCGGCGCTCCGAATGCTGAAAAGCGATTTTACAATCTGATGGTTGCAGCTACTTCAACACCAAAAGTTGGTGTACACCAAGGACACAATTCAAGGACACAATTCAAGGACACACCAAGGACACAAGAAGGTTCTACCAAGGACACAATTTTTAACTTTTTAAGCAGCTTTTATTTAAATTTCTTATTTAGATATCTTATTTTGTTGTATAAAAAATTAAATTTCTTAATAGTATTCTGTTTATGTCGGAAAATGTTTCATAATCTATGCCTGATGCATGAATTTTCGTTCTTGTTTTTTTTTCTTTTTCTAGTACTGTACAATGCTTAGCATAGAACACAATACTTTCTTACCTGAGCCAGAGTTTCCCAAATGCCTTTCCCTAGTCCAATATTCCTCATAGTGTAGAATGCAAATCTTCTTTGTTCTTGCCATTCTTCACCATTCATGCCAGCCATTCCTAAATGTACAAAATAAAAAATAAACAAGTCGAAAATTGTACGTTAAACGTGAAAAATGAGGTGCGTTCGTACTATAACTAGTTTTAGAATGTAAAAAAGTCATCGTTATTATTTCACTGAAATGAATTATATCGTCTGTTTTTTTTCCCTTATTACGTATGATGCGTTTACAGACGGAATTTTTTTTTCGACACCAGACAGCGCTACAAAATTTACCATAGAGATCTTGCTTTGCGAATGATTACCTCCATGGTTTAATATTTCTATGACTCACACTCTTGTGTTTATTTACTTTAATGGATTGAAATATTCGTCTGTTAACCTATTTCCACTGAAGTTATCTCAGAATCTATACATTTTTTAATGTAACTCATCTTTCAAGCAAACAATTTTTTTGAACGATCTTTCTAAAAATGTAGCTTTTATGAAATTTTATTCGAAAAAATAATTTTCCATAAAAATGTCCGCTCCGGCATATGAAAAAAGAAGTGGTTAACCCATATATGTTTTCCTCAGTCACATGACTGGCGCTTTTATTATATAAATTACTAATGATAGGATTTAATAGAATAAAGAAAACTTTTATTAATATATTTTAAAGTTTTGATTCGATTTTCATAAAATTTGGAATAACTTGACAAAATTCTGCAACAATAATATATATTAAATTCCAAGCCATTCGGTTGGGTAGTTTTTGCTCCGTTATATGCGGACAGACGGATAAACTCTATACATTTCTATTGCCAAATAGTTGCAAAGAAAAACGAAATTATCCATTACATTATGAATTATGTCTTCTTTTAATTGATGCTTTAAAAAAAGTGGGTTATTGAACCTCCTCCATACTGAAATTGTAACAAATTTTGAAAATTTCAGTACGAATATCCAATTTTTACATCATATTTGGATTTTTCGGTCAATTTTATCTTCGAATACCAAAAAGGAAGCCAATCGGGGAAGTTGCTTATTAGATAAGGAGGCAGTGATATCGAAAGCCCCCTGATCGCGGAATTGAAATTTTTTTATGTAAATCGATAGTAAAAAAGTCATGCAAACAAAATGAGCTTGGTATGACGAGGTTTGACAGGCCGAAAATATTATTAATTAAATTAATTATTATTAAAATCTATAATGCTTTACCTCTTAGAGCAGCGCTTCCCAACCTTTTTTCTTTCACGTACCCCTTTCTTAGGCTTTTCATTTTGGCGTACCCCCATTTCCACTCCACCCCCACCCCCACCCCCTCCACTCAACCATATAACAGAAACTTGCTTTTTTCAGTAGTAATCTTCTCATCACAACCAAATAACAAATCGACACAAATTACATTGATATTCTTAACGTTTTATTTTTCAACTTGCATTTTAAAATTAATATTGCTTTTTATAATATTAGCTAAACATTAAAAAAATTAATATAGCATTAAAGGAAATTTTAACTATCTTAAGATGATTATTAATAACAACTTTGTCTCATTATATGCAAATAATCAAAATGACTTTTCATACTCTCAATGGGATCCTTCAGCGTATTTCATAGAACTCAGTTTCTTAAAAGCGGGTTCAAATAAAGAAAGATTTAATCTCAAGTCAGGAGCAGCATCAAAGTTATTGCGATATTTGTTTTTAATATACGCATAAGACGAAAATGCTCTTTCGACAAACACGGCATTTGTGAAAGGCAACAAGTGTTTTATAGCCTTATCACTGAGTTCTTGGTGTTCTTCTTTTACTGCTATCCAAAAAGCAATAATAGTTCTTTTGCTGAAATCACATTGTAAAGAAGAATCAGTCGAAATTTCGATCAATTTTTCTTTTTCAGAAAATGATAAGTTTTCGGCTTGTTGAAAGAACAAATCGTTAAATGTGTTTGAAATTCAGTTATTTTCACACCTCTGCTTCTGAAAATACTGTCTGAACGTCGTTTTAAGTCCTGTAAAGGGAGCCATTATACAAGATTTTACTGCTTTTGATAATTTCAGCTCGTTTTCAGATAAGAAATGGTAAAGGGTTTGAACAATTTCTGGCTGGTGTTCTCTGATGGTGTTTTCTAAAAATCTAATTTTTTAGTCATAGACTCGATCTTGCCAGATATCTTAAAAATGGTTATACAATTGTTTTGTAAACTTAAATTAAATTAATTTATTTCTGAATTTTTTTTTGATAATTAGGCAAGCATTTGAAGCCATTCTTTTTCATGAAATTTAGAGATTAGCTCAAAAGGATGATCTTAAAAAAACTTGAACTTCATGCCTCAATTCAAATAATCTTTCAGGTACTTTTCCTGGAGAAAGCCACCTCACCTCTGTGTGCAATAGCAATGTAGTATGCAGACTGTACATATTTTCACACAAAGATTTGAATAGTCTGGAGATTGTTGAATTGGCCTTTATAAAATTAACAATTTTGACAGCTTGGTGGAATACTTCCTTCAATGAGTCAGGCAGGGGTTTGGACGCTAGACTGTGTCTGTGTATACAGCAATGGTTCCGAGCTACATGAGGTGCAATTTCTTTGATTAGACCGCGTAACCCTATATAACACCCAGGCATAGATTTTTCACCATCCGTGCAAACCCCACAGCAATTGGCGCAATCAATTTCTTTTTCACAGAAACAACTGTGAATGGCATTAAATATATCTTTTCCTGCACATCTTTCTGTGAGAGGATAGCAGAGTAGCAAATTTTCTTCAAGTACATTATCATTCAAATATCTTGCCATAATAATTAAAATTGACAGATTGGAGATATCCATACTCTCATCAACCTGAATTGAAAAGTAGGGACTCTTTCTTATTCTTTGAATTACTGCAGCTTCAATGTCGGCAGACATGCCACTAATTCTTCCAGCAACTTTATTGTGTGAGAAAGGAATATTTTAAATTTTTTCACGTGTTCTTCACCAAACATACATTCGACAGCTTCTTTATACAAGGTTATATAAAATTTTCAGCGATTGTATGATTTTTGCCACTTTTACAAATAAGATAGCATATTCTGTACGATGCTTCAATAGTATTCTTTATTGTCTTCGTTTGTAGAAATACGAAAGATGCTACATTAGGGCCACTGGATAGTCGCTGGAAGAAACTGAGATCCTTTTGTTTATAAATTGGATGTTTTGTCTCTAAATGGCGCTCCAACAAAGAGGGTTTCATGTTACCATTAGACAATATCTCTCCATAAAAAACGTATAGTGGTTTTGGAAAATCTTCCTCTACCTTGAATGAAAACCCATATTTTCAGTACTCATTATTATATTTTCTTTTCTTTAATGGGGCACTGATGCTTTCAGTTTTATTTAAAGTATTAGGTTTATCACTTACCACAACAGGCCTATTAACAGCTGTACTCAGGTTGTCTTGCACTTCTAAATAGATTGTTTCGAAGTACCTGCAATTCCGCACTCACCAGGTTCAATTTCAATCACAATTGAGTTCTCTTAAGAGTTCCGGTTTGCAATTAATTATACATTATAAACACAAAACAAAATCACTCATATAAAAATAAGCACTTCAAATTAAATGCTCATTCAAATGAGGGAAGCTTTTCTATTAAAATAAGTTAGTGATATAATTCTGCCTATTCGAAATAACGGCCAGCTTTTTAACACGTTTTAACAAAAGACATTAAAACCAGAAGCTCTAACGTAATTTAGGCGTTCTGCAATTATTATTAAAAACGGAACAACACAATAATTAGTGATGAGAAAAGAGAATTGCATAATTATTAATTGAAGTTTTCGGAAATATGGGGGAAGATATATAAGTACTGATTCAATTTGATTAACAGTGGGCGGAGCTAGTGACATTGCATTTTCAATGAATTATTAGGTCTAGTGGGCTTTTTCTTTGTCTTTGAATGGAACATATTGGATTTACACATGAGACTAACTTTTTAATCCAAAACTATTAATTTTCTTTATGTATTTTCAGTTAAACCAATTTTGTGATTTCCGCCATTACCGATATTATTTTCACGTACCCCCAGCAGCCTCGCCACATACCCCAGGTTGGAAACCGCTGTCTTAGAGCATTTTATAGAAAATTTTGTTCTGAAAAACTTGATTTCGCTGAAAATGTCAGGCATACCTATTTTAAAGAAGCGAAGGGGGGGGGGGGGTTATAAAATTTAATTGGATTTTGCTTTGAATTTTTACCGGTGGCGACTTTATTTCGTGTCTGGACGCTGAACAAAGGCGTATGGGGACGTTTGACTGATGTTTGACGGACGCGCGGCCGCCAAGCTCCGCGAATTCCGGCATCAAGTTTTTCTGAAAGAGCACAAAATTTTCAGTAAAATGCTCTAAGAGTGATCAATATCCGCGATAACTGTAAAATATTATAGCTTTTTAATAATTATTAATTTAATTAAACATATTTTCGGCTTGTCAAACCTAGTTATACCTAGCTCATTTTGTTCGTATGGCTTTTTACTATCGATTTACATAAAAAAATTTGAACTCCGCTATCAGAGAACTTTTTATGTAATTTTTTTTTTTACTTTGCCTTTAAAACTACTAGGGAATCGAACCCGGACTTCCCGGGTTACAGAACGCAGGTGAAAACCATTTTTTCCCTTAAATATAATAGATTTTTCATATTTTTATTTGTCAAAGTTGCTGCATTTAGTGATTTTTTTTTACTGGTTTCTTTGCTTTTCTTGTGCGTGAAGCGCTCATACATGCGGTATCCATCCAGTTTTTTTTTGTACTAAGCGTTCATACATGCGGTATAGTGATCGCAACATTAACGAATTTCAAGGGTTTTGTTTATTTTTTATTTTTTTTGGTATTATTAATACAGGGAGTTCACTGCATCCAGTGATGCTTCTTTGTTAATTTATTATTCATCATCTTATGCATGCGATATAGTGATCGCAATATTAACGAATTTCATGTATATTCGTTTTTTCCAACTTCGCAATGACCGTTAACATTATTTGTAATACTGATGAAATATGAATTAAAACGTTGTTTCTTACTGCTTATATTAACTTTTTATATGCATTTTTATTAAATTTGTGAAATAATTTTTTTATATTTTATTCATAAAAATGCAATATCTAAAACAATATCTTCTGTTTATATTTTCTGTTAAAATATCCGATGTTTGTTTATGGTGTAAACAAATAATTTTCTTTTAAATTTTTAAATTATTTCAAAGCTTCCTTTTCTCCAAAATCGTCTGAACTAATCAAATTTTGTATCCGGTATAACGCTACTCTCATATAAAGATACTCTATTCTTGTGACGTTTTTATTTCAAAATTCATTAATTTTACTACTTGTAACTATTTAAAAATTTATAATGGCAGCATTCTTCCATTTGTTTATTGGACGTTTCAAAATTCATGCTTAAAAATATTTTATAAGCCATAATATATCAGGCAATTAAGATATAGTTTTCAAACAAATTGCATTTGAAAGTAATTTTTTTTCCTCTGTAACGGTGTAAAAATTAAAAATGTGCTGTGTTTAGAAATTAAAAAAATTGCAATAGCAAATATCACAAAACCGAAATTTCATCATCAGCTGTTGCCATTCGCAAAATGACGTATGCATTACGCACGGACACGTTTGGCCTTTATAATATAGATACACAATACGATTTTATAATTCAAAAATGGTCCGACAAACCCCGACACAGTTTTAAAAAGCTTTGAATATATTAGATAATATGTTTCAATAAATTAGATCTAAAATTTAATATTAACTAATTTTTAATATGAATTATTTTTTATTATATGAAAGGTAAAATTATTTAAATGCACAAGCACATATCAAAGTATACATTTATTAAACACAATAAAAAAAATGCTGAAATATAACAAAAAAACACGTCTTATCACAAAGAAACTTTAACTTTAATTGAGGTTAGGAGCCGCCGGATATGAGTCATACTCCTGAAATACACATAGATCAATGCACCAGTTAGTCAGCTATTATAAAATATAATTTTTAAAAATTTTGAGCAAATTTTAATTTCCGCCCTTTTGGCCAGTATTTTGCAACAAATACTCCACTGTGGGGGGCGGTGAGAGTGAATGACGTCAATATCCTCAAAACAATAGATCCACCCAGTAAAAACAAACAAATGTTTCTTATTGATTAATTTTAATACAATTATTCTAATGGGTAAATAAGTCATGCAATTTTCCAATTGAGTCAAAAAAGGTCCAGGCCAGGATTCGAACCAGGGACTTTTTGGCTTAAGTTGCCAATGCTCTGCCGACTGAGCTATCCTTTTCGAATCTGGCGGACACAATTTAACTAGCTAATCTTATTGGTCATGGCATCTGGTCTGTTATCTGAAACAGCTGAACAGAATAAATGGAACTTCAGTAAACGCTGAATACGTAATTCCACTTATGTACAATTTTGTAAAGTACTAGATGTATAAAAAACTGCATGCGCAGTCTTGCGCAATCTATTTTGGTAAATAGAAAAATCGAGGGAAAAAAAACAGATTTTTTTAAGTTACATGCGCAGTTTAAATATATGTTTTTTTCTTTTTTTTTTCAAAATGTGCATTTTGGCAGAATATTAAAATGCAGTGCAGTAAGAATTTTAATCATAATTCTTAAAATAATATTTTTTAAAAATGCGTTCCCTTAACTTACATAAAATAGCAATTTGTTTTTCAATTAACAATGTAATTATACCTGTTTTATTTTTCAGAATGTATTCACTTATTCTTTTTGTCATTGTTTTTTCAAAACTGATTTATTTAACATCATTTCAACTAAAAACTTACATTAGTTGTATTTTTAAATTAATTTTTTTTAAATATCTTAGCGTATGACCAGGAGAATTTTATTAAATTAGTTAATTAACCGACTTATGAATTTATTTTTCAAGCACGACGTATTTCCCTTCAATCGAGGTCAATGCTGATCACATTCAAACTGAGAAGTTCGAGGTGAGATTGCAGCATGGCCGAGGAAATTCCGCTAAAACACCAGAAATGGTCTCTTTGAAGTAAAAAAAAATTACATAAGAATGACTCTTAATACATCCAACAGTAGCTCAATAACACTCTCATGCAAATTTCTCTGTAGCATAAATTATTTGCTTGGAATACGAATTCAGTAGGATTAAGTGAAGTTAATAATTTTGAGCTCATGCTTGAATGACTTTATTTAGAATGTTAGAGCAACGAATATATTTACTTACATCAAGTTGGAAGTATAACTGGATGCATCACAATAATTATGAGATTATTAGGTAAATGTAAATATTTGCTAAAAACCGTGCCTTTAGATTCATATTTAAGGAAAAAAAAATCGGTCAAGTACGAGCATAATTCACGCTCAAAGTGTTCCGTACATTAAATTTATTAATTAGTACTTATTAATTCACAAACTCCTACTACCCTAATTTTTTCATAATTTAAGTTTCAGTAGATTCGGAAATAGGAGGGGGAGCGTATTTTCCAGTACACTTTCGACGATATCTCTGAAAATATAATACCTACAATTAACACAAGTATATTTTTGAGTTCGGTGATACAAGATCTTTCGGACGATACCCTAGACCAGGGGTTCCCAAACTATGCTACGCGTACCAGTAGTGGTACGCAAAGCTCTGGCTACTGGTACGCGAAAATGCGATGCTGGTACGTAAAATGAAATACCAGCATAATATTATAAAATCAAAAATGGCATAAATTTATTACTTTGAAAATTTTCGGATGAAAATTAGAGACTTTAAACGCTTTTTGTTGTTATTTTTGTTACTAGAAATGTCTGTTATAGCAAACTGTCTGAAATCCGCACACGATGCTTAGGATACAACCAGTGTTCCAGAATTAAACACTTGTAGTTATTACATTTATACGGAAAAAAACTAAAACTTATAAATAAAGACCTAATTTAAAAATTAATGAATGAAATAGTTTAAATTAGCAAAAAAAAAAAAAAATATTTTAAACATATATTTTAATTGTATTATCTGAAGTTAAAGTCTGAATCCGTGAAAGTAGGAGAAGCTTGTTCGAATAGGAGGAGTTACAACTTTTTAACACTTTCCAACCTAGTTGAAAAGTGTTTATGACTTCGGTTTGTCTACCGTAGGGCCGTCTACCGTCTGTCCGTGCTGTAACTCCCGTAAATATGCTCGGATTGCCCTGCAATTTTTATATGTTATTGTCGTCATCTATAGCATGTTCCCTATTTCAACTGAGGTGTGTAGCACTTATAGATTTTTTACAGGGACACTCAAAAGAATTCCGTTACATTACGGTCTATGGAGAAAAATAATTTGCGTTTTATTTTAATGATGTTACACAATTTCAAATACATTGTAATTAATATATATCACTAAAGTGCATTACAAGAAACTTAATATGAAATAGGGTGTGCATAGCACTTATAGTTGCTTTACAGGGACAGTCAAAAGAATTCCGTTACATTACGTCTATGGAGAAACATCGTCTGCGGTTCATTTAAATGATGTTTCACTATTTTAGACGCATTGAAATTTATATATATCATTAAGGTGCATTACAAGAGGCTTACTACAGAATAGTGTGTGTATAGCAGTCATCGTTCATTTACAGGGACACACAAAAGAATTTTCTACTGTCTGTTAACAAAAATTCCTGGAAGTGCGTTTTAAGTTGCTGAATGCGATTTTAAATTTAACTGACTTTTTGTCTATTACTTGGTGTGTATAAATTCTGTAGATCATACACAGGGCAGCACAAAAGTTCGCGAACACATTTCCGTTTATTGACAGAAACTCCAGAAGGAGAATTTTAAACTGTTCTACGCGTTTTCTAACTAAACTAAAATTTAGCATCCTATGTAGTATATATACAAATCTATAGTTCCTATAGAGGGCTGAATAAAAGTATTCGGATATTTTTCCGAATATTGTATATGTTGGAAATTCCTGAAATTACGTTTTTAAATATGTTATGCGTTTTCCAAATTGTTCACTTAGATGTTATCTTTCAGCTTATTAAACGGTAATGATTTGTAAAATTATTTTGGAAGCGTTGGAAAGTGTTACATAATCTATGCTTGACGCATGATTTTTCGTTCTTGTTTTTCTTTTTTGTACTGGTTATTTCAGTGCTGAAGTTTTATTTGAAATATAATTCATTATTTATTTAAGTCTGTCAACTGAAAATTTTCTTCTTCTGTACCAAATGTGTAAGTTTATTTCTATTTCATCGAAATCGGTTTTTAATACAGTGAAGTTACTTAAAATGGTGATTTGAAATCGAACAAATTATGGGAAGTTCCACTTTCACAGTTTTTCCTTTATTAGCATTATGTTTGATGCCTGGTGGTATGCGGAAGTATGAACTTCGATTTAGTGGTACGTCGGTCTAAAAGTTTGGGAACCCCTGCCCTAGACAATATATACTTTTTTTTCAAGTAATTTAATTAATATCTCGGTTAATGACCGACAATTATTTTCGAAAATTATTATCTACTATATTTGGATGATTGTGCGTCTTTTTGTACCTTGAGCGCCACTCAACTCTCTGGCTGACCGCCCAAAAAGTAAAGTTTGTGTGTAAAGGAAAAATCGGTTTTCTCAATGGGACCTAGGCAAACCACAATAGTTTTCCTGCAAGATTTAAATAAACTCCTACCATGCCTAATTTTTTCAGAATTTTAGTTTCAGTAGATTCGGAAATAGGAGGGGGGCATATTTTTCCAGTACACTTTCGACGATATTTCTGAAAATATAATATCTATAATTAACACAAGTATATTTTTGAGTTCGGTGTTACGAGATCTTTCGAACGAAATACCCTAGACCGTATATAATTTTTTTTTGTTTTTTTAAGTAAACTTAATTACATATGTCGGCTAATTACCGACAATTTTTTTCGAAAATCATTATCTACTATCTTTGGATGATTCTGCGTCCATAAGTACCTTGAGCGCCACTCAACTCTCTCGCTGACCGCCCGAAAAGTAAAGTTTGTGTGTAACGGAAAAATCGGTTTTCTCAATGTGACCTAGGCAAACCACAATAGTTTTCCTGCAAGATTTAAATAAACTCCTACCATGCCTAATTTCTGAAAAACAGAATTTTAATTTCAGTGGATTCGGAAATAGAGAGGGAAGGGGGGGGGGGGACATATTTCTTCAGTGCATTTTCGACGATATCTCAGAAAATATAATACCTAAAATTAAAACAAATGTATTTTTGAGTTCGGTGTTTACCAGGTCTTTCACACGATACCCCATATACGCTATACAAAAAGTAAATATGTTATTTCAAGTAACTTAATTACCGCACCCACTAAATTTCTCCTAAATATATTTGCGAATAGCTAATAATTGGAAAATTTGTGGGTCAATAGACTTTATAACTTTCTCAAGTTTGAACTTTCCACGTTCCATAATTTACGACAAAATGAGCTCTGACAAATGGACAGACAGACACAGGAGTGATCTTATATAGGGGTTCCGTTTTTACTTTTTAAGTAAATCCCTAAGAAGAAAAATAAAAGCATTAGTATGTTCTGTGGCCATCAAAAAACCTTCAATACTCTATTCTATACAATTATAGTACATTAATTTAAGGTCTTACTCATATTCAAACTGGCTACTTTCTGACACATTTTTTTAGCTCACAGGCTATATCAAAGCCTGAGAGCTAATGTGTCCGCCCGTTCTGTATGTATGTACGTATATACGTAACGCGATAACTCTTGATAGAAACATCCGATTTGTTTCAAATGTTTGAAAAATTTGTTTATAGGTTCATTGTGATAAGGCGCTTCCCTGATTAGTTTTGGGGTTTCATAGGTTAAGTATAAGGGGGGGAACGGGGGGCTAATTCCCCACCCCCCTTAATTCAGATAAATGGGTTTTTCATGCAGAATCATCCTATTTGCTTCAAATTTTGTATATAAGTTCATTGTGATAAGGCGCTTCCCTGATTAGTTTGGGGGTTCATTGGTTAACTAAGGTTCATTGGTTAAGGAGGGAACGCGGGGCTGATTCCCCTCCCCCCCTTAAGTTAGATAAATTGGTTTTTCATGCAGAATTATCTGATTTGCTTCAAATTTTGTATATAGGTTCATTGTGATAAGGCGCTTCCCTGGTTAGTTTTGGGGGTTCACTGGTTAAGTATAAAGAGGGGAGCAGGGAGGGTTTTAATCCCCCCTTAATTTATTATCGATTTCTTTTTCGAGGGCATTATTCTTTGAAATAAGAGTATAATATACAATTAATGTGAATAGCCTGTGAGCTCAATGCCATAGTTTAACTGGACACTTTTCTTTTTTACTTTCTTCTATCTTTACAAGAAGAAAGTATTGGATTCATGAAAATTTTCGACTTCCGGTTTTCGACGGATTTATACGTTTTAGAAGGTCCTGAACACGATTTGACTATTTTTAGAAAATGTCTGTCTGTGACTCTGTCTGTCTGTCTGTCTGTCTGTCTGTCTGTCTGTCTGTCCGTCTGTCTGTCTGTCTGTATGTGAAAAAAAATTTGTGGGCGCTCTATCTCAAGAACTAATGCTCGGAATTTAATAAAACTTTAGATTCAGTTAGTCCATAATATAAATTGGTGCTGATTAGTTTTTGGTAAAAATCGCCCAACAGGTGGCGCTTCTATGCAGAATTTTTCGCGATTTCCGCAATAGCTCTATCTCAAGAACTAATGCTCGGAATTTAATAAAACTTTAGATTCAGTTAGTCCCTGATATAAATTGATGCTGATTAGATTTTGGTAAAAATCGACCGGCAGGTGGCGCTGCTATGCAGCATTTTTCGCGATTCCCGCAATAGCTCTATCTCAAGAACTAATGCTCGGAATTAAATAAAACATTATATTCAGTTAGTCTCTGATATAAATGGATGCTGATTAGTTTTTGGTAAAAATCACCCAGCAGGTGGCGCTGCTATGCAGCATTTTGAAGGATTTACACGATTTTGGCGATAGTCATATCTCAAGAAATACTGCACGGAATTTAATAAAACTTGAGCTTCAGTTAAGACATTGATATAACTTGGTGCTGATTCTTTTTAGTCTATGCGAAACCTGTCTGAGATAGAAGAAAGTTTTGGGATTGACACATCCGACTAGTTTATTTTAGTTTTGCATTTTTTTTTTAAACGTATCAAATTAGCCGGTTTTCTTACCCAGAAACTATGTAATCGAGCTGGTTTTCGGAAAATCTGAAGATTTTTCAGAAAATGCTTTCAACTTTGAAATTTTGAACTGAATTTCAGGACATCACAGTACAGTAAAGGAAAAAACTGCTTTCCTGAGACAATAATTGTTTATAGCTGAAGATGTAATTCATTTATCCGAAAAAGAAAAAAAAAACTTCAAATACAAATCACTTCAATAATGATGCGTGCCAATATGCGTTTATGTTTAAAAATGCGTTAGAAAAATGGTTAGAAAGTTTTGCATTTTTGAGCTAGATTTTTTTTTTTTTTTTTTTTTTTTTTTTTTTTTTGAGAACTGCTTGAAATAGCGCTGTTTCACACCAACAATTACGAAGTATAATGTATTTCTTTACATTTGATTTGGAGTTATGGTGAACAGCGAATAAAAAAACACAGCCTTTTACTTTCGTAAAACAATTGTAATTTATCTTATATATATATATATATATATATATATATATATAGACGACCTCAAGTAAGATGGAGTGACAACATCAGAAAACTGGCCGGTGTTAATTGGATGACTAAAACACTAGACAGGCTACAATAGAAAAATGTGGGAGAGACCTTACATCTAGAGCATAGTGGATTGAAAACGGTTGTTGTTGTTGATGATGATGATATATTGCATTATAAGTAGTAATTAAAAAAAATTGTATCATTTCATAGGAAAGATAATATTGTTAAAAAAAACTCTCACACTATTTTGTTTTCTCAGATAGACCCATTTACCCCTTTTTTAAGTATCAAATTAAGCTGCCCAAATCACTATAGATACAACTTCAACAGACTATATTTCTAAACACTATGCATAACATAATCGTTATGTATTTTAAATTAATTAAGTTTTAATAGCTTAATAAAACTGTTCCGTTTAATTAAAATATTTGTTTTTTAACTCCATGCAATTAATTTAATATTTGACCTAAAAAAAAAGTAACATCTATCATTGCAGTTCGATTTAGTAGAATAAATAATAAGATTTGTGTCTCCCAGAAAGCACTACTAATCTATATTGAAGAAAACAAGTTTTAGAAAAGAAATCTGATGCCTTTTTGAATTTGTTCCTAACTATATAGAATCTAAAGGCTTAACTCTAGGTTTTGGGTAAATATATTTTACTTTGTAAGTTTTGTTATTTTAGTTTTAAATATTGTTTAAAGGTAAAATTTTCTTTTCAATTTTACAGAAATAGGTGAAAAATATTTAAATAAGTAGTAAATTTATTTGTTTGTATACAGTTATAGAAGAAAAGAAATTTAATTTTTCAAATGTAACTTCTGTTATATGTAAACTCTGTTGCAATATTTTTACAATTTTTACTCGAAACAGAGCTTTAAAAGGTTGTATTTTAAAAATTAAAAAAAATTGTTGCATGCTGGTGTACATTTTATAGAGATTATAGATATATTTAAGCAATAATATTGCGTAAATATATCTATATATAAAGGTACCTTTCATAGTCCATGTTTTTAAAAATTCAACTTATTTTACTCCAACACCCGAAGCTAAAATGCTTGGAACTCGATTATAGAAGATTCAATTTTTTCCAGAAAATTCCGGTTTTCGTTAATACTGAATTGGAATGCGAATTTCAGCCTGAGAGTTGCAGCATAACAAAAATCAGATTGTTTCAAAATGTCAGCCACCCAAGAATTTCAAACTGCCATATCTCAGCCATTTTTTCAGTAAAGCCAAAACAAAAAAATGTTCCGTATCCTTGTATCAAGATCTAACGCTTAACAGAAACAATTTTTTCAATTTATAATATTTTTGTACATCTTTTTGCATTTTTAAAAAATTAAATTTTTTTAACTGGCCGCCGTTTCGAAAGAAGATGGCGGATGTAGCTGGCCAACGAACTCGGTCGAGACCTTGTAATTATTCGGAATTATTCGGTAAAACCTGTAAAGCATTGTAAAATTGGTTTGACTCACAAGTGTTTTATTCTTAAATAATCCCCCCCTCCCCCCTCTGAGGAAATGTACTTTTCATTCTTACAAAATTACAAAAATAAGCACTTTATCAGCATATCGTTGCATAAAAACATATTTAATGTGAAACTTTAAAAATTTTGGTAAGCTCTTTGAGAAATGTTTTATGTCTATAAACATACATAGAACTTAAAAAATAAATACATTGCGGATTATACAGTATTAAATATTATGCAGAGGAAGATTAATATACAATGACTTTTTTTAAATATTTTTTTCTCTCAAGAACTAATCATTATGTTTTTTCCAATTTTATGTCATTTTAAACACATGTTACATGTCTAATAAAAAAATGTTGGTTCACTGTGACTTGTGACAATTCAATTATGAGAAATCTGGCGCGCAAGATATATAATTAGAAATCATTTACTAAAAAAGCATTAAATTTCAAATTTAATTAAAACACTTTATGTGCATCTATATTCTTTTTCAGCGGATGATCCAAAAGACCGGATTTTGAAATGTTAATAATTAGTAATTTATGTACAGCAAAAACATGCGGTTTTCACAGAAATGCTTAAAAAATGGCCGGATTTTTTAAATAATAATAATAATAATAATAATAATAATATTAATAATAAAATTGTTATAGTAGTTGCATCTTTGAACAACAGATGACGTTTCAGTTCAGATAATAGTTTATCTACGGTAAAGTACAGTTTATGGAGAGGAACTAATCAGTCTCTATATCTTGGAAATTTCTAAGGTGACGCACATCACTTATAAGTACATTCGTCACACGATTAAAAACAGCCAGCACTGAATTGAAGAGCATTACAAAGCGTATCCCTGAAACATGATGGCGCATAGTATCTTCAAACTGGGTCAATGACATGAGCTGATCCCCCCTACACATCTGATTTTAAGTAGCCCCATAAACAAAAGTCACAAGGTGTAAGATCTGAAGTCTTTGAAGGCAGAGCGACTCAAGACACGGGCTTCTCCAAATGTAAACATCAGTATTGTCGTGATAGAAACAGTAATAGTCTGTAAGCTCTCAACTCTCCATAAATGTTACAGATAAAATTGCATCGATGTTCCTTTAAAATGTAATTTCTTTAATCTTCTATAAAATGTTTGAAAAGAAACGACCCTTAAATCAAAATCTGAACAATATTCTAGGAAAGATGCTGCGCAATGAACTCATCTGCTTATATAACGCATGGTTTAGAAAATCTGAATAATAGCATTGTATTGCAACGCCACCTGCTGGTCAAAAATGTAACTATTATAACTTTTTTTTTCTTGCATTATAAACAAAATTCCGACATATTTCTAAGTATTTCTGTGAAAACCGTATATTTTTGCTGTACATAGTTTATTAATTATTAACATTTAAAATACCCAGGGCTTAATTTCTAAGAAAAGGAGTACCGGAGCCGTAATATTCTGCAGTATTAACATCCATAGCGTACCCTCCGCCATCATTTCAATCTGCATATTTATATTTTATACATTATTTTCCAAATTTAAAGCATTGTTTTTTTATTTAGTAAAATACAAATTTTAAATACTGCTTATACTTAGCTATATCAACTATTCCACTCTTTAGTCATTACTACTTCCAAATAGAAACCTTTGCCTAATGTTAATGTTAATTAATCGCAAAATTCTGCGATTAAATAAGTTCAGGAATATGATTCGAAAATAGTGTTAACACAAAAAATGAATAGATCGCAGCTATGTAGAATAAGAAAGACTATTTTTGTTTACTCTTTATTCTGATCAAAATAGCATTAAAATGATTTGAAATGGAAATAAATAAAATTTTGAATTTAAGACAGATTGAGCTGGAGCCTGCCCGAACCCGAAGACTGATATAAAAATCGAGCCTGTTTCATCTCCATCTATTACGTGAGCGACACGTTACGTCACTAATAAGTGTTTTGATAAAAAAGAAGGCAAAAGATTGGAGATGGGAGGGAAATGAAAGGGTAATTTAGGATTCGTTTTTCGGAGGCGTTATTGTACTGGGCTCCGGAGCACAGTGTTTCTGAGCTCCGGTTACTTTTGGCCAATATTTAAATATTTATTAAAAACAGAGAATTACCGGAGCTGAGCTCCGGTGGGCTCCGGCGCAAACTAAGCCCTGAAAAGATCATATTAAAAAGTTAATCAGATGTAGAGTTATCCGTATTAGGGTCACATTTACTTGTATATTTGTCAGTTTCAAAGGTACCTGACGCCTTAAAAAGTAATAAAAAATTTAAACAGTTAAGTTAAAGGAGTAATACTGTTTACTTAAGGTATTTGTGAGATTATACTAAGCAAAATGTCTATTTTTAAAAACCGGTGATTAAAAAAAAAAAAAAAAAAAAAAAGGACGCGTGTTGCGAATATGTTAAGAGAACGAAACACTTTCTTGTTACCCGCAGCTAATTCAGATGAACGAAAAAAAAGTCATCAATATTAATCAGAAATTCCTTGAACTTTCGATTGCTTCTTTGCCTTCCAGACGTTATTTATGAGGTAATAATGACGCAAAGCGCTTGAGAAACACTAAATGAAGTCTGTCCATCCTGATTTTTTATTAGATATCTAAAATGCCAGAAGAATATTAAAGAGAATAAAATATTATGTGTCAGCATTAAAACGTTTTATCTGTTTAATCAATTTATATGGTCATACTTTTTTAATTTTTAATTTTTTTTAAAAATCTACCATGTATTTTTATGCACATATGAAACACTATTGTTAGGAACACATTAAAATATGCGTAAATGGCGTCCCTTCTTATCGTTGATCTATAGCTAATTCCTTAACCATTAAGATAAGTAAAAATACTACGCCTGATCAAAATAATTATATGAAAACTAATACTTAAATTCAGACAATTTAATAAAATACACATTAAAATTATTAAAGATTATGTATAGACGTTTCGGACAGGCGTTACTCCATCATCAGTACAGTAAAAAACGTTTAAGTCATGAAAGATGTAAATGAAAAAAATACAGAAGGAACCCTGTCAAAACGAATAAAATCGAAGTTAAAAAGTCATAGCAAAATCATGTGAAAGCAATGCAAATGAAGCAAGCCATGTTCCTTCAGAGTATATACTTTTGCTGTAACTTTAACTTCGATTCTAATTTGTTTTTACATGGTTCGTTTTGTAAGGTGTTTTTAAGGCTGTATTCAAAAAAATATTTTTCCACGCTCAACAACTCAAAATTTTGAGACACATTCTGAGACTCATTTTTAAAAATAAAAACATGAAACTTGGCGGCGTGATTTATGAAGAGATTTATAAGGGACCCATGTTTTTATTTTTCGTTCAATTAATTAGAAATTGATTTACAAACAATTATTTTCACAGTACGATAATTTTATTTGTTTCCAGCGCAATCGTTTCGGGAAATTTGATTCAAATGTCCCCTTTGACAGCATTTTTTGAAATATATTCTGCCTTTATAAAAAAAATCGAGACAATATGGACATTATAAAGTTTCTGAATAAGAGAACCTGCCAATTGGATGCATTTTAGAGCAAAAATGAATTTAAAAATGTGTCTCAAAATAAGCAGTTTGGATTTAAATACACCTTAATTTTATCTTTTATGACTTGAACGTTTTCTACTGTACTCATGAGGGACTAATGTTTGTCTGAAACGTCTACATGCTCCTTCATGTTTTTAATGTGATTTTATTGTGTATTTTATTAAATTGTCTGAATTTAAAATGTTAGTTTTGATATACTTAACCGTTAGTTTTACAGGTATAGTTCCGACTGCTAAAATGTTTCAAATCAGGGTTCACACGCCTTGGGGGATTCAGGAGGTTTAAGGGGCTTGAATACCAGAATTTTCGTAAAGTAATGGTCACCATATTTAAACACAGATTTTTTTTTTTAGTTAAATACGGCAAATATTACTTTAGGTGAAATATCTCGTATACTTCACCTGAGGAGTACGAACTTCGCAGATGAGTTTAATAAAAAAGTGTAAATAATAATAATAATAAAAAGTCTGTAAGCCCAGAAAAATACTATGTCATATATGTAAAGATAAATGGAAATTCTAATTATCATGTAAACAAAAATATATATAAGAGGTCATATAATTCTGTCAACATTTAAATGGTTACTATTCTACGTGATCAAACTATTTTTTTTTTTTGTTATGCAACAAAACATGGTTACATAATACCATTTTTATCCGAGTTCAGCAAGGTAAAAGTTTTAATCGAATGCATGTATTTAGTTGCGAAACTAATTTTAAATGAATTTCTAGATCCTTCTTACCTAATATGTTCGCTGCTTTTATGCCTTTTTCTGGGAAGGTCAGGTCGAGAGTGGTGATCAACGTTTGAAAGGTTGTTTTCATATTGCTATATCGGAGCGTTTAACGTCTTCATTTGTTCCAGTGCTAATCAATTATGAAATGTTACATTTATTTTAGAATAATTACTCATATCAGGGTCATATGTTTACACGTGGAAGCACTGATGCGAAGTTGAGGCCCTATGTGGTTGTTTTTTTTAAATACCAAAGTCATATAAAACCACTGAAATGTGTAGGCAATTTAGTAACAAGTAAGGAAATTTCATGAAACAGTATGTGCACATTATACAGAACTGAAAAAACATCAATTTTTATTCTATTTATTTATTTATTTATTTTTTAACAACCCGAGTGAAAAGTGCTTTGGGGTTTTATTGGGTTTTACAGAGTTCTTTCTTTCTTTCTTTTTCTTTCTTTCTTTTTCTTTCTTTCTTTTTCTTTCTTTCTTTCTTTTTCTTTCTTTCTTTCTTTCTTTTTTTTTTTTTTTGAGTATTTTTTGCAGTTTTTTGTTGCACATTTTTCTGCACTGTGCTACCTATGTTTAATTACTAATTTGTTATGATTCTATTATATATGTAAGATAAAAAATTAAGAGATCTTTGCATAAAAATAAAAAAAAAATGATTTGGAAGAAATGCAAAACAGTACCCTCACCAAATTAAAACAATCCAAAAAGTTTGTATTTTTAATTTTTATTACTATATATGAAAAATAACTATAGTTTATAATTCATTAAGATCCATTTTATTTATTAAAGAGCATTTTTTATTACAATATTAGCAATTGCATAAAAATTTGTTCATAAAGTATTATGTATTTTTCTAGTTGAACTGCATTTAATATTTCAATTTATCTTATATGCAGAGAGTCTAAATTAAAGGGGAAAAGTAAAACTAATAAAACCCGAAAAACCTACTTTTATGTGTGTTTTCTTTTTAAGTGTTTTTTTTTTAACCCACACGGGTTTTTGGGGATAGGTGGGTGGGTAGACAGTCCTAATATTATGCAGTGTGATTCAGAATAACACTGTTCAGTAATTTGCTGGGTGGTTACAAACACTACAACAAACAATTTTTATATAACAAACAAGCGCCGGAATTAGTGTTGCCAAGTCCTGTGTCACTAAAATGTGGGACAGGGAGACAACAACAGTGGGACAGCAGTTTCTAAATCGGAATATAAAAATACAGTAATCCATATGAAAGTGAAACCTGTCTATAACGGACTCCTGTCTTAAAAGTAGAAATTTCATTGTCCCTATGGTAGGAATATCATGCAATTATACCTGCTAAGACAAAAACCTGTTTAAACAGAATTTTTTTCTGTACCTTGCAATTCCGTCTTATCAGGTTTTATTATACTAAAAAAAACACAACAATCTTATACAGTAAAACCTGTGAAAGCGAAATCGCTTGAGACTGATACGAATTTCCAATTTAGCAGATATAATTGTATAGTTTTCTTATCGTAAGTACAATGAAACAAACGGAATTCCATTATAAACAGATTCCATTTACACAGCGTTTATTGAAAAAAGTACAGTGAAACTTGTAAAGCAGAATCACTTGGAACCTCAAAAAATCCGTTTTAGACAGGTTTCTGTGTAGACAGTAGTTTTGTAAGGCATGCCTTTGGAAAGGACCATAAAAATTTTCCGTTATGGATACGTTCTGTCATCACAGATTTTACTGCATTAAATTCGACTCAATGCAGACTAACGAATAGCTTGGTACCATGAATCATGCATCGTACTAAATGAAAGAGTCAGGGTCCATATGACGTGTTTTTGGTCCATGAAATAAGACTAAAATTCGATTTTGTTATACTGACTTATTAATTATTTCACTTTTTAATATTAGAAGGTTTATCCTGTACGATTTCAACAATAGTTTTTGCATTTTGTTTGGATTTATATTACTAACACAAGCTCAAAGTTCGTATTATTTATAGTTTTTGATGAAAAATGCGCAATTTCTCCTAATTTTACCTCAATTATTTATATGAGCGCAATCGTGCAACACTTTCTTCTTTACATATATTATAAAATACATCAAAATGTACAATATATGTAAAAATAAAAGTGTTGCAAAGCTGCGCTCATAGTAAAATATTAAAAAATATATTAAAAAATGAGGTAAAATTAGAAGAATTTGTGTATTTTTCATCAAAAACTACGAATAATTCGGACTTTGAGCTCGTGTAAGTCATATAAATTCGAACGAAATACAAAAACTATTGTTGAAATCGTACAGGATAAACCTTCTAATATTAAAAAGTGAAATAATTAAGTCAATATAACAAAATCGAATTTTAGTCTTATTTTATGGACCAAAATCACAGCTTATGGACCCTGATCCTTTAAAAGATTTGTGCATCATGAAAAATCGGGACTTTTGTCGTCTCGCGCAGTGGTATACGTGGGATCATTCGTGGAGCCCCTGAAAATTGGGACATCAAGCGTAAATTGAGATACTTGCCAATTTCAATTACTGGCATAAGATGTTTTTTCAGATATTGTTAATGTTCTGATAAATCAGTTCAACAATGTATAAATTAAGGGGTCTCAGGAATCTTACTTTTCCTCCGAAGATTCAAGTTTGCAGAATGTCACATTTTATTTTATATCTGATTTCGTATTACACACAACAAAATGAAATTTTTACCACTAATAGGTCAATGACTGCTTGATTTAACATAATTATTACAATGTTGTACAATTCATATTTAATTATTTTTAAAAAGTTTAAATTAAAAAAAAAAGTAAAAAAAACTTTTTTGCTTGGTATTCACTGCGCGCAAGGTTGTAGAAAAAATATTGCTTCAAAAATAACAAACCAAACTGATAATGATGTAAAATGTATGTATCTTGAACTTATACTTCAATTTCAAGCAATTATAAATTTAATTTATTTTAAAATTGACATTTTTTCAACAAAAATATGAATTTTTTAAACATTTTACAGTTTTAATTTAAATTTAAGAAAAATTAAATTTTTAATTTCTCGAAATTGAAGTATAAGTTCAAGATACATCAATTTTACATCATTATCAGTTTGGTTTGTTATTTTTGAAGCAATATTCTTTCTACAACCTTGCGCGCAGTAGATACCAGGCGAAATTTTTTAAAAACTTTTTTAAATAATTAAATATGAATTGTACAACATTGAAATAATTATGTTAAATCAAGCAGATATTGACCTATTAGTGGTAAAAATTTCATTTTATTGTGTGTTATATGAAATCAAAAATAAAATAAAATGTGACATGATGCAAACTTGCATCTTTGGAGGAAAAGTAAGACTTCTGAGACCCCTTAAGTTTTATTTCAGCAGGAAAATGAATAAATTTGATTTTTTTTCTTCATTATTATAAAGGAAAATATCATTTCCAATATATTTTTTTAATCATTTTCTATTTAAAATTTTAAATTAAAAGCTTTGGCATGTAATTATCGTTTAAACAAATTGAAATGATATATAGTGTTTAATATATTTTTTACTACAATTGATCAATGCGGCATAATACTAAGAAAAGGTGATGATTTTCGTAATAATAAAAAGAAAGAAGGCAAAATATTTATATAAAAATCTCTGGTGCCATCTGTTGGTATTGTAATGCAGTTAAATGTTTATATTTGAAAAAAAAAACAATAAAATTTTAACTTACAAAATTTATTTAATTGAAGAAGAAAAAAAAAAAAAAAAAAAAAAAAAAAAACTAAGCGCATGTCTATTTATATCTCAAACCTGAATTCTCTGGGAAATGTCCTGTTGTCCGTTATCCGTGATGTTAAGACAATTAATATGCAACCGGTCCCCTCGCTTAAAAAAGTTGAGTTTTTAAAATTTATTTTAACTATTGCTAACAAATATTCTGTAATTTTTTTTTACATTCTAAGGATGTTATGAATCTTTCATTTTTCTCTGGAATTTTTGAGTTGTTTACCGTCGAATTTTAATCATATATTCTAATACGAGCAAATCTTGTGTGTGGTTATGTATATATATATATATATATATATATATGCAAATTTTATCTTAAAGACGGCTCTAACGATTTTGACGAAATTTTGTATCCTACCGTTTTGGGGCACTAGAAAACCATTCGGCTAGGTCACATGTTCGAGAAAATTCGATTAGTGGGTCTTTTTGGGTCATGGTCAAGCTAATTGTATCTAAAAAACGGTTCAAACGATTTTGACGAAATTTTGTATCCGACCGTTTTCGGTCACGAGAAGACTATTGGGCTGGGTCACATATTCGAGAACTTTCGATTAGTGGGTCATTTTTGGGTCAACGTGGGTCAAATTAATTTTATCTAAAAAACGGCTCTAGCGATTTTTATTAAATTTTGTATCCTACGAGTTTCTGGCACGAGAAAATCATTGGGCTAGGTCACATGTCCGAGAAAATTCGATTAGTGTGTCATTTCTGGGTCATTGTGGGTCAGGCTAATTTATCTAAAAAGTGGCTCAGACTATTTACACTAAATTTTGCATCCTATGGTTTTCGGGCACGAGAAGACTGCTGGGCTAGGTCACATGTTCGAGAAAATTAAATTAGTGGGTCATTTTGGTCATAGGTCAAGATATTTGAACTGAAATTTAATTTTGACCGAGCGTAGCTCGATCTTCCCTGCTCGTGGATACTATCTAATATTTTTTATTGTTTAGTGTATCTATATGCGTGTATCTTATGTGAATGTTTATCATACATTTCTCTATAAAAGTTTACCAGTCTGAAGTTTTTACGTGCAATAATTTTTGCAATTTATCAAGCTGAGTAAATGTAAGAGCACAATAAATTCCATTACGGCATAGCAGCAGCAGCAGCATAGATACTTTTTTAGATTAGGAAGATTTTGATTGCATATTTTTATTTAATAACTGCCCTATGATAAACTTTAAAATTTAAATGAATGTCGAAAGGGCAACTTTTAAGGTGGTTCTCAAATGACCTGCTGAACAACGCGAAACTTTCAGACACATTTTCTGACTCATTTTTAAACGCAAAAGCATAAAATTAACAAGCCTGACTATTGAAGCGATTAAGAATAGAAATGAGGTCTCCATTTTTTGATAAATAAAATACTTATCGAGTTATAATCGGTTCTTGTCACGTGACGACACGATTTTCCACTTTCTCACTCTGCTGTCTCGGGAAATGCCGACTTTGACGGTATTTTCGGAAATATCTTCTGCCTTTACCAAAAAATGAAAAACTCATTTCGATTACATACGTTTTGAATAATAACACATGCCAATTTCATCCGTTTCCGAACAAAAATGAATTAAAATTGTGTCAGAATGTTAGCTTCTTTGGATTTGAGAACAGTCTTAAAGCTTTATCGACCCCGAACAGGGGTCGGAAAAACTACTTTTTTATTGTAGGGAACTACAACTACAACTACTTTATAAAAAATGACAACTACAACTACTTGTTTTAAAAGTAGCGACTACAAACTACTTTTCAAAAGTAGTCACTACTTTGCTACTTTCAAATTTTGTCAAAGGGTTCCATTTACGCAAGAAATTGAAGGCACGAATGAAATAATAAAGCGACCTCTCGTTATATCGCGTCTGCCGGGATATAATTAAATAAATGCAACATAATTGAGGGCATTACAAAAGATAACATACAAGAAAATGTTTTGTGGTTGTCTCCAAAATGTCAATTGATACACTCATTAAATTCCGTAGCAAAGTTATGAGAGAGATTATAATCTAGAATATTGCAGAAAAACAACTCTAGATGCAAATAATAAATAAATCTGTAAGTTAAGAAATTCCAAATATTAGGAAACCGGCGTTAAAACATGAAAACTCAATAATCAGTAAATAGACAAGTGTTGCCAGAAAGAAAATGAATTCATTTGGTGGATTAGTACTTGATTTTAGCAGCAAGTGTAGATAGGGAAAATCTATCACTTCATGCGATACGTTGTTATACGCTGCAGCTGAGATTCGCAAATTGTTGAAAAAAAAAAACAAATTTTGCACAAACGAAGCAGATTTCGGCAACGTGATTTGAAGAATGGTACATTTCCCACCCCTGACGTAGTGTTAAAAGTAGCGTCGGTTATCGCTACAAACCACGGATTTTTTGTATCGCACTACTCGCTACACTACATTATTCAAAATGTAGCGCGCTACACTACAAACTACTGTAAAAAGTAGCAGCTACAGTAGTTTCGCTACTTGTAACGTGCTACTTCCGACCCCTGACCCCGACCATAAATAATCCTTTTTTAATTAACTTCTATTCCTATGAAACACTCACACAAAGTATTTCAAATTTCTCCACGATTAAGTGTTCTCGTACAGTGTTTGATATTGGTTTCATTTCTCTTTTATAGATAAAACACTTGTTTGTTTATTTATCTACACATTTATTTTTCATTCAGCTCATCTTTTCAAGGAGATAAAACAACAAACTCTTTAGAAAAAAAAATAATAACGATGTCAAGTATAAGTCTGACCCAATTTTGACAGATATTGCGGCACTGAATAACCTTATAGCCATATACTCTCTTCGAAACCTTGGAGGAAGAACTTCGTAATCACTTTAAAGGCTGTTGAAAGTGTCATCCTATTGTCGCTGAATAAAGAAAATGATTTTATATTTAAATAGCAGGCTTCGTCTGCTACATTGGTTGGTTTATGATTATAGCAGAATTTTTTTTATTTTTTCACGTGACCAACGGAAGAAACATTTATCTTTTCCATAATCAGATTTTTCATTTACATTGGGTTGATGCATGATTAAATTATTGTATTTAACTAGGGGGGCTCTGCCCCTTGCTCGCTAACGCTCACCAACCCCCGTTCTGATTTCACAGCCTCTTAAAACCTGGTAATGTATCCTATTTTAAAAAGATGATGATGATGATATCACGAACGGCGACTTTCTTCTGTAATCAGGTTATAATGCTTTTTCATTTAACTGGCTATAATGCTTTTTCATTTAATTCATCTTTTTTATTTTTAATATTCATGTGTAAACACAATTTTTATGAAGTAATTTTCTTTATTTCCTCATTTTATTTTAAAGATATAACTATGCAGATTTTTGATAATGCTCTTGCTCTTGTTGCAGCAAAAAGAAAAAAAAATTCTAACTGACCAATTTCGTCTAGAAGTGGGTGGAGGGATATAAAAATTTTAAAACTGTGATTCTTTGAAAATTAATGGGAGAACCATTTCATTAACATAATCTTATTCAGTACCTTATTTTAAAAAAATGAACCTGCTTTCAACATGTGATCATTTAATTATTAATTTAAACTTTCATTATTGTTTTTAATAGTCTCGCGCAAATACATTTTTTATTTGAGATAAAACATAATCCTTTGCGGTTATTTAGAAATTGGCAACAATATAAAAAATGACTTTTCCAATAAAAGATTTTTTACTCGATTTTAAGGATTTTTTGAATTTTTATTGTCCGACCGTGATAATTTTTTTTAATTTCTGAAAGCTTGTTATATTTCGCGTCTGATGGTATGATTTTCGAATTCGTAGGATGGCTAGAAAAAAGTAATAGCTCCTCAAAAAAGTCCCTAGTAAAAAAGCGATGAGAATAACCCGGAATATCTACGCAGAATTTGATTGGTCCATTTCGTTTTTGGCTCAGTTCCAGATTACTTTTTTTTAATATAGAAGGATTTAACCTCACCATGCAGTGAAGGCTTCAGAGGTGAAAATTTATATATCTTCTGATCGCGGGAGGTCAAGCTCGTTCTACTAAGCCAGATTGAATCCAGTAGCTTTCTCGCAATTCGGAAATAACCTTTTTCCCCAAATTTGTGATTGAAACAATATATGGTAATTTATCGCGTATGCCCGGATAACAAAAGTACCAACCATCACCAAAAAATAATTAACTAACTGTGTAAATCCGTTCAGATAAGAACTCAAATTATAAACGGCTGGAATTAAATACGAATTTGTATTTTATATATTCAGTAAGATATATTTCCATAATCGTGTCCACCGGATTATTAGAACTTTCTCCTATAGTTTTATAACTAAGAACGTAGTTAAAATAATGATAGTTTAAATAATGATTTTTTTCTTTGTTGTTGCTATATCTTAAAAAAAGAAGCAGAACAAAAATTAGAATTGTTTAAATAAATTAACCTGTCCGCGCTTTCTATAATGCTTTTAATTCAAAGCAGTGACTTTTCAATAATCGGGGCCTACGCTAAATTAGCATATTTTAAATATATTTTTTTTAGAACTACATGAATTGCACTTATGAAATTAGGCGGTATTTTAAAGATAAAATTACATGCTTATAAATAGTTTTTTTTGTTTTCATTTTAATCACTTAGTAGTATTTTTACCACGTTTATAACTTCGTATAAATGATTATAGGTTATACTTATAAAATATGTGTGGGGTTTCGATCAACCGAATGTGTCGTATAATCGAGCGTCGGATAATCAAGAGTCAGTTTTAATGAAAAACTGTCTGTAAAGTGCTAAATAAAGATATAATTACCTCCTCTTCCTGTCAAGAAATTAGATAAATGTTCCGGTCTGTATAACAATTTAGGATCGCTAAGTAATTCCTTAGCCAGAAAATAATCTTGAACACAGATATTGAGTTGGTGGCCCATGTAGAAGCTGTAAAGAAAATGAGTCTATTAAATATATATATTATTATATATTGATATATGTTATTCAGGATTACTATGACATGTTCGGTATTGAAAATGAAGTGTGTAGCTCTTATAGTTTTTTTACAGGCACACTCAAAAGAATTCCGTTACATTACGGTGTATTTAGAAAAGTCATTTGCGGTTTATTTTAATGATGTTAAACATTTTCAAACATATTGAAATTCATATATATCAATGAGGTGCACTGCAAGAGGCTATACTTTACAATATGATGTGCATTAGTACACTGTAAAAAAAAAAAGGGTCGATCTACTAAAAAAAGTTTAGTTTTTTCTAATTGATCTTTGGAAATTACTAAAAATTTTTTAGTATATTTGTATTCCACAGATTTTTTTAGTAACCAGTACTAAAAAATCGGAATCAATGCTAGCTGTTTTCTAGTAATGTTTGCTAGCTGTTTTCTAGTAATTCTTACAGATTATCTTGTAACCGAGTAAGAATACAAAAAAATTTTTAGTCTTTTTGTACCGATTTTTAGTACCAGTTACTAAAAAAATCTGTGGAATACAAATATACTAAAAAATTTTTAGAAACCTGAGAATTTTTTTTTTACAGTGTACTTATTACAGACACTCAAAAACATTAAACACTGCAAAAAATAATTGTTGATTTTACAGTATAAAACTGGCATCCCAGCTGCCAGTATTATACCGTAAAATTAACAGTATTAAACAGTAAAATAAGCAGTAATACGCTACCGCGCGCGCGGCAGCGTATTACTGCTTATTTTACTGTTTAATACTGTTAATTTTACGGTATAATACTGGCAGCTGGGATGCCAGTTTTATACTGTAAAATTAACAATTATTTTTTGCAGTGAAGGTCTATGGAGAAAATTCGTTTGCGGTCTATTTTAATAATGTTTCACTATTTCAAACATATTGAAATTGATATATAACACTAAGGTGCATTGCAAGAGGCTTACTATAGAATATTGTGTGTATTACCATTCATCGATCATTTACAGGGAAACACAAAATTCGGTATTGACTGTTAACAATAATTGCTGGAAGTGCGTTTTCAGAACGAGTTTTTAAATTTACCTCATTTTTATCTTACTTGGTGTGTATAAATTGTATATATCATATCCAGGGCAGCACAAAAGTTCTCGAGTACACTTCCGTTTATTGACGGAAATTCCAAGGGAGAATTTTAAACTGTGCTACGCGTTTCCTAACTGAAATTAAATTTAGCATTTTCTATGTGGTATATATACAAATCTATATATCATATACAGGGCTGCACAAAATAATTTGGTTATTTTTCAGACTATTCCTAGTAATTCCTGAAATTGCGTTTTAAATATTTTATGCATTTTCCAAATTGTTTACTTAGATATCATCTTTCACCTTATTAGACGGTAAAGAGTTGTAAAATTCTTTTAGAACTGTTGTTAAGTGTTACAATAATCTATGCTTGAAGCATTATTTTTCGTTCTTGTTTCTGTACTACAACCGGGTTTATAAAATATACTCTTGTCATTATTAACACTATTTTTTTAAAAAGGTTAAAATAAAAAATATATAATTAGACAACACAAATGAACATTTCCAAAGGTAATATGATGCTATATATTAAAAACTAGTACTAATAATAGCAAAAATACATATTATAAACCAGTTGTAGCCGTAAATCCAATGATCTGATTGTTTTCTATATATTAAAATGCAAAGCTGATTCTTTCAACAGTTCGTGAGAGAAAATTACTGCATCAATTTACTTTATTTTTTTATCATTATCTCATATCATCAGAAATCAATAATCAGTTTTATAGAGATGGAAAAAAGTATTAAACTATCTCTCTCTCTCTCTCACTTTTTTGTTTTAGCTGTCAAAATATTTCTAAAATATATACTTAATTTATAATTTTATATGTTAAAATCGTAGCCAAACCAAGCTGTGAGTTAGATTTTAACATTTCAAATAAAATTAAGCATATATTTAAAAATATTTTGGAAACAACAACAAGAAAAAAAAAACCTTTTAATAAGAGTACACAGAAAAAAATGTTAAAAATATTAATTTCGGATATATTTTTAAAATGTGATATCATTCCACGCCTATAAGTTTAACATTAGCAAAGGGAAGTTGAGATCTCGCTGAACAACACTTTTAATGAGGTAATATATTGACAGTTCTAACTTTTTGCTTCAATGTTTTCCTCACAGTTTAGATCAATATCGGAAGGCTGTGAGTAATATCTCAGATGAATACCACCTTTCCTGGAAGCAATTGAGAGTACTTTGGCTTCCCACTTCCATAACGTAGTTCTTGCCCAGGAACCTGAAACTTCTTTTTATCTACAGGACTTTGCAAACGAAACTAAAGCTTCAAATTTTTGTTACTTGCAAATAATAGGGACAAAGTGTGTGCTTAGCGAAAACCAGTGGATGATCTCCAAAAAGAGCCCAAAATTGAGAAAAGGAGGATTTCTTACAAAAATAAGTGAAATCCAATCAAAAACGTCACCTGTAAAAAATGCAGCCAAGTCTCGTGACTCTTTTACCATAAAAAGTTCTGAGATCGTGTAAAGCCAAGTTTAGCTATCTTATTAACCCTGAAATTTTCATTCACAAATCACTCCTAGTCCCTACATCTTTAGTTAATTATTATTTTGTGACTTGGCAATCACGAAGCACGAGAATCTGATGTATGTAATCAGTCTTAATCAAATAATACCACCCCATCCCATAACATATTAAGGTGTAATAACTTCCCTGTGCTTATATAATTATCCCATCCCATCCCATAAATAGTAAGGTGTAATAACATCCCTGAGCTGAGTAATTTCCAAGTCACAAAATAATAATTAACTACAGATGTAGAGACTAGGAGGTATTTGTGAATGAAAATTTCAGAGTTAATAAGATAGCTAGACTTGGCTTTACATGAT
Organism: Maratus michaelseni; assembly: GCA_963931845.1. Taxonomy (NCBI): domain Eukaryota; kingdom Metazoa; phylum Arthropoda; class Arachnida; order Araneae; family Salticidae; genus Maratus; species Maratus michaelseni. Next base: position 107,210,077 of record OZ007598.1, on the reverse strand, counting down.
CTCAGAACTTTTTATACGGTAAAAGAGTCACGAGACTTGGCTGCATTTTTTACAGGTGACGTTTTTGGTGGGATCAATCTTTCAGTAAGAAGACTCATCATCATACGACTGACTTTGCGCGCAAGTATATGCAGTAGCGTAGCCAGGATTTCATTTCGGAGGGAGTCCAGAATTTTCTTTCAGATTATCTAGTAAAACATATCAAGATAAAATCGCAAAGACTGGTAAAAAAATTCGTTTTAGGCAGGTTTTCATTTTAGCAGGTGTAATTGTATGGTATTCCTTTCCATGGAGTGTAGGAATGTTTCCGTTTAAATCAGCATTCCGTTATAGGTATGTGCCGTTTTCCCGAGATTTGCTGTATTTATTTAAATTTACCTTTTTATGTTATAAGAATAATAAAACCTGTGAAAATGGAACCTGGCTATAGCGAAATTCTGCCTTAAACGAAAGCATCATTACATGGTCCTGATATGGATTACCATACAATTAAATCCGCTGAAAACCTGTCTGAAACGAGATTTTTCATCGCAGCGATTACGTTTTAATAAGTTTTGTTGTGCTTATAAACACACATTATAATACAATAAAACCTGTAAAAGCGGAACCTTTCGATAACGGAATCCTGTTTCAAAAGGAAGAGTTTCAGTATCTCGACGAAACGAATAATGCATCTTATTGAGGTAGGAGGTGTAATTAATTACACTTCTGTAAACGGAAACCTGTCATAAGCGGAAACGAAAAACATTCATAGCCCCGACGAAAGACATACCGTAAAATTATACCTGCTAAGACAGACACCTGTCTAAAGCAACATTTTTCATAGGCTCTTTGCGATTCCGTCTTAGCAGATTTTACTGGTTTTGTATCCATGATTCAGTAAACCAGTCCTTCGTTCGGGAGTGGTCCGGGCCCCTTGGACTTCCCCCTTTAAAATGCCACTGGTTAAGATTTAATTTAAAGTAATTTTTATAAATATAAAATATAAAGAAATATTGTTATGCATCATTAAAGACATAAAACACAAAAAATATATTTTTACGGACCATATTTTAATGATCATAATGGGGGGGGGGTAAAATGATGACCTGCAAAGAGGGACACCTGTCTAAAATGAAAATTTTCCCACGTTCTTTGCGATTCCGTCTTAGCAGTTTTTACTGGTTTTGTATCCATGATTCAGTAAACCGATCCTTCATTGGGGAAGGATCCGGACCCCCTGAACCACCACTTGGCTAGGCCACTGCCTTATGTAGCATCTCACAAAAGCGCAGTGTTCCCAGGAAATCTATTTTAAAATTTAACCGGATATTAAATTGATTTGCATTAATTTAAATCTTAACAATTCCTTAACTGGAAATTTTTGATAAACACTGATTGTTTTATCACTTATTTTTTTTTTCAGAAATTTGATTTTTTCCCCCTTATTTTCCAATTGTATCATCCCTTTGAACTTTAGTAGTCCAATATATAGTTAAATAATATCTGATGATAAAAAAAACAACAATATCCACATGATCAGGGGTGCAAAAATCTAGGCGCCAATGGGCTGATTCCCACCACTAAATTTTATTAGCAGTCTTCGTCAAATTTTATTAGTATACTTCGTTTAAATTTTATCAGTATTCTTATTAGGCGAATAATACTAAAAATTTAGTGGTGGGAATCGGCCCATTGGCACCTAGATTTTTGAACCCCTCCCTGCACATGATTATTGAATCAAGCATTTAACTCATAAATGTTCTCTGTGTAAAAAGTAAAAGCTTGAATCTAACAATAGATATAGCTAGATAAATTCAACTACAAACTGTTGCATGGTTTCTCACGGCTTACATATAAAACAATATGTCGTAAAGAATATTTATGTTGGATTTTGTTAAAAAAGTTCTATATTTCGTATTGTCCTTTTCAAAATGGTAAATAATTTAAAAATTCTTTCTTTCTTTTAGTATGTTAGAAATATAGTAAAATGTGTTGTTGACTTTCTTTTGGACGTTTTTCACATTATTACTCACGCTATTATTTTAAGCTAAATGATATGTGTACGATAAATAAGGAGCTAGATTTTTGAGCTAATGTTTCATTGGCCAATTCCTTGAAATGGGAATATACATTTATATTTGTATCACGAGAGTTAATTTAGACATTTATATTTATTTTAAGACTTTTTTGGGGGATATAATGAAAAATTTTAACAAACTTAAGCCTAGCTTTGAAAATTTCAGAACATGAAATACATATTTCGACCCTTTTTTCATGTAATATCTATTTTTCTGGAAACATCTATCCAAAAAACTGTTGGTAGATTATATGCAAACAATTTTAGTGTACAAATTCGGTTTTCCAATTCAGTAATAAGGAAATAATATGACTCCATCTTTAAAAGGACGTAATCACCAGGGCAACCTAGAATCATTACCTATCATGGGATATCATTGAATTAATTACGTATGATAGGATTTAATAGAATTGCGAAAACTTTTATTAATATATTTTTAAGTTCTGATTCAATTTTCCTAAAATTAGAAATGACAAAATTCTGCAACGATTTTATACACTAAATTTCAAACCATTTGGATGTGGGTAGATTTTGCGCTATATTTGAAATACGGACAGACGGACGGATCAGACGACGCGCTACGTATTTATATAATTACGAATGCATCTAAACAATTTCTCTTCTGGATGCAAATGTATCTTCGAAAAGAAATAAATGAAATACTTACACAAAATAAAATCCGATAAAATACGGAAATAGTACCGGCTTCTCGATTGGCAGTATAATTTCCGTATTTTAACGCGAAATTTTTTTACAGTGTATTTGTTCAGATTCTACATGTGCTATACATACATTGTGACTATACGGTTTTAGGACTCCAAAACAACTCTGGCAGAAAGATATCATGTAGTAAATATAATTTCAGGCGATCCCGTTTCTTGTGTGCACTGTTTTGTGGGTCTTAAAACAAATCTGCTAAGAAAGAAAACAAAATATCGACAAAATTCTACAACGATTACATACATTAAATTTCAAACCATTCGGTTGGGTAGCTTTTGCGCTGTTATATGCGGACAGACGGACGGACTAGACGACGACTATATGTACTACGTATACTGATATAATTAAGAACGCACCTAATAATCGAGCACATCTCATCTCTATTTTGTTTCTATTGTCTTTTTATACCTTTCGCATCTATCACTTGCTTTTAGGTAGATTTCGTAAGAAATACTACACTGCAAAAAATAATTGTTGATTTTACAGTATAAAACTGGAACCCAGCTGCCAGTATTATACCGTAAAATTAACAGTATTAAACAGTAAAATAAGCAGTAATACGCTGCCGTGCAAGCAGTAATACGCTACCGCGCATGCGCGGTAGCGTATTACTGCTTGCACGGCAGCGTATTACTGCTTATTTTACTGTTTAATACTGTTAATTTTACGGTATAATACTGGCAGCTGGGTTCCAGTTTTATACTGCAAAATCAACAATTATTTTTTGCAGTGTACCTATTACATTCTCCCCTAAGTTGGGATTTCTGAAAAATGTTTGCAAATCTTCGCCGATCATGACTCCCAGAACACAAAACCAGCCCCAGTTCAAAACTTTATCTATCTATCTGAACATCTATGTCACTTTTTTATGGACACGATAACTTTAATAATTCTGCACAAATCTCTTCCAAACTGATACATAAAATCAAGGGGCGTAAAATCTCGGTCAAGTTCGTTCATGGGCAAAATCGAACCAAGATGGGGGGCTTTTTGTGAAAACAGATAAAATAACCGTAACTTTTTAATTAATTATGATACTTATCGAATCCGTTTAAAGCTATTATTACTTCTAGGAAAAGGGCCGAAAATGTATGTGTGACAGATTTTTGATATCATTAAAAATTGCACCAAGGGGGGCGGAGGGGGTTTCAGGAGATAAAAATTCATAACTTCGTCAATTCACAAGACATCAAATCTGCTTAAATTTATTATAAATCCTCTTAATAATATCTAAAACTTTCATATTGACAAGTTTTTTATAGGACCAACCCTTATTGCAAAATAAATAAATAAATAAATAAATAAATAAATAAATAATTAAATAAAATCCCTGTCGGCACCTCCTACAGACAAGGTAGATTTTGAAGTGGGCGTTCCCAACTGTCGCATCATGGAAAAAGGTAATTTCTTCTGCAATTTCCAACTAACAGACGCCCCACGGTCTGCATCTTCGAAATCTACTTGTGCCTGTAGGCCGAGCCGTCAGGAATTTTTTTGTATTTTTTTATATAGATTATTAAGAAAAAAAAATATCAGTAGTATAACAAGTTCTTTAAAATATACATACTAGGAAGTAATAATATATTTACTGACCTGAAAACATCTCCATATTTTCGGCTCAAATCTCTCAATTTCTTATTTGGTGTAGCCCCTAAAAATAAAGCGTATCCAAAAACAGGAATACCAACAGGTCCGGGTGGACATTTACGTTCTCGGAACCATTTGAATATTAATGTGACGATAAACAAAGCGATAACGAACGTATACAGCAAGCTTGTAATACTATATACTACATCAAACGCCATTGTTAGGGAAAAAAAATCAAATGAACGTACGTTCCTCAAAAACGAGTTAAGATAGTCCAAGGTTTATCAACTCTTTTCAGATATAAAACTGTGATATTATAAAAGGAACAAATAGATAACAACGGATATGCGTATAATTTTTTTTCAATGTCAAACGTGCTCAGTCATATGACGACTACATTCATTTTCGGGGTATACATATACATAAACATTGTCGTGATGGATGTAAATGATCCAGGAATGGAAGCGAAGGCAAAATGTAGGCGTGTTTATTAATATGTCAGTTTAAACAAATTTCTGTTTCTGATATAGCATGAATTGATTTATTTCTTCTTAACCCTTTATGCGCCAACGGTGTTTTAAAGTACATATTTAAAAAAAAATCTTGTTATAAAAATCATTCATCAGATCCAAACTGTGTAATTTCTGATACATGTTTTTGTTCATGATTTGTTTTCTAACGCATAAAATTTGTAGTTTCACTTATTCATGAACTATCTGATCAAACAGTTTTACCTATTTTTTTTAGTAAAGGCCATTTTATAAAAAAGGCAAAAAGTTACTTGATTCATGAATAGCTTCAATAACAATGCCTGCAAATATCATGGATTTGTGTATAAAAACTAGGTTTAGCCCATGGCTCCAACAAGATCACATAGAATCTAAGTTTTGCAATTCGGAATGCAAATTTTACGTATAATTTTTACCTTTTTTTTCATACTTTATTTAACTAATAGTGTAACTCACATCAAGATCTGTTCAGCAGGAATTTAAAAAAAAAAAACTAATCTTTCCTAATCGAGTTGACGTATTTGTAGAAATTTCTTTAATAGCTGTATAACAAAGTAAAGTAAAATAGTGTGTTATTATACACTAGACACCCCCCCCCCCAAAAAAAAAAAAAAAAAAAAAAAAAGATAGGAAATTACCTAACTGGCAATGTAAGTCCCATAAAAATTCATTAAGCTGGGTTCCCGTAAGATCACCGATAGTGAAGAAGCATCGACCGTGGACAGTGCTTGGGATGGTGACAACCTCTATCGACTGCGGCTGCTGCGGGGCCGTGTACGTTAATGGGAGCTGGAGCACGTAAAATCTGTTCGTCTCTCCAATGTCTTCCAAGTTTGAAACTATACCTCTGGGGGTGCCAATCCAGGTGCAGGTCTCTCATCTGGAATTGGTTCAAAAATTAGGAGACCAGCTCTAGAAGTCCAAGCTCTCTTGAGGCTCTGGCACCCCTTCTTTCAGAGAAGTGCCATGGCACTTTCTCTGACACGACAACAACAATAAATATTTGTCCGAATGAGCTGTAATTTTAGAGTTTTTTAGTTGAAGCTTCTGTTAAAAAATTCATGGGTTACAATTCATATTTTTTTCGAAAATTAATTAAAAAAATATATTTTTGAAATTAATTTTTGGAAATGTCTTAATTGTAACCTATATATATATATATATATATTAAGCAGAAATCGTTTTCTAGAAGCTTTAAGTATTCGAATTACAGAACATTCGAACAGTTCATTCCGCCAAGTAGTGTTTGGGTTATATTAAAAAAAAAAAAAAAAAAAAAAAAAAAAAAACTACTGGCATTGCATTCTATTTTGCAACGATTAAAAACCAATTTAATACTAGACGTTCCAAACTTTAAACTTACATAACTTCTAATCTATTTCGGCGAATGACTTCCCATTTAGTAAAATTTACCGAATAATTCAAATATGATGTCAAAGTTAGGTATTAGTACCGCAATTTTTTAAGTTTGGTACAATTTTAATATGCATAAGGCCCCTTAAGAAATATTTAAGAATAGCTTTAAATAGTAGACGTTATTGCAAACCGATTGTCATCAGTCACAATTTTATATGGTCAGAGTTAGGTATTAGTACCGCAATTTTTTAAGTTTGGTACAATTTTAATATGCATAAGGCCCCTTAAGAAATATTTAAGAATAGCTTTAAATAGTAGACGTTATTACTAACCGATTGGCATCAGTCACAATTTTATATGGTCAGTTGCGGAAAGAGTGGAGGGTAATCACCCAGGGTGGTGCAAAATCTTAATTAGATTAACTATTGAAAACTAACGAATAAAAGTTTAATCATGACTAAAGATTGACGATAAAGTTCAATGGTCAATCTTTAGTCATGATTAAACTTTTAATCGTTAGTTTTCAATAGTTAATCTAATTAAAATTTTGCACAACCCTGTATCACTTTTTTCCCCAGGACTGTACTTAAAATATTTAACAATATGTTAAAAATATATTTTAAATCAATCTTTTACTATGTGTAAGTGGCTCAACATCTCAATCTCCTTGTGATGTAAATATATTCTTTCAAATTAATAATAATAATATGAAGAAGGATAATAAAATAAGAATTAAAACAATAATAAGGAAAATTGGTGTATTTATGCCAAAATTATCTGAAAATGTACTCATATTCAAAATTTATATTATAAAACAAAAGCATGCTGACGTTATAATGACAATAGCAACACCTGACCAATAAATTTTGATTTTACTGCAATTTTTTTTAACTTCTAAACATCGCACAATTTTAATTTTTACATCGTCGAATTGGGCGAAAAAAAAGTTCTTTGAAATGCAATATGTTTGAAAACTGTATCTCAATTTACTAATTGTTTATCTATATCTATACTCTATACTATTATATAAAGAGGAAACGGTGACTGACTGAGTGACTCATCAACGCCCAGCAGAAACTACTAAAGTCAGGGTCACGCAATTTGGACTGTAGATTGATGTTATGGCCTAGGCAAGCAATAAGAAGGGATTTTTGAAAATTGACCACCCCCGAAGGGGGTTAAAGGGGGGTTCGAATGTTTTAGGTCATTTTGCCATATCTCAGCAGCAGTTATAGGTAGGAATTTGAAATTCCAGAAAACAAATCTACTAAAAAAATGATTAAATACCTATTTCAGCGATTTTAGAAATTCCCTCCAGAAGGGGGTTAAAGGGGGGTTCGAATGTTTTAGGTCATTTCACCATATCTCAGCAGCAGTTATAGGTAGGAACGCGAAAATCAGGAAAACAAATCTACTAAAAAAAGATTAAACACCTATTTCAGCGATTTTAGAAATTCCCCCCAGAAGGGGGTTAAAGGGGGGTGGTCGAATGTTTTAGGTCATTTCGTCATATCTCAGCAGCAGTTATAGGTAGGAGCGCGAAAATCAGGAAAGCAGAGCTACTAAAAAATGATTAAACATGTACTTCAGCAATTTTAGAAATTACCCTCCCGGAGGGGGTTAAAGGGGGGGGTCGAATGTTTTCGGTCATTTTGCCGTATCTCAGCAGCAATTTTAGTTAAGAGCACAAAAATCAGGAAATCAAATCTACTAAAAAAATGATTTAACACGTATTTCATCAAATGTTTTAGGTCATTTCGCCATATCTCAGCAACAGTTTTATGTAGGAGCACGAAATTAGGAAAACAAATCTACTAAAAAATTGGTTAAACACGTATTTCAGTGAATTTAGAAATTTCCTCCCAAAGCGGGTTAAAAGGGGGGGTCGAATGTTTTAGATCATTTCGTCATATCTCTGCAGCAGTTTTAAATCAGGAAAACAAATCTACTAAAAAATGAATAAAACACATATTTCAGCAATTTTGGAAATTCCCCCCAGAAGGTGGTTAATTGGGGGGGGGGGGGTCGAATTTTTTAGGTCATTTCGCCATATCTCAGCTTTTATGTAGGAGAGCGAAATTAATTAAAACAAATCTACAAAAAAATTGGTTAAACACGTATTTCGGCGATTTTGGAAACTCCCCCCCAAAAAGTGGCTAAAGGGGTATTCAAAAGTTTCGGGTCATTTCGCCATATCTCAGCAGCGGATTTAGGTAGGAGCGTGAAAATCAGGATAACACATCTACTAAAAAATGGATAAACACGCATTTCAGTGATTTTAGAAATTCCCCCCCGAAGGGTTTTAAAGGGGGTGGTTTCGAAAATTTTAGGACATTTCGCCATATCTCAGCAGCTGTTTTATGTAGGTGCGCGAAATTCAGGAAAACAAATCTTTACTAAACAAATGATTAAACACGTATTTCAGTGAATTTAGAAATCCCCCCCCTCCCCCCTCGAAGGTGGTTAAAGGGGATTCGAAAGTTTTAGGTCATTTCGCCATATCTCAGCAACAGTTTTATGTTGGAGCGCGAAATTTAGGAAAACGAATGTTATAAAAAAATTACATTGTCTACCCGTGCAAAGCCGGGACGGGAAGCTAGTTGTTTTATAAAACTTCATAAACACATAAATAAATAACTAGATAATATTTAAACAAGTTGGAAATTGTACGTTAAACGTGACATATGAGGTGCGTTCATTTGATAACTAGTTTCACAATATAAAAAAAAAATCATCCTCATTATTTCCATGAAATGAATTATATCGTCTGCTAGGAACGAAATGAGCATGCCTTTTTCTTCTTATTATCTATTCCACGTTTACAAATGCGATTTTTTTTTCACCATGGAGATCTTGCTTTGCGAATGATTACCTCCATTGTTTAATATTTTTATGACTCATAATGAACGAATCTCCTGTGTTTATTATTTTAATGGATTGAGATATTCGGCTTTTAACGTAATTTTCACTGAAGTTATCTTAGAATCTATACATTGTTGAATGTAACTCATCTCTCAAGCAAACAAATTTTTTGAACGATCTTTCTAAAAATGTAACTTTTACGCAATTTGATTCGAAAAAATATTTTTGAATAAAAATGGCTGCTTGGCATATAAAAAAAAAAGATGTGCCCGTATTTGTTTTCCTCCGTCACATGACTTGCGCTTTTATTATATAGATTACGTATGATAGGATTTAACAGAATAAAGAAAACTTTCATTAATATCTTTTAATGTTTTGATTTGATTTTCATAAAATTTGAAATGACTCGACAAAATTCTGCAACGATTATATGCATTAAATTTCAAATAATTCGGTTGGGTACTTTTTGCGCTGTTATATGCGGAGAGACAAACAGACGGACGGACAGACCAGACGACAACTGTAGGTGCTACGTATTTATATAATTATGAACGCACCTAAACAATACACATTTATCAGAAATGTAATTAAACTAAGCGCTTAAGCCATTGAAATTATCAGAATCAAAAAAGTTGCTGGAAGTTGTGAAATCTTTTGGGATTTATTCGACTGTTAACGTCTGGCATGTGTGGCTAATACGAAACTTTCGCTTTTAATTAATTTCAAAACTTTATTTGAATGCATTATTGCTATTAATCATAAAGCAAGGATTCTTGAAGTTGTTAGGGCACAATCTAAAAGAATATATTACATGCACAGAATCTATCAGAATTTTCAAAAAAAAAAAAAAAAAAAAAAATGGTTTCGACCTATGTCCTGTAATCCGGTAAGCCCGAGTTGAATCCCCTAGTACTTTTAAAGTTTAAAAATGTTCTGTAATTTCCAATCGAACAAAAAGTTCAAGTGACATACTGATAGATTTTATTGTCCTTTCTTTGCCCCGAGATCTTTCCTTTTTTGTTGTTTATCTGGGGAAATATCGGTCGATGCATCGCCGATGTTGAAAAAACTTGCCAGTCAACCCCGTTTGAAGTACTTCACGTGCATTCCGCAGTGAACTTCCTCTGGTTTCATAGTAAGTTTTTGTTTCGAAAATTCCAGTTTCGCTTTCCAACCTGAACAGGTGACATGCAGACCTACAAACTTTATGCGCTTAATAAAAGTGTAAATATTTATGTCTGTACAGATATTTTGTCTGATTTCGCGCTTTAATCTATAATTATTTTTGATTGTGTGGATCAACAATGATATATTGGATTTAAAGTGAATACGTATCTCCATGTAGGAACTATTTCGTTATGTGATTTCTTTCGCTACTGATGTGAGTTTTTAAATTTTATTTTATAATATTATTTTATTAATACGTTGAATTTTATAATGTGAATACACATCATCTATACAAGGTAAACAAAATGTTAGTAATTTACTACAATATTGATGTGAGTTTTTCAATTTTAACTTATAGTTAATGTGAATTCATAATTTTGAAGTTGTTTCTAAAAGTGTAAATGTTTATTATGTCTAATTTTCTACTTTAATTTCAAATTATTTTTGATGGTGCTGATCATTGATGCGTTATTATTATTTTTTTTTATGTGAATACACATCCATATACAGAAAACAAAATGATATATAATTTACTTCACTATTGATGTGAGTTTTTGAATTTTTAACGAACGTGAAATTTTAGATATGTTTTAAAAAAATGTAAATATTCATGCTTCTACAGATATTTTGTCGGATTTCCTACTTTAATTTCAATTATTTCTGATGAGACTGATCATTGATACGTTGAAAATTTTAATGTGAATACTCATTAATACACAGGAAATGAAACGTTAGAGATTTACTTCACTGAGTTTTTGAATGTTTAACTAACAGTTAACTTGAATAAATGATTTTAAATGTTTCCAAAAATGTAAATATTTATTTTTGTACAGATATTTTGTATAATTTCCTACTTTAATTTCAAATTCCTTTTGATGGTGCTGATCATTGATACGTTGAATTTTTAATGTGAATACGTCTTCATATTGCAGGAAACAAAATGTTATGTGATTTGATTCATTGTTGATGCCAGTTTTGAATTTTTATATACCAGTTAACGTAAATTAATAATTTTTAATAAGTTTCTACAAATGCTAATATTTATGCTTCTGCAGATATTTTGTCTATTTCCTACTTTAATTTTAAATTATTTTTGATGACGCTGATCATTGAAACGTTGAATTTTATAATGTGGGATACACATCATCTATACAAGGAGAATAAAATGTTAGTGATTTACTTCTATATTGATGTGAAATTTTGAATTTTTAACTTATAGTTAACGTGAATTAATAATTTTAAACATGTTTCTAAAACTGGAAATATCTATTTTTGTACAGATATTTTGTTTAATTTCCTACTTTAATTTCAAATTCTGTTTGATGATGCTGATCATTGATATGTTGAATTTTTTAATGTGAATACACATCGATACACAGGAAACAAAATGTCAGTGCTTTACTTCACAAATGATGTTAGTTTTTGAATTTGTAACTAATAGTTAATGTGTATTAATAATTTTAAGTATGTTTATAAAAGCGTAATTAAATTATTTATATCACGAACGGTGAAATATTTAAACTGTTATATTGCCATCGGAAACACACCTTTTACTTACCCATGACACGTAGTATAGGGTAAGTCTTGTAATCGTTTTGAAAATCGAAAAAAAAATTTTGACGGATTTACACGTTTCAGACACTGGAGATTCCAAAAAACATATTTTTAGAAAAAAAAAATTGCCGTCCGTCTGTGTGTCTGTGTGTGTGTCTGTGTGTCTGTAAACGCTCTATCTCCCGAACAAATTGAGATAGAGACTTGCAATTTGGTATGTACTTAGTATGTAATAATAGGAAGAAGCCTATTTCATTTCAATAACCTCGATTAACCGGAACATTTTTTTTCGGACTCTCGAAATATTCGTTCTGATGAAAGGTATATAAAAATTTTCGAAATTGTTTATTTTAAGTAGTAAATATAAAAAACAATAAAAAAAACATAAATTTTGCATAAAACATGAAGTCCATCGGATAATGAGTTGCCGAGATATTTGTAATCCTATTTTCCACACTCTTCGATTTTTCATGACCCTGTATTTCATCCAAATTTCACTTCAAAGATATATTTTAATTGGAAATTTGACGCTTAATCCGATGCAATAAACCGCTAGTTAATAGGAGTATTATTTTTGGAGTTATAAGGAAAAACCTCTTTCAAGCAATTCAGTAATCGAGCCTTTTTATGACGTCATCAAGCCACGATTTTATTCGAATATCAATGCATTTTATAAGTAGTTTACACATTTTTATTTTAATATTTTACATTATACATATACATGATGGGTAAGTATTACGGTGGCCCCCAACGACTAGTTTACATAATTTTTATAATTCTTGCATATCAGGAAGTGAGTTAAAAGTCGATTACAGAATTCCATCCTTATATACAAAAACTAAGTTGAGCTAAATAAAATAGTGTAATAAAAATAAAGTTTTAGAATATTATCCGAATAATGCATGTAGTTTATATACTTCATTAAAAAGGTGTTATCTCTGGGTGCCCGGATTTGTTATATATTTACGTGTACTTTCTTTTGATACTTTGTTCGAGCGCCTTTAATAATTTTAAATTAGAATTTGTTTCTAATGTGATTATTTTTCCACTATTTACTGTAAATAATAGAAATTACGTCAAATGTTAATAATCCAACTTTGATTTTTAGTTAAACTAATAAAATGCAAAATTTGTCGTATACCCCCCCCCCTTCTCTCTCTCTCTCTCTCTATATATATATATATCCTGTTTATTTTATAATTCATTATATTTTAACATTATTTCTGGCATCACTGCAAAGCAATTTATATTTCTAAACAATTTGTATTTCTAAAATTGGCAACATGATATGATTTTTTATGCAATTCATTCCCCAGTCATGTTGGAGTTTTCATGATGGTTCATGAACTGCAAGGTATCTTATTTATATCTCTATTCATCTTTATGGATTTTTTTATAAGTATGGTTTCTTTCCTTTTTTATATTGTATTTTATTTTTTATTTTATCGCTGATTTGAATCATTGTATTTGAGATGTAGTCCCAATATCATATTTTTTAGCAATGTTTGGCTAATATGAAGATGAAACATCTCATTTTATTTGTGGTATTTAGGCAATTGGGACTAGATAATTCTGTCTAAATTCCAAAAATTTCATTTCATTTAATTCATTTAATTCCATTGATTCAATTTTTATTTAATTTCTTATTCTTTCAATGTTTTTTGATTCCATATTAAGTGTGTTGGGGAATCTTTCATTGTCAACTAATTATTCCATACTTAATTATTTCATGGTTTAAGTTGGTGTTATGATAATGTTTCATTTATGGTTATATATATATATATATATATATATATATATATATATATATATATATATATATATATATATATATATATATATATTTATATATATATGTGTGTGTGTGTAATATAAGAAAACGGTCTAAATGCTTCATATGTTATATCATAAAAAATCTGATATATATATACATATATCATATTCCGAGTATAATTACCTGAAAAATTTTCATACCACATTGTAACTAAATAACACATGGGCTGATAAGTTCCCGGTCTAATAAAGAAAACACAACTTTTTAACATAATTTTATAACTTTATAACTTTATAACTTTAAAACTTTAATAAATAACATAACTTTAATAATAAATAACAATAATTTAATAATAATAATAATAATAATAATAATAATAATAATAATTTAATAATAATAATTTAATAAATAAATAATAATAATAATTTTATAACGAAAAAGCTCCAAACAGTGCTCAGAATCATCGACACGTTGTTGTTTTTGGTCAAAAGTCAACACGCGTGGCACCCACTTTGACAACAGCTTTTTCATAGACAAATGTTCATTCAAAATAAGACCTACACGTTCCTTGGATATCTTCAGAGCCTGAGCTATCTCCTGCAACTTCACTTTACGGTTCCCCAAAACGATTTTGTGGACTTTTTTTTTATGTTTTCCGGAGTAACCACCTCTTTTGCGTGGTGCATCCCTGGTGTCCGTACGACCACGTTTAAATTCAGCAAACAAGTTAATAATGGTTGATTTACCTGGTGCAGTGTCCGATCAAGCCAACCTTTTGTTTGAACGGTGTTTTTTTTCCATCAAATAACAATTCTTGAAATTCTTGTTTATCCATTTTTTTGTTTATCAACAAAGTCGTTCAACTAAAACCACTCTAATGTTTTATCCACACGGCGAATCGTCATGACATTTCTTCTGCTAACTTTTAAAGGTTAGTATTTACTAAAAAAAAAGCATCGGTTTGACGATTGTAACGCCATCTGTGTGCCAGACCTAGAACTTATCAACCGATGTGTTAATATATATATATATATATACTATATATATTATGAAGTTACATTGTGGTGTGAAAATTTTTCAGGTAATTGTACTCGGTACTACGGTAGTATCGCTTTCTTCAGATAAGAAAAATACAAAAATAACAATTTTTAAAACGCTTAAAAAATCGGCTTAACTATTTTACACATAGAACCAATTTTTAACGAAAAAAATGAATCGGTCTTATTTATTTTTCTAACTAACACCGCAAACTATGTTAAAATCTGTGAAAATGGAACCTGTCTATGTAACGGGACACTGCGTTAAAAAGAAAATTTTCATAGTTCTGCTGAAAAGATTAACATGGGGAAATGCCTGTCGAAACCAACCTGTCTAAAACGGAATATTTGTACAGACTTATGCAATTCCATTTTAACAGGTTTTCCTATTTTTCTTTGTTGATTTTCAAAAAGTAACAAATTGTTTGAACAAATATCCAGAAGCAGGTTACAGAAAACAGACAAACATTCGCATCGGAGCGCTGATTCATGTCATGACTGGTATTTCTCAATAACGATTTCATCTGAAAAAGTTTGGAATAGCTTCTGGAATAGTTTCGAATAGTTGTCTAGCTCCATTTTGTTGCAGTTGAATAAATGGGAATTTTTTTTTTGTTAATTTTTTTTTTATTTATTACATTTTTATTGACACTTTATAACATTGTTGAAAAGTGTTAATGACTTATGTTTGTCTGTCAGTCTGTTCGCATTCTATAACTGGTAAATGTAATATGATTGTCCTGAAATCTTTATGTGTTATTGGAGTTTACTATAGCGGGCTCGCTATAGAAAATGAAGTATGTATATTTTACAGTTCGTTTACAGGGACAGTCAAAGTATTCCGTTAGATTACGGTCTATGGGGAAAAATCGTTTGCGATGCATTTTAATGTTGTTAAACTATTTCATGCATAATAAAATTGATACGCATTTTTGAAGTACACTAAAACATGCTTTCCGTAGAATGTTGAGTTCAAAGCATTTATTATTAATTTACAGGGTCACACAAAAGAATTCTGTTACGTAATGGTATACGGGGAAAGATCGCTTGCAGTATATTTCACTGCCTAAGAGGAACTGCTCAGACGAGCAGGCCAAGTCTGTAGATCATATATGTCCCTCCCGGTAACTTTATGAAAGTTTTAAAAAAATCAGCTGAAGCTTTAATGATATTACACTATTTAAATTATAATACATTTACAAGCATTATTGAGGTGTACTATAAGCTTTCTTACTGAAAAGTATGGTGCGCGTTGAATTTACCGTTCATTTCCAGGGACACACAAAAGAATTCGGTTACAGTACTGTATACGACCCATAATTGCTAGAAGTGCGTTTTCAACTTTTGTTTGGGTTTTTAAGTTAAAAAAAAATGCATAGTACGTGGTGTGTATGAATTCGGTTGATCATATACAAGGGCTACACAAGCGAATTCGTAATTATTATTGACTATAGAAGTGAATTGCTTAAGGGTAGTTTTCAATTGTGTTATGCATTTTCCTGCTGAACTATATTTCGTATATTAATAGAAGTTTGTGGAATATAAATAAATTCATATACAGGACTACGCAAAGAATAAGATACATTGCCGTTCATGGTTGATAATTGCTGAAAGCGTGTTTTAATTTGTATTATGCGTTTTTTTACCTGAATTAAATTTTAGCTTAATGTGTGGTGTCTTTGGATAATTTACAGGACTGTACAAGAAAGTTCGAGTCCATTTCCATGTATTGGCAAAAATTGATAAAAGTAAATTTTATAACTGAACAAAATTTTAGCATGCTATGTAGTATATATGATGATCATATACAGGGCTGTACAAAATAATGACATTACTTTTACGACTATGGAAATTAATATTTAAAACTGGATTTTTAAATGTATGATTTACCGCTGGTATTTTAATATTTTTAAATGTATTTTTGTTGTATAGGATACCCGAGGTCTGAAATATATCTATTGTTGTGCGTTTGTGCTTCTTCGGTTTTAGTTAGTTTTTTATATGTGGACACTTTCACTTTTGGAACTGGCTGGAACCGGTTCTGAAAAGGAAACTCACTGGGTACTTTTCTAGTTTTTCGATTTGTGTTTCAGGTTTTCTTATGAGGACACTTTCTATTTTGGAGCCTGTATCTAAAGTAAAAGTATACTCACAAAAAAAAAAGAAAAAAAAAGAGCAAAGTCAACTGTAACCGAAATCGAAAAAAAAGTAAAAAAGTACTCTGTTAGAAATCGATCTCAGATATCCTATGCAAAAAAGGAAGAAAAAACTGCAATCATAGTTGAAAAAAAGTAAAAAAGTACTCGGTTAGAAATCGATCTCAGATATTATATGAAAAAAAAAAAAAAAAAAAAAAAAACTGCAATTAAAATCGAAAAAAAGTAAAAAAGTATACATCAGTAACTGTTCGAGTCCTGGCTTGGATACTTTTCACTATGTTGGCTATACGCCTTTTAAGCAATTAAAAATTGAAATGTTATGAATGCAAAGGCGTAGGAAATTTTCTATTGAAAAATTTCCAAGTATTAAATAGATTTATCGATAAGAATACTGTTATCAATAAAATTCTTTTGGATGCTTAAATATGGCCGTTATCTTACTCGGTACTCATTGTTTGATATTTAAGTCGAGCAAATTGGTTTGATATGAGAAAGTAAATATACAAAAATTTTAAAAAAGTACTAGTGATAAATCTTTAAACTGATACATACTTCAAGTAAATATAATTTCGCCTTTAAATTTAGGAAGAAAAAAATACATTTTGTTTCCCAAGATAAAATTAAAGTCAATAAGAGTTATCGGTGCAGCTTTTACGTTTCCGTCGATAAAAGATATGAAAAACTTTAAAGTATGGCATTTATATCGGTTAAATAATAAACACCGATAAACTTACTCAATATACAGGGTATCCGTAAAAGGTTACCCAATATTTAAAATCCAATCATACATTAACTGCAATAAACAGAAGACGAAATAAATTACGTGGTTATTAGAAAGCACGTGGATTTTTGTATGCAGTAATTAAAAAAGTAGTTAAATTTTCGTCAAGAGATGGCACTGCCGTGCCTCAAGTTGTAAGAATGTTCAAGCTAACCTATAAAATTGTTTCACACTCTGTTTTAAATCTTTAGCCTGTTTACTTTTTGAAATGCGAGCATATTTACGCGAGTTAGAGCACGGCCAGACGGCCAGACAAACTGAAGTCATAAACACTTGTAATAACTCCTCTATACCGACCCGATAAAAGATGGTGAATGGTAGCGCGATCAGATCGTTTGGTAAAGAGAATTATCTCGCATAAATTAGAAAGTAGAATTTATTGTATAACAATATTAATTCTAATAAAAATATGTACAAGAAAGTTGATTACAGCATTTGATTATTTTTCGTGAGTCAATCGCTAATAAATTAATGTTTTCTTGACTCTGAGTATAACTGGAACCAAACTAAAGTCTCCAAATGTTACGATCAGTCGTAACTTCTAGCCAGAGTTCATACGGATCAAGGCACGTCCGTTCCTTCTCTTTCGGAAAAAACTACTCGTTCTTAATTATACAGAGTTTAAGAACTCTATCTCTAGCACAGGTCGTGCTTTTCTCTTCACTAGGATTTATCCCTGATACCTGCCGCATCAAAACACATAGAGGTCAGGCCTCACTAGCGCTTCTACTGCGCTAAGTCCGGAAACTCTCGTTCCTTCCTCCCTTTTACCAGAGAGTCACCACTCTCTTTTCGATCTCTGCAAAAAACTCCTCTCTCTAACTTTTTCATCCTCGCAGGGGAACTTCTTCTGGGGGCGGGGTTTTGTCGTGGCGGGCCCCTCGAAACTCTCCAGCCTCTTAGCAGCCTTGAGATCCCTCTGTTTCGTTTTCACTAAGTCCGTCATTGGACGTTCTAAGACAAAGGGCAAAGTTTCGGGCGCAAACCTAAAAATCGTGTGCAGAGATCGCTTCTCTCGCAGATGAACTCTTTCCCACGAACTCGGCAAGGATCAAAGCATAAGACCCCTCTTTGGGTAACGCCTTACCACTACATCACTGTCCGAACTTTCCGCTCACAGTACAATAGAATTCGGCGTCTGCTAGTCTTCAAGGCAAAAATAGCGAGGGAAGGTATGCAGTTAAGTGTACTCACAGGAAATGCTAGAATGACACATAGTGCAGCTGGATGTCGAGGCTCAATTCTTTACACACTTTTCAATTACGTTGGAAAGTGTTAAAAAAGGTTGAAACACCTTTTAATTCTTTACCTATTAAAGATAAGTAGGAAACGTAGATTGCAAAAGTGTTCGAAATAAGGTATGAAATAACATCAGGTTAATGAAATAGTTTTCTCATTAATTTTCTAAAAGTTGCACTTTTAAATTGTGACACGACCTCTCCCCTAGACAAATTTGTCTAGCAAGAAAATTTGGTTGCATCGTTGATTAACATAATCTTATTTCCTACTTTATTTTGAAAGCTTTTGAAATTTACATTGCCTCTCATATTAGAGATTAAAAAAAATAAAGCGCATTTCAACTTGTTTTTGAATACGGAATATTTATAACAAGAACAAAAAATCATGCATCCGGCATAGATCCGGCATAAATACTTTCCAACAGAATATTATTAAGAAATTTAATTTCTTCATTTAATGAAATGAGATATTTAAATAAGAAATTTAAAAAATACAAAACTCCGTAAAAATACCTTTTCTACAACTGCTGCCCATATTCGCAGTCTTTCGTGCAGCCCTGTATATGATCTACATAATTTGTAAAAAAAAACACGTAATACACTAAAAATTACATATGATTGCATATCACGACGGAAAGAGCACTTCTAGCAATTACCGATCATAGTCAGTCTTTTAACCGAATATTCTTGTGCGTCTCTGTACACGAACGATAAACCCTACGCACTGCACAATACATAGAAAATAAGTTATATTGAACCTTAGTGGTCTTTTTAAATTGCATTACGTTTCAAGTATCATAACATGTTCTATATACACCGCGAACGATTTCCCCCCATAGATCATAATGTAAAGGAAAAGGAATTATTTTGTACGTCCCTGTAATTGAACTATAAATGCTACTAATTGCATACTCTGATAAAAACATGCTGTAGTCAACCTCAGTAACGCATATTAATTTCATTATATTTGAGATACCGTGACATCAATAAAATGCGCCGCAAGCTATCTTTCCCCATAGACCATAATGTAATGGAATTCTTTTGTGTGTCCCTGTAAATGAACTATTAATGCTACGCACTTCATTTTCAATACCGAACATTCTGTAGTAAAATTCAATAATGTATATAATTTGAAATAAGAGTATAATATACAATCAGTGTGAATCGCCTGTGAGCTCAATACCCTCAGTTTAACTGGGCAGATTTCTTTTTATTAGATGAGTTGACGATTTCCAACCCGTGACTGGAAATAAATTTATAGCAATAATCGACAAACAGAATGACATCTACACTGACACTAATGATGTTACTTTTAAATGATTTTTATGAAGCAAATTTTATTCTTATAAATTAGTTCACCAAAATAAATGCTTATTCGTAATCCGTATAAAAATATAGCCTAAAAATTTGAAAAATATGCACAAAAATATGTTTTTAACACTTTTTAACATAGTTGAAAAATGTTTATGAATTCGGTTTGTCTGTCTGTCCGTTTGTCCGTGCTCCAACTTTCGTAAATATACTCGGATTGTCATGAAAATTTTATACATTATTGAATTTTACTACAGAATGTTCGGTATTGAAAATGAAGTGCGTAGCATTAATAGTTCGTTTACAGGGACACACAAAAGAATTACATTACATTATGGTCTATAGGGAAAGATAGACTGTGAGCTAAAAACGGGTTGTAATGAGCTTTAATTTTACCTGTAATATGTGATACGGTGGCAATGTAATGCAGGGAGTGGAACAAGCTATTAACATGTGCTTTTTTTATTGATTGATATGCCACCTGTCAAGAGTTGCATATGGTTCTGTCAATCTAACAGAAATGAACGTAGCTTAAATCAGTGGCGTTGCCAGGATTTCCACTTGGGATTGAGTTTTAATCATTATCTATACTAATATTATAAAGAAAAAAACGACTGTGTGTTTGTTTGTTAGTGAATATCTCTGCAACTACCCCGAATCGATTTAAAAAATAATTGTGACTCTCTCTACTCGAACATAGGCTATTTTTTATTTGTGGGCCCATCCATCCACCCGCTCCTTCGACTGAAGGGGCCCCACATACGGCCACTTCACGGCAGGCCTCTCCCACGAAGAGACAGCTGATGTGATCCTCATCCGACCCCCTCCTTCAGACGCGGGTTACGCGTCGTCATATGCTGATGAAAGCGCCAAGCAGCGACCCCACCAAGAAGGACCCTCGTACTGATGACCTTTAATTCTTTTTTATTGATAACACCAAACGTACAAAGGTCATCTATGGAGGCCGCCGACATAACGCCGCGCCAGTTGGTGGTGAGAGATGAAAATAAGACTCCCCGGGGTCGTAGGGGTTGCAAACTGGCGCGTAAGGCGCTTTCATATTTTTGGCTCTTTGTTCTATGAGCCGAGTCGAGATGTATCTGATCATTTACCACCTGAGCGTCGATGACGATGACTTGCTCAGGAGAGTACGCTACTAGGTCGGGCTTAAAGACCCCAGCCTCGACCCTGTGCACCGGCTCCATATGCACGGAGTAGCCCCTCTGCGACAATGACCGGCTGAGGTATTTAACCACAGCGTCGTGCCGCTGGATTCTCCGGAAGTGTGTGGCGTGGCACTGTTGTATTATATGGTTGAGGGTCTCAGGGACCCCACAACCCCTGGAACACATTTTATCCTTGTCCCTGCCACGAGCTGCACGAGATTTATTGAAAAGACAATTATATCTCATATGTATGCAGCTGATGTAGTCCCGCCCAGAAAGAAGAGATGTTCCATCGGAGACCCATAAATGGGCCTGCGGCACTTTTGCCGCCTGGGCGAGTCCTACCCCATCACACTTCCGGGACAGCTCCACTCTCCACATTGACTGAATTTTCGCTTTGGTGTTTAGTATTCGATTTTCGTACCTAAGGATGTTTTCGGTACGTGTGGAGCTGTCACCGAGACGTCTCCGCGCCAACATTGGGACATTCCACCTCATAGATGGAATCCCCATGCCGCCATCACACACAGAGGCGTGAATGGCACTAGATGGTAGGTCATGGGGGAGGTGGAGACAATCTCTAACAAACTTTCTTACTCTAATATCTAGGCGCTTAAGATGACCAGTGTGGAGACGTCCCATGATCAGTTGGTGCATGCAAGATGGAATTACATGCACACGTAAGATATACATCTTCTGCTGGGGCTTCAGACGGCATCCACCGAGAATTTTTAATTTCTCAGTTAGCGAAGATGGATCCGTGAACTTCCGACCATCTGGAGTGAAGCTGACACCCAGATATGAAAAGCTATCATGAATCTGTAGATTTTTCAATGTTCTGCCATATACAAGGAACTTTGTTTGCCCATCGAAATAGGTAGATCTCTTTTTCTTGTTAGCCAGCCAGGAAAATGTAAAGGTTTTCTCAGTGTTCAGCCTCAAACCAGTGGTCGAAAGGGCCGTCTCGAGGGATTTTAACATTCTATTAAGCCCCAGCGCATCTCGACTGATGAGGACCAGGTCATCAGCATAGGCAATGTATGGGGTCTTACCTGAGCCTGTCTGGACACCAGACTCCGAAGGAATCTGGGCCAGGATCATGTCCATGACCAAAAGGAACATGATCGAACTTAGGGGATCCCCCTGCCGGACCCCCCTCGTTGGATGGATTGGCTCAGAAACATTGCCTTGGAAATTCAAGAAAGTTCTTGAATTTCCATAGACGAACTTCATATATGATATGAAGTCGTCAGGGAGTCCCACTGACTCCATGGCCGCAAAGATAGAGTTGTGCGAAACCGAGTCAAAGGCCTTAGCCAGATCACAAAAAGCTAAAGAGGCAGAATTTATTGATTTTATGTGCTTATATACATCATCCAACAGATTTACAGCTTTTGATATACCGTCAATAGGACGAAATCCTAGTTGAAAGTTATTGAATTTTAAGCTATTGATCAGGCGTTTTGCTAAGACCTTGTGGAACTCCCTAAGCATAATTGACGATATGCTTATTGGGCGGAACTTTGAGGGTTCCGCCACTTGACTTTCTTTGGGAATAAAGATCGTTTTAGAGTCAAGTATATGCTCAGGGACCCATCTGAGCTTGAGCCAGAGCGTATAAAGTTTGGCTCTGGCTCGGGCACTAATTTTGGAGCACTGCGCAGTAGTAATACCATCGGGTCCAGGAGCCGAACGATATGATATCTTTGCCTCATTGACTTCCTCAGGTGTTATGTAGTCAACAATGTCTGTTCCATCGTACCTCCCTAAAAGGGGGGTAAAAGTCGGAGCAGCATTGTAGTCAGTTTGAGTTAGCAGCCGTGCCCAAAACGAAAAGATGTCATTGGCCACTAACTCAGGTGAAACTGACGTATTACTAAAGATACGTTTGACCGCAGTGCTCCGGTTCTTTTTATATGCGGCTTGCAGCCGCTGGTACTCGACTTTTTTAGCTTTCCTCCTGGACAAGGTACTAGTTTTATCTGTATTGTACTTTTTATCAGAGATTTTCTGCTTCATAAAACTTGGATTCATATTTAGGACAAAGGTCATAATTAATGCCTTTGCCCTATCCGGATCATGGGCATAGCAGCTTAAAGCCTCATCCAGGAGTTCCGCTTCGTCAGTACCAATTGAACCAAAATTTTGATTCGTATTGAGATCATCAATGTAGTAGGCAGTGGTGCCCACCAATAAGGTCTTATCAGGATCAGACTCAGATGGTAATTGACTCATAGATGGTGTTTGAGTCGAGCAGGGCAGGCTGCTCGAGTCTGATCCACCCCTATGAGGCATTGTAGGGGTTGGTGGGGGATTGATGTTAAACCCCGATGTTGTTGGGGCATCCCGGAGTCTATTAAGATGTTCCACCATTAACTTTTTGTACTCCGCACCACGCCTTTTCCCTTTTATGGCTTCCAAGGTTCGTCCGGGGACGACACCGAGGAGCCTTTGGTTGATATTTCCTTGTGCATTCTCAATCACAAACAAGGCCTCCGCCTTCGCCATATTCTCTATCTCAAGAGGTGTCCACCTTGACTTCATATTTAATTGACGGTCCATTTCCCTTTCAACCTCCACTCGATGGAACTGAGTGGAGTGGGCCTTCCTCCGGTGTAATGTGAGGCCCGCTTTACTTTTCAGGGTCCTTCCACAGAGATCACACTTATTTGGGGCGCTCCCATCAGCAGGAGTCGTTGAGGCACCAGCCGCCGAATTTGCCACAGCGGTGCCAACAGCACCGCCGTCTGATTCTAAATTTGTACTCGTGACAACAGCAAATGAAAGTGGGAAATTGGGTTGTCAGCCCAAGTCCCTGGAGGGTTCGCTTGCCTGGTTCTGCACGTGCAAACGGGACGAACCCGCTACACCCTAGCTGGACCAACGTAGAGGTACCAGGTCAAACTTGGATAAGGATAGGCTAGATTTGCCGTACGTCAGCGACTGAACGACAAATTGAGGTACGCTTCACTTATCCCATGTAACTACGGAGTCCCCATCGGAACACGGGATCAGAAAAAAAATTCCCATAATTTACGAAACGAAACTTTACTCTCTACTCGAACATAGGCTATACTTTAAGTAAGTACCAGCAGTGGCGGCTCATGACTCACTCTTTTTGGGGCACTAAATGCATGGCTGAGAATTTTATTTTCTTACCATTATTTTTTAAAGAAAACTTTTCCTTGCTTTAATGGTATACTTTTCTACCAACAAAAAAGGCAAATATTTCTTTTACAAAATAGTGGTAAGAAAATAATAAATTTTGCAACAATGCATTTAGTGCCCCAAATAAAGGCACTCACGAACCGCCACTGAGTACCACGACCCCCATGCGCGGGTGCAGAAGCAAAAGACGTTCTAAAATTAAGATTTTTGTGATACAGCTGGGACTACAAACTTGAAATTTGGTATGGTGGTTTGCTTTTAGGTATAGCTGCTTGCTATGGACAGTTTGTAAATAACTCGAAAACTAAAAGGGTCAAATGAGCGGAAAACGTTCTAAAAACGTTCTAAATTACGACTTCTTTTTGATTGTTAGGAATAGAAACTTAAAATTTGACATGATTGTTACTTTGAAGACATAAATGCATACCTACTGAACAGTTTTTAAAAATTTTGAAATTTAAAAGTGTGCAGGATCAAAAAAAGTTATAAAATTGCGATTTCTGTAGTATAGTTGATATAGCTTCGATAACAAGAAGCTTGGAATTTGGTTAGTGGTTACTTTTAAGATGTAAATGCTTGCTAAGAATGGTTTCTAAAAAAATCGACATTTTAAGAGAAAAATGAAATGAGCGGAAAACATTCAAAATACATTCTAAACCCTTATTTGGAATTAATTTTAGTTCTTATCATTAATTTAAGTATCGTGTTCTCCCAATGTAGTATAATAATAAACATTATTAAAAATGTGATTTAATTAGTAATTTTTGAATTATCCATTTTAAGCATATTTTGCTCTAATGCAAATAGGAACACAAATACCAGTTTGAAATATTTCAACAACTAAGCGTACAAACCCGCGGGTAAAGAATTTATATTACAAGGAATAACATGTATTAATGTCCCTATGGGGGCCGTATAAAAACAGATATAATAAAAAAGGACAATCAGCCAAAATAAATTTATAGCAACCATCTGTTTCAAAGTTTTATAAAAGAAATAACTTCTTCAATTTTTAAAGTAAAATAATAGAAAGAAAGTGAGAGATAATAACTACTTTACTTTTATTGTTCCCTACCCGCTCTTTTTACACTCTCTAAGAGGTTCTTATGAATGGCTCTTATGGCCTTGAAACAGTTATATGCTAAAATTTTGCCTGTATATGCTTTTGTGTTAGTTTTTATTTTTAAATGTCATCTTAGCAAAAATATTTTAGGCATCTTATTAGTTGTTAAGGGCTTTAGGAGAGGTTTTAATCACTAAATATTTGGCGCTTCTCTTCTCTGTTCCAGTGCTTTAATATAAAAATTTGTAAAATTTTAATGTGTAAAATATTGGATGTAAAACATTCAAGCGCTATCTCTTGTATTTTTTATTTTTATTTTTTTTTTGTATTTCATTCCGTTGTATTTTAAATTTCTTTATTTATTTTCAGCTGAACTATGGTCGTGAAGATATTCAAATTCTCAAAATGTTTGAAGTTTACCTGGAAGGTAAACAACAAGGACATTCTTTCCAAATCGAAGAATTCGCCATCGCTAAACCCCAAAAGTAAGTTTTTAATTTTTCTATTCAACTCAATAAATTAGACAATATGTGGTGTTATAGGGCATTAAATGTTCGACTATAATTCAGGTGTAATTTTCGGTCAAAAAATTGATTTTCGATTTTCTGCTTAATACTACAAGGTGTTTTCAAAAGATGCCCTTTCAAGAGTGCATTTAAGACTAAATAAATAATCTGCAAATGCCGCAATGAAGCCTATCACGTCCAAAGACGTCCGAGAATGTTTTCAGTAACCATACTCACGCTAGCAAAACTACACAGTTGCAAAAGGGAGTACTTGGACGGTTGTGTATAATACATGATATAACTAAATCGTAACCGTTAAAAAAGCCAGTCTCCGAACTGTTGGATCCTAGTAGTGTTAAAGCCTGATATCTTAGCTTTCATCGACTGTACTGGCGCTGGCAAAAGTGTACAGCTGCAGAAGGGAGTACTTTGACGGTTGTGTATAATACATGATATAACTAAATCGTATCCGTTAGGAAAGCCAGTCTTCGAACTGTTGGATCGTAGTAGTGTTAAAGCCTGATTTCTTAGTTTTCATATACTGTACTGGCGCTGGAAAAATGTATAGCTGCAGAAAAAGAATTCTTTGACGGTGGTTATGTATAACACATCACACCACTAAATCATATCCGTTAGAAAAGCCAGTCAACGAACTTTTTTTATCTTAGTAGTATTAAAGCCTGATTCCATAGTTTTCACCGACTGTACTGGGGCTGACAAAAGTGTACAGCTGCAGAAGGGAGTACTTTGACGGTTGTGTATAATACATGATATAACTAAATCGTATCCGTTAGGAAAGCCAGTCTTCGAACTGTTGGATCGTAGTAGTGTTAAAGCCTGATTTCTTAGTTTTCATATACTGTACTGGCGCTGGAAAAATGTATAGCTGCAGAAAAAGAATTCTTTGACGGTGGTTATGTATAACACATCACACCACTAAATCATATCCGTTAGAAAAGCCAGTCAACGAACTTTTTTTATCCTAGTAGTGTTAAAGCCTGATTTCATAGTTTTCATCGACTGTACTGGCGCTGACAAAAGTGCACAGCTGCGAAAGAGAAATACTTTGACGGTGGTTATGCATAACACATTACATCACTAAATCATATCCGTTAGGAAAGCCAGTCAACAAGCTTTTTAATCCTAGTAGTGTTAAAGCCTGATTTCTTAGTTTTCATCAACTGTACTGGCCGCTGGCAAACATACATAGCTGCAGAAGGGGAATACTTTGACTGTGGTTATGTATAACACATTACATCACTAAATCCTATCCGTTAGGAAAGCCAGTCACCAAACTTTTTAATCCTAGTAGTGTTAAAGCTTGATTTCTTAGTTTTCATCAACTGTACTGGCGCTGGCAAACATACACAGCTGCAGAAGGGGAATACTTTGATGGTGGTTAAGTATAACACATTACATGACTAAATCATATCCGTTAGGAAAGCCAGTCACCAAACTTTTTTATCCTAGTAGTGTTAAAGCCTGATTTCTTAGTTTTCATCAACTGTACTGGCGCTGGCAAACATACACAGCTGCAGAAGGGGAATACTTTGACGGTGGTTATGTACAACACATTACATCACTAAATCATATCCGTTAGGAATGTCAGTCTCTGAACTTTTTTCCGTATTAGTTTTAAAGCTTTATTTCTTAGATTTCTATATCAATTTGAATTTTATTTTTATCTTGCTTTGAGTTTGAATTACAAACATGTTAATATTATTAAATAAATAACTGGAATATAGGATGGAATTATATTTTTATCTTTCACTCACACAAAACCAGATTTTTAATATTATTGCTCTAATTCAAAACATCATAATGCAAAAATATTTCCGGCTAGTAATGTTATAAAACATTGCGCTCTAAAGAGGTTAATTTATGGAATGAATTTCTATTATAATTATAATTACATAATTTTTCATTTTGTTTTGATACAAGTTGTGATTTATTGTCAATCTGAAAGATTTTTCAGAATGCTAAATAGTTAAGTTGTAAAATATATATATATATTTATTTGCCTGATTATAGTTTTGAGATTGCTGTTTATTCCCTTAAGAAGGCTTCAGTCATTTCAATAAAATTGACGAAATAAAAATATCTTGATTATGGGATTTATTGGACATATTGTTTCTATTTTCATATAAATTGTTAACCTCCCCCTCCCCCCACAAACAAAATTCGAACATTTTAAAATATACAGATAATTTCCATATTATTTAAAGTTTTAACCATATTCTTCAAGCTAATACATATAAGGAGTCAATTTTTAACACTTTCCAACATAGTTGAAAAGTGTTTATGGATTCGGTTTTTCTGGTCGTCTGTCTGTCTTCCCTTGCTCTTACTCGTGTAAATATACTCGGATCACCATGCAAAAGATATATGTGATTCAGGTGTACTAAGGCTTGATCGGTATTCAAAATGAAGTGTGTAGCAATGTATAGTTCATTTACAGGGACACTCAAAAGAATTTCGTTAAATTACGGGCTATGGTGAAAAATCGTTCGAGGTGTACTTTAATATTGTTACACTATTTCAAACATATTGAAATTGATATATATCACTGAGGGCACAACAAGAGTCTTAATATAGAATAAGGTGTGCATAGTATTCATCGCTCATTTATAGGGATACACAAAAGAATTCGGTTACAGTATTGTCTATCAATAATATATGAATAATAATTGCTGGTATGAAGAATAGATCTATGTCCGGATGCAATGAAGGTGAAAGGAAAACGCTGTCAAAGTTAGTGAACTCGTAAATATTGCAGCAGGCAAAGTAAAAGATCAGTGTAGCCGGAAAATGGGCACGTGAAGCTAATTAAGAGGCTACTTCACTCAGACGAAAACACCCGTATAATGGAGTTTCCATTATATATGCTTTTCTAAATAGTTAACCCTCTCTTCGTATTCAATATGCATTTAATTTAATTATTTTAAACTTATATTCTAAATTTAATTTGTCTGTGCATGCCATTCCCTGCATTTAAATATATCTCTTTTTATTATTAAAGATATCGCTTTCATTTCAAAATCATCCTCCCACACTCTATTTCGTGCAGATGTATTTTTGCTCAATTAAAAAAATAAAGAAAGAATAATTCCTTCTCATGTCCGCACTTCTGCATTTACACTTAAAAATGTAGCCGTTAGATATGTCTATTATTAATTCATAGATTCTACAATCAGCGGATGTATTGTCTAAATCTATGAGATAATTTTCTGTTCCCAGAGTAGTAGGATAGTGGGGCTTCAACGACCACAGGCGCAGCCGCAGCATGTGCAGCTGCACATCTGATGTGCAGATCTCCTATTTCACAGAAACTTTCTAATTATCAAACTCTCTTTATCTCACCAGTCTTTCGATCCCATTTTTTTGATTCATTTGATATTTTATTAACAAACGATTAAACTGTATATCTATGTTTGCGTATATGTATGTGTGTGTCTGTCTGTATATGTATATATATATACATATACAGTCAAACCTCGTTAACACGAACACCCTTAACGCGAATTACTTTTAGCACGAAATGTTTCCGATTACCCCGTCCAGTTGCATTTAATGTATGTAAGTTCGGATAACACGAACTACTTTTAACACGAACACAAAAGGTTTCCCCTTGAGTGTTCGCGTTAACGAGGTTCGACTGTATATGTGTGTGTGTGTGTTTGTGTGTATGTGCGTGTGTGTGTATGTGTGTGTGTTTATATGTGTATGTATTTGTATGTGTATTTATATCTATATATTTATATGTTAGTGTACATGATTACGTATATATATAGGTAATACACTTATAAGTTTTACAAATTTAATCAGTTTTAAAAAATAAAAATTACTTAACAAAAAAAAAAAAAAAAAAAAAAGATTTATAAAAATTTAAAATGTTTAAAAAATTTTGCAAGTTAAAAAGAAAAAAAAGTTTTTGAAAAAATATTACTTAATAAAAAAAAAAAAGTTTTACAATAACTTAAAAAAAATTTACATATTATTGAAAAGAGTTAATCCAAGTTAAAATTATTTATATGTTACCAAAATCATTTACAAATTTATAAAAATTGTATAAATCTTTCAAAAATATTTTACAAATTTATTACTTTAATATATTTTTCTAAGGTTTTTGAGTATGATAAACCTCATAGGTTGCTTTTATGCATGGTAAAAAAGTTTTTAATCTTGATAAACCGTTTTTGAGCACTGTAAACCTTATAAGGCAGGATATGTGTGCGTGCGCGCGCATATAATTAACGTTTTGCTAGAAAGGTTTGTGTATAAATTTAAATAAGTACACGTATTTAAAATAAACATTTTTTTATTAAAACAAAATAATTTACAGAGAAGGTTTATATACAGAAAGATATTTACAAATCAGCATTTTTCTTCTTCATTACAAGCTTGGTTAATTTCATAGTGTCCATACGCTAAGCTAGATATTCCATTTTCTAAAATGTATCTCTTGTCATCAAAAGGACTTAGACTAATTTTATTTTGGGTTAATGTATATAAATTATGAGAATCCTGAGCTATCCTTATCTGTTTCTCCATGCTTGTTTTTTGCTGCTGGAGGCACTCCAAGTAGTCCTCATGCTTTATTTTCTGTCGAACAATCTGCGTAGACACACCTTTTGCGCGCTTTTTCTCGTCTTTAAAGGATTTCAGTGAGTACATTTTTGATTTCAGTCCGACAAACTCAAGGGCTAATTCACCATTAAGTTCATCCTTGAACTTGCCGAGAACTTTCTTATTATCCTCAGAGTATAAATCATGTGATTTCGGGTACTCAGAGAAGTCAAACAAATTACGGTATTGTTCCATATCCTTATAAATATTGTTTGTTTGAATATGATAAGTTAAGGAATCTGTATCAGTGAATAATAGGGTTGCCCGATCTTTATATGTTTTCTTTATGAAGTTATAATGAAAATCATACATAACTAATTTAGAGAGTTCTAAAATAGCGAACCCAACATAGACAGGCCGATTCATTAAAATACTAGTTTTCAGTCGTTCTACCGCGGTCAAGTCTTCATCAAAGGTTTTAAATGATTTAAAAGTAGGTGAAGCTACTAATTTTTTTGCTCTTTTTTCACCATTACAAAGCACAATGTTTCTTCTTTTTCGAAGATTCTCCATTGTCTTCCCAAAAACAGAATTATTCAATAATTTAAAAAAGTCCTTTTCAAAAGAGGACTTAGCCTCTTTCCGTTTCTCAGTATTAAAATTAATATATTTCCGAAGCCAAGGGGTCTGTTTAAATTTTAAGGCTTTATGCACAGCTGTAATTTTTAAACCAAGTTCTAAATAAAATTTAAGATTACGATAATTTCGTTTATTATTTAAATTAGGTATAAGTTTAGGGGTTCCCACGAATTTTCTATTGTTAAGTAAGTTTCTTGCATGAGAAGACAACATGGATTCTTCTACAGTGATCCTCTCGGGAGCAACAGGGTATTCATTGTGCAGAGGGTGTAAATGTTTTGGGTATTCCAAGTCTACCTCGAAAAGGTACCCAATTTCAGAGCTATCAGATAGAGATTGAACCCACTCTTCTGTGATATGACTTGTTTCACTCCATTCAAAACCGCCACAAGGTAAACTAGTCGTTGGGGGCCACCGTAATACTTACCCATCATGGATATGCATAATGTAAAATATTAAAATAAAAATGTGTAAACTACTTATAAAATGCATTGCAATTCAAATAAAATCGTGGCTTGATGACGTCACAAACTTTAAAGGCTCGATTACTGAATTGCTTGAAAGAGGTTTTTCCTTATAACTCCAAAAATAATAATCCTATTAACTAGCGGTTTATTGCATCTGATTAAGCGTCAAATTTCCAATTAAAATATATCTTTGAAATGAAATTTGGATGAAATACAGGGTCATGAAAAATCGAAGAGTGTGGAAAATAGGATTCCAAATATCTCGGCAACTCATTATCCGATCGACTTCATACTTTATTCAAAATTTATGTTTTTTTATTGTCTTTTATATTCATTTCTTAAAATAAACAATTTCGAAAATTTTTATATACCTTTCATCAGAACGAATATTTCGAGAGTCCGAAAAAAATTGTTCCGGTTAATCGAGGTTATTGAAATGAAATAGGCTTCTTCCCATTATTACATACTAAGTACATACCAAATTGCAAGTCTCTATCTCAATTTTTTCGGGAGATAGAGCGTTTACAGACACACAGACACACACACAGACACACACACAGACACACACACAGACACACAGACGGACGGCAAAATTTTTTTTCTAAAAATATGTTTTTCGGAATCTCCAGTGTCTGAAACGTGCAAATCCGTCAAAAAAAATTTTTCGATTTTCAAAACGATTACAAGACTTACCCTATACTACGTATGATGGGTAAGTAAAATTGACTCATAGCCCACCCATATAGATTGTTAGCATCCCAGTACATGATGTAGCTGGGTGCCTCATTTTTCCTATAATCGGGCGTATCGGGTATGTTTGCTCGAGCGTATCTTTGACTAATCATACTAATACCGCCTCGTATACCATTTTCAACCCTAAGCAGCATATCTATATCACTAAGTAATTCTAAAGATGTTTCAGACATCTTCAAGCAAGCTTGCCATGCAAGTGAAGGTGCAGTGAACAGGTGAGCAGGATCAATTTCATAATACTGCTGACATAATTTCCTAAAGTTTTGAAATACGTCAGCAAGTAGTAGAACATCTGTTTTAACATAAAGGTTATGGTAATCACCGAGAGTCTTGATGTCAAATGTTTCCCATACATTCTGGGCGTGTTGATACTCTTTTTCATCTATTGGGTTATTGGTTAAACTATTAAAAAATGCAGAAGGCGGGGGAAGCTGCTTCTCATTAAATTTATCGAAAGAAGTAAAATAATCATAGGGGTAAACCCCTTTACGTATGAGTAAAGATAAATTATTATTTTGCGGGAAATTTTCTTCAAGTATAGTGAATTGATCAGGTTGAAGGTTTTTAACAAGTTTCTCCAATGACGTAGGCAAAAATTGAAAAGAATCGATAAAGACCATCTGAATAGAAGATGTAGGTTTTCTGATTTTAAAGGTGATATAGTTTTCCATAGAAGTAGCAATCACATCGATTTCATGATCTTTAAATTTTCCGAGCTTTGTCATAATATGATGACCATCATAGTTTTTCAAGTTATGGAATATAACAGGAATTGTTTTACACTGCTTATAGTTCAAGTTACATTCCACATGTGCAGCTCTTCTGTACGCACCTGACAGGTGATCATGGTCACGTGTACGTTTCTCATCTAAAGTTTTCTTGCAAATATGACAAAACTCTGCTTCTCGAAATGCCTTTTCTTCCTTGGTAGAAAGCTTCATAGGTTTAATATTTAATAACTTTTGCCCAAGTAATTCTTTTTCTTCCATCATTCGGTTTAAAAAATGTTCAACACAGTTTCTACCACGATATACCTGTGCTTTCTTCACACATGTTCCATCGGGTCCGATAACCACATAAGCGTACCCACACGGTAAGTGGTAGGTTGTTTTCTCAGTATAGGATGCTTTAGAAGAGGGTGGGGCTGATGAAATAGGTATAAGTAGACTCTCAAAGTCTGCATAAATCGTATAAGAAACAGGATGTTGCAGATGAATGCCAGAAAATTTTAATACATTATCATTTTCATTAGGCATCTTTATAGCTTGCGCAACATGTCGAGAACAATATTCACTATGCTTATCCAATAGATCTTGTCTTGAAAATCGATGCAAACATCGATAACAATAATAGGTGGTGGCTTTATGATTAGTCAAGTCTCCTAAAAGTCTTGAAAAGCTTCTAATTAGACAATAGTGTTGTTTTTCACCATCACCAACCAATAACAAATTAATCACATCCTGATTCTGCTTTTCAGATATATACAAAGGGCAAACTTCATCCTCTTCATATCCAAACACATTAATCCGTAAATTGTTGAGTTGTTCAATAATAGATATCTTCTGAAGGGGTACAGGGCATTCCACATTACCTAATTTAATATCTTGCTCATAGGGTCGATAATGACTGACTCGTTCGGGATGTTTTGTAAAATCTAAGTTTAGTTTAAAGGCCAAAAGGCACCAAACCAAACATTTATTGTCTTCATTTTTTATATTCAACACTGCTTTTTTATCATCCAGTTTTTTAGACAGAGGAATGTAGGAACTTGCAGCGAGGGGGTGGTATTTAGCAATCTTGAGTTCTAAATGATGAATTTTTCTAAGTTTCCATCCAGAGCCTCTTTGTACAAATTCTTCAAAGGATTTAATAATCTTCGAAAATCCTTCTTCAATATGTTGCGAGATAGTATCTTCGGTAAGTTCGATGAAATATGAGCATCGAAAATAAGATTCAATATCTTCTATCTCCTCATTATTACTCATACGTTCAAGTGTTATTTTTTCTACCATATACCATTTAATTGAACCTTTTTCACGAATTTCACTTATTAATCGTTCCTGTATTTCAGATTGCAAGTGAGTATGAAATACCTCTAAATCACTTTCCTCATGTTCATCTGGATACAACACGACTGTCTTAAATACATTAAGTGCATCAGAATGCTTTATGTTTTTCGACTTTACATTAGATAAAGTCATTTTTCGTTTTACACTCACAAGAGGTGCACGAGAGTGCTGAGTGCGTACGTGTTGTCTCAGTTCAAATTTTCTTCCGAATACTTTATCACAATCATGACAAGGGAATGTTAAATTTTGATGCGACCTTAGATGATGATCTAAATTATCCTTTCGTGTGAAAACTTGATCACATACCCCACATTTTAATGCAGACTGTCCGTCAGTATTATGGATTGTCAAGTGTCTTAACAAATCTGATTTCCTTCCAAAAGACTTTTTACAGCTGTCACAAGTATATAATTTCTCATCTAAATGAGTCTTCATATGTTGTTTCAAATTGAAAGACGTTGTTAACATTTTACTACAAGTGGGACATGAATAGGTCTTCTTTTCGGTATTTTTAGAGGTCACAGTCTTTAGAGAAAAATCTTCTTCAGCTAGTTGGTTAAAATCCGAAAAACTTTGAGATAATACTATCCATTTCTGTAGAAACTTCAGGGAATCCATCATTCTGTAACGATCCGACACTATCATGTGTCTTTAAATGTCTCTGCAGATTTGATTTCCGCCCAAAAGACTTCTGACATTTTGCACAAGTATATAGTTTTTCATCAGAATGAGTTTGCATATGTTGACTCAAATTAAAAGGAGTTGAGAATGTCTTATTACAGGTAAGACAGGTAAAAATTTTCTTAACGGGTGCAGAATCTCCCAAAGCCATGGCTTCATCAATAGGCATAATGACATCCATACTAGATTAGTAACAAAATACTTTAACTCTTTAAAAGCAAACAACAGACTTATCAAATTAAATTACTAATTTAGATAAATAGCGGAAATAATAACTTCGATAAAAAGGCGGAAGCAGTTAAAAACACATCTAATCGCTATCAGAACAAATCATGAAATGATGCAAATTGCAATTTCCGTTGCTATTTATACTTATCGTCTTAGTTACACATACAGGTAAAATTCCTAGAATTTAAAGTAATTTCTCAAAGTTGAAGTTGTAGTAGTAGTTTAAATGGTTGTTATTAAAAAATCTCGGGAAACCAACCACCCTGATATACACATACTTAAAAAAAATTCTCAAGTTAAAAGTGGTGCTATTTAAAATGAACGCTATTAAAACCCAAAGACTACTAAGAAATCTTATAATTTTATTTAAAACTGTTAACCAAAGCCAGACTTTTATATATGATTACAGATTCTTAGGCACGAGTTTATAAATTAGCAGTTAAAAATGTTTAATTTCCAATGACATTCAATTTACACTAAAACTACTCATAGAATTCTTGAAATTTCATGCACAGAGATATGATTTTCTGAAATACAAATCGAACATTCTTTTATGTATTTCAAATTCACACAGAGAAATTTCTAAATCATTTATGAAAGTTAAAGTATTGCTAGTGAAAATAAGCGATATTAATACACATAGACTCAAAAAATATTCTATAATTTTCTTAATTACTACCCATATGCAAGTGATATTATTAAAAAAGTCTTTACTAAACACTAATAATACAGACTTTTACACATAATTTTATAAATTAATAGTTAAAAATGTTTGATTTCCAAAGAAATTCATTTTACTTTAAAACTAGTTTTCAGTGAATTCTTGAAAATTTTATGCACAGAGGCATGATTATCTTAAATATTAATTAAATATTTTATTACACACCTCAAATTTAAGCAAAACTCTTTAAAAAATTTATGCATGTCTGCAGTATTCATATGAAATTGTTAAATAATCTTACACTGCTAGATCATATGTATAATCAAAAGTTCATGTTAAACGCTAATGTTATTAAAATTATTCAATTAATATTTTATAATAAAATTCCAAAAACGTTTTAAAATCAATCTGTTACTTATATGACATACTGAAAAAATTATATAAAATCTATACTTCGAGAAAGAATGACTAATAATCATATAGTAAATTAATTTAATAGCATTTACATATTAATACTTGTAAAACAGTCTATTATATTAAAACATGTAAAATTCATACTTATATTCTAGAAATATTAATATCAATCAACCATGTGTATAGCATATTTAATAAATTTACATGCTTCTTTTAAAAATATATAATATTATTAAATCTCGAAGATTACCATACATGTATATATATATATTACTTAGACGTAGCCCATTTTAAAATTAATCGATTTGTTATTTATAACACACTAATAATATACTTATTTTAAATCTATACTTTGAGAAAGAATAACATCTAACAACTATATATTTAATAACATTTACATATTACCACTTGTGAAACAATCTCTTATATATTAACATGAAAATTAAAAAAACATATTCTTAATAATATTCTCATTAAAAATAACTAAAATCCATACTTGTATTTAAAAAATAACACCATCTATAGCATTCATATGTGAAATATATTGTATAAAACCAGTTATAAAAATTAAAATCCATACACGCATTGTGAAATATAATACACATTTATTACTCTAAAAAACATGTTTATATTTAGCAATCATATTATTATTCTACCAAACATTGTATAATAAGAGAATCTTACAGAAATTCCAAGAAATTCTATACTTATAACATTTAAAAATCGGTAATATTCTTTACATGCTTCTTTTAAAAATATATAATATTATTAAATCTCGAAGATTACCATACATGTATATATATATTACTTAGACGTAGCCCATTTTAAAATTAATCAATTTGTTATTTATAACACACTAATAATATACTTATTTTAAATCTATACTTTGAGAAAGAATAACATCTAACAACTATATATTTAATAACATTTACATATTACCACTTGTGAAACAATCTGTTATATTATAACATGAAAATTAAAAAACATATTCTTAATAATATTCTCATTAAAAATAGTATAAAACCAGTTATAAAAATTAAAATCCATACACGCATTGTGAAATATAATACACATTTATTACTCTAAGAAACATGTTTATATTTAGCAATCATATTATTATTCTACCAAACATTGTATAATAAGAGAATCTTACAGAAATTCCAAGAAATTCTATACTTATAACATTTAAAAATCGGTAATATTCATGTCTTAATACTATAATGCACACAAACAATCCTTATCTGAAAGTATTTCCGGTATCAAAGAATATAGCTAATTCATATTTTTATTATAACAAACATTACATGACAAAAATAATCCTAGAGAAATTCCAAGAAACTCTATACTTATACATTCAAAAATCGGCAATATTGACGTCTTAATACTATAATACACATAAAACAATCCTTATCTATGAGTATTTCCTGTATCAAATCTAAAAATACCATATAAGCAAGACTCTTCTAACATAGTGCTAAGGTACTCAGTTATAAATTTTAAATCTGAGCTCAATCTCAGTCACTGATCACAGAGATGAAGATACTTATTTTAATATATTAATTACTTCCAAAACAGCTCATAGAGGGCGCTGTTGGCGAAAAGTTTATTCAAAACTTCTTTAAATCACTTTTACTAAAAAATTAAGTCAAAATACTAACTAACACTAAGTAGATGGAAAAGGGGGGTTTCACCCCATGAGGCGGCGTTGCGGCGGGTCATGAGGTGGTGCTGTGGTGCGGCACCACCTCAAAATTGTTGTAAAAGACTACGATGATAAAATTCAAACTTAAAATCGAGGGTGGGGCGAAAGGGTGTGCTATAGGAGAGGGGGTTTTAGGAGGGGGCAGCATGTTATAGTAGGGGGAGTGGGGGTTACTGCCGGAAGTAAACACCGGAAGTGCCCCACCTGGGCAAAACCCGCCTTTCCCACCTACTTAGTGTTAGTTAGTATTTTGACTTAATTTTTTAGTAAAAGTGATTTAAAGAAGTTTTGAATAAACTTTTTGCCAACAGCGCCCTCTATGAGCTGTTTTGGAAGTAATTAATATATTAAAATAAGTATCTTCATCTCTGTGATCAGTGACTGAGATTGAGCTCAGATTTAAAATTTATAACTGAGTACCTTAGCACTATGTTAGAAGAGTCTTGCTTATATGGTATTTTTAGATTTGATACAGGAAATACTCATAGATAAGGATTGTTTTATGTGTATTATAGTATTAAGACGTCAATATTGCCGATTTTTGAATGTATAAGTATAGAGTTTCTTGGAATTTCTCTAGGATTATTTTTGTCATGTAATGTTTGTTATAATAAAAATATGAATTAGCTATATTCTTTGATACCGGAAATACTTTCAGATAAGGATTGTTTGTGTGCATTATAGTATTAAGACATGAATATTACCGATTTTTAAATGTTATAAGTATAGAATTTCTTGGAATTTCTGTAAGATTCTCTTATTATACAATGTTTGGTAGAATAATAATATGATTGCTAAATATAAACATGTTTCTTAGAGTAATAAATGTGTATTATATTTCACAATGCGTGTATGGATTTTAATTTTTATAACTGGTTTTATACTATTTTTAATGAGAATATTATTAAGAATATGTTTTTTAATTTTCATGTTATAATATAACAGATTGTTTCACAAGTGGTAATATGTAAATGTTATTAAATATATAGTTGTTAGATGTTATTCTTTCTCAAAGTATAGATTTAAAATAAGTATATTATTAGTGTGTTATAAATAACAAATCGATTAATTTTAAAATGGGCTACGTCTAAGTAATATATATATACATGTATGGTAATCTTCGAGATTTAATAATATTATATATTTTTAAAAGAAGCATGTAAAGAATATTACCGATTTTTAAATGTTATAAGTATAGAATTTCTTGGAATTTCTGTAAGATTCTCTTATTATACAATGTTTGGTAGAATAATAATATGATTGCTAAATATAAACATGTTTTTTAGAGTAATAAATGTGTATTATATTTCACAATGCGTGTATGGATTTTAATTTTTATAACTGGTTTTATACAATATATTTCACATATGAATGCTATAGATGGTGTTATTTTTTAAATACAAGTATGGATTTTAGTTATTTTTAATGAGAATATTATTAAGAATATGTTTTTTTAATTTTCATGTTAATATATAAGAGATTGTTTCACAAGTGGTAATATGTAAATGTTATTAAATATATAGTTGTTAGATGTTATTCTTTCTCAAAGTATAGATTTAAAATAAGTATATTATTAGTGTGTTATAAATAACAAATCGATTAATTTTAAAATGGGCTACGTCTAAGTAATATATATATATACATGTATGGTAATCTTCGAGATTTAATAATATTATATATTTTTAAAAGAAGCATGTAAATTTATTAAATATGCTATACACATGGTTGATTGATATTAATATTTCTAGAATATAAGTATGAATTTTACATGTTTTAATATAATAGACTGTTTTACAAGTATTAATATGTAAATGCTATTAAATTAATTTACTATATGATTATTAGTCATTCTTTCTCGAAGTATAGATTTTATATAATTTTTTCAGTATGTCATATAAGTAACAGATTGATTTTAAAACGTTTTTGGAATTTTATTATAAAATATTAATTGAATAATTTTAATAACATTAGCGTTTAACATGAACTTTTGATTATACATATGATCTAGCAGTGTAAGATTATTTAACAATTTCATATGAATACTGCAGACATGCATAAAT
The DNA here is from genome assembly GCA_963931845.1 of Maratus michaelseni. NCBI lineage: Eukaryota > Metazoa > Arthropoda > Arachnida > Araneae > Salticidae > Maratus > Maratus michaelseni. The sequence goes on along the minus strand of OZ007598.1, from coordinate 107,169,820 downwards.
TTTTTAAAGAGTTTTGCTTAAATTTGAGGTGTGTAATAAAATATTTAATTAATATTTAAGATAATCATGCCTCTGTGCATAAAATTTTCAAGAATTCACTGAAAACTAGTTTTAAAGTAAAATGAATTTCTTTGGAAATCAAACATTTTTAACTATTAATTTATAAAATTATGTGTAAAAGTCTGTATTATTAGTGTTTAGTAAAGACTTTTTTAATAATATCACTTGCATATGGGTAGTAATTAAGAAAATTATAGAATATTTTTTGAGTCTATGTGTATTAATATCGCTTATTTTCACTAGCAATACTTTAACTTTCATAAATGATTTAGAAATTTCTCTGTGTGAATTTGAAATACATAAAAGAATGTTCGATTTGTATTTCAGAAAATCATATCTCTGTGCATGAAATTTCAAGAATTCTATGAGTAGTTTTAGTGTAAATTGAATGTCATTGGAAATTAAACATTTTTAACTGCTAATTTATAAACTCGTGCCTAAGAATCTGTAATCATATATAAAAGTCTGGCTTTGGTTAACAGTTTTAAATAAAATTATAAGATTTCTTAGTAGTCTTTGGGTTTTAATAGCGTTCATTTTAAATAGCACCACTTTTAACTTGAGAATTTTTTTTAAGTATGTGTATATCAGGGTGGTTGGTTTCCCGAGATTTTTTAATAACAACCATTTAAACTACTACTACAACTTCAACTTTGAGAAATTACTTTAAATTCTAGGAATTTTACCTGTATGTGTAACTAAGACGATAAGTATAAATAGCAACGGAAATTGCAATTTGCATCATTTCATGATTTGTTCTGATAGCGATTAGATGTGTTTTTAACTGCTTCCGCCTTTTTATCGAAGTTATTATTTCCGCTATTTATCTAAATTAGTAATTTAATTTGATAAGTCTGTTGTTTGCTTTTAAAGAGTTAAAGTATTTTGTTACTAATCTAGTATGGATGTCATTATGCCTATTGATGAAGCCATGGCTTTGGGAGATTCTGCACCCGTTAAGAAAATTTTTACCTGTCTTACCTGTAATAAGACATTCTCAACTCCTTTTAATTTGAGTCAACATATGCAAACTCATTCTGATGAAAAACTATATACTTGTGCAAAATGTCAGAAGTCTTTTGGGCGGAAATCAAATCTGCAGAGACATTTAAAGACACATGATAGTGTCGGATCGTTACAGAATGATGGATTCCCTGAAGTTTCTACAGAAATGGATAGTATTATCTCAAAGTTTTTCGGATTTTAACCAACTAGCTGAAGAAGATTTTTCTCTAAAGACTGTGACCTCTAAAAATACCGAAAAGAAGACCTATTCATGTCCCACTTGTAGTAAAATGTTAACAACGTCTTTCAATTTGAAACAACATATGAAGACTCATTTAGATGAGAAATTATATACTTGTGACAGCTGTAAAAAGTCTTTTGGAAGGAAATCAGATTTGTTAAGACACTTGACAATCCATAATACTGACGGACAGTCTGCATTAAAATGTGGGGTATGTGATCAAGTTTTCACACGAAAGGATAATTTAGATCATCATCTAAGGTCGCATCAAAATTTAACATTCCCTTGTCATGATTGTGATAAAGTATTCGGAAGAAAATTTGAACTGAGACAACACGTACGCACTCAGCACTCTCGTGCACCTCTTGTGAGTGTAAAACGAAAAATGACTTTATCTAATGTAAAGTCGAAAAACATAAAGCATTCTGATGCACTTAATGTATTTAAGACAGTCGTGTTGTATCCAGATGAACATGAGGAAAGTGATTTAGAGGTATTTCATACTCACTTGCAATCTGAAATACAGGAACGATTAATAAGTGAAATTCGTGAAAAAGGTTCAATTAAATGGTATATGGTTGAAAAAATAACACTTGAACGTATGAGTAATAATGAGGAGATAGAAGATATTGAATCTTATTTTCGATGCTCATGTTTCATCGAACTTACCGAAGATACTATCTCGCAACATATTGAAGAAGGATTTTCGAAGATTATTAAATCCTTTGAAGAATTTGTACAAAGAGGCTCTGGATGGAAACTTAGAAAAATTCATCATTTAGAACTCAAGATTGCTAAATACCACCCCCTCGCTGCAAGTTCCTACATTCCTCTGTCTAAAAAACTGGATGATAAAAAAGCAGTGTTGAATATAAAAAATGAAGACAATAAATGTTTGGTTTGGTGCCTTTTGGCCTTTAAACTAAACTTAGATTTTACAAAACATCCCGAACGAGTCAGTCATTATCGACCCTATGAGCAAGATATTAAATTAGGTAATGTGGAATGCCCTGTACCCCTTCAGAAGATATCTATTATTGAACAACTCAACAATTTACGGATTAATGTGTTTGGATATGAAGAGGATGAAGTTTGCCCTTTGTATATATCTGAAAAGCAGAATCAGGATGTGATTAATTTGTTATTGGTTGGTGATGGTGAAAAACAACACTATTGTCTAATTAGAAGCTTTTCAAGACTTTTAGGAGACTTGACTAATCATAAAGCCACCACCTATTATTGTTATCGATGTTTGCATCGATTTTCAAGACAAGATCTATTGGATAAGCATAGTGAATATTGTTCTCGACATGTTGCGCAAGCTATAAAGATGCCTAATGAAAATGATAATGTATTAAAATTTTCTGGCATTCATCTGCAACATCCTGTTTCTTATACGATTTATGCAGACTTTGAGAGTCTACTTATACCTATTTCATCAGCCCCACCCTCTTCTAAAGCATCCTATACTGAGAAAACAACCTACCACTTACCGTGTGGGTACGCTTATGTGGTTATCGGACCCGATGGAACATGTGTGAAGAAAGCACAGGTATATCGTGGTAGAAACTGTGTTGAACATTTTTTAAACCGAATGATGGAAGAAAAAGAATTACTTGGGCAAAAGTTATTAAATATTAAACCTATGAAGCTTTCTACCAAGGAAGAAAAGGCATTTCGAGAAGCAGAGTTTTGTCATATTTGCAAGAAAACTTTAGATGAGAAACGTACACGTGACCATGATCACCTGTCAGGTGCGTACAGAGGAGCTGCACATGTGGAATGTAACTTGAACTATAAGCAGTGTAAAACAATTCCTGTTATATTCCATAACTTGAAAAACTATGATGGTCATCATATTATGACAAAGCTCGGAAAATTTAAAGATCATGAAATCGATGTGATTGCTACTTCTATGGAAAACTATATCACCTTTAAAATCAGAAAACCTACATCTTCTATTCAGATGGTCTTTATCGATTCTTTTCAATTTTTGCCTACGTCATTGGAGAAACTTGTTAAAAACCTTCAACCTGATCAATTCACTATACTTGAAGAAAATTTCCCGCAAAATAATAATTTATCTTTACTCATACGTAAAGGGGTTTACCCCTATGATTATTTTACTTCTTTCGATAAATTTAATGAGAAGCAGCTTCCCCCGCCTTCTGCATTTTTTAATAGTTTAACCAATAACCCAATAGATGAAAAAGAGTATCAACACGCCCAGAATGTATGGGAAACATTTGACATCAAGACTCTTGGTGATTACCATAACCTTTATGTTAAAACAGATGTTCTACTACTTACTGACGTATTTCAAAACTTTAGGAAATTATGTCAGCAGTATTATGAAATTGATCCTGCTCACCTGTTCACTGCACCTTCACTTGCATGGCAAGCTTGCTTGAAGATGTCTGAAACATCTTTAGAATTACTTAGTGATATAGATATGCTGTTTAGGGTTGAAAATGGTATACGAGGCGGTATTAGTATGATTAGTCAAAGATACGCTCGAGCAAACATACCCGATACGCCCGATTATAGGAAAAATGAGGCACCCAGCTACATCATGTACTGGGATGCTAACAATCTATATGGGTGGGCTATGAGTCAATTTTTACCTTGTGGCGGTTTTGAATGGAGTGAAACAAGTCATATCACAGAAGAGTGGGTTCAATCTCTATCTGATAGCTCTGAAATTGGGTACCTTTTCGAGGTAGACTTGGAATACCCAAAACATTTACACCCTCTGCACAATGAATACCCTGTTGCTCCCGAGAGGATCACTGTAGAAGAATCCATGTTGTCTTCTCATGCAAGAAACTTACTTAACAATAGAAAATTCGTGGGAACCCCTAAACTTATACCTAATTTAAATAATAAACGAAATTATATAACTCATTATCGTAATCTTAAATTTTATTTAGAACTTGGTTTAAAAATTACAGCTGTGCATAAAGCCTTAAAATTTAAACAGACCCCTTGGCTTCGGAAATATATTAATTTTAATACTGAGAAACGGAAAGAGGCTAAGTCCTCTTTTGAAAAGGACTTTTTTAAATTATTGAATAATTCTGTTTTTGGGAAGACAATGGAGAATCTTCGAAAAAGAAGAAACATTGTGCTTTGTAATGGTGAAAAAAGAGCAAAAAAAAATTAGTAGCTTCACCTACTTTTAAATCATTTAAAACCTTTGATGAAGACTTGACCGCGGTAGAACGACTGAAAACTAGTATTTTAATGAATCGGCCTATCTATGTTGGGTTCGCTATTTTAGAACTCTCTAAATTAGTTATGTATGATTTTCATTATAACTTCATAAAGAAAACATATAAAGATCGGGCAACCCTATTATTCACTGATACAGATTCCTTAACTTATCATATTCAAACAAACAATATTTATAAGGATATGGAACAATACCGTAATTTGTTTGACTTCTCTGAGTACCCGAAATCACATGATTTATACTCTGAGGATAATAAGAAAGTTCTCGGCAAGTTCAAGGATGAACTTAATGGTGAATTAGCCCTTGAGTTTGTCGGACTGAAATCAAAAATGTACTCACTGAAATCCTTTAAAGACGAGAAAAAGCGCGCAAAAGGTGTGTCTACGCAGATTGTTCGACAGAAAATAAAGCATGAGGACTACTTGGAGTGCCTCCAGCAGCAAAAAACAAGCATGGAGAAACAGATAAGGATAGCTCAGGATTCTCATAATTTATATACATTAACCCAAAATAAAATTAGTCTAAGTCCTTTTGATGACAAGAGATACATTTTAGAAAATGGAATATCTAGCTTAGCGTATGGACACTATGAAATTAACCAAGCTTGTAATGAAGAAGAAAAATGCTGATTTGTAAATATCTTTCTGTATATAAACCTTCTCTGTAAATTATTTTGTTTTAATAAAAAAATGTTTATTTTAAATACGTGTACTTATTTAAATTTATACACAAACCTTTCTAGCAAAACGTTAATTATATGCGCGCGCACGCACACATATCCTGCCTTATAAGGTTTACAGTGCTCAAAAACGGTTTATCAAGATTAAAAACTTTTTTACCATGCATAAAAGCAACCTATGAGGTTTATCATACTCAAAAACCTTAGAAAAATATATTAAAGTAATAAATTTGTAAAATATTTTTGAAAGATTTATACAATTTTTATAAATTTGTAAATGATTTTGGTAACATATAAATAATTTTAACTTGGATTAACTCTTTTCAATAATATGTAAATTTTTTTAAAGTTATTGTAAAACTTTTTTTTTTTTTTATTAAGTAATATTTTTTCAAAAACTTTTTTTTCTTTTTAACTTGCAAAATTTTTTAAACATTTTAAATTTTTATAAATCTTTTTTTTTTTTTTTTTTGTTAAGTAATTTTTATTTTTTAAAACTGATTAAATTTGTAAAACTTATAAGTGTATTACCTATATATATACGTAATCATGTACACTAACATATAAATATATAGATATAAATACACATACAAATACATACACATATAAACACACACACATACACACACACGCACATACACACAAACACACACACACATATATATGTATATATATATACATATACAGACAGACACACACATACATATACGCAAACATAGATATACAGTTTAATCGTTTGTTAATAAAATATCAAATGAATCAAAAAAATGGGATCGAAAGACTGGTGAGATAAAGAGAGTTTGATAATTAGAAAGTTTCTGTGAAATAGGAGATCTGCACATCAGATGTGCAGCTGCACATGCTGCGGCTGCGCCTGTGGTCGTTGAAGCCCCACTATCCTACTACTTCCCAGTAAGACTAACTTTTGCCCTGTCGCAACCCTATGTTGGTATGCATTGAGGATGCAATTTTTCATAGATATCTCATTTGGTTATTTTTATATATTCACTGTCTTCTGTATCTCTCTGCATATATTATCGCCAAATCGGTAATTCTTCAAAGGAATTTGGTGGAAACCGCACGCCAAAATATGTACCAGCTGTCAAGGACTGTGAAGTAATTTATTGATAGCATTTTCTGTTCCTGATCGACTTGGAAAATGTAGCCTCTAAAGGCGCTCTGTGCTTGGTCGGGTCACTCCCGATGGGTAATGTAATCTCCCAGCATTAATTTGCCATTAAACATCTGCAAAAAAGCCACTTTCTGAATAATGCTTGTCTCTTCGCTTATCTGTGTTGTTGTGGTGTCACTTCGATTCGCAAATGTACTCCAGGTATACGACCGCAATATCATATTTGATACAAAACTTGAATTCGTTCTTCTTCCTACAATGTGTGTCGAAAACCACACTATATAGATTGGTGCTACGAGACCAATCGGAGAGTACAAGTCTATTATCGAAAATAGTGGCTGGGAGTGACCCAAACGGACCCAAATCTGACTCAAAAGGCTGACCTATCGTAGTTGACTGTTCTTTTTTTTTTTTTTAAAATTTTTGCTTCAATACCGTGGACTATGTGTGGACTTGACTGGTATTTCAGATGCTATGGAATAAACATTTTATTTTTGCCCGCCCTTTCAAGAAAACGGGAAGAGTTGCGATCTAGTTGAAACTCTTTTTATTCGTCACTCCAAAAGTACTTATATAAAAGAGAAAGGAAATAAAATCGGAACGATTCTTGCAAATTGATAAGTCAACATTTTTGCTTCTTATAATCCAAGCTCCAAAATCAAATGATGTTCCTGCTTTATACCGCAAAAAGAAAAAAATTTCCACTTCTAATCTAAAACTACGGAGAGTGTACTTCTAATTGTCATGTGCAACGGAGTTCTTTGCGCTTCACATCTGCTAATTTAGAGAACCCAGTGACCATGTGTTTCGTCTACAACGCTTTCTATTTCACTCCTTTTTTCAATGAATAGCCTGTCATCGTTCGTCTAAGATTGAAAACGTATCTGTGTGTAGTTTAAAGTGTAAGAAAAACTTAGTGTCTTCGGCTGTGCGATTCATTTCGTTTCTGCAAATTAAGTTTCGGAACAAAACAACATACGGATTAATTATTCAGCATTATCGCTGGTGCACGGATGCGTTTCGTTATTTACACTTCAATTTTTTTTCAAAAGAAAAGTTCATCTGTGCACGTTTCGTGTTGATTATTATATAAAAACCTTACGTCATAGTTTAAAGAAAATTTTTAGTGCAAAATGACTCTGTACAATTTCATGGATTTATAAAACAAAGTGTGTCAAGGTAATTTTTGTTTTATGAGCAGAAACAGAGAATAATAATTATTTTAGATTTAAAATTAATTTAGAAGTCTTTTAAAATTCTGCATTTTTGCCTTTTTGCTTCTCTTTTTCTGTCTCAATTTTTAGTTAATTAAAGAAAGGATAGTTTAAAAAATTTTATGGAGTCGAGATTTATAGTTTTTATAAAACTGAATTCGTATGAACTAGTACCTTTCTCCGTTAAAGTTAACCATTTTACAGACAATTATATTGTTATGTAAACTTTAAGAAATTTTTGCACGCAGATATTTTGATTTTTCTTTTTCAGATATTTTAAGGTATAGAAGTTTTTAAAAAATATATTTTTTTTACTTTTGGTATTTGCTATTTAATAAGAAACTGAGAGTGTTTGTCCTACATTTTAAATAGTGTTTTTAAATAAATTTATATGCAGTTGTTATTTTGAAGGAAAACCAGTTAAATATGTTTTCCATACATTTTTCTCACTTGTTTTTTTCCATTTTAAATGAGAATTCAAAGAAGACTATTTTCTCATGCATAAATGTTGATGTGTTTATGTCAGGTAAGATTTGAAAATTTTAAAAATCATTTTTCTGTGCAAATAGCTTAGATAAATTTAGATATTTTTGTGGTAATAATACTGTATTTTTTTACTGTGCTTTGATACACATTTTTACAGATTTAAACAAAAAGAGGATAATAATAATAGAAGAAATAGCCTTCCACATATTTCATGTCATATATTAGTATGAAGTATGCATTGTTTTTCTTTTTTTTCGTCACAGGTTTTATGAAGGTAATATTAGGCATTTGATCGTTTTTCCATTTATCGTTTGGTAAATAAATTACAATCAAGCATCCCATTTTTTCCCATTTAACTTATAAAATATAGATTTTTTTTGGTTTGCTGTAATATTCTTGACACTGTCAATAACGCATTTTTTAAAAAAATTACTCAAAATATGCATTTTGCATGCGTTATACTTTGTGCATGTGATAAATTGGGTTACAAAAATGTATTTTAATATATTAGGACACGTTCATTCTTGTTTTTAACAATATTTTTGACGCAATATTTTTGTTTGCACTTTTTATATTAATTTTACATTCTGGTACAAATTTTTGAAACTAAAATTAAACTTTAAAAATTTTGTTATTGTGTCTAGGTAAGTACTGTTTATGGTGAATTTTATATTTTTATTTATTTTATACTTTTGTTTATTTTGCCTGTGTATTTTGGTTATATCTTGCTGCCATATTTTTAAATTCTCATTTGTTTCGGGAAACTGAATATAACTTAAGTTCTTTTTTTGATGGTTTGTTTACTCCCAATACCTCTTTCAATTTTGCGTGTTTTGTACTGTTGATAAATATGGCTCATAAAAAGGTGCGTAAAAATATTTCTAAGACCAATTTTGAGAAAATTGCACCTAAACAAACCAATGCATCTGAAAATACTGCACCTGTTTTTGATCAAAATAATTTCGGTAGAGAAATTGCATGGTCTCATTTGTTTAGAGATACTTTAGCAAGTGCTGCGCAATTAATTTCCTCTGGAGTAGAAAGTCTTTATAAACATATTAATGATCAGGACACTTTTACTAAAAATTTAGATGATTTTAAAACTTTGGTGAAACATCAATTTCATTATCTTTTGAGGTATTACAATGCAGTTGTCTTATTAGAACATGCTAAAAATGTACGGGCGAAGGAAAATTTACTTACAGTTAATAAGAAATTATTAGAACGACTTCATTCTCAAAAAGTACAAAATGAACACGAAGTCAGAGGTGACTGTAAAAATGTAAACGATACATCTCATAAGAACTGTATCTCACCTCAAATTCTCCACAATATGTCTACACAAACGGATGTAATACAATACAAAATTGTTGAGGACTCGTATGCTGTCTGTTCACAAGAAAGCGTGGTTAAGCAGCACTCAAACATTTCAGATATTCATGACCTTTCCAAAAACATTTCCTTTATTTCACCTACTAAACACTACCGTAAACCAGTTCGTATAATTATTTGTCGGTTGCCTGAAAAATTTAATATACCGGATATTTTATTTGGGATCTCCGACATCATACAAACATCTATATCCTCCATTCAATTTAGAAAGAAATATAAACTTAGAAATTCTGATACTTATAATTATATGTTTGATATTTCTCCTAATATTGCAAAAAAATTACTTGACATTAAAGAAATATTTATTCAGAATAATTCATATCCTGTAGTGAAATATATAGCTGTAAAACGCTGTTTTAGATGTCAATCATATGGTCATATTGCGAATGTTTGTGATAGCAATATAAGGTGCCCTACTTGTGCGGATGAACATAACTCTTATTGCACAAACCCTCCTAAATGTATCAATTGTGTCATGAACAACGAAAATAACAATACTGATTTTGACACTTCTCACACCGCTTTTTCTCAATGTTGTCCTTCACTAAAGAAATATATTGAAGATCAACGAAATAATATTCTTTGCTAACCCTTATTTAAAAAAAAAAAAAAAAAAAAAAAAAAAAAAAATCTAAATCAGAACAATAATTGTAAGAGGTTATATTATGATTCTTGTGGCATGTTTCTTTTTCCTTTTATTACATTCAATCGTAAATGTTCTCCCCCTTTTGGTTTTCTTTGATTCAACTTATGTATTCTTCATACATTTTCGTACATTAACATGGGTAAGTTTCATTCAACGTTCCATATAAAAAAAAAATCAGTTTTTCTTCTGTCATTTATTTTAATATTTAGTTTTGTTTACACACCTGTGTGTACAGATGGTTCATTTCTTTTCATTTGGCTATTTAGCGATCGGAAATGGTGAAATGATAAGAGGTATTATTCTTATTGCTGAAATTTCTTTTGATGCGGGTCGTCAGAAACTTTTCGCATTTGGAATAATTTTAACTTGATCTTTACACACAGCTTCAGCTGTCTTTAACTTTTTAGTTCATTTTATATGTATACAATTCTTTTTACGTCGGTATCACTTTGTTCAGTTAAAAAAAAAAAGTCAGCGTCACACCTTTTTTCTTTTTGGTACATTATTGCATGTAAAATCACATCAAACGTACTTTTTAAATTTTCTTGTAGAAATATTGACGGTATATTTTTTTTGCATTCCATTTTGTTCATTGGATTCTGTGCTCTCTTGTAGCCCGATATTTTGTTCATTGGATTCTGTGCTCCTCTTGTAGCCAGATATTTTGTTCATTGGATTCTGTGCTCCTCTTGTAGCCAGATAATTCGTTCATTGGTTTCTGTGCTCCTCTTGTAGCCAGATATTTCGTTCATTGTGTTCTGTGCTCCTTTTGTAGCCAGAAAATTGGTTCAATGTGTTTTGGTTCTTGTAACCAAATTTTTCGTTCATGGTTCCTGGTCTCCTCTGTAGCCAGAAGATGTGATCATAGGGTCTGGTTCCCTGTAGCCAGAATTTTGTGCACAGTTTTTTTTACATCTCATGGGGTCTGATTCCTTCGTAATCAGAATTTTTTTTCTTTTTTGTTTTTTTTTTTTGTTCATCGTTTCCACATTTTTTGTACTCATGATTCTTATTCACAGATAGGTATTGTTGGGTATCTACACATACCGTTAAGTTTTTCTAACTCTACACTTTGTTTTTATTGTATACATTAATTTTCTATTGCACTTTGCATATATACACTACTTCATCGTTCTATTTTTATTTAAGTTTTTATCACATACATGCCACCGTCACTTTGTCAATGACAAAGAATTTTTTCTTTACACGTTTCTCATAATATTATTCCTTCGTATTGTAGTTAACATTTGTGACGCATTTTTACCTGTTAGAATTTTAGATTTCCCATGTCAGGTTTCTTGTTTCAATAGCATACATTTATTTAATCTAAATATTTATCACACGTAACCTCTTCACATACATCTCTCTTCACGAACATTCATAAAATCCCACACTTTCACTTCACTTTAAAGAGAAATCATTCTTTCAGACATTTACAATAAATTGCTTAGTCACTTGTAGAAGCAACTCACTTATAGTACTTTTTCACAATGGTTTTACATTGATTTAGTGGACAGATTTTTAAATATCATACGGATGCTTTAGAAATATCTATTCCTTTGATATTAATATATAGCTAAATGAAACCAAAATAAATGTATTTTTCTTTTTAAAATAATATCAACTATTTTTTAGGGATTATTTCAAAATTTTTATATTTACTTTTAATTTGAATATTCAGTAAAGATAATCTCTTCTAGGTAACTTAATAATTTAATTATTTTGGAAATTTAAACAAAAAAGTTAAAATATCAAATTGTTCATTTAGGAAGTGGTTTTGTAAACTATATATATACAGATATATCCCTATTATGACTTTACACTCTCTGCACTCTAGTTCTTGTCCATGATATTATTACACTTAAAAAAAAAAAAAAAAAAAAAAAAAAAAAAAAAAAAAAAAAAAACTTTGATTTATATTTTTACCACAATTTTTTTACTTTTTCATTCATTTATTACAATTTAATAGTGTCTTTTACATGTATGTATATTTTTACTTTATAGCTTTTGTATCGTATTTTAGTGTTTTGCTTTATACCTATAACATGTTTATACTTCTTGCATCACTATTAAAAGATTTAAACTGCATCAAAAAAAAAAAAAAGTTTTTGGGAAGAATTGATAATGTTTATATTTTTATCTTCTCTATTCTTATGGCCATTCTTGATATTTATGAAAAATTATGAAAAGGGTTTATCTGGCGCCAGCAAAAAGATGAGGGGTTGTATCAAATATCTGTTGATTAGTGCCAAGATAGCGTACGCAATATTTCACGTACTACTATATTTGGATACAACCCCTCATATTTTTGCTTCCTTTTGGGAACAACGGATTTCGAGCTTATTCTATCGACGATAATTTTCAGAATTTTCAAGCTATGATTTTGAGACTTTCACAAAAGTTGCTCTATATACTTAGCTAATACATCATGCATATTATATTTTGATTGCATTCGCGCATGCGCAGTGAAACATTTTTTAGTAAACCTGCTCATTTTTTATCCAATTGTTATTGTTTTTTAATTCTGATTGCAGAGTATTATGTACAATGTTGTTTGTCATATTTTCTGAAAAGAACTTTTTTTATATTAAGAACTCTGCAAATTATGAGCAAAAAACTATGCGAAATTTGGGACTGTTTTTATAAAAACCTTAATTTCTCGACGAGTTTCCATGCTATCCTAATAAAAATGAACACAGTATATTACAATAAGCCACTTATTAATAGTCTCGAGTTTGAACGCCTTTGCTACATTAGTTTTTACAGGGTTATCCAAAAGATATTCGTTCTTTTTTAATTTGTTGACAGTCCCCTATGGGGTTTCGTGAAAATATCTTCGCGGAAATATATAAGCTATACTATACTGTTTACACACCTGCAGTTTCAGGTTAATTCCTCATGTATTTTTCTAGATAGTTAACAAAACGTCTAAAATCGCAAGTGACCAATCACCTTTGGCAATATAGTGTATCGCGAGATCCGCTGAAAATCCTTGTTGAAAGTTTCTTGTTAATACCTAAATATACAGAGCCAGTATACACAATAAGGTAATAAACATGTTTTTGCAAAATAACAGTGACACCCAATTTCTCAGATGCATTGGCTTTATATGGAAGTTAAAAGAAAACAGAATAGATGACTCATTCACACGCAATAATGCAAATAAATCTAGGCGATTGCAAGCAAAATTCCGTCGACCACTTAAAGTACCGTTAACCTTTTGCTTTCGGATAGTACTGGCGACTATTTTTATATTAAACTCGTCCACAATTTACAAAAAAATTTCTTTGTGATAAATTTCTCTTGAAAGTATCCTAGTTTATAAATACCTAATTTCTTAATTAAAACTTAACATTTACCCCCCACCCCCTCAAAAAAATGTATGGCTCTTTTAAGTGTTTTTTTTTTTAATGCTTTGCCCGCCTTTTCACCATTGGCATTTATGTGCTGTTTCACGAACATGTTCCGAACCCTATTTTTTACTTTTTCAACTTCTTTACTAGTAGTTAGTTATAACTACAGCTATACCTTTCTTCTAATTTTCTTTCTTCTAGCACTTTCTTCTAATTATTTAGACTCTATCCTTAATCTCCTTCGCTTTACTTTTTATTCCAAATTTGTTATAATCTCTTTTCTTAACTTTACATCTATACTTTTCATTGTAATTGTTCTTTTATCTTGCAGTTAATACTACATCTTAACTTTTTCCAACGGCTCAATTTAATGCAAGACGCTCTACTCACTAATAGACTGGGCGTAAAGCTATCTGCAACTCATAACTGTTCGGCAATTGTTCCTAGTACAAGTGTATGGGAGAAATCATATTTCAAAAAGTATTGCGTGCATACTAAAGAGATAGTTGCTCGGACGACATATATCCCAACCCTGTAATAAGAGGCTTAATAAGCCGTAGCAAGGCACACTGCCACACTTTTAATTCCGCAAAAGATTCTCCTTGTTTTGCACATGACTGCCTATTCATTAGTTACACTTAAACATGCAAAATTCGCGGTCAGTTCATACACCTTGATCAACGGAAAAAAAGAAAAGACCAGCTTTTAAATATTTGTAATAATCCCATTAGTTCCATGAGAAAAAAAAAATATTTACGGTCTGCTGAACATTTGTGACAGAAATGTCGAAAGGGAACTGGCATCCATTTCATCTCCTGATTGATTTTTTTCCCTTTTTATCTTCCTTTTTTTTTCTTCTATCTTTACAAGAAAAAAGTAATAGATTCGTGAAAAATTTCGAATTCCGGTTTTCGACGTATTTATACGTTTTAGAAGGCCCTGAACACGATTTGTCTGTCCTTGAGTCTGTGAGTTTGTCTGTCTGTATGTGATACAAATTTTGTGGGCACGCTATCTCAAAAAAATGCACGGGATTTAATCAAACTTCAGATTCAGTTAGACCTTGCATAAATCGGTATTGGTTAGATTTTGGTGTAAATTGCTAAAAAAATGGCGCTGCTATTCTGCCTTTTTCACAATTTCCGCGATAACTATATCTAAAGAGCTAATGCACGGAATTTAATCAAACTTTAGATTCAGTTAGACGTTGCATAAATTGGTATTGATTAAATTTTGGTGTAAATTGCTAAAAAAATGGCGCTGCTATTCTGCCTTTTTCACAATTTCCGCGATAACTATATCTAAAGAGCTAATGCACGTAATTTAATCAAACTTCAGATTCAGTTATGCCTTGCATAAATTGGTATTGATTAGATTTTGGTGTAAATCGCCAAAAAAATGGTGCTGTTTTTCTGCATTTTTCACAATTTCCGCGATAACTATATCTAAAGAGCTAATGCACGGAATTTAATCAAACTTCAGATTCAGTTAGACCTTTCATAAATCAGTATTGATTCGATTTTGGTGTAAATCGCCAAAAAAAATGGTGTTGCTATTCTGCATTTTTCACAATTTCCGCGGTAACTATATCTAAAGAGCTAATGCGCGGAATTTAATCAAACTTCAGATTCCGTTAGACCTTGACATAACTTAGTGCTTATTAGGTTTTGGTGTAAATCGCCCAACGAGTGGTGATGCTATGCTGCATTTTTCACGATTTCCGAGATAGCGATATATAAAGAGCTAAAGCACGGAATTTCATCAAACTTCATGTTTTGTTAGGCCTTGATATAAATTGGTGCTGAGATGATTTTTTAATATAAATCGTCCAACAGGTGGCGGTGCTATGCAGCATTTTGTGCGATAGATATCTCGAAAACTAATGCGCGTAACCTCGTCAATTTTCCTATTCTGTTAGACCTGCACATAAATAGATGTTGATTATGTTTGGCCGCAAATCGCTCAATAGGTGCTACTTCTATACTGTGTTTATCCCGATTTCCGCTATAGCTATGTCTTAAGAACAAATGCACGGTATTTCACTAAACTTCATATTCTGTCAGACCTTGACATAAACAGATCCTTATTAAGTTTGGGTGTATACCGCACAACATGTGTCCCTGCTATGGTCTGTTTTTTTTTTTTTCAATTACCGCGATAACTATATCTCAAGAACGAATAGATTGTCATTTAATTTTTGTTGCAGACGATTTTATTTATATAGAGACAAGTTGGAAATTGTACGTCAAACGTGACAAACAAGGTGCGTTCGTACTATAGCTAGTTATATAAATATTCAGATCTTGATGATTTTTAACTCTGTGAAATGAATTATATCGTCTGCAGATTCATTTCTGTCATAAAATAAGTATTATCGGTCGCTTGACGATTCAATCTCGGAAGCTCCTATAGCAAAAAAGGACCGATTTTTTTAAAAAAAATCAAATTTCTTAATAATTATTTTTATTAATATCGTCTAAACTTTTGATTCGATTTTCATAAAATTTGAAATGTCTCGACAAAATTCTGCAAAGATAATATATCTTAAATTTCAAACCATTCGGTTGGGTAGTTTTTGCGTTGTTATATGCGGACGGACGGACAGACAGACGGACGGAGCAATCGACGACAATAGGTGCTACGTATTTATATAATTACGAACGCACCTAAAAATGTGATGGCCAGAACATACTATTTATTTTTTCCACACATAAATAAGTTCGTGCAGTGTTTTAGTAGTCTAAATCAATATATTTCAACCTTTTTTGGAAAAGCGACACACTTAGATTTTCTGAAAAATTTTGCGACACATCACAATTGTTTAATATTATAGATTATATAAGTTAGTTATAGATTATATAACTGCGAGATTATGTGTGAGATTATTACAGAAAAAAAATATTATAAAAAGTAAGAAAAATCACGCTTGAAGCATAGATTATGAAACTCTTTTCCAGCACATATAGAATACTGTACCAAAACTTCATCGTTTAATAAAGTGGAAGGTGACAATTATACAATTCGGAAAACGCATAGCACATATGAAAATCTAATTTTAGCATTTATTTCCAAAAATCGGCAACGTATCCTAATTCTAGTGTGTAAACCTGTATATAATCTATAAATTTGTATATGAATTATATAGTATTCTGAAATTTAGTTCAATTGAGAAACGCATAAAACAGTTAAAAATTTCCCTTCAGCAATTTCCGCCAATAAACGGAAATGTAGAATTATTTTGTGCAGCTGTGTATACACCATGATTGAAAAAAATTATACACACCAAGTAATATGCAAAAAAGTAAGTTAAATTTAAAAACGTGTACGACAAGTGACAGCGCACTCTCAGCAACTGCTCATATGGACAGTATACTGCAATCAAATTATTTTGTGTGTTCCTCTGTTTAAAGGGACACTCAGAAGAATTCCGTTACATTATGTAAAATGGAGAAAAATCGTTTCAAATGTATTTTAACGAGGTTACCCAATTTCAAATATATATTGAAATTGATATACATCCCTGAGGTTCACTACAAGATGCTTATTGTAAAATATGGTGTTCATGCATTTATCATTCTTTTACAGGGACATACAAAATAATTCAGTTACAGTACGACTATGAGCAATAATTGCTGCGTTTTCAATTTTGAATACATCATATACACGGCTGCACAAATGAATTCGAGTACATTTCCTGTTATTGATGTAAATTGTTGAAGGGGAATTGTTTTATGCGTTTCTTAACTCAACGAAATGTTTTCATACTATGTGGTATTTATACAAATCTATGGATCTTATACAAGGATGCACAAAATAATTCGGATAATTTTCGATCGTAGATGGTAACTGCTTAAACTGTGTTTTGAAATGCGTTATGCGTTTTCCAAATTGTTTATTTAGACACAATCTTTCATCCTATTAAGCGGCAATGTTCTATTACACTATTCTGAATGTATTGGAAAGTGTTTCATAATCTATGCTTGATGCATGATTTTTCGTTCTTTTTACCTTTTCAATTTCGGTTGCAGTTTTGTCTTATAAAGGTGCTTTCACTTTCGAAACAGGTTCCGAAAGCGAAAGTGCCATCATAAAAAACAGTATATTTGTTTGTGAACGAGTATACATGTTTGAACGTTTGAATAATCATCATCCTGCATTTCTTAGCACTCAACTTTTATTTTTGTCGCTAGATGTAGTATTTTACTTACTTGCATATTTCTTCCAAAATAGATAATATCTTTCAAAGTATTGACTCAGCGTAACATGCGGCTTTTTTTAATACATTTTATTCTATATATTTCGACGAAAGACTTGGGTAATATTTGTTGAATTATTCATATCATAGACACAGCTGATGCAAAAAGAATACTTAGTTTACATCTCTTACTTTGTGCGTTAATTTTTTACCGTTGTACGACAAATTATGTTAAAGAAATATAGATCGAAATAAAATTTGGAAATACATTCAGTTTCTTCTGGAGTGAAAAAACTTGTGCCACTGAAAAAATAATATTTATAAAAACCTACGATCAATGGATTACTCTATCGTACCTACGTCATCAGAAAGCAATGAAGGTGAGTTTTTTAGACCCGTTTTACACTTGAATTTTATTTTAACCTAGAGTTGGACAAATTTGTAATCGCAATTATCTGGAATGTAATTCCAATTTAAATGTATGTAATTGATTATAGTTATACACAGGGCTTAACAAATGCGGCCGCCAGCGTTCCTCTAGCGACCAAGTTTTTCGATCTGGCGACCTAGTTTTTTAATTTGGCTTTTTATTTATTTTTATTTATTACCTACCCATCATACGTAGTATAGGGTAAGTCTTGTAATCGTTTTAAAAATCGAAAAAAAAATTTTGTCGGATTTACAAGTTTCAGACACTGGAGATTCCGAAAAACATATTTTTAGGAAAAAAAAAATGTTTACCTTCCGTCTGTCTGTGTGTCTGTAAACGCTCTATTTCCCGATCACACCTTATTATATTTGCTTCAAATCTATGTTATGAACCCAAAACATGTTGTAATGATAATCCTATATGAAGGTCCTATATGTTAATGTTACAAAAAAATTGAAAAAAAAAAAATGTCTGCTTTGAGAGCTGTTATTACTTACCCATCGTACTTAGTATAGGGTAAATCTTGTAATCGTTTTGAAAATCGATTTTTTTTGACGGATTTACATGTTTCAGACACTGGAGATTCCGAAAAACATATTTTTAGAAAAAAAAAAAAGTTTGCCGTCCGCCTGTCTGTGTGTCTGTGTGTATGTCTGTAAACGATCTATCTCCCAAACAAATTGAGATAGAGACTTGAAATTTGGTATGTACTTAGTATGTAATAATTGGAAGAAGCTTATTGAATTTCAGTAACCTCGATTATCCGGAACTAGTTTTTTCGGACTCTCGAAATATTCGTTCTGATAAAAGGTATATAAAAATTTTCGAAATTGTTTATTTTAAGGAATTAATATAAAATACAATAAAAAACATAAATTTTGCACAAAGAATGAAGTCGATCGGATAATGAGCTGCCGAGATATTTGTAATCCTGTTTTCAGCACTCTTCGATTTTTCATGATCCTGTATTTCACCCAAATTTCAATTCAAAAATATATTTTAATTGGAAATGAGACGCTTAATCTGACACAATAAACCGTTAGTTAATATGATTAACATATTTGGAGTTATAAGGATGTTTCTTTCACGCAGTTCAGTAATGGAACATTTAAAGTTTATGACATCATCAAGCCACGATTTTATTCGAATTGCAATGCATTTTATAAGTAGTTTACACATGTTTTATTTTCATATTTTATATTATGCATATCCATGACGGGTAAGTATTACGGTGGCCCCCAACAACTAGTTTTTATTTATTTTTATTTTTTTTTACAAAAATTAACCTAAGAAATCACAAACTGTTCCCTAAAACCCATCCCCACCCTGACTCGTGCGAGGCAAGAAAGGATTTTCCACTTCTATCGTACTTTTAATGGAAGAGCCAAGTTTAAAAGGCATTTATTTCCCATTTCATTCAGAGAAAACGTCATTTTTTCTGTTACCGCTAGCTTGCATGCCACGTGATTAGAATGGTCGAGTCTTTTTATGTATATATAAAAGCTTATTCTTTTACAATTGTAGTTGCCTTACAATTGGTATTAAGAGCAGCATCTGTTACTCATCTTAATCACAATCTTAACTTAAAATTCTCATTAGACGTTTTATTATAGATGTTCCAAAGTTCCAATATATTAAGAAGTAAACTTGGAAATTATATCAAACAAAAAATATTTCTAACTTTTATTTCAAATTTGGAAAAAATAGGTTCATCAAATGCACATTTTAAAATAATAAGCTAGGAATTATTTGACTGATTTTGACCGGAAAATAGGTAAAAAATTGTTTTCATGTTTCACTCATTTCCTCGGTGCACCCTCATCAGATATAGATTTTGTAGTACTCATCTATCCAGACATTTGAAGCATTCATCAATCAATATTTTCCGAATATGCTGGTTAATTCAGCCTTTACAGTATATATATTTTTTCAGATATATATAATTTTGTTAAGTTTCCTTAGAAAACTTGGTTAATATGAGTTAAATGTTAGTGTGTTCTTAGTTTATGTTAGTATAATATACATACTATTCTAAACTATGTAACTAATAATTCTAAACTCTGCTTTTTTTTTTTTTTTTTTTTTCATCCTTTTCAATTCACAGAAATCTTTTGTGCTTGAAAAACAATAACGGGGGGGAGAGGGGGGATATTTTTTTTTTTTTTTTTACTGCCGATTGGAATTTTTTGCTGGCTACCAGATTATATCAAATTTGTATAGCCCTGGTTACACACATTCAAGCACTGAAATTTTGTCGAATAATAGGATGGGGGTCGGTGTTGCACAGAATTTGCTACAGTGCTGCAAGAATTTTTTATCGCATTTAATTGTAAATATCATTAATTACATTGTAATTACATTGCATACAAATGCAATTGCAAATTTTACCAACTCTGTTTTAACCCTTTCAGGGGCAATTCACTTCTATTCGTAAAATGCTGAAAGGTTTGAATGACACCAGAATTTACAAATATATTTATTTGAAAATAAGTAAAAGCGTTTCTTTACGCAGTTAATAACAGGAAAATTTTCATTTCCAAAATTCTGGTGCCAATGTGGCATTTAGGGATTTAATTAAATGGCTCAAACATGAACCGCCGCTCTTCAAGGGGTTAACAATAATGCAAAACCCTGCATCAAGCACAGGTTATGAAACACTTTCCAACACTAACAGAATATTATTTTCATTTCCTTTATAATTTCATTATGTTTGAGCAAAGGTGCTAAGCTCTCACTAATCTTCCGTAACATGTGGATTAATTTGACCCAGGTTTAACACGTTTCGCACCAGAAATTATTTTAATAAATGTAATTAAATGTATCTACTTAGAAATATGTAATTAAATAAATAAAGATTCATCAAATAATTTTTCTGGTTCGAAACGTTGTTAAACTGAGTCCAATTAATCCACATGTTACGGAAGATTAGTGAGAGCTTGGCACCTTTGTGATTGAAGTATTATAGAATCATTAAAATGCATCACAAACGATTATTCCCCACAGATCATAATGTAATGGAATTATTTTGTGCGTCGCTGCAATGCAAAAAAAAAAAAAAAAAAAAAAAAGTGTTGATTTTACAGTATAATACCCCAGCTGCCAGTATTATATCGTAAAAGTAACAGTAATAAACAGTAAAATAGGCAGTAATTTTTTTTTTCAAGTGTGTAAACGAACTATATATACTTCTTATTCTATACTCCTGAGAAATCAGTTTCAGTTCATCGCAGGATACATATGAATTTCATTATGTTTGAATTATTGTAACAACATTAAAAAGCACCGCAAATTATTTTTCTCGATAGACCATAATGTAAAGGAATTTTTTTGTGTTTCCCTGTAAACGAGCTATAAATGCTACACACTTCATTTTCAATACCGCACATTCTATATAGTAAACATCAATAACATATAAAAAGTTCATGGCGATCGAAGTATATTTACGAGAGTTAAAGCATACAGCAGACGGCAGACAGACTGACAGACAAGCAGAATTCATAAACACTAACGGATCCAACCCAAGCTTATTCCCGAGTTACAAAACATAGGTGAAAACAATTTTTTTTCCTATAGAAAACTGATTTTTTAAATTTAGTATAGTTTTTTAGATTGCCTACTACTATTTTACCTGTATCAACACTAAAAAGCATTTTTATATGAAAAATATTTAAATAAGTTTTGAAATTTATTAAAAGTGATAATTTTCTATTCGACGCACGATTCAACAAAGATTTCACTACTTACAGCAACGTTTTTGATTTTGGTAATTTCAATGGTTTAAGTTCGTAGTTCTTTACATGTCTGTTTAATTTATGTTTTATTTATATCATATACAGTGTCTCACATAAGTGATGGGACACTTGTGCTTTACAAAAGGAAACTAATCAAATAAATTAAAAAAACATGTACACATTTTTTTTGTGGGTGTGTTTCATACTTAAATTTAGTAAAGATTATTACATAACATACATTTTGTCAAAATATTAAAATATTAATTTAATAAAAATACAAATGTTTAGAACGGAGCAAAAAATAGCTCACATAAGTGATGGGACACCATTATATATGCAACAAAAATCGTCTGAAATAAGCAATAAAAATATTTTTTGGGGTTTTATTTTTACTTAAAAGCAATTGGCAATAATTTATAAAATCGTCTGCAGTATTTCTCTCCAGTTTGTTTTGGAATTTTTGTGTTTTTTAGCTCTGTGTAGTCATGAATGCTAAACGAAAAGAAACTTCGCCTGAAATTCGAAAATTAGTTATTAATTTGCATATTGAACGTGGAAAATCTATTAGAAAAACTGCTGAAACAGTTAACTTGAGTCGTTCAACAGTTTTCAATATCATTAAACGATATAAAAAGAATCATATGATTCAGGATAAAAGAAGACCTGGCTGACCATCAAAGCTATCCAATGGAATAAAGCGAATTATCGTTCGAAATATTAAAAAAAATCCAAGAATTAGTGCTTCAAAAGTTGCTGCTGATTTACAAGCATTATATGGAATAATTGTTAATCCTGAAACTATTAGAAGGGTAATTCGATCCGCTGGATATCACGGTAGAGTAGCCAGGAAAAAATTCTTTGTAAGTGAAAAGAATAGAAAACTCAGACTAGCTTTCGCAAAATCCAACATAAATAAGAATTCTGATTACTGGAATAAAGTTATATTTGCTGATGAGAGTAAATTTAATATATTTGGTTCTGACGGTAGAATCTTGGTGTGGAGAAAACCCAGGGAAGAACTTCGCAAACAGAACTTGGTACCAACGGTAAAACATGGTGGAGGAGGAGTTATGGTATGGGGGTGTATGTCGTCCGCTGGAGTTGGTAATCTTGTTTTTATTGACAGTATAATGGATCAGTACAAGTATATTGATATTTTAAAGCAAAATTTGAAATCTTCAGCACGAAAATTGAACCTTCATAACGATTTTAAATTCTACCAGGACAATGACCCCAAGCACACTGCTCTGAACGTTAGACTCTGGCTGCTATATAACTGTCCTGAAATAATAAAAACACCACCACAATCTCCAGACTTAAATCCCATAGAGAATATTTGGCAAGAATTGGAATCAAGAATTCGCAAACACACCATTTCTTCAAAACAACAACTAAAATCGGTGCTTCAAGAAGAATGGGGTAAAATCACTCCAGAAATCACAAAAAAAATAGTCGAATCCATCCCAAAAAGATTAAATCATGTTTTAAAAGTAAAAGGAAATCCAACAAAATATTAAAACCTTTTAAAAAGTAAAATTTTTGGATAAATATTTGATGGAAAAGTAAGTGTCCCATCACTTATGTGAGCCATTTTTTGCTCCGTTCTGAACAATTGTATTTTTACTAAATTAATATTTTAATATTTTGACAAAATGTATGTTATGTAATAATTGTTACTAACTTTAAATATGAAACACACCCAAAAAATTTTTGCACATGTTTGTTTATTTATTTTATTGCAGTTTCTTTTTATAAAGCACAAGTGTCCCATCACTTTTGTGAGACACTGTATACTATTTCTGTTGTCAACATCCCTTTTCCTATAAATTTACGAAACGCACAACAATTCTTCAGGTATCACACTGCAAAAAATAATTGTTGATTTTGCAGTATAAAACTGGCACCCAGCTGCCAGTATTATACCGTAAAATTAACAGTATTAAACAGTAAAATAAGCAGTAATACGCTACCGCGCATGCGCGGTAGCGTATTACTCTTGCACGGCAGCGTATTACTGCTTATTTTACTGTTTAATACTGTTAATTTTACGGTATAATACTGGCAGCTGGGTGCCAGTTTTATACTGTAAAATCAACAATTATTTTTTGCAGTGCATACGAAAGGTTTTTAAAGCGGCTTCTGACATAGTACACTAACATTTCGTTAAAACATGTTTTATGATTGAAAATTGCTATTAATTAATAAATCAGCACTGTTTTCATAAATTAAATGAAAGATTTTCCTCAAATCAGTGTTGCCACGAAAATAAAATACCGCATAACATGATGCTCAACAATGATTATAAAAAATAATAAATAGTACAAAAGAGGTAAAATGTGACGTTTTCTCAAGGTTTTATTTTATATTTATGATTAAAAATCAAAATTGAATTTGAAATATTTAAAAGAAAAAAAATATTATTGATTGATCGAAGCAGTGGTATGTTACACAAGTAGCATAAAACATATGATTTGTTATATTAGATTTAATTGTAATTTAAGTGTATTTCAATATATTTTTCTTTGTCCCGAAATTTTGTCGAAGAAAATGACGTCTTCCTCTAATGCGGTTAAAATACAATTGTTATTATTGTTTTGTTTTTCCTCGCGCGTTACTTTTTCTATCTTCGATGAGATTTTATTGTTAGGAATAAATAAGATGATATTCTGACTAGACTGACTAATTGCGTTTACAGATATTATAATCCTTAATTTTTCTTTTAAACTGTGAATGGAACTTCTTTTAAACTGTGTGGAATTTAAAACTGTGCTACGCGTTTCCTAACTAAACTAAAATTTAGCACTCTATGGCGCACAGAGGCTACAGCTATTTAGCACAGAGGCTATTCGCACATTTTTTAGACAAATTTGATAAATGATTTTAAAAAATGGAATTATTTTAGAGGAAAACTTTCTTTCAACAACTTATTATTTGTAATTCATATTATTGTCTGATGCTTTCAAATTTATTCTTCTATCAAGATGGCGCATTCAAACAAGCTGTGAATCAGAGGATACATTTTTTTTTTGTTTTCCGAAAAGAAATATTCTTATTCAGAAGTTTACAATGATTGTAAAGCGCATAGTATTAAAATTTCTAAGTGCAACATAAACA
Source organism: Maratus michaelseni (assembly GCA_963931845.1). Taxonomy (NCBI): domain Eukaryota; kingdom Metazoa; phylum Arthropoda; class Arachnida; order Araneae; family Salticidae; genus Maratus; species Maratus michaelseni. Next base: position 107,144,910 of record OZ007598.1, on the reverse strand, counting down.
TCAGTATTAATTGGAAAGAGCTATCCCGAAAATCAGTACTTATTCTTAGTAAAAAGACTCAAAATGAAAAAAAAAAAAATACATTAAAAAAAGAGCCCATTTCAAGGCTGAAAATGAAGTTTTAGGTAAGGATTTATGACTGTCGCAAATTTATCTTACAATGGGAAAATAAAAGTAAGAATATTGGACAAAAATTTTACAATCCATTCATTATATTATTAAGAGAATGTGTTACATCCGATATTTACAGAAAAAATGCTATTTCTTTATTTCAACGACTTTTAAAGGGTGAAACTGCATCAAAGCAAAGCTACCGCTCATACTTCAAAAACTACCGCTGTATTCGTTGAAAACATTAAAAACTCACACAGGTATTGCATTTATACCTTTCAACATATTCCTAAGAAGTCACTTGACGTTTCTCTTATGGTTTATTGTGCATTTGGTCTGCTGAAAAAGAGCTCTTTCAAAGCGCAAAACCACCACGATTTATTGAATCTGGAAAGTTTTTAAAGAGGCAGGGGAAGCAATAACCCTGTAAATTTTACAAAAAACCTTCTACCATCGAAAGCATTACGCAGAATTAGAATAAAAAAACAAGATTATCATATAGATTATTTCAGAAAGCAATATTCATATTTTAAACGTTAAAAAAAAACGCCGAAATCGTCTAAAAAATTTGCGAACACCCTCTGTATATACAAATCTGTAGATCATATACAGGTCGGCACAAAAGAATTCGGATATTTTTACGAATATTGTTGGTAATTCCTGTTTTTTTTTTCTTTTTAATATGTTATGCTTTTTCCAAATTGTTTACTTAGATATAATCTTTCACCTTATTGAAAGGTAAATGTTTGCAAAATTGGAAGTGATGGAAAGTGTTACATAATCTATAAGTTTTTTTTTTTTTTTGTTTTAGAGTAAGTCTCGATTTTTTTTTTCATATTTCATTTCTATTCGATACATAAATTTCCAGTTCCACGTTTTTTTGCTCAGCATGCAAGATTTTAACATGCAGCTGACTATTTAAATGATTGACTTATTCAACTTAAAGAGACAGCTGAAGCGGAAAGGATTACATGTTAGCTTAACTTTCTAATTTTTTTTTTTCTATCGACATCGTTTTTTTTTTCTTTTTTGTTTTTTTTTCTCTTACGGCCGTGAGACGGACAAAGTTATAGAATTACAGATCGAAGTAGAATTTGGGAGCACATAGAGTTCTTGTGTAGCCAATACATTTACGTATTATTTTATAAAATAATTTACAAAAAATTGTTCAATGGAATACTCAATCGTACCCACATCACCTTCAAAAAATAATGAAGGTAAGTTATTTTTTAAATATTTCTATATTCAAATTTCTATAGAATAAATTATATTTAAAAAAATTTAGTAATTTAAGCACACAAGTATAAGTATGTCGGTATTTATAAAATTAGTTTAACTTTCTGATTTTTTTTATTGACTTTTTTTTTTGCCGTGAGACGGACAAAGTTATAGAATTACAAATCGAAGTAGAATTTGGAAGTACATAGAGTTCTTGTGTAGCCAATACATTTATGTATTATTTTATAAAATATTTTATAAAAAATTGTTCAATGGAATACTCAATCGTACCCACATCACCTTCAAAAAATAATGAATGTAAGTTATTTTTAACTAATTTCTATATTAAAATTTCTATAGATTAAATTATATTTTAAGAAAAATTTAGTAATTTAAGCACACAAATATAAGTATGGCGGTATTTATAAAAGCAGTTCAACTTTCTAATTTTTTTATTGACATTTTTTTTTTAATTCTACATATACTGTTTACTATATTAACGGCCGTGAGACGGGCAAAGTTATAGAATTACAGATCGAAGTAGAATTTGGGAGTACATAGAGTTCTTGTGTATCCAATACATTTATGTATTATTTTATAAAATAATTTACAAAAAAATTGTTCAATGGAATAATCAATCGTACCCACATCACCTTAAAAAAATAATGAAGGTAAGTTATTTTTAAAATATTTCTATATTCAAATTTCTATAGAATAAATTATATTTTAAGAAAAATTTAGTAATTTAAGCACACAAGTATAAGTATGGCGGTATTTATAAAATTAGTTTAACTTTCTGATTTTTTTATTGACCATTTTTTTTTTATGCCGTGAGACGGACAAAGTTATAGAATGACAAATCGAAGTAGAATTTGGGAGTACATTGAGTTCTTGTGTAGCCAATACATTTATGTATTATTTTATAAAATAATTTACAAAAAAATTGTTCAATGGAATACTCAATCGTACCTACATCACCTTCAAAAAATAATGAAGGTAAGTTATTTTTAAAATATTTCTATATTCAAATTTCTATAGAATAAATTATATTTTAAGAAAAATTTAGTAATTTAAGCACACAAGTATAAGTATGGCGGTATTTATAAAATTAGTTTAACTTTCTTATTTTTTTTATTGACATTTTTTTTTTTTTGCCTTGAGACGGACAAAGTTATAGAATGACAAATCGAAGTAGAATTTGGGAGTACATTGAGTTCTTGTGTAGCCAATACATTTATGTATTATTTTATAAAATAATTTACAAAAAAATTGTTCAATGGAATACTCAATCGTACCTACATCACCTTCAAAAAATAATGAAAGGTAAGTTATTTTTAAAATATTTCTATATTCAAATTTCTATAGAATAAATTGTGTTTTAAGAAAAATTTAGTAATTTAAGCACACAAGTATAAGTATGGCGGTATTTATAAAATTAGTTTAACTTTCTTATTTTTTTTATTGACATTTTTTTTTTTTTTTTTTTTTTTTTTTTTTATGCCGTGAGACAGACAAAGTTATAGAATTACAAATTGAAGTAGAATTTGGAAGTACATAGAGTTCTTGTGTAGCCAATACATTTATGTATTATTTTATAAAATATTTTACAAAAAATTGTTCAATGGAATACTCAATCGTACCCACATCACCTTCAAAAAATAATGAAGGTAAGTTATTTTTAACTAATTTCTATATTAAAATTTCTATAGATTAACTTATATTTTAAGAAAAATTTAGTAATTTAAGCACACAAATATAAGTATGGCGGTATTTATAAAAGCAGTTCAACTTTCTAATTTTTTTATTGACATTTTTTTTTAAATTCTACATATACCGTTTACTATATTAACGGCCGTGAGACGGGCAAAGTTATAGAATTACAGATCGAAGTAGAATTTGGGAGTACATAGAGTTCTTGTGTATCCAATACATTTATGTATTATTTTATAAAATAATTTACAAAAAATTGTTCAATGGAATACTCAATCGTACCCACATCACCTTTAAAAAATAATGAAGGTAAGTTATTTTTTAAATATTTCTATATTCAAATTTCTATAGAATAAATTATATTTTAAGAAAAATTTAGTAATTTAAGCACACAAGTATAAGTATGTCGGTATTTATAAAATTAGTTTAACTTTCTGATTTTTTTTATTGACATTTTTTTTTTTTGCCGTGAGACGGACAAAGTTATAGAATGACAAATCGAAGTAGAATTTGGGAGTACATTGAGTTCTTGTGTAGCCAATACATTTATGTATTATTTTATAAAATAATTTACAAAAAAATTGTTCAATGGAATACTCAATCGTACCTACATCACCTTCAAAAAATAATGAAGGGAAGTTATTTTTAAAATATTTCTATATTCAAATTTCTATAGAATAAATTATATTTTAAGAAAAATTTAGTAATTTAAGCACACAAGTATAAGTATGGCGGTATTTATAAAATTAGTTTAACTTTCTTATTTTTTTTATTGACATTTTTTTTTTTGCCTTGAGACGGACAAAGTTATAGAATGACAAATCGAAGTAGAATTTGGGAGTACATTGAGTTCTTGTGTAGCCAATACATTTATGTATTATTTTATAAAATAATTTACAAAAAATTGTTCAATGGAATACTCAATCGTACCTACATCACCTTCAAAAAATAATGAAAGGTAAGTTATTTTTAAAATATTTCTATATTCAAATTTCTATAGAATAAATTGTGTTTTAAGAAAAATTTAGTAATTTAAGCACACAAGTATAAGTATGGCGGTATTTATAAAATTAGTTTAACTTTCTTATTATTATTTTTTTTTTTATGCCGTGAGACAGACAAAGTTATAGAATTACAAATTGAAGTAGAATTTGGAAGTACATAGAGTTCTTGTGTAGCCAATACATTTATGTATTATTTTATAAAATATTTTACAAAAAATTGTTCAATGGAATACTCAATCGTACCCACATCACCTTCAAAAAATAATGAAGGTAAGTTATTTTTAACTAATTTCTATATTAAAATTTCTATAGATTAACTTATATTTTAAGAAAAATTTAGTAATTTAAGCACACAAATATAAGTATGGCGGTATTTATAAAAGCAGTTCAACTTTCTAATTTTTTTATTGACATTTTTTTTTAAATTCTACATATACCGTTTACTATATTAACGGCCGTGAGACGGGCAAAGTTATAGAATTACAGATCGAAGTAGAATTTGGGAGTACATAGAGTTCTTGTGTATCCAATACATTTATGTATTATTTTATAAAATAATTTACAAACAATTGTTCAATGGAATAATCAATCGTACCCACATCACCTTCAAAAAATAATGAAGGTAAGTCATTTTTAACTGATTTCTATATTAAAAATTCTATAGATTAATTTATATTTTAAGAAAAATTTAGTTATATAAGCACACAAATGTAAGTATGGCGGTATTTATAAATGTAGTTCAACTTTCTAATTTTTTTTTATTGACATATTTTTTTTTTTTACGGTCGTGAGACGGACAAAGTTATAGAATTACAGATCGAAGTAGAATTTGGGAGTACATGTAGTTCTCATAAAGCCAATAGATTTAAGCATTCTTTTAAAAAATAATTTAAAAAAATTGTTCAATGGAATACTCAGTCGTAATATTACCTTCAAAAAATAATGAAGGTATTGTTTTAATTATTAAAGGTAATGAATTATTTTTAACTAATTTCTATATTAAAGTGTCTAAAGATTAAATTATATTTTAAGAAAAAAATAATAATTTAAGCATACAAATATAAGTATGGCGGTATTTATAAAATTAGCGCAACTTTCTATTTTTTTTTTTTTTTTTTTTTTTTTTTTTACCCACATCACCTAAAAAAAAAATGAAGGTAAGTTTTTTAAAACTTTTTTCTATATTAAAATTTCTATAGATTAAATTATATTTTAATAAAAATATAGTAATTTAAGCTATAAGTATAGTGGCATTTATAAAATTTCTGCAGTAGCACAACTTAAATTTATTATTATTCTTTATTTTGTTATGTTAGTGTGTATGTATATGTACTTGCGAGTATACGTATTAAAATGTTCAGATCTGGTTTATTTTCTATCCTGGTTTAGACATAATTTTCATTTCCTAAACCTTTATTTATTTATTTATTTGCTTTTTGCCAGCATTTTATGCATAAGAACTGATATACATAGTTATTTTTTAAATACGATGTATTTCAAGCCTTTTATAAACAGTAAGATATGTGCATATGCATGGGGTTTGAAAAAGTTCTAGTGTAACATTGAAGTGAACAATCAAATGGAAAATAGAATAGGTAAAAAAAAAAAAAAAAAATCGATGTGTATAATTTGCGATCTAATTGATGAACGACAAAAAAGGGAAATTAACAGGAAAGAAAAGTACCGTTATACTTCTTAGAAAGTTTTTTCTTTTATAATCGCATGTGTTTTATTGTGCCAAAAAAGTCATATCTACATATACAAACTGAGACTGCCATATCTGGAAACAATACTTGATATAAACGCATTTTTAAATTGGGAGTATGTTGCTATTAGGGGTGACTTGTAAATTTTCAACTATAGTACAGATAAAATAGACCAAAAATCATTTGATACTTTACGGCAGGTTTTATGAATAAAAAGTCGAAAATGGTACTTTAGTACAGGTAAAATAGGGTTTCATGGCAACAACTGATGTTCATTCACGAAAATTTGGGAAGAACTGCGTTTTGGCACTAGAAATAAGATACAATTAGTCTCCAAAAAGTAAAGTTGTTTTACCTTTCAGGTAGATTTCGTAAGAAATACTATCTATTACATTCTCCCCTATGTTGTAATTTATGGAAAATTTTCGCAGATCTACGCCGATCATGACTCCCAGAACCCAAAACCATCCCCAGTTCAAAACTTCTATCTATATCACTTCTATCTATCTATCTATCTATCTATATGACTTTTTTATGGACACGATAACTTCAATAATTCTGCACAAATCTCTTCCAAACTCATACATAAAATAAAGGGGCATAAAATCTCGGTCAAGTTCGTTAATGGGCAAAATCGAACCAAGGTGGGGGGGGGGGGGGGGGATGGCATTGCCACCTAGAGTAGATCTAGGTGGCAATGGGAATGGGGAGGTTTTTTTGTGAAAACAGAAAAAAAAAACCATAACTTCTTACTTACGATACGTATCGAATCCATTTAAAGTTATTGTTACTTCTAGGAAAAGGTCCGAAAATTTATGCATGACAGATTTTTGATATCATTAAAAAGGGCCTCAAGGGACATAAAAAATAGGGGTTTAAGAAGAAAAAAATTCACAGCTTTGTCAATTCACTAGATAACAAATACGCTTAGATGTATTATAAATTCTCTTAATATTATCTACAACTTTTATATTGACAAGTTATTTGTAGGACCAATCCTTACAGCAAAAATAAAATAAAATAAAACAAAAAAATCCCTGCCGGCTCTGCCTACAGACGTAGGTAGATTTCGAAGTGGGCGGTCCCAACTGCATTATGGCAAAATTCTAATTTCTGCTCCAATTCCCAATAAGCAGCCGCCCCTACGGTCTGTGTTTTCGAAATCTACCTGTGCCTGTAGTCCGAGCCGTCTTTTATGGAGGGGGAGAGTAGGGCAATTTAACTCAGGGAATCGAAAAAGCGAAGGGGGAAAAGCGAAATCAACTTTTTAAAAAATAGTTCAAGTAGGGTATTGTTTGTTATGCATTTTTTAATTCCTAATCGAATGACACCATGTTCAAGTCAATATGATTATTTGTTAAAAAGTCACGGCAGGTTTTATGAATAAAATGCCCAAATTACACTTTATGAGAGAATACAGCTTTATTACACTTTTTTTTTCGTCCAAAACATGTTCTTGATATCATATTGAATAATCCTAAACTTATTAAATTTCTCCGAAATAACAATAATGAAAATCAGGGTCATCTGAGTCTTTTTCAAGGTCATCGAAATTGTGGAAATCGTAAAAGTGGAAATAGATTTAATATGGATTTATGGTATTATATGGGATTTCCTCCTCAATTTATCACTTATTGCTGTAACTTTTTGAATTTTCACGATATTTCACTGGTCTTTTTATACAAGTTGCTCTATAGTATTGACTATCAAATCATGACAAATAAATCTTTGCTGTAGTTCGCGCATGCGTAGCTGAAATTTATTTCATACAAATACCCATATCTCATCAAATATACAATATATTAATATTTTAATTACACATTATTACAGTATACTATTTCTGCAATTTTTTGTCCAGTTTTTGGAAAACGTTGCTAAATTCCGCTGAGAACTCTGCATGTTATAAAAAAAAACTTTTGAAATTTTCACAGTTACGTTAACATCTTCACGAATATACGTGCTATGCTTACACAAATGTTGAACAGGACCTACATAGCCGTTTGCTACAGTGACAGACATTTTTTTAACATTTTCGTTACATGGGTGATCGAAAATGTTATTTTATTATTAAAATTATTATTGCCCCTCAAATTGTCCTCGCGACAAAATCTTCACTGAAAAATATGAAGTCAAACATATTCTTTACATCCTCAAAGTTCAAGGGCATTTCGGACATTTCCTCATGAGTTTTAATAGATATTCGACGAAACGTCTGAAATTGGTCACTGCCCCTTAATTTCTGGACACCAGTGTAGGGGAGACCGGGGCAAGATGACTATGTTAACAATTTTTGTTGTTTATTTTGAAGTAATAGTAAAATTAATTTTACATGAACAGTTAGAGTATTCCTTTGTAGTATTAAATATATCTATATATTTAAAACGCTAAGCGATTTCTTTCGACAATCCGTCAGAACAAACTACTGCATCAAATTACACCATTCTTTTTTTAAATGAAAGATATTTGGACACAGATTTGTTATCGTGCATTCGTTTGTTCGAAAATTTAATTAATTAGCTGTAATTTTCAATTAAACATTTACTTCTGCTTATGACGTCATAAAGACGGCAACTCCCACTTTTGAGGGCATAGAGTTTATTCTCTGAACTCTGTGGTTCGCCAATCTTTTGACATTAGCTAATATCAACTAGGTAATATTTTAACATTGTAGTATAAAATCTTAAAAAAAAAACTTAATCAGCTAGAATATAATCATAATAAAATATCTAAACGTAAACATATCAATATGAATAACAAATCTCACGTAAAATGTTGCAATTTAAATGATTCCAATTGAAACAAGATTTGGAGAGTTATCCTTGACGCCCAGCTAACATAAAAAAACCTATTTTATTTTATTTATTTACACACATATTCAAATTTATTATAAACACCAGGTTGCCATACAAAGCAAAAATCGTCATTTAGGCGCCAAAAAATAACCCAGGGGCGTCTGCGATATATGTACTGATTTAATCAAAATTATTTTGGTTGCACCGCATATTGCAAAATTAATTGTCTGAGTGCAACGAAGACTCATACACAGCGCAGTATTACTTTGCACCATATATAGCTACGATGGATATTAAAACCTTTCGTCAAGCATAACTCAAAAAATATTTAACGGATTTCGTTCAAATTTTTACAGCAGGTACCTATAAAGGTGACAACGTCGTCTATTTATTACCAAGAATAAGTGTCAAACCGTTTGGAAGTTATATTAAAAAAATAGATAAAAAAGCACAATTAAAGTACATACGTCACAAAATTTTGTGCGTACGTCATTTTCACCGGCGGGAGATTTTCGTAGACAATCGGAATTGAAAAGTTCATGGAATACATGGAGCAAAAAAATATGCAAGCACTAATATTCAGCACAATAAAATATATTTCAATTTAATAAAAATGGAAAGTTAATCTGGAATTTTTTTCTGTTTGAAAAGTATTAGAGATTAGTAATAAGAGTAGTATTAGTATTAGAGATTTGGCGTAAATCACACCATTAGCAGCTTTTTTATTTCGCGTGTGTATGTTAGGAACAATTCTTTGATGTTTAAATAAAAGGTTTCGATTTGTGGCATTATTTCTTATTTTCTTTTCCTTTTTAGTATTTTAAATGGAATTAGTGAAAGGCGTGTATTTTAAATTAAATGAGTGAAAGACGTGTATTTTTAATGTATGTATTTCAAATGAAATCAGTGAAAGATTTATATTTAAATGAAATGAATGCAATATGAAGATGTTATGAGAAAAATGTTTGACGATTTATCAACTGCGCCAAGTTAACATAAAAGTACCAATACATATGTGGGTACTTCTCTATTATCCCGTCGACCACTTTTCATAACAAAAAACTATCCCAAATAAACGGGAGAACGTTGTCATTGAAATATCAAAATACATAAATAAATAAAATATAAGAATTTAAGGACACAATTGTTATTTTAATGAATGAAATAACTAATAAATCAGTAAAACATAATGAAAAATACACGCAAATGTCGCGTTAAAAACCACTTGATGACGTAACAAACACGTATAATGGTTCTGATATCAAGTAAATGGGACTGCATTTTTGGCGTTTAATCTAACAGTTTGGCGATAGTTTTTTGTTATGAAAAGTGGTCGACGGGATAATAGAGCAGTACCTCTATGTGAAATGAAACAAGGCACAGATGTCATATACGCACCACGTTGGCGCGATTTTTCCCTCCACCAGCTTGGGGAAAACTTTGTTTTTGAATATTAGTTACAAATAGTGTGACAAATATATGACAACGTGATTTTTTATTTCAATATAAAAATAAAATAACGTAATAAATGAAACAGCTTCTATTATTTTAAAAAAGGAAATAAAAATAAATAAATAATAGTTTGATATAAATAAAGGCGCGGATGTCATATACGCACCACATTGGCGCGATTGCAACAAAATGGCAATTTTATGCCTCACATGGTAACCCGGTTATTTTGTTTCAATTGTTGTTTATTAACTTTTATTTTTTATTTTAATTCTATAAATTGTTTTTATTATATATATCAATATTTATTTATATCAAACTATCATTTATTTATTTTTATTTCCCATTTTTGAATAATAGGAGCTATTTCATTTATTACGTTATTTTATTTTTATATTGAAATAAAAAATTACATGCTATTATTGTATGGTATTTGTAACTAATATTCAAAAACAAAGTTTTCGCCAAATTGGCGGGGGAAAAATCGCGCCAATCTGGTGCGTATATGACATCTGTGCCTAAATTAATATTGATATACATATAAAAATAATCTATAGAATTAAAATAAAAAATAAAAGTAAACAAACACAACAAACAGTTTTCGCCAAAGGGGCGGGGAAAAAATCGCGCCAGCAACGTGGTGAGTATATGGCATCTGTTCCGGGATTTTTACCCTTTTATCTGTGCTTTCGGAAATATAAACAAGTTGGAAATTGTACGTCAAACGTTACAAACGAGGTGCGTTCGTACGCACGTTTTAGAATTAAATTCATGATATCCCATGCGTAGAACGGGCTAAACAGCTAGTTAAGTATATATTTTATGACACTGTTCATACAAATATCTTAACTAGTTATATAAATATTCAGATATATATGTATCAGCTAGTTATATAAATATTCAGATCTTGATGATTTTTAATTCTGTGAAATGAATTATATCGTCTGCAGATTAATTTCTGTAATAAAATAAGTATCTCGGTCGCTTGACGATTTAACATCCATCGGAAGCTCCTCTAACAAAAAAGCACCGATTTAAAAAAAAAAATCAAATTTCTTAATAAATATTTTTATTAATATCTCCTAAAGTTTTGATTCGATTTTAATAAAATTTGAAATGTCTCGACAAAATTCTGCAAAGATAATATATTTTAAATTGCAAACCATTTGGTTGGGTAGTTTTTGCGTTGTTATATGCGGACGGACAGACAGACGGACGGACAGACAGACAGACGGACGGACAGACGGACGGACCAAACGACGACTATAGGTGCTACGTATTTATATAATTACGAACGCACCTAAAAAATAAAAAAATTCTTATATCAGGTGTATAATGTTTTGCATTTTTATACGGACCTTTTCTCCATTTTAAGATTTTAAATGCCATTTATATCAGATATTTCTTTCTTGAGATTCCCACAAGTTTTTTCCGGTAATTTTTTTAGTTCGCTTATTAATTGTTTACAATTTGCCCCCCTGGTAATAACAATTATTTATCACAAAAAATGGGTACTTCTCTATTATCCCGTCGACCACTTTTCATAACAAAAAACTATCGCCAAACTGTAACGCTAAATAAACCGGAGAACGTTGCCATTGAAATATCAAAATAAATAAAATATAAGAATTTAAGGACACAATCGTTACTTTAATGAATGAAATAACTAATAAATCAGTAAAACATAATGAAAAATACACGCAAATGTCGAATTAAAAACGACTTGATGGCATAACAAATACGTATAATGCTTCTGGCATCAAGTAAATGGGACTGTATTTTTGGCGTTTAATCTTAGTTTGGCGATAGTTTTTTGTTATGAAAAGTGGTCGACGGGATAATAGAGAAGTACCCAAAAATGGCTTAGTGTTGTTAAATTTGTTTGTTATGTATTTTCATTTCTTATTAAAATATCGAAAATTGCAATAAAATTTTATTTTAGCACCGTACTTAATTTTTTAAAATGGCTCAAAATAATGGTTTAATAAACGTATATTTGTAAATATTTTAAAAAACATGTTTTTCCGCTCTCTAGAAAAATTTGTAAGATTCTACAACTGCCTTTGGCACCAACCAGTACATGATACGGAACTTTTCCCTATTCAGATACACAGAAGAGGTTGGTCACAAACAAGAGTAATGCTAGCAACAATATTGTTTTAACTCTATAAGAGTTAGAAACAATAATGATATTAAATTCCCCGATTAGCTTAGGGCCCGATTACGGAACTTTCTCCTAGAAAAAAAAAAAACTGTACAAGTCTTTTACATTTGTTTCGAATGAAGCTCGATCAACAAAGTATTAATTGATAATACAAACAACACTAATATTAACATGGGGGCAAAAGTTTGAATTTAAGTGTATATATTTGGAACCCTCCCCCCCCCCCCCCAACCACCCACCAAAAAAAGAAAAAGAAAGTTACAGAAATGAATTTAAAATGGCGTGAAGCCACCCTTTCTGACACAAGAAATTGGCTGCGAACCCGATTACGAAACTTTCACTTAACTTAATAACATGTATCTAATAGCCCTGAGGACAATTCCCCTTCCCAGTTATACGGACCTTGGGGCTTTTTTAAAAAGCTTGACGCAGTTCGGGTTGAAGAAGTTGAGATTTACTGTCAAATGACATAAACTACTATGAAAATAAAACTGGTGAATTATTATGCTGGTTTATGTATGTATTTAAAAAAATTGCATCTGATTACACTCTTTAGATAAATTACTCCTGTTTGCATTTAATAACAGATAAACGGCTTCCGTTTACTAAATTGTTTAAATATTGGGCAGAGTTGGCGAGAGATAGATAGACGTGTAAACAAACGGGTAGAGAGACGGATAGCGACAGAGATAAGCTAACGGGTAGCGAAACGAATAGACAGACGGGTAGCGAGGCAGGTGCAAAAAAGGGTTGACAGAGGGGTAGTGAGATGGGTAGGGAGACGGGTAGCGTGGTGGATAGCGAGACGAGTACAGAGACGACTTGACAGACGGGTAGAGAGAGGGGTATATAGACAGACAGACGTGTTGATAGACGAGTAGTGTAACGAGAAGCGAGACAGGTAGAGACACGATTAAAGAGTCGGGTAGAAAGACAGACGGATACTGAGACGGGTATACAGAAGAGTAGAGAGACAGTAGACAGATGAGTTCGGAGAGAGACACAGCTAAGACATACGAGTAGTTAGACTGGTAGACACGTTTGTAGCAAAGCATGTTATCAATGTGGTTTGAAGTGTACGAGTTTCTATAAATAGTTATACAAATAAACAAAGGAAATTTTTTTAATTCAAATATTAAATATTTGATTTAATATTTCAATATTTAATATTTTATTTTTTAATATTTTATTTAGATATTTGTCACAAAGAAAATGTTGCAAAAATTAAATTAAATTTGCGTTAAACTACGCTTGCTAAAATACGCTATTGGCTGCAAATCTGATTATGTGACTTTAAAAATATCGTTTTAAAAGATCCGGCGTTTTTTTTTTTTTTTTTTTTAAAGTTTTGAGCAATTCCCGCTTAAGAAAATGAGATTATTTGCCAAATGTTATAAAAAAAATGCATATGAAAACATAACAGTATATGAATTTATATATGATATTTTGTAATTATATCATTTAATTTGCTATTTTTCATATGTTGTATCTTTATCTATCTCTTGTCTATCATATGCTGTATATTCACTTAGATTCTTGTTGATATCTTCTTTATATCGTAATTGTTAACTTTATGTTCTCAGCAGTATCACTCAGACTAATCCCTTTGAGGGAAGTCCTAGTTAAATCCATGATTATTGCTTCTTTCTCAGATTAAAAATAAGAAAATTGGTACTTCTCTATTATCCCGTCGACCACTTTTCATAACAAAAAACTATCGCCAAACTGTAACGCCAAATAAACGGGGGAACGTTGCCATTGAAATATCAAAATAAATAAATAAATAAAATACATGATTTTAAGGACACAATTGTTATTTTAATTAATGAAATAACTAATAATTCAGTAAAACATAAGGAAAATAGACGCAAATCTCGAATTAAAAACCACTTGATGACGTAACAAACACATATATTGCTTCTGACATCAAGTAAATTGGACTGCATTTTTGGCGTTTAATTTTACAGTTTGGCGATAGTTTTTTGTTATGAAAAGTGGTCGACCGGATAATAGAGAAGTACCAGAAAATTTAATGTTTAACGAAATTCAATTATTTGATCGATCGCAAATTTTGGTTCTTTTCCGTTATACCGACACCATGCCATACATATAAATATATGCTTGGCGACAATGGTGTCCGTATAATGGAAAAGTACTCAATTTTTTCTTAGTTCGGGCTATACCAAAAACAAACATTTTACAGGTAACAAAAAAACGCCGAAAAGGGCTGCTTCATCAGCTGTTATGACAGCAAAGTTGGATAAAATCTAATAACCTGAATGTTAAACGTTTATGCGAAACACCACAGAAAACACACGCTATTTTTATATAAGTAAGGTATATTTAAACGAATAAGAGAACTAACAACTTTCAATAATATAATGCATGAAAAAGTAAACAAATAAGTGATTCAGCAAATCATAAAAATATGTATTTCTTAATATAACTATAAAATACAGAAAAATATTTTGGTACAATCAAAAATATTCATTATCCCGTCGAAATTCCGTGCATTATCCCGTCGTCCCATTAAGAAAAAAAACTATATGTAAATTAGGTACTTTTCGGTTAGCCGGCGCCAGTAATATATATATATATACACATAATAATAAACTCCAATGGAAAATTACTTGCAGAATCATTATCATAAAAGCCAACCAAAATCTATAAACCACATAAATTCAATACTAGAAAAACAAAACTATATACATTATATATATTTGTATCTATGTATGTATGTATATATATATATATATATATATATATACTTCATTGGCGCCCTGCTAACCGAAAAGTACCTCAAATAAGTCGCCAAACTGTAGCGCCCAATAAACAAACGGAAGAATGTTGCCATTAAATCTCAAAAAAAGAAAAATAATAACAATAAAAAAAAATAATTAAGAAAAGCCCCATTTACTAAAGTATCATTTATCAGTAACATTTAACAATAAAATTTACAATATATTAATGAAAACATAATCAAAAATAATCTTGGATATTTATTTATTTACATTATTTCTCTTAATTATGGAAAAGGAATAATCATCCTGATTATGTAAAGGAATGAAGAAACCATACAAATAAATTACACTTGAAAACATTAAAAATCTCCTTTATTTGTAGATTGATTTATTATTGTAAAAAAAATTCTTCATCTTTATATAAAAATTGATTAGCTTAAAACAATGTATGCGTTTCAGAAGATATGGATTTGAAACGAACAATGATTAAAGAAGACATTTTAAAAATTTTGATCAAAACACTTTAAAACTTTTTTTAACGTCGAATTTCGACGATGCGTTTGGGGAGATGCAATGCACATGCGCATAGGAGCTCATTCGGTTGCATTATCACAGAAGGGGGGGATGTGTGCCTTATTTAATATGTTCTTTTATTGACTGAATATGAGATGAACGTAGGGATATGCTATTTGTATAATACTTCATAGGTTCAGGAAATTTTCTTTCTTGCCGTGAGGAATAGGGCGGTAATGTCAAACTGATTTCCATTTTGTTTACGGATTGTTTGTTTGGAGTTTGCATCAGAAATAATAACGTAATTCACTGGGGGAATTTTTTTAATAAAATATTTGAAAGATTGTTTCATAAGCACCCCTACTTATGTAATAAAGAAGCTTATTTTACCAATATTGTTATTGTAATTTTTTCCGTCAAGTTTTGACGGGTACCATCTAGTTACCATTTAATTTTTCAAATAAAAAAAAATGAAGGATAATTTTATTTTTTCATAACATTAACAAATCGTCATCTTGCCCCAGTACTGGAGCAAGATGACTTTGACCTTGGGGCACTGAAAAAGATTGAACATATTTTATCTTTTGAATATGTTACATGGTTTAACAAATGATAACTGTGTCTTTACATCTTACAAAGTATCAAACTAAGCATAATGCATTGTAACGTTATGTTGAAGTGTTTAGTTGTGCAGCTAACAATAGTCACAAATAAAACTGCCATTTTCATAATTGGAACATTCTTCATGCCACCACTCTTGCCATTTACAGCACTGGATTCATTCTTCTGTTGGTGGGTCATAATATTCCTCGTCACAAGCAGACATCAAGTCAAGCGTCATGAGAAAACACCATCCTTTGAAGTTGATGCAACTGGACTGTTTGGCCAGGATTTAATAGACCTACAGAAACTTTGTTTGAGTTTTTTACCCCCTTTTTAGCTTCACGAGCTTATTTTCTTTGTTTCTTTAAACGTTCCTGTTGTAGGGGGGGGAGGGGTGCTTAGCGGATGGCAAAAATGTCTTCCTCTGGTCCCCCTTTTCGAACGACACCTCCCGTGATCCGATGCGCCCCTTAGCCCCAGAGGAAAAAGAAACGCAAGGTCACGCGGACAAACACACAGACAAACAAGCGTTAACATGATTTAAATGGAATGGACAACATAGTTTAATAAATTCCGAAACACTGGGCAAGATGACGAGCTCGTCATCTTGCCCCGGTCTGCCTGTTTAAAAATATTCATTTTCATTGCCATGAAGGAAGGCGATTAATTGAGATTTATTCATGGTAATAGGTAGTATTTAAACTAAATTACTCATAAATATTAAAGAGAAACGACATATCTTACCTGTATCTGTAGCAGAGCTTATTTACACATGCATAAAAGTTATAACGTGGCAGCGGTAAACAATCAAAGCTTCACAACTAACACAAAAATGGCGATTTCAGCGTTTCTATACTATTGTTTAACGAACAGCCGATAGGAGAGCTAGTAGTGTCCGGTTGATGCTGCCACCTAGTGGAAAACGGAAAAATTAAGACATTCGTCATCTTGTCCCGCTCTTCATCTTGCCCCAGTCTCCCCTATATGGTTGCACTCAACATGTTAAAAAATATCATTTATTGCAAGAAATTTTCCGATGTTCGCTTTGTAAAAAAGTACCACATTATTTGTGAATGTTACCTCCTCGTGTAACACGCGCACGCTGATTATTAATACCTTATTTGGGTTAAAATAGAAAAAAAAAAAAAAAAAAAACATTGCAAAAATATTTCATTCTATTATAAATCTAACAGTTAGGGCTGAAAACGTCCAATATTCACAGTGTATTGCTTTATGTTTTCGTAAATTGAAATATGAAATTGCCGATTAGCTATTTTATCTAGTGATCAGTGGTCAGATACAGATGTCAATCAAATTCGAAATACTCATGTGCCACTCACAGGTTGATTTTAAAAGCAGATTTTGAAAGGAAGAAATCATATGGCGTACATGAAAAAGTACGGTAAGTTTTAGAAAATTGTTTGCAGATAAAAAATATTTAAAAATAGAAATAACATTTTGTGTAGATTAACATTTTTAACATTTTACAACATAGTTGAAAAGTGTGTGAGAATTCGGTTTGTCTGTCTGTCCGTGCTCTAAGTCGCGTAAATATCGTCGCGTGATATATGTTTATGAGGATTACTATGGCATGCTTGGTATTGAAAATGAAGTATGTAGCGTTTATACTTCATTTAAAGGGACACTCAAAAGAATTCCGTACATTACAGCCATGGGGGGGGGGAGGGGAATCGTCTGCGGTGTATTTTATTGATGTTACTCTATTTCAAACACATTTAAATTCATGTATATCACTAAGGTGCAGTACAAGAAACTTACAATAGATTATGGTGTGCTTGCTTAGCATTCATCGTTCATTTACAGGGACATAAAAAAGAATTTTATTACAGCTGTCTAAGAACAATAATTGCTTTAAATGCGTTTTAAGTTGTGGTACGTGTTTTTAAATAAAACTAATTTTTTGCCTATTACTTGTCATCCATAAATTATATATATGATATATATACAATGCAGCACAAAAGTGCTTGAGTACATTTCCGTTTATTAACGGAAATTGCTGAAAAGGAATTTACAACTGTACTATGTGTTCCTAATTGAACTGAGTTTTAGCATATATACTATGTATAGAAATCTATAGATCATATACAGAGCTGCACAAAAGAATTCGGATATTTTTTTGGACCATTGATGGTAATTCCTGAAATTGGGTTTTAAAATGTGTTATGCATTTTCCAAATTGTTTACTTATACTTTTGTATAATCTTCACATTTCTCGGACATTAGGTGTCTCTACTAAAATATAAATTACGTAAAATATAATCTAATTATGTAATGTCTCTTACATTACCCCACAAAATTCTATCTGGTAAAAGCCTCTTGTACTCTGTTGTGGTGATCGGGTTATGTCATCGCAGTAATTATCTCCATTTTAATAACTTTAAAAATGTTCTCAGATCTCAATGAAAGTATATATATATAATGTTTTATCAAACCTATAAATATGCAAACAGAAAATTGAAAAAACATTGTAAAGCATAATTCATCATATGAGCTATATACTATGTAGTTTAAGTTGTAAAACTGATCTCTTCTATCCTTTGTGTAACATGTTTTATAAGTGTATAATATCTTAATTTGATGTTATCTTTAAATGTATTGCGTTTTCTGATTGCTGAATACTTAAATAATTGTCAGGTCAGTATAAACTTCATAAATATAATAAGTCGATTGTAACCTGGATTGACTATACCCCTGTTTTATTCTTCAGCAAATTATAGATGTTAATGTTGTTAATGAGAAATTGTGAAATTGTAAGATAGACATTGAAAAAGTTATTTGTAACGCAAGCTGCTAGTGGATTTGGTCTGCTCCTAGGGATTGCGCTATCATTCTAAAGCTTAAGCTTCGTTCCCGAGGTTGTCATCCCTGTTCATACCTGTTTACTTACACACAATTTTTCTGCTTATTAAATGGCGAAGTTTTGTTAAAGTATTCTGGAATTGTTGGATAGTGTTTCATAATCTATGTTTGTCACATGATTTTTCATTCTTGTTTTTCTTTACTCTGAAAGATAAACTGTCACTTATTTTATTAATTTCTGAATCAAATGTGATGATTTATGTTAATTTGACTCTGATGATGATCAGTGATCTACTGCCGCGTGTTGCTTTCACAGAGCTTAGATGTTCACCCTACATTTTAACGTCAACGTGTTCACACAATTAGGGGAAAAGAGATTTTGCACAGAGTAAAAGACAAACAATTACCATTTGATACCTCTAACAATTTTTTTTCCTAGAAATTTTCCTATGTTCTCTTTACAGAAAAAGCACTTTATACTTTTCGGGTTCAACATAAAATACTGGAAAGTAAGAAATGTGATTATATACCATTGAATTCTAATTGTAATGCAGATAATAATACACAATAGAAAAAATACTGGTACTAATCAAGTAAAAATACGTGTACTTTTAATCGGTATTTTAAAATTTTTGTTTGGGGGACTACCTCCATATTTAATTGAACACAAACTTTAATTTTTTAAGTAGCAACCTTCCAAATTCGATTCAATAAAAAAAAATCTACAACTTTCGATAAATCAAAAATAAAATTTTCCCGTCAATATTTATTAACCTTTTGATTACGGCCAGGATTAGAGACTATCTTTATATTCATTCGTACTACAATTAAAATAAAAAATGTGGTAGATGATAGGTATCTCTTGAAAATATCTTAGTATAAGTGTATGGCAGAGATTATTGCAAATAACATAGAAAAATAGTACGAATAGAATTATTTAAAAAAAAGTATTTGGGACGTATGGTGTCCCAATACCGCAATCGGCAGGTTAAAATGAATTAGCTATTAGAAAACTGTTTGCGATTAAAAAAATATTCAACAATAACAATTTTGACTATGTTAGAACACATAAATAACAAAATATATTTTTTCTTTTACTTCAAAGCATAAACAATCCGATATTTTGGTAATTTAATGAATGAAATCTAGCGATTTATGGTGATTTCACCGAGATGATGTGCACCAACAGAGTCATTGACCTAATGCCTCATGCTGCACTCTTAGAGATTTCGCAAATTTTTACCCTACTTTTTAACATCAACATGTTTACGTAATTAAAAGAAAACTGATTAGCACAGAGAAATAGAAAGATAATCACGATTTCATACTTCTAACAAATATCGCTTATTTCTAGAAAATTTCGTATGTTCTGTGTGCAAGAATGGTATTTGCAGTTACATTACATTTGTATTATGTACTTGTCGTTTCCGGTGAATTCCTGGAAAAAGAAGTGATCACATCTTTTTATATTTGCTTCAAATCTATGTTATGAACCCAAAACATGTTGTAATGGTTAATGTTAAAAAAAAAAAAGTTGAAAAAAAAAAATCTGTTTTGAGAGCTGTTATTACTTACCCATCATACTTATTAGGGTAAATCTTGTAATCGTTTTGAAAATCGATTTTTTTTTTTTTTTTTTTTTTTTTTTTTTTTTTTTTTTTTTTTTTACGGATTTACACGTTTCAGACACTGGATATTCCGAAAAACATATTTTTAGAAAAAAAAAAATTACTTTACGTATATCTGTGTGTCTGTAAACGCTCTATCTTCCGAACAAATTGAGATACAGACTTGAAATTTGGTATGTACTTAGTATGTAATAATCAAAAGAAACTTATTGAATTTCAGTAACCTCGATTATCCGGAACTATTTTTTTCGGACTCTCGAAGTATCCGGTCTGATAAAAGTTATATAAAAATTTTCGAAATTGTTTATTTTAAGGAGTGAATACACATAATAAAAAACACATAAATTTTGCATAAAGAATGAAATCGATCGGATAATGAGTTGCCGAGATATTTGTAATCCTATTTTCCACATTCTTTGATTTTTCATGACCTGTATTTCACCCAAATTTCAATTCAAGGATATATTTTAATTGGAAATGAGACGCTTAATCCGACGCAATAAACCGTTAATTAATAGGATTATCAATTTTGGAGTTATAAGGATGTTTCTTTTACGCAAGTCAGTAATATAACAGTTATATTTTAACATTGTTTATTTGAAGGAGTGAATATAAAAGACAATAAAAAAACAAATTTTGCATAAAGCATGAAGTCGATCGGGTAATTAGTTGCCGAGATATTTATAATCCTATTTTCCACACTCTTCGATTTTTCATGACCCTGTATTTCATCCAAATTTCAATTCAAAAATATATTTTAATTGGAAATGATACGCTTAATCAGATGCAATAAACCGCTAGTTAATAGGATTGTCAATTTTGGAGTTATAAGGATGTTTCTTTTACGCAATTCAGTAATCGAGACTTTAAAGTTTATGACGTCATCAAGCCACGATTTTATTCGACTTGCAATGCATTTTATAAGTAGTTTACACATGTTTTATTTTCATATTTTATATTATGCATATCCATGATGGGTAAGTATTACGGTGGCCCCCAACGACTAGTTTTTGTATTGCGACAGTCAGTATTTTAACTACTATCCCTTAAAGTAAGATAACACAAAAAATTGGAACATTCACAGTTCTTAATGTATGATGAAGATTTTGAAAATAATTTATACAGGGACGTTTCCAACGATTTATGAGCGATTTTGATCACCCGTAAAAATAAATGTGTGATAGGACTAAGACTGTTACAACAATTTTTTATTTTCACAGAAAAGAAAATTGTGATAGTGTTAAGTTATTATTTGCTACTTAAACGTTTTGCCATTTTAAACTAGCAATGGATTGGTAGGTTATATCTGTACTCTTTCCGAAAAGAACTGGATGTAATAAAGTATTTAAAACCTCCGTACAAGCCGTCATATTTTGCTATTCAACGGTCCGATAAGTAATGCATTTAATCTAAATAAAAGCCCTCAAAATTTTACTACAAGTGGGAAAATGCTTTCAAGTATGAGTCTGAATTTAAATTCTTAAAAAATAAATGTAAGGAAAGGCTGGTTTATTTTATTAATGTTTTTTTTAATTAACAGGTGTGCCAGTTATGGAATTGCATGCTTTAAATTTTTAAAAAAGCATTATCGTATGTGGACTAAAATTCTTAAAATTTATGAATATTGGAAACTTTTAGAACAGAAATACTTTAAAATACCCTATAGATATTACAAAAGTTTTTATCATAAGAATGATTGTATGAAATAATTAACAATTAGAGGTATCAAGTAATATTTTCAATACCCAAAATTTTAATGCAAAAAGGGTAATGTAATTAACCTAAAGTCGATGAAAGAGTGTTAGAACAGCCCCTCCCCTGTATCTACAACAATATACAAACAAACAAACAAAATTACACAGAAAAAATCACATACCAAATTAAAAACAACAATTAGCATTGTTTCTTTAAAATTTAGTGTTCATCTATACATTCGCCTTGTCAAAAATTCATTAGGTAATGAATTAGTAAACAATAAAAAAAAATTATATAGTCATTTCATAATCATTTAAAAAAAAATATGTCAAAAAATACATCTTTAAATTTATTTCTTATAAAAGATTATAAATTATAAGAAAAATAAATTTAAAAGACAAGCTTTTATTATAATCTACTAAAGAGGAAAAAAATGTTAAAGGTCAATTGATTGAAATAAATACCTTTTTCTTAAAAAAAAAATAATTGCGAGTGATTTTTTTTCCTTAATTAATTTATTTTTTGTAAATAAAATGGATACACATTACACAATTTTAAATCCAGCTTCATGACAAGAAAAAAAAATCAATGAATGCCCGCTTGAGGATCGAACCTACATCCATTAACCCGTGCTCTGATCGGAAAGAGGACACAATTACTCACCATACCACGGTTCAATCGAAGAACATTAACTTATTTCTGAAGCAATCAATGACATGTACGTGATCACACACGCTATGACATTTACGTACCGTTATTGGAAAAATGTTTCTGTCTCGTAAGGGGTGGCGGAGGCAAATTTCAAATATTTCTATTATAGAATCTTGTATTGTCACCCTAAATACGTCACACTACCAAAAAATTAGGTCAACTGTAGCACAAGAAATGTGTTAAAATTGTATTGCGAGATTTGAGCCGAACGGACACACAAGGCAAATTAAATAAAAACTTGTAAAAAAGAAAAAAAATATATCTTTTGCGATCGTATTATTGCTCAAGTACACTGCCCTCCAAAAGTTAAGGTACGACCAGTCTTTTGTGTCTAATTTGAAAACAATTGAAGATAAAAGCATGAAATTTAGAAGAATTGTGCTTTAAACAGTTATTTATCGATTTACTTAATTTTAACATTAAGCATGATTTACAAATAAACATTTTTTTGTGCAAAAATCCACTGTTTGATGAAAAAATAAACAGTAGTTTTTGCGAAAAAAAATTAATTAAACGGATTTTAATAAGGCCCTACTTGTAATGAATTTGCGGCATCGACTTCCCATACTGTCAATTAAGTTGCCTGACACTGGAAAGGAAAAGAATTCCCATACATGGAGCAACGTTTGTTCCAGCTCATTTAACGACTTCAGACTAGGACTTACGGCAGCCGCCTGTCTGCTGAGATAGTCCCAAAGATGCTCTATAGGATCAAAGTCCGAAGATTGTTATGGCCATTCCATTCGCCCCAAACCTTGATCCTCTAGATATTCATCAACGACTTTAGCTCAATTCGATCGGGCATAAATCAACCATTCAGATTATTTCATCATCAATAGCACTACCATACTATGTGACAAACGGAGCAAGGATCTCGTCCCGATATTTCCCAGCAGTCATAATTATTCCACGACACACATGGAAGTTACTGTGACCTAAAAGAGAGATTCCAGCCCAAACCATGATTCCACCTGCTATATAACTGTGTCTTTCAACAATGTTGCATAGGTAGAATCTGATGCCTTGTTCTCTCCAGATCAGCACACGAACTAAATCACTTTCCAAAGCAAACCGTGACTCATCTGTGAACAGTACAGAAGCCCATTGTTGTGTGTTCCAGGTAACGTGTTCTCTTGGCCAACATAAACGGGCACTTCTGTACTGTCGATTAAGAGGGCCACACACAACGGGTCGTCTTGCACAGAGTCCTTAATTGTGAAGACGTCTACGCATCGTAATCACAATCACAGGTATTGTCATCTCTGTTGCTTTACGATGATCTAAAATGAGCTGAGCCACAGTAGTGATGCTCCTCCTTCGGGCCAAAAGAGCTAGAAAGCGATCTTGTACAGGTGTTGTAACACATGAGCGGTCTGGAACAAGTCTTCTTGATACTAAATTTTTGGATTCAAATTGATCTCAGAGCCTTTGGACCACACTACGAGACACATTAAGACGTCTAGCAACACCAGCTTGTGATAACACTCATTTCCACCCATCAGATTGCCCGTCATCTTAACGAATCAAGTAAACATTTCCTAGACATAGACAACACTATTTTAGTACCAACAATTCAAGATCATCAACCATAAAAAAAATTTCACACACATTTCCAAAGTGGGATATTTGCAGTTCCTCCTGACAAACATATAAGTATCCAATACATTAAAATATTTGAGATGGGTATAATGTTTTCAT
Source organism: Maratus michaelseni (assembly GCA_963931845.1). Classification (NCBI taxonomy): domain Eukaryota; kingdom Metazoa; phylum Arthropoda; class Arachnida; order Araneae; family Salticidae; genus Maratus; species Maratus michaelseni. The sequence continues at coordinate 107,120,347 of OZ007598.1, read as the reverse complement.
AAGAATTTATTAAAATTACTTATGATCATTCATATAAAACATAATTTTTACCTTTATTTTCATTCTTTTAATAGTGAGCGTCAAAAAACTGGTTGTACCTTAACTTTTGGAGGCCAGTGTATTTTTTGACAGGCAGACTGCGTACAGTTCTGCCACAAATTTTTCATAGACTTTTTTGCCTTATTTAAACGCGAAAAAATATGACAAATTCTGTTATCAAACAATGGGATTACAAAATCTGCGATTTAAAAAATATTTGATAGACATTTTCTAATCAGAAAAAAAAAGTGATGCCAGACTTCTTGGAAATTCAAAGGAATGTATGCACCTTGACCAGGACAATTTATAATCTTCTTGCTTTCCTAACAGCGCATTATTGTTAAGGGGTCAACATATGGAAACCATGGGTTCAATAGCTTTGATAAAACGATTCATGTTGAAAAGTACCAGACAGTGTCGGAATCCACACAGGCACTACATTTAAACTTTGGAAAGAAGAAAAGAAAATTCTTTTCGGTAGTCCAGATATGTCCGGATCAGCTTACAACGAAAGATAGATGACCTTTTCAACACTTTCTAACAAAATGGAAAAGTGTTTATGAATTCCGTTTGTCAATTGACCTTCAAAAAATTTTTTTTCCTTTTTAGCACATTATAATAAAAGCTTGGCTTTAAATTTTTACTTTACTTTCAATTTATTATTTTTAATAAGAAATAAATTTAAAGATGTAATTAATGGATCCCGTTTGACATATTTTTAACACTTTCCAACGTAGTTGAAAAGTGTTTATGAATTCGGTTTGTCAATTGACCTTCAACATTTTTTTTTCCTTTTTAGCACATTATAATAAAACCTTGTCTTTAAATTTTTACTTTATTTAAAATTTATTATTGTTAATAAGGAACAGATTTAAAGATGTAATTAATGGATCTCATTTGATGTATTTTTAACACTTTCTAACATAGTTGAAAAGTGTTTATGGATTCGGTTTGTCAATTGACCTTCAACATTTTTTTTATTTTTTTTCTTCTTTAGCACACTATAATAAAAGCTTGTCCTTAAATTTTTACTTTACGTATAATTTATTATTTTTAATAAGAAATAGATTTAAAGATGTAATTAATGGATATCGTTTGACACATTTTTAACACTTTCCATCGTAGTTGAAATGTGTTTATGAATTCGGTTTGTCAATTGACCTTCACCATTTTTTTCCCTTTTTAACACATTATAATAAAAGCTTGTCTTTAAATTTTTAGTTTACTTATAATTTATTATTTTTAATAAGAAATAGATTTAAAGATGTAATTAATGGATCTCGTTTGACATATTTTTAACACTTTCCAACGTAGTTGAAAAGTGTTTATGAATTCGGTTTGCCTATTGACCTTAAACATTTTTTTTTTCCCTTTTTAGCACATTATAATGAAAGCTTGTCTTTAAATTTTTACTTTACTTATAATTTATTATTTTTAATAAGAAATAGATTTAAAGAGGTAATTAATGGATCTCGTTTGACATATTTTTAACATTTTCCACCGTAGTTGAAAAGTGTTTATGAATTCGGTTTGCCTATTGACCTTCAACATTTTTTCCCATTTTTAGCACATTATAATAAAAGCTTGTCTTTAAATTTTTACTTTACTTATAATTTATTATTTGTAATAAGAAATAGATTTAAAGATGTAATTAATGGATCTCGTTGGACATATTTTTAACACTTTCCAGCGTAGTTGAAAAGTGTTTATGAATTCGGTTTGTCTGTCTGTCTACCGTCTGGCTGTACTCTAACTCGCGTAAAAATATTCGTATGGTCATGCAATTGATATATGTTATTGAGGTTTACTATGGCATGTTCGGTATTGAAAATGAAATGCATAGCACTTATAGTTCTTGTATAGGAACGCTAAAAAATCCATTACATTACGGTCTATGGAGAAAAATCCTTTGTGATTTACTTTAATAACGTTTCCGTCTATTAAACACATTGAAATTGATATATATCACTAAGGGGCGTTACAAGAGGTTTACTATATAACATTGTGTGTATAGCATTCTTCCGTTCATTTATAGGGGAACACAAAATAATTCAGTACTACCTGTTAACAATAATTTCTCGAAGTGCGTTTTCAGTTTCTGAACGTGTTTTTAAATTTAATTAATTTTTTCTCTATTACTTGGCATATATAAATTCTATAGATCATATACAGGGCAGCACAAAAGTCTTCGAATACATTTTCGTTTGCTGACGGAAATTTCATAAGGGAAATTTTAAACAGTGCTTCGCGTTTCCTAACTGAACTAAAATTTAGCATCCATGTAGTAGATATACAAAGCTATAGATCATATACAGGGCTGCACAAAAGAATCCGGATATTTTTTCGACTATTGTTGGTAATTCCTGAAATTGGGTTTTAAACATATTATGCGTTTTCGAAATTTTTTACTTAGATATCATCTCTCACCTTTATTAAATGCTAAAGATTTGTAAAATTATTTTGGAAGTGTTGGAAAGTGTTACATAATGTATGCTTGACGCATGATTTTCTCGTTCTTGTTTAAAAATGATTAGGAAATACCTATGCAATTAATTTTATTGTGTACTAATTCATTATTTACTGAATTATTGACAAGGTGAATTTATATTTTTAATACTAAATTTTAAAGGAACAATGCTATTCGATTTTTTAAATTCGATATGTGATTTTTCGTGTGTAATTTTTTGTTGTTGTTGTTTGTATATTATTGTAGATACAGGGGCTGTTCGAACACTCAGGTGTATTATATTACACTTTTTCCATTGAAATTTTGGGTATTTAAAATGTTATTTGATATCTAGATACATTTAATTGTTAACTATTTCATACAATTATTCTTATGAAAATAACTTTTTTAATAAGTATAGGGTATTTTGAAGTATTCCTGGTCTAAAAGTGTCCAATGTTCCTGAATTTTAAGAACTTTTGTCATTACGATTAATGCTCTTTTTAAAAATTTAAAGCATAAAATTCCATAACTGGTGCACTTGTTGATTTAACAGTACGATTAATAAAAGAAACCAGCTTTTTGTTGCATTTTTTTTTCAAAAATTTAATTTCAGACTTATATTTACTGATATTGTCGTTACTCATATTGCCATATTCAGTTTGTCTGGTTTTCGTACAGCTCTAACTAGCGTAAATATAATCGGATTACCATTTAATCGAAATATGCTATTGAGTTTTACCACATGGCATGTTCGGTATTGAAAATGAAGTGTATAGCATTTATAGTTCGTGTACAGAATCACTCAAAAGAATTCCCTTGCATTACGGTCTACGGGGGGAAATCGCAGTGTATTTTAATGATATTATTCACTATTTCAAATATATTGAAATTGATATCTCTCACTAAGTTGCAGAACAATATGCTTACTATAAAATATGTTGTGCATAGAATTTAACGTTCTTTTACAGGGACACACAAAGGAATTCGGTTATAAAGCTATGCTATCTACGAGCGATAACTGCTAGAAATGCGTTTTCAATTGTGGTATGCGCTTTTAAATTTTCCTAATATTTTACATATTACTTTCACGTGTATAAATTCTATAGATCGTATACAGGGTTTCACAAAATAATTCGGGTGCTTTTCCGTTTATTGACGGATATTGCTGAAGGGGATTTTTCATTGTGTTATGCATTTCCTAACTGAACTCAATTTTTGAATACTATGTAGTATATACAAATCTATAGATCATATACAGGGTTTCACAAAATAATTCGACTATTTTTCCATCTATAGATTGCAATTGCTGAAATTGAGTTTTCAAAAGTTTACGCGTTTTCCAAATTGTTTATTTAGACATCTTCTTTCACGTTATTAAACGGTGAAGTTTTGTTACAGTATTTCTGAATGTGCTGGAAAGTGTATCAGAATCTATGCTTAATGCATGATTTCCCCTTCTTCTTACCTGTCATGCAGGTACAAGGATAAGAGCCACGGAGTAATCTAAAAATGTATCATATTAAGTCCGATGCTCTTATATAAATGAAATCTCTGACGGCTCGGCCTACAGGCACAGGTAGATTTCGAAGACGCAGACCGTGGGGCCCTGTTTGTTGGGAATTGCAGACGAAATGACCTTTTTGACATGATGTGGCAGTTGGGACCGCCCACTTCGAAATCTAAATGTGCCTGTAGGCGGAGTCGGCAGGGATTTTTTTGTTTTAAATTTATTTTTGCTATAAAGGTTGGTCCTATAAAAAACTTGTCAATATAAAAGTTGTAGATAATATTAAGAGGATTTATAGTAAATTTAAGCGGATTTGATATCTTGTGATATCTTGTGAGTTATGAATTTTGTTCTTCTTAAACCCCTCCCCCCCCCTCCCACATTGGGGCCATTTTTAATGATATCAAAAATCTGTCATACATAAATTTTCGGCCCTTTTCCTAGAAGTTATAATAACTTTAAACGGATTGGATACGTATCATAATTAAGAAGTTATGGGTTTTTTCTGTTTTCCCAAAAAGCTCCTCCATCCCCTCCCCCCTTGGTTCGATTTTGCCCATTAACGAACATGACCGAGATTTTATGCAACTTGATTTTATGTATAAGTTTGGAAGAGATTTGTGCAGAATTGTTGAAGTTATCGTGTCCTATAAAAAAGTCATATAGATAGATTGATAGATAAAGTTTTGAACGGGGGGTGGTTGTGGATTCTGGGAGTTATGATCGGCGTAGATCTGAAATTTTTTTTCAGAAATTCCAACTTAGGGGAGAATGTAATAGGTAATATTTCTTACGAAATCTACCTAAAATTAAAAACAATTTTGCTTGATATCTCGGTTTGCAATTTTGCTTAAATATCCGGGTATATTAGGACTGTATGGTGTTCCAAGGATCTTACAGTAGAATCATTTTTCGGAATGGCAATTTTCATAATGTACATTTAAAAGCGAAATTCACAGGAATTTTCTTACTTATTACTTTGTGCAGAGTCACTAAAAGTAAAGTCACTAGCAAAGTAAAACAAGTACAGATTTTTAATATATACAGTGGTTTACACCGGTTTTAAAGAGGAATTTTTTAAAGAGATTATTGACTAATCTATATATATATTTGTCTTACGTGGCGCGGAAATAGGGCTGAATTTCTAGCTTATTGTTGGCAACATGGCAACGACCGTAGTTTCCAGAGCTCAGACCAATGAAAATACTAGATTGTGTTAGATAGATCAGAACCGCCTCCAATATGGCGATCAGTGTCAGTGCAGTGAAAATCAAGCTAACAAATATTAAAAATAAAATAACATGTACGTAATCCAAAGCGTCTGAGATGATTCCTCATTTTAATTATGAGTAATATTGTTAATTTCAAATAAATTCTCAACTCTTATTTAGAATTTATTTATGAATTTCACTCACATGAAAAATCGGATTTAGTAAAAATATCAACTGTCTAGGTTGCACCTGCTGCCATCTTTTGCAGAAATCTATAATCAATTAGAATAGTAACGTCGCCTACGACGTAGGCTACGAATAGTAAAATGTCGAACGAAATTTAAACAATCATTGATGATAAACTCCCTTCCTATTACGTAGTGTTCACGGGGGGTTGGCGAGCGTTAGCGGGTAGGGGGCTGAGCCCCCTAGTACTATATATTCTACGTAAGTACCTATGATTTAAGTTTAAATAAAACTGCAATTACTTTGATCATGTTTAATTGTTTAAAATTCACACAGGATTGCTGAATTTTGTAAATATATAACATCATTTAAAGGAAAAGCTGCATTGTTGCTGCGTTGCAGGTACCAGAGTAATACGTTATTAAAAGAAATATTGCTTGAATTTAATTTGTGAACATTGATGAACACACAAATATAGTAAAGCGAAATCTTAGACAAGTTAAAAAAAAAAAAAATCCCAGAGAGAGGTCGGGGAGAAAGGAGGGGGTATTTTATTACATTAAATTGTGCTCCCTGATCAAACCTAGTCATATATATGTGGAACGTTGTACGATAATATGCCATTACATCCTTTTACCCCTAAGTTTACAATTTCTATAGATTCGCGGATTGTTAGTTCATAATAACTAACATTCCCAGAATCTATAGAAATAGTAAAAACGGTAGAAAACGATGTATTGACATATTGTCTTACAACGTTCCAAATATATAGCTAGGTTTGATCAGGGAGCAATGAAATGTAATAAAATACCCCATCCTTCCTGTTTTTCGCCTGATTATTGATATGAACCATTGAATTCGGATGAACGTATTTGGACTCTCCCTGATTTTCACGGTTTTGAAGCATGGCCTTTGAGAGTGAGATCTAGACAAGTGACATTCGTAACACCAGTTTACATCCTGAATCCTGAAGAAGGTTTGGTACATACCCTAAAGTACTTGATTTTAATGTAATTTTTTAATATCTTTTATAGTTTTTTAATCATTTTTTAGGTAGTGAATCAAGGTGTTTGTGCAATTTCATATCTTATAGGCATATTTCAATTAAATTTTAAAATAAAGAAACTGTTCGATTTATTCCTTTCCAATTTCGTTCTTGAAAATTTGCGAAGTGGTCTTGCGATATTATCATCATAATTCTTGCACCAAGATATTATACATCAGGTGCGTGTTCAACTAACAGGTCGCGAACATTTGGATGTAAAAACTATTTTGAATGTGCTGCTAGATTAAAACTAGTCGTTGGGGGTCACCGTAATACTTACCCATCATGGATATGCATAATGTAAAATATTAAAATAAAAAATGTGTAAACTACTTATAAAATGCATTGCAATTCAAATAAAATCCCTCGATTTAACGTCGAATGACGTCATAAACTTTAAAGGCTCGATTACTGAATTGCTTAAAAGAAACATCCTTATAACTCCAAAAACAATAATCCTATTAACTAGCGGTTTATTGCATCTGATTAAGCGTCTCATTTCCAATTAAAATATATCTTTGAATTGAAATTTGGATGAAATATAGGGTCACGAAAAATCGAAGAGTGTGGAAAATAGGATTACAAATATCTCGGCAACTCATTATCCGATCGACTTCATGCTTTATGCAAAATTTATGGGTTTTTTTTTATTGTTTTTGATATTCTCTCCTTAAAATAAACAATTTTGAAAATTTTTATATACCTTTTATTAGAACGAATATTTCGAGAGTCCGAAAAAAATAGTTCCGGATAATCGAGGTTACTGAAATTCAATAAGCTTCTTCCCATTATTACATACTAAGTACATACCAAATTTCAAGTCTCTATCTCATTTTTTTCGGGAGATAGAGCGTTTACAGACACACAGACACACAGACATACAGACATACAGACAGACAGCAATTTTTTTTTTCTAAAAATATGTTTTTTGGAATCTCCAGTGTCTGAAACATGTAACTCTGTCAAAAAAATTTTTTTCGATTTTCAAAATGATTACAAGACTTACCCTATACTACGTATGATGGGTAAGTAAAAAATCACAATTGAAAAAAAAATCACAATTTTACTGATAACTTTGAAAAACGAGGTTTGGAAATTAAAAACATTGGAAATCTTGGTGTTAAAAAAAAAAAAAAAACTAAAGAAAGATTGAAGATATTTTTCAACATTTACCTTCCTGTTTTAAGAAATATTTAAATGTAAAATGCTTTTGATAATTTTGAGATCGCTATTAGATATTAAAATAGTAACTCTGTAATCTGCTGTAACATAAAAAGCTTCTGAACTTGAAAAAAACTTTTGGAAGTGCGTTCCTTGTGAGCAGTATCACAGAAATCGTAATTTAAGAACAATTTTTTTCTACCTGAAACTTTCTATATTTCAAAGTAATGTCAATTTTAAAATTTCTAGTCTTAACATTTCCAAATTAATCGTAATATCGAATGTTTTTAGAAGATTTTCCGCTCATTTCCCCTTATAAATTTCGTTTTTTTTTTTTTTTAAGAAACCGTTCATGAGACAGTTGAGTTCTTTAGAACATTTACATCTTAAAAGTAACTACCATGCCAAATATAAAGTTTGATAAAGAAATGGTGAATGTTCGGAGTATGGGAATGGTCGAAGAATTTGTAGGCATCTGAAATATAGGAAAATTGTTTTCGGTGGGACATAAGCATTTAGGTCCCGAGAGACGTATAGTGAATTCATATGTTGTTTCCCGCAATGACTCAAGTTGACGACATCCTGCTGAGAACTGGAAAAAGTTTTTGTTTCGACGAGGAAGAATCAAGAAGTATTTGACAAACATCTTTTCTTTATTTTAAAACGATGAAAAGAAGACATATCCATGTAGTTATTCCACAGTTAATAATCCACGGGTACAAGAAATCACATCTTGTATGATGGGGTGACAATCCAAATTTTTGACAGAGGAGCGAAGTAAGAATATCGAGAACTTAGGCTGCATATCCGAATTTTAAAAAGTGGGAAAGTGCTTTAGGAGGGTACCATAAGGGTGGCCAAGGGGCCGGAATATTTTAGAGATGTTACATCGCTGAGATCAGAGAGGAAAGTGTCTTTTTGTTAATGACAGCGTGCGTTGGAAAATACGCCAAACCATTTACATTTTTAGAGCCAAGAGTATTGTATTTTTGCGTGGGAATTGTAACCGTTACATATACATCAGATGAACTTCATAATTGACGTCAGTGGTAGGGGAAACCTTTGTTGGCGAAGATTGCACTTTGGCAAAAAAGAGAGTGAAATAGAATTTTGGCGGTTAGTTGTTTTGAGAAAATGAAGGAAAGATATTTTAGAAATATGTTATAAGGCGTCAGTCAGACGGAATTAACATCTGGATTCAGTATGAAGTCAAAACTGACCATGAGAAAGGAAACATTTTATGCCTTGCATAATTTCATTTACTTTGATATGTGGGAGACCGAATAAAGTACGTTAATGATAATTTACAAACAATATGTATGATTTTGACTAAAAGTTATCGTTGAAAGAGAATGATCAAAAGGGTGCGCGTTTTAACAGCCGGGAATGTATATAAATTACGATAATACAGAAAGGGGAAAGTATATTTAATAAAATACTTAAAATATAGATTTCTTTAATTTTTGAAAAAGATATATATGGTATCTTTACCATATATATATCACCCCTTCACAAGATTTTGAAAAATTTAGAATGTCACCCTGAAAATATAATACACAATATCAATATATAAAAATAATAATAAAATATGTATGCATACAATATGTAAATAAAAAAAATGTAGTACTACCAAAAATCTTCATACTAGTATAATAAATGGCCATACAATTGTCAAATTGCAGCAGCATGTATTTCAGTAGTCTTTCAAAAGTTCCATTATCAACATGAATATAGTTGTTTTTGGCTGCATAAATAATATATAATTTTTTTTAAATGGCATGCCTAATGATATTTTAATCTTATTCGTGCACTTTCATAAATAGTCACATTTTGTCTCATATTTTATTTCGAAGATTAGAATGTGCACAATTAAACTTTTCACTTTAACTTCTGGCCATAGGAAATATAAACACAAATAATATTTCAATATTGAAAAAAAAATATAGTTACAATTATACAATATAAAAATGACGCAATAGAGGTTACAAAAACACATATACCAAATGAAAAATGTAAAAAAATTTTGTGTATTAATCGGGAAATGTGCATAAACAGTTTACAAAACCACCTTGTAATTTAATAATTGCATAAATAATCTTTATTTTATTTTATTTTTATTATTTTATATAACTGGGAAAACTATTAAATTATTATAGTACATAAAAGGGATTATCTTTACCGAATATTAAAATAGCAATTGAATAAATAATTTTGAAATAACCCATAATAGTTGTAATCATTTTTAAAATTTATATCTAACTTTCATTAATAAAAGTCTTTATATAACAACTTTTTAAGGCATCTCAAAAGAATTTCTGAAATATTTAAAAGAAACAATACGATGAATAAATGTAGAAGAATTGTGAAAAATTTTTTTTAAATGAAGGATCTGCTTCTACAAGTGAGGAAAAAAAAAATGCCTAAAATATCACTATAATCTATATAGTGTGAAGTAAAGGTGTTAACATTAGGTATGTTCGATGAGAGAGAGACATGTTTGCACCTGAACAATATTTAGAAAAACAAAATGTATGTTATCGAAGTAAGAAGGCATATCATAGAATTCAAAAATTTAACATAATTCCAAATTTTAAGAACGATTATGGGAATTATCCACTGAAATAAAGTTCAAAAATTCTTTCTAATTGATAAAGTGAAGGTGGCATGTAAAGTGATGTAACTTTGAAAATAAAAAAAAAAACGATGACATAGTGTATAAGTATATATAAAGAGCAATAGAAAATTAATGTATACACTAACATGTGAAGTGGGAAAAAGATAACGGTATGTGTGAATGCTCGACCATACCTATCAGTGAATACGAATCTTAAGTATAGAAGTGTAGTAAATGAATAAAGGAAAAAAGAAAAGTTTTGGATTACAAAAGAGAAAACTAAGTGAGAAAATTGTAAACAAAGAAAATTTTGGTTACAAAGGGGAACCAGTCACACAAAAAAAAATCTGATAACAAAAGTATCAGCCCTCAATAAGTTATATTTCTGAAAACAAAAGGAATCAGAACCACAGAGATTTTTTTTTTTTTTTTAAATCGCAATCGAAGTTTAGAAGAATGAACAAATTTCTGATTATAGAGATAAACAGAACCAAAAGAATTAAATTTTAAAATTTTAATTTAAAAAAATGTCATTACATATTTCTACCAAAGGAAATTAAATAAAAGTTGAGTGATGTGAATTTCTGCAAGAATGTGCCAAAGGAAAAGATGTGACGCCGAATTTTTTTTTTTTTTTTTTTTTTAATTTTTAATAACAATTTATTTTGATTTATTTCTATTATTTTTATCTTAAAAGAACAGTGATGCAAAGAAGAAGAATTGTCTACTCCTGAAATGTCGAAAATACAACGAAGATAAAAGGTAAAATTAAGCTGTGTGTACGGATCAGTTACACTTATTCAATATACGAAAAATTTCTGACGACCTGCACCAAAAAAAAATCTCGACATACAAATATACCTCTAATCGCTCTACCGTTTCCGTACGCTAAACAGCCAAACGAAAAGGGACGAACCATCTATACACACAGGTGTGTAAACAATAAAAACATTAACATATGAAATAGAAAGAAAAATATTCATAAGAGGAGTTGTCTGGAAAAATTACCCATATAGTAGGGAAGTGTATCAAAAATACCAAAAATTGAATCGAAGTAAGAAAAGGAGTAAAATATTTGTGACAGTATATAATAAAAGAAATAGATATGCAAAGAGCATCATAATCTAAAATCTTATCATTAATATTATAATTTCGAAAAATAATATAAACTAGAATTAACAGAGAGTGGTATTTCTTTCTTCATCAATATATTTCTTTATTGATGGACACCCTGGCGAAGATACGGTGTGAGAAATGTTAAAATTAGTATTGTTATTTTCATTATTTTGTATGCAATTAATGCATTTGGGAGGGTTTGTGCACCGAAGATTGTTATGTTGGCCTGCACAAATCGGACATTTTATAGAATTAATACATACCTGTAATACCTGCAATATGATAAAATGAATGACATCGAAAACAACGTTTAACAGGGATAAATCTGATTACGGGATATTTTTTTGTCTTGAATATTTATTTGTTTAAGCTCCAGTAATATTTTTGCAATAGGAAACGACATCTCAAATATCCAGTTGTACACATCTGTATCCCTAAGTTTACATTTCCTTATAAATTGTATAGAGGACACAGGTTTTTGAAGAATATCAGAAATTCCAAATAAAATGTCTGGTATATTAAATTTTAAAGGTAATTTACAAATAATGATGCGAACCGGTTTATGATGCATTTTAGTAGGTGAACTGATAGGAATGTTTTCTGAAAGATCACGATTGCTAGAAGTATTTGATTGCTGCATATCAATTTTTTCATGTGCTAAATCATCGAATGTGTTCTCATCATCTGTAATTTGTGAAATATCCGTCTGTGTAAAAATATTATGCACATTTCGGGGTAACATATAACTGTTATGGGGAGAATTGCTTACATTTTTATCATCAAAAACATCATTTATATTTTCTACCTTTTGGGCTAAGCCGTTCTAATAATTTTTTATTAACTGAAATTAAATTTTTTCTTGTCTAGTACCAAATTATCAAGTTCCTTCATGACAAAAATATCATAAAACTGCAAAAGACTGTCAAATTGGCGTTCCAGAACAACCTGAAATTTGCATAATTTGGCAGAGAGAGCAGAATTGTCCTGCAATTTTATGTGATCATGCAGCTCATTTAATTGGGAGTTAACAAACTCTGGAGCACCTTTTAACAAATCCCTGAATACATAAGACCATGAAATATCACTAAATATTTGATTTTGTTCGGAAATAGAAACAGTAGTTTCAGATACTGGTGATGCCTGAGTGGATGCCATTTTCTGCACTCTGGTGCTAGATTTATTTTGCGATTTTTTTTTTTTTTTTTTTTTTTAATAGGCATGAATATGGAAAAGATATACACAAAACTTTAAAAGAGGTGAAGGAAGTGCATGAATTGCAAAAATTTAAAATGTCATATCTTCTTACCAATATGATAAAAATGGCATGAGGGTATAAATACACCAGTACAATACACAAGACCAGATACATAAAAGAGCAAAGAGTTTACTCAAAGCAGTGCACACTTAACGTATAAATTAAAATATCATATCATGAGATCATATTTAGAGTATTTACCATAATATATTATTAACTTAGAGTTAAAAACTGAATGCAACCCAAAATGTGAATAGAAATATATCAAAATTTAAAACACAACAAAAACTGATAATTTATTATTATTTTTTTTAAAGATTAAAATATTTAAAACATTAGAGATCTCTAAAATGATAAGCAGTGGCTTCAAATGCATAAAAATACAACAAAATAATAAAACGAAGCAAAATTTGAATAAAATTTATCAGTCATGAAAAATTCAGATATAAGTGAAATTTAGTATCATTTTAAATTTTGAAAGATCTCTGACAGTTAGAAAACAATCTGCTTCTTACCTGTACGCCACAAATATACAAAACTACCTTGGAAATATTTAACATATAGGCTTTATTAAATATTTAAAAGTTCCAGCAGTGGCTTTTTTTTAATTAAAAAAATATTACAGTTCTTGCACTGTCAAAGTTTATCCCATCCTAAACATGAAAATATCATTTGAAATTACCATAGAAAACTAATTTCATAAAATTTAAATTTTTAATAAAAATAAGAATTTTCTGCTCTTTCGTTTTTATATATATATATATATATATATCAACACATTAAGAATAAAACACTTACCTGTAACACAAGTAAATATCCATTGTATAACAAATTTCAAAAAAACACCTAGCTATAGAAAAAAAACACCGAAAATAATATATCTATTTTTTCGTTTTAAATTACCACAGATGAAAACGGATTTTGTGATTTGTATCCTATGAATAAGTATTCCTTTAACACAATTGAGGTTTGGAGGAATGAATAAATTTTAACCGGAGATCAACAACATTGCAAGCACAGTTATTTTTTCATAATTGATTGTTACAAGGCAAAAAAAAAAAAAAAGTTTTCGTTAAAACCGATGGATAGGCATTCAATAACCTTGAATTTTTATCGAAACTAAGTTAGAAAGAGTTTTCCGATTATAAGAACCGCAACGCATGATTAGGAAGTCAATTCGAGGAGCACATTGAGTTTCTTGGTGTTTTTTTTTCTTATGCCGAAACACAATCAAAGTTTCTCGTGTTTATACGATGAAACCACACAGTGCATAATCATGAGTTGAAATTCACTGAAATTAGCGGCATATTTCACAGATGTAAACTGGAGAAATTTAATCGACGAAGAAAGATAATCTTTTTGAAATAATGAAAGCATATGTAGAATCGGTTGAATGAAGTTATAATCTTAACACATTGGAAAAATTTAAGTTGCACCAAAAACGACTGCGAGAAAAAAATTGTTGATCTATCTGGCATGGGTCATTTCAGAAGGCACGTCTGTAGTACACTTTCAAGTCACAGAATAATAGTTATAAACTGAAAGTACTTAATATGTATAGGTAAGGCAGGGATCACAAGGATTTAATTAATTTTTTTTTTTTGAAGGCGTATTTATCACAGGCACAGGTTAAAAAAACTGCACAAAAAAATCCTAGGTTGAAACAGTTTATCACTTACGCGGCACGGAAAAGGCATATTTAACTAACATGAACCGCAGGACAAATCCAGGCACATATCGAAGATGTAGAAAAATTCAGGCACATTTCGAAGATGTAGAAAAATTCAGGCACATTTCGAAGATGTAGACAAATTCAGGCACATTTCGAAGATGTAGACACAAGAGGAGTCACGACAGCAGAAAAATAAAAAAATCCACACATTGAGTAGTTGATATAGAGTTCCTTGGCGCACACCCTATGGAAATTGTTTTGTGAAAAATCCAGTTCATCAAAATTAGGCACCAATCTTAATATGATAAAGAAATGGTGAATGTTCGGAGTATGGGAATGGTCGAAGAATTTGTAGGCATCTGAAATATAGGAAAATTGTTTTCGGTGGGACATAAGCATTTAGGTCCCGAGAGACGTATAGTGAATTCATATGTTGTTTCCCGCAATGACTCAAGTTGACGACATCCTGCTGAGAACTGGAAAAAGTTTTTGTTTCGACGAGGAAGAATCAAGAAGTATTTGACAAACATCTTTTCTTTATTTTAAAACGATGAAAAGAAGACATATCCATGTAGTTATTCCACAGTTAATAATCCACGGGTACAAGAAATCACATCTTGTATGATGGGGTGACAATCCAAATTTTTGACAGAGGAGCGAAGTAAGAATATCGAGAACTTAGGCTGCATATCCGAATTTTAAAAAGTGGGAAAGTGCTTTAGGAGGGTACCATAAGGGTGGCCAAGGGGCCGGAATATTTTAGAGATGTTACATCGCTGAGATCAGAGAGGAAAGTGTCTTTTTGTTAATGACAGCGTGCGTTGGAAAATACGCCAAACCATTTACATTTTTAGAGCCAAGAGTATTGTATTTTTGCGTGGGAATTGTAACCGTTACATATACATCAGATGAACTTCATAATTGACGTCAGTGGTAGGGGAAACCTTTATTGGCGAAGATTGCACTTTGGCAAAAAAGAGAGTGAAATAGAATTTTGGCGGTTAGTTGTTTTGAGAAAATGAAGGAAAGATATTTTAGAAATATGTTATAAGGCGTCAGTCAGACGGAATTAACATCTGGATTCAGTATGAAGTCAAAACTGACCATGAGAAAGGAAACATTTTATGCCTTGGATAATTTCATTTACTTTGATATGTGGGAGACCGAATAAAGTACGTTAATGATAATTTACAAACAATATGTATGATTTTGACTAAAAGTTATCGTTGAAAGAGAATGATCAAAAGGGTGCGCGTTTTAACAGCCGGGAATGTATATAAATTACGATAATACAGAAAGGGGAAAGTATATTTAATAAAATACTTAAAATATAGATTTCTTTAATTTTTGAAAAAGATATATATGGTATCTTTACCATACAGCAGTGTTAGAGAAATTGCAATTTTAAAACGTCTTTTGTTCCTGCAACCTTTTACATTACGGATTTTTTAGAAACTGTTCTGTCCAAGCATTCACGTTTTAAAAGTTACAGGCATAGTCAAATTTTAAGTTTCTAGCTCTAATAGTCTCGAATAAATCGTAATATAGAATGTTTTTAAAACATTTTCCGCTCATTTCACTGTTATAAACTTCGAACTTTTTAGGAATCTTCATAGCAAGTATTTACATCTTAAAAGTAACTACCACACTAAATTTCAAGTTTCTAACCCCAACAATATTACAGAAATCATAATTTTAGAATTTGTTTTGCCCCTGCACCCCTTTGGGGCTGTTGTACCGACATAAAATACAACCTATGTTGGAGCAGAAATGGTCACCAGCATTTTGCTAATATTATTTTTGAAATCGGCTAGGCAATTCCAGAGATTACCCCCCTACAAACAAGCACACAAACTTTACTTCTTTATAATATTAGTATAGATACATCTCAGTATAAAGCGCTTTATAGACGATATAAAGCCAAATACTCTATGCCTATTAAGCAATTAAAATTTGAAATATTATGAATGGAAGGCGGATTTTCTATGGAAAGTTTTCCAAGTATTAAAAATATAGGTTTACCAAATACTTCGCAGAAAAAAAAAATATCGTTCATTATACATATATTTTTCTTATATTTATTCTTTTTTTTTGTGTTTGTTTAATAAATACTTACATCGTGATAGAGTTTGGTTTAAATTTCATTTCTATATTAAACCAAATATCGATTTTTAACCTTCGAACTTTATGTTATTCTGTGAAATATTAATATTTTAAAATACGGATCGAGGTCAATTTTGAAGTAAAAAAGTCGAACTCAGAAACAAACGAGTTTTCCGCCTCTGTTATAAGAAGAATAATCTTCAAGGTTGAGATTTTGTTGATGTCACTGAACTTGTATTCTTCAACTTTTACTTGCAAAACTAACACGCTGGGAAAATTCTCTAAAAATATCCCTGATCCCCCATGCTAATAATACTGACTGTGACCTTTTTTATGCTTATAGACAAAATTTACAAATAAATTTATCGATGATATCGTGTGTATCAGTAGGTTTTAGCCTCTTTTATGAAGGTCGCGTTGACAGACGTTATCAACCTCAGATTTCTTGCTCTAAAAATCATGGGTAAACAGTAACAAGTTTAAAAAGTGTATTTTATCTCCATATATTTGGCTAACCTTTTTCTTCAGATCATGCTATCTGCAATGGCATTAATAAAAAGTATTTAAGGCATTTATCCATATTTTAATTACCATCTTGGAAACAAACTACAGATTTAAACGTATGAAGCACAGTAAAATGTGGTGTGACAAAATGAAAAATAAAAAGTCTATTATTGTTACGGATACCATATTGTTGCAAAAAATACTTGCAAAAAGTAAGTTATTTAATTTTTTTTCTAAATGAGAAAAATTGCGTATGTTTACCTGCTTAAAAATTGATGTTTGTGTCTTTAAACTGATGTATTTTATATCTAAAATAAAACAGTAACAAGTAAAAAAAATGTATTTTATCTTCAAATATTTGGCTAACTTTTTCTTCAGATCATGCTAACTGCAATGGCATTAATATAAAGCATTTAAGACATTTATCCATATTCTAATCACCATTTTGAAAACAAACAACAGATTTGAAAGCGTGAATTTTTCTATGCACAGTAGAATGTGGTGTGGCAAAATGAAAAATAAAAAGTATACTATTGTTACGGATACCGTATTGTTGCAAATAATACTTGCAAAAAGCAAGTTATTTAATTCTTTTTTCTAAATAAGAAAATTGCGTCTGTTTACCTGTTTAAAAACTAATGTTTGTGTATTTAGACTGATTCATTTTAAAACTAAAATAAAACAGTAGCAAATAAAAAAGCGTATTTTATCTTCGAATATTTCGCTAACTATTTTCTTCAGATCATGCTATCTGCAATGGAATTAATATAAGGCATTTAAGGCATTTATCCATATTCTAATCACCTTTTCGAAAACAAACTACAAATTTGAAGGCGTGCAAATTTCTATGCACAGTAAAATGTAGTGTGACAAAATGAAAAATAAAAAGTATATTATTGTTACGGATCCCGTATTGTTGCAAAAAATACTTGCAAAAAGTAAGTTATTTAATATTTTTTCTGGATGTGAAAAATTGCGTATGTTTATACCTGTATAAAAATTGATGTTTTTGTATTTAAATTGATGTATTTTAAAACTAAAATAAAACAGTAACAAGTAAAAGAGTATATTTTATCTTCAAATATTTGGCTAACTTTTTTCCCCGATCATGCTATCTGCAATGGCATTAATATCAGGCATTTAAGACTATATTCTAATCACCATTTTTGAAAACAAACTACAGATTTGAAGGCGGGAAATTTTCTATGCACAGTAGAATGTGGTGTGACTAAATGAAAAATAAAAAGTCCAACTATTGTAGGGCTCCCAAATGGTGTGCCAATTGAATACCAATATTTTTTAACAGAAAATTTCATGGTAGGTTTCTACAACATTTCCGCAAAAATTTATCTCCGAAGGTGGTTTCTGTAAAATTTGCAAGAAAAATCTATAAATAAAAATTTTCTAAGAAAATACCGAGTATTCCAAAAGCGGACCATTTGGGAACCCCGCTATTGTTACGGGTATCATATTGTTGCAAATAATACTTGCAAAAAGTAAATATTTACTTATTTTTTTCTAAATAAGAAAAAATGCATAAGTTTGCCTGTTTAAAAACTGATGTTTATGTATTTAATGTATTTCAAAACTAAAATAAAATGTATGATATTAATGTGCGATATTTTTCAAATAGTTTCATTTTTAAATAGTTCGAATTTAATTAAATTTATAAAGTATGACATCTGCCCCGCTACTTTTTTTTCTAAGACAAATAATTGTTTTACTTTAAAAAATATATATTATTCAAATATTTTTTCTTTATTGTTTTACTACTTTTACACGTGTAATATTTTTTTTAAGGTATGTTTCATATATTGATGTTAAGTTACAAAAATAAGTTAATCTGTATTCTTTGATGATAATAGAAAACATATAAGTGAATAAAATAAGCCGAAAAAATTACAGATAATACGATAAAATATTGCTATCATGGTGTGAAAAATGCATTCACAGACATTCATGTTAAAGCACCTAAGACATGCATACATATTCTAATCATCTGTTTGAAAATAAAAAGTTACTACAGATTTTGAAGAACAAGAATTTTTTTTATATACATTGCAATGCGATATAGCAAAATAAATAAGCAAATTAATAAATAAATAAAATATAAAAGCTACAATTGTTTCGGACACTATATTGTTATGAAAAATATTTTTTTTAAAGTCAGTCGTATATTTATGTTTTAAGAAAATTTTCATTCCATAATTATATGTATGCAAATCATAATATAGTATGCAAATTATATGTATGCAACATTTCCACCATGATTCATTAGATGATGATCAAAGTTGAATGAATTTCGAAATATTTTTCATCCATATTTGGAAACAAATATGTATATATTTAATCTACTGCATTTAAAAAATAATTTAAAAGTGTGATATATAATATTATTTCATGTAATTTCACTTCACTAAAAATATGCCAAGTTTCATATTATTTATTTATTTATTGTGTCATTGTTACTGGTCTTTACCAACTAATAACTTGGATCACCTTTTGTTAATACTGTTTAAATACTTTTTTCTTTTAATATTCACTAGGGATCCACGTAGATGAAACCATTTTTTTTTTAATTAAAAGCTCATAGACTTTTTACATTTAATATATATTTTTTAGATTTGCCACTAACAACAGCAAGAAGCATTTTTATATGAAATATAATAATTATCTATTCAAACAAAGTCTTGAAACTTATTAAAAGCGATACTTTTGTATTACCGCATGTCAGGAGTTAATAGACGAAGAAATCGCCAAATATTTCGCTACTTACAGCAACCTTTTTAATTCTGACAATTTCATTGGTTTAAGTGCGTAGTTCGATCACGTTTCTGATAAATTCGCGTTTTATTTATACTATTGGATTATTTTAATTATTTATTGATGGAGTTTTAGTATCGTTATGGAATATTAGCCGGAATCAAATGCTGAACTATTTGTATTATTTTAAAGAAATCGGGTTAATCTTCCATAATTGCGTTGCAGGCGATAGATATACATTTTTTAAAAATCATGCTTAAAAAATTCAGTAAATTGGAGTACAGTTTTCAAACAAATAACATTTGAAAGAATTTTTTTTTTTTTCGCTATTCGACGGTGTAGAAATTGAAATTGTTCGACGTTTAGAAGTTAAAATAAAATAATTGCAGTAAAAGTGAAATTTATGCGCCAGGTGTTGCCACTGTCAAAATGACGCCAGCGTTACTTCGATCGTTTGTTTTATAATATACAGGGTGTCCCAAAAGTCTCCGTACAACTTCAAAAATTTATTACACAAAAAATAATAAGCCTACAGCAAAAATAATTACAACAGTACATAGAGTAAATTAAAAAGTTTTTTTTCTACTACTTTAGTATACTTGTACATGATATCCTTTCATTGAACGAAGAATATCAAGTCGATATTCCAATTCCATCCACGTGCGTTTCAGCATGCTAAATCAACAGAAGTTGCAACTTTTTTTACAACTGTAATTTTAATGATTTTAATATAAAGTTACAACTGTTTGGATCTTTTGTTTCAAGTGAACAGTCTTGTGGAATTGAAACAAAAGATCCAAACAGTTGTAACTACTGTTGATGTTAGCATGCAGAAACACACGTGGATGGAATTGGAATATCGACTTGATATTCTTCGTGCAACGAAATGATCTCATGTACAAGTACACTAAGGTAGTAGAAAAAAACTTTTTGAGTTACTCTATGTACTGTTGTAATTATTTTTGCTGTAGGCATATTTTTTTTTTGTAATAAATTTTTGAAGTTGTACGGAGACTTTTGGGACACCCTGTAGATATAAAACTGTTGTGATGGCAGAAAAATATTCAAATTATTTTAAACGTGGTCTATAAGCAGAGTTGCCAAGTCTCCGGATTTTTGCACACCAGTAATTTTTTAGAGAAAATGTTGTTCTTTTAAATTGCAAAATTCTCCGATTTAATAAATAAACATTTTCTGTACTAAATTACCGGTATCCAAAAAGCCGGAGACCTGGCACGTCTGCAATAAGTTTTATTTTACTCAATAGCTAAAGCTAAACTTACCAACACAAATTTATAATCATTTCTCTACGGCTGGATATTTTTAGTTGCCCTCATTTACGTAAATCGAAAAACGTTTAAAAGCATTTTTTTTCCCTTTTGTATAAGTAGGATATATCTAATCATAGTCAGTTGCTTGCTTACAACGAGCTTTACGTGAATATAATATTCGAAAATGAGTAAAACATCAGCTTTCACAGTGTTTTCTCAAATAATGATAATAATACGTCATTAATTTAACACAATTATTCTAATTGGTAACTAAATTATACGAGTTGCAATTTTCCAACTCGGTGAAACAAGTGTTCAGGCCAGGATTTAAACCAGGGACCTCTCTCTGGCTTAACCTACCACGCTTTACCAACTGAGCTATTCTGAACAAATCTTACGGGCACATTTCACGCAGACAACTGGTTGATAATGATATCTGGCCTGTTATCTGAAATAACCCAAGAGAATAAATCACAATTAATGGAATTCGAAGAAAACGCTGCATACGTAATTACACTTCATTAACTGAACACAATTATTGTAATTGGTAAATAAATCTAAAATATTAAAGAATTGGTCTGGGTGAATTGTGTCTTTCATATTTGTCCAGGATAGCTCAGTTTGTAGAGCGTTTCATCTAAAAACTAAAGGTCCCTGCTTCAAATCCTGACCTGGAAACTTTTTCACTCAGTTGGAACGTTAAAACTCGTTTGATTTATTTGCCAATTAGAACAATGTTACATTAATGAAGTGTGATTACGTGTCCAACGTTATTCTTAGAGTTCTATTGCCTGCATTCTGTGGAGTTGTTTTAGATAACAGACATAATGTCAATATCAAAAGGTTGTTTGAGTGAATTGTATCCGCCAGATTTGTCCAGGATAGCTCATTTATAATACAGCTGGCTGTTTAAAACCAAAGAGCAATACTCATTTTTTTTTTCCTCAATTCAATTTCCTTCTCTTAGTTAACATCCTGGCCTGAACAATTTTTCATCCAGTTTGAAAATTACAACTCGAATGATAATAATAACTTTATAGAAAATGAAATCGCTAATTGATTTTAGTCACGTTTTCGGAAACGTTAGTCCCAAAATAGAATTTATAATTCTTTAAAAGTAATGAAATAATTTTTTTCTAATATCTGGATTAAACAAATTAGAAAATTTCGTGCATTTACGACTGAAATTGATTTTATAAATGTTTCAGTTATTAATATGTTTGAATTATAGATCATCTTTAAATAAAGTTCTGTTTATTAACACTTTAAAAGCAACTTACATTTTCGTCTTTTAAAAAATAATCTGAGTTAATAAATGAATGGGTTACTTTACCTCTATTTTTTTTCAACCGAAATGTGTCAGAAATGACCCTATAATTTTCACCCAGTATAAAGAAAATACATCTAACTTTTATTCAAATTTTTATGTACATTTATCTAATGTTACTTGTCTGTTTATTAACATGTGAAATTTCTCTCAAAGACGACCATTTCTTTTTGCACTGCAAGTTCTCTTTAAGAAAAAAAGAACATTCACGGCAATTAAAATTCTCAAAACAAAAAAAAATTAAAAAATAAAAACACTATAATTTTTGCGTTTACTTGTATAGATGGAAAGATTAAAAAATTGCAAAAATTACGCTATTATTTACTGGAAAATGTATGTCGTCATTAATGGCACACAAATCATTTCAGTATTTCATGATCTTTTTTAATCCTATTTTTTGGACCTTTAGTAAAAATACCAAAATTTCTAGTATCCTTTATAAAGAATGATTTCTTTTTAATGTAAATATGCTCATATTTGTTAGCTATATTCATAAAAAAAAATATATTTTACAAATATATTTTATATAGTATATTTTGTCTTCTTTAACTAATTTTCGCATGTTTAAAAACTAGTATTATTGCGTGGAATTTTAGTATTGCTGCATAATTTAAACTCTATATATTTGTTATAATATACATTAAAGATCTGGAGCAAGATTTTATATTAAAATTTATATCTTGGATTTTTTTTAATTATATTTCTCATTAAATGGTGAATTTTCATGAAAACGTCCAGTGTTACATGTTGATGAACTTATAAAACTTCTTCTATTTGTGCTACTTAAAAAAAAATTCAATACGTTTGTTAAATATTAAATCAGGATTTTAAAAATGTAAACCCTTTCACCCTGAGTGCATAAATACGAAAGTTTTACAAAACTTAAAATTATGATAACGTGTCTTTAAAGTAAAATGTTTTCAACCTTTTTGCCTGAAAATCGGTTACCACCACGAAGATTACCTTTCGTAATTTGTACACAAATTACGAAAGGTAATCTTCGCCTTATTTAATCGCAAACTTTCTGTCGTTAAATAAGACACATTTTTCAATTCTAAAATAATGGTAACTTGGGACATGGGGTCCACAGGTTGAAGTTCTTTAAAAGTTCGCAAGTATAATTAGAAAATGGTCAGTTAGCACATGTCCCCAAAATTAGCACTAAACCCCAAAATCTGATATCGCGTATGTGGTTCTCAAATAAGTACAGTATCATTTTATAAAAAAATAAATTAATTGCTTAAACTTTTCGAAAATGGGGTACAAGTCTTCCTTAAGACTACCCTAGAAGCCAACCGATATGGGGCCAATATTGGTTATATCTTGGTGAGATATTGGTATGAAATATTGCCCCAATATTGGGGTTTTGTATTTTGCCTTTATTTAACCAATATTTGTAGCCAATATTGCGCCAATGTTGGTAGGAAGTATTGCCGCAAATGGCTAAATAAGGGCAAAATTTGAAGACCCCACTATTGGTGCAATATTTCCTACAAACACTGGCGCAATATTGGCTACAAATATTGACTAAATAAGGGCAAAATGTAAACACCCCAATATTGCGCCAATATTTATTATATTGATTAAGTATCCGCAAAATGTAAATACCCCAACAATGCGGCGATATCTCATGTCAATATTGGTATCCGAACTGGCTAATAGTATAAAAATCCTGATTTTTATCATCACAACTGTACTGAAAACTGTCCTCAAATCCAAAGTGGCTACTTTCTGACACATTTTTAAAATTCCTTTTTCTTCTCAAATGCATGAAGTTAGCAGGTGCTCTTATTCAAAAACTATGTAATCGAACTGTTTTTTCACTTTTCGGTAAAGGCAAAAGATCTTTCAGAAAATGCTTTCAAAGTTGGCGTTTTGAACCAAATATCTGGACGCGACAGCGTGAAAGCGGGAAAAAACACGGCCTTCGTAAAACTGCAATCCATTATAACAATGTAGAAGATGGTATATAGGAGATGTAATTCATTTATTGAAAAATGAAAAACTGTGCGATGATAAATCGCTTCAATAATCCTGCCTGCAAGCGTCATGCTTTTACGTTTAAAAATAATCTAGAAAATGTCTCAAAGTTTTGCGTTGTTGCGCGGAGGAAAATTGTTTCTTTGAATGCCTTAATATCAACGAATTATAAGCAAAAATTCATGAAAAAACATTTAAGAATGATAAAACAACCAATAACTATATTTATTTGCCTTTTTCTTTCAGTCAATTCCGTGTTTCAGCGGAGGTTTATGGTAGCATTTCTTGGTTTTCTCTGCGCTATAGTCATGCACTCCCAGCGTCTGAATATCAGCATAGCCATGGTGGCGATGGTAAACTCCACCTCCAGTATCAATTCTCAGATGATTGTGAACGGTACAACCGAGTGCCCTTCTGGACTGTACAATGCGACTTATGCTAAGCCTGTAAGTAATATTTCCTTTAATAGTATTTACACACCTACCTTCTATGAAAGTGTCAATTAGAAATAATTTTAGAAAATCCTTCTAACTTTTGTTTTTCAATATGTTACAAAAATTTACAGGAAATAGTTATGTCATTTATGTGCTTCAGATATTTTGATTTTTATTTAATGTAATTCTTTTTCCTTCTCAAATTAAATTTTATTAGAAATTAGTACAAAAAAATATTTTACAATTTGTACTGTCCTATTATCTATACTAATGGAAAAAAGTTTCGCTCTGTGTGTGTGTGTGTCTGTCTGTTGCGGATGGCTAGGAAAATCTAGCCCACCTAGAAGGCTGGAAATTTAGGTGTAGATAGTCCAAGGTCTGGCCATGTGCACCTGAGCCTCAGAATTTTAATATTTTGATAATTAGCCTAGATATTAATTAGATCATCATTAACCATCGCTTCTAAAATGTCATCTTTTAAATCAAAATGGCGAAAGAAACGGACTGGCGCATTGGATTTGCAACCGGAAATGAACGAATTCGAAATTATTTAACTAATTAGCGAATTTTAAGAAAACTAATTGAGATATCAATTTGAAAATTTCTGAGCATAGGTAAAAAAATATTCTGTATCTGACTATGTGATTTTTGAAAAATTCGGTTGGTAATTTTTTTTTAATTTACGCAAAAAACTGCCAAAAATCTGCAGACGCCAGTGAAAACGATCCCAGAAAGTTTCAGACAGGGATCGGCTTTCATTAAAAACTGAACTACAAAGAGATCTGTTTCTCGGGAAAATCCCTCCATTTAGTTTGCGAAAATGAAAGGAAATAATTGCCAATTTTTACTAATGAACAAAAATTTAGGTAACTAATTAAGATATAGATGTCGGGAAGGGGTGTCATCTGCCGGCTATTTTAGCGTAGCGTCTTCGTTATGTTCTAATTATCAGAAAAATTTAATTCTTTTTTTAATGATCGCGTTAATGTATAGGTGACGGTGGTTCTCTTGAACAAATTATTCATTATATTTGCGGGTATGGGGAGGAAGGGGGTGAACGCCTTTCTCTGAGATTGTAATTATCTCGGGCCCGCGCAACGCCGGGCGGGTTAGCTAGTATTAAAATATGATTATATTAGTTTTTAGCTCAGTTTCTGTCTTCTTGATTATAAAAATTCCGAATCGAGCTCCAAGAATATTTTTTACTGTCTTTTAAAACGTAGTCGTACATTACCTGTCAAAAGGGAAATAAAATCATGAGGGCACACGGGGTGTGCCCAGGCCTACATTTTCAGGGGGCCGAAAATGAATTTTGTCCTTTCTCTGATGAAACAAATGAAATCAAATTTCAGTTTATTGGGCTTCATATAAAATATGAATTTTTCCCATTCATGTTTACCAAACTATTTCAGCGTTCTTCATTAATGACAATAAAATGCAGTGTAAACTTCGAAATTCCGAGAAGAACGGTAGTTACCGGCCCGCACTCAAAGTGAAAGAAAATTAATCATTTTTAATACCAGTATGAAAAATTAGTCTGCAATTTTCTCTCTAATATCAATTTTATCTTTTTTTCAGCAGACCTGCCAAGTCTCCGGTTTTTTGGATACCAGTATTTTATACAAGTTGTAAATTTCCAACTGGACGAAAAATGTCTGGGCCAGGATTCGAACCTGGGATCGCTTGGCTGAAGCCGCCACGCTCTACCACTGAGCTATCCCGGTCGAATCCGGAGGGCATAATTCATCCAGTAAACCTTATTGATCAAAGCATCTGGTCTGATATTTTTTAATCAGCTCAACAGAAAAGATCGCAGGTAATGGAACTACAGTAACGCAGGTAATGGAACTCCGGGATAGCTCAGTGGTAAGCGTGGTGGCTTCAGCCAAGCGATCCCAGGTTCGAATCCTGGCCCGGACATTTTTCGTCCAGTTGGAAATTTACAACTTGTATGATTACTTTACCAATTTGAAAGAATTGTGTTTAAAAAAAAAATAATCTAGACCAGTATTTTAGTACAGAAAATGTTGTTTTATTTAATTATAACACTCTGTGATTTGAAACAATAACATTTTTCTCTAAACAATTACAGGTGTGCAAAAAGCTGGAGACTTGGCAACTTTGATAGTCAGCAATTTTCTGTCTAATATCAGTTTTATCTTTTTAACTGAACACAAATACACTCATTAATATCCAAATGTATATATATTTAATTTGAAAAAGGATAAACTGTAGTGACTTTATTGCTCAGTATTTTACCTGTTTATTGTTCAACATTTGGACAGTTCTCAGTTCAAAGTTTTGTCTATTCATGGCTGGAACATACACAAGTTTTTGATTCAACCGGATCGGTTTGACATGGTCCAACCGGTTGGAACGCGGTTTCATTATTTTATAGTTGCAGTTGTTGCAACACCAAAAGTTGATTCAACCCAGCAGCAAATTTTATAACAGGATGGGATCATCTATACTAATATAAAAAAGTTTCGCTCTTTGTGTGTGTGTGTGTGTGTCTGTCTGTGTGTGTGTGTGTCTGTCTGTGTGTGTGTCTGTCTGTCTGTGTGTGTGTGTGTCTGTTGGCGATGGCTAGGAAAATCTAGCCCACCTAAAAGGCTGGAAATTTAGGTGTGGATAGTCCAAGGTCTGACCATGTGCACCTGAGCCTCAGAATTTTAATATTTTGATAATTAGCCTAGATATTAATTAGGTTCTCATTAACCATCGCTTCTAAAATATCATCTTTTAAATCAAAATGGCGAAAGAAACGGACAGGTGCATTGGACTTCCAGCCGGAAATGAACGAATTCGAAATTATTTAACTAATTAGCGAATTTTAAGAAAACTAATTGAGATATCAAATTGCAAATTTCTGAGCATATGTAAAAAAAATATTCTGTATCTGACTATGTGATTTTTGAAAAATTCGGTTGGTAATTTTTTTTAATTTACGCAAAAAACTGCCAAAAATTTTTCGGCGCCAGTGAAAACGATCCGAGAAATTTTCAGACAGGGATCGGCTTTCATTAAAAACTGAACTACAAAGAGATCTGTTTCTCGGGCCGATCCCTCTCATTTAGTTTGCGAAAATGAAAGGAAATAATTGCCAAATTTTACTAATGAACAAATATTTAGGTAACTAATTAAGATATAGATTTGAAATTGAGGTCGGGAAGGGGTGTCATCTGCCGGCTATTTTAGCGTAGCGTTTTCGTTACGTTCTAATTATCAGAAAAATGTAATTCTTTTTTTAATGATCGCGTTAATGTAAGTGACGGTGGTTCTCTTGAACAAATTATTCATTATATTTGCGGGTATGGGGAGGGAGGGGGTTAACGCCTTTCTCTGAGATTGTAATTATCTCGGGCCCGAGCAACGCCGGGCGGGTTAGCTAGTTTTGAATATTAAATACGGCATACGGTTTACATTTTTATCTTTAATTATATGTACTGGTTATCTTTAATATGAACTTAATTTATATTGAGTGCTTTTTTACAGTCTAGGGGCGAGTTTTTTTGGAGTCCTGAGTTACAAGGATATATCCTAAGTGCTGGTTTCTTGGGCTATGTTCTCACACAAATTCCTGGAGGAATTCTAGCAGGAAGGTTTGGAACAAAGAAAATACTGGTGCCAGGACTGCTTGTTGCTGCTGCCTGTAACCTTTTGTCGCCTTTAGCTGCCAACGAACATCCATATATTCTTCTCGCTTTGACTCTTATAAGAGGAATGGCTCAGGTACGTATAACTTTTTTTCAAACAGTAAAAAAAAAAAAAACAGATGTTTCTGAATCTTGGAAAAATATAATATAACTACGAACAAAATATACAATAGCCTCTCTCGAGTTACCCAACGATTTCGAAGAGCGTTTTTTATCTTTAGAAATCTTAGAAACCAATATATTTTCGAAATTTAAAGAAGCATTTATAAAAATAGAGTTTATTTTGCTGCCACTGATTATCGGAAACGTTTCCAAGTAGTTTTTACAGTGTATTAATCCGTTTTTGAAACAAGAATATAGGTTTTTAGGATGCATCAATTATCCAGTAAACATTTTCATGTTCAACAAACAGGTTTTACAGACAATCATGATAAATTAACAGCTTTAACATTAACATTTAAAAAATGTTATTTTGATAATCTTGTTTATATAAAATCAGTTACGCAGCTGAAAATGTAATATTGAGAATGAATAGCAGCATCCGAAAAATCTATAATCTAATTTGAAGAAAATTTAATTATTATACTATAAAAACTACTCCGAAATGTTTCCAAAAATCAGTGACAGCAAAAGAAGCTTTGTTTTTATAAATTCTTCTTTAAATCTCGAAAATATATTAGTTTCTGAAATTTCCAAAGATAAAGACTGCTTTTTGGAAGATATTTCTCATTTTAGTTCTTGGTTATATTATATTTTCGCAGAATAAGATTCTTTATCTTTAAAGTATCAATTATATCTTTAGCCGTATCTTTATTTGTAGAGTTTTTCTCTTTAGAAACCTTAAAAACCGATATATTTTCAAGATTTAAATAAGATTTATAAAAACTTTTTTTGCTGCCACTGATTTTCCGAAACATTTCCGAGTAGTTTGTATAGTGTACTAATCAGTTTTCG
This sequence comes from Maratus michaelseni, assembly GCA_963931845.1. NCBI lineage: Eukaryota > Metazoa > Arthropoda > Arachnida > Araneae > Salticidae > Maratus > Maratus michaelseni. Next base: position 107,091,100 of record OZ007598.1, on the reverse strand, counting down.
AACCGGAATATCTGTTTTTAGGATTCTGTCAATTTTGAATATCACAATTAAACATTTTCAGCTGCGTAATTGAATTTATACATGCAAGAGTAACAAAATTACATTCATTTTAATGTTAATGTAAATGCTGTCAATTGATCCTTTTTGTCTGTAAAACATGGTTGTTGAACAAGAAAATGTTTATGGGAAACTGTGCCAAAATGACATTCTTAGGTAAAACGACATACCTTAAGTTTCTTAATATTGTCGCTAGAGGTCAGCACTTAACGGTACGATGTTATGTTGTGGAGTTGATCGGCAACGATATTCATTTAATGGAAAGGTTTCAAGTTTGTATTTTTCATTACAAAGAAATTGTTTACAATTTCGTCAGGAAGATAAATTTTGAATGTCACCTTCTCCAACGCCGACTACATTTGTTTCCGATCGTCTGAAGAGATGTGTATCTTTTCAACCAGCAGCATCTTCAAGTTCATCATCCATATTTATCAGACAACTTGATTTATCTCCATTTTCTTATGCACCTCATGTGTTAGGTCATCCTCTAAAAAAAGGAAGCATGAAGGTGCAAAACTTCTGACTAGCAGTCCTAATATTGCCGAAGCAAAGGCAAAATCTACTGAGAAACATCATTCACACTCAAGACGTGCAGCTCTACAGGCTAAGAAGAAAATTAGCTTTATTACATCCATTGATGACGACAGACATCTTTCTGCCGAGGATGATGGTGATGATGAAGCCTGGCTTTATTGCAATGATTTATTCAGTCACTCAAAACCGATGGATAAGTTGATAAAATGTGTTAAATGTTCAAAGTGGGCATATAGGGAATGTGCCGGTGTTTCTTGGTGTGCATAAAAAAATATTTGTGATGTACATGAAGGTAAATTTAATAGCAACTTATGGGTGTGTCGTTTTAGGACAGCAGACAGCACTGTATATAAAATTACATAGTGCATCATTTAATATAAATCGTTATTATGACGTTGTGACTTTATTTCTTACTTTTTAAGAGACACCATTGCATTTTGTATACTTCGCAAAGTTAGTTTGTAAAAAATAAAGGTCACGAGACAATATTTGTATGAATAGAAGCATTTTTCCTTAGGGTATGTCATTTTAGGACAGTTTCCCCTACTCGAGAATTGATAGTATCAAGAAACGTATATTCCAGTTTCGGAAAACTGATTATACACTATAAAAAGTACTCGGAAATGTTTCCGAAAATCAGTGGTAGCAAAAGAAACTTTGTTTTGTAAATTTTTCTTTAAATCTCGAAAATATATTGGTTTCTGAGGATTTTAATGAAAAAGAACGTCTTTCGGAATTATGGGTAAGACGGAAGAAGTTATTGTGTATTTTCTCATTCGTGGTTATATTTTATTTCACAAATCGGTCATAGCGGTCATTTTGACAGGAATCAAATAAATATATATCGATTCAAACCAAAAATATCCTAATAAAATAAATCAAATACCACACAAAAGTTACTTAAATAGTTAAACTAATTAGTATTAAAAAATGTATAGTGTTAAGTGTGTTTACATGATTTTAGTTAAATTTCCGGGCCGCTCTGCTGTTAAAGTGAATGTGAATATTATTAAAAGTTTTAGAAAACAATCTTGTATGAAACCACATTTTTACCAATACGCAATTTGGCTGTAGAGCTGGTTATGCAGGAATAACCATAAAATCAGATTAATTATAAGATGCAGCACTTTACCAATAGACTGAAATTTGTCAAAGGAAAGATTTTCATTCTTTTTTTTTAAAATAAAATTAATATAAAGTTGCATTGGTAAAGTTAAATTGGATCAGATTATGCTTGGAATTGTAGTTGATTTTTTATTTTTTACGCTTTCTAACATGGTTAAAAAGTGTTTATAAATTCGGTTTGTCTTGTCTGGCCGTCTGTCATGCCCTAACTCTCGTAAATCAACTCAGATTCACATGCAATTTTTATACGTTAATTATGTATACTATAGAATGTTCAGTATTGAAAATGAAGTGTGTAGGATTTGTTATTCGTTTACAGGGAAGCACAAATAATTCCATTATATTAGGGTCTATGGGGAAAAACTGCATTTTAACGATGCATTTTAATGCTGTTACAATACTTCAAACATAATGAAATTAATATGCATCACTGGGTGCTCCAAAACATGCTTTCTCGGAAGTATAAAATACGTAGCATTAATAGTTCATTTACAAATACGCACAAAATAATTCCATTACATTATGATCTATGGGGAAAATCGTTTGCGATTCATTTTAATGATGATCTAAGATACTTCAAACATAATGAAATTTTAAAAAATCATTGAGGTGCAAGTAATGCTATTAATTAGTTGACTTGTTAAACAACAACACTAATTTATTAGCGAAACTTCACAGCATGCTTAAACAGTTACAAGCAACATATGCGTTTATTTCTTAAAGTTTTTTGTCAAGAAAGTATTGTGTCTTGGGTTCGATACGTGCGCAGAAATCATTTCTCTGGCAATTCCAGGCCGTATCTTCCGTTCTCCTTCGAGAGAATGTCTCGAATCTGCTCTCTTGACAGAGCCTGCAACGAATTACCCATCAAAGCCTCATAGTACTTGGAGTATATATCGTAGATGAATTTCAAGTGGGGTTATAAAGTCTTGGGAAATAGTTGCACGTGCATGCAATGGCATTTCAAGTAGGTTAAGAGATGTAAGCACCGTTCTCAAGTGCTACAAATTTATAGTGTGATAAACATCTCTATATAATCAGATCATAGGAAGCGGTAGACAATTTATAGGCACTTGAAAATGGTTTACGTGTGCACATCTGGAAACTCGCTTTCAGTTTTTACTTTAAAGAAGGCAATATTCAACAGTCGTTATATACATCTTATTCTCATCCAATTAGTGAGTCATTTAGACATAAAGCTTCACAGAAAGCTTCACATGCACTACAACATGTTTTCTGCAGATTATGGAGTGCGTAGTATTTATCATTCCTTTACAAAGACGAACTAAAGAATTAGGTTAGAGGACGGACTATGATGGATTTCATTTCATGAAAAATGACATTTCTTAATAATATTCTGTTAGTGGTGGAAAGCTTTTCATAATCTATGCCCGATGCATGATTTTTCGTTCTTGTTTATTTATTTGATATTTGCGTTTTTAAGGGTATGAAACAACCAGCTCTGAGCGTCTTGATGTCAAAGTGGTTCGCCCGAAGCGAGAGGGGGTTCCTCTCGGCTTTCATCTACTGCGGGTATCCCGTAGGAGCTTTCATCACCTGCATCAGTGGAGGAAGACTTTGTGATTTAGAGTTCCTAGGTGGCTGGCCACTAGTATTTTATACATTTGGTAAGTGAAAGTTTAAAGGTGTTTTTGGTGTGCGTATTATATCGATCATTCCGAGATAAAAGGAATTAAGTGCAGAACGGCTGAACCCTTTTACCAATGTAAAAATGACATCAGAAAAATGCATTTTAATTCATAAAACTGTTAAAAATCAGTTACTATAATAAAGTCAAAATGATGTCATTTTTCACTGACTTTGCATTTCGCCTAACATGTTTAAGACACAGAGCCCTTAAAATCACTGAAAATTTTGAAACGGAATCAAAAATATTTTGAAAATAATTTCAATACAATAGCGTTATTGAAATGCAACAGTTTTAAAATGAAAGAAAATGGTGTTTTATCTTAAACATGACACCATTTTTACTGATAGAAGCATATCGCCATTTTGAGCTTAGGATACTTTTTGATCGAAAGGCAAGATATTTCAATTATGTCATAGACGATGATTACCTTAAAGCAGGGTCGGTGAACCTTTTCACATCCGCGTGCCAATTTTTGTCAAAAAAAAAAAAAAAACTCTTCAAGTGACATGGCGTGCCAACGACCCTCTCCCCGCCGCGGCCCATCCCCACCTAAAAAAGCTATAAAAATAATGAATAAAATTACTATTATTATTATTAGATTAAGACAAGAATAACAAACCTTCATGTAATATCAACATTCATATTAAATTAAATAAGGTATAATATTAAAAACTCAAGCCAAAACAATTTGTCACAAGAAAAAATTAATTAATGATAGTAATAATTATAGAAATAAGTGGATGTAATTATAAAGATATAATAAGATATAATTATATTAATCGTAAAAAAGTATTAAAATCTCAAAGCGAGACAACTTGACAAATGATTGTAACAATTATGGTAATACATGATGTTGCCCTTGGGAGCTGTTGATTTTGACTTTTTGAGCAAAGTGGTGGTTTTATAATTGAGGTAATTTTATTTCTATTTTTTAAATGAGAAAAGAAACATTGAAAAAAAAAATAATTTATGAATCATATCTGCAAAACATTTGTTTTACACCTACTATTAAATGGAAAATTTTTATTTTTAAAATATATTACAATGCATAAGAAGAAATTAGGAAATATAAAAAAAATATTACCAAAAAAGTCGGCCTAATAAATTTGTTTTCTCTTTGGCTTTGTTGATTGAATTTTATTTTCTAATTTCTTAAGCATTGCGGCAAAATCTTCTTTTTCAGAAGAAAATTTAAAACTTCGTAAGGTACGTAATGCAGCCACAGTTACTTGGAATTTCGGTGTTAGTTTCTCTTCACCGAGTTCGTTATCACTCTCATTGTCACAAATGTTTGTTTCATCTATAAATTTGCAGCTATCGTTTGTGTAAAGAAGGTAAATTTAACAAAGCGTTAAACTTTCGTTTATTTAAAGCCTGTGACGATATGAGATTAACTATTTTTATGACTACGGCTATAACATCATCAAGACTGAAAACCAGCCTATCTACCCAGGACTTGATATATGATGCAATGAAATCCAAGAATAATATGTTCAATGTGAGTTTGAAATAAACTGAAAAAACCATTTATTTTACCCATTATACTGGGGCCCACGTCAGTCGTAACTGAAACTATTTTAGACAAATTTCTTTCTTTTTCAGTAAGTTAATTGATAAATGTGTACAAATATTTGCAACTTTGGTTGCAAGTAATAAAGAGAATAATTCCTCCTTAATGTCATTTTCGACAAAATATCGTACAAAAAATAGATAAACGAGCAGATTTTGTTACATCTGTACTTTCGTCAAGACAAAATAAGGTGAAAGGAGAAGACAATATCAGACTTTGGTTGCTCTCTTACATTTTCTACCATTTTTAAGATTCTATCTTTGACTGTATTTCTTGATAAAGGAGTATCTTTAATTAGTTGAATTATTTTATTTTTATTTTTAAAATCGTCAAAAAGTGATGGAGCGCATGTTAACCAGGATTCCTTCAAAAACTCTCCCTCGCAGAAAAATGTACCATTCCGAACAATGACATTCGCAGCCGAGAAACTTGCGACACTAGTTTGAGAATCTTTGCTGATATATGTAATCATAGATGTCAACAGTTTATTTTCTCTTTAATTGCGCTGGCAACGAATTCCTTTTGTTCTGCATAACTTCTTGGGGAAAGATGTTTGTGATTTGTTTCATAATGCTGTTTTACTGCAGAGTCTAATGCTGGTATCAAAGGAAGAATGAAAAGCCTTCGTTTAAAAATATATTACGTCGTATAGACACAATCGTAGCAAAACGTTGTAGTTTTCTAAATGAAAATGTACATTTTCAGTGTCAAAAACATAGTAAAATTATTCCAAATTTATGCATACCAATACTATTATTAAATCATTATAAAAAAGTAATCTCCAATAGTTGATAATACTTTCAAATATTCTTTGCAAACACAAGTATCAACTAGGTATTTTGTTGTAATTTCTATCCATAAAATACTGTGATGAACTTTCATGATGTATCTGTATTAAGCATTTTTCATATTAATTTGGTATATTTATTGCAACTGTTTATTTATTAGGTTTGTGGGGTGTATTCGTAGCTCTTTTGTTTCTATTTTTTTACTATGATCGACCAGAAGACGATCCTAGAATAACAGAGGCCGAATTGAAGCACATTCAAAATTTACAAGAGATGAATGCTGTCAGTGCGGTAAGTTTTATTGACTTCTTTTTCTTCTTTAAAACCGTAAATATTAATTTTTCCAGAGGTTTTGAGACAAGGGGAAGTGGTGTACTTCCTGAAGCAAGGGAAGTCCCCTTCTGAACCTAAATCATACTGACCTATCTTCGTACTTCTTACCCTCGGCAAACTATTAGAAAAACTATCGGTTGACTCACTTTCAAGAAATCAAAGGTTTACTCCATCTTAAACAGTTCGGGTTCAGAGCGTGCAGATCATGAGAAAAAGCACTGTTAGACATCTTGACTTCCTGTGCCGACAGATAGCTAATAGAGACTACACTTCCCTGGTCTCGCTGGACATACAGGGAGCCTTCGAAAACATAGAATGTAGGTACATACTTATACAATTACGGGCGCTAGGCTGCCCGAGGAACCTGGCTGGGGTCGTCAAGTCTTACCAATCAGAAAGAATTGTTCTCATTAATTAGGATGCATGCTACTGCTACATTCCGCATAAGCTGGAGAAGGAGTGTCCCCAAGGCTCTTGTCTTGGACGTCTACTCTGGCTACTAATCGCAAGCATCTTTCTTTAAGAGCTGGCGCGTCAGGGCATAATTGCATATGCTTTTTCTGATGTCTTCAGCCTGGTTCTCTCGGGCCGCACGCGTCTAGAACTGGAAACTGCGGTGGATCGAGCACTCGCAGCATTCTGCCAACTACTAAATGCACACCACCTACACCTATCACCTGGAAAATCAGAGGCCCTAACATTCGCCAAGCCACGTAAGCTGGAGCGTGAACCAACAATGCGGATTAACGGAACTAGCTTGCACCATGTAGCACATATGAAAATCTTAGGCGTCACTGTAGATAAATATCAAACCTGGACAGCACACCTCAACCAACTTAAACTCAAATTAGTCAAACACCACCACAATGCATCAAAACTTAGAGGAAATCTTGGGGGATCAATAATAACATGCTAAAAATATGGTACAATACAATTATAGAAAAGATTATTCTTTATAGGGAGGGAATTTGGGGAGGCAAACTAACAAAAAACAAATATAAAAATTAACATCAATTCAAGGACCATTCCTACTACAACTGTCATGTGGTTATAAAAGCATCTCAACCGATGCACTAAATGTAATTACGGATATTCCACCCATCACCTTAACATTAAAATATACATACAGCAAGAGCAGAATCCTACACTTTTTACACAGTCAAACAGTAGAACAACATTTTCCATCCAAAAGCATCGAACGCATAGTCCATGGTTGGCAATTACATCCAGCAGAAGAAACATCACACCTCCAAGTAAATACAGATCATAACACGTACACACCTTCCACATTGCCAACAATTTTTACTGATGGATCTCGAACAGCAACCGGCGTGGCATCAGCTTACTGTGTCACGGAAGGTGCCTCGATCATCCACCAGTGGGCCTGCAGACTGAACGACAATAACACGGTATATCAAGCCGACTTATATGCCATCCTCCAAGCACTCGAATGGATCCATGCACAAACAGACACAACCCTGCACTGGATATATAGCGACAGTCTGTCTAATCTGCAGGCAGTTAATTCCCACAGAAACAAACACCCACTAGTTCTAGATATAAAGAAAAGGCTATTAACTCAAGTAAGCCGCGCTCGAATTGGCCATGTGTACGCTCACAAGAGCATATTAGGCAACGTGTTGGCGGACACTCCAGCAAAAGAAGCCACAAAAAAACCCAACATCGATCACCACCTTCCACTTCCACATAGCTACATCAAACGATCATTAAAAACAAATGTTTGAAAAGACTGGCAAGTACATTGGACCACCTCAACAAAACGCCGACATACTCGTACGCTAATCCCCAAAGTCTTCTACACACTATTTTACTTCACCTCTCACACTACAGCTTTTCTTACTGGTCATGGACCCTTCCGCTAGTACCTACACAAATTCAAATGTGCATCTTCAGACCGATGCGAGTGTGGTGAACAGGGTAGAGCGTCACCCCCATATTTTCACTGCTTACTGACAAGCCAATGGCATCTCAGGTGTCGTTCATTAGCTTGTGCATCTATAAGGGTTATGCATTCAGCTCTAGCACAAGCTAGAGGTAAAAATATATCAAGAAAGAGGCAAAAAACCAATGAATGATAGACAAAAAACAACCCACAACAGGGGCGAGCCTATAAAAACGCCAAAAAGCCTTGACAGAGACAAATACAACAAGAAGGGAAATCAGCCCATAAAAGAGGCGATAAACACTACAGCGACAACCCACCATGAACGTGACAAGCCAACAGACATGGTAAATATGTAAATCTATGTACGCTAATGGCACCTGGTGCATGTAAAATCCGTCGTGGGTGCAAAGCCCTCCAAGTTACCTGTGAATAATACCTCTGGGGGTGCCTAGTCAGGTGAGGGTCTCGTCACCTGATCAAGGTTCTAAATTACGAGACCTATTAAATCTGTCAATTCAACAAAGTTAAACAGAAACCTTGAACCGGCAAACAAAGATAACGGTAGCAAATCACAAGAGAGCAAGCACAGCAGCGATGTGAACAAATCAATAGTCAGGTGGATCACAGCCATGCTGTGATCAGGCGATTTCCGCTCCGCACCCAGGTACTAACCCGTTAAGCTAGGCATTCATGCCGGGCAGGTAGGGGCCTGGTTAGCGGTATAAAAAAAAAAAAAAAAAAAAAAAAAAAAGGTTATGCATTCATTTAAAGTTTCATGAAATTCTATACGCCCGTATCTTAGAAATCATGCGCGCAGTGACCAAAACCACCGTTTTGAGAAAATTGACTTTAAAGATCAAATTACCCCTTGATCATATAAATAATGCTCTAACTGTTTTGGACATAAACTACTAGCTACTAGTTCCCTTCTAAACCGAATTTTTTGCATGGTGTTTCTTGTAAAATGTTAGTAAAGAATCAAAGTTTAATATACGCCATTAAATAATAATAATAATAAATGATTTTTTGACACTTTCAAAGGTACCTGACCACTTCAAGCATTTGATATTAAATATAAATGTCGGTGCGAATTTTAGCTAGAAGCGCATGGCGAGATTTTTACTTGAGGGAGAAAGCAGACACGGGGCGAGTAACCACACTTATACTCAAAAATGCTTTGGTAATGGTGACTATGTACTCTATATGGAGATACCAATACATACATAATGCAAGTATTACTTTATTGAATCTGATTAAAACAAAAATAATAAGAGAGGTACCAGTATGAATAAATGTTAAAATAACATATTTGTTTTCGAAAAACAGAAGAGAGTAACTATCATAGATATTCTAACAACAATGCGTGTGAATGCATTTTATATCTTAAAATATTTTTCTTTCGCACTATCATATTGGCAAAACAATATACATCATTTATATCCAATTTTTGAGTTTTACAGCCTCAAATGAACATCAATATGATTAATATAATATTCGGAGATGTGAATTATTTTAAAAATGCGTATATTTTTCGAATAAAATAGAAAAGAAAAAATGAGCACTTTTAAAATTATGGTCACCAAATTATGGAGGCTGTTGCAAATTCCACCACCTTCCATTTGGATATTGGGCCCTGTAGAAACCGGAATGGCAAGGTATACTAAAAATATATCATTCATGTACATACTCAAAAAAAAAAAAGATTGTTCATTTTACGGTATATTATACCGTAAAATCAACATTTTTTTTTTCAGTGTATACGGAGGATCCTAACCTGAGTGCTACCAAAAATATTTAGTCGGTCAAAATGCCGGTCACTGCCCCTCGCCGATTGCGAAATCCTCATGTTAACCTGTGGGAAAATTTAATTGGGTGATTACTCTACTCAGTACATAATATAATTATCGAAATACGGTTTTCATCATCAGAAAGTACACTGCAAAAAAAAGTGTTGATTTTGCAGTATAATATTGGCATTCCAGCTGACACTATTATACCTTAAAATTAACAGTAATAAACAGTAAAATAAGCAGTAATAAGCAGTAAAATAAGCTGTAATAAACAGTAAAAGAAGCAGTAATACACTACCGCGCATGCGCGGAAGCGCGGTATAATACTGTCAGCTACTATTATACTATTTTACTACTATTATACTATTATACTAACATACTATTTTACGGTATAAAACTGTCAGCTGGGATACCAGTATTTTACTGTTAAATCAACCTTTTTTTTTTTTTTTTTGTAATGTAGACGTTTGATGACGACGTTATGTGTTTTTAAAAGTTGTTTTCTTAAATTTTAAATATTTGTAGGAAGGTAAATTTTGAAAATTAAGCTCAAGTGAAAAATTCAAAGTTTACAAGGTATTTTTTAAACACTTAAAATTTAAGGAGATATTTTTTAAACATGTACTGCATTGACATCTTACGTCTATTATCTAATGATATGATAGTCGTATTTCGATAATTATGTTGGGCAATGCGTAATCATTCAATTAAATTTTACCATAGGAGATTTTGCGATCAGCAACGAAAAAGACATATATATGTAAAATATTCACATAAGTACATTTTCATTCAGGAAAATTAACCATGATTATACCATGACTAACGTCAAAATGTTGCTGTTTTAAATAACTTTTTATTCCGCCTGTACTGAGATTAAGGCCCCATATTATAAGAAACTTTTTAACGAAACAAATGTATGAAATCAAAATAAAATTGTTATTTTCTTTTTTACGCAGTATTTTTATTATATGTATGGGATAGTTTCGATATTTGTTTTAGTAAATATTGGGTTTTCGGAAAATTCGTACCATTTGGGAAAATTAATTCGTGCTGGAAAATTCTGCCTGTCAATTATTAGACATTAGACATCGGAATCAATGTATAATAATTAAATGATAGAATTTTCTAGTATGAATTGATTCTCCCAAACGGCACGAATTTTCTGAACAACACAATAGAATAGAAAAAAAAAAACATGTTTAACTTATTTCTAAATATTTTTTCATCTGACATACTTGATGTTCTTACACCAAATATTTTAGAATATCCTGAATGTTTTAGCAGTTTTATTAATTTTTGCCTTTTCTTTTTCTTTTTACAGCGCCCACCGACTCCTTGGCTGGCCATGATTAAATCTCGGCCGTTTTACGCACTAGTTTTAGCACTATTCGGACAGTATTGGATGGCTTTCTATTTCGTTTCTGTACACCCTATTTATTTAGGCACAGTTCTTCATATTCCTATTAGACAGGTAAGAATAAATGCTTGTGTATAAAGTGTATACATTTCAAAGAAACCAAAGATGTATCAAAACAAGAATGTTGTGGGCATGACAAAACTTTCTTCTATAAAAATCAAATCACCTGCAACCAGAATTAAATAACAATCTATTCGTTCTTGATATATAAATATCGCGGAAATCGTGAAAAACAGAGTAGAACTACGACTCCTGTTGCTTGATATACACTAGTGCTCTCAACGCGATGTGTATTTTAATTATACGTTTAACCGATATATATGTATGTACGTATAATACGTCGGTGTGAAATACGTTACCTTAAATGATACGTTAAAACGTTCCGGATACGTATAAGCATATATATTTGTTAAACGTATAATTCAAGGATACGTACATTTCCGGTATACGTATTTACTTTTAATACGAATGGACGTACATTTTAGATATAGGTATTTACTTTTAATACGAATGGACTTCATGAGCTTACGTCACTGAACGGAGATCATGCTGGAAATCGCTGGCGTTACCGTAGCAATCTCATAATATGTTGTTTCATAGATAGTATCTTGTTATTTTTCCTTATAAATGTTTTAATTAATTTATGTTACTTCACTCTCATTTTCATTGAATTAAATGATAAAATTTTATATAAATTTGTTGGAACAGTTTAAAATTATTTTACATTTCTTAAATTTGTCATTATGGTTGTTGAAACATACCATTATGAATGTAGGAAGCGAGTGTTTCTCAATGTCTCTAATTCCAGACCAGCAGAAGAAAATTATCTTTTTTAACGCAATAAACTAAAACCGTTTAAACTTTGATACGTTTAACCACTGGGTTAAGTTCCGTATATACGCTATACCGTATAGATTGTTTAGCATATTACGTATAACCGCCTTGGCCGTATCATACGTATCCAAAATCTGTACACCGTATAACACGTTTTATACGTATACTCGTATAAACGTTTAATAGGGAACACTAGTATACACCCAAGCCTAACAAGGATCTATTTATATCAAGGTAAACAGAATATGAAGTTTCGTGAATTTCTGGGTATTAGTTCTTGAGATATAGCTACCGCGGAAATCGTGAAAAATGCAGCATAGCAAGGACACACAAAATAATTCAGTTTTAGAACTGTCTGTCAATAGTAATTGAATAACAATTGTTAGAAGTGCGTTTTCAGTTATGGTGTGCGTTTTTTAATGTATCTAATTTTTTTATATTAATTGGTATATATAAATTCTATAGATCATATACATGGCTGCTCAAAGATATCATGTACATTAGCGTTTATTGAAGGAAATTGTTGGAGGGGAATTTTCAATCGTACTATGTAACTGATGTAAATTTTAGCATACTGTGAATGTACTTAGAATATATGAAGATCTATAGATAATGTACAGGGCTGCCCAAAATAATTCGGATATTTTGTTCGACTAATGGTAGTAAATGCTGAAAATAGGTTTTTAAATGTTTTGCATCATTTTCTAAATTATTTACTTAGTAATGAACGGGGCTAGTTGAGCTTAAGCCAGAAGGTAGGCCTTCCCGCCCGGTTTGCCTTTGCCTTTGTTTACTTAGTAAAATTCCAAATACAAAACAGGTACCTTTACTTATTTTTAACCAACCACGGACCATTTCAACAACACTTATATACAATAAATAAATGTGATTTATCACTTTGTATCTGTTGATCACAATTCACATATTTACACTACGTTCTAAATTGTACACTAACTTAACATTACCACGTTAAAAAACCAAACAATATGAATTTTCGTGATTGGCTGATCTACCTGCTCGACCGGTCAGTTCTTTTGCATAAAATAATAGATTGCATGAAAATTATAGAAAACAATGAATTCCTTTTATATTCTAAGGAGGCATACCCTTAAGAGAAAGCTACATAAAATCTATATTTTTCTGACAGAACTCTCTAACCTTACCTAGTAGTCGTCTGTTGCCACCCTCAATGGCAATTCCTGCTCAGTCCCTGCCAACTGTCGCGAAAAGGGTCCTTCCCTGGCAATACAGGCTTTTATATGACCTGGTCTTTGACCATAGTTTGTATTTGTCTTAAACTCTCAGTTCCACTCTTTGTCGCGTTTAACGGTGGGTCCAGCTTCGGCTGCAGATTGTAATTTTTTAAGACCTTAATAAAGGGGACCGGGAGGGACACTATGCTCTACAGACTTGTACTAATCTGGCCAGTTCCTCTTGGGCTATCAAATCAAATCAAATCGAATTCCCTGACTTTTTCGTCCAGCACTCCTCCCTCACAAGAGCAGAAGCTCTTTAACTATTTCAATAAGTATTGTTTTGTCAGGGCTGGTAAATTCCGACGTTTTCCCTTTATAAATTTTGTATTTATTTATCAGTTCATATTATTAGTTTGTTTTATTTTCATTAATCTCTGTAAAGTAATAATTGTCAACTCGTTTAATATTACTATACCACTATACTTCTTCACAAATATTGTATATTCTTTCCCAATCATCTTCTACCTTTACCAAATTTGTTAAGTTAAACTAATATGCACCCTTAATACTTTGTTAGACACGTTCAGTTAAATAATTGTGCACTTTAAATATTGTAAAAACTGTCTAACCTTCAACAAATTGTATGTACGTTAAAGTAAACAGTGGGTTTGTGTCTTCACCCCGGGATTGCATATAATCTAAAGCGAAAGCTGGGTTCTCGGAACCGTGTGAAGTGTTGGAAAGTGTTTCTTAATCTATGCTTGACGAATGATTTTTTGTTCTTGTTACTTTTTATTTCTTAATATCTAACTGTACGATTATAGTCTGCCTAGTTTTTAAAGAATGAATTCTGTTTATCTTAATATTCTTTAAGTGCATAATAATATATATAAGTATATTTTAATTTTCTTTACAGAATGGAACACTTTCTTCTGGTCCACACATTGTACAAGCGATTGCAGGCTGGTGCACTTGCTACATATCATATTGGCTGAGTCGACACAGCAAAATCAGAGTTGAAACTGTCAGAAAAAGTGTCAATTCAATCAGTAAGTGTAATATGTCTTTTTCATTTTTAGTTGTAATGTTTCAAATAGCGTTTACCAAATATAAATTATTTATCAGTATACTGTTGAATTGAAACTGTTACTCTTGAAATAAATTTGGGCGGCCCCTATACAATTACGACTGTGCCAAGGTTGCAGTAGTGATTTTACCAAGGTCGTCGATAAACTTATATGTACATTAAATATACATCATGTATAAGCCATACACTATATACATAGTACATGAGTCATATTTACCTCATATACATAATGTATATGTAATATTTACATGCCATATGTACGCAATTTACGTTTTATACACATGTGATAAATATACCTCATATATATGATTTATAAGATTATAACCTGGTCATATAATCATAAAATATCGTATACAGGGTTCATACGCCTCAGCGGAAGAATACCAGATTTTTCGTAAATTTGCCCTATTTAATTAAACCAATTCTGAGTTTAAATATGATGACCATTACTTTACGGAGTTTCTGGTATTCAAACTACTAAAATCAACCGACGCTATGCGTACGAACCCTGCTATGCGTCAGATATGACCAAAACCTCATATATGTCATAAAATTCGTCGATATTTCTCGCTCGCTAAGCGACTTATTCTGAAGCGCCAATATAACGAGGAAGTACCTAAAATTTTTAGAATAAAATAATTAAATATTGCAAATTTCGGAAAAAACATAAATATTTCCACTTTATTATTCATTTTTACAGTAGCACATGAAATATGTAACAGCAGAATATGCAGGGTGATTGAAAAGTCGGAATTTAAAATGACGCAATTAAAATTCTTCAATTTTCAATTAATTTGAATTTAGATAAGGTAAGCTCACGTAAGTTCGTGTATTTTGTATAATTTCACTGTATCTTGATTTAGAGCTACAAACAAAACCGTGCCAAAATTATTCTTTCGCGTGCCAAAAGTGGCACACACGTCAAAGGTTCACCATCCCTGATATAGACAATTATCGAGAAAATAATTCCGTTATTATATATTTTGAATTTTTTTAATTTAATTTGCGCGAATTTCATAGTAAAATACATAAATTATTTTTTTTTAAATTGTCTCAGTATGCTTTATTTTTTAAAAGTAAAAATTTAAATTAAAAAATTTGAAGAATTTTATATTATTTGCATAAAAAGCAACTTTTACGTTTTTTTTTTTTTAAATAGAAATTTTCAACTTATTTAATCGTAGAAATTTAGTGATTAAACATGTCGAGGGTTTCTATTTGAAATGGCACATATAGCGTAATAGTTGACGTTTATGTATCTATGTCCTTAATAGACTATTTACGTTACACGACAACATTAGCAAGCTAATGTTAAACCAATAAAGATGTTCTTTACAAATTTCTCGTTTGCGTTTCAATATCTTAAAACGATTTTATTTTCTGCGTGTGGTATCTGAGGTCGATGTCTAACGAGATATTTTTATACTTTTTAGCACTTTCCAACCTAGTTGAAAAGTGCTTATGACTTCGGTTTGTCTGGCCGTCTGCCGTCTGTCCGTCTGCCGTCTGGCCGTCTGCCGTCTGTCCGTGCTCTAACTCCCGTAAATATGCTCGGATTGCTCTGCAATTTTTATATGTTATTGTCGTTATCTATAGCATGTTCCCTATTTCAACGGAAGTGTGTAGCACTTATAGTTTTTTTACAGGGACACTCAAAAGAATTCCGTTACATTGCGGTCTATGGGGAAAAATCATTTGCGGTTTATTTAAATAATGTTTCACTACTTTAAACGCATTGAAATTTATACATATCACTAAGGTGCATTAGAAGATGCTTAATATGGAACAGGGTGTGCGTAGCACTTATAGTTACTTTACAGGGGCAGTCAAAAGAATTCCGTTACATTACGTCTATGGAGAAAAATCGTCTGCGGTTTATTTAAATAATGTTTCACTATTTTGAAATTTATATAGATCACTAAGGTGCATTACAAGAGACTTACTACGGAATATTGTGTGTATAGCAGTCATCGTTCATTTACAGGGACACGCAAAAGAATTATCTACTGTCTGTTAACAATAATTCCTGGAAGTGCGTTTTAAGTTATTGAACGCGATTTTAATTTTAACTTGCTTTTTGTCTATTACGTGGTGTGTATAAATTCTGTAGATCCTATACAGGGCAGCACAAAAGTTCGCGAACACATTTCTGTTTATTGACAAACTCCAGACGGAGAATTTTAAACTGTGCTACGCGTTTCCTAACTGAACTAAAATTATCATCCTATGTAGTATATATACAAATCTATAGATCCTATACAGGGCTGAATAAAAGTATTCGGATATTTTTCCGAATATTGTATCTGTTGGAAATTCCTGAAATTATGTTTTTAAATATGTTATGCGATTTCTAAATTGTTTACTTAGATGTTAGCTTTTAGCTTATTAAACGGTATGGTTTGTAAAATTATTTTGGAAGCGTTGGAAAGTGCTATATAATCTATGCTTGACGCATGATTTTTCGTTCTTGTTTTATTTTAGTTGGAGTTTATTTCTAAGGACACTGCCAATTTCGGAACAGGCAATTAATTTTATTCCTAAAATCAAAAGTATCCTCAGAAATAAATTGCAAATAAAGTAAAAAAAAAAGTACAAAACATTACATGTTATCACACGTTAGACATCAACTTCAGATATCTTATGCAAAAAGAATGATTTATAAATATTAAAATGCAAACGAGAAATTTGTGACGAACCCCTATATTGAATTAATATTACCTTGAGAACGTTATCGGGTAAATAGTAGGCTCTTAAAATGGTGTTGGTGTTGGTGGGTGGCGGTCATTGAAGTTAGCTTTCTCTCTTTCTGTCTATTTACCTATCTACATATGTATATCTATCTATCTATTTATCGATATATATTAATTACTATTGTCATTCTCCATGAAATCAGTTTTATTTAAATAAAGATTTATTGCATGTAAATTGAATATTTATTTTCTTTTGCAGGTTGTATTGTTTTCAGCATAGGCCTGGTGGGCGTGTTCCTTGCCAAATGCAACATTACTTTGAACGAAATATTTTTATACATTGCCACAGGAAGTGTTGGATTTGCTTTTGCTGGCGCTTTAATTACTTCTGTCGACATGTCTCCGACATTCTGCGGTAATAATCGTTTCTTGAAATAACGGCTTAAAACACTGAGAACGTCCGTTTATGTCACTTCGACACCAAACCAAATTTAGTCTTATCTCTATATCCTATTTTTTTCACCTATATTCTACAACTTTTATGACTTTTAATCATTTTACGTAATAAGCACACTGTCAAAGTTTTTGTTATGTGATTCGATTATTTAAAGAAAATTACAGGTAAATTATGCCTAGAACGTCCGTTGGTGTTATTTCGACACCAAACAGAATTTAAAATAATCATCATTCTTTTGGGAAAATGTAACAATCCAATTTATGTTATCAACATCCATTTTTCTAAGCAAATAATAAACTAGTCGTTGGTAGCCACCGTAATACTTACCCATCATGGGTATACATAATATAAAATATAAAAATAAAACATGTGTAAACTACTTATAAAATGCATTGCAATTCGAATAAAATCGTGGCTTGATGACGTCATAAACTTTAAATGCTCTATTACTGAATTGTGTAAAAGTAACATCCTTATAACTCCAAAATTGAAAATCCTATTAACTAACGGTTTATTGCGTCGGATTAAGCGTCTCATTTCCAATTAAAATATATCTTTGAATTAAAATTTGAATGAAATACAGGGTCATGAAAAATCGAAAAGGTGTGGAAAATGCGATTACAAATATCTCGGCAACTCATTATCCGATCGACTTCATTCTTTATGCAAAATTTATGTTTTTTTTATTTTATCCTTTATATTCACTCCTTAAAATAAACAATTTCGAAAAATTTTATATATCTTTTATCAGAACGAATATTTCGAGTCCGAAAAAAAAATTCCGGAAAATTGAGGTTACTGAAATTCAATAAGCTTCTTCCCATTGTGACATACTAAGTACATACCAAATTTCAAATCTCTATCTAAATTTGTGCGGGAGATAGAGCGTTTACAGACACACACACAGGCACACAGACAGACGGATGGCAAGTTTTTTTTTTTTTTTTAAATATGTTTGTTGGAATCTCCAGTGTCTGAAACGTGTAAATCCGTCAATTTTTTTTTTCGATTTTCAAAACGATTACAAGATTTACCCTATACTACGTGTGATGGTAAGTAAAAACGCAGAACAATAAATGAGATACCATATGAAATGATTTTTAAGCGGCTGCTGACATAGTACACCCACATTTCGTTAAAACATGTATTTGGATTAAAAATTGCATTTAATTAAAAATTAAATTGACATTGTTTTCATAAATGAAATGAAAGGTTTTCCCCAGATTAGTGTTGCCACAAAAATAAAATACCACAACAATGATTATTAAAAAAAATGTTCAGTAAATATAAAGTGGGACATAGTTGCTGCATGGATTTATTTTACATTTATGATTAAAAAGCGAAATTTAAATTCAAATGCTCAATTTATTTTTCTTTATCCCATGTTTTTCTTTATCCCATGTTTTGTTGATTTTTCTTTATCACATGTATCCGAAACAGATGATGTCACCCTCTAATCCAGTTAAAATACGATTGATATTTTGTTTTTGTGTGTTTGCTATCTTCGGTCAGTTTTTACTGTAACTTTGATAGAATAAATGATAGGATATTCTGGCTTGACTAATATTGTTTGCAGATATTTTTAGTCTTTAATTATTTTAGAAGTTTAAATCTGCATGTAAAAAATATTAGATATTGTTAAAAAATATTAGATTGAAGTGCGAAATCTTCGCACGGGTCCATTGGTATAAACTTAGTTAAAGTACAATAACGTAATATGGTGTTAACCCCTTGGGGACGCATAAAATGCTCAGAATCCTCGACTATTCCCACCAGTAATTTTTTATTGTAAGCTTTGTCCTATTAAATCTTAGCATTTCTGCGATTCAATTAGGCGAAAATTTCTGTTTTGAAAAACCGGTGGTGAAAGATTAAAAAAATTGTAAAGGACTCTCGTCCCGAAGGGGTTAAATTAGAATTTATAGCGCCCATTTTTCTTAATTAAATTAGTGGTGTTGAAATGACACCGGCAGCTGTTTTAGGATGTCGAAATTGTCGGCTAGTGTTAAAATATTATTTTTTCTCCGTTTCCAAAATCGTTTTTTATGTGATTTTTTCATTAGTTAAAATAAAGATAAAGCTTAATGAAAATGATACAAACTATATCAAGTTTCTCGAATCCTTAATTCACCTTATTTTGAAAAACGTATAAAAAAACCGTAAAACAGAATTCCAATTAAATTACTTAAAGGTGTATTATACAATGTACAAAACAACAACATATAAAACCAAGCACTTTCGAACACTAACATGTGCATCATCTACAAATACAAATCTTTAAAAACGTTACAAACCAGAGGTCGAGTTCACTGCTTTATAGTTAATGGACTGTTCCAAATGTAAAAAAAAGGGGGGGGGCTATGTTCAGTTCCTGATTTACGGCAGGCCATTCGGGGCCCCCAAATACTACTGAAAATTTTTCAATTATTGGCCAAAATCTGATAATGCTTTAACTATTAAAAAAATAATACAGAAAAACTGTTTATCGTTTATTTCATTTAAAAATAATTTTTAAGGGGCTTCTTCACTCAAGTGAAAACACCCGCTTGCTAATGTTAATCCGATGGGAGACATTTTTTAAAAATATCTCGTTTGCATTTCAATATTTTTAAATGATTTTTTTCCCATTGGATAGTTGAGGTCCATCTCTACAAAAGCCTTTTTTTTTTTCTTTTTCGATTTTGTTTACAGGTATTTTTTATTCAAGGCAGTTGTAACCATTGGTGCAAGGTGGGTCCCATAAGAATCTGTGCCCAGGGCCCCCACATATGTAAATAGGTCCCTGCCTCTGTTGCTTCGGACCGTACCATAATTTAAACTGGAGTGGGGAAGGAGTTTATGTAACTCCCAGCAAATTGTACCGTCGGGATATTGTATGACAGTGTATCATTACACGTAAATGTACTTCTACGTAGAATTTCTATTGACTCTATAGATAATAATAATTTTTGATAACTTGATAATTTTCTAATTATAGAATCAATAGAAATTGTACGTTGAAGTGCATTTACGTGTAATGATACAGTGTCATATAATAACCGCTGAGAGTGACATAAACTCCCTCCGCACTCCAGTTGAAATTATGCTACGGGTATACATAGGTCCCCCTCCCCCCCCCCTTCTTTTCACATTTGGAATAGTCCATAAACTATAAAGCAGTGAACTCGACATCTGGTTTGTAACATTTTTAACGATTTTTAACCCTGACGATGAACAGTGAACACGTTATAAGTGTTCGAAAGTGCTTGGTTTTATATGTTGTTATTTTGTACAGTGTATAATAAAACACCTTTAAGTAATTTAATTGAATTATTATTATTATTATTATTATTATTCTTTTTTTTTTTTTTTTTTTTTTTTTTTTTTTTACGAAATTTTTTATATGTAAAGCGTGAAAAAATCACTGTCTGTTGCAGGGTTTCGTGATATATACCAATGGATATGTATCTTGATATATATCATGATACATATCCGATATATTTTTTTCAAAATATCATAATGTTTAATAAATTCTAAATTCCTCTTCTAGGGCCTTTGATGGGATTTGCTAGTACGCTTGGCAGCTTTGCTGGTTTCTTCGTTCCTGTCACAGTCGGAAAACTGACAAATGAAGGAGTAAGTTGGATCTTATGATACTCATACGATTTTCCTCCTTTATCGTAGTCAACTAGTATAAACACAATTCAATATCCACGGTGATATTCAGTGTAAAGTGAATGGAGAAAAATCTTAAATTTGATTTAGCATTAAATTAAAGTTAATATCCATTAACAAATAAAAGCAATAATATTAAAACAATTTTTTTACTGAAATAAAAAAAAAAAGAGAACTCTTGATATTATACTCATAGCATAGATTTTCACTGAAAGGGAAAACAAGACTTTAAATTAATGTTCACTCTTGAAAGAAAATAACAATTCGTAAGTTTTTTTTCTTTAAAAACAAAACAAAAAAAAACATAGCTTTAAATTTGTATTTTTAAATCATCAGCTAGCAGTTATTCAAGTCTCCAGCTAGAGTCTCGCAGAACTCTTTGGAACAATTAGTTTATTCTATTGTAAACCTTTTCCATAACAAATAAAATAAAAAACATTATTAGCCAATTATAAAAAAAACTTACAAATTCAGAATGTAATGCTGAATCACTTATAAATGCATACTACATGCATATATATATATATATATATATATATAGGATTTTATACTTAATGTCTCTATTAAATGTTCTCTCTGTAATTTATAAGTATGGCTTCTTTCCTTTTTAATATTGTATTTTATTTTTTATTTTATCACTGATTTGAATCATTGTATTTGAGATGTAGTCCCAATATCATATTTTTTAGCAATGTATGGCTAATATGATGATGAAACATCTCATTTCATTTTATTTGTGGTATTTAGGCAATTGGGACTTGATAATTCTGTCTAAATTCCACAAATTTCATTTCATTTAATTCCATTTATTCAATTTTTATTTAATTTCTTATTCCTTCAATGTTTATGATTCCATATTAAGTGTGTTGGGGAATCTTTCATTGTCAACTAATTATTTCATACTTAATTATTTCATTGTTTAAGTTGGTGTTATGATAATGTTTCATTTATGGTTATATATATATATGTATATATATATATATTACTTTCTTTTTTAACTAGTTATAATATTTCTGTTAAGCTTTAATTATCCTAGGTTTTATTCAAAAACAAGAACGAAAAATCATGAACCATGGCATAGATTATGAAAGACTTTCCAATGCTAACACAATATTATTAAGAAATTTCATTGTTTTCGTACAATTAAATGAGATATCGAAATAATAAATACAAAAAACACATAACTCAGTAAAAATTCAGTATCAGCCATTGCTGTCCATATACTGTAATGGGTGAGAATTCTTTCGTGCAGCCCTGTATATGATCTATAGAATTCATACATACTATGCAATACACTAAAAGCTAGATAAGTTTAAAAATACATACCACAGTGGAAAAGGCATTTCCAGCAATTATCGATCAAAGTGAATCCTGTAACCCGAGGGTGGCCAACATGTGGCACGCGTGCCACAGAGCTACCACTATATTTTTAACATAATTATTCGCCTTAAATAAAGAAAGAAATTGTGATAAAATCAAGTTAAAATTTTTATTTAAAAAAAAAACTGGTGCCGAACGATTTTTAGGGAGAAAAGGTTGGTCATCCTTACTGTACCCGATTTCTTTTGTGAATCTCTGTAAATGAAATATAAATGATACGCACTCGTTAATCAATAGAAAATATGCTGTAGGACAGCTCATTGTTTTTTTTTTTTAAATTTCATTATGTTTGAAGTATCATAAAATCCACCACAAATGATTTTCCCATATATGAGGGAATTAGAATGACAGTGGAGTAAGTCAAAAATTAAAAAAATCTAGATAACCACATTTTAACTGAACGTATATTAATTTCTGTTCAGTGTGACATTCAAATAAGTCATAGTTCACTTAGGAAGTTGCTAGAGGGCAAAACAAGTTGTACCACTTAATGTAACGGCAATACGACAAGTTTGACAAAACCCTTCAATTCTCAAATTGCTAAATATTGAATTACTCCACTGTCATTCTAATCCCCTCATATCATAATGTAATGGAATTATTTTGTGTGACCCTGTGAACGAAATATAAATACTACTTATTCTCTACTCTTGAGAAAGCATGCTATAGTCAGCTTCAGTGAGGAATATCAGTCTCATTATCTTTGAAATATCGTAACATCATTAAAATGCACCGCAAACGACTTTTCCACATAGACCATAATCTTCATTGACGGTATTCTTTTGTGTGTCCAGTAAACAAGTGATCAATGCTATACACTTAATTTTCAATAGCCTTTTTCTTTGTGTCATATTTTTCTATAAACAAAAAGTGGTATTTAAAATCCGTAACTCTTTGCACCTATGCATTTTGAAGATCTAATTATTTTTTTCAAAATTAATTAATTTTTTTGAAAATTATACCTTTCACAGACACATTTAATGTAATTTTTTTTTCTTTTTCCAGCAAAATCTGACCCAATGGGGAAAAATCTTCCTAATTTCTACAGGCATATCAATAGGATGTGGTCTCGTATTTCAATTTTTGGGATCAGCTGAAGTACAACCTTGGGATCCTGTTTATCCAAGATCTAGAGCCGGAAGCAGGAAAGAAGAGGAGACGCAGAAATCTGGAACTACGGACACTTCATGCAGATTATGAGAAATTATTTAAATTAGTTAAAACTGCTTTAAACAACAACAACAAAAAATGCTCCAATGGTATTTGGTGCAAGTGGAAAAAGGCATGGAAATGGTGTTTAATAGTGATTTTTAAAAACTGTTACAAATGAACACGCATTCTTTAATGTATCTGTTTCTGAGACTGGTTGAAGCACAACCTTAGGATTTTGTTTATTCAAAATCTAAATCCAGAAGCAGTAGACTCAGAAATCTGGAATTACAGACACTTCATGCAGATTATGAAAAATTAGTTAAATTAGTTAAAACTGCTTTAAAGAATAACAACAAAATGCTCCAATGGCATTTGGTGCAGGTGAAAAAAGGCTTGGAAATGGCGTTTAAGAGTGATTTTTAAAAACTGTTACAAATAAAGATGCATTCTTTAATGTATCCGTTTCTGAGACTGGTTGAAGCACAACCTTAGGATTTTGTTTATTCAAAATCTAAATCCAGAAGCAGGAGACTCAGAAATCTGGAACTGCGGATTCTTCATGCAGATTAGGGATAATTATTTAATTGTTTAAATTAATTAAGACTGCTTTAAAAGAAAAAAATGATCCAGTGGTATTTAGTGCAGGTGGAAAAAGGCATAAAAGTGGTGTTTAATAGTGATTTAAAAAAAAAATTACAAATGAAGTTGTATTCTGTAATGAATCTGTTTCTGAGACTAGTTGGAGCACAACCCTAGGATCTTGTTTACTCAAAATCTAGATTCAGAATCTGTAAAGAAGATAGAGTTGCAAAGGCTAGAAAAAACCCAGTTTAAGCCTGGGAATAAACCGGGGTTTTTAGGAATAAACTTGGTTTTTTGGGAATAAACCAGGTATTTGGGGAATAAACCGGGTTTATTGGAAATAAACCCGGGAATGAACCGGATTTTTGCAACTCTAAAAGAAGATGAGATGCAGCAGTCAATATCAACGGACAATTCATGCAGATTAGATTAATTATTCGTAATCTTATTCGTAAATTAATTGTACAATAAGATGTTTATTGTTCCAAGTTTTAAGGTATTTATTGATTATAAAAGGACATAAAAATGGTGTTTAATTTAGAGGGCTGCACGGGCCCAGGCCAATTTTCGTTAACGAGACTCAGACCTTCCAGACTTCTTTTGCTCCAGGCTGAAATTTCTGTGTCCGGGCCCGTATAAAAGCTAAAATGTCGGCCGGGGTCCAACCCAGCCCGTATGAAAAGTATCATTGGCCCGAACCCACCGTGCAGAACTCTAAATAATTTCTGCCGAGTGCATATTGAGCTGGCATTTTATTTATTTATTTTTGTAAAAATTATAGTGATGTTGTACATTTGTTTAGCGAAATATTTAGTATTTAATTTGGTTTAATAAATTATTGAGCTATATTTTAAAAAATATTCTTGTTTTCTTTGTAGGGCTTTAAAATTATGATTTTCTTTTACCATCTTTGTCTTTCATTCTAAACTATATTGATTTTCTTACTGAATCTTTATTTGAATATAATTGTCTAAGTCAATTTTTTTAATCAATGTTTATGTACGTAATCGTCTAAGTTGTCATTAATATTGTTGTTGTTCTTGAATATTTGTTTAATTTTTAGCAGTGTTCAGAATTGTTCTACATTTGACGTAAATAAACAAAGTGTGGACTGACAACTTATTATACGCGATATGATTAAGTTAATATATTAAGTTAAGATATTATACAGGGTGTTTCACTACCAGACTGACAAACTTGCAGGAGGTGTAGGGGTCACAGACACGACTCGGAATCACATAGCAATGCAGGGTCGAAAATGCCGTAGTCGCCAGCTATGGTTCAAAGAAGCAGAGAAAAAGAACTGAAACAGCAACACATTAATGGGACAGAAAATATTTTATTGAAAGTTTGTACTACAGAAAGTGTACAAAATTACGACCAGAATTCGTCAGGTAGGTTTGACAGCGGCGCCGCATGGATTCTCTTACGTTCTGGAAGATTCCTGCCTGGCGTGTCGCTTATCCTCCCGGCAGTTACAGATATTCAAGCGGCCTAGAGATCCTAGCGGCCTTCCGTTCAGCGCCATCTACCACAAAACTGCAAGCGCCGCTCTCAAGCCTGCCTGATGACTTCTGGTCGTAATATCGAACACCTTCTGTAGTACAACCTTTCAATAAAATGTTTTCTGTCCCATTAATGTGTTGCTGTTTCTGTTCTTTTTCTCTGCTTCTTTGAACCATAGCTCGCAATTACGGCATTTTCGATCCTGCATTGCTATGTGATTCCGAGTCGTCTCTGTGCCCTCTACACCTCCTGCAAGTTTGTCAGTCTGGTAGTGAAAGGCCCTGTATAAATAAAGGAGTGCTATTAATATTGAACTATCATCAAATATCTGCTGGAATAACACCACAAACCAGCGGCTTATATTGAAATTAAAATATATAACACTTTGTTTGCTTCTTATTTTCACGGTATTATATTTAACTTTTTAATAACTTTTAAAATGACATAGTTTGTGATGTGCAAAGCACTATCTATTAAAATAGGTGAAGTGTCTGATCTTTGGAAAATTTGATCACAGCAAAAATAATCACATCACATGTTTATATCTAAAGTGACACAGCTCAACAAATGAAGTTATCCAGAGAAATTGAAAAACATTTTCAAGCATTTAAACAAATTTTTTTTAATGAAATTGGATCGAGAAGTAGCGTAAAAGTTTTATATCTAGAGTTAAAAACAGCTTATTTTCTTTAATAGGACTCACGTTATATCGCATTATCTGAAGATTTTTGAACAGCACGATTGTAAAACATCCGAAGCGAAAACCAATAAAACAGTTCTAATTCGATCATTTTTAAATATATTTAAACATGCTTTTAATAACAGATTGGAAAACTGTTTATGATTCATTAATATCCCAAAAATCAGATTTTTGAAGTTGTGTCATTTTAGATATAAATGTGCGATATATCGGCTTTTCTTAATGTGGGGAAAATAGAGCCAGAGATTTAGAATTATTTTTAAGTTTTTTTAAATAAAAATAATAGTAATAGTTTTGATAAATTGAATTTGTTAGAAAAGAACTTTTCTTTTTGTCATTGTTGTTTGTGAGATGCTGCATCAGTTGTATGTTGCTCGTTTCTATTTATTTTGTTTTAGTCTTTCATAATAAAAATTTTAAAAAATTACATTTTGTGCAATATATGCAAATTGTATAAATAAAAATAGTGAATTTGTGTTTATATGTTTGTTTTTCTTATTTATTCCCATCGTTATGATGTGTCAATGCTAAAATTACAATAAAAATTAGAGTGATGTAGCTTATATGATCAAAAATCCTATGATCCTTGTAAATATGGTCCACAATTAGGAAAAATAGCGTTATATCCGAATAATTTTCTTTTTAAAGAGAGTTATAAGCTTCAAAATCTTTTTTTTCTTATTTATGTAAACATATTTTTATGTTTATGCAATTCTGAATCGAGGATAACAAAACGCATGATAATATTTAAATGAGAACCGGATCAATTTGAAATCAATAGTGTGTACATTAACACAAACTCCAATTTATTCTTAACTTTGCCTATGCCTTATTCCTAGATCGCGTTTTTGCTACTTGCGTGCAGTGTAGAAAAAAATCGTTAGCAGATTTTTTTTTCTTAGAAATGTACGTAATGACAATAGTTATAATTTCCACCTACTAGTTTGTCAGTTAAAAGACGCAAATGTTATTTGTCGCGATTAGAATGTGCTTTTTAAGGTGTATGACATGCGTTCCAATTGCAATAAATAAAATTTGCGTTGTTTATTTGACAAAAGGGTATGGGGAGATTATACATACAATCATTTCACACATACCTTGTGCAATAAATTATTGTAGAAATGATCTTTTTTCATTACAGTGTGCACAAGTTAACCAAAACAAGATTTCAGCAAAGTTAAAAATGAATTGGAGTTTGTGTTAAAAAACATATTCTCTATTTCAAACGGATCCAGTTCAAATTTGAACAATTCCATGCGGTTTGCTTTATTTGCTTTAGAATTTTATATATTAAAAAAAAAAAAAAAGATATAAAATAGTTGATTTCATGAATGTTTAAAATTGGTGAATCCCCTTACAACATATACAACGGTATTTTTCAACTTCGCGGGATTCAATTTTCCTTTAAAACAGAAGGTAAAAAGAAAATTTTAATAACGTTTTTTAAATATGCATCCGAATTATGTACGTATCACAATTTACTTTGTGACGATGAAAAGATACAATAAATTAATAAAACTGCATACCTGTTAAATTTTCTTTTTGAAGCTAATGACTAATTTTTAATAATATAGTTTAAAAATTATATATACAGGTGATTAAGAATAATTATTCAATGACTTCTAAAGAGTTCATGAACACAAATCTATGCAGAAATAGCATTGGAACATGGTATCACAACCCACTTATTCAGTCAAAAATACAACATTGCACATTAAAAGAAGTCGAGTTTTCTTTAATAACTCCGATAGAAGCGAAAATATTTTAATGAAAATTTAAAGAAACTTACCTCGCTTTATTTGAAATGTATCTTACTTTTTATTATTGTGTTAAAACCACGAAAAATTCCAGAAAAGTACAACATTTCAATCAGTGGTGATCAGCAAACAATAATCCTATCAAAAACGTCACATGTAAAAAATTCAGCCAAGTCTCGTGACTCTTTTACCATAAAAAGTTCTGCGATCGTGTAAAGCCACGTTTAGGTATCTTATTAATTCTGAAATTTTCATTCACAAAACATTCCCAGTCTCTTCTACATCTTTAGTTAATGATTATTTTGTGACTTGGCAACTACGCAGCAAGAGAATGTGACAGCTGTATATAATTACCTTTAATCAAATAATATCATCCCATCCCATAACGTAGCAAGGTATAACAACGTAAATCCTATTTTTACTTTCTTCTATCTATAATAGAAGAAAGTATTGTAATCGAAATTTTTTTCGACCCCCGGTTTTCGACGTATTTACACGTTTTAGAGGTCAGAGATTCCGAAAAACATGTTTTTACAAAATGTGTCTGTCCGTCTGTCCGTCTGTGTGTCTTCATTGTACCATCTAAAAGTGTATGATGGTATGCTTCAAATTTAACCAAATTTTTTTTCTGTGTTTTTGGCTATGGCAAGCAGGTTCTATCAGAAATTGGGGATATTTCAACGAAAGGGGGCGTTGTGATCGATATTTTTGTTCCATTTTCACTATTGTACCATCTAAAAGTGTATGATATTATGCTTCAAATTGAACCAAATTTTTTTTCTATATTTTTGGCTATGGCAAGCAGGTTCTATCAGAATTGGGGAATATTTCGACGAAAGGGGGCGCTTTGATCGATATTTTTGTTCCATTTTCACTATTGTACCATCGAAAAGTGTATGAAGTTATGCTTCAAATTGAACCACATTTTTTTTCTCTGTTTTTGGCAATGGCAAGCAGGTTCTATTACAATTTGGGGATATTTCGACGAAAGGGGGGTGCTGTGGTAGCCATTTAAAGATTTAAAATTAAAAAAGATGTGCAAATTAAAAAAAAAATAGAAATCCTAAATTTTTTTTTTAAATGTTCGGCTTTGATCCGGAGAATCCGGAACAATTTTTGTTTTACTTCTATCTTAAAAAATGGCTGAAATAGAGCGGTTTGAAATTTTAGGGTGGCTGACATTTTCAAACAAGACAGCAGAATTAATTCATCCATAAACGGGTTTAATTAATGAGTTTTAGTTAACATGGTTTCGGCAAATTTTCTTTCATTGTTGTAACTATTAATCCTATTATATGCTTATCATAATATATTTATATTCGCCAACGTCAAATTCTCGCCAAACTTGGCGACAGTTTGCGGAATATCCCCAAATTTGGCGACCAAAGTAAGTTGCCATAAATGAAGCCAACTTGGCTGTAGAGGACTAATTTGGCGATATTCTCATTCAAATTCAATGTTGACGAGAACTGGGATTGAATCTTTTTTATTTAGATTCCACGCTATTTACCTTCGTGTTTTCCAGTAAAATTAGCTAAAATCGTAAAACCAAGGAATAGGGAGGCTATCTGTTCCTGTCAGTTCAGGCCAGAAGGACTTTTCGTAGTTTAGTATACATCGATTGTTCGCATCCCTGTAACCCGACGATTCGCAAGCAGGTGACGTACAACAGAATGACGAAAATCATTGATTTTATTGGCGATGTGATAGCGAATTTTGAAGTATTAACATGACTGAGATAGAAGAAAGTTTTGGGATTGGCACATCCAACTAGTTTTTATGGAAAAAGGAATAAATAGCAGTGGACGGAACAATTTTACAATAGACGGAATTAATAAAGAAAAATTTTATTTAACAAAATTTTTTATATTTGTGGTGATGGGGAGGGATCATAACAAAGTAAGGTGTAATAACCTCCCTTTGCTGCGTAATTGTCAAGTCACAAAACAAGCATTAACTAAAGATGTAGAGACAAGGAATGATTTATGAGTAAAAATTTCAAAGTTAATAAGATAGCTAAACTTGGCTTTACACGATCTCAGAACTTATTACGGTAAAACAGTCACGAGACTTGGCTGCATTTTTTACATATGACGTTTTTGATGAGATTTCACTGCTTTTTGTAAGTAATCCTCCTTTTCTTCACTTTGGGCTCTTTTTGGACACTATCCACGGGTTTTCGCTAAGCCCACACTCTGTCCCTATTATTTGTAGATACCAAAAATTTTATTTGAAGGTTTAGTGCCATTTGCAAAGTCCTGTAGATAAAAAGAAGTTTCAGGTTCTTAGGCAAGCACTAAGTTATGGGGGTGTCTGAGGTACTAATCGCATCCATACATACTTCATATTTAGCATAAAAATTTGGACAAAATTAAAAATTCCGGAAAATTCTAACAAATCTAAGTATTTTTCATTTTTTGATTATTTTCTTCGTAATTTCCAGATTTTTAAATTTTTCCTTTCTTTGTATCCTGAACCCTACCTTTATGCCAAATTTCAAGTTTGCAAAATCAAATTATTTTCGATTTTTTGACTTTATTTTTGAATTTTCTAAATTTTTGAATTTTTAAGTTCAAAGATATGGGGGTGTCAAAAGTGCCCTGAGTTGCTTCCAGAGAAGAATGCTTACGACGGTTGTGCTTTCTTGACTTGGCGGAGACACTGCCGTGCTTCCAGATAATCACATTTCAAAAACGTGAAGCGTCAAGTTCATGCTGCTTAAGTGAGTAAGGGAAGATGGGGTACAATGAAACATTACTTGTTTGTCTTTTAAAAAAGTTCCTATTTTGTATTTTAATCAAATTTCTTTTTTGTATTTTATTAATTAAGTTTTGTTTTTGTATTCAGCTCATTGTTCATAAAATAAACTATTATTGGGTGAAAATTGCTTGCATCATTTGGTGTGTTTCACTGTACCCTGGCATATGGGGTACAATGAAACACTGTAAGACATTTACTTTTTGTTATTTTTCAAGCTTAAAAATATTGTTCAGAACCTAATCAAAATTTATATAGATGGGAAAAATACAAGATTAAAAGTATGCATTAATTATATTTTTGTGCATGCAAAATTGTGGATAGGAGAAAAAATAGTGAATTTTGTTTCATTGTACCCTTTCTTCCCCTATAGTGAAAATTTAGCTTTTTTAAAAATGTTATCACGCTATAGTATTGCTCAGAACAAGAACAACAAAAAAAAAAATACTTAAGCAAAAAGAAAACAAACCCAGAAAATTATTAATAACATAAATTGCCAGTACTTAAAAGAAAGGAAAACACTCATAAATAATATAGTAAGAGAAAGAAACTAACCGGGTGATGCTTTACTTATCTAAAAAAGAATGCTAGATTAGTTAAAAAACATGAACAATGCTGGTGTAACTTAATTATGCAATTCAAATTAAATTATTATTTCTAAAAATATAAAGAAATATTGCTCAAAGACTACAAAGGTTAAAAAGCTATTTTACAGACTAAACCATTAAAACAAATTGAAAATTAAATTTGAGAATGAAATTACGATGGAAGATTTGGGCCATTTTACGTATGCTAAAACGCACAGTGATAATTTTGTCATAAACTTATTAATAATTAAAATAAACGTAAATTAGAATACTTAATAAAATATTAAACTAAATTAAAATAAAGTTGTTTGAAACATATAAACATGTTGAACCCATTATTTTTTAAACTTAAATAATAATTAATACAATTCTAACAGTTATTTAATGAAATGAGTATACCGATTTTATACTTGGTTTTAGTTACAATCGACTGTTTTTTTGTGATATATTGCCAGAATATTGACCAGTCACTGAATTCTTATATTCTTTCAAACACATCTGTAATTCCCCGCGATATTGAGGGCATCTTGTATCATATGCTGCGTAATCTGATGATAAGTCTCCTCCTACTATTATGCAATTATTACAACTTCTTTCAGTTCTCCTCGCACAGTTTCCTGTTTGATGAAGCCATGCACAATAGCCACAAATTGGCGTCATCTCTTGCGGCAATTTTTGGCGACATGATCATCTAATTTCTGACATCGAAAACACCTTTTTACTTGTATGTATTTTTCAACAGTACACTTGTTCACACCCCTTGTGAATTTGGTCGACATTAAGATTTTTACCACCCACTGAGGGACTTGTAGACTAAATGTGAAATGGTTTTTCGAGCACGATCTTGTTGCACTCACGATCTTGTTGCACCTGTGGCACCTTTCTGCCACAGGTTTTCCCAGGAATTTCACCAAAGAAATGCCAGGAAACTTACACAAGTCAGTTACACACAAAACATATGGAACTTTACACAGATCACCGATCACTCTTTTACAATAATTCCGAAAAGTCACACAAAAGTTCAAAAGTATACCTGAGAAAACTAAGGAATGTTACACACAAAACATATGGAACGTTTCACAGTTGATCAGTAAATTCCACTTTCTCAAGTATTCCGAAAACTTACACAACATTGTGGAAGATGTTACACCATATTTTTCGGTATTCTCGGATCAGCAGAAATAATCCGAGAAAACTCAGGAATGTTACACAGTAAACGTCAGGAAATTCACGCAGATTTTTTACAGTTCTCTTAATAGTTCTATTTCCTCTGTTGTTCCTAGGTTATGTTGTAAGGCTGGATTAAGTGTCATTTCTATATATTCTTCAAAGTCTTTTATTTCGGCTGTGTCGTAATACCAGTTATTCTTCCCTTCATCAAATTCCTTTGACGGTTTGAACGGTGCACGGGGTGCACACAGTATTATTATTTTTGTGGAGTTTTGTACTTGTAATCTTAGTATCACTTTTTTATTAATATCTTAAATTGATTCTGATTGATTTTTGAATTCCTCTGTTGTACTCTGACTTTCGAAGGTTAGGCCTAATATATGTTTTGTTGTGAAACTGTTATCTATTTTCGGTAACATTTGCATGTTTATCAGATTTATCTCACTCTTTACATCATCTATTGTTATGTTGTCTACTGCTGGTTCTATCAACAGGGTCGCTGGTGTTAACTGCCTTTTAATTTTATTTTTTTGTTTTTGTTGTATCAATTCTCTTACAGCTTCCTTTATATTCATCATTTTACTTTCTAGTATCGCTGTTATTTTCTTTAGTGGTATATCCACATCATCTAAAGAGGCCTGAATATTCTTTATTTCCTTTCAACTTTATTTCTTTTTTTAAGTTATTTTCAGCTTGTTTGAGTTGCTGATTCTCTTCCTTTAACTTTTCAATTTGAATCCCTACTTCTTTCAGTTTTTGTATATGTTGTTCTTCCTTACTTTTCCATTGTTCTCTTTCTTCTTGTTCTTCTTTCGATGAAGCCTTCGGACCATCTATGATTTCTTGAAGTTTAAGTTTTTCTTGTTTATCTGTTTTGTACTTAATGAGCAATGTATTATTTGAACTGTTAAAATCTTCCATTTTTGAATGGCTGACTTCTATTTGGTCTTATTGGTCTTCTATTAAATTCTGCAACTATGACTGGATTTTTGCCGCTTCGTAGTTATCTTTGTTTTGTTTCTTTTTAAGTTGTTTTACCAATTGATCGAAGAGAATCCACGCTGACATATTGTCAGATTGATGTTTTTTCCGGGGGGTGTAATCACTTGAACTATATATATGTGACTATCTTTTCTCGAATTGTCTAGGTAAACAAGGTCAAGGTCAAACCGGGCGGGGAGGCCTACCTTTCGGCTTATGCTCAACTAGCCCCGCCCAGTGTCTATGTGAACAATTTGGTAAAATCATAATACATTTGAAAACCCGATTTCAGGAATTATCAGCAATAGTACGAAAAACATCCGATTTATTTTGTTCAGCCCTGAATATGATCAATAGATTTGTATATATACTATATAGCATGCTAAAATTTAGTTTAGTTAGGATACGCAAAGCACAGTTGAAAACCTTTTCAGCAATTTCCAACAATAAACGAAAATGTACTGGAGATCTTTTGTACTGCCCTGTAAATTATTTTTAGAATTTATACACACCAAGTAATATGCAAAAAGATCATTAAAATTTAAAAACGCGTACCACAACTGAAAACGCACCTCCAGCAATTATTTTCAATAGACAGTATACTGTAAATGATTTCTTTTTTATGTCCCAGTAAACGAACGATTAATACTATGCACACCCTATTTTATAGTGTCCATCTTGTCGTGCACCTCAATGACGTATATCAATTTCAATATGTTTGAAATAATGTAACATCATTGAAATACATCGCAAACGATTTTTCCCCATAGACCGTAATGTAGCGGAATTATTTTAACTCTCCCTGTAAACAAAATATAAACGCTACACAGTTCATTTTCAATATTGAACATACCATAGCAATCCTCAATAACATGTTATTTCCATGGCAGTCTGAGTGATATTTAAGCGAGTTAGAGTACGGACAAACAGACAGACGGTAGACAGATAGACAAACCGAAATCATAAACACTTTTCAACTACTTTTAATAAATTTCAACACTTTTTAATCTCCAAATTGTCACAGAGAAAACGGAAATAGCCATTCCACCGAAAATTATGTCTTCTTCCACAAATAATAGGTTTCTATTTATAATTTTTTTCGAAAACTGATTTCGAATATATACAGGATGGTTCAGAACTATATGTCAAAAATGTAAAGGCAGGTAGAGGGGACATAAATAAGTAGATTTCGTATAGGAATGTGGGTGCGGAAATCCAGCGTTGAGGCAGCAGAGTGCGCTGTTGAGTTCGGCGGATGAAAGCGTTTTGTTGGCTTGAATCGTCATTCCCCGCACGGATTTCGAGCAACATGCATAGTTACATCAATGCGAGCTTTCCGACATGCATTTCATGTATGGGTCTGCGCAAGGAAGTGGAGCGGCTGCTCAAAGGATACCTACGTTCAACGATTCTCCAGCTTGTCGAAGGACTATCCTCTACTGTGCGTAATACTTCTTCTACTGCTGTAATTCTGCGATTCCTTTCAGTTCCCGTATTAATCCTGGAAGCATAAAACGATCCACTCGCGCACAACTCCCGATGAAGATGCTCAAATGTACGGCGATCTTACCCGGGAATCGCTCCATGTACATCCTTCGAGGAGCCGCTCCATTTACTTGCGCAGCCCCATACATGAAATGCATGTCGACAATTTCCGTATTGGTGTAACGATGCATGTTGTTCAAAATCCGTTCGAGGAATAAAGATTCAAGCCATCGAAACGCTTTCATCCGCCGAACTCAACAGTGCATTCTTCAGCCTCAACGTTGCATTTCCGCACCCACTTTCCTATACGAAATCTGCTTATTTAGGTTCCCTCTACTTACCTTTACATTTTTGACCAAATTTTTGGTATCACCAAAGAGGTTTTTTCATCTAAAAATTTAACAACATTCAAAACATGTCAAACAACATTCAAAAGTC
Source organism: Maratus michaelseni (assembly GCA_963931845.1). Taxonomy (NCBI): domain Eukaryota; kingdom Metazoa; phylum Arthropoda; class Arachnida; order Araneae; family Salticidae; genus Maratus; species Maratus michaelseni. Next base: position 107,055,516 of record OZ007598.1, on the reverse strand, counting down.
AAATTAGGCAGTGTTGAATTCAGGGGGTGGCCCGGGAGGGACATCCCCCCCTACCCCCCGGAGCAATGAAATGTCCCTCCTGGAAAATGTGAGATTTTGTGTTTTCAAATGGTCAAAAACTGCAATTTCGCCCCGGAACTCTATAATGTCCCCCCACCGGAGAAAAGTGTCTGAATTCAACACTGAAAGTAGGTATTGTTTGTTATCGGAAAATAAAACCTTCCGCTCTTTTGCGAATGCGTCCAGTCTGTTTTGATTTTATCAAAATAGTGTTAAGTCGAGTTTGTTTAGCTGCGTTTGGCTGAGTGCCAATCTTAGTGACCGCCTACAAGAGAACGCAAACTAGAACTTCGGAAAATACTCATATCAGCGTAACACCCGTTTCGATTGTAGAATCGTCCCAGAGTGCTAGGCGCGGTTTCAAAAACGAACAATAGAATCGACATGAGTAAAATAAAATATACTCACTAAAAACTTTATAAATGGCAGCGGAATGCAAACGACCAACCGAAATATAACGAGCATGAAAATCAAGATAATGCAAATTACAATAGTACCGCAGCACAACGCGTTCGGGATAAAACACGAGCCACTAGCAGTGGACATGCTAGATAGCGCAGAGATTGTGATGGCAGGCTATACGTACACGCAAAATACCGAAATGATATTTATTTATGGTGAATGTCAAAGGAATGCCAGAGCGGCTGCGAGGGTTTATTCAGAGCGTTTTCCTAGAGATCGACATCCAACGCATGAAACAATAACTGATGCATTGCACCGTCTTAGAGAGACCGGCTATGTTGCACCACGACCGAGAACAAGTAGACGCGCAAGGTGTAATGTTCGAGTGACACCGGAGGAAGTGCTGGCATTCGCCCTTTTAAATCCACAAATGAGCACGCCGGAAATAAGCGACGCATCTGGATACACGCGTCAGCGTGTCTGGCAATTAATACATGCACATGGTGCGCATCCATTCCATCCAACACTGGTGCAAGAATAAATGTTGGGTGACCACGAAAGACTGTTTGATTACTGTAATTTCATGCTTAACACTATAGAGAAAAATCCATCGTTCCTTTGTGACATTCTGTGGACAGATGTGGCAACGTTTATACGGAGTGGCATTGTGAACGTTCAAAATGTGCATTATTGGTCTCTGGAAAATCCTCACATCGCCCGCACAGTATGACACCAGGTACGCTGGTCAACGAACGTGTGGTGCGGTATATGGGGAACTCAGATTGTTGGACCCATCTTCTACGATGGAGCCCTAACGGGCGAACTTTACCTGCATCTACTACAAAACACGGTACGTGACTGGTATGAAGAGCTGCCTCTCCGAAATGCATGCCGGGTGTGGTTTCAACATGATGGGGCCCCTCCGCATAAAGCATCAAACGTCCGTGCGTATCTGGCCAACGAATTCGGTCAATAGACCATTGGATATGGTGGTCCAGTAGAGTGGCCACCGCGTTCACCGGACTTGACTCCCATGGACTTCTACCTCTGGGGATACATCAAGGCACAGGTGTATGTGACTGAGCCTACTTCTCTGGTTGATCTGAAGCAGCGCATCATCCTTGCTTGTCGCACAGTTACACCTGCTATGCTTCAACGTATCCAGGACTCAGTACTATCACGCATTCAATTGTGCATTGCCACCAATGGAGAACACTTTGAGCAGTATCTCTAGTTGATTCCGGTATTTGATGTATTCATTTTTTATAGTAGACCGTTTTCTAATATGATAATAAATTGATATTTATTTTTCTGTTTAATTTCAATATTTCATTCTTCGCTTTGTATACGACCCCTCAAAGTCAGCTCAAAATTTTAGATGAAATAACCCTCTTTGGTGATACACCTATTTAGCGATACCGTCTAAAGGTAGTTTTGCCGTAAAAAGAATATTGCATCCTGATTTCGATCTCGAATTACTCTTAATTCATTTTTTATCTGATCCCTGAATGAAAGACAAAATCATGTGAAAAAATATCAAACTTTGAAATTTTAATAACTGTGTCAATTTTTGTCGTACAGAAGTCAAACTTTTTGTGTTGTATTTGTTATGATATATGCAAACATTTACTAAGTATAACTAGAGGGACTAGGAGACCGTATAAAAAGTTAGATTTCGTAATTTTTATAAAAATGATCTGTTACTTTAATTAACGCCACAACATGAATATTTACCTCATTTTAAACGCTTTTGTAATTGGAACTATATGTCTACAACCAACGGTTGAGAAATTAAAGGTCGGCGATAGATAACATTTGCACCCTGTATATATATAATTTTTAAGAAGACATAATTTCAAGTCAAAGGGCTTTTTCCTTTTTCATTTATTTATTTATATTTTTTCTGGTACAATTTAGTGGTTAAAATGTATGGACAAATCTCTCTCTTTTTAATTAATTAATTAATTAATTTTTTTTTTGGGGGGGGGGCGATTGTATATAAGAAATCATTTTTTTAAATATTCAAGAAAAACCTCTCCGGAGGTAGGTGGATACTTTAAATGCTGTATCATCAGTTTTAATTAAGGTAAGGGACTATATGTAAACACTTTCAGAAAGTATCTGCATTTAATGTGCATGAAAATTTTACTTTGAATTCTTTATTTTGCTGAATCAGACTGACAGATGCAGAATATTATTTAAGAATGCTAATTTTATCTGTTTTATTAAATATTTTTCCAGACATAGTTATTCACCAAATCATATACTGATGATGTACTTTCATTTTCATTTATTTTTGCTCTGTAAAGAACAGCTATTTGGATTTCGCAGGACAATTAAGCATGTTTTCAAAATTAGGTAAGAATTTTATAGTTAAAGACATTATTTTATGGAATTTCATTTTACGCTTTTAGGTAGCTTTCATTACAAAAAGCTACCTATAGCAGCCGTTCGGAGGAAATCCATTCCAGAAAATTTTGGTATATTTTCCCCGATCGTGACCCTCAGACACTAAAAATCACCCTCGTGTTTAAACGTTGATTTATATATATATATATATATATATATATATATATATATATATATATATCTGACATTTGTCATTCTGTAACTCTCTTATTTATGAACCGAATTGGATGTGTGTAGGACACACCAAGGTCTCGACTGAGTTCGTTGGCCAGCTTCATTGGCCATCTTGTTTCAAAATGGCGGCCAGTTAAACAATTTAAAATCTTTAAAAAATCAAAAAGATGTACAAAAAATTATAAATGGAAAATGTTGTTTCCGTTAAGTGTTAGATCGGGATATAAGGATTTGGAAACATATTTTGTTTTGGCTTTATCTTAAAAAATGGCTGAGATATGGAAGTGTGAAATTCTAGGGTGGCTGACATTTTGAAACAATCTAATTTTTGTTATGCTGTAACTCTCATATTTATGAACCGATGTGAATGTGACTGATCATGTGTACAGGACATACCAAGATCTCAACCGAGTTCGTTGGCCAGCTTCATGCGTCATCTTGTTTCAAAATGGCAGCCAGTTAATTGCTTTAAAATTATTTAAAAATCCAAAAAGATGTATAAAAGATTATAAATTGAAAATTTGTTTCCGTTAGGTGTTAGATCGTGATACAAGGATTCCGGAGCATTTTTTGTTTTGGCTTTATCTTACAAAATGGCTGAGATATGGCTGTTTAAAATTCTAGGTTGGCTGAAATTTTTGAAACAATCTGATTTTTGCTGTGCTGTAACTCTGATGCTGAGATTCGCATTCAAATGCAGTATTAACAAAAATCGAGATTGAATCTTCTATAATCAAATCGGGATTCAAGCATTTTAGTTTCGGGTGTTTGAGTAAAGTGAGTTGAATTTTTAAAAACACGGAATATGGAAGCTACCTTTTCCTCCCGGTACAGGCCGGAAGGACTTTTTCACTTTCTGCTATCTATACAAGAAAGTATTGCCTGCATGAAAAATTTGGACTCCCGGTTTTTGACTTATTTATATGCTTTAGCGCGTCCTAAACACGAATTGAGTGTTTTTGAAAATGATTCTCCGTCAACCCGTGTGTCTGTCTGTCTGTATGTGACGAATTCAAATGAAGTTCTATCTTTATGTGAACCGGTGCTGATTAGTTTTTAGAAATCCCCCAAGGCGAGGTGCCGCGAGTCGATGATTTGTTCGATTTTTGTAATGCTTCTATCTCCAGTTTACATGCGCACAATACAACGAAACATCAAATTCCAGACAGTTTTCCAGACATTATAATAATTTTAATTGTATATATATATATATATATATATAATTGCCAAATTTGCATGTGTTAATGATCTTCACTGTAGTAGATCTTCTTGCGAAAGTTGTGTACGTAGTATTGTGTACGTAGTATTTTGTATCAGTACAAAAACACTTAACGAGTTAAAAGTTTGTGACGCAGCACTTAAGCTTATGGCTTTAAGAATTTTAATATGGGTCTTAAAAATAATGTTATCGAAATTTGTGTGGCACTATGCTAATTATTAATATATCGGTACTAAAACACTTAACGGGTTAAAAGTTTGTAACGCAGCACTTAAGCTTATGTCTTTAAGATTTTTAAATATGGACAATAAATTGATTTATCTTAAAAATAATGATATCAAAATTCGAATGACATTATGCTATTAATTACTATATCAGTACAAAAACCCTTAACGGGTTAAAAGTTTGTGACGCAGCACTTAAGCTTATGGCTTTAACATTTTTAAATATGGGTCTTAAAAATAATGATATCAAAATTTGAGTGACATTATGCTATTAATTAATATATCAGTACAAAAACCCTTAACGGGTTAAAAGTTTGTGACGCAGCATACCTTAAATCTTCAAGAATTCTAAATATGGGTCTTAAAAACAATGATATCAAATTTTCAGTGACGTTATTCTAATTATTAAAATATTTATAATTTTTTCGTAATTTTCTTTTCGTTTTATTTATATTCATAGGTGCAAATGTTATTTTCAACATGAAAATGTATATTCATTTTTTCTTCGCTCATGCTTTTTCATTCACATCACTCATAAATTCAAAATATGGGTTTTGAAAGAAATGATATCAAAATTCGAGTTACACCTTAATGTGAATTTACTACGTTTGTTTTAAAATTCAATAAATTATTTTTGGTCTGTCTTCGAAAGTATGTTTACACATCCGAACAATACTTTTAATTTTCCAATACACTGTTAAATATATTACTTTCGCTGAGCCTATATCATGCATTGAAATGTACTTATTTCAATAAATTGATTTATCTTTTGAGCCACGCTGTCCAGAATCGAAAGTAAAATTCATGTACATGATTACTTTGCGTCATAGTATCCAAACGAAGTGAAATGTATGGAAGTGGATAGTATGAGGCAAAGAAACCATTTACATAAATTTTACTTTCGATTTTGGACAGCGTGGCGCGTAAAAGATGGAAAAGTAGATGGAAATATGTGGTATATGGAAATAAATATATTTTAATGATATTTACAGTAGTTTTCCTTCTTATTAGAAAACGGATCTTATCCTCTTTAATAAAAAGCTATGCGTTGCTGACGACTGGGATTTTCGATAATCGTTGCCACAGAATAATCTCGGAAAATGAAACATTTGAAGTTGCTGAAAAAATTAATAGCTCGAAAAGTATTTGTCAGAAAATTGTTAGACAAACTGCGTTAGAAAGGTAAAAAAACGTATTTTTCTTGATTATAAATTTCAAATCTAATGATTATGCCGTTTTTCAAGTATTGAATCCTCTTTAATAAAAAGCTATGCGTTGCTGACGACTGGGATTTTCGAGAATCGTTGCCACAGAATAATCTCGGAAAATGAAACATTTGAAGTTACTGAAAAAAATAATAGCTCGAAAAATATTTGTCAGAAAATTGTTAGACAAACTGCGTTAGAAAGGTAAAAAAACGTATTTTTCTTGATTATAAATTTCAAATCCAATGATTATGCCGTTTTTCAAGTATTGAATACTCTTTAATAAAAAGCTATGCGTTGCTGACGACTGGGATTTTCGATAACCGTTGCCACAGAATAATCTCGGAAAATGAAACATTTGAAGTTGCTGAAAAAATTAATAGCTCGAAAAGTATTTGTCAGAAAATTGTTAGAAAAACTTCGTTAGAAAGGTAAAAAAAACGTATTTTTCTTGATTATAAATTTCAAATCTAATGATTATGCCGTTTTTCAAGTATTGAATTTTCAAAATTTTCAAATTGTACAATGGAGTACCATAGCGAAATCTTCACGCGTAAAAAGTGCTCTTTAGAAAAAGCTATGTGTTGCTGACGATTGGGTTTTCGATAATCGTTGCCACAGTTAATCTCGGAAAATAATACATTAGAAGTTGCTGAAAAAATTAATAGCTCGAAAAGTATTTGTCAGAAAATTGTTAGACAAACTGCGTTAGTAAGGTAAAAAAAATTACATATTTTTATTGATATAAATTTCAAATCTAATGATTATACCGTTTTTCAAATATTGAATTTCAAAAATTACCAAACTTTACAATGGAGTTCCATAGCGAAATTTTCACGCGTAATAAAAATATAATGATAACGGCCATGTGTCCTGACGTATACTGGCTATAGCATGAGTCACAAATTATAGTAACCTTACTATTCTGTTAAAATATAAAAGTGAATTATGTTGCCAGGAGAGCATGATTTTTATTTAATTTTAATATAATCATCTTAAAAAGAAGGTTTTTGAAAAAAAAATTAATGTGGGGGAGCGCTTTATATTATTTAGGTTTCCTTAGGAACTTTTAGTCAGAATTGAAAGTTTAATATATCAAAACGTCATAAATTAAGTCAACATTAAATCGGCTATAACTATAACGACCGTCTTTCAGTTCGTTTGGATAGATTTTCATTTAAAAATATAAAATCATTCAACATTGATTTTAGGTATTTTTAAGGTTATTATCACGCGACCGGGCAACGCCGGGCTTGTCAGCTAGTTTACAAAATAACCCTCGTATTTTGCTGACAGTTAAAGCTGATGCACTAAGTGAGATTTAAGAGCAGTATTTGAAACATTAGCATATTTTATTTTTCAAATAGTCTGTATGTCATTTACATACGATGCATGGTTTGGGAAATGAGTCGGTCTTTCTAAATTACGCTTTGTTTGTGCTTCAATAAAAGTTAATTTAATTTTTAATGTTTAAGATATATTATTTACTGTTTCAGTGAAGCGTCTCTTCCAGCGGAGGTACATGGCGGCTGTTTTGGGCCTTATCGTTATGTTCATGATGACTGCTCTACGCATAAACTTAGGTATAGCTATGGTTGCTATGATCAATGACACAACTTCAGTAACACAGAATTACAGTAACGAAACGACAGAATGTCCTGCTTATGAAATGTATAATTCAACAAGATATGCACCCGTAAGTTGAATGATTCTCGTACTATCAAATCCCTAATCTTATATCGCACTAAATGTGCTAAAACAAATCAATAAACGCAAGATGGGAGTGAATATTTGTATAAGGAGCATTGCCCCGTTTTACTGCTGACATACCAAAGCGATTTTAAATTCGTTTCGCATGTGCTAGTCATCCCTCTACTAAATTTGCAACTGCAAACCTGGTAAACCAGACATCGTTGGACTCCGAATAGGGAAATAAATATTGGTAGAGAAACACCTTCATAAATATATATATTACAGTATGTCCACTAAAGTCCCTTGCCACCCTCTTAACTTCGGAACGGCTGCTGCTATATTCATAAAAGTAGTGTCTAGGTCTAGTAAAGTAGCCATGCGCTACTCAATGAAACCACCTACAGCGCCACCTGGTGGAATGCTGTGGAGTTAGCATTCCTATCTCGAAAACGGAAAGATATAGAGAAAAAGGGTGATTTACAAAGTTGTAGAGCATCATCGATTTAGTACGAAAACACACCTTGTGGACATTAATGTGAAGAATAGAACGGTTAAAACGCGCATTTGTTTTTTCGTGATTTCCTACACTGTGACGTGACAAAATGATCTTAGAAAGAAAAAAAAACAACTAGTTATAATAATATACATTTATTTTAGATGTTCAAACTTCTCACCGTCAGCTGCAATGCATATTTGATTCCTTGTTTGAATTTCACGTTGTACAAGTTGGAGCATAGTTGGTGACACGTTGGCACAAGTGTTCGTAATGCGTCGTTTAAGGTCCTGCAATGTTTGTGGAGAGGTCGCAGACACCTGCTGTTTCATAATTGGTTGTTTCTTTCTTTCTAAGATTGTTTTGTCACGTCACAGTGTAGGAAATCATCAAAAACAAATGCGCGTTTTAACCGTTCTATTCTTCGCATTGATGTCCACAAGGTGTTTATTGTACTAAATCGATGATTCTCTACAACTTTGTAAATGACTTGTTTTTCCTATCTCTTTCCGTTTTCAAGATAGGAATTCTAACTTCACAGTTTTCCACCAGGTGGCGACATAGGCGGTTTCATTCAGTAGCGCATGGCTACTTTATTATACCTAGACACCACTTTTATGAATATAGCAGCAGTCGTTCTGATGTTAAGAGGGTGGCAAGGGACTTTTGTGGGCATACTCTATATAATACTAGCGGAGCCATGCGAGGATTTCGCACTGCTGTCTAATATCTGACTCTATATATTCTTATAAATATACTAGCTGACATGCCCGGCGTTGCCTGGGCCCGTGATAATAACCTTAAAAATACCTAAAATAAATGTTGAATGATTTTATATTTTTAAATAAAAATCTATCCAAACGAACTGAAGGACAGTCGTTATAGTTATTGCCGATTTAATTTCTGACGTTTTGATATATTAAACTTTCAATTCTGACCAAGAGTTCCTGTGGAAACCTAAATAATATAAAGCGCTCCCCCACCTTTTACTCTTTTAAACTCAAAATAACATACAGTATTGGACAATTTATTAGTCCCATTCGAAATAATTTTCCAAAACCTTGTTTCTAAGATGATTATATTAAAATTAAATAAAAATCATGCACTCGTGGCATCATAATTCTCTTTTATATTTTAATAGAATAGTAAGGCTACTATAATTTCTGACTCGTGCTATAGCCAGTATACGTCAGGACACACGGCCATTATCATTATATTTTTATGCGTGAAGATTTCGCTATGGTACTACATTGTGAAATTTGGTAATTTTTGAAATTCAATATTTGGAAAACGGCATAATCATTAGATTTGAAATTTATATCAAGAAAAATACAATTTTTTACCTTTCTAAACAAAGTTTTTCTAACAAATTTCTGATAAATACTTTTCGAGCTATTAATTTTTTTACCAACTTCAAATGTTTCATTTTCCGAGAACAATCTGTGGCAACGATTACCGAAAATCCCAGTAGTCAGCAACCCATAGCTTTTTATTAAAGAGGATTAAAATGTGGCAACGATTACCCAAAATCCCAGTCGTCAGCAACACATAGCTTTTTATTAAAGAGGATTAAAATGTGGCGACGATTACCTAAAATACCAGTCGTCAGCAACGCATAGCTTTTTATTAAAGAGGATAGACTCAGATGAAACATAGCCACCACGGGCAGATACACATTTTCGTTCATTCGGACTGTAAATAAAAACTTCTTTATAAGTAATATGGCACATTTTCTATTTCTAACAAACAACGACCATTTTCAAAAATTACCTGTTTAGAACAGGAAAAAGAAACACACCATACTGCGTTTATGGTAAAATCGTTACATCCCTGCATTTTGTCTTAGAATGTACACTCACTTCAATTTTTCATCTAAATAAAAACACCCACAAATGACACTCTGAAATTGGATTAACTACGTTTTTGAAAAACCAGTCTTCACAAACAAAATTATATAATGCATGAACCTCTTAGAAAAGAATGAATAATTTCAAAATCATGTCCCCCCCCCCCCTACTTAACGACTTTCATCCAGGGGACGAATCGGAAGATAACCTATAGCTTAGAATCTCTTTTTTCTCTTTTTTTCTTCTTTTTTTTTTTACGTAAGTTCGTAATCAGGGCCCGCTTAAGACTTAGAAGTAGGGGAAGCCCGCAGAGGGCCCCCTTTTACTCTGTCAATTATGCTGCAACAATTTAAAGTTTTACCATCAAAATTTCGAGTAAATAACACTTTTACTAATAAACTATAATTACTTATATACATACAAAAAATATTTTATTACATACATAATTATACATAACAAATTAACTTTGTAAATGAATTTACAAATATGGGACAGGTTTTAATATTTGAACCTCAAAATATATTTTATGCTTTACAAATTGCAGGATTTGCCAGTGCTAAGAACAGTGCAGGGACAACAAATATTTGACGTTAATTTATGCTTGGCTGCAACACAATTTTGCTTCTATTTTATAAACAGAAATTTGGTATCACTGAATGCTAATTATATTCCACTTCATTTAAATAACCTACTCTCTATATTTTATAAATTTTCTCCACTCTTTATGAATATAAACAAAATATAATTATACAGATTAAATTTCAAATCTGTTATTTTTAGCACGTTTGAAATTCAAATGTAAAACATAAGAAAAATGAAAATAAGTTACATTTAATCACCGTTTTTATACAATTTATTATGTCAACAGAAAAAAAATTGAGTGTAAACGGAACAGTAATAGTCTGATGGAAAATTTAGTAGGTATAATTAAGAAAAAAAAAAATACATTTTTTACCCTGACTGAATTTTTTTCCCCTAAAAATTAGTTTTGAAAAGTAAATTTGGGGGCCCCTTTGTATTTCAGAGGGTAAGCTCGGACTTCACATGCCTATTCGTAATCATATAAATACGTAGCACCTATAGTCGTCGTCTGGTCCGTCCGTTTGTCCGCATATAACAGCGCAAAAACTACCCAACCGAACGGTTTTCAACTAAAACTTATGCGTATGTTTTCTTTTCAAGTTACAATCTTCTTTCTCATGAAAATGAGCGCGTGTGTGTCTCGAAAAGTCTCGGGGCATATTATGTAAACCTAATATCGTTACATATATTTTTAATATTTTATCAGCTTTTAATCTGTTAACTGTGTATGACGAAATATTTCGTCATATACACGAACTACTAATATTATGTAAACCAAACATCTTACATATATTTTAATTATTTTATCACCTTTTAACCAATTAATTGTGTATGACGAAATATTTCGTCATACACGAACTAATACTGAAATATTTTGAACGCATTACTTCCACCAGTAAAATTTTAACAGAAATTTTCGTCTTCTTAAAACGCCGTAATCATGCAAAATTCCTGCTACGAATAAGCAAGAAAGGATCAGGATCCATAAGCCGGGTTTTTGGCCCATGAAATAAGCCTAAACTCGATTTTGTTATACTGACTTAATTATTTCACTTTTTAATATTAGAAGGTTTATCCTGTACGATTTCAACAATAATTTTTGCTTTTTGTTCGGATTTATATAACTTACACTAGCTCAAAGTTCGTATTATTCGTCGTTTTTGATGAAAAATACGCAATTTCTCCTAATTTTACCTCAATTATTTATATGAGCGAAATCGTACAACACTTTCTTCTTTACATATATTAGAAAATACATCAAAATGTAGAATATATGTAAAAATAAAAGTGTTGCAAAACTGCGCTCATAGTAAAATATTAAAAAATATATTAAAAATTAAGGTAAAATTAGGGGAAATTGCGTATTTTTCATCAAAAACTACGAATAATACGAACTTTGAGCTTGTGTAACTTATATAAATCCGAACAAAATGCCAAAAATATTGTTTAAATCTTACAGGATAAACCTTTTAATATTGAAAAGTGAAATAAATAAGTCAGTATAACAAAATCGAATTTAAGTCTTATTTCATGGGCCAAAAACACGGCTTATGGACCCTGATCCTTTCTATTCTTTTTTACTGGTGGAACTGTGCCCCGGTGGTAATCAGGCATCTCAGTTGAACAAAAGTTTATTCCCCGGTTAACAGATTAAGTAAATAAATATTTGTTTTTAATTACTATTTTTACTTTTATAATTACTTTTTAGTTAAGAGGCGAGTTCCTGTGGAGTCCAGAGTTACAAGGTTACATTCAAAGTGCAGGATACTGGGGTGTTATCATTTTTCAAATTCCTTCAGGGATTCTTGCCAGGAAATTCGGTGCAAAAAGAGTTATTATTTGTTCAGAGTTAGTGGCAGCACTTTCAAATTTATTGTCACCGGTCGCAGCAAGGTGGCATCCGTATTTATTTTTTGCTTTGTCACTCCTACGTGGGATGTCTCAAGTAAGTTCAGTTGTTATTGTTATTACTCTCTTTTATTTAACTCAACCTGGTTTTTGTATCTAAAGTTGGAATTCTGTAATCGATTTTTAAACAAATTCCGGTACTTACGTATTATCCGGACCAGGTCAGATACAATTCAGCCAAGCATGGCGCCAATTTACTAATTACAGCAACCCTTATTTTTTTATAAGTATATAGTTTATTTACTTATTATAGTGTATAGTTTTTTAGTATAATTTATAGTTTAATTTTTTGTTATTATAGTTTACAGTTTTTTGTTATTTATTTATTATTGTTTATTTATTTTATTTATTTATTTATTTATTGATTTAATATTATTTACCATTTTCAACAATTTTATGTAATTAACAATATTAAATTGCTGTTTTGCTCATTATTAGAAACGATAAACAAGATTGGCAATTGACAATCATTTTTGGCGATCTATCTCCTGGGCCGGATAATACGTAAATACCCAAATTCCTGATATGCTAGAAGTAAAAAAAATACGTTCACAGGTGTGTTTCCGATGTCAGTGCAACATTTTTTATATTTTTAGAACTTAATTATAAACTAATCCATTAATTTTAAAGCATTTTTCGGTTAGTCCACCACAGGTGATAAATTGCCAAATGTTCCCTGTAACTCATGCAGATTCATACGAGTTGTAACAACAATGTATTTAATGACGCGCCAATAAACGCTCGTCAAAATATACCAAATGGCTGTGACACTACAACAATGAAGCATTTTAAAGGCTAAAAAATAGAAAGTAATTAGAAAACAAGAACGAAAAATCATGCGTCAAGCATAGATAATGTAACACTTTCCAGCGCTTCCAAAATAATTTTACAAATCATTACCGTTTAATAAGCTGAAAGATAACAATTAAGTGAACAATTTGGAAAACGCATAACATATTTCAAAAACGCAATTTCAGGAATTTCCAACATATACAATATTCGGAAAATTATCCAAATACTTTTATTCAGCCCTGTATATGATCTATAGATTTGTATATATACAACATAGGATGCTAAATTTTAGTTTAGTTAGGAAACGCGTAGCACCGTTTAAAATTCTCCTACTGGAATAAATTTCTGTCAATAAACGGAAATGTATTCGCGATTTTTTGTGTTGCCCTGTATATGATCTACAGAATTTCTACACATCAAGTAATAGACAAAAAGTGAGTTAAATTTAAAATCGCGTTCAGCAACTTAAAACGAACTTCCAGGAATTATTGTTAACAGACAGTAGAAAATTCTTTTGTGTGTCCCTGTAAATGAACGATGACTGCTATACACACAATATTCTGTAGTAAGCCTCTTGTAATGGACCTTAGTGATATATATAAATTTCAATGCGTTTAAAATAGAGAAACATTATGTAATTAAACCGCAAACGATTTTTCTCCATAGACGTAATGTAACGGAATTCTTTTGACTGTCCCTGTAAAGTAACTATAAGTGCTATGCACACCCTATTCCATATTAAGCTTCTTGTAATGCACCTAGTGATATATGTCAATTACAATGTGTTGGAAATTGTGTAACATCATTAAAAGAAACCGCAAATGATTTTTCCCCATAGGCCGTAATGTATAATGGAATTCTTTTGTGAACAAAATACACTACACATCTGTAGTTTGTCTGAATGAGCAAAACGTTCATTTAAATTTTGTATGTGATAATTTATGTATATTGAAATTTTCAGATATACCACGTTCTTTTTTACTATCACGAACTGCGTAGTCTTCATAAACAAAATTTTGGATTTCTTCAAGCACGTTTTGCATAAACTTTTTACAGTTTTCCCATAAGCAGAAGAATGATCCTCTAAACATTTAATTGTAATGTCAGTTTGACATTTCAAGATCAAAAGAAAAATCAATGTTCTGATTTTGTAAAGCCAAGCATAATTTGTCGAAAATAAGTAAAACATCAGAAATGAAAGCAGTCTCACAACAACAAATTGGAAATTTGTAACTGCTTTCAGCAGACTCTAAACAACAGCGCTGCTGTCTCCCATCAATGCAGAAACCAGCATTGGGCAGCTTTTTTCTAATGAATTTCAAATTGAAATTCAGATGTTTTTTACCCTCCAGCCGACCCGAGGGACAACTCTACAGCTTCGACATCGGAATTTCCCTGGGTCGCTAACACAAGGATCCGAAAGAGGCTCCGTGAAGATCTGCCTAGGGCACAGCCTAGGGCCGCAAACCTCGTGCAGTCGAAAACGGGCCCAAAGGAGAGGGTGGCCTGGACCCCATGGAGTCGTCCGCCCCGACATCTGGCATCACCGGCTAATCAGCCCCCTCTTTCCCCACCGGTCACCAGACTGAGGTTGTGATTCGTCCGCTTACCTGCCCCCGTCGTGTCGAAGCACGGCTCGCAATGCCGGGCTTCCGGTCTTTTCCCCCACTGAATGGGTCGATCCGGGACCACCCGGAGGGGTGACCGGCCGGATAGATAGGTATAACGATTGAATGCCTTTCTTAATTCTTCCTGAATTACTTAAAATTTTATGTTTATCTTAACTATGTTATTTTATTATTTTTCCTGATGAGTGTTTACCGTTATATATATATATATACCGGGTGTCCTAAAAAGGACTGACTGATTTTAAAAATCAATAACTTACAAACGGTGACAGATATTTAAAAAATTCTTGCAGGAGAGTAATGTACGATGTCAGGAGTTTTTTTACTGCGATTCCCAGTTTTAGTTTGAATTATCATCAATAGATGGCGTTGCGAGCAATAGGCGCTCAATCGAGGCCAAAATTGAAATCAGGAGGTTACATGTATGGAGTGAGTCTCGTTCACCAATACAATATTTTTTAGGGCCCTATTCTGAACTGACACGGTATGATTTCAATATTGTAGGAGTCAGGGCAACAATAGAAATAGTATTGTTTCGACGGAAACGATTTCTTCCAAATCGAAATGTGTAACGACAATATTCAAAATATCGAATTTCTTAAAACTTGTTATATTCCAAGAAGGATAATTTTTTTTTTTAAATGAGTGTCTTCTTTATTAATCAAAATTATTCTTTCTAAAACTTTCCAACACATTTGAAAAGTGTTTATGCACTCGGTTTATCTGGCCGTCTCCTCGTGCTCTAACTTGTGTAAATATATTTGAATTGCCATGTATGTATCTGAAGTGCACTACAAGATGCTTACAATCGAAGATTGGATATGTAGACTTTTAATATTGAAGTTTAGCATGGCATGCTCTGTATTGAAAAGGAAGTTTGTAGCCATTATGGTTCGTTTACAGGGGCACTTAAAAGAATGCCGTTTTATTATGGTCTATGGGCTAAATCATTTGCGGTGTATTTCAATGATGTTACACGATTTCAAACTTATTGAAAATAATATATAGTACTGAAGTGTACTGCAAAATGCTTACTATCGAATATTGTATGTGTAGAACTTTTAATTCGTTTACAAGGTCACCCGAAATAATTTCATTACATGATGATACATGGGAAAAAATCGTTTACTGTTTTATTTATTTTTGTAATATAATTAAAAAGTATTAACGATGTTAAACCGTTACAAACATAATGAAATTGATTTACATTTTTATGAAGTACACTAAAACATACTTTCTGTAGGATATGGATTGTAAAGCATTTATCATTCATTTAAAAGGCTACGCAAAAAAATTCGGTTACATAATAGCCTACGGGAAAAACTGTTTTAATTATGTTACAGCATTTTTAATATAATGAAACTGATATACATTACTGAGGTTTACTAAATGACACTTGTTGTATAATATGATGTACATAACATTTATCGTTCATTTACAGGGACACGCGAAATATTTCGGTTGCAGTACTGTATTTGGCACACTGTCTATAAGCGATAATTGTTGGAAGTGCACTTTTAGTTGTGGTAAGCGGTTTTAAAAACATTTTTGCATACTACGTGATGTGCATAATGTTATAGATCATATAAAGGGCTACACAAAAGTATTCGTAAGCGCTACCTAGTATGAGCGTGAATTGCAGAA
This sequence comes from Maratus michaelseni, assembly GCA_963931845.1. Classification (NCBI taxonomy): domain Eukaryota; kingdom Metazoa; phylum Arthropoda; class Arachnida; order Araneae; family Salticidae; genus Maratus; species Maratus michaelseni. The sequence goes on along the minus strand of OZ007598.1, from coordinate 107,039,237 downwards.
AAGTTTTTTATTCGAGCTATGTATTTCCGATATTTTCGAATCGTGATTAATAACATTTTTAATAACATCCACGTTAGATTCCGTCATGGCCGATTTATGTCGTCCAACGTTGTTTACCAAACCGTCGGCAACACTACTGCTCTTTACAAATTTCTAATACAATTGTTTCATTGTATTCGGATGCGGAGCATTCCTTACGTTAAATTTCTTTTTGGAAACTATTTCTAGTCGCTATTATGCTTTGATCCAAGCACTAGTACTCCAGTATTATAAATATTCTTTCTTCCAAAGTATGAAACATTTCCAAGATTCTTTTAAACTGGATTCAACATGCATAAAAATCTACTGACAAACTTCTTTAAAAATCTAAAATTTCTTAGAATTTAACAAAATTTATGAAATTTTTAACAACAACGAAAATAAAAAATATATATACTGAATCTCTTCTCCCAGTTTTAAGATGCAAAGCGCAAAATATTCTTTAAATCAGACAATAAAAAGTAAAATAATCCAGAAAAATAAAGCTTCATAAATATAAAATCGTCTGCTCACTCGCATATTGCTTATTAAATTCATGCCCAATTCTAAATGCTGTTGTTATATCGAAGAATTCATTATTTCCATGGCAACAACACATTTCATCGAAAATATAACGACTGTGTTCAGAATCGGTTCCCCCCCAAAAAAAAAGATTGTATTGGTGAATGAGACCCACTCCATACATGTAACCTCCTATTTCAGTTTTGGTCTGGATTGAGTGTCTATTGCTCGCAGCGCCATCTATTGATGATAATTCAAACTAAAACTGGGAATCACAGTAAAAAAACTCCTGACATCGTGCATTACTCTCCTGCAAGAATTTTTTAAATATCTGTCACCGATTGTAAGTTATTGAATTTTAAAATCAGTCAGTCCTTTTTAGGACACCCGGTATATTCATATATTTAAACTTCAATGAACATTTTAATTCCTTTCAGGCTGCCTTACCACCTTCCCTGAGTATCTTGTCAGCAAAATGGTTTCCTAGAAATGAAAGAGGATTTCTTGGTGCGGCCATCTACTGTGGATTTCCATTGGGAGCATTGCTGACTGCTTTAATCTGTGGAATACTTTGTGATTTAGAGTTTCTGGATGGCTGGCCGCTCGTCTTTTATACTTTCGGTATCAGTCTTAACTCGTGCAGATTGGTTAAAAAATGTGTATACAAATTTAAAGGGTCACAGAATTCACCCATCCCCCAAAAAGAGGGTCAGTAAGACTATGAAAGTGGCCCATGTGACATTTGTGTAAAATTTAAAGTACTGGTTAAATGATGGATACATAGATTCATGTATCTACGTATCCATCGTTTATGGAGTTCCATTTCCTGCGGTAGAATCTGCTGAGTTGTCTACATGGCAGACCAGATGCTATTCCCAATGAGGTTGTCGGAGGGAAATGTGTCGGCCGCTGGTCGGACCAGGTAGCTCAATAGGCAGAGCATTGGAAATCTAAGCCAAAAGTATTGCGTTCGACTCCCGGCCTGGACACTCTTTCGTCAGTTGGAAAAATATAATTTCGTATGATATATTTATCAATCAATATGATTGTGTTAGAAATAATAGAATATCTTTGCAACAAACCTGAAAACTTTTATGTTGATTGGGAAACAGCAGAGGATTCTCCAATTAGCCTGGGTCTTTGGAAAGAGTCAGAATTCTGAATTAGCCTACAACATATAGATTGGGAACTTGTAGCGTTAAATCACGTTGAAAAAATCTGATTTTAAATTTATAACATCTCATTGTTTCCATTGCTGCCAAGATTTTAAGCTGATTAATTTTCTTTTCGTGCCATACAAACTCGTATTTATGAACCGATTTCAATGTGCAGGAGCATGTGTATGGGACTTACAAACTTTTTACCAAGTTCGTTGGTCAGATTCATCAGACATCTCGTTTCAAAATGGCGGTCACTTAAAGATTTCATATTTAAAGAAACGTACCAAAAAAAAAAAAAAAAATCCAAAAAGTTATTACGCTTAATATTCAGGCTTGATACAAGCACTTCAGAGCTTTTTTCCTGCCTTTATCTGAAAAATTGACTGAGATGTAGCAGTTTAAATTCTAGGTTGGCAGTACATTTTGAAATAAGACAACAGATTAAAAACTATAGTCGTTCAGGCCACCGTAATACACGTATGCCATCATGGATATGCATAATATAAAATATGAAAATAAAACATGTGTAAACTATTTATAAAATGCATTGCAATTCGAGTAAAATCCTGGCTTGATGACGTCATAAACTTTAAATGCTCTATTGCTGAATTGCATAAGAGCCTTATAACTCCTTATATAATTGCCTTATAACTCTAAAAATGAAAATCGTATTAACTAACAGCTTACTGCGTCGGATTAAGCGTCTCTTTACTAATTAAAATATATCTTTGAATTGAAATTTGGATGAAATACAGGGTCAAGAAAAATCGAAGAGTGTGAAAAATGTGATTACAAATATCTCGGCAACTCATTATCCGATCGACTTCATTCTTAATGCAAAATTTATGTTTTTTTATTGTCTTTAATATTCACTCCTTAAAATAAACAATTTCGAAAATTTTTATATACCTTTTATCAGAACGAATATTTCGAGAGTCCGAAAAAAATAGTTCCGGATAATCAAGGTTATTGAAATTCAATAAGCTTCTTCCCATTATTACATACTAAGTACATACCAAATTTCAAGTTTCTATCTCAATTTGCTCGGGAGATAGAGCGTTTACAGACAAACAGACAGACGGTCGGCAAATTTTTTTTCTCAAAAAATATGTTTTTCGGAATCTCCAGTGTCTGAAACGTGTAAATCCGTCAAATTTTGTTTTTCGATTTTTAAAACGATTGCAATATATACCCTATACTACATATGATGGGAAGTAATAATGATTCCTTCATAAACGATTTCAATTTATGTTTTATTGAACGTGGTTTCCCGCAAATTTTCTTTCATTGTTGTAACCACTGTTCCAACTCTCATACACTTAATACTACACAGTTATATCCATCAGCATCCAATTCTTGTTTAACTTGGCTATATATCACCAAATTTGCCGTCAAAAGTAGATTGCTATAAATAAAGTCAACTTGGCAATAGTCGAGACATTTTTGTTTTAATTCTTATCTAAATTCAATATTGACAAAAACTTGGAATCTCTACAATCGTGTTCCACGCATTTTAGCTTTGTAAAAACCCCCTTTCTGTTGTTTTGATTGGCGAGATTAGGCGTCGCCAATAACAATTATTGTAACCCTTTCATTTGTTGTTTTTCAGTTTTAATTCTGATTTAGATGTGAAGTAATACTTGAACCGAGTTCTCGGCGGTATATCCGAGTTTCTCTGAACCAGGCTTTTGCTTGGTAATAATAATAAATTTGTTAGTTTTATTTAACTGAACTTTTTATTATGTGTAACATCATCGAGAATATTTTATAAAAAATAAGAAACAGTGAATTCTTAGTATGAAAAAGATCTGACTCGAAGAACAAATAAATAATTTCGATTTGCAATTCTTCAAGCTTCGAGTGTTTGAGTAAAATTTGCGCAGTTCTTCAAGCAAGGAGTTGAAAAGCTACCTTTTTTCTCCCTATACAGGCCGAAAGATTTATTTTTACTACACCAGTACTCCAGATTTTTAAAACATCCGGTAATCATAAAAAATATCATTAACTGAACAAATACACCCTCAAAAATTATTTTTAAAATATTAAGTAAATAATAAATTAAGGGTATTAATTATTGATATCAATAAAGCACAGTGCCATATATTGGTGGTATTTTGAACTAAACCAAGGAAGCGCAATAAATAAATTCCTCCTTTACTCACCTGTCAGAATAACTCACCACTCATCAGAACTTCACTGTCATCATTTACTTTTTATGGAAATTTAAAAGCGTTCAGTGCACTTTTTCTCAGCCTGCATCAGTCTGTATGTAGCAATAAAATAGCTGTCTGTCATCACGATGTCTTGCTTTTTGCTAATGCTAATATGACAAATCTTATTTTCAATTGTTTTAAGCGAAAAGAAAGTTTGCAAGAGCAAAATGCTAAGGAGAAACAAATTAAAAAAATTAATATAAGCATCTTAAATTAGCTAATATTGCTTTTCATCTGAATTAAGCATTTTGAACGTCAACTTTTTAACTTAATTTTTTAGGTGCGTTCGTAATTATATAAATACATAGCACCTATAATCGTCGTCTGGTCCGTCCGTCCGTCTGTCCGCATATAACAGTGCAAAAACTACCGAACCGAATGGTTTGAAATTTAATATATATTATCGTTGTAGAATTTTGTCGAGTCATTTCAAATTTTATGAAAATCGAATGAAAACTTAAAAAGATCTATTAAATCCGTAATCTATATAATAAAAGCTATATGCTAGGCGGCCATTTTTATTCAAAATCAATTTTTTCGAATAAAATTGCATAAAAGTTACAATTTTAGAAAGATCTTTGAAAAAAAAAATTGTTTGAGAGATGAGTTACATTAAAAAATGTATAGATTCTGAGATAACTTTTGTGGAAATTACGTTAACAGCCAAATATCTCAATCCATTAGAGTAAATAATTCGTTCATTATGAGTCATAAAAATATTAAACCATGGACGTAATCATTCTCAAAGCAAGATCTCCATCTGAATTTTACAGTGCTGTCTGGTGTAGGAAAAAAAAATATCGTATTTGTAAACGTGGCATTCGTAATAAGAAAAAAACAAGTTGGAAATTGTACGTCAAACGTTACAAACGAGGTGCGTTCGTACGCACGTTTTAGAATTAAATTCATGATATCCCGTGCGTAGAACGGGTTAAACAGCTAGTTAAGTATATATTTTATGACACTGTTCATACAAATATCTTAACTAGTTATATAAATATTCAAATATATATGTATCAGCTAGTTATATAAATATTCAGATCTTGATGATTTTTAATTCTGTGAAATGAATTATATCGTCTGCAGATTAATTTCTGTCATAAAATAAGTATCTCGGTCGCTTGACGATTAAACTTCGGAAGCTCCTATAACAAAAAAAGCACCGATTTAAAAAAAAAAAATTCAAATTTCTTAATAAATATTTTTATTAATATCTCCTAAAGTTTTGATTCGATTTTAATAAAATTTGAAATGTCTCTACAAAATTCTGCAAAGATAATATATTTTAAATTGCAAACCATTTGGTTGGGTAGTTTTTGCGTTGTTATATGCGGACAGACAGACAGACAGACGGACGGACAGACAGACGGACAGATAGACAGACAGACAGACAGACAGACGGACGGACGGACGGACGGACCAAACGACGACTATAGGTGCTACGTATTTATATAATTACGAACGCACCTAAAAAGGCATATTCATTTCGCTCCTAGCAGACTATATAATTCATTTCACTGAAATAATAATGATGATTTTTTTTACATTGTGAAACTAGTTATAAAACGAATGTACCTTCTATGTCACATTTAACGTACAATTTCCAACTTGTTTTTTTAGGTTCGTGCAGTATTATTGTCGCGTTATTGATTTACATTTTATTCTATGACACACCGGAAGAAGATCCTTGGATATCAAAAGCTGAACTGGATCACATTCAGAAGCATCAATGCATGAAAAAAGATAATAGAGTAGGTTGCATTTTCAAATTGTAATTGATTTTTATTGGATGACAACATGGAATAGTTAGAATTATACGACAACTATTCTGAAATATTTGGGATACGGCAAATGGGGTAAGTTACACTTACCAAATCGTACCAGGAAACCACGCCCTAGTGTAATAATGAAAAAAATCCAAGTACGCAGCAATTGAAAGAGAATTATGAACCGTGTTTTTTGACACATAAATCATTTGCCCTCGTCTCTTCGTTATCGAGATATAAAGTCATAAAGTTTGCTAATTTATTTATTTAATTAAGGGAAAATGGCGTGGTTTTGATTTAGAAATTTTAATAATCAGATTAATATGAAATACAAAACATATTTAGATATAGTAATATAAAAATGAAAGAAGCCCGTAAAAAAAAAAAAAAAATGCTATTGACAAATATGACACTGAACCAAAAATTGATTGAAGCGTAGAAAATCGTGGCACCAAGGGAATTTCATGAACTTAAACTAGTGAAATGATTACAATGATCAACCCCCTGCGAAAATTAAAATTGCAAGGGCGTTTCAAATGCAAGTGGCCGAATGTGTACTAACCCAGACTTGTAACAAGCTTAGCGAATCATTTCGCATTATTACGGCGTTCTAAACTGGAAATGGACAAGTTACTGAAGTTTGATGAAGTTGTTACGTTGAAAACGTTAACGACTCCCTTTTCAATCCTATCGACTCCTCCTTCCTTCCTCTTAAATCAATAAATTAGCAAACTTTAAGACTTTATATCTCGATAACGGGGAGATGATGGCGAATGATTTATGCGTCAAAAAACACGCTTCATAATTTTCTTTTGATTGCTGCTCATTTAGATTTTTTCATTGTTACACTAATGGCGTCATTTCCTGGTTAGGAGTGTTTAAAATAGTTCCCTCCAACATCAATGCAATTTTGTATACTGTAAAAAAAGATAAATATTTCTTAATCTACAAAAATAATATAACAACAAACAAAAATATGCAATAACCTTTTCCAAGATAACCATGATTCCGAAAAGCGTTCTTTATTCAAAATTCAAAAAAACATTTATAAAAACAAAGTTTATTTTGCTAACATTGATTTTGGGAAACATTTCCAAGTAACTTTTATAGTGTATTAATCAGTTTTCTCAAACCGCAATTACGGTGTAGTATTTCTCAATTAAATATTTTCAGTTGCTTGATTAAATTTATACATGCACGTGTAGCAAAATAATATTAATTTTAATGTAATATTAATGTTGTTAATGTATCATGTTTGTCTGTAAAACATGTTTGTTGAACATGAAAATGTTTATGTGAAAATAGATGGCATCCTAAGAACCTACATTTTGACATGAAAAAACTGATTAATACACTGCAAAAACTGCTCGGAAACGTTTCCAAAAATCCGTGGCAGGAAAAGAAACTGTTTTTATAAATGTTTTATTTTAGATCTGGGAAATATATTGGTTTCTGAAATTTTTAATGATAAAGAAAAATAGTCGTTGGGGGCCACCATAATACTTACCCATCATGGATATGCATAATGTAAAATATTAAAATAAAAAATGTGTAAACTACTTATAAAATGCATTGCAATTCGAATAAAATCGTGGCTTGATGACGTCATAAACTTTGAAGGCTCGATTACTGAATTGCTTAAAAGAAACAGCCTCATAACTCCAATAACAATAATCCTATTAACTATCGGTTTATTGCATCTGATTAAGCGTCTCATTTCCTATTAAAATATATCTTTGAATTGAAATTTGGATGAAATACAGGGTCATGAAAAATCGAAGAGTGTGGAAATAGGATTACAAATATCTCGGTAACTCATTATCCGATTGACTTCATGCTTTATGCAAAATTTATGTTTTTTTATTGTCTTTTATATTCATTTCTTAAAATAAACAATTTCGAAAATTTTTATATACTTTTTATCAGAACGAATATTTTGAGAATCCGAAAAAAATAGTTCCGGTTAATCGAGGTTATTGAAATTAAATAGGCTTCTTCCCATTATTACATACTAAGTACATACCAAATTGCAAGTCTCTATCTCAATTTTTTCGGGAGAGAGAGCGTTTACAGACACACAGACACACACACAGACGGACGGCAAATTTTTTTTTTCTAAAAATATGTTTTTCGGAATCTTCAGTGACTGGAACGTGTAAATCCGTCAAAAATTTTTTTTCGATTTTCAAAACTTACCCTATACTACGTATGATGGGTAAGTAAAAATGGTTTTTAGAATCGTTCGGTAATTCGGAAGAAGTTATAGTATATTTTCGTTCGTTATTACATTATATTTTTCTTGATTAACAAATATTTGACTTTTTTACTGTGTAGGCGAATTTTCCAAATATTAAATACTTCAAGCCAGCCATTTTTTGGAATCGATGAAAAATATGTTTTTATAGCCACGCAGATTTCATCTTCGTGATAAAAGCGACGCCCATGTATTTTTTTTAATTACAAAGTAGCTAAAAACGATACATAGCAATAAAAATTCAACGGTTGTTAATCTTATTGAATGAAAAGATGCATTATCATGGTGAAGCATGAGTCCACCAAAATTCACTTTTCAAAACACTAACTGGTGTACCCAGCAGTGGGTAACGAGCAAATGCTCTCTCGCTTTTCGCCATTGTTCGTGTGGGGTCAATTTCAAAGAATTATAATTTACTTTGTTGACGTGTTGGACTGTTAATAATTGATATATAAGTTTCAACCCAAGTATTGATTTTTAATATAAAGCGAATAGTACCATGATTACGCAATTTTAGGGTTTCTTTAAAACTTCCGACACGCTCCGCTTTTTGGTGTTCCGTTAAATTGTGGCGGATCTGACGGCAAAATAACTTTTTCATCCGCAGTTCTTTATAAATAATTTTATGTACAGCTGCAGATTCAGTGCTAGGTTCCTTCTGGTAGATACAGTAGTTATCATCGATTACCACTTTTTGTATAACCGACATTTTTTCTCGGCAATATAACTGACAAAGATCTTCCTATGTGTTCTTCTTCCAAAAGGGAATTTTTACCTCTACGAAATTTAGTAAATCATCTGAACACAATGTCAAGATTTCAGAGTTACCCTCGTGTACTATTATTATACCAGGCGGAGAAAGTGGTATATCTACCATACACTGTAAAAAATGTTTCCTACATATACGGTTGGTTTTACGTGAAATTTCTGTCTTTTAACAGAAACTTTCTGTTTTTCATGGAAATTATAAATTTTTCGGGAATAAGCGAAAATTTACTTTTTTCCTTACTCGTTCAAAGTTAAAAACGGAAATGTTGCTTTCAAGACTATGTTCACATAGACGTTCAATGTTCCTAATCAATTGAGAGAAAACGGAAATTTTCAAGTTAAATTTTCGTAATTGATGTTTTGGTTTATAACCAAGTTTTTGGGTGTAGGGTACAGAAAAATCATCCTCTAGTAGCAAGTACCTAAATTTGATTCCAGAAGAGGGTAGGCGATAAAAACAGGTGTGATAACTTTCAATATAAATGCCTAATTCATAATAAATATGTTTTAGTATAAATAATTATTAATTAGTTTTTTTTATTAATATAGTTTTCTAAGGTTTTAAGTTGTTTACATATTTATAAAATAATAATTACTTGTTGTCGTCATACTTACAATTTGAACTCAAAAGTTTTTCTATTTAAAAAATCTTTTTAATGAATAGAAACAATTTCATCTTAGATTTTTTTTTTTCTCCGCAGGAATTTCCTACTCCATGGTTTCAAATTATTACATCTCCCCATACATATACATTGTCTTTAGCCATGTTTGGGCAGTTATGGATGCTTATCTATTTTCTCTCTGTTCATCCATTATACCTCGGCACAGTTCTGCATGTTCCAATAAAGGAGGTAAGCCATAGTTTAAATAACTTTTTCGCCCCCCCCCCCCAAAAAAAAAAAGAATTACAGGGTGGTTCAAATTAAAGTATCCCTGTTTGGAAGGCCCTGGCGATAGAAGCAGTGGACGTTGCGTCTTCATATTTGGAGGGTATACATATCAGGCCATGGAAAATTGATTGGTTGAAAAGAAATTGAAAAGAAAATAGTTCAAACAAAAGCCGCTATGAGAAAATGTGACGTTGCGATCGGTTTAAGTTAAGGAAAATGTAACATGACACAACCAATAAAGAACAAAATACTTGGTGTCGGTAATTAAGTTTATTGTTACATTTTTCTACACACAAACAGTCGATCTTACAAAAATGTTAGTGACAGCACAAACGAAAGATACGCGCGTAGTAACACAACAGCACACAAAATTTTTACAGATGGGTTTTAATGTGTCCACCTTCCTTCAGGATCAACACGTGAAATTGTGTTACAGTATGATCCACAGCGGCGTATACCTGGATTCGTACTCAAAAACTTAGGCTTATGTATTAGAACGCAAATTTTCCCCCATTCACTCTCTTCCTCCGAATGATTTGAAAAGTGAATCCCGAAAACCGTATTTTAAATATTTTTCCCTATTTTCCTCATTTATATCTCCCTCTTAGTTCCAAGATCTCACCAAAATGCTTATTTATACCTTCGATACAAACGAAGCGCTTTGGCAGCGTTATTGCCTTTTTGGTAGAAAAGCTTTAGCAACAAAGCACGTTCCGGCAACGAGAGAACCAACGTCGAGAATGTTCAGAATCTGTTCGCTCGCCTTTTTATCTGTTACAATGGCGCTTACGCAAATTTTGTTCTCCAGTACTGCGCGCACAGACGAATATTCCAATTCTCATCTAGCCAGCACGGTTTGTGTGTAAAGAAATGTTAATATAAAGTTAATTACCAACACCTCTTATTCTGTTCTTTATTGGTTATGTAATGTTACATTTTCCTTACCTTAAACGGATCGGATTGCCTCATTATCGCCTGGCGGACTTTGTTTGAACTATTTTTTTTTTGCACCCAAATCGATTTCCCATGGCCTGATATGTATAGCCTCCAAATATGAAGATGTTACTTCCACTGCTTCTCTCGTCAGGGCGTCCCAAACAGGAATACTTTAATTTAAACCACCCTGTACTTAAAATGGCACACCAAAGTCAACACAGCAAAATGGGCAGACATGCTTTTCTCAACTAAAACTGTCTCCCACGACATTAATCTTTTTCTTAACGGTCATAACATACCTTGGGTCACTAACTATATATACCTAGGAGTTTACCTAGATACTAAATTAAACTCGACTAGGCAGATTTCGGATATTGTTACCAAATTTAAAGTAGCCCAGAGATCCATCAAATCTTTATTAGCTTACCATAGTTGTCTGTCAATTTCGAATAAGTTATTATTATATATAAGTCCTTCATCAGATCAACTATAACCTACGGGTCTGTTGTTTGGGGATCTGTTTGCTCAGATGCAGAAACTTAAAACTTTCCAAAACATAGTATTGCGTAGGATTTGAAAGGCAACAATGTTTGTCCGGAATGAAATGATTCGTGCTGATCTCAATATTAGGCCTATCTTGTAAGCTATGGAAAAACTTGCACAAAATTTCCACAGAGATCGTATTCTGATACACAATCACGCGTTGCGGTCTACCAAACTTACAGTGTCGTCAACAACTGTCCATGTAAGAAAAGACCGCTTGTCCAATTCAGCAGAGATGATGGTTTCGCTTCGCCTTCAAAAAGAAGGAGAAGGGGGGCATCTTAAACGCATCGCAAAACTACCTTAAACGTTGGCAAATTTTGTACACTTTTTATACTTTCTGCAATGTTTTCGACCCGTGCGAAGGGCAGGTATTACATGAAAACGATATTTTCTAGAGATGACACTCTGGAAGATCGACTTTTAGACGCCAAAAAACTCTAATATGTTGTTTTTATGAAAATCGTTAGCGATCCCCAAAATATATAAACAAAAATTGCGCATTTAATAGATATTGTTTTAACTGTATAATAATCGTATTAAATGTGCCAAATGGCTTTGGACTCAATTACGGAAATCTTCTACAGGAAAACAAATGCAGAATGAGTTTTTGCGTATTCAACGGAAAATATTAATTTCAAAGGGCCAAACTTACATATTAACAACTAGATTTTTTAATCTTACAGAATGGTGCTTTGTCTGGTTATCCTTTCGTTACTGCAATAATTGCAAGCTGGGTTACGTGCTGTTTTTCATACTGGATAACAAATCACGGAAAAGTAGGAGTAAGTGCGCTCCGAAAAGGAATGAATTCTCTAAGTAAGTTTATTATTAAATTTTTGATAGTTTTCATAATAAAATCTTTATATATGTATATGAAAGGATAAGAAATTAAAACCTTATTAAAATGAAAAATTTTAAAATAAAATTCCCAGTTTCTTTTTTCCGTACTTTAAATTTAATACTGAAAATCTTTTTGTCCTTGGTAAATTTGTTTCTTGATCCGACATTCATTACGTTTTGTTTTTAGGTGCGTTCGTAATTATATAAATACGTAGCACCTATTGTCGTCGTCTGGTCCGTCCGTCTGGCCATCCGTCCGTCCGTTCGTCCGCATCAACGCAAAAACTACCCAACCGAATGGTTTGAAATTTAAGATATATTATATTTGCAGAATTTTGTCGAGACATTTCAATTTTTTTAAAAATCGAATCAAAACTTTAGAAAATATTAATAAAAACATTTATTAAGAAATTTGATTTTTTTTTTAAATCGGTGCTTTCTTTTTATAGGAGCTTCCGAGGTTAAATCGTCAAGCGACCGAGATACTTATTTTATGACAGAAATTAATCTGCAGACGATATAATTCATTTCACAGAATTAAAAATGATCAAGATCTGAATATTTATATAACTAGCTATAGTACGAATGCACCTCGTTTGTAACGTTTGACGTACAATTTCCAACTTGTTAAATTTGAAGAAAATTTAAGATAAAAACTGCTGATCTCTCACTTTTCTGGGGTCAGTTTTACTGGAACCAATCCCAGGTAGTTTTGCAGCAGGCTGACCCAGACATAAATAAAAAGCTAATTATCCAAATAAAACTAAAGTCGTTGGCGCTTTCACCTCCTATGCAATGTTCCAACGTCATTGATATCGGTAAAAAATAAAAGTACCGTAAATTGAGATACTTTTGACTCTGGGATTCTAGAAGCCGAAACAAGAAAGTCTTTTACACCAATCTTGCATCTACTGTGTTAAGTGTATTGTCATGATTCATCAATACTCTACAGGTATATGCACTAACTAGTAACACACTACAACCAGGACTTATTTAAAACATTTTTATTTGGTTCCAGTTAGCCCTCTCTTGGTTTCAAGTAACTCCAAATAATTGTATATAAAAATATGTAAACGCAACTGTTAAAATATATGGCGATACTGGATCTCAATCTCAGGCGTATCAGCTATAAGACGAAAGCATAGCTGGATGGTTCTCACTTGTCCCTTGAAATGAACATCACGTTTTGCACATCGAATCCATGCACCCTTTTCATCATCAAAGGGCCCAGTTATTACAGCCTGAAAATTACTTCCGACGTGTACTTTTTGAGTAATAATTTCTATAGAAAAATGCTGATGACATCAAATTCCCATCTTATATCTTGTTCACGGATGACGACTCTTTTAATCGGAAAATCGTATTCCATCAGCACATTGCTTACGTATGGGTTCATGCGAACGCACCTGCTACGCGTGCCCATGCGGCGTAAAACGCTTTCCCATAAACATAATCCTCTTTAATAAAAAGGTATGTGTTGCTGACGACTGGGATTTCGCTAATCGTTGCCACAGATTAATCTCGGAAAATGAAACATTTGAAGTAACTGAAAAAATTAATAGCTCGAAAAGTATTTGTCAGAAAATTGTTAGACAAACTGCGTTAGAAAGGTAAAAGATTGTATTTTTCTTGATGTAAATTTCAAATCTAATGATTATGCCGTTGTTCATATATTGAATTTTAAAAATTACCAAATTTTACAGTGGAGTACCATAGCGAAATTTTCACGTATAAAAAGATAATGATAACGGCATTGTGTCCTGACGTATATATACTGACTATAGCACGAGTCACAAATTATAGTAGCCTTATTATTCTGTTAAAATATAAAAGTGAATTATGATGTCGCGAGTGCATAAATTTTATTTAATTCTCGACGAATACCATATTTTTTTCCACCTCAGTGAGGCATATCAATTTCAATATAGTTGAAGTATTGTAAATTGTAACTTTCTTCAGATCCAATTTGAATCCAACGGAAATGATTTTTCCCCATAGACACCATAATGTAAAGCCCATAAACACCATAATTTAACACAATTATTAATTTTTTTTAATGCTGACCTATTCCATTGTAAAGTCTACAGAGAATTGGCCTAATTTGTCATTAACAGCCCAAATTTTACATTAAAAATGTAATAACGCAATAGTGTTCGTATCATTTTCAGAAATACAGAAGGACATTTTAAGTAACGATCCACAGTGTTTTAAAATACAAGGTCAAATTCAAAGTCAATATTTCACTTGATTAAAGGTGCGTTAAGAGAAATTGACCAGCGTAGCGGGCGTAGCTTGCTAGTGATATATATTATGAGTGACTGCTTAGTCGACTCATGTCATCCCGAATAGACTTTACAAATTACCGGATCATCCTTGAAAAGGTTCAGCCGGAGTTTTCCATGTTCCGGCAAATATCCGACGCAACAAGTGGTTTCTACAAGACGGGGTTTTAGCGCATTTTGAAAGGTCTGTTCGTAAGCATTTGAATCGGTGTTTTGAGCGTCAATGGTTTGGGGGTCTTCAGAAAGTGCCCTCTGCACTCTCGTCTTATCATTTTTTCAAACTCACATGCCAGTTGTATTAGTAGTCAAGAGGCGATTCAGCTTCCGTCAAGAAACCTTAGTTTTCTCTCTGAATGATAATATCCTTATGGTAGTCTTCAGAATCAAGTTTTGGACTCAAAGAAAGTAACTGCACTTTATAAGTATCTATACAAAAAAAGTCATTTGGGACGAAACATGGGGATCGAGACTGCTTCAATATCGACGTTTGTTTAGGAAATCGTTTAGAATCTTTATAAACGAATGGATGCGATTAATTTTTTTTTTTTCCTACAGGATATCTGATTCGCAAAAATGTTTAAGAAGAAAAAACTCTCGTAAACAAGCACAAATTACCACACAAGGCAGGGTCGTAACTCAAGTGGTGAAGCACTAGAGGACGCTTTCTGATTACGATGTGATACCTAATTATTAGACAATAACAAGCAAATAATTGAGATTTTGTTCATATATAACGTTTGTGACAGTCGGGATACTAATATAGATGACAATTACAATAAGAAATGAACTAAGGTTTCTAATTTCACGGCCAAATGTGGGGAGGGAGGGGTAAAAGGATTGTTTGGACCATATTGCCTTCAGAGGAATTGTTCTAAAAGTGTGCCAACACTTTAAAAAGGGTCTTTCGAAAAGAAACTGATACGAATTCTCAATTATGTGTACGACTCTTTAAAAAAAGGCGATACTTAAATTCGCTCTTTAAAGCAAATCTCAATTAGCCCTAAATAAGCATTCCTTTTCTTTTATTTTTCTTTTGCTTGTCATTTGCATTTTTTTAATTTTATTTTTCAATTTAAGTTTTTCTTTGTTGACAGTATGACAAAAAATAAATTTCAAAAATCGTTTTCAAGAAGTTAAGACATAATCGCGTCCTTTACCACAATCAGAAAGCGCCTTCAAGCGCTTCATTGCTTGTGTAAACGACCATGAATTATAAAGCTATTTTTTTTTTCTATTTCCTTTTAGTTTATTTATACTAATAATTTTGAGATGACCTGTATATCGTCTTTTATTTTCAAACTAAAATCTCCATTCTGAAATTTTTCTCTTTTCAGGTTGTTTCATTTTTGCAGCAGGCATGATTGGAATATACTTCGCTAAATGCAACATACTTCTGAACGAAATATTTCTGTACGTTGCTATAAGCAGTAATGGGGTTCTTCCTGGAGGAGCTCTCATAACGGCTCCGGATATGTCGCCAACTTTTTGTGGTAAGAAAAAGTGTTTTCTATGAAAAGTAGTCGCTGTTTTATTGTATTGAGTAAACATATGAATGTATCTTCAATCAAAGTTTACGATATTTTTTTTCCTTTTCATTACTGACAATAATCTGTTAAGCTTAGTAAGGGCCAAACGAAACTACATAACGTACAAATTGTTGATGCTAATTTAATTTTATACTATTTATTTATAATTTTATTTACATGACGCTCAAAAGAACCTCGTTATAGCAATCAATAAAACAATGAATCACTCTCACATTCGAAATTAACGCTTCTTTATATTCATAAGCAGCCAGTAAGGTAGAATGTAAAGATGGAATTCTTCAATCAATTTTTCAATAACTTCCGGATATGATAGAATTATAAAAATTCTATATACAGATGTGTTTACGACGAAAATATAATAATAAAGTATTTTTAAACTTAATTATAATTTATTAAATCAATTTTAAGGGCTTTTTACGTTATCCGAGCGCAGGTAATAAAGCGTCAAAAATGCTTTATGGTTACATTTGTATATGAGTTACAACAACAATTAAGTTAATTATGGGCCAAATCACACTGTTTTACGTGATAGACAACGTGATTATCACGCTGTGACTAGTATGTCTAAACCAGACCAGCTGGCTATGAAACTGCACGAACGCAATACTTTAAACACTAAAATGTAGAAAATAAAATATATATAAAAAAAAGATGTAATAATTTCCATTAAAAAAAAAAATTCTTATTTATCACATGATTCTCTCAAGCAACTTTTAAGTGTTTTCTCCAGAACCTTTCCTCCAGTTACGTGTTCTTTCTTGGATCCACTGTGGCCATCATCTGACATCTGCATCACTATGTGATCAAGAAGGCATTCAATGTGCCGGTATTATACCATCCAAGTTTAACCCGTGCAATCATTTTAAAAGTCTCTTGAGCCCCAATCGCTCATATTATCAACGTGTACGTCTTAGAGGTCAATTCCGCGAATTCACCACCAATATCGTTTATGTTTTAGTTTTTATTTTTCTACAGATTTAATGCCATTCTTTATTACTACTAAATTTTGTAGATAAATTCAAAATACAGTCGAACTCGTTTAATACGAACACGGCTAAAACGAGGGCACGATTAAAGCGAGCAATTTGCACATTAAGAATAGTGCATCATTTAAAATACGAGGTGTTTTCGGAAAGTGAAGATACATCTCAGACTACAGGAAACAAAAAGTTTTAACAAGTGCGTTGGAAACATATATTGTAACCTTGAGCATTTGACCTTTCCCTCGCAGTTATTCGTTATTTGTACGGTGAGTCTGTTTCGTGCAACACGTGTTTATAATGACTGAGTACGTTCCGTCATAAGTTTTCTTCGTGCAAAAGGTGAACGTCCAGTGGATATTCACAAAGAAATTGTTTCCGTTGATAGGAACATTATGAATTGACAAAACGTAGCGAAATGGTGTTGCGCTTCTCTGGAAGTAAGACCAATGTTCATGAAGAATACCGAACAGGCAGGCCATCTGTGATCTCTGATGCCCCAGCGACCTTGCACCCAGCGACTACTACTTATTCCTTTATCTGAAGACACATCTTGCAGGGCCAAACTTCCACGACGATGATGAGATCAAAATCGAAGTTGAAATGTGGTTTCGACAACAGGCGGTAATCGTCTATGACTGTGGGGTACAAAAGCTTGTACCCAGACTTAACGAATGCTTGTAGAATGACGACAACTATGTCAGACACATATCAGTAAGTGATGTAATGCACATTTCATGAATTAAAAGTTTTTTTGAATAAGTAGGCAGCATTGTATCTTTACTTTTCGAAAAACCCTCATAACACATGGGCTGATAAGTTCCCGGTCTAATAAAGAAAACGCAACTTTTTAACAAAGCTTTATAACTTTGTGACTTTATAACTTTAATAAATAACATAACTTTAATAATAAATAATAATAATTTAATAATAATAATAATAATTTAAAAATAATAATTTTATAATAATAATTTAATAATAATAATTTTAAAAATAATTTAATAATAATAATTTTATAATAATAATTTAATAAATGATTAATAATAATAATTTAATAATAAATAACATAATTTTATAACGAAAAAGCTCCAAACAGTGCTCAGAACTCGTTGTTGTTTTTGGTCAAAAGTCAACACGCGCGGCAGCCACTTTGACAACAGCTTTTTCATAGATAAATGTTCATTCAAAATAAAACCTACACGTTCCTTGGATATCTTCAGAGTCTGAGCTATCTCCTGCAACTTCACTTTGCGGTTCCCCAAAACGATTTTGTGGACTTTTTTTATGTTTTCCGGAGTAACCACCTCTTTTGCGTGGTGCATCACTGGTGTCCGTACGACCACGTTTAAATTCTGCAAACCAGTCAATAATCGTTGATTTACCTGGTGCAGTGTCCGGATAACTCTTATCTAGCCAAGCTTTTGTTTGAACGGTATTTTTCCCCATCAAATAACAATTCTTGAAATTCTTGTTATCCATTTTTTTGTTTATCAACAAAGTCGTTCAACTAAAACCACTCTAACGTTTTATCCACACGGCGAATCGTCATGACATTTTTTCTACTACCTTTTAAAGGTTAGTATTTACTAAAAAACACTGGTTCGGCGATTGCAACGCCATCTGTGTGCCAGACCGGGAACTTATCAGCCCATGTGTTATATGATTTTTAAGCTTTTTAAGAGTTACAAAATCACGATCACGGCTAATGCGCGCAAAATATCTGTTCTTTTCATTGTGATTTTCGGCGAAAAGTAGAGTAGAATTAGGAATGAAAGCCTTTTCTTATCGAACACTGTTCACTGCTCTCAACGATAATATTTGTAGATTACAACTGTCTGTCAAATTGAAGTAGTTTATCAGTTTTACCAGATCGAATTTCAAACTTCAAGGAGACACCACCCACTCAAGAAAATGTAATGGAATCTCCTGAGGCCTTGAAAGAATGCAAGAATAAGAGGAGGATAAGAAAGTTTCAAATACTGCCCCTTTCTAAGATTTAAAGATGAACTATGCAAAGAAGAGGCATAAAATGAACCATAAGTTGTTTATTTCTTTAAATGTGGACTCTGGACCATATAAAATAGCTTTTAATGCACACTGCTGTTAAAAATTTAAGGGGCAGTGACCGGACGCTTTCGCTTTTTACACGGTTTTTAGAATATCTACTGAAATTCTTGACCAATTGTCCTTCAACTTAGAGGATGTAAAGCACGTATCTGATTTCAAGAACAGTAGAAACAGAATACTGCAATTAAAAAATTAATATATTGAATATTGATGAGATATGGGTCTTTGTATGAAATAATTTTTAACTGCGCATTCGCGAACTATACGAAAGATTTTTTTTCATGATGTGGTAGTTAATTCTATAGAGCAGTCATTCTATATTCTATTATCAATTCTATAGAGCAGTTCAAAAGACTAGTCAAATATCGTGAAAACTCAGAAAGATATCGACAATAAAATGAGTTAATTGACAAATTTGGGGGGGGGAATCCCTTATCATCCAATTGGTCCCCCCCCCAATTTGTAAATTAGCTCACTGTATTGCCGATATACAGATGCGTCCTGTCACTTCCCCTTAATTTGTGGACATCACTGTATTTTATTGCATTGTTAAAATGAAAAGGTAAGGTGAAATCAATAACTCAAAGATTGCACTGATTATCGCAATGTTATCTGAATCTTTCTGGGAAAAAGGAAAGTGATTAGTTGCATTATTGTACGTCATTCATGTGCTTTGGAATTACTATTTTTTCAGCGGCTCTGACTTCAGTACTGCGATTTTGTATAAAGAAAAGACACGTGTAAAGAAATTGACACCCACAAACGTAAGAGTAAATGTTTTATGTTAACTTCATGATATAAGATTCATTTTATCATTGAAATAATTAGAACAATTAATAGTAGTACAAATTTTAATTATGTGCACGTTTTTAAGTTTTTAACACTTTCCAACCTAGTTGAAAAGTGTTTATGACTTCGGTTTGTCTGCCGTCTGTCCGTGCTCTAACTCCCGTAAATATGCTCGGGTAGCCCTGCAATTTTTATATGTTATTGTCGTCATCTATAGCATGTTCCCTATTTCAACTGAAGTGTGTAGCACTTATAGTTTTTTTACAGGGGCACTCAAGAGAATTCCGTTACATTACTGCCTATGGGGAAAAGTCATTTGCGGTTTACTTTAATGATGCTACACAATTTCAAACAAATTTTAATTGATATATATCACTAAGGTGCATTACAAGAAGCTTAATATGGAATAAGGTGTGCAAAACTCTTATAGTTACTTTACTGGGACAATCAACAGAATTCCGTTACATTACATCTATGGAGAAAAATCGTCTGCGGTTTATTTAAATAATGTTTCACTATTTTAAACGCATTGAAATTTATATATATCACTAAGGTGCATTACAAGAGGCTTACTACAGAATAGTGTGTGTATAGCAGTCTTCGTTCATTTACAGGGACACACAAAAGAATTATCTACTGTCTGTTAACAATAATTCCTGGAAGTGCGTTTTAAGTTGCTGAACGCGATTTTAAATTTAACTCACTTTTTGTCTATTACTTGGTGTGTATAAATTCTGTAGATCCTATACAGGGCAGCACAAAAGTTCGCGAACACATTTCCGTTTATTGACAAACTTCAGAAGGAGTATTTTAAACTGTGCTACGCGTTTTCTAACTAAACTAAAATTTAGCATCCTATGTAGTATATATACAAATCTATAGATCCTATACAGGGCTGAATAAAAGTATTCGGATATTTTTCCGAATAATGTATATGATAGAAATTCCTGAAATTACGTTTTTAAATATGTTATGCGTTTTTCAAATTTTTTACTTAGTTGTTATCTTTCAGCTTATTCAACGGTAATAATTTGCAAAATTATTTTGGAAGCGTTGGAAAGTGTTACATAATCTATGCTTGACGCATGATTTTTCGTTCTTGTTTATTATCTTCACGTGCATTACGAGTAACGGTTAATACGAGGGCTTTTATAATTTCCTTGCATCTTGTATTGACCGAGTTCAACTGTAATTATAAAATTTCAGTAACAGTTGGTCTAAATAATGTTAGACTTTTATATTTTTAAGGTCCTTTGTCGGGTTATTCAAGCACTTTGGCGGGTTTTGCAGGAGTTGTTGCGACAGTAATGGTTGGATATTTGACAAATGAAGGGGTAAGTTTCCCTTTATTTGTATTATACTAATACAGCGGAACTCCAGTTATACGTTTTGCCCGGCACCGGACAACATAACGTAGAACTCAGTAGAACGTATAACTTAATTAATGGTCTACTTGAATCTTTTTCAATTCCTACTATTAGCTCACACTATCTATATATTTATATATCTTGTTCAAATTTTCAATCGTTAATAAAATATTTTTTATTCATCCTATCAAGTTCAAATAAATTTTTTTAAACTTGTATTGGATGACAATTGATGTTAATACAGTTTTTTCAAATATTAATTCATTAATTAAATTTATTTAATTAATTTTAATTTTATATGTCATTTCTGTTCAAAAGTATAGACTCACTCCATATTTATAGTCTCACCTTCACACGTAAAGAGATAATGGTGCTGTTCACGGACGAAGATCAGGCGGCTCGCGGACGAAGGAGACTATAAATGTGGGGTGAGTCTATACGTTTGAACAGAAATGAAGTATAAAACTAAAATTTAATAATAAAATTTAATTAATTAATTAATTAAATTAATTTAATTTGAAAAAAAAAACTGTATTATCGTTAACTGTAACATCGCTATGGCACTTTATTGTGAAGTTTGGTAATTTTTTTAATTCAATATTTGAAAAACGGCATAATCATTAGATTTTAAATTTATATCAAGAAAAATACAATTTTTTTTAACTTTCTAACGGAGTTTGTCTAACAATTTTGTGAGAAATACTTTTCGAGCTATTAATTTTTGGTATTTTAGCTATTTATTTTTTATTTAATTTTTAATACATTTCAAAAATTTTGCTTATGTAAGATATTTAGCAGGATATAAATTTAGGAATAAATAACGTCAGTGGCGAAGCGTGTAGATCGCTGGAAGAAAATTTCTATTTGACCTAAGTAGGAATTGACTTAAAAAAAAAGTTTTTATATTACTTGTTTTAAATACATCGTGAAAATTTTATTTTCATTAAGGCATTTGTTACCTTCCCAGCAGCAGAATTTTTTTCTACAGTCTGCAACACAAGTAGAAACTTTAAAAACAGTCTGCAGAACTTAAGGACAAACGTCCCTCGCATTACGTTACATGCACTCAACCCCTCCCCCCCCCCCCCCCCAATTATTTGTGATTAACATAAAAGGAAAGTACTTTTAAAAATAATTTACCTTTGTCCTCAGAATTTTTAACACCCATACATTGTCTTAAAAATCTTTCATAAAATTTGTCAAAATTTCTGAAGTTAGAAAATACAATAACAGTAAAAATAACACCTGAACACCAACTTCTAAAATTTTTTAAAAGATTGATATAATGTGATAATATCAAAATTTATATATAGATGGGATAATATTAAATGTTACTTGCAGCAATTTTGCCATGCCCAAATCGGGTGGCAGCACTTGCACTGCAGAATATGTCGATGGAGCAGGAAGAAAAGTGGTTTTCGATTGAGTTGGAGCAGCCACATCACCGGAATTCAGTGGTGGTGATGTTCGAATGAGCATGTCAGTTGAATTCGGTTTCGGGAATCTGAGCTCGTCAATCGCGTGTGGCAAGGATCGTATTACTATGGCATAAGGCAAATAATTTGTAGCAGAGTTTTATTTTTCTAAACTCTAACATACACAACCTTTTTAAGCGAAGGGCCACTTACAAAAATGACTGGGCTGTCGAAGGCCACCATTAATAGCACAGAGAGAATTTTGTTTTGAGGTGCTGAGGGTCCGTTAGGAAAAATTTTCAATTTATACGCAATCGATCGGCGAAATTTACGATTTATACGCGCTCGATTGACGAAATTCGTGATTTTTACCTGTTCCGATCGGTGAAATTCATGATTTTTACCCGCCTAACCGGTGAAAATTGCGATTTTAATGCACCTGATCGGCGAAATTAGTGTTTTTTCGCTCGGCAAAATTCATGATTTTTACGCGTCCGATTGGCGAAATTCATGATTTTTGCATGCTTAATGGGCAAAAATTAAGATTTTTACACACCTGATTGATGAAATTCGCGATTTATATGCACCCGATCGGCAAATTTTGCGTATTTTACGCGTCCAATCGGCGAAATTTGGCAAAATCGCGACTTTTACGCAGCCGATCGGAGAAATTTACGATTTTTTCGCATCCGATTCTAACAGTTAAAAATTAGGCTGCAGACCTTCTCAAGAGTCTGCGACGTGCGTCGCAGCGTTGCGCTGATTCTGTAAATATATCTCAAAAATGTGATATCTCAAAAATGTATAACTCAGCTAATTTTTAATGGCAAACGGCTGGAACCGAAGAATTGGAACGTATAACTGAGGAAAACGTACAACTCAGGTAACGTATAACTGGAGTTCCACTGTATTCTGAACAGTACGTGCAAGATAATATTTCTATATTATTACTTGCTTGTATCTTTATAGTGAGTAATTAGTGTTTTAGTACGTGTTTGAGTTATTTTGGTTATACTACTTACTAAATTATTCTGTTATTTCAGCTGTTACCATGCCTTTTTTCAGATTAAATAATTTGATTATAATTATAAAAGTGTTTTACAAGAAGCATATAACCACAAAAAATGTTATAGTATAAATATAATATGTTGCCCTAATATACCAAAAACGTTTGTAAAAGTTTAGCGTAAATCTCTCCGATATCTTCCGAACCTAACTGGTGAAAAGTTAATCATAATCCTCAAAATACTATGTTTCAGAATTTTACAGAAACGTTTTTGAAATACAAGAGCCCTTTTTTTTTTTGCCGCAATTCTTGGAAGAAACGTTTCTGTTTATTCCGAAAACATATTTACTTTTTCAGGTTTTAATTGGTTCATCTCGTGAAACTTCTTGGAGATAAGGGGAACATTTCTGAATCATGGGTAGCTATGAAGTCACGCTCAAATTTCGTGGAAATTTCTTCCATATTAGAGAAATTTTCAATGTTTTTTTACTGAGCAGATTTTACTGTGCAATTATGATAATTTTTTATTTTTATTAACCATTGGGAAAATGGTTGTTGCTTTCGGTTGAGAATGGACCAAATGATTTTCGCATTTTACCATTTTAACCGTTTTTAACGAAGTTCTGTAACTTTAGAAGAATTTTTCTTTAAATAAGCAATATAAATGCATAAAATCGTTACAAAAATGTTAAAGTTACAAAGAGGATAGATGCAAACTATCAGATATGAAAAATAAAGTAGAAATTTGGTATTTTCGTGTTATAGCGGCCTCCCAAGGATAACAGAATTTTGTTTCTGTTTTCATTAATATATTGTAAATTTGGTAGTTTCGTGTTATAGCGGCTCCCAAGGATAACATTTCTTGACGTATGTGGCCAAGTTATAGTCATATATGATGTATATATGATGCATATATGATGTATATATATATAACATGTGTATATGATGTGTATACGATATATAAGACGTAAATAATATGTGTATAATGACTTATATGCTACATATAGGAGTGTTTGAAATATATATGCGTATATAGGATGCATATATAAGCTTTGCGATGATCTTGGCGAAATTATAACTGCAACCTTCGCATAATCATAACTATGGGGGCCGCTGTAACACGAAAGTACGGTATATATGTATATATATATATATATTAAGCTTTCGGAACATTTTATCAATAGTTATTGTAATTTGTTAAATTATATATTTTTTTATTCGATTTTTTATTTTTCCAGCAAAATTTGACACAGTGGGGCAAAGTTTTCCTCGTTTCTGCTGGCGTGCCTTTGGGGACAGGTTTATTGTATCTGTTTTTTGGATCAGCTGAAATTCAACCTTGGGATCCAGCATTCGAAGAAACTTCAAAAGAAGCAAAAAATAAAGAAAATGGAATGATACCAATAGAGTCAACAAGACTTTAAACTTCCAATAGCTTGTTTCATGTTTGTATACAGGCTTGAGTATTATATTAATTGTATCCTTAGATGGTAAAGTAGAACTTGTTAATATCATAGAAATGTACAAAACCATTTCGAAAGAGTCCGTAAGATTTTTAACTTCCATTAGTTTATCTTCATGATGATTTAAAACTTTAAGCATCAATTAAATTGTATTGTTACATGTTCAAGTAGAACTTGTTAATCTCAAAGACGTGTATTGAACCATAACAGAAGTCAATGAGATTTTAAGTCGTCTGGTACCCTTTAAAGTGACAAAAATTCGATTTTTTTAATTAGCTTGTAATTAAATATGATTCTTTAGGAACATTTTAAAATAA
Source organism: Maratus michaelseni (assembly GCA_963931845.1). Classification (NCBI taxonomy): domain Eukaryota; kingdom Metazoa; phylum Arthropoda; class Arachnida; order Araneae; family Salticidae; genus Maratus; species Maratus michaelseni. The sequence continues at coordinate 107,014,091 of OZ007598.1, read as the reverse complement.
ACCCCATACAAAAATTCAGTTTAGAAGAGGTTGGTTGGGTGGTTGGTTATTTATTATGGCCGATTATCTGCGCTAGAGATATAGGCCGGCGGGGTGAATGCCCTCCATGGGGTCTTTCTAAGGGATCATAACCGTATTTATCGCATAAAACCAGAGAAAACTCCGAACAGTTAGGTCGACGAGCGCGACAATGGTTTGAACCCAGACCTCCCGTCTACCAGCTTTGAGAGAAGAACCTCTCAGCCACTGGTGGTGCCAGTTTAGAAGAGGAGTTATGTCTAAAACAGTCTGAGCTCTTTTTATATGATCAAGGGGTAGTTTGATCTTTAAAGTCAATTTTCTCAAAACGGCGATTTTGGTCATTGCGCGCTAGGTAATAGATTTATGAAAAAGGGTTGATTAGAATTTCATGAAATATTGATTGAATGTAACAACCATACAGATACAGATGCACAAATTGACTTATTATGTTTCTCAAGTAACAAGTTTAGAATCCATGATTACTTTTGCATTAAAAAAAACTCGATATTTCGAATTTCTCTAAAAAAATGTTTTTTTTCTTAGGATCTACAAACTTTATTTTTTTTTATCGTAGGTCATTTTGAGAACACATTTTATATCAGTACTCATTAAAAGAATTTCGGCTGGTTTTAGCTATTCAAATGTGAAAAACCATGTTCGAAATGCATGCAAGAATAATTCTTTCGTAAAAAGTGTACTAGGACTTCCCTCAAAGGATTAGTCTGAGTGATATTGCTGAAAACATAGGGTTAACAATTACGATATAATGAAAAAGAGCAAATTAAATGAGAGAATTACAAAATATCATATATAAATTCATATACACTGTTATATTTTCATATTTTTTTAATAACATTTGGAAAATAATTCCATTTTCTTAGGCCAAAATCGCTCAAAACCGGAATTTTTAAAACGCCAAGGTTTTTATAAATTTTTATAAAGGTCCTTTTTTTTTTATGTATTTTGTGAATTCAAAGGGTACATGACCCCTTAAGCTTCTACTAATTTAACTTCATATTCATATGAATGTTTGAGTGTCAGTTAAATTGCATCATGACATGTTAAAGAAAAGTTGTTAATTTCACAGAAGTGCACTGAAACATACTAAACACGTCAACTATATTTTAACACTTAACTGCTACTTAACTAAACGTTACAACTTAACTACACTTAACTAATTTTTGGCACATTGTTCATTTCGAAGAGCTGAGTAAAACAAAAATATACCGACAATGTGTGGTTACAAAGATTTTTGCTCGTATTTCGGGAAAAAGTAATGACAAGATGAATAAAACTAGACGAGGATATCATAACTTGCGAAAACCTGCCTGTCAAGTAGCATACATATTTTACCTGCAATTACAAATTCTTATAATAACAGCAATAATATAACCTGATAGTAGTTATTGGCAATGATATGGCACTGTAAAAAGAATTAGTAAACTTAAATCGCACTTATTCCTTTGAAGTCATCTGTTTTTCAATGAACGAAATTTTGAACTTTGACACGACCCCTGTCATTATAAAAACTCAATAGCCAATGTGCGAGGTATAAAATTACTAACCTCGATGAGACAAATCGAATGAGCTATAAAAATCGAAATTCACCGCCACAGACTATTGTACCTTTACTTGTGAGTAGAAGTTAAATTGTATCGTTACATATTAAAATGAAGCATTCTAATCTCAAAGAAGAGCAAAAACGTAATATCCAGCCCGTTTGATAAGTAGCTCCATGCAATAAATTATCCTTTCATATACTTTTGTCGGTAGTTACTATCAGTAAGAATTACGAACATGTAACAACAAGTGTTCGGCATATACCATCCTCGACTATTCTGACTAAGTCAGCAAATTGGAATGTCAGCCGTTGTTAATACCATTCAGATGGTAAAAAATAATGAAATTTTACCAAATGAGTCAACGCGATTTTAAACTTCAGTTTATTGTCTGAGTGCAACGAAGACTCATACACAGCGCAGTATTACTTTGCCCCATATATAGCTACGATGGATATTAAAACCTTTCGTCAAGCATAACTCAAAAAATATTTAACGGATTTCGTTCAAATTTTTACAGCAGGTACCTATAAAGGTGACAACGTCGTCTATTTATTACCAAGAATAAGTGTCAAACCGTTTGGAAGTTATATTAAAAAAATAGATAAAAAAGCACAATTAAAGTACATACGTCACTAAATTTTGTTCGTACGTCATTTTCACCGGCGGGAGATTTTCGTAGACAATCGGAATTGAAAAGTTCATGGCATACATGGAGCAAAAAAATATGCAAGCACTAATATTCAGCACAATAAAATATATTTCAATTTAATAAAAATGGAAAGTTAATCTGGATTTTTTTCTGTTTGAAAAGTATTAGAGATTAGTAAGAGTAGTATTAGTATTAGAGATTTGGCGTAAATCACACCATTAGCAGCTTTTTTATTTCGCGTGTGTATGTTAGGAACAATTCTTTGATGTTTAAATAAAAGGTTTCGATTTGTGGCATTATTTCTTATTTTCTTTTCCTTTTTAGTATTTTAAATGGAATTAGTGAAAGGCGTGTATTTTAAATTAAATAAGTGAAAGACGTGTATTTTTAATGTATGTATTTCAAATGAAATCAGTGAAAGATTTATATTTAAATGAAATGAATGCAATATGAAGATGTTATGAGAAAAATATTTGGCGATTTATCAACTGCGCCAAGTTAACATAAAAGTATCAATACATATGTGGGTACTTCTCTATTATCCCGTCGACCACTTTTCATAACAAAAAACTATTGCCAAATAAACGGGAGAACGTTGTCATTGAAATATCAAAATACATAAATAAATAAAATATAAGAATTTAAGGACACAATTGTTATTTTAATGGATGAAATAACTAATAAATCAGTAAAACATAATGAAAAATACACGCAAATGTCGCGTTAAAAACCACTTGATGACGTAACAAACACGTATAATGCTTCTGATATCAAGTAAATGGGACTGCATTTTTGGCGTTTAATCTAAAAGTTTGGCGATAGTTTTTTGTTATGAAAAGTGGTCGACGGGATAATAGAGCAGTACCTCTATGTGAAATGAAACAAGGCACAGATGTCATATACGCACCACGTTGGCGCGATTTTTCCCTCCACCAGCTTGTGGAAAACTTTGTTTTTGAATATTAGTTACAAATATTGTGACAAATAGTACACGTGATTTTTTATTTCAATATAAAAATAAAATAACGTAATAAATGAAACAGCTTCTATTATTTTAAAAAAGGAAATAAAAATAAATAAATAATAGTTTGATATAAATAAAGGCGCGGATGTCATATACGCACCACATTGGCGCGATTGCAACAAAATGGCAATTTTATGCCTCACATGGTAACCCGGTTATTTTGTTTCAATTGTTGTTTATTAACTTTTATTTTTTATTTTAATTCTATAAATTGTTTTTATTATATATATCAATATTTATTTATATCAAACTATCATTTATTTATTTTTATTTCCCATTTTTGAATAATAGGGGCTATTTCATTTATTACGTTATTTTATTTTTATATTGAAATAAAAAATGACATGCTACTATTGTATGGTATTTGTAACTAATATTCAAAAACAAAGTTTTCGCCAAATTGGCGGAGGAAAAATTGCGCCAATCTGGTGCGTATATGACATCTGTGCCTAAATTACTATTGATAGACATATAAAAATAATCTATAGAATTAAAATAAAAAATAAAAGTAAACAAACACAGCAAACAGTTTTCGCCAAAGGGGCGGGGGAAAAATCGGATACGAAAACATGATACGGAACTTTTCCCTATTCAGATACACAGAAGAGGTTGGTCACAAACAAGAGTAATGCTAGCAACAATATTTTTTTAACTCTGTAAGAGTTTGAAACAATAATGATATTAAATTCCCCGATTAGCTTAGGGCCCGATTACGGAACTTTCTCCTAGAAAAAAAAAACTGTAGAAGTCTTTTACATTTGTTTCGAATGAAGCTCGATCAACAAAGTATTAATTGATAATACAAACAACACTAATATTAACATGGGGGCAAAAGTTTGAATTTAAGTGTATATATTTGGAACCCTCCCCCCCCCCCCAACCACCCACCAAAAAAAGAAAAAGAAAGTTACAGAAATGAATTTAAAATGGCGTGAAGCCACCCTTTCTGACATAAGAAATTGGCTGCGAACCCGATTACGAAACTTTCACTTAACTTAATAACATGTATCTAATAGCCCTGAGGACAATTCCCCTTCCCAGTTATACAGACCTTGGGGCTTTTTTAAAAAGCTTGACGCAGTTCGGGTTGAAGAAGTTGAGATTTACTGTCAAATGACATAAACTACTATGAAAATAACACTGGTGAATTATTATGCTGGTTTATGTATGTGTTTAAAAAAATTGCATCTGATTACACTCTTTAGATAAATTACTCCTGTTTGCATTTAATAACAGATAAACGGCTTCCGTTTACTAAATTGTTTAAATATTGGGAAGAGTTGGCGAGAGATAGATAGACGTGTAAACAAACGGGTAGACAGACGGGTAGAGAGACGGATAGCGACAGAGATAAGCTAACGGGTAGCAAAACGAATAGACAGACGGGTAGCGAGGCAGGTGCAAAAAAGGGTTGACAGAGGGGTAGTGAGATGGGTAGGGAGACGGGTAGCGTGGTGGATAGAGAGACGAGTACAGAGACGACTTGACAGACGGGTAGAGAGAGGGGTACATAGACAGACAGACGTGTTGATAGACGATTAGTGTAACGGGAAGCGAGACAGGTAGAGACACGATTAAAGAGTCGGGTAGAAAGACAGACGGATACTGAGACGGGTATACAGAAGAGTAGAGAGACAGTAGACAGATGAGTTCGGAGAGAGACACAGCTAAGACATACGAGTAGTTAGACTGGTAGACACGTTTGTAGCAAAGCATGTTATCAATGTGGTTTGAAGTATACGAGTTTCTATAAATAGTTATACAAATAAACAAAGGAAATTTTTTTAATTCAAATATTAAATATTTGATTTAATATTTCAATATTTAATATTTTATTTTTTAATATTTTATTTAGATATTTGTCACAAAGAAAATGTTGCAAAAATTAAATTAAATTTGCGTTAAACTACGCTTGCTAAAATACGCTATTGGCTGCAAATCTGATTATGTGACTTTAAAAATATCGTTTTAAAAGATCCGGCGGTTTTTTTTTTTAAGTTTTGAGCAATTCCCGCTTAAGAAAATGAGATTATTTGCCAAATGTTATAAAAAAATGCATATGAAAACATAACAGTATATGAATTTATATATGATATTTTGTAATTATATCATTTAATTTGCTATTTTTCATATGTTGTATCTTTATCTATCTCTTGTCTATCATATGCTGTATATTCACTTAGATTCTTGTTGATATCTTCTTTATATCGTAATTGTTAACTTTATGTTCTCAGCAATATCACTCAGACTAATCCCTTTGAGGGAAGTCCTAGTAAAAGTTTGAGTGTCAGTTACATTGTATCCTTATATGTTAAAATAGAACTTTGTAATCTCACCGAAGCATAAAATTATAACGTCGATTAATTTTGGAAATGTAATGAAAATTGAAAATGTAATCTTGAGTCAATAAATTTTATTTTTATGTAATTGTGTCTCTAGTCATTCCTACTATAAGAATCAGAAACGTGATAAAACATGCGTAACAGATATAGCTTTGTTTCATAAACGCACAACTAATAAATGTCGTTAAATAACAAAACAAAACTAAACAAATCATATTATTTATTTAATAGACTCTGTAAAATAATTCAAATAAACCATATCAAAATTAATAAATCAATACATCATCAGAACTTCGACAAAAATTCATAAAAATATGTAACTATACAGTGTCTTAAAATTTCATGCACAGTTGAAAAAAAAAACACATCATTTAACACTTTTACATGATGCTATTTACAACTTAGTATTTTCCTGTATGGTCTTATAAAGGTTTGAGTAACAGTTAAATTGCATCATTGCATGTTAAAGAGAAGTTGTTAATCTCACAGGATCGCACAGAAACATACCATACACATGAACGATATTTTAACCCTTAACTGCTATGACAAAAATGAATCCCGGAAGAAAATCACTTTTGAAAAAATCACCACGGTAAAAATCAGCCCGGTAAAAATCACCACGGTAAATATCACCCCCGGGAAAAAGCACCATTGGTAAAAAGCACCATCGATAAAAGGCTCTCCGAAAAAAAAGGACTCACGGTAATTAAGGTGGAAAGAGCCCACACATTTATGAATAACACAGTTTGGAAGTCTTTGATTAAGTCAATTATAATTTGAAGTAAATCACATGCTAGTCACGTGTATCTGTATACTAGAAACAATGATAGCATTACATACATAGCGTTTAAGAGTAAAACTACCATATCGAACAGGGAGTTATTATCCCAAGGACAAACGGGGAAGCTACCCCGGGTCCCCAAAGTCAAATATTGGGTATTTTTACTTTAAATCAATACAATTTGTAGCTATAAAGACGTCTTGGATGCCCTCACCTGAGTCTTTGTCTCAAAGGCATATGGTTATTCATGCGTTGATAATTGATTCCTGATTAGGGGACACACCTACATTTCAGTCCGTATCATTTTTTAATCCGATTTTTATTTGTGCAATAAAAACGAACAAAGAGAAAACTTTTTGGTAACTATATCGCACCAGCTTCTCCCATGTAGAAAAAAAAGCATATTAAACTCCCTTAATGAAATGTTAAAATTTGACCAGATCTTAGAATTGTGTAACCCATTTGCATTAACCCATTGCTACTCTGCAACCCCCCCCCCCCCCCCCCACGCACACACACCCCTACGCTGTTAAAAACTGAGAGTGAGAAAACTTAGCTTTTATTAATAAGCATCTGTTCTTATATATAGTTACTAAGCAAAACCAGCGGCTTTGCTCGCGTAATTGTTGAAAAATGCTAAGTGGTATTCGTGGGTCTATTTTCATTAGAGGTAATTTTACTGCCACAGATAATTCAAAAATTACTAATTAAGCCACATTTTGAGTAAACTTCATTCTTATGCTGCATTAGGCGAACATAAGACTTAAATGAATGAGAAGAGCTAAAATTAATTCCAAATTAATGGTAATTTAGAACGTATTTTGAAGGTTTCCCTTTCATTTCATTTTTCATTTGAAATTTAGAAGTTTTTAGAAACAGTTCTAAGCGAGTATTTACATCTTAAAAGTAAGCATCATGCCAAATTCCAATCGTCTAGTTAAGTAAATTTCTGTAATAACTATATCACAGAAATTGCAATTTTAAAACTTTTTTGTTCCTTGCTGCACACATTAAAATTTCTAAACTTTTAAAAACTGTTCTGTGGATGAATTTATGTCTCTAACGTAACAGCCATGTAAAATTTCAAGTTTCTAGCAATTCTTAGTTTCTTAGTAATTTCAGATAAATCATAGTTTAGAAGGTTTTTAGAACTTTTCCAGTTCATTATACTTTTTTAAATTTCGATTTTTAAAAAAAACGTTCTTAGCGAGCACTGAAATCTTAAAAATATTCACCATGCCAAATTTCAACTTTCTAGACCAGCAGCATCACCAAAATCACAACTCTAGAAAGTTTTTTGCTTCTGCACCTTTTTTTTAATTAGAATTTTGTAAAAACTGTTCTGCGCGAGCATTTATGTCTTAAAAATAACAGGCATGTCAAATTTTAAGTTTCTATCCCTAACAATTTAGAAAAACCATAATTTATAACGTTTTCCACTCATTTTGCACCTTTAAATTTTGAATTTTTAATAATCTGTTGATACTGGGCGTCTGCTTATTAAAATTTGCCACTATACTAAATTTCAAGTTTCTAACCCGAATAATTCCAATTAAATCATAATGTAGCAGCTTTCAGAACGTTTTCCGCTCATTTCAGCATGTTAAATTTCGAATTTTTTAGAAACCGGTCTCTTCATTTGCATTTTATAAGTAAACACCATGCCAAATACGGAGATTCTATACCAGCTGTACCACATAAATTACAATTTTAGAACGTTTTATTTTTGCTCCTGCCCTCTTAAATTTCGCACTTTTAGTAAACTGTTCTGGTTGATCATTTACTTGAGTAACAGCCATGCAAAATTTCAAATTTCTAGTCTTAACAGCTCTAAATAAATCGTAATTTAGACTGCTTTTAGAATGCTTTTCGCGCTTTCCCACTTTTAAATTTTAATTTTTTGAAAAACACTTCTGTGCGACCAGTTTGTCTTAAAAGCAACAACCATGTCAAACTTCAAGTTTCTATCCTTATCATTCCATAGAAATCTATCTCAATTTAGAAAGTTTTTAGAACGCTTTTCGCGCATTTCACTCTTTTAAATTTAAATTTTTAAAAATTGTTCTGTGCGGCCATTTATGTCTTAAAGGCAACAGCCATTTTAATATTCAAGTTTCTATCCCTAACAATAGCATAGAAATCATAATTTAGAACGATTTAAAACGATTTTCGCGCTAATAAATTTCGCCTACGCTGTTAAAAACTGGCAGTGGAAAAACTTAGCTTTTATTAATAAGCAGCTGTTCTTATATATAGTTATTCATAAATGTGTGCGTCCTTTCCACCTTAGTTAATGTGGGCCCTTTTATTATCATGGTGATTTTTTTCGGGGTGATTTTTTCCGGTGGTGCTTTTTCCGGGTGATTTTTACCGGGGTGATTTTAATCGTGGTGATTTTTACCATGGTGATGTCTTCCGGGATGATTTTTACCGTGGTGATGTGTTCCGGGGTGATTTTTTTCGCCTACCGACAAGAATTATCATGCTAAGACGTCGCCAAATAGAAGTAGATGTTGCTCTACCTTCCTTGGATACTTTATTGAACTTTGTTTCCCATGGCGAAATGAAAGGAAAGGCACTGAAACAATGAAACTCAAAAAGGTTGCTATAAGTAACAACAATCTTTCGAGATGAACCTCTAGCAAGCGATTAATACGAAAGTCACCAAAAATGCTCTTTTGTGCAGTTGTTAGGAAATCTAAAAAAATATATTAAATGTAAAAAATCTATTAGAGTTTTCGATTAAAAACTATTTTCACCTACAGTGGTGGCCAAAAGTGTGGACATTTTTTGAAAGTTGCATGTTTTTCAACTTTGTGTGCTTGTAGAATATATTAATTTTCACTTAAATACAAACGCTTATATATCAAATTGAAGGTAATTTAATGTAGAATTTAATAGTAAAAACAGTATTACAATATCTGTATTACAAAAAAGTTATGCAACTAATAGTAAGATCTATCTTAGATTTGCATTTTTTTAAAGTGATACTTACACAATCAATACTTAGTAGGACAACCCTTATTTTTTAAGACAGCTTCGCAGCGTCTTTTCATCCAGTGAACGAGTGTTTGGAGTTCATCTTTCGTAATCACATGGTGCCAAGAATCAGTTATAGCTTAATAAGTTGTCTTTTATTGGATGGACGTTTTTTTCGTACAAGAACTTTCAAACGTCGCCACAAATTTTCAATTGGATTGAGATCAGGGCTGTTTCCTGGCCATGGTAATATATCTATGCCTTTATTTTGAAACCATGCTTTGCATACCTTTGCTGTGTGGCATGGAGCTGAATCCTGCTGAAAAATAAATGGTGCGTTGTTGGGGAAGAGATCCCTGATGGAAGGTATCAATTTTGGTTCCAGGACAGTTTCGATATATTTTTTGGCATTCAGGATGCCATCAATCACTTGAATTCGGCCCACACCATCTGCAGACATACATGCCCAAATCATGACATTTGTTGGGGTTTTTGTAGTTGCTTCAATGCAATCAGGATGAAGTGCTTCTCCTATTCTACGTCTTACGTATTTTCTACCATCACTACCAAAAAGCGATATTTTACCCTCATCGCTCCAGATTACTTGCTTCCATTGATTTTCTGACCAGTTAATGTGTTCCTTTGCCCACTTAAATCGTTTTTACGTTGCTTCTGATTTAAATATGGTTTTGTCCTTGGATTTCTAGCTTGTAGTCCAAATCCTGATAACCTTCTTCTTATTGTTCTTGAACTTACTGCAATACCCGCTGCATTCATTTCACATCTAATGGCATATGATGAAATTTTTCTATCTTGAAGGCATAGCCGTTTAATTTTTCTATCGACAGTAGCACTTGTGCATTTTTTTCGGCCTGATTTGACCTTATTTTCCACTGATTTCATTTTTTCATAACGTAAACAGAACTTTCGTACACCAGAACAAGTCACTGAACAACCAACTTGTCTTGCAATTTCAGCATAAGAGAGGCCATTTTCTCTCAATATGACAATTCGGCTTCTTTTTGTAGATGTCCAATTAGTTCTTCTTGTTGATGACATTGTTTAACTCTTTATGTCCCACAGCAGAGAAATTTTTAACTCCAATAGAGTCCCAGCCAAACGCCCGAGATTTCACCCCCCAAGAAATAGATAGCGGCACGCTTTAGCTATTCAAATGAATGTGCTATGATTCAACCCCTTTGCTGTAGTATCTGCCCACATAAAAAGCTATTGTATTACCTTTTGTTATCCAAATCCCCCTTATCCCCAATAACCGTAAAACCCATAGCTTTGCTTTCTCGTTATCTTCTGCTAAGCGAAGTGATAAATTATTTTTAGACTTAGAGTATGTCTATGACATCTCTCCAGAATAATCATAAAATAAAGGATTTTTTTAGTTCTTTGCTTTATAAACATAACTTTTACTTGTAAATTAATCATATATATTTGTAATAATATTTAAAAGCTTTTTGTTTTATTCGTAGAAAAAACAGAACCTACATATATTTTAAATTTTAAAATTTATGCTTGCTACATTTTTCGAAAAAAATCAAAATATTTAATGCATTTTTAAACTATTTATATAACATATTCTTACAGAATATCTATTTTTTTTCCAAATAAAGTTATGTGCTGAAATATGTTTAATAATGACACATTTGTACATTAATTTAAATTATGTGATAAATTATATTACATAAATATTCATATATTTGAAATTTTTTTAACTTTATTTGATACAATTTTTTCTAGGTAAGTTTTCCTTACTATAACAATGGATACAATAAATTTAGTAAATAATTCGGTCAATTAAATAACTATATTTAAAAAAGGCAATGCAAAAAAAAAAAATAATAATAATTATTATTATTTAAAAATATTCGTCCACTTATAGTTTTTATTTATGAAGGTAATTGGAAAAGTCATTTTACTGTTGGGAGCTGTTCAAGTATTATGTAATCCGTATGGAAGAGGGGGGAGGGGGCAGATGCTGCTTTTTTCCGACAAGGGGGAGAGGGAGTTACGACAATTAATAATGTAATTTATCGGTAATAGCTTTCTTCTTGGAAAAAGTGCTGATGTCCAAAATTTTATAAAATGTTACATGAGCAAGGCAGGGGGGGGGGGTCAAGCATTTGTTTATTTTTCTTTACAAGAGGGAAAGGGGATACAAAATGATAAAAAATGCTTATGTAATACTTGAATAGCCCCTTGACTAATTCATGAATTTAAGACTTTAGATAATTTTTAATTCAAAATATAATAAGATTTAATCATTAAAATATAAAACATTTAAAAAAGGTTCTCTAATCATTATAGCTGGTGGTATTAAAACAGATTATCAAAATTTCATGTGTCCATAACAACACTTATGATTTAATCGCTGCATGTAATGAATTATGTGAAAAAAAGCGGGATGCAAAAATTTAAATAACTAACTGTAAGAATTAAACTGCTAAATATTTTTTCATGCCTGAGATTTGGTGTTATAAATTGACATGATATTAAGATTTATTTTATAATTTTATATCTTATGACTTGAAGATTTAAAAATAAACGTGAAAAATTATAAAAGAAGCAAAGATATTCATTAAAACTTTTTATTATTTAATTTGATTTTTCCACTGTAGACAAGCTATTACCCTTAGATAAAATCTCTCATTCAGTGGACTCTTTTCCTGATCTCGAACATCTATATATTTGTACCTTTTTATCAGTCAATAGCGAACACTTCCAAATACCTACTGTTGAACTATTCCCATTGTGTTCCTATCTACTGTTCGTTAAGCGGAATAAGCAGTCACGCCCAATCTATGTTCCGCGACTTGGACTTCACAAAAGAGAGGGGAGAAATATATAAGGCCGTTTTTCGGGCGCTATGGGATCCAGGGCCGAAACTAAGGGGGGGCAGAGGGGGCATGTGCCCCGGGCGCCGCCAACCGAAGGGGGCGCCAAAATGAAGATTTCGTTTGTCGTTTAATACAAAAATGTATATATATGTGAAGTTTGGATACAAATGTTTCGTAGCCGGAAAAAAAAAAAAAAAAAAAAAAACTGAATTAAATGCATTAAATTTGACAAATAGATAAAAAGATTTGTCTAAAGTACTAGATAGAAAATGAATAAGACGAAAGAACTGTTCTCTTAGTTTATTTTTATCCCATTCCAAATACACCATGTCCTATGTCTTCTATCTATCGGGGAAATCACTTTTCCGTGTAGTTAAGAATCCCTAACATTTTTCAAGGTCAGTCTCATGTCTCTGTGTCACTGTCCAGTGTCCAACAAAGATAATTGTCCAGCGATTCCCTGTGAAAAAATTCTAAGAAGGGTGTTCTATTTTTTTTTTCTTTCTCGCTGAGCAGCGGGGAGCTTTCGTTTCCCCCGTTTTGCTATGTGTGAGGTCGAGCGACTGCCCAGGACAATAAAAATAAAAGGGAACGCATAAAGTAAAATACGTAGTAAAATCATTATCTAAAAAGATTATAGCATTTGTTAGAGGTACAGTAAGGGCGCCATGGCTTAAAGCCTTTATCCTCCAATATTATGTTTTCTCCTCTTTTTACCATTTCTATGTGTTTTGCCGCCCTAGGCGACAAATGAAAAATTCCGCCCCCATTACTTTTGCTGGAAATATTTTTTTGCATCCAGATCCAGCCTTGGAGCTTAGAAGAGGTGAGATCAGGCGACTTCTCGGGATACTAAAAACAAAGTTGTGGAAAATATACACAAAATAAAATACTTAGTAAAACCTTTTATTTATTTTATTTTTTAACATATCATTTGTGGGGGTACGCAAAAAATTCCGCCCAGGGTGCCATGAATAGTAATTCGCCCCTGCCTTTATCCTCCCAATTTTTTTAATTTTTTTAAATCCTTTTGCCATTTCTAGCAGGTGACAACTAAAAAATACGACCCATGTCTTTTACTACAATTCATTTTTACATACAGATCCGGCCTGAAAGGGCGCGACACTAAAAACTAAGAGGTGAAATAAATGTAAAATAAATAATAAAACCTTTTTTTTTTTAAGAATATACCATTTGTAGAGGTGCAGAAAAGAAGCTCGCACAGGGCGCCATGGCTAGTAAAGCCGCCCCTGCCTTTATCTCCAAAATTATTTTTTCTCGTCTTTTTTGTCATTTCTGTGTTTTGCCGTCATAGGCGACAACTAAAAAATGCCACCCCATTCCTTTTGCTGCTATTATTTTTTGCAACCAAATCCAGGTTTAGACAGGAAGAAGTCGGACAACTATTCGGGATACTAAAAACAAAAGGGTGAAAAATATACGCAAAATAAAATACTTAGTAAAACATTTTTTTTTTCGGATACATCATTTGTAGGGGTGCTGAAAAAAAATCTCACTCAGGGTGCCATAGCTAGAAAAGCCGCCCTTACCTTTAATCTGTCAAATTATTTTTTCGTCCTTTTGCCATTTCTAGGTAGGCGACAACTGAAAAATCCACTCATGCTTTTTATTACAATTATTTTTTTACAGACAGATCTGGCCTTAATGGGAGCCAACGATACTAAAAACTAAGGGGTGAATTATATGCAAGATAAAATAGTAAAAGCCTTTTTTTTTTCTTTTTTAAAAATGATTTCTAGGAGTTCAGAAAAAATCTCTCCCGAGACGCTATGGCTAGTAAAGAAGCCTATCTGCCTCTAAAATATGCCATTTTCAGCCCTAGATGTCCGCGTAGTTTTGCCTAATGGTAGAAACGGCCATCCATTTTGAATTGTAATAGATTGCTGATTGATTATTCACGACATGTCGCGTTCTGCGTCTTTATTATTGCCTTATAACAACATTTTCTAAAATGTAAAACACTATTAAATTTTTTGGTATTTAAAATAGAATGTCACATTTTTGAATGAAAATTACATCTTCGATGTACCAGAAAGTAATCATTTATGATTTCGAGAATAGTTTTTAAGTTAAAGGGTGTCGGAAGTTAAAATATAAAAAATGTCATAATTTTAATTTATTGAATTTTTAAATTTTGTTTAATTGTCTTTCTAAAAATAGACTATTTTCATCTCTACCATAATTTAGAAGCATCCAAATTTTATTTTAACACCATAACAAATCCTAATCCTGACAATTCAATCTTTCATGCTCGAGAGACACATTTATAAATTCTTAAATTTCCCCGAGTCATTATTCAATTAAATAGCTTAGGTAAGAAATGTATACACACCTAGATTTCAAAACCAGGGCCAGGTTGTATATAGGCACTGCGGAACTACAGATTTCTTACTTTCTTCTTGATTCACAAAAAAAAAAAAAAAAAAAAAAAAAAAAAACATTTTATTTATTTATATTGTTGTGAGCTCGGAGTTCGAAAGGACTGATGCCAATATATAAGAACAATAAAAAGGCTTTATTCACTATAAACAGTGCAATACGATCACCAATATCTTCTGAAAATTACAAGATATTCAGTAATCTTCAAATCCAATAAAAGCGCAGCAAAATTTCACACAGAAACAATGCGTTCAATACGACGTATCAACGACAAAATCGATCCGAGAAACACAGTTCTCAATGCAAAGCCTCTCGTATGAATTCAATCGCAGTTGACAGACAACTCACTCAACTGAACTGGTGGAGGTCCCTTATATAGACTTCAGGGATCTTTCCAGATTATTCCAGGACTTTCTAATGCTAGAAATTACCAGAAGGTCCTCCAACTCTCGATAGAGTACTCCAAACGTGAAAGGATCCCAATGTAAATGTATAAGGGGGGGTTGCACAAAAAGTCGCCAAATCCGTCGCCAACTTGGCGACATTTGGCGATATATCGCCAAATTTGGCGACAAAAATAAGTCGCCAAAACCATCGCCAACTTGGCGATAAACCCATTCCTTGGCGATATTCCCATAGAACTCTATTGTAAAAACGATGAGGGTGTAAGGTTGTTTTTCTTACAACGCACCTGAGGCCTTTAGCATTGAGTTACATGATGCTCAATAGGAAATACATTAATACTGCAATTTTCACAATATTAAAATAAAATAAATTTAAACAAATGGAATATTTACAAGTATATACAAAATTCATAACAATATTTGCACGCCATATTTAATTTTAACACGAGAAATTGTATACATAATTTCCTATTTAGTAACAATAGTAGTAAATAATCTCTTGGTTAGCACTTCAGAAAGTAATTGATCAATATTTGACAAAGCTGATTACGTAGTTCAGTATTACGTATTTTGTGATTACATATTTTAAATTTGGAATAAGTTAGCTATTAGAAACTTGGTAAATTTCTTTTTGTAAATTTTCTTAGGGGGGGGGGGGCGCCAAAATCCATGTTTGCCCCGGGCGCAAAAAAGGCTAGTTTCGGCACTGATGGGATCCAAGCAACTCGGGTGGTTTCGGCCAGTATGGGAACGAAAGGGTTAAAATTAGTTTAATTAACAAAAAGGACGTTAAATATTCAAAAACAGCAATACTCTATTTAATTGTACTAGTATGCATCATTCCGCAAAATATTTCCACAACAATAACTCTTTTACCATCCAAATAACCTAAACTATAGTTACAGACATTTCATTGGTCCTCAGAACAGTGTTTGTGATTGGCTAGTACGCTTTTATTACAAAACACGTCATTATTCAAAACGATTTGCATTTGTTTGTTCTACTAAAATGAGTATAACTTTTGTAATACAGATATTGTAATACTGTTTTCATTATTAAATTCTACATTAAGTTACCTTCAATTTGATATATAAACGTTTGTATTTAAGTGAAAATTAATATATTCTACAAGCACACAAAGTTGGAAAACATGAAACTTTCAAAAAATGTCCAAATTTTTGGCCACCACTGTACGTTCTGTGCACCGGGTAAGGGCATCTTAAATCCGGATAGCCCGGATTGGATCGCCTCTTACATTATAAAGCAAAAACATTACTAACATTATAAAACATTACAACGTTACTGACTCACACATTTGTGTTTTATCATATAAATGGACTGAATTATTTCTGTTGTCAACATCTTTTTTTCTCACATAATATGTAGCGTACAACGATGAATGGGGTATTGTTGTATAGAATATTTTCCCCACATCTGGCATTTTATACTGAATTTAACTAATGAGTAGCGTACAACGATGAATGAGGTAACATTGGATAAGATTTTTTTGCCTATAATCTTACATTGGCTACTGAATTTCCGTTAAAAGACTTTCTTTGTTTAAAATTTCACTTAAATTAAAAACCATATAAATTATTTGTTGCCAATATCCCTTTTTCTATGCATTTACCAAACACAGAACGATAAATGGGGTATCATCTAAAGGGTTTTGAACCGGCTTCTGCCTATCTTCGATCATTTTTTACTCTAAGTTTGATGGAATAAATGAGATGATATTCTGGTTTGACTAATGTTGTTTGCAGATATTTTTATCCTTTTCTTTAAAAGTTTGAACCTGCATCACAAAAATATTAGACAGAAGTGCGAAACTCTCGCATGGGTCCAATGATAGACATTTTATTTCCGATGTCCCCTTCCAACTTTTCTACATACATGCAAAACGCAAAAAGATGAATGACGTATTATACAAGTTTTTCAACAGTTTTTTGACATAGTACACTGAAATTTCGTTAAAACACATTGCTTAATAAAAAAAAAGAAAAATGCACAGTTAAACTGATGGTATTGAGCTCACAGGCTATTCACACTAATTGTATATTATACTCTTATTTCAAAGAATAATTCCCTCGAAAAATAGAGAAATCGACAATAAATTAAGGGATTCGCCCCCGCCCCGTTCCCCCTTTAATCCTATACATTGAACCTCCCAAAACTAATCAGGGATGTGCCTTATCATAATGAACCTATATACAAAATTTGAAGCAAATCGAATAATTCTACATGAAAAAACCATTTATCTAAATAAATGGGGTATTAGTCCCCCGTTCCCCCTTTATACTTAATCAATGAATCCCTAAAACTGATCAGGGAAGTGCCTTATCACAATGAACCTATAAACAAAAAATGAAGCAAAACGGATATTTCTATCAAGAGTTATCGCGTTATGTACATACATACATACGTACATACATACATACGTACATACATACGTGCATACAGAATCGGTGGGTACATTAGCTCTCAAACTTTGATAGCCTGTGAGCTAAAAAACTGCTGTTAATTAAAAATTAATGAAAACATTATCAGCAAAAAATTTCAAAGATTGCGAAAGCCTCGCACGCGTCCATTGTTTTTTCTTTTAATTTGCATAAAATCTGATATTTGTACCTTAAAAAAAAAAAAAAGAGGAAATTGACCTCTTCTTCGGAAGGACTGCAAAACCACCTTTGAGTTTTATCGCGCTGCGGGGTTGATTCACTCCAGATCAATACAGGATAATTGATAGCTATCAACTGCATGTAAAAGTAAATGATTTTGGTCGAAAGAGTGTTATCGAACTTGGGAAAACACTGTTGAGTCTTATAAACACTGAAGAAACGTGATGGATACAATTTAAAAATGATTTTTTAGTATTTTGCGATATTTTTATGTCAGTAGTTGTCAACCTACTAGGACAAAATGGATAACATAGTTGATATAAGTGGCCTTTCGCAGCAGAGTTTAGGTAAGTATAATAGTATAGATATGGTTTCAAATGTTATAAAGGGCGTGCGTGAGTACATAAGCATTGATTTTAATCCCAGTATCATTTGTTTTTATCTCTAACAAGGGAACCACGTTTGGTAAAAGTCACACCTTTCATTTATACATGGTGCATTTTATAGCTCTATAGACCAAAGTTTGAGAACCGGCACAATTTTTCTGCAAAAATCGTATATATTTTTGTATACATTTAATTTTAAAGTAATGAACTTTTAATTGTTAATTTCACGTCAAAAGCGAGTTAAGTCGCTAAATATGGTGATACTAAATATGGTGTTACTAAATATGGTGTTACTAATTAGGGTGCTTTATTTATTTATTTATTTATGTATTATTATTATTATTATTATTATTATTATTATTATTATTATTATTGTTGTTGTTGTTTATTACGCCGCCAAAAATTCAATTGTAATGTTGTATGTTTTTCAAAATGAAATTCGTAGGTTCTTGAAGGAATTTTTATTTTATTTTTTCTATTTTGCACTTATTATTAACTAATTTGCATTTTAAAGTACTTAAAAAAAATTCTATGTTAATAGTCCAATACGTGGTCTCAAAAATTGCATTTTCATAGAGTTATGCTGCTGTAAAATCAACCAATACAATTTTTGCAGACAAATTTTATTGTTTTTCTAACTTTGGCCTATAGGGCTATAAAATGCACCAGTTCCCGATTCTAGGTGCGAACTTCACCAAAACTGGTTCTCTCTTAAGATGATTTTGATTATTTTAATATAAGTTAGGATCTGTATTTACTGCCGCTGAGATTTTTTGTTTGAATATTGCTTAAATGCATTATACAAGATCAGAAGCGTCGGTTTATTTAGCAACTTTTAATGTACTTCAATTAGATTTTCTTTTTAATTTTTTTTGTTTCGAACACTCGCTACCCCTGTTAAGGATGCCCGATATACAGACCATAGTGACAGACCATGAAAATCTTTTTTAATTGAAAACTCCAGTATTTTTTTACATTGTTTTATTTAACTCAGCTTGGTTTTTGCATGTAAAGATGGAATTTTGTAATCGATTTTTAAACGAATTCCTGACATGCTAGAATTATAAAAATTGCGTTCACAGGTGTGTTTTCGATGGCAGTAGAACATTTTAATATTTCTAGAGCTTAATATAACAATAATAAGTCTTAGCAGTAATTTTCAACCATAAATGCAGAAAATAAAAGAAAACTGCCCAGTTAAACTGACGGCATTGAGCTCACAGGCTATTCACACTAACTGTAAATTATATTCTTATTTCAAAGAATTTGAAATAAGCCCTCGAAAAATGAAGAAATCGACAATATATTAAGAGGGGGGAACCATCCCCCGTTTCTCCTTCTTATAATTAACCAATGAACCCATAAAACTAATCAGAGAAGCTCCTTACCACAATGAACCTATATACAAAATTTGAAAAAATCGGATAATTCTGCATGAAAAATCCATTTATCTAAATTAAGGGGGGGGGGGGGGTTTAGCCCCCGTCCCCCCTTTATACTTAACCAACGAACCCCCAAAACTAATCAGAAAAGCGCCTTATCACAATGAACATATATATATAATTTGAAGAAAATCGGATAATTCTGCTTAAAAAACCCATTTATCTATATCAAGGGGGGTTAGTCCACCCCGTTCCCCCCTTTATACCTTACAAGTGAACCCCCACAACTAATCAGGGAAGTGCCTTACCACAATGAGCCTATATACAAAATTTGGAGTAAATTGGATAATTCTGCATGAAAAACCCATTTATCAAAATTAAGGGGGGGGGGGTAGCCCCCGTTTCCCTCCTTTACACTTCACCAATGAACCCCCAAAACTAATCAGGGAAGCCCCTTACCACAATGAGCCCATATAGAAAGTTTGAAGAAAATCGGATAACTCTGCATGAAAAAAATCATTTATCTAAAATAAGGGGGGAGAATTAACCCCCCCCGTTACCCCCTTTATACTTAACCTATGAACCCCCAAAACTAATCAGGAAAGAACCTTATCACAATGAACCTATATACAAAATTTGAAGAAAATCGGATAATTCTGCATGAAAAAACCATTTATCCAAATTAAGGGGGGTTAGCCCCCCGTTCCCCCCCCCCTTTATAGTTAACCAATCAATCCCCAAAACTAATCAGGGAAGCGCCTTATCACAAGGAACCTATAAACAAAAGTGGAAGAAAATCGGATAACTCTGCATGAAAAATTCATTTATCTAAATGAAGGGGGAGGATTCCCCCCCCCCCGTTAGCCCCTTTATACTTAACCTATGAACCCCCAAAACTAATCAGGAAAAAACCTTATCACAATGAACCTATATAAAAAATTTGAAGAAAATTGGACAATTCTGCATGAAAAAACCATTTATCTTAATTAAGGGGGGTTAGCCCCCCCGTTCCCCTCTTTATAGTTAAACAATCAATCCCCAAAACTAATCAGGGAAGCCACAAGGAACATATAAACAAAATTGGAAGCAAAACGGTTATTTCTGTCAAGAGTTATCGCGTTACGTACGTACATACATACACACATACATACAGAACGGGCGGGCACATAAGCTCTCAGGCTTTGATAGCCTGTGAGCTAAAAACGATAAATTTAAGAAAAAAAGGTTTTTTTTTTTTTTTTTTTTTTTTTTTTTGAAAGATTTCTGATTCTAAAACATCTTCAAGCTTTTCTAACGCACAAAAAATGTTATACAACTATTACTAAAAGGCCGGAAAGAGCTCCAAAGTCTTGTTATATTGGAATGTTTGATCTAACTGGTCGTTCAATTACATGCAAAAAGAATATTGCATGAATGTTTACATAAGGCATTTTTTTTCAATCGATCGTTATAAAAATAAAGTTGCTAAAATGAACATTCGTTACATCGGGGATCTATACTTTCACTTTTACTGCCCGAGAATGACTGCTCAGACTAGGAAAAAAAGTCTGTAGAGCATAGATGTCCCTCCCTGTCTCCTTTATTGAGGTATTAAAAAAGATATATATTTCAATCGAAGCTGAGCCCGCCGGTAAACGCGACAGAGGACAGGGTGGTGATATATATAATGGGAACAACATTTATAAATTGAATAGTACAAAGAAGATCACAATGATAAATATGATGATTTAAAGCACAATGAGGAAATAAAAGTGAGATGCATAGAATATCATCACCAGATGAAAATACGATGTAATGCATTAGAATGAGTAGATCTATAAAATTTTATACTAGATAAAGATAATACGCATACTCTATACAAATTGTGATACAGTTACTTTTCTTTGTTCACACATACACATTGATGAGAAAAACAAAGACAGTGAAAAGTGAGTTATATACATAGCTATGTACAGTTAAAGCAATAAGCAGGTTTAAAACCCACTTTGGATCATGAGAGGTCCCGGGAGTGGGACCAGATTGGAACTGTAAATGCAATCATTAGACAAGCACTATGGGGTTGTTCTTTGTTCAGGTAGATTGTAAATCCACCCTAATATCCTCGGAGACTTTCTAATCCTCGGAGACTTTCTAAAACCAACTCTTGAATTTAGCAGCTATCTGTTTAAGAAACCATCCTAATGCAAATAAAGCACTTCGAGAAATTATTTCATTGCTTGAAATCAGAAGTATCGTCTTTGCCTCGTCTTCTTCCTCTTCTTTGACATGAAAGTCTTTGCTTCCGCGATGCGAAATTCATCGAAAGATACGAAAGTACTTTACATTTTTTCACCTCTTTAAGTAATTTTGCATCAATTTAGAATAGATTTTTGAAAACACATCTAAGATTTCTTCAACATAGCTAAAGCTTTTTTTCCAGCCATTGGAAAGAGTGATTTTTTTTTACTAGTCTGCTCTTCCTGGATTCGCTTTTATTTATTTACTAGCAAAACCCGCGGCTTTGCTCGCGTAATTCTTGAAAAATGCCAAGTAGTATTCGTTGACCTATTTTCATTAGAGGAATATTTACTGCCACATATAATTCAGAAATTACTAATTAAACCACACTAATGTCGAAATAAAAATTGAAAATTTAGAACGTTTTTCGCTCTTTTACCCCCCCCCCCTCCCCTGTGGTAGTGTCACCGATATAAAATATAGCCTATGTTACAGCAGGGACTGTTGCCATCATTTTTGAAAATGGTTCTGTAGTTCCAGAGATTCCATAGAAATTGCAATTTAGAATGTTTTTAGACCACTTTTCGCTCATCTCACCCTTTTAAATTTCGAATTTTTTTAGAATTTGTTCTTAATAGCATTTACATTTTATAAATAACTACCAGGCCAAATTTCAAGTCTCTAGTTCCTTCAGTATGAAAAAAATCGAAATCTTAGAACTTTTTCGCTTTTCCACCTCCCTGTGGTAATGGCTCCGACATAAAATATAGCATATGTTACAGCAGGGACTGTCATCATCAATTTGCTACCATAACTTTTGAAAAGAGTTCGGTAGTTCCAGAGATTCCATAGAAATTGTAATTGTAAGAATGTTTTTAGAACGCTTTTCGCTCATCTCACGCTTTTAAATTTCGAATTTTTTTAGAATTTGTTCTTAGAGAGCATTTACATCTTATAAGTAACTACATTCCAAATTTCATGTTTCTAGCTCCTTCAGGGTAAAAAAAAAATCTAAATTTTAGAACTTTTTCACTCCTGCACCCCTTTGGGAATAGTGGCATCGACATAAAATATTGCCTATGTTGGAGCAGGGACTGTCGCCATCAATTTGCCACCATCAGTTTTGAAAATAGGTCTTTAGTTCCAGAGATTCCATAGAAATTGCAATTTAGAATGTTTTTAGAACACTTTTCGTTCATCTCACCCTTTTGAATTTCGAATTTTTTTAGAATTTGCTCTTAGAGAGCATTTACATCTTATAAGTAACTACTATGCCAAATTTCTTGTTTCTACCTTTTTCAGTATAAAAAAAAATCGAAATTTTAGAACGTTTTTCGCTTTTGCGCCCCCTTGGGGTTAGTGGCACCGACATAAAATATAGCCTATATTGGAGCAGGGATTGTCACCATCAATTTGCCACCATCACTTTTGAAATCGCTTCAGTAGTTCCAGAGATTACCCACTACAAACAAACAAAGAAACAAACAAAACAATCTTTACTACTTTATAATATTACTAGCAAGCTACGCCCGCTACGCTGGTCAATTTCTTTTAACGAACTTTTAATCAAACAAAATATTGACATTTCATAATTCACTTTTATATTTTAACAGAATAATAAGGTTGCTATAATTCGTGACTCGTGCTATAACCAATATACACGTCAGGATACGTCACCCTTATCATTATCTTTTTGCGCATGAAGGTTTCGCTATGGTACTCCATTGGGAAATTTGGTAATCTTTGAAATTCAATATTTGAAAAACGGCATAATCATTAGATTTGAAATTTATATAAAGAAAAATACAATTTTTTACTTTTCAAACGCAGTTTGTCTGACAATTTTCTGACAAATACTTTTCGAGCTATTATTTTTTTCAGTAACTTCAAATATTTCATTTTCCGAGATTAATCTGTGGCAACAATTAGCGAAAAACCCAGTCGTCAGCAACGCATAGCTTTTTATTAAAGAGGCTGTTGGAGCAGATTGTCACTATCAATTTTCCACCATCACTTTTGAAATCGGTTCTGTAGTTCCAGAGATTCCATAGAAATTGTAATTTAGAATGACTTTAGAACGGTTTTCGCTCATTTCACCCTTTTAAATTTCGATTTTTTTTAAATTCTTATTCTTAGAGAGCATTTACATGTTATACGTAACTACAATGCCAAACTTCAAATTTCTAGCTCCTTCAGTATAAAGTCGCAATTTTCGAACATTTTTCGCTCCTGCACCCCATTGAGGTTAGTGGCACCGACAGAAAATATAGCCTATGTTGGAGTAGGGATTGTCACCATCAATTTGCCGCCATTACTTTTGAAATCTGTTCTGTAGTTCCTAAGATTCCATAGACATTGTAATTTAGAATGACTTTAGAACGGTTTTCGCTCATTTCACCCTTTTAAATTTCGATTTTTTTTTAAATTATAATTCTTAGAGAGCATTTACATGTTATAAGTAACTACAATGCCAAACTTCAAATTTCTAGCTCCTTCAGTATAAAGTCGCAATTTTCGAACATTTTTCGCTCCTGCACCCCATTGAGGTTAGCGGCACCGACATAAAATATAGCCTATGTTGGAGCAGATTGTCACTATCAATTTTCCACCATCACTTTTGAAATCGGTTCTGTAGTTCCAGAGATTCCATAGAAATTGTAATTTAGAATGACTTTAGAACGGTTTTCGCTCATTTCACCCTTTTAAATTTCGATTTTTTTTAAATTCTTATTCTTAGAGAGCATTTACATGTTATACGTAACTACAATGCCAAACTTCAAATTTCTAGCTCCTTCAGTATAAAGTCGCAATTTTCGAACATTTTTCGCTCCTGCACCCCATTGAGGTTAGTGGCACCGACAGAAAATATAGCCTATGTTGGAGTAGGGATTGTCACCATCAATTTGCCGCCATTACTTTTGAAATCGGTTCTGTAGTTCCTAAGATTCCATAGACATTGTAATTTAGAATGACTTTAGAACGGCTTTCGCTCATTTCACCCTTTTAAATTTCGATTTTTTTAAAAATTATAATTCTTAGAGAGCATTTACATGTTATAAGTAACTACAATGCCAAACTTCAAATTTCTAGCTCCTTCAGTATAAAGTCGCAATTTTCGAACATTTTTCGCTCCTGCACCCCATTGAGGTTAGCGGCACCGACATAAAATATAGCCTATGTTGGAGCAGATTGTCACTATCAATTTTCCACCATTACTTTTGAAATCGGTTCTGTAGTTCCTAAGATTCCATATACATTGTAATTTAGAATGACTTTAGAACGGTTTTCGCTCATTTCACCCTTTTAAATTTCGATTTTTTTTAAATTATAATTCTTAGAGAGCATTTACATGTTATAAGTAACTACAATGCCAAACTTCAAATTTCTAGCTCCTTCAGTATAAAGTCGCAATTTTCGAACATTTTTCTCTCCTGCACCCCATTGAGGTTAGTGGCACCGACATAAAATATAGCCTATGTTGGAGGAGGGATTGTCACCATCAATTTGCTTCCATCACTTTTGTAATCGGTTCTGTAGTTCCAGAGATTCCATAGAAATTGTAATTTAGAACGCTTCTCGCTCATTTCACCCTATCAAATTTCGATTTTTTTTTTGGTTCTTAGAGAGCATTTACATTTTATAAGTAACTACAATGCCAAATTTCAAATTTCTAGCTCCTTCAGTATAAAAAAAAATTGCAATTTTAGAGCTTTTTTCGCTTCTGCACCCCCCCCCCCTGGGGTTAGTGGCACCGACATAAAATATAGCCTATTTTGAAATCGGTTCTATAGTTCCAGAGATTCCACAGAAATTGTAATTTAAAATGTTTTTAGAACGCTTTTCGTTCATTTCACCCTTTTAAATTTCGATTTTTTTTTTTTTTTTTTTTTTTAGAGAGCATTTACATCTTATAAGTAGCTACAATGCTAAATTTCAAATTTCTAGCTCCTTCAGTATAAAAAAAACCGCAATTTTAGAACGTTTTTCACTCATGCACCCCCTGGAGTTAGTGGCACCGACATAAAATATAGCCTATGTTGCTATATAAAATATAGCAGGGGTTGTCACCATCAATTTGCCACCATCACTTTTGAAATCGGTTCAGTAGTTCCAGAGATTGCCCCCTACAAACAAACAAACAATCTTTACACCTTTATAATATTAGTATAGATAGTATAGATTTTGAGAAAACAAGTAACACTGAGAAAATGATATTGTAACAGAAATAAGTTTTCAACAAAACGACAACTGCTGCAACAATCAAACCCCTTGTTATCGCACTTTAATTCACTGCACTTGTCGTGATTGAGTAATTCAAGCAATAAATTTCTGAATTTCTGAAATGTTTTAACTTTTAAATGTCTTAATTTCAGACATACTATCATTATTCAGACATTTTTCTCAGTTCGTTTATACCATGATCATAGTAGGGTACTTATGTGCCTTTAATTCAGACGTCT
The DNA here is from genome assembly GCA_963931845.1 of Maratus michaelseni. NCBI lineage: Eukaryota > Metazoa > Arthropoda > Arachnida > Araneae > Salticidae > Maratus > Maratus michaelseni. The sequence continues at coordinate 106,988,017 of OZ007598.1, read as the reverse complement.
ATGATGTCTGAAGTTTCACATTCAGTCATTTAGGGGTCTGACTCTGTTACTATTTCAGACACACATGTATCTGAATTTCACGCCTCTATTTGCAGAGCTCCTTTCACAAACTCTGTAAAAATTAAGTATTTCTAATACCTAAAACGTCATCGTTGGAAAAATTCAAAGGCTTAAAGAATTATTTTTAAATCCTGCAATTAATATTCGAGAATAATTTTTAGTACAGAGTGTGTCATAAATGTATTTAAAATCCCTTGGATTAGGAATTCATATGCTTTAAAATAAAATTATTTAAGTATTATCCTTATACATGATGGTTCATACGTTTTGAACGGATGACCTGATTGTGGTAACTCTTCTTAATTGGAAAATATTCGATTCAGTAGTGATCCCGCATAAATATCATCAGTTTACAAAAATAATATGTTTGTCTACTTGACTTTTGTCTTTTTAAGAATTTCCAATATAATTGAAAAGTGTTTATGAATTCGGTTTGTTTGCCTCTCTGCCGTCTATCCGTAACTCTAATTCGGGTATGCTCAGATTGTCATGCAATTGATATATGTTATTGATATTCTCTATGGCATCTATGCGCTATTGAAAATGAAGTGGTTAGCATTTATACTTCGCTGACGGGCACCGTTACATTAAGGTCGATGGGGGGGGGGGGGTACTACACTATGTCAAACATATAGAAATTGATATATATCACTAAACTGCACTACTTACTATATAATATGGTATGCATAGCATTTATCGTTCATTTACAGAGACACACAAAATAATTCGGTTACACTACTGTCTAGGAATAATAATTGCTGGAAGTGCGTTTTACGTTGTGTTACGTGTTTTCAAATTGAACTTTTTTTTTCATATTACTCTGTGTGCATATTTTCTATACATCATATACAGGGCTGCACAAAAGATCTCGAGTACATTTCCTTTTATTGATGGAAATTGTTGAAGGGGTATCTTCAAACGTACCTGAACTAAATTTAAACATATTATGTGTTATACATAAAAATCTATAGATTTATACAGGACTGATAAAAAAAATTGGATATTTTGGGGCAATTTTTTGAGAATTGCTGAAATTGTGTTTTTAAATGTGTTACGAGTTTTCCAAATGGTTTACTTAGACATCATTTTTCATGCTATTAAACTGTGAAATTTTGTTGCAGAATTTAACATGTGTTGGAAAGTGTTTCATAAAAAATAAAGAATAAATAAAAAAGATTAAAAATAAATCTATACTAATATTATAAAGAAGTAACGTTTGCATGTTTGTTTTGTTGTAGGAGCTAATCTCTGAAACTACCGTTGTGGTGACTTAACCTTTTGAATAGTGAAGTCTAAAAACGCAATATGGCAAACGCCCGAATGCTAAAATATGATGCGAGATTTTTTTCTCGCCCTTTCTTCTGTCTGCCTAATTATCAGCAGGACAATGAGAAGTAGCCGAAATTGGAACCTTCCTAAGATCACTAGTATAAAAGGCTTCCCATCCGTTGATTGCAATAATCCCCTACCCTGCGACAATAATTGGATATTTTCGAGGGGGAAAAGCAGAACACCTTTGCTTAGGCGCTCGGGCGATTTAGCAGAAGTTTGCTTCGCCGGGCGTCTTGGGCGGTTTAATAGCAAAAGGGTTAAAAAACAAGTGGGTAAGTGCAATTGAAGATCGCACAAAGGGTTTCGTTTAATATTCCTTTCAAAACACTGGATTCTTCCTTTAATAAATCCAAATAAATTTCATTTTCAAAAAAAAAAAAAAAAAAAAGAAAAAAAGAAAAAAAAAAAAAAACAGTCATGTTTTTTACAAAGTAAAAATTTACCGGTCTATTTTTCTCGTTTTTGCGAAAATCTGAACCGATCCGATAGCATAATATCTGTCATGTGGACTAAATGCGATATTAAAAAAAAATCAATTTCAAAATTAAACATGTTGTATAGAGAGATACCTTCAAAATATTAGACGTCAGATTAATTTTCTTTTTAATCTCTAATGACGTCATATTAAGCTGCTTACTGTATTTACACATACTCATACTTCTTGTATTATTGAGAAATGTTTGAAAATTTCCGTTTTATTTCCTATATGACGTCATATTAATCTTTTTTTTTGAATTGGTGAAACTTTTTATTTCATTTTCATTTGTCACGTGGAAATCTTTCTATAGAAAATAGTTATTGTAGAAAGAATTTTATTGTGGATTTTTAATTGTTGGCAACTGCTATAAAGAAAAATGTTTAAATTTAAAAGGAAAAGGCTGTTAGATTTGATTTTTTATCTCTCTATATTAAAATAATACGATTTTTTCAAATTTTATGATTTTGAGCTTCATAATAGGTATTTAGCTATAAGTACATAAAATTTTATGACTGTAAGTTACATAGTTTCTGAGAACCGGCTCTGTGACGGACAGACAACGAAGCGGGAGTAATAGGGTTTCGTGAGATGAACCCTAATAAAGGAGGCAAAATGCTGGTCACCATCTCTGTTCCAACATAGGATATATTTTATGTCGGTACAATAACCCCTAGGGGGAGAAGGAACAGAAAACATTTTAAAATTGAGATTTATGTGATATTGTTGGGACTAGAAACTTGAAATTTGATGCGGTGGTTACTTTTAAGATGTAAATATTCGGCATGAACGGATTCTAAAAAAGTTAGAAATTTAAAAGGGTGAAATGAGCGGAAAACGTTCTAAAAGCGTTCTAAATTCTGATTTATCTGTAACTGTTTGGACTACAAACTTCAAATTTAACAGGGCTGTTACTTTTAAGACAAAATGCTTGCGCAGAACAGTTTCTAAAAACTTGCAAATGTAAAAGGGTGCAGGAACAAAAGCGTTCTAAAATTGCGATTTCTGTGTCATTGTTGGGGTTAAAAACTTTAAATTTTGCATCGTAATTGTTTTTACGAGGTAAATGTTCCCAAAGAACGGTAATCGAAATTTAAACGGGCGAAACGAGCGGAAAATGTTCTAAAAATGTTCTAAATTACGATTTATTTTGAATTGTTAGGGCTAGAAACTGTAAATGTATAATAAAATTAAATTCAAATGATGCCAATTGAAACAAGATTTAGCGAGTTATCACTGGCGGCCAGCTAACATAAAAGCACCTATACCTTTTTCGTAAACATTTCCATAAGTGTGTATGTTGCCTGTTGGCGTATTTTATTGAACACGGCTTGGCACAAATTTAATTTCATTGTTGTAACCTGGTTAGTTTTTGTTTATTTTATCCACGATTACAAAAAAGTGCAAAATAAAATATTTATTCTTATAAGTTGGCAACGTATTTCAATGGTTATTTTATAAATGTATGGTATTTACGTTATGATATGTTATTGACAGTTTACTGTGCTATATCTCTCTATATTAAAAAAAAGTAACCACCGCAGCAGCCGCTGTCAATAAAGATTTTGTGCCTTGAATTCTTTTTGGACTAATAGCCAGAAAACTATTGCAAATAAAAATTTAAAAATTGGTGGTTTTATAAAGAAATGTTCAATAAACACGCTGAAGTAGACAGTTTTTAAATCGAAGAATTATTTTAAGAGATATTTAATATTAAAGTTGGTCAAAATATATTTCTTATAAAGGTTTTATAGAAACGAAAACTATGCACAGGAATTTAGCCATAATTTGTAAGGATATAGTTGACAAAGTTGCGGTGTGCAGACTGCAATTATTTTTTCAATTTGACTCATTTTTGGTTATATTTCAATTTTTTATTCAAAATTTTCATTATTTTGAAGAAGATTTACTTCATATTTCATAAAATCCATTATTTGAATTGTTGCCAATTTGTAAAATAGCGCACAAAATAATATTCCCTTTCAATTAATAAAATTTATTTACACGTGACTATTAAAAACAGAAATAAAACGTTAAAATAATAACTAAATGATCACGTGTTAAAAGCATTAAATGCAGAAAATTACGTAATAAAAATATACTTGCGCGTGAATATTAAAAAGAGAAATACGAGTAACTAGGAAAATTTACGTCACATTCAATTTTTTTTTTTTTTTTAAATGAAAATTGGTTGATGGGGAAAGAAAATGAAATGAAATGGAATGGAGATGAATGAAGAAGATGGGGAAGAAAATGAAATGGAGAAGTATCAAAAGACATAAGCGTTGAATTAAAAATTCCTCGATGAAAAAACTAACACGTGTAACGCATTCGATGTCAACTGAATGTGACGCGACGCCACGATTATGCACGTTTGGCGTTAAATCATATATTTTGGTGACAGTTACAGTTGTAATCTGTTTCAACAACAGTTGATTCGACCTTAAAATCCCTCAGTCAAAGGAAAATGAATGGAAACCCTGTTACAGCAGACCTGTTACTTACTCATCATACGTAGTATAGGGTAAGTCTTGTAATCGTTTTGAAAATCGAAAAAAAAAAAATTTTACGGATTTACACGTTTCAGACACTGGAGATTCCGAAAAACATATTTTTAGAAAAAAAAATTGCCGTCCGTCTGTGTGTCTGTGTGTCTGTAAACGCTCTATCTCCGAACAAAAATTGAGATAGAGACTTGCAATTTGGTATGTACTTAATATGTAATAATGGGACGAAGCCTATTTCATTTCAATAACCTCGATTAACCGGAACTATTTTTTTCGGACTCTCGAAATATTCGTTCTGATAAAAAGGTATATAAAAATTTTCGAAATTTTTTATTTTAAGAAATGAATATAAAAGACAATAAAAAAACATAAATTTTGCATGCAGCATGAAGTCGATCGGATAATTAGTTGCCGAGATATTTGGAATCCTATTTGTCACACTCTTCAATTCTTCATGACCCTGTATTTCATCCAAATTTCACTTCAAAGATATATTTTAATTGGAAATTTGACGCTTAATTAGATGCAATAAACCGCTAGTTAATAGGATTATTATTTTTGGAGTTATAAGGATGTTTCTTTCAAGCAATTCAGTAATCGAGCTTTTAAAGTTTGTGACGTCATCAGGCCACGATTTTATTTGAATTGCAATGCATTTTATAAGTAGTTTACACATTTTTATTTTTATATTTTACATTATGCATATCCATGATGGGTAAGTATTACGGTGGCCCCCAACTACTAGTTTTGTTTGTTTCAGTTCTTTTTGGGGTACTTACGTATTATCCGCGCCAGGAAGATAGGTCGCCAAAAATGGTTGCCAATATTCAATCATGTTTACATGTGGACTTCTGTTTCTGATTCAAAATCACTTTACCACTGCTCGAGAATTATTAAAGACGTTAAACGATGCAACTAAACTTATATGAAAAGTTATTGCATTACATAAATCACGATAAAAAATAAATAAACATCTTTGAAGATGGTGTTTTCTTAATGTTAAATTTGAGTAAGTATTTAAATTGATGTCTATGGCTTATTTATTAATCAAATTTTTAAAAAGGATTCTTAAATATTGTAAAACAAAAATGCGACTAAAGAAAAGACATCTGAATAACTAAATATATAAATACCTCCTTTGCAAATATAGGTTTAATAAGTAAGCTAAGATCTATAGAAAAGTACACGAAATTTGAACTTGGGGTCGGCTACTATCTTAGGCTTGCCACGGCGGAAATCAAAATTTACTGGAAATAAAATTTGGTACTTCTCTATTATCCCGTCGACCAATTTTCATAACAAAAAACTATCGCCAAACTGTAACGCCAAATAAATGGGAGAACGTTGTCATTGGAATATCAAAATAAATAAATAAATAAAATATAAGAATTTAAGGACACAATTGTTATTTTAATTAATGAAATAACTAATAAACCAGTAAAACATAATGAAAATTACACGCAAATGTCGAATTAAAAACCACTTGACATAACAAACACGTATAATGCTTCTGACATCAAGTAAATGGGACTGCATTTTTGGCATTTAATCTTATTGTTTGGCGATAGTTTTTTGTTATGAAAAGTGGTCGACGGGATAATAGAGAAGTACCTAAAATTTTTGCGGTATTTTTTTCTTTTTAGAGGTATTGGTGTTTTTCAAAAAAGCTTGCATCAATTCTTCCGTCAAAAAGTGGAATTAGTTGCCAAATTATATAAATAGCAATGAAAACAAACATGATGAACTTTTATGCTTGTTTATATCGGTTTATAGATGTATTGATATGTATGTGAACATTGTATATAAATATATATTTGTTTTTTATGTACAAGTTAGTTTTGTTTAGGAATTATTGTCGTACAACTTCAATGATCTGATTCATTTCTTGGACTTCGTTCCTCCTACTATATAAGGAAAATAAGCTTCCAAAACTGTTACAATATCATAATCATTAATTAAAATGTTATCGTTTTATGTCTATTTCAGTTAAGCGGATCTTCCAGCGGAGATACATGGCTGCAGTTCTAGGCATTTTCGTTACATTCATGCTGACAGCTTTGCGTATCAATCTAGGTATAGCTATGGTTGCTATGGTCAACGATACAACTTCAAACATGCAAAAGAATGACAGCAGCAGAACGACAGAATGTCCTGCTTCTGGATTGAACAATTCAACAGTATCTCCGCCTGTAAGTATGTAACACTAATGTATGAAAGCATTGAATGTTTCACCTGCATTTTGGATTTATACTAGTGGTAAAACATACTAAATTCGTGAAGAGAAAAATCAAGTAAAAATTTGATAAGATTCACTTATAGAACTTGGCATACTGAATAAGTCGTCCCCTTTTCGGTACTTTTATGTTAACCGGGCGCAAGCGATAAGTCACCAAATATCGTTTCCACCACCATCATTTAAAATACATGCCTTTCACTCACATAATTTAAATACAAAAATACTTTATTTCTTTTAATAAAAAATAACACTATAAGCCAAAACATTTCATTTCAACATTAAAGCACTTTTTCAAATTTCTACACGCGAAAAATAAAAGCTACTATTGGCGCGAGAAAAAATGCTAATGGCAAGATTTGATCCCGGCTAACATAAAAGTACCAAATTTTCTTTTTTCCACTTATCCCCCAAAACGTGGCGATATTTAGCGAAATATCACCATATTCAGTGGTCGTAAAAACTACTTTTAGTTTGTAGCTAACTACAATTACAGCTACTTTTTCTAAGATGTAGTCAAGAGGCTACTTAACTCAGGCGAAAACATCTACTCGCTAATGTTAATCCTACGGGGGAAATAATTTACAATATCTCGTTCGCATTTCAACATTTTTAAATGATTTTTTTAGTCAATCTCTATGCACACTCCTTTGTACTTTTTCGATTTTGATTACAAGTTTTTTCTATTAGGATACTTTCACTTTCGGAACCGGTTTCGAAAGGTATAGTATCCTCAATAAAAAAAACTGCAACAAAAATTGAAAAAACACAAAGGAGCGTGCATAGACGTTGACCTCAGCTAACCAATGGTAAAAAAAAAAAAAAAAAAAAAAAAAAAAATCATTTAAAAATATTGAAATGCGAACGAGATATCGTAAATTATTTCCCCCATGGGATTAACAGTAGCGAACGGGTGTTTTCGCTTGAGTGAAGTAGCCTCTTAACTACGAATACTTGTTTTAAAAAGTAGCGATTATAAACTACTTTTCAAAAGTAGTCACTACTTCGCTACTTTTGAGATTTTGCCAAATAATTCAATCTACTCGCGAAATGGAGGACACGGATTAAGTATTACAATGCCCCCCTCCCTTTATATCGCGCCTTCCGGTATAAATCAAATGCGGTATAACCTTAGAGCATTAAAAAATTAAGAAATATAACATAAAATAAAATGTTTTGTGGCAATCTCCAAAATATCACTTTATACGCATATTACAACTTTCTGAGCGATATTAAGAGAGATACGTAATTAAATAAATATTTCTGTTTATCTAGTAAAAATGCGGTTAAACTACAGCTTATTTAATTTTGGGTTATACGAAAACAGATATATGAACAAGTGATATAACGAGGGTCTATTTTTGTACGTAACATATTTATGCTTAACTGCATAAATTTTATTTGTTATTCTGACAGTAATTTGTTGCAGGCATTCGTAATTGTTGCACAGATTACATTTTTCACAAAAGAGTCAATTTACGATCACGTGATTTCAAGAATGGCACATTTTTCTGCTTAAATTAGCGTTAAAAGTAGCGTCTGTGCTCGCTACAAACTACTTATTTTTTGAATCGCGTTATTCGTTCCATTACATTTTTTTAAATGTAGTCCATTACATTACAAGCTACTAGAAAAAGTAGCGACTAGTGTAGTTTTCTACCTGTTTGCCTTTCTTCTGACTACTCACCGAATTTTTGGCGACAAACAATACCAACCTTGTGCCAACTGACCAATTTGGCAATATTTCCGCTGTAATATTATGAAAATTAGCATTTGTGAAATTTACCTCTCAAGTTTAGCGACAGCACTTTCCTTCTGCTATGAAATAATTTATATTAGGTGTCGCATGAAGTTAACACGGTAGTTAACTTGAAAAGATGCAATTTCTTTCTGTTGGATCATTTGAAAGAATTGGTTTATCGAACTCCAATTTCAAAAGAAAACGACCTAGTCGTCTTCACTCTGCGTTCACTATTGTGGACGCCGCGATAATAAAAAGTACTCAATCGACTATTTCATATTTCAAATTCACTCAAGCAAGCTTCGATATGCACGGTAGACATTTTCAGCATCTTCTCACGTGGACATTTTGTGATACCTGATGTGCAATGATTTGTGTTCTTTTTTACCAACAAACCTTATTTTCTATTCACCGGATCTGGCGTGAAACATGTAATTTCGCATTTTCTCAATAAATATGCACTTGAGGTAGTATTATTCGGTTATTAGGTAGCTTTCAATACAAAATGTAAAAAGCTACCTATTGCAGCCTTTCGGAGGAAAGCAATTTCGGTATATTTTCACCGACCTCCAGACCCCAAAACCATCCTCCGTTCAAATGTTGATTTATATATATAATAGTTTTTGTTGGTGTTTCGGTAATGTTTCATTAATGGTTATATACACTGCTCAAAACAATTAAAGGATATTGCAGTTTTAGGTGGATTTTGTATCTGGGAAACTTTTTAGCTGATTGATACATGGTCGACAGACATAGTAGGTTATATGAGAATAAATTACACATGTTTGGCAGAAAAAAATGCATTTTATTGCGCATTTGTGTACAAAAGGAAAAAAAACACAATTTGTGCATATGAGAAAAAAAGAATAAGAAAAGGTGTTTTCTTCAAAGAAAATCATTTTCAGTAGGGGGTATGGTTTCCACGGGCGGCCAGCAACGTTGAACACCTTTGATGCATGGACTCAATGAGGCTATTAATGACGAGTTGGGGTATTCTGCCCCACTCTTCCAGAAGAGCTCTTTCCAGTTCTTGGAGAGTTTGTGGGGGTTGTTGGCGGCCAGAAACTCGTCTTCCTAGAGCGTCCCAAACGTGCTCGATTGGATTCATGTCTGGAGAACACGCTGGCCACTCCATTCGAACGATTCCTTCTTCGAAAAGGAAATCCTCCACCAGGTTTGCACGATGTGGCCTGCAGTTATCGTCCATTAAAATGAAGTTATCTCCGATTGCTGCAGCGTAAGGGACTACAATAGGTCTGAGGATCTCATCCCTATATCGGCGACCAGTCAGAGCTCCATCTCGAATGATGTAGAGGTCAGTGCGCCCGTCAATGGAGATGCCACCATACACCAACACTCCTCCACCGCCAAATCTGACACTTTCGTGCACGAACGCAGGATTATTCCTACTGCTACGGTCCCTCCAGATGAAAATACGCCTATTATCCGGATTCACAGAAAAACGGGACTCGTCAGAAAATAGAATATTGCTCCATTCATTTCTCCTCCAGTTGACATGCTCGGTTGCCCACTCCCTGTGGTCGCGACGATGCCTTGATGTTAATCTAACACATACCATCGGTCGGCGAGCATACAGACCTACAGCATGGAGCCGGTTTCGGACAGTCTGAGTTGAAATCGTGGTGCCTGTAGCCGAGCGAAGGTGTTGTTGGAGAAGAGTAGCGTTCATGTTTCGGTGTCTCCGAGCTGTTAACGCTAAATACCGATCTTCATTGGGCGTTGTTGCCCGTCTACGACCTTGCCCTGGTCTTCGGCCTGCACATCCACTCTCCAAAAAACAGTTCCAGATCCTGGAAATGACACTTTGTGACACTCCAATGGCTTGCGCTACTTCGGCTTGAGTTTGGCCCCCTTCTAACCTACCAACAATTCTCCAAGCTTCTGAATCTGTCAAAGGACTTCGCTGAGACATCGTACTCATCGAAACAAAGCAATCACTGAATGCCGATCATCCTTGTCTTCATTCTCTTTTATCCAGTTGAAAGTCAAATTTCATTCGCTGCCGCTGAAGCGACGTTTTTGACGTCGAACTCAAAATTTGCATACTCCACAGTTTGAAAACCAGAAAAATTTGCATTTGTGATTCTCTTCTTCTATTTTCGGCAAAAAAATTTCGTTTATATCTTTATTTTATATAAAACTTCAAATATCCTTTAATTGTTTTGAGCAGTGTATATATATATATATATAACCATTACATATACCCACACATACTATTACCATACATATATTATATATATATATATGTGCAGTGACGGATCTAAGGGGGGGTTAGCCGGGGCAGCTGCCCCGGGTGCAACACTTGGAAGGGCGCAAAATTGAGGAATCATAAAAGATTAAGAATAAAAGAAAATCAAGAATTCACATGAAAAGATATTCAATTTTATTTTGTTCAACGGCGGTTTACTTTCGTTGCTTAAGGAACAGAAATAAAAAATCAATTAATTTATATTACATTATATAAAATATCACACTGCCACCAGTATTCTTAAGATATTTTTATTTATTAAAAATTGAAGGATTCACACATTATTCTATATTGTTTTACAGCGTGCGCAGTATTTTATTTGGTTATGTCTAAAAAACATTCGGGTGATTATTACAGAAAGAAGACTAAAAAAAGAGAAAAGGAGACTTTACAGCTATATTTTAGTATGTCCTCATGGCTTAAGCCGAGCGATATTCATGTAAACTAGAGGTCTGCGCGGTCTCTGGCCGATTTTTATTTATGAAGCTCGGGTCGGTCCGGGCTAGTCTTCACTCTTTCCGGGCAGGGCTCGGGCTTTATTTTATTCGTAAATACAAAAATATTGTATTAATATTTGTAAAAATATAAAATTTACACATTTTATTCAGATACCAAGAAATTGAAGAATTTCCCATTTTCTTATAAAGGCAAAGAATCATCCAGAAAATGAGCATTTTAAGCCAAGTTTTAAGACTTGGCATTTACAGAAATGCCATCATGAGGAAGCAATTGGCTGCTATGGCCTGAAATTCAGATTAAAACTCCTATTTTACGGAGATTTCCCCGAAGGTTTCTTTGCCTTTATCGAAAAATGGAAAATGCTACTCAATCATATTTGTTCTGAATAAGTGCACTTGCAATTGTCTTGCATCTGAGATTAAAATTGACTTCATGGATCTTTCAGAAATTACCTAATTTAGATTTGAGTAGAGCTTCAGACAGTCAAAAAGATTCTCTTTGTTGATCAAGGGAAAAATTTAAAAGATTTTAATATAGATTTTTAAAATATTCTTTAGAAATTTTCTTCGTTCAGGGGATCCATTATGAACCACATGATCTCTTCCTTGGATCAGCTGTTGGCAACAATCTTTGTAAAAAGTACAGATAATTTTATTCGTATAATAATGATCATTTTAAACTATTTTCAACTATTTATGTCCCAAAATATGAATTCATGAAAATTTCATCTTCTAAAGTATTTTTCGTGAATTTTTGAAACCACGCTAGAGGATTTACATAATCATTTAATAAATTTTAGAAGGATTTTGCCAATTAAAATTAATAAAACATACTTTTAACTTTTATACCGGGCCGGGCCGGGCTCGGGCCGAATTTTCAGATTTTATAGCGAGCCAGGTCGGGCCAATCACTTGTTTTACACGGGTCGGGCCGGGCTCGGGCCGAACTTTTAACTTTTATTCCGGGCCAGGCCAATCACTTTTTTTGCATGGGCCGGGCCAATAATTTTTTTGTACGGATCGGAGAGGGCTCGGGTCTGGAAATTCCGTGCAGATCTCTGAGGTAAGCAACCAAATTACTTGTTTTTTTTGTACGTACTGTACCATATTATAATTTATATGTATTATTTCTGTTCAAAAAATCTCCTTTTCTATTCAAAAACTGAGTTGATATGTAAGAAAAGAATTATAAATCGATTTTTCATCAATTTCTTCTAAATTTAGATATTTTTGTAATTAACAGACATTTTTGTCTAAAAAATGAAAACGAAACTTATACTCTGTTGAGAATTCAACGTGTTCTGGCCCTTTAAAGGCATTTTATTTATGTAGTTAAAAAGGTTTTCTATCCATGTGAATCAGTTTCATGTCTTTATTTATGTTTATTATCAGTTGTCAATAAGCCTTTTAAATTTGGATTTCTAAAATATCGCACCTATACTTTTTAAAAATTAATTAAATCTTTCATTAGAAATGTTTATCTAATAAAATATGTTAACTTAAGTTGTGCTTCACAGTCACCCCACTTGTACTAATTTTGAAGCAAAAAAGTACATTAATTAAATTTAAACGGCGTAGGTTAATATAGCAATAAATTTAAATGTTACTTTTAATCGAGATCGTCATGATTGTTTACATTTCTTGCTATGCTTATATTTTCGCTTCAAATCTCCTGTTTCTTTTTACGTACAATAACGAATAAAATTTATAACAGTTCTACTATCATTTTTAAAAAGTTATAGTTATTTGAAAAAATGTTTCCTGCTTAAAAAAAATGCTTGCTTCTTTATTTCTAATGTAGTTCAATAACAAATATTTTGAAACTTATTAATGGAGCATTTACTCAGCAACCAAGTACAGCTAACGAAAAACTGAATACTATACCCCTTTAAGAGGTAATCTTTGGCAGTTAGACTCATGGTCATCACTCTAATTTTAATTCGTTATATAACCATGAAAGTTGTAACAGAATATTTGGGGCGTGTTTTCAGATTTTTGTATATTAAATATTTATTTTTAAACTTTTGTAGTATTAGTCAAATTTTAGAATTGTTTATACCGTAATAAATGAGAAAGACCAAAGTATCCGTTTTAGCATTTAAAGATTATTATTTGAACCGCGGGAAATTTTACTAAAGTTTTATAACAAATATTTTATATCAGAATTTTTATTTAAAACCATTTAACTTGCATATTGAATTTATTTTTGTAAAGCATACATGGTTGAGGCTTATTAAACTTTAGCTCTTGGGTAGGCCTTCTCATCTAGCTGAACCTGGGAAACATACATTTAACTTATACTTATTTTATATAGAGTTTCCTGATACGAATCAACGTGTATTTATTTGGTAATGATTTTCATCAATGAACCATTACCGCAATTCCGTTTTAAGACTTTAAAACAAGCCTGCACTGCACATGTTAACTTGGAGACCTTTTATCAGCGCCCAAGGGTGGAGCGATCGCCACATCGCCGCTCCTTTGAATCCACCATTGTTATACATAGATAAAGTTACTGTTTCTAACTGATGTATTTATATTTATAGTACATTGTTTGTATAAATAAGAATATAGTGTATATTTTTGAGAAATTTGGAAAAAGAAACTCCGTACACAGAGTTTGACAAATCCAAGTGACTTGAATTCAAAAGGCTCACTTTACATAGTCCCCCGTTCATTAAAGAAATTAAAAGAAAAATGAAGGGGGGGGGGGGGCGCAAATCTACAAGCTTGCCCCGGCTAAATTTTAGTCTAGATCCGTCTCTGTGTATGTGTATATCTGATCTATGTCATACGATAGCACTCGTATTTATAAACCGATTTGGGTATAGCAAAGTGTTTGTATTAAGTTCAGCAATGTCTCGACCGATTTCGTTGGTCAGCTTGATTCGCATTCTTGCTTCAAAAAAGGCCACTAAATATTTAAAAAAATCTATATATACAAAAAATTCAGAAAATTAAATTTATTTTTTGTTTAAGTGTTAGGTCTTGATACGAGGATTTCGGAACATTTTTTGTTCTGCCTCTATTTTAAAAAAATGGCTGAGATATAGCAGTTTGAAATGGGTGACATTTTGAAATTAGACAACAGATTAAAACAAATCTGTGATTAATTTAAATTTTAGTGAGCGTGATTTCTCGCAAATTATCTTTCCTTGTTGTAATCATTTTCACAAACATTATATTCCCTTAGTGTCAATTTCCCGCCAAGCTTGGCGACACATTGCAAAATATCGCCAAATTTGGCGACTAAAAATAAGTCTCTATAAATGAAACCAACTTGGCTATGACTGACTAATTTCGCCAATTTCTTATTCAAATTCAGTATTAATGAATCTTTTGTAATCGGATTCTTTGCATTTTAGCTTGCTGTTTACGCATGACAATATAGCTAAAATCTTAAAACGAAGATATAGGAAAGCTACCTTTTCTTCCAGGTACAGGCCGGAAGGACTTTTTTAATGTACTTCCAGTAAATAAATTTGCTCTGTGTATATATATATATATATATATATATATATATATATATATATATTAAGACATACTGTTATTACAAATTCGATTTTTGTTGTCATTAATTTTTAGCCAAGAGGTGAATTTAATTGGAGTCCTCAGTTACAAGGATTTATTCAAGGTGCGGGCTATGTGGGAGCGATCATTTTTCAAATTCCTGGAGGAATCTTTGCTGGGAAATACGGAGCAAAAATAGTAATTATTTATGCACATTTAGTGGCAGCTTTTTCAAACCTATTGTCACCTGTTGCAGCAAAAAGCCATCCATATTTACTTCTTGCTCTAGCACTCGTTCGTGGCTTTGCCCAGGTAAGCTCAGTTTTATTATCAACTAACATAAAAGTAATCAAATTTTAATTGCTTAAGAGTCGTATTAAAGAGCAATTTAAATTTGATTATTATGAATGCAAGACGTGTGAAATTTTCTATGGAAAAATTTCCAAAGTATTAAATATATGAATTTACTCAATTATCGATGCTGTATTTTTTTTTATTTCGTGTTTGCCCCAGGGTTGGTGGCTCACGCAAAATATTTCATCTTGTGCTGCGTTTGTAGCCTTGCAAACATGTTATAGTGAGAAAGTTCCAGGCTGAGTATCGTTCCCAAGTGGTTCAGTTGGTAGAACGTCAATGCGCTATACCGATGACCCGGGTTCGAGTCCCAGCTTGGGTACTTTTTCACTATGTTGGCTATACGCCTATTAAGCAATTAAAATTTGATTATTATAAATGCAAGGCGTGTGAAAATTTCTATGGAAAAATTTCCAAAGTATTAAATATATGAATTAACATAAAAGTATTTAAATGTTATGCACCACACCCTATTCTACAGTAAGAATATTGTAGTGCACCTCAGTGATGTATATTAATTCAGTACGTTTCAAATAATGAAAAATCATTAAAATAAACCGCTAACGATTTTTCCCCATAGACCGTAATGTAATGGATTATTTTGAGTGTACCTGTAAAAGAACTATAACTGCTACACACTTCATTTTCAATACCGAACATGCCATAGTAAATTTCAATAACATATATCAATTGCATGACAATCCAAATATATTTACGCGAGTTAGGGCACGGACAGACAGGCAGACGGCAGACAGACAGACAAACCAAATTCATAAACACTTTTCCACTAAATTTGAAAGTGTTAAAAATGAATGTTGCTTGCTTTCGAACTGAGTTAATTGTCACGGCATGAATGGGGCAAATTCTCTCATGTGACAAGCAACCTCCATGGTTGAAACCACCTATGGGTGTACTCAAATCCAAACTGATTATTTTGTGATTTATTTTTAAATTTATTTTTGCTCTACAATGCATCCAATTGGCAGATTCTCTTATTCAGAAAGTTTATAATGTCCATATCGTCGATTTTTTGATAAAGGCAGAATATATTTCAAAAATTGCTGTCAAAGTGGACATATAGAACCGAATTTCCCGAAGCGAGATAGCGCTGGAAACAAAAGAAAATTGACATACTGTGAAAATAATTGTTTGTAAATCAATTTCTAATAAATTGATCGAAAAATAAAAACGAATGTCACTTATAAATCTCTTCATAAACCACGTTGCCAAGTTTCATGTTTTTACTTTTAAAAATGAGTCAGAAAATTTTGAGTTGTTGAGCGTGGAAAAATATTTTTTTTAATACCACCTTAAGTAATGAAAAATTCAAAGAGAACGTGCTATTCACGGGAAAATTCCAATATATACAGTCAAAAATGTATTCTGAAAATATACAGTGTGGCTAAAAGTAAGCGAGTAATTTGATTCAGAGCGATCTAGCGCAAGTCCTTATACTCAAGGATATCGCAGTATAACTTGATAGCGGCATGAAAGCATGATGAAGCAACTGGTGAGTTTTTAAAAATAGGTGAAATTTCAGACAACAGAGTGAATATAGCAAAAATTTGGTAAGCACAGGCCAGCTTCTACTGGTCGTAAATTGGACAGTTTTTAAATCCACGAATCGCATTTTCATTGTGTATTTTTTCAAGATATCACATTTTATGGAGATATCTTGACTAAACTGACTTCATTTATGCTACATCGGTTTGAAATGGGTCATTATTTCATGGTCACCCTGTATGTTAACCGCAGGAAGAACGGTGGTACATAGTTATATCACTTAATTTTAATCCCCAGGTGCCACCGTGGCACCAGAATTTTGGAATGAATCTTTCTTTTATTATGTATTGGATTGTTCAGAAAGTTCTTTCCGTTTGGGAAAGATGGTTCGTACCGGAAAATTGTATCATTTAATTATTAGACATTAATTACAATATCTAATGTTTAATAACTGACGGGCAGAATTTTCCGGTACGATTTGGTTTTCCCAAGCGGAAGGAACTTTCCGAACAACCCAATACATGAAGAAAAACTTTTTCTGACTTTCAAATAACGTACATTGTGGTATCATACAATTATTTCAAAATTTTAGAATTTAAGTTTTTTGCCCATGAAAGGTATTACATATTTAAAGTCTCTGATATTTCTAAGGTAATTCATAAAACTGTTATATTATGTCTGCATAATTTTATGAGGATCAAACAAAATATTTATTACAAGCTTTTATTTAACTTGCCTCGTATGTCCGTTCGGCTCAAATCCGGCAATCTAATTTTAACCACTTCTTGCACTACAATTGACCTGATTTTTAGCAGTGTGATGTATTTCCAGTGACAATAAAATATTCTGTAATATATATATACACATTTGGAAATTTCGTCACCATCCCTTAGGGGAAAAACATTTGTCCAATAAGAGTACGTAAATGTCATGTCGTAATGCGATTGTGTAAATGTCATTGATTGCTTCAGAAATAAGCTGATATTCTTCGATTGAACAGTGATATAGTTGGTAAATGTGACATCTTTCAGTTCCGTGTAGGGTGAATGGATGTGGGTTCGATTCTGAAGCGAACGTAGATCATTTTTTTTCTTGCCAGGAAGCTGTATTTAAAATTGTACATCGATTTTATAAAATAATAATAATAATAATAATAATAATAATAATAAAATCTGATAAAAAATCTTTCGCAGTTTATTTATTTATTTATTTTCAAAGATATTTATTTTAATTAATTGTCCTTCAAAAAAAAATTTCCCTCTTTAGTATCTTATAATAAAAACTTGTCTTAAAAACATTTTTTTACTTATAATTTATTTTTATTTTTAACTAATGATAGCAATGATGATCTTGATTTCAGGCTGTACTGCCACCAGCTCTGAGTGTTTTAACAGCGAAATGGTTCTCCAGACATGAAAGGGGATTTCTTGGTGCAATCATATTCAGTGGACAAGCATTTGGAGCTTTGGTAACGGGTGCGATCTGTGGAATCCTTTGCGATTTAGAGTTTCTTGGCGGGTGGCCTCTCGTCTTTTACACTTTTGGTACCTATTTTTGTGACACATAAGCAATAAGCTACTCTTATAAATTCACTATCATCGTGTGTATTATTTATGTTGTCAACATCCCTTTTTTATGCATTTACGAAACGAACAACAATGAATGAGGTATCATTCGGAAGGTTTTTGAACCAGCTTCTGACATAGCACATTTCGTTAAAACATGTTTTTTTTAAAAATAAAAATTGCAGTTAATTAAAAATTAAATCAGCATTGTTTTCTTAAATGAAATGAAAGGTTTTTCTCAAATCAATGTTGCCACAAAAATAAAATACTGCATTATGTCATGCTCAGCAATGATTATAAAAATATAAATACTAGTACAAAAAAGATAAAGTGTGATGTCTTCGCACGGGTTTATTTTACAGTTATGTTTAAAAAGCAAAATTAAAATTGAACTATTTTGAAGAAAAATACTGCATATATCGATCGAAGCAGTGGTATTTCACGTGTAGCCTAAAATGTATAATTTGTTATGCAAGATTAAACTTTATTTTATATGTATTCAACTTATTTTTCTGTCTCCCATGTTTTTCCCGAAGTGGATAACGTTAAAATGCAGTTAAAATACTATTGTTATTTTTTTTTCTTCGTGCGTGCCTTTTGCTATATGCGATCAGTTTTTATTGTAACTTGGATGAAATAAATGAGA
The DNA here is from genome assembly GCA_963931845.1 of Maratus michaelseni. Lineage (NCBI taxonomy): Eukaryota > Metazoa > Arthropoda > Arachnida > Araneae > Salticidae > Maratus > Maratus michaelseni. The sequence continues at coordinate 106,969,364 of OZ007598.1, read as the reverse complement.
TGATATTCTGCCTTGACTAATGTTGTTTGCAGATATTTTTATACTTAATTTTTCTGTGGAAGTCTAAATCTGCATCTAAAAATATTAGATGTTGCTAAAAAAATATTATACTTCAGTGCGAAATTCCCGCACAGGTCCAATGGTGTGGTTATAATTCTCTCATGCGTGGTAACCTCATACGAGGTTGTACCGGCTAACAGAAAAGGGGTGGAGCCTGTACAAATTACTTATGCCTGGCTGCTTTAAATGGCCATCTCTGGTCCTGATTTTTAAATAAAATAGAAAAAAATAATAATAATAACTCGAGTACCATTTTAAACATAAACGTTTCCAGTAAAAAAAACTAACAAAGTAAAAATAAATAAATGTATATATAAAAGTAGAATAAATTGAGTAGAATAAATTGTACGTGCTTGTAAATATTAATATACAGTCTGAAGAAAAATCAATTAAAACAAAAAAATTCATCTCATAAATCTCAGTAGTTGTGAACCTTAAGGTTGGATAAACTGGAGAAATGACAGGAGCCCCCAGTTGCACAGGGCCCCACGGTAGCCCAAAATTGGTACATGTGTGCGAGGCTTTTGACCACTTTAGCCTTTTTTGTATATATTTTGTTAATGTAAACAAGTAATATAAAAATAATTTTTTTAAAGTCAATTCCTTACTTAGGTCAACAAAGAAAAATTTTATTTTAGTTACTTTTTATTAAATAATTACAATTAATATAAATATGTATATACATATGGCAGAATCACAATATTAAGTGGCAAAATGGAAAGCGAATTTCATTCTGAGCATTTGAATTTGAATTTTGCTTTTTAATCATAAATATATAAAATAAACCCATGCAGCACTAATGTCCCACGTTATTTTTATTGAACATTTTTTTATAATCATCGTTGCAGTATTTTATTTTTGTGGCATCACTAATTTGAAGAAAATCTTTCATTTCATTTATGAAAACAATGGGAGAAAATTTTTTCTCCCATATAAAACTAAAAGTGATTAATTTAATTAAATTAATGAATTAATATTTTAAAAACTGTATTACCATCCAGTGTCATCCACTACAAGTTTAAAAAAATGTATTTGAACTTGAGCGGATGAATACAAAGTATTTTATTAACGATTGAAAATTTGAACAAGATATATAAATATATAGTGAGTGTGAGCTAATAGTAGGAATTGATAAAGAAGAAGTGATGTTTAAATATCAAGCAAATGTGTATTTTTTTAAAGGTCAATGATTCAACTAATTTATTTTTTAGAACCATAATTAAGGGATGGTGTTCGAATCTCTACCGGTTTTCACAGCCTTTGTGCGTATTTTATTTTTACACCTTTATCACGTACTTGCGCCCGTCCCGTCTTCGCGCGGGTGGACAATGTGTCGACTAATATGTATTTTCCTTTTTAAAATGTCTTACGCAAAATATCTAATCAAAAATCAGAAAAAGTTGTCTTATTCGTGTAATCTTCCATAATCGGGCTCATATCCGATGTTTAACCCGATTGGTGAATTTCTAAAATCGCTGAAATACGTGTTTATCTATTTTTTAATAGATTCGTTATCCTGAATTTCATGGTACTACCTAAAACTGCTATTGAGATATGGCGAAATGACCTGAAACGTTCGACCACCACATTTAACCTCTTTAGAGGATGAATTTCTAAAATCGCTGAATTGCATGGTTAACCATTTTTTAGTAGATTTGTTATCCTGAATTTCATGTTCTTACCTAAAACTTCTGCTAAGATATGGCGATATGATCTAAAACGTTCGATACCCCTATTTAACCTCCTTATGGGTTGAATTTTTAAAATCACTGAAATAAGTGTTTAACGATTTTTTAGTAGCTTCGTTATCCTGAATTTCATGCTGCTACTTAAAACTGCAGCTGAATAAATATGGCGAAATGACCTAAAACGTTCTACCACCCCCCCTCTTTTAACCCCCCTTAGAGGGTGAATTTCTAAAATCGCTAAAATACGTGTTTAACCATTTTTTTAGTGGATGTATTTTCCTAAATTTTCTGCTCCTAACTAAAATTGCAGCTGAGATATGGCGAAATTGTCTAAAACGTTCGACCCCCCCCCCATTTAACATCCTTAGGGGGTGAATTTCTAAAATCGCTGAAATGTGTGTTTAATATTTTTTTTAGTAGATTTGTTTTCCTGAATTTAGCGCTCCTACCTAAAACTGTTGCTGAGATATGGAGAAATCACCTAAAACGTTCGCCCCCCCCCCTTAATCCCTTTCGGGAGGGAATTTTCAAAAATCCTGTCTTATTGCTTGCCTAGGTCATAACAGTAATCTACTATCCAAATTTTGTGATCCTAACTTTAGTCTTTTCAGCTGGGCGTTGATGTGTCACCCAGACAGTCAGGCGTTCTATATTTATATAATAGTATAGATAAACCTCCATGTGAATCACAGTAATTGTTATAGAATACAATAATAGATGACAGAACCATTTTGTTTACCAATATTCAGTTGTGAAATCCGCCTTGCAAACTTGTTTTTATTCTGCATGCAAGATTTTGTCAAAGAGTTCCTGCTCTTGAGTCTAAACAAGAACATGCCCATTTTTATTTATTTATTACTTTCTACTTTGTATGAATGGACTCAAATTATCAAAAAAATACTCTTTAACTTTTAATACATTTTTATTGCTTGTAACAAGAGCTTGTAACATTTGAGATTCGATTTGTAATAAATATATGTAATTTGTAATAACTTTAATATTTTTAAAACATCGATGTTACTTATTCTTAATAATCCATTTTAAATCTATTTTAAATGCAAAATGTGTTTTTCATCCATTTAAAAATAATCCATGCATGAGAGATTCAATCAGGATTATGCAAAGTAGAGCAGTGACAGGGACGTCAAAATTACGAAATTGTCTTATAGAAAATTTTTCACTTACGATTTTTATTAGCGCTTTATTTATCGAAATCATATTCCATTGCGTTTTTAACAAAGTCTTTAATAGAAAGAATTTTGTTCCACAGACAGAGAAAGTCAACTGTCTTAATTCTTTAAAATCCGAGATGATTTTTCACTTTTTTGACTATTCCAATGAAAATTGATGTAGGTGATGTCATGATTTTAGCCGTCTCCACCATTTTATATTACTTTTGGCTTTCTGAGAATCGAACAATACTTGCTTTTGTACAAACTTTGTTATAATAGCGTAAATGTTAGTTATAGCAGATGCGTATTGCTTAATAATCAGGAAATCAGGCAATCGTTTAAAAGAACTAGGGTATCCAACCGGGGCCTCCGAGATGTCGCTGTGTGTCCTACACCGGGCCTGCTATAAGTATTAGTGACGTCACAATAGTGATCCACTTTGGTCAATGTATCGCAGCAGAAAGATGTAATAAAAAGGGCATTTTCGCTCTTATAATTTGTGATTACATAAATAATATTAAATTTCATAATCGTGAAATAAAAGGGAATTAATATACTTGTTTTATTAAAGGAAATTAAAAGTTTTAAATTAAAAAAATTGCTAAGATTAATAGATCAGATTGAACCCATTGACTTACCTTTTCCTAAAAACATCATTTTACAATAAATATACGTACAAAAAATATAATAAATCTACCAAAAACTTTACAAAATCAATCCCATTCCTCCCTTTTACAACTACATACCATAATTTAACCATCAAAACACAATAAATGTCAATTTAAATAGAGAAATAGACATTTTTTAACTACCTTGGCACTTTTTTTTAACGCTTTGGCGTAATCCGGGCTTCAGAAAGTTAGATATGTTTTAAAATTATATACACAATTATGAAAACAAACCTAATGTACTTTTATGTTTATTTATATATATATAAAATTATTTATATATACAATTCTGTTCTACCTGCATATAAAAAGAGATAAATGGCTTCTTTATATTAAATAAATTATATAAATATTGAAAAAAAAAAAATACTTATTTATATGAAACTACAAATAGGTTGCCAGAAAATATGTTGCAACTTTCCTTCTCTCGCCATAAGCCTTTTTCGGTACTTTTCGGTTAGCCAGTGATACATGTACATATATAAATATATATATTAATTCATACATATATGTGTGTGTAGATATGTGTATATATATATATGTGTGTGTGTAGATATATGTGTATATATATATGTGTGTGTATATATGTATATATATCACTGGCGCCCGGCTAACCGAAAAGTACCCAATTTTCTATCTTGACTTTGTAACTGATTTGTAATATTTTAAAAATTGTCTATTTATTGTACTTGGGTCTAGGACCTAATAACCACTCAAATTAACTTATCAAAAGATTTATTTTCATAATATATTTGTACACTTAAGTTAGCTAAAATGTTAAATTGAACTACGTAGAATTACTAAGTTGTGTAAATCAGTTACTTTTAATTTTATAAACAAAGCACATCACTCACTTCTAACTAAATGTATCCAGATATTAGTCAATTTATTACAGTATTTCTTTCAAAATCATTTTTTAAACTGTTTATCGTCTGCTTCTTTTATTTATTTATTTTTTTTCTAAAGATAAATTGACTCTTTTCGTTTTGGAAGTACAAATTCTTTCAAATATGCTAGAATATTTCCATTACAGTAGGTTAGACATTTGTTGTTACGTTTTTTTTTCTGCACAACAAGCTCTATACAATCATATTAATTCTAGCTTCACGAATTGAAACGTTTATCGAAACATTTAATGCAGACTACTTGTGTTGAAATGTAAAAATAATTATCACAAGGTAATTTTCGTAGCTAAAATTTCTTCTTTTCATTATCAGTAACGAATTTGAAGACTTAGATTAGAAACTCGGAGCACAACATTTTCTTCTCATCATTTTATAGATATAATCTACACTTTCTTTAATAATTATAATCAATAATTATTGATAGCATTATAATCTAAATACACTGAAAAATATTATTAATTACTATATAAAACAATAAATAAAATCAAAATACTATCGTAAACAATACGTACAAACGAACAAAGTACATGAAAATTTTTAAGTTATTATGGATCACTGTTTTGACGTCAGCAGGTTGTGACGTCACTTGTAGCAGGCCCGGTGTAGGACACACAGCGACATCTCGGAGGCCCCGATCCAACCCGGACTTCCCGGTTTACAGAATATAGGTGAAAATTTATTATTATTATTATTATTATTATTATTATTATTATTATTAAAAACTAATAGTTTTTTTTTACATTTAATTAATTTTATTTTAGATTACCCACTAATAGCACCAAACATAATTTTTACAAGAAAAATGAAAAATTGCGATTATGTATTCAAATAAAATTTTGAAATTTATTAAAAGGGATACTTTCGTGGTATGTAAGCCTGAAATGCTGAACAATTTATATTATTTTAAGTACAAACAATTTATCTTTCGTAATCATCTGCATGCGATAGAGATGATTAAAAAAATCGTTCTTGAAAATTATTTTAAAAATTATTAAAAAAAATGCGTAAATTGCGATACAGTTTTCAAACAAATTGCGTTAGAAAGTATATTTCCTTCCCTATTCGACGGTGTAAAATTTGAAAGTGTGTGATGTTAAAAAAATTGCGGCAAAAGCGAAATTTAATCGTCTGGTGTTGTCATCATCAAAATCACGTCAGCGTTACGCACGAACATGTTTGTCCTTTATAATACAGATAGCGTGTATGGGAAGGGGGAATGCACTATTGCTTTGCTCGAAAAGCTAATCTTACTTTGAACGGCCCTGGTTTAAAATCCTGATGGAAGAATTAATATATGTTTAAATATTATTCAACTTCTTGTAATAAAAATTAAATGATACTATACCTATACAACAAGAACGAAAAATAATGCATCAAGCATAGATTATGAAACATTTTCCAACACATCCAGAAAACTGTAACGAAACTTCATTTTTAAATAAGGAGAAAGAAGATATGTAAGTAAATAATTTAGAAAACATATAACACATTCAAAAATCCAGTTTTGGCAATTACCTTCCATAGTCAAAAAGTAGTCAAAATATTTTGTGGAGCCCTGTAGATGAGCTATAGATTTTGTTATATACTACATAGCATGATAAAATTTAGTTCAGTTTGAAAATTCACATTTAGCAAATGGAAATGAACTCGGAATCTTTTGTACAGCTCTGTATATTATCTAAAGACTTTTGTACTCGCACCAGATACTAAGCTAAAATTTAATTCAGGTAAAAGACGTATAAGGCAACTTAAAACTGACTTCCAGCAATTACCAACTGTAAAAGACAATGCATCTTGTACTTTGCGTAGCCCTGTATATGAATTTATTTATATTCCACAAACTTCTCTTAGTCTTACAAAATATAGTTCAGCAGGGAAAATGCGCAACACAGTTAAAAACAACTCTTAAACATTCACTCCCATAGTCAGTGATACTTATGAATTCCTTTGTGTAGCCCTGTATATAATGAACAGAAGGTATACACACCACGCACTATTCAAAAATTTAGATCAACTCAAAATAGCAACCAAAGTTGAAAACGCACATATCACACATAGACTGTAATTATCGCACGTTAGACTGTAACCGAATTATCTCGTGCATCCCTGTAAATGAACGATAAACGAAATGCACACCATACTTTTTAGTGAGCAATTTATTGTATGCTCCTCAATCATACATATAAATTTCAATATGTTCCAAATAGTGAAACATGATTAAATTACACTGCAAGTGATTTTTCTCCGTAGATTCTTTTGTGTGACCTTGTAAAGGAATAATAAATGATTGCACCCCATATTTTACAAAAAGCATGTTTTAGTGCGCTTCATAATTGTATACCAATTTCATCATGTTTCAAATGGCGTAACATCATCAAAATGCACTTGAATAGTTATTTTCGCATTGACAGTAATGTAGCGGAATACTTTTGACTGTCCCTGTAAATAAACTATAAGTGATGTACACTTCATTTTCAACAGGGATCATGCTATACTAACCGTCAATAACATACACAAATTTATGTATTTACTGTAAATTTTCCTGTAAATGAATTATAAACGCACCGTACTTTTCAGTGAGCAATTTTTAGTGCACTTCAGTAATTCATATGAATTTCATTATGCTTGAAATAGTGAAACATCATTAAATTACACTGCAAACGATTTTCCCCCGTAGAACATTGTCTTATAGAATTCTTTTGTGTGACCCTGTAAATGAATAATAAATGCTTTGCACCCCCATATTCTGTAAAAAGCATGTTTTAGTGAGCTGCATAATTGTATATCAATTTCACCATGTTTCAAATGGTATTACATCATCAAAATGTACTTGAAGCATTTTTTTTTCGTTGACTGTAATGTAACGGAATACTTTTGACTGTTCCTGTGAACAGACTTTAAATGCTACGCCATGGGTCAGCAAGTAATTTTAAGTAGGGTCCGAATATTTTTGAAAATTTTTATCGAGGTCCAGAGAAACACTTAAGTAATATTAGTACTTATTAATTTTAAATTGTTATTTTTACACATACATACATACACTATAGAATAGAAAAATCAGGAATTTGTTATGAAAAATTACAAACTACACAAGTATACGTTGTGAAAAATTTTATTTACACATTATAAAATAGAAAAAGCAGATAATTGTTGAAAACTTAGTGCGAAAAATTACTCTTAGGCTAGTTTTTTATAATTTGGTTCACGTGGTGAACAGCTAATTCGAAGAGTGTCTTCAAGGTGTGCGTCTGTTAACCTCGAACGATATTTGTTCTTCAAAAAATTCATTTTGGAGAAAGTTGTTTCACATAGATATATAGAACTAAAGGATAAGGAATCATTGATAAGGCTATCGTTCAAACGTATCTATTATATGTACATTTTAATAAACTATTTATTCAAATTGAAAATTTTTGTCGGTCCACGATTTGACCTTCCGCGGTCCGGATGTGGACCGCAGTCCGACAGTTGCCAACCGTTGTGCTACACACTTCATTTTCAATAGGGATCATGCTATAGTAAATGTCAATAACATACAAAAATTTCAAGGCAATCCGAGTATATTCACGAGAGTTAGAGTACGGAGAGACAGACAGATGGCCAGACAAACCGAAGTCATAAATACTTTTCAAATATGTTGGAAAGTGTTAAAAATTAGTCCAGTTTTTGATATTGAATATCTTAGTAAATATTCACAGAAACCTCGGTAAAATTTATATTTAGGCTAATTCAAGGCGCATTCAGCATTCAGCGGGCATTATCAATTTTGGAACCGGTTGGAACCGGTTCTGAAAGTGAAAGTACCCTTATATAAAATAACTGGAACCGAAATCGAAAACGCAAAAACTAACAACGTTGACCTCAGCTATTCTATGCAAGAAAAAGCATTTAAAGATATTAAAATGCGAGCGTGAAATCGCGCTAGAACCTCCCCATAGACTTAATATTAGCTTGAGCGTTTTTTCGTATGACTCATGTAAGGCTCTTAATCTAATTAAAATCTTTGCATTCTGTAATAGTGTTTTAATATGTTTCAGGTTTGGTCAGCCTATTTGTCTCACTTTTCTTCTACTTTTGCTACTATGAAACGCCAGAAGAAGATCCCTGGATAACAGAAACTGAATTGGACTACATTCAGAAAAATCAAGACATCAGAGCAGATCATACGGTACGTTATTCTTATTTTGAATTCGCATTGGACTGTGCCATTATAATAACTAGGGAATCGAACCCGGGCTTCCCGGGTTACAGAACGCAGGCGAAAACCATTTTTTCCCCTAAATCTAACAGATTTTTCATATTTTTATTTGTCAAAGTTGCTGCATTTAGTGATTTTTTTTTTACCGGTTTCTTTGCTTTTCTTGTGTGTGAAGCGCTCATACATGCGGTATCCATCCAGTTTTTTTTTGTACTAAGCGTTCATACATGCGATATAGTTATCGCGACATTAACGAATTTCAAGGGTTTTGTTTATTTTTTATTTTTTTGGTATTATTAATACAGGGAGTTCGCTGCTTTCAGTGATGCTTCTTTGTTAATTTATTATTCATCATCTTATGCATGCGATATAGTGATCGCGATATTAACGAATTTCATGTATATATTCGTTTTTTCCAACTTCGCAATGACCGTTAGCATTATTTGTAATACTGATGAAATATGAATTAAAACGTTGTTTCTTACTGCTCATATTAACTTTTTATATGCATTTTTATTAAATTTGTGAAATATTTTTTATATTTTATTCATAAAAATGCAATATATAAAACAATATCTTCTGTTTATATTAGATATAGTTTTCAAACAAATTGCATTTGAAAGTAAATTTTTTTTCCTCTATAACGGTGTAAAAATTGAAAATGTGCTATGTTTAGAAATTAAAAAAATTGCAATAACAAAAATCACAAAACCGAAATTTCATCGTCAGCTGTTGCCATTCGCAAAATGACGTATGCGTTACGCACGGACACGTTTGGCCTTTATAATATATATATATATAGATAGATGTACAATCATAATGATTATTTACTGTAATATACAATAAGGAAGCACTTCTCTCTCTCTATATATATACACAGTGCCTGATTTATGGCAGGGCATTCGGGGCACGGGCCCAGGGCCCTCGATTTTCAGTGCCCCCCAAATGCTACTGAAGATTTTTCAATTATTGGCCAAAACAGTTTTAAGTGTTAAAAAAGTCCATCCGGCCTGTACCGGGAGGAAAAGGTAGCTTTCCTATATCTTCGTTTTAAAATTTTAGCTAATGTTACTTGAAAACAGCAAGCTAAAATGCAAAGAAACCGTTTACAAAAGATTCGTTAATACTGAATTTGAATAAGAAATTCGTCAAATTATTGAGCTATAGCCAAGTTGGCTTCATTTATGAAGACTTATTTCGGTCGCCAAATTTGGCGAGTGTTGGCGCTAACGGATATGAATATATAGTTTTATGCGTATGATTGGGAAAATGATTACAACAATGAAAGAAAATAATTTGCGAGAAATCGCGTTCACTAACACTCATAAATTAATCGTTTGTTTTTAGGGTTTCGTTCATCTCACGAAACCCTGCTACTCCCGCTCCGTTGTCTGTCTGTCACAGAGCCATTCTCAAAAACTATATAACTTACAGAGTTGAAACTTTGTGTATATAGCTGAATACCAGCTATGAAGAGCTCAAAATATTAAAATTCGAAAAATCCGTCATATTTTAATAAATGAGATAAAAAACCAAAATTCAAACAGCCTTTTCCTATTAAATTTAAACATTTTTCGTTATAGCAGACGCATAAAATTAAAAATCCAAGATGAAATTCTTTCTACAATAATTAATTTTCTATCAGACGATTTCCACGTGAAAATGAAAATGAAATAAAAAGCTTCACCAATTGAAAAAAAAGATAAATATGAAATAGAATTTGTTGACGTCATAGTGGTAATAAAACAGAAAATGTCTAAGATTTCTCAATAAGACAAGAAGTATGAATACGTGTATGTCGACAAAGCAGATTAATATCACGTCATTAGAGAATTAAAAAGAAAATCTGACGTCATATTGGAAGTTAAATGAATTTTTCAGAAGTTTGAGAATAATACAAAGCGAGTATCAATATGAGTAATAGAGAATAGTAAATATATGAGTTTGAGAAACATACTGAATCGTGATAAAAATCCGATTATGGAAATATTCACATATTTTAACATTTTGAAGGTTTACAAGTTGTTTAATTTTGATATTATTTTTTTAAATATCGCATTTAGTCCGCATGACCGTTATTATGACAGAATATAATACAGGTCACTAGGGGTGGGAAGCATTGGGAGGGATGTGCCAATCTCATTCAATCTTGAATAATCTGTAAAAGTTTATACCACAATTTAGGGATGTTGTAAGATACCGAATCATTGCATGTTTTATCTTTTCTGGTTAAAATTTCTATGGATTCATTTATTATTGCTTGATGAAAGGAGGATGTAGGTTTAATTATTTTAGTTTTATCAAAATCTATTTTAATCGACTGCAGTTGTTTTAATCTGGAAAGTGCCATTTTACTTCTAGTGTATTTTATATCTGTTGTTGTTTGTTGAAATGGAACTTTCCAGATTAAAACAAGAGCAGTGGATTAAAATAGATTTTGATAAAGCTAAAATAATTAAACCCACATCCTCCTTTCATCAAGCAATAATAAATGAATCCATAAAAATTTTAACCAGAAAAGATAAAACATGCAATGATTCGGTATCTTACAACATCCCTAAATTGTGATATAAACTTTTACAGATTGTTCAAGATTGAATAAGATTGGTACATCCGTCCCAATGCTTCCCACCCTTAGTGACCTGTTTGTAATGGTTTGACCATTCTTCAGCAAAAAATGGTGTTTTTACTAGTTTTAAACTATTTGTTTTGTGTGTGTCTGCGAGTTTAGTTTTTTAACCCTGATGACGACCTAAGGTTGGCTCGAAAGCGCTAGGTTTTTTTTATCAATGTGAAATACAGTTATGTATGTTTTTAAAAACGCCTTAAGTAAAGTTTTTACCGAGACTAACGAAAAAGACAGGCTACCGCGGTGCATTCCACTTATCTTTTTTTACAGACCGCTAGAGTGACATGACGCTCTTTTCGTACACCGGCATTGGTGCATTCGAGCATCACGTGACTCCCGCGGTCTGTAAAAAAAGATACGAGTAAAGCACCGCGGTAGCCTTACTTTTTCGTTAGCCTCGGTTTTTAATAAATGATGCATATGTGTTTTGTGACATTTGTGTTGTTTTGAATAATTAGTCTATAACTAATTTAAGTAAATAAACCTCGAAAGGTTAACCCCTTCAGGGGCAAAGCACTTCCATTGCTAAAATGACACCAGAATTTACGAAAAAAAAATTATTTGGAAATAAGAAAAAAATATCTTACATGCATAATAAACGGAAAATTTTACAGCAAAATTCTGCTGTCATTGTGCCTTTTGGGAATTAAAATTTAGGGGTTTCATAAACGTACCGCCGCCCTTGAAAGGGTTAACGAAATTTTTACAAGCCTTTATACTTTCCTGGTGCTTCCGTTCGGTTCGAATTCAATTTTAACACATTTCCTGTGCATACAACTAACCTAATTTTTGGTAGCGTGACGTATTTCCTGTGACAATAAAATATTCTAACATATTTTTTTTATGCATTTTGAAGGAGGTAGACAGCACTGAAGACACACACACAATGACATTCATGCCTTACCAGGATTCGAACCCGAGCCCTCACCGTGGCGGTCACCTCCGCTACCAACACGGCTATTCTGACAATATTTTGTAAAATATAACATACATATATATATATATATATATATATATATGAAATTCCCCTCCGCCATTCCTCAGGCGACGAAAACATTTGTCTAATAAGGGTACGTAAAGTCAATGACCTATGTGATCACGTAAATGTCAATGATTGCTTCAGAAATAAGCTGTGGGTCTGCGAAAGAACCGTGGCATGGTTGCTAAATACGTCATTTTCCAGTTCGTGCAGCGTGTGAATGGATGTGGGTTCAATCCTCACGAGGACGCTGATCGATTGTTTTCTTACCAAGAAGCTGTGTTTAAATTTGTATATCCATTTATTTACTTTTTAAACAAACTGATAAAAAAAAATCATTCGTAATCATCCATATATTTAAAGCAGTTTGGTAATTCTGTCAAATGAAATTTTCCATCGAAATTCGACCTAATACGCATGCGTCAAAAAATCTTCCGCCAATGAGGTGAGGGTTATTTCCTGTCTACAGACGTATATTTGGGACTGTTTACGAAGCCATCGATCGTTCAGGCAAGAAGCTTTAGATTACATTATCAGGTATTTTTTCATTTTATCTTTATTTATTTTGTTTTATTTAGTTGATGAACATAGAAATATAATCATGATTGAGTTCCTTGGATGCTGTTTGTATAGCATAGAAAATCATTTCTCTCTTTTTCGTGAACACAAAATTAGAGATATACATTCTGGTGTATTTTTTTCTTCTTTTTATGTCGTATGTATATTGCAAATTAAATTTTTTTAAACCTAAAAGTAATGGTCGAGATTTTGTTAGGATTTTTTTTTTAAGGGGTTTATTTTTGCTTTGAAAAGCTGAATGTTTTAATAGTTACATTCGGCAGTAAAATATCGAAAAGTTTTGATTATATAAAACAGTTTGAAAATGATTGCCACGTTTTTGTTGTTGTTTATTGATTTTTGCTTACATATGTGCTAATTTCCAAAATAATTTACAGAGCCAGTGTGTAAGTGGCCATATGAATTAGTTAAAATACAGCAGAATGTAAATGATTTTCTGTACGATATAAACAGCGTCTAAAGGATTCAATCATGAACACATGTTCATCAATTCAATAAACAAAACTGAAAAAATACCTGATAATAGTTATCCAAGCTAAAAAAAAAAAAAAAAAACTATTTTTGACTTCAGGAGAAATAAAAAAGGTTATTTAGTTTTTTTTTTTTTTTTTTTTTTTTTTCGTTAATCTTTTTTGCCACTTCCCCATATACCATCAGTTTCATAAGAAATCCCTATGAAAACATATATTTTACACTTTACTGCATGTTTTCATTTCTTAATTGAAACATCAAACTCAGTTTAAAGTTATAGTAGAGTGTAAAATGTATATTTTCATTAAGATTTGTTATTGAATTAATTTTGCTTCATAAACAATTCTTGAATGTTTTGATTTATTATTGCTTTCATTATTGGGTGATGATGATTTCATTTTATACCAGATTGCATCTCTTTTCTGGGCGATACTTATTAAACTCATAATTTATCACAAAATGGTGATTTTATTGACTTTGTGCTTACAAATCAAAATGGTATCTTGATAATATACATCTTTGCCCAAGAATGCGACAAAAAAAAAAAAAAAAAAAAACTATTTTTGATTTTAGGAAAACTTAAAGAGGTTATTTAGTTTTGTTTTTTGTTCGGTTAATCTTTTTTGCCACTTTCCCATATACTATCAGTTTCATAAGAAATCTCTATGAAAACATATATTTTACACTTTATTGAATGTTTTCATTTCTTAATTGAAACATCAAACTCAGTTTAAAGTTATAGTAGAGTGTAAAATGTATATTTTCATTAAGATTTGTTATTGAATTAATTTTGCTTCATAAACAATTCTTGAATGTTTTGATTTATTATTACTTTCATTATTGGGCGATAACGATTTCATTTTATACCAGATTGCATCTCTGTTTTGGCGATACTTATTAAACTCATAATTTGTCACAAAATGGTGATTTTATTGACTTTGTGCTTACAAATCAAAATGGTATCTTGATAATATACATCTTTGCCCAAAAATGCGACAAAAAAAAAAAAAAAAAAAACTATTTTTGATTTTAGGAAAACTGAAAGAGGTTATTTAGTTTTTTTGTTTTATTTTTGTTCGGTTAATCTTTTTTGCCACTTTCCCATATACTATCAGTTTCATAAGAAATCTCTATGAAAACATATATTTTACACTTTATTGAATGTTTTCATTTCTTAATTGAAACATCAAACTCAGTTTAAAGTTATAGTAGAGTGTAAAATGTATATTTTCATTAAGATTTGTTATTGAATTAATTTTGCTTCATAAACAATTCTTGAATGTTTTGATTTATTATTACTTTCATTATTGGGCGATAACGATTTCATTTTATACCAGATTGCATCTCTGTTTTGGCGATACTTATTAAACTCATAATTTATCACAAAATGGTGATTTTATTGACTTTGTGCTTACAAATCAAAATGGTATCTTGATAATATACATCTTTGCCCAAGAATGCGACAAAAAAAAAAAAAAAAAAAAACTATTTTTGATTTTAGGAAAACTTAAAGAGGTTATTTAGTTTTGTTTTTTGTTCGGTTAATCTTTTTTGCCACTTTCCCATATACTATCAGTTTCATAAGAAATCTCTATGAAAACATATATTTTACACTTTATTGAATGTTTTCATTTCTTAATTGAAACATCAAACTCAGTTTAAAGTTATAGTAGAGTGTAAAATGTATATTTTCATTAAGATTTGTTATTGAATTAATTTTGCTTCATAAACAATTCTTGAATGTTTTGATTTATTATTACTTTCATTATTGGGCGATAACGATTTCATTTTATACCAGATTGCATCTCTGTTTTGGCGATACTTATTAAACTCATAATTTGTCACAAAATGGTGATTTTATTGACTTTGTGCTTACAAATCAAAATGGTATCTTGATAATATACATCTTTGCCCAAAAATGCGACAAAAAAAAAAAAAAAAAAAAACTATTTTTGATTTTAGGAAAACTGAAAGAGGTTATTTAGTTTTTTTGTTTTATTTTTGTTCGGTTAATCTTTTTTGCCACTTTCCCATATACTATCAGTTTCATAAGAAATCTCTATGAAAACATATATTTTACACTTTATTGAATGTTTTCATTTCTTAATTGAAACATCAAACTCAGTTTAAAGTTATAGTAGAGTGTAAAATGTATATTTTCATTAAGATTTGTTATTGAATTAATTTTGCTTCATAAACAATTCTTGAATGTTTTGATTTATTATTACTTTCATTATTGGGCGATAACGATTTCATTTTATACCAGATTGCATCTCTGTTTTGGCGATACTTATTAAACTCATAATTTATCACAAAATGGTGATTTTATTGACTTTGTGCTTACAAATCAAAATGGTATCTTGATAATATACATCTTTGCCCAAGAATGCGACAAAAAAAAAAAAAAAAAAAAAACTATTTTTGATTTTAGGAAAACTTAAAGAGGTTATTTAGTTTTGTTTTTTGTTCGGTTAATCTTTTTTGCCACTTTCCCATATACTATCAGTTTCATAAGAAATCTCTATGAAAACATATATTTTACACTTTATTGAATGTTTTCATTTCTTAATTGAAACATCAAACTCAGTTTAAAGTTATAGTAGAGTGTAAAATGTATATTTTCATTAAGATTTGTTATTGAATTAATTTTGCTTCATAAACAATTCTTGAATGTTTTGATTTATTATTACTTTCATTATTGGGCGATAACGATTTCATTTTATACCAGATTGCATCTCTGTTTTGGCGATACTTATTAAACTCATAATTTGTCACAAAATGGTGATTTTATTGACTTTGTGCTTACAAATCAAAATGGTATCTTGATAATATACATCTTTGCCCAAAAATGCGACAAAAAAAAAAAAAAAAAAAAAACTATTTTTGATTTTAGGAAAACTGAAAGAGGTTATTTAGTTTTTTTGTTTTATTTTTGTTCGGTTAATCTTTTTTGCCACTTTCCCATATACTATCAGTTTCATAAGAAATCTCTATGAAAACATATATTTTACACTTTATTGAATGTTTTCATTTCTTAATTGAAACATCAAACTCAGTTTAAAGTTATAGTAGAGTGTAAAATGTATATTTTCATTAAGATTTGTTATTGAATTAATTTTGCTTCATAAACAATTCTTGAATGTTTTGATTTATTATTACTTTCATTATTGGGCGATAACGATTTCATTTTATACCAGATTGCATCTCTGTTTTGGCGATACTTATTAAACTCATAATTTATCACAAAATGGTGATTTTATTGACTTTGTGCTTACAAATCAAAATGGTATCTTGATAATATACATCTTTGCCCAAGAATGCGACAAAAAAAAAAAAAAAAAAACTATTTTTGATTTTAGGAAAACTTAAAGAGGTTATTTAGTTTTGTTTTTTGTTCGGTTAATCTTTTTTGCCACTTTCCCATATACTATCAGTTTCATAAGAAATCTCTATGAAAACATATATTTTACACTTTATTGAATGTTTTCATTTCTTAATTGAAACATCAAACTCAGTTTAAAGTTATAGTAGAGTGTAAAATGTATATTTTCATTAAGATTTGTTATTGAATTAATTTTGCTTCATAAACAATTCTTGAATGTTTTGATTTATTATTACTTTCATTATTGGGCGATAACGATTTCATTTTATACCAGATTGCATCTCTGTTTTGGCGATACTTATTAAACTCATAATTTGTCACAAAATGGTGATTTTATTGACTTTGTGCTTACAAATCAAAATGGTATCTTGATAATATACATCTTTGCCCAAAAATGCGACAAAAAAAAAAAAAAAAAAAAACTATTTTTGATTTTAGGAAAACTGAAAGAGGTTATTTAGTTTTTTTGTTTTATTTTTGTTCGGTTAATCTTTTTTGCCACTTTCCCATATACTATCAGTTTCATAAGAAATCTCTATGAAAACATATATTTTACACTTTATTGAATGTTTTCATTTCTTAATTGAAACATCAAACTCAGTTTAAAGTTATAGTAGAGTGTAAAATGTATATTTTCATTAAGATTTGTTATTGAATTAATTTTGCTTCATAAACAATTCTTGAATGTTTTGATTTATTATTGCTTTCATTATTGGGCGATGATGATTTCATTTTATACCAGATTGCATCTCTGTTTTGGGCGATACTTATTAAACTCATAATTTGTCACAAAATGGTGATTTTATTGACTTTGTGCTTACAAATCAAAATGGTATCTTGATAATATACATCTTTGCCCAAGAATGCGACAAAAAAAAAAAAAAAAAAAAAAAAAAAAAAAACTATTTTTGATTTTAGGAAAACTTAAAGAGGTTATTTAGTTTTTTTGTTTTATTTTTGTTCGGTTAATCTTTTTTGCCACTTTCCCATATATTATCAGTTTCATAAGAAATCTCTATGAAAACATATATTTTACACTTTATTGAATGTTTTGATTTCTTAATTGAAACATCAAACTCAGTTTAAAGTTATAGTAGAATGTAAAATGTATATTTTCATTACGATTTGTTATTGAATTAATTTTGCTTCATAAACAACTAGATGGAACCCTGTCAAAATTTGATGGCAAACAACTTGATAGTGCCATAAAAATAAAATTCATAATGCTTTAAAATGTTTGAAATTTTTGCAGAATAATTCAAATAAATAAAACACCCACCTTGAATTAAAGCTAGGTTGGGGACCAGCAATTGGCTGAGTAGTGAGTACTTTTCCATCTATTGATCCAATAACCATTTTGTCATAGTGTATCCAAATACAGTATATGTGATATAGGTCAAAATTAGCACTCGTTAGATATAATGATTATGAACCATGATTTTTCTGTTATTGGGCGAGATTCATGTTTTTTCAGCAATTCTTTGACGAAATTCGTGTTTTTTCAGCGATCCTTTGAAGAATTTCGCATTTTTCTCGCGATCCTTAACGAAATTCACATTTTCCAGCGATTCTTTGATAAAATACATTTTATTCCGCCATTTTTAGATAAAATTTAGTAAAAAAGCGTGATCTTTTGGTGAACTTTTCTTTTTTGCGATTCTTTGACAAAATTTGCATATCTTTCACGATCATTTTGCATAATTAATGTTTTTTCTGTTGTCTTTTAACGAAAGTCATGTTTCCCCATGATCCTTTGATGAATTTAGTGTTTTTTTCCTTAATTATTTGACGAAATCTGTGATTTTTTTCCCCCGCGAAGATTGGTTAGATGTTTTTAGTCTGCAGGTGCCCTAAAAAGTCTGTGACGCCCGTTGCTGCATCGCACACATTCTTCCATGGGGCATTGAACGAAGGAAATTCATCCTAAAGAATCATTGTTTCATTCCTGACATTTCTGGAAAGAAACAACGTTCAACTCATTGGCTGAATTGTAAAGGGCGAAATGTGTCAAACATTAGCGGAAAGAAAGTGCGCAATTTGTTCGTTTATGGATAAAATCATGAAATTCATTAATCGATAGTCGATAAATTGCGAAATTCGTCAATCGATAGCAGAAAAATCGCAAAATTCATTAATCGACAGTGGAAAAATCGCAAAATTCATCAACTGGTTTCGGGGGAAAAAGTTTTCGAATATCGTCGAATGGCTTCGAGAAAAAAAATCACAATCCGTCAATTTAGGGGAAAAAATCGTGAAATTCGCCAAATGGTTTCGAAATTTGTCGAGCGACAGCAGGGAAAAAAATCTTTTTCCATTCAATCATCGCAATTGGTGAGTGTGACTATTATGTTTGACCGGTGGTGGCAATAAAGTCCATTGCCAAATTTTCAGCATTACTCGCTGTCTGGCAAGTGCTAATTTTGTCCTATACTTCAAAACCCTTTTGATCATACCATCAGTGTGCAGGACAATTTTTTTACGGGAGACCATTTGATGAATTTCGTGATTTTTCCATTATCGATTGACCAATTTTACTGCTATCGATTGTTGAATTTTATAATTTATCTATTGATTAGCGAATTTCATGATTTTTTCCATGAACGTTTGACGAATTACGCAAAAAAATTAAGAATATCGTTAAATTGTCTTGGGTAAAAAAAAAAATTAATATTGTCAAATGCCTTCGAGAAAAAAGTTGCAAGTTGAAACGCCTGTGACCTCTTTTTCATGTTATGCATCTCGGTCCATCCCCACACTCCCCCCCCCCAAGTGGGACACTTTTCTAAATTTTGCACACACCCCTCATGTGATATATCGCTGGAAAAGTCTTTGACTGCTTATTCATGTTATGCATCTCCGGGGTCCATCCCGCCACTCCCCTCCCCTTAAGGGAGGCACTTTTCGAAATTTTGTTGACACCCCTCATGTCATATATTGTTGGAAAGGTCTGTGACTGCTTAATCATATTATGCATCTCCGATGTCCATCTCCCCACTTTGCCCCCCCCCCCCCCCCCAAAGGGTACTTTCTAAATTTTGCACACAACCCTCATGTTATATATCATTGGAAAGGTCTGTGACCACTTAATCATATTATGCATCTCCAATGTCCATCTCCCCACTTTGCCCCCCCCCACCCCCCAAGGGATACTTTTCTAAATTTTGTTGACACCCCTCATGTCATATATTGTTGGAAAGGTCTGTGACTGCTTAATCATATTATGCATCTCCGATGTCCATCTCTCCTCTTTGCCCCCCCCCCCGAAAGGGTACTTTCTAAATTTTGCACACAATCCTGATGTTATATATCATTGGAAAGGTCTGTGACCACTTAATCATATTATGCATCTCCATTGTCCATCTCCCCAATTTGCCCCCCACCCCCCCAAGGGATACTTTCTAAATTTTGTTGACACCCCTCATGTCATATATTGTTGGAAAGGTCCGTGACTGCTTAATCATATTATGCATCTCCAATGTCCATCTCCCCACTTTCCCCCCCCCAAGGGGTACTTTCTAAATTTTGCATACAACCCTCATGTTATATATCATTGGAAAGGTCTGTGACCACTTAATCATATTATGCATCTCCCATGTCCATCCCCCCAAGGAGGTACTTTTCTAAATTTTGCACACACCCCTCATGTGATATATCGATGGAAAGGTTAGTGACTGCTTAATCATATTATGCTCCCCACTATGAAATTTGTCAAGTTAAAGCAACTATAAATTTTATTTTTATGGTACTATCAAGTTGTTTGCCGTCAAATTTTGACGGGTTCCATCTAGTATATATTATTTAGTTGTTAACATCTCTTTTTTCCTGCATTTACAAAACGCAGAACAACGAATGAGGTATCATTCGAAAGGTTTTGAAGCGGTTTCTGACGTAGTACACTCACATTTCTTTAAAACTTGTTTTTTGATTAAAAACTGCTGTTAATTAAAAATTAAATCGGCACTGTTTTCACAAATAAAATGAAGGGTTTCTCTTAAATTTGTGTTGCCACAAAAATAAAATACCGCATTATATGATACTCAACAATGATTATAAAAAAATAGTACAAAAGAGATTAAGTATGATTTCTCAGCACGGGTTTATATTTTATCTATAGTTAAAAAAGAAACTTTAAATTGAAATGTTTAGAAGAAAAAGACACCATCGATCTATCGAAGCAGTGGTATTTCACGTGTAGAATAAAAGTTATGCTTTTTTATATTAGATTAAATTTATTTTAAATGCATTCAATTTTATTTCTTTGCTACATGTTTCTTCCGAAGCGGATGACGTCATCATCTAATGTTGTTAAAATACGATTGTTATTTTTTTTTTCCTCGTGTGTGCTTTTTGCTGTCTTCAATCAGTTTTTACTGTAATTTTGGTGGAATAAAGGAAATGATATTCTGGTTTGACTAATGTTGCTTGCAGATATTTTTATCTTTAATTTTTCTTTAGAAGTTTAAACCAGCATCTAAAAAATATTAGATTATGCTAAAAATTATTAGACTGCAGTGCGCAATCCTCGCACGGATCCACTTTTTTAATATATTTCTTTTAGAAAATGTATTTATTTCATTCCAATCAATTGTCCTTCAACATTTTACTTACCCATCATACGTAGTATAGGGTAAGTCTTGTAATCGTTTTGAAAATCGAAAATTTTTTTTGACGGATTTACACGTTTCAGACACTGGAGATTCCGAAAAACATATTTTTAGAAAAAGAAATTTGCCGTCCGTCTGTGTGTCTGTGTGTCTGTAACGCTCTATCTCCCGAAAAAATTGAGATAGAGACTTGCAATTTGGTATGTACTTAGTATGTAATAATGGGAAGAAGCCTATTTCATTTCAATAACCTCGATTAACCGGAACTATTTTTTTCGGACTCTCGAAATATTCGTTCTGATAAAAGGTATATAAAAATTTTCGAAACTGTTTATTTTAAGAAATGGATATAAAAGACAATAAAGAAACATAAATTTTACATAAAGCAGGAAGTCGATCGGATAATGAGTTGCCGAGATATTTGGAGTCCTATTTCCACACTCTTCGATTTTTCATGACCCTGTATTTCCTCCAAATTTCACTTCAAAGATATATTTTAATTGGAAATTTGACGCTTAATCAGATGCAATAAACCGCTAGTTAATAGGATTATTATTTTTGGAGTTATAAGGATGTTTCTTTCGAGCAATTCAGTAATCGAGTCTTTAAAGTTTGTGACGTCATCAGGCCACGATTTTATTCGAATTGCAATGCATTTTATAAGTAGTTTACACATTTTTTATTTTAATATTTTACATTATGCATATCCATGATGGGTAAGTATTACGGTGGCCCCGAACGACTAGTTTAGGTGGCTTTCATTACAAAAAGCAGAAAGCTACATATTGCAGCCGTTCGGAGGAAAGCATTTCTAGAAAATGTTGGTGTGTTTTCACTGATCATGACCCCCAGACACTAAAACCACCCTCCGTTCAATTGTTGATTTATATATATATATATATATATATATATATATATATATATATATATATATATATATATATATATATATATATATATATCTGACATTTGTCATGCTGTAACTCTCTTATTTATGAACCGATTTGACTGTGATTGAGTATGTGTATAGGACATACCAAGGTCTGGATCGAGTTCGTTGGCCACCTTCATCCGCCATCTTGTTTCAAAATGGCGGCCAGTTAAAAAAAATTTAATTTTTAAAAATTCAAAAAGATGTACAAAAAATTATAAATTGAAAACATTGTTTCTGTTAAGTGTTAGAACGTGATACAAGGATTCTGGAACATTTTTTGTTTTGGCTATATCTTAAAAAATGGCTGAGATATGGCAATTTGAAATTCTAGGATGGCTGACATTTTTAAACAATCTGATTTTTGTTATGCTGTTACTTTCGTATTTATGAACCGATATGAATGTGACTGATCATGTGTTCAGCATATACCAAAGTCTCGACCGAGTTCGTTGGCCAGTTTCATCCGCCATCTTGTTTCAAATTAGTGGCCGGTAATTTTTTTTTAATTTTTAAGAATTACAAAAAAAATTACAAAAAATTATAAATTGAAAAAACTGTTTTGGTTAAGTGTCAGGACGTGATATAAGTATTTAGGAACATTTTTTGTTTAGACTTTAACACATGGGCTGATAAGTTCCCGGTCTAATAAAGAAAACACAACTTTTTAACAAAGCTTTATAACTTTATGACTTTATAACTTTATAACTTTAATAAATAACATAACTTTAATAATAAATAATAATAATTTAATAATAATAATAATAATTTTATAATAATAATTTTATAATAATAATTTTATAATAATAATTTAATAATAATAATTTTGTAATAATAATTTAATAATAATAATTTTATAATAATAATTTAATAAATGAATAATAATAATAATTTAGTAATAAATAACATAATTTTATAACGAAAAAGCTCCAAACAGTGCTCAGAACTCGTTGTTCTTTTTGGTCAAAAGTCAACACGCGCGGCAGCCACTTTGACAACAGTTTTTTCATAGACAAATGTTCATTCAAAATAAAACCTACACGTTCCTTGATTATCTCCAGAGTCTGAGCTATCTCCTGCAACTTCACTTTACGGTTCCCCAAAACGATTTTGTGGACTTTTTTTTATGTTTTCCAGAGTAACCACCTCTTTTGCGTGGTGCATCACTGGTGTCCGTACGACCACGTTTAAATTCAGCAAACCAGTCAATAAGGGTTGATTTACCTGGTGCAGTGTCCGGATAACGCTTATCAAGCCAAGCTTTTGTTTGAACGGTGTTTTTTCCCATCAAATAACAATTCTTGAAATTCTTGTTTATCCATTTTTTTGTTTATCAACAAAGTCGTTCAACTGAAACCACTGTAACGTTTTATCCACACGGCGAATCGTCATGACATTCTTTCTGCTACCTTTTAAAGGTTAGTATTTACTAAAAAAAAAAAACATCGGTTCGGCGATTGCAATGCCATCTGTGTGCCAGACCGGGAACTTATCAGCCCATGTGCTATCTTAAAAAATGGCTGATATATAGCGGTTTGAAATTCTAGGTTGGTTGATATATTGAAACAATCTTATTTTTGTCATGCTGTAATTATCATTGAAATTCAGTATTACCGAAAACCGGGATTGAATCTTCTATAATCGGGTTCCAAGCATCTTAGCTTCGGGTGTTTGTGTAAAATGCGTTGAATTTTTAAAAACTTGGCATTAGTAAGGTACTTTTTTCCTCCCGGTACAAACCGGAGGGACTCTTTTTAAATCATTTTTAGTACATTATATTAAAAGCTTGTCTTTAAAATATTTTTTACTTATAATTTATTTTTTAATTGAAGAATTTTTTCTTATAACCATATTGTACTTCCTCAATCTTTATTCCTATCCGACTTTCTAACCTAATATTCTCTTCTAGAATTTGCCAGTCCCTTGGTTAAAGATGCTTGCCTCCCCGCACACACATATATTGGCTTTGGCCATCTTTGGAGACTTGTATATGTATTTCTACTTTGTATCGGAACATCCTACGTATCTTGGAACGATCTTGCATATCCCAATTAAAGAGGTAAGTCTCGAATAAAAGAAAATTAGTAGGAGATATGGTACTTTTTCGTTATAAACCAACACCATACTAAAATGTGTGCTAATGCGCCATTTATTTAAACCCTGATCGTGCAAAGTTTTTTTTTATTGCAAACCGTATCAAATATTTTGATTCGCTATTTTGTGAACGTAAATAATTTTTTTTTAATTATTTAATCGTAATCACGTTTATTTTATTAGTTTATCATGTAATATTTATTTGTTCTTTTATTTTAATTATATATTTATATTGATATAATAAAATGGTTCGTAAGAGTCTGTATTTTTTCAATGTTAGGTTTTTTAAATGATCACTTTCGCACTCAACAGTGTTAATTTTCTTCAAATGTTGCATTTGTCGCCAACTACTACGCTTGGCGACAAATGCAACATCAAAAGTGTTTATGAATTCGGTTTGTCTGGCCGTCTTTCTGTCTTTCCATGCTCTAACTCGCATAAATATACTCGGATTGTCATGCTATTGATATATGTTATTGAGATTTATCATGGCATGTTCGGTGCTCAGAATGAAGTGTGTACCATTAATGGTTAGTTTACAGGGACACTCAAAAGTATTCTAATACATTACGCTAAATGGGGAACAATCATTTTCAGTGCATTTTAATTATGTTACAATATTTCAATCATAATGAAATTGATATGCATCCCTGAGATGGACGACTGTATGTTTTCTATAGAGTATAGAAAAAGTAGCAATTGTAATTCATTTACAGGGACACTCAAAAGTATTCTGTTACATCACGGACAATGGGGGAAAAATCGATTTCAGTGCATTTTAATGATGTTACACTGTTTCAAACATAATGCAATTAATATACATAACTGAAGTTAGATGGCAAGGTGCTTTTATATAGAGCATAGAGTAAGTAGCAATTATAGTTCGTTTACAGAGACGCACAAAATTATTCCATTACATTATTATGTATGGAAAAAAATCGTTTGCAGTGTATTTACGCTAAATTTTAATGAAATTGATATAAATTACTGAGATGAAATACAGGAAGTTTTCTATAGATTATATAGAATACGTAGAATTTGTCGTTTATTCACAGAGACATTCAAAAGAATTCGGTTACAGGACTGATTATGAGCTATAACTGCTGGATATACGTTTTCACCTGTGACATGGATTTAAAAAACTTAACTAATTGTTAGTGCATTACGAGGTGTGAAGATCACATACAGGGTTGCCCGAAAGAATTCGCACACATTACCGGCTATGAACAGAAATTCCTGAAAACGAATTTTTACTGCGTTGTGCTATTTTTTTTTTTTTTTTTTTTAAGGTTTATTTTGATATCTGATTTCATTGTAGGAACAAAAATGAAATTTCTTAACAGTATTCCGATGGTGTTGGAAAGCGCTTCATAATCTACGCCGTGATGCATTATTTTTCTTTCTTGTTTAAATACTGATTTATTCAACTGTTACAATTTTTGCAGTACACCATTATACCCACTGTTAGCATACCTGCCAACATCTACTAAACTTCCGTACAATGTAGGTTAATTTAACCGAGGTTAAACACTTTTCAAACCAGAATTTTTTTTAAGAAATGCATTCAAATAGGTTCCACTTAAGAACATTAAACTAAATATATTTTTTTTTTTCAGATATATTTTTTGGTTAGAAACGTCTTTAATCTGGATCAAATTAACTCACATTGTACGGAAGTTTAGTTGAAAGTTGGAAGTTATGTGTTAGTTGCTTGCTTAGGTTTCGGAATACAACATTACTTTCATCGAAATCCTTTATTTCGTAATTATGGTGGGTGTTAGTTATTCGATACAAGAAAAAAAATATATTTATCATATGACGAACTTCTGACTTTATTGAAAACTAATGTTTAATACTAGATCCTTTATCTATCGATTATAGTGCGGCACTAACAAGACTATTTTATTACTAAATCATTTACTTTCTTCATCAATCTTTAATGTTACTTAAAATGTATATCATATTTTTGGTCAGAGTGAGTAACATTTTTCAGTTATCATAAAACTTAGGGGTTCCAACCGTTCCATGCTTCCCGTGATACAGAACATAGGCGAAACCCATTTTTATACATTGAAAACTCTAATAGATTTTTTTACATTTAATATACCGGGTGATTCATAAGTAAGTATACAACTTCTAGATGCTGTAAAACAGGAACAGTTTAAGGCACGTTCTCCAAATGCAATATAGGTGTACTCATAAAGTTTTTTTCCCGCTGCTGTACGAAATGACATACGTGATAGCTAGAGTGTCACGCGATTATCAGTAGAAATGGCTGCGCCTGCAGTGGAGGAGACATTTTGTGTTCTTGAATTGAGAGCAAAACGGAATCTGTCACCATTGTGCAACGAAATTTTTCGAACACGATTTGGAAAATAACCTCTAACCATAAAATCAATTTATGATTGGTTTAAAAAATCAATGTGTGCACCCTTAGTCACATGACACACATCAAACCGGTAATCCATTTCTGTCCGCTTTGCACAAACAACCGTAGTTCCAAATTTTTAAACCAATCATAAAGGAGTTTTTGGTTAGAGGTTATTTTCCAAATCGTGTTCGAAAATGCCGTTGCACAATGGTGACAGATTTCATTTTCCTCAATTCAAGAAAACAAAATGCCTTCTCTACTGCAGACGCAGCCATTTCTACTGATATTCGCGTGTCACGCTAGCTATCATATCACCTATGTCACTTCGCACAGCAGCGGAAAAAAAACTTTAAGAGTACACCTACCTTACGGCTTGCATTTGGGGAGCGTGCCTTAAACTGCTCCTGCTTTACAGCATCTGGAAAGTGTATACTTACTTATGAATCACTCTGTATATTTCTTATTGCCCACTAACAACACCAAAAAGCATTTTATATGAAAAATATTAATATTATTATTCAAATAAACGCTTAAAATTTATTAAAAGTGATGTTTTCGTAGTAGCCGTATGCCAGGAGTTTAATAGTCGAAGAAATCGTCAAAGATTCCGCTACTTACTGCAGTCTTTTTTATTGTGATACTTTCCGTGGTTTAAGAGCATAGTTCGATTATATGTTTGTTAAATTTGTATTTTATTTCAATTATTTTATTTATTTACTAATGAAATTTTAATTTCGTAATGTAATATTATCCGTAAATAAATGCTGAACTATTTATACTGTTTTAAATGCAAACGGGTTATTCTTTTATAATCGAGCTGCACGTCATAAAAAATTCAGTAAATTAATATACATTTTTTAAACAAATTGCATTTGAAAAACTAGTTTTTTGCCTATTCGACGGTGTAAAAATTTAAATATTGCGATGTTTGGAAGCAAGGAAATTTATTGTTTAGTTTATTGCCAACGTGAATATGACGTCAGCGTTAATTTACGAACATGTTTTTACTTTATAATAGAGTTTCAGTGAAGATTTTATTTCATACAACCAAATTTTAATGCAAATCTTTCAGAATGGTATGCAGTCAGGTCTTCCCTTTCTGGTTGCAACACTTGTAGGCTGGCTCATGTGCTACATCTCATATTGGATAACAAAGCACAGATTAGTAGCAGTAAATACCCTCCGGAAAGGAATAAACTCTCTAAGTAAGTAATTTACTTAAATTCCCATTGTTAGTTTTCATAATAAGGTTTTTCTTGTCTCAACTAGATAGTCGTTTCAATGCCATCATCACCGCAAGTGAGAAAAGAAGTGAACAACTGAATTTTCATCATTTTAATTTAAAATACAACCTTTACACCGTAAAAAATACCACTGTATTTTTACAGCAAAAAAATGCTGGCAATATGGGTGCCAGCATATTTGGCTGTAAATTTACAGCAATTTTGTTTTTTATGGCTAAACAGCAAAGTTGTAAAATTAACAGCATTTTTTGCTGTTAATTTTACACCAGTTTTTACAGTATAACTGTAAAAAAATTTCAGATTTTCCTTTTTGTTATACTGAAACAAAGTATACTTGGTTTCAGTATTTTGCACGATATTTGCAATAATGCGTTTGTGTTACAGCGCTTTAATCACACAAAAAATATTAAAAAGGACATGAAATGTCAAGGAATAATCCCTACACTGTAACAAAATACAGATGTTTTTTTTTTTTTTTTTTTAATCTACGAAAATATAATATAAAATATAATGTAATGTAGTAACCTTTTCCAAGTTGCCCTCGATTTCGAAAATCGGGCTTTTGCTTCAGAAACTCTACAAACTACTATATTTTCGAGATTTAAAGATGAACTTTCGAAAACAAAGTTTCTTTTGCTGCCACTGATTTTCGGAAACGTTTCCGAGTAGTTTCTATTGTGTACTAATTAATTTTCTCAAACCGGTATATCGGTTTTTAGGATGCTTAAGTAAACATTTTCAGCTGCATAACTGACTTTACACATGTAAGAGTATCAAAATAATATTAATTTTACTATTAATGTTAATGCTGTTAATTTATCATATATGACTATAAAACATGTTTGTTAAACATGAAAATGCTTACTTGAGAATTGATAGCATCCGAAACACTTATATTCCGTGTTGAGAAAACTGTTTAATACTCTATAAAAACTTCTCGGAAAAGTTTTCGATAATTAGTGGCAACAAAATAAACCTTTTTATATAAATCCTTCAATAAGGGGACAAAAATCGCTATCACAGTGCCCCCTTCCGGAAAACATCCTTAATTTCAACTGGGATCTGCTGGCCATAGCCGAAAACATATATATGAAGTTTGGTTTAATTCTATGCATTTCATCCATTTTTCGATGATACAAAGAGGACACACAGACTTTTTGTAAAACGTGTTTTCGGGATGTCTGACCCGTAAAACGTGCAAATCCGTCGAAAGCAGGAAGTCGGAAAAAATGTCTATTACAATACTTTCTTCTATTACAGATAGAAGAAAGTAAAAATTGTATGAGTTTTAAAAACTTTCTTGAAATTTCATTCATCTTTTCAACATGCTGACCGAAACGGGGGAAAAGGAGTTGATAGCGTATAGAATTTTTATTTAAGATTTGTGATTGTAGTTTATTTTTTAAATTTTTGCTCTCTTGGTTGATACTTAGGGTATGTACATACATATATAATGCTATCAACTGTTTGGTTATTTTGGACCTCCCCCCCCCTTACGATATCATACGTTATCATTCCTCGAACTCGCCCCTCTTATAATGATAACACTATCAATGTCCAAAAATTATTTTTCTTTGTTATTCTTTTTATATATTTACAGTGATATACAGATATGGTTATACATTTATTATTAGCATACCTTATGGATTCAAAGGAAGAGAAGAAATCAATAAAATATCACTATTATACATATGAAATAACTTTATCTCAAATAACACCTAAAAGAAGTAGTTACTATTTGAAAATATATTTAACCCTTTAACGGACAATGGTTTCCCTACGAAACCACAAAATTTTAATTACGAAATTCAACAGTGAAAGCAAAATTTTAATAAAAATGTTTTCCATTTATCATGTATGCGAAATATCGCTTTTTTATTATATATAACTAAATTTGTTCATAATTTCCGGTGTCAGTCATTTATTTCAACAAATTAGCAATTGAAGTGATTTATCCGTTAAAGGGTTAATAATGGTTTTTTGTTACATAATGCATTCAACAGCAATATTGTCCCGTCTCTACTTGCCTTCTGCACGGAGAAGAAGGAGAGCGAACTATCAGAAAAACAGATGAACAACAATCTTTACCATTTCTTTATTATTAAACACAAGTATCTTTTCAAACGTACTTAGCACATGGTTTCAGCGAATTATATGTGCTTATGGCAGAACAATAGGAATGCTAAATGTTGGGGTATTCCATACTTTGGAATGTAATGATTTTATAATCCTTTAATAATAACTTTGTATTTTCATAAAAAAACAGTAAAAAAAAAGATAACAGAATATTTTTATGTAAAAGAAAGTTATAAAAAAGATAAAATTTTCGTTGGATAAAAAATGATAAAGATGTCAAAGGTTGATAAAGTTCCCACCTCTCCCTAGAGATATCTTAGGATATTAACTGCCAACCCCCCCCCCCCCTTCCCTTCGAAAGTGATAACGTTATACATGCACAGCCTCTTAATGGCGTATTTGAAGTCACCCTGACAAAAATTTCGGAGGGGCATCAAACCCAGGCGATCCTTCCATGAGCTACGGCCTTGTTGGGACGTAAATGCTTCATACATGTTTGCAAGTTATCCAAGAGATAGCTGAAAACATCAAGAAAATTTAACAGGGGAAAGGAATTCAGGCGAATGTTCCAAAAGGCTGGTCAAGATCCGGAAATAAATGTTTCACTCTTTCTGCGTACAACTGCTCGCATAATTCTAAATGAATGTTTTTAGATAATAAATAACTCATCGTTATAGCATAGGAAAGCTCATACTTTCGTGACGCTGAATATTTAGAAAATTAATAATCTTTGCTATTACGCTACAAATTAATTATTTTTTAGAGATAATATTTGGTGTTTCATGATGAATTGTGTTTCATAAAGGATATATCGGTCAGTTTTTATTGTAAGTATGTCCATATTTCCATTAAAGCCCCTACGTAATGAATAGTTTCATATTTGCATATGTCATTTCTCTGGAAAAAGTCTGATATTCTACCATATTGAAATGAATGAAATAATGAATGCGAGAAACAAACTGGAACAACACTTCTTTTATAGCATGAATAATTTTAATTGCTTTCATATACTTTTTCATAAAAAAATGATGGTTTATTATTAAATTATTCCATTCAGTAAATGCACGAAATGGCTTGAATTTCGCGCAAAATTTCCTCGAATTGCACCATATGGTACTCGAGAACTCTACGTTCAGACTCCCATTTATATGGTAGTTCAATTCTCCATTTTTACTATTAGCTTGTTTTCGAAAAAGCCTCAGAAAAGCCGAAAAATAGTCGCGTTTAGGCCACGATTTCAAGAAAATTCGCGATTGTGCGATTGAACGAATTTTGGGCAAACTGCAACTTATTCTAATACACAGAGTTCTAAGATTAATAGAGATGAAATGTGCAACTTTTGCTTGAAGCCAAAAATGCAATCCTGAAACAGGTTAAAACTGGTTAAAATTCAGCTCAAACACTTGCGGCTCCCTTCGAAAACCTCTCCCCTCCAATGAATTCAGTCGTTGTTCCTCGTGCTTCTCTTGTTTAGAGCTGAATCATATGAGCGGTAACCGGCTTCATATTGCAAACCGTTTTGAAGATATACTGCATCTCTATTATATTGTGATTCTAATATCGAAATTGCTATCAACTCTCAAACTTTTCTCTTTTCAGGTTGTTTAACTTTTGCAATAGGCATAATAGGAATATACTTTGCTAAGTGCGACATACTTCTAAACGATGTTTTCCTTTATATTGCCACAAGCAGCAATGGTCTTATTATTGGAGGAGCTCTCATTACAGCACCGGATATGTCCCCGACATTTTGCGGTAAGGAAATTTAAATAACCTCTTAACCTTTTATTGCATTATATATATTTTTTATGTTTGGAAAAAAAAACTCTCTTTGATACTATTTGAGTGGATTCACCCTTTATGCCCCAAATTATGAATAAAAAAATTGCTCCATCTCAATAATTATCTTCCAAAAACCTTTGATTGCGGTGTTGGGACATAGGTTGTCCCAGCGACTATTTCTTTATTTTATTTGCACCACTTTTTAAAAAATAATCTCTGCCATACCCTTATACTGGGATGCTTTCAAATGAAATCTACCTTTTTTTTTGTAAATTGTGGTATAAGTGAATATAAAAAAAGTAGCTAGTCCTAGCCCGTAATAATAAGATTAATGTCTGAAAATATATTAGAAAAATTATATCATAATAAAATGAAATTTAAATAAGTTTTTGCATTAAAACTGGTTTAATAAATTGGTACTTATAGCTCTTTAATGGTACTTAAAAGTACCGTCGTAGGATATGGGGCTAAAAAAGCCAAATATATTTTTTAAATGTTAATTCAAACTTTCTGCTAAAATTTTGAATGTCAGTGTTTCTTGCCATAAAGAGACGTTTTACCTATTTGAAGCCGTATGACAGATAGAATACATAATTCACTATGATTGTGAAATAAAAAAATACATTTACCTGATAATACCCTACTTTATCGTGGATACAGCGCGCTGATACATGATCTGTTGGAATTCGACATCATATTTAATGGCCTCTGTAGATATGACCTTTGGTCACTACATAAAATCGTTGGGCGACAATTTTGTATTCAAGTTTATGAAAACATAAATCAATATTTTTTTAATACTGTTCAATTTTAGCACTATAGAACCATCATTAGCCGTCATTTTGACGGTTACCAAATGAATATATTCCGATTCGAACCAGAAATTTCTTTTTAAAATAAATTAAATATAAAACTCACAGAAATATACGTTAGACGAATAAGCTAAGTAGTTTTAAATAAAATTTCTGGTGTAAAATAGTTTTAAAAACTTGAGTAAAATTTCCGGTAGTTCTAGTGTTAATAATAACTGTTATATTTTAATGGATTAAAATCTGTTACCCTTTTCTTATTCAATTATCCCTCAAACGAAATATTAAAACACATAGTACATATGTTACATGAGGACGCGACATACACAAAAAAATGAGGTATTTTACTTTCTGTCTGTGAATATTTTTTAATAATAATATAATTATAATAATACATAATATTAAGGGGTAGCGTCACTTTGATCGTCAAAATTTAGATTTTTTGTCTAAAAACGCAAAAATCACATTTATTTAGTTAGAAATCGATTGAAAGTGAAAGGCCAATTTTTGTGCTGTAGAAGTATAGTGGGTGCCTCAGCGAGTAAATAATAACAAATTTAAAATTAAATGAAAATAGAATTTTCAAAATCAGTGGACACTCTGACTCTATAATTTCGCCATTTTTCAATCAATCAACTTTTTGAATCAATGATCTTTTTGGAAATTAATCGTCACATATTTTTAACTGACGCATGTATAAGCACGCGCAGGCTTTTTTTTTTTTTTTTTTAACGTGCCCACCACTTGACCCTATGTTTTTTCAAAGTGTTCCTTCTCAGTTGTCAAGACGCCATTTTTAGGAAGATTTCGTAAGAAATACTACGTATTTACATTCACCCCTATGTTGAATTTCTGGAAAATTCTTGCAGATCTACACCGATCATGACTCCCAGAACCCAACCCCCCCCCCCCCAGTTCAAAACTTTATAGATCTATCTATCTATCTATCTATGTCACTTTTTTATGGACACGATAACTCCCATAATTCTGCACAAATCTCTTCCAAACTGATACATAAAATCAAGGGGAATAAAATCTCGGTCAAGTTCGTTAATGGACAAAATCGAACCAAAGGAGGGGGGGCGGAATGGGGGGCTTTTTGTGAAAACATACAAATCCCCATAACTTCTTAATTATGATACATATCGAATCCGTTAAAAGTTATTATTACTTCAAGGAAAAGTGCCGAAAATTTATGTATGACATATTTTTGATATAATAAAAAATGGCCTCAAGGGGGGGGGGGGGTTTAAGAAAATAAAAATTCATAACTTTGTCAATTCACAAGATATCAAATCCGCTTAAATTTATTATAAATCCTCTTAATATTATCTACAACTTTTATATTGACAAGTTTTTTATAAGACCAACCCTTTCAGCAAAAAAAAAAAAAAAATGAAAAACAAAATAATTCTGCCGGTTCCACCTACTTGACACAGGTATATTTCGGTTCCAACTGTCGCATCATGGTAAAAAGGTCATTTTTTTCTGCAATTCCCACTAAACATAGGCTCCCCCACGCTCTGCCTCTTCGAAATCTACCTGTGCCTGTAGGCCGAGCCGTCAGGGATTTTTTAATAGTACGTGAACTAAAAAAAAAGGATTTTTATAAACACTTCGCATTCAAATAATATAATAAAATTTCACTTGTTTACGTTAAATTAAAGATGTAATTTCGACATAAAGTGATAAAAACATTACACAAAAGTCTTAAAAATACCTTTTAATAAAAAGATGACATGTTTCATGTGCTCTAACGGCGACTTCTTCAAGATCAAAATGGTAAATAAACTATAAGTTGTTTAATAAATCGTTATTAAACATAGTTTATTTATCATTTTGATCTTGAAGAAGTCGCCTTTAGAGCGCAATGAAATATGTCATCTTTATATATTAAAAAGTATTTTTAAGCCATTTGCAGGGCCGTACACAGAGGCTGTGGCCCTGATATTGATTCTAATACGGGGCCCCCTCACCATTAAGTATGATACAGTAAAATGCGTTTAGACGAAAACGCAAACAACCAATGAAAAATGCCGTTTTAGAGAAGTTTGTTTTCGCCTTAGAAAGTATAATTACATTTTTTTTTTCTTTTTCTGGACCATGACATTTTAAAGGTATTTGACTCCTTAAATTCAAAGATATCAGAAATTGATATTTACTGGCAATAGCAAATTTTGTTCCTTTCTTTCTTACTGGCTCCTAAGTTATTTTACGTTAAAATTGAACGAAAAAGGACCATCTAACCACCGAGTCATTTGAATAATAAAAACTGTAGCAATAATGAAGAACTAGAACATTTCATAATACAGGGATATTTATTAAAATATGAATTAATTGCGAATTGGTTGTTTAAATATCAATGGCTCAATTTGCCTGACGCCAGCGACTTTGCGTTCTTCGGAATTTTAAGAAAAGCTGGACTGTTTTTCAAACGTAAAACGTCCAACTGTGAAGTATTTGATGCATACGGCCCTGCACCCCCCTCTGATCCTGGCCAACCGCAAGAATGTTCTAGCAAATTCGGACTTTTGAATTTTAATATTTGATAGATTTTTTTTAATTTAAACTTTTTTACGTACAAAAATACGATTCAACCTTTTCTGGTATTTTATTTAACAAATAAGCCCGAAACCGGACCCCCAAGGAGATCCGGGCCCCGGTTATTTGTACCGGCTCTACTCTCCTCTATATGGGCCTGGCCTTTTGTGTTATGTTTTTATCACTTTAAGAAGTAATTACATCTTTAATTCACTTCGCATTCCTTAACAAGAAAAAAAAGTCCCGAAAAAAACCTTAATCTTATTTTTAAATCTCAACTGGCTACTTTCTGACACATTTTTTGATTCATTTTTATTAGCAAACGTGTGAAGCTGGCAGATTCTTTTCTTAGGAAACTGTGGAATCGAACTGTTTTTCCGTTTTTCAGTAAAGGCAGAAGATTTTTCAAAAAATGCTATCGAAAGTGGACATTTTGAACCGAATTTCTGGACGCGACAACGAAAGAAAAAAACTGCAGTCCTGAAACAGCAATCTTAGCATGTAATTCATTTATTGAAATATGAAAAAACTGTTCGATTATAAACCTATTCAATCACCTGCTTGCAACTATCATGCTTTTATGCTTAAAAATGAGTCAGAAATTGTGTCGGAAAGTTTCGCGCTGTTAAGCCGGGACTTTTTTTTTTTTTTTTTAAGAACCGTTTTAAATTTCAAAGCGTCAAAGTGGGTATTATCTCTTAAGGAGTAAGCACCACTTTGACGCTATGAAATGTAAGGCATTTTTCGGATTTTTTTTTCAATCAGAAAATATCACAGAAAACATCGTTTCCAATGTTTATGGTAGCGTTTCTTAAGCATAAAAGGCTCTTATGATGCGCAAAATTTTCAGAAAAGCTTTCTCTGATAATATAGAAAGACTATTGGCTAAGTACCCACACTGAGCTCCATATATAACAGGAGTTCGGAGTCGGCGGTCAGAAGGTTGTAAGGCAAATGAAGCTTGCAAGGCAAAGGAATAAAGTAGTCCGCGTTGTCAGTGTTGGATATTAAGTGTTCTTATTTACAATGGTGTATCAATTAGTGTTCTTATTTACAACCGAGATGTATAACCAAGTTATCTGACATGTATAACGTTATAGTCATGTATGACATTTTATAACCTCTATGACCAAGTTATACTATTATAGTTATCCTAAGCTTTTCTAAATAAGCCACGCTTATCTAATTAATAAATAATTTTCTAATCATGTAAGGCAATGCGATAAACAGTGTGTTTTGCGACAAAGAGGAACTAAAATTATCGTCACTGTATCCTTCCGCGCTGACCGGTGGAAATCATGTTGATCATGATGATGAACACACATCTCCTGTTATACATGGAACTCAGTGAGTCCCACCACCTCCATATCACACATATGACTGCAGGTTATTTTTAAATGCTCAAATAGCTCTCGAAGATAACCAGTGAAATTTCTGCTTGTATATTTCTTTACCTCTATCTTATCCGTTAATTAACTTGAGGTATTGCATATGTCAAAACGCCAGTCATTAGACTTTCCTTTATCTCATAGTCATAACGCTGTTTTGTTTTTAAGGTCCATTGATGGGTTATGCAAGCTCGATGGCCAGCTTTTCTGGCGTTGTTGCCACAGTAATGGTCGGATTACTAACGAATGATGCAGTAAGTTTATCTTTACTTATATTAATGTGAAAGCTAATAACACAAATGAGTTGCTTTACTTTGTCTTCTAACAAGCCACCAAAAAGCTTACGTTTTGGATAATATTCGTAATAGAAAACTGAACTCGAGCTTACGACAAAAGTTAATCGACTGAATTCGCGCTGCGTTTCATTTTATAATCTGAGTAACTTTTGCCCACGGCATCGCTGACGCAGAATGTAAATTTTGCAATTCAAAAAGCTAATTTTACATATATATATTTTTTCATTATTTAACTAACTAACAGTGTAATTCCCATCAAAATGCGTTCGGTAGAACTTTAAAAAAAAACAAATCTTTTATAATCGGGTCACATGATTATAGAATTTTTTCTCATAGCTCTATATAATTAAGCAACTTGGAACAATGTGTTATGCAATAAAACTTCTCCTCAAAATTACCTAACTAACAATGTTAATCCCATAAAAATATCTTTAGCAGAACGTGAATTATAAGCGTTCGTCACGAAATTCCCATTTGCATTTTATAAACAGTTGGAGTTCCGATTACCCGAGGACCAAGTTCATCTCGAATAAGCGCAAAAACTTTCATAAACCAAATTTACATAAATCGTCACTAACTAAGGAGATGTATAAATTTACACACACAATTTATTAATTTTTTTTCAATTCCTACTATTAGCTCACACTCTCTATATATTTATATATCTTGTTCAAGTTTTCAATCGTTAATAAAATACTTTTTATTCATCCACTCAAGTTCAAATACATTTTTTTAAACTTGTAGTGGATGACACTTGATGTTAATATAGTTTTTTTTAAATATTAATTCATTAATTAAATTTAAATAAGTAATTTTAGTTTTATATGGGAGAAAAAAAATTCTCCCATTGTTTTCATAAATGAAATGAAAGATTTTCCTCAAATTAGTGGTGCCACAAAAATAAAATACCGCAACGATGATTATAAAAATATGTTCAATAAAGATAACTTGGGACATTAAAGCTGCACGGGTTTATTTTATATATTTGTGATTAAAAAGTAAAATTCAAATTCAAATGCTCAAATTATTTTTCTTTCAAATTTTCAATCGTTAATAAAGTACTTTTTATTCATCCACTCAAGTTCAAACACATTTTTTTAAACTTGTAGTGGATGACACTTGATGTTAATACAGTTTTTTTCAAATATTAATTAATTAATTAAATTAAATAACCAAACTACTAGCATTCAAAACTCGAAGATAAACGAGCAGAAACACTCCATTAGGTTCCAATCTTCAAAAGAGCCGCTACTACTTGAAAC
The DNA here is from genome assembly GCA_963931845.1 of Maratus michaelseni. Lineage (NCBI taxonomy): Eukaryota > Metazoa > Arthropoda > Arachnida > Araneae > Salticidae > Maratus > Maratus michaelseni. The sequence goes on along the minus strand of OZ007598.1, from coordinate 106,931,235 downwards.
TGTTGGCATGGTAACTGTTGACTCGTGTTTATGTTTTAATGTTATTTTCTATACTGTTTCACATTATTTTTGGTCCTTACGTATTTTCCGGGCCAGTCTTATAATATTTATTAAAATGGAAAATTGCAAGGAAATTCGCTTTCGATTTTGCCACTTAATATTGTGATTCTGTCATATGTATATACATATTTATATTAATTGTAATTATTTAATAAAAAGTAACTAAAATAAAAATTTTCTTTGTTGACCTAAGTAAGAATTGACTTAATTTTTTTTTTTTTATTATTATTACTTGTTATGGTATTACTTACAGTTCTTTGATGTACACTTCCGTTTTTTTATAAAAATAGAGAATAAAATTGTCCATTTGGTAGTTTTTTTTCGTTTATTGGTTGATAAACGTTTCTTTGCTGCAATTATTACGCAATTGTATAGTTCTTACACAATGTTTTCTTACAACTAAAACTTAATAGTAAAATCTGTCTAATTCAGTCGCCGAAATCCTTTAGGTGCGTTCGTAATTATATAAATACGTAACACCTATAGTTCTCGCCTGGTCCCTCCGTCAGCATATAACAGCACAAGAACTACCCAACCGAATGGTTTGAAATTTAATATATATAATCGTTGCAGAATTTTGTCGAGTTATTTCAAATTTTACGACAATCGAATCAAAACTTAGAAGGATACAAAAATATCTATTAAGTAATTTGAATTTTTTTTAATTGGTACTTCTTTGATATAGGAGCTTCCGAGGATTAATCGTCAAGCGACCGAGATGTAACGCCAAGTTATCTGACATGTATGACGTTATACTCATATATTCATATATGACACATATGACCTTTTATAACCTAAAAGACCAAGTTATAGTCACATTCTTCATTCTATTAAATCCTATCATACGTAATTAATTCAATGATATCCCATGATAGGTAATGATTCTAAGTTGTCAAGGTGATTGCGTCATATATAAGATGAAGTCATATTATTTCCGTTATTACTGAATGTAAAAACCGAATTTGTATACTAAAATTGTTTAATTATAGCAATCCTATAATCTACCGACAGTTTGTTGGATTAGATGTTTCCGGAGAAATAGATATTAAATGTAAAAAGAGTCTAAATATGGATTTCAAGTTCTGAAATTTTCAAAGCTAGGCTTAAGTTTCCTATTGGAATTTTCAGTGAATGTCAACAAAAGATAAAATGTTGCCAACTTAAAATGTACTTATTTTATTATAACGCGGCTACGTGGCGTACGACCTTCATTGACGTGACCTCGCTTTTGACCTGTCAGACACCTCTGCCATATATCATTGGACGCTTACTATGTATGCCTTGACTTCAGTTAAAATTAGATTGAAAGCCGAATATCTCAATTCATTAAAGAAAATAAACATAAGAGATTCATATGAGTTATAATAATATGAGTCATAAAAATACTAAACCATGGAGGAAATCATTCGCAAAGCAAGATCTCCATGGTGTATTTTGCAGCGCTGTCTGTTGTAGAAAAAAAAAATTAGCATTTGTAGATGTGGCATACTTAATAAGAAAAAAAAAGCATGCTCATTAAAACAGGTGTTCATTTGTTAATGTCTGTAAATTTACTATGTATTGTCCATATTACCAATTTACATCCAGACATTATCTAAAAACACGGTTAAAAAATTTCATTAAAAACGTCCCTCATTATCAAAAATGTAAAAAATTTTCAAATATAAACCTTCACTAAAGCGCTTTCACTCTGGCTAGAGCATCATCAGTTGTAACCTTCAAGTCTCTGGTTCTTTGCTATATATACGACTGTGGGTTAAAGAACTCCCTCTATCGGCATTCATGCTCATTTTGCTCATAGCAGCCGATATAACTCATTTCACTGAAATAATAAGGATGATTTTTTTACATTGTGAAACTAGTTATAAAACGAACGCACCTCATTTGTCACGTTTAACGTACAATTTCCAACTTGTATTATATAGCTTACGTCTGATAGGATTTAATAGAATGAAGAAAACTTTTTTAATATCTTTTTAAGTTTTGATTCGATTTTCATAAAATTTTAAATGACTCGACGAAATTCTGCAACGATTATATATATTAAATTTCAAACCATTCGGTTTGGTAGTTTTTTCGCTGTTATATGCGAGCAGACGCACAGACAGACACACAGACGGACGGACCAAATGACGACTATAGGTGCTACGTATTTATATAATTACGAACGCACCTAAGAACCATTGCTCGCATTCAGACATTTTTGAGCAATGATTGAGCAATGAAAACTTCCCTAGGTCAGCATCTGCTTAACCCATTTTCGGCCAAAGGTGCGTAGACGCACCATTTCAATAAATATATTTTTATTAACACTGTGACGTATATTTTTCACTAATTTTATTTTTCTGCTATTTTTAAGGGTTCTGGAGACAAAATATTAGTAATTCAATTGAAGTAATCACTTTCTGTTGAGAAAATTTCAAAATACGCTGGTTTTTTACTTGAAATGGTTATTGACAAATTCGACTTTTTGAAAATGTATCATTATTCCACAAGAGATTAATCATATGTTTTTGTAATAGAGTAAAGTTGCAAGTTTTGTAAATAAAATAAAAATAAAACAAATGCCATGAGAAAAACTTAAATTTTTTTATTTAAATTTAATGGTAAATTATTATTTGAAAATTAATAATGGAAACGTCAAATTAAATAAAATATTATTTTTCATGCACGAAACTTTTTTGGTGTCTTAATGAATGTAATTTAAGGGTGTATTCAAATCCAAACTGCTTATTTTGAGACGCATTGATAAATTCATTTTTGCTCTAAAATGCATCCAAATGGTAGGTTCTCTTATTCAGAAACTTTATAATGTCCGTATTGTCTCGATTTTTGGATAAAGGCAGAATATATTTCAAAAATTGCTGTCAAAGTGGACATTTTGAACAGAATTTCCCAAAGCGATAGCGCTGGAAAAAAAAAAAAAAAAAGATCTACTCTGAAAATAATTGTCTGTAAATCAATTTCTAATTAATTGAACGAAAAATAAAAACATGGGGCCCTTGTAAATCTCTTCATAAATCACGCCGCCAAGTTTCATGTTGTTACTTTTAAAAATGAGTCTGAAAATGAGTCTCAAAATTTTGAGTTGTTGAGCGTGGAAAAATATTTTTTTTTTTTTTAATACCGCCTTAAGCAAATTTCAATGCAAATAATACCACATTTTATAAAATTTCTATGCTTGGCCTAAAATGGGTTAAATCGGCATGTTTTCTGTCGCAGTGGGTTGTTGAATTAACAAGGTTTTACTCTACCAAATTTTTATTGATTTTAAAATACTATTAGAGGCAGTAGGAAATATTAATATTTCTTCTTTTTGTTTTCAGGAAAATTTAACACAATGGGGTAAAATATTCCTCATTTCTGCTGGTGTATCTTTGGTCACGGGAATTTTGTACCAGATATTCGGATCAGCTGAAGTACAACCTTGGGATCCAGCATTCAAAGAACATTCGAAAGAAGAACCAAATGAAGAAAATCAAGCAATCCCATCATAATCGATGCGATAATAAACTTAACTTAGTATGAAAAGAACAGTATGAGAACTTCAAAATAGCTAAATGTTTCCTCTCTATCTTAAGGAAGAAGCTTACAAATCTCATAGATGTGTAAAATGTACGACGGATGCTTTGAAAACTCATGAAATACTAAATTACAAAACATTTTTCCTCTGACTTCGCATCGGCCCATATTGGTGTCTTAGGGAAAGATGGAGTAATATTTAAAAATTAAAAAAAGGTGTTAAAACATAGATTTTACCCTTTTAAATTATAATTAGATACTCAATAAAAGTTATCATTAAAAGATGCCTGATTTATATATATTTAATATATTTGCATTCAAAAATTAACTTACAAGTAAGCGTATATTATATATATGCGCGAGACAAGTCTCTTATTCTTTCTCTCTATATCTCTCTATATATAATGTTTCAAATTCAGTTCCGTATGTCAATTTATGCTTAATGTATGTACTCATTCATATTTTACACCTATCATATGTCCTAGAACAGTATATTAATTTGTAGGATTAATAAAAAAACTTTGTTTTGTAAAACAATGAGTCTATTTTTTAACATTCTATAAATGAAAAATGAAATTTAATTTTTGAATTTGAGGAGAAAGAAAATTTGAGAAGTTAAATGAGGTTTTTTTTTTTTTTTTTGTCTTCTAAAAGCCCATTCAATTTAAAATAGTTTTTACATGAATGTCGGAAGATTAGTCACTTATTACCTCAAAGAGAGGCAAGATAAGACAGAGAGTCCAATATCAAGAATAAGACAAACAATTAGATAACAATTGGACAAAAGATTAAACACCAAAATTTAGCTTTAATTTTTTTTTTTAAAGAAAGGTCAAAGTTTTATCATAGTTGTGGTATGTAATCTATTTTTCGTAAAACCATTTTCTCATTTATAAAATAAAAATTAAAAATTTTTGAAATTTTAAATTACAAAAAAATTTAAAAATATCTTTTTTTTTTTTCGTATAGTACAAAATTCTTTATAGACCGGTTCAGTTTTGACAGGTGTTAGTGTATAACTGGTTATTTAACAAAGACTGGAAAAATTGAAATCGAAAAATGTCTTATCAGGAAATATTTGACACATTAAAAATTGTAACACAAGTATTCATATACAGGAAGATCTACAAAAAACGGAATCTGTTTATAACTGATTCCTGACTCCCAGGAAAATAATACTATACAATTATAGCAATAGATGTACTTTCTAAAACTGAAACCATTAAACAATTCTAAAGCGGATCTTCCACGCTTGTTTAAGATTCCGTCTTAGCAAGTTTTACTGTATATTGGCAAATGATATATTATAAATTTTATGCCCCGCTGCTTCAAAACTTCTCAGTACTTGTATGTATTCCTTTACCAATATTATTATTGAAAACAGTTTGATAAAAATATCAAATTCTTCCGTTTGACTCATGTACGTACTTTCAGCAATGCCTCTTATTTTGCCGTTTTTTACTTTCTTCTGTCTTTACAAGAAAAAAGTATTGGATTCATGAAAATTTTCGACTTCCGGTTCTCGACGGATTTATACGTTTTAGAAGGTCCTGAACACGATTTGACTGCTTTTATGAAAATGTCTGTCTGTGACTCTGTGACTCTGTCTGTCTGTCTGTATGTGACAAAAATTTTGTGGGCGCTCTATCTCAAGAACTAATGCACGAAATTTGATAAAACTTTATATTCAGTTAGTCCCTGATATAACTTGGTGCTGATTAGTTTTTGGTGAAAATCACACAATAGGTGGCGTTGCTATGCTGCTTTTATCGCGATTTCCGCAATAGCTCTATCTCAAGAAATAATGCACTTACATCAAACTTCAGATTCTGTTAGACCTTGATATAAATAGACGTTGATTAAGTTTTGGTGTAGCTCTCCCAACAGGTGGCGCTGCTATGCTACTTTTTTCATTATTATCACGATAACTATATCTCAAGAACTAATGCACGGATTTTTATCAAACTTCAGATTCAGTTAAATGTTGACATAAGTTGTTGTTGATTAGGTTTTGGTCTAAATCTCCCAACAGGTGGCGCTGCTATGCTGCATTTTGCAGGATTTACACGATTTTAGCAATAGTCATATCTCAAGAACTAATGCACGGAATTTAATAAAACTTTAGATTCATTTAGACCTTGATATAAATTGGTGCTGATTCGTTTCTGGTGTCTATGAAACCTATATGAGATAGAAGAAAGTTTTGGGATTGGCACATCCGACTAGTTCCTATTGCCTAAAGTCTATGTAATAAGCTTATAGCTTCGTAATAATTGCCTATAGTATGTACTATAGGCAAATTATACTACGTTTTTTTAAAAAAAAACTACGTACTATAGGTCACAAATTCAGTTCCCTAATTCAATTTATGCTTAATGCAAGTATGATATTCATATTTTAAACCAATCATATACCTTAGAACAGTATATTAATTTGTAGGACAACTAAAAAGTACGTCATTTTGTAAATCAATAAATCTATTTTTTAGCTTTCCGTAATCGAAAAATGAAATTTTATATTGGGAAACTGTGTTAAAAGATTTTTTTTAATGTGTCTTCTATAAGTATATTCAATTTAAGATAGTTTTTATATGAATGTTGGAAGACTAATCTCTTATTACCCCAAAGGGAGGGAAGAAGAGACAAACTAAAAGAGTAAGACAGACTAAGACAGTAATAAGAGTTAGACGATTTGATAAAAACAAAAAAACGCCAAAAAATAGCTTTAATTTTATTTTAAATATCAAAACTTTAACATAGTTGTGGAATGAGATGTATTTTTTGTAAAACCCTTTTATCATTACAAGAAACAAAAAAGACATAAAACCCTTTTCCATTATTTTTTCGTTTAATACAAGTTTTTTTTATAAGCAGTTTCCGTTTTGACAGGGTTTACTCTTATACTAATTAAGTTATTTAACAGGCATTAAAAAAATTTTAAATCGAAATATTTCTTATTTGAGGATATTTGGCACATTCAAAAATTGTGACTCAACTATACATAAACAGTCAAATCTGTAATCTGTTTATAATTCTGTAATCTGTTTATGTACGGAATCTGTTTATAATTTAATCCTGACTTAAATTTTTCTGGCTTTGGAAAAAGACTACGCAATTATACCAATAAGATATACCTGCCGAAACTGAAACCATTAAACAAGTATAAAGCGTATTTTTACAGCCTTTTTTGATTCCGTCTTATCAAGTATCACTGCATATTGGCAAAATATATAACATAAATTTTATGCCGTATTGCTGCAACGCTTTTCAACACGCGTATGTGTCCCTCTATCAACATTATTCTTGGAAAGCATTCTGATAAAAATATCAAATCATTTCGTTTGACTGATAAGCGAATACAATAAAAAATGAGTGCATTTTGGGAACACTGATAAAAAATCCGATAACTTGAGGTACAATTAACTTTCCCATCGAGTTTTTCGTTTCATCAGGTTCACTATTGAAAGTAACTATTTCTATGATGTCTGCCGCAGTTGATGTCACACATTTTAATCCGCTAAAAATTACCGGTGTAACCGTAAAATGGGAAATTGAAAATATTTGGCAACTGTCGTTTCAGGGAACGTCAAGTTCAGTGTTTTTACTGTCAGACCACATATTTCATTTGCAAGCGCGTAGGTATGACTTGGGTATCGCTTTTTATTTATGCCGAGCTGAGGCGAAGCCTCTTGTGATGAACCTTTTCTGCAAACTTTCTATGATTGATTATGTTGGGAATGAAAAATTGATTGGAGAAAAAGAAGTGGCGTTTGAGAAAGGGAAAGAATTTGTGCTTTTGGAGAGCGTAATGATTAGTGAATTAGAAGATCGGAAATCGGAATTTATTCATAACGATAAACTTACCATCAACTGTTCCATATCGTCATCATATCGATTGAACATCATGAAGCAGCAAAACACAGAAGGTTAGTAATAAATTTTTCCAGTACTTTAATTTATGGAAAGTGCATTGTTTTGCGTGCATTGTTTGCAATTTACGTATATTGTGTGCTTTAAGTTGTTTATATTGCAAGTGCATTGTAAGTTTGATTGTATTGTATTTGTATTTCCAGTTGTTGTGTAAAAGTATGCATTGTTTATTGTTTGCACGTGTCGTAAATTGTACGCATGTTTTAACACGTTCACTGCCTGGTAAAATTACCGGAATTTTATTTTAAGTAGAAAGTTCGAATTCATACCAGAAAACACTAATAGCTATATTTACTCTATTTAATTACAGACATCTCGTGATTACTTAAAATAAAAATTCTTCTTTCGAAATTTCCGGTACGAATTCGTAATTTTAGATTGAAAAACCACGAGTATACTCGTGGTTGGCAGCGAATGGGTTAAAATGTATGGATGTAACTATGTAATTAAGATTGTATGCAAGTACGTAGGTAATCCATTAAGTAAGAAAATTAAAAAGGAAATTAAAAATGTTTCACAAATATCAATTAAATGAGTATCAAATGAAGTGTTTCTACTGTCATACCATATATTTCATTTACAAGGGCGTAGGTATGACTGGATATCGCTTTTTATTCATGCCGAGCTGAAGCGAAGCCTCTTGTGATGAACCTTTTGTGCAAACTTTCCATGATTGATTACGTTGAGAATGAAAAATTGATTGGAGAAAAAGAAGTGGCGTTTGAGAAAGGGAAAGAATTTGTGCTTTTGGAAAGCGTGATGATCAGTGAATTAGAAGATCGGATATCGGAATTTATTAATAACGATAAGCTTACCATCAACTGTTCCATATCGTCATCGTATCGATTGAATATCATGAAGCAGCAAAACACAGAAGGTGAGTAATAAATTTTGCCTGTACTTTAATTTATGGTAAGTGCATTGTTTTGCGTATTGTTTGTAATGTCGTATATTATGTGCTTTAAGTTGTTTATATTGCAAGTGCATTGTAAGTTCGATTGATAGTATTTGTATTTCCAGTTGTTGTGTATAAGTATGCATTGTTTATTGTTTGGACGTGTCGTAAATTGTATGCATGTTTTAAAATGTATGGATGTAATAATGTAAGTAAGAATGTATGCAAGTATGTAAGTAATGCATTAAGTAAGAAAATTAAAAAGGAAATTAAAAATGTTTGGCAGATATCATTTAAATGAGTATCAAATGGAGTGTTTCTACTGTATTTCATTTACAAGCACGTAGGTATGACTTAGGTATCGCTTTTTATTCATGCCAAGCTGAAGTGAAGCCTCTTGTGATGAACATTTTGCGCAAACTTTCCCTGATTGATCATGTTGGGAATGAAAAATTGATTGGAGAAAAATAAGTGGCGTTTGAGAAAGGGAAATAATTGTGTTTTTGCAGAGCGTGATGATTAGTGAATTAGAAAAGTCAGAAATCGGAATTTATTAATAACGACAAACTTACCATCACCTGTTCCATATCGTCATCGTATCGGTTGAACATCGTAAAGCAGCAAAAAGCAGGAGGTGAGTAATAAATTTTGTTAGTATTTTAATTTATGGAAAGAGCATTGTTTTGCGTTTTGTTTGTAACGTATGTATCGTGAACAGTATATATTGCAAAAATTTCGTGTGCATTTGTAAGTTTTGTTGTGTGGTATTTGCAGTGTAAGTTTGGTTGTAACTGTGTGCTATTTGCATTGTAAATTTGGTTGTATGGCATTTACATTGTAAGTTTTGTGTAAGTATGTATGGTGTATTAAGTAAGAAGATAAAAGGGGAAATAGAAAAGGTTTGGCAGAGGCAATTTCAAAAAGTCCGGTGATAGTGACAGTAGAAAAACTCCACAAGACCAGATATTTCATTTAGAAATGCGCAGATATGATTTGGCAGTTACTTTTTATTCAGATCGTGCTGAAGTGAAGACTCTTTTGATGAACGTTTTGTGCAATCTTTCTATGATTGATCATGTTGCGAATGTAAAATTGATTGGCGAGAGAGAAGTGGCATTTAAGAACGGAAAAGAGTTTGTGCTTTTGCGGAGCGTGAGGAATAGTGTATTAGAAGATCAGAAATAGGATTTTATTAACGATAAACTTACCATTAGCTGTTCCATATCGTCATGGTATTGGTTCAACATCATGAAGGAGTAAAACACAGAAAGTGTATTATAAATGTTGCTATTACTTTCATTTATGTAAAGAGCATTGTTTTGCGTATTGTTTGCAAAAGGGGGGAAATAGAAAAAGTTTGCCAGAGGTCATTTTTAAGAACGCCAAGTGGAATCTTTCTACTGCCAGACATTATATTTAATTTGCAAGTGCGTAGTTAAGACTTGGAAAAAATTTGTAATTGATACCGTGTTCAAGCGAAATCTGTTGTGATGAACCTTTTATGATGCAAACTTTCTATATGATTGATCCTGTTGGGAATGAAAAATTGATTGGAGAGAGAGAAGTGGCGTTTGAGAACGGGAAAGAGTTTGTTCTTTTGCAGAGCGTGATGATTAGTGAATTAGAAGATCAGATATCGGAATTTATTAATAACAACAAAATTAACATCAGCTGTTCCATATCGTCATCTTATCGATTGAGCATCATGAAGCAGCAAAACACAGAAGGTGAGTAATAAATTTTGCTATTGCTTTCATTTATGTAAAGAGCGTATTGTTTGCCATGTATGTAATTGTGTGTTTTGTAACCTGAATATATCGCAAGCATGTTGTGCGCGCATTCTGCCTGCATTGTAATCTTGGTAGTATGGTATTTCCATTGTAAGCTTGGTTGTATGCTATTTACATTGTAAGTTTGGTTGTATTCTATTTGCATTGTAAGTTTGTGTAAATTGTATATATTGCATGCATATTGTGAGCATTGTAAGTCTGGTTGCATGGTATTTGCATTGTAAGTTTGGTTGTATGACGTTTGCATTGTAAATTTGGTTGTATTCTGTTTGCATTGCAAGTTTGGTTGTATGCATTGTAAGCAGTTCTGTGTAAGTATATATGGTATATTGTTTTCACTTATTGTTAGTTGTATGCCTTTTTAAGATATACGCATGTAACTATGTAAGTGAGAACGTATAGTTATGGTGGTAATGCATTAAGTAAGAAAATAAAAAGGGAAATAGAAAATGTTAATAAATGATATATCTAAAATTCTTTTAACAGAAAATGTTTTAAATTAAGTGAAATTTGAATTTAAAAAAATTACAGATTTATTTTTATTTATTTATTTTCTTGTTATTTTCTTTTATATTATTTTTTTTTTCGAGGAATATTTTTTTTTTTTTTTTACACACAGCAAAAATCCCACCTATGCTATAGACGTACGGCTGGTATAAATTCAATTATATTTATACAAATATCTATTTATATACACACAAAAGGAAACGTAAAACACTTATAAGGTTTAGTTGTACGAATAAATTTTAGTGCCCGACAAAAAATAAATATTGCAAAATTTATTTAAACTGGGTAAAAGTCTGAGTTCAATCTGCTACAAACCCTGCCTTGGAGTTTTCTGATGTTGGCAAAATATTGTTACAAAATTCTTCAAATACCAATATAAGGAAAATCCAACAATGAAAATGAGTCTAAACAGCAATGTTAAAAAAAAAAAAAAGATTATGTTGATTGCCAGTACGATTTGCGAATTTTTATAGATTTCTTTCTACGATGAAAATAATTTTCTAAATGAGCCAAAAAGTATTGAGAAAATGGATTTGAGAGTATCCTTGACAGGTAATGCTACACTGTTAAAAATTTGCAGCAAACTGTCCAGTCATTTGACCGTTTTTGTACTAAACGGTTACATAACCGTAATTTAACTATATTCTGACCATAAAATGAGTAATAATATGGTCCGAATATAGTTATATTACGGTTATGTAACCGTTTTCTACAAAAACGGTCAAATGACTAGACAGTTTGCTGCAAATTTTTAACAGTGCAAATTTTTATTTTTTTTCTAAAGCTGTAAGATTTATTTCTATTATTACAGTGCAAAAGAAAAAAAATCCGTAAAAAATCTGGAATATGTACTGGCAGAATGCGAAATTTTTTTTTAGAATGTAAAATTATACACAAAAATCCTAAAGTCTTAGCGAAAATGACAAATTAGCTGAACATATAGCACTATTATCTGTTAAACATATTCTAAAATTCATATTCGCCATTTTAAGACACATTACTATTTTGAACTATTGAATGATCGATCCATGTGACAAATTTGGCAAATTTCTTGAAGACGTGGCAGTTTTGAGGACCATTTTGCTCGCCAAAACTGCGAGCAAACTGAAAGCATACGTTCAGTTTATGTCAACATCAAGAGTGGTTACATTAAGTTAGTTTAGTCAATCTATTTTACTAGTTCCATGATTTAGTGTGATTTCAAGCGATTACTGGTTTGAGAGCGAAGTTTGAGTAGTATTACACTGCAAAAAATAATTGTTGATTTTACAGTATAAAACTGGCACCCCAGCTGCCAGTATTATACCGTAAAATTAACAGTATTAAACAGTAAAATAAGCAGTAATACGCTGCCGTGCAAGCAGTAATACGCTACCGCGCATCAACAATTATTTTTTGCAGTGTACTTGCGCTTTGGTGATCTTTATTATTACGATTTTTTCTATATATGTGTGTGTGTGTACCTGATGTTCCTAAAATATTCGTCAAATAAATCAAATCCGTCAATTAAGAACAAGAACCTGCCTTTTTAATTACAAATCTACTTTCACCGCACTGAAAGTGGACGATTCCGTAACAATACATTTGTGCGAAATATTTATCCTCTGATCTTTCTCGAGGGTAATACATTATTTTTTACGCACATCATTAGGAAACTTTTCTTTTTTTTTTAATTTATTATATTTTTTCATAAAAAGTATTTTTTTTAAAAAGTATTTTCTTATAATTTATAATATTTCTTTATAGTAATTAAATTATTAAAGTCAATTTTATATCTTTTTTCTTTTTTTTTTAGATTGATATAATTATTTTTTCGTTTAACAAACTCTCTCATAAATAGCTATTTTTGTTAACTTCGAGATTCATAAACCATGATATCCATAATTTTTTTCTAAAATAACATTGTTTCTAAAAAGTTATTTATTTAATGAATGGGTTCGGTAACTGTCATATCTGGCACTGGTTGAATTCACATGATTTTTATTTAATTTTACAGTAAGCAAAAACTAAAACGAATACATTTTTATTTCTTCTATCCACTCTTATTCTTCTCTATTAAATTAAAATTTTTATCATTTATTCTATCTGATTTAAATTATATTTAACAGTGAAATTAGATAAATAAAAGGGGCCAGTTGAGGCATTTGACCCAATTTACAAAAAAAGAAAAAGTTTCGAGATCGAGATTGAGTAACCTGTTGAGTGGTGTCCTGCACCATTTCGTTGAGTGAAATGGAGGAGTGCAATCTGAACGGCCAATTCGTATCATGCAAAATGCAACATACTTAAACTTTCACGTTTAATTTGTCTTTGTGGATCACTGTAGGTCGTTTTTGGATCCCACCCTGACTCATTATTTGGAAACAGTAAAGGGTAAAGGAAACACCTTGGCACCACAGAGAGGCATCACATGGAGAACGAAGAACGGAGAGTAACTTTGGGTCATTTCGCTTGCAGTTAGCAACAATTTGGCGATGACCATGTGGCTTCTCATCAACAGACCTGAAAACTCTCACAATTTCAGAGTTTTCCCCTAAGTCCCTCTTAGGATGTGAATAGCTTCGCCTGCAATTTGATAAGTATAGAGATTGTGAGCCAAAATATTCTGTATTAGTTATCAATACCACTTTTATTAGCTCATTATTTTCTTGGCAACTATGTCGACAATTAGTTGCTGCCATCAAATCTATATAATACAGCTGTTCGTATAAAGGATCTTCACCATTGCGTGGAAGCAAATCCGAAATGTATCAGTGAATTTGATCTTTTATTACGGAGTTTTCCCCTGAGTCCCTCTTAGGCAGAGAATAGCTTCGGCTGCAATTTGATAAGTTCGAGCATAGAGATTTTGAGCCAAAATATTTTATACAAGTTATCGATATTACTTTTATTAGCTCATTTTTTTATTGGCAAGTATGTCGACAATTAGTTGCTGCCATCAAATCTATATAATACAGCTGTTCGTATGAAGTATCTTCACCATTGCGTGGAAGCAAATCCGAAATGCATCAGTGAATTTGATCTTTTATTTTTAGGCTGTTCTCAAATTCAAACTGGTTACTGTCGACACATTTTTTGAATTTATTTTTGTTCGCAAATGCATGAAATTGACAGCAGCTCTTATTCAGAAACTTTATAATCGAAAATATTTTATTTCATTTTTTGGTAAACGCAGAAGATCTTTCAGAAAATACTGTCGAAGTGGGACACACCAAGAATGGGGGCGTGTTCATTTCACTGACGAGTCTAGATTCAGCACACAAAGTGACTCTCGACAAGTTTTCATCTGGAGATAATCTGGAGCTGACTATCATCTCTCAAACTTAAGTGAAATCAACCACTTTGATGGCAGTGGAATTCTTGTATGGGCAGTATCACGTTGAGCAGTCGTACACCCCTGTAAGTCTTTGATGCGTATAATGTCACCACATATCGCTATAAGTATGAGGTCCTTGAAGCCCATATGAGATCTTTGGGGGATTCTGCATGTCCATATTTCTTTTTTATGGATGATAATGGGAGGCTACACAGAGCTCACTTTGTTGAGGATTTTCTCGAAGAAGAGGATATTCGGCGTGAGGACTGGCTGGCGAAGTCTTCGGGTCTCAATCTTATAGAGTATGTTTGGGACTGTATAGGAAGAGCCACTGCGCGACATCACCCCCTCCCAGGGCTCTCCAGGCGTTAAAATCTGTGCTTTTATAAGAATTGAATTTATTGCCGTAAGCTCCTTTCCACACCCTCATTAACAGTATAATGGCTTGTTGCGCGGCTTGTTTCGCAGTGCACGGTGGCCACACTCTATATTAAACGCACCGTTCCCGAGATATAATGCAACATGGTTTGACCGTTTTCGTTATAATCTGTATCTTAACTAACAAATCAACTCTTTTTCATATTGTAATGTTATTATATACTTTCCCATAGCAATACCTGTATGTGCCAAATTTCTTTGCAATAAAACTAATATATTTCTCGAGTTATCAGAGGTTTTGTGTTTGTGACTTTAATTTTGGACACCAGTGTATAGGATAAAATTCACTGATCATTTCGAATTTGCTTCCACGCAATGGTAAAGTTCCTGCGTACAGATATCTGTACTTTATAGCTGCGATGACTTCAACTAATTGTCAACTTGGCCGCCAAGAAAATAATGAACTAGTTAAAGTAGTTTTTACTTCACATTACCTATTTGAAGACATTAAAACAATTTTTCATGCATAGAACTTATGTAGATGTCATTAAAAAAAAGTACACTTAACTTTCTTCCAGGTAGGAGAAGTCAGTCCTTTAAAACCGTCATATGTGTCGTAAAAAATATTTTCACCCTACCTTCTTCGAAACGGTGCGAGCCACTACACAACAGGCGACTCGATCGTGAGCCTTTTTTATTTTTACATTAAGGCAAATATTCCAACTGTCTACTAGTTTTATATAGATTTCTAGAAAGCTAGAAGATATTTAGAATATATACGTTATATACTTCCACTCATACACGCATCAAAGCTTCTTATACTTTAAGAGGAAGTTAAACTACTTAGAGTCAAAATTTTCGATTTTTTTTTCTTTTGCACTTTTTGCATCTCTCAAGCATGTAGATTGTTGTCCTAAAGCAGTTTTGTGGTATTCCAATTCCTTGCCATCTTTATTGCTCGTTGAACGTAACGCAGCAGCAGCCAGAAGAAGGTTTTCTAAGCGTAACTCTACGCTCGAAGTTTATTGTGTCACAAAACCATACCAAAATCAGGTCGAAAAAAAAAAAAAAATAACGAAACCATTTTCTCGAAAACATGTTTACCTAACTGGGTGAGCATTTTTCTCAAAAAACTACCTGACCAATTTCCTCATTTTTTTTAAAGTAAGGTAATCAATCATTTTTGCTGGAGCTTATACCATCAAAAAGTATAATTTTCATCGATTAATTATTTTTTCGAGCTCGGAAAAGGTTGAAAAAAAAAAAGGCGAAAAACGACTACTTTTGTTTCAAATGATTGCCATTTTGCCAAAAATAAATTAACTAAAATATTTAAACTAAGCGTTGGTATAAGCTCCAGAGAATTTAATGCCCCTTTCATAATTTGCGCCCCAATTTATTTCAGTTGCTTGTGGCCGAAAAACACTGTCGCCCGATTGGAAGTTCACGGCGCGCCCCTGCAGGTGTCGCACATGGCTTATTATTTATTTTTTTTATCGCACAAAAATTTAAATATATAAATGAATTTTCAATAAATATAATGCAAAGAGTTCAAAGGTGACACCTCTTTTCTTTGTAACCGAAAAAAAATCATAAAGTTCACAAGAATTTTAGGCCAAAGAAGTAGAACCTCCGCCCTAATAAACAATAAAAAAAATCATGCTAATCCGATTATTCCTGTGATAATTGTAATATATTGCTGTGGGATTGAGATTCAAATGCAAATATACACAATAGGGTTTAATAAGCAACTAAATATACAACTGAAGATTCAACATATAATAAGATAATTACTAAATAACAATGGCAGCTTCCGTCTTTCAATAAATAAATCGCAAGTTTTTTAAGCCTTGTGTCAAAAATTCAACCAACTACTTTGGCTCAAATCTGTGGAACTCTTGTTCATGCTTGCGCGTCTCCATTCTCGTCCATCGTGAACCCATATTCGAGCTTGGCTTTATCGCAGCTTGTGGTTCTAATTATTTCATTGAGTTCGTATAACTGTTGCTGTTACTTTTCGTTGTTACTTTTCATTCCCACATTACTATTAAATGACACTATATTACTTTATTTACTAGTAATATTTGACGTAATATATGCCTTCTAAAAGGATTTTTTTTTTCCTTTTAGGTAAAACAATAATTAGCAGGTTTGAAAAATTATCTTCTGACATGGAAAATTTCTTTAAATCCCAGGCGAACACCGATGTCTTTATTAAAGTAGGCGGTGTTGAATTTCCAGTACATCTAACAGTACTTCAAGCACGAGCTCCTGAACTTGCAGTAATGGTAAATGATAAATCAGAAGCAAAAACGTTAGAAATCTCTGATATTTCACCTTCCATTCTTGGAGACATACTTTTTTATGCATACACTGGGAAAATAAAAAATTTGACGACACGCAGTGTTATCCCAATGCTTGCTGCTGCAAACAAATTCTCCTTACATGAATTGAAGGACATATGCCTAAAATTTCTCCACGCTAATTTAAGTGAAGAAAATATCTTTGAAGCTGCAGTTTTATCCCACGAATACGGCGATTTCTTTTTGAGGGAAGAAGTCGAACAATATATAGTTAAAAATGTTTCAACAATATTACATAGCGACAGATGGAATGAATTCTGCAAAGAAAAATATAAATTAGCAAATGAAGTTCTCACGAACGTTCTTCTGCGAATGAAGCCAAAGGATAATATAACGGAAGAACATTAAAACACGGAAGATGTATAGGAACTTCGGGTATTATGGAATAGACGTGTAATTTGGAATACCACGGTTTCTGTTTGGTAAAGTGCTGCCATCAAGCGGCATTATCATAAACTACCTAAGAACGTTTCCAGAATGCCCCCCAGACCGCGCATTTCATCGTTAAACGCACTGCAAATTCGCAGCACACATTGGGAACACATTTGGAACACTTTGATTCAAAAAAAGTGTTCCAGTTACCTTAATGTGTACTGAATATGTTCCGAATGTGCTTCGCTATAAAGAAAGTGTTCTGCTCAGGATATCTGTTAAATCTAAACTTGGGAACACATTTGAGAACGGATTGGGAGCATATTTGGGCACACTTGTGAATCATCGCTTTCAAAAAGTGCGTTAGAAAATGTGTTGAACAAAAGAAGTGTTCTCAGCAGTATTCTAAAAACTGTTCCAAAAACACAAAATAAGTGTTCCAAAAAGTGTACAAAGATTTGCAGTGCGTCAGGGCGTGTTGTGTGATTAAATATTTGTTTTCCGTCTTTGAAAAGTTTCAGGAGATAATTTGTCAATATTTTTTATTCATTATGAGAAGTAATATTTTTATATTGAAAGTAAGCATAACGTACACCGAAATACTAACAGTTTATGATGTAATTACTACTCGTTTTCTAGCTAGAGTAATTTTTTTTCAAACCTTCGGTGTCGGGTTATGTAGAGTACCAATATCTCATAATACTCCATGATTATGGTGGCGCAAAGACAAATCCTTATATTTGTGATTTGTGCAAATCTGATGTATGAACAGAAGTATATTAGGCTGACTACCTGGACACTATATTTTGATCATGCTCTCGTGATACCATTGCATCTCTTTTTTGCAAAATTATTTTCGTTTTCTTCATTTCCATCCCCCAAAAAGTTTTTCATTACTATTATTTGTTCTCATCTGATGAAATTTCGTAAAATGATTTTTCTGTACAAATAACTAATAACAGATAGTTGAAGTTTGTGATTGTATTCAGTTTTTCTGTTTTAAACAATCTCGAGCTGTGTTATTGCTTCACGTAGCTGTTGTTCCATATTACCTGAAGTTCCCCTACTTTCTTCCCGAAGTGTAACTCTAAGATTTGCTTGAAAGTATTTTTTCGTGGTTACAATAAGCAAATTTTAAAGTGATAATAAATTTCTGAAAGAAGCACTCGGGAAAATAAAATTAAGAATGTCTTAATTATATTTCAGATTTAGATTATAATTGTAAGTTTTTGGTTATTTGCTGGCATACTTGCTGCAAATTAAGAACACAGAGGTGTTAAACTTTTTGACATCATAAAAATTTGATTGAATACTTTGAAAAATTGAAAAGGAAAAAAACAATTCTGTTTAGGATTTTGATTTGACATCAAACGTCATATTTACTGTATCATAATTACTAATTAGACCAATTTTAAATGTGTTACTGCGAGACTACACCTTGAAAGAAGACATTTTAAAAAAAGAAAAAGATTCAAAATTGGTAATTTCAAGCAAGAAATTGGAGTGACCTCCCATCGTTTCTAAGAGTAGTTTCACATCTATGAACGACTCTTATTATTACTTAAATAAAGTTTATTTTCTTTTATCCTTTGTTTCTTGTGCTTTATTTTTCCATTTATCGATTTCACTGCTACAGAATTATACTTAAAAAATAAGCCATAATGTATAATAATAAAATAAAAAAAAAACAAGAAGCAAAAATTATTTGTCAAGTATAGATTGTGAAATACTTTCCAACACTTCAAGAAAAACTTTAACAAAAGTTCAACGTTTAATAAGTTGAAATATGATGGCTAAATAAACAATTTGGAAAATGTTTCACACATTTGAAAACACAATTTCGGGAATTACCACCATAATCGGAAAACTGTCCGAATTATTTTGTGCAGCTCTGTATATGAACGATAGATTTGTATATTTACCACATAGTATGTTAAAATTTAGTTCAGTTAAGAAACGCTTAAGCACAGTTGAAAATTTCTCTTCAGTAATTTCCGTCAATACACAGAAATGTACCCAAGATCATTTGTGCTGGTCTGTGATATGGTTTGTAAAATCCTACTAACAGGTTAAAAATTAGTTAAATTTGAAAACACGTACCACAAATGCAAAAGCACTTCCAGCAATTAATGTTAATAGACAGTAATGTAACGGAATTCTTTTGTGTTCTTGTACATGAAGGAAGAATGTTATGCATACCATCTTCTAAAGTAAGTCTCCTGTAGTGAACCTCAGTGATCTATATCAATTTCGATATGTTTGAAATGGTGTAACATTATTAAAATACACCGCAAAGATTTTTTCCTATAGACGGTAATGTAGCGGAGTTCATTTGAGTTTCCCTGTAAATTCTACAATACTACTCACTTTATATTATATATACCGCACATGCCATAGTAAATCTAAATAGCATATATCAGTTGCATGTGGCATTCAAAGTATATTTATGCGAGTTAGAGCACGGACAGACAGCAGATAGACAGGTAAACCGAATTCATAAACCAGATAGACAGACAAACCGAATTACCGAATTCATAAACCAGATAGACAGACAAACCGAATTCATAAACGCTTTTCAACTATGTTGGAAAGTGTTAAAAAGAGAACCTCATACATTTTAATCACCAAATCCCCCCCCCCCCCCCGTTAAAAAACGAACAGTGAAATTGTACCTAACAATGGTGTACCAAATTTTCTAATTTTGTCCTCATATTTGGCTTTTTTGGTCAATTTCACCATCGGATACCAAATGCGAAGTCATTTGGTCAAGTAGTTAAGAATTACAAAAGTTAAAAGTTTGGAACTGATAGTGTTAAATTCATTTGTAAATGTTACAAAACAGATTGTAATGCTGGTAGTTTTTTAAACATAACTGAAAAACTACTCAGCTTCTAAGAATTTTAGTTATGTCAAAAAGATCATCGGTTACAATTCACATTTTTCTCGAAAATATGTATTTTTTAAATTAATTTTCGAAAACATGAATTGTTATTTATGATTTTTTTTTTCGGTTTTAAGAAAACGATTTTTAAAGGCTTTAAACATGGGAATCTGAAATTATAGTTCATTTCACAAAATAATTTTTGAGTTTTGTGTGAAATACTACCGGTATTGCAATATGTTTTGTAACGATTAACAAATGAATTTAAAATTAGGAGTTCCAAACTTTAAACCTTCACAATTTTTAAACTGCTCAACCGAATGGCTTTCTGTTTGGTATCCCAAGGTAAAATTTACCAAAAAAGTCAAATATGATGTGGAAGTTCGGTGTTGTATTAAAAATTTCATAGTACAATTTCACTACTAAGACGACCCTAGAAGCTTATTTTTATAACGAAAATTGTAGAAGGCATAATTTCCAAACGAGTTGCAGGCCCCACCAGTGGCTGAGAGGTTCTGCTCTCGAAGCTGGTAGACGGGAGGTGCTGGGTTCGATCCCAATCGCGCCCGTCGGCCTAATCGTTCGGAGTTTTCGTGGTTTTCTTCGAACCGTGGATTTATCCATGCGTAAATACGGGTTAGGTTAGAAAGACCCCCACGAAGGGCACTCCTCTCGGGCCTATATCCCAAGTGTAGATAATTGGCCGTCAATAATCAACCAAACGAGTTGCAATTTCCGTTTTTTTTCTGTGAGAATTTGAAGTTTAAAATTTAAGGAGGTATTTACTTTTTTTTCTTGGGGGGGGGGGGTGCGTGGGGGGGACTTGTACATTATAATTGCATAATAAACTGTCAATCAACCAATTCTTTGCACATATTCCTGTCCCTCATGAAAAATTCAATAAATCTATTAATTCTGGTTTTTATTTATCCTAATAATATCTAGGCCATTATCTTTGTTTTAGCAGTGCAAAATTTCGAAACAATTGTTACTATATTTGTCTTTAGGGTTTCATTCATCTGACGAAACCCTATTCGTCTCACTCGTCTGTCTGTCTGTCACAAAGTTCGTTCTCGGAAACTGTATAAGTTAGACACTTGAAATTTTGAATAGTTATAACTAAATATCTACGATCACAATACAAATTATTTAATTTTGAAAAAGTCTTATATTATTTTAATTAAATGAATTAATTTAATGACACCCGACCATTTCTACGATTTAGATTTTAAAACAGAATCTTAATTTCAGTCTTATCGCGTAGTCTAGGTGGGCTCAGTGGTAATGCATGTACCTATGGTTTCTGTTTCAAAGATGGGCGTCGGAGTTTAATATTTTTCCCGGAATAGATTTCATTATTTAATAGATTCAATTTATTTTATTTATTTATTTATTTTATTTTATTTTTTGCCATTTTAAGGCCAAAAGTTGCTGAAAAATATTTTATCAATTATTTTTTTAATTAAATTTCTCTTTTGAGAAATTGCGAAATTTTAAATTTGTTTAAACTTAGGTTAAATTTTTGAAATTTCGGAATTTTAAATTAGGTTTAAACAATTTGTTTTGTTTTGAGAAAATTCGAAATTTTAAATTTTGCTTGAACATCCACTAAATTCTCGAGAAATTTCAGCATTTTAAATTTCGTTTAAACATTTTTTTTTGTTGTTGTTTAGAAATTTTAAATTTTATTTAAATTTCCTCTAAATTTTTGAAATTTTAGAATTTTGAATTTTATTAAACATTTTTATTTATTTATTTTTTTAAACAGCTCTTATTTTTAAATAAATTTCCTCTTTAAATCATTAATTCTCGTTAATGACTAGTGCTGCTATCTCACTTTTAATTTGTTAAACTGATGCCATCTACGTTCTTAATGATAAAGTATATTGATAAAGGATAAGGATTTAATAATTATCAATTAATTATTTGGATTTATTAATTAAAGAACAAAGTGTTTTGAAAGGAATATTAAACGAAACCGTTTGTGCGATCTTTGATCACACGTACCCACTTGTTTCATGGGGATATAACGACAAAACGAATTTGTGAACTCTGTAACATCAGATACAAATGTATATAAGTGAATGAAACGAAAAATTGTCTTAGAAACAAAAAAGTATATTGCTGGTTAACGTAGCTGAATATCTTTTTATTAATATAGAAAAATGGTAAATAAAATTTTGTATTCTGCAAAGTTTATATTATTTATATATTTCGAAAAGAAAGAAAAGGGGTTGTTACCTAGCTTGTTTTTAGTGAAAAGAATAGTTGATTAACTCAAGCACGCCCTTCTCAATAACCAGAAAACCATAGACCTGTTTAATTCTGTACTGTTTTATTTATTTTTTAAATTAAAACTCTGTAGATGGCAGCACTAAAATTGATAAGTATGTTTCCTTAGCCATCTGTTGATTAAAACTACTACTTTTCTTTTAGCTGTAAATAGACTCTGAGTGCTATATTTGTAATGTGAAATTTATGTCTTGGAGACTGTGTTATGGAACCACTTAATTAACATGAACCACTTGTGCATTTCATTGAAGTATATAATTATTTTAATTAATTAGTCTTCAATATACTAAAAGTTCAATCAATTCCCAGCACCTATCGTAAAAAAAAAAAAAAAAAAAAAAAAAAAAACTTGTTTTAGACAGTTTTACCGGTTTTTAAAGTAAGTTAGCTCCATAATAGCTCTGTAGATGTGACGGGCTTGATTTTAATTCCAGCCTTCGGGCTCGGTCTCGTATTAGAAATTTTATTTATTAATAAATTCGAAAAGAAAAAAAAACATGCTATTTGAGAAACAAGAATGTTAGTCTAAATTTTATAAAGTGTTTTACAATCCTTTAAAACACGATTTGAGATAGAAGTTGAATTGTCATTGAAGGGATATGAAGAGAGAGAAATATTGTATCCGATTCTGAGTCTTTTGCAGCGTCAATATTAGTAAGATAAAGAAGCCTTGGGATATCCCTTGTCTATGATCGCTTTCTGTTTGAAGTCCTTTTCCAGAATTACTGGAAAACATAATTGATGTCTTACTGCCTAAGAATTGTAACTTTTGCAGATTTCTGCCAGTAGTTGGATATAAAAAACGTATTTGCTATTTCAAACATATTTTCAAGTACATAAAAATCACGAAATGTTGTCATGAGCGACATGGAGTATTTAGGAGGTGATAGGCTCTCCTACAATATATCCAGGATCTGGTATAGTGCACTAAATATCTTTGGCGATTTTGGAATATCTTCTCGCCTTCTCCTTCTCTCCTCCTCTCCTTTGAAATAGACTAGTCTCTGGCTATTTAACCAATGAACATTCATGAACGTTCACACTTTCCGAATTTACCCTAATGATGACTGTTTAGAGCAGTTGAAAGCGCTAGGATTTTTTAACATCTTTTGATGGGTTTTTATGTTTTAAAAACCTTTATATGTATATTTACGCTTTTTTAGTAAAAATAAATATTCTTACACATTTCATTTAGTCTTCAAGTTGAATATGACGTTTAAAACTTATTAAACTATATTTTATATTGAATTTAATTTGATGATAGAGATAAATTAGCTTGATGAGAGAGGAAATCTCGTCAAGATTTTGTCAAAAATCCTCCCGTCAATCAAATTTTATTATTTATATGCCACCATTCCCTCATTTGTAAAACCATATAACGATAATTAAGGAAATTATGGACGAGTAAGAACTTCGCAACAACTTACCTCTTTATAATAATTATTATTATTATTATTAATGGTTTTTAAATGAAGAAAAAAATATCCATGAAAATATTGAATACTGAACGCTTATGGCCACGAAATCTTTCATTAAACCTCAAATAAAATTTTAATAATAATAATAATAATAAAGATTGACAACGCGGTATTAGAAAGTACCATATACACTGGCCTCCAAAAGTTAAGGTGCAATCAGTTTTTCGACGCTCACTATTAAAAGAATGATAATAAAAGTAAAAAAGGCCTTCCGGCCTGTAGCTTTCTATATCTTTGTATTAAAATTTTAGCTAATGTTACTCGAAACAGCAATCTAAAATGCAAAGAATCCGATTAAATAAGATTCGTTAATACTGAATTTAAATAAGAAATTTGCCAAATTAGTCAATTATAGCCAAGTTGGCTTCATTTATATATCCTTATTTTTGGTCGCCAAATTTGGCGATATTTCGGCAAGTTTGGAGAGAATTTGGCGCTAAAGGATATGAATATGTAGTTTTATGCGTATGATTGGGAAAATGATTACAACAATGAAAAATAATGATTTGCGAGAAACTGCGTTTACTAATAAAACTCATAAATTAATCGTTGGATTTTTGTAATGTACTATCTACAAAAACAACTTTTCAAAAGTAAAAAAAGGCCAAGCGTAAAAAAAAAAAAAAAAAAAAAAAAAGTTGTGGCTAAAAAATGGTGTGATATCAAATTTCCAAGCTATTATATTGCTTATTTAACTTTTTTCCATTAAATAAGTTATCATATATATAAGTCGAGTGCTTACGTATATGTTAATAGAAATCGTTTTCTCCTGTACTAAATACATCCTAATGAGTTTCTGAAAATTCAATTTTTTTCAAATTATGCATGATGGGCTTGGCGGCCATCTTTCCATATTTCTAAGCACCCAAATTTCTAAAGTAAAAGCGTAATATGTTTGCAATGTAATATGTTTATAAAAATTTCGAACTTCAGATTCTAACTACGGACAGATAAATTAGATAAGACTGATATTTTGATAAATTGATTTTTACTAGTTTGAAATTAATAATTACTCTAAAAAATAAATCATAAGATGAATCTTTAAGATAAGTCATTATCTTAATACACATTTTTCAGAGCATACAAGTCTATAAATGAAACTCTTAAATATTTGCTTAAATAACAATTTTGAACGTCGAACCTTGGATTTTAACTACGGATTTGGGTGGTTAGAATTTTGTGAATAATATGCAAAGATGGCCGCCAAACCCATCATGCATAATTTGAAAAAAATTGAATTTTCAGAAACTCATTAGGATGTATTTAGTACAGGAGAAAACGATTTCTATTAACATATACGTAAGCACTCGACTTATATATATGATAACTTATTTAATGGAAAAAAGTTAAGCAATATAATAGCTTGGAAATTTGATATCACACCATTTTTTAGCCACAACTTTTTTTTTTTTACGCTTGGCCTTTTTTTGCTTTTGAAAAGTTGTTTTTGTAGATATCATTTCTTTTTTTTTAAATATATTGAACATAATTTAAATAATCTAAACATGAGAAATAATTAAAAAATACATTTTACTTTCAGTCATTGTTTAAAGGGTTAACTAGAAATACCAGCAGATTTTTCAATTAAATTATTTACACTCTTAAAAACAACATACTCAATTTGGCTTGTTATAATACTTGTTATCTCCGTTAAAAAATATCACTGACTAATCCATTAAATGAATAAAAATGGAATATGTACATAGCGTGTGAGCGCTGCATTTGAAATCAAACGTGATATCACGCTCTTTTATTGTTAGCATTAGCTGGCTTCGCCCGCTAGCGGGCCCCTAATTTACACCGGGGCCTCAATCCTTTTAAAACCTCGAATAAGATAAACCACGAACCTCCGACCTGGTTCCACGCTGCCTTCGGCACCGGATAATCCCTTAATTTGCACATCGAATTGTATAAACCTGTAAACAAACGAACTTCCGACACGTGTCCCCGCTGCCTTCGGCACCGTATAGCAGTCGTGCTGCGCACGCTCAAGTTCTATCTTCCACCACCAGGTAGCGCAATCTGTTCTATACGAACCTCGGGCACTGAAATCGTTAAGGCTATAGATGTCGAGTCGAATGAGCTATACCCCGTCGTGATCTAGCCCATAGAACCAGAGATAAGAAAGTGCCCCCTGGTGGTGAAAAAACGAACTAAAATAGGAAAGCTCTATAGATGTCGAGTCGAATGAGCCATACCCCGTCGTGATCCGACCCATAGAAACAGAGATAGGAAAGCGCCCACTGGTGGTGAAAGCTAATCGCGTTTGGGGGGCAAAGTGGGGGGATGAATACCGGAGATGCATAATAAGATTAGGCGGTCACAGACTTTTCCAACGATGTATCACATGAGGGATATGTGCAAAATTCAGAAAATAACTCCCCCCCCCCCACCTGCATAATTTGATTAAGAGTTCACAGACCTTTCCAACGTTATATCACATGAGAGGTGTCGGCAAAATTTAGAAAAGTGCCCCCTTTGGGGGGGGGGGGGGTGAAAGCGGGAGGATGGACCCCGAAGATACATAATATGAATAAGCGGCCACAGACCTTTCGAACAATATATCACATGAGTACTGTCGGAGGGGTGCGCAAAATGTGGGGGTTTCACCTATGGTGCATAACATGAATAAGTGGTCACAGCCCTTTGTAACGATATATGACATGACGGATATCGTTAAAATTTAGAAAAGTGTCCCCCCCCCTCCTTGTGAATCAAAACGCGCTCCGCCCCTCCCTATAATTTTTGAAGCAGCTTTATTTTTAAAATTTATGTTATGTGTTATAAAATATCGTAACGTTTCAAACAGATAGCCTTAGTATACTTCCTAATTTTGTTCACGCTCCTCCCCATCCTCTCCCCGAATTGTGACACGCCATTTTTTTTTTTAATTTTTTTATCATGTGTTATAAACCATCTTAAAGTTTAAAATAGATCGCATTGGAATTTAATATATTTGTTGAAATTACTATTATATGTAGAATAATATAGAAATAAACCCTCCTTTAGATTGTAATTGAGATATATGAACAATTTTTAGAATTTATGAAAGCTGATTTTTATTTATTTATTTATTTATCTATTTATTTATTTTTGTTTATTTATTTATTTTTTTTGCATTGCCCTGTGCATGTTTGGAATTTCTTAGCAATTTCTTAGATTTACATTATTTTATTCAATTAAACATTGTACTGTTACAATAAATTTAAATGGAAACTTCACTTCTAAAACAAAAATAATTTAACAACTGGATTTCATTAATTTATAGAAAAATGACGTGAAAGGTATTCCTGCGAACGAAATGCCTGTCCTTTACCGTTTTTTTTTTTTTTTTTTTTTTTTTTTAGAAATAAATGAATCACCTTTAATTCATTTCAAAAATTTTGTTTACGTTTGGAAAGAAATTTTAAATGCCGATAACTCTTAATGTATACATTTTAGAAAATACATCTTCCCACAAAAACTAATTTATTTTTAAAGATCTTTCAAAAACGTATATTATATATTTAAAATATTTTTTAAAGCATAAACACTAAGTCTGATTACTTTATTTTACAATATTTTAAGAACACGCATTTTATCAGACAATTAAATGCACTAAACAAACACGAGTGAAAAATTGACCTGGGCCAGGACTCGAACCTGGGACCTTACGCATACCATGCCGACGCTCTGCGACTGAGCCCCCCAGATCGATACGCTTGACGGGAATTTCTCATATGTATTCATGTTGGAAACAGTCATCTGCCACAGTTTGCAGTCATATTTAATTGTTTGATAAAATGTGTGTTCTTATAATTATGAAGTTTTATTTAAAAAAAAATATCTTCAGAAGAAAATGGCTGACTTGCAGATGAAATTTGATGTTGTTATAACTTGTAACTGATTTGTGCTATTATAATACAGACTAGCCGCCACTGGCGACCAGTTTGGTCTCCCTTAAGTGTATGTTAAGCACTGCAACACGTTACTTTTATTCATAATTTATTTTTTTTTCCGTAATCCTTCGCCAAACCGGAAGATTCTAATAGACAAATCAAAAACTTTTTCGATCATGGTAGCATTTCGCATATTTTTTGTTGTTATGTTTAAATTGGGTTAACTGATAGACAATAATACATTCTGGATTAAATACTTTTATAATAAAAACTGGATTTATATGTACATCACAAAATATATAAGTGCACTTGTGCAAAGCACACCGCGTCAAAACGTAAACACAACTTAACTGAACTGCAGTTTAACGGTTACAGTCATTGATACAGTCAGTTCACAGTTCAAGTCATAGTTAGGGCATGTTTGTAATATTGTTTTTAACATTACCCCTCAAACATGACTCGAACACCTGAGTCCAAGTTCTGACCGTAATTTCTGGAATTGGATACGAGGTAGGGGTTTTGTAAGAATGTCAGCAATCTGACTGTCACTACTAACATGCTTTATATCTAATAACCCCTCTAGATATTTTTCTCTTACAAAATGAAACCTGACTTCAATATGCTTAGATCTCTTGTGAAATTCAGGGTTTTTAGCAAGTTTTATGGCACTTGCATTATCAACAAACAAAGTTGGTTTACTTTGTGATGCTAAGAGCTCATTTAACAGTCTTTGGAGCCAAATTATCTCTTTTGAACCTTCACTGGCAGCCACATATTCTGCCTCTGTGGTTGACAGAACTACACTTTTTTGTTTTTTACTCATCCAAGAGATAGCACCTCCATTGAACTTGCTAACTATGCCATTTCTTGAATGACGAGTTTTAGTATCACCAGCAAAGTCAGCATCACTGAACACTTCAAGCTGTTTGTTTTCATATTTACTTGGATATAACAGTCCATATCCTAAAGTCCCTTTGAGGTACTTGAAGATTCTTTTTACAGCATTCCAGTCTGATAGCTTGGGATTTTCTAATTTTTCAGATACCACACTAACGGCATAAGCAATATCTGGACGTGATCCTGTGGCTAAATACATTAGACTCCCAACAGCTTCACGATAAGGCACATCTTCATTAACTGGATTGTCATTCTCATTTGCTTCACCTTTTTCACATGGAATGGAAACAGCATTTGAATCTGCCATTCTAAACCGATCAAGAATCTTTCTTGTATAAGCACTCTGTTCTAGAAAAACAGAGCCATCTTGCAACCGTTTGATATTCATTCCAAGGAAACAGTCTAATGAACCAGTTGTCACTTGAAATTCTTCTTTCAGCTTGGTCACAAATAATGCAATTTCACTTTCATCAGTGCCAGCAACAAGCCCATCATCGACATAAATGACAATAAATAATTTCTTTTCATTATTTGATCTAATGAATAAACAAGGATCCGAGTTGCTACATTTCATATTTTGTTTCTCTATGAAATCAACAAATCTTCTGTTCCAGCAACGTGGAGCCTGCTTCAATCCATAAAGACTTCTGTTTAGTTTGCAGACTCTACCAGATTTGTCGTCAAAGCCTTCTGGCTGCTTCATGAAAACTTCTTCCTTTAGTTCACCATACAAGAATGCAGTTTTCACATCAAACTGCAGAAGCTGTAGATGTTCACATGCAGCAATACTTAATAGCATTCTAACTGTATCATATCTTGCAACGGGACTAAAAGTTTCATCATAGTCGATGCCTGGCTTTTGCGAAAATCCTTTCGCCACAAGTCTTGCCTTGAAACGATCAACTGATCCATCACTTTTGGTTTTAATTCGGAGAACCCACCTGTTAGCAATAACTTTCTTATCTTTCGGCAAATCAACAAGATCCCAAGTGCGATTTTCCTTCAGTGAGGTCATTTCATCATCCGTTGCTTACTTCCATCTTTCGGCATCACTTGATTTCATTGCTGAGGCATAGGAATTAGGGACATCGTTCTCTGCCAATAAAACATAGTCCTGTAAATGAGAAGGTGTTTTGATCACTCTTCCACTACGACTTTGCAATGTTATGTCACTTACACAATCTTCTTTATTAGATTTCAAACTTTCAGCTTGTTCAATTAAGCTTTCTTCATTTGAAGGGTCAACATTCTCATTTGAACTGAGTATACAATCAAAATTTTTATTCTGATCTGATGGAATTTCAGATGGCTCCTTGGAAATGCAGACTTTCTCTTCTTTGAATATGACATCACGGCTCAGAACAACTTTACCATCAGCTGGAAGCCAAATTCGATAACCATCTTTCTCACCACAGTATCCTACAAAGTTTCCCTTCTCACTTTTCTTGTCCCACTTTCTTCTTTTTTGCTTAGGTACATGCACAAAGCATTCTGTGCCAAAAACATGGAAATGATCAATTTTAGGAGCTTCTTTCTTGAACCATATTTCATAAGGTGTTTTTCCTTCTAATGTTGTCGGTCCTGTTCTATTTAATGTATACACAACAGTATTGACTGCTTCAGCCCACAGTCTGATAGGGAGATTCTTTGCATGTATCAAGGATCTTGCACTTTCAACCAGAATGCGATTTTCTCTCTCCGCAGAACCATTCTGTTCTGGAGTATATGGCATGGAAAGATTTGGAGTTATTCCCTTTGATGCAAGGATAGAATGAACTTCAGAATTATTAAATTCCTTACCACCATCACACCTGAACTCTTTGATTCTTTTATCAGCAGTTTCGGCTTCATTTATGAAGGTTTTTAAACACTTCGCAACTTCAGATTTATGTTCAATAAAGAAAACTCTTCGATATCTTGAGAAATCATCCTTAAAGGAGACAAAATATCTTGACCCTCCAATGGATCTCTGCTGCATGGGACCACAAACATCTGCATGAATCATCTCGCCAGCACACATTGGCCTATTCTTCCTGGTGCCAAAACTTTTTCGTTGTTGCTTGCCGAGTACACATCCTTCACAAAACTCTTCAGTTCCTTCAACACGAATACCTTTTTTCTCTAAAATGTATTTCACATGGCGCTTATTTTGATGACATAATCTTTCATGCCACAGCTGTAATGTATCTTGTGAAGCAATGTAAACATCAGCAGCTTCATCAGGCAATCTCACTCTCATTTCGAGTGCATACAGGCCTCGAGATGTTCTCTTGCCTGTCATTCGCACATCACCATTCTTCAGAAAAGCACATCCATTTGCATCAACTCTGAATTTAAAACCTTTGTCAACAGTTTTACTTATAGAAAATAAATTTCTGCTTACTTCTGGGACATACCACACATCTGTTAGGTGATTTCTTTCCCACCTTTTGTTGACCAGCATTTCAACATTGATAATACCTTCCCATATGCTAGAATGACATCATTATTTCCTATTCTTACTTCTTTGGGGAGTGAAAAAGGCTTGTATGATAAGAAATAATTTTCATTGCTCGTCATATGTGCTGAAGCACCAGAGTCAGCTAACCATAGGTCTTTTTCTGGATCATCAGCACTGCACACAAAGGCATCTCCATCAAGTTGCTTATTTCCACCATTTTTCTTGTAGCAATATTTGGCAACATGTCCAGGCTTGTGACAGGAAAAACACTTTTTCTCCGTTTTAAATTTGCCTTTTTTCTTAATTGACGATTTTGCAACAAGAGCTGCACTGTCACTCTGCTTCGAAGGCAATCTCATTTCAATAAGCCGAAGGCGCTCAGTCAATTTGTTAATTGTCCTTTCCTGCACTGGAACAGACTCCCACACACTTTTAAATTCAAAATATTCTGCAGGTAAAGTTGACATAATTCGACTCATAAGTAGCAAGTCAGGTAGCTCCGTTTTCACCAGCCTTTTGAGCTCATCATTTAACTCACGGAAGTTCCGTTGCAAACGTGCTATGTGTGTTACGACATCTTCTGAAACATCTTTTTCTGAGCTAAAAAATTGCTCCATTAAGCGATCGACACGCTGGCCCGAACTCTGCTCGTACACAGAAAGTAACTTTTCCCAAACAGATTTCGCTGTATCGCAAGTTGCCGTTAGCTCAATGTTCGCATCGTCCATGCTATTAACAAGAATTAATTGAGCCAATGCATCGCTTTTAAGGAAAGCCTTACGCTTTGTTTCATAAGCTTTTCTTACATCCTCACCAGCGGAATCTCCAGGATCAATTGGCACTTCACAATCAGCAGTCACAAGATCTAACACATCATTATGGCGCAGCAACAGTTCGATCTGTCGCTTCCACTTAGTCCAGTTTTTCGTTCCTTCTAGTTTCTCAATTTGTGCTTTGAAATCCATTGCAAACAATATGTATCAAAAGCGTTCACAAAATGAGTAGGTAACAAAAAAATATTTAATCACGTGCGTGCACTCTTCGTCACGTTGTAATAAGGCCTAACAGCCACGATCTGTCCTAGCAGCAGTTGACGGCGTGAGAGCCCATAACCTGTTTAAATTGGGTTAACTGATAGACAATAATACATTCTGGATTAAATACTTTTATAATAAAAACTGGATTTATATGTACATCACAAAATATATAAGTGCACTTGTGCAAAGCACACCGCGTCAAACCGTAAACACAACTTAACTGAACTGCAGTTTAACGGTTACAGTCATTGATACAGTCAGTTCACAGTTCAAGTCATAGTTAGGGCATGTTTGTAATATTGTTTTTAACAGTTATGTATTTCATCTTTCTTGACAAAAAACTCTTAACCAACTTAAGCATTTATACTTCATATCCGTTTGCTTATCAGTTGCAATATGCTTGCTAATGAGGAGATTCTTAAGCATAGTAGTTTTCCGTAATTGGATCAATTGCCAAATGGCGTATTTTAGTTAATACGATTTGGTGCAATGAAGTCTATTTTGTGAAAGTCTTTAATGATATCCACCATTTACACTGAACCATATTGTTGCCAATATTTTTTTGATTGTTTGTTTGTTTCTCGCTAACTTTGGCTGTAGACTTGATTACGGGAGAATCAAGAAGAAAATCTATCATTATTCTCATTTAAAACGTCCTGAATAATGTGACATAATCGGAGTGCATATTATAACACGTAATTTTCGAGTATGGTTTGGGTGAAACATTGAACTTTTGGAAGCCAGTTTTGATAATCACGTAAATATGTCACACAACATTACCGCCTATAATTCTAATTACAGCAACCCGTTTTTTCACTCTATATTGCAACTCTATAGTTAATATAGTGCCCCGGTGCGTCTACGACAGCTGTTCCATCAGAACATTTGATTTCAAAATAAAAGTATCGTTTCTAATTTGCACACGCGAAAAATAAAAGCTGGTATTGGCGATTTTAAAAATTCTATTGGCGAGATTTGCGCCCAAATAACACAAAAGTACTTAATGATGTTATGTATTTTGTAAATGTATATTAAATTACTGTTTTGAAAGCGATTGGTCATTAATAATGGTAAATATGATTGGTGATTAACAATCATTTTCGGTGGTCTCTCTTCCTTTCACGTATAATACATAAATACCAAATTAACTGACAATTTGTTTCGAAATTTGATTCATTAAATATCATTACATGAGTTGTATTTGTTTACATTCAGCTTACATCAAGAAAAGATAAAGAATGAAGTTGAGTTGTATAGCACATAATTATGGTAAACTTTAATTGTGTCACTGGTACGAATTATTTTTTTGACACCAGGCAGCGCTCCAAAAAATCTTTCATGGAAAACTAACTTTACGAACGATTATCTCCATGGTTTAATGGTTTAATATTTTAAACCTTCACGACGAATGAATCTTTTTTTTTTGTTTACTTTCATGGATAGAGAATTTGAACTGCGAAGCTAATTTCAACTGAAGTTATTGGAGAATATATACATAATTGAATGTAAGTCATCTCTCAAATATTAATTTATTTTGAACGATCTTTCTAAAAATGTCACATTTATGAAGTTTTATTCGAAAAAATAATTTTTAATAAAAATGGCCACCTGGCATATGAAAAAGTGAAACGGACATTCCGGAACTGTTGATGACAGTCACATGACTTACGGTTTTATTATAGAGATGGTACATGGTCGTTGGCATGTTTTATCTTTGTTTTGGCATAATTTTTTAATCGCCAAGTTAATTAACAGTTTTTTGCTAATTAAGGATAGAAAATAATATTTTTTTACACTGAATTTTATAAAAGCACATAGATTAGGTAATTACTTGTCCAAAAATGCAATCCTTTTTTTATTCTGCCGAATATTAAGGTCTGTAGGTTGTTTGAAAAAAAAAAAGTTTGACGAAGAAAAAGGTGATCATTTTAAGTAACTCGACGTTTTTTTTAAAAATCTATATCTCTGTTTATAAATCACTTATGAAGATGAGTTTAGTCTTAAATTGAAGAAATTCTTCATTAGATTCTTCTAGTTTTCGTTTTTTTTTTCTGCGACGCTTGGTTTATTTGTTATCTGATATTTTAATCTGGCATGTTTTGTCGATTTAACATTGCGAAGTTGATTTCTGTAAATAAGCAGTAGCGGTCTAGTTCAGTTCTTGGCGTTGTTTGTGTGGCGTTTTTTTTTTTTTTAAAGCTTGGCTTGGCAGAGCGACCGCCCTGCTTGATCTTGTTTGAAAATGTCTGCCACGCTAGAATTTCAAACTGCTGTATCTCAGCCATTTTTTAAGATAGAGCTAAAACAAAAAATGTTCCGGAATCCTTGTATTAAGGCCTAATATTTAAGAAAAAAAAAATTAGAATTTTTAACTTTTGTGTATATTTATTTTAGTTGTAAATCTTTAAGTGGCCGCCATTTTGTTTCAAAATGGCGAACTGACCAACGAACAAGCTGACCAACGAACTCGGTCGAGACATTGGTGAGCTTAATGCACACAATTAGTTTCATCCAAATATATTTATAAACACGAGTGTTATCGTATGATATAGATCACACATATATATATATATATAAATCAACATTTGAACAGAGGGGGGTTTTGGGGTCTGGGGGTCATGATCGGTGAAAATATACCAAAACTTTCCGGAATTGCTTTCCTTCGAAAGGCTGCAATAGGTAGCTTTATACTTTTTTGTATTGAAATCTACCTAAAATATGGTTTATATGAAGGATCATAAAGAACTTCAATACAATCTTGTGAAATATTTATACCCATCTTTATTTCTTTTAAAGGATCGAGCATTTATATGGCAGTAGAGGGGAAACTGCAAAAATTCCAATTTTGTAATTTGTGTGAAATTTTTATGTTTGTTGGTATTGAGTTGTTGGTGTTAAAATATGTTGTCCATATCTAGGAGATCTCGTGTACCTGATTCGCTAAGATGGCGGGCAATCGGATGGATGGAAATGGGGTTATCACAAGCTGCTGCTTCTAGACGTCTTAATGCGTCTCATAGTGTGGTCCAAAGACTCTGGGAGCAATTTGAAATTCTGTTTCAAGAAGACTTGTTCCAGGTAAATCAAGGGTTATAAATCCTTCACAAGATCGCTTCATAGCTCTTTTAGCCCAAAGAAAGAGGAATCTACTGTGGTTCAGCTTATTTCAGATCATCATACTGCAACAGGGATGACAATATTTGCTAATACGGTGCACAGACGTCTTCGTAATTAAGATGAGCAATTCAAGACGACCCGTTGTATATGTCCCTCTTAATCAACAACACAGAAGTGCCCATTTATGTTGGCCAAGAGAGCACGTTACCTGGAACAGACAACAATGGGCTTCCGTACTATTTACAGACGAGTCCCGGTTTCCTTTGGAGAGTCATTAAGTTCGTGTGCTGATCTGGAGATAACAGGATATCAGATTCTATCTATGTAACATTATTGAAAAGAGACAGTTGTAGAGGAGTTAGAATCATGGTTTGGTCTAGAATCTCTCTGGTGGTCACAGTAACCTCCATGTGTGCCATGGAGGAACTCTGACTGCTGTGAAACATCGGAACGAGATCCTTGCTCCGTTTGTCACACCGTATGGTGGTGCTATTGGTGATGAATTTATCTTAATGGATGATAATTGAGCTAGAGTCGTTGATGAATATCTTGAGGGTCAAGGTTTGGAGCGAATAGAATAGCCAGTTCAATCTTCCGGCCTTAATCCGATAGAACATGTTTGGGACTATCTCAGCAGGCAGGTATGAATAAGCGGATGGATAAGGGTAATATACATCCCCAATAAGTCCTCCTCCAAAGTCGTTAAATGGGCTGGAACAAGCGTTGCTGCATATATGGGCGTTGTTTCTCATTCCAGTGTTGACACCTTAATTATGGAAAGTTGGTGATGATGCTACAAATGCGTTACAAGAAAGGCGGACACACGTCTTATTAAAATCCGTTTACTTAATTTTTATTTCACAAAAAACTGCCATTTATTTTTTTTTATCAAACAGTCGACTTTAGCCAAAAATGCAAATTTTTATTTGTAAATCATGCTTGATGTTAAAATTAAGTAAAATTCGATTAATAACTGTTTAAAGTACAATCCTTCTAAATTTCATGTTTTCATCTTCATTTGATTAAACAACAAAGACTGGTCGTACCTTTACTTTTGGAGTCTGGTGTATTTCGTCATACGAAGGTGAGACTAAAAAATCTCGAGGTTAGGAATCTGCTTAACCGAGTGGTAAAGCTCTGTTTATCCGTTAATCAATTTCAAACTGTGAACATGTCAGTTTAAGAATGAAACACAAACCATGGCCATTAATATTATTTTAGATATAGTTTATCCAATTGATACTTTCGCTGTCTGAATGAATAAAGTAGTATTTTGACAAAATTTACGTCTGCAATGAAATGAATGCGTAAACAAAATATACTTTTGGGGAAATAAAGGTAGTAAAAATCATGTTTCGTAATTAAATGGCATAAAATGTGGCTTCAAATTTCAATGCAGAAAAATCTGTCTAAGGCGAACTCTGTATAAGACAGAAAT
Source organism: Maratus michaelseni (assembly GCA_963931845.1). NCBI lineage: Eukaryota > Metazoa > Arthropoda > Arachnida > Araneae > Salticidae > Maratus > Maratus michaelseni. The sequence goes on along the minus strand of OZ007598.1, from coordinate 106,894,645 downwards.
CAGTCTAATTCGGAAATCGGAAAGATTTTCAAGTCCAAGTGAATCCACAGACATCATAGAGTAAAATTTGTCTAAAGAGGAATATTGTCTATTGTTTGCGACTGAAAACATTCTCGGTCCCTGTCGATTCGGCCTTAAACAGGGCATGATTATTCAAAAGGCATGTGAAGCACATGCTTTGCTTCCCCTCTAAAATTTTAAAGGGGCCCCAAAATGACTGAGAAGAGGGCTCTCTAATTCTCATTTTCATTACTTTACATTGTATTTTAAATTTTTTTGGGGAAAGAAAGTTTACTTAATACAAGAGGAAATCCACGCACTAGTTGACAAAACTCATTTAACAGGAATATGAATGACATCAATAGGATGTTAATTAATCACATAGCATTCTGATGTGCCTGTTAGAAACCACCCGAGAAATTCAGCATACAGCTATATGTACTAAATATATCTGAAGTATATACAGAGAACATAAAAGAAAAACCGTTTATTAAAATATATGTGACCTCGGCTAAGCTAACTCCCAGGAATAATATTAGTATCATTGGTAAGTTTTTAAGGATGAAGAATTAAGAAAACTTTTTCCAAAAGAAAAGGGGGCCCCAAAATGATACCGTGCTTCCCCTAGATTCAGAGGTTAATCGGGCCCTGGCCTTAAACAGAGTTTACTGTAACTTATTTTTAAGTTTCACCTGAAAATACAAAAAATAAATATTTTTTAAATACCAAAGAGTTATCATTTGACTTTTCGGAGATAGCCAAATTTTCTTTCATGTGTTACATGACACACCTTAAAGAAACTGATCTACTCTTCACACAGTGACAGACTTTTTTCTCTGGGAGGGATTTCTGTGGCTCCTGGGGGAGGGGGGGCATTATAGAGTTTCGTGGGGGAGTAATTGCTCTTTTTGACCATTAAAAGCATAAAATCTCAAGTCTTCCGGGGGAGGAGATTTCAGTGCTCCGGGGTGGAAATGTCTCCCCCCGGGCCACCCCCTGTATTCAACACTGACTTCACAGATTGTAAATTATAATGAGATTGATATTTTCAATTTTAGGAACACAATTCTGCTCTGTTATTTTGAACATTTAATAATGTTTCCTAGGATTTTCTTTTATGCAGAAATTTATTTGTTGTAAGTAACTAATCCTATTAACGTAGATTATTATAGTTTCTACATAGTAGCGTAGCCTACGATGATCCGCGACGCTCTGCTGTACACTGTACAGCGTCGCGCATCATCGTAGGCTACGGCATGAAAGGAGATCAAGTATTTTTATTAATATACGAATCGTTCAGCAGATGGCGCCTCATGATGTTTCAAACTAGGGATTTAATTTCAGAAAAGTTGGAAATGAATGAGTTTTAATGCAGCAATTTTGAATTTTATATTATGTAGAATCAAAATTAAATAAATACAACCTATTAAAAATTCATTATTTTTTCGATTATTCCAGATTTCGCGATAAGAGATTTAATTTTTTTTTTTTTTTTCCTGTATGGGTTTATATTTAAAATTTTATTGTTATTCATGAGTAAAATTAAAAAAATCTTATTTTATAATTTATATATTTTTATCTAGAATTTATATTAGTAACTCTCTTTTCACAAATTTTTTTAAAGATTAATACTATTATTGCAAATGTATGAAAATTTTAAATTAAATTTTTACAATTATGAACTTTAAGAAAAATCTTAATGAGAAAAAATTAAATGTTATTGTAGACTGTTTAATAATTCAATTTTCGTTAGCTGCTTTTTTATAGAAATTCCGAAAAAAAAAAAAAAAAAAAAAAAAAAAAAACAATTATTACTTTAAAGAAACGAACTGCCATTTAGGTGACTGATTGAAATAACCTGCTAAACATTCAATCACATTCATTCATATTATATGTTGCGTAAAATAGGGGGGGGGGGGGGGTAAAAAAATCAACAAATGGGACACTTAACATCAGCAGATTTGTATAGTGAAAGGAAAATTAATATAGATTATTATTATCATTATTATTATTATTGAATTTTATAATAATGAAGTAACATAGAATTAAAATATCATTCGTATATATTTTCAAAATTTTAAATGTGTTCAATATAAACAAAATCATGAATTTCTTTTATAAAGTCACCAGTTATTAATCAGAAATACTTTTGAGATTTGGTTTCATATTGGGAATTTCTAGGTAAACTTTATGAAGATTGTTCAAAAATTATTATTTCGAATATTATTATATCGAAATTACTAAATCCCTAAACTAAATATATTCGTTGCAAAAGCAAATATCTTATATGTATTTTTTGACAATTTGGCTACTCTCAAGACGAAAGAGAAAAAAATAATATATATCTCGCTGTAAAACAACTTTTTAATCCAGATTTCATTATAACTTTAAAATAGTGTTTAAACCGATAGATGGCGCCTCCAAAACTCTTACAATATTTTGAAATTCCAAATGGTTTGAAAATATAAATACTCGTTCATATTAAAATCAAGACAACACGAAATCTTAGGCTTATATAAAATACGAGTTGATGCATTAGTTCAGTTTGAAAGTAGGATGTGATAAAGACAATCTATGACTTGAAAGATAGTTACATTAAGATTGAAACTTGCAGGTTTAGTGGAGTATAATGTGGATTTTAAATTACGCTGCTAACTTATCATTAATGAATATGGATGAAACGTTCGAGGTATTATCAGATAGGTCGTTGGTTGTGAATTCTTTTAGTCATTTATTTAAAGCAGCAACAACAATTATACATATTAAAATAAGGCATTAAATTTTATGCTCTCTTATTTTTACAGATTTCATAATGGTGTTGATGTTGGTGTTATTTAATGACTGTCGATTATCTAACACGAGGATTTCATAATGACATTGTTTGTTTGATTTTTCTCTATGTAGTTAATTTATTATTAATTATTCAAATTAATAGTTAAAATTTCCTTTAATTTGTTCTTTAATGAATAAGACAGTTCCCGCATAAGTCACATGTTTAGAAAATAAGTTTTATTTAAGTAAATGGAAAAAAGAAAAAGATAGATTTTGATTATTCAAAAATAATATAAGTAATACACAATGCAATATTTATAAAAGTCAAAGCTCGTATATTTTTTTTAACTATAGTTACGGAAAAAAAAGAGTTCATGCGTAAATAGCGTAAACAACTAATATTAATTTTTATCTTAATCAACCGTATCATTTAATGATAGTTTCATAACGTTAGTAAATACCCTATGTTCTGGCGTATCACACACATTTTGACACATCAAAATGGGTAAAAATATACAGGTGCGCGTTATACGCCGGCTACAAAAATGGAAAATTTAAAAAAGATGAAAATAAGAATTGATGTTCCTATATTAATAGACATGCTATTTATGTAACAAAAGTGCTACGATAGGTTATAAGTTTTTTTAATTTTTACTTTCAGATTTCGTGAAATGTTTGTCATATTACTATTCATGCTCATATATATTTTTAGGCATATCAACGATTTCTTTTAGATAGCTTTCAATACAAAATGTGTAAAGCTACCTATTTCAGCAGTTCGGAGGAAAGCAGTTCTGGATAATTTCAGTATATTTTCACCGATCATGACCCCCACACCCCAAAACCACCTTCCGTTCAAATGTTGATTTATATATATATATATATACCCTAAATATATCAGATATATATATATATATATCTGATCTATGTCATACGATAACACTCGTATTTATAAAGCAATTTGGATGAAACTACTCGCTAATGATAAATCTATGGGCGTAGGATACATTCCTATATTTAAAATATCTCTTCGAGAAATTAATACTTTAGGTAGCTGTCGTAAGAAATACTACCTATTATATTCTCCCCTAAGTTGGAATTTTTGAAAAAATTTTGCAGATCTACGCCGATCATGGCTCCCAGAACCCAAAACCACCCCCAGTTCAAAACTTTATCTATCTATCTATCTATCTATGCAATTTTTTTTTATGGACACGATAACTGCAATAACTCTGCACAAATCTCTTTCAAACTGATACATAAAATCAAGGGGCATAAAATCTCGGTCAAGTTCGTTAATGGGCAAAATCGAACCAAAGGGGGGAGGGGAAAGGAAATGGGGGGGGAGCTTTTTGTGAAAACAGAAAACCACCCATAATTTCTTAATTATGATACGTATCGAATCCGTTTAAAGTTATTATTACTTCTAGGAAAAGGGCCGAAAATTTATGTATGACAGATTTTTGATATCATTAAAAATGGCCCCAAGGGGGGGGGGGATAGGGGGGTTTTAGAAGAAAAAGATTCATAACTTCGTCAATTCAGAAGATATAAAATCCGCTTTAATTTATTATAAATTCTCTTAATATTATCTAAAACTTTTATACTGACATGTTTTTTATAGAACCAACCCTTACAGCAAAAAAAAAAAAAAAAAAAAAAAAAAAAAAAAAAAAAAATCCCTGCTGACTCCGCTTGCAAACAAGTTAGGTTCCAACTGCCGCATCATGGCAAAAAGGTCATTTCTTCCGCAATTCCCAACAAACAGGCGCCCACGGTCTGAGTCATCGAAATCTACCTGTGCCTGTAGGACGAGCCGTCAGGGATTTTTAACTTCTGTTTTCTTTGTACTGTTCTTAAAGGATCTCTCTTTTTTTCTTAGTTATCAAAATGTTTTTTAAATATGCTTAGTTTATAATTTCATGTGTTAAAATCTCAGCGAAACTGAATACGATTTTAACACTTCACATAAAAATAAATATATATTTCAGAAAAAAACTTTACAACTAAGAAAAACAATCACTGACGGCTCGGTCTACAGGCACAGGTAGATTTCGAAGACGCAGACCGTGGGGTGCCTGATTGTTGGGAATTGCGGAAGAAATGACCTTTTTGCCATGATGCGGCAGTTCGAAACGCCCACTTCGAAAGCAGGGATTTTTTTTAAATTTTTTTTTTGCTATAAGGGTTAGTCCTATAAAAAACTTGTCAGTATAAAACTTTTAGATAACATTAAGAGGATTTATAATAAATTTGAGCGGATTTGATATCTTGTGAATTGACGAAGTTATGAAATTTTTTAATCTAACCCCCCCCCCCCTTCTCCCTTGAGGCCATTTTTAATGATATCAAAAAATCTGTCATACATAAATTTTCGCCCCTTTTCTTAGAAGTAATAATAATTTTAAACGGATTCGATACATAATTAAGAAATTATGGGGTTTTCTGTTTTCACAAAAAGCCCCACATTTCTACCCCCCCCTCCCTTTGGTTCGATTTTGCCCATTAACGAACTTGATCGAGATTTTATTTCCCTTGATTTTATGTATCAGTTTGGAACAGATTTGTGCAGAATTATTAGAGTTATCGTGTCCATAAAAAAGTGACATAGATAGATAGATAGATAGATAGATAGATAAAGAGATTAGATAGATATATAAAGTTTTGAACTGGGGTGGTTTTGGGTTCTGGGAGTCATGATCGGCGTAGATCTGCAAAATTTTTCCAAAAATTCCAACTTAGGGGAGATTGTAATGGGTAGTATTTCTTACGAAATCTACCTAAAAAGAGACATCATTTAAGAACAGTACAAAGAAAACAGAAATTAAAACAATTAATTTCCTGAGGAGATATTTTAAATATACGCCCATCGATTTATCACTAGCGAGGGGAATCGGGAAATTTACTGACGAGCAGCCTTAAGCTCACCAATGTCTCTACCGAGTTCGTTGGCCAGCTTGGTCCACTATCTTGTTTCAAAATGGCGACCACTGAAATATTTAAAACTAAAAAAAGTATACAAAAGTATTAAAAATTCAAATATATTTTTTGCTTAAATGTTAGGCCTTGATGCAAGGATTCCGGAGCATTTTTTGGTTTACCTCTATCTTAAAAAATGGCTGAGATAGAGCAGTTTGAAATTCTAGAGTGTCTGACATTTTGAAACAAGACAGCACATTACAAAAAAGCGGGTAAGTAATGATCGAAGATCGCACAAAGGGTTTCGTTTAATATTCCTTTCAAAACACTTTATACTTTCTTTAATAAATCCAAACAAATTTCATTTTACAAAAAAAAAGTCATGTTTTTTATAAAGTAAAAATGTACCGATTTATTTTTCTCGTTTTTTCGAAAATCTGAACCCGTCCGATAGCGGGCGAAGCCTGCTATTATACTCTGTCATAATAATATCTGTCATGTTAGACTAAATGCGATATTTAAAAAAAAAATCAATTTAAAAAATAAACATGTTGTACACCTTCAAAGTGTTAAAATATGCGAATATTTCCATAATCGGCTTTTTATCATGATTCGATACGTCCCTCAAACTCATATATTTACTATTCTCTATTACTCATATTGATACTCGCTTCATATTATTCTCAAACATTTGAAAAATCCGTTAAACTTCCAATATGACGTCAGATTAATTTTCTTTTTAATTCTCTAATGACGTGATATTAATCTGCTTTCTGTACATACACATAATCATACTCCTTGTATTATTGAGAAATGTTTGAAAATTTCCGTGTTATTACCAATATGACGTCAGATTAATCTTTTTTTCAATTGGTGAAACTTTTTATTTCATTTTCATTTTTCATGTCATTTTTCACGTTCTCGACGGTTAAAAAAAGGATATATTTTGGATTTTTTTTTTAGGAAATAAGTAAAAATAATTGAAAAACTATTAATTCCACATTATTTTTTATTGCTTCAAGTGCTTAAAAATATTTATTTTGTTAAATTTGGTCATATATTACGTCGGAAACCTGCAGCTGCGTTGAACTGTAACTAAACTATCCGGGCTCGATATGGGCAGCAGCATCCTAACTTTTTGTAGAAAAAAAAAATTAAAATTAAAATCTCAGTTTCTTCTTGTAAAATAAGGTTGTAGCTAAGGGCCATCGGCAAATATATATATATATATATATATATTAGGAAAGGAGTAAAATATTTGAAAAACTAATGATTGAGCGTTGCTTTTTATTCCTTCAAGTGCTTAAAGGTATTTGTTTTGTGAAATTTGGTCACATATTACATCGGAAACCCGCAGCTGCGTTGACCTGTACCAAACTTTTCGGGCACAATATGGGCCGATTAGTCATTTTAAAAGATAAGTTTGGGAAAAAATTTGGATTTTATATTGTATGCGAAAGTTACGCTGAAGAAGTATGAAGAAAAGTTTTTACTTATTTCAAATAAATTTGTTCGTAAATTCTGGTGTCACTCAATCATTTCAACATTTTAGAAACAGAAGCAAACTTTGCCACTGAAAGAGTTAAGCGAGACGCATTAGCAAGGATCTACTGTAATTGCTTGTATCATAAAATTGTTGAATAAGAAATAACTAACCCCAGAAAAATTAAGAAATGTCTTATTATAATAATTTGCATCTTAAATACCCTAATGATTTTTAAATGTCAGTCATAGCTCGTGTAACCAGGCTGTTAGCTGCTGGCTTTGACAGCTTGAGAAATATAAAAAGATGAAAATTAAGTTATAGGAGGGCTCAATCACCTGTCGATTAATTGCGTGGATTAGCGGCTTTGTGCATTTATACAGATAGAGGCGCAGAGAAAAAGAGAAAATAGTGATAATTAACTACTAGCCGATTCGATTTTATCTAAGTAAATTTGTATTTCAAATTTTAATTGCTTAAAAGGCGTATAGCCAACATAGTGAAAAAGTATCCAAGCCGGGACTCGAACCCGGGTCATCAGTATAGCGTACTGACGTTCTACCAACTGAACCACTTGGAAGGATACCAGCCTAGCACTTCTCACTATTACATGTTGGCAAGGCTACAATCGCAGCATGTTGACTACTACGATAAAATGGACTGTAATTATTTAACTATCTATAAAATTTCAACTCTGTTTACTTAACGAACCATTTTTTTTAAATTATTTATGACGTATTGGTTTTTGGAGCTCCCCATGGAGACAACCGAACGAAGCGAAGAACAAACGACTTCTGATTTACATTTATCGTCAAGCGATGTTAGAAGCCAAGAGTGGCGCCAACAAGCACAAGATGAAATATTTTCCGTGAGCCACCAACCCTGTGGCAAACACGAAACTAAAGAGAATCCAGCATCGATGATTGAATAAATCTATTTTAATACTTGGAAATTTTTCCATAGAAAATTCTAAAAAAGTATCCAAGTCCCGGCTTGGATACTTTTTCACTATGTTGGCTGTACGCCTGTTAAGCAATTAAAATTTGAAATATTATAACTGCCAATGCGTGAGGAATTTTCTATGAAAAAATTTCCAAGTATTAAAATAGATTTAAGTAAATTTTTCGTAAATCTTGTTGTTATTCAATCTTCCCAACATTTTAGGAACAGAAGTACTTTGCCCCAAAAAGGGTTGATACATAATATGCCTCTCTATTACAGAAGATGTCGGAAGCTTATTTAGTATGTTAGCATCTTTCTCTTTTTTAAATTCAAAGCTCTAAGTCAAAAATTATTTTCCTACATGGAAATATAAAACTTGATGATTATGACAGTAATATGTCTGAGAAACTTTCGATGACACAATACTGGTCTTCTACAAGATGTAACAACACTATTTATACGCTTGACTGAATTATAATTTGAAGCTAAAATCATAGATAAAATATTCAATATCTTAATAACATTGTTGCAAACTCCTCCGAATTTTGAGTTACTTTTTAAATGTACCAAGTAAAGAATCCAAAATAGACTTATTACTATAAAGGTTCAAGCTGTTTTACAATAAATTATTTTGCAAATCAAGTCTACTAAGTATTTTTCATTCATTCATATTTTGGTACATAAAAGGTTAAAAGAAAGAATTCAAAATGGACATATTAATATAAAGGTTCAAGCTGTTCTGCAACAAATCCTTTTACAAATCAGGTCTACTAAGTATTTTTCATTCATTCATAATTTGGTACATAAAAGGTTAAGAGAAATAATCCAAAATGGAATTATTAATATAAAGGGACAAGCTATTCTTACAATAAATAATTTTGAAAATCAAGTCTACTAAATATTTTGCACTAATACTCGATTGTAATTCCAACATTAGTCATCAGGAGCACACGTCGACTGTAAGTAGATATGCGGTAATCAGATGGTGTATAATCAAATGCTCCAACAAGCATACAGGTCGTCTCAAAAAGATAGAAACGCGCTTTAATTTTTCACCTTCTGCAGATAGTAGCAATGTACCAGTGCGATGGGTGTTGAATTTCCTGCGTCGTCAGTCGTAATGTTGGCATTTACATTCCTTCTAATTTGATGGTTTCGGATGATTTTGATGCACAGATGATTTCAGAAGGTTGGTGGAATTTGTAGGAGCACTGGAATTGGCATACGTGAAAACATCAAAACTGGAAAAAAAGCTTATAGGGCCATGTAACTATAAATTATAACTCATATTAAGAGCATGTGCTACATAGGATCATCTTAGTTAAAAGTCATTCATAAATTAAAATTTACATGTGGGCAAATTCTATAATTGTTGTTATGATTATATGGAGTTAATATTATTGGGGTTGTAACAAAAGTTAAAATTATCAAGGATGTTACAATGGGTTAATCAATACAATATAATATTAATATGTTAAACATATTTAATTTTAGTAAATATTAAATATTTATTAAATATAGTACACTAATAAACATATCTATTAGTTTTATATTATTTATTTTATTTTATTATTAGATCATTTAATTTAATTAATATTTATGTTTTTTATATATTTTTTTCATGGTAGATATTATTTAAATAGCTGGATTTAAATTATAATAAGTGCATTACCATATTGAATAATCTATGTTATTTCTAAGTATAATACTAATTTATAAAATGAAAGCATCATATGGATTCTACATTAATGTTTGGGTTAAATTAAGATATATTTTAAATGGGTTAGTTAAAATATAAATTATATTATACTAGTAACTCTTATTCTCTATATATATCATTAATATTAACTAGTAAAATTAATATATTTACACTACATTATAGCTGCAGATAAGTAATTATACATACAATATTAAAGTTTTAGTAGAATATCTGTACACCAGATGTCAGCAGCAATGTATTTGATAGTATGCTAAAATAGTCTAATATTTTTACAATAGATAGCAGTAGTATAGCTTATTTAAAATATTAAAACTTGGAAATTTAGTATGGAGGTAATAATATCTATGAAATACTTTCAAATTATCAAGTAATATTATATATTTTAATTTATTAAATTAAAATTAAAATAAAATAATTAATGGTTTTTATTTATATGTATATCATAATTTTTTTTTCTACATTTTTTAAAATGTTGTAATCTATTTAGTTAAATAAAAATAACTGTAACTTTAGGTTACAATTTATGATCTGAAGGATTCTCTATTTAACTGTGAATTTAATCTCTTCTTTTGGATACAACTTTGTACATGTGCTCACAATATACTAAATATCTTGGGATATTATTAATATAAGTAATATATATATATTTTAATTTTTTTTAATTCTTTTTCACACTCCTTTTCAAATTGTATGTATAATTTATAATATTCCATTGTAAAGGTCTTGTTATTCAATATTGTTTCAGCGATTGTTCGGGCAAGATATGGCACTATATTTAGCAAAAGCTGGTGTCATATACAGAAAACAATCGTTCTTTGCTTATAAATGTGATTTTCTTGCCCTTGAAAAAGTAAATTACTTTATAAGCTTTTATTTGTGTATATACTCGTGTGGTTTATATTTCATTCCTTATTTTCTATTTATTTATTTATTTATTTTTTTTCTTCTTCTTAATTTGAATTAATAATGTTACTTTTATTAGGACTACAATTTTAATTTGTAAATTGACAGGGCTCTTTGGTATCGGGATTTCAGTGTATGTGGTCAGTTTCTTATGTTTCAATGGTTAAATTTTACTTAAAGTTTTATATATATATATATATATATATATATATATATATATAAGAAAAAAGAAAAAAGAAAAAGAAAAATTAAGCAATATTGAATTTTGAAAAACCACAATGATGCGTTTAAGGTGCTTCTCTCATCCTTCTTTTGGAGGGAGGGACAAAACCGTCATCTCTACTAAGGATGACAAGCGGTCTTTTTCGCTATAAGGACTGTTTATGTTGTACTGTCTGATTGGCCGCAATTTTCGTTGGGTATAAGAATGCGATCTCTGTGAAACTTTCGTGCAAGTTTTTTTATTACTTGCGAGATAGGCCTAATTTTGAGATCGAGATGAGTGATGTCATTCCGGACAAAAGTTGTTGCCTTAACAATCTTGACGTAAGATTTTATTTTGGACAATTTGAAGTTTCTGCATTTGAGTTTCGCAGACAGATCCCCGTATAACTGACCCATAGGTCATGGTAGATCTAAAAATGTATTTATATATCAGTAACTGGTTAGGAAGAGACCTAATAAAGATTTGAGATATGCACGGGCACCAGCAGTCTGGGCGATGACGTCAGTGATCTACCGGCCCCAGCTTAATTTTCAGTCTAGGTAAATTCCTAGATACTTGTAGTTGGTGACCCAGGGTATGTCATCACCGTTTAGAGAGAGATTAATATCGGGAGATAGGTTTTTTGGAGAAAACCATGGCGGCACTTTCTGCTGCGTCAACTTTGATGCGCCCTTTTCTAAGGCCAAATTGGTGATTGTAGGCAAAGTAAAAGAATTTAAGATTATGTTGACAAATAGTTCTGCCATTAATTTTTCTTTTTAATAAAGCTACTCAAAAAAAAAAAAAAAAAAAAAAAAAAAAAATTTGGTCTGTGGGTTTTACAAGATATATTTAGAAAAAATTCCCCCCGTGTTTTGACAGATTGAAGGATAAAAATTCCATCCTTCTACGACTAAAATTCATCGAATTGAATTTTATGAAATATCGGAGCTTTCTGGCTGTAAAACCTCGTCCGTAAGCGACATTCAAGATATTTGGCTTAAATTGCCAACGAAATATTAGTTACATTGCCTAATGAGCTACCTGTATACCGACCCATTTAACCCAGATTAATTGCAATAGCTTCTGCTTTACTCTGTAGACAGTTCAACAGAAAATACTGCAGGTAATAAAATTTTATTAAACTATGGAAACGTACATAAATGTCAATTAAGTTGGAAAGTGTTAACAAGAAGACCAAGATCAATTATAAATGCACAAATTATCAATAACTGTTGCAGATATCAATATCAATCCTTTTTAATACTCATAAAAGCTTCTCTAGATCAAAGTTGATTGTTATGTCCAGGTAAAAATGCTAATTACACAACAAATATTCTCTATTTTACTGGAAATTACACCATACCCGCTGATTGTCAAATACTGCTTAATTTTTTTCATAGACATGTTTATAGAAAAAGTATTACAATCTTTTCTAAGATATTTTGCGCTCTGTTTTTTTTGGAGTAATGAAACGTATTTCAAATTCTTAAGGAAAAATATAATAAAAATTTTCTGGAAATAAATGTAGTAAAACACCAATTATCCGAACTCCAGTCATCAGGATGTATCGACCATATAAAAATTTAAAAAGTGCAACCTTCCTAAAATTTATGACAGGACTATTTTATGAACATACATTTTTGATCATAATTACTACCTTATTTTAGGAAATAAATGCAGAAAAACACTAACTATCCCGATCTATGGACCATATAAAATTTTAAAAAGTGCAACTTTTTGAAAATTTATGACAGGACTATTTTATGAACATAATCATAATTCCTACCTTATTTTGGAAATAAATGCAACAAAACACCAACTATCCGAACTTCAGTTATCCGGATCTAAAGACGATGTAAAAATTTAAAAAGTGCGACTTTTGGAAAATTTATGACAGGACTATTTTATGAACATAATCATAATTCTACTTTATTTTGAACACTTTTGCAATTTGCATTGCGTACGTATCTCCAGAAGGTAAAAAATTAAATTGCATTTCAATCTTTTTGGGCTACCCTTTACATTGCAACTTATATAAATGGCTAATAAAATAAGGTATCTGCAGGTAATATGGCCACCCTAAGGTTAGACATTTTTAAACAGTAGTAATAACGGATTTTATAAAATAATAACAATTGATTAAGAAAGTGGGCCCTTTTTAGCACTGGAAAAATATTTTAAAATTTAAGTTAGTCAAAACTTACACCTGTTGCAGTTTGTTTAAAAAAATGCTAATTGATGAAGGTAATATGCCCGTAGGTGTCATAAAATGAAAAGGTCTATATTTCACGCAGAAAAAACACAAAAAAGGAAAGTTTAGTCGAAAAAAGAAAGTTTTAGTCAAAAAAAAAAAATTATATCTTGAAAATTTATAAATAATAGAAAAATTAATATAAAGTAAATTTAGACAAAAATGAAAAAAATTAAAATAAATTTGCGGAAAAGAGTATTTTTCATTTGTTTTTTAAAGCATATAGCAAATGAAAACTTTTGTATCTTAACTGGTAAGGCCGACACATTTATCATGCACTTAATTACGACAAACAACACATAATCTCATATCTATAGCTTTTCCGCCCAGTTGGCCATATTGCCAACACAAACCAATCTTATAAAAGAATTTCGTAATTCTGTCTGCGCACTCCAATATAGAAATTCGCTTACATAGTTAAAAAGAGTATTAAACCAGCTAAAATATTATGTATAACAGTAAATACAAATGCTTTGTTTAAATAAGAAAAGTAACATTCTTGCAAGAGACAAATTTATAACATGCCAACACGACTAACAACGAAACAGCAATGATTGCCCTCTCGTGCACTTGATCAAGGATTGCAGGCAATCCAGTATACTAAACTATGTTCTTCTGACTTCCAGTGACTAGATTCAAGCGCTATCCTTTGGATTCCACCGAAATTAATACCATTATTGAGGGTCGGCCATATTATCATCAGATACCTTATAATAATAACTCAGAAAGTTCTCTGCGATGTGGTTAGCTACATTTAAATTGTTTTTTAAATGTAACTTCATGATAAGGGATTGTTCACAAGCTGCAATTTACATTACATAAAATATCGTAATTTATGAAATGAAATTTAGTACGATATTATAGGATGTAGTATTTTTCCTCTTTTTTACTTACCTCTCTCTATCTACAAGAAGAAAGTATTGGATTCGTGAAAATTTCGACTTCCGGTTTTCGGCGGATTCATACATTTTAGAAGGTCCCGAACACAATTTGACTGTTTTTAAAAAATGTCCATTTCTCAATCTTTGTGTCTGTGTGTGTCAGTCGGTCTGTATGTGACACAAATTTTGTGTCTCGAATTCGGCCCGAGCTTGGCCCGACCCAACTGAATTTCTACAAAACATGCCGACATTTATGAAGCAACATTATTCTGCAATTAAAATCATTCATAAAGCATACTTAATTATGCACAGATTTTATTTTCAGATTATGTTTGAAATTCATGAAATACAGAATAACAACAGTATTAATGACTACTTAGTTATTTACGTACATAAACACTGGTTTAAAAAATTTACTCAGACAATTATGTTCAAATGAAAATTCAGTAAGAAAATCAACTTAGTTTAGAATGAAAGAAACAGATTATAATAGAAAATCATAATTTTAAAGCTGTACAAAGAAAACAAGTAGCTTTTTAAAAATATATCTGTGTAACTTATTAGACCAAATTGAATTTCTAAGGATATAGCTAAACAAATGTATATGGGCTCGGAGGGAAGAATTTAGAGGTAACATGGGCCGGGCCAACAATGGTTTTCATACGGGATGGTCAGACCCGGGCCAAACTTTTGACTTTTATACCGGACCTAGAAGTTTCGGCCTGTGAAGACCTCTAGGAAGAATGAAGTCCTGACCAGGATCAAACCTGAAAAAAAGAAGTCTGGACCGGCCCGTGTCTGTAAAAAAATAAGACCCGGGCCGGAAAGCGGGCAGACCAGGCCCGACCCATGTGCCGGGCTTTGGGCCAAGTCCGTTTCCGTGGAGACCTCTAATGTCGGTTTCCAGACCCTTCATTAGCCTAAGGAGAGATCTTGCCCAATCGCACCCCCCTCCCCCCACACTCAGATCCGCCTTGCATGGATAATTCTTCATTGAAACATATAAACTCATGCATGTTCTTTACATCCCAGAAGTTCAAGAACAATCCAGCGAGTATTTTTATAATTTTTCAACAAAACGTTTAAAATCGAAAGTGGTCGGATACTTTTGAACAGGTAGTGTATATATATATATTGAAATTCGAATTCTACGTATTTGTTCATAAAAATATAGTTTCCTTTTAATTTTTCTTTAAATCAACGTTAAAATTTACATTTAATTGGATTTTTTTTCAGTCTATATATATTTGCATAATTTTAAGTAGATATTTTGCCAATTTCAGAGGTATTTTATTTATCTATTATTATATATTTTAAGAAAATTCTAGGAATTATCTTGTATTTTAGAAAGTGTAACTTGAACTATTAAGTTAAAAGCATGTAGAATTAGATAATATTAACAGATTATGGTAGGAGGAAGTAAGAAAAGGGTCTGAGAAAAATTGTATATACATTCAGTTTCTCACTGCGACAATTCCATTAACTTTGTAGAACCTATTCAAAATTATTATTTTTTGTAAGATTCACGTAGACTCATCAGATCTATGTAGATTCATCACATAATTTTAATATTATTCTTTGTAGAATATATTCTTTTGTATTGTTTGTAATAAAAGTGAAAAAAAATTTAACATAAAAAAGTTCCGCCTTATTACAGTATTTCATTTAACTGGTTCATGTATATAAAGATGGAATTTTTGTAACCCAATTTTCGCTCACTTCTTGAAAAGCTAGAATTATAAAAAGATATGTACACATATGTTTCCGATGCCAATGCAACTTTTTAATTTTTTTAGAACTTAATTATAAATTAATAAATTAATTTTAAGTCATTTTTCCGCTAGCGGGCTCAGATGATAAATCGTCAAACATTATTTATGGGTATACAACGGTAGGCGAGTTACGATAACAATGAAGTTGATCATGGACCGAACCATGCTCGCTAAAATAGGCTGAGAAGCAGTAACAATGAAATATTTGAAACACTAAAAAGCAAAAAATAAAATATAAATAAAAAACAAAGAGTGTAATAATTTATAAAATAAATACGTTTTTATCAATTAAAAGTTTAGTATCAATTAAATCATGATTATACGTTGAGAGAACAATTTAAAAATATCGTATAAATAGTTTAAATAATGCTTCTTCTTTTATTTCATGTTGCGATACCTTAGAAAAGAAACAGGTTTAAAATTATAATTATTTTAAATAAATTCCCTAGTTCGCGTTTTCTGCTAAACGTAAATCATAGCGGCGAATTTTCCTTAATCCGGACCCACGCCAAATTAAAGTACTGTGACGGTAATTTTTTGGACAGCGTGAATTGCAGTCATTAAAATAGGCATTAGTTTTAAGATAAACGTTGAATGCTTATAAAAGAATGTTTTAAAGGGAAAAAAAACTATTTATGCTCCTATACTTATTTTTATACAAAAGAGATTTTTCGGAAATTTTTTATCTCACAACAAAACCCTTTTTTTTATGTTTTCCCCAATTATCCCAATTATGATTTTTGCATATCCAATTGAGTCTAAAACATATTATGCCGGATAATTAGAGTTGGACTCTATTGCCATTTTCATAAATTATCACAAGGTTGGAATAAACTGGCAATCATTTAAAGTATTGAAAAAAAAATGCAATTATTAGAAGCCGCTGTGTCGCTAGTTGGGGGCGTTAGGTGCGGTCCGTTCCTAGTGTCACCTTTGTGAGGGTGACACCCAGTCTATGCATAAATATAAATTATGAAATCCTACAAAGTAATATAAAAAATATGTAAAATAATACGTTATGTTTCTATTGTATTCATTATAATAAGATTTTAAAACAGAACTGTATCGAAATAATTGTGATATTGAAATCGTGAAACGAAACGTAACTTTGAAGTCAATAAAAATAGCATTATATAAATCGACCTATCACACCGTGGTATCTCTTTGACATTCATACACGTTATAATGTGACTTTTTTAGACTGGGGAAGTACCATTCAGATAAATATTGTTCTATAAAATGAATGTTATCTTTCATATTTTATACTTATCATTTATATTTCCACCGCTTACACCATTTTACCTTATTTTAAAAGTACTTAGAAGTTGCTATTTATTGGCTTTTTAGCTCACAGGCTATCAAGGCCTGAGAGCTAAATGTGCCCGCTCGTTCTGTATATGTATGTATGTATGTACGTATGTACGTAACGCGATAACTCTTGATAGAAATATCCGTTTTGCTTCCAAATTTGTTTATAGGTTCATTGTGATAAGGCGCTTCCCTGATTAGTTTTGGGGGTTGATTAGTTAAGTATAAAAGGGGGAACGGGGGGCTAACCCCCCTTAATTTTGATAAATTGGCTTTTCATGCAGAATTATCCGATTTTCTTCAAATTTTGTATATAGGTTCATTTTGATAAGGAGCTTCTCCGATTAGTTTTGGGGGTTGATTGGTTAAGTATAAAAGGGGGAACGGGGGGGCTAACCCCCCTTAATTTTGATAAATTGGCTTTTCATGCAGAATTATCCGATTTTCTTCAAATTTTGTATATAGGTTCATTGTGATAAGGCGCTTTTTGATTAGTTTTGGGGGTTCATTGGTTAAGTGTAAAGGGAGGGTTTGCGGGGGCTAACCCCCCTTAATTTAGATAAATGGTTTTTTTATGCAGAAATGTCCGATTTTCTTCATATTTTGTATATATGTTCATTGTAATAAGGCGCTTCTCGGATTACCTATGCGAGTTCATTGGTTAATTATAAGAGGGGAAAGGGGGATGATCCTCCTTAATATATTGTCGATTTGTTTATATTTCGAGGTACTTATTTCAAATTCTTTGAAAAGGGACTATAATATATAATTAGTGTGAACAGCCTGTGAGCTCAATGCCCCCAGTTTAACTGGGCAGTTTTCTTTTTATTTATTAAAATCTGATTTCAGGTTTCTCCTGTGGGGTAACCTGCGGTACTTTTCAGACAAAAACAAAACTTTTGCAATTACTCAAGAATCGATGTCTATTTTTTAAAAACTTTCTCCTAATAAAATCATCATATACCTGATGATTATTTAGTAGCATTTTTAGATAGTATTAATAATAATAATAACAAAATAATAAAATCCTGTCTGAAAATTAACCCGTGGTTTGCGGTAATTTCCAGACACCCGAGGAGTATTTTTCAGGCAGCTATTTGTGTGCTGTTTAAGTGCTGATTTGAACACCAACTACGGTAAAAAAAAGCGACACTATTGTAAAATAGTATGACCAAAAAATGGGGTATTTATCAGACAATTCTGAATACAGAAAAAGACGTGAAAAGACAATTGTAACTGTAGACACAAAAAATCCATTTGTATTTTCCCGAATAAAAGTAAATTTTTTAGTATTTTTTCACACAAATAGTTTAGCTACAGTAGCTACATCTGTTTTACATAAATTTATGTAAACCAGTAGAGAATTGAAAACTTTTTACAGTTCTGAATGCTGAAAAAAAAGAAAAAAAATTTGCTTGACCCATAATGACCCATGACCAAAATGACCCACTAATCGAAATTTCTGGAACATGTGACCAAGCCTAATAGTCTTCTCGTTCCCCAAAACTGTAGGATACTAAATTTATTTCAAATCCTCTGAACCGTTTTTAAGATACAATAGCTTCACCCATAGGGATCCATGAGCAAAATGACCCACTAATTGAATTTTCTTGCACATCTGACCTAGCCCAACAGTTTTCTCGTGCCCCAAAACCATAGAATGCAAAATTTAGTGTAAATAGTCTGAGCCATTTCTAAGATAAAATAGCTTGACCCATAATGACCCATAACCAAACTGACCCACTAATCGAATTTTCTCGAGCATGTGACCTAGCTCAATGATTTTCTCGTGACCAAAAACCGTAATATACAAAATTTTGTTCAAATCGTCTGAGCCTTTTATATGATAAATGTAGCTTGACCCATAGGGATCCATGACTAAAATGACCCACTAATCGAAATTTCTCGAACATGTGACCTATCTCAATAGTCTTTTCGTTCGCTAAAACTGTTTGATACTATATTTAGTTCAAATCCTCTGAGCCGTTTTTAAGATGAAATAGGTTGACCCATAATGACCCATGACCAAAATGACCTGCTAATTGAATTTTCTTGAACACGTGACTTAGCCCAACAGTCTTCTCGCCCCCGAAAACCATAGGATGCAAAATCTAGTGTAAATAGTCTGAGCCGTTTTTAAGGTAAAATAGCTTGACCCATAATGACCCATGAGCAACTAATCGAAATTTCTCGAACATGTAACCTAGCCTTATAGTCTTTTCGTTTCCAAAACCTGTAGTATGCTAAATTTATTTCAAATCCTCTGAACTGTTTTTATGATAAAATAGCTTGACCCATAATGACCCATGACCAAAATGACCCATTAATTGAATTTTCTCGAACATGTGACCTAGCCCAACAGTCTTCTTGTGTCCAAAAGCCATAGGATGCAAAATTTAGTGTAAATAGTCTGAGCCGTTTTTAAGATAAAATAGCTTGACCCAGAATGACCCATGACCAAAATGACCCACTAATTTAATTTTCTCGAACATGTGACCTAGCCCAACAGTCTTCTCGTGCCCGAAAACCATAGGATGCAAAATTTAGTGTAAATAGTCTGAGCCCCTTTTTAGATAAATTAGCTTGACCCACAATGATCCAGAAATGACCCACTAATCGAATTTTCTCGGACATGTGACCTAGCCGAATGAATTTCCCGTCCCCGAAACTCGTAGGATACAAAATTTAATCAAAATCGTTAGATAGATAAAATTAATTTGACCCGCGTTGACCCAAAAATGACCGACTAATCGAAAGTTCTCGAACATGTGACCCAGCCCAATAGTCTTCTCGTGCCCGAAAATGGTCGGATACAAAATTTCGTCA
The DNA here is from genome assembly GCA_963931845.1 of Maratus michaelseni. Taxonomy (NCBI): domain Eukaryota; kingdom Metazoa; phylum Arthropoda; class Arachnida; order Araneae; family Salticidae; genus Maratus; species Maratus michaelseni. Next base: position 106,874,660 of record OZ007598.1, on the reverse strand, counting down.
AAATCGTTTGAACCGTTTTTTAGATACAATTAGCTTGACCATGACCCAAAATGACCCAAGATGACCCATTAATTGAATTTTCTCGAACATGTGACCTAGCCCAATTGTTTTCCGCTTCCCCAAAACGGTAGGATACAAAATTTCGTCAAAATCGTTAGAGCCGTTTTTAAGATAAAACTTGCACATATATATATATATATATATATATATATAAAACCACACACAAGATTTGCTCGTATTAGAATATATGATAAACACATAGATTATTACATTTTTTTTTCAAAATAAAAGGGAAAACAAATACTATAAATTAAGTTACTATAATGTTAATATAACTAAATTAAATTATATACAATGTTACTGGAATATCCAAATTTAAACTTAAAAATAATATCCGTTGTTTTCTTTATCTGCCATCTAGTGACAAATTTAAAAATATGTAAAAGTTACTTAGTCGTAAAATGCAAATAAAAATTATTTAATGCTGCCATCTAGTGAGGTAAAATTAAAGCTATGTTATTTCTATTACGAGAGAATTATAATTCCATTTTAATTAAAAATTAAAGAAGAAATTATTATTTATAATAATTTTATTTAAAATTATAATTATTGAAATGTAATGAATACCATTTTATCATCCCCATTAATTTTTTAACTCCAAATAATCAAAAACAATAAATTTAGAATTCAAATTCAAATATATTTTCAATTCATAAATCATTAGTAGCAGAGATATAAGTAGCAGATATATTCCACTGCAGCACTGCACACATTGGAACCTACATCTCCAGCTAAATATATCTACAATGAAAAGTAAAAACATCCATATTATTAAACTTAAACAGAGATGTATCATAAAACTATAAGCAAATATCCAGTTATATCTATACAAGAGCAACTTAAATTTATTTATATAATACCAATATAAAAAATGGAGAAGAAATTATTATTTATAATAATATTATTTAAAATTAAAATTAGTGAAATATATTTAAATATCTATTTAACATTTTAAAATAATAAAGTTGTACTGAATAATTATTGTAACAGCCCCATTAATTTTTAACTCCATATAAACAAAATTTAGAATTCACATTCATATATATTTTAAATTTATAATTCACCCACACAAAGGAATCGTCAATCCTAGCTAAATAAATCTACAATTAAGATGGAAAAAATATCAATATTATTAAACTTAAACAGAGATTTTACATAAAACCATAAAAAACAAATATCCATAATGAAAGTTAAATTTATGTGCATAAAATTGATTTAACCAGTAGAGATGGATAATCATATCGTGTTGATGGACAAGTTTTAGATTTTGAGTTTTAAAATTATTTGAACAAAGATTATTAATTATCTGTGCGAAATTTAGTAAAATATTGACAAATACTGATTTATGTAGACATGAATTATAATTAGTAAATAAATTTACTTGAAATGTAAAATCATTTCGCTTGTCATAAATGTCAAGCATAATTTTTTTATTATCACAAAGGAATTCAAATTTGATTATATTAAAATCATTAAGAATTATATTAAGATCAGGGAAATTAATTTAATTACTTACCATAACATTGAAACTATAATTTAAATTTTTATGATATTTTATTGGTAATAAATAATTTGATTTACTATTAAAATAGAAGACAATAATATAATCTATATAACGGTACAATTTACAATCATCAATAGTTGATTTACGTTCATAATAATATAGATACAATTCGGCAAGAATTGATGATACAATACCACCTTGTGGAAGACCACTGCTTTGTTGATCTATAGTATTATTAAAAATAATATAATTATAATAAAGAATAAATCTAGGTAATGTTTTAAAGTAAGTTAAAGAAATATTATTTTTTAAATTTAGAGAATCCATGTATTCTTTTGAATAATAAATGGATAATTCTGAACATATCTGTGATATCAATATTATTAAATAAGTCATTGAAGTCAAACGTTTTCATGTATTTTATGTTATTTAAATTATTATTATGTTATTATTGACATGTTGAAAACTATTTTTTATGCTATATAAATTATCATTTTGTTTTGTTCATTTTGTTAAAATATGACGTGTTGTTTAGTTGTTTTGCTGGATAGTAAAAGAATTCCATGGTGCGGGAGATAATACCCTTCATTCTGACACAAAGTTTCCGACACATTTACGGACTCATTTTTAAACATATAAACATGACACTTTCTGCTCTAATTATTAAAATAGTTTATTATCGAACAGTTTTTTTCATTTTTTGATAAATGAAGTGCATTTTGAGTTGCAAGCGATTGTTGTCGCCTGAAAGCAGCTGTACCTTTCACAAGCTATCGCCTGCGTATATTCAAAATATCAACTTTGACGGAATTTTCAGAAAATTTTTTGGCCTTTACCTGAAAAAAAAACCTGTTTGATTACATAGTTTCTGAATAAGAAAACTTGCCAATTTTATGCGTTGGGAACAAAAATGAATTCAGAAATATGTCAGAAAGTAGCCAATTTAGATTGAGAACCGCCTTAAAGTCTGCAGAAACCTATCGCATCAATCAATAGTTGCCCACTATATGAAGATCACATACAGGTTAAATTATGACCATTCGTACTATCCTACCATAGACAATGTCAGATATTTCCTCATAAGCAGGTTTTTGAGTGACAAACGGTCGAAAATGCACCGTGGGATAGTTTACCTCTCTTAAATTCGTCAATGGCGAAATTATCGCTATTTGTATCTGGTAGCTGTCAGCTCGAATTCCACCAATCAGGTCCTTCTAAAATAGTTGTTCTTAGTTTTGGTACAGCGCCTAGAATACATAGTGTGGAAATCTACTACAAAATAGTACTAAAAAATTGAATCCAATAAATGTACAACGTTGCTCAAAAGATAACGATGGGATCGCAGCGCCATCTGCTAACTCTTCTCAACGTAAACATTGTATTAGAATGTTTCGGCTGGTGGTAAGTATTTTAAATACTTAAATTATATCCTTTTCTCCTCTGACTTATTGTGATTTTTATAAACTTTTTTTTAAATTATGAAAGCATGGCTAAAAAACGCGATACGCATTGTTTTGTCTCTGGTTGCAATACTCGATACAAGAACAGTAGGAGCACCGTTGCATATTTATAGGCTACAACTTTTTAGCACTTTTTAAAGCATTACTGGGATAGCCGGTTTCCACACTATGTATTCTAGGCGCTGTAGTTTTGGACTTTGCTCATCATTTTAAAACATTTAGAAGTGATTAATCGCTAAATGTTCCCCTTGTTGCTTACATTAACAGGTTTCATTTAGTCTTCAAAATAACCCTACTTTCAAAACGAATAAGCCGTTCGAAGGAAGCAAGATACAATAGCAAATATTTCAGATCGTATGATAATAAGTGTCATTGAAACTTTAGACTTCCCTCGCTCATACCTAACACGATATATCACTTTTTTTAAACATTACCATCTAGAATTCCCAATATATTAAATAATCAATATTTAGTTACTTATTTCTAAATTTTTTTTTGAGGGTACGCTTTAAAAAGATTCTTCTTGTTAGTAATAAAAGACTAATTGCTATTTACGAGCAATAAAACACATGTAGCGCAGATTGATGCGTATTAATTTTGATTTTACTCTAATTTCGCACATCCCTCTCCTTTCTTGAGCGTATCCATTCATCTAATTTTTTAAACATTGCCAGCCTACGTATTTCTAATGACTGCCGTTCAAAATGTTTTATGGCGAATATATTTTGCTAGAATGACTGTGTTCAGCCTTTTAAGAGATGCTTTAATCAAATTCGTTGACGTGATAGTCAGCATGGATTAGAAAAATCTTCGCTTTTGAGATGAGAGAGCTAAAACATGATGACTGACACAACTTCATTGAAAAAAGAAACTAGAGCATCATTAATTTAATCATGAATTACCACCTAAACATTCAATATTCTGTTTCTAATTGAGGATGACTGAAGTCTCTGAAATTTGCTGTATGGGTTTTTTGTTCTATGATGTCATTTGGGTGATGCAATATTAGAAAAGAAAAATTCGTTAACATACAATATGATATAATAGTATCAAATAACATGTATGGGTGTAGAATTTTCCAATAAAATAAATAATTGTGTAGAAAATTGGATGCTATGAGTAATTATGAAAATGTAAGAGTAGTTTCAGTGGTGCCAACTTTTGAAAAATATTGGGTGAGCTCAAGAATATTTGGGTAAAATTGCATGGCCAGTTTTTTTTGTCCATTGAAGGATGGACGAATGGGTATGTGGACGATAACTCAAAATCAAATTATCATGTTTTAAAGTAAAAAATAAAGTTGTAACAGTATTAAATTATATTGTTGATTCCTTGAGACACCACTATTTACTATTACATCATCATACTATGACTACAATTTGAAAGTGCAAAAAACTAAACATAGAGCAAAACATTTCAGTCATTTTTAAGTGATTTATTAGCTTCAGTGGGGTATGAAAAGAGATGGTCATTGACTCACCCCTACTGGTAAATGAAAAAATAAATTTTGTTTCAGGGTAAAAAATAATGAAATAAATAATGAAATAGAACAATGTGATTTTGGTAGGCTTGGATGACAAATTATTGGGTGGGCTCGGGCCCCACAGGCCCATATAAGTTGGCGCTACTGAGTAGTTTACGTGGTTCTTTCAGTAATTTTGTTCATAACCTTTTAAATTCAAATTTACTCCTTTACTGTTCAAAATAGGGTCGTTTTACGCAAAGGTTTGATAGCGTATTTCAATCTATTATTAGTAGAGCATTTCAAAAATAATATAATTTATAGCAAAATATTCAAATCAGTGTCTGATGCATAAACAAAGCCCCACAAAGCTATCGAGCTTTTGGCATTCGATAATTCATGTTAAGATCTATCTAACGAACATTAAGTTTTCTGGTTAATTTAGGATTTTTACCAGAATTTTATCAAATTTACAGAATTTTAAAGAAGTCTACCAAAATTTACTATTTTAGATTAAAACATTGTATGCAGGCGATTTTTCGAAAACGAGCGCGAAATTAGTTTTTGTAAAAGTCACTAATAAATTCAAATCTGTTCGCTCACAACCAATTGGCAGCAGTTGCAGAACAGTTGATGTCGGTTAAGGGGCTTCCGAGTTGCAGACAACTTAACGCCCGGTCTATTGTAAGTACAGTGTCTTGTATTAAAATTTTCAGTAATAATGTTTAAATAATACATTATGTTTTTTTTCTTTACCAAATTTCCGGTAACAGTATTGATTTATACTACCAATCTATATAAAACGTATTTTTAAGTTTCCCGCATGCAATGTGTTAACGTATAAAATTGGTATTTTGAGCAATATAATTTTAGTAAAATCAAAAGCCTTGTTGAAAAGAATAATTTCTGATTTCATAATTATGTTTTCTTAAAACAAAATTCCATTTTTTTTCTTTTCTTTTTTTTTTCAGTTACGGCTACACATACTATTTTTTTGTAATTTTTGACAGAAGCCCTAACATAAGGTATATTTTTGATATGTAAATTTTAGTTATCTTTAATTAACCACTTATTAGGTCTTACAAAACCAATATGAAAACAGTAACACAAAAATATGTCACGATCTTTAAAATATTGAATAAAAATTAATTAAAAAATAAATAGCTTGCTGTCAAAATTAAAACTGAACAGCTAATCAAAGCTTTGTTCACAATTTTCGAAATCTACCAATACAGATGTTTCCAATTAAATATCTAGAATATATATCCAAATTAATCCCCGATGTACGAAAGATTTAAGAGGGGGAGGGGGGAGTAAAACAATAAATCGTTATCGGAAATAAGTGATTTTAGGTGATTACAAGAACGTTTATTATGCCAGATTACCACGCGTTAGAAATCAAGCATGAACTCTTACGCATGCATTTAGTCGGCCAATCAAAGGAAACGACACATACAAACATAGAAAAGAGGATAAAACATTATGTAACTTCTGTTAGTGTAGGTTAATGGCCGACCCTCTGTGCCCTCCGGAGGTGTAAGTTGGTGCATTAAGGGGTACGCGTAGGGGGCCCGGAAAAAGTGAGGGGCCCCGATAAAAGGGGTTTCGTTCAACGCACTCCGAGCAGGTGGTCTTGCGATTCCTGTACCGTTGGCGTTCGTAGGCTTTGATTTATATTAATGAAAGTTTCTCTGTGGGTCGGCTGGAGGAAATGGATTTGCAAGCGAATTCCCTTAGACTTGAAATTAATTTTCTAAAGAGAAAAGATACGTTTCTTCTATTTTTACTCATCTGTGACTGATTGAGAAGATGCTTGAGAAAAGAGCTTGTTTGAGTCTTTTTGTTTAAATGTTTTATAACGGGCATTCATATTTTTAAAGAAAAAATTACTTTCTGCAAGCATGTGCTCTAAGTGATATGACTAAAAAAACTAAACTAAACTAAAAAAAGACGTGTTTCCTCTTTATTTTTTACTCACGTTTGACTAGTTGAAACGAAGCTTGAGAGAAGAGCTTATTTGAGTCTTTTATTGTTTGTTTTTTTATTATTATTGTTATTATTTTTTTATTATTATTATTGTCGTTAATTGTTTTATTACGGGTATTCATAGTTAAAAAATAATAATAATTTTACTTTCTGCAAGCATGTGCTCTAAGTGATATGATTCAACAACTAAACTAAACTAAGAAAATATGTGTTTCTTCTTTTTTTAATCCCGTTTGACTGATTGAAAAAAAGCTTGAGCGAAGAGCTTGTTTGTGTCTTTTTGTTTAAATGTTTTATTACGAATATTCATATTGTTAAAGAAAAAATAACTTTCTTCAAGCATGGGCTCAAAGTGATATTATGACTAAAAACTAAACTAAGAAAAGCTGTGCTTCTTCTTTTTTTCTCTCGTTTGACTGATTGAAAAGAAGCTTGATAGAAGAGCTTGTTTGAAACTTTTTGTTTAAATGTTTTATTACGGGTATATATATTTTTAATAACTTTCTGCAAGCATGTTCTCTTCTTCTTTTACTCACGTTTGACTAATTGGTAAGAAGCTTGAGAGAAGAGCTTGTTTGAGATTTTTTGTTTAAAAGTTTTATTACGGGTATATATTTTTTTAAATAACATTCTGCAAGCATGTTCTCTAAGAGATATGATTAAAAAAAACTAAACTAAACTAAGAAAAGATGCGTTTCTTCTTCTTTTACTCCCATTTGACTGATTGAAAAGCAGCTTGAGAGAAGAGCTATGTTTGTGTCTTTTTCTTTAAATATTTTATTACGGATATTCATATTTTTAAAGAAAAAATAACTTTCTTCAAGCATGGACTCAAAGTGATATTATGACTAAAATACTAAACTAAGAAAAGATGTGCTTCTTCTTTTTTTCTCTCGTTTGACTGATTGAAAAGAAGCTTGAGAGAAGAGCTTGTTTAAAACTTTTTGTTTAAATGTTTTATTACGGGTATATATATATATATATATATTTAAATAAATTTCTGCAAGCATGTGCTCTAAGTGATATGACTAAAAAAACTAAACTAAACTAAGAAAAGACGTGTTTCTTCTTCTTTTACTCACGTTTGACTAATTGAAAAGAAGCTTGAGAGACGAGCTTGATTGAGTATTTTTGTTTAAATGTTTTATTACGGGTATAATTATTATTATTATGAACCCGGGATGGCTTGGCTAAAGCTGACAATGCTCGACCACCTGAAAAATCACGGACGAATATGGCTGAAGTAATTCATCCAGTTAACCTTAATGATCATAGCATTTGGTCTGATATCTGAATCAGCACAACAGAATAAATCACAGGTAATGGGACTGTAACAATTTCAGTAAATCTCTCACAGTCTGCTAATTAGGCAGAGTAATCAAAGATAGAAGTTCTCAAGAGTTGGAAAACTTTTCTCACGCTTAGCTGTGGGGGTGACAAGAATGCCGGTTACTACAATAGGAAAAGATGAGCTTCGATCAATCTTGTGAAACTGAAATTGCTAGACAGCAAATATTTCTCTGATCTGACCGTCTATATGTGGGGTCTCAGATCGTGGGAATTTCCTGCGTGAACATTTAAAAGTTCAGTAAGACCTCCCTAAAAAGGCTTTATCCAATGACGTAAACTAAAACTTTTTTGATTGGTGATCGGAGAATCTTTTGTTCGAGAAAACGGACCGGAGAAGAGGATCGAGAGGAAGGTAGTTAGAGTTTCGGCAGGAGAACGAGTGTTGGTGGAAAACACTCATCTCAGGACGGTTTCCCTTCTTAGTAGGGAAGGACAGGTTTGCTGACAGATTTTTGAATGAGAGAGTGCGATCTCTCTGAAGTCAAGGCAACAGCCTTGGATTTGACCTTTCGGGGAGAGTGAAAAGTAGCACTAGTTAAGACTTTAAGATTCTAAAACTACTGTAAAAGACTGGACTATTTGGTGATTTGCTATAAATTACAAGTCGAGCGAACTCAGCTAAAAAAAATTGTTGTAAATAATTTTTACCTCTAGAAATTTCAAGAACGCTTTTTAAATAAAATTTGTTCTGAAATATTTAATGAAGGTGATCAATTGTGAAACGGCTCCACGCTACCCCATTTCAAAAACACACAACATCCTGGATTCTTTACAGCTGGTGGCAAGCGAGTCGGATATTTCGACAAAAATTTATTAGCATTAGTGAAGAGAGTCCAGACAGTAGCAGTGACGCCCGCCCGCATCTAAGCGCGCAAGATCTGACGCCAGTTCAGGAGAGGAAAGCAGAGACCGAAACAAGCCTTGCAGTGTCACGACAGACCACAGTTCCGTCCTGGAAGCAAGCCCGTGTTTACAGAGAACAAGCCCGAAGCAAGCCCTTGCATTGGCACGACAGACCGCAGTTCCGTCCTGGAAGCAAGCCCGTGTTTACAGAGAACAAGCCCGAAGCAAGCCCTTGCATTGTCACGACAGACCACAGTTCCGTCCTGGAAGCAAGCCCGTGTTTACAGAGAATAAGTCCGAAGCAAGCCCTTTCTAGGAAACATCAGGAGTCGACAAACCGAGATAACCTGTGAAATCGACGACGTCTAGGCCAGACCCGAAACCGGCGACAGATAATGCAGACAAAGACTGTAGAAAAGGTAAGCTCAATTCATTTTTGAGTGGCTCTCATTTTGTTTACATATTCTTTGTTGAGGAAAATTCATTTCTGAGAAATTTTTTATTTGAATATTGATATATGATAAATTATGATAAATTTTTAAATCTAATAACTTTTAACATATTTGGAAAAATATATGTATATTTGTTATCAGCATAAAATTTGATAGTGTGAATTTTCTTTTGGCAGTAAAATAATATAAGGATTGTCAGGCTAAATGTGTATATATATAATTTTTTTTTCTCGAAAAAAAAAAAGAGATAAAAATTTTGATTTTTCAAATAAGTCGATTGTCTAGTTATTCATGATTGAAAGATTTCAAAGGTGTACTTTTTTATATTATTAGTGAAACAATAGATGTTGTTGATAATCAAATATTTTGAATATGTGATGTTAGGAAAATTTTTTAGCAGTTGCAAAAAGTGGTCATTTTGTTACCTGCGGGGCCAGAAATATCAAGTATTGGTTGAATTATGTGCACAGAATTTCAAATTTCTAAATTTGTTTTAAATGTGTATGATCGACACCAAAACGTGTCAGTGTATTGAAAATTTTACAATATTGAAAGTCTATTTTTATATGTATACTATTTTTATTATTCCTCAAATTGAATTGTATTTAAAATTGTTAGTATTATGTGGGTAGTTGCAGAAAAATTTCCATAAAGTGTTAGAATCCCTATTGCATAAGTTAGCGAGCGAAACTATCATTTTCATCTTTATATTGTATTTACATAAAATTTTAAAATGCAAGAAGTAACTGATCTGAAACAGTGCAGGAAAATTGATTTGCAGAATTTAGCGGAAGAATTGGGAGTGGAAATAGGGAAAAATGACAGGATACCGGTAATTATCCAAAAAATCGAAGCTGCCGATGATTACGATAAAGATTTTGCATTCACGCAAGCTGCGTATATCATAAAAGATCGAGAAGAGAAGATAGCCGCGGATAAAGAAAGGGAAAAAGAGAATAAAGAAAGGGAAAAGGCTGAAATACAAAGGGAATATGAGGAAAAACAAAGGGAATATGAGAGGGAGAAAGAAGAAAGAGAAAGAGAGGAAAAACAAAAAGAACGCGAATTTACGTTAGAACAACTTAGATTGACGCAAGATGCAAATAGACGTAGTTCAACTAACAGTACCGGGTCGGAACGCCCACCTAAACTGCCGCTCCGAACAATAATGCATCGATTTGATCCGGAACGCTCTGACATAACTTTGTTTTTAAATTTGTTCGAACGACAGGCGACCAAAGCGGAAATAGAGACAGGTGACTTAGTGACGCATCTATTAGCTTTAGTGCCGGTCGAAATTGCAGAATTAATTTTAAGGGAACCGCAAGATCAGACGGATAACTTTGAATACGTCAAAAAGTTTTTGCTTGAACGATTCCGTATGAGTCCCGAATCGTATCGTCAAAAATTAATGAAACATCCACGCAATCCAGATGCTCCATGGAAAGATATTATTTTCGAGATCAACAGTTATTTAGAGGGTTGGTTGAATGGTTTAGGTGTTACGGATTTCAGTAGTCTGAAAAATTTATTGATAACTGACCAGATCAAGCTCCGTGCTTCTAGTGAAATGAAAGAGCATTTCATTGATTCGTGGGCAAACTACAAAGACCCGTTAGTTTTGGCAAAATGTCTGGACGAATACGAAGCAGTGAAAGGGATTTCAGATAAAAAAGAGAATGCGAGATCTTTTTATGATAGGAAATCTGAAGAAACGAAACTCGAGGGAAATTCTGGAGAAGAAAAAAATTCCGACAAAAAAATAAATTGGCGAGACAAGGAAATTAAAGACAGGGAACGTATCTTTGAACGAAAGAGACGTTGCCATACGTGTGGAAGCGAATTTCACCTAATGGCACGTTGTCCGAAAAGACAAAGGGATATTACGGAAGTAAAATCTTTCGAGAGCATAAATCACTTAGGCGATATAAGCGAAGACAAAAGCTTGTTCCGACCTTTTTTGAGTGAAAACAAAATAAATGGGAAGAAGGCGTGTGTACTTAGAGATTCAGGTAGCTCGTATTGTGTTTGCCCATGGAATTTGGTAAATAAGAGCAAATTAGGCAATGAATATGTTTGGCTTAAACAGACATTTGATAAATATCCAAAACGATTTAGAGTGGCACGTATAAAAATGGAAATAAAAGGTCTCGGATATGTAAATACGAAAGCGGCAATCCTGCCTAGACACTCTAAAATTAAACACTATATCTTAGGTAATAAGACGCAGGCTTTAATAAATGAAAAGATAAAGCGAAAGCAAAAATCGCAAACTAATTCCAGTTTTGAGAACCCGGGGATTGAGATAAACCCTTTAACAGATCCACAAGGGCAGGAAGAAATTCTTTCGTCATTCCCCCCCGAAATGAAGAACCACCGTTCTCAGTGTATTGGGGAAAAAGAAACCCTTTTGAAAAGGTCAAGGAAAGTAGATGAGTTGGTTTTCGACCGGCCGGGTAATTCGAAAAATAAACGCGAAAATATGGAAGTGAGTGTTGACAGGAAGGGTTATCATTCGAAAGTTAATCTGGAGGAAGTGAGCGGATTCACAAAGAGTTTTCTAAAATCCTTCGAAATTCTGTTGAAAGAGAGTAGGGACAGTGGAAATTCACGCCTTTGTGACACTCTTGTTAAAGAAATTGAACGGTTGTGTAAAACGTATTGTTCGGCAAACACAAGTAAAGAAATTCAGTAGTAAGTATTTGAGTAAAATCCAATCTTTTGTACATATTTGATTATTTTTAGTTTTATTGTTTTGGGCATGTGTAGTAAAAAAGTATCTTTCAAAAAAAAAGTCTCTAAAGCTAGATGTTCAAGCAATGGTAAGCAGTATATAAGAAATTAGGTCACTGATGTATATAGTGAGGTTAAATTGAAATGTTATTTGAGCCACTCAAATATGTTGAGCTAATCCTTTTTTTGCAGATTTTCCGCGTTTTAACCCGGAAAATGTTTTGATGGTGGGGGTGTTGTAACAATTTCAGTAAATCTCTCACAGTCTGCTAATTAGGCAGAGTAATCAAAGATAGAAGTTCTCAAGAGTTGGAAAACTTTTCTCACGCTTAGCTGTGGGGGTGACAAGAATGCCGGTTACTACAATAGGAAAAGATGAGCTTCGATCAATCTTGTGAAACTGAAATTGCTAGACAGCAAATATTTCTCTGATCTGACCGTCTATATGTGGGGTCTCAGATCGTGGGAATTTCCTGCGTGAACATTTAAAAGTTCAGTAAGACCTCCCTAAAAAGGCTTTATCCAATGACGTAAACTAAAACTTTTTTGATTGGTGATCGGAGAATCTTTTGTTCGAGAAAACGGACCGGAGAAGAGGATCGAGAGGAAGGTAGTTAGAGTTTCGGCAGGAGAACGAGTGTTGGTGGAAAACACTCATCTCAGGACGGTTTCCCTTCTTAGTAGGGAAGGACAGGTTTGCTGACAGATTTTTGAATGAGAGAGTGCGATCTCTCTGAAGTCAAGGCAACAGCCTTGGATTTGACCTTTCGGGGAGAGTGAAAAGTAGCACTAGTTAAGACTTTAAGATTCTAAAACTACTGTAAAAGACTGGACTATTTGGTGATTTGCTATAAATTACAAGTCGAGCGAACTCAGCTAAAAAAAATTGTTGTAAATAATTTTTACCTCTAGAAATTTCAAGAACGCTTTTTAAATAAAATTTGTTCTGAAATATTTAATGAAGGTGATCAATTGTGAAACGGCTCCACGCTACCCCATTTCAAAAACACACAACATCGTGGATTCTTTACAGGACCTCTAGTAAACGCTGGAAACGTGATTACACTAGAGACAAGCTTGTTTGAGATTAATTTTACCAGAGTTAATCTAATTGGTAAAGTAATCATATGAGATGTAATTTTCCCGACTGGTTGAAAACGTCCGGGCCAGGATTCGAACCCAGGATCCCTTGGCTGAAGGTGCCAATGCTCTACCAACTGAGCAATCCCCTGAAGGTTCAATTAGCTGTGTTTTATTCTGTTGTGCTGATTCAGATATCAGACCAGATACTATGATTATTAAGATTTATTGGATGAATTAGTTCAGCCATATTCGTCCGGGATTGCTCAGTTAGTAGAGAATTTGCAGCTGCAGCCAAGGGATCCCGGGTTCGAATCCTGGCCCGGTCTTTTTTGCGGAGTTGGAAGGATTACATCTCTTAGTGTTTAGTTCCCAAGAAAGCTTGGTACTCATTTTATCGACCCCGAAGGGATAAAATGTTGAAAGTGTGACTATTTAGAGATATTTCAGGACAACGAATTACAGATGATAACATGGACTTATAAACATATTGCTTTAGTACATTTTGAATATATTCTAGAAAAGACATTGAAGAGTCCGTTATCCAACGCATGTGATAATAAAGGAATAATTCAGTAAAAGTGCATATGAGGGGGGTTAGAATGAGAGTGGAGTAAGTCAATATTTAGTCATTTGAGAAAAGAAAGGTTTTGTGAAACTAGTCGTATTGTCGTTGGATTAAGTGGTCCAACTTGTTTTGCCCTCTAACGACTCCCTAAGTGAACTATTATTTCTTTGACTGTCGCACTGAACAGAAATTAATATACGTTCAGTGAAAATATGATTATCTAGATTTTTCAAATTTTTGACTTATTCCACTGTCATTCTAACCCTCTCATATATACTGTATGGCTCTGATTAGAAAAATTCTGAGTAGGTTTTCTGTTTTGAAGGTTCCAAAACATGAAGGGAAGGAACTTAGTCCGTAAGGATAGGAAGGAGAAAAGACTGCGATAATTCTGGGGTATGACTGATTGAACAGGAGAAAATTGACATGAAAAGAAAATGCCGGACTTCCCTAAAATAAAGTCGACTGACTAGTTATCCTGACAACAGGACTGAACCGAAACATGTTTCAGAGTCTTTCTTAACTCAGCCACACAGTACGTGCGTGTGCGTTTTCGAACGTTTGCCAATTTATATTCATGTGAAAACACTGCTTTTGATGTTTTATTTGTTACTATTTTCAAGGATACATTAAAAGACAGCACGGGTCGAATTTATAAGGCCGATATTTTTTAATCAATAGTAAAACAATATTCTATAGTGCAAACATGCAGAGTTAAGTATAGTCATTTTGCAAATCTTATACTGCAAGCTATGCAACATTGAATAGCAAGATTAATGATTATTTAGACATTAATATTAAATGATAATTCATTAAAAAATTAACGTTGTTTATAACGTTGTATAAAAGGTTGAAAGTGATATGACTAATTAGAGATATTTCAGGACAACGATAGCTGATAACGTGGACTTAGAAATATATTGTTTTAGTATATTTGACTATATTCTACAAAATATGTTGAAGAGTCTGTTATCCAACGACCCTTTGGTCATCCTCTTTAATAAAAAGCTATGCGTTGCTGACGACTGGGTTTTTCGCTAATCGTTGCCACAGATTATTCTCGGAAAATGAAACATTTGAAGTTACTGGAAAAAATAATAGCTCGAAAAGTATTTGTCAGAAAATTGTTAGACAAACTGCGTTTCAAAGGTAAAAAATTGTATTTTTCTTGATATAAATTTCAAATCTGATGATTATGCCGTTTTTCGAATATTTAATTTCAAAAATTACCAAATTTCACAATGGAGTACCATAGCGAAACCTTCACGCGTAAAAAGATAATGATAAGGGCGACGTGTCCTGACGTGTATATTGGCTATAGCACGAGTCACAAATTATAGTAGCCTTATTATTCAGTTAAAATATAAAAGTGAACTATGAAATATCAATATTTTGTTTGATTAAAGGTTCGTTAAGAGATATTGACCAGCGTAGCGGGCGTAGCTTGCTAGTGTGATAATAAAGGATGATTCAGTGAATCATGATGAAAATGATTCAGTGAAACTACATATATATACGTGTGTGTGTGTTTTCGATCGTTTGCGAATTTATATTCATGTGAAAACACTGTTTTTGATGTTTTATTGTTGCTGTTTTCAAGGATATATTGAAAGTCTGCAGGGGGCGAATTTTTCAGGCCCGGATCCTGTACGACATGGATGAAAGCACCTGGTCCGTCAAAAGCTAAAAGTTTGGTCCAGGCCCAGTCTGGCCTGTTTAGTTTTTTGTTGTTCATAACTTTGATTGGCCGGTACAAAAATTAATAAAATCAGACCCGTTCCAACCGGGGCCTCCGAGATGACGCAGTGTGTTTCCTGAACCGGGCATGCTACAAATACGAGGCTAACGAAAAAGATAGGCTACCGCGGTGCTTTACGCAAATCTTTTTTTACAGACCGCGGGAGTCACGTGATGCTCGAATGCACCAATACACATGTACGAAAAGAGCAATACGTCACTATAGCGGTCTGTAAAAAAATATAAGTGGAATGCACCGCGGTAGACTGTCTTTTTCGTTAGCCTCGCTACAAGTATTAGTGACGTCACAATAGTAATCCATTTTGGTCAATGTATCGCAGCAGAAAGATGTAATAAAAAGAGCATTTCCGCTCTTATAATTTGTGATTACATAAATAATATTAAATTTCATAATCGTGAAATAAAAGGGAATTAATACACTTGTTTTATAAAAGAAAATTAAAAGTTTTAAATTAAAAAAATTGCTAAGATTAATAGATCAGATTGAACCCATTGACTTACCTTTTCCTAAAAACATTATTTTACAATAAATATACGTACAAAAAATATAATAAATCTACCAAAAACTTTACAAAATCAATCCCATTCCTTCCTTTTACAACTACATACCATAATTTAACCACCAAAACACAATAACTGTCAATTTAAATAGAGAAATCGACATTTTTTAACTATAGAGACTTTGACACTTTTTTTTTAACGCTTTGGCGTAATCCGGGCTTCAGAAAGTTAGATATGTTTTAAAATTATATACACAATTATGAAAACAAACCTAATGAACTTTTATGTTTATTTATATATAAACTTATTTATATATACAATTCTGTGCTATCTGTATATAAAAAGAGATAAATGACTGCTTTATGTTAAATAAATTATATAAATATTGAAAAAAAAATGCGTATTTAAATGAAACTACGCATAGGTTGCCAGAAAATATGTTGCCAACTTTCCTTCTCTCGCCATAAGCCCTTTTAGGTACTTTTCGGTTAGCTGGGAGCCAGTGATACATGTACATATATAAATATATATATATATATTAATTCATACATATATGTGTGTATATATATGTGTGTATATATATGTGTGTGTAGATATAAGTGTATATATATATATGTGTGTGTGTGTGTGTGTGTGTATATGTATATACTAGCTTACCCGCCCGGCGTTGCCCGTGCCAACACAACCTTAAATGTACCTGAAATCAGTGTTGAACATTTTTTTATTATTAAACAAATCTAATGTTGGGGGCCCAACTACCTTAGACAACAAACACTGGGCGTGTCATACACACTCCCATATATTACTGTAAGTCGAGTCGAAAGAGCCATACCCCTTCATGATCCAGCCCATAGAACCAGAGATAGAAAAGCACCCTTGGTGGTGAAAATCGAAAAGCTCTATCTATGTAGAGTCGAATGAGCCATACCCCGTCGTGATCCAGCCTATAGAACCAGATATAGGAAAGCACCCCTTGTGGTGAAAATCCGAACTAAAATCAGTCAGCTCTATCGATGTCAAGTGGAAAGAGCCATACCCCATTGTGATCCAGCCCATAGAAACAGAGATAGGAAAGCACCCCTTGGTGGTGAAATTCAGAACTAAAATAGGTAAGCTCTATTGATGTTGTGTCGAATGAGCCAAACCGTGTCATGATGTGACCCATAGAACCCAAGTTAGCTGCAAAATCCTTTAGTTACACCTTCCACCGCCAGGGAGCACAATATGTTCTATACGAACATAACTGAATTCATTAAGGTTATCGATGTCGAGTCGAATGAGGCATACCCCGTCATGATCCAGCCCATAGAACCAAAGATACGAAAGTGCCCCCCTGTGGTGAAAATCCAAACTAAAATCAGTAAGCTCTATTGATGTCAGGTGGAAAGAGCCATACCCCGTTGTGATCCAGCCCATAGAAACAGAGATAGCAAAGCACCCCCTGGTGGTGAGAGGAAGTTGATGTAGAATAAATGTGATATTTAATAAAAAGTCGTTCTCACCCCACCCCCTTTATCTCGCCATTTTCGCTAATTATTACAAATATACAAATGTTTCTTAATTACATCTAATGTCCCGATCTGATAATGGGGTTTCCCTATCTATCTATCTTAATCCGCTTTTCTCTATCATAATAGAAAAAAGCATATTTTATCAAAGAATCGCTGGCAAATGCAAATTTCGTCAAAGGTTCGCAAGAAAAACACGAATTTTATCAAATAATCGCTGAAAAAACATGAATTTCGTAAAAGGATCACTAAAAAAACATGAATCTCGTCAAAAGGCAGCAGAGAAAACACGAATATTGTCAAACGATCATTAAAAAAGCAAATTTCATCAAAGGATCACGGAAAATGCGAATTTCATCAAAGGATTGCGGAGAAAACGCAAATTTTGCCAAAGGATCACAGGAAAAATGTGAATTTCGTCAAAGGATCGCTGAAAAAAGAAAACACAAATTACGTCGTAGGATCACTGAAAAAACATGAATCTCGACATAAGTATGTGGAAAAACACGAATTTCGTTAAAGGATCACAAAAAAAGCAAATTTCGTCAAATGATTGCAGGAAAAACTTGAATTTCATCGAAGGATCGCAGAAAAAATACGAAATTCGTCAAAGGATTGTGGAAAAAATGCAGATTTTGTGAAAGGTTCACAGAAAAAACTTTCGTGAAAGGGTCGCGGGAAAAATGCAACTGTCTTTATTAAAAACAGCACACACACAAACCTCTACACAAACAAACCATTTCTGTCTTCCACAATTTAATTTGTAAATATGAAGTTAAAAAAAAAAAAAAATCCCTGTTTTCTCACATATTATGAGTTTTATCAGCAAGTTAAAACATTAAGTAAATATGAATGATTTGCGGAGCTGTTTCTATCAAAAATTCAATCACATCGCCCAAAAACCCTCAACAAAAATAATTATAAAGAGTACGATGACAACATAAATTTGCATGTCCGTTCTTGGGCGATTCTTATAAAACACAAAATTTGTCACAAATGGTGATTTTTTTAAAACATGCTTACAAATTAAAATGGTTTATAATTATTTAAAAAAAAAAACTCGGCCAGAAATAACATTGATTTTACATTTTTAAAGACTTATTCTTTATAATTATTTTGAAACAGCTCCACAAATCATTCATATTTATTTATTGTTTTACTTTCTGATGAAACTCATAATGTGAGAAAACGGAAAATCACAAAATTGATCAATCAATAGTTGAAAAAAATCTCAAAAATCATCAAATGATCTCGGGGGGGGGGGGGATGCAAATATCGGTAAATAGCTTTAAAAAAAAAATCACAATTTGTCAAATGATTTGGGGGGGGGGGGTAATTGTGAAATGTACCAAATGGTTTTGAAAATAATCAAACGACAGCAGGGGTAAAAAATCTTTTTTCAATCAATCATCACAATTGGCGAGTGTGACTATTAAGATGGCCAGTGGTGGCAAAACAGTCAATCGACAAATTTTTAGTATTACTTGCAGATTGGTGAGTGCTAATTTTGTCCTATATGTGAGTGATTCTTATGAAACTCGTGTCACAAAATGCACATCATAAATATTTCACGGACTGGGAATTTATAATCAGTTCATCAAAACAATTTAATAATTACCGTCAAATCTCGTTAATCTTTCCCCCCTAAATGCGACGGAAAATCGTAAAATAACCAGGGGGGGGGGGGGCGCTTGCACGGTATTAGAATTGTATTATATGATATTTATGGATGGTGGTGGTGGTTGGATGCTACCGGCCGATCGTCGCAAAGTATGCATTCTATAAAGTGACAAAAGAAACAAATTTGGAAAAAAAAATCCGTTCTCAGGTGATTAAGATTTAATAATTATTTACTGAATGTTTTCATTTTATTCAAAGTAAAGTTCAAGAAAAACATTAGATTCTTGGACGACTAAAAAAGTTCTTAAATCATAAACATCACTCAAAAACGCCCCAACAAAAAAATCATGAATATATAGAAACAGCTCAGAAAATCTGTTTCATTAAGAATATTTTTCTTGGGCGACTAAAAAAGTTCTTAAATGAAACTTCTTAAATGGAGTTAAAAATGGTTCTTAAATGGAGTTCAATAACAAATCTTAATGAGAACATACATCTTAACAATTTATCGCATGTTATGAATTCATCAATCTCGGGAACTAAAAATGTAGTCCAAAACAATTACAGGAAAAAAATTGTAAACAATAAATTACTCAAAAATTTAATGTAAATTGTTTGTTTCCATCAAAAATATTTAATTTGTAAGTATGAGGTAAAAAAAAAAATCACAATGGATTCCTAAACTAAAAATGCTAAAAAAATGAAACAAACTAACTAAAAATACAGTCAAAAACAGTTTTTTAAAATATTATAAGCGTTGCACAAATTATTTACTGAATATTTTCATACTAAAAATGTTAAAAAATGAAACAAACTAACTAAAAATACAGTCAAGAATAGTTTTTTTAAATATTATAAGCGTTGCAGATACATGAAGATATACTTTCTGTTCAGTGAAGTGTAAGATGAAATAGGCCTAAACCCCAGTGACAAAACTAACTATCGGGAACTTAATATGATATATATTGCATATTTCAAACTATTTTTGAAATATTATTAGCGTTGCAGACACACGAAGATAGTTCTGTCATTGGGTTTAGGCCAATTTCATCTTACACTTCACTGAACAGAAAGTAAATAAATCGTCGCTGGTAGCTAGATCCATAGAGTAATGGAATATCTTTAATCTGTGGCTAGATCCTGGATGCTGCACCTGCTCTCATTGGCTGGCTGCTTCGTTGCCACGGATGGTGTTGCCGAGGCTATTTCATGGGAGGAGCTTGAAATAGCCTCGAACCCAAAATTCCATATACACGTTTTAATTTAAAAAAAAAAATCTAAATTAAAATTTAAAAATCCGACCGTGAGGTATACTGTCCGGTGATAACATCTACACATGACAAAAATTTCTGAGTCCTAGGTGGTATAATTACGGAGAAATCCGCGGGCAGGCAGACAGACACTTACTCTTTTATAGAGATAGAGATATCACTGGCGCCCGGCTAACCGAAAAGTACCCAATTTTCTATCTTAACTTTGTAACTGATTTGTAATATTTTAAAAATTGTCTATTTATTGTACTTGGGTCTAGGACCTAATAACCACTCAAATTAACTTATCAAAAGATTTATTTTCATAATATATTTGTACACTTAAGTTAGCTAAAATGTTAAATGGAACTACGTAGAACTACTAAGTTGTGTAAATCAGTTACTTTTAATTTTATAAACAAAGCACACTCACTTCTAACTAAATGTATCCAGATTTCATTCAATTTATTACAGTATTTCTTTCAAAATCCTTTTTTTAAACTTTTTATCGTCTGCTTCTTTTCTTTTTTTTTTTTCTAAAGATCATTTGACTCTTTTCGATTTGGAAGTACAAATTCATTCAAATATGCCAGAATATTTCCATTACAGTAGGATAGACATTCGTTGTTAGGGTTTTTTTCTCTGCACAAGTTCAATACCATCATATTAATTCTAGCTTCACGAATTATGAAACGTATATCGAAACAATTAATGCAGACCACTTCTGTTGAAATGTAAGTAAAATTATCCCAAGGTAATTTTCGTAGCTAAAATTTCTTCTTTTCATTATCAGTAGCGAATTTGAAGACTTAGATTAGAAACTAGGAGCACAACATTTTCTTCTCATTATTTTATAGATATAATCTACGCTTTCTTTAATAATTATAATCAACAATTATTGATAGCGTTATAATCTAAATACACTGAAAAATATTATTAATTACTATATAAAACAATAAATAAAATCAAAATACTATCGTAAACAATCCGTACAAACGAACAAAGTGCATGAAAAATTTGAAGTTAGTATGGATCACTGTTTTGACGTCAGGAGGTTGTGACGTCACTTGTAGCAGGCCCGGTTCAGAAAACACACAGCGTCATCTCGGAGGCCCCGCTCCAACTGAATTTATAGATTAAAAGCCGATATTGTTCAATCAATAGTAAACAATATTCTGTAGTGCAAATATGCAAAGTTTTTTAAAGTATAGCCATTTTGCAATTATTATGTCTGCAAGCTATGCAACATTGATTAGCATACATTAATGGTGATTTAGACATTTATATTTAAATGATAATCCAATAAAAAAAAATGAACGTTGTTTAAAACGAAAAAAAAAACAGAGATGGTTAAAGATATAAAGTTCTATAAATAAAAAAATAGATTAAAAAACATTTCTCTGTAACTTATTGACTTAAAAATGTACTTTCAAGTGAAATTCTTTTGTTGCTCAATTTGCTGATTTTCAGGATTTTTTAAATAATTTTTAAGCATGATTTTTTAAAATCCCTCTCAACAATATGCATTTGTTTGTTACAATAATACAAGTACTAGGAGAAAATGGATAAATTACCACAATTGGCAATTGATTGTCGCTGCTTGGTGGAAGCAAATTTAAAAAAAAAAAAAAAAACACTTTCTATCTTTTTTTTCTTTTTAACACTTTCCAACATAGTTGAAAAGTGTTTATTATTTTTGTCTGTCTTTCCGTCTGCCCGTTACTCTAACTCTCTGAATACACTCGGATTGCCCTGGAATATTTATACATTATTGCATTTCACTATAGAATGTTCGGTATTGAAAATGAAGTGTGCAGCATTATTAGTTCATTTACAAGGACACACAAAAGATTTTCATTTCATTATGGTCTATGGGAAAATATCGTTTGCGGAGCATTTTATTGATGCTAGGATATTTCAAACATAATGAAACTAGTAAATCTGCAGATTGGGAGCCTCAACGTCAGCTCTGAAAGTCATTGTTTTTTAATCTCACTTTTCATATTATTTAGCATTTTACAATCCAATTATTTTATGTTACATCCGTATTTATAGGCATATAAAACACTCCGGAAGCTTCAGAAATTAGAAGCGCTAAATTAAACACGGTTTATGCAATGATATTCTGAAATTCTTATGAACTTCTTATTCTTGTAATTTTTTAGATTAAAAAAAATGCATTTCGTATTTTGATAATCTTTGAAATATGGTTGCTAAGCAACTAATAAAATAAAAAGGAAAGAAAAAGAAATGCATTTTTAAATTTGTAAAAAATAGGAAAATAAAAATAAAATGTCTTATATTCCCCGAACAGTTGCAAAAAGATTTCCAATAATTTGAACAATTAATTTCTAAATTCTAATAGATGTATCCACAAATTTTCAAAGCTACTCCATTTCGAAAATTTAGTATCCGTAATTTTACGTTTAAATCCATCATTCAAATATGAGATTTTCATTTCAGTTAAAAATGAAATTTGAAAATCGTCTGCATTCCCATAGGAAAGCATTATGACCTAAAAAGAAATGTTCTGTATTTTTCGAACGAATGAACGAAATGTAACCAAAAACTATACAGCCGATTCCGGGTACCTCGCCAACATACCCACCAAAAAGCAACCTAATCGGACCCTTTTTGTGGCAGTTATCGCGGAACATACAGACAAACAGACAAACAAACAAACAAACAAACAAACAAACAGACGGAAACCAATAACTTTTCGGGTCTCAACAGTGAGCCTTCACTGACGTTTCGGCAATTAATATACTTTACTGAAGTGAACAACTGAATGCTTTCACAGGAGTACAGAATTAGTAGCATATACAGTTCAATTACAGGGACGTACAAAATAATTCCTTTACATTATGACAAATGGGGGGAAAATCTTTTGCGGTGCACTTTGAACAATTTATGATACTTGAAACATAATGGAATTTTAAAGGATCACTAGGGTTCAATACAACTTATTTTCTATAGATTATGGAGTGCTTTGGATTTATCGTTCATGTACAGAGACACACAAGAGAATTCGGTTAAAAGACTGACTATGATAGGTCATTGCTAGAAGTGCTCTTTCAGCTGTGGTATGCAATCATATGTAATTTTTAGCGTATTACGTGTTGTTTAAAAATGCTGAAGATCATATACGGGTCATTCCATGTCAAATCAACACAGCTAAAAACCTGACCACTTCAGAATTTCATGATATTAAGCTCAGTTGTTAGGATTATAGAGAAATGAATAAATACTCCGTGATAAGTCTCTATCTCACTTGGTTTTGGAGATAAATAGCTTCAAAGATGGACAAAAATCGTAAATTTTTGCATTTCTTGCATTACAAATTTAGTCATATTTGGTTCCTTAACTGTCACAGGGACTTACTTTTGGTGTCGTTAGAAAGTGTATGAATTGGGCTTTCATATGATATATCACATGCACATATTTTAAAAAAAATTAATTTCAAGGTCAAACATTTTGACCTTTAACCTTTAATATCTCAAAAAATGGCATTTTAATTTTTTTCCAAAAAATGTATGTTATTATTATGCTTATTTTATATAATATCTGAAAGTATTATTTTGGGACAAACATGGGATGCTGAGTTATAAATTAAAATGCAAACTGCTATTCCTAATTTCAACACCAAAATTGCTTATTTAGGTGACTTATCTACATAACTATATCTTTACCCCCCCCCCTCTTTCTCTTTCTCTCTCTCTCTGTATATATATATATATATATATATATATATATATATTACTGACAATATATTTTACTGCAAAGTTCACAAACATATTTTTTTTCTTCAGGGAGGGGAGGGGATTCAGATGAGGCTGGGGGTATCATGTTTGCTGTATTTTAAGTAGAAAAAGTAATTTTATGCACAATTAAAGCAAAAAGCAGTACTGACAGTATGAACTATTTCTTAATACAATTTTCCTTTTATGTTAGTACCCATTGTTGAATTCAGACATCCCCACCTCCTCCCAAGGCAATGAAGTTTTTAAACCCCCTAAAGAAGAAGGGCTGTGGATTTCCACAATATGTCAAAGCATTTCTATGATTTTGTGTAGTATTTTATTACTATACTTAAAACACAAGGCTGCTTTTTTAGCCATCTTCCTTGTGAACCAGTTTTAATACTTATTTTTTTAAATGGAAGTTATTCATTTGTAGGTGTGCTGCAATAAATATTCCTATATTTATATTTGAAATTTCTTTACATTGGTGGCAATTGGGTTTCTTCCAGACTTGGAGACCACTGACCAGGCCCCTACCTACCGGGATTCGACCCAGTTTGACGGGTTTGAGTGCCTGGTCATTGGGGCGAAATTCGCCTGATCGCCCTATTGGGGCGGTCCACAAAGACAAGTACCCAGTTCGGCCAATCAACTGAGTCCAGATTTTTATGTGTTGTTCACTCCTAAATTTAAATGTTCTGAGATCTGACGCCGCACACCACGTACTCGTCATGACAGTTGAAATGGGGCTGGACAATTTAGTGCCGAAACGTTGGTACTGAACTTAGCTTGAAAAAGGGGAGAGAATTTTGAGGGAAACTAAATAAAGAAATTAACTAGATAATGAAACCACTGAAATGAAAATATAATCAGCCAATAGCTAAGTCGTACCATCGGGGAAAATTTTTGGGCCGAGTTGCAAGGCAGACGAAAACGCTGCGGGGGCTGACGGGACTGCGCCTTTCTACCGTACCCCACCTGGTAAAAACTGGCTCCGTGGGCTGTCCCATTAGAGCGGGTCCGGTAGCTTTTGCGGACAATGTCCAATTGCACCTAATAAAGAGGCGAACAGTCAAAAATAAAATGAATAAAAAAACTGCTGCTAAAAAAAAAACCCTTGTGCTACCAGTTGGGGCCGGCCATTGGCTCGTCCCAACCGGCAGCACGAGGAACTGCAAGGGGAACCTGGAAGAGAAGAATGTTACATTTTAAACTGAACTTATTCTGAATTACACTTTAACTACATTATTGAAATTAATTTACTTTTATTGTGCTAATTGACTTGGCTACTCGTCCATTGGGCCCATGAAAGGTTGTTAAATAATTAACAATTTGTAATTTAAAATATGTACTATTGCCGTTAACTGACTAAACCATAATGGGTTGTTGTTGTTGTTGTTGGTTTGGCCCAAGAGCCCGGTTTTGCAGCTTTTTATTTCTATATAGCTGACATGATCCATATAACTGTGAAACTAGTCTCCTAATTTTGAACCAATTCCAGATGAGAGACCTGCATCTGGATTGGCACCCCCAGAGGTAGCGCTTATATAGAACTTGGAGGACATTAGAGCCACGAACAGATTTAACGTGCACCAGCTCCCATTAACGTACACGGTCTACTTTCCATACTTATCCTTTATACTTATCACCTCTTTCCTTCCAGTTCTTCTTCTTCTTCTTCTTTCTCATCTGTCTTCTTCCCCTTCTTTTTATAATATTTTTTAACACAAGGACGGACAAACAGTGCCGGGGGCTATTATAAGCTTCTTACTGTGTCATGGTGCACAACTTGCTGGACCGTTGATGACATGCGTCGTGCTGGTAATACTGTGCTTACGGGGCTCTTGTTTCGGGCCGTGGTGCCAGCTGATATTGTGCGACTACCGCACACTGCTACTAGGACAAAACACATAGACATTTTATATTTTTTTTTGGTGGCTTTGGATTGCTCCTGGGCCTTTTTTTTTTTCTAACATATAACACATAAGCACACAAATAAACACTTTTTTTTTCTTTTACACTAGGACGGACAGACAGTGCCGGGGGCTATTATAAGCTTCTTACTGTGTCATAATGCACAACTTGCTGATCCGTTGGTGACGAACGTCGTGCTGGTAATTCTGTGATTACGGGGCTCCTTTTTCGGGCCTTGGAAGCAGCTGATGTTGTGCGACTACCGCACACTGCCATTGGACAATACCCATGGACAATTTTATAATTTTTTTGGTGGCTTTGGATTGCTCCTAGGCCTTTTTTTTTTTAACATATAACACATAAACACATATACATATTCATTTTATCGTTGTGTTACCTTCCACCTTCGATTGCTGCTGGGGTGCTAAATATTATTGTGTGTTGTTTTGTATTAGTGTCGTGATGCTGTCGCAGTTTTCTTGGAGCCACCTGATTACTGTCTTTGCCTTGTTTTGTACGTGTTTGTTTTTCGCTAATTGTTCATACCATAATTTCTCGTTGTCTGTTGTTATTTGTGCCAGGTGGTGTGCTTGGGTGAGTGGACATTGAATTAGGTAATGTTTTGGTGAACCCACCGTTCCGCATTCGCAGTCCGGTGTGTCCGCTTTCTTAAACCTGTGTAGGTATGCTGGAAAAGCTCCGTGAGCTGTGTATAGCTGTGCTAGCAGGTAATCGCTTATTAGTCTATTTTTATCTACTTTTGGGAAGTACCTGTGTGTTTCCCTACCTGTGTCCCCATAGTCCCACTCGAACTGCCATTGTTTTAGTGTTATATCTTTTAGTGTTCTTTTAAGTTTTGAGATTGGTTTAGTCAGGTTGTATTTGCTTTTGTTGTTTACATTTAGAGCTGCGGTTTTGGCTAACATGTCTGCCTCTTCGTTTCCTTGGATGCCTACATGCGCCTTAACCCAGCTGATTTTAAATTTGTTGTTAGCTTCTTTTATTAGTTTTTGGATTGTGTCTACTGTTTTGTTTACGTTGAATGGTTTACTAAGTGATTCGATGGCCGATTTGCAGTCCGAGCGGATGCTATATGACTCACCCGTGGTGTTGCCCCATTTTGCTGCTTCTTGTATTGCCAGTAGTTCGGCCTGGAAGACGCTGTTGCTGTTCCTTAACGGCACTGACCATGTTTTTATCTTTTGATTATTTTTATATGCTACAAAGGCCGAACCTGTAGCACCTGATTCCAATTTAGAGCCGTCCGTGTATATCGTTGTGTCTTGTGTCTTGTACCCAATCCTAGGTTCTATCGTGTCTGCTGGATGATTCTCCCATATGTTTATTTTTTTGTCGTATTCGATGTGGTGTAAAGTTTCATTGTGTATTGTTGCATTTTTCCTTAATCTTGAGACTGTGCCGTACGCTGCTTCGTAGTAGACTTTAAGATGGATTGGAATCAGGCCTGAGAGTACCAGAAGTGCCGAGGTTGGGGCCGTTTGATAGGCCCTGACTATGGCCAGTGCAAAATGTCGCTGGCAGCTTGACAATATCTGTATGCACCTTTTGCTGAGGCAGTGTCCCCAAATCGGTGCTGCGTAGGTTAGCGTCTTTTCCACTACTGTTGTGTACCAGATTTTTAGTATATTTGCTTTTAGTCCCCAACCCTTTGCTACCATATGTGCTATGTTTGTGAAGTTTGCTCGTACCTTATTTGTTTGTGTTTGACAGTGTGGTATCCAGTTTAGATTTTTGTGCAGTGTGACTCCCAAATATCTTATCTGTTCTTTTACTTTTAGTCTCTGGCCGTTGAGTTCTATTCCCTCTATGTCATTGGTGTTTTCTGTTGGAAGGTTTCCCGTGTGTCCTCTGTTAAGATATAATAGTTCTGTTTTTTCCCTGTTCAGCGTTAGGTTATTCCCCTCTATCCAGTCATTAAATTCCTTTAGTATTTTGTTTGCTAATCTCTTAAGTTTATCCTTTGTTCTGCCTCTTAGAATTATAATAAAATCGTCTGCGAAGGCTTGTAATCTAACATGTTTTCCCCAATTTCTTTTAAGTGCTGTGTCTGCGATTAATAGCCAGAGGAGCGGGCCGAGACAACTTCCTTGGGGGCATCCGCCAAATGTCTGCTTTGTGACTTTAATGCCGTTTTCCTCTAGTGAAACGTACCTGTGTTGGAGGAAGCTCACTATCCAGTTTACCAGGTACCATGGACAGGGAGATTGCTTAATATTATTAATTAATATTGGCCAGCGTATGTTGTCGAAGGCCCCTTTGATATCCATGGTTACTAGGAGTGTTTGGTATTTGTTTGTTTTTATCTTCTTTTATTGTGTTGATTAAGTTATCTAATGCGTGTTCTGTTGAGATCCCCTGTTTGAAACCATACTGTTTGTTGCTCCAATAGTTATTATTGTTTAGGTGGAAAGTTTATCCGACCGTGTATTATGCGTTCTAACATTTTGCCAAGCGCTGGTAAGAGGCAAATTGGCCTGTAATTTTTTGGATTTGTTGGGTCTTTACCTGGTTTTTGGAACAGTACCACTATGCCTACTTTAAACGATTTTGGGAAGTATTCTAACCTTAGGCATGTATTGAAGAGTGTCAGTAGTAGTTGCGGTGTTGCATTATTAATTCTTTTAATTAGGTTGTAATCTATGAAGTCGAATCCGGGTGCTTTATTTTGTTTAATGTTTCTGATTATTCTGTTTAATTCCGCCTTTGTTACTACCGGTGGTGCTGGTTCATTGTTTTCTTTATTTGCCTTTGTTAGTGTGTAGGGTATATTTTGGTCTGTTATGTATAAGTTGTCCAGGAAATGTGTTAGTGTGTCTTTAATGGTTACTTTTGTATTTGGGGGTAGAATGTTGACTAGTTTTACCCGACCTGTTCTTTTGTTGCTAGCGTTTTTATATTGGGAGCCATATGTGTCTGTGACCTTGTTGCAGTAATCTTTCCATGTTTTGGATTTTGTTCTGTTTATTAGTTTTTTTAATTTGGCTTGTTCTTTTTTGAAGATTATGTGTTGTTTTACTTTTAATTCTTCGTTCTGTTGTTTTTGAAATTTCCTCCTGAGTGCCCTAACCTTGTTCCTCGCTGTTTTAATTTCATCCGTCCACCATGGTGGGGCAGTGACCGCAGGTGTAGATTTTTTCTTATAGCTTGCAAACGCTATCGATGTGATTTCATTTTGCAATCTGAGTGTTATGTTGTCCAGCTGGTCTGTTGTGCTTGCTTTTTGGAGTTCTTTAATGTATTTGTTTCTGATTTTTCTAATGTTTTTATCAAATTTTGCATGTTTGCCTATCTTTGTTTGTAGACCATGTCTTTGGTAGTCTATGTTCTCGTAGTTTTTAATTTTAAATTTTATGTATCTGTGGTCACTGAGTGAGACATCGTCACTGACATGCCAATCACTTATGTCGTTACCTAGTGTTGCCGTTGTTATTGTCAAGTCCGGCCATCCCTGTATTTCCTTTATTGTACCATCCCTGTTTTTCCCTCGTAGAGTTTTGAATGAGGGTGGTGCGTCCGGAGGGTTGTGGACAAACAACGCGTGTAGCAGGAGGAAATCTGTTAGCTCGCGCCCTCTGTGGTCTATGTCATCGTAGCCCCATGCTGTTGAGTGTGCATTAAAGTCCCCCACTAGCAGTACTTCTCCGACCGCTTTACTCAGGGCCTCACCTATCTCGTCTAGTACTTCTGAGAAGTCCGCCAGAGGGGGGGCGTATGTATTTATTATTGTGAAAGTTTTGTCTTTGTTTTCTAGTTTTATAGCTGTTGTGAACTCTCTTGTTAGTATTGTTATTGGTTTGGTGCCTAATCGGGTTATAATCGCAGATCTGTTTTGTGGTGTTTTTGTGACATTCCAATTTTCTGGTTTGAACCCTGTTATGTTACCCTTTTTTTATTTTGGTGGAAATCCTGTAAGAGTGCTACTTGTATTCCTTTGGCTGCGACATAGCCTGCGAGTGTGTCTGTTGCTTTATTGCTACCGTGTAGGTTAATTTGTATCACGTTTAGGGTGTCGTGTGTTTGTTGCATATTTGTTTGGTTTTGGTCGTGTGGTATTTGTTGGTTTTGCGCTGCGAAACTTGATCGTGAGGTTCTAGTATTATTTGTGTCTATTACCATAATTGCGGCGCTGAGCGTCATGTTGTATTCTAGCTTCAATGTCATGCCTGGTCATTTTGACCAACTGTGGTTTGCCGCCTGTGAAATTTAGTGACACCCTCCCCTCAATGACTTCTTCTGCTGAGGCTAGTGCTGTGCCCCTGTCCAACTGTAGTTGGCGGACCGTTAGTAGCTGACGACGCACCCAGCATGCACCCGAGTTGGCTTGATGATCCGTCTTCTTCTGTGTTCTTAGCCATAGTCTATTTACTTCGTTGTACTTTTATGCACGCATAACAGCGGGAGGTTTGCCGATTACAGTCAGTGTACAGGTGTTCACCCGCGCAGTTAGAGCATCGCTGTGTCCCCCTGCAATGCGCTGCCACATGATCATATTCAAGACATTTGTGACAGCGCGTCACGCTGATGAAAGGCTTTATTGGGCAATCCCTCAGCCCCAGGCAGATCGTCCTCGCCCTTAGCAAGTGATCTGCCAGAGGCTCAGGGAGTAGGACAGGTTGATGCTTGCTTCCCTCCCGGGCGGCCACCTGCCTGTGCAAACTGATGACGCCCTCCCTCGTATGCGGCCCCAGTCCCAATGTCTTCTTTATCTTCTCAGTTATTTGGTCTTCTTCCACGAAGTCTGGGACATGGAATATCATTATTTTCTTCTTTCTGATATTTCCTGATCTTACCTTTATTGTCTCTTTGGCTTCTTCGCTGTTCGTGATGCTGTGTTTGATCTTTATGGCTTCTTTCTCGTCCTCGCAGATTAGCTTCACACCATTCCTTATTCGTCTTATCTTCTTAACTCCTCCATGGTGTCCCGTCGTTGTTCTTGCTATCTGTTTTTCTAGGTCTTCCGCGTCTCTTTCTGTTGTCCCTTGGATGATGAGGGTGGATGTGGCCACTTTGACTGCTTCCGCATATCCTCTTGGAGGCTTGGTTTGAGTCTCGGCGACCACCTCCTCCCTGTGTACGTTACCTGTGCTTTTTTCTGTGTCTTTGTTTTCCGTTGGTCTCCAATGTTGTTCTAGGATTTCGACTTTTGCACTTGCTGCTTGCATTTTCACCTCTAAGTCCATTATGTTCTTCGTGATGATTTCTACTATCTTGTCTATTTCGTTGCCTGTCCCGACTGGTATCCTAGTGCATCTGTGTTGTAGTACCTGTAAGTAATTGAGGGCTTTCATTACTTTTTCCGCCTCCACGCTTCTTCTTATACCTGTGTCTGTTTCTGCACAATATTCTATGATTTCTTGCTTGAGCCTTTTCTCGTATTCCGTTGCTTTTCCTGCTTTGTTTTCTTCTGTTATTTCGCCATCCTCCGCTTCGTCTGGGTCGCTGTCGCTGCTATTCAATGTGATTGTGAGATGTGCGTCTATTTTCTCTTCTACTTCTTCCCTTGTTGCTGTCTTCTTCTGTTGTTTTTTCTTCTGTGTTTCTTCTTTTTCTGATGCGCTGGTCGTCATCGAGCTTACCGAGCCCGCCCGAATTGGTCTGATTGTATTCCCTTGTTTGTTATTTTGTAAACCCTGTTTCGTCACCTTGGGCTTGACAGGGAGCACAGGTGGGGAACTACTGAATTTGGACCTTCTTTAGTTCCGCGTATAGGTGTGTGAGATAATTGCTTTACAAATTGATAAGTTTCAATCTAACATTCGCAGTAGACTTTGGGTCCGGGGACCCCGGATGTTCTTTGTGGGCGTGTCAGAGTGTGTCAAGTTGAACCCTATATATTTAAGATGAGCAAATAAAAATATGATACATAATTAAGTAAACGCTTACACTGTTAGAAATAGTGGGGGCACCGGCCTCTGCAGTACAAATGGGTGAAACATTGACATAACTTTTATTTAACAGAAACACATTTAGCATAATTATCAAAATATTTATTAAATATATATTTAGTAGTACAGTTGGAATTTGAGATTTTTTAAATCAAATTTTTCTGGAAGGCTGAAGGGCCCTCCGTTTAGGAGATATATTGAGTTTTAGCTAAGTATAACAGCTGTGAGTAGTTATATAGATGGATAATTGCATTAATTAGTGTATAAACAATGACTGAGTTAAGATACAGCTTGGAAAATTGTGGTTAATCTAGAACTGCAGTGTGGGCCATAGAGTTTGACCCCGAACACTGGCCTTAATCTGGAGCTGACACCTTCCCACGTCTGAATCATCCTGGATCAAGAACGTTATTTGAACTCCAGTAGGTTTTTATTTTTATTTGTTTCTTATATGTTATTAGGAGCTTAATATTGCTTATTTTAGGCATAACGCTGACAATATTTGATGAAATAACATCTATTTACTATGAATATTTCTATGAAGTTCTTCTGACGATTCCGTAAAATATTCATAGTTTTCCATTTTTTATTTTTCGATGTATTAAGTTTAATTCCTGCTGTATCCTTTCCAATATTTTTTATAATATATAATCCTTTGTTTTTCACATGTGTTTTCATTAAAAAAACAAATAAGAGGTTAGGTTGTCTGCGTTGATTTGATGCGGAATGATTCAGTAGTTTGTTACTACAGCCCAGTCTCCCCCCCACCCCTACCGTCACAAAAAAAAAAAAAGTAAGAGAAAATTTTGTTTTGTGAACTTTACAATGAAAAAAAAAATTGTTTTCATTAATACTTAAGTTACACACATAAGTTATACAATAAGTCATATAACATAAAATTAAGCGGCCTAAATCTGTAACTTAAATTAGTACTGATGTTTGCATTTTAATTTATAACTCAGCATCCCATGATTGTCCCAAACTAATACTTTCAGATATTATAGAAAATAAGTATAACAGTAACATACATTTTTTTGAAAAAAATTAAAATACCATTTTTTAAAATATAAAAGGTCAAAGGTCAAAATGTTTGACCTTGGAGTTAAAATTTTAAAAAATATGTGCATATGATATATCATATGAAAGCCCAATTCATGCACTTTCTAACGACATCAAAGGTAAGTTCCTGTGTCAATTAAGGAATGATATATGATTAAATTTGTAATGCAAGAAATGCAAAAATTTACGATTTTTGTCCATTTTTGAAGCTAATTATCTCCAAAACCAAAAGAGATAGAGACTTATCACGGAATATTTAATAATTTCTCTATGATCCTAACAATTGAGCTTAATATCATAAAATTCTGAGGTGGTCAGGTAAAAAATGTCACTTTTTTGTGTTGATTTGACATAGAATGACCCATACAGGTCTGCACGAAAGACTGCGAATATGGGCAGCAATTACGGAAAATGGATTTTTACTGAGTTGTGTATTTTTTAAATGGGTTATTTAGATGTATCATTTTATCGTCTGAAAAAATTAAATTTCTTAATAATATTCTGTTAGTGTTGGAAAGCCTTTCGTAATCTACGCCGGATGAATGATTTTTCGTTCTCGTTTATTCTTACATTATATTAATCTTCCTTAATTGGGTACACTTTCAAACTTTGCCTCCAAGGGTACAATGTCCTTTAAAATAAATGTGAATACCATTAAAGATTTGAAAAAACACTGTTGTGCCAAATTACATTTTCGCAATTACACCATTTGGTTATTCCCTGATTACGGAAGAATGGCTATAAGATCAGAATAACCATAATCTACTCACTTTGGCGCTAAACAGAAATCTGTTAATCATTTCATTTTATATTGAACTTAAAATTTACATCAAATTAAATTGAATTGTTTAAAAGATATACATTGCATCAGAATGCACTCAGAATTGTCTTTATGTTAAGTATAAGTTTTTTTAACACTTTTTAACACTTTCCAATCTAGTTGAAAAATGTTTATGACTTCGATTTGTCTGGCCGTATGGCCATCTGCCGTCTGTCCGTGCTCTAACTCCCGTAAATAGGCTCGGATTGCTCTGCAATTTTTATATGTTATTGCCGTTATCTATAGCATATTCCCAATTTCAACGGAAGTGTGTAGCACTTATAGTTTTTTTTACAGGGACACTCAAAAGAATTCCTTTACATTACAATCTATGGGGAAAAACCATTTGCGGTTTATTTTAATGATGTTACGCAATTTCAAATACATTGTAATTGATATATATCACTAAGGTGCATTACAAGAAGATTAATATGGAATAGGGTGTGCATAGCACTTATAGTTACTTTACAGGGACAGTCAAAAGAATTCCGTTACATTACGTCTATGGAAAAAAATCGTTTGCGGTTTAATTAAATAATGTTTCACTATTTTAAACGCATTGAAATTTATATTTATCACTAAGGTGCATTACAAGAGGCTAACTACAGAATATTGTGTGTATAGCAGTCATCGTTCATTTACAGGGACACACAAAAGAATTCTCTACTGTTTGTTAACAATAATTCCTAGAAGTGCGTTTTAAGTTGCTGAGCGCGATTTTAAGTTTAACTCACTTTTTGTCTATTACTTGGTGTGTATAAATTCTGTAGATCCTATACAGGGCAGCACAAAAGTTCGCGAACACATTTCTGTTTAATGACAGAAACTCCAGAAGGAGAATTTTAAACTGTGCTACGCGTTTCCTAACTAAAATAAAATTTAGCATCCTATGTGGTATATATACAAATCTATAGATCATATACAGGGCTGAATAAAAGTATTCGGATATTTTTCCGAATATTGTATATGTTGGAAATTCCTGAAACTACGTTTTTAAATATGTTATTTGTTTACTTAGATGTTATCTTTCAGCTTATTAAACGGTAATGATTTGTAAAATTATTTTGGAAGCGTTGGAAAGTGTTACCTAATCTATGCTTGACGCATGATTTTTCGTTCTTGCTAAAGCGATAAATGTAATTCAGTATTAAATGCAGTATATGATGCATATCATAAAACATTAATTAACTCATACCATTCTTTCTTAAACACAATATAAACATTGTTTAACAAATATAGAATGCATGATATGGATTAGTAACCGGAAAAAAATTACAGCACGCTACACAGAAAAAATAAAAACCTAATTTGGGTTGAAAGATTCTTAGGTACGAGCCCAAATTGGGCCATGATGTTTTGATTATCACTGTCAGAGGTGCAAAGCTCCTAATAATTTTCCGTAATATGTGGATTGATTTGACCCAGTTTAACAACGTTTTTAACCGAAAATTTATTTGATAAATCCTTATTTATTTAATTTCAGGTTTCTATGTGGACTTTATTTAATTTCATTTCTTAAAAAGAAATTCTTGTGCGAAACGTATTAAACCTGGGTCAAATTAACTCCCATATTATAGAAAATTAGTGGGAGCTTGGCATAGCTGCCATTGTGTATCCATTTTGGGCACTGTTAAATACCCATTTCCGAAAATGGGTATTTAACAATGCCAAAACGGATATACAGTGTTAACCAAAACAGACATGGCCAAATTTGGGATCATACCTAAGAATCTTTCAACCCAAATTGTTTTTTTTTTTGTGTGTGTACTTTTAGTAAAATTAGACCGTATCAAACGTTATTGTAGTATATATTGGAGAACTCTAATCATGAAAATAAGCTGTCTTTGCAGTTTTTATTAAGTAAAACAGAAAGAAATGAAGAAAGATAATTTAGTAAAAATAATCATCCGAAAAATATGTGGGGAAGTTATTAATTTATATTTTTTCTCTGTACTATTTTATGTGCTTCAAATATTTTTCAATAAGCTGAGTTAAAAAACACTGAGCTTTGATATTACGCAAAATTTTCCCCAAAGTAAAGATAAAGACACAAAAAAAATCAGACTGGAGATAAAGAAAACTCGAAAAAAAATTTTGTTAGTTACAAATAATACATCAGACATTTTATTGATTTATGATTTTATATATTTCTGTTATACGTTTCTTGTTTTGAAAGTCTGTGTAGATAGTTATTTTTGTACGAATTTTCATATTTTCAGTACAAAACTTTATTTTTTTCGATCTGTCATGTTTAATTTACTTTAAATATAAAGCTTCAAAACTTATGTAATCGAAAAGAAAATAGTTAGGGGGCTAACAAGGAGAGGTTCCGAGGTCGGGGTCACAGAATGTGGTTAACCTTTGTGTATCGATAGAGTACGCAGTTAGGATATAAATATATGAAAGTCATAAAGCGCAATACCCAGGGGGTATTAAGAAAAAAAGTATAAAAGTTTAAGTCACAGTTTATAATCGATAAATGATTTCCTTTATCAAGTGATTTCGCAGCCTGGTTAGCAGTGCACAGAAAAAAAAAAACCCAATTTGGGTCGAAAGATTCTTAGGTATGTGCCCAAATTGGGTCATGTCTGTTTTGGATACCACTGTGTATCCATTTTGAGCATTGTTAAATACCCATTTTCAAGAAAAAAATTTTTTTTCTTGGCCAATTTGGGCACATACCTAAGAATCTTTCGACCCAAATTGGGTTTTATTTTTTTCTGCGTGCGCTGCATTAGCTGCAATCCCAGCTAGTGGTTTATAGCATCATTATATCCTATTCATAAAAGTGAAAACGAATTTTGAAAATTCGGTCTTGCGTGCCCAAAACATGAGGAATCCTTCCACTGTGCGACGTTAACGAATTGTGTTTGTTTTCTGTGGGGATTGATTGTATCTAAATATGTAAACGAAAAGCGTCAAATTAAAAGAAATAGAGATAGAGAAAGAGAAAATTAATTGCGATGAAAATTTATGAAATCGATAGTAAGAATGAATTTAGTACCGATTTTGTATTTCTTTTAAATGCTAAAATGTATAAATTAACAACATAATATACAGTAAAATAACTTTTATTAGGTTTTTGACATGTTTCGGCTCACTGTTCGGCTTAAAAAAATGAGAATATTCTATAGTTGCACGATCTTTGAAGTTATTATTTGAAATGTTATCAATTTAATTTTCATGTACTTTTTAAAAATTACGCACGTTACCGTTTATTTTTACTTGTTTATTTTCATATATGTAACCATGGAGTAACTCGAGCCACAATTTCGGTAAGTTAAAATTTGCTGCATCGTTGCATATCGTATTTTTGAGTATCTCTATTTTTTCTCTTATTATGGATAGTATATAGATTGGAGAGAAAAATTATTTTACTTCCGTTGAAATTTATTTGGATGGTTTCTTATTGATATAATCTTGCCAGGGCTGTGGTTTTTCTATTATACTTAATATCAGCTATATGCTATTTTTTTCTCTAACTAAATTTCCTGCTTGTTATGCCAAGATAGTAATTCTTAGAACCGCCATCTTTAATAAAAGGTATTTCATATACTCCTGAATAAAAGTTATTTTACTGCATGCTATGTTGTTAATTTATACACCATTTAGCATTTAAAAGAAATATATTATTACAAAGTTTTATAATTTATTATATGGATTTTGTTTTTAAAACAAATTTCTTATTTCAAAAATGTGTAATTGTGATACTGAAAAAACGCTACTCTATTTACTGATATTTTACGTTAATTCTAAGTCAATTATGAATAAAATGTCACATGCCGAAGATAATTTATTTTTTATAAGGTTTCCACATATTTCTGCCGATTTCGCGTGTTTGGCCGGGGCAGTTGGGAGGGAATCGCGTGTTCTCCAGCGACCATATTTGGTTAGGCCTTACTCTCGGACAATCACGCCACTCACGCCACTTGTGAAAAATCTAGTGTGGAAACATGAACATGAGTGGGACCGTTTCAAGGGGCGGGAGCTGTACATGAAGAAATGTG
This sequence comes from Maratus michaelseni, assembly GCA_963931845.1. Taxonomy (NCBI): domain Eukaryota; kingdom Metazoa; phylum Arthropoda; class Arachnida; order Araneae; family Salticidae; genus Maratus; species Maratus michaelseni. The sequence goes on along the minus strand of OZ007598.1, from coordinate 106,837,079 downwards.
CCTGTAAACTTGTTTACCGGGAATTATGGCAGATTGTCGAGCTTTTCGCGTGATTTCTGTTATGTGTTTATCACATTTCGCTAATTCTTGTCTTTAACTTTTTTGCTGTTGCTCTTTTTCTATTTCGTCTTTTTATGGCGGCAAATTATAGGTTTCGTAACTGCCTTATACTGCAGAATGAAAGGCAGGAAATGGTTTTAGGTATATAGTGTTTAATTGAATTCAAACTGAAAAAAAACTGAATTATTATGGTTGTTTTCAAGTTCAAACATGCTATTTTTCTGAGGCTGTTACGAAACATTTTCCAATTACTCATGTTTGAAACTTTTGGGTATGCTAAATAACAATACAAATAACAGAACAGATTTATTCAATTTTCCATCGCAAGTAATGTAACTGTCTCACACTGTAAAAAAAGATAAATGTTTCTTAATCCAACTCATATCTTTCTTAAAATTTCAGAAATGATATTATAACCTCATCGAATTTATCCATGATTCCGAAAGGCGTTCCTTTATAATTAGAAGTCTCTGAAACAATAAATTTGCGAGAGTTAAAGGAGCATTTTTGAAACAAAGGTTTCTTTTGCTGCCACTCATTTTCGAAAACGTTTCCGAGTAGTTTTTATCGTGCATTAGTCAGTTTTCTCTATCCGTAATATCAGTTTTTTGGGTAGCATCAATTCTCAATGAAACATTTTCAGTTACGTAATAGAACTTATACATGTAAGATTAATAAAATAATCTTAATTTTAATGTTACTAATAATTCTAATAATTTTAATGCTAATATTAATTCTATTAATTTTAATGTTAATAATAATGTTGTTAATTTATCATGTTTGTGGAAGGTGAAACTATAGTTGGATTGTTCGGAAAGTTTCTTCCGTTAGGGAAAACGAAATCGTACCAAAAAATTCTGCCCGTCAATTATTAGACATTAGATATCGGAATTAATGTCTAACATAATTAAATGATAGAATTTTCTAGTATGAACCAACTTTCCCAAAAGGAAAAAACTTGCTGAACAACACAATAATTACTTGAGAATTAACAGCTTCCGAAATATCGCGATTTTGAGTTCAGAAAACTGTTTAATATTCTGCAAAATCTACTCGAAAACATTTCCGAAAATTAATGGCAGCCAAATGAACTTTTTTTTAGAAATTCTTTTTCAAATCTTGGAAATATATTGTTTTCTGAAGTTTCAGAAGATACAGGAATGCTATTCAGAAACGTGAGTAATTCGGGAAAGATAATACACTGCTCAAAACAATTAAAGGATATTGCAGTTTTAGGTGGATTTTGTATCTGGGAAACTTTTTAGCTGATTGATACATGGTCGACAGACATAGTAGGTTATATGAGAATAAATTACACATGTTTGGCAGAAAAAAATGCATTTTATTGCGCATTTGTGTACAAAAGGAAAAAAAACACAATTTGTGCATATGAGAAAAAAAGAATAAGAAAAGGTGTTTTCTTCAAAGAAAATCATTTTCAGTAGGGGGTATGGTTTCCACGGGCGGCCAGCAACGTTGTACACCTTTGAGGCATGGACTCAATGAGGCTATTAATGACGAGTTGGGGTATTCTGCCCCACTCTTCCAGAAGAGCTCTTTCCAGTTCTTGGAGAGTTTGTGGGGGTTGTTGGCGGCCAGAAACTCGTCATCCTAGAGGGTCCCAAACGTGCTCGATTGGATTCATGTCTGGAGAACACGCTGGCCATTCCATTCGAACGATTCTTTCCTCGAAAAGGAAATCCTCCACCAGGTTTGCACGATGTGGCCTGCAGTTATCGTCCATTAAAATGAAGTTATCTCCGATTGCTGCAGCGTAAGGGACTACAATAGGTCTGAGGATCTCATCCCTATATAGGCGACCAGTCAGAGCTCCATCTCGAATGATGTAGAGGTCAGTGCGCCCGTCAATGGAGATGCCACCATACACCAACACTCCTCCACCGCCAAATCTGACACTTTCGTGCACGAACGCAGGATTATTCCTACTGCCACGGTCCCTTCAGATGAAAATACGCCTATTATCCGGATGCACAGAAAAACGGGACTCGTCAGAAAACGGGACTCGTCAGAATATTGCTCCATTCATTTCTCCTCCAGTTGACATGCTCGGTTGCCCACTCCTTGCGGTCGCGACGATGCCTTGATGTTAATGTAACACATACCATCGGTGGGCGAGCATACAGACCTACAGCATGGAGCCGGTTTCGGACAGTCTGAGTTAAAATCGTGGTGCCTGTAGCCGAGCGAAGGTGTTGTTGGAGAAGAGTAGTGTTCATGTTTCGGTGTCTCCGAGCTGTTAACGCTAAATACCAATCTTCATTGGGCGTTGTTGCCCGTCTACGACCTTGCCCTGGTCTTCGGCCTGCACATCCACTCTCCAAAAAACGGTTCCAGATCCTGGAAATGACACTTTGTGACACTCCAATGGCTTGCGCTACTTCGGTTTGAGTTTGGCCCCCTTCTAACCTACCAACAATTCTCCAAGCTTCTGAATCTGTCAAATGACTTCGCTGAGACATCGTACTCATCGAAACAAAGCAATCACTGAATGCCGATCATCCTTGTCTTCATTCTCTTTTATCCAGTTGAAAGTCAAATTTCATTCGCTGCCGCTGAAGCGACGTTTTTGACGTCGAACTCAAAATTTGCATACTCCACAGTTTGAAAACCAGAAAAATTTGCATTTGTGATTCTCTTCTTCTATTTTCGGCAAAAAAAATTTCGTTTATATCTTTATTTTATATAAAACTTCAAATATCCTTTAATTGTTTTGAGCAGTGTATTAGGAAACTTTAAGTAAGGTTAAGAAACAATTGTCTTTTTTTTCGGTACAGAAATTCGCCCAAGTCGAAGTATAAAACCTGTTTCCGAAGGATGAAAAATACGAGAATTAGCTAAAAGACAGAGATTCAGAGGAAGTCAGGAGAGAAAGAACCTAACTACGTAAATGAGGATGAAAAAAGGCATGAAATCATTTTTGGTAAAATTTAATAGCATGCTAACGGAAAAAGGACGAATTAATGTGACTGTTCTCAAGAATAAACTGAGTATTTTCTAAGAGTTTTACGAAATATTTCCTACTTATTCGTGTTTGCAAGTCTCAGCTATTTTAAGTAAAATTTCAAATAGCTTTTCCCGGTCTCAAATTCACAAAAACATGTGACTTTCCCTGTATCCTATCGAAATTGCCTTTCCCGGTATCCCATTGAAATAGTCTTTGGAAGTCTTCAATCGACTAAATTGTTTTTCCCGTTCTCCAATCAACGAAATTCACTTTCCCAGTCTCCAGTTGACGAAATTGTCTCTCCCGGTTTCCCATTGACAGAATTGTGTTTCCTGGTCTCCAATTAACTAAATTACTCTCTTTCACGTATTCCAATACACAAATTAAGGGTCATTCCCGGTTTACAATACCCAAAATTAACGGTCTCTCCGGGTCTCCTATCGATCTGTCTTCGACCTTCTATCGAAAATGTTTTTCCCGGTTACCAAACGATGAACTTGTCTTTCCCGGTCTCCAGTTGATTAAATTGACTTTCCCATTCTTTCCCGGTCACCAGTTGAAAAAAACGTCTTTCCCGGTCTGCAGTTAACTAAAATAATCCCCTTTAATAAGGGTCTTTCAGATTATTTAGTACACGAAATTAAGGATCGTTCCCGGTGTCCAATACACAACTTAAGGTCCTTCCCGGTTTCCAATACACAACATTAAGGGTTTTTCCTGGTCTCCTATCGATACTGTCTTTAACGATATTCTATCGAAATTGTCTTTCTCAATCTCCAACCAATGAACTTGTCTTGCCCGGTCTACAAATTACTAAATTGTCTTTCTCAGTCTCCCACCGATTAACTTATCTTTCCCGGTGTCCAAATGACTAAATTATCTTTCACAGTCTCCAATTTATGAACTTGTCTTTCCCGGTCTCCAATTGACTAAAAATTCTCCAATTAAACTAAACAGTTAAATAAAATAATCTAGATAAGTTAACTAAAATATAAAAAGACAGTTAACTAAAATAATCTCTTTCCCTGTGTCCGATTGACTAAATCTGTCTTTCCCGGTCTCCGATTGACGAAATTAAGGGTCTTTCCCGTAATGCAGTGCACGCTATTAAGGCTCTTTCCCTGACTCCAATACACAACTTAAGGGTGTTTTCCGGTTTACAATACTCAAAATTAACGGTCTTTCCTGGTCTCCTCTCGATATTGTCTTTCTCGATATTCTATCGAAATTGTCTTTACCAGTCTCCAAATGATGAACTTGTCTTTCCCGGTCGCCAAGTGTCTGAATTGTCTTTCGCAGTCTCCAATCGATCAACTTGTCTTTCCCGGTCTCCAATTTTACTAAATTGTCTTTCCCGGTCTCCAGTTAACTAAAATAATCTCCTTCCTTGTGCCCGATTGACCAAATCTGTCTTTTCCAGTTTCCGATTGACGAAATTAAGGGCCATTCCCGGTCTCCAATTGAAAAAATAAACTGTCTTTCCCGGTTTCCAATACACAAAATTAAGGGTCTTCCCGGTCTCCAATACACAAAATTAAGGGTCTTTCCCGGTCTCCTATTAAAATTGACTTTTTCAATCTTCTATCGAAATTTGTCTTTTCCAGAACCAATCGATGAAATTGTCTTTCCCGGTCTCCAATTGACTAAATTGTCATTCTCGATCTCCAGTTAAAAAAATTAATCTCATTTCCGGTTTCCGATTGAAGAAAATTAACGTTCTTCCTGTTATCCAGTACACGAAATTATGGCTCTTTCCCGGTCTCCGGTCTCCTATACACAAATTAAGGGTCTTTCCTGGCTTGCAATACACAAAATTGATGGTCTTTCCCGGTCACCTATCGATGTTGCCTTTCAAGATCTTTTATCGAAATTATCTTTCCCACTCTCCAATCAATGAACTAGTATTTCTCGGTTTCCAATTGACTAAATTGTTTTTCCTGGTCTCCCATTGACTAAATTGTCTTTCCCGGTCTCCAGTTAACTAAATTATTCCCTTTCCCGGTCTCCAGTTAAATAAATTAATCTATTTCCCGGCTCTACGAAATTAAGTGTCTTCCTAGTTATCCAGTACACGAAATAAACTGTCTTTCCCGGTTTAAAAAAAATTTATGGTCTTTTCCCGGTCTCCTATCGATCTGGTCTTTTCCGTTCTTGTATCGAAATTGTCTTTCCGATTCTCCAGTCGATGAACTTTCCTTTCCACGTCTCCAACTGATTAAACTGCCATTCCCGGACTCCTACCAAAATTGTCTTTCGAAGTCTCCAATAGACTAAATTGTATTTCCCGTTTTCCTATCAAAGAAACTGACTTTCCTGGTCTCCAGCAGAAGGAATTCTCTCTCCCGGTTTCCGTTTAAGAGAATTGTGTCTCCCGGTCTCCAATTAACTGAATTAATCTCTTTCCCAGAATCCAGTAGACAAATTAAAGGTCTTTCCCGGTTTACCATACACAAAATTAAGGGTCTTACCCGGTCTCCCTATTGATGCTGTCTCTCCCAATTTTTATCAAAATTGTCCTTCCCAGTCTCCAACCGATGAACTTGCTTTCCCGGTCTCCAATTGACTAAATTGTGTTTTCCGTTCTCCACATAACTAAAATAATCTCTTTCCCTGTGCCCGATTTACTAAATCTGTCTTTTCTGGTCTGCGATTGACGACATTAAGAATCTTTCCCATTATCCAGTACACGAAATTAAGGTTGTTTCTCGGTCTCCTATACATAAATTAAGGGTCTTTCCCGGTCTTCAATACACAAAATTATGTGTCTTTCTTGCTCTCCAATTGACGAAATAAACCATCTTTCCCAGTTTACAATACACAAAAGTAAGGCTCTTTCCCGGTATCCTATCGAAATTGTCTTTCCCGGTGTCCAGTTAACTAATCTTTTTCCAGGTCTCCGATTGACGAAATTATCGGAGTCTATTGGGGCCGTCTCTTTGGCGCGTTAGTTTCCACGTCCTCTAGAGTCCGATAGTGGTTCTTCATTTCTTCCGTTGTAGTGCATATTTTATGAGCATGATCTCCCAAGAGGGGCGGTGGGCGTCAACCTGGGCTTGCCCAGGGGGTAATTAATGCCTCGCGGGAATGCCTTCGGTCAGTGACAACCCAGCCAGGCGTAACTATGCGCTTTGCGACCAGATTTCTTCGAGGTCCAGGGATGGCCAGAAGCACCTCCTGCTCTTTTGTAGTGATATGATATGTGTAGTGATATGCTATGTGAACCTCACGGAAGAAGAGACTATTTGCTTGCCCTTCCATGCATGTCACCGTTCGGAAGCCGTGGGAAAGCAAAAGTTGTCGCGGCAGCACGACTATCTAGAAACCGATTCCCCCTATGGGGTTTCGGCGACTGAGTCGCCGGGTGTCCTTCGCCAGTTTGAAACAAGTTCGTCCTGTTCGGGAGTTTCCCCAGAGTGGGGTTACTGTCGTAGCGACTTATGTCGTCGACTCATGGGTACTAGGTTGGAGGGTCCGCAGTGAGGTGCGGCTCTCTGACCGGCCGAAGCGCCGTAGCGAGACAAAGCTACTAGCGCAATAAAAGTCTCTCAGGACTTGGGATCGGTGGTCGATTGTGTGCGGTGCGTACCGCACGGGGCGCCTGAGGCTCATGTCTCTTTTACACAAGTTTAAGGGTCTTTTCCGGTATCCTATCGAAATTGTCTTTTCCGATCTTCTATCGAAATTGCCTTTCAAAGTCTTCAATTGACTAAATTGTCTTTTCCGGTCACCTGATAACTAAAATAATCTCTTTCCCTGTTCTCGATTGATCAAATCTGTCTTTCCCGGTCTCCGATTGACAACACTAAGTGTCTTTCTCGTAATCTATTATTCGAAATTAAGGTTCTTTCCCGTCCTCCTATACACAAATTAAGTGTCCTTCCCGGTTTCCTATCGATGTTGTGTTTTCAGTTCTTCTATCGAAATTGTCCTTCCCAGTCTCCAACAAAATAACTTGCCTTTCCCGGTCTCTAATTGACTAAATTGTCTTTCCCGGTCTCCCATCGAAATTGTCTTTCGATGTCTTTAATCGACTAAATTGTAATTCCCGTTTTCCTTTCAAGGAAATTCACTTTCCCGGTCTCCAGCAGACGAAATTCTCTCTTCTGGTCTCCAATTATCTAAAGTAATCTTTTTCTCGGATTCCCGTAAACAAATTAAAGGTCTTTCCCGGATCACAATACACAAAATTAAGAATCTTTCCCGGTCCCCTATTGATGCTGTCTTTCCAGATCTTTTATCGAAATTGCATTTCCCAGTTTCCAATCGACTAAATTGCCTTTCCCGGTTTCCAATTGACTAAATTGTCTTTCCGGGTCTCCAGATAACTCAAATAATCTCTTTTCCTGAGCCCGATTGATTAAATCTGTATTTCTCGGTCTGCGATTAAGGATCTCTCCCGTTATCCAGTACACGAAATTAAAGCTGTTTCCCGGTCTCCTATACACAAATTAATGGTCTTTCCCGGTCTCCAATTGACGAAATAATCTATCTTTCCCAGTTTACAATACACAAAACTAAGGGTCTTTCCCAGTATCCTATCGAAATTGTCTTCCCCGATCTTCTATCGAAATTGCCTTTCAAAGTCTCCAATTGACTAAATTGTCTTTCCCGATCTCCAGTTAACTAAAGTAATCTCTTTCCTGGTCTCCGATTGACGAAATTAAGGTTCTTTCCCGTTACCCAGTACACGAAATTAAGGCTCTTTCCCGGTCTCCAATACACAAATTAAAGGTCTTTCCCTGTTAACAATACACAAAATTAAGGGTCTTTCCCGGTCACCTATTGATGCTGTCTGTCGGATTCCTTTTCTCCGTCCACACAACTTTGAAGTATAATTCGGTCTTTTGATATGCTGCCACCACCAATATCAATACGTGATATCGGACACGTTACGTGATGTATATTAAAAAAAAACTAACTTTTTCAATTGAACTTAAACTAACACTTTATTTACAATACTTACACTTAAACTCGGATGTAACTTATCCGGTTCAACATTAAATAAAAAAATATACAGAAAACTACATTCTGTGTACCGTTAGGCTACGTTAATTCACTCAGAACCAAGATTTCTATTAATCTCACACACGCTATATCTCTTCCTTTCGAGAGATCTCCCTCCATACACGTGTCTCAGACCGCAATCTCTGAACGACCTTCCTCCTTCGCTCCTGCGTTCAAAACTAACTTCACTCTCTCGTCTTCCACCAGAGAACCCTCTCTCTCTACGGCGCTCGTGGCCTGTTCCCAAGGGTTCCTTAACAACACTTCATCCCCTCTTGATGGATCTGCCTTCCTAAATAATGGGTGAAATATCTGTCTTATCTATACCTATACAATCACAAAAGAAACACTTCTTCCACGATAATAAACATTCCTTCCTCTCACATACAGGTCGCTCCCCCGGATTAAGATTTTTCTTAAGAAAGCCTTTAACAGCACACAGCAGATACATATACAAAAAGATAATCCCTTAAGAATAGTTTCTATGTCTTTCAGATGCCAGGGAAACCTGACACCCCCAACTTAGCGGAAAATATGCCTGTTAGGGGCTAATTTTCCCCAAAACTATGTAATGTCTGAGAAGAGTTCAACAGTTCCTTGGTAGGTTTCTTCATTACTACAATTACATAAATATTTCAAGGTGTCTGCAAATTACCTACTGACATCTCCAATGAACCATATACTAATGTGATAACTATCGAAAAACATTACACAATATATTAATACACTTTCATAAACACAAGATGCAAATACACAAAAAAAATAAAGTTACACTAGTATTACGTCATTTCAATGTCAGTCCTTAGGCTGAGATTGCTGGAGGCGGTACTACTTTTTCCTTCCAGTCCTTCCTAGTTAACCTAATAGGTACAGCCCTTTTCGTAGTACACCCACTTGAATGGCTAACTTCTGCCTCTGAGGTCTTAATTAAATTTTCCTCAAACCAATCAGGCACTTGCCTGTCCAAGTCCTCTTTGTACGTAATAAAGACATTGTACCATTTCTGCTTTATCTTACCCCTCTCTGGTTTACGACCAATCCGATTTTTCTCCGTTTCTACCTGTTGTATAGGGCCCATAAATAACTCCTTATTTTTCCTTAAGATTGATTTCATGTCCCCAACTTGAATATTGGTCAACCCTTTTATTTCAAATCCCTTTATGTCTTTAACTCCCGGCTGTTCTCTATCTAACAAAGGAGTCTTCCCACGGTTTTCAAACTCTCCATCACTATCAAAGACAATATCCACTACTTTATTTTTAACCATAAATTCTCTCATTTCATTTTGATACCCCAGTTTCTTACTCCCGTCCACTAACTCAATTATAAATGCAGGTCGACATATTTCCTCTTTCTCCTTATCATTCCCATTCATTTCCCTCGTTAACCGACATTCCACACATGATTCACAAAATATTTTAGCTTCCTCCGTCATGTCTTCCCAATAAAATGAATGCTTGATTCTTTCTAACATTTTCTTAACTGCGTGATGTTCTCCATATAAGGAAATATGCACTTATTTTAGAATTTCCTCCCTTCTAATTTTAGGTAATACTAATTGAGCTACATTTTCACCTACTAATTTCTCTTTATGATATAATAACCCATTAACAATATAGTAAGACCCTCTATCATTTTCAGTTAATTCCCAAGCTTTCTCTAAATCTTTACAATTCATTTGGGATTTCTGAAATACATTTGAACTACTTTCCGTAACTTGATCAATCTTACTTTTCTCCACCTCGGCTTTTTCCTTCTCATGACTTTGTAAATTTATCGATCTCGTTTCTACGACATAACGGTTATTATTATCATTTCTAATCCTTTCCCCTTCCTTCACTTTATTCCTACTATCTTCCTTACATTCCCTTTCTATCGATTCTCTTAATGATTTCTCGTGGTTTAACCCTGACAATTCATTAGCCACATCAGGATGTAAAATCACCTGTTCCTTACTGTTATCAATTATCGCGCAAAGTACATCCTGATGAATTACATGAGTTTGACCGCGTTTTGGAACAGCTAAAGGTAATTGAATTAATGGCGATTTAACTGCCTTACCAAATATGCCTTGCAAAGAGATGCTACCAGCCCCTCTTAATTTCTCTGCTGGTACTAAATCTTTATGAACGACACTAATTTCGCAACCAGAATCCACTAATCCTTTTGCTATTTTCCCATTTACACTAACTTCTACTTTCTCGAGTTTATTTAACTTCTCTCCAATAACTTTAGTTCTCCAATTCCCTTTTGTTCCGATTCTTGCCATACTCGCTCCCCTTGGTAATTCTTTAATTCTTCGCACTGAGACATTATTGATACTAGCCCTTGGTTCTTGTCAGTTATTAATTTGATTACTTCCCTCATTATTTCCTTTTGTACAAAAACGTTTGTAATGACCTCGTAAACCACACTTGAAACAGATAGGCGTCGCATCATTAGGTTTCTTATATTCCGGTTTTCTACCCGAAAATGGACTAACTTCATTATTCCCATTTTGTCTCCAATTACTACTAAATCCCTCATCTTTTCACCTTCTAGAATCTTCATTATTTACAAACCTTTCTTTACTTTTATAACCCTTATAAGTTACCGCATAAGGATTTTTGTTTAGCATCGAAGAAATTATCACATTCCGTAGCAATTTTAGAAAATTCTAACCAATTACTGTGCTGAGTTAATCCAACATGCGTCGCGGTTTCCTCATCTAAAGTATTTAACAACTTATCCGTGACAATTAACTGATTAACCTTCTCATACGTATCTGCATCTCTAATCTTACAGTAATTTTCCCACGTTGCCATTAAACGCGATACAAATAATACATGAGTTTCATTTTGATTCCTTCTACCCTTCTTAAAATTTTCCAAACACGCCTTCGGTGTCGGCTCGTGTTCCCTTAGAACTAATTCCTTTAATTTCTCATAACTCTCAATTTGTTCCCTAGTAGTGAATATTAGCAAATTATCGGCCTTATCTCCTAACATATTTAGTAGAATTTTGGCCTGCTGGGTTTCCGGTACATTTTTTGTTTGGAATGCCCGTTATAAACTGCTAAAAAACAGATTTCATCCCTCAGTCCCTTCTGGAACTTTGATAGACAAAGTTTTAACACTTTTAATCAATTTCTCTAGGCTACTCTCATGATTCGATTCTCTAGTCCCATTAGAGTTATTTGCCGAACTCTGAATTTTATCCTTTCCAACTCTAACTCATGTTCCAATCTCATTTTTTCAGACCTTTCTTCTCTATCTAACTTTTCTCGTTGTAACTTTAAATTTTCCTCCCTTTCTAACTTTTCTCGTTGTAACTTTTCCTCCCTTTCTAACTTTTCTCGTAGTAACTTTTCCTCCCTTTCTAAGTTTTCTCGTTGTAACTTTTCCTCCCTTTCTAAGTTTTCTAACCGCTCCGTAACAATAGTGTTAGATAATTCCATAACGGCCCCCTCTTCATATTCGTCGCTCTCCACTATCTTTTTCTTAAGCTTAAACCTGGTATCATCTTCCGAGACTTCAATTCCTAACTCTTCACATATCGCCTGAAAATCCACCCTTTTTATTTTTAGTAAGAAATCCATACCTTCTACCGACAGTTATTACCACCCTACAATAATACTTAAGCACAATCTCAACTTAATACTTCCTCAAATCCTACCTTCATAAGTTACCCCCACATATTATACTATTTAACATATTTCAAATAAATAATAATAAAATAATAAATTTCCTTAAACAATGGTACCCCACAATTTGCTTCCAATAACAAAGTAACACTAATTTCAATTTGATTACTATGCAATACAGGTTTTAAATTTATACAATTAAATAATAAAATACAATTTACACAATAATACTGATACGTTGCAATTTGAATAAAACACTGATGTCAATCTCTACATAAAGATATCTACCTAACAAAAATTTGCATGAAATACACATAAATTCCTAAATTTAATCTCAATAAAATATCTCAATTTCCAACATTAGTTCTCACATTAAAAAGTAAATCACAGCACTTTTTTTTCCTTTAATTCTTCCTTGAAGGTTATTTCAATTTAATTTAACTTCTACACAAATTTCCCTTCCTCATTTACTATCAATGTTTCAAACTTAAAACAAACAATATCACTTAATTTAAATATTACTTTAATAATAATTTATATTTAAGAAATTTCAATTATTCCTTCCAACTATTAACACAATGCATTAATTTTAATCATTAATCTTATCCGTTTAAAAAAATATTAGAAAATCACCTCTAGTAAACAATATTAGCTCCTTTTCTTAAAACAATAGTGTAAAAATGGTTGTCAATATCTCATTTGATTTAGCCCAATTATTATATTGCACACAAATTATCATAAATTACCCACAACATTAAACCTAAATTACCATCAATTACACACAAAAAAACGGTAGGTTCGAGAATGTCAGAAGATTAAAATTATCAAAACACATTACCTCGTACTTTATTCGCTGGGGCAATTCTCTGCTCACTTTTAACCCGGGTAAATATTCCACTCTCGGGCAACAATCACTGTAACTTGAATCACTGTGTACACAAACACTACACACAAACACTAGTACTAACACTACACACAGCACCAACACTTCCGCTGGACGATCCGGCAAAAGCGCTCTGTAACACGGTAGCTGGCACTGGTCTACGACTATAGGGCACGAGCACTTCCGCTGGGCGATCCGGCACAAACTCTCTGTAACACGGCTATCTGACACTGGTCTACGACGAAAGGGCACGAACACTTCCGCTGGACGATCCGGCGTAAACTCTCTGCAACACGGCTATCTGGCACTGGTCTACGACGATAGGGTACGAACACTTCCGCTGGGCGATCCGGCACAAACTCTCTGTAACACGGCTAACTGGCACTGGTCTTCGGTGATTCAGAAACCGTCGCTGCCACCATTGTCGGATTCCTCTTCTCCGTCCACACAACTTTGAAGTATAATCCGGTCTTTTGATACGCTGCCACCACCGATATGAATACGTGATATCGGACACGTTACGCGATGTATATTAAAAAAAACCTAACTCTTTCAATTAAACTTAAACTAACACTTTATTTACAATATTTACACTTAAACTCGGATGTAACTTATCCGGTTCAACCTTAAATAAAAAAAATACAGAAAACTACTTTCTGTGTACCGTTAGGCTACGTTAATTCACTCAGAACCGAGATTTCTATTAATCTCACACCCGCTATATCTCTTCCTTTCGAGAGATCTCCCTCCATACACGTGTCTCAGAGCGCAATCTCTGAACGACCTTCCTCCTTCGCTCCTCCGTTCAAAACTAACTTCACTCTCTCGTCATCCACCAGAGAACCCCCTCTCTCTACGGGGCTCGTGGCCTGTTCCCAAGGGTTCCTTGACAACACTTCATCCCCTCTTGATGGGCCTGCCTTCCTAAATAATGGGTGAAATATCTGTCTTATCTATACCTATACAATCACAAAAGAAACACTTCCTGCACGATAATAAACATTCCTTCCACTCACATACAGGTCGCTCCCCGCCGGATTAAGATTTTTCTTAAGAAAGCCTTTAACAGCACACAGCAGATACATATACAAAAAGATAATCCCTTAAGAATAGTTTCTAAGTCTTGCAGAAGCCAGGGAAACCTGACACTGTCTTTCCCGATCTTTTATCGAAATTGTCTTTCACAGTCTCCAATTGACTAAATATTCTTTCCCGGTCTCCAGATAACTAAAATAATCTCTTTCACTGTGCTCGATTGACTAAATCTGTCTTTCCCGGTCTCCGACTGAAGACACTAAGGGTCTTTTCCGTTATCTATTATTCGAAATTAAGGCTCTTTCCCGACCTCCTATACACAAATTAAGGGTCTTTCCCGGTCTCCAGTACACAAAGTTATGTGTCTTTCTCACTCTTCAATTGACGAAATAAACTGTCTTTCCCGATTTAAAAAAAAAATTTAGTATCTTTCCCGGTCTCCTATCGATGTTGCCTTTTCCGTTTTTTATCGAAATTGCCTTTCCGAGTCTCCAATTGATGAACTTTCCTTTCCACGTCTCCAATTGATTAAATTGCCATTCCCGGACTCCTATCGAAATTATCTTTTAAAGTCTCCAATAGACTAAATTGTATATCCCGTTCTCCTATCAAAAAAATTGATTTCCCGGTCTCCAGTAGAAGAAATTCTCTCCTCCGGATAGAATTGTGTCTCCCGGTCTCCAATTTAACTAAATTAATCTCTTTCCCGGAATCCAGTATACAAATTAAATGTTTTTCCCGGTTTACCATACACAAAATTAAGGGTCTTACCTGGTCTCCTTATTGATGCTGTCTCTCCCAATCTTTTATCTAAATTGTCCTTCCCAGTCTCCAACCGATGAACCTGCTTTCCCGGTCTCCAATTGATTACACTGTGTTTCCCGTTCTCCACATAACTAAAATAATCTCGTTCCCTGTGCCCGATTTACTAAATCTGTCTTTTCCGGTCTGCGATTAACGACATTAATTATCTTTCCCATTATCCAGTACACGAAATTAAGGTTGTTTCTCGGTCTCCTATACACAAATTAAGTGTCTTTCCCGGTTTCCAATACACAAAATTATGTGTCTTTCTTGCTCTCATATTGACGAAATAAACCATTTTTCCCAATTTACAATACACAAAAGTAAGGCTCTTTCCTATCGAAATTGTCTTTCCCGGTCTCCAGTTAAATAATCTCTTTCCAGGTCTACGATTGACGAAATTAAAGGTCTATCCCGTTATCCTAGTAATTTAAGGCTCTTTCCCGGTCACCAATACACAAATTTAAAGTCTTTCCCGGTTTTCAATACAAAAAATTAAGGGTCTTTCCCGGTCACCTATCGATGTTGTTTTTCCCGATCTTTTATAGAAATTGTCTTTCCCAGTCTCCAATCGACTTAATTGTCTTTCCCGGTCTCTAATTGACTAAGTTACCTTTCCCGGTCTCCAGATACCTAATATAATCTCTTTCCCTGTGGCCGATTGAGAAAATCTATCTTCCCTGTCTCCGATAGACGAAATTAATGGTATTTTCCGTTATCCAGTACACGAAATTAAGGCTCTTTCCCGGTCTGCCATCGAAATTGTCTTTCGAAGCCCGTTCTCCTTTCAAGGAAATTGATTTTCCCGGTCTCCATCAGACGAAATTCTCTCTCCTGGTCTCCAATTATCTAAAGTAATCTCTTTCCCGGATTCCCGTAAACAAATTAAATGTCTTTCCCGGATCACAATACAAAAAATTAAGAGTGTTTCCTGGTATTTTATCCAAATTGTATTTCCCGATCTTCTATCTAAGTTGTCTTTCCCAGTCACCAATTGACTAAATTGTCTTTCACGGTCTCCAATTAACAGAAGTAATCTCTTTCCCGGTCCCCGATTGACGAAATTAAGAGTCTTTCCCGTTATCCATAACACACGAAATTATAGCTCTTTCCCAGTCTCCAGTTAACTAAAGTAATCTCTTTCCCTGTCTCCGATTGAAGAAATTAAGGGTCTTTCCCGTTATACAGTACACGAAATTAAGGCTCTTTCCCGGTCTCCAATACACAAATTAAAGGTCTTTCCCTGTTAACAATACACAAAATTAAGGGTCTTTCCCGGTCACCTATTGATGCTGTCTGTCGGATTCCTTTTCTCCGTCCACACAACTTTGAAGTATAATTCGGTCTTTTGATATGCTGCCACCACCAATATGAATACGTGATATCGGACACGTTACGTGATGTATATTAAAAAAAACTAACTTTTTCAATTGAACTTAAACTAACACTTTATTTACAATATTTACACTTAAACTCGGATGTAACTTATCCGGTTCAACATTAAATAAAAAAATATACAGAAAACTACATTCTGTGTACCGTTAGGCTACGTTAATTCACTCAGAACCAAGATTTCTATTAATCTCACACACGCTATATCTCTTCCTTTCGAGAGATCTCCCTCCATACACGTGTCTCAGACCGCAATCTCTGAACGACCTACCTCCTTCGCTCCTGCGTTCAAAACTAACTTCACTCTCTCGTCTTCCACCAGAGAACCCTCTCTCTCTACGGCGCTCGTGGCCTGTTCCCAAGGGTTCCTTAACAACACTTCATCCCCTCTTGATGGATCTGCCTTCCTAAATAATGGGTGAAATATCTGTCTTATCTATACCTATACAATCACAAAAGAAACACTTCTTCCACGATAATAAACATTCCTTCCACTCACATACAGGTCGCTCCCCCGGATTAAGATTTTTCTTAAGAAAGCCTTTAACAGCACACAGCAGATACATATACAAAAAGATAATCCCTTAAGAATAGTTTCTATGTCTTTCAGATGCCAGGAAAACCTGACACCCCCAACTTAGCGGAAAATATGCCTGTTAGGGGCTAATTTTCCCCAAAACTACGTAATGTCTGAGAAGAGTTCAACAGTTCCTTGGTAGGTTTCTTCATTACTACAATTATCTTTCCCTACAATTATCAATCTTTCCCGGTCTCCAATACACAAATAAAAGGTCTTTCCTGGTTTACAATACACAAAATGAAGTGTCTTTCCCGGTCTCCTATAGTTGCTGTCATTCCCGATCTTTTATCGAAATTGTCTTTCCCAGTCTCCCATCGACTAAATTGACTTTCCCGGTTTCCAATTGAATAAATTGTCTTTCCCGGTATTTTGTCCAAATATTATTTCCCGATCTTCTATCGAAGTTGTCTTTCCCAGTCTCCAATTGACTAAATTGTCTTTCCCGGTCTCCAGTTAACTGAAGTAATCTCTTTCCCGATCTCCGATTGACGAATTTAAGGGTCTTTCCCGTTATCCAGAATATGAAATTAAGGCTCTTTCCCGTTTTCCAGTTAACTAAAGTAATCTCTTTCTCGGTCTCCGATTCACGAAATTAAGGGTCTTTCCCGTTATCCAGTACACGAAATTAAGGCTCTTTCCCGGTCTCCAATACACAAATAAAATGTCTTTCCCTGTTTACAATACACTAAATTAAGGGTCTTTCCCAGTCTCAAATCGACTAAATTGTCTTTCCCGGTCTCCAATTGACTAAATATTCTTTCCCGGTCTCCAGATAACTAAAAGAATCTCTTTCCCTGTGCTCAATTGACTAAATCTGTCTTTCCAGGTCTCCGTTTGACGACACTAAGGGACTGTCCCGCTCTCTATTATTCGAAGTTAAGGGTCTTTCCCGGCCTCCTATACAAAAATTAAGGGTCTTTCCCGGTCTCCAATACACAAAGCTATGTGTCTTCTCACTCTCCAATTGACGAAATAAACAGTCTTTCCCGGTTTAACAAAAGAAATTTAGTATCTTTCCCGGTCTCTTATCGATGTTGTCTTTTCCGTTCTTCTATCGAAATTGTCTTTCCGAGACTCCAATCGATGAACTTTCCTTTCCACGTCTCCAATTGATTAAACTGCCATTCCCTGATTCTTATCGAAAGTGTCTTTCAAATTCTCCAATAGACTAAATTGTATTTCCCGTTCTCCTATCAAAGAAATTGACTTTTCCGGTCTCCACCAGACGAAATTCCCACTCCCGGTTTCCGTTTGAGAGAATTGTATCTCCCGGCCTCCAATTAACTAAGTTAATCTCTTTCCCGGAATCCAGTATACAAATTAAAGTTCTTTCCCGGTTTTCCATACACAAAATTAAGGCTCTTTCCCGGTTTCCTATTGATGCTGTCTCTCCCGATCTTTTATCGAAATTATCTATCCCATTCTCCAATCAACTAAATTGACTTTAACGGTCTCCAATTGACCAATTTGTCTTTACTAAATCTGTCTTTTCCGGTCTGCGATTGACGACATTAAGGATCTTTCACATTATCCAGTACGCGAAATTAAGTTTGTTTCCCGGTCTCCTATACACAAATTAAGGGTCTTTCCCGGTCTCCAATACACAAAATTATGTGTCTTTCTTGCTCACGAATTGACGAAATAAACCATCTTTCCCAGTTTAAAATACACAAAAGTCAGGGTCTTTAAAGGTCTCCTATCGAAATTGTCTTTCCCGGTCTCAAGTTAACTAAAGTAAACTATTTCCAGGTCTCTGATTGACGACTTAAAGGTCTATCCTGTTATTCAGTGCATTAAATTGTCTTTCACGGTCTCCAGTTAACAAAATAAAACTCTTCCCCGGTCTCCGATTGACGAAATTAAGGGTCTTTCACGTTATCCCGTACACGAAATTAAGGCTCTTTCCGGTCTCCAATACACAAATAAAAGGTCTTTCCCGGCTTTCAATACACAAAATTAAGGGTCTTTCCGGTCTCCTATTGATGCTGTCTTTCCCGATCTTTTATCGAAATTGTCTTTCCCAGTCTCCAATCGACTAAATTGTCTTTCCCGGTTACCAGTTGTCTAAATTCTCTTTCCCGGTATCCAGATAACTAAAATAATCTCTTTCTCTGTGCTCGATTGATTAAATCTCTCTTTCCCGGTCTGCGATTAACGAAATTAAGGATCTCTCCCATTATCCAGTACACGAAATTAAAGCTGTTTCCCGGTCTCCTATACAAAAATTAAGGGTCTTTCCCTGTCTCCAGTACATAAAGTTATGTGTCTTTCTCACTCTCCAATTGACGAAATAAACAGTCTTTCCCGGTTTAACAAAAAAAAAATTAGTATCTTTCCCGGTCTCCTATCGATGCTGTCTTTTCCGTTCTTCTATCGAAATTGTCTTTCCGAGTCTCCAATCGATGAACTTTCCTTTCCAAGTCTCCAATTGATTAAACTGCCATTCCCTGATTCTTATCGAAATTGTGTTTCAAAGTCTCCAATAGACTAAATTGTATTTCCCCTTCTCCTGTCAAAGAAATTGACTTTCCCTGTCTCCAACAGACGAAAATATCTCCCCCGGATAGATTTGTGTCTCCCGGTCTCCAATTAACTAAATTAATCTCTTTCCCGGAATCCAGTATACAAATTAAAGGTCTTACCCCGTTTACCATACACAAAATTAAGAGTCTTACCCGGTCTCCCTATTGATGTTGTCTCTCCCAATCTTTTATCGAAATTGTCCTTCCCAGTCTACAAACAATGAACTTGCTTTCCCGGTCTCCAATTGACTAAATTGTGTTTCCCGTTCTCCACATAACTAAAATAATCTCTTTCCTTGTGCCCGATTTACTAAATCTGTCTTTTCCGGTCTGCGATTGACGACATTAAGGACCTTTACCATTATCCAGTACACGAAATACAGGTGGTTTCCCGGTCTCCTATAAACAAATTAAGGGTCTTTCCCGGTCTCTAATACACAAAATTATGTGGGTTTCTTGCTCTCCAATTGACGAAATGAGCCATCTTTCCCAGTTTAAAATACACAAAAGTAAGGGTCTTTCCCGGTATCCTACCAAAATGGTCTTTCCCGATCTTTTATCGAAATTGTCTTTCCCGGTATCCAGTTAACTAAAGTAATCTCTTTCCAGGTTTCCGATTGACGAAATTAAAGGTCTATCCCGTTATTCAGTACACTAAATTGTCTTTCCAGGTATCCTATAAAAATTGTCTTTCCCGATCTTCTATCGAAATTGCCTTTCAAAGTCTCATATTCACTAAATTGTCTTTCCCGATCTCAAGTTAACTTAAGTAATCTCTTTCCTGGTCTCCGATTAACGAAATTAAGGGTCTTTCCCGTTATCCAGTACACGAAATTAAGGCTCTTTCCCGGTCTCTAATACACAAATAATAGGTCTTTCCCGGTTTACAAGAAACAAAATTAAGGGTCTTTCTCGGTCACCTATTGATACTGTATTTCCCGATCTTTTATCGAAATTGTCTTTCAAGGTCTCCAATTGACTAAATATTCTTTCCCGGTCTCCAGATAACTAAAAGAATCTCCTTCCCTGTGCTCATTTGACTAAATCTGTCTTTTCAGGTCTCCGCATGACGACACTAAGGGACTGTCCCGCTATCTATTATTCGAAATTAAGGGTCTTTCCCGGCCTCCTATAAAAAAATTAATGCTCTTTCCCGGTCTCCAATACACAAAGTTATGTGTCTTTCTCACTCTCCAATTGACGAAATAAACAGTCTTTCCCGGTTTAACAAAAAAAAAAATTAGTATCTTTCCCGGTCTCCTATCGATGCTGTCTTTTCCGTTCTTCTATCGAAATTGTCTTTCCGCGTCTCCAATCGATGAACTTTCCTTTCCACGTCTCCAATTGATTAAACTGCCATTCTCTGATTCTTATCGAAATTGTCTTTCAAAGTCTTCAATAAACTAAATTGTATTTCCCGTTCTCCTATCAAAGAAATTGACTTTTCCGGTCTCCAGCAGACGAAATTCGCACTCCCGGTTTCCGTTTGAGAGAATTGTGTCTCCCGGCCTCCAATTAACTAAATTAATCTCTTTCCCGGAATCCAGTATAAAAATTAAAGTTCTTTCCCGGTTTTCCATACACAAAATTAAGGGTCTTTCCCGGTTTCCTATTGATGCTGTCTCTCCCGATCTTTTATCGAAATTTTCTTTCCCATTCTCCAATCAACTAAATTGACTTTAACGGTCTCCAATTGACCAATTTGTCTTTACTAAATCTGTCTTTTCCGGTCTGCGATTGACGACATTAAGGATCTTTCACATTATCCAGTACACGAAATTAAGGTTGTTTCCCGGTCTCCTATACACAAATTGAGGGTCTTTCCCGGTCTCCAATACACAAAATTATGTGTCTTTCTTGCTCACGAATTGACGAAATAAACCATCTTTCCCAGTTTAAAATACACAAATGTCAGGGTCTTTAAAGGTCTCCTATCGAAATTGTCTGTCCCGGTCTCCAGTTAATTAAAGTAATATCTTCCCCGGTCTCCGATTGACGATATTAAGGGTCTTTCACGTTATCCCGTACACGAAATTAAGGCTCTTCCCGGTCTCCAGTACACAAATAAAAGGTCTTTCCCGGCTTTCAATACACAAAATTAAGGTTCTTTCCCGGTCTCCTATTGATGCTGTCTTTCCCGATCTTTTATCGAAATTGTCTTTCCCAGTCTCCAATCTACAAAATTTTCTTTCCCGGTTTCCAGTTGACTAAATTCTCTTTCCCGGTCTCCAGATAACTAAAATAATCTCTTTCCCTGTGCTCGATTGATTAAATCTGTTTTTCCCGGTCTGCGATTAACGAAATTACGGATCTCTCCCGTTATCCAGTACATGAAATTAAAGCTGTTTCCCGGTCTCCTATACACAATTTAAGGGTATTTCCCGGTCTCCAATACACAAAATTATGTGTCTTTCTCACTCTCCAATTGACGAAATAAACAGTCTTTCCCGGTTTAACAAAAGAAATTTAGTATCTTTCCCGGTCTCTTATCGATGTTGTCTTTTCCGTTCTTCTATCGAAATTGTCTTTCCGAGTCTCCAATCGATGAACTTTCCTTTCCACGTCTCCAATTGATTAAACTGCATTCCTGGACTCATATCGAAATTGTCTTTCGAAGTCTCCATTAGACTAAATTGTATTTCCCGTTCTCCTATCAAAAAAATTGGTTTTCCCGGTCTCCAACAGACGAAAATATCTCCCCCGGATAGAATTGTGCCTCCCGGTCTCCAATTAACTAAATTAATCTCTTTCCCGGAATACAGTATACAAATTAATGGTCTTTCCCCGTTTACCATACACAAAATTAAGGGTCTTACCCGGTATCCTTATTGATGTTGTCTCTCCCATTCTTTTATCGAAATTGTCCTTCCCAGTCTCCAAACAATGAACTTGCTTTCCCGGTCTCCAATTGACTAAATTGTGTTTCCCGTTTTCCACATAACTAAAATAATCTGTTTCCCTGTGCCCGATTTACTAAATCTGTCTTTTCCGGTCTGCGATTGACGACATTAAGGACTTTTCCCATTATCCAGTACACGAAATACATGTTGTTTCCCGGTCTCCTATACACAAATTAAGGGTCTTTCCCGGTCTCTAATACACAAAATTATGTGGGTTTCTTGCTCTCCAACTGACGAAATGAGCCATTTTTTCCAGTTTAAAATACACAAAAGTAAGGGTCTTTCCCGGTATCCTATCGAAATGGTCTTTCCCGATCTTTTATCGAAGTTGTCTTTCCCGGTATCCAGTTAACTAAAGTAATCTCTTTCCAGGTTTCCGATTGACGAAATTTAAGGTCTATCCCGTTATTCAGAACACTAAATTGTCTTTCCCGGTATCCTATCGAAATTGTCTTTCCCGATCTTCTATCGAAATTGCCTTTCAAAGTCTCCAATTCACTAAATTGTCTTTCCCGATCTCCAGTTAACTAAAGTAATCTCTTTCCTGGTCTCCGATTAACGAAATTAAGGGTCTTTCCCGTTATCCAGTACACGAAATTAAGGCTCTTTCCTGGTCTCTAATACACAAATAATAGGTCTTTCCCGGTTTACAAGAAACAAAATTAAGGGTCTTTCTCGGTCACCTATTGATACTGTCTTTCCCGATCTTTTATCGAAATTGTCTTTCCCGGTCTCCAATTGACTAAATATTCTTTCCCGGTCTCCAGATAACTAAAAGAATCTCTTTCCCTGTGCTCAATTGACTAAATCAGTCTTTCCAGGTCTCCGTCTGACGACACTAAGGGACTGTCCCGCTCTCTATTATTCGAAATTAAGGGTCTTTCCCGGCCTCCTATACAAAAATTAAGGGTCTTTCCCGGTCTCCAATACACAAAGTTATGTGTCTTTCTCACTCTCCAATTGACGAAATAAACAGTCTTTCCCGGTTTAACAAAAAAATAGTATCTTTCCCGGTCTACTATCGATGCTGTCTTTTCCGTTTTTCTATCGAAATTGTCTTTCCGAGTCTCCAATCGATGAACTTTTATTTCCACGTCTCCAATTGATTAAACTGCCATTCCCTGTTTCTTATCGAAATTGTCTTTCAAAGTCTCCAATAGACTAAATTGTATTTCCCGTTCTCCTATGAAAGAAATTGACTTTTCCGGTCTCCAGCAGACGAAATTCGCACTCCCGGTTTCCGTTTGAGAGAATTGTGTCTCCTGGCCTCCAATTAACTAAATTAATCTCTTTCCCGGAATCCAGTATACAAATTAAAGTTCTTTCCCGGTTTTCCATACACAAAATTAAGGCTCTTTCCCGGTTTCCTATTGATGCTGTCTCTCCCGATCTTTTATCGAAATTGTCTTTCCCATTCTCCAATCAACTAAATTGACTTTAACGGTCTCCAATTGACCAATTTGTCTTTACTAAATCTGTCTTTTCCGGTCTGCGATTGACGAAATTAAGGATCTTTCACATTATCCAGTACACGAAATTAAGGTTGTTTCCCGGTCTCCAATACACAAAATTATGTGTCTTTCTTGCTCACGAATTCACGAAATAAACCATCTTTCCCAGTTTAAAATACACAAATGTCAGGGTCTTTAAAGGTCTCCTATCGAAATTGTCTTTCCCGGTCTCCAGTTAACTAAAGTAAACTATTTCCAGGTCTCTGATTGACGACTTAAAGGTCTATCCTGTTATTCAGTGCATTAAATTGTCTTTCACGGTCTCCAGTTAACTAATGTAATCTCTTCCCCGGTCTCCAATTGACGAAATTAAGGGTCTTTCACGTTATCCCGTACACGAAATTAAGGCTCTTACCGGTCTCCAATACACAAATAAAAGGTCTTTCCTGGCTTTCAATACACAAAATTAAGGGTCTTTCCCGGTCTCCTATTGATGCTGTCTTTCCCGATCTTTTATCGAAATTGTCTTTCCCAGTCTCCAATCTACTAAATTGACTTTCCCGGTTTCCAGTTGACTAAATTCTCTTCCCCGGTCTCCAGATAACTAAAATAATCTCTTTCCCTGTGCTCGATTGATTAAATCTGTCTTTCCCGGTCTGCGATTAACGAAATTAAGGATCTCTCCCGTTATCCAGTACATGAAATTAAAGCTGTTTCCCGGTCTCCTATACACAAATTAAGGGTATTTCCCGGTCTCCAATACACAAAATTATGTGTCTTTCTCACTCTCCAATTGACGAAATAATCTATCTTTCCCAGTTTACAGTACACAAAATTAAGGGTCTTTCCCGGTATCCTATCGAAATTTTCTTTCCTGATCTTTTATCGAAATTGTCTTTCCTGGTATCCAGTTAACTAAAGTAATCTATTTCCCGTTCTCCGATTGACGAAATTAAGGGTCTTTCCCGTTATCTAGTACACAAAATTAAGGGTCTTTCCTGGTCTCCTATTGATGCTGTCTTTCCCGATCTTTTATCGAAATTTTCTTGACTAAATTCGCTTTCCCGTTCTCCAGATAATCTCTTTCCCTGTGCCCGATTGACTAAATCTGTCTTTCCCCGTCACCGATTGACGACACTAAGGGTCTTTCCCGTTATCTAGTATTCGAATTTAAGGCTCTTTCCCGGCCTCCTACAAAAATTAAGGGTCTTCCCCGGTGTCCAATACACAAAATTATGTGTCTTTCTCACTCTCCAATTGAAGAAATAAACTGTCTTTCACGGTTTAAAAAAAATTAAGGGTCTTTCCCTTTCTCCTATCCAAGTCGTCTTGTCCGTTCTTCTATCGAAATTGTCTTTCCCAGTCTCCAACCAAATAACTTGCCTTTCCCGGTATCTAATTGTCTAAACTGTCGTTCCCGGTCCCCCATTGAAATTGTCTTTTGAAGTCTCCAATCGACTAAATTGTATTTCCCGTTCTCCTTTCAAGTAAATTGACTTTCCCGGTCTCCAGCAGACGAAATTCTCTCTCCTGGTCTCCAATTATCTAAAGTAATCTCTTTCCCGGATTCCCGTAAACAAATTAAAGGTCTTTCCCTGATCACAATACACAAAACTAAGAGTCTTTCCCGGTATTTTATCCAAATATTATTTCCCGATCTTCTATGGAAATTGTCTTTCCCAGTCTCCAATTGACTAAATTGTCTTTCCCGGTCTCCAGTTAACTCAAGTAATCTCTTTCCCGGTCTCCGATTGACGAAATTAAGTGTCTTTCCCGTTATCCAGTACATGAATTTAAGGCTCTTTCCCGGTTTCCAATACACAAATAAAATGTCTTTCCCGGTTTACAATACACTAAATTAAAGGTCTTTCCCGGTGTTTTATCGAAATTGTATTTCCCAGTCTCCAATAGACTAAATTGTATTTCCCGTTCTAAAAACAAATAAATTGACTTTTCCGGTCTCCAGCAGACGAAATTCGCACTCCCGGTTACCGTTTGAGAGAATTGTGTCTCCCGGACTCCAATTAACTAAATTAATCTCTTTCCCGGAATCCAGTATACAAATTAAAGTTCTTTCCCGGTTTTCCATACACAAAATTAAGGGTCTTTCCGGTATCCTATTGATACTGTCTCTCCCGATCTTTTATCGAGATTGTCTTTCCCATTCTCCAATCGACTAAATTGAATTTAACGGTCTCCAATTGACCAATTTGTCTTTACTAAATCTGTCTTTTCCGGTCTACGATTGACGACATTAAGGATCTTTCACATTATCCAGTACACGAAATTTTTTGTTTCCCGGTCTCCTATACACAAATTAAGGGTCTTTCCCGGTCTCCAATTCACAAAATTATGTGTCTTTCTTGCTCACGAATTGACGAAATAAACCATCTTTCCCAGTTTAAAATACACAAATGTCAGGGTCTTTAAAGGTCTCCTATCGAAATTGTCTTTCCCGGTCTCCAGTTAACTAAAGTAATCTCTTCCCCGGTCTCCGATTGACGATATTAAGGGTCTTTTACGTTATCCCGTACACGAAATTAAGGCTCTTCCCGGTCTCCAATACACAAATAAAAGGTCTTTCCCGGCTTTCAATACACAAAATTAAGGGTCTTTCCCGGTCTCCTATTGATGCTGTCTTTTCCGATCTTTTATCGAAATTGTCTTTCCCAGTCTCCAATCTACAAAATTTTCTTTCCCGGTTTCCAGTTGACTAAATTCTCTTTCCCGGTCTGCGATTAACGAAATTAAGGATCTCTCCCGTTATCCAGTACATGAAATTAAAGCTGTCTCCCGGTCTCCTATACACAATTTAAGGGTATTTCTCGGTCTCCAATACACAAAATTATGTGTCTTTCTCACTCTCCAATTGACGAAATAAACTGTCTTTCCCGGTTTAAAAAAAATTTGGTATCTTTCCCTGTCTCCTATCGAGGTTGTCTTTTCCGTTCTTCTATCAAAATAGCCTTTCCGAGTCTCCAATTGATGAACTTTCCTTTCCACGTCTCCAATTGATTAAACTGCATTCCCGGACTCCTATCGAAATTGTCTTTCGAAGTCTCCAATAGACTAAATTGTATTTCCCGTTCTCCTATCAAAAAAATTGATTTTCCCGGCCTCCAACAGACGAAAATATCTCCCCCGGATAGAATTGTGTCTCCCGGTCTCCAATTAACTAAATTAATCTCTTTCCCGGAATACAGTATACAAATTAATGGTCTTTCCCCATTTACCATGCACAAAATTAAGGGTCTTACCCGGTATCCCTATTGATGTTGTCTCTCCCAATCTTTTACCGAAATTGTCCTTCCCAGTCTCCAAACAATGAACTTGCTTTCCCGGTCTCCAATTGACTAAATTGTGTTTCCCGTTCTCCACATAACTAAAATAATCTCTTTCCCTGTGCCCGATTTACTAAATCTGTCTTTTCCGGTCTGCGATTGACGACATTAAGGACTTTTCCCATTATCCAGTACACGAAATACAGGTTGTTTCCCGGTCTCCTATACACAAATTAAGGGTCTTTCCCGGTCTCTAATACACAAAATTATGTGGGTTTCTTTCTCTCCAACTGACGAAATGAGCCATTTTTTCCAGTTTAAAATACACAAAAGTAAGGGTCTTTCCCGGTATCCTATCGAAATGGTCTTTCCCGATCTTTTATCAAAATTGTCTTTCCCGGTATCCAGTTAACTAAAGTAATCTCTTTCCAGGTTTCCGATTGACGAAATTTAAGGTCTATCCCGTTATTCAGAACACTAAATTGTCTTTCCCGGTATCCTATCGAAATTGTCTTTCCCGATCTTCTATCGAAATTGCCTTTTAAAGTCTGCAATTCACTAAATTGTCTTTCCCGATCTCCAGTTAACTAAAGTAATCTCTTTCCTGGTCTCCGATTAACGAAATTAAGGGTCTTTCCCGTTATCCAGTACACGAAATTAAGGCTCTTTCCCGGTCTCTAATACACAAATAATAGGTCTTTCCCGGTTTACAAGAAACAAAATTAAGGGTCTTTCTCGGTCACCTATTGATACTGTCTTTCCCGATCTTTTATCGAAATTGTCTTTCCCGGTCTCCAATTGACTAAATATTCTTTCCCGGTCTCCAGATAACTAAAAGAATCTCTTTCCCTGTGCTCAATTGACTAAATCTGTCTTTCCAGGTCTCCGTCTGACGACACTAAGGGACTGTCCCGCTATCTATTATTCGAAATTAAGGGTCTTTCCCGGCCTCCTTTACAAAAATTAAGGGTCTTTCCCGGTCTCCAATACACAAAGTTATGTGTCTTTCTCACTCTCCAATTGACGAAATAAACAGTGTTTCCCGGTTTAACAAAAAAAAATTAGTATCTTTCCCGGTCTACTATCGATGCTGTCTTTTCCGTTCTTCTATCGAAATTGCCTTTCCGAGTCTCCAATCGATGAACTTTTATTTCCACGTCTCCAATTGATTAAACTGCCATTCCCTGATTCTTATCGAAATTGTCTTTCAAAGTCTCCAATAGACTAAATTGTATTTCCCGTTCTCCTATGAAAGAAATTGACTTTTCCGGTCTCCAGCAGACGAAATTCGCACTCCCGGTTTCCGTTTGAGAGAATTGTGTCTCCCGGCCTCCAATTAACTAAATTAATCTCTTTCCCGGAATCCAGTATACAAATTAAAGTTCTTTCCTGGTTTTCCATACACAAAATTAAGGGTCTTTCCCGGTTTCCTATTGATGCTGTCTCTCCCGATCTTTTATCGAAATTGTCTTTCCCATTCTCCAATCGACTAAATTGACTTTAACGGTCTCCAATTGACCAATTTGTCTTTACTAAATCTGTCTTTTCCGGTCTGCGATTGACGAAATTAAGGATCTTTCACATTATCCAGTACACGAAATTAAGGTTGTTTCCCGGTCTCCTATACACAAATTAAGGGTCTTTCCCGGTCTCCAATACACAAAATTATGTGTCTTTCTTGCTCACGAATTGACGAAATAAACCATCTTTCCCAGTTTAAAATACACAAATGTCAGGGTCTTTAAAGGTCTCCTATCGAAATTGTCTTTCCCGGTCTCCAGTTAACTAAAGTAACCTATTTCCAGGTCTCTGATTGATCACTTAAAGGTCTATCCTGTTATTCAGTGCATTAAATTGTCTTTCACGGTCTCCAGTTAACTAAAGTAATCTCTTCCCCGGTCTCCGATTGACGAAATTAAGGGTCTTTCACGTTATCCCGTACACGAAATTAAGGCTCTTCCCGGTCTCCAATACACAAATAAAAGGTCTTTCCCGGCTTTCAATACACAAAATTAAGGGTCTTTCCCGGTTTCCTATTGATGCTGTCTTTCCCGATCTTTTATCGAAATTGTCCTTCCCAGTCTCCAATCTACTAAATTGTCTTTCCCGGTTTCCAGTTGACTAAATTCTCTTTCCCGGTCTCCAGATAACTAAAATAATCTCTTTCCCTGTGCTCGATTGATTAAATCTGTCTTTCCCGGTCTGCGATTAACGAAATTAAGGATCTCTCCCGTTATCCAGTACATGAAATTAAAGCTGTTTCCCGGTCTCCTATACACAATTTAAGGGTCTTTCCCGGTCTCCAATACACAAAGTTATGTGTCTTTCTCACTCTCCAATTGACGAAATAAACAGTCTTTCCCGGTTTAACAACAAAAAAAAATTAGTATCTTTCCCGGTCTCCTATCGATGCTATCTTTTCCGTTCTTCTATCGAAATTGTCTTTCCGAGTCTCCAATCGATGAACTTTCCTTTCCACGTCTCCAATTGATTAAACTGCCATTCCCTGATTCTTATCGAAATTGTCTTTCAAAGTCTCCAATAGACTAAATTGTATTTCCCCTTCTCGTATGAAAGAAATTGACTTTTCCGGTCTCCAGCAGACGAAATTCGCACTCCCGGTTTCCGTTTGAGAGAATTGTGTCTGCCGGCCTCCAATTAACTAAATTAATCTCTTTCCCGGAATCCAGTATACAAATTAACCCTCTAAGCGTGTGGAACGTAATATTCCGTTCACTAAGCTCCAGGTTTCACTGCAATATATGCAATGTTTAAGATAATATAATTCTATAGATTTAATGAATTTTCAAAACATTGAAGAATGATTAATACTCTCAAGGGTTACATTCATATTTGCAATTAAGTTTTATTTAACTTGCTGAAAGAATCATATTTCTTTTAGCATTTAAAACAAAATGAGGAGAAAACAACGTTACAATTTTACCCTTTTTCAAAACGCTCAGAGGGTTAAAGTTCTTTCCCGGTTTTCCATACACAAAATTAAGGGTTTTTCCCGGTTTCCTATTGATGCTGTCTCTCCCGATCTTTTATCGAAATTGTCTTTCCCATTCTCCAATCAACTAAATTGACTTTAACGGTCTCCAATTGACCAATTTGTCTTTACTAAATCTGTCTTTTCCGGTCTGCGATTGACGAAATTAAGGATCTTTCACATTATCCAGTACACGAAATTAAGGTTGTTTCCCGGTCTCCTATACACAAATTAAGGGTCTTTCCCGGTCTCCAATACACAAAATTATGTGTCTTTCTTGCTCACGAATTGACGAAATAAACCATCTTTCCCAGTTTAAAATACACAAATGTCAGGGTCTTTAAAGGTCTCCTATCGAAATTATCTTTCCCGGTCTCCAGTTAACTAAAGTAAACTATTTCCAGGTCTCTGATTGACGACTTAAAGGTCTATCCTGTTATTCAGTGCATTAAATTGTCTTTCTCACTCTCCAATTGACGAAATAATCTATCTTTCCCAGTTTACAGTACACAAAATTAAGGGTCTTTCCCGGTATCCTATCGAAATTTTCTTTCCTGATCTTTTATCGAAATTGTCTTTTCCGGTCTCCAGTTAACTAAAGTAATCACTTTCCAGGTCTCCGATTGACGAAATCAAAGGTCTATCCCGTTATTCAGTACACTAAATTGTTTTTCCTGGTATCCAGTTAACTAAAGTAATCTCTTTCCCGGTCTCCGATGGACGAAATTAATAGTTTTTCCCGTTATCCAGTACACAAAATTAAGGGTCTTTCCTGATCTCCTATTGATGCTGTCTTTCCCGATCTTTTATCGAAATTTTCTTGACTAAATTCGCTTTCCCGTTCTCCAGATAATCTCTTTCCCTGTGCCCGATTGACTAAATCTGTCTTTCCCCGTCACCGATTGACGACACTAAGGGTCTTTCCCGTTATCTATTATTCGAATTTAAGTCTCTTTCCCGGCCTCCTACAAAAATTAAGGGTCTTCCCCGGTGTCCAATACACAAAATTATGTGTCTTTTTTCACTCTCCAATTGAAGAAATAAACTGTCTTTCACGGTTTAAAAAAAATTAAGGGTCTTTCCCTTTCTCCTATCCAAGTCGTCTTGTCCGTTCTTCTATCGAAATTGTCTTTCCCAGTCTCCAACCAAATAACTTGCCTTTCCCGGTATCTAATTGTCTAAACTGTCGTTCCCGGTCCCCCATTGAAATTGTCTTTTGAAGTGTCCAATCAACTAAATTGTATTTCCCGTTCTCCTTTCAAGTAAATTGACTTTCCCGGTCTCCAGCAGACGAAATTCTCTCTCCTGGTCTCCAATTATCTAAAGTAATCTCTTTCCCGGATTCCCGTAAACAAATTAAAGGTCTTTCCCGGATCACAATACACAAAACTAAGAGTCTTTCCCGGTATTTTATCCAAATATTATTTCCCGATCTTCTATGGAAATTGTATTTCCCAGTCTCCAATTGACTAAATTGTCTTTCCCGGTCTCCAGTTAGCTCAAGTAATCTCTTTCCCGGTCTCCGATTGACGAAATTAAGAGTCTTTCCCGTTATCCAGTACATAAATTTAAGGCTCTTTCCCAGTTTCCAATACACAAATAAAATGTCTTTCCCGGTTTACAATACACTAAATTAAAGGTCTTTCCCGGTCTTTTATCGAAATTGTATTTCCCAGTCTCCAATAGACTAAATTGTATTTCCCGTTCTAAAATCAAAGAAATTGACTTTT
Organism: Maratus michaelseni; assembly: GCA_963931845.1. Taxonomy (NCBI): domain Eukaryota; kingdom Metazoa; phylum Arthropoda; class Arachnida; order Araneae; family Salticidae; genus Maratus; species Maratus michaelseni. The sequence continues at coordinate 106,805,858 of OZ007598.1, read as the reverse complement.
CCGGTCTCCAGCAGACCAAATTCGCACTCCCGGTTTCCGTTTGAGAGAATTGTGTCTCCCGGCCTCCAATTAACTAAATTAATCTCTTTCCCGGAATCCAGTATACAAATTAAAGTTCTTTCCCGGTTTTCCATACACAAAATTAAGGGTCTTTCCCGGTTTCCTATTGATGCTGTCTCTCCCGATCTTTTATCGAGATTGTCTTTCCCATTCTCCAATCGACTAAATTGAATTTAACGGCCTCCAATTGACCAATTTGTCTTTACTAAATCTGTCTTTTCCGGTCTACGATTGACGACATTAAGGATCTTTCACATTATCCAGTACACGAAATTCGTTGTTTCCCGGCCTCCTATACACAAATTAAGGGTCTTTCCCGGTCTCCAATTCACAAAATTATGTGTCTTTCTTGCTCACGAATTGACGAAATAAACCATCTTTCCCAGTTTAAAATACACAAATGTCAGGGTCTTTAAAGGTCTCCTATCGAAATTGTCTTTCCCTGTCTCCAGTTAACTAAAGTAAACTATTTCCAGGTCTCTGATTGACGACTTAAAGGTCTATCCTGTTATTCAGTGCATTAAATTGTCTTTCACGGTCTCCAGTTAACTAAAGTAATCTCTTCCCCGGTCTCCGATTGACGAAATTAAGGGTCTTTCACGTTATCCCGTACACGAAATTAAGGCTCTTCCCGGTCTCCAATACACAAATAAAAGGTCTTTCCCGGTTTACAACACACAAAATTAAGGGTCTTTCCCGGTCTCCTATTGATGCTGTCTTTCCCGATCTTTTATCGAAATTGTCTTTCCCTGTCTCCAATCGACTAAATTGACTTTCCCGGTCTCCAATTGACTAAATTGTCTTTCCCGGTCTCCAGATAACTAAAATATTCTCTTTCCTGTGCCCGATTGATTAAATCTGTCTTTCCCGGTCAAAGATTAACGACATTAATTGTTAACAATTTAATTGCAGTTATTATTATTAACAATCTCTCCTACCCATCTGCGCAATCACACCAACCCTGTAAGTACAGATTGCGCAAAATAGCTTTCTTGGTTTTATTACAACTGTTCTATTAAATTACAACATAACAACAAAATAGCAATGGAAATGCATAACAAACGAATGAAGTAAAAACTATTCACGGATAGTTTAGCGAAAAATTAATATTTAGATTTTTTATTGTTATTCTTTTGAATTGTGCGCAGACTCTCCTAGCTTTACCTTAATGTGAAAAATGCGAAATTTCTACTGAAGGAGTTAAGGCAAGATTTTTAATAATTTATCATCAAATTATAGTTTTCAGTTAAGAAGAAATGAACAGTGTACCTTGAGGAACTCTCTTAATTAACAAATTAAGAGAGTTTCTCCGATTTTTTCATTCAAAATTTCACCACACTATGAATACTAGTGTATAATTTCATATCGCGTACTGTTAATTTACGCTAACTACATGAAACATAAATTATATGAGGATTTATATATATATATATATATATATATATTATAATAATAAAAAAATTCGCCATTTTTCCTTAAATAATTTATTCCAAATTCTTACAATTCTAATTTTTTCCCTGTCTCTGAAAGTATCTCTTTTATCTAATTGATATTTTTATTCCATAGCTTTAATCAAAATATTCTTTTAATTATTGTTCTAAAAATCTTTATCTGTTAAAAGCTACACGTATTTGTAAAAACCTTAATTTATTGCTTCTTTTGAAACTTTTAAATTTTATTTCTTTAGAACGTCTCTCAGTATCATTTTTATTTTTATTTTTATTATCATTCGATATCCCATAATCCTTTCGACTCGCGCGTCTTCCGGTTCCCCTCAAAATTATGCCGTATACAGTAATAAGTTCCACGGCTTTGCGAGCTTCTTATTGGCTAGTCCTTCCTGCATTGCGAAAATATTCATACTCTCGCTACCTTTAAAACGCGGTTGCTGGGCTTAGATATCAGAATTTGTACGGTTTTCTCACTGCCAATAAAAGCACGTCAGCTGGAGGAGGGATCTTGTCAAGCTGGTGTAATTAACTCTAATTCTTTTAACATCTACATGCTGTCAGATATGAACTCTGAAATTATTCGTTAGTGGAATTGCTTCATATTTAGTATGGTGTCAATAAAAGAACTGATATCAACTACTCATCTTTTTTATTCCTACGGGAAAACTCCATGTTTTGCATAACCATAGTTTTGCCTTGGGAATCATGACTGCTATGTTACGACGGCCACTGCTCTATTTTTATGGAATACGCGAGTGCTAATTCGATCTCTTCATTGTGAAATACTTTATTTAACATATATATTCGACTTTTTTTTATATAATTTTTGATCAGGGAATTTGAGAATCGAATACCAGAATATCCTTTCACAGAGAAGTCAGGATGTCCCGAATTCTACGAATTCATACTCTGATTAACAACAACAACAACAACAAAAAGAAAAAAATCGTACTTTTAATTTGCATCTTTGTATTTATCTAAACCTCTCGTTTTTTCGAGTTCTTTCAAATATAATATTTTATTCATATTTTCGTTAAACCAAAAAAAAGAAAGAAAGAAAATGAGTTTTTGATACACTTTTTACATACTTTGATACATTTTACTTTGACACATTTACTTTGATACATAAACAGTTAAAAGGCGGTCCTACCTTGAGCCGTCTTCACAACAACCTGGGTTACCTTTTTATATCACTCAACCTCCGGTACCGTCATTCAAATTGACCTAATGTGTACGGAATAGCGGCACAGGTGTTGCACATATTTTTTAAGCCATCAAAATCAGGTGAACGTCTTCTCTCAGATATCCTGCGACCAAAGTTCCGCACACACGGTTACCAGTTGTCATACCAAGGGGAAACTTCCACATGAGTTGATAATTAAACCTGAAAAAAATCAAAGAATTAACTCTGCAATTGAAAATACTAAATAGAAATTGAAAATACCAAATAGAATTGAGTTCCAGTTAATTAACTCAGAAATTCTGAAATTGAAAATACTAAATAGAAATTGAAAATACTAAATAGAAATTGAAAATACTAAATAGAAATTGAAAATACTAAATTGAATTGAATACAAGTTAATTAACTCTGAAACTGAAAATACTAAATAGAAATTGAAAATACCAAATAGAATTGAGTGTCAATTAATCAATTGGGAAATTTAAAATACTAAAACAAAACTTAAAATACTAAATAGAGTTGAGTATCAATTAACCCAGAATTGAAATAGTAAAGAGAAATTGAAAATACTAAATAGAACTAATTACAATTTAACTTTGAAATTGAAAATACTAAATAGAATTGAGTACCTATTAACTCTTCAGTTGAAAATACTAAATAGAAATTGAAAATACTAAACAGAATTGTGCACCAACTAATTAAGTCTGAACCTGAAAATACTAAATAAAAATTTAAAATACCAAATAAAATTGAGCACCAAAGTTAATTAACTCTGAAATTGAAAATACCAAACAGAATGGAGTACCAGTTAACTCTGAAATTGAAAATACTGAAACAAAATTGAAAATATTAAAGAGTTGAGTATCAATTACTCTACAATTGAAAATAATAAATAGTGTTCAATTAACCTCAGTTAACGAAGATAATTCATTCAGAATCAATTTTATTATCCCAAATCTTCGTCAATCTTCACTTAGTTTATATTTCTGCACACTATTCAATATTATTGCCCAATAAAATGCTACGTGGTGATTTTGTGTTAGCGAGCGAATTCAATAAAACATTCGTTAGATGAAATTATGTTCCTTATCCGAGTCAGAAAACAGCTAATAGAATATTCGTTAACGGTAAAATTCGTTAACATATGTTAGCCAAGATATCACTATATTCAGTTACGAAACGAATTAGATTTACAAGATTGTAAAAAAAGGAGTAGTAGAAAATAATTTCTTCTTGTTTTTTATTTAGATATTTAAGATGCCCAACCTAACTTGTTTAGAAAACTGTGAGATAAAAAATACAAACAAGAACGAAAAATCATGCGTCAAGCATAGATTATGTAACACTTTCCAACGCATCCAAAATAATTTTACCAATCATTACCGTTTAATAAGCTGAAAAATAACATCTAAGTAAACAATTTGGAAAACACATAACATATTTAAAAACGTAATTTCAGGAATTTCCAACATATACAATATTCGGAAAAATATCCGAATACTTTTATTCAGCCCTGTATATGATCTACAGATTTGTATATATACCACATAGGGTGCTAAATTTTATTTTAGTTAGGAAACGCGTAGCACAGTTTAAAATTCTCCTTCGGGAGTTTCTGTCAATAAACGGAAATGTGTTCGCGAACTTTTGTGCTGCCCTGTATAGGATCTACAGAATTTATACACACCAAGTAATAGACAAAAAGTGAGTTAAACTTAAAATCGCTTTCAGCAACTTAAAACGCACTTCTAGGAATTATTGTTAACAGACAGTAGAGAATTATTTTGTCTGTCCCTGTAAATGAACGATGACTGCTATACACACAATATTCTGTAGTAAGCCTCTTGTAATGCACCTTAGTGATATATATATAAATTTCAATGCGTTTAAAATAGTGAAACATTATTTAATTAAACCGCAAACGATTTTTCTCCATAGACGTAATGTAACGGAATTCTTTTGACTGTCCCTGTAAAGTAACTATAAGTGCTATGCACACCCTATTCCATATTAAGCTTTTTGTAATTCACCTTACTCTCTTAAAACGAAAGAGCCAAAATAACTCAAGTTGAGCCGAAATCCACTCATCTCATGATTTGAAAGTCAGCTTCTCATGAAGAGTTGAAACAACTCGAGTGAACGAGTTGTTTTTAAGCAACTCATGATTGAGTTATCTCTATTTTACTCATACTTGAGTGAAATCAAATCAATGAAGGTTAAATCCAGTAGCACTTGAGTGATTTATAACTAACTCATACTTGAGGAGGGGAAGGAGAATTAAAATTCATGGTAAAATGTAATAATTCATTGTAAAATAATAAATTTCATGAACAGGTAGATTATTATTTTAGAAAAAAAAAAGTAATTTGCATATTGAATGTATACATATTTATGTTTACATATATGTAAATATTCAACAATTAAGTGAAAAGTATCTTTTTTTTTTTTTTTTTTTTTTTTTTTTTGTTGTTGTTGTTGTTTCTGAGCTGCTTGAAATATATACCCCCCCTCCCGACCCAAAAAGAGAATTTTAAAAGGAATATTTGAAAAGATAAGAATTTCTGCTGATTTAAATATTTTAATCTTTTTTTTTATTTTGTTATAATGATTATGTTTTCTATGCAATATTATTCGATACATTGCATGATATTTTTCAGTTTATATCAATATTATTATCATTAAATATGTTTTAATCCTAATACTATTTAGGAATATTCACACCGTGAATATCCGGGAATGTAGATATTTACCTTATTTTTAAGAACATGCGATAAAAAATATGGGATTTATACAGTTTCATAAATCAAGTATATTTTAAAATATTAGAATTCAGACTGAGAATAAAATAAGAAATATAATTTGTTTACTTTAAAACAATATTTTTAAAGTCAGACAAGTCAATTTTCAATTCATAGTATTATAAAAGTTAGAGTTCTGAAACATCGCTAAAAATATATACTATCAGGGCTCGATCCAGACAAAATTTTGGGCCTATTTAGGGCCCCTTCACAAAAATCAATTTAATGAAATGGAGTCCCTTCACAAAAATCAATTTGATAAAATGGGCCCCTTCACAACATTCTTTTTACTAAAATTGATCCTTTCACAAAATTCTATTCCATAAAAACTTATTATTTGTTATTTTATGATGTTTTAAAATGTATAATTTGTAAACAAACAAGTTCAAAAAAGAGAAAAAATTCGGCAAAAGGATTTTAAAAACTTTTTGTTTATAAATGCTTGGTTCGAATTTGATTAGCTGGATTTCAACTTTCGTTACAAAATGTTATTTTTCACAAAAATATAATAAATTTCACAAAAATAACCTTTACTTTTCACAAAATGGGCCCCAAGATAAAAAACTTGCATCGACCCCTGACTATATAAACAAACGTACCGCCAAGATATTTTCTTTAAAAGTTTAAATTGCTACTAAATGCTATTTATATAAATCATATTTATTGAAACAACATTAAAAAAAAAACATAAAGGAGAGGCAAAGGATTTATTTCATTATATTTTAGAGTATTTTTTAATATTTATCCTTCCAACTTAAAAGATCTCTAAATGTTCGCTCGTATAAATAGTCCTAAATGTTAGGGTTAAGACATATTTAATAAAAATATTGATATAAACTGAAAAATATCACGCCATATATAAAATAACAATTAATATAAAACAGAATCATTATAAAAAACATAATTAAAGTATTTAAATCAGCAGAAATTCTTACCTTTTCAAGTATTCTTTCTTTAAAATTTTAACAACGTGGTTTTAGCCGCGTAATACACACCACACGTCTGTCGTCTGCTCAGCGGATATGGGGACAGTGAGGTCACGTCAACTGCATCATCTTACTGGATTTCCGCTCGCCAATGAGTGCTTTTTTATCGAGATGAGTTGTTTAGTATTCGCCCTTCTGGAGTGCATTAGGAAAATAAAAATTCAAATCATGATGAGTGAAACATTTAAAAATCAACTCATTCACGATCCAATAAATTAGAGCTCTTTTCTGAGAAGCAAAATCCACTCTTTCGTTTTAAGAGAGTAGTGATATATATCAATTACAATGTGTCTGAAATTGTGTAACATCATTAAAATAAACCGCAAATGATTTTTCCCCATAGATCGTAATGTAACGGAACTCTTTTGAGTGTCCCTGTAAAAAAGCTATAAGTGCTACACACTTCAGTTGAAATAGGGAGCATGCTATAGATAACGACAATAACATATAAAAATTCCAGAGCAATCCGAGCATATTTACGGGAGTTAGAGCACGGCCAGACGGCAGACGGCAGATGGCCAGACAAACCGAAGTCATAAACACTTGGATTGATTTTTTTTTTTTTTTTTTTTTTTTACAAAGTAAAATAATTATTTTCATCATGAGGAATATATAAGTTGCACTTTTGTCTAATTTAATTTCACTTGAGAAAATAAACAATTATAGAAAATTATAGAATTACATACTAATCTTATAGTACATTACGGAAAGCTTTCAGTGAAGAAAAATGACATCACATTTAAAATAAAATTTGTATTTATTCATTTATTTCAAAATTTCATTATGATTGCATCAAAATGACGCCATTTTCACTTGTTACAATATTTCATCAATTATGAGTAGAGCTCATGATCATATAAATGCCTAAAATTGGAATTATTCAAACACTAAAATTAACATATTTTTAGTTAATGTATTGCACAAAACTATTTATTTTCTGTTTGGAAACTAGGATTATTGTTAATTTATGATAATTCATTAAAACGTACCTGAAATCATGGATTAACATGCGAAATTCGAAGCAGTTTATATGAAAGAGATTGTAGCACTGAGCAAATGCATTGTTGAATTAAACAGTTGTCTTTATTGTTGAATTTCTTGCTAGAAAATAATTTTAGCAACGGACGTAATTGTTCCGAATTTTGGAATAACAATGTAGATTTTTGATAAGAATGCATGTGATTATTAAAAAATAATAATAAAAATAAACAATAAATTTTCATTATTGAAATGCCTTGTTGCGGCAAATTGCCTTCAAGAAAAAGGACATTAAAGTAGCTTCCCTTACAAAAATGGCTACAACAATGAAAAATAATTTGTGAGAAATCACATTCACTAAACAATTCATAAATATTTCCTGTTTTTTTTTTGTAATATGTTGTCTTGTTTCAAAATTTCAAACTGCTACATCTCAGACATTTTTTAAGATATGGGCAAAAAAAAAAAAAAAAAAAAATCAGGAATTTTTGTATCAAGGCCTAACTCTTAAGCATAAAACAAATTTGTATTTCTAACATTTTGTATTTTGTATTTTGTATTTTGTATTTTTTTTTAAGTTTTAAATCTTTAAGTGGACGCTATTTTGAAACAAGATGGCGGTCCAAGCTGGTCAATGAACGCATTTGAGATCGTAGTAAGCCTAATACACAAGCTTAGTTATATCCAAATCAGTTTAAAAATAAGAGTGTTATCGCATGACACCGATCAGATATATATGTAATAATAAAAAAAAAAAATCGCCATTTTTCCTTAATTAATTTATTCCAAATTCCTATAATTCTAATTTTTTTCCCCCGTCTTTTAAAATATCTCTTAAATCTAAATTATATTTTATTCCATAGCTTTAATCAAAATATTCTTTTAATTATTATTCTAAAAATCTTAATCTGTTAAAAGCTACACGTATTTGTAAAAACCTTAATTTATTTTTTCTTTTGAAACATTCAATTTTTATTTCTATAGAACGTCTCTTAGTATCATTTTTATTTTTATTAATAATATCATTCGATATTCCATAAATCCTTTCGGCTCGGGCGTCTACCGGTTCACCTCAAAATTATGTCGTATATAGTAAAGTTCCACGGCTTTGCAAGCCTCTTATTGGCTAGTCCTCACCTGCATTAGTGAAAATATTCATACGCTCGCTACTTTTAAAACACCGTTTCACAGGCTTGGAGAGCAGAATTTGTACGTTTTTCTTACTGCCAATAAAAAGCACGTCACCTAGAGGAGAAATACTGTAAAGTTGGTGTAATAGCTCTAATCATTTTAACATCTGAATGCTGTTCTTATGGCTTAATAACTTCACATATGAACTCTGAAAATTCTCACTAGTGGAATTGATATTAATTTAGTATCGTGTCAATAAAAGAATTGATACTAACTCCTCATCTTTTTATTTCCATGGGAAAACTCCATGTTTTTCATAACCCATCGTCTTGCCTTTGGAATCATGACTGCTACTGCTCTGTTTTTTACGGAATACTCGAGTGCTAAATTTGATCTCTTTATTATGAAATGCCATATTTAACATATATATATAGAGAGAGAGAAAGAGAGAGAGGTATACATAAATCAACATTTTAACAGAGGGTGGTTTTTGGATCTGGGGCTCATCATCGATGAAAATATACCAAAAATTTTCCGAAATTCCATTTTTCCGAACGACATTTCCAATCGACAGTTCAAAAATTGTGTGCAAACCAAATAAATTTAAGCGTGAAATCTCCCAAAACCCAGAAATTTCCACCGCAAAATTAAGTCATAATGCACACAAAATAAATATATTATATTTTTATAATATACACAAAATAAATATATTATATTTTTATAATATACACAAAATAAATATATCATATGAAACTCTAATTTCAATAATTACCATCTATAGTCGGAAAAATATCCGAATTCTTTAGTGCAGTCCTGTACATTTGTATATACACTACATAAGTAGACTAAAATTTAGTTCAGTTAGGAAACGCATAACACAGTTGGAATTTCCCCTTCAGTAATTTCCGTCACTAAACAGAAATGTACTCGAGATCTTTTGTGCAGCCCTGTATATGATATCTATAGAATTTATATACATACCAAATAATGTACAAAAAATTAGTTAAATTTATGATGATTAAAATTATGATTAAAATGATGATTAAAATAAAAATGAATCAGAAATGTGTTAGAAAGTTTCGCGTTGTGGAACAGGGAATTTGAGAACTTACTTTTAGGTACATTTCGTAAGAAATACTACTATTACATTCTCCCCTATGTTGGAATTTTTGAAAAAAATTTGCAGATCTTCGCCGATTATGACTCGCAGAACCCAAAACCACACCCAGTTCAAAACTTTATCTATCTATCTATCTATCTATGTTACTTTTTTATGGACACGATAACTTCTATAATTCTCCACAAATCTCTTCCAAACTGATACATAAAATCAAGGGGCATATAATCTCGGTCAAGTTCGTTAATGGGCAAAATCGAACCAGGGGAGGGGGGTTGTGAAAACAGAAAAAACCCCATAGTTTCTTAACGTATCGAATCCGTTTAAAGTTCATATTACTTCTAGGAAAAGGGTCGAAAATTTATGTGTGACAGATTTTTGATATAATTAAAAATGACCCCAAGGAGGGGGGGGGGGTCAGAAGAAAAAAATTCATAACTTCGTCAATTCACAAGGTACCATATCCGCTTAAATTTATTATAAATCCTCTTAATATTATCTAAAACTTTTATATTGACAAGTTTTTTATTGCCTTATACAACCCTTATAGCAAAATAATAATAATAATAATAATAATAATAATAATAATAATAATAATAATAATAATAAATTAAAAAAAATCCCTGCCAGCTAAGCCTGCAAACAAGTTAGGTTTCGTTTGGGCAGTTCCAACTGTCGCATCATGGCAAAAAGGTAATTTCTTCCGCAATTCCCAACAAACAGGCGCCCCACGGTCTGAGTTTTCGAAATCTACCTGTGCCTGTAGGCCGAGCCGTCAGGGATTTTTTTTTTAATCCACTTACAAAATCGGTGCCATTACGCAGAAATGTTTAGAAAATGCGATTCACAAATGCACGTCGCAGAATTTGTCTTCTAGCTAAACAATCCAATGATTAAAGTGACAGTCCAATTTAATTCGTCTACGTACGTAAATCATTAACTAGAAACATGAAAAACAATTTTAACAAAGTAAAATGCTCATTGCTTTCGTAAGAACTACTTAAATTCTACTTTTATGTAATTCAAATTCACTCACATACAAAATATAGACCCTAATCTTAGCGCGTAACAAAAAGTAAAACAATAAAACACTAGTCGTTGGGGGCCACCTTTACTTACCCATCATGGATATGTATGATATAAACTATGAAAAAAAAAAGCATGTGTGAACTATTTATAAAATGCATTGCAATACGAAAAAAATCCTGGCTTGATGACGTCATAAACTTTAAATGCTCTATTTCTGAATTGCTTAAAAGAAACATCCTTATAACTCCAAAAATGATAGTCATATAAACTAAGAGTTTACTGCGTCGGATTAAGCGTCTCATTTCCAATTGAAATATAGATTTGAATTGAAAATAGATTTGAATTGAAATTTGAATGAAATATAAGGTCATGAAAAATCGAAAAATGTGGAAAATAGGATTACAAATATCTCGATAACTAATTACCCGATCGACTTCATTCCTTATGCAAAATTCATGTTTTTTTATTGTCTTTTATATTCATTCCTTAAAATAAACAATTTCGAAAAATTTTATATACCTTTTATCAGAACGAATATTTCGACAGTCGAAAAAAAATAGTTCCTGATAATCGAGGTGACTGAAATTCAATAAGCTTTTTTCCATTATTACATACTAAGTACATACCAAATTTCAAGTCTCTATCTCAATTTGTTCGGGAGATGGAGCGTTTACAGACACACAAAAACACAGAATGTTTTTCGGAAACTCCAGTGTCTGAAACGTATAAATAAGTCAATTTTTTTTTCGATTTCTGAAACGATAAAGATTGTGTAGATAAAGATTTTGTAAGATTTACCCTATACTACGTATGATGGGTAAGTAATAGCTTTCTATTTAAAATAAAACATGGGATTTTTTCATTAATTTCAACCATTTTATTACGATTTCGTTGAAATAACGTAATTTTCACTCGCTACGGCATTTATCCATAATGAGATTGGAGCCCATGGTCATATAAATGGAAAGACATGAGTTCAAAGTTTGGGATTATTCAGATAGAAAAATTAACATTTCTTTATTTAATATATTGCATAAATTATTTATATTTCATTTTTAAACTAGAATTATTATTGATCTATGATTATGTATTAAATTTACCTGAAGTCATGGTTTAACATCAGAATTTGAAACAGCTTAGACGAGGGTTATTGTGGTACTGAGAAAATGGAATGAATTGTTGAATTAAACAATTGCAGTTATTGTTGAAAAAAATGTCATCGTGAACAATGAAAAAAACTTTCCGCAAAGAAAGATGATTGTTACGAATTTTGAGATAAACAATGAAGATGTGTAATAAGAACTTATGTTTGTAATTATTGAAAAATAACAAAGAATATTAATGAAATACATTGTTGCGGCAAAAATTGTCTTTGATGAAATAAGCAAATTTGGGTGATTTTAAAATAGCATATGCCAACGAAGTAAATTTGTGTGGGGAAATCTTGCAAACACTTATTTATCCTACTCAAACACATACACGCACACACACACACACACACACACACACACAAAAAAAAAAAAAAAAAAAAAGAAAAAAAACACAAAAAATAAAGATATTTAGTTTTCAGAAATATTTCGTTAGTTTTTATCACATCTTTTTGTCTTTTGACATTAGGCTTGCCAGAATGTACGTTTTTCCCATAAAGTTGTTACGTTTTTCAAGCTTGTCATACGTCACGCTTATCACTTAAACCTTTCTGTATGACAATTTCTTCCGTTTTTTTTTTCTTTTAATATTTGACTTTTATAATTTCAAGAATTTGTATAGGTTTACTTTTTCAATTTGTTTCAAAAATTTCACTTTTGCAACAAGTACTATGCAATAACAAGTGCAATAACACTTTTACAAGTTCATGCGCAGTTCTATGTACAGTTTACGCATGTAGCTATGCTGTTGGTGTCAATCATCTGAAGGAAAGCAGTTTGTTTTGTTAGTTGACAGTTGACTGATTTTGTTTTTAGTTTTCTGCGCAGTTTTACTTAACACATTGCTTTTCGTCTTTTAAACATGAAGCCCCGCCTATGGGCGTTACATTTTCTTTTTCCATTATTTAACAATTTTTTTTTATCACCATTTGTTTCTATTATAAAAAGATGTATGTAATAGTGGTATTGTTTCTAATCGAACTAGTAATATGCATAGTACTCTAACTGTAAAAATGTGAATTTTGTGTATTTTCTTTGAGAAATAATGTAACATATGAAACACAAAAGCACCGCCCATGGGCTGAATTACAGATCTCCAAAATACGTGAATTCATGTCTCCCATTCAGAGTCTAATTTCCAACAACTGATTTCCCACCAGTAAAAATGAAGAGAAATTTCGTTCTCATTCAAGACAGCAATTTTTTGTAACTAGAGCGTTTAAATAAGGCGAAAATGTCTACTAAAATTTACTGGTTGAAGTTTTCCTCGATTGTGTTTTTCTCAGTGTTTTAACACTGTTTTCTATTAATCAGCAACAGTGTTAAGTCAAACTGAGCCGAAAACTATAAAAAAAAAATCCGTTAACTGCCAACTAACAAAACACAATTGTATCCTTCAAATGATTGCCACCAATGATTGCCATAACTACATACGTAAACTGTACATAGAACTATGTATGAACTTCTAATAACACACGCAATTTCCAAAACCCCCATCCCTGGAACACATTTTTAATTTTTTTTCTATGATGCACCCATCGTAGAGAGTTGAAACTCTCACCAAATATATATCATACCTCGTAGTATTTTTGGTAAAAACGTGAAGGTGGTCACTGAAAAATTTCGATATATTCTTAATTAAAAAGTTAAATTAAAAACAAGAAAAATTGTATAAAACTGGCTATTTTGCAGAAAATAATCTGAAAATAATATCTACTATTTGTATTTTAATATTACACATCCTTGATTTTTTTCGGGGAAATTCGATCACTACTTTCTTCACAATGCACATTTTTCCAAAACGCATATAAAGAGTCATAACTGCCCATGGGTTTGAGATATATGCTTTAAACTTGGCCAAAACACATCTCTATTGAATAAGGGCTATCGATTGATGTAGGACTCGATCTGGTTGACTCAAGGGCATATTTTAATAGGAAACCTGGCTATACCCTTTATGTGGGAAAATTTACAACACTACAGTTATCTTACACAAACACGCACACAAAAATAAAATAATAAAAAATAAAATAAAATAAAAAATACCACGGCCAAACTCGATCTTTCGCCTTCCCTCATACGGCCTTCACAATCCCCCTTAGTTTCGGAATCGTTAAAGGGCTACTTTCGCCGGTAGATGGCGCGATATACTTACCATAAATAATGCTAAATAAAGGTTACTTCTATACATAAAAATACAAAAATCTTTGCAATGTATTCATTATAAAAGTATATATATATCATATGTAACTTTAGCTTCAGCTTTATCTTTACTACAAACAATAAAAAATAAGATTTAGAGATAAAATAAATAAATACAATGCTTTAAGTAATTAAAAATAGTTTAAATAACACGCTACTATAAATGCAAAACAAACTTTATAAGTAAATTTCTATATTTATACACGTTTAAATTCTTGATTACTTGAAACATTGATAATTCTGAGCGTAAAATACACAGTAAAAATTTTTAAAACATTTACTAGTTTCATAATAGTAAGAAAATTAAGCAAGTTCGCCAATATCCGGCAATCTACTCATATCGAATTTTTTTTCTCAAAACATGGATTATTTTTACACGATTCTTAATTATTTAAAATATGTATATATATGTACATTCAAAACAATTTTCAATAAATTTAACCATTATAGGTGCTGATCTGAAATATATAAGCGTATAGAAATATAATAGAATTACATATAAAATTAAATATTATATTCCAATTCTGGAAACTCATGGTATAAAAGTATGTATATGATAAAAATAAAAAGATATTTACATGTTTTATAATATCAACAGAATAAGAAAACCTATTTCGCCAATATCCGGAAATCAACTCATATCGATTTTTTTCTCTCAAAACATGGATTATTTTAAAATGATTGTTAATTATTTAGAATATATATATATATATATATATATATATATATGTGTGTGTGTGTGTGTGTGTGTCTGTACATTTTTTTTTGCGGACATTTTCAGTAAATTTAAATACTGTGGGTGATGATCATAAAATAGAGGTAAACAAAATAATAATAACTTTTAGAGGTTTCGTTATTTTAGACAATGAACAAGTTTTTTTGCTGTAACATCATGTACTCCATTTATGAGAGAATAGTTTTCATGGAAATTTTAGAATATTGTGGGCAACAGAAATTACAGAATATTTTTTCAGAATTTAAAAATATTAATGCATAAATCTATTCACCATGCTTGTATATATAAATGTATCTATAGGTATATGCAGATTCCATTCTTGATTAGACTTTACACATTGATAATTTTTACAGCGAAATATACAGTAAATACTATATAATTAAAATTAAGTAAACTTTAAAATTTTTCTTGATAAAGAGATCGTATATGCAGATGAACTGGCTTCATTTGTAAAATTCCTTGCCATATTTTTTTTTAATGATGGGCAAAAATCTTGCACATATTAATGAGCATATATTTATTTTATGCTCGTTTAAGTCACATTCCCATATAGTGTTTTTATTAGTCTCGGATATATCAATTCATAGATAGTTTCGACGATTCCGTTTTAATTTAGGATTGGTACAATCCTAAAATTCTAGTAAAATTCAGTCTAAAATTGTGGAAATTAGACTGATGAATTGTAGTTTAGGATAAGACAATCCACCTCTATCCTGATTGGCAATTAACTGAAGTATGGTTGCATCACATTCATCTGTTTCTATGTTTGATAAGCAGGATTCTCATTCAAAATTTTCTTGAATTACTCTTACAAGATTACTTATCCGCTAACAATGGCAATACTTGCAAACTTCAGATTAACTCTTGGTGGTGCTAGTAATTAAAAAGAAATTAAGTGGTTTATAATTTCGATCATTAAAATTCAGTTTAAATCTACAAATAAATTGAGAGCCGCAGCAATTTTATAAGGCACATATTTCGAAAATTTTGCTCTGTACTTCTACTGATTGCTGGTGTATCGGTAATAAAAGCGCCTATTCATGAAAAGAAATTCCAGGTATTTTTTTCTCTGAGTTTGAAGCACAATGTGGAACACAGCAATGAACCATTTTCAACAAAAGCAAAATAAGAACACGCAATTTCATTTACGTTATATCTAAGAAAATACAAGAGTGAAAGGCGAGAATAAGGAAATTCTCCATTAGCCATGGTAAGTAATAGCGCCCCCTACTTTCTCCGGGGAGAAAATGTTATTCCTCTTGAACAAAGGGAAAATGACTTTTTGTTACAGCCGTATAAGAGGAAGGAGAACGATCGAGTTAGGCCGTGAAAATACACACAAAATAAAGATACTATTTATTTTCCAGAAATATTTCGTTAGTTTTTGTCACCTCTTTTTTTTTCCTTTGACACGCATGAGTTGGGAAAATTTGTAATTCCAATTATCTACAATGTAATCACAATTTAATGGTATGTAATTGATTATAGTTACATACACTCAAGCACAGAAATTTCGTCAAATAATGGGATGGGGCAGGGCGGTTGAAACTATAACTAATTGAAACTGTAATTAATTACATACAATTAAATTCTAATTACATTGCAGATAATTGAAATTAAAAATTTGCCCAACTCTGCGACTAGGGTCGTCAGGATGTACATTTTCTCCATAAGTTGTACGTTTTTAGGTTTATTGTACGTTGTACGTTGTACGCTTATTAAACCTTTCCCGTATGACGATTTCTTCCGTTTTTTACGTGCGTTCGTAGGTATATAAATACGTAGCATCTGTAGTCGTCGTCTGATCCGTCTGTCTGTCATATAACAGCGCAAAAACTACTCAACCGAAGGGTTTGAAATTTAATATATACAAGAACCAAAACTCATGCATCAAGCATACATTATGTAACACTTTCCAACACTTCCAAAATAATTTTACACATCTTTATCGTTTAATACACTGTTAAAAATTTGCAGCAAACTGTCCAGTCATTTGACCGTTTTTTGTACAGTTACATAACTGTAATTTAACTATATTATGACCGTATTATTGCTCATTTTATGGTCAGAATATAGTTAAATTACGGTTATGTAACCGTTTTCTACAAAAACGGTCAAATGACTGGACAGTTTGCTGCAAATTTTTAACATTGTAAGGTGAAAGATGATGTCAAAGTAAACAAGAGTCAGCTGGATGGGGAGGCCTACCAAATGGCTTAAGCACTCACAAGAAGAATTGGCCTCTTAATTTTGAACCAATTTCAGATGAGAGACCTGCACCTGGATTGGCACCCCTGTCAAAGTAAACAATTTGGAAAACGCATAACACATTTAAAAACCCAATATAAGAAATTACCAACAATATTCGGAAAGACATCCGAACTCTTTTGTGCAACCATTTATATGATGTATAGATTTGTATATATACTACATGAATGCTATACACATTATTATACAGTAAGCCTCTTGTAATACACCTTAGTCATATGTATTAATTGTAATATTTTTGAAATAGTAAAACATTATTGAAATAAACCGAAGCGCAAAAGATTTTTCTCCATAGACCGTAATGTAATGGAACTCTTTGAGTGTCCCTGTAAAGGAACTATAAATCCTATGCACACCATATTCCATAGTAAACCTCTTGTAGTGCACCTCAGTGATATATATCAAATTCAATACGTTTGAAATTGTGTAACATCATTAAAATAAACCGCAAATAATATTTCCCCATAGACCGTAATGCAACGCAATACTTTTGAGTGTCCCTATAAAAAAAAAACTTTAAGTATACTATACACTTCATTTTCAATACCGAATATGCCATAGTGAACATCAGTAACATATATCAATTGCATGACAATCCGAATATATTTACGCGAGTTAGAGCACGGACAGACAGACGGCAGACACACAGACAGACAAACTGAATTCCGTAACACTTTTTAACTATGTTGGAAAGTGTTAATAATCGCTGCAGAATTTTGCCGCAACATTTCAAATTTTATGAAAATCCAATCAAAACATAAAAAGATATTAATAAAACTTTTCTTCATTCTATTAAATCCTATACGTAATTAATTCAACGATATCCCACGATAGGTAATGATTCTAGGATGCCATGGGGATGTATTCCGGCCTGTTTAAGTTTAAGAGCCCTATTATTTCCGTATTACTGAATTTAAAAACCGAATTTGTATACTAAAATTGTTTAATTATAGCAATCCTATAATCTATGCTAAACGATAAGTTCTACGATTAAAAGTGATTTGAAGAGGAAACGCGTAACGCATACCAGTGTTAACATTGGTACAAATTGAAAGATCTAGAAGTGAGAAAAGTTATCTTTCCAACATTCCTAGAATATTCATGGAAGTTTTCCCTTTTACTTCTGGTGCAGTGTACCAAACGAAAAGACTTTCCGACTCAGAAAGGATCAGGGTCCATAAGCCGTGTTTTTGGTCCATGAAATAAGACTAAAACTCGACTTTGTTATACTGACTTAATTACTTCACTTTTTAATATTACAAGGTTTATCCTGTACGATTTCAACAATAGTTTTTGCATTTTGTTCGTTTTTATATAACTTACACAAGCTCAAAGTTCGTATTATTCGTAGTTTTTGATGAAAAATATGCAATTTCGTCTAATTTTACCTCAATTTTTAATATATTTTTTTAATATTTTACTATGAGCGCAGCTTTGAAACACTTTTATTTTTACATATATTGTACATTTTGATGTATTTTATAATATATGTAAATAAGAAAGTGTTGCACGATTGCGCTCATATAAATAATTGGGGTAAAATTAGGAGAAATTGCGTGTTTTTCATCAAAAACTACGATTAATACGAACTTTGAGCTAAGTCATATAAATCCGAACAAGATGAAAAAAATATATAGTTGAAATCGTGCAGGATAAACCTTCTAATATTAAAAAGGTGAAATAATTAAGTCAGCATAACAAAATCAAGTTTAGGCTTATTTCACGGGTCAAAAGAGCATGCTTATAGTCCCTGATCCTTTGTCTTTGAAATTTTGATTTGAAATGATAAAAATTTTGAAATAATTCAACTCCCCCACATTTTTTTTAATGTTAAGATTCTGAAAGTAACAAAAAAAAAAAAAAAAAAAAAAAAAAAAAGGTGTCGGGCGACAGGTCCTGTCGGAGTGTGAGTGTGTGTGGGAATAAACCCTTATAACTCCCTTGCCTACTTGGTTAAGCCGCTGCTGATTATAGAACACGTTCCATATTAATGTCAAGAAATCAGAAAGATCACTTAGAATGCGGTAAATTCAATTTCATTATTGCAGCTTCTATAACTGTCTAACATAGACAATTAGCTTCCTTGATGAAAGTAAATTTCAGTCACACCAGGCTAAATCAGGATTTTAAATATCATATTAAATTTTGCTTTTAATATTTTCCGGTGTCGTTATTTGATAATGTTTTTAGTACTTAAAAGACACAAGAAACACTCTATCATTTTACTGCCATACGCAGATGAGTTTCTTTAGTTATATAAAAAAAAATTAATGTTTCTATCGGTATGATTAATAGGACTAGAAAATAGTCCATAACTGATTTTAAGACAGAATTTTTCTAAATTGTTTGAAGAAGCATTTCAATATTTTTTCTTTTATCATTAAGTGATCATTTAGTATCTCTTTAAACCAATATCTGAATTTACAATAATTTATAATTTTATAAATTAAGTCTTATAGGAAATTTGATTAGAAGTAGCAATGGCAGCAAAATATCGATATGTCGAGCCAAAAAATATAGACGTTAGATTTTCAGTATATATTGATATATTGTTCATTTTTTACATCCGATATATCAATATTTATTAGAAATAAATTTTTGACATGTGAAAATCAACTTTAAGCGTTTTTTACGTACATTTTTAAATAAATCTACCTAAATTGGATTTATTTTTTCAAAAAAAAAAAAAAAAAAAAAAAAAAAACTTAATTAAGAAATTTTTTTGGGCTAGTCAATTTAATATAGATAAGATTTTTAGGTAATGTAAAAAAAATATTCTTCACGCAGTCAGCAAAATATCCCATCATAATTTACATGATTTTTGACTAAACGTCATTAGCAAAATAAAAAAATTACGGACGACGATCCTCCTATGATCATCCCATTTCTCATTTTTTTTTTTTTTTTTTTTCACGCTACGGTGTCTTTTATTTGTAATTAATAAGGACTTTACGTTGCAAATATAAATACAAACATTAAACACTTGCTTTCAACGTATATTTCGTTTAATTTAAATATGAGCTATTTTAAAAACTATATAAATAAACAATTCTCGACGTTTCGGCAATTCTTCATAGCCATCTTCAGGAGAAAATTGTCATAAAAACAAACAGCTAAAAATTAAATACGAGTTGCATAATTGAGAAAAATGTTCAACTGAAAAGACAACCAAATTAACGGAGCCTATTTTCTGATATGTTTTTGTATATATCCGTTAATTTGGTTGTCTTTTCAGTTGAACATTTTTCTCAATTATGTAACACGTATTTAAATTTAGCTGTTTGTTTTTATGAGAATTTTCTCCTGAAGATGGTTATGAAGAATAGCCGAAACGTCGATAATTGTTTATTTATGAAATTTTTAAAATAGCTCATATTTAAATTAAACGAAATATACGTTCAAAGCAAGTGTTTGATGTTTGTCTTTTATTTGTTTGTGAATCTTATCTCATAGATGGATTGTTGTGTTTTTCTCGAATTTGTTATTGTGGTAGTTTTATTTGTAGGGGAAATGGGGGATGAATGGGAGAAGGGATGGATGGGACGTTCTCAGTATTTCAGGCAATAAACTTTTTTTTTTAGTTGCTTTCTATCCTCATAGATTTCACTACCATAGTGTGCTTCAGAACCAAAAGCAAGACCACATGGCTGTTTTCAGTTTCCTTCAAATTATCATTTCCTGAAAACTCTGCTTAAAAGTATTTTTTTTTACATTTGAAGTTACTTAAATATCTTATGCACTATAAACAATTAACAGGGTAGCTAGTGGTCAGGAAAAATATAGTAAAAAAAAGTGATAAACACTAGTATATTCTTATAGAAAAATTTATGTTGCTTATTCGATCCAATAATCAATTTGAATTTTTCTATAAGAATATACTGGTAATTGTCATTTTTTTTTACTGTATTTTTCCCTGACCACTAGCCACCCTGATTAAGATAGGTTGTAGTTTTTTACTTCAAAGCTCAATATTGGTAATTAAAAATGATGAATATTAACCATTGTGACAAAATAATTTTTGAGACAAAATTGCTGACAATTGAATATATGCATCATGGGGATGATTGGGACATTTCAAATGGGATGAATGGGATTGTCTCATTCATCCCTAGAGAATGCTGAAAAATATATTTATTAGCTACATAATATTATAGTTTGATAAATTAATAATTTATGGTAATTATTCTTTTAACATTTCATCCTCATTGTAGTTATCGTCTTCAGCCATTGAATGGCCTTCCGTTTATGGGCCTTTTAAGGTAAAGCTGAGATGTGTCCAATATGATTGGCTAACAAATAATTCTGGAGATCGTATTACAATTTACAATCTCTCAGCTTTCGCCCAGGAAGCATTTTTTTTTCAGCTTTTAGTCCTTAACTTTGAATAAAGGGAAGAAAATATTTGTGTCCCATTCATCCCTGCTTGATTGAGACATAGAAGAATTGTTTTTTAATTTCATAATATATTTCTGTATAATAATAATCTTGAATAAAAAATGTGCATAAGATGTAGTCAAACACTTAATGTATGAAATGTGATATATAATATTTATGATAACTTAAATAAAATATTTAAAATAAACATTTTTGTGAAAATGTCCCATTCATCCCCCATCTCCCCTATAATGAGTTTTAGGTAGCTTTCATTACAAAAAGTAAAAAGTGAAAAATTTTGGTTTTTTACAAATATGCAAATTAAACGTACACTGGACAATTGAGGATTCAGTATGTTTTTTTTTTTTTTTTTTTTTTTCAACAGCTACCGTGCCCGTCCCGAAAATCGAACGAAATTCGCTATTACAACGTCACCTTCAGGCCGATTTTCTACAAACATTTTATACAAACCTCGGCCTATTACATTACATCTAAACATAAATATTTGTCGAAAAATATTAATAAATTCTTCACTTACACTGAAAAAAATTGAGAAAATGTTACAAAAATCGCTATCCCAGCGGCAACCAAATTCAACTGGGACCTGTTATTCAAAGCCAAAAACATGTATGACAGTTGGTTCAATTCTATGCATAACTTCATACACTTTTCGAGGATACAAAGAGGACACACACATGGACACACGGACAGACAGACATTTTGTAAAAATATATTTTTTCGGGATCTCTGACACCTAAAACGTGTAAATACGCCCAAAACCAGAAATCGAAAAAACTTTCGATTACAATATTTTCTTCTATTATAGGTAGAAGAATGTAAAAAGACTGTTTTACAGTCCATTCTAGAAAATGAGGCCCTGAAAAAAAACTGAAAATTGGTTTGCTAAACACAGAACCTGAGCTGAAACAGATACAATATCACAAGAAACTATTCAGCTCTCATCCAAAGGATCAGAGAATGAAATAAGTTTGATAACTACATGTGGTTGTCTCAAGTATCTTCTGCCTATATTGATTCTCAGATACCTTTATATTTACAAATACCTGTAACTAGACATCACAAAGGCAGGGTTGCCACTGGCGACTATTTTTTAATTCTATCTTATACCACTTTCTCTAAACAAAATTTTTTCACATGCACTTTGACAACATGTGCAAGACAAATATACTTCAAAATTTAATTTCTTAAAATAGTGGTGCGAGTAGAATATAAAAATAGTCGCTAGTGACAGCCCTGCAAAGGAATCCTTTGGAATTCTCGGAAGACCTGAAACATATTTAACCAAAATTGTATGCTTTAGCAAGGCAATTTCTTGAAGTGTTGTTGCGACTTCTCTCTCAGCTTGAGTCAACAATACAATTATGGTAAAATACAATTATTGAAATAAAATTACGAAAAAAAATCGTCTGAGTGACAGCTATTATCAAAGTTACTATTTTTATAGGGATTTCTCTAAAGTTACTGGATGTAATTTCCTCGATCTTATAAATATTAATACTAAAAATATGTGACAAGAAATTAAAAAGCCATTTTCAAATCAAATAATTACTTAACATAAAGAGAAATAAATCGTTCCGTGTATTAAAACATTAAGTAACGGTGATGAAAATCACGGCTCGCAGCGTTCTTTAAATTTCTAGAAATCAAAAAATTACTTAACTTAAAGAGAAATAAATCATCCCGTGTATTAAAACATTAAGTAATTATGAAATTCAGGGCTCGCAGCGTTTCTTGAATTTTCTAAAAATCATGCAATTACCTAACATAAAGAGAAATAAATCATTCCGTGTATTAAAACATTAAGTAACAATTCCCAAATAATATAATGGTAATCAGTGCTCGCAGCGTTTCTTAAATTTTGTAAAATTCAAACAATTATTTTACATAAAGAGAAATAAACCATTCCATGAATTAAAACATTAAATAACAATGAAAATCAGGGCTCGCAGCTTTCTTAAAAATTTCTACCTTTACAACTAGTATTTAAAAAGATATCTTTGTAGTATATATCTTTTGACATGTGTTAAAGGAATATACAACGAAGACTTTTGTTTTTAAACTGTGGTTGGTAGTCGGAAAGATAGAAATTTTTCAGAAGTCTACGAGTCCTGGAAAATACACTGATATATCGATATTTCTATCCGATATTTTTCAAATATCCATGTCTTTATTTCGAAAAATCGATGTATCGATATTTTGAAAATTTTTGTCATCACTATACAAAAAGCACTCGGAGTAATGTAGGTTTAAACTCATAATTTTATAATTAATATTAACGCTTTGATTATGGCTTGCACTGTAAAAAATTTTCAGAAACGTTTTTGAAAGTATCGGAGACATCTGTTGCACGATACAAACGGAAAAGTTTCTGATTCGAGCAGAAAAATGTTTCCGATAGAACACGGAACCTTTCCGATTCGTAATGAATGCATTACGAATCTTACTATTTCATTACGAATCGGAAAGGTTCCGTATTTTGGCTGAAACGTTTTTCTGCTTGAATCAGAAACCTTTCCTTTAGTATCGTGCAGCAGATATCTCCGATACTTTTAGAAACGTTTCTGAAAATTTTGTAAAGTGTGGAACATATACCTACTTCCCAGTGAACTAATATTTATTCTATTCGTATCCCTTTTTGGAAAAATGATCCCCGTCAGCTGCCATACGTTTAAATGGAATATTTTCAACAGAAATTACCAGTTATTTATTTATTTATTTTTGTTAATTGTGGTAAGAATGAACATAAAAATAGTTGCTACACTGTAAAAAAAAACTCGGAAACGTTACTCTATCTGGTGGGGCAGCAATGTGGCCTATCGGTTCTGTTATGTTTCCGCATATTTCGGTCAGATATTCGTAAAAGTTTCTGCATATTTCGGTCAGATATTCAGAAATGTTTCTGTATATTTTGGAAACATTTACGTGCATTTCGGAAACGTTTCTTTATATTTCAGTCAGATATTCAGTAACGATTCTGCATATATCGGAAATGTTTTTGTATACATCGGAAAGATTTCTGCATATATCGGAAATGTTTTTGTATACATCGGAAAGATTTCTGCATATATCGGAAATGTTTTTGTATACATATGAAAGGTTTCT
Source organism: Maratus michaelseni (assembly GCA_963931845.1). NCBI lineage: Eukaryota > Metazoa > Arthropoda > Arachnida > Araneae > Salticidae > Maratus > Maratus michaelseni. The sequence goes on along the minus strand of OZ007598.1, from coordinate 106,781,277 downwards.
GCATACATCAGAAATGTTTTTGTATACATCGGAAATGTTTCTGTGTGTTTTGGAAATGTTTCTGTGTATTTCTGTTTTATGATTTCTTTTATTTGAGAGAACAATATGCTTTTCAAAAAAAAAAAAAATAATATTACATTCGTTCGAGGCGAAACCCCACTCCACATCATCGTGGTTGGGTTTTCTGCGAAGTTCGGTGAGCGAACTCGCTAATCATACTATAGAAATGATCCTATGAAGCATGATCTTGTAGTTGAATTATACTCTAGAATTAGCAATATTATAAACCTTCTGTAATTTCTGATGTGAAACATATATTTTTCTGAATTTGTTTTATTATTCACCTTTTATTATTAGACTGCTACTCAAGATATCACTTTAAAGTTATTTATGCAGGCGAAATAAACTTTGAAAAAACTTCATTCTATGACAAATACTTCTGTCATTTTAAAATAACTCCAAATTTGAGAGTATGTCCTTCTACTGAATAGAGGCTTTCAAATTTTCCTTTGTAGGAACAGAGTTGAGTCGTCTGGAAACTTCTTTCGTTTACCTACTACAAGTTTACAAGTACAACAAGTTTAGAAGTTGTTGTATACACAGTTAAATAACTCGTTCGATAGTTTCTTTATACTCTTGTTCCATGAATCTATAATAAATATTAGATATTTGATTGATCAATAATAATGTAGTACTAGTAGTAATGGAGTACAGATAGCACCGTATATACGTCTTTAACATTTTTTCGTTTTGAGAACGGTTCCGTTTCATAACTTTTCTAATGATGAAATGTATCGTTTATGTGACAGAACAAATTCCTAATTTCACTTATACTATACGTTTTTCACTCAGTTTTTATGAATCAGATATTTGTAAATAAATAACGTTGAAAATTTGATTTATGGATCTATAAATAATTCTTTTTTTAAATGCAGCCTCATGAGTTCCATCCTCTAATTAGATAGTCAATGAAAATATTTAATTTCCCTATACTTATAAATAGATATATTTTAGTAATACCTTTCAGCATTTTTTAAAAATCTTGTAAATAGTTATACTATTCGAAAATATTTTATATCTGTGGTAATTGTTTTATTTTCACGAATTGTATACTTATAAATAGATATATTGATAAAAATGTTTTGTCTGTTTGTAAATATTTTTAATATAGTGTTTTACAACTATCATGCTTCTAAATATATTCATTTAAAGGTATTATTTTATTCGTATAACTTGAAAAGTGCTGAGATAACCTGAGAAAATAAATATATTTTTATAAGTATACAGTTCATAAAATAAAATAATTATTTACAGATACGAAAGCTTTTGACACAATATCTATACTTACAAGATTAAAAAATATATTTATTTAAAGGTATTAAAAATGATACATCTATTTTGGGAAATAAAGCATTTTCATAATGCACATGTGTCTGTTTACAGCATGGAATTCACGAGACCGGATTTTAAAAAAGAATTATTTATAGATTTATAAATCAAATTTTCAATTATATTTATTTATAAATATCTGATTCATAAAAAATAAAGAAAAAACGTATAGTATAAGTGAAATTAGGAATTTGTTCTGTCATATAAACGATACATTTCATCATTAGAAAAGTTATGAAACGGAACCGATCTCAAAACGAAAAGATGTTAAAGACGTATATACGGTGCTATCTGTACTTCATTAATGCTAATACTACATTATTATTCATCAATCAAATATCTAATATTTATTATAGATTCATGGAACAAGATTATAAAGAAACTATCGAACGAGTTATTTAACTTTGTGTATACAACAAAAGATTAACTGCAAATGTAATATTAATATGCAATAAAATAGAATCTGATAATATTATTTTTTTAAAGCATATTGTTCTCTCAAATAAAAGAAATTATAAAACAGAATACTTACAGCTCATATAAATACGTTGCATCTCTATCTGTTTTAAGCTGTCTTTCCTCTCAAGAACAATAGAAATCACGTGATAATGACATGTGCAATAGGTCGGAGTAGATGAGCTTGCGCAAATATTACTTCATTTCGAATTCCATTTTAAAACTTTACACGGAATGAGTGTAACATTTCCGAATTTTTCAGTAACCATCATTTTACCCTACCTATTCGAAAACATTTCCGGTATGGAATGTAACGTTTCTGACTTCTTCAGAATAATTCACCGCTTTGAATATTTTTCCGAAAATACGTGTAACGATTCCGAAATAACAAGTAACTGAGGAGAACACAAAGTTTACTATAAATTTCCGGAAACCTTTCCGCCTTGTGCCGAAACGCTTCTGAGTTTTTTACAGTGTAGTCCTGGCCCGTAATGAAAGGCTTAAAGTTTGAAAGAAAGAATAAGCTTTTCCGATGTTCAGATTAAGCAATATAATTTAAAAAATTCACTTGTATTTAGTTTGAGTTACTTAAATTTCGGAATTCTTTAAAAAGTTTATTAAGGTGGTTCTCAAATACCCTGATCAACAACGCAAAAGTTTCTGACTAATTTTCAAACGTAAAAGCATAAATTTAGCAGGACTGACTATTGAAGCGATGTGGAACTGAATAGCGTATTCCATTTCTTAACAAATAAATTGCTTATCGAGTTATAAGTGATTCTTGTCACGTGACGACAAGTTTAACTCCTTTCTCGCGCTGTCGCGTTGGAAATTCGATTCAAAACGCCGATTTGAGAGTATTTTCTGAAAGATCTTCTGCCTTTACCGAAAAATGGAAAATGCCATTTGATTACATAATTTCTGAATAAGAATACCTGCCAGTTTCATGCGTTTCGGAACCAAAATGAATTCAGAAATGCGTCAGAAATTTGCTCCTTTGGATTTGAGAACAGTCTTAATGAATTTTGTCTATATTTTTTATTCTTTTGCACGGCTTATAAAATTTTAAAAAATGAAAATGTAACATGGGCGTACCCTAAATTTTCTCCAGGTTAACTAAGATTTTTTAATGATTCTAACGTATTCGATTACAAAATATACCCATAAACGGATTTAATGCAGGATTTTTCTGGATTGTATGCTGAAACTTTTCAAGATATATATATACAGTAGAACTTCCCTTTAACGAAGTCCCTATTTAAAGAAGTTTTCTACTTAACGAAATTTTCTGCAGAACTTGGACTTTGAACACCATTAGCATGTAAATTAATCTCCATATTACGAAAAATATATTCTATATAACGAAGTTAATTCCACTTTTGTACGTGTAAGTCAAACTAAGAGGTTGCTTGTGCGATGGATATATGCGAATTTATTTCAGCGGATTGTACGAAAATGAACATATTTAAATAATTTCCATTCTGCTTGGTGCTAAATAAAACATTTTTTTTCACACTAAGAAAAACACTTGTTATCATTACTCTCTCAAGCAAAGACTCCAGCGCTAACAGCTGGGAGAACTGAAAATCCCTTTTTTAGATTCAATAATATAGAAGATGCACTGTCGTAATGGCGTCAGATGCATTGAAGCAAAAAATATCAATTAGAATCAGACAGTTACCATTCTGACCTTCTATTGCTCATAGACAATTGCTTTGTGCATCCACAAGAATGTGCTTCAAAATGCAAATCTAACATCAAAGTTATTTTTGTTCCTGCTGTGGTAGCGTGAGACGTTGTATATATAATTAATAAATTCCATTTATCGTTTGAAACGAAAAAACTTTATTTTAAATTAACACATTAAAAAAACAAAAGTAAAAATGAAAAATTATGATAAGCATCCATGCTGTAAATTTACATGGTCAGCCAAATTCCGATTCTGACGTCCGCTCAAAGTGGAACCTCACTCTCCAGTATTCCAAATCCCACTGCATTCCTTCCTCTCCGGCAAAACAGGTATTTTTCTCTCCATAAGGAAAGAAACGCCCTCTGGCCTTCCTATGAGTGACAGCTAGCTTAATCCCATACTTATCCAGTTAGAATTTCCAACTCATACGGGCTAGATCCATTGTATCCAAAAAATGCCATTCCCATTTCTTATCCACCCATTCAGATAACATACCATTCAATACAAAGCATGTATTGCAGCTTGGCTTATCTCAAAGTGAAAATGAAATTCACACTATTGATAGAATTTTTCTCAATAGAGATCAATCTGTCAGATTATTTTCATTCCAGAGAGATTATCCTTTTTCCACAAATAAGGGAGGAGTTGAAACATGTCAACTCATCACAACACCTCCCCCTAAGAAAAAATTTCTAGAAGAAATTTGGCATATATATTAATAGAATAAGCTCCTTCAATCAATTTCTAAAGAGGTCAACAAAGCACAAAGGAATTTTGAATAACACATGAAAAATCCCTATAGAAAACAAACACATTCCCATACTCAGTATTTGATAGACCACACTGTCAACAGGATTTACTATAATCCCATAACTACAATACCTAAGTATAATTCCAGGAATAAGTTATACAATTGATGCCCTAAGAAACAATTATGAAATATCTCACATACATATAATACCAAATACAGATTACACTTTACATGATTCTAACAAAAAAATAATAATAATAAAAGGAAAGAATAAATCTATATACAACACAATGCCTAAAACAATTCTCTTAAAAACTTGCCTAACAACCTAAATTTAGACGCTTCTACAAATAAAAAGAACGCATACTAAATTATGCAATTATTAAATTAATGAAGTTTTACCATTGCGAAAATATTAAGCATTAAATGATAAATAAACCCAATATAGATATTACAATAATGAGCACTCCCAAATTTTAGAACAGAACTTAGTTTAGAGTATTCCCCCGAAAACCAATATCTATATTACTTCTATCAGAAAATCTTTTCGACAATAATTTTCGACTCACAACTTCATAATCATGATTTTTCCTTTCAAACTCTTGTTTGATTTTAATAAATCTTTCTTTGTGATCCGTTTTAAAAGACGAATGCTCCATTCTTTTTAACTTTGATTTCCTATTCACATCTTCTTGGCATTTAGCCCCCCAATTTACTCTATTATTTACCTTCATCCAAGAGTTAAATTTACTGACCACAGTCATCGGTGAACTCAATTTCTTTCTAATTCTATTTCTAACATGTATAAATCCCATACTACCAACAAAATACCTGGGTATATTTACATCATGCTCAGAATTCTTTTCCCGAAATTGACCTCCTTTAACTGACCTTTTATCACTATCCGTTTTAGACGCACCCTCTTTTGTATCGATCAATTTAGACCCTTTTTCCAAATACCTATTAGTCACGTCTTCCGGTGAATTTACCTCCATCTCATTAACAGACTTACTATCCCTTTCACAGATTTCATTTCCAACCATTTTTCTAACAAATTTTTGCTCATGATCGCTAGACAATCTGAAGGTTCCCTGCCCATTTAATTCTCTCTGATTTTCCACCTGTTTACACACTGAATTTTGCTTATCCACATTTCCTAACTTTAATAAGTCATAAACAGCTGGTGTTATAAGGGGCGGAGAATTTAGTTTTCTCACAACTGCAACCACCACATTTTTTTCAACATACTCTTTTTCACCTTCCATCAAAGCAACCGGCACTGACACCAAATCCGCTTTTTGTCTATTTCCGAGGGCCGGTATAAGAAAGACATTTCCCACTTTCTTAGCACTCCACGGAATGTCATTAGCATCAAAAACCGCAATTTGCGCACCTGTGTCCTTAATCGCTTTTACTTTCTTACCATTCACGCATAAATCAACCATAGGTAATTCGGTTTCCACACCTTCCTTATTATTTACACTTTTCCCATCACTAGTAACAATCCAAGCTATGCTTTTTATCCTCATAATTAGATTTACTTTTTAACAATTCAGGACAATTTGGTCTGATGTGGCCCACTGCCAAACAATTATAACATTGAACTTGTCTTTGCTTTTCGAAAGCATTGTCCTTCTTAAATTGATCAAATTTCCCACACTCTTTCGTATTCTCAAATTCCGATTTTGGTTTAATTTCCTTTCTACTTTTAGAATTAAAGCTGTCTTTTTGCCTATCCTGAAAAGATTTATTTTCCCACGGTTTTCTATCCGACCTGTTAAATTCTCTTCTTATACTCTCAAATTTATCTGGTTTTTCCGCGAGTTTAGAAGCAATCTTTATTTCCTCCCAATCATCAATAAATTTTTCTTTTATCTCAAAAGAGACACGTTTTTTCAATTGTTCCGTGAGCATTAGTTCTTTTAAGGATTCAAAATCTCTCACTTCTAATGACTCTAACCAATTATCCAGATAACCCCTTAACTCATAAATCAGATCTACCCATAATTCACCAGATTTTCTTTGATGAGTTTCAAATTTCTGTTTTAAGACGCCTGTACTTAGCCTAAACCTATCTAACAAAACTTTCTTTATATGCAGAAAATCATCACATTTGTCTGCTGGTTGTTTTACTATAATTTCGGCAATGTCAGAAGGTAATAAAAGAATTAATTGACTAACCAAATCTTCCTGAGAAACTTTAGCTTTCTCGGCTTGCCTTTCAAAAATCATAAAGAAAAGAGTTATATCAATTAATTTAGAATCAAAGCGCGGAACCAAATCCTTTAAATTTACCTTAGGAGTTCTATGAAAATCTACATTTGATTCATTAGATGAAACACTAACAATATCCGCAGAATTTTGAATACGCAATTTTTCTAATTCAAATTGCTGTTGTTTCTCAAGTTTATCTACCTCAAGTTGTTTTTCAAGTTTATCTAACTCAAATTTCCTAAGTTTATCTTTTTCCTCTTGCGCAATCCTATCTAATTCAATTTGCCTCTCTCTTTCTTTACGATCTTTTTCAATTTGTCTCTCTTGCTCTTTACGATCTTTTTCGATTTGTTTTTCCTGTTCTTTCCGCTCTGCCTCCTGTTCAAGAATATATTGCAAGCGAAGTTTTGCGTAACTTTCTTTATAATCTTCAGCACTAACAATGGCCTGAATTATAGCTTGATTTTTACACGTTTTTGACACACTGGTCTCAAATTCCTCTGCTAATAATAGCAAGACGTTTTTATTATATTTTACTAAATAGTCTGCCATATTTTCCCCCAAAATATAATAAATTTCAAAATAACAGATATATTCAATTTACAATAAATACAGAAATAGAATTTTCTTCACTATACGTATAATAATGTGTTCAAAAACGACACAATTTCAATGTAGCAAATTCTCATGCAACAGTGACGTCTTTCAAACTGAGTATATCCCCCAAAATAAATTTTATACCCAACAGTACAGTATAACATCAATTTATTTTGAAACATTAATCATAATCATCCACAGTATACCCATAAAATTAAGCTATAACTTTATTACTGTAATAAATAAAATGTATATAAACAAACTCTTATTTCCAAAAGTTTTATACAAAATTATGATTAAAATACCCTGATTAATAATCTCAATTAATCAATAACAATTTACTATACCCCAAGTAAATTTTAACATATACATAAGTATATAATTTTCTTAACCCAATATTATACCAAACAGATACCAGAAAATCAACAAACATAAAAATTCTAACCAAAATTTAAATACCAAATTAATAGCTTCCCTAGAATTCTTAAATTTCACATAGAGTTTTGTTCCCCAAAATTAAAATTTATACACAAAATTCAATTTAAAACAGACCTCTATAGAAGATTTCATAAAAGAGCTTACCTCCAGATGCAGATATTTCCTCCACACTGATACCAGGCTTCCAAGCACTTTTAAAGATGACACGCACACAGATTTTTGAAGATTTGAAGACACTCAATTTACTGATGAGGCACTAATTGCACCTTAGATCCGTATGTAGACAACTTAGACGGTACACCGCATATCTTCATTCCACTGATATAATTTGAAGCACACACAAATAGCACCAAGTCTATAGTTGACTGTTCATACACCTCACAGCTTTAGTCGATAAAGTTCTTTTACCAGTTCTCTACTTGCTAGAACTCCAAGAAAAATCCACGACTCCAATTAGGCTTCAAGACTCCACAACTCTGCTCGTCCGTTTTTCACTGGCTCTTCATCTGTTTAATCAGGTTAACATAGATCCGTAATCTAATTTACTCTAGATTACATATCCCATCGCTGCCACCAATTAATTATATATACTATTGCTGTGGTAGCGTGAGACGTTGTATATATAATTAATAAATTCCATTTATCGTTTGAAACGAAAAAACTTTATTTTAAATTAACACATTAAAAAAACAAAAGTAAAAATGAAAAATTATGATAAGCATCCATGCTGTAAATTTACATGGTCAGCCAAATTCCGATTCTGACGTCCGCTCAAAGTGGAACCTCACTCTCCAGTATTCCAAATCCCACTGCATTCCTTCCTCTCCGGCAAAACAGGTATTTTTCTCTCCATAAGGAAAGAAACGCCTTCTGGCCTTCCTATGAGTGACAGCTAGCTTAATCCCATACTTATCCAGTTAGAATTTCCAACTCATACGGGCTAGATCCATTGTATCCAAAAAATGCCATTCCCATTTCTTATCCACCCATTCAGATAACATACCATTCAATACAAAGCATGTATTGCAGCTTGGCTTATCTCAAAGTGAAAATGAAATTCACACTATTGATAGAATTTTTCTCAATAGAGATCAATCTGTCAGATTATTTTCATTCCAGAGAGATTATCCTTTTTCCACAAATAAGGGAGGAGTTGAAACATGTCAACTCATCACACTGCTAATACAACTTCAAAACTTCAGCCATTAGTCTAACGAATAATAAAAAATCTTGAAATACATTATCGAAAAAGACAAAAAAAAAAAAGAAAATATGGTGAAAACATTAGTTTGAGAACCTGTGTATCAGAACTGATGGAAGCTTGAACCAAAGCTTGGGAATGTGACGTGATTTCACCGACCGTACTCAACTGTTTTGTAAAAAAGACGGTTTCATAATTGAAACTGAATCAAATACTTCTGAATCCAATACCTGTTTGTCATATTTGTAGAGAAAAATTAATGAATTTAAGTTGATTTCTATTTAACGAATTTTCTTCATAACGAAGTTTTTAGGTGTAACGATGAGACTTCGTTAAATGGAGTTTCACTGTATATATATATATATATATATATATATATATATATATATATATATATATATATATATATATATATATAATCCAATAAGCAATCGATTATCATCGCTCTGAAACAATATCTGAATTTTCGGTAATTTAGAATCTTATTTTTCACGGTATCCTGTTACATTTTAATTTACAAAATATGAAAACAGAAGCATTTTTATATGAGCACCCGCAAATGCTCTTCAAGAAAAATGTATCAACTTTGAATTGCACTGGCGACGCCACCTTTTTTCATGACGATGTTTTAATTTTAGAAGCGGTTTGGTAATTAAAAAACTGCGGTGTAAATTAAGTCTTATCGGAAATTCGATAGGAGGTACTCGAAGTAATTAAGGTTTAAACTCATAATTTTAATTAATATTAAGCAAAATTTTTGAAAAAGAATCTTTCTGGATAGTCAGTTAAAAAGTACACTTTTAAAAATTCACTTGCAATTTATGTAGTTGCAGTGAACTCCCGTTAATGCAGATTTTCTAGGGAGGCAATTTTTTCTGTCTGCAGTAAGGCGCTACTTTCTGACGCATTTTTAAATTAATTTTTGTTCGTATATGCAAGGAATTGACAGGTGTTCTTATTAAAAAACTGTGTAATCGAATCGCGTTTTCCAATTTTGATGCAGGCAAAAGATCTTTCAGAAAATACTGTCAAAGTTGGTGTTTTGAACCGAATTTCTGGACGCGACACTGCGAGAAAAAAGAAAAACCTCTTGTCATGTGACAAAAATCGCGAAAGCTCAATAAGTAATCTATTTATTAAAAAATGGAGAACGCCATTTGATTCCAAATCGTTTCAATAGTCAGCCCTGCCAATTTTATAACTTTACGTTTAAAAATGCGTCAGAAAGTTTCGCGATTGTTGAGCAGGGAATTTGAGAACCACCTTAACCCCTTGAAGGCCGGTGGTTCATTTTTGAACCACTTATTTTTAATCTCTATACATGCCGCTTTGGCACCAGAATTTTAGAATGAAAATTTTCCTTTTATTACGTACGTGAAGAAAAGCTTTTACCGTAATTTCTAGTATGTAACCCGCGCCTCAAATAAATCGGTTTCTAATCAGAAATTCATTTAATAAAATGTTTCTACTTACCTTAATAGCTTGACTTGCTTACTACTTGACTTTATTTAATAAATAAAATTTCTGATTCGAAACCGATTTATTTGAGCCGCGGGTTATATAAAAGAAATTACGGTACCTATTTTCCAATAAATTTGTGAATTCTAGTGTCAATCAATCATTTCAGCATTTAACGAATAGAAGTACTCTGCTCCTGAAAGGGTTAAACGATGTAAACATTTGAATGGTGTAAAATAATCTTTTCGTTGAATAAATTTAATTAAGTTTTCGACAGAAATGAAATATGTTAGAACAAGGGGTCGGAAAAACTATTTTTTTATTGTAGCGAACTACAACTACAACTACTTTGTTGAAAAGCTAGTTTACTACAACTACAACTACTTGGTTTTAAAAGTAGCGACTACAAATTACTTTTCAAACGTTAGTCACTACTTCGCTACTTTCAAATTTTGTCAAAGTGTTCAATTTACACTAGAAATTGAAGACACGGATTAAATAATAAAGTGACCACTCGTTATATCGCGTCTGCCAAGATACAATTAAATAAATGCGACATAACCGAGGGCATTAAAAAATTAAGAAATATAACATACAAGAAAATGTTTTGTGTTTGTCTTCTAAAATGTTAGTTTATACACACTTAACAAATTTCGTAGTAAAATTAAATAAGATATCATAATCTAAAAAATTGCAGAAAAAACCCCATAAATGCAATCAATAAATAAATCTATAAATAGAGTAATTCTGAATAATAAGAAACCCGGCGTTAAAGCATGAAGACTTAATAACGAATAAATAGACAAGTGTTGCCAAAAAGAAAATTAATTCTTTTGATGGGTTAGTACTTGATTTTTGCAGCAAGTGTCAATGGAAAAAAATCTATGACTTAACGCGATGCGTTGCTATACACTGCAGCTGATATTTGTCACTGGGATTCGGAAATTGTTGAGCAGAACAAATTCTGCATAAAAGAAGCAATTTCGACCACGTTATTTGCAGAATGGCCCTTTTTTTACTGAAGTAGCGTTAAAAGTAGCGTCGGTTCTCGCTACAAACTACTAATTTTTTGTATCGCGCTACTCGCTACACTACATTGTTCAAAATGTAGCGCACTATACTACAAACTACTGTAAAAAGTAGCGACTACAGTAGTTTCCCTATAGCGCGCTACTTCCGACCACTGGTTTAAACTTGTGCTAAAATAAACAACTTTCTTTAAGTTAATAATTTTAGTTTAAAAGCAAGTTATGAACAATTTATTAATACAAAGAATAAATTACCAAGGACAAACAAAATATCCAAAGAAATTGCCGTACTTACAAAATTTAACTTTAGCTAAAGTATCTCACTTTTCTTTGCGTTACTTGGACACGTGATCTTTTTTTATTACATCATTTTCGAGTTTATTGACACACTCGAAAATTTGGTACATTATATCATATTTTGATTTTTAATATCGGCGATTAACCATTAGCAATGTTTGAACCTCTCGCGTTTTCTTTCGCGCTTTTATTTACGTAGTTAATACAAATTGTCCATATAGCCCAATTTAAAATGGAAAACAATTAGAGAACCTTAAATTTCGGGCATGTTACTAGATGAAAATTATTTCGTAACTGTGAAATGCACTACTTTAAAACCAGTGTTAAATCATTACCATATTAATTATTTTACGTTATTTTGTATTCATAAAACATTCATCGGATGTCTCTATTATCCATATTGCTCGATTTAAGATTAAAAACTGAATTATATGTAGAATCTTATGCTTCCTGCGTGTTACTAGATGAAAATTATTTCGTAACTCTGACTCAAAATGTACTAATTTAAAAAGCAGCATTAAATCACTATCATATTAACAGGGTACTTAACAGGTCAGGGAATTTCTAGACCAGAAAATTCTATAGGAACCAGTATTTTTTTAAGAAAAACCCACTTTAAATAAGGCAAAGCTTTGCGAGATTAAATTAGGTAATTTTTTCTATAAAAAAATGCTGGTATTTCCTGAAACCTTCTCTGAAATCTAGGAACCCTGATTAAATATTTTACATTATTTCATATTCATCAAACATCTATTAGGTATCGCTTAAAGTATTTCGTACAAATTATTCATATAGGTTAATTTAAGATTGAAAACTGAATTATATGTAGAATCTTAAATTTCGTGCATGTTACTAGAAGAAAATTATTTCGTAACAGTGACTCAAAAGGTACCAATTTAAAAGCAGTATTAAAACACTACCATATTAACTATTTTCCGTCATTTTGTATTCAATAGACAATCATCGTGCGTATATTTACGTAGTTAGTTACAAATTATCCATATAGCTTAATTTAAGATTAAAAACTGAATTATATGTAGAATCTTAAACTTTTTGCATGTTATTAGACGAAAATTATTCCGTAACTTGTGATTCAAAATGTATAAACTTTTTCAACCTTTTTTTTTTTTTTTTTTTTACAAATCTGCTATGTGTTGCTATTCATTTTTCCGCATATGTCAAATCGGTAAATCAGTTTTTGTCATATGTTTGTGAGTATGTTTACATCGATCAAACCTAGTGTAGTACTAATTCGTTATGTTAGTACAGGAATGAATTTTGGAAGTGGCGTACTATAAATCTGAACTTTAACAAAACCCCTTACACTGAAATTTAGGGGCGAAACGTCTGATGATCGTGATGTAATAAAACATCCGTGACCCATCCAAACTGTGCTGCTTTATCCACAACCATCTATCCGTAACCTATGTTACAATACACTAATCAACAATTGAACTGGTATAGGAAATTAATATTTTGAAAATTATGCAATTACGAAATTTCGTAACTAATTTGTAAACACCCTGAATTATGTTTGATTGTTATTATATCTAAAACTTTACATCCTAGCCAAAACGAAAGATAAAAAAAGTAAGAAGAGAAGAAATAAATCTTATTTGGCAACAGATGAACGATTTTCGATCATATTGCCTGTCTTATCAAAGACTCGTAGACCGGGAGGCGGCAGCACAGACAATCACCTCATCGAGTTCACGGCTGAAATTCCAGAATTAGTTAAAACTTGATTCGCATATTAAAATGCAATCGGTCACCCAAGTCATATCTTGGTGGAAAACACCCGAAAACCCGTTTTTAGCGGTTGGCTCACAGGTTTACCATTGTGTGTTCCTGCTCCCAGTCCTCCATGTTTTCATACCTTTGGGTGCAGGAAAACACAATGGTAAACCTACGAGTAAACAGCTAAAATCGGGTTTTAAGGTGTTTTCCACCAAGATATGACTTGGCAGACCGATTGCGTTTTAATATGCGAATCGAGTTATAACTAATTCTGGAATTTCAGCCGTGAACTCGATGAGGTGATTGTCTGTGCTGCCGCCTCCCGGTCTATCGTGAATTCTGTAGAAATTGACTTCTGCTCCGTCCTTTTTGGATATAAGCATAGACAACCTCATAATCAGTATGTGCATTCATAAAGGGATTCAATAAGTATTTTAGATAGTTCAACCGTTAAATTAAAAGTGTATTCAAAGAAAAAAGTGAAGATAGGCCAGAGAGCTACACTCGGCCAAGTAAAAAAGACAACATCCCGTACAATTTATTCACCAAATTGTTTCCGAAAAATAGCCATTTAACTAGCCATAATGTCTTCTTTAATTTTTTGTTAAAAAATATGCTTAGGGAATCGTATACATTGTGAAATCATACGAAACTCTGGTCTGTTTGGCAAATTTTAAACTTTGGATACCAAATGGGAAACCATTCCGTCAAGTAGTTTAGGAATTATGAAGGTTTAAAAGTTTGGAATTCTTACTATTAAATTCATTTGTAAGTAGTCGTTGCAAAACAGATAGCATTGTGGATGGTAGTTTTTTAAACATAGCTCAAAAACTACACGACGAAATAGCCTGTAATTTTGTATTCGCGCATTTGACGCTTCTAAAAATCGATTTTTGCTAAAAATTTACAGATTACAATTCCTATTTTTTTCGAAAATAAATTTCAAAAACACATTTTTTCGAAAATATTACGATATGAATTTTTTTTACAAAAATCGATTCAAAAAAGCTTTAAAATGAGAATCCAAAATTACAGCTAATTAGCGCCAAGTAGTTTTTGAGTTATGTTCAAAAAACTACCCGCATTGCAGTCTGTTTTGCAAGGTCTAACAAGTGAATTTAACGCCAGGAGTTCAAACTTTAAACTTTCATAATTCCTAAATTACGTAACCGAATGACTTGTCATTTGGTATCCTAAAGTAAAATTTTCCGAAAAATAAACCTAATATGATGTCAAATTTAGGCGTTCGGATTGAAATTTTTAAAATTCGGTGCAATTTCAGCATGAAGACGATCCCTAAGCTTATTTTTATAAAATAAATTGGGAGAAGACATTTTTTTCAGTTAAAGGGCTATTTCCATTTTTGGGGGGAACAATTTGGAGATTAAAATGTGTGGGTTTTTTTCTGTCCGTGTATACATTGTGTCAGACTCCGATGGTATGATATCTCTATGTGCTGATGTGAATAGGGGATGACCACAAGTGGCAGTTTTCAACGATTACACAACCGCTAAGACGGAATTAAGTCTGACATAAAGAAGGGGTTAATACCCAAGTAGCATATGACACCTTGGTACAACAACAATGATTAGTACTGAAATAGCAAAAGTCTCTAGAAATCTTTAAGTTTATATGCTGCAAAACACTTGAATGGCCTCAAATGCAAGTCATCATACAGTATACTCATAAATCCCATCAGCTGTGCCAATCTTCTTCTTGTCTGTCGACTTGCAGTGATTCTCTTCTTGGCAAGTTCAATGTTTTCTTATATTTATACTCTTTTATTGTATAATGCTGCTAATCTACTTTTGTTTTTTCCTCGTAGACCCTGTTCGTCATTATCTCATGTCTTTCTGAAAGCTGTCTTTTCAAAGTTTAACGAAGTGTTTTTGATTGTCGGAACCCCCGGGTCCGACCACTAAAGGAGTATCCGTTGAGACAGTATTTAAAATAAAACAAACTATTAAAAAAAAAGTTAGGTTTGTAATGGAGTGGGCAAAATGTAACTACAATGATCAAATTTAGACTCAGCTAATTCTCAAATTAACTAAATGAAAATTTACTAATTCTAGAACTTAACTTATGTAAATAAAATGGCTGCTCAAAAGAAGACTTCTCTGTCAAAGACACTATCACTGTCAACCCTATAATCGATAGCAGTTCATAATAACTGGAATTCCGTCGACTCCAAAATTATCTTTTGTCAAGTACGTAGATTAACTTCTTACAAAAGGCAAACTCCTCAGATAACACGAAACGTCAATATCTCAGAGCAGGTGGCAGTAATGCAAACTCCAAATTTCAAAGCAAGAAATTCCATTCTAGATTTCCGTTAAAAGCAGGACTCGACATAATCCGCTCGTTCAAACTCTCACTCTCGTATTTATACTCTTCAGCTAACCACATATAACCGGGCAAAATAACCATGAAGCTCATATCCAGAGAGGCACTATCATACTTGTGAAAATCAGAGAAACGACAGATAGATGGCACTTTCATGCCCAAGTGTTAGATGTCGGACAACATGCTCACAACAAATACTAGACTACCTTCATAAACGAATAACTAGATACTGTCATAAGCTTCGATGGCTTTATTAAACTCCCGCATAAACATTTTACTATACTTATTATACAAGTTGCGTTTCATACAATTATCCACAATGATAATTTATTTCTGAATTTATTGGAGCGCTTTTACTAATTCCGGATGAGATGTGAGTTTTTTCTGGTGGTACGCATACTTCTAAACATTTTGTAAATTGAATGACTAACATTTTGTGAATTGCTAATTGACTATAAAGATGTTTATATTTAAACTCATTACGAAAGTTTTTTTCTTTTTAATGAATGGAACGGTTTTGAACATTGAACATGTCGCTGAGATCGCTTGGATAATTTCTGATCGTTTGAGTGCAGCCAAATACAAATAATTTTATGGCTACATTGTGCTGAAATCGTTCAGAGACAGATCGCGAAAGTGGTGTTTTTCTTGAGTCAAAATGAAAAAACCTCATAATATTTTTTTAGAGAAATGCACTGACTATAAGAAAAAAATGCAGTACTTCTTATTTTGCTTTTCTAAAACATAATATTTCCTTGCCTTGATAGCTTTAGTTAAGCTCTCCATAAAGGTTGTATCATACATACATAGTTGCCAACCTCCTGATTTTTTGAATACCATTAAAATTTTACAAAATTTTTCCCTTTAATAAATTGGAGAAATTGTACGATTAAATAAAACAAATATTTTTAAATAAAAATACGGGTATGAAAAAAATCGGGAGGTTGGCAACTATGTATATATTATACTAATTGAGCTTTATGAAATTAACCGCAACGAACATTCACTTCTTGAATTCTCTAGACCGCATTTACTACAGAATATGAAAAGTACGGTCGGTCAATGGGAGACCAAAAAAAAAAATAATAAAATAAAAATGTAATTACCACTAAACTAACTCTAAATATATTGCTGATATTTATGTGATTTGTGAGTTTTATGTAATGTTAGTTGACATTACAGTTGTTTATATTTAAGCTCATCAGGGATTTATTATTATCATTATTATTTTATTAAGAATGGAATGTTTTTGAGTACTGAGCATGTCGCTGAGATCGATCTCATAAACTCCGATCGTTTGAGTTTAGCCAAATGCAAATAATTCGATACCTATATTGCGCTGAAATCGCTCAGAGACAGAGACGATCGCTAAAGTGGTGTTTTTCTTGAGTCAAAATGAGAATAAACCTGATAACATTTTTTGGAAAAATCACAATGATAACAGGAAAAAAAAATGCAGTTATTTTGTTTTTCTAAAACATAACATTTCCTCGCTTCGATAGATACATTAAACCTCTCATAAACATTTTTTTGGTGGTCCCTAAACATTTTGTGAATCCAACGAGAGAAAACAAAAAATAAATTGTAATTACAGCTGAACTATATTTAATTGTATTGCTGATATTTTTGTGATTTGTGCGTTTTTTGTAATGTTAATTGACCATAAAGATGTTCATATTTAAACTCATTAGGAACGTTGTTTTTCTTTTAAGAATAACGTTTTTGAGCATTAAATATGTCGCTGAGATCACTTGCATAATCTCTGACCGTTTGAGTGCAGCCAAATATAAATAATTATGTGGCTACATTATGATGAAATAGCATTTTCGTTTGTGTCATTTCGTTAAAGTGGTGTTTTTCTTGAGTGAAAATGGGAGTACTTCATAACATTTTAAAAGAAGAAACGCACTGAGTATAAGAAATTAAAAAAAAAAAATTTAAACTTCGTATTTTACATTTCCAAAATATAACATTTTCTTTTCTTGGGATGGCAAGGTTCTAACCGACATATTCGGCTAAAACAGAGATGACATCATATATTGAGTGTACTTACTTTTGTTTTGCAGTTCAGTTAAGCATGCTCACTCTAGCAAATGTTTCAAAAATTAGCTAATAATTCAAAATGTTCCAAATACAGCGTTGTCTAAGGAAAAAAAAAAAATCCGTTTTTCTTTAAAGTGCGTAGTTGCAAACATTTCTGTTTTCTCTAACTCAGGAACATAAAATAAATTTAATTAAATTATTTAATAAGATAACTTGTTTCTAGGTTATACTTATTTGATTTAATTTCTTAAATACATTTTCGAGTTCAAGGTATGTTTACTTGAATTTTTTTTTAAAACGTAAAATGGGCAACTATGAAATGATTAAAGCGTAGTTATTCAAACACTCTGTAAAATATTTTCAGAAACGTTTTTGTAAGTATCGGAGATATATGCTGCACGATACTAACGGAAATGTTTCTGATTCGAGCAGAAAAATGTTTCAAATAAAACACGGAACCTTTCCGATTCGTAATGAATATTACGAATTCATTACGAATTCATTACGATTTTTTTTTTTTTTTTATCTAATGTTTTTTTTTTTTTTTTTTTTTTTTTTTTTTTACTTTTTTTAACTATTTTTGTTATACTTCTATTTCATTATTATATTTGTAAATATTTTTATTTAACTTTTTAACTTTTTAAATTTCTCACGGCTACTTTTTGCCTCTTAAGTCAATTACTTTTAACCTGGAAGTTCAGTTGGCACGCAACTAGGTATTCCATGCTGCTAACTACATTGTTCCATTGTTCCACAAAGAAGCAAGATACATTTAGTTAAATAAATTCCTGGTTCAAAGTTATTTTTTTATTATTATTTAGAAAAGCGGGAGGTTTGCAAATATGGAACTATATCTTTGTATTGTCATTGGCTAAAGTTATTTTTGGAAAGAACGACAATTTTTCCGTGTCTTCTGGGTGACAATAGTTAAGTAAACCTATGTCATTTTAATCTACGTATGTGAATTTACCATCAAGGATACGTTTGCAGTAAAAAAGTGCATTTCGAAAGAAATTGGACTTATGTAAATTTTGAAATGAACGATTCAATTTAATTGCAACTTTTTCATTCGTTTCCACACGCATAGTGATTATTAGATGTAAAGAACAAGGTGAAGACATTCTTACAAGGTGATTTTAACCTCTCTTTGCCAAGGACTACAGTTTCTTAAACCCTTTACAACCATTTGTTGTTACATCCGCACGTATTGAGATTTAACTCTCGAACACTTTCTCAACATTTTCAACCGGAAACAGATCCTGTAGCGAAAAAAAAAACGAAAGTTGTCTCTACTTTCTTAAATAAAAAAAGGGTTTCGAACCACTTTTTAAGACGCTGTAGTTGTAAAAAATGCAAAAAGTGTCAAAATATACCCTGGACGTACCCCACACCACTTCCATCTCACAGGTGGTTATGGAAGCAGCCCCTGTGCAGAGCATTAACCCTTGAATGCAGTGGGTTTTTTTACCCCTTTCCTGAAAAAGAGGATCCCCCAAGACCCAGTGGTGAAGTACTCGACTAGGACTGTTGAGCTTGGGGTGAAAATCCTGGGGTGTTTTTTGCGCAACGGTTGTGGATGAGTGCTTTTTTCACTTTCCCGTGGGGTCATAGAACGGAGCAGAAAAGGGTTTTTGAACCCTTTTTGTACGTTCCAGGACAGCCCATTGCTGTTTTTTTTTACCCCTTTCCCGTGCTTTTTGTCGACTAAAATGTTACTGAACCCGGACTGAGGGCAAAAATGACATCGATTGAGGGATTTCCTGTTGTAGATTAGTGATTTCTGATCAGTGGTTATTTCATATGGGGCATATTTAAGGAATACATCTTAAGAATATCCAGCTGATGTTTCGGATTGTACAAGCTTCCGTTTTGCACTATGAACCCAGATTTTGGTCTAAGTTGTTAGGTTTTGCAACCTGTCCCGAAGAGGGCAATCAAGTTTCTAAGTGCTTTTGAAGCTTGGATAATGCAATAGCAAATTTTAAAAATGGAGCGTTAGCATCGTTGCTCTGAGTAAAGTGGTAATTTATTTTTTATTTTTTCATTTTGACTTAATTTTAATTTGAAGATGATTTTGCTACTAAATCTGGTGCCCTTCTTGGTGAGTTTTTTGAAATTTCCTTTTAAATATGTCCCAAAGTCAGATAACCATATGTGTTTCTAGAGAGTGCATTTGACTTTCTAATAACTGAAAGAAAAAATTTATGTACGAGGGAAAGTCATTAAGTAAGTCACAAAAGATAACTAAATAATAACTTACAATGATATTCACTTCAAAACTATTTTTATTTCTCTACATATTCTCCACCAATATTTATGCCCTTATAGCACCGTTTTATCAGTGCCCCAACACCAGCTGCATACGATTCTTTGGGTTGCTGTCTCAGCCACATTACGACTTCAAGTTGAACCTTTTGATCATCATCTGAACATCATTTGTGAACATCATCTTGCTTCCAAGATGGTTTTTAGTGGACCAAACAGATGAAAATCGCTGGGGACTAAGTCGAAGCTGTATGGTGGATGTTGAAGAAGTTGCAAGATGATGTTCACAGATGAGGAAAAGGTTCAGCTTGAAGTCCTAATGTGGCTGAGACAGCAACCCAAAGAATATTATGCAGCTGGTGTCGGGGCACTGATAAAACGGTGATATAAGTGCATAAATATTGATGGAGAACATGTTGAGAAATAAAAATAGTTTTGAAGTGAATATCATTGTAAGTTGGTATTTAATTATCTTTTGTGACTTACTTTCCCTCGTATAAAGCGATTTCTTCTACAGTCAGCCTTCGTCAATCACCACTTTCAGTTTGTTTTTTCATTGATGTGTGTCTTGTGTTTGGGCTTTGAACAAATGAAAATTAATTTTTATAAATGAGTTTTTATGATCTCTTTGATTTTTTTTCTACTTGCATGACACGTTTAAGAAAAAAATTAATATGTAAAATCTTTTTATAATGTACATGAAAAACAGAAGTTGAATGTTACACTAGGAATTTGATTTTTAGATAAGGAATGAAAATACCTTACACCAAGCTTAATTCATTATTTCTTTACACTTTATCTCAATCTCTGAGCTCAAGAGATTCGACAGAATTTATGAATCTTGGTCCCGGTACAGATTGTATTTATAGGTCTCCTTACTTGCCCATACTATATATATGAATTCGGCTCAGAGCCTGACTTTCACTTTCACCCCCTCCCCCCCCAAATGTGTATACGTTTCTGTTAGGTTCATAAATTCCTTACATATTAAGTTGTCCATGTTTATACCTTAACACTTGTCATATAAAAGAGCGTATCAATTTTAAAATTTCAGAATTTTACCTATACATGGCGGGAAAAAAAGACTTTAAATGATAGAAAAGATAATAAAAATATGTTTCAGCTGATTTAAATTTAAATACAGTATGATCCCGATAATTTGTGTTGGCTGAACCCCCAGAAATACCCAAATTATTGATAAACGCGAATTACCCACTTCTGCTGAAAGTGTAATTCTCCATCATCCGTAGTCTCATCTGATACACATGATGCATAGATAAATTTGCGAAAAAAATGCAAAATTATCATCTTCTAAATCAGGCAAACACACATCTTTTCTACATACAAGCAATGCTTCAAAAAGAGCAATTCATTTGGTTGAATGTATATGATCCTAACAAAAGTAAATAAGATTAGGATCGATGAAATGCCGAAATTATACATATGAAATGGTAAAAATATTTTTATACACTGAAGTAAGTAGGGATAACCTGTATTTAGAAATATCTCATCCGTATCAATTGCAAACTAATACAAAACCTATCTAAAACGAAATTGCTATTGACACGACAAATGTGTTACATCTCTTTAATGAAAAAAAAAACAAAAAAACAAATTTTCTTAATACATTGAACACCATGACACACAAGTATGTTTATTTTCTGGGGCGCCATACCGCACGAATACGTGTGCCATCAATATTTTTATTGAAGACAATTTATTGCTATGAAACGGCACTTATTGATAATTTATCCCCATACATAAAAAAAAAAGAACCTTGTAACCTTCCAGGCATGTTTAGTGATTTCAGTTTGGCGTCTAACGCGTAATAATAGTTAAAATTTAATGTTTTGGAAATAAAAATGCATAAAATTAGCACTTTGTATAAAATTAACAAACATTGCCGCGATTGGGAATTGTGAAACCCATTCGATAGGCACTGAAAACCTCTTTGTCAATGTCTGCCAAAAAAAAAAACTACTGCGTCAGAGTCTACGGCGCTCAACGTGTTAAAGCATGAGAACACTCAAAATTTACATATTGTAAATCCTCTAAATGCACATCAAGATCCGGGACTATTTCGGAAGGGACAATTCATTTGGTTGAATGAATATGATCCCAGTAAAAGGAAGTAAGATTAGCATTAACCACTTAAAAGTCCCATTTTTAAGAATAAACACGTTATTTTAGTTACAAAAAATGTCTTTAACTAGTTAATTTTCTGATGCTTTCTGAACTTAGAAGTATATTGTGTATAAGAGTATTTTGTATAGTGTAGGAGATGTGATAGTTAGGCTAAAAACTTGCGCGTATGTAAGAAAATAGTTTGTCGTATGTCGCAGGATGAAGACTAGTAAAAATAATGACAAAATTGCACATAAGAAATGGTAAAGGTCGTTTACAAATTGAATTATGTAAGGATAAATATTTCATACTTATTAATTGCATACTAATACAAAACCTATCATCGCCTAAACAGAAATTTCTATTGCCACGACTAAATTTTTTTATATTTCTTTCTATAAAAAAGCTACTTTTTCTTAAAACAGCAGAAAATTCAAACGAAAAATGAACTAGAAACCAAAATTCCAGGTGATAGTGAATTCATTTCACTTATTAAATTTTAATATGAACATTTTTTTTTTCGGAAAAAATTCGCTAATGTGCCATTAAAACTAAGAGAAAACATTTTTTTTTTTTTTTTTAATTAAACACTACCGTAAATTATCGGAAGTGTAACAAATATATTTAACTTATGTTTTAATTTATACTAAATGTGACGTTTCCAGGATTTAGTTACCTGGACATTGGCTATGGTTGAAGTGTTCTATTCCACAGGTCTACATCAGAGGTATGGATATCATTCCCCGGAAATCTTCACATTATCTCATTCAAGTTCAAGTTATTAAATGTGTACAGTTTGACACAATCCATTAGGAGACATCGTTGAAAAACATTAGTTTCAGGTTTTCAGCGAAATTGTTTGGAATTTTTCGCAACCATCTAAGTGATTTTTTTTTTTCAAAATCGAATTCTACTCTAAAATTTGTAAATTTACTTATTCTTCCATTTTTTACGATTTATATTATATTAGTATATTTTTATCTCAGAATTTGTTACTTTCTGACCATGTGCAGCGTAAGAAAATTTGACAGTCTTCGAAGTATTATTTTACTGTTTTGTTATTTAGGTAGACAATTTCACATTGATAGACAATTGTTTTAAAATTTTATTCTCAATTTTGATTAATCCGCCAATGCCCATTGTCACCGCCAGGTGACATGTTTTTGAAAGGACCTCTAGGCTTAGATTTTAAATTATTAATTACCGTGGTGTCTTTATTGGGATCTAGAAGCGTTTACCTAATCTTAGAAAAAAGTCCCGTATCTCTCGGATTTTCTGATATGCTATTATAACCTTTCGAAATTTTGTATCACCTCCAAACAAGCAAGGACTGGAGTTGGTCTTCTTTTTTTAGATAAAAGTGTCAAAAAAGCAGTAACTCTTTCCTTTATTTTTCCTGAATGTTAAAATTAATTAAATATTGATCCCTTTTAAGATCCTGGTCGGCGCCGAAATGTCTATTCTCTAGTAGTTGTGGACCAGCTAGCAAAGGGCCTTTTTCAAGGCTAAACCGTCCGAGCTAAACCCGGAAAACTTCAAATGGAGGCAGGCACAAGGCAATGCCCATTAAAAAATTTTAATTAGTGAGACATATGGCCCCCTTTTGTTTTTAGTTCTTAGAATTTAATGTTAGTGTCTGGTGTACACATTGTTCTGGCCTTTTTTGTGACTCATGGCACCTCCTCCCTATTCATTCTCCATTTTTTGCTGGTCTGTCAACGAAGTGTAGAGCACCCAAAATTTTTGGTTGCTCTATGCGTCATATTTTATCGAGGCCACGTTCGGTCTCATGGTGCTTTCAATCTCTGGAACGGTTCCTGGAGTTCTCTACCAGAGTTTCAAAATTTATTTACTCTTTCGGATCGTTAATTTGTTTCTAAATTTATTGTTGCGTTTATTTTCATTTTCCGTTGGAGGTCCCGCGTGGTGGTTTTTACGACCGCTTTTGTGCACCTAAGCATCACGTTGACTTGACTTTAACTAAATATTGAATTGATATTTGTAGGATTTCGGATGTTTGATTAGTTTTTGTTGTTGTGATACGATATTGGATTTGTGTTTCCCACATAAATCCAAATATCAGCTTTATGATAAACATGTACTTTATGGTAAAATTTATTTTTTATTACTCTAAATACTTTTTATTACTCTATTTAGTGCAAACAAGTGTGCGATAAAATATAGCAAATGATATAGCAAATAATACAATTAAAACATATAAGGACTATTATTAAGATGGTTGAACATTGTTTACACTTTATATAGTCATGGTGAATGTGCGTCTGTCGATCACCTGTATATTAAGTGATACTAATGATCAGTTATAAAAGTCTATAAAATATGCATTGTATTAAAATAACTGTAAACATAACATATACGAAAACACAACTCATCAAGATTAAGATATTCTATGATGTGCGCCATGTGGTCGTATTGGTATAAATGTAGACCTTGTGATGTTTAAGGAATTTTTGATAATTATTGTGAGTAAGATATTTTATCTGTTCTTTACAAGTTTTTTATTTCCAATTTTACTATTTCCAATTGTTTTCTGGTAATAATACAGTATACCTGGATGAATATACTGATCTTAGCATAAATGCCAGTATATTTATGAAATACTGTATTATTTTTAAAACACGTGTGGATACATCCAGGCTGATGATTATATCTACACGTGTTTTTTCATATCCAATTATAATTTAAATCTCTTGTTATCCAATTTTCCATTATATTTAGTTCATATTTCATTTCAAAATCCATTTGTATTCACTTGATATCAACTTCAAATTATTAACATTTTATGGTTTATTATATATATTTTTTTTTCTCTCTCTTTTTTTAAATATGTTTCATATTTTCAGTATTTTTGGCCAATTACCATTGAAGCAAATGCTATGGTAATATTATGATTCCACTTGTTAATTTATTAACTATGTGGTATTCTGTCTACACTTTATTACTAATTATCTCTAAGGAGATTTAATTAGAATGTTACAAGAACTTGATATGTTTTTTGAAATTCAAAGATATTATAATTATATGTATATATATATATATATATGTATATGTTTAGTTATGGCCGTTGGAGTGTTAAAGCCTTATAGAATTTTTGTTGTTCTTTTTATCACAAAAATTATTAAAATAAAAAAAACTTCGCGAGAAAATAATATTTTTTAATAAAGTACATTTAGATAAGAAATACAATGAATATTCGGTTACTTATTTGGTACTCAACCTATTTAACTTATCTCTTGAATATTTGCCTAGCGCCGAATGTCCCATTTTGTATTTGGCCAAGCCTGACGTAAGTGTAAAAATATATTCATTCTTACACGTTGAAAGTTTTTTATTTAAAAATTCATATGCATCATGGGTATGATTTTAATTTTAATGGATATTGTTTAGTACTTTAGTTTACTACTTTAATTATATTATTTATACAAATGTATGAAACAACGTAAATATAAGTATGGAAAGTATATGCATGTTTTCTTTAGACCATGTTGTAGAACAGCCTCTTATCTCTAACAGTGGTTTTTCTCAAAATTAAGCTAATTTCTGTTTTATCATTATATTTGTATAGGAGTTAAAATTTATCTGATTATACTTAAAGATTCTATTTCATTGAAGTCATACTTACAAAGCAAATTTTGGATTTAATTCATTCTGAATGTAAATATCACTATTGTTATATTGTTCAATGATATTCTTAATTAATTCCTAATTTTTTTAGGAAATTTCATGAAATAATGAATGAAACTTATGAAAAAGAATATTAAAAACTTGCAAACAATATTCTGATAGTATAAAAGTTTTACAGGGCAGATCTAATTTTCTGATAGTTTTTAGACTAAATATAGCCAGATATTTTTGTTAATGATTTTAAAATATATAAAGTTTTCCAAATGGATTTTTTCGAACGGAATTTTAAACTGTATTTTATATAAGAATTGCATGTAAACTGCTTATTATATCTTGCTTTTCAGATGAAAACGAATTCATTATTTGATGGCCGAATAATTGTATGGTCGAATGTTCTGTATTTGGAGAGAAAACTATTCGTTGAATCCGTATATATATTAAATTAAATTCAAGAATATATACAAAAATTTAGGATAGAAATAAATATGAGATATAAAAAAGCCTTTAAAAACATTTTCTCACTTTTATTTATTTTTAAAAAATATTGTCGAAAGTTCGTGCTTTATTAATTGGTGAAAAATTAAAAAATGAAATTCATAAATCCACCAGTACCGACAAAAAATTTGTTCATAAAGAAAAATTCTGTTAATAAATTAGATATTCAGTTCCGTTGGTAAATATTCAGTTTAAAACTTTTTATATGTTTCAAGCAGCGTTGAGGTGTGTTTGATTTCGGTTTGTCTGTATGTCTGATCGTTCATGCACTCATTTACTCTCAATTAAAATGCTTTGTTATGAGATTCCACCTTTTAATTATTTCATTCACGAACTATTCCGTTATCATGAACTATTTCGTCTATTTTGTTAGCCTAGGCTAATGAAGTAGACAGGCTGCAGCACTAACGTTTCGTGTTCGTCGCCCTTCGAACCGCTAGAGTCACGTGATGCTCTTTTCATGCACTTGCATGCATCATTTTTCTGCATCTTGCATTTCACGAAAGGTGCAAAACGTGACACAAGCAGTCCGAAAGAAGACAAACGTATAATGCAGTTGGACAGCAGGTCTTTTTCGTTAGTCTCGGTCCCATTTTGCGATGATTTCCAAGTGACGTTATTTCGCGTCGGACGTCTTGTGACACGTGACACAAAATTATTAACAGTGACTTCAAAATGACAGCAGGAAGTGACGGTCACCTGAGAGCCATAATGTGACTATTTAAAAATATAACATTTTGGTCAGTGTTGTGACCACTTGCGACGTCACATCGACTGATTTGCTATTGTGTTTGTCTTTAAAAAGACGATTATGAAAAAATATATATATAAAAAAGACAAAAAAAAATCATGAATATACAAAAAAATTGAATCTAAAATGTACAGAAAAAATAAAATAAAAATAATGGATTCATCTGAAGCTTAAAAATTACATTCTTCTTAGCGGAAAACAAACAGTAAATTTAGTTGTTTAAAGTCTTCCAACTCAAAGTTTTAAAGATTTAATGTTCTCCCCCCCCTTTTTTTTTTAAATATTCGTGAATAGCTTTTAAAATTCCTTCATATAGTTTTGAAAGGACGTTTAATTTTTGTTTAAACTATAATAATTTTTTTATGCCTTTCTTTTTTTTTTCTTTTTCTTTTTTTTTTTTTTAATTTATTAAATTATTACATAGATCTTAAAGATTACTATTTCTTTGATTATTCTAGACTTTCATCCAGGAAAGAAGAATTTCAACAAATTTTCTCTATCAAACTATGTTTTCGCACGCTTGGCTTTATCAAGCAAAAAATGCCGAATAATATGCGGAAAAAAAAAAAAACAGCAATAAAGAGTTTTTAAAGCGTTGAAGAATATTTTCTACAAACATGCAATGTATTAATACGCCTTTTTATCCCATTACTCGCGAAAGTGTTGGAGACTTATTTTTTTCTCTCTCATCATTATTTCTCTAACTTTCGTAAAAGTACAAGGGTTGCGGAGAAATTTAAATACTTTTGAGATGAACTACCGTATAATTTCTACAAATAATATTCACTACAAAATAAGAGTTAGTTATTCATTTATTTATACAAGGCCAAGCACAAAAGTGTTGAAATACATTAAAACATCATAAACATAATTTTTTTTTTAAGGATTTCTTTTCTTATAATATTCTTTATCATGCTCAGCGAAAATTTAATATGTTATTTGAGATATATCTTTGAAGTTGTATGCTAAAAATGATCGTTGGAATGCCTTTTTTTTTCAACTGCCGCAAGTAATTAAAAGGCGTTATTGTCTATGGACGCTTTGTTTGGGCTGCAGTTTTATTTTTTACTACATTTTTATTTATTTTTTAATACCGATAATTTGTTGTTAATGTGAATTGACAGTTAGCACAGTTTCTTATTGAAAATCTACATTATAAAGCAAAAACATGTCCGTGAGTAACCCTGACGTCATATTGACGGTTTTAACATCTGACTAATTAATTTTGCTTCTACCCCATTTTCTTTAACTTCTAAAAATCGCGCATTTTCAATTTTTGCACTATCGAATAGGGGGGGTGGGGATGTACTTTCAAATGCATTTTTTATGCATTTTTTTAAAACTATATCTCAATTTATTGATTTTTTTTTTATGGTTTTTAAAATAACTTTCAAGTATGATTTTTTTAAAAATCTATCTCTATGTCCGATTGCGAAAGACTAACACGGCTGCACTTAAAACATTATAAATAGTTCAGAATTTGTTTCTGGCTGACATTCCATATCGAAAGGAAAATTTCATCAATAAATAAAGAAAATAATATAAAGAAAAAACAAATATAACAGACATATAATCGAACTACGCATTTAAACGACTGAAATTATCAAATTGAAAACTGTTGCCGTAAGGAGCGGTCTTTAGCAATTTCTTCGGTTATTAACACTTGGCATGTGGCTACTACAAAAGTATCGCTTTTCATAAATTTTAAAACTTTATTTGAATACATTATTAATATTTTTCATATATAAAGATTTTTGGTGTTGATAGTGGACAATCTAAAAAAAAAAAAAAAAAAAGAAGAAAAAAACTATTATAGTTTTCAATATAAGAAAAGAAGGTTTTCACTATGTTCTGAGATTTTAAATTTGGCAATATTATCTGGACATACGTTGATCTGTCTGAAATTCAGCACCGCTTTTTGATAGCTATTATTGAAAATACTTATTTATGACGTTCGTGTGAAGCAAACTTCTTAAAAAATGTTCAACGAGATGCTGACATATATACTATTAAGTAAAAAGAAGTATAAGTAGATTACCTACATAATAAATTATTTGTGCATTTTTATTTCTTAAAACAATTGGAGTTATTTAGTTACTGAATATAGCGCATATACTCCGACCGGATTTACCTCATAAAATTTTTCACCTTTTATCAAAGGTCGTTTTTATTAATTAAAACACATTATATTGATTCACAAATTAAAAATCAATTTCATGTATATTACACATAAAATTTCAGATATTTTCATTCATATTCCAAATAACTGATCTGTGTATTATTTAACTATAAAAATAATGTTTCTCCGTTTTTGGAGCCAAATAGCACCAAAATTTCATAAAATTCAAAGTATCAAAACTTGGTAAGTTTTGGTCGTAGACGAAAATCTCACATTATTCATAGTCATATGCTTCACAAATCTAGTTTGAAAGAAGCTTTTCACAAACGTGATGTCCAGGCAAATGATTATCTATGTAAAAAATATATTTCTTAAAAATATTAAAAATAAAAACTACGCTTGCAGTAGAAATAAAATATTCCTGAAAAAGGAAAAAAAAAAAGATAATTTTACACGCATATATTTAGTTAGTTCTTTCATCCTGAGAAATACATATATAGGTCTTTAAATTACGTAGAAGCTAGATACTGCGTTATGGACATTAGAAAATTGTACCCACTTACAGATTTTTCAATACTGTTCCAAATTAAATTCCATTTAGCAGCCAGTGAATGTTTTACGAAGGCATAAAGCACTATGTACGTATATTATGCTAAAAATATTAAATTTCTGCTGGTTGTACCAGTACAGGTTTCTATCCAGATTTTTCTTAAGGGATTCTATTTTAGTGAAATTCTAAACATGTATATTCAGTTAGAATCGGTTGCTCTGTGGTGACAAGTTTTCCTAGACTGTCGAAAATCGGTCGTAATTACCGATTTTGAGGCCAGTTTATGAAAGAGCTTTATTATAAAAAGAGAAACTCTATTTGAATTTTTAGCATCTGAAAAAGAACACCTGCAAGTATTATAAGTTTGGGAATAAAAAAATAATTTAAGAATGAGTCAGAAATTTTCCATGGGTACGTCCACTCTTACTGTTGTGACCATCAGAGCAAATTTTCCCACAAATACTCTCGATTCTTATATTACAAAATATATTTAGGATAAAAATGATTTAATCACTTACAAAACACATGTGTTCTATTTCATAAAACATATCTAATTTGTCATAAAAAGCATTTTACTTGTCTAGATAATAAATCGCATTTCTGTTACTCGTGTGACCCACTGGAAAATTCTAGTAGATGTATCGATATGCGAGAAAGAAAAAAAAATAATGTGTTGTAAATAGTACATTTTTCCTATTACAATTAATTAAAAAAATCTTTCTTTAACTAGTTGGAAACCTGTATGGTTTCTGTGAAGGGAATCATACATTTCTACTAAAGTCTGCAAGACATACTATTACATTTTTAAGCAAGTTTGAAAATGCGTGGAAATTTCAACTTGAGTCCCGCAATATGCGAAAAAGTCAAGTTATTCTCAGATAAAGATGGGTATTTATGCTACAGTGAATTTGAAAATTCCACTAGTATTTATGCCACAGTGGTCAATGTATCTCCACCTAAGACGTATCCCCGGTTAATGAGGGCTATTTCATTTTCACCGTCACTTCCTATTTGCAATTATTGTTAAAGGCATCGCTTAAAGCGAACTACTCATCGGGTAATGCGGACAATTTTTTCTTAAACTGACCAAGAAGAATCAAAACTGCATTTGTAATTTATAAATAAAATACCACATTTAATCAGACATAAAAGTTAAAATTGCATAAAATACAATTTAAAATTACATACAAACGTTTCGGGCTGTGTCTTAACCCCTCATCAGTGCAATATGAAACACTGACTGAACAATTTTCAAACCATGTTTACAATCACTAGTTAACCAGTTAAAAACAGGAAAACTTCAACGAACTTACATTAGAGTAAGATCGTATATTCAGGTAAAACCACCACAAGATTCATAAATTGTCGAAGTCTGCTTACTAGTGAACCAAGCTTTAATTAGAGTTAAACTATGTAAATTGTATATTTTGACTGTCCTCAATAATTTATTATTTTCTATTAGAAATTGCAACTAAAATGCTTTTAAACTAAAAATACCACGAAAAATATTATACATTATGCAGTTAGTATCCTTCTGCCTGTGCTTCCTACTGCCAAATCGTTTCTGGACAATTATGTTTATAGGTTCATACGATATATTTCTTCCAAAATTACATTTCCCTAAATGTGAAAAACTAGTTTTAAATTTTTTATAGAAAAAAAAAGACAATAAAATAATGAAACAACGTAAGCTTCTTCATGGACTTCCCAGTTGCGGTGAAACTTTACTCTCAAGAAATATGTAAACGACTTGCCAAGACATTAGAGAGCTTGCCGAGACATTAGCCAACAGCAACTGAAGACTTGCCCTATCAATAAAAAAAAAGGCATTTTTCAAAAGCCAAACATTATATTTAAATTTTAATTGTTACAATAATAACAGACTATATATATATATATGATTATGTTTAATATTATGTTATAAAATAAAAAAAAAAAAAAGAAAGAAAGAAAGAAGAAGAAGTAAGAAAAATAAAGTTTATGTTTAAGAGAGAAACAACTCAGTTTGGAAAAAAGGTGCAGATTTTACACAAAATAATAAAACTTTCTCTGTAAAATTTTTATGAAAATGTTCATCATAAATTGTAAGTTATACATATGATTCTTTAACTCGAATAATAAAATATATTTAAAAAAAAGAGAAATCTGTAATTTCCGTAAAATCTAAGAAAGAACTATATCACTCGTGTAAGAAATATGAAACTTTGCAATTTTTTCTTCAGAACTGTCTAAAGAATGAAAACAAGAAACTTATTATCTTAAGAGGAAGACGGTTTATAGAGCTGTAATTAGAAGTTAGCGCCTTTCAGTTAATTATACAAATAATATCTATTTAGATTTTTTTTTTTTAAATAAGAGAAATCTGTAATTTCCGTAAAATCTGAGAAAGAACTATCACTCGTGTAAGAAATACGAAACTTTTCAATTTTTTCTTCAGAACTGTCTAAAGAATGAAAACAAGAAACTTATTATCTTAAGAGGAAGACGGTTTATACAGCAATAATTAGAAGTTAGCGCCTTTCAGTTAATTATACAAATAATATCTATTTAGATTTTTTTTTCAATAAGAGAAATCTGTAATTTCCGCAAAATCTGAGAAAGAACTATCACTCGTGTAAGAAATACGAAACTTTTCAATTTTTTCTTCAGAACTGTCTAAAGAATGAAAACAAGAAACTTATTATCTTAAGAGGAAGACGGTTTATACAGCAATAATTAGAAGTTAGCGCCTTTCAGTTAATTATACAAATAATATCTATTTAGATAAATCGCAAGGCATCAAAAAAAATTTCTGCTTCAGACAGGTTTTACTCTTAGCAGAGATAACTACATGGTATTCATCTGGATGAAATAATGAAAATGTTTCCGTCTTCGGCAGGATTCCGTTATAAACAGGTCCTGTTTTTCAGGTTTTATAGTAGAATTTATTATAGTAGTAGCACTCAACCGCCTATTCCTGGCGTGAGAATTTATCTGCAGAACTTTCAACAGCATGTTTTTTCTTTATTATGCACCTGTAATAATTAGGACTATAAAATTTTATATCATAAAAATAACAGGAGATGATCTAGGAAAAAAATGTTTAGAACCCCTTAAAAAATTACATTTAAGGCTGTTCTCTAATCCAAACTGGCTACTTTATGACATATTTTTTAATTCAATTTGTTCTCAAACGCATGAAATTAACAGGTGTTCTTAATATTCAAATTTTAATTGCTTAAAACGCGTATAGCCAACATAGTAAAAAAGTTTCCAAGCCGGGACTCGAACCCGGGCCATCAGTACAGCGCACTGGCGTTCTATCAACTGAACCACCCGGATCGACACACAGTTTGGCATTTCTCACTATAACATGTTGGCAAGGCTACAAACGCAGCACAAGTTGGAATATTTTTTCACTATGTTGGCTATACGCCTTTTAAGCAATTAAAATTTGAATATTATGAATGCAAGGCGGTGAGAAATTTGCTCTCTGGAAAAATTTCCAAGTATTAAATTAGAGGTGTTCTTATTCAGAAACTTTGTAATTGAAAGACGATTTCCATTTTTTGATAAAGGCAGAAGATCTTTCACAAAATACTGTCAAAGTCGGTGTTTTGAACCGAATTCCCGCTGCCGCAGCACGACAAAGAAGGAAAATGTGTCGTCACGTGACACGAATAGTTTATAACTCGAGAAGTAGTTTATTTATCAAAAAGTGGGAAATTCATTTCGATTCAAATTGCTTCAATAGTCAGGCCTGCCAATTTTATGGCTCTGCGTTTTAAAAAGAGTCAGAAAATATGTCAAAAAATTTCGCGTTGTTGTGCCGGTCACTTGAGAACCACCTTAACAAACAAGGCTCCTTCACAAAATTTAGTTTAATAAAAGAGGCCTCTTCACAAAATTCCATTTAATAAAAGAGGTCTCTTTACAAAATTACATTCAATAAAAAAGGCTCCTTTATTAAATTCATCCTAATAAAAAAGGACGTTTCACGAAATTTGATTTCTTAAAATGAAAAATAAAAAGTTTCATATTATTTTGTTAAATTTGTGTAATTTGCAAACAAAACAATCTCACCACATAGAAAATCTGTAGCCGGAAGACTTTAAAAAATAACATTAATAAATATTTCGTTTGAATTCGAGTAACTATAGATTTACACTCATGTTCATAAATAAAGGATAATGACTTTCGGTTAGAGGTGTTTTGTTGAACATCTACAGAAACTCTTCACAAATCGCGTCCTTGAACTTCGGGAATGTAAAGGCCATGTTTGACTTCATTTTTTTTCATTGAAGATTTAGTAACGAGCGAAATTAGGGGAGCAACAATAATTAGAATTAAAAATAAATTGCCACTACTTTGCAACTGAAAATGCTCGAAATGGCATACCACTGTAGAAAATGACTATGTCGGCCTTTACAACATTTGTTTGCATTTGTGTTACATAGAAATACATGCATTTTCATAAAGACATATTTTTGCAAAAAATAAAATATTTTTGTTTAAAATATGCAGAGTTTTCAACCGAATGTAACGCAACTTGACAGATTGCAATAGACACAGACTGCAATTAAAAAAAAATGAATTTATTGAATATTTGTTAAAATATGAGCATTTTTTAATACAAAGGAATTATCACTTTACTACACAGCGTACAACCAACGGGGCATTCTAACCAACATTTCGGGTTCGATCCCCGGACTGGACATTTTTCACTCCGTTGGTTGTACGCTGTGTAGTAAAGTGATAATTCACATCATTTCTATTCATTAATTTTTCCAGCGTAATTTCAGCTCTGCTGAAAATTTAATTAGATTCAGTAATGTTTATTCAATTCTGTCTCATTCTCTATGTCTATTCAATAATGTTTAACTGGTCATTATCCTTATTTTATGAGCATGAGTGTAATATTTTGTTACATTTTTTTTTCACAAAATTGGACACAAGAGAAAAAAAGAATTGCATCAGCCTCTTAAGAGGCTACTTCACTCAGTCGAAAACACTCGCTCTTTAATGTTAATCCTATGAGAGAAATATTTTACAATATCTCGTTCGTATTTTAGTTTTTTTTTTTTTTTTTTTTTTTTTTTGCATTGGACTGCTTAGGTCAATATCCGTGTAGGCCCTTTTTTTACTTTTTCGATTTTGGTTGCAATTTTTTTTATTGGGGATATTTTCACTTTCGAAACCGGTTCCGAAAGTGAAAGTATCTTAATAATAAAAACTTGTGATCAAAATCGAAAAAGTACAAAGGAGCCTGCAAAAGAGATTGATCTCAGCTATCCAATGCAAAAAAAAAAGAATCATTTAAAAATATTGAAATGCGAACAAGATATCGTAAAATATTTCATTTCTCCCATAGGATTAACATTAGCGAGCGGGTGTTTTCAACTGATTGAAGTAGCCCCTTAACATTTAGAACAAGCCTGGATATAATACGGTTTTAATTACTTTTAACAAAACTGCCTGTAGTAACTATATGGCAATGGCGTCTGTAATTAATAATGTGAATAAAAATCAATATAACTGTAACGTAATTAAATTTTTAGCTGATTCATACTTACGTTTTTGTAAAGCGTATGGCTAATATATATAAAAAACAATTCAATTATTTCTTCCCATAATTGAATGAAATTACGTAGCCATTTATCTGTTAATTATGTATAAATGAAATATACTTTCAACGTTCTCTTCAGTTATAGTCTAGTAGCTGTATTTTTTTTAAATGCTTTAAATGAGGCTATTTAATTCAAATTTCTCTCAGGCAAAAATCAAAGCCTTTAGGCTTATGAAATTTAATATACATATCAATGAAAGATATGTAGAAAAATATTTTAATCCCATCGAAAGTATAACGAGAGTGTTTCATTGAAAGAACCGCTCTTAAAATAAAATAAAAAATAGAATTTAAAAAGTTTTAATTCGCTTTATACTTTGACTATCTGTATACTAAATAAATAAAGTTTGTGATTAAAAAAAAATTAAATCCGTGAGTATCTATATAGAATCAAAAAATAATACCACATATTTAATCAAAAATTATGATATTGTACAAAAAATCAGATATTAAAGATTATATTTTAAATAATGCACTTTAATATTATTATACATCTGAATAACTTAACAGTATTAGCGTATTTATTAGTATGTTTGGCGTTTAATTAAAAATATCAGTATTGTAAAGCTGTTCACCAAATATCTACGTAGCATTTTATTGAATACCGTATAATCCGGTGTATAAAGCGTTACTAAATTTTCAGACTTTATTTTTCTATTTTTAGGAATATTCGCCGTATAATGCTCACCTTCTTACGTGCGAAGAAACCTTCATGCAATGTGCACAGGAAAAAATAAATTGCAGTTAAATTTAACTAATAATATTCATGTAATCTGGTAGTGAAAATTATGGTGTTTTTTTAAACAAATAATATGGTTATTAAACTAGAAATCTTATTTCTTATAATCATCTTTTTAAAACATTTCAACATTGTTGAAAAGTCTATTAAAATTTTCCAACATATTTGAAAAGTCTTTATGAATTCGGTTTGTCTGTCTGCCGTATGTGTACCGCCTATTTGTCTGTCTGCAGCCTGTCCTTGTTTTAACTCACGTAAATATTATTGCTATATAATTGATATATGTTATTGAGGATTACTATGGCTTGTTCGGTATTGAAAATTAAGTGCGTAGCATTTATATTTCATTTACAGGGGTACTCAAAAGAATTCCGTTTTATTGAGGTCTATTGGGAAAAATCGTTTGCATTGTACTTTAATAATGTTACACTATTTGAAACATGTTGAAATCGATATATTGACTGATGTGCACTACAAGAGGCTTACTATAGAATATGGTGTGTATTGCATTCATCGTTCATTTACAGGGACACACAAAAGAATTTGGTTACGGTACTGTCTATCAATAATAAATGAATAATAATTGCTCGAAAGACTTTTTCAGTTGTGGTACATGTTTTCAAATTTAACGCATTCTTTTGCACAATTACTGTTTGTAACAAATTATATAGATCCTATACAATGCTGCACAAAATATATCGAGTAAATTTCCGCTTTTTAGCATTAATTTGCTGCAGGGGAACTTTTGATTGTGCTATGTATTCCTTAACTGAAGTAAATTTTAAAACACTATGTAGTACATGAGCAAATCTCTCTCTCTCTCTCTCCATATATATATATATATATATATATATATATATATATATATATATATATATATATATATATATATATATATATATATATATATAATTATAATATCTTTGAATTTCAAAAAACATATCAAGTTTATATATATATATATATATATATATATATTCCAATTTTACTATTTCCAATTGTTTTCTGGTAATAATACAGTATACCTGGATGATGATCTTAGCATAAATGCCAGTATATTTATTGTTTATTTTGTATTCTTTTGTATTGTTTAGATTCTGTTTATTACTATATTATTTTTAAAACACGTGTGGATACATCCAAGCTGATGATTATATCTACACGTGTATTTTCATATCCAATTCTAATTTAAATCTCTTGTTATCCAATTTTCCATTATATTTAGTTCATATTTCATTTCAAAATCCATTTGTATTCACTTGATATCAACTTCAAATTATTAACATTTTATGGTTTATTATATAATTTTTTTCTCTCTCTCTCTTTTTAAATATTCTTCATATTTTCAGTATTTTTGGAAAATTGCCATTGAAGCAAATGCTATGGTAAAATTATGATTGCACTTGTTAATTTATTAACTATGTGGTATTCTGTCTACACTTTATTACTAATTATCTCTTAGGAGATTTAATTAGAATGTTACAAGAACTTTATATGTTTTTTGAAATTCAAAGATATTATATATATATATATGGTATACAGGGTTTCACAAAATAATTCAGATAGTTTACCGACTGTAGATGGTAATTATTGAAGTTGGGTTTTCAAATGTGTTATCATGTTTCACCTTATCAAACGGGGAAGTTTTGTTACGGTATTGTGAATGTGTTGGGAAGTGTTGGGAAGCATAATCTATGTTTGACGCATGATTTTTCATTCTTGTTTTTTCCCGTAATACTTAATTGTTCATTACAATAACCAGCGTATAACGTGCATCTGCAAATTTCGAGCAATTTTCTCGTTTCAAAAGTGGGCGTTATACACCAGAATATATTGCATTTACTTGTTGACATTATTCAATTTGCCTTCATAAGATTTAAACAAGTTGGAAATTGTACGCCAAACGTGACAAATGAGGTGCTTTCCTAATATAACTAGTTTTATAAATATTCAGATCTTGGTGCGATAGCTGTTGCATACTTTTATGAAAAAAATGCATGAATACAAAATTCTTTTTATGTGCATATTTTCATATTATAGATATTAATTTTATTTTATGAAATTAAGTTTCAATACACTTTTACAAACAAAACAATTCTGTTACATTAAAATTATACTATGCGCAAATGTCCAATACAAGACAGTATAAAAAAAATCATCGTTATTATTTCACTGAAATAAATTATAACGTCTATTATTATGATATGATTAATTTCCATAATAAAATAAGTTACATTTTAAGTTTCCAATTTTTTTGTTTAAATTTACTGAAAATTCCAGCTTTGAAAATTTCAGAACTTTAAATCCATATTTAGACTCTTTTTCTATTTAATATCTATTTCTCCGGAAACATCTATCCAAAAAACTGTCGGTAGATTATAGGATTGCTATAATTAAACAATTTTAGTATACAAATTCTGTTTTTAAATTTAGCAATACGGAAATAACATGACTCCATCTTAAATAGGGCATAATCACCATGGTAATCTAGAAGCATTACCTATCATGAGATATCATTGAATTAATTACGTATGACAAGATTTAATAGAATGAAGAAAGTTTTTATTAATATCTTTTTAAGTTTTGATTCGATTTTCAAAAAATTCGAAATGAATCGACAAAATTCTGCAACGATTATATATGTTAAATTTCAAACCATTCTGTTGGGTAGTTTTTGCACAGTTATATACGGACAGACGAACAGACAGACGAACTAGACGACGAATGTCGGTGCTACGTATTTATATAATTACAAACGCACCTAATAAGATATAAAGTAGTGAATTGGAATTCAACATGATTGTAAAAAAAAGTCAAATGTTTCTTAATCTACGAAAACATAATGTAACCACGAATGAACATATTGAGTAACCACTTACAAGTTACCAATGATTACGGAAAGAAGTTTTTATTGTTAGAAATCTCAAAAACCAATATATTTTCCAGAT
Organism: Maratus michaelseni; assembly: GCA_963931845.1. Lineage (NCBI taxonomy): Eukaryota > Metazoa > Arthropoda > Arachnida > Araneae > Salticidae > Maratus > Maratus michaelseni. Next base: position 106,742,394 of record OZ007598.1, on the reverse strand, counting down.
ATAAAAGCTGATTTATAAAAACATAGTTTCTTCTGCTGCAAACATCTTTGTATTCGAAACCGTTTCCGAGTAGTTTTTATCGTGTCATAATCAGTTTTCTCAAACCGGAATATAGGTGTTTCGGATGCTGTCAATCTTGAATTAAACATTTTCAGCTGCGTAATTGAATTTATGCATGCAAGAGTAAAAAAATAATATTAATCTTAATGTTGATATATTAACACTGTTAATTTATCATGTTTGGCTGTTAAACATGATAATGTTTACTTCAGGATTGACAGCATCCGAAACACCGATTTTCCTTTTTAAGAAAACGGATTAATACATTGTAGAAACTACTCGGAAACCTTTCTGAAAACTTATGACACGAAAAAAAACTTTGTTTGTATAAGTTCTCTTTTAAATATTTAAAATATATTAGTTTCTGAGGTTACTAAAGATAAAGAATACTTTTCGTATTCATGGGTAAGTTTTGGAAGGGGTTATTGTATATTTTCATTCGTGATTATATCTTCTTAGATTAAGAAAAATCTCTCTTTTCTTACAGTGTGGTTTAAATATCGGTTTTGGGCTTTTTGATTCTTTGTCAATATCGATTCAGTATTGTTTTCCGTTGAGCTGTTCATGTAATTCGTTGTTTTCCATTTACTTCACCGATAATAAACAAAATGTGAGAGGGAAAAACTGGAAAAAGACAGACAAAATTGTATAATTGTAAACATATAATCAAAATAAACTTGAGTCATGAAAAACACAACTACTCAATTGAATCAAATTCACCTCTGTACTATAATAATTGTTTAAAAACAACACAAAATGTCACAAAAAACATATATGCATCATTTAATAAAAACTTTTTTTTTAATAAAAACCTTTTACTTTAGGTTTTTTTTTTGTTTTTTTAGGTGTTTTTTAAAAACTGTGTTTATATGTAACTGTGTTCATATGTATTTCACATTATAAACCTAGCGCTTTCGAGCAGTCCTGGCTCATCATCAGGGTTAAAATTATTAACACACAGATACACATAAAACACCTAAAAACACATTAAAAAGCAAAAAAAAAAAAAAAAAAAAAACACCTAAAGTAAAAGTTTTTATTAAATGATGCATATATGTTTTTTTGTGACATTTTGTGTTGTTTTTAAACAATTATTGTAAACATATATCTAAAAAAAAAGTAAGTAGATTAAATTGTTTATAAACATACAACTGTTCATAAAATTATTAAGTGTAAAGGTTTATAATTTACCGTATGATTTTGTTAAAACGATTCAATTACTTAAACAGCGAATTTTTTTGTCCAAATTCTGGTCTTGTTGGTATATTTTTAATCATGTTGTAAATACCGGTCTTATTTGCCTTGTAAATAGCAACGTTGCTTGGTATACTGATTTTTTTTTTAAGTTGCCTCTTTATAAACCAAACAAAAACATAATTTATAGAACAAGTTAAATATATATATATTCCCCGCATTGTTTAGGCCAGAGAAGGGACAGGTATTACGATATTTCATTCAGTTGGTTCTTCATTTAATATTAAATGTTTGTAACAAATATGGTTAAACTTATTGAACTTTAAACAATAAAAATAAAATTCAAACGATGTGATATTTAAACCTCCCTAAAAAATTTTATTCCTTTCAAATGAAATCGAAATAAATCTTGTATTTTTCATGTACCCTTGCTATTTTGCATTTACACCCAACATAAACATATTAAAGTTTTATCTATACTATTATATAAAGAAGAAACGGTGACTGACTGACTGACTGACTGGGTGACTCATCAACGCCCATCCGAAACTACTAATGTCAGGGTCACGCAATTTGGACTGTAGATTACTGTTATGGCCTAGGCAAGCAATAAGAAGGGATTTTTGAAAATCCCCCCCCCCCCCCCGAAGGGGGTTAAAGGAGGGTTCGAATGTTTTAGGTCATTTCGCCATATCTCAGCAGCAGTTATAGCTAGGAGCTTGAAATTCCAGAAAACAAATCTACTAAAAAATGATTAAACACCTATTTCAGCGATTTTAGAAATTCCCCCAGAAGGGGGTTAAAGGGGGGTGGTCGAACGTTTTAGGTCAGTTTGCCATATCTCAGCAGCAGTTATAGGTAGGAGCTTGAAATTCCAGAAAACAAATCTACTAAAAAAAATGATTAAACACCTGTGTCAGCGATTTTAGAAATTCCCCCCAGAAGGGGGTTAAAAGGGGGGGTTCGAATATTTTACGTCATTTCGCCATATCTCAGCAGCAGTTATAGGTAGGAGCTTGAAATTCCAGAAAATAAATCTACTAAAAAAATGATTAAACACCTATTTCAGCGATTTTAGAAATTCACCCCAGAAGGGGGTTAAAGGGGGGTGGTCGAATGTTTTAAGTCATTTTGCCATATCCCAGCAGCAGTTATAGGTAGGAGCTTGAAATTCCAGAAAACAAATCTACTAAAAAAAATGATTAAACACCTATTTCAGAGATTTTAGAAATTACCCCCAGAAGGGGTTAAAGGGGGTGGTCGAATGTTTTAGGTCATTTCGCTATATCTCAGCAGCAGTTATAGGTAGGAACGTGAAAATCAGGAAAACAAATCTACTAAAAAATGATTAAACATTTATTTCAACGATTTTAGAAATTCGCCACCCGATGGGTTAAAGAGGGGGGTGATCGAATGTTTTAGGTCATTTCGAAATATCTCAGCAGCAGTTATAGGTAGAAGGGCGAGAATCAGGAAAACAAATGTACTAAAAAAATCATTAAACATGTATTTCAGTGATTTTAGAAATCCCACCACCCCCGAAGGGGTTAAAGGGTGGTGGTCGAATGTTTTAGGTCATTTCGTCATATCTCAGCAGCAGTTATAGGTAGGAGCGCGAAAATCAGGAAGACAGATCTACTAAAAATGATTAAACATGTATTTCAGCAATCTTAGAAATTCCCCTCCCGGAGGGGGTTAAAGGGGGGGGGGTCGAATGTTTTAGGTCACTTTGCCGTATTTCAGCAGCAATTTTAGTTAAGATCACAAAAATCAGGAAAACAAATCTACTAAAAACATGATTAAACATGTATTTCGGGGATTTAAGAATTTCCCCTCCCGGAAGGGGTTAAAGGGTGGTGGTCGAATATTTTACGTCATTTCGCCATATATCAGCAGCAGTTATAGGTAGGAGCACGTAAATCAGGAAATTAAATTTACTAAAAAAAATGATTAAACACGTATTTCAACGATTTTAGAAATTCCCCCCTGAAGGTGGTGAAAGGGGGTGGTCAAATGTTTCAGGTCATTTCGCCATATCTCAGCAGCAGTTTTATGTAGGAGCACGAAATTAGGGAAAACAAATCTACTAAACAATTGGTTAAACACGTATTTCAGCGAATTTAGAAATTTCCTCCCAAAGGGGGTTAAAAGGGGGGTCGAATGTTTTAGATCATTTCGCCATATCTCGGCAGCAGTTTTAGATAGGAGAGCGAAAATCAGGAAAACAAATCTACTAAAAAATGAATAAAACACATATTTCAGTAATTTTGGGAAATTCGCCCCAGAAGGTGGTTAAATGAAGGGGGGGGGGTCGAATTTTTTAGGTCATTTCGCCATATCTCAGCTTTTATGTAGGAGGGCGAAATTAATTAAAACAAATCTACTAAAAAATTGGTTAAATACGTATTTCGGCGAATTTGGAAACTCCCCCTAGAAGGTGGCTAAAGGAGTATTCAAAAGTTTCGGGTCATTTCGCCATATCTCAGCAGCGGATTTAGGTAGGCGCGTGAAATTCAGGAAAACACATCTACTAAAAAATGGATAAACACGCATTTCAGTGATTTTAGAAATTCCCCCCGAAGGGTTTTAAAAGGGGTGATTTTGAAAATTTTAGGACATTTCGCCATATCTCAGCAGCTGTTTTATCTAGGTGCGCGAAATTCAGGAAAACAAATCTACTAAACAAATGATTATACACGTATTTCGGTGAATTTAGAAATCCCCCCCCCCCCTGAAGGTGGTTAAAGGGGGGGTTCGAAAGTTTTAGGTCATTTCGCCATATCTCAGCAACAGTTTTTGGTTGGAGCGCGAAATTCAGAAAAACGAATGGAATAAAATATTACATTGTCTACCCGTGCAAAGCCGGGACGGGCCGCTAGTATGTAATATAAATGTTTGCAACTTGCGAATTTCAGAAATGAAAAAAGTCTAAGATTTATTTGATTTGAACGGAATTTAAGTTTTGGGGGATGTTTAAATATCATGTTGCTTGACTTTTATTTTTATTTTTCAACGTCCAATTGGTTTAACCATATTTGTTAGAAACATTTAACATCAAATGTAAAACTAACTGAATGAAATATCTTAATATCTGTTCCTTCTCGAGCCTAAACAATGTGGGGAATAAATTATTTTTTTTTGAATTTGTGCTACAAATTATGTTTTTGTTTAATATACCAAGTTTTTTAATAACTCTATTTGTTCTATTTTGTGCGTGAAAGGCATTAACTTTTTCATTTATTTCTTCGAATAAAGAATTATTTATTTTTTAGTGTCTCTCTCCTAACATTTACACATTTAAAAATATTTTTTAACTATTTTAAATTGGTAACCTGCTAATTGAATTAAATTGTAGAGTATATTCGTGAAATTATGTCTCCATTATAAATATGATTTTACAAAATTACTATTTAAAGAAATTTACAAAAACAGAAACCAACTACTAGAATTAAATGATTTTTAAGCTGTTGCAAACAGACTTGGTTGGTGTCTGGAATGTATGCGAAATCTGTTACAGTTACAATGATAATTTTTCACAGATATATAGGGTGTCCCAAAAGCCTCCGTACAACTTCCAAAATTTATTACAAAAAAATAATAGGCCTACAGCAAAAATAATTACAACAGTACATAGAGTAACTTAAAAAGTTTTTTCTACTACCTTAGTATGCTTGTACATGAGATCCTTTCGTAGCACGAAGAATATCAAGACGATATTCCAATTTAATCCACGAACGTTTTAGCATGCTAACATCAACAGTAGCGACTGCTGTTTGGATTTTCTGTTTCAATTCCGTGAGACTATTAAATTTTGATCGGATTTCATCAAGCAGTTGTAACTACTGTTGATGTTAGCATGCTGAAACGCACGTGGATGGAACTGGAATATCGACTTGATATTCTTCGTGCAACGAAAGGATCTCATGTACAAGTATACTAAGGTAGTAGAAAAAACTTTTTAAGTTACTCTATGTACTGTTGTAATTATTTTTGCTGTAGGCCTATTATTATTATTATTTTTTGTAATAAATTTTTGAAGGTGTACGGAGACTTTTGGGACACCCTGTATTTTAAGAAATCACATAAGCGTTACATTACATTTGAAGGGTGATGGTATTTTATATATACCACTTAATTTTCATTGCAAACAGCCAAATGGCACCCAAAATGTTTTTATAGAATTTCACTTTTATATGATCCATGGACAGTTGCCGAACAGTTGATGTCGGTTAAGCAGCCTCCGAGTTGCAGACAACTTTACGCCCACTCTATTTGTGAGTAGAGTGTCTTGTATTAAATTGAGCCGTTGGGAAAAATTAAGATGTAGTATTAACTACAAGATAAAAGAACAATTACAATGAAAAGGATAAATATAGATAAAATTAAGAAAAGAGATAGTAAAAAATTTGGAAAAAAAAAAAGTAAAGTGAAAGAGGTTAAGGATAGAGTCTAAATAATTGAAAGGAACGAATTTATTTATTACAAATAAAATTGTTCATGAATTCCGGTGTTAATTCATTATTTCAACATTTTAGTAACGTAATTACTGTACTTCTGAAAGGGTTAAAAAATGTTCCTTTGCATTGGAAAAGAATATCATTATGAAAATGTAATTTTATGTTAATCACGCTTCAGAATTTTTCAATGTGTTTCTGTAAATTTAAATTAAAAAATAAAACTTCAGCAACAGAAATAACAATTTTCAACAAAATTCCTGTTCTTTTTCATCTCAATTATCATCATACATATTATTTCTCATGACAATATCTCTTTATATATACAGATAAAAAAAAAAAAAAAAAAAAAAAAAAAAAAAACACGATGAGTTAGATATCGTTTTAAATGTTTTTGAACAGGCTTTTGGCGTAATACCTTCACATTTCGTTAAAACACGTTGTTCGATTAAAAATTACCAGTAAATTAAAAATTAATAAAAATCGGTATGTGCAAATAATCTCAAAGAATTCAATTCGAAAGCCTATACACGAATCCACTGGTATATATTATTTCTGATATTGACATATTTTCTGTATAAATGCAAAATGCACAACGATGAATAAGATATCATACGAAATGTTTTTGAGCAGGCTTTTGACATAGTACACTGAATATTTCAATTAAACTCGTTATTTTGTTAAAAAAAAACTAGCAACCGGCAGCAGCTTTGGACGGTTGACATGATGTTTTAAAGATACCTTTAAATACATTTATCTGTAAAGTGAAAACTCAACATCGTTTTTCATTTGCACAAATAAAAAATTACAGATTACATTTGATTTTTTTTTTTTTTTTTTTTTTAATTCCATTAAGTAAAAACACTGTCGACGTCATAAATAAAAATTCACCTGGAAAAGCAAAAATCGTCTGTAAGTGAGAGATAAAATTTACGATACGTATAAAACATATTATAAAAAAAATCGTCTGCTGCGACTTTCACGGTAATCATATATATCATTAGCAAAATGTCCTAAAAGTACATTTTTTCTTATTCAGGCGTCAAATATGGGCAACAAAAGTGATAAATTGCCAAATATTGTTTCAATGGCCGCATTTCACATTGAATATTTCTTTTTAGCCGTACAAACATTCTTTTCATATTTAAATTAAATATCTTCGTTTTATAATATTTGTTCTCATTAAAACTTTTTTCTTTGTAGTTTAAACAAAATCGGTAGTAGTGTTTTTTATTTTATTTTTCGAGGTATTTGTATTTTCTTATATCTTAACTGATACAGCCCAAAGACCCATTGACCGTTAACTAAAAACGACAGCCTACACTGCAAAAGCAAAGTGTTGATTTTACAGTATAATACTGGCATACCAGCTGCCAGTATTATACTGTATATGACAACCTTTTCATTCAAAATAAGGATAAAATACCAAATTTTATTGTCAGAAATCATGGTTATATCGGTGTATTATACATCATAACGGCCGCGGGAATTTTCTTTATGGATTGTGCAAACCACAGAAAAATCCATCGGGTAGTTTTTGAAATTACCCCGGACATACGCTTTTATCGCTTCTTGCTTTATAATATATATGATGTAATTAAAAATTAATGAAAAAACGTAATATCAGCAAATAATTTCAAAGATTGCAAGTGTGAAAGCCTCGCTCCGGTCCACTGCTATTGTGTTACATTATCACGAAAGTTTGTGTACGGATGGAAAAGCAGACATCTTGGTAGAACTTGTTAATATTCGAGTATAAAATGAGTGGGAATAAGATATATGTACACTTTTTGCACGCACTTAAGAATCAAATCACTCCAGAATTATATGGGAATTAACATTTGAATATCCTCTTTTTTGCCAATTTAAAAATTAAATAAAATTAAAACTACGATGATGCAGTGACTACTTTTAACACAGAATCTTCTGCTTTTCACTTTTATACTACATTACTTAATATCACAGTAATCCAATCATTTTAAGAAAATCAAGATATGATGGTCAAGTGGACAAAGTGGCAGATCTTTGTCAAGTTCTAATATAAGTGGGAATATGAAGAAGCATGTTTTGAACCAGAGATCAAAATCTATCAGTTATGTCACATTTATTACATTTATTAACATCTGAATCTCTTATTTTGTTGTCGGTGGGTATATCTACCTAAAAAAAGTAATTCAAAATCAGAGCATTGATAGAAATGTTAAGTTATTTAAATGAAACTGCTTCTTTTCTCCATTTTAATGGATGATGGTAAACTATTTTGTTTTTACTGACTGTTATCTTTAATGAACATCTCGAATCGATATGACAGGAGCTAACTTAACCCTTCTTTGCATGAGTTTTTCTTTTACAATTGTGTTTTTTTTTATACATATATTAAATATTAGACACCAGAAATTTTAAGATAAATTTTTAACTTTGTTCAGCAACATAGTTCACGGGAAATTTACTACATTAATATTTCTATATAAATATAGTGGTGGCAAAGAAGTTGATTTATTTATTAAAAGTTAAATAAACAGTGATGGAAATTTACATCACTATGCAATTAAGGGTTAAATCTAGACTAAATATTAAATAATGTAACACTTTTTTTTCCAATAATGGCTTGTAGAGATTTATCTTAGTGGTCTAATAGTCTGTTCAAAGTCTGTCCGTTAATCTACTTACCATTTCTGGTAAAATATTAAATATTAATTGATAGATTAAAGTATGCGTATACTATTAACATGCAACTTACGTTAAGAATATTGATTTTCCACTTTTCAGCTACTAGCTCCTCTTTATACCGGTCATTCTGATGATCGGTCTTTTTTCATGTCTACCCTATAAAGTAAAATAAAAAAATCTGTCTTAACCACACTTTTTAAGTAACCTTCTATATAATGAATTGTGGATTCTCTGACGATCTCATATCACATTCATAGTTTATTTTTTATTTTTACTTTCTCGCTTAATGCGTTTTTAGGTGCGTTCGTAATTATATAAATACGTAGCCGCTATAGTTGTCGTCTGGTCCGTCCCCATATAACAGCGCAAAAACTACCCAACCGAATAGTTTGAAATTTAATATATACATTTGTTGCAGAATTTTGTCGAGTCATTTCAAATTTTATGAAAATCGAATCGAAACTTAAAAAGATATTGATAAAAATATTTATTAAGAAATTTGATTAAAAAAAAAATTGTTACTTCTTTGTTATAGTGGCTTCCGAGGATTAATCGTCAAGTGACCAAGATGTATCGCCAAGTTATCTTACATGTATGACGTTATAGTCATATATGACGTATATGACATTTTATAACCTCTATGACCAAATTATAGTCACATTCTTCATTCTATTAAATCCTATATCATACATAATTAATTCAGTGATACCCCGTGATAGGTAATAATTCTAGATTGGCATAGTGATTACGTCTTATTTAAGATGAAATCACATTATTTGCATATTACTGAATTTAAAAACCGAATTTGTATACTAAAATTGTTTAATTATAGCAATCTATAATCTACAGACAGTTTTTTGGATAGATGTTTCCGGAGAAATAGATATCAAATGGAAAAAGAGTCTAAATATGGATTTCCAAGCTCTGAAATTTTTAAAGCTAGGCTTAAGTTTTCCATTGGAATTTTCAGTAAATGTCAACAAAAGATAAAGTGTTACCAACTTAAAATGTACTTATTTTATTGCGGAAATAAATCATATAATAATAAAAGACAATATAATTCATTTCACTAATAACAGTACGAACGACAGTACGAAATAATAACAGTACGAACGAACCTCAGTTGTCACGTTTGACGAACAATTTCCAGTTTATTACCTTTTATTTTTAGGTGCGTTCGTAATTATATAAATACGTAGCACCTATTGTCGTCGTCTGGTCCGTCCGTCTGTCCGTCCGTCCGTCCGTCTGTCTGTCCGCCCGTCCGCATATAACAACGCAAAAACTACCCAACCGAATGGTTTGAAATTTAAGATATATTATCTTTGCAAAATTTTGTCGAGACATTTCAAATTTTATAAAAATCGAATCAAAACTTTAGAAATTATTAATAAAAACATTTATTATGAATTTTTTTTTTTTTAAATCGGTGCTTCTTTGTTATAGGAGCTTTCGAAGTTTAATCGTCAAGCGACCGAGATACTTATTTTATGACAGAAATGAATCTGCTGACGATATAATTCATTTCACAGAATTAAAAATCATCAAGATCGGAATATATATATATAACTAGCTATAGTACGAACGCACCTCATTTGTCACATTTGACGTACAATTTCCAACTTGTTATATTTATTTTAACACCATGTGATTTCATTTTAATGTGTCTATATAATTTATTTATTTTTTTATCTTTACAGATGGATTATAATTTATTTTTTTGGATCTGTTGTAATTTTCGCTTTTCTTGAGTTTTTTTTTATGTTATAACAAGCTTAATATTGTCATTTTAAGGCATAATGCTGACAATATTCGAATAACATATCTTTACTTTGGATTATTCTTATGAAGCTTCTCTAACGAATTCATAAAATATTCATAGTTTCTCATATTTGTATTTGCATTTTATTCTGTTTAATTTTTGCAATATATCTCCCTTTAATTTTTATAATACATTTATTTCTCTTTGATTTTCACATCACATGTGATTTCATTTTCATTATATACATACATACATACATACATACATACATACACACATACATACACACACACACATATATATATATATATAACCAAAATGTATATATTATTATTGGTTATATTATATATATATTACAAATATATATATGTATATAACCAAAAATGAAACATTACCATAACACCAACTTAAACTATGAAATAATGATTAAGTATGTAATAATTAGTTGGCAATGAAAGTATTCCCCAACACACTGAATATAGAGACCAAAAACTTATTTAAAATAAGAAGAAATTAAATTAAAAATTGAATAAATGAAATTGAATGAATGAAATGAAATTCGTGGAATTTAGACAGAATTATCAAGTCCGAAATGCCTAAACACCACAAATAAAATAAGTGGTTTCATCATCATATTAGCCATAACATTGCTAAAGAATATGATTTTGGGACTACCACTCATAAGCAATGAATCAAACCTGTGAAAAAATAAAAAAATAAATAAAATATTAAAAAGGAAAGAAACCATACCTATAATATACAGATAAAACTTGAAATAGAGTAATAAAGTACATAATCCATTTGGATTAAAAAAGATACCTGTGCACCACATGAACCACACATGAACACAACCAAACAGAGGGAATGAATTGCAAAAAATCATTACATGTTGCCAAATTTAGTTTTAGAAAATGATATATATATATATATATATATATATATATATATATATATATATATATATATATATATATATATATATATATTCCTTTTTTTTCATTTGAATTAATAATACTTCAGTTATTAGGACTATATATTATATTTTGTAATTTGACACTGCTATATGGTATAGTGATTTCATTGTGTATGGTCAGTTTCTTATGTTTCAATGGTCAATTTTTACAATAAGTTTATATATATATATTAATATGTACTAATTTGATTTCTGATATTTTGCAAATTTTATTATATATACCATATATCGATTATGCAGGGGTGGGGAAATGCATCAAACTGCTCGGACAGGCGAGTAAATTTTTAGGCAGTCATAGAAACTGCAGGTAATAGAAAATATACTAAAAACTTTGTATTTTTATTTGTTAGCCATATTTTGAAACTCTCCCAATTGCCACAATGTAAACATGGTACGAAGTTCTATTTTAGGCTAAACTTTCCCTCTGTTGTATTATATTTTTAAATTTTATATTAAAAAAATATGAAAATGTTAGTAATAAATTGCATTAGTAATTAATTAATTTTTGAGTCGCGTAAATTTTGTCTGGCTGATAAAATAAATACGTGACTGAAATGATTTTCCAAAAATTCTTCACCCCTGATAATAAGTGTCTATTATAGTGTTTTTTTTTTTTTTTTTTAAAGAAAACAGCTGTATATGTATTTATTAACTATCGATTTGGAGACATATATAAAAATATTCAATTGTAAGTTAGAATTTTTCTTAATCATTTCAATGTGCTAGGTTTATCGCCTATTCAAATATATCGCAAAATTTTATTGTCTTAAGCCATGAGCGCTATAATGAGAGGCTACTATAATAGGAAGGTGTGTTATTTTATTATTCAAATTTCCCAAACTTTACTTTTATCTTATTTAAGACACCCGTTAAATCCATTTAAATGTTGTTATATAAAACGTTTCTTGGATTGGAAATAACGATCACCTTTATGAATTTGAGATAAATATATTTTTTACATTGCAATTAAATTTAATGGTTTCAAAAATATGTTTGAATATTGTAAACGTTGTGAGAACTATTAGTAAAATCTTTATTAAGGAAACTCAAATAATGAGAGATTCAAAAATATTATATTGTCTTATCCGGAAAGTTCGTGCCAGTTGGGTTGGTTGGTTGGTTGGTTGATTTATGACGACCGATAATCTACTCGAGGGATATAGGCCCTATGGGGGAGTGCCCTCCGTGGGGATCTATCTAAGGGATCCTAACCCATATTTACGGCAAGGTTCGAAGAAAACCACGGAAAACTCCGAACGGTTAGGTTGACGAGCGTAACAGGGGTTTGAAACCAGCACCTTCCGTTTACCAGCTTTTAGAGCAGAACCGCCCAACCACTGGTGCGGCTCGTGCCGGTTGGGAACATCAATTCGTACAGGAAAATTCTATCATTTAATTACTAGGCATTGATTCGAATATCTAATGTCTAATAATTAACGTGTAGAATTTTCCGGTATGAATAGATTTTCCCAACCGGCACGAAATTTTCCAGATAACCCAATACAATAACGAATACCGGGAAAAGAAATTATGTTTACTTTAAAGTTCTCCAATCCAAACTAAGTACACTGTAAAAAAAATTCCTTTGATTGCCAATACAATTTCCGGATTTTTTTCTCTGATAAAATTATTTCGTAAAGGTGTCAGAAATTTGTGAATGTGGATTAAAAAATATCCTTGACAGATAATAGTGCTAAAAGTCTAGTTAATTTGTCACTTTCGCTAAGGTTGTGGGATTTTTTTTTTTTTTTTTTTTTTTTTTTTTTTTTTACACTGTAAAAAGAATTTCCGCATCTTGCAAGTATAATTTCTGTATTTTTACGGATTTATTTTATTTATTTATTTATTTATTTTTACAGTGTAGTAACAAATATAAATTCCACGGTTTTAGAAAAGAGGAAAATTCAATCTCTGTCAAAGTTAATCTTAAATCCGTAATTTTTAACACATTCACAAAATCATTTTCCTAGGAAAAAAAAAATTCTATAAAAATACGGAAATTGTCACTGCAAATTATTAATAATAATAATAATATAATAATAATATTAATAATAATAATAATAATAAATAAAACAAAAAAAATAAAAAAGTAAAATTTAAAAAATGTTGATTGTACAGTATAATACTGTTTATTACTGTTAATTTTACGGTATAATACTGACAGCTGGAGTGCCAGTATTATACCGCACCTAATACGATAATACCGCATAAAATCAGCACTTTTTTTTCTTTTTTCTTTTTTCAGTGTACTGGCAATCAACGGAATAATTTTTTTCTACATATTTTCGATCACATTCACGAATTCATTTTCATTTGTAAAATCATAAAATTTGCAACTTTTCATGTTAATATACGGTTAAATTGAAAAGCGTTTTCTATTTTCTTATAAATGTAAAAAAAAAAAAAAAAAAAAAAAAAAAAAAATAGAATACTGTTGAAAAGTGGACGTTTTAAACTGATTTTCAAATTGGACAGTCCAGATAGACATCGTTAACAGGCAGTAATCAACTATATTTAAAGATGCATCCCATGTATGATGGGGGAAAAAAAATTGGATTCTTAGGATTTTTTAGAAAAATGTCTGCAAATTTTATATATGTACATGCAAAAATGGTTCCGTAAATGTGTAAAAAATGTTTACTTTGTTGAGTGGAACAGCAAATTCAGAACACTCTGGGATAACAAATCTATATTGTCACCTTTTTACAAAAAAAAAAAAAAAAAAAAAAAAATCATAGATTTGTTTTTGTTCCGTTTTAAAACAAAGGTAAAAATGTCTGCAAATGTACACACTCAATAGTTTTAGAAGATAAATTACTAAAAATTAAAAGCTCTTTTAATTTATTAAAATATCATTATCCCCTCTCCCATCCCCGAAAAATAAAATAAAGAAAAATCTGGACAAAGGAACTAGAGCGGATAATTTTATGGAATTTATACCATTTTGTGTAATCGTAATAAAATATTTAAGTTTTCTGGACGTTTCATTTTAAATATAATGATATTTTCAACAGCGGAAGCTTTAAAGTTCATTATTTATAAATGCAAATGCAAATTATCTACTGACCTGAACGTTTTATTTTAAATATGAGGACTCATACGCAGAAGATTTAAATTTCATGATTTATAAATGCAAATACAAGTGCTCTACTGACTATGACGCGACTTTCACATATCAAAATCATATAATTAATGTTCTAAAATAATGAATTGACATCAAAATATATTAACAATTGCTCGGTTTATTTTACAAATATGGCAACGAGGAAAAAATTAAGTATATTGATTATAAAATATATAAGTGTTTCAAGTAATCTTTAAAATCGAAATTAGATAAAAATAATAATGATAATAAATGTTTATTTCCAACCATGACGTAATATTTGACTTAAAACATTCGTTTATGTAATATTATCCGCGTTCCATGTATCATTAAAAAATACTTTAAAGCATGAAAATGCACATATCGTTATAGCGTCTAGATGACAAGTTTTCTTTTAAACGCTATAATATCATTTTAATGCAACGTAATTTTCACCAACAAATGATTTTCGCACGTAATAATTAACTATTTTAAAGCTTTATTCCATTTTCCTGTGTAAACATGTATTTCAATCGAAGTTACATTGTTTGAAAATATTATTAATTGGGCTTTCTTTAAAATCTGGCAACAGAAAAAGATAATTAATTATATAGAAAATAAAATAAATAAATGTTTCAAATACTCTTTAAAATCAAAATTAGATTTAAAAATAATAATTGTCTCTTCCGTGACGTACTTTTCTACTTATATCTTACCTTTATGTACTGTTATCTGTCTTCCATGTATCATTAAAAAATACTTTAAATCATGAAAATGAATATAGTCTAGAAGAAAATTATTATTATTATTATTTTACACGCTATAACATCATTTAAATACGACGTAATTTTCACCGTCAAATGCTTTTCGCACGTAATTTATTATTTTAAAGCGTTCTTCCATTTTCACGTGTAAATATATATTTCAATCGAAGTTACATTGTTTGGAAATATTATTAATTGGGCTTTTTTTTAATGTGGCAACAGTAAATAAAAAAAAACCTATTTCAAAATCTGAATTAAATCTCTAGGATAATAAATGGACACTGTACACCACAATTTAGTTAAATACATCCCTGCAAAAACTAAAAATTGATATACATAATTTTTGATCCAATAAAACTTATGTAACTGAACTATCTTAACCCATTTAAATTGCGCTTAAAATAATTCTCTGCTTTAAAACCAGTTTATTTTAGCTTATTTATAATAATGTTTTATATAAAATTACCGGTTTTCATGTTTTTATGCGATATTTTTTTGTAGCATAAACCTAGAAAGTGAAAAAGACACGATAGATTATATACCGGCAACGGCAGCGCTAGTAAGTTTGTTAGAATGGAGAGAAACTCTTCTAAATTCATTGCCAAGCAGTTTTTCTTCCAAGTTTTGTTGAAAAAAAAATTTTTTTTTTCGCTGCAAAGCCACTCAAATGTAGAAAGGGGATAACGTTTCAACCCTTTAGTTCACTCTCTTCTCCCTGTTGCATGTTAGTACGTCTGAGAAGAAAAAAAAGAATGATGCTTTCTTAGCGCATAAAAAAAACAAGAGGGGAAAATTC
Source organism: Maratus michaelseni (assembly GCA_963931845.1). Lineage (NCBI taxonomy): Eukaryota > Metazoa > Arthropoda > Arachnida > Araneae > Salticidae > Maratus > Maratus michaelseni. The sequence continues at coordinate 106,726,639 of OZ007598.1, read as the reverse complement.
TGCTATAAGGCCGAATATAGATTGCCACACACGATTTTTATTTAAAAAATAAATAAACTAGCTGTAACTCAGAATAAAAACGCAATGACAACAAACAATTTTAAAATATCTAAATAACAAATAAAAATTCCCCTGTTAAAGTGTTGAGTTGTTCAATAACCATTCGATTTAGAAAATTATTTTTCTACCACTGAGCAATTTTTTTAATGAAATTTAATTCATGTTGCTATGGCAGCAGACGACAAAACGATATCTTTGGAATAAGGGAATAACTAGAAGAAAAATTTTTGTTGATGTTTGTGATAAAATGTTTTTCTTTATTTTTTAAAAATGTATATACATAATTCACTTTTATATTTTAACAGAATAATAAGTTTACTATAATTCGTTACTCATTCTATGGCCAGTATACACGATACACGTCGAGCCACAATGCCTTTATCATTATCTTTTTACGCGTAAAAGTTTCGCTACGGTACTCCATTGTGAAGTTTTGTAATTTTTGAAATCTAATATTTGAAAAACGACATAATCATTCGATTTGAAATTTATATCAAGAAAAATACAATTTTTTACCATTCTAACGCAGTTTGTAAAACAATTTTGTGACAAATACTTTTCGAGTTATTAATTTTTTAAGTAACTTCAAATGTTTCATTTTCCGAGATTAATCTGTGGCAACGATGGATTGCTGTGACTTTTCATAAACATGAAAAATGATAGAGATTGAAAGAATAAGCCACCCTGTGTGTGGCTAAAAAAAAAAAAAAAAAATCACGAAGCTGGTGAAGCATTAGAATCAATATTTCCAAATGTAGAAAATTATGTTTTTGTATATTGAATTGCTTGATTTTTTTTACACAGCGGAATGTGAATTGCTATAATTTTATCGGTGATTGCTGAAAGGAATTAAGTCCTAGTTTTGAAAGTTTTGAAGAATTAAAAAAAAAATAATAAAAATAAAAATAAAATCAGTAATTGCTTTTAAAACTCAAGATGTTAATCATTCATCGGAAAATGAAAGAAAAATTGGTTTCATTAGAAATGTTTACATTAGAAATGTTTTACATTAGAAATCACTTCTATAATTATGCCTGCTAGTATCGTGTTTTTATGTTCAAAATTGAGTTAGAAAATGTGCCAGGAAGTTTTGCATTGTTGAGCGGTGAAATATATATATATATATATATATATATATATTTTTTTTTTTGAGAATCGCCTTAATTAAAAAAATACTGCTTCTATATGTATCATTCCTTAGTTTTTATCTATATTTAACTACAAGTTGCAGTTATGAAAATAAATATTATACATTTTTTTTCAAAAATATGAGAAGATATAGACATATGTGTTAGCTACTTTATTTTGACGAAACTCTTTAAATTCATTGCTAGACAGTTTTTCTTTCAAGGTGGGTTAAAAATAAAAAAATAAAAAATTTCACTGAATAATTAAAATAAAATAAGGACTATCAAATAATAAATTTTACAATTATTTCTTTTATTATTATTATTATTATTATTACTTTTGTGCTGGTGTTCTACTTGTTTTTAACTAAAAAAAATCCCATGACATATTTGCAATATACATATGTTGCTTTTGAATTTTAGACTTAGTTCTTTTCAACATTAGATATAGTTTTCACACAAAAAATCTTATAAAAATCTTGTGATTTTTACTGAACAAAGAATACATAATTTATAAAAAAAAATCATAATTAAATGATATTTTTATTGAGACGAGTTTCTTTTTGTAATGGAATTGTTAACGTACAGAGAAAATATAATATTTTTTTTTAAGTAAAAAATATGAGAATATTTAAGGAGAAAAATACGGTTAATAAAAGAAATATTAATTTTAAGATAAGATTTTACATAAGAAAATATTTTAAGTATTTCATTTTAATGCATTTTAAGAAAATATTTTAGTCTTCAGTAGGTCATTGTAAAATGCAGTCTTATGTAGTACCCTGACTGTGTTACTTTCTTCACGAAACGGTCAATAAACATGGAAAAACATTGAAACCATCTTAAAATGAAAAATGTCAAAATATGGACTTAGTTCCTTTCTTCACGAAACTGTGTATAAACATGAAAAAGTTAATGAAGCCATCTTAAAATGTGAAATGTCAAAATATGGACTTAGGGTCCATATTTGGACTATATTATGGACATATTATTCTATATTATGGACAAAATATGGACTTCTTCACGAAACGGTCAATAAACATGAAAAATTATTGAAACCATCTTAAAATGGGAAATGTCAAAATATGGACTTAGTTTCTTTCCACAATCAACTAATTCCATTTTTGAAAAGTCAGTACTTAAACAGTACTTAAACATTTGCAATTTTTTACATAAGAAAACTTTAGTGATGATATAATGGTTTGTTAACCAGGGAAGTTTGTTATCACAATAAAAAAAACAATAAGTAATTCAAGTACAAATTATTATGTTTTACAGAAGAGTTATTTTCGCTTACTTTTGTGCGTATTTTACCAGGATTTATCACAGAGACACACAGGGCATGTGCCCCAGGCCCACATTTTCAGGTTGACCCAAAATGTATTTTGTGCATTCTCTGAAGATACAAATTAATATAAATTTCCATTTATAGTTTATAGAAAAAATGAATTTTTTCCATTAATGTACACTAAACTGTCTCAGTGTTCTTCATTAATGACAATGAAATGTAATGTAAACTTCGAAATTCTGAGAAAAACGGATATTACATCAAACATGCTTCGTTCAATCCCTTAGGTTTAGAGTTTTACTTAATCTGAATAGCATAGTGCAAAAAATTTTATCTCCCCATAATTTTGTAATGGATTTTTACATGTGTCTGGAATATATTCTTTTTTCATAAAACTGTGTGGTTTAAATTTTAAACTGCACATAAAGCTCTTTGAAATGTTCATAATGCAATTTTCTTGATTAAGGGGGACCTATATGACCTGTGTGTCCTGAGTCCCACATAGAGTTGATCAGGCCCTGCATTGTACTTTTTCTTTATAAGGATGTTGTCATTTCAAAACTGGCTACCTTTTGATATATTTTTTAATTCATGTTTGCTCGCAAATGTATATCACATTAGCAAGTGTCCTTATTCAGAAACTATGTAAGCCGGGGTTGCCAATTTGGCTTCCTTTTTTATTCAGTAAATCCAAATTCATATGGAAATTCTGAAAGAAGAATTTTTACTATAGATAATCAGGAACTGCCTGTTATATATTAAAAACAAACTATTCGAAATTGCTGGTATGAATTCGGATATTCTGAATAAAGAGGGACACCAAACTACCGTCCCGAAACAATAATCGCTTTGAACTCAAGATGTAAATCATTTATAGAAAAATGAAAAACAAAACAAAAAAACTGTCTCATTAGAAATGTTTTACATTAAATATCACTTCAACAATCATGCCTGCAAGTATCATGTTTTTATGTTCAAAATTGAGTCAGAAAATGTGTCAGAAAGTTTTGCATTGTTGAGCGGAGAAATTTTTAAAATTTTTATTTATTTATTTATTTGAGAATTGACTTACTTTAAAAAATAATATTTTTATATGTATCGTTCCATAGTTTTTTATCTATATGTAACTACAGGTTGCAGTTATCAAAATAAATGTCATACATTTTTTTTCAAAAATATGAGAAGATATAGACATATGTGTTAGCTACTTTATTTTTACGAAACTCTTTTAAATTCATTGCTAGACAGTTTTTCTTTCAAGTTGGGTTAAAAAAAAAAATATTTTTTTCACTCTAAAGCCACTGAAATAATAAAAATATCAAAGTAAGAAGGGGATAACGTTCCAACCCTGTAACACCCCCCCCCCCACACACACACACCGGTGTCTACTTCTTATTGCATATTATGCTTGGGAAAAGAAAAAAAAAGATTGATATTTTAATAGAGAATGAAAATGTCCATGAAGCTATGAAATATCAGAATCATTGTTTTCAGTCTTGGAAAATTTTCTGTGTAGATATAGTATTGAACTTTTTGATCTTTTACTTACAGAAATGTAATTTGCTAAAATTATGTGATTTTGAAAAAAAAAGTCTCTATATTTCAACATTCGCAGATCTTTTAAATAATGAAACTATAGTAATGATAGTAGTCTGTTTATTAGAAAAGTCTGTTTATTACCGTAAATTTACAAAATTAAAATACATCAAATTCCATACAAATTATTATGTGTTACAGAACCTATATTTTTGCTTATTTTTGTATGCATTATATTTTCTTTAAACTAAAAGAGCGTTTTTTATACATAACATTTCTTGTTTTTGTCTGTATTAAAATATAAAGTACAGTTATAAAGTTAAATTTCGTTTTTTTTTTTTTTTTTTTGTTTAAGTCTATGGAGATATAGACGTATACGTCTGATACATTTTTTGACGAAACACTTTCAAATTCATTGCTAGGCAGTTTTTCTTTAAAGCTAGACTGAAAAAAAAAAAATTATTTTTATTTTTATTTTATTTTTTACTGAAAAGCCACTCAGATATAAGATACCAGCTTAAGAAGGGGATGACGTTTCAACCCTTTAATTCCCTCTCTGCTCCCTATCGCATGTTACGCTTGATAAGAATAAAAAGATAGATGCTTTCTTAGCAAATTAAAAAGTTCACGAAGTTATGAAGTATCAGAATCGCTGTTTTCGATTGTAAAAAAAATTGTGTCTATATACAGTATTGAACTGTTTGTTTGCTTTTTCCTCTTCGAGGTGTGAATTGCTGTAAATTTTGAAATAAATTACTGTCGTCAGTACTTCAACATTTGCGGTTCTTTAATTAATGAAACTAACCCTTTAATTTCCTCTCTGCTCCTTATCACATATTACGAATGAGAATAATAATAATAATAATAAAAGTGCTTTCTTAGGCAAATTAAAAGTTTACGAATTTATGAGGTACCAGAATGGCTGTTTTCGATTGTAAAAAAAAATGTTTTTATATACATTAAACTGCTTGTTTTCTTTTTCCTCTTCAAGGTGTTAATTGCTGTAAACTTTGAAATAAATTACTATCATCAGTACTTCATTTGCGGTTATTTAATTAATGAAGATAACCCTTTAATCCCCTCTCTACCCCCTATCAAAAAGATTGATGCTTTCTTAGCAGATTAAAATGTTTATAAAGTTATGAAGTATCAGAATCGCTGTTTTCTACAGCAGAAAATTTTGTTTTTATATATATTGAACTGTTTGTTTGCTTTTTTTCCTTCGAGATGTGAATTGCTGTAAATTTTGAAACAAATTAGAATCCTCAGTACTTCAACATTTGCGGTTCTGTAATTAATGAAATTAACCCTTTAATTTCCTCTCTGCTCCTTAGCACATATTACGAATGAGAATAATAATAATAATAAAAGATGCTTTCTTAGCAGATTAAAAAGCTTACGAATTTATGAAGTATCAGAATCGTTGTTTTCGATTTAACAAATTTTGTTTATATATATATTAAACTGTTTTTTTTTTCTCTTCGAGGTGTGGATTGTTGTAAACTTTGAAATAAATTACTATCGTCAGTACTTCCATTTGCGGTTCTTTAATTAGTGAAGTTAACCCATTAATCTATTCTCTACACCCTAATCAAAAAGATTGATGCTTTCTTAGCAAAGTATTAGAAACGCTGTTTTTGATTCTCAAAAAATTTGTTTTTTATGTATATTAAACTGTCTGTTTTCTTTTTCCTCTTCGAGGTGTGAATTGCTGTAAATTTTGAAATAAATTACTATAAGCAGTACTTCATTTGCGGTTCTTTAATTAATGAAACTAACCCTTTAATCCCCTCTCTAACCCCTATCACATGTTATGAATGAGAAGAATAAAAATATTGATGCTTTCTTAGCAGATTAGGAAGTTTACGAAAGTTATGAAGTATCAGAATCGCTGTTTTCGATAACAGAAAATTTTATTTTTATGTTATATTGAACTGTTTGTTTGCTTTTTATCTTCGAGGTGTGAATTGCTGTAAATTTTGAAACAAATTACAATCCTCAGTACTTCAACATTTGCGGTTCTTTAATTAATGAAACTAACCCTTTAATTCTCTTTCTGTTCGCTATCACATGTTACGCGTGAGAGAAATAAAGAGATTAGTTCTTTCTTATCAGATTATAAAGTTAACGAAGTTATGAAGTATCAGAATCGCTATTTTCGATTGTAAAAAATTTTGTTTATATATATATATATTAAACTGATTGGTTGCTTTTTCCTCTTCGAGGTGTGAATTGCTGTAAATTTTGAAACAAATTACAATCCTCAGTACTTCAACATTTGCGGTTCTTTAATTAATGAAACTAACCCTTTAATTCTCTCTCTGTTCGCTATCACATGTTACGCATGAAAGAAATAAAAAGATTAGTTCTTTCTTATCAGATTATAAAGTTAACGAAGTTATGAAATATCAGAATTGCTATTTTCGATTGTAAAAAATTTTGTTTATATATATATATATATATATTAACATATTAATATATTAACATATATATTAATATGATTAATATGATAATATACATATATAATATATTAACATATATTATATTAACATATTAATATATATATATATATATATATATATATATATATAATATATATATATATATATATATATATATATATATATATATATATATTATATATAATATATATATATATATATATTAAACTGTTTGTTTGCTTTTTCCTCTTCGAGGTATGAATTACAGTAAATTTTGAAACAAATTACTGTTGCCAGTACTTCAACATTTGCGGTTCTTTAATTAATGAAACTAACCCTTTAATTCTCTCTCTAACCCCTATCACATGTTACGCATGAGAAGAAACTTACGTACATTTTAACTTTTTTAAGGGGGTTCCGGGGGTTAAAATTATTTTTTCTTTATTTTGAATTGATTTTTTTTTTTCTGAAATATGTCTTTCTATAAAAATTAATTTTCTGAAAAAAGTTTTTAAAAACTTCGAAATTTTGTTTTTAAAAATTAAAAATTTTAATTAATTTAATTTTTTATATAACTCAAGAACCACTTGCCCGATTACATTCCTTTTTACCCTGTTGAGTGCAGAAAATGCTTCTTGTTAATTTGTCTTCAGCATTTATAAAAATATTACTTACAAAACTTATAATAAATTTAAAAGTAAAAAAAAAGAGGATTTTGAAAGTGATTTTTACTTCAAGATATATGTTTTCAAAAATTTTCCGTAAAACTAAAATTTCTGACGACAATTTATTAAAAACATAACATATAAACTCTGCTCATAATTTCATACACATATCTTCCAAGGAAGCTTAGATATATCCTTTTAAACATGACAAATTATGACAAAAATCCCTTCTGAGATAAATGTACTTAAAGTTTTGGTTACGTGTGGGACCTTACTGGTAGTACAACACAAGAATTGTTGTATCTGCTGATTTAATCATCTTAAAATTACGCGGTTTACTTTATTTAACTTTGTAGTATACTATTAATAAAAAAAAGGTGTATTTTTTTTGAGAATTTTGACCCCCGGGCCCCCTTAAGCTATTGCCAATTGCCAACTGCCATTGCCACCTAGAGTAGGTGGCAATGCAACTGCCCAGTTATTTCTTATTTTTGGAATGCATCTTGCGATAACATTAAATTTTATTTTCTAATCCTTGGTGCATTTATATAATTTCACTAATGCCTAGGTCTATGCCACTGATGGAACAGTGGCGCAGCAGTAGGACGATTCTCACCACTAAATTTTAATCGTATTCTTCGACTTAAAAAATCTCGGAAACTCTGGCCTTAAATAAGAAAAAGAGTACAATTTAAATTTAATGGTGACAGTTGATTCTCTGCGCTGCGCCACTGTTCCATCACTGTTCTATACTTATCGAAAATATGCTGTCTGAAGAATTCATGAAAAGCTTCTTAGACTTATTTAATGTTGTCTCTTTTTTCGACACTTTACGAAAATTTTTCAATGCCATCTTGCTTTAAAAAAAAAAAAAAAAAAAAAAAAAAAAAAGCTTCACCCATTTTGTGCTTTGCGCACTAATTAAAATTTTGCACGCATTAATCAAGAGAGCATCTTAAAAAAAGTTTACCGCAATAACTGAAAATCACACTAACCGAAACCGCACACTAAACAAAATACAGGGTGATTCACTACCAGTGCGATAAACTTTAAGAGGTGATAGATATCAATGAAACAAACATTTTGTGTAGGATTTGTGTATGAGTCTCAATCCACTTATTCAGTCATAAATACAGGGTATCTCACTCCAAACCGAAACTTTTTTTGTTCGTAACTTTAACAATAATTAACGATATTTTCAACAGATTTGCTTTGCTTTCAATGAAATGTGATAACTTCCCGAGAATCGCTGGAAATGACCACGATTTGCATTCAAACAACACTGATTTAGACTCTACATAATTCGGGATGTAACTCACAGAACATATAGGTCATTGAATTAATTACAGTGCACTGCCCGTGATGTCATCTCATTTCACGGTCATTTCAGTCTTTTGAAAATATCGATAAATTATCTTCATTATTGTTAAAGTTATGAACGATACACTGCAAATTCCGAGCGCACATTGGGAACACATTTAGAACACTTTCATTAAAAAAAAGTGTTGCAGTTACCTTAATGTATACTAAATGTGTTCCAAATATGTTCCGCTATAAAGAATGTTTTCTGAAAGTGTACCGAAAGTCTTCTGCTGAGGATATCTGTTAAATCTAAATTTGGGAACACATTTTGAAAACGGATTGGGAGCACATTTGGGCACACTTGTGTAATCATCGTATTCAAAAAGTGCGCTAGAAAGTGTGCTGAACAAAAGAAGTGTTCTCAGACGTATTCTAAAAACTGTTCCAAAAAGTGCGCTTCAGAGTGTTCAAAAAAATGTGACAAAAGAAGTGTTCTAAAAAGTGTTTTGAAAAGTGTATAAGGATTTGCAGTGTAATCTGGATTCCAGTTGAAGAGAGACACCCTGTATTTATGACTGAATAAGTGTATTGTGACCCATCTTTCCTATACAAAAATTGTTTGTAGCAGTGTGCACTATCAGCTCTATAAGTTTGTTGTACTAGTAGTGAAGCACCCTGTATTTATTCTGCACATTCAATTTTCCATATAAATTGCTATTCGGAATAACTGAATATTTTTATAAATTGTTTTATTTCAATCTGAAAATATTCATTTTCAAAATTTTCACTTTTACCTTTTAAGAAAGCTATAGAATAGTGATTTTAATTTAAAATTTTAATTTAAAAATACTTTATACATATTTTATTTTTCCTTTCCCTCATTAAAATTCTTTTAATTGAATTTCTACATAAAACAAATTATTAAAGTTCCCTTAATGAATTTTATTTTGCTGCTTAAAAGCGCATAACTAATTTTTCCAGAAATATTCCAATCAAAATGATATACCCCTATGCAAAAATAGTGTTAATTACTAACAAAAATTATGAAAGAATATTACAAAATTCTCCGAGAACATAATACCCAAATATCTTCTAAAATGAAAAATGGGTTCCTTCAATTATCCAAGTTTGTAATTTTTCTGGGAAACATTTGCTTCATTAAAATCCAGAAATATTTGACTCGAAGAAATAATTTGAATATCGAACTAAAAAAAAAAAGGAAAGAAAAAATGCACGTGTGTGGTGCGCAGTAATTACTCCTGCATAAAAAATTATCACGGGAAAAAAAATCCTTACCGGAGAGTTCTGTTTTAATATTTAAATCATGCAAAATATTCCAACTTATCCTCTTTAAAAATTCATCGCTAATTAAAAAAGTTATAATTATGATATAAAAAATACCGTCCGTGCATCTCCCTTTTTTTCACTCTCATCCGTGGTTGTCATAGCAACGAATGATGGCTGTAAACATAATTGGCTGATCTTGCCCGCCAGGCGGGGCTTGCAAAAAATTCCCGGCGAGGTTTTTTTTAATCCGGAAACGCCCATTAATCGATAAAGAATCTTCTGCAGGAGCATCAGGATAATATACGCCTCTACTAACCTTTTTTTTCCGCATATTAAAACAGTTTGCTTAAAAAACTCCGCCTTCTTTTTTTGTAAATTTTTTTTTCTCCAACCCTCATCTGTTTGCCAGTTTAATTAGAAGATAAGGGTGTCCCTGAAGTGGTATCCATTAAAGAACTTTGGGTGCTTTTTCCTTTGAAAGGTTTTAGACTCTTTCTTAAATGGAAGAACTTTTTTTTTCCTTCCCGTTTTAGCTTTCTGTTCAAGTCTTAACAAGTTTTAGAACTTTGCGAAACCCTTTTTAGAAATTCGAATAACGTCTTCTTTTCTTTTCTTGCTTCGCTGTATATTTCTAATCAGAGATCCTCAGATTTTTTTCTTTTCCTTTATTTTTTTTCTTTTGAGTCTATTTTGCATGCTCTTTTACTGTCAACTGATATAGGAAAAAAAAAAAATCTTACGTTTCCCGAATTAAATTTAAAGAACACCGATACTGGAGATAAGAAAAAAAAAAGTTTTAAATTCTTGTTCCATTGTTTGATTTTGGGAGAGTAACATGAAAATTCTTCTGAAGAAACTGCCACTAAGATAATGTATTGCCTTCATTAATAATGGATGCCTTTTTTAGACATATTATGTTTTGTATGTTAGTAAATGTTACCTTTCTATAAAGAAAGGTTCTAGATCCCTTGAATGTTGTTATTGGGAAGATAATCAAAATTTGATTTTATGAAATTTGATTAAATTCGAGTCGACGTACACTGAATCATTGTACCCCCACCCCCCTCCCACTTCCCATACACACACACACACAAAAAAAAAAAAAAAAAAAAAAAAAAAAAAAAAAAATACAAGAGAAAAAGTAATGGGTTATCGTTACTTTATCCTCATAAAAAAAAATTCCGTCAATTTTTTTTTAATTCTCTGCCCTACAATGTTGAAATATCTTTATTGTGAAAAGGCTGCTATAGTATCAATCTCGTGTTTATTATTTTTTTTTAATTAAAATTATAATGTATACCTTTTTTTTAATTATTATTCTGGTGCCGTTGGATGTTTTTGTTTGGTTCTGAGAGAGTAGCAGGAAAAATCTGCTGAAGAAACTGCCATTAAGATAATGTATTCGCCTTCATTAATAATGTATGCCTTATACATTATTTTATGAGCTATTGTGTTTTGTATGTTTGCAAATTTTGCCTTACTTTAGAGAAAGGTTCTAGATCCCTTGAATGTTGTTATTGGGAGGGTAATCAAAATTAGATTTTATGAAATTTGATTAAATTCGAGTCTAAGTAAGCTGAATCTTTTTTCTGATTTATTGCATACCCCTCCCCCCCTCCCCCCCCCTCCCCCCCACACACACAAAAGAAACACAAACAAGAGAAAAAGTAATGAGTTATCGTTACTTTATCCTCATAAAAAAATAGCTTTTTTATTTTTTACCCTAAAATTTTGAAATATCTTTATTGTCAAAAAGGCACTATAGTATCAATCTCGTGTATTTTTTAAAATTTAAACTATAATGGATAACATAATTTTTTAACCCTTTCCGGCACAAGCAAATTCTGTTCGTAAAATGCGAAATTACTGACTGACACCAGAATTTACAAACGACTTTTTTAGAAAATAAGAACTCCTTATTTTAAGCTTTCATTGTAGAAGCAAAATTTTAATAAAGTATTCTTGGTGCCGAATGCAAGTTTGGAATTAAAATTAGGTGTGCCCGGAGTGGGACCACTGTGCCGGAAAGGGACTGGTGATGTTGGATGTTTTGCCTTGGTTCTAAACGAAAAGCATGAAAAATCTGCTGAAGAAACTGCCATTAAGATAATGTATTTGCCTTCATTAATAACGGATGCCTTATATATATATATATTTTTTTTTTTTTTTTTACGAGCAAGTGTGTTTTGTATGTTTGTAAAATTTTGCATTACTTTAGAGAGAGGTTCTAGATCCCTTGAATGTTGTTATTGGGAAGGTAATCAAAATTAAATTTTATGGAATTTGATTAAATTCGACTCTAAGTACGCCGAATCCTTTTTCTGATTTGTTGCATACCCCCTCCCCCCCTCCCCCCCACACACAATTACACACAAAAAGGTACTTTATCCTCATAAAAAAATAGTTTTTTTTTTATTTTCTACCCTAAAATTTTTAAATATCTTTATTGTCAAAAGGTCACTATAGTATCAATCTCGTGTATTTTTTAAAATTGAAACTGTAATGAATAACGTATTTTTTTTTTATTATTATTATTCTGGTGATGTTGGATGCTTTTCCTTGGTTCTAAAAGAAAAGCATAAAAAATCTTCTGAAAAAACTGTCACTAAGATAACGTATTGCCATCATTAATAATAGATGCCCTATGATTTTTTTTTCGGTGATTGTGTTTCGTATGTTTGTGAATTTTACCTTTCTATAAAGAAAGGTTCTTGAATGTTGTTATTGTAAATACAATAAATACTAGATTTTATGAAATTTGATTATATTCCTGTCTGTATACACTGAATACAGTTTTCTGATTCATGGTGTCTCCCTCACCACTTCCCCACCAGACAGAGAAAAAAAAAAGTAATGGTTACTTTATCCTCATAAAAAAAGTAGATTTTGTATTCTCTACCCTAAAATTTTGAAATACCTTTATTCTCAAAAGGCCTCTATAGTATTAATTTCGTGTCTGCTTCTAAATTAAAACCACAATGGATGACTTTTTTTTTATTTTATTAATATTTTGGTGATGTTGAATGTTTTTTCTTGGTTCTAAAAGGCAAAATCTGCTGAAAAATCTGCCACTAAGATAATGTATCACTTTCATTAATAATAGATGTCTTAGAATTTTTTTTTTCGAGCTATTGTATTTTGTATGTTTGTAACTTTTACCTTCCTATAAAGAAAGGTTCTTAAATGTTGTTATTGGAAAAATAGTTGGATTATATTCGTGTCTGAGTGCATTGAATAAATTAGTTTGATTCATCGTATCCCTCCCCTCCCACACACACAGAAAGAAAAATAAAAAATAAGAAAAAAGTAATGGATTATCGTTACCATATCCTCACTAAAAAAAAAAAAAAACAGTTTTTTTTTTATTTTCTACCCTAAACTTTCAGTCAAAAGACCGCAATAGTGTCAGTCTCGTGTCTTTTTTTTAAATTAAAACTGTATTGGATAACTTACATTATTTTTATCCTGGTGATATTGGATGTTTATTTATTTATTTATTTGGTTCTAAAAGAGTAGCGTGAAAAACATGCTGAAAAATCTGCCATTTAGATAATGAAAAATCGGCCTTCATTATAGGGCCATTAATAGGCCTTCCAAATAGGCCTTCATTAATAATACATGCCTTAGATTTTTTTCTAGCTATTGTGTTTTGTATGTTTGTAACTTTTACCTTTTTATAAAGAAAAGTTCTTGAATGTTGTTATTGGAAAAATAACCAAAATAAGAAAAAAGAGAAAGTAATGAATTATCGGTTACATTATCTTCATTAAAAAAAAAAAAAAAAAAAACAGTTTTTTTCAATTTTGCCCTAAAATTTTGAAACACCTTCATTGTCAAAACGCCGCGCCGCCTATAGTACCAATCTCGTGTCTTTACCTTTTTTTTTTAATTAAAACAATAATAGAAAACTTAAATTATTTTTATTATGATGGTGTTGGATATTTTTGTTTGGTTCTAAAAGAGTAGCATGAAAAATCTGCTGAAGAAACTGCCATTAAGATAATGTATTCACCTTCATTAATAATGTATGCCTTATACATTATTTTATGAGCTATTGTGTTTTGTATGTTTGCAAATTTTGCCTTACTTTAGAGAAAGGTTCTAGATCCCTTGAATGTTGTTATTGGGAAGGTAATCAAAATTAGATTTTATGAAATTTGATTAAATTCGAGTCTAAGTAAGCTGAATCTTTTTTCTGATTTATTGCATACCCCCTCCCCCCCTCCCCCCCCCCACACACAAAAGAAACACAAACAAGAGAAAAAGTAATGAGTTATCGTTACTTTATCCTCATAAAAAAATAGCTTTTTTATTTTTTACCCTAAAATTTTGAAATATCTTTATTGTCAAAAAGGCACTATAGTATCAATCTCGTGTATTTTTTAAAATTTAAACTATAATGGATAACATAATTTTTTAACCCTTTCCGGCACAAGCAAATTCTGTTCGTAAAATGCGAAATTACTGACTGACACCAGAATTTACAAACGACTTTTTTAGAAAATAAGAACTCCTTATTTTAAGCTTTCATTGTAGAAGCAAAATTTTAATAAAGTATTCTTGGTGCCGAATGCAAGTTTGGAATTAAAATTAGGTGTGCCCGGAGTGGGACCACTGTGCCGGAAAGGGACTGGTGATGTTGGATGTTTTGCCTTGGTTCTAAAAGAAAAGCATGAAAAATCTGCTGAAGAAACTGCCATTAAGATAATGTATTTGCCTTCATTAATAACGGATGCCTTATATATATATATATTTTTTTTTTTTTTACGAGCAAGTGTGTTTTGTATGTTTGTAAAATTTTGCATTACTTTAGAGAGAGGTTCTAGATCCCTTGAATGTTGTTATTGGGAAGGTAATCAAAATTAAATTTTATGGAATTTGATTAAATTCGACCCTAAGTACGCCGAATCCTTTTTCTGATTTGTTGCATACCCCCTCCCCCCCCTCCCCCCCCTCCCCCCCCCACACAATTACACACAAAAAGGTACTTTATCCTCATAAAAAAATAGTTTTTTTTTATTTTTACCCTAAAATTTTTAAATATCTTTATTGTCAAAAGGTCACTATAGTATCAATCTCGTGTATTTTTTAAAATTGAAACTGTAATGAATAACGTATTTTTTTTTTTATTATTATTATTCTGGTGATGTTGGATGCTTTTCCTTGGTTCTAAAAGAAAAGCATAAAAAATCTTCTGAAAAAACTGTCACTAAGATAACGTATTGCCATCATTAATAATAGATGCCCTATGATTTTTTTTTCGGTGATTGTGTTTCGTATGTTTGTGAATTTTACCTTTCTATAAAGAAAGGTTCTTGAATGTTGTTATTGTAAATACAATAAATACTAGATTTTATGAAATTTGATTATATTCCTGTCTGTATACACTGAATACAGTTTTCTGATTCATGGTGTCTCCATGGGTCAGTGTTTTGTATGTTTGTAACTTTTACCTTTTTATAAAGAAAAGTTCTTGAATGTTGTTATTGGAAAAATAACCAAAATAAGAAAAAAGAGAAAGTAATGAATTATCGGTTACATTATCTTCATTAAAAAAAAAAAAAAAAAAAAAAAAAAAACAGTTTTTTTCATTTTTGCCCTAAAATTTTGAAACACCTTCATTGTCAAAACGCCGCGCCGCCTATAGTACCAATCTCGTGTCTTTACCTTTTTTTTTTAATTAAAACAATAATAGAAAACTTAAATTATTTTTATTATGATGGTGTTGGATATTTTTGTTTGGTTCTAAAAGAGTAGCATGAAAAATCTGCTGAAGAAACTGCCATTAAGATAATGTATTCGCCTTCATTAATAATGTATGCCTTATACATTATTTTATGAGCTATTGTGTTTTGTATGTTTGCAAATTTTGCCTTACTTTAGAGAAAGGTTCTAGATCCTTTGAATGTTGTTATTGGGAAGGTAATCAAAATTAGATTTTATGAAATTTGATTAAATTCGAGTCTAAGTAAGCTGAATCTTTTTTCTGATTTATTGCATATCCCCTCCCCCCCCCTCCCCCCCCCCCCCCCCCCACACACAAAAGAAACACAAACAAGAGAAAAAGTAATGAGTTATCGTTACTTTATCCTCATAAAAAAATAGCTTTTTTATTTTTTACCCTAAAATTTTGAAATATCTTTATTGTCAAAAAGGCACTATAGTATCAATCTCGTGTATTTTTTAAAATTTAAACTATAATGGATAACATAATTTTTTAACCCTTTCCGGCACAAGCAAATTCTGTTCGTAAAATGCGAAATTACTGACTGACACCAGAATTTACAAACGACTTTTTTAGAAAATAAGAACTCCTTATTTTAAGCTTTCATTGTAGAAGCAAAATTTTAATAAAGTATTCTTGGTGCCGAATGCAAGTTTGGAATTTAAATTAGGTGTGCCCGGAGTGGGACCACTGTGCCGGAAAGGGACTGGTGATGTTGTATGTTTTGCCTTGGTTCTAAAAGAAAAGCATGAAAAATCTGCTGAAGAAACTGCCATTAAGATAATGTATTTGCCTTCATTAATAACGGATGCCTTATATATATATATTTTTTTTTTTTTTTACGAGCAAGTGTGTTTTGTATGTTTGTAAAATTTTGCATTACTTTAGAGAGAGGTTCTAGATCCCTTGAATGTTGTTATTGGGAAGGTAATCAAAATTAAATTTTATGGAATTTGATTAAATTCGACTCTAAGTACGCCGAATCCTTTTTCTGATTTGTTGCATACCCCCTCCCCCCCTCCCCCCCACACACAATTACACACAAAAAGGTACTTTATCCTCATAAAAAAATAGTTTTTTTTTATTTTCTACCCTAAAATTTTTAAATATCTTTATTGTCAAAAGGTCACTATAGTATCAATCTCGTGTATTTTTTAAAATTGAAACTGTAATGAATAACGTATTTTTTTTTTATTATTATTATTCTGGTGATGTTGGATGCTTTTCCTTGGTTCTAAAAGAAAAGCATAAAAAATCTTCTGAAAAAACTGTCACTAAGATAACGTATTGCCATCATTAATAATAGATGCCCTATGATTTTTTTTTTCGGTGATTGTGTTTCGTATGTTTGTGAATTTTACCTTTCTATAAAGAAAGGTTCTTGAATGTTGTTATTGTAAATACAATAAATACTAGATTTTATGAAATTTGATTATATTCCTGTCTGTATACACTGAATACAGTTTTCTGATTCATGGTGTCTCCCTCACCACTTCCCCACCAGACAGAGAAAAAAAAAAGTAATGGTTACTTTATCCTCATAAAAAAAAGTAGATTTTGTATTCTCTACCCTAAAATTTTGAAATACCTTTATTCTCAAAAGGCCTCTATAGTATTAATTTCGTGTCTGCTTCTAAATTAAAACCACAATGGATGACTTTTTTTTTATTTTATTAATATTTTGGTGATGTTGAATGTTTTTTCTTGGTTCTAAAAGGCAAAATCTGCTGAAAAATCTGCCACTAAGATAATGTATCACTTTCATTAATAATAGATGTCTTAGAATTTTTTTTTTCGAGCTATTGTATTTTGTATGTTTGTAACTTTTACCTTCCTATAAAGAAAGGTTCTTAAATGTTGTTATTGGAAAAATAGTTTGATTATATTCGTGTCTGAGTGCATTGAATAAATTAGTTTGATTCATCGTATCCCTCCCCTCCCACACACACAGAAAGAAAAATAAAAAAATAAGAAAAAAGTAATGGATTATCGTTACCATATCCTCACTAAAAAAAAAAAAAAACAGTTTTTTTTTATTTTCTACCCTAAACTTTCAGTCAAAAGACCGCAATAGTGTCAGTCTCGTGTCTTTTTTTAAAATTAAAACTGTATTGGATAACTTACATTATTTTTATCCTGGTGATATTGGATGTTTATTTATTTATTTATTTGGTTCTAAAAGAGTAGCGTGAAAAACATGCTGAAAAATCTGCCATTTAGATAATGAAAAATCGGCCTTCATTATAGGGCCATTAATAGGCCTTCCAAATAGGCCTTCATTAATAATACATGCCTTAGATTTTTTTCTAGCTATTGTGTTTTGTATGTTTGTAACTTTTACCTTTTTATAAAGAAAAGTTCTTGAATGTTGTTATTGGAAAAATAACCAAAATAAGAAAAAAGAGAAAGTAATGAATTATCGGTTACATTATCTTCATTAAAAAAAAAAAAAAAAAAAAAAAAAACAGTTTTTTTCATTTTTGCCCTAAAATTTTGAAACACCTTCATTGTCAAAACGCCGCGCCGCCTATAGTACCAATCTCGTGTCTTTACCTTTTTTTTTAAATTAAAACAATAATAGAAAACTTAAATTATTTTTATTATGATGGTGTTGGATATTTTTGTTTGGTTCTAAAAGAGTAGCATGAAAAATCTGGTGAAGAAACTGCCAGCAGAATAAAATGTTGGCTTCATTCATAGTCTATGTTTTAGATTTAGAGTTTTTATTTTTAATACTTTCCAACATAGTAGAAAAGTTATTATGACTTCGGTTTGTCTGTCCATCTGGCCGAGCTTTAACTCTCGTAAATATAGTCCAATTGCCCTGTAATTTTTATATGTTATTGACGTTTACTATAGCACAATCTCTAACGAAAATGAAGAGTGTAGCATTTATTACTTTGTTTACAGAGACTGTCAAAAGTTATCTGTGTTACATTACGGTCAATGTGAAAAAATCGTTTCAAATGCATTTTAATAATGTTACACCATTTCAAACATAATGACAATGATATGCATTTATGAAGTGCACTAAAACATGCTTTCTGTATAATATGAAGTGCAAACCATTTAATATTCATTTACAGAGCCCCACAAAAGAATTCTATTACATATTGGCCTAACGGAAAACTGTTTTTAGCGTATTTTAATTATGTTACACTATTTCAAATATAATGAAATGAATATACATCACTGAGGTTTGCTACAAGATACTTATTGTAGAATATGATGTGCTTAGCATTTATCGCCCATTTACAGGGACACACAAAAGATTTCGGATACAGTGTTGTATCCAAAATACTGTCTACTAGACTGAAAAAAAAACTTGTTGATTTTACAGTATAATACTGGCATCCCAGCTGCTAGTATTATACCGTAAAATTAACAGTAATTAACAGTAAAATAAGCTGCAATACTCTGCCGCGCATGCACGGTAGTTTATTACTGCTTATTTTACTGTATAATACTGGCAGCTGGGATACCAGTATTATACTGTAAAATCAACATTTTTTTTTTCAGTGTAGCGATAATTTCTGGAAGTACGTTTTCAGCCATGGTATGCATTTTTAAGTTTAATTAAATTTTTGCATACTACGTGGGTGTATAAATGCTTATAAATCAAAAGAATTCGTAAGCATTACTGAGTATGAGCGTGAATTGCTTAAATGCAGTTTTTAATTGAGCTATGCATTTTCAAGCAAAGTTATATTTAGTATATTAAGAGATATTTGTAAGAACATAACTAAAATCATATACAGGGCAACGCAAAGAACTAGATTCATGGCCGTCTAGGGATGATAATTTCTGGAAATGTGATTTCAGCAGTTTAAAGCGTCTTTGGCCTGAATAAATTTTAGCTAAATATATGGCGTGTATAAAAATCTGTAGGTAATATTCAGGGCTTTAGAACTTAATTCAAGTATGTTATTTTGGTAGAAATCGCTGAAGGGGAATTTTCTACAAATTATGTGTTTTATTACTAAACTAAACTTTAACATACTATATAGACTATATAAAAATCTATAGATCAAATACAGGGCTGCACAAAATAACTAGAATACTTTTCAGACTATGGACGGTAATTGCTGAAATCTAGTTTTAAAATATGTTATGCGTTTTCTAAAATGTTTCCTTAGGTATCTTATTTACCTTTGGTTAAAATATTCTGGAAGTGTTGGAAAGTGTTTCATAATTCATGTTTGATGCAAGATTTTTCTTTCTTGTTTATTCCGAGCTATTGTGTTTTGTATGTTTGTAAATTTTACTTTTCTTATAGAAAAGTTCCAGATTCCATTGTTATTGGAAAGCTAATCAATGTAGATTTTACAAAATTTGATTATAAATAATTTCAAGTAACCATCATACATCCAAAATCTGGACACAGATTTTGATTCACAGTGCTTAAAAGAGAAAAACTGGGAAAAAATAATGGATCATCCTAAAAATAGCACCTTCTGTTTTATACTCCAGAATTTTGAAATGCTATATTGTCAAAAGCATGCGATCAAAAGCTTGCGATAAATCAAAACTATAAATCAAAAGCATGCGATAATACTATTTCCTATCTTGTACTCTTTAAAAAAAAAATTAAAACTATAACAGATGCCTTAAATTATTTAATGTTGTTGGTGTTGAATAGTTTTTGCTTGGTTTTGGAATCGTAAAATGAAAATTCTGTTAAAGAGACTAACATTTCGAAACACTTTTATTGCCAAAAGCACGTGATAATTTACATCTACTCTCGTGTCTTTTACGAGTATTACTATTATTATTATTATTATTAAAACAATAATACTTGCGCAAAATTATTTTTTTGTTTTTGTTGGACAGCTTTTTTCTTTTTCTTTCTGGGAGAGTAATATGAAAATTCTGCTGCAGAAGCTTCCACTAAGTATAATGTATTGGGTTGATATCTTGGGTTTATTACTATTATTATTATTATTATTATTATTATTACTATTATTGTTACTATTATTCAGATAAATTGTATGTTGTTATTGAGAAGACTTGATAATTATATTTTATAAAATTTGATTATAAATCGTTTGAAGTAAAATTCATTTATCAGTGCACTGAATACACTTTTTTGATTCATCGTATTGCCCCCCCCCCCTCCTTTATAAAAGACAAAATGTTGGAAAAAGTTATATGTTATCTTATTATTATTATTATTATTATTATTATTATTATTATTATTATTATTATTTGTCATCATAAAAAAAAACACCAACTGACATTTTAATCTTTACCATATAATTTTATCCTTTACCACAGAACCTTTGAAACACTTTTATTGTCAAAAGGATCCTGTACTATTTTTGTGTCTTTTTTTTTCTTAAATAAAATAATAATATATGCTTTAACTTATTTTTACTTTTATTTTATTGGATGGTTTTTGTTTGGTTTTGGGAAATTAACACGAAAATTCTGTTGAAGAAAGTGCCACTAGGATAATGTAAAACCTTCATTAATAATGGATTGTCTTAGTTGTTTTGGTACTTTTATGTTAGCCGGGCACAAATCTCGTCAATCGCATTTTTTTTTTCGCCAATAGAAGATTTTATTTTTCGCATCTGTAAATTAGAAACAATGATTTGATGTGGAAATAAAATGCTTTATTATTATTATTACTATTATTTCTTTTTAATTCTTTAAGCCTATTTTAAATGAAATGGGTGAAACTTTGTATTTTAAAGGCATGTTAGATATGTATTTCAAATGTATACATTTTAAATGAAAATTATGTATTTTAAATGAAATGAATGAAATGTTTATATTTTAAATCAAATGAATGTGTATAAATTAGAAACAATCCTTTATGGTTGAAATAAAATATTTTAAATCAGATGAATGTGAGTGAAAGATTTGTATTTTAAATGTATGTTAGATATGTATTTCAAATGTATGTATTTTAGATGAATGTTATGTACATACGAATGATAACGATGGGAACAATATTTGGCAATTTATCACCTGCGGCCGGCTAACATAAAAGTATCGTTGTTTTATTTTATTTTTGCTGAGCTATTGTGTTAAGTATGTTTAAAAATGTTGCCTTTACATAAAGAAATTTCTATATTTCTTAAATTTTGCTACGAGATAAAAACACCAAAATTAGATTTTAGGAAATTTAATTAGAAATCATTTGAAATGACATTCTGTAAGGTTTCTGAGCACACTGAACACCAATTTTTATTTCACCATAATAAGTTGGGAAAAATGAAAAAAATATTATGTGTTTTTGCCACAAACCAAAGAAATTCTTGATCTTTAATGCTTTAGAAACCCCGAAACTAAGGTTCAATTGAAAGATTTTCCTGACTTCATTTGAAAGACATAAAATCATACAAACTTAAGGTTTGTTTAAGGTTATTATTATGGGCCCGGGCAACGCCGGGCGGGTCAGCTAATTTATTTCAAAGAAGATATAAAATTAGATACATACATCAACTTTTTATGAAGACATCAGTGTTCTAAAATTTTTATTTCTATCTATTTAAATAAAATATTTTTATGGGACACAAGTGTTCTGAGATATACTTTTGGAAATAAATATATTTCAAGCATTCTAGAGTAATGAGCATATGATATATGACATATGTCAAGGTATAACTGAATATGAACTTTGATTAAATTCCGCGCATTGAGACAGAATGCCCACGAAATTTGTGTCCTATACAGAAAAAACACCCAGCCTCACGAAGAGACATTTGCTAAAAACTGCCAAATCATGTTCAGGACCGTCTAAAACGTTTTCATTTTATCATCGTTGTGTTTAGTAAATTCAAAAATATTATTTCTTTATGATGAAATGTTTTCAATTGTCTAAATATTGTTTTCGCGTCCTACAATAAAGAATATAAAGTTTAATCCATTTCACGATAGGGGGTGGGGGGGGGAGTCCGACTATTTAGGGGATAGACTATTTGCTAAATTAGACTATAATAGTAATAATGAACGTGAAAGATTTTTATTTCAGTTTAATATTAGTTCACGTGTTCAATTTATTGTATGTTATATCGGGAGCGTCAATTTCATAGATTTCCATAGATGATTATCAAATGAAAAACAAAGTTGAAGTTTTGTAGTTAATTTCCTGGTAACTTCTAATATGTAATTATTTTAAATGTATTCAATACATAAATAAGTAGAAGCCACTTACACTCTCAGAAATACTTCTTTCAAATAACAGAAATTTTCCTGGCAGCAGCTCTGCAGGCATATTTCCGTTATTTGAAGAATGTCCGTTTATTTTTTCTCTGTTACAGGAGGGAAAATATCCGCCAATTAAAGAAACTTTCGTCCATTTTTTTTACCGTTATAAGAAAGAAATTTTCCGTTATTTGAAGAAACGTCAGTTTTCAAAAATTACACCTCTCTTTGTGCTGCTATCTGTGGATTATTACGAAAGCATTTATTATTTGATATATTTTTAGAATATTTTCTGGCTGACCTTGGGGTTGATCCAGGGAACACACTGCCTTGAGTCGAGTATCTTACCATTAAGCCAGCGGTCGCTTGTAAGAAGAGTTTGAAATGACGATAAGGATTTTCTTCAAAAGGGGTCTTGGTGTTTAAAAATCTTGGAGTTTTTTTAAAGCTGGGAATTTTGAAGTTAATTGCGAGGATGTGTAGTCATTATGCGATGATGGTTGGAGTTTTAACACTTTAGTATTAATAGAGGATAAAAACATGAATTATACATATTTTTAATTTAATTGCTAGATGTAAAATATGAATAATATATTTTAAGTTAAATTCAAGAAGAAATGTTTCCTTTTTTGAGTAAAATAGATTTTTTTCTTTCAACTATTATACATTTTAAAAATGTGTTCGTTTAGAATATATTTTAATTGCGAATATTTCATATAACTTTAAAAAATAAATTGCAAAAAATTTTAAATGATTGAGAAAATTAACTGTTCTTTTTTTTTTAAATTCGAAAGCACTATTTTTGTTTTTAGTGTTTTTAAATAAATTAGAAATTTTAATTTATTGAATTTTTAGTTTTTCAATTTAAAAATAAATTCGAAGTATTATTAATAGAGCCAATGCGCCTGCGTGAAAGGAATAAACGGAACACTATTCAATTTCATAAGTTTCTGAATAAAAGTACCTGCTAATTTCCGGCATTTAAGGATAAAATGAATTCGTGAATCTGTCAGAAAGCACCGTTTGAATTTGAGGAAGCCTTAAGCCGATTTTCGATGCGCGAGAGCCCGGATCAGGGAGAAAGTGATTACAATTCAAAATACTTTCCAATTGCTGGGAAATTAAAAAATATATATATTCTACAGGTACTGAACTTCATATACACTTGAGCAATAATATTTACAAATTTCTTGCATTTATGCGCAAAAATGAATTTGTGAATATGTGAGAATTTTTTTTTGTTGTTCTTTAGTGGGTAAAATAAAACAAATTGGAAGCAAATCATAATTTGTATATGTTTACTTATATGTAATGTATTACCAATCGGCCTGTTCATGTCAACGTCGAGTTTTTGATGCCATTTTATTGATCGTTTCGTTGCAACTAATCTAGATCATTAGCGAAATGCTCAAAATAGTGCAATTATTACTAAAATATTTAAATTATTTAAATATTTACGGTGAATTATGCAAGATTCGAAACCAAAATTACATCTTTGCGAATTATAAAAATAAAAATAAAAAATTTAGAAGTAAATAACTAAAAAAAAAAATTACGAAACTAATTATTTAAAAGATCCTAATACTTTAACAAATATTAAACAGTAGAATAGAAGCATTATATAATAATTACTAATTTTTGATTGATTTTTTGTGAAGACTATATTAAATCATATTACTCTATGTTAAAAAAAAATGTTTAAAAAAAGTAAGGGAGACCGGTACACACTGGACGTATGGGCACACTGAACCACCATCTAATAGTTTATTTATTTAATTTTTTTTTAAGTTTCTCTTCTATACTAATAGACAACAACACTGGATTGATTATTTATAGCCTTCAGAGAACATGTTTAGCTCAGAATGAACCATTTTATCCTGCTTGGTTGTTTTAAACTTCTAAAATTAAAATTTTTCATCATCATCTTTCTCTTTTTTTTTTTTTTTTTTTTTTAGTAGTTAAAGGTTGTAGAAAAATAAAATAAAACAGCTATTTCTGTATTAATCAGTCATTATTTTCAAAATGTAACAAGTTTTTGATTTTTTTGTTTTGTTTTGTATTTTGTATTTTTTTTTTCAAAATGTTACTTGCAAGTTTATATTACTATGTTATTTTGGAGGTAAATGGGAAATAAAGAAGAATTAGATTAATGAAAAATAGATTTATATCGTATTTTGAAAAATGTATTGAAAACTATGTTCTGAGAAAATTATGATGAATTTTGAAAGGTTTAAGGAATATTCAAAAACATTTTCATGCAGATCGATCTGTCCGTTAAAGAGAAAAAATAAAAGTGAAAAAGTGGTCCACTGTGTTCTAGTCTCTCCTATATATTAAGTAGAAAGTTGCTTTTTAAAAAATTCTAACAAACATAGTTCAGTGTTTTTAGAGTGCAGAAATTTCAGCAACTTGATTTTTTTTTCCGTCCCTTATTTTGCTACGATTTTTAAATTTAGTACGGATTCGTAATATTATTTTTTACATAAATGATAAAAGGAAAATATAATAATCTTCATAAATGCATTTATTACATTCTACAGTTTAATTTATTGTAAATTTTCTTTTTAGTGTAAATCCAATCCTAAGTTCTTTAAAGCTATTTTAAAAGGCCCAAGGTTAAAACGCTAAGTTCTTTAAGGCTATTTTTAATAGTGGTTACTAAATTCCTTTTAATCTGAGTTGCATGGAATTGAGAGGTTCTCTTATTCGGAATCTGTGAAACTAAAATAAATAAATAAATAAAGTAAATGATTTTTCAGAAATGGCTATCGAAATTTTTTTAATACGATTTTCCACAGACGACATTGTCGGAAAAGTCATAAAGTATCGTCATAAATAAAAAATAGATTATAACTCAAGATGCAATATGTTTATGAAAAATGAAAATGTTATGAAAATTATAAATATATTTAATTATATTATTATTTAAAAATATGTTTATGGAAACTATTCGATTCCAAATCACTTCAACAGTCATGCCTAAAAATTGCATCTTTATACGTATATAAAAATGAAAATAACTCTATGAATGTGCTAGAAAGCTTCGCGTTATTGAACGTGGAGACTATTTTTTTTTGCGAACAGTCTTAAAAAATCGCAAACTAAGCAATAAATTTAAATACGGATGAATATACAGGGTGTCCCAAAAGTTGTTAACACATTTTGAAATTCGGTAAAAGGTCAAGCAATTGGCATAGGAGAGTGCAGTTTGGGCGAAAATGTTTCTTATGATCTGAAATTTTGTTTAAGCAAATAAAAAATTTTGTTCCAAAAATGTCTCATAGATGGCGCTGCTTCTGGAAAGTTATCGAATAGGTAGAATGCCTTTATACATAACAATGGCAAAAGACGCACAATCCGTATGCACAGTTTTTGTCCAAACTATAGCAATCCACATTCCAGACGTTAACAATACTCATCAATCCATCCTGATACGTTTAATCGAACTCAGGAAGGCGAATATTGTTAAATTCTAGAATGTGGGTTGCTATAGGTTGGACAAAAACTGAGCATACGGATTATGCGTCTTTCGCCATATAATTTTCCAGAAGCAGCGCCATCTATGAGAGATTTTTGGAACTATTTTTTTTTTATTTGCTTAAACAAAATTTCAGATCAGAAGAAGCATTTTCGTCCAAACCGCACTCTCATACACCAATTGCTTGATCTTTTATTGAATTTAAAATGTGTCAAGGACTTTTGGGACACCCTGTATATTTAAAAAATATAAATTCAAAACTATCAATGTGAAAGATTTTTAAAGGAAACAAAGACGCCTTCAATTGATAAGGATAGTTTGATAAGAAATTTTTAACCTCCTATTAAATTCTCATAATTAATGCGAACAGGAAAGTTTTTTTTTTTCTTATTGTGTATAAATATACCTTTCTTTTAAAATAAGGCATAGTCAAAAAATTATGTTTCGGAAAGAAATAAGGCATAGCCAAAAAAATTATGTTTAGAAAAGAAATAAGTCATAATAAGCCCAAAACTATGTTAATACATATGAGACATGTTATAATCAAAATTATGTTAGCACTTAAACCGAAAAACATTTATTGTAATGTATTTAATGTAATGTTGTTTTCCATTGTCCTCAACACAGCTTTTACCCTTTGAGGGGCGGTGGTATATATTATATATATATATATATATATATATACCACCTAATTTTAATCCTATTTAAACCAGAAAATTTAAATTAAATTTTACTTTTTAAGCTTTGACAGAACAGTTGAAAAATTGCCTTTTTTTATTTCGAACTAAATTCTTTCGTAAATACCGGTGTGAGTTCGACATTACAGGAACAAATTTGCGTGCCCCTGAAAGGGTTAAATGCATTCCAAAGTTTTCCCATTTAAATCTTAATATAATTTTATCTAATCTTGTACATTTTAAAATGATCTATGTATAACCTAAAAATACAAATTAAACAATTAGTTTATAAATAGTTTAGACCAGTGGTTCCAAACTTTTGGGCTCGCGGAGCCCTTTTTGGGAAGAATTTCTAAGGCAGAGCCCCTTAACCCCACGGTACTCTATGGTTTACAAATTAATGTTTTTTTTAAATGCCTATAGAACAGAGAAAGATCTGTTGGATAAGAGACCGAACCAGTAGTTTCCAACATAGGGCCAAGGTTCTCAGTTTGGCCCTTTTCTTGAAGCAGAAATTCTGAATTCATACTAGAAATTTTGAAAATCAAATTTTCTATTGTTTAACACTTTAACAGTTTTATTTAATATTACTTAATTTATTATGTTTTTTATTATTTATGTTGTATTTAATATTTATTTAATATTGGACAGAATAAATTAAAAATAAGGACTAAAACCACTTTTTTTGTATTAAAATATCTGCCTTGTATAATCGAGATATGACTGCCAAATGCAGCGATTCTTCGGATGACTGTTGATCTGATCGGACGTGTTATTCCGGCGCTCCTCTAGTTTATGTTCTGGTGATAGATTGACGATAGTATAGTTCCGGTTGATATTGATTCATCCACGATGACGACGGCTTCGCAAGCCGAGAAAGATGCGAGTATGCTGTTAGAAAAGCTGCAAAGGACTATCGACGGTGCGGAACCAGCCACGTTTCTCCAAGAGTTTGAAACATTCCCGACCCACTATGAGCCGGCGAATATTGCTCTCCGTGAACTTTTTCAAGGAATAGATGACGAAATACGAGCCTTACAACTCCGGCCAGACTTCACTACTAATGATGACTGCAAGCAGCAGGTGAGAAGCTTATTCCAATCTGGTATTTCTCTTTTGGGGGAGCCATATAATGTTAATCTTGTTCTCAATTCTGGTTTACTTAAATTCTTTAAAACTGACCAATTTAATGACCTAAAAGCTCTTAGAAGTATTAGCCCAATTCTCCATGCCCCACGCGGTGACAAGCGTCGCCATAGCCAAACTGACGCTGGCATAGAACTTAGTAACAAATTTAAGAATCTGTCTCCCGAGGTTCACCTGGAAGCTATGGACCAGACCTCCACTCCAAATTCTGATCCTGCGAATGTCATATCTGGCACAAAAAAACCAGAAATCCACCCTTTCTTTGTCGAATTCCACGAAATTGATTGGCGATTAATCGCCCAACAAATTAAGGAAATAAATACTGACAATCCACCTTCTATCTGCCTCAAAGGAGAGTTACTCAAAATCCAATGCAAAACTGAAGACCAATTTCGGGGAATTCAAAAATTCTTGTGCGATAAATCACTAAAATTCACGACAATACAACCTAAAGATCAAAGACCAAAGAAAATTTGCGTCAGGGGTATTCCCCCAAACACTGATCCTACTCACATCATTGATGAGCTAGCCTTACATGGGTTCACCGCCACTCGTGCGGCCATGTTAAGAAACAAAAAAACTGGAATGGGGATGCCTTTATACATGGTTAATGTCCTCCCCTGTAAAGACTTCGACAAAATATACGACATACATGAACTATGTTACATCAAAGTTGATATAGAGCATTTTCGTAATTCTAATAACCCTAAACAGTGCTATCGTTGCCAAAAATTCGGGCACGCCAGCGAAATTTGTAACTTCGACCCCAAGTGCTGCAAATGTGCAGGCCTCCACCTCACTGGTAATTGCCCAACACCCGGTAGGATTACCCCTACCTGTGCAAACTGCGGTGCTGCGCACCCGGCCTCATACGGCGGTTGTCCGAAAAACCCCAAAAACTCTAAAAAACATATTCCACCTAACTCTAAAAATGACAATTACACACCCACTACTAAAAATATCCCCAGGCACATCACCTCCAAAAACGCCCAAGATCTTTATGAAATAATGAAAGAATTTAATTATGTTGAAAAAGCAAAAAACTCCCCTGTCACCACTAACATTACTACACACCTCGACTCAACTGCTACTTCACAAACGGAAGATACACAGGAAACTACTTCTGTTATTCCTTCCACCTCCACTGACAACAACACCTCCCCCCACCCTACACCAACTTCCTCCTCTACCGATTATGTAGAATCCTTTAATAACATGTTCGACATATTCAAAGACATGAAGGAACTCCTTCAAATTACCAAACTATTAAAATGCATAAAACAAATATCCACAGAAACACAAAAGTGTAAAAACCCATTCGAGAAAATGATTATAATAATTAACGAGCTTGATAATTTTGCTAATGAGCTCAACCTAACCAATCACACATAATCCCAAAACACTTTCTCCTCACACACATTTGCAATTCTCATAGACTCTTTCTTGCACTGTACTTTCACTTTGTTATAAATTGCTTCTTTTTAACTCTTGTGTTCTACTGTCATCACATTTGACTGCAACTTTCTGAGGATACACTGCCATTACCATTTATACCTACTTTTACGAGTTCATTTTCGTGTTACCAGACTATGACATTCGCGATCCTTTTTTCAGTTTGTAACCCCGTTATTCCGTCCTTGTTGACGATTCGACTTTGGGCTAACACTTCCCTTTTGATTTTTTTAATTTAACTAAATTAAAAAAAAAAAAAAAAAAAAAAAAAAAAAATATATATATATATATATATATATATATATATATATATATACTTAATGTATTACATTATACGAAAAAAAAAATAAAAAAAAATAAATAAAATATATATATAAACTGTATGTATTTGTTAATACACTTATACTTTATATTATCCATATATTTATTGTATGGCCTTGAAAAGTTGCCTTTTTTTTTTGGAGATTTTTCACTTTGCCTTTCCAAAATACATTTGCAATCGTTATGTTCGAACAGTTAACATTTTTATTTTTCTTAGTCAACTTATTTACACTTCTATCGTAAATCTTAAAATTTAATTTCTTTTTTTTATTATTCGCGATCTCGCACTAGACTGTTATTTTTGCAAGTTTTTAATTCTCTCTACTTATCATTTTCTATTCTCATTAATTGCATAGCTATTCATTAAACTCTAATGTTACTCTTGTTATATAAATTCTTTACTCATTATAATGGCTCTCTCAGGATTAGTTATACGACTACTCATATACTGGATGTAGTTTCTCGCAAACTAGGAAATCCATCAATGCACTCTTCTGTTCTGTTCGCTGCCAAATGCAGCAAAACTATAGTTAAAAATTTGTGGTTTCTGAAAGCTTTTAGTAACGAAGAAAACAAACTCTTCTTACCCGAGCGATGTCCGAGCAATAGTTTTAAGGGGTTAATGACATCCATTTTTAAAATAAAAAAATATTCTATAGGGATTTCCAGTATGAACTCGGAATTGAGATCAAAATTGTAATCCTGTCTGGGTCATGCATTGCATTGGGGCTTACGTGAAACTATTATTATTTATGGTCTCACAAATGGTCTCTGACTTTCGTCTTTTGAACCATTTTTTAAAATTACATCTAGAAGCAGATCATCGTTTTAGTGTTTAAGTGGGTGGGACAAAATGTATAACTTGTATTGTTAAGTGCAGCATCTTTCAATTTTTTTTTGGATGTTTTATTTCAAGTATTTAGCTATTAATTATAGTTTTGAAAGAAACTTTCTTTCACCATTGTTTTTGCCTCAAAATAAATATATGGTTAAATCTACACGTGATAAAAAAACTACATCTAGTAGAAAAACTTTACTAACAAAACGGGATTTATGGGTGGGGTTAAATTTGTATCAGGGCGGATACTCATTGACGAAAAGTCTAAGCAAGGGGTGGAGCTGAGCAAAAGTTTAGATTGTTAGCGTGATGACAAATGTAAAGAACCAATATATTTTTTTATTGCTACAGCTTTATTTCTGATAGAAAAATGTGGCACCATAACATAAGAATCGTAGCGAATGCCAAGACCAATTAAAACAAAATTTGAAAGAGGGGTTGTTAAGTGATACAAGAAAAAATGCGTTGTTAAAAAATGCGTTTTCATCAACATACATTGCTTTAAAAATTAAGTACAATTATGTAAAACAGCACAGAAAATTTAAATAACTAAGAATAAATAAAAATAAAATAAACAGATTAGAGGAATTAAAGTTACAAAAGGAAAAAAGAAAACTATGTACACATCATATACAAATATTAAATGAATCTAATGAGGGGTTTATTGAATAATACAAGATGTTACAAAAAAGAGGCGTTTTAATTGATAAACATTGTTTTACTATGGAAAACAGCATAGAAAATTTAAATGTACAAATAATACAAACAGATTAAAGAAATTAAAGTTATATTAAAAAAAAAAGAAATACACATACACAATATACACAAATGTAAAATGAATGTAATGAGGGTCTTTAAATGATACAAGATGTTATAAAAAAGATGTTTTAAGCGACAAACATTGTTTTACTATGAAAAACAGTATAGAAAATTTAAATGATTAAAAATTAATACAAATAACATAAACAGATTAAATAAATCAAAGTTATAAAAAGAAAAAGAAAAATATATATACAATGTACAAAATTTTTTAAAAACACATTAGATGCAAAAACATAAAATAAAGTAGTTCAAACCAAAAATATTATACAGAAAATAGATACATCTATAATGCAAATTTTTATTAGATTTTAAAACAGATATTATAGTATTCTTCAACCCAGTGATAGATGAATTTATTTTTGACGTCACACACACACACAAAAATTCCTACATACATTCCCTTGCAATATGCTAATTTTTTTCATGTTTTGTTTATATTTCTGGAACGCCGCGTGGCCCCTGAAAAGTATAGGCGGAGCCCCAAGGGCTCCGCGGAGCACACTTTGGGAACCTCTGGTTTAGACCATTCCACCATATTTGTGAATTTATTTTTATAATTAATAAGTATTATAAACTTTATTTAATTATTTTCCGTAGAATAAGCAGATTTTCGCTATTTTCTATTATAGCATTGTACTCGGTTGTTGACAGCTGTATTAAGTATGATGGTTGTATTTGATATGGAAACAAATATTTTGATAAATCTTAGCATTAATATTTTCTAAAAGTTTGAGAGAAAAAAAGAAATATACTTCACATGCATTGTTCTGAATCATTACTTAAAAGTGAACTTTTAAAGGAAAAACTTGCTTCAAATTTCATGATATTTGATCAATAATTATTATTATTTAAATTAATTGAATTTATAATTTTAAAAAGAAAAATTGCTTCAAGTCTTACTGCATTTAAATTAAATAATGATTTTTAATAATTTTAAAGAGAAAACTTTTTCAAGTATGGTCATATTTAAATTAAATTAAGATTATTTTTTTTTTTAAATGGCACTACAAAGGATGTGGATTTCTTTACACTTTGCTAAACAGCGTACAACCAACAGAGTGAAAAAATGTGTCCAGACCGGGGATCGAATCCAAATACCTTGGTATAGCGCACTGGTATAATATCTGCGTTCGATTTCCGGTCTGGACACATTTTTTCACTCTGTTGGTTGTACGCTGTATTAGCAAAGTGAAAATAAATTCACATTTATAGTGCCATTTAAAAAGATTTATGGCGTAGTTTCAGTCCTGCTGAAAATTTAATTGAAAATTTCGATAAATTAAGATTTTTATCATTTTAAATAAAATTGGTTATTTGAAACATAAAACTCGTTTTAAGCTTGGTCAGATTCAAATTCAGTTATGATATTTAATATATTTTAAAATAATTCATAATTCTAAACAGAAAACTTATGTCAAGTTTAACCGCATTTAAATAGAATTATTTTTGCCAAATAGTTTAACCCGAATTAGGTTGTCCTAAGGATAATTTAAGGGATAGATTGTTTTGATGGACATTTCTCCCTTTTATATTTGGTCATATTTCTGTATTTGGTTGTTTATTTAAAATAATAATTTTCATTATAGAGCAATTCTAAAAAAAAAAAAAAAATAATGGAAATGCGATATTTAAAGTTTTTTTTTTTTTGTTGTTATTTTTTGTTATTAAACTTTTTATGTAAGGAAACAAGAGGATTATTTATTAGGTTGATTTGGCTAAGGATGTAAATTAGTGTATTATGTGGGAGTCTATGAGTGCATATATTATGAGTATTATGTGTTATGTATGAGTATTTTGAGTACTATTAATATTATGTTTGGAATTGATCTGAAGAAATAAATATAGACAAATTCGATTATGTAATTTAATAGTTTCTATAGAAATTGGCAGTTTTATTTGTGATTTATTTCATTTAATAATCCAGAGTGGTTTTTTTTTTTATATGGCCAGAGTATTTTGTTAATATGGCTTTCCAATTATCCTGCAGTTCATAATGAAATATTTGTATATTTAAAAAATAACCTGTTAATTCATCCACCCAGTTACATGTCAATTAATTTAATGTCTGTAAATTAAAATAATACCACTGTTAATATATCCTCCCACTCGATTATCCGCTGATTTCATAGATTGATTTTTGTACATTTAGAGAAAGCCATTATTTATATGGCAATTTGGTCTCCCAGTTATCTGAAGATACCAAAACACTTGACAGATCGATTGTCGCGTGAGAGCTGAATTATGGAGAATATGCTGTAATTATATATACGTAACGTAATACTAATTAAAAGATTTGTGAAAGTAAAATAAATCCCAATATAACAAATAACTTAGAAATAAGTGGCCATAGTTGAAATTTCTTACCTGAGTGCCATAACATAAAAATGCACAAATTATTGTTAACTCCCTTAAATGTTGAAGAATGGTGTTTAACTTGGATCGGTAATCTAAATTTGCTTATATGTGAAGTATTTCCTTCCTCTACAATATCTTGATTAGAATTTCCTAACAAATTAGATGAAAAAAAATTAAAATTTCAACAAGAATTATTTTTACGCCAGCTCCGGGGCACATAGGAAAGATGTAATTTGATCTTAGGTTACAATCCGGTTATTGACAGCAATTGCCGATTTTTTTTTTTAATTTTTTATTATGTGATTTTTAAATTTCTTATTAATTGCTTATTGCATTTCGTTGTATGGAAAAAAGAAACTTTTTTTCGCAATATTCTGATAATGTTGAAAAATGCTTCATAATTTATGTCTGGATGCCTGATTTTTTTTAGTCCTTTGCCAGCTATTTGAAAATTTCCGTTTTATTTCATTATCCACCCCCACCCACCCCTAAACCATGTTTTTTCTGGAACATAAGTATTGTGGATTTTAATTTAAATACAGTTTTGTACTCTCGATTACACTTCTCTTTTCGGAATAAACAAAAAAAGTAAGTATGTGTCAGTGCATTAGAATACATCTGTTGTGAAGTTGAAGTTGTCAGGACTGAGAATAATCACTTTAAATGAATATGGATGCAGGTTTATTACAGAAAGCAAGTTGGTCGTGAAAGTAAAAAAAGAGGCGTTGTTGCATAACCTACGGGGTTCCCCTCCTGTGAAAAATCTTAATTCGAGAAACAGTGAAGACAATATGCTCCATGGAAAAAGATATTATTTATTTTCAACGACAGAGATAGTTTAAAGAGAGGTGGCTTTCCATTTGCAACTAAAATTTAGGTCCTTTTTGCAGTACATTAAGAGGTGATCTGATGTCATTTTCATGTATGTTAGATTGCCAAGATAAATTAGAGATCAAGCCAAGGCGCTGAGTTATTCACATTAGTTAGGAAGACAGCCATGTTAATTTCAAACGGCAGACGTGCCAAGGGTATACCATAATTGGCAGATTAGTAAAATAAGTGAAATGAAGCGACAACCCTGCCACCAACTCAGAGTCCTCTGAGAAATGAAGTTTTGTCTCCATATATTGTACATATTATCAAGCTTAGGAGAAAAGCAGATGTTAAAATTATATAGGAGTATCTTTTGTTCTAATTCTGAACAAGCCATACCCTGTTTCATTCACCTTGGTACAAGCTAAATGCAGAAAATGAAACCACAAAACAGATTGTATACATCTACTGTTATGTATCTAGTAAATAAAGCTTTTAGCGAGGGTAAAATATTTAATTTAGAAGACAAAGCATTGGAATAACGCTTTTAATTAGAACAACGAATAAAAAATATAGAAAATAATTCAGCAAATAATTAATTGAATTAAAAATTGAAAAATATCAATATTTAAATAAATTAATCTAATAATATATGAGCAACATCATAACATTGTCAGTGTAAAGTAGTCAATCGTAAAATAGTGCAAAGTAAGTAGACTTATATGGGTTTTTGCTATAATGTGACAAGCTAACGAGGATTTTCTTTAGGAAAATTAATATTATAGCCACTATGTGAATAATTAATGTTGTCTACCGGGTGATCCGAAAGTTCCAAAAAAAAAAATAAAGATCGCTAAGGATTTTCGGTATTTCTTTGCTATAGTGACCCCTACATTTACGATTGCGCCAAGGTAGCACTTATAATTTCGCCAAGATCACGCCAAGTAATATATGCATCATATTTACGTATATGTATCGGATGCGCCATAAATTCGTTAAAAATTAAAAATTCATTAAAAATGAACAAATGACGCTAAAAAATTGCAGTTTGAACGAATGGGATTAGAGGAAGATCGGATTTTTTTTAATAACTAAAAAAGTTTTGGTTAAAAAAATACCGATAGATGGCGATGGCATGCATAATATGCATCAGATTTATGCAAATCAGGCTATTAATAAAATACGAGTAGTAATTTTCCAACTGGACGAAAAATGTCCGGGCCAGGATTCGAACCTGGGATCGCTTGGCTGAAGCCGCCACGCTCTTCGTGCGTGGCGGCTAGGAGTAGTCGTTCTAGAGCGTGGCGGCTTCAGCCAAGCGATCCCAGGTTCGAATCCTGGCACGGACATTTTTCGTCCAGTTGGAAAATTACTACTCGTATGATTTATTTACCAATTTGAAATAATTGTGTTAAAATTAATCTAGTATTAATAAAATACTTCGTTGCATTAGATTCGTTATTCAATCCCAACACTATGCTATCGTTAGGAGATTATGTGTTGTCTGTTAAGCTCTTTTACAAGAACGGAGTAACAGTGAATTTAATTTTTAAAAGTTAACACCGGAAAAAAAGTACTAGAAAATATTTAATTTAAAAAGTTAAAGCTTGTAGCACAGAAAGTTTACTCTGAATGGTTTCTCATCATGGTACCTAACTGTGCCTGAATGGCAAGTTAGAGTTCCCAATTTCAGAAACAGAATATTCACTCTTTGTCCTAGATTGCAACAAGATTTCAAATTAATGCCGATGTTGGGCTTTTCGGACTTATTGCTTAAAAGGAATTTCATCGGTGTCATGTGAAATTAAACGCAGAGAAGTTAATAATGCATTTTCGTTTAATTATTTTTGTTGCTTTAAAAATAATTTTAAATGTATGAGTGAATAATAAGTATAAGATGGGTGAACCAAAGGTTGCCAGTGTTCCTAAGGTATCCCACCCCACAAAAGTTGAATTGTGACGCAGAAAGCCCCGCCCCTTCCAGAAAAAATAGACTTTCCCGGCGAAATAATGCGCAACGCATCACGTGATCTGGAAAAGATACTTTTGATCAGTTGACGCGTGAGCTTAGCCGAAATGAGTTCGTTATTCGAAGAGCGGTGATGTAAATAGAAAATTGTTAAGTCGTGTTTTTTTTTTTTTTTTTTTTTTTTTTGTTCTCCGAAAATGTGAAAGCGAAGTCTCAATCTTATATATCTGTGTCTAATGTGCCGTTTTGTGATGTGAGTTGTGTCAACAAGTAATAAAATATATGAAATTGCCAGCAAACTTTTATTTCTGGTGTTAAAAAAGAACTATTCTTTCCGCCCCGAGATTCTAAAGGTATAATTATTCGACAGTGTTGATACAGAATTAATTTAATTTTTAATCAGTGTGCTACTGCATTATCAATCATATATCTGCATTGCACGTGGCTGAATTTAAAGAGATCACCTTGATCCTCCGACATTTTATTCGATGATTTTACTTTTGAGGAGTAGTCGTTCTAATTACCATGTAAGAAGGTATTTTAATTTTCACGTGTTTAAATTCTTAGAACTTTGAGGTATGATACGGTTTCTGAAAGCTTATTTCTTTATCTTTAAGCACATTTATTTCAATTCTAAGAAATTTATCAGATTAATACTTTTACGTCGTGCAAATGACGACCATACGCATGTTTTCAAGGTGGCCACCTTAGAAAACAAATGTGGAAATCAGTGTAGTAAGGGTGATTTTCAAAATTTCTACATAAATATCTGAAAAAACTTCTTAACATTTATTGTTAACACCAGATATCACTCAAAAGAAGTTAGTAACTCCCAGAAGAAAATCCCTGAACTACAGTGCGAAAAAAAATGCTTCAAGGTATTTTCGTTTCATAAGATAAGAAGATTAAGAAGAAAAACTCGAAAGATATCAAAAGAAAGAAAGGATCATTAGAACATAATTAGTAAGAAAAATAATTTGCAGAGTGCTTTTTTCACATTTTAAAAGTGATTTCAATACATGGGCCACCTTTGGAAAACTATGTGCCAAAGGTGACCCTCAAGCTACAACTTTGAAATTGCATTATAAAAGTAATTAAATTTTATTTTACAAAGAAAAGTATACTTGATATGTGTTGGAGATAAGTGTAAAATTTTACAAGCAAAAAGTCAACCACACGCACCCAACCAGATAATTATAAAAAAATCCTCAAAGACAAACTATGGCCGCCTTTGGTTCACGCACCTTAAAACATAGATCGATTAAGGGCAGGATTCTGTCATCAAGTTTAACTATTATATCTTGGAATATTCTAGAAATAAACCATCAATCATCCGTAAGAGCTAACAGTGCAAGTCATCCATAATTAAGGGGAGATTCTTACTTCTTGGGATTAAAATTTTCTATTTTTTTAAATTTTGTATATGTTTCATCTCTCAAGTGTGTAGACTGTTGCCCCAACGAAGTTTTGTGATATTTCAATTTCTTACAGTATATTTTGTTTTTTGAATATAGCGCCGCTGGATAAACGCAACGCTATTGTAAAATTTTAAACTTTTTTTTATATTTCCCGAAACCGTGCTTTTTAAACTAGGCGACCATTTTTCTCGAGAACTATTGGGCCGACATTCTTCCTTTTTTATTTAAATACAAGTTGAAAATTGTACGTCAAACGTGACAAATGAAGTGCGTTCGTACTGTCATTATTTCAGTGAAATGAATTATATCGTCTGATATTATTATATGATTAATTTCCATAATAAAATAAATACATTTTAAGTTGGCAACATTTTATCTTTTGTTGACATTTACTGAAAATTCCAATGGTAAACTTAAGCCAAGCTTTGAAAATTTCAGAACTTGAAATCTATATTGAGATTATTTTTCCATTTAATATCTATTTCTCCGGAAACATCCATCCAAAAAACTGTCTGTAGATTATAGGATTGCTATAATTAAACAATTTTAGTATACAAATTCGGTTTTTAAATTCAGTAATGCGGAAATAATATGACTCCATCTTAAATAGGACGTAATCACCATGGCAACCTAGAATCATTACCTATCATGGGATATCATTGAATTAATTATGTATGATAGGATTTTATAGAATAAAGAATGTGACTATAACTTGGTGAGAGAGCTTATAAAATGTTATATATACGTCATATATGACTATAACGTCATACATGTCAGATAACTAGGCGATACATCTCGGTCGCTTGACGATTAATCTTCGGAAGCTGCTATAACAAGGAACTACTGATTTTTGAAAAATTCAAATTACTTTATAAATATTTTTATTAATATCTTTTTGAGTTTTGATTCAATTTTCATAAAATTCGAAATGGCACGACAAAATTCTGCAACGATTATCTACATTAAATTTCAAACCATTCGGTTGGGTAGTTTTTGCGCTGTTATATGCGGACAGACGGACGGACGGACAACTACTACAGGTGCTACGTATTTATATAATTACGAACGCACCTAAAAAGCTAATCGTTTTTGCTAGAACTTAAAATATCATTTTCATTGATTAAATAATTTTAGTAGAAAAGTGAAGTGATGAGCCTTTGAAGTGAAGAGGGTGTGAAGTGGGGTGAAGTGATGGGGCAGCAGCCCCATCACTCCAAATACGAAATTTGTCTGTATTTTCTAAAATATTTCTCACTTTTTTAGAAAAATGAAAAACGTTGTTTCATTCTTCTTAACTTGATTAAAAGAATTTGTAAATTGAATTATTTAACCAATAAAAATGATTTTAAATATCGTCAGAAAATTGTCAGTTTCGATTTGAGAACAGCCTTAATAGGATTCTCTTTCTTTCTTTTTCTTTTTTTTTCAAATTTAGATAAGTTCTTGAACAATGTAGTAACTATTATGTTTTTTTTCCTTTTATTTTATAAAATGTTGTTAGGTACAAATAATGAAAACTTTTTCGTCACAATTATTATAGCTGTTTTAATTTAAAACTTAAGCTATCTGTAATCCACGATATTTTTACGATTTTCTTTCTTTTTTTCCCCTTCAAATTTGAATAAGATCTTGAATAAATTAGTAACTATTCTTTGGTTCCCTTTCATTTTACAAACTTTTGTTGGGCATAAATAATGTACGCTTTTTCGTCACAATTATTACGGTTGTTTCGATTTATTTAAAATAACGATATCTGTATTCCACGATGTTTTGATATATATTAGTTACTTACGCCACCATTTACTTAACAACGTATATTTCGAAATGCCTAAATGTAACGTTCATTATGAAAGAAAAAATAAATATTCTTAAACGTAACATTAGCCATTTTCTTTCTTCTTATAGATCACGTTTAATGAGATAGGTATTAAAATATCTTGGTTAAACGTTGCAACAGATTTGTTATCTGATAAAGTACAGTGAACTTTCGTTTTTTTTTTTTCTTTTCTGTATAATAATGCCTGAAATTCTCAATAAGCGGCACGTGTCATATTCAAAGTTTATTAGCATTTGTTCTTTTTATTTGTCAACAGTATATGCTTTACTGCCAGATTTCGATTGCGAAAAAAGGACCATTGTTATTTTTTACTTTGATTTGTCAAGAAAATTCTAATAGAGTAAGACGCCCATATAACGCGATTAATATGTTACGAGTTATACGAAATCGCGTTATTACAGGAAAAATCTTGTGTAACGCGAATGTTAGAGTAAAATGTTAGAGTGATTGTTATCATGTAAAATTTTATCCTCTAATAAATCAGAAATGAGAAAAAATGTTAATTTAAACCAAAATATTTTATTTCATATATACGTACAGAGTGCTGATGCGCGTTCTCCTTGTATTTTTACTTTCTTCTATCTTTACAAGATGAAAGTATTGGATTTATGAAAATTTTCGGCTTCCGGTTTTCGACGGATTTATCCGTTTTAGAAGGTCCTGAACACGATTTGACTGTTTTTAGAAAACGTCTGTCTGTGAGTCTGTGACTCTGTCTGTATGTGATAAAAATTTTGTGGGCACTCTGTCTGAAGAACTAATGCACGGAATTTAATAAAACTTTATATTCAGTTAGTCCCTAATATAAATTGGTACTGATTAGTTTTTGGTGTAAATCATGCCACAGGTGGCGCTGCATTGCTGCATTTTTGGCAATTTCCGCAATAGTTCATCTCAAGAACTAATACATTGATTTTCATCAAACTCCAGATTCAGTTAGACCTTCACATAAATAGAAGCTGATTACGTTTTGAAGTAAATAGCTCAACAGGTAGCGCTGTTATGCTACATTTTCATGATTTTCACGATAGCTATATCTCAAGAACTAATGCACAGAATTTTGTCAAACTTCACATTTTGTTAAACCTTGACATAAATAGATGCTGATTACGTTTTGGTGTAAATAGTCCGACAGGTGGCGCTGTTATGCTACTTTTTCCATGATTTTCTCGATAACTATATCTCAAGAACTAATGCATGGATTTTCATCAAACTTTAGATTCAGTTAGACGTTGACATAAGTTGTTGTTGATTAGGTTTTGGTTTAAATCTCCCAACAGGTGGCGCTGCTTTACTGTATTTTTCAAGATTTAGACAATTTTAGCGATAGTCATATCTCAAGAACTAATGCACGGAATTCAATAAAACTTCAGACTCAGTTAGACCTTGATATAAATTGGTGCTGATTCGTTTTTAGTGCATGCGAAACCTGTGTGAGATAGAAGAAAGTTTTGGGATTGACACATTCGATTAGTTATGTTATGTAACTAAATCTATCAAACCACCCTTGACTACCCTTAAAGTCATATTTAATTATCTCAGTCATATGTAAGTATTTCACCAGAAGGAAATAGGTTGCTTTAAATGGGTATGCATTTTAATTGCTTTCTGTTTAATCACATGATTATTTAAATTTTATTTTTATGGTTACAATCATCCACCCATAACATTAAACAGTTTTTCATTTTTGATATGAGGGGATCTTTTATCCATGCAGTTTTCCTGAAACTTGGTGACGATCTAATATAATACCAACCGCTCGTTCTTATTTTGGTCTCATTCATTTTTATAGTTCGAAGTGTGGACTCATTTAATTGAAGTTCTTTGGAAATATCTTTTAATTTTTCACTTGATTTAAGTCGATCCAAAATTGTAATTTTTTTCATTCATAGAAATACATTTTGTACATTTTTTACCTTTTATGTTTTAGAAATATGTATTAATTTAATTAAAATTTTAAATATGTAATCTTTATTTTGCACTATTTAACCAACTTATAAAATTTTAGATATAGAATATGTAATTAAATTGACAAAGTAATATAAAACTACTTCGTCATTGTTAAAAAAAACTTTTGTATAATGATGTACAGTGTTTAACACGGAAATTCCCGCATTTTAAACTATAGCCCGTTATACGGGAATCGCGCTATATGAATAAGTAGTCGCGATTTTTAGTTGCTTTCGTAATTCTATAAATACGTAGCACCTACAGTCGTCATCTGGTCCGTCCGTCTATCCGCATATAACAAAGCAAAAACTACCCAACCAAATGGTTTGAAATTTAATATCTTCTATATATATATTTCTCTTACGTGGCGCGAAAATAAGGCTTAATTTGTAACTTATGGTTTGGCAACAACCGTAGTTTTCAGAGCTCAGACCAATGAACAGACTAGATTGTGTTAGATTAGCTCCGCCTCCAATATGGCGGTGCAGTGAAACCATAGAATGAAACTCAAACTAGCAATTATTCAAAGTAAAATAACATGTACGTAATCCAAAGCGTCTGAGATGATTCCTCATTTTAATTATGAGTAATATCGTTAATTTCAAATGAATTTTCAACTCTTATTTAGAATTCATTTACGAATTTCACTCACTCAAAAGTCGGAGAAAAAAAAAACCAACTGTCTAAATTGCACCTGCCGCCATCTTTTGCTGTATTGATGAAGTAAAAAATAATTTATTTTGTAAAAATCTATAATCAATTAGAACAATAAAATGTCAAACAAAATTTAAGCAGTGATTGACGATATATATAAACTATCTTCCTATCACGTAGTTTTTTTTTTCTAATGAATTTAAGTCGTGCTGTACAAAAGATCCTTTTTTCATAGTATTTAAATTATTTATATGCCCATTGGTAGCGGCAACTAAATGCATTTTCAGTTGTGTTTTCAACGGAGAATTACTTTTTTACATTAAAAAAATTTGTCAATTTCATTATGTTCAAATGTTTTATGGTAGAACTTATTCCGGCTAGAATTGCTGAAAAATAAAAAGGGGACAGAGAGCGAAGTGATCTGTGACCGCGTAGCGGTCTCAATGTGAAGTGCTTTGCAATTCACGGGGGGTTAACAAGCGTTAGCGAGTAGGGGGCTGAGCCCCCTAGTATACTTATAATCGTTGCAGAAGTTTGTCGACTCATTTCAAATTTTATGAAAACCGAATCAAAGCTTAAAAAGATATTAATAAAAGTGTTCTTCTTTCCAATAACTCCTATCTTACGTAATTAATTCAATGACATCCCAAGTTAGGTATTGATTCTAGACTGCCATGGTGATTATGTCCTATTTAAGATGGAGTCGTATATATTATTTTCGTATTGCTGAATTTAAAAACCGAATTTGTATTCTAAAAT
This sequence comes from Maratus michaelseni, assembly GCA_963931845.1. NCBI lineage: Eukaryota > Metazoa > Arthropoda > Arachnida > Araneae > Salticidae > Maratus > Maratus michaelseni. The sequence goes on along the minus strand of OZ007598.1, from coordinate 106,683,567 downwards.
TGTGTAATTACAGCAATCCTGTAATCTACCGACCGTTCTTTGGATAGATGTTTGGAAAATGCAATGTTTGGAAATGGAAAAAGAGTCTAGATATGGATTTAAAGTTCTGAAATTTTCAAAGCTAGGCTTATTTCAGTAAATGTCAACAAAAGATAAAATGTTGCCCACTTAAAATGTACTTATTTTATTAAGGAAATTAATCATCTTTAATAAAAAGGTATGCGTTGCTGACGACTGGGATTTTTGCTAATCGTTGCCACAGATGAATCTCGGAAAATGAAACATTTGAAGTTACTGAAAAACTTAATTGCTCGAAAAGTATTTGCCAGAAAATTGTTAGACAAACGGCGTTTGAAAGGTAAAAAATTGTAATTTTTCTTGATATGAATTTCAAATCCACTGATTATGCCGTTTTTCAAATATTTAGTTTCAAAAATTACCAAATTTCACAATGGAGTACCATAGCGAAAATTTCACGCGTAAAAAAATAATAACAACAGCAATGTGTCAGCACGAGTCACAAATTATAGTAACCGTATTATTCTGTTAAAATATAAAAGTGAATTATGATGTCACGAGTGCATGATTTTTATTTAATTCTCGACAAATACTAGATGCGCCATTTCTTTTTAGTTGTGAATAATGTAGGTTAATTCACGTTATTAAAAAATGTAGCTATAAAACATATAAATCAATGGAAAACGGTAGGTAATAAATTGTAAACGTAATAATACACCGTATTAAAAAAACATAACTTAGTGAAATAAGTATTCGTTTTTATGTTATTTTAGGATATTCCAGGTAAAGGTATAGATTACTTTAAAATACAAGGTTAAATTCACCGTTATATTTCGTTTGATTCAAGGTTCTTTTAGAGAAACCGACCAGCGCAGCGGGCGTAGTCTGCTAGTCATATCATAATAACAGACGATGTAATTCATTTCACTGAAATAATAACGATGTTTTTTTTGTTTTTGTTTTTTAACATTGTCTTGTATTGGATATTTGCACTTAGTATAATTTTAATGTAACAGAACTGTAATTAATTGTTTGTAAAAGTGTATTGAAATTTAATATCATAAAATAAAATTAATATCTATAGTATAAAACATAAAATGCACATAAAGTAAATTTTGTATTCATGCATTTTTACATAAGAGTGCAACAGCTATTGCAACAAGATCTGAATATTTATAAAACTAGTTATCGTACGAACGCACCTCATTTGTCACGTTTGACGTACAATTTCCAACTTGTTTTAACGCGTTGTATGAACTCGCATTTTAAAGGAGTCTGTTGTACTTAAATCTTATCATTTTGATGTTTTAACAATTTCGGGACTTACGGGACTTAAAAGTACCAGTCAAATTAAATTGATTTTTTTTTTGTCTTAACAATTATTTTTGTTGTTTTCTGTACGTACTAATGCTAGTATATGTCAGTACATACTTTATTATCACTTCATTTAAGTTTCAGCATTTAGTAATAAAACAAAAATAAAACGTTCGCTTAAAACTCTTTGCACCGTTGGCGATTCTTTCATTTTAAACAAACGTTTTATTCTTTAAATTTGAAATAGATTATACTTATCCGAATCAATAAGTTATTATAAAAAATATATAAAACACTGGAAAGTAGCTAAGTGTATTCAATATTGTTTTAATTTAACATTTTCCAAACGTCTTCAACTTTTTTCCCTTAGCCTATTGTCATTTTAATAGGACGCAGAATAATTATTATTCGTTAAATTTCATTAGACGACCTATTCGTTAAATTCGTAAAATTAGTCTCTGATTTGGATTAATTTTTTAAACGTAAAAGTAACCTCCCCCCCCCCAAAAAAAAAAATAAAATAAAATAAAATAAAATAAAATAAAATAAAGTAAATAAAAATAAAAATAAAAAATCGTTCTTGTTTGTGTTAAGGTGCGATTTTCCCTCGTACATTCATTATTAAAATTTTCAAATTCTTTTAATTATATTTCAAACATCCTTTTTTTTTTTTTCCTCAAAAAGTTGAAAGGAATTTTTTTTTTAGATTCTCAATTATTTATTTACTTGTTAATGTTCTTTGTATTTCATAAAGCATCGTCAAAATTGAATTTGTAGTCGAAATATTCTTCTTGGCCTAAAACCAAAAAGAATGTAATAATATTTGGCCAGTTAAAAATTATAACCAGACAACTTAACCCGGGCTTCTTGGGTTACAGAACATAAGGTGGAAACCATTTTTAATTGAGAACTGTGATAGATTGTTTACATTTAATATATATTTTTTTAGTTGTCCACAAACAAAACCAAAAAGTATTTTTATATGAAAAATATCAATTATGTATTCAAATAGTTTTGAAATTTATTTAAAGTCGGATGCCAGGGCTTAATAGTCCATAAAATCGTCAAAAATAGTTATTTACAGCAGGCTTTTTGATTCTGATAATTTCAGAGGTTTAATTGCGTAGTTCGATTACATATCTGTTAAATTTGTAGGGTTTTTTATATTTAATTTAATCAATTTATTTATTTATTGATGAAATTTTAATTTTACTATGGAGCATTAACCGGATACAAATGTCGAACTATTTGTATTGTTTTAAGTGCAAAGGGGTAAATCTTCCGTAATCGGACTGCGATAAAGAGACATTTAAAAAAAATCATACTTGAAAACTAATTTTTTTTATTTTTTATGTTAAATATAGTTTTTCCAACAAATTACATTTGAAAGTGATTTTTCTTCCTTATTCAATGGTGTAAAATTTGAAATTGTGCGATGTTTAAGAAGTTAATAAATTTCCGATAAAACAATATTAACCCCTTAATCGTCGCGCTCTTTAAGTGTAAGCTACTTTTTAATAATTCAGATTGCTTGATTACCACCAGTTTTTTTAAGTAGAAATATTCGGTTTATTTAATAGGCAGATAAAATAATGCGAGAATAAAACCAATTATACTATTTTAAAAAACTGGTGGGAATGAAACAATCTGAATAAAACAGGCGTAGCCTACACTGCCCGTGAATGTCTCGGGCACGACGATTAAGGGGTTAAGTGCTCCAGTTGTTAACACCGTCGATATGACGTCAGCTTTAGTGACGGATATGTTTTTGCTTCATAATACAGATAGATACAGCAAAATTTTAAAAAATATATATTCTGCGCATAGATTGTAGCTTATGTTGCAGGATTACGAACATACAACTTAAATTATGCGCAATAAATTAGTTTATGTTTTAAAAATGTGTTTACGAACACTGTTAAAAATTTGCAACAAACTGTCCAGCCATTTGACCGTTTTTATAGAAAACGGTTATATACCTGTAATGTAACTCTATTCTGATCATAATATGGGCAATAATATGATCAGAATAGAGATAAATTACGGTTATGTAAACGTTTTCTATAAAAACGGTCAAATGACTGCACTGTAAAAAATGACCAGTGTTTCTTATTTTATGAAAATATGCTATAACCAAGAACGAAAATATAATACAATCTTCTGAGTTATCCGAAATTTCAAATAGCATGTTACATTGTCTTTTGAATCCCCAGAAACGAATACATTTTCAAAATTTAAAGAATAATTTATAAAAACAAATTATTTTTAGCTGCCCGAATTTTTCAGAAACGTTTCCGAAGGGTTTTTATAGTGTATTAATTAGTGTCCTCAGGCTGGAATACCTGTTTTTCGAATGTTATCCATTTTCAAGTACACGTTTTCAGCCTCATAAGTTAATTTATACATGAAAGAGTAAAGAAATAATCTTAATTTTAATGTTATTGTTAACGCTGTTAATTTTGCTTGTTTGTCTGTTAAACATTTTTCTTGAGCATGAAAACGTGTACTTGAGAATAGATATCATTCGAAAAACAGGTATTACAGGCTTAAGACACTAATTAATACACTATAAAAACCCTTCGGAAACATTTCTGAAAAATTCTTGCAGCTAAAAATAATTTGTTTTTATAAATTATTCTTTAAATTTTGAAAATGTATTCGTTTCTGGGGATTCAAAAGACAATGTAACATGCTATTTGAAATTTCGGATAACTCAGAAGATTATATTATGTTTTCGTTCGTGGTTATAGCATTTTTTCATAAAGTAAGAAACATTTTTCATTTTTTACAGTGTGGACAGTGTGGTGCAAATTTTTAACAGTGAAGTACAGCAGTCCCTTGTTAAATCGCATCTCGTTATTTCAGGCATTGGAATACATCGCTCTTTTCCTGTCTATCCCAAAAAGAAGCAATGAAGTATGCAAACAACTGTGCAAAAAAGTAATTTTAGCTATTTTTTATTGCTCAAATTACTTTTTTGCATAGTTTTAAGAATCTACAAGTAGATAATGTTTTATAAGGGTAATTTATAAGGGAAGGGTCATATGAAGGGTCAAATAAGGGTAATTTTCTATGATTAATTTTACCGGAAAAATTTGATATGCGTATATAAAATAATTTTCGGAGAAAAATACAGGGTGTGTCAGAAAAATGTATACACACTTTGAATGATTATAACTCCAGTTTTTATTCACATATAATTAATATTTAAATTGCAAAAAGTATCGACATAAAATGTATAACTTTTCCTCCTACCACAGATGTTCAACGTGATTACCGTTCTGGTCAATACACAGCTTATAACGGTGGGTTATTGATTCATAAACTTCAACAAACATTTCATTCGGAGTTGTGACGCATTCTTGCTCAACTGCGGTTCCGGAACTTTGTATATGAACGTCCATTCGTTTCAAACTTATCTTTTATCTGATGAATTGTAAGTCGCATAGGGAGATCTGCATGAAACTCCCTGCGATATTGTTTATGTACTTCTGCTACATTTTCATACTTACAATAAATGGTATTTTAAAATAAATTTTCTTTTTTTAAAAGTTAATCTTGGTCCACTCATTATTTCCAATTAATTACACTTTGAAAAGTAAGAACAATTAGAAAGTTATGACCTGTTAAACATTGTATGTATATATTTTTATGACGCACCCTGTATACAGTGTTAGCATAAATGAATGACAGAGTTCTAAATATTTATATTTTCATGACTATTACGCATATAAGTGATATATAAAATTAAAGTAAAAGCATCTTTTTTTTTTCTTCGCTCAATAGATGGCAGCACTCCTGAAGAACGCTGTAGTTGAAATTAAAAATGGCCACCAAGATCTCCGGATCTTACTCCATGTGATTTCTTTTTGCGGGGTTGCATCAAAGATATAGTTTATGAACCACAATTTCCGAAAACACTAAAAGAACTCATCAGTGCTGCATTAAGAGCCGTTGACAGTGTAAAACTGCAAACTGTTTGGAACGAACTCGTCATTTTCTTAAGACACATATTTCTATCCACACAAGTAAGTAAAAAGAACGCGGTAATTGAAATTAAAAATGGCCACCAAGATCCAAGGATCTTGTACGCCATGGATACGTCATGTGATTTATTTTTGCGGGGTTACATCCAAGATATAGTTTATGAACCACAATTGCCGAAAACACTTTAAAAACTCATCAGTGCTGCATTAAGAACCGATGACAGTGCAAAACTGCAAACTGTTTGGAGCAAACTCATCATTATCTTAAGACACATATTTCTATCCATACAAGTCAGTAAATGAAAAGCTTAAAATGTTTACTTTAGTAACAATTTCGAACTTCATATTTTAACACCGACTTTGATGCTTAAAAATTTGTGTAAAATATGGAAAGATGGCCGCCCAAACCCATGCATGATTAAAAAAATAATAATAGCTTTCAAAAACACGTTCTGATGTGTTTTGTATAGCAGAAAAGGATTTCTGTCAATTTATACGTAAATATATACTTGGAAATTTTATATCACATAATTTTTTTAGCAACAACTTTCTTCATGTTTTTTTTTTCTTTAAGCTTGGCTTTTTATTTATTTTTTATTTTTTTATTTTTTTATTTTTTTTTTTATGAAAAGTTATTTTTTGTAGATCAAGAAATACAGCTGATGCATCAGATTATGATACATCAGATAAAGAAGTACAACAGTTGTTCACATGACACTTGTCAACAGGTTTAAAATTGTCAATAAAATCTTTACCTTTATGAAATATTTACCTAAAGCTTTGTCAAATATTCATGAAATTATCCGTGAATTTTTTTTTCTAACTGAAATTTTCTAATTTTTCTAGATGAATTACTTGTTTACTATACGTTATTTAAGCATTAGATTTAAAATATTTTGAAAACTGGTGCATGATACTTCGTTCCCGTTTCCACTCGGGTATTTTTTGCCTTCTAAATATGTTATACAAGTACTATGAATAAGTACACAATTTTTGATTTGATGATCCATGGAATTCTCGCAAATATATTATACACAAACATACAGACAGGCGGAGCGGCAGACATTTACGCAAAACATCTATCTTCATTATTATCGATAACTGGAGAAAGCACTTTTTTCAAATAGGGTGGGGAAAGATGAAGCACTATAAAATTAAGATACAAAATACTTTTTAAAAAATCTATAAATTAAAGAATGGCTTGCAATTTTTTTTGTTACATTTAAAAACGAAGTGTGTTAATTAATAATTCTCAAAACTGATTGAGTCCAGGACAAAAACCGCGCGGACGAAAATCCCGTGGACAAAAACCCCACGCACAAAAACTCCGCGGACAAAACCCCACAGAATGAAATTCCCGCGGACACCCCAAGCATACTTACAGTTGCAATACTGTTTAAAACATAAATTTATTTTTAGATGCTTGATATTATTTCACTAAATTTAAAATAAGTTCAAATGAAGAATTTTCCGAATCGTACATTAACCGTAGAATTTTTTTTAATATGAAAGAGTCTGTTAATTCCATTCACGTATTACATATGTCTGATGGTAATGATGATGGTAAAACCTTAGAATATGAGCACCAAATTAAGATGATTTTTAAATTTGGCTTCCTCGCTTCCCGCGAGGCGTAAAAGATGTACATCAAAACCTATCACCGCTTCAAGGATAAAATTTTGTAAGATACATCAACTAATTTTAAATTTAGTGAAATATCAAGCATTTAACATTAAATTTACGTATGTTTGGAACAGTATTGTAACTGTAAGTAGGCGTTGGCGATTTTGTCCGATGGGGTTTTTTATGCCAGGTGGGAATTTTGTTCCGGAGGGTTTTTGCCCGCGAAGTTTTTGTCCGTGGGGTTTTTATCCACGGGGTTTTTCTCCGCATCTCAAACTGATTAACTTTAACAAAAAATGATTATCAATTGTTCAGACACTGAATTATTTTGATTCCAGATTTTTAACCCCTTCGCGACGAGCGTCCTTTACAGAATTTTTAATATTTTACCACCGGTTTTTCAAAACAGAAATTTGTGCCTAATTGAATCGCAGAAATGCTACGATTTAATAAGGCGAAGCTTTAGAATAAAAATTAACTGGTGGGAATAATGAAGGATTCTGAGCATCTTATGCGTCACGTATACGTGCCGCTCGTCCCCAACGGGTTAAGACTAGAAGTAGTATGAATAGATAATATTTGTTCGGCGCTAAATTGCTATTAGGTGAAAATAACCCATCATTCGTTTACATTATTATTGCTAAAATTATCCATTTTTCTTCTCAATCAAGGCCATTTTTTTTCAATTGCAAAAATCAAATAACTTGTTTGCTTCTCAAATCTTTTTTTTTCTTTTTTTTTTTTTAATTATTGGATCTAACGGTCATTTTTACACCTGCCTTGTAGTAGCCAAAGAGTTGCGCAACCATCTGCATTCGAACCGTATTTTTTTCTAGCAGATGTTACCAAACTTCAGATCCATAATATATTATCCTTACTTAACTCTCTCTTTTGCAAAATCATTTTCTATATCCTAGTGATTTATCTCACAGTAGGTTTGCTATTCGGAAACGTCTCACTAAAGTACAACGAAACTAGACCACCCTGATTAGTGATGTTTCCTTTTCAATTGGTGTGATTCAGCCTCGCAAAATATCTTTAATGAGTTGTACCTGCAGATGTTTCATTTTTTTCGGTTTTATTTTAAGTGTCTGAGAATGATTTATTGATGTTAAAGCGAGTTATGTTAATCGCTGCTCGACTGTAAAATTCAATTTGCATTGTTTCATTTCACTTCCCATTTTGAGTTCTGTTTTACGTCTCCATTGAGACATGAAATGAAAGAATGAAATATGATAGGTGGATTTTCAGAAAAATTTTGAAGTGTTAGCAATTTAATTGTAAAGGACTCCTATTTATTAAAATGTAAAATTAAATGATTCACTTTGAAGAAATTTCGAAATATAGTAGTTCTCACCAGTATAATTATCGAGCAAAATGAAATAATTGCGGAAATTGAGGCTGTAACTTGCTGCGTTAAATAAAAGCCTCGTTTTATTATAAAAGCCGTTCAGAACTTTTACAATTTCGAGGATGTCTACATTAAAAATGCATGAAGCCGTAATTAAAACGTCTGTTAATTACAGAGACAGAAATCTTTTCTCCTGATAGAGACGTCATCAATAATTTGCTATGCTGAGGTGCATTCAAAAGTGGAGCGATTGAAAGAAATTATTCGAATGCGGGAAGAAAGATTTTTAAAGAATTTAAAACCCTTCAAGGTTAGTCTAGAAGAATTCCGGTGGATTATACATAATTCGGCTCTCTAGAATTTAGCTAGAAACTGAAGCAAAGACTAAAATAAAAGGGTATAAAATTATAAATGAAAAAAATAATTATGATACATGTTTTGGAATGCTTGGGAAATAATTGAATAAGATAAAGGATGAGAAGATATCGATAGACCTTATTAATTCAGTAAATCTAACGATAAAAAAAATATGAAGATAATTATTCTTTTCGTTTTTAACACTTTCAACATAGTTGAAAAGTGTTTATGACTTCAGTTCATTTGTCTGTCTGTTTGTCCGTCTGTCCGCGTTCCAAAAATCGTAAATATACTTATATATTTTAACGTAATGGTATGATTTATGGAGGGTTTACTATACAACATTTTCTACTGAAAATGGTGGTGTATTTATAGTTCGTTTACAGGGATACAGAAAAGATCTGCGATAGATTATGGTCTATGGGGAAAAAATTTCTTGCCGTGTATTTTAATGATATTTTTACTGATATCATTATCCTGATTTCGAACATAATGAAATTATATGTGTTACTGAAGTGCACTTCAACATGCTTTCTATAGACTATAATGGGCATAGCATTTATCGTTGATTTACAGGGACACACAAAATACTTGTATTACCATTCTTTCTGTGAGAGATAATTGCTGGAAATGTATTTTCATCTGTGATATGCGTATTTAAGCTTAACTAATTTTTAGTTTATGACGTGGTTAAAACGCGTAATACACACACATGTTTGTTACACAACAAAGTATAAATTCTATAGACAGTATACAAGACTACACAAAAGAATTTATAAGCATTACCGTCTATGGGTGCGAAATTGCTTAAAGTTAGTTTTGAAACGTTTTATGCATTTTTCAGTTGAATTGAGTTTTAGTATATGTAAAGAATGGTTGTACAGTTATATGAATTCATATACAGGACTGCGCAAAAGAAACTGGACACTTTGCCATGTATGAATGTTAATTGTCGGAACTACGCTTTTGGTTATATTAAGCCACGTATTATATTATGGCTGAATTAAATTTTATCATACTTTGTGATGTGTATAAGAATCTACAAATCATATACAGGGTTTGCTGAAAGTGAATGCTTAAAATACTTTGTGGGCTAAATAAAAACCTATATATACAAGGAAATAATAGAAAATATTCGAAATAAATTCCAATATCTTACTGACTCACTATCCGGTAATTATTGAAATTGCGTTTTGTAACTATGTTATGCATTTTCTTCTTTCGACGTATAGAAAGATGAAGTTGCATTAAAATATTCTGGAAGTGTTGGAAAATATTTCATAATCTATGCATAACGCATCTTTTTTTCTCTCTTATTTTTTATTGCTGCATCTTTAACTATGACAAATTTAAATTACACAGTCTTTTCCCTTTTTATTTTCTACGTGGGGATTGTATTTGGTATATATATATATTTTTAATAATAATACCAACAAAAATAGGAAAGATTTTCTTTGTTTAGCAATAAATATATTTAATTATTTTTTGTAGAATGAATATTATACCTATCCAGGCATTTTTAATTAATTTTTAGCGAGAGTCATTACATTCATTATTACCATTACATTCATTAAATATAACTAACACTTTTAATTTTTTTTTTTTTTTTTTTTTTTTTTTACAATGAAATTGTCCATACATAATCAGTTTAAAAATTATATGCACGCTGCTTCATTCGACTCCGCATTCTCTGCAGAGGATTGAAGGCACATCTATTGCAATATGTGATTTTAGATTAACTCAGTTTTACGCTTAATGTTTATATTCTTTACTATTATTCTTCACTACTATAGACTTTTGTTTGTTTGTTTTTGTTTTTATGCTCACGCTAATTAGGCTGACAATTTCCTTCCTTTAAAATTCTTTTATTTCATTAATTTTTCCTAACTTTCGCTCGAATCAGTGCTGTATCGTATAAGGACTCAAAACATTTCAATAGTTAAGTATTATAAAACGTAAACATTCAACTATCTTTCGTGCAATTTTACATACAATTTTGAGCCTTCTTACACTTTATAGTCAGGACCCGCTTAAGACTTAGAAGTATGGGAAGCCCGACGTCACACAGCCCCGCCCCCTTTTTTACTCTGCCAATTATGCTTCAACAATTTGAAATTTTACCATCAAAATTTGGAGTAAACAACATTTTTAATATTAAAGTAAAACTAACTACCTATAGACATATTAAGAATATTTTATTATATACATAATTATACATAACAAATTAATATCGTAAATGAATTTACAAATATGGAACAGGTGCGAATATTTGAACTTCAAAATGTGTTTTATGCTTCACAAATTGAAGGATTTGCCAGTGCTAAGAACAGTGAAGGGACGAGAAATATTCGACGTAAATTTATGCTTGGATGCAACACAATTTTGCTTCTATTTTATAAACAGAAATTTAGTATCATCTGAATGCTAATTACTTTCCCTTTTTAGGTGCGTTCGTAATTATATACATACGTAGCACCTATTGTCGTCGCTTGGTCCGTCCGTCTGTCCGTCCGTCTGTCTGTCTGTCCGTCTGTCTGTCCGTCCGTCCGCATATAACAACACAAAAACTACCCAACCGAATGGTTTTGAATTTAAGATATATTATCTTTGCAGAATTTTGTCGAGACATTTCAATTTTTTTAAAAATCGAATCAAAACTTTAGGAGATATTAATAAAAATATTTATTAAGAAATTTGAATTAAAAGAAAAAAAATCGGTGCTTTCTTGTTAGAGGAGCTTCCGTGGTTTAATGATCAAGCGACCGAGATACTTATTTTATGACAGAAATTAATCTGCAGACGATATAATTCATTTCACAGAATTAAAAATCAGAAAAGATCTGAATATTTATATAACTAGCTATAGTACGAACGCAACTCATTTGTCACGTTTGACGTACAATTTCCAACTTGTTTTAAATAACCTATTCTCCATGTTTTATATCATTTCTCTACTCTTTATGTATAAACAAAATATAACTATACAGGTTAAATTTTCTGTTATTTTTAGCACGTTTGAAATTAAAATGTAAAGCATAAGAAAAATTAAACTAAGTTGCATTTAATCACTGTTTTTATGCAATTTATTATATCAACAGAATAAAAAATAGTATATAAATGTGTCAGTAATAGTCTGAGGGAAAATTTAGTAGCTATAATTGAGGGAAAAAAATACATTTTTTACCCTGACTGAATTTTTCCCGTTATTTCCGTTTTCTGTTATTTTTAGCACATTTGAAATTAAAATGTAGAGAATAAGAAAAATTAAAATAAGTTGCATTTAATCACTGTTTTTATACCATTTATTATATCAACAGAAATAAAAATAGTATATAAATGTATCAGTAATAGTCTGCACTGCAAAAAATAATTGTTGATTTTAGAGTATAAAACTGGCACCCAGCTGTCAGTATTATACCGTAAAAATTAACAGTATTAAACAGTAAAATAAGCAGTAATACGCTGCCGTGCAAGCAGTAATACGCTACCGCGCATGCGCGGTAGCGTATTACTGCTTGCACGGCAGCGTATTACTGCTTATTTTACTGTTTAATACTGTTAATTTTACGGTATAATACTGACAGCTGGGTGCCAGTTTTATACTCTAAAATCAACAATTATTTTTTGCAGTGTGAGGGAAAATTTAGTAGCTATAATTAAGAAAAAAAATACATTTTTTACCCTGACTGAATTTTTTCCTCCTAAAAATCAGTTTTGTAAAGTAAATTTGGGGGCCCCTTTGTATTTCAGTGGGTAAGCTTGGGCTTCACGGGCCTATTCGGTAAACAGGCCCTGTTTATAGTGACCCTGAATATAATCTCTTAATGTAGGATCTCTACACTTCTAAGTCGTTTATTGACGAAAATTTTATTTATTTTTTAAAGTACTGTATACAAAATTTATGAACAACCTGATAAAGATGTCACTTACAAAGAAGGTCTTTTAAAAGCGCATTCTCAAAATAATATATGAAAAACATACTGAAGAAGCTATGTATGTTTACAATAAAATATCAATCAAATTTAGCGACGTAATCTAGATAGATTTCTCAGATCAAAATAAAAAACTTTTTCGCTTTAATGTCAAAGCCAACACTTCGTAAAATTTGGCGAACATTATATTGGCGTGATTTACAAGCCAAGATTTGTGAAACTCCTTTGAATGTAATATAATGATTTCGACACTGCTTTTTAAACGAGTAAATTTTGCAGTTTCTTCCAATTAAAATGTAACTAATAACATAGTTTATGTACGTTTAAATAAAAGAATAAAGCTAAGAGGACCTTCAAACACTTTTCTACATGAATTATTAAGATGTTTTTTTATTTTTTATTTTTTCTCACGAAGAATTTTAGACTGTGCACATCGGATTATATGAAATGTCATCTGCTTGCTATTCAGAAAATATATAGAAAAAACTGGGGCTAATGAATTTACAGAAAAATAAATTAAATTAATATCATATTACGAATAATTAAAACAACATGCATATTCCAAGCACATCAATGTATATCCGGAATTTGAGGACGTTCCTGAGGGGTTTGTTGGTGAAAAATGTCCAAATAATTCGATCGCTTGTGTATAGGAAGTATTTGTCTATATACTAATGGTATAAAGAAGTAACGTTTATATTTGTTTGTAGGGGGGAAATCTCTGGAACTACCGAACCGATTTCAAAAGTAATGGCGGCAAATTGATGGTGACTGTCCGTGCTCTAACATAGGCTATATTTTATGTCGGTACCACTATACCTACAACGGGTGCAGGAGCGAACCACTTTCTAAAATTACCACTTTTGTGGTACTGAAGGATCTAGTCATTTGAAATTTTGGCATGGTAGTTACTTATAAAATGGAAATGCCCTCTAAAAACTGTTTCTAAAAAATTCGAAATTTAAAAGAGGAAAAAGGCGCAAAAAGCGTTCTAAAAACGTTCTATATTACGATTCCTATGGAATTCTTGAAATTTGACATGAGTGCTCAAATGCACACACAGAAGAGTATTTTAAAACATTCGAAATTTTAAAGTGCGCAGGAGAAAAAACGTTCTAAATCATAATTTTTGTGATAATGAAGGGACGAAGATAGGAATTTGGCTTGACGATAACTTTTAAGACACAAATGCTCGCTACGATTTTTTTTCTAAAAAATTCAAAATGTAAAAGAGTGAAGTTAGAGGAAATCGTTCTAAATTACGATTACGAAGAAACTGGAAATTTGACATGGCTGTTACTTTTAGGTCCTAAATGCTCACACAGAATAGTTTTAAAGAAAATTCGAAATTTTAAAGGGTGAAATGCGCGACAAGCGTTCTAAAAACATTCTAAATCACGATTTCTATGGAATTGTTAAGGACAGAAACTTGAAATTTGACATGGTTGCTATCCTTAAGACGCAAATACGCGCACAAAACAGATTTTAACTTTTCGAAATTTAAAACGTTGTAGGAGAAAAAAACGTTCTAAGCTTACTATTATTTGTGATACTGAAGTGATTAGAAACATATAAAATTTAGCATGGCAGTTACCTTTAAAATACAAATGGTCATTAAGGATGGTTTCTAATAAAATACGAAAATTAAAAAGGTGAAATGAGCTGGAAACGTTCTAAAAACGTTCGAAATTACGATTTCTATGGAATTTGAAATAATATTTGTTATTTAATAAATTCCACATCCATTTCAAATGCACACAAATACCACCAGGCACATTTCAACAACTACGCGTGCATAGCCGCGGGTTCTGTCAGTAACAAATAAACATGGTTATAGAAGTCGTTTTTCTTTTCCGAAATATCTCCTTTTTCTTTTAATGTTTTGAAATTTTGATTTTCCTATGCTTTTGCAATGAAATGAAATATTTTTTTAAAATACGGTTAAATAAAACATGTTTATTTAATAAAATGTCTTGTCTTAAATTATATGATTGTTCTGACTGATAATTTACTATTATCATTAAAACTAAAAAATTCATTAAGTCGTATTAATACTTCGCCAACAGCAAATAATGAAAATATCATCTTTTTTTTTAAAGTTTATAATGAGATTTTGCCCAAAGTTTTTTTAATTATGCATATCCACATAAGAAGTATAAATATCCAGTATTTATTTTATTTATTTATTTATTTATTTATTTATTATTATTTTTTTTTTTTAATTCGAGTATGCGCTTATGGAGATCCTCCTTGTTAGTTCTTCTTCATATTTATTGATTTATTTATTTATTGAATTTATTGAATTTTAAAGCTATGGATTCCTTTATGAAACATCCTGAAAGTAAAATATGCTTTGTGTACCACTTATGATACGAATAGTAAAATCTCCAATTTTGAAAGAAATTTTGAAGTAGCCTTTTTTTGTAAAGGAGTGGGATGGGAGGGGTTTTATTAGGCATGGGACAGTTTTGGATTTACTGCTGTTAGAAGAGATTACTTCAGGGAGGACTTTTCAAGGGAAAATGACCCGAATTAACGTTTTCATAGAAGGAATGCCCTGAAAACCTTGCACAGTTATTCGCCAAGACCGAACTGGTAGCAAACCCGCGAACATCGGTATGTTGTGGCCAATATGATAATCACTGGAGAAAATGGGACCCTTTTTAACACTTTAAAACATAGTTGAAAAGTGTTTATGAATTCGGTTGCCTGTATGTCTGACGCCCGTCCATGCTCTAACTTACGTAAATACTCGGATTTCCATGCAATTGATACATGTCATTAAGATTGACTATGGCTTTCTCAGTATTAAAAATGAAGCGTGTAGCATTTATAGTTCATATACAAGGACACTCAAAAGAATTTCGTTACATCACGGTTTATGAGGAAAAATCGTTTGCCTCATTTTAACAATGTTACACTATTTCAAATATGTTGAAATTTATATATGAAGTGCACTACAAGAAGCTTACTATAGAATATGCTGTATATAGCATTCATCGTTCATTTACAGGGATGCACAAAAGAATTTGGTTACAGTATATGTATATAAATAATAATTGCTGGAAGTGCGATTTCAGTTTGTGGTACACGTTTTAAAATTTAACTCATTATTTGCATTTTACTGGGTGTATATACATTCTATAGATCCTATACAGGGTTGTACAAAAGAATTTGAGTGAATTTCTATCTTTTGGCAAATATTGCTAAAAGTGAGTTTTCAACTATGCTATACGTTTCCTAATTGAAGCAAAATTTAGAATACTATGTACTATGTATATACAAATCTATAGATCCTACACAAGGCTGCACAAAATAATTCAGATATTTTTCCGACTATTGACAGTAATAGCTGGCATTGGGTTTTCAAATGTGAAATGCGTTTTCCAAATTGCTTACCTAAACACTGGGTGGGGCTAGTTGAGCTTAAGCCGAAAAGTAGGCCACCCCGCCAGGTTTGACCGTGACCTTGCTTACCTAAACATCATCTTTCACCATATTATACTGTGAGGTTTTGTTGCAGTATTTTGAAGATGTTGTAAAGTGTTTCATAATTTATGCTTGACGCATGATTTTTATTTCCTGTTTTTCTAAATTGAAATTTCTGGTTTTATATGATTAAAAAAAAGAAAAAAAAAGAGGGAAGGTTGGCAGATGTAAGTTTTAGCAAACAAATGATTTTTACCACGTTCCTTCAGCCGTGTTAAACAAAAAAATTCCAATTCGAATAACCACTACATCGATATTTAGGGATAAACCCGAATTAACGAAAAATATTCCGAAAAATCATATCATTTAATTTTATTCACAGCTGGATTCCGGCAATCTGTCGCTTCTGAAAGAAATAAAAAAGTTTTCATCTTAATAACACATTTCCCTCAAAATTTTGACACGGTGAAGAAAAGTTGAAATCTCACTATCAATGGAAACGAAAATTCTAAAAAAAAAAAAAATCGGTATATAGCAACGGAAGGCTATTGTTTCCGTATTCCACGCACAACTTGTCCAAGAAAAGAAAAAAAAAAAATCCAACAAAAGAGGTTATTATCAAAATCTAGCCGTCAAATGCCCACATCGTCCAAATGCTCCGTATCCGCTCTAAATACGTTGCCAAATTAAAAGTGAAAAAAAAAAGTGTATAAAAATGAGTGGAGGCCAGGCGAGCAGTTTTTGGAAGGGTATATTTTGTGTGGGAGGGGCAGTCAGGTGAAGACTTTAGTATATGAAAGAGAAGACTAGGTTCCTTTGGTACAAGGAAGACTTTTTCTTCCGTTATTCGCTTCGCTTGGCAGATGCCGTGACACCATTTTGGGTCATTTCAAGGGTCATTTGGGTGATGTGATGTGGAAGCATTAAATGAACATTAGAGATATTTGATGGACATTTAGACTTTCGTAATAATCATCAGCGCGGGATAGTTTGAATGGTTAGATTGGCCATTAAGCTGCATGGTTCAAAGACTTTCGTCGTATCTCATTTAAAACTATTATGCAGATTTTTATGTTAGATAGGTAGATAATTATAAAAGTAAAAACACAGTTTATTTATTTATTTATTTAATATACTTTTTTTTATAACAATTCAATGTCTATTTTCAAAACCACACCTAATTTCATGACGGGCAGTTCGTGGTTTTTACCCTAAAAAATTTCCTTACGATATATTTGTTTGACGTGGGCATCGAACCCAATTTGGAAAGTTCTCGGATTTTGTTTTTAAGCTTGGTAGAAAGTGACAGTTAGTGAATTTATTTAAAAAATTATAATTGGCTTCTTTTTTAAATATAACAATGGAGAAAAAAAATACATTAAATGGTCATTAGTAGTATAGGAATATTTGATGGGCATTTAGACTTTCGCAATAATCATCAGCGCGGGATAGCTTGAATGGTTAGAGTGGCCATTGAGCTGCATGGTTCAGAGACTTTGAAGCATTATTTAAAACTATTATGTTGTTTTTTGTATCATGAAGGTAGATAGGTATAAATGTAAAAACTAGTTTAAAAAAATACACTATTTTATAAGCATTCAATGTTTATCTTTAAAATCAAGCCTAATTTCATGACTTTTAAAAAAGATTTCCTTTGCAATATATTACTTTGGCGTTGGCGCCGAACCCGATTATGGAAAACTTCACCGTCTGTTTATTTTTGGTTTTTAGGTGCGTTCGTAATTATATAAATACGGTAGCACCTATTGTCGTCATCTGGTCCGTCCGTCTGTCTGTTCGTCCGTTCGTCTGTCCGTCTGTACGTATATAACAACGCAAAAACTACCCAACCGAATGATTTGAAATTTAAGATATATTATATTTGCAGAATTTTGTCGAGACATATCAAATCTTATGAAAATCGAATCAAAACTTTAGAAGATATTAATAAAAATATTTATTAAGAAATTTGAATTTAAAAAAAAAAAAATCGGGGCTTTCTTGTTATAGGAGCTTCCGAGGTTTAATCGTCAAGCGACCGAGATATTTATTTTATTACAGAAATGAATCTGCAGACGATATAATTCATTTCACAGAATTAAAAATAATCAAGATTTGAATATTTATATAACTAGCTATAATACGAACGCACCCCATTTGTCACGTTTGACGTACAATTTTCAACTTGTTCTTTCTCTCTTGGTAGACAGCGCGAGGTAGGAAACTTATTTTAAAAAATTATAATTATGTAAACTAGGTTTCTTTGGTACAATGAAGACTTTTCTTCGGTTGTTCATTTCGCTTGGCAGATGCCGTTATACCATTTTGGGTCATTTCGTGGGTCATTTGGGTGATGTAATGTGGAATGAACATTAGTAATTTAGAGATATTTCATTGGCATTTAGACTTTCGCAATAATCATCAGCGCGGGATAGTTTGAATGGTTACATTGGTCCTTAGTCCAAAGGTTCGAAGACTTCGGCATTTTTCGTATATTACACATAATTATGCGTTCTCATGTGCAATTTACACATTTCAGAGTTGTCTAATAACTTTTTATTTATTTTAGCAGCTAAAAATGTGATTATCAAAATACACGGGATAATGCGTATTTTGAAATTGACACACCAGGCGTATGTATATTTGGAAATTTACACGTTACTTCACACATACAGACAAATCGTTTTTCTATCATTAGTAATACCTGTTTGAATGTGTAAGTTTACGCAATTATTTTTTAGAGTGTTATTATGTGTATTTAAATAAATATGACCATTTTATATCGCATAAATGCTGATTATTAAGATATAAGGAATTGTAAAGATTAAGATAGTTAAGATGGCAAACTTTTATTAACTTGTAATATTCGTTAGCTGCCGTGACAACATTTTGGGTCATTTCAAGGGTCATTCGGATGATGTGATGTGGAAGCATTAAGTGAACATTAGCGATATTTGATGGGCATTTAGACTTTCGCAATAATCATTAGTGTGGGATAGTTTGAATGGTTAGATTTCTCCTTAGTTCAAGGTTAAAAGACTTAGGCGTTTTTCGTATATTGCACACAATTATGCGTTCTCATGTGCAATTTACATATTTCAGAGTTGTCTAATAACTTTTTATTCATTTTACCAGTTTAAAGTGTTATTATCAAAATACACGGGATAACGTGCATTTTGAAATTGACACACCAGGCGTGTATTTGGCAATTTACACGTTACTTTACACATATAGACAAATCGTTTTTCTATCATTTGTATACTGTTTCAATGTGTAAATTTACACATTAATTTTTTAAAGTGCTATTACTTGTAATTAATAAATATGAACACTTTATTTCGCATAAATGCTTTTATTAATTTTTAATATTTGTAGTTGCCGTGACAACATTTTGGGTCATTTCAAGGGTCATTTGGGTGATGTGATGTGGAAGCTTTATATTAAAAGAAAAAGTAACCACCGCCACCGCAGAATCCGCCGCAGCCGCTGTCAAGTATTTCTGGGCTAATATTCAAAACACTATTGCGTATAAAAAAAAAAGAAAAAAGAAAATAGGTAGTGTTATAGAGAAATGTTCGATAAACACGCTGAAGCAGACAGTTTTTAAATCAAAAAAAAATATTTTAAGATATATTTAATTTTAAATTCGGTCAAAATAGTTCTCTTAAAAAAGTTTTATAGGAACGAAAACTGTATGTATAGGAATTTAACCGTAATTTAAAAGGATATAGTTGACAATCTTGCTGTGTGCAGAGTGCAATTATTTATTTTATTTGATTAATTTTTTTAGGCTTTATTTCAAATTTTTATTCCAATTTTTATTATTTCTATGGAGATTTATTTCCTATTTCAAAAATTCCATATTTGAATTGTTGCCAATTTGTAAAATATCGCACATAATATTATTCCCATTCAATTAAAAAATATATTTACATGTGACTATTAAAAACAGAAATAAAACTTAAAATAATAATTAAATGATTACGTGTTAAAAGCAGTAAATGTAGAAAATTACGTAATTAAAAAATATACTTGCGCGTGAATATTAAAAAACGAAATAATTAAATTATTACGCGTTCAAAGCATTTAAAGGGGAAACTTACTACATTAATTTAAAATGCTCAAATGACAATATTTCCAATCAGTTTCAATATAAAAATATATTTACACGAGAGATTAATTTATTTCGACAAAATCTTTTACCTATTATTGTAAATTTTAAAACAGCGTAAATAATAATATTTCCCTTCAATTGAAAACTATATTTTTACGTTTAATAAATACGTTTAAATCGATGAAATGACTAATAAATTATTAAAATATCATCTGCATTTTGTGAAACCTTGTTGTAATACAGTTATCAATGCTATAACTTTCAGGTTGGCACATTATGTTCTATTGATGGTCCCGTAATATAAGTGTTTCGGATGCTATCAATGCTCAATTAAACATTTTCATGTTCAACTAACATTTTTTACAGACAAACATGATAAATTAACAGCATTAAAAATAACATTAAAATTAATATTATTTTGGTACTCTTGCATGCATAAATTCAGTTATGGAGCTGAAAATGTTTAATTGAGAATTGACAGCATCCTAAAATATCGATATTCCGATTTGAGAAAACTGATTAATCTATATATATATAAGGGGGATAAAAACGGCAACAAACTTTTACAAAATTCCTTAAAAATCGGGTATTATAGTTATGTGACAAATAATAACATATTTTAATGTTTTTCTGTATGTTGAATCGAATAGTACTAAGTACAATTTTCTAAGTCCTATAGTTCGTCAGAAATTGCATATTTTTGTAACGATTATCGTATAATCATTCTTCGTTGCTTACTTATAGAATGAGGGGGGGGGGGGGGATTCTATAATCAGTTGAACACATGAAATATTAGCATTTAAAAAAAAATCTGCATAATAGATTTCGATGTAACTTGCATTGTTAATTTTCCAGGGATAGTTTTAGTATATTACACATTGTTATATCGTTCTTTAGCAAATCCTACTGTAAAGAATTAAATAAATGAATTGGTCTTTAATAGCCCAACTTTTGTGTAAACGTTAGAAAATATAACAGCGCAATGGTGTTCGTTTCGTTTTACACCATTGTGGAAGGACAATCAAGGTAAAGGTTCATATTGCTTTGAAATACGAGATCAAATTCCCGGGTATATTTCGTTTGGAGAAACCGGCCAGCGTAGCGGGCAAAGCCTGCTAGTACATTATAAAAACTACTCGGAAACGTTTCCGAAAATCAATGGTAGCTGAAGAAACTGTGTGTTTTTATAACTGCTTTTATAAATCTCTAAAACATATTAATTTTTGAGGTTTCTATAAAGATAAAGTATTACGTTTCTGGGTAACTCGGAAGAGGTTATTGTATTTTTTTGTACGTAGTTTATATACTTGCGTAGATTAAACAAGAACGAAAAATCATGCGTCAAGCATAAATTATGTAACACTTTCCAACGCTTCAAAAATAATTGTACAAATCATACCGTTTAATAAGCTAAAAGATAACATCTAAGTAAACAATTTGGAAAACGCATAACATATTTAAAAACACAATTTCAGGAATTTCCAACATATACAATATTCGGAGAAATATCCGAATACTTTTATTCAGCCCTGTATAGGATCTATAGATTTGTATATATACTACATAGGATGCTAAATTTCAGTTCAGTTAGGAAACGCGTTTAAAATTCTCCGTCTGGAGTTTCTGTCCATAAACGGAAATGTGTTCGCGAACTTTTGTGCTTCCCTGTATAGGATGTACAGAATTTATACACACCACATAATAGACAAAAAAGCGAGTTAAAATTAAAATCGCGTTCAGTAACTTAAAACGCACTTCCAGGAATTATTGTTAACAGACAGAGAATTATTTTGTGTCCCTGTAAATGAACACCCAGAAAAAAGTTTTGTTGAATCAACAAAAATTTGGTTGACCCAACAAAACTTTTTGTTTAAATATAGGTCAATAGAAATTTTGTTTGAATCAACAAAAAAAAAATTTTTTTGCAATTCCAAAAAAAATTTTTGTATCGTCAGCAAAAAATGTTTTGTTAATTCAAGTAAAATGGTTCAATTTTACTTGAATTTTGCTAAAACAACCAAAATGTACTCAACAAAACATGTTTTGTAGTTTTAATCAATTCCTTTTTCTGGGTGAACGATGACTGCTATACACACAATATTCTGTAGTAAGTCTCTTGTAATGCACCTTAGTGATATATATAAATTTCAAAGCGTTTAAAATAGTGAAACATTATTTAAATAAACAGCAGACGATTTTTCTCCATAGACGTAATGTAACGGAATTCTTTTGACTGTCCCTGTAAAGTAACTATCAGTGCTATGCACACCCTATTCCATATTAAGCTTATTCTAATGCACCTTCGTGATATATATAAATTTTAATGCGTTTAAAGTAGCGAAACTTTATTTAAATAAACCGCAAATGATTTTTCCCCATAGACCGCAATGTAACGGAATTCTTTTGAGTGTCCCTGTAAAAAAACTATAAGTGCTACACACTTCCGTTGAAATAGGGAACATGCCATGGATAACGACAATAACATATAAAAATTGCAGAGCAATCCGAGCATATTTACGGGAGTTAGAGCACGGACAGACGGCCAGACGGCAGACGGCAGACAAACCAAAGTCATAAACACTTTTCAACTAGGTTGGAAAGTGTTAAAAACAATTGTCTTTTATTCTAGTGTATCTGATACGATTTGCCGGTTGATTTCTCTTTAAAATCCACTTTATATTCTGATTGGAATTTCGTCAGATGAAAACGTTTCAATAAAAAGGGAAATTATTAACTTTTATTCCAGCAAAAAAAAAAAAAAAAAATAATAATAATAATAAGAATTTTATAAGTATAGTATAGAGAATACACAAGGATATAATTTACCACTAAATATTAAATATTAATCGTTTTTTTTTTTTTCAGAATAAGGGTTTTCTGGACACAAACTATATCTGGAGTTCTTAGAAATAATCATGGGTTTACTGTAACTTATCTGGTATTTTTCAGCTAATATTTTCTTTAAGACCAACTTTAAAATTTGATTATAATTTTGTCAAATGGAAATATGCCAATGGAAAAGAAAATTCTAAATTTTTGTTTTTGTCTCTATACATGGTCTAACCAAAAACAATAAAAAGAATATTCAAGCAGCAGAGAATAGACGTTATTCTGCGCGTTATATATCAAATATTAATAGGTTTGATTTTTTTTTTTTTTTAAATAACTGTTTTTCGAACACTATCTTGAGTTCTTTCAAATTAGTCATTTGACTACTACTTGTAATTAAATAAATATGAGCGCTTTATTTGGAATCAGTGTTGATTATTAAGATTTTGTAA
Source organism: Maratus michaelseni (assembly GCA_963931845.1). NCBI lineage: Eukaryota > Metazoa > Arthropoda > Arachnida > Araneae > Salticidae > Maratus > Maratus michaelseni. Next base: position 106,660,162 of record OZ007598.1, on the reverse strand, counting down.
CCTATCTGCGATTTGCCAACTGATTTTTCTTTAAAATCCAATTTATATTCTGATTGAGATTTCGACAGATGAAAATATGTTTCATTTGAAATCAAAAATCTTAACTTTTATTTATGTCTGTATCTGCTCCCAAAACAGAGCCGAATATTGTTAGCAGAGTAGGGAATACACAATGATATAATTCACCACTATAAATTAAATATAGTAATCGGTTTTTCGGTTTAATAGATTTCCGAATTTTATAACAAAATCGCTGGGCTATTGTAAGTTATTTGGGATTTTTCAGCTGATTATTCTTTAAAATCCCTTTTAAAATGCCATTACAATTTCGCCGGGCGCAAATACGTCAATGGAAAAGAAAATTATAAATTTTTGTTTTTTTTTCTTTATATATGTCCCAACCAAAAACAAATAAAAATGTTGAAAGCAGTAGAGTTATAGATGATATAATTTAGCACTATATATTAAATATTAATCTTTTTTTTTTTTTTTTTTTTTTAAAATAACGGTTTCCCGAGTACTACCTTGAGTTCTTTCAAATTAGTCATTGGACTACTAACTTGGAATTAAATAAATATGAGCGCTTTATTTGTACTAAATGCTGATTATTCAGATTTTGTCACCTATCTGCGATTTGTCAGCTGATTTCTCTATAAAATTAACTTTATATTCTGATTGAAATTTCAAAAGATGAAAATGTTTTAATTGAAAGGAAAATTTCAATTCTTTCAAATTAGTCATTGGACTACTACCTGAAATTAAATAAATATGAGAGCTTTATTTGGACTAAATGCTGATTATTCAGATTTTGTTACCTATCTGCGATTTGTCAGCTGATTTCTCTGTAAAATCCACTTTATATTCTGATTGAAATTTCGAAATATGAAAATGTTTTAATTGAAAGGAAAATTCTTAATTTTTATTTCTGTCTTTGTATCTGTTCCAGACGAAAGCAAAGAAGAATATTATAAGCAACAGATAAAAAAAACATAATGGTATAATTTACCACTATATGTTAAATATTAATCTGTTTTTCGGAAAAACTGTTTTCTGGGCACAATATATCTTGGAGTTCTTCATCATTGGGCTACTAGTTGTAATTAAATAAATATGAGAGTTTTATTGCGAATAAATGTTGATTATTAAGATATAAAGAATTCGTGAAGATTAGGATAAGTTAAAAAAAAAACAGTTTTTATTCGTTTGTAATATTGGTAGATGCCGTGACAACATTTCAGGTCATTTCAAGGGTCATTTAAGTGATGTGAGGTAGAAGCATTAAATGAACATTAGTAGTTTAGATATATTTGATGGGCATTTAGACTTTCGCGATAATCGTTGGTGCGTGATAGTTTGAGTGGTTAGATTAGCTATTAGGCTACTAGGTAAAGAGATTTTAACTTATCATCAAAAACTCTCATAACTTCTTTATTAGAAAGGGAGAAAACGTAAACATCTGTTGAATATAAAATTAGGTAATACTTTTCCACTGTCGGGGCTTTGGCCTTTTTTTTTTTCTCCGAAGCTTAGCACAATTCTTGCTTCAGAAAGTGAGATTTGTTGTCAAATGGTATAAACAGCTATGAAAACGTCAGAAAGTAGCCGAGACTTTAGTTCGATACTCGGCATTTGAGACACTTCCTTGTGTATTTCAAATACATGCAAGTGCAATTTGTGGCATTTTCGATGGGTTACTGCTATGTATAAGAGAAATGCGGTGTTGAGGATCTCCCGTTTCCGTTAACGATTAGAATTAAGAGGCAAATCTGAGCGAATAATGTAAATGCGTGATAGCTCCACCTTTTACTTACCCATCATACGTAGTATAGGATAAGTCTTGTAATCGTTTTGAAAATTGAAAAAAAAAGTGACGGATTTACACGTTTCAGACACCGGAGATACCAGTAAACATACTTTTAGAAAAAATAAATTGCCGTCCGTCTGTCTGTGTGTCTGTGTGTTTGTGTGTGTGTGTCTGTAAACGCTCTATCTCCCGAAAAAATTGAGATAGAGACTTGAAATTTGCTATGTACTCAGTATGTAATAATGGGAAAAAGCTTATTGAATTTCAGTAACCTCGATTATCCGGAACTATTTTTTAGGACTCTCGAACTATTCGCTCTGATAAAAGGTATATAAAAATTTTCGAAATTGTTTATTTTAAGGAGTGATTATAAAAGACAATAAAAAAACATACATTTTGCATAAAGAATGAAGTCGATCGAATAATGAGTTGCTGAGATATTTGTAATCCTATTTCCACACTCTTCGATTTTTCATGACCCTGTATTTCATTCAAATTCAATTCAAAGATATATTTTAATTGTAAATGAGGCGCTTAATCTGACGTAATAAACCGTCAGTTAATAGGATTATCATTTTTAGATTTATAAGGATGTTTCTTTTACGCAATTCAGTAATAGAGCCTTTAAAGTTTATGACGTCATCAAGCCAGGATTTTATTCGAATTGCAATGCATTTTATAAATAGTTTACACATGTTTTATTTTCATATCTCATATTATGCCTATCCATGATGGGTAAGTATTACGGTGGCCCCCAACGACTAGTTTTCTATTCATTGATATCCTCTAAAACCATGTGGAATAATGGATTCCGACAAAAAGCTTTCAGGCGCTGAGAATATACACAGAGAGAAAATTATGAACGAAATTAATTATGAATTGAAAATTCTAATACTGTTTGGAGAGAAACATTTTTTTTTTTTTTGTCAGAATAGTTAGTTTGCGACACTACGTTCCATGGAATATAATGTTCAAATTGTTATAATCTATCACCAGTGTGTTTCTGTTTTGTACATGTTCAAGGTCACCATCCATTATCAATGAAATATAACGATAAAATTGGACGGATAAGACGGTAAGTACACTGTAAAAAAGGGGGAGTATTATTACGCTTAATTTGGGTTTATGAAATGCCAAAGAAGGTTTAAATATGCACTAATTTTGGTGTTAACACTGAATTAAGTGTTATAATACACTTAAAATAGTTTATCTTTACTCTTTCAATAAAAATCGGTGATATCATACACCAAGAATGACGCTTTCAAATTAATTTGGGAAACAAAACTCCAAAATAGGTGTACAATTATATCTCGCTATGCAGCGTTTGGTGTTCGAATACACGATGACGTCAGAGTGTTGCGTCAGCAGACGACAACAGAGAATGAGAACGGAACAGTCGCCATTTCGCTTTCATTTTAAAACGTTTGATTTGTTGTAGAAAACACAAGGTAAGCGAAATGATTATTCCTTATTTATTTAAGAGTACTAAATAGCAGTGGTGCCAACTTATATGGGCTGGTGGAGCCCAAGTCCACCCAAAAATTTGCTATCCCAGCTTACCCAATTTCCATTGTTCTGTTATTTATTTACCTCTGAAACGAAATTTTATTCTGTTGACGTTCTCAAAATTGTTTTGTTGGAAAAACAGTAAGAAAGATAGGGGGACTATAAGTAATTAAACAGCCGTATATTTGGGTTTAATTTAAAATTATTTTTCCTGCATATTCTACTTGTGAGTATAAATCAATGGTCTCTTGTATTAATGCTCTGACTCACAACCATAAAGCACTTAGATAAATGCATTTATTTTCTCGATGTTCAGATTTTTACGCATTTTATTTGTAATCATATCCATTGTATGATAATTGTGATAAATACTATTTTCTTTATAAGGAAGAGCTCATGAAAGTATAATTTAATAAAATTACTATTTTCATACATTAAAAAAATGTTAGATCCCCTTTCTGTTTGCAGACCACAAACACATCTAAGCCGAAATTTCTTATGAATTTGGTAGCAAGCTGAAACGAATATAACGGCATCGTCAGATGGGAAGTGGGGGGGGGGGGTAGTTTATTTGATCAGTATCCTATAGCAGCAATTTTAGTTTTTATCACACACAAGATGTAAAGTTGCATAAAAATGTAACATGTGTAAAGAAAATTTGAAAAGTAAAGAACATTTGTTATCAACATTTACTATGATTTTCTAAACAAAAGGTTTGTGAATTATTTAAAAAAGTAAATAAAAATAAAAAGGAGTGATTATTTATTGTTAGGAAATTAGCTGAAGAAGCAATTTTTTTCAAAAAATTTACTCTTTATAACAGAAAAGTGATAAAGTTTTTTTTTTTCCTTAGAAGATTATGGGGGGGGGGGGGCGAGAGTGTTTTAAATGATCATTTTGGTGTGTAGAAAATTAAAAAAATGTCTAATAAGGACTATTCAAGATTTTTTTTTTGGTGGATGCAAGTCTCTTGCAATTTAGATACCATTTTTCAGCTACTACACAAATAGAAACTGGTACACTGTTTTAAAGCATATTTTGGTAACATTAAATGATGTTTCATACATGGAATGCAATACTTAAGAAATTTTGTTACATATAAAAATTGTAATATTGTGTGTAATATCAGCTGAGCAATTTTGTTAAGCTAATATCAGCTTAACTTAATGTCAGCTAATATCAGCTGAGCGATTTTAACAGTAAAAGTCCAAAATTACAATTTTAGAAAAAAGAGAAAAAATTGTGTAAGCCTGTTTTATGTTTAACTGGGTATAGGCTATTTTGGCTAATTACAATGTATTTAATACAATGTATGTTTTGATAATGTTATGTAATAATTATATGCTGTTTAATTTGGTGCACTGAAATATGCATTTTTTTTTTTTTTTTTTTTTTTTTTTTTTACAATTACGATTAATTAAAACAGTTCTTTATTTTTAACCTTGACTTATGCTCTTTTAAGTGCTTATTAAAATCACTTTTTTATTGTGAAATTGCAAATATATTGATTAAACCAAAGCCTTACTGTCAAAACCGCCTACCTAAGATATGAGTATGTGTCTTCAGAGAAAATTCTATAATTTTTATGCTAACTTTATCTGAGAAAAGTATGTGTCTACCCATTGGTCTGAAAGCCGTTAAGAATTATTATAAGCATTGCCTGCCTATCCAAATTAAGTTATGTTATTTTGTTTATTAATGCATTCAAATTTCTTTGAGATATTTTGAATTTAACTTTTTTTTCTTCACAGTATTTCATTATTTCTTACTTAGTTATTACATTCTCTGATTATTATATAATTATTTACATATACTACTCTTAGTATTGATAAATGTTTATTATACTTTCCAATTCAGTATTAGTTAAATAAATATCATAAAAGTTATTTTGTTTTTAACTCTTGCTATTAAAATTTCGAATAAATTCTCCATACATGGTTACCTGATTATTCTATTGGCCAAGTAAGTTATAACCGGAAATGTAAGATGTGTTAGGGTGCCATAGTTAAATATCATTAACAAGTAATACTGAAATTAAATTCAGTGCATTTAAGCCTCTTAAGAGTGATATTTGAAAATTGACTTTTATTTAAAGTGAGTAACATTTTCCTTGGGGTATTTTTTGAGAAAAAAATTGAGAAATTAAGCCAAAACACAAAACATTCATTATTGGGATAATAAAATCTTATGTGTTAATAAGAGTGGGGGATGGCTAAAACTTCTACAATGCTATATTGAATGTTGTTTAAACCCTTTAACTACTAAAAATAAGTGCAAATAGTTCCGTATGGCTCCATTGTTAAATATGTAAGTATTTTGATATGAAAAATACAAAGTCTACAATTTTACTTCTACTACATTTTAACTAACTACATTTTAACTAACATTTATATAATCATAACATTTATATTGTTAAATTTCTATGGAATTCTTTTTAATTATAACTGTTATTGAATAAGCCTTTATTAATGGTGGCGACAAAGTTGCTATCATAATTGTTGTAATTAAACACCAGATAAATCTTACAGCACCAAATTATTTTTTAAAGCTCTATCAAGTCTTTGACCGGAAATTTGTCGTCCCAAATTATCCTAACAGAAAAAGTGAATGAAAGGTAATGGATATTTATGTAAAACTACAGGCATTTTTACTGTATTTTTCCCCTCTTGGTTAAAATATAGCATTTTTTGAAACATAAGTAAACTTTTATAATTGAAATTTAAAAAAAAATAGTGAGGATTTCAATTAGAGATTTGCGAACTGACTTTTAACTATCCTTTTCTGAATCAAAGAGAAAAATATGTCTAAGTTTTATGTAAATGTATAACAGTGCAAACATTTTTTTCCATCAGGATAGCAGGGACAGTGAATTTATTGAGCAGATTTGGAACACCAAATTTGGTGTGATACTGCATCTAAGTGGCATATTCTAAATTAGTTAGTAGAACACCCAATTTGGTGTTAAAGTACACCAAATCAATGATGGTGCTTTATTACACCACTGTTGGTGGCAACAAAGTTGCCACCAAAAGTGGTGTTTCTTTACACTAATTAATTTTTGGTGTTTTATTACACCAATTTACAAGTGGTGTTTCTTTACACCACTTTTGGTGGCAACAAAGTTGCCACCATTTTTGGTGTAAAGTAACACGAATATTTTTTACAGTGTAGGTTTTTTTTTTTACAAGTTTCTATATAGCTTGCTTTGTGTGTCCACTCTGCTTAAATCTTGAAATCCAATTTTAACACACTTCCTGTGCTACAATTGACATAAATTTTGGTAGTGTGGTGTATTTCTGGTGATAATTCAATATTCTGTAATATATATATATATATATATATATATATATATATATTGTAAATTTGCTTCCGCCATCCCTCAGGGGTAAAAAACATTTGTCCAATAAGTGTACGTGAATGTCATGATGTATGTGATCGTGTAAATGTCTTCAGAAATAAGCTGATGTTTTTCGATTGAACCATGGTATCGTTGGTAAATTTGACTTCTTGCCGAGCGGGGACTGAATGGATGTGAGTTCGATTCTCGGGAAAATGTTGATAGATTTGTTTCTTGCCAGTAAGCTGGATTTAAAACTGTATATCTATTTTATTAAAAAAAAACTGCTAAAAATTACTCGCAATTTAGGTTATTTCTTTTCAAAAAGGTATTTATTTCAATCAATTGGTTCTTCAGTATTTTTTTTTCTTTTTTGTATTATTATAAGATATATATCATTATAAGATTATATATCATTATTTGATTGAACCATGATATTATATATCATTGATATGTTGATATGATTATTATATATCATTGATATATATCATTGATTATATATCATTGATATATATATCATCAATGATATTATATATCATTATAAGAAAACCATGTCTTTCATTTTTTTTTTACTCATAATTTATTATATATATTACATTAGATTAACAATAAAAAAATAAGTCATACAACATAATTAAAATATTCCACTTGTCTAATAGAACCACTCAACATAATCTTATAAGAATACAATCAGTGATTTCCTTCATCAGCTGTACCAATATTTAAGAACCGTTTTATTATCTTTCTAAGAAACCAAATATTTTCCATTACCGAAAACAGTTTCAAACCCCTCTTTCCAAATATTAATATCTTCATAAAGGACGTCAAAAAGCGACAGCAAAAACGCCACTGCCACCCAGTAAACTGAAACTTCAGCTACGCCCCTTATAATAACAATTCCCACGTGATGCAATATATTCCTCAGTCTGGGAAAAAAGAATCAAAGAAAATATCATAGATGCCTCCACCTTTTTTCTATGCGTTGACACCCTCTAAAACGATCTGAAATAATGGACTCCGACAAAAAGCCTTCAGGCGCTGAAAGTATACACAGAGAAAAAAAAAGTTAAAGTAAAAAAGCAGAGGGCGCGCCCAAATCCGGGGCGCTAGCATGGGCGTCGGTTGAGTTGAAAAGAAGGTTGACTGGATAGATTAGTCGATAAGTTTGCATGTTGGAGAAAAAAAGGGGGCTTTCTAACACCTGTGTGATGAAGTAAATGATTTTTTAAAAGGAAGCAGAATTGAATCGCAGGTTACATTTCGAAAATGCTTTTTGTGTTTCTGAGAAGGGATAATAGTTTCGTAACTTATTCGTTTTTTCGCTTTAAGTGAAAAAACACATTACTGTTACGCATAAAAGATAAAATTATTCTCGCTTACAAAAATCAATGAAAAAGATTTTTGTTGTACTAAAACTTGTCAAAAAGTTAAAGTCTTAAAAGTTTTTTTTTTTTAATTTCTCTTTTAAATAATGTATGTGTGTGTGTGTGTAAGATGTATATGACGAGGTTCTATTTAAGCAGTGTAACAGCAATTGAGAAACATATTAATATATCCCTATACATGTGGTAATTCCTAAATTTATTAATGCGATAAAGTTCTATTAATCACAATTTTTGCTTTTATATATAATCATCATCTGAAAATAGTATACACAGAGTTACTACGGGTGACTATTTTTATATTCTACTCGTACCACTAATTCAAAATATATATATATATGTTTGTAGATTTCTCTTGTCGTTGTTGTAGACAAGGTATACAAGATATAGACAAGACGTATATGACAAGAATTGAGGCATTGACATGGTAAAGACAGTAAGTCAAGAAAAATCGATTTTGAGATTTTTAATCGAAGAAGTAGTAAAAAGTTGTGCCAATTGCATCGAAAGAGCAGTGAGTCAGTGTAAAGCTGAGATATCCATACTAGAGATGAGACGGGCTCGGGCTTCATTTTTCAGCCTTCGGGCCCGGGCGGGCTCGGGCTCATTCTTTCTGAAACTGACACTTTTATTTATATTCATATAGAAAAAATAAAAATAACTTTTTCCTGTAAAAAATTACATATTCCATTTCAAGTCATTTTAATGTTACTTTGATCAGAATGAATAGAAGGGGAAACACAAATCTTATTTTTGTTTTCTAGTAGTATTAGAATGCTACTTTAAAAGAAAATTTACGATATTTGCGACGCGACTGACGACTGGGTGATACGGCGCGAATAATATTCGTTGCAAGGTTTTCATTTGTGACAGTAGGATATTTTTTAATTGGAACGTTTATTATTTTTTTTTCAGAGACCTAACGCGAAATGAATATATATATATATATATATTTGTTTTTGTCAATCAGCATTAGGTTAGGTTTGCAAATTTTTAGTCGTCAATTGTGTGCGAAACATAGTCGTGCTTCATATGAAAATAACGTTTGTGATTCTATTTTTAATTATGAACTCTGCTCATTCTAAAGCTCTGCTCTGCACAGTTACGAAATCACTTTCATTCGTAAGTAGATACAATTGTCATGTATTGTTATTCCGAGAGAAAGCAATCGAACAGAACTTTTCCTATAAAAGCATAGGATCTTTTCGATAACGGTGTCAAATTTTTAATTTAAGCTGATTTTCAAAAACACGGAATATTTTTTAAATTAAATAATCAATTATAATTTATGATATACACCTTGTATACGAAATAGAAAACGTTGTTCGATTCTTCGGCATAGGAATACTAATTTCTACAAATTCCATGCATTTATTCATAAAACGCACTATGTTAATTTGTCCATCAGATTTGCTTGTTGGGAGATAAAAATATAAGGAAGTACATTTTTATTTGATACCAAATTTCTCTTTTGATAAGATTGAATGTAAATTTCCATAAAATTAATTATGTACACGGGATTAATAGTTATTTTCATGTACGATGTTCTTTAAAAATGAGATATTACTTTTAAAATAATTTTAAAATATTATGCAATTTTTTTCGGTATCGGGCTTGGACGGGCTCGGGCTCTGAAAACACAAAATGTTTCAGGCTCGGGCTCCAAAAATAGAGCCCGAACTCATCTCTAATCCATACATGGATCTCATGTGCTTATTTTTTGTGAATAAAACTTTGTAATAGTAGTGTAAAACCGTTTTTTGCTTCCCCTGTAAAATTAGGTTTTCTTGACTTACTACCTTTTCCATGTCAGTGCCTCAATTATAGTAATGGAAAAAAGTTGTACAAATTCTTTGAAATAGAATAACAAAAAAATCGCCTGTGGCAACACAATACAAAAACTTCAGTACATCTGCTGACAGCCTCTCTGCATCTGAAGATTCCAATTCGTCGCTAATGAGTCTATCTAAAAATCAGACACCAAAATGCGATGAAAATTTTAGAACAACTCTAGCTCAAAACGTGTCGTCTTTTCCCGTCTTCACTTCCAGTTGATGAAACAGGCCTTCAATACTGTGATGTCTATGAGGATATTTGGCATTCAAGGATAAAAAACTAAATGGTAATCTCGATTTCGGGATTATTCCACGAATTTACAGGACTGCCACTGGCGACTATTTTTATATTCTATTCGCACCACTAGTTTAACAGATTTTCTTTTAGTATATTTCACTTGCACATGTTGTCAAAGTGTAGATTGTGTTTTCCTCTCTCTTATATTATACTTAAATTTTCTTGTCTTTTGTCTTTGTATATATATATATATAAAGATTTCTTTAGCTAACCTTTTTAATGTTATTATTTTTGTAACTGTAAACTTAATGTATGGTCTCTGTAAAGAGTCTTTTTTTCTTTTTGGAGATGGTTCGACCCTCGGTAGGTTTCGTCTGTCATTTTTTGGATCTAATAGAATTTTATATATATATATATATATATCTTTTACTATTTTTGTTATACTTTATTTAATTTTTATACTCAAACTTTTTTTTATTTAATTTTTTTCTTTTAAACTTCTCACGGCTCCCTTTTGCCTTGCAAGTCAAATTATCTATAACCTGGAATTTCAGTTGGTTCGCAACTAGGCTGCTAACTACATTGTTCCTTTGTTTCATTGTCAAAGTGTATGTGAAAAAAATTTGTTTTGAGAAAGAGGTGCGAGATAGAATTAAAAAATAGTCGCCACTGGCAGCCCTGAATTTAAGAACTGCTGTCTGAGCTTGATAATTAACGATGCAATGGAAAATTCTCCGAGAAACAACGCTTCAAATGCAGCAACATGTTTCGCGTTTTGTTCCTGAAATGCGGATGTTTGATTATGTTACATTTATGTACGATTCTTGAGTTAGAATTTTAGGTAAAAGAACTTTGTCGCATTTATGGGTCATCACATTTAGGCACATTCACCTTACAGTTTAAAAGTCAATGTAATTTATGACATTGTTTTGTACCAACAACACAGAGTCTGAAATGGGATTGAAACCTTTTAACTCTTTACAAAATAGTTGAAAAGTGTTTATGACTTCGGATTGTCTGTCCGTACGTTCGTATTCTAACTCTTGTAAATATACTCGGATTATTCTGAAATTTTTATATGTTATTGAAGTTTACTGTAGAACTATCTCTATTGTAAATGAAGTGTGTAGCATTTACAGTTCACTTACAGGGTTAGTCAAAAGTATTCCGTTACATTACAGTGTATGGGTGAAAAAAAGTTTACGGTCTTTTTTAATGCTGTAAAACAATTTCAAACATAATAAAATTGATATGTATTTATGAAGAGCATTAAAACATACTTTCTGTGGAGTGTGAAGCGAAAAGCATTTATTATTCATTTACAGGGTCACACAAAAAAAAAATCTGTTACACAATGCTCTACGGGAAAAATCGTTTGCAGTAAATTTCAGTGTTGTTACATTGTTTCAAGCATAAGGAAATTTATGAGTATTACTGAGGTGTACTATAATTTTTATTGAAAATTATGGTGTGCATTTATCGTTCATTTATAGGGACACACAAAATAATTCAGTTACAGTACTGTTTCTGAGCTATAATTGCTGGAAGTGCGTTTTCAACTTTTCTTTGCATTTTTAAGTTTCACTATATTTTTGCATAAATATGTGCTTAATTTATAATTTTATGTGTTAAAGTCTTAGCGAAGCCGAATAAGACACTGTAACACTTCAAATAAAATTAATTATTATATTTTAGAAAAATTTTAACAACTTAAAAAAAAAAAAAAAAAAAAAAAAAAAAAGGAAACAAACATTCTTTAAGAAGTGTACACAGAAAACAAAAGTTAAAATATATTAATTTCCTGAGGAGATATTTTAAATATACGATTGCATCCTACGGTAATAGAATTAACATCAGTTCAACATAGGGTAGGGGGGGGGGTCGGGAAGTTCGCCGACTAGCAGCCTTAAGTGTAGTTTTCAATTGTGTTATGCATTTTCCTGCTGAACTACATTTAGTATGTAATAGAAGTTTGTAGAATATAAATAAATTAAACTACAAGACCATGCAAAGAATAAGATACATTGTCTTTTATGGTTAGTAATTGCTGAAAGTACGTTTTAAGTTGTGTTATGCATTTTTTACCTGAATTATTTTTAGCTTAATAGGTTGTGTATACAAAGACGTTTGATAATATATACGGGGTTGTACAAAAGAATTCGAGTGCATTTTCATCTCTTGGCAAAACTTGCTAAAAGAAAATTTTCTAACTTAACTAAATTTTAGCATGCTATGTAATATATATCCATATATCTATAGATCATATACAGAACTGCACAGAATAATTAGAATACTTGGATTTTTAAATATTTTATATATTTTACATAAATAAATACTATATATATTATGTTTTATTTATTATATTTTATATATTATATATATAAATATTTTATATATTTTCTAAATTGTTTATTTTCCCATCTTTTTTCGCCTTATTTAACGGTGAAATTTTGTTACAGTTTTCTAGATGTGTTGGAATGTGTTTCATAATCTATGCTTGACGCATGATTTTTCGTTCTTGTTTAATTTTAGCCCCAATCCGCTCTCCGAGTCTAACAAAACATTGTCTTTTCACAAAGTTATTTATCTCTATATTTATCCATGATATTTTATTTTTAAATTATTGATTTCTTTATTTAGTTCCATTAAAACGTGTCCGAATATTACAACTATTATCTTAAAAGTTATTTTTAAACAGCTGCGGAAAAATTAAAATAAAAACATGCCTATTTGTAGTAATAAAACTGTAAAATACGTGGAAGATTTTCTTTACGTTATACGGCCCTCATTTAAATATTCAGAAACCCTCTAAGATTCGCGGTTTTAAAATCTGCGAATTGCGTGGCTTAGCTAATCAGGATTTTTTTATTAGCACTTTATTTTTACAGAGTTTAACAGGGGGTTATGGGTATCTTTTTTTTTTCGGGACTGTGCAACAGTTTAAAATTATACGGTGTTTTAAATGACTAAAAGGTCTTTTCTGAAAATTTCTGCACCATTTCTGGCCTGTCACAAAAGAATGATTTATATTACCGTAATTTCGCGCGTATACGCCGCACCTTAGACAATTCGATTTCCTACCAGAATTTATTTTAAATAAAATGTGACTTGCTTCTGCTTAGCACTTATTTGACTTCTTATTTTCAATAAAATTTCCGGTTTGAAAAAGACTTAACTAAGCTGCGGTGCATACGCGCGAAGCTATACGGTACAACTTTAAATGCAAGAACTCAATAACTTACAATGTATAAAATATAAACAGTGTTACATATTTATAAGATTGCAGCTCAATTTTGTAAAGAATAATTAAAGAAAATAGTTCACATTGTCGTCAATCATTCGTTGAATTATTTATTGCTCTACACTGTATTAGTCTTGTATTAGTGTACAAGAATGTTCAAGATAACATGTGAAAGGGAACACGAAAGAAAAAGGAGTGCATTTTTACAGGCTGAGTTAGTGCAGCACCATCTATTGACTACAATTTGAACTCTATTTTTTATTTTTGAATGTAAAAATTGAGGCATTGACATGGAAAAGGTAGTAAGTCAAGAAAACCTAATTTTACAGGGGAAGAAAAAAACCATTTTACACTGCTAAATTACAAAGTTTTATTCACAAAAATAAGCATATCCATGTATGGATATCTCAGCTTTACACTGACTTACTGCTCTTTCCATGCCAGTGGCACAACTTTTTACTGCTTCTTCTATTAAAAATCAAAAAATCGATTTTTCTTGACTTACTACCTACCTTTTCCATGTCAATGTCTCAATTATGAACTTTCAATTCTGTCAGTTAGGCCATCTTTATACAACTATATTATAAGAATTATTGAATTTTAAAGTAATGAACGCCCTTTAGGGACTCCTGCGCTTTAAACACTTTTGAGATGAGATGCCTTTGTTGTTCGACATCAAAATGAGAAAAAAAAAGTCCTTCTGGCCTGTACCGGGAGGAAAAGGTAGCTTTCCTATCTCTTCCTTTTAAAATTTTAGCTAATGTTACACGAAAACAGCAAGTTAAAATGCAAAGAAACGTTTACAAAAGATTCGTTAATACTGAATTTGAATAAGAAATTCGCCAAATTATTGAGCAATAGCCAAATTGGCTTCATTTATGAAGACTTATTTTGATCGCCAAATTTGGCGATATTTCGCCAAATGTCGCCCAATTTTGCCAATTTTGTCGCCAATGTCGCCAATTTATAATATTGGTTAACGGATATGAATATATAGTTTTATGCGTATGATTGGGAAAATTATTACAACAATGAAAGAAAATAATTTGCTAGTAATCGCGTTAATGTGCTGTTTTGTTTCAAAATGTCAGCCACCCTAGAATTTCAAACTGCTCTATCTCAGCCATTTTTTAAGATAGAGCTAAACCAAAAAAACCTCTGGAATCCTTGTATCAAGGCCTAACACGTAATTAAAAAATAAATTTGAATTTTTAAATTTTTTGTATATTTATTTTAGATTTTAAGTTATTTTACATCTTTAAATGGCCACCATCTTGAAACAAGATGGCGGACCAAGCTGGCCAACGAACTCGGTCGAGACATTAGTGACCTTAATACACACAATTAGTTTCATCAAAATCGATTCATAATTACGGGCGTTATCGTATGACATAGGTCAGATATATATATATATATATATATATATATATATATATATATATATATATATATATATATATATGGATATATCTATATATATAAATCAACATTTGGACGGAGGGTGGTTTTGGGGTCTGGGGGTCATGATCGGTGAAAATATATCGAAATTTTCCGGAACTGCTTTCCTCCGAACGGCTGCAATAGGTAGCTTTATACTTTTTTGTATTGAAAGCTACCTAAAAGTGCCTGTCTTATATGTTTTCAAACAAATACATATTTTTTTTTTCACATGTTCAAATCAGAACTGCACTTTAAAAGAAAAAAAAAATCGTTGATTGCTAGTGCAATTTCATTATTTTTACGGAATTGTTTTCTCCGATTAAATGTTTTCGAGAATGTTTCAGAAATTTGCGAATAGGGATTTAAGGATACATCCTTAACAGATAACAGTGAAAAAAGTCTAGTTAATTTGTCGTTCTTGGAAAGACTTTGGGAATCGTTATATTTTACACTCTAGAAGGAATTTCCTTATTTTGGCATTACAATTTCCGTATTTTTACGTAATTTTTTGATCCGATTAAATGTTTTCGTGAATGTTTCAGAAATTAGCGAATATGGATTTAAGGATATCCTTGACAGATAATAGTGATAAAAGTATAGTTAATTTGTCCTTTATGGTAAGGCTTTGGGATTCTTTATATTTTTAAACTCTCAAAAAAAATTTCTTGTTTTGCCAGTAAAATTTCCGTATTTTTACGGGGTTTTTTCTTTTGCAGTGTAATAATAAAAATAAATCAAAAATTTTAAAGGAAACGAAAATTTAGCAATATCTCAAATCTATACTTTTTGAAACATTCACGAAATCACTTTCACCGGAAAAAAAAAATTACGTAAATATACAGAATACTGGCAATAAACAGATTATTATTATTATTTTTTTTTTTTCAATTTCAGTGTGGCTATTTTCTGCACGTTCCTAAATTCCGTTTTGTTCATAAATACGTGAGACTGATGTTCTTATTTAAAGACTCTGAAATAGGAATAATTTTTTTCTATATTGCAATAAAAGCAGACAATCTTTTAGAAAATTTTGTTAAAATTGGCGTTTTAAATAGAATTTCCGCACGCGACAGCCCATAAAGGTCGTGACGAGGTCGAATCGCTTATAATTCAAGATTTAATTTACATATCGATAAATAAAATAAAATAAAATAGAAATACTAATCGATTCCAAACCACTACAATAATCTTGCCTACATGATGTATCATGCATTTACATTTAAAAATGAGTCCGCAAATTGTGTTAGAAAGTCTCGCTGAGAAAAATATTTTTTTTACGAATGCTCTTAAAAATAAAAGTTTACACTAAACATTTGTTTTCCTTTTTTATTTCCTTTTCAGTTTTTACATTTTGAAAAAAACAAACAAATGAAGCTATCAATCAAAAGATGTAATAAGTCATCACAATTATAAGTCATTTTCTCTGCAGTTTAGCTATTTTAACATTTTCTATTTATGCATTTTATTTTAAAATTCCTTTCTGAAATTTCCTATGGCGTAAACGAACGTGATTAATTTGAATTCCGAAGGACTGCAAAAGGAAGTTGAGTAATTCAAAGTGTTTAAGCTAGTCATCTTAATTAATAAAAGGAATTCGATAATAAGCCATTCATTAAGCTCGATTATATTCAGAAATTTAAATCAGCTATATTTGATTGTTAAATTCCTTAAACTGAAATGCTCATATATAGCCAGAATTGAGCAGTTTTTTCCAAAGGAGTACAAAGGTAGAACAAACCATGGTAAAAAACGATAAACATTCAAAATTACGTAATGTTAGTTAAAATTATAAAAAGTTGAAAAAACTTAATTACATCTCTCATAAATAAAACACATGCCTATTTCTTCCCAATTTATTCTGGCTAAAATTGGATTTTATCAGTTTTTACCAAAGGGGCAAAAATAGGCATGTGTGTTTTATTTATGAGAGACGTAATTAAGCTTTTATCAATGTTTTCTAATTTTAAGTGTAACGTTAAATAATTTTGAATTTTTATTTAAATATGAGAGATCCGCAACCAAAATAGACCCAGTCCATTTATCTCTATTGTGAATACTTTAAAGTTTTAATAACTAATTAATTCAGTTCAAATGATTTATACTAATTACATAATGTCAATATTCAATTTAAAGTATAATTTTTATAGTACCCTACTTTTACGAATGACAAATTAATATTTCTGTTTTAAATTTATACTTTAAAAGAAAAATGAGGACTTAGTCCACTCACTGTAAAAAAATTTCCGAACGTTTCAAGAAATTATCCAGAAACATTTCGCATATTTTACCGGAATTTCGAATTTCTTTATGTCCTACGTCAATTACGGCAATAATTCGTGTAATATTTTTTAGAGGTTTCAACTTTTCCGTAAACTACATTTTGCGCATGCGTGTTTCAAGTTTCATGTTCCATTAGCCATTTTGATAACTAAAGAAGAATAAAAAACAGCTGCCTATAGGTACTTAGAGACAAATGCTATCTGAACAAATGCCATTCTTTGTTTGGATATCAACCGATAAAGTAAGTAGCTAATTTAAACATTTTTATGCTTCATTATTTGAATTTTCATTTTATCTGTAATACGAAACTTTAAAATTTAACTGTTTAAATAAGACACTGAATAAAAATGTATACTGATTATTGAAAATTGGAATGTTTCACTACTTTGTTGTGAAACGTAACAGCAAAAGGCCGTGGCATCTTAATGCCACCACTTTTTTCCGAAACCTTCCGGAAATTTTTTTACAGTGTATGGTTGTTAAATTTCCATGTGAAAAAAATATAACTATTACAGTGTAAAATATAGACTTGTTTATTAAGATTACAAAAATTCTTGATTTTGATTTATATTTACTTATTGTATTTTTTACTGTAAATTAAACACAATGAGTGAAACGTGTAACCAATTGTCTTAAATCATTTACAGTATACAATTTTATCATCATCATCATCATCATCATGTATTCTGGAGGAAGTAGCTTGGATGGCAGATGAATGCAATATTTATTCAAACATCTATAAACATGTCCCCAGCTAACAAGGAAACCACTTTTTGCACACCTAGCATTGAGTGGTTCACCTGGTGCATTTTAAAGACCTATATTACGAAGTTTCACAATCGATAACATTTTTCTGTTAAAATCATATTTTTTGATTTTACAGCTGCATAACTTTCTGAAAATGTAATTTTCGGGACCACTTATCGGACCATTAACATACAGTTTTTTTTTTTTTTTTTTTTTTTTTAAGCAGTTACAAAAAAATACAAATTAGTCAATAATAAGTATAAAATGTTGAAAAAAGTATAAAAATTCCTTCAAGAACCTACGAATTTTATTTTGAAAAATTACTACATTATATTTACATTTTTGATGGGGAAAAAGTTGGCGTTTTTTCCACGTAAAGTTTCCCGGCAACCCTAGCCGAATGTCGTAGCTGCTTGTCATGTGTGAGCAGTGGTTTTAGACTTCACTAGAAATTGCAGTGTCCGATATTACAATTTGTAGCGCCATATTTGGCGACTTAACTCGCTTTTGGCGTGAAATTACCAATTAAAAATCCAATAACAAAAATTAAAAATATTAAAAAATATGTAAAAAATGATTTTACAGACTAAAAAATGCACCAAGTCTTGATGCTAGGTGCGAGCTGCACCAAAAGTGGTTCCCTTGTAAGTTGCAAAGTACCAAGAACGTACTTTATTCATACTCTGATAGCGTTTCTCTCGAAGAGAGTATTCATATGTGTATTACTTTGCAGCACTTGTACCATCACGGTGTCTCGATCTATGTATGTTCTTCTTTTGCACCAAACCACGAATGAAGAAATTCTGTATTTAATAAACTCCAATATTCCAAAAAGTGTCTACAATTGTTTTACTTTGATCTGTGGTAATTTTATCACCACAATGACGACGGCACTGACAGTTGAAATTTATTACAAATGTCTTTCCTGTCACAACTTTACCTGTTTTTGCAGCCCAGTAATCTTTACCACTGTTTCTACATCGTTTCCTAATATATATATATATATATATATATACACAGGGTGATTATAAAAAGAACTATCCCGACCTTATATATGTCCTTAACTATCACACCGTTCACAGAAACTGACTGAAATTTTGGTTTTAAGTATTTTGAGGTATGCGCTCAAGAATCGTATGAAAAACAACAGTTAAACTCTAACAGTTACAGTTACAGTGACAAAATTTTAAAAATTTCAAATTGCAACACATATATATTTTTTTTAATTGGAATGTGACCTTCATAGTGAAAAACTATAAAAAGCGTTGGAACGGTACCTGTAGCACGAAAATTGCCGGCGCTAGGCAGACTAAGAAGAAAAGTGAAAACAACGAATAAGGACAGAGAATCAACAGAAAACAAAACATTTTATTGTGTTTCACAAATTTTCCACGTCACACACGTTGCATGCGGCAGATGGTGGATAGCACTGAATAATAAAATGTTTTACTTTCTGTTGCTTCTCTGTCCTTTATTGGTTGTTTCCACTTTTCTTCTTGGTCTCTCTAGCGCCGGCAATTTTCGTGTTACAGGTACCGTTTCAACGCTTTTTATGGTTTTTCACTATGAAGATCACATTCCAATAAAAAAAATAGGTGTTGCCATTTGAAATTTTCAAAATTTTGTCACTGTAACCGTAACTGTTAGAGTTTAACTGTTGTTTTTCATACGATTCTTGAGCGCATACCTCAAAATACTTAAAACCAAAATTTCATTCAGTTTCTGTGAACGGTGTGATAGTTAAGGACTCATATATCGGGATAGTTTTTTTTTTATAATCACCCTGTATATGTTTCCAATTGTACTCATCCCGCTTCCTTTTGCGTCCTATTTACAGCAACAATTCTTTCGTTCCCATAATCATTGGTTTCTGTAAGTAGAGAACAAAAATTAAAAACAATTAAATAAAATTTTAATAATAATAAATAATGAACTGAACATAAAATGTTTTACCATTATTAGTATTATTTATTTCATCATCTACGTGTTTTGTAGGCCTACTTAAACTGGACATTTCTGCAGATGTATTACTGCTATTATTTGAAATAATTACAAGTTGTTAACTACAGTTACATTAATATTTATATAAATATTTTCATAGTTTTAAATACTTTATACTGTTTAGGCTTAACGCTAACTGTAAGCAAACCATTACCTAAATGTTATATAACTTTATTAAAACAATATTACTTACCATTCATATTTTTCATCATCTGATCGTTCACGAACGTTTATTTTTCACTAGAATATTCGAAATCGCTACTTATTTTAACTACAGTGTTTTTTTTTATAGCAATGAAGTAATATCTAGATAAGAATGGGCCACATATGAAAAAGTAGTATACTGGTGAATGGACTTGATTCAGTATGAGTATTGCTGTGAAGGTTTCCTGTATTACTTCACAAACTCTGGACACAGACGCCATCTATGAGAAAGTATGTGAACTACAGACTTGGCTCACTATGGAAGTGGATAAAACAGTTTGTTGCACCTTCTAAATAAAGTACCTCTTTTTTTTTTTTTTTTTTTTTTAAGCGAACTTGGTCTACTACGGTTGCGAATCCCTCATATTAGAAAAATTTAGGCAAATATAAGTACGTGTTAGTTTGGCTTAATTACAATATCATTTTTAAAATGGGGATACAAATTCTACCTTTCATAAAGAAATAATATAATTCATCTTATTTTTAAAATCACTGAACAATATTTAATGTATCATTCGCAGTAAATGTATTAAGATTGTACAAGTTTTTTCAAGTTTATTATTTGAATTCAAGAGAGGGAGAGGAAGAAACCTTAAAGAACTATAGGTAGAGTTGCAAAAAACCCGTTTATTCCCAGGTTTATTTCCAATAGACCTGGTTTATTCCCAAAAGACCTGGTTTATTCCCAAACAACCCGGTTTATTCCCAGGTTTAAACCGGGTTTTCTCCAGCCTTTGCAACTCTAACTACAGGGGAGGTTCTAATTCTTTGGCCGAACATTTACATGATTTTTACCCTTTTTTTTCGGTTACAAGAAAAGACATATCACCTTCGGAGTTATTTATTGATATTTCACTTATATATTTATATTTGTTTGTGTAAAAAATGAATAAATAATATGTCTGATTTACTATAACATGTTCGGTATTGAAAATGAAATGTGTAGCACTTAGCCCGTTTCCATGGACAATCAAAGAATTTCGTTACATTACAGCCTATGGAGAAAATTCATTTGCGGTGTATTTTAATGATGTTACACAATTTCAAAAATATTGAAACTGATATACATATATATATATATATATTGTGGAAATTTAGGCATTTGAGACCCGAAGATTCTGTCTAAATTCCACAAATTTCCATTATTCAATTTCTGCTTCTTTTTTTTTTAATACTATGTTTTTGGTATCTATGTTCAGTTTGTTGGAGGGATCTGTTTTGTTGTTAATTAGTTATTTTAATTTTATTCATAATTTAACGGATTTTGTTGGTGGTTGTAACGTTCATTTAACCCATTCGGGACCATGGGTGCATATATGTACCCTGAAAAAGAGCATACAGAATTTGTTTTAGGCACCAGTAAAAAATAAAAGTAACATTTGCTTTCTCTAATTCGAGCATTTTTGTGATAGTTTAAGTAAAGGTAGCTTTTTTTTAAAAAGTGGTGCCAACAGAATAAAATTTGTGTAAAAACCCAATTTGTGTGTTTTTACACAAATTTGTGTAAATTTGTGTAAAATTTGTGTATATATATATATATATATATATATATACAGGGTGCAAAATGTTATCTATCGCCGACCTTTAATTTCTCAACCGTTGGTTGTAGACATATAGTTCCAATTACAAAAGCGTTTAAAATGAGGTAAATATTCATGTTGTGGCGTTAATTAAAGTAAAAAATCAATTTTATAAAAATTACGAAATCTAACTTTTTATACGGTCCTCCAGTCCCTCTAGTTATACTTAGTAAATGTTTGCATATATCATAACAAATACAACACAAAAAGTTTGACTTCTGTACGACAAAAATTGACACAGTTATTAAATTTCAAAGTTTGAGATTTTTTCACACGATTTTGTCTTTCATTCAGGGATCTGTTAAAAAATGAATTAGAGTATTTCGAGATCGAAACCAGGGTGCAATGTCCTTTTTACGGTAAAACAAACTTTAGCCGGTATAGTTAAATCGGTGTATCACCAAAGAGGGTTATTTCATCTAAAAAATTGAGCTGACTTTGAGGGGTCGTATACAAAGTGGAGAATGAAATATTGAAATTAAACACAAAAATAAGTATCAATTTATTATCATATTAGAAAATGCTCTACTATAAAAAATTAAGGGGACAGATCACCTTTAAAATGGTCAAAAATTCAATTTCAAGGGTCATAAATTAAAATTGGTCATTAAATTAAAAAATAATTAAGTGTAATTCATCGAAATGCGTTTTTAATTTAATTACAGTTAATTATTTTTTAATTTATTGATCAAATTAAAAGATTCTAGTTCATTTTGCTCATTGTTGCAACATTAATAAGTTTGATAAATTTTGAGGTTCTATCTAAATTATTTTTGGAGAAATCGTGTGCGCAATTTGAAAATCATTGTTGTGAATTAAATGGATTTAAAGTTTTTACTCCCCATTCAAAAACAAAAAATGACGATTGCGTTTTACTTTATATCTTCGTCAATAATTATCGCCTCTGAAAAACATTAGTACCTTTTTACTCAGACTAAAATGCACTATTTACTGACATCAAAACCTTGAAATTGAATTTTTGACCATTTTAAAGGTGATCTGTCCCCTTAATTTTTTTATAGTAGAGCATTTTCTAATATGATAATAAATTGATACTTATTTTTGTGTTTAATTTCAATATTTCATTATTAATTCCGTTATATTACTGTCTATTTAGAAAAATCGTTTTTGCGGTGTATTTTAATTATATTACATTATTCGAAAAATATTGAAATTGATAGTAAAGAGGTAAAGTGCAAAGTGATTACTATAAACTGCAGTGTACATAGCATTCATCGTTCATTTACAGGTATGGTACGTGTTTTTAAATTAAAAAAAAAATTACATATTACGTGGTGTGCATAAATTGTATGCATCATATACAGGGCTGCGCAAAACATCTCCAGTGCATTTGAGTTTATTAATGGAAATTGCTGAAAGGGATTTTTCAGCTCTGCTATACGTTTTTGAACTAAACTAAATTTTAGCATGCTATGTAGTACATATATGTTATGGTCCATATGATAAATTCGTTAATTATTAATAGTAACCACGGTAATTGTTCATAATAACCGGTAATTATTAATAATATGTTTTTACTAGTAATAATTGCCGAATTTATCATATTGACCGTAACATATATAGATCATATACAGGGCTGCATAAAAGAAAATCGTATATTTTCCCGAATAAATTGCCGATGTTATTCCGAATTAACTCCGAATTGTTTTTTTTTCTAATTCCGATGTCAAGAGGCTACTTCACTCACACGAAAACATACCCGCTCGCTAATGTTAATCCTATGGAGGAAATATTTTAAGATATCTCGTTCGCATTTCAATATTTTTAAATGATTTTTTTGCATTGGATTGCTGAAGTCGATCTCTATGGAGGCCTTTTTGTAACTTTTTCGATTTTGATTACAAGTTTTTTATTAAGAACTTTCATTTTCGGAACCGGTTTCGAAAGTGAAAGTATCCCCAATTAAAAAAACAAGTGGGTAAGTGTGATCGAAGATCGCTCAAAGGGTTTCGTTTAATATTCCTTTCAAAACACTTTATCCTTTCTTTAATAAATTCAAACAAATTTCATTTAGCACAAAAAGAAAAAAAAAGTCATGTTTTTTTATAAAGTAAAAATTTACTGGTCTATTTTTTCTTTTTTTCGAATATCTAAACCATTCCGATAGCGGTCTAAGCCCGCTATTATATTCTCTCACTGTAATAATCTGTCATGCGGACTAAATGCGATATTTAAAAAAAAAATAATTTCAAAATTAAACATGTTGTACACCTTCAAAATGTTAAAATATGCGAATATTTCCATAATCGGATTTTTATCATGATTCAATATGTTTATCAAACTCATATATTTACTATTCTCTATTACTCATATTGATACACGCTTTGTATTATTCTGAAACATTTGAAAAATCCGTTAAACTTCCGATATGACGTCAGATTTTCTTTTTAATTCTCTAATGACGTGATATTAATCCGTTTTGTGCACATACACATACTCATACTCCTTGCATTATTGAGAAATCTTTCCGTTTTATGTTTTATTACCACTATGACGTCAATCAATTTTATTTCATATTAATCTTTTTTTAAATTGGTGAAACTTTTTATTTCATTTTTCACGTGGAAATCGTCTGATAGAAAAATAATTATTGTAGAAAGATTTTCATCGTTGATTTTTAATTTTTGGCATCGGCTATAACGAAAAATGTTTAAATTTAATAGGAAAAGGCTGTTAGAATTTTGGTTTTTTATCTCTATTTATTAAAATAATACGAATTTTTCAAATTTTAATATCTTCAGCTCTTTACAGCTGATATTCTGATTTATACACAAAGTTTCAACTCTGTAAGTTACATAAGTTTTCGAGAATGGCTCTGTGACAGACAGACAACGGAGCGGGAGCAATAGGGTTTCGTGAGATGAACGAAACCCTAAAAAACTGCTACCAAAATCGAAAAAGTAGAAATGGGCCCTGCATAGAGATCGATAAAAATCATTTAAAAATAATGAAATGCGAACGATATATCTTAGAATATTTCCCCCATAGAATTAACATTAGCGAGCGGGTATTTTCGCGTGAGTGAAGTAGCCTCTTAATGGCTGAAATTATGTTTTCAAATGCATTTACGCGTTTTAAAAATTATTTACTTAGACATTATTTTTTATTTTATTAAACAGCAAAGTTTCATTATAGTATTCTGAAGGTATTGGCAAGTGTTTCATAATCAATGCTTGACGCATGTTTTTTTGTTATTGTTCTTTCTAAAATGTATTCAATACTTCTTTTGCTATTTCTTATTTTCTTTTTACTTTTGTTTCTTCCATTTTCTTTTCACTTTTATCACATTTAATATATTGGAAAAATAACCCGGATGTTATGTTGACCAATAACTTACCTTTACTCTGTCAGCAACTGGCCATATCTCATTCAATATTTTTCTTTTTATTTCGTTTTTCACTTTTTTGCTTCTAACATTTTTCTGAGTTATATTCAAAGCAACTCTCACAATGGAGCTTTGTATTTTGCTTGCATTAATTCTAACTAGGCCTTCATCCCGGCTTTGGGCAATAAGTTATCTAACTTACGGGTATGAGATAGTGCATTCACGAAAAATAACTGGAATTCTAAAACACTTATTTTGCAATTACATTTTACCCTATCTTTGAAATATGGTGTACCTGTTAAAACAAATTGTTTCAATTTTTATGCATATCCTGTTTGAATGAGCAGCGCACAATATATATCACTGACAACGGGTTTCTGTGTTTTTGTCATACATTAACCAAACATCATTCATCTTTTTTTTTTTTATGGGTTTCTTCATTCTCTCTGTTCGATAACGGATTACTTATCAAATGTTTTTCAATAAAAAAGTATTTTTGAAATATTTCTCTCAAAGATAAATATAATTTAAAAACACATATGTACAGAAAAAAATAAAACCCAATTTGGGTCGAGAGATTCTTAAGTATGTGCCCAAATTGGGTCATGCCTGTTTTGATTATCACTGTGTATCCATTTTGGACACTGTTAAATACCCATTTTCAAAAAAATTTTTTTTTGAAAATGGGTATTTAACAGTGCCCAAAATGGATACACAGTGGTAACCAAAACAGGCATGACCCAATTTTACCCATTTTAATTTTTTTTTTTGAAAATGGGTATTTAACAGTGTCCAAAATGGATACACAGTGGTAACCAAAACAGGCATGACCCAATTTTACCCATTTTCAATTTTTTCTTTTGAAAATGGATATTTAACAGTGTCCAAAATGGATACACAGTGGTATCCAAAACAGGCATGACCCAATTTGGACACATACCTAAGAATCTTTCGACACAAATTGGGTTTTATTTTTTTCTGTGTGCCATCAATTCTGTATTCTTTCGATCCCTGACCTAAACTTGTTTTGAACCAGAAAATGCATTTAAGAAAATGTGTCTTATTAGGTGCGTTCGTGATTATATAAATACGTAGCACCTATTGTCGTCGTCTGGTTCGTCCGTCTGTCCGCATATAACAGCGCAAAAACTACCAAACCCAATGGTTTGAAATTTGACACATATAATCGTTGCAGAATTTTGTCGAGTCATTTCAAATTTTATGAAAATCGAATTAAAACTTAAAAAGATATTAATAAAAGTTTGCTTCATTCTATTAAATCCTATCATGCGTAATTAATTCAATGATATCACATGATATGTAATGGTTCTACGTTGTCATGGTGATTACGTCCTATTTAAGATGGTGTCGTATTACTTCCGTATTACTGAATTTAAAAACAGAATTTTACACTAAAATTGTTTAATTATAGCAATCCTATTATCTACCAACAGTTTTTTGGATAGTTGTTTTCGGAAAAATAGATATTAAATGGAAAAATAGTTTAAATATGATTCAAAATCTGAAGTTTTCAAAGCTAGGTTTAAGTTACTCATTGGAATTTTCAGTAATTATCAACAAAAAGATAAAATGTTGCCAACTTGAAATGTACTTATTTTATTACTGAAATAATAACGATGATTTTTTTACACTATCTTGTATTGGATATCTGCACATGGTATAACTTTAATGTGGCAGAATTATAATTAATTGTTTGTAAAAGTGTATTGAAAATTAATATCTATAATATGAAAATCTGCACATAAAATAAATTTTGCATTCATGCATTTTTGTATAAGTGCGCAACAGCTATTACACCAAGATCTCAATATTTATAAAACTAATTATAGTACGAACGCATCTCATTTGTCAAGTTAGACGTACAATTTCTAACTGGTTTCTATATGATAGAGGAAAATTTCCAAATATTGGCTACCACTTTTATTTTCAATCTAGGTCGTACAATTTTGAAAATTAGTTGAAGAAAAAGTCATGGTAGGGTACCTTGATGTGTTTCACATCCTCTAAAAAAAAATAATTCAGTTTAAAAAGCATTTTCTGTTTATAAAAGAAAAATTTCGAAAGCCTGCAAATTTTGAGTATTGAAAATGACTTCTAAATACCGCTTACTTCAGTTTTTTTTTTCAAAAGAATCACACAAATAGCTCTAATTACGCTAATTAAGAAATAAGTACATGGAATTTTTAATATACAAGTAATTTTGTCCAATTTATAAAATCTTAATGACCACCTCTGACAGTCTTCTTTCCATTATATTCCTAGTTTTATTTTTAACCCCTTGGGGACGAGCGACACGTATACGTGTCGCATAAAATGCTCAGAATCCTCGATTATTCCCACCAGTTATTTTTTATTATAAGTTTTGCCTTATTTAATTCTAGCATTTCTGCAATTGAATTAGGCGAAGATTTCAGTTTTGAAAAGCCGGTGGTGAAAGATTAAAAAAAATTGTAAAGGACTCTCGTCGCGAAGGGGTTAACGAATTAAACTTTAAAACAAATGCTTGCTGCTTGAAGTGTAGATCACTTTATCTATAAAACTCATAAGCATATTAACCACTCTTTGTGTCTGTGCAGTCACCATAGGCCTACATATCGCATTCGAAGCCAGAGTTTCCCTTCTCGTTCGCAGGGAAAGCGCCCTCGCAGAAGACACAAATTGCATCATCTTCCTCCATCGGATGTCTTTTTCCCTTAACTCTATTAAAATCCAATTTCTGCATCTTTCGCGTGTATTTTTTCAGTTGTACCTTAATCGTTTTTTCTTCTTTCTTTTCCTATTTATTGCGAACGATTTTGTCCAACATTGTAACCATAGCCTTACATTTTACTTTTAGTTACAGTCAAATGACGCAAAAAAGTAATACAGCGTCTGTGATCCCATAAATTAATTTATTTTCCTCTATTTCACGCGGAGCAAACTCCGAGAGGTCCAAATACCGACTAGCCGGTATAAGTACTTCAGTGTATTACGTGGGGTGAATAAATCCTATAGATCATATACAGGACTGACAAAATAATTCTTACATATTACAGGCTATATGGACAACATTTGCTAGTTTTTACTGCTAGGATTTTTATTGCGTTATGTGTTTTTTAAATTGCTTATGCAGGTATCCCACTTCATCGTGTGAAAAAATGAAATTCCTTAACAATATTCTGATAGTGTTGGACAGTGTTTTATTATCAATGCCTGATGCATGATTTTTCTTTCTTGTTTCACTATGACTTGATATATTGGAGAAATAACCTGGATGTTATGTTGACCAATAACTTACATTTACTCTTTCAGCAAATGACATATTTTTACTCAATATTTTTCTTTTGTTTCGTTAAAACTTTTCGTTTCTTACATTCTCCGAGTTATATTCGACAAGAAAATAAATTCTAACAATGGGAAGCTTTGTATTTTGCTTGCATGTTAATGTGATCTATTCTACTGTATCTCCACAGTGACTTTCGGCAATAAGTTATACAACTTATGTATATGTAAAGTTTGCACTCACGAAAAATTACTGAAATTCTAAAGCATTTATTTTGTTATTACATTTTAGCCTTCTTCTGAATTATTGTGTACCTGGTAAACAAATTATTTAAATCTTTATACATATCATGTTTGAAAAAGAACCGTCAATATATCCCAGCAAACACAGAGCTGACAGATTGATACAAGAAAGATACCTATCATCAAATACTGGAGGTGCTATACCGATAACAGCAAATCTTAACAGAACTGTTTCGATTCTGTCAACTTTTCTGATATCTTTAGCGATACGTGGACTGGTTATCGATTTGCCGCCAAATATGTGACACATTGACGGCCACCGGCGATATAACCGATACGCATTCGATACAAATATGCTTGAATTCCGATTTGACCGACACAAGAACGTAAACAAATTGACACCAATTTGGTATTGCTTATATCTAATTGTTATCATTTTGCCTTTTATTTTCGACGTATATGCGATGAATATCGTTCTTGTGCCTTATATTCGACGTATATTTATGATCAATATCGATTTTGTGACAATTTATCGACATTTATACGCATGTCGGCGAATATTTTTGATTTAATTAATATTGAACAGTAAAGAATTGAATTTCATAGTATTGAAAACTAAAAAAATTTCTTAGCTTATAAAAGCAAGTTTTTTTTTTATAGTAGCTTATTCTCTTCTATTGTTATATAAAGGAACAAATGGAAAATACGCAAGTTAATTTAATCCTAGTTCTATAAATAAAAATAATTAAACTTTTATTGTCAAAAGCTAACTGAAGATTTTTTTTTTTTTTTTCACATTTTGCAGTTAACTGAACAGGTGTGTGGAAAAAGGATAACATTCCAAAAACAAAAAATGAAATGAGATAGTTTCATTGATAAATAAAATGAATAAGTTTTTTACTTTGAAATGCACGTTTTTTTTTTTTTTTTTTTTAGTTTCCTTAACATTTACATCAGCTCTAATGTTATGCTTTTTGCACTCACATGCTCAATTTATCATTTTATGGTGTTGTACTTAACTTCAATTCTTTAACTAAATACAGATTCCAAGTTTTGTTTTTTCGATTTCTTTATCATTTTATTTAAATCTTTTATGTAAATGTCTTTATTCATTTAAAAAAATTTTCATTGCCACATTCTTTTGTTCTTGTTCTGTGCAACGAACTAGAAATTTGAAAATTGTCAAAACTTGCCATTTTTAGCAAAAGTACCAATTTTAAATTCAAAAAATCTATTTTTCAATATAAATGAT
This sequence comes from Maratus michaelseni, assembly GCA_963931845.1. Taxonomy (NCBI): domain Eukaryota; kingdom Metazoa; phylum Arthropoda; class Arachnida; order Araneae; family Salticidae; genus Maratus; species Maratus michaelseni. The sequence continues at coordinate 106,630,444 of OZ007598.1, read as the reverse complement.
TCAAAATTAAAAATTTACCACAGATACTTCCACTTTCATAGCACAACTACATTATGTGCAAATCAATGTAAAAAAAACATTTCTTAAGAATATCTGTAAAATTTCCAAGTAACCTAATTTACCACAAACTAAAATTAGTGAAATCAAAGTTCTTCTAAAAATGCATTTAAAGTTTTCAGACATTCCCCCCCCCCCCCCCAAAAAAAAAGTGACTTTTTCAGTTATTGTCATTCATCACTCCTAGTTGACATACATAACAGAATTTTTTTTTTTTAAGGATTTAAGGCAAATCAAATTTTAAGCTATTCAGAAAAAACATTTAATGCTTTGATTTTATTATTATTATTATATATTTTGCTGTCATCTAAAAAATAAAAAAAAACATTTTTTGAAATTCTTTCTGTATAAAATCTAATAAAGAAATTTTAAAAAAAGTTAAACATGGCTATATTTTTACAGCTTGTTCTAAGATTTTAATATTGAGCATTTTTCCTTTTATCACTTTATTACAAAATGGCAGCAAATTAAGTGGGAATTTGAAAAAAAAAAACCAACTTTTCCAAAATATAACCCTTGTTACCTGAAAAAACACACACATAATCAGCGGAATATGAAGCATTTTATTACATATTAATGGTTTAACATAAAAAATATATAAATTTATGTAGATCATTCTAAAGTTCTATTACAAAAAAATCTGTAAGTTCATGTTTTGCCAGAATTCTGTAATTGTTAATTTAAATTATTTAAAAACTAAATAAGCACTCCTTAGGTATTTTTATTATTATAAATGGTGCAGAAAAAGAGAACAAAACAAAAAAAAATGACTTTACTGAAATATTTGATGTAGTACTAAGGTGGGTTTTTGTTAAGAAACATTTCACTGTGGGTTTTTTTTTTTTTTAGAGGACAACACAATAAATGATACAACTCTCTTTTACCTTTCTATTTACAAGTTTACTGTAAAAAAATTGTCTTTTATTTCTCACATCACAAGCATTAAATGTGCATACCACCCTTTTTTTTTTTAAAGAAAAATTTCTACATTAAGTTTAGTTCTGCGTTTAAAATGCAATAAAACAGTTAAATTGAACATTTTATTTATCTTTGATAAAAGTTGATATTTTGAACAAACTATGCAAAATGTGATGTTTGCTTAATTAGCCACTACACGCTAAATTTTGCTAAAATTAGTCAGGGCAAGAAAGTGCCAAGCCACATTTTTGGTGAAATAAATCTAGTACTGTAATCTGTTGCATAATATAGTAAATTATAATATAAAACATAATTTGTTTCTAATGTCACTTGGTGGCAGCCTATGTGAAGGGTTTCGTTTTTGCCCCCAATAAAGATAGCTAATTTACAAAAAACGTAATATTAATATCATTAAAGTAATGCCATATGGTGGCTCAGAATATCTCAAATGTTACTAAGACATTGTCGAAAAAACTTTAGGTTATATATATATCTTGATTTGAGTATTGGATCAAATTTTCAAATTGAAATATCTCAGAAGTTCAAAAATGTGGCTTGTCACTCTCTTGCCCCGACCCCCTCAATTATTTGACTTGCTTCAAAGCAATCTTCTCACTCTGCTTTTAATTATTAAAATATTTTATAAGTAAAAAAAAAAAAAAAATCATACATTTCTAATCAAATGTATCAGAACTTCAATTTTAGTTTTGTATTTAACATTGCTGCAAGATATTTTGAATAACTGTTTGGCTGTGTACCATATTGCTAATCACACTCATCTTTGTAACAAACACAATGCATGTTTTATTCATTCAATATGTAACATATTTGAAGAATCATTTCAAGTTTTACGAAAAAAAAAATCTTACCTGTCGCCTTTACAAATTGACCTAAATCCTTACATTGTAAGGTTAAACTTTACAAGTTGGCAGGTATGTAATGGGAATGCTCAGAACCCTCAGAAAAAAAAAAGGTCTTTTCCAATTTCGAAAAATTTAAATTTCATTTATAAATATATTCAAATTATATTTATAATGGCTACATTCTGACACTTTCTTTAATTTTTATTTTGTCTGTTCCACATGAAAACGTTAGCATAGAAAATAAGATCTATAGTCAGCAGGAATCTGTTTTAAAAGAACCCTTCACAAAATTCTTTGTCCTTCAAAAAATAGGCATTTTTAAAAAAATTTCAAAGCTTAACAGCTGATATCACCAATGAATTATTATCCAGCTGTATGTATATATATATATATATATATATATATACATACAAAGGGCGTTCCATAAAAACTGAGAGTAAAATCATAAAACATCAAGAAATATATTTAAAGCAAAAAACTTCATTTTTTTTTAAGTACCTTCCCTCAAATGATATACAATGATCCCATTGTTCAACCCACCTATCAAAACAAGTAGACAAGCCTTTTTCTGGAAGTTGCTTCAAAGAACCCGGCACTACTGAAATAACTTCAGAATCTGTATTAAATTTTCTGCAACGGAGCTTCTCCTTTAACGTTGGAAACAGCCAAAAAGCACATGGTGCTTGATATGGACTGTAAGGGGGATGTGGCATGATTTTAATATTGCATTTACTAAGATATTGCTGAACAGAAGTAGCGATATGCAGACGAGCATTACTGTGATGTAATGTCCAATTCCCTACCAGTTCATGAAGCTTTCTCAATATGTGTTATCGCAAAAAATTCAAAACTGAAACATAATATTCACCATTCACAGTAATTTTTGGAGGTACAGCATGCTGATAGATTACACCTTTATGATCAAAGAAAAGAATCTTGACCTTTCCAACAGATTTGATGTCAGATTTTTTTTTCGGAGCAGAGAATCAGTGTACAGGGACAGACTCACAGACTTGGTAAGGGGATCCAAATGATGCATCCAAGTTTCATCATCCGTTATTAATCTTTAGAGAATTTTGAAACATGTTTCCACTCACAACATTGGTAAATTCTTGTTTGCATTTGTTTTTTTAGTAACATGATGAAGGACTCATCTGTAAAAAACATGGCGAAGCTGTAAATTGTTGCGTAGAATGCAAAATATCGGCATTTTTGAAATGTTACCCCCAGAGTGTTAACATTTCAATTATTCACAACACTTTCTGGTAGGACAGGCTTAAGAGCCAGTTCTGCAGACAAACGTCCTTTTTTGAATCACCAGCCATCTAAAAATCTTACTCACCAAAACATTTATCTTTGTAAGCTTCTTTCATTAACTTTACTGTTTCTGGAGCTGTTTTGTCCAAACGATAGCAAAATTTTACTGCACAACTCATTTCAATTTATAACTCTGAACCACTCACGTCTATTTCTGTAGGACAAATCAAAACAGTTCTTTAAACAAGCACGAAACTAGGAAAATAAAATTGTCTGCTTTGTTTAGATTTATAAATGTACAGTTAAGTTTGAAAAAATTGCCTGCAGTTTTATTTTTGCCACTACATAAAAAAATAAGTGTTTTTATGGAATGCCCTTATAAGAATTCATACATGTAAACTTTAATGTAATAATTTCCAATTCACAAAATTCTGATTTTAGTTTTCACGTGTATATACAAAGTTCAGAAAAAAAAAAAAGCAGATCTCTAGCAAGTGAATTAAATAAAACGTCTCTTGTTTAAAAAAAAAAAGGGGAAAAAAAATCATGCGCAACAAAAATTCCTTCTAATTTTATTGCGACTTTTCATGTAATCAGACAATAATCGCCAGACAAACTAAACTATTATAAAAATTCTTGGTAGTAACATGCAGTTAGAATTTACTCTTTTTACCAATTTTTAAATAATGGAAGATTTGAAAATATTTATATTAATGCCAGTACAATAATTTGTTTACTGAAAATAGTCCAAACTCTTACATTATTTTTAAAACTAGCTCTTTTGGTAATTAAGGCAATTCTTAAATTCTCTGCTGCACAATGCAAAACTTTCAGACTTTTAAACGGAAAGGCATAAAATTTGCAGGCGTAACTATTGAAGAAATTTAGAATTTTTTTAAATTAAAATTTTAAAACATGCATTACTTATCAGGTGATTCTTCTCAAATAAGCCTTTTCCCTTTCTTGCAGTGCTGCTTCAGGAATTAAGTTCAAAATGCAGACTTCACAGTATTTGCTGAAAGATTGTCTGCCTTTATAGAAAAAATGGAAAATGCCATTTGATTACAGTTTATAACACCTGCCAATTTTATGAGTTGCCGAACAAAACTGAATTCCCAAATGTGTCAGAAACTAGCTACCTTGGTTTTGAGAACACATTAAACAAATGCAACTGAAAAATCATTTCAGCAGAGAAATATTTTACTAACAATGGTTAAAGTAATAATAATAATAAAGCACTTTTTTTTTTTTAGTGTTTAGAAAATTAAAAAATATTTTATATTTAAAAAATTTATTCAATTCTTAAGGGGGGGGGGGAATTAAATCCAATTACGGAACAAATTCCACTTTAATTTGTACAAATAATCAAAATATTTCAAACTTTTTAAATTGTATATAAATTTTGATAATTAAAAAACATGACAATACAAGTACACATGAATAGTTTTATTACAATAAATCTTGTACAACAGCATTATTCCAAAATTTCAGGAATGAGTCTGTTTCTTCTTTTCATCTTCTAACTCTATCTGTTGCATACCTTAACCACCTAGCTATCCAGCTCTGATTTATTACAGCATCTTCATATGATATATGGCTTACAGAAGCTAGAAAATATTTAAAAAGAATCAAACATAATATTCAAATATCTCTAAATGAATTAGCAATATAAATTACATTTTTTGTAAGATAAGGTTTTAAAAAGATGTTTTATTTTAGAAGCCATTTTGTTTTTATAGGTGGAAAAAGTATTCATGCATGCAATACAGTGAGAGCATATTTATTCAATGTGAAAGTAATTGTTGATTAAATGTTGAAATAATTCAACCACCACAATTTACGTATTGATTTTTATAATAAATTAATTTCTTCACTTATACTTAACAAGAAAAATTTTATTAAAATATTTTGCATGCCATTTAGCATTTTACAACTATCGATAATTTGACTGAATCTTCAAATTCTGTACCCTCCCCAAAAAATTGATCTTAGGACTATAATAGAAATTTCTTTTCCAATAATTTATAATAGCTACAAACTACCAAATGCAGTTCTCTAAATTGAGAGAAAAAAAAAAAAAAAGCTATGTAATGAACCTTAGTTCCCTTCAGCAATTATCTCAAAATCCCAATTTAGGGCAAAAAGGGAAGGGAAGTGACTATAATTCGAGTGAAGGTTGACATTTGAAATGATTTACTAGTCATATTCCAAGATCATAATTTTGAGGTCTGTTTTTTAAAGTGAACTACAAACTACTTTTTAATAGTAGTACTACAAATTGAATTCAATCTGAAAATAACGAATATTTTCAGATTGAATTCAATTTGTACTCAAAATTGAAGATACTGATTAAATAACAATGTGACCCCTCATAACATTGCATCTGCCGCCTTACAATACAGTCAAGGTATTAAAATAAATTAAGATAACATACAAGAAAATGTTTAGAGTTTAGGTTATCTTATACACAATTAAAAATGTCTTAACAAAAATAAGATAGTTACTTAAATACTGGATAGACTTCTCAACTTTCCAAACACTTCACAGAATACTGTGGGCTCAAATAAATGGCAATATAACAAAAATTAAAATCATAATTATGAATATATATGAATTTCATCAAACTATCGCAAAAAAAAATCCGAAAAATTAGTCAAATGGTCTTAGGAAAAAATCACGAAATCTGTCAAATGAATTCTGGGGAAAATCATGAAATTAGTCAAATGATCTCAGTAAAAAAATCACAAAATCTATCAAGTGATCCATGAAGTGAGGGGAAATCATAAAAATAATCAAACAATCATCGAACGATCAAGAAAAAAAATGCTAATTTTGCCAATTTATTGCAGGAAAAAAATTAATTTCATCAAATTGATGCCCCAAAAAATCGTTTAATTCATCAAACAATCATGGAAGAAAATTGCAAAATTCATCGAATGGTCTCAGAAAAAAAAACTGCAAAATTCGCTAAATAATTTCACGAAATTTTTTTTTTGCAAAATTCATGGAGCAAAAGCAAAAAATTAATAATAATAATTAATTTTCCATTCATTCATCGTGATTGGCGAGTGTGACTAAGCCAGTGGTGGCAATAAAATCAATTGCCAAATTTTCAGTATTACTCACTGATTGGCTAGTGGAAAGTGCTAATTTTGCCCTATCCTTACTGCCCTTGTGTTTTTCTTTTTTCGATCACAGGAATAAAAATCTCAAAATATGTTCATCGATTCCAGGAAAAAAATCTTAAATTTCACCAATCTATCGCAGGAGAAAAAAATAATAAAAATCACAGAATTTGTCATTCGGCTTAGCCGAATGACAAATTCTGTGATTTTTAATTAAAAACTCTCAAAGTTTACCAACTAGTCGTGGGAAAATATATCAAAATTCGTAGAACAGCTGCGGGAATATATCAGTAAATGATTGCTGAGAAAAACCAAGAGATATTTCAGTAGGACGAGAGAATCAGGAATTTTTTCATCGGTCACTCGAACAAACACCCATTCGAAGTTTGCTAATTTGTTGAGGAAAAATACCACAAAATTTGTCAATTGGTCTTGATGAAAATATCCCAAAATTCATCAGTCAGTTGCAGAGAAAAATCACCAAATTTTTTAGTCAGACGTGACGAAGAAATCGTGAATTTCATCAATTTCTCACAAGAAGAAACAGAAATGAAAAAATTGGTCACGGAAACTAAATTAATCAATCTGTTGCCGGGAAAATATTGCAAAATTTGTCAGTTGGTCGTGGGACAATATAGCAAAACGTTATGGGAAAACATCGCAAAATTCACCAAATGGTCATGAGGATGTTGCAAAATTTGTCAAAAGATCGTAGAATATATAAGGGAGGATTTCTAAATCCTAACCAAAATTTTAAGTAAGATGGTTGAAAAGTGGAGTTATTTTAGCACGATTCTTAAACATTGTGTGTAAACCCAGACAAATCTAAAAACTGATTTTTTTATTTCTGTCCCATTTCCAAAAGACTGAATTCCATCCTGTGGACGAAAAACTTGCACCCATGCTAAGAATGCCAATTTGTACCATAAAATCTAATAATCTACATGGGGAACATCATTTTATTAAATGATTCAAGCCAGGGTTGGGTTTTAGTCATCAAAAACTAGTTTTGATGTGACAGTTTTAAACTGTCAAAAACACAATATATTAAAGTACACTAGTGTTCCCATTTGATGTTTTTCAAATGGCGCTGCGCCCTGCCCCTTAACACAGTTGCTTCTTTGCGTCCTCCTAGGGTTGTGCAAAGAGGGAGGTGAAGGGGACCTTCGCCCCAGGTGCGGAAATTGAGATGATGCAAAAATTCATACCAACAACTACAGTTTTATTTATGTATTTATTAACACTTTGGCAGTCGATCATTGTCTGGGAATTTCTTTCACGGTGATTTTTTTTCTCTTTCGCTAAACATGATTTCTCTAATAAATAAGTGCAATTTTTTCTTATTTTCTCTTGTTATTTAGTTGTTAGGAATTTCTGAATTAAAATTAACCTTTTAAAGTTCCAAAAAACACAAAATATTTATTCAAGGGAATTTATTTCTGTTTCTGAATTTGATAAATTTTAGAAGGAGTGTGCGTGTGTGGAGGAGGTGGGGGGTGGGGAACAACAACTGAAACTTTGCCCCAGACTCAAACTTTTTTTTTACACAGTCTTGCTTTCTTTTCTTTCCACCCCCCCCCTGGGTCTTTAGATACATATATATATATATAGAAAAGTGGGAATTTTCCTTTTAAGACATAAGATCGATTCAATGATTTTTAATACAATATGGCACTTTTGTGATCTTTCAAGGGAAAAATTATGCATCTTCAAGGACACGTTGTACAATTATTTTAAACATCCCTCCTCTAATTTCTGACATTTGTATCATTCTTTTTGTGGTCCATGACAATTTTTTAAGATTCATAAATGAAATTCAATTTTAACTTTTACACTAATACACTGAATTTTGACTTCCAGATTTTTAACATAACTTTTTTAGCATTCCACAGCAAATTTTTAAGTCTTAAAATAATTCTACTTATTTTTAAGCCATTATAGTAAATTTTGTACTTTACAATTTTTGAAGTTATAAAGTTTATGTTTTTTAACTCCCACTTTTATGAAGTAAAATAACTCGTTTTAATCTTCTAGCCCGATACATAAAAATTTTGGTACTTTTCTGTTAGTCGGGCACCGGTGATATATATGGTATATATATGTGTGCACAGGGCTTGAATTTGAGCCGAAAATATTGAAATTCCGTCCAAAAAAATATCGTGGACGGGAGCTTCCCGCCCAAAAAACTTCACCATTTTCCGGAGAAATTTGCGTTATTTAATTTACCTGAAACTGAGCGATAGATTTTGTGATTCCCCCCCCCCCCCCCGCAACCGATCGACGAACCTTGCGTTTTTATCCACGACTGATCGACGAACTTCGCGTTTTTTTCCCGAGACTGATCGACGAACTTCGCGTTTTTTTCCCGAGACTGATCGACGAACTTCGCGTTTTTTTCCGAGACTGATCGACGAACTTCGCGTTTTTTTTCCCGAGACTGATCGACGAACTTCGCGTTTTTTTCCCTGAGACTGATCGACGAACTTCGCGTTTTTTTTCTCCCGAGACTGATCGACGAACTTCGTGTTTTTTTTTCGAGACTGATCGACGAACTTCGCGTTTTTTTCCGAGACTGATCGACGAACTTCGCGTTTTTTTCCCGAGACTGATCGACGAACTTCGCGTTTTTTTCCCGAGACTGATCGACGAACTTCGCGTTTTTTTCCGAGACTGATCGACGAACTTCGCGTTTTTTTCCGAGACTGATCGACGAACTTCGCGTTTTTTTTCCCGAGACTGATCGACGAACTTCGCGTTTTTTTCCCTGAGACTGATCGACGAACTTCGCGTTTTTTTTCTCCCGAGACTGATCGACGAACTTCGTGTTTTTTTTTCGAGACTGATCGACGAACTTAGTGTTTTTTTTCGAGACTGATCGACGAACTTCGCGTTTTTTTCCGAGACTGATCGACGAACTTCGCGTTTTTTTCCCCCGAGACTGATCGACGAACTTCGCGTTTTTTTCGAGACTGATAGACGAACTTCGCGTTTTTTTTCCCGAGACTGATCGACGAACTTCGCGTTTTTTTTCCGAGACTGATCGACGAACTTTGCATTTTTTTTTTCCGAGACTGATCGACGAACTTAGAGTTTTTTTCGAGACTGATCGACGAACTTTGCATTTTTGCCAGAGACTGATCGATGAACTTCTCGTGTTTTCCGAGACTGATCGATGAACTTCTCGTGTTTTCCGAGACTGATCGATGAACTTCTCGTGTTTTCCGAGACTGATCGATGAACTTCTCGTGTTTTCCGAGACTAATCGATGAACTTCTCGTGTTTTCAGAGACTGATCGATGAACTTCTCGTGTTTTCCGAGACTGATCGACGAAATTAGCATTTTTCCCGCGACAGATCGACAGAATTCGCGTAATTACTTTTTTTTTTTGGACAGATTGACGAAGTTTGTGATTTTTTTTTCCTGTGTCCGACTGACAAATTGAGATTTTTTTTCCTGTGTCCGACTGACAAATTGAGATTTTTTTCCTGCGTTCGACTGATGAATTTCCCGATTTCTTTCCGCGACTGACAGATTAATTTCAGCATATTTCCCCAGGAATGATTGATGAATTTCACGATATTTTCTGGCAAGCAATCGACGAATTTCACGTTTTTTTTCTGACGAGCAATTGCCGAACTTAAGTGTTTTTTTCCTTTGATCGACTGACGAACTTCGCGAATTTCTCTGTAACCGATTGGCAAATTATTCAGTTTCTTCTGGCGACAGATTTATTCTATGGTATGTATCCGTATTGTTGTCTGTAGGTGGCGTTACCTTAGCATGCAGTTGTAGACTGACTGCCATGTAGTTCCAAAGTCAAAAATTGATATTAACACTGTTTCTCCAGACTTTTTTTAAATCCTTGTGAAGTAAAAGTGTACCTTGTGAAAGAGGCTTCAGAAGCACTAAATCAAATAAAATCTAAATTCAGAAATTCATTTAACAACCTAATTGTTAAGGGTTCCTAATATTTGGTGAAAGTTGAAAAATACACTGCATATATAAAATTTAACTTTCTTCCGTTTTTTTATAATAAAAATAAACATTTTACATAATCATTCTGAGTTGACTTAATTTTTCAACAGTATTTTGTCATGTCTGCATTAATGTAATTCTTTAAATAGCACATAAAATAAAAGTGAGGTTTAAAGATATTTATTTCTCCCTTTCAAACATTACAACTCCCCTCCATTTAAAAATGTTGGGAGGGAAACTCCCCTCCTTGGAAAAACTGAATTTCAAGCCCTGGTGCATATATGTGTGTAGTGTATATATATCACTGGTTCCCGGCTAATGGAAAAGTACCAAAATTTATTTGCAATCTTAAAAATGTACATATTCATCAATAATTCAAGTTTTAATCATCTAGTACATCTTCCAATACAGGAGTCAGCAACCTTTTTCGACTGCGGGGCACAATCAACCAAAATATGTGTATTAAGACGACGTTTTGGGTCATAATCCTTTCACTATATCAGGTACATGTAATTCTTAAAGCGAAGCAAAACCTTTGGCAACCAGTGATTCAGACAATAAAGCTTTTATAAAAATTCATTATAATGATAAACACCGGAAAAATAAATCAAGATTTTTGTGAATTATGTAGAAAACATTTGTAGTAACGTATCACTGAAAATATGGTATCAGTGGTATTTTCATTTTAAAACAGCCTTTTTACGGTGCATAAATAAGATAAATTTTATTGAGGAAATAACTATTATGCGCCTTTTTAAACTTTAAACACAAAACAAAATTATAAAAGCAGGGCCCGTGCTAAGCATTCGCCTATGTGCCAAATGCGAATACATTATGAAATTGGCGAACAAATAATTATTATGGCGAATGATTTTTTTTAGATCCTTTCGTTGTTGTAATTATGTTTTGCATAGTACAAATATATGTACTGTAATGTTTTGAAACATAAATGAATTTCCGTGCGCCTTCCCGGCCGTTATTAGGCTTAGCATCGGGCCCGCTTCCTCTGGCTGCACCATTTGGAGCTCTCATTCTATCACGCCCTTAACTCACTTGGCGGGAGAGAGGAGCGAAGATCTTTCTACTTGTGCGCCTACGCTTTGATACCACATGGAGAGTAGACCATTTGTGTACGGTACGGACGCTGTCCGCAGCAACTGCATTTGTTTGGTTTTCAAATGCTTGTTTCTGAATCTAAGTTTGTAAAACACTGGTGGTCAAAATGACTCAACAACCTTCAGTTCTTTCGCATTTTGAAAAAATAGATCCTAATTCCGATAATGTAGAAGAAGAGAAAGGCGCAAAAAGAAAAAAAAAATGTAATGAAGACTTGGAAATTCTTCCGGAACAAAAACGAAAAATTCAGCTTAGAAGGGATTTTCCAATTTTGTGGTTAGGCAATACACTGCCTCGCCAAGTTTGCTGTTCCTTTATGGTTTGTGTTAGTTTCTTGTGTTAAAAATTTATTCCGTATTTGTTCAGGTGGTCCAAAGCTTCCAAGGAAGTAATAATTTTATTAGTGAAATATTCAATTTTTCATTGAGTATAATATTTCTTTTTTAATGCTAAAAATGTGTTGCAAAAATAAGAGGGAAAACATATTTTTTTAATAAAAGTTAGGATTTATCAAACTTTACAATGATTTAAAATAAGTGGTACAGATGTCATATACTCACCACATTGGCGCGATCTTTTCCCCTTGCCAATTCGGCAAAAACTTTGTTTTTGAATATTAGTTACAAATAGCATGCAATAACAGCACGTGATTTTTTATTTCAATATAAAAATAAAATATTGTAATAAATGAAATAGCTTCTATTATTTTTAAAAAGGAAATAAAAATGAATAAATGATAGTTTGATATAAATAATGATACACATAATAAAAATAATTTACAAATCAAAAATAATCAAAAATAAAAGTAAGTAAACAACAATAAACATACATAATGCCAAAGTTTTTGCCAAATTGGGGGGGGGGGGGGGGTAAACGCGCCAATGTGTGACGCATATGACATCTGTGCCAAATAAGATTATATATATACTTTTGGCTAATAATTTTTCAATTTGGCTAATTTACTGGATAACATGTTGAAAATCTTAGCGCAGCCCCTGAAAAGAAAACATAATTGAATGAACTTTACTTTCTCTTCAATGGCTCCCCTGATGCCAGGGCTTGATTAATGCACGGGCCTCTGGGGCCTCGGCCCTGGTCTCACCAATTTCAGAGCGCCACAAATCATATGGCTGATTTTTTTTCCCTTAATCAAATACTTTTCAAATAATATTGTTTTATAAAATATGAAACATAAAATTTAAATATGCAATACTGCATACTGTACAATAACATATGCAATACTGCATACTGTGTCTATTGGTTTCAATATAAACTAGGATTTTACAATATCAGAATTATAGTTTAAAATGATTACTAGACTTGGGAAAACACAATTTTTATGATTTTGGATAAGGCGAGTTTTGAAAAAGACGTCCTCATTTATTCTGCAACATAAACTGTGGATCATAGATGTTTGTGAATTATACAAATGCTTATTTGGGAAAGGGGACAGTAATTCATTTTCTTAATTATTCTTGCAAGTTAATTTTTTTTTGTAAACTTGAAACTTTCACCCAAACAACTTTGTCAACTTATCAAATAAACCCACTTTTTCTGAAAGTATCGCTGGAAATGGGGAGGTAAGGGGGCCCAACTTTTTAACAGGCCCTGGGCCCAACTTCAGCTTGATCGGGCTCTGCCTGATGCAAACATATGCATTATAACAAATAAGTGCAATTTTCTGTTATGTTATTTCATAGTTGGAATTTCTGAATTAAACCTTTTTAAAGTTTCAAAATAAACTCGAAATATTTTTTCAATAGAATTTTATTTTTAAAATATTTTTTTCAGAACTTAAGTGAGTCACTTGAATTAATGAAATTGGTCACTCGGTGACCCGCATGTCATAGGTTGCCGACCCCTGTTCCAATACATTAAAATTGTTTAAATCTTCCAGGGCTCCCAACACATTTTAGTCCTCCAAAAGGGGGAAAGGGGACCATTTTTATTTAAAAAAGGGAACTTTAGGGGACCATTTATATTAAAAAAAGGGGACTTTAGGGGACCATTTATATTAAAAAAGGTGACTGAAAAGGGACCACATGTTTAAAAATACTGCACCAAGTTTTCCTAAATATGCAATTTTTTAAAAATTACCTTAGAAAATATCTTAATTGATTATCATTACAAAGATGTCATTAAACAATGTACATAGCTTTATTTAATCTTTAAACGGGGGCTCGGACAGCACCTGTCCAAGAATACATGCAAATTTGAACAGATGCTGTCCGAGCCCCCGTGTAAAGGTTAATACACTTAAATATTCTATGGCAAGATGGGTTATATTTAGAACAGCAAAAAATGATTTGGAATAAAATATAAATAGTAAAAATTAATGCATCTAAGAAAATGTTTAATCAATCAATTTTTAGCAGAATTACACATTAACAATTACAATAGTATAGTGCATTTCTTGGAATTTTACATGTAGTAACAGTAATCAGTGAATAAAAAAAGTACAGCCTAACAGCACTTTCTGTTAAGTAATAAAATTTTAAACTAGATTAACATATATCTTGTTAATTATTAAAACTCAAACATAAAATTCAGTTCCTTTCTATACAATAGAAGCTGAGATTCTATTACGTTCATCCGAAACAACATACTATGGCAAACCCCATGGGGAGTGGTCAAAACCAATATTGAATCAACATTCGTAATCATCTTATACATATTAAATTTGGCGAAATTCTATCCCAAACATGCTGAGATCTGGCTATCATGGAAATCATTAAAAATGTGACTCATTAGCACCACCTGTTGGGTGAAATACACCAAAATCTAATCAGATCAATTTATGTTAATGGTTAACTGAATGTGAAGTTTGATGAAATTTTATCCAGATTGCCTTACTAAAATACCTCATGTAAAATGTCAAAAATATAGCACAAGAGTGCCACCTGTTGGGCCATATATGCCAAAACATAATCATCACCTCTATGTGCTAAAGTCTAATTAAATAAAGTATTTGAATTTGAAGAAATTCCATGCTTCAATGTTTGGTATAGAATAGCTGCAAAATGTGTATCACATACACAGAGAAAGATTTTAAAAAATATATCAAATCATATTCAAATCAACCTAAAACGTGTAAATTAAAAAAAAAAAAAAAAAAAGGGAATTTTTTTTTATTCTAATATTTTTTTCTGATAAATATATATTTAAAAAAAAAAAAAAAAAAAAAAAAAAAAAAAAAAAAAATTCTTAATTAAGATCTCCTTTAACAGCTGAGATATACTTCTCCATCAAAACCGAAAATAAAACTACATCTATAACAATATAGAAGTTTATCTGTGTGCTGAAGAAACTGTTGCGCATAGAGCTACAAGATTTGGCAGGAAGGTACCTGTATATCTAAAGTTGGTTTATGAAATTTTTTTTATTTAATTTTTCATGCAATTTTTATCTTTTTTTTTTTTTTTTTTTTTTTTTTTTAATGTTTTGTGACGATTTTTTTACATTAATAAAAGGAATTCAGTTTCAATTTTTTCGGCCAGTAGTAATTTTTTCTTTTTTTCAATAAAGTTTATTTGCAATTTGTATAGTGATTTTTAAATTTTTCAAAAAAATTTTATGCAAATTTCAGTTTTTTTTTTTTTTTTTGGTGATTTGTGGTAATTTTTTGACATTCGTAAAAAGAATTCAGTTGCAAACTTTTATATTTTGTTCTTCTGCAATTGCTTTTTTTTATTTGAATTTTTACCAATTTTTAGCCTTTTTGTTTTCCCACATTCCTCGGTGATTTTTTGACATTTGTGAAAGAATTCCAGTTACATTGTTAACTATAGTAAATTTTTTCTTCTGCGATATTTTGCAGTGTTTTTTTTTTTGTTTTTTTTTGCGGAGTAGCAAAAGGAATCTGGTTTCAATTTTTTTTAGCCCAATATAGTAAATATTGTCCTTTTTAGGTAGATTTCGTAAGAAATACTACCTATTACATTCTCACCTAAGTTGGAAATTTTGAAAAATTTTTGCAGATCTGCGCCGATCATGACTCCCAGAACCCAAAAACACCCCCAGTTCGAAACTTTATATATATATGTCACTTTTTTCTGACCACGATAACTGGAAAAATTCTGCATAAATCTCTTCCAAACTGATACATAAAATCAAGGCATAAAATCTCGGTCAAGTTCGTTAATGGGCAAAATCGAACCAAGGGGGGGGAGGGGGGCTTTTTTGAAAACAGAAAAAAACCCATAATTTCTTAATTATGATACGTATCGAATCCGTTTGAAGTTATTATTACTTCTAGGAGAAGGGCCGAAAATTTATGTAGGACAGATTTTTGATATAATTAAAAATTGCCTTAAGGGGCGGGAGGGGGGGGGAAGGGGGGTTTTAGAAGAAAAAAATTCATAACTTCGGCAATTCCTAAGACCTCAAATCCGCTTAAATTTATTATAAATCCTCTTAATATTATCTAAAACTTTTATATTGACAAGTTTTTTATAGGACCAACCGTTACAGCAAAAAAAAATTAAAAACAAAAAAATCCCTGCCGGCTCCGCCTGCAAACAAGTTATTTTTCGAAGTAGGCGGTTCCAACTCCCGCATCTTTTCGAAACTGATACATAAAATCAAGGGCATAAAATCTCGGTCAAGTTCGTTAATGGGCAAAATCGAACCGGGGGGGGGGGAAATGGGGCGCTTTTTGTGAAAACAGAAATAAAACCCATAATTTCTTAATTATGATACGCATCGAATCCGTTTGAAGTTATTACTTCTAGAAGGGCCGAAAATTTATGTATGATAGATTTTTGATATAATTAAAAATTGCCTTAGGGGGGGAAGGGGGGTTTTAGAAGAAAAAAATTCATAACTTCGTCAATTCCCAAGATTTCACCGCTTAAATTTATTATAATATCTCTTAATATTATCTAAAACTTTTATATTGACAAGTTTTTTATAAAACCAACTCTTATAAAAAAAAAAAAAAAAAAAAATCTCTGCTGGCTCCGCTTGCAAACAAGTTACGTTTCGAAGTAGGCGGTTCCAACTGCCGCATCATCAAAAAAAGGTCATTTCTTCCGCAATTCCCGACAAACAGGCGCCCCACGGTCTGCATCTTCAAAATCTACCTGTGCTTGTAGGCCGAGCCGTCAGGGATTTTTTTTAATAAAGTTTATTCGGAATTCGTGCAGCAATTTTTAAATTTTGCGCAATTTATGTGATTTTTTTTATATTTTGCAGTGATTTTTCGACACTCTGAAAAAAGAATCGGTTTCGTTTTAACCCAGTTTGTCCTCCTTTCAATAAAATTTATTCAGAATTCATGCAGCTATTTTTGATTTTTTGGAAATTTTTTATGCAATTTCAGTTTTTTTTTTTTTTTTTTTGTGTTTTGTGGCGAATTTATGACAGTAAATTTTGTCTTGCAGATTTTTTAATTTTTTAGTGATTTTTAATGAGATTTCCAATGCATTTTTTAATGTTTTTCTACAATCCACGGTGATTTTTTGCATTTGTGAAAGAATTCCGGTTACAATGTTTTAGACCATTATAATAAATTTTGTCTTGAACAATTTTGTAACTTTTAGCAAATTTTAAAGTTTTTTGCATTTTGCGGCAATTTTTCCATGATAGCAAATTTTTTTTCCAGTCATAAAAAGGGGACTAAGGGGACCAAAATGCATAAAAGGGGACTAAAGGGGACCTTTTTCTAAAAAGGGGACTTTAGGGAGAAAAAGGGGACCATTTGGGAGCCCTGATCTTCTAGAAGGCATGAAACACAATACTTATAATTTTATGCACATAACACAATACTACAGCTCATATTCAAAATATTAGAATAATTGAGAAAAAGTAATAAGAAAAAATTATTGGTACTTTTCGGTTAGCCGGGCCCCGGGCGCCAATGATATATGTACATATATAAATATATATATTCATACATATATGTGTATATTACATGTATATGTGTGTGTATATATACATGTATATATATCACTGGCGCCCGGCTAACCGAAAAGTACCAAATTATTTTTCGTTTATTTATTTTTGATACTAAGCAATTAAATTTCTTATAATGCAATTAAATTTCTTATAATGCAATTAAATTTCTTATAAATTAAATCTGGAATGTTTAGATAAGATTTTAACATTTACAAAATATAAATTCTGAAACACATCAAAATATTAGAATATTTTATTTTACGCAACAATATTACCTTAGGAATATGAAGTAAATGGTACTTAATATTTTGTAGCATCCCCCTTAGCTTTCATAACAGTATACAATCGATCTTGCATACTATATACAATGTGTTTACAAACATTTCTATCAATATTAGCTCAAATAGACTTTATATGTGCCACTAACTCTGTTTTACTTTTAAAGGAGGATTTTCTTGGTGTTTTTTCTTCATTATACACAATAAGCTTTCGATGGGGTTAAGATCCGGTGAGTTTAGTGGCCAAGGAAGTACCTTAATGTTGCGTTGGCGGAACCAATTCTTAGTTGACACAGAGGTATATGCGGTGACGCTAAATCTTGTTGAAAGATGAAATCATCTTACTTTAAATAAATCTTCTGATGATGGAATCATGTAATATTGAAAAATTTCTTGATATATCACAGACTTAACCTTTTCATAGACAATGCATAACTTTCCGGGTCCTTTTGCACTCATGCAACCCCAAAACATGACAATAGCTGCAAATCTTATGGAATGTTTAAGGCATTTTTATCAAATGCTTCTTGCTTCATTCTCCAAACTCGAATACCTTGATTACCCAGCCATGTGATTGCTAAAATTTGAAATTAGCTGAATTTTTTTTCACTTTTATAGTTGGCTGGTTGGTCATCCGATTTCTGTAGAAAAAGCATAGTTCATAAAAGCACAGCACGTGCAATCAAATCTTAATACATTTACTTTCAAATTAAATCAAAAATAAAATATCTAAAATTATCTGCCACCAGATAAATGCTGTTAAAAAAATATATACAAAAACAACTTAAAAGAATGCACACATATATTATTTTTCAGCAAGAAAGAACGATCAATTTCGATTGTTTTCGTGCACGCTGTTGTTTCATTTACAGATAAACATAACATGAGTAGCGTTTTGTTGCCATTCCAAGATAACAACATAACTCAAAACCCTTATTCACTTACGGAATTGCGATTGTGAGCGAGCGATCGTTTTGTTTCGACCGATCGCTCTCGCTCGCAATTACTGACACTAGCAAATGACAAAACATGTCGCCTTTCCCTTCGTTTCTTATCTTGTGGCGTGGAAGCATATTCCCGAAGTTGAAAGATGTGATGGCTTGTGATTGGCTGGCTCAAAATACTGGCTACAGATTGACGATTATTTATGATTGTTTGGATCAAAATTGATGGGCAAAGATGCCCGCCCATCACGTCTGGTGATCATGTGTTTGTAACTGATTTTATACATTTTTGCGGACTTCAGATATAATGTAAATACCAGATTAATAGAATTACAATTTGCAGAATAACGTGAATTAGGAAGGGAAAAAAAAAAAAAAAAAAAAAAAAAATCGCTGAATTCCGCGAATTAGGAAAACAAAATTCGCTGAATTCCGCTAATTCACTGAAAAATCACATGCCTGTTACCATATGAAACACAAAACATACTTTCATCACTAAATATATTTTTTCCAATCTTCTTCGCTCCATAAATGTCTCGATTTACACCAATTCAATCTTATACGCTTTTGTTTTGCAGTCATGAGAGGTTTTGTTTTCGATACACAAGATTCAAACTTAAATTTATGGAGACGTCTTAATGTTGTCGATGTAGAAACTGCAACTCCTTCTTCCCACTTTCGGTGCAAGAATCACACACTTTTAAAACAGTTTTTCTTCACTACACGCTTCAGTTTCCTGTCATCTGTAGCAGATATTTTTGGTTTTTGGCCGCCATTTCGGCGCTTATTTTTAAATTTTCCATTTTTTTAAATATTGTGTTGGTATTTTACTAACGCTTGATTGCGAACAATGTAAATATTTCACTATATAACATTGATTTTTACCGTGCTGATACAAATCAACCATACGAAGTTTAATAGATTCAGGAATATCATTCACACGACCAATTTTAAAACGAAAAAGCAAACAAACTGCAAAAAGAATACTGATTTTAAATAAAATCAGTCTGAATTTAATCAATGATGCCACCAGTTATGAATTGGTTATAATTAAAGGAGAATTAGTGTGAAATATTCTAATATTTTGAACCACTTGAATAAATATTCTAATATTTTGACTTTTTAAAACAATTTTTTTTTCAATTAATCTTTTCAAAAATTACATTAATTTTAAGATAATAAATAAGTTTAATCAACAATAAGTTCTTAATAAAAAAATTGTTTGCATTAAAAGACATTAAATTACCGAACGATATTTTCAATTTGTAAAAAGTAATTATTCTAATATTTTGAATCTGTACTTATCAAATAAAATAAATAAAAATTACTTACTTTTATTTTTCACTTTTTTGTCCACATTTAACAGACTGCCTATGAAGATACACTTTGGCAAGGTACAGGTACCAGTGATCACAAATTTTTTAATTTTAATCTTGCCAATCTTTCAACATTAGCTAGAAACAAATAGCCAATATTTTAACATTGCAATATAGTATCTTTAAAAACAAACTTAAAAATAGCAAAAATATTATCATGATAAAATATGTAAAAATCAACATATCAATACAAAAAACAAATTGCATGTAATTGGGTATTAAAAATTAGGTTTAGTTCATAAAAATGGTAAGATATAACGGTACCTTTCAGTTGGCTGGGCACCAGTGAAATACATTTATACATGTAGTATGTATGTGTGTATACATATATATTTCTCTGGCGCCCGGCTAACTGAAAAATACTGATATAACTAGAAACATTTTATTTAAAACTGAAAGCATTTTATCTTATTTTATAAACACAAAAATCAGGTCGTAATTTTCGTAAATATCATGATATTTTTGAAAATATCCGATATTTTTTTATATACTATATCCCATATTTTCAGAGTTAATATAAATTAGACATTAAAACATATGTCATTTAACATGAAAACTTACAAAAAACAATATTCTAAATGTCTTTCTAATTTTTTTTTTTTCACATAACAAAATTTAATATCAACTAATTGAAAACAGACACAATTTGCTTTTTACACTCATGAAAAACAAACTATTAAGATTTAGTAATCAAGTTAAGAAAATTTTATGTTTTATACAACAAAATAATTTGTTTTTATTGAAGAATTTAAACATAAATATAGTACACTTTTTTTTTTTTTTTGGGGGGGGGGGGGGGCTAAAAAAGCCACTAATAAAAGAGCAAAAATTCTTTATCTACAGAAACGACATAGCGAATAACAGTTAAAAAAATTCCTTTACTTGTTTTTACTGAAAATATCAAAAATATTATACGCAATATTTTGAAAATAAATATCGGATGGATACATATCACCGAACCCTGACAAAAATAGGAACTTACATTATATAAAATCCCAAAATCTATTAAAATCATTTAGAAATTATAAAATGTTATCTTTAGTTGTTTAAATAATTGTTCAATGAATCATTATTTGTTTAGAATTCAAAAGATGCCAATTAAAACAAGATTTCGCGAGTTATAAGAATTTATAAACTGTTCATTTAAAAAGTATGAATTATCTTTAAAAACATGCATTAACAACGATAAAATAATTCATCAACAAAGAATTAGGCAAGTTTTATTAAAAAAATTATCATGCTGTAGTTTATTTGTAGTTTACCATATCCTCCCTCCCCAAATAGGTTTCAAGAATGTATTTGTGCAGTTTTCTTTAGAATTTATAGATTAAAGTCTATCCAACTCTGCTAAATAATTCCTTTAATGATAGTTTGTTAAAATTAGGTTTTTGACATGACTGTTTTAACCATATTTAAAACCAGTTAATACTGTCACATGTAAAAAACTTGCCAACCCTGATTTAAGCATAAAGTCCAGAAAACCAAGACTTTTAAAAATATATATACCTACACAAAAAAATTGATATTCATCGTGTTGCATTATCAAAATAGGATCCTTCCCAATTAGCTGCTTAGCATGGGAAAAAAAATTTATATATCACCAAACTATAATGCCAGATAAACAACTGGAAAAATAATCTAAATTTTTAAGGGTACTTTTCGGTTAGCCGGTATTCTTTTGATTTTAAAAGCCACTTTTGATATTTAACAGTCAGAGCACTCTTTTTAAGACAACATTGAGTCCGTTTTTACTATGAAAGCAAAATTTTTAATGCAAAAAGGAGAAGGGCACTTTTTTTACTGAGGGTCAAGAAGGGTGCTAAATATTTTACTGGAGGGGGCTAGAAGGGTGCTAATTCTTTTTATGAGGGGCAAGAAGGGTGCTATTTTGTAAACCAAAAGGCAGGCAGGGTGCAGCACCCTTCTGAAACTGTCTGGGGAAAACTCTGATATATATACATATATCACTGGCGCCCGGCTAACCGAAAAGAACCTTTTAAAATAACCTCTGATAGCGGTCGTCACAGAGTACGATAAAATGGCCATACTTTGGAGGTTGCCAACCCTCTGACTGCCAAGCAAAAAGGCAAAATTGTAACATGTACTCTGTAATTTTTTTAAAATGCTAAAAAAAGCATGAAATTTCAAACATGGTATAAAAAACTTTATATACAGATTATAAAAGATGCAAGTGGTTTTTAAAAAACTTTAATTTCATTGCAATGATAAATTTTTTATTAATTACAGTAGACTCCCTAAAATCCGCACATTGTTTCAGATGTAAACAGTGAAACTTACAGTTAAGATATAGTAAGGAAATCCAAGCTTTGTTATTTTTATATCATTCTGTACTCATTTTATTATGTAATTCTGGTTAATATCATTTAACTCTTGCTTTTTCATAGAGGAAGTATAAATTTATCAAGATAACACTGATATCAGTGGTGACTGATTTTTTTTTATCAAATACATTTATGTATTAATCAAGCTTTTTTGTTTATTAAATCTCGTCAAACACCAAATTAAATTTTGTAATTTTATGGTTTTGATGTAAATTACTGGTGTACCTTTATGAGGCGAGTTTCATTGAATAATTCAAGAAAAATTGATCTCATTATCATTATGCATATTTAGTCATGCATTATTAATTATTTATGTAACCTTTACATTATTTCCCATAGTTATTTTGGAACAGATGCTTTACACTCACGCAAACATATAAACATAAGTTTGGCGACTTTTTGGTTGGCGCGATTTTCAAGACTGCGCCAAACGAATAACTTAATACAATGGCTAGTTTGCCATTAAAGGAAAAAATCTCCTAAATTTGGCGACTTTTTTCCTTTTTATAACTGATTAAAAAAAAAAAAATCTGTGCGTGAGTGTATGACATCATAGCCCTTATTTTAATACTTTACTTTATTGTAAGCATTCATGATAATTTTGAGTGCATTATTACATTCAAATTACTGTTTAAAAATGTAAACAAAGCAGTGACCAGAAATCCGCAAAATTCTAAAATCCGCATAACCTCTGGTCCCAAGCTGTGCGGATTTGAGAGTCTACTGTATACATGAAATTAATAAAAAGTGGCTATTTATACATTTAAAAAAAAGGTCATTACATTCTGGTATGTAACAATTTAAAAATTAAATTGGAGTACTTAGCTGTTCAGTTAAATTAAAACATTTTAAGGACTATGAAGAACATTACTGAAAATGGACTAATTAAACATTCCAGTAATGGGCAAGGGTGCTAAAATCGTAAAAAGAAATACAATTTTGCAAATGACCATTAATATACAATATTTAAAGTTTTATATTGCTATCAAAATAAAAACAAAATATTAACAAATTTTTGAAACAAAATAAAAAAAGATATAAATTAATTCAAGCCAGCTCTTAGAATGTTAATTTAGATTTTCACTCAAAAACAGTGGAACTATGAAACATTATTTTCTGCCTCAGATTGGTTTGATTAAAAGTGTTAACAGTAACATAGATTATAAAACTTGCAAGGGGGAATTATGAAAAAAAAAAAATTAAATTAAATTTTTATTGGTTATTTTTTTATAAACAAACTTTTCACCATTGAAAGGTGTCCATTACTGGCACATCTATCCTATTTTGCATGTTGCTGACTGGTAAAAACAGGTTATTTGCACACGAAAGCAACAAAAATGTCAAAAATAAGCAAGTTATCCTTTTTTTTCCGATTAACTGATTAAATAATACTTATAAATGGGAAAAAGAAACCCGAATTAAGCGATTTGAATACCAATGGTAAAAAAGGTATACGTCATTTTCTTTTCAATATTCAATGCAAATGCTAAACCAGGCAGATATAAATAGAGGCATTCCATTACCATGTGCTAAACACGTAATACTAACTTATTTGTTTTTATACAGTAGCGTATGATTAATTTAGATGCATGAGCTGACTTCAATACTTAATTCATTAAAAAAAAGAAAAGTTATACATTTTGCACATAAACAGTTAAAGCATTTAAGAAACAACTTACTTTGACTGAGATATTCTGGGAAAAACAAGAAACAAACAGACACAACACAGTGAAGCCCGCGCGCCGCCATATTGAAATGAAGATCAAGTGAGTTGCCGTTGCCATTCCGGTTTACATAAATGTCCCGACAACAATGATAGTATATCGGTGCTATATCGATGGGTGTTAAAATATTATCATATCCATGGTGTAAAGTTGAAATCGGCATCCGACAAGCTAGTGGCGCGACGAATCATTATCATTTGTAGTATAGCTAATGGATGCCTAGTATTTGACAATGATTTGGTGCTGCGTAAGATTATCGCCAGTTTTTTATCGTACAGATACCACTTTTTTGATAAAACCTTATTTTGCCATGAAAAATATGCCAGAATGTTACATGAAAATCGATGTATCTGACAATAATGATATTTCTTATATCAATTCGTGACGTTTCTGACAATTCTGTGTTTGCTGGGATGTGTCACTTCACTAGCAACCAGTTGATTGTTACACACTTTTATTTAATCCAGGTTTTTGTAAGTAAAGATGAAATTTTGTTATCGATTTTTCACTCCCTTCTTGATATGCTAGATTTATTAAATTTATGATTACAGGTGTGTTTCCGATGACAATACAACATTTTAATATTTGTTGAATTTAATTATAAATTAATACATTAATTTTAAGGCATTTTACCGTTAGCCAGTCACAGATGATAAATTGACAAACATTCTTTGTAGTTACAATTGTACTGCTTGACCAGTCTTAAAAGACGGGATTGGCATGCTGCCAAAAAAAAAAATAGAGACCATTCCGAAAGGAAGGAAGCATCGGATTTGGAGAAGATTTGGAGGAGGGCATATCTGACTCTCGTGCTGAAAACAACTTAATCGTTGCTGAAGGAGGAGGCCACCTCTCACATATCTCATGTCTTAAAGAAATAAATAATACTTTTCATGGAATACTCCCTGTCTTCAATGTGTCCTAGCATAACATTTTGCAGGAGGAGAAAGCTGCGGTGTTGCATAAACGGCGCTTTTCTTATTTACAAACATGGCCCACACAACGATCTTCCAAAAAGTAATATTTTTATCTGGATTCACACAAAATATGTTTTCACCCAGTCAACATCGTCACAGGGCATATACAGGGTGTCCGAAAAGTCTGGAAACGGTCAAATAACTCGAGAAATATAAATAGTATTAAAAAACGGCAAAATGCATGTTCAATATTTTTTAAAAATCTATTTAGAGATATGAAAGTTGCCCCCCCCCCCCGGGTAGGGAAAGGCAGTTTGAAATCTTAAATGATGACCCCCATTTTTTATTGCAGATTCGGATTCTACGGGAAAAAATACGTAACTTTTGTATTCTTCGAAAATGTTTTCTGAATGTTTTTCTTCGACACATTGTAGATGGCGCTGTAATCGAGTGCAATGCTGTGAGAATCGTTACCATTGCAATGTCTGGAAACGCTCCAATAACTCGAGAAATATACATCAGATTGAAGAACGGAAAAATACGTGTTTAATATTTTAGAAAATGGCAACTTTAATACCCCTAAATAGATTTTTCAAAACTACTGAACATGCATTTTTCCGTTTTTCAATACGATGTATATTTCTCGAGTTATAGGAGCGTTTCCAGACATTGCAATGGTAACGATTCTCACAGCATTGCACTCGATTACAGCGCCATCTTCAATGTTTCGAAGAAAATGTTCAATACAAAAGTTACGTATTTTTTCCGTAGAATCCGAATCTGCAATATAAAATGGGGGTCATCATTTAAGATTTCAAAGTTGCCCCCTCTCCCCCCGGCGGGGGGGGGGCAAAGTTAGGGGGGCAACTTTCATATCCCTAAATTGATTTTTCAAAATTATTGAACATGCATTTTGCCGTTTTTCAATCCGATGTATATTTCTCGAGTTATTTGACCGTTTCCAGATTTTTCGGACACCCTCTATAAATCTCTGGCTGTTTTCAATACAAAGCGGTTGGAGATTCAGATAAAGTTTTTTCAATCCTATAATACACAAGTTCTCTTTTCTCCAGACGTAAAAAGAGAAAATAGCACAATATTTTTAAAATTGTCTGAATATGTATGATTTATCTCGTTGAGAGCTATACGTTTACACATTCATCTGTTTTTACCTTCTCTCATTTAGATGCATTATTTTGTGTTTTATAAAACAAATAGCATGTTTAAAAAAAAAATTATGTTTAACGACATCAAAGTAAATTATCATATTACAACATTTGTGAGATATTGCAGGCTTATTTCTTTTTCCTGATATCTTTTTAATGCAGTAATATCCATAAATTATTCATTGACTGTAATGTATTCATTTCAGTCGCGTTTTATTCTGGCAAGCTACTTTAACACGTGGGTATGCTTGAAAATGTAAAACTGTCATTGTTCTTACCCTTTAGCCAGACCACTAAGCTGGTAACATCATAATAAAAATATAATTACTCTTCAACATTATCATTTCTTTTTTTTAGGTGCGTTCGTAATTATATAAATACGTAGCACCTATAGTCGTCGCTTGGTCCGTCCGTCTGTCCGTCCGTCTGTCTGTCTGTCTGCCCGTCTGTCTGTCCGTCCGTCTGTCTGTCTGTCCGCATATAACAACGCAAAAACTACCCAACCAAATGGTTTGCAATTTAAAATATATTATCTTTGCAGAATTTTGTCGAGACATTTCAAATTTTATTAAAATCGAATCAAAACTTTAGGAGATATTAATAAAAATATTTATTAAGAAATTTGATTTTTTTTTTTTTTAAATCGGTGCTTTTTTGTTATAGGAGCTTCCGATGGATGTTAAATCGTCAAGCGACCGAGATACTTATTTTATTACAGAAATTAATCTGCAGACGATATAATTCATTTCACAGAATTAAAAATCATCAAGATCTGAATATTTATATAACTAGCTGATACATATATATCTGAATCTAGTTAAGATATTTGTATGAACAGTGTCATAAAATATATACTTAACTAGCTGTTTAACCCGTTCTACGCACTGGATATCATGAATTTAATTCTAAAACGTGCGTACGAACGCACCTCGTTTGTAACGTTTGACGTACAATTTCCAACTTGTTTTTTCTAATGTGTCAAATATTTAAAAGACATAAACATCCATTTCTGAACTTTAATTTAGTACTATCTAAAAAGCAAATCTGAGATATTTGAATACAACATTAGAGCAACAACATAACAACTAATTTTAAGACTGTTGCCATTGACATTTCATAAATATTGAAGTTTCCAGACACATAGCATATCGCACGAATTTTTTTTCTTTTTTCTTGAGAACTGCTCATTCGTAGTTCTTTATCTTTTTTTTTTATTTAAATACAGTGTTCTGTATTTTATCAAAACAAACGACATGTCTTTAAAAACTTTATGTTTCCCTAAACTTCATCGCAAATCATCATAGTATACATAGCATTGGTAACCAATTGCGTCTTGTTGCTTCTTTTCAAGTGTCGTTCATCTTTTTAACATATTGCTATCCATGAATTATTTATTGATTGACTGTATTTGTATGCGTTACTTATGTCATTTTGGTCACGTTTCGTCCAGAAAAGTTGCTTTAACGTGAAGTAAAATTTGGAGAAAAGAAACTTCAACTCTTGCCATTGTTCTGATCCCTTATGTAGATCGCATATCTGGTAACACGTTAATAACAAAAAAGTATTTTTTGACGGTTAAAGTTATGTTTTCGTGGAATGGGGTTATGAAAACACTAATATTTTAGTAATTTATCTATACAAACTGTAGAAAATTTTTTCCTTCTGACAAAAGTACGTGCATTGCAATAAACACTGGTAAAAAGAAAAGATTGATAAAATAGGCTTTCAAATTTTTGCAAAGCCATTAAAATGAAATTGTTTTTAGTGATAGAGTGGTCGCCGTTGCTATCATTTGTTGGTAAATCGTAAATATAAAAATAATATAGGACAATTTATATTATATTTATTACGAATGAATGGAGATGTAGATATTCATATATTTCTGTAGATATAAGATGTGTTATGTTTAGATTATGATGTAGGTATTAGAGTTGAGTTCGAGATCTCCTTTTCGGAGGCCGACCCCGACGATTTGAAATCCAAGCCCCCAAAAATTGTGTCATCAGAGTCTGAGCCCCATATCGAAAGTATACGCAGTAGAAAATTGTTAATAACGTTTTAAAATTATTTCACAATGAATTTTCTCACTTGATTAATTTTTTCATATAAAAATATCCACATACATAGAAATACGTATTAATCATAAACACATTCTCACAACAAAGTTTCGCGATTTTCATGTCTCTGAAAATCTGTTTAAAATAGAAAATTTATTATTTATACCCAAACAATGGCAGAAATCTGCGAAAGTAACAAACACGATAGAAACAAACACGAGCTTTTTGAATCGACATTGAGTCTATTGCGGCTAAAATAGCAGTATTTTATTTTATTTATAACTTGTGATTATCGTTAAGGAAATGTGTGCAACAGCTTATTT
Source organism: Maratus michaelseni (assembly GCA_963931845.1). Lineage (NCBI taxonomy): Eukaryota > Metazoa > Arthropoda > Arachnida > Araneae > Salticidae > Maratus > Maratus michaelseni. Next base: position 106,602,110 of record OZ007598.1, on the reverse strand, counting down.
TATTTAGAATTTCCTCTCTTGCGCTGAGTTTGAACTTTAATTTTTGTGATTATTTTTCGCAAATAATTCTCATATTTCTTTAAATATGAGTCAAAATAAAAAAGCCTGTACTAGCATTTTTCAAAAAATATGGAATATGGGATAGCCAAATAGACTGTTTCAGACATAAGGGGGAAAAAGAAGACCAGCAAAAATTTGCCACTAAGTTTAATGTCGAAAAAAAACGGCTATACTTCTGACAAGTACCGTAATTTCGCGCGTATACGCCGCACCTCAGACAATTCGATTTCCTACCAGAATTTATTTTAAATAAAATGTGACTTACTTCTGCTTAGCACTTATTTGACTTCTTACTTTCAATAAAATTTCTGGTTTGAAAAAGACTTAACTAGGATGCGGCGCATACGCGCGAAATTACGGTATATGAATATTAGAACTATTTGAGCACCTGCATGGATCAATGAAAATAATACAGTAGAAGATATCACAGTAGTGACATGAATGTGAACTTGATAATGTATGCATTACAACTTAAAAATAAGTTGTTGGACATAAATATCATATGACTTCTGTTACCGATTCCTTTCTTGTGGATTGATAAACTTTTTGTATTATGCTTCAAGTGCGAAATAAAATAGTTTCTGTTATTGTGCAGAATTTTTTAACATTGGGTCATTTTATAAATGCCTTATTTACTCGTAGATACTGCGCATTTTCCCCTCAAATATCTTACTTTAAATATTAAAGTGTACACTATAATACATAACAATTTGGGATTTTACTTCCAAAAATAAAATTCTGAGAGACGTGTCAATCAGGGAACGATAAACCTCTGAAGCTACTGAGAGGCACAGTAACATTTTAGAGCCTCGTTCATTCGGGAAAAGTTTTCTAAATTCTGCATACACGAAAACTCACAAATGCAACAAATATTATTTCGGGCAGTGGCTTATCCGAGTTCGCGCTGTATGTTCAATTTTCTCGGGTGTTTTCTAACAGTACATCAGGATGCCATATTGGTTAACAACTTATTAGTCACATTCAGATTTTCCAGTTAGATAAATTTCCTAAGTAGTATGAAAATTAGGCAAGCATTCCACTCCAAAAATATTTAAAATGCAATGTAAAAAAATAAAAAAGAGAAACAGAGTACATTTTACATACATTTTTGGGACCTTCTTAAATTTTAAAAGGGAAGCTCGTGCTACACGCACCATTTGGAAAATCAGGCCCTGGTGTCAACGCCTTTCAATAAGGGCTTTTGGTGCACAGAAATAGTAATATTAATAAAAATATTTAAATATTTTTTGTATTTTTATATTAGTTTGAAATATTGAATTTCAACATACTGAGTGCTCATCCCAATTCATTATGTTGACTACCGTATACATGATAATTAATTCCTAAATAAAATTTTTGAGTTTGCATTTAAGTTTACGAAGTTATAAAAATTACTTCGCGTATACTGATAAATTTTAATAATACCTGTTAGCATTTAACAAAATAAAGTCAATTTAAAATGCATTCAGTGCTTTTTTATGCAATACATTTTCCCCGCATGAGCTATTAAAAAAAACAAGAAAAGTGATAGAAAAAGCCATAGTGACAACAAAACCCTGAAAAGTGACTAAAATGCGAAGGGACGAACATCACGGCAACACCGAAAGTTGACAACAAAACAAATCAACTAATGACAAGAGGAAAAAGATAAATATATCTTTTATATGATGTAATACATAGTAAAAACACAAATATTTAAACTTCATGATGTTAACTTATCAAATTCTATATTAGCAACCATAGTTTATATTAGAATTAAGCAAAATTCATAAAAGGTACTCCTCTCATGCTTTTCAGTATGAATGCGGCCCGGATGTATATAGCCGGCTCGTACGAGTCCTGTGCAAGAGTGAGGTCCCCTACTTTTCTCCCCCTTCTTCGACAACTTACTCACAAACCCATACTTAAGCAATCTAGAACCGTCCAACACAGTAACTAAAGTGATTCACCAAATAGCGCTGCAGTCTTGACGGCCAAGGTGCTAGTCAGGTAGATCTGCGCCATGAGGAGATCAGTTAAATTTCGCCCCGCGGCTGGCACACAACCCGGCAGGTAGGGACTTGTTCAGCGGTTTAATAATAATAATGAAAAGTCAGGTTGCGCGTGTTACACGTGGTTGCGGCGTATTCGAGTAAATACGATATTTTTCATTAAATCCGGACGAGTTAATGTCCTAATTAGTCCCGAATAAGGGTGGTTTAGTATATTTCATTTGGTTATAATTATGCACCATAAAAATATTATTAAAACTAGCATACTGTTCAGCAAATTTTCGGACTGAAAACAATTGAAAGTATAAAAATCATTGCAAACGATGATTCATTTCAATTTCTTTTAATATTTTTATTTTTATTCTTTTTTCTCTCTCTAAATCTTTCTGTTTTTCAACCATGTAACTCAAATCGCCTGCGAATGGCTGTTGCCATCATGTTTTACTCTTAAATTGAAATGCAAAACCTCTCCGCTTGAAATCTCTATCTGTGTCTAGTCATTGTTCAATCTCAACTTTCATATTCCACGGTACCATGTTATTATTTTTATTTCTTCATCTTTCTCTAAAAGCCTTTCCTTGAGTTCTTATTTTTTATGGTTTAGCTGGAAGATTACAGCGTAATGCCTGATGACAGGCCACTAACAATGGCAGATCGACATGACCTGTGCATTAAATTTTACGCATTGTGTCTTTATTTTTTATTATTATTTTACAATACAGGCTTCCGTTTCTCCACATTCACCAAACGTCGTTTAAAATTTAACCTGCCCGAAATTAAAAAAGTTCCAGGTGTTATTTAATTTACATGTAATAAGTCACATGCCATAAAAATTAGTATTTTAAATGTTTAGCAAATTTCCATGACGAAAACAATCACAATTGACTCTCTATAAATCGAACTGGGATTATTCGAAATATTTATTCATTTGAACTTTGATTTATTTCCCTTGAAAGCGATATTTAAGACAATGTTAAAAAATGTTATATAATTCTAATCTTTTAACTATTACCCGTTTGGATATTTCAAAGGTTTTTGGAATCGCAAATTATCATGCATGACAGCTTGTGTTTGATTCAGATATGTCGAATTTGTTTATGATGCAAGTTTTAGTTTATTCGAATGTTGGAATATAGATAGAAGTTCAAATTAAAGATAGTCCACTCTAAACACATAAAATGTGCAGTAAAAATTTTTGCATTTCAATACCTTGTAATATTTATTTTTTTCTGAAATTGTAAAAAATTGTTTCGTAACTTTTACATTCTGGAAATTGGTTTTAAAAATCTGTGTATTTTAGCAAAGAAATTCAATATTTTACTGAATATGTTTATTTAAAAAAAATTGCGATAAAAACTTTAAAAATGTGAAAGCATTTTTCTTTTTCACATTGTGTAATATCTATGAATATTTTATTATATGTTATTATATGTTAATTCCTTTATTACAGATTGTAAGCAGTATATTGATGAAATGTCTATATTCTGGATACGGGCAAATAAATTTCTATTCCCTGAATTCAAAATATTAAAGTATTTTACACCTGGATGGCATTTTTTCGTAATACTTCTTTAAAAATATGTAACAGATTTTGTAATTTATATGAATCTGGATTCAAAAGAATTCCAACAAAGTATAACCGATTTTTTTAATCAAATATAACATATTATCATGAAAGGATTATTTTATGGGTTAGATTTCTCTTTTAAATCGAATTTGCACTTTAATTTTCGATTATTGCTGCTGTCTAGTTTTGCTAGAATTGTTTCTTGGCATTTCAATATTTTTAAACTTTTTTTTTTTTCATTGGATAGCTGAGGTCGATCTCTATGCGGTTCCTTTTGTACATTTTCGATTTTGATTACAAGTTTATTATTATTATTATTAAGATACTTTCACTCTCGGAACCGTTTTCTAAAGTGAAAGTATCCTCAATAAAATAAAATTGAAACTGAAATCGAAAAAGTAAAAAAAAAGGCCTGCATCGAGCTATCGCCCTCAGCTATCGAATGCAAAGGGGAAAAAAAAAAGAAATGCGAAGGAGATATCTTAAAATATTTCCCCCATAGGATTAACATAAGCGAGCTGGTGTTTTCGGTGAGTGAAGTAGCCTCTTAAGCTATAGGCATTCCGCCGTAGAGGTAAGAGGCCTCTGGTCAGCGGTAAAGGAAAAAAAACATGGCGTTTATTAAATTAAGAATTTCGTATAAATAAAAATTATATTGTTTTCTCAACGGCTGTTTTTCCTTTTTAATACTTTTTTGAACAGTTTTATAGATTTCGTAGTTTTTTCTTACACCTTATAAAAAATATTTGGATGACAAGCCACCTAATAATAGAAGTTCGAAATGATCTGTCCATCAAATTTTGCATATTGTGTTTTCTTTATTTTTTAATATACTTACGTATCAAGTTTTAATTTTCTGGCCCAAAATTAAAAACAATATATAAACTGGTCAGCGGTAAAGGAAAAAAAACACTGGCGTTTATTAAATTAAGAATTTCGTATAAATAAAAATTATATTGTTTTCTCCACGGCTGTTTTTCCTTTTTAATACTTTTTTGAACAGTTTTATAGATTTCGTAGTTTTTTCTTACACCTTATAAAAAATATTTGGATAACAAGCCACTTGCCAATAGAAGTTCAAAATGATCTGTCCATCAAATTTTACATATTGTGTTTTCTTTATTTTTTAATATACTTACGTACCAAGTTTTAATTTTTTGGCCCAATATTAAACTAGTCATTGGGGGCCACCGTAATACTTACCCATCATGGATATGCATAATGTAAAATATTAAAATAAAAAATGAGTAAACAACTTATAAAATGCACTGCAATTCGAATAAAATCGTGGCTTGATGACGTCATAAACTTTAAAGGCTCGATTACTGAATTGCTTAAAATAAACATCCTTATAACTCCAAAAACAATAATCCTATTAACTAGCGGTTTATTGCATCTGATTACGCATCTCATTTCCAATTAAAATATACATTTAAATTGAAATTTGGTTGAAATACAGGGTCATGTTAAATCGAAGATTGTGGAAAATAAGACTACAAATAGCTCGGCAACTCATAATTCGATCGACTTCATGTTTTATGCAAAGTTTATGTCTTTATATTGTCTTTATTGTCGTTATTGTCTTTTATATTCACTCCTTAAAATAAACAATTTCGAAAATTTTTATATACCTTTTATCAGAACGACTATTTCGAGAGGCCGAAAAAAAATAGCTCTGGTTAATCGAGGTTACTGAAATTCAATAAGCTTCTTCCCTTTATTACATACTAAGTACATACCAAATTTCAAGTCTCTATCTTAATTTGTTCGGGAGATAGAGCGTTTACAGACACACAGACATACAGACACACAGACGGACGGCAAATTTTTTTTCTAAAATTATGTTTTTCGGAATCTCCAGTGTCTGAAAGGTGTAAATCCGTCAAATTTTTTTTTTCAATTTTCAAAACGATTACAAGACTTACCCTGTACTACGTATGATGGGTAAGTAAAACAAGTATTATTTATTTTCCATCTAACTAAGCACATGTAAAATTATCGTTTTAAATGTCCAGCATATGTCTATAAAGAAAATAAGTACGCTGCATTTGAATTTATTTTAATACTTTATTTCAATTCGTTTCTTTCTCTCCTAACTCTTTTTCATCCATGTAACTCAAATCGCCTGTGAACGACTGTTGCCATCATGCTTTACTCTTAAATTGAAATGCAAAACCTCTCTTCTTGAAATCCCTGTCTGTGTCTAGTCATTGTTCAATCTCAACTTTCATATTCCACGGTACCATTTTATTTATTTTTATTTCTTCATCTTGCTCTAAAAGACTTTTGAAGAGTTTTTATTATTTTTTTTATGGCTTAGCTGAAGATTACCGCATAATGCCTGATGACAGGCCACTAACAATGGAAGCTCGACATGACCTGTGCTTTAAATTTTTGTGTATTGTGTCTCGTCGAGAGATATTTATCAGGGTCTCTTTTAAATTGAATTTGCAATTTAAATTTCGATTATTGTTGATGTCTAGTTTTGCAAGAATTGTTCCTTGAAGACTGTTTTCAAGAGTAAACCAAGTATGAAGATGAAGATAAAAAGGACGTTTGGAACTGTTGCATAGTAAATTAAGAATTTCTGATGACTTAAATTGCATTGTTTTCACATCCGGGTGGTTTTCTTCGCTACTGTTTAAATACTGTTTAAAAATTGTTGCACAGTTCGTATGTTTTATGTGCTTTGGTTTAAATTTGTTTGTACTAAATAATATAATTGATGTATTTTAGCAAATAATTACAACATATTATGTAGCAAAAGTGGCGATATTATGACGATTATGACATATTATGGTGATTTATTATTAAATTTTACAAAACTTTCATTGTAATATTGAGGTATAACATTACTTATTAAATCAGATATATAAGTGTTGTTTTCTACTTTTTAATGATTTTTGAAACTAAATATATTAGAGAAGTTTTAATTTTATTTCAAAACACAGTCGGCTTCATCATGATATAATTTATCACGGTCTCTTTTAAACCAAATTTTTATTTAAATTTTGATTATTTCTGCTGTTTAGTTTTGCTAGACTTGTTTCTTGAAAACTATTTTGAAGAGTGAATTAACTATGGAGATGAAGATAAAATGATGTCTTGTCTTAGTTAAGGAACTGTCGTATGTTAAATTAACAATTTTGCATGAATTAAATTACATTGATTTCACATCAGAGTGCTTTTTGTTTGTAATACTGTAAATGCAATACTTTGTAAATGTAATAAACTTCGTAATACTTACGTGCCTGGATTCAAGCTAATTTCAACCGCATATAATTGTATTTTAACGAAAAAATACAATATATTATTGAAAATGTTTACTTTATATTAATTGCGATAAAAATTTACAAAATATCAAAGCATTACATTTTTCTTGTTGTATAATAGTTATTTCATATTATTTTAAAGATTTTAAATTTATGGAGGAATACATACCGGGAATTGAGAAATTTCTGTACTTAGATGTGATAACATTACATTTTTGGGTAGAATGTACTTGTAATAATTTCTCGAAAAATGTAAAAGATTTCTTAATTTTAACGTATCTGGTTTCAAATAAGTTTCATCAAAGTACAGGGTGTCCATAATTACACTACCCTATTTTAAATCTGTCTACAGACGAAACTATTGGTCAGAAATTTGTGAAAATTTGTGAAGGACATAATAAAAGAATGGGAAATTGTTTAAGCGGAAAAATTGTTCAAAATTTCGCCACCAGATGGCGTTTTTAATGAATCAATCGCATTTGAAACATTTGGTAAGTCATGATAAACTAAGAACTTTACCTGATATTAAAGACAGCATTTCACGATATGTTTTTAATCATTTCCCAGAACGCACTGCGGTCAACTGTGGAACATGCTGTCGTTATGATTCCAGACGGTAGCTGAAAATGATGGCCGCTTTGTTGCAATAAAATACTTAAACAAATGTAAATGCATGCTAAATGTTTAATTCATTAAAAACGCCATCTGGAGGCGAATTTTTCAACTTTTTTTTTTGGCTTAAACAAATTCCCATTCCTTCATTATGTCCTTCTCAAAATTGCACAACATTCTGACCAATAGTTTCGTCTGTATAGACAACTTTAAAGAAGGGTCGTTTAATTATAGACACCCTGTATAACCAAGGAAATAAATATAACATATTATGATGATTTTATATATTCGATTTTACTTTTAAACAGAATTTGCATAATTTAAATTTCTATTATTGTTGCTGGCCGTAGTTTTACACGATTTTTTCCTTGAAAACTATTTTTAAGAGTGAATTAACTTTGTAGTTGAAGATAAAAGTGATGTCTAGTCTGCGTTTAGAAACTGTCTTCTGTTATACAGTTTTGAAGTAGCAGAGGCTACTCACAATTGGTGTGTAAAGGCACTTTACTTGGTGATTTCGGTGGACTATCTGCTATTCAGCACTAATTTGTTATGTGGGCTTGTAGTGATGCGGACTTTCAAGCTTGCTGGATACGGTGGTTTGAAATGGAAGATCTGCCTTGACAAGTTTCGTTTGATGAATGGCAGCGGTTTCAAGCAATTACATTTAAGCAGAATCTTCTTATGAAAAGGATCCTGCAGCAATTTCCAGAAAAACTGCATTTTGCGATTTGTGCATCCTATATGGAGCTTAATAAATTTTTTATACTTTTTAAAGTTATTTTTGTTTTAACCTTGTTTTTTTTTTGTTCAAATAAATTTGTTAAGATTTCATATAATGATGCAGTTTAGTAACTTTAATCCTCCACTATGAGCGAGTAATTTTTTTTTTTTAATGTACATAATTATTTGGGGGATAAAGTCTTGACCATATTCCTTCCCCATCTCTACAAAATTCTTATTATTAAATTAATAATTTTGGATGAATTAAATTACATTGTTTTCACATCAGGAAGATTTTTTTTTGTAACAGAGATCGTAATATTTAGGTGGCAGGATTCAAATCTGTTCCAACAAAATATAATCTTAGCAAAGAACATAAAGGACATTTTAAAAGTATTCACAAGTTTGTTTAATAGAAAAAAAAAACCCCATCTTGTACGTTAAAAAGTGACTTCTGAAATCTAAGGTTGTTGAAAATATTATTTAACAGAGTCTCTTTTAAATCGAATTTCTATGTTAAATTTCGTTTAATTGTTTCTACCCAGTTTTGTTAGAATTTTTCCTTCAAGAACTTTTTTTAAAGAGTAAACCAACTTTGTAGATGAAGATAAAGGTGTTGTCTAGTCTTACGACAGAAACTGTCGTATATTAAATTTCGAACTTTCGATGAATTAAATTACATTGCTTTCATATCCGGGTTCTTTTCTTTGTAGTACAGTCTGTAAAATTTTAATAGACTTTGTAATTTTTATGTGCTTGGGATACATTTTTTACTAAAAAATATAACTGAATTAATTTAACGAATATCTATATTATTCCAAATGGGTAATTTTTTTTTTGTAATGTGCGATAAAAATTTACTAACTATTAATTGTAATTTTAGGGCATTTTTATTCTTCTTACATATATTCTACGCATTTCTTGTTTTATGCTATAGTAAATATTTTAAATATATTGAGGAAATGTCTACATCTGGGAAAAGGAGAAATTTTTACATCCGGATGTGAAAATATTACACCATTTTTACATATAGGTGGCATTTCTTTGCAGGGGTCTGTCCAGACTTTTTTCCCAGGGTTCTGTTTTTGTGAAATTGTGAACAGCTTTTTATATTTATGAAAAATATAATAATAATTTTGTGAATTTGAAATGATCGTTATATTTAGGTTCTTGTTTATACACTTTTAAGAATATATATGGATGTAAAATACATATATTTTCTTTATATATGTAAAAGTGACAGGTCAGATTTTACTTTTATATGATTAATTTGTGAAATGTTCAGTTTAAATAAGGAAAAATTTTGTGAAAAACCTATTTTTAAGACAAAGAATTTTGTGAAGGGTCCTGTTTTAGAGAAAATAATTTTGTGAAGGGTCCTGTTTTGAAATGAGAAATTTTGTGAAGAGTCCTTTAAAGGACCCAATTTTTTCCTAAACAGATCCCTGCTTTGTAATGCTTTTTTGGAAAAGTTAACAGATTTCGTAGTTATTACGTATCTGATTTCAAATAAGTTTGAACAAAATATAACTCGCGATTTTAGAAAAGCAATATAATGTGTTATCGTGAAAGGATATTTTATAGATTCGATTTCTCTTTAAAATGGAATTTGCAATTTAAATTATTATTATTATTGCTGTATAGTTTTGCTAGAGTTGTGCCTTGAAGACTGTTTGTAAGAGTTATTCAACTTTGTTAGATGAAGGTAAAAATGAATGTAGGTTAGGAACTGTCATATATTAAATTACAATTTTCGAAAGAATTAAAATGCATATTCTTCACACACGGAAGCTTTTTTTTGTAATATTGCCTCCGAAATTAGCTTGGTAGTTTATAATAGATTATTATAATACACTTCGTAAATTTTACATGCTTGGGTTCAAATTTGTTTTAACAAAATATAATTAATGTATTAGTAAAAACAAACAACTAAATAATAAATAAATAAATAATGAATGAATGAAAATAAGACATTTTCAAAGCATTCATAAATTTGTCTCCAAAAAATCATCTTGTACTTTAGAAAGGGGCCTCATATGCTTAATTGTAACAACTTCTTAAATGCAAGGTTTCTTGTAATAATATTTTTTTGAAAAAGGTAATAACAGAATTCGTAGATTTTACATAGCTGGTTCCAAATAAGTTTGAACAAAATATAACTTGCATTTTCAGCAAAGAAATACAACATATTATCCTGAAACGATTTTTTATAAGTTCGATTTCTCTTTCAAATCGAATTTGCAATTTAAATTCCGATCATTGATGCTGTCTTGATTGTTTTGAAGAGTAACTCAACTTTGTAGATTTCTTAAACACTGAAAAAAAAGAAAAAAAAAGTGTTGATTTTACAGTATAATACTGGACCCCAGCTGCCAGTATTATACCGTAAAATTAACAGTAATAAACAGTAAAATAAGCAGTAATATACTACCGCGCATGCGCGTCAGTGTTGCGTCAGTGTATTACTGCTTATTTTACTGTTTATTACTGTTAATTTTACGGTATAATACTGGCAGCTGGGGTCCAGTATTATACTGTAAAATCAACACTTTTTTTTTCAGTGAAGCTATTTACTCCCGGCATGCGGCTAACATGTAAATATAGCTTTTAATAAATTTCAAAGCTTTATTTCAATTCATTATTGATATTCTTCATCTAAAACTGCTTTTTTGGCGTTGCATCCTAAAAAATATATTAAATCTACAAAATCTATCTGAGTTAAAAAAAAAAAAATGGTTTTCATCAGTATTCTATAACCCGAGAAGCCCGGGTTGGAAGCTTGAAATTTTATATTTTAGTCATTTAAAAGGAAAAAGCTGAATGCTTTATTTTTCGACTGAAAATTTCCCTTAAGCGTGTACACATTTTAAATCATTTCCAAGTGATAAAAGAAAAAATAAATTTTATGAAATTTTTTTTTTTTTTTTTTTTTTTTTTACAAGTTTTCTTAATCGCCTCACTGTCGAACCCGAGGTAACTCATTCGTTGAGTTTAAATATTTATAGCAATACATGCATTGTTAATCCCGTTACCCACTGCTATTACGTTGAAACAACGGTTGAAAAATTAACTACTAATATACCACTATTTTATAATAAAAACAAGAAAGAAAAATCATGCGTCAATCATAGATTATGAAACACTTCAAACACATCCAGAATACTGTAGCAAAACATAACCGTTTAATAAGATGAAAGATGAAATCTAAAAATAAAAAAAGAAAAATCGATAAAACACCAACAAAATTGATAAAATTTACAATCGATAAAACACCAGTCTTCATCATCATGATTAACAATATAATATCATCCTCTGATAATCGTTCTGTTTAATTCTTTTTTATGCATAAATCGTTACAAAAATACCAAAAAAAAAAAAAAAAAAAACTTTTTAACTTAGGAAAGACAAAAAAAAAAAAAAAAAAAAAAAAAAAAAAAGGAAAAAGTAAAACAACGAAAAAGAAAGATAGAAAAAGGAAAAAAGAAAAAAAAAGAGAAAAAATACACACAAAAAAAAAAAAAAAAAAAAAAAAATAGAGAAAAATTTTAAACATTTTTCTTAGTATATCATCCATCTACAATAATTCGGTTTTTACTAAAATAGTGATTATTTTCCCACCACTCTCTTCGTTTCTACAGAAGTTGAATTTTACAGATATTTTAACGTGTATTTAAAATATTCAACCGATATTTTTATTTACATATAAAATTTAAATTCAAACCTTTAATTGAATATTATCAACATTTGATTATTTAAAACAAATTGATGCTGAGCAACACAGTAAAAATTGTATGACTTTTATAGTTAAGTGAAACTTCGAATCAGTTAAGAGTGTTTTATAAAAAATAAAAATGTATGTGTTTATAGTTTAAAACAACCATACAGGTCTAATTCTTCTAATTTTTCTCACGATACTTACTCTTCTAATTTATATTGAAATATCAGTCTTTATCAATGATTAACGACATAATGCCGTGCTACTCAATTCGTTTTTCATATCAACCTTTAGAAATAACCAAAATACAATGAAAAAAATTCTTATTCATTTACGAAGGCGGGGGAAAAAGAAAAAGAAAAAGAAGAAAAATCACTTTTTCTTCTTCTGTTCTGAAATTATCCATTTTAAATAATTCCCTAATACACAGATTAGTTCTCTAGCAGTTTTTACATTTCTATGAAAGTTAAGATTTTTAATAATTTGAAACTGTTCAATCTTTGTATTATTATTATTATTATTATTATTATTATTCATGAAAGTAATTATCAAATTTTTTATAGAACATTATCAAAATTTCAAGGTTTAAAATTATACTTCTATGATATTGCTGAATCACATCGATATAGGAATTTATTACTGATTAACTACAATAACAGCTTAATTATTTTTATAGTTCAATAAACTTCGAATTATTTATAATTTGAGTTGGTATATATTCGAAAATAGTTTTGGCTATGTCCATGATTATGACTCAAAGTACTTCAAACAACTTGTTTTTAAATTTAAAATCCCCTTAATATAGCTTGTAAATTTTCTTACGGTATTCTTTTAACTCGATAAAATATCAATCTTTATCAGAATTATTAATGTCATAATGTCATACTGTGATAATCTATATATATATTACGCTATTGTACGTGGCACAGAAATCGTGATTATTTGTTAATTGCTAATGGCAACGCCCAAATAAAACGCATCTCATTGGTTATTGTGTAAAAGTCCTTTGGCAGGATTTAAGACGAGGTAGTTCTTCTTAGATACAAACATTTTGGAATACAAAATTTGCCACGGATTTAGTTTAAATAAATTAAATTTTCAACATATTTGTAGATATATATATATAAATAATGACTATACTATAATGACTTCTACTTCTATCACTTTCATTCAGAATAAACGAATTTATTGAGGAGATTCAAGCCACAAGTTCGTTTGGAAATCTCTGTTCGGGCATATGGCGCCATCTCTCTGACATTTTTTGAAATACATGTTGTTAAAAATAAGGAATCCGGTTTCAATAGCGGCCTAATATAGCAATTTTATCCTTCCACGGTTTTTGAATTTTTAATGAGTGAAACGTGCAGTTTCTACCAACACTTTTCTTACAGAAATCGCGATTATTTGTTAATTGTTTAATGGCAATAATGAAGTTTTATAAAATGCATCACATAGCATTTCACAAATCTTAATTTGCCATCTATCAAGATTCGATCTTATACCGATATGCCATTTAGGTTCAACCGTAAGAACTTTCCTGACCTTTTCATTCTTTAAAAGTAAGTGTAATAATTTTCCCTGACCGTTTCATTTTTTAAACGGAACTGTTATACTTGTGAAATTTTAGCTCTTATTTAATTTTTTGTTATTGTCAGGTTTCTCTCACAGATGCAAGAGTTGAAAGCTATTCTTAAGGGATTAGCGTATTGTATCTGTATCTATTGTGTACCGTTAGAGTCTGGTTTAAGAAAAATCTTAATCCGGGGGGTAGCGAGTTGGACATAATGAAAGAGGTATTTCCATTGCAATGTGGTCTTTGATAGATAAGAAAGATAGTGCACCCTTTTATTTAGGAAGACAGATCAGTCAAGAGGCAGGAACGGTTGTCAAGCGACCCTTGGAAATAAAACAGCAGCCCCGTAGAGAGAGAGCGGGTGCGCTGGGGAATGACCAGAGGTGAAGTTAGTTGGACTAGACGGTAATCGCTGGGATGCTCTGCTCTTTTACAACCAATCACAAAGAACCAGTGGGGGTGGCAATGGGGCTTTGGCAGCTAGCTTCGCCAACGCGCCAAAGAGCACTATCGAGCTTCCCAGCTTTTCAGAATAGCTCGTCTTTCTCCTTTCCTTGTTCCTTCGCTTTGATGATGACGCTTCGGCAGACCATTCGCATTACTGAATATATATATAATGCTCATGTAGATCGTAAAAAAATGGTTAATATTTATTCTATAGCATTTTTAAATATTAAAGTGTACCAAAGACTTACGAAAAAAAACCTCATATTAGTTTGGAGCTGCCGATAGAGCAAAATAAACGTGACGGTGCACGTGGACTGATTGTCAGCAAGGTGCAATCTGCAAAAGTCCAAAAAATCAAGATCTTATTAAGTGACGAGACCACCTTAATTGAATGGGTATTGCTTGTGATGTATGCTGTAATTCAGATCATATACATTAGCAATATTTCTTCAATTATGCTGCAGGAGATGGCTGAAAAACACGACATTTTGGAAAATGGTGCAAACGGATTCCTGGATTCGATTAAAAATTCATACAGCTCATATTGTTTTGCTAAAAAAGAATTACATTTAAGTAAGGTAAGATTTATTAATACCGGTAATTTGTCCATTTTTTTAAAATGTATTTAATCTTGCAGTGTTTTTTATTTTCTTTAGTACCGCCTACTATTAATTACTATATGTCGACAAGAAACTTTATAAAAATATTTTAAAGCAACAGCAAGCTTTTATCTTTATATTCTACTTTTTAATGTGGTTCAAGTTATTTAAAGAATGTACATCTCATGGTAGGGTTCACATGCACAGGTGCAGTTTTGACAATTTATTTAAATATGTGCTTCTGGTTACATATAATATAATTAAATGTACAAACACCAAGCTTTGACATTCTCCGAATATTTTGTAGATTTCCATCTAAAAAAAATATTGTGTACATTATTCAGGGGTCGATCCAGGGAAAATTTGGGGCCTATTTAGGGCCCCTTCACAAAATTCTATTCCATAAAAACTTACTATTTATTATTTTGTGATGTTTTAAAATGTGTAATTTGCAAACAAGCTTGTTCACCAGAGAGGAAAACTTCAGCAAAAGGATTTAGTTTTTGTTTAGAAAGGCTTGGTTTGAATTTGATTAACTGGATATCAACTTTCGTTACAAAAATATAATAAATTTCACAAAAATAACCTTTACTTTCACAAAATGGGCCCCCAAGAAAAAAAAAAGTCTGCATTGACCCCTGTTATTTAACTTACAAATTGACAAGAAAAAAAATATATAAACTGAACAAAATCTGTATACTGTACATTCCTCTTTTTAACAGAAAATATTGTTCCGGATTTAAATCTGATCCAATGTGTTAATGTTTCTTTGCATTATTGTCATTAAAATCCTCAAATCTTAACTATTGTCTGAGGACCCAGGGTTTAAAAAATGGTGGCTAATATTTAATTTACAAAGTAATGCTTGTATTCTAATTATACCATGGAATGGGATTTATAATTAGAGAGTATAGCCATCTGATTAAGTAAGTTTTAAAATGTTTATATTTGTAATATATTATTTGGTTTATTGTAATTAAACCTGTTAGAAAATTGTTTTTCCCCAATTTGAACACCAATTGAAATGATCATAGCATAAAAAAAATTGTTAATTGTGGTTATTTTTAGTACATTCAGTGAATAAGCTAGGGTCAGGGCTGTAGCTAGAAATAAACAATAGGGGGTGCTCAAGAAAATGCAGGGGGGGGGGGGCTCATACTATTTCTCTCTCTCGACACATGCACACACAAACACAGATATATATGATCAAAGTGTAGAAAGGTAAATTAGTGCATATTCATATTGTAGGCACTATGTTTCCTATTAAATTGTTTATAGTAATAACTTTATTTGATGCTAAGAACAGTAAAGGCTGCAGACAGGGATGTAGTGGAGGATATACAGTGACTACGCCATATAACTTCTGGAATACCCAGGGGTCTGTCCAGACTTTTTTCCCAGGGTCCTGTTTTTGTGAAATTGTGAACAGCTTTTTATATTTGTGAAAAATCTAGTCATAATTTTGTGAATTTGAAATTATCGTTATTTTCAGATTCTTGTTTATACATTTTTAAGAAGAAATATGGATGTAAAATACATATATTTTCTTTATGTATGTAAAAGTAACAGGTCAAATTTTACTTTTTAAGTGATTAATTTGGGAAATGTCTGGTTTAAAGATGGAAAAATTTGGTGAAAAACCTATTTTTAAGACAAATATTTTTGTGAAGGGTCCTGTTTTAGAAAAAATATTTTTGTGAAGGGCCTGTTTTAGGGAAAATAATTTTGTGAAAGGTCCTGTTTTGAAATGAATAATTTTGTGAAGGGTCCTGTTTTGAAATGAATAATTTTGTGAAGAGTCCTTTAAAGGACCCAATTTTTTCCTAAACAGATCCCTGATACCGTATACCCTCTTCTCAAAAACACTATAGCATATACTTTTTAGGGTATACCCTCTGTCGAAAGCGTATGCCTTCAGGTTTTTTTACTACTACATCACTAGCTGCTGATAATGAAAATTTTCAATAAGTAAATAAAAATCTGGCAGTTCACCTGTTTCAAAAGAGTGGCAACCTTTAATTTTTTTCTGAATATTCCCTGCCCTTAAGGATTCTAAAGTTATGTTTTTATATGATAAAAAACTTTTGAAAAATCAAGGGTGTATTTTGCATTTTAAAATTATTTTTGTGTCTAGTCAAAAGCTAAAACCACTTGGATTTAAATTGGCTATATAACTCATTAGAATAACTTTGTTTTATGCTAATAATGGAAAACGCTGCAAAATGAAAAATTTCAGTATATAACTAATGCAAAAGTCAATGTTTGCATCAGCAACAGGTTGCTAATTCTGAATATGTGCAGATAGGATGGATGTGTGCCTATTGAAGCATTTATTTGCTGTTTTTAAACAAATACTACAATTTAGTATTTATGCAAAACTGTAAAAAGTCCTCAAAACTAAGTTCAATTTTTGAACAGGGTTTCATTTGGATTTTTGAAACAGAATTTAAATGATGGCCTTGGCAACTTTCCCAGGGGGGGCTCAAATTTTCAGGGGGTGCTGCCCCCCTGGCTAGGGTATTATTTTTCCTTAATATTTCCTATTTACTTTTACTACCAAGATTGCTAATTCTCATTTTAACATATACATAAAGATTTTTCTCTGTATAAATTCATAAATCTGTCAAAAAAAATTTAAGGGCTACATTTTCTTCCACAAAATTTTCGATTATACGCTGTGATTATGTACTATATACTGTGTAAATGTAAAGTAAATTTTTTACATGTTTAAAAGAAAATATATAATTTGCATGATTAATTTTATGGTATGTCAGCGAAAATTTTAAAATGTGTATGGGTAGGGTTAGCAAGTTTTTGCCAAATGTGGAAAAAACCGTTCTGGCAAAAATAGGTAGAGGAGATTGGTAATGAATGGGCCATTAACAAAATATGAAAAAGTGTTTGCATAAAATTATTTTAGATGCCACCAATAGATGAAGCTATTTGTTCTACCAAACTCATAAAATTTTCCATTGTTTGGGAGGACCCATTTTCTCACTAGAGTAGGATGGTCAAGAATCTGATTGAAAAGTAAATATTTTCCTTTTTTCTGTAAAATAAATAAGCTAAAAAGTATCTATTTCATTGCAGATATGTGTATTAGCAAGTATTTGCATATCTATAAACTAATTTTAGGATGTATTTAGATGTTATTTGAATTTAATGTGCTAAAAATGCCTGAATATATTCCAGAAGTATAGGTGGGGCTGAATGGG
The DNA here is from genome assembly GCA_963931845.1 of Maratus michaelseni. Classification (NCBI taxonomy): domain Eukaryota; kingdom Metazoa; phylum Arthropoda; class Arachnida; order Araneae; family Salticidae; genus Maratus; species Maratus michaelseni. The sequence goes on along the minus strand of OZ007598.1, from coordinate 106,584,336 downwards.
CCACCTTTGCCCTAATCATGAAAATGTGGTTTTTTTTTGTTTTTTTTTCCCGATTCTCTTTAACATATGACACATAACTGGCTTTCATGGATTTAGATTAAATTACTGTCTAGTTAGGATAGGTTTATAGCGATGTCTAAAAAATAATTTACACATTTTCAACCTAAGAAGTATTAGTTATTTATTAGAAACATAAGTTAAATTGTATAAATGATTCAGGTGAACTGTTCAGTTGTTGACCACACCTACCAGTCTTTTCACATTTGATAGAAAACTCTAATAATTGTTTATATTCTGAATCTGATGGGTGGAATAAATAATACCAGAAATTTACACAGCCAGACATTACTGGTGGAACATCATGTGCTTTTATAATCATGAAGTTTAATAATAATTTTGAAATATATAAATTTCGTTAAATCATAATGTGTATTATCTATTATTTTTATGCTTATTTTATGTTTTTTCTCTCTTATCTCATTATTTTGTCGTTTTTCTGCAACAAATATGTGATTTAATAATATCACTTTTGATTTTTAATAATTTTGATAAGCATTGTGTATTGCTTACTCTTTCAGTATACTTTTAATCATATCATGTCAAGTGCCATTCATTTTGTCATATTTGGTGAATAAAAGATTAATTCATTCCACATTTTTTCCATTGAATTCATTTAGTGGCCCATTCAACCCCATGGCTGGGGATGAATGGGCCAAATTTCTATATTTTTATTTTCTATTATCATTCATTATAAACATTTTCTAATCCGATTTTTATGACTTTTTGATAAAACCAAATAAGTAAAGTAACTGAAGAGCCAATTCTGAGCCAAAAGAATTATTAGAAAAAATTACAAAAATTGAAAAACAAAAACTGGCCTATTCATTACCACTCTCCCCTATATGTTTTATTTACGGGAATGTAATTAAGGTATTTTAACTCTTACAATATGTAACTTTAAATTTTTTTTAACTTAGAATAATCAATGCATCATTCAAACAGTAATCAGAATTCTATTAAGTTTGCATTGTTTTCAGTAAAATATATTTTAGTTTATGCTATGGGTACAGATTTTGGGAATGGGGAGAGTAAATAGCAATAAAATACTCCCTGGTTTTGGTTTGAGGAGTCATAATTGTGGAACAACTATTTTTTATACTTCAGTTAGTCTGTAAAAAAGTCTTAAGAATTATTAGCTGCTTTGCTGAGCTACTGGAACAATAGTCATTTGAAGATACAAAGTATAATTACTATGCAATTCTTCTCCTCTCTCATGTATATTAATAAGTTTTATCTGGTCCATGTGTTTTTTATATATAAAGTAATTTTTAAGTGCTTTTAAAAGGATTATCTCTATAAAAGAGGTTCAGATAAAAAGGAAATGCAGATTGATTTGATTGTTATAAAGTTATGTGTATATATATATATATATATATATATAGTAAAAGATCTTTATAACGCAAACTTAAAAACGTGAGGTTGTGCATTATATAGAATTTTTGCGTTATATAGATCACATTTCACACATCATTAAACTTACCTCATCAACATGGCCAAATATGTCTGTAACATATCAAAATATAGTATAGTATCTTTATATTTCAGTCCTTGAGACCAAGAGTTGTGCATATAATTTTTTACCTAATATAGATCATTCCATACAGTGTTAAATTTACTTTGTAAACATGTTCGAAATATGCCTGGACCAAATAATTCATTATAGTACTTATTTAGAAACATTTTTATTCTAATATCATTTTTCCGTTAAAACGCTCTGAATTAAGGTGATAACAATGAACTAATGTGTCACATTTAATCCTCTAGAGATTAGCAATTTTTTACAATGTGGGAATGCAGGTGCATCTTAACTGCAAAATTCATTGTTTACATCTGAGACATTGTGCATTATATAGAGAATTACATTACATAGAATTGCATCATAAAGATCTACTGTATATATAACGCATGTATACATATATATATATATGTGTGTATGTTACAGGCAACTTTTAATTTAGTAATTTTGTCTTTAATAGTTACAGTGAAACCTCGTTAATAGGTCACTCGAATAAAATGTCATTCTGCATATTATGTCATGTTTTACCTCCAAAAAACACTTTTTTATTGTGCATGACTAAGATTAACAACATTCCACATTCCCTTTCCTTATAAAAATTGTTTGACGTAGCAACAAGTTCTTTGAATGCAACAAGAATTGAAATTGTAGCTGATGTTTTGAAAGCAAAAAAAAACGGACCGGCAGTAACATCTGACAGCGATCATGAAGAGGAACCTCCCAAACCGCTTATTGCAAAGAAAAAAGCCTTTATTGGTAAATTAAGGAGCTATATTTTGTCTTTGATTGACACACAGATAGCATCTATAATATGCTGTATTCCTAAGAGAAGATAAATTTTATTTCAGAAAACTGACATCAAACAAAAATAGGTGGGTTTTTTTGTAGGGCAGTAACAAATGGGTACGTATTGAACTGTACAATTAAATATATAACTTTCCTTAATTTGCCATCCATTTTACGAATTCCAATTCTTGTTCTACCGATTTATATAATTTATAACATAAATTTAGTAATAGACATTCTTATTATATATAAACATTTGGAATTTTATTTTACATTTTAATATAAACTCAGTTTAGTAAGTCATTTTTAAGTGGACCTGAGAGTGACATACTGGTTTGACTGTATAGATTTCTTGAATATATAAATTATGGATTCAAATGTTTTTAATATCTAAAATATTATTACTATTAAAGATAAAGATGACATTATTATATTACAGGGTGTCTAACCACCTGAAAAAGTCAGGAAATTTTGAACTTTCAAGAAAAAAAATAGGAAAATGTTTCTTATAAAATTAAGGATTTGAAATTGTAGTGCCATTAAAATCAAACTGTGTTCATAGAGGAGTTCATATGGACTGTAAAAATGATTTCAACCTCTTGTGAAAATCATTTTGTCAAACCCCTTTCAGTCCTTCCTTATAATAATTCAGAGATTTTCCATTCCAGCTTCACTGAAATTTTGAACTGAATGTTGTAGGATTGATTAGGGCAGTGGTTCCCAACCTGTTTTTAGCCGTGCCCCACCAAAACTTCTCTAAAATGATGAACTTGTATAATCTTCTATAATAACTTGTATAATAACTTCCCCCTATAACATATAATTCTTATAAAATTTTAAAAGAATTTACTCCTGATAGAGTAAAAAGCATTTAACATTGATCCTGAAACGTGCCGAAGTAATGGATGAATCAAATATTTTTTATAATCATCTGATACTCCTCGTAGTTTACTGGCACACGGTCACCACGTATGCGTGATGTATAGAGTTCTCAGAATCCTTGATTAGAAAAATCAATAATTTTGAATAAAACATTTTTGTCTTATTTAATCACAGAATTTCTATGATTAAATTACGCAACAATTTCTAATCAGAATAAAACGTGATAAAGGAAGGTCGTCAAGTAATTGTTAAATATACACTTGAATAGATTCATGTGTAAAATTGATTTTCATGTGACATATTGCAGTGCGACTCATTCAATAAATAATCGAAAAAGTTGTTTAAAATTCTAAAATACTTATAAATCAGAAAAATTATAAAGAATTTTTAAATATATAGAAGGTATCTAGATATGTTAAAAAATATTTTCTATAATTGTTCTGGAAGAATTGTATTTAAAACTTTTGAATGGATATTTTTTTTTAATTGAATAAAAAACTTTTTTTTTTTTTTTAATTTGAATGTGTAACTTTTATTTACAGTCTACAACATTACTATTAGAAAAACAATTCAGAAGGTATGGGTTCACAGAAATTCCGAATTGTCCCCTTGAAAAGTTAAATTGCCCCCCTGAAAAGTCAAATTGCCCCCCTGTGGGGCGTACGCCCCCCGTTGGGAACCACTGGATTAGGGGATTCAGTTTGTTTACTTCTCTTTGTTTGGGAACTGAATGTTTGTTAGCTTAATTTATTGAATTTTTATTATTTGTATTAGAGTATGTCGATGCAATCTGTTTAAACTGTGACTGATGTGATAAAGAATTTCATAACTAATTAGGCAAAATGGATAGAACCTGATGCTAAAAGTGTGTATCTGCAAAATGTTTAGCATCTAAAATGTTCAATTTGTAAATTTTGCAAAATATTATGTAACAAATCAGGAATTTATTCCTCAGAATCAGCTGTGAAAGTTCCACACTCAAATTCACAACTTTTTAAAGAGTTTTTGTGTGTGACATCACAAAATCTTGATACCTGGAATCTTTTTTATTATTATTATTGGTATAGAAAAGTCAGGGAAATTCATTGTTGATCTGGAATAGATGACCTGATATTAAGAATGAAGAAAAACAGTTTTTATCAACATCTAACATAAATTTATTTACAAAGTAGATGTTTCGACTAGTACTTCAAATCCTATCACTAATTGAAATTAATGTAAATAACCAAATTACTATCAATAAATAAAATAGAAATTAATATTCTGATTTAAGTCTCAATTATATTATGTAAAAAATTATATTGTTTGTTATATATATTTTTTTTATCCAATAATTTTTCAGTTTTTGCCACTGTCCTACCAAAAATACCCTTTTGCCAGCAAAATGACCAACTCTACATATGAGCTATATGTTTAATAAACTGTATTTTATCTATTCTTTTTCTGTGTGGCATTTTTTAAATGTGGTTTTGTTTTTCTCTTTTCAGTGTCAATTTGTGCTCACCACCATTACCAGCAACTCCCAGTATATTAATTGAATGAGTATTGTCTGTGCCATATGGTTTGTTAATTCATATCATATCATTGACAATACTTTCTCGATTACACCTAATCCTTTATAAATGTTGGCTGTGGAAATGAAAAAGTAGGGAGTTTTCTCCAATGTTTAGAATTGTGAACAATGGAAGATAATATAATCTACTTCAGCATTAATTCAAGAGCTATAATTTTTTTCAATGCTACTGTTGATTAAATAATTTCAGGTTTTATATTGTTTTATAAATTAATTTCATGACTTTTTGAGAGTATAGATGTTTCATTTGTCAATAACATTTTTTCCTTTTATTATGATTTATGACTTTTCAGTTTGTAAGAGAGTTAATATTAACTGTGAGTTATTCTTAAATGAAAAGCTTATCCAGACTCATTTTTAAATATCTATTTGTTTGGTTTTTATTATTTTATTTACTTATATCTCAATAAAGAATAAACAATTAAATTATTCAGATTTCGAAGTTAGAATTAAAATTTGGCTTAATATAAAAAATATGTCATGAAACCAGATGTATTAAAAATTAATTTTATATTGTAAATAATTGTTAAAAAGCCATTCAATAGTATTTCGTGTAAAAATGAATGTAGGAATCATAAAAAACAAAAACCTGTTTTGAATAATTATTGTTCATAATTGGTTTTTAAAAAACTGGGTACTTATCTCAGCTAGGAGATAATCGCTAAAAATGGTTGATTGCCAATCTTGTTTATTGTAACCACATACACTCAAAATTAGTAATTTGACATGTTTATTAAATACATAAAATTGTTTAAAATGGCAAATAACATGAATTTAGTAAACTTAATAAATTTTAAGTAATATAAGAAATGGTAAATAATATATCATAATGTAGTACACATTTATTAAATGCATCATATCAGGTTGGAAATTTATAGCACTATAAGTAACCAACATAATACAAAACAGTATATTTCTGCAATAGTCATGGCACCAAAAATATTGTTTTCTTGTTTTACCATGTAGGAAAAAAAATAAGGGTTGCTGTAATTAGTATTATTATTACCATGCTTGGCACAATTGTATCTGACCTGCCCCAGATAATACGAAGTGCCAATAACTGTTGTTGCTTTGTTTAGAAATAGGTATAGATTGTTTTGTTATTTTGCATGTTTCACTGGTGGCTGTTAGTATACCTTTAAATAGCATTGTATTCCTGCTATCAGAGAGGGGGAAAAAATCTTCATTTTTAAGAGTAAATTGCTAGTATCAATGATTTATAAAATTATTCTATAAAAATGGCATCCAATAATGATGATTGTGTAATTATAAATTTTAATATGTATGGCATAAATTGGTTAGTTTTTTTGTAATTCAAGCCTACTGGAATATTTTTTAACAAAACTTTAACGTATGAGAAATTATTTTGTTTAAATCACCAACAATAACAATTGCGAAGTTATTTTTCAAAATATGTAATTTTAATTAGAAACACATTCTGCTTTTTTAGACAAGGCAATAATTGTACTTGATAGTCACTTTGTCAACATCATCAGTAATCACTACCAGAGACAGTGCAACACAGAATATTTTAACGTTTTCAGATTAATCTTAACTAATATATATATGCTGTTTAAAAGAAAAATTGTTACAATTTACTTTGTTTCTATATTTTTGTATATATTGTATTTGCTTTGCAAATGTAAAATTCCCTTATTAATAGATTTCTATTATTTATTATGATAATAGGCTAGTCTAGCATTGTTGGGGTCACCAATAAATCTTTGTTTGCTGCAAATTGACATATGTAATTCTGAAACTAAGCTATTGCATAGTGATCAGTAAAGAACAGTAAAAAACTTTTGTCATCATGCATTATAAAATGTTGCTGTGGGGCTGACAGAACTTACTTTTATCTTTGATGGGATACCAGATCTTTGCTGCATCTAGCGAAGGGAGTTTTTTTTTAATTAACTATTGCTGTAATTTTATTTAATACTGAACTAGCTGTGTCATGACACCAACAATTGCCTGCCTCTGGAATTTCAAATGTAATAAACCAGATTTTCTTTTTGGCACATGATTTTGGGGGGAAAAAAGTAACATTTATTATTCTCAGGTAATTAAGTATATTAACACCAAGAGAAAAACAGTAACTCAGGATTTTTTCTGACAACCCCCTCCCCTTCCCATGGGAGATAACTTTTAGTTTTGATTTCCTTTATATGTTTTTGTGTTTGAATATAATCTTAAACTGGAGATTCGGAAGGATGAAAAAAAATATTCTTTCAGTTGAATAAAGTTGTTTGAAGTTTATTTTTGGATTTTTAACCTGTGTTACATTTCTGCAATGCTTTTTATGCTAATATGTTAAAAATTACCTTGCATACAGAGTTCTGACAAAAGCACTTAGTGGCTTAGTTTATTTCACTTTTACATTCTTCATTATAAAAAAAATATGGCCTTCGCAGTAGACTGCGGCACATGTTCAAAAATCTTACCCCTCTCTGGATTTGTTCTGCAGGCACTTATGTGCTGGGCGGTTCCAAATGAACCTGGTGTTCAGTGTCCCATTGTCATGGTAGTCAGCAATATAGATACAGGCTTTGCTTATCCAGCCAGTCGAATTCGTCAAAAGACCCTTAAAGTAACCCTCTAATAACCACTCTGACAAATTCTGAGATATGATTTTACTTCTCACCTCCTTAAAAAATATTACTTAGTATATTTCCAAACAGTCTGGCAAAAAATAAACCTAAAAATCAGTAATAACAGATATGCCAATCAATGATCTGAATCAAATGGCACTTTCACTTGGCATGATGTAAACTGGGAGAAATAATGATTTTCAATGCTTTGTTTTTTGTTGTTGTTGTTTTGTTAAAAACTTATCTACATTTTGTCTAATATATTAACAACATTTTTATAAAGAAGTAGGAAAGAGAGGGGCTAAAGCCAGCCCCATTCAAATGAAAACAATTTTGTAAAGTCTCATCAGCTTTTGCAAAAACTTAATTTCTATTTTCTATGTTTGATAATTCATTTGTGAAAAACAACTCTGTACATAAAGAAAAAATAAATATTGACTAAATTTCTAACATGTAAATCTTTAGATCCAAGGCCTCAATGGCAGCACTTCACTTTTTTTAAAGAAAAACTCATTTTATTTAATAATAGAAGCAGAGTTTCCCCCAGACAGTTTTAGAAGGAGGCTGCACCCTGCCTGCCCTTTGGTTTACAAAATAGCACCTTTGTTGCCCCTCATAAAAATAATTAGCACCCTTCTTGCACCTCATTAAAAAAAGTGCCCTTTCTTCTTTTTGCATTAAAAAATTTGCTTTCTTAGTAAAAACTGACTCAATGTCTTAAAAAGAGTGCCTTGACTTTTAAATATCAAAAGTGGCTTTAAAAACCAAAAGAATAACCTTTAACAATTAAAAAAGTGCCCTTGAGAATAAAAAAAGTGCCCTTTTCTGACCAGCAGCACCCTGCCCTTTTTAACACTTTCCAACCTAGTTGAAAAGTGTTTATGACTTCGGTTTGTCTGGCTGTCTGCTGTCTGTCCGTGCTCTAACTCCCGTAAATATGCTCGGATTGCCCTGCAATTTTTATATGTTATAATCGTTATCTATAGCATGTTCCCTATTTCAACGGAAGTGTGTAGCACTTATAGTTTTTTTACAGGGACACTCAAAAGAATTCCGTTACATTGCGGTCTATGGGGAAAAATCATTTGCGGTTTATTTAAATAATGGTTCACTATTTTAAACGCATTGAAATTTATATATATCACTAAGGTGCATTAGAAGAAGCTTAATATGTAATAGGGTGTGCATAGCACTTATACTTACTTTACAGGGACAGTCAAAAGAATTCCGTTACATTACGTCTATGGAGAAAAATCGTCTGCGGTTTATTTAAATAATGTTTCACTATTTTAAACGCATTAAAATTTATATAAGGTTCATTACAAGAGACTTACTACAGAATATTGTGTGTATAGCAGTCATCGTTCATTTACAGGGACACACAAAAGAATTCTCTACTGTCTGTTAACAATAATTCCTGGAAGTGCGTTTTAAGTTACTGAATGCGATTTTAATTTTAAATCGCTTTTTGTATATTACGTGGTGTGTATAAATTCTGTAGATCCTATACAGGGAAGCACAAAAGTTCGGGAACACATTTCCGTATTATTTAACTCCAGAAGGAGAATTTTAAACTGTGCTACGTGTTTCCTAACTGAACTAAAATTTAGCATCCTATGTAGTATATATACAAATCTATAGATCCTATACAGGGCTGAATAAAAGTATTCGGATTACTTAGATGTTATCTTTTAGCTTATTAAAGAGTATGATTCGTAAAATTATTTTGGAAGCGTTGGAAAGTGTTACATAATCTATGCTTGACGCATGATTTTTCGTTCTTGTTTAAACCTGGGAGGAAACTCTGTTAAAAGCTTGGGAGGGGGGGGGGGGGGTTCGTGAAAATATTACTTTTTATTTGAAGATCGTGAAAATATTACTTTTTATTTGACGGGTCTTATATTTTATTTATGTTAAAATTTGGCTAGCTTCAATAATAAAATGGCCGTCTTATGATAATTATGTATTCTTGCATAAAATTTGGGCATCCTTCAATAATTAGAGCTGAAGTCATAGACATTTTAATGTGTCAAGACCTTATATTGATATTAATTTATATATATTGGGGTGGCGGCTTAAACAAATAAATCCATCCATTTATATTTACAAAAAAAGAGCAGAGCTACATCAATTATAACCGAGTTATAATCATCTAAAATTTAGGAGGCTTTGATTAAAAAAAAAAAAAAAAAAAATCCCTTCCTTTTATAAAATGTGTGTCTGTTGCATTAATCAGAGCCCAAGTTATAGTTATTTTGTCCTTATATTACAATTACATTAAAATTTGGCTGGGTTACATCAATTAAGATCTGAATTATTGCTATTTTAATTTATCGGGTCTTATATTTATTGTATACTAATATCTGAAGGGACTTTTGAAAAAAAGCCAAGAAATTTTTCTCTTGTGATGATTATGTATAAATATTATGACATGCTGTGTTAATTAGAACCCAAGTTGCAATTGTTTTAATGTGTCAGCCCTTTATATTGTAATTAGACAAAAAGTTGGGGATTTCAACAACTAAATCCCTCCTTGTTAGGACTTCTCCTTATGTTTATTGTACAAATCATAGCAGTGCTACATCAGTTAGACTCCAAGTTATAGACGTTCGAATATGTAGTCTTATATTTATCTTATGCTAAAATTTTAGCGTTAATTAGAACCCAAGTTATAGCCATTTTAACATGTTGGACCCTTATATTGTAAATTACACTGAAATTGGGAGTTGCTACTTGGACAAAAAAAAAAATTACAAAGTTTTTCTTTATAATGATTATGTTTATAAATGTAAAATTTGGCTGTTTTACATTGATTTGGACCCAACCTATAGCCATTTTAATTTGTCAGCTTTGTATTTATTTTATATTAAAATTTCGGGGTGAAGCTTTAATACGGTGAAGCTTACTTGTGGTTACTTACGGTGAAGCTTACGGTGATACTTCGGGGTGAAGCTCTCTTGAGGTACGCAGAGACACTGACAAGTTAATATTAAACCAATGGGAGGATTCTTTTTAAATTTCTCATTTGAAATTCAATATTTTTAAAAGATTATTTTTGCATAGAACAGCTGAGGTTGATCTCGTTATTAACTTTTTCGATTTTGGTTCCAGTTTTCTTCTTTAATAAAGATACTTTCACTTTCAAAACTAGTTCTGAGAATAAAACTGCCTTTATTAAAAAATCTGCAACCAAAATCGAAAAAGTAAAAAAAAGATTGACCTATGCAAAAAAAAAAAAATAAATAAATAAATAAAAATTCAAATTCAAATGAGAAATTTGGAAAGAACCCTCCCAAGGTTTAACATTAGCTTGTGAGTGTCTTTGCATGACTGGAGAGTCCCTTTAAGCTGCAACGCTCTATTAACTGAGCTATCTTGGACAAATTTGGAGAACACAATTCACTCAGACAACCTTTTAATAACATCTAGTCTGAAACAGTTCAACAGAATGAATCACAGTTAATGGATTTCCAAGTAAACACTGGATGTGTAATTACATTTCATTAAATCAACTCAATTATTCTAATTGGAAAATAAGTCATAGGAGTTGTAATTTTTCAACTGAGTGAAAAAATATCTAGGCAAGGATTTGTACTGATTAGAAGAATCGGGTTTGATTAATGAACTGTAATTATGTATCCAACATTTACTTGTAGTTCCATTGTCGGCAATTTATTCTATTGAACTGTTTCAGATAATAACAGAGCTCATGTCATTAACAAAAGGTTACCTGAGTGAATTGTATCCTCTTTATTTGTGCAGAATAGCTCAATTGGTAAAACATTTCCGCTTTAGCCAAGGTCCTGGGTTTAAATCCTGGCCTGGACACTTTTTCATTAAGTTGGGAAACTACAACTCCTATGATTTATTTAAGAATTAGAATGGTTTTGTTGAATTAATTAAATGTAATTAGATATTCAATGTTTACTAGGAGTTTCATTAACTGTGAGGTAATCTGTTGAAATGTTTCAGATAACAGACCACATATTATCAAAAGGTCTGGGTGAATTGTATTCTCCAGATTTGTTAGCTCAGTTGGTAGAGTGTTGGATGCTTAAGCCTAGGTCAAAGGTTTAAATCCCGGCCTGGACACTTTTTTACTCAGTTGGAAAATTGCAACTCCTATGATTAATTTACCAATTAGAATAATTGTGTTCATCTAATAAAATGTAATTACGTATTCAACATTTACTTGGAATTACATTGAATTATTTCAGATAACAGACCACATGTTATTATCAAAAGGTTGTCTGAGTGAATTGTGTCTACCCAATTTGTCCAGGATAGCTCAGTTGATTGGTATAGTGTTGGCAACTTAAGCCAAGGTCCTGGGTTAAAATTCTGGCCTGGATATTTTTTCACTCGGTTGGAAAATTACAACTCCTATCATTATGTATACTTGTATAAATTTTGCCCTTGTTACATTAATTAAAGCTAAATTTTAGCCCTGTTAAGGTGTTATGTCTTTCTATTATAACTACAATAAAATTTGGGCAGGCTTCCACAAAAATAACTCTTTTTTTTTTTTTCATGATTATGTATAACCATACAAATAAATGGCAGGTCTTCATCAAGTAGAGCCTCAGTTATAATTTGAATATATTTCTCCTTATAATTATTTTATACTAAAATTTACAGATAAAACTTATAAAAAAAAAAAAAAAAAAAACCCTCTTATAATGATTATGTATACTCAAATAAAATTTAGGTGCAATGTTGAATTCAGATGTTTTTCTCCAGGGGATGCATTTTGCAGCTGGAAAAAACATTATGTAATTCAGCGATGAAAATTGTATGTTTGAACCATTATCAGATACAAAATCTCAAATCATCTCGTGTGCGGGGTCTGTAACCAAAATCGAAAAAGTAAAAACTAACAACATTAGATTGACGTCAGCTATCCTATGCAAAAAATAATAATTTTAAAATTTTAAAATGCGAGCGATAAATTGCGAAAGAACCTTCCCATAGACTTAACATTAGATTGAGCGTTTTTCCGCATGACTGATGTAGGCTCTTAACTGCATACTACAGATCAGTTTAAACCACGTGATCCAACCAGTCGAAATTGTTAATTAATCAGCCTGTATTATCGCCCAACCAATCAAAATCCACAAAAACCGATGGGCAAACAAAATTCCCATCTGGTTGTTAAAGTGGTTGCTAGCGAGGCTAACGAAAAAGAAAGGCTGCCGCGGTGCTTTACGCGTATCTTTTTTTACAGACTGTCGGAGTCACGTGATGCTCAAATGCACCAATGCAGTTGTACGAAAAGAGCATCACGTCACTCTAGCGGTCTGTAAAAAAAGATAAGTGGAATGCACTGCGGTAGCCTGTCTTTTTCGTTAGCCTCGGTTGCTAGGGTATGACGTCAGTTAAAACTGAATCACTGAGTGCGTTCAGCAGACCTAACCAATGTGACCGGTTACTTACAGGGGCGGTAAGTAACTGGTTTCTAACTGGACGAACTGGTATTATTTACTAGCAGCGCTATCTGTATTACATCATCGTAATTATAGTCGCCAATTCCTTTGAGATAAATTTTCATGTAACCAATCACGTGACCCACCTAACCAAGATTTTTTTTCGATTAGTTCGGTCCTTTACCGGTTACTTGCGCTGAACGACGTTGGTTGCGTATCGGTTAGCAGCACTGAACGCCTTGGTAACTAACCGACCTTACCGGTGACATTACTGGACACGAACAAAATGTTGCATTCCATATTTTTTTACGAAAAAAGAAATATTGAACTTATTAGTCATGATTACATATGTACAAATGGAAACTTTTGAAAAGCGAAGACATTTTATTTAAAAGTGTAATTCATAAAATATTTGAACGCTATATGTTTTAGGCTACAACTTCTAAATTCTTTAAAAAGATGCCCAAAGGTCAGTTCAAAAAACAAATGAGAGTTTAAAGAACAAACTCTCAACATTTGAGAGAGTGCTTGTTCTTGCCATGCCACCAATCTGCACACAAGTGTTTTACTACAAAATCGTCTCAATCAAATCAATTTTCTTTCCTGTATGTGGTTACTCTCACATAGAGATACTCTAGAAACAGGGTGCCTCGATATGAGAGTGGCGACATACGGGGTATACACGTTTGATTGGTTGAGATGATTCTGGACAAAATCGAATCTCCAAGCATTTTGGACAGACCGCCATGGACCCTGTTCTCCGTTTGGGTTCGAGGCTACAATTTCCGAAATGTTTCCCCAAAGCACGTGACTCAACATCACGAAAATCTGGACCGTTGCTGCTCTATGACATGTAGGATTGCGTTGCAAACGAGTCGTTGCATAATAAAGGACTACAATGTGGGCAATGTTTACGCAAAGCACGTGACTCTGACGTCAGTAGGAATAGGGTCCATTATCGCCAAGCTAACCTAAACGTCATACCTTGGTCATCGAGGCTAACGAAAAAGACAGGCTACCGCGGTGCATTCCACCTATCTTTTTTTACAGACCGCTAGAGTGACGTGTTATTCTTTTCGTACACCTGCATTGGTGGATTCGAGCATCACGTGACTCCCACGGTCTGTAAAAAAAGATACGCGTAAAGCACCGCGGTAGCCTTTCTTTTTCGTTAGCCTCGTTGGTCATACACGACCGGTTCGTGACATTTTAAAACGGCACACTGAGTGTACATCTTTATACGGCGATTGGCACAAAGTTTTGTGCCAATGCCGTGTAAAGATCATCCACGCCGTGTGACGCTTTAAAAGTCATGAACCGGCCACGTATACCGTAGGTCGCCATCGAACTCGTCCAGGCGAGTATAAGGAAAAGGCGAGGCTAACGAAAAAGAAAGGCAACCGTGGTGCTTTACGCGTATCTTTTTTTACAGACCGCGAGAGTCACGTGATGCTCAAATGCACCAATGCAGTTGTACGAAAAGAGCATCACGTCACTCTAGCGGTCTGTAAAAAAAGATAAGTGGAATGCACTGCGGTAGCCTGTCTTTTTCGTTAGCCTCGGTTGCTAGGGTATGACGTCAGTTAAAACTGAATCACTGAGTGCGTTCAGCAGACCTAACCAATGTGACCGGTTACTTACAGGGGCGGTAAGTAACTGGTTTCTAACTGGACGAACTGGTATTATTTACTAGCAGCGCTATCTGTATTACATCATCGTAATTATAGTCGCCAATTCCTTTGAGATAAATTTTCATGTAACCAATCACGTGACCCACCTAACCAAGATTTTTTTTCGATTAGTTCGGTCCTTTACCGGTTACTTGCGCTGAACGACGTTGGTTGCGTATCGGTTAGCAGCACTGAACGCCTTGGTAACTAACCGACCTTACCGGTGACATTACTGGACACGAACAAAATGTTGCATTCCATATTTTTTTACGAAAAAAGAAATATTGAACTTATTAGTCATGATTACATATGTACAAATGGAAACTTTTGAAAAGCGAAGACATTTTATTTAAAAGTGTAATTCATAAAATATTTGAACGCTATATGTTTTAGGCTACAACTTCTAAATTCTTTAAAAAGATGCCCAAAGGTCAGTTCAAAAAACAAATGAGAGTTTAAAGAACAAACTCTCAACATTTGAGAGAGTGCTTGTTCTTGCCATGCCACCAATCTGCACACAAGTGTTTTACTACAAAATCGTCTCAATCAAATCAATTTTCTTTCCTGTATGTGGTTACTCTCACATAGAGATACTCTAGAAACAGGGTGCCTCGATATGAGAGTGGCGACATACGGGGTATACACGTTTGATTGGTTGAGATGATTCTGGACAAAATCGAATCTCCAAGCATTTTGGACAGACCGCCATGGACCCTGTTCTCCGTTTGGGTTCGAGGCTACAATTTCCGAAATGTTTCCCCAAAGCACGTGACTCAACATCACGAAAATCTGGACCGTTGCTGCTCTATGACATGTAGGATTGCGTTGCAAACGAGTCGTTGCATAATAAAGGACTACAATGTGGGCAATGTTTACGCAAAGCACGTGACTCTGACGTCAGTAGGAATAGGGTCCATTATCGCCAAGCTAACCTAAACGTCATACCTTGGTCATCGAGGCTAACGAAAAAGACAGGCTACCGCGGTGCATTCCACCTATCTTTTTTTACAGACCGCTAGAGTGACGTGTTATTCTTTTCGTACACCTGCATTGGTGGATTCGAGCATCACGTGACTCCCACGGTCTGTAAAAAAAGATACGCGTAAAGCACCGCGGTAGCCTTTCTTTTTCGTTAGCCTCGTTGGTCATACACGACCGGTTCGTGACATTTTAAAACGGCACACTGAGTGTACATCTTTATACGGCGATTGGCACAAAGTTTTGTGCCAATGCCGTGTAAAGATCATCCACGCCGTGTGACGCTTTAAAAGTCATGAACCGGCCACGTATACCGTAGGTCGCCATCGAACTCGTCCAGGCGAGTATAAGGAAAAGGCGAGGCTAACGAAAAAGAAAGGCAACCGTGGTGCTTTACGCGTATCTTTTTTTACAGACCGCGAGAGTCACGTGATGCTCGAATCCACCAATGCAGGTGTACGGAAAGAGCATCACGTCACTCTAGCGGTCTGTAAAAAAAGATAAGTGGAATGCACCGCGGTAGCCTGTCTCTTTCGTTAGCATCGAGGAAAAGGCATCTGACATCACTGTTGGTTCAATTACGGTTGGTTAGCAAAAAAACCTGTTTGTTCGTTTTGACTCCTACTATACACATGAAATGGGGAAATTTGATTGGTCTACGTTGAACTGGTCTATAATATCAAGGCAACACTAGATACCGGGCTTGCTCATTCACTCTCAAAACGTCACAAATGGTGGCTGACCGCGACCAGCGATTGGTCCAAAGCAACGCGCCCATCGTTTTTTGCCAATCGCTGTATGTCTTTCCTCCTAGTCAGCCACCTTTTGTGACGTCATCATAATGAATGAGCAAGCCCGGTATGTAGTGTAACCCTGATAATATCATTGGCCTATGTCGTCATGACGATTCCTGCAATGATAGCTATGACAAAAATGAAGTGGAGATTGGTTGATGGAACAGTTTGTTTGTAAACATGCCCTTTCCTTATTAACAAGTTCTTGTTCTTGAAATAGAATATGCATAGTTTGGACAAACGCGTATGTCTATGCAGAATCTCAGCATCATATGGCGCCACTCTCATATAGAGGTACACTACAATACACCGCTAGGGTCGCGTGGTATCACGTGACTCAAGAAGTCTGAAAAACAACTGTAACGCAATTACACCACACAAAAAACACTGACGCAAATGGCGAATTCTCAGCCTGTGCTTAGGCTTAGATACAGCGCCTAGAATACATAGTGTGGAAACCGGCTATCCTTGTAATGCTTTAAAAAGTGCTAAAAAGTTGTAGCCTGTAAATGTGCAACGGTGCTCCGACGATAATAAGCTCTAATAGCATCGTAATAGCGCGACCCTATTCTCCGTTTGGGTTCGAGGCTACAATTTCCGAAGTGTTTCCCCAAAGCACGTGACTCAACATCACGAAAATCTGGTCCGTTGCTGCTCTATGACATGTAGGATTGCGTTGCAAACGAGTCGTTGCATAATAAAGGACTACAATGTGGGCAATGTTTCCCCAAAGCACGTGACTCTGACGTCAGTAGGAATAGGGTCCATTAAGCTGCTTTCTGTATTATATAAGCTAGCAGATGGCGCTGCGATCCAATCGTTATCTTTTCAACAACGTTGTACATGTATTGGATTCAATTTTTTTAGTACTATTTTGTAGCAGATTTCCACACTATGTATTCTAGGCTCTGCAGCTTAGACAGTTGTTTTTGTCCAAACTATGGCAAAACTACATTCTGGACTTCACGATACTCGCCTCGACGAGTGAGAAAATTTAAGAAGCATTAGCTTGGCGATAATGTCAAGCTCTCTAAGATGCTTGGTGATTCGTTTTAGTCCAGAATCGTCTCACAACATCAAATTTTATATACAGTGTGCCCGCTAAAGTCCGTTGTCACTCCAATAATTTCTGAACGGCAAGAGCTATAGTCATAAAAGTGGGGTCTAGGTATAGTAAAGTTTCCATGCGCTACGCAAGGAAATCACTTACAGCGCCACCTGGTGGCTAAATTTGGAGTTAGCGTTCTTATTTCAAAAACGGTACGAGATACGGGAAAAAAGTCAATTACAAAGTTGTTCAGCATCATTGATTTATTACAAACAAATCTTGCTCGCAAAAATGATTCAAATGGTAAGCACAAAGCGCTCATGAGTTTGATCGCGTTGTACAAAACTGCACTTATCGGACATGAGGTTCATATATCTGTGATACTCAAAATGGTGTCCTTGAGCAACAATACACGTCTGGACACGGGATTGAACTTCCCGCTTCACATTGTACAACATGGCAGGTGACACGCTGGCACAAGCATCCATAATATGGTTTCGAAGCTCCTGCAATGTTAGTGGAGGTGTTGCATACTCTCGCTGTTTCATGTATCCGCACCATTTATACAAAATGGAAAAAAATACTTTTTCACGGTATGGGATATTAAGATTTATTTATCTAAAGATGAATACTGTATATCTACTCACAATTGAAACTCTGGAGTGTGACCTTTTCTCATTTCTTCCGCAGTATGTCGCGTTATAATTTTGGAAGTTTCGAACCAAATAAATTTGCATTTTATGCCTTCTACTTTAAACATTACTTACTTTATGGAAGGTGTCTTCTCTTACTAAATCTATGATGCTGAACAACTTTGCAATTGACTTTTTCCCCGTATCCTTTACTGTTTTATAAATAAGAACGCCAACTCCTAATTTAGCCACCAGGTGGCGCTGTAAGCTGTTTCCTTGCGTAGCGCAGGGCAACTTTATTGTACCTAAACCCCACTTTTATGACTAAAGCTCTTGCCCTTCAGAAATTATTGGGGTGACAATTGACTTTAGCGGGCACACTGTATAGAGGCACCTTTAGTCTCACTCATATAATTGAACTAATCCAGGCAAGTATTGCTAAGTTCTGGAATGTAGGTAGGTTTGCCATAGTTTGGACAAACATGTCTGTCTAAGCACAGTCTGATCATCGTATGCGGCCTGTCTAGGCTCTCGGTTAGTCTAGGCATAAAGGCACTCTAGGCTGAACTTTTCACATGGTTTCTCGGATTGCTACTCTATCAGCATGGGATTACTTGATACTGGCTCGGTGGGGTTTTTAGTTTTACAAAATGCAGGGCCTGAATATCACAGGGACATGTGTCCCGAGGCCACATTTTCAGGCGATCTCAAAATATATTTTCTCCACTCTCTGTTTCAAATTAACACAAATTTCCTTTTATCGATCACATAAAAAATTAATTTTTACCATTCATGCAAACAAAACTATTGCAATGTTCTTCAGTGACGACAATAAAATGCAATGTATATTTCGAAATTCAGAGAAGAACAGATATTACACCAAACATGTTTCATTCAGTCCCTTAAGTTTAGAGTTTTACTTACTCTAAATAGCATTATAGCGCAGAAGATTTTACAGTCCCATAAATTTTGAAACAGATGTGTTACACTCACGCACAGAAGTTTGGCGACTTTTTGATTGGCGCGATTTTCAAGCCCGTGCCAAACCAAATAACTTAATACAATAGCCAAGTTACCAGTAAATGTAAAAATCTCCAAAATTTGGCGACTTTTTTCCTTTTTATAAAAAAAAAAACGGTGCGTGAGTGTACAACATCATCGCCAATTTTTTAATACATTTTTACATGTGTCTATAATGTATTTTTCTTTTAAAAAGCTAGGGTTAAAATTTTGAGCTGCACATAAAGCAATTTATCATGTTTAGAATACAATTTTTTGAGAAAGGGGAGCTCCGAGCTCCAACGCTATCTATGTGGCCCGGTTCCACTTAAGCTCGTATTCACAGTCAACCTCAACCTAGAAAACCTGTGTCGAACGCTCAAATAGCATCCATCATTAATCTGATTGGACATTGGCCGCAATCAGGTCTAATCAGGTTAATCGAGAATTTCAATTAGGCATTCGACCGAGGTTTTCTAGGTTGAGGTAGATGGTGAATATATAAGCATTAGGGTTGATCAGGCTATGACCAAATGCATCCAGACCGCTTCCTTCTACAATGGATGGATAGAGTGATATCGCTAGCGAGCACAGAAGAATGCGGAGAGTTTCTTTTAGAGCGCATAGAACCCCCTTGTCGATGCGTAATGAAAAAACAAAATTTACAAGATCCACTTCACTGATAAAACATTTAAATGTGACCAGTTGACGAGCTAGAAACAACGTTTATGTTGAGAACAAGTACGTAGAGTGCCTCCGTATGAGACTGGTGATATATGGGGAAATACAAATTGATTGATCGGGACGATTTTGCGCAAAATCGATCAAGAAGCAACTTGGTGACTCTGCCAATATCGCCAACTAATATTTGTCGACTTCTCTCATTCGTCTAATGGATCAATTTCTTTTGACACCATAGCCTAGAAACTATAGTTGCTATAGTATTTAACTTAGCAATCCCTGGGCATTTTGCTACCCCACTAGCTTTTGTTGATTTTGATTGGTTGTATGCAAATTGGAGAATTGTGGTCACGTGTTTGAAATTGACCTGACGAACTCGTCCATGCGAGTATTACTACAGTGCCTAGAAGTAAGTAGTGTGCTTATCGCCAATACAACCGCAATAAAAAAAATGTCCCTAACCAGGAGGAAAACCAGATTCTCCGCGAGAGGGCGTCGAGTTCCCACCGCCGTTATTAACGTTTGAAGTTTCATTTAACAAGCTTGATCCTAATGTTAGTTTCAATGTAATTAACGCTGTATTTTCAAACAAACTATACGAATGTTTCTATTTCTATAATATTTTAAAGTTAACATATATTATGCCTGTTTAATGATAAATCAGTATGGATAAATCTGCAAATACTAAGAAAAGAAAAGATGATCGAACATGCTCCGGGCTTAATTTCTAAGAAAAAAAGTGCCGGAGCCCTAATATTCTGCGGTACTAACACGCAACCCTCCCCCCCCCCACCGTCACTCCAGTCTGCCTATTTATATTTCATACATTATCTTCAAAATTTAAAACACTTTTTTTTTAAGCAAAATAAAAATAATTAATAATTAATAATAATAATTAAATAATTATATCTATCTGCGTATACTTAGATATCAACTGTTCCATTTTTTTGTTATTACTACTTCCAAATAGAAACCTTTGCTTTACCTAATCTTAATGTTAATTGATCGCAGAATTCTGCGATTAAATAAGCTCAGGATTATGATTCGGAAATAGTGTTAACACAAAAAATTAATAGTTCGCAGCTATGCGGAATAGAAAAAAGACTATTTCTGTTTACTCGTTATTCTGATCAAAATAGCATTAAAATGATTTGAAATGGAAATAAATAAAATTTGACTTTAAGACAGATTGAGTTCAAGCCTGCCCAAGACTGATATAAAAACCGAGTCCGTTTTATCTCAATCTCTTACGTGAGCGACACATTACCTCACTTATAAGTGTTTTGATACAAAAGCAGGCAAAAAATTGGGGATGGGAGGGAAAGGAAAGGGTAATTTAGGATTCGTTTTTCGGAAGCGTTATTGCACTGGGCTCCGGAGCGCAGTGTTTATGAGCTCCGGTGAATTCTGGCCAATATTTAAACATTTACTAAAAATAGAGAAGTACCGGAGCTGAGGTCTGGTGGGCTCCGGTGCAAATTAAGCCCTGATCATGCTTCGTTCCCGGATATACTAGTGGATATAAAAGCAACAAAACTAACATAACTCTATTCCCCCCCGACCCCCCCAAAGACTAAAACTAATTTGAAAAATGGTTAAAAATCATTCCTCGTGCCGACAAAGATCTGAACCAACATTCAGTTGCATGTGAATTAGAGTCCTGCACGGGTCGGGTTGTACCCGACCCGAACCCGCAAATTTCATTTGAAGTCAACTAGCAGCCCGACCCGAACCCGACAAAAAATTTACCTCGATTTCCTTAATCTGAAAAAATATTGGACATTCTTTTGAAAAAGCGGGTCATCCCGAACCCGACCCGCAAGAGTAAAAACCCAACCCGAACCCGAAAAAGTGAATGTCAACCCGACCCGCAGCAAAAAGTAGAAGTCAACCCAACCCGAACCTCAACAACAAAAAAAAAAAGAGCGCCAACCTGACCCGAACCGCGGGACGGGTCGGGTGCGGGTAACCCGACCCGATGCAGGACTCTAATGGGAATCGCATTTTCATGAGCGATTTATTGAGAGAAATTACAAATACACTATTGAAGGGAAAGAAGATTTGCTCAATTATTTTTAATTTAGTATTTTAATTTTTCTATCTAAAATAATTAAAATATTTATCTTGTGATAATGACAATAAATAATTTAAACAATGAACATTATCATAAATATTTTATTAATTATTGATATCCTAACTTTAAAATTTATTTTAACATGACTATTTTGTTTCATTAGTATGCTTTCATTCAATCATGGTTTTAAATACATTCACAAAATCAATGTATTACTTTTTGTAGGGTGTCTATTACTCGAAAAAAACTGGAAAGTGTTTGATTTATTTCTGTTATTAAAATTTTGATTCACATTTGAGAAATGTGAGTATGAGAATGGTTAAATATTGTTGATAACTTAATGTAATAATAATAATAATATATATATATATATATATATATAATAACTATTAATCAAAAATAATTTTTAAATAATTTTTTAAGGATGATTGGCACATCTACCCTAATTTAAAGAAAATGCATTCTTGTCATACTTTCAGGAGAGTAATTATTTTTTTTTTCTAGATTTGAAATTATCATTAATTTAATGTTTGATGTTTGCTAGTATACCTTAAATTATTTTACTCAAAACTAAAGCTCCGAAATGTCAGAAATTTTTAACAACTCAATTTACTCTTAGTTTGTTAACAGGATGTAAACAAGTTATGTAATAATGAATACAGATTAAAAAGTTGTCAAAATAGGGACATGTTTTTGCAAGAATTCATCATAGTATAATGTATTTATCCAATATATTGTATTTATCCAATTTTAGAAATAACTAAATATTGTAGGAAGAAAAACATTGTCCTATGATAAAGTTTGTAACTGTTTGAGTTCATTACAATTAGTTGTTAAGAAATCAATTACATTTCTCTTCAACTGTATTTTCATTATTAGAATTTTTTTCCTTGTTTATTTTTTATCTAGAGCATTAGTACTGATTTATACAGAAAAAAATAGATTTAAAATGAGGTGTATGTAAAAATGAAAGTTACCATAGCCGCGGCGAGAACACTGGCGCCATCTATCGGCGTCCTCTATTTCTGAAGTATAATATTGACGCCGATAACAACACTATATACTTCTAGGCACTGTAGTATTACCAAACTCTGCAATCTAAGTTTGTTATATTTTGGACAAAATATCTAGTCTGAGCATGTACATATTGCTGCTCTCTTATAAAGACATCCTATCTTTAAAGTACCTGGAACTTATGAACCGTTTAATTTTGAAAGGTCTGTGTTTATTGGTCGTAAGTCGCCACTCTCTTATAGCGAGACCAACGATACCAATCCATCGTTTTGTGCCAATCGGCGTGCAAAGATTATCCAACCCGTGTGAGGTTTTAAAAGTCAGGAACTGGCCGTGTATTTCGTTGGTCGCGCTTAAGGCTCCTACAATCCGGGCTGACTCACGACGCCATTTAATTGCCCGTAGGAGAAGAACGATTGGCCATGCCCATGGGCAACAAAATGATTGATGATTCAACTTGTGTTATCGCGACTTACGTTATACACGACCAGTTCGTGACATTTAGAAGTCACACTCAGTGATCATCTTTACACGGCGATTGTTACAAAGCGGCACGCCCACCATTTTGTACCAATCGCCGTGTAAAGATGATGCACACCGTATGACGTTTTAACCCTCTAACCGAGGCTAACGAAAAAGAAAGGCTACCGCGGTGCTTTACGCGTATCTATTTTTACAGACCGCCGGAGTCACGTGATACTCGAATGCACCAATGCAGGTGTACGAAAAGAGCATCACGTCACTGTAGCAGTCTGTAAAAAAAGATAAGTGGAATGGACCGCGGAAGCCTGTCTTTTTCGTTAGCCTCGCCTCTAACAGTCTTGCAAAAGGGCAAATCTGTAATTTTTTTCTCTGCATTTTGTTTTAAATGCTAAGAAAAACTAATTTTTCAGCACTGAATATAAAACAAGTTAATTGATTATTATTCATTGCTCAACCCATTAAAAATGCATTAAATCAATAGAATTTTATTACTTTAAATAATGCTTATATTGCAATGAAGCCTGGAACTTAGTGAACGTATTAACACGGGCTTGTCAATGAGAGGGTTGTTAAAAATCATGAACCGGCCACGTATAACGTAGGTCACGATCGAACTCGTCCAGGCGAATATTAACAAGTTCTTGTTATTGAAATAGAATATGTCTAGCTTTGGCATAATTTGGACAAACGCGTTTGTCTAAGCAGAATCTCAGCATCGTATGGCGCCACTCTCATATAGAGACACACTTCATTAGACGGCTAAAGTTACGTGGTATCACGTGACTCAAACGGTCTTAAAAAATTTATAACGCAATTACACCAAACAAAAAACACTGACGCACGCTCATACTGTGCTTAGGCTTAGACAGATGTTTTTGTCCAAACTATGGCAAAACTACATGGTCTTTATCCACGAGTGGCAACAGCCACGCCTCTTCGGGTATTTGCCCTCCGAAAAAGACTGTTTATTGGAGGCAGGAGAAGCAGTGTTAAAATGCTCTTCACGCCTATTGCTGTTTTGTCTTCTATATACCCGCAGATGACGTGACAAGGGTGAAGTCCATTCCAGACTTCACGATACTAGTCTTGACGAGTGAGACAATTTAAGAAGCATTAACTTGGCTATAATGAAAAGCTCTCTAAAATGCTTGTGATTCGTTTTAGTCCAGAATCGTCTCACCGCATCAATTTTTATATATCGAGGCACCTTTAGTCTCACTCATATAATTGAACTCGACCAGGCGAGTATCGCTAAATTCTGGAATGTCGGTTTACCATAGTTTGGACAAACGCGTCTGTTTAAGTACATCTAAGTACATACATTAAGTTTGATCTATGTCACCAGTTTCATATAAAGGCACTCTAAGCTGAACTTCACATGGTTTCTTGGATTGCTACACAAACCGCATGGGATCATTTGATGTTGGCTCGGTGAGCTGCTGGTCTGGCGTTTGTTTTATCAAATGCAGGGCCTGAATATCACAGAGGCACACCAGGCATGTGCCCCGAGCTACATTTTCAGGCGACTCCAAAATATATTTTCTACACCCTCCGATACAAATTTCCTTTTATAGGTCACAGAAAAAATTAATTTTTACCATTCATTCAAACAAAACTATCGCAATGTTCTTCAGTGACGACAATAAAATGCAATGTATATTTCGAAATTCAGAGAACAGATATTATAGACCGGGAGGCGACAGCACAAACAATCACCTCATCGAGTTCACGGCTGAAATTCCAGAATTAGTTAAAACTCGATTCGCATATTAAAACGCAATCGGTCTGCCAAGTCATATCTTGGTGGAAAACACCTTAAAACCTGATTTTAGCGGTTTATTTGTAGGTTTACCATTGTGTTTTCCTGCACCCAAAAGTATGAAAACGTGGAGGACTGGGAGCAGGAACACACAATGTTAAAAATCTTCAGTTTTTGCTGGAGACACACTCCACCGCTTTTAGAGAAAACGGTTACTTTACTATATTATGAAACATTTTCATTGGTCAAAATAGGGATATTCTATAGGGAAGTTGCAATCAGCTGATCAACCATTGTACTTCAATTGGAGGTCATGGGAGTTAAACCAATCAGAACTGCCTATTTGAACCACGAGGCTAACGAAAAAGAAAGGTTACCGCGGTGCTTTACGCGTATCTTTTTTTACAGACCGCGGGAGTCACGTGTTGCTCGAATCCACCAATGCAGGTGTACGAAAAGAGCATCACGTCACTCTAGCGGTCTGTAAAATAAAGATAAGTGGAATGCACCGCGGTAGCCTGTCTGTTTCGTTAGCCTCGCGTGCGAACCATGTGACGTCAGCTGCCCTTTCCTTATACTTATGTATAACGTACGTCGCGCTTATAGTGTGACGTCAATCATGACGTTTAGCTTGAAAACTGACTCAAAAGAAACGGTTGCTACGTTGTATTCTCTTTATCATTTGTATATTATAGCTATATCTCACAGCTAAATGTTTTAATACTTTATAAACAGTCGTAACATTTCCTACGATTTATATTAAATAAGAAATGAAACATTGCAACCATTTGTTTGGAGTCATTTTCCAAGCAAAACGTCACGACTGAAAGCCCCTATTTACAAAGATAGATTGCATTTATTGTTCACTGCATTATCAAATGTTCCCAATACTGGAAATTACAGTATTGCAAACGTTGGATATCGCAGTAGGCTATCTTATATTAAAATAATTGATATGTTCCTGTAAAAGAATTCACACACGATGCGATAACTACTCTGAGATTAAAACCTTCCCTAATGTACTAAAACTGTAGTGTAAAAAGTTACATTCAAATAACGATATTTTGACACTATTTATTGATATTTTGACACTAAATAAACCCTGCGTAAATGGAACCTGTTTATAATGGAATTATGTTTTATGGTAAAAATTGTATTGTCCCGACATTATGAATACTATACAATTAACCTTTCACAGGTTTTACTGTATAAGTTCTTTTTTTTACCTATTTAAAAACCTGCTAATACGAAATCACAAGGGACAGGAGAAAAATCTCGTTTTTTAGGGTCTTTCATTTTAGTAGGTATGTATGGTAGTCCTAATGTAGAGACAATGAATTTTATATGTTTAAGACAGGATTTCATATTCATACAATGTAGTATATTTTTGTGTCCCAATTTAGAAGCCACTGTCTCACGTTTTGTGAGATTGTACTTGGCAACACTATGTGGTGTTCTATTAACTGAAAAACTAAGAAAAGCTTTTATTATTATTACTATTAAGCATAAAAGTTTGCATTAAACATTAATTTTTAGTGAAATTATTTTCATTAATGTTCCAAAATTTTAAATTCCCTTAAAATACAACTTCTATTTTTTATAAAAATTGTGACAGAAAAGCAATAATTTTATTTAAAAAAACCTGATATCAGCAACTTATTTATATCCTGTTTTTTTCAGACCTTTTTTTTGCATTTCACTGAGACCACTTAGGATGGGGAAGGGAGCTGTAACCCCATAACTCCCTTCTTTAGGTAGGGTATGCTGTAGTATCACTGTGCACTAATATGGGACTATAATCTAGAATAGTTAGTCTCTTGTATGATAAATAAAAAATTTAAAAAGAAAAAATAGCACTTTTTCATTTCACTGCGATCGTTTCAGAAGGGTGGGAGGTCATAATCCTATCAGCACCCACTCCCTCTTTATGTATGCGGTGGGGTCACTGTAAACTAATATGGGATTGATGAGAATGGCTAATTCATAGTGCTGGAGTCGTAAAACAAAAGTGCCAGGGGGTATATGCTATAGGCTAAGGGTATACACTAGAGAGTACATGCTTTAGCATTACTTGAGAAAATCACTGTATATGTAAAAAATCCAGAAGATATATTGCGTATACCACTGTACACCCTTCATTACATCCATGCTAACTCGTAGTATTATGACACAAAAAAATTACAAATTTAACTCAAAAATAAACAAAAAATCAGCACTTTTTTAATTTTATTGCAACCATTTCGCAGATGGAAGGGGTTATCTCATCAGCACCTTTCCTCCTTTTTGGGTATGCTGTGGTGTTACTGCACAGATATAGGAGTAATGAGAATGGTTAGTCCGTTGTTGTAGTTGTATGACAGAAAAAGAATTATAAATATACCTTGAAAAGCAAGAAACAAAATCAACCATTTTTTTCATTTCATTGCAAGCATTTCGGAGAGAGAAGGAGCGTGATAACCCCATCAATCCTTTTCCTCCTCTTTGGGTATGCTGTAGCGTAACTGTACACTAATATGGGACTAAACAGATAGACTAGTGCATTGTATGAAAAAAAATTAAATTTACAAATTTATCTAAAAAAAAGTAAAAAAAAATCATTCTATTAATTTACATTTCTACTTTAGATAGACTATTTTTGGGAGGGGGTTGGTAGCTGTAACCTCATCAGCCTTTTTTTTTGGGTTTACTGTGGTGTGACTGTGCACTATTAAGGGAATGACGAGTATGACTTTAACCGCATCAGCTCCCCTTCGCCGTATTTGGGTATACTGTAGTGTCACTGTACACTAATATGGGATTAACAGAGTGGCTAATCCATTGTATCATAGAAAAAAATTTAATCTCTAAAAAAAAGAAAAAAAATTAGCACTCTATTGATTTCTCTCTTGACTATTTCGGAGGAGGCTGTAGCCCCATCATCCCACCCTTTGGGTATGCCCATGGTTATATTTCTACAATACATTCTTTCAAAGTAGCTGT
This sequence comes from Maratus michaelseni, assembly GCA_963931845.1. Classification (NCBI taxonomy): domain Eukaryota; kingdom Metazoa; phylum Arthropoda; class Arachnida; order Araneae; family Salticidae; genus Maratus; species Maratus michaelseni. The sequence continues at coordinate 106,556,397 of OZ007598.1, read as the reverse complement.
TGAACAACTGTTACTATTCTTTATTTTCTTTTAGCTGCAATTTGTATGCTTAATTTATAGAATTATAAGGAATCAAGAAAATTACTAATTACTATTTTACTTAAAGAAATTTATTGTGATTGTTTTATTTAACCCTATTACTATGTCCTATCAAAACATGCCCTGTTGTTGCCCAGGACAAATATGCTATCTATTTTTCAAATTAAAACAAAACGAGTACCACTTATATTTGTACAGTTTAAGTTTTACTGTGTGTTACAAACATTATGATATGAGATGTCACCGGCTGAGACTACTTAGTGAGTGATAGATTTTTTTGACAACTTGTTGAAAGTGCTTGGGGTCCGTGTGGACCCCAGGACATAGTGATAGGGTTAAAAGAAAAATAATTTGACTACTGAAAGAAAATTTTATGACATAATTGCCGAGACGTCAATGAGGTAATAAATGTTTGAAATGCATTTTAATAATATAATAACATTTGAATATGAAATGAGTTATTGTGGTGAACAACAAAAAAAAAAATATTTTATTTTTATTTTGGATTCAGAACGGATGTATAGTTATACTTTCTGTATTTTGTTGAAAGATTTTTTGTAGCTGGAGAAAAAGTAAATATTAACTTTTGTATTTATTATAATAAAGTTTTATTGCATTTTATTTTGTTGTTTTATTCAAAAGAAATACATATATTAAAAGGTGATATACAAATAAGTATAATCAAAAGTTCTTATAAAAATAGTTTTCTATTCAATTTATATACAATTAAGTTTTATTTTAACTATGATAAATGCATTTTAAATATGATATTCCTGAAAAGACTATAAAAAATAATAAAAGTAACCAAAATATTGAAAAGAAGACTGTGAAATATGAAGGGTGTTTCAAGGTGTTTGATGAAGTTTTTAATGTATGGAATTATTAACGATTCTCAGAAACAGAGATAGAAGTATTCTCTGGCAGATTTGGATAATTATTCTAATCTCTATAGATTTTCACATTATGTAGTTTTTTGAGCAATTAAAAAGCAAATTTAAATTAAAAAGAAAAGTTACTAAACAAGTCTATAAAACAAGCATAACTTCTTTGATGGATATTATTGCAATTATTTCGACTTGCAGTATTCATATAATTCCATCAGGGATGTTGACAGAAGTTGTGTCATCTGATAAGGATTATACTTAAGGGTTACTGTATACACATATATCAACTACTAAAACTTCTTTTTATAAGTATTCTTGTAAGAATAACAGGGCCCTGAAAAGCTCAGGGTCTAGTACAACTTTCTTCAAAGCCACCTTTCCTATCCCCTGTAGTAGAATTTTCAATATGGAACTTCAACAAACCAAAATTTATTAGGTACTTTTATGTTAGCTGGGCACCAGTGATATATATATATACATATGTATATGTACACATATTAATATACATATATATGTAAACTTTTTACAAAGATGATTTAATATTCCACGAGAAAATGGCAGTTTGTTAAAGATGGTGAATGATTGCAGTCGATATTAAGAATCATGGCGAGGAGGTTAGGCAATGATGAAACACCACAAGTCTCTTCAATAATCAGCAGCCAATTTCCAGATAAATTGTTTATTAATGAACAGGAGCGATGCCAGTAACAGTTCCCACAGTATCAGGTATAAACTTATAGCCCTCCCCTCAGGCTTGACGATAACTCATTTAATAGATCTTAAAAGGCTGTTGTGAAATTCTAAGTCGCAGAACACCAGATAACGATTTGGTCAGCACTTCACACAACACGACAAAAATCTGCTCTCTAAAAGCTTGTAATGCAGTTTTGTTAACCGCGTGTAGAGTTATTGAAACGACGTAACGTATGCAGGAACCAATGAGTGACAGACAAAATTAAGCTAAGCGAATGAGGTGCGATGGAGAAGATTTAACAAGAAAGAATTCCCAACACAATGGCACATTGATTTTGATGTGAAAAATACCCAGCGCACGAAGCAAAGCATGGAATAAAAAATGGATCTTAAAAACATTCGAAATGACAATAAGTGTCTCTCAGAATTTTATAGATTGGGGAGTTGATAAAAGTTACGAATGAACTTAAAGTTTTAGATTAAGATTTGGAATAAGATAATTAAATTAATATACGTGTTATTACTTTTAAAAGGACATTAAATAGGAATAAATATTATTAAGAATTAAGGAAATAATGACTATGTCAGAAGTTAAGATTAATTTAAAGGTATAATGCGAAATAAAATTTTTATATAACATATATATGTGTATATATCTATATATATGTGCATTATATATGTATATATATCACTGGCACTCAGCTAACATAAAAGTACCATTTATCAATATATATATATATATCAAGATAGCTCATTTGATTACTTAATTCTCAGTTGAGTAACTAACTTGCTCTAATTAAGCATTAGTCACACAGCATCTCACAGATAAACAATTATAAGTGGGATAATGTAGTCTTGAAAGTACTCCTCCGATACTGCATCAAGGAAGAAGGTTAGAAACTTACTTTTAATAAGACTTGTTCACATTAATTAGATGATAAAATCAGTGAATAAAAGCAAACAATTAAAATCAGAAATATTCTCTCTCTCTCTCTATATATATATATCTACCCTATATATATAAAATCCTAATGAAACGAATTTGTGAAACGATTTTATGAAACGAATTTATGAAACGATTTTATGAAACGACTGATTATGTTTGAGGGCTATCAAGAAAATAATGCTTAAGATTTTACTAATAAAAACTGTATAATCATTATTTTGTAACTTACAGTTAGTCTGTGATTTTTGGATTTACACCTACGAAGCAAATAATTCATCATGTGTGCAGTTATGTCCCATTATACCTGTTTTTTAGTTAATCAGCACTTATTTCAATGGACTGTAACTTAGATTTTTGTATAATTGTTTTAGGGCTTATTCTACACACTATAAACAGGGATCCAAAATTTGCAAAAATAAATAAATACATATTATATATATTATGAACTGTACCTTCCACCTAAATAATAGTTTTCAAAATTAATTTCTTTAAGTGACAATACACAATACTTCTTGAAAGAAGGTGTAAAAACTCAACTATTAAATGTCAAATCATTCCAGGAATTCGTTATGAAAAGCTTTTTTTAAATAAAAAAACCATAATTGCTCATTTCGTGTTCTGACAGAAAAATCAGGCATCCTAGATAACAAATATTTCATTAAAAAAAATTTCAATAGCTGTGAAAAAATTAATTATATTCATGAAACTACATAAAATATTTATTTATTATTATTAAATCAAAAGATTCATGATAAGATTTTTAAGATATCTATGTTTCACTGTGTAGAGCAGTTTATTCTTTGAACATAAGACATAGCTGTTACCAATAATGCATAATTTACAAATGATTTCAACTTTTTTCCATAACTGACTGTAATTATATCATTTGAACTGTAATTATATCATTTGAATTTCAAATTAAGTTATATTACCTATCTAATATCCAAAAATATTTATTTTTATGAACAAATATGTGTCTATATGTAATAGAAAATAATATTTATTAAAAACAAAACAAATCCAGTTTAAACAAACAAACAAACAAACAAACAAAAAAAAAAAACAGTTTTTTTTAAACCCTGTTAAATAACGTATGATGTTTAAAAGACAATGTCCTCGCCTTAGGAAAGACTTCAATTATGTACCTCTGAAATAAAACAATATTAATTAAAAGCCTCTTGAATTACTTCCTTTGAGATCTGCACCCCTATTCTTATCCCCAAGTTACAGGGTTGCCAGATTTTATTAGCCAGGCTAAAAAAAAGCCTAAAAGAAAAAACAGTATGTGCGATTTACAGTTAATTCACAATAACTTATTGTTAATGTAGTTATAAAAGTTTTCTACAAAAAAAATATAAACTTTTATTAAATATTAAAAAAAAAGTCTTTAGGACTCCTAAAAGACAATTATGAATGAAGTATGTCTAAAAGAAAAATTTGAGAAGAATGTATTAAATTAGACTTGAAGATATTTTAAAACTCTAAATTACATAGCTCCGCATATTACTATACATTAAAAAATTTAGTTAACCAATGATAAGTCTCCACACATAAAAAATACATACATACTGCTATTAACGTTAAAAATTGAATTAAAACTAAATGCTATTTTTCCGATTATGTATTTGTATCTATTAACTGATACAGTATTTGACAAAAGAAAATATTTGATAAATATTTAATAAATAAAAATTATCTGACTTGAGAACACCCATATTTAGTTAGTAATCAGTGGGTCTAATGACTTACAGAAATTATATATTTTGATGAATATAAAATAAGGTTTTCGGATACTAAGCAGATTCATTACTTATTTCAGGTAAATCCATATAAACAGATTAAAAAATGAAATAATCAATATTGAAAGATGAATGAGGAAGGAGATAATATTTGAGATTTTACTACATGTAGGTATGTAAAAAAAGAAAACTAAAATAAAAAAGAATGTTTTCAAAATAAAATGTTAAAACAAAATAGGAAAATACTTTTTGCTATTCAAAAAAGATATTCATGCATATTTTATTCCTGAAAACTGTTTCAATATTGAGAAATAGTATTTATTACGCTACTTTATGCATGATTTTAAATATTTATGAAAAAAAGATTATAAGACTGACCAATACCCCTTAAATTTAGTAAAAAGTAATATAATATATAACAAAACAACTATTGTCCTAAAATTACAATATTTCATTATTGAAAGCAGTAAAAAATAAAAACAAAATCACGTTAAAGGCCAGTGCACACAAAAAAAAAAAAAAAAAAAAAAAAAAAAAAAGCAATTGGTATGCCTTTTTAAAATTTAGTTGACACATTTGCAAATCTGGGTACAAATCACTAACTCCATTACTATTCCAATATTAATGTTTTCATTATTAAGAAATTGGGCTATTTATTGAAATTTAACTCAATAAAATGTCTTTAAAATCAGCTTAAAAATACTTTAACAAGTGCAGTTTATAATTAAAAGGCTTCACTGTATAAAAGCCAATTTTGGCCAAAGAGAAAAAACCTGTTTAAACCATTAAAAGCCAACCACCTGCTTTTAGGTAGATTTCGTAAGAAATACTACCTATTACATTTTCACCTAAGTTGGAAATTTTGAAAAATTTTTGCAGATTTACGCCGATCATGACTCCCAGAATCCAAAACCACCCCCAGTTCAAAATTATATATATATATATATATTAGAGATGAGACGGGCTCAGCCTGAGCCCGAAAGCTCGGACCCGACATGGGCTCGATTTTTATACCAGTCTTCGGGCCCGGGCTCATTCTTTCCGAAACTGACAATTTTATTTATTCTTATATAGAAAAAATAAAAATAAACTTTCTTTTTCTCCTAAAAAATTACATAATGTTTTTCAAATCATTTTAATGTTATTTTGATCAAAATGAATAGAAAAAATGTTTCTAGTATACTAGACTGCTACCTTAAAAAAAAAAAATGTTGATATTTGCAGATTTATGTGTGGCATTGACATGACGCAAAGACTGGGTGATAGCACCAGTGGAAAGTGGCGTGAATAATTTGTTGCTGCATTTTCGTTTTTGACGGGATATTTTTTAATTGGAACGTTTAGTTTTTTTTTTTTTTTTTTTCAGAGATCTAACGTGAAATGAATATTTTCTTTTATTTTCAGTCAATCAGCATTAGCTTAAGGTTTGCAAATTTTTTAGTCTAATAATGTTTTCGAGTCATAATCGCTCTTCATATGAAAATAACGTTAATGAATCTATTTTTCATAGTGAACTCTGTTCGTGCTTAAGCTCCGCTCTGCATATTTCCGAAGTCACTTCCATTCGTAAATAGATATAATTGTCATGTATTGTTATTCCAATTCCGATAGCAAACAATCGAACAGTGTTCCTCCTTTTCCTATAAAAGCATAGAATCTTTCCGATAACGGTGTAAAACTTTTAATTTAAGCTGATTTTCAGGAACACGAAATATTGTTTTAATTAAGGGATCAATTATAATTTACGATATACACCTTTTATGAGAAGTAGAAAAATGTTGTTCAATTTTTCTGCATAGAAGAAGTAATTTCTTTAAATTCCATGCCTTTATTCATAAAACTCACTTCGTTAATGTATCCATCATATTTGCTTGTTGAGAGAGAAAAATATGAGAATCCTTTTAAGGAAGTATATTTTTATTTGCTAGAAAACTTCTCTTTTGATAAGATTAAATGTAAATTTCCAAAAAAATAATTATGTACTGGTGAGTAACAGTTATTTTCATGTATAAAGTTTTTTAAAAATGGATTATTACTTTTGAAACAATTTTTAAATATTATGCAATTTTTTTTGGTATTGGGCTCGGGCTCTGATGACATAAAATGTTTCGGGCTTGGGCGGGCTCCGATTCCAAAATTGTCGCGCCCGGGCTCCAAAAAGAGAGCCTGAACTTATCTCTAATCTATCTATCTATCTATCTATGTCACTTTTTTATGACCATGATAACTGGTAAAATTCTGCATAAACCTCTTCCAAACTGATACATAAAATCTCGGTCAAGTTCGTTAATGGGCAAAATCGAACCAAGGGGGGGGGGGAATTTATGTATGACAGATTTTTGATATAATTAAAAATTGCCTTAAGGGGGGGAAGGGGGGGGGGGGTTAGAAGAAAAAAATTCATAACTTCGTCAATTCCCAACATTTCAAATCCGCTTAAATTTATTATAAATCCTCTTAATATTATCTAAAACTTTTATATTGACAAGTTTTTTATAGGACCAATTGTTATAGCAGAAAAAAAAAAAAAATTAAAAACAAAAAAATCCCTGTTGGCTCCGCCTGTAAACAAGTTATTTTTCGAAGTAGGCGGTTCCAACTCCCGCATCTTTTCGAAACTGATACATAAAATCAAGGGGCATAAAATCTCGGTCAAGTTCATTAATGGGCAAAATCAAACCAAGGGGGGTGGGGGGGGGATGTTTGTAAAAACAGAAAAAAAACCATAATTTCTTAATTATGATACATATCGAATCTGTTTGAAGTTATTATTACTTCTAGGAGAAGGTCCGAAAATTTATGTATGACAGATTTTTGATATAATTAAAAATTGCCTTAAGGGGGGGGGGGGGAGGTGGGTTTTAGAAGAAAAAAATTCATAACTTCGTCAATTCCCAAGATTTCAAATACGCTTAAATTTGTTATAAATCCTCTTAATATTATCTAAAACTTTTATATTGACAAGTTTTTTATAGGGCCAACTCTTATAGAAAAAACAAAAAAAATTCTGCTGGCTCCACCTGCAAACACGTTAAGTTTCAAGGTAGACGGTTCCAACTGCCACATCATCGCAAAAATGTAATTTCTTTCGCAATTCCCGAAAAACAGGCGCCCCACTGTCTGAGTCTTCGAAATCTACCTGTGCCTGTAGGCCGAGCCGTCAGGGATTTTTTTAATTCTAGCTGCTAGCTGGCTTTTATTGCATAGTTATGGTGCTCAGCATCCAAGCAACTCTTAGTGTATGGTGATAAAAATTTATTTTGTAGTTTCACAAATTGTCAATACATTAATAATAATTCACTGCACTACTTTAAATGACCTTGGCACCTGAAGCTAGGTCGCCATCATCAGCACACTTTTTTCTATTCAAACAGCACTACGTATATCATAAACAAAACACTCAAACAAATAGTAATTCAGGGAAACAACTGAAAATTTACAAAAGAAGAGCTCATGTATGATTTGTTTACTACTCTTAAATCAAATATATAAATAAATTAATGTTTTATGTAGAATTTTATAACAAAGAGTCAAGTTTGACTCATAAAAGCATACACTCGGCAAACATTGTCTAATTTTTTATCTTAGCAATTGCGTTTAAAAGTATATTCTAGTGGTTTGTATTTTCTCTTATTCAATGAGTAACTTTAAAAATGTATATCTAAATGGTATTTCCAAACATCTGGAGGCACAGCAGTGCCTCTGCCAAGTCGAGAGAGCACAGCCATAAGCATACTTTTCTGGAAGCAACTTAGGGCACTTTTGACCCCTCCATATCTCTGCGCTGGAGTTTCCCAAAAACCCGGAACTTTATTTTTCTAGAGTATTTGGCACACAGAACCAAAATTTTAAATTACAAGTTTCTGTCTTTTCTAGTTCAGATGATATATGAACACAAGCATTCGATTTTTTGTCACTCACTCACGCGTCATCAAAAAGATTAGGTAGATCCCATAGTCCTAGAAACTTGACATTTGGAAAAATGGTTTAGGATACAAAGAAAGAAAAAATTACAAAATCTGGAAAATTCGAAAAAAAAAAAACATTCGAAAATTCAACAAATTCCATCAAAATTGAAAATTGAAATTAATACGATCTTGTAGTCTTAGAAACTTAAAATTTGGTGTGAAGGTAGTGTTTAGCATCCAAAAAAAGAAAACATCAAAAACACCAAAAAAATCGAAAGGAAAATTGAAAAAAAAAAATGAAAAAATTGAAGACAATCTGATTTTGTTGCGATAGAAACTTCAAATTTGGAATAAAAGTAGTATTTAGGATACAGAAAAAGGGAAAAAAAAAAAAAAACAGAAAATTTGAAAAAAAAATTGAAAAAATGAAAATAATTTGATCTTTTAGCCTTAGAAACTTAAAATTCTGCGTAAAGGTAGTGTTTGGAATTCAGAATAAGAAAAAATTAAAAACACAATAAAAATCGAAAATAAAATTAAAAAAACGAAAAAATAGAGAAACATCGAAAATTTGAAAACAATTCGATTTTATAGCGCTAGAAACTTAAAATTTCGAATAAAGGTAGTATTTAGGATACAAAAAAAGAAAAAAAATCCAGAAAATTTGAAAAAAAAAATTCAAAAAAAAATTGAAAAAAAAAAATGAAAATAATTTTATTTTTTAACCTTAGAAACTTAAAATTCGGCGTAAAGGTAGTGTTTGGAATTCAGAATAAGGAAAAATTAAAAACCGAAAATAAAATTAAAAAATCGGAAAAATCGAAAAAATCGAAAAACGAAAATTTGATAATTCGATTTTGTAGAACTAGAAACTTGAAATCTGGAATATAGGTAGTACTTAGGATAGAAAAAAAAAATTGAAAAATCAAGAAAATTAAAAAAAAAATTTTGAAAAAAAATCGAAAAAAAAATTTGAAAAAAAGATTGATTTGTTGGAATTTTCCTGAATTTTTAATTTTGTATCTGGAGGCACGGTAGTTTTGTATCTGGAAGCACAGCCATAAGCATCCTTCTCTGGAAGCAACTCAGGGCACTTTTGACCTCCCCATAGCTTTGAGCTAGTGTATCCCAAAAATCAGAAACTTTATGTAGTGTATGTGGCAAATAAGGCACAAATTTAAAATTTCACATTTCTGTCTTTTCTAGTGCTAATGATATATGAACTGAAGGTTTCAATTTTTTGTCACTCAGTCACTCACTCACACGTCATCAAAAAGATTAGGTGGATCCTGTAGGCCTAGAAACTTGAAATTTGGAATAAAGGTACTGTTTAGGCTACAAAGAAAAAAAATTATAAAATCCAGAAAATTCGAAAATTCAACAAAATTGAAAATAATATGATCTTGTAGTCGTAGAAACTTAAAATTTGGTGTAAAGGTAGTGTTTAGAATTTAGAAAAAAAAATAACCAAAACACAATAAAAATCGAAAATAAAATAAAAAAAAATCAAAAATTTGAAAATAATCCGATTTTGTTGCGCTAGAAACTTTGAATTCGGAATAAAGGTAGTATTTAGGATACAAAATAAGGAAAAATTTAAAAATCCAGAAAATTCGATCTTGTTAGAGACTTAAAATGTAGTGTAAAGGTAATATTTACGATAAAAAAAAAAAAAAAAAAAAAAACTTTTAAAAATTTCTAAAATTCGAAATATCTGTAAAAAATTGAAAATTCAAAAACAATTCGATTTTGTAGTTCTAGAAACATGAGTTTTAAGATAATTGCCCGATTAGCTAGTACACCGCCCGTAATTGTTTTATGATTTTTTCTCTGGATTATGCTGTTTTTTTTTTGTGTTTACGAATTTCGGTATAGAAAAGTTCCGTTATAGACCGGCTACGTTATGGGTGGTTTCTTTATAGACATGTTTGTTTTCTTTCACAGGTTATACTCTATTTAATTTGCATATGAAATATGGATTGTTAAATGATGACACCAAAACAATCTTCACAGCTCCCCCTCTCCTCCCGACATTACTGGCTGGTTATGGCTTGATAGTCCTTTCTAAATAAAATCATGGTGACTCTAAGATTATCTTGATTTATCTTTAAATTGAACCTAAATGATCCTAAGAGGACGGATCAAAGAATTACTATATTGGCATGACAATCAGGAAACTTAGAAGTAAAATCGAAAAATAAATAAATTTATAAAAAGTCGAAGGTTTGAATATAACTTGATTTTGTAGTCCTACCATTGACATTTGGCAGAAAGGTAGGGTTTAGGATACAAAATAAGAAAAAATTTAAAAATCCAGAAACCTTCGAAAAATCAAATATAGTTTGATATAAAAACTAATGAGTGCCGTCGGCGCCGAGCGAGCCCAACTCCTCATCGTCCCCAAGTCCTGAAGGACTTTTAATGCAGACCATGGCTTTGTCTCGCCAGGTCGCTACGATCGATTCAGAGGGTTCGCGTTCCAGCGACGCCTCCTCATCTTGCCCCAGAGTCGACGACAGATGTCGTTACGATTCGGCGGAAGTTCCCACCATCAAAGGAGACTTTCCCACGCGACACCTGATGAACCGTAGAGACTGTCGGACGGCTTCATCGCCGAGCACCCATAAGGGAGTCGGGTCATCCACCATATGTCCGGCATCCCTACGGCCCTTGCTTTCCCGCAGAGTCCAATCATGAAATGTATGGAAGAACAAGCCACTGGTCTCTTCTTCTGCGGGCATATAGTTTGATATATTGAAAATTTTAATTTTAGCTTTCTTTTTATCCTAAACAGTACTCTTGTGCTAAATATCACGTATCTAGGCTGCGAGTAATATCTCAGATGGATAGCCCCTTTCCTGGAAGCAGTTGAGAGTACTTTTGACTCCCCCCTCCCATAACTTAGTGCTTGCCTAGTTACCTGAAATTCCTTTAAGGTAACTTCATCGAAAATCAGTGGATGATCTCCAAAAAAAGCCCAAAATCAAGAAAAGGAGGATTACTTACAAAAAGAAGTGAAATCTCATCAAAAAGTCACCTGTAAAAAATGCAGCCAAGTCTTGTAACTCATTTACCGTAAAAAGTACTGAGATCGTATAAAGCCAAGTTTAACAATCTTATTAACTCTGAAATTTTCATTCACAAATCACTCCTAGTCTCTACATCTTTTGTTAATTATTATTTTGTGACTTAGCAATTACGTAGCACAAGAATGTGATGTATGTAGTTAGTCTTAATCAAATAATACTATAACTTATTAAGGTGTAATAACTTCCCTGTGCGTACATAATTTGCCTTAATTAAATTATCCCATCCCATAACATAGTAAGGTGTAATAACTTTCCTGTGCTGCGTAATTGCCAAGTCACAAAATAATAATTAACGAAAGATGTAGAGACTAGGAGAGATTTGTGAATGAAAATTTCAGAGTTAATAAGATAGTTAAACTTGGCTTTATACGATCTCAGTACTTTTTACGGTAAATTAGTTACGAGACTTGGCTGCATTTTTTACAGGTGACTTTTTGATGAGATATAGTTTACTTACACATCAGCACTTATGAATAGGGATTACAGTGCATTTCTCTAAACACTGAGTGATCTGCAAATTAAAAAAAAAAAATAGCACAACAGTGCCCCAGTTTGCATGCATATGGTACATAAGTTTAAATTTATGCAATTAGAGTAACTGTATAAATTGCAAATGCGTCATTACAGTTGCGAAAGAGCTGTCATATTTTATTTCCACTGATAATTAATGAAATAACTTATTTGCAGTTCTATTATACCTATAATTATTAATTATAATTCTTTTAATGGTAAACAATCTAGGTAACCATATCATCTAATTAGAGGCTTAGTTGTTTACAAATCTTGAGTCATCCATACTTTAATGGTGGAAAAAAACCCTCCCCCCCCCATAAAAATCTAATTTAAAAAAATCTTAAATCAGAAAAAAAAAAATCCCTTTGAATTTTTTTTTTTTTTTTAACTTCCTACTTGCTTGTGAAGATAGATATTGGAATTTTCTAAGGTCACATCCTTTTATAAGTGAACAAAAACTTCTAACTGATTGCAGGTTTCAAGAAAATATTTTAAAATAGAAAAATGAATATTCTAAAACTAACTGTTGATTAAAAATTTCTAACAGTGAGGATAATTTCCAAAAATTGTTCATTAAACAAATAGTTCTTTAATGAATTAATTTAAATTTTCATAATATATCTATTTTTATTAGCATTCAGAACATATAAATAGCTGTTTCACAAAGATATAACTATTCTGGCGAGGTTAAAATGAACACAAAACAATGACCACAAAATTAACAAAATCCTCAGTCCCAAACTGTGTACCTTCAATGAAATATTACATTTCATCTTACAACTTATGAAAATAATGTAGTATTAAACATTTGTTATGAAAAATAAAAGGTTTAAAAAGTTTTTTTAAGCATCAATCAGTATGGTCTTTTAAACCAAAAAGTGATTTGATTAAAATTTTAGTCTTTTACATATAAATATTATAGTAGTTGAAGAAAAAATAAAGAAAGAATAAAGATATTAAATCATCTTTAGAGCTGTACTGTAACAAATTAATTCACTAATATATCATATGAGCAAAATTTTATCTAAAATAATTATTTGAATAGTATGCAGGTGCAATGGCACTTTTTTTTTTTCACAGTAAAATGAAAAAGTTAAAATACAGCATTCCTATCAAGTTTGGCTTTTTAAAAAGTTATTAAATATTATTAATACATTCTAAAAAAAACGGTCAGAATCGAGTTACTTTATTTCAATGGAATGTATAAAGGAAAATCATACCCAAAGCGAAATCATTATCAAGCTTCAGTTTAAATTAGCCTTAATGAATCATTATATTGTTTGGGAAGTGAACACTACCATTTTCTATGCACATATAAAACACACAACAAACAATAAATGAGATATCGTATGAAAGGATTTTGACTTAGTACACTTACATTCATAAAAACATGTTGTTTGATTAAGAATTGCAGAAAATTAAAAACTATTGAACATACTCATCAGCAAATCGAAAAAATTACAATGCGACAGCTTCGAACACAGTTTATCTGGTTTTGAATGTAAAGTGGTAGAAAATGTTTTACTTAAAGCAAAACCTGCAACAATTATATGAGAAAGAGAGGTATGAAAACATCTACAGAGAAAAAAAGATGAAAAATTAACTTTAAATCTGATAAATACAGCCAGGCTTTTGTTAGAAATGGACTCCAACGATACGATAATTCAGCGAAAGAGATGTGTTTTATTTACTTCTGTATATAACGCAACCCTATGCTATACAACACCAAGCAAGGTTACTAAATAACCATTTTATCTCATGTTGGCAAAGCTTTGGCTTCGAATCACTGTGATTGGTTGCTCGAGAGCCCGAGCATCCCAGCGATTACCGTCTAGTTTAGTTGGAACGTGGTAGTGAAGGTGTAAGGTCGTTGAGAGTTGACGATCTGAGCCAAGTGTGTTTAACGGTATCTCTCGAAAGAAAGAGAGAGCGGGTGTGAGATGAATAGAAATCTCAGTGCGGAATGAATTGACGTAGTCTAACGGTACACGTAGAGCGTTTTCTGTAATTGTTTTGATTTAGTGTTAAACCGGATAATTTACATCCGAGTTTAAGTGTAAATATTGTTAATAAATTGTTACTTTAACTTTAATTGAAAGAGTTAGGTTTTTCTTGAATATACATCAAGTATCGTGCCCGATATCACGTATTCATATCGGTGGTGGCAGCATATCAAAAGACCGGATTTATTTCGAAGTTGTGTGGACGGAGAAGTGGAATCCGACAGTTATATTTTTCAATGACAGTCTGCCCGGGCAACGCCGGGCGGGTCAACTAGTCAGTATATAATTCCTTAACTTAACAAACCTGAACTTATATTTGTTATTATATAGAAACATTAAAATGCAACCAAAAAATTCTTATTCACTTATAAAGTCAAAAACTAACGTTTTCTTTCTTTTTCTCATTGTCAATTATCCATCTTAGAAAATTGTGTTTTCACTAAAATTCCGATACCCCCTAAAGTATAAGTCCGATATACGTAATATATAAGTCCAATACCCTCTAAAGAAGTAAAAATATTTCATTTAAACCTTTTTTATGAAAGTAAATTATCAAACCTTTTAGAGAATCATAATAAAAATGTGAAAGTACACTGTTAAAAGTTTGCAGCAAACTGTCCGGTCATTTCACCGTTTTTATAGAAAATGCTTACATAACTATAATTTAACTCTATTCTGACCATAATATTGCCCATATTATGGTCAGAATAGAGTTAAATTATGGTTATGCAACCCTTTTCTTTAAAAACGGTCAAATGACTGCACAGTTTGCTGAAAATTTTTAACAGTGAATTAAAATATTTTTTTGTTACAAAATGCCAACTAATTAATAATAATCCGTAATAAATATTTATTACGGATTAATTCCGATAAAAATTACATTACTGTTATCAATAAACCAAACTTGGTATTATTTGTGGTTTCAGTTTTTACTTATTTACTCTAAAATAAATTGGCCTTATTTAGTTCTTTAGAAAATGTGTTTTTATACATTAAAAAATAATTATGACGTGTTTTTGTAAATATTCCCACGGCATTCTTCTAATTTCGATAAAACATCAATCTTTATTAAAGTTATTAATGACATAATGTCTTCCTCTGATAATCAGTATATAATTCCTTAATATAAATTATTATACGAACACTAAAATTCAACCAAGAAATTTTTATTCAATTATAAGAAAAAAAAAACTTTTTCTTTTCTTTTGTGTATTATGCATCTTAGATAATTCTGCTTTCAAAGTTCTTCCGAAAATGTGTTTTTACATTTAAAAATAATTATGAAGTGTTTCTGTAAATTTTCCCACGGCATTCTTCTAAATTCGATAAAACATGGAATCTTTATTAGAGTTATTAATGACATAATGTCTTCCTCTGATAATCAGTGTATAATTCCTTAATATAAACCATTATAGGAACACTAAAATTCAACCAAGAAATTCTTATTCAATTCAATTACAATTCAATTATACCATATATTATATATTATATAATATATTATAACAATTTAATTACAATTCAATTATAAGAAGAAAAAAAAACTTTTTTTTTTTTTTGTGTGTGTGTATTTTCAAAGTTCTTCAGAAAATGTGTTTTTACAATTAAAAATAATTATGAAGTGTTTTTGTAAATTTTCCCACGGCATTCTTCTAATTTCGATAAAACGTGGAATCTTTATTAGAGTTATTAATGACATAATGTCTTCCTCTGATAATCAGTATATAATTCTTTAATATAAACCATTATAGGAACACTAAAAGGCAACCAAGAAAAGATTGATATATAATTAAATGACTTAGTGGCGATCTTCTGTAATCGGGTTGCTATTAATTTCCCTTTGACAGAGAGATTTTTCGGTTTTTAAGGCCGGATCAAATACTGTCGCAACAGCTAACGTCTATTTCCCTGATTGATTAAATAAGATCAATTAGACATTTGAAAATCAGCTTGTATAAAATGGCTAAGCGATGAACAATGTCACTGCATCGCGAAATTTTATACCGATGTTATAAGATTTTTTTTTTTTTTTTTTAATTAAGGCGTTTTAAATACGACGTAATTTACACCTAAGCTTTCTTTATCTTTTTAATATTCACATGTTAATACATTTTTTTAATTAAAAGGAATTTACTGTTTTTTGTTATTTGCGCTGTTTCAAAATTTGGCAAGAATAGGTAAAAAGACACTATGAAATATATAATTTTGTAAGTATCTCTTGCGTAAATATATTTTTCAATGAAAAAGTGTTTGTAAATATTATTATTTGGGCTTTCATGGCGTGATTTTCCACCATTTAATTTTTTTTCGCACGTAATAATTTAATTATTTTAAAGTTTTCATTATCTTTTAATATCCACGTGTAAATATAGTTTTCAAATGCAAAATGTTTGGAAATATTAGTATTTACGAGTTTCTTAGAAAGTCGGCAACAGTATAAAATTCGACCTTTTCGAAATCTGAAACAAATCTCTGTTAAAATAACGAAATTTAAAATAAAATTTGAAAAAAAAACCCTTCCAAAAATAAGTCAAATTTAAAAAATGATTGCACATTACACACATGTGTCTGCGAAAGATATTAAAATATAATTATATTGCGATGACAAGTTTTTGGTTCTATAAAACTTTTCTATAAAAATTTTGACCGACTTCAACATTAAATGGCGCTCAAAATAATGTTTCGATTTAAGAACTGTCTGTTTCAGCGTGTTTATCGAACATGTCTCTATAAAACTACCAATTTTCTATTTTTATATGCAATATTTTTCTTAATATAAGCCGAGAAAGACCTCCTGTCACAAAAAAATTCTTTATACGGCAGTGACAGCCACGTTAGTTACTTATATATATATATATATATATATATATATATATATATATATATTCAGAATAGAGAGATTTACTTTGGGTTTTTCATTTACTTATAAAAATATACCTTTGTTGTAATAATGTCAAAATTTCAATGACTTAATTTATTTTTTATTTTTTTAAAGTAAATTGTCAAACAATTTACATTAAAATTTGAAATTTTAAAATTAAATATTGGATATCAAATTCACAACAATAATATATTGCTACTGCGATAAAAGTTATGTGATTTGCGGACAAATTATTTGGATATTAAAATATTCTGTGAAACGCTTCTGTTCGCATGAATTGCTAAAAATTCTAAAAATTCTAATTTTTTTTATTTTAAAAATTGCTATGAAGTACTTTTGTAAATTTTCTCACGACATTTTTCTACTTTCGATTAAAATATCTGCCTTTATCAGAATGATGAACGACATAATGTCGAGCTGCTCAATTACTCTTCATGTAAACCATTATAGAAAACCAAAAAGAAATTCTTCTTCACTTTCGAAAACCAAAAGAAGAAAAATTAAAAAAAAATGAGAGAAAAATGTCATTTTTTCTTCTTATCTCCGTATATCATCCATCTTAAATAATTCCGTTTTCACTAAAACACTGATTACTTCTCCACCCCTCTTTTCCTTTCTACAATCTCATCATAGCCCGATCTCAACCCAAACACGTACGCTCAACAAGTGCCATCCTATTCCGAAAGGGGGCCTTCGTCAACCCTTCTCTTGAAGATTGGTTTTCACCTTGGGGCCCTTCGGCAAGCACTCTTCGTCTTCTTCAAGGTGAAGTGTCACTGAACTAGAGAGAGAGTTGCCCCCGGGGCCCTAAAAATCGCCTCATTCTTTTTTTTTATTTCTGGGGGTGCCCCTAGATGTTAGCCTCTCCATTTCTTAACACTATGTTGGGGAATGAAAGTTAGTAGGATCATTTTTTCGATGTCAGGGGATCTTAAGGGTTCTAGTATATGTTTTGTCACGTACGTACAAGATTGAGGATTTTGTTGAGTCATATCTCAAGGAAGAATATTTAAGTTAATAGAATAATCCGAATAAGAAATTTCTTGTGTGTGAAAATATTTCTGTGAAATTGTTTATCTGCGTAGAATATATTCAAATAACTATATATAAGCAGTGTCTGAATAATGCTTGGGCTAACTCGTTCTTGTCCCTGGGGGGGGGGGCCCTGATTTTTTTCAGTCATATCTCAAGGAAAAAATAATTCAATTTATAGAATAATCCGAATAAGAATTTTCTCACGTCTAAAAAGCGCCCTGTAAAATTGTTTATGTGCGTGCAATATATTCAAATAATCATATATAAGCAGGGCCTGAATAAAGATTGGGCCAACTGATCCTCGTCCCTGGAGGCCCTGATTTTTGTTGAGTCATATCTCAAGGAAAAATATTTTAAGTTAATATAATAATACGAATAAAAAATTTTTTGTGTATAAAAAACTCTCCGTGAAATTGTTTTATGTGATACAATATATTCAAATAACTGTATATAAGCAGCGCCTTAATAAAGCTTGGGCCAACTGGTCTTTGTCACGTACCCTGATTTTTACTGAGTCATGTCTCAAGGAAATATATTTAAATTAATGGAATAATTCAAATAGGAAGTTTTTGCATGTAAAAAGCTTCTTCTGAAATTGTTTATGTGCGTACAATATATATTCAAATAACCATACATAAACAGGGCCTTAATAAAGATTGGGTCAACTGACCCTCGTCCATGGGGGCCCTGATTTTCGTTGAGTCATATCTCAAGGAAAAATATTTTAAGTTAATAGAATAATACGAATTAGAAATTTCTTGTGTATAAAAATCTTTCTGTGAAATTGTTTATGTGGATACAATATATTCAGATAACCATATATATAGGCACAGCGCCTGAATAAAGCTTGAGCCAACTGGTATTTGTCACGGACCCTGATTTTTATTGAGTCATGTCTCAAGTAAATCTATTTAAATTAACAGAATAATTTGAATATGAAGTTTTTGTGTGTAATAAGCTTCCTTCTGAAATTGTTTATGTGCGTACAATATATTTAAAAAAACATATATAAGCAAGGTCTAAATAAGGCACCTGCCAGCTGTTCCTTGCCTCTGGAGTTCCTGATTTTTGTTGAGTCATATACAGGCCTGTATTCTGGATGTGTGGCACCTTGTGCAGTCACTTATTTTCCGCCCCCTTCCCCACTTTTTTCTCAGTATAACTGCAATAAATTGTGGAATTGTTTACTTCAATTTAAAACTCTATAAAGCTTCTAAATTTAACAGAATATTTACACAATAAAATAAGTATACAAGTTAAAGTTTTACTAATTATTATGAAGAAAAAAATAAGTGTCAAATACTCAGAAAATATTCACTGTAGTTAATCAGCCCCTTTCGAAAATTTCGAATATCATAGAAATCACATAAAAAGTAATCACATATATAGAAATCACAGAAAAATATCACTACAGTTTTAATTTTACCGGTTATCTTCACACATATCTCCAATTTATTCACACAAAATTTAACCGTTTGAGTGCTATGAAGCGCGATAGCGCCGCAATGTATCTGCGGATCAAACAAATTTTGTTTCAACCCAGAAATTTTATTCAATAATTGAAATCATTTAATTTTTATTGAACAGTCGAAGTTTTTATAGCGATCTAGTGAGTTACATTTTATAAGATAAAATTTCTGGGTTGAAACACAATTGTTTGTTCCGCGGATTATAGGCCGAATTTTCAACACTCAAACGGTTAAATTAGAAATACACAGGAAAAAAAAAGTCCCTAGAGCTTAACAGCCCATATTTTAAAATGATATGAGTGGGTTAGAATGACAGTGGAGTAAGTCAATATTTATTAATTTGAGAAATGAAGTGTGAAACTTGTCGCATTGCTTTTGCATTAAATGGTCCAACTTGTTTTGCCCTCTAGAGACCTACGGGAACTATGACTTATTTGACTGTCGCATTGAACAGAAATTAATGTGCGTTCAGTGAAAATGTGGTTATCTAGATTTTTCAAATTTTTAACTTACTCCACTGTCATTCTAACCCCCTCATTATATCCCAAAAAACATCTAATTTAGTGAGTCAACAATCTGTTTCATACTAACAATAATTTATAATTTGATAATTATTTTGCGATTTTTGTGAATTATAAAAAATAACTTTCTTCTCCCATTTGAATTTTCGAATGCATTTAATACATGCTCGAAATTGACACTGAGTGTGAGGTTTGATTCTATGTTCAGCATATCAAGATTGACAAGTCGTTCTTGGTTCTGTGCTGTGCATAAATAGTTTTTAATATGTTTTAAAACAGAAAATGTCCTTTCAGCAAAACAGTTTGTTGCTGGAGTAAAATGTTAAAAATAAATCCGTGAATTCACGTTAAAACTACTGGCAGCAAAATTGCAGGAGATTTTCAGTTTCGTTAGTAGTTTTCTGTTTTAGGAGATAAAAGAAGGAAAAACTCCGTTTGAAGAAGCGGTAACTTTCCGTTATAAAGTTGGCAAATCAAAATTAGTACAAAAATATCACTTATATTCAGTTTAAAATTATGATTAACGAAATAACGCTTACGGGTTCTTAAGGGAATCTATGCAGTGAACGGAGAATAAACAACAAACTTGTCTTTACGAGATCGCGCGGGTCACCGTCAAATAATATAGTCTGTGATCCAGATGACAAAAAGCAATACAGTTGCCATGCAGCAGCACAATACAAATCTCTCAAAAGAGCAACGATTCTTTCGTTGAGTTTATTCATTCCTGTGCATCAACATGTCAGTTTTATAAACATTGAAAATAAATATGCAGCAGATAACGGAATATCTCCGTTGTCCCATTCCGTTTCCGTCCGTTCCATTGTTTTAAGGAAATATGATGAATTTTTCTGTTTTTTAACGGAAAATGCCCCTCTGTCGTAAAATGGACTTTTCCTGTGAAATTCAGGAAAAAAGTATCCGTGAATTTCAGATTATTTTTAACAGTGTACATAGTTGTAAATCTTGAGTGCAGCGTACGGAGCCTTCGCGAAAAGTTTCTTCTCTAGAGAAGAGATTTTTCGCGGCCACCGATATGACTACGTGATATCGGTCACGTTACGAGAGGTATATTGATAAAAAGACGAACTCTTTCACTTAAACTTCAACGAACAATTTATTTACACAATCTTTACAAATAACAAGACAATATTTACACTTACAAACTCGGATATAGCTGATCCGGTGCAACATTAAATAAAATACAGAAAATTCTGTGTACTGCTAAGCTACTCTATACCTCTCTCATGCTACGTTAATTAACTCAGAGTTACCAGAGATACTATTAATATCACCCACACCTTATCTCTCCACTCCAAGAGATCTACCTCAATCCACGTGTACCAGAGCTTCCCTTGGCACAACCTACATGCTCCACTCCCACGTTAAAACTAATCTCTCTCTCCGGTCACCACGAGAGCACCATTCGTAAACGGGGTTGGTTCCCCTGTCCACCGCTTGAAAGAACATAATGCCTTCATGATGTGTCTTTCATCTTAGAGAATGGGTGAAGTCTGTCTTATCTATGCACTTTGAATGACAATAGAAAAACTCCTTCCACTATACTAAACATTCTTTCAACCCATATCATGTCACTCACCTACTCGGATTAAGATTCCAGATAGGAAATGAATGTTAGTTTAAAGCTTACAGTACACAGTAGATAAGCACTCACAAGGATAGTATCACATAACAATAGTTGTAAACAACAGCTGTTAACCAAAACCTAACACGTGTGAAAAGCGAAAGTGTCTGGTCACTGTCCTTTAATTTTTGGACAGCAGTATATATGTACAAATACACCTTGCAACGCCTGAGTTTTCTGACCTCATGTTCCTAATGTAAAAATGACTTCCATTTGTATGTCTGACTGAGCCTTAAAGTTTGTATAAAGAATTTTTATTGAACCTGTACGTACAGTTTAATTCATGATTGATCGTTACAGTGTCCTGTTCCAACCCTTAAAATTTGTACCATGAATTTGGAATCACCCCAACTTGCAATATCTGTATTGCGCAAGCCCTGTTTCATACGTAACAACTATTTGTATTTGTAATGCTTCACTTATTCTTAAAATTTCTTGAAAGATTTTTGGTTCTCCTTGTATATATATACATGTGTGTCCCACGGCATTCTACAGTAAAAAATCACCGGAGTTTTGAAATTTCTCAGAGAATATTTACTAAATTTTTCATCAATTTGCATATACTCGATTATTAATTGAATTTGCTCTCACTTTTTTTTTTCTCTATTAAGAGAACATTTCGTTTCCGTCTAGCACTGATTCCATTTGAGCTACAGCTGTCAACAAGACGATGTAATTTAGGCTCGAATAGCTCCGAAGCGAGAGGAAATCATTTTCGTAATTAAAGAGCATGAATAAGCTAATTTCTTTCACGGTCCTTAACAATTATGTTTAGGTGATAATGGCCTAGATAAAAGTGAGCTTACGATGTGATGGTTCCTATGAGAGATAATTAACTATAATTACTTAAATTACGGATAAAGGCAAGAAAGCTTTTTTCATAAAAATGTTCAGTTTTTGCTTCGTTATACTTATACTGAACTGATCCAAAATTAACTCGTAATTGAATTAAATTTCTGAACTCAATACTTAGGCAAAATTAGTATTAATTATAATTTGATAACAAATATATGATTTCCTATGGACGGTTAGATTCATGGGCATGTCGGATTCGGTGACTTCATAATGAAGTCACGAAATGATAAGTCATAATGTGACGAATTAATGATATCATATTTTGGTCATCATTGTTACTGTGACACTTGTGACCAATTGTGACGTCACATTGACTGGTTATGCTATTGGGGGAAGATATTGAATTTCAAAATTAAGCCTTTAAAGAAATCTTAAAGCCATTGCATTGCTACTTATAGAGTAGCGAGCTATTTGGCTGGAGGTGAAAATTCTAGTGACGTCATGCTTAGTATAGGCAGAATGCATTTTCAGTAAAAAAAATCATGTTACAATTACTAAAAATCTTACTTTAAAATAAACAATCTAGTTTTTTTTCCCCACAAGTAATATTTAAATTAATTAAAGGATGTGTTATCCTATGCACCATAAAAATATTTTCATTTTAAAGGCATTTTTGATATTAGTAGTATTTATCAAGATATCAACAAAGTATATAGCAGTCATAAAAAGTGATGATAAATAAGTTTTCTGTTAATTTTTTTTTTATTTATGAAGTTTAATTTCTATGTCAGTAGCAATTTATTGATGTACAATGTACCTTAAATCATTTTAAGGCATGCCAATTTACACAGAAAATATAGTAAAATCTAACTGAGCTTAATTAATGCGATATACGATTTGTTTGCTCTTAATGCTGATGTCACCAACTAGTCAGAAGGCTTTCTACTCCAGGTGGCAATAGCCGTTGCCATTCACAGATTCTATCTCCCTTCCGTCAGTGATTCACCTTTATTTAAACTACATATTATATTAAGTTACATTGTATGTAAATGTATGTGAACTTGTTTTACATTGTTTCTAGCTTGAACAAGCTAATTTAATTTTTTTCTATTAGGAAAGAGTACGTGTTGAAGCTATAACGCGAGAAACACCCAGTTCCATAAATCGTTTTTACCTGTTTTCCTTTGACTACCCACAGTTGCCAGACATGTGTAACTAAAATAAAAACAAAACAAAAAGCATCTTCTAAAAGCCATTATCATATACCAATTTATGTTTCTGTTCGACATATTCTGACAGCAGAATTTAAGATAAGAAACATTTTGCCCTAAGAGTTGACATTTTGTATATCTACCTGGATACTTATATTTGCCAGACATGCAGTGGAAATAAAGATAAAGTAAAAAACCCTTGGAAAAAAATTGTTAATTAATGGTCTTTATTTATTCACATTTGCCAGACATGTTAGTGAAGATAAAGTTAATACCAAGAATCATTATGTTAGCAGTTAACTTATTCATATTTGCTTAGACATATAGTAAAATGCAGAAATTAAATGATGTGCGACCATAAATAATAAAATGTAAAATTTTTAAAATTTTCTACTCATGAGGGCAACATACTGAAGCACTGTAATCAGTGCCTGATGATTACTGCAGGACAAACTCCTATCAGTAATTTTGAAAAAAATATATAGTCTTATCTAAGACAGGTATTCTGAATTTAAATAAGGCGACGGGTACTTAAAAAAATTACTGGTAGAAATTAGCATCTGGATGATCGGGCTCTGGTTGTACTACCGTTTCAGAGAATATAGTAAAAGGCTTAATTTTTTATTTTGTCTAAGCAAGTTACTTAATAATAAAGTGTCACACTTATTTTTATGCTTGAGGTAAAGCTACATATTATTTTTCACGATACAAAATCTATTATTGGGGAAAAAGTCACACAGATTCATCATATAATTCACACAGATAAAGTCACACAGATTCATCATATAATTCAGATCATGTGTTATCTGTGCTATGTCAGGAAAATTACCTTATCTACTAAAATTTTTGAAGGATGATGTAATTTATTTGTGCCATATTCATACTATATTCATTCTCAACTCGTTCCAATCCATTTTTATAACACTCGTATATTTTAATAGCTCACAGAAGTCTCGTTAGAAGATAAAAGTATGTTAATTTCGATATTTTATAATCGCCCTTGCTGCCAAAAATCAGTTACAGTATCTTTTATCAGCAACTTTAAATCACAGAATCCCGTATCGATGATCGAACCGCTTTTCACTCCATCACACTACTAATTGTCAAAATCAATTCTACATGATTGACAATATCCAATTCTTCATCAAAATTTGAACGGAGAGGTTTTGACCGCCAATAAAAACGAAGTGTATGTACATTGTGATAGATATGTATACTCACTTAATTATTTGAATTACAAGTCTTCTTGTTAGGCACAGTAAAACTTGCGAAAACTGAATGCCTTGAGACCAGAAAACAAATTCTATTTTAGATAGGTTTTCAGATATAATTGTGTATTTTTCCTTCCGTCGAGACCCTCATTTTTTTCCGCTTAAGACAGGATTTCTTTATAGATACCTTGCAATTTCACAGGTTTTACTGTACACGTTAAAAAAATGCGGAATCAGAAAATGCTTTTCATCAGGCGACAATCAAAATCTCGAAATCGCTACATCCTTGATTTTTGCCTTCATCAGGACCAAAACTAGGTTTTTTTTTTTTTGGGGGGGGGGGGGCAGAGGAAGCAAGTACACCGGGAGCCAGACCTGGAGGTGCAGGGGGCGCCAAATGAAGATTTGGTTAGTAGTTTGATAAAAAAGAAAGATATGAGATTTGGGTAAAAATGTTTTGCAGCTGGAAAAACCAAAAGAGAAATTTAAATTGACCGATAAGATAAATGGTGAGGTCAAGTGACTGCTCGGGACACTAAAAACTAAGGTGTAGAATATACGCAATTTAAAAAAAATTTTTTACTACAATTACTTTTTTTACATCCAGATCCGTCCTTAAAGGGGGGGTGAGACTGCCCGGGCCACTGAACATTAAGGAGGGGAAAAATCACAAAATAAAATACTTATAATAAAAAATTAATAGTTTTTTTTTTTAATTTTTTATCTATGCCACTATATTAGCGTTAGGTTCAGGAAAGCATCTAGACATATCAGTCTATTAATAGGAAGAGCGGTATAAGTGATAGTTCCATGAACTGGTAGTAGATAGCACACAAAAATATTTTACGTTATTGGAATTCATTGCTATAGCTACAGAAAATCCTGCTTTTTCAGTTCTTAAGACATTGTGTCTCATATCACTATGACTTTAAACGCCTGCTCTAATGTAATACTACAACTATCAGTATAAAGTTTGGAAAAATGAAATCTGTCTATAACGGAATCTTGTCTTAAATGAAAATTAGTCGTTGGGGGCCACCATAATACTTACCATCATGGTTATGCGTAATATAAAATATGAAAATAAAACACGTGTAAACTATTTATAAATTGCAATGAATTCGAATAAAATCCTGGATTGATGACGTCATAAACTTTAAATGCTCTAATACTGAATTGCGCAAAAGAAACATCCTTATAACTCCAAAAATAATAATAATATTAACTAACAGTTTACTGAGTCAGATGAAGCGTCTCATTCTCAATTAAAATATATCTTTGAGTTGAAATTTGAATGAAATACAAGGTCATGAAAAATCGAAGAGTGTGGAAAATAGGATTACGAATATCTTGGCAACTCATTATCCGTTCGACTTAATTATTTATGCAAAATTTATGTTTTTCATTGTCTTTTATATTCATTCCTTAAAATAAAAAATTTCGAAAATTTTTATGTACTTTTTATCAGAACGAATATTTCGAGTGTCCGAAAAAAATACTTCTGGTTAATCGAGGTTACTGAAATTCAAGAAGCTCTTCTCATTATTATATACTAAGTACATACCAAATTTCAAGTCTCTGTCTCAATTTGTTCGGGAGATAGAGCGTTTACAAACACACACACACACAGACGGCCGGCAATTTTTTTTTTTCAAAAAATGTTTTTCGGAATCTCCGGTGTCTGAAACGTGTAAATCCGTCAAAAAAATTTTTTCGATTTTTCAAACGATCACAAGATTTACGTATGATGGGTGAGTAAAATTACTTGATCCCAACAGAAAGAATATCAACAATTATACATGCTAAAATGGAAATCTGTATAAAGTGGAATTTTCACCTGTCCCTTTCGAATCCGGTTTCACAGGTTTTATTAAATAAATATTTGACAAAGCTGATTACATTAGTTTAATATTACGCATATTATGATTACATATTTTTAATTTTAAAAGAAGTCGGCTATTAGAAACTTAGTAAAATTCTCTTTGTAAATTTACTTTGCGGAGGAGGTAGGGGGAGGCGCCAAATTCCGTGTTTGCCCCCCGTGAAAAAAGAAAGATAGTTTCGATCCTGATCTGGATTGGTAACTTCAAAATAAAGCGGTCATTTATTTACTTGAACTGAATGTAATAATGAAAAGAAAAAGAAAAAAGAAACAAAAGAAGCAATAAAGGAAAAACTACGTTTCTTTTTTACAAGACAAAGATCCGTAATTGAGAGGGATAAATGAGTTATATCGTGTGTCTTATATGGTCTATGCTGTGTCAGGAAAATGTTATCCACTAAGGTGTCTCTTGGATGGACATTTTTATCGCTGTCTTCACACTAAATATCCAATCTCAGCTATTTTTAATCTATTTTTTAGAACTCACACATATTCTAATATCTTACAGAATAGTATATGCTAAATTTGATATTTTATTATAAGCGCCAAAAACCAATCGCGGAATCCTTTATCTGCAACGTAAATCACAAAATCCCCTATCGATTCCTCCCCCGCCTTTTGTTCCTCACACTACAAAAATCAATTTTGCATGATCAGCTATGTCAAATTTTATTATTGTGCTTGCTGATTGAACGATTAGAAAATATAGCTGGTAGACAGAATGTTATATTATAGGACATTGCCATCAAAAAACTGTCGTAATACCATGCGATAGAAGTATGCTCACAAAATACACCGAATCAAAACTCCCTTTGTTAACACTTTGAGGGGCGGTGGTATATATTATATACCACCTAATTTCAATCCGATTCAAACCAGAAACTTTTATTTAAATTTTACTTTTTTAACTTTGACAGGTTTAAAGGGAAATATTGCTTTTCCTTATTTTGAACTAAATTCTATCCTAAATTCTGGTGAATATTCAACGTTACAGGAGCACAAGTGCTTCCCCCTGAAAGGGTTAAGATAATAAGAAGATTACGAAATTAACCGATACTCAGGGCTCGACTTATGCAGGGACATGCGGGGCAGCTGCCCCGGGCCCCGATCGGAGAGGGCTCCCCCCCCCTCACTCTGGTCTTAATTAGGGTTTTTGTTAAAAGGATGCAAAATGGTTTAAATTGGCCAAAAGTGACACAAATTATTACATTTTCAAAGATTTAGGAAGGAAGTGTAGCCCTCCACTTCAACCCTCTGCTTCCTGTGCCCCAAGTCCCCTCCTCCCGAAAAAAGAACAATCTACATCATCAGAAAACTAATGTTATAAAAATACTTTAGAGCATGGGGAATGAAATAACAACATAACAAGTGTTGAAATTTTGTTACTATTAGTGTAAGTGCATGTCTGCACTTGTCTTTCCATATTATGGAATCACCCAAATGCATGCTGATGCACTACAAAGATTAAATTTTATAATATGATAGAAAATTTTACATTATAACAAATAACCTAGAGTGACTGAAAGATCTGCATTTACACTTCAAAAGCTCACATGAGTCATTATATTCCTATACCAAAAAACAGTGTTCTGTCATCTTTTAAAGTTGTGACTATCTTTCTTGTGATACCCTGTATACAGATGTAAATAGCACTTGGTTCGAAATTTATGTATGCATACAATAGGTATGAAGTTTAATACTAATCACTTCAACATAATTCCCGACCAATTTTAATGGATAGATAGAAGGGGGCCCCCCAGAATGATGCTTGCCCCGGAGTCCCAGATAGTGTAAGTCGGGCCCTGCCGATACTCTTTATCAGGCGATAATCAAAATCTTGGAGTTACTAAGACCTTGTTTTTTGTTTGATATAAGAAGCGTGTTTTTTTAAGTAAGTACCGTTTTAATATTAAAGTGTACAAGGCCATTTATTTGAACAGTTTTATTTTTACCTGAAAGCCTGGACTTCAATCTGCTTTTCAGCATAATTTCCGACTATATTAAGACACTTATTGTATCGTATCAACCGCTTTTGTATCGCAGTGGTAGTCACTTGGTTTTCGGTCAGAGCTATACGGAGGGTGATGAAGTTGTTCCCAACTACATGACGCTATATGAGATCCTGGGTTTAACCCTGACCTAGCGCCAAGCAACAATAACTTGTTTCTGCACTTAAAGAAGCACCTTTGCAGTCAGCGCTACAACGATGATGACGACGTCAAAACGGCGGTCATGCAGTGGTTACCACAGCATACGTGGCAGATTTCTATGAGTATGGGATAGAAAAGGTTGTCGTAAGATATGTGCCTTAATATGCGCGGAAATTATATTGAAAAGTAGATTAAGGTCCAGGTTTTCACGTAAAAGTAAAATTGTAAAAAAAAAAATGGCCTTATGTTTTTTTTAAGATCAAAAGTGTACTTACTTAAAATACACGTCTCGTATAGCTACAATAAAGTGGTCAGGGTTAATTATTTTATGTCCGAATGTCATAATGTAGTTATCTTAAAAAGGTAGAAAAAAAAATATCTATATATTTTTTAGAAGATAAGTTATATTGTTAGAAGGAAAAAAATCTTTCAGTTTATGTGTCATATAAGGTCTACGCTTATACGACAGGAGAATCAGCTGATATATGGTACTGAGATATATGGTAATTTATTTCGATTGTCTTCGCACTAATTATACAATATCAGCTCTTTCTAATCTATTTTTTTAGCACGCATATATTTTAATATCATACAAAATAATATACTAATTTCGATATATTATTATAAGCGCTTGATTCCAAAACCAATCACAGAATTTTCTACCAGCAACTTTAATCATAGATTCCCGAATCAATGATAGAATCCCCCTTTTTACTAAGTTATCAAAATAAGTTCAGCATGATTAAATACGGCAAATTGTGCTATATTTCTTGTTGATTGCGCGATCAGCTCTTATAGATGGTAGAAAAAATTTTTATGTTTCAAGTCTTCGCCATCCAAGAATTATGTGTACATGCAAAAGATGTTAGACGAATCGACTGAATTACAAATATTTTTGTTAGTTAGTTAGTAAGAAGAATATGAAACCAAGACACTCTTCATCTGGTCAGAATCACTAAAATTTTCTTTGTCTTATAGATAACTTCATAATAAAGTGGTTAACGTTATTCATTTGTATGTTTGAATGTCATAACGTACTTGTCTTTAAAGAAAAAAAAATCTTTTAGAAGACGAGACATGTTGTATTTGAAGGTGGGGGAGGGATTAGATAATATGTCATATAAGACCAAACCAATGCTACGTCGGGACAGCCAGCTAATAGACTGAAATATTTCCTGAATGGTAATTCATTTGCGGTGTATCACACTAAATATCCTTATGACTCCTATTCCTAACTCAGCTCTTTCTTATCCATTTTTTTATTACTCGATTTTTTAAAAATATTTTACAGAAATTTCACCAGAAGAATATAGTATACTAATTTCGATATTTTAGTATAAGAGCTTGCTTCTAAAACCAATCACAAAATCCTTTATCAGCAACTTTAATCACAGAATCCCGTATCAAAGATCGAACCCCCTTCTATTTTCCATCACGCTATCAAAATCAATTCTGCATGATCAGAAAAATCCGATTCTTGATTGGAATTAACACGGGGAGGTTTGATCTCCGAAGAAAGATATATGCGTGTGATAGATATATACACGAAAAAATTACGTTAAACATAAGTCCTTTTCTTATGTAGTAAAACCTGTGAAAACGGAATCACTATAGGAAGAGAAAAAAATCCATTTTAGACAAGTTTCCACCTTAAGAGCTGTAATTATGTAGTATTGACACCATAAACCTTTTCCGTTTAAGACATAGTTCCGTTATAGGTAGGTTCCGTTTTCAAAGATTTTACCGTTTTAAAAAGAGTATACGGAGTCAGAAAATACTTTTCATCTCTGGTAACAATCAAAATTTTGGAATCGATATAGCCTTGTATTGCCTGATAAATAACTACATAATAAATGCGGTCGACTCATTTATATGTCTGAATGCCATAATGCTAATTAAAGAAAGACTTGTTTAAAAAAAGGAAAAGAACGGTAGAAAACTATATATTTTTCATAAGACGAGATCTATTTTTGCGATAAAAATCACTCGATGATGAGTCACATAACATCTTTGCTTTGACAGGGGAATCGGCTGATTCACTGAGATTTCTGAAGAATACTAATTTATTTTCGCCATCTTCACACTAAATATTCAAACTCAGCTTTTTCTAATCTATCTTTTTAGCACTCACACATTTTAATATCATACATCGCTAATTTCGATATTTTATTATAAGCGCTTGCTTCCAAAAACCAATCACATAATCCTTTATCAGCAACTTTAATCACAGAATACCGTATCAATGATCCAACCCCTTCTTTTTTCCATCACGCTATCAAAATCAATTCTGCATGATCAGCAACGTTCAATTCTTCATCAGAATTTGCACGGGGAGGATCCCAGA
This sequence comes from Maratus michaelseni, assembly GCA_963931845.1. Lineage (NCBI taxonomy): Eukaryota > Metazoa > Arthropoda > Arachnida > Araneae > Salticidae > Maratus > Maratus michaelseni. Next base: position 106,525,442 of record OZ007598.1, on the reverse strand, counting down.
GGTTACCCCTAAACATCCCTCCGACCAATGAACTTGGTGGGGTCGATGCCTCTGATGTAGAAAAAAAAGGGGTCGTCGTAACTCCTTTTTTGTTGGTAAAAAGTTGAAAAAATTATTCGAAAGGGGTAACTAAATCTACCAACGAAATGTCGTGAGGGAGATTTCAGGGGGCGTTTCCTCTTTTCCCAGGGCTTAAGAAAAGGGTTTGCGGGTAGGGGATGGGTGAGTGGATTGTAAGATGCAGATAAGGTGGGAGAGAGTTTTGAAAAAAGGTGGGTATAACCCAGTAGCTGTAGAATTAGATGTAAAGAATATGTAATTTTTTTCAGTTTCGTAAAAAGAAAAAAAGCTCAAGGGTATTTTTTCTCCAGTTCATTTACATATTATATTCGGGCAAAAAACCCAGGTGATTTTTGTTCACAGCCTGTACCTCAATATTTTTGTTATTATTATTTTACATTTGCCAGTTTTAGAAATATTGCCATAGGAGGAAAAATTAAAGCCATTCACGCATTTTGGACAGGGAAATGGTCAGATAAGGTGTGTGTGTGTGTGTGTGGGGGGGGGGGTGAGTGTGTTAGATGGGTATATTTCAAAGTTGTAGAATTAGATGCAAAGAATATATTTTTTTTTTCTTTTCTGAAAAAAAAATCGAAGGATGTTTTTCCTCCAGTTTATTTACACATTATGTTCGAGGGGAAAAAAACCCAGATGATTTTTGTCTTGCGTCTGTTCTTCAATATTTTTGCAAAAATTATTATTGTTATTATTATTTGACATTTATCCGTTTTGGAGATATTGCCAAAGAAGGGGGAAAAGACAGTCACCTATTTCAGACAAGGAAATGGTCAGCTGAGGTGGGGAAAACAGTTGGATGAGGTTGGTGTATTTCAAAGCTGTAGAATTGGATGCAAAGAATATATTTGTTTTTCCTTTTCGCAAATAAATAAATAAATAAATAAATAAATAAAATAAAAAAATCACGGATGTTTTTCTCCAGTTTATTTACATATTATATTTGGGGAAAAGACCCAGGAGATTTTTGTTTACAGTCTGTACCTCAATATTTTTGTAAAAATTATTATTTTTATTATTATTTGACATTTGCCAGTTTTGAGGATATTGGCTCACCCCCTTTGGGACAGGAAAATGGTCAGCTAAGGTCGGAAAAAAAGTTGTGTGAGGTGGATATATTTCAAAGCTGTAGAATTAAATGTAAGTAATACGTGATTTTTTTTTTCTTAAAAAGGGGAAAAAAGGGTTCAAGGGTATTTTTTCTCCAGCTCATTTACATATTATATTCGGGAGAAAAAAAAAACAGTTGATTTTTGTTGACAGTGTGTATTTCAATATTTTTGGAAACATTATTATTGTTATTATTATTTGACATCTGCCAGTGTTGGGGATATTGCCATAGGAGAAGAAAATAAAATCACCTATTTCGGACAAGGAATTAACTGGTCAGTTAAGGTGAGAAAAAAGTTGTGTGAGATGAGTTTATTTCAAAGCTCTCGGATTAGATAGATACAAGTAATATGTAATTTTTTTTTTCTTTTTAGTTTTGTAAAAGGAAAAAGAACTTCAAGGGTATTTTTTCTCCAGTTCATTTACATGTTATATTCGGGCAAAAAACTAACAAACAAACAAACAAAAATAAACAGGGGAATTTCGTTCAAAGTCTGTACCTCGATAATTTTGGAAAAACTATTATTATTATAGTATTATATTTGCCAGTTTTGGGGATATTTTCATAGGAGCGGGAAAAAGACCACTCACCCATTTAAAACAGGAGAATGGTCAGCTGAGGTGAGAAAAAAAGTTGGATGTGGTGGATATATTTCAAAGCTGTAGAATTAGATGTAAGGAATATGTAATTGTTTTTTTTTAGTTTCGTAGAAGGAAAAAGAAGTTCAGGGTTTTTTTTTTCTCCAGTTCATTTACATATTATATTCGGGCAAAAAAACAGGTGATTTTTGTTGAGAATATGTACTTCAATATTTTTGTAACATTGATTATTGTTATTGTTGCTGGGTTACGTGAATATATTACAAATATGTAGAATTAGATGCAAAGAATGCATAGTTTTTTTCTTTTATCCCCTCCTCCCCCCCCCCAAAAAAAAAAAAATCAAGGAGGTTTTTTCTCTATTTCTCCGGTTAAAAAAAAAGTGATTTTTGTTTCGTCTGTATCTCAATATGTTTGGAGAAATTATTATTGTTATTACAGTCAAACCTCGTTAACATGAACCTCAAGGGGAATCAAAATTTTGTTCATGTTAACAGTAATTCATGTTATCAGTATCAAATCTTTGTACTCGTTTTTATAGGGGACTATGAAAACAATTCATGTTAAAAGTAATTCGCGTTAAGCGTGTTCATGTTAACAAGGTGCGTGTTCATGTTAACGAGGTTTGACTGTATTATTTAACAAATTTTGGGGATATTGCCATTAGAGATGAGTTCGGGCCCTCTTTTCGGAGCCCGAGCCCGACGGTTTTAAATCCGAGCCCGCCCGAGTCCGAAATAAGTTTTGTCCCTAGAACCCGAGCCTGATACTGAAAACATGCAATAGAAAAAAAAAACAGTGTGTTAACAAACAGTTTAAAATGTGTTTTAAAGTAATAGTATCTCATTTTTAAACATCTTTTTACATGAAAATAACTGTTAATCCCAAGAACATAATTATTTTTTGGAAATTTACATTCAATCTTATCAAAAGAGAAATTTGGTACCAAATAAAATTTTACTTCCTTAAAAGGATTCTCATGTTTTTCACCTCCCAACAAGCAAACCTGAAGTACACATTAACGAAGTGCGTTTTAGGAATAAATGCATGATATTTGTAGAAATTACCATTTATATGTCGAAAAATAGGACAGCGTTTTTCTATTTCCTATAAAATGTGTACATCTTAAATTGTAACAGATTCCTTCCTCAAAACAATCTTTTGTGATTCTTAGTGCCCCTGAAAATTAGGTTAAATATTAACACCGCAATTGACACCGTTTTCTGAATGATCCGATGCTTTTATAGGAAAAGAGGAAACACTGCTCGATTGCTTTCTATCGGAATAACAATACATGCTGTTAATTATATCTACTTACGAATAAAAGTGACTTCGACAATGTGCAGAGCAGAGCTGCAGCATGAGCAGAGTTCATGATGAAAAATCGATATAAGAATCACTAGAGTTATTTTCACATGAAGAGCGATTATGACTCGCCCACTATAAAAGACTAAAAAATTAAAACATTTTCTACTGTCATAAATGAAAATCGAACAACAAATTATTCGCGCTCTTCGGATTGGCGTTATATCAATAGTCGCTGTCAATGCCAGACATAAATCTGCTAATATAAAAAAAATTCTTTTGAAATAGCATCCTAATGCTAGAAAAAAAAAAAAGAAAAAAAAAAAAAAAAAAAAAAAAACATGTCTGTTTTCCTTCATTCTGATCAAAATACCATTAAAATGACTTCAACTGCAGTAAGTAATTTTTAACGAAAAAAAAAGTTATTTTTTATATATACGAGAATAAATCATATTGTTAGTTTCAGAAAGTGAGCCCGAGCCTGAAAACTGGTATAAAAATCAAGCCCGAGCCCGTCTCATCTCTAATTTCCATAGGTAAAAAAAAAAAAAAAAAAAAAAAAAACAGTCATTCATTTCGGGCAGGGAAATAGTCAGCTAAGATGGAAAAAAAGCTGGATTGAGGTGGGTATATTGAAAAGCTGTAGAATTAGATGCAAAGAATATAGATATATGTTATATAAAAAATTTATTTCCTTCGCAAATCCTTCACATTTATTTCGCATTAGTCCTTTAAATTAATCTAACTTCTAACATAGTCAGCATTTCCTTAATTCTTAATAATATTTATTCTTATTTAATATCCTTTAAAAAGTAAATACCCGTATATTAATAATTATCTTATTCCAAATCTTAATCTAAAATTTTAAGTTCATTCGTAACTTTTATCAGCTCCCCAATCTATAAAATTCCGAGAGACGCTTTCTCATTTCGAATGTTTTTAAAAAAGCCATTTTTTTTAATTATTATTATTCCATGCTCTGATTTCGCGCGCTAGGGTTTCAAAATTAATACGCGGCTACGAGAGGAATTCATTCGCGTTAGAGCTTCTCCTTCACGCTTCATTCGCTGGGCTGGAGCTCGCCTCTCACTCATTGGTTTGTGCGCACGTGACGTCGTATTTCTGTATCACTACGCTCCATGAACAAAACTCGCTAGCACGCTTTGGTGAGCGGATTTTTGACGTGTTTGGAAGTGTAAACAAATGGGTATCTGGTGTTGTAGTCTCGTAGAATTTTCAGACAGCTCTTTAACATCTATTAAACGAGGTACTGAGCCATCGTGAAGCCTGAGGGCTATAAGTTTATAGCTGTGGGAATTGTTACTGCATCGCTCTTATTCTAAATAAATGATTCGTCTGGAAATTGGCTGGTCTTTACTAGAGAAACTATTCTGGTGTGTTTTCATTGCCTCACCTCTTCGCCATGCTTGTTGATATCGACTGCAACATTCTATATCTTTAACGGACTGCCATTTTCTCGTGGAGTATTACATCTCGTGGTATCTCATCTTCGTCAAAACGCCACATAGATATATATTTTTTTCTATTAAGAAAAAAGCGATTTTTTTTAAAAATTCTTTTACATATTATATTCAAACGAAAATCCCAGGCGATTTTTGTTCATAGTCTGAACCTCAATGGATTTGGACAAAAATATGATTGTTATTATTATTTGACATTTGACATTTGCCAGTTTTGGTGATAAGGATTTAAAAAAAAAAAATGCCAATCACCTATAAGAAAATGGTCAGCTAAGGTAAGAAAAATTGTTGGGTGAGGTGGGTATATTTCAAAGCTCTAAAATCAAATGGAAAAAAAAATATAATTTTTCTTTCCAAAAAAAAAAAAATATATATATATATATATATATATATATATCCAGCGTTTTTTTTTTTCCAGTTCAAGTACACATTCGGCGGGGAAATACTACTCCAGACGAAGTTTTTTTAAGTTCTTTCTGAATATATTTGGATGTATGATAATAATTATTACTTAACAACCGCAAGCTTTGGTCATAGTGAATAAGGAATCGCTTTCGGAAAATTTAGGACCTTCAACAGAACCTTTACAATTTTTTTTCATCTTAAAACAGGACCCTTCACAAAATCTTTTGTTTTAAAGAACCCTTCAGAAAACTTTTTCATATCAAAAATGGACTTTCCATAAATTTAATCATCTTAAAATGAAATTGAACTTGTCCCAAAACATCTGTAATCACCAAAGACCCTATTATCTAGTTATATACAGGGTGATTATAGTTAAAGTTGCACTTTCAGAAGCCTGAAAAAAAAGAAACACTTGTCAGAATGACCTGATATTTCAATTGAATATACATGAAGCAATGGGAATTTGTTTTGCAAAAGAAAAAAGTTCAAAAGTTGTCAGATAGATGGCGCTATACTCATAAGATGCTAATTAAAACACGTGACATACTGTTGTGACATTCTTTGTTCAAACAGCATGTCACGTCTTTTAATTAGCATCTATGACGAGTACAGCGCCAACTATCTGTCAACTTTTCAACTTTTTTTTTCTTTTGCAAAACAAATTTTGTGAAAGACTATACAAAAAACCCATTGCTTCACGTATACTCAGATGAAATATCATAGGTCATTCTGACAGGTGGTTCTTTTTTTACAGCCTTTTGAAAGTGCAACTTTAATTATAATCACTTTGTATATAATGCAAATATGTTTACATAGAAATATATCTAAATTTATAAAGCATCTATAACATATGTGTGTGTTCATTAAAACAAGACCCCGTTAAAATTGAATTGTCTAAACTGGAACCTGAATATAATGCTAATTCCAGATTCACAAATATATAGTCATATATTTTTCTCTAATATAAAAAAGTCGTTCACAATTTTCACAAAAACAGGGCCCTGTGAAAAAAGTCTGGACTAACCTCCTGTGAATATACATTATATTAAATGTACTATACGTTATTGAATAAAATATACATTATATTAAATATGATATAGAATCAACTTCGGAATGCAACATAATTTTTCTTCCACTTTTTTGTATCTATTGTAAAATGCGACCCATAATTTTGGAGGATGTTTACTGTGATCCCGTAGTTAACTATCAAAGTTGTTTTTTCTCCAGCTCATTTAACATATATAAAATTGCGGGGCAGGAGCAAGAAAATGCCCAAGTTATTTTTATTTTTATTTTATTTTATTTTATTTTATTTTATTTTTTGAATTAGCTCTCAAAATTTTTGTTTGTATTATAATAATTATTATTTAACAACAGCTACTTTTGGCCACAGTAACCGCTAGATGATTTTTGAAAAGAACACTGTAAAAAAAATTCAGAAACGTTTCTGAAAGTATCGGAGACATCTGCTGCACGCTACTAAAGGAAAGGTTCCGGATTCAAGCAGAAAAATGTTATACGGAACCTTTCCGATTCGTAATGAAATATTAAGATTCATAATGAATTCATTACGAATTGGAAAGGTTCCATGTTTCACCAGAAACATTTTTCTGCTCGAATCAGAAACCTTTCCGTTAGCATCGTGCAGCAGATATCTCCGATACTTTCAGAAACGTTTCCGAAAATTTTTTACAGTGAAGTTTAACTAATTTGTTACTGTCTTCATGTAAGGAAAACTACATTACGCACATAGTCGTCTCTTAAGAATAAAAAGTACAATTATTTTTACTATAAAGTATTGACTTTTAACGTTTTTAGGTGCGTTCGTAATTATATAAATACGTAGCACCTATTGTCGTCGCTTGGTCCGGCCGTCTGTCCGTCCGTCTGTCTGTCTGTCCGTCTGTCTGTCCGTCCGTCCGCATATAACAACGCAAAAACTACCCAACCGAATGGTTTGGAATTTAAGATATATTATCTTTGCAGAATTTTGTCGAGACATTTCAATTTTTTTAAAAATCGAATCAAAACTTTAGGAGATATTAATAAAAATATTTATTAAGAAAATTGAATTAAAAGAAAAAAAATTGGTGCTTTCTTGTTAGAGGAGCTTCCGAGGTTTAATGATCAAGCGACCTAGATACTTATTTTATGACAGAAATTAATCTGCACACGATATAATTCATTTCCCAGAATTAAAAATCATCAAGATCTGAATATTTATATAACTAGCTATAGTACGAACGCACCTCATTTGTCACGTTTGACGTACAATTTCCAACTTGTTTCAGTAAAAGTCCCCCATAAATTTTGGGGCAATTTTACTCTGATCCCGTATGTCGCTTTCTAAGTTGTTTTTTCTCCAGCTCATTTACATATATAACATTGGGAGGTGAAAAAGATGGCCAAGTTATTTTATTTTATTTTATTTTTGAGTTAACTCTCAATATTTTTAGCTATATTATAGTAATTATTATTTAACAACAGCTAATTCTGGCCACAGTGCCACAGGATGATTTTTGAATTAAAATTACCTAAATGCCTGTCTTCATATAAGTAAAATTATTTTACGTAGCCATCCCTTAATAATAAAATGTACAATTATTTTTACAAAAAAAGTATGGGTTTTCAGAGTAGGGGGCTCAGAACACAAATATTTCATGGAATGTATGACCTTTGTTACGCTACTGGTATGCATAGTATAATAAATGCATAGTAATACAATATAGAATTTAGTAATGAGCTCACGTTTTATGAATACTGTAAAAAAAAAGACATACTCTGTCAAATTCACTGGAAAAAAAAATACAGATGTTTCTTAATTTACGAAAATATTATGTAAACACGAACGAAAATACACAATAACTTCTTCCAAGTTACCCATGATTTCGAAAAGCATTCTTTATTTTTAGGAACCTCAGAAACGAATATATTTTCAAGATTTAAAGGTTTATAAAAACTAGTTTTCTTTTGCTGCCACTGACTTTCGGAAATATTTTCGGGTAGTTTTTATAGTGTATTAATCAGTTTTTACAAACATTACAGTTTACAATACAGTTTTTAATATTAGTTAATGCGGTATAAATTTATTATTTTTATCTGTATGCATGTTAAACATCTGGAAACATGTTTATTCAGCATGAAAATATTTATTTGAGAATTACATCCAAAAAACTTATATTCCGGGGAGAGAAAACTGATTAATACACTATAAAAACTACTCAGAAACTTTTCCGAAAATCAGTGGCAGCAAAAGAAACTTTGTTTTTATAAATACTTCTTTAAATCTCGAAAATATATTGGTTTCTGAGGTTTCTAAAGATAAAGAACGCTTTTCGGAACCGTGGGTAACTTGGAAAAGGTCATTCATATTTTCGTTCGTGGATATATTATGCATTCCTATATTAAGAAACATCTGTCTACTTTTTATTGTGACGCTACTGAAAGAATATGTTTTATGATGCGGATGTTTTTTTCTTTAATTTTAAATGGTTTTAATTATTTTCTTAAAATGTTTCATTAAACAAAATTATCAGTAAAAAAATAATCATTAACAATCTAAGAGAGTTCTTATTTGGTTTGCACAACAAAGAACGGAAATTATTTATTACAAACGTATTAATTAAAAAAATACTACAAAGGAAAATAATCAAGTTATATCATATATAATGAATGAATAATAAAAAAAAGCTTGTACCAGTATTTTTTATAAGTTTTTATTAAAGTATTTATTTATTCAAGATCTTTTCGATAACAATACTACACTAAAAGGGAGCATATGTAAACTGTAATTATTTTCTTACGTTTTCCATCAGATCTAATAATTATTTAATTAACTACTATCAACAAAGAAAAGAAAGAAAGAAATGCATAAACCAATAACTGCATTAACGTACATCGAGTAAATACAGTATAAAGCGTTGCTGCTGTATCCACAATACCACCGAAAACAGTGCGCTGCACGAGAGAAATTTTCGATTTTCTGTGAAACACAGTTTATGAGACATAGCACTGATATTTATTCTACATAGCAGGGTAGGATATTTTCCTAAACAATGCACCAAGCAATCACTCTTCTGTGTTTACACAGAACTCGCTCTCTTCGAATAAATTACTTCAAAGGACGAGAGATGATTATAATTTCCCAAATTTCATTACGTTATTAATTCTTCAATAAAAGCAGTTAATGCTCGGATATAATTAGATCCTTGAAAAAGTTTTTGTATAAGCCTTCTTTGTAATTAGAGGCGGATAATATAGGGTTACCGAAACGATGAAGAAAACGCAAAATTGAATTAATGTTGCTTTGCAATACACTTTTTTTTTTTCAATGATTTTGTTTTTGTGTTTATAGATTTTTTTTTTAATGTGAAATTTGCTAGTTTAATAAAGTAATGAGAAAAAATGATTTTTTTTTAATGCCATGAGAATTGCAAAAATTGGATTTCCATGTTTTTCTTTCAGGTTAGCGAATATAGTAAAAAAGAGCAAACTTGTCTGGAATAATATAAAGTGTTGGGACTGAATTTCAATGATGATTTTTGGTACAGGATTTTTGGTCCTATAGACTTTTATCTTTAATTTTGCTTTATTAGTCTGGCAAATATGAGCAGTTAAAAACTTGTTTAGATAAACTTTTTAGTTAAACTTGTTTTTTTTTTTTACTTTTATAGCTATAGAATTATGTAAAAAGAAAATCATTTATTATCATTAAAATACAAATATATATGCTAAACCTGAAATGATGTAAAAATTTAGTTAGTTTACCTAGAAAATCAATAGTTAAAAACTTATTTTATGTAACTATTTAACAACTATTTAACAAAAATCACTTTATATCGATTGCTTAAACGATGAAGAAAATGCAAAATTGTATTGATGTTGCTTTGCATTATCCCCTTTTTTTCAATGATTTTGTTTTTGTGGTTTTAATTTTTTTTATGTGAAATTTGCTAGTTTAATAAAGTAATTAGCAATAAATGATTTTTTTCTTTATTTTTTGTAATGGCATGAGAATTGCAAAAAAATGGATTCTCATGTTTTTCTTTCAAGTTAGCGAATAGTAAGCGAGCAAATTTGTGTGGAAAATATAAAGTGTTAGGAACTGAAGTTCAATAATGATTTTTGGTACATTATATTCCTAGACTTTTATCTTTAATTTTGCTTTATAGTCTGATAAGTAATTGAAAACTTCTTTTACATACGTATTTAACTATCATTTAACAAGAATCACTATATATAATTAAAGAAAAAAATCATTTATTATCATTAAAATAAAAATATACATGCTAAAAGTGAAACGCTGCGAAAAATTAGTTTACCTAGCAAATCAGTATGAATGAAAAACTTATTTTACATAATTATTTAACAATCATTTAACGAGAACCACTCTAATATATCGATTACTGAAACAACCAAGAAAACGAAAAATGAATTAATGTTGCTTTGCAATAACCTTCCTTTTTTATTCAATGACTTTGTTTTTGTGTTTATAGATTTTTTATGTAAAATTTGCTAGTTTAACTATATATATATATATATATATATATATATATAATTATAATATCTATGAATTTCAAAAACATATCAAGTTCTAATATCATTCTACTAAAATCTACTAAGAGATAATTAATGATATTGTGTAATCAGAATACCACATAGCTAATAATTAACTTGTGCAATCATAAAATTACCATAGCATGTGCTTCAATGGTAATTAGCCAAATTTACTCATACCTGAAGAACATTTAAAAAGAAAGAGAGAGAAAGGGGGAAAAAATTATAAATTGGAGTTGTTATTATGTAAACACAAATGGATTAATAAATTAATTATGAACATTATTCAGTGGAAAAACTGGACCACAAGAGAACCAATCAAGAATTGGATATGAAAAAACATATGTGGATGTACTCGTCAGCTTGGCTGCACCCACATGTGTTTTAAAAATAATTCAGTATTTCATAATTCTACTGGCATGATGCTAAGTACAGTAGAATCAGCCAAGTATACTGAATTATTACCAGACAACAATTGGAAAAATTTTAAATTGGAAATATGTAAAATGTAAATAAAAAACCATTAAGAAATATATAATATATCACTTACAACGATTATCCTAAAATCTTTATAAATCACCACACTATATAACCACCAGATATCATTTTTGAAATAATATTGGAATTTTGAACCCTTAAATTGTAGAAAAAATGTTTTACTCACAAGAATGATACAGTATCCTCAAAATATAGCAACTTCTTCATAATGATCAATTCCACATGGCACGTATCAAACATGTTGACATTCGAGTCGAGTTGAGAGAAATGATTTGAAAGACAAGTTGAGAGCTCATTTTTTTAAAAACACAACTCGATCAATGACACCCCAACACAATATAATTCAGAAACACACAAAACTTTTCTGTTGATAATACTCTTATAACAAAATTATATCCGTGAATATATAATTACTCCGTCTAATTTTAATTCCTGAAAGTAAAATTAATATACAAGCAATAGCTCCCTCTATAGTTAAATTCAAAATAATATCTATAATATCATCAACTAACTAAAACGTAAAGTGTCGCCATCTATTGGTATTATAATTATTCATAATTAATATTTAGTTACATATCCATATTATTATTAACATAATCACTTCATTAAATTTAATCAATATATAAATTTTAATAAACAATACTTCCTTGTAGTTTTAATATTAAATTCGAATAAAATCCTACAATATGAATAAATATACACAGAATTTATTCATCCTGCACAGCATTTCAGATATTCTTAACAAAAGTATATTTTGTAAAAGAGATATTATTTTAAAACAAAGTGCTTTGCTGCCAGCTGTGTTAAACCACTGATATATATTATAAACTTATAATTAAATTATTAATTTTTTATTGTTACTTCTACTTAAATATATTTTAGACTTGTTATTAAATAATTAATGTATTGTTTATACTTATACTTAATTATATTTTAGATTTCAGAGATTAATTTAATATCAAATTAAATAATTATTATTATCACTACTGTGCTTCAATCAAATTTATGGTATGCAGTAATTAAAATTATTTATTAAATTTAATTTCATAGATAAAAATAAAAAACTATATATATATTTATACACTTTGCAAATAGATATGTTTGTGAGTTATAATAACCAATGTTATCCAAGTATAATTTTAAATGTATGAAAACTGCTCATCAATGACACCCTAAACATATGTGATCGGCAACGCACAATCACATACTATACAGAGTGTATATAATGTTCAATCAAATTTTAAATTTCCTAATATGTTATAATTGTATTAATGTATGTTATAATTGTAATATTATATATAGTGTTATATGTTATCGCACATTCAAACAAAAATTTATTACATACAGTGTTAATAACTTAATGATATAATAAATGTTATTTAAAAGAGTTGATAATTGAATTTATCATAAAAATTGGATAACCATATATTTTTGCTTGATCTCGAATAAATCTAATATTTTTGTTTTTATTTATATCTGAGCATAAGTATTTTATACGATGCAGATAATTGATAATTATATTTTTATATACAGATTTATGTAAACATGAAGCATAATTGGTAAAAATATTTACTTTAAATGGAAAATCAAATCTCTTATCATAAATATCAAAAATTAATTTATAATTATTATTAATATTGATTTTTAAGTCAAGAAAGTTAATATTATTATTAATTAAATCATTTTCGCTTAATTTAAGTTGAGTAGGATAAAAATTGAGTGGTGATGTGCAATTTTTTTCATTGAAATAAAATATGATAATGTCATCAATATATCGATAAAATACATAATCATTGTTCGTACTAATATTTCTTTCATAATAATATAAGTAAAGGTCAGAGAGAATACTAGATGCTGTTCCGCCCTGCGGAATTCCCTGGCATTGTTTATAAATAATATTGTCATATATGATGTAATTATTATGCAATGTAAAATTTAGTAAAGTTTTAAAAAAAATTACTGAAATATGTTCTTTTAATTTTAATTGAGATTTAAATTCTTTAAATAATATACACATTGTTTTATATAAGTCTTTTATATCAATGTTATTATATATATCAATATATATATATATATATACATATTGTAATGAATGAGAGTTGCAAAAATTGGATTTCCATGTTTTTCATTCAGATTAGCCAATAGTAAAGGATCAAACTTGTCTGGAAAATATAAAGTCCTGGGAGACTGAAGTTCAATGATGATTTTTAGTACATTATATTCCTAGACTTTAATCTTTAGTTTTGCTTTATAATCTGGCAAATATAAGTTGTTAGGGACTGAAGTTCAGTGATTATTTTCGGTACATTATATTCCTAGGTTTTCTTCATCTTTAGTTTTGCTTTACTGTCTGGTATCTAAGCAGTTAGGGACAAAGTTCAATGATCTTTTTTGATACAATATGTTCCAAGGTTTTCATCTCAAGTTTTCCTTCATAGTCTGGCAAATATAAGTAGTTAGGGACTGAAGTTCAATGATGATTTTTGGTACAATATATTCCAAGACTTTCATCTTTAGTTTTGCTTTATTGTCTGGAGTCTAAACAATTAGGGACGAAGTTCAATGATCTTTTTTGGTACAATATATTCCGAGGTTTTTATCTTTAGTTTTGCTTTTAATCCTGAAAATATAAGTAGTTAGGGACTGAAGTTCAATGAGGATTTTTGATACAATATATTTCTAGACTTTTATCTTTAGTTTTGCTTTATAGGCTGTCAAATATAAGTAGTTAAAAACTTACTATACATAAGTAATTTAACAATCATTTAACATGAATCACTCTGTAGAATTATATAAAAGAAATCCCTTATTATCATTAAAATAAAAATATGTATTCCAAAAGCGATTACAGAACACACATAAAAGTTACATTTTCTAAAAAATAAAATAGACCTACGGATTTCGTGCACACAATCGACAATATTCTCAATATCAATAAATATAAAATAAACTATATTCATAAAATTAATTTGAAATATGAACTTGATAAACAAACATTACGAGACATCGGGTATCATGAAAGCATGTGCTCTAATAAAAACGACCATCTGTAAGCGTGAATTAATTTATCTTATTTTTAAATTTTGAAAGCATCTCGCGCCAAACTCAAAGAAGGCTGATTCATTGCATATGCTCTCGCTATATATAGATTCTTATTTATTCGCGGATAATGGATGGGCAATACAATCTTAATGGATAAATTGTTTTACTATTTCTAAATTTAATCTGTAAAGGCTTTATGTTATGTAGTCTGGCTAAAGCTCTAGTTCTCTTGTTGTATTTTATATCTGCTATGTGTTATTTCATACTCATTTTAAACTTTCTATTTGTCATTCCTGTACAATATTGCAATGTTCATACATTGGTTCAATCGGGTTCAATTGGGTCTATTTTCTTAGAGACAATGTTTTTTATTTTGTGGAAAATTTTGCAATAAGACAGATATTGAATTTGTTAAGTTTATACTTCTATGTTATGTAGTCTGGCTAAAGCTGTAGTTCTCCTGTTGTAATTTATGGGAATTCAAGCGCTTTTATACACCATCTGGTGGAGAAAAGATACAACTTATCGCTTCAGGAAAATCCCTTGCAAGCCCATTGCATTATATGCATTTTTAATTTGTTCATAATAATTATTTGTTGCCGATTTTCAGATTTCATGTGATATTTATGTTCTGTGTTTATATGGTAAGGTAAAAATTATCCAAATTTGAATATCTAACACTTTCAAATGCGTCTACAATAAATAATGGTTTAAAGGCACTTTAGCATTAGTTAAAGGGACAATTTTCCTGTACCGACGGCTGCGATCAGCGCCTCTAATAAGTCGTTTTAAGTTTAAACTTTCTATTTGTCATTCCTGTATGATATTGTAATGTGCTCCATCTACTTTGATGAACGGGATTTCATGTACACCGATAGTTGATTAGGTTCAACTGAATCTATATTTCCTTAGAAATACTAAGTTTTTTTTTCAGTAAGACAGATATTGAATTTATTAAGTTTATATTCTAATCAAATAAATTATAAAATTTAATATCTTCCTCGCTATAAATCTCTGACATAATTTTATTTTATTTTAAGAATCCCTCTGTATTATCAATAGTCGCGCTAAGTATAATGCAGGGTGATTCTTGTTAATTCTAGAATGTGCTACTGGTTTTAATTGAAAAAAAATCCATGTGCTCAGTAAATATACTTAGTCAAACTACTCTAAAATCGGTACTCCTTTGTTATAGCGGCCTCCAGAATTACGAGTATGCCGAGATTGCAGACGATTTTACCAAGGTCATCGCCAAGCTTTTAAATGCATGATATATTATACTCCAAATGCTCTTATATGCGCAATATATGCCATTTTATACGTCTCGTACGTTATACATATGTCATATACATTTTATACACATGTAATATATACAGGGTGTCCCCAAAAGATTGAATTTATAGTTATATCCATTCTTATTTAAATTTATAAGTACAATAATGCCTCAACTAACGAACATAAATCGTTCTGGAAATACGTTCGTTAACCAAAACTGATTTCTCGTCCAACTAAAATGCAATGCTGCTGCTTTATTTAGTGCATGTATATATAAAGTAAATAAATAAATAAAAATAAAATAAAAAAATTCTGTGAAGTTTTTTTAGCCGAGTCAGAAAAACAGGTAAAACTTTAATCATTTTCCGAAACATTCGTTGTATCTCTTTATTTTTATCTGAAACCCTATTTTAGATTTTCTTGTAAAAAGAAAAAAAGAAAAAGAAAAAGAAAAAAACTCTTACTGCAGCAGCAAAAAAAAAAAAAAAAAAAAAAAGTTGTTCCGATCCTATCCAAATGCAACCTGCCAGTTAAGCCGTATTTAGATTATTTTATTTCAACCTCAAATCTATATAAATAACAAAACTTACTATGTTACAATAGTATCGACTGATTTTTGATATATAACTATTCGTAAATATTCGATTTTTGGAACTGAAAATTCTATTTTAAATTAGCATAATTTATGTGTCTCATTTACATTATTAAAAAGGATAGATAAATAAAGTGAGATTTCAGGATTTCAAAATTAATTTTATTTTCATAATTTGTTTCAATTTTACATTACAAAACATGCTAGTTATTTTAAAATTTGTATTTTTATTTTCAATAAGCAAATAAATAAATAAATAAATAATATATATAAATAAATAATGTAAATAATTAAATAAATAAATAAAATATATAATATAAATAAATAATGTAAATAAATGAAATAAAATAAATAAAAATAAATTATAACAGGATTAATGAGTACCTCTTTACATGCATCATATATATATATAAAATATATCTCTTTCTCTCTCTCTTTTATTTATTTATTTATTTTTTCCTTTTTCAAAAAATTAATTCAAAGTCAAAAATAAGCTCTAGGAATCATAATTGAAGCTTCGGAATATTTTAAAACAAATCGAAGCATAAAATCTGTGTCCAATATTCTTCTAGCTTCTATTTCGATTAGACATATTTTATGCTTCGTCTTTGATAATATAGATTGCCGATGCTATTTTTATAAGATATTGCAAAAGAACATTTGTTAAAATAAGTTTTTTACATATGATAATATTCAATCAATCCTGTGTTTTCTGCATTGATTTTTTACCTTTCAACGTCAGATTTTTTTTTTTCTAAGAAAAAACATAAAAAATGATTCCTACTTGTTACTTATTAACTTTTCTTTTTATTATTTTGAAAGATATTGAGTCAGATTTGGCAACGCAAACGATTTTCTCTTGAACGCATGAAGATGTTGAAGCTTCATCGATTTCCAACAGATGGCGTCTTTTTTCTACGAGTACATCACTGCATCTTTTTCCCGTTTATCATTATGTTTTCCGAATGTGATACCTAAATAGTTATTTTAAATTGTATACACATCAAAGGAATTTCTTAATAAAACGTTTTTTATTCTAAGTACAACTTCATAGAGTGAAACGCTATTTTAATTTTGTAATGTAAGATTAAATATCTCTTTTATAATGCAGTATTTTTTTTTTCTAGTGTGTTTTATTTTTAAACATCTTTTACGTCCTTATCATTCTTCGCCAAGAAAAAAAAAAAAAAGTTGTTTTGTAAAGTGATATGTTAAAATCCATCTATTGTTCTAAGATTTCTTTACATATTTATAGTGTTAAATATTTATTACATTTATAATTCTTCAATAAGATAGAAACTGGTGTTATAGGGTGTTATAGTATAATTGGTATAGCTCTTTGACAAACAATTGTTTATTTATTTGTTTATAAGTTTTGCTATTATTATTTTTCTTTCATTTTTTTCTTTTTCAATCACGAATTTATATGTTTATTTTTGCGAAAACGAATTGAATAATATATTTTTTTAAGGTCGTACAAAAAAAAAAAAAAAAAAAAAAGAAATTCCCACGCTTAGCAGCGCGAAACTTTCTGACATAGAAACAAGGGATGGGACTAATATTCGGCCACTATTCGATATTCGGCCTATTCGACCTTTTTGCCGAATATTCGGTTAGCCGAATGTTGAAGGATATTTGACCGAATACCTGCTGCCGAATAGTGCGAGATATCTTGCCGAATATTGCGAGATATCTCGCCGAATATTCCTGATATCTCGTTGAATATTGCTAATATCTCCTTGAATATTGCTAAATATCTCGCCAAATAAATTCAGGGTAATATATATTTTATTTTTTTGCAATTTTTTTCTCTAATCCAAACTGTCTACTTTCTGACGCATTGATGAAGTTTAATTGCATAAAATGTACAGTTATTGAGATACTACCATTATTACATGTATATATTTTTAATTCACATTTTCCTTCATTCATATTGTTGTTATCAGTTTTTGTGCATGCTTTTAATGCATGTTGAGTAAATTGTAGAACTCTGTGTTGTTGTATATTGTATATGCTGGTTCAATTGTCAAATATTTTGTTAAACACACACACACACACACACACACACACACACACACACTCATATATATATATATATATATATAACCATTAATGAAACATTACCGAAATACCAACAAAAACTATGAAATTATGAATTAGTATGTAATAATTAATTGACAACAATAGTGTTCCCCAAAACTCTGAATATAGATTCCATATACATAGTTAAAAGAAGAAGAAATTAAATTAAAAATTGAAAAAATGAAATTTGTGGAATTTAGACAGAATCTTCAGGTCCCAAATGCCTAAAAACCACAAATAAAATGTGTGGTTTCATCAACATATTAGCCATAACATTGCTAAAGAAAAGGATTTTGGGACTACCACACCAAAATAGAGAAATAATCTGTGAAAAATAAAAACAATATTAAAAAAGAAAGAAACCTTACCCATAAAAAAGAGAAAAAAAAATTGTGAAATCTATACTAATATTATAAAGGAGTAAAAATTGTTTGTTTGTTTGTTTGTTTGTAGGAGGTAATCTCTGGAACTACCTAACCGATTTCAAAAGTGATGGTGGCAAATTGATGGTGACAAACCCTGCTCCAACATAGGCTATATTTTATGTCGGTGCCACTAACCCCAGGGGGGTGCAGGAGCGAAAAACGTTTTAAAATTGCGATTTTTTTTTTTTCTGAAGGATCTAGAAATTTGAAATTTGGCATTGTAGCTACTTATAAGATGTAAATGCTCTCTAAGAACAAATTTAAAGAAAAAATTAAATTTAAAAGGGTGAAATGAGCGAAAAGCGTTCTAAAAACATTCTAAATTACAATTACTGTGGAATCTCTGGAACTATAGAACCGATTTTAAAGTGATGGTGGCAAATTGATGGTGACAACCCCTGCTCCAACATAGGCTATATTTTATGTCAGTGCAACTAACCCCAGGGGAAAAAATAGAAATTTAAAAGGGTGAAATGAGCGAAAAGCGTTTTAAAACATTCTAAATTACAATTTCTATGGAATCTCCGGAACTACAGAACCGATGTCAAAAGAAATGTTTTCAAATTGATGGTGACAATCCCTAACTTCAACATAGGCTATATTAATAAAATGTCGGTGCCACTAACCCAAATGGGGTGCAAGAGCTAAAAATGTTCGAAAATTCAGACTTTTTTATACTGAAGGAGCAAGAAATTTGAAATTTGGCATTGTAGTTACTTATAAGATATAAATGCTCTCTAAGAATAATAATAAAAAAAAAATCGAAATTTAAAAGTGTGAAATGAGCGAAAAGCGTTCTAAAATCATTCTAAATTACAATTTCTATGGAATCTCTGGAACTACAGAACCGATTTTACAGGACCGAAGTGATGGTGGCAAATTGATGATGACAATCCCTGCTCCATCAGCCTATTTAATAAAAAGCTATGCGTTTCTGATGATTGGGTTTTTCGCCAATTGTTGTCACAGATTAATGTCGGAAAATGAAACATTTGAATTTACTGAAAAAAATAATAGCTCGAAAACTATTTGTCAGAAAATTGTTAGGCAGACTGCGTTTGAAAGGTAAAAAATTGTATTTTTCTTGATATAAATTTCAAATCTAATGATTATGCCGTTTTTCAAATATTGAATTTCAAAAATTACCAAATTTCGCAATGGAGTACCATAGCGAAACCTTCATGCGAAAATAGATAATGTGTCCTGACGTGTATATTGATAATAACGTGTCCTGACGTGTACATTGGCATGAGTCACAAATTATAGTAGACATATTATTCTGTTAAAATATAAGAGTGAATTATGAAATGTGAAAATTTTGTTTGATTAAAAGTTCGTTAAGAGAAATTGACCAGCGTAGCGGGCGTAGCTTGCTAGTATAATCATAAAGTTCAAATTACAACAAGATTAAAAATGATATAAGGAAAATAAAACAACAGTTACCAGATAGAATGCATGATCCATACAGGAGTCATCACATAACACAGGCAATGAATTGCAGAAAATGAAAAAAAAGTTTTAAAAGGTGATTGACCATGGTATATTATTGTACAGCAAAGCCAAACTCAAACCAATATAAAATCAGCTTCAACTGTAGAAAATTTAAAATAGAACACCAAACATGTTTTCAAATGAATTAATAAGGTGCTGCCATCTATGAGAAAATTAGTGAATATTATATGATTTAATAAAAGCATTGGATTACTATTATTAGTTAAAGATTAAAACAAATCTTGTCTAAAGAATGATAACTAACAGTTAAATAAAAAATAAATATAATTAAATAATAAATAAAATTATGTTGATAAAATATTCAATTACATTAAATATATATATATATATATATATATATATATGTGTGTGTGTGTGTGTGTGTGTGTGTTACGGTCAATATGATTAATCCGGTCATTAATAATAATAACTGGTTATTATTAATAATGACCGGATTAATCATATTGACCGTAACATATATATTACTGCTTTAACTATACCTCTTGCGCTTTAATTTAATTTGTAATTTAAGACTGGAGACTGGTTTCAGAACATAGACTCAGTCTCTCAAATTTGTTGATCACTAGGCACACAAACTCCTCACAAATAAAATTTACTTGATTAAAGGTTATTTTCGGAAATATGACCTCACTATCAATTATGATAGAGAATAAGTATTGCCATTGATTTTCAATGTAAGAAAGGATAAAAACATCATTGGGTAGTAAAACTAAAGTACATTCCTTATAAAAAAAATAAAAAATCAATTTGCTATATCTAAAAATAAAAGAATGAAATTCAATTTCTTATTTTTTGTGTTAAAATAAATTTTCTAAATTAAAAAGTTCAATAACAGAAATAATGACTAATCAGTTTTTTTTTTTAATAATATGTTTATGAATTTCTTTCCTGTAGATAAAATTATAATATTATAATTTAAATGTTGTGAAAGTTGTTTTATTATTAACATTGAAATATTATAAGAAATACATCAAGCTATTTAAAATTTTCATCACATAAATATTAAAACATCAATTTATGTTTAATTCTTTTTCCATTTTAAAATTTAAAAGATGCATATATAATTTTCTTTTTTGGAAAAAAAAGTTGGTATTTGGCCGCCGAATATTCGGTATTCGGCCTATAATTTGGTCGAACATTCGATATTCAGCTATTCGGCCAAATCACTATTCGTCACATCCTTTTGCAGGCATGATTATTGAGATAATTTGTAAACGAACAATTTTTATCATTTTCAGATAAAATAATTACACCTTGAGCTATAAACGATTGTTGTCTCAGGACGGCATTTCTTTTCATCACCTGCGCTGGCGCGTCCAGAAATTCGGTTCAAAACGCCAACTTTGAAAGCATTTTCTGAAAAATCTTCTACCTTTATCAAAAAACGAAAAAACAGTTCGATTACGTATAGTTTCTTAATAAGAACATCTTCCAATTTGATGCGCACAAAAATGACTTAATAAATATGCCAGAAAGATTTGCGGAAAGCCATAAGAGAATGCCGAAACGCATCTCATATCAATTATGCAAATATATGTACAATATGTGATCAAACAAATTCCATGTTAACATATAAAGAAAAAAAATGTTAATTATACTTAATGCATTTTTCAACATTCAGTTTTCATATTAGAAGGTTAAAATCCGATGCCAGGGACCTTGTCTTTTCATATCTCGTCATGCTATTCACAATCATAAGTAAAATTTATGTAAATGGTTTCTTTTGAATCACACATATCCACTTGCATACATTTCATTCTAGTGTGAATACTGTGACGCAAAGGAACCATTTACATAAATTTTACTTACTCTTTTGGATAGTGTGGCGCAAAAGATAAATCGATTTTCTGAAATAAATACATTTCAATGCATAATATAGGCTCAGTGAAAGTGTGGTGTATTTAACAGTGTATTGGAAAATTAAAAGGATTGTTTGAATGTGTAAATGTATAGAAGATAAACAAACAAACAAACAAAAAATAATAATAAATAAATAAATTAAGTTTTTAAGTAAAGATTTTAAAGTTACCTCAAGGCGTCACTCCGTTACTCGAATTTTGATGTCATTTCTTTTAAAACATATATTTTGAATTTATAAGAGACGTGAATGAAAAAGCATCAGTGTAAAAAAATTATATATCCGTTCATGTTGAAAATAATATTTGCACCTGTGAATATAAATAGAAAAAAAAAAGAAAATGATGAAATATATATGTATATATATATTAATTAATAGCATAGCGTCACTCAAAATTTGATATAATTATTTTTAAGACCCATATTTAAAATTCTTAGAGCCAAAAGGTAAAGTGATGTGTCACAAACTTTTAACCCGTTAAGAATTTTTATATTGATATATCTGATATCTAGCAATAACACGAAATTATTAGCAGAAAAAATGACAAATAATGAATAAATAAATAAGAAACACGAACAATCTGAGCGAGAAAGAAATTTCTTACTACAGACATTGCAGAGTGATATTGGAACTCTGAATCCTCGGAGGAAAAACATAAATGAAATTTACAATTTACGTTTATCTTACAACCGAAACATTTCATAACCTGAATACAAAAACAAAATGAATTAAGACTATAGAAGTTTAAAAACATAAAAATTATACATAAAATAAAGCATTAAAGTGAAATGAATAAACGTTACTCCGCTGAAATAGTTTTTAATTAAATGCTTAAGTAAAGCAATGTTACAATTAAGAAATAATTCTTTTCAAAAATTCATTTGAGAACAAAAACATATTCAAATAAAGCATTTTTACAATGTAGAATCTCAAAATAGCTGTATAACATCGAGAAATATGCTGATTAATATTGTGGTGATATTTCTTAACATGCATCGATGCATTTGCGTAAAAGAGATAATTTCCATTGTAGTAAATATTACTGAATTAATAACAACGTTTCTCATCTGAAATTCTCCATGGAAATAATGTATCCTTTAAAAATGTCTATTTTTTTCATCTCGAATTTTGAATGGGTTATTAAAATATAAGAGAAATTGAAAAATATATTGCACTTAATAACGTTTTGGAAATATAAACTCATTCATATTTATTTTAGAGTATACTGGTGGTTTATATAGTAAGACTCAGTTAAAACGTCACTCGTTTAAAATGTCAGTTATATGCTCTGAGAGGTATCGCTCAAAGAAATATGGAAATAAATTGTTATAATAAATCACCAATCGTAAAACTCTAATAACCGGTTAATACTAGAACGACGGGAAATTTTACACAAGTTTCATAAAAATATTTCACACCAAAATTTTTATTTAGGACTTTTAACTTATTTATTTAACTTATTTTTGTGCGGTATATATTTAACTTACTGTAGGAAGAAATATCCGGTTCGAATCGACATTTTTTTCTTTTTGAAGGGGCCAAAATGGCCCCTCACCGTCGTTCTAGTGTTAAAAATTTTAAAAATGCTAAAAAAATTCTAATAAACCATCACTCGGAAAATGTGACAACCTGTTAAACCTCCATGTTTGATTTAAGATTTTCCCTTTTTATTTACAAATTACAGCTGAAAAATGTTAGAAAATTATAGACGAAACAATTTTTTTATAAGGAATCAAGTGAGACCGACAACAAACTGATTGAAGAAAAACTAACAGAAAATGAGAAACGATTGAAGAGAAACCAACACGAATTACCAGATGTTGTTTCTGTATTATTTTACCCAAGATCTCCTTATCATAGTATCAGACCTCTCAATCAGCAAGTTGCCTTTGACCGCTATACTTGTCCTGCTACTAGCGCCATCAATCGTCAGTAATAGTATTTACGACACGAAATCACACGAAATTTTTTCACAGCTCCATTTGTTCTATGCATTTGCTTAGGAACTAGTAGTTTTCCTACCACTAAAATTTTATAGTAAATTTTATCTTATTAAATTGACAAGATCGTGTGATTACATGACGAAAAAAATTCTATTAAATTTTAGTGGTAAGAAAAAAGCGTAAGAGTTGGCAGCTATGCGGTAGCAGACCAGCTAGATTTTTCTATTATATTTTTGGATACCAGTTTTTTAGTAGAGACAATTTTGTTTTGTTTGATCGGAGAATTCTGGGATTTAAAAGAACAACATTTTCTCTAAAAATATACTGGTGTTCAAAAATCCCGAAACATGGCAAATGTGCGGTAGTATCCACCAGGCAGCGATACTTTCCGGAGAAAATCAATTAATAAGTTGGCAATTTCTGCGGACATTTTCTCCCATAGACTTTCTCCGGATTGTCAACTCTGATCTATGATAAGGGAGTCTTGATTTTACCCTTGTGTAGTGTTTTAATCTATATATTTAAAACGCAAGGTTGGACTTTTAATATCGATTTCGGTTGATCTGAGCATGCGTAATGAGCATTTCGGTGTACTTTTCTGTCGCTAAACGGAATGGAAAATTGAACTGGGTTCCGTTTCAGAGGAACGTTAGGCGAAGTCAAGATGGCCGAGTGGTCTAAAGGTGTATTTACATTATGGCGTTATCGCCAAAAGGTTTGCCATTCCTGGCGTTAATTCATAAGACTCAACAAATCATCGACAGCGTAACAATCAATGAAACACGTTATTTGATTGAATCTTATGATTTAACGCCAGGAACGAGAACACCTAGGACGATAACACCGCCATAATATAAATGCACATTTAGGCGCCAGAAAAAGGAATACTAGTTCTCTAAATGGAGCGTGGTTTATGATGTTTCTCTGATAGTGTCAGTGTTCTGATAACACAGAGGGAGGGGGGATGTGTGCTTTATTTACTATGTTCTTTTATTTACTGAATATGAGATGAAAGTAGGGATATACTATTTGTATGATACATCATAGATACATGAAATTTTCTTTCTTGCCGTGGGGAATATGGCAGTATAATGTCAAACTGATTTGCTTTACACAGTTGTTTATAGATTGTTTGTTTGGAGTTTGCATCGGAAATAGAATTGTATTTCACTGGGGGGAAAACTTTTAAAATAAAATATTTGAAAGACTGTATCATACATCTTTTGTTATAAAGAAGCTTATTTTACTGATATTGTTATAGTAATTTTTTTTCCGTCAAGTTTTGACGGGTTTCATCTAGTCTCAGTTTAATAAATTACATTTTATTTCAGGAGAAATAGCTATAGCATTTGTTTTTTCTTCATTATTATTAAGTAAAATTTTCCATCCTCAATATAATTTTTAATTAATAATTTTTTAATTAAAATTTTAAATTAAAATCTTTGGTATGTAATTATCGATTAAATAAATTGAAATAAGCTACAATGTTTGGTATATTTTGGATTACAATACGATAAACATACTAAGAGAAGTACAGGGTGTCCCACAAGATACGCAGCGTCTAATATGTACAGATTCGGATAGAGCACGTCAATATGAGTATTTTGAATGGTAACAAGTGGGGTCCCCGAATATAGCGTGATAGTCTAATTACAGGATGAACGTTATCACAGCTGCGAACTTTTACGCTTTTTTCCTACCACTAAAATTTTATAGTAAATTTTAGCTTATTAAATCTCCGAAATCACGGGATTCAATAAGTCAAAAATTTCTATAAATTTTCAGTGGTTACAACAAATTTGCATAATCATCTGGGGAATCTTTCATGTTGTACACATCGTCATTTGGAATACCCACTATCGGATTCGTCAATAACGTCATAGCTGCCAACTTTTACTTTTTTTTGATACCACTAAAAATTTATAGAAATTTTTGACTTATTGAATCCCGTGATTTCGGAGATTTAATAAGGTAAAATTTACTATAAAATTTTAGTGATAGAAAAAAGCGTAAAAGTTCGCGGCTATGATAACGTTCATCCTGTAATTAGACTATCACGCTATATTCGGGGACCCCACTTGTTACCATTCAAAATACTCATATTGATGTGCTCTATCCGAATCTGTTCAAACAAATATATGTATATTAGACGCTGCGTACCTTGTGGGACACCCTGTACTAAGTAATTATTATCTGTAAAAAAAATAATATATATATATATGGAAGGAAATAAAAATATTTATATAAAACATTCTGGTGTCATCTATTGGTGTTGTAATGCAGTTAAATGTCTATATTTGAGAAAACTAATATAAAATTTTAACTTCAAAAATTTCTTTATTTGAAAATTTTAACGAAAATAAAAACTGGAGTTCCTCTTTTTTGGATCTGAAAACGGAATTCTCTTGTAAATGTTCTGTTGTTTCTATCCATGTAATGAGTGTTAATATACAGCCGATCTCCAGCCCGCTTATAAAAGAGGAAGAGGAGTTTTTCTGTTTCTTTTAACTATTATTGCTAACAAATATTCTGTAAAAATGTCTGACATTTTAATGAAGTTATGAACCTTTCTTCTGTGAAACTTTTAAGTTGTTTACCATGAAGTTTTGACGGGTATTATCTATATTTCTAATTATCTAATAATTCTAATAATATTATCTAATTTTCCCTTAAGACACCCAATATAAGGATTTCGAAATGGTAATGAAATTAGAATGAATCAACGAAACCTAAGAGAAAGCAGACCTTTTTAGGCAATTTTTTTATATGCTGAGTTCTTATATATTGTAATATATTTTAATAATCGTATAATTTTCTTTTAATAACTGTTGTAAAATAATTTTTTTGTAGTGGTGCTGTCTAGACAAATTTTCTCCATTTAATCCTGACAGGTGCCGAAAAGCTGTTCTCGTTCGCCTCTCTGTCACAAGGGGGCGCAGAGGCCTGTCTCTCTTTTAGTTCCTTTCTAATTCTAGATGCTGTTCCAAACTCCCTTAGCCAGTTTTCCCGCCGCCTGCGTGGAGTGCAAAGTGACACACGTAGTGACCCTCTCAGGCCCAGTGCGTCCAAACTCGTTCCCCTTTTAACAGTTCGTATTTCCTTTTATTTCCATCACAATTGTTTATTTTGCACATTTCATGAATAAAAATTTTAAAGGTTGTGAATTATTTTGCGGAAATTTGTAGGTTTGTCTAGAGTGTCATCTCAGGCACAATGCGCTCAAGCTTGTACTCATGTTTGTGTTGTCTCTTTTCTGTTTCAGATTTGCTGCTGAAATGGCCCTTAAAACCGGCGGTTTGACTAACGAGAGTCACTGGCAAGTGATGTGGTGAAGAGAATGGACAAGTCTATATTTGAATCCAGTCTCAACGTTAATGCTAATAATTGGTTTGCTGCTATGGATCTCATCGATGACTCTGTCTATATTTCATGTTTTGTTCGTAATTTTAATGTTCATTTGATTTTTTGTCATGAAAACTAAAGGTTAATGTGGTGGCGCGTCTTGAATTTCAATATTTTTTTGTTTTGCTTTCTTTACGATTAATAAATGATATCTTTTGAATTAGATTTCCAATATTCTCTCTTTGTATGGTCTAATAATATTACTGACCACTTTAAGTAGTTAGAATTGACTTAATTAGGTGCTAATGACGCCTGTCGAGTTCACTGCTCCCGAACCCGGGAGTCCAAAAGGTGCACCTGACGAAGGGTTAATGTACAGCGCCTAGAATACATAGTGTGGAAAATGGCTACAAAATAGTACTAAAAAATTAAATCCGATAAATGTAGAACGATGCTGAAAAGATAACGGGTCGATCGCAGCGACATCTTCTAGCAGTGGCGTAGACAGGGTGGAGGTCCAGATGGTTTGGATACCAATAATTTTAGAAAAATATTTTTGCCTTATCTAATCGGAAAATTTTCTGTGATATTGAAGGCGAAGAAAACTTTATAATATTAATGGTTTCCAGAGCATTTGGACCCTCTGGCTATGCAACTGTCTGCTAGCTCCTTTCAACGCAAACATTGTATAAGAATCGAACTTAGAAAACGTTTCAGCTGGTTGTAAATATTTTAAATAGTTAAATTATACCCTATTTCCTTTGACTTGGATAGTGATTTTCATAAGCTTTGAAAATATGAATGATATTGATCATGGCCAAAAAACGTGATACGCATTCTTTTGTGCCTGGTTGCAGTACTCGATACAAGACAGCAAACTAGAAACTATACTTATTTAGCATACCAAAGGATGAATCTCTGATAGAAGAGTGGAAAAGATTAATTCCCCAATATGATAAAAAACTAACTTCAAAATCAATTACATCTGAAATATATACACTTGCAAGAAGATTTTATTAACAGAAAGTATGTTCAAGTTGTCAATAGTAAAACGGTTACTTTTGCTAGAGGTAAATCCATTTTTAAAGGAGATGTCGCTGTAATCGCCTTATTGTACCGCATCGTTGCACGTTTATCGGCTAAAATTTTTTAGCACTTTTTAAAGTATTACCAGTTTGGCTTCTTTTAAATTTCGAAATTTCGCATTCACACCAGAAATCCCCTATAATGTTCTTTTCCTTACTTAATGGCAGATATTTCGTGTCTTCCGAAAGTAAAAATTCTTGTTTCAGAATTTCCAGTTTGAATTCGAAAATTTGTAATTAAAAAAAGGTAAAACCATTTTCCACACTATGTATTCTAGGCGCTGTAGTTAATGTATCTTTTCTTATTAAGTGCATTGTATAACATAATAACTTTTGTTATAAAAACTAATTAAAGACCATAAATAAGTTTTCATATCATGTTTATTAAAAATGAATATAGTCTATATAAGGGGGCTTATAATTCTTAAATATTGAAAAAAAAAATTTTTTTGAAAAAAAAAAAAAGAAAAAGTAATTATTTCTGAATATTTAAAAATAAAATAAATGGCACTTTTAATACTTGTGAAATGTGGAATATTTTAAAAGAACTTTAAAGTCATTTTTCTGAAAATGTAATTTTGGGTATTTTCTTGCTCTTTCAGCTAAGGCGATTTTATGAGAGATAGGATTTTCAGAATTGGAATTTAAGTACTGGCCCGAAAACGTTGCCTTACGGTGGTACACTGATGTTAAATTTTTTTGACCGGTAACTATTTTTTTTCTTTTCGAAATTAATTATTTCTGAATATTTAAAAATAAAATAAATGGCACTTTTAATACTTGTGAAATATGGAATATTTTAAAAGAACTTTAAAGTCATTTTTCTGAAAATGTCATTTTGGGTATTTTCTTGCTCTCTCAGCTAAGGCGATTTTATGAGAGATAGGATTTTCAGAATTGGAATTTAAGTACTGGCCCGAAAACGTTGCCTTACGGTGGTACACTGATGTTAAATTTTTTTGACCGGTAACTATTTTTTTTCTTTTCGAAATTAATTATTTCTGAATATTTAAAAATAAAATAAATGGCACTTTTAATACTTGTGAAATATGGAATATTTTAAAAGAACTTTAAAGTCATTTTTCTGAAAATGTAATTTTGGGTATTTTCTTGCTCTTTCAGATAAGGCGATTTTATGAGAGATAGGATTTTCAGAATTGGAATTTAAGTACTGGCCCGAAAACGTTGCCTTACGGTGGTACACTGATGTTAAATTTTTTTGACCGGTAACTATTTTTTTTCTTTTCGAAATTAATTATTTCTGAATATTTAAAAATAAAATAAATGGCACTTTTAATACTTGTGAAATATGGAATATTTTAAAAGAACTTTAAAGTCATTTTTCTGAAAATGTAATTTTGGGTATTTTCTTGCTCTTTCAGCTAAGGCGATTTTATGAGAGATAGGATTTTCAGAATTGGAATTTAAGTACTGGCCCGAAAACGTTGCCTTACGGTGGTACACTGATGTTAAATTTTTTTGACCGGTAACTATTTTTTTTCTTTTCGAAATTAATTATTTCTGAATATTTAAAAATAAAATAAATGGCACTTTTAATACTTGTGAAATATGGAATATTTTAAAAGAACTTTAAAGTCATTTTTCTGAAAATGTAATTTTGGGTATTTTCTTGCTCTTTCAGATAAGGCGATTTTATGAGAGATAGGATTTTCAGAATTGGAATTTAAGTACTGTCCCGAAAACGTTGCCTTACGGTGGTACACTAATGTTAAATTTTTTTGACCGGTAATTTTTTTTTCTTTCAATCAAAATATCTAAAAAGAGGAGTTTACAGTCAGTTTCATTTTCTGTGAACTGCATTGCTGGACGAATAGAATTAACTAATCGAACATATAATGATAATATTTTAAATGTTGTATGTTATATATTGAATAAAAACATTTTTATCAAGCTTGTACGGCTCTGTTTAACTTCTAATTGCTTTACTTTTGAAAATATATTTTACAAACAAATAAATGGCACAGCTATGGGGTCGCCCATTTCAAGAAGAAATAATTTTTACTTTTAGGCTCCAAGATTTGTTTCTGGAAAAGATATGTTCACGACATTTTTTAAGAAAATTGCCAAACAAGTAGATTTATCTAAAATTTTGGAAAAAGCTAATTGAACACATGTTTTTTTTTTTTTTTTTTTTTTTTTGAAATAGTATATTATTCAAAAGTAAATATTTTATACTTATGCATATTGGAAACTGAAATTAAACCTTTGTAATGTATATTTTTGCAAATAGTAAACATTTTTTTCCACTGGACATCTGTATCGTTTTCTTGGACTGGAGAGTTTAGTTTTTGTTATGCTAATAGCTGAAACTAATGAATAACAAAGTTTCTCACTAGAATAGCTTAAAATACAAATATAGAAAACGCGGTTTCGAGAAGCATTATTTAGAAATTTATTTGAATTGGTTACTACATCAATTGAAACTTACAGCTGCGTAGACTCCTTTCTTTGATTTCATTTTACTATATTATGTATACCCCAGACCATCCTAACGTTCTTCTGTTTTTACTATTACGGCTGAGAGCAGTAATTTTGTTTTATTTATTTTTTAAAGAATGACTGATTGCCGATTGTTCTATAAATTGAACCGATTCTTAGACGCGACATCATGTTGAATAACAACATGAAACAATCGATGTCGTACTTTTTTTCCATTTATGTGAGTCATGTGACAGTGAGGAACGGACAGACCTTAATTGTTCTGATTCAGCGAATCGACAAAACAAATATTTTCTTATTTAAAAAGAAGAGGCAACTTTTCTAAGAATTCGTTCCTTCTTGTCTTTACACCCATTCTTTCTACGAATTACGATCAGACTGAAATCTTTTTATGTTTAAATTAAGATGACTAGGTTTCAAAGGGCGCAAACCGGACGCAGAGTGGACATGGTGATCCCCCCCCCCTCCCCTGCCCTTTCTACGGGTGCAAATATAAAACCTCTCACCTCAACCTCCAAAAAAAAAAAAAAAAAATGCAGACACATTAATTTTCTCAGGTTTTGAATACTAGAACAATTTACATTAATGGTTTCCAAAAATATTTTCTCTAAATTTATAGTTTATTTATTCTTAAAATAAAATAGGTAAAGAAAATTATTCGATTTATTTTACACTTTCTTTTATTCGTGTGTTTCCGCCGAAAGTTTTCTTTTATTTGTACTTAGAATTGAATTGCTCAAAAAATTGTTAACAACGGAAGTTAAATTTGGAACACCTTCCTACAATTATTTTAAATGATTTTTTTTTAAGTTGTATTCGTGCAAACGGGTTGAGTTTAGTGCTTTCGTTATCAACCGAGACATTTCAGAAAAATGTTAGACGCTGGGACATTAAATCTAAAATCGAGACGTCTGGTCGCCTGAGTTTGATGATCTGATGTAAATTATATTGTGTTCACTGTTGATATATTTTAATGAATAAATCGGTCAAGTGCAAGTATAACTCGCGTTCAAAAGGTTCCGTGCATTAAATTAATTAATTAATATTTATTAATTAATAATCTCCTGCCACCCCTAATTTTTTTCATAATTTTAGTTTCAGTAGACTCGGAAATAGGAGGCGGTGGTTGGGGGACATATTTTTTGTAGTACCCGTTCGACGATATCTCTGAAAATATATCACCAAAATTAAAACAAATATATTTTTGAATTCGGTGTTACGAGATCTTTCGAACGATACCATACACGGTATATAAAAAGAATTTTTTTATTTTCAAGTAACTTAATTAATATCTCGGCTAATTATCGACAAATTTTATCGAAAATCATTAGCAACTATCCGTGGATGATTCTGCATCGATAGCTATTTCGAGCGCCCGTGAACTCCCCGTAAAACTCCATTCGTAAAGTAAAGTTTGTGTGTAACATAAAAATGCGTTTTTCTCAAAAACTATGTGGCCTAGGAAAATCGCTATAGTTTTCCTACAAGGTTTAAATAAAGTCCCACTACACCCAATTTTTTTTTATCATTTTAGTTTCAGTGGATTCATAAATAGAGGGGGGGGGGGGGGTGAGAGACATATTTCTGCAGTGTATTTCCGACGGTATCTCTAAAAATATAATACCTAAAATTAAAACAAATATATTTCTGAGTTTGTGTTTTGAGATCTTTCACATGATACCACACACGATATACAAAAAGAAAAAATGTTTTTCCAAGTAACTTAATTGGCGCCCCTAATTTTTTCCAAAACATATTTGTGAATGGCTAATAATCTGAAAATATGTGGGTCAATATAGGTTTTTATACACTGTAAAAAAAAAAAAAAAAAAAAATGGAATTTTGACAGAAAATATTGTATTTTTTACAGATAAAACTGTTTTAAAGAAGAAGAGTTTTCTTGTAAAAAAAAAATGTGGATTTTGTAAAAAAAAAAAAAAAAAAAAAAAAAAAAAAAACTGTTTTAATGAAAATATACAGATATTTGCTGTAAATTAAACGGGTATCCACTGGTGCCAAAATTGACGGTTTTTGACGGTCAATTTGAGAGATTTTTTTTTTTTTTTTTTCAGTGTAACATTACCAAGTTTGAACTTTTTACGTCCCATAGTTTACGAGAAAACGGGCTCTAATAGACGGACAGACAGACAGACAGACACAGGAGTGATCTTATAGTGGTTCCGTTTTTATTTTTAAGTACGGAACCCTAAAAAAAGCGTTTTAATGTGTCGTGGAAAAAAAAACAAGAATAATATTTTTAAAAGCTTTCTGAATATGAAGACAATAATTTCTTGTGTCATATAATAATGCTAAAAAGGAACTTAGTGAAAGAGGCAAATTATATGTAAATCTTTTTAATTAAAACAATATATTTCGAAGTTTGTTGAGAGTAAATGTAAAAAAGACAATAACATTATTTGATAAATTATAATTACGAAATATATTACTTATACTAATTTTTAAAAAAATCTAACATTTGTTTACTTAAATCTTATTAAACGTACTATAGAACACTGCAATTTCACCAGCGAGTGAGATAATGTCATGCAAAGGAAATTTCAAAAACTCGAAATTATGCTTTTGCAATTAATTTTTCTACAGATGTTTCAAATGTTTCAATAATTTTTGTATATTTAGCCAGACAGATTTTTAATTTTAAAAACACTTTACTCTTCTCAGGTTTTGAATACTGAAGCGAATTACTTAATGGTTTCCAAAAGTATTTTCTCTATATTTACTGTCTATTCTTATATTTTCACTATATTTACTGTCTATTCTTATATTTTCTCTATACTTACTGTATATTCTTATATTTTCCCTATATTTACTGTCTATTCTTAAAATAAAATAAATAAAGAAGTGATGTGACTTATTTTACACTTTCGTTTATTTGTGCGTATCTTCTAAAAAAGTTTTTTTTTTTTTTTTTTTTTTTTTTTTAAATTTAGAATTGAATTATTCAGAAATTTGTTAACAATAGTTAAATTTGGTACCTTACTACTATGATTTTTTAAATTATTTTTTAAAAAGTTGTACCAGAAGAAGATGAAGTTATTATACTTTCGTTATGAACCAAAACATTTAAGAAAAATTTCAGACTCTGGGATACTAAATCTAAAATCAAGACGTCTGGTCACCCAAGTTTGATAACACTGGTCGGCTCCAAAATCCTCCCTGTAAAAATAGTGGTTGATCCTTATAGATTTCACCTCATGTAAATCAAAATATGTACCATACAATACAATCGAATTAATAAATAAATACAATAGAATTATTGTATCACGTTACATTTTTTAGGTGGGGTTGGGTGGATTATTTTTTTAATTAAGATTATTTTATGTCTTACTCTGAAGCATAAATGGAAACTTGCGTAAACAAAACTATGTCAATGTTAATCAACCTATAAATAAATGTATATAAACGTTAGTAAATATGTAATGAACTAAACAATGAAATGAAATAAATAATGAACTTAATAATTGTCTTATTTCTAACGAGTAAGTTCACAATTCATTAATATTGTATATTATATAGTGATATTTTTGGATGTTAACTGAAATTTAATATAAGTGTGGTAATAATTTATATTTTTATTCAATATGCATGGAAATTTCCTTTTTTAAAAAACGCTGTTTTGGAATTTCACATTAACGAATTTTTCAGTATAACCAATTTAATCGGTGGTTTCCAGAAATTCGTTATAACGCAATTTTACTGTATATATAAATACTTTCCCGACATCCCTTATTGACATAATTTAAATTATATGATCTAATAATCTGCTTGTGCATTACTTGACGCAGTTTAACCCTTTCCCAGTTTGTTGCCCTCTCCGTTCGTCCTCTGAAAAGTGGAATGAACTTCGTATCCTTCCACCTGCGCCCCTGGAGTGAGCCCCTGACGATAGGAGGCCCGATTGCGGATGAGTTGTGTGCAACAGTTAGTTCCGAAACGTGGGAAAAAAGACGGGCTTCACCCTTCCAACACTGTAGATGATCCCCTTCCCTAAAGGATTGAAGAAAAAAAACTTTGTCTGCAAGTTTCTTAGGAAGTTTTTTCTGCTGTTTTTTTTCTTCAGTCTTAGGTGCTCTTTCCCACGAAATATATCAGTGTCATGTACGGTTTAAAAATTTATCAGGAGCAGAAGGGTTATCCTGGTTTTCACAAAATTTCTGCGGTTTCTCATTTAATGGACGCTTCCACATATGTGAGTTTCTTGATTTTTATGCGGACTTTTGCTTAATACTGCTAATTCATTGAATTGAAAATGTGCAAGTATTATTTGCGACTGTCCCATTGAGTACACAAATTCATGATGATAAATCTCTGTTAAATATATGGGTACACATAATTAGTGTATGTCTTTTATTTTAATATTATTATTTTTTGTATGTGCGTGAAATGCACGTTTAACCTCTATTTCTAAATCTACATTTAATTAGCTTAGTGACCGTAGACTATGACTACCTCTAATATATTCATTAAGTTTTCTATACAAGTTTAAGCAACCCTAAATAAATACACTTATAAATAATATATTTGAAAACGACATTACGTAATGGCAAGATGGATTACTCCTTACAATTTCCAAGCACAACTTTTTCAGATAAGAAATTTTCTGTTATTTTTTAAATCGCAGATTTTGCAATAATTTTCTACGGTTAAATAAGGCGAAAAATTTTATTATAAAATTGTGGTACAACTGTACGCACAATCACTGAGAAAAATGACTCTTTCAAATCTGAGTAAATCCATGTTTTCATTTTGTTATGAAACTTTTTGTTTCAAATAATGACGACCCAATACTTTCAATTCTGAAATACCAGAAATACTCAGAATATTGAAGCATGAAAATACTCAAAACTGAGCACATAGAGGTCAGTTCATACTCATATTCGAAACACGGACATGCTCAAAAATGATTAGAATCAGTTCAAACTCATTTTTGAAACACGGACATACTCAAAAATGAGCACATAGAAGTCAGTTCATACTCATTTTTGAAACTTGGACTTACTCAAAAATGAGCACATGATGTTTTATTCTTGAGTGTGTGCATGTTTTCAGAAATGAGGACATATATGTTTCAAACTTGAGTAATTTTGATTACGAGCCATTTTGACTATGCGACATACTCATATTAGAGTATTTTTTGCACAATTTTGAAAATGTCGTTTTTAGAGTGATGTTATAGGTAATCCTGAGGTTATTTGTCTTGTATTATTAATAAATTTCTAAGAAAGTTTTTCTACTTTTTTCTTTCTTTTCAGTTTTATGTGATTAAAAATATATATATATCAGTAACATGTACAGTAGAACTTTTTTTGGAGAAGAAGCAAATTACGCTGCTTTTTGTAAAAATTTAAGTGAACAGTCCAACACTGAAGCCGAGTTTGTTTTTCAAATACTGGGCGTATGTTTCATGATTTATATCGTATTATTGCTTAATGTTGATAATTGATCGAACTGAAGTGTGAAAGTTTTTTTCACTCATTGACTTACATAAATTCATGATACTAATGCCGGAGTGAAACAAATCATCTTTGTCTGCAAATTTTTTAGAGAGCTTTTATTGCTTTTCCCCTTTCAGTCTTAGGTGCTCTTTCCCACAAAATATAAGTATTGGTTATATCGAAATATCATGTACTGTTTAAGAATTTTTCTGAAGCAGACGGACAACACTGATTTTTAAAAATTTGTAGGGAATTGGTCAACACTGCAACGGAGTATGTTTCTTATTTTTTTGGGCGCTTCCACCTATACATGTTTCTTGACTTTCATACTGGCATTTGAGTAAAACTGATGATTTTTAAGATTGAACTTCTTTTGCGATTATTCCATTAACTACACAAATAAAAAATGCAGGTGTATAAAAAGTCTTAGTTTGCAAACTTGTTAGATTTTTTTTTTTCCTGTTTTCTTCCCCATCTGTTTTAGATGCTCTTTCCCGCAAAATATCAGTGTTGGTTATATCGAAATATCATGTATGGTTTAAGAATTTTTCTGGATCAAATGGGCTACACTGATTTTTAAATAATTTTTAGTGAACTACTCAACACTGCAACGGAGTATGTTTCTGATTTACTGGGCGCTTCCGCATATGCATGTTTCTTGACTTTTATATACTGACATTTGAGTAAAACTGGTAATTTTTAAGACTGAACTTCTTTTTCGATTGTTCCATTAACTACACAAATAATATAATAAATAATGCAGGTGTATAAAAACGTCTTAGTCTGCAAATTTCTTTGAAATTTTTTTTTTCTGTTTTCTTCCCCATCTTCGCTTTAGATGCTCTTTCCAACTAAATGACAATGTCATGTACTGTTTAAGATTTTTTTTTTTGAATAATTGGGATTGGCTGCTTTTCTAAAAATTATAGTGAACAGCTCGACATTGTAGCGGAATATGTTTCTCATTTACTGTATGCATTTATGCATTTTCTTTGATTTTTATCTTAACTTTCGTGGTATTCATGAAATTGGTATCCTCAATCTTAGGTGCTGTTTCCCATGAAATATCAGTGCCACGTATGGTTTAAGAATTTTTCTACTGTAGAAGTGCTACACTCTCAAGGGAAGAAAAATGCAGTGAATAGATTCACACTGCAGTGTGGAATATGCATGTCATTTACTGGACACTTCCACACATTTTTGTTTCTTAATTTTTATTCTGATTTCTGCTTAATGTTGATAATTCTTTAAACTGAAGAGCAAATGCTTTTTCCAACTGTCTCCTTGATTATGCAAATTCATAATAATTAATTTATCTAGGATGGACAAAACACCTTTTCTTTCTAAATTTTTTAAAAGTTTTTTTCTGCTTTTTTTCTCTTTAATATTAGATACTCTTTTTCCACGAAATGTCCAGTGTCATGTACTGTTTATGAATTTTTCTTGAGAAGAAGGGTTATGTCACTTCCTAAAAAAATTGTAGTGAACAGCTCAACACTATATAATATATTTCTTATTTATTAGACGCTTCCACATGCCCATCATTTAAGTCTATCATTTCGTTTATTTGTTTGACAATCTGTATCACCATCATGATCCCTCGAATTCTTTCATTTTTACTCCTTGATTTTCTTTTCGTTTAACGAGAAAAATCTATTTCCTTAGAAAAAAATATATATATATATATCTATAACATATATTTTAATAATTACCCTATCTTAAATTTATTCAAAATTTTTCTCACTTAATTTTATTATTTTTCGTCTTTAAAAATACTATTATTATTTTTTTTCCTTTTCAATAAATCTATATTTTATTTTCATTTGGCATTGCGCCATTAAATTTTCCTTTTCGGCATCTGTAATTTTTCTCTTACAATGCTTTCAATGTATTCGAATTCGAAACGTTCTATTTGGCCCCGAACATTCTAGAATTTTCTTTCTTCCCGCGTTTTGGGAACCTATTTACTCTTTGTTTAATCTACAGTCATTCCGAAAATTCCAGGCTTTGATTGGATAAAATCCATTTGCATTTTGTAGTCTTCCGCGAAAGGGTTTAAAACCAATTGCACGACTTTTGAAGAGAACTTTTTCAGTGTAATTGTCTGCTAAAAATAACCCCGGCATCAGAAGATTGACTCCTGATTTTTTTAGATTTTACCGTTAAGATCCATTTGATTTTATTAAATGTCGTGCTGACTTATTTGAAAGTTTTCCATTTTGTGTGATGAGTAT
Source organism: Maratus michaelseni (assembly GCA_963931845.1). Taxonomy (NCBI): domain Eukaryota; kingdom Metazoa; phylum Arthropoda; class Arachnida; order Araneae; family Salticidae; genus Maratus; species Maratus michaelseni. The sequence continues at coordinate 106,487,109 of OZ007598.1, read as the reverse complement.
ATTAATTAAGAAATTGGACTCAAACTGTTTGATTCTTTCTCGAGGAAAACACATAGGAATTTTCTATGTTTGCCACTACTCTGTTCTTGATTCTCTTGTTTCTCCGCTGATATGACTGCTCTATTACTAATTGTGGTCGCTCATTTAATTGAGTCACTCTCCTGTTTAAATTATGCAATGTAATGCTGTTATGACTGCAAATTCGTATTTTTCCGCTCCAACGTCTTTGAATATGTGATCGTTTGGAATGTATTATCTTTAAATCATTTGGAGTTTAATATTTTTCATGACTTTCACCGAAAGCAAACAACTTCTGCTATCGTGTAATTGGTGTACTACTGAATATCTCGTCATATACATCTTACATACACACACATGTATAAAAATATTTTAATGAGCGGTGCAAAAGCCCATATATCAACACTATACAACATAAAATTTTACACTAATGTACTATAATATAACCCAATAATCTAAAATTTTTGGGTTCATCATATTTGTGGATCCTGGAAAACGCATCGTCGATCGGTAACAGACACTGACCATGATGGAGTTCTTTTCGGCTATGATGCAGAAAGCATCTTCGAAAGATATTATTTTAAAATATTTTTCTGCCCTTTGAAACAAAGTATCTTTTTGTGAAAGTTTATCTCCTTATTCCCCTCCCTCAAAAGAAAAGAAAACGTGAAAAAGAAAAGAAAATAAAAAAAAAGGAAGAAAATCAATTTCATTACCGTTGTCGTAAATCTCAACTGTAATATCTTGACAGGCGGAGAATAATGGAGCAATGCTTGAAACCACTTTCGTCAACTAGTTTTTTGTTCTTGAAAGTGTACCTTTCGGAACTTTAAAGAAATATTTTATCACAAGTAATCAGACACTACTTTAGAGAAGTCGATTTCGATAGCTGTCAGAACCGTGTTAGTTCAAAAAGACATTTGGTGAACTAAAACGTTTTTGACAGCTGAAAAGCTGTAAACTTGGGCTATTGTTTAAAAGCTCATGTCTCTTGCTAATGTGAGTTCGTTTCTATGAATTTTTCATTCGAATTTAAGATGACCTTTGTTAGTGCACGTGTATATTTTTTCTTATTTATTTCTATTAGCGATATGGTTTTGTTTTAATATAACACATGTTTTTCTTGTCCCTGAAATTCATAGTCACGTAATGCTCCCAAAGAAAAAGATGACAGCATGATTTCAAAACTTGGTATATTTTACGATCTTACCCTTTTCAGTTTAGCACTTCGTTGCTATTTAAAATATTCAATTAAGACTAATAAACTTTTTAAAGCTTATTTTAAAATATTTGCAACAATGATATAGGAGAAAGCGGGCCACTTTTGGATACATTTTGATTTTTTTTTTTAGAAGTTTTCTTTTTGTTTAATTTTATACGGGTTTTATGATAAGATATATAGCTCGATCCTTTAACTAAATATTAAAAATTAAACTAAAGGATTAAAAACTAAGTGACTACAACAGATGGCTCAGAATTTAAAAAAAAAAAATTAAAACCACATCTTGTTGGGCACAGACATGTGTGCAAAATTCATAAATAGTAATAATAAAAATATTTTTTTAATTTTTTATGTTGAACATAGCAGATAGAAGAAGACACATTATTTCAGACAATTAAATACTCTAAACCAACATGAGTGAAAAATAAGATCTGGGTCAGGACTCGAACTTCGGTCTTCAGCGTAAAGTGCTGCTGTCCTTCCACCGATCCACCCTGGTCGATATCCTAATCCGGAAACTTCTCACATTTATACATATTGAAAAGTCTTCAGCCAGCCGTTCTGCAACTTCAGATGACAACATCAACGATGAATTGAATTAATAAGTATTCATCGGCCCGTAATTAATTATATATTAAAGTATGTAAACGCTACGTCTGATTACTTTAGTTACAATATAAGAACACATTATTTCAGACAAATAAATACACTAAACGAACATGAGTGAAAAATTGACGTGGGCCAGGACACCAATGTTGGTTTAGTGTAGTTAATTGTCTGAAATAATGTGTGTTCTTATATTGTAGCTAGCGTAATCAGACGTAGCGTTTATAAATGCTTTAATATTAATTACGGACAGGGGAATACTTATTAATTCGTCATTTCATCATTCATCACATTAATAATCATTTTTACTAGAAACTTTCTTTTTGTTTTCACTATCATTTTTCATAATATCATAGTTGTAAATTGATAGTTTTTTAGATACTAAAAATATAAATTTTGTTATTTTAATAGCATATTAGACTGTGTCCCAATTTTCCATAATTACTGTGTCCCAACTTATCCCACTTTTTTGTCTTCTGGTTTTATTACTACGGTCTGTCAGGCTTGCTTTTAGAATGATATTATTAACACTTAATGATACTAGATTAACTTTGACACAATTCTTCAAAGTGGTGAAGAAATTACATCTCACTTAATGATTGATATGTTTGTTCTTCTTTGTATTTTTAAAATAGCAAGTAGTTGTTGCAATTAATTATTTCACGTTTTAAAGATTTTTTTTCCACCGCGCAGCTGAAATACATGCAAGAGTAACAAAATAATATTAATTTTAATGTTAATTTAGCATGTTTGTCTGTAAAACATGAAAATGTTTTTTTGAGAATTACACTGCAAATTCCCAGCACATATTGGGAACACATTGGAACACTTTGATTCAAAAAAAGTGTTCCAGTTACCTTAATGTGTACTGTAATGTGTTCCGGATATGCTCCGCTATAATAGAAAGTGTTCCAAAAGTGTACCGAAAGTGTTATGCTCAGGATATTTGTTATATCTAAACTTGAGAGCACATTTGAGAACAGATTGGGAGCACATTTGGGCACACATGTGAAATCATCGCTTTCTACACTAGAAAGTGTGTTGAACAAAAGAGGTGTTCTCAGAAGTATTCTAAAGACTGTTCCAAAAAGTGCGCTTCAAAGTGTACTAAAAAAGGTGACAAAATAAGTGTACTAAAAGGTGTTCTGAAAAGTGTATAAAGACTTGCAGTGTAATAGCTTCCTAAAAACCAATTTTCCTTTTTTTGAAAATTTATTAATGCAGTATAAACTACTCAGAAACATTACCGAAAATCAGTGGCAGCAAAAGAAACTTTGATTTTGTAAATGCTTTCTTAAATATTGAAAATATATTGGTTTTGAGGTATCTAAATTTAAAGAACACTTTATAAATCGTGGATTACTCGGAAGAGATTATTGTATATTTTTGTTCGTGGTTATATTATATATTCGTAGATTAAGAAACATTTGTCTTTTTTGACAGTGTAAGGCATGTCATAATAAACGCGAAACTTATGATTTAACGGTACTTATTTGTTTTAAAATTTCTCACTTCTGCTTCTTTTAGCTTCCATCAAGAAACATCACATCGAAATAGTTTTGGAATTTACATTTTCGAAATATTACCTGCTTTTAAACGACCTAATATTGTTCTCAAATTCAAACTCGCAAACAGATCTACAAAATCATTTTTATTCTTAAATATTCACACTGCAAATCTTTATACACTTTTTAGAACACTTTTTAGAATACTTATTTTGTCACCTTTTTAGAACACTTTGAAGCGCACTTTTTGGAACAGTTTTTAGAATACTTCTGAGAACACTTCTTTTGTTCAGAACACTTTCTAGCGCGCTTTTGAAAGCGATGATTTCACAAGTGTGCCAAAATTTGCTCCCTATTCGTGCTCCCTATGTGTTCCCAAGTTTCGATTTAACAGATATCCTGCGCAGAACACTTTTGGTAGACTTTCAGAACACATTCTTTATAGCAGGGCATATTCGGAACACAGTAAGGGAACACATTTAATACACATTAAGGTAACTGGAACGCTTTTTTTTTAATCAAAGTGTTCCAAATATTTTCCCAATGTGTACTGGGAATTTGCAGTGCAAAATTTTCAGATATTCTTAATAAAATTCTGAAAAATCGAAAAGCATTTCGTTTTTTTTTCTTCCTCCCCACCCCCCCCCCCCAATAAAGATAAAAATGATGTCAAATGTGGTAATTTAAATCAATTTTAGGGATACAACAGTCGGAGGAAGATCGTCATCGTTAATAGAAATCGATTAAAATTCAAGGTAGACGTTTATTTATAGAAACTTGAGCACCATATTGAATAATATGTCGTAATCCATGCGTAACATGGTTTTAACTTTTTTTTTACAACATTTATTTCTATACAAAACCAGCTTCTCTTCCGCTTATTCTAGACCGTGACCATTTGTTCAAAACAATCGCACTTATACTATAATTGTAGACTGCAGAAATACTAACTGCTTCAAAATGTTAATGAAAAAGAGGACGTGTCCAAAGTCTTGGCTTGCGCTCACATTTTCCGATGTCCAACGTGATATCTATATGCACACTTTTCTCACTACCATTTTAAAACTATCACTCTACACTAATATTGGCTTTAGAAATATTATTTAATATATTTGAAATTCATTATCTCGTTTGGGTTGAAATTGCTAATAGAGGTGGTCAATTTTTTTTTTTTTTTTTTAAATCACATTCTTCCATTTTTTTATGAAAATCAATGAATTATTTACAATTTTATACCTGCGTGTCTTATTTAGAATGAATGATGCAATAAAAAATATTAATTTAATAAACTCTTTTAATTAATTTTAATATGTCAATTTTTTATATAATAGTATACAAAACAGTGAAATATGTCATAATACACACATAACATACGGCTTTTATTACTTATTTTTTCTTATTTGTTTCATATAAAATTTTCTCATTTTCCCAAATCTCACAAAAAAACTGCTGATATATTATCAACATTAAAAAGCTTAAAAAAAAAAAAAAACATGCACATCATATTGGATAGTGTGTCATGATCTAATGCTTAGCATGATTTTTCTTTCTTATTCTATTCAAAATCTTATCTTCCGCATCTTCTAGTTCGTGACCATCCGTTCAAGAACCATCACACTTAAGAGCTTTTTCTAGAGATCCATTTTTATAAATTCTCACTTTTTTATATAATAGTTATACAAAATAGTGAAATATCTCATAATATACACATAAAATACGGATTTTATTCCTTATTTCCTCCTATTTTTTTCATTTGAAATTTTCTCATTTTCCCGAACCTCGTTAAAAAACTGCTGATATATTATCAACTTTAAAAAGGTTAAATATAACATGCACATCATATTGGATAGTGTGTCATGATCTAATGCTTAGCATGATTTTCTTTCTTATTCTAATCAAAATCTTATCTTCCGCTTCTTCTAGTTCTTGACCACCCGTTCAAGAGCCATCGCACTTAAGAGCTTTTTCTAGAAATCCATTTTTATAAATTCTCACTTTTTATATAATAGTTATACAAAATAGTGAAATATCTCATAATATACACATAACGTACGACTTTTATTCCTTATTTCCCCCTATTTGTTTCATTTAAAATTTTCTCATTTTCCCGAATCTCATAAAAAAATTACTGATATATTATCAACTTTAAAAAGCTTAAATATAACATGCAGATCATATTGGATAACGTGTCATGATCTAATGCTTAGCATGATTTTTCTTTCTTATTCTATTCAAAATCTTATCTTCCGCTTCTTCTATAGTTAGTGACTATTCGTTGAAGAATCATCACACTTAAGTGCTTTTTCTAGAAATCCATTTTTATAAATTCTCACTTTTCTTATATAATAGTTATACAAAATAGTGAAATATGTCATAATACACACATAACGTACGGCTTTTATCCCTTATTTTTTCCTATTTGTTTCATTTGAAATTTTCTCATTTTCCCGAATCTCATAAAAAAATTACTGATATATTATCAACTTTAAAAAGCTTAAATATAACATGCAGATCATATTGGATAACGTGTCATGATCTAATGCTTAGCATGATTTTTCTTTCTTATTCTATTCAAAATCTTATCTTCCGCTTCTTCTATAGTTAGTGACTATTCGTTGAAGAATCATCACACTTAAGTGCTTTTTCTAGAAATCCATTTTTATAAATTCTCACTTTTCTTATATAATAGTTACACAAAATAGTGAAATATCTCATAACATACACATAACGTACGGCTTTTATTCCTTATTTTTTCTGATTTGTTTCATATAAAATTTTCTCATTTTCCCAAATCTCATCAAAAAACTGCTGATATATTATCAACTTTAAAAAGGTTAAATATAACATGCACATCATATTGGATAGTGTGTCATGATCTAATGTTTAGCAGGATTTTTCTTTCTTAGTCTATTCAAAATCTTATCTTCCGCTTCTTCTAGTTCGTGACCATCCGTTCAAGAACCATCGCCTTAAAATCTTTTTTTAGGAATCAATTTTTATAAATTCTCACTTTTTTATATAATAGTTATACAAAATAGTGAAATATGTCATAATATGCACATAACGTACGGCTTGTATTCCTTATTTTCCCCTATTTGTTTCATTTAAATTTTACTCATTTTCTGGAACCTCATCAAAAAACTGCTGATATATTATCAACTTTAAAAAGCTTAAAAAAAAAACCGTGCACATCATATTGGATAGTGTGTCATGATCTGATGCTTAGCATGATTTTTCTTTCTTATTCTATTCAAAATCTTATCTTCCGCTTCTTCTAGTTCGTGACCATCCGTTCAAGAACCATCGCACTTAAACTAATTTCAGGCTGCAGAAATACTAGATGCTTCAAAATGTTAATGAAAGCGACGTGTCCAAAGTCTTGGCTTATAGATTCGCGCTCAGATTTCCCAAAGGCCAACGACCGCTTTCGATGTCTGCTTGCATCCACTTCTCATCTACTGGCGTAGGAAATGGCAAATAATGTCGTTTATATTCATAATGTTAATTAAAACTGAAGGTCACGGTTGTTTCGTATTTTTACCTGCTGGGATCTCGACGAAAAGGAAGACGCTCTGTCCGAGCATCTTTTTTTTCTTCTTTTTCCTCCTCCTTCGTGAATGATGATGTCGTTAGCCGTACGTTTTGACTGGATATCCGCCCATTGGATTCTGTAAAATGTAGAATATTTTAATTATTGAATATGTTATTTTCCATGATTACCTCGAATAGAAAAAGAAAAAAACTCTTTGCATTTGAAAATTAAATAGAATACTTATTTAAAGTAATTGAAAGAACCCGTTGCAGTGACAGCTAATGCTCTTTAAGAGCCTACGCTAGTCACGCGAAGAAACGCTCAAGCTAATGTTAAGTCTATGGGAAGGTTCTTGCGCGATTTATCGCTCGCATTTTAATATTTTTAAATGATTTTTTTTGCATAGGGTAGCTGAGGTCGATCTCTAACGTTGTTAGTTTTTACTTTTTTGATTTTGGTTACAGTTTTTTTTATAAGCGAACATTTTCAATTTTGGAACCGGTTGGAACCGGTTCTGAAAGTGAAATTACCCTTATATAAAAAATAACTGGAACCAAAATCGAAAAAGTAAAAACTAACAACGTTAGAGATCGACGTCAGCTATCCTATGCAAAAAAAAATCATTTAAAAATATTAAAATGCGAGCTCGAAATCGTGCAAGAACCTTCCCATAGACTTAACATTAGCTTGCGCGTTTTTTCGCATGACTGATGTAGGCTCTTAAGTTGAACTACAAGGGTGGAGGGGGTGGATTGCAAACTCATGTTTATTGCTTAAACTATTAATTTTAACATACTTGAAAAGAGCATCTCGTATAAAACGTAATGATATTTTATACAGCAAAAACTGACTCTTTTTAGATGAAAACTAAATAGTACACTAAATAAAATAATTGAAAAAAGTAAAACCAATCATTGCTCATTGAGTCAAACAGCCCAAGAAGAAAGAAAAAAAGTTGGTAAATTTATGTTTAATGCCTAAATTTGTAATTCCCAGGGCTTTACAAATTTCATAAACTCTGATAGCCAACACAAAATTCTAGTCGCCAGTTACATAACTTAGAGAGATAATTTCTAAGTTTTCTGATGAAGTTTATCAAAATTATACAGCTCTGAAAAAAAAAAAAAAAACGGAAAATAAAAGAAATACTGTAAAGGCTGAATAAACTGACATGTTCGGAAAAAGCTGATTGCCAAATGTTAGTTTAGTTGAGTGCTATAAAATGTATATTTGATGAGGGGGGGGGGGGGGGCATTGATAAAATAGTGAAGCAGGAAAACAATTTTTTGCCTATTTTTCTTCTGTTGAAGTAAATGAAATTATTCTGATTTTATTATTTTAAAATTTGCTGTGGATAAACTTATTTTTACCAAATTAAAAATAAAAGTAAAAAATATTTTTTGTTCGAATATACTTTGTAAGTTTGTTTCATAATATTAGGGGAGAGAAAAATTGCCATTTGTGTTAATTTTTAAGCTAATTTATATTAAAAAGAAAAAAAAATCGCCGACAGTTTAAATAATTTAGTCGCCAGATAAAAGAACTTGGTAGCCAGTGGCGACCTGGCGACCGTAATTTGTCAAGACCTGGTAATTCCTATATACTTGATGAATCAGCAAGTCGAATAAAACATTTAAAGTTTTTATGAAGTAAACTCTGATTTTGCTCATCTCTTGAACAATACCTGAAATGTTTTGTAACGTTACGGCCACGTCGCGGCGTTTTGTCTATCCTGTATCGATACGGTACTTACAGTGACGAGACTGCGATGCCAGTCTGTTCACTTCTCATCTGCTGACTTAGGAAACGGTAAATAATGTCGTTTATATTCATAATGTTTTAATTAAAACTGAAGGTCACGGTTGTTTTGTTTTTTTCACCTAACTGCGATTTCATGAAAAGGTAGATTGTTCGGACATCTTTTTTTCATTTTTCTCTTCATTCATGAATGATGATGTCACTAGCGGCACACTTTGATTAGATATCTATGGTAAAGATACCATATATATTCCTTTCAAAAAATTAAAGCAATCTATATTTTATGTATTTTATCAAATATATTTTCCCCTTTCTGCATAATCGTAATTCATATACATTCCCGGCTGTTAAAAAGCGCACCCTTTTTATCTTTCTCTTTCAACGAAAGACTTTTAGTCAAAATCATGCATATTGTTTTTAAATTATCATTAACGTACTTATTCGGTCTCCCACATATCAAAAGAAATGAAATTATACAAGGCATAAAATGTTTTCCTTTTCATGGTCAGCTTTGTCTCGCATATTGTTCCAGATGTCTATAGCATTTTAACGGCGCCTTTGCTGCATTCCTCGAAAGCCCTATTCCCAAAACAATAATTAACGGTAAAATTCTTAATCTCTCTTTTTAGCCAAAGTGCAATCTTCGCCAAAAGATTTTTCCCTTCCAATGACGTCAATTTTGAAGTTGATATGTATATAAGTAACGGTTACATTTCCCACGCAAAAAAATGCGATTCTCTTGGCTTGAAATGTATCTCGCTTGGCGTGTTTTTCCTTGCGCCCACTTTCATATCGGATAGAACACTTGCCCTCTGATCTTCATCTCATAAACATCTAAAAATGTCTTGGCCCCTTTGGCCACCCTTTGGTTTTATAATGAAAAATCCTCTTGATGGCTTAAAAACTCTTTGGATTACGTGAACTTGATCGGACCTGTTCAACAGCATTTCTGGATTATTCTTTGGATCGCGTTTGTGTTCTTCACCTCTGGCTTTAAATTTAAAATGTCACCTCACCAATATTCATCAGATTCATTTAAAAAAATCTGAAACTTTGATTGATCAAAATATCACTATTGTGGAAGATTGTGAAGTGTGACATCATTCTCCAATTAAAGAACATTAACTCTAGTGATGTGATTTTCGTCTTCCTTGCTTCACCATACAAAATAAAAGGAAAAACTACACTCCAGTTTAGTACTTCAGTACCCAGGAAACGCACTCTGCGGATTGCCAAAACAACCAAGTGCCACTATACCTTCTTGTTTTAACAAATTGTTTCACTCCGTAAAAGTAAATCCTTTAGGTCTTTTCAAAGGATTCGCCAACTTTGACATCTTCTCAATAATCACCCCCTGAACTTACTTCCCACGATAACTCTTCTATATGCATAAAGGAACACGACAACTTCCCCATATTAAATAATGGTGCCTGACTTTTAAACTGGATGTGATCTTTTTCGCATGACAATTTCTAAAGGGTGTGTCATTGGGGCCACGAAACGAAAAAAAAAAATTTCCTATTTATTTGCAACTTTTCTGATTACATATATTTTTCATTCTGAGAATGCTTTGTTGGAGCCTGCCTGTATCTCGCTTGGCGTGTTTTTCCTTGCGCCCACTTTCATATCGGATAGAACACTTGCCCTCTGATCTTCATCTCATAAACATCTAAAAATGTCTTGGCCCCTTTGGCCACCCTTTGGTTTTATAATGAAAAATCCTCTTGATGGCTTAAAAACTCTTTGGATTACGTGAACTTGATCGGACCTGTTCAACAGCATTTCTGGATTATTCTTTGGATCGCGTTTGTGTTCTTCACCTCTGGCTTTAAATTTAAAATGTCACCTCACCAATATTCATCAGATTCATTTAAAAAAATCTGAAACTTTGATTGATCAAAATATCACTATTGTGGAAGATTGTGAAGTGTGACATCATTCTCCAATTAAAGAACATTAACTCTAGTGATGTGATTTTCGTCTTCCTTGCTTCACCATACAAAATAAAAGGTAAAACTACACTCCAGTTTAGTACTTCAGTACCCAGGAAACGCACTCTGCGGATTGCCAAAACAACCAAGTGCCACTATACCTTCTTGTTTTAACAAATTGTTTCACTCCGTAAAAGTAAATCCTTTAGGTCTTTTCAAAGGATTCGCCAACTTTGACATCTTCTCAATAATCACCCCCTGAACTTACTTCCCACGATAACTCTTCTATATGCATAAAGGAACACGACAACTTCCCCATAATATCCGCCCATTGGATTGCATAAAATGCAGATTATTTTAATTATTAACTATATTATGAACACACCGAATTGAAATGAAAAAAAAAATCAGTTGAAAAGTAAATAGTATACTAAATAAAATAATTGAAAAAAAAAAACTTTTGCAATAATCAATACACCATTAAATTGGACCATCAAGGGGAAAAAAGTGTCAAATTCATGCCTATGATTGTTTACTTAAATTGCTATGTCTTACATACTTCATAAGAGAATCTCAAATAAAAATTTCTAGACAAAAATAATTGATCTTCCTCATATCTTGAAAAATACCAGTAAAGCGTTTAAACGTCGCGGCTACGTCACAGAGATGTGACAGTGTTTTTTTTTTATTTATAGAGTTGAAGCTGAGATGTCTACTTGCATCCACTTCCCATCTACGAACGTAGAAATCGTAAATAATGTCGTTTATATTCAAAATGTTAATTAAAAAATGAATGTCACTGTTGTTTCGTTTTTTACCTGCCTGGATCGAAGACGCTATGTCTGAGCATCTCTCTTTTTTTTTCCTTCGTGAATGATGATGTCATTAGCCGTATACTTTGATTAACTATCCAATCATTGGACTCTTATAAAATGTAGAATATTTTAATTATTGAATACATTAGTTTCCATCACTACATCCAGTGGAAATAAAACTCTTTGCATTTAAAAATTAAATGGAATACGTAAGTAAGTAAAATAACTGAAACAAATTTTCTGCAGTAACAACCAACAACCGTCTTTAAGTTGAACCTCCAGTTAGTGAATAATACAAATTCATGTTTGATCTTAAATTGTTATTTCCAACATACTAGATGAGAGCTCTTGAAGAAAACGTCCAGAAATTCGATACAGCAGCAACTGATTGTGCTCATCTCTTGAACACTATCAATACAGCCCAGGCTCACGAAAAAGATAGGATGCCGCACTGCTTTACATGTGGACCGCTTAAGTGCTCCTTTCGTGATGGAGGTGCACGAAAAGAGCATCACGTGACTCTTGGGGTCCGAAAGGAGGTGAAAGCGAAATATAGTGCGGCAGCCTGTCTTTTTCGTCAGTCTCTCCATAAAACATTTTGATATCGCGAACACGTCACGATGACGTCGCAACGTCATTTTAGTATAAAGCTAGTGCGTTGATCTGCACACTTTTCCTCTATTGAATTAAGAAATAGTAAATAATATTGCTTATATTCATCATGTTAATTAAAACTGAATATCTGGTGGGATATCAACGAAAAGGAAGACGCTCTGTCGAAGCATGTTTTTTTTTGTTTGTTTGTTTGTTTGTTTTCTCTTCCTTCGTGAATGATGATGTCGTCAGTCATATACTGTGATTCGAAATAAATCCGCCCAATGGATTCCTCAAAATGTAAATTATGTTATGTTAAATGTAATTAATGTGTATGTTGTTAAATGTAATTAATGTTATTTGATTTATATAATATAAATTATTAAATAATTTTTAAATATATTATAAGTACATTGTAGAGAAAAAAAAACTTTTTTAGTTAAAAATTAAATAGTGTTAAATAAAAGATATGAAAAAATCCTTTTGTAACAATTAATTGCACATTGAAATTTGGAACCAGAGGTAAAGAAAAGAAAAAACTTCATATTTGGTACATTATTTTGTATTTCCTAATTACTTGATGGGAGCTTTTCAAATAAAACACCCCAAAGTTTTATACAGTAAAAGCTAATCTTATAGCGCATTACTTGAACAGCACCCTTGATCGCCGTAGCTCCGTCACAGTGACGTGACAATGTTATTTTGGGACTTGCACTGACAAGGTTGCGACGTCGATTTCTCCACTTTTCATGTACAGACTTACGAAATTGTAAATATTGTCATTTATATTCATTTCACTTGCAGAAATCTCGGCGAAAATGAAGACGCTCTGTCAGAGAATCTTTTTTCCTTTTTACTCCTCCTTTGTGATGGATGATGTCCTCAACCGTATACATCGGGATCCCAATGCCAATGGACTCTATAAAATGTAGAATATTTTAATTATTGAATATATTATGATTGTATCGAATAAAAAGAAAACACTGTGAAATCGAAAATTAAATATAGTAACACCTGTCAAAACGGTATCTTTTTATTATGGAATGCTGCCTTAAAAATGGAAAAAAAAATCATGGCCTGGTGTTCATAGCTGAAGGAATAACCGACTAAAAGAAACCATATAATTTTATCCGCTAAGACGGAGAATTGTCTATAATGTTTTTCCGATGCTTTGCGATTCTATTTTAGTGTTTTTACTGTAAGTATTAAATAAAATAATTGATTTTTTTTTTTTTTTTTTGTAACAGTTAATGGTAATTAAAGTCCGACCACCAGTAAAAAAAAGAACTGCAAATTCATATTTAGTGCTTAAATAAGTATCTTCTATATAGCACTTTCGATGAAACTCAAATATATCTCGTATAATAAATATAATTTATATCTCTAATAAAGCGTCAAAAAATTTAATGCATCAAACATTAATCTTTCACATTTTTTCAGTTATTCATAAAGCATTGTGACATTACGGCTACTTCATGGTGACGTAGACATTACTAACAGTGACGAGACTGAAATGTCGATTTGTCTATTTCTCATCTACTGACATAGGAAATAGTACATAATGTCGTTTATATTCATAATGGTAAATAAAACTAAAAATCACGGTTGCTTCGTTTTTTTTATTTTATTTTATTTTATTTACCTGCTGCGATTGCGATCTCGGGAAGTAGGAAGACGCTCAGTCCAAGAATTTTCTTCGAGAATCTTTTCTCCCTTTCTTCTTCATTCGTGAATGATGATGTCGTTAGATTCCATCTTGGTCCAAGCATCTTCTCGGAACATCTTTTCTCTTTTTCTTCCTCCTTCATGAATGCTGATGTCGTTAGATTCTACCTCGATCTAAGCATCTTCTCGGAGCATCTTTTCTTTTTTTGTTTCTCCTTCGGGAATGCTGATGTCATTTGACTTCATCTCGGTCTAAGCATTTTTTCGCTTTTTCTTCCTAATTCGTGAATGATGATGTCGTTTGAATGCCCTTTGTTTGGATATCCGTCCATTGGATTCTATAAAATATAGAATTTTAATTATTGTATTGTATAAAAAAAACCCGGCAGTTAGAAATTATATAGTATTAAATTAAACAAATAAAAGGATCATTTGCAAACATACTGTATTAAAGTTTGAGTACCAAGAAAAAAAATAATAAAAATAATAAGCTCAAATTCATATTTGATGCGTATCTTTCAGAGAGTTATTTCCTACATAATTTCTGCAAGCACCTCAAGTAAGATATTCAAAAGTTATCTGGGGAAAAAATTATTTTGTACATCTCTAATACAGCACCAATACGCGACGTCGCGAGGTCAAGTATGAATGCTGCAATACAAATGTACAAAATCTTCGTGACGTCGCGAGCATTTTATGATGACGTCATATTGTTACTTTTTGACTTACAGCCACGTTTCGTCATATAGATGCTATGTTGTAATGGCGAGGCTGCGACGTTGATTTGTCTTTTTTTATTTATGTTTTGGGAAATTCACATTTGGTGTGTATATTGCACAAAGATATTTCCTATACATACTTTATGCAAGCACCTCAAATTAAGTATTCAAAAATAATATGTGACAAAAGATTATCTTGTTCATCTCTAACACAGCATCCACGCGAGGTCTAATATAAATGCTGTAATACATATGTACAAAAATCTCCGTGACTTCGCGACCACGTCATAATATTGTTACTTTTAATTTTCAGTGACGTCTCGTAATACAGATGCTAAGTTGCAGTGTTAAGGATGCGACATTGATTTGTCTCTTTTTAATCAGATTTGTGGCATCAAATAGAGAGACGCACATCTCACAAGTGGATACCACATACTGCTTGAGCGAAGAGTTTGAAATAGAAATAATTTATGCGAACTATATATTCCCTTTATTACTAATTATATAAAATTTACTTTGTCATAAATTCAGTTAAGATTAAATCAGAAGTTAAATATAAATTTTTATTTGCATAAAATGCTTCCATTCAGAATTATTTTAAAAATATTTCTTTTCACAAAATTCATTTTTTATTATAAATTAATTTTAAATTCAGTTAAGATTAAATCAGAAGTTAAATATAAATTTTTATTTGCATAAAATGCTTCCATTCAGAATTATTTTAAAAATATTTCTTTTCAAATTTTTATAAAAACTGAAAGATTCTACCAGGGCTTCTCAGTTACAGAATGTGTGGAAACGTGAAGATTTCATTCTTATATATGAAAACTATCACTAATGTATTAAACTAAAATGACACTTAAACTAAATTTTATAGAATGATTTAATGAAACATAATTTTTTTTAAATAAAGTTTGAAAAAATAAAAAAATAAAATAATTAATCATTAAAAAAATAATGAAAATGCTTAATTATCTCAATAATATTGATTCATTCTATGAAACATAGTTTAAGTGTCATTTTAGTTTAATACATTAGTGATAGTTTTCATATAAGAATGAAATCTTCACGTTTTCATCTACATTCTGTAACTGAGAAGCCCTGGTGGAATCTTCCAGTTTTTATAAAAAGCCAGTCTGACACAAAATTTTTCTTTCTTTCTTTTTCTTTTTCTTTTCTTTATTCCTTCTTTTCTTTTCTTTATTCCTTCTTTTCTTTTCTTTATTCCTTTTTTTTCTTCTCTTTTTTTTTTCTTGTAAATATTGTGATTTTACTCACGAGGTTCTTTCACAATTTTTTGTATAGTAGCTACGCAAAGTTCCCCAGTCACGTAAGAGGTTTCGGGGGGGGGGGGGGGGGGAGATCTTTATCACCCAAACTGAGTTTGCTTTGGACGATTTCTTCATCTAACAACCTCAAGTAATCCGCCAAAGAAACAAACAAACAAAAAAAAAATCCATTCTTACTTTTCTGAAAGCTTTATCTTTTTGTTTTCCCATTCTTTAGGGAGAAAGAATTAAAAGTAAAGCAAACAGGTACGATATGCTCCAGTGATTTCGAATCTCCCCTTCCCCAGGTCGTCCGAGGTCCGAACTAGAAGTATGTAATCGCCACTGAAATTGTGAAGTAAAAATTGGGGGATAATGTCTACGTTTCATTTTTTTTTTTTTTTTGTTTGTTTGCGTATAGGTTATGGTGAGCCACAAAATGTCGTACAGTTGATACGAGCTCAATCCGAGCGTGGAACCGATAGCAACTATGATTAAATTTTTATACCAGTCTTCGGGTTTCAATTCAATAGATGCTTTCAGTCGTGACGTCAGTGATGACGTTTTGCTTGGAAACTGACTCTAAACAAACGGTTGCTATGTTGTATTTTCTATTATGTTTGCATATTATACCTATATCTTATAATTATATCTCACGGCAAAATGTTTTAATACATTATATGCAGTGGTAATATTTTCTACGATTTATATTTAATAAGAAATGAAACATAGCAACCGTTTGTTTGGAGTCAGTATCCAAGCAAAACGTCATGACTGACGTCACACTGAAAGCGTCTATTTTTATAGCAGTCTTCGGTCTTGGGCGTGCCCGGGCTTAAAGTGAAAATTTTGTTATTCACAAATTGAAAAAAGGAAAAAGGAAAAACCATATGTCAAGCATAGATTATGTAACATTTTCCAACACGTCCAAAACATCTCTAAAAATCTTTGCCGTATAATAAGGTGAAAGATGACGTCTAAGTAAACAATTTAGAAAACACACCTAACACATTTAAAAACTCAATTTCAGGAATTACTAACAATATTCTGAAAAAATATCTGAATTCTTTTGTGCAGCCCAGTATATGATCTATCAATTTGTATATATATATGTTACGGTCAATATGATTCATCTGGTCATTATTAATAATAATCAGTTATTAGAAAATTTTCAATATGTCCATTCTGTAAAATAAACCCATCAAAACAAAGGTAAGACATTAATAAATAGATATGACTTCAAAAGTATATAATGCATTTTCTCCACATATATCATTATTCTTTAACTTGTATAAATGAATATGTAGAATGTACATCATAATTTTTGTTGAGGATAAATAAGCTTTTAATTTATATATAAATTCAGATTATTATTTTTTTTATTCTTCGTTTTCTATTTTTATATCCTTGTGTTATACATAAGTAGATGAATTCATGAAAGTTTCATAAAAGGAAAATCATGCTTTGTCTCTAAAAACGGTTCCGTAAATTTTCTTTCGGTATAATCATCTGTATTATCCTATAAATTTTCTTTCATGTATTATTATTATTATCTACATCTACTTTTCGTGCATAGCTTGGGGAATTATAGTAATTGCTAGTAGCGTCATGCTATTCCAAAAATGATTATGAATTGCGATAATGATGAGTTAAAGTATTTATTATATTTTAAAAGGTTCCCGCGTTTGATGCCATTTGCAAAGCAAAATGATTAAGCAAGGCTTAACTATCTTAATTTCATGGTGATATGTTGAGAGCTCAATCAGTTGTTATGCTTGAGTGGCATAATGCATTTAGCTTTGACAGATGTGGTATAAGCAGTCAAATTTGAATAGCATTAAAGTAGTCCGAATAAACAGTGGTAATGAGTCAAATCTTCTCCATAATAATCTAAAAAAATGAAGTAAAGAATCAATGAATAGATGGATCAAAACAATCCAAAACGTCAGTTTCTAGATCTATCTCTTACGCATTAGATGATCATTAGACTGAGGCATGAAGAATGACGGTAAATTTCCGTGAGATTTGTGAAAAAAAAAATATCGAAAAGTGGTTATTTCAGAAAACAGATCCATCTAAAAATCTCAAATGGATTTTTTTTCCGAAGCGTAAAAACGTGATAAACTAATTAAATTATTTCAACAAAACATTTGGTTCTGAACTAGGATTATGTAATAATGAACTCGAATAATACCTAAAACAAGGATTCCCATATTTAAGAATCTCAGCAAAATAAATTTTATTAAAATACGTACAAACTGTAAAAGTGTATTTAAATTGTACTAAATATAGTACATTTTTAGTACTCCCTCCAGTATGTCAAATAAACCCACCAGTATATCAAATATATATATATGATGTCATAAATGAATCATATTCTTCACATGTATTTCATTTCATTATTCTCCAACTTTGTATAAATGAATGTGTGTAATATACATCATAATTTTTATATCTTGCCTATAACCTGATGAAATGATAATAATGAAGAGAGTTTTTTCAACTGGTTAAATCATATTCAATGGTTGGAATATCATAGTTGAGGTTTTTTTTTTCAACAGAGCGAAAAATGTCCGGGCCAGAACCCGAACCTAGGTAACTTGACTTGCCATGCCAATGCTCTTCCTACTGACCTACCCAAACTTTATCCTGGATGGCATAATTCACTTTTGTATGTTGAACACGTCTGCGAACTGCAGCGCTAATTTCATTCATCCGAGCCATAACTATAGCATTTACATGATGAAAGTGTGAAATAACGTGAGAAGTCCTATACACCATGTAATTAGGTCAAAATGATGATAGGAAAGTTTTTTCAACTAATTAAATCATATTTAATGGTTGGAGTATCATAGTTGAAGTTTATTCCAACAGAGTAAAAAATGTCCGGGCAGGACTCGAACCTGAGTAACTTGGCTTGCCATTCCTACTGACCTACCCAAACTTTATCCTGGATGGCATAATTCACTCTTGTATGTTGGACACGTCTGCAAACTGCAGCGCTAATTTCATTCATCCGAGCTATAACTATAGCATTTACATGATGAAAGTATGAAACAGCGTGGAAACTCCTATACACCATATAATTAGGTCAAAATGAAGATAGAAAAGTTTTTCAACTAATTAAATCATATTTAATGGTTGGGATATCATAGTTGAAGTTTATACCAACAGAGCGAAAAATGTCCGGGCCAGACCCCAAACCTGGGTCACTTGGCTTCCCTTGCCAATGCTCTTTCTGCTGATCTACCCGAACGATATCCTGGATGGCATAATTCACTCTTACATGTTGGACGCGTCTGCGAACTGCAGCGCTAATTTCATTCATCCGAGCCATAACTATAGCATTTACATGATGAAGGTGTGAAATAACATGGGAACTCCTATACACCATCTAATTAGGTTAAAATGAAGAGAGGAAAGTTTTTTCAACTAATTAAATCATATTCAATGGTTGGAGTATCATAGTTGAAGTTTATTCCAACAGAGTGAAAAATGTCAGGGCCAGGACTCGAACCTGAGTAACTTGGCTTGCCATGCCAATACTATTCCTACTGAGCTACTTGAATGATATCCTGAATGTTATATAATTCACTCTTGTATGTTGGACACGGCTGCGAACTGCAGAGCTAATTTCATTCATCCGAGCTATAACTATAGCATTTACATGATGAAAGTGTGAAATAACATGGAAACTCCTGTATACCATGCAATTAGGTCATAATAAAGAAAGGAAAGTTTTTTCAACTAGTTGAATCATATTCAATGGTTGGAGTATCATAGTTGAGGTTTATTCCAACAGAGTGAAACATGTCTGGGCCAGGACTCGAACTTGGATAACTTGGTTTGCCGTGCGAATGCCGTTCCTATTGAGCTACCTAAATGATATCCTCGATGACATAATTCACTCTTATTTGTTAGACACGGCTGCGAACTGCAGGGCTAATTTCATTGATCCTAGCTATAACTGTAGCATTTACATGATGAAAGTGCGATATAACATGGAAACTCCTGTATACCATGTAATTAGGTCCTAATGAAGAGATGAAAGTTTTTTCAACTAGTTAATCATATTCAATGGTTGGAGTATTATAGCTGAGGTTTATTCCAACAGAGCGAAAACTGTCCGTGCCAGGACTCGAACCTGAGTAACTTGGCTTGCCTGAGTGACTTGGAAGAGTATTGGTTCGAGTCCTAGTCCGGACATTTTTCGCTCTGTTGGAATAAAACTAATCAATGATACTCCAATCATTGAATATAAAATGATAATACTTCGTAGTTGTGTCGTGATATTATAAAAATGATTATGAATTGCAATAAAAATTATTATCGAAGTATTACTGCATTTATATTATACTAGTCGATCCCGCGCAGAGCATCTGCGCTCTAGTGGCTACTCTTTTAAATATAAGCATATTAGAATACGAATTTCAGCATTATATGTATAATACGCATAAAAACTTCTTCACTTAGGACTAGGTACTTTGAAATTAAAAAATATATACACATCATAAGATACGGACGCCATTTAGAAATATGAAAACAGAGGTACTTTTTCAGCATCATGAAAATAAAAACCTTTGTATGCACACAATAGTTACTGGATACTCTTTAAAATTAAAAAAGTGCATACATATTATATTGAAAGTATCTACACCATTCACAATTATCAGAATATTTTTATCTTTTTTTTTTTTTCAACATCGAAAACTTCTTTATGCACACAATTGTAAATTTCAAAGCTCACATATACTACAGTAACTGAATCAAAAGATTCAACTCTAAAAAGACCAACATACAACTGACCATTAGCTAAAAACTGGATTTGACAAATCTAAGCAATTTCTTTCAAAAGTTTGACCCTGGGATTTATTTATAATAATTGAAAAAGATAATCGGATACTAAATTGTATACGCTTAAATGTAAAAGGCATATTATTATCTGATGGAATAAGTGGTATTCGAGGGGTAAGAAAAGTTTCATTAATATTGAAATCAGTTTATTTTGCTTCAATATCATTATTCTGTAAGTTACTAACTATAAGTCTTGCACAGACCTTTAGAAGGTACTAAATTTCTTGATAACATTATGATGGCCCCTGGCCTTCATTTCAGTTTATGAGGTGGCATTCCAATTGGTGTTAAACTGTTTAAAAATTCTCCAGTATATGCAAGTTGATCTGGTGGATCATAATTTATTATCATGTCAATGCTTTCATAAACCCTTTCCGTTCCTAGCATACATTGTAAAACACGATTTTTAATTTCAAGTGACAAATTGTTTGTTGCTGTTAGTATGGCTCTTCCTTTAAGCTTTTGAGGTGTCACTGTCCTAAAACCGATGTCACTGAAAAGTTGATGCACTGGATAGCAAATTGGGAGCAACTTAATAGTTTCCCCACCCTCTTTGACATTCACCAAACTGTAACAGCCACCTTGCTAACACTCTCTCTCTGTTTTAAGGGTACGTATATTTTCTGTAAGTTTCAAAATTTAAAATTTAGAACAAATTCTATGCATCTTTATGCAACGCTAAACTGTTAGCGATCTTGAATCTCTAAAACTGAGAGGTAGGACATGACGGAAATCTCCATTCTATAAGATTATTTTACTCATTTCTTATTATCGATTCTATATTATAAATTACAAATATGTGCATCAGTAACATCGACGTCCTAAAGATGCGGACAACAATGAGGTTAAATTGCATAAGGTAACCAATGGAGCTAATGTTTAAATTGGTAACAAAATGGCGCGTTTTTTGGTTTTCTTTTCTTTTTAGAAAGTAGCTAGTTTTTTGCAAAAAATAAGAAAAAAATAAAGCCCCATTTTTACAAAAATCGCATTTTCGATGCAGAAAATTTTTCTGTATAATGTGTGATGAGTTTTAAATCGATACCTCAAATACTTTTCTTAATATTTGCAAATTAGTGAAAACAAAACACTTGTTGCCGCCGCAAAAAAGAAATAATCGCGATTTCTGTGCCACGTACGATAGCGTAATATATATATAGATTGAAAGTGTTACGGTCGGCGCGGTGTTTAAAGCAGAGTCCTACATCGGTTCAGGTACTTCGATTTCACCCGAACCCGAACCGACACGTGATTCAGGTCGGGTCGGGTTGACGCTAATTTTTTTTTAAATGTTGCGGTTTCGGATTGTGTTTTGGTTCTTTTGGATCTGGTTCGGGTTGACTCGATTTTTCAAAAGAAAGTTCTGAATATTTTTCAATTGAAAAATATTATATACTTGAATATTATTGAGTGTATACGGGATAATTTTGATACAAAAAATATAAAATTGATATTAGAGATGTAATTTTAGCCGACTTTTCCATAATTGTGTTAAAATACGGATTAAGTTTCTTTCACTTCGGGTTCGTTTTGTGTTCGTGTCGGTTTCAGGTCGAAATGTGTCGGGTTTGGATCGTGTTTCGGGTTGAAGAAATTTTTTTGTCAGGTTTGGGTCGGGTTTCGGATTGGCTTTAAGCAGAATTTTCGTGGTCGGTTCGGGTACAATCTGACCCTTGCAAGACTTTAGTTGGAAGTTAAATATCAGTCGTTATGCTTGAATGACTTTCATTTAGCTTTGAGAGAGGAAATAACCTATGAAATTTGAATTATATAATGAGTAATAGAAAAAAACAGTGGTAATGTGTCAAATCTTCCCTATTATATAATGTCAGAAAATGAAGAAAAGAATCAATGAACAAATGCTTCAGAACAATCGAAAACGTCGTATTCTTGTCTATTACGCAGTAGATGACTGTTACACTGACGCAAAGAAGAATGACTGTAAATTGCCAATGAGGTTTATAAAAGAAAAAGTATCGAAAAATGTGGTTCTTGGGGAAAATAGATTCTGAATGCTCGTAAATTTCAGTTTTTTATTCTGATTTATGTTATATTCACAATAAAATAACTGGGCAGTTTTCGTAATTTTTGTAGAATGGTGTAGATATGAATCTAAAGTAATTCTATTATGTTATATACCTATATTTAGTTTTGACAAATAGCATTATGGGACACATTAGGGAGCTGGCATACGCGTAAATCCTTTTTATGATAGAAGGTTACTGTTTTGTGTTATGAAATAGTGACTTATGGAAAATAACTTAGTTTTGATTCTGTCATGCTTATTCTAGCACAAAATCTCGTATAACTTATACAAGAACAAAGGCAACATGTTAACAAGTACAGTAAAACACCGTTTATAATTCCATAAAAAACGATGTATATTTCAAAAGACATATTACCAAAATTTAAGCTTTAAAGCAGAGTACAGTTTCATCATGAAAATTTCACTCATCTGTTCGTAATAAATTATCTTGAAAAGTTTATAAAAAATTTCAAGACACTATTTATAATAATATTAAATTTATAATACATTTTTCGCAATTAAAATATTTCTATGTCTGTAAGAAGAGTTGATGGTTTTCACAAATTACGAAATGAAACACACTTGTTTTGTCGATCAAATCTTACCCAAACATAATGACAGAAAATGAAGTAATGAATCAATGAACAAATGCTTCAGAACAATCGAAAATGCCAGTTTTTACTTCTTACGCATTAGATGACCATTATATACTGAGTCATGAAGAAAGACTGTAATGTTTCCAATAAGGTTTATAAAAGAAAAAGTATCTAAAATTGTGGTTGTTGAGAAAAATAGATTCTGAATGGTCGTAAATTTCAGTTTTTTTATTCTCGTTCATATCCTATTCACAATAAAATATCTGGACAATTTTTGTAATTTGGGAGAATGATGTATAGATATGAATCTAAAATAATTCTATTATGTTATTTACGTATATTTAGTTTTGACAAATGGCATAATGCGCCAAATTAGGAACCGGCGATTCGCATATATCCCTTTTAGCGTAGGAGATACTGTTTTGCGTTATGAAATAGTGACTTATGAGAAATAACTGACTGTTTGGATTCTGTCATGCTTATTCTTGCAGGAAGACTCATAAAAAAGGCAACATGTTAACAAGTACAGTAAAGCACCGTTTATACGTTGATAAATAAATATTTATAAACAAAGCATAAATGAAAATTTTCAATGTTTTAGAAAAAAATTTAAAATTTTTTCAAAGTTTAAAAGAAAACAGCTCAAAAAATTAATAAATGAATGAAGAAATATACATGGGAAAATTTTTCCTTGTTTTCTAAAAAAGTTTTAAAAAAATTCAAAGATTTCTAAAAGTCTTTACAAATTAACAAGAAATGTTTTAAAACAAATTACAAGTTATTAAAAATTTTTCATTGTTTTCTAAAAGAAAGTGAAAAAGGTTAACAGTTGAAAGAAAAATATTCATGTTAGTGAAAAACAATTTTCAAAGTTTTCTAAAAGAGTTTTAAAATATTCAAAATTTAAGTATTAAAGCGATATAAATCCATTATGAAAATATCATTCATCTGTTCGTAATAATTAATCTTGAAAACCTCTTTACCTCTGCGCATTAGATGACCAATAAACTAGGCCATGAAGAACGGCAAAAATGAGGATTATAAAAAAGTATCGGAAATTGTGGTCATTGAAGAAAAAAATATTCTGGGAATTAGTAAACATTAGTTTCTTATTATCATTCATGCTATATTCAAAATAAAATAACTGGATAGTTTCTGTCATTTTTTGAACAATAATGTAGATATGAATATAAGATAATTCTATCAAGTTAAATATTAGGTTATATAAGTTTTTAAAGAAAAGTTAAAATTGCTTTGTTTTATTGCAAAATATAATAAATTGTCATGCTTTAATATTTTCTGCTAATGAGTTAATAAATAAACTTAAAAGATGTAATACCTCCCCCTTCTTATTTTTATCAACCTATTTAAAGTATGTAAGTGGAAATTTAATTATAGGCTCGGATGTGTCCCGAAAATTTCGTTATATGTTTAACTGTATCTCGAAATATCAACTGTTCAAAAACGCTGCTTGAAATTAACTAAATAAATGATAATATTTCAGATAGACATATTTTATTTATCACTATACTGGCTTTAAATGAAATACACAATTAATTATTTGTAAACAACCTTTTAAATCTGATATCAGTCTTTCACAAAGGAGTCAACTTTAATTTTTAAATCTTCGGTAAAATTAATGTTGCTATTGGATATTTTGATTAATTATTTAGTTTTGGGACATGAAACTGCTAAATAATCCACTCCCTCTCGCTAAAGAAAGTGATATTTTTCAGTGCGAAAAATAAAAGGGAGCAGGTGCGACAGGTGCATTGTACCCGGCCCCACACTGGTCTCCAACGAGACTAAATATTTTTAAACTTCTAATGCAATAAATTAAGGTTCCAAGACATTTTGAATTTGCAATAGCGTTATGAGGTCCATTGTCACAAAAAGTGGGACAGGGAGACATAAAAATACAGTATACGTGTGAAAATGGAACCTGTTTATAATGGAATTTTTTCTTAAATGTAATAAATTCCTACTCCCTAAGGAAGGAATACTGTGAAATTATGCCTGCTAAGACGGAAACCTATTAAAAACCGAATCTTTATCCAGTGACTTGAGATTTCATATTAGTAAATTTTACTGTACTAAATTAAAATAATAATAATAATCTTATACAATAAAATCTGTAAAAGCGGAATAGTTAGTGACTGAAACAAAATTCCACTTTAGAGAGGATTCCAATCGATCTGTTATACTTGCGTTGTATTCTTTCTGTATAGAAATATTAAATTTTTACGTTTGACACAGGATTCCGTTATAAACTGGTTCCGTTTTCACAGGATTCAAGTACATTTCCAAGTACATTACAACTTACAAAAACAAAATCGCTAGCACGGGGAAAATATTTCTTTTTTGACAGTTTTGCCCTTTAGCAGGTAGATTTGTACGGTATTTTTTACTGTGGGATAATAAAAGAATTCCGTTATAGGCAGGTTCAACTTTCATAGGTTTTATTGTATTAAGTTCCACTCAATGTAGACCAATGGATTGCATGATATTAAAAGAAATTTAAGGGAAATTTGCATCATGAGAAATCAGAGCTTTTGGAGTCCCGTGGGACAAGTCTTGAAGCGCCTGAAAATTGGAACATTCTCTGTAAATCGGGACACTCGGCAACACTAATACGCACCCACACTTTAGTTCATTCATTCTAATGAACCTCTAACAAGACAAAAACACATAAAAAAAAAAAAAAAACACTTTTGAAAGGAAATTTAGAGCCTCAAAAATTGTCTTAATTCGCATGAACTCCAGAAAGTTCTATTGCATAAAAAGAATGCTGATGTAATAGGCTCGCATACAGCACTTAGTTTAAGCGTTCTTGGCAACCGCAGGTACAAAACGAGAAAAATGATGAAAAATAAAATTTGCAGAATTTTCACCTTTCTGTCTTCAATTCCAGACATACACCAGACATTTTATTGGATTTTAAAATGGAAATCAACAGACAATACCAGACAATATCAGACAATACCAGACAATACGCAGTTAGATTATGACATCTCATATCCTTATTGGAAATAGTATTACATTATTTATGTTCAAATTACGCAAACAACCTTTTCTTTTCTGCCAAAATATATCAAAAATTTCGTGGAACGAAATTTAGCCGTGTAAACAAGGTAATTTATACATATTTAACTTTACCGACTATTTTCATTTTTGTCTGTTTCCAAAAGTGTTATTTATACAAGCTACTCCATAATTCAATTTCTAGTGAAATTTCTAACATTTACTCAAAAACGTAAAACTTGACATCCACCAATCACAATTTATGCTAAGCCTTAATGTATAAAACATTAACTGTTTTTTTTTTTTTTTTTGTTTACATATGTTTAAAATAAAAGTGTTTAAGCAAGCTTTATTTATAAAATTGTATTCAATAATTACAATATTATTAGGCATTTTGCTTAACCACTTAACTTTCGGGTCCTGAACATGCCAAATGGTAAGATTCTCAAGTAAATATATTTTATATAGAATAATTTTTAATTGAAGGTTTTATTGTAATCACTTGAACGATGATGTAACATAGTCGTTTACAAGACACAAGTTTATGCATCCTCCGTTGTTCCAGAAACATAATATTGCGAAACATGAAAAAAAATAAACTTTTTTACAAAAATTTTTTATTCTATATTACAATTTTAGACATAAACACGACTTAGAAGCAGATTTTAAAGCTGAAGTCAACAGGCACTATGCAGCTGAGTTATGAAATTATGATTTATTCATCACTAGAAGTTACATTCTATTTTTTATGCGAAAACTAACTTTTCCTTTTCTGCAAATTATATTAAAAAGTATGAAGTGTGAAAAATATGCGTGTAAGCAAGGTAATTTGTACATATTTAACCTTTACGAACTGTTTCCCTTACGAAACAAAGAAAATATTATGTTTCAAAAGCTATTCCATAATTCAATTTCAAATGAGATTTCTATTAATTCTTATAACATTTACCCCAAAAAAGCGTAAAACTTGACATCCATCAATCACAACTTACGTTAAGCCTTAATGCATAAAACATTAAATGCGTTCTCTGTATACATATTACGTGCCTTAAATAACAGTGTTTAAGAAAGCTTTATTTAGAAAATTGTATTCAATAATTACAATGTTACAACCCAAAACCGTGATATATTTATTAAAGACTCTTTTTTTTCCCTTAAAAAAAGAAAAAATACCTCCTTCTCAAAATATGTAATTCAGAAAGTATTTCGAAACTGCATTTTCAGACCAATATGAGCCTTAATCGATCTGCCATGTAAAACAATGCGCAAGGAGTGGAAAAAAGCTTCTTTTAATATACCTCATATGAAATTGAAATGTGCTCCATACGAATACAGAATTATCTTTTAAAAAGAGATTGCACGTCAGGTTCAATAAAACCAATTATGTTTTGTTTTGGTTTTTTTCCCCTCCTTATTATGCAAGTCAGTTTAAACCATTAAATATCCCTGTGGAAATCATAATCTTCATATTGAGACAATATTTCTTCTTAAATATGCGTGAACTGCGCATCAGTATGCTGATAGTGTGACACGGCGTTAAGTTGATAAAAAGCAGTCACACAAGGGTGATGCACTGCTTATATTTTTGTGATGTCCATGATCGGAGTTTGTAATGAGAATAAATCTATCGCTAAATTTCTTTCAAAAAAATAAATTGCTCATTTTTACTCAAGTTGTAGATCATTTAGTCAGCTATATACATGTTGTTCGTTTTAAAAGAATTGAAAAATATATTTTGTTAATTACACAACACATAAACGGTACATGTCTAAAATTAGCAGAATCTAGAATGTTTCTACATCTAGATCAGTATGTTTTTGTGTTGTCTATGATCATAGTTTGTAATGAGAATAAATTTATCGCTAAGTTTCTTACAAAAATAAATTTCACATTTTTATTAATTACACAGTACATAAACGGTACACATGTCTAAAATTGTGACAGGTCGACTACTCTCGTCACGTGAGTAGGCGTTGTTTTGAATGCGATCGTAATTTTTTGTCCACTAACCGTCCATGTGCGTAAAAGTTTATCAATTCTCTCTTTTCTCTAACCTTCGATGGATGTGTGAATCTCGGAAATTGTGAGTTGCTGTTTTCCTTCGATATTTATGCAACTTATATTGTAGCTGGTCAATCGATACTGTGGATATATAAGCTGCGAGTTTTCGTTTAGAATCAGTACTTAGGATCAGTACTTAGAGCGGTACTTGGAGTGATACTTGGAAGTAGTACTGAGGAGCTAAGATTAAGCTGCATAGCTTTACGCGCCTGTTGTACTGGTGTAAGCCTGTATCAGAGCTCATCGGATTTAAACGTGAAATTGTCTTATCTCGAATTGCATCCTGACTCTCCGCTGTCGACGGACTGCGAATGATATTTTCCCTGATCGATTCTATTTCAATTATTGGATAGTTTTTATTTTGATGCCGCTTCAAGTCGAAGGCTAAACTAATTTTTAAGTTAGGTATAACGAGTAGTTCTCGCTCAACCTCCCTGCCTAATTAGACTGAATAAACTGGTTTTAATTTAAAACTTAACTTTTGTTTTCTCTTTGCTCTATCGAACGGCCTGGTACAGCATTATGGCCGTTACAAAATTAGCAGAATCTAGAATGTTTCTACATCTAGATCAGTATGTTTTTGTGATGTCCATGATCATAGTTTGTAATGAGAATAAATTTATCGCTAAATTTCTTTCAAAAATAAATTGCACATTTTTATTAATTACACAGTACATAAACGGTAAACATGTCTAAAATTAGTAGAATCTAGAATGTTTCTACATCTAGATCAGTATGTTTTTGTGATGTTTATGATAGGAATTAGTAATGAAAATAAATTTATCGCTAAATTGTTTTCAAAAAATAAATTGCACATTTTTACTCAAGTTGTAGATTATTTAGTCATCTATATAGATGTTATTCGTTTTTAAAGAATTGGAAAAGAGATTTTGTTAATTACACAGCACATAAACGGTACACATGTCTAAAATTAGCAGAACCTATTGAATGTTTCTACATCTAAAACAGTATGGTTTTTGTGATGTCCATGATCAAAGTTTATAATGAGAATAAATTCATCGCTAAATTTCTTTCATACATGTTGTTCGTTTTAAAAGAATTAAAAAAGAGATTTTGTTAATTACACTACACATGAACGGTACACATGTCTAAAATTAGCAGAATCTAGAATGTTTCTACCTCTAAATCAGTATGTTTTTGTGATGTCCATGATCAGAGTTTGTAATGAGAAAAAAATTATCGCTAAATTTCTTTCAAAAATAAATTGAACATTTTTTCTCAAGGTATAGATCATCTATATACATATTGTTCGTTTTAAAAGAAATGAAAAAGAGATTTAGTTAATTACACAGCAGAATAGCAATGATAGTTCGGCGATTTACACTAAACCTTAATCAGTAACAAATTATGTCAACCTCTATAACGGAATATGGAGTTTGATGAAAATCTGTGCATTAGTTCTTGAGATAGAGCTATTGAGGAAATTGTGAAAAATGCAGTATAGCAGGGGAACCTGACAAGGCGATTTATACCAAAAACTAATCAGCACCAATTTATATCAAGATCAAACTGAATGTAAAGTTTTATTAAATTCCGTGCATCAGTTCTTGAGATAGAGCACCAAAAAATGTTTGTCAAATACAGACACACAAACACACAAGACTCAGAGACAGACATTTTCTAAAAACAGTCAAATTGTTTTCAGGACCTTCTAAAACGTATAAATCCGTCGAAAACTGGAATTAAATTTTTTCACGAATCCAATTCCAATACTTTTTTCTTTTAAAGATAGAAGAAAGAAAAAAGAAACGAAAGATGCCTAAATAAGCTGTAAAAAATCCCCAGATTTCTTCTTGCTGATAAGCACGCCTTCTTTTTCTTGAAATAGAAAAAAAAAGTGAATATTCTCTTTTTTATGTAAGTTTCGCTGTAGAGTGGGTGTTAAAATGCACTGTTAAAAATTTGCAGAAAACTGTCCAGTCATTTGACCGTTTTTATAGAAAATGTTTATATAAACGTAATTTAACTCTATTCTGACCATAATATGGGCAATAATATGGTCAGAATAGAGTTAAATTACGGTTATGTAACCGTTTTCTATAAAAACGGTCAAATGACTGGACAGTTTGCTGCAAATTTTTAACAGTGTGAGTGCTTTCACATTTGATCTTAAGGCTGCATTCTACTCCATAAAGTGATCACTTTCTGACACATTTACGAAGACATTTTAGGTAGATTTCGTAAAGAAATACTACCTATTACATTCTCTCCTATGTTGGAATTTCTGAAAATTTTTTACAGATCTACGCCGATCATGACTCCTAGAACCCAAAACCACCCCCAGTTCAAAACTTTATCTATCTATCTATCTATCTATCTATATATATCACTTTTTTAACTTCCATAATTTGATGATAACTTCCATAATTTTCCACAAATCTCTTCGAAACTGATACATAAAATCACGGTCAAGTTCGTTAATGGGCAAAATCGGCACAAGGGGCGGGGATGGGGGGGGGGGTTGTGAAAACAGAAAAAAACCGTAACTTCTTAATTCTGATACATATCGAATCCGTTTAAAGTTATTATTACTTCTAGGAAAAGGGCCGAAAATTTATGTATGACAGATTTTTGATATAATTAAAAATGGCCTCAAGGGGGGGGGGGGTAAGAAATAGGGGTTTAAGAAGAAAAAAATCGTAACTTCGTCAATTCATAAGATATCAAATCCGCTTAGTTTATTATAGATCGTCTTAATATTATCTAAAACTTTTATATTGATAAGTTTTTTATAAGACCAACTTTTACAGCAAAAAAATAAAAATAAAAACAAAAAAATCCTTGCCGGTTCCACTTATACAAATACAAGTAGATTTTGAAGTGGGTGGTCACAACTGCCGCATTGTGGCCAAATGTCATTTTTTCTGCAATTCCTAATAAACAGTAGGGTGGATCGATGTTATATGGTGAAAAAATAAATATTATTAATCGAAACCTACCTATGCGGAAAAGATGTTCTATTATATGGAGATTAAGAGAAAAATAATTAAAAAAATTAATTTTAAAATTTAATACTGCCGCAAAGAGTTTGAATTTTCGAAAAAAAAATTGGAAAACGACCTAATTTTGGTTAGATGATTTTTGATTCAAAATAATTGTTTTAATATTAATCAAAACCTACCTATGCGGAAAAGACGTTATATTGTATGGAGATTAAAAGAAAATTAATAAAAAAATAATAATTTCAAAATTTAATACTGCCGCAAGGGGGTTGGATTTTCGAAAAAAGAGCAATTCCAACTTTTTCGTTCTCCCGATTTATCATTCCACCTCTCCATAAGTTGGAAGTGCTACGTCATGGAATCTTCCCTACGTCATACGATACGCCCCGAGGCTAACGAAAAAGACAGGCTACCGCGGTGCATTCCGCTTATCTTTTTTTACAGACCGCTAGCGTGACGTGATGCTCTTTTCGTACACCTCCATTGGTGCATTCGAGCATCACGTGACTCCCGCGGTCTGTAAAAAAATATATGCGTAAAGCACCGCGGTAGCCTTTCTTTTTCGTTAGCCTCGATACGCCCACGTGGCTCTGAATCAGGGCTCCTATAATAGTTAAAGGAGCCTTACTCTGAATAATACTGGATAAACGGGTTCCCACCGCTCGCTCATTTAGTTCAAAGCTAGCGGCTTACGGAATCGGGCGCTGTTCTCGCAAAGTGAAATAAATTTCGATTTCATTGCGTAAGTTTTCTTTGTAAGTGTATTGTGTTGCGTAGTGTATTTTGAATATTATTGCACCATAGCGATGTTAAGAAAAGACATGATTTGCCCTATATATTGGTCTGGCTGTGATATGCCAACGAATATGCTTCCTACCTACAGTAACATAATAAAGTGCGTATGTTGGCATTCAAAACAATACCGAAGCAAAGAAACATTGTCTACATCTACACTTTCCTCCTCTTACAAAGCCATCTTACAATGTCAGAAAAGGGATTGAAAGCTATCGCAAGCAGATTGACGTTTTCCGGAAAAACGCAAATGCTGTTTTTGATATATCGGCGTGTACTTGTAAATCATTTGAATATTGCTTCTGTAAGAAAGAACCGGAAGTACCAATGAACTGTAAGAAAAATGGTAATCGGGTCTCTGGATCGGAAAGTCACTTTACAAATAACTAAGATCAAGAAACGAAAATTAAAGCAAGGGCGATACGTGGATAAAAACAGAACACTGCCTGATGTTTCTTCCAGTTCAATATATTTGAATATGAATATGAATAACGGGTGTAAATTGAAGCGGCGTATGTGCGAGCATACTGACTTTTCTTCATCATCAGCTATCATTGAAAGCGGCGTCCAAAACGCTGGCGGTGTCACTGTCACATCTGTAGTGACGAAATTACATGCCGTAGCAAAGACATTGGACCGTTTTGGCATTTCCAACCGAGCAGGCGCTGCCATCGTGTCAGCTGCGCTTCAAGATGTGGGCATTATCTCACAAAGCGATGTATCGAACGTCGTTGACAGAAATAAAATTCGACGTGAGAGAACAAACGCAAGAACCACTCTACCGTCTCAGTCAGTTGTGAAAGATTCTGACCATGATCAATTTGGTTTATACTTCGATGGACGTAAAGACAGGACTATATCACTAGGAGATAACAGAAGAAAAGTCATAATAGAAGAACACGTAAGCTTGGTAAAAGAACCTGGTTCCGAGTACATCGGACACGTATCTGTAAATTCTGGGAGAGTGCAAGTCATTGGAAAAGACATCGTAATTTTTTTGTCCTGCGTTGACAACAATATAGATGTAACAAAGTTGATTGCGATCGGTTGCGACGGAACATCTATTAACACAGGTGTTAAAGAAAGTGTTATTCGAAATTTAGTACTGATTCTGAAGCGTCCACTACAATGGTTTGTGTGGCAGTTACACGCCAATGAGTTTCCATTACGTCATCTTTTCACGTATGTAGATGGAACCACGACTGGGCCCAGAAGCTTCACTGGTGGAATAGGACTTTATTATTAGGAGAAATGGTTTTTTTGTCATCCTGAAAATATCCTGATATCGATGTTACCTGACGACGGAACTCACATGAGGCAATTGGCCCTTCGAAGAATTCTAAAAGCGAGCGAAGTCAAACGGTTTACTGCAATCCCAAACATTTCAACGAATAATATCCGTATCTTCAATTTACCAGCTTTTGAACTTTGTGCGACGGATTATATTGATTTGATTAAATGGGAAAATGTGACAGTACCTCCACTAACTGAACGATTTAGTGACGACATGATTTTAGAAGCAATAGTAAATTCAGCAATTATTCCGGCGTCAATAATATCTACTATCAAGGGGTTTCCGTGCTACACTCAAGCTACAGAACGGATAGTCAAAACAGTCACGGAAGCACCTTCTGCTGTTTTTTGATCATATAGAAAAGATGGTTTTATAAGAAATCGCATCGAATCACGAAACCTCATGCCTATTTTCAACACCAAACGTGATTATCGCCCACTGTAATTTCGACGATTTTATAGGTTTTTCTTTATTTAATAATAAAAACGCTGGTAAATAAGAAGCGGAAGTTTTTTGTTGTAACCAACTAAGTGTCCTCTTTTTGCAATTAATATTTAAAATTACTAAAATGTATATTTCATTGAACAAAAATCACTTTGTCTTTTTACCGTAAAATGACTCAAATACACTGTAAAAAATGACCGATGTTTCTTATTTTATGAAAATATGCTATAACCACGAACGAAAATATAATATAATCTTCTGAGTTATCCGAAATTTCAAATAGCATGTTACATTGTCTTTTGAATCCCCAGAAACGAATACATCTTCAGAATTTAAAGAATAATTTATAAAAACAAATTATTTTTAGCTGCCCGAATTTTTCAGAAACGTTTCCGAAGGGTTTTTATAGTGTATTAATTAGTGTCCTCAGGCTGGAATACCTGTTTTTCGAATGTTATCTATTCTCAAGTACACGTTTTCAGCCGCATAAGTTAATTTATACATGAAAGAGTAAAGAAATAATCTTAATTTTAATGTTATTGTTAACGCTGTTAATTTTGCATGTTTGTCTGTTAAACATTCTTTTTGAGCATGAAAATGTTTACTTCAGAATTGATAGCATTCGAAAAACAGGTATTCCAGGCTAAGGACACTAATTAATACACTATAAAAACCCTTCGGAAACGTTTCTGAAAAATTCGGGCAGCTAAAAATAATTTGCTTTTATAAATTATTCTTTAAATTTTGAAGACGTATTCGTTTCTGAGGATTCAAAAGACAATGTAACATGCTATTTGAAATTTCGGATAACTCAGAAGATTATATTATATTTTCGTTCGTGGTTATAGCATATTTCCATAAAATAAGAAACATCGGTCATTTTTTACAGTGTACATACATTTCAAACACCTTGCGGCAGTATTAAATTTTGAAATTAATTTTCCTAATTATTTTTCTCTTAATCTCCATACAGTAGAACATCTTTTCCGCATAGATAGGTTTTGATTAATATTAAAACAATTATTTTTATTAAAAAATCATCTAACCAAAATTATGTCATTTTTTCATTTTTTTAGAAATTTCAACCCCATTGCGGCAATATCAAATTTTAAAATTATTTTTTTTAATTATTTTTCTCTTAATCTCCATACAATAGAACATCTTTTCCGCATAGATAGGTTTTGAATTTGTGAAAACAAAATTTTCGATCCACCCTAATAAACAGGCGCCCCATGATGACGTCATGCGCTTCGAAAAAAAAAAACATGGGACACAGAAAAACATTCGAAACATACATTAATAAAATGCCATTTAATCTAAAATAACAAAGCATATCTTTTAGACTGCACGTGAATTATCACTGCTTCGATCGATCGATCGATGGATGTTGTCTTTTTCTTCTAAACAATTGGATTTAATACTGACAAAGGTTGTGAATTAATTTTCACTTTGCTAAACAACACATAACCAACATAGTGAAAAATGTGTCCCAACTGGGGATTGAACCCAGATACCCTGATATAGCGCACCAAGTACTTTACCATTTAAGGCATCTCGACGACATTCGACGGCATTTTTCACGTATGCGTTGGCACGCCTGCAATTTCGCAGCGCAAGATGGAATGTCAAACCTGAGCACACTACCCAGTGACGTACATGAGACCAAATAAATTCCCAGAATCGAATAATATTTAAATTTTCAGCAGGACTGAAACTGCGCTGTAAATTAATAATACTGACAACGGATGTCAATTAATTTTCACTTTGCTAAACAACGCATAACCAACATAGTGAAAAGTGTGTCCAGACTGGGGATCGAACCCCGATACCCTGGTATAGCGCACCAAGTACTTCCATTTAAGCCATCTGAATCCCAGTCTGGACACATTTTTCTCTATGTTGGTTACGCGTTGTTTAGAAAAGTGAAAGTTAATTCACACCCTTTATCAGTATTATTAATTTACAGCGTAGCTTCGATCCTGCTGAAAATTTAATTGGAAATTGAATTTAGATTTTACTTTTTAATCATTAACATATAATATACACCCCTGCGGAAATATTATCTTTTTTGTACTTTTTATTTATTTATAATCATTGTAATGAGCAGCATGATATAATGCAGTATTTTATTTTTGTGGCAATATTGATTTGAGAATTTTTTTTCCATTTCATTTATAAAACAAACTAGTCGTTGGGGCCACCGTAATACTTACACAACATGGAAATGCATAATGTAAAGTAAAATATTAAAATAAAAAATGTGTAAACTACTTATAAAATGCATTGCAATTCGAATAAAATCCTGGCTTGATGACGTCATAAACTTTAAAGGCTCGATTAATGAATTGCTTGAAAGAAACATCCTTATAACTCCAAAAATAATAATCCTATTAACTAGCGGTTTATTGCATCTGATTAAGCGTCAAATTTCCAATTAAAATATATCTTTGAAGTGAAATTTGGATGAACAGGGTCATGAAAAATCGAAGAGTGTGGAAAAT
Source organism: Maratus michaelseni (assembly GCA_963931845.1). Classification (NCBI taxonomy): domain Eukaryota; kingdom Metazoa; phylum Arthropoda; class Arachnida; order Araneae; family Salticidae; genus Maratus; species Maratus michaelseni. The sequence goes on along the minus strand of OZ007598.1, from coordinate 106,450,924 downwards.
AGGATTCCAAATATCTCGGCAACTAATTATCCGATCGACTTCATGCTTTATGCAAAATTTACGTTTTTTTATTGTCTTTTATATTCATTTCTTAAAGTAAACAATTTCGAAAATTTTTATATACCTTTCATCAGAACGAATATTTCGAGAGTCCGAAAAAATTGTTCCGGTTAATCGAGGTTATTGAAATTAAATAGGCTTCTTCCTATTGTTACATACTAAATACATACCAAATTGCAAGTCTCTATCTCAATTTTTTCGGGAGATAGAGCGTTTACAGACACACAGACACACACATAGACACACAGACGGACGGCAAATTTTTTTTTCTAAAAATATGTTTTTCGGAATCTCCAGTGTCTGAAACGTGTAAATCCGTCAAAAAAAATTTTTCGATTTTCAAAACGATTACAAGACTTACCCTATACTACGTATGATGGGTAAGTAAAAAGGCTGACTTAATTTTTAAATAACTGCATTTAAAAGAGAAAAAAAAAAACTTGTTTTGACGAAATGCATTTTTTTTATCAATGTTTTTTTTTTCTTATAATATTCTAAATATTTTTATTATATTTTATATGCTTTAAAAGATGTACTCTCACATCTACCCTATCAAAAACTCGGAAACTACAAGGCGCAGGGCTACAAAATTTGGCACACGGGTTGCTGGTAGGAGGCCCATGAACGATTGGGGGAAAAAATTCGAAAATTTTAAATATATATATATATATATATATTATTATTATTATTATTATTATTATTATTATTATTATTTATTTATTTATTTATTTATTTATTTATTTATTTATGTTTTTGACGATTTTTTGCCTTTTTTATGTTCACCCCGTAATCGCGCGAGTTCTAACCAGTTCTAAATGTTTACTGCAATGTGAAATATACATATTACGTACACCACGCTGCAATAGTAAGAAACTGTAGCGGGTATTATGATAATTCTTTTACCTCGCATGCAAATAATTAGAGATTATTTATTTCGCTTAATTGTGACCTTTTTTAAAAAAAACTAGGGGGCCTGCCCCCTGCGAGCTACGCTCGCCAACCCCCGCTCAGACTTCGAGGCCTCTAAAAACATGACAGTGTGCTATATTTTAAAAATATTGGTAAATCTGTAATTTGGTTGCCATGCTTTTAACGTTTTAATGGGACATTTTTGATTATCATGGCCTCATACACAGCTGTTGCGATAACTGACGACTGTTTTCGGGATTGATAAGTAAAATCAATTACAACTTGAAAACCAGCTTGTATAAAATGGTTAGGTTTAAATTGTGGTTACCTCTCGGACTTTTATAACAACGATCTGTACTCTATTCTTCCTTTGCGTTTAAGGATGAGAAAAATTCCATCTGCTTGTGAATAACATTAAGAACCACGCTATTGAAAAGTACTATGTTATAGACATTTTCAGTAACAGGTTTTAATTTTCTCTCTATTTTAGTGCACCATCATACATATTTTCATGTTATTTTAAATATGTAAATTATTTATTTTAATTAATATGTATATACGAATTTTCTAATAATTGTTTATCATACAAAATTAATAAAATATTTTGTGCATGCTTGCCTGCATTTATTCGGCATCAATTGATGAGATATTTAAACAAATTTGCTATCCGTGATAATTTTACACTATGTTATGTCACTTGCATATTGTTCATAAGAAAATCGGGTACTTTTCCAGTATAGGATCCTTTGCTTTTAGGTTTGGCGTAATTCGAGCTTCAAAAAGGGATTGATTCGTTAATATACATAGATTTGTTGCCAAAAGTTATGAAAACAAACCCAATGAACTTTTGTTGCTTTTCTATTATAGGGGTCTTGACGCTTTTTTAAAAAGCTTGGCGGAAAAAACTAAGCAGGATAGAAAACCAAGCGGATAGAAAACCAAGCAGGATATTTTATTCTCCTTCCGTTCAGTTGGGCAATTATTATTTTATATATTCGTTTCAAATATCCGAATTAGTGATTGTATAAATTCGTTTAATTAAATTTTACAAAAAAATAACAAAATGATATCAATAAATAATAATTACTATTAATTCCTTTCCCCCCCTTTCTTTTGCGTTTACATAAATGACGTCATTTGGACGAATTCATTCAAAATATTTTCAGTTTATAAATTAAATTAAATGCTGACAGACGATTGAATCCTGACGATAGAAATATGATTTTTTCTTTTTTTCAAATTTTCCTGAAAAAAATAATTTAATCACAATCTTGTCTTCATTATCGATTGAAATAAAAGATAAATTCAATTTCAATTTGAAAATGACGAATAAAAAGAAATCAATAATCCCTATCGGGATCCTTTTCAATTTTTTCCCCTTTTTTGTCACAAAAAAACTGAGTAATTAGTTGCCATCATTACAGAAATGTCATTAAAATTAGAAAAAAATTAATATCTCGAAAACTAATTCCAATTTCAAAATTCTATTACCAGTTTTGACATCCTCGGATTTTTATGGACAATTGGTATTAATTTCACCATCAAGCGTTTAATATTTTATTAAAAATAGCCCTGAAATATAATCAGTCGTTTAGACAGTCGTTTCATAAAATCGTTTCATAAATTCGTTTCATAAAATCGTTTCACAAATTCGTTTCATTAGGATTATATATATATAGGGTAGATAAAGAAAATCGTTTTATCACAAACATCAACAAAACTTTTTATTCTATTTATTCCCTTATTCCAAACATATCGTTTTATCGTCTGCTGCCATAGCAACATGATAAATTAAATTTCATTAAAACAAATGCACAGTAGTACACCTAAAAACCTAGTAGTACGCCTCTTTTGGTTACCACTGTGTATCCATTTTGGGCACTGTTAAATGCCCATTTTCAAAGAATTTTTTTTTTTTAAATGGGTGTATAACAGTGCCCAAAATGGATACACACTGGTAACCAAAACAAGCATGACCCAATTTGGGCACATACCTAAGAATCTTTCGACCCAAATTGGGTTTTATTTTTTTTTTCTGTGAAGAAAAATATTTTTTCTACATATTACATAGATACATTTGGTTGTACTGATTTTTATTTTTAATTTTGGTTTTAGAGTTAAACTCATTAATTAAATTCATGAACTCCCGGGCGTAAAACGGGTTAAACAGCTAGTTTTAGTAAATATATTTCCAGTCGGAGATGTTCCGATACAAAGACTTAATAAAGAACATTTTAATTTTTTGTTATGAAAAATTTTATACATAGGTTACGTAATGTCGGACATTTTTATTTTAGTATACGTACTCGTGGATTTGCGTAGTTGGATAGCTATTTCAGACGCACTCAAGCCAACCGGTATAGGTGAAATCGAGTTTAAGTCGCAAATCTTAATCCCTGGTTAGCTTCGATTGTGAAAGACTGACAGATTTTTTTATTTTGTTGCAGCATTGAAAAGGCTGCGGAAAGCTGGTGACATACGTCAGTACAAATGCCCGGACAAAAAGAAAAACAATCATTGGAAAAAACAAAAGAAAAAAATGCTGCAAGAATTTCAGATGCGCGTGAACCCTTTTTTTTTTTTTTTTTTTCTTTTTTATATTGATGTTTTTTGCAATGGAAACTCCCCTTTTTTTTGTCGAACCAATCACTTAGTTCGAATATTTATCATATGTACATATTTTAACATTGTCTTTTGTTGGATATTTAACGAGTGACGAAAGAGTTTTACGTCAAATGTTTATATTACGCTTATTAGTCACAAACGTAAGTATGCAAAACATTTGTTATGATATTTCTTCAAGAAAGTACGATTTATGATTTCGTTACATTCAAATTAACATTTCAGTAACAACAAATGATAACTTCATTTTATAATGAAAAACATCACAAAAGTACCAAGTGTAAGGCAGGAAAAACTTATAATGACATGAAAATCATGTCACAAAAGGACGTATGCAAGCAAACACAAGTAAAAGGGAAACGGTAATTTAAAAAAAAAAAAATTTACTAAAATTAAAGACTAATATTTTTTGCGGTAGCCACTGAATTTTATCACTAGTTTTCCTGTTAATGTAATTCAATTCACTAAAGGTTGAGTAACAGATGGGAGTGCTTTCTTTCTCTCCTTTAATGGTGTTCTGGTAAGGTTACTCTTACTTTAATACTTTAATTTCCTTAATTTAATGATCTAGGTAAAGTTTTACAATTGTTCTGTGGGATTCATATTTGGTAAGTTAGTTTATGAACTATTTCTGAGTATGTAAGCTTTCCCTATACAACTGGAGCGGTAAGTTTTGGATATTCATATTATTATAAGACTAATGTAAATGCCCGTCCTAGGATGGTAGGTACATCATGATTTTCACTTAAAATTTAATTAATTGATAAAAAGAATTCATATACTATTCATCGACAGTAAGGAAAACTGACGGGGCATGACCTGCAGCTCAGGATCTGATTAATGAATGGACCTCTGGGGTTTTAATAACATGAAAATCAATTTTATGTAAAAATGGAGAAATTATTTTACAATTATAATATACAATCTGCAGATCAGACAGACTTTTAATATTTTTCACTGATAATGTCTTTATATATGGTTTCTTCGTTCCCTTTCCATAATCGTGATGTCTGTTCCTTTTTCACAATTGGGGATTTTGTCCCGGTTATAAAGGGACATACCAAATCTGTCCTTTAAAACTAATAAAATGCAATCTATTTATATAATACGCAAGTGAACAATTATGATTTCAAGCTTTTTTTTTTTTTTTTTTTTGTTTTTTTTTTACCGTTATTTTTAATAATTTTAATTTTCCTGAATTCTTTTACTTTTCTGAGCGCATGCACGGTAGCGTATTGTTGCTTATTTTACTCTTTATTACTGTTAATTTTACGGTATTATACTGGCAGCTGAGGTGCCGGTGTTATAACTGTAAAATCAACACTTTTTTTTGCAGTGTACCAAAATATTCCGTCATATTTTTTTAAAAATCAGTAGGTAGAAAAGAAGCTCTGAACAACGGTCTATTTAAACAGCTATTAAACAAACTTTAATTTAGAAACAAATCAAAAACGACTTTTTGTAAGTGAAAAAAAAAAAAAGAAAAAAAAACTTACCTCTGTAAAAATTTGAAAATTTGAAGTGGCTTTCATTTGATTGCTTCTTAATGGTTGAGGAGTTGTGGGTGAACGTGATAAGTCACGTTTCACTTAGCTAGTAATGCTATCCACCGGATAGTTTGAAAAATATCGCGGATGGGCCAAAGTGCCCCTATGGCCAACATGCCCCAGTCTCCCCTAATGACCATATTTCAAAATAATCACTTTTATAGTCTTTTAAACTGTAAAATGTATAGATTCATTTCGCATAAATAATTTACTTTTATGATTGATGTTTTATAATGAATTAATTGAATTCAAGAACTGATATTGACTGCTGAAAACTATCTGATTTTTATCAAATGCTACAACAATACCAAACAAGTTGGGACTTGTAACGTCAAACGTGATAAATGAGGTGCATTCGTATTATAACTAGTTTTATAAATATTCAGATCTTAGTGCAACAGCTGTTGCACTCTTATGCAAAAATACATTAATAAAAAAATTATTTTATGTTCAGATTTTCATATAATAGATAGCAATTTTATTTTATGAAATTATGTTTCAATGTACGTCTACAACAATTAATTACAATTCTGTTGCATTAAAATTATACTATGCGCAAATACTTAATACAAGACAATCTAAAACAAGTGGGTAAGTGTGATCGAAGATCGCTCAAAGGGTTTCGTTTAATATTCCTTTCAAAACACTTTATCCTCTCTTTAATACATCCAGATAAATTTCAGTTAGCAACCAAAATAAAAAAGTCATGTTTTTTATAAAGTAAAAATTTATCGGTCCATTTTTCTCGTTTTTTCGAATATCCAAACCAGCCCGATAGCGGACGAAGTCCGCTATTATATTCTGTCATAATAATATCTGTCATGTGGACTAAATGCGATACTTAAAAAAAAATTAATTTCAAAATTAAACATGTTGTACACCTTCAAAATGTTAAAATATGCGAATATTTCCATAATCGGGTTTTTATCATGATTCAATACGTTTCTCAAACTCATATATTTACTATTCTCTGTTGCTCATATTGATACTCGTTTTGTAATATTCTGAAACATTTGAAAAATCCGTTAAACTTCCGATATGACGTCAGATTTTCTTTTTAATTCTCTAATGACGTGATATTAATCTGCTTTGTGTGCAATACACATACTCATACTCCTTGTATTATTGAGAAATCTTACCGTTTTATTACCACTATGACGTCAATCAATTTTATTTCATATTAATCTTTTTTTTCAATTGGTGAAACGTCTTATTTCATTTTCATTTTTCACGTGGATATCGTCTGATAGGAAATTAATTATTGTAAAAAGAATTTCATCGTGGATTTTCAATTTTTGGCATCTGCTATAATGAAAAAATGTTTAAATTTAAAAGGAAAAGGCTGAATTTTTCAAATTTTAATATTTTGAGCTCTTCATAGCTATTATTCAGCTATATACACAAAGTTTCAACTCTGTAAGTTACATAGTTTTTGAGAATGGGTCTGTGACAGACAGACAACTTAGCAGGAGTAATAGGGTTTCGTGAGATGAACGAAACCCTAAAAATCATCGTTATTATTTCATTGAAAAAATTAATTATATCGTCTGCTATTATGATAGGATTATTTTTCGTAATAAAATAAGTATATTTTAAGTTGGCAACAGTTTATTTTTCGTTGACATTTATTGAAAATGGGAAAATTAAGCTTTGCTTTGAAAATTTCAGAACTTGAAATCTATATTTAGATTCTTTATCAATTTAATATCTATTTCTCCGGAAACATCTATCCAAAAACTGTCGGTAGGTTATAGGATTGCTATAATTAAACAATTTTAGTATACAAATTAGGTTTTTTAATTCAGTAAAACTGAAATAATATGACTCCATCTTAAATAGGACGTAATCACCAAGGCAACCTAGAATCATTACCTATCATGGGATATCATTAAATTAATTACGTATGATAGGATTTAATAGAATAAAGAAAACTTTTATTAATATCTTTTTAAGCTTTGATTCGATTTTCATAAAATTTTAAATGACTCGAAAAAATTCTACAAGGATTATATATATTAAATTTCAAACCATTTGATTGGCTAGTTTTAGCGCTGTTATATGCGGACAGATGGGCGGACCAGACGACGACAGGTGCTATATATTTATATAATTACGAACGCACCTAAAAAGACATTAAGACGTTCATTAAATTACTAAAATTGTGTCTTATTTTAAAGGATATTTTTTTAATGCTTTTATAGTTGCCGAAAAATGTCATTCAAGATCATTTTTCAACTCAATATCTAATGACACCGCATTTCTTTTGTTCCTGGCATGCATCTCCGTTAAATAACTAGAAACCACTAATTTTAAGCGTCATTTCCATGGTTCAACTCCCCCTTTTATTATGTAGCTGCTGTGGTCAACCACATTCAATTTTCTGCTCAATTACATTGGCTTTTTTGTTTTTGTTTTTTGATAGATGTTTAAACCACAAAAGTTTTAATCTCTTTGCATATGAATCAATTTACGTTTGTTTTAACAACTACTAAACCTTTTTCTTTTTTTCTAATAATCTCTGTAAATAATAATAATGCGTGGGTATTAAACATTTTTAAAAATAATTTCTGATAATAACATTCTGGGTCTCGAATTAATAGCTTAATGATTGACGTTTCATTAGGGATTTATTGAATTAAAGTATCAAAACGCTCTTTTAAAAATTATCTTGATTTTTTTTTTAATGCTGCCAAAGATTTCTAAACATTCATATGCTAAACTACTATAAACTACATCTTATATTCAAGCACTTTTTTCAGATGTTTATAGTTGTCGGAAAATGTTGAAGATAATTTTTCAATTCAATAATCAATGATACTGCATTTATGTTGTAGTTGTGGTCAACCCCTTTCAATTTTCTGCCCAATTACATTAGTATTTTCATAGCTCTTTAAATCGGAATAATTTTAACCTCTTTTTTGCATAGAAATTGAATTATGTTTGTTTTAGCAATTTTTATTCTATTCTCCATTAATTACTAACTTTATCCATTACATTGAATTTTAGTATCACAACTAGAGTTGTCAGGTCCAGGGTTCCAAAAAGTGGGACAGGAAGATAAAAAAGGTGGGACAATGACTTCTAAACCAGGACATGTAATTACAGTAAACCCTATTAAAACGGAACCTGTCTATCACGAAATCCTGTTTTATACGCAAAAGTTTCATTGTCCCTATGGCAAGAATACGGTACAATTATCTAAGATGGAAATTTGTTCAAAACGGAATTTTTCTCTGATTTTTTGTGATTTCTTCTGAGCCGGTTTTACTGCACTAAGTAAACACAACAATCTTATACAGTAAAATCTGTGAAAGTGGTATAGCTAAGACAATGAATTTTTTTCTTTTAAAACATAATTCCGTTATAAACAAGTTCGTTTTTGCAGGGTTTACTGAAAAATGTACATTAAAACCTGTGAAAGCGGTATAGCTGGGACAATGAATTTTTTACTTTTAAAATAGAATTCCGTTATAAACGTCTTTTTTTGCAGGGTTTACTGAAAAATGTACATTGAAATCTGTGAAAGCGGTATAGCTGGGACAATGATTTTTTTACTTTTAAAACATAATTTCATTAATTGGTGCATATAAATTCTACACATCATATACAGTGCTACTCAAAAGATCTCACGTACATTACCGTTTATTGACGGAATTTGCTGAAGGGGAATTTTCAATTGTGTCATATGTAATTCCTAATTGAAATAAATTTTAGCATACTGTGTAGTATAGATACCAATCGATATATAATATACAGGGCTTCGCAAAAGAATTCGGATATTTTGTTTACTATTGGTAGTAATTGCTGGAATTGGGTTTTTAAATTTGTTATGCGTTTTCTAAATTGTTTACTTAGTAAACTGTGAAGTTTTGCTACATTATTCTGAATATGTTGGAAAGTGTTTCATTATCTATGCTTAATGCATGATTTTTCGTTCTTGTTGTAAATAGCAGTTGTTGTCAACTACATTAAATTTTCTGCCCAAATTGGCATTTTTTATAGTTGTGAACCAGAAAACTTTAAGCTCTTTTTCGTATAGGAATTGAATTTTGTTTCAGCAATTCTTATTATAATCTGTATTAATAACTTACTTTTGTGATTATTATTAAATTTTTGGATCACAATACTCTTTTTTAAAAAATCATTAAAATGTTTTTTTTTCTTTTATCTTACAATAGACATGTTAGCTATACATTGAACTTCTAGAAACGGCATCTCATTTTAAAATATTTTTCAGGCTTTGATGGTTTACGGAAAATGTCACTGAAGTTCACTTTTCCTCTCAATATTTAATAATTCATTTTTCATATTTCTTTGGCATCTGGAAAAATCAATTAATCTTCAGAAACATTTATGTGGTCCAACTCCGGTCATCTTATGCAGTTGGCTGTGGTCAACCACATTCAATTTTCTGTCCAATTACATTGCTATTTGTTATATACCTCTTTTAACCGCAACAATTTTAATCTCTTTTTCACATAAGAATATTTCTATATCCAATAGGAATTGCATTATGTTTGTTTAGCAATTCTTATTTTATTCTGCATTAATAACTTACGTTTATAATTGTTATTAAATTTTAGGATCCCAACGATCTTCTAAACTTCGTTTTAATAAAAAAAAAAAATTCTTTCTTTCTTACAAATGACATTTAGCCGTACATTAAACTTCTAGAACCAGTATCTCATTTTAAAATATGTTTCAGACTTTGATGGTTTCCGGAAAATGGTCATTCATCACCTACTAATATGTGTAGTAGGAATTTTAGTAATGATACTGCATTTTCTTTCTTCCTTAGTATATGTAGAAAATGACTGGAAACCACTAATTTTCAGCATCATTTCCGTGGTTCAACTCCCTTTTTTTTCAATACAGCGGCTGTGATCAACCACATTCAATTTTCTGCCCAATTACATTGGTATTTTTTATAGTTCCAAACCGCAAAAGTTTCAACCTCTTTTTCACATAGGAGTCGAATTACATGTGTTTCAAAAGCTACTAAACATTCCACTAAAATAATAATAATAATAATAATAATAATAATCGGATCTCGAAATAATAACTCACCTTTATGACTGGCGTTTTATTAGGAATTTATTGAATGCGAATATCAAAACAATTTTTTTTTTTTTTTTTTTTTTTTTTTTAATATCTTGATTTTTTTTTTGCCAATGTTGCAAAAGTTTGTTAATGATCTTAAGAATTCATCAAGGCCTTGTACGGATGAATGCCACCTTAATGGCGACAAGCAATTTTCATTGTCGAAATGTGTTGTTTCCAATTAATTTTTAGCACCACTTTTTCTGTCAAACTTTCTTTTGCATTATGTAATTGATGAAATTTTCAGTTTAGGTAAGGCGAAATTTTGTGTGCAAAAATTCCTGTTCAATTCAAGGATTTTGCTCGTATAACCGTATACAGAATGAATTTCATCTTATCTAATTTAAAAAATTTAATTATTAAATAATACAAAAAAAAAAGTTTGCCAGAAAAATTGGCGCCAAAAAGTAATTCTAAACAACAGAAAAAATTGGTTACCGCGAAGTGTGCTAGATTATTATAAACCACATATCTCATATTCAAAAACCTCTTTTACAGTCATTTATGTCGCTAAGATCATTTTTTCAACTCAAAGTCTAAAGATACAGCATTTTTTTTTTCTTTCTTGGCATCTGGGCAACAACCGAAAACCACTAATTTTCATCGTCTCTTAAGTGGTTCAACTCCCTTTTTTTTCCTGTCGCGCCTGTGGTCAACCACATTCAATTTTCTGCCCAATTACATTGACATTTTTTTATAGTTCTTTAAACCGCAAAAGTTTTAACCTCTTTCTCTCATAGGAATCGAATTACGTTTGTTTTAACGAGCACTAAACAGTTTTTTTATAATCTATGTAATGTGAGATAAGTTCTGCAAACCTATAAGTGCCAAAGCTGTAATTCGTTTTAAATAATGCATAGATAATGAGGCTATTTATGATGAATGAAACATTAAAAGAAAAAAAAAAGAAGAATTATATAAACCAGAAATAACGAAACAGGATTTAAATTAAACAAGAACGAAAAATCATACATCACGGCATAGATTATTAAACAAATTCCAACTCTATTGCAGTACTATTAAGATTTTTTTTTTTCATGCAATGAAATGAGATGTATAAATAAACATTAAAAGAAAAAAAAATTCTTAACGCAGTAAAAATTCATTTTCAGCTATTGCTGTCCATACCCTCTCAGAAATAAAACACTCAATTTTGACGATTCGGCGATCCTTAGGCCTTATTTCGTTATATTTGACAATCATTTCGTCACAGAGTCACGTGGTTTTTGACGAAACGCGAATCCTCAAATATCTAACGAAACTGTTTTCTCACTGTCAAAAATAAAACTCTCACTTTTGACGATTTAGCAATTCTTGAGTTATATTTCATCATTTTTGACAATCATTTCGTCTCAAAATTAAATGATTTTTAATGATATGGAAAATCTCAAATATTTGACGAAAATGTTTCCCCATTCACGGCCAGATTATTTTTGTTGTTACAAAATCATTCAAAAATAAATAAATTAATAACACGACAGTACCAAATTTACAATATATTAATGAAAACAGAAACAAAAATATTTCATCCTTGGGGGCCGCTATAACGCGAAAGTACCAAATTTCTACTTTATTTTTCATATCTGATAATTTGCGTCTATCCTTTTTCTAACTTTAACATTTTTGTAACGATTTTATACATTTCTATTGCCTATTCAAAGATAATTTTTTCTAAGGTTACAGAATTTCGTTAAAAAAGCTTAAAAAATTCTTCTAAAGCAGCAGAATTTCGTTAAAAATGGTTAAAATAGTAAAATGCGAACATCATTCGGTCCATTTTCGATCGAAAACAACAACCATTTTCCCAATGGTTAAAAAAAAATCAAAATTTTAGGAGTTTTTTTTTTTATTTAAGAAATATATTCATATAACAATCAAATTTAAAATATGCATAACTGATCACTTTCCCCTCTATAAACAGTAACGTGTTAAAATCTTATCTAAAATTGATGAACTCTTTTCCCAACATGCACTTCAAAATTTATTATTTCTGCCCAACAAATTAACTAGACCACATTCTAATCATTCATTGAACAAAGGAAATTTCTCTAATAAATTATATTAATCAAGTCATACTCTAAATATTTATTAACCATAGAAAAACAATAATAATAATCTAGCCTTATTAATAAAAACCTGCAGAAATTATAACAGCACCGATAAAAATACTTTTAAAAATATAAACACACATCAACATCCCGTAGATGCATTTAAAATCAATTCATTCAAGGTCCCGATGGCATCGGACGCAGTACAGCGGTCTCTCACACCGAAGATCGCGCGTTCAAAATCCGTTGAAGGCTTGAGAAATGTGTCTTACTTTTTAACCCTGTCAATTACATATGCTTCTAAAATTGTCAATAGATGGCGCCACCACCAATCTTTTTTTGCAATTTGCGAACAAGCAATTTGACGAAATTAATTTCCTCACTTTTTTGAGGAAGGAAATTTACTCGATTTGACGGGAGCATTTCCCAGGCAACAGTTTCGTCAAAAACGAAGAAAATTTCGTGGAATTTAAGTATCCATTTGTAACAGTGTAGCCCGTTATATGTGCGAATTCTTTCAGAAACCCTGTATACGATCTACACATCTCATAATACACTAAACTAGTCTGATATGCCAATATCAAAACTTTCTTCTATCTCATACGTGTTAATACTTCAAAATTCGCTATCACACCTCTAAAAAAAATCGATATTTTTCGCCATTCTGTTGTACTTCAGCTGCTTGCGAATCGTTCGGTTACCTGGATGCGAGCAGCCGATGTATTATACTAAACTACGAAAAGTTCTTCTGGCCTGTACTAGCAGGAAAAGATAGCCTCCCTATTGCTTGGTTTGAGATTTTAGCTAAATCTACTGAAAATATACGAAGCTAAAATGCGCGGAATCCGATTACAGAAGAGTCATTCCCTGTTCTCATCAATATTGAATTTGAATGAGAATATCGCCAAATTAGATAGACATAGCCAAGTTGGTTTCATATATGGCAACGTATTTTTGTCGCCAAATTTGGCAATATTTCACTAATCTTCGCCAAACTTGGCGAGAACTTGATGTTGGCGAATATAAATATATAGTGTTAAGCATGTAAATGTTGAAACACTGGTTACAACAACGAAACAAAATTTGGCAAAACAATGTTCACTAAAACTCCTACATTAATCCAGTTTATGGAGGAATCCTGCTGTATTGTTTCAAATTTAAACATTGGTAGTTTCTATAACTGGAGATCCTGGCGTGTTAGAGAAATTTGGAGTTCAGATTTGGAATCATCACATTTTACGTCTAGAACACTTATTTATTCACAAGTAGCAGAAATGTTGTTGACCAGTGTAATAGTTCAGCTGTTATGGCTTATTGCTATTAAAAACAATTTATTAATGCATATTGAAGATATACAAAGTGATTCTTTTTGATATTATAATGGGTGTGTCGGATTTCACTTCTCCGTCTACACGACTTCGAAATATAATCCGGTCTTTTGATATGCTGCCACCACCGATATGAATACGTGATATCGGACACGATACGTGATGTATATTCAAGAAAAACCTAACTCTTTCAATTATACTTAAACTAACCCTTTATTAACAATATTTACACTTAAGCTCGGTTGTAAATTATCCGGTTTAATATTAAATCAAAATAATTACAGAAAACTATCCTCTGTGTACCGTTAGGCTACGTTCATTCACTCAGAACAGAGATTTCTATTAATCTCACACACGCTATATCTCTTCCTTTCGACAGATCTCGTTCCACACACGTGCCCAGAGCTGCTCTCTGAACAACCAACCTACACGCTCCAGTCCTGCGTTCGAACTGACTTCCTCTCTGGTCATTCTCCAGAGCACCTTTCTGTCTACGGGGCTCCTGGTCTGTTTCCAAGGGTCTGTCTTCCTAAATAATGGGTTCAATCTCTTTCTTATCTATGGAAGACCACATCACAAAGGACATACTTCTTCCATTGTATTCAACTCGCTACCCTCCGGATTAAGATTCCAGTACTGAAAAGCCTCACAGTACACAAAAGATACACACACAATAAGATAATAATAAGATAATAATCACAATAGTTCCCTAACAATAGTTTTTAAGCCTATACGTGCCAGGGACCTGACACCCCCCACCTTAGCGGAAAATATGCCTTTTAGGGGCTAATTTTCCTCAAAGCTATGTAATGTCAAAGAAGAGTTCAACAGTTCCTTGGTAGGTTTCTTCATTACTATAATTACATAAATATTTCAAGGTGTCTGAAAATTACCTACTGACATCTCTAATGAACCATATACTAATGTGATAACTACAGAAAAAATTACACAATATGCTAATACACTGTTATAAACACAAGATGCAAATACAATTATAAATACACAAAAAAAATAAAGTTACACTAGTATTATGTCATTTCAATGTCAGTCCTTAGGCTGATATTACTGGAGGCGGTACAACTTTTTCCTTCCAGTCCTTCCTCGTTAACTTAATTGGTACCTCCCTTTCCGCAATGCACCCGCTTGAATGGCTAACTTCTGCCTCTGATGTCCTAATTAAATTTTCCTCTAGCCAATCAGGCATTTGCCTGTCCAAGTCCTCTTTGTACGTAATAAAGACGTTGTACCATTTCTGCTTTATCTTACCCCTCTCCGGTTTACGACCAATCCGATTTTTCTCCATTTCTACCAGTTGGATAGGACCCATAAATAATTCCTTATTTTTCCTTAAGATTGATTTTATGTCCTCAAATTGAATATTGGTTAAACCTTTTATTTCAAATCCCTTCCTGTCTTTATTTTCCGGTTGTTCTCTGTCTAACAACAAATTTTTCCTACAGTCTTCAAACTCCCCGTCACTATCCACGACAATATCGACTACTTTATTTTTGGCCATAAATTCTCTCATTTCCTTTTGATACACCAGTTTCTTACTCCCGTCCACTAACTCAATTACATATGCAGGTTGATCTGTTTCCTCTTTCTCCCTATCACTTCCATTCATTTCCCTCGTTAAACGACATTCTACACATGATTCGCAAAACGTTTTACCTTCCTCCGCCATATTTTCCCAATAAAATGAATGCTTGATTTTGTCTAACATTTTCTTAACCGCGTGATGTTCTCCATATAAGGAAGTATGCGCTAATTTTAGAATTTCCTCCCTTCTAAATTTAGGTAATACTAATTGAGCTATATTTTCATCTACCAATTTCTCTTTATGATATAATAACCCATTACCAAGATAGTAAGACCCTTTATCATTTTCAGCTAATTCTCAAGCTTTCCCTAAATCTTTACAATTCATTTGGGATTCCTGAAATACATTTAAGCTACTTTCCGTAACTTGATTAATCTTACTTTTCTCTATCTCGACTTTTTCCTTCTCATGACTTTGCAAATTTACCGATCTCGTTTCTACGATATAACGGTTATTATTATCATTTCTAATCCTTTCCCCTTCCTTCACTTTGTTCCTACTATCTTCCTTACATTCCCTTTCTACCGATTCTCTTAATGATTTCTCGTTGTTTAACCCTGACAATTCATTAGCCACGTCAGGATGTAAAATTACCTGTTCCTTACTATTATCAATTATTGCGCAAAGTACATCCTGATGAATTACATTAGTTTGACCGCGTTTTGGAATAGCTAAAGGTAATTGAATTAACGGTGATTTAACTGCCTTACCAAATATCCCTTGTAAATAGATGCTACCAGCCCCTCTTAGTTTTTCAGCCGGTACTAAATCTTTATGAACGACACTTATTTCGCAACCAGAATCCACTAATCCTTTTGTTATCTTCCCATTTACACTAACTTCCACTTTCTCAAGTTTATTTAACTTCTCTCCAATAACTTTAGTTCTCCAATTCCCTTTTGCTCCGATTCTTGTCATACTCGCTCCCCTTGGTAATTCTTTAATTCCTCGCACTGAGACATTATTGATACTAGCCCTTGGTTCTTGTCGGTTATTAATTTGATTACTTCCCTCATTATTTCCTTTTGTACAAAATCGCTGTACATGGCCTCGTAAACCATACTTGAAACAGACAGGCGTTGTATCATTAGGTTTCTTATATTCCGGTTTTCTACCCAAACATGGACTAACTTCATTATTCCCATTTTGTCTCCAATTACTACTAAATCCCTCATCTTTTTCCCTTCTAGAATCTCCATTGTTTACGTACCTTTCTTTACCTTTATAACCCTTATAAGTTACCGCATAAGATTTTTGTTTAGCATCGAAGAAATTATCACATTCCTTAGCAATTTTAGAAACTTCTAACCAATTACTGTGTTGAGTTAATCCAACATGCGTCGCGGTTTCCTCATCTAAAGTAGTTAACAACTTATCCGTGACAATTAACTGATTAACCTTCTCATACGTATCTGCACCTCTAATCTTACAATAATTTTCCCACGTTGCTATTAAACGCGATACAAATAATACATGAGTTTCATTTTGATTCCTTCTAGCCTTCTTAAAGTTTTCCAAACACGCCTTCGGTGTTCGCTCGTGTTCCCTTAGAACTAATTCCTTTAATTTCTCATAACTCTCAATTTGTTCCCTAGTAGTGTATATTAGCAAGTTATCGGCCTTATCCCCTAGCATATTTAGTAAAATTTCGGCCTGCTGGGTTTCCGGTACATTTTCTGTTTGGAATGCTCGTTCTAAACTGCTAAAAAACAGATTCCATCCCTCAGTCCCTTCTGGAACCTTGATAGAAAAAATTTTAACACTTTTAATCAATTTCTCTAGGCTACTCTCATGATTAGATTCTCTAGTCCCATTAGCGTTATTAGCCGAACTTTGAATCTTTATCCTTTCCAACTCTAACTCATGTTCCAATCTCAATTTTTCAGCCCTTTCTTCTCTATCTAACATTTCACGGTCTAACTCCCTTTCTAGGTTCTCTCGTTGTAACTTTTCCTCCCTTTCTAAGCTTTCTCGTTCTATTACTAACGCTTCTTGTTCTAATCGTTCCGTAACAATAGTGCTAGATAATTCCATAACGGCCTCCTCTTCATATTCGTCGCTCTCCACTATCTTTTTCTTAAGCTTAAACCTGGTATCATCTTCCGAGACTTCAATCCCTAACTCTTCACATATCGACTGAAGATCCACCCTTTTTATTTTTAGTAAAAAAGCCATACCTTCTACCGATAATTTTTACCACCCTACAATAATACTTAAACACAATATCAAATTAATACTTCCTCAAATCCTACCCTCATAAATTACCTCCACACATTATACTATTTAACATATTTCAAATAAGTAATAATAAAATGATAAATTTCCTTTAACAATGGTACCCCACTACTTGCTTCCAATAACACAGTAACAATACTTTCAATTTGATTATTTTGTAATACAGATTTTAAATTTATACAATTAAATAATAAAATACCATTTACGCAATAATACTGATACGTTGCAATTTGAGTAAAACACTAATGCCAATCACTACATAAAAATATCCACCTAACAAAAATTTGCATGAAATAAACATAAATTCCTAAATTTAATCTCAATAAAATATTTCAATTTCAAAATTAGTTCTCACATTAAAAAGCAAATCACAGCACTTTTTTTTTTCTCTGGGCCTTCAGTTCTTCCTTGAAGGTTATTTCAATTTAATTTAAATTCTACACAAATTTGCTTTCCTTATTTACTATCAATATTTCAAACTTAAAACAAACAATATCACTTAATTTAAATATTACATTAATAATAATTTAAATTTAAGAAATTTCAATTATTCCTTCCAACTATTAACACAATGCATTAATTTTAATCATTAATCCTCTCCGTAAAAAAAATTAGAAAATCACCTCTAGTAATTAATATAAGATCCTTTTCTTAAAACAATAGTGTAAAATGGCTGTTAATATCTCATTTGATTTAGCTCCATTATTATATTGCACATAAATTATCATAAATTAACCCCAACATTAACTTAAATTACCATCAATTATACACAATAAAAAACAGTAGGTTCGAGAATGTCAGTAGAGTAAAATTATCAAAACACCTTACCTCGTACTTTATTCGCTGGGGCAATTCTCTGCTCACTTTTCCACAGGGTAGATCTTGCACTCTCGGGCAACAATCACTGTATCTTGAATCACTGTGTACACAAACACTACACACAAACACTGGAACTAACACTACACACAGCACCAACACTTCCGCTGGACGATCCGGCAAGGCACTCTGTAACACGGCTAGCTGGCACTGGTCTACGATGATAGGGCACATACACTTCCGCTAGACGATCCGGCATAAACTGACTGTAACACGACTAACTGGCACTGGTCTACGACGATAGGGCATGAACATTTCCGCTGGGCGATCCGGTACAAACGCTCTGTAACACGGCTAACTGGCACTGGTCTTCGGTGATTCAGATCCCGTCGCTGCCAACATTGTTGGATTTCACTTCTCCGTCCACACGACTTCGAAATATAATCCGGTCTTTTGATATGCTGCCACCACCGATATGAATACGTGATATCGGACACGATACGTGATGTATATTCAAGAAAAACCTAACTCTTTCAATTATACTTAAACTAACCCTTTATTAACAATATTTACACTTAAGCTCGGATGTAAATTATCCGGTTTAATATTAAATCAAAATAATTACAGAAAACTATCCTTTGTGTACCGTTAAGCTACGTTCATTCACTCAGAACCGAGATTTCTATTAATCTCACACACGGTATATCTCTTCCTTTCGAGAGATCTCGTTCCACACACGTGCCCAGAGCTGCTCTCTGAACAACCAACCTACACGCTCCAGTCCTGCGTTCGAACTGACTTCCTCTCTGGTCATTCTCCAGAGCACCTTTCTGTCTACGGGGCTCCTGGTCTGTTTCCAAGGGTCTGTCTTCCTAAATAATGGGTTCAATCTCTTTCTTATCTATGGAAGACCACATCACAAAGGACATACTTCTTCCATTGTATTCAACTCGCTACCCTCCGGATTAAGATTCCAGTACTGAAAAGCCTCACAGTACACAAAAGATACACACACAATAAGATAATAATAAGATAATAATCACAATAGTTCCCTAACAATAGTTTTTAAGCCTATACGTGCCAGGGACCTGACAGGGTGATTTTCACAATACGTAATTTTCTTAAAATTTTCAAAATAAATTACATGGAGAAACAATCTAAGCATAAGAGAATATAAAATTCAATAACTTACACATTAATTTCCATTAAGATGAAAAGGGATTTTAGAAAAAATTTCGCATTTTCACATATTAAAATTTTTTCTTGATTCTTTAAGTATCTTGATGGCTCTTTATTCTTACGTAACTGCTAATAGAATAAGGAAACTTTCCCATAAAATCTTCCATTTTTAATTATTTAATGGCCTGGCGGCTTGAAGTAAGTTATTTTCCATATAGCAACATTAATACCTATTTTTAGCTCGCTGAATTCAGCTATTTAGATGCATGAAGTTTATTTTATTTTATTTATTTATTTTGTGACCGAAAATTGTTGTTGCTTACTCCATTATTGATGTTTATTTTTATCAGTAATAATAATTAAAAGAAGAAAAAAAAATAATGCTTCAAGCATAGATTATGAAACATGTTCTAACAAATTCAGAATACTGTAAGTAAACTTCACCTTGTAATGAGACGAAAGATGTTAGAAGACATATAGAACTTGTTTCTTTTTGACATTATGATGGGTGATTTTCGCAATAATTTTCTTAAAATTTTCATATTACCAAAATAAATTACATGGAGACACAATCTATGCTTAAGCCAATATAAAATTCAATAACTTACACCTTGTTTTCCATTAAGAGGAAAAGGGATTTTAGAAAAATTTGAGCATTTTCACATTTTAACATTTTTTCTTGATTCTTTAAGTATCTTGATGGCTCTTTATTCTTACGTAACTGCTAATAGAATAAGGAAACTTTCCCATAAAATGTTCCATTTTTAATTATTTAATGGTATGGAGTAGATGATAAGTTTTTTTTGAAGAATAAATCCCTTTGCATTATTTTGATGTTATCCTTAGCGATGATTTGATATCTGTAGAGATATGATCATTTTGCATAAAGGAAGATAATACTTGATTGGAGAATATGGCACGTGAGATAGTAAATTCCAAGTTTCAGAACGCAGCCGCAGTAACATAATGATTCGTTACCTGTGAGTGCGAGCAGAAATCATATAAACAGGCGAAGAGGGTAAATCCACAATAGTTTAATGAGAAAATCCAAGACATTACAGTTCCATCATCTTTGAAAATCAGGTAATATTGCCATAAACGGGTGACATTCTAACAAGGCAGGAGAGATTCAGCAGGAAGGTGAGATGAAAAAGTTAGGTTTCCAGTGTGGCACAGGGGCCCTAGACATCTTTTTGGAGTTGTTTAAGCGATGAAGTTCAGAGGGCAAGTGTACTATCCGATATGAAAGTGGGCGCAAGGAAAAACACGCCAAGCGAGATACCTTTTGAGCCAAGAGAATCGCATTTTTTTTGCGTGGGAAATGTAACCGTTACATATACACATATCAACTTCATAATTGACGTCATTGAAAGGGAAAAATCTTTTGGCGAAGATTGCACTTTGGCTAAAAAGAGAGATTAAGAATTTTACCGTTAATTATTGTTTTGGGAACAGGGTTTTGAGGTATGCTGCAAAGGCGCCATAGAAATGCAATAGACATCTGGATTCAATATGCAAGACAAAACTGACCATGAGAAAGGAAAACATTTTATGTCTTGTATAATTTCATTTCTTTTGATATGTGGGAGACCGAATAAGTACGTTAATGATAATTTAAAAACAATATGTATGATTTTGACTAAAAGCATTTCGTTGAAAGAGAGAGATAAAAGGATGCGCGTTTTTAACAGCCGGGAATGTATACGAATTACGATAATGCATAAAGGGGAAAGTATATTTTAAAAAAAACTTAAAATATAGATTTCTTTAATTTTTGAAAAGAATATATATGGTATCTTTACCATAAATGGCCTGGTGGCTTGAAGTAAGTCATTTTCCATATAACAACATTAATACCTATTTTTAGCTCGCTAAATTCAGCTATTTAGATGCATGAAGTTTATTTTATTTCATTTATTTATTTTGTGACCGAAAATTGTTTTTGCTTACTCCATTATTGATGGTTATTTTTATCAGTAATAATAATTAAAAGAAGAAAGAAAAATAATGCTTCAAGCATAGATTATGAAACATGTTCTAACAAATTCAGAATACTGTAAGTGAACTTCACCTTGTAATGAGGCGAAAGATGTTAGAAGACATATAGAACTTGTTTCTTTTTGACATTATAATGGGTGATTTTCACAATAATTTTCTTAAAATTTTCGTATTACCAAAATAAATTACATGGAGACACAATCTATGCTTAAGCCAATATAAAATTCAATAACTTACACCTTGTTTTCCATTAAGAGGAAAAGGAATTTTAGAAAAATTTGAGCATTTTCACATTTTAACATTTTTTCTTGATTCTTTAAGTATCTTGATGGCTCTTTATTCTTACGTAACTACTAATAGAATGAGGAAACTTTCCCATAAAATGTTCCATTTTTAATTATTTAATGGCCTGGTGGCTTGAAGTAAGTCATTTTCCATATAACAACATTAATACCTATTTTTAGCTCGCTAAATTCAGCTATTTAGATGCATGAAGTTTATTTTATTTTATTTATTTATTTTGTGACCGAAAAATGTTTTTGCTTACTCCATTATTGATGGTTATTTTTATCAGTAATAATAATTAAAAGAAGAAAGAAAAATAATGCGTCTAGCATAGATTATAAAATATATTACAACAAATTCAGAATACTGTAAGTAAACTTCACCGTGTAATGAGGCAAAAGATGTTAGAAGATATAGAACTTGTTTCTTTTTGACATGTATGATGGGTGATTTTCACAATATTTTTCTTAAAAATTTCATATTACCAAAATAAATTACATGGAGACACAATCTATGCTTAAGCCAATATAAAATTCAATAACTTACACCTTGTTTTCCATTAAGAGGAAAATGGATTTTAGAAAAATTTGAGCATTTTCACATTTTCACATTTTTTTTTCATTATTATTTAAGTATCTTGATGGCTCTTTATTCTTACGTAACTGCTAATAGAATAAGGACACTTTTCCATAAAATCTTCCATTTTTAATTATTTAATGGCCTGGCAGCTTGAAGTAAGTTAGTTTTCATATAACAACATTAATACCTATTTTTAGCGCGCTGAGAGTCGTGGAATTCAGCTATTTAGATGTATGAAGTTTATTTTTATTTTTATTTTTATTTTATTTTATTTTATTTTATTTTATTTTATTTTATTTTATTTATTTTGTGACCGAAAATTGTTGTTGCTTACTCCATTATTGATGGTTATTTTTATCAGCAATAATAATTAAAAGAAGAAAGAAAAATCATGCGTCAAGCATAAATTATGAAACACTTTCCAACAAAATCAGAATACTGCAACAAAACTTCACCTTGTAATAAGGCGAATTATAATATCTAAGTAAACAATTTGGAAAACGCATAAAACGTTTAAAAACTCAATTTCTGCAATTTATTTTTCTTTCACATGTATATCCTAACAGAGTCGATAGTATATACAAAAAACTTTATTGGCTTTTCTCATAGGTATCGAAAATTCACATCTCCTTAAAAAGTTACTTCTATTGTGTACGTCATTGGCAATAGGGTCTTATATACTCAATCAATATTCCCTTTTCATCATATATATGTTTTTTCAATAAATGATATCCCATTAATTTATCCCTGCCCTCCAAACTCATGTAATACAAAGTTAGTAAACGGCTATTTATACCTTATCAATAATGTTACATTAAATAATTTTTATCATTCTTACAACATTCTATGTCACCAGACCTCGATTAGTATTAAAACTTTTGTAATCATTGTGTGAACAACTCGTTGTCAGCGGCATAAATAAATATATTCTGTGTCCTGAAATTTAAGTTATATTTAGTTACATTAAATAAATTTTATCATTCTTACAACATTATCTATCACCAGACCTCGATTTATATTAAAACTTTTGTAATCATTGTGTGAACAACTCGTTGTCAGCAGCATAAATAAATATATTCCGTGTCCTGAAAATTTAGTTATTTTTAAATTCGAAAATAGATCTAATTAACACTTTCATCTCTCTCCACCCCATCTCTCTCTCTCTCACACAACGGTGAGTCCATTTTACTTCATGATATGCGATTTTGATCGTGTTACGATAGTTCACTTTTCTTTCACATATATTTTCTAACAAGATCTAAAGTACATATTATATAAACCTTTTTTTCAAATGTATCGAGAATTCTCAATATTCTCCTTAAAAAGTTGCTTCTATTGTGTTCATCATTGGCAATAGGGTCTTATACTCAATCAATATTACCTTACATCATATATATGTTTTTTCAATAAATGATAACCGATTAATTTATCCGTGCCCTCCAAACTCATGTAATACAAAATTAGTAAACGGTTATTTATACCTTATCAATAATATTACATTAAATATTTTTTATCATTCTTACAACATTCTCTATCACCAGACCTCAATTTATATTAAAACTTTTGTAATCATTGTGTGAACGACTCCTTGTCAGTGGTATAAATATATTCTGTGTCCTGAAATTTAAGCTATTTTTAAATTCGAAAATAGATCTAATTAACACTTTCATCTCTCTCTCATACACAATGGTGAGTACGATTTACTTCATGATATGCGATTTTGATCGTGGTATGATAATTCACTTTCTTTCACATATATTTTTTTACAAGATCTAAAGTATATATATAAAAAAAAAAAAAAAAAAAAAAAAAAAAAACTTTTTTTTTAATGTATCGAGAATTCTCAATATTATCCTTAAAAAGTTATTTCTATAGTGTTTGTTCATCATTGGCAATAGGGTCTTATACTCAATCAATATTCCCCTTTCATCATATATTTGTTTTTACAATAAATGACATCCCATTAATTTATCCCTGCCCTCCAAACTCATGTAATACAAAATTAGTAAACGGTTATAGATGATTTATATCTTATCAATAATGTTACATTAAATAATTGTTATCATTCTTACAGTATTCTCTATCACCAGACGTCGATTCGTATTGAAATGTTTGTAATCATTGTGTCAACGATGCGTTGTCAGCGGCATAAACTGCAATTTGTCAGTTTCTTCTTGCAGATATTTGAATCTCCATCCAAGCGTGGAAGGTTTTCTCGGTTGCTTTATCTCCGAGATTCTGTGGAACATAATGTTGTACACTCGATTGTTTCGAACGTCATAATCGAACGATTTATCCTGATTATAACAAAGAATGAATGATGTGTATTTCGGCAGAGTTAATTGCTGTATTAATCAGCTTAAGTTGCAATTTTATTGATTTGACCTTTTACAATAACCAGTGTTTGGAATTTGCCCTTCTTTGTGTTGTTTAACTAATAGTTTTTAAATTTTATTATAACACAGTTATATAAAGTATTATTTTTCCGTTCGGATAATGAAGAACAATTTCCAAATAGTTTAAATTTGAAATATATAGATGCACACAATGATGCACACTCGATTGTTTCGAAAATCATAATCGAACGATTTATCCTGATTATAACAAAGAATGAATAGTGTGTGTTTCGGAGATTTAATTGCTGTCATAATCAGATTAATTTGCAATTTTCTTGATTTGGTCTTTTACAATAACCAGTGTTTGGAATTTGAACTTCTTTGTGTTATTTCACTAATAAGTTTTAAGTTTTATTATAATACAGATATGTAAAGTATTGTTTTTTCGCAATGAAGAACAGTTTCCAAATAAGTTAAAATTTTAACTATACAGATACAATGATGTACAGTCGACTGTTTCAAACATCATAATAGATCAATTTATCCTTATATAACAAAGAATAATGGAAATTGTTTACGGTAGAGTTAATTATTATAATGATCAGCTTAAGTCGCGATTTTATTAATTTGACCTTTTAAAATCACCAGTGTCTGGAATTTGAACTTCGTTGTGTTGTTTTACTGATAGTTTTTAATTTTTATTCTAATACAATTATGTAAAGTAATGTTTTTCAGTTTAGAGATAATGAAGAAAACAGTTTCCAAATACACTGCTCAAAACAATTAAAGGATATTTGAAGTTTTATATAAAATAAAGATATAAACGAATTTTTTTTTGCCGAAAATAGAAGAAGAGAATCACAAATGCAAATTTTTCTGGTTTTCAAACTGTGGAGTATGCAAATTTTGAGTTCGACGTCAAAAACGTCGCTTCAGCGGCTGCGAATGAAATTTGACTTTCAACTGGATAAAAGAGAATGAAGACAAGGATGATCGGCATTCAGTGATTGCTTTGTTTCGATGAGTACGATGTCTCAGCGAAGTCATTTGACAGATTCAGAAGCTTGGAGAATTGTTGGTAGGTTAGAAGGGGGCCAAACGCAAGCCGAAGTAGCGCAAGCCATTGGAGTGTCACAAAGTGTCATTTCCAGGATCTGGAACCGTTTTTTGGAGAGTGGATGTGCAGGCCGAAGACCAGGGCAAGGTCGTAGCCGGGCAATAACGCCCAATGAAGATCGGTATTTAGCGTTAACAGCTCGGAGACACCGAAACATGAACGCTACTCTTCTCCAACAACACCTTCGCTCGGCTACAGGCACCACGATTCCAACTCAGACTGTCCGAAACGGGCTCCATGCTGTAGGTCTGTATGCTCGCCGACCGATGGTATGTGTTAGATTAACATCAAGGCATCGTCGCGACCGCAGGGAGTGGGCAACCGAGCATGTCAACTGGAGGAGAAATGAATGGAGCAATATTCTGTTTTCTGACGAGTCCCGTTTTTCTGTGCATCCGGATAATAGGTGTATTTTCATCTGGAGGGACCGTGGCAGTAGGAATAATCCTGCGTTCGTGCACGAAAGTGTCAGATTTGGCGGTGGAGGAGTGTTGGTGTATGGTGGCATCTCCATTGACGGGCGCACTGACCTCTACATCATTCGAGATGGAGCTCTGACTGGTTGTTGATATAGGGATGAGATCCTCAGACCTATTGTAGTCCCTTACGCTGCAGCAATCGGAGATAACTTCATTTTAATGGACGATAACTGCAGGCCACATCGTGCAAACCTGGTGGAGGATTTCCTTTTCGAGGAAGGAATCGTTTGAATGGAATGGCCAGCGTGTTCTCCAGACATGAATCCAATCGAGTACGTTTGGGACGCTCTAGGAAGACGAGTTTCTGGCCGCCAACAACCCCCACAAACTCTCCAAGAACTGGAAAGAGCTCTTCTGGAAGAGTGGGGCGGAATACCCCAACTCGTCATTAATAGCCTCATTGAGTCCATGCCTCAAAGGTGTTCAACGTTGCTGGCCGCCCGTGGAAACCATACCCACTACTGAAAATGATTTTCTTTGAAGAAAACACCTTTTCTTATTCTTTTTTTCTCATATGCACAAATTGTGTTTTTATCCTTTTGTACACAAATGCGCAATAAAATGCATTTTTTTCTGCCAAACATGTGTAATTTATTCTCATATAACCTACTATGCCTGTCGACCATGTATCAATCAGCTAAAAAGTTTCCCAGATACAAAATCCACCTAAAACTGCAATATCCTTTAATTGTTTTGAGCAGTGTAGTTGAAAATTGAACTATACAGATGCACATAATGATGCACATTCGATCGCCTCAAACATCCTAATCGAACGATTTATCCTGATTATAACAAAGAATAAATGATGTGTGTTTACGGTAGAGTTAATTACTGTGATAATCAGCTTAAGTCGCTATTTTATTGATTTGACCTTTTAAAATAAACATTGTTTGGAATTTGAACTTCGTTGTGTTGTTTTACTAATATTTTTTCAATTTTATTATAGCAGAATTATGTAAAGTAATATTTTTTAGTTTGGATAATGAAGAACAGTTTTAAACAGTTGAAAATTGAACTGTATATGTGCACACAATGATGCACACTTGATTGTTTCGAACGCCATAATCAAACTATTTATCCTTATTTATAACAAAGAATGAATGGAGGTGTGTTTATGGTAGAGTTAATTACTGTGTTAATCAGCTTAAGTCGCTGTTTTATTGATTTGACCTTTTAAAATAACCAGCGTTGGGAATTTGAACTTCGTTGTGTAGTTTTATTAATTGTGTTTATGGTAGAGTTAATTACTGTGATAATCAACTTCCAAATCAAACTCCAATTATAATCAGCATCTGGAATTTGAACTTCGTCGTGTTGTTTTACTAATAGTTTTTCAATTTATAATAACACAATTATGTAAAGTAATGTTTTTCTTTTTGGATAATGAAGAACAGTTTCCAAAAAATTGAAAATTGAACTACATGGATGCACATAATGATGCACACTCGATTGTTTTGAACGCCATAATCGAACGATTTATCCTTGTTATAACAAAGAATGAACGGGGCTGTATTTATGGTAGAGTTAATTACTGTGATAATTTGCTTAACTTGCGATTTTATTGATTTGACCTTTTCAAATAAATATTATACACCATACCCCATAATTGATTTATCTTTATTATAACAAAGAATGAATGGGGTTGAGATTATGGTAGAGTTAATTACTGTGATAATCAGCTTCCAAATCAAACACTGATTATAATCAGCGTTTGGAATTTGAACTTCGTTGTGTTGTTTTACTAATAGTTTTTAAATTTTAATATAACGCAATTATGTAAAGTAATGTTTTTCAGTTTGGATATAATGAAGAACAGTTTCCAAATACTTGAAAATTGAACTATACAGCCAGTTAAGGATGTTGGTTAGTATACTCCCCAATTCCCCTCGCTAATGTTAAACCTATGGAAACGGAATGCATTCGTATATTTAAAATATCTCCTCAGGAAATTAATATTTTAAACTTTTTTTTCTGTGTCCTCCTCTTGAAGGATGTCTCTTTTTCTTGGTTGTCAAAATATTTCTAAAATATATCCTTAATTTAATATTTTATGTATTAAAAGCTGATGAGATGTGAATAAAATTTTAACACTACAATTAAAATTATGTATATACAGGGTCATCGAAAAAAGTTGGACAAGTTTGAAATAATCATGACTCTAAACGTAATTTAGTAAACGCAACTATTTTTTTTTCCAAAGTACTCGGCAATTAATCCAATATTTGTTAGATATAGCTGTTTTAAATAAAGTCGTGACATTTAGACGATGCGCAGAATTGATCTAAAAAAGGAAATCGCATCACACATTCGGAATTTTCACTTTTTACTTAGGCTATTCGTGTACATAGTGGATCCTTTCCTACTAAATAGACGAAGATGAAGAACTTTCTAATTGACATTTTTTCCCATACCTCCAATAGAAAGTTATACGCTTTCCACGCCAGAATCATCGCAAAAAATTGCGAATGTGTGGTGTGATTTGCATTTTTAGATCATCAATTCTGCGCATCGTCTGAATGTCACGACTTTAAAACAGCTACACCAAACAAATTTTGGATAATTGCCGAGTACTTTGGAAAGAAATTAATTGCGTTTATTCAATTACTTTTAGAGTTACGATTCTTTCAAATCTGTCCAACCTTATTCGATGAGCCTGTATTTTAAAAATATTTTGACAACTAAGAAAAAAAAGAGACAAACTTCAAGAAAAGTAACACAGAAAAAAGAAATTAAAAGTTTTAATTTCCTGGGTAGATATTTTAACAATACGAATGCATTCTACATCCATAGTGTTTCTTACACATACCTTTAATTTATTTACACGGACACGCAAAAGAAAAAAAAATGCAAATTTTGTCATCACGATAACATCTGAAATACTGAACCAATTAGAACGTAATTGGGACAGTGTATTGAACGTAAAGACTTTAGATGAATTCATTATTCAAGTATGTTGCTGTTAAGATTCGTTTACAGGGGAACACAAATGTTACCGATAACATTCATTAAATAGTTTGGGTTACAGTTTTCGGGCGATTTTTAAATTATGATTTCAACAAATTTTCAACATTTTTGATATAATTATCTCATATCCATTCAAATACTTTTGGTAAGCCTAATTTTAAATTTCCCTCAAATTAACTTTCTCGCCAAAATAGTAAATATAGTGGTGACAGCAATTTGTTAAATTGGTATTAAATTTCATGTTTCACCTTAAAATTAAAAAAAATACATATTAAAGAAATGAACCTACTCTTCCGCCTGAGCGGGAAGAACTTGTATTATTTTTATTTTTATTTTTTTTTTCTGCGATGCATCGGGCAATTTGTATCCTAATGTACCAAATTTCAGTACCTGACGATAACTGCAGGTATGATTTCCACAGTCTCCTGTCGTTGTTTAAATTGATTCTGCCCTATCTCTTCTATCAACGCCTACAAATGTGCTGATGTGACAGGTACACTTCACAATGATGGCAGGGGGATGAAGAATTCTTCACATCCTCTGACGTCGTTGGCAGGTGCTAAACCTGTGATGTTTCCGGATGCCCTAGTTTTCAGATGGAGAGAAGAATATTCGAAATTATAGGATGCTAACAATTACTACCTTTTCTAAGAGAGCAGGGAACTGTAAAAAACATACAAAAAGAAAGGAGGATAAATTTTGGCTGTTTCTGCTTACGAAAAAATTTTCAAAATACAAATGAAGATTTTCACAAAATCCATACTTCTCGTGTTTCTTTTAGAGCAAAAATTTTACCTTTTACAGTGGTACCATATATAGCAGATGTAGGCCTTATATAGGTACCTTTTGTACAGAGTCTACCTTAGCATAACTCCTTATATAGTAAATACCAACATCAAATATATTAGCAGTTCTTTAAAAGAAGTGCATTTGTCAAATATTTCGTAGATTCGAATTTTATTTGAGTTTTAAATTACTATTTACGTAAAAATAGCTCCATGAACGTAAATTAATCCCTATTTCTATAGAAACTTTTAAATTGCACTATGAAAAAACCAAACAGAAAATGGTGGTTCATTAAACATTTCTTAATAAAATCTTACAATCGTAGATATTTCGTAGATTCAATGTTTATTTGAATTTTAAATTACTATTTCTGTAAAAATAGCTCCTAGAACGTAAATTAATCCCTATATTTTTATAGAAACTGTTAAATTATACTATGAAGAAACCAAACAGAAAATGGTGGTTCATTAAACATTTCTTAATAAAATCTTACAATCGTAGATATTTCGTAGATTCAATGTTTATTTGAATTTTAAATTACTATTTCTGTAAAAATAGATCCATGAACGTAAATTAATCCCTATTTCTATAGAAACTTTTAAATTGTACTATGAAGAAACCAAACAGAAAATGGTGGTTCATTAAACATTTCTTAATAAAATCTTACAATCGTAGATATTTCGTTGATTCAATGTTTATTTGAATTTTAAATTACTATTTCCGTAAAAATAGCTCCATGAACGTAAATTAATCCCTATTTCTATAGAAACTTTTAAATTGTACTATGAAGAAATCAAACAGAAAATGGTGGTTCATGAAACATTTCTTAATAAAACCTTACAATTGACCCCAAAAACATAGATAAAGTTTTTTTTTTCTTATATCATCGTCATGAAAATGAAAGATTTTCACAAAATCCATTCGTATTGTTTCATTTACAGACAAAGATAAGGACTTTAGAAAACAATTATATAAAAAAAGTGCAAGAATAAATGGTACTAATAGGTCTTCAAAAAAGATTTGTCAATTTTTTTTTTTCTAAATGTTTTCGATGTTTTTTAGAGGTTTCAATCATTACTTCCGTTAAAAAAAATGTCCATAAAGTTAAATTTATAAATGTTTCTGTAGAAGCTTATGAAAATATACAGGGTATCGCAGGTAAAAGCGGCCTGTTTTATCTGCGCGGAAACGCTTTCGTCGGTAATAGTAAATTACATGTAGTTTTAAATGAATGGATGATATTAATTAACAGGAGTAGATTAAACGTTAATATTAATTTAGAAAATGTAGAGAAAATGTTTAGTTCGGGCTGCTTTTATGTGGAACTAGGATCTACAAAAAAGCCAAAATGCTCATGGGGACAGAAAGAAAAATCATGAGTCATTGCTTAGATTATGCCGTATCTTTAAACATTAAAAGTATCCAAATTAAATGTTTCAAATTCAACTCCTTTTTTCGTAAAAAAAAAAAAAAAAAAAAAAAAAAAAAAAAAAAACGTTCTTATGAAACATATTAAATTTACATAGAATAAGAAGCCAAATAAAACTATATGTAACAAATTAAAATTTTATATTATGACTGATATTAAAATTTATTTGTGGCAGACAGAATACGACCGAAATTAAATATAATGATAAACAGCAGACATAGGTGATTTTCGTTTAATAATGTTCTGCACGCAAGCATGCTAGAACTCGTATTTATACTATTGGATGCGAAAAAAATATTTTGTTTGATATGTAATGCATACATTTTATTTTGATTTTTTTCTTCTTCTTATTATTTTTTTAATTCGTTGCACCTACACGAGCGTGAGCACTTATATAAGTTATATGTTTTAGTACGTATCAATTAGCTTAGTATAAGTAATATATTCTTTATCTCATATCCGTATTTACCTCACTAATTATTACTGATGAATTTTTATCAGGGCTTAATTTCTAACAAAAAGTACTGGAGCACTAATATTTTGCAGTGCCAACCACGGTAGCGTGTGTCACTCTCCCCTCAGCCTACATATTTGTATTTCATTCATTATTTGCCAAAATTTAAAGCAATCTTTTCTTCTGCAAAAGAAAATTTTAAATACATCCATATGCATACATATATATATAAGGTGTCCGAGAATTATTGGGCACATTACGAAATTATGAAAAAAAAAGCTAAGAACAGTGGTGGTTTTTCGATGTCATACGTATTAATAACGTTTCCGAAAGTTTTTTTTCGACGCTGTTTTGGTGCGCGGCATTTATGAGCTCTGGTGGTCTTCCACTAGTATTTAAATGATTACTAAAAATAAAGAAGTTCCAAGCTGACCTCCTGTGAGCTCCGGCGCAATTTAAGCACTCATTTTTATATACTTAAGATCCAACGTGGCATTGTATAAGGCAACAGGAATAAGAATTATAATTGTTTTGCTGGTATTAGCCACGATCCTGCTTTTGTATCTCGTAAAAAGCACGAAAATCTTAATACAGTTTAAATGATGAACCATTCTTAACGTGAAACTGCTCGTTTTAACTGTGTCTTCGTTTCAGCCGTGCTCGTATTAAATGAGTTCGCCTGTAATTTTCTTCGTAAATATTAGTGTCAATTAATCACTTTAGCAACAGAAGGATACTTTGTCCCTAAAAGGGTTAAATATTCTCGTTATTACTTTTCTCACAATATAACTATTTTTTTTTAACCACAACGGGCTGTTTTTTGAAACGAGACTAGCGATATCTTTACAAGTTTCTCATTAATATTTTTATCGCATTGTAACCAAATATTTTCTTGACCTCAACGGTTTGTTATTTGAATGCAAAACTAACAATATCTTTATAAACTTCTTATTATTACTTTTACTTTTGAAAATCTTATTACATAGTTTAACTGGTGAACCATTCTTAAACGTGCAAACTGCTCGTTTTAACTATGTCCTCGTTTTATCCGTGCTCGTATTAAATGAGTTCGACTGTAATTTTCTTTGTAAATATTGGTGTCAATCAATCATTTTAGCAACAGAAGTACTTTGTTCCTAAAAGGGTTAAATATTATCATTATTACTTTTCCTCACAATGTAACTATTTTTTTTTTTTAACCACAACGGGCTGTTTTTTGAAACGACACTAAGGATAGCTTTACAAGTTTCTCATTACTATTTTTATCGCATTGGTTTGTTATTTGACTGCAAAACTAACAATATCTTTACAAACTTCTTATTATTGCTTTCACTTTTGAAAATCTTATTACAGTTTAAATGATGAACCATTCTTAATGTGCAAACTACTCGTTTTAACTGTGTCCTAGTTTTAACCGTGCTCGCATTAAATGAGTTTGCCTGTAATTTGCTTCGTAAATATTGGTGTCAATCAATCGTTTTAGCAACAGAAGCACTTTATCCCTGAAACGGTTAAATATTCTCATTATTACTTTTCTCACAATGTAACTAATTTTTGTTTAACCACAACGGGCTGTTTTTTGAAGCGAAATTAACGATATATTTACAAGTTTCTCATTATTATTTTTATCGCATTGTAACCAAATATTTTCTTTTTCACAACGGTTTGTTTTTCGAATGCAAAAATAACAATAGCTTACAAATTTAGCTTACAGCATTATTAGTTTTATCATAAACCATTTTTTTAATGGAAAATTAACAATATCTTTACAAGCTTCTCATTATAATTTTATCATAAATTGACTACTATATATTTTTTAATCACAACGGTTTTTTGAAGGAAAAACTAACAAAATCTTTAGAGGCTTCTCGTTATCACTTTTATCATTATGTGGCCAAGTATTTTGTGACCACCACTTTTTTTTTAATGCTAGAAACAATAGTACTATAGCACTAAAAAACAATCTCACGTTTGACCTTATACAAATGATACACATCATAAAATACTTTATTATAAAAAAGAATGAACGGAAAAGGAAACCTAGCTAGTCTTTTTAAAGAAACCAGATCCATGGCTGAGAACATATTAATTCATGATAAAATAAATTTTATGAATGAAATTCGAGAATAGCTTTATCTTCATTTCTCTCTTAGAATAGCTGATTTTTACTTTTTCAGGCTGGCTCTTTCTTGGTAAGGCACATGGGAAAATTTCTTCTCCACATTATCTTTCTAATAATTTTTATCTTTTTGGTTTTTCTTATGTTACTCTGCAGTCAGACGCTGAAATTATGGCGTAGCATAAAAACAATAATACAATATCTATATTCAGTTTTATAGTCTTCAATAAATATAAATTAATAGTTCTATCTTGAAAAACTATAAAGCTTTGTTTGCTGTCATTTAGATAGGCGCTTGTTGATAACATTGTTATTTGGCGGTGTCCACTTCATATACTTCCGCCATTATGCATTCTTACAAAACGATTTACTGGTATTTTTTTTATAGTTTGAAACAAAGCGTTTTGCAAATGGATAACTTTACTTGTATTATAGATAAGGATTTGATTAATCTGTTTTGATTGTTTTATTAATTTATTTTGTATTATATTTTCTGCCTGTGGCCGTGTAAAAAAGATTATACAGCAATAATATTGGCAGCGACTTTGCTGTGATTTCGCTGCTAGTTAAAAATATCTTAGTCACATTTGTGACATCGCTAAGACGTCACATAACGTCGGGAATGTGATTGTGACATCGTTGACAAAATACTTATGTATTGGAACTTTTGTACCGTGAAACACTTCATGCATCAGGCATGTTAGCTGCGACTGCGACTCCGCTGATGAAAATCAAGAATATAGTTTCAAAAAAAGCATTTTAGAGTCAGATAACTATTATATATATAAAGATTTGATGAACTTGTTTTAATTGTTATATTCATTTATTTTTTATTATATCATCTGTCTATGGCCGTATAAAAAAGCTTATACCGGCAACAGTCTTAGCAACGACTTTGCTGTGACTTCGCTGCAAGTTGTAACTATTGGTCACAATTGTGGCATAGCTATGACGTCACAGAACGTCAGTAATGTGATTGTGACATTGCTGCCACTTTTTGCTTGTAACCCGATCACACGCGTCAGAGATAGATTTTTTTTTTTTTTCTTTTTTTTTTATCGTGCTTACAAATTTTAAAACCTAAAAAAAACAATAAATTGCAAATTGCAATACATTTTTGAAACAAATTGCATTTGAAAGAGCATTGTTTTTCCTATTAGATGGTGTAAAACTGGAAAATGTGCGATGTTTAGAAGTTAAAAAAAATTGCAGTAAAAACGCAATTTATTGGTCAGGTGTTGCCACCGTCAATATGACGTGAGCGTTACTCACGAATATGTTCTTCTTTATAATATAAATACTGAAAATGCTTTATAATTGTGTTAAACGGACGTAATTTTTCACTGACTTTTTAATCCATCAGTACCAAATCTAGGGCCACCAATCTGAAACTTCGGAACTAGTAGAATTTAAAGGATGTAAAAATGACGTCTTTGTGATGAAATTACAAAAATATATATCAATTTTGTTGAATTAAAACTACGCATTAATATAGAAAACCTGTGCTGTTCCTTGCAAGGCCGTCACGTTGAAATGTAGACATAGTCAGCTTTATATATATAAAAACATTGTTTATTTGAAATTAGTTAGGAAGGGATGTGATGGAGCTTCTTTTAAATATTGCTTACACCACACTGCACTTAACGCTAATCTAATCCTCAGTACAATATTTGATAATCATATATACAATATATGCAAGACTTAATTTGAAACTCGCTTACGCATAAAGATTGACTGCTCAAATGACGATCACAAACTACTTCGAGAGTAAACAACACTATCGCTTTAAAACAAACGTTACTTCGCAAACTATCTAAATGTCACTGTTGCTGATCAACTTTATTCAACAATAACTAATTTGAGTTTCTTACTAAGCTGGAAACTCTCTCCTGGCTAGACTATGTTTACAATTCAGCGGCGCACATGGCAAGGTATCATTCCACAATCTAAAGCAGCCATACTCAACCTTTTTTTCTCGCGGGCCGCAAACGTATCTTTGCGCTGTTAGGCGGGCCGCAACATACTTATACAATAATGTTTAAAACGGGTGATTGAAACAGTGAGATAATAAAAGTAGTATAATAAAGTTAATATAAGTCAGAAGGATTGAAGGTTTGTCGCCGAAGAAATGTTAACAAAAATATTAATGCCACTATTTCCAAACAATGTATTTCGTGGCTTTTTTTTTTATCATAAATGATGTAGAAATATGCCGCGAAGATTCTTGTTTAGAAATAGGGGTGTAAAATGTTTTGCTGCCATTTTTTTCCGCGACAAACGTTTCACTCTAATAAGCATTTTTAGCTGTATATGGTAAGTACAAAACGTAATAATATAATAATGCAGCATTTCCAACGGCTAAAGAAAATAAAATTAGATTTTCTTTAATAAATCAGACTTTTACTCAAAACAAAAACATTATATTTTTCTTATGTAAAAAGAATTGCGCAAATTTAATTAATTTGGAAAAACGTTTGATTAGTGTCGAAGATTAAAAACTGTATACACTACTGTAGCACACATATGATTGCATGTAAAAAGAACTTTTGACTAAGGAAATGGCATTTCAGATGTTGTAACATAATATTAAATTAGTAATTATAAATAACAGGACAGATTTTGTTTTCTCATGAAAGTATATAAAAGAACAGTGAAGGTCTTAAAAACCTTTTATGGAAGTCTTAAAAACCTTTTATGCACATTTCAATTAATTTTATAAATAATTATGTATTTCGGGCCGCACATAAAGTGTCGCCGGGCCACATGCGGCCCGCGGGCCGCAGGTTGAGTATGGCTGATCTAAAGGCTTGTCTCGCTGTCCTTGGCTAAGGTAAGTCTCGAGCCAACATCCGCTGATTCGAACTTTTGATTCTGCTTTTATCCTCAGCAGATTGACCATTGTAGCCTAATTTGCATAAAATCACAACGAAAATCAATAACCGCAGATTTCGAGAGCCACAACCACACTTCAGAAAATTCAAGTTAAATAGAGTACAGATGTCGCTCTGCGCAAACAGGTTAATATCGACATAATATTCACATTCAAAATACTAAACTCCCTTTATAAGAGAGTTGCTAGTCCACTAGAAACCTAGTGCGTTTTTCGGAGCAAAATTTAATGTAATACCCGGTCTTATTTTCGGCGAAACACGGTACATTTATTCTTTATGCGATAATTTTAAACGCAAAATTGTTGAAATAAGAATTTAGTATCCGAATATTCAAAACTGCAAAAAAAAAATCACTTTTTCATTTAACATAAAAATTAAGAATTCGATCTTTTAATGCATAAAAAGTGTACTGTCTCTTTAAATATTTTTATACCGTCTAACTTTATGAATCTTCCTGTATTTCGAATTCTTACATGCTTATGAAATACGCTATTTTAGCACAGATTAATTTTTTTTTTTTTTTTTTTTTTTTTTGCGCAATTTTTACCTTGAAAAATTACCCTATATCAGTGACGACATTTTTCTTGGAAGAGGTGAATTAAAGATACTGCCGCGAGATAAAAAGAATTAATTGAGTGAAGTTTCAAAGACGTTTTCACACGTTTGTCATACTAAGAAAAAAAAATCATGTTGCTTAACTTTAAAAAATGTCAATATGACAAAAATGCACATAAATTCCTTTTTTACTTCTTATTTTTTTAAGGGAAATCTTAGGACATAAATCTTGTAAGCAAAATGTCACGAGTCAAAAAATTTAACCCACCAACCTGTTTAATCTTACCTCTCACTAGATATGTTGAGTAAAACAATTACATTTCGTTGTCTGAAACAATACTAAGACATCTTTCTTCTGTTAGCTTACAGCTTTATTGTGCACTGTGGTTGAAGGGTCATTATTTGTAAGGAGAAAAAAAAAACAGTTTTCTTTTTTATATCATACATTTCCACTATAACGTAATAAACCTAATAACCCCAAGAAAATTTATTCATCAAGTTTAAAAATCCAAACACGATAAATGTAAACTTAATTATACGATCAGATCCCTCATACACGTATTTAAAAAAAAAAATCTATACTGGCAATAATTGAGTTATTTCTCTATTTACTTCATCATAACAAGTCATATCCCATATGTATTCCTTTGCTTACGAGATTTATGTACTAAGATTTCCCTTAAAAAAAGAAAAAGTAAAAAAGGAATTTATGTGCATTTTTGTCATATTGACATTTTTTAAAGTTAAGCATCATGATTTTTTTTTCTTAGTATGACAAATGTGTGAAAACGTCTTTGAAACTTCACTCAATTAATTCTTTTTTATCTCGCGGCAATATCTTTAATTCACCTCTTCCAAGAAAAATGTCTTACTTTTCCCTTTTGATTTTCTTTTCTTGTTGTTTGCTCTGTCAATCTCTTCTATTAATTATTCAAATATTCTCGGCTGCTTGAATTTATTACATATCCTAACACTTTACAACATAATTCAAAAGTCTTTATTGGCTTCGGTTAGTCTATTTGTCAGTTATTTATATGCTGTAAAAGTAAATATATGCTTGAATTGTCACGAAATTAATATGAGGTTTATTATAGCATGCTCTTAACACGTTCGCTGCCAAGCTAAAAATACCGAAATTTTCATTTTATTTAGAAAGTTTAAACTCATACCAGAAAATACTAATAGCAATATTTACTTTGTTTTATTACAGACATTTCGTGATTACATAAAATAAAAATTCTTCCTTTGAATTTTCCGGCGCGAATAACTAATTTTAGATTG
Source organism: Maratus michaelseni (assembly GCA_963931845.1). NCBI lineage: Eukaryota > Metazoa > Arthropoda > Arachnida > Araneae > Salticidae > Maratus > Maratus michaelseni. Next base: position 106,412,207 of record OZ007598.1, on the reverse strand, counting down.
AAGAAACGTAGATAGCACTACGAGTATACTCGTAGTTGGCAGCGAACGTGTTAATTGAAACACACACCCTGAAAACGACAATTACAAAACTGAGCAAAAAATACTCAAATCTGAGTATGTCGCATAGTCAAAATGGCTCCGAATCAAAATTACTCAAGTTTGACACATGTATATACTCATTTCTGAAAACATGCACACTAGGGCTCGAAAAATCACATGCCCGACATCAGTGTTGCTACTTTTTTTTAATTTGATTGGCACCACTTTTTTGGAATGGTAAAATTTGCTTTAATTAATCTGCCATTAAATAAAGAGATTTTTACCATAGCTTTATTTAATGGCAATATAATAATATTTTGTGCGATTGGCACAAAATGATAGGCGCGTCACTTTGTACCAATCGCTGGTCGCGGCCAGCCACCATTTGTGACGTCAGGATAATGAATGAGCCAGCCCGGTATCTAGTGTAGTCATGCTTCTACTGTACACATAAGATGTGGTGATTTGATTCATTAGTTCCAAGTGATGCCAATCAAATTAAAAAAAAAGTAGCAACACTGATGTCGGGCATATGGTTTTTAGAGTCCTGATGCACACACTCAAGAATAAAACATCATGTGCTTATATTTGAGTACGTCCATGTTTCAAAAATGAGTATAGACTGACTTCTATGTGCTCATTTTTGAGTATTTCTATGTTTCAAATATGAGTTTGAACTGATTCTAATCATTTTTGAGTATATCCATGTTTCAAAAATGTATATGAACTGACCTCTACGTGATCTCAGTTTTGAGTATGTCCATGTTTCAATAATATGAATATTTCTGGTATTTCAGAACTGAAAGTATTGGGTCGTCCTATTTGAAACAAAAAGTTTCATAACAAAATGAAAACATCGATTTACTCAGATTTGAATGTGTAATTTTTCTCTGTGCATCTACGCGGCGAAAGTCGGCTCTTTTTCCGGCTTCTTTCATGTGGGGAATCTTTGTCGCGCTGCAAGAGAGGACGGCCCCTGTTGAGTAGTTTTTTGTGTTGTAGTAGTTGTAATAACATGGAATCCAGCAATTGTTAGATTTCTGTTAAACAGAAACATGAAGGGCGGTAAAAAACAGTGGAAGTACAAAAGATGCGTTGTCAACAGCAAGAACACAGAGTTCTCATCCCAAAGATGTTAAAACTTACAGCATTAAAGCACAGGCAAATCCATGGAAATTTTTATTAAGCGTGGTTTACGAAGAAGCAAAAGGGGTGGCCTCCCTTATCGCAATGAAATAATTAGAACCTCTTAGCTTGGAGCTCAGAGATGATCTGAAGTTTTTCATTAAGTTACAATGCCAACATAAAAATGCTGAATCAAGCCAATGGGGCGGAGTTATTCATAACCGTTTGGGAGAGCGCAATGCTAATTTCGAACAGTAGACATACCAAGGGATTCTATAATTGTCAGGCTAGCCAAAATTAGTAAAATGGCACGGCAATCCAGTGACCATCTGAAAAATGCATGGGAAATGCGGTTTTGATAGGAGTGAACTGTATGTACAATTATTATTAAGTCCGAAAACAGCAGATGGAAATTTAGATAGATATGCATTTGTTATATTCTGAACAAAGAGTAAAGGATAGTTGAAATATCTGCTTCCAGATGTAAAAACCACAAAGAGAAGATTGGAAGCATATAAACTGAATAATAGAGTAAGATATCTTTAACGGTTATGAATTTAACATTATGATGAAAGGAAAGCTTTTCGAATGTGCATACGAATGTCAAGCATACGAAGAATTAATTTAGAAAATAATTTAGCCCATGATATTTTAATACACTGCTCAAAACAATTAAAGGATATTGCAGTTTTAGGTGGATTTTGTATCTGGGAAACTTTTTAGCTGATTGATACATGGTCGACAGACATAGTAGGTTATAGGAGAATAAATTACACATGTTTGGCAGAAAAAAATGCATTTTATTGCGCATTTGTGTACAAAAGGAAAAAAACACAATTTGTGCATATGAGAAAAAAAGAATAAGAAAAGGTGTTTTCTTCAAAGAAAATCATTTTCAGTAGGGGGTTTGGTTTCCACGGGCGGCCAGCAACGTTGAACACCTTTGAGGCATGGACTCAATGAGGCTATTAATGACGAGTTGGGGTATTCTGCCCCACTCTTCCAGAAGAGCTCTTTCCAGTTCTTGGAGAGTTTGTGGGGGTTGTTGGCGGCCAGAAACTCGTCTTCCTAGAGCGTCCCAAACGTGCTCGATTGGATTCATGTCTGGAGAACACGCTGGCCATTCCATTCGAACGATTCCTTCCTCGAAAAGGAAATCCTCCACCAGGTTTGCACGATGTGGCCTGCAGTTATCGTCCATTAAAATGAAGTTATCTCCGATTGCTGCAGCGTAAGGGACTACAATAGGTCTGAGGATCTCATCCCTATATCGGCGACCAGTCAGAGCTCCATCTCGAATGATGTAGAGGTCAGTGCGCCCGTCAATGGAGATGCCACCATACACCAACACTCCTCCACCGCCAAATCTGACACTTTCGTGCACGAACGCAGGATTATTCCTACTGCCACGGTCCCTCCAGATGAAAATACGCCTATTATCCGGATGCACAGAAAAACGGGACTCGTCAGAAAACAGAATATTGCTCCATCCATTTCTCCTCCAGTTGACATGCTCGGTTGCCCACTCCCTGCGGTCGCGACGATGCCTTGATGTTAATCTAACACATACCATCGGTCGGCGAGCATACAGACCTACAGCATGGAGCCGGTTTCGGACAGTCTGAGTTGAAATCGTGGTGCCTGTAGCCCAGCGAAGGTGTTGTTGGAGAAGCGTAGCGTGCATGTTTCGGTGTCTCCGAGCTGTTAACGCTAAATACCGATCTTCATTGGGCGTTGTTGCCCGTCTACGACCTTGCCCTGGTCTTCGGCCTGCACATCCACTCTCCAAAAAACGGTTCCAGATCCTGGAAATGACACTTTGTGACACTCCAATGGCTTGCGCTACTTCGGCTTGAGTTTGGCCCCCTTCTAACCTACCAACAATTCTCCAAGCTTCTGAATCTGTCAAATGACTTCGCTGAGACATCGTACTCATCGAAACAAAGCAATCACTGAATGCCGATCATCCTTGTCTTCATTTTCTTTTATCCAGTTGAAAGTCAAATTTCATTCGCTGCCGCTGAAGCGACGTTTTTGACGTCGAACTCAAAATTCGCATACTCCACAGTTTGAAAACCAGAAAAATTTGCATTTGTGATTCTCTTCTTCTATTTTCGGCAAAAAAAATTTCGTTTATATCTTTATTTTACATAAAACTTCAAATATCCTTTAATTGTTTTGAGCAGTGTATTTAAGAAGGGAAAAATTAAATTTTGAATAAAATAATCTTAAGAATATATGAGCAACGCCATAGTCCCTGACAACTTTTCCTCCTTCCTTGGCAAATAATTTTTTTTGTTATTTTGCGCGCTTTGCTTCTAAGCTTCTACAGAACAATAAAAAATGCCACAACTGATCACAAAGCGTTTGGAAAAGAAAGCCCAGAGAAATAATTTATCACTCTCGTCGTAGAATTGCATTCTGCAAAAACACACAAAAAATTCGTATACACAGAAAAAAAGATTCCGTGAGAAAACGGAAAATGTACTGGCAGCAAAGTTGCCGTATATTCTCCGTTTAAACATCCGTTTTTAAGATGGAAATTTTTCGCGTTTAATTTCTGCTATAATGAAATAAATATGAGCAATAGCGCAATATTAAAAAAACTACATATATATTATTATAATTACATATACTGATGCTTATTTACGGACCAGATGTTTGTATTGAATAATATCATACCCGTTTTTTATCGCCTTGTATTCCTCAGGATTCGAACCTCGGTGCTCGCCATTAGAGGATGTATAACTCTGTCTTCTTCACCACCTGGTCACATCCATCAACTTGATTATAGGCCAAAACATCAATTACGAAAATTTAACTGGATATGTTCCGTTTTCTCTCAATTTAAAAGGAACATTTCCGTTTCTGTCTTGAAAGCAAACATTTTTATTTTTATTTATTTATTTATTTATTTATTTATTTTTTAACATTTAACGCGTAAGAATAAAGAGTAAATTTTCAGTTTATTCCGGGAAAATGCATGATTTACAGTCAAAACGGAAAATTTCTGTCAAAATACAGAAATTTCACAGAAAATGGCCAGTATATATACGGAATTGTTTTACAATGGTCTATGGGGTGGTAATTGTTAATTATTAAAAAAAAATGAAGAGGTAGGTAATTGAATAGGGTGAATTTAATAGGTAGTTAGTAAGGCATATATATATATATTTCGCTTAGCTTTTATTAAATTGCCATTGAAGGATCTATATTTTAAGAAAAAATCTGGAGTGGTTCCACTCGACTTTTCGAACACTGTACAGAATACTATGATTTCAAATAAACAGTAATATAAAAATAATTGAAAACTGACATCCTAATTTTATAAAGATTAAATATTTCTACTGATAAAAATGACCTTGTATTAGTGACCTCATCTTTGTTTTGGCAGATACTCGGAAAGTCAATTTCCCCAAAAGTTCTGAAATTTTCTTCCCAAGTCAGTGGGGTTTTTCCAAAAAAGTTTCCTAATCAGTTCAAAAATGTAAATTTTAAATTTAAATTTACCACTATAAAGAATATTTAACTAATTTAATCTAAAAAAATTTCTTATTCCGCCAAGTAGTTTTTGAGTTATACAAAAACAACCCGTATTGAAATTTGTCTTGCAACGATTTACAAGTGACTTTAAGATGAAGAGTTCCAAACTTTAAACATTCATAATTCCTATATTATTTGACACAATGACTTCTCGTTTAGTTTTCTAAGGTGCAATTTAACAAATAAGTCAAATGCGATGTCAAAATTAGGTGTTGGTATTGAAAATTTTACAGTTTTGTACTATTTCAGTATGAAGAAAACCCCGTAAGTTTAAAGCTAGATCCGTGTCATTATCCGCCCCCCTCCCCCAAATTTTGTATATTACTTACCCATCAGAAGTAGTATAGAGTAAGTCTTGTAATCGTTTTGAAAATAGAAAAAAAAAATTTGACGGATTTACACGTTTCAGACGCTGGAGATTCCGAAAAACATATTTTTAGAAAAAAAAAATTGCCGTCCGTCTGTGTGTGTGTCTGTAAACGCTCCATCTCCCGAAAAAAATGAGATAGAGACTTGTAATTTAATATGTACTTAGTATGTAATAATGGGAAGAAGCCTATTTAATTTCAGTAACCTCGATTATCCGGAACTATTTTTTTCGGACTCTCGAAATATTCGTTCTGATAAAAGGCATATAAAAATTTTCGAAATTGTCTATTTTAAGGAGTGAATATAAAAGACAATAAAAAAACATAAATTTTACATAAAGCAGGAAGTCGATCGGATAATGAGTTGCCGAGATATTTGGAATCCTATTATCCACACTCTTTGATTTTTCATGACCCTGTATTTCATACAAATTTCAATTCAAAAATATATTTTAATTGGAAATGAGACGCTTAATCAGATGCAATAAACCGCTAGTTAATAGGATTATTGTTTTTGGAGTTATAAGGATGTTTATTTTACGCAATTCAGTAATAGAGCATTTAAATTTTATGACGTCATCAAGCCGCGATTTTATTCGAATTGCAATGCATTTTATAAGTAGTTTACACATGTTTTATTTTAATATTTTACATTATGCATATCCATGATGGGTAAGTATTACGGTGGCCCCCAACGACTAGTTCTTATTGCAATAAAATACTTTTTAAATAATTAAGGTCAGCTAGCAAAGTTGATTAAGTTTAGCTCTGTTATATTATAAATCATCTTATGCAGGTGATTTATTCATTTTTCCTCCTCTGTATTGTCAACAAATGAGTTATTCCTCTCGTAATTCCTTATTAAACAACATTAGGTGTCAATGTTATACTTATAAAATTGATGTCCTGTACTTTCTTTTATTAAAAAAAAGTGTTAAAATATTCTGATATTTTGACGTTTTTAACAACTGAGCATAGCAAATTTTTAATAATTAAATTAACTTTTTGAATAACAGGACAATGGGACTTCATAATTTCATTCAATTAAAACCTTTTACCGGAATTATCTTGTTGCAATATCTTTCTAACTCATGTCTTCCAAGAAAAATACATTTCTCGTCTTATTTCGATTTTTTATTTTGGCTCCACAAATCACTTTTATAAATTATTAAAATATTCTAGATTGTCAAAAATTTTATTTGTTTTGTTTTAGGATTTCTCTTTTTTCACTTTCTTACATTTCTTTTTATGTATTTACTTATAATTTTATTTCTCCATGGGCTTTAAGATTATAAAAGCATGTAGTTTTTAATTTTCATTCAATTTTCTTATTCTTTGGGTGATTATTCTAAACAGGTTTTTCCTTTTTACTCTATTTTTCTTGGTGAGATGAAGTGAAACATAGATAATTTATTAAATATCTTCATTCTCCAATACAACAGATTATATGAGGGGGTCGGGGCAAGAGACTGCCAAGCCACATTTTTGAACTTCTGAGGTATTTCAGTTTGAAAATTTGATCAAATACTCAAATCAAGATATATAACATAAGTTTTTTTTGCCAAAGTCTTAGCAACATTTGAGATATTCTGAGTAACAGTATGGCATTACTTTAATGATATTATTATTACGTTTTCTGTAAATTAGTTATCTTCATTGGGGGCAAAAACATCTGGGGCAAAAACGAAACCTGGGACATATGCTGCCATCAAGTGACAGAAAAAAATTATATGTAGAATATTATAATTTACAATATTAAGCAACAGATTACAGTGTTAGATTTATTTCACCAAAAATGTGGCTTGGCACTTTCTTGTCCCGAACCCGTCATATGTCCAGCTGCATTTGCTAATGTTACATTTTTAAATTATAATTAAACGTGAATTAGTCCAGGGGTGATTGTGTTCCGGTATTTTGTACACCACTAAAATTTATATAGCAATCTTTTTCTTCTTTAATCCATAAATTCTGCGATGACTGCAAATATTGCTATATAAGTTTAATGAATCAACTTTTAACAAAGTTTTTCTAAAGATGGCAACTAAATTACTCCATTTTTGTAAAGAAAAAAAGAAAGGAAGAAAAGGGTAAATGATGGGATATCGTTTGCTATCTCAAATGGTGAACAAATATATTTCAATGTTTCGATTTAACTTTTTCTAGCTTACATTCTCATTTGTAAAAATGTAATGTAAAGAATATTCATCTGACTTACTTCCACATTTACTTTATTATCAAAAAGCTGAAAGATTTTAATATTGATCCATATAAAATAATATTTTCCAACTTTTAAAATGTAAATAAATACACTGTGATAGAACATGGAGTTTTGAGCATGGTGTATGGACATATGTACCGGCCATATATTCAGTTTAAAAGTTTTTGTCCAAACCATTGGCAACTCACACAAAGAACTTGACGATACTTGCTGTGATGGGCGAACTCGCTTATACGAGTTAAACAAGTAAACAAACATTAAAGTGGTATTAATGGCAAACTCTCCAAATTTTTATCCAAAATTTCTCAATGGGATTTTATTGCATGTATAAAAAAACTTTAACTTGGTTCAACCTTTCCCCAAACAACTAGCTTAAAAAAACTTGAACTTGGTTCAACCTTTCACCAAATAACTAGCATAAAAAAACTTGAACTTTGTTCACCCTTTCACCAGAAAACTAGATTGGCGGAAAACCTTGAACTTGGCTCAACCTTTCACCAGTAAACTAGCTTGAAGAAAAACCTTAAAATTGGTTCAACCTTTAACAATATAATTGGTTTATGAAACAAAAAACCTTAATCATGATTCAACCTTTCACCATAAAGTTAGTTCAACATTTCACTTATAGTGGTGTTTTCAAAAGCACAACAAAAATGGTGAAACTTATCACCAATATCTTGGTTGCAGCTAAATTTTAGCTAGTTCTCACCAGTGTTTTGGTGAAACATTGAACTTTATTTTTAATAGTGTATATCGCCATTTTTCTTAAAAATGCATTCAACTATAATTGCATAAAAGTCTCGTAACAATGTAATTTTCAGTTCGTTTACATTGTAAACATATTGTCCTGATTATAAAAAGAAATTTAATAAATATAATAAATCTTTAATAGGTATATATATTTTGAATCTTTTCTAAATGTAGAACTGAGGTAAATTTCTTATCTCTCCAAAAAGTGAAAGATCTCATGCAATGCAAATGCAACACTTCGGGTTGCTGCGCTAGCTAGTTATATGCAAGTTCAGCGCCTTTAAGAAACACACGACTTATATAATTGTTGCAATTTTAATTGATTATCTTTAAATTATCAAAATCTGGAGTTATAGAATAAATCACCCAGGCACGATTATTATTTTTTTTTTAATTTCTCTTTTAACAATTAAATATTTTTTTTATTAATTTAATTTATGTTTCGTTTAACAAGAAAATATTTCTTTAGGCAGACTTGCCAAGTCTCCGGCTTTTTGAACACCAGTATTATCTTAGAGAAAATGTTGTTCTTTTAAATCGACGAATGTTCCGATTACATAAAACAACATTTTTTGTACTAAAATACTGGTGTCCAAAAAGCCGGAGACTTGGCAACTCTGCTTTAGGGCTTCATTCAATTAATATTTTTTTAAAGAAATTATCTTGTAACACAGTATCTTTCACCCTCCTCCCAGAAAAAAATTATCTTAGATTTCTTATCTGATTTTGATTCTTTATTTGTTCCGTCAATTCTTTTCATCAGTTATTCAAAAATTGTAAATTGCCAGAATTGCTTTCAATTTTTTTTTTTTTTTTTTTTTTTTTTTAATATATATAAAGCTTTTTGATTTTTGAAATTCGACACTGTAAAAGAATGTAGGTTTCAGGTTTCATTCTTTTCTTATTTATTCTATTGCGATCAATTAGTATTATATCAAAATGTTAACTGCGAGAGAAATTATGATAAAATGCAAGGTATTATTTTAACACATAAGGTATTATTGTAATATATGAGTTATTGTTCTAATACATAAGATATTATTGTAATGCATAAATTATTATTGTAATAAAATACTTTTTACTGTAATTAAAATGAACTTAAAAAATGTATTATATATAAGCTCTCTTTTAGAATAAATCGTTTCACGATGATTTTTTTTCCCTCACTTTATTTTTAACGACTAAACATAACAATATTTTCTTGTTAATTAAATTTAAGTTTCATTCAATAAGACAATATTTATTTTTAACTTCATTCAATTAATATTTTTTATTTCAATCGAGATTATCTTGTAACCGTATCTTTCTCACTCCTCCCAGAAAAAATGCCTTATATATTTCTAGTCTGATTTTGACTCTTTATTCGTTCCCTCAATTCTTTTCATCAATTATATTCAAACATTATAGATTGTCAGAATTACTTTCATTCATTTTTTTATATATAAAGTTTCTTGATTTTTGAGATTCGACGCTGCAAAAGAACGTGGGTTTCAGTTTTTATTCTTTTTTAACACTTTAGAACCTAGTTGAAAAGTGTTTATCACTTCGGTTTGTCTGCCGTCCTGCCGTCTGGCTGTCTGTCGTCTGTCCGTGCTCTAACTCCCGTAAATATGCTCGGATTGCCCTGGAATTTTTATATGTTATTATCGTTATATATAGTATGTTTCCTATTTCAACTGAAGTGTGTAGCACTTATAGTTTTTTTACAGGGACACTCAAAAGAATTCCGTTACATTACGGTCTATGGGGGAAAAATCATTTGCGGTTTATTTTAATGATGTTACACAATTTCAAACACATTGTAATTGATATATATCACTAAGGTGCATTACAAGAAGCTTAATATGGAATAGGGTGTGCAGAGCACTTATAGTTACTTTACAGGGACAGTCAAAAGAATTCCGTTACATTATGTCTATGGAGAAAAATCGTTTGCGGTTTAATTAAATAATGTTTCACTATTTTAAACGCATTGAAATTTATATATAGCACTAAGGTGCATTACAAGAGGCTTACTACAGAATATTGTGTGTATAGCAGTCATCGTTCGTTTACAGGGATACACGAATGAATTATCCACTGTCTGTTACCAATAATTCCTGGAAGTGCGTTTTAATCGCTGAACGCGATTTTAATTTAACTCACTTTTTGTCTATTACTTGGTGTGTATAAATTCTGTAGATCATATACAGGGCAGCACAAAAGTTCGCGAACACATTTCCGTTTGTTGAAAGAAACTCCAGAAGGAGAATTTTAAACTGTGCTACGCGTTTCCTAACTAAACTAAAATTTAGCATCCTATGTAGTATATATACAAATCTATAGATCCTATACAGGGCTGAATAAAAGTATTCGGATATTTTTCCGAATATTGTTTATGTTGGAAATTCCTGAAATTACGTTTTTAAATATGTTATGCGTTTTCCAAATTGTTTACTTAGATGTTATCTTTCAGCTTATTAAACGTTAATGATTTGTAAAATGATTTTGAAAGCGTTGGAAAGTGTGACATAATCTATGCTTGACGTATGATTTTTAGTTCTTGTTATTTATTTTCTTGCGATTGATTAGTATAGTAAGCAGTTAATCCTTCTCCTTTTTAGTGGACTTAAATGCGCGTTAAACAGGTCAAACAATTTATTACATTTATTAATTTTTTTTAATGTAAAGGTTTATGAGTCCAAACCGGTGCTGAAATTTTAGAATTATAGTAAAAAAAAAATAAATGCATGTTACTGATTATTGTTATAAAGTCTTTATTCGCTCCTTCAACCCTTTTCAACAATTATTCAACCATTCTAGATTGTTAAAATTGTTTTCATTTTTTTTTCTTATAAAGCTTTTTGATTTTTTAGATTCGACGCTGTAAAAGAAAACGTAGCTTTCAGTTTTCATTCTCTTTTATTTTTTCTATTGCGATTAATTAGTAATGTATCAAAACTTTAACTGAGAGAGAAATTATGATAAAGTATAAGGTATTATTGTACTACATAAGGTGTTATTGTAATATATAAGTTATTGTTGTTATACATATAAGGTATTATTGTAATATATAAATTAGTATTGTAAGAAAATAATTTTTACTTTAATTAAAATTAACTTGAAAAATGTATTATATATAAGCTCTCGTTTAGAATAAATCGCCCATGCACGATGATTTTTTTAACTTTTGTTTAACGACTAAACATAATATTACTTTTTTGTTAATTAAACTTATGTTTCGTTTAACAGGACAACATTTCTTTAGAACTTCATTCAATTAATATATTTTTTCAATCGAGATTATCTTGTAACAGTATCTTTCTCACTCCTCCCAGAAAAAATGCCTTATATTTCTCGTCTGATTTCGATCCTTTATTCGTTCTCTCAATCATTTTCATCAATTATTCAAATCTTATAAATTGTCAGAATTGCTTTATTTATTATTTTTTTTTTATAAAGCTTTTTGATTTTTGAGATTCGACGCTAAAAAATATCATAGGTTTCCGTTTTCATTCTTTTTTATTAGTTTTTTTCGAACATCGCTGATAAGTGTTTATGGCTTCGGTTTGTCTGGCCGTCTGTCTGTACTTTAACTGACGTAAATATACTTGTAATTGCCATGTAATTGATATATGGTATTGAAATAGACTAAGGAATGTCTCCCCTCCCCATTGAAAATGAAGTGTGTAGCATTTATAGTTCATTTACAGGGACACTCAAAAGAATTCCGGGTACTTCTCTATTATCCCGCCGACCACTTTTCAAAACAAAAAACTATCGCCAAACTGTAAGATTAAACGCCAAAAACGCAGTCCCATTTAATCGATATCGGAAGCATTATACGTGTTCGTTATGTCATCAAGTGGTTTTTAATTCGACATTTGCGTGCATTTTTTATTATGTTTCACTGATTTATTAGTTATTTCATTAATTAAAATAACAATTATATCCTTAAATTCTTATATTTTATTTATTTATTTATTTTGATATCCCAATGGCAACGTTCTCCCGTTTATTTGGCGTTACAATTTGGCGATAGTTTTTTGTTGTGAAAAGTGATCGACGGGGTAATAGAGAAGTGCCGAATTCCGTTACATTATGGTCTATGGGGGAAATATCGCTTGAAATGAATTTTATTGATGTTACACTGTTTCAAACATATTGAAACTGGTATGAATCAACGAGGAGCAATGGAAGATGATTACGGTAGAATATGAAGTACATAGCATTCCTCGTTCACTTACTGGGACACACAAAAAATACTGTTACAGTACTGCCTATGACCAAAAATTTTTGATTTCAATACATTTTCAATTTTGATAAGCGTTTTTAAATTTAACACATTTTTTGCATATTACTTGGTGTGTATAAATTCTATAGATACTATACAGGGCTGCACAAAAAAATTCGAATACATTTCGTTTATTGACGGAAATTGCTGAAGGGGAATTCTCAACTGTGGTATGCGTTTCCTAACTGAACTTAGCATATAATGTAGAGTATCTATACAAATCTATAGATTATATACAAGTCTGTAAAAAGGAATTCGGATACTTTTCCGATTATAGATGGTAACTGCTGAAATTGGGTTCTCAAACGTGTTATGGGTTTCCCAGACTGCTCACTTAGATATCATATTATACCTTATTAAGCGGTGAAGTTTCGCTATAGTACTCCGAATATGTTGGAGAGTGTTTGATAATTTATGCTTGATGCATGCATTTTTTTTTCTTGTTTATTTTTTTGCGATTAATTATAGTCTTGCAATTAGTTATTCTTTCTCTTTTCTCAGTGGACTTAAATGCGAGTAAAACGGGTCAAATAATTTATTAAATCTATTCTTTTTTGAATGTAGGTTTATGAGTCCAGTCTGGTGCTTTATTTTTGAATTATAGTAGAAAAAAAAGAGAAAATTTGTGGTTATTATTATAAAATAGAACGTGGTTTTGTTAGCATTCTAAGTGACCTAAGAAGAGTGATTTCCAAACGCCACCCATCTTCAAGTTTGAAAATATTTTACTGTCGACATAAATTTAACTAAATGTAGATTAAAAAAGCATTCAATTAAAAACGTACATTTTTATGCAGAAAACTTAAACATTTTTCTCCTATTGGTTATAAATGCCACAATATACACTGGCTTTTCGTTTCTCTTGCGCACTGAAATTAGGTACAAACATTTTCCCTACAAAGAGTCCTAATTTCAGAAAGTCTGTATGTTTCTATCATTGATATAAGAACTAAATCTATATCTATTGTTTCTTTCAGTGAAAATGACGTCATGTTTATGCGAAAACAATAATTTTCTATCATAAAACTGTTACATTTTAACACAGTTATGTCGAAATGGTTTTCTACAATCTTTCATTCCTCTGGTACTGCATTTGAGGCCATACGGTATTAAATCTTATACTGGCAAAATAAAATGCAAGTGAAAAAATTCCTTAATTTTCACGTGATTATAGTAATTGTTTATTAATTTTATGAATAAAAATGCATGCTTATGACGTCATTTAGTGTTCCTCTGTTGTACGATTAAGGAACCTCACTTCGGAAAAGAGCAATATGCTTCAGTGTGTTAAAATGTCGTCAAATTTAGTAAGAAGCGAGCATTTTCTTTGTTAAACTTGAAATACTTTACTACGAATGAGTCTAAATGACGTACATTTTGCCGTTATTACTCTGCTGGTAGGGCTTCTATATTTCTAGAGGCTCATTTGCCCGTACTGAGATTATGACGCCAAGGTGTCAAACATGACGTTGATGTTTGCTGCACATGTAATTATTAATAACCTATTTCGCATTATAATATACATGGACCAAAAACATGAAAAGTACGTACGAAAATTTTGCGCTGATGAAAGTGTCGTTATGTTAACATTTATATGCATAATTTCATTGATAAAACTAAAAAAATAATAAGAATAAGATTGTGTCAAAATAACGTACTTTTCATAATTTTTCACTTCGTAACTGAAAAGATTAGAATTCATTCATTATCATTAATTAATTAATTCATTTTATCATTAATTATGTACTTTATCTTGATAATTTACCTTTATTAGGCCACCTATTACTTTATATATATTTTTTGAAAACTGTAGTTTAAATGAATCAAGTCTAATTTTTCAATAATGTGAAAAGGTAAAATTAATAGAAATAGTAATATTCTGAATATAGTTTTATATATTAATTGCTTGGAGTTAGATTAAACAGTGTAAGACTGATTTTTTACTAAAATTATTTTTGTATATGTTCATTATAAGTTCATCTAACAGTTTCTTAAAATAATTATTAATTCCGTCGAAATTCGACGGGTGACATCTCGAATGTTTTTATAGTAAAATTATGTCAATCGCTGGCTCCAAACTAAAGCCTAGCATCTTATAATTTAATTATTTCTCTCATAATTTTATTTTATTGTCTTAATTAATATCATATGGACATTCTTTTTAACTTTTAAAATGTATGTACCCTAACTTACATTGCTTTAAAAACACATATTTTAAAACTTTATTAATTAAATTTATTTTTCGTAAGCATGGCAACGCGTCTTCTTAACTTCATTCTGTTTTCCAAACTTCATTCAATTAATCTTTTTCTTTCTGTTCTTTTTTCTTTACGAAACTATGAAGTTACAAGTTTGTTTTAACCCTTCTTTGCATCAGTTTTTCTTTTACAATTGTGTTTTTTTATACATATATTAAATATTAGACACCAGAAATTTTAAGATAGATTTTTAACTTTGTTCAGCAACATAGTTCACGAAAAATGTATTGGATTAATATTTCTATATAAATATAGTGGTGGCGAAGAAGTTGATTTATTTATTAAAAGTTAAATAAAAAGTGATGGAAATTTACATCACTATGCAATTAAGGGTTAACTCATTTCTTCTAAGAGTCTTGCATTTCCCATACGATTTTAACATTATTTTATTATACATTTTTGCTGGAACTTATTTAACCAGTTACTCAAATATTCTTGCTTCTAAGAATTTCTTGAACTTTTTAACACTTTCCATCCATATATTTAAAGCTGTTTGGTAATTCTGTCAAATCTATTCCATCGAAATTCGATCGAATACGCATGCGTCAAAAAATCACCGGCCAATGAGGTGAGGGTCTATGACTGTCTCTACAAACGTGTTTGGGATCGTATCATCTGTTGTTTTTTTCTGTTGTCACGTTGCGTTAAACCTAGGAAGATATTTATCTAGAACTCACTGTGGAGTGTTTAGAAGGTATTTATTTTATTTATTTATTTTATTTATTGTAATTTGTATGAATACTTAGATGTCCATTTCGGATTTACTGTTTAAAAATGAATTTAGGCTCCTAAGTTGGCGAAATCCCGATGGAAATTTTTTTTTTAGATCTCTATCATTTTGTTTATATAGTACAGAAAATAATTATTCAAACGTGTAGAACACGTAATACAAAATTGGACCACTTATGGTCTGTTTATTATCGGGAATGAATCTTATGGTGTTCCGATTGATAATGAATTCGATTATGTAAATATAATGTCAAAAGACAGTACGCACGGTAGTAATATTTTTATTATTATGTGTTCGAAAAAAGCAGAATCTGAGCATCTGAATATAAGTTATAAAATAAACAGAAATATATTATCTCTATTCGATTTAAAAGTTTTGTCATTACATAAGTGGGCTATTTTATTTGTAAAGAGTATGTATGCATTATATTGTTTGTATGTATACAAATCTTTATAATGTTTTGATTTGCAAACTCTTAATATTTGAATAATGTTTACATTATATTTGTTTGTATGTATACAAACAATATATGTATACAAAGAAGTATATACAAACAATGTATAATGTATCATGTAACAATATTAATATTTACATTGTATTGTTTGTATGTATACAAATCTTGAATGTTTTAAATGGGCAAATTTGTAATGTTTTTTCTGTTATTTTTTTTAAATGTCAAAAAAAGATAAATTTTCAAACTTGGTATAAATAACTTAGGTACTTTTCTCTATTATCCCATTGACCACTTTTCATAACAAAACAGAAATATATTATCTCTATTCGATTTAAAAGTTTTGTCATTATATAAGTGGGCTATTTTATTTGTAAAGAGTATGTATGCATTATATTGTTTGTATGTATACAAATCTTTAGAATGTTTTGATTTGCAAACTCTTAATATTTGAATAATGTTTACATTATATTTGTTTGTATGTATACAAACAATATATGTATACAAAGAAGTATATATGCAAACAATGTATATAATGTATCATGTAACAATATTAATATTTACATTGTATTGTTTGTATATATACAAATCTTGAATGTTTTAAATGGGCAAATTTGTAATGTTTTTTTATGTTATTTTTTTTAAATGTCAAAAAAAGATAAATTTTCAAACTTGGTATAAAAAACTTGAGTACTTCTCTATTATCCCATCGACCACTTTTCATAACAAAATACTATCGCCAAACTGTATGATTAAATGCCAAAATTGCAGTCCCATTTACTTGATGTCGAAAACATTATACGTGTTTTTTATGTCATCAAGTGGTTTTTAATTCAACATTTGCATGTATTTTTCATCATGTTTATTTGATTTATTAGTTATTTCATTAATTAAAATAACAATTGTATCCTTAAATTCTTATATTTTATTTATTTATTTTGATATTCCAATGACAACGTTCTCCCATTTATTTGGCGATAGTTTTTTTTTTATGAAAAGTGGTCGATGAGATAATAGAGAAGTACCAAAACTTAATTACGTATATGAGTATATTCTTTGACAGTATTAATCATTACTCGATATTTTAAAACTGCATCATATTTGTAGAATTATATTAATTTAAACAATGCTTCTATTGAAGTGTGAAGAACCATATACCTCTATGAAGAACCATATATTTACATAATTGTCTTCATTAGCAATCGGAACACCATAAGATTCATCCCCGATAATAAACGGACTATAAGTGGTCCAATTTTGTATTACGTGTTCTACGATATTTTTACATACATTTAAATAATCATTTTCTGTACTATATAAACAAAATGATAGAGATCTAAAAAGACAATTTCCATCGGGATTGATTTCGCGAACGTTAAAAGAGCCTAAATTCATTTTTAAACAGTAAATCCGAAATGGACACCTAAGTATTCATACAAATTATAATAAATGAAATAAATAAATACCTTCTAAACACTCCACAGTGAGTTCTATATAAATACCTTCCTAGGTTTAACGCAAAGTGCAAGAAAAAAACAACAGGAGATGATCCCAAACACGTTTCTAGAGACCGTAATAGACCTTCACCTCATTGGCCGGTCCTACCGGAAGATTTTTTTTATGCATGCGTATTGGGTCGAATATTGTTGAAACATTTGACAAAATAAGCAAACTGTTTCCACCTAGGTATTTATACACAATACAACAAATAAAATAAATGCCTTCAAAACCCTTTTGATCATCACATCAGCGTGCAAGACAATTTTTTTACCGGAAACCGTTTGATGAATTTCATTATTTTTCCGTTATCGATTGACAAATTTTACGATTTTACCGCTAACGATTGCTGAATTTCACAATTTATCGACTATTGATTAACGAATTTCATGATTTTTTCCATGAACATTTGTCGAATTGCACAAAAAAAATTAAGAATATC
This sequence comes from Maratus michaelseni, assembly GCA_963931845.1. NCBI lineage: Eukaryota > Metazoa > Arthropoda > Arachnida > Araneae > Salticidae > Maratus > Maratus michaelseni. The sequence goes on along the minus strand of OZ007598.1, from coordinate 106,394,513 downwards.
GTCAAATTGTCTTGGGTAAAAAAATTTTGAATATTGTCAAATGCCATCGAGAAAAAAGTCTCTTTGTCAAATGATTTTGAAGAAAAAATCGGGAAATTCACAAAATGGTTTCGGAAAAAACTTCACCAAATGGTTTCAAAATTCTTTGAGTGACAGCGGGAAAAAAAATTTCATTTTACATTCAATCATCGCAATTGGCGAGTGTGACTAAGTTTAGCCAGTGGTGGCAATAACATCAATCACCAATTTCCAGTATTACTCGCCGATTGGTGAATGTTAATTTTGTCTTATATCACAAACTGTATTTACATATACTACTAGATATAATGATTATGAACCATGATTTTTCTGTTATTGGGCGAGATTCATGTTTTTTCAGCAATTCTTTGACGAAATTAGTGTTTTTTCAGCGATCCTTTGAAGAATTTCGCATTTTTCTCACGATCCTTAACGAAATTCGCATTTTCCAGCAATTCTTTGATAAAATACATTTTATTCCGCAATTTTTAGACGAAATTTAGTAAAAAAGCGTGATCTTTTGGTGAAATTTCCTTTTTTGCGATTCTTTGACAAAATTTGCTTATCTTTCGCGATCCTTTTGCATAATTACGTTTTTTCTGTGGTCTTTTAACAAAAGTCATGTTTTTCCATTATCCTTTGATAAAGTAGTGTTTTTTCCTCAATCATTTGACAAAATCTGTTATTTTCCCCCCGCGAAGATTGGTTAGATGTTTTTAGTCTGCAGGTGCCCTAAAAAGTCTGTGACGCCCGTTGCTGCATCGCACACATTCTTCCATGGGGCATTGAACGAAGTAAATTCAACCTAAAGAATCATTGTTTCATTCCTGACATTTCTCGAAAGAAACAACGTTCAACTCATTGACTGAATTGTAAAGGGCGAAATGTGTCAATTAGCAGAAAGTGCGCAATTTGTTCGTTCATGGAAAAAATCGTGAAATTCGTTAACCGATAGTCGATAAAATTCGAAATTCGTCAATCGATAGCGGAAGAAGTGCAAAATTCATTAATCTACACAGTGGAAAAATCGCAAAATTCATCAACTGGTTTCGGGAGAAAAATTTTTCGAATATCGTCGAATTTCTTCGAGAAAAAAATTCACAATCTGCCAATTTCGGGGATGAAATTTACCAAATGGTTTCAAAATTTGTCGCGCGACAGCAGAGAAAAAAAATCTTTTTCCATTCAATCATCGCAATTGGTGAGTGTGACTATTATGTTTGACCAGTGGTGGCAATAAAGTCCATTGCCAAATTTTCAGTATTACTCGCTGTTTGGCAAGTGCTAATTTTGTCCTATACTTCAAAACCCTTTTTATCATCACATCAGTGTGCAGGACAATTTTTTTTACGGGAGACCATTTGATGAATTTCGTGATTTTTCCGTTATCGATTGACCAATTTTACTGCTATCGATTGTTGAATTTTATAATTTATCAACTATTGATTAGCGAATTTCCTGATTTTTTCCATGAACGTTTGACGAATTACGCAAAAAAAAATAAGAATATCGTTAAATTGTCTTGGGTAAAAAAAAATTTAATATTGTCAAATGCCTTCGAGAAAAAGGTTGCAAGTTGAAACGGCTGTGACTTCTTTTTCATGTTATGCATCTCCGGTGTCCATCCCCCCCCCCCCAAGTGGGACACTTTTCTAAATTTTGCACATACCCCTCATGTGATATATCGGTGGAAAAGTCTTTGACCACTTATTCATGTTATGCATCTCCGGGGTCCATCCCGCCCCCCCCCTAAGGGGGGCACTTTTCAAAATTTTGTTGACACCCCTCATGTCATACATTGTTGGAAAGGTCTGTGACTGCTTAATCATATTATGCATCTCCGGTGTCCATCTCCTCACTTTGCCCCCCCCCCCCAAAGGGTACTTTCTAAATTTTGCACATTACCCTCATGTTATATATCATTGGAAAGGTCTGTGACCACTTAATCATTTTATGCATCTCCAATGTCCATCTCCCCACTTTGCCCCCCCCACCCCCCTAAGGGATACTTTTCTAAATTTTGTTGACACCCCTCATGTCATATATCATTGGAAAGGTCTGTGACCACTTAATCATATTATGCATCTCCGATGCCCATCTCCCCACTTTCCCCCCCCCCCCCAAGGGATACTTTTCTAAATTTTGTTGACACCCCTCATGTCATATATTGTTGGAAAGGTCTGTAACTGCTTAATCATATTATGCATCTCTGATGTCCATCTCCCCACTTTGCCCCCCCCCAAAGGGTACTTTCTAAATTTTGCCCATTACCCTCATGTTATATATCATTGGAAAGGTCTGTGACCACTTAATCATATTATGCATCTCCGATGTCCATCTCCCCACTTTGCCCCCCTCCCTCCCCCAAAGGGTACTTTCTAAATTTTGCACACAACCCTCATGTTATATATCATTGGAAAGGTCTGTGACCACTTAATCATATTATGCATCTCCAATGTCCATCTCCCCACTTTGCCCCCCCACCCCCCTAAGGGATACTTTTCTAAATTTTGTTGACACCCCTCATGTCATATATCATTGGAAAGGTCTGTGACCACTTAATCATATTATGCATCTCCGATGCCCATCTCCCCACTTCCCCCCCCCCGAAGGGGTACTTTCTAAATTTTGCACATTACCCTCATGTTATATATCATTGGAAAGGTCTGTGACCACTTAATCATTTTATGCATCTCCAATGTCCATCTCCCCACTTTGCCCCCCCCCCCAAGAGATACTTTTCTAAATTTTGTTGACACCCCTCATGTCATATATTGTTGGAAAGGTCTGTAACTGCTTAATCATATTATGCATCTCCGATGTACATCTCCCCACTTTGCCCCCCTCAAAAGGGTACTTTCTAAATTTTGCACATTACCCTCATGTTATATATCATTGGAAAGGTCTGTAACTGCTTTATCATATTATGCATCTCCGATGTCCATCTCCCCACTTTGCCCCCACCAAAGGGTACTTTCTAAATTTTGCACATTACCCTCATATTATATATCATTAGAAAGGTCTTTGACCACTTAATCATATTATGCATCTCCGATGTCCATCTCCCCACTTTGACCCCCCCCCGTACTTTCTAAATTTTGCACACAACCCTCATGTTATATATCATTGGAAAGGTCTGTGACCACTTAATCATATTATGCATCTCCGGTGTCCATCTCCTCACTTTGCCCCCCCCCCCAAGGGGTACTTTCTAAATTTTGCACACAACCTCATGTTATATATCATTGGAAAGGTCTGTCACCACTTAATCATATTATGCATCTCCCATGTCCATCCCCCCACTTTGACCCCCCAAGGGTGTACTTTTCTAAATTTTGCATACACCCCTCATGTGATTTATCGATGGAATAGTCTGTGACCACTTAATCATATTATGCTCCCCACTATGAAATTTGTCAAGTTAAAGCAACTATAAATTTTACTTTTATGGTATTATCAAGTTGTTTGCCGTCAAATTTTGACGGGTTCCATCTAGTCGTTGTTGAAAAGTGTTTTTGAATTCGGTTTGTATGTCTGTCTGTCTGCCGTCTGTCTTTCAAGTGCTCTAACTCGCCTAAATATGTTTGGTTTGTCATGCAATTGATACATGCTATTGAGTTTTACTATGGCATATTTGGGTATTGAAAATGAGGTGTGTAGCACTGATAGTCTTTTTACAGGGACATTCAAAATAATTCTATGGAGAAAAATCGTTAGTGTTTATTTTAATAATGTTTTACTATTTAAATCATATTGAAATTGATATATATCACTGAGTTGAATTACAAGAGGCTTACTATAGGATATTGTGTGTATAACACTCATCGTTCATTTACAGGGGCACACAAAATAATTCGGTATTGCCTATTAACATTTAACAATAACTGCTGGAAGTGAGTTTTCCATAGCCGAATGCGTTTTTAAATTTAACTCATTTTTTGTCTATTACTTTTTGCGTATAAATTCTAATAGATCATATACAGGGCAGCACAAAAGTTTTCGAGTACATTTCCATTTATTGACGGAAATTCCAGGAAGATAATTCTAAACTGTTGTACACATTTCCTAGCTGAACTAAAATTTAGCATTCTAATATGTAGTATATATACAAATCTATTGATCATATACAGGGCTGCACGAAAGAATTCTTATATTTTTCCGAATATTGTTGGTAATTCTTGAAATTGTTTTTTTTTTAAATATGTTATGCGTTTTCCAAATTGTTTTACTTAGATATCATCCTTCACTTTATTAAACGGTATATATTTGTAAAATTATTTTGGAAGTGTAGGAAAGTGTTACATAATCTATGCTTGACTCAAGATTTTTCGTTCTTGCTTATCTTTAACTTTTATGATATGACATTTGATGCTATGTAAGAATTTAGGTTTAATTTTCATTCTTTTTTTTTTTTTTTTTTTTTTTTTTTTTTGCGTTTATTTAATGTTAGTAAATGTTTTTTGAACTTTTAGTGGACTGGAAAGAGGTTAAATTGCTTTTTATATTTTTATAATCCAACTATTGTTTAGTTAAACAGGTTAAGAGTTTACAGGTTTTTTTGTATGTTACAAAAGTAAAGAATCTAGTTATAACAAGAAAATAATCTTTCGCACAATTAAGAGGAACATTGATAACTTGTAAGTAAGTTATGTTATAGTATGACTAAATCTGCTGAACACGCGAATTTAATAACTTACAGTTTTGAGAATATTTGTATTAGTTTTGTTATGTTTTTTTTTTTTTTTTTATTGTTTAAATCACGGGTTGCATTATATTTTAATGTTTAAATCAAATGGTCTGTATCGACTCAGGTGTCGTTATGCAATTAAAATGGGTCGATTTGATTTCAGATGTCGTTTAAAGGTCTATGGAAAAAAAAGTCACTAGAAATATGTGAAGATTTTGAAAACCTTATCCTAAAATCGAGTGATGATTTTAAGGTTATTCTTAAATCCAAACTTGCTTCTTTTGGACACATATCTTAATACACTTTTGTTTGTAAACGCATGAGATTGGCAGATGCTCTTATTCAAAAACTACGTTAATCGAAGACTCTTTTCCTATTTTGGTTAAAGAGAGAAGACCGTTCAGAAAATGCTGTGAAAGTTGGTGTTTTTAACCAACCAGAAATGTGAAGATTTTGAAAACCTTATCCTAAAATCGAGTGATGATTTTAAGGTTATTCTTAAATCCAAACTTTCTTCTTTTGGACACATATCTTAATACACTTTTGTTTGTAAACGCATGAGATTGGCAGATGCTCTTATTCAAAAACTACGTTAATCGAAGACTCTTTTCCTATTTTGGTTAAAGACAGAAGATCGTTCAGAAAATGCTGTGAAAGTTGGTGTTTTTAACCAACCAGAAATGTGAAGATTTTGAAAACCTTATCCTAAAATCGAGTGATGATTTTAAGGTTATTCTTAAATCCAAACTTTCTTCTTTTGGACACATATCTTAATACACTTTTGTATGTAAACGCATGAAATTGGCAGATGCTCTTATTCAAAAACTACGTTAATCGAAGACTCTTTTCCTATTTTGGTTAAAGACAGAAGATCGTTCAGAAAATGCTGTGAAAGTTGGTGTTTTTAACCAACCAGAAATGTGAAGATTTTGAAAACCTTATCCTAAAATCGAGTGATGATTTTAAGGTTATTCTTAAATCCAAACTTTCTTCTTTTGGACACATATCTTAATACACTTTTGTTTGTAAACGCATGAGATTGGCAGATGCTCTTATTCAAAAACTACGTTAATCGAAGACTCTTTTCCTATTTTGGTTAAAGACAGAAGATCGTTCAGAAAATGCTGTGAAAGTTGGTGTTTTTAACCAACCAGGAATGTGAAGATTTAACCTTATCCTAAAATCGAGTGATGATTTTAAGGTTATTCTTAAATTCAAACTTTCTTCTTTTGGACACATATCTTAATACACTTTTGTTTGTAAACGCATGAGATTGGCAGATGCTCTTATTCAAAAAGTACGTTAATCGAAGACTCTTTTCCTATTTTGGTTAAAGACAGAAGATCGTTCAGAAAATGCTGTGAAAGTTGGTGTTTTTAACCAACCAGAAATGTGAAGATTTTGAAAACCTTATCCTAAAATCGAGTGATGATTTTAAGGTTATTCTTAAATCCAAACTTTCTTCTTTTGGACACATATCTTAATACACTTTTGTTTGTAAACGCATGAGATTGGCAGATGCTCTTATTCAAAAACTACGTTAATCGAAGACTCTTTTCCTATTTTGGTTAAAGACAGAAGATCGTTCAGAAAATGCTGTGAAAGTTGGTGTTTTTAACCAACCAGAAATGTGAAGATTTTGAAAACCTTATCCTAAAATCGAGTGATGATTTTAAGGTTATTCTTAAATCCAAACTTGCTTCTTTTGGACACATATCTTAATACACTTTTGTTTGTAAACGCATGAGATTGGCAGATGCTCTTATTCAAAAACTACATTAATCGAAGACTCTTTTCCTATTTTGGTTAAAGACAGAAGATCGTTCAGAAAATGCTGTGAAAGTTGGTGTTTTTAACCAACCAGAAATGTGAAGATTTTGAAAACCTTATCCTAAAATCGAGTGATGATTATAAGGTTATTCTTAAATCCAAACTTTCTTCTTTTGGACACATATCTTAATACACTTTTGTTTGTAAACGCATGAGATTGGCAGATGCTCTTATTCAAAAACTACATTAATCGAAGACTCTTTTCCTATTTTGGTTAAAGACAGAAGATTGTTCAGAAAATGCTGTGAAAGTTGGTGTTTTTAACCAACCAGAAATGTGAAGATTTTGAAAACCTTATCCTAAAATCGAGTGATGATTTTAAGGTTATTCTTAAATCCAAACTTGCTTCTTTTTGACACATATCTTAATACACTTTTGTTTGTAAACGCATGAGATTGGCAGATGCTCTTATTCAAAAACTACGTTAATCGAAGACTCTTTTCCTATTTTGGTTAAAGACAGAAGATTGTTCAGAAAATGCTGTGAAAGTTGGTGTTTTTAACCAACCAGAAATGTGAAGATTTTGAAAACCTTATCCTAAAATCGAGTGATGATTTTAAGGTTATTCTTAAATCCAAACTTGCTTCTTTTGGACACATATCTTAATACACTTTTGTTTGTAAACGCATGAGATTGGCAGATGCTCTTATTCAAAAACTACGTTAATCGAAGACTCTTTTCCTATTTTGGTTAAAGACAGAAGATCGTTCAGAAAATGCTGTGAAAGTTGGTGTTTTTAACCAACCAGGAATGTGAAGATTTAACCTTATCCTAAAATCGAGTGATGATTTTAAGGTTATTCTTAAATCCAAACTTTCTTCTTTTGGACACATATCTTAATACACTTTTGTTTGTAAACGCATGAGATTGGCAGATGCTCTTATTCAAAAACTACGTTAATCGAAGACTCTTTTCCTATTTTGGTTAAAGACAGAAGATCGTTCAGAAAATGCTGTGAAAGTTGGTGTTTTTAACCAACCAGAAATGTGAAGATTTTGAAAACCTTATCCTAAAATCGAGTGAAGATTTTAAGGTTATTCTTAAATTCAAACTTTCTTCTTTTGGACACATATCTTAATACACTTTTGTTTGTAAACGCATGAGATTGGCAGATGCTCTTATTCAAAAAGTACGTTAATCGAAGACTCTTTTCCTATTTTGGTTAAAGACAGAAGATCGTTCAGAAAATGCTGTGAAAGTTGGTGTTTTTAACCAACCAGAAATGTGAAGATTTTGAAAACCTTATCCTAAAATCGAGTGATGATTTTAAGGTTATTCTTAAATCCAAACTTCCTTCTTTTGGACACATATCTTAATACACTTTTGTTTGTAAACTCATGAGATTGGCAGATGCTCTTATTCAAAAACTACGTTAATCGAAGACTCTTTTCCTATTTTGGTTAAAGACAGAAGATCGTTCAGAAAATGCTGTGAAAGTTGGTGTTTTTAACCAACCAGAAATGTGAAGATTTTGAAAACCTTATCCTAAAATCGAGTGATGATTTTAAGGTTATTCTTAAATCCAAACTTTCTTCTTTTGGACACATATCTTAATACACTTTTGTTTGTAAACGCATGAGATTGGCAGATGCTCTTATTCAAAAACTACGTTAATCGAAGACTCTTTTCCTATTTTGGTTAAAGACAGAAGATCGTTCAGAAAATGCTGTGAAAGTTGGTGTTTTTAACCAACCAGAAATGTGAAGATTTTGAAAACCTTATCCTAAAATCGAGTGATGATTTTAAGGTTATTCTTAAATCCAAACTTGCTTCTTTTGGACACATATCTTAATACACTTTTGTTTGTAAACGCATGAGATTGGCAGATGCTCTTATTCAAAAACTACATTAATCGAAGACTCTTTTCCTATTTTGGTTAAAGACAGAAGATCGTTCAGAAAATGCTGTGAAAGTTGGTGTTTTTAACCAACCAGAAATGTGAAGATTTTGAAAACCTTATCCTAAAATCGAGTGATGATTTTAAGGTTATTCTTAAATCCAAACTTGCTTCTTTTGGACACATATCTTAATACACTTTTGTTTGTAAACGCATGAGATTGGCAGATGCTCTTATTCAAAAACTACGTTAATCGAAGACTCTTTTCCTATTTTGGTTAAAGACAGAAGATCGTTCAGAAAATGCTGTGAAAGTTGGTGTTTTTAACCAACCAGAAATGTGAAGATTTTGAAAACCTTATCCTAAAATCGAGTGATGATTTTAAGGTTATTCTTAAATCCAAACTTGCTTCTTTTGGACACATATCTTAATACACTTTTGTTTGTAAACGCATGAGATTGGCAGATGCTCTTATTCAAAAACTACGTTAATCGAAGACTCTTTTCCTATTTTGAATAAAGACAGAAGATCGTTCAGAAAATGCTGTGAAAGTTGGTGTTTTTAACCAACCAGAAATGTGAAGATTTTGAAAACCTTATCCTCAAATCGAGTGATGATTTTAAGGTTATTCTTAAATCCAAACTTTCTTCTTTTGGACACATATCTTAATACACTTTTGTTTGTAAATGCATGAGATTGGCAGATGCTCTTATTCAAAAACTAGGTTAATCGAAGACTCTTTTCCTATTTTGGTTAAAGACAGAAGATCGTTCAGAAAATGCTGTCAAAGTTGGTGTTTTTAACCAACCAGAAATGTGAAGATTTTGAAAACCTTATCCTAAAATCGAGTGATGATTTTAAGGTTATTCTTAAATCCAAACTTGCTTCTTTTGGACACATATCTTAATACACTTTTGTTTGTAAACGCATGAGATTGGCAGATGCTCTTATTCAAAAACTACGTTAATCGAAGACTCTTTTCCTATTTTGGTTAAAGACAGAAGATCGTTCAGAAAATGCTGTGAAAGTTGGTGTTTTTAACCAACCAGGAATGTGAAGATTTAACCTTATCCTAAAATCGAGTGATGATTTTAAGGTTATTCTTAAATCCAAACTTTCTTCTTTTGGACACATATCTTAATACACTTTTGTTTGTAAACGCATGAGATTGGCAGATGCTCTTATTCAAAAACTACGTTAATCGAAGACTCTTTTCCTATTTTGGTTAAAGACAGAAGATCGTTCAGAAAATGCTGTGAAAGTTGGTGTTTTTAACCAACCAGAAATGTGAAGATTTTGAAAACCTTATCCTAAAATCGAGTGAAGATTTTAAGGTTATTCTTAAATCCAAACTTTCTTCTTTTGGACACATATCTTAATACACTTTTGTTTGTAAACGCATGAGATTGGCAGATGCTCTTATTCAAAAAGTACGTTAATCGAAGACTCTTTTCCTATTTTGGTTAAAGACAGAAGATCGTTCAGAAAATGCTGTGAAAGTTGGTGTTTTTAACCAACCAGAAATGTGAAGATTTTGAAAACCTTATCCTAAAATCGAGTGATGATTTTAAGGTTATTCTTAACTCCAAACTTGCTTCTTTTGGACACATATCTTAATACACTTTTGTTTGTAAACTCATGAGATTGGCAGATGCTCTTATTCAAAAACTACGTTAATCGAAGACTCTTTTCCTATTTTGGTTAAAGACAGAAGATCGTTCAGAAAATGCTGTGAAAGTTGGTGTTTTTAACCAACCAGAAATGTGAAGATTTTGAAAACCTTATCCTAAAATCGAGTGATGATTTTAAGGTTATTCTTAAATCCAAACTTTCTTCTTTTGGACACATATCTTAATACACTTTTGTTTGTAAACGCATGAGATTGGCAGATGCTCTTATTCAAAAACTACGTTAATCGAAGACTCTTTTCCTATTTTGGTTAAAGACAGAAGATCGTTCAGAAAATGCTGTGAAAGTTGGTGTTTTTAACCAACCAGAAATGTGAAGATTTTGAAAACCTTATCCTAAAATCGAGTGATGATTTTAAGGTTATTCTTAAATCCAAACTTGCTTCTTTTGGACACATATCTTAATACACTTTTGTTTGTAAACGCATGAGATTGGCAGATGCTCTTACTCAAAAACTACATTAATCGAAGACTCTTTTCCTATTTTGGTTAAAGACAGAAGATCGTTCAGAAAATGCTGTGAAAGTTGGTGTTTTTAACCAACCAGAAATGTGAAGATTTTGAAAACCTTATCCTAAAATCGAGTGATGATTATAAGGTTATTCTTAAATCCAAACTTTCTTCTTTTGGACACATATCTTAATACACTTTTGTTTGTAAACGCATGAGATTGGCAGATGCTCTTATTCAAAAACTACGTTAATCGAAGACTCTTTTCCTATTTTGGTTAAAGACAGAAGATTGTTCAGAAAATGCTGTGAAAGTTGGTGTTTTTAACCAACCAGAAATGTGAAGATTTTGAAAACCTTATCCTAAAATCGAGTGATGATTTTAAGGTTATTCTTAAATCCAAACTTGCTTCTTTTTGACACATATCTTAATACACTTTTGTTTGTAAACGCATGAGATTGGCAGATGCTCTTATTCAAAAACTACGTTAATCGAAGACTCTTTTCCTATTTTGGTTAAAGACAGAAGATTGTTCAGAAAATGCTGTGAAAGTTGGTGTTTTTAACCAACCAGAAATGTGAAGATTTTGAAAACCTTATCCTAAAATCGAGTGATGATTTTAAGGTTATTCTTAAATCCAAACTTGCTTCTTTTGGACACATATCTTAATACACTTTTGTTTGTAAATGCATGAGATTGGCAGATGCTCTTATTCAAAAACTAGGTTAATCGAAGACTCTTTTCCTATTTTGGTTAAAGACAGAAGATCGTTCAGAAAATGCTGTCAAAGTTGGTGTTTTTAACCAACCAGAAATGTGAAGATTTTGAAAACCTTATCTTAAAATCGAGTGATGATTTTAAGGTTATTCTTAAATCCAAACTTGCTTCTTTTGGACACATATCTTAATACACTTTTGTTTGTAAACGCATGAGATTGGCAGATGCTCTTATTCAAAAACTACGTTAATCGAAGACTCTTTTCCTATTTTGGTTAAAGACAGAAGATCGTTCAGAAAATGCTGTGAAAGTTGGTGTTTTTAACCAACCAGAAATGTGAAGATTTTGAAAACCTTATCCTAAAATCAAGTGATGATTTTAAGGTTATTCTTAAATCCAAACTTGCTTTTTTTGGACACATATCTTAATACACTTTTGTTTGCAAACGCATGAGATTGGCAGATGCTCTTATTCAAAAACTACGTTAATCAAAGACTCTTTTCTTATTTTGGTTAAAGACAGAAGATCGTTCAGAAAATGCTGTGAAAGTTGGTGTTTTTAACCGAATTTCATGAAACGACAGAGCTAGACGAAAAAAGAATTGCCGTCATGACATAAAAAATCATTATTAATTCAAGATGTATTTTATTTATCGAAAAAAAAACAGCTGAATTACAAAATACTTCAATAATGATGCCTGCAAGTGTTATGCTTTTACTTACCCATCATACGTAGCAAGTCTTGTAATCGTTTTGAAAATCGAAAAAAATTTTTTGACGGATTTACACGTTTCAGACACTGGAGATTCCAAAAAGCATATTTTTAGAAGAAAAAAATTTGCCGTCCGTCTGTGTGTCTGTGTGTCTGTGTGTGTATCTGTGTGTCTGTAAACGCTCTATCTACCGAAAAAATTGAGATAGAGACTTGCAATTTGGTATGTACTTAGTATGTAATAATGGGAAGAAGCCTATTTCATTTCAATAACCTCGATTAACCGGAACTATTTTTTTCGGACTCTCGAAATATTCGTTCTGATAAGAGGTATATAAAAATTTTCGAAATTGGTTATTTTAAGAAATGAATATAAAAGACAATAAAAAAACATAAATTTTGCATAAAGCATGAAGTCGATCGGATAATGAGTTGCCGAGATATTTGGAATCCTATTTTCCACACTCTTCGATTTTTCATGACCCTGTATTTCATCCAAATTTCACTTCAAAGATATATTTTAATTGGAAATTTGACGCTTAATCAGATGCAATAAACCTCTAGTTAATAGGATTATTATTTTTGGAGTTATAAGGATGTTTCTTTCAAGCAATTTAGTAATCGAGCCTTTAAACTTTGTGACGTCATCAAGCCACGATTTTATTTGAATTGCAAAGCATTTTATAAGTAGTTTACACATTTTTATTTTAATATTTTACATTATGCATATCCATGATGGGTAAGTATTACGGTGGCCCCCAACGACTAGTTACGTTTAAAAACTAGTTCGTAAATGTATGAAAAAGTTTTGCGTTGTTGAGCAAGGGAAAAATATTTTTTCAAGAACCGCCTTAAGTTGCTCTTTGAGGATTTGGATAACATACAAGTTCCAAATTGGATAATTAAACCTCAATTTGCCTACATAAATTAAAAATATGTAGAACAGCTTACAGAACGAACAAATAAGAGTTATCAACTGATCTTGAAGACCCATATAGTTGCGAACCTCCCGATTTTTTTCATACCAATATTTTTTTGAAAAAATATTTGTTTTATTTAATCGTTACAATTTCTGTAATTTAATAAAGGAAAAATTTTTGTAAGATTTTACTGGTATTCAAAAAATTGGGAGGTTAGCAACTATGAAGACCATAAGACTCTTAAAAGATTTCACTTGAACCTCATGAGTTATCAACTGATCTTGAAGACTCTGAAACTCTTCTAGAAGATTTCACTTAACCCTTTCAGGGGCAAGCACTTGTGTTCCTGTAACGTTGAATTCTCACCGGAATTTAGGAAAGAATTTAGTTCAAAATAAGGAAAAGCAATTTTTCAACTTTTTCCCAAAGATAAAAAAGTAAAATTTAACTAAAAGTTTCTGGTTCGAATCGGATTAAAATTAGGTGGGATATAATATATCCCACCGCCCCTCAAAGGGTTAAGTTCAATTTGAATGAATGTATTGTATGAAAATATCTGAAACTATCTGAAGGGGTACGCTTATTTAGCTTGAATTTTCATGCTCGTATATGGTTGGATTCAGTGTCAGGCATGTTAATTATACTCTAACGAAACAAAGAAGTAATGTAGATATTGTATTTCAGAGGGATTTAAGGTTGAAACAAGTTTTTAACTCAGCATTCCAGCATCTTGTCAAGAATCGTCGACCGCATCACATTGACGCATACATCGTATGATGAAAATGACAATAAATTTTTGAAACTTAATAAAAGTATCATTAAAATGCATCTGATTACAAAAAAATAAATAAAACATATGTAATATAAGTAATAAACAATCTAAAATTTGCATTGCATAAGCACATTTTTATTTCTTTTGCTTTATTATAAGTAGAAAATAGAGGAAATTTTTAAAGTCCTAAGATTATTCACTTGAGACTGACAAACAAATTCGAAAACACTAGAAATACTATTATAAAAGATCAAAACAATAAAAACACGGGATAAGCTTTTTTTTTTTTTTTTTTTTTGCTTAAGTATAAGTAGGAAATAAGTAATGGGAGTCGATAAACAGAAATAGAAGGGATCTCGTAAAAAGAACTTTGCTATAATTATACCATTCATACCAGAAATTCTCTAAAGGAAAAGAAAATGACCCCGTACAATGAACTTATGGATAGTTGAAAAAGATTCTCGTTATGTAACTTTGAAAGATCTGTTTCTTACAGAGAAACTCCGATCTATAACACGGATAAATTTTATGAGGAATCTTTTTTTCAATGCAACTCGATTTCCTTGTCTTTAATATAGAAAAATTTCGTTTCACCTAGAAAAAATTTGTACAATTTAACAGGATTTCTATATACAAACTACAGTGGAAAATTAGTAGCATTGCTAGTAGGATTTTTCTGTAAAAATCTACATGGGAAAATTAGTAGCATTGCTAGCAGGATTTTTCTGTAAAAATCTACAGGGAAAAATTAGTAGCATTTCTAGCAGGATTTTTCTGTAAAAATGTACAGGATTTTTTTAGAGTGTTTATGTGTCATAACTTTTAAGATACATGTTGATTTATTATAAAAAGACTAAAAATGAAAATGGTATTTTAAATTTTACTTTATACGACATTCTCAACTTTGAAAGATTTTAAAATTTGATAAATTTAATTTAATTTTCGTCAGCATCATAACGTGTCACCTTAACTTTTCTCAGGACTTTTATTTTACAAAATCATTAGATTATAAAATTAAAAGATAAGTTACGTAATCATTTAATTCAGTTTTTCTTAGAAACGGTCTTGCGTTTTCCATTTGATTTTATTTTTAAACGCTTTTATTTGACTTAATTTGGTTCATGAATGTAAAGATGGAATTTTGTAATCAATTTTTCACCTACTTCCTGGTGTGTTAGAATTCTAAGAATTGTGGTCTGTTGAGTGTTCTCGATCACAATACTCATAATTTCATATTTACAGAAGTTAACTATCAATATAGATTAAGTTTATTTCACTTTTGATTATACGTACAGGAGACAATCTAAGAAATCTTACACTGTTAAAAATTTGCAGCAAACTGTCCAGTCATTTAACCATTTTATAGAAAACGGTTACATAACCGTAATATAACTCTATTCTGACCATATTATTGCCTATATTATGGTCAGAATAGAGTTAAATTATAGTTATGTAACCGTTTTTTGTAAAAGCGGTTGAAAGACTGGACAGTTTGCTGCAAATTTTTAACAGTGTAGATAAGGAGTTCCCAAAGTTTTAGACGGGTGTACAACTAAATCGAAATTCATAATTTTGTCGTACCATCGCTCTTAAAGGTAATATTAACAACTAAAATGGCATTTGTATATTACTAAATTAATATCCGATATGCTTTTTTCATCGGTATTCAAATAAAAATAACACTGTGATTATATTTTATTAGATAATTCATTCGATATATAAAATTAAACAAGAACGAAAAATCATGCGTCAAGCATAGATTATGTAACACTTACCAACGCTTCCAAAATAATATTACAAATCATTACCGTTTAATAAACTGAAAGATAACATCTAAGTAAACAAGTTGAACGCATAACATATTTAAAAACGTAATTTCAGGAATTTCCAACATATACAATATTCGGAAAAATATCCGAATACTTTTATTCAGCCCTGTATAGGATCTATAGATTTGTATATATACTACATACTCTCTTAAAACGAAAGAGTGCATTTTGCTTCTCAGAAAAGAGCTCTAATTTATTGGATCGTGAATGAGTTGATTTTTAAATGTTTCACTCATCATGATTTGAATTTTTATTTTCCTAATGCACTCCAGAAGGGCGAATACTAAACAACTCATCTCGATAAAAAAGCACTCATTGGCGAGCGGAAATCCAGTAAGCTGACGTAGTTGACGTGACCTCACTGTCCCCATATCCGCTGAGCAGAGGACAGATGTGTGGTGTGTAGTACGCGGCTAAGAGCACGTTGTTAAAATTTTAAAGAAAGAATACTTGAAAAGGTAAGAATTTCTGCTGATTTAAATACTCTAATTATGCTTTTTATAATGATTCTGTTTTATATTAATTGTTATTTTATATATGGCGTGATATTTTTCAGTTTATATCAATATTTTTTTTAAATATGTCTTAACCCTAACATTTAGGACTATTTATACGAGCGAACATTTAGAGATCTTTTAAGTTGGAAGGATAAATATTAAAAAATACTCTAAAATATAATGAAATAAATCCTTTGCTTCTCCATTATGTTTTTTTTAATGTTGTTTCAATAAATATGATTTATATAAATAGCATTTAGTAGCAATTTAAACTTTTAAAGAAAATATCTTGGCGGTACGTTTGTTTATATAGTCAGGGGTCGATGCAAGTTTTTTATCTTGGGGCCCATTTTGTGAAAAGTAAAGGTTATTTTTGTGAAATTTATTATATTTTTGTGAAAAATAACATTTTGTAACGAAAGTTGAAATCCAGCTAATCAAATTCGAACCAAGCATTTATAAACAAAAAGTTTTTTAAATCCTTTTGCTGAAGTTTTTCTCTTTTTTGAACTTGTTTGTTTACAAATTACACATTTTAAAACATCATAAAATAATAAATAATAAGTTTTTATGGAATAGAATTTTGTGAAAGGATCAATTTTAGTAAAAGGAATTTTGTGAAGGGGTCCATTTTATCAAATTGATTTTTGTGAAGGGTCCCATTTTATTAAATTGATTTTTGTGAAGGGACTCTAAATAGGCCTAAAATTTTGTCTGGATCGAGCCCTGATAGTATATATTTTTAGCGATGTTTCAGAACTCTAACTTTTATAATACTATAAATTGAAAACTGACTTGTCTGACTTTAAAAATATTGTTTTAAAGTAAACAAATTATATTTCTTATTTTATTCTCAGTCTGAATTATAATATTTTAAAATATACTTGATTTATGAAACTGTATAAATCCCATATTTTTTATCATATGTTGTTAAAAATAAGGTAAATATCTACATTCCCGGATATTCACGGTGTGAATATTCCTAAATAGTATTAGGATTAAAACATATTTAATGATAATATTGATATAAACTGAAAAATATCATGCAATGTATCGAATAATATTGCATAGAAAACATAATCATTATAACAAAATAAAAAAAAGATTAAAATATTTAAATCAGCAGAAATTCTTATCTTTTCAAATATTCCTTTTTGGGTCGGGAGGGGGGGGGGGGGGTATATATTTCAAGCAGCTCAGAAACAACAAAAAAGAAAAAAAAAAAAAGATACTTTTCACTTAATTGTTGAATATATACATATATGTAAACATAAATATGTATACATTCAATATGCAAATTACTTTTTTTTTTCTAAAATAATAATCTACCTGTTCATGAAATTTATTATTTTACAATGAATTATTACATTTTACCATGAATTTTAATTCTCCTTCCCCTCCTCAAGTATGAGTTAGTTATAAATCACTCAAGTGCTACTGGATTTAACCTTCATTGATTTGATTTCACTCAAGTATGAGTAAAATAGAGATAACTCAATCATGAGTTGCTTAAAAAGAACTCGTTCACTCGAGTTGTTTCAACTCTTCATGAGAAGCTGACTTTCAAATCGTGAGATGAGTGGATTTCGGCTCAACTTGAGTTATTTTGGCTCTTTCGTTTTAAGAGAGTAGGATGCTAAATTTTAGTTCAGTTAGGAAACGCGTAGCACAGTTTAAAATTCTCCTTCTGGAGTTTCTTTCAATAAACGGAAATGTGCTCGCGAACTTTTGTGCCGCCCTGTATAGGATCTACAGAATTTATACACACCAAGTAATAGACAAAAATTGAGTTGGATTTAAAATCGCGTTCAGCAACTTAAAACGCACATCCAGGAATTATTGTTAGCAGACAGTAGAGAATTCTTTTGTGTGTCCCTGTAAATGAACGATGACTGCTATATACACAATATTCTGTAGTAAGCCTCTGGTAATGCACCTTAGTGATATATATAAATTTCAATACATTTAAAATAGTGAAACATTATTTAATTAAACCGCAAACGATTTTTCTCCATAGACGTAATGTAACGGAATTCTTTTGACTGTCCCTGTAAAGTAACTATAAGTGCTATGCACACTCTATTCCATATTTAGCTTCTTGTAATGCACCTTAGTGATAAATATCAATTACGATGTGCTTGAAATTGTGTAACATCATTAAAATGAACCGCAAATGATTTCCCCCCATAGACCGTAATGTAACGGCACTCTTTTGATTGTCCCTGTAAGAAAACTATAAGTGCTACACACCTCAGTTGAAATAGGGAACATGCTATAGATAACGACAATAACATATAAAAATTTCAGAGCAATCCGAGCATATTTACGGGAGTTAGAGCACGGACAGACGGCAGATGGCAGACGGCCAGACAAACCGAAGTCATAAACACTTTTCAACTAGGTTGGAAAGTGTTAAAAAAGGTATACAAAATATTAAAACACAAAAGATATCGGAAAATATTTGCAAAATAATTTATGAGTATTTTAATAATAAGTTTTAAAATGAAATTTATAGTATTAGTGATTTTTTAGAATGTATTGACATACTAGCCCTGTGGTCTGTGAAACTAGAACAATGCGGTTTTCAGTTCTATAATAATTTTCTGTATGACCTTTGCGTACCAGAACTGATACACGTAGAATAGTTTGGAAAACCCTGGATAGTTTAAATCATTTTTAGACATGTTTTTTTAATCTATTATTGCTATTATATGTGACTCAACAGCAAATGTTTGTTTGTTACAATAATATAAAGTAACATTTGTAGTAAAATATAAAAATGCTTTTAGTTTTGTGTTGCCATGTGTTAAATAGAAACTGAACATTTTTTTTCTAGAACATTTTATTAATTTTGAATCTTTAATGTATAGTTTATAAGTGGGAATGCACATAATATTCAGAACGTGAATTTTTATTTATAAAACATAAATTTTAAATTAAATTTTCTTATTTTATGTACACTATATTAAAATCGAGTTTTTTATAAAACTATTTTTATTTTTATTTTATTACATTCTTTTCTTGAGTTTCTTTAATGAATTATTCAAATATTCTTACCTGTCATAATTTATGAGTGTTTCTTTTCTTTTCTTTTTCTTTTTAATTGTTGAATGTTATGATTTGACATTTGAAACCGTGAAAGAATGAAGGTTTTATTTTCATTCTTTTTTGGTTTATTCCATTGCGCTTAGTTATAAGTTGTAAATTTTTAATAAATATAAAAAAAAAAAAGAAAAAAGCTAAATTACGTTTTTAGTGTATCTATTGTTTAGAGAAACTGGTTACGAATTTAAAAGTTTTACTAACGTCACTTTTACTGTATTTTTAAGTTGTAATTTTGGAAAGTGGTATATTTATATGGTTATATACCAAAACCACAATTGAATTCAAAACAATTTGTACTTGCATTTTTCGTTATTACGTTTATTTGTTTTCGTTTTACTATGTTTTATTTTTTAAAAAAATATATATGTGATTAATAAAATTAATATTTTCTGATCGAAATAAATCAGAAGAATAAGGAAATTTGTTAATTTTTTGTCAATTGGCCTTAGTTTAAAGTGACATACATTGAGAAAAAAAAAATAAATGTTTGATATTATTGTTCGATTTTATATAGAAAGAATTGTCCTATACCAGTAAATTTGTTTTGACCCTATATTACCTTAAATGTTTTATTTATTTATTTATTTTTTATGCTTTAAACGCATTTAACAGATCAATTCAATATTTAGAAAACTTCGGAAATCGAATTTTTAAAAAACTATTACAGTAAGCCATTTATCCAGATACCACTAAACTAGAAATCCAATTATTCAGATGCCACTAAACTGGAAAGCCAATTATCCAGAATCATATTTTAAATCGAATAACTTCGGAATCTTTCCTGAAAAAGGTGCCAAGTAGTGTCATGTTGACAGGACAGGACAGGACATCCGGACCTCGACCGAAGGAAAACCTGATAGGGTATACAGGGTGATTCGTTACCATATGTACAAACTTTGAGGGGTGGTACAGCTTACTAAACGAACATTTTTTATCTAGGAAAGCTGGCTCACAATCCATTTATTCAGTTGGAAATACAGGTGTCTCATTACAAGCCTAACCCAAGTTTTCGTACATAGCTTTAACAATAATGAAAGTACGAGTATTTTATCGATATTTTCAACAGGCATACTTTGCTTTCTATGAAATGTGATAACGTCCCAAGAATTGCTGGAAATAGCTACGATCTGCGCTCAAACAACACTGGCATGGATACTTCGTAATTTGGAATTTAGCACGCGGTACGTATGGCTGACCATGGAAGTAAGAACAACAGATGAGCTACAGATGTTTGTACTGCAGAATATTGGGGCTTCAGTACTTTTTTTTCTTAGAAATTAAGACCTGTTGATAAATACATATTTTTTAAAAGCACAATATTTACTTAGTAGTTTTAAGCATTAAAATTAAAAACTGAAAGAACTACTGGAAGAAGTTGTGTGTGTAGGGGGGGGGGAAGGAGGAATCTGAATACCAGGCATGAAGAATACATTTAAACTGCAGGACTATCAACCAAAATAAATTAAAAGATCAACTTTGCTCTCCTATTCAGCAGAGCAATTTATGTAAAACTACACCAAATAAATAAATAAATAAAATTGCAACTCAGATGAAACTTATAGAAATATCAACTAAAAGAAATTAAAACCTTAAAAACACTTTAATATGACATTGGAATATTTCAAACGAGCTGGATTCGAATGTAAACAAACAACGGCCGCGCCATCTTGTGACATCCAGCTCAGTTACTTCAATCGACCGGGCAGACATAGGGGGAAATGTCAGTTCCTGTCTATTTATAGTTCCATGTGGCTCACTAACCTAATTACAGTGGACTCTTACCATGGTATCCATCACATTTCACACAAAGTAAAGTAAGTCTGTTGAATGTATCGGTAAAATATCTTCATTACCGTTAAAGTTATGAGCGAATATTGGGGTTAGACTTGCCGTGAAACACCCTGTATTTATGACTGAATAAGTGGAATGCGAACCAGCTTAACTATACAAAAACTGTTTGTTTTGTTTGTGTTGTACCATCCCTCAAAGTTTGTACACATGGCAGCGAATCACTCTTTATATTGAGGTGTGCCATTGAATATTAACATGTCGAACGAGACCTACTCACAGGGCAGGAGATAGAGAAAACATTGAGGAGTGAAGAAAACGAGACTTTCAGCTATTTAAACCTAGAGTGCATGAATTTTTCTTTTAGAATTGCGTTTTTTATACTTATATTAAGAATTCGACGCCAGAAATTTTCAGATAGATTTTTAACTTTATTTAGTAGCAAACAGTTGAACAGTTTATTCGGGTCAATGGGGTCCCTTGTTTGAGAAAACAACCCCCTGTGTATGAGTAATTGTATATCTTAATGTTATTTTTACAGGATTAATATTTTTATATAAATATAGTGGTTGCAAAGAACTTGATTTATTTATTAAAAGTTAGAAAGTGTTGCCAATTGGCTACACTATGCACTGTAGGGTTAAAAAGTGTACACTGGTTAATTACAATAATTTTCTTTCATTGTTATTCTTTACAAATTGTGCCACCAGTCATCTTCTAGATACATAAAAACAGAATCCGATGTGTAAGTGAATAATGTTCATTGATACACTAACCACATGCATAGTAGCATAGTATAAGCCGAATTATTGTTTTCTAGAGGTTCCCATAAAAACCTCTTCAAACGTTTTCTCTTTCAAACTTTGATTAATCTTTGACCTTTTTTGGATCCGATTCTTAATAATCTATTAATGAAATTTGAAATCCGAAGCAATAACACAATCACATATATATTCTACAAATCTTATCAAAACGGTACACCCAACCAGTTAACCAGAAAAAACAATTATACGGAGTACAACTTGTTCCGATCATTCTGTATAAATGATTCTATACTTTATTTTATAGATTTAGTTTAAACTAGCACAGCTATTGGAAAAATAAAAATGTCTTCTATATTATTGTTTAATTTTTTATAGAAGGAAATTTTCTGACATCATGTTTGTTTTGATCCCACATAACCAAAAATATTTTAATTATTTATTATACATTAGAAAATAAACGTATAAAATACAATTCTAGTTTTGGCACTGATATTTAGTATTCGAATTGTATTGGAAGATACCGAATTTAATTCAAATATTTCACTGATATATATATATATATATATATATATATATATATATATATAGATAGATAGATAGATAGATAGATAGATAGATAGATAGAATTGCCAAGATCACCAAGATTCAGAGTTGTCAGATAATCCAAAATACGTCACTAAGGTTATCTGACAATTAATAAACAGGACAACAGGATAAATAATCCCTGTAAAAATATTTTTCAACAATAGTAGTTTAAATAGAGTGCGAAAAAAAATTTGGAAATTCATAGCATTCATATGGAATGACTTTTCACATGCACTTCTCAATTATAAATGGATATGCCACCGTTCCTTAATGGAAGAATAAGTTTCATTGAAATATTTCACCGATATTGTCATAAAATATCGCAAACATAGTTCATAAATATCAGGATATTTACGCAATTACCATTCAAGAATATATATATTTCTAAAACTTAAAAAATAAATATTAGAATTAAAATACAACATTTGTTTCAAAAGTGAAATTACTTCTTTTATTATACATTTAATAACCAGTTTACTTTCTTTAATTTCCATGTTAACGGCTAGATAATCAATGTTATTTAGATTATTGGATGAAGTTTTTAACTTTAATATATGTTGGATAAAAACTGCTATTTATATTAGCATCCGAACCGTTAAGCTGTACCAACAATAAATATTCTGTATATCTATAACATGTAATATCTTTATGTAAACTTTGTTTCTCCTCATGCAAATACAAATAAATGTCTGCCAATATTGAACTGAAACTCCCACCCATTGGAATTCCTGGGATCTGTTTATATATATTACTGCAACCACTCAAATATTTTTTCCTGTACTATAGAAAACAGAATAATTTGATAAACTCATTTTTGTCACTGTCTTGAGTGTTGAACCAATATTCATTATGCAAATCCAATAAATGTACACTTTGATGTAAATCTTTAAAAATCGTAGGCTGATAAATTGATAATATTGTTTAACTTTCTTTTTCTATAAGTATTGTTTTCCCATACTTAATTAAATATGTTTAATAACACTTTGTTAGCATCTGTAAGGTAAAAACCGAAAGCACAAATAACAGTTCTGAAAGAAATCGGGTCTTATGAAATTTTGAAACCAAAACTAAATAAGTTAAATGTTTAATAACACTTTGTTAGCACCTGTAAGGTAAGAACCAAAACCACAAACAACAGTTCTGAAAGAAATCGGGTCTTATGAAATTTTGAAACCAAAACTAAATAAGTTAAATGTTTAATAACACTTTGTTAGCATCTGTAAGGTAAGAACCAAAACCACAAACAACAGTTCTGAAAGAAATCGGGTTCTTACGAAATTTTGGCAACAAAACGAAATATGTTAATTCACTGCTACGTTGTTTTAAACTTAAATTTTATAGAATGCTTTTAATCTGTTGGTAATTTCTTGTTTGTTTGTACTCAACAATTCATAATTATTTTTATTTTTATAGTTTTCGTTTAGAATTACTTCATACAGTTTTATACATATTACTTCATAATTAATATTTCCATTATTTGCATGCGTGGTTATAAATGTTTCTTTTAATTCATTATTCCAATCACGTAAATCTCTTCGAATGTAATGTCTACATTCTTCAAAAGTACTTATAGGAAAACTACATTTTTCAGCTAAACTGTATAGCTAACTATTATTCATATATATATCTAAAACACATTTTTGTGATTTAAGAATTAAAATTAGGTATTTTATCATTTGTAATCTAACTTGAGTAATTTTGCAAGCAAATCAAACGATCTAACTGGAAATATTTTTCTTGTTAGGCTCGATAAATATATGCCCTCTTAATTGTTAAAGCTATGCAAATGCAAATATTTAAACAAATTAGTGTCCTCATCGATTCAGAGTCGTCTGAACAGATTAACTTAATGGAATTAATTCTCTTAATTTCAAGTTTAAAGTCTATCCTGAAATTGAAGTACTTGTTTACCATTATCTTGTTCTAATTGTCCAAATCTAATAATTTCCGGTGCAGCATATTTATTGTGGCTTGTTAATTATAGTGAAGAATTTGTCCGTACGAAATAATCCTGTATTATAATTTTGTTAAATCCTGTTTTGAAAATATTTAAACTTTATGGCAATAAAAGGATTATAATAAGACTCTAGCACAACAAGTAAAGGAGATAAGAAGTGGGGTGGATTAAGGGCTAAAGCCACTTCCAGAGCACCAAAAAACTTGTTAGACATGTATGAAAAAAAAAAAAAACACATTTTTTTATTTTCTACTTTAAAAAAAAAATTATAATCTCAGTTGTAAACTTCTTCTTTTCTTCTTTATCAACAGCTTATTTACGATAACAGCCACCCCCCCCCCTTTTTTTTTGGCGCAAAACAATTAAAATATACTATTAAAATGATATATACCGTATACTCCGCGTATAATAAGCGCCTATCTTTCAGACTTCATTTTTATATTTTTACTTTCTTCTATCTTTACAAGAAGAAAGTATTGGATTCATGAAAATTTTCGGCTTCCGGTTTTCGACGGATTTATACGTTTTAGAAGGTCCTGAACACGATTTGACTGTTTTTAGAAAATGTCTATGTCTGTGAGTCTGTCTGTCTGTTTATATTTATGTGACAAAAAATTTGTGGGCGCTCTAACTAATGCACGAAATTTAATAAAATTTTACATTCAGTTAGTCCCTGGTACAAATTGGTGCTGATTAGTTTTTTGTGAAAATCGCCCTACATGTGGCGTTGCTATGCTGCATTTTTAGCGATTTCTGCAATACCTCTATCTCAAGAACTAATGAACGTATTTTCATCAAACTTCAGATTCAGTTAGACCTTGATATAAATAGACGCTGATTACGTTTTGGTGTAGATTACCCAACAGGTGGCACTGCTATGTTGCATTTTTAGCTATTTCTGCAATACCTCTATCTCAAGAACTAGTATTTTCATCAAACTTCAGATTCAGTTAGACCTTGATTTAAATAGACGCTGATTGCGTTTTTGTGTAGATTACCCAACAGTTGGCGCTGCTATATCACTTTTTTCATTATTATTACGATAGCTACATCTCAAGAACTAATGCACGGAAATTCATCAAACTTCAGATTCTGTTAGACCTTGACATAAGTTGTTTTTGATTAGGTTTTGTTCTATATCTCTTAACAAGTGGCGCTGCTATGCTGCATTTTTCAGGATTTACACGATTATAGCAATAGTCATATCTCAAAAACTAATGCACGGAATTTGATACAACGTGAGTTTCAGTTAGACCTTGATATAAATGGGTGCTGATTCTTTTTAGTGTATGCGAAACCTGTGTGAGATAGAAGAAAGTTTTGGGATTGGCACATCCGACTGGTTAAGTATGTTCACCGTATAGTGCGCACCCCTCTTCTTTGCTAAGAATACTTCATCCGATATAGAGCAAAAAATAAAATAAAAATTATTGTAAAGTATAATAAATTGCTTTTCATATAATTTGATAGTTAAAATTTTTTTTTTGTGAATAAATAGCATGTTTATTAAATTAAAAATCTTAGTGCTTATGGTCATCTTCTTTTTCTTGATATTTAATCGTCTATTTTTATAACCGAAGTAAAACGCGCACCTGATGTAATTTTCGATTAATTTTCTTGTATCAAACGGAGTATTATACTCCTTAAAATACGGTATATATACATATGTTTTTGTTTCATTTTATATTGAAATTTCATAGTAGATTTTATTTAGTATGTATATGATAACTATCTTCTTTGTATTGTATGTATTTGTATTATAAATGTATTGCATTTAGTGAATTGTGTTTGCAGCAACAATATTCTTATACCGGACCTTGAGACTTTTGCTTCCTATAAACCTTCGGGTTAGAAAACCAACTAGGTAATCCATCGTAATAAGAAATCATTTTACAAGTGGGATTTTTTTTCTTGTTCTATTAAAATCCTTTATGCTATTAATAGAACAGAAAAAAAGTTTTCAATCTATTCGATTTTTTTTTTTTTTTTGTCTTTTGAGCAGCTTTTTTTAACTATTTAAATCAAAAAGAATTCCCTTCCCTCCCCAAGAACAGAGAAAAGAAATCGGAGCTATAAGAGTTAAGTTTCAAGAATGTTTTTGCTTAGATTCATAATAGATTTTCAAAGAATAAATCAATTCCTTCAGACGAAAAACATTTTTTATATTACTCTTTTTTTTCTGACGTTTACACAAATACCATTTAATTGCTTCAGACGAAACACTTTGCATGAGAAATATAACTCATGCTAAAACGGTCAGAATACTTGTTAGAGCAAAATGTGTCTTCTTTTTATGATGCACTAATTATGATTCCATTTATTAAGTACAATTTTTGGCCTTGTAGTTGCATTACATTGATATGTATCAATCTGAATATTTTTAAAATATTGTAACATCATTAAAATTAGCCGCAAACGATTTTTTTCCACAGACCGTAATGTAACGCGGCTCTTTTGAGTGTTCCTGTAAAAGAACCATAAATGCTGCACACTTAATTTCCAATACCAAACATGCCATACTAAACTCTAATAACACATTTTAATTTCAAGGTAATCCGAGTATATATCCGAGTAACGCGAGTCAGAGCACGGACAGGCGACAGACTGACAGACAAACATAATTCATAAACACTTTTCAACTATGTTGGAAAGTGTTAAAAATCCTTATAACAATATTCAAAATATGTAATGGTAATGCATAAGGAATTTATTAATTAATGGAACTTTTTTATTAATTAATATTCATACATCCATTTATAAAATGTAAATGTAGCATTTCAGAATTATTTTTGCACACTACATAAATCATATTCTCCTAAGTAAAACTTTTAGGGAGTTTTCTTTTCTTCTTTTTCATTCAGCAAATTTAATTCGCTCGCGAAAGGGTTAAACATTCCCATCGAAGTAAATAGACTGCTTATTAATTAGCTCCTCTTCCAGTTTTGTAAAAAAAGTTTTATTTCCTTCCGAATAATTCATAACTCCGAAGCCTGGCAAGGTTCGTCGACTCTTTTTAAGGTTCAAGGTCTCATCTGGTGTGGATGCTAGTTCAGAGGAAGTACATCCCTGGGGGAAATCTGGTGTTCAGTGGCATTGACACTGTGATAAACACTGAGAAGATTCGGGTTGAAAGGGGTTCCGAAGTAGTAAAATGTAGTTCCCACATGTGTTAAAATCTCGCAAAAAAGAAACGTTCTCTCGTTTCCTTTGGGATGTTTGGTGAACGATGCTTCAAGGAATCATAATGTATACCGATCAACGGAATTTTAAAATTAATCATCTCTGTTAGCAAATTTATAACCGTGTGCGGAATGCTCGTTATAAATACAATGTCGTTATAACGAGAGGTTTGTATAATGGAAACAATAAAGAATAAAAAGAGTTATGTAGTGAAAATTAAATATTAAAATAACTGCATTTAAAGAAAATGTCGTTATAACGAGAGGTTTCTATAATGGAAACACTAAAGAATAAAAAGAGTTATGTAGTGAAAATTAAATGTTAAAATAACTGCATATAAATTTTAATGTCGAAATATCATTTAAATAACTGTAATTACAATAATTTGTATAAAATAATTCTAAAGGTAAAATATGAAATAAAATGATCTCTAAAGGTAAAATATGAAATAAAATAATCTCTAAAAGTAAAAGCTCCGAATAACAAACAACTCGAGAGTGTGGATTTTGTCCATAATTCCGAGGTGTCTGCTAGTCACATAATAGAAATGTCCAAATATTGTGTAGGTGTTGGTGAACAAAAAAATATCCACTAAATAAATAGAAGCGGCCGCTATTCGGGAGTGTACGTTAGGGAGGTTTTACTGTATTTATGATATTTTTTTCCGTTTTATATAATAAAACAGACAAGAGATATTTAGTATAATTAGGCAACATTTATTTCATATGAACACAATTAGAAATCATTGCTAGTTTTTTATGCAACAAAGTTAAGATATAGTAGTGTGTAAATTCATTGTTAGAAAACGGAAAAATTTTCAGTTTCAAACATTTTTCTGAATTTCTATGAAAATATTAGATGAATTGTTCTCTTTTTAGGGTTCAAGGTCTCATTTGGTGTGGATGGAGTTCGGAAGAAGTACATCCCTGGGGGAAATCTGGTGTTCAGTGGCATTGACACTGTGATAAACACTGAGAAGATTCGGGCTGAAAGAGGTTCCGAAGTAGTAAAATGTAGTTCCCACATGTGTTAAAATCTCGCAAAAAAAACGTTCTCTCATTTCCTTTGGGATGTTTGGTGAACGATGCTTCAAGGAATGATTCTGTATTACTATCAACGGAATTTTAAAATTTCTTATCTCTGTTAGCAAATTTATAACAGCGTGTGGAATGCTCGTCATAAAGATATCCTTAATTTCAAGGAAAAGTGTCGTTATAACGGGAGGTTGGTATAGTGGAAATATTAAAGAATAAACAGAGTTATGTTGTGAAAATTAAATATTAAAAGGACTGCATATAAATTTTTATGTCGAACTATCATTTAAATAACTGTAATTAAAATAATTTGTATAAAACAATTCCATAGGTAAAATGTGAAATAAAATGGAAATCCCACATGTATTAAAATCTCGCAAGAAAACGTTCTCTCGTTTCCTTTGGGATGTTTGGTGAACGATGCTTCAAGGAATCGTTCTGTATTACGATCAACGGAATTTTAAAGTTTCTTATCTCTGTTAGCAAATTTATAACAGCGTGAGGAATGGTCGTTATAAAGATATTCTTCATTTCAAAGAAAATGTCGTTATAACGGGAGGTTGGTATAAGGGACACATTAAAGAATAAAAAGAGTTACTTTATGAAAATTAAATATTAAAAGAACTGCATATAAATTTTATGGTCGAAATGTCATTTAAATAACAATAAAGACAGTATAAAGACATGTTTCATTTTAAAGAAAGTGTCGTTATAACGAGAGGTTGGTATAGTGAAAACCTTAAAGAATAAAAAGAGTTACGTTGTTAAAATTAAATATTAAGAGAACATCATATAAATTTTAAGGTCGAAATGTCATTTAACTAACAATAAAGACGGTATAAAGACATGTTTCTTTTTAAAGAAAATGTCGTTATAACGAGCGGCTGGTATCGAGGAAACCTTAAAGAATAAAAAGAGTTAAGTTGTGAAAATTAAATATTAAAAGATATCGCATGTAAATTTTAAGGTCGAAATATCATTTAAATAACTGTAATTAAAATAATTTGTATAAAACAATTCTAAAGGTAAAATATGAAATAAAATAATCTCCAAAAGTAAGAGCTCCGAATAACAAACAACTCGAGAGAGTAGAATTTGTCCATTACTTGGAGGTGTCCGATATTCAGATAAAAGAAATGTTCAAACATTGTGTTGGTGTTGGTGATCGAAATAAATAGAAGGGGCCGCTATTCGGGAGAGTACGTTATGGAGGTTTTACTGTATTTATGATATTTTTTTCCGTTATATATAATAAAAAAGACAAAAAATATTTAGTATAATTAGGCAACATTTATTTCATATGAACACTATAACTAATCTTTGCTAGTTTTTTATGCAACAATATTAAGATATAGTAGTGTGTAAATTCATTGGTAGAAGATGGATAAATTTTAGATTTCAGACATTTTTCCGAATTTCTAGGAAAATATGAGACGAATTTTTCTCTTTTTAGGGTTCAAGGTCTCATTTGGTGTGCTTGCAGTTCGCAAGAAGTACATCCCTGGGGGAAATTTGGTCTTCAGAGGCACTGACACTGTACTAAACACTGAGAACATTCGGGTTGAAAAGGGTTCCGAAGTAGTAAAATGTAGTTCTCACATGTTTCAAAATCTTGCAAAAAACGTTCTCTACTTTCTTTTGGGATGCTTCGGGAATGCTTCAAGAAATCATTCTGTATAAGGAAAGGGCAGATGACGTCACTGTTGGTTCAATTACGGTTGGTGAGCAAGGAAAACCTGTCTGTTCTTTATAATTCCTACTGTACACATGAAATGGGGAAATTTGATTGGTCTATGTTAAACTGGTCTATAATATGATTGGCCTATGTCGCCGCATGACGATTCCTGCAATAATAGCTATGAGAAAAATGAAGTGGTAGATTGGTTGATGGAACTGTTTGCTTGTAAACATGCCCTTTCCTTATTCCGATCTCTTAGAAAGATGAAGGGCATACCCCCACCGCCCTACATCCCTAAGCGCAGATAGCTGGCCATAACAAATAGTCAACCAATCAACCAACCAAGAGGATTTTAAATTTCTTCTCTGGTAGCAAATTTAAAAGCGTATGCGGAATGCACGTTATAAAGACATGTTTCATTTCAAGGAAAATGAAAAAAAAACGAGAGGTCGTTATAAAGAGAGGTCGATGTAATGGAAACATTAAATAAATTGTGTTTCTCTTGTAAAACAAATTGTGTTTATGTCATAAAAAATAAAAATTAAAAGAAGTGTTAGTAAATTTTAATATCGAAATATTATTTAAATAATTATAGTTAAAAAAATTGTATAAAAAATTCTAAAGGTAAAATATTAAATAAAATTGACATCTCTAAAAGGGTAGTGCAATAAAATCTCCGAATAACGGAGCGTGGAATTTGACCACTATTCGGAAATGTTCGTTATTCAGATCAAACAATGTACAAATACAGTAGAACCTCCATAACGGACACTCCCGAATAGCGGACACGTTTTCAATCCCAACATCACCTATATATTTGCGCAATTTTACCTCTGAATGGCGGACACCTCCGAATGCCAGATAAAAACTGCGCTCCCGAAGTGCCGGTTATTTGGAGGTTTTACCAGTCAGACCTCTATTTAACGAACCTCTATTTTGCGAATTCCTCCATTTTACGAACTTTTCCTTGGAACGAAGAGCATTTTATTTTCTTGTAAAATAACCTCCAAATAGCGAAGCTTATTCTCTATTCAACGCACATTTTGCTGTGACTTAATAATTTTTTTTTAAACCTTTTTCTAAAACATTTCTGGACTATTTCAAACTCATTCTTTATTTTTACACATTTTACACCTACGCTAATGTCATAAAAAAACAATTAAAAAATTTTAAATGTAAAATTATTTTCTTAAATTAAAAATATACAGTGTATTTCTGGACAGTAATGCATTATTCTATTCTTGTTTCTTCTACAAATACTTTTTTTTTCTTTTGTTTATGAATAAAATAACTAAAACAAACGGATATCAATTATAAAAAAAAGTTATTTATTTATTTTTTATATTTGGTATTTATTAATTAAAAAATTGTATTTATATAGTTTAAAATATTTGCAAAGCTGGATCTCTTATTTAACAACGAATTTCCCCTATAACGAACTATTTTGTTGGATTTAGCGACTTCGTTAAGTAGAGATCTGACTGTATCTATATAGGTGTTGGGGGACGAAAAAAATGTTCGCAAAATAGAGGTGTCCGTTATTCGGGAGTGTCCGTCATGAGAAATTTACTGTATTTATGATATTTTTACATTATACTAATAATAAAGCACAGAAATATTAAGTTTAATTAGGCAACATTTATTACATATGAACATGATTAAATGTAACAAAGTTGAGACATAGTATAGTGTGGAAATTAATTGAAAGAAGATGGATAAATGTTTGATTTCAGAAATTTTTCTGAATTTCTATGAAAATGTTACATGAATTGTTCTCTTGGAACGTGGAATTTGACCGTTGTTCGGAAATGTTCGTTATTCAGATTAAAAAATGTACAAATACAGCAGAACCTCCGTAACGGACATTCCCGAATAGTGGACACCTCTGTTTAGCGGACACGTTTTCGATCCGTAACACCGGTATATTTGCACAATTTTACTTCTGAATGGCGAATGCCAAACAAAAACTGCGCTCCCGAAGTGTCCGTTATTTGGAGGTTTTACTATATATAGGTGTTGGGGATCGAAAACAATTTTCCGCAAAATAGAGGTGCCCGTTATTAGGGAGTGTTCGTCATGGAGTCTTTACTGTATTTATGATATTTTTCTATTATAGTATAAATAGAAAAGCATATAAATATTTCTTAACTTTTCATTTAACAATGTTGAGACATACACAGAAAAAAAAATAAAACCCAATTTGGGTCGAAAGAATCTTAGCAGTGCCCAAAGCAGCAGTGCCTTAGATTTGCCCAAATTGGATCATGCCTGTTTTGGTTATCACTGTGTATCCTTTTTGGGCAGTTTTAAATACCCCTTTTCAAATTAATTTTTTTTTTTTTGAAAATGTGTATATTTAACAGTACCCAAAATGGATACACAGTGGTAACCAAAACAGGCATGACCCAATTTGGGCACATACCTAAGAATCTTTCGACACAAATTGGGTTTTATTTTTTTCTGTGTAGTACAGTATTGAAATTAATTGAGAAAAGATAGATAAACTTTTGATTTCAGACATTCTTCCAAATTTCTAGGGAAAAATATTATGATCTCTTTTCTGGGGTTCAAGGTCTCTTCTGGTGTGAATGGAGTTTGGAGGAAGTACATCCCTGGAGGAAATCTGGTGTTCAGTGGCATTGACACTGTTATAAACACTGAGAATAACTGGGGTAGAAAGGGGTTCTAAAGTAGTAAAATAAAGTTCCCACATGTGTCAAAATCTTCCAAAAAACTTTCTCTCGTTTCCTTTGGGATTTTTGGTGAATGCTTCAACAAACCATTTGTGGGTTTTAAAACATTTTATCTGTGCTAGCAAATTTATAACCATGTGTGGAACTACATGTATTTTTTTTCTTTTTAAATATTTATATTAAAATTGTACAGTAAAATTCGTCAATGCCTATGGCATATTTTTGTAGATTTAGTGTTGGCAAAAATATTGTACCTATATATAAATATATAGATTTCCAAATTTTTCATCTCTACAAATAATTTTACTCCCAGTGTAGAACTGTTCCCTCTTTCTTCCTCTCTTTTTTTTTATCAAAACTATTTCGAAAAATACATATGGTTTCTGACATTTTTTCCTACTTTATTTAGTAACATTTTCGACATATTTGTATACTGATTCACAAACTTTTATCTCTGCATGCAGTTTTTGTTCTTGAGTATAACTGTTCTCTCTTTATGTGTGTGTGTGTGCGCGTGTGTGTATTTTCAAAACTGTTTAAAAAAATTATATATTGCTTCTAACAAATTTTCCTACTTCATTTAGTAACGTCAAGTATTAAACAGATACTGCATATATAGTATCTTTTATTCTTGCCTAGATTTGTATATTCGTTTTTAATAAACATGGGATGGGATGGTAATTTTTAAGAATCGGCCAGTTTTGGCCATATCTAATATTATAAAGGACAAACGTGTCCGTGCGTAACGCTGACGTGATTTTGCAAATGGCAACACTGGAAGATTAAATTTCGGATTTGCAATTTTTGCTACTGCGTTTTTTTAAAATTTCTAAACATGGCACTTTTTCAATTTTTACACCGTTATATAGGGAAAAAAATCTACTTTCATATGCAATTTGTTTGAAAACTGCATCGCAATTTACTCATTTAATATAGCATTTAAATCAAATTTCAAGCATTATTAGTTTTTTAAAAATCTATGTCTATCGCTTGCAGATGATTACAAAATTTTAATCTTTTTGCACTTTAACTATATAAAAAGTTCAACATTTGCTTCCATCTAATTTTCAATAACGAAATTAAGACTTCAGCAATAAATAAATAGTATAAATAAAGCACAAATTTAACAGACATGTAATTGAAATAAGCTCTTAAAACCGCTGAAAATATAATAATAATAATAAAAAAAAAATCTGTAGATAACGAAATTTTTAGCGATTTCTTCGGCTATTAACTTCTGGCACGAGGCCAATACAAAATTACCGCTTTGAATAATATAAAAAAAATTATTTGAATATACATTTGACATATTTCTTATAAAAATGTTTTTTGGTGTTGTTATAAAGGGTAATCTAAAAAAGTATTAAATGTAAAAAATCTATTAGAGTTTTCAATTAAAAAAACAAATGGTTTTCACATATATTCTCTATCCCGGGAATCCCGGGTTGGATGCCCTAGTTTCTATAAAAGGGATGTCTTCAGCGGCGTGTGTGTGAGGGGAGTGGGGGGGGGGGGGGACTTTTAAAGCAAAAGTAACTTGAATTATCGTTCTCGTAGAAAACTTTGAAAACCTTGTACAGCTGAGGCTGTATGGACTAATCGGACGTAGCTTCTCATTCTGTGGCGGGCATGCTAACTACTGCACTGGGCTTAGTAAGCCCCCATTTACATAACTATCATAAAAATGATTATATTGCTTTCGACATATTTCATAAGTTCCCAGATATCGATGTACGTCATTGTTTATAAACTGTCACCTGTTGTCAGTTGTTTATAAACTTTTCAGTCTACCAGGAGTTTTTATTTATTTGTAAAGCCTTATTCTTTCTTTATATTTATATCTCTCTATATTAAAAAAAAGTAACCACCGCCGCGGCCGCCGCTGTCAATGAAGATTTTGTGCCTTGAAGTCTTTCTGGACTAATATCCAGAAAACTATTGCAAATAAAAATTTAAAAATTGGTGGTTTTATAAAGAAATGTTCGATAAACACGCTGAAGTAGACAGTTTTTAAATCGAAGAATTATTTTAAGAGATATTTAATATTAAAATGGGTCAAAACAATTTTCTTATAAAAGTTTTATAGAAACGAAAACTATGCACAGAAATTTAATCATAATTTGTAAGGATATAGTTGACAAGGTTGGGGTGTGCAGACTGCAATTATTTTTTCAATTTGACTCATTTTTTGAGGTTATATTTCACTTTTTTATTCAAAATTTTCATTATTTTGACGAAGATTTATTTCATATTTCATAAAATCCATTATTTGAATTGCTGCCAAGTTGTAAAATAGCGCACGTAATAATATTCCCTTTCAATTAAGAAATGTGTTAACACGAGACTATTAAAAACAGAAATAAAACTTTAAAATAATATTTAAATGATCATGTGTTAAAAGCAATAAATGTAGAAAATGACGGAATAAAAAATATACTTGCGCGTAAATATTAAAAAGATAAATAATTAAATTATTCCGCGTTTTCAAAGCATTAAGTAGAGTAAGATTGATTTATTATTGATTTATTTTTTAACACTTTCCAACATAGTTGAGAACTGTTTATGAATTCGGTTTGTCTGGCCGTCTGTCTGTCCGAGCTCTAACTCACGTAAATATAGTAGGATTTTTATGTAATTAATATATGTTATTAAGATTTGCTATGGCATGTTCGGTATTGAAAATAAAGGGTGCAGTATTCATAGTTTATTTACAGGGACACTCAAAAGTATTCTGTTACATTATGGTTATGGTGAAGATAGCTGGAACATGGGAGAAAGCTTATCGGAGATGAAAGT
This sequence comes from Maratus michaelseni, assembly GCA_963931845.1. Classification (NCBI taxonomy): domain Eukaryota; kingdom Metazoa; phylum Arthropoda; class Arachnida; order Araneae; family Salticidae; genus Maratus; species Maratus michaelseni. Next base: position 106,358,977 of record OZ007598.1, on the reverse strand, counting down.
GATCGTAATTTTTGGTACATTTACGTTCATCGAAATAACCATAGGTTCCCCTCCTGATAGGAAACAGTCCACAGAAAAAAACATCAGTTCAATCAAAGACGCATAATCACGTGGAACTTTTCTTTACTCAGGACACATCGACACATCTGGAAAGCGCGAGGGCGGTCCTCTTACACTTTTAAATAATCGACCTTCTTGTTCCACAGTTAGAGAAGATCTGATCTAATTTTTCAGATGAATTTTCACCAACACGTAGATGAAAATATGCCAAATACTACATTTCTCGCCAGGCACTAACCATCAAATTTTTGACTGTTACAGATAAACCAATATTGAGATTTTTGAATGAGAAAAAGAAAGTATGCCATAATTTGGCTCCTATCAATTTTTGTGATTTTTAACGGACAACCCGAGATTGTTTTGAGAAAGCCAGAACATGTGTTATTAGAAGCGAACAAAAAAAAAGTTGATAGTGCATATTTTTGCACCAGTCAGTTATGAAAACGGAGCATAGTTTTAGCATAAGATAAAAAAACGGGCATAGGGCAGACGCCTCAACGAATCTGAACAAATTAATATGCAGAGAGAGAAAAACCACATGGCAGACTACATCCGCATTTAATGGGAAGATAAAATAACTGCGAGCTTTTCAAGTTAGGAGAAATAGATTAAATAATAGAAAATGATTTGGAATAAGGAAATTTATTGTTATCGAAAAATTTAAGACAGGAAAACTAAATTTTAGAATAAAACATAAAATATATATGATTCTATATCATAATGGTCTATGGGGAAAAATCGTTTGTAAAGCATTTTAATAATGTTACGCTATTCCAAACACATTGGAATTGGTATATATCACTGAGGTGCACGCAACAAGATGCTTACTGTTGAATATGGTAAGTACAGTCTATGACCTGGAAGTGCGTTTCCAGTTGGGGTATGCGTTTTTAAATTTAAAAAATGTTTTGAATATTACTTGGTATGCAGAAATTATGTAGTTTCACATACAGGGCTGTGCAAAATAATTATAATACATTTCTGTTTATCTGCGGGAATTGCTGAAAGAGGCTTTTTAACATTGTTAAGAGTTTTCTAATTGAACTAAATTTTAGCATAATATGCAGTATATTTATTACAAATCGATAGATCATATACAGAGATTAACAAAAGAATTTTAGTTCTTTTTTTTGCGAATATAGTAACTATGAATACTGTGAATATTACAGTATTTTAATTCTTCTCCGACTATAGATGCACTGGAAAAAAAAAAAAAAAAAAAAAAAAAAAAGGTATAATACTAGCATTCCATCTGCTAGTATTATACCGTAAAATTAACAGTAATAAACAGTTAAATAAGCAGTAATACGCTACCGTGCACTGTTTATTACTGTTAATTTTACCGTATAATACTGGCAGCTGGGATGCTAGAATTATACCTTAAAATCAGCAATTATTTTTTGCAGTGTGGCGATTGCCGAAATTGAGTTTTCAAATGTTTTATGCGTTTTCCAAATTGTTTACACTTAGATATCGTCTTTCCCCCTTATTAAACGGTGAGTTTTTTTTTTACAGTATTGTGAATGTGTTGGAAAGTGTTACATAATCTATGCTCGACGCATGATTTTTCTTTCTTGTTTATTATCTTCATGGGTATTACGAATAACGGTGAATACTTGGACTTTTACATATTTCTTGCTTCTATTAACCGCGTTTGACTACATTACTTTATTGAAAATAGTTGGACCCGTATACTTTTATTAAATTATGCAATTACTGTCGCGAATCAATAAATGCTTGATCCCATTATTAGATGTATCTTGTTAATTCTACCTACATATTGCATTATCCGTATCCCATTGGTTCCATTTTTAACAAGAAGTTTATTTGTAAATATCGACAAAAATTGCTTAAAATGCATTAAAAATATTTAAAAAGTAGTATTTTAATGAGCGTTGGAGAACTTTTTTGAAATGGAGAAGATATTAAAAGCACCATTCTCCAGAAGAAAAAAAAAATGTACGTTGCTTCATATGCGTCTAATTAGAATACATAATAAGGAGAGCTTTTTAAATAATTAAATCTAAAAAAAAGTTTTTCCTTAATTTGTGGCGTCTTTTATTTCTAATAAAGAAAACATTTGCAAATTTAATAACAAACTGAAGAATTTATTTTTTCATATATCAAAAGTTCAATTTAGTTTGAAATTTAATTAATATTGCTAAGATACTTCGATAAATTGGGTATAAAGTAAAAAAACTATATTTGTTGTAGATTTTAATATTAATAATCGTGTATTAAAAATACAGGGTATCCACCGGTCAGGGAATATTTCAGGGGAAATACCTGTATTTTCTTATAGAAATATTCGCCTTCTGTAGTTGTGCAATTAAATAAAGCGATTTTTTCAATAAGAAAATACTAGTATATTTTCCCTGAAAAATTCCCTGATCAGCGGCCATCCTGAAATAGATCTGTTAACCTGTTTATTACGGTTTAGGGCTGGCGACTATTTTTATATTGACTCGTACCACAATTTACTAATAAATTTCTTTGTGATATATTTCTTTTGAAATTATCCTGTTATAAGTCTATATCAAAAATTAGTTTTCAAGAAGTGGTGCGAATAGAATAAAGAAATACTCTCTGGGACGACATATGTCCCAACCCCGTAATCAAAAGGTTAAAGATGAACTACAAACACATAACTAAAAAAAAAAAATACAAAAGAATTAAAAAATATTAAATTTGTTTAAATGTCAGCAGTTTCTAATTTGTTTTGTAAAGAGTTAAAAGACTCCTGGACTGCTCTGATTGCCATGAATGGTTGCCTCTTTTAAGGGGGAAAAGTATAAAAATGAGTAGAAAATGAAATATATATATATATATATATACCCGTGCCACTTCATATGAAATTAGAGTACTCCGGTTTGATCACATTAGTAGATATATTTGTTTAACTGTACCTACACCCCCCCCCCTTTATTTCTTGTTATTAATAATCTCAAAATTTTCACACTGATAGTAGAACAAGAAAAATTCTTTTGAGTAATTTTTATATTGGCGAATTATCGTTAATAAGTTAAAACTGCACTGTTTATTAATTTATTAATTTACAAAAAAATAATTACAATCGTAAGAATAAAGTTTTTATTAATTTTGCAATTACTGTTTCGTATAAAACAATAGTATTCTGCTTTGATAATAGTATTAGATATATTTATTTAGCTTAAAGTACGTTTTCTGTAATTTTAGTTTTGATATGTCGAAAAAATTACTATTTTTAAATAATAGTCTACAGTTTTGTAATAAACGATTAAATGCCTATTGAATGCCTATTGAACGATTAAATGCCTATTGAATGCCTATTGAACGATTAAATGCCTATTGAATAATTTTTAAACTGGCGAACTATTTTCCTGGTCGATTGATTTTTAAAATTGCACAAATTCATTAATTTATTATTTTATCAAAAATAGTTGCACTCGTATGTTTTTACTAATTTCTGTAATTACTGCTTCTTATAAAATACGACTGCTTTGCAGACCACATTATTAGATATATACCTGAGCAGATCTAACCTGCATATTCCATTATTAGCATCCCATTGGTTTATTTGTAAATATAGACAAAAAATTTTTAAAACACATTACAAATATTTAAAAAGTAGTGTATTAATGAGCGGTGGAGAAACTTTTTGAAATGATTAACGTATTAAGTGCGCAGTTTTTCTTTGGAAAAAAAGAATACGTTGCTTCATATGCGTCTAATTAGAATACATAACAAGGAGAACTTTTTAAATAATTAACTAAAAAAAAAAAAAAGTTTCCCGTTAATTTGTGGCGCATTTTATTTCTGAAAAAGAAAACATTTGCAAATTTTAATTATACGCTGAAGAATTTTATTTTTTTTGTGTCATAAAATTTTAATTTATTTTGAAATGTAATTAATATTGTTAAGATACTTTGTTAAAATATGGGTGCGGTAAAAGTTATTGATTTTCTCTAGATTTTAATATTGATAGTCGTGTATCAAAAATACATTAGGCCCACCTGTCAGGATATACCAGTATTTCCCCTGAAAAATTACCTGACCGGTCGCCCCCCTGAAATAGTTGAACTGCAAACATCTAGTTTAGAAAAAACAAGTTGAAAATTGTAAGCAATTGTAAATTTTTTAATGTAACTCATATCTCAAGCAAACAATTTTTTTGAACGATCTTTCTATAAATGTAACTTTTATGCAATTTTATCCGAAAACATAATTTTTAATAAAAATGGCCGCTTAGCATATGGAAAAAGATGTGGTTAGCCCTTATTTGTTTTCCTCAGTCACATGACTTGCTCTTATACTATATAGATTACGTATATAATAGGATTTAATAGAATAAAGAAAACTTTTATTAATATCTTTTTAAGTTTTGATTCGATTTTCATGAAATTTGAAATGACTCGACAAAATTCTGCAACGATTATATATATTACATATCAAACCGTTGGGCAGTTTTTGCGCTGTTATATGCGGACAGACGGACGGACCAGACGACGACTATAGGTGCTACTTATTTATATAACTACGAACGCACCTAAAAAATGACAGACGGAGTAAAAAGTATTAAATTGTTTCAGATTTCTGCAATTGCTGATTTGTTTAGTGAAATTAATTGCTCTGAAAAACAGATTAAAAAAGACCAAATATGTGAAATTGAAAGAAAAGTTAAAAGACTGAAAAATTAATGGACCGCTCTAAATATGATCACTGGTTGCCTTTTTCAAAGGATAAAGTTTAAAAAGGGAAAAAAAATGAAAAAGTACATACTGTGTCGCTTCATATGAAATGCGAGTATCCCGGTTTGATCCCATTATTAGATGTATTTGTATTTTTTTTTTTTTTTAATTAAAAATCCCCATTTTTTAATGTTTCCAACAGAACATGAGAAAATTCTTTTAATAATTTTTATATTGGAGAAGCACTTTCCTGGTTAATTGACTTTAATAAATTAAAACTGGTTTGTTAATTTATTCTTTTATCAAAAAAAAAATACAATCGTAACAATAAAGATTTTATTCAATTTTGCAATTACTATTTCATACAAAACTCGTTTGATAATTATATTGGATATATTTGTCGAGCCTAACCTTCATTTTCTGTAATTTTAGTTTTAACTATTTTTACTATTAGTTTTACTTTTTATATTTATTGATGTTTTGATTTTTACTATTTTTAAATAATAATTTAGAATTTTTCATAATCGATTAAGCATGCGAAAATGTCTGTTTAATGATTTAAAAAATATTTTCCTGGCTGATTGATTTTCAAAATTGCACATTAATTTATTATTTTATCAATAATAGTTACATTTATCTGTTTTTACTAATTTCTATAATTATTGTTTCTTATAAAATGTGACTGCTTTGTAGATCACTTTATTAGATATATACCTGACCAGATCTACCTACATTTTCCATTATTTGCATCCCATTGCTTCATTTTTTAACAAGAAGATTATTTGTAAATATAGATAACAAATTCTTTAAGATACATAAAAATATTTAAAAAGTAGTATTTTAATGAGCGGTGGAGAAATTTTGAAATAAAGAACGTATTAAGCGCAGTTTTTTTTTTTTTTTTTTTTTTTTTTTTTTTTTTTTTTTTTTTTTAAAGAAAATGTACGTTGCTTCATATGCGTTTAATTAGAATATATAATAAGAAATTTTCAAATAATTAACGCTGAAAAAAACAAGTTTCCCGTTAATTTGTGGCGCATTTTATTTCTGAAAAAGGAAACATTTGCAAATTTTAATTATAAGAAGAATTTTATTTTTTTACATCCCAAAAGTTCAATTTATTTTGAAATTTAATTAATATATTGCTAAGATACTTCGATAAATTGAGGGTATAATAACAATTATTGATTTGCTCTTGATTTCAATATTGATGTTTTTGTGTGTCAGATGGCGCTCGCAAGCTAATGTTAAACCAGTGCCAGCTTTCTTTTTTTAAATTTCTCGTTTGCATCTTAATATTTTTAAATTACTTTTTTTTTTGTATAATATAATGCAAGGTCTATGTCTAACCGGTACTTTCGTACTTTTTCGATTTTGGTTACAATATTTTTATTTATTTTTTTTTTGGGGGGGGGTGGGGGGTGGGGGGGGCATTTCGGAACCAGTTCTGAAATAAAAGAGTACTCGGAAAAAATTTGCATTGTAATTTTATGTCAAAAGGAAATTTCTATAAATTAGGCAGTTAGCTCCAAACCGGCTTTGTCCTTGTTCTTAGCGACTTATTTTTGCATATATTTCACCAAAAAATTGCTAAGCTTGAAGTAAATTTGGTGCACTTGCTTGCATGTGTTAGAATCCGTACATATATATATATATATATATATATATATATATTACTATGCAAGTGTGTACTACTTGAAGGACAAATTTTTAAGAGATTTCTAAATTTATAATCCAATATATTCACAACTGCAATGAGACGCATTATTTAGTCTTTTACCATAAAATATCATTACCACTACTCTCAAAATGACAATATTGTAATGTGCTGGTATAAGAGCTATTTAATTAGTTCAACACATTCACCGTAAAAAAAAATTCCGTATATATAGGGGTGATTTTATGTGAAATTTCTATTTTTTAACGGAAACTTTCTATTTTGAGTGGAAATAGTAAAATTTTCCGGAATAAACAGAAAATTTCCTTTTTATCCTTACTTTGTGAATGTTAAAAACGGAAATGTTCTGTTTCAATTGAGAAAAAAACGGTAAAATTCCAGTTAAATTTTCGTAATTGATGTTTTGAATTCCAAAGTGGGACCAATAAATAAGGTGACTGATCACAGAAATATTACAGTATTATATATTTGCAAAAGAGAACGTTATTGTCTTTCGAAGTACTTCCCTCCGGATGTAAGGCATTTCTGCCAACGTTCATACAAGTTTTGGAAACTTCTGGAATAGTTCTCCTTCACTACTGCTTTAAATTCCCTTGTAACAGCAGCTTGGATTTCTGAAATGTTTGCATATCTGTGTCCTTTCAGGGCCGATATGAGTCTTGGAAACAGATAAAAGTCTGGTAGTGAAAAATCAAAGGAGTATGGAGAGTGGAACAACCCAATAATATGATGATGGAATAGAAATCGTTCCACACACCTAGAAGTATGAAGCCGTGCATTATCGTTCATTAAATACTAACTACATGATCCCACAGCAGTGGATAGCAGCCGCACACGACGAATATGTGCCAAGAGGAGTTTGAGCAGAATTTCATATTGGCTCTCTGCTTCATGACGCAATGTCTTAACATCTGCTGCATTGCAGCTACCGCGTGAACAAATGCCTAGTTACCGAGAAATTTTAAGAACAAAGTTCAAAATTAACGTAAGGCAGGGAAGAACGTAATGCGCACGTATCACTGTGTCAGGGTGATCACATTTTCGAAAAAAGGTGGGATTCACCCTATTTATTGGTCTCACCTTGTATAACTAAGATCGTTGAATCTAAGATCGTTGAATGGCAAATGCCGAGGTTGGAATACAGAGGAAAGCAAGGCGATAAAAAAAAAGGGGCGTGAAAATCTACTATCTATAAAAAATGCAAATGAGAATTTCGTTCCGGCTGCTTATAACTTGAGTTCTGCTGATTGGATTTGATGGAACTTGCACTGTTAATTAGACATTTTTTTCAGGGAAGGATTTGGCATATAACATCTTGTTCAACTTTGCTTATAAAGCTATGATCTATAATTAAGCGAACATGATTATGAAAGATTCACCTTTATGAAAATTTCCACAGGACGAATATTAATAAGACTTGCATTATTAGATATTTTTTAGGAAAGGTTTTAGTATATTGCATATTGTTGTATGTTGCTTAGTTATATAACTATGGAGGAAAGTTCTATAATCAAGTGAACTATCTTAAAAATGGGGGAATGCCAAAACGGAGAATAGACGAAAACTTTAATGCCAGTACATTTGCCGTTTTTTTCACGGAATTATTATTATTATTATTATTATTATTATTATTATTATTATTATTATTATTATTATTATTATTATAGTGTTTCACAGCAACGCATTGGCTCTAATTTAACAAAATATTCATTTATAAACATCGACGAAAAATACATTGCAAATAACAAAAAAAAAAGTTTTGGAGTATTTTGAAACAAAAATCATATTAAGAGCATAATTTGCTGAAAAAAAATGTACCTTGCATCACATGCATCTAGTTAGAATGCAGACACGCTATCTTGAAAATAGGGAATGCCAAAAAGGAGAATAGATGACAACTTTGCTGCCAGTACATTTTCCGTTTTTTCACGTTTTTTTTTTTTTTTTGTTAATATAGTTTTTCAGAGCAACTTATTGGCTCTAATTTAACATGAAATTCATTTATAAAAATCGACGAAAAATACATTGTAAATAACAATTTTTACTGAACGCAGAAGGAGTACTTAAAAACAAAAAGAGTATTTAAAAACATTAAGAGTATAATTTGCTGAAAAAAAAAAATGTACCTTGCATCACATGCGTCTAGTTAGAATGCAGACACACTATCTTGAAAATGGGGAATGCCAAAAAGGAGAATAGATGACAACTTTGCTGCCAGTATATATTTTTTGTTTTTCAACGGATTTTTTTTACAGTGTATATTCCATTAACAGCATCTAATTGGCTCTATTTTAACAAGAAATTCATTTATAGACATTGACGAAGAATAATTAAAATACATTATAAATAATTTAAAAAAAAATATTTTTTTCTAAACGCAGGAGTATTTGGATACGAAAAAAATATTAATAGCATAATTTGCTGAAAAAAAAATTTGTACCTTGCATCACATGCGTCTAGTTAGAATGCAGACACACTATCTTGAAAATGGGGAATGCCAAAAAGGAGAATAGATGACAACTTTGCTGCCAGTATATATTTTTTGTTTTTCAACGGATTTTTTTTACAGTGTATATTCCATTAACAGCATCTAATTGGCTCTATTTTAACAAGAAATTCATTTATAAACATTGACGAAGAATAATTAAAATACATTATAAATAATTTAAAAAATATATATTTTTTTCTAAACGCAGGAGTATTTGGATACGAAAAAAATATTAGTAGCATAACTTGCTGGAAAAAAAAATGTACCTTGCATCACATGCGTCTAGTTAGAATGCAGACACACTATCTTGAAAATGGGGAATGCCAAAAAGGAGAATAGATGACAACTTTGCTGCCAGTATATATTTTTTGTTTTTCAACGGAATTTTTTTACAGTGTATATTCCATTAACAGTAGCTCATTGGCTCCATTTTAACAAGAAATTTGTTTATAAACATTGACAAAGAATAATTAAAATACATTGTAAATAATTTTAAAAAATGTCTTTTACTAAACTCAGAAGGAGTATTTGGAAACGAAAAAAATATTAATAGCACAATTTGTTGAAAAAAAAAAATGTACCTTGAATCACATGCGTCTAATTAGAATGTAGACAGACAATCTTGAAACTGGGGGAATGCCAAAACGGAGAATAGACGACAACTTTGCTGTACATTTTCCGTTTTTTAACGGATTTTTTTTTTTTTTTTTACAGTGTATATTCCATTAACAGCAGCTCATTGGCTCCATTTTAACAAGAAATTCATTTATAAACATTGACGAAAAATAATTAAAATGCATTGTAAATAATATTTTTTTTTTTTTTTACTAAACGCAGAAGGAGTATTTGGAAACGAAAAACATATTAAAAGCATAATTTGCTGGAAAAAAATGTAACTTGCACCACATGCGTCTAATTAGAATGTAGACAGACCATCTTGAAAATGGGGGAATGCCAAAACGGAGAATAGATGACAACTTTACTGCCAGTACATTTTCCGTTTTTTAACGCAATTTTTTTTTTTTTTTTTTTTTACAGTGTATATTCTATTAACAGCAAGCTCATTGGTTCCATTTTAACAAGAAATTCATTTATAAACATTGATGAAGAATAATTAAAATACATTCTAAATAATAATAATAATAATAAAAAAAAACAGAAAGAGTATTTCGAAGCGAAAGAAAAACATATTAAGAGCATAATTTGCTGGAAAAAATGTACCTTGCATCACATGCGTCTAATTAGGATGCATAATAAGGAGGTTTTTTCAGTAATTCATTCTAAAAAAAAAAAAAAATGCGGTTTGCTATTAATTTGCGGTTTTTTTTTATTTCTGTAAAAAGATAACATTTGCGAATTTTAAATACAAATTGTTGAAATTTTATATTTTACATTTTTTAACATAGTTTAATTTATTTTGAAATTAAAAACACTATTGAAATTGTTTAAGATATTTCTTTATCGTGAAATTGAAGGCGGGATACAAATTATTCGACTGCTCTACTGTTTGACATTGATTGTTGTATATAAGAAATAGATCTATCAATGACGTACTACAACATTCTGGTGCTGTGTTTAATGATGGAGTTTAACGTTTAGTCAATTGTTTATTAAACTGTTTACATTTTCTTCAAGTTGAGCATTATATCAGATGTAAGTGATTTAACAATCGAATTTTTAATATCTTCAAAAATTGTTTCAAAATATCAAATGTGTAATAACTGCTGATTTTGCTTTCGATTTTTTATTTTTTTTCCCCCCTCAGAAGCTTTCAAATTCAATGACCATACAGATACGTGTAGCATCAGTCAACATATAAAAATGAAATTGAAAATTAAAAAAGAAATAAAATTGGAGTAAAAAAGAAAAAATTGTAACGAAAATTCAAATTATTATTTTTTTTAAATAAAATAATAATGTATAAAATTAATACTTTTTTAGTATTCATTTTCCGAAAAAAAAAAAAAAAAATTGGAATTGAAAATTTTACTTTTTTTATTACATTTTTTCTATTAAACAAATTAATTTTTATAATTTTAAATTATTTTAAATTATAAATATGTGATATAATCATGTGCATTTAATCATACACTGTTAAAAATTTGCAGCAAACTGTCCAGTTATTCGTCCGTTTTTATAGAAAACGGTTACATAACCGTAATTTCACACTATTCTGACCATAATATGGGCAATAATGGTCAGAACAGAGTTTAATTACGGTTATATAACCCTTTTCTACAAAAACGGTCAAATGACTGGACAGTTTGCTGCAAACTTTTAAGAGTGTATGTGAGTGAGACATGCCGAGGTATCATCCTCGTAGCTCAATATGGTAGATCATTGGAGCGTTATTCCAAGGATCCGGGTTCGATTCCCGGGTTGGACATTTTTCACTGGATTGGTTATACGCTTTATTAGCAATGTGAAAATTCTCGTATTTAATATTTAATTATTTTTTAGTATTTATTTACCCAAAATAAAATAAAAAAATTTGAATACTCATAATAATAATAATAATAATAATAATAATAATAAATGTGAGATATTATTATTGTTACAATGAATTAACATACTTTATTTGAAAAAATGTCTTGTTCATTACCATAAGGTTTATTTCAATTTAAAACAATGACAGTGGTACATTTTGAATATCGCTTTAGCAAAAATCCATTTAAAAAGCATATACCTAAAACATAGTTATTACCATCCCTGTACAGATTAAATTTGTGGGACAATCTGGCTCCATCCTATACAAAACTGTCTTTTCTATTAAGTCAGCTTTGTTCGTCTACGACATAAGCCTGGGAATGGCGGTATTCATTTGCTAGTAAAAAAAAAAAAAGAAAAAAAAATTGAATTTAAAACTTTATTATTATTTTTTTATAATTACATTTTTTTTCTATTAAACTAATTATTTTTTAAAATTTCAAATTATAAATATGTGATATAATCATATGTGTATATAATTATATGTAAATGAGACATGCCAAGCTAAGTATCATCCTCGTAGATCAATATGGTAGATCATTGTAGCGTTAATCCAAGGATCTGAGTTCGATTGCTTTGACATTTTTCACTCTGTTGATTATAAGCTTTGTTAACAATGTGAAAATTCACGTATTTAATATTTAATTATTCTTTAGTATTCGTTTATCCAAAAAAAAATAATTTTTTTTGTATGCTCATAATAATAATTTTAAAAAAATGTGAGGCATTATTATTGTCCAATGAATTAACATACTTTATTTTAAAAATGTCTTGGTACATTACCATAAGGTATATTTCAATTTAAAACAATGACAGTGGTACATTCTGAATATCGCTTTAGCAAAAATCCATTTAAAAAACATATTCCTAAAACATAGTTATTACCATCCCTGTACAGATTAAATTTGTGGGACAATCTGGCTCCATCCTATACAAAACTGTCTTTTCTATTAAGTCAGCTTTGTTCGTCTACGACATAAGCCTGGGAATGGCGGTATTTCAGCTGTGTGTTTCACAGCAGGGCTGCTCATCAAATGAAAACTCCATTCGCAATAAATTAGCTTAAATCCTTTCTTTCCTTTTAAACCTGTTGCATAATGGTTTGAAAAGATTCTTAAGATATTCTTTTTCTTTCGCTTAACAGGAAATGTACCTTCCTAAAGTATTTTTTAAAAAACAAAATTGACTTTTGGGTTTTTGCTTTTCATTTATCGAATCAGTGGGCAGTTTTTCTTACCAGAAAAGTTTTAGAGTATTTTAATTAAAAGCTAAACATTGCTATTTTTTTTATACATAAGTAATTTTAATTACGGTTGTTGTTTATGTAATTTGATGAATAAATTAAATAATTTTGTTGTAGCTTATTATTATTATTAGTTTTTATAATACTGCAACAACTACAATTTAGGAATTAAATTACTTAAGTACGAAAACGTCATTTTTGAAGAAATAATCATTTTTGAAATTAAGAAAATAAAATAAATATTTACTTATAATAAGTTAAATACAAGTATTATCAGATTTCTGATAGAATATTGCTTCGTGTGTATAATTTGCACTTTAAATTAAAAAAAAATAATAACAATTTTCTGACTAGGGGAGCATTTAAAAAAGGTTGATTTTTTAATAACAAAATGCACATTACGAAAAAATACAGTTATATATATTTAAAAAAAAGAAAATACAGTATTTTCCTGTATATAGGTCGACACGATAATTTTAATCTTGAAATCCTGCATTTTAGGTGTATTCGGTTTGTAAGTCGGCCCCTTAATTTACTCACGAAAAGAGGAACAAATCTTTTTTTCTTTTTCTTTTCTTTCTTTCTTTTTTTTTTTTTTTTTTTTTTTTTTTTGTTTCTTGAGAAAATAAAAGTGTTGGCTGAAAAGTCGTCTAAAATATCGTCAAAAAATTAAATTAAATAAATCAAATCAAACATTGATTTTTCTAAAAGTACATTAATTTTTTTATAACAATAATTATAGAAAATAATAATAAAAACTTTTAATTATTGTGCTAAATATTTCGGATATGATAATTTTTATATGTCATAGTATTAAGGAAAAGATCGACGTTTACTTATTAAATATTACTACAACTACAAACCATAATCGCCGGATGTCTGAGTTGATATTCGGTATCGACTCCAGAATTTTCTCTGTGTTTTCGTTTTAAAAAAGTCGACTTGTACTCCAAAATATTTTGTAATAATTATTTTTTAAATATATGTAATTTTATTTCTCTGTTCATTTGTTGCAATTTAACACTTTTAATTTATAACTTTTCTCTACATTTTTCAACGATATTTTAAATCTTTGTGAAGTGTAATTTTAAAGGGGCTAATTTTTCTTCCAAATTTCTATTCTGGAACTTATCTTTTTTTTTTTTATAGTTTCGATCCAGAAAAACTCTCTTATACGACACTGAAACAATATAGGGTCCAAAATAGCTTTCTTTCTCTGATGGTATTGTTGTTGTAAAACTAGATTTACAGGCAATGTTTAATAGTCTATTTCGTGGGTAACATAACTTTTCTTAAATGTCCTGTTTTTTAATAAATCCACTAAAATATGCCCGTTTATCGATATATAACCAAACAAGAAAAAAAAAATCATGCATCAAGAATAGATTATGTAACACTTTCTAACACATTCAGAATGCTCTAACAAACCTTCACCGTTTAAAATGAGCTGAAAAATGATATCTAAGTAAACAATTTGGAAAATGCACAAAACATTTCAAAACGCAATTTTAGCAATTTCCATCTGTAGTAGGAAAATAATTCAAATTCTTTTGTAGATCTCTGTATATGATCTATAGATTTGTACATATACCACACATTATGCTAAAATTTAGTTCAGTTAGGAAACACTTAAAAATGTTGTAAATTACCATTTAGCAATTCCCGTCAATAAATGGGAATTGTATTAGATTTTTTTTGTAAAGCCCTGTATATGATATATATAATTTATACACACCAAGTAATAATGAAAAAAATTGTTAAATTTAAAAACCTATACTGCAATTGAAAACGCACTTCCAGCTATTATCGCTCATACACTGTAAAAAATGACCAATGTTTCTTATTTTATGAAAATATGCTATAACCACGAACGAAAATATAATATAATCTTCTGAGTTATCCGAAATTTCAAATAGCATGTTACATTGTTTTTAGAATCCCCAGAAACGAATACATTTTCAAAATTTAAAGAATAATTTATAAAAACAAATTATTTTTAGCTGCCCAAATTTTTCAGAAACGTTTCTGAAGGGTTTTTATAGTGTATTAATTAGTGTCCTCAGGCTGGAATACCTGTTTTTCGAATGTTATCCATTCTCAAGTACACGTTTTCAGCCGCATAAGTTAATTTATACATGAAAGAATAAAGAAATAATCTTAATATTAATGTTATTGTTAACGCTGTTAATTTTGCATGTTTGTCTGTTAAACATTTTTTTTTCGCATGAAAATGTTTACTTCAGAATTGATAGCATTCGAAAAACAGGTATTCCAGCCTGAGGACACTAATTAATACACTATAAAAACCCTTCGGAAACGTTTCTGAAAAATTCGGGCAGCTAAAAATAATTTGTTTTGATAAATAATTCTTTAAATTTTGAAAATGTATTGGTTTCTGGGGATTCAAAAGACAATGTAACATGCTATTTGAAATTTCGGATAACTCAGAAGATTATATTATATTTTCGTTCGTGGTTATAGCATATTTTCATAAAATAAGAAACATTGGTCATTTTTTACAGTGTAGACATTACTGTAACCGAACACTTTTGTGTGTCCCTGTATATGAATGATAAATACTCGCGCACCATATTCAACAGTAAGCATCTTGTTGTGCACCTCAGTGATATATATCAGTTTCAATATGTCTGAAATAACGTAACATTATTAACACTCAACACAAACAATTTTGTCCGTAGACCGTAATGTAACGGTATACTTTTGAGTGTCTCTGTATATGAACTATAAATGCTTCACTTCATTTTCAATACCGAACATGCCATACTAAATCTCAATTACATAAACATCGGACAATATTTACGTGAGTTAGAGTTCGGCCAGACGGCCAGACAAACCGAATTCATAAACACTTTTCAACTATATGTTGGAAAGTATTAAAAAATAAGTTGAATAATATAAGATTCTGTGAAAGAAATTGTGGGAAAATACCAAATCCCGTTTTTGTATGTATTACTTGTTGAAACACTCCACTCTGAGTATATACATTCTACAAAAAAGCACAAATAATAAAATAATAAGATTATAACTGAATTCTTCTCTTTATTTATATAGCTTAAAGAATGATTAAGCAGCAAATTTAGAGAAAAGGTTTTGGGGAATCATTAATGTAAATTCCATATTTGTTTCAAATTACGAAATCTGTCAAAAAGATTATTGTTCTTTTTAATATCTTTTCAACATAGTCAGAAGTGTTTATGAATTTGGTTTGTCTATGTGTCTGACCATCTGGGCGCATTACTGTCTGGCCTTCTAGCCGTGCTCTAACGTGCGTAAATTTAACGGGATTGATATGTAATTTTTATGTGTTAATGTGGTAAACAGAATTTTCTATATTAAAAAGGAAGTGTGTAGCATTTATATTTCGTTTACTGAGACACACAAAGGTATCCCTCTGCATTATGGTCTGAGGAGGAAAATCTTTCAGGTTGCATTTTATTTAAATTGCTAATTTAGATATCTCATTTTATTGTACTAAAAAATGAAAATTCTTTACATAGTGTTGGAAAGGTGTTACATAATCTATGCTTGATGAACGATTCTCCGTTCTTTATTTTCTTTATGGGCTGATTGAAAGCATTAAAAATTCTGTAGATAAAAATGTGTAAATTGCCATTTATATAACTTTGCATTAGTTTATTTCTTATAGAACGCTAAGATTTGTCTGAAGATGTAATTTGTAGATTTATTTATAATGTAAATTTTATTTTAGTGTTAATAGGAATTTTTAGCATATATATTTAGCATGCTCACAAATTGCAATGTTCTTATAAATCTTTTTTCTGTTGACTATTTTTACATATCCGTCATAAGTATTGAAATAAAATGAAATAAATATAAAGAAAAGAAATTGTTCCGAGTTAGTTAATGTTCGAATTTTTTTTTTTTTTTTTTTTTTTTTTTTAATTTACTTTCTTCTTGTACCATCCTCAAATACTTTAGAAAAAAGAAAGTCCTTCTGTTTGCATTATACGCAAATCCACACTCTCAAAAACTGTAAAAATGATTCATTATGCATGTGCTAGACTTTCTTAAACCGTACTTTTTTAGATTTGGGATCGGAATTAACGATCAGGCTAAATGATTCCCCGAGTTGATTGCTTCATCAGTTGCCCTAGAAGCTTTTTTTTTTTTTTTTTGTACCTTCATTCATGTGTGGCAAAAGTCGTGTTGTATCACTACAGTGTTTTTTTTCC
Organism: Maratus michaelseni; assembly: GCA_963931845.1. Classification (NCBI taxonomy): domain Eukaryota; kingdom Metazoa; phylum Arthropoda; class Arachnida; order Araneae; family Salticidae; genus Maratus; species Maratus michaelseni. Next base: position 106,342,140 of record OZ007598.1, on the reverse strand, counting down.
TTTTTTTCCCTTCTTGCATAACTGTTGTAAAAATATGATGTTGGAGGCCTTAACGAGGATGAATTCTCATTAAGAGTTTCAGAAATGTTTTCAAATTTTTAATAGTTTCCGGAAAGATTTTTCCTTCTTTTAAAGATCATGCAATAAAAAAAGAAAAAAAAAAACTTGAGGCAATCAAACGGATTTGTTGTAAAGTATTTACAAAATTGCAATTTTTTTTTACCATAGTTGTTTTTTATTTGAATGTATGCCAAATTTCCTTTTTTATGTTATGACTTTATAAAAAATCATTAAAAAAATTATGTAGTGTTGATTTTGGTGAAAAGGTCTACCTGTTGCAGTTATAATGCGTTTATGCCGCGCCAACCAGTGTTTTGAATAATTTCTTGATAAAGTGAAATAAAGTGAATTCAGTGTAACCAGTTGTAATGAGAACAGTGGTTGTATTTGCAACTCCATGCCGATTGTGTTGATTCATCTGAATAAAATTTTTACAGTTCGCCCAGTGACTATATATTATACAGTTCGCCCAGTGACAGAGTTTATTGTGTTTAAAGTGTGAGATTTTACACTAATCTGTAAAGAGTAGAAATAAATTAAAAATATATTCAAGGTAATTTTTCCTCCAAATAGAGTAATATAGTATATATTATAGCAGTATAGTAGAGTAATAAAGTATATTTTCAGTTTCAAAAGTGAGGTTATTTATTTATTTATTTATTTAGATAAGAAAAGGTGCAAATTTACTTTAAATTGTAATGTACAGAATTTTAAAATTAAGTTCTAACTCATATGTAAAATTGTAAGTTAGTTGAAAGTTTAAAAAATTTTAATATGTATACATTGGTTTGACTGCGGTTTTGTACGATTTTATAAATCATCTTTCTATTTTTACATTTTCATCATAAGCATTACTATAAAATGGGATTAAAAAAAAAACCTGCTAAGTTGGTTAATGTTAGAGAAAAATTTTTCCTAATCTCTTTCGTATCCTCAATTTCTACCATTACTTTAGAAAGAAAATACTCTTCTCTTTGTATTATATGCAAATCCACACTCTTAAAAAATCATTATGCATGTGCCAGATTTGCTTTTACTGTAAAACTTTTTCGAATTGGATTCTCAATTAATGATCTAGATAAAGTAAATAATTCCCTGAGTTGATTACTTCGTCAGTTTCCTAGATGCTCTCTTTATTTTCGTCCCTCACCTGTGGCAAAAGCTGTGTTATTGCTACTACAGTACTATTTTTGCCATGACATTTGTCGAAATCTTTAACAAGAATACTTTCTCATGAAAAGTTTTTAAGAAGTTTTCAAATTTTATATATAATACTTTTCTCAGTTTAGTTTTTTAAATCATGGAATGAAAAAGAACCATAAGGCAATCACTCTTAACTTCGTCATAAAACTTTTGATTTTTCAAAATCATTTTTCTGTTGAATATTCTCTGAGAAAAATGATACTTTAAAATCTGAGTAAATAGGTGTTTTAATTTTTTTTTAATGAAACTTTTTGTTTCAAATAGGACGACCCAATGCTTTCAATTATGAAATACCAGAAATACTCAGAATATCGAAACATGGACATACTCAAAACTGAGCACATAGAGGTCAGTTCGTACTCATTTTTGAAGCATGAACATACTAAAAATGATTAGGTTCAGTTCAAACTCTTTTTTGAAACATGAACATCCTCAAAAATGAGCACATAGAAGACACTTCATACTCATTTTTGAAATATGGACATACTGAAATGTGAGCACATGATGTTTTATTCTTGAGTGTGTGCATGTTTTCAGAAATGAATATAACAATGATTCAAAATTGAGTAATTTTGATTCGGAGCCATTTTGACTATGCAATATATTTAGATTTGAGTATTTTTTGCTCAGTTTTGAAAATGTCGTTTTTAGAATGTTGTTTCTACATATTTGTCATAAGCATTGCAATGAAATGCATTAAAAATAAGGGATGAAAACCTGCTGGATTTGTTAATATTTCATTACCTTTTCTTTATCAATTTTGTTTTTCGTAAAACTCTTGGTTTTTTCCAAAAATTGTAAAATTGATTCATGACACAGACTTGCTTGAAGTGTACTAATTTTTCCAATTGGGATCTGAATTAATAATCAAGCTAAACGATTCCCTGAACTGATTACTTCATCAATTGCCCAGAGGTAATTTTTTTTTCATTCATCTGTGGCAAAAGCCGTGCGATATATCTTTACGATGGCACTTTTCTGCATACCTGTAGTAGAACTTTACTTTTGGTGATTTTAACGAAGATATATCTCATGAATAATTTGAGAAAAGTTTTCCAATTCTTAATGGTTTTCTGTAAGTTTATTTTTCTTTTACATGAAGGAATGAAAAAAGGTGAGGCAATCAGTTAGATTCGTTGTCAAACCTTTGCATGATCATAATTTTCCTAGTCATAATTTTCCCTACTATTTCTATCAGAATTTATGCTAAATTTTATTTATTTTGTTTATCGTATGAATTTATTTATTTATATATTATGTAACTAAAGAAATAAAAAATATATCCGGTAATGACTATAAAAGGTAAATATGAATTTAGTTGTGAAACATAGAATTATTAATAACATGTTCAAGATTATGTAAATAAATATAAGGATGAGAAAGTCTGCTGAGGGAGTTAATGTTTGAGCGCTTTTTCCTAATCATTCTCTTCCTGTATCATTTGCAAAGCTTTACCTTAGTAATTCGTCTCTTTCTGTTATATGCTATGCAAATCCACATTCTCAAAAATTGTAAAATTGATTCTTTACACACGTTCCAGGCTTTAAACTGTATCACATTTGAGTCGATTATTTAATAAAATGTCTAAATGCTCTGTTTTTTTTCTCTCTTATTTGTGGCAAAATATATATTATATTTCTACAGTAGTACTTTTCCCATAAATGTATAGAAATATTGTTGCTTTAGCCTTTAACAAGAATGCAGTCTCATTCAAACTTCGAGAAAAGTTTTCAAATTAATAATAGAAATAATTTTCTTTTTTTATTCATGGAATGAAAAATCATGAAGCAATCAGTTAAATTTGTTGTCAAACTTTTGCCTGATGATAATTTTCATGGCAACATTTTCTTTTTAATCTGAATGTCTATCGAATTTTATTCCAATTTTTATGTTGGTTCTTTTTTTTTCTCCTATAACTAAACGAATAAAAAAGTATACATCCGGCGACTGTAACGAGTGTAAATTAATTTAGTTATGAAACATATTGCATACGAGAGTAACACTGAAATTTTTAAGACAGAGGTAGAAAACATGCGCCAAAATAAATAAATAAATAAATAAATAAAAATATTGGTGGGAATTTAAATTTGAACTCTTTTATATCATCAGACGATAATTTGTGGAAACAATTAATATTTATCTATCGCAAGAATAAGTCTTGATGGAAAAAAAAAATGGAGTTGACGCGAGAACCTTATCGAGCTATGACTTTCTATGATTTTAAAATTGGTGTAAACTAAGAATAATGTCTTCAACGTCTACAATTAGCATATGGAAATAAAGCTGCACCTCGTGCCACTGTATTAAGATAGTTTACGAAATTTAGAAGACTTCAAAATTATCTACTGGATGAAAACACACACACAGGAAGACCTTTGTCAGCTGTAGTCCTATAAAATGTGTGCCGTACGAAAAATGTTAATCGATAATAATCGCTGTGCCTGCCAAATGATACAGAAGGAACTTAATATTAGATCCACAGCTAAACATAAAATTATTCACAAAGAATTGCATACGAAAAAAATTATTTGCCGTGTGTTCCCCCATAATTTAACCCTATAATTGTGTCGGCCGTACGAAAAAATGTTAATCGATGATATTCGCTGTACCTAGCCAAATGATACAGAAGAAACTTAATATTGGATCCACAACTACACATAAAATTATTCATAAAGAATTGCATAGGAAAAAATTTATTTGCCGTGTGTTCCCCCATTAGCTTAGCCCCATAATTGTGTCGGCCGTACGAAAAAATGTTAATCAATAATAATCGCTGTCCCTGGCCAAATGATACAGAAGGAGTTTAATATTGGATCCACGACTACACATAAAATTATTCATAAAGAATTGCATACGAAAAAATTTATTTGCCGTGTGTTCCCTCATAATTTAACAGAACACCAAAGAAGTGGATAAAAAAATCCAAAATACACACTCTCAAAAAAAAAATTAAAATTGATCCATTATACGCATGTGCCAGACTTGTTTAAGCTGTACTACTTTTTCGAATTGAGATCTGAATTAATGATTAAACTAGACGATTTCCTGAGTTGATTACTGCATTAGTTTCCAAGTTTCTCTTTTTTTACTTATTTATTCCCTTTTTCACTCATCTGTGGCAAAATTCATGCTAATATCTCTGCAGTGGTACTTTTCTGCATACCTATTGTAGGAATTTGCTTTTGAAGCTTTTAACGAGAACGCAGTCTCATTAAGAGAAAAGTTTTCAAATTCTTAATAGTTTCCTGGAAGTTTTTTTTTTTTTTTTTTTTTTTTTTTTACATCATGGAGGAAAAAAAATATGAAACGATCAGTTACATTAGTTGTAGTGATGGGCATAACGATTATTTTGATTATTCGAATGAATCATTCGGGCATGCGCTGAAGCATATCTGTCAAACTTCAATTTTTTTTTTATTCAATTACTACCAGAAATTTTGAAAAAAGAAAAAAGTTTCTGCAGAAACTTTTTTTTTTTTTTTCAAAATTTCTGGTAGTAATTGAATAAAAAAAATTTGAAGTTTGACAGATATGCTTCAGCGCATGCCCGAATGATTCATTCGAATAATCAAAATAATCGTTATGCCCATCACTAATTAGTTGTCAAACATTTGCATAATAAGATTTTATTTATTTATTTTATTTTATTTTATTATTTTTTTTTTTTTGTATTTATACCAGATTTATTTTTTTATGTTCTGGTTTTGATTTTTTTGTAACAAAAAGAATTAAAAAATATATGCGGTGATCATTTCAATGAAGCAGGTGGCTATAAAGAGTAGAAATGAATTTAACTGTGAAATATATTCAAGATAATTTTTTTTTTCTAAACAGAATATATATCGACTGTTTTAAAAAAAAAGCAGGATTAATCGGGTTTTCATTTCTTTCTTTCGTTTTAACATTTTCTAACAAAGTTGAAATGTGTTTATGAATTCGGCTTGTCTGTCGTCGGCCTGTGCTCTAGCTCGCGTAAATATACTCGGATTGCCTTGATATTGAAATATGTTCTTGGGGTTTACTATGGCATGTTTAGTATTGAAAATTTAACCAAACATATTAACATTAAAATTTAACTAAATTGAGTGTGTAGGATTTATGGTTCTTTTACAGAGACACTCAAAAGAATTCCGTTACATTACGCTCAATGGAGAAAAATCGTTTGTGGCGTATTTTAAAGATGTTACACTATTTTAAACATATTCAAATTGATAGATATCACAGAGGTGCACTACAAGGCGCTTACCTTTAGAATATGGTGTACATAGTATGTATCGTTCATTTACAGGGACACTCAAAAAATTATGTTACATTACATTCAATAGGGAAAAATTGTTTGCAGCACATTTTAATGTTTCACTATTTTATACATATTCAAATTGATACAAATCACTGAGGTGCACTAAAAGACGCTAGTTAGTTAATGTTTGAAAACTTTTCCATAATCACTTTTCTTTCTTCACTTTCACTTTTTTAAAAGGAAAAAAAAGATCTTCAGTCTGCGTTATGTGCGAATTTACTTCCTTAAAATTTGTAGAATTGATTCATTACGCATGTCCCAGACTTGCTTTGCACTTTTTAGAAATTGTATCTGAATTAATGACCAAGCTCAATGATTCACTATGTTAATTGTTTCACCAGTTGCTTAGCTGATCTTTATGCTATTTTTTTTTTATTTTATTATTTTATTTTATTTTCATTTTACCTTACATCACTCCACTGTGGAGAAGCCATGTGATGCCTCTGAAATGGTACGTTCCTGCGTAACTGAATTACAAAAGTATTCTTTGAACCCAAAATAAGGATGCCATCTTATTAAGGGTTCGAGAATTTTTTCAAAGTTTAAATAGTTTTCTGAAACTTTTTTTGTCTTTTACATCATGGAGTCAAAAAACATGAAATGACAAATTTGAACACTGCACACCACAATCTAGGTCAAGTATATGCCGGAAAAAGATGGTTATTTTGCTATGCCTCATAGTTTTTATAATCCTATAAAACTTATGTTACTGAACTATCCTGACCGAGTTCAACATTAAATAGCGCTTAAAATAATTCTTCGATTTAAAAACTGTCTACATCAGCGTGTTTATAACACATTTCTCTATAAAAATACCACTTTTCATATTTTCATATGCAATAAGTTTTTCAGGATAAGCCGAGAAAATGGAAAAGGTCACAATTGATTCAATTATGGCAACGGCAGCGTTAGTATTTTTTTTTCCCCGAATAAAATTTTAAAGTTGTTAATCACAGGGACTTCATGCTAGAAGGCTAATTTTAAACCACTGTTTTGGGAAAATATTCTTTGACTTATTTAATGTAAGAAATTCCGAGATTAAAAAAGGGGAAAAAAACTATTTTGGAAAAAGTGTGGTAATTGGCCTTCTGGCACGCGGGTTCGACGTCCCTGTTCTAATCGTTTTTAACCTAACAAAGAAAACTATTTTCAAAAATTCTATCATTTTCTTTGCAAATAATCATAATACATCATTAGCATTATCTATACTTAATGGTATTTATGGATCAGCTTTACAAAAGAAGATACAGTAGAACTTGTTTAATACGAGAAGCAAGGAAATTTTAATAGCCTCGTATTAACCGTTTCTCGAAATACCCATGAAGACAATTAAAGTTTTAAAATCACACGCATACATAAAATAATTACAGCTACTCATTGCTATAATTATCTTAATGCTAAAATTAACGTAATAGATCAAAAATTGAATAATATACAACAACTGAGGTGGCCATTGACGAAATTTTGGGAAGAACTTGGTTTTGGTACTAGAAATGAAGATCCGACGAGTCCCCAAAAAATAAAGTTGTTTTTGTACTTTTTTGGGGGGGAGGGAATGGGGGGGGGGGTATTATACCTCAGGGGCCGTCCATAAATGATGTCACGCTTGGAGGGGGGAGGGGGTTCATGAAATTGTGATAGTTTGTGACAAGGGGGTGGGAGGGGGTAAAAAGAAGTGTGACATCACACATTTTGATTTAAATAAAATCATTTAAAATCAGCAGATTAAATTTTGAAGTTATTTTGAAATTCCAGAATTTGAGGGTATTTTTTAATTAGGGCTAAAACAACTTTCATGTGATTTGTTTTTACTTATATTCCTTCCTTAAAAAAAAAAAATCAATTGCTCCTTCATATTAATATTTTATTACTATTGTATATTAATTATATTTTTTCTTGTAAACCTTAATCTTATTTTATACAAAATAAGTGCACGAATCATTTTTATTGTTATGCTCACAAATGTCATTAAAACACATAGTTAAAGTTTAAAAATAAAATTTGAAATATGATCTATAACGTAGATCTATAACTTTGTTTCTGAACTGCAAGTATATGTTTGTGTAATACAGTGTAACATGTGACAAGAGGGGGGGGGGGGGGGGTAGGGGATATGGTGAAGTGTGACACTTTGTGACAAAGGGGGGGGGGGTCAAAAATATTGAAAAAAAAGTGTGACATCATTTATGGTTAAAGCCCCTCAGGGAGTGGGGAAACTCAAAAATTTTTAAGTAGGTCAAGGGGGATATCAATTACATGAATTTTTTAGATTCTCATGAATTTTTTAGACATCATCCGCAAGTCGATACGATTATTTGTTACAAAGTTACGGCAGGTTTTATGAATACGAAGTCCAAAATTATACTTCAGTGCAGGTAAAATATGGTTACCTTTTGCTCCATATAGCACCGTAAAACAATTTAATTTTGGGGACTCTTCGGATATTCATTTCTAGTGCCAAAACGAAATTCTTCCTAAATTTTGGTGAATGGCTGCCAGTTGTCTCTGAAAAACTCTATTTTACCTGTACTGAAATATATCATAAAGATAATTGTTTTGAAACAGTGATAGTAACAATAATTTTTTTTCTTTTTCGCTTCGAAATTTTGAGCACGTATGTTCTAAATTCTGCTATCTAGCGACGGTTAATTTTCGTAATAATTTTTGGCTAATTAGAGAACCAATAAATTCCCCACTGTGATAAACTATTTAATCTTGTGTATGATAACCAAAATTGTGGCACTGATAATCTCTGACTAATCTTAAAAATGCAATAATTATTTTCTTTGTAATGCTTTCTAACATCATATATAGCAATGAAATTATGATGCTCACCCCCACCCCTCTCAGATTAATGCTTTGAAATAATTAAAATAACCAAATCTATGCTAGTTTATGACTTGTAAAATTTCCACATAAATGTAACAAAAACCTCCTTTTTTTCGTTACATGGCAAATACACATTCACAGTACTATGAAATCAGTGTATTACTCGTGTGCACTTAAACTTTACACTGATCGTTGAAATTTGGATCTGAATTAATGATCCTGCTAAATGCTTCCCTGAGTTGATTGCTTCATCAGTTGCCTTCATGTTTTTTTTTATTCCTTTAATGGCAAAAAAACAACGTGATGTCACCAGTGGTAGTACTTCTCTGCATAACTTTTGTAGAAACATGCTGTTCGAGCCTCTAACGAGAATGCCAGTCTCATTAAGACTTTGGGGAAAAGTTTTCAAATTTTTAATAGTTTCTTGATTTTTTTTTTTTTCTGGTTCATAAAAGAAAAAACATGAGTTGATCACTTAATTTCATAGTAAAATAATTGTAGGATGACAACTTTTCCCACAAAAGTTTTTTTTTCTTCTTTTGTTTAGAGGAGTGTTGGTTTTTCTAAATTTTAATTTGTTTATCGTTTTTACATTTTTATTTTATTTTTTCTATCTAAAGGGTTTTTTTTTTTAAATATGCAATGATAATATAAATTAACCTGATGGTAATAAGAAATGAATATTTCGTTAATTGTTTTCAAAACTTTTTTTTTTTTTTTTTTTTTTTTTTTTTTTTGTTAATTTTACTACTTAAAGGTGTTCTCAAAATTTTCTCTCCCGCTCAACACTGAATCTTTCAGACACATTCACAAAATTATTTTATATGAAAATTCGTTAAATTTGGCATAACTTTTGATGTGAGAATGGTACAGGTAGAACTTCTAAAATCGGGAATCGTTCGGGTGTAGAGTATTAAAAACTTTACAGTATGCGTTTCTTATTTTTAAGTGTGGCTTTAATTTAGAATTTAAATTGTTATTTCTCAGTCTCTAAAAATCCGGAAATTTCGAAAATCCGGAATTGCGGAGTCCCGAGCGATTTTAGAAGTTCTACCTGTATTTTAAAAGTAAGTGCCTTTTTGAAATAAAAAAGAAACAAGTATAATTTTCTTACCAATTTTATTTTATATGAAAGCCTGTACCTCAATCTATTTTTATACATAATTTCTTAACACATGGGCTGATAAGTTCCCGGTCTAATAAAGAAAACACAACTTTTTTACATAACTTTATAACTTTAATAAATAACACAACTTTAGTAATAAATAATAATAATTTAATAATAATAATAATAATAATAATAATAATAATAATAATTTAATAATAATAATTTAATAAATAAATAAACAATAATAATTTAATAATAAATAACATAATTTTATAACGAAAAAGCTCCAAACAGTGCTCAGAATCATCGACTCGTTGTTGTTTTTGGTCAAAAGTCAACATGCACGGCACCCACTTTGACAACAGCTTTTTCATAGACAAATGTTCATTCAAAATAAAACCTACACATTCCTTGGATATCCTCAGAGTCTGAGCTATCTCCTGCAACTTCACTTTGCGGTTCCCCAAAACGATTTTGTGGACTTTTTTATGTTTTCCGAAGTATTCACCTCTTTTGCGTGGTGCATCACTAGTGTCCGTACGACCACGTTTAAATTCAGCAAACCAGCCAATAATGGTTGATTTAGCTGGTGCAGTGTCCGGATAACGCTTATCAAGCCAAGCTTTTGTTTGAACGGTGTTTTTTCCCATCAAATAACTATTCTTGAAATTCTTGTTTATCCATTTTTTTGTTTATCAACAAAGTCGTTCAACCAAAACCACTTTAACGTTTTATCCACACGGCGAATCGTCATAACATTTTTTCTGCTACCTTTTAAAGGTTAGTATTTACTAAAAAAAAGCATCGGTTCGGCGATTGCAACGCTATCTGTGTGCCAGACGGGGAACTTTTCAGCCCATGTGTTATTTTATCATACAACCAGTTTTTGAATCCCCTCTTCATAAGAAATCAGCCGCCTGATTTGACACCTACTGCAACGTGGTCGTTTTGACATCATCGTCATTGTGACCGAACACCGCCGAGATGCTTCTTCAAATGCAGAAACATGTGGTAGTCACTAAATCTTCAGTAATGGCTGAAGCTCGCCCACTTCGTTCCTCATCATGAACATTCATGCGGCCAAATTTAAAAGATCTAACTCCGTACCATTCCACATAATGTGTTTTCCGTAAACTTCACTAATCTAACGATGACTTTCAGCCGCTTTCACGTCTTTAGCACTTAGAAAACGAATTACCGATCGTATTTCATAAGCGGCGGGATTCTCAATCGGCGGAGTCGTTTTAAATACTCAAAAACAAACGTTAACACGGTCAAACGTTTCCGTAATGGCGCCTGGGGCTTGCCAACAAATGTAAGTAAACAGTGCGCACGCGCTGAATGCCGGCCGCAGCGCCGCCACGTCGGAATTTCAAAACGGTTCTTACTTTAAAAACAAGTAATATATATATATATATATATATATATATATATATATATATATATATAAACTACTTTGGTTAAAAAAAAGTTTCAGCGATCTACACGCTTTGCCACTGACGGTATTTATTCCTAAATTTATATCCTGCTAAATATCTTATACAATCCTGGGGGGAAAATCCCTATTCGATCCTGGGACCTTGTGGTTATGAACTCAGAGGTTAACCGACTGCGCTATCAAGACTTGTGAGTGAATGCTTTTAAATGGAACTAATGTCTGAAATAAGCCGGCTTCGTGTTGATATTTTTTCTCCCATATAAAAGTAAATTAATTAATTAAATTTAATTGATGAATTAATATTTTTGAAAAAACTGTATTAACATCAAGTGTCAACCACTACAAGTTTTTAAAAATGTATTTGAACTTGAGTGGATGAATAAAAAGTATTTTATTAAGGTTTAAAAATTTGAACAAGATATATAAATATATTAGGGAGAGTGTGAACTAATAGTAGGAATTGAATAACCATCGTATATTAAATAATCGGAATGCGTTTTTCACTGTTCTGTAAATGTGATGCAATTTTTATTTTAATTACTTATTCCAGGATAATGACCTTCCCTGGAATTAATGTTCAAAACATCAACTTTGATTCTATTTTCTGAAAGATTTTTGTCTTTACGGAAAAGTGAGGAACGCTATTCCATTTTATGGTATGTGAATAAGGATATTTGAAAAGTTTGTGTATTTACGAAGGAAAAGTATTTTGATAATGAGTCAGAAATTAGAAGCAACATTAATATTTTATATTTTTTATTTATATTGTATTTATTAATTTTTCTTTTGTTTCACAAGAATGAAATTCTGAGATTAAATAGTGGTAATAATCTCTGATTAATCTACCAGATTTAGTTAAAATCATTATTATGATAACTCAACATTAATCTAGTAAAACAGCGAAAATGCTCATGTTGATAATTTATAAGTATTGAAATCACCATTCCATCTAATATTCTAGAAAAATTAAAAATATCTTAGCCTTTGTTTCCATAACTATTATTCTAAGATAGTTAAAATTACACAGAAATTTAGGACAAAATTTCACTGGATAAAATGTTGCGCGGACAAAATCTCGGGAGGACAGAATCTCACATGCACAAAATATCGCATGGGCAAAATATGGTGCTAAAAATATCTTGCAACAAAAATAACGCATCAATGAAAGGGTGCATAGAAATTCCGTACCGGACAGTTTCGTCCGCGTGTTAATTTGCCCACGCGAGATTTTGTCTAAGCAACATTTTGTTTAGGCGAGAAATTTTATCCCATTACCGAAGATCTAGGAAATTCAAAATGGAGACTTTGTAGAGTCAGAACACTTTATTAAAAAATACCCTTGCCAATAAACTGCTTTTTACATTTTATTAGTTTGTTACGTTTTCCATATCTGTCACAAAGTAGAAAATCATTAGAACGTTTTTCTGCACCTCAGAGTAAGATGCACCACCCTTTCTCATTTTAGAACTTTTTGTCTTGTCCGCAACTTGCGACAGCTAAGGCAGGCTAGGAGCCCTAAGGCAGGCCACACACCAGGACGACAAGCAACACATCGTGTGACTTAGGAGACAAATTCTGAAATTCAATCCTACTCCTGCTTTGTTTCAACCTGTTTCAAATCCGCTTCTACTGCTGTTTCTTCTCCTAAGTCGTGCGTTGTGTCGCTTGTCGCCTCGGTTCAAACCTATTTCTACTTTGTTTCAACGTGTTTCAAACCTGTTTCTTCTCCTAAAGGCGCGCCACACACCAGTGAGACATTCAACGAAACGGCGTGAGTCAGGAGACAATTTCACCCTGTTAACAAAGCAGAAAGTTTGAATATCTGAATTGTCTCCTGTCTCACATTTTTTGTCGCATGTCTCCATGGTGTGTCGCGAAAGACGCGAGTTGTGTCGCGTGTCGTTTCAGTGTTCGGCCTTCCTTAATGCAACCACTATCAGTACATTGCTATATTTAGTGGTATCTGGTGCCTTTATGACTAAATTTATAATTTATTTATTAAAATTCTGATGTCTTTATGACAAAGTTTTTAATTTACCAACCAGCCTGAAATACTAAATTTGCATCGAAACTATACGTAATAGAATTTTTTTAATATTTTTGTCTAATATTTTTGTTCGAATATTTTTGTCTGTCTCTTGTTTGTATTTACTTATATATTATCAGAAAAAATATATCAGAAAACATTTCTGAAGAAAAAATTCACTGTAACTATGTGTTTTCTTTATTATACCCGCTTAATAATGTTATAAATTAATTGAATTCATCGTAACGATAGTTTGATAATCAGATGAGGTAATCAAAAATTGCTTTATTGGTAGTTTTGGAATGATTTATTGATGCAATTAAATTTACCGTTATCACTATCAATTTCTGATTCAGCTGAAGCTAATAACTAAAGTTTAGATTTATTATTATTTATTTTTTCATAAAGGATCTGATTAATATTTAGCATTTCTATGAAAGTAACTAATTTTAATTCATAAATAAAATATAAAACAGTTTCAATATTTAGTTAAATAGCATTTCTGTAAAAATAGAATATAGTATGCGATGGGTTTTTAAGATTTTATTATTATAAATTATTTTTAATGCAGTAACTAGTGTGTTAAATATACGGCAAAATATTCGCTTAGGTCGTGAATATTATTGTAAAAAAATAAATAAATCGTGTTTAATTTGATATCGTTTGTGAAATTTATACACGAATTAGAAAATTTATTAAAATAGGGTAATGTTAAACCTGTGAGACTGTGTAAAGTTTGTAGAAGTTGTAAAAGTTGTAAATTGTAAAAGTGTAGCTATTCTATCTAAACACGCCAAAAAAATTCTAAGTAATTTCATCCATAAGATATAAAAACATTTAATTTTATTCTGTAACCCTTTTGTATCTCTTATGTTTCATAAAATATCTTGTGTGTTATTAATAAAAATGTTATCAATTTTTATTAATTTTCTCCTCAGCTGAAGGGATAATTCACAAGTTTTTTGTAATACATTTACTTCTTCTTGATGCTTTTTTTTTTCACTTTTGTTTAAAACTAAATAAATGTTTTTTTTTAAACTATAGTTAGCTTTCTTCAATATATCACACACATATTTTCAGAGTGGCAAAACTAAAAAACTTTGATTTTGAGTTATCACTATTAAAATCGTCATTAAACATTCATCTATCATGTGACAAACGTACATTAATTCAACTTTAAATTTTTTTTTCCCATACCGCATTATGTGACAATTTAAATATTGCAAATGAAATCATATTATGTTCTGCAAAAATTGATACTACGTTTTCAGTTATCGTAAGACAGTCTTGACCAGTTTTAAAAAAAACGGACCTTGGCATGCTGCCAAAAAAATGACCATTCCGAAGGGAGAGAAGCATTGGATTAGGAAGAGACAAATTCAGGTTTCGCTTAATCGTCTGACCACATGTCATTCCTTCACTGGCTCAGGGTTCGTACGGATCAGGGAATTTTCCAGGAGTCTTTCCAGTATTTTTTTATAAAAAAAAAAAAATCTGATTTATATTCGTGAAACTTTGCCTTCTTCTAAGGAGAGATTTTCTGTAAGAAAATATTGGTACTGAAGAATTTCCAGGTCGCAAAATTCCAGGAGCCGTACGAACCCTGCTGGCTGTTCTATGTTCTTGTAAATACGAAACTTTCCTGAATTTTATTCATCCCTCACAGAATCAAAACTAGGGGCGATTCTTTTAATTACCAACTTCCCTATTATCAAGGATAGACTCGTCTCACTCAGACCTGTAACTCACGTGACCATTCTTTAAAGCTTGGTCCAGCAGTACTTTGTGACTGTAGGGGTTGGTCTAGTTTTCGTATTTCGAATCTCCCGCCCTGCTAGGGATGGCAGGAAAGCAAAAAACAGTGCAAAAACCTGCACTTTATGTTCTGAAGTCTGACGCCTATGAGGACCAGCTAACACAGTAAATATTAATTGTTGTTAATATATCAGTTAGACTGTGGACTAATATAACCTTTGTCAAGCGATATTTATATGAGATATGATAACATAAGCAAAATATAGACACTTGATGGGGTTACTTTCTGACCCACCGACACTGTCACAAAGCATTTCTCTCTCAACGAACGTCCAAAAATGTGAACAATGGTTGAGCCAAAACCGATCATGAAGTAATTGACATGTGTTTTACTAACATGGAAAAGAAGTTGGATAGTGTCTCGCTTGATAACCAATGGAATTATGATGAGACGAATTTGTTGGACGACTCTGGAAGTAAAAATTCGATCACTCGAAGAGGAGCAAAATATGCTGAACTGATTTCAAAACTAGTCTAAGGCATACTTCAATCATGGTATACAGAAAAACTATGGGGAAGTAGAACCAATTTACATTAACTACAAATTTGATAAATTTGGTTCACTTGGACAGTAGGAAAGAAGATATAATCGAACAAAATCAGGTTGGTTAAACCACCAAGTTTTTGAGGACTGGTTTATATCACTTATGCTTCCTATTTTGAAAAGGAAAAGCGGTTCAAAGGCTATCATCGGGGACCGAATGAAATTTTTTATGAAAATAACGAGGTTTTATTCATCATCGACCCTCCAACGTCAGCGGACAACCGAGGGCTGTTTGTGGTCAAAGACGTAGAATAAGCTACCAAAAATTTATAAATATTATTTAAATAAAAGTTTTAATAAACTTTTTTATCGGCTAACTTTGGGAAATTAAATTTTTCTCTTGCATTTCAAGGCGAAAACAAACCTGTCACAAAGTAACCCCACCCGATTGGGTAACTTTGTGACATCTTTAAAACTAAATTTCTCAGTTGATATTAAAGATTTTGATTCACGCTATACGTCGTTATGTAGGAAAAAGATATATCAATGCTAAGCCACAGTTAGTTTTGGGTTATTTATAAAGCATGCCAGCTGGTGTGAGAAAAACCTCAAAATGTGTCATAGAGTTACGGTATAACTATCGCGTCTGAAATCTGAAATCAAACGTGTTACATTTTGGATTATGTCACTTTTTTGCATAAAATTTGAAATGCTAATTAACATATGTATAATAATATAATTTAATTAGCATATATATATTCACCTATGCTGGGTTTAATTCGTCTAATGCATGCCACTGAAGTTGTGTGCTCATGGTTGACTTTCCATCTTGTGCTGCAAAGTCGTAACCGTGCCAATATATAAGAGTGACAAACTGCTAGACTGGATGTCGTCTGGATAGCTCCAAATGGTAGAGCATTTGTGCGTAATGCCAAAAGGTTCCAGGTTCGATCCACAGGTTGGACATTTTTTCACTCTGTTGTTATACACTGAGTAATAAGTGATAATTCCTATGCTTTGTGTTGTCTAAATTTGAAATGTTTTGATGAAATTATGTTTTGAAAAAAAAAGTGTTTTCTTTTTAACAATATCGTTTTCTAGTAATTAATTTTTATTGAATTCTTTAAAATGTTTTTTTTTCTGCCTTTCCTGTAAAATTCTCCTTTTACTTACCCATCATACGTAGTATAAGGGTAAGTCTTGTAATCGTTTTGAAAATCGAAAAAAAGTTTTGACGGATTTACACGTTTCGGAGATTCCGAAAACATATTTTTAGAAAAAAAAATTGCCGTCCGTCTGTGTGTCTGTAAACGCTCTATCTCCCGAACAAATTCAGATAGAGACTTGAAATTTGGTATGTACTTAGTATGTAATAATGGGAAGAAGCTTATTGAATTTCAGTAATCTCGATTATCCGGAACTATTTTTATTGGACTCTCGAAATATTCGTTCTGATAAAAGGTATATAAAAATTTCGAAATTGTTTATTTTAAGGTGCGAATATAAAAGACAATAAAAAACATAAATTTTGCATAAAGCATGAAGTCGATTGAATAATTAGTTGCCGAGATATTTGTAATCCTATTTACCACACTCACGATTTTTCATGACCCTGTATTTCATCCAAATTTCAATTCAAAGATATATTTTAATTGGAAATGAGACGCTTAATCAGATTCAATAAACCGCTAGTTAATATGATTATCAATATTGGAGTTATAAGGATGTTTCTTTTAAGCAATTTAGTAATCGAGCCTTTGAAGTTTAGGACGTCATCAAGCCACGAATTTATTCGAATTGCAATGCATTTTATAAGTAGTTTACACATTTTTTATTTTAATATTTTATGTTATGCATATCCATGATGGGTAAGTATTACGGTGGCCCCCAACGACTAGTTTGAGTCGTGTCACTTTAGCAACTTTAGCACTTTAGCAGTGTGTTTTAATACAAACAGTACTTCCGATGACAACTTGTGTGTTTTCC
Organism: Maratus michaelseni; assembly: GCA_963931845.1. Lineage (NCBI taxonomy): Eukaryota > Metazoa > Arthropoda > Arachnida > Araneae > Salticidae > Maratus > Maratus michaelseni. Next base: position 106,324,891 of record OZ007598.1, on the reverse strand, counting down.
TTAGGTTACTTTACAAAGATAATAAACTTATACTGACCCTATTCAATTGACTTTCTGAAATTCCTTAAAAGTAAACAACATTTTGAACTTTAAAAATAGTAATAATAACACTTTCTTTTTAAATTATAAATACTGATGTGTTGTAATGAAAAAGTTTTTATTAAACATATATCTAAGTTTATAACTTTTTAAAAAATAAACAGCAGCGATAAAGGTCTTGACGTCTTCAGATGTTTTCTTTTTTTGTCGAAGCCAAAATTCCTGAAAAACAGTTGTATCTGGAACAAAAATAAAAATTTACTTATTTATTTTCTGTATCCTAATAACAAAAGAAAAAAGCAAGGGTTTTATAAACTAAAAAATTTTAAAAGTTACTAAGTTATTCAATTAAGTCATTTTTAACTTCAAAAGATTTATATAAACATTTTTATAGCTAAAGTTTTTTTTTTTTTTTTTTTTTTTTTTAATCTTATAAATTTTCTTAGATAGTTAAATTAAAGGAGAAATAAAAAATCCTTGAAAATTTAACTCAATCGGTTGAAAATTATAAAAGTTTCGCTGAACCTCAATTCTTAAACTACAATTTTTAGAAAAAAGCATTTCATGTAATAGCGTTTAGTATATTTTTAAAATGGCATGATAGGAATAATTGTACTGAATAATTTTAAATTCTCATTTACCTATCTGTACTTTATTTTTAAGATTCTAAACAACTTTTTTAGAGTAAAAAATCAGTTTTTTTTTTACATTTTAAAGCGGCTTTAAACTTTAACAAAGAATAATAAATAATCAATAATTTACTCTCTCTCTCTCTCTGTGTGTGTGTGTGTGTGTGTTTATGTGTGTGTGTGTGTGTGTGTGTGTGTGTGTGTGTGAGAGAGAGAGAGAGAGATAATAACTGAAGAGAAACACACAGCATATTTTTCCTAATACACTGAAACATTCTCAGTAGCTTATAATTACATATCTCGCCCTTTATTTAGAGGGTGTGTGTGGAGGGGAGGGGGGAATCCACACCAGTTCATGAGAAATTTTTATATCTTAAGCTTGTCCACAACTCCAAACTGGTTGCATTATGACACATTAACGAAGTAATTTTCATTCGTAAATGCATAATATTTTCAGGTATATTCATAAATGTATAATATTTGCAATCTATTTCCCATTTTCTTTTATTACATATCTCGCCCTTTATTTAGAGGGTGTGTGTGGTGGGGAGGGGGGGGGGGAATCCGCACCTGTTCATGTGAAATTTTTATATCTTAAGTTTGTCCACAACTCCAAACTGGTTGCATTATGACACATTAACGAAGTAATTTTCATTCGTAAATGCATAATATTTTCAGGTATATTCGTAAATGTATAACATTTGCAATCTATTTTCCATTTTCTTATAAAGTCAAAGAAAGGATCTTTCTGAAAATTTTGTCAAAACTTGCATTTTTAGTCGATTTTTGTGACTCGATAACTCACGGAAAGATCATCATGAGATATAAATTAGTTATAATTGAAGGTGTGCTACACATGTGGGAGAATAAAAAAATTTGTTAGATTTTTTTTTTTTTTAGCCACCCACAGGGAGGCTTATTCTTTCAATCTCTATCATTTTTCATGTTTATGAAAAGTCACAGCAATTCATCGTTGCCACAGGTTAATCTCGGAAAATGAAACATATGAAGTTACTGAAAAAATTAATAGCTCAAAAAGTATTTGTCACAAAATTGTTAGACAAACTGCGTTAGAAAGGAAAAAAATTGTTTCTTTCTTGATATAAATTTCAAATCGAAAGATTATGCCGTTTTTCAAATAATGAATTTCAAAAATTACCAAACTTCAATGAAGTACCATAACGAAACCTTCACGCGTAAAAAGATAATGATAACGGTTGTTTCTTTCGGTCGAGAATGGACTAAACGATGTTCGCATTTTACTATTTTAACCGTTTTTAACGAAATTCTGTAACTTTAGAAGACTTTTTCTTTGAATAAGCAATAGAAGAAAATAAAATCGTTACAAAAATGTTAAAATTACAAAAAAGGATAGATGCAAATTATCAGATATGAAAAATAAAAAAGAAATTTGGTACTTTCGTGTTAGAGCAGCCACCAAGCGTGAAATATTTTTGTTTCTGTTTCCATTAATATATTGTAAATTTGGTACTTTCGTGTTATAGCGGCTTCCAAGGATGAACTGCCAAGCGGCCAAGATTTATCGCCAAATTATAAAGCATGTATGTCATTATAATAATATATGATATATATATATATATATATATATAACATTTCTATACGTATGTGGCCAAGTTATAGCCATATATGATGCATATATGATGTATATATATGACATGTATATATACGACATATAAAACATAAATAATATGTGTATAATGACGTATATGGCACATATAGGAGTGTTTGGATATATATATATATATATATATATATATATATGCGTATATAGGATGTCAATATAAGCTTTGCGATGATCTTGGCGAAATCATAACTGCAACCTTGGCATAATCATGGGAAAGGTTCAATAAGACCTTTTTGGTGCTCCCCCAAATGTAAACCCCATGTAAACCCATTCATGTAACATAGCAATAGATAGATCTCGTCAAGCACTATGGTCTGGTCCTACTCTCCGCCTCTCACTCCCCCCTCCCTTAAGAAACATAGTTCTCTGTTTCAACTCTTTTTAAATTTTAGTTTTTCCCATCTTTCTCAGCCCCTTTAAGCCCCACAGAGAACGTAGGCCTCTTCTAAAGGATCCAACGAAGTTAAAATCGTCGAGGCCGACATTTCTAAGAGGGTCCCGAGGCCCTATCTCCCATAGGACCGAAGTTACCCCTCCCCCACGGGGGAGACATTCAAGGTGTTCAAACTCCGTCATGTACCATATCAAAAGTTTGATCTCATCAAGCACTTTTGTCTGGTTCTACTCTCCCCCTCCTTCTTTCTCGTCTCCTGTCAGGAGCACTTTTCTTATTTATTTTTTTCAATTTCTCATATTTATTTTAGTTTTTTCCATTTTTCTCTGTTCCTATGGGCCGGACAGCTCCAAAATTTCACCAAAATTAGCTGTAAACCGCCTAAAGGTTATTCCCTCCCCCCCGTTTCTTTTGGCGCCCTCGGTTTTTACGTATCTCTCTTGGGGGGCCCGTCAGAGGGGCGAAAAGGGGGATCCCTTTTAAAGTCCCGTAGAGCACTTGTGTTTTGTATAGCTCCCCCCTCCCCCCCACCGCTTTCCAGGATCCCGTCAATTAATGCTAACTCATCATTTGTTAAGCAAATTCTCCTAGCTGTATCCATCATAAAAGCTGCAATCCTAGAACTTTTCATTACCTTTTTTAGGCTATCTATTAAGTGCTAAAATACCTTGAACCATTAAAAACAGTTTAAAGGGTGTCATTAAGCCAGCACATTTGTAAACAACAACTACCTCGCCACGTCTCAGCCCATTGGAGCCACATCTTTTTACTATTATATTTATTAAAAATACTTCTAGTCACCGAATCTTTTTAAAACTTGGTGTGTTCGTGCCTAATATGTTCCACCAACCTCACAAAAAATCTTAGAGCGCTAACTTAATTCTAAAGTGGAAAAAACTGGCTTATGCTAGCAAACATTTTTTTTTTTTTTTTTTGACGAGTTAGACTTGGCTGAAAAAATCTCAACGATAAAAGCCGTGGGTGGCCAATCTATATTCTGTCGTACGGTAGAATTTTTCCCGCTTGTTTTTTTTTTTTTTGTTTTTGTTTTTTTTTTGCGCTTAAAGAGTATTCAATTCCATTTTAAGTGATTTCGCGTGTGTCAGAAATATTTGCGTTAACGAGCAGATTTTTTTTCTTTTTTGAAACACTCTTTATATCTATTTAGATTAAAAACTGTAATGTCTACCGTTGTGTATAACTAGTTGCTAAGTTCTAGTGGAAATGTTAATTTAAACGTGAATTATAAATTATAGTACATAAAAAAAAATTCAGGTTACGAAAAAATCACGATTTCTTGATTACTTTTCGCACAAATGCACCATTAAAAAGAGGTATTCTCTTATTATTTATTCTCTTTTTACATTCAGGTTAGCGCAACGTTTTCTACCATATTTTGGCAGCTTATTCCTTCTGCACGTTGATATTGGATGATCCTTCTCGTCAATTCCTAAACCTTTTTTTTTCTTAATATTGTTAAAAAAAAAAAAAAGTCTCAAAGGCGTCTTTATTATAAGAAAGTCCATTTACGTCAAAATAAAAAAAAATGTATTCTTAAGTCACCTATAAGTTACCTATAAATTTACGTATAAATTATATTTCAAAATCTTTCTCCACACTGTTAAAAATTTGCAGCAAACTGTCCAGTCATTCGACCGCTTTTATAGAAAACGGTTATATAATGGTCAGCATAGAGTTAAATTACGGTTATGTAACCGGTTTGGACAGAATAGAGTTAAATTACGGTTATGTAACCGGTTTGGACAGAATAGAGTTAAATTACGGTTATGTAACCGGTTTGGACAGAATAGAGTTAAATTACGGTTATGTAACCGTTTTCTATAAAAACGGTCGAATGACTGGACAGTTTGCTGCAAATTTTATGGTCAGAATAGAGGTAAATTACGGTTATGTAACTGTTTTCTATAAAAACGGTTGAATGACTGAACAGTTTGTTGGAAATTTTTAACAGTGTATGTTCTAACAAGTGAAAATGCCATTTTTTTTTACATTATTATTTTCTTGTATTCAATGGGCGTTTTTCCGTTTTCAGTGGTAATTAAAAGAAAAATGGTAAAAACCTCGTTGTCAATAATAATTTATAAATTAAAAACATATATGATAAAATAATTATCCAAGGGTTATTTAAATGTGACACCGAGAAAGACTATTTTTCACCCTCAGGTTTAGATAACTTCTCTAATTCGCCTACATGCCATTTATATTATTATTATTATTATTATTATTATTATTATTATTATTATTACCTTAAAAAATTCTTTTTTTTTTTCAAAAACTGAAACGTGGTTACATATTTTTAACATTTCTAATCATTTAGAGGCAACACCAGAGATTAAACATGTAAGAATGACGTATCATGAAATAGTGTGACAGGTTTACAACTCATCATTTTATTAAATTTAGCGCTGAGTTGTAAACCTGCCATACTATTTCATGATACGTCATCCTTACATGTTTTGTATTATAATAAAGTTTCTAAAAAAAAAGATACCACACCTCTTTTTAAAGACTAAATACACCAATGAAATATATTCGTTACATCAAACACCTAATAACCAAATGATGGGAAACGAATGTCTTCTTTAAACCATACTAAGAATAGAGAACCAGTCATTCAATAATAACCTAACAAGGTGATAACAAATAGCTATTTCACCGGTTGAAAATACTAGTAATCTTACGAGGGTGGGGAGGAGGGATGTCTCAAACAGAAAACGCAAAGCATAAAAATACAAAACAGTAATTTAACACGACTGTATCCAGAACTAGAAACCATTTTGTGAATTAGGTTTGACTTTTTGGCAGTTTTGAAGGTTCTGATTATGTTGTCGTTAGGAACACGAAAGAAATTGCAAATTTTTAATTTGCTCTCTTTGTGTCACGAGAATGCTTTACGATTTGACGAGACTTCAAAACTATTACAAGCATAAAGTATGGTACGGATACAATGTCTTTCGTACTCTATACTTAAGAATGGAAAACCCACAATTCAAATTCCACCAACAAGGTGATAACAACAGGCAATTTCATAGGTTGAAAACACCAGTAATTTCACAGCAGAAAAAAATTGCCATAGCAAATGTAAAATCAACACGCAAAAACAGGAAACGGTTATCTCAAAAGGCTGTATAGACTAACACAGGTAATAAAAAGAATTTCTTACTGCCGTTTGTCACGTAACAAACAGCAGATCTCAGGCTATTCGGTCGAGAATTATAGCTAACTTAGACCATTGGAAGTCGATAAATCAGAATTAGAATTTGCTCAGACGAACGGCTTGATAGGTTTAGAGACGATTTAACACGGGAAGTGTCAAACATATGTTAACTTACAGAAGAAATAAACTGCTAAAGCATGGTGAAAAACGTCGTGTTAATCTGAATGTATGAAAATACGAAAATAAAAATAAAATAAGATAAAAAAATAAAATAAAAGGAACTTCCGCAGAAAGCTGTCAACACGCAATAGCTTTCAATCAATCACGATATTGCCGTGACCGGACGGTTTAGCGTACTATAACTTATAACTCATGATTAAATTAACATTTCCTCCAGGACTTAGTTATACGAGGCGAGAGACGTAATTATATGCTGATGAAAGTGCAGCCGTATGTTAGAATTACGTAGTTATATAAGTTTTGAAAGTGAGCAAAGATTCTAAATAGTCTTTAGTAGGCCAAGAAATTAAATCTACAATAATTGTCGACTCAGGATAAAAATTTTCGCTGATATTTTGTCTAGAAAAATTGAAACAATGAAATGGAAAATTACTGGATTAAGCATTTAAATGTATTCTTAAATTATAATACATTACTTTGATAATCTAAAAGATAATTTTGATTAGAATAAGATAAATAAAATAATATTTGATTTTAATAATTTGGATATTTAAAGTTGACATATCATAATTAGAATTTGCTTAGACGAACTGTCTGATACGCTTACGTTTGATTTAATAGAGGAAAGTTAAATATACAGGGTGACCTTATCTTATCATTCACCAATAGTTAATTCCTATGCCGTTGGTTTTTGAGGTATTGTTCCAAGTTCCAATACCAAAAGCATTTCAAATGTTGCTCTTCATCATATGAACGAAACACGTGATATCAGTAACGTACTTTATTCTTAAAATATTTTTAACGGCTCCTCAAATCGTAAAGTATTCACGTAATACAAACGGAGTGCATCACATTACATTAAATTTACAGTTTCTTTCGTGAACAAGATAATGAGAACCTTCAAAATTGCCGCAAAGTCAAGCTTAATTCACAAAATGATTTCTACAAGTAGTTCTGAATACAGTCATGATAAATTTATTGTTTGCCATTATTGCACCTGGATTTTCACTTTGCGTCTCCTCTTCCCTGTACTATGTAGAATAACTAGTATTTATTTATTTATCAAATAATTGCTTGTTATCACTTTATAAGGGCAATGGATGATTCTCCATTATTATTTTTTTAGACCGCTGACCAGGCCCCTACCTGCCAGACTGATTCTCCATTATTATGGTATGACGTAAAGATATTCGTTCTACATCATTGATCAGTATAATTGTGACCATATGAACGTACTTTGTTAGTGCAGTCTTCTAAAAATTTTACTTAGTCTTTTAAAAGGGCTGCAGTAACCAAGGTTTGATAAAATTCAGAATCCATATTTACAGGTTCTATCACTGATTTTTATCTGAAGGTTCTTTCAATATGTTATACATGATCTGAAATATGTGTTTTTTTAACAAATTTTAGCGTCTTCTGACATTTTTAAAAATAAATTCCAATTGTTGGAAAAAAGCCGTCACTAAGCCATTGTACTTAAGTTTTGTCTGAGTGCCTAGCTACTCTTTTATAAGGGTACTCAAGTGGACGAGTGAGTTTTGAAATTTTGCGTGCAATCGTGGAATCCTGAATTCTAACATTTGTGTGTGAATGAGACCTATTCTGTCATTTCTTTAAGTTTCGAAAAGTACGTATGGATCTCCGGGAATCTGGTTGTCACGGTTATTTTTGTAATGGTATATTTATCAGGTAACTGTGGTTGTGTAGTAGCTATAGATAGCGTAGAAGATGGAATCAGTGGATTTGGAACACATCTCATCTTCAAGTTTGTAAAGTTCTCTCGTGAAATCCAAGGCACGGGCTGACATGAAGTGGAATTTCCGATGAGTGATGAGTAGTTAGATAGAATCTTCATCTGAGTTTTCGTCTGTTTCGTAAGAAGTTGAGCTTTCTACTGCGAATAAAGTACCATCGAAATCCACGGAATTTCATTTTGTAGTGATGTTGTCAGTTAAAGTGAATTTCTTAGGTTTCTGCAGAATGAACGGTGAGGTTTTTTTGGAGCCAAATTAAGCGAGTTAAATTTAATAAGTTTTGGGAAAGGACTTTCCCCTTTCACTAGGGAAGATCTCCAACTACCAGATCGGGATTTTGTAGAGAATGGTGTCGTCAGAAAGCTCTTACCATTGAGATCAAGGAAATGTATACAACTACCCGTCCAAAAGCAACTGGTGAAGAGTTATAAGTCGATGTATTTATGTCATTTATTGATTTTTCCAGGTCGCTAGCTATGCAGGAAATACACTCTGTGTGGTAGAAAAGAGACTTGACGGATTACAGAGATTACAGAGAAGACCTCGGGAACTGCCCGCATAGGCCCTGCCAATGCCCTCTTTTCATCCCGTAGGATCAGGCGAGAAGTTAGTTCCTGATGTTCTTTAAAGCATATTCCAAGTCAGTGTAGTCCAATTAGTTATATATGATTGCGAAAATGTGGTCACAATCTTCTGTTTCTTACTAGAGGGAACGTGGAACCTTCAGCAACTTCACACTGGCAACAACAGGTTACATAACTGTACTATAAGCTGTCTTTTCTACCACGCAGAGTATCTTTCCTGCATACCTAGCGACCTGGAGAAATCAATAAATGACAGAAATACATCGGCCTATAACTCTTCACCAGTTGCATTCGGGCGGGTAGTTGTATACATTTCCTTGATCCCCTTGGTAATAGCTTTCCAACAACACCATTCTCGACAAAATTCCGATCTGGCAGTTGGGGACCTTCGCTAGTTAGTCTTTCTTAAAGTGAGCTTATTTCTCAAAGCCCGGATTAAACCCACTTGATCCCATGATGATTCCCTACTTGCTATTATAAATAAACTGTTGTGTTTTAGTAAAATCTGTTTCATGGCATATTTTCCAGTGAACAGCCTAGAAAGAGTTGTCACAAAGTAAAACATGTTCCAACAAGAAAGAAAAAATCATGCGACAAGTATAGGTTTTGAAACACTTTCGGATATATTCAGAATACTGCAATAAAACTTTACCGTTTAATAAGGTGAAAGATGATGTCTAAGTAAACAGTCAAGTCAAGTCAAGTCAAACTGTGCGGGTAGGCCTACCTTTTGGCTTAAGCTCAACTTGCCCCGCCCAGCAGGTTTGTTTACTATGCGGCAAAGCCTTACAAGATAATTATTAAAGTTGAGAGAAGGCAATAAAACAGTTTGGAAAATGCATTACACATCTGAAAACCCAATTTTAGCAATTGCCATCTACAGTAGAAATTTTTTTTCAATTATTTTGTGAAGCCCTATATATAATCTATAGATTTGCATATGTTCTACGTAGTATGCAAAAATTTAGTTCAGCTAGAAACGCATAACACAGTTGAAAATTTCACTTCAGCAATCAACGTTAATAAGCGGAAATGTACTCAAATTCTTTTGTGCAGTTCTGTATATGATCTATAGAAATTATACATGCCAAGTAATAAGCAAAAAATTAGTTACATTTAAAAACACATATCACTATTGTAAACTCACTTTCAGCAGTTATCGCTCATAGACAGTATATAACTGAATTCTTTTAAATAACCGAATTCCTTTGTGTGTTCCTTGTTTAGCGCAGCATGTCCAAATGTGACTTTGTGCCATTAAACACTATATAACCAACCAACCTTTGTGTTCCTGTAAATCAGCCATACTCAACATGCGGCTCGCGGGCCACTTGTGGCCCGGTGACCTTTTATGTGCGGCCCGAGACGCATAATCATCAATCCATATTTTAAAAAATCAATTGAGATGTGCATAAAAAGTATTAGTGTTTTTGTTTTTTTTATTATTTATCAAGACAAAACTTGTCCTTGTTATTTATGATTCGTTCCAAATTATCTTAAAGCATCTTAAATGCTGTTTTTCAACAGTTATTTTTGTGTGTGGTCCTATTTATTAGTATATACATTTCTTAATCTTTAACACTAATCAAACCTTATTCCAAATTAATTAAATTTTCACTATATATTTTTACAATTAAAAAAACTAATAAAAAGATTTTGCATTGTGCAAAGACTAATTAGAGAAAATTCTCTGATTTGTTTTTCTTTAGCACTTAAAAATTCTGCATTGTTATATTATTATGTTTTATAATTATTATACAGTTAATATTGATTTTTAAGTTTAAACGTTTGTCGCGGAAAACATTAGCACCAATATTTTTTACACCATTATTTCCAAACAAAAAAGGTTCGCGGTATATTTTTACAACATTTGCAATAAACACTTGCAATAAACTTCGTGCAACATTTGCACGAAGTTTATTGTTTGGAAATACAGGCGTTAAACATTTTTAGTGACATTTTTCCCCTGACAAACGTTCAACTCTACTAATAAAGCTAATTTTGGCATACTACTTATGTTATCTTACTAGTTTATTTTTTTTTATCCTTTTTTAAGTGTGTTGCGGCCCACCTAATGTTGCAAATATATGTTTGCGGCCCGTGAAAGTAAAAGGTTGAGTACGGCTGCTGTAAATGAACGATAAATGCTATATGTAAACCATAATATATAGTAAGCATCTTGTTAGTGCATCTCAGTGATTTATATCAATTGCAATAAACTTGAAATAATCTAACATAAAATACTCAGCAAAAATACTCTGCAAACCATTTTACCCATAGACCATCATGTAACGGAATTCTTCTGAGTACCCCTGGTAAACGAACTATAAATGCTATACTCTTCATTTTGAATACCGAACATGCCAGGGTAAACCTCAATAACATATATCAGTTGTAGTATATCTTTTCGCGAGTTAGAGCACGGACAGACAGATAAACTGAATTCATAAAAATCACTTTTCAACTATGTTGGAAAAAATTTATATTGGTGTCAAAATCTTGAAATACGTTAAAATTTCCTGAAAAAACCTATGTTTCTGATCATGTGTAACACATTTAAATAAATTTTAAATATAAATTATTCTGAGAGACAATAAGTATAAATCCCATATTATTACAAAAAATTATAAATATTTTTACAAAATCGTTTTAAGAGTATCTTACGATTACATTGCAACGTTTCATAATTTACAAATTATGCAATATTATTACAAACTGAAAACATAGTTGTCATAGATGTCTAAAAGAAAAAAGACACTTCAATACACACAGCAAAAAAAAAATTACAGCGCATGCGCGGCAGCGTATTACTGCTTATTTTACTATTTATTACTGTTATTTTTACGGTATAAGACTAGCAGCTAGGGTGCCAGTATTATACTGTAAAATCAACAATTTTTTTTTGCAGTGCAGAGAAAACGTCTTAAAGTTTCATCAAAGAATTTTACATTTTTCTAACAAACTATTTAAAAAGTATTTACCTTAAGTATTCTGACGCGTAAAGACTGATTGTTTTCAATTTATGTTTCAGTCACAATCAAATTACAAAAATATATTATAAGGGTTGAAATATCGCTTAAAACTACATTTAAAGTAAACAAATCTAATTTCTAAAAAAATAATAATAACCTGTGCATTTTTTTTCTATTGCTAAGAAGAATTTATTTTCAAAATTTCATGCCTTTAAATTGTAAAATTTCTGTATGTATATAGATTCCAGACAATTTTATTATAATGTATCTCTATTTTCATTTAAAAGATTAATTTCGTTATCAATACTTTAGACCTCAAGAATTATACACTTAAATACTAATACATAGTAAATACCTTTGCGTAACTTGCCTTCTGTCCTTTCTTAAACAGCCTTTAGGCTGTACTTCGACTTTATTTTCGTTATTGTTCATGTTTTCTGTTACTCAGAATATCTATTCTTTAAATACGTCCGTCCGTGTCCGGTTCTTGTTCTCATAATTCTTTTCAGGTGAGTCCAATACCCAAACATCATCAAACCATTTCTAATCTACAAGAGGTGCAAATTATTACAATTAGCATGTTTATAATTGTTTTATAATCACAACACGAATTTATCAAAGTTTTCAATAATTGTTATTTTAAGGCAAATGTTGTTATTATTTTTGTTATTATTTATTTATTTATTTATTTATTTAATTTTTGGTTAGAAGAAGGTAAAACAGTAAGATACGGGTAAAAAATTCATAATAAATGTATAATTAAAAATATAAAACATATACTAAAATACAGTTTTTATATTTAAATTATTATTACATATCCAATAGAAAGTTATCATGCTGATGAATACAGTTTTTAAAATAGGGTCGTCTATATATTAAAAAGTGCACCTATCCACATATGATTCTAATATTAGAGTCTCTTGGATCAAAGGAGTCTAATGGCATAATTTATGTACTTTTTTAAATTTTTCATAGAGTTAGAAAAGGTCAAAATTTGAGGTTGCTAATGTTAAAAAAACTTGACAAATTTTAATTTATATCTTACCAAAAAATCATCAAATTGAATTTTTGTTTTTTAATTAGATACAATGAGACTCCTGGCATTTTTTTTTATTATTATTCAAAACCATATTTTTAATTATGAAACTTAATAATAAATTAATAACCAAAAAAATTTTGAAGTGTGACATTAATTTTGACATAAAGTGAATCCCAAAATCACGGGTGTGTAAGTACAGCTCATTCCAATCATTAGTTTTATATAATTAGTATTCCAATCATTATTTTTAAATCATTAGTATTCCAATCATTAGTTAGGTATAGAGAAATTATACTTATACAGTTTAAGAGGACAGTCTCATGTTATGAAATCAGCCACAGAAAAGAAAATCTTAGACACTACCCGAAAAGCTTACAAAGAAATTTCTTCAACAAAAAATGTAAATTTATTTTCAATACAAAATTTCTGTATATTTTTTCTGGTAACAAATCGAGTATTCCCAAGTACAGGGTGATTTTTTTTTTAAGTTGTGAAAGTAAAACCCTTTAACAAAAGAACTACTGTTCCAAATCAAATGACCTGAAATTTCACCAGTATGTTCCCAAAGCAACGGGAATTTTTTAGGCGTGATTTTTTAAAAAAAAACTTAAAATCGCACAGACAGATGGCGCTGTAAGTTAACAGAAACAAAAAATATCGTCAGTGGGAGGAAAACAATGGACGGTATTTGGAGGGGAAAAAAAACTTTATTACGCATATCAAAAACATATAGAATGCAGTAATTGGGAAAAGGATTTACGAATATCTTCGCAGAAACAGAACGAAATAAAAATATGGAGTAAAGCGTACGCACAGAATTGCGCAGCTAACGCTTAAGATTTTCAATGTGCTGTCCACAGTTTTCAGCTACGAGTTGGAAACGTAAAACCACGTGCAAGTTGTAAATTTCCAACTGGACGAAAAATGTCCGGGCCAGGATTCGAACCTGGGATCGCTTGGCTGAAGCCGCCACGCTCCACATGTTCCACAACAGAGCGAAGAGCATCCCCTGTGCGTGTGTCGTGCGCAAGCTCGTCTCCCGACTTTACTGCATATACAGCGCCATCTGTTGGTGAGATTTTAAGTTTTTTTAACCACGCCTAAAAAATTTCCATTGCTTTGGGAGTATACTAATGAAATTTCCAGTCATTTGGATCAGTGGTTCTTTTGTTATAGGGTTTTACTTTCACAACTTTAAACAAGCTGGAAATTGTACGTCAAACGTGACAAATGAGGTGCGTTCGTACTGTAGCTAGCTATATAAATATTTAGATCTTGATGATTTTTAATTCTGTGAAATGAATGATATCGTCTGCAGATTAATTTCTGTAATAGAATAGGTATCTCGGTCGCTTGACTATTAAACTTCGGAAGCTCCTATAACAAAAAAGCACCGATTTAAAAAAAATTCAAATTTCTTAATAAATATTTTTATTAATAACTCCTAAAGTTTTGATTCGATTTTAATAAAATTTGAAATGTCTCGACAAAATTCTGCAAAGATAATATATCTTAAATTTCAAACCATTCGGTTGGGTAGTTTTTGCGTTGTTATATGCGGACGGACGGACAGACAGACGGACAGACGGACAGACGGACGGACAGACAGACGGACAGACGGACAGACGGACGGACGGACCAAGCGACGACAATAGGTGCTACGTATTTATATAATTACGAACGCACCTAAAAAAATCACCCTGTACTTCTCCTTTAAGATTTTAATTTTATTTTCCTACATTTATGGAAAAAATTCTAAAATAACGCCTTTTTCTGGGTTGCCTCGTCTCAAGGAATTCAAATATGATGTCAAATGAGGGTGTTGTTTTTTGTAAATTCAAAGTTGGTACAATATTTAATATGTAGACGACCCCTATTTCAAAATTGATATTCATATTCTGAAAGTGGACATAATTCCCAATTGAATTGTACCGCTCAAATCTCTCTTTGTGTAATGAATTAGGTTGGGATGATACTTTCTTTTTTCCAGCACTGTACATTCATATTTTTTAGCAATCGTACATCTAGAATTCCATATTAATTTCTATGACAAATAAAGAAACTTTATTGTGCAATTACAAAAATCTATTTTTCAATCTTATGTCCGTCAAAAATAAAATTTTATATCTTTAATCTGACAATCTGTGTTGAAAAAAATAAATAAATAATGTTTCTATAACCCCATTCAGATTAACATATTCTTATGTGAATGTTGGAAAACCAGTCTCTTACTACCCCATAGTAAGAGACTTTGGTATATTTGAAAAAAAAAAAAAAAAAAAAAAAAAAAAAAACTCTAAGCTTTAAAATTTTTAAAAGAAATTGTCGAAGCTTCATCAAAGTTGTGAAATGTAATGTAGTTTTTGCAAGATTACTTTTCTCATTACAAAAGAAGTAAGATTATTTTTATTTTTTTAAACTTTTTGTCTTTTATTATACTTTTTGTTTCATACTACTAGTTGTAAATTTCCAACTGGACGAAAAATGTCCGGGCCAGGATTCGAACCTGGGATCGCTTGGCTGAAGCCGCCACGCTCTACCACTGAGCTATCCCGGTCGAATCTGGAGGGCATAATTCATCCAGTTAACCTTATTGATCATAGCATCTGGTCTGATATTTTAATCAGCTCAAGAGAATAGATCGTAGATAATGGAACTCCAGTAAACGCTGGATACGTGGTTACACTAGATTAATTTTAACACGATTATTTCAAATTGGTAAAGAAATCATACAAGTTGTAATTTTCCAACTCGACGAAAAATGTCCGCGCCAGGATTCGAACCTGGGATCTCTTGGCTGAAGCTGCCACGCTCTACCAACTGAGCTATCCGGTCGAATCTGGAGGGCATAATTCAAACAGTTAACCTTATTGATCATACCATCTGGTCTGATATTTTAATCAGCTCAACAGAATAGATCGCAGGTAATGGAACTCCAGTAAACGCTGGATACGTGATTACACTAGATTAATTTTAACACAATTATGATCAATAAGGTTAACTGGATGAATTATGCCCTCCAGATTCGACCGGGATAGCTCAGTTGGTAGAGCGTGGCGGCTTCAGCCAAGAGATCCCAGTTTCGAATCCTGGCCCGGACATTTTTCGTCCAGTTGGAAAATTACAACTTGTATGATTTCTTTACCAATTTGAAATAATTGTGTTAAAATTAATCTAATACTAATCAAAATTACTGTCTTGCCAGAACTAATAGATATAAAAATGAATTCAGATTTAATTTATTCTATTTCTTTTCGTTTTGTTTAACTTGTTGTTTTCTGATTTTTCTTAATTTTTTTTTTTTTTTTTCAGAATTCACACTATGGACGAATTTAAAAACATTTTTTTTTTTAAATAATATTTGTCATTCTAAAATGTTTTAAATAAACTCATTTTATGTAGTTTTATTTTCATTCTATTTTATTCTATTTTAAAATAAACCTACTAAAGAGTTATAATATCTTTTTGGAGTAGAGGATAAAGGAAAAATATTTATATGGTATAACCTCATTCTTATTAAGTAGAATAATGAATTCAGATTTAATTTATTTAATTTTTTTTTACGTTTTAACTCTCTCTTTTTTGATTTTCCTTCTTCTTCTTCTTCTTCTTCTTCTTCTTTTTTTTTTTTTTTTTTTTTAATAATGATTGTTATTCTAAAGTGTTTTAACCTTCGTACCCTGTTGAAATTTTACTCAACGTTGATTAAAAATATTTCACACCAGAATTTGTTTTTAATAATGATTTAACATATTTATTTAACGTAGTTCTCTGTAGCATTTATTTAACTTACTTTATGAAAAAAAAATCTGGTTCCAACCGAATTAAATAAATAAATAAATTATAGAAGAGGGTCTATTCGACCCATTCAGGGTAGGAAGGTTAAATACAATCATTTTATGTAATTTTATTTTCATTCTATTCTATTTTATTTTTGAATAAACCCAGTAAACATCAATTATATCTTCATGGAGTAGAGAATAAAGGAAAAATACTTATATGGTGCAACCTCATTCCAATTATATATAACTTCAGATGTTATCATAATTACTGTCTTGCCTGAACTGATAGGTAGAATAATGAATTCAGATTTAATATCAAGAAATATCACATACATTTATTTTTTTGTACTTCATTTATTATAAATAAGAAATAAGAAAATAGTCCGAACATAATCATTACGCTTACTCTTTCTTATTACGTATCAGTAAACGGTCTATTACACTATCCTAAATATACGTATCATGATAAATAAAATAATGCAATCGCTTTGTCATTGCATCTTATTCATGACATATTCTAAAAATGGCTGCTTTTATCAAACAAAGATGAAATGATCAGAATACAAATAGCCTGCTTAAGTAGAAGATGCTGTAGTTATTAACCTTTTCTTTTTCTTTCCAGAAATTGTAAGGCGATATGTGCATGACTTACATTTACATATCAACTTTTATATGAATATTGGAATAAATTTCAGTCGACGTAATCAGAATATTTTCCTGTGATCGTAATTTATCATGTGACTTGAAGTTGTTAAAGTTGAATAATAAACATAACAGGGGCAAATATATATGAACTTTAGAGAGTATTTATGCGCTCGGAATTTTGTGAATTTCCAACGTTATCTGGCTTTTTTTTGTTTTTATGGCCGGAAATCACTGGAAATTCATAAAATTCAAAGCATCATATCTCGGTATAGGTCGTACAGAAAAGACTTTTTAGTTGTTTTTAAAACTTTCCAGCATAGGTGAATAGTATTTATGACTTCGTTTTGTTTGTCTGCTGTCTGCCGTATATCTACCGATTGTCTGCTGTATGAATGCCGCTCTAATTCTTGTAAATATAATCGGATTATCGTATATAATTTATCACGTGACTTGAAGTTGTTAAAAATTAATAATAAAAATAAGAAAGGCAAACATATATAAGCTTAGGGGTTGTTTATGACGCTCGGAATTTTGGGAATTTCCAACGTTTTCTGGCTTATTTCTGTTTTTATGGCCGGAAATCATTGAAAATTCATAAAATTAACGGCATCATATCTCGGTATAAGTCGTACAGAACTAATTTTTTAGTTGTTTTTAACACTTTCCAACATAGGTGAATAGTATTTATGATTTCGTTTTGTTTATCTGCCGTCTGCCGTATGTCTACCGACTGTCTGCTGTATGAATACCGCTCTAACTCTTGTAAATATAATCGGATTATCATATATAATTTATCATGTGACTTGAAGTTGTTAAAAATGAATAATAAAAATAACAGGGGAAAACATATATAAGCTTAGGGGTTGTTTATGACGCTCGGAATTTTGTGAATTTCCAACGTTTTCAGGCTATTTTCTGTTTTTATAGCCGGAAATCACTGGAAATTCATAAAATTCACAGCATCATATCTCGGTATAGGTCGTACAGAACTTTTTAGTTGTTTTTAACACTTTCCAACATAGGTGAATAGTATTTATGTCTTTGTTTTATTTGTCTGCCGTATGTCTACCGACTGTCTGTTGTATGAATGCGAACTCTTGTAAATGTAATCGGATTATCATATAATTTATCATGTGACTTGAAATTTTTAAAAATGAATAATAAAAATAACAAGGACAAACAAATATGAGCTTAGAAAATGTTTATGACGTTTGAAATTTTGGGAATTTCCAACGTTTTCTGGCTTTTTTCTGTTTTTATGGCCAGAAATCACTAAAAATTCATAAAATTCAAAACATCATATCTCGGTATAGGTCGTACAGAAGTAACTTTTTAGTTGTTTTTAACACTGTCCAACATAGGTGAATAGTATTTATGTCTTCGTTTTATTATCTGCCGTATGTCTACCGTCTGTCTGCTGTATGAATGCCAACTCTTGTAAATGTAATCGGATTATCATATAATTTATCATGTGACTTGAAATTTTTAAAAATGAATAATAAAAATAACAAGGACAAACAAATATGAGCTTAGGAAATGTTTATGACGTTTGAAATTTTGTGAATTTCCAACGTTTTCTGGCTTCTCTCTGCTTTTATGGCCAGAAATCACTGGAAATTCATAAAATTCAAAACATCTTATATCGGTATAGGTCGTACAGAACTGACTTTTTAGTTGTTTTTAACACTTTCCAACATAGGTGAATAGTATTTATGTCTTCGTTTTATTTTTCTACCATCTGCCGTAATATGTCTACCGTCTGTCTGCTGTATGAATGCCAACTCTTGTAAATATAATCGGATTATCATATAATTTATCATGTGACTTGAAGTTTTTAAAAATGAATAATAAAAATAACAAGGACAAACAAATATGAGCTAAGGGAATGTTTATGACGCTCGGAATATTGTGAATTTCCAACGTTTTCTGGCTTTTTTCTGTTTTTATGGCCAGAAATCACTGGAAATTCATAAAATTCAAAACAGCATATCTCGGCAGGTCGTACAGAGCTTACTTTCTAATTGTTTTTAACACTTTCCAACACAGCTGAATAGTTTTTATGACTTTATTTTGTCTGTCTGTCATCTGCCCTATGTCTACCGCTATGTCTGTTGTATGTCTGCCGCTCTGATAATAGTCCAGGCATTAGGGGATAAAAAAGAGCAAATAAAGGAAAGTTTTGGTGTAGTTTTTTTGGGGGGTCCCTTTATGTTTCTTGGGTCGCTGAACACGAATCCGAGGTTTTCCAACAAAATTTTTTTCGGGAAATATGTTTTTTTTACAAAAAACGTGTAAAAAAACGGACTTTTTTCCATTTTTTCAAAATAATTCCAAAATTGTGCATTTTACGTGAAAGTGGGCAATATATGAATTAAAGAAAATAAAATTTCCTATATTTTAATGTAATGAAAGTTTTTTTCTCTGAACAATGGTTTAGCCGTAAGAGTGCCGCAAAAAAGGGTGTTAAAAACAAAAAACTGTAAAAAAACGGGAATTACGGTAGTGTATGTCGATGTAACATAAAAAGTAACCATTTCACGCAAACGGTAACCATTAATGATACTAAAGATTATATGTTTGACTGTATTTTATGCATTTGAGGTAGATGAAAAGTGTGGATCCTGCGCCAGGGGAAGGTGGGAGCAGTGGAGCAGTTCCACCTTCTCTCATGAGTCGAAGGTGCTCCTCCGCCGGAGTGCTCATACCTAATTTTAGTGCGTTTTAGAGACAAAAGAACTTTCACCATTTTGTAGAGCATAAAATTCTCTACAACATGCAGTATTCATGTTTGTAAATTGTCCAAATAGGGGGTAAGATGATATGTCGGGAAAATAGGGCTAAATTTGGAAAAAAATGTAAAAATCCACAAATGACGTTAGTTTTTGCTTAATAACCCACTTTTAGTGCATTTTAGAAACAAAATTGTCATAATCAACTTTTTAAAGCATGAGATAGTCGGTAGTTTCATTTATTATAGGTTGACACGGTAATAAAAAAACCAAGTTTTCGACGTTTTTCACAATATTGAAAAAACCAATATTTTTAGGCACTTATTTCGATTTTTCATAAATAACTCAATTTTAGTGCATTTTACAGCAAAAAGCACTTTTACCATTTTGTAGAACATAAAATTCTCTACAGCATGCAGTATTCAGGTTTGTAAATTGTCCAAATAGGGGTTAAGATACAGAGCCGGAAAAATAGGGTTAAATTTGGAAAAAATGTAAAAATCCACAAATGACGTTAGTTTTTGCCGTATCTTACCCCCTATTTGGACAATTTACAAACATGAATACTGCATGTTGTAGAGAATTTTATGCTCTACAAAGTGGTGAAAGTGCTTTTGTCTCTAAAACGCACTAAAAGTAGGTTATTAAGCAAAAACTAACGTCTTTAGTGGATTTTTGCATTTTTTTGCAAATTTTAACCTATTTTCCCGGCTCCGTATCTTACCCCCTATTTGGACAATTTACAAACCTGAATACTGCATGTTGTAGAGAATTTTATGCTCTACATAATGGTAATTGTGCTTTTTTCTGTAAAATGCACTAAAATTGAGTTATTTAAGAAAAATCGAAAAAAGTGCCGAAAAATATTGGTTTTTTCAATATTGTGAAAAACGCACAAGGTCTAGAAGGTCGAAAACTTGTTTTTTTTATTAGAGGGTCAACCTTTACAACATACCCAAAAATCAGAACTACCCGAATTTTTGTAAGGTAAAATGCTATTTCTACTGGACTACAATGTTACCGCCTCTTAGAATACGGGCCCTCCGGAGGAGTAGCACCTTCGACTCATGAGAAGCTGGATCTGCCCCACTGCTCCCACCTTCCCCTGGTGTCGGATCCGCGCTTTTCCTCTATCTCAAATGCATAAAATATAGTTAAACATATAATCTTTAGTAACATTAATCGTTAACATTTGCGTAAAAGGATTAGTTTCTATGTTATATTGACATACAGTACCGTAATTCCCGTTTTTTTACAGTTTTTTGTTTTTTCCACCCATTTATGAGGCACTCTCACGGCTAAACTATTGATCAGAGAAAAAAAACTTTCAATACATAAAATGTAAGAAATTTTATTTTCTTTAATTCATATATTGCCGACTTTCACGTAAAATGCATAATTTTGGAATTATTTTGAAAAAACGGAAAAAAGTCCTTTTTTTTACACGTTTTTTGTAAAAAAAAACATATTTCCCGAAAAAATTTTTGTTGCAAAACCTCGGATTCGTGTTCAGCGACTCAAAAAACATAAAGGGACCCCCCCAAAAAAACTACACCAAAACTTTCCTATATTTTCTACCAAATGCCTGGACTATAACTCTCGTGAATGAACTCAGATTGGCATGTAATTCATATATGTTATTGAAGTTTGCTATGGCATGTTCGCTATAGAAAGGGGAGTGTGTAGCATTTCTAGTTCGTTTGCAGGGATACACAAAAGAATCCTGTTTCATTATAGACGATTTGGAGGGAAATCATATGCGGTGTGTTTTAATGATGTTATTATTTCAAACATAATGAAATTGATACCCATTTCTGAAGGACACTAAAACATTGCTTTATGTAGAACATGAATTACAAAGCATTTATCACTTATTTGCAAGGTCACACAAAAGAATTCAGTTACTTAGTATTCTACGGGGAAAAATTTTTTGCAACGTATTTTAATGATGTTACACTATTCTAATGAAATTTATATACATTTTTGAAGTGCATTATAAGATTCTTTCTCTAGTGTATGACATGGATAACAGCTATCGTTCATTTACACGCAGCGGTTCCCAACCTTTTTGCTGCCGCGTACCCCTTGCAGAGACTTTTATTTTAGGAGTGCTCCCTATCTCACAAGTCCACTCCACAATACCTATATCTCCAAGCAAGAATATTTATTATGCCATAGTTAGTAATATTCTTACCTTAGCTAGCAAATCAAATGACTAAAATTTTTATTTTACATTTTGCAGTTTAATTTTTTATAAAGTAGCCTTCAGTTAAAACAAATATACGCATAAATATAATATAGTAATTTTAATCACATTAGCTTATGCTGAAAATTCCCATAACCTATTTATCTTGATATGTGCGTTCGAACTTTGAACATGGATTTTTAATAATTTCAGTACAATCGCTAAGCTTATTTCATGGAGCACAGTTTTTTTTTTGTTATTTCCGCCATTATCTAGATTATTTTCACGTACCCCCGACTACTTCACTATGTACCCCGGGTTGGGAACCGGTGATTTAGAGGACACACAAAATAATTCGGTTACAGAACTATGTATGAGGTGGCATGCGTTTTCAAGTTTATCTAAAATTTTGGAGCGTAATACATGGGGCGTAATAAATTCTTATAGATCATATACAAGCCTAAATAAAAACTTCGTAAGCATTACTGAGCATGAGTGTGAATTGCTTAAAGGTGGTTTTTCATTCAGTCATGCATTTTAAAAATGAATTATATTTAGTATATTAAGATATGTTTGTAGAATATAAATAAAATTATATACAGAGTTACACAATAACTGGATACCTTGTCATCTATGGATGATAATTTCTGAAATACGTTTTCATTTGTTTTATGTTTTTTTTTTTCTTGAATTATATTTTAATTTAATATGAGACGTGTATAAAAACCTGTATAAAATAACAAGGCTGTTAATTTATCATTTTCGCTATAAGGCTTTGGGATTTTTTTTTAAAATATTTTTACACTCTAAAATGAATCTCCCGACTTCGACAGTACAATTTTCGAATTTTTACGGATTTTTTTCTTTTGCTGTGTAACAGAGCTGCCAAGTCTCCGGATTTTTGAATACCCGTATTATACCAGTTTTATTTAACAGGAGAATTCTTCGATTTAAAAGAACAATTTTTTCTATAAGAAAATATTGGTATGCAAAAAAACGGAGACTTAGCACTCTGCTGTGTAACAACAAGAATAAATACTACAGCTGTAGAGAAAATGAAAAAAATTGTATTATCGGTCAAGGATATTTGGACAAGGAGTGTGACACGTCAAAAAGTATGGATCTCAAATCCATACTTTATTCCACATTCACGAAATAACTTTCATCGGAAAAAAAATCCTGTAAAAATCCTGAAATTGTACACAGCTTTAGAGAAAATGAAAATTTAGTAACATCGATCAAAAATATTCTGAAATCCATATATTTTTTAAACATTCACGAAATCACTTTCATCGAAAAAAAAGTTCTGTAAAAACACGGAAATTGTACACAGCTTTAGAGAAAATGGAAATTCAGTTGTATCGATCGAAGATATTTTCATATCCATACTTTATGACACATACACGAAATAACTTTCATCGGAAAAAATGTTCTATAAAATTACTGAAATTGTACACATCCTTAAAGAAAATGAAAATTTGGTATTACCGATCAAAGATATTCTGAAACCCATACTTTTTGACACATTCACGAAATAAATTTCATCGAAAAATAAAATTCTGTAAAAATACGGAAACTGTACACAGCTTTAGAGAAAATGGAAATTTAATAATATCGATCGAAGACATTCTCAAATCTATAATTTATGAGACATTCACGAAATAACTTTCATAGAAAAAAAATGTTCTCTAAAAGTACTGAAATTTTACACATCCTTAGAGAAAATGAAAATTTAGTATTATCGATGAAATACATTGTGAAATCCATACTTTTTTACACATTCACAAAATAACTTTCATCGAAAAAAAAATTCTGTAAAAATGGGGAAATTGTACACAGCTTTAGAGAAAATTTAAATTTAGTAATATAGGTCAAAGACATTCTGAAATCCATACTTTTTGACACATTCATAAATTATCTTCATCGAAAAAAGAGTTCTGTAAGAATCCTGAAACTGTTTACAGCTTTAGAGAAAATGAAAATTTAGTAATATCGGTCAAATATATTCTCAAATCCATATTTTTTGTCACATTCACGAAATAACTTTCATCGGGAGAAAAAATTCTGTAAAAATACTGAAATTATACACAGCTTTAGAGAAAATGAAAATTTGGTATTATCGGTCAAAGACATTCTGAAATCCATACTTTTTGACATATTAACGCCATAAAAAAAAAAAAGAGTTCTGTGAAAATCCAGAAATTGTACACAGCTTTAGACAAAATGGAAATTTAGTAATTTCGATTAAAGATATTCTCAAATCCATCCTTTTTCACACAATCACAAATTAACTTTCATCGAAAAAAAATGTTCTGTAAAAATACTGAAATTGTACACAGCTTTAGAGAAAATGGAAATTTAGTAATATCAGTTAAAGGCATTCTCAATAAAATACTTTTTGGCACAATCACGAAATAATTTTCATCGGAAAAAATGTTTTGTAAAAATACGGAAACTGTACATAGCTTTAGAGAAAACGAAAATTTAGTATTATCGGTCAATGATATCCTCAAATCTATACTTTTCGACACATTCACGAAATGAGTTTCATCGGGAAGAAAAAGTTCGGTAAAAATGCAGAAATTATACTGGCAAAAGACGTTTTTATTTATTTATTTTTTTTTTTTTTTTACAGTACAGAAGAATGAAATCTGATTTAATATCAAACAATGTCACATACATTTATTTTTCGTACTTCATTTCTCATAGTTCATTAATAAACGAGAAAATAGTTCAACATATGATTGCACTTACTCTCTATTGTTAGGTTAATTACAAGAACTGAATAAATCGATGTTTTCATTTTGTTATGAAAATTTTTGTTTTAAATATGACGACCCAATGCTTTCAATTCTGAAATATCGGAAATACTCAGTTTGAAGCAAAACTCTTTATTCGAGCGTTTTATTGAAACATGGACATACTCAAAAATGAGCACATAGAAGTCAGTTCATACTCATTTTTGAAACATGGACATACTCAAATATGAGCACATGATGTTTTATTCTTGAGAGTGTGCATGTTTTAAGAAATGAGTATATACATGTTCCAAACTTGAGTAATTTTTATTCGGAGCCATTTTGACTGTGCGACATACTCAGATTTGAGTATTTTTTGCTCAGTTTTGAAAATGTCATTTTTAGAGTGTACACTATCCTATCTATTCTATATATGATAAATAAAATAATGCAGTCGCTTTGACATTACTATCTTATTCGCGATAATTCTGAAAATGAATGCCTGTATAAAAGAGAACCGAAATGATCAGAATTTAAATAGTCTGCTTAGGTAGCAGACGCTGCAGTTATTAACCTTATTTTCTTCATTTAAAGAAATTGTAATGCAGCGATATGCATGCATTTCAATTATTTTTTTGTTTATAAAAAATTTTGTATCTTGGAATTGGTTTTGAATTCTCCGTACCCGAAATACGTTCCTGTAATCATAATTTATCGTAAGCCTTCAAGATGTTATAAATGAATTTTTAAAAAAGGGAAGGGGGCAAGATCATGGGAGTTGGAGAATGGTTGCGAAACGGTCTGTTATCAAAGCCTGGATATTGGAGGGGTAAATTTCCACCAGTATTGCATAATAGAAAATTTCGCCTTATTTAAAATAGCTATTCGAGGTTTAACTAATTAAATATATATATATATATTCTAAAATACGGAAGTTTGAGTACTTGTGTGTTATAGCGGCCCCCACAATTACGACTACTATGCCAAGATTGCGGTTACTATTTCGCCAAGATAGATCATAGCAAAGCTTATATATGTCTCATATATTACAAATATATATACTTTTAATGCTCATATACATGACATTACATCATTAGATACATAATTTATATCTTACACCACATATATAATATTATACGAATGCTATATATATAAGTCATACATGACTATAACTGGGTCATATGCGTAATAAAATGTTACATACATCATATATTCTTATAATGTCATATATGTTGTATAATTTGGCGATAAATCTTGGTCGCTTGGCGATTTATCCACGGGGGCCGCTATAACACGAAAGTACCGAAGTTTGTCCCTATGTTAATTGGGAACTGTCTATCACACCATCCTAACTATACATCTAATGATAAATGCCATTCATCTTATTTCCGATAATTCTGAAAATTATTTTGGTATCTTGCAAAACATTTCGAATTCACCGCAGCCGATATACATTCCTGTAATCATAAATTATCATAAGCTTTCGACATGTTATAAATACATTTTAAACAAATTGGAAATTGTACGTCAAACGTGACAAATGAAGTGCGTTCGTACTATAGCTAGTTATATAAATATTCAGATCTGGATGATTTTTAATTCTGTGAAATGAATTATATTGTCTGCATATTAATTTCTGTCATAAAATAAGTATCTCGGTCGCTTGACGATTAAACCTCGGAAGCTTCTATAACAAGAAAGCACCGATTTTTTTTAAATTCAAATTTCTTAATAAATATTTTTATTAATATATTCTAAAGTTTTGATTCGATTTTCATAAAATTTGAAATGTCTCGACAAAATTCTGCAAAGATAATATATCTTAAATTTCAAACCATTCGGTTGAGTAGTTTTTGCGTTGTTATATGCGTACGGACGGACGGACGGACAAACGGATAGACAGACGGACAGACAGACGACGACAATAGGTGCTACGTATTTATATAATTACGAACGCACCTAAAATGTCATGCTCATAGGGGTTTACGGAATAGTTGAGAAGCGGTCTATTACCCGAGTCTGATTATATAAGGGCAAACATCTACCAGTATTTCATAATGGAAAATTTCGCCTTATTTGAAACAAAAGTTCGACTTTTAAGTAATTAAAAAAATTCTGTTCTAAAATACTGGTGGAAGTTTGTCCCTGAGTTAATCGGACCCTGTCTCTATCCTAATTATACGCATCATGATAAATAGCAATCGCTTTGTAATTTATCATGTTCCCGATAATTCTGAAAATGAATGTCTATGTAAAAGAGAGTCAAAATTATCAGAATATAAATAGCCTGCTTAGGAAGAAGATGCTGTAATTATTAACCTTTTCTTCTTCTTTAAAGAAATTGTAAAACGATGTGCATGCTTTTTAATCAATTTTTTTCGTTTCTGCATCTTGGAATAAATTTCGAGTTCTCCGTTGCCAAAATACATTCCTGTCATCATAATTTATTGTAAGCTTTCAAGATGTTATAAATACATTTTTTTTTTAAGGAGAGGGGGGGGGGGGAAATGGTTGCGAAGCGGTCTATTACCAGAGTTTGATTATATAGGGGCAAACATCTACCAGTATTTCATAATAGAAAATTTCGCCTTGTTTAAAACAGAAATTTGACGTAATACCAATTCAAAAATATATATATTCTAAAATAATGGTGAAAGTTTATCCCTGTATTAATCAGCCCTTTTTTTTTACCCTATACTAAATGTACGTATCATGATAAATAAAATAATGCAATCGCTTTGTCATTTATCTTATTCCCGATAATTCTGAAGATGGATACCTATGTAACAGAGAGTCAAAATGATCAGAATATAAATAGCCTGCTTAGGAAGAAGATGTTGTAATTATTAACCTTTTCTTCTTCTTTAAACAAATTGCAAAGCGATATGCATGCTTTTTAATCAAATTTTTACGTTTCTGTATCTTGGAATAAATTTCGAGAGCCAAAATACATTCCTGTCATCAAAATTTATCGTAAACTTTCAAGATGTTATAAAAAAAGGTGAAGGATGGCGAGAGCATGGTGGTTAAAGAATGGTTGTGATATGACTTCAGACAAAGTGAGTTATAAAAGTAGTCAATATGCTCTCACAATCACACCACACACATATACATAATAATGTGTGTGTGTGAGAGAGAGAGAAGAATGTACAATACCTCAACTCTGTTGATGTAAATGGTACGAGCTAATATGAAAGTACATAATGTCATGATAAGAATAGTATTCGGTTTAGTTTTAAGGGGGTCCAAGGCTAAAAATTCTAAAAAAAAAAGCATTTTTTTTTATTAATGGTTTAAAAAAATACTGAGTTTTTAGCTTTAAATATCGCAAACCGCATGCTTTTATCTTCATTAGATCCAGAGATATAACATCTTTTGCCTTGAGAAGGGATGCATCAGCTACCCTCTGACAAACTTTAACTTAATTTATCTCAGAATGAATTTTTTCACGATTTGTCAACTTTAAAAGAATATATCTAAAGTTCCTTGCAAGATATATTTATGAAATTTTCAACAGAGATTTTATGCTATATTTACAACAAATTGTCTTCAGGATTTTTAATTTTGAGTGATAATTGTGAAAACATGCTAATTAATGCAAAACTCACTCATAAAAAAAACTTCATTTTTTTACTTAATTTTTTTTTATAAAATTCATATTCAATATTTTAAGAAATCCTGAAAACAAATTAAAATGACACATTTTCTGTACACAAATGTGTAAAAATTTTGTAAATCGAGTAAGTTCTTCCAGAGTTATATCAAAAATTAAATATGCTTAATTTTTTTTAATTTTAATTAAAAAATATATATATTTAAAAATTTTTCAGAATTTTTTTTACATGCTATATTCTTATTATTTTAAAACATATTTCAGAAAAAAATTTCATAACAAAATCTCTATAAATAAAAAAAATAGAACTTTGAGCCCCGGACCCCCTTAAGAAATGATTTATCATATCTGATTGTCTGTTGTTTAATAAGAGAATGTTTAAAGACTTGATCTTGTAAATTTGACATATGACCATTTTGAATTGTGTTAGCTTATGGTCTAGCTATCTACTGGATATTTTTTATGTACTTTATGTTTATAAAATGTTTGTGATATCCAGAACCCGATTAAGGTTGTCTGGAGTCTAAGGCCCAGTAACTTTTCAGCCGATCCCCTTCACCCCTTTGAAACCAAAATTGTAGTTAGATTTTTTTTTTTTCGGGAATATCAGAAAATTGTGTTGCATTTTAGAAAAATGCTCATGAAACTCGGGTTAGCTCAAATTTCCTTTTGCTGTTTGATGCTATAAAACTTAAATATCCCTTCATATGAAATATTTCTTAAAAGATAATTCAATTAAAAAAAAAATTCTCTACAGCATAACCTAATTTAAGTTGTTTTCAGACGAAAAAGTAATAGACTATTACTTTTAAATGCTAAAGGTGTAAAATTAACAACTATAATATAAATTAAAATAACTTTTATTAGTTGTTTTACATGTTTCGACTCTTCTGAGTCATTTTCAAAAACAAAATGAGAATATTCTAAAGCTGCACGGGCTTTGAAGTTATTATTTACATGTACTTTAAAAAAAAAAAAATTACGCACGTTATCTATTATTTTTTCCTTGATTGTTTATTTTCATATCTTTGAGCATGGAGTAATTCTAGCCACAGTTTCGGTAAATTAATTATTATTATTTTTTTTTTTTAAGTACATGTAAATAATAACTTCAAAGCCCGTGCAGCTTTAGAATATTCTCATTTTGTTTTTGAAAATGACTCAGAAGAGTCGAAACATGTAAAACAACTAATAAAAGTTATTTTAATTTATATTATAGTTGTTAATTTTACACCTTTAGCATTTAAAAGTAATATACTATTACAAGGTGTTATATTTTATTATATTGTTAAAGTAATAGACCATGTGCTTATAGAGGAATCTGTACTTCAATATCAGAGCTTGAAATTCATTTTTTTTTCTAGTAGATTTAAGAATTTTTTTTCTAAATCATTTTACCTATTTTGGGGCTCGTGTCTGCGGTGGTCCCTTGGCCACGGTCTAGTCGGCCTGTGCGGTAAACAGGCCCTAGTTATGTTTTTGAATCCAGCGTAGTCAGTTCAAACATTTTCTGGTGAAGTTATTTTACCATTTAATAATCCCATATATACTGTATAGGTGCACCACACATATATATATGTGTGTACGTGTGTGCGTTCAAACATATACTGATGCTGCGATATTGATATTTTTCCTTTCGTTGGAAAATGCTGATTTTCAAGGTAATTCTATTGTAATTTTTATTAGATTTCAATAACGGGCTATCTGTTTAAATCTATATCCGGGAGCTCTAATTTTCATAAAAACAGACCGATCGGAAACAGCCAGAGAAGCTATAAAACAGAGAATTTTTTGTATCAGTATTGCTGTCGGCTGCTTCCGAGTGTGGGAGTATGTAGACGGTTTAAGTACAATAGGCCTTTCTAATCACAATTAATGTTTAATAAGACATATAATTTACAGCACAAGACGAATCACGGAAACAACACAATTTACACTAATTTATATGAATATTCATTTCTTATCATGAAAATATGATCGACATTAGCCAAAGTCAATATTTTATAGCTGACCTTCTTAGGCGCCACCGACCCACATTCTGTTGAATTCTCTTGTTTCTTCCAGAAGGGGGGCGCTCTCAGAGCAGAAAAAGACATGCGCAATCATCACATTTGCCAAATTCTCAAGGAGCAAAATGGTTAAAAGCGGCTTTAAAAGGAGCTAAAATTTTTGGGAAAGGGCTAAAATACTTACCAAAATACAGTAAATTCCGGACACATATAATAATAATTATTACTAATTTTAATAATTCTTTTAAAAACATTTTACAGCTATTTGTATCACCTGCATCCTATACCCTTCAAAAATTGCATGGCAATATGCATGCTTTATATTTCCATTTGCAAGTTTATAAATTTTGGAATAGTTCTCCATATGCAAAATTCATTCCAGTGATTATACTTTACGTGTGATTTCAAGCTTTTAAAGAAGAGTAATTGAAATAGCATTAGCAAACACATGTGAACGCAGAGAGAATATATTGCGTATTTTAAGGCTTCATACTGTTTTATTTTATTATTTTTTTTTTTTTCAAATCTTTTGTCTAATTTAAATTTACTGATTTCAGAAAAAATCGTAAAATCATTTTCATAGGTACATAAAAATTCAGATTTTCTTCATTTGAGTTCCAAAAAAATTGAAGAGCACACATATACATACAGGGGTGTAAAAACTGAGCGCCAATGGGCCTATTATCAACAGTAAATTTTATTAGTATAATTCGCCTAAATTTAATTAGTATTCTTATTTGGCTAATAATACTAAAAATTTAGAGGTGGCAATCTGTCCATTGGCACCCAGTTTTTACATCCCTATATATATATAATTTAAGTTGAAATATGAAAATTACGAAATATGTTTATGAAAAGAGGTATAGTAACTAGCTGGAAAATTTTTAAACCCTGAACACAGAAACCTCAAACAAAAAACAACATATAAAACAGCAGAAAAATTGTTCCTAGCAACATAATGCATCAAAAAATTATGTTACCTCTCAACTTTTTCAAGGTATAGTTAGCTTGCAAATTCCACAAATTTAACAATAAATAAAAAAATAAAAAATTACAATTTGAATAAATGCAAAATAATATATGAAAAATTTAAAAATATTTAAAAATTAGTTGAATGATATCTATGATTTTTTTTTAATACAAAAAAGCAGAAATAAAATTTTTAAAAGGTATAAAATATAAATAAAAATCATATGTCTAAAAAGAAACATAATGAAATGCAAGCCGACGTGTCCCCCCCTCCCTTTTGTTCATGTTTTCTTTACACTTATTAAACAATACATATACAGGGTTATTCTAAATGATGGACCCATTTTCAAAAAATTGTATTTATTAAAGTACACATCCAAAATGAACAATCTTTATATCAATGAAAAGAGGAAGTTTCAAAGTTTTTTTTTTAAGGCATTATAAATGTTCAATGCGTCTACCGTTTGCTGCATGGCAAACATCTACGCGATAGCCAAACTCGTCCCACACACGAGAAAGCGTATCTGCTGTTACTAAGTGCACGGCTTTCAAATCGGTGATGGTTCCAGAGGCGGCCGGTAGAGGTCGCGCGGCAATAGGCCGCGATTTCGTTTCACTGTGAGTTGTGAGTGAGATGGCTACTGTGGAACACAAGGTTTTCTGCGTTCTTGAGTTCACAAGAAGTAAGCAAACGGTGGACACATTGAACATTTATACACTGTTAAAAATTTACAGGAAACTGTTCAGTCATTTGACAGTTTTTATAGAAAACGGTTACATAACCGTAATTTTGCGTTAATCTGACCATATTATTGCCTGTTTTACGGTCAGAATAGAGTTAAATTATGGTTATGTAATCGTTTTCTACAAAAACGATCAAATGACTGGACAGTTTGTTGCAAATTTGAAACTTCCTTTTTTCATCGGTATAAAGATTATTCATTTTGGATTTGTACTTTAATAAATACAATTTTTTGAAAATGGGTCCATCATTTAGAATAACCCTGTATATATAGGCTCTTAAATTTTTTAAAACCAAATTGTAGGATATCGGAATTTTTATGCATGTTACCTATGAAAGTGATTTTATGATTTTTTTTTCTCTAACCGAGAGCTTTAGAGGTATAGTTCCAATTGCAAACATAGTTCAAACGTTGTTCCGCATCCTATTGAAAATCATTTACGTTTTTTTTTTTTTTTTCTTTAATTTATGAAGAACAAAGCATTTAGAAAGGACTATATTAAAATATATGAAACATTGAACTTCTCCCTATCTCTTCCAAAAGTGTTCTATACGAAAAACTTTTTTAGGTTGCTCGTTAAGAATGCTTTGTAAAGATTTTGTAAAGGTGGAATGAGTGAAAAATCGTTTAACCCTTTCAGGGTCAAGCACTTGTGCTCCTGTAACGTTGAATTCCCACCGGAATTTAGGAAAGAATTTAGTTCAAATTAAGAATAAGCAATTTTTCAGCTTTTTCTCGACAGAGTTAAAAAAGTAAAATTTAATTAAAAGTTTCTGGTTTGAATCGGATTAAAATTAGGTGGTATATAATAAATACCACCGCCCCTCAAAGGGTTAAAATATCTTCTAACGAATCATGTTTTTATCACGATTTCTCTGGAATTACTCTGTCTAAAAACTTGAAAATTGTTACTGAAGTTACTGTTAACAAATAGATGATTATTATAAGTGGTTATGTGATTACGCTTACTCTCTCTCATTATGCGTCCGTAAACGGTCTATTATTCTACCCTATGCAAGCGTATCATGATAAATAATGCAAACGATTTCTCATCTTACTCACGACAATTCTAAAAATGGCTTCTTTTATCAAACAAAGCCGAGACGATCAGAATATAAATGGCCTATTTAGTCAGAAGGCTTTGTAGTTATATTAACCATTTTTCTTATATTCTTACTCGTATTTCCAAATTTTAAGGTGATATAGAAGTTTTCTATTTACATTTTTTTCGTTATTATATTTTGGTTCAAATTTCAAGTTCAGTTATACTTTCAACGTGTTTCTAAAATTTTAATTAAATAAATAAAGAGGACTTATACTTTATTTATACTTACACTACACTTTTATACTTATGCTACATATATTTGTACTACTATAAGTATATATTACGGTTATTATTAATAAAAACCGGTTATTATTTAAAATGGCCGGAATAACCATATTGACTGTAACATACTACTACTATATTACATATGCTACTATACGTATACTTCTATATATACTTTATTTATACTTACACTACACTTTATACTTTCAACGTGTTTCTGATATTTTAATTAATTAAATAAGGAGAATTTGTTATATGTATATCTATCTATCTATCTATCTATATATATATATATATATTATTTGCAGAAAAATGTCACTTTTCGTAAGCTTGTAGTTTCATCCTACTTTTACAGGTTTTAGTTGCTAATTAAAAATAGTTTAAAAAATTTTCTTTGGGGTTACATAGATACCATTTTTTTCTAAAATAATTTCTAAAATAGTTTCTTTCACGATTTCTCTGGAACTGTTTGGTCTTAAAATTTAAATATTGGTATGGTCATTGCTTTTAAGAAATAGGTGCTTTCTAGGAACCATGATTGCCCATACCCTCTCAAATTAATCTGTCTTGAATGACATTTTTTTTTATCCTAAACATGATATATAATGCAAAAGGTTTCCTATATTACTCACGACTATTCTAACAAAAAAAAATCACGTGTCAAGCATAGATTATGATACAATTTCCAACACATTCAGAATACTGTAATAAAATTCGCCGTTTATTAAGATGAAAAGTGACATCAGAGTAAACAATTTGGAAGACGCATAACACACTTGAAAATTCATTTTAAAGTGTGTGCACATTTACACACATTCATTTTTTTCACACTGCAAAAAAAAGTGTCGATTTTACAGTATAATACTGGCATCCCAGCTGTTAGTATTATACTTTAAAATCAACAGTAATAAACAGTAAAATAAGCAGTAATACGCTGCGTGCATGCGCGGTAGCGTATTACTTCTTATTATTCTGTTAATTTTACGGTATAATAATGCAGCTGCGGTGGCAGTATTACTGTAAAATCAACACTTTTTTTTTTGCAGTGCAGCAACTATCATCTATAGTCAGAAAAGTATCTGAATTCTTTTGTACAGACCTGTATATAATCTATAGCTTTATATATATACTACATAGTAGGGTAAAATTTAGTTCAGTTAGGAAACGCATAACACATTACCCTTCAGAAATTTCCGTCATTAAGCAGAAATGTACCCGAGTTCTTTTGTGATTAATCTGTATATGATCTACAAATTTATACACAAAGCTAAGATATAAGTCATTTGCGGCTTAAAGACAAAATTTCGGTTATACGTCTTTTTATTAGCATATCATTTTATACTTATTTACTGTATATGCATAAAATCATAAATGTCACTTTTATTGATTTATTGCTTATTTCTCTGAATTTACTGAGCTTGGAACACTAAAATTGTATAAAAGAGAAAATAAATGCTACAGTAATAAATAGTTAACACACAGATAAAGCAAACAACAACTTTTCTTTAAACTTCCTTTAAGCTTCCGACCCTAATCGACCTGCCTCTTTAATTTATTGCTTTTGATTCGACCCAGTACTTTTTTTACAAAGTAAGTTGTATAAAAGCAAATATGGGCTGTCTAAATCAAATAAATATGTTAAATAGTTTTAAATAAAAAATTTTGTGTGAAAATGTTTTTATAAAGGTTGAATGAAATTTCAAAAGGGTCAAAATTAAACGTTAAAACTAAGGTTAAAATTAATTCTTTGGGGAGTGTTTTTTGAACTTATACAGAACAGATCGTAATGGTTTATTTACTCTTCCAGTAGACAAATCGGAAATTCAAGATGATAAAGGTTTAAAAAGAATGTTTTGATATAGCTATGGAAAAAGAATAAGCTTAAAAGTGTAGCAAATATAGATTTTTCATTTCGAAACATTCCCTATAAATAGTTTCAGCTGATGCTATTTCAATACTAAAACAAATATGCAAAAAATTTAATACCGGAAAAAATTAGCAGAAATTTTTATTTAGTAATTAAAATTATATGATTTTATAGTTAACATAAATTGTCCATCATGCAATCGAGCCACCTAGCTGTCCGTGTTAGACGGCTAGATTAAAATGTAAATTACAATACAATTTTCATACGATATCCAGAATCAACGCCCGTGCGGTAATGGAGGTCGACCAGTAACCTCGTTTTTGAACATTTTCCAACATTATTGAAAAATGTATGTCGTTGGTTTGTCTGTCTGTGTGCTCTAGCTTTCGTAAATATACTTCGATTGTCACGAAACTTATTTATTTTACTGAGGTTTACTATCGTATGTTCACTATTGAACATGAAGCGTATATCATTTACAGTTAGTTCATTTACAGGAAAAGTAAAAAGAATTCGGATACATAATATTTTATGCATAGTAATTGTTAAAATTACACTACACTATATTTCCTGTTGCAAAAGGTGTGTGTAGCATTTTTTGTTCATTAACAGGAACATAAAAGAACTCGTTTGAAGAACGTTTTATAAAATTGTTACACGTTATTGACGTGCTAGATAACATCTTCTATATAGCAAATAGCGCAAGTAATAGGCAATGTTCTTTTACAAGGCCGCACGAAAGAATCCAGATACATCATCGTCTTTGAACGATAATTGCAAGAAGCAGAGTTCTCGCTGCCGCTTGCCATTGCGCCAAATCGCGACTAAATGTTCCATTTGGCGAGTAAACGAACTATTAAACTCGCCAAATTGCGAGTGTTCATTTGTGTGTGTGTGTGTGTGTGTGTGTGTGTGTGTGTGTGTGTATTATCATGGGTTGGAAGTTTTATTTCATAACATTAAAATGAGTTAAATTGGGTTTGGAATTTTTTCTTGATTGCTCAAGACATTTAAAATGTACATATGTTTAATTGTTTTTGTAGCAGATAGTAAAATTTAGATGGATAACTGATCTATATGTAGTTACAAAAACTTGGGTTATTTTAGAACATACTAAAAAAAAAAAGTTGGAAATTGTACGTCAAACGTTACAAACGAGGTGCGTTCGTACGCACGTTTTAGAATTAAATTCATGATATCCCGTGCGTAGAACGGGTTAAACAGCTAGTTAAATATATATTTTATGACACTGTTCATACAAATATCTTAACTAGTTATATAAATATTCAGATATATATGTATCAACTAGTTATATAAATATTCAGATCTTGATGATTTTTAATTCTGTGAAATGAATTATATCGTCTGCAGATTAATTTCTGTCATAAAATAAGTATCTCGGTCGCTTGACGATTTAACTTCGGAAGCTCCTATAACAAAAAAGCACCGATTTTAAAAAAAAAATTCAAATTTTTTAATAAATATTTTTATTAATATCTCCTAAAGTTTTGATTCGATTTTAATAAAATTTGAAATGTCTCGACAAAATTCTGCAAAGATAATATATTTTAAATTGCAAACCATTTGGTTGGGTAGTTTTTGCGTTGTTATATGCGGACAGACAGACAGACAGACGGACGGACAGACAGACGGACAGACAGACAGACAGACAGACGGACGGACAGACGGACGGACCAAGCGACGACTATAGGTGCTACGTATTTATATAATTACGAACGCACCTAAAAAGAATGGTACATTAAGGGTTTAAAGGTCGATTTTTCAGTGTTTCATGACGAATCTATTTTGATAAAAAAAATTTCATTTGGCTAATGTTTTTTATTTCTGATTAGCCAAATTGCTAACGTTGGTCAAAAGTCAGCGAGAACCCTACCAAGAAGTGTATATTTTCAGTTCTGTCATGCTTTTTTAAACTTAACTAAATTTTAGTACATTATGGGGTGTGTCAATTATATAAATCGTACACAGGCTAAATAAAATAATTCAAATTATTTCATTTATATAGGTGGGATTTATTAAAAGTGCGTTTTCAAATATGTTATGTTTTCAGGAATCCGGAAAACTGATGAGAAACTGATTAATACACAGTAAAAACTACTTGGAAACGTTTCCGAAAATTATAGGCTGCAAAAGAAATAATGTTTTTATAAATGAGTCTTTAAATCTCGAAAATATATTGGTTTCTGACGTTTCCAAAGATAAATCAACGCTTTTTCGAATATTAAGTAACTCGAGAAAAGATATATTTTCTTCATGGTTAGATTATAAATTACTAGATTAAACTAGTCGTTGGGGGCCACCGTAATACTTACCCATCATGGATATGCATAATGTAAAATATTAAAATAAAAAATGTGTAAACTACTTATAAAATGCATTGCAATTCAAATAAAATCGAGGCTTGATGACGTCACAAACTTTAAAGGCTCGATTACTGAATTGCTTGAAAGAAACATCCTTATAACTCCAAAAATAATAATCCTATTAACTAGCGGTTTATTGCATCTGATTAAGCGTCAAATTTCCAATTAAAATATATCTTTGAAGTGAAATTTGGATGGAATACAGGGACATGAAAAATCGAAGAGTGTGGAAAATAGGATTCCAAATATCTCGGCAACTCATTATCCGATCGACTTCATGCTTTATGCAAAATTTATGTTTTTTTTATTGTCTTTTATATTCATTTCTTAAAATAACCAATTTCGAAAATTTTTATATACCTTTTATCAGAACGACTATTTCGAGAGTCCGAAAAAAATAGTTCCGGTTAATCGAGGTTATTGAAATGAAATAGGCTTCTTTCCATTATTACATACTAAGTACATACCAAATTGCAAGTCTCTATCTCAATTTTTTCGGGAGATAGAGCGTTTACAGACATATACACAGACACACAGACGGACGGCAAATTTTTTTTTCTAAAAATATGTTTTTCGGAATCTCCAGTGTCTGAAACGTGTAAATCCGTCAAAAATTTTTTTTCGATTTTCAAAACGATTACAAGACTTACCCTATACTACGTATGATGGGTAAGTAAAAGCATTGGCCTTTTTTTTTTTTTTTTTTTTTTTTTTTTACAGTGTACGAGTGAGTAGTTGCAAAACTTTAAACGCGATTTCTTGACACAAGTTTTTTCCAACACAATGCTTTTTATATCGGTACTCCGAATATCTCGGTGTGGATAAAAAAAAATTCCTCGTTTTTTTTTTCTTATAAACAAAACAATTTTTATTTATTATTATTATTATTTTTTTTATTATTGAAAACTGATACATTAAATTTGGTATACTGCTATTTTGTTCAAAATGTAAAATTTGAAAAAAAAAAAAAAGAAAAAAAAAACCTTTCGGTAATGAAATTGGGAATTATATATTGTCTCATTGGTTTGAGATGAACCAACTCATACATGTCTGTTACTGCGGTACGGGGCCACATATACACGGCGCAACATAGAGGAAAAACTAATCCAAAAGACACAAAAGATCAAAATATGTTTGTTTTTATTGTTTTTTTTTTTTTTATTTCAAACCTTGCATATTTCTACTTCGTTTTTAGACGTAAAAATAAAACTTCATAAAATATATTTATTTTCAAGCAGAGAAACTCTCATGCCCCCCTAAAACATAAAAACAGGTATAGAGGTTACTTTAAAAAAATGTTGCTTGCTTACTAGTGAATGGTATATGATTGCCCTTACCCTCTCTCATTATCTGTCCATAAATGGGCTATTATACTACCCTAAGCATAAGCATCACGATAAATAATGCAAACGCCTTACCATCTTATACACGACAATTCTAAAATTGGTGGCTTCTATCAAACGGAGCCTTGATGGTCGGAATACAAATGGCCTGATTAACCAGAAGATGCCGCAGTTATTAACCTTTTTTTCCCTTCTTTCCAGAGTCTGTAAGGTGGTATGCATATTTTCCATTTACAATTGCATGTTTCTGTATCTAGGAATAAATTTCAAATTCTCCCTAGACAAAATTTATTCCCTTGATCACAATTTAACGTAAGGTTTCAAGATATTACAAATAAATAAGAAAACGGAAGACCAGATCATGATGTTAAGGAGTGGTTGTGATTATGAGTACTTACGTATTATCCGTGCCAGGAGATTGATCGCCAAAAATGGTTGTCAAGTACCAATCTTGTTTATCGTTGCCAATCACGTTTTCAAACGCAGTAATTTAACATTATCAAACAACATTGTTAAAAATGGTAATTAATATAAAATAAATAAAATGTAATATATGTTTACTAAATTTATTACTTTGTTAAAAAGAGTAAATAATATTATTTTAATAAAATTAATAAATGGTAAATAGCATAGTAAATAAGAAAGAGTAATATTATAGATTATTCCCAGGCATATACCATGTAGCAAGAAAAAAATATAAGGGTTACTATAATTAGTAATATTGGCTCCATGCCTGGCGCAGTTGGCTTAAAACTGGCACGGATAATACGTAAGTACCTGATTATGTTTAACTCATTTCAAAGTGAGGCGGTTATAAAACTTGTCAGTATAATATACACTGCAAAAAAAAGTGTTGATTTTACAGTATAATACTGACACCCCAGCAGCTAGTATTATACCGTAAAATTAACAGTAATAAACAGTAAAATAAGCAGTAATACGCCACCGCGCATTGGGGTGCCAGTATTATACTGTAAAATCAACACTTTTTTTTTTTTTTTTTTTTGCAGTGTACAGGGTGATTTAAAACTGGAGGAACAAACTTCTAGGAGGGGTAGGGTACACCTTGACGACTCAGAATTCCATGGCAATGCAGTGTCGGAAATGCAATCCTAACGCTATAGAGGGGTTGTTAGGGGCTGAATCATCGAGATCAAAAATGGACATTTAAAGTCTATCAGCTTAAAATAAATCATGACTTTCCTGATGATGAAGTTCCTCGAAGTTTTTTGCCTACGTGCTTGATTCTTACCATCGACCAGTTTGTACGTTTGAGGCGTCTAACTGCAGCTCTCGTGAAAAGCGCCCTCACGCAGATAACCAACGCCCTCAAGCGCAAAACTGTTGACCGAAAAGCACCCTCACGCAGATAACCTGCGCCCTCAAACGTTCAAAACTGTAGATGGTAAGAACCAGGCACGTAGGCAGAAAACTTCGAGGAACTTCATCATCAGCAAAGTCATGACTTATTTTAAGCTTATGATCTTTAAATGTCAATTTTCGATCACGATGATTCAGCCCCTAACAACCCAGCTATTTCGTTAGGATTGCATTTCCGATTGCATTGCTATGTAATTCCGAGTCGTCCAGGTGTACCCCACCCCTCCTACGTAGAAGTTTGTTCCTACTGTTTTGAATCATCCTGTATATATAACTATGTATGTGTATATGTATATGTATATATATATGTGTGTGTGTGTGTGTGTGTGTGTGTGTGTATCTGTGACGAAACAAACTAGTGTTGTTGACGTTAAATACAGTAGTTCGATGTTAGAATCGCCATTTCAAAATAAACAGTGCAGCCGTTCACAATATTAGTCGAGCCGAATAAAGAGCGAGACCGTTGTAGATTTATATAAAGAGTTAATTAAGTTGAGTTGGCATAGCTTTTATTTAGTACATGAGATTCGCATAGAAAATTTCGTAAGATCGCGTGATGCAAACATTCTACTGGTAAACTGGGTGGCGTGGAGTTTTAGACAACTGAAAACAAACGAAAAAGTTAGCTCCTGAACCAGTGCAGACTTTTTTTTTGGCAGTGAGTAAAGAAAGGTTCAGAATTCTAAAAAAAAAAAAAAAAAATGCTGTGCGCAAAAATTTTTAAGCCAATGAAAAGGCGCGCCTGGGAACTTTATTGGCGTAAGGTGAAAACTGGTTTGATTTGGCCATGCTTTTGGCGGGAAGAACCATCGAAGCGAGCCAAAGATGGCTATTGATAAAATGGAATGTTTTGAAATTGAATGAATTGAGACGGGAAAACAAAGTTACGAGGCTTCAACGGAATTGGAATTTGGAAAGTGGAAATGAAAGAAAAGGTATTTTAAAGTGAAAAATGTAAACTAAATGGGGAATATTAAAATGTGTTATACATGTATGTACACACACAGAGAGACACCTATTTCTGATTTTACACGACTATAGATTTATTGTTTTAGGGACAATGAATACCACTATTTTTTTATAGTAATCTCAGAATTTATTAATCACAGATAGCTGCAATTAAATAAGGCGAATATTACTATTATAAATACCTATATTCAATATCCGTAAACCTTTCAACTCATCGTAGCGTAAAAACAGAATTATGTGTATATATACAGGGTGAATCTGAAGTCACGGGAAAAACTTTTAGTAGAAATAGAACACATCTAGACAACCTCAAAACAACATGCAAGACATGTTCCTAACTCAAGCAGTGAAACCCTACAGAGTGTTTTCTGATTGTGGATGGAACCCTGTTTACTACCAGAGGTATAGATATATACCGGGTGCACCAAAAGTTCGTTAAAAATTTAAAAATTCATTAAAAAGAAACAAATGATGCTAAAAAATTGCGGTTTGTAGGAATGTGATTAGAGGGAAATCGGATTATTTTTAGTAACAAAAAAAGTTGTGGTTAAAAAATTACCAATAGATGGCGCTGGTATGCATAATATGAAGCAGATGTATGTAAAATAACGTCTGAGAAGCTTCAGTATCCCAGTACATGAAACAGGCCCTTTTCTCGTCTTCAGTCATTTTGCCGTGCAAAATTTTCGCAATGCCTCCAGTTGCCGAATCCCCGTTCTTGTAAAAGATTTTAACCAACAGCGCTTGATCTGGTAACGATAGTATACTGATGGCATCAAATGAAGAATCTGTGTGCATTCAGGGGTTTTATTAACAGCCTGATTTGAATAAATCTGCTTCATATTATGCATGCAGCGCAATCTAACGGTAATTTTTGAACTAAAATGTTTTTGTTGCTAAAAAAATCTGATCTCTCTCTAATTCTATTCCTGTAAACCCCAATTTTTTTAGTATAATTTTTTTCTTTATAATGAATTTTTACATTTTTAACGAACTTTTAGCTCACTTAGTATCTGGGTTTACTGCACAATTTGGGCTTCCAGGACATTTCCAACCGCAGCACCATACATAAAATGCATGTCTGTCTTTTCCTTAAACCAGCCATCTCTTTTGTGCAATCCACTTTCGAAATAATGATGCGTGATAAAGACTAACGCTTAATGTGGTTAATGACAGCGCCATCTAGCGGTTCACCTCTTGCAATACATCCATGCCTTGTCTAACGAAAAGCCCCGGATTTTCAACTTTAATTAACCAAATTTTCTTTTTCTCTAATAATTTTGAAAAAAAAAAAGTGAGAGAAAATCTATTCTTTTTAAAAGATTTTAAAATTATTAAATAACTAAGAATAACAGTAACTAAAAAATTTTCGGCAGGAAGTGAAAAAAGAAAAAACGTGTTTTTAATGCCAGAAAAGGCTGAAAATTCATAAAATCCAAAGCATCATTATACAGTAAATTTTGGTTGTAGAAAAATGGAATTTTTACTGTTTACTTGTCAGAGTACAAACAATGTTTTTCTAAATATAACTTATAAAATCCATGGACCGTATAAAAATTTAAATTTCCAATTTTTTTTTAAATTACCTATTTCGATGCAGGTAGATTTTTATATGAAGATTTTTTATTTATTTATTTATTTATTTATTATGGCACGATAAAAAAGACGTTTTCTATTTTAACAACATTTGAAACATTTTTTTCGAAATCACACTTTTCAACACTTTTCAAAACCCTGTATAGATATATACCGGGTGCGCCAAAAGTTCGTTAAAACTTTAAAAAATCATTAATTAGAAACAAATGATGCTAAAAAATTGCGGTTTGTAGGAATGTGATTAGAGGGAATTCTGATTTTTTTTAGTTACAAAAAAGTAGTGGTTAAAAAATTACCGATAGATGGCGCTGGCATGCATACCGGTTGAATACTGGTATTTATAATCTAAAACTAACGGTTTAGGAGTTAACTATTGGTCAACAATAAGAAGAGACACTCTGTATATAGCTCAGGAAAACAGAAAACATCTTTTTTATAGTGCTATAAAAAATAAGTAAGTAAATAAAAAAGAAATCAGTGAATATTATTTAAAGTAAATCTGCTCTAAAAAATTATTACCTTCCTTTACAAGTAAAATTTCTTTCTTCAAAAGAGGAATAAAAAACAACTCTCTTATTAGTCACGTATGTTAGGAATTTAAAGTGTAATGCATTAGTCTTTTTTATGACCATAATTTATCAAGGTGATGAATTTTCTACACTGCAGTTGTCTGGGTAGATGTAACGAAACCAAAGTGTAACGAATTCGTCTTCATTATGGCCTCATTCTTATTCATCCCAGCATAGATAGCCATACATTGTGAAAGGTTTTCTTTTGAGGCGAGATGAAGATTGTTGATAAATTATCTCTTTCTGGGTGTACATCAACCGTTTGATACGACGTGTGACAGAATTGACAAATTCGGAACGCTTTTAAAGCAGGGTGAGACAAAATACCACAAAACTTTCTTAGTATGATGTAATGCAAGTTTTAAAAATAATCATGTGTCACTCATAGATTATGACAATTTTGATAATTAACGTGTATGTTAAGGTGGTTCTCAAATGATCTGCTCAACAGCGCGAAACTTTCTGACACAATTTCAGTCTAATTTTTAAACGCAAAGGCGTAAAATTCGCATCCATGACTATTGAAGCGATTTGAAATCGAAATGAGTTTTCCATTTTTTGATAAATATATTACTTATGGAATTATAAGCGATTCCTGTCACGTGACAACGTGTTTTTTCCCTTGCTCTCATCGGCGGGGCGAGAATTTGGTTCAAAACGCTGACTTTAACAGTATTTTCTAAAAGAGCTTTTGCCTTTACCAAAAAATGGAAAACGTCTTTCGATTACACAGTTTCCGAATAAGAACACGTGCCCATTTCACGCTTTTCCGAACAAAAAGGAATTAAAAACTATGTCTTAAAGTAGCCCGTTCGGATTTCAGAACAGCCTTTAACGTTTTTCATTTACTTCTATTAAAAAACTTATTTCTAGTATTAAGTAAAAATACAGTCAAAGCTTGTTAGTAAGCCTCCTGGATAAATCGTTACTCCGTATATTACGTTATGTTTCAGAAGTTCCGACCATTCTCATACTTTTCACATATTGCGTACTCCGCTTATTGCATCGCTATTTTTTCTTCCACTCCGCTTAAGACGTCACTTTTAAGAATGCGATAGGCAAACTCGGTCCTATTTCTTTGTCAAGGTTATCTCCAAAACAATTTTGTGCATCATTGTAAGTTTAAGATTAACGACATTTCAGATGACAGCAGTTTTTCTTACAAAGATTGTCTGTCATATCAACAAATTCTCTGATAACAACATTCCAGATGACAGCATTATCCCTTACAAGGATTGTCATATCAACAAATTCTCTGATAACAACATTCCAGATGACAGTATTATTCCTTACAAAGATTGTCTGTCATATCAACAAATTATCTGATAACAACATTTCAGATGACAGCATTTTTCCTTACGAAGATTGTCTGTCATATCAACAAATTCTCTGATAACAACATTCTAGATGACAGCATTTTTCCTTACAAAGATTGTCTGTCATATCATCAAATTCTCTGAACACAAGAATAACTTAAATTGTACCTAATGTTTTGAAAGCGAAAGATGGGCCAGCGATAGAATACGACAGCAATCCTGAAGAAGAGGAACCTTCTAAA
Organism: Maratus michaelseni; assembly: GCA_963931845.1. Lineage (NCBI taxonomy): Eukaryota > Metazoa > Arthropoda > Arachnida > Araneae > Salticidae > Maratus > Maratus michaelseni. The sequence goes on along the minus strand of OZ007598.1, from coordinate 106,280,071 downwards.
CCGACTGTTATAAAGAAAAAAGCCCTAGAATACATTGATGAACTAAGGAGCTAGGAGCTATATTTAGTCTTTGAAGGACACTATACAGATAGCGAATATAATATGCTATATTCCTCAGAGATAAAAAAAAGTTGATTTCAGAAAACTGCCATCAAACAAAAATAGATGTTTCATCTTGTAAGCCAGTAACAATTGGATCAGTATGAACTTTACCCATGTGACGTCAGCCGCGGGTATTCAGAAGAAAAACACCAATAGGCGTGAAGAACATTTTAACACTGCTTCCCCTTCATCCAATAAACAGTCTTTTTCGGAGGGTAGATACCCGCTGCGGCATGGGTGTTGCCATTCGTGGGTAAAGTCCATTGAATTCCACAATTAAATACTACGTAACATACTTTTTATACTCTTTTTAATTTGTCATCCATCAATGACTGTGCAGCCCCCTCTCCCACTGAAATTTCAAAAAGTCAGCGCCTCTGTACATAAACTGTTGGAGTTTTGATGGCGAACAGAGACAGTCATATACAAATGTACTAATCTCCATATTTTTCCCCATTCAAATTTATGTCCTTTTAGGAACAATAGTTGTAAATATCACGAAGATTGTTTTGCCGTCCAATTCTTAAGATTCAAAGACACTGCTTCTTATGAAATGTCCATCAAGATCACTTGATAATTCACATATTGGACATATTTCAAAGACATATATGTCCTCTTGGTGATCTTTCACGAAAACTATCCTAACGGTACTTTCGCCCATATTTAACCAAAATGTGGAAAGCACTGTGACCTAAATGCAACCCTTACTGTCTACATTGTCGTCACGTGACATGAAAAATGAGTATCCATAGGACTGTGAAGTCGTCAAATCCCATTTTGTGACGAGGTAGAAATACTTAAGCATCGTGATTTTTTTACTTCGCAGTGCAATCATGAAATGACGGTCACATAAGAGTAATAATGTGACGAAATAAATATATATAAAATTTTTTGTCACCTTTGTGACTGTGACGTTTGTAACTAACGTCATAGTGACGTAACATCGTCTGGCTAAACTGTTAAGTTAAGAGCATAGCTACATTGTTCTACTTAAACTCAATTTATTCTAACTAGAGGATTTTGTAAGGAAAAATACACACTTTGAGGTTTTGAATGTCATATTCGGTATTGACAGATTTTTCACTAATGAGTTTTTAAAATCCTCTAAAATTCTTTGCTTGATGTACCTGATTGATCATGTAGTGATAATTTTGGCATATTCTTATGTTAGAAGCAATTGTTATGCTCAGTGGTATGCGAACTTTTCTAAAAATTCCAGTAAATAATATAATCTGGACTTTTCTATTATTTTATTATTTTTACACTCACCAGATCAAAACTTAAATATTCAAAATTATTCCCTGTAGTAAACTAGAATGCTTACAACTCCATTATCTACGTATACTAATTTTCATTAAAATAATGTTAAAATTGTTTTTTCGATATTTTTGATTAATTAAAGGAGTTTTCTTCATAAATGTTATCATTACAGTAATTTAATTTATCTTTCTGCTTCCAAAACAATGATGGAAAAAAACACGCACGTTAGATAAATACATTAACAGCAGCAACCTCCATAAGAAGAAATATAATGTTTAGTAAACTCCATTTACAATTATTTTAAATTATACGGAAATACACCGTATTTTCCTTCAATGCCGTCATAACGCTGAAAAGAAAATGACATTAAACGAAGCCAATTCTATAATGGAACAAAGGAAAAAAAAGCAGAAAACTATTGTCTTTGCTTATGCATAATACCACACTATCACAGAAGCTCATCAAAAATTTGTCAGTTACTCAAAAAAAAAAAAAAAAAAAAAAAAGGATAGGAAGGGGGGAATTGAAGAATGAAGTCAGAATGGCACTGGTAACTTTGCTGCCATCAAAAAAGAAAAGAACTATAAAAAATCCTTTACAGAAAACTAGCGGAAGAACATAGCAAAAGAACGATATAGTAGTAAAAAATAATCGCAAATCAAGATGATGAAAAACTGAGATGGCGTCGTCATGGTTACGCACCTGTAATCGTCCAATGACGGCCCAGCAGTGTGACGTCACACACGGTCTCTGAGATGCCAAAATGGAAGAGAAAAAAAAAAGAATTAAAAGCGCTTCTTCAGGGAGTATTTATTTTTACTCCGTTCTCTCCTTTTCAGTTATTTTTCGGGGGTAACTTAATCGATTGCTTTTTGTCGCGGAAAAAGAGAGTTGGCATCTTCCCAAGATGCGTTCGAAAATCGCATAATTTCGGGCTTTGGAGCCCAGTTTAATGGAGTAAAATGTGCAGCCATTTTTTTTTATTATTATTTGTTTTTAAGCAATCAACCCTTTAAAGAGATTCTAGAGATGCTATAGCAAACCGTTTTATTACTGCATTTGACGTAGATGTAGATAGATGTATAGGTATGATGTCAAGTGCAAATAAGTAAAGAACATTTTATGTATGGGATAGAAGAGTTTTAGTTAAATTTTTAAATGGAAGTAGAATTAAACGGTTTATATTTAACGCAAGAAAGGTTCTTTTATAATTTTCTTCATGTAATACTTTTATAGAATAGATTTAGAATTCAAAATCAACAGCAAAATTTATTGCATTACAGTACTTATTATTAATTAAACCTCCGAAATGATTTTAAAAGAATCCATTTAAATTCATATAACTGAAGTATACGAATAAGTGTAAATTAAACTGAAAATAAACGTATAAGTTGCATTTATTTAACATTTATATAAATATTTTTATATTATAATTTAAGTAAGTTTATACGCATTCTTGCATACTTATTTACAGGTAAAGTACAAAAATATAATGTAGATGTAGATAGATGTATAGGTATGATGTCAAGTGCAAATAAGTAAAGAACATTTTATGTATGGTATACAAGAGTTTTAGTTAAATTTTTAAATGGAAGTAGAATTAAACGGTTTATATTTAACGCAAGCAAGGTTCTTTTATAATTTTCTTCATGTAATACTTTTATAGAATAGATTTAGAATTCAAAATCAACAGCAAAATTTATTGCATTACAGTACTTATTATTAATTAAATCTCCGAAATGATTTTAAATGAATCCATTTAAATTCATATAACTGAAGTATACGAATAAGTGTAAATTAAACTGAAAATAAACGTATAAGTTGCATTTATTTAATATTTATACAAATATTTTTATATTATAATTTAAGTAAGTTTATACGCATTCTTGCATACTTATTTACAGGTAAAGTACAAAAATATAATGTAGATGTAGATAGATGTATAGGTATGATGTCAAGTGCAAATAAGTAAAGAACATTTTATGTATGGCATACAAGAGTTTTAGTTAAATTTGTAAATGGAAGTAGAATTAAACGGTTTATATTTAACACAAGAAAGGTTCTTTTATAATTTTCCTCATACCATAATTTTTATAGAATAGATTCAGATTTCAAAATCAACGACAAGATTAATTGCATTACAGTACTTATTATTAATTAAACCTCCGAAATGATTTTAAAAGAATCCATTTAAATCCATATAACTGAAGTATACGAATAAGTGTAAAGTAAACTGAAAATAAACGTATAATTTGCACTTATTTAATATTTATATAAATATTTTTATATTATAATTTAATTAAGTTTATGTGCTTTCTTGCATACTTATTTACAGGTAAAGAGGAAAAATATAATAATATCAATTAAAATGTGGAACCTAATTTTTTATTATTTGTCTTTAAATAATCAACGTTATAAAGAGGTTAGAGATGTTGTAGTAAACAGTTTTAATACTGCATTTGGCATAGACGTAGACAGATGTACAGGTATGATCTCAAGTGTAAATGATTAAAGTGCATTTTCCATTTGACATAAACTTTTAAAATTAAGTAGAATTGAACTGTTAAAGTTAACACATGAGAAGTTCTATTGAAGTTTACATTATACCGTGCACTTTATCAAATAGATTCCTAGTTTAAGATAAGAGGCAGAATTAACTATATTGCGGTAATTAAAATCAATTAAAGCTTGGAAATGACTTTAAAAGAATTTAAATTAGAATAATTAAAATATACAAATGAATATAAAATGAACATAAAGCCAAAGAGCGTTGGCATCTTCCCAAAATGCTTTAGAAAATCGGCCAATTTCGGTCTTTGGATCCCAGTTTATTGAAGTAAAATGTCAATGTGCAACCATCTTATTATTATTTGTTTTTAAGCAATCACGCTGCAAATTCTCAGCACACATTGGGAGCACATTTGGAACACTTTGATTCAAAAAAAGTGTTCCAGTTACCTTAATGTGCATTGAATGTGTTCCCAAAATACTTTCGAAAATCGCCCAATTTCGGTCTTTGGATCCCAGTTTATTGAAGTAAAATGTGCAACCATTTTATTATTATTTGTTTTTATCGAGGATCAACTCAGAATTATTCGTATTACAGTAATTATCATTAATAGAAACCCCAAAATATCTTAAAAATAATCATTTAAATTCACATAATTGAAGTGTATAGGAATAAGTGTAAAGTTTAATGGAAAACAAGTTATTATTATTATATGATTTTATGCAATCTACCTGCTAAAGAGCATAGAGTTGCTATGTAGACCGTTTTAGTAATGAATATGATGAATATGTAGGGAGTTGTATAGGTATGGTGTGAGGTAAATATGAGTAAAGCATATTTTCTGTGTGAGATAGAAGAGTTTCATTTATTTATTAATTTTTAAATGGAAGTAAAATATGAAACATTTTATTATTATTATTATTATTATTATTATTATTATTATTATTATTATTATTATTATTATTATTATTATTTATTAATATAATTTTATACAATCGACTTTTTAAAGAAGTTCTAGAGAGGCTTAACAGACAAAGGCGGGTCCAGCCTTCCATTTAGAGGGCAGGGGGGAGTTTGGAGGGAGGGGTGTCACATGTCTTTATTAGCAAATTTTATATCATAGATAAAAAATGGCTGTTTTCTGACATATATACGAATTCGGTAATGGATGAAATTTGCATGTTCTATTCAGATACCAAGAAGTTCAGTTGCCATGTTCTTATAAAATCAAAGAATATTATAGAAAGTGTTCTCAAAGTTCGTATTTTAAGCCGATTTTCGATTAGACTTTAATAGATAGGAAGCAATTGAATAAAATTCAAAATGTGCTACATTTATAAAAAAATATATATATAAAACGTTGTTCGATTCTTTGATGTTTAAACAATAATCTCTGCAATTTTCCTGCATTTATGTATAAAAATAACTTCGTGAATGTATCAGTAAGATTAGAATTTTTATAAGAGAAAAAACGAAAAAAATGAAAATACCTTTATTGCATATTTATAGGGGAAATGTGCCTAATGTCGCACCCTTCCTAATATTTCATCCAATGATTTCTAAATGAAGTACCAGCTGCATTCTGGTGATTGTTGTCTAAATTTGATCATCCGTTAGTAATTTTAGTCTAATGTCATATCTGTTGCCGTAGGGTAGTGTAGTTCCAAGTATAGTGAAAATTTTATTGTTTGTTTTTTTAATTTATTTATTTAAAAATATTTGTTAATATTATCTTTAGAAAATTATAAATATACAAAGGTAAGTAATAAAAGTTTTGAATTATTATGGAAATTTTTGTTATTGGCTCAAATTTTGTTTTGTATGTTTTGATTGACTTATTATTTCATTGAAGTTGTCAAATAGCGGCAATTTATATTTTTGTTTATATGTCCCTCATATCGCACTCACTAACTGTTCCAAATACCGCACTGTACGATATTAGGATTCATTTTGTATATCATTGATTTTTTTTTTTTCAGATGACAAAAAAAAAGGAAGCTGTGTAAAAAAGAGAATATGATTAAAGCACGAGCTTCACAACTTTATGAAGTTCCAAAATCGACACTGAAGGACAAAGTAAATAGTGATGAAGTAACGTTACAACTCATATTTCTTACTTTTACTGTGTTCCTCATTTCGCACGGCTGTGGGGTGGGGGTGGGGGTGGGGGTACGATATTAGGAACACTTTTTGAAAGTTGGTACTAAGGCGTTTTGCATATTTATTTGCAAAAAAAAAAAAAAAAAAAAAAAAAAAAAAGAAGACAAGTTTATTTTATTGGAAACCATTATAAGCGAAAAATGTTTTATTAGAATTTTTTATGAACCCATACCGTCAATCAGTTCCAATTTGTTGTTCAGTCAAGCCGAATTAAATCAAAATTTCAAAATGGCTGCGGTATTAGGCACACTTCCCCTAAATGTTAAACATATTTTTTTCCTTGACAACTTTTGTCAGAATTAAACGGTATCCCAGATAACCAGAATCTACTGCATATCTTTTTAATATTTTATTATTACTATTTTTATTATTTTATTACTGCATCAAAATTCCTGCTTCATACTTTAAATTTTCGTGTTACATATTGAAGAACACGGGGTTTTTTTCTGTTGCATGTTCTGTTATAGTTTATTGATAGTTCATTTTATAAGTAATTTTAGTTGTTTTTCTTTCTACTTCCACCCAGCTGAGAACGTCTTCGATGGGGTTGGGAATTTTTTTTTTTTTTTTTATGGAACTTTTTCTTGAAGGGCAGACAGGAGTTCCAACTCCAAAGGGTTGATGTACTCAGATGGGGATGTTAAAAAAATAATTTTCTTATCCTGTTAGAAATTTAGGTTTCTAAGACGTTTGTGAGTTTACACGAGTTTAAATTTCGTAGTACATATCGAGATAAGCTTTTAATATTATGTTGCACGTTCTGTTATAGGCTATTGATAGTTCATATAAATCATTTTACTTGTAAACAGAAGAAATCCATTTATAATCAAACAGATTTTTTTATATGTATATCGGCAAAAATTCTACTAAATTACCTATCAAGGTAAGTGGTAAATAAATGTTTTGTTGACGCTATGAATGTATAATTTTAAAAATGTGTTACTTAATAAATTGACTATTACAGTAGATTCTTGTTAGTTGGAACATATCAGTTCTAGCACGATTTGTAACGATAAAGTGGCTCACCCAATTATCAAAAGTAGGGGAAGTTTGCCTAATATCGCAACCTTCCTAATATCGCACCTCATGATTTCTAAGTGAAGTACTTGCTGCACTCTGGTGGTCATTGTCTAAACTTGATCCTCCATTAGTAATTTTAGTCCATTAGTAATTTAGAATCTGATTAAAGCAAATCAGGCAGTACGGTCCTAAGAAATGGGTTTGGGACGAGCTTCAAAACTTTATGACACTAAAGGACAAAGTATGGACAATTAATTTCTTGGCTGGGCAAAAAGGTTCTTCATTAGTAACGTTACAACTCATATTTCTTACAAAAATTTTTGAGAAGAGTAAATTTTATTGTGTTCCTAATATCGCACGGAGGGTGCGATATTAGGAACACTTTTTGAAAGTTCGTACTAAGGCGTTTTGCATATTTATTTGCAAAAACTGTTTTATTAGAATGTTTTATGAACTCGTACCGTCAATCAGTTTCAATTTGTTGTGTAGTCAAGCCGAATTACATCACAATTTCAAAATGGGTGCGATATTAGGAACACTTTTTAAAAGTTGGTACTAAGGCGTTTTGCATATTTATTTGCAAAAAGAAAAAATGTTTTTTTTTTTTTGGGGGGGGGGGAAATCTTTATAAGCAAAAACTGTTTTATGAACCCGCACCGTCAATCAGTTTCAATTTGTTGTGTAGTCAAGCCGAATTAGATCAAAATTTCAAAATGGGTGCGATATTAGGAACACTTTTTGAAAGTTGGTACTAAGGCGTTTTGCATATTTATTTGAAAAAAAAAAAAGTTTCTTTTATTGGAAACCATTGTACACGAAAGCTGTTTTATTAGAATGTCTTGTGAACACATACCGTCAATCAGTTTCAACTTGTTGTGCAGTCAAGTCGAATTAGATCAAAATTTCAAAATGGGTGCGATATTAGGAACACTTTTTGAAAGTTGGTACTAAGGCGTTTTGCCTATTTATTTGAAAAAAAAAATGTTTCTTTTATTTGAAACCATTGTACACGAAAGCTGTTTTATTAGAATGTCTTGAGAACCCTACCGTCAATCAGTTTCAACTTGTTGTGCAGTCAAGTCGAATTAGATCAAAATTTTAAAATGGGTGCGATATTAGGAACACTTTTTGAAAGTTGGTACTAAGGCGTTTTGCCTATTTATTTGAAGAAAAAAATGTTTCTTTTATTTGAAACCATTGTACACGAAAGCTGTTTTATTAGAATGTCTTGAGAACCCTACCGTCAATCAGTTTCAACTTGTTGTGCAGTCAAGTCGAATTAGATCAAAATTTCAAAATGGGTGCGATGTTAGGCACACTTCCCCTATTAAATATGCATTGTTCTGTAGAAATACTCTTCCTGTAGAAGGAAGTCACGACCCTCATAACCTCTCCCTTGGATCCATCCACACTTGGTAGCAGTTAGCAGATCGCTTTATGACTGCATTCTGTGTAGATGTAGATATGTATTAAGATATGTTTTCAAGTATACAAATGAGTAAAGAACATTTTCTGCTTGAGGCAAAATAATTTAATGTATTAGTTAATTTTTAAAAGGAAGTAGAATTAAACGGATAAATTTAGCACACGAGAGGCTCTATTGAAATTTAAATCATGCCGTGCTTTTTATGAAATAGATTCCAAATTTTAGATCAGAAGCACTATTAATCATATTACTGTAATTATTATTAATTAAAACTCCGGAATGACTATTTAAAAAAACCATTTAAATTAATACAATTGAAATATCAGAAAAAAATATAAAATGGACGTAAATTAATCATATAACTTGCATTTAAGTAAAGATTTTTCGCACTCTTACATTACTTATATAGAGTTAAATTAATTGCATCAATAATTGACTATAAAACTGCAATCAATGATTTTGTTATCATAATAATATTATAATAATTATGTTGCTCATAATAATATTATCTTAATTGTTCTAATGTCATAGCAACAGAAGATTTACTACCAATATTTAAAAAATGTTTTCCATGATATCTTGTAATGGAGAGAAATTTTTTTGTTTGTTTTTTTATGCCATATTATTTTAAGCTTGAACTATTGATAATTTTGAATACTGATGATCAAGATCGAATGATTGATATAAAGAAAAGAAAGAAAGACTGAATATAAAGAAAGAAGGATCATCAATCATTTTTATGCAATCATTAAGTATTTTCCACCTTAGTTTTAAATTTACCAAAAATGAAATAAAAAAAAATCGCATTTAATGTAATAAGATGACATATCTAACTATATACATTACAAATTTCTCAAAAAATTTAAAAACTTGAAATTTGCTATTAAAATGATAATTAATTAAATTATAATCATTAGAAAATTATAAATTCACAAATTATTAACAGATTTAACAATTACTAAATTAACAATTACTAATAAATTTAACAATTATTTTAAAGTGGCAATTATTAACAAATTCAACATTTATTAAATTATCAATTGTTAACAATTATTAACAATTATTAAGAATTTTTAATAATTATTAGATTAATAACTATTAACAAATTTACAAATAATAATTAATTATTAAAGTAATAATTATAATTAATTAATTACAATTATAGAATTTCTTTAAAAAATTAAAAACTTGAAATTTAAAATTAAAATTATAGCATTAAGAAAATCATTAAAATTTTAAAAATGATATTTTATTCTTCATTTGGTCTAAATCTGTTAATTAAAACAAACTTCGATGAAACTAAATCTCGTGGACATGAGATACAGATCTCAGATTTTGATTGCAAAGAAAAACTAGTCGGATGTGCCAATCCCAAAACTTTCTTCTATCTCAGTCATGTTAATACTTCAAAATTCGCTATCACATCGCCAATAAAATCAATATTTTTCGTCATTCTGTTGTACGTCAACTGCTTGCGAATCGTCGGGTTACAGGGATGTGAACAATCGATGTATACTAAACTACGAAAAGTCCTTCTGGCTTGAACGACAGGAATAGATAGCCTCCCTATTCCTTTGTTTTACGATTTTAGCTAATTTTACTGGAAAACATGAAGGTAAAATGCGTGGAACCTAAATAAAGAAGACTCAATCCCAGTTCTCGTCAACATTGAATTTGAATGAGAATATCGCCAAATATTAGCCAAATTAGGATCAACTCTACAGCCAAGTTAGCTTCATTTATGGCAACTTACTTTGGTCGCCAAATTTGTCGATATTCCGCAAACTGTCGCCAAGTTTGGCGATAATTTGACGTTGGCGAATATAAATATATAGTGATAAGCATATAATAGGATTAATGGTTACAACAATGAAAAAAAATTTGCCGAAACCATGTTAAGTAAAACTCATAAATTAAACCCGTTTATGGATGAATTCTGCTGTCTTGTTTGAAAATGTCAGCCACCCTAAAATTTCAAACCGCTCGATCTCAGCCATTTTTTAAAGATAGAAGCAAAACAAAAACTGCTCCGGATTCTCCGGATCAAAACCGAACATTTAACGAAAAAAAGTTTTAGGATTTCTAATTTTTTTTAATTTGCACATCTTTTTGAATTTTAAATCTTTAAATGGCTATCACAGCGCCCCCTTTCGTCGAAATATCCCCAAATTGTAATAGAACCTGCTTACCATAGCCAAAAACAGAGAAAAAAAATGTGGTTCAATTTGAAGCATAACTTCATACACTTTTCGATGATACAATAGTTAAAATGGAACAAAAATATCGATCACAGCGCCCCCTTTCGTCGAAATATCCCCAAATTCTGACAGAACCTGCTTGCCATAGCCAAAAACATAGAAAAAAAAATGTGGTTCAATTTGAAGCATAACATCATACACTTTTAGACGGTACAATAGTGAAAATGGAACAAAAATATCGATCACAGCGCCCCCTTTCGTCGAAATATCCCCAAATTCTGATAGAACCTGCTTGCCATAGCCAAAAACATAGAAAAAAAATTTGGTTCAATTTAAAGCATAACATCATACACTTTTAGATGGTACAATAGTGAAAATGGAACAAAAATATCGATCACAGCGCCCTCTTTCGTTGAAATATCCCCAAATTCTGATAGAACCTGCTTGCCATAGCCAAAAACATAGAAAAAAAATTTGGTTCAATTTGAAGCATAACATCATACACTTTTAGATGGTACAATGAAGACACACAGACGGACAGACGGACGGACGGACAGACGGACAGACGGACAGACAGACATTTTGTAAAAACATGTTTTTCGGAATCTCTGACCTCTAAAACGTGTAAATCCGTTGAAAACCGGAAGTCGAAAAAAATTTCGATTACAATACTTTCTTCTATTATAGATAGAAGAAAGTAACTAGTCGTTGGGGGCCACCGTAATACTTACCCATCATGGATATGCATAATGTAAAATATTAAAATAAAAATGTGTAAACTACTTATAAAATGCATTGCAATTCAAATAAAATCGTGGCTTGATGACGTCACAAACTTTAAAGGCTCGATTACTGAATTGCTTGAAAGAGGTTTTTCCTTATAACTCCAAAAATAATAATCCTATTAACTAGCGGTTTATTGCATCTGATTAAGCGTTAAATTTCCAATTAAAATATATCTTTGAAGTGAAATTTGGATGAAATACATGGTCATGAAAAATCGAAGAGTGTGGAAAATAGGATTCCAAATATCTCGGCAACTAATTATCCGATCGACTTCATGCTTTATTCAAAATTTATGTTTTTTTATTGTCTTTTATATTCATTTCTTAAAATAAACAATTTCGAAAATTTTTATATACCTTTCATCAGAACGAATATTTCGAGAGTCCGAAAAAAATTGTTCCGGTTAATCGAGGTTATTGAAATGAAATAGGCTTCTTCCCATTATTACATACTATGTACATACCAAATTGCAAGTCTCTATCTCAATTTTTTCGGGAGATAGAGCGTTTACAGACACACACACAGACACACACACAGACGGACGGCAAAATTTTTTTTTCTAAAAATATGTTTTTCGGAATCTCCAGTGTCTGAAACGTGTAAATCCGTCAAAAAAAATTTTTCGATTTTCAAAACGATTACAAGACTTACCCTATAATGATGGGTAAGTAGTAGATCCCAAAAGACACACCAGGCGGAAAACTGGCGCTGCATATCATGTCGATCAGCATAATCACATGATGAGGCGAAAATATGGAGCAAGTTGCAAGTGTTTTTGTTTTTCTTATAACTGTTGAAATTGCTTTGAAATTCAGTTAGAATAATTGAAACTTTTAAATCTAGTAATGTAATATAACATATAATGTAATGTCCTTACATTAAATGCAAAATCTGTTTAACTTTCAACGATACATCATTCAAATAGAACTCCAATCCCGCACTTTTCTTGATATTTTAAGTTTTTTTTTGTTTTGTTTTACTTACCCATCATACGTAGTATAGTGTAAGTCTTTGAAATCGTTTTGGTAATCGTTCTGAAAAAAAAAAAAAAAAAAAAAAAAAAGAAATTGACCGATTTACACGTTTCAGATACTGGAGATTCCGAAAAACATATTTTTAGAAAAAAAAAAATTGCCGTCCGTCTGGCTCTGTGTGTGCGACTGTAAACGCTCTATCTCCCGAACAAATTGAGATAGAGACTTGAAATTTGCTATGTACTTAGTATGTAATAATGGGAAGAAGCTTATAGAATTTCAGTAACCTCGATTATCCGGAACTATTTTTTTTTTTTTTGGACTCTTGAAATATTCGTTCTGATAAAAGGTATATAAAAATTTTCGAAATTATTTTTTTAAGGAGTAAATATGAAAGACAACAACAAAAAAAAAAAAACATAAATTTTGCATTAAGAACGAAGTTGATCGGATAATTAGTTGCCGAGATATTTGTAATCACCTTTTCCACACTCTTCGATTTTTCATCACCCTGTATTTCATTCAAATTTCAATTCAAAGATATATTTTAATTTGTAAAGAGACGCTTAATTCGACGCAGTAAACTGTTAGTTAATAGTATTATCATTTTTAGAGTTATAAGGATGTTTCTCTTACGCAATTCAGCAATAGAGCATTTAAAGTTTATGACGTCATCAAGCCAGGATTTTATTTGAATTGCAATGCATTTTATAAATAGTTTACACATGTTTTATTTTCATATTTTGTATTTTGCATATCCATGATGGGTAAGTATTACGGTCGTCATCAACGACTAGTTTTGTTATTTACTTTTCAATTATTACCATAGCAACTTCTTTCTTAGGTGCGTTCGCAATTATATAAATACGTAGCACCTTTAGTCGCCATCTGGTCCGTCCGTCTGTCACATATAAGAGCGCAAAATCTATACCCAACCGAATGGTTTGAAATTTAATATATATAATCGTTGCAGAATTTTGAAAATCGACTCAAAACTTAAAAATATATTAATAACAAGCAGTATAAAAACTTTTTTTTTAAGTCAATTCCTACTTAGGTCAAATAGAAGTTTTTTCCAGCGGTCTACACGCTTCGCCACTGACGGTATTTATTCATAAATTTATATCCTGCTAAATATCTTACATAAGAGAAATTTTTGAAATGTATTAAAAATTAAATAAAAAATAAATAGCTAAAATACCAAAAATTAATAGCTCGAAAAGTATTTCTCACAAAATTGTTAGACAAACTGCGTTAGAAAGTTAAAAAGTAATTGTATTTTTCTTGATATAAATTTAAAATCTAATAATTATGCCGTTTTTCAAATATTGAATTTCGAAAATTACCAAACTTCACAATAAAGTGCAATAGCGATGTTACAGTTAACGATAATACAGTTTTTTTTTCAAATAATAATTCATTAATTAAATTTTATTATTTAATTTTAGTTTCATACTTCATTTCTGTTCAAAAGTATAGACTCACTCCACATTTATAGTCTCCTTCGCCCGCGAGCCGCCTGATCTTCGTCCGTGAACAGCCAGCCCCATTATCTTTTTACGTGTGAAGGTGAGACTATAAATATGGAGTGAGTCAATACTTTTGAACAGAATTGAAATATAAAATTAAAATTAATTAATTTAATTTAATTAATGAATTAATATTTAAAAAAAACTGTATTAACATCAATTGTCATCCAGGACAAGTCTAAAAAAATTTATTTGAACTTGATAGGATGAATAGAAAATATTTTATTAACGATTGAAAATTCCAACAAGATATATATATAGAGAGAGTGTGAGCTAATAGTAGGAATTTAAAAAAAAATTGTTATTAAGTAATTTGAATTTTTAAAAATCGGTACTTCCTTGTTATAGCAGCTTCCGAGGATTAGTCGTCAAGCGACCGAGATGCATCACCAAGTTATCTGACATATATGACGTTATAGTCATATATGACATATTTTGACATTTTATAACCTCTTTGACCAAGTTATTAGTCATATTCTTCATTTTATTAAATCCTATCATACGTAATTAATTCAATGATATTCCATGATAGGTAATGATTGTAGGTTGCCATGCTGATTACGTCCTATTTAAGATGGAGTCGTGTTATTTCCGTATTACTGAATTTAAAAAATGGAATTTGCATACTAAAATTGTTTAATTATAGCAATCCTATAATCTACCGACAGTTTTTTTGTATAGATTTCTCTGGAGAAATAGATATTAAATGTAAAAGAGTCCAAATATTAATTTCAAGTTCAGAAATTTTCAATGCTAGGCTTCAGTTTCTCATTGGAATTTTCAGCAACTGTCAACAAAAGATAAAATGTTGCCAACTTAAAATGTACTTATTTTATTACGGAAATTAATCATGTCATAATAACAGACCATATAATTCATTTCAATGAAGTAATAACAGTACGAACGCACCTCATTTGTCACGTTTGACGTACAATTTCAAAGTTGTTTGAAAAAGAGAGGGAGAATTTTTTAGAAATTAAATGGAGAATATAACCTTATGCATAATTTTATAGCGACAAAAAATGGGCCTTTTCCATCAATTTCACATGTGATATTATTTATTTCTTAAGAAAGAGTTCTCATGTATGAAATTATTCCATTAAAATGTGGCAGAATTTTACATAACTCTATATATATGACCATTATATAGACCACAATTACAATTAATCATACAAAAATGAGAAATAAATGAAAATTAAAACTCATACCTGTTATGATACAGCTATTCTATTATACAAGCAGATGTATGAACCACAATTAAAAACATCTAAAATAAAAAGGAAAAATAATTATAAGTGGGAATTTAAATAAAACTTAAATGAAAATATTGAAAAATTACGAAATCTATACCATAATTTTCACGCCCAAATTTTATAAAAATTCAACAAAACATGTACGATTTCTGCCTAGCAGGAGCTAAAATAAGCTAAAAAGATCCAAGTTTTGTGCTATCGAACATAAACCCCCACAAAAAAGGGAAAAATTTAATATTTAATATATATATATTATTAATTATCAATTTTATAAATTTTGAGATATTTTGAATTGTTTATGAATTATTTAATTCGATATTTAAATTAATCTATGAAATATAAAATATATTTACAATGTAGTATAAATTAAACATTAATTAATTAATAACAAGTCTAATATATATTTAAGTAGTAGTAAAAATAAAACATTAATTATTTAATAATATGTCTATAATATCAGTGGATTAACACAGCTGGCAGCAAAAACAATTTGAATTAAAATAATATCTCTTTTACATAATATATTCTTGTTAAGAATATCTGAAATGCTGTGCAAGTTGAATTAATTCTGTGTAGATTTATTCATATAGTAGTATTATATTTGATTTGAATTTAAAGTAAAACTACAAGTTAGTATTGTTTTTTAAAGTTTATTTATATAATTAAATCTAATGAAGTGAGTATGTAACTAATAAAGTGGATATCTAACTAAATATTAATTATGAATTATTATAATACCAATAGATGGCGACACTTTACCTTTCAGGTAGTTGTTGATAATATTGTTAATATTATATTTAATTTAACTATAGAGGGAGCTATTGATTGTATATTATTTTACTTTCAGGAATTAAAATTGGATGGAGTAATATATATTCACGGATATAATTTTGTTATAAGTGTATTAAAACCAGAATTATTTTGTGTGTTTTTGAATCATTTTGTGTTTGGGTGTCATCGATGGGGTTGTGTTTTAAAAAAAGTGTGCTCTCAACTTGTCTTTCAAATCATTTCTCTCAACTCGACTTAGTCAACATGTATGATGCATTGCCATGTGGATGTGAATATTATGCAGAAGTTGTGACATTTTAAGGATTCTGTATAATTATTGTGAGTAAAATATTTTATCTACACTTTACGCGTTCATATTTCCAATTTTATTATTTCAAAACTGTTATCTCGTGGTAATTTCGTGAGGTGTTAAATACAGTTTTTGGGATAATCGATGTGTGTGAAATATATTGTATATTCTTAATGGTTTTTTATTTCCTATTTAAATATTTCCAAATTTTAATATTTCCAATTGTTGTCTGGTAATAATTCAGTGTACTTGGATGATTCTACTGATCTTATGCCAGTAGATTATGCCAGTAGAATTATGAAACACTGAATTATTATTTAAAACACATGTGGGTGCATCCAGGCTGATGAGTACATGTGCATGTGTTTTTTCATATCCAATTCATATTTAATTCTCATGTGGTCCAATTTTCCATTGTATATGGTTCATATTTAATTTATTAATCCATTTGTATTTACTTAATTGCAACTCCAATTTATAATTTTTTTTTTCCCTTTCTCTCTATTTCTTTTTTCTTTTTTCAATATTCTTTAGGTATGAGTAAAATTTGGCCAATTACCATTGAAGCACAAGCTATGGTAATATTATGTTTGCACGTGTTAATTATTAGCTATGTGGTATTCTGTATACACAATATCATTAATTATCTCTTTGGAGATTTAAGTAGAATGATAATAGAACTTGATATGTTTTTTGAAATTCATAGATATTATATATATATATATATATATATATATATATATGTCGTAGGCTAATTGGGAAATCCGGCTGTTTGCAAACAGCCTAGGCTCTTTGCAAAGAGCCGGTCTAATTGGAGAATCATTTCCCTTTTCCCAATCAGCCGGATGTTTTTCAGGTTTATTGCAAAGAGCCTAGACAGCGTTAGGCTAATTGGAATATGGTCATTTATTTTTCAATCAGCCTGACATTTTTTAGACTCATTGCAAAGAGCCTAGATAGCGTTAAGCTAATTGAAAAATGACCATGCCTATTTAGAAAATGACCAGTTCTTTGTCGAAATATTGTGTTGTACCCAACTCGAACCTGAAAATTCCATTCGAAGTCGACCCGAACCCGACAGAAAAATTCCATCGGACCGTAACCCGATCCTAAAAGGACAAAATAAATTCCTTCGAGTCGCAACCCGACCCGAACCAGAAAACTCAAGTTAATCCGAAATCCGACACGAACCCGACAAAAAAACCCATCGAACCGTAACCCGAAACGAACCCGATAAAATAAATTCCTTCATGTCGCAACACCACCCGAACCTAAAAATTCGATGTTAACCAGTAACCCAACCCGAACAAGACATAAAAATTACATCTAACCGTAACCAGATCCGAACCTGAAAATAATAGTTAACCCGAACCAGGAAAAAATTCTATCAAACCGTAACTCGATCCAAACCCGACAAAATAAATTTCTTCGTCTCGCAACCCTACCCTAACCTGAAAATTGAAGTTAACCCGAACCAGAGAAATAAAATCCTTTGATACGTAAACCGATCCGAACTCGGCAAAATAATTTTCGTCGTCACGCAACCCGATCTGAACCAGAAAATTGAAGTTAATCCGAAACCCGCACCGAACCCGACAAAAAATCCATCGAAATGTAACCCGATCCGAACCCGACAAAATAAATTCCTTCGTGTCACAACCCGATCCAAACCAGAAAATTCAAGTTAACCCGAAACTCGACGCGAACCCAATAAAAAAATCTATCGAACCGTAACCAGATCCGAACCCGACAAATTAAGTTTCGTAGTTATGCAACCCGATCTGAAACTGAAATTTTAAGTTAACCCAAAAACTAATTTGAAACTGAAAATTTAATTTAACCCGAAACGTAACCCAAACCTGAAAATTAAAGTTAACTCTAAAAAAAAAGTCGAAATGCAACCCGACTTGAAACTGAAAATTGAAGTTAACCCGAAACCCGAACCCGTCAAAAATTTCATCGAACCGTAACCCGATCCGAACCCGACAAAATAAATTCCTTCGTTTCTGGTTTGGATCGGGTTGTGACACGAAGGAATTTATTTTGCCGGGTTCGGATCGGGTTATGGTTCGATGGATTTTTTGACGGGTTCGGGTTTCGGGTTAACTTCAATTTTCAGTTTGGATTAGGTTTCGGGTTAAATTAAATTTTCAGGTTCGGGTCGGTTTTGGGTTAACTTAAATTTTCAGTTTCGCTTCGAGTTGTGTGACGACGAAATTTATTTTTCGGGTTCGGATCGGGTTACGGTTCGATGGAATTTTTTTTTTAGTTCGGGTTGGGTTTTGGGTTAACTATTATTTTCGGGTTCGGGTCGGTTTGCGACACGAAGGAATTTATTTTATCGGGTTCGGATCGGGTTACGGTTCGATGGATTTTTTTATCGGTTTCGGGTTGGGTTTCGGATCAACTTGAATTTTCTGGCTTGGATCGGGTTGTGACACGAAGGAATTTATTTAACCGGGTTTGGATCGAGTTACGGTTCGATGAAATTTTTGACGGGTTCGGGTTTCGGGTTAACTTTAATTTTCAGTTTCGGGTCGGGTTGCGTTTCGACTTTGTGTTTCGAGTTAACTTTAATTTTCAGGTTTGGGTTAGGTTTCGGGTTAAATTAAATTTTCAGGTTCAAATCGGTTTTTGGGTTAACTTAAAATTTCAGTTTCGGATCGGGTTGCGTGACGACGAAATTTAATTTGTCGGGTTCCGATCGGGTAACGGTTCGATAAATTTTTTTTCGGGTTCGGGTCGGGTTTCGGGTTAACTTGAATCGGGTTGTGACACGAAGGAAGTTATTTTGTCAGGTTCGGATCGGGTTACAGATCGAGGGATTTTTTGACGGGTTCGGGTTTCGGGTTAACTTCAATTTTCAGTTTGGGTTAGGTGTCGGGTTAAATTAAATTTTCAGGTTCGGGTCGGTTTTGGATTAACTTAAATTTTCAGTTTTGGTTCGGGTTGCATGACGACGAAATTTATTTTTCGTGTTCAGATCGGGTTACGGTTCGATGGAATTGTTTTCCTTGTTCGGGTTAACTATTATTTTCGGGTTGGGGTCGGTTTACGACACGAAGGAATTTATTTTATCGGGTTCGGATCTGGTTACGGTTAGATGGAATTTTTATGTCTTGTTCGGGTTGGGTTACTGGTTAACATCGACTTTTTAGGTTCGGGTCGCTTTGCGACATGAAGGAATTTATTTTGTCGGGTTCGGATCGGGTTACGGTTCGATGTTTTTTTTGTCGGGTTCGTGTCGGATTTCGGGTTAACTTGAGTTTTCTGGTTCGGGTTGGGTTGCGACTCGAAGGAATTTATTTTGTCCTTTTAGAATCGGGTTACGGTCCGATGGAATTTTTCTGTCGGGTTGGGTTCAGGTCGACTTCGAATGGAATTTTCAGGTTCGAGTTGGGTATAACACAATATTTTGACAAAAAACTGGTCATTTTCTAAATAAGCATGATCATTTTTCAATTAGTCTAACGCTATCTAGGCTCTTTGCAATAAGCCTGAAAAACATCAGGCTGATTGGGAATAGGGAAATGATTCTCCAATTAGACCGGCTCTTTGCAAAGAGCCTAGGCTGTTTGCAAAGAGCCGGATTTCCCAATTAGCCTACGACATATATATATATATATAACCATTAATGAAACATTATCGTAACACCAACAAAAACTATGAAATTATGTATTAGTTTGTAATATTTAATTTACAACGATAGTGTTCCCCAACACTCTGAATATAGATACCATATAATTATTTAAAAGAAGAAGAAATTAAATTAAAAATTGAAAAAATTAAATTTGTGGAATTTAGACAGAATTTTCAAGTCCCAAATGCCTAAATACCACAAATAAAATGTGTGGTTTCATCATCATATTAGCCATAACATTTCTAAAGAATATGATTTTGGGACTACCACACCATAATAGAGAAAAAATCATAAAGTTAAAAAAAATAATAAAAAGGAAAGAAACCTTACCTATAAAAATGAGGAAAAAAAACAGTGAAATTAAATCATAAAGTTCAAAATACAACTGGATTAAAAAGGATATAGGGACAGAAGCACAACAATTACCAGATATACAGGAGTCATCACATAACACAGGCAATGAATTGCAGAAAGGCATTACATGTTGCCAAAATAAGTTTTAAAAGATGACAGGCCATGGAATATTATTGTACAGCAAAGCAAAACTCAAACCATGGTGCTGCCATCTATGAGAAAATTAGTGAATATTCTATGATTTAATAAAAGTAGTGGATTAAAATTATGAGTTAAAGATTAAACCAAATATTGTCTAAAGAATGTTAACTATTAGTTTATATATATATATAGTAAATAATAGTTTTAAAATGATAAAGAAAATTAATTTTTAATTTATATGAACTTTTTCAAAATTTAAATGTTCATTTTAGTTTTGTGACAATTAAACATTAGCATTTTTTTTTAAATCTCCAAAAGTTTAATCTTCTGAAATATAAATTCACTGATGCCAGAATACATTTAGCGTATAATATCGAAATGGTGAAAAAGAAAAGAAATGAAATGAAGAAAAAGACTGTTAAAGGGTTTTTATGAGACTAAATTAATTAGAAAGATGGAAATCTTAAAGTTTAAATGCCAGATAATTTAAATCTGGATACTTTATTGCTAAGCTATCGAGGATGGTATGTCGAAAGGGAGGGGTGGGGTGGGGTGGGGGAGATTTTAAAGCTCATAATATTCTTTTAGCTTTTGTTTTCGAAATTTCTATTATGGACACTGTACGATCAACATACCTATTGATAGCGCTACATAAAACTACTTTTGTTTGTTGAAATATTGCAAATTTGAATTGATTAAGACGCTCCTTTACCTACAATTTCTAGCTGCCGTTATAGCCAGTGAATTTAAATGGTTAAAAAAGTAAAAATGCACTTTTGGAAATAATTATAACCAGGGCTTGACAATTGCGGTCGCCAGGTTGCCCCTGTCGAACAATTTTTTTTTTAATAATCTGGCGATCAAATTATTTATTTTATTTTTCGTGCAAAAATTGACCTAAGACACAAACTGTAATCCTCCCCCCCCCCCCCCCCCAATATTAAGATATAAACTTAGAAACTATAATAAAAAAGTTCGTGTCTGTTGGGAAAATCAATTCGCACCGGAAAATTTTACCAGTTAATTATTATACATTAGATATCAGATATAATGTATCATATATTCTAATAAGAGCAAATCTTGTAGGTGGTTACCAGAAAACCATTGGGCTAGGTCACATGCTCGGGAAAATTCGATTAGTGGGTCATTTTGGGTCATGGTCTAGCTAATTGTATCTAAAAAATGGTTCAAACGATTTTGACGAAATTTTGTATCCGACCATTTTCGGGCATGAGAAGTCAATTGGGCTGGGTCACATGTTCGAGAACTTTCGATTAGTGGGTCATTTTTGGGTCAACGTGGGTCAAATTAATTTTATCTAAAAAACGGCTCTAACGATTTTGATTAAATTTTGTGTCCTACGAGTTTCGAGCACGATAAAAGCATTGGGCTAGGTCGCATGTCCGAGAAAATTCGATTAGTGGGTCATTTCTGGGTCATTGTGGGTCAAGATCTAAAAAGCGGCTCAATTTACACTAAATTTTGCATCCAATGGTTTCCGGGCACGAGAAGACTGTTGGGCTAGGTCACATGTTCGAGAAAATTCAATTAGTTTGTCATTTTGGGTCATTTTGGGTCATGGTCAAGCTATTGTATCTAAAAAACGGTCCAAACGATTTTGACGAAATTTTGTATCCGACTATTTTCGGGCACGAGAAGACTATTGGGCTGGGTCACATGTTCGAGAACTTTCGATTAGGGGGTCATTTTTGGGTCAAAGCGGGTCAAATTAATTTTATCTAAAAAACGGCTCTAACGATTTTGATTAAATTTTGTATTTTACGAGTTTCGGGCACGCGAAAATCATTAGACTAGGTCACATGTTCGAGAAAATTCGATTAGTGGGTCATTTCTGGGTCATTGTGGGTCAATATCTAAAAAGCGGCTCAATTTACACTAAATTTTGCATCCTATGGTTTTCCGGCACGAGGAGACTGTTGTGCTAAGTCACATGTTCGAGAAAATTCAATTAGTGGGTCATTTTGGTCATGGGTCATGATATTTGAACTCAAATTTAATTTTGACCGAGCATAGCTCGGTCTTCCCTGCTCGTAATAATTAAATAATAGAATTTTCCGGTACGAATTGATTTTCCCAACAGGCACGAACTTTCCGGACAATTTTTACGTTTAATTTGACAACAATAAGTTCTTCAAATGCAAATTTTAAACAATAAATCAGAATTATTTGACTGATTTCGACAGCAAACTAGGTAAAAAATTGTTTTCTTGCTTCACTATTTTCATCGAAGCCCCTCATCAGATATAGATTTTGCAGCACTCTGTTATCCAGCCATTTGAAGCCTTCGGCAATCAGTATTTTCTGAACATGCCCGTTAATTCAACCTTTACAATATTTATTTTTTATTTTTCAGAGAGATATAATTTTGATAAGTTTCTTTGGAAAACTTAGTTTATATTATCTTTCTAAATTATGTATTACTCTAAACTAGGCTTGTTATTATTTTTTCGCAATTAATTTATAAAATTTTTGGTACTTCTCTATTATCCCGTCGACCACTTTTCATAACAAAAAACTATCGCCAAACTGTAAGAATAAATGCAAAAATGCAGTCCCATTTACTTGATGTCAGAAGGATTATACGTGTTTGTTTATGTCATCAAGTGGTTTTTACTTCGACATTTGCGTGTATTTTTCATTATGTTTTACTGAGTTATTAGTTATTTCATTAATTAAAATAACAATTGTGTCCTTAAATTCTTATATTTTATTTATTTATTTATTTTGATATTCCAATGGCAACGTTCTCCCGTTTATTTGGCGTTACAGTTTGGCGATAGTTTTTTGTTATGAAAAGTGGTCGACGGAATAATAGAGAAGTGCCAATTTTTTTTGTGTTTTTTGAAAATCAATGACGGGGAGGAGGAAGGAAAGGGGGGTAAATATTTTTTGCTGTAGAATTTTTTCCTCGCTACCAGTTTTTATCTGAATTTTTAAAACATGATTATAACAATTCATGCCAAACCTAATAGACTTCCACAGAATGAGAATTTTCAGAACGAATTTATTTAGTGCTTATTTCCCAATTCATAGGAATATATAAACTTTTACATCCTGAATAACATCTTCGTATAAGGCCACTGGTAAATCACTTGTACGGCAAAAACAACTGAGGCCAAAATCCAAAAGCTAAATGTCATAGATTGAAAAATAATTCAGTTATTAATTGCCGAAACGTCAGTGAAGGCTCACTGTGGAGATACGAAAAGTTTTTGGTTTCCGTCTGTTTATCTGTCTGTCTGTCTGTCTGTTCCGCAATAATTGCCGTAAAAAATGTCCGATTAGGTTGATTTTTGGTGGGTATGTTGGTGAGGTACCCGGAATTAGCTGTATAGTTTTTAGTTACATTTGGTTCATTCGTTCGGAAAATATAGAACATTTCTTTTTAGGCCATCATGCTTTCCTAAGGGAATGCAGACGATTTTCAAATTTTATTTTTAACTGAAATGAAAATCACATATTTGAATAATGGATTTAAACGTAAATTTATGGATGTTAAATTTTTGATATGTAGGTTTTAAATATATAAGAAATGTATTTTTTTAACTAAAAATTACACGAAAAAGAAGTTCATAAGAGTGTCAAAATATTATTGCATAAACCGTATTTAATTAAACGTTTCTAATTTCTGAAACCTTCGAATTATTTTATATGCCTACAAATATGTATGCAATTTAAAAAACTGAATTTGCGGATTGTAAGATGTTAAATATTATGAAAAGTGAGATTAAAAAACAATGACTTTCAGAGCTGACGTTGAGGCTCCTGATCTTCAGATTTACTAGTTTTAAATAACTCTTTAAAAGGAAAGCATCTTAAATTTATGCAGAGTTAAATAATATGTAAAGAAATCCATCCTAGTGTAAAAGGTTTGTCAAATCACTACTTAAAGATGATATTCCTGGTATGATTGTTATTTTAGATCTTTCAATATTCGAATTACTTTATCCAGTATTTCTATGTAGAACATTATAATTAATATTTCGTACTTACAACATATATCAAAGTATCATATGAAAATAAATAAAGCAAAAAAAATAAAAACACCTTTCAAATCCTACTGATATATTATCATCAAATGAAAAGATGATGACAAAACGTATAATTTACATATCTTAAGGTCAAACAAAATTAAACATGAGAAAAATAAACAGAATGCAATTTACAGTTTGAGGTATGTAAAAAAAAAAAAATTTGACAGCGAAAAATGGTGTTATAAACTTTTGTAAGTATAATATCATTTTTTTTCTCTTAAGCGGTAGAGTTGTTTATTGCTTTCAATCGTTAGAAACAAATGTCATCTTATTTATGATAAATTCATACACCGATCATGGTCAGAAACCACTGTTGTTGCTTTGTGGATTAGGACTATGAAAATTTCCTGATTAGCCACTATCACTTTCATTGTTCAAGGGACAGTTGTTATACATCACGTATGTATTGAAAGTTGTATGTAAGTGTATGCATTACAAGATTTTTGTATGTAAGAGTAAGGAAATATATTTGTAAATAAGGAGACAAGGATATATGTATGGAGAATTCAGCATGAAGATAATTTAAAAATTAAAACATATTTGAAGAGTTCAGTGAAAGTACATGCAAGACTCGAAGCACATACGGGAAATTTTATTGTTCCTATCATTATTCTAAATCAATAACATTCGCGTTCGCGGTAATTTTTTTTAAACACATAACAGAAATATATCATGAAGATAATTGTTTCGAAATAATAGTAGGAACAATACAATTTCTCCTATAAGCTTCGAGCCCTGAATATGTTATGTTATATTTTCTCAAAAATTATTTAGTTTTATGGATGAAGGTGTTATGATGTATTCTATCACATGGTAAAGCTAAAATGCAAAGATTTTATTTAGTCTTGAAGATCTAAGACATTATTAATATTTAATATTTTAATATTCAATACTTTAAAAATCAAAAATTATTTAATTTTATGGATGAAGGTGTTATGAAGTATTCTATCATATGATAAAGCTAAATTGCTAAGATTTTATTTAGTCTTGAAGATCTAAGACATTATTAATATTTAATATTTTAATATTCAATACTTTATATAATAAAACATTATTTAATTTTATGGATGAAGGTGTTATGAAGTGTTCTATCATATGGTAAAACTAAAATGCTAAGATTTTATTTAGTCTTGAAGATCTAAGATATTATTAATATTTAATATTTTAATATTCAATACTTTAAATAATCAAAAATTATTTAATTTTATGGATGAAGGTGTTATGAAATATTCTATCATATGATAAAGCTAAATTGCTAAGATTTTATTTAGTCTTGAAGATCTAAGACATTATTGATATTTAATATTTTAATATTCAACTAGATGGAACCCGTCAAAACGTGACGGAAAAAAATACTATAACAATATCAGTAAAATAAGCTTATTTATTATTTAAGTAGGTTTTCGTATGAAACAGTCTTTCAAATATTTTATTTTAAAAAATCCCCCCCCCCCCAGTGAACTGCTATTTCCGATGCAAACTCTAAATGAACACTCCGTAAACAAATGTGTAATGCAAATCAGTTTGACATTACCACCATATTCCCCACGACAAAAAAAATAAAAAATAAAATAAAAGTCATGGACCTATAAAGTATCATACAAATAGTCCTATCATAAAGTATCATACAAATTTCCTACTTTCATCTCATATTCAGTAAATAAAAGAACATAGTATAAGCACCCCCCCCCCCCGTTGAAATTCGACGTTAAAAAAAGTTTTAAAATGTTTAAATTAAAAGTTTTAAAATGCCCTCTTTAATCATTGTTCGTTTCAAATCTATATCTTCTAAAACGCATCCATTGTTTTAAGCTAATCAATTTTTATGTAAAAATGAAGAATTTTTGTTAAAAATAATAAATTAATATGCAGATGAGGGAGAATTTTAATGTTTTCAATTGTAATTTATTTGTATGGTTTCTTCTATCCCTTTACATAATCAGGATGATTATTCCTTTTCCATCACAGTCGGACTCTTATACAGTTAAATATCCAATGGATCTTTAAAAAAATAATAAATAACAGTTCCTAGCATATTCTGATTCAACATATACATCAACGAATTCAACATATCAATTTTATGTTAATCATAAACTAAAAATAGTTTTTTTTTTTTCTTTCGACAGATTTTATATTAGCGCCAAAATACTCTATCTTATGGATAATCTGATCTTATGATTTATCAGGTTTCTATTATTATTATTTTTTTTTTCACTTTTCATGAAGGTTAGGGATACCTATTTTCAATTGTTGCAACTTTCCAAGGGGCTATTTTACATTATTAAAACAAACGGATGGTCATTGTTGAGATAGAATTGAAAAATATTTCATGCTTGAAAATTATTTAAAAAGTCGTTAAATTAAGCGGCAGATTTCAAATAAATTTCAATCGAAAGCTAATTTTTTTTCTAATTGAGGATGTAAGAATTGAAATTGTAAAATGTAGCAAAAAAATTAAATTTTTAGTATTTAGAAGTGATGTAAGCGCGATGAAAGCTAAAGCGATAGTGCCGTTTGTTGTCACAACCGTTATACATTTCTAAATATTGCCACTGTGTTTTGGTTGGCGTCCAAAAGTAGACTACCATTTTTTGACATCGAAAGAAAAATTCACAGTGAAAGAAATAAGACTTTGCCGCTAATAAGAAATTGTTAAATGAACTTATAACAAACCTACCAAAATAATTCCTATAAAATATTAGCCTTACATTGTTTATTGTAGCTAAAAATACAATCATTATTTCATGTTTTTTTTTTTTTTTTTTTCCTGAAATTCTTTACTTTTGTGAATTTTTTTTTATTAAAAAAGGAAATCTTAATAATTTAAATCCTATAATTCCTATAACTTAATCCTATAACTTAAAAAAAAGTAATTGGTAACATGTAATCAAGATATGCAATCAAGATGAAGCAACCAATAAAGGCTCCAGTTCTAATCTTTAAAATTAAAAATTGAAATATCAGTTAATATTACGCCATGTTGACACAATCATAAAAATTTTTCTTTTTAGTTTTATCAATGTTAAAATGCATTTCAAGCTAAGCATAACGTCATTTTCACCGGTACAAACTTTTCACACGTACATTTATGCTTAAGCACCATGCATACAAATAAAAATATATTTTGCATTTAATTGTAATGAAAAAAATGGCATCAACAAAGTTATAATGCTTAATGATAAAATGAACCCAATGGACAATATTTCCGTGACGTCACAGTAAATATGAATTTTTATTTGCTTAGAAAACATACGGATAAATATTTTTACCGAAATACTTAAACATTTTAACTATATTTTAACTTACAAATTAAAAAATTCGGCCTAAAAGTCACGTGCTTTTAATATTTAATATTTATTTTTTTATGCTCGCAATCATTGAGTTCAGAAAATAAACTCTGTACGTCGCAACAGTGGGCGTTAATCCGATTGACGACTTTATGACGTCATAAGCAGAAGTAAAATTTTAATTTAAGATTACGGCTAATTAATTAAATTTTCGAACAAACGAATGTACGATAACAAATCTGTGACCATCTTTCATTTAAAAAAAGAATGATGTAATTTGATGTAGTAGTTTGTTCTCACGGATTGTCGAAACAAAACGCTTAGCGTTTTAAATATATAGATACTTTATATAATAAAAAATTATTTAATTTTATGGATGAAGGTGTTATGAAGTAATTTATCAAATGGTAAAGCTAAAATGCTAAGATTTTATTTAGTCTTGAAGATCTGAGATATTATTAATATTTAATATTTTAATATTCAATACTTTAAATAATCAAATATTATTTAATTTTATGGATGAAGGTGTTATGAAGTATTCTATCATATGGTAAAGCTAAAATGCTAAGATTTTATTTAGTCTTGAAGATCTAAGACATTATTAATATTTAATATTTTAATATTCAATACTTTAAATAATAAAAAATTATTTAATTTTATGGATGAAGGTGTTATGAAGTGTTCTATCATATGGTAAAACTAAAATGCTAAGATTTTATTTAGTCTTGAAGATCTAAGATATTATTAATATTTAATATTTTAATATTCAATACTTTAAATAATCAAAAATTATTTAATTTTATGGATGAAGGTGTTATGAAGTATTCTATCATATGGTAAAGCTAAAATGCTAAGATTTTATTTAGTCTTGAAGATCTAAGACATTATTAATATTTAATATTTTAATATTCAATACTTTAAATAATATTAATATTTTTGTTACTTGAAAATTAAATGTTTATAAGTAGGGAGTAGAAGAACATGTAAGTCTGGAGAAATTTAACTGTTCCTACAGGTATTCAAAATAAATAATCTTTGGAGTAAATTTCTTTTACTCATGCAATGGAAATATATCATCAAGATAATTGTTTTGAAATGGTAGTAGGGACAATAAATTTTCTCCAATAAGCTTCAGCCCTGAACATGTTTGTTATGTTACATTTAAAAAAAAAAATTATTTTATTTTATTGATGGAGGCGCTATAAAGTATTCTTTCACATGGTAAATCTAAAATGCTATGATTCTAGTTATACTTTAATATCTAAGACATTATTTATTAATGTTTAATATTTTAATATTCAATATTTTAAAAAATATTAATAAATTTTATTATTTGAAAATTAAATGTTTATAAGTAGAAGAACATCCAAGTCTCTAAGTATACAAGATTATATTTTACTTCTTAACCAGTATTCAAAATCGATAATCTTTGGAGTAAATTTCTTTTACACATGCGATGGAAATATATCATGAAGATAATTGTTCTGAAGTGGTAGTAGGAACAATAAATTTTCTCCTATAAGCTTCAAGCCCTGAACATGTTTGTTATGTTACATTTTCTAAAAAAATTATTTTATTTTACTGATGAAGGTGCTGTGAAGTATTCTTTCATATGGTAAATCTAAAATGCTATGATTCTAGTTAGACTTTAAGATCTGAGACATTATTCATTAATGTTTAATATTTTAATATCCAATAATTTTAAAAATATTAATAAATTTATTATTTGAAAATTAAATGTCTATAAGTAGAAGAACATGCGAGTCTCTAAGCATACAATAATATATTTTACTTCCTAACCAGTATTCAAAATCGATAATCTTTGGAGTAAATATTTTTTACGCATGCAATAGAAATATATCGTGAAGATAATTGTTCCGAAATGGTAGTAAGAACAATAAAATTTCTCAAGACTTTGAGCGAAGAACATACATTTTTCAAAAACTGTTCTATTTTATGAATGAAGATGTTATGAAGCATTCTATCATATGTTAAATCTAAAATTCTATGGTTCTAGTTAACTTTTAAGATCTAAGACATTATTTATTAATGTTTAATATTTTAATATTCAATAATTTAAAAAATATTAATACATTTTATTATTTGAAAATTAAATGTTTATAAGTAGAAGAACATGCTCGTCTCTAAGCACACAAGAGATATTTTACTTCCTACCAGTATTCAAAATTGATAATCTTTGGAGTAAATTTCTTTTATACATGTGATAGAAATCTATCATGAAGATAATTGTTCCGAAATGGTAGTAGTAACTATAAAATTTCTCAAGACTTCGAGCGAAGAACATACATTTTTCAAAAACTGTTCTATTTTATGGATAAACGTGTTATAAAGTAATTCTTTCATATGATAAAGCTAAAATGTTAAGATTATATTTAGTCTTGAGGATCTAAAGACATTATTAATATTTCATGTTTTAATATTCACTAATTTAAACTTCAAGACTAAATATTTTTATTAATATTTTTAATATTTAAAAAATAAATGTTAAGTGGAAAAACATGCAACATAAGAGGATAAGCATACTCTAAGCGTACAAGGAGAAATTTTACTGTCCCTAACAATATTCAAAATCAATAATCTTTAGGGTAAATTTCTTTAACACATGCAATAGAAATATATCATGTGGATGATTGTTTTGAAATAGTAGTAGGTACAGTAGAGTTTATCTTATACTCTTCAAGCCTTGAACATGCTATGTAATATTTTGAGAAAAAATATTTTATTTTAAAAAATAAATATTGTTATGAGGTATTATATCATGTGGTAAAGCTAAAATGCAAAGAATCTGTTTAGTCTTGAAAATCTAAGACATTATTTATTTATTTATAAGATTTTAATGTTAAATAATTTAAACAATATTAATAATTTTTAATTTAAAATATATGTGTTAATAAGTTTTTCTAAGAGAGTTTAGTACCACTTATTAATATTTCAAACGTATGCAACCAAAAAGAAAATAAATCAATAACATTTACAGCATAAGTACTGGTTCCCAACTTTTTATTAGCCATGCCCACCAAAGCATCTGTAAAATCACGGTAATAAATCATTTTGCAAATAGTATAACTATCAAAACAGAAGATAATTGACACAATAAAAATTAACCAATAATAAGAATTCGAAAGAAAAATATTAATGCGAGCTTAAACAGGTGTTTTTTTTTTTTTTTTTTGGTTTTTTTTTTCACAATAGAGACGATACTCAAAATAAAAGAAAAATATAAAATGTAAAATAAAATAAAGAAAAAGAAATAAGCTATTTAAAGACAGACTTCAATTAGTCAATAGAGAGAAAAAAAATCAAGATTGCGCGATTTCGTTGTATAGCGCTTTTTTCCGGTCTAGTTACTGGTGATGAACGCTTCCGATTGTTGTACAAAATCGTCTTTCCATCACATGTGACAGTGAGATCAAGAAGGGGATCAGTTTTTTGCTCAACAAAATGATCATCAGGCTTCGTATCACTTCAGAAATGTCTGATGTGGCGTTGAAGTACTTAGTTTTTAATGCCCCATTTAGGATCAAATGTTGAACTGCTGAATGGTTGATCTTTACCGGTCATTTTCAGTTGTTTTATGTAAATTCTTGAAGGATTTTTATCAACAGTTGGGTAATTTAATTTTTGTTTTCAAGAAAACAAATTTTTGTATAAAATCGTCTTTCCATCACGTGTGACATTGAAATCAAAATAATGATCGTTTTTGTTCAGCAAAATAATCATCAGGCTCCGTTTCATCTCAAAATTGTCTGATGTGGTGCTATGAAATACATAGTTTTTAACTGTCTCATTTAGGATCAAATGTCGAGCAACTGCTGAATGATTGATCTTGAGTGGTAATTTTCAGTTGTTTTGTGTAAGTTCTTGAAGAATTTTTATCAACCGATGGTTAATTTAATTTATGTTTTTACGAAGGAAAGTCATTAAGTAAGTCACAAAAGATAATTAAATAATAACTTACAAGGATATTCACTTCAAAACTATTCTTATTTCTCAACATAATCTCCACCAATATTTATGCACTTACATCACCATTTTATCAGTGCCCCAACACCAGCTGCATAACATTCTTTGGGTTGCTGTCTCAGTCACATTAGGACTTTAAGTTGAACCTTTTCATCATCTGTGAACATCATCTTGCTTCCAAGATGGTTTTTTAGTGGACTAAACAAATGAAAATCGCTTGCGGCTAAGTAGAAGCTGTATGGTGGATGTTGAAGAAGTTGCCAACCAAACTTTTGAACTGTCTCTTGTGTTCAACTTGAAGTCCTAATGTGACTGAGACAGCAACTCAAATAATGTTATGCAGCTGGTGTTGGGGCACTGTTAACACGGTGATATAATTGCATAAATATTGGTGGAGAATATGTTGAGAAATAAAAATTGTTTTGAAGTGAATATCATTGTAAGTTGTTATTTAATTATTTTTTGTGACTTACTTAACGACTTTCCCTCGTACGTAAACATATTTTTGTACGAAGTCATCTTTCCATCACGTGTGACACTGAAATCAAGAAAATGATCGTTTTCCCAGCAAACACGAGATTTTTGGCCACCTGTTGTAAACGTTGTGGCCAAAAAAGTTTGCGGCAATTTGTATCCAGCCATTAATGTATTTTAACTGAAGCGCCCGCACACCGGATGTCTATCGCCAAATCGTTAACGGGCAAATGGCGGGGAAACTTAATGCAATTTCAGTGCCCAATAGCGAATGAAAGTACGTTTGCGGCCAAGATATACAAATCTATCATTGTTTAAAAGTCAGTGGCCCAGTATAATCTTCTCGACATTTTTATTATAAGAAATAAAAAGTATCTTTACTTCACATTTTATAAGATGATTTTCGTTATTTTAAACCTGGATTTATGTGAAACGATAAAATATGCTGCATTTAAATATTTTATGCAATAAAAAATACACAAAAAGTACCCTTCTTTAATTTAAAGAGTTTTTATGGAAAAAAAAAATCATAAAAACTGTTAATGTTTTTGCTTTTAAAGTATGCATTAATATCTTTAAATGAATATTTTTTGTGAGCACCTAGAATGAAAATGAATATTGCAATCTTTAGACATACATATTATATAAACATATTAAAAAAATTAATGATAAATGGGAATTTATTTCAATTTCAATTTCAATGAAAAAATATTTGTCAAAAGAAATAAATGCCACTTTACCAAAAAGCAGTTACTGTTAAACGAAAAAAAAAAAAAAAAAAAAAAAAAAAAAATCTTTTTTTTCTTGGAGGGGGAGGGGGCGGTGATTTTATATTATCTGTATATTATCTATAAATCAGTTCCAAAAAATAATTTATTTTCATTTTTTGAAACACTCCAAAATTTAGATTTAAAAGAAAAAAAAAATCTTAACTAGCTTAAATAAGCAATAATACCAAATACCGATCCCCCCCTCCCACTCCTTTCACACGGCAAGCCGGGAGTAATGCAGGGAAAGATGAAACAAGATTTCCCTTTTCCAACACATTTTTTTTCCCAGTGGGGATTTTTGTAAATATATTTTTAAATGTTTTCCGCTTTGTAATAATCAGCATTGAAAAATTTCCACTTTTAAAATTATTTAATGTTGTATGAGAAATTTGAAGATAAAAAAAAAACCTTGAAAAAATAAATCTATTGAAATATAGCTTTTTTTCTGCGGTCTCGTAGGGATTTTTATGTCTTTTTGGCAGTGTCATCGCACATCGCAGCGTTGTTTACATTTCCCTTTCCTGCATCGTGGCGTCGTCTATGTCTAAGTCTCGTCATTCACTGGTTTTTGGATATTTAGATTTACTAATTAGGTAAGATTATTTTTCTATATTATTCCAAGAGTTAGTTAAAAATTAGTTTTCATCATTCTCAGGGACAGATTTAAGTTCAAGATAAAGAAAGCTGAGGAAAAGCATCAGCAATTGTGTAAAATTAACTGCATTGCTTTGCTTATTATGCGACTTAATTCTACAGAAGTGAATAAAAAAAAAAGTTCTTTACTGATCTTACATCTGCCCTGAATATGCTATTAATAAGTTGATTGTAATTATATATATATATCAGAGTAAAATGTGTCCGTAATGAACAATCTCGGAAGTTTTTGGTTTATAAAAAAATTAACCAATAAAAATTCAGCTTTTATTTTTTTCATAATTCTCCGTTGCCTGTTTTATAATTTGCTTTATTGCTGACAATCTTAAACCAGTCAGGAAGCGGAAAGTAATATTTTACAGCTCCAGTGTCTTTCAGTGAAATTATACTTCATATGTTAAGATCTGGTTTTAATTAACTAATATATATATATTCTGTATTTTCTGATGATACTGGCATATTTTTATTTTGATAGTAATAGAAAACTTCGAATTTTATGTACTAATTAATGACCATTTGCAAAATTTCACTTTATTTTTAAGATTTTAATAAAGTAGGTAATTTCTTTTTAATTCATTAATGTGATTTTTAATTAGTCATGGCAATAGTGCCCAAAATGTTTTGGTTTAGCCGAAAAGCTAAGTAATCTGATTTAATTTTTAAATTCCACTTATCAGAGTCAGAGTGTAATAGGAACAAAACTTGGTACTTTTCTGTTATACCAACACATGCCAAAATATACGCTAATCTGCCATTTATTTCTACCCTAACCGTGTAAAGAATTTTTTATTGCAAACTGTACCAAACATTCTGATTGGACTATTTATTGAACGTGAATCTTTTATTATTATTATTTAATCGTAACCTCATAAAACATCTTAACTTGCTACTTTTCAAATAGAAAATATTTATTAAATTATAACTTGCATTTATTATTGACACTGAAATGAATTTTACCATTAAGCTGTTACTTGATGATGTAGAAGCGGCAATAAAATTGTTTTAGGACTTTAGATACATAAAAAAAAAAGTTTTTATCAAAAAAACTCAAACATCTTCATTCAAAAAATGAAATGTTTACAGCAATCCTAAGAGACATTTACAATTTCAAGCCTGTAGTTTAAATAGAGTTTTATTTTATTACCTTATGTAATATTTATTTGTTCTTTTATTTTAAGTGCATATTTTGTATTGCAATTTTCAAACGTTTTATTTTTAAGTGCTTAAATTCGTGCCAACAATGTTATTTTTGTTTTCAAATGATTCGTTTCATGTGAATTTCCTTTTGTGCCGATTATTATGCTTAGCGACAATGGTGTTGGTATAGCAGAAAAGGACCCAAACTTTTTATAAACAGTTGCTTTTAATATATTTTCATGTTGTAAATATTTTTTTAATAACAAACCAGATTAATTTTTAATGGGTTTTTTTTTTCCTAATGAAAGCACATAATTTGTTTGGGTACATTTCGGTTAGCCGGGCGCCAGTGATATATATACATGTATTATATATACACATATCTATGTATATACACATATGTCTGCATATACATATATATACATACATATATTTATATACATATATGTATGTATATACATATATAGGTATATACATTATGTATTTATATATGTTGATATATATCACTGGCGCCCGGCTAACCGAAATGTACCTTTTTTTGTTTCAAAGTATTGCATCGTCCCTTACCCCTCATGCAAAAACAAATTTGTCTTTAAGGACGTCTTCCTTTTTAAAACTTGTTTTAAGCCTTTATTTAACCTCATCTCCCCCGAGTCTGAAATTTTCTTTCTGTGTTTGTGACAACATACTCTCAAAGCATGCAATTTCTTTCTTGGAATCCAAAATAGTTGCACACTGTTATACTATACTGTTACATTTTTTTTTTTTACACCCATCCAAAATATTAAGAGGAGAGAGCCTGTCTGATATTACACTTTTAATTTTATGTTAAATAAAACATTGGGTACTTTTCGGTTAGCCAGGTGCCAATGATGTGTACAAGTACATACATGTATATATATTACTGGTGTCCAGCTAACCGAAAAGTACCAAACATTGTATCAATTATCTTCCTTAATTACTTTCCTGGAACTATAATTTATCTCCATCTCTTATATTATGTTCTGCAGTGTTTTTCTTTTTCAGTACCATAATTTCAGTAAAAAGCGCTATAGTGCATATGCGTGTAAAAATTTAAAACAGTCTAAGTGCACAGCACTTCTGCTGGTGTGGCTGATTCAGTAATTTTTTTTTTCTTTTCCTCCCCATAGCAATATTTAGATAAGATGCCATTTTATTTAATGCAAATTATGTGTGTGTGCATGTTGAAATAAGTTTTGATTTAAAAGAAGAAGAAAATGATTCACTGACATCCGTTATATACATTAATCAGTTGTACTTTTTCTTTTTAATTTTCTAGTTGAATATGATAAATGCTTAATATTGCAACCTATTACAATTTATTTTCATATTTTTCAGGAAACTGTGGTGGCGCAGTTCAGAGATGGCAGCAGAGATGACTGTGCAGCATAAACTCGTTTGGCATTCAAGCAAAGGTAAGTTGTCAATTTACTCAGTTTGTAACGCAAGGCTTTTATCTTAGGGCCCATTTTGAAAAAAGTAAAAGTTATTTGTGTGAAATTTATTCTTTTTTTTTTTGTGAAAGATAACATTTTGTAATGAATATGAAATTTAGTTACTCAAATTTGAACCAAACGTTTATTGATAACTTTTTTAAGTCCTTCTGTTAAAGTTTTCCTTTCAATTTGTTTGCAAATTACACATTTTGAAACATAAAATAAAAATTAACAATGAAGAGTATGTTTTTATGGATTGTTTATAAAATAGTCAATTCAGAAAATTCCAGATTTTAAAAGTATTGCTACCCCACATGCAAAAACAAATTTGTCTTTAAAGACTTCTTCCTTTTTAAAACTCAATTTTTTTTAAGTTGCCTGTGTTATTTAAAAAAAAAAAATGGGAAGAGATCCTGTTTATTAAAAGGTATATTGTGAAGGGACCTGCTTTACTAGGAAGAATTTTGGGATGGTCCCCTAAATAGGCTCCAAATTTTGTCTGTATTGATCAATTTACATTAGTAAATTTAATTTCACACATTCATAAAATAGAAGTGCACTCTTGTATTTTAGCTGCATTACAGTTGGTAAACGTTAAAGCTCTTTACAAAGCTTTCCAACCTTTGCACTTTAAGTGTAAAATTTACACTTTTTAACCTTTTTTTACAGCTAGAATGTACTTATTTTTTACTCTTAAAAGTTATAGAAAAAAAAAAGCTATTAAAATATTTTTCGGCAGAATCCTCGAATAAGCGAGGGTCCCCGATTTGGCGATTTTTTTGACGCACGCCAAGGAACGACGCGCGCCAACCGAGAAATCGGCAACCTCCGAATTCTACCTAATCAGAACACGAGCTTTTCGGCAGACGACTTATTACTTACACACATCGTCAAGCAAATTCTTTCACAAAGTACACCGTGAACGTAGCATTGATTTTATTTCGTTTTAAGAATATTTACAAAGTTTTAGTAAATTTTACCGCCACATTTTTCGATTTTTACATACTTTTACCAATATTTTCCTTCAGATATTTCAATTTTTACAAACTTTTACCGATATTTTCCTTCAGATATTTCAATTTTTATAAACTTTTATCGATTTTTTCGTTCCGATTTTTTCCATTTTTACAAATTTTTAGCTATTTTTCCTGCCGGATGTTTCCGTTTAAAAAACTATTTAGCTATTTTTCACTCCGTATTGTTTCATTTTTAGCAATTTTTCTATCCAAATTTTGAACTGTTTATTCCTCCGGATATTTTTATTCTTACAATTTTTTTCCTCCGGATTTTTCCATAAAAAAAAGTTCTACCCTATTTTTTCCTCCGGATTTTTCAATTTTAACCTACTTTTTTCATTTGGATTTTTCGTTTTTACAAGTTTTTAGCTATTTTTCATCTATTTTTCATTTTTACAAATTTTTAGCTATTTTTTCCTCTACATTTTTACAAATTTTAGCTATGTTTTTATTTTATTTCTTTTGTTTTCATTTTTATAAATATTTAACTATGTTTTTACTTTTTTTTTTTCATTTTTATAAATATTTAGCTATGTTTTTACTTTTTTTTTCATTTTTATAAATTTTTAGCTATGTTTTTCCTTTGTTTTTTTTGCATTTTTTGAAATTTTTAGCTATTTTTTCCTCCGGATTTTTCAGTTTTTAAAAATTTTTAGCTATTTTTTCCTCCGGATTTTTCCGTTTTTAAAAATTTTTAGCTACTTTTTCCTCTGGATTTTTCCGCTTTAAAAAATTTTTTAGCTACTTTTTCTACCGAATTTTTCAATTTTTAAAAATTTTTAGCTACTTTTTCCTCCGAATTTTTCAATTTAAACAATTTTTAGCTACTTTTTCCTCCGGATTTTTCAATTAAAAAAAAATTTTAGCTACTTTTTCCTCCGGATTTTTCAATTAAAAAAATTTTTTAGCAATTTTTTCTCCAAATTTCTCAATTTTTTTAAAAAAAATATCTATTTTTTTCATTTGGATTTTTTATTTTTACAAATTTTTAGCTATTTTTTCTTCCGGATTTTACCATTTTTACAAATTTTTAGCCATTTTTTTCCTCCAGATTTTTCCATATTTTTAATTTTCTTTCTTCTGTATTTTTCATTTGTATAAATTTTTAACTATTCTTTCCTCATCATATTTCCATTTTTACAAATTGTTAGCTACTTTTCCTCCAGATTTTACAATTTTCACACATTTTTAGCTATTTTTGCCACCATATTTTCCCACATTTTTAGCTATTTTTGCCACCATATTTTCCGAATTTCCAATTTTTTTGCTATGTTTTCCTCCAATTTTTCCATTTTAAACTATTTTTCCCACCGGATTTTTCCTTTTTTTTTTTATGAATTTTTAACTATTTTCCCTCCAGATTTCTCCATTTAAAAAAATTTTTAGTTATCTATTCCCTCTAGCTTTTTCAATTTACAAATTTTTAGCTATTTTTTCCTCCGGATACTTCATTTTTACAAATTTTCGGCTATTTTTTTCCTCCGGATATTTCCATTTTTACATACTTTTATCAAATTTTTTCTATTTTTACATATTTATAGCTTTTTTCTTCCATCTGTATCCATTTTTACAAATTATCTTTTTTTTTCTATGAATTTTTTTGAAATATTTATCAAGTTTAATAATTTATTACCTTTAACAATTAAAAAATTTCTAGTAAAATAAGGCTTAAACTTGAAAATTGCCACAAAACGGAATAAAATCAACGTTTACTTCATGAAAGAAATTCTCATAAAAACTCTATAAATAGTCAATTCTCTGCATCACACCACACACGTTATAATTGAGGAAAATTTCGATATTCTTCATTTTTCTAATACATGCAAGACGCGGTTTACTATGCTTCGCGTACATTAACCGAAAAAAAAACATCACTGAACGCATGAAACTCGCCGTACAGCAATCTCTAGAATGCACGAAATTCATTCAAGCCGCGGTCAGTAACTTGTGTATGTACGCTTCGCATACATTAACCGAAAAAAAACATCACTGGACGCATGAAACTCGCCGTACAGCAATCTGTAGAATGCACGAAATTCATTCAAGCCACGGTCAGTAACTTGTGTATGTACGCTTGGCATACATTAACCGAAAAAAAACATCACTGGACGCATGAAACTCACTGTACAGCATTCTCTAGAATGCACGAAATTCATTCAAGCCGCGGTCAGTAACTTGTGTATGTACGCTTGCCGTACATTAACCGAAAAAGAAAACATCACTGGATGCATGAAACTCGCTGTACAGCAATCTGTAGAATGCACGAAATTCATTCCTGCCGCGGTCAGTAACTTGTGTATGTACGCTTCGCGTACATTAACTGAAAAAAAAAACATCACTGGACGCATGAAACTCGCTGTACAGCAATCTGTAGAATGCACGAAATTCATTCAAGCCGCGGTCAGTAACTTGTATATGTACGTTTCGCGTACATTAACCGAAAAAAAACATCACTGGACGCATGAAACTCGCTGTACAGCAATCTGTAGAATGCACGAAATTCATTCCAGCCGCGGTCAGTAACTTGTGTATGTACGCTTCGTGTACATTAACCGAAAAATTTTTTTTTTTCCCCAACAATCCATTGACTAATTTTAAGATTTTTTACCACGATTGGCTGATAAATTTGGCGATATCTTTTAAATGGCCAAAAAATCATTTTGTAAACTTTTTCATATTAAAATTTAGTTAAATTGTAATATTTTAACAAAACTGTATTCAAAAAGTTATCATAAAAAAATCTTCGTCTATTACATATTGCATAGGAATTGTTCATTTTTATTAAAAT
Organism: Maratus michaelseni; assembly: GCA_963931845.1. Classification (NCBI taxonomy): domain Eukaryota; kingdom Metazoa; phylum Arthropoda; class Arachnida; order Araneae; family Salticidae; genus Maratus; species Maratus michaelseni. The sequence continues at coordinate 106,240,016 of OZ007598.1, read as the reverse complement.
TATTTTATTCAAAATTGTTATTTTACAGTTTGTTAAAACAGTTTAGCAGAGTTTCATGAAATGTAAACATCTTGTACAATGGGTCCTTCAAATTACTCAAAATTTTGATGCTTCAGCTCATGTGCTTAGAAAATGTTTGCTTTAAATGTTTTAATATTTGTTTCAAGAGTGATGATTCAGTTTTGTGATTATTGTGACACCTCTGGAAATATAGTGCATCTAATCTGGACTTACATTTAATAAAAATTAAATTAATTTAAATTTTTGAAATGTAAAATTTAATAGAAAAAGATTGAGTATTTTTTAAAGTTTTGCAGAAATGTGTCAAATAATTTTTGTTAACAGGGTTTTTGACTTTCATGAACTTTGACAATACTTAAGATTACACAGATTTATGCTAAATAATTTTTTTTAATTTATGCTATGTATGTAGAAGAGGAAGGGAGGTGGTGATAAAATTATTTAATCTTCTGACCTCTAAATTAAGGATTTTTTTTTAATATGTTGTCATATAAATTAATTTGGATTTTGATTATATGTAATGTATAATTTTTAACAAATTAAAAATAAAGCAGATTCTTTGGAGAAAGGGACCTTCTTTAATACTTTCTTTGACCCTTTTTTCTTAAGAAACTTTAAAAAATGATATTTAAATTCAAGGTATTTTTAAAACATTCTTATGTTTTGCCCAAAATATTTTGCAAATGTAAGATTCTGGAGAGGAGCTGAAGGTTCAAATCCATGTTTTTAAATTTTCCTTTAAATCAAATATCAAGTAATAAAAATGGTGATTTTTTTTTCATTGCTAACTAAGCGTAAAACTGACAGTGTGAAATATGTTCGAGCCTGGAAGCTTGGTTACGCTTAGTTAGCAATGTAAAAATTCACATGTTTGTTATTCAATAATTTCGAGTTAATTTCACTGCTGAAAATAAATTAAAATTACTCAAATATCAAGTTTTTAGAATAAAATAACTGTGGCAATATTTGTATTGGAGTAATTAGTGTTTCCCCTAGACGTTTTCGAGAGGGCGCAGCACCATGCCCATTTTTTTATAGTTGTAAATGCGCCCTGCCCGTTTTTATATAGCTGGAAATGTGCCCTGATTATTGTGGATTCGCAAGAATTTGCTTTCGCGAATTTCACCAAAATTTAGCGGGAAAATATCACAAAAATCATCTATCGGTCATGAGAAAATATCGCAAGATTCGTCTATTGGTCACAGTAAAATATCACAAAATTTGTCACTTGGTCGCAAGAAAAATTACAAAATTCAAAAATATCAAAATTTGGCAGTTTGTTGTAGGAAAAAAATTGGGAAATTTGCTTATTTGTCGCAAAACCTCCCTCCCTGCACAATTCGGCAATTGGTAGCAGGAAAATATTCTGAAATTCATCAGTCAGCTGCGGGAAAAATCACGAAACTATTCAGTCAGTCATGGGAAAAAATAGCGAAATTCTTCCAAGATCGCATGAGAAAAATTGCTAAATTTGTCAATCGATTGCGGCTAAAAATAGAGAAATTTATATATCTGTCATGGGCAGGGCATTCGGGGCACGGGCCCAGGGTCCCCGATTTTCAGGAGTCCCCAAATGCTACTAAAAATTTTTGAATTATTGGCCAAAACAGTTTTAACTGTTAAAAAAACAAAATTAAAATGGAAAAATCTGTTTGTCAGAGATTGTCTATGATGTGTCAAAGCAGGGTTGGCAAGTTTCTTCCAAAGTGGAAAAAACCAGCCTGAAGAAATAGGTTTCTTCCAAGTGGAAAAAATGGAAGAAACTGTTTTTCTTTAAGAATTTACCATATAAGTTGCAACTTTGTAAAATACAATAAAAATAAATGTATTTTCTAATAGATAACCTTACATAAATTTAATTAGACTTATAAAAATTTAATTATGTATGATAAATTGATAATTACACCAGTTTTTTAGCCAAGATCACACACCTGTCTAAAGCTTTCCAATCATTGTGTACCTGAATAAAATAAATGGGACTTTTCTAACACCATGCCAAAATGTATGCTAATGTGCTATTTATTTCAACCCTGAACGTGTAAATATTTTTATTGCAAACCGTGCCAAACATTGTGATTTGCTATTTATTGAACATGACACTTTTTAATTATTATTATTACTTAATTTACTCTGTAACCTCGCAAAACATCTTAATTTGCTATTTTTCAAATAGAAAATATTTAATATTAAGTAGTAACTTATATTTATTGTTGACACTAATGTGGATTTTACCATTAGGCATTTACCAGATGATGAGGACGCTGCAATAAAATTGTTTCAGGACTTTGGATACAAAAAAAAAGTATGAACGTCTTCATTCAAAAAGTGAAATGCTTACTGCAATGCTAAGAGACATTTACAATGCTATGCCTGTAGTTTAAATTGAGTTAATTTTATTAATTTATCATATAATATTTATTTGTTCTTTTATTTTAAGTCTATATTCGTGTCGATTTAATAAAATAGTTCGTGAAAGTCTGTAATTTTCAAATGTTATATTTTTAAATGCTCAATTTTGTGCCAACATTTTTTTTTTTTTTTTTTCCAATTGAATCCTTTCACATGAATTTCATTTTGTGCCAATTATTGCACTTGGTGACGACAATGGTGTTGGTATAATGGAAATGTACCAAATAAATTTATCCAAAATACACAAAATCAATTAAAGGTAATTCAATTCAAAAGAGGCACATTTTTTTTAATATATATAATTTAAACTTCTGTAACCAGTAGTAAATAGTATGTGGATCATTTACCTATTGTAGAATGAAACTCTTTTAAATAAAAGACAGTGCTTTGAATTTACGCCCATTTTATTAAGGAAACTAATATACAGTAATTACTGTATTGAAGGATTTCATTAAAATCTCCATTTTCCTTACTACAGTGCAACATTGTATAACAAAACAGAAGTAATTTAGCTTTAAGATGCTGCAATCAATTTCTCAACTTAGAATGGATGAATGCAAAAGATGAAAAAAATTCTTATCCCTGTAGAGTTTATTTTCAGAACATTTATCTTTTAAATCAGCATGCTAGTATACATAATTACAAATTTGTTTGTTTTAAGTTTTGCACAATAGTTTTTAAAATATTGCATTTTTATATGATAAATAAGGAATTGGTAGTTTTTTTTTTTTTTTTTTTACAGAAATTATATAAACAATAAAAAAATATCCCCTACCTCTAAAGTTGTAAAAAACATAACCTGTAAATACCTGCTGAACCTGAAGTTTGTTATTAAAAAATAACTTATTTTTCCATAAATAATATTTTTAATATTAATTAATTTCCAATTTAAATTTCATATAATTAGGTTTTGAATTTAATTCTTTTATATAGTTAATATATTTTAATTTTGAGCATCTGTTTTGTTTTCTGTTGGTTTCTTCCAGTTTTTTCCATTTCTTCCAGTTTCTTCCGGAAGAAACCCAACCCTGTGTCAAAGTAACTTCATTTTTTCTTTATTGTCTTTTAACCCTTTGAGGCGTGGTGGGATATATTATATCCCCCCTAATTTAAATTTTACTTTTTTAACTTTGACGGGGAAAAGTTGAAAAATTGCTTTTCCTTATTTTGAACTAAATTACGGTGAGAATTGAAATGCTATCGTTTTATGAGTGATAATATCAGATTTATAGCTTGGAGGTACACAATGTATTTTCCTACTTTACAAAGCCATTTTGAAGGAAATGTTATGTGAAAAAATAAGGTACACAATGTATTTTCCTACTTTACAAAGCCATTTTGAAGGAAATGTTATGTGAAAAAATAAAGTGAAGAAAATAAAGAACTGCTGGTTTCTAGCAATACAAATTCTAGAAACATTTACAAAGTGAGCAATTCGACTTTTATGAAATGAACAGAAAGAGCACCCATACATCATATGTAAAGAATATGAATTTATATATTTGAAGTTATTCAAAAGAATTTATAGAAAGCCTGTTTTTATTTTGTTTTAGTGATTAACACAGAGATAAAGTATTTAATATATACAGCCCCCCCCCCTCCCCCCCTGCTCTTAACACATAAAAATAGAAACAATATTATTGTTAACATGGTTGCAAAAAGAAATGAGAGAATATGATATAACATAAAATTGCCACCATGAAATGCAGTTTCGCACCTAGAAAAAAAAAAGGAATTAGGTGTCATTTGACAACGCTGCCCTTTCATGAGTTTTTGTTAAAAGCAAATATAGGTATACTGCAATAAAATAGTTTCATTTTGTACAAATAACTTGAACTACAAAGCTTTTTGTAAATAGTTTTTTTAAATTATAATTTCTGTTCCGATTATATTTATAAATGGCTAATTAAGTGGTGTTTTTAAAGTAAGGCATTTTAATTTTGTTTTGTAAAATTTATTTTTTGTTTTTCAGAAGAAGAAGAATAAAAATCTGGAAAGAAAAAAGTTCTCTGTGAAGATGACTGTAGATTTTCAGCTCTTGTTTATAAACTTAAATTAAGAAACATCAGAAATTTAATTGTAACAGGATTAAATTTTCTTGTAAAATATTTCTGATAAATTTTGAGCATCTTGTAAATACATAAATAAATGTTTTTGGTTGGTTTGTTTTACATTTGTTGTGAAAAATAAAATTTATATGAAAAAAAAAGCATTCAGTTCTAGTGTTTTTAAATATATATATTTATTTATGCAAGTGATGTTGTTAAAAAAGATGTACTATATATTTTCCCCTTCTTTCTCACTCTGAGAACATTCCCCCTTCTTTTTACAGATTAAGATATAATTGAATAAAAGTGTTTTATGTAGGCTATATTTTAAAAACTGATAAACTGTTTTTGTTGGTTGATTATAAATTAGCATTGCTTGGAGATCAGGTATTAAAAATAATTTGCTGTATAAAAACTTTTGAAAATTTTAATAAAAATTTCATCATAATCTCATTAGAAGTTGAGATTAAAATTTTAATGTACATAATATTGTATGAATCAGTTTGAAATTTTGTTAGTCAAAAAGTCACATACCTCCTGCTGGAAGGAAAAATATTTTAAAGATTTCTTTATTGGTAATATATTAAAAAAATATATATATACTATATATTCAGTACTCATTACTTGCTAATTTTTAAAAAGTAAAAACAATGATATATTATTATTTATGAGTAATGTTTAGTCCATTAAAAAAAAAAAAAAAAAGATTTAGTGTATGAATGGTGAACTTGCCGTGTTCTAGAAGATCAACTGCCACTACTATTTTGAAAAAATATTAAACTTATTTAATAAGAGAAATTTTAAGATTACATAAGAAGGAAAATAGTGACAATTGGCTTTCTGTCAATTAGTAATATTTTGTAAATATATATACATTGAAATTTTGTTCTATGATGTGTATAAAGGGGGGAAGAGTCCTTAACAGACTAAAACATTACTTTATAGGAATACTGCTACATTTTTCTGATATTATATGCCAAAGAGATGAAGATAGTGAAATGACATTTTTTGAACGGACCTAATTTACATATATATATAGTTACATCATTAAAAAAAATTCTTAAATTTCAATGATCAGTAATGTCAACATTTTACCAATTTTATAAAATAGAGTTCCTGCGTTTTTGTTTTATTTTCAAGCTTGATAATTGGAAGAAATTGTATTATAAAAGCACCAGTGGACCCATGCGAAGATTTCACACTGCAGTCTAATACTTTTTAGCAATATCTAATACTCTTTAGATGCAGGTTTAAACTTGTAAAGGAAAATTAATGACTGAAACTATCTTCAAACAACATTAGTCGAGCCAGAATATCATCTCGTTTATTCCATCACAGTTACAGTAAAAACTGATCGAGCATAGCAAAGACAAAAAAATATATATATCTATAGTTAATTAACTGCTTTAGAGATGACATCATCTGTTTCGGAAAAAAACATGGGACAAAGAAAAATAAATTGAGCATTTCAATTTTGCTTTTTAGTCATAAATATAAAATAAACCCGTGCAGCAACTATGTCCCACTTTATCTTTTTTGTAGTATTTATTTTTTATAATCATTTTAAGCATTATATAATGTGGTATTTTATTTTTGTGGCTACACTAATTTGAGGAAAGCCTTTCATTTCTTTTATGAAGACAATGCAGATTTAATTTTTAATTTACAGCAATTTTTAATCAAAAAATATGTTTTATCGAGATGTGAGTGCACTATGTCAGAAGCTGGTTCAAAATCCTTTCTTATGGCATCTCGTTCATTGTTGTGCATTTCATATTTTCTGAGAAAAGGGGATGTTGATAACAGAAATAATATATACTAGTGGGCCTGTGTGAAGATTTCACACTGCAGCCTAATATTTTTTAGCAATATCTAATATTTTTTAGATGCATGTTTAAACTTCTAAAAAAAAATAAAGCCAGAATATAATCCAATTTATTCTTTCATACTTTACAGTAAAAACTGACTGAAAATATCAAGAGCTATATATATATATAAATTGTATTTTAACTACATTAGAGAGTGACATAATGTTTTGAAAAAAAAAAAAAAAAAAAAAAAAAAAAAATGAGCGTTTGAATTTAAATTTTGCTTTTTTTATCATAAATATAAAATAAACCCATGCAGCAACCATGTCCACTTTATCTTTATTGAACATTTTTTTTATAATCATTGTTGTGGAATTTAATTTTTGTGGCAACAGTAATTTGAGGAAAAACTTTCATTTTATTTCTGAAAACAATGCCTATTTAATTTATTACTTGCAATTTTAACCAAAATACATGTTTTAAAGAAATGTGAGTGTACTATGTCAGAAGTCGCTTGAAAATCCTTTCATATGGTATCTCATTTAACATTATACATTTTTTATTTGCTTCGAAAAAGGGATGTTGAATATAATCATTAGATAACAATTTTCAATGGAAATTCTGGCTGGACAATCCACCTGGTGAATTAGCTTGAAGAAACATAAATTGAAACTACTTAAAAATTTACTCCTTTGAATAGAATGTTTAAACCTATAATTTAATTAAAAATTGAAGAAAATTAGTTTTTTTTTCGTATTCTCACCATCATTGGTAATTTAACGCTCAATATATATTTTACACCTTGTGTTACACCTTATTTTACAACTTTTTTTTTATTAATTACAATTATGGCTTTTGCAACTTTTTCAGAATAACATTAAAAAATAAATCATAACCATATGGCCTTTTATTCCGATCTAATGAGATGAGTGGATACGGCCAATTTTTGCCTCCATTGGGACACTTTAAAAAAAAAAAATATTATTATTGCTTCCAGATTGAAAGTATTCTATACAAGATCTGAAGCACTTTCGATTTTATTGTATTTTGACCTTTTTAATATGGGGTGCTTATAACACCATTGCAGTTTTTAACTGAAAAATATTATAATAAAGTGAAACATGTTTGCATAAAAGTCAGGTTGGTGTTATGAGCTCTTGTTAAGAAAAATATTCCAATAGATTATTATTATTATTTTTTTTTTTTCAAATTTTGAATAAAATATTTAGAGTTTTCAGACAAAAATTATGGACCAGTAAATTTAGATTCTAAAGTTTAAAATAACTTAAAAAAAGAAGAAAAATTGTCCCTGCCAAAGGAGTAAAAATGGAGATTTGCTCAACTTTACTTTTTTGAGGACCATAAAAAGTATAATTCTGGCCAGCTTCCATTCATATTCATGATATCTAATAGTTTCATGAATATGGCTAGCTTTGGGCTATCATTCATTAATGGTGCCCATTGATGGCGACAAAGTGGCTAGCTTTCGGCATGCATTCATTAATGATTACCATTGATGGCAACAAAGTGGCTAGATTTCGGCTTGCATTCATTAATGATGGCAACGAAGTGGCTAGCTTTCGGCTTGCATACATTAATGATGCCCATTCATGGCAACAAAGTGGCTAGCTTTCGGCATGCATTCATTAATGATTACCATTGATGGCAACAAAGTGGCTAGCTTTCGGCTTGCATTCATTAATGATGGCAACGAAATGGCTAGCTTTCGGCTTGCATACATTAATGATGCCCATTCATGGCAACAAAGTGGCTAGCTTTCGGCATGCATTCATTAATGATTACCATTGATGGCAACAAAGTGGCTAGCTTTCGGCTTGCATTCATTAATGATGGCAACGAAGTGGCTAGCTTTCGGCTTGCATACATTAATGATGCCCATTCATGGCAACAAAGTGGCTAGCTTTCGGCATGCATTCATTAATGAATAGCATTGATGGTATGTGGATGGCTGGCTTAAGGCTAGTTTACATTTATGATGACCAATAAATTAACATTTATGGCCAGCTTTGGGGTAGCTTTTATTCTTAACAAACGCAGGTGGCATGGCTGTGGCGATCTTCTGGCTAGATTTTATTCACGATGATCGTTAATGGCCAAACTGTGGCTAGTTTTCATTAATAATTGCCACTTAAAGTATAACTGTGGCCAGTTTTAGGCTATCCGTCAATTATGATTAACCACTTGTGGCACAATTATGGGCATCTTAATGTAGTTATGGCCAATTCTGTTGCGGCCACATTGTGGCCGGCGTGACAGTTTTTTTAAGTTGCCGTTACGGCAAACGATTGCGGCCCCTCATCTACTAGTTTGGGCCAAGGCTAACGTAGCCATCAGTGGCCCGCAAGTTCTGTGTTAGTTGGGTTTGTTCTGCAAAATCATCAGCAGGGTTCTTTTTATCTCAGACTTGTCAGATGCGTTGCCTGAAGTACCCAGTTTTTAAAGGTTCCACTTCGAATCAAATGTGGAAAAACTGCTGAATGATTGGTCTTGAGCAGTTCTTCTGCCGCTTTTCCAATTGTTTGATGTGAGGTCCTGTAATTATTTTAAATTTACTGCTATATAATTCAGTTTTCACCGTTATGAAATAAAAGAAACTCATATCCAAAATTAATTTAAAAAAATGCTTTTTACGCCTATCCGTTATGCAAATGCTGAAAGTCATAAAATTTTCTTTAATTTTGACTGCTGGTCATGAAATTTTTGCTGCGCGTCGTTGCCAAAATGCTATGGTGACCTTTATATATCCATGTCGATGTTGTTGTCGTTGTTGTTCCATTTAAGAGTAAATTTCGAACAACAGCTTCGAGTAGTTCTGACACATTTTGAATTGTTCGACGTGGGTTACTGTGAGGATCTTAAGATCATAGTTTTGTAATTCAGTAGTTTACAAAAAATGTTTTCAAACAGCATGTCCAACGATCATGAAATCCGCGAAAGTCACGAAAATATCATGTATCATATTTCGATATTTGGTCAAGAATTTTCTACTCCATGCCATAGCCGAAATAACTGATATTCTACTAATTTATCCAGACTCTCTGTTGTCCCATGTACGCATAAATGACAAACAATTGCTGAACGGTCTATGTTATTTTTTTCTTTTGAAACATTTTCAATTGTTTTACAAAAGTTATCGAAGAACTTTTAACAACAGCGAGGTAATTTAATTAATGCGGTGTCTGAAGTACCCGGTTTTTGAAGGTTCCATTTAGGAACAAATGTAGAAAAACTACTGAATGATTGGTCATGAGCAGTTCTTCTGCCACTTTTCCAATTGTTTGACGTGAGGTGCTGTAATGATTTTAAATTTAGTGCTATATAATTCAGTTTTCACCGTTATAAAATAAAAGAAACTCATATCCAAAATGAATTTTAAAAAAAAATGGTACTGTATGGATTTTAAAATCATGGTTTTGTAATTCAGTAGTTTACAAAAATTCTTTTCAAACAGCATGTCCAACGATCATGAAATCCGCGAAAGTCACGAAAATATCATCTATCGTATTTCGATATTTCGTCAAAAATTTTCTACTCCATGCCATAGCCGAAATGACTGATATTATACTCATTTATCCAGACGTTTTGTTGTCCCATATAGGCACAAATGACGAAAAAATGTTGAACGGTCTATGTTAAATTGTTCTTCTGCAACATCTTCAGTTGTTTTACGAAATTTCTCGAAGAACTTTTATCAACAGCGACGTAATTTGATTTTCGTTTTTACGAAAATATATATTATTGTAAAGTCGTCTTTTCATGACATGTGACAGAGGGATAAAAAAAAAAGGATAGTATTTTACTCAACAGAATCATCAGCTAGCTGAAAACTGTCTGTGTGGTGTTGATGTACCCAGTTTTTTACTGTCTCATTTAGGATCAATTGTTGAACGGTCTATGTTAAATTATTCTTTTGCAACATCTTCAGTTGTTTTACGAAAGTTCTCGAAGAACTTTTATCAGCAGCGAGGTAATTTAATTTTCGTTTTTACTAAAATATGTTATTGTAAAGTCGTCTTTTCATGACATATGACAGCGGGATAAAAAAAAAGGGGGGGTAGTATTTTTAGCATATCAGTTGAACAAAAGTTTATTCTATTCCCCGGTTAACAGATTAAATAATAATTATAATTAAGATCCTTTTTTCTCTGCATTTGGTTTTTATTTCTCAGCACGCTATTCTTAAAATTGAAATATGAAATTAGTCTATGAGCTATATCCTTTTTCACATAGGATTATTCAGCATAAGTATCAGTTTCAAAATAATCACAATGATAGTAGTTAGTCTTTGGTTGCATCTTTGGATTATTTTTGTTTAAACATCACATACTACTGATAAAAGATTTACCACTGTGTGGATTTCTGCAGCCTCGCATTGGAAGGAAGAGGAACGATTTTACTGTGGCATAGAAGCACATGTAACGTGAGAAGGAAGTATGTTCACCGTAGAAAGTTTTTCTAAACAATGTATGTCAGTCGAATGTACCGTTCACGTTCTTCGAAAGCAGGAGTGGTGTTTGAAGACCAACGTGCAAATATCATATTTTGCCAGTGTGGGGAAAAATCGCCGACGAAACACGCAAGTGTTGCAGCAGGTGTGCAGTGAGAGAGCATTGTGTCCTGCAAAATATTTTCAAATGGCATCGTTTCAAGAGTGCAAATGAAATTGGGGAAGCTGTGACTAACGCAATGAACACCATCACGTCCAAACACTTCCAGGTATGTTTTCAGCAATTGTACTCGCGCTGGTAGATGTACCTAGCTTTAGAAAGGGAGTACTTTGATGGTGGGTTATGTGTAATACATGATATCGATCAATCGTATCTGTAAAAAAAAATCTGAATTTTTTTAACCTAGCCATCACCTCACCTAAACGGAGAATACTTGCGGACATCTACTTATCACAAGACATTAAAAATCATTTGCAATTTTCCGACAGACAGAAAATTTATCGCTAACCTACCAATCAAAGAAATCAATTCTTTCGAGGAAACATTTGTCTTGGACATTTCATTCTGAAAGATTTTTGTTATTAAAATCTTTAGATAATTTAAAGGTTTTTATACTGTTTTCTAAAATATAATGACTTTTAAATATTTATTTTTTAGCTCAGTCTCAATCTTCTCTGATCAGAGAAATGCTAATTCTGATAAAAATTTCTGCGACACATAAGAACTGAAATGCCAGAACTAAAATGCCAGAATTCATACAACTTTTTGTTTATTACCGAAAATTTAACATTAGTTAATTTAATAAAGTATAGATAAAAATAACATTTACGTTCATTAAAATTAGAGAAATATAATATTTATTTCGTATGTGGTATTTGCGTTTGCCTTTTTCGCATTTGTTTTTTAACAAGTAGCAAGATTTAGTTGACAAAGTTGACAATTTGTCACCAATGTCAACATCTATATCGATAATAATCAACTTTGTCTTTAGATCTGGTTTTATAGCAATAACAAAGTACACCCACGGTAGCCACTTGCCATTTTGTAATAATATATATGTATGTATAAGGTTGTTATTCTCTAGTACCTTAGTAGGTATGAAGTGGGAGTACTAGCCTAAAAATCTGAGGAAAGAGGAGTAGCGACAAATCAGTCACTCAAAACAGCAAATCAATCACTCAAAACAACAAATCAATCATGTTTTGAGTGATTGATTTGTCGTTACTCCTCTCTTCTCAGATTTGGTGGGCCAGCACCCCCACTTCATATCTGCTTACCTTAGTAAAATAACATATTAACCTCAGTAAATTAACTACCTATCAAAATAGAAAAATTTTAGAAAATGTATAGAAAATATGATTTTTTTATACTTGATTATATATATATATCTTCCTTTTCATTATATTAGATTAGTGTTAATCGTTCTCTTAAGTTAGTTGGTAAGTGAGATCTGAAATTCCCCTCGCTAATGTTAACCCTATGGACGTATGATGCACTCGTATTTTTAAAATGTCTTCTTGAGAAATTAATATTTTTAACTTATTTTTTCTGTGTACTGTTTTTTAAAGATATCCCTTTTTTTTTTTTTTTCTCCAAGTGTCAAACTAAAATATTTCTAAAATATATACTTAATTTATAATGTTATGTGTCAAAATTTTTAAATTGAAAAAAAAATTAAGCACATATTTTAGAAATATTTTTACAAACAAAAAAAGGAGGCATCTTTCAGTCTCCTGAGAAAATACTTTGAAATTACGAATGCATCACAAGCTGATAGGTTTAACATTGGTAAGGGGAATTTGATATCTCATTGACCAAAAGCCTTAAACAAGCAAACGAAAATTTCCTTCGTTTTGCTAGCATCCAAATGATGTTATCCCATAATTAATCCTATTATGCATTTTTTTCCCCCAAACCACTGAATCTCGACTTTGAGGTTCAGAAGTAAAACTAAAAATCTCTTCTTATGACCCCGCAGAAGATTCTCCAAAAACAAGTGTGTGTGTCGGGGTCGTAAACCCTTTCGCGACAGTGTCCCGACCGATCCGGTTTTTCTCCGACTGCTCGTTCGTTTGCGTCTTATCTGCAGTTCCCATCCCCCGGCCTCCAAGATAAAACTTGTTGATCCGTAGCAAGCTAACTTGACTTTGCTGCAGAAGATCCCTATCAAGGTAATCTCTCGTGAGATAGGGATCCCAGAGAAAAAGATGGCACTGAATTTTAGACGTGAGATTCCGGTATTCTTATTGCATGTACGATATTAATGATGTAAGGTCCACATATATGATAATGATAGAAAGTCTGAAAACAGGCTTTTGACAGAATTTTGTAAAAACTCTTCCAAAAAATGTATGACACAATATTTTTCGGCAATTTATTGCATCAAGAGAAATTAGTATTTCTCTCTCTTCTTTGCAATATTAATGACGTAAGGTCCACATATATGATAATGATAGAAAGTCTGCAAACAGGCTTTTGACAGAATTTTGTAAAAACTCATCAAATATGTATGACACAATATTTTTCGGCAATTTATTGCATCGAGAGAAATTAGTATTTCTCTCTCTCTCTCTTACGATATTAATGACGTAAGGTCCACATATATGATAATGACAGAAAGTCATCAAACAGGCTTTTGACAGAATTCTGTAAAACTCTTCAAAAAATTTGTGGCACAATATTTTCCGACAATTCCTTGCATCTAGAGAAATTAGTATTTCTCTCTCCCCATTACGATATTAATGATGTAAGGTCCACATATATGATAATGATAGAAAGTCTGAAAACAGACTTTTGACAGAATTCTGTAAAAACTCTTCAAAAAATTTATGACACAATATTTTTCGGCAATTTATTGCATCGAGATAAATTAGTATTTCTCTCTCTTTTGCGATATTAATGACGTAAGGTCCACATATATGATAATGATAGAAAGTCTGCAAACAGGCTTTTGACAAAATTCTGTAAAAGCTCTTGAAAAAATTTATGGCACAATATTTTTCGGCAATTTATTGCATCGAGAGAAATTAGTATTTCCCTCTCTATTTCCTTTCCTCCTCCCCTTGCTACTCCTTCTCTTTACTTCAACCTCTGCCCCTCCTCTCCCACTCTCTCAAGAGTAGGGTGTCCCAAAAAATCCGTTCACATTTCAAAAATTCATATTTGTCTTATTGGAGAGCAGTTTGCACCTTAAGACTTGTGAAGGTGTCGGATATCTTATCTCAGAAACAAAAAAATAATATAAAATAACATAATTAAAAAAAAAAAGTTATTTTTTAAACATATTTTCCCATGAAAATTCCGCATATTTGACATATGGTGAGTATTTCACTCCGATGGAATAATTTGTTAAATTTTTATAATTTTTTTAAATCATATTAGTAATGGGACAACCTTTGTCTCATTTTGCAAAGATTCACTATTAAAAACTCTATTGGTAAGAAGAAGACCTTTAAATTTTTATAGGCTGTCACAAATTCATATTAAAAACTTTTCTAGTGAAAAAAAATTTAATCATATTTTAGATTTTAACCATGGTTTAATATACTTCCCTTCATTTTAAATTTTGTATCGTTTAATGAAATAACATTAAAAGCAATAAGATGTTATAAGTTGATGCAGAGGATCCTGTCAAGATAATCTCTCGTGAGATAGTGATCTCCCCCCCCCCCCCTGGGATAGGGATCCCAGTGACACGATGTTTCGATATTCTTGCATGTATTGAGATACACTGACGGAGACAATTAAAAGATCAACTACAAAAAGGTAACTATAAAGAATCATTGAGATTACAGACAATTTATTACAATTATATAAATCATCAGCATTCCATAGATCATCAGCAAATTGTAATGTAAAAGTCATAAAAAGTTGTGAAAAATCAACTCACAGAAATCACTGCATCAGACAGTCAAGGTGAAAATTTTAGTTATATTAACACTGGGTTGGAATCAATCCAACTTCGTTAATAGTTAAATCGGTAATTCTGCTGTACCATGCTACAAAAGGTCATTCGCACTTTGTGTAAACGATTTTCACAATTAATTTCTGAATATTATGCCATATTCTTTGCGACAATTTTACTCTACTGTATAGCCCTGACTCTTGATTGTAACTCTGTATCGAAATTTCCATCATGGTCTATTTTTCTCTTAGTACAATCATATCAATTTTCTCCCACACCTCTTGGAAAACTTTCCAAAGTCTTCCAATGTGTTGTGGACAACGCTTTATAACTTTCGCTGTAATAAACACATAGATGGGGATATATAAAAATTTATCGTAACACTGGATGAAACATGGCTTTATTTAAGTGAGTGTATAAAAAAAAAGCAATTTTTAACAATTAAAAAAAAAAAAAAAAAGCAAAGAAGTGGGTTTGTGGATGTAAAGAAAAGTTTCCAAAAAGATTCATGATTCCTACTGGATGTTGATATAAAATTAAATTAAAGGTAAACAAGTTGGAATTGTACGTCAAACATGACAAATGAGGTGCATTCATACTATAGCTAGTTATATAAATATTCAGATCTTGATGTTTTTTAATTCTGTGAAATGACTTATATCGTCTGCAGATTCATTTCTGTCATAAAATAAGTATATCGGTCGCCTGACGATTAAACCTCGGAAGCTCCTATAACAAGAAAGCACCGATTAAAAAAAAAAAAAAAAATCAAATTTCTTATTAAATGTTTTTATTAATATTTTCTAAAGCTTTGATTCGATTTTTTATCAAATTTGAAATGTCTCGACAAAATTCTGCAAAATAATATATCTTAAATTTCAAACCATTCGGTTGGGTAGTTTTTGCGTTGTTATATGCGGACGGACGGACAGACAGGCGGACGGACCAGACGACGACAATAGGTGCTACGTATTTATGTAATTACGAACGCACCTAAAAATGTATAAAGCATTTAGAAGTAAAAGCGATAAAGCTTTATTATCTGTAAAATATTTTAGAACCCATTTTTGAAGAAGAAATTCCCGATTTAAATGAAAAATATATTCATGCTTCATATGAACAAATTCTACTTTTCCATAACTCAACTGATGCATATTTAGCAAAGAAAAAATTCCAAATGGAAATAAAGTGTGTTCCAATTGAAGAAATACACGTAAAATCAAAAGACGAACCCCATCCTCCTCCTCAATGGACTTTTTCTGCATTTGGCATGCTTAAATGAATTCGAAAACATTCAAAAGACTTTGGAAAGTTTCCCAGGAAGTGCGGGAGAAAACTGATATGATTGTACTAAAAGAAAAGTTGTACTAAGCGTTGCACTATTTGCATAACAGCAACTTATATATACCGGGTGGTTATAATATAAGTATCTCTATTGGGAGCCGTCTGTAGCTTGAAGGAATAACCCGAATGAAACCCAATTCGGTACACTTACAATTCGAGAAGGGAGAAGAAGAATGGAACAATAATAAAAAAATGCAATAATCACCGACAGATGGCGCTATTAAGTGTGAAATGTAATGTGTAATACAATAACAAAGAATTAAGGCGTAAAACAGGATGGCATACCTAATTTATTGGAAAATGTCACAGTGATTACGCTTTTGCATAGCGGTGCCGATCTTTTTCAGGTTCCACATGGCCATTGTGCTGGAGGACACAATCCAGGCGGTGCACGACGTGCTCAACTGCGGAATGTAACGCATCAGGAGTGATGTTTTGCACATGTTGTGATATGTGGTAAAGTCATTGACGTTAGTGACACCTCCACGGTACACAATATTACACATTACATTTTACACTCAAAAGCGCCGTCTGTCGGCGATTATTGCAATTAATTTTTTTATTGTTCCATTCTTTTTCCCCCTTCTCTAATAGTAAGTGTACCGATTTTGGTTTTATTCCGGTTATTCCTTCAAGCTACAGACAGCGCCAAATAGAGATACTTATGTTATAACCACCCTGTACATTAACGGTCTGATGCAATGTTTTCTGCGAGTTGATTTTTTACAACTTTTTTCACTTTTACATTAAAATTTGCTGATGAGGGATTCTATGGAATCCGAAACATCCTTTTAAAAATAATTTTTAGCATTTTTGACATTTTATATAATTGTAATAAATTGTCTGTATTCTCAATGATCTTTTATAGTTATAAATATGTTCAGACGTAGTACTGTTGTTTACATCAAATATACAAAGGTGCTTTATGTTAGTTCTAATCAGTGAAGTGCAATGAAAAGGAGTAGGTTGGTTAGATCAAGGTGAAATGTTATCACATAGTCAAATGGTATTTGTCTTGGCTACTACACAGAAATATGCAAATTCGATAACATTTTTGCTTGTGGAAAATGAAATATGTCGTTGAGAAGGATTGGATGAATTGTAAGAAATGGCGTCTAATTGGGAAAATGGAAGGGTGGCTGTACGCTGCAATCATTGCATTTCGGTCAACTCTTTAAGCGTCTCTAAAAAGTTGTAAAATGTAGCATAAACTTTCCAATAGTCCACTGTATATCATATTTCTTATATTCTTATTTAAATTTATTTTTTGCAGAAATAGGATAATCTACATTTTCAAGATATGCCAAAATAAAGATCTTATGCAAGCAGTGTTGTCAAATCTAGAGGACTTTTTAGTCAAAAGTTCCGAATTATCACCAGAAAGTTTGAATATAGTTATTTTTATTTTTTTTAATGACAACTAATCCGTAAAAAAAAAAAAAAAAAAAAAAAAAAAAAAATACTGTTCAAAACTTTCTAGTATGAATTCGGAATTTCTGAATAGAAAATCATTCCAGTTACATGAGTTTTTATACTTGTTCCTTTCATTTTTCTCGCCACTCTATAAATGATAGATACTTTATAAATAGGTTTCTGGCAGAATTTGGTAAAGATCTAGAATGCTTCGTTTGAATTTGAGTTACTGGATTTCACCTTTCATCACAAAATATTGTTTTTCACAAAAATATAATAAATTTCACAAAAATAACTTTTAATTTTCACAAAATGGGACCAAAGAAGAAAATCCTGCATCGACCCCTGTAATAAGTCCAACTTCCTAAGGCGCTCCTGCATGATCTTAAATTTACAATTTACAAATACCTTACAATTTTCGCACGATCATACTACATATATACTACCTCATTTTGTATATCATTATTGAACATATCAAAATACATTACCCAAATTAATTATCTACTCCCAAAATTTAATGAGTAGTTTTGCCAATACCATTAAAAGAAAGAATCAAAATACACAAATTTTCTCGTGCAGAGAACTGGCTTTCCCTTAGTTATAATCAATTAGCAAATTCTTTGTTGCTAAACTTATCCCACTAATCTACATTCGACATGCTTTACCTGTAAATGTGTGCTTTAGTTTGGAAACTGCAACCTTGCTCTGCAAATCTAAAACCACTCTTGCGATACCCTTGTTCCGCCCATTTCTGCACAATGGCCCATCCCTGCGACCGAAATTCTCGGAGCAAGCGACAATTGCGTCTTCAAAGGGTTATATACCACTGCTCATTGTTATTTGGAAGAGCCATTGTAGTTCGGTGAACCCGTGTGCCTGTTTGTTGACGTTCATGGCTTCGAATTTACCCGTGCGTGAACGAAGCGATCAACGCACCCAGTATATCACCCAATCTGTGTGCATGTTTTGCAGATCCCCAGTGCCTTGCCCTCTACGTTTGTTTGTATACAAACGTGTGCGCATGTGCTGTGAATGACCCGTGCTTTATAAAAATCACGTCACTGTGACTTTGGATTTTGTACTAGTTCACATTTCGATGGATTAATGAGAGGTGAATCAGTACAATCAATAAAGAAGAAGCACTGCTTCAAAAAAAAAAAAAAAAAAAAAAAAAAATATCTATCATCAATTCAAAAAAATAATAATAAAATTTATTGTTATTTATGAGTGTTAAAAAATATTTACTGCTGAAAAAAATATTTTTTTTATTATTCTTAAAGAAAAGAAATAAAGTAATATTATCTACCAATTTTAAAATAGGACTGTTTTCAATAAAATAATTAAGGTACAGTCATACACGAAATATAAAAAATTAAAATTGTGAAAAATCGCATACTTAAATTTTTCTCTTTTTTAAAAAGAATTTTCAGGATTTTGTAAATCTGGTATTTAAATCTATTACATGTTATATATGTTCAATTCGAAAAACTTAAAAACAGTACATAAACATCTGACGGCATTTCGAAAGCGACGTAAAAAAGGGGGTATATGCATTATATATATATATATATATATATTTTATTCAGTAAGGTAAGTTTGGTTGAGAAGTGATTACAAAAACTGTTGCTCTGTTAGGTATCTGACGCAAAAATTTTATTGTAATGTATATAGTATATAAGTTCATTGAAATCAATATTTTAGTTACATTTTGAAATATTTGAAGTTCTGAGTTCCATTAAAAGAAAACTTTAGAAAAAAATGATAAAAGAACTATAAAAATAATAATAATAATTTTCCTATAATGTAAAAATTACAACGATGAATCTTTTCTTTTACTTTTTAGGTTTTCGTTTATCTGACGAAACCCTATTCTTCTCACTCCTCTGTCTATCCGTCACAGAGTTCGTACTCGGAAACTGTATAACTTAGAAACCTGAAATTTTGCGTACTTATAGCTGAATACCTCCTGTCACACGACAAATCATAAATTTTTTTAAAAAGACTTATATTATTTTAAATAAATGAATTAATTTAATGACATCCGACCATTTCTGCGATTTTCGTAGATTTTAAAACAGAACTTTAATTTCACTTTTTTACGCATAGGCTAGTTGGTACAGTGGTATCGTTTTATCTTTTTACCCAAGGGTTCGGTGTTCAATTCTTCGCGACAAAAGTTGAAATTTTCAATTTTTACTCTTCATTGTCCGATGGATAAACTTTCGTTTTTTTTTTTTTTTTTTTTTTTTTTTAGCAAAAAATTACTAATGTAATTAAATGTGCTTTTCAGATATTACAAACATAAGCAGTTCTTGAATATTTTTAATTTGAATTAAAAAATAGCTTTCTCTTGCTATCATTTTATTATTAAATTTAATAGTGCTGCCATCTATGTTCTTATTTATAAAGTGTATTGATAAATAATAAGGATTATTATAAATTAATGATTTGGATTTATTAATTAAAGGATAATTTCTTTTTAAAGGAATATTAAACGAAACCCTTTGTACGATCTTCGATCAGACTTACCCACTTGTTCTTTTAATTGCAGTGAGTATTTTTTACGTACAGTCCTGGAAAAACAAAAAAATATTACCCTTTATTAACTCTGGCACAAATCATCATCGGAAAATGTAACTGGTGCTAATCGGTGAATAATAATCTACTATTTAGTGCCATGCTTAAATTTCGCTTAGAAGGTCGTCTAACTATGATAATTATAGCAAACTTTCAAATATTCCATACCAACCCCTAGTTTGACAACATGTTTGCATTCTTTGATAGATTTTACCTTCGGATACAAAACAAGAAGTCATTCAGTCGAGTAGTTTCGGAATTGTGCAAGTTTAAAGTTTGGAACACATAACGTTAAATTCATTTTAAGGGGTTACAAAACTTTAAAAATCTCAAAAAGTGAAAAAAAGTGACCATTTTTGTCATTTTATATCTTAAAAAGTATAAATTACAAAAACACAATTTTTGAAGGCGGTAATAGATTACATGTTTCTTCTTTCATTTCATATTATCTCCGATCATAATGGGCGAAATTAGTTGTTATATAGAAGTTTTTTTAACTTGTCGATTAAAGAATTGCAAGTAGCGCGCCTGATTACAAAAGAATTTCTGCATGTAAAACAAAAGTTTTAGTATATATTATACTCCAGAGTCTTGTGCTTAGACTGAACCTGCCTTAGACTGAACCTGGCTATAAATAAAAAAGATGTTTATTTATAGCCATTTTTATGTACCAAAAACAAAACTGTATTTTGCATATATAACATTTTCAAAATTTTAGCAATATACCAAGAATTTTATTTTTTTTTCAAGAGAAAAAGATGAAAATTTATGTTACTTAAAATTTTCATGAAAAAATGTCGTAAAGTTTCTTGACTACCTTGCGCGCAATTCCCCCAAAACAACATTTTGAGAAAAATGATTTCAAAGATCTTTCTTTGAAAATATTCCATATTTAACAACAATTAACGAAAGTTTAACCCTTTGTATCACTGCGTTCCATATCTGAAACATAACCAAAAGCCACTGTAACTTATACAGTAAGGCTTTCAAAAGGACGATTTTATTTATTGTTGCAATCTCCCAACACAGCAGTTAATAAAAATTGTTCATAGAATTCACAACAGAGACGGTGATAATGACTTAATTTTACACGCCAAAGTTTGATTTATCATTTGAGCATTTTTGCATCGTTATTGTGAATATAAATTTCGTAAATTTTGTAAAATTAAAAAGTCTGGAGAAGTCCAAAAATAAATTTTTTACAAGGTTAGTTTGTATAATTTACAATTTTGTACTAGAAAACTGACAATATTTATGAGAAGCGTGTAAAATTGTTTGTTTATTGCAGATGTGAAAAAAACCTTTTAGTCAATATATTTTTATTTTTACGGTTATAATCAAAAGGTTAACCGTTTGTATCACTGCGTTCCATATCTTCAACATACCCAAAAGTCAATGTATTACTGCATTCTTTGAGACCAACAGTTATGCAGATTATAAATTTTTGTATAATATAGATCATTCCACACATTGTTAAATTTACTTTATACGTAACTTATAACCGTAGGCATTCAAAGATAATTCTATTTATTGTTCCAATCTACCAACACAGCAAGATAATAAAAATTGTTCATATTCACAACAGAGACGGTGATAATGACTTAATTTTACACGCCAAAGTTTGATTTACTATTTGAGCATTTTTGCATCGTTATTGTGAATATAAACTTCGTAAATTTTGTAACATTAAAAAGTCTGGAGACTTCCAAAAAAAATTCTTTTACAAGGTTAGTTTGTATAAATTACAATTTTGTACTAGAAAATTGACAATATTTATAAGAAGTGTGTAAAATTGTTTGTTTATTGTAGATGTGAAAAAAGTGTCTTTTAGTCAATAATTTTTTATTTTTATGTTCTGATTTTTGTATTATTTTTTACATGTTTAAAATGATGTATCCTAACATCTGAATAAATGTTTTTTCAAATCGGAATTGTTACGTCACAAAAGGTTAATTTGCAAGCTTTATCCCAGAAAATTTAGTACTGAAAATGCACGCTTCTTGTAGAATGACACACATACAGGTTTTAGAAGAAGAATAAAATCAAAATATCTTGATTATGATTGAATTATATGTGTCTACCAACTTTGACTTTTCATGGCAAGTATCCAGAATGATAGTAAGAAAAAGGTATTAATGCAACAACTTTATTCCGTCTTTAATGGAGTTTCACATACCTGTTGGAAATAAAAACCAAAACACGAGTTTGTGTCCTTTTCAAATATTCAGACGGGTTAGAATACCCTATTAATTTTTCTCCCCCTCCCCATTTGACTGATATATACTATAATTGCTTCTATTGCGATATGCATATTTATACGCCCATTACTACCTGTTAAGCGTAGCGTAAAATACAAAAGGTATTATGTCAACATAAAACGAGACTAGTTCTGTGCCATGCTCAGCTGATTGACAGCTTTAAACAATGCAAGAAACAAAGAAATTAGGAATGACATAAAATAAAGAGTAATTGAGTTACAGGTACGGAAGTTTGAAGAGTTCAATTTCAAAAAGCAAAGTTTTCAAAAGCTCAAGACCTGTTTGCAAGTCTCTTTTTTATAGGTATATGTGATAGGTGATATTTGACTGGAAAAGAGAAACCGTGTTTCATTAAAAACTGAAACATCCGCGTGTCATAAGCAGTAAAGAATTTTCGATTGAAATATTTTAAACCAGTTTAACATATTGGCGATCGGTAATTTTGTATGAAATCTGGGTTTTAAAACACTTCACTTTATTTTTGAGTGGTTGAATAACGCGAAGACTGTAATTCGGAAAGAGTAAACTTAACACATTCACATTGGGAAATTTCCTCTTTAACATTCCTTTTAAACGGGGTATTTTAATGATATTAAAACAATGGTAGCTCCGCCCTCTTCTGAATGTCTTTCGTAAATTGGTTTCTTAGGTATGTTTCTGGAATTTATGTATCAGAAAATGTCTTTCAATATATGGGTATAATATAAAATATCTTACAATCTAAAAAAATATGGGCAAAACTATATAAATGCCTTTTCTGTAAGGTAGAAGCCACGCCCTTAGTCAATGATGTTTGGTTAAATAAACATGAGAATTCTCGCCGATGTGTTAAAAGTGGTTGCAATAAAACTGAAGTGGTTTTGTTGTTATTGATATTAAATAATAGGTTTATAACCAGAAATAATATGTGAAATATTTAAATGTAATAAAGTACGCAATTTGCATAATTAAATGGATGGATATAACTGTCTTTATTTAAAAATGCATTTATACTCATATTACTACAGCTAAGCGTGTAGTAAAACACAAAAAGTATTATGTCAACTTTAAAAAAGACTAGTTCTCTGCCATGCGCAGCTCATTGAACACTTTAAACAATCCAAGAAACAAAGAAAATGGGAATGATATAAAATGAAAAGTAATTGAGTTATAGATACAGAAGTTTGAAGAGTTCAATTTCAAAAAGCACAGTTCTCAAACGATGGAGACCTGTGCTTTCAAGTCTCTTTTTCATAGTTGGACGTGCCAAATGATGTTTGACTAGTAAAGGGAAACCGTGTTTCATTAAAAACTGAAACATCCGCGTGTCATAAGCACTAAAGTGTTTTTGAGTGAAATATTGGATTGTTAAGAAAGTTCTTTCTGTTTGAGAAAATTGGTTCGTACCGGAAAATTCTATCATTTAATTATTAGAGATTGGAACAATGTAATTAGCAGAATGGAATACCTAGAACTAATTGAACTTCCAGGTTATAGGTAAGCGACTTACAAGGCAAATAGGGGACAGTGAGAAATTAAAAAAGTTAAAAAACTATTAGACATTTATTCCGATATCTAATGTATAATAATTGCCGGGCAGAATTTTCCGGTACGAATTGGTTTTCCCAAAGGGAAGGAGCTTTCCAAACAACCCAATATTTTAAGCTGGTGTCAAATTAAAAGTGATTAAAGTAGTATTACAGTATACTGTAATAGTTTTGTTGTTATTAATATTAAATAATTGTTTTATCAGAAATAATATATTAAATTTGTAAACTTACTACGGAATTTGTAAAACTTAAGGTACACGGTAACTTCCCTTCTTTTAAAATATGCATACTTATACGTCCATATTAACTCTCTATTAAGCGTAGCGTAAAATACAAAATGTGTTATGTCACCCTAAAATAGCTGTTCTGTAGCCATACTCAGATGATTGACTTTTTTAAAAAGTGCAAAAAACAAAGAAAATAGAAATGACATAAAATGAAGGGCAGTTGAGTTATAGGTGCGAAAGTTTGAAGAGTTCAATTTCAAAAAGCAAAGTTCGTTAGACTTTATTTTTTTTTCATAGTTAGAGTGCCAAGGGATATTTGATTAATAAATAGAAACCATGTTTCATTAAAAATGGAAACATACACGTGTTATAAGTGCACTAAAGGATTTTGAATTGAAATATTTTAAATCAGTTTCTCTAAAAACGGAAAAATGCGTCTTTAATGCCAGGTTAAGCTGAAAATTAATAAAATTCAAAATATTATATACCTCGATAAATTTTAGTTTTACAAAAATGCTATTTTTACTGTTTTATTTGTTAAAGCGTAAAGAAAATTTTACTAAATATAACTTATAAGACCCAATGACCGTATAAAAACTTAAATTTTGTAATATTTTGGAGTAAATAGATTTTTCTTTTTCACATAATGAAATTAAAAAATTTTGTGTATAATTATTAGAATGCACGAAATTGGTGAATATTAAATGAATGAGACGTGTAAAGCTCGATATTGATAAAACCATGAAAATTTCTCAAAATTTCACTACTAATTAAATTTAAGTATTTCTAAGAAGATGATAAAATTTCATCAAGTGGAAATTTCAAAGTTTATAGGAAATTTCTAAATAATTGAAATTTAAGGAGACAATTTTTAAAAAAGCACAACATCGGCATCTGATGTCTACTTTCTGATGGTGAAAATCGTATTTTAATAATTATATTGGGTAATGATTAATCGCGCTTCTAAATTTTCCCATAGGTCAACATGGGATTTCGCGATCGGGGAGTTTCAGTGAAGCGGCCCTTCGCGACGAGCGTCTTTTACAAAAATTTTTATCTTTTATCGCCGGTTTTTCAAAACAAAAATTTTTGCCTAATTGAATCGCAGAAACGCTATGATTCAATAAGGCAAAGCTTGCAATAAAAAATAACTGGTGGGAATAATCGAGGATTCTGAGCATCTTATGCGTCACGTATACGTGTCGCTCGTCCCCAGGGAGTTAATATTATATTTGGTTGACCGGAAAATTCGTACCGTTTGGGAAAATTAATTCGTAACGGAAAATTCTGCCGGTCAATTATTAGATATTAGCTGTATCGGAATTAATCTCTAACAATTAAATGTTAGAATTTTCCGGTACGAATTAATTTTCCCAAATGGCACAAATTCTTCGGACAATCCAATAACAACTTTTGGTCAGTGGGAAACAAAATGTCGAAGGGATCAGCCTACAATGTAAAGTCAGTACTCTTTCCAGTTCCTCCTTTTTATTTTATTTTTCTTCTTCTTCTTCTACTCTTTTCTTTTTTACTTCTTCTACAATCCTTTACTTCAAGGACAGTCATTTATTACTGCTGGGCTTTCAAGAGGCTTCCCACATTTTTTGGCGTGCACTGGAAAAGGAGCGTTGCATTTTTCTTCATCTTTTTTTTTTCTCTCTCTCTCTCTTATTTCGCTCTTACTTATCTTTTTATTTCTTCTTCTTTTTGTTTTTTTTTTTTCATTTATTTATTTTTGGTTTTTAACTGACTTCTATTTTAGTTTCCGAACCGGTTCGGAGCAAACGTCAGGGCCCCAAGTTCGAAACGAGAAGTTCGGTGGGTCTGTTACAAATTGGTAAGATGATACTGGTGGTCATGCAATGCAGCTGATACCCACAAGCTGAATTAAGTTAAAAAATAAAACAGAGGAATAAAACTGAATCAAAAGTAAAAAGTAAAAAGTAAAAAGTAAAAAAACCGCTTTGGTGTCTAGACTAGAGATCGTCAAATGTAGACGTTATTAAATTTCGTTAATAAATTGAAGCAGAATGTTTTCATAATGTTAAGAGCTGTATTAAATTCACGTTAACTAAAGCTTGAATCAAGAACACGTGTTTGAATGTGTTTTGATTCCCAGTCACGAAATAACTTTCGCCAAAGCATAAAGAAATAGATTTTTTAATATAAACTCCAAATAACTCGTTTGTATTTTCTACTGTTTAATTATTTAAAAAAAATTAAATAAGAACCAGAAGGACCCGTGCGAAGATTTCGCACTGCGATCTTTGTGATTATTTCCTGGTACGTTTTAGCATTAATTTTTAATTAACTAAATTTTCTTTTAATCCAACAACGCGTTTTAACGAAATGTGAGTGTACTATGTCAGAAGCCTGTTCAAAAACTTTTCGAATGATATCTCTTTCATTGTTGCATGTTCTGTATGTGCATAAAAAAAGGGATGTTGACAACAGAAATAATATATATGATATGCATTGTTTTTTCATAAATGAAATGAAAGCTTTTTTCAAATCAATGTTGCCACAAAAATAAAATATCGCATTATATGATGCTCAACAATGATTCTAAAAATTAATAAATAGCACAAAAGAGGTAAAATGAAATTGAAAAGTTTTGAAGAAATTGAATATTATTGATTGATCGAAGCAGTGGTATTTTACACGTGTAGCATAAAAGGTATGATTTGTTATATTAGATTGAATTGTAATTTAAGTGTATTTCAATTTATTTTTCTTCGTCCTGTATTTTTACCGAATAAGATGACGTCATCCTCTAATGCAGTTAAAATACAATTGCATTTCTAATATAAGAAAGCATATTTTAATTTCAATTTTGCTTTTAAACAATAAATATTTAAATTAACTCGTGCTGAGAAATCATACTTTATCTTTTTGTACTGTTAATTTATTTTTATAATTACTGTTGGACATGATATAATGCGGTATTTTATATTTGTGGCAACACAAATTTCAGAAAAACCTTTCATTTCATTTATGAAAAAACAATGCCGAATTAATTTTTAATTAACTACAAATTTTAATCAAAAACATCTTTTAACGAAATTTTAAGTGTGCTATGTCAGAAGCCTATTCAAAATTCTTTCATATGGTATCTCAATCGTTGTTCTGCGTTTCGTATTTTCTGAAAAAAAAGTGATTTTGACAGGAGAAATAATATATATGATGATTTCATAATCCGTATTTAATTCACGGTAAGGGATCATGCATTAATTACGTCATGCAAATTTTGTGTGTTCTTTTCCTCTCCTTGTTGTGACGTAACAATTTTTACAATTATTAATTTAATTTTATGCAAAAAAAGTTATGTACGATCCCTACCTAACCTATATCCCTACCTAACCTCTCTGGTGTTCCTAACCTTCCCCGCCCCCCGCCCTTTTATTTTTATCTCATGGACCCATGATTAAACCTCTGGCCACACCAAAAGTCAGAAAAGAAACAAAAATATGAAAGGATTATATAAAATTACATACATTCTTTTTTACTATTCTTTTTTACATACTTTATTTACTAACACAAACAAAATACTCCGACGATCAAAAAAGTCAAATTAATTTATTATAAACTATACTAATAAAAGAAGAGAGTTTGTCTGTCTGTGCGTGTATCTACATGGTGGCGAGGGCTAGGAAAATCTATCGCGCTTAGATGTCTAAAAATTTGGATGACAAGAGGTGGTGAGAGATGGAACTGGCAACACTAGTTGAGAACCACCGACCTACCTGATATAACAACTTGAAACCGTTACGATTTTGTGTGCTTTTACTTTAAGAAATTGCAGTTCAAAGTAATAGTAAAAAAATATCTAATAATACTTAAGGACTCATTATTAAGAGACTTGGTATTAACGAAATGTCCACCATCTTGTTTCAAATTTGACGGATCGCCATTACGAGCCATCAAACTTAACCCCTTCGGGACCGGCGGCTTTTACACAAATTTTATTTGGTTGGCACCACTTTTTTTAAAAAAGCTACGTTTCCTTAAACTATCACAAAAATGCTCTAATTAGAAAAAGCAAATATTACTTTTATTTTTTACTGGTGCCTAAAACAAATTCTGTATGCTCTTTTTGAGGGTGCATATACTCATGGTCCCAAATGGGTTAAAAACACAATTTCAATTTTGCTTTTTACTCATAAATATAAAATAAACACGTGTGGAGATGTCACAGTTTATCTTTTTCGTACTATTTATTTTTTTACAATCTTTGTTGAGCGTGATATAATTCGGAATTTTATTTTTGTGGCAACACTAATTTGAAGAAAACCTTTCATTTCATTTATGAAAACAATGCCGATTTAATTTTTAATTAACAGTAATTTTTAATCAAAAGCATGTTTTAACGAAATGTTAAGTGTGCTATGCCAGAAGCCTGTTCAAAATCCTTTCATATGCTATCTCATTCGTCGTTCTGCGTTTCGTATTTTCTTAGAAAAAGGGATGTTGACAGGAGAAATAATATATATGATAATAAGTTAATTTTTCACCATGAAAGTTGAAATTGATATTAGAGATAAAACTGTAGACTATCTTTTCATGATTATATTAAAATGTGGATTAATTTTCTTCCATTTCGTGTTTGATTCACGTTTAAGTATTTCGTGTTCAGGCCAGATTCGGGTTAGGGTCAGATATATCCCAGCAGATGCAGTACTCCATGCTCAGGTGAGTGGGGATCAAAGAATTCAAATTTTATAAACTCAATTTTGAAAATGAAAATGTTTTTAATGTTCAGTTCCAGAGCAGAAAAATCATTACTGAAAAAACAATTTAGGTTCAGTTCCTATTTTCGTTTAACCCGATATAATGCTTGTTTTTTTTTTTTTTTTTTTTTTTTTTGTTGTTTTTTCGGATTTCGGATTTATTTGGGTTTGAAACCCTGATCTAAACAAACATTACCAGATAAAAATACACAGTACATTATAATAATTATAACTTGCAAATGAATTACACATTTTTTATTTATATACAATGTAAGGATTGTCAGTCTTTAAAAAAATCCTTACATGCATAGATTAATAAAAAATAAAAATAATCATATCAAAATATTTTTGTGAAGACATGTTCTGGTTCTTTAAAATATTTATATTTAAAATTTCTTTCAAATACTTGTAAGTCAATTATGTATCAATGACAAATTTGTAATTTAACCCGGCCGGTCATGATAATATTATGTAATATTGCATAATCCCTAATGCAAAAATCCTAATAGGAGTGTGCGTATTTTATTTTTACTCTTTTATTGCATATAAACCTTATATGAAATTCAATAATCCTTGTAAAATACAACAGAAGATTGTTTATCGAATGTACAGTTGGTAAAACCTGTCTTTGAAAAATTTGTTTCTTTTCCGCACAAGATCTAAAACAAGAACGCGAACAAAGTAAACAAATAAATAAATAAATTAATTAAAATTTAAATTATTTTTGTTACTTTCCACTTTGTGTTAATGTATATATATATATAAAATAAATAAAAAGAAAAGAAAAAATAAAGAAAACTTTTTCATAACTGTTAATAATGATTTTTTTACTACTTGTAAATCGTACACAATGTTCGGTTTGTAATTTTGAAATAAATTATTTAAAAAACATCAGCATTATTTTTTTAATAATACATTTCAATTCTGTTTTAAGTGGAAAATATTATATTTAACATATAATCAGGTAGGATCAATCTTGTTTTGCTATTACAGACGTGCGCGCCGAGTCTTTAGGCCGGAGACTTATTTTCGTCACAAAATATGCAAGAAATTATGCATTTTTTCCCAAATATTGTGTGCCAGAGTTCACGAATTCAATCTTGGTACCTTTTTCACTAAAATAAAATTAGTAATTCCATTACTGTTAAGATAATAATTAGGAAAATCACAAATATCCGATTTGTTACCTAAATCTAAGTCCCTTTCAAAATTCTTCATCAGTCTTCTTCATTGAGTGATTCCTCATCACACTTCAGTTAATCCCTTGAAGGGCACCGGTATATAATATATACCACTTAATTTTAATCCCAAAACGCCACATTGACACCAGAATTTTATAATCAAATTTTGAATTTATAAGGTACTTGAGGAAAAGCTTTTACTTATTTTAAAATAAATTCGTTCGTGAATCCTGGTGTCAATCAATCATTTCAATATTTTAGCTACAAGAGTACTTTGCCCCTGAAGGGGTTAATAATGTTTATAATCATTTCACTTCATCTTTGTAATTCAAATTATGATGTATTTTCAAATTATATATTCTATTCTAAACAAAATAAAAAACGACGCATTTGCCTGAAAAGTTTATTTTCTCTGATTGTAACAGGAATAATAATTTTAAAAAATGCCTATGATTGACAAGAAGGTAACCTGTAATGCAACTAATGTGCAACTGGATCATTTTGATTGAAAGTGTGGATTTCTGAGGCATATGTTTGTGGCATCATGGTATAGTCCTGCATCGGATTGGATACCCGATTTTACTCGATTACGACCCCCGGTTCGGGTTAGCGTTTCTTTTTTTTTTTTTTTTTTTTTTTTTTTTTTTTGCGAGCTGGGTTTACTTTAAATATTTCGGGTTCGGGTAGGTTGGGTAGGATTGGGTTTGGACTCCTTCGGGTTGATTAGGTTTTCAAAAGAAAGTCTTATATATTTTTTTTAAATGAAAAACTATACATTTAAATATTATTGAGTGTCTATGTGTGCACTTTTATATAAAGAAAGTAAAATTGTATTAGAGATCTAATTGGAGAGTACTTTTCGACAATTGTATTAAAATATAGATTTATTTTCTATCATTTCGGTTTCGGGTTTGAATATTTACGGTTCGTGTTGAAGTGTGTCGGATTCGGTTCGGGTTTCCGGTTGACGATTTTTTTTTTGTGTGTGTGTATGTATGTGTTCTGATGGACTCTACATCAGGATCTGAAATACCCAATGCGCGTATACTCGCGGGTTAATAATTGCAGCATAAGAGCGTTAAATTAGTATTTTTTCACTTTTTATTCCTTAAACTTCAAAATATGCATTTTTAGAATGCAGCTGTTAAATAAATAAAATAATTTTTGCGTACTCTGGTCAAGGATAAGAGGGTGTGATGTCCGCATTTTATCACGCCCTATTATCCTTGATGCGTATGTTTTTAAATAGGAAATATTAACTTTAAAAGACATTTTCTTCTTTTTAGTTTCGGTAGAGTGCTGTGATTATTCATATTAAGTTTTTAAAATGCCATTGTTTATTTTTACTAAACCTGCTGTGAAGTAGAGTGCTGTATTAGTAGGCACGGCTTTGATTTTTAAAGGTTTTGGGCACAGTGGCGTAGCCAAGGTGTCGAGGGGGGGGGTCCAGATGCTCTGGGTACTACTTATTTCGTAAAGTTATTTTCGTTTTATTTAATCGTTGGAAATTCTGCGATCATATAAGGTGAAGAATATTTCTTTAAAATAGCGGTATCCAAGAACCTGGAGCTACGCCACTGATTGGGCACAGACTATTATATATGGAACTCTCCATGCGTATGTTAGTTTTAGTTACAATCAGTTTTCACGCGTGCATCTCTTATTGGATAACTTTAAATGCAATTATAATTAAACATTTTTAAAGCCATAAACAAGGCTGAATTTACTACGCGCTGCACATAAAATTGTTTCATTTAAGATTTTTCATTTTAAGTCTGAGAACGTTCCTTTCAAGAATAACACAATGTCTCATTTATGAACAATAGTACAAGCACGTAGTGACAAAAAACGTCAATAAATGAATGAAACAACATTAAATATATTTTAGGTTTTGGTAGAATAGTTTGTCGAATTCAGACATTTTCTCCGGGAGGGATTTCTGTGACTCCGGGCGGCACATTTTAGAGTTCCGGCTGTGTGGGAGAATTTCATTTTCTGATCATTGAAAAGATACAAGTAGAATACAAGTGAATAATACTACAAGTACGTAGTGACAAAATACATCCATAAATGAATGAAACAACATTAAATATCAGGGTGGCTAGTGGTCAGGGAAAAATACAGTAAAAAAAAGTGATAAACACCAGTATATTCTCATAGAAAAATTTATCTTGATTATTCGATCAAATAATCAATTTGAATTTTTCTATAAGAATATACTGGTAATTATCATTTTTTTTACTATATTTTTCCCTGACCACTAGCCACCCTGAATATATTTTAGGTTTTGATAGAATAGTTTGTCGAATTCAGACATTTTTTCCGAGAGAAATATCTGTGACTCCGGGCGGCACATTTTAGAGTTCTGGCTGTGTGGGAGAATTTCACTTTCTGATCATTGAAAAGATACAAGTAGAATACAAGTGAATAATACTACAAGTACGTAGTGAAAAAATACATCCATAAATGAATGAAACAGCATTAAATATATTTTAGGTTTTGATAGAATAGCTTGTCGAATTCAGACATTTTCTCCAAGAGGGATTTCTGTGACTCCGGGCGGCACAATTTAGAGTTCTGGATGTGTGGGTGAATTTAATTTTTTAACCATTAAAAAGCGTAAAATTTCAAGCTTTCTAGGCAGTACATTTTAGTGCTCCGGGAGGAGGAATTTCTCACCCAGGCACTCCCTGAATCCAACACTGAAGTGCCATTGCATCTAATTTGGCTTAACGCTTGTGAAACAGATCAGTATTTTGAAGGGGAAAATAGTTTTCATGATCTAGTGTACCAACATTTTACTACAATACAATATAAAAATAAGTGAATCATACAACTGTCGTGAAACTCAGTGTTTTAAAACTTTATCTGTAGATTTGGGTTCCCGTGTGCCAATGCCTTAATCTGGCGCTGCTTCATTTGCTCGGGCAACTCTCTTTTACTCTAATTCGACCTGACCAGCAATGATTAGCTGATCGGGCTAACAACATGGAAACTCATAATTTTATTTCAGAGGAAAATCTCAATATATCATATTTACTTGAATCTAAGACGCATTTTTTTCTATCGAATCTATTTAATCGCTTGAAGAACGGTGGGATAGTATATATCCCACTTAATTTTAATCCACAAATGCAAGAATGGCACCAGATTTTTTTCCAATAAAAATTTGCTTTTATAATCCACGTGATGAAAAGCTTTTACATATTTTCAAATAAATTTGTTCGTAAATCCTCGTGCATAAATCAGACAATTTAACAACGGAAGAACTTTGCCTTTGAAAGGGTTAATCCTAGAATGGTCTTTAGCGGTCATTTTGCCCAGTATACCGCTCAAAATTACCGCTAAAGACCATTCTAGGATTAATCCTTTCAAAGTCTAAATAAATATATTTCGATCAAATCGGAAATGCTTTCGTAAAATAAGTTAAATACCGTATATTCCGGTGCATAACACGCACCAACGATTTGAGACCGTATTTTAATATTTTTAGGTATATTCGCCGTATTATGCGAACCCTGTTTTTTTGCAAAGAAACCTTTATGAGCATGAAAATGTAGCATGAAAATTCAATAAACAGCATTAAAAAGTATAGGACAAAGAAAATAAACAAATGCAAAGTGAGTACCTACGCTAATGTTAAAGCTATCTTTTCGAATCTCGACAAAACGTTTAGAATCGTACTCTCATTCATGCAAATAATCACGTCGCCTTCACTGCAAATCTTTATACACTTTTCAGAACACTTTTTAGGACACTTATTTTGTCACCTTTTTTAGAACACTTTGAAGCACACTTTTAGGAACAGTTTTTAGAATACTTCGGAGAACACTTCTTTTGTTCAGCACACTTTCTAGCGCACTTTTTGTAAGCTATGATTTCACAAGTATGCCCAGATGTGATCCCAGTTTTTTCTCAAATGTGTTTCCAAGTTTAGATTTAACATATATCCTGAGCAGACCACTTTTTGGTACACTTTCAGAACACTTTCTTTATACCGGAACATATTCAGAACACATTAAGGGAGCATACATTCAGTACAAATTAAGGTAACTGGAACACATTTTTTGAATTAAAGTGTTCCAAATGTGATCCCAAAGTGTGCTGGGAATTTGCAGTGTTCTCTTATTCATTAATGTAGAAGTCTAAATTCGTAATCTTGGATTTTTATACCATGCGTATAATGCAAACCTGTAACATTTGACCAAATTTCTTGCTTCAAAAGTGCGCGTTATACGCCGGAATGTACGGTATATAATACCTTGTATTGCCAGGTGACCCGATTTTCAAATCTTTTAAGACCCGTCCCACGGAACCAGTGAGTGGGACACCAGAAGTGATGTACATATTCTTTTAAATTTCTTTTGTTATCATGCTAGTTGTTAGTCTGCATCGAGTGAAACTTTATGCAGTAAATCTATTAAATCACAATCTGTCTATAACGAAATATTTTTCCAGCCCATGGCAATATTGTTTATACTACTTCGTTCCGTAAATCCTGTGTAAAATGGAACCTGCCTATAAAAAATCCCGTCTTATACGTAAAACATTACCTTAAAGAATTATTCCGTTTTACAGAGGTTTACATCGTAGAAGGTAGATTTGTATGATATCCTCTCCCTCGAGACTATGTACTTTTTACGTTTAAGACAGGATTCGGTTATAGGCAGGTTTCGCTTTCATAGGGACTACTAAATTTTTACGTCTCGATATAGAAACTACTATCCCACTTATGATATAGAATCATTTATACATATCTTTATTCTAAATTATTATCTTCCTAACTTAATTTTTAATATATTAATTAATATTCTCTTCGCTAAAATATCTCTTATTCTAAAACCTCAAATGTTACTTCCTTTTCTCATATGAAAGCTATCTTTATTAAATGCAGTATGTACGTTAGAGATCTATTTTAATTCCAATGCGGTTATAACAGATGTAATGTTATGTGTTCCGGACATTCATTGTGCAGCTGCTTGGGCGCCCAACCTTTTTCTGTTCATAAACAAATTGTGCAAGTAATGTAATTTCCCAGATACAATATTTAGCTCTTTCCTTTGACTAGATTCCTTTCCCACCGGGTTGCCCGCCTGTGTCCTCTAAAATTCACAAAAGTTACGGTTTCGCCAAATGTGGTAGCCTTTTCATTACATCCTCCCAAAACATTTATATTAATTATCCTTAACGTCCATAAATTCTTTTGCGCGTCTGCGGTTTCTTGGCTCAATGTATTATCGAATCTTGGCGATACAATGTAGTGCCCAAAAAGGGCAGATCACTCCTAGCTCTTGCTCTGTCAACAACTGTTCTAAGCCTCTAATACCCGAGACCACCCCGTTCTTACATCTTATACTTGCTATATATCAATAAAAAACTTTCAGCTGAGATGTCTTCGTTCATTGGATATTTCATGTCTGCCTTCCTGGATGTAGAACCTTTGGGAAATTGTTTACAACGCAAATGGTACGAACGAACGGCCCAAAAACTATCTCAATTCATGCGCTATGCATTAAAATATTTCAGCCCAACAATAATCATCATCATACACAGTTGGTGTGACTTCGGAAGGCAATAATTGATTATAGTACAGTCGGGGTGGTCTCCCGTCTGCTGTCTCCTCCTGTATCATGTATCCTGTGATCTCCGTTTCTGTTCTCCTCCTGTATCCTGCATCCTGTGAGCTCCGGTTTCTGGCCTCATGTCTACGGTCTCCGGTCTTCTCCTGTCGCCTATCCAGATGGTATCCAGTTCCTCTCCAATCCTTTCCCGGACCCCTCCAGTGATCTCCAATCATCTCATCTCATTTCGTTCATTTGCCAATCATATCGAATGGTCTCAGATGGTCTCGGAATGAAATAACAGATTTTTAAAGCGATACTGTTCTGTATTTCTCAGGATTATGTGGATTTTTTCTTCCGGATTTCCAGATCGCAATTTTCAAGCTATACAATTTTCCTGATTCCCCTTTCTGTTCCGGATTATCAATATTCGGTTCTACAAAAGAAGAAAAATGTATCCCGATGTTTAAGAACAATATGTCGTCATTCTATTACTATTATCAGAGCATGAACATTTTAACGCAAGTAAACGTGAACGTCGGATTCCAGTACTCTAAAATAAAAGAAATATATATAAGGAACTTTATGCCAATGAGAAAAAGAAAACACATGTTCGCAAATTATTCTTCATTACTGATGGGATTTTACTGACTTGTGATAAAAATTTTCGCTGTGAAGATATGTTTTTTTTCTTCTTCGATCATAGTAAATTTCTCCTGCGGTCCAAGAATTTCGCTATCAAAACATGCAATGTCGGCGGTTTTTATTTTGCCTGGCCGGACGATAAAGCTTTCTTTGATCCCAGCTGTTCAATGCGCCGATTTCTTCCATCCGTTAAAACGGAACTTTAGTGCGAAACCTCTTAAGAGCAACTTTTTCCTTACCGCGCTCCATCAAAATTTCACAAAGTTAAAAAACATTGACATAATGTTATTGACATAATGTAAAAAAAAAACACAAAGAAATTTGTTTTTCGGACCAAGGTTGTGCGTATAAGTGCTGATACATTTTTCGGACTTATTGAATTTTTAAGTGTGTGATTTTTTTTAAAATTTACTGTGGGATATATGTTTTATTCTTCAAAGACGTAAGTACATATTTTAAAGATTATTTAATATATGCATGTTTTAATGATTTCCTTCAGCCTACAGTATTTCCCTCTCAAAATTCTTTTAGATAATGTTTTTATCAAAAAAAATTATCTTCATTTTCTAAGGTAATTTTTTATATCTATGATTGCACGTGCTGAATACGTTAACTTAAATTATACTCATGCATATATTATAAACTGTATAAATAGATCCTACTGTTTTTGTTGTTAATTGTATAAAACGATGACGATCATAAATAACTTCACCAGTATATTATTTAAATTTTAGATAAGTGCATGACACATATCCTTTACTTTAGTTTAAATAAAGGTAGATAAATAGTTTGAAATTTAATTTGTTAAAATATAGGTGCAAGTTTCCTTAGAAACTTATCTCGTTAAATCACTGTCCTTTTGAAATTTTCATTACTCAGTATGTCAATTAGCCATGCAAACATTCACAATTTTTTTCTATATGTCACATTTTATATGATATTTATGTATATATAATATATGTTTTTTTTTTAATAATTGTGTACAACCAGAGTATGATTTTTCCTCAAATGAAAAAATTTAGTCATACATTTTTCGTCTGCATTTTTATATTTTAAATATTATATTCTAGATTCTTATGCATATTAAAAGTTGTTTTCCTATAGGATAAATTCTATATATATAAAAAAAAAGTATAAAAATTCAACATGTTTATCAGTTTTTTTTTTTCAAATTAATAGAGATGGGGAGAATTTTCACATATAATGAATGTATATGGGAGTGTTGCATATATTTTTGAACTACTTATTGTTTTTGAAAGCTGATATTGATAGATTATGTAAGTAAGTATCAACTAATTGGTTAATAACATTGCATCAAGAATTTTTCGGTTTAAAAGCTCTATATCATAAAAATTTATAGTTTTACTCTTTTGAGCATTTTTAGTTAACTGTAATGAATATTTGTTTGCTTTAACACCATCCATTTTATACCATTAAAGAATTTTAATAACCTGGAATTCCTTAAAAGGTAAACTGCATTGCATTATATGTTGTTTGTTTTTGTGTAGGTCATTTTTTATTATTTATAAGCTCTGTTTCGTGTATATATATTTACATTTTGCCATATATGATGGGCTGGCCCCAAAGTTTTGATCGAATGTGAATATCCCGGATATATCCATGAAACATTCGCTTATGCAAGTAACATTTTCATTTTTGGTGTATGTAATGTTTTTGATCTATACTAGGGCACTACAGGTAAATTTTTATAGGTTTCAGGAGAAATTGACAAATATTATAATTTGTGGTAATGCTCATTCTCATATTTAAAAAAAGATAAAAAATAAATAAATAAATAAAAATAAAAAACTTTAATTATTTAAAAATTTTTGTGTTTATATTTTTGGCCCATTATTTCTATAAAATCTGTGATGGGATAAATATTTATATAATTTCTTACATAGTGATTTGCTAGGCCTTGTCCCTCTTGTTGTATGTACTTTTCAGATTTATCAATATCTCGATTCTCTCAAAAAAAAATTTTTCACTGTCGAGATATCTATGGTGATGGAAAAGAAAAGATAAATTGGTATTTCAAAAGTCTTTTAAATTATATTTTTTTTTCTCAAGCTAGTAACTGAGAAATTATAATACTTCTTTATATTTTAAAGAGTTCAGATATATATGTGTAAAAGAATACTGGCATGGTTAAAACAATAATAATAATAAGTAAAAAGAATTACATCAGTGTTGCCATGTATATTTTAGTTTTTAAATATTTTGGTCACTTTTAGGGATGTTTTTTATCTGCACACACGATTATTCTTTTTCCCACAGATATTAATTACAATTTTAGATATATTTGCTGGTCATGTCATTGTGCTATCTACTTAGCTTTTAAAATATTAGGTACTTTATAATATTTACATCAGTTTTCTAAGCATTCTTCTCATTTATGCTCATCTTCGTACAGTTCTGATATTATAATTCATTTGACTGAAAGACATTCATGTTTTAATCATTTCCATAGGCAATTTAAACTTTTAGATAGAATATGTCATTCAGCATACTTACATACTTGGAATATGATTTTTTTCAACGTCTTGTTACATTTTTGCACAAATTTTTGTTTTTAAAAAGTAGGTTCAAGATTTATAATTTTTCTTTACATTTTATGCAGTTGTATAATTCTCGATTCAAGGAGCTCATATATATATTTCATAGAATAATTTAAAAATTCCACTTTTAATTTTAACAGTCACTTTAAGTGTAAGTACATCTTTTCGTTGATTGATTTCTGCAGGGTTAGTGAACGATAATTTGTTTATTTCACATTCAATCATGGTGACCGGCCAATCACTGGGGTTGTGTGTGAAATATTTCTTGCACTTTTCAATGTTTTGATGTCATATTTTGTCATTTTAATTTCTGGCGTAAAATTTTTGTTCTTTTTTTTTGCAATTCTGAAAAGGTTCTCCATTTTACATTGTGTTACTCACTTCGTACAATATATTTTTATGCTGTTAAAATTTTTGCACACGCCTTAATTTTATTTTGGTTGTGATATTTTGTACTTTCATGTACTCAATTTGTACGCTTTCTTTTTCGTCTCTCTCATCGATTTATATTATGTTCTGTTCAATGTGTTCTGAAAATTCATCGTATTCAAGTAATTTACATATTTCACGTTGTTCATCGAAACTAGTAAGTAACTAGTATTTTCTTTCATCGTACATTCTACATTCTTAAGTACTCGTCATCCTAGGCACAAATAGTTTGTCGGGTACACACACACACACACACACACACACACACACACACACACTATTTTATTGCTGTTTCATATTTAAAATTTTTGCATTTTATTGTATTTTTAAAAAAAATTGGCTCTATTATCTATTGTACACTGAAATCTTGACATTCCCCTACATGTTTTCGATGTGTAACAAGACGCATTTTTACTATTTTGTCAGGACACATATTCAGGTAATATTTAAAATTTCAATATTTACCATGTTTATTATTTAACAGTTTTCTTGGCAGGTCATACAAATATTGTTTATCTTCTCTTGTCAACGTTTATATTTTACAGGTATCTTACTTGATACAAGGTTCAAAAAATTAAAAAAAATTCTGCTGTTTCCTCCAGTCCTATTGGTTTACGATTGCATTTTACCAGAATATCTCACTTTTCTGGTCTCTCCATATATTCGGATTCACGCAGTATCTTCCATGAAAGTCATTTATTAGCGCCCAACGTACAATGTCTTATTTTCTTACAAAGTTCTTTCTTTTGAGTGCTGATAGACTTTTCGTAGATGATACTCCTTTCTACAATTTTTCAGAGCATTTTTGCAGTACAAAGGGGTACATAGCATATTTTTCTACAAAGTTTTACAATGATTTTTTTCGCAGAATACTTTGGATATAAAATTGTGGTTTTTCATTCACTGTTACATATGCAATTGTTTACATTGGTTCTCTGTACTGTTTGGAATATTCATTTTCTCTTTATTTTACAATATACTCTTCCTTTTTAAACTATTTTTAGACACATTCTTTTTCATTTTATACAAAATTCCAATGGTTCTCTCTCTCTCGTCGGTTCATTTAAATTTAATAGTTTACATCATTTTTGAACTGTGACTCTTCACAAATTGGTTCAATTTCAATCATTTTAATAGATAGTTGACATGGCATTTTTTTTTTTCAAAAAAAAACAAAAAGAAAAAACAGAATTCTCTATCACAATATTTATTTTTTCTTTACACTTTTCATTGTATCTCTTTCCATGATTATCATATACTTCATGTATTTAAAAAAAAAACTGCTTACATAACAATTTAACTTCACATCATGGAATTCATCAGTTCAATATTTTTGAATTGAAATTTTAATAATGGTATAGGAAAATTTTAATACTTCTTTCACACATTTACTTCATGTTCTCTCATCAACTTACAATGTTTACACATTTACAAAACATTTTCTTTAATTTATAGGATTTAATTTTTATAAATATGTCTTGTAAATGGCATTCTGGTAAATGTATTTTTCAGAAGTACTCTACATTACACACATACAAAATATAGATATACTAGATAAGTAAAATTTTCTTTTTGCATTCCTGTCATATGACATGTCTATGAGTCATATGGTAGACGTTAGGACTGCTTTTTCAACATTTTACACACCTACTTTCTGATAGCGCATAATACCTACGGTGTTTACTTTTCAGTTTATATGATTATTTTTCCTATATATTTTTATTATTTTTAATCCCACACCTCTTACATTAAAAAAAAAATTAAAAAAAAAAAAAATTCATATTTGTGGACACTACAATTTAATGGATAAAAAAAAAAAAAAAAAAATTATAAAAATTTTTTAATCCAATTTTTGCTCATATGCACCAGTTTTTTTGCTATATTGTTTACAAATTTTTATGATACTTTATGCAATATTCATAATTTTGCACGTAATTTTATTTCCCATTGTCAGTATTCATACTTTGCTCAGTATCACTCTATTTTTTAACATATTTTTGCCTAATAGATTTTTATTTTCACTTGAATAAAGGAAAACACTTATTTATATTAAACTTTTATGCATAATTATTGTTTTTATATATTACATTTGCATTTGTTTATATTTACTTTCCAATTTAAACTAGTTTCTGTTGTCATATTATATTGCTATATTAATGTTTATTATGATAAACAGTTTTGAAGTAAAGCTAGCTAAAATCAAAGAAATCTGCAGATATGTAAGTTACCATCATTATGAGAATTGCTAGCATTGAAGATTTTGATAATTGTGCACACATACATGTATATACATATGTATGAAAAATATATAGGCCTCCGTCAATTATGACGAGTATTATTGAAATGATAATTATGATATTGTTTTGTATTTTTAAATGCTGCAGCTGTTTGGATAAAAAAAATGAAACAGAACATTTGTATGATTTAAAAGAAATCATTTTAGGTACCTTTGCACACATACTGAAAGTGCAACATTTTGAAAACAAGTACTTGTATATTTTTATTTCTATATGTTTATTTGTATTTTTGTTTTATTGTGTACTTTTGGGTGGTCTCCAAGTGTAATTGTGTACTGAACTTTTTGCAGGTACGTATAACAGTTTGTACCGATGTACATTGAGCCAGCGTCCTTTTTTTCATTTTGTCAAAGGGGAGAATATGTATATGATATAGAATCATTTATACATATCTTTATTCTAAATTATTATCTTCCTAACTTAATTTTTAATATATTAATTAATATTCTCTTCGCTAAAATATCTCTTATTCTAAAACCTCAAATGTTACTTCCTTTTCTCATATGAAAGCTATCTTTATTAAATGCAGTATGTACGTTAGAGATCTATTTTAATTCCAATGCGGTTATAACAGATGTAATGTTATGTGTTCCGGACATTCATTGTGCAGCTGCTTGGGCGCCCAACCTTTTTCTGTTCATAAACAAATTGTGCAAGTAATGTAATTTCCCAGATTCAATATTTAGCTCTTTCCTTTGACTAGATTCCTTTCCCACCGGGTTGCCCGCCTGTGTCCTCTAAAATTCACAAAAGTTACGGTTTCGCCAAATGTGGTAGCCTTTTCATTACATCCTCCCAAAACATTTATATTAATTATCCTTAACGTCCATAAATTCTTTTGCGCGTCTGCGGTTTCTTGGCTCAATGTATTATCGAATCTTGGCGATACAATGTACTGCCCAAAAAGGGCAGATCACTCCTAGCTCTTGCTCTGTCAACAACTGTTCTAAGCCTCTAATACCCGAGACCACCCCGTTCTTACATCTTATACTTGCTATATATCAATAAAAAACTTTCAGCTGAGATGTCTTCGTTCATTGGATATTTCATGTCTGCCTTCCTGGATGTAGAACCTTTGGGAAATTGTTTACAACGCAAATGGTACGAACGAACGGCCCAAAAACTATCTCAATTCATGCGCTATGCATTAAAATATTTCAGCCCAACAATAATCATCATCATACCACTTTTTTGTGACAAGTGGTCACGAAAACACTTATAATATTCACAAAGGAATAAATGAAATAAATAAGTTTAATAGTTTTATATAAAAATTCTGGTTCGATTATTTTTATAAAACCTAAGCAAAATTTCTGCCATTCTAGTGTTAATGGGCTATATCTTGCAATCGAATGCAATGACAATTCGCAATATTGTAGGCAGAATTCGCCTAAGCTTTTGTGTCTGGAGGACTGACTTTCCAACCGCCGAGTGTATTCCTAAATAAACATTTTAAAGCATTTAATTCGGTTACGTTGTTATGCATGATTTACATAAAAAAACACAGAACTGCCCAAAACTTGCTGTATTAAAAAAAAACCTCGCAGTCTTTGTAGTAGCACAATGAATTTTAAATGCATGGAGTTCATTCCTAATGACGCAGTTAAGCGTTTTCTCTCAAGCGCGGCAATTCTTATTATACGACGGATAAGACTGAAGATGCGACACTAATATTCGAGCAATCCAACAAAGAAGCTTACTTCCAAAAGCAACGATGAAGATACATAAATTGAAATATCTGATTATTTAGACGAATATTGTCTAACAACAATAAATACTAAATTGAATAACCGTAGAGGATAAATAAATAAAATTAGGATTTACGATACATCATTAAGTTTCATAATTTTGTCTTTCCTTCAAATTTTCTTGCGTGCTTGCGGATTTAAAGCAAAAATCCTTATTTTTATGGCAAAATAATAAGGTTGCCACTTTACTTCATGGTACTTAGATTCTAGTAAAAGATATGGTATTTGAATAGAAATAAGTATATTATTAAAGTATATTTCAATATATTCAGTTTATTTTATTGCAAATAAAATCTGAGCTCGAATTATGATAGTAGATTATTCTTCCTTTTAAAATGTATATAAAAAAGCCTTTTCTTAACTTTTTTTCATCATATAGATAAAAAGTGTTTATATGACTAGAACCGGAAAAACACATTATTAGTGCCAAAAATCGCTAAAAACTAGTATTATAACGAAGAGTTATAACTCGGTAAGTGTTGGACATTCAAAAATCAAATTTTTATTTTTAGGTAGATTTCGTAAGTAGATAGTTAGGTAGATTTAGTTAGGTAGATTTAGTAGATTTCGTCGACGTATTACATTCTCTCCAACATCAGTTGGAATTTCTGAAAAATTTTTGCAGATCTACGCCGATTATGACTCCCAGAACCCAAAACTTTATCTATCTATCTATCTATCTATATCACTTTTTTATGGACACGATATATCTTCAATAATTCTGTTAAAATCTCTTCCAAACTGATACATAAAATCTCGGTCAAGTTCGTTAATGGGCAAAATCGAACCAGGTGGGGGGGGGGGATAATGGGGGGCTTTTTGTGAAAACAGAAAAAACC
The DNA here is from genome assembly GCA_963931845.1 of Maratus michaelseni. Classification (NCBI taxonomy): domain Eukaryota; kingdom Metazoa; phylum Arthropoda; class Arachnida; order Araneae; family Salticidae; genus Maratus; species Maratus michaelseni. The sequence continues at coordinate 106,196,024 of OZ007598.1, read as the reverse complement.
CCATAACTTCTTAATTATGATACGTATCGAATCCGTTTAAAGTTATTATTTATTACTTCTAGGAAAAGGGCCGAAAATTTATGTATGACAGATTTTTGATATCATTAAAAAGGGTCTCAAGGGGTAGGGGGAGGGATAGGGGTTTAAGAAGAAAAAAAAATCATAACTTCGTCAATTCACAAGATATCAAATCCGCTTAAATTTATTATAAATCCTCTTAATATTATCTACAACTTTTATATAGACAAGTTTTTTTTAGGACTATCCCTTATAGCGAAAAAAAAGAAAGAAACATAAAAATCCCTGCCAGCTCCGCCTACAGACACCCGTACATTTCGAAGTGGGTGGTCCCAACAGACGCATCATGGCAAAAAGGTCATTTCTTCTGCAATTCCCAATAAATTTCCCCCCACAGTCCGCGTCTTCAAAATCTACCTGTGCCTGTAGGCCGAGCCGTCACGATTTTTTTTTATTTTATTTTCATAGCATGGAGAAAAAGTACTTTTTCAATATAGGGGCCTTGGCAAGATAGATAATATGGCATGGTGAGAGAAGGTAATTTTCCATGCCTAATTTCTGGCAACCTATTCACTATTTCATATACACAAGCAATTTTATCAATATTTATATAATTTATTTAATATAAAGAAGCCATTTATCTACTTTTATATACAAACAGAAGTAACATAAAAAATATTCATAATATTTATATATAAATAAAATGTTTATACATATATAAATACACATATAAAACAATAAACCACCATAAAAATTCATCAGGTTAGTTTTCACAGCTGTTTATATCATTTGGCAAACAAGTCTCACTTTCTGAAGCCTGAATTGTGCCAATCTTTTTAAAACAACGCCAAGGTCCTTATACTAGAAAAGTACCGGAGAAAGTTTTCCAAATATAACTTACAGGACGCAGGGACCGTATGAAAATTTAAATTCTGTAACTTTTGCAATAATAACGTATTTTGAAGTAAATGACTTATAATATGAGGAGGAACAACATATGAAACATTTTTGAAATTAGATCTATGACTCTAATTTTAACGGCTTAGGAATTTAGCTATTGTATTGTATAATGATTGTACAAGAACATCTTGTATATTTATATGTTGAGAATGCCATAAAAATTGCAGTCAAACTTAATTTATATGATGGAGATCATTTCCTGCAAATTATGAAACGATTTAAGATTTAAATTTGTAAAGAGGGTATTAACATTTATAAAATAATAACTCTTCAAATATAAAGTACTAACACTAATAAAGAATGAGTAATTAAACTATACTAAAATTAAAAATAAGCAATGCAAAAATATCGATTTAAAACATGATACATGCTTTCTTACCCTTTGAAGAGTCTCGTATATATCTGAAGTTGGTATTACAACTGCTAATCTCACAGTAAATAATAAATAAATTTTACAGCAACTTTTTCTAAATTTTTTCTGAACATTTTTATTACATGTATTCTACTAAATTTTTGATAAGTTTGAAAACGAACACATCGATAAAACTAAAAATCAAAACCTTAACGATAATTATTTTCGCTATAACCGAAATAATATTTAGAGGTGAACATTTGTCGCCGAAAAAAAAAAAAGAGCCAAAATTCGCAGAAAATTAATCCAAAACTTTAAAAGCACGGAATTTTCATGTGAATGTAAACAGTTAATAACTTTCAATTTAAATTATTGTAAACTTGTACACATTAAAAAATATCACCCATATAGATACATAAGTATTATAATATTTATATCAGTTTCTTTTTCATTATTATTTATTTAACTGGATAGAATTTTAATGTTTAAATTATTATTGTTTAAGCTTCTCTTTTACATACAGTAGTACAAGTAATAATATAAGTATACCTAACAACACATTACTGCACAGAATGTTTGGCTTATCTGATCTCTTAAAATATTATTGAGATAATTTTGTTGCGAATCTGAACTCGAAAACTGTTCAACTTCATTATTTATACTTCTATTTTTATAAAAATATTAAAACACGTTTTATAGACAAAGGCTTTGAAACATATTGAAATTTGAAAGTTTTTACAAAAATCGCGCCATTTTGAAAAACTTGCGAAATTGGAGAAAAAACTGAATCATAAAAATTATTGCGGAAATTCGCGCTGCGACAAACTTTCAACTCTAATTCAATGACAATCACACTTTTAGACGACAACGTACTCACACTCTGATCTGTGCTCCTTTATAAAAAACCTTATCGCGATGGCTTATTTTTAATTGGAGGAACGATGAGTTCCACCTTCATGGTCTTAATCTTTTTTTTTTTTTAACGAATATTACAGCATTGGTGTCAGACAAAAAGGATATTTCAATGATTAAAAAAATATTTATAAGTACCGTTGTATAGATGTTAAAGATATACGCGAACATACACTTAAAAAAAGGGGAGTCGAACTCAAAACATACACTTTCATGTTGCAAAATCGGTTAAAATCCTAAAACTGGCAAAAAACTGGGTATTTTCCAAGAATGCAGATGGGGGGATTTTTTTTTTTTTTATGAATGTCTAATTAAAAAATGCTTATTCTTTAACCCTTTCGTTTATCCACTGATGAAGGCATACAGTCTTGACTACGTATAGAAATTAAAAAAACAAAGTGTCACTTTATATTTCTGCCTGTTTTTTACAATGACCATGCTTAAAAAAATTTGTATCTTGCGTTCTAAATCCCATACCTATGAATACAAATCAAGAAGCCTAAAATGTTGTAGGAGCGGCTATAGCTACCTAATTTGCAACCGCAGCTTTCCAACCACGATTTGCATTTAGAAAACACGAACAATTGTGGTAAAAAAGTTGACATGTATTGTGAATACTCCAATTACAAGTGGAACACTTAAATCCTTTATTTTTTTGGCCAATCATTATTCAGGATTCAAAGCAGGCGTCGTAAAAAACTGCCGACAGTTAATAAAAATAAAATAAAAAACTGTAAGTGTAAATAGGTACGGGTATATACCGTACAGTCATCACGCAAACAAATCTCACCAAAATGAAGAATTGAAACTGACTATGATGCATGTAAATGTATAAAATGCTATAAAATGTATAAAATGTATAAAATGCCACATGAGAAATTTTCTGATATACCATAAGGTAAAAATAATACGCAACATAAAATGTATTTAAAATGCAAGCAAATTTAACAAATAAAACGCAATTTGCAACTGCAGCTTTTAACCACAATTTTCTATAGAAGACACGAACAGTATGTCGTAAAAACCGAGAAGAATTGTGAATACTCTTATTACAAGTAAAACACTTAAATCCTTTATTTATTTTTTTATTTATGTATTTTTAGCCAACTGAATTCAAGATTCAAATGAGGCATCGTAAAAAACTGTCGACACTTAATAAATAAGAAGAAAAAAGTTGTATAAGAGTAAATGCGTAACAGCATATGATACAGTCACGCAACCAATTCTTTGACATAAAATATACTGTAACTTGATATACTTTGATATACTGTAACTTAGGGTTTCTTGGACACAGGTGAGAGCTACTTGGACCCAAATAAAAAATGTTTTAAATCCGTTCTGGGTCAACTGTGTTACTAGTTACTTCTTTTACCTGTGGATTATTGGTGAATCATGTCAATACTTTCAACACAGTCGATCCAGGATTAATTTAAAACACTTTTTTATTTCTTGGGTCCACCCGTAGTACCCCAGGGTGTAAAGTAACCGCAGCTTTCTGTGTTGAGAGTAAATGACCTGATTCACCAGTACTCAACATGTAACAGCACTAACTAATAACACAGTAAACTCAAAACCGATTAAAAAAACTTTTTTTTAAAGTCCAAGTAGCACTCAAGGCTGGAAGTTTATTGTTTTTATAGTACTGGCATAATTCACTAGTACTCTGCAGGTAACAGCACTAACTAGTAACACAGTAGACTCAGGACTGATATAAAACACTTCTTTTTTTTGTTGCCAAGTAGCACTCCAAGGTACTAGTAACATCAGTTTATTATTTTGAGCGTATTGACATGATTCACCAGTACGCTACATGTGACAACACTATCTCGTAGCAAAGTATACCCAAGACTGATTTAAAGCACTTTTTATAGGAGGATGGGGCAAGTAGCAACCCAGAGTGCAAGTAACCAATTTACTGTATTGTGAGTACTGGCCTGATTCACCAGTACTCTACGGGTAACAGCACTAACTAGTAACACAGTGATTGATTTAAAACACTTTATTTTTGTTTTGGTTCCAAGTAGCATCCTGCAGTGCAAAAAAATGACAGTTTACTGTGTTGAGAGTATTGACCTGATTCACTAGTACTCTACAGGTAACGGTACTAACTAGTAACACGGTAGACCCAGGACTGATTCAAAATATTTTTTTTTTGTTTTGGCTCGACGTAGTACTCTAGGGTGTAAGTAACCGTAGTTTATGATGTTTAATACATTTTGGACAGAAGAAAATCCCCATCTACTTTTAAAGTTTAAATAAGAGATACTAAAACGTAATATAGCCTTTCAAAATAGACCATCAGATTTAATAAAATTTAAGTGTTAAAAGACTCTCTTGTTTTTATTATGCTTAATTCAGTTTCAGACTATGATGCATATAAAGTTGTAAAGTGTGTAAAATGTATGGCAACACGGAAAATCTTCTAATACCATCCATAACGTTAAAATAATACACAACCTAAAAAGTATTTGAAACGTAAGAAAATTAAAAAAACAAGACTTAATTTGCAAACACAGCTTTTTAATCACGATGCGCAAAATAAAAGCACGGACAATATGCGGTGAAAAAATTGACAAGAAATGTGAATACTCCTATGACAAGTGGAACACTTAATTTTTTTAACAATCACTATTCAGGATACAAATGAAGCATCGTAAAATTTCTGCCGACATTTAATAAATATGAAGGAAAAAACAGCAGGCGGAAATACATAATGGTATAATATATAGTGACATGACTAATTTTTTTGGTAACACAAAATTAAAGTAATGTACATTAAATACATTTTTTTAAAAATCCAATGATTTTTTTAATGTAAATAAAGGGTGCTAAAATGTATACCTATGCGAAAAATATGCTGACATTATAAAATTAAGTTTATACATTACAAAGGTAAAAAATGCTGTTAAAAAGGGAAAAAATCTGTTAAAGTGGCGCTTTGAATCGATTTTAAAGATAAGAAAATCATGGACAAACAATCATTGAACAGTATTCGACTATAATTTAAGGTGTATCGAATTTATAAAGGGGGGGAGGGTGAACGATTCTCCAGCGTTTGATTGTATATAAGGGTCGGTTGGGGGTAATTGTAAACACATTTACATATTTTTCTGTCATGACTCAATTTTCTTATTTATAAGGAATCAGATACTTTTTTTTTTTCGTCTAGGCTTTTATTTCACATTTTTAGAATAAATTTATGTGCAAATTAAATTGCCTAGTAGGTTTTAACACAAATGGCAGCCTGTTTATAATTATCCCTCATTTTTATAAAATTATCCCGGAGATCAAGGTGTAAATATATAAAGCAATATATATATTTTGTCAAGATGGTGTTAAGAGAAACCAGTTTCTGATATATGAATATCAGAGGGTAAAGAACTGTATTATTTATTCTCAGCATCTGCATATGATGCGTTTAATTACACCCCATATTTGGCAGTTCACAATTATTGTAATCTCCAGCTTTTGACGTTTCCGCAGATCACAAAGTAGAAAAGGAGGCTTTGTAGATGCAGCAACTGATGGACATGAAGCAAAAGACTTTAAAAATCTCATATTTTCACCTCTTTTCACTTAACTTTTTCTGATTTTGAAAACTTAAAAAAAAAACAAAGAATATTAGAACCAACTGAGCTTTTCTAAAGCAGCCACGGTGTAGAAAATTCTCTTGGACACCAGGTTCTGGTTTTAGGCGCCTCAATGTTAGAAATAACGTCTTCCTACGGGTACATAATTACATCAGATGTATCAGTCCATTTCTGCAGTTTCAAACTCTTCTTCGTTGCATTAATATCTAGACCGTCTTCTGTAATTTTAGTATTTTCCTGGAAAGCCCTCAGATTAAAAAATTATGTGTTTCTAAGTTGTTCGAGAACATTCCTTTAATTGGAGAAATGAACGAATGAACTCCATCCCATCTGTAATAGCCTCATCTTCTTCTTCTTCTCGTTGTTTAGCAGCTCTTAGATCTTCTAGTTCAACATCTCAATAATCTATGGAGGTGGCAGCTTCATTCTTCTCTTCTTCGGTGACCACTTTATTTTCTTTCTTCTGCTTCTCTGGCGTTTATGTAGGGGTTTTATCGAGTTTCTGTTAACATTTTTAATTTTCTTTCCAATCTTGAATCTTTTTGTTTTCTTTTGGGAGTTTTCTTAACCGCTTCTATCTCTTTTAATCTAAGCAAAACTCCTGTAGATGATAGCACATTTAATTATTTAAAAATGTACATTATACGCCGGAGTATACTATACAGGGTGTCTCAAAAGGTCGTTTACTAACTTAACATGCTGGTCTGTCATATCATGATAAACAAGATTTACATAGGAACATGTGTTCGAAAATGCAAACGGCGACCGCTAGAGGGCGATGAGCGCAGACTTACGGGAAAGTGGAAAGCGCAATCATTTACAAGCCCTTGGGGAATGGAGAGCAAATGATGGCTCTTGGCTCCTAATACGCGCATGCGCATTCGAGAGTCACATAGTCAGAGACACAGATCAGATCAGAGCCGAGAGCAAGGAAGAGCGCGAAGAGCTGAAAGCGGCAACTGGGTCTTATCTTAAGAAACGTTTCGCTGAATTTGGGGATGCTTTGGTTCGGCTGTTTAAATTAAAGGCCTTCCTTAGCGTTTTCAATTTCTGTAATTACTACGTTTCTTGGTATTTTTAGTTAAACATTTCTAGTATCATTATTAATTAATACGGTATGATTAACATACCGTAAATAACCATTTAATAAAACTTTCATAGGTAAATTTTCACAATCTTGTGCTACGTAATGTTTATATATTTCTGCATAATTAAAAGTCTTATTCAGCTTTTATATTTTCTTCTATCATTAGTAATTTATCACTTAATACATACATTGGTGCTGTCTGTCTGTTTTTCACTAAGCAATGTTTACATAATAATATCTTTATAACTAGGAGGTGAATGAGTATAGTTTTTGTTTACAATCATTTACATGCTCAAGAATAGTAGCAATTCAAATAAAAGTCTTATCTTATTACAGTACGATTCTTGTATTGCATAGTCTACATCTAAATATTGTTTTTGTACCTGCATTCATCGTTCTAGTACAAAACTTTCATTAAAATCTGATGTTTGCAAATAAACATGTAATGTTTCTTTTGTTTACAAAACAACTTGAACCAAATTTTAATTTAAAGCTTTAATAAGTTTGCATCTTTGTTTTCTCTTTTCAGTTGCAAAATATTTGATTTGTTTCAGTTATTTTTTCTCTTTCTTGACACATCTAGTAAATAATATTAACTTTTGAATGTGTATTGTTACAACTTCTATAAAATGAAAACAACATTCAATTCTTTAAGTATATGTAAACATTAAGTAGTACATCAATACAAGTGCAAGTGAATTTCTAAACTGTTATTGACTTAGACAAAGTAGTGATATTTTTAGGTAAAGATGAAAACTAATATCTTTTCCAAGCTTTATGTTTGAAACTTAATTTTTAAATGTAGAACCAGCCATTATGTGAACATTATTAATTCAGAACAGTCACTGTAAGATAAACTGTCTCGATTAGAAAATTATTTACAGCTTCATTAGAAAATAATCTATTTTGGTTTTGATTTTGTTCAGTTTAAACTGCACAACATATTAGGGAATAAAAAAGCAGACAAGCTTGCATTTATGATTAAATTTTTCAATTAAAAAAAGAAAACTTTTGTGTTTAAAACTTTGTTGTATAAAATATAAAATGTTGATACTGAATCCCCTTAATTTAGATAAATGTGTTTTTCATGCCAAATTATCCGATTTGATTAACATTTGGTTTATAGGTTTATTGTTATAAGGTGCTTCCCTGATTAGTTTTGGGGGATCATTGGTTAAGTACAAAGGGGGAACAGGGGGGGTGTTAATCCCCCCTTAATTTAGATAAATGGGTTTTTCATGCATAATTATCCAATTTGCTTCAAATTTTGTATATAGGGCAGTTGCAGATCAACCATTGTATTCACTTGGAGGTAAGGGTAATTCCACCAATCAGAACTGCCTATTTGTACTGTTTACCTCAAACCTGACGTCAATTGCAACTGCCCTATAGATTCATTGTGGTAAGGCGCTTCCCTGATTAGTTTTGGGGGTTCATTGGTTAAGTATAAAGGGGGGCTAATCCCCCTCCCCCTTAATTTATTGTCGATCTCTTTCTTTTTCGAGGGGCATTATTCTTTGAAATAAGTGTATAATATACAATTAGTGTGAATAGCCTGTGAGCTAGATGCCATCAGTTTAACTAGGCACTTTTCTTTTTTTCGTATTAATCTTTGTTAAATAAATGTTTCTGTTAAATAAATATTTGTTTCCTAAATAAAGATATATAATTTTTCTTGTGTAATCTTTATTTAAATATACACATATAGGCACAAAGGTTTTTTAATTTATCAAAATATCTTGATCATATGCAATAAATACATAGACATCAAGTTATGTTTTGATTTAAAAAAAAAAGTATATTTCAAATAGGAAGTTATTGACAACAAGTCTTGAATGTAGAAAATGATTCATATTATACATGTGTATTAATTTACAGAAAAGCTAGTTGTATTTGTATTTATATTACATTTAATATAATAATAAAATTACAATAATCCAGCAATATATGAAACACTATTTCTCTTTTCCAGGGTCCCCTCTCCTTTATTGTCACAAAAATTTGAGCATTTTTAATGCTGCAAAGTATAGATAGGAGTATGTAAATAAATATTTAGAAAAATATATTTATTATTATTCTACTCTAATAGTATAAAATATCAGCTCTAACTGAAAATTACGTACTAAATTTGGGGGCCTAGGGCCCAATTAGCGTGCAATGACCAAATTGCTACAAGTTTCAAATTTATTTTACATTTGCAGTAGACATATATATTGTTTAAATCTAGCTATTGTCTTAGTCGCTTTAAATAGTTTGAGTACAATAAAATTAATGCTTATAAAACTTACCTTATTCTAATACTTGTTTTGAATAGGAATTGATATTTTTGGCTCATTTTACATAATACAGCTGGGAAACAATATATATATATATATATATTTATAATTTTTAGCAGTTTGTAAAATTTATTATGAATATTTAACGAATTCTTAAACTGAATAGTCCTGGTTTTCATATTTTATTTATTTAAAAAAATAAATAAAAGCATATAAAAACACCGCATTATTTGTTTTAATTAGAAAAAAAAAAGTTATTCTATAAAATATTTACGAGAATTACGTGATAAATCCCGGATATCCAAGTTTAAAAGAAAAAAAAAAGATATATCTGAGTTCCAGGCTTGTTTTGAATGAGAATGAATATTTTTTGTTCCTTTTTAATAATACAGTGGAAAAAAATATATAATTTACAGTTTGTAAAATTTAATATAAATATTTTACAAACTCTTAAAATAGTTCGTTTTCTGTTCTGTTAATTAAAAAACTCGTAAAAAAACATCACAGAATTTATTTTTAAATGCAGCTTAAGAAAAAGAAAAGTTTTCGATTTGCTGACAATAGATGGCGCTGTTAGGAGCCAAGAGCCAATATCAAATCATTTGCTCTCCATTCCCCAAGGGCTTGTCAATCATTTCAGGCGAAGACGTTGCAGGAGAAGGATGAATCGGTTTAGTAACGCAGAATTGGCCGATATGCATTACGTATATGGCGCCGCGGATGGAAGTGCCCGAGCCGCGTTACGGATGTACCTTCATCGCTTCCCAAGCAGACGTCAGCCAAGTCATGTTTTGTTTGGACAATTGCACCGCAGATTGCGTGAAGCAGGAGCTTTCCAAGTACGTAGCTACATCGGTCAAGAACGCACTACACGCACGCCTGTCGTAGAGAAAACCGTGCTACGGGAATTTGACAGGAACCCGCAAACAAGTCTTCGAGCAAGCGAACGCGTCTTGAGTGTACGTCGTTCCAGCATTATGCACATACTGCATGAGGACACGAACCACCCCTACCACTTACAAAGGGTACAGGCATTGTGCGTTGACGAATATCCCAAACGCGTTGCATTCGCACGCTGGTATTTGCAACAACGGGTCGCACAGCCGGATTTTCCCATTTTGAACGGGTCCGTGAATTCATGCGTCGACGTTGTGAAGCATGCATTGCGGCGAATGGAATGAATTTTGAACATCTTGTGTAAATTAAACCATGTTCTTTAATAAAAGTCATATTAATACCTCTTTCGATATACTTTCTTTCTTCCCTCCACACCTGCGATCATTGCCTTCTAGCGGTCGCAGTTTGCATTTTCGAAGACAAGTTCCTATGTAAATCTTGTTCATCATGATATGACAGACCTGCATGTTAAGTTTGTAAACGACCTTTTGAGACACCCTGAATATATTTTGAAATTGCATCGTTTATTGAATTATAAAGAAGAAATGAAGTGAGTTTAGACCATATTAATTGAAGTGTGAATATGATTGATGACGAACTCTGAAAACGAATTAGATTCTTGTGAAGAAATGAATATTTGTGAATTTCCTTATTATTGTCTTAAGACTGTTGGAATTACAAAATGGAATAAAAGGATACCAAAATTGAATTTGAGAACTCTCGTACAGAATAATTTGACAGAAATGCATAAATTTCTGAAAGTCCTGGCACGCGCTTCCGTGTAACAAAAGTGGCTCGCGTCCACCCCCCAGGATTAAAAATCCCTTTTAAATCTAATTTAATTCCAAACTATGTTTTTCACCCATTTAAAATAATTTATTCAAGAGAGGGTTAAAGACAGATATAAGGATAGTGGGTATATTCTTTAAGAAAAAGGAAACAATGAAAGAATCTTCGCAAGATAAAACAAACCGCCCACTTCAAACCCGAAAAGAATTTACCAGTTTCCACAATATAGCATATTACTACTTGTACCGACTTCAGAATAATTTCACTCCCTAAAATAATATTAATATTTTCAAAAACATATTAACAGTAATGCATGATAATATATATATATATATATATATATGAAAGAAATAAAACAACTATTCTAATATGTACCCCTTCCCAACAACAACAATAACAAAAATCCATTTATCCAAGTATGTATTATTTAAATTCAAGTATTTCATTTAAAACCAATAACTTTTAAGAAAAAATAAATAAAATTATTTTCAAGGACTGTTTCTTACCTTTGTGTTCTGGCGACCCTTTAGTTTCATACACAAGCAAGAACATCATTTTAAAATCTTAATGAAATTGAAATGGGACCCTCAGCAGAACGAGACCTTTAAAAAAAGAAAATTAATGAATTTTGGAACATTTTAGTTCAAGAGTTATGCTTGAACATACATTAAAAAGAAACAAAAAAGAAAAAAACCAAATAAAAACAATTTTAGATTCTAATGAAATTGAAATGGGACCAGCAGCAGAACAAGACATTTTTTTTTTTTTTTTTTTTTTAAAGTAATGAATTTCAGAACATTTGTTCAAGAGTTATGCTTGAACATACATAAAAAACAAACAAAAAAGACAAGAAAATAAACAAAAATATCATTTTTCGATTATAATGAAATCGAAATGTGACCATACTAGCAGAACGAGACCTTTTAAAGAATGTATGAGTATCGCAATATTCGTTCAAGAGTTATGTTTGAACATACTAAAAAAGAATCAAACAAATAAAACAAATAAAAAATATAATTTTCAGAGTCTAATGAAATTGAAATGGGACCACAAGCAAGACCTTAAAAAAAACAATGAATTTCGGAACATTCGTTCAAGAGTTATGCTTGAACATACATAAAAAAAATAAATAAATAAATAAATAAACATGAAAATAAACAAAAATATCATTTTTAGATTTAAATGAAATTGAAATGTGACCACTAGCAGAACGAGACTTTTTGCAGAATGTATGAGTATCGCAATATTTGTTCAAGAGTTGTGTTTGAACATACTAAAAAACAAATAAACAAATAAAAAAAGAAGAAAACAAATAAAAAATATAATTTTTAGATTCTAATGAAATTTAAATGGGACCACAAGCAAGACCTTAAAAAAAACAATGAATTTCGGAACATTCGTTCAAGAGTTATGCTTGAACATACATAAAAAACAAACAAACAAACAATAAATTGGTCAAGTACGAGTATTACTCGCGCTCAAAGGGTTCCATACATTACATTTTACTATTTATTAATTAATAAAGTCCTACTACACCATTTTTTTTTCATGATTTTTCCGAAATAGGAAGGGTTGGGGGGGGGGGAGCATATTTTCCCAGTGTACTTTCGACGATATCTCTGAAAATATAATACCTAAAATTAAAACAAATATATTTTTGAGTTCGATGTTACGTGATCTTTCGAACGATACCCTACACGATACATAAAAAAAAAGATTTTTTTTCAAGTAACTTAATTAATATATCGGCTAATTACCGACTGTTGTTTTCGAAAATCATTACCAAATATCCTTGGATGATTCTGTGTTGACAGTTACCTGGAGCGCGCGTCAACTCCCTCGCTGACCACGCGAAAAGTAAAGTTTGTATGTAATAGAAAAATGCATTTTTCTCAAAAACTATGTTGCCTTGAAAAATCGTTACATTTTCCTGCAACGTTTAAATTAACTTCTACTAACCTAATTTTTTCATAATTTTAGTTTAAGTAGGTTCGGAAATAGAGCGGGGGGGGGGGGACATATTTTTGCAGTGCATTTTCGACGATATCTCTGAACCTGAATACCTAAAATTAAAACAAATATATTTTTGACTTCGATATTATGAGATGTTTGACACGATACTCCACTTGATATACAAAAAGACAATTTTTTTTTCCATTAACTTAATTAGCCCCCTACTTTTTTTCTAAACATATTTGTGAATGTCTCATTATGCTGCGACAGACGGACGGACAGACACAAGAGTGATCTTATAATGGTTCCGTTTTTACTTTTTTAAGTACGGAACCCTAAAAAAGACAAGAAAATAAACAAAAATATCATTTTTTGATTTTAATGAATTTGAAAAGTGATTACCAGCAGAACGAGACCTTTAAAAAAGTATGAATATCGAAATATTCGTTCAAGTATTATGTTTGAACAAACATAAAAAGCAAACAAACAAATAAAAAAAGAGAAGAAAACAAATAAAAAATATCATTTTTATTAGATTCTAATAAAATTGAAATAGAACCACAAGCAGATCAAAACCTTAAAAAAAAAAAAAAAAAAATAGAATTTTGAAACATTTGTTCAAGAGTTATGCTTGAACATACATACAAAACAAACAAAACAATAAATCGGTCAAGTACGAGAATAACTCGCGATCAAAGGGTTCCATGCATCACATTTTACTATTTATTAATTAATAGAGTTCTACTACCCCTACTTTTTTCATAATTTTCCCGAAATAGGAGGGGACCTTTAAAAAAAAGTATGAATATTGGAACATTCGTTCAAGAGTTCATTTTTAGTATCATTTTTTTTAGATTCTATTGAAATTAATTTGAAATGAGACACACCAGCAAAACAAGCTATTAAAAAAAAAAAAAAAAAAAAAAAAACTATGAATATCGGACCATTCGTTCAAGAGTAATGTAATATAGAATATGTAATATAGATACGGACAAAAGAACAAACAAAAATGTCATTTTTCAGATTATATTGAAATTAAATTGAAATGATACCACCAGCAAAACAAGCTATTTAAGAAAAAAAAGCTATGAATATCGGACCATTCGTTCAAGTGTTATGCTTGAATATACATGAAAAAAAAAAAAAAACCATACAAACGAATTTTATAACGTTGGATGTCAGTGAAAAAAAATAACCACATTTAACGTATTCAACAGCTTATGCATCAACTTAAGATTATTAAAAAAAGAAAGGGAAAAAAATAATAAAAGAAAAAATAATAAAAGCCTCATCTAAAAAGCATCCTGCATTATGTATGCCCGCCACGCTTCTCTTTTTGTCCCTGGAAGAGGTAAACGCCCATCTGGGCCCAACATCTACCTCACGACATCACAACACTGTTTATCTCTGGAAATACTTTTTCCAAAATTTCGGAAATCGTGCGGGACGGTTATTTACTAGTGAGCGCATAACAGGGGGCCCTCTTGGGCCCTAAATAATGTTTGGAGTGGTCTCATTCGGCGAATGTCCTACCAGCTGAGGAAGACCGAAACCTGCAAAGCGACTGACCTAAGGGTTATAGAGTCCATTAGTGCATGCCACGCTGCAACCAGTCTTGCCCAAGGCCAAACGGCTGTTTGCCTTCTTGTTATAGCTTAACCCTTCTTACGTAAGTCTGCGAAACACAGTTGATACGTGTTCCATTTTGTTTCCCACTTACTTTTTAGTAATTTTACTTACCCATCATACGTAGTATAGAGTATCGTTTTAAAAATCGAATTTTTTTTTTTTTTGACGGACAGACACTAGAGATTCCGAAAAACATATTTAAAAAAAAAAAAAAAAAATGCCGTACGTTAGTTTGTCTGTGTGTGTGACCTGATAGAGACCTGATTATGTCTGTGTGTGTGTCTGTAAACGCTCTATCTCCCGAACAAATTGAGATAAAGATTTGAAAATTGATATGTACTTAGTATGTAATAATGAGAAGAAACTTATTGAATTTCAGTAACCTCGATTATCCGGAACTATTTTTTTCGGACTCTCGACATATTCGTTCTGATAAAAGGTATTAAAAATTTTCGAAATTGTTTTTTTTTTTTTTTTTTTTTTTTTTTTTTTTTAAAGAATGAATATAAAAGACAATAAAAAAACATAAATTTTGCATAAAGAATGAAGTCGATCGGATACTGAGTTGCCGAGATATTTGTAATCCCGTTTTCCACACTCTTCAATTTTTCATGACCCTGTATTTCATTCAAATTTCAATTCAAAGATATATTTTAATTGGAAAAAAAAGATGCTTAATCCGACGCAATAAACTGTTAGTTAATATGATTATCATTTTTAGAGTTATAAGGACGTTTCTCTTTTCGCAATTCAGTAGTAGAGCATTTAAAGTTTATGAAGTCATCAAGACACGATGTTATTCGAATTGAAATGCATTTTATAAATAGTTTACACCTGTTTTATTTTCCTGGTTTATATTATGCATATTCATTATGCGTAAGTATTACGGTGGCCCCCAACTATTTGAAAAGTGTCGATGAATTCGATTTATCTGTCCGTCTGCCCGTTCTCTAACTCGCGTAAATATGTATATAGGAATGACATGCAATGCTTATATGTTAATGAGGTTCGCTAAACAGTACAGGGTCTAATTACCAACGGAGCAAACTTCCACCAGTAAAAAGTAATAGAATTTTTTGTTAAGGCAGAAATGCTGCATAAATAAGGCGTTTAAATAAAGCGAATTTCTATTAAAATTTATTGGTGCAAGTTTAAAGTGTGTCGCTAGAATATGATACTCTCAAAAGTTTCTTTTTCTCCGATCAAAGAAGGTAATTTTTCAGACACAAAATTATTTTCATTCCGGAGATTCCTAGAAAGGAACGTCCTATAATGTCCTTCTCTCTGTGTCTTTGCACTAGCAAAGTGTTTTTCTTTTTCACTATCAACAATTTATGAGTATATTTATTGCAATAAAATAAATATTTACCAATGCTGTTAGTACCATTTTTGTTTCATTACATTTTAATTATGGAAAAGGCTCATCAAAATATTAAATCAATATATATTTTTTATTCAACTTTGAACTTATTTTATTATTTTCGCCTTGTATTGGCCAAAGAATTAACTTTGAATTCCTAAATTAAAATGCTGATATTAAATGAAATGTATTGGGTTGTCCGGAAAGATCTTTCCGTTTGGAAAAGTTGGTTCGTACCAGAAAATTCTATCATTTAATTATTAGACATTAATTCAATATCTAATAATTGATGGGCAGAATTTTCCGGTACGAATTGGTTTTCCCAAACAGAATGAACTTTCCGAACAACCCAATAATTGGGAATGTATATCACTTTGAAATTAATCAGTTTATTAATTATTTTTAAACACTTGTTTACCAATTATCTTCCCATTATTTAATTAAATTTTTATTAAATAAACCATATTTTATTTTAATTGAACAAAGATTTTACAATTTGTAACATATTTTGTGGGGATGGCCAATATATAAGCAATTTTACCTTAATGAGAGATGAGAACAAAATTATTTATATAAAATAAGTTATTTTAATTTTACTTGAAAAAAATAATTTACTGCCTGTTAAATTACACTACATGCACTACAAAATGTTTACTGTAAGAATAGAGTTCATAGCATTTATTTGTTCATTTACAGGGACACAAAAAAATTATTCGGGTACAATACTGCGTATGAGCTATAATCCGTGGAAGGGCATTTAAGATGCGGTTATGCGTTTTAAAGCTTAACCAAATTTTAATATATTATGTGGTGTGTATAAACTTTATAGCACAGATAACAGGGATGCGTAAAAAAATTCGTAAGCATGGCTGTCTATAGACGTAAATTGCTTAGAGGAGTTTTTAAATTTTTCTTTTTTTTTTTTATTTATGTTACGCATTTTTTAGCTTAACATATTTAGTCATCTAATTAAATTTTTTCAGCAGAGCGGAAATTACCCGGAAATTAATTAATATAAACAAGTTGGAAATTGTACGTCAAACGTGACAAACGAGGTGCATTCGTATTATTAGCTAGTTATATAAATATTCAGATTTTGATGATTTTTAATTCTGTGAAATGAATTATATCGTCTGCAGATTAATTTCTGTAATAAAATAAGTACCTCGGTCGCTTGACGATTAAACCTCGGAAGCTCTTAATAGCAAGGAAGCACCGATTTTTTTTTTAATTCAAATTTCTTAATAAATATTTTTATTAATATCTTCTAAAGTTTTGATTCGATTTTCATAAAATTTGAAATGTCTCTACAAAGTTCTGCAAAGATAATATATCTTAAATTTCAAACCATTTGGTTGGGTAGTTTTTGCGCGACTATAGGTGTTACGTATTTATATAATTACGAACGCACCTAAAAAGGATGTGAATTGTCACGTACTAGCGTAGAACATACAGAGTGAAAAATTGGCCAGACCGGGGATCGATCTCCGGATTTCAGCTTTTTCTGAAAAAATTAATTAGATATACAGGGTGATTTCAAATGAATATCCCAACTTTTAAGGGCTATAGCTTCTTAACAATAAAAGGTAGTTTTCCATTTCACACATCGAAGTGAGTGAGAAGTTATGAAGTTTCATAAATAGAAGAAACTCGAGCAAGTTTGTGCCACCAGCAGAAACACGAACGACATCCATTCTGTAGGAGAATTCGTCCCACACGGTTTTCAGCATGTCGAGTGTTACAGTAGCAATAGCTGCAGTTACCCTCGTTTTTAGTTCAGCAGTGTCAGCTGGTAGGCGGAAAAAAACACTTTATCTTTTATGTATCGCGGCGGCAACTGACTGAATGAACTCGCAACGGAACATGCCGGTTCACTTTCAACCCGCCGCTCGTTGCGCCATCTCTCACCAAAAAAACGAACCTTTACATTTATGAAACTTCACAACTTCGCACTCACTTCGATGTGTGAAATGGAACATTGCCTTTTATTGTTCAGAAGATATAGCCTTTCAAAGTTGGGATATTCATTTGTAATCACCCTGTATTTTAACCAATATTGGGATTTAATTCATCTCATAAATGCCACCGAGATGTCGGCCCATGATTGACTTTCCATCTTGTGCTGCAAAGTTTCACCCTTGCCAAAACAGAAGAGTGAGAAATGCTTGACTGGGTGTCGTCCGGATAGCTCAAATGGTGGAGCAATGGCGCGTGATATCAAGGGTTCCAGGTTCGATCCCCGGCCTGGACAATTTTTGACTCTGTTGGTTGTACGCTGTGTAGTAGGTGATAATCCACATCATTTGTTACATTTATTATATTTAGTTAGTATATATTAAGATATGTTTGTGTATAAATAAATTTATATTACAGGACTACGCAAAAAACTGAATATATTGCCATCTATGGATGGTAATTGCTGAAAAGTGGGATTTTAGTTGCGTTATACATTTTCTATCTGAATTAAATTTTATCTTAAGTGTATTTATAAAATTCTGTAGATTACATACAGTGCTGCTAAAAAAAATTCGAATAAGTTGGAATATCGAACATCGACTGTGGGCATTAATTGCTGAAATTGGGTGTTCAACTGTGTGATTATTCAATAAAAAGTTAAAATTTCAGTGCGAATTCACCTTGTTTAATAATTAAAATTCATAGAAATACAGCTAAAATAAATGTATTGCTTGAAGGTGCGTAAAAAATATACATAAAACATTTAAAAGCACATTAAAGTCCTTTTAAAAAATTCAAAACGTTTTCAACCGAACTACTCGGTCATCATCAGTGAAAGACTAATAGTTAAGTTGAGTTGTTGTCTCTTCGCGTTTTTTGGCTTGCCCGGAACAAACCATTTACTTCACGGGTGTGGATTATAAGGTGATTCAGCATTTCAAAAATAAGTACAGGTTAATCAATCATGTATTTATTCATTCCAGACTGCGTGGATATCATATGATAATCATCGTTACAGACTATTTCTGTTTTAAATATTATTTCCAGAGATTCTCTTATGATAGATTCCTGCTGATTACTTGTGCGGAATATAATTTTGGATCTATTGAAATATACTTTTATAGGTTTTTTATAGGTCTACTTTTATAATGTGTGATTATTTATATTTTTTTAACCTTAATAAATAGTGAAATTTTGTTACAATACTCTGAAAGTGCTGGAAAGCGTTTCATAATCTATGCGTGATGCATGATCTTATCCCCCTCCTGTTTAACCTAAGTTGATTTTCAGACATGAAATTTTAAATGTTGATGGCTGGATTTACATTTAATTATCTAAACTTCACCTCCACTATTTATTACCCATGTGTCTCTGTTTATTACCACATTTCGAAATATTTTACCAATGTGCTTTAGTATCGAGCTACTGAAAGAAGGAAAAATAACTATCAGAGTGGTTTATATATTTTTAGTTTTTTCTCTCGAACAAATGCATACCATAATTAGCCCGCAAACTAATCACCGAATTTCAAACTCTTCCAAGATAAGAACGTTCTAATGGCTTTTCTGTTGTGTCTTTGTTGATAGTAAATTTCTTCTAATTTGCTATGAAATTTACTATTAACAATTTATGAGACATATTTTTTGTACTAAAACAATAGTTAGCAAAATAATCACAAAATTTCAAACACTTCGTAGATGCGAATGTCTGAATGATTTTTTCTTTGATTTATAGCAACATTTTTTCTTTTCTTTTTTTTTTAAATTTAATATCGACTATTTACTGTAATAAAAAAATATTTTTTAAGTTTCTTTAAGTATTTTGATATTATTATTTTTATTGTTGTTGTTTTTGTTATTGTTATTACTTTTCATTTCAGGAAAAGGCTTTATTTAGTTCATCAATATATTATTTATTTTTATTTAAATAATATATTGCTGTGATTCAAGATTTAATTTGATACATTATCCTTCTACTGGTTGTAAAAAAAAAAAAAAATTCTTTGAGAAAAAACAAAATGTTGTCAGGAAAATATCGCTCTGAGTTTCATCAATCGGTTAATTATTTTAAAGCATTTTTTACCGATTATTTTCTGAAAATTTAGTGAAATTATAATTAAACATAACTGATTTTTTTTTTATTAGACAAAACATTTTATAATTGCGTGTACATTGTAGGACGTCTATTCTTTACTTTAATGAGAAATTATAACTTTTTTAATATAAAAAAATTTTTCGCTGAAAAAAAAAAAAAAATTGCATATTAAATAATATTTACAAATCTAGTTATAGGTTAATTCTTAAAAGAAACGCAAGTTCTCTTTTTTCTCTCTTTTTCATCTAAACTGCTTTTCAAACGTGAAATTAAAAAATGTTATGAATGAATGTCGAATTTCATCGGATTTTCATTTACATATCTAAACTCTTCAACTCTTCTGTTTATTACAAATATCCTCTCTTTATTACAATAATTTGAAATACTTTAACAATGCGTGCTATAACATAGGAGCTACTGAAAGAGAAAAAGTGAAATTATCAAAGTAATTTAGATTTTTTTTTCTTTTTTTTCTGGAAGAAATATATCGTAATTAGGCCGCAAACTAATCACCAAATTTCAAAAGCTTCCTAGAGATGATCGTTCTAATGATTTTTCGTTCGTGTATTTGCAGATATAGTAGAGATATTTTTTTTTTATTTACTGTCAGTTATACAATTGGTAGTAATTGTTTTTATTTATCAACATATATTTTCTATTTATGAGACTATCTAAACACTTCCTAGATTAGTGATGGAAATATTGAATTGGTCTGATATTTGAATGAATCATTCGGGTATGCATAGCTGCCAAACTTCGTATAATTTTTAATCAATTAAAACAAGAAATTTTGTAATAATAATAAGAATAATAAATAAATTAATTAATTAAGAGTTGGGAACGAGTCTTTTAATCAGAGCTGTAGCCGTAGTCTCCGTATCTCAAGTAACAGCAATGTGCGATCCTATATTTATGACCGTAACCGAAGTCCAGAACAACAATTACTCTGGAAACACGGAGATGGGCAAAAAAGGAAAATGAACAACAACAATAACAAAAACCCGCTTTCAGCCACAAATAAATAAAGTACAAATTATATTAAATTAATGATATATAAATAAACATTGGGAATAAGCCTGTGAATAAGTCAATGAAAGTATTCCCCAACATACTGAATATGGATACCAAAAACTTATTTAAAAGAATAAGAAATTAAATTAAAAATTGAATAAATGAAATTGAATGAATGAAATGAAATTTGTGGAATTTAGACAGAATTTCCAAGTCCCAAATGCCTAAATTCCACATATAAAATGAGTGGTTTCATCATCATATTAGCCATAACATTGCTAAAGAATATGATTTTGGGACTACCTACTCATAAACATTGAATCAAACCTGTGATAAAATAAAAATAAATACAATATTAAAAAGGAAAGAAGCCATACCTATAATATACAGATAAAACATGAAATAGAGTTAGAAAGTCTATAATCCATTTGGATTAAAATAGATACCTGTGCACCGCATGAACCACACATGAACACAACCAAAACGAGGGAATGAATTGCAAAAAATCATTGCATGTTGCCAAATTTAGATTTAGAAAATGATTTACAATGTTGCCAGAAAAGATTTTAGAATAATATTAATATTATTGTAAAGCATCAGGAACATTGGTGCTGCCATCTATAATGGTAAAAAGTGAATATACGCTGAATAAAAATAGTATTGGAGAAAATTAATATTTAAAAATTAAACCATATACTATCTAAAGATGATAGCAATTAGTTAAATAATAAATAAATGAAATTAATTAATAAATAGAATATCCAATTACATTAAAGTAATGGATGTATTAATGAATAATTCTATGTTAAAAATAAGATGAAAGATGGAAAAAATAATAATTAAAGCAAAATAAAAATATATGTACCATGAAATGACATAGCAACTATTAAATAGCTGTGCCATAAATGCAACATCACATAAATTAAATTAAAATAAAATACTAAATATTTGAATTAAGATACAAAGGATTTAAAATTAATATTAATTAAATATTGAAATTAATTAGTAACATATAATGTTTCATACAAAGTTAAAAAAATATATACACTTTATATAAGTGATAAGGGCAGAAAGTTTAATAAAAATTAAAGCATATATTATATTAACACTTTAGAAAAGTATACATTATATTAGAAGTTAATATGATATTGTCCACCGTAGGCATTAATCCAAATGCATTAGATCAAAAACATTCTTAATATTAATGAATATAACTTTATTTAAAGTAATTAAATAATGAATATGTAAATATAACTAAATTAATATACACATAAAAATATCACATCACAGTCCATTATAAAATGTGTAATATCAAACGTTTGTGTAAATCAAAATGCCCCCCCCCCTTTTTTTTAAATATAAATTAACCATGCGTTTTTCCCATACAACTCCGCCACACACCTCCTCAATCCAACATCTTCCCACCAAACCGTCCTATTATAATTTTTTTAATTAGTATTTTCTAAGATTATATGATTTTTTTAATACATTTTTTAACGCATGCGTTAATTTGGTTGTAAAGATCATTTAAGAACTAACTATATGTTAAAGAATAAATGAATTTTTTTGGAAAACCATGTTGTAATGCATCATAGATAAGTTTTTTAATATTGTTGTTAATTAGTTGAGAAGAACATAAACTTTTTATTCTATAAATATGATTAAGGAGTATATTACGATATACAGAATTATGAAGACATGATTTAAAATTAGTAAATGAATTAACTTTAAATTTAAATTCTTTACGTTTATCAAATAGATAAATTATTGTTTTGTTTTCTTTAAGTGTAATTTTAAGATCTAAAAAGTTAATAGTATTGTTAGAAAGGAGGTTTTCTGTTAATTCTAAATTAGTAGGATAATCAACTAGAAATATAGAAATATTAGTGTGATCAGTGGCAATTAAAATTATGTCATCAATATAACGATATAAATGTATATTACTGTTAATAAAAGTACGTTCATAATGATACAAGTATAAGTCTGAAAGTATACTAGATGTACATCCCCCTTGTGGTATACCGACTTTCTGTAAATATAACGTGTTATCATGCATTAAATAATTATTATATATAATGAAATTTGTTAAAGTTTTAAAATAAGCTGTATCTATATAAATTGGTAAGTTAAATGAATGATGATACTTATTAAATAATGCATTTATAATATTATGTAGATCTAATAAATCTATATTATTAAATAGATCTTTGAAATCATATGTCATTATATTGTTAACACATTTAAGATTTTGCAAAATATTGACGAGTTGATAGCTATTTTTTATACAATGTGTATTATCAATGGATGTTGTCAGTGTATACATTTGATTGAGAATTTTTAATAGATGTTTATTGGCTATATTATTATATGTATTGCATCCTATAGTTACAGTCCTAAATTTAATTGGATTTTTATGAAATTTGGTTATAAGAACTAAATAAGGATAATTAAAGTTAGTAGAAGAAATATTTAATAATTTATAATAACTGTGAATTTTACGATTGTTTACAATTACATTTTCATTAGTTTTTTTTAAAAGAATTGTTAGTAGAAATACAGGATGTAAGTAGTTGGTGATAATAAGCTTTACATATGATTGCATAACTATTAGGAGATTTATCAATTATGTTATTACATAGTTTTTTTGTAATTTAGTAATTTGCTGGAACAAATGTTTTGTGCAATCATATGCGATACCATATGCGATTACCATATGCATTTAACCATATGCGATAAATTATGTTTTAAAGACGAACTTAATTTTTCAATAACTAGTATTTTCCATTGATTAAAATATTCAATAGGTTTACTATATGAGATTGAAATTTTATAAATAAAAATATCTATATCGTATGTAAACTGTTTTATAATAGAATTTACATGAAATTTAGAAGGAAGTCTATATTTAGTACCATAACCCATTAATTTTTGTAGTTTAAAATCATTCACAATAGTAAGATTACCTGTGATTATATGTCCATGATCATTATTAACGTATTTTTTTAGAGTGGGGTCATTGCATTTACACGGAAAAGTACTAGCATCAGATGTATTTTTTTGAAAATGCATTATAGTTAAAAATCTTTCTTCCGATTGTATTATGATATTTAAATGTTTTTGAAATTTGAAGATTATTAATAGGAAAATAACAGTTTTTATCATTAATTATAGAATTAATATTAATTTTATTAAAGATTTGATTTGAAAAAGTTATAATCATTTGAGTATTAGAGTTTTGAATTTTTTGTTTTTTATGTAAATTAATTTTGAAAAGATTAGCTCTTGTCATAATTAGATCATAAAAAATATCAGAGAAATGATTTGAGTAAGATTTACTAAGAAATACATTTAAATATTGTACTATCTGTTTCTTTTTTATAGCAAATATGTATTTTCGTATTAAAAACCAGTTGTAATTCTTAATATAGTTATGATGAAGAGTATTGGTTTGTTTAACAATAAATTTTTTGGAAATATCAACTGTAGCAGTACACTTTCCTCGCTTGTTAGTGTTGTTTTATGATTTAAATTATGATTTAGAGTAGATAAATAGGGGAATAATCTGTAGTATTATTTGTTGAAAAAACTTTAACTGGTCTGTTAAATAATTCACTATTAAGTCCATAAAGATAAATAGTGTTATAATATTTCATATATGAAGACTCCATAAACAAACGTTCTAATTTAGTTTTTATAATTTGTATAATTTCAATTGTAGTATTGATAAATTTATGTTTATGAAAATGTTGTATTTCTGCTATAGACTGTATATTTTTTGCTTTGTTCTTGTTAGTGTCTGAACGATGTTGATTGATACGTTTATGTAATGGACCTGATGTTTCACCTACATATTTCAAACCACATAAGTTACATTTTATACAATAAATAACATTAAAGGCTTTACAAAAAGTTGATAAATTAGGATCTGATACAATTTGTTTCTGAGAAGCAAATGGACAAGTCTTGCATCTAGCATCATTACACAATCGAAATAATAATGGAGGAGGAGGAGAGTAGAAATGGTCACTGGATGACGATCCAGGAACAACCCATTTATTGCCCCTGTACCGGGTACTACACTGCATGGATGCAAGGTGTATCTTGCCAGGAATGAGAATTTTATTTAGAACTGCCATTAAAAAAATATTTTGATACAATGAAAATGCAATTTCAAAAATAAAATAAAAATATAAATAAATAAAATTTATATATGAAATTTAGAAATCTTGATTAATTTAATAAATTAGAAATATTAAAAATTCTTGAATAAATGAAAGTATATACAAAATGTACAAATCAAATAAGCATATATATATATATATATGTTTGTGGGTACGAATACCCTACAATATATATATTGTACCCTAACCAACAATAGCTAGCGGAAGAAACAAGAGAAATGAAGTTAGGGTTTAATAACTTCCGGGATGTGGAGGACAACACGAGGCCGCCTATAACTTACCCATTCATCATAATCAGAGAGATTAAACAGTTCATGAAAGTGTTAAACTGATTATACATTTTATATTTTATGTATAATTTTTTTAATAAATTTCTGGTTTTAATGTATTTAAAAAAAAAAAAAAAAAAAAAAAAAAAAAAAAACGAAGGTTGGCGCATGTTTTTGCACATGCCCCATGCCCGAATGATTCATTCGAATAGCAAAACAATTCATTATACTCATCACTGTCCTAGATGCGACATTCTTCTTTTAAGTTTAATATCAACTATTGGTTAGATTATTTGCTGTAAGGAAAAAAACTATTTTACTAAATTTTTTTTGTATTGCGTTTTTGTGCATGAGAAAAAGATTTATTTAGTTCCTCAATATCCAGTGCCTGATTTACGGCAGGGCATTCGGGGCACGGGCCCTGGGCCCCCGAATTTCAGGGGCACCCAAATGCTACTGAAGATTTTTCAATTAATGGCCAAAATGTGAAGTTTTAACTATTAAAAAAATAATATGGAAAAATCTGTTTATGGTTTATTTAATTTAAAAATAACTTTTTAAGGGGCTACTTCACTCAAGTGAAAACACTTGCTTGCTAATGTTAATCCTATGGGAGACATTTTTAAAAATATATCGTTTGCACTTTAATATTTTTAAATGATTTTTTTTTCATTGTATAGTCGAGGTCAATCTCTACAAAAGGCGTTTTATTCTTTTTCGATTTTATTTTTATTAATATATTTTTTATTCAAGGCAGCTATAAGCATTGGTGCACGGGGACCCCATAAGCATCTGTGCCCAGGGCTCCCAAATTTGTAAATCGGTCCCTGTCAATATCTTATTATTTTTTTTATTTATTATTATTTAAACACTATGTTGCTGTTATTCAGCAGTTATAATCTATTCAAAATCAAGAGAAAAACGAAGTAAATAAAAGCACGAACAAATAGGTAGATTTTGTAACGTTTTGGCTAAAATCAATGCCAGCGATTGTTGCCAAAGCAAAATCTTTGCTTTGCGTAAAAGTAAAAGAATAGAATTTGTCGAAATAAATGCTTAATTTGTGCAATTAATGTATCAGTTAAATGTAACTTTTACTTTGATTACTTAAATTTTGAAAATTAAATGTTTGTCAAATTTTTTTTTTAATATTTTAAAAACAAATATTTAGTAATTTATTTTTATAAAATCACCAAATAAGGGATAAAAAGGGAAAACTGAAACTCCGTGGCGAAACTGGCAATCCTTAAGTTTATTTTTAATGGACAGCAATTTATTATTTATTGTTAATCTGTACTTGTCTTTTTTTTTTTTTTTCCTTTTCTTCTTTTCCCTTTCTTTCTTTTTCTTTTTTTTTTTTTTTTTTTGAAAACATAAAATGTTAATATTAAAATAAAATGTTGTCTGAAATTTATAGTTGTTAATTTCGTCAATTTATTACTTATTTTGAAACTTTTCTTTATCAATTTCTTTTTTAAATTTTCCAAATTTCAACAATGTATTAATAGTATTTATTGTTGCAAAAAAAAAAAAAAAAAAAAAAAAAAAAAAAAAAAAAAATGTTTTTTATTTATTTAGTTTCAATTTAAGAAAAAAAAATGTTTAGTTCTTTCAATATCTTATTTATTTTTATTTAAATAATATATACATGTATTTACTTATTTTTCAATATTTAATACTATATTGTTATTTATGCCTCTGTGCAGGTTATGAAATAAAATCTTAAAAAATCAAACAAAAATGTTGATACCGAAATAAAATATTGCGTTTTAAATTCAATTTATTACTTATTTCTTAGACATTTTTTCACCAAGTATTTTATTAAATGTTTGCCAAATTATTATTAAATACAACTGATTACAATTTTCATTTTCCGGACACATCTAGTGTAAGGGAAGTGCTGAAATCATTATAAAAACCTGATTATGGATATATTAATAACCATTTTGATGCTCCCTGAATACGCTTTTGCTATTTTTACAATGATTTCATTTTGTGTATACGTGTGTATACACATATGTATACGTGAATATATGCGTGTATGTTGATATTCTTTTACGTTTTTAGTTCGCCGCAGATGATATTTGGGTATTTTTATGATAACATATGTATGTGTGTGTGTGTATGTGTGTGTGTATGTGTGTGTGTGTGTGTCTGTGTGTGTGTGTGTAAATGAACACGACAACGTTCAAATGTATTTGCGTTTGACCTCTCATTTAGAGAAAATGTGATAGTCCACTGTCAAAAGAGCTATATTCATTTTCGTTCAAAACCGAAAACGCATTTGGTATATAAACCATTTTTCAACCATTTTTCAATAACTTTTCAACCATTTTGTGCTCAGAGGAAAACGACAAATATTTTCTCTTTTAACTCGGTTATTCGATGAAATATTTTTGTTGCTCACGCTCATATTGATCTAACAATCATATTACACCAGAACGTGACATATTTTATTAAATAATAATAATAATAATAAAAGCAAGGAAAAATAACGATAAATTAGTTAATCTGACAAAAAGTGTGAAAATTAAAATATTGCATTTTGTTTAGAGAAACTTGTTATACTACTTTTTATACTACTTGCATCTACTTATATTTTATTTTTAAAAAAAATTAAAACTCCTTTTAGTATGACTACAGCGGCTAGACGACATAGTGTGGTAACAGACTATTCCAAAAAGTTCTGAAATGTGAAGCGTATAAATGTCCAGCGTTGCTGAACGATAAATGTCGATCGCAGCGACATCTGTTGGTTTAAATGTAAACACAGTATATATATCTTTTAGACCTAATGCAATCTTTAAGCTGCCAGATGTCGCTGCGATCGACATTTATCGTTTAGTATCGTTCGACATTTAAAGGCTTCAAATTTTTACCGCTTTTTAAAGCATTACTTAGCCAGTTGCCACATTATATCTTCTTCTAGACACTATAGCATAACAATACAAATAAATTTTCAATTTTTATTTTAATTTACAAGTCTTAATTCCAGCACTGACAGAACGAAAATTGGCTAAGAATTGCGTCACTACGCTTTATGAATGACGCACGTTTCTTTTAAAGCATAAAGTCATTTTCTCCAGTGGAGATATTTCACCTTTGCAAAATTTGGATATAATACATACTATATATTTCTTTTCTTTTATATTATAATTCATTTGAAAGCATGGTATTCTGTAAGTGTTCGAAAGTCGAATAGAGTCTCCCCAGGTTTTATCATTGGACAAACCGTTTTATAATAGCACGTACTTAGTAGAGTGGTTGATGTATTACTTTAGTGAGAGATTGGAACGATATATCTGTATCTATACTGGTAAAAGAAAGTTTTTGTCTCTGTGTATGTGTTTGTTGGCGATGGTTAGAGAAATCTACAGCTCACACAGGACTTAAATTTTTGTATTTAGGTAGTCCAAGGCATGTCTTGATGCACCTGAGTCTCGAATTTTTAATATTTTGATAAGACGACAAGATATAAATAAAAAACTCATCTCTTTCTTTGAGAAACGGCTAAAGCATTCGCGCATGCCCAGAACCTAATTTAAGCATCGGACGAAAAAAAAAAGTAATTACGTGCGTTTTTTTGTGTGTGTGTGTGTGTGTGTGTGTTATTTCGTTGTTTTAAATCCTATGTTTGTTGCCTACATCAGACGCGGATCCAGCCCTCCATTTAGAGCGGGGTCATGTCTATTTTGGAGAAAGGGGGAGGGGGGGTCACATGTCTTAATGACAATTTTTGTAGCTTAAGTCCAAACTGGCTATTTTCTAACCTAACCTGAATTCATTTTCATTCCTAAATGCATGACATTTGCAGTATATTCGTAAATCAGGGTTGCTACTGGTCAAACATTTTTTCAGGGGAAATACCAGTAATTTTTTATTAAAAAAACTCGTCATATTTGATCGTGCAATTAGGCGAAAATTTCAATAAGAAATTACTGCTATTTTCTCTGAAAAATTCCTTGAGCCATAGCAACCTTGGTACATGTATAAAATTTGTAGGGTCTATGTTCTATTCAGATGCCAAGAAATAGGAGTTACCATTTTTATTTTTTATTTTATTTAATTTTGCAGAAAATGTTACAAAAGTTCACATTTTAAGCCGACTTTTGAGGCTCAACAGTCATTGAAATGTCGTCTTTAAGTTGCAATTGGATGCAATTCAAGATGTACGACATTTGTAGAAAAATATAAATGCTGTTCGATTCTTTGATGCTTAAACAATAACTGCAATTTTTCATGCATTTCTGTATAAAAATAACTCTGTGAATGTATCAATAAAATTAGCATTTCTTAAGGAGTAAAAAATATTTATCAAAACACCTTTTATATTAAAAAAAAGTATTATTTTATAGAAATGTTCTTCGTTTAGTATGTTCATGACCCCCATGAGGGTCATGGGGGTCGACCCCCATGACCTCCCCTTGGATCCGTGCTTGGCCTACATCGGCAAAGACATTCTTACAGTTAAAACTGGACAACATATTCAGAAATATCGTGTTCTTACATCCCAAATCCTGCAATCTATTTGAAAAAATATCGTCGTTAATCTTTTTTTTTTTTCTTCCAAAAAGGGTCGTTTTCTGAAAGACGTTTTACTTCCTTATGTCAACGCCCCTCCATGGCGAAATTTTAAAGGTATTGACAAACCAAAAATAAGCTCTAAAAGCTAAAAGCTTGTTCTAATCAAAGGTTAAATCGGTTTTTAAAAATACGAACTTTAACCCTTTCAAAAACACTAGTGAACGCAGGTAACTTCGCGCCTTCTCAGAGATAGTATCTTTTCTACACTAAAAGTAACTAAACGTCCGTATTCCGACACTTTCTTGGAGTATCTTGGTAGAAAAAATTTACACCATCTACAAAATTTTCGAAATATTCTGATGTGCAGAAATATTTTTTATAAAATAAAATCAGAAAATCTGAAAATTTTTCTTAAAAAAAAAAAAAAGAAAAAAAGTGGTTTTTGGCGTGGTTCGCTGTGCTTCGACTCATTTTTTTCACTACGAAATATGTATATTTTTTCACAAAATATTAAAGAGAGTACAGTTACATTTATAACCGATTGAATTTTCAGATAGTTCGGAAGATGAGAACAAATTTTTTGTATTGTTATGTTAAAAAAGCCGACAAGAAAACAAACAAATAACAAAAAAAAAAAAAAAAAAAAAAAAAAAAGGCAAGAAGAAAACATAGAGTTAAAGATATAAAATCATACAAACTTGAGGTTTGCTTAAATTTATTATCACGGGTCCGAGCAACGCCGGGCGGTCAGCTAGTATACATTTATAAGAAGTTTTTTTTTGTCAATTTTACTTGAAAAAATATTAAATTGCGTATTAAACATTATATTTACAATTCTATTTATGTAATTTTTAACGTGAATACCAGTTTTTATTTATCTTTTTCTCCTGTTTTTTTTTTTCTAAATTGCTTTTCAAACCTGAAATTTTAAATGCTTGTGCCTGGATGAAGAATTTCATCGAATTTATATTTAATTATCTAAAATCGTCATCTCTTCTGTTTATTACCCATGTTCTCCCTTGTTATCATATTTCAAAATACTTTACCAATTTACTATTGCATTCAGGTACAAGAAAAAAATATATCAGATTAATTTAAATACTTTTAGGTTTATCTTTTGATCAAATGTACCATAATTAGTGCCCAAACTAATCACCAAATTTCAAACACTTCCTGGATACGGACGTCTTTAATGACTTTTCTTTTGTGTCTTTGTTGGTAGTAAATTTCTTCTAATTTACTATTAGTAATTTATGAAACTATTTAATAAAATAAACATTTTCTTTTTTTCTTTTTTTTTTTTTTTTTTTCAGAAAATATTTACTTCATTACGTTTTAACTCCGGAAAAGAATTTATTTAGTTCATCAACATCTTATTTATTTTTAATTAAACAATATATTGTCGTTATTCAGAATTTAATTTATTATTAGTATTATGCCTTTGTGCTGGTCATGAAAAAAATTTATTTCGAAATAAATTTCGTAAATTTATCTCTCTGAATCCCATCAATTGGTTAATTATTTTTAGACTTTTTTTTTTTCAAATATTTTCGTAAATTTAGTCAAATTAATATTGAGTATAACTGATTATTATTATTTTTTAATTGGTCAAAACATTTTTTAATTGCATGTTCTTTGATAAATGCTTATTATATTACTTTAATGGGAGATTAGAACAATTTTTTTTAATTAAAAATAAATATTTTTGTTGAAAAAGAAATAAATTGCATATTAAATTATATTTACAAATCTAGTCATGCAATTGTTAAAAGAAATGCAAGGCTTATTTTTTTTGTCCCCCTCCTCTCTCTGTTTTATCTAAATTGCTTTTCAAACATGGAATTTTAAATGTTGATGACTGGATGCTGAATTTCATCGGATTTACATTTAATTATCTAAACTCTTCATCTCCTCTGTTCATTACCATGTCCTTCCTTTATTACCTTATTTCAAAATACCTTTCCAATGCGCGATATAACATTCAGCTACTGGGGTACAAAAAAAATATATCACAGTAATTTAGATCTTTTTAGATTTTTCTCTCGAACAAATATACCATAATTAGTCCGCAAACTAATCACCAAATTTCAAACACTTCCTAGATACGAACATCCTAATGACTTTTTCTTTGTGTCTTTGTTGATAGTACAAGATATCTTCATTCTTTTGAACTTACTTTATCCGCAATCAGCAAACCATCATCACGGCTTACCCCTTCTCCCACCCTGGTCACATGATGTGGTAGAGCAAGACAGTGTCCCCTTTAGTTTTATCTCCTGTTTTTATTATCATAATTTTTTTGCACTATTTGAAAAAATTCCGCCCACCTTCGTTGTTGGGGGGACGGGGGTGTTTCATTAACATATTCAAGAGGGATGGCCTCTGCGCAAAAACGCTCAAATGAGTTGCGATTCCTACCCCACCTTTTCTGGGATGATAGACAGCTGCTCCCGCATCTTTTTGCATCTCCCGCGGCAATTGGTTCTCCCTGTTCATTTTTTTACCCGCGTTTTTTTTTTCACCCACTGCATCTTTCTTAGCTATTAGGAGGATCTGGGAGTAAAAGAGTGTAAGTTCTCCTTCTCCCACTCCCGGCGTCGCAGAATAGGTGCAAAAGGAGAAGTTGGTGAACTTTTTTTTTACGTAGCAGACAAAGAAAAAAAAAATCGAAATAAAAAATTCATTATTGAGAATAATTTAACATAACATCGATTTCTGGAATGGAGTTCTTCTGTATGATATTAATTATGGTTTTTACTTATGGAAAAATTTTAATGATGCATCAGTACGTGTGTACAGTCATAAGTACAATGATCTGTATGTCTGTCCAGTCATTTAAAGCTGTACTTTTACAAATTTTTTTTTATATATAAATTGAAATAAAAAATTCATTATTGAGAATAAATTGACATAGCATGATTTCTGGAATTGATTTATTATGTGTGATATTAATGATGGTTTTGACTTACAGAAAATTTTAAAGCTGTATCAATACATTTGTACAGTCATCTAAAGCTGCATAGTCGTCTGTACAGTCACCCAAAGCTGCATAGTCGTCTGTAAAGTCACCCAAAGCTGCACAGTCGTCTGTACAGTTATCAAAAGCTGTACAGTATCTTTCTTAGCTTTTAGGAGGATCTGGGAATAAAATAGTGTAAGTTCTGCTTCTCCCACTCCAGGCGTCGCAGTTTTTTTTTTTTTTTTTTTTTTTTTTTTTTTTTTTTTTTTTTTACGTTGTAGAAAAAAAATTAAAATAAAAAAATTATTATTGAGAATAATTTAACATAACATAGATTTATGGAATGCGGGACGTTTCCGAAAATTTACAATCAACATAAGAAACTTTTTTTTTAGAAATGCTTTGTTAAATCTGGAAAATGGCTTCTAGGAATAAAGAACGCTTTTTGGAATCGTTGGTAACACGGAAGCGGTTATAATATATTTTCATAATTTAAGAGCTAGATTAAGAAACATTTGTCTCTTTTTACAGCGAACCTTAAAATTTGTCATGGCTCCAACCGACATATTACAATGCAGTTTTCATACCTCCTAAAATGGAAACCGGTCTGAAACAGAGGTTTTTTTTTTTTTTTTTTTTTGCTCCCTTGCAATTGAGTTTTCGCAGATATTAGTGTATGATTAATTTTTATTTTATTTAATATCTTACAAAAATCGTTTCCTATTTAAAAATATTTGCCTGTAACCATGCTTATGTTGCCATGCTTATACCTTTAAAACAATACTCATGCTGGATAACAAAGTTTACTCTTTACTAGATTTTATTTGTATTTTATTTCATATCTTACAAAATTAATTTCCTATTTAAAAATATTTACCTATAAAACAGCTTATACCTTTAAAACAATACCCATGCTGGAAAACAAAGTTTGCTCCTTACTAGATTTTATTTGTATTTTATTTCATATCTTACAAAATTCATTTTCTATTTAAAAATATTTGCCTGTAAAACAGCTTATACCTTTAAAACAATCCCCAAGCTGGAAAACAAAATTTACCCTTTAGCAGATTTTATTTGTATTTTATTTCATATCTTACAAAATTCATTTCCCATTTAAAAAATATTTGCCTGTAAAACAGCTTATACCTTTAAAACGATACCCATGCTGGAAAACAAAGTTTACTGTTTACTAGATTTTATTTGTATGTTATTTCATATCTTACAAAATTAATTTCCTATTTAAAAATATTTGCCTGTAAAACAGCTTATACCTTTAAAACAATACCCATGCTGGAAAACAAAGTTTACTCTTTACTAAATTTTATTTGTATTTTATTTCATATCTTACAAAATTAATTTCCCATTTAAAAATATTTGCCTGTAAAACAACTTATACCTTTAAAACAATACCCATGGTGGAAAACAAAGTTTACTCTTTACTAGATTTTATTTGTTACTGTTTATTACTAGTTTTTCCAAATCTGTTGGATTTTTTATTCTAAATTGCCGAATTCTTACCAGAAAGTTTGAATGGTTATTTTTATTTTATATAATAATAAATATTATAAGAATAAAATTTGAAAAATACTATTCAAAATCTTCTGTTATGAATTTGAAATTTCTAAAAATAATTAAAAAAAAAAACAAAAAAAAAACATCAGATTTGGTAACATTGCTTATTTCACCTGTTTTACTCGATCGTTTAATTTTGCGTAAATTATACATGTGTAGATTTATGTTTTATTTTATATTTATTAGCCACAATATAAACTTACTTTTGGAAGTGATAGTTTATTTCTCGTTTGAAGGGGGTCCGAGGGTCGAAACATTGTTTTCTGTTTATTTATAGGAATTTTTAAATGGATTTTCTTCTTGCAACGTGTATTTCTATAAAGATTACTTTTCAAATAAAAAGTTTTTTAAATTTTGTTAAAAAAAAATTTAATTTTTAAACATATGTAATTTTTTGTATAACTCATAATGCCAGATTTCATTGCTTTTTGCACTATTGTGTGCAGATAATCTTTCTTGTTAATTACTTTTCAGAATTTATAAAATTATTTCTAGTAATTATTTAAACTTTAAAAAAAAAAAGAAAAGAAAAAGAACATTTTTCAAAGGGATTTTCACTTTGAGGAATATATTTTCAAAATTTTCGCATAAAACTAAAAATTCTGAAAACAATTTATTAAAAACATAACATAAAAACTCTGTACAAAATTGTGTACACATATCTTCGAAGAAAGTTTAGATATATCCTTTTAAACTTGACACATTATGACAAAATCTATTCTGAGATAAAAAGGACTTTAAGTGTCAATTAAGGGGGAGAGCAAAACTTTTAGTAAAACAAGTTATTTGTTTTGATTCACTTAAAGAAGGGTGCGGGGACTTACCCAGATGTTAAAATAGGTCATTAAAATAAACGTCTTGAAAACAGTATTAATTATTATTAATAAAATAAATAGTGAGTCATGCAACAATATCAAAACTGAAAAACTTTAAAAACGGCAGATAAACTACAGAAAGTATAACACAGGCTTTCTATAAACAAAGTTATGTAAAATTACCTCACACAACTACAGTTATACTGCAGATACATCAGAAAATATACTTCTGGATATGACTGTAAAATTACTTGAAATTTACTGCAGTATTACTACAAATGTAAAGTCTCATTATTTTTTAAATTTATTATTGTAAAATGACTTCACATAAACTACAGTATTGTTGCAGAAAATACCTCACAGTCTTTTTGAAATAAATCACTGCAAAATTACTTCACATTAGCTGCAAAATAACTAAAGTATTTTTACAGTCGAGATTGCACTGCAGAAAATCTACAGTTGACTGTAGAAAAACTTTAAAATTATTTCACTTCTATAGGAAAACTGCAGTTCATTTTTAGCTGGGTTGCACTTGAATGTGTTTAAAAATATTCATAAGGCAGTAATAGAGTTGCTTTATATTTTCTGTTGTCTTATTTCGTGTAAATTTAATATGCAATAATGGTTATTCGTGTTATCAGAAGAAAACAAAAATCATGGTTTTGGTATGCACCAATGGACTTGCCTCGCTTTCAAACGCCATGATTTGTTGAAAAATTTGATTTTCTTTAAATGGAATATAATTATAATAATAATTTTAAAAAATCAAAATTTATTTTATTTATTTTATTTCAATATTTTATTTTTCTTTAGAAAAGTTACAATAAAACAAAATATAATTTGGAAAAAAATAAGGAAAAAATTTCACTAACAACTTGTAATGCATACAATTATATTTCTTAATTTAGATAGGGAAGATTTTTAAAATATTCATGCTGAACTTGTGGGTTATGCTTTTTAATATTATGCAACATTAAAAATAATTCTGGTCAAAGTGGACTTGAATCATCGCATTTGAAATATCGTTGGCTAAATAAATTACTAGTAACACATTTATCCCAATATTCAAAGATAATTAATGTGAATTGATTAAAAACACAAAGTTTATGTTAATTTATCTAAGATTTATCTTTAATTATTATTATTATTATTATTACAAAATGGACCACCCTACTTTCAGAATCAAGGGCTCACTTATTTGCTGTTTTGTTATAATTGCCTGAGAAACGGTTTATGCCTTTAAGAAAGTGTTGATACCGGAAAACAAACATTACGCGTTACCCATTTTATTCTTTTCTTGTTTAGGTAATGCCTTGCGTAAATAAATCTTTTTTAAACATTGTATTAAAAAATATTAATACAAATAACCCCAATAGAAATAAATATTAATACAGGAACACACACACACACACACACACACACACAGAGAGAGAGACATGTATATATTATCATTATTAATCATAATATAAATAATACATTATTTTTTTAACTCTTTGAGACTTAATGGTGTTAGTTGGTGTATTTTAAAATTATTAATAAGAACTAATCGAAATCGAAATAAATATTAATGCACGCATACGCACATATATATATAATATATATTATCATTAATAATCATAATGATAATAATACATTCATTTTTTAACTTTTTGAAACTTAGTAGTGTTAGCTGAGTCATGCGCTTCCCATTTCTTTCTCTCTTTTCTTTATTTCTTTTCTTTTTCTTTTTTTCTTTTTTTTACTTTTCTTTCTTCCTTTCTTTTCTTTTCTTTTTTTTTTTCAACTGTATCAAACAGTAAACTTTTATGAACTTAATTTAAGCATGAGTAAAATTTCCTTATTCTTTTCTGTTTCAAATAATTGTAGAACAACTATAATCATACAGAACAATAAAATAATTAGATAATTTTTGAAAAATATCGTATCCATTCAATTATTTATGGGCTTACATGCAGGTACGATGATATTGTTTACATTAGCAGACTTACAAACATTTATACTGTTTATAAATTGTATGAGATACCCAACTCAAAAATTTGGATTGCAGTAAAAATATAAAGTTTTTATTTTCTTTACAATAAAAATCATCAGGTAGGATTATTAAGTTACTTTCATATATATGTAAATAAGAAATTTATTCTTTATTATTGTAAAAATATAGTGTGATAGTAGGAAGTACAAATAAAAATGTAAAAGTACCAACAAAATTTGCAGAATTAAATAAGGCAGTGCCTGTCGAGGCACCATAAAACAAAAGTTTTCTAGTTATAAATTGTTTTATGTCTTTAAAGAAACAACTATATCAAAATGAAAATCGAAGGGATATTGGTACCAATTTTAATATATTTTCAAATTTCAATGCAGTGTGAGTTTATTAACCCAATGTTTAACAAATCTTTTATACAGGAAGGCAGGGGCATCTATTAGGGTTTCATACATAAGGGACATTGCTCTCCCTCACTCAAAAACTTTTGTAGATCCTCGCAACAATATTTGGAAGGGGGAAATCTTTTAAATAGTAGTATTTGTAAAAATTTGAACGCCGTATGTTTGACGGATCTTCCCGTTTTAAGATTTCATGTGACATCTTTTTGTCTAATTTAGCCATGAGCAATAATTTTGTTCTTTCTGTTTCACTGATTATTATTTTTTTTTTACCTCTCCTATTTGAAAAGTTCTATATAGCTTGCAAGCAAATTAGGAACCTTTACTCTTAGAATATTAAGACCAAAAGAGATTTAAGGCTCTTTTCTTTTTAATTGGTCTAAAAAATTTCATAATGCCTGCTTGAAAACGAGAACCTGTCTGAAACAATTTCAAAATAATTTTCATTTTTGCACGTATGAAATCTTCAGGTTTTCTCATTTAAGTTCTAAAAATCGAGTAGTGATTTTTATTTATTTTTGTAATGAAAGGAGATTATTTTGGTACTATAATCGACTGCTATTAAATGGCTAGTTTTCCATAATTTCCAGGTGAAAAAATTAATTCAAGGTATAAACTTTGAAATTATTTTATGTAAGGTGTTTCACTTTTATAGGAAAATAAAACTGACCGTTATTATTATTATTTATTTTATGGATGTAGAAAAAGAAATGTATGTCAAAATGGGAATTGAAAAGAAGAACATTGATATAAATGTTTTTCAAATTGTAATTCAGTATGAGTTTACTAACCTATGTTTAACAAAGCGTTTACACAAGAAGGCATCTATTAGGGTTGCATATATAAAGAACATTGCTCACCCTCACCCAACAACGTTTGTAGATCCTCGCAACAATATTTGGAAAGGAAATGTTTTTAAATAGTATTTATTTGTAAAAATTTAAACGTCGTATGTTTGACTGATCTTCCCGTTTCAAGACATCATATGATGACATCTTTTTGTCTTATTTAGCCATGAGCACGATTTTGTTGTTGTTGTTGTTGTTGTTGTTGTTTTACTGATTAATTCTTCTTTGGTCTTTTTAAAATTATTTTTCCTTCTCTCCTATATGACAAAAGTTCTTTATAGCTTCCAAGCAAATTAGGAACCCTTAGTATTAGAACTTTAAAACTAAAGAGTTTTATCCTTTCTCTTTACTTGGTCAAAAAAATTTACTAATACCTACTTGAAAACGATAATTTGTTTGACACAATTTCAAAATATTTTTTGTTTTTCCACGCATGAAATCTTCAGGTTTTCTAATTTAAGTTCTAAAAATTGAATAGTGATTTTTATTTACTTTTTAATGAAAGGTGATAATTTTTGTAATATAATCGACTGCTATTAGATGGCCAGCTTTCCATAATTTCCAGGTAAGAAAAAATAATTCAAGATATAAATTTGAAATTATTTTATGTAATGTGCTTTACTTTTATAGTAAAATAAAAGTGAGCAATTATTATTATTATTTATTTTTGGATGTAGAAAAAAATGTACCTCAAAACGGTAATTGAAAAGAACATTAATATAAATATTTTTTAAATTTTAATGCAGTAAAAGTTTGTTAACCCTATGTTTAACAAAGCTTTTATACAGGAAGGCAGGGGCATCTATTAGGGTTGCGAACGAAAGGGACATTGATCTCCCTCCCAATAACTCTTGTTGATTCTCGCAACAATGTTTGGAAAGGAAAATCTTTTAAATGGTTGTATTTATAAAAAATTGAACTTCAGATCTTTAATTGATTTTTCCGTTGTAAAGTATCATGCATTATCTTTACGCTTAATTTTACACTGATATATAGCTTCTCTTCGTTTTACTGATTAATTGTTCTTTGTTTTTTTATTTTATCTTCTCTATACTATTCGAAAAGTTTTTTATAGCTTGAGAGGCAGACTATGAGTCCTTATTCTTAGAACTTTAAGACTAAAAGAGATTTAAGGCTGTTTTCTCTTTACTTGGTCTCATCAATTTCACAATGAGAATATTTCTGACACAATTTCAAAACAATTTTCATTTAAGCTCTAAAATTCTCGAATAGTGATTTTTATTAAATGTGATAGTTTTTTTTCTATAATCGACTGCTTCTAGATGACCAGCTTTTCATAATTTTCAGGTCAGAAAATTAATTTAAGATATAAACTTTCAGATTATTTTATGTAAAGTGCTTTACTTTTATAGAAAAATGAAACTAACCATTAATTTTTTTTTTATCGATATATCTATATCTATATATATGTATAATAAAAATGCACGTCAAAACGGGAATTGAAAAGAACTTTGACAAAAATATTTTAAAAATTTTAGTATAGTATAAATTTATTATTAACCAAATGTTTAACAAAGCTTTTAAACATGAAGGAGCGAACAGACTACTTTTCTCCTGATCGGAACGTCTATTGTGGTCATTCGCTCTCTTTGAAGTTTTATTGACTTCTCTATCTCGTCTAAAGGTCAGAGGTCAGCAGGGGACGTCCTTGACATGTTTTTCTCCACCTCTTTCTTTTGTTGGTGACCACAGAACCTTTGGATGATAAATGCAAGGCGATTTACGAGTGCTCAGGCAAGTGTAGTACCCCTTGTAGCAACCCTTAGGATTGAACACATAGGGACATTGCTCTCTCTCGCCTAACAACTATTGTTGATTAGTGTAACAATATTTGGAAGGGAAAACCTTTTAAATGGTAGTATTTATAATAATTTGATCTAAGTATTTTTCACTGATCTTTTCATTTAACGTTTCTTATGACATTTTAAAGATTAATTTAGCATCAACAGCAATTATTTTCTATTCGTTTTACTGATTAATTTTTCTTTGTTTTCTGTTTTATTTTCTCTATACAATTTGAAAAGTTTTTTATAGCTTGGACGATAGACTGTTACGGGGCTAAAATACCCGTATTTCTTGAGTTATGACATGTAATTTTTTATTTATTTATTTATTCCTGTATTTTTTTTTCTAAAACCAACATTTTCAGAGGTTATCTTCAATTGGAACACTCTTGTTTATTTAACCTATAAAATTAAATTTATTCACTTCTGAAACATTAAGAAGGAAAAGTGAAAAACATTCAGGTGTATTTAATGAAATTCTAGATTTATTAATGAAAACGTAAATTAATTTGGGATTCAACTTCTTTATTGATCAGGCAGTAATTTAATCCCAGCCCTCTATTTAATCCCAGAACTTTAAGAATAAAAAGATTTAAGGCTCTTTTCTTTTTAGTTTTTCTCAAATTTTTATAATGATACTAGAAAACGAAAACCTTTCTGACACAATTTCAAAATAATTTTTATTTTTACACGTATGAAATCATCAGGTTTTTCTCATTTATGTACTAAAACTCGAGTAGCGATTTTTATATATTTTTTAATGAAAGGTGATATTTTTTAGGGTTACGTTCATCTCACGAAACCCTATTCCCCCCGCTTCTCTGTCTGTCCGTCAAACAGCCGTTTCTCAGAAACTGTATAAATTACAGACTTGAAATTTTGTGTACTTACAGCTGAATACCTACTGCCACGCTGAACATCATAAAATTTTGAAAAAAGTCGTATTATTTTAATATAGAGAGATAAAAAACAAAAAATCTAACAGCTTTTTCCCCATTAAATTTAAACATTTTTCGTTATAGCAGTTGCCAACAATTAAGAATCCCCAATGAAATTATTTATACAATAATTCATTTTATATTGAAGGATTTCCACGTGAAAAATGAAAATGAAATAAAAAGTTTTACCAATTGAAAAAAAAAAAAGATTAATACGACGTCATATTGGTAATAAAACGGAAATTAAAAAAAAAATCTTCAATGATACAAGGAGTATGAGTATGGTAACAGAAAACAGGTTAATATGAAGTCATTAGAGAATTAAAAAGAAAATTAATCTGACGTCATATTGGAAGTTTAACGGACCTTTTCAAATGTTTGAGAATAATACAAACAGACTATCAATATGAGTAATAGAGAAACAAGTAGATATGAAGTCAAGAAGTGATTATAACGGCATATGAGTTTGAGGAACGTATTGAATCATGATAAAAACCCGATTATAGAAATATTGGCATATTTTAACATTTTGAAGATCTCTATACAACATTTTTAATTTTGAAATTGATTTTTTATTTTAATATCGCATTTAGTCCACATGACAGATATTATTATGACAGAGAATTTTTGCCCTCTATTGGGCCGATTCAGATATTTGAAAAAACGAGAAAAATAGACTGGTAAATATTTACTTTATTTATTTATTTTATTTATTTTTATTTATTTTTTATTTTGCAAAATGAAA
The DNA here is from genome assembly GCA_963931845.1 of Maratus michaelseni. NCBI lineage: Eukaryota > Metazoa > Arthropoda > Arachnida > Araneae > Salticidae > Maratus > Maratus michaelseni. The sequence continues at coordinate 106,154,099 of OZ007598.1, read as the reverse complement.
TTTATTTGGGTTTGTTAAAGAAAGGATAAAGTGTTTTGAAAGTAATATTAAACAAAACCCTTTGTGCGATCTTCGATCACACTTACCCACTTGTTACCATAATCGATTGCTACGTAGATGACCAGCTTTCCATAATTTTAAGGTCAGAAAATTGATTCAAGATATAAACTTTGAGATTATTTTATGTAAGTTTGTTTGGAAAATAAAACTGACCAAAACTTATAAATATATTATTATTATTTTTAATGGATATAGGGAAAAAAATGTATGTCGAAACGGGAATTGAAAAGAACATTGATATAAATATTTTTCAAATTTTAATGCAGTAAAAGTTTGTTAACCCTATGTTTAACAAAGCTTTTGTACAGGAAGGCAGGGGCGTCTATTAGGGTTGCGAACGAAAGGGACATTGATCTCCCCCTCCAACAACTCTTGTTGATTCTCCCAACAATATTTGAAAGGGAAAAACTTTTAAGTGATAGTATTTATAAAAATGCAAACTCCGGATCTTTGGCTGATCTTCCCATTTTAAGGTATTATATGTCATATTTCCGTTTAATGTAGCATGGGAAGCAATTACTTTCTTTCCATTAAAACACATATAAAAAACGCCTGCATTCAGCATTTAAAGATATACAATTATTTTACAGACATACATACATTAAATAAAATAATCCGACATGGAGGGAAAAATTAGTCACAGCCATTAATATATATTCGTAGATCGGTGGAATAGTAAAAATCTATTCACCGTTGTCCGGTCATCCAAGTCTGTCTGTTAGATGGTTGGTGACTTTCTCTCCAACATGGTTTATTAGTGAGAAATTGCGGAGTCAGGAATCGGCCAGAGTGGCTCAGCGGTTAGAGCAACAGCTCGGACCACTGTGGACCCAGGTTCGATTCCTGGCTCTGGCTAATTTTTCACTCCATGTTGAATCATTATATTTAATGTACATATGTCTCTAAAATAATTGTATATCTTTATGTTCTTTCCGTTTTACTGATTAATTCTTGTATGTTTCTTGTTTTATCTTTCCTCCTACATATTTGAAAAGTTCTTTATAGATTGAAAGACTGACTATGATAGGGTTACAAGACCCTCATTTATTAAATATACAGTTATGACATGTAATTATTTTGTTTTATTTCCTCCTGTACTTTTTTCTAAAACCAACCTTTTCCCAGGTTATTTTCTAGTGAAACATCCTTGTTTATGTTTATTTAACGTATAAAATTAAATTTATTACCTTCTGAAACATTAATTAGGAAAAGTGAAAAACATTTAGCTGTATTTAATAAAATTCTAGATTTATTAATGAAAACGCAATTTTTTTTTAGATTCAGCTTCTTTAATGATCAGGTAGTAATTTAATTCCAGCCCTTAATCTTAGAAATTTAAGACTAAAAAGATTTAAGGCTGCTCGTCAGTAAACTTCCCGATTCCCCTTGCTAATGTTATTTCTATGGGCGTAGGATGCATTCGTATTTTTAAAATATCTCCTCAGAAAATTAATATTTTTAATTTCTGTTTTCTTTGTACTAGGAATAACATTAGCGAGGGGAATCGGGAATTTTACTGACGAGCAGCCTTAAGGATATTTTTTCTTTACATTTTATCAAAATTTTCACAATGTCTGCTTGAAAACGAAAACCTTTCTGACACAATTCCAAAATGTTTTTGATTTTTGCACATATGAAATCGTTAGGTTTTCTCATTTAAGTTTTAAAAATCGAGTAGTGATGTTTAGTTATTTTTTAATGAAATTTGATATTTTTTTACTACAGTCGACTGCTACTAGATGATCAGCTTTCCATAATTTTCAGGTCAGAATATTGATACAAGGTATAAACTTTGAGATGTTATTATATTAAGGTGCTTTACTGTTATAGAAAAATAAAACTGACCATTATTATTTTTTTAATTAAAAAATATGTATGTCGAAACGGTAATTGAAAAGAACTTTGATATAAATATTTTTCAAATTTCAATGCAGAGTGAGTTTATTAACCCTATGTTTAACAAAGCTTTTATAGAGGAAGGCAGGGGCATCTATTAGGGTTACACATAAGGGGCATTACTCCCCCTCTCAACAACTATTGTTGATTCTCGCAACAATATTTGGAAGGGAAAATCTTTTAAAGGGTTGCATTTATAAAAATTTTAATCCTGGATCTTCGACTGATCTTTCCATTTAAGATTATGTTCCGTAAGCTGTTTTACTTGTATAGGAAAATGAAATCCAAAAGACTATATTTTAAAACGAAAATTGAACAGGACATTTCTATCAATATTTTTAAAATTTTAATGCTGTATAAGTTTATTAACCTAATGCATGAGAAAGCTTTTATACAGGAAGGCAGGGGCATCTTTTAAGGTTGCAGGATATTGCCTCTCACCCAACAATTTTTTCTGATTCTCCCAACAATATTTTTTTGCCCCACCAGTGGCTGAGAGGTTCTACTCTCGAAGCTGGTAGACGGGAGGTGCTGGGTTCGATCCCAATCGCGCCCGTCGGCCTAATCGTTCGGAGTTTTCGTGGTTTTCTTCGAGCCGTGGATTTATCCATGCGTAAATACGGATTAGGTTCCCTTAGAAAGACCCCCACGAAGGGCACTCCCCCCGGGCCTATATCCCAAGTGTAGATAATTGGCCGTCAATAATCAACCCAACCCAACCCCAACAATATTTTTTTAGGGAAAGGGAAGTTCTTAAATGATGGTGTTTGTAAAAACTCCGGATATTTGACTAATTAGTAGATTTCAATAAATAAAAGTTTCTGCTCTATATCTACGCCATTCTTTTTTCATTAGTCAATTGTTTTCTATCTTATCTTCTTCTCTATTCAAGAAGCTCTTTATGGTTTCTTTATTCTTAAAATTCTTTATTCTTTACTTAGTCGCCCAAATTTTTCATATTATCCGTCTGACAATGCATAATCTTTCTGTCATAATTTCGAACCATTTTAACTTTTATTTTTCCCCTGCTCTTACACATGAAATTTTCATATGGTATCACTATAAACTTCTAAAAAAATCTAACAGCAGTTTTTATTTTCTGTTGAAATGTGATACAAATATGAATATAACAGGGGCTGGCGCGGTCATTTTATAAGCTACCACTATTTCCAAACAATAAATTTCGAGAAAGATTTTTTAAATACTTTAAACAGAAATCCACCACGAAAATTATTTTTATAGTGGTAACCAAAAAAGTAACCACTTCGACCCCTGTTATAATCGTTTGCTGTTTGATTACCAACTTCTGTGATTTTTCAGGAGCAGAAATTTGGTTTAAAAAAAAGTTTTTTAGTTATCATAAAATAATGGAACAATAGAACAATATAAGGCTTTTTATTGGACTTCCTAGTTTCTGAGCAACTTTACATCCAGGCGACATGTAAGCGACTTGTAGAGACATAAAGAAGCCGTTAAAGAATTATAGTTTAACTGTAGTAAAAACTACATGAATGAAAGAAGAAGACAGTGCAATTTAACAGGATTTTTAATTTATAAAAATAAAATAAATGAATTAAATAAAATAAAAAAAATAAAAGGAAAACTGTCAAAAATGAAAAAAAAAAAAGAAAAAAGCAATCGAAGACTAGCTTTAACATCTCACAAAAAGAAAGAAAACAGACACTTTTCAGTGACCATACATTTAAATTAAAGGTAATTAAACAAGTTACAAAAATTACAAATCAATTTTATTTTCATCCTTGAGTTTCTTAATAATCATAAAATAATTAAAATATTATTGGTATCAATTTTAATATCTTAACGCAGTATGTAAGTTTATTAACCCAATGTATAACAAAGCTTTTATACAGGAAAGCAGGGGCATCTTTTAGGGTTGCACACACAGGGACATTGCTCTTTCTCACCTAACAACTCTTTTTCATTCTCGTAACAATATTTGGAGTTGGGAGAGGGGATTTTTTAAACGATGGTATTTTTAAAAGTTTGAATTTGAGATCTTTGACTGATCAGTTTCTTTTAAAGTAACGAAATGTCATGTCTTCTATATTTAGCATATATAACGAATAGTGAAGTTTTTTTTTTTTTTTTTGCTATTACTAACTGATTGTTCTTTATTTTTCTTTCTTTTATCTACTCTGATATTCCGAAGTCTTACGACCTTATTATTTAAGAACTTAAGGCTCATTAATTAGTTTCAAAATTTTCACACTGCACGTTTAACAACACGAATCTTTCCCCGGAAAATTAGAAAGGCTGAAGAGGATAGAAAGAAAAACTTTTGATTCCTTAGAACCTGAGTAAGATTTTCTGAAACTTCTATGCATTTATGGATGAAAATTGTTTCGTTATTGTGAACAATAACAGCAAGTTTGAATAAGAATGAGCTTAAGAAAAATGTTGAAAAATAATATTAGTATAGATTTTAATATTTTAATGCTGCGTAAGTTCATTAACACTGTATTTAAGTGGGTCCGGGACACATTTAAAAAACTTTTTTATTTATCGAATTTGAATTTTGAGTTTTTTTTTTTTTTTTTTTTTTTTTTTTCAATTTGTAAAAAAAATCAAATCATAAAACTTCTCATAAAATTTCCCAAAAATTTTTAATTAATTAATTAATTAATTTTTTTTTAAGTGGGGTACATTAAAATCGTTATAACTCGAAATATTATTCGTCAAATTTCACAATATTTCCATTTAATTAAACAGAAATATTAAGTTTTAAATATAATTCAGCTTTTTTAGAAATATTAATTTAAAAAAAATTAAAAATATTTAAAGTAAAAATTTATGTAACTTATTTTAAAAAGAAAAAACACATTTTCAAAAGTAAATATATATATATATATTAATTTCCAGAATCAAAAATAAAGTAAAAAATTTTTTTAAAAGACTTGGTCCAAGTTTGAACTATTTATCTTTACCGGCTCTTGATTTATAACAAATTAAAAACCAGAATTGTGGAAAAAACCCGTCATGCACAAAAACGCAAAAATGTTTCCACTACTCGAAAGCTAGATTTTCAAAACAAAAAAAATAATATATCCAGTTCTAATTAAGGTAGAAACATGATTGAAACGTCATTTTAAGCGGACCCCCCCCCCCCCCAAAGAATTTTGTAATACAATAAAATATTTAAAAACATTTTTAAAGATTTTTGCATCCCGGACCCGTCTAACAGAACTTTCATATAGGAAGGTAGGGCATCTGTTAAGGCAGTGGTTCCCAAAGTTTTGGGCTCGTGGAGCCCTTTTTGGGAAGAATTTCTAAGGCGGAGCCCCTTAAACCCATGGTACTGTATGGTTTAGAAATTAATGTTTTTTTTATGCCTATGGAGCAGAGGAAGATTTGCTGAAGAGTCCAAACCAGTAGTTTCCAACATGGGGCCATGGTTCTCAGTTTGGCCTTATTCTTGATACAGAAATTCTGAACTCATACTAGAAATTTTGTAAGTCAAATTTTCTATTATTTAACCCCTTAACAGTTTTATTTAATACTACTATTATTGGACATAATAAATAAAAAATAAGGACTAAAAACCACTTTTTTTGTATTAAAATATCTACTTTGTTTAATCGAGAAATGTCCGCCAAATACAACAAAAATTATAATTAAAAATTTGTGGTTTTTGAAAGCTTTTAGTAACGAAGAAAACAAACTCTTCTTACCCGAGCGACGTTCAAGCAATACTGTTAAGGGATTAATGACATCCATTCTTTGGGGATTTCCTTGAACTCGGAATTAAAGATCAAAATGGTAACACTGTCTGGATCATGCCACCGCCCCAAGAATACTAGGCCTGAGCGCTGACACAAAAATGGCAACGTTCGTGGGCCAATTTTGTAAAACATTTGTACGGTCCCCTAGTTTAGAAATTATTGGTACCGAATTTCAAGGGACCGTACACACGCTGAAAATTTTCCGTCTGCGACTGCATCAATTTTTGTGTCAACGCTCAGACCTAATATTCAGTGGGCGGTTGTCATGCACTGCATTGGGGTTACGTGAAACTATTATTATTTATGGTGAAAAGTAGAAACACACAGAAAGAAAATGTAAGTTGTACAGTTTTCGTTTACAAAGCAAGACTTCTGTATAATCCCAATAGGCTACTCTCGAAAAGAAAGAAAATGCGTAGGCCCAGTCACCCATGAGTAATTATACAACACGTTTTCGCTAGTTACGCCCAACCGTAATAAAATCATGCGATTACGGAATCTTTTTTCGTTCTTCTTTACGTTTCTAGTACTTCTAAATATGCAACGAAAACGAATCGCCTCTGAGTTCTTCTTTTGAACCTCTTTTTTTAAATACATTAAGAAGCAGATCATCGTTTTAGTGTTTAAGTGGGCGGGGCAAAATTTATCACCTGTATTGTTAGGTGCAGCATCGTTCACTTTTTTGGATGTTTTATTTGAAGTATTTAGCTGTTAATTATAGTTATGAAAGAAACTTTCTTTCAACATTGTTTTTGCCTCAAAATAGCTATACGGTTAAAAATTACACATGTTAAAAGAACTGCAACTAGTACAAAAACTTTACTAACAAAACGAGATATATGGATGGAGTTAAATTTATATCAGGGCGGGTATTCATTGACGAAAAGTCTAAGCAGGGGGTGGCGCTGAGCAAAAGGTTAGATTGTTAGTGTGATGACAAATGTAAAGAACCAATATATATATTTTAATTGCTATAGCCTTATTTCTGATAAGAAAATGTGACATCATAACATAAGAATCTTAGCCAATGCCGAGACCAATTAAAACAAAATTTTAAAGAGTGGTTGTTAAGTGATTCCAGATGTTAAAAAAAAGTGCGTTTTCAGCAACATACATTGCTTTAAAAATTAAGTACAATTATGTAAAACAGCATAGAAAATTTAAATGATTAAGAATTAATAAAAATAAAATAAGGATTAAAGAAATTAAAGGTACAAAAAGAAAAAGAAAAGTATATACACAACGTATACAAATATTAAATGAATCTAATGAGGGGTTTATTAAATTATACAAGATGTTACAAAAAAGAGGCGTTTTAATCGACAAACATTGTTTTACTATGAAAAACAGTATAGAAAATTTCAACATACAAATAACATAAACAGATTAAAGAAATCAAACTTATAAAAAGAAAAAGAAATATATATGTACAATGTACAATATACAAAAATGTGAAATGAATCTAGTGAGGGGCTTTAAATGATACAAGATCTTATAAAAAAGACGTTTTAACCCTTAATTGCATAGTGATGTAAATTTCCATCACTGTTTATTTAACTTTTAATAAATAAATCAACTTCTTCGCCACCACTATATTTATATAGAAATATTAATCCAGTAAATTTTCCATGAACTATGTTGCTGAACAAAGTTAAAAATCTATCTTAAAATTTCTGGTGTCTAATATTTAATATATGTATAAAAAAACACAATTGTAAAAGAAAAACTCATGGAAAGAAGGGTTAAGCGACGAACATTGTTTTAAAAATTCAATACAATTATGAAGCATAGGATAGAAGATTTAAATAACTAAAATTTAATAAAAATAAAATAAAGAGTTTAAGTAAATTACAATTTCAAAAATACAAATAATACAATATACAATATATACAAATATTAAATGCCGATATAATTTTTTTTCTGCACAAAGTGTGACGAGCAATAACGTATAAAAGTTTAGTGCGAAAAATGTGGTTGAATTGTTTTGCACAGTTGTTTTATATCTGGTGCAATTTTTGACAATTGTAAACGAATGTCTGGCTCTGCATTTAACCGGCTTCTGTACTTTGTTTTCATACTTGTGTAAGCGGAGAATCCAGCTTCACACAGATAGGTCGTTGAGAATGGGAGTAAAATTAATTTTGCTCTGTCTGACAAGATTTTGTATTCTTTTGTAAAATGACACCAAATTTCTGTGATACGTTGGTTTTGAAAAGAGATTTTTATATTGCTTTGAGATGTTAAATCAATGAGAGTATCGTATTCCTCAGAGCTTAAGCCGTGCGTTTTTTTTTTTTTTCCACTGAATTGATTTAGTACCCATTTAATATCGTCCAGCATCTTATTTTGAGCAGCTGGAAAGAAATGCTCAAATGAATCTATCACTTACCTCATTAGGAAGTTAGAACCTGGTTACTAAGTAAAAAAGAACTAAGTTTAAACATATGAATAGGCGGAGCTCCAAAGAACAAAACTGTTCGGCTAGCAGAGATAACAGCACTAGCGCGCCTTTGATCTTTCGATTCGCGTTAAGCATTCGATTCAGAATACTATTTCTTGTAGCTTATTTTGATTCGGATTCTTAAAACACATAAAATGCAGAAACATAAAATAAAGTAGTTCAAACCACAAATATTATATAGAAAATGGATACATGTTTAATGCAAATTTTTATGTTATTTTAAAAGATATATTAAAGTATTTTTCTCCCAGTGATCGATGTATTTATTTTTGACACACACACGCACAAATTCCTTCATACTTTCGAAAAAATTTTCCTTGCAATATGCTAATTTCTTTCATGTTTTGTTTATTTTCCTGGAACGCCGCGGAGCCCCTGAAAAGTATAGGCGGAGCCCCAAGGGCTCCGCGGAGCACACTTTGGGAACCTCTGTGTTAAGGTATGCAACATAGAGACATTGCTATCCCTTTTGTAATAACTCATTTTGATTCTCGCAACAATATTAGGAGGGAGTGGAGACTCTTTATAAGGTGATATTTAAAAAGACAGAAACAAAAATAGCAATTTTGACTGGTCAGTTTCTTTTAAGATATCAAATGCTAGAGATATCGAAAATGTTGTGCCACTTCTCCATTAATTTCGAATGATCCCTTCATGCCTGGTGATCAAATAATTGAACAATTCAGTAACTAATAGAGTGATTTAAGACCAAGGGATGTGTAATGGGAATCGGATGAGAGTGTTTGGTAAGTTTGAGACACTCCACTGAGCTGCAGCAACGTTTATGTCTAAATATATTACTCAAGAACGTTGATTATTACAGAGGTATATCGTTAAAATCAACTTCAGTTAACCATCCCCCATAAAAGTATAATGCATAAAAATTCTTTGCATAACCCTGTGAAAAATAACTATAAACTTTTCAAAAACCATATTAAATGGGAAACAAGGTAATTTCAACCTACATGAATAAGTACATTGAAATTTCCTGGCTACCCAAGCATTTTTACAGAAGTTAGAGAAGGTTTGAATAGTCAGACAGACAAATCAAATTCAAGAAACAATATTCAAAAATAGTAAAATGGAGAAAGCAGGAAAAAGGAGGAAATTAACAAAATACAGCAGAAAATGTTTACAAAATTTTACACTTCCCCCTCTTCAAAACAGAGAAAAAAAAAGAAAGTACTAAAGGGGTACTTCTTTGAAGAAGAATACTGAAATAAATACTACTGTTACTAAGTGTTCCGATTTACGTGGATGTTTCGATTTTCAGGTACTCCATGACCTGTCTCGCGAAATGTCCCTATTTTTCATGATGTATGAATTCTTTTACATTTCTTTTAGTGTCGTACTAGTATTTAGTTTTTTTTCAAGTGGAACTTAATGCAGTAAAACCTGTGAAATCAAAACCTCTGTATAACGGAACAGTTTTATGATTCCGTACAAATCTACCTGCTAAGACGAAATATTTTCCCCTAACTATTCGTTTTTTACAGATTTTACTGTACTTTGTTTAGCAAAACTTATTAAAATGCTACCTGTATATAACGAAAACCTGTCTGAAAGGCAAAAATTTCATAGTTCCGGCGGAAGCAATATTATACAATTATAACTATACTCAATCAAAAACCTCAAATGGAATTATATTTCGGTTTCTAACGATTCCTCTTTCACAGATTTTAATATATAAGATTATTGTGTTTATTTAATACAGTGAATTGGTCAAAGATGAAATCTCAAGTCATAAGAGAAAGGTTTCCTTCTAGATAGGTTTTCGTGTCAGCAAGTATATTTGTATGGTATTCCGTCCATAGGGGCTGGGAATTTTTTGCGTTTAAATCAGAATTACGTTAAAGACAGGTTCCGTTACCGAAAGATTTAATGTATTGTTATGTCCCGATTTACAACCCGCTATCCCACTTTTTGCATCTGTGGACCTGGCAACACTAATAGATACACAAATGCAGTGACGGAACAGTGGCGCACCATTTGGGCAATTGTCACCACTAAATTTTAAATGCCTTGAAAAATCTCAGAAATTCTGTCTTCAAATAAGACGAAGGATGCTATTTAAATTTAGTGGTGTCATTTGGTTCTGTGGAGCGCCACTGTTCCGTCACTGAAAAAGCACACTTAATAGGAAACAGCGTCTATGACATTTAGTGTCAATTGGTCCTCTGGTGCGCCACTGTTCCATCATTACAAATTCGTACTTAGATAAGAAACAGCGTCTATGTCAATGGATTTTGTCACTCAAATATTATTCAAAACTATCCAATTTTAGTTTATTTTAACAGCATATCTATCCAAAGATTCACTTGGCAGTCTGATTTTTACCTTCTTACACTATCTCTTCAAGCCTGACGATCAAATAAGCAAGCAATTCAATTATTATAATAATGTAAGACTAAGACATATGTAATTATAGAGTCGGAAGAGAGTGTTTGGAAAAATTTGAGACGCATCAGACACATTAATGAGCTGCAGCAGCGTTTATATCGAAATTAATTGCTCAAGCATGTTGATATTCCAAAGGTATGACATTAAAATAAACTTCACTTAATCATCATACATAGAAGAATAATACTACAAAATTATTTTGAACAACCATGTGTAAGAGAACTATAAACGTTTCATATTAAATGGGAAACAAGGTAATTTCAACCTACATGAATACGTACGTTTAAACTTCCCTGCTGCCCAAGCATTTTTACAGTGGTTAGAGTAGGTTTCAATAGTCAGACAGACAAACCAATGTCATGAACACTTTCTTAAAAATATTGGGAAATATTAAAATGAAGAAAGAAGGGGAAAAATGAGGAAATTTAAGAAATATAGCAGGAAAGTTCTAAAAATTTTACCCTTATTTTCTCTCCAGAACAACGAAAGAAAAGAAAATACTATATAGGTGTTTTTTTTAACAATAGTACTGCTATAGATGCATAAATGCGTATAGAATAAGAAACAGCGTGTATGACACAGATTTTAATAGTTCAAATAATTATTCAAAGGATTCCGATTTCAGTTTATTTTAATAGCATATCTATCCAAAGATCCACTTAGCAGTCTGATTTTTACCTCCTTAGACTATCCCTTCACGCCTGACGATCAAATAAGCAAGAGATTCAGTGACTAATAGAGTAATGTAAGAGCAAGAGGTATGTAATTAGAGTCCGAAGAGAGTGTTTGGAAGAATTTGAGTAGTATGATATACATCAATGAGCTACAGCAGTGTTTATGTCGATATACCGGGTGATTATAATTAAAGTTACGATTTCAAAAATCGATAATTTTAAAACTACTGGTCAGAATGACTTGATATTTTAGCAGAACAATCGTGAGGCAATGTAATTTTGTTTGGCGAAAGAAAAAAAATAGTTCCAAATTGTGCCGATAGATGGCGTTGTCAGGGTAATGTCAGGGGAAAGACCAAAAATGTATTCTTGAACCCTTTCCGGCGCGGTGTAAATTTGTTTGCAAAATGATGAAATAATAGACTGACACCGGAATTTACAAACGAATCCATTAGTAAAAAGAAACTTGCTTATTTTTCTGGTTCTTAATCAAAGGAAAATTTTAATTAAATACAGGGTGATTATAATTAAAGTTACGATTTCAAAAATCGATAATTTTAATTAAAACTACTGGTCAGATTGACTTGATATTTTAGCAGAACAATCGTGAGGCAATGGAATTTTGTTTGGCGAAGGAAAAAAAAAAGTTTCAAAATGTGCCCATAGATGGCGCTGTCTGGGTTCACATTGTCTGAATATATGCAAATTACTAATACGTGACATGCGCACCGCAGACATAGCAACCATAAAAATGCAGAGCAGCAGCTCTTTGTCTGAATGCTTCATCATGACTCTGACTATGAAGGATCGCGCTATGCTCTTGAAGCTTTTTTATAAGAACGATGACTGTGCACTTACAGCTATTAGGAAGTTTCGGACATTAAAATCCATAAAAAAGGTCCAATAACAACAAATGGTCTGCAAAAACTGATTGCTAAATTCGAAGAGACCGGTTCATTTGACGTTAAACGGGGTAGAGGAAGGAAACCAGTTTCAGCTGCGGCAGTGGAAGATGTGGCTACAGCATTACAGGAACATACTGACAGTGATGCTGGAATCAGCAGTGCAAGCGGGATTGGCCGAATGCTGGATATGCCGAACAGCAAGGTGCGTAAAGTCCTACGGAACGTCTTACGCTGTTATCCGTACAAGATAACTCATGTGCAGGAGTTGCTACCTGCTGACCTGGAAGCACATCAGTCTTTTGCACTACAATTTCTTGCCCGGATGGAAGTGGACAACGGATGGCCATGGAACATTCTGTGGTCTGACGAAGCCCACTTTCATTTGCAAGAGTCTGTAAATACGCAAAATTGCAGGATATGGGCGACCGAGAATCCGTCCCAGCTACAGCCATTACCTCTTCAGTCTGAAAAGGTCACTGTGTGGTGCGGAATAACGGCAGCGTTTATCGTCGGTCCATTTTTCTTCGAGGAGATCACACCTGCGGGTCCCGTTACCTGCACAGTTACTGGCAAGCGGTATGAAGCACTTTTGCGTAACCATGTTCTTCCGGCACTTCAACAGCGTCAGTGTGTGCATCACATAATATTCATGCAAGATGGCGCTCCTCCTCACATTGCTACTACTGTGAAGCAGCTACTGAGTGATAATTTCGGAGATGATAGGATCATAAGCCGCCATTTTCCAACAACGTGGCCGCCACGTTCCCCCGACTTAAACCCGTGTGATTTCTGGCTTTGGGGGTACCTGAAGAATGTTGTTTATAGCGGGCGGATTCAGAATCTAGCCGACTTGAAGGCAAGCATCACACAACACACCCATTGCATTAGTACAGATACCCTCCGATCTGTTGTGGAGCATGCCGTTTTGCGCTTCCAATTAGTAGCGGAACAAGGCGGAGGGCATATTGAGCAACTTATGCCTTAATAATCAGTAAGGTGTTTGTTCCATGAAGCTCCTTTTTTTTTTTCATTTTTTGTCATTATCGCTGTCGTCGCTGTAAACACGTAGTCTTGTCTTTTCGCTAATAAATTTTTAGTAAATCTCTGAACTCTATTTTTTTCCTTTTGGCAACATCATTCCTATGTTTAACCCTTTAACGGGCGGTGGTCACAAAAAAGGACACCCAATTTTAATTCTAAAACTGACAAACGGCACCAAGAATATTTAATTAAAATTTTCCTTTCATTAAGAACCAGAAAATAAGCAAGTTTCTTTTTACTAATGGATTCGTTTGTAAATTCCGGTGTCAGTCTATTATTTCATCATTTTGCAAACAAATTTACACCGCGCCGGAAAGGGTTCAAGAATACATTTTTGGTCTTTCCCCTGACATTACCCTGACAACGCCATCTATCGGCACAATTTGGAACTATTTTTTTTCCTTCGCCAAGCAAAATTCCATTGCCTCACGATTGTTCTGCTAAAATATCAAGTCATTCTGACCAGTAGTTTTAAAAATATCGATTTTTGAAATCGTAACTTTAATTATAATCACCCGGTATATCGCTCAATCATGTTGATTATCTCTGAGATCTATATTTAAATGAACTTCAGTTAACCATCATAGAAAGATAATGCATTAAATTTTTTTGAACAATCCTGTGGAAAAAACTAACAAGAACGAAAAATCATGCGTCAAGTATAGATTATGTAACACTTTCCAACGTTTCCAAAATAATTTTACAAATCATACCGTTTAATAAGCTGAAAGATAACATCTAAGTAAACAATTTGGAAAACGCATAACATATTTAAAAACATAATTTCAGGAATTTCTAACCTATGCAATATTCGGAAAAAATCTGAATACTTTTATTCAGCCCTGTATATGATCTATAGATTTGTATATATACTACATAGGATGCTAAATTTTAGTTCAGTTAAGAAACGCGTAGCACAGTTTAATATTCTCCTTCTGGAGTTTCTGTCAATAAACGGAAATGTATTCGCGAACTTTTGTGCTTCCCTGTATATGATCTACAGAATTTATACGCACCCAGTAATAGACAGAATGTGAGTTCAATTTAAAATCGCGTTCAGCAACTTAAAACGCACTTCCAGGAATTATTGTTAACAGACAGTAAAGAATTATTTTGTGTGTCTCTGTAAATGAACGATGACTGCTATACACACAATATTCTGTAGTAAGCCTCTTGTAATGCACCTTAATGATATATATCAATTACGATGTTTTTGAAATTGTGTAACATCATTAAAATAAACCGCAAATGATTTTTCCCCATAGACCGTAATGCAACGGAATTATTTTGAGTGTCCCTGTAAAAAAACTATAAGTGCTACACACTTCCATTGAAATAGGGAACATGCTATAGATACCGACAATAACATATAAAAATTTCAAGGCAATCCGAGCATATTTACGTGAGTTAGAGCACGGTCAGACGGCCATACGGCAGACGGCCATGCGGCCAGACAAACCGAATTCATAAGCACTTTTCAACTAGGTTGGAAAGTGTTAAAAACGTTTTAAAACCCATATTAAATAGGGAATAAGGTAATTGCAATATACATGAATAAGTACATTCAAGCTTCCCTGCTGCCCAAGCATTTTTATACAGGTTAGAGTTGATTTGAATAGTCCGACAGACAAATGTCATGAACAGTGTTTTTAAATATTGGAAAACATTAAAATGAAGAAAGAATGAAAAAGAAAGAGTAAATTAACTCAATATACACTGCAAAAAATAACTGTTGATTTTACAGTATAAAACTGGCGCCCCAGCTGCCAGTATTATACCGTAAAATTAACAGTATTAAATAGTAAAATAAGCAGTAATACGCTGCCGCGCAAGCAGTAATGCGCGGTAGCGTATTACTGCTTGCGCGGCAGCGTATTACTGCTTATTTTACTATTTAATACTGCTAATTTTACGGTATAATACTGGCAGCTGGGGCGCCAGTTTTATACTGTAAAATCAACAGTTATTTTTTGCAGTGTAACAGGAAAATTTTACAAAATTTTATCTTCCCGTCTTCCTTCTCCAAAACAACAAAAGGAAATAAAACACTATATAGGTATTCCTTTGAACAACAATGCTGCCATAAACACATGAATGCGTATTTAAATAAGAAATATCGTCTATGACACTCATTTTTTATCGTTGAAATATTATTTAAAGCAATCCAATTGTAATTTATATGAACGGCCTATGTCTCGAAAGATCCATTTTGCAGTCTGACTTTTACCTCCTTACACTATCCCTTCAAGCTTGACGATCAAATTAGTAAGTAATTCTGTGATTAAAATAGTAATGAACGACCAAGAGATAGTAATTGTAGTAAGAAAAGAGTGTTTGGAAAAATTTTAGTCGCATGAGACACACACATCAATGATCTCCAGAAGCGTTTATGTCGACATATATTGCTCAAGCATATTTATTATTCCATAGGTATGTCATTAAATGAACTTCAGGTAACTATATCATCCATAAAAGGATAATACGTCAAAATTCTTTTGCACAACCCTGTGGAAAAGAACTATAAACATTTCAAAACCCATATCAAATGGGGAGCAAGGTAAGTCCTATATATGAATAAGTACATTTAAACTTCTCTGCTACCGAAGCATTTTTACAGAAGTTAGAGCAGGTTTGAATAATCATGAACACATTTAAAAAATATTCAGGGTTCGTACGACGCATGGAATTTTGCGACCAGGAAATTCTTCGTTACCAGTATTTTCTTACATAAAATCTTTTCTTAAAAGAAGGCAAAGTTTCGCAAGTTTAACGTAGATTTCTTTTTCTGTAAAGAAAATACTGGTGAAACTCCTGAAAAATTCCCTGATATTGGAAAATATTAAAAGGAAGAAATCCTGAATAAAAGAAGAAATTAACAAACTATAGCAGGGAAGTTTTACAAAATTTTACTCCTCCCCCACCTTTTCTCCAAAACAACGAAATAAAAGAAAATATTAGGCTGTATCAAAAGTATTTTCGTTTTTTTTAATGTTTTTTTTTTTTTACCAAAGCTTGTAGCTGACACTTTATCACCCCTATTGTTGAAGTTAAAATATTATTTAAGAGAATACATGTCTCTCTATATTCTATAATCATACAGGCTTCTTTCTTTCATTTCTAGGTCACATAAACATTGACAGAAATGTTGAGATTTTATGCATCATAAGGCATGATTTTAAACTAGGCCTTAAAGCCAATGAAGCTCTGCCCCAAACTCCTGCGGTTGGAGGCCAGGACAAGAGTACCGCCTGGACAGTTCAAAATAAATCCAAACATTTTAAGGAAGGGGATCTCAACCTTGAAATCAAACCCAGAAATGACAGGTGAATTTTGACCAGTTTAACAGAAAAAAGAGGAGAATCCATTCGCAATAAATTTTGATGCTAAAAGTTAACACAATCAGACATTAGTAATTGTTGAGACTACACATTCAGACATTAGTAATTGTTAGTTTTGTTAATTTTTAGCATTAAAATTTATTGCGAAGAGTGAATTCTCTTTTTTCTCTTAAACTCATCAAAATTCACCTGTCACTTCTGGATTTGATTTCAAGGCTGAGATCCCCTTCCTTTAAACGTTTGTATTTTTTTTTAACTGTCCGGACACTATTCTTGTCCTGGCCTCCAACTACACGAGTTTTGAGGACAGCTTCATTTGCATACAATCTCTTTACGTAACCTAAAAATGAAAGAGAAAAAACCTGCAGGATTATAGAATATAAAGGGACATGTATTCTCTTAAATAACATTTTAAGTTCAACAATATGGGTGATAAAGTGTCAGCTACAGGCTTTGGTATAAAAATATTCAAAAAACGAAAATACTTTTGATACAGCCTTTTATACAAGTTTCTTTAAACAACAATGCTGCCATAGATACATAAATGCATACTTTAATAAGAAACAGCATCCATGACACTGATTTTTAATGTTTAAATATTACTCAAAACAATCTAATTTTAGTTTATTTTAACAGCATATCTATTCAAAGATCCACTTGGCAGTCTGAATTTTACCTCCTTACACTAATCCCTTCAAGCCTGACGATCAAATAAGCAAGCGATTCAGTGACTAATAGAGTAATGTAAGACCAAGAGATATGTAATTAGAGTCGGAAGAGAGTGTTTGGAAAAATTTGAGTCGCATGAGACACATCAATGAGCTGCAGCAGCGTTTATGTCGAAAAATATTGCTCAAGCGTATTGGTTATCTCAGAAATTATTAGAAAATTGAACTTTAATGAGAATTTTGTGTGAAGAGTTTTCTGTGAAGAAAGGGTTACATTTTCTTTTTTAGTCCGTATGTTTTTGTTTATGTAACACGGTCTAGGGAAGACGACTATTCAAGCCGGATTATGGGCGGTGCGGATGAACTAGCACATGGTTTCGGATCCTAACCAGACATTTCAAAAATCATTCATGAATGTCTGTTAAAATAAATTAACAAAAACTGAGAAGCAAACTTTCAGAGAAATTGACATTTTTTTCTGCTATGACCAGATGACTCTTAAATTGTAATTTCCACCTTATACCATCATACGAGTCTTAGTTAACACATTCGCTGCTAACCACGAGTATACTCGTGGTCATAGGTGCCAACCTCTAATTAATATTCCGTAATATGCGAGTTAATTTGACCCAGGTTTAACACGTTTCGCACCAGAAATTTTTTTAAGAAATGAAATTAAATAGATTCCACGTAGAAACTAGTGATGGGAGTATTCAAATTCAAAATGTCTGAGGTCTCGATTCAGCCAAGTTCTCAAGTGATCTCGATTCGGACAAAAATATTCGAATACAAGCCACCTGGCATTTATGCCAGTAACGAAAACAAAAACTGTGGTTTTCATAGTGATGGGAGTATTCGAATACAAAATGTCTGTGTTCTCGTTTCAGCCAAGTTCTCAAGTGGTCACGATTTCAGACAGGAGTATTCGAATACAAGTCACCTGGCATTTATATCGGCGACGAAAACTGCTGTTTTCGACTGTATTCAGTATTCAGTTCTCATAGCTGGAGTTTTCTACGGTTTCATAAGGTGCGCCAGCGAATGCTAGACTACTCGGCGCTGTTTGATGCATTTCTCTGGAATTTTGCGGTTAGCAGGATGATCAGCGCTCGTTTAGTTTTGAAATTTTGTTTTATTTTTTTAAGCGTACAATCAATTCAACTAATATACATATATACTTTTAGTTAAATCGATCATATATGGATTTTAATTTAAGAAAACAATTATAATGAATAACATTCTGTGAATTTGTATTTAAAAAACGTAAATATAATTCTTTTTTTATTAAATTTTTAAAAATTTTACGATCAAAATAATTACTCATAATGGAAAATAAAATTGTACGTCCGTAAAAAAAAAAAAAAAAAAAAAAAAAAAAAAAAAAAAAAAAAATCTTGATTTCGCTAATTAAAGAAAAATTGCTTACTTTTACGGGCGTATGCAGGGGAGGGCCGGTTCTTCGCCTTCTAAATCTTAGAAAATAATAAGATATAACTTGCAATACTAAGAGACATGGACGTCGGCAGAATTATACATTGGGACGGGCAAGATTTTGGAACACGTGTGGCAATGGCCCACAGTCTAGTCTGCTTTTAAAATTGCAGAATATAAACAGGAAATAATCTAAACTAAGATTTTTTTTGTCAGAGTTATCATGCAAGATAATTTTTAAACTTATCAACATAAAAAGCAATACAAGAATTTATCAATTAAGAAATAATAAATATAAATAAGTTTTTTTTTTACCAACATGTTTTTAAAAAGGAAATTGAAGCAGTTTTTTTTTCCGTCAAAGGGCTTTGCCACCCTGAATCCTTTTTTAAAGATAAGTTTGAAGCACATGAGCATTAACAGGAAAGCAAAATAAAAAAATCCCTGACGGCTCGGCCTACACACACAGGTAGATTTCGAAGGCACAGACCGTGAGGCGCCTGTTTGTTAAGAATTGTGAAAGAAATTAACTTTTTGTCATGATGCGGCATTTGGAAACGCCCACTTCGAAACCTAACTTGTTTGCAGGCGGAGCCGGCAGAAATTGTTCTTGTTTATTTATTTATTTATTTATTTATTTTTTGCTATAAGGGTTGGTCTTATAAAAAACTTGTCAATATAAAAGTTTTAGATAATATTAAGAGGATTTATAATAAATTGAAACGGATTTGATATCTTCAGAATTGAGGAAGTCATGAATTTTTTTTCTTCTAACCCCCCCCCCCCCCCCTTGGGGCCATTTATAATGATATCAAAAATCTTTCCTACATAAATTTTCGGCCCTTTTCCTAGAAGTAATAATAACTTTAAACGGATTCGATACGTATCATAATTAAGAAATTATGGGGTTTTTCTGTTTTCACGAAAAGCCCCATCATCCCCCCCCCCCCCCTTCTTGGTTCGATTTTGCCCATTAACGAACTTGACCGAGATTTTATGCCCTTTGATTTTATGTATTAGTTTGGGAGAGATTTGTGCAGAATTATAGGAGTTATCGTGTCCATAAAAAAATGACATAGATAGATAGATAGATAGACAGCTGATAAAGTTTTCAACTGGGGGTGGTTTTGGGTTCTGGGAGTCATAATCGGCGTAGATCTACAAAAAAATTTCAAAAATTCCAACTTATTTGAGAATGTAATAGGTAGTATTTCTTCGAAATGTACCTAAAATTATCTTACCCTGGGAGGGGTGGTGTAGGGTTCAATGGGATAGAGTCATCCAGACAAAAAATTCTTGCTTTTTTTTTTCCTCTAATGACAATCGTAATATTTATATGAAGACTCAAAAACATTAAAAAGAAAAGAAATTGTTCTGCAGCTGTAAATTATAAAACGTTATCATAAACAAAAGAGAAGCGTTTGTACGAAAAATAAGCATTTCATTTGCTGAAAGAGGCGCTACTCATACTTTTATAATAGACTGATGTGAATCTGACACGTGATCATAAAAAAAAGCAAACGATCTTACGTAGAATAAACATTCGAAGAGTGAAACAGACGAAATGTCGTCCCTCATTTATTAGTTTGAATCAAGTCTGGAGTAGTTCTTAGTGTTACTACATTTGAATACAAAAGAATCGATTCTGATTTCGATTCTGAAAAGTTTTCGGAACCTAAGGTATCGATTCTTAAAAGATCTCGAATCGGCCCATCACTAGTAGAAACCTGAAATTGAATAAATAAAGATTCATCCAATAATTTTTCTGGTTTGAAGCGTTTTTAAACTGGGTCAAATTAATCCGTATATTACGGAATATTAATGAGAGTTTGGCACATATGCGTGGTTGTCAACATTCAAAATAAAAGTGTATGATAATAATAATAATAATAATAATAATAATAATAATAAAAACACCTGCCTAGCCACCACTATTTTAATACGTTAAAAAAGTATTTATTTAATGACAAAAACTTTGCTATTAAACTTACCAAATATTATCTTTCAGAATTTTTGGTGGGAAACGAATTTCAGTAAAAATATCGAGGACTCCGCCCACATAGTTTTGGCAGTTAATGGGTTAAAGTTTTTCAACCTATGTTTGTTGTGAAATAGTATATGCGAAAATGTCAAACCGAGTCTAAATAAGCTCAAAAATTAAATGTAAAATTTAAAAACATGCTTTCATTAAAATTCACAAAAAAGGTCAACTTATAAAGCACAAATGTTTGCGTCGCTCACTGCTGACGTCATAATGATGCGGGATGCGGTTAAAATGGATGAATGCTGCAACAATGAAGCTATTTTATTTCAATTAATATTAAACCATTGCAACGTTATTTTTATGGGGAATATGCATGTTTTGGACCAACGTTGCCCCACCTTAGGGATCGAATTTTAAAAATTCAATGTCCAGTTCATGTATTGCCCCCAGGAACACATATATATTCCAAATTTCAAAGCTCTATGTCAACAGGAAGTGGATGAAAAATGAGTAAGAAGATTTACTGCCACATACAAACAGAAATGTAAGATAAAAGTGACGCCATCTTGAAACAAAATGGCGGACCAAGCTGGCCAACGAACTCTGTTGAGACATTGGTGAGCTTAATACACACAATTAGTTTCATCAAAATTGATTTATAAATACGAGCGTTATCGTATGACATAGGTCAGATATATATATATATATATATAATTATAATATCTATGAATTTCAAAATACATATCAAGTTCTAATATCATTCTACTTTAATCTACAAAGAGATAAATAATGATATTGTGTAAACAGAATACCACATATCTAATAATTAACATGTGCAATCATAATTTTACCATAGCATGTGCTTCAATGGTAATTGGCCAAATTTACTCATACCTGAATAATATTTAAAAAAGAAAGAGAGAGAAAGGGGAAAAAAAAAGTTTATAGATTGGAGTTGCTATTAAGTAAACACAAATGGATTAATAAATCAAATATGAACATTATACAATGGAAAACTGGACCACAAGAGAACAAACAAGAATTGGATTTGAAAAAACACATGTAGATGTACTCGTCAGCTTGGTTGCACCCACATGTGTTTTAAAAATAATTCAGTATTTCATAATTCTACTGGCATGATGCTAAGAACAGTAGAATCAACCAAGTATACTGAATTATTACCAGATAACAATTGGAAAAAATAAGATTGGAAATATTTAAATTGGAAATAAAAAACCATTAAGAATATATAATATAATTCACTTACATCGATTATCCAAAAACATTATAAATCACCTCACTAAATTACCACTAGATATCATTTTTGAAATAATATTGGAAATTAGAACCTTTAAATTGTAGATAAAATATTATATATATATATATAAATCAACATTTGAACGGAGGGTAGTTTTGGGGTCTGGGGGTCATGATCGGTGAAAATATATCGAAATTTTCCGGAACTGCTTTCCTCCGCTGCAATAGGTAGCTTTATACTTTTTTGTATTGAAAGCTACCTAAAAGAGCAATTTCAGAAATGTTCATAGTACACAATTTGTTTTTTATTTAACTGAAAAGCCAAGTAATCAAATTTAATTTTTAAACTGCACTTACTAGAATGTAATAACATATTTTTTTAAAAATAATTAACTGCTTTTATTATTTCACATAATTAATAAAATTTTTAATATTGTAATCAAATTATCTTTATTAAAAAAACATACCTTGCATATTTTATAATACGGAATTAATTAAACCAAAAGCAGAAATGTTTTTAACGATTTGGGAAAAGGATGGGGTCATGCCCTCCACATTTAAATAAAGACGTAATATGTCGTACAATTTGTTAAAATTATACTGTTTTTTGTCTTAAATGTTTAATTATTCATCTTTGACAAAACAACTCTGTAAATAAATAAATAAAAAAAACTATAATATTAATTAAATTTATTGTAGTAATGAAACTAGTAAATCTGCAGATCTGGGGAATCAAATGCCAGTTCTGCAATTTTATTTTGAAATCATTTTATTTAATATTTAAAACATTCAACCCATTTTTTTCATTTATTTCATATTTATAATACTAATTACTAAAAATAGTATATCAAGTAGTTTCAAGAAGTTTAACTATTAAGAATAATGGGAAATGCGACTCTATGCGCCAGTACCTCAAGACTTTCTTTTTTACTAATCCTTCTAAACCTCTCAGTGTTTCAGTAATTTGATACTTTGAAATTTAGTATTTTAATTATTCTATTTAAAATGATTAAAATATTGATCGTGTGATTACGATAATAATTAATTTAAACAAGGAATTAGTTTCATAAATATTTTATTAATTATGGATATCCTAATTGTTAAATTTACTTGAAAAGGACTATTTTGTTTCTTTAGTATGCTTTTATTAAATTCTGGTTTTAAATACAATCATAAAAACAATTATCTATTACGTTTTGTAGAGTGTCCATTACTGGAACAGGGAGTGTCCATTACTGGAACAGGGAGTGTCCATTACTGGAACAGAGGGTGTTCATTACTGGAATTTTGGATGTTTTGATTTATTTCTTTTATTTACAATTAAATTTTGATTCACATTGAGAAATGTGATTATAAGAATGGTTAAATATTGTTAATACACTAAAAAAAAAAAAAAAAAAAAAAAAAAATGTTGATTTTACAGTATAATACTAGCACCCCAGCTGCTAGTATTATACCGTAAAATTAACAGTAATAAACAGGAAAATAAGCAGTAATACGCTGCTGTGCATTCGCGGTAGTGCATTACTGCTTATTTTACTGTTAATTTCACGGTATAATACTGACAGCTGGGGTGCCAGTATTATACTCTAAAATCAACCTTTTCTTTTCTTTTCAGTGTAGATTAATATAATATTAAAAAACTGGATTATATTAATTATAACTATTAATGGAAAAATAATTTTTAAAGAAATTCCTTAAGGGTGTCCATTGCTGGCACATCTAACCTATATATGTTGTTTGCAAGAATAAATTTTTCTATGCGGTACCTTTTACGAATTTTAACCCTTTATGATTTTAACCCTCAACGAATGAATTCCTGACAGTTAATTTTTATTGCTCAAATGTGTTGTTTCCAATTATTGTTTCGGTATAACTTTTCCTGACAAACTTTTTTTGCATTATTTAATTGCTGAAATTTTGAGATTAGATAAGGTGAAATTTTCTGTGCAAAAATATTGGTATCCAATAGCAAATAACACATTTGGACAATAAAAATTGGTTGCCACGAATATGGGGGCATTCGTTTGTTAAGAGTTAATACGCTAAACCTGAAACTTACATATGCAAGTTACGCTTGGCTAGGACTTTAAAAATCAAGTATCCTTCGCATTTTAAAACGCCTACGTCCGACATTGGAAAAGGTCCATTCTAATACGGGTCCATGCTTTCATTGAGTTGATCCGCACCGCAGAATGCAGTTGTGTATACATTTTATTTTAACCCTTTGTATCACTGTGTTGCATATCTGCAACATACCCAAAAGACAAAGTGGAGCTTAAAAAGACAATTTTATTTATTGCTGCTATTTCCTATCTCAGCACTTGATATATTGGATTGTTCGGAAAGTTCCTTCCGTTTGGGAAAAGCAATTCGCACCGGAAAACTCTACCCGTCAATTATTAGACATTAGATATCGGAATTAAATGACAGAATTTTCCGGTGCGAACCAACTTACCGAACAGCCCAATAAATTGTTCATAGAATACTGGCCATACGGCGATACTTACATAATTTTTCATAACAAAGTTTTATTTATCATTTGAGCAGTTTTACATCGTTAAGGTTACCTGGGGCAACTGGGTCTTGATTTTGCTCTGAAGTTTCTGGCAATTCAGCTTCCAGAAGGCAATGTTCATTTTGAATTAAAGTCTGAACCTTTGTAAATGCGTTCAATACGGTTCATCTATCACACAGAAATTTTCAAAATTGTACTTTACTGTCTAAAAATTAAAATAGTATATATATTTCATATTTCTTTCTCCATGGGTCCAGTTGCCCCTTAAAAATGGGGCAAGAGGACCAGGTAGATCTGTGTTCCACAGTTGATCGTTTTCTTTAAATTGGGGGAATCAGGCCCTGTTTCAAAAAGTATAAATAGCTTTAAAAATTTTAAGCTGGGCACTAAATACATTGTTGAAAGATTTATTCTTTTAGTACAACTATTTTTTAAAAGACATTTTCGTGTTATTTAATAACAGAATTGTTCGCCAATAAATAAAGCGAAAATTTATTTTAAAAAATAGTGGTAAGAAAAGAATAAATTTGGCAGTCATGGATTTAGTGCTCCAAATAGAGCCAATCACAAGCCGCCACTGAATACTACTAATGCTCTCGATCCTTTATTGATTCCAGTAGATGTCTCACAAGAAAGTTAAGTGTGCAATTTTAATGTCCAATCACACAAAGGTGAAGGTATCTGGTACCTTTTAATTGACGAAAAAACTGATTTTTCTTTTATTCAAGCATATTAAAATTAAAATTTAGTTATTTACAGATTATATTGCATGCAATACGTATGAGAAAAAATGTATCAATTAAAAATTATTTTACAAAAAAGAATTGTTACGAAAACTTTCATTAAAAAAAATCTTTCGATTTCTTATAATATTTCAAAATTGAAGAAATCGG
Organism: Maratus michaelseni; assembly: GCA_963931845.1. Classification (NCBI taxonomy): domain Eukaryota; kingdom Metazoa; phylum Arthropoda; class Arachnida; order Araneae; family Salticidae; genus Maratus; species Maratus michaelseni. The sequence goes on along the minus strand of OZ007598.1, from coordinate 106,128,833 downwards.
TAAAAATTAATTAGGCTGTTTTTCTTGGAATTAAAAAAAATATATTTAAAACGATTTTGGCTGCTCATGAGGTGGTATTAAATTTTGATTTTTCTAAATATTTGAAGTACTGCTTTTTTTCCCCCTCTAATCCCGTGTATATTTTTATTTTTTTAATGTGTGCATTATGCAAATTTATGTATAATGCATAGACTTTCTTTGTATTAGTACGACCCATATTATAATGGGATTTTTTCTAAACTGAAATTTAAAAGAATGGAGCTCTAACGAACAGAAAAAATCCATTAAAAAAAGAGTGCAAATGAGCAGCATAATTTCCTTCTGAATAAAAGAAATTAATTTTTTTTTCTTACTTCCACTCTCGAAATGGGAATAGAATCAGATGATTCTTCAGCTGCCTAAAAGATTAAGAACCTCCATCTTTAAAGAAAGCCCAACTGATATTGAACTTTGAACTAAAGAAAAAAAAAACTACTACTTTCATTTCAAAAATATCGTCTGACTCGTTTGAAATTTATTCCATTTTCGCGAAGGATTTATTTCACTCTCATTAAAAGCTTACTTATGCCATTTTTGCTCCAATATTTCACCACTATCTCTTTCCCTCCCTTTCTCACCCCCTCTTTCTTTCTTTCTGTGTCTGATTTTTTATTTTATTATTTTTCCCCCCTCTAGCTCAAACAACCCTTTCAAAATACCTCCATCGTCGGTAGCATCTGCCGCTGCCACTTCTTGTATTTAGTGAATTATTCAGCCCGTATTTTAATCTTTTCATTTTTTTTATAGTTTGCGTTATAAATGGAAGATGAGTTAAGCTTTGGATAAATTTATAAAGAATGGGATATATTTCGGTAGATTATAGAAATTATTACGTCGTTCTAGAAGAAAAAAAATTAGATCGTTAATATATTTTATCATTAATTGAATATTGATTTAATTCAATTTTTCGAAAGAGTTTGAGAATGTTCATTATATTTTGTCTTAAACAGTTATAACATTAATAAGGTATAAATGATATTAATTAATGTATACAGAATTTGTGGAAAAAACATTGGACAATAAACACACATTATTTACACCTTTCATTTTCAAGTTTAGTGAATAACATTATTCAATATTTAATTTTTTAAATGAAAAAAATATATAAATGTTTAAAATAGCTCCATCATTGGTAGCATCTGCCGCTGCCATTTTTTTTTTATTTAGTGAATTATTAAGGCCGTATTTTAATCTTTAAATTTTTTTTATAGTTTGCATTATAAATACCATATGAGTTAAGCTTCCGATAAATTATAAAAAATGGGATATCTTTAGGTAAGATTATAGAAATTATTACATCGTTCCGATAAAGAAGAAGAAAAAAAATTGTTAATATATCTTATCGTTAATTTAATTTAATTTTTCGAAAGAATTTGTGAACTTATTCACAAATTCTATTGGGTCATTGAATATTGCAGAAATACAGAAATTATGCAATTAAATCAGGTGAATAATTCTATACGAAAATAGTGGTATTCAAAATAAAACTTTTATTGGAACTTAAAAAAATAAGAAAATCTTATCTGTGTCTTATCTATGTCTTATGTTATTATCTTATCTATGTCTTTTTAAAATTTCATTCTAAATTTTGGAACCACCCAAATTGTGTCCTCTATTCAAATTTGGGTCAGGTTCGGGTCACGTTTCGGGTTGACTGTCAGCAGAAAATTCGGGTTCACAAGGGTCGATCCTGGCAAAATTTGGGCCTATTTGGGAGAGTGAAATTTCAATATGTATGGCCATATGTATATATATTATTCCTTATAGAGAAGTATAAAGTGTATTTCATGTATCTTGTCTTAAAAAAATAATTCTCGTATTATATACAAGACATTAATGATCTAGTTTAAATTAATATACAATTAATTTGTTAAAATAAATCCTGTAGAATGCATATGTCCGTATTTTCAGATCTCATTTAAATATTTATCTCATTATATCATTCAATGTCTTACGTTTTTTTAAATTTTAGACAAAGGTAAAAATAAAACTTTAAAATTATTGTCATTGTTCTAACATCTGCCAATGTGATTTCTTATACAGTCAAGATTTCCAGGAAAATACTAAAATTTTATTTTGAATACCACTATTTATCTATAGAATTATTCACCTGATTTAATTGCATAATTTCTGTATTTAAATAGGGCGACTGTTTAAATATACAGATTAAAGGCATTATATTTAAATTGCTGGATTTACAGATTAAAGACTTTACAGAATCAAGACATTATTATTATCCGGGGTGCAAAAATCTAGGCGCCAATGGGCTGATTCCCACCACTAAATTTTATTAGTATTCTTCGTTAAATTTTATTAGTATACTTCGTCTAAATTTTATCAATATTCTTATTAGGCGAAGAATACTAAAAATTTAGTGGTGGGAATCGGCCCATTGGCGCCTAGATTTTTGCACCCCTGATTATTATATTTAAAGACATTACATTATTCAATGTCTTAAGTTTTTTAAATTTTAGAAAAAGGTAGAAATAAAACTTTTAAAATTCCTGTCATTGTCCTAACATCTGCCAATGCGATTTCTCATACAGTCAGGATTGCCAGGAAAATACGAAAGTTTTATTTTGAATACCACTATTTTCGTATAGAATTATTCACCTGATTTAATTGCATAATTTCTGTATTTAAATAAGGCGACTATTACTATACGAAAATGGTGGTATTCAATACAAAATTACAATATTCCCTAGCAAAAGTGTATATACAGTAGACCCCTGTTATATCCAGAGCTCGATCATGCCAAAGCGAGGAACAGGGTCTGATATTCATTCGGAATCAGAACTCCCTTTTTATGACAACAAAATTAAACAGTTTCTATGCCTTAGAATAGGTATATAAATTAAATACATATTTAGACAAATATAGGATTTTGCTTTTAATCTTATCTTATTCTAAGAGTAAAACTATTTATTATAATCAATAGAATGTTAAAACAGATTCAAAATAACAGCTTTGCGAAAATTTCATTCTAAATTTTGGAACCACCCAAATCAAAGGCGCCAGAGCCACGGCCCCGTGCTTTAGTCAGACCTTGGTTATATCGCCTCTCCTTACATACCTCGCTCGGATATATCACGTTTTAGTCATGTAGCCCGAGAAGAAAAATAATAAAAAAGCTCTACGTTAATCACCCTTTTAAGCAACACAATAAGTAAATATAATTCTACATTGTTAATTTTACTGAAAATTGTAATATAACTTAAATTTTTTGCAGACAAATAGTTATATTTCAAATTACTTGTTTAATGTTTTCGGCTATATCAAGCTTCAGGATAGGGTTTTTCTTTTCTTTTATTTATTTTTCCATAATTGTATTAAAATATGGATTAATTTTGTTTCACTATGAGTTCGGGTTTGAATATTTTAGGGTCGTGTCGGGTTTGAGTTGAAGTATATTGGATTCAGTTCTGGTTTCGGGTTAACAAAATTCTTTTAGGTCTGGTTCGGGTCACGTTTCGGGTTGACTGTCAGCAGAAAATTCGGGTTCACAAGGGTCGATCCTGGCAAAATTTGGGCCTATTTAGGGCCCCTTCACAAAAATCTATTTAATAAAACATGTCCCTTCACAAAAATCAATTTGATAAAATAGGCCCTTCACAAAATTCTTTATAATAAAACAGGTCCCTACACAAAATTCCTTTTAATAAATTAGGTACTTTCACAAAATTCTATTCTATAAAAACTTACTATTTATTGTATATATTATTTTGTGATGTTTTAAATTGTGTAATTTGTAAAAAAAAAAAGTTCATCAGAGATGAAAACTTCAGCACAAGGATTTTAAAAAGTTTTTGTTAATAAATGCTTTGTTTGAATTTGTGTAACTGGATTTTAACTTTTGTTACAAAATGTTATTTTTCACAAAAATATAATAAATTTTACAAAAATGACCTTTACTTTTCAAAAAATGGGTCCCAAGAAAAAAAATCCTGCATCGATCCCTGGTTCAGCTCAGGTACAACCTGACCCATGTAGCACTCGAATTCGCACATATGTTTACTATATGTATTTTCTACAAGCACCGTTACATAATCAAGTTACGTTTTTAATTAAAACGATGTTATTTACAATATTAATGTGAATAACATTAACGTAGCGCAAATATAATGGCATGTAATCTTAGATTTTGTAAATAATTTCGTAATATAGTGTTTGCTTGTGAAGTGTCTACAACTCGTCGTTATTATTACATTTAAATTATTGAAGTGAATTTCGAGCTAACAATTTACACAGTTTTCATGGAACATATATCTGTTTTGTAAATCGATGAAATTTCTGACACAGGTGCTTCAATAATTATATAAGAAAGTAGTAATTTTGTGTTTCAGAATAGTTTTAATAGAAAACTTCAAAAGATGATAAGTATAAATTTTTAACACTTTCCAACATAGTTGTAAAGTGTTTGTGACTTCGTTTTGTCTATCCGTAATGTCTGTTTGTCTAACACTCTGCACACACTCTAACTCGCTTAAATATACTGGGATTGCTATGTAATTGATATATGTTATGTGGTAATATGTTCTCTTTTAAAAATGAAGTGTGTAACATTTATAGTTCAACTACAAGGGCACTCAAAAGAATTCCGTTGCATTATGGTGTATGAGGGAAAAATAGTTTGAATGTATTAAATTATGTTACACCATTCCAGATACATTGAAATTGACATACATCACTGACACACATCACTGACACACACTACAAGATGTTTACTGTAGAATAGGGTGTGCGTTTTTAACTTTGGTTGAACAAAAAAAAATGAGTTATTTTTTATTATTGACGAAAATTGCTGAAAGGGAATTTTCAGCTATATTATGCAATCCCAAACTGAACTAGATTTTAGCAGACTCTGTAGTATATATACAAATACATAGATCATATACAGAACTGCATAAAAGAATTCAGCTAATTTCCTGACTATAGCTGATAATTCCTGAAATTGGGTTTTCAAATGCGTTATGCATTTTCAAATTGTCTACATAGATATCATCTTTCGCCTTATATTAACTAGTGAAATTTTGTTACAGTATTCATGAATATTTTGGAAAGTGTTTCTTAATGTATGCTTGACGCATGACTTTCCGTTCTTTTATATTTTAATGCAGTATAAGTTTATTAATCCTATTAATACAAAGCTTTTATATAAGAAAGCACAGGCTACATTAGGATTGCGCACTCTCCCACACTGTAATAATAGCATATCTGAAAATTCTATGCATTTATAAATGAAGTATATAATAAAAAAACACGAAAAATAAAAGATTTAGATTCAAATATTTAATTATTAGATAATAATTACCGTATCCAATTGCATGATAATAGTTTACACAATTTTGATGGAACAAATCTATTTTGTAAGTCGTTAAAATTTCTAACTTAATGGTTTCATAATCATGTAAGTAAATTGTAATTTTGCATTTGAGCATAGTTTTAAAAGTAAATTTTAAAAGATGATGATATCAGTTTTAATATTTTAATGCAGTATAAGTTTATTAACACTACAAATATGAACACCACAAAAACAATCAAAAATTTTTCTTTAAAAGTTGTTTTATGTCGTTAAAGAAACAATTTTATCAAAACGGAAATTGAAAGTGATATTGGTATCGATTTTAATTTTTCAAATTTCAATGCAGTATGAGTTTATTAACCGAATGTTTAACCCCTTAATCGTCGTGCCCGAGACATTCACGGGCAGCGTAGGTTACGCCTGTTTTATTCAGATTGTTTGATTCCCACCAGTTTCTTAAAATAGTGTTATTGGCTTTATTCTTGCATTATTTTATCTGTCTATTAAATAAGACGAACATTTCTACTTAAAAAACTGGTGGTAATCAAGCAATATGAATTTCTAAAAAGGAGCCTACACATAAAGGGCGCGACGATTAAGGGGTTAACAAAGCTTTTTATACAGGAAACCAGGGGCATCTATTAGGGTTGCGTATTTAGAAGCACTGCTCTTACTCACACTAATTATATAATTTTTAATAATTATATAAAATTTGAATAATATCATATTCATTAAATTATTTATGGGCTTACATCCAAATAAATTAATATTGTTTATATTGGTAGACTTACAAACATTTATGTTGTTTATAAATTATATGAGAGACCAAACTCAAAGACTTGGATTGCAGTAATAATATAAAGTTTTTTTTTTATTTTATTTACAATACAAATCCTCAGGTAGGATTATTAAGTTACCCAGGTGACAAATACTATGATAAAAGAAAATGAAAACTTAGTCTTGAGTTTAAAAAAAATATGTGAAGAAATTTCTGTTTTATCATAAAAATACAGTGTAATAGTAACACATACAAACAATAGTATAAAAGTGCCAACAAAGTTTGCAGAATTAAAACAAGACGATGTTATTGCCTGTTGAGGAAATATAAAAAAAAGTTTTTTTGTTATAAGATGTTTTAAGTCTTTAAAGAAAAAAATTATATCAAAATGAAAGATAAAAGAAATATTGGTATCAATTTTATTATATTTTAAAATTTTAATGCAGTATGAGTTTATTAACCCAATGTTTAACAAAGCATTTGGATACAGGATACAGGAAAGCAGGGGCATCTTTTAGGGTTGCGTATTTAGGGGCATTGCTCTCCCTCGCTCTCATTATATAACTTTTAATAATTATATAAATTTTGAAAAATATCGTATTCATTAAATTATTTATGAACATACATCCAGATAAGTTAATATTGTTTACATTGGAAGACTTACAAACATTTATATTGTTTATAAACTATGTCAGGGTCCAACTCAAAGACTTGGATTGCAGTAATAATATAAAGTTTTTTTATTATTATTTACAATACAAATCATCAGGTAGGGCTATTAATTTACTCTCAAGTGACAAATACTATATCAAAACGAAAGATAAATGGAATATTGGTATCAATTTTAATATATTTTCAAATTTTAATGCAGTATGAGTTTATTAACCCAATGTTTAACAAAGCTTTTATACAGGAAAGCAGGGGCATCTATTAGGGTTGCGTATTTAGGAGCATTGCTCTCCCTCCCTCTAACAATTCATTTTTTATTCTCACAATAATATCGGGATGGGGGAGGCCTTTTTTCAATGATGGTATTTGTGAAAATTTACACTCCGGGTCTTTGACTGAGATCAGTATGTTCTGTGGTATCAAATGCTAGAGAAATCGAAGCTTCAACGCCATCTAGTTTTTAATTCGTAATTTATTATAGGTATTGATATTACCATTTGATTTTGCATACAGTATTTTTCTGTCTTTTTAAATACACTGAAAATTCCACGTTTAAAAACTGGTTTAGAAATGAGTTTGTAAAATAAAAGTATATATTTGAAATCGATTGCATATATATGTATCATATTCAACCGTTTTCAATCAGCTGCTGTATGTAGGTATCCCCCCACATTTCCCCATTGTTTCCTGTCTAGTGCTTTGGTCATCCAACTAACTCTAGCCACTTTTCTGATTATATCACTTCATTTTACATGTGGTAGCCTTCTTGATCGTTTTACATTTCTGAAATACCAGTGTAGGGTGTTTGTACCCTTCTATTCTCACAATTCATTTTCATTTTAACCGTTTAATTCTCTCGATGATGTCAAAGACTTTCGTCTGAATTCTTATATATATAATAACCACACGAATATTATCACTATTTAATATAATTAAAGAATTATTCTTGATATCATTTGAAGTTTTCTTTTGTAAGTAACTATGAATCTCTGTCCAAATTTTTTAAAAGCTAATTTTCATCCATTTCCAAACTTAGTGCATTTAACTAGAGATGGATCAATCACATTTATGGAGCCGAACGATGCATGTTAGGATTTCTGCCAACAGGGGGCGTTTCAAAACTCAGAATCTTTTGAAAACGGAAATGGGTTCATTGAGTTGTCTTCATTGTTCACTAACTCTTGAAGCATAGTCGATCAACTGAAATTTCGTCGTGTTTCAGAAATTAAATTCGAATGAATTTCGCTTTCAAAATTCTTGTAGTTTGTGCTTTAAAATTATTTATTTAGTTGGGTAATGATTTAAGAAAACCTCACACATTTAATAAAATTTGTGGTGTTTCAGATTTGAACTGCATTTCGCTTTACAGCATTCTTGTTAAGCTTGCGCTTCAAAATTATTTATTTGTTTGAATAATGTGATTTAACATAATCTCACACATTAAATCGATGTCTTTAAGGTCGAATACAGAAATGCAATTGGTGTAATAAACATTTTTAACTGATTAAATTTTGTAAAATAAGTGTTTATAAACTTGTAGATAATTTGGAATTGCAATAACTCGACTCCTGGATAACTCGACATTTTATTATTCACACGGTTGTTACAATGTTAACTTTAATGAGGAAGAATTTTTTTATCTCGACACATTTTAGCAGAAACCCGTTTATGTCGACTACAATTTGAACTATTCAACTGATCTTTAAAAATTGTTGTTTAATTGATCAGTATGTTTAAATTAAGATCCATTATTTATTTCTATAATCCAACTTAACATCCTATGTTACTCAAAATTAATTCTCTTTTATTCAAGAAATATATTACCGACTTATTCTTATCAGTTATTATAATTCCCTGATTTAGAATTAAATAGAAATCAACTTATTGAATTGAGTTGTTCAACTGTTTAATAATTCTAATGTAAGATAATTATATAACTAAAGTAACTTGTCCACAAAATGTTTTCCCTCTGACTTCCGAGCAAAAGGGCAAAATTGTAATGTTGTTTTCTTTTTAATTTTTTTAAAATGCTAAAAATGAAGATTTTTCCAACATGATATAAAAAACTTAATTGCATATATAAATATAAACCTTGAGACTATTAATAATTACTGAAGGATTTAAAACTGCATTATATATTTAGAATTATATTAATTTAAATGATGCTTTTATTGCAGTAAAATCTACAGCTTAGTGAACGGATATATGAGTTCACGGTGGTCCGAAGGTACGTGCCAGGGACATTCTAACTTAACACTTTGAAGGACTGTGATATGTTATTTATATTACTTAATTTTAATCGAAATTTCTACCAGACATTTTGATTAAAATTTTAGTTTAATAAGTTGCGTAAAACAAATCATTTTTTTGAATTTTGAGTTTAAACATTACAATAACAGAATTACTTATGCTTTTGAAAGGGATAAAAAATAAATTCTTTAATAAAGAATTAAATTTTACAGAACCTTTGAGAAAATAGTTTTTATTTATACAAAATTCCACTCCTAAAATTTTTATTATGCTGTATGAACTCAATAATATAGAAAATTGCATTGAAATATTTATTAATCCTAATAATATTATAAATCTGATTGTGTGCAAATGTTAGGCTGAAGCCAGCGTCAAAATGGAGCATTTAATGATCCTGTATCTTTGCATATACGTTGATTATAACCCTAATTTGAACATAGGCTGGTTTTTGTTCATTTTATTCAAATATTTTCCTTAATAATTCAAAATTTCGTTATTTTCATAGAGAATAAATGGACATTTTCCCATAAAATTTAACCATTTTACTTTATCGTTGCTAGGGCTTTGATCGTTGCCAATAAATAAAAACACGGAAAAATAATTTTTCCTCAACAATTATTTTCAATTGAACGATTTTCACGTGAAAAATGAAAATGAATTCAAAAGAAGATGAATTTCCGTGATGTTCGAAACAAAAATATGGGGTATTTGTTATTATACATGAAGTATGAATATCGGTTACATTAAAAAGATCTTTTCTGTGAGAAAACTGCGTTATAATTAGAAGGAAAAATGAACAATAATTATATTCTTAAAAATAGATTTCGTTTGGACCATGGAACTATGAAAAGGATCCTCCTCGGCTTGGACAAATATGACGTCATAAATAAAACATGTATTTTCAAATAGTCGTAATAATACAAGGAGCATGAATGTCAATGTATAATGAAAGTAGATAGATAATGGACGTAATGTTCAAGATGAAAAACGGAAATATTTTTTATAGATACTGATTAATAATTAGCTTGAGTACAAGTTACATACAAATGTGAGTTTTCCGCTAAAATTTATGTCCTGATTGCCAGAAAAAGAAAATTAACAAGAATTATCGCATTAAAAAGAGATTTCTCTGAGGAAAATGTGACGTCATATTTGAAATAAAACGGTAATTTTCAAATGTGTTTTACAAGGCGCGGGAATTAATTCCGTACATAATAATACAAGGATCAGTAAGTATAGAAAGTAGATTAGTTTCACGACATATTTAAAACGAAAAATTGAAATGTTTTTTTATACCAATTAGTAAGCACCAATCGACCAATTATTAAGCATGAATATCAGTTACATACAGCTGAGAGTTTTTTGCCAAAAACCACACCATGATTATTAGGAAAAGAAAAATAAATGCGAATCTATTATATTAAAATCTGACCGCCTATTTGTATTTCGCAACTATTCTTTTCAGATTGTCCAAGCAACGCGATTTACATAACACTGGTTATCATTCATACGAGGATATCATAAACTCTCAGAATTAAAAAAGATGATTTAAATTCCAAGATATTATTATTACTATTATTATCATTTATTTTATTTTATTTTGTAAATTTTAACGAAGTTTCTCTAAAAATGGCAACTAAATTATTCCATTTTTGTGGATAAAAAAGAAGAAATAAAACGGATTAATATATTTTTTCTCATTAAAACTGAAAAAAAAAAAGATTTTATTTTCAATTTGCATAGATGGTGAAAGAAAAAAAAAAATCTTGATTACAGTAAAATTTTTGAAAAATAAAAACGTATTTTCACATATTCAAACTTCGTGAATCAATTTATTCTGGAGAACAAAAATCGTCTGTCAACATATTTTCATTTAGAAATAAAGATTTTTTTTTTCAGTTATAGATGAAATCAAGGAGGCAAATTTAAGCTCCTTGCATTTAGGTCTACAATAATTGCTCCCTATTCCCAAGAATTGAATTTAATGAAAAAGAATATACTATTTCCATTATCTTTGAAGGATTGCTATTAAAACGTTTCACAAAGGCGTTAAAAGTAAAATGGTTTACCAGGTAAACTTGACATATGTTTTTATATAATTCGCCGATTTCCACGATTTTATTTGGCCCGCCTTTTTTCATTGGTTGCAGTTACCTTTTCGGGATTATTTGTCACAAAATTTCATTTTTTTAAAACTTAGTTATCTCAAGGCCTCTATAACATAGAAATACTGTATTGTGTCCTATGGAATGTGATAAAGAGTTAGTTAATTATTTACGTTTCTAATTATCGGGAATGAAATATTTTGCTTAATTAATGTATTTATGCTTCTTTTAATGATACGTGAACGAAGTCACGGGTAACAGCTAGTAATTTATAAATAAGATTTTTCAAAATTACAAAAATTAACATTGTACCCTATTATAAATGTAACATTCAATTGTTCAAACCTTCGAGTCGAATCTCGTTCTTATTTTGTCATTTTCAGCTACATGACTTCAGAAATAGGTTTATTAGGCATTTTGTTATTTGAACATTTATTGAAAGTTCAATAGAAAAAAAAATGAAGCCATTATAAATTCCATAAACAAGCTAAACGATTTAGCAAGCAAATGTGTTGAAAGGTTTAGTAAGAAAATGGTGCTACAGAATGAGTACGCTGAAATTTTTAATGCAACAATTCGTGCAAAAGTAATTGAATTCGTCTTTAAGAGTCTATGTATCATAAACAACTTTTAGTTTATAAAATTGGAAGTCTATATCTATATTTTAAAGCAAAAACATGTCAGTGAGTAACGCTGGCGTCCTATTGACGACAGCAACATCTGACCAATAAATTTTGCTTCTACTGATATTTTATTGAATTCTAAACATCGCTCAATTTCAATTTTTACACCGTCGAATAGGAAAAACAATACTCTTTTAAATGCAATTTGTTAGAAAATTGTATCTTAAATTACTGATTTTTTTATGTATTTTTTTTTTCTTTTTTTCAAGCACGACTAAAAAAAATAAAATAAATTCTATGACGTTTAAACCGATTACGAAAGTTTAACATGTTTGATCTTAAAACAATATAAATAATTCAGCATTTGTTTCCGAACACAAATTTAACAGTTCTGTAGTTAACTACGCGCTTAAACTACTCAAAATTATCGGAATCAGAAAGGCTGCAGCAAAATCTTTGGCGATTTCTTCGACTATTAACTCTTGACATGCGGTTAATACGAAAGTTAGTTTTTAAACCATTTCAAACTCTATTTGAATACATTATTGATTTTTTTCATATAGGAATCCTTTTTGGTGTTATTACAGAGCAATCTAAAAAATATACAATGTCCCAAAAGTCTTTGACACATTTTAAAATTCAATAAAAGTGCAATTGGCGTACGAGAGTGTGATTTGGACGAAAATGCTTCTTTTGATCTGCAATTTTGTTTAAGCAAAGAAAAAAAAAATTAGTTCCAAAAATTTATCATTTTAGAAAGTTATCGAAAAGGTAGAATGCCTTTATACATAGCAATGGCGAAAGGCGTACGATGCGTATGCACTGTTTTTGTCCAAACTATGGCAACCGACATTCCGGAAGTTAATATTAATACGCGTCTATCCATCCTCATTCGTCTAATCGAACTCAGGAGGGCGAGTATTGCTAATTTCTGTAATGTGGGTTGCCATAGTTTGGACAAAAACTGTGCATACGCAATTTGCGTCTTTCGCTATTGTTATGTATAAAGGAAATCTACCTATTCGATAACTTTCCAGAATCAGCGCCATCTATGAGAGATTTTTGGAACTAATTTTTTTTATTAGCTTAAATAAAATTTTCAATCATAAGAAACATTTTCATCCAAACCGCAGTCTCGTACGCCAATTTCTTGATCTTTTATTGAATTTTAAAATATGTCAAGGATTTTGGAGACACTCTGTATTAGACGAACCCTTGGGCACACCCCTATGCAAAAAATCTATTGGGAGCTTTAAATAATTTAAAAAATGGTTTTCTATAATCTATATCCCGGTCAGCCCGGGTTGGACTTCCTAGTTTACATAAAAGTGATTTGTTTCATAAAACGATTATTATATACCTATTATCAGTTCACGTACTAGGTGAACTTTCCTGCATGCCACATCGGGCACGTGTGGTTTAAATTCGCCGTACCTACTATAGTTTATTTAAATTTTGTGTGTGTAATTTTTTAAAATAAGTCAAATCATATATTTTTTTTCGCCTTTCCAAACCACAGGCTTTTGCCTAAGATTATAACTGGTTATTAGTACAACGTTACGTCTATTGTTTTTGCCGTATATGTTTCCTTAATAGCATATTCAATTAATTTGATGCTCCTATGACGTCACAATCATCCCGAATAATCACAGTTACAATGGTGATCAAAATGTGTGATCTTTTTTAATTCGTCGCATTATGGCTATCTGGTGACTGTCACTACGTGATCACTAACGTGAATTACCGCCTTCTTATCTTACGGTGCTATTAAGGATTTAGTTTCAACCAATCATATTCTTTCAAAATAACTAATTATAATTAAATATTTCACCAAAAAATAGGCTTATATTTATTGCCTACTAAAACATAATTTCTTCTTCAACCAATAATCATTTTTTTTTATTTACGTATCTCCATGCTACTTCTTTATTCTAAAACCACTTCGCAGAATTAACTCTGGCATGTAATAAAAAATCATAAACCTGGTTTAAAATCTCATTTGCGTTTTACTCCCAAACCCGTCCAATTATAAAATATCATCTGGCGGGAGTTGTCATACAGATAACTAATTAATAACTTTCTATAGGTTATTAAAATTTTGTGTGTACTTTTTCGCCATAAGCGGAATATTATTTTTTTTTTTCGCCCTTCCACATCAAATCCTTTCGCCTAAGATTATGCCTGGTTATTAATACATTGCCACGCCTATCAGTTGTTTGCATTTGCCATTGTTTACAAAAGCTCAAATCTCCCAACGTCGCAACACGGATTTTACTTCGTCGCTGAAAAGATTTAATTAATAGAATCTACCCGAACGAAAGACGCGAAAATGAAGTGAAACGAAGTTATCCGGAAATGCAATAAAGAATTAATAAATCCCAACTTAAAATGCATGAGTATATAATCGAGGAAATCAACCAAATTCGCCTTTTCTCCGTTTTGTTTCTCTCGGTAAGTGATATAAAGTCAGGCTTTCAAAAGAGATTTTTCACTATCACGAAAATAAAAAAAATATTCGAGTACAATAAAGCAATTACTTTTTAAATACGTTCCAAAAAATGGAAGTACTATACATATATAGATTTTACATTCAATTCTGAATGTAGAATAAAACAATGATGTGTTCGAATAAAGGAGTGGTACAACTGTTATAATTCTGTTATGCTTAATATAATTTCCCCCATTGAATCTAAGTAATGACAGTTATAATCTATATACTAATAACAGAAGTTTAGCTCTGTGTGTCTGTCTGTTTGTCTGCGATGGCCAGCGGAATCTAGCGCACCTAGAAGTCTGAAAATTTATATTTAGGTAGTCCAAAGCCTGATTTGATGCACATGAGACTCAGAAATTTAATATCGTGATAATAACCCAAGATATTAACTAGAAACTCATTAAACACCACATCGAAAATGCCATCTTATTTATCAAAATGGCTAAAGAAAAGAACACCTGTTCTCAATTTGTAAACAGAAATGAACGAATTTGAAATTCATTTACTGATTAGAGAATTTTAAGAAAACTCATTAAGATATCGATTTGAAATTTTCTGAGCATACGTAGAACAATTTTCTGCATCCGACAATGCAATTTTTGAAAAATTTCGGCCGGTAATTTTTTTTAATTTTTGCAAAGAACTGCCAAAAATCGGGCGGCGCCAGTCAAAAAAAATCCGAGAAAGTTTCAGAGAGGAATTTGCTTTCATTAAAAACTGAACTACAAAGAGATCTGTTTCTCTGACCGATCCCTCCATTTAATTTGTGAAAATGAAAGGAAATAACTGTCAATGTTTACTAATGAAAAATAATTTAGATAACTAATTAAGATATAGATTTGGCGGCTATTTTAACGTAGCGTCTTCGTTATGTTCTAATTATCAGAAAAATATAATTCTTTTTTAATGATCGCGTTAATGTAGAACAAGGAAGTTTTCTTGAACAAATTATTCGTTATATTTGCGGGTGTGGGTAGGGAGGGGGTTAACGCCTTGCTCTGGTTTACACAAAACAAATTCCATTTATGAAATTTAACATTTAGCGCTCTCCCGTAGCGTTTTATAAATGTTATCTATAGAGATCTTCGGAAAAATTATCGTAAACATTAAATTTATGTTCCTAATAAAAGTACACGACCCGTATTTACTTGATGTATACGAACAATCAAAGTAAATGATTTGTTGTTGAGCACTTGCATTTTTATCTCGGGTTCTATGGGCCCGATCACAAGGGGGTTTGGATGTTTCGGCTTGGTTTTCGATCGCGTTACAGATTTTAGTTCCATCTTGCACAGCCAGGTGGCGCATCATTTTCTCGAGGTTCTATAGGCCCGATTTCGACAGGAATTGGTTCATTCAACTCCCTTGATACAACGGGTACCCATGTCGGATGTTCATATAGAAAAAATTGCGCCCCCTGACGGTGGAAAGTGGAACTAAATGATTTTGCAACGCGTGTGCAGCACGCCTGCTATACGATGCCGAAGGCAGCGGGGATACGTGTCGGAGTTTCGTTTGGAAGGTGGTTTGTTTGGAACAAAGTGCGCCCCCTGGCGTCGGAAGGTGGGACTAAAAGAGTTTGCAGCGTGTGCGCTGCACGCCTACTATACGATGCTGCAGGCAACGGGAACACGTGTCGGAGGTTTGTTTATACCAAAATGCGTTCCCTATCGGCTGAAAGAATAAATAAAGTATTTTCCTAACGCGCGCGCAGCTCTTTTAAATAATTAATTTCATACTAAATCGGGTTAAAGATGTAAAATCATACAACATTTGGGTTTGTTTTATTTTATCACGTGCCTGGGCAACGCCGGCGGGTTAGCTAGTTTTATATTAAGCAGATCTTAGAAAAAAAAAGAAAAATGAAAGTTTACAATACTAACACTAAAGAGGATCATGGAAATGGTAATAATTACACAGGTCTACAAAAATTAAGTTTGTAAACAAAAAAAAAATTGTGTTGGTTTTGTACATTTTTGGGATGTACATTCCAAAAAGGGCTTCATCGCATACCACCCCTCCTCTCAAGTATAGTTTGTTCAAATTCTGTGTTAACGTTTATTATATTAATGTATATTAGATTATGAAATATAATACTGGAAAATAAATAAAATAAAACAGTTTTGTTTGAAAATTTATAAATAGATATATATATACATATACATATTGATATATAAAGTGTGAGTATTAGTTAACCTACAACTTTGAACCGAAATATATTTTTGAGTCGTACTACAAGTTTTTTTTATTGAAAAGAAAGTGGAAAAGGAATTTGACGAGTGGAAATGCTTTGCTCTTGTGTATCAATCTGTGATTGCTCTTGCTGTATCAATCACTTCCTCTGCTCTAACAGTTTCCCTTGCGCCACTTTTCACTTGATATTATGTTGAACATAACCAAGACTTTTAATTTTCTTATCAGATTTTTTAAAGTTGCTTTAGATCACTTAGGTCAGTTTTTGAATGTTAAAGACTACTTTCGTAGAAATAGTGTTGCACTTTCACCAATAAATAATAATAATTCATAATAATTCATTCATAAATACCAATTTATAACAATAAAAATAGGATCTTTGGTGAAATATGACGATTTGGAAAACATTTTGAAAATGAGTAGAAGTGACATTAAATAATTTAATTTTATGCCCTCTCTCATTGCACGCTTTCACAGCGACGTCTATTGAGGTTCTGGGAAATTACTTCAGTTCTTAACTGTAGGTTCATTAAAATTAACCCACACAGGCTGCAGTAATATACTTACCACTTAATTTTTATTCCCAACTGTCGGAATTGTGCCAGAAATTTTGAAAAAAAATATTTTGCTTTTAAAAGGCATGTGAAGAAAAGCCATTTTCTTTTTCCAATAAATTTGTTCGCGGATTCCGGTGGCAGTCAATAATTTCAACAATTCTACAACAAAATTGATTTGCCCGTATAAGGGTTAAACAGTAGTTACTGAATGTATTTAAAAAAAGGAAATACATTTATATATTCAATGGTTGGAGTATCATAGTTGAAGCTTATTCCAATTTAGCGAAAAATGTCCGAGCCAGGACTCGAACACTTGGCTTGACGTAGCAATGCTCTTCCTATTGAGCTACCCGAACGATATCCTGGCTGTCATAATTGACTCTTATTCATATCTCAGTACAGAATTAGCATGACAAGCCAAGGTACCCAGGTTCGAGTCTTGATCCGGACATTTTTCGCTCTGTTGGAATAAACCTCAACTATTATACTCCAATCATTGAATAAGATTTATCTAGTTTAAAAAAAAAGCTTTCCCTTCTTCATTATGTACACATATATTTTTCTTAATCAACGATCTTATACCGTATGATATAGAATCATTTATACATATCTTTATTCCAAATTATTAATCTTCCTAACTTAATTTTTAATATATTAATTAATATTCTCTTCGCTAAAATATCTCTTATTCTAAAACCTCAAATGTTACTTCCTTTTCTCATATGAAAGACTATCTTTACTAAATGCAGCATGTACGTTATAAATCTATTTTAATTCCAATGCGGTTATAACAGATGTAATGTTATGTGTTCCGGACATTCTTTGATCGCTGCTTGGGCGCCCAACCTTTTTCTGTTCATAAACAATTTCTGCAAGTAATGTAATTTCTCAGATACAAAGTTTAACTTTTTCCTTTAACTAAAATTCCTTTCCCACCGGGTTGCCCGCATGTGTCCTCTAAAATTCACAAAAATTACGGGTTCGCCAAATGTGGTAGCCTATTCATTACATCCTCCCAAAACATTTATATTAATTATCCTTAACGTACATATAAATTCTTTTGCGCGTCTGCGGTTTGTTGGCTCAATGTATTATCGCATCTTGGCGAGACAATCTATTGCCCAACGGCAGATCACTCCTAGCTCTTGGTCTGTAAACAACTGTTCTAAGCCTCTAATATCCGAGACCATTCTTACATCTTATACTGGCTATATATCAATAAATAACTTCAGCTGAGATGACTTCGTTTTCATTGGATATTCTTATTTCTGCCTTCCTGGATTCGAACTGTTGGTTAATTGTTTACAACGCAAATTGTACGAACGAATGGCCCACAAATTATACCCGAATTCATGCGTTATGCATTAAAATATTTCAGCCCAACATCATT
The DNA here is from genome assembly GCA_963931845.1 of Maratus michaelseni. Taxonomy (NCBI): domain Eukaryota; kingdom Metazoa; phylum Arthropoda; class Arachnida; order Araneae; family Salticidae; genus Maratus; species Maratus michaelseni. The sequence continues at coordinate 106,110,433 of OZ007598.1, read as the reverse complement.
CGTCACCACATACCTTATTTTTATTTTGCAAGTACAGCTGCATTTTTCCCGCTTTTTTCTTATGTGATGCATGTGTTGCGTGTTATGTTTCACGGTGCAACATCTAATAGTAATTTGTAATCATACTAACACTTCCAACGATCCTGGAACCTTTTTCCTATCTATTTAATGTCTTGGTGGAAGCGCCCTTGTGGTTCCTTACTGATTACACCAAAATTCGCTGGAAAAAAATATGAGGTGGGAAAATAAAATTTTAAACACATTGCTAATTATAAAGCTTGGATTTGCATAAAATATTTTAAACTATGTCCACATAAGGCATATTTCTTTATTTTATACAAAAGCTTAATATCGATCTTTTTTTAAGCAATCAAAGCTTGTTTTTCTACTGTATTTATTGATTGACGTTATTTTTTATCACACATCAATTTTTTTATGAACGGGAAAATAAAAATATCATCTTTTATCTTGCTTTCAAATAACTGAGAAACGTTCTCACAGATATTTAAACCAGTCGAAAATTTTTGACAATGTTTTTTTACGAATTGTTCTACAAGCCCTAGTTTTATGTGAAGTGATGATAAAATAATTTCCTTTACGCTATTTAGACCTTTAACCCCAATCCCAATGGTCAGTGTGTTGCGTTTCCACATTACAGATACAAGGTTCGGATTTGTTCAAGGTTTAATCAAACTTTTATTCTTCCAGAATAGATAAAATGAGAATCAAATTTGCTTGGGAACTAAACATTAGGGTTTCCATGTTAGACTGACCACCTGATCAGGACATATGGTATATTATACAGCACTTCAGGACCTATGGTGAAGAAAACAGAGATAGGCATCGCCGGCCATGATTCTTAATGGAATTGTAGAGCCCAGAAGCTTTTTTAGTTACTAGGCATTTGTGTGAAATATTTTTGCTTCCATGTTCAACAGATTTCCTTAATCCTACTTTATCTGCGTCCTATTTTTACCTTTTGCCGGACTGTTCCACTCACATATAAACAAGGAAACATGGTATGCGTACTGATAAAGATTCATGCAATATTTTAAAGTCTCCACAAATCATTCATTCAGGATCAGTGTATTTTATATGTGTGAAGACTAACTTAAGGTTTCCATAGGCTCCCATTGAGATTACAGAGTGGACAATAGGGACAGAGGCATAGTAATTTCCATTTTGTAAAAGAATAGCTTTTTACGGAAATCAATATAATGTCTCCAAGTCCTCCTTACCGTAAAAGCCCCAAGTCTGGTAAATCCTAGCATTTATCAGAGTAAGTTGGTAAAGGCCCAAAATATGCCTTTAAACGCTTCCATTTCAGACTTTTACTAAACTATTTCGGTAATTTCTGGGATTTACAGACTTTTTTTCGTAAATGTCTGAAAAATGTGGGATGAGGCTGCCTACTTATCCGCGCGCACTTACACTCTCATAACTCTAATCTGCTCGCTCAAAGTAATTTATTGTATTTTTGATTGAGAAAATATACAATGTAATCTGAAGTCAAATTATTTTAATATACTATTCAACTCACATCGCCTTTAAATAAATAAAAAGAATTACATTTATTTCATATATCTGCGTAAAGGGGTGCAATATGGTTCCCGAACTCTATGGCAATAAGCAGGCGGCTCATCATTCATTTCGGATATTTATCAAAAGGAGTCTATAAATGCTTGCATTTACAGAGAGGGTTTTGTAAAAGCCCAAAATCGTATTGTATCATATTCCGGGCTTTTACCAATTCATATACGTAAATACTGACATTTACCAGTAAACAAGAACGAAAAATCATGCGTCAAGCATAGATTATGTAACACTTTCCAACGCTTCCAAAAGAAATTTACAAATCATTACCGTTTAATAAACTGAAAGATAACATCTAAGTAAACAATTTGGAAAACGCATAACATATTTAAAAACGTAATTTCAAGAATTTCCAACATATACAATATTCGGAAAAATATCCGAATACTTTTATTCAGCCATGTATATGATCTACAGATTTGTATATATACTACATAGGATGCTAAATTTTAGTTTAGGAAACGCGTAGCAAAGTTTAAAATTCTCCTTCTGGAGTTTCTTTCAATAAACGGAAATGTGTTCGCGAACTTTTGTACTGCCCTGTATATGAAATACAAAATTTATACACACCAAGTAATAGACAAAAAGGGAGTTAAATTTAAAATCACGTTCAGCAACTTAAAACGCATTTCCAGGAATTATTGTTAACAGACAGTAGAGAATTCTTTTGTGTGTCCCTGTAAATGAACTATGACTGCTATACACACACTATTCTGTAGTAAGCCTCTTGTAATGCACCTTAGTTATATACATAAATTTCAATGCGTTTAAAATAGTGAAACATTATTTAATTAAACCGCAAACGATTTTTCTCCATAGACGTAATGTAACGGAATTATTTTGACTGTCCCTGTAAAGTAACTATAAGTGCTATACACACCCTATTCCATATTAAGCTTTTTGTAATGCACCTTAGTGATATATATCGATTACAATGTATTTGAAATTGTGTAACATCATTAAAATAAACCGCAAATAATTTTTTCCCATAGATCGTAATGTAACGGAATTCTTTTGAGTGTCCCTGTAAAAAAACTATAAGTGCTACACACTTCAGTTGAAATAGGGAACATGCTATAGATAACGACAATAACTTATAAAAATTGCATGGCAATCCGAGCATATTTACGGGAGGTAGAGCACGGACAGACGGCAGACGGCAGACGGCCAGACAAACCGAAGTCATAAACACTTTTCAACTAGGTTGGAAAGTGTTAAAAATATAGGACTTACCAGACTATGGGTTTTTACAGTAACATATATAATCCATACCTTACTTGCGCATTAATGCACTAATATCCTTGCAGCAAACTATGTGTAAAGTAAGAAGTAAATTCCTGTTCTCCGGATCTGTACGGCACTTACCAACACCAACTGCTCATTTTAACAATAAACCATAACGTTATGTAAATTAATTTTTTCAAAACTTATGTTTCAAACGTGATTCTAAATTAAATAATCCCACCAAATGTTTTAAAATCTATTTTTATTAATAATACGTTAGTCTTCGTCTAACATCGCGTCATTTGGAGATTTTTAGCTTTTAAAATGAATCCTAAACGCAAGCAACTTAGAATTCGTTGTGATGTAATAATAACAAGATAATTTTAAAACGTGAAAGATTTGGTGAAAGAAAAAAAGTCCGTTTATGGGAGAAAAGTAAACTTACAGTTTTAATAACCTTTGAAAAGTTATTAATTAGTTATCTGTTGACAGCACCTGCCAAAGAATATTTCTAGATTAGCAGAGATTTGAGAAAGAAACAAAAAAAGGTAAAGAGGTTGTAATTCCCTAAATGTTTATTATTCTGGCAAAAATTAAATTTATGATGTGATTTAGGGTAGGTAAAAGTATGGGGGACGAATATATGAAAATTTCTTAATGCATGTTAAATAAATTAAGATTTATGATTCAGATGAGCTGTGAGTGCATATTTATAATTTCATGGTCATGGTAATATGAAATAATTAAGAAGGAGATTTTCTTAAGTATTAATCATAAAAGACAAAAATTAAACCCATTATTATAAAGTGTTTTATTTCTTCAGTTGAAACCTTCTTTTTTTCTAAACAAATATGACCAAATATTACATTTAAACCTGCTGTTAGTGGTTTTACAGACCTCGCTTCTCTTTTTAAAATTTCTTTTGTGTAACTTGTAATTTTCAGTTGAACAGATGCTGGTGAAATTTTGTTTCGTTTGGAGCCCTTAGGACTATCGCTAGAGACTTCTGAATACGTGAATTTTATTTATAATAGTCCTGTATACATAAAGTTTAGTCCAGAAACAGTATATGAGTTAATCGAGACTTTTGTTCATCTTTCGATCATGCGGTCTCCGAGACCATTTGCAATAGCTATGCGACAATTTTTGTCACAGCAGTTAAGCAGCTATCCTTACCCCCCTGGCAACATATCACCAGCAACATAGTCTAACAACATATCACCAGCAACATAGTCTAACAACATATCACCAGCAACATAGTCTAACAACATGCACTGCACTATCACTATAGCATCCATTAGTTTTAAATTGGAAATATAGGGGGGTGAGTCAATAGGTAATGCCTTCATTGCTCTAACTTTTATTCCTTTCACAGCTACTAGACTATCTATGCATGATATTATAGAGGTAACCGTAATCTATTTATATAGTATTTTCCTTTTCAGATTGACTGATTAGAACCACGGATCTGAAGCTAAAAGAAAGAGTCGTCATTGTATTTCTGGCAAAAAAAAAAAGGTTGTGCACCTAAGAAAATCCACAATCGTTTGATGAATGTTTATGTGGACGCTGTAATGGACATCAACAGCATTCTGAATTCTAACGCGTCTTTCTCCTCAAATCAATTCATCAGCACGTTCTTGATTTGCATCTGTGACTGATGTTGTTGGCCGGCCGTTTCTCAGTTTATCTGCAATTTCCGTTTCTCTTTTTCCAAACTTCTTCACACAATGCCTCTCAATTGCTGATGTCCATTACAACGTCCACATAAACATTCTTCAAGCGATTATGGATTTACTTAGGTGCACAACCTTCTTTTGCCAGAAATTCAATGAAGACTTTTTCTTTTAGCTTCAGATCCATGGTTCTAATCAGTCAATCTGAAAAATATATACTATATAAGTAGAGTAAGGTTACTTCTATAATACCATGCATAGACAGTCCAGTAGCTGTGAATGAATGGAAATCATTACTTTTTGGCCCACTCTCGTACTTATCTAATGTTAAACAATGTTGAGAAAACATAAGCATTACACTGCAAAGTGCAATGGAAATTCAGTTTTTGTAATTAGACATTTCATTTAAAAATAAATCGTTCATTTAGAATAAAAAGTTTCACACACATTCATTGGTGTATTTTGTGGTTAAAGTAAAGCTAATGGCATACAAAATAGGCCTGCGTTCATGAATGCCTTGAAGTCAAAAGTAAATTAGCAGAAAACAATATTGAACATTTTGAAAACTTGATAATACGGTTTAAAAAGCAGTAGTTCACAGTAAGTGTTATACAGTATATCTGATTTGAGGTGTTTCAACGTACAATGGTGAAACCTTCAAATGAATTTATCTCTTGAAAAAAAGCTTGAAAAGTAGAAATGCTCTGTTTATATTAACAACATAGTTCTACCTTCCAACTTAATGTCTTAACAATGTATCATAACACCATGTAAATTAATTTTTATAAAACTTTTGTTTCAAAAGCACGATTCTAAATTAATTAATTAAATCAAATGCATTTAAATATTTTGTTTCTAATGATGCAGTCTTTGACTTATGTCGGTTGGAGATTTTCAGATTTTAAAGTTAATTTTAAACGCAAACATGCGCGGTGATGTAATAATAACAGGATTATCTAAAAGCACGAAAGACTTTGCAAGAAAAAAATCGGCTTGTGCGGGGAAAAAATGTTTTAATAACCTTAAAAAGAGTATTTTGAAACTATATGTGCTTGGAAAAAAATTACAGAGATACTGCTGCTCTGATAATTATGGATATATTTTGTTTTCCCGAAAAGTATACAACCTATGAATTTATCCATCGCAAATATCCCATCAGTCACACTCCTATTTGGTTTTTAACGAGCCGGGAAGACCGAGCTATGCTCGGTCAAAATTAGCTTTGATTTCAAATATCATGACCCATGACCAAAATGACCCACAAATAAAATTTTCTCGAGCATGTAACCTAGCCCAACAGTCTTCTCGTGCCCGAAAACCAGAGGATGCAAAATTTAGTCGAAATAGTCTGAGCCGTTTTTTAGATAAAATTAGCTTGACCCGCAGTGACCCAAAAATGACCTACTAATCGAATTTTTTCGGACATGTGACCTAGCCCAATCATTTTCTAGTGCCCGAAACTCGTAGAATACAAAATTTAATCAAAATCGTCAGAGCGGTTTTTTAGATAAAATTAAATTGACCCGCGTTGACCCAAAAATGACCCACTAATCGAAAGTTCTTGAACATGTGACCGTCTTGTCGTGTCCGAAAATGGTAAAATACAAAATTTAGTCAAAATAGTTCAAACAGTTTTTTAGATACAATTAGCTTGACCCTGACCCATGATGACCCAAAATGGCCCACTAATCGAATTTTCTCGAACATGTGACCTAGCCCAATGGTTTTCTGGCACCCCAAAATGGTAGGATACAAAATTTCGTCAAAATCGTTAGAGCCGTTTTTAAGATAAAATTTACATAACCACACACACACACAAAATTTGCTCGTATTAGAATATATGATATTTGTCGATCTATTGATGAACACGATCAAGTTGCATGTTCAAGATGTTCTTTCATAGTCAACAGAGACAGCTTTAAAGTTTAATGGGAATTCATTTTTTTCAACTTAGATACTTCATTTGGTGATAAATTGACTACCTACAATAAAAGTTGTCAGGCCAGCTAACTGATGTATTTTAAGATAAAGTTAAACCCATATTGAACTCACAATAGACCCATGATCACCAGTGTTCTTAACTGTGAAGTTATTAAACCACAGTTTGAATAAAATATGTTTGTAAATTTTGGAAACTTAAAAAAAAAGTCAGCTCGAATAACTTGCACTAAATTTTATGTAGTGTATATCTGATTTATGAAACTTCAACGTATGCCTTATGAAATCTAAATATGTATAAAACAGCAAAAAGTTACGTATATCAGTATAGTTCGAAGGTTTTCATATAGTGCATACATCTTGCTGTTTATCTTAATAACAGGGTTTTACTTTTCGACTTAATGTCAATACATCATAACGTTATGTAAATTAATTTTTACAAAACCTTTGTTTCAAATACGATTTTAAATTAATTAATTCAATAAAATGCATCCAAATCTTTTTTACCAATATTTCAACCTTCGTCTTACGTCGTTCGAAGATTTCCAGCTTTTAAAGTCAATCCGAAAAGCAAACAACTTAGAAGGCGTGGTGATGTACTAATAACAGGATAATCTTAAAGTGAATAAGTTTTGGCGAGGGGGAAAAAATGTCTGCTTGTGAGGGGGGGGGAGGTAAACATACAGTTTTAACAACCTTTGAAAAATTATTAATTGGTTATCTCGTGACAGCACCTGCCAAAGAGTATTTCTAGACTGGTTGAGGCTAGAGAAAAATAAAAACAATGAGGTTGTAAGTCCACTAATATTTATTATTCTGTCGAAAATTAATTCTATGATATGGTTTTGGGCAATGAATATATTAAAATCTTTTAATGCATGTTAAATAAAAGAAGATTTATGAATAAGTGGGCTGTGAGTGAATATTTATAATTTCGTTGATAATATAAAATAATTAAGATGGAGAATTTTCTGAGAGAGGATTTAAATCGTAAGCGACAAAAATTAAGCACTTTATTATAAAGCTTTCCTTTTTTTTTTTTTTTTTTTTTTTTTTTATAACTCGATTCAATTTGGGGTGAATATTGTTATAAACAAGTGTAAAGTCGATTCTATTTATTACATTTAAATTGAAAATATCTATGTTAAACAATGATGAGGAAACAGCGGCATTTTGCGAAGATATCTACAGTGTAAAAGACATTATTTCGTATGTATGGAAACTTATTGAATGTATTTAAAATTTTATTCAAATACACTAACTTTTGTTTATGCTACATTATGTGTATTCGACTACACTTATAATTGGGAATGAGTGTTTAAAATGTACACGCCTACGGGTCTTTACAAGTGTTATCAGGCTCAGTGTTACAAAAAGTGGCACAGGGAGTCAAAAAAGTGAATCAGCGGCTTTCTAATCGGCACATAAAAATAAAGTAAACCTCATGAAAACGGAGACTGTCTATTACGGAATACTATCTTAAACGAAAAAATTTCATTGTCCCTACAGTATAAATATCATACAATTATATAAGCTAAGACAAAAACTTGTTGAAAACGGAATTTTTTTTTTCTGTCTCTTGCTATTTCGTCTTACAAGGTTTTATTATCAAAATAAACACAACAGCCTTAAAGCGAGAAAGATTTGGCCGGGGGGGGGGGGGATGTCTGCTTGTATGTGTGTGGGAGGAGAGAGTAAACATACAGTTTTAACAATCTTTGAAAAATTATTAATTGGTTATCTCGTGACAGCACCTGCCAAAGAGTATTTCTAGACTGGTTGAGGCTAGAGAAAAATAAAAACAATGAGGTTTTAAGTCCACTAATATTTTTTATTCTGTCGAAAATTAATTCTATGATATGGTTTTGGGTAGGTGATGGTATGGGGAATGAATATATTAAAATCCTTTTAATGCATGTTAAATAAAAGAAGATTTATGAATAAGTGGGATGTGTGTGAATATTCATAATTTCGTTGATAACATAAAATAATTAAGATGGATAATTTTCTGAGAGAGGATTTAAAATCGTAAGTGACAAAAATTAAGCATTTTATTATAAAGCTTTTCATTTATTTTATAAATCTATTTAATTTGGAGTGAAAGTTGTGATAAACAAGTATAAAGCCGATTGTATGTATAGCATTTAAATTAAAAATATCTATGTTAAACAATGGTGTGGAATCACCGGCTTGTCGCGGAAAATATCTACTGTGTAAAAGATAATATTAGAACGTATTTTCGTTTTTTGAATGATTTTATATCAAAGCATGTAGCGGGCATTTTCTCACCCCTACTGTTGAACATAAAATGTTATTTAAGAGAATACATGCTCCTCTGTATTCTGTAATGATCATACAAGCTTCTTTCTTTCATTTTTAGGTTACATAAAGAGTTTTACAAATGTTGAGATTTTATGCATCTTAAGACATGATTTTAAACTAGGCCTTAAAACCAATAAAGCTGCCCTCAAAACTCGTGCAGTTGGAAAACAGGACAAGAGTAGTGTCCGGACAGTTCAAAACAAATCCAAATGTTTTAAGCAGCAGCTTCACTGAAACTCCCCGATCGCGAAATCCCATGTTAGCCTATGGGAAAACTTAGAAAGGCGATGACTCATTACCTAATAAAATTATTAAAATACGGTTTTTACAATCAGAAAGTAGACGTCACATGCCGAACTTGTGCGTTTTAAAAAAATGTCTTCTTTAATTTTAACTATTTAAAATTTTCGTATAAACTTTGAAATTTCCACTTGATGAAATTTTATCATCTTTTTAGACATACTTAAAATTTAAGGAAACAACTTTTAAAAAAGCACAACATCGGCATCTCACGTCTACTTTCTGATGGTGAAAATCGTATTTTAATAATTATATTAGGCAATGAGTCATCGCGCTTCTAAGTTTTCCCATAGGCTAACATGGGATTTCGCGATCGGGGAGTTTCAGTGGAGCGGCCCCAAGGTACAGTGTCTACACTGTACCCAAGGAAAGGAACACCAAGCCTTGAAATCGAACCCAGATGTGACAGGTGAATTTTGACTAGTTGAAGAGAAAAAGGGGAGAATCCAATCTCCACAATCAACTTTGATGCTAAAAATTAACAAAACTACGTATTCAAAAATTAATAATCATTCTTATTTATAACTGCGCATCCCTTCAATCTTGCATTTAACGAAAGCACTCATTCCATTTCCATTCAAACGTAATATAATGAAAGCATGATTTTGTTTCTCTATTCCGTAGGAAACAATTTCAATATCACCATTACTATGGGCTTTATAATGATGGGGTTTATGTAGTTCAAGCATGTTATAACTTTAAAAAAAAAAAAAACTAAAATTTGTTTACATTTTTGCAATTTTTTTAGTGCAGTTATACAGTAATAATAATAGATTTTTTTGCAAATGAAAGTGCATATCTTGACGTTTTAAAACAAATTTTTATTTGGAAATTGGTTGAAAAATGGCCTTCTGGCGGCCTTTGATACTGGGGCGTGCAATAAGTGAAGCGTTCCGCGGTACCAGATGAACCTCGGAATCTGCTTATCTGTAACAACAACAACAAAAATAAATAAATAAATAAATAAAAACCCTGAAAATTTACGATATTTTTTAGTCCTTCTCTGAATGGTTTATCAATTTTTCGATCCGGAAGAAAATGGCGCCCGTTCAAATTTTAAGTTGTCGATTTTAGACAAACATTTTCTGATTTAAATCTCGCAAAGAAAATATTTACAGTTCGAATATTGAAAAACGCGTCCGTGAGGGACTATAAAATAGTACATACTAGAAAAGCATGATAATTTCAACCAAATTAGTCTATCCAATCTCGAGTTCTACCAACCGATTTGTAAAACAGGGTTTCGAGAAAACAGGTATAAAGTTTTACAATGTTTTTAAACAAACATAGATAACAGTGACAATTTTCAACTTATATAAAATTATATATACCAGGTTCATATAACTTCCACTCTCCTGGACCTCCACTTTCTCAATAATTTTGTTTCTACACTGTAAAAAAAAAAAATGTCGAATTAACGGAAAAAAATCTGTCAATTTTGGAGCCAGTTTAAAACCGTTTAATTTACAGGAAATATCTGTAATTTTTACGTGAAGTGACTGTTTTTTTAACAGTTTCATACCGTTACATTTACAGAGATAAACTGTTAATTTAACAGAAATATTTTCTGTTTTTACAGAGAAAGCCTGTAAATTTTACGAGAAATGTCTAAATTTTAACGAACTTTCTGTTTTTTTTAACAGTTAAATCCCGTTGCAGTTACAGATATAAACTGTTATTTTAACAGTTAAATACCGTTACAAAATCTGTAGAAAAATCCGTAGAAAAATCTGTAAATTTTAAAAGCTTCCTGTATTTTTAACAGTTAAATATTGTTACATTTTCAGAGATAAACTGTTATTTTAACAGAAATATTCTGTGTTTTTACAGAGAAAGCCTGTAAATTTTACGAGAAATGTCTGTAAATTTTAACGAACTTTTTGTTTTTTTTAACAGTTAAATCCCGTTGCAATCCAATACACTAAAAATGAGCCTGTTCACTGCAACACCAAAAGGCAGAAAACTTTCAACCAATACGAATTTCGAAAAAACTGCTTTACCACAAAGTTTTTGAGGGTTTAAAAAATATATATATATGAAAAAAAAATTCGATTAAAAAAAAAAAAAAAAAAGTTATAACATGCTTTAATATTCTGGAAGTTGTACCGCTTAAAAATAATACATTTAATGATCATCAATACTATATATACTAACGTTCTACGACTAAAATATTTCCAATTAGTTTGTTGTTTGTGCTATATTTCATATTATTTTGAGGTCAGTCAAACAGCATGTTAACACTTTGGCATCAAAACCGTTAATGAAAAACTCCAGGTGTTTGTATTGTGTGCCCAACATATCCACCTCATTTGGAAAGTCTCCTCACGTTTAATAGAGAACGGAGATATCTGCATCTTGTTTGTATAAGCGAATTAATCCGACATCACTTATAATTGGGTCTGTATGTTTAAACTGCACACGCCCATAAGGCTTGATCTCCCAAAGCCATTTCTAAGGCACTGGATTCAGAAATTAGAGACTAATGCATCTTCAACATCTGTTCATCGATAAATATTAGTTTATAATATATTAATCTGGATAGCGCTTCCCTTATCACCATTACCAAGGCTTTTATGTTAATATAACAAATTCTGCAACGCTTCACAAAAATAACTAAGATGAAAGTATAGTGGATTATTAAAACAGGCATTGTTTTGTTAATGTCTGTATATTTACTATTTATTCTCCATATTACCAATTTACACTCAGACATTATCTAAAAACATGATTAACACTAGAAAGGCCGTAAATTTTACTCAAATTTCATAAAAATATTTCACACCAGAATTTTTATTTAAAACTTTTAACTTATTTATTTAACTTATTTTCGTGCGGTATTTATTTAACTAATTTTATGAAGAAATTTCCGGTTCGAATCGACATTTTTTCATTTGGTACGGGTCAAAATGACCCCTCGCTGCCGTTATAGTGCTAAAAGTTCCATTAAAAACGTCATACATTAGCAAAAATGTAAAAAAGTTTCAAATAAAACAGCAATGGTGACAGTTTTTAATTTCAAACTTTTTAAATTTTTGATAATGTAGGACGTTTTTAATGGAACTTTTAACCATGTTTTAAGAGAATGTCTGAGTGTAAATTGGTAATAACGAGAATATATAGTGCAGCCATACTCAACCTGCGGCCCGCGGACCGCATTGGCCCGGCGACCTTTTATGTGCGGCCCGAGACACAAAATCATTAATCAAATTTATAAAATTAATTGGGATGTGCATAAAAAGTATTCAAGACATTCACTGTCATTTTATATGTACTTATTTTCCTGGGAAGACAAAATATGTTCTGTTATTTCTATGATTAATTTAGAACTGTGTTAAAACATCCTAAATGCCATTTTCTTAGTCAAAGGTTCTTTTCAGATGTAATCCTATTTGTGCTATAGTGTTGTATACATTTCTTATTCTGGAACATTAATCAAACATTATTCGAAATTAGTTAAATTTGTACTATATATTTCTACAATTAAAAGAAAATGAAGTTTATGCATTGAATAAAAAACTGATTTATTCGAGAAAATCCCCTGATTTTTTTTTCTTTAGAACTTGGAAATTCTGAATTGTCATATTATAATGCTTAATAGTTATTATATAGCTAGTACTCCTTTTTACGGATTAACGTTTGTTCCAGAAAAAAATGACATAAAAAAATTTTTACACTAGTATTTCAAAACAACATACTTCACGGCCTATTTTTACAACATTTGCAATAGAAATCTACCACGAAGTTTATTGTTTGGAAATAGTGGTGTTAAAATGTTTTGGAAACATTTCTTCCGCGACAAACGTCCAATCCTACGTATAATATTAACTTTGTTATCTTGCTATTTTAATTACCCTTCTTTTTACTCGTTTTTAACTGTGTTGCGGCCCACCTGACGTCGCAAACATATGTTTGCGGCCCGCGCGAAAAAAAGGTTGAGTACGGCTGATATAGTGGATTATTTCAGTATTAAACAGTGATTGTGATGTTAATATAGGCTTTCAAATATAAAATATTTATTTGCGTGTGTGTATGTGTGTACTAGCTTTTTCGGAAACGGCTCTAACGATTTTGATGAAAATCACGGGCTATGGGGGTATTTTCTGCAAATTAATGTGTCATGATCTTATGGCACATCTTTGGGGACATTCGTATGGGTTACCTGCTCTTCGCACAGAGGGGAAATATTACAGAAACAACTCACACAAGGGCGATTCTAGCAACAATATCAACCTTGTTTGGAAAGTCTCCTCACGTTTAATAGAGAACTGCGGTATCGGCATCTTGTTTATATAAGCGAATTAATCTAACAACATTTATAATTGGGTCTGTATGTTTAAACTGTACACGCCCATAAAACTTAATCAGCAGGTTGATCTTAGTGAGACATTTCTAAGGAAATGGATTCAGAAATTGGAGACTAATGCACCTTTAACATCTGTTCATCAATAACTATTAGTCTATAATATATTAATCTGGACAAAGCTTCACACATCGCCATTACTTAGGCTTTTATGATGCTATAATAAATTCTACAATGCTTTAAGAGCCTACATCAGTCACGCGAAAAAACGCTCCAGCTAATGTTAAGTCTATGGGAAGGTTATCGCGCGATTTCTCGCTCGCATTTTAATATTTTTAAATGATTTTTTTACATAGGATAGCTGAGGTCGATCTGTAACGTTGTTAGTTTTTGTTTTTTCGATTTTGGTTACGGTTTTTTTATAAGCGGACATTTTCAATTTTGGAACCGGTTGGAACCGGTTCTGAAAGTGAAACTACCCTTATATAAAAAAACTGGAACCAAGATCGAAAAAGTAAAAACTAACAACGTTAGAGATTGACCTCAGCTATCCTATACAAAAAGAATCATTTAAAAATATTAAAATGCGAGCGAGAAATCGCGCGATAACCTTCCCATAGACTTAACATTAGCTGGAGCGTTTTTTCGCGTGACTGATGTAGGCTCTTAAGTTGGTTCCAGGATACCAAATTTTTTTCTTAAAATGTATATTTATTTATATATTTATTTTCAATGGTTTTTCTAAGTTAAATTTCAAAATTAAATTCATATCCTGTAAAAGAATTAAATTTTTTTTTTTTTTTAAATAAAAATTTCAGATTTTAGCCACGTTTAAAATTTGATATATCTTCTAACAGAATAAAATCTTTTTTGCAAACACTTTTTAATTTTAAGAACTAAAAAGATAAATATTCATCATTTTTCTTTGGAATTTGAAAAAAATAAAAATAAAATAAATAAAAATCTTAATTTTTAATTTAAAAAAAAAAAAATGTGTTTTGTGGTTACATTTTACCACGGCAGTCATATTTTCAAAATTTTCTCTAAAAACTGTAAATCTCGAAGACAATTGAAAGAATATTATAAGCGATTTCTACACATCATTTACGGAAACTATACTGTTTTACAAGCAATGCGGAATATATTCCGTAAAATTTGCGGAAAACCTCCTGAATTTTTGCGGATTTTTAATCTAAAATTGTCAATTACGGAAATTTTACTGTTGTCTAAGAAAACCAAAATTATCCCGTAAAATTTTACTGAAAAAATTCTACAATTTCGCGGATTTATTTACAATGTAACTGAAAGATATCTCAATTTATTTATGATTAATATTGAAAAAATAGATACTGAGATTAATGCATTTAAATTCTTAAAAAAAACGCGGATCGCACACACAATATAATATAAAAAGTGTTGTATATTTTGATCTAATTATCGCATTTAGATTGGGGTATATGTCCTTTTATTCTAAAAACTCTAGCGTTATTTTAAACCAAAGAATTTAAAATGTAATTTTTGTTTTCGAGATTTTTCTGTTCGTATCACCTTAAAAAATAACTATGATAAATATATTGTTGATTATGTTAATTTTAAATACTAATTTTGATCTTAAACTATTCTTTCAAATGTCAAAGAATATGAACCCTCATGAAAAATATAATATACATATGGTAAAAGCAAGTTTAAGCCGATATTAACTGGCACCTTAATTAGCCTCAATCACCCAGTGAGCGGCCAAATGGCACCCCAACCACATTTCCAAGGCTGTATGGCAAGCTAGGGTTCTAAATGGTACCACCTCTTCACTCCGGGGTCCCAAACGGCACGGGTTTGTCACCTTCAGTTTTAACAGTGTACTTATTGTAAAATCAAGTTTAAGACGATATTAACTGGGTTTTATATAATAAAGATATTGATTATGATGGTTGTTATAAAGGTTTAAAACCTTCTTTCTATATAACATCTATATAGTCTTAACACGTATCATATCTGAAATATTCTATGACAACAGTTTGTTTAAACAAGTCTGTCTGTATTTATATTGATTTTTAAGAATCTTTCTAAATCTTTCAGAATTCAAATTAACCCGACCAAAATAGAAGACAGGAGAAATGGTGATATTGACATCGCTTTTGTACTGGTATAGTATATTGCCATTGATGTGGTCAGTGAATGACATTGACATTAAGTTTATTGGAGTCGGTTATACAATTCTATTCACATTTCGACTGTAATTTATAGGAACTATCTTTGATTTTTTAATATAAAAAAAACACATAACAATAATCTTTAGAGTATTTTTCTATTCAATTATTTTACATGTAAATTAATTTATTACATGCGTACCCGGAAAAATAATATTTTCAGAATTTATTCTAACCAAAATAGCAATTTATTATTGTAATAAACTAGTGGTATTCACTGCGCGTTCTGCGAGCCGCATGCAGCTCTCAAGTACACTTCATGCTGTCCCTTAAATAAGGCACAACAATTAAAAAAAAAAACTTAATGTATATATTTTGTAAAATGCATGTTTAAAATACCTCACGATTGCTTTTAAAATATGATGCAATAAAAATAAACATAGGGATTCTATATAGATATTTTTTCTAATTAATAACTACACTAGTGTAGCAGAATATTCAAAGTCTGCTCAATGGCGTTTCTCTTAACCCATTAACACTAGAACGACCAAGAGCGGTCATTTTGACCGTTACCAAATGAATATATTCGGATTCGAACCAGAAATTTCATTTTAAAATAAATTAAATATAAAACTCGGAAAAATATGTTAAATGAATAAGTTAAATGGTTTTAAATAAAAATTCTGGTGTGAAATTTTTTTATAAATTTTGAGTAAAATTTCCGGTTGTTCTAGATGCAAGAAACATCTTTGATGCAAGAAACACCATGAAAAAGTAACTCTTACGTTGCTATAACATAAAAATGGTATGAATCGCAATATTTGTATTTTATTGAGAAAAATAATTCGGTCCTTAATGGGTTAAATTCAGCAACCTCCCCTGTTAGTTAATGGATTTTATCTACCACGCTCCGCAAGTAATATCAAATTGTTAACATTGGTTAACATTCAGATTTACGTATTAATAATTAGTATTAGTATATAATTGTAGTTCATAGACATATGACTGTTAGAAGTGAAGTGTGGCTCTTGTGCTAGTGATGTTAGCAAATACCAATTCAACAGACAATTAGCAAAACCAATGTACTTTTCTTCACCGAATTGCTTTTACTTCTTCTTAAGGCGGTTCTAAAAAACAATTCTTCCCCGCTCTACAGCGCGAAAATTTCTGACACATCTTCTGACTTATTTTTAAATATAAAAGCATAATGCTTGCAGACATGATTATTGGAGTGATTTATAATCGAAAGTTTTTTTTTTTTTCTGATAAAGGAGTAACACCTTGAGTTCTAAGCGATTGTTATCTCAGGAAATAATTTTCTTTTCTTTCCTGATGCGTCGTCGCATCTGGAAATTCGGGTCAAAAAATCAACTTTGACTGCATATTTAGAAAAATCTTCGGAAAAATTTTCCGAAAACGGGAAAACAGTTCTATTACATTGTTTCTTTCTTATAAGAAAAAAAAAAAAAAAAAAAAAAAAAAAAAACCTGCCGGTTTGATACGGTTAAAAAATGTCTCAGAACATAGCCAGTTTGGATTTGAGAACAACATTAACCCTTTTCCAAATCACATTTATACAAAAACACAAAAAACCAATAGAAATAGCATCCTTCTGCTTTATGTGTACAGTTTCTGAAATTATTCCAGGTGTTTCTCGTTTCTGACCGCAGATGTCCATCGCAATTGACCATTCTCATCACGTTCGCCTGACAACACAGCATTCTCGAATTTGTTTATTTATTTCCTACTACTTTCTAGGAGGAGTTAGGGGGGGGGGGGTTGTCTTTAAACGTTTTCTGCAAGATTTACGGCTTGGCTTGTGATTTTTATTTATATATTGTTTCAGTAACCGTGAGATCTGAGATCGTGCGCCGCATCGTCGAATGCACATCGAACTGCTGCGTGTGCACTCATCCGGGGATGGTATTTTATTTTTCTCTCCTCGATATCGTTTTTTGTTTCAGTTGGTGGCGCGAAGATGTTCCGAGGGAGATAAGGACGATAACTAACAAGGAGGATTGCCAGATTTAACAACACTTATTGCATCGAGAGAGAAATGCCGTACTTTTATAAATGACATTTACAGGTCGCATGATTTCTTTCAATTTCGGGAAGATGCATAATTGTTACACTGCTTAGAAATATCACTACCGCTGGCGCAGCAAAGGTGGGAGGGGGGGGGGGGGAGGGACGGTTCGGATAAACTCATACAAGAAATACCCATTTAGAAAGTTTAGAAATAACCATTACTGCTTATTTTACAGTTTATTACTGTTAATTTTACGGTATAATACTGGCAGCTGGAATGCCGGTGTTATACTGTAAAATCAACACTTTTTTTTTTGCAGTGTAGAAATCATACTAGTTGTAATTTTTCCAGCTGAGCGAAAATGTGTCTAAGATGAGGTTTGAACCCAAGGTTTGGATTAAGCCGCTAACGCTCTACCAAACTATCCCGGACAAATCCGACGGACACAATTCACACAGAAGACCTTTTGACAATGACAAGAAGGCGCCCTCAGTATAATTACGTATCAAACGTTTATTAGGCTTTTCTTTACTTACGATTTATTCTGTTGAGATTTTTCAAATGACAGATTGGATGGAATTGGCGAAAAGTTTTCTGAGTGAACTGTGTGAGCTGGATTTGTCCAGGATTGCTTAGTTGGTAGAGTGTTTACAGCTTAAGCCAAAGTCCATGGTTCAAACCCTGGCTTGGACATTTTTTTGCCCAGTTGAAAAATTACAACTCGTATGATATCTTCACCAATTTGTTAAAATGATGAAATGTACATTACAAATGTCTAACCAATATAATTTAAGGAGGATTTTATTTAATAGATATTACAGTTCTTGTATGTTGCTGCTGCTAAATATAAATATGAAAGCTAGAAAAATAGCAAGTGATCATCTTGGGCCAAAAGGGCCAATTTGGTAGGAAAAGAACGTGTCCAAAATTAATATATTTGGTTTATGCCCACATAGTCATAGTTATATGAGAAAAAAACGTCAATGTCCTCTCTTTAATACGTTCCGTAATCACCATTCTCCACCAATCAGTATTTTTAATTAATCACCACTAGTTTTTTTCCATGTCCACTAATCGCTTCACAATAACCATAGTATAAACGCCAATGACCTGCCTATAATTTAACCCAAAAGGAAATTCAGTTATGATTTTGCCAAGATCATCGCAAAGCTTATATATGCAATGCACCCTATATACGCATATGTATATATTCCAAACACTCCTATATGAGCCATATACGTCATTATACACATATTATTTTCGTCTTACATGTATAGTATATAACATCATATACACATTTCATATATATACCTCATACATGTATCATATATGCACCCTATATGACTATAACTTGGCCACATACGTCAAGAAATGTTATATATATATCATATATTATTGTAATGTTATACATGCTTTATAATTTGGCGATAAATCTTGGTCACTTGGCAATTCATCCTTGGGAGCCCTATAACACGAAAGTACCAAATTTACAATATATTAATGAAAACAGAAACAAAAATATTTTATTAAGTCCTTCGTACAATAACTAACTGTTGTTTAGATTGATGTCTAAGTTAAAGGTATTTTGAGGAAATTAAAGTTGAAGTCCACGTTTTTTGCTTTATAAGACAATTTCTCATCCTACGTCACTTTTTGAATTCGTTTTTTTTTTCATATCTGATAATTTGCATCTATCCTTTTTGTAACTTTAACTTTTTTGAAACGATTTTATGCATTTATATTGCCTATTCAAAGAAAAATTCTTCTAAAGTTAGAGAATTTCGTTAAAAACGCTTAAAAACGCTTAAAAATGCTTAAAAAAATAAAGTGACCACGTCAAGAGGTCCATTATCGACCGAAAACACAACAACCATTTTCCCAACGTTAAAAAAAAACCCCATTAAATAAGCTTTTTCTCAAAATTCCAAAAATGAACATTGCTCCCCTTTTTTTACCTATGCACAATATATACCAGCCTTATTCTCCTGTACTTAAAACTACATTAGGCATTTCATATTCTTAGACCAATCTTAGTGCAACATAAAATAGTTAAGATTCCCTCCATGAAAATCTGGAATGCATTACATGTTACATTATAAATAAGGTTACGATCGCGGGAGAGCTTTTTACTAAGTGAGGAAAGAACATTTTGAATGATAAGATTGATTTTATATGATCGACAATGACTATAATAGGAATTAGAGATATAATTAGTATCTAAGAACATCATGGGAGGTCTTTTTATCATTATGCTATTGTACTTAACTTGAAAGGTACATGACTAGCATACGGATTACATTATATATGTTCGTAATTGATTGTTGAATATCTATATTCTAGATATAAAAGTTTTACAGAGTTAGATTAATATTTGCTGAGCAAAAAAAATGAGATTGCATAAGGAAAATTTTAGAATCATTAACTTTCAATGTTTTCAGTTGGAAAAGAATAAAAATTGAGATTGCATGAAGGAAAATTTTCGAATCATTAACCTTCAATGTTTTAAGTTGGAAAATTTACAACTCTTATGATTTCTTCATCAATCAGAATGATTGTATTAAAATAATCAAGTGTATATTATAATATTTTTAATTTATATGATATAATTTATTTGTATAATTTATATGATCGACAATGACTATAATAGGAATTATCGATATAATTAGTACCTACGAGCATCATGGGAGGTCTTTTTATTATCATGCTACTGTACTTAACTTGAAAGCTATATGACTAGCATACAGATTACATTATATCTGTTCGTAATTGATTGTAGAATATCTATATTCTTGATAGAAAAGTTTTACAGAGTTAGACTAATACTTACTGAAAAAAAAAATTGAGATTGCATGAAGGAAATTTTAGAATCATTAACTTTCAATGTTTTCAGTTGGAAAAGAAAAAAATTGAGATGCATGAAGGAAAATTTTAGAATCATTAACTTTCAATGTTTTCAATTGGAAAAGAAAAAAATTGAGATTGCATGAAGGAAAATTTTAGAATCATAAACTTTCAATGTTTTCAGTTGGAAAAGAAAAAAAAATTGAGATTGCATGAAGGAAAAGTTTTAGAATCATTAACTTTCAATGTTTTCAGTTGGAAAAGAAAAAAATTGAGATTGCATGAAGGAAAATTTTAGAATCATAAACTTTCAATGTTTTCAGTTGGAAAAGAAAAAAAATTGAGATTGCATGAAGGAAAATTTTAGAATCATTAACTTTCAATGTTTTCAGTTGGAAAAGAAAAAAATTGAGATTGCATGAAGGAAAATTTTAGAATCATAAACTTTCAATGTTTTCAGTTGGAAAAGAAAAAAAAAAAAATGAGATTGCATGAAGGAAAATTTTAGAATCATTAACTTTCAATGTTTTCAGTTGGAAAATTTACAATTCTTATGATTTCTTCATCAATCAGAATGATTGCGTTAAAATGATGAAGTGTATATTACAAATGTCTAACCAATGTAATTTATAAATGATTTTATTTAACAGATATTACATTTTGTGTATGTTTTTGCTGCTGGTAAAGATAAACATGAAAAGTAGGAAAAAGCCAATGGTCATCTTGGGCCAAAAGGGACATTTTGGTAGAAAAAGGGCGCATGTCCAAAATTAATAGTTTTGGTCTATGAATGTTTTCACTTGGAAAAGAAAAAAAATTGATATTGCATGAAGGAAAATGTTAGAATCATTAACTTTCAATGTTTTCCGTTGGAAAATTTACAATTCTTATGATTTCTTCATCAATCAGAATGATTGTGTTAAAATGATGAAGTGTATATTACAAATGTCTAACCAATGTAATTTATAAATGATTTTATTTAACAGATATTACATTTTGTGTTTCTTTTTGCTGCTGGTAAAGATAAACATGAAAAGTAGAAAAAAGCCAGTGGTCATCTTGGGTCAAAATGGACATCTTGGTAGAAAAAGGGCGCATGTCCAAAATTAATAGTTTTAGTCTATGCCCACATAGTCATAGGTATTTGAGAAGATAGGTATATGATATAAATGTCCTGTCTTTAATACGTTACGTAATCACCATTCTCCAACAATCACTATTTTTAATCAATTACCATTAGATTTTTTTTAATGTTCATTAATTGTTTCACAATAATCATAGGCATAATATAAATAAACGCCAATGTTCTGCCTATAATTTATCCCGAAAGAAAATTAGTTCTTCGCTAATAATTCAAATAAATTAAGAAAACAAACTTGAAACAAGCTTTTTTTCAAAATTTCAAAATTGGACATTGGCTTTTTTACTGCATGAGCGTCCAAAAAGGGAGGGAAGAATTGCCCCGTCTTGAACTTTCAATTTTAATTAACTAGATTTATATATACCCGCCTTATTCTCCTGTACTTAAAACTACATTAGGAATTTCGTATCTTAGACTAATCTTAGTGCAACATAAAATAGTTAAGATTCCCTCCATGAAAATCTGGAAAGCGGAAAATTCATTATAGATAATCCTCCATGATAATTTTATCCTCCATGAAATTCCATTATAAATAAGGTTACGGTCGCGGGAGAAATTTATATTTTAGTGAGGAAAGAACATTTTGAATGGTAAAATTGATTTCATATGATCGGCAATGACTATAATAGAAAGTATCAATATAATTAGTACCTAAAACATCATGGGTGGTCTTTTTTATCATCATGCTATTGTACTTAACTTGAAAGGTACATGACTAGCATAACGAAATAAATAATATCTTTTCGTAATTGATTGTGGAATATCTACCGAGTGAATAAAAAGTCCCGTAACGGTGTAATATCTCGAGAAAACAAAAAGTACATGTCGAATAATTTTTGGAAAGCTATTTAATGGTGCCAAAATTAGCCACCCCGTACCCTTCTTAGGGGAGGCGGAAGGAGGCAACTTTGAAATTTTAATTGGGAATCCTCTTTTTTATTTACAGATTCGTAACCTACGGAACAAAATATATTAATTTTATCTATAATTTTTTTTAAAATATTTTGTAGATGGCGCTGTAATCTCAAAAAGTCAAACTATTGTGAATATCTCCTAAAAAAACTCTTTACATCTAAGGGAAAATAATGCGTCTTCATTATTCTGATTATTTCTCTCAAAGCAATTTGTCTACGGAAATTGAATGAAAATAACTGCTTTTAGCGCAACCCAGGAATAACGCTATTCCACTTGGGGCGCTTATTTAAATTGGGCCCCATCGCCTCTTACTAAACACTCTTCGAAGCGCTTTATATCTTAAGGTAAGATGTTCAAATTGACCACCACTATGCGCATGGCAGTGTGCTAACTGGAGGTAAAGTTGTTGAGAAACATTTTCAAAAATCTCTGGTATTATTGAATTGGAAACATTGCGTATTATCTCTTTCAACTCGTCAATGTCGTTGGGTTTGGCCTCGTAAATCATACTTTTCAAATATCCTCAATAAACTTAATAGATAAAATTAATCTACTTTGTTCCGTAGAATACTAATCTACAAAACAAATGGAGGCTCATAATTGAAATTTCAAATTTGCCCCGCATCCCCCTCCTATACAGGGATGGCTAATTCTGGCACCAATAAATAGCTATCAAATACACATTCGACACTTTTTTTTCCTACTTCTATTTCTTGAGGTAACACACCGTCCGGGATTTATTATTCACCTATAATATATTCCTTGTATAAAAGCTTTGCAGATTTAAGACTAATGTTTGCTGAGAAAAAATTGAAATTGCGTGAAGGAAAATTTTTGAATCATGAACCTTTACTGTTTTATTAACTTTCATTTTAAGAGGAATGAATATCCTCTTTTTATGCATTTTTGTTTCTCAAGAATTTGTGAAAAAATATTGGTCCACGTATATCAGACTAATATTTGCTGAGAAAAAATTGAGATTGCGTGAAGGAAAATTTTAGAATAATTAACCTTCACTGTTTTGTAACTTTCATGGTAAGAGGAATGATTATCTTCTTTTATGCATTTTTGTTTCTCAAGAATTTGTGAAAATATATTAATCCACGTCTATCAGACAAATATTTGCTGAGAAAAAATTGAGATTGCGTGAAGGAAAATTGTAGAATCGTTAACATTCACTGTTTTATAATTTTCATGAAGAGAGGAATGATTTTCTTCTTTAATGCCGTTTTGTTTCTCAAGAATTAGAGAAAAAATATTGGTCCATGTCTATCAGACTAATATTTGCTGAGAAAAAAATTGAGATTGCGTGAAGGAAAATTGTAGAATCTTTAACCTTTACTGTTTTATAATTTTCATGATAAGAGGAATGATTATCTTCTTTTATGCATTTTTGTTTCTCAAGAATTTGTGAAAATATATTAATCCACGTCTATCAGACAAATATTTGCTGAGAAAAAATTGAGATTGCGTGAAGGAAAATTGTAGAATCATTAACCTTCAGTGTTTTATAATTTTCATGATAAGAGGAATGATTATCTTCTTTTATGCCGTTTTGTTTCTCAAGAATTTGTGAAAAAATATTGGTCCACGTCTATCAGACTAATATTTGTTGAGAAAAATTTGAGATTGCGTGAATTAAAATTGTAGAATCATTAACCTTCACTGTTTTATAATTTTCATGATGAGAGGAATGATCTTTTATGCCGTTTTGTTTCTCAAGATTTTGTGAAAAAATATTGGTCCACGTCTATCAGACTAATATTTGCTGAGAAAAAATTGAGATTGCGTGAAGGAAAATTGTAGAATCATTAACCTTTACTGTTTTATTAACTTTCATTATAAGAGGAATGAATATCTCCCTTTTATGCATTTTTGTTTCTCAAGAATTTGTGAAATAAAATTGGTCCACGTATATCAGACTAATATTTGCTGAGAAAAATTGAGATTGCGAGAAGGAAAATTTTAGTATCATTAACCTTTACTGTTTTATTAACTTTCATTATAAGAGGAACAAACTGTTTTATTAACTCTCATGAAAAGAGGAATGATTATCTTCCTTTTATACATTTTTGTTTTTCAAGAATTTGTGAACAAATATTGGTCCACGTCTATCAGACTAATATTTGTTGAGAAAAATTTGAGATTGCGTGAATTAAAATTGTAGAATCATTAACCTTCACTGTTTTATAATTTTCATGATGAGAGGAATGATCTTTTATGCCGTTTTGTTTCTCAAGATTTTGTGAAAAAATATTGGTCCACGTCTATCAGACTAATATTTGCTGAGAAAAAATTGAGATTGCGTGAAGGAAAATTGTAGAATCATTAACCTTTACTGTTTTATTAACTTTCATTATAAGAGGAATGAATATCTCCCTTTTATGCATTTTTGTTTCTCAAGAATTTGTGAAATAAAATTGGTCCACGTATATCAGACTAATATTTGCTGAGAAAAATTGAGATTGCGAGAAGGAAAATTTTAGTATCATTAACCTTTACTGTTTTATTAACTTTCATTATAAGAGGAACAAACTGTTTTATTAACTCTCATGAAAAGAGGAATGATTATCTTCCTTTTATACATTTTTGTTTTTCAAGAATTTGTGAACAAATATTGGTCCACGTCTATCAGACTAATATTTGCTGAGAAAAAATTGAGATTGCGTGAAGGAAAATTGTAGAATCATTAACCTTCACTGTTTTATAACTTTCATGATAAGCGGTGTGAATATCTTTTTTTTAATGCATATTTGTATCTCAAGGATTTGTGAAAAAAATATTGGTCCACGTCTATCAGACTAATATTTGCGGGAGAAAAAATTAAGATTGCGTGAAGGGAAATTATAGAATCATTAACCTTCACTGTTTTATAATTTTCATGATAAGAGGAATGATTATCTTCTTTTATGCATTTTTGTTTCTCAAGAATTTGTGAAAAATTATTGGTCCACGTATATCAGACTAATATTTGCTGAGAAAAAATTAAGATTGCGTGAAGGAAAATTGTAGAATCATTAACCTTCACTGTTTTATAACTTTCATGATAAGCGGTGTGAATATCTTTTTTTTAATGCATATTTGTATCTCAAGGAATTGTGAAAAAAATATTGGTCCACGTCTATCAGACTAATATTTGCTGGAGAAAAAATTAAGATTGCGTGAAGGGAAATTATAGAATCATTAACCTTCACTGTTTTATAATTTTCATGATAAGAGGAATGGTTATCTTCTTTTATGCATTTTTGTTTCTCAAGAATTTGTGAAAAATTATTGGTCCACGTATATCAGACTAATATTTGCTGAGAAAAAATTAAGATTGCGTGAAGGAAAATTGTGGAATCATTAACCTTCACTGTTTTATAACTTTCATGATAAGCGGTGTGAATATCTTTTTTTTAATGCATATTTGTATCTCAAGGAATTGTGAAAAAAATATTGTTCCACGTCTATCAGACTAATATTTGCTGGAGAAAAAATTAAGATTGCGTGAAGGGAAATTATAGAATCATTAACCTTCACTGTTTTATAATTTTCATGATAAGAGGAATGATCATCTTCTTTTATGCATTTTTGTTTCTCAAGAATTTGTGAAAAATTATTGTTCCACGTCTATCAGACTAACATTTGCTGAGAAAAAATTGAGATTGCGTGAAGGAAAATTGTAGAATCATTAACCTTCACTCTTTTATAATTTTAATGATAAGAGGAATGATTATCTTCTTTTTATGCATTTTTGTTTCCCAAGAATTTTTGAAAAAATATTGGTCCACGTACTAGAAATCTGCACTGGCCGAAATATTCCTGCCTAGATCCAACACAAACCGACTTCATTTCAACAAAAACGTCGTTTTATTATTATTATTATTATTATTATTATTATTATTATTATTTGAATTGCTCAACACTCAAAATACATTTTTTAAATATTGCATACATATATGTAAAAATGTTAAAGCACAGCTATTTTTAGATTATGTGCCCACAAGCCATTAAATATAGAATAACAATATTAAGTATGATTCAGAAAATATTTATATAAAGTCTTATTACAAACATTAATATAGTTTACAATGAAAGAAAAGGATAATTGAAAAAAAAAAAAAAAAACAATTTTAAAAGATTATTTATATATATATATATGGATTTAAAAAATTGTTTCTTTGTAATTTATTAAACAAAGCAAATTTCTAAAGATTATGTTGTATAATACCACTATAATTTTTGCAGGAAAAAGAAAAACCGGACTCAGCCCAGAAAGAATGAAACTTAGGGTCGACCGGGTCTAGTCTGCTGAGAAAAAACAAGCCCGAGCTCGCCTCGCAACAAGTCATCAGGAAAAATATACAGTCCGGACTATGACTGAAGAAAAAAAGATGAGCCTGAGCACTTGTCCGAGCAGAAACGAATGAAAGAAAAAGGACCAGGTTCAGAGTTTGGGCCAGGCCTCAAGGCATGATATAATTTGTATTTATTACGAACATACCGGAAAAATCTGTTAAAGTAACAGAAAGTTCGTAGTAAATACAGATTATTTTCGATAAAAATAAACAGATTTTTACTGGCAGCATTGCTGACAGTTTTTTTTTTTTTTTAAATTGTAAAATCAACAGATTTTATTTTATTTTATTTTTATTTATTTAGTTAGTTTTACAGTGTGCCACACACTGGAGAATCCCTCAAGTATTCGAGAAATCTTGTTTATAAGAATATTGCATTACTATATAACACTTTAAAAATTAAAAAATTTAAACTTCTCACAATGGTTTAATGTAATTTTCAAAATATGGTACTACTAAACAATTCTGATAAAATATCCAAAGGGAAATAATTCAGTATTAAAAGGTGTGAAATATATTTGAGTGTTTCGGAATTTCTATATTTGCAGGGTTCCGATGTAACTAACAAAATGAAAGTTTTAAGATATTCAATATTCATGTTTTCTAAAGAAAACTATTGTGATTGCTTTTTCTGAAACAGCCGAATTAAGTTTCAATGCACTTTTACAAACAATTAATTACAAATTTTTTACATTAAAATTACACTATGCGGAAATATCCAATACAAGACAATGCAAAAAAAAAAAATCTGTTATTATTTCACTGAAAGAATGAATTATATCCTATATTATTATGATATGACTAATTTCCGTAATAACATAAGTACATTTTAAGTGGGCAACATTTTATCTTTTGTTGACATTTACTTAACATTCCAATTGGAAACTCAAACCTAGCTCTGAAAATTTTAGAACTTGAAATCCATATTTAGGCTCTTTTTCCATTTAATATCTATTTCTTTTGAAACATTTATATAAAAAATTGTGAGTAGATTATAGGATTGCTATAATTAAGCAATTTTAGTATACAAATTCGGTTTTTAAATTCAGTAATATGCAAATAATATGCCTCCCTTTTTAATATAACGTTCACCGTGGCAACCTAGAATCATTACCTATCACGGGATACAATTGAGTTAATTACGTATGATAAGATTTAATAGAATAATAAAAAAAAATATATATTGATATCTTTTTAAGTTTTGATTCGATATTCATGATATTTGAAATGACTCGAAAAAATTCTGCAACGATTATACATATTAAATTTCAAACCATTCGGTTGGGTAGTTTTTGCGTTGTTATATGCGAACAGACGGACAGACGGGTGGACCAGACGACGACTATAGGGGCTACGTATTTTTATAATTACGAACGCACCTAAAAATAATGCCAAGATGCAGTTAAATAATATTACACTAAAATCAGAAAAAATTAAAAATGTCAGTTATGATATTTTACGCTCAAGCCCTTTATTTAATAACAAACTCAGTGCCTATATATGCAATGTAATTTGATTTTCTATTTAAATATTATAAAATTTTAGCTCTAGTTTCTGAATCCCTCCATAATAATTTTTATTCAAGCATTTAATCTATATTAATAACTTTAATTCATATAACTACTGTCACATGTAAGTGTTCTAAGAATGCAGTTACTTAACACACAAAAGTATATTTTTAGAGCTTATTGGAACACACACCGGCTTCTTTTCAGTTAAACACTTTCCTAGGCTTCTATACTATTTTAAGACAATCTATTTTAATTGCATTATTGCATTAAATATTACCAATAGTGTCATCCAATGAGTATAAATATATCTGGTACATAGTTATTTTCGAATGTTTGAAATCTCAATCTCTATACTTGTAAATTGAAAATCTATGAATTTACATTTTCAATACAAGTAGAATGACAATCATGCACTGAGAAAAATGACACTTTCAAATCCGAGTAAATCGATGTTTTCGTTTTGTTATGAAACTTTTTGTTTCAAATAGGACGACTCAATGCTTTCAATTCTGAAATACCAAAAATACTCAGAATATTGAAACATAGACATTCTCAAAACTGCGCACATAGAGGTCAGTTCAAACTCATTTTTGAAACATGGATATACTCAAAAATGAGCACATAGGAGTCAGTTCATACTCATTTTTGAAACATGGATGTACTCAAATATGAGCACATGATGCTTTATTCTTGAGTTTGTACAATTTTAAAGAAATGAGTATATACATGCTTCAAACTTGGGTAATTTTGATTAGGAGCCATTTTGACTATGCTATACATTACTCAGATTTGAGTATTTTTTTCTCAGTTTTGAAAATGTCGTTTTTAGAGTGGAATTGAAGATTAAAAATTTATATTACAATTATAAACTTACATTAGACCTTTTCAGTATTTAGCCATAAATCATTAAATTTAAATGTTGGTCGCAAATAGAATCCTGTACAATTCGGGTTTTACCCGACTTGACCCATACCCGAATTATACGGGAGCCCCATTATATATGGGGCATATATAAGCGTTGCTATGATCTTGGCGAAATCGTAACTGAAATCTTGGCATAATCGTACACTGTAAAAAAAAAAAAAAAAAAAAAAAAAAAAAAAAAAAAAAAAAAAAAAAAAAATCTTTTCAATTGACAGAAAAAAAACTGTCAATTTTGGCGCCAGTGGAAAACCGTTTAATTTATAGAAAATATTTGTATATTTTCATTAAAGTAGTTTTTTCCTGTAGTAGATATAGATTTTTTTCTGTAAAATTTACAAAATCCGCATTTTTTTTTATGGGAAAAAAACTGCTTTTTCTTTAAAACAGTTTTTTTTTTTTTATAAAAAATACAATATTTTTCTGTCAAAATTACAGATTTTTTTAACAGTGTAAGTTGTAGAGGCCGTTATAACACGAAAGTACCGAAAAGTAATCTATATTTCAATATAATACAATTAAGGAAATGTAGTCTACAATTATATCTCTAATATCAATTTTATCTTTTTTTTTCTATAAAAATGAATATGTAACACTCATTAATATTCAAATATAGGTTTTTCGATTAGCGTGGTTAATTAATCCAGCGATATTACAGCAGTTATCGAAACATACATTGAATTGGAAAAACTGCAATAGATCCATAACCAACTTTCGCAAATACCCAAGTATACATACATAGACAATGTAATAATGCGCTACGATAATTGTTTTTGATGTATTATTGTACATTAAATGTACATTATGTATTATTGTACATTTTGATGTATTAAAGTACATTCTACAGCTTGGTTTGAAACTTTTAAGAAAAGTTTATCAAATTTTCCTGAACTTCGATTAACATAAACGTGGAGCTAATTTAATAAGTAACAATCAAGAAACATTGAAAAGTCAATTTCAATTTTAATTTTGCATTATGAATATATATTTTTTTTATTCTTTGAGTTATTTATGTTAAATTATTTACCACTGATTTAATTTATTTAAATGTGCAGTTTTGATTTAAAACTTAGCGTAATACAATTTGATTACTTCAAACTAACAAACATTTTAAATTATTTAAACATAAACTTATCATTTGCCAATTGCATAGGTTTTTTTCTGATTTTTGGAGTACACCTTAGGGTAACACAAGATTTGATTTTCTATTCATCGGTGCACATGTAAACTACAATTGATGTCTGGATCTATATATCAAATGTTGTTTGAGGAATTCCAATTTTTGAAAAGCTTCTTCGAATTATTTTAATGTTTTTTTTTTCTTTTTTCGGAATTTTCTACAAATTTTCTTTTAAAAAATTCGATGCCACCTTGCTTGGGAAAAAAAGATCACACTGAAAAAAAAAATGTTGGTTTTACACTGCAATAGAAACGTCCCAGCTGCCAGTATTATACCGTAAAATTAACAGTAATAAACCATAAAGTAAGCAGCAATGCGCTACCGTGCATGCGTGGCAGCGTATTGCTGCTTATTTTACTGTTAATTTTACGGTATAATATTGACAGCTGAGATGCTAGTATTTTACTGTAAAATCAACTTTTTTTTTTCAGTGTACACATTTCGTGCTTTGAGCACTAATCGAAAATTTGCCCGCACTAATCGAGGGAGCATCTATAAACATTTTACCGCGCTAACTGAAACTACACCAAATGAGAGGGACGCCTGTATATCTTTTACACCTGTATATCTCTTTGAAATGAAAAATATTCAGGATCCTTTTGTAAAAATGGGGTGAACCCGAACCCATTCTGAAAGAATCATAACTCAACCCGAAACAGACCTGAGTCCGAAACATTTAAAGTCAACCCAACCCAAAACGAACCGCGGGTCGGGTCTGGTTCCTGTAAAATCGGGTTACCCGACTCAAGGCAGGACTCTAGTCGCAAATCATTCGAATCGCAAACTACAAATTAATGCGCAAGCTCTTCAAAACTTCTTCATAAACATAATTTTGAAATTATATTTTATTATTTTCTTCTGAATAAAAAATTATTTGTGGTTTAGAATTTAAAAAATGCTTACATTAAAAATTCCCAGAACACATTGGGAACACATATGAAACACTTTGATTCAAAAAATGTGTTCCAGTTACCTTACTGTGTACTTAAATGTGTTTCGAATATGCTCCGCTATAAAGAAAGTGTTCCGAAAGTGTACAGAAAGTATTCTGATTAGGATATCTGTTAAATCTAAATTTAGAAATAAATTTAGAAATAAATTTAGAATAATTTGAGAACAGATTGGGAGCACATTTGGACACACTTGTAAAATCATTGTTTTCAAAAAGTGCGCTAAAGTGTACTTGAACAAAAGAAGTGTTCTCAGAAGTAGCCTAAAAACTGTTCCAAACAGTACGCTTGAAAGTGTACTGAAAAGGTGACAAAATAAGTGTTTTAAAAAATGTTCTGAAAAGTGTATAAAGATTTGCAGTGTAGGTTATACAGCGTTTGAGTTTTTTTCCAACTTTTTGACATGCTCAGCATTTTCAATAACAATGTTATTTTAAATTAAAAAAAAATCTTCTTGTTATTTATTTATTTTAGATTTAAATTATTTTTTTAAGCGCGGTTAAATTTTTAAAATGTTTGCTTTCATGAAATCTTAAAGAGTATTTGCACTAAGCTATATATTTAACCTTAGATGATTAAACTACACACATCAGTCGAATCAAAACTAGGTATAAAATGAAATATTTTTATATAATCTGTTCTGTGAAGGAATGCGATTAAGAAGTATTTGTTCATAACATCTGTCATTATCCTTAGGGGTCACTTATTTGTCCAATATAATGAGAAAACTTGCGAAGAAAAGTCAACGATCAGTAGACTATTAACTGAAGGTTTAATAATTTAAACGTATTTAAAATATATACAGGGGGTTCCAAATTTCGACCAACAAATTAAGAGGGATGGTAGAAGGTATCAAGATAATGAAAATTTACTATAGAACATGGGGTCGCAAACCACGTTTAGTGGGAGAAAATCGCAGAAATAGTTATGAAGGGTGTGACGTCGAGTTGAAGAAAAAGGGCCAATAATAAATAGAAAAAACCTTTATATAACGTCAAGCATGATTACAATGCATTACAGTTCAACATCAGAAAGGAGACGATGACACATTTTTATAGAAATTGTTCGAAGTTGCGACCACGGAGGTAATTGCACAGCCGACACCGACGGACGAAGGATTGCCGGACGCGTTAAAACATATTCCAATAAAAATGTCTTGTCGTCTCCTTTCTGGCGTTAAACTGTAATGTATTGTGATCATGCTTTATGTCAAATAAATGTTTTTTTTCTATTTATTATTGGCCCTTTTTGTTCCACTCGACGTCACACCCTTCATAAATATTTTTGTGATTTTCACCAACTAAACGTGGTTTGCGACCCCATGCTCTATGGTAAGTTTTCATTCTCTTGATGCCTTCTATCACCCCTTTTAATTTGTCAGTCGAATTTTACAACACCCTGTATATTACGATAAAGGTATTCAGTTACAACTAATATTTCTCTAATATATATATATATATATATATATATATATATATATATATTACAAGAAAACTCCAAAGTATTAAGCTTTTTTCCGCAAAATATCAGTATTATATAATAAGTAATCTATGCATAAACAATATAAGTTATTGTAGAGCAAGGCTGTCCAATCTGGCGCCCGCCGAATACCAGAAATTTCGTTACAGAAATTTCTCTCTTATTGAATCGCTGTTATACGAAGATAAATGAGGCCAATATTTCAGTAAGAATTTTCTGGTGTTTCTCATTTGGATAGCCCGTTTGTAGAGTAATAACATATAATAATTTGTATAACATATAATAATTTGTATAACATATAATAATAATAATAATAATAATAATAAAATAGAAAATGGTGTGGTTAAATTAATTTCAAAAGCTGGACATATATAAAAGAAGCCAAAAATTATCGTTTTTTAAACAATATTGTTCATCGTTACTAGGAAAAAAATTTCACAAAAAAAAAATATTATTTTTCTGAAATTTATAGAAGTCTATTTAAAATATGTTTAAAAAAAAGTTGACGGATCACTTAATTATTAAGGTGTTATACGAGTATATTTCGAGACAATTTAAACGTTGTTGGATTCTCAATTAATATGTTTGAAATATGTTCAGATGCCAGAACGTTCGATTTGTTTTATCATTTTCTGTGCAGTTCTCTTTTCTTTTCTTTTCTTTTCTTTTCTTTTCTTTTCTTTCATTTTTATTTTTTATTTATTTTTATTTTTTTATTAACATTATAATAATTTTAAGCAGAAAGTGAACATGTTTAAAGTAATTTTAAAAGCTGAAAGTTTGTATACAAATAGCCTAAAATTTATTTTTTTTTAAATAAAGAAAGAATTCTATTAATTATAAAATATAAAAAATAGGCCACAAAAAAGTTCCTCTTCATAAAATTTAGATGATGAGTTTATTTAAAATATGATAATGAAGTTTGATGATTTGTTGAATTATTAAATGTAATATAAGTTTTAACAGTTTAGATTCGCATAGGTCATTTCAAATCTTTGCAATTGTCACAACATTCAATTAATTTTAATAATTTTTTTTTGCAATATGCCCTCTGTTTTTTTTTTTTTTTTTTGCATAACATGCATTAAAATTAGAATAATTTAAGCAGAAAAAATATTTTGTGAATCTTAATGGATAAATTTTTTTTATTAATGATAGTTTTTGCCCCAAAAAACAGTAAAAATATGCATAACTATGCTTAGAAAAGCGTATAATAGCAGACGATACACGCGTTTTATGTCATGTCTTCTCTGTTTCAGTTTTATTCTTTTTTTTTTTTCTTTTAGAAAAAAAAAATGGCTACAGGAATCTAAGGATAGAGGAAGCATGTGTAGAACACGCTTGATAAATGAACAGGTTGCTTCATCTGTTTCCAAGGCAGACATTTTTTAAAGAAGAAAAAAAATTCAGTTCATTGTAAATGAATTTTTAGTCTACTTATATCATTTATTATTATAACAGATGAGATTTTTTAAACTGACTTATTGACAAAAGGCAGGATATTCAAAACAATATATTTTGAATTTTGCAATAAGTACATGCCTCAAAATTATTTTCTCCTCCACGATATTAAAAGCATCGTGTAAAATAAAGAAATAGAACATTGTAAAAAAAAGACAGATATTTCTTAATCTACAAAAATATAGGATGCTATCAATTCTCAATTAAGCATTTTCAGCTGCGTAACTGAATTTATAATGCAAGAGTAACAAAATAATGTTAATTTAATGTAAATGTTAATGTTGTTTTAGTTTTAATGTTATTGATTTGTCATGTTTGTCTGTAAAACATGTTTGTTAAACATGAAAACGTTTATATGAAAATTGATACCATCCGCAAAACCTATGTACGGTTTTAAGAAAACTGATTAATACACAAAAAAAAAAAAAAAATCGGAAACGTTTCCTTAAATTAGTGGCAGTTAAAGAAGCTGTGTTTTTATAAATGCTTCTTTCAATGTCAAAAATATGTTGGTTTTTGAGGTTGCTTATGATAAAGAACTCTTTTTGGAATAGTTACTAATTCGGAAGAGGTATTGTGTATATTTTTGTTCGTAATTATATTATATTCTCCTAAGATTAAGATAAATCTAATATCTTTTTTTACAGTGTATAAAATCATGCACTGTAAAGAAAAGAAAATCATTGATTGTAAGTACACTTTCCGTAATTTTACAGAAGTCTTTATATCCGACGAAAGTGATTTCATGATTATCAAAAAATATGGATTTGAGAAGTTCTTTGACAGTTAACGCTAAATTTTCATTTTCTCTAAATCTGTGGGATTTATTTTTATTAATCTATTACAAAAGAAAAAAATGCGTAAAAATACGAAAGTTGTACCGACAAAATACGGAAATTATTTTTAAAGTGTGAAAATATAAAAAAATTTCAAAGCTTTAGTGAAAACTACAAATTCTCTAGACTTTTAGCACATTACCAGACATTTATTATCTGTCAAAGAAAGGATCCATGGATTCGGCAATTAAATCCATATTCCCTAATTTCTGACACACTCACAAAATCAGTTCATCGGAGAAAAAAAATCCGAAATAGTTCTGGCAATCAATGAAATTTTTTTTAGAGTGCAATTTTGCAATCTGAAAAAAAGAATATTTGTTGGTATAGAATAAGGGTTCGTACGCTTTTACCACAGTTTTTTAATTGAATTTTTCGCCTTATTTAAATGCAGAAAAGTATTACAAATCCTACAATTTCTGCTATTTAAATATTAAATAGAAAAATGTAATTAAAAAATTCTGTTAAAAGCGTACGAATCCTAGCAATGAGTTAAGATTCATAAGATGTTTTTGCCATATACTGCTACAGAGAACACATTTTAGCGTCTTGTATTGCTATTACAGATTAATATATATTTACACTTTACGTGAATTTAAACAATAAATAAATTTTTAATTACGAATAAAACTTTAGAAATTACTTCAAAATCGAAGAAAATTTTCATAGATCTACTTTAAGAATTTTGAATTTTATTGAAATTATTTCAACAGCACTTGCTCCTTTTTAAAGAATTGTGAATTATTATCATCAGAGATTAATCAGTAATTATAAATAGAAGAGAAAATGATAATTTAAATAGGTGTTTTAAAAAATACCTAAAAAATGTTGAAAAGTTTTGAAATTTTACTACATGAATTTTGAATTTTATCGTAAACTATTTGAGTCACACTACAGTTTTCAATTAATTGTAAATTATCAGAGATTAATCTGCAGTTATACACTATGTAAATTAATGTTAAAAATCATTTAAAAGTACGTTAAATTGCAAAAGTTCACATTATTCTACGATACAAAATATTGAATGTCATAGTAAAATATCGTAAAACCTCCATAACGAATACTCCCGAATAACGGACACCTCTTCTTAGCGGACATTTTTTTTCGATCCCGAACACCTAAATATTTGTACATCATTTTATCTGTGAATAGTGGACAAATTCCGCGCTTCCAAGGTATCTGTTACTCAGAAGTTTTACTGTATTTTTTTCACACTAACCTATTTTCAATAAATTGTGGCACGTATCATCACCAATCCATCAGAAGTCATAAATAACTGGAAAAATTATTTTAAAAAGGTTGGAATTTCAAAAATTATCAATAAATGATCAAAATTTCGAAATTTGACCATATAAATTTTGATACTTATTGTAAACTATTTGAGTCATTACCTGTTTTTTTTTTCTTTTTTTCACTATTGATAGATTGTGTTATCAGAGACTAATCAACAGTTATACTTTGTGTAAATTGAATCGAAATATTATTTAAATAAAGATAGATTTTTTTTTTTAACTTCAAAAGTGGACTTATTTTTAAAATTCTATCATACAAATTTAAAATCGTATTGTAAAATGTTTTATTCTCACCAGCTTATTTTAAATTATTATTATTTCAATAAACTGTGCGGTTTATGTTAATTGCAATTAATTGGAACATAAACTTTTTTTTTTCAAAACGTACCATATTAAATTTCATTTTTATTTTTACCTTCTCTGTCATACTTATTTCTTTTCAATGAATGTCGGTTTATTATCAAAGGTTATTCGATGAACTTAGGTTACGTTAGAAACTTAGGTTACAAATAATTTTACATGAACTTAGGTTACAAATGCTTTTATAACAATAAATTTTAAATAATAGATTTAAAAGGTAACACCAATTTCTCCGGTTTAATATTTCTATTTTTTCTCAGTTAAAATACTCTTTATACATTCGAAAATCCTATTTTATGAGTTAGAACTATATATCAAAAGTAAAAAGGCAATTTTAGAGCTATAGAAGTAGGGAGCGCCTCAGCGAGTAAACAGTAATGAAAAGTTAAAGCGCTATTTTTTTTTTACCCTTTGAGAACTGGATTTTAAAAATTTGTGGACGTTCTAGCATCGAGAATTTTCAATCAATCAACAGAATTTTTCTAGTGAAACATGTAGGACTTATTATTATTTTTTTTAACAAAGTATTGATATCTCGTTGTTCTTTGTAACTTTAATTAACGAAATTTGGGGTTGAAAACTTACATTTTGCGTTCTATCGATGCCATTTCATTAAAAATACATATTTTCAAAAATGTTCACTTTTGGACTAAGAAAACTAATTATTTTGTTACGTTGTTCTAGGTAAAGTCTTACGATATGTTTACATGACCACCGCTTGACCCTCTTTTTTTGAAGCGCTGTTGCTCTTCAGCTGTCAAACCGTCATTTTTCAATACAATAACAAAAAATGAACGGTTTTCTCACTATAATTGCATTATAAAATAGTTTAAAAGAATTTTATAAACACTTCGTTTTTCTTTGATAGAAATTCACGAAAAAGGCCTTAAATTTTAGAATATCAACATGATTTTACCCCTCAAAAGTATAATGTAGTGTTTTTCTATACTGAAAGTTTAAATTATATTTTCAGACATTTAAATCAATCTTCTCAGCAAGCTATGGGTCATGCCATCCGTTTCATATTATCATGTCATGTTAAACTATCGATAAATTTCCGGAAAAGTAAATCTTAAAAGAAGTAAAAATACTCTAAAATATCAAAAATGTTCAAAATTATACTGCATACCTTTTTAACCATATTGATAGTTATTTAAACTAGAAAGTCTAGCTTATTAAGTTGACTGTTGTCTTCTTTTTTCGGAAACATTGGTTATTTTGAAAAACTGAAATTAAAATAAGCTAACCAGATAATAATCAGCTTATTATTCTTTAAGATTTTTAAACTTAGGAAAAGTCTTAGAATTGAGCACCGTCCTCTGAAAAGGGAACGTCTTTTCATCATCTTAATCGAGTTTCTTTTCAGTAAATTTTGAATCATGTCTGTTATTGAGTCAAAACTTATGTGATAGAATTTTATGGTTTTTCTATGATTTCAGTAATTAAAATCATTAAAAATGAAATTTCTGTAAAGTCTGTGTCATTAAAGATAAATGAATTGATAGACTTTGGAGAAAGACAGAATATATAAGCGAAAAAATAAAGAGAAAAAATATTTTTAAGTGGCAAGAAAGTAATAAATAAAAAAGAAACATTTGCTGTGCAGAATATTTCAATAGAATATTACAAAGAATTATTTCAATTTGCAGAATATTACAAAGTATGAATTCAGTTATAAACAGTTATTTCAGATATTAGCTTCTTTTCGATAAAGAAAAGATATCGTCGCTATCGAATGTGATCGACAAAACTATCGAATGTAAAAAAATGAATTTTTCATTACTTTTAAAAATAACCCGATTGTCACCACTAAATTTTAATAGGGTTTCAGTGTTGCAACATCTCCTTCACAGAAATTTTATTATTATTTTTACTAAGGCAAATAATTTTCATAAAATTTATTGGTGACAATCGGCCAATTTTTAAAAGTAATGAAAAATGCATTTCATCATGTTCGATAGTTTGACATAGAAGCGACGATATGTTGATTAGACTTTACATACATTTCATTTTTTTATACTTTTAATTACTGAAATCATAGAAAAATCTTAATATTCTATACATAAGTTTTGACTTCGTGAATTATTTGACTCACACAAATATTTTGAGCAATACATGAGCTACGTTATCGAATTACTATTTTAATCATATTGATAGTAATTTAAACTATCCAGTCTAACTCAAATTGGCAGGATGTCTTCCTTTTTCGAAGACAGGGGTTATTTTGAAAGCATTTTACTCAGTTTTGAAAACCAGAAATTATGATAAGCTGACCAAATAATCAGCTTATCCTTTCAGTTTTTTAAACTGATAAAAAAGCTTAAAATTGAGCACCATCCTCTAAAAAAATGTACTTTTTCTCGTCAGCTTTGTCTATCGCTTACTTTCAATAAATTTTGAATCATGTCTATCGTATGTCATCAAAGGTAAAATGAACCGATGGAATTTTGATAAATTTAAGAGACAAATATATTTAATCGCAAAATCAATTGTAAACAAGAAATAAAAATAATGCATCAAGCATAGATTATGAAACAATTTCCAGCAATTCCAGAATGCTGTAACGAAACTTAAAAAGAAAACGAAAGAAGATGAAAGAAGATATCTTAACCCATTTATGCCTAGCGTCCCAATTTTGGAACGTTTTAGTAAAATGGGAAAAAGTGCATTTCACACCATTTTTTTTAATAGAAATTTGGTGTTTTATTTTATCGAGGAGTCCTCGATAAAATAAGACACCAAATTTCTGTTTAAAAAAAAAAGTGGTGTGAAATGCACTTTTTCCCATTTTACTAAAGCATCGACACTAGGCATAAATGGGTTAAGTAAACGATATAGAAAACGCATTACAACTGAAAATGTACTTTCATAAATAACTAATTTACAACAGACAACGTATATAGCCCTTTGCATAGCCCTTTTTGTATATTCATTTATATTCTAGAAATATCCCTCAGCATACTTAATATATAGTTCAGTTGGAAATGCATAACTCAACTTAAAAACATCCTTAAGCAATTCACGCTCATATGCAATAATGCTTAAGAATTCTTTTGTGCTGCGATGTATGCGATCTAAAGAATTTATACAACCTCGAAGTACGCAAAAAAAAAAAAAGTTTAAACTTAAAAACACTCACCAAAACTGAAAATGCATGCCCAGCTTTATTACTCATAAACGGTATTGTATGTAACCGAATTCCTTTGTGTGACCCTGTAAATAATTATAAATGCTTTGCATTCCATATTCCTTAGAAAGCATGTTTTAGTGCCTCTCAGAAAGGCATATTAATTGTATTATGTTTGAAATAGTAGAATATCATTAAAATACACAACAAACTATTTTCCCCCATACATCATAATATAACGGCATTTTGTTTAGTATCCTTGTAAACGAACTGTAAATGCTACACAGTCCATTTAAAATAGCAAACATTCCATAGTGAACCTCAATAACATATATAGATTACATGGCAATCCAAGTATTTTTACAAGAGTTAGAGCACGGACGGACAGTAGATGGAAGGTAGGCAAATCGAAGTCCTGAACACTTTTCATCTATGTTAAAAAGTGTGAAAAATAAAATATGCTGTTCGATTCTTAGGTATTTTAATCTTCTCACTGACACACGCGTGTTAATACGTTCACTAAGCTCCAGGTTTCACAGCAATACAAGCATTATTTAAACTAATATAATTCTACAAATATAATGCAGTTTTAATAGAGTGACGATTAATACTCTGAAGGATTACATTTATATATATAAATAAGTATTTTATATAATTCGATTCTTAGGTACTTTAACCCTCTCACTCACACGCCCGTGTTAATAGATTCACTGAGCTACAGGTTTCATTGCAATACAAGCATTATTTAAATTAATATAATTCTACGAGTATAATACAGTTTTAATACATTGCGTAAAGATTAATACTCTCTCTCTATATATAAATAATTATTTTATATAATTCGACTGTTAGGTATTCTAACCCTCTCACTGATACGCCCGTGTTAATACGTTCACTAAGTTCCAGGTTTCACTATGCAATACAAGCATTATTTAAATTAATATACTTCTACGGATATAATTCAGTTTTAATACATTGAGTAACGATTAATACTCTCAAGTATTACATTCATATATATAATTAAGTATTTTATATAAAATTGGAATAATCATTTTTTAGCATTTAAAATAAAATACAGAGAAGACAACATTACAATTTTGTCATTTACTGGACAGTCAGAGGGTTTTAATAATAATGTCTACAAATTTCATACATTTTTGTGTAAAAATAAGATCGTGAATCAGTCAGAAAATTTATTGAGTAGGGAAAATAAAAATTAACAAATTGGAAATTGTACGTCAAACGTGACAAATGAGGTGCGTTCGTACTATAGCTAGTTATATAAATATTCAGATCTTGAGGATTTTTAATTCTGTAAAATGAATTATATCGTCTGCAGATTCATTTCTGTCATAAAATAAGTATCTCGGCCGCTTGACGATTAAACCTCGGAAGCTCCTATAACAAGTAAACACCGATTTCTTTTTAAAAAATTCAAATTTCTTAATAAATATTTTTATTAATATCTTCTAAAGTTTTGATTCGATTTTCATAAAATTTGAAATGTCTCGACAAAATTCTGCAAAGATAATATATCTTACATTTCAAACCATTCGATTGGGTAGTTTTTGCGTTGTTATATGTAGATAGACGGACAGACGGACAGACGGACGGACGGACAGACGGACAGACGGACGGACGGACAGACAGACGAACGGACCAGACGATGACAATAGTTGCTACGTATTTATATAATTACGAACGCACCTAAAAATTGAGAACGCCCTTAAATTACTCGAGAATATTCAGTGTTTTGTTTTTCTCTTATTATCCTTCTATCTAGCCTTTCGAATAAAATATAGTAGCTCGGCAAACAGCCGTTGTATATAAATCAACTTCAACTTTTCTCAAAGGAATTTAATAACAAGTGTATTTCCACATCCATTCGTTTGCTCACCCATTGCTAGAAATCATTTTTCTCCAAGATCTATTTATCCTAAGGTGAAGTTTTGCGTCGCGCACACCCCTTTCGCAATTCAGTCTGCAGCTGCGAAAACACAAATTGCGAAAAACACCCCAAGTTCCTCGGCCCTTGAAGCAGCACACATACAAGTTCAATGCTTGGGCCAATAAACTTTCCCACATTTCGCGGGCTGCCGGAGGCGACTTTTTCGAACACGAGCTTACGAACTGCCCACGGTTTGTTTTTTTGGCGCGTGAAAAAACCGCGGAATTGGAGTTGCTGTTCGCGACCGCGTTTTTCAGAAGGATGGAGAGAAAAGAGAAAAGGTTCATTCAAAAGAGAAATCTCCAAAAGCGATCTTTAGCTGGAATGATGGTTTCGTTTGGTTTATAAATAGCACACGAAGATTATAAATCGGTGTAACAAGATTTAGTATGTAAAATTATACATATAAAGTTTCTTTTTTTTAAAGTGTGCTCCTTAGAAATGTATACTTGTTTATTATAGGCGCGTTCGTAATTATATAAATACATAGCACCTATAGTTGTTGTCTGCTCCGTCCGTCTGTCCGTCCGCATATAACAGCGCTAA
This sequence comes from Maratus michaelseni, assembly GCA_963931845.1. NCBI lineage: Eukaryota > Metazoa > Arthropoda > Arachnida > Araneae > Salticidae > Maratus > Maratus michaelseni. Next base: position 106,068,056 of record OZ007598.1, on the reverse strand, counting down.
CCCAACTGAATGGTTTAAAATTTAATATATACAATCGTTGCAGAACTTTGTCGAGTCATTTCAAATTTTATAAAAATTGAATCGAAACTTAAAAATATATTAATAAAATTTTTCTTCATTCTATTAAATCCTATCATATAAAATACGTACATTTTAAGCTGACAACATTTTATCTTTTGTTTACATTTACTGAAAACTCCAATGGGAAACTTAAGCATAGCTTTGAAAATTTCAGAACTTGAAATCCGTATTTAGACTCTTTTTCCATTTAATATCTATTTCTCTTTCTTTTGTCCATTTTTGTCTTTCCAAAAATTAAGTAACTTTTCTTTCTTGAAAATGATTAATGAAACCAAATTAAATATTTTAATTTTTCTTTAAGTAATTGTTAATCCATCGGTATTCAGAAAAAAATTCTTAAGTATATAGAATTTTGTCTTTTCAAAAATTATGTAACTTTTTCTTTTTTGAAAGTGATTAATAAAACCAAATTAAATGTTTTAATCTTTCTTTAAGTAATTGTTAATCCATCGGTACTCAGAAAAATCCTTAAGTGTGTAGAATTTTGTCTTTCCCTTTCCAGAAAATCAAGCGGCCTTTATTATTTTACATAAGTATAATTTTTTACAAAATCTTTTACAGTTTATTGATGATCATCTGTCATGATTTTCATATTAGAAAATTGGTTTAAAACATCAACATTTACAATGTTTTTGAAAGAAGCAATAGTTTTTGTATATTTTAAAATGAAGAAAAGGTGTTTCGATTATTTGAAATTTAGGTGAGAATATCTAAGAATTTTATACGTACAGATATGAAAAGGGCTTCCCGATTTTGACTGAAAGCAGCAAGTTTGGACATAAAGGGGGGGGGGGGGTCTGAAAGTCAAAATTCTCAATAAAATGCACGTGTTTTTTTTTCTTTTTCATGCTAATAAAATACTACAAAGTTAAATAAATTAAATAAAGCAAACCGCGTATTCATACGGTGATTACATAATAAGATAATTAAAAATATTTGTGTTGTACTTTCAGTTCTTGTCTTGCCCTTAACTATACAGCTTTAAGTTTATATCGAAATCGATTTCTTCATAAGTTGTCATTTTTTTAAAATATATATCTAAACTTTCTTGCAAGATATGTGTACAAAATTTTGTACCCCGTTTTTATGTTATGTTTTTAATAAATTGTTTTCAGAATTTTTAAATTTCATATGAAAAATCTGAAAATAAGGTATCTGCAGGTAATATGGCCACCCTAAAGTTAGACATTTAAAAAAAAATAGTAATAACTGATTTTAAAAAATAATAATATTTGACTAAAAAAGTGGGCTCTTTTTAGCACTGGAAAAATATTTTAAAATTTAAGTTAGTCAAAATTTACACCTGTTGCAGTTCGTTTAAAAAAAATGCTAGTTGATGAAGATAATATGGCCATATGCAGGTAATATGCCCATAGGTGTCATAAAATAGAAAGGTCTGTGTTTAACGCAGAAAAAACACCAATTAGTAAAAAAAAAATTATATTTTGAAACTTTATAAAAATGATAGAAAAATTAATATAAAGTAAATTTTGACGAAAATTTAAAAAAAAATTAAAATTAATTTACGGAAAAAAGTATTTTTAATTTGTTTTTTATGCGTAGAGCAAATGAAAACTTTTTATCTTAACTGGTAAGGCTGACACATTTATCATGCACTTAATTACGACAAATAACACGCAATCTCAAATATACAGCTTTTTCGCCCATTGGGTCATATTGCTAACAAAAAACAATTTTATAAAAGTGTTCGTAATTCTGTCTGCGCACTCCGATATTGAAATTCGTTTATACAGTTAAAAAGAGCTAAAATATTATGTTAAAACTAGCTAAAATATTATGTATAACAGTAATACAAACACTTTGTTTCAATAAGAAAAGTAATAAACTAACCAGAGACAAATTTATAATATGCCAATGCAACTAACAAGGAACTAACAATGACTGCCCTCCCATGCACGTGATCAAGGATTGCAGGCAACCCGGTACTAAACTATGTTCTTCTGACTTCCAGCTACTAGATTCAAGCGCTATCCTTTGGATTCCACTGAAATTAATAACATTATTCAGAATTGGTCATATTACCAGCATTGGCCAAATTATCATCAGATATCTTATATTCCTCAGAGTAAAAATCACTCTCAAAAATTCCCTTTTTTCAAACTTTTAAATTTATTGTAAATTTTGTAAGTAACATTTTTGAAAATCATAAAGACAAATTAACAAGAAAACTTTTCTGCAAAAAGTAGTGAAAATAATGATGAAATCGGGCAAGTGGTTCATGAGTTATATAAAACTTAAATAAGTTGGAAATTTAAAATTAAAATTTTGTTTTAAAAAATTTTAAGTTTTCAAAAACTTTTTTACCGAAAAGTAATCTTTATAGAAAGAAACATTTCATTAAAAAAAAAAAAAATTGCATTAAAAATGACTATTAATACAGAAAAAGAATTTTGACCGCCGTTCCACCTTAAAAACAGTATTAAGAGAACACTCAAACCTTTTTTAGGTGCGTTCGTAATTATATAAATACGTAGCACCTACTGTCGTCGCTTGGTCCGTCCGTCTGTCCGTCCGTCCGCATATAACAACGCAAAAACTACCCAACCGAATAGTTTGAAATTTAAGATATATTATCTTTGCAGAATTTTGTCAAAACATTTCAAATTTTATAAAAATCGAATTAAAACTTTAGGAGATATTAATAAAAATATTTATTAAGAAATTTGAAATTTTTTTTTTTTAATCGGTGCTTTCTTATTATAGGAGCTTCCGAAGTTTAATCGTCAAGCGACCGAGATACTTTTTTTTATTACAGAAATGAATCTGCAGACGATATAATTCATTTCACAGAATTAAAAATCATCAATATCTGAATATTTATATAACTAGCTATAGTACGAACGCACCTCATTTGTCACGTTTGACGTGCAATTTCCTACTTGTTTTTCCTCGCAAGATCGCAAAATTTCTTGTTAATGGGAATTTTTAAGAAATTCAAAATTTTTCGTGATTATCAGAAGGTTGATGCTCGAGAATAAATGCATTGCGTTTTAAAAATTATTTTCTCAAATCTTCAACTTTTCTAAAAATATAATAAATCTCAAACTCTTTACTTAAGCAAAATTTTGAGAATTTTTTCTAGAAATGTTTAGTAAAATTTGGGAAAATAACATAATATCGGATGTAGAGGTTTGCGCGGGCAAAAATTTTCCGGCCCGGTGTAAAAACTAAATGTTCGGCCCAGGCCCGGCCCCACCTGACTTAATTTCTTCAAAAAATTCTGATTTTTCTTAACATACAATTAAAATTTTTGTAATGAATACTGAATACATATTTATTGAAAAAAATGTCAGTATATTTTAGATTACTATATGCTCTCAAGCCGTAGAATACATAGAATGGCAATATTGATGATCCCTTATTAGACTCTTAGATTATTACATTCAAAAAAAAAAAAAAAAAAAAAAAAGGTATTTTAGAATGAAAGAAAAGATTAAAAAACATCCCAACTTTTGAAGATGTATAATAAAAAAAAAAGTAGATTTTTAAAAAATGTTTCTCTATAATTTATTAAAGTATATTTCCACAAGTGACACAACTAAAAAAAAAATTATTTTTGAGATAATTAATACGATGAAATGACAAAAATATATCTCAATCTATGGTTAAAAACACATTTCAATAAATAATTGAAAATATATTCTATTTTTAATCCTGGAACTGTTTGGCCCCGCTGGAATAAGTTTGACCTCGATAATATAGGAAAATGCTCTTGAATTTTAATAGGGGAGACTAGAACTCTCCAGCAAAGGGAACTAGAATTTATAAGAATGACATGGAACTATTTTTTTTTATGCTTAAAATTTTGTTTCTAGATGCCAGTGGCAGAATTTTTTCTCAGTGTAGCATGAAACTCTAACACGAAAAACTCGATCTGAGATCTTCTTCTGGTGTAACAGAAAATCCAATTACAAACAAACCGTAAACATACTAACTTATTGAAAGTAAAAAGAAATAATTAGATATCCTTACTTTATAAACGTTTTCACGAAAAAAACAAAAAAGGAATTCTTCTTTCGTGTTACCGACTTTATGAAGTTGCCTTCCCCTTGGCCTTCAAAATGTAACTTTTCTATTTTTTATTTTTTTAATAGGCTAGAATTTTGGCTTTTATTCTATCTTTAACTAAAGAGCAAAACATTTTTCTCTTTAATTTGCCGTCCTCTTTCTAATGTTTTCGTCTGTGCGACGCTTTTTTTCTTTATTTGCAAATGCTAGCCAGACAGTGTCTGAAATTTTTGAAGGGAGAGTCAGTAGACTGTACACGTGTTTTTATTTCTCTAAATATAGAAATGTATATATTCATTTCACGGCAAGCTTAGATCTTATTTTTATGTTTATAAAACGTATTTCCCTCCAAGCGTATTCACATAAACTTGGTACAGGTGGTACAAAAAAAAAAAAGTTATTGGGAAATCATAAATCACTTTTAAGATTTTAAAATTCTCTTAATCTGTGTATAAAATATTAGGTATATTTTGCATATATTAAATAAGGAAGACTGTGGATGTCTTTTACTGCCAACATTTTAAAAATGAAATAAAAATTATGAAATTTTCACACATTCTTAATAATGCTTCCAATAAGCTAAAAAGTATCTAATAAAAAATTCTTGGCGATATTTTTTTTTTTTTTTTTTTTTTTTTTTTTGCTAGATAATGGATAAAGCGCTTAAAAAATTCTATAAAAATATATAAACATTTAAAACTATTGAATCAATGTTGTCTGGTTTTCTTAACAAAGTAAACAAACACATTTAGCATACTACTGATATTAAATTATATAAATATAAATTGTATAAACATAAATGACGTCATTTGGACGAATTTATTGAAAATATTTTCAGTTTATAAATTAAATTAAATGCTGACAGAGACGATTGAATCCTGACGATAGAAATGTGATTTTTTTTTCAAATTTTCATGAAAAACATAATTTAATCACAATCTTGTCTTCATTATCGATTGAAATAAAAGATAAATTCAATTTCAATTTGAAAATGATGAATAAAAAGAAATCAAAAATCCCTATCGGGATCCTTTTCGATTTTTCCCCTTTTTTGTCACAAAAAAACTGAGTAATTAGTTGCCATCATTACAGAAATGTCATTAAAATTAGAAAAAAATTAATATCTCGAAAACTAATTCCAATTTCAAAAATCTATTACCAGTTTTGACATCCACGGATTTTTATGGACAGTTGGTATTAATTTCACCATCAAGCGTTTAATATTTTATTAAAAATAGCCCTGAAACATAATCAGTCGTTTAATCAGTCGTTTCATAAAATCGTTTCATAAATTCGTTTCATAAAATCGTTTCACAAATTCGTTTCATTAGGATTTTATATATATAGGGTAGATTATATGATTGTAAAAAGGCTTAACTGGACTTTTCCATCCATCTTGATTCATCAAATCCTCAAAGCCCCGTACCTCAAGTCCCCGTACAGCCTCGATACTTTCTTATGTTATAATTACTTAAAACTATCACGATAAGTTTAAATCAAGGTTTCTAGTTTTCTTAACAAATATATTTAGCTACTACTGATATTAAATTATATCAAAATTATATGATTTAAAAAAGGCTTAAGTTGACGTTTCCATCCATAGTTCTCAAAGTCCAACCAACAGCCTTGATACTTTCCCGTGTTACTTCTATACCATCGGACCCTTAAAATTTTGCTTAAAGGTCAACGGTTCACACGTAACAAGGAAGTGCAGATCAAGGCCGTAGTCAGAAAAATATTTCGGAGGGGCATTTGGGGCCCAGAATTTTATTCTTGTCTTATTTTAGATTTTTTTTTCTATTTGAATAAAGATAAGCGTTAAGAGTTGTTAAGCTTAATTGTGAATTTATATAATTCAACTTAATGTATAATAAATTAATGTATAATGTATATAATTCAACAAAAGAATTCACAAGCCTTTTTCATTGCAAATAAAATTATAATCTCATTTAAAGGCTTCTTCGGTGACGCACTAATGTTAGTGTCGATCAAATTAATGGCTGAAATTTTGTACATTATATATGTTTTCCAATATCTTATTGCCAAAAATGTCTTCCCAGTAGCATAAGTCCATAGAACAGCTACACTGCAAAAAAAAGAAAAAAAAATATTTTGCTGTATTATACCGTAAAATTAACAGTAATAAGCAGTAATACTAGCAGCTGGAGTGCCAGTGTTATACTGTAAAATTAACAATTTTCGTTTTGCAGTGTAAGTTTGTGGATATTTTGTATGCTTTTCATTGCATTTTTCAAGAATTTGGGCTGAAAAAAATCTGACGATCTGTATCAAGCTGTTGTAGACATTTTATTTTGACATTCTGATTTTACAGTGTCCCAGTGCAAAAAATTCGAATGAATTTTAAAAATTTCTTAGAAATTGCACTTTTTTTTCAACATACTAACGGAATAAAACAATAAAGATATGCTATCGTAGAATTTTGATTTTTGAATTTTGACTGTAGTTGATTTTCGAATCTTGACCATCTTGACCAGAGGTGCCAATCTGCCACTAATCTTCCAAAATATGCGGATTAATTTGACCCTGTTTAACAACGTGTCGAACCAGAAAATTTATTTGAGGAATTTTTATTTATTTAATTTCAGATTTCTACGTGGAATATATTTGATTTCATTTCTTAAAAAAAATTCTGGAGTGAAACGTATTAAACCTGGGTCAAATTAACCCACATATTACGGAAGATTAGTGAGAGCTTCGCACCTCCATTAATCGCATATTTATAGTCATCTTCACATAAATTTCGGATGGTGATCAAAACCTGGTGATTCTTTCATTGGCTTTCGCCTTGGTGAAGAGCACAGTTAAAAATGGATCCGTAAACAACCTACACCAGGGCTTGACAAATACGGTCGCCAGTGACGACCAAGTTATTTAATCTGGTGGTGTTTTTCTGTGTCGTTTTATTTCTTTTTGTAAAAAATTGACTTAAGCTATCTTGAAATGGGTATAAATACCATTTTTCTCCCCTACTTCCCATCCAATATTAAAATATAAACTTAGAAACTATATTCAAACAAAAAATATTTTTAACCTTTATTTTTTGTTTGGCAAAAATTAGTTCATCAAATGTAAATTTTAAAATGATAAAATCAGAATTATTTGAGACTTCGACAGAAAAATAGGCAAAAACTTGTTTTCCTGCTTCACTATTTCATCCATGTCCTAGCAGATATAGATTTTGTAGCATTCAACTATACGACATTTGAAGCATCATTCGGTAATCCAGCACTTCCTATGAACATGACAGTTAGTTCAGACTTAACAGTATTTCTTTTTCTTTCTTTATTTTTTAGATATCAAATTTTGTTAAGTTTCATTATAGAAAACTTACTTTATATTATCTTTCTAAATTATGTAACTAATAATTCTAAATTATGCTTGTTGTTATATTTCCTCAATTAATTCATAAAAAATTTTGTGCTTTTGGAAAATCAATGATGCTGAGAAAGGGGTGGTAAATATCTTTTACTGGCTACTAGAATTTTTTGCTGGTTAACAGATTTTATCAAATTTGTACAGCTCTGAAAAATCTGCCACAAACTATCCAGTCATCTGACCGTTTTTAAAGATAATGGCTACTTGACCATTTTAATTTTTAAGCGCATCTGACCATATTATTGACTATATTATGTTCAGAATAATGTTAAATTGCGGTTATGCAACCGTTTTTTTTTTTTTATAAAAGCGGTCGAATGATTGGACAGTTCACTATTAAAAATTTGCAGCAAACTGCAGGTCATTTGACCGTTTTTATAGAAAAGGTTACATAACCGTGATTTAACTCTATTCTGATCATATTATTGTCCATATTATGGTCAGAGTAGAGTTAAGTTACGTTTATGTAACCATTTTCTATAAAAAACGGTCAAATGACTGGACAGTTTGCTGCAAATTTTTAACAGTGTTTGGTGCAAAATTTTAATAGCGTATAGTAGCTCTACACTGAAACCACCCAGTTCTTTTCGACGCGCTGGGATCATTGCATCAATATCAATGACAATTATATGTAGTTGTCATGTTATACATAAACTGTAATTCAAATATTCTGTAATTAAAATTTTCTGTAATTAAAATATTCTTTAGATGTAACAGTTGTTTCTTTTTCATTTGGGCAAATCTTATAAAAATATTAATTACATTTAATAACATTACACACTGTTTGCAAATGCTAATCACACAAATGCTAATTATAAATTAGGAGTGCATTAATTAATTTACATTAATTAACTACTCTGTTAAGACATTATGTTTATTATTATCACGGCTGTATCCCTTTATTATGAAAATCATAAATGATTTGTTTTGTTGTGCTGCATAAATATTTCGTAAGATCAATAAATGATTCATTAGATGCCATACTTTTTAATTTATATATTTTTATATTTCACGTACATAATTAATCACATCTTCGTACAAATATTAAAACAACGAAGGCCTTTCTATGCATTAATTAAAATATATAGAGTATCCTTCTCGTGGTTGACTAATAGCTAATGCCTAAACCGCTAGTTTTAGAGGTATAGTTTCAATCCACACAAATTTATCAAATGTTTATATTAAAATCATTAAAATTACAGACATTACATTACAATTACATAAAACATTAAAAACATATTAAAATTGAAAAATACTTTAAAAATAATTGTATTTTTCAATTTTAATATGTTTTTAATGTTTTATGTAATTGTAATGTAATGTCTGTAATTTTAATGATTTTAATATAAATATAAATATGTTCAGACGTAATATTTTTGTTTACTTCAAATTCTTATCAAATGTTCTTCACCATATAAAAATCCAATTACGTCAAAAGATTTTTTTTAACGTTACAAAATGTAATTTCTTATACGATTTCTGGGTCCCTATAAGGTATATTTAGAAAAACCTTCCCCGTGTAATAACAAGTAAAACAGTAAGAACTCCATATTTGTAAAACGAAAACCATAAAACGAAAAGCGCGTTTTTAGTTCCAGACGGGAACAATAAAAGCGTTTTCCCATTTTCCACGATTATCGTTATCCGACATAGATTGGACTCAAAATACATTCATATACACTATGAGGACAAAACTGTCATTAGTGGAAAAGCGAAAAGTGTATATGAATGCATTTTCCACGTACCGATATTGGATAACGACAATAGTGTACGATTTATCGGTGTCGTGGTTGGTAAATGGAAAACGGCTCTTGGATGAAAGGATAATGGGTAAGTTTTAGTCATACAAAAAAGAAGTTTTTATTGTTTTACTTGTTAACGAATAGAGGAAGTTTTTCTAACTATAAATTATAGGATCCAGGGACCGTATAAAAAATTAAATCTCGTAAGTTTACTAGTTTAGCGTAAATAGTTTTTCATATGATAGCCAACAACATTTGAAAAATTTTTGAAGTTGGAACTATATACCTCTAAAACTAAAGTTATAGGAATTAGCACATTGTCAACGATAAGAAGGGGCACCCTGGATATTTAAAATCATGTAATGGAGGTCAAATTGGGACAATGGCGTCCAGACGATTCTTTCAATGATGGAGGTTTGATAATACATTTTGATGATGATTATTATATAAAAATTTTTATTTTGGATTTACATCTGATACAATTCTTTATGCCATAACAACGATCCCAACAGCATTAATAGCAAAAAAAAATTTTAGGCTGTTGAATTCTGCAATTCTAAAATAATCAAAAGTTAAAGTGTGTGAATCCGAACGCATTGACTTTTATAGGTACAATACTGCATTTATGTAATTTAGAAACACAGCAGAGAGAGTATATGTAATTTTGACTGAATCTAATAATATTTATTTCTATATTAAAATTCTTATCAACTTTTATGCACAAATTCTAAAATTTGACCACGAAGCCATGTAATTTGTTTTTAAAATGTTTGAGCTATTAAATGGCTATTTTTATGCACCGAAAATATTCAAAGAAATGTTACCTATACATCTTTAAGATCTAAATTATTAGTTTTTTTTTTTTTTTAAAGGCGGGGTGAGGGGGAGGGATAAATAGACATTTTCGTTTCTGGTTTCGCTATAATTACGTGTTTTTTATTATTTTACTATTAATTCACGAATTTTTGGTCAATTTAAACAAATTCATTGGTTAATATAACTGATATATTTCATTAACACAATTCCTAATTTTAATTTGATGCAGTATTTTGTTATTATTTTACAAAGTTGAAGACAGAAATGAACATTTCCACTGCCATTGAAAACTACATTGCTTTAATTACACCGATTCAAAGTCGATAATCCATGTTATCTGGTTAACGCTCAGGATCCTTATTTGAGGATACTTATAAAATCCAATTTTCAGCAAGGTTATTCCCTTTAGAATAACATAATTCTGGTACGGGCTGTAATTTTAAAACTACACTGCAAAAAAAAAAAAAAGTGTTGATTTTACAGTATAATACTAGCATCCCAGCTGCCAGTATTATACCGTAAAATTAACAGTAATAAGCAGTAAAATAAGCAGTAATACGATACAGCGCATCCAGCTAGTATTATACTGAAAAATCAACACTTTTTTTTTTCTTTCTTTCAGCGTAAATGGTGGATTTCTTATAATTCGTTCTTAACTTACCCAGGATCAATTTATGTACTAAAATATATGACAAGCAATAAAATATTTAGATTAGAATTAATTTGGGCGTTAACTGGTTACAGCTTTATAAAAGAAAATACGAGAAGATATTAAGCAGTAAGTAAGTAATTTAGTAAAGGTGTACCAGTTTAGAAGTCTGGATAATTCGAACATGTTTAAAAATTTCCTAAAAGTTAATAATAATAAATAATAATAATAAGAAGAAGAAGAAGAAGAAAAATTGAATAATAATAAACAGCTCAAAAAGAAGCAATAAACATGCATTTTAATATAATATATATATATATATATATATATATATATATTTATCATTTTGAAAAAAAAATAATTAAAAGGTTGGTTGGTTGATTATTGACGGCCAATTATCTACACTTGGGATATAGGCCCGGGGGAGTGCCCTTCGTGGGGGTCTTTCTAAGGGAACCTAACCCGTATTTACGAATGGATAAATCCACGGCTCGGAGAAAACCACGAAAACTCCGAACGATTAGGCCGACGGGCACGATTGGGGTCGAACCCAGCACCTCCCGTCTACCAGCTTCGAGAGCAGAACCTCTCAGCCACTGGTGGGGCTAATTAAAAGGTTTAAGATGTGTAACTCATAGATGTATAAAAAGTTTTAAAATTAAATGATCACACAAATTCACGCCCCTTAAAATATTTTTACGGTACATTTTCTGGAGTTGCTACCTCACGATTTACAAAATAAAACAATTTTAAGGTTGCGTTCTTGGTAGTTTCATAATTCAATTTTTAAAAAAAGTAAAATTTTAATGTTGAATTTATTGTATACAAATGTTTTAATACACATATAACATATAGATAAAATTATTTTTGATACAATAATTAATTGTTTACCTGCTTCTTTATAAACATTTTAGAACATGCTTCCAACATGCCATCTTTAAAATTTACATGGAAATCAAACACATCCAAAAAAAAAATTAAGAGGGAAAAAATTCTCTCTCTCTCTCTCTCTCTCTCTCTCTTTCTCTCTCTCTCTTTTTTTTTCTTTTTTTTTAAAGTATAATGAAGTACCAATGATATTTTAGTACGTATATCGAAAATCACCGGTCTTTTCCCCCCCTTTTTTTCTATATTATTCTTATTCTCATATATACATATATATTTAATCATTAAAAGCACACCTTAAATAAAGACTAATAGATAATATAAAGTTGCAAAAACTTAGTAAAATGTTTCAGAATTCACAAATCGTTGTATTTGTTTACATAATTTAATCAGTAATAAGTAATGCCTTGAAAAAAATTAAAAAAGAAAAACTTTCAAAATTGTAAGATATTTTATTTGTTTTCATGTTTTAAACAAAAATATATATGAAGCCTTGTAAAAAAATTCTGAAAAGTGCTTTAACATTCGCAAAGCTCGTGTTTTTTTTTTTTTTTTTTTTTTTTTTTTTTTTTTTACATTTTAATCAATGCATTGGATGTTATTTAACTGTAGATTTTTGTATATGTTGTTTTGCCATAATCATCATACTTTTTTTTCAATATTTTCGTCACTGAAATAAAAATTAAACAAATTAAACATTTATATGGCTAGTTTCCATTAACTTTGATTAGAAAATAATATTTTTTATTCCGTTTGTTTTCTCTTATTTTTAACTGATAAATATGCACAGTTATCCAATAAAACTCTAATCCAATATTTAACCCTCCACTTCTCTGTGAATCAATTAAAATTTAAGCTTTAATAAATAAATTCAGCTCCGTGGAACCACTATATTTAAATAAAAATATTCTCCATAAAATTCTGCTATTAAATAAGATGAAGAAATGTTCTTTAAAATTTATGATATCCAAATCTAAATAGGAATATTAAAAAACATACTTCCAAAGAAAAATTCATGCAATGTAGGGTTAACTAAAATATATAGTCGAAGTTTATTTTATTTTTCTTTCACTAAAACATATAATGAATATAATGTCAATACAGTATAACGAAAATCTGCATTTGTTTTTCATGTTCTTTAATATAATATTGTTTTGATACCATTTATTTCTCTTCTAAATAAAGGGAGAGCTTACATAATGAAGAAAGAATATGAAATTTCAATAAATGAGCTGAATGCTTTAAAATATGTAAGACATTGGATTTGTTTACATATTTTAAAGAGTATGTTTCGTGATTCATAAAACACTGCATTTGTTTACATATTTTAATCAGTGATATAAATTATGCCTTAGAAAAAAAAATCCGATGAAATTGCATTCGAATTCTTAAGACAGCGTGTTTGTTTATATATTTAAATCAGTATATTTGATGTTATTTAAATGCATATTTTTTGTAAATTTTGTTTTATAATTGTCATATTTTTTGTTTTAATTTTTCGCAATTTTTATAAAAATTAAAACTGTGAAATTTTTTTATATTAAATTTCCCGTACTTTTTATTAAGAAAAAGTAGTGGAAAACTGTCTCTGGTGATAAAAAGTCTAATATTCAACTAAATTATATTTAAATAAAATATTTAATTTTTATTTCATTAAAACAGTAAAACATAGAAAGAATATAATGTAAATATACTAGATCGAAAATCAGCATTTGTTTCCTTTTCTTTAGTATAACATTATTCTGGTACCATTTATATTTCTTATCATTAAAGGAACAACTTACAAAAGGGAGAAAAAATAATACAAAATTGCAAAAAGATAAGAAAAATCATTCAAAATATGCTTTGTATTTGTTTACATATGTTAATAAATACTAAATATCCTGAAAAACAATTAACCAATTACAAATAGTATATCTTGCAAAAGATGAAAACAATGCTTCAGAATCCTTATATTTTTACAAATTTTGTTTTATAATAGTTTAATTTTCTTTAATTTTTCGGTACTGAAATAAAAATTATTTTTTTTTTCTTTATTTTTCTTTAATTTTGATTATTGGAAAAATAGTTTTATTCATTTCATTCTATTTTATTTTAAAATAAATTGCATACTTTGCAAAAATATAAGAAAGGTGTTTCAGAATTCCTAAGACATTGTGTTTATTTACATATTTAAATCAATATATTCAGTATTCTTTAGCCGCAAATTTTCATAGATTTTGCTTTAATCATTTGATTAAAATAATGAAAATAATAGTAATAAACATTTTAAGGATTATTTTCCTTACGTTTCTCTTAATTCTCATTATCAGAAGAAATATTTTTATTCATTTTATTCTCTTTTATTTTTAATCACAAATATAGCAGTTCACCCAATAAAACCATATCTAATAGTCAACTACAAACCAAAGAGAAAAAAAAATGCATCTAAGCACTTACCTTTAAAACAGAAATTTATTTATCCATTCTCTATAATCATATCACGCGCACATCGCACGAATTACAACACTCCCAAAGTGATATTGCATCACACATTTCAACCCCTCTGCCACATCTTGTGACAAACTTATGCTTTCTGAAGTTATTGCTTTTTTCAAGGGGGAGAATTAGGGCTGACCGGGTGGCAACAGGTTTATAGACACAGGATTTTATTTGATTCCCTTCCCCCTCTCTTTTCGTCAGGTGGGGCCCCCTAGAAAAGTTCATGGAACTCACTCCTAGGGCCTCCTAAAAGGGTCTTCAGCTAACTCAAGGTCAGTTTTTCCAAGTTCAAAGTGTGGAAGTATTTCTTTGTTCCTGGGGGATTTAAGGGGGGCACTGGGGGGTTACATTTAGGGTACGAGTTCAAACAGCGGCGAAAATTTCACTTTTTAAACTTCTGTTGGTCTTCAGTTGACATAACTACACATTTCGATCGTTCACATCCGTACTAAGTATCCTGCCGACAGGGATTGATTTCCCACAGGGCAAACGGGGCAAGAACCTGGGGCCCCAGTTGAAAGGAAGCTCCAAAATTTATCGAACTAAATTAAATTAAAAATAATGCATACGTTTAAAATTCAATTTGAAATATTAAAAATCTTCTTGCAGAACAAACTTCTGATGTTGCATAACTTGTGATTCATCCATATATTCGCGTACTATGTCACAGTTAATAATTATATATGTTTTCCTCGATACATAAACATAAATATAAGCTGATGTTATAATAATATTAATGACAACCAGTTCATGTTGAACTTTCATCAAAATATATCAAAATATTCAAATACACTTTAAATCTCAAAGATTAAATTATTTTTAGAAATAAGTACGTAAAAAATATAAATAACAGTCAAAATATTACTTTTTTATTCTTGTGATAATTATTGACTGAAATATCTCTGGCACTAATTGTGAGTAACGTTATAGATACTCATTACGTCATAACGACACAAATAAACATTACCTGAGAGCAGGCGACTTAATTTGCCCATATATCTTACCTTATTGCTAGATAGGGAGCCCCGATGAATACCTTTGTCCTGGGTCCCCATTTCTGTAAGTTGGTCCTTGCCTGTCGATGTTCTAAAGTCTAACATATTGGTTTGAAAAACAATTGCAACATCCATCGCTTATATGAAACATTGGTTAATCGAATCGGTATAAGATACTATAAATGCTGAAAAATTGTGAATTAACTGTTAATCTGTAATGTTATTTTTATCAATTACTGGTAACGGTAAATAACCAAGTTTTGATACGAAATATGATTCGTTTAAATGGCAATTCTGTTTAGCTGCTGCTGTTATGAACCACTGGTTAATTGAATTGATTGTTTTTCTGATTAAAAGATTTCAAAACAAAATAAAATATAGGTGTCACATTATTATTGAGGTTTATCGAAATCAGATGCTTTAATGGATTCAGAGTAGATCTAATTTAAGGGAACTAATGCACAAGAAATGCACAAGATGCACAAGAAATATTTTGGGGCCCTACTTATTTATTTATTTATTATCAACGATGAAAAGACCAGCCTTCAGAACATTTTTAAGTCCTAATTTTTAATTCAAAGCTAAATTAAAAAGATGAAAACGGTTGAGGGTATACTATATGAGCAGGATCAACGTACCTAGGACATTCCACATCCCCATTTTATCTGCTCCTGATTGGAGGAAAGTTTCGTGCACAAGTATGATTTCTGCACCGTGCTCGAGTTGGGGCCGTCTCATCTCTAATCAGTCTCTACCTTGTTGCTAAGCATGTTCCACTTCTATTGACCTACAAACTATTTGCATATGAAATCATTGTCTACCTTTTGAATTAACGTTATTTTATATATTTTCTTTTTCTTAATTATTAGAAGTTTTTATTGTCCTTTTGTGAGAGAAAAAAAAAATGGATGTAGGTTCCATATTAAGGTAAGCACAGTTGTACAAAATAGCTTCTTTCGTTCGGAAGTATTAACTTAAAATGAGCATAGGCAGAAAGCATTGATTAATGTTATTAATAAGGTAGCCTCCGTTTCTTTAGTCAATTATGCAAAGATTCATACCCCACTTTAGGCTTGGATAAATAGAGATAAATTATTGCCCTCAGATGTGGATTTTTACGAAATTTCCTCCCCCATGATTAAAAAAAAAACCCCGCAGAAATTACTTTTTTCACTCTTGCACTCCATCTAAGTCCGGAGTAAAAAGTAATCCCAGCAACTATGCTTATGAGTCATAGGCGATCCTTAGATTACCTATAAGTCAAATGCCTATCATAAACCAAGTTTTGAAGGAATCTTCATCTTCATCCGGTATATGTTTACATATGTCGCAATGTCCATAGGCAAGACTTGAGCCTCCATCTTGTAATAAAAATCTTTTGTAATTAAAAAATGAGAGACATTTTCTGTTCTGTTTAACTGTGTACAATGACCTTGTTGTACAATTTTTGTTCATACATTCCATCTGGTAGTTTTTTCACCTAAACCCGTGATACAGTCTTGAGGCATCAATTTTGTTTCTGGTATACGTCTTTTGCTTATTTCTTTTCTCTTTTTTTTTTTTTTTTTTTTTTTTTTTAACCCTTTCAGGGGCAAGCACTTGTGCTTCTGTAACGTTGAATTCCCACCGGAATTTAGGAAAGAATTTAGTTTAAAATAAGAATAAGCAATTTTTCAACCTCTTTCTCGTCAAAGTTAAAAAAGTAAAATTTAATTAAAAGTTTCTGGTTTGAATTGGATTAAAATTAGGTGGTATATAATATATACCACCGCCCCTCAAAGGGTTAAAGATTTTAGCGAGTACATTTTTGACTTCGGGCCCACAAACTCAAAGGCTATTTCATCGTTTAATTCATCTTTAAAATTTCTGATGATCTTTTTTGTTTCTGAATACAATGAGTGCAATTTGTTTCTGAATACAATGATTTTGGTAATCCAAAAAGTCGAGCAAGTCGGAATGCTTTTACATATAAGTACTTTTTGTTGAAGTATTGCAAGTCACCGATTCGGTGTCAGAAAATAGAAGGCTAACTCGACTTTTGTGTGTTTCTTTCTAAAGTTATAGTGAAACTGGTACATAAGTAATTTAGATAGTTCCAAAATAAAGAATCTCATGCAGTTGGGCGATTCATCAATACACTAGACTTGCTTCTTTCTACCGCAACAAAATTATTTTCAAATTCCTATACTGTTTTAAAATTGGGAGAATCCCCCAAATTTCAACTCTCGAGATTCATTATTACACAATTCTATGTTCCTTCTTTTTTGAAAATTCTCAATCGCTTTTCCGTGAATAGGATTGGTTACAAGTTTGAAGACTTCATTTTCAAACGACGTGGTTGTTTGCTTTCTTGTCTCACTGTTAAAGCTGATATATGTCTGGGGCCACGGAACTTGTTTGTATTTTAATGTTTTTTGAATTTTCTGTAGTTTGAGACCTAGTTGTAAGTTATTAACTTCAGATTTCTGTAGGGAACTCTTAGTTTGTATTGTTATTTAGGTTTGGAATTAATTTAGGTGTACCTTTAAATTTCTGATTCTTCAATAAAGAATTTGCATATGGAAAAATCATCTCTTCGATTACTGTTACTTTTTCGAGTGCGAGGGGGTAGTCATTATGAAAGTTATGCAGGTTTGTAGTATATTCGTGGTCCACCTCCAATTTTTACCCTACATCTGATTCGACATTGAAGTTATTATGAAAATGTGCATGGGGATAATGGTGGCACCCACCGATTCAAATTTTAGGATAGGCACGGGGACCTCTACTAACCAAAAATATTATTCGTGTACCAATACATTATGAAACTGTGTAGTGTTTTGATGTTTTATGAACATAATTTGGTGTAAGTTCGTTACTGGATGCCTCAAATCTGCGAGAATTTTGCGACACATCATCTCTAACACCTTGTTCTATAAATATTAACATGTCGATGTCGGTAAGTAATTCACGTTTGATATCACACATTTTGAAATGCGCATTCCATAAAAGTCCTGGCGAAGTGAATACGTGTGCAGCATCAATATTATGGCATCGATTGCAAAGATATCTAAAATTTTCGAATACGCCCGCTAGCAAAATTACATGAGTCTTGACGTATAAATTATGATATTCGCCGAGAGTTTGAAGATTAAATACCTTCCAAATATTTTGAGCATGGAACAATTTTCTTGTTCTGTGGGTTCATCTACACCAGTGGTTCCCAACGGGGGGCGTACGCCCCATAAGGGGGCAATTCCAGATTTATTACTAAACAATTCCTTGTCATTTTATATTTGTTTTTCTTTGGAAAACTAATGTTGTAGGCTAAAAATAAATGTAATATCAGCAGATTTTTTAAATAAAGTAAACAAAAAAATGATTTTTATTCAATTTTCAAAGTTTTTCCGTAGAAAAGTTTTAAAAGAAAATTTATCCGCAATAATTACATGAAACACTTTTAATGTGATTTTTTTTTTTATATATATTTAAATTTTTTAAAAAATATTTTCCGGTTTTTGTTGAATTTCAGTTTTTTTTTTTTCAAAAGTTTTTCGACTAGCATTTATTGGAGAAGACCTGTATTTTTATTTTCCTTGCAATATGTCAATGTCATATGAAGAAATTTTTACACTTGTCTACTTAAAATTGATAAATATCAGAATACAGAAACGCTTCTTGTATATTGTGCATTCATCAGAGAAAGATCTTATTGTCCAAAAATTCATAGTTCCTAATGAAATGTTTAAGTCAATTATAAAAAGTACGAATACTTTCAAGTTTAATGCAAAACTGTGAGGGTTTTCAAGAAATATTGTGAAAATAAAAAAGGAGACCACAATACACTTTGTTTTCACACTGAGATAAATTGGCAAAGGACAACAAAACTCTTTTGGACATGTGTGAAGATGCATAACTTTGTTGCATTTATAGAATTATGCTCAAAACATATTCGAGAAAATATTTTACCTGTTTGATAACATAACAAACTGTGAAATGACTTGTCATTTTTAATGTTCTACCAGTCTTCCACCATATGAATAATAAAAATTCATTTTCTTAAATAAGAATTATATGTTACATAAGAACAGCGATGAGGAGCGGGGCATCAGGACTTTTGAGTTTTTTTGGTGGGGCGCGGTCAAAAAAAGGTTGGGAAACACTGATCTACACTATATTTCCAATGATGATCGGCCACTTGCGATTTTAGACGTTTTGTTAAATATCTGGAAAGATACATGAGGAATTATCCTGAAACTTCAGGAGTGTAAACAACATGATAAACGTCATATATTTCCGTGAAGATTTTTTCCCGAAACCCCATAAGGGACCGTCAACAAATTGAAGAAAAACGAATATCTTTTGGATAACCCTGTAAAAACTAATATTGCAAAAGCATTCAAACTGTAAATTATGATTAAGTGGCTTATTGTAATAATTTGGGTTCATTTTTATGAAGATAGCATGTATACTTGAAGAGAAATTCAGGTTTTTATAAAAACAGTCCCAAATGTTACCAAGTTTTTTGCTTATAATTTGCAGAGTTTTTAATATAAAAACAAGTTATTTTCAGAAAATATGACAAATAAAATTGTACACAATACTCTGCAATCAGAATAAAAAAATAAAAAAAATTGTATGAAAAATGAGCAGGTTTACTAAATATTGTTTCACTGCGCATGCGCGAATTCAATCAAAATATACTGTGCATAATATATTATGCTCCCAAAAGGAAGCAAAAAGATGAGGGATTGTATCCAAATATACTAGCTTATGAAAGTTGACATAATAAGAATGAAGTGTCTCTCTTTCTATATTTGATACAACCCCTCATCTTTTTGCTTCCTTTTGGGAGCAGCGAATTTCGAGCTTATTCTATCAACGATTACTATCAGAATTTTCAAGCTATGTTTTTGAGACTTTCATAAAAGTTGGTCTATATATTTAGCTAATATATTATGCACAGTATATTTTGATTGAATTCGCGCATGCGCAGTGAAACACTATTTAGTAAACCTGGTCATTTTTCATACAATTTTTATTATTTTTTAATTCTGATTACAGGTTCTGATGTACAATTTTGTTTGTCATATTTTCTGAAAATAACTTGTTTTTATATTAAAAACTCTGCAAATTATAAGCAAAAAACTTGATAAAATTTGGGACTGTTTTTAGAAAAACCTGAATTTCTCTTCGAGTATACATGCTATCTTCATAAAAATGAACCCAAATTATTACAATAAGCCACTTAATCATAATCTACAGTTTGAATGCTTTTGCTATATCAGTTTTTACAGGGTTATACAAAAGATATTCGTTTTTCTTCAATTTGTTGACGGCCCCTTATGGGGTTTCGGGAAAAAATCTTCGCGGAAATATATGACGTTTATCATGTTGTTTACACTCCTAAAGTTTCACGATAATTCCTCATGTATCTTTCCAGATATTTAACAAAATGTATAAAATCGCAAGTGTCATCATTGGAAACCATGTTCCGTAAAAATCAATTTTGCTCAAAAATGTCTGAATGCAAGTCATATATCGAAAGCTGTACTACTTTTAGCGAGTTCATGATGTTTCTTCAGTCAGGGGTTTTCATCAGTTGTTAGCGAAAGGTCTGTAAAAGTTGAGTGTTTATCTTTAAAAAAGTCATAATCCAACAAACTCTTCTTGACATCTTCTCTATAGTTTAACAACGTTTCAATGTATGAATGATGGAGGTAGGTGTTACTCGATGTTGATATCGCTCGTTCATTCAGGCTAACATTAATTTTGGAAAACAGCACATGTAAAAATAAATTCACAGATGTCACGGATTCATTTTTACTTAAATGAGATCCACCAGGATTGGTGATTTTTACTTTCACGTACAGGTAAGACGCCGATAACTCAATATAGTCTTCCCCGTTGCCCGAAATGTTAAATTCCACACCTACTCCCTCTCGTACATCAGCAAGGGGGTGATTTTTAAGGGGACGGTGGACGTTAAAATTGAATTATTTTATTTTTCACCATATATATATATGAAATTTTGTCCATATATAGATTTCACCATAAGTATATAGAATACCTTAAGGAAATTTCCTAATCTTAATATAATTTTAAGATTTAAAAAAAAAAATTTAATTTATAAACCAAATTTTAAAATGCTTATTGCGTCTTAATTTTTAAGATATTTCCCCGATTTAGCATTTGGATCACTTAAAACTATATTACAAACAAATCTGTGTATCAGTTTTTTAATCCCCCGAATAGTTAATTTTTGAGAGATTTTTTCTAAATTCCATTCCGATTTTCATCAAAATTTAGCATTTTAATAAGTTATAAGTCAAATTTAATTATCTTAACGAAGTCTAATTATAAAATGCCTACACAGTTTTTTTGTAAACAGTATCAGGATTCGTCCTTATCAATTTCGTGAAATTTGAACCAAAATTAAGACGCATGGAGCATTTCAAAAATTTAAAGAACGTTTAAAATCTGTATTGAAAAAAAAACATGTATAAAGTTTACTAAAGCACCGAAAAATTCATTGTGTACATAATTCAAAAGCTTGTAACTATGCGAAAAATTATCGCAGCTGCATGAAGTTTTTCTCAAATGGTTCAGTACAAACTGAATAATAATAATACACATCGAAATAAATTTAGATTTTTGGGGCGATTTTTGATCAAATAAAGGTCCACGGTCCCCTTAAAGAAACATTCGTTTTGAATAGCGGTTTGCGTGAGTGGAATAAAAAATAATTCCAATTTTGATTTGGCAAAAGCAGCAAAATATTTACGTATTAAACTAAACTTCTTTAAGCAAAAATAGCGTGTACTTTCGGATTCTTAGCTTTGCCATGAATAACGACTTTGGTAGAAACTTTCCTCTTTTCATGTAGTGGTGATCTGAACCAATCATTTATTTCACTTTGGTGGCAATTTTGACTGTTAAGTTTAGAACTGCTCCTTTAAATATTGCTTGGCGGATATTTTGATATTATCACTACATGACAAGTCGTTCACCACATTGACACCCATGTGAAAAAAAAAAAAATCGCTTGCTAACGGCTTTTTCCACCTATTTAAAAGGGGTAAAAACGGTCTGACAAATCCATAACCCATTTGTAAAGTAGTGATTTGATAATAGTTTAAGCCACTAGCCGACTATTGGGTATAATGATCTTCAAAAGCTTTTGCACAACATTGGCAATGGATAAACATCAAGAGGGTTACTTTTGACGAAAATGAACTTTCACAATCTGCTTTCCCCATTAAAATAAGACCAATCGACTCGTGTGCGTCCTTATAAAGGTTTCAATCGTCTGAAAATTCTTTCGTGATAGCGTGATAGCGGCCTGTCAAACACTTTGCGAAACATATCACCATCCTGAACTTTCACGACGATCACTCGCAGTAAAGATGCTACTGTATGTCCTAAAATCTCCTTTTCCACAATATCCCTGCATTTATACAACAATTTAAAATTCGCATTTGAATAGTCTACGTAGGGGTTTTCAATAATTCTAGAAACGTTGGACGGAATTTGGTTTTAACCCACACACTTTCAAAACTTTCTTTTGTCAAACACTTTGCGAAACATATCACCATCCTGAACTTTCACGACGATCACTAGCACTAAAGATGCTACTGTATTTTCTAAAATCTCCTTTTCCACAATATCCCTGCATTTATACAACAATTTAAAATTCGCATTTGAATAGTCTACGTAGGGGTTTTCAATAATTCTAGAAATGTTGGACGGAATTTGGTTTTAACCCACACACTTTCAAAACTTTCTTTTGTCAAACACTTTGCGAAACATATCACCATCCTGAACTTTCACGACGATCACTAGCAGTAAAGATGCTACTGTATTTTCTAAAATCTCCTTTTCCACAATATCCCTGCATTTATACAACAATTTAAAATCCGCATTTGAATAGTCTACGTAGGGGTTTTCAATAATTCTAGAAAAGTTGGACGGAATTTGATTTTAACCCACACACTTTCAAAACTTTCTTTTGTCAAACACTTTGCGAAACATATCACCATCCTGAACTTTCACGACGATCACTCGCAGTAAAGATGCTACTGTATGTCCTAAAATCTCCTTTTCCACAATATCCCTGCATTTATACAACAATTTAAAATCCGCATTTGAATAGTCTACGTAGGGGTTTTCAATAATTCTAGAAAAGTTGGACGGAATTTGGTTTTAACCCACACACTTTCAAAACTTTCTTTTGTCAAACACTTTGCGAAACATATCACCATCCTGAACTTTCACGACGATCACTAGCAGTAAAGATGCTACTGTATTTTCTAAAATCTCCTTTTCCACAATATCCCTGCATTTATACAACAATTTAAAATCCGCATTTGAATAGTCTACGTAGGGGTTTTCAATAATTCTAGAAAAGTTGGACGGAATTTGATTTTAACCCACACACTTTCAAAACTTTCTTTTGTCAAACACTTTGCGAAACATATCACCATCCTGAACTTTCACGACGATCACTAGCAGTAAAGATGCTACTGTATGTCCTAAAATCTCCTTTTCGCCAATATCCTTGCATTTATACAACAATTTAAATTCCGCATTTGAATAGTCTACGTAGGGGTTTTCAATAATTCTAGAAACGTTGGACGGAATTTGGTTTTAACCCACTTTGCCAGGTGTAAAACCGAAACATTCTATAAGTCCTAATAATAAGTTCACTCTGAAATTTTGCTTTAAACTAATTTTAACTTTACTAGTATGTTTATTATTTGAAAAAATAACTTTATCATTAAAATTCCCATAATGAGTACATTTAGAGAGTCCTTTCGTCGAATCACGCCTTATTACATATGTGCGGATAAATCAGTTGTGCTAAACCTCATCCGATTCCCCTTTCAACTCAATAGAAGCAGGTAATCTTGAAATAAAATGTGAAATTTTATTCTCTGTGAAATATTTCTAGAACTATCCGCTAAGTAGAACGATAAGTTCTCAAATGACCCATCAGAATAAATGCTTTCGCTTATAAAGAAAGTAAATCAGATGATGAAATACACTGATGAGATTTGTTAGGATACCCTTAAATGTCTCGAAATATTCTCACGCATTGTTGCCAGAGAACTACTTTTTTTTTATAATTTTAATTACTTAATTGCCACCACTTTTTTGAAATGGTGTAATACGACTTCTTTTCGCCTTATATTATCTGTCGTTGAATTAGGCGAATACTAATACCTTAAAAAAGTGGTCGCAAACATAAAATCTGAATAAAAAAAAAGTAGCAGACTGGCAACACTTGTTCTCACGTATGCTTTTTGAATATCTTTTCAATAGCATATTCCTCTATTGGTTGAACTCTTGAATGGTTGAGTTCTTGCACGTAAAAGGTTCCTTTGATGGATTCTTCTAACAGATCTTCTATTCGGTAAACATTTAGATCTATCGGTGCATATTTGGTCACCATGAACAGTTCTTTAGTCCAATTTGTTTCATAGCTTTTTTTAAAGGTTAATTTCAGTTTAGAAATACAAACGATATTCCCCGGTTTAAAAATACACGATTCTTTTTTTTTTTTTACATTCGTTATTTTTCAGTATTAGGCAAGGCATACATTACGACGATATGTTCCCAAATGACAGACATCGGAATAAATGCTATCGCTCATAAGAAAAATAAATCAGATGATGAAATCCACTGATGAAATTTGTTAGGATACCCTTAAATTTATAGAGATATCCGCCCTTCTCATGTGCGCTTATCGAATATCTTTGCAATAGTAATATCCCTCTTTCAGTTAAACTCTTGAAAAATTGAGTTCTTGCACGTAAAAGGTTCCTTTGATGGATTCTTCTAGCAGATCTTTTATTCGGTAAACATTTAGGTTTCTCGGTGCATATTTGGTCACCACGAACAGTTCTTCAGTCCAATTTGTTTCATAGCTTTTTTTAAAGGTTAATTTCAGTTTAGAAATACAAACGATATTCCGCGGTTTAAAAATGCACGATTCTTTTTTTACATTCGTCATTTTTTGGTATTAGGCAAGGCACACATTACGACGACATGTTCCCAAAGGACAGACATCAGAATCAATGCTTTCGATTATAAGAAAAATAAATCCGATAATGAAATCCACTGATGAAATTTGTTAGGATACCCTTATATTTATCGAAATATCCGCCCTTCTCATGTGCGCTTTTCGAATATCTTTTCAATTGCATATTCCTCTTTTGGTTGAACTTTTGAATGGTTGAGTTCTTGCACGTAAAAGGTTCCTTTGATGGATTCTTCTAACAGATCTTTTATTCGGTAAACATTAGGTTTCTCGTTGCATATTTGGTCACCACGAACAGTTCTTCAGTCCAATTTGTTTCATAGCTTTTTTTAAAGGTTAATTTCAGTTTAGAAATACACACGATTTTCCCCGGTTGGAAAATGCAAAATTTTATTTTTATGTCCTTCATTTTTCGATATTAAGTGAGGCACACATTACGCTTGTTAGCAAGTGTCGTTTCAACAGGTGCTCTTTTAATACTCGATTGATATGTATTATTATAACAATTTAAGAACTCGCATCGAACATCAGTATAACGATAAGTATTATTATGCGTAAAATTATTTTCACATTTTCGGTTTCAAGATGAGGTTAAACCCTTTCACCACAGAAATTTTTGTATAAATATTCGTTGAAAAAAAAATCGAACCTCTTCTTGGTTTATTTGATCCGTCGGGAAATTTCTGCACTCTGGTTTGTGAAGCGTGTACGAATCGACCGCGCTAAACCATTTCTGGGTGGATTTCCTCGATATTTACCTTTGACAACATGATACAAAATAGTTACCCAAGCAAAACTTGCTACGTGACTGGGATACTGATAAATATCCTTCGTTATAAATTACAACGTAAAACTTGATTATTCGTCACATCAATTCGAAAACACATCATATCGAAAACGATACATTTCCAGTTTCATTTAAATTAAAAAATAATCTCCTCTTTAAAACATATTCTTTTAATATACATTTATATACCTAAACTAATATGCATTGCAGTATGTCAGTTAGTAAATTCTGAACAAACTGACCCACAGAAATATTTTTATCCTGAGTTTGAATTCCAGCCTAAACTTTAGAAAAATAATATAGACACCGATAGAAGGCAGCACTATTTTTTGTCCAATATCCGAAAATTGTCTAAGTATTTTTTTCACCGTGAAAAAATACTAATGACCCCTTATTTAGTAAAATTCTTCTTATCTCCGATAACGAGCGGAAGGTGGAGTGCTTGTCAATTCTAAAGTGGGGAAGGGAGGTCATCTTCCCACGGCAGTCAAATTTATATTTGAAAGACTCATCTTTATCCCTCCTACAGGAAGCAGATATCTCTCATCCCTCCTGCTGCAGTGAAACTTTCATTTTTACTCTACTCAGGGAGGTAAATTATGAGAGGTATGTTTATAATTGGATAAAATATTTCATATCTTACCTAAAATCAATGACATATTCTTTTTTACATTATAAATTTATAGGAAGTTTAGCATATAACATTTTTTTGAAAATGAAAAAAAAAAAGTTAAACATTTTGAATCTTAAAATATAATAAAATCCTTTTACTTTAGAAATTTTGGCTTATTTTAACTCTCTTTTAAAATTCAAAAAGAAAAGTACATGCATGAATATAAGTCGAAATTCGATGCATTTTTAAAAATTCGAAATGGATCTAATTCTGAGTATGATTGTAAATAAAATTGCTACACAGAGCATTTTGTGATAGTAGTGAAAATAACTGATACCTTTATCCAACAATTCTTGTGAAATTAAAAATATTTTAATTATATTTTTTTACCGCAATTAACTCTACAATCGCCTATTCAAATTTTGTTTTGGTATTAAAAAATAAATCATTAAGCACAAACTGAACTCAGTCATTCCTTGTTTCAAACATAATCATTTAAAAATATGTAACTCGTTATGTTATTTTTGGTAATTTTAAAAATGCATTGCACAGTTTTAAATTCTAAAATGTTTCTGTATTCGAGTAAAATTTAAATAATTACAATACTAATCAACACTACTAATCAATTCACTATAACCGATAAAAATGTCTTAAGATGAAGCCTTATTGCATTCGAATTTACTTGCAATAGAAAATGCTCAGTTTGTATTTTGTTTTCGGAGGATAATCTATCAATTGTGCATTCAAGTATTTCCATGCGAAATATTATAACCAATATTATTACGATTTATTTGAACGATATTTTATGCTTATTTATTACATATAAAGCTTAAAATTAGTAGAAAACCTGTCCTGTTACGTCATTTTAAAAAGTCAATTCTGAAAGTTTAGAATATTGGAAAGAAACGAAATCATTTTACTTTTAAAAGTATTTCTATTTTAGCTTAAATTGAGTTTTGTTTGAGAAATAAAAATAAATGTAACTGAATTTAATGTGATTGTTTTTTTTCTTTTTGACTTCTGAAACCCAAAAATGAAAGGGCTCCATGTATGATAGAAAATTTAACACGCCTAACACTGATTACTCTACAATAATATGTTAAACGAGAATTCACGTGGAATTCAGAATGCTCTTGCTGTGTTCTTTTCGGATGATAAATTCGCAATTGCACATCCAAACTATTTTGATAAATCAAAACCAAATTGAATTCAATGACTCGTAACTTTTTGACTTTTTTGACATCAGCGATTTGTATAAAATTTGTCCTATTACGTCATTTAGAAATTCTTATCTGCTTTTGGAAAAGAAAAAAAAAATGTTGAGTGTCAATTTCCAAAATCTTTGAAATCAGCTAAAAAGCACACAATTCAAGTCGCAATGACATATTTGACACAAACTCGCACTTGATTTTGCTGAAAATGTGTATATATACATTTTGAATAGTCTAGATACTATATAAATCAAATGCTCTTGAAACTACAGTCGTGGTTTCTTTGATTTTTTTTTTCTGAGATTTCGGGAGGTTTTTAGTGAAATTGTACGATTAAACTTGGAGAGGAATTCGCCCATTAATTATTTGTTGGTTATCAGTTTTTAACATTTTCCAATACGGGTGATCTCGAATTATTGTTACAAACTTTAAGGGTTGGTACAGGACACTCCACTGCAATAACCATTTATTGTATAGAAAACCAGATTCAGAAATCCATTTATTTAGTCAAAATTACAGGGCGCCTCACTCCAATCCGAAGTCACATTTTCGTTCATAACTTTAACAAGTAGTGAAGATATTTTAACAAAATTCGCAACAGTCTCATCTTTGTATGAATTTTAAGGATTCTGTAAGGATTTCATTAAAGTATACTCACAACTGTTAAAGTTATGAACGAAAATTCGACTTCGGATTGGAATGAGACGCTCTGTAATCTTGACTAAATAAATAGATTTCTGAATCTGGTTTTCTATACAATAAATGGTTATTGCAGTGGAGTGTCCTGTACCAACCCTTAAAGTTTGTAACAATGAATTCGGGATAACCCTGTATAGTTAGAAAGTGCTTGTGATTTTCATTTCTATCTTTTCAACCTACCTAACGGTATATATTTCATGCTTTCGTAAAAATACTTTTATTAGTACGAATTCTTTCTGCCCTTCCCTTTCTATAGAAAAAAATTGCTTATTGCATGAGAATTCACTTGGAATTGAATTTTTTTTTTTTTTTTTTTTTTTTTTTTCTTTTTTTTTTTTTTTTTGTCGGAGGATGATCTCCCAATTTTGCATTTAAGTATGTCAATAGGAAATATTATAATAAATATTTTTACTATATATTATTACGATATTTTATGCTTATTTATTACATAAAGCTTAACATTAGTAGAAAACATATCCTGTTACGTCATTTTAAAAATGTCAATTCTGAAAATTTAGAATATTGGAAAGCAACGAAATCATTTTACATTTAAAAGTTTTTCTATTTTAGCTTAAATTGAGTTTTGTTTTAGAAATAAAAATAAATGTAACTGAATTTAATGTGATTGTTTTTTTTTCTTTTTGACTTCTGAAACCCAAAAATGAAATGGCTCCATGTATGATAGAAAATGGAACACGCCTAACAGCTCGTGATTTTCTACAGTATGATGTTAAACGAGAATTCACATGGAATTCAAAATGCTCTTGATGTGTTCTTTTCGGATGATAAATTCACAATTGCACATCCAGACTGTTTCGATACCTTTGAAAGATTATCAAAACCAAATTGAACTCAATGAGTCATAACTTTTTTGGCTTTTTTGACATCAGCAATTTGTAGAAAATATGTCCTATCACGTCATTTTTAGAAATTCTTATCTGCTTTTGAAAAAGTTGAGTGTCAACTGCCAAAACCTTTGACATCAATTAAAAAAGCACACAGTTCGAGTCACAATGACATATTTGACATATACTTGCACTTGATTTTACTGTAAATGTGTGTATATACGCATTTTGAATCATGTTAGTTACTATATAAATCAACTGCTCTTGAAACTATAGTCATGGTTGCTTTGATTTTTTTTCTGAGAGTTCAGGAAGTTTTTAGTAAAATTCTACGATTATTCTGTAAATTTGGAGTGGAATCCGCCCATTCATTATTGTTGGTTATCAGTTTTAACATTTTCCAATACGGGTGATATTGAATTTATGGTACGAACTTTAACGGTTGTTACAGGACACTGTAACAATCGCTTATTGTATAGGAAACCACAGTCAGAGATCCATTTATTTAGTCAAAATTACAGAGCGTCTCACTCCAATCCGAAGTCACGTTTTCGTTCATAACTTTAACAGTAGTGAAGATATTTTAACAAAATTTTCAACAGTTTCATCTTTGCATGAATTGTAAGGATACTGTAGGGATTTTGTTAAAGTTATGAACGAAAACGCGAATTCGGATTGGAATGAGACGCCCTGTAATTTTGACTAAATAAATGGATTTCTGAATCTGGTGTCCTATACAATAAATGACTGTTACAGTGTTCTGTACCAAACCTTAAAGTTTTTAACCAGGAATTCGGGATCACCCAGTATAGTTAGAAAGTGCTTGCGATTTTCATTTCTATCTTTTCAATCTTTCTATCGGTATATTTCATGCTTTCGTAAAAATACTATTATTAGTACGAATTCAATGGCCTTTCCTTTTTTGTAGAAAAAAAGCAAATTTGTGGAAAATATAGCTTATTATGCCATTAAGTTAAAAAAAAAGAACTGCTGCAAAGGATTGCACAAGATTTAATTTTTAATAATTAAAAAAAAATTAGCATAGCACGTCATAGAAAAAAAATATATACATATGAAAGGTGAGAACATTGAAAAATAAAGAGATAATTTTACTTTTAAAAGTCTTCTATTCTACTTAAATTTAGTTTTGTTTTAGAGTAAAAAATAAATGTACAGTTGTCGTCTCCCCTCCCCCCCCCCTCAAAAAAAAGAACACCTCATGCATTTATATTTGACTTTGGGCTCCAAATTGTCACAGAAATAATAATAATAAAAAAAACGGAAACAGCCATTTCAGTAGAATTATGTCTTGTTTCATTTCCTGTAAGGAAAAAAAAATCTCAGGGGTATAGTGAAATTGTACCAACACACACACACACAGGCAGACGGACGGCAAATTTTGTTTCTAAAAATATGTTTTTCGGAATCTTCAGTGTCTGAAACGTGTAAATCCGTCAATTTTTTTTCGATTTTAAAAACGATTACAAGGCTTACTCTATACTACGTATGATGGGTAAGTAAAAACGCCACTTAACAGCTATGAAGTGCACAAACAAAACGTTTTGTCCTTTTTCAGTAATATACTTAGAGCGCTTCTTCCAATCATTTTTTACAATTAAGTTACTATCATTTGTAATCAGGGCAATCATTTTGACTTACCCTGGTGTATTACAAGCTTAAATACTTCCAGTGTAATCTGCTCATTGATTATTTGTTGTTTATAACTTTTTAACATTTTCCAATGCTGTCAATATAGTCGGAAAGTGTTACTGACTTCGGTTTGTCTGTCTTTCAATTTGTCTGTCTATCGGCATTTTTCACTTCCGTAACCTAGGAACGAAATCACTTGTACATTTTGTGAAATCTATTTGTCATCTTTTTTTGTCATCTTTTGTCAAATCTATTGTCTATTATGTCAATTATTTGTACATTTTTAACATAATGGATTTGTAGAAATTATAGCCTATTATGCTATTAAATTCAAGATAAACTGTTGTAAAAAAAATAATAAAAAATAAGTAAAACTTTATCATTAGTAGTAAATGTAACTAATTACGTTATTGATAAAAGTCAATTGTGAAAGGTTAGACCATCGAAAAGCTACAAAATCATTTCACTTTTATAACTATGTCGATTTTAGCTGGAATTAAGCTTTGTTTTAAAGTTACAGTTTTAAACGTATCTAATTTTAATATGAAATGTATTTTTTTTTCTTCTGAAATTCAAAATTTAAATCTCTTAAAAAAAAAATGTTCGGTTTTAGCTGTAAAAGTCACTGGTGACAATTAGGAACATTGAAAAGTGAAAATATAATTTTACTAAAATTACATAGTTTAGTTCTTATTAAGCTTTGTTTTAGAGTTAAAAATAAATGCACCTGAAATTAATATGAATTGTGTTGTCTCTTTTTGTTCTGAAATCCAACAATCAATTAGCTCGATATAAATAATAGTTAGGAATTTTTTTTAATAATATATGCCTAAGAACCAGCTATAATGGCCAAAAATATATTAAGATGGTGCTTTATTGTATACGAGAATTCACATGAAATTGAAATACTCTTTTCTTGTTCTTTTCGGATGATAAATCCACAATTGCACGTCCAAATTATTTCCATACGTTTGAAAAGTTATCAACCCCAATCTGAACTCAGTGACTCGTTCCTTTTTGACATCATCAATTTGTAGAAAATCTGCCCTATTATGTAGTTTTGATATTCGTATCTGCTTTTGAAAAGAAAAAAAATAAATAGAAAATCAGTTTCAGCTGTGGAAGTTATTGGCATTAGCTAGAAACAATAATAATAATAATAAATAAATAAATAAATAAAACTTTACAAAGTATTTAGTTTCTTCTAATTCAGTCTTGTTTTAGAATTAAAAATAAATGCACTTGAATTTAATGTGTTTTCTGTTGATTAATTTTTCTTTCCAAATCTAAAATTTGAAACTCGATTAGAACAAAATAAAACTCCTATTCTATTCGGATAATAAACCCTCAATAGCGCATCCAAATTATTTCGATTGCTTTTGAAAAGATTATCAAATCTGATCTGTAGTCAATAAATCGTTCCTTTTTGGCATCATCAATTTGTAGAAACTCTGGCTTATTTTGTCATTTAGATAGACTTATCTGCATTTAAAAAAGTCCTTCCGGCCTGTACCGGGAGGAAAAGGTAGCTTTCCTATATCTTCGTTTTAAAATTTTAGCTAATGTTACACGAAAACAGCAAGTTAAAATGCAAAGAAAACGTTTACAAAGGATTCGTTAATACTGAATCTGAATAAGAAATTCGCCAAATTATTGAACAATAGCCAAATTGGCTTCATTTATGAAGACTTATTTTGGTCGCCAAATTTGGCGATATTTCGCCAAATGTCGCCAAGTTTGGCG
Organism: Maratus michaelseni; assembly: GCA_963931845.1. Taxonomy (NCBI): domain Eukaryota; kingdom Metazoa; phylum Arthropoda; class Arachnida; order Araneae; family Salticidae; genus Maratus; species Maratus michaelseni. The sequence continues at coordinate 106,035,416 of OZ007598.1, read as the reverse complement.
AGAATTTGGCGCTAACGGATATGAATATATAGTTTTATGCGTATGATCGGGAAAAATATTACAACAATGAAAATTTTTGTAATGTGCTGTCTTGTTTCAAAATGTCAGCCACCCTAGAATTTCAAACTGCTCTATCTCAGCCATTTTTTAAGATAGAGGTAAACCAAAAAATGCTCTGGAATCCTCGTATCAAGGCCTAATACTGAATTAAAAAATAAATTTGAATTTTTAACTTTTTTGTAGATTTATTTTAGTTTTAAATTTTTAAATGGCCGCCATCTTGAAACAAAATGGCGGACCAAGCTGGCCAACGAACTCGGTCGAGACATTGGTGAGCTTAATACACACAATTAGTTTCATCCAAATTGATTTATAAATACGAGCGTTATCGTATGACATAGGTCAGATATATATATATATATATATATATATATATATATATATATATATATCAACATTTGAACGGAGGGTGGTTTTGGGGTCTGGGGGTCATGATCGGTGAAAATATATCGAAATTTTCCGGAACTGCTTTCCTCAGAACGGCTGCAATAGGTAGCTTTATACTTTTTTGTATTGAAAGCTACCTAAAAAAGAAAAAAAATGTCCAGTTTCAGCAGTCAAAATCATTGACGTATACTATGAACATTGGAAAGTAAATAATAAATAAATAAATAAATAAATAAATAAATAAATAAATATTCGTTCTATTTTTAAAAGGAGATTCCACTTTGCTGGTTCTAAAAAAAAACGATTTTGCTTATTTTGTAAAACATTTTTGTATCCCTAAAGTGTGTATAATATGTGTTTGGAACGATTTTGTATTTTTGAAATTATTTACGATGTTACGATCTTTTAAACGAAACGTGTGTGTGTGTGTGTGTGTGCTAGTTAGTATTCACAAAGTAAAATTTTAAAACCTTTTTCTGGAAACCAGATTTTTTTTAATACGTGGTGCAATATAGTATTCAAACCTATCAATCGATTATCAAAGTAATAATAATCGGCTATTTTTTTTTAAATTCCTAACGATGTTGTATTCTTGTGATAATGGTTTTTATCTCAAATTAAACCGAAACATGTCAGTAGTTTATTTGTTTTATATATATTTTTTCTTTGTGTAACACCTTACTTAAGTAAAAGAAAGTTTTTATATGTTTATAAATAACAATCGGGTTTCATAGATGATCTTTTTCAGAGCTCCATGAACCTATTTAATGTTAAATAATTAACTGTTAAATAATTTTTTAGAAACTTTAAAGTTCAAAAGAAAATTGCGATATCAGGAGCAAATTTAATTGCCTTTCAATACCCGCATCATTTTGCGTTTCAGGTGAAGTTTACAAAGCACAATCCTGACCCGCATACGCATTTTAAACTAAGGATGTCGTCACTAATTATCATATATTTTTTTTCTAAATATGCAAAAATATACTTATTTACCAGGAAAAGAATCCGGATTCGTTTTGTTGATCCTTCTTCTAGAAATAGTTTTAAAAAAATTAAACGCCTATTTTTCAGCCTTACAAAATGAAATCTCTAAAAAAATTATACTCATTTTAGTTCTAATTAAGGTTTGTTTTCGATTTTAACCCTTTATGTACTGAATTATGAATTCATAAAATTTTTTTCTTCTAAAGCATTTTTCGTGAATTGTTGAAACTACATTAGAAGATTTCCATAATCATTTAATAAATTTTAGAGGGATTTTAGAATGATTGAAGGATTTGGGAAGATTAATTAAATTTGAATTTATAGTGATTTTGTGCAATATTTATAACCCCATTCAAAAATTTTATTTTAAATATTTTTCTTAGTATTTTGTAGAATTAGGAAATGTACAAATATAATGTTCTTACAATAGAAATATAGAAATATTTCCGAATTGAACCCCCCTCTCCCCCAACGCCAAGAAAGCTGAAAAGATGCAAAGGCAAAAGAAATCATCCTTTTAAAAATATTTTTGTTTTGTGTATCCAATAACGCTTTTGGAAGAAGATAAATTAATGCATCTAAAACTCATTCTAAACTGTATTACTACTAATCTATGCATTAAATGAATTTTATATTTTACTGGTATTTATAAGTACCGTCAGTAGATAAAGGGTTAATGTAAATGGATACGAATTTAATATGAAATATGTTGATTTTTTTTTTCCAAAATTCAAATAGCTCAATTAAAAAAAAAAATGGTTACGATCAATGCATAGCGACATGCGACGCAACTATCTCAAGATGATGATGCCTTATTATACATGAAATTGAAAATTCTCTCGTCGTGCTCTTTTCGGATGATAAATCCCCAATTGTACGTCAAAATTATTTCGATACGTTTGAAAGATTATCAAACCCAATCTGAACTCAATGACTCGTCCCTTTTTTGACATCATCAATTTGTAGAAAATCTGTCCCATTATGTCATTTAGATTTTCTTATCTGCTTTTGAAGAAGAAAAAAAAAAAAAAAAAAAAACGTTCAGTTTCAACTGCCAAAGTCATTGACGTCAGCTATGGAAGCACTCAGTTGAAGTGACAATGACATGTTTGACATGCACTTTGATTGTTCACTGACGCTTAATTTCACTTTCATATCTCAGTACAACATATTCATTTGCCAATTTTCTTCAGCAGCAGATTGTTTTATCAAAATTTATTGTATTTGATGTTATTGTAGTTATTACCGAATCGGTAATTGGCGCTGGCTCTATCAATTTGCATCCTCTTTGAAGAACAGTAATTCTATTTTAGGAAATTTTAGTTTGCTTTATTTATGATAGTGTTATCTTGTTTCTGAGTCCATTAACATAAATGCAAATATTTCCTTTGTTACTTGCATATTAGATCAATTTTTTAATTTTATCTGAAAAAATTGCTTAAGATATCAAGTTAAATTCAAAGGTTTTGATATAGAACATAAATTTATCTTCATTATTTTTTATTTAAACAGAAAAACGCATTGTTATTTATTTTATAGCGATTTGCGTTTAAAAATGTATTGTGTTGATAAGTAAATATATCACGTAATTATATGATCATCTTCTGAATCTTTTTATTATTATTTTATGAAATTTAATCATTGTATAGTCAGTTGGAAATCATGAATTTGCAGAAAATCTATCCTAATACGTCATTTAGATATTCTTATCTGCTTTTGTAAAGGAAATAAAAATGTCCAATTTCAGCTGTCAAAGTCACTGACGTCAGCTAAGGAAGCACTCGACTGAAGTGACAATGGCATGTTTAACGTAACTTTGCATGTTCAATTGTTCATGACGCTTAATTACTCTTTCATGTCTTAGTAAAACAAAAAAATCTTATTAACTTGCCAATTTTTTTTTCAGTAGCAGATTGTTTTATCAAAATTTATTGTATTTTATGCTATTGTAGTTTTTCCTAATCAGAAATTGGCGTCTCTATCAAGATTAGTCTATATCAATTTACATCGTCTTTGAAGAACAATAATTCTATTTTGGGAAATTTTAGTTTGCTTTATTTATGCTGGTGTTGTCTTGTTTCTGAGTCCATTAACATAAACGCAAATGTTTCTTTTGTTGCTTGCATATTAGATCAATTTTTTTAATTTTATCTAGAAAAATTGCTTGAGATATCAAATTAAATTCAAAGATTTTGATGCATTTTGATGTATTTTGAACATGAATTTATCTTCATTCTTTTTTACTTAAATAGGAAAACGCAATGTTATTTATTTTATAGATATTTGCATCTAAAAATGTATTGTGTTGATAACTTAATATATCACGCAATTTTATGATCATCTTATTCGAAAATATTTTGTTTAATTTTATGAAATTTAGTCATTGCATAGTCAGTCTTAAATCATGAATTTATAGAAAATCTATCCTAATATGACATTTATATAGTTTTATCTGCTTTTGAAAAAGAAATCAAAATGTCCAGTTTCAGCTGTCAAAGTCATTGACGTCAGCTAAGGAAGCATTCGGTTGAAGTGACAATGACATGTTTAACATACAATTTGCATGTTCATGGTACTTAATTGCGCTTTACATCTTAGTAGAACATATTCATTTGCCAATTTTCTTCAGTAACAGATTGTTTTATAAAAATGTATTGTAGTTATTTCCGAATCAAAAATTGGCGTCTCCATCAAAATAGTCTCTATCAATTTACATCGTCTTTGAAGAACAATAATTCTATTCTGGAAACTTTAGTTTGCTTTATTTATGTTGGTGCTGTCTTTTTTTCTGAGTCAATTAACAGAAATGCAAATATTTGCTTTGTTACTTGCATATCAGACCCATTTTTAAATGTTAGCTGGAAAAATAGCTTGAGATATCAAGGCAGATTCAAATATTTTGAAATATAACATAAATTTATCCATATTCTTTTTCTCTTACACAGGAAAATACATTGTTATTTATTTTATATTAATCTGCGTTTTAAAATGTATTGTGCTGATAAATAAATATATCACGTGATTTTCTGATCATCATATTAATTTTTTCTTTAAATTTTATGAAATTTAGTCATTGTATAGTCAATCAGAAATTCTTAATTTGTAGGAAATCTAACCTAATATGTCATTTAGACATTCTTATCTGTTTTAGAAAAGGAAAAAAAATGTCCAATTTCAGCTAAGGAAGCACTCAGTTGAAGTGACAATGACATACTTGACATGCATTTTGATTGTTCACTGACGCTTAATTGCGCGCTTTCATATCTCAGTACAATGTATTCATTTGACAAGTTTCTTCAGTAGCAGAGTGTTTTATCAAAATTTATTGTACTTGATGTTATTTAGTTTTTTCAGAGTCTGGGATTTGCGCAAGATCTATCAAATAAGATCTTCTCTAAAGAACAATAATTCTACTTTGGAAAAATTTTAGTTTGCTTTATTTATAAATAAAACGATAATCGATGTATTTTTAGCATTCAAATTGCCTTTTTAAGTCAGTTAATATTGATTCCCAGATATTCCTTTGTTGTGTGCTTACTAAATTATTTTTGAAATTTTATCTTCAAAAATTATTTGAGCTATCAAAGATTCTGGTATAGAAATTAAATTTATCTTCGGTCACAGGCTTTTTTTAAAAATTTGGATGAAAAAAATCTATTGTTATTTTATAGCTTGTTACATCTACTATATAAAATGCAAAATAGGAATTTCGTTTCGGCCGCTTATAACTTGAGTTTTGCTGACTGGATTTCTATGAAACTTGTACTGCTCGATAGATAATTTTTCAACAGAATTATGGAGAAAATTTTTATAATCAGGTGAACCCGATTATGAAAGATTAACCTTTTTTAAAAAGTTTTACTGGACAGAATTTGATGAGACTTGCAATGCTAGTAAGACAATTTTTCAGATATAGTTATAGTATATTGCATATCGTTCTATCGTTCTTCATCGAATCCTACTGCAAACAATGAACTAAGTGAGTTGGTCCTTTCAAGCTCAAATTTTGTCTGACACGTCAGAAAATATAACTGTGCAATGGCTTTCGTATCGTTCGCAGCAATGCAAAAGGACGTTCAGATAAAGGTCTACATATATTCTTAAAAACACAAAGTCAAATTCATCGAAATATTTCGTTTGATTCAAGGTCCGTTTGGAGAATCCGTCCAGCGTAGCGAACGAAGACTGAGCGTTTATAAATACATTACACCGATAAATAAAATCGGCGCAGAAATTTATCATCACCATCTTCTATTTTTCTTTTCTGTAGGATTTATGAAAACATACAGCCTCTTTACAGTCAACTCTATTCCTAAGCGTGTTCATAAACAGAATGGTGCTCAAATTTGCATTCATTCACTGTCTCTTTCGTTTCAACCTTCAGGCAATGCTAGATTTTTTACAAAAACTTTTTTTAATGCATTTTTCATTTTCCCAGAAATGAGATGACACATCTCTGAATATAAAGAGACAATTTTTATGTCAGGTAAATGACTATAAGGTGACATTATTATTCTTTATTATTATTCCTTTACGTTTCACTTGTATTATGCCTGACTGCAAAGATTTTTTTTTTTTCGAAATAATGAATCTAATTTTCTGTTGATAAACATTAAAAAATTTAATAAAAATATTTTCATTACTAACGTAATCATAGCAAATTATGCGATAAGCATTTCTTTTCTTAGTTGTTTTAGATGTTTGAATGGGTGTCTGGAAGGAGAGTCTATGTTACAAATTTAAAATTTTACAGAAAGGAGGAAAAACTATTAATGCCATTGATTAGCAATGTCCTGAGCATCTAGTGCAACATATATTTTTCTTCCGATCTTAATTACCCTCCAATTTTGTTTTTCTGCTGAACATTGTCGACTAATAAAAGTCTAGTTAGGTGGGCAAGGAAAGTAATAATATTAGTTTTAGCTTATTTTTTAATTTTTTATTTCAAGTAAACATGCATGTATATTATGAAATTGCAATTTTTAACGCTGGGATAGGCAAGCCTTTTCTTAACTGTTTTAGATGTTTGCAATAATGTCTTTTAGATGTTTGAATGGATTACAAATTTAAAATTTTACAGGAATGACAAAAAACACTTTTAATGTAATTGATTAGAGATGTCCTTAGCACATAGTACAACACAGACCCTTCTTCCGATCTTAATTACCCTGCACTTTTGTCTTCCTGATGAGTACTGTCGGCTAAAGAATGTAATAATATTAGTTTTAGTTTATTGTTTTAATTTTTTTTATTTAAAGTAAACAAGCATGTATATTATGAAATTGCAATTTTTAACACTGGGGTAAGCAATTTTTTTCTTAACTTTTTTAGATGTTTGAATGGATGTCTGGAAGAGGAGCCTATGTTACAAATTTAAAATTTTAAGAAAAGAGGAAAAACTATTAGTGTCATTGATTAGCAATGTCCTGAGCATCTAGTGCAACACAGACCATTTTTCTGATTTTATTTACCCTCCACTTTTGTCTTCCTGATGAGCATTGTCGACTAAGGAATGTAATAATATTAGTTTTACTTGTACTGTACCAATCTTTGATTATTTTAATTTTTTATTTAAAGTGAACAAGCATGTATATTATGAAATTGCAATTTTTAACACTGGGGTAAGCAATTTTTTTCTTAACTGTTTTAGATGTTTGAATGGATGTCTGGAAGAGGAGCCTATGTTACAAATTTAAAATTTTAAGAAAAAAGGAAAAACTATTAGTGTCATTGATTAGCAATGTCCTGAGCATCTAGTGCAACACAGACCATTTTTCTGATTTTATTTACCCTCCACTTTTGTCTTCCTGATGAGCATTGTCGACTAAGGAATGTAATAAGATTAGTTTTACTTGTACTGTACCAATCTTTGATTATTTTAATTTTTTATTTAAAGTAAACAAGCATGTATATCATGAAATTGCAACTTTTAACATTGGGGTAAGCATTTCTTTTCTTAACTGTTTTAGATGTTTGAATGGTGTCTGGAAGAGGAGCCTATGTTACAAATTTAAAATTTTAAGAAAAGAGGAAAAACTATTAGTGTCATTGATTAGCAATGTCCTGAGCATCTAGTGCAACACAGACCATTTTTCTGATTTTATTTACCCTCCACTTTTGTCTTCCTGATGAGCATTGTCGACTAAGGAATGTAATAATATTAGTTTTACTTGTACTGTACCAATCTTTGATTATTTTAATTTTTTATTTAAAGTGAACAAGCATGTATATTATGAAATTGCAATTTTTAACACTGGGGTAAGCAATTTTTTTCTTAACTGTTTTAGATGTTTGAATGGATGTCTGGAAGAGGAGCCTATGTTACAAATTTAAAATTTTACAGAAATGAGGAAAAACTATTAATGTCATTGATTAGCAATGTCCTGAGCATCTAGTGCAACACAGACCATTTTTCTGATTTTATTTACCCTCCACTTTTGTCTTCCTGATGAGCATTGTCGACTAAGGAATGTAATAATATTAGTTTTACTTGTACTGTAGATATCTTTGATTATTTATTTTTTTTATTTAAAGTAAACAAGCATGTATATTATGAAATTGCAATTTTTAACACTGGGGTAAGCAATTTTTTTCTTAACTGTTTTAGTTGTTTGAATGGATGTCTGGAAGAGGAGCCTATGTTACAAATTTAAAATTTTAAGAAAAGAGGAAAAACTATTAGTGTCATTGATTAGCAATGTCCTGAGCATCTAGTGCAACACAGGCCATTTTTCTGATTTTATTTACCCTCCACTTTTGTCCTCCTGATGAGCATTGTCGACTAAGGAATGTAATAATATTAGTTTTACTTGTACTGTACCAATCTTTGATTATTTAATTTTTTTATTTAAATAAACAAGCATGTATATCATGAAATTGCAATTTTTAACATTGGGCTAAGCATTTCTTTTCTTAACTGTTTTAGATGTTTGCATGGGTGTCTGGAAGAGGAGCCTATGTTACAAATTTAAAATTTTACAGAAATGAGGAAAAAATCTTTTAATGTCATTGATTAGCGATGTCCTTAGCACATAGTGCAATATAGGCCCTTTTTCCGATCTTAATTACCCTGAACTTTTGTCTTCCTTCTGAACATTGTTGAGTAAGTAATGTAATACTATTATATTTAGTTTATTGTTTAATTTTTTTTTATTTAAAGTAAGGAAACTTGTATATTATGAAATTGCAATTTTTAACACTGGGGTAAGCAATTCTTTTCTTAGCTGTTTTAGATATTTGATTTGGTGTCTGGAAGAAGGGTCTGTGTTACAAATTAAAAATTTTACACAAATGAGGGAAAATACTATTAATGTCACTGATTAGCTATGTCCTGAGCAGTGCAACATAGACCCTTCTTCCGATCTTAATTACGCTTCACTTTTGTCTTCCTGCTGAGCATTGTCGAGTAACAACAGACTAGTTAGGTGGTAGGGAAAGTAATAATATTATTTTTATCTCATTGTTTTAATTTTTTATTTAAAGTAAGCAAATTTGTATATTATGAAACTGCAAATTATAACTCTGAGTAATCATCAATCATTCCACATGGGACCATTTCTAACAAAAAAACTCAACTTTCCAAAATTTGCAACATTGGTTGTTGCAGACACACATTCATTTGATCCTTTGAACAGGAATTAGAAAACAGAGAAAAAAAATTCTGTAATTTTGACAGAGAAATATAGTATTTTTGACAGTAAAAACTGTTTTAAAGAAAAACAATTTTTTCCTGTAAAAAAAAGTGGGTTTTGTAATTTTTACATAGAAAAAAATCTGTATTTGCTACAGAAAAAAAACTGTTTTAATGAAAATATACAGATATTTTCTGTAAATTAAACGTTTTTCCTCTGGCGCCAAAATTGACAGTTTTTTTCTGTCAATTAGAGATTTTTTTTTTTTTTTTTTTTTTTTTACAGCGTGAAAACAATAGGGCTGATGAACTCAGATGCCAAACAGATACACAAATAAATATAAGCATTACCAATCTTTTTTATGCCAATCTAGAATCCAAACTTCAAATCGAATGCTAAACGTTGTTCATTTATGAAAATTAAAATAAAATTCCTCGACGTTTATACATCATTAATCAATCAAAGTATAATGTATTATACGTGCATGCATGCAATAAAAAATTCTTTGAATTTGATTCCTAACCAGTCTTCGGCTATTCTTTCATTTCTAATGTACTGCAAAATTGTATCTTGTTATTTTGTCTAGAGTTTCTGGAAGACCTAGCCAAATAATAATGCAGAAGGGCGAAGAAATGAAAAAGGGGCTATATTCACGCTCGATGACGCGAGACGTTGACTCACGGAAGACGGAGTCACGTAAGAGGGGGTCGAGCTCACGATATTCACGCGCGCCCAGTCACGTCCTGGGGATACATCATGTAAAGAAATCACTTGTCCACCCTGGCAAGTAATCGGAGATTTTTCTTACCAATGTATAAGTCTTTATTTTAAGGCATTATGCAAATTATAGCTCTCAGAGAAAAGTTTTGAATTTTTTCCTTCTTGACCCATGGGCGTAACTGTATAGATGCGATAAAGAAAACTAGAAAACAAAAAGAAATTACCTAACTTCGTAATTCTTCTCAAGAAATGATAAAGTACTATAGTATTCATAGTTAACTGTTGCATCGATAACACAAGCTTGAATTCAGGATAAAGCAAATATGATATCTCTTTTTTTCTTTATAACTGACAAGGATGACCTTTCAGAATAAACAAGTTGAAAATTCTATTATTCATAAGTGGATATCAAATAAATAAAGTACCTTGAATGGCAGCCATTAATTTTATTTAGACATATTTAAAGAGATGAATGATGATTTCCAAAAGCCACTAACAAATTTATGCATTCCATGTCTTATAATTATTTTGCCTTTGATTATAAATATGCAAATTGCAAGAAATCACTTATCTGCACTGAATTATAATCGTAGATTTCTAGCAAATGTATGTCTTTATTTTTAGGCATAACTCTTTTTGAAAACTCATACAAATTATAGTTCTCAGTAAAAAATTCTCAGCTTTCCACTTTTTGAGGTATGGACGTAACACTATAGAGTATAGATGCAATATCAAAAACTAGGAATAAATAGAAATTACTAAACTTTGTAATTTCTCTAAAGAAATGATAAAGTATCATAGTAATCATAGTTAGATGTTAAAGTACTATAGTAATCATAGTTAGGTGTTGCATCGACAATACAGTCTTGAATTCCGGATAAAGCACATATGACATCTCTTTAAACTGACAAGGTTGGTATTTTATAATAAAGAGGTTAACAAGTCTGTTATGTATAAATAGTTATATCTAATGAGTAAAGTAACACAAGTAACACAGATCGTTGGCCCATGATTGGTAGTTTGTGGATACCACGGAGAAATGGTAAGTACAGAGTAGGTACTCTAACTTGGTGCGTATCTGAGCAGTATTTTGGACCATTGTTGGGCCATTATTGAGGCTGTTGGACCACTGTTGAGCTTTTGTTGGCAAATAGTTCCTTGGCCAATGCTACGAAAAGGCGGGCATTTCTTACTCTGGGACTGTGTGGAACAACAATTTGCCAACAACTAACCAACGTTGGCCCAACCATTTTGTGCTAAATGGGAAATGTTGTAAACAGACATTCGTTTTTATTCAGACATACACTTCGCCAAAAGTCACCGCACAATTTCGATTTTAGACTTTTTGTCAAATATCTAGAGAAATACCAGACGAATTCTTCTGGAACTTCTGGAATATAAAGAACATGCTTGACTTCATATTATTCAGCAAAATTTTAATCACGAGAGCAATTAGGAGACCAACAACAAATTCAATAAAAAAAATAATATTTGCGATCACCCTGTAAAATACATAGCTTGGAATGTTCTGTAGTTGTAGCACATGACCATGTGGATCTTGTGCAACATTTTTGTTTATTTTTGTAAGAATAGCAAGTATATTGATGGAGATGTAAAGGTTTTTTAATTAAGAGATTTCCGCAAGTTTTTTGTTTACAGAATGCAAGGTTTTCAATCAAATTTAACGACATTTTCAGGAAACTTAACAAAGCTACAGTAGAAACAAAATAACGTTATAAATATATTAAATGTTTGATGAAATAGCAGCATTTGTATAATATTTAACGGTAACCTTTAAAAAAAAATAGTAGATGACTCATACAAAAACCACAGTCGAATAACGTAAAAATTCGAAAAAATATTGGTGATATAGTGAACTGAATTTCGGTTGCTTTGCTAAAGTATCTTGTGATGAAAATGCACATTTTACAAATTGTCAGCCCGTTTCAACAAAAATAAGGATGAAAAATCATGCATCAGGCATAGGTTATGAAAAAGTTTCCTACACTATGAGAATATTTTTAAGAAAATTTATTTTTTCACACAATTAAATGAGATATGTAAATAACGTATTTAAAAGCCACCTACCGGAGTTAAAAATCCATAGTCAGCAATTTCTGTCCACAGCCGGTAATCTATGCAAATGCATTCGTTCTGCCTTATATATGATCCGTATGGTTTTTATACATACCACAATAGAAAAGCTAAAAATTTAAATCAGCCGGGAACCGCTTTTGGGAATTCCTATCCAAAGATGACAATATATTCACATCTTTCTGTTCAGCCATGTATATGAATATATTTTTATTACTAACACCATATAATATAGTAAAATTTAGCTGAACAGAAAAATACGTAAAACTGCTAAAAGTTCTCCTTCAGAAAATTCCGTTTATAGATGTTAATTCGAAGTATTGTGTGTAAACTTTTATATTTACAGAATTTATACACACTACATAATATAATCAAACTTAACTCAGCAACGCGTTACACAATTAAAAACACATTTCCAGCGATTACCATCCATAGATGACAATATATCCATTTCCTTTTGTGCAGCTCTGTTTATGAATTTATTTTTTCTCTATAAGCATGTTTTATTATACTAAAATATAATTCAGCTGGAAAATGCATAGCTTAGTTAAAAACGCACTTTAAGCAATGCATGCCCATCATAGACGGCAATTCTTACGGATTTTTTTTTGTGAAACCCTGTATATGAGTTATAGAATTTATACACCGCACATAATACCACTAAAATATGTAAAACTTAAAAATGCATATCAGCTGAAATTGCAATTAATGCTTATAGTCCGTCCTGTATCAGAATTATTTTGTGTGTCTGAATAAGTGAACAATAAGTGCTACAAACCCCATAATATAAAGAAAGCATATTGTAATGCACCTCAGTGATGCATTTCAATTTCATTGTGTTTCAAATGGTGTAACATGATTGAAATACTCCGCAAATATTTTCCCCCATAGATCTTAATATAATGGGTTTGCTTTGTTCGTCTCTGTAAGCGAACTATAAATGCTACTTATTACATACTCTATAGAAAAAGCATGTTGTAGGCCAATTCAGTGATGTATATCTATTTCCTTCTGTTTAATATATCGTAACATCACTAAAATGCATCGCAAATGATTTTTTCCCATAGACAGTAATGTAACGGAACATTTTTGTGTGTCCCTTAATACGAACTATAACAGCTACATACTTCATCTTCAATAGGGAACATACCACAATAAACCTCAATAACACATATCAACATCGTGGAAATCCAAGTAGTATATTTACGAAAGTTAGAGCGCAGACAGACAACCAGACAAACCAAGTTGATAAGTACTTTTCAATTATGTTGGAAAGTTTTAAAAAGGATTATCAAAATTAAACCAACATTTTGAAAGTTACGCATGGACATACATTAAATACTAACTCAATTGATAGACGTCAATTAATAAAAAGGCATTTCGTCGAAATTCACTTATCATCCAGCTACTTTTAGAAAGCAATTGAAATGCTCAAATTCAGCTCACTATATTATCGCAGAATAATATATCTGAATTTTCACAATATTTGATTGACCGATATAATTGAAGACTAAATTATGCTATAAAAAGTTTGTTATCGTTCGCGCATGCGCAGTTAAAAGTTATTTCATACAAATGTTCACATTTAATTAAATATTTAACATATTTATTTTCTAATTGTGTTTCCTGAAATTGACATTATATATAGCTTGAAACTCTACATTAGGGTGCAGTGAAGGACAAAAAAAAGAGTTTATAATTTCAAAATACAGTAGTGATTAAATTTTGCCTTTTCACTTACTATTTAACAGAAAAATCTTTTCAGGTCTGTCGATTAATGCCTTGAGCCCTCTAATAGGCCTTGAATTTACGAAAATTTCCAGCATATTGTGACGTATCATGTAAAAATGAAGTTAATAATTTCGGAATACAATTGTCATCATTTTTTTAGGGTTTCGTTCATCTCACGAAACCCTATTACTCCCGCTCCGCTGTCTGTCTGTCACAGAGCTATTCTCAGAAACTATGTCACTTACAGAGTTGAAACTTTGTTTATATAGCTGAATACCAGCTATAAAGAGGTCAAAATATTAAAATTTGAAAAATTCGTATTGTTTTAATAAATAGAGATAAAAAACCAAATTCTAACAGCCTTTTCCTATGAAATTTAAACATTTTTCGTTATAGCAGATGCCAAAAATTAAAAATCCACAATGAAATTCTTTCTACAATAATTAATTTGACGTGAAAAATGAAAATGAAACAGAAATTTTCACCAATTGAAAAAATATTAATATGAAATAAAAATGATTGATGTCATAGTGGTATAATAAAACGAAATTTTCAAAGATTTCTCAATAATACAAGGAGTATGAGTATGTGCATGTACACAAAGCAGATTAATATCACGTCATTAGAGAATTAAAAAGAAAATCTGACGTCATATTGGAAGTTTAACGAATGTTTCAGATGTTTGAGAATAATACAAAGCGAGTATCAATATGAGTAATAGAGAATAGTTGAGAAACATATTGAATCATGATAAAAATCCGATTATGGAAATATTCGCATATTTTAACATTTTGAAGGCATATTTAACATGTTTAATTTTGAAATTATTTTTTCATATCGCATTTAGTCCGCGTGACAGATATTATTATGGCAGATTATAATAGCCGGCTTCGCCCGCTATCTGGCTGGTTTGGATACTCGAAAAAAACGAAAAATTAGACCGGTAAATTTTTACTTTATAAAAAACAAAAAACATGAGGTGTTTTTTTTTTTTTTTTTTTTTTTTTTTTGTGGTTGCTAGATGAAATTTATTTGGATTTATTAAAGAAAGGATAAAGTGTTTTGAAAGGAATAATAAACGAAACCCTTTGAGCGATCTTCGATCACACTTACCCACTTGTTTTTACTTCCTATTTAACGGAAAATAACTTCAGGTCAATCAATTAATGTCTTGAGCCCTCTACCAGGCACTGAAATTACGATGACTGTTGTATTTGTATTTCGAAATTGTGAAATTTATTTTTACATGTTACGTCACAATGTGTTGGTAATTTTCGTAATGTCAGGGCTTGGTAGAGAGCTCAAGATATTAATCGATTGACCTGAAATTTTTTCTGTTAAATAATAAGTGAAAAGGCAAATTTTAATCACTATTGTATTTGGAAATTTTTAACTTTTTTTAAATTCTTACTATTAGCTCACACTCTATCTATATTTATATATCTTGTTCAAATTTTCAATCTAAACTAATAAAAGAAAGTTTCGCTCTGTGTGTCTGTGTGTCTGTTGGCGATGGTTAGGAAAATCTGGCCCACCTAGAAGGCTGGAAATTTAGATTTAGGTAGTCCAAACCCTCTCCTGGTGCAACATTACTTCAGAATTTTAATATTTTAATTACTTTCTGAAATATTAATTAAAATGCACAAAGAACTCTCATTAAAAATACGCTTTTATTCTCTTGGGTTGGTTGGTTCACTGGTTGGTTGCATCGATTCTTCACAGAAGTAATTAAATAAACCAGAGTAGCGATGCACAAATAAGGATTTCTAACTAAATAGTGTCAACATGGATTGAAGTTATTAGTGTAGAGGAGCCATCCGAATGTCACGCCACCTGTACATGACACATACGTCCCACTGATTGAAATATTTTGCAGGCATATTTTTCTTCATGACAATTAGTCGGGTTTAAGTTTTTTTTTTACATGACATTTATTATTATGATGGAGATTGTTAATACAGAAAACTTTATTTAACAGATTCTTTTTTATATTTGCGGGAATTAAGAGGGACAAGGGTCTAATTACATTTAAGCTTCAAGGTGTATTTCTAGAAAGCAGTTACCAGAATTTCCGAATAGTAGTGTAAAAGTAGTAAGCCAAATTTCAAATTAAGTTCCTAGCTTAACCAAATGAATCAATCATTAAAGATGTATTGTGATCCTCCTAATTAGTTATTTGCTGAAGGCCACTTGAACACCCCCCCCCCAACCCACCCCTCCCGGACCGTCCTTCAAGGTTTTTTCTCTAACTCTGCTCCGTTTCCATATCTCAGCAACTATCTTTCCGATTTCAACGCAAGTGCTTTCAAACATTATAATTAATTTAATAGTCACCATTTATAACATTAAACTAAATTTATGAGTAGCGGTTACCACTATTTACGAATAACAGTTTAAGCCAAATTTGTAATTAAGTTCAAAGCTTAAGCAAACGAACGATTTTTGAAAGATGCATAGTGGTCCTCCTAATTAGTCA
This sequence comes from Maratus michaelseni, assembly GCA_963931845.1. Taxonomy (NCBI): domain Eukaryota; kingdom Metazoa; phylum Arthropoda; class Arachnida; order Araneae; family Salticidae; genus Maratus; species Maratus michaelseni. The sequence goes on along the minus strand of OZ007598.1, from coordinate 106,019,333 downwards.
TTTGCTGAAGGACACTTGAATAACCCCTCCCCCCCGGCACTCCTTTCAAGGTTTTTTTTCTCTAACTATGCTCCGTTTTCATATCTCAGCAACTATCTTTCCGATTTCAACACAAGTGATTCCAAACATTATAATTAACTTAAATGTCACTCTTTATAACATTAAACTAAATTTATGAGTAGCGGTTACCACTATTTCCGAATAATTGGGTAAGCCAAATTTGTAATTAAGTTCCTAGCTTATGCAAACGAACGAATTTCGAAAGATGCATAGTGCTCCTCTTAATTAGTCATTTGCTGAAGGGTACTTGAACAACCCTCCCCCCCCCCCCGGTCCCTCATTCAAGGTTTTTCTCTAACTATGCCCCGTTTCTATATATCAGCAACTATCTTTCCGATTTCAACGCAAGTGATTCCAAACATTATATTTAACTTAATAGTCACCCTTTATAACATTAAATTAAATTTATGAGTAGCGGTTACCACTATTTACAAATAAGAGTTTAAGCCAACTTTGTAATTAAGTTCCTAGCTTAACAAAACGAACGAATATTTATGCATGCATAGTGGGCCTCCTAATTAGTCATTTTCTGAAGGACACTCGAACATCTCCTCCTTTCGGCATCTCACTCAAGGTTATTTTCTCTAACTGTGCCTTATTGCAATAACTGGGCTAATAATGTTCCAATCTTCTCGAAACCAGCTCAATTTTGTAGTGCGCCTACTATACAGTTACGTAGGCAGGGAACCTGTCTCAGAAGTTCGTTCGGAAAGAGGTTTGTTTAGAACAGAATGCTCCCCTGGCGGTGGTAGGGGGAAATAAATGATTTTCTAGAGCGTACGAGCATGCCTGGTATACGGTTCCGAAGCCATCGTAGACCGTGGCCAGAGTTCCGTTTTTTAAGAGATTTAAGTTTATTACAAGGGCTCGGGCAACACCTGGCGGGTCAGCTAGTCGTTAATAAAATATTTTCTATTCATCCACTCAAGTTCAAATACATTTTTTTAAACTTGTAGTGGATGACACTTTATGTTAATACAGTTTTTTCAAATATTAATTCATTAATTAAATTTAATTAATTAATTTTAATTTTAAATGGGAGAAAAAAATTCCTCCCATTGTTTTCATAAATGAAATGAAAGATTTATCTCAAATGAGGGATGCCACAGAAATAAAATACCGCAACGATGATTATAAAATAATGTTCAATAAATATAACGTGGGACATTAATGCTGCACGGGTTTATTTTATTTATTTATGATTAAAAAGTAGGAATTGACGTTAAAAAAAAATTATATTACTTTTTTTCACTCCACCCTACTTACTCTACATGCTGCAAATAAAAAACTTGCTAAAACTTTTTGAATTTTTCAAAGAAACTTTCATATTTCCATGAATATACGATTTAATCTTACCCAAACGAACACGAATGTGTACAAAATCCTCATAATCTTATGCTGCAGCTACAGGACATTTCGAGTGTTTTATTTTACAGGATGATTGCAAAAAAAAAATATTTTTTATTCAATTTGTTTTTGCTCCTAAACCTTCGCTGCATATTATGATGTCAAACATGTTCTTTGTATTTCTGAAGTTTCAAAAATATTTGTCAAGAATTTTGGTAAATATTCGAAACAAACGTATGTGACTTTTGGACATTAAAATCTGTATTTAAGTAAGTGTGTATAAAAGTGTACTTATATAAATCTATGAATGAGCATTTAATCTCAGCAACAAATTTGCTAGTTCTATGGCTTAGATTTTTTTTTCCTTTGATTATATGGAGATTTAAAAAAAAGTGTATATATATATATATATATATATATATACCCTGACGAGTAATTGGAGATTTCTTACTGATGTATAATAAGTCTTTATTTTTTCGTGTAACTCTTTTCGAGAAAACATGAAAATTATAGTTATCGAGGAAAAAAATCTTCTTGACCCATTGGCGAAAATCAGTAGCAAGAGAGAAAAATGGGCATAAATGAGAATTACCTTAGCCCCGTAATTCCTGTATGGAAAACACAGAACTAGGGTTGGGTTGATTATTGACGGCCAATTATCTGCACTTGGGATATAAGCCCGGGGGGAGTGCCCTTCGTGGGGGTCTTTCTAAGGGAACTTAACCCGTATTTACGCATGGATAAATCCACGGCTCGAAGAAAACCACGAAAACTCCGAACGATTAGGCCGACGGGCGCGATTGGGATCGAACCCAGCACCTCCCGTCTACCAGCTTGGAGAGCAGAACCTCGCAGCCACTGGTGGGGATCACAGAACTAGGAAGATTGTTCCTAGTTCTACGAAAGAAATGATTTTATCACTCCTACAACACAGTGTAAGGATAGGATATTAGTTGTGTGTACCGTGTATGATATTAGTTGCTGCATTAAAATACAAGATCAAATTCCGTGGACAGCATTATATGATGCTTCCGTATAACTACTAATGTTCACTTTATATTATAAAAACGTTAATTATTGTTATGTGTAAGAAGTAGCTGTTTAGTAATTAAAATACCTGCTATTGGCATCCATTAGTTTTTAGAATGTAAAAAGATATATTTAGAGAGATGAATGGTGATATCTTAATCTCAATAACATGTTTATATTTTTTTACGATTCATATATATTTTGCTTTAGATTGCAGAAAGAGAAAAAGAAATCACTGTCTAGACTGATGAGAAAATGGATATTTTTAATAACGCATTAGTCTGTATTTTAAGCATAATCCTTTTTGAAAGCGGATGCAAATTTTAGTATAAGAAAAAAACGTAAGCGTTCTCCTTCACTCATGAGCGTAATTCCATAGGTGCAGTAGGAAACAAGGATAATTAGAAATTAACTATATCCCTGTCTCTTCTAAAAAAATGAGCAACTACCATCTGTATATATTACCATACTTAGCTGTTGCATTCAAAACATGAATTCAAATCCCAGATAAAAGATGTATGATAACTCTATTATTGACAATTCTGACATTCTATAATAAAGAGATTAACAAAAATCTTATACTGTTCTATACTATACTGTTCTTTTTTTTAACAGTTATGTGGCCACTTACATAATAAGTGGATGTTTCATATATAAAGTACTTGCAACTGTCAGCCGTTATTTTTTAGTGAAATATCTTTAAAGAAATGAATGATGATTTTCTGAATTTGTTCGAATTTTTTTAATTTTCTAGTGGCTTATACGTAATTTGTTTTTGTGCAAAAAATCACTTGATCACCTTGATTACTCGTTATTCGGAAATTATTATTCACCTACACTGTAAAACAATTCATAAAAATACAGAAATATTTCCAGTCTGTTTTGTGGAATAATTTCTTTTCTTTTCTTTTTTTTTTTTTTTTTTTTTTTTTTTTTTTAACAGTACAATATTTGTAATTGACATTTTGAGATCACAAGTAAAAATGCAGGAAGATTTCCGTAAATTTTATGGAAGTGGGATTATAATCAAAGCTGCACTTTTAAACGGCTGTAAAAAAAATCTACTGGTCAGAATGACTTGATATTTCATCTGAGTATACGTGAAGAAATGGGAATTTGTTTTGCGAAGGGAAAAAAGTTCAAAAGTTATTGTACATTGAATTAAATAAAGAATTTTTGAACAGGATGTAAACGTGTCTTTGAAAAGTGAAGATTAAAATACATAGAGATGTTAGTGTGTTTTTGAAAAATATATATTTTGTCTTTTATAGATCTTTTTTAACGGAAATTTTTAAACACAGAAATACGTTTAAAAAAAAAAGTCCTTCCGGCCTGTACCGGGAGGAAAAGGTAGCTTTCCTATATCTTCGTTTTAAAATTTTAGCTAATGTTACACGAAAACAGCAAGCTAAAATGCAAAGAAACGTTTACAAAAGATTCGTTAATACTGAATTTGAATAAGAAATTCGCCAAATTATTGAGCAACAGCCAAATTGGCTTCATTTATGAAGACTTATTTTGATCGCCAAATTTGGCGATATTTCGCCAAATGTCGCCCAATTTTGCCAATTTTGTCGCCAATGTCGCCAATTTGGCGTTAACGGATATGAATATATAGTTTTATGCGTATGATTGGGAAAATTATTACAACAATGAAAGAAAATAATTTGCGAGTAATCGCGTTAATGTGCTGTTTTGTTTCAAAATGTCAGCCACCCTAGAATTTCAAACTGCTCTATCTCAGCCATTTTTTAAGATATAGGTAAACCAAAAAAGCTCTGGAATCCTTGTATCAAGGCCTAACACGTAATTAAAAAATAAATTTCAATTTTTAAATTTTTTGTATATTTATTTTAGATTTTAAGTTATTTTACATCTTTAAATGGCCGCCATCTTGAAACAAGATGGCGGACCAAGCTGGCCAACGAACTCGGTCGATACATTAGTGACCTTAATACACACAATTAGTTTCATCAAAATCGATTCATAATTACGGGCGTTATCGTATGACATAGGTCAGATATATATATATATATATATATATATATATATATATATGGATATATCTATATATATAAATCAACATTTGGACGGAGGGTGGTTTTGGGGTCTGGGGGTCATGATCGGTGAAAATATATCGAAATTTTCCGGAACTGCTTTCCTCCGAACGGCTGCAATAGGTAGCTTTATACTTTTTGTATTGAAAGCTACCTAAAAGAAGAATTTTGGGAAAAACGGAAATTTTCGTGAAATTTGTGGAAAACAAATTCCATTAAAGTACGGAAATAGAACTGGCTTCCCGATTGCCAGCGCAAATTCCGTATTTTAACGGATTTTTCTTTTTTACAGCGTATGTATAATAACAGTAATAGGTCTTTATTTTTAGGCACAATTCTTTTTGAAAACGGATGCAAATTACTGTATTCTGAAATAAAATTGTAAGCTTTCTCCTTGACCCATGGGCGTAACTCTATAAGTGCAACAGAGAAAACTGGGAATAAATAGAAATTTTGTAACTTTGTAATTCTTCAGAAGTGCTGAACTACCGCCTGTACACCAATCATTGTTAATGATTGTTAGCTGCTATACATCCAAAATAAGATTTGAAATTCAGAGTAAAGATATATGATATCCTTTTAACACTTTCCAACATAATTGAAAAGTGTTTATGAATTTGGTTTGTCAGTTTGTCTGTCGTCTGTCTGTCTGTCCGTGCTCTAACTCGAGTAAATATATTCGGATTTTCATGCAATTGATATATATGTTATTGCGGTATACTGTGACATGTTTGGTATTGAAAATGAAGTGTACAGCACTTATAGTTTTTTTTTTTTTTTTTTTTTTTTTTTTTTTTTTTTTTTTACAGGGACACTCAAAAGAATTCCGTTACATTACGGTCTAAGGGGGAAAATCATTTACGGTTTACTTTAACGATGTTAAGCAATTTCAAACATATTGAAATTGATATATATCACTAAGGTGCATTACAAGAGGCTTAGTATATAATATTGTGTGTATAGCATTCATCGTTCATTTACAGGGATACACAAAATAATTCGGTACTGTCTGTTAAAAAATATTGCTGGAAGAGCTTTTTCAGTTGCTGAACGCATTTTTAAATTTAACTTATTTTTTGTCCATTATTTGGTGTGTATAAATTCTATATATCATATACAGGGCTGCACAAAATAGTTCAGATATTTTTTCAAATATTGTTGGTAATTCCTGATATTGTGTTTTTAAACATGTTATACGTTTTCGAAATTGTTTACTTAGATATCAACTTTCACCTTATTAAACGGTAAAGATTTGTAAAATTATTTTGAAAGTGTTGGAAAGTGTTACATAATCTATGGTTGACGCATGATTTTTCGTTCTTGTTGTAACTGGTAAAGATGACTTCCCATTATAAAAAAAGTTAATTTTCCTATTATGTATAAATGGATGCCTCATAAATAAACTGCGTGATGTTGACAGCCATTAGTCAGATATGTTTAAAGACTTGCATGGTGATTACTCAATCTCAGTGACAATTTTATAATATTTATTTATTATAATTTATTGTATTTTGCTTTTTATTACATTACAGATAACAAGAAATTTCTTGTAACGCCTTGATGAGTAATCGGATTTTTGTTATAAATGCCTGTTTTATGCAGGGCCTGGTTACCAACGGCGTAAACTTTCACATGCAAAAAATAGAGAATTTTTTTCCTTATTTTCCTTCCCCATAACAGAAATTCTGCATGAAAAAAGCGATTAAATAAGGCTAAAATTACTAACAAAATTTACTGGTGGAAGTTTGGCCCGGCAATAATCAGGTCCTGGTCTTTTCTTTTTATGCATAACTCTTGACTGAAAAACATAAGTTTCCACAGCAGAACGATGGTTCGTCATGCTTCTCTTCTTATACCTTTTCAAATGAATTCCCCTTAAACTATATGAATTAAGATTTTATACGCTACGCGATCTTCTCTTTTCCATAAATGAATTATTAAAATACCTATACTTGCTTTTAGCTCATGATTATCTATTTTCAATTCGCCACCAATTAATTATCCGTTTAGCAAGATCTTTACGTTATAATTCTACTGTAACAGTTGAGCTTTCAGGATATTTCAGGTTGATTCACTCTGTTGATTCCATGGTGTTGAAGCTTTAAGTGTATTACGATTATTTATTCGTTGGGTTTTGAATTTTTTCTTAATTAATCAAAGATAACTTAACTTATGGTATATCATCCGTATTTCCTGCCAACCTTCCCGATTAAGTACTACGTCAAGTTAGCAAAGCTTTTGTATTTACCAGATAATAGTAACTTATACCTTAATTACAGGGAGAAAATATGAAAAGACATAATATTATATAGCGCAGTTTCTGCGCGTAATATCATGGACTCTCATACATAATTAAACCTAACTTCCTGGCTTCTCAACTATTCTCATCAGATTCTCTTTGGCACGTTTCTCCTTATTTTTTTTTACGTCTTTTCCAGTGATACATCATTTACAATGGCCAACCATTATAAAGGGGAAGAGAGATTTCATATACATTTTCTGTTCAACCCGTCTATCTGCAAGTGTTTTATAATGGGAAAGAAAAAATGGTAAAACAGAATTTTCGTAGATGATTGCAGTGCGCGTTTATTCGTTTTGTAACATTGTATCGCAAATGCTATCTCGAATTAGAAGATTGTAGTCCTTCGGGTTTAACTCTTGGCTAACTCTTCTTCATCAATCATCTTCCACAAAATGACAGACAAGATGCTTTTATAACTTATGATTCTATTGTGATGAAAGACAGAAAAGAAGAGCGTTCTTCGCATTAAAAAGAGAATCTATCTTCTCTAAGATAATTTGTGATGACCAATGATCACAAAGAGCTACAGTTTCGTGTGGTGCTTAAAATGGAACTTTCAACTTTTTTTAGATTATGCAAAGATTATGTAATAATGTATTGGTGTAGGTTTCTTTTTTATGGCTTTTGAAAGAATAATCGTTCACTAACAGGATTCGATCGCTATGCTGATCGGTTTCTTCAAACAAACCTTGAAACGGTTTATATTGGTGAATTTGACCTTGTGTTTTAAAGCAATAAGTACCTTTACATGGAATATCCTTTCGAATTGCTGAAAACGATACGAATGTCGTTGCCCTATTATATTTTCCAATCTTCCAGATAAAATTTGGGCTGTTAAGGACAAACTCTTTTAGTTGATCGATCACTTCTAGTAGAATTTGGTAAAGAACGATAGAGCGATATGCAATATACTAAAACTGTTATTGAAAAAGTATTAACTAACAATGCAAATCTCATCCAAATTCGTCCAGAAGAACTGTTTTAGAAGGCTAATATTTCATAATCGGTTTCACCTGATTATAGAACTCCCCCTTCCATAATTTTATAACTAAGCAACTTTGAATGATGTGTTATATACCAAAATATTTCCTGAAAAATTATCTTAATAACAGTGAAAGTCCCATCAAAATCCTTTCATCCGAATCTTTTAAAAAAGCTAATCTTTTATAATTGGGTTTATCTGATTATAGATTCTCTATAATTCTATAACTCGGCAACGTAGAACGATATGGTATATACTAAAACCTTCCCTGACAAATTATCGCATTAACAGTGTAAGTCCCATCAAAATCCATTCTGCAGAACTCAAGTTGTAAACGGTCGGAACGAAATTCCCATTTGCATTTTATATATACTAGAGTTCCCAACCCGGGCTTCCCGGGATAGAGAATATATGTGAAAACCATTTATTTTTTTTATTGAAAACTCGAACAGATTTTTAATATTTAATTTTTTTTTTTAGATTGCCTTCTAACAACACCAAAAGATCATTTTTACATGAAATATACCAATCATATATTCAAATAAAATTTTGAAATTTATTAAAAGTGATAATTTCGTATTGGCTTTTTGCCATAATTTATTAGCCGAAGAAATTGCTAAAAATTTCTTTATCTACAGCAGTTTTTTTATTATGATAATTTCAGTGGTTTTTAAGCGCTTATTTCAATTACAGGTCTGTTAAATTCGTGTTTTATTTATACTATTTTATTTATTGCATAACGAAGTTTTAATTTCGTTATTGAAGAACAGCTGGAAACAAATGCTGAACTTTTATATTGTTTAAAGTACAAACAGATTAATATTTTATAATCGTATGCAAACGATAGAGAAAGATTTTTTTAAAAATCATGTTTGAAATTTAATTTAACTGCTATAATAAATGAGTAAATGGCGATACAGTTTTCAAACAAATTGCATTTGAAAGTAGATTCCCCCCCCCCCCTATATAACGGTGTAAAAATTAAAAATATGCGATGTTTAGAAATTCAAAAAATTGCAGTAGCAAAAATCACAAAACCGAAATTTCATTCGCAAAATGAAGTCAGCGTTACGCACGGACACGTTTGTCCTTTATAATATAGATAGTATATACATAGTTGGTTTTTATGCCCCAGCTGGGTGACTCTTCTGTACTGAACAACAAAAATGCTGCAAAACATATTCTACGCAGTTGCAGTACAAATATTAAATACGTTATTTAGCTTAACGTTCTCATACAAGATGTTGGAATCTTACGATCCCAGATTGGACATACACTTGCACGGAACATTATCTAAGTTCCCTATGAAATGCTAGTATTAAAAAAAATCTACCTTGTGGAATTTCACAAATATAATTAATTGTCTTTTACGCAGATTTTTCTTCTTTTTAGAGTGAGCGTTCTTTCCTTCCGTCATCCAAAGTTCGTTGCAAAAAATGTATTTGGACAGTGCTGTTGGTTTGATGTTTTTACTTACTCCAGTCATTCTTCTTCTTCTTCTTCTTTTTTTTTTTATAATTAATCAAATTTACAGGCAAAATTAAAAAAGCCACATTACTCAACTTGGAGTTTATAATATGTATATGAAGAGACAAAATATTATACAAATTTGTTTCGACACGTATCATATCTCCTTAGGAGCTGTAAGTATATAATAAAAATTTCTTCCTTACTTTTCAGCAAGTTCTCATACGATTCTTTTTGTAATTTTTTTAAAAAACATTTTATGCTTTTGGGTCCTTTGGAAAGTTCCTTCCGTTTGGGAAAACCAAATTCGTACCGGAAAATTCTGTCCGTCAATTATTAGACATTAGATATCGGATTCGTTGTGTAATAATTAAATGATAAAATATTCCTGTACGAATTGGTTTTCCCTAACGGAAGGAACTGTCTGAAGGACCCAATATTTCTTGTGATACACCATTTACAAAAAATTACCAAGAAGAAGAAAAATTTCAAATGCTGGAAAAAAAATGGTGAAACAGAATTTAAGGTATATGATGTTCACTCTGCTTGTTCAAACATTTTGTAACATTGTATCACACATGCTATCTCGAATTAGAAGGTTGAAGACCTTCGGAGTTAACACTTGGCTAATTCTTCTTCATCATTCATTTTCCACAAAATGACAGACAAGATGCCTTTAAAATTTATGATTCTGTTGCAATGAGAGGTTGAAAAGCAGAGTGTTTCTCGCATTAAAAAGATACCCTCTCTTTAAAGACGATCTCAGATAGCCAACGATCACAAAGCGCTAGGGATTCGTGTGCTGCATAAAATGGAACTTCCAACTATTTTAGATTACGCAACGATTATGTAATAATGTGTTGGTGTAGGTTTCTGTTTTATGCCTTTGAATAAGGTAATCGTTTATAGTTGGATTTGATGTCACAGTTGGGTGGATATTCTTCACTGAACATCAGTGCAATGAATAAATGTATTATTTAACTTAAGCATCTCTTTTCCAAGATGCTTCAAATCGTGAAATCAGATTTCAGGTATACTCGCATAAAACTTTATCTGCTTTCCCTGTGAAAATTTTTGTATATAGTTAAATTCTACTTTGTGTAATCTAAGAAAACGTAATTTATATTTATGCAGTTTTTTTCTTGTTAGCGTTAGAGTACTATTTTTCCAAACTCTGAGTAGAATAGTGTGGTTAAAAAAAAGATAAGAACTTGGCTGGAGGTTTACGCTCTTACTTATTGCCATTTTTACTTGGATTTAACTTTTACATCATCAAGGATTACTCAACTTGTTTTATATTAAGCGTACTTTCTGTTTTTCTAGCCTATTCAGCATTATTTTATGTTGGAAAAATCATTTTATATTTATCAAAAATGGGTAATCTTCTCTTTATTAACACATTCATATCGACAAACGAGAATTATCGTTTTTATTCAAAAAACATCATTGATTAAGGGTGTGGACAGAAAATACATTTATAACATGTTGATATATATATATATATATATATACAGTGGTCTCTCACTTATACGCGATACACAGAAATCATTTTATCGCACCAGTTTTTTTATAAGGTAATTTCCTACAGAATTTATAAATCGAATTTTACTGTTTTAAAATAGTGGTATGATAAAGTAATTACTGAACATAGCGTATAATTGAGAGATCACTGTATATTATATTGTAAGACGTTTAATAATAAATCCGTATATTGAATGATATTTTCTGATGCATAAACCTGAGAAAACTACACTGCAAATTCCAAACACACATTGGGAACACAGTTGGAAAACTTTGATTCGAAAAAATTGTCCCAGTTACCTTAATATGTACTGAAATGTGTTCCGAATACGCTCCGCTATAAAGAAAGTGTTCCGAAAGTGTACGGAAAGTGTTCTGCTAAGGATATTTGTTAAGTCTAAACTTGGGAACACATTTGAGAACAGATTGGGAACACATTTGGGCACACTTGTGAAATCATCGCTTTCAAAAAGTGCGCTAGAAAGTGTGCTGAACAGAAGAAGTGTTCTCAGAAGTATTCTAAAAACTGTTCCAAAAAGTGCGCTTCAACGTGTACTAAGAAAGGTGACAAAATAAGTGTTCTGAAAAGTGTATAAAAATTTGCAATGTATCTAGGAAGCGAAACAATTTACAAGACTTTCAGATGAGGGAGGAGCTTCTTGTCTTAAAACCCAAATTTCACAAAAACATACTGTCTTCAGAAGGTGAGTATGGAGAGACAAAATATTATACAATTCGATTTCTACACATATCACCCCGGAATGAATTGTGCCACATAATTGCACTTTACTTCCTATCGCTAGCATCCTTGAAGTTATCTGTATTCACTTTTAATTATATTTTATGCCATTCTTAGTGGCGTATCATTTATAGCAACCAACAATTATAATTGTTGGTTGCTGTAAATGATAAAACAGAAATAAAGACTTCTTACCCAATTCCTGTTGAATTTTCTATCTTCCATAACAAGAAAATAAAGGGTAAAGTTTAATTTCCGTAGATAATTTTCCGCATAGTTATTCATTTTGTAATATTGTATCATAAATGCTGTCTCGAATTAGGAAGTTGGAGACCTTGGGGGTCAAATCTTTGCTAATTCTTATTCATCCATCATCTTCCACAAAATGACAGACAAGACGCCTTTATAATTTATGATTTTGCTGTAATGAAAAGCTGAAAAGCAAAGCCTTCTTCGCATTAAAAAGATATTATCTTCTCTGAGACAATTTGAGATAGCCAACGATCACAAAGAGGATAAATCTCGTGTGCTTCATAAAAAAAAATTATGTATTTTATATAGATTGCGTAAAAAGTAATATTGTTTAAATTTTGTAGACATTCCTCGCTGAACATATTAGAGATGGTGCAACCATTTCCTTCGCAGCTGCAATACAGCAAATAAATGTAAAGGGGAACTTCGGGTATAATGGAATACCATTTACGTTCGAGGCAATATCACAGCCCGATATTGTTTAAATTAGAAAACTGAATACAATCACAAACTTCAACTATCTGTGATTAGTTATTTGTAGACAAAAATCATTTTACGAAATTTCATCAGATACGAACAAATAATAATGATGCAAAACTTTGTTAGATGGTAGAAATAGTCGGGAAATATGAAATAGGAGGTTAAAAATGAAGAAAACGAACAGAATTTGACAAAAAACAGATGTAATGATAGCAAGAGAGCATGATCAAAACATGGTGTCTAGGTAGTCAGCCAATTTACTTCAGTTCATACTTCAAATTTGCACAAATTACAAATATGAGGATCTGACTTTGCACCGCCAAATCATGGAGTATTATGAGATATTGGTATTCCATATAACCCGACACCGCTGGTTTGGGAAAAAATTACTCTATATTTATTGGCGTGAAACGCGAGCTAAAAAACCAGCATTACATCATAAACTGTTAGTATATCAGTGTACATTATGCTTAATTTCAATGTAAAAATATTACTTCTAATAATGAATAAAAAATATTAAAAAAATATCTCCTGAAACTTTCCAAAGACGAAAGACAAATATTTATTCACACAACGCGTCTTGACGCTGACCGACGAACTGCGCGTTCTGGGGGCATTCTGGAAACGTTCTTAAGTAGTTTATGATATTGCCGCTTGGTAGCAGCACTTTACGAAACAGAAACCCTCGTATTCCATATTACCCGACTATTCCATAAGACCGAAGTTCCTCTATAATCAACTTAGCCCTCCTACCCTATTGAAATTTTTTTCCAATTTTGATTAAAAACATTTCACACCAGAATTTTTATTTAAAACTATTTAACATATATCTTTACTTCATTTTCTCGTTTATCCTAAAATCTATCTAATCTTAGCCCATCCTCCGATCTCTATCAACAAATCAAATGTTTCTTCACTTTTTCTCGTTTGTGGACTCGTTGTGTCATTTACTGCAATTTCTATGCTCTATTCTATTTTAAATGCTTTTTAAGCACATATCCTGTAATGTTCTTGCATCTCTCGTATTTCTTACGCATTTCTTTAATTTCTTTTACGCGATTATGCACTAGACAGTAATTTCTCGCACTTTTTTACATTCTTGTCACTTTTTATTACTTATTATTATTATAAACTTTCTCTCATTACATTAAACTATAATTTAACGCATTTTATGTTATCTTAATGCATTTTAAACATATTTTTTTATGGCTCTCCTAGTATAAGATATACAATTACTCATACACAGGGGTTGTTATCGCAAACAAGGAACCCCATTGATCCAAATAAACTGTTCAACTGTTCAACAGTTGACCGCTTCAAGGGGATACCTAGTGAAAAATAACTGCACTCCCTGTATATGAGTAATAGTATAACACATCTTAAGAGAGCCATGTGAAGAAAGTTTATATTACGTTAAAAAAAAAAATTAAGTGAAATAAATCATCAAAAATGCGATACTGGACAGTCTAGTGCATACTAGGATTTTAGATAGCTTTAAGCATAACGTTAAACATTTAGTTCGTAAAAGAAGCTAGGGAGGAGGGCTGTAAAGCGAAGGATCGGACGATCACTTTCATCAGCCAATCCGAAATTAGAGTCTAACCAATAGAATGTTATAACTTAGTTGTGTCTTTTATTTAACTTTCTTTTTGAAAAAATCTGGTTCGAACCGAATAAAATCAACTATAGAAATGGGTCTATTAGATGCGTTCAGGATAGGATGGTTAAGTTTCTTCAAGACGTTGAAATCGTATTATTCCCTCCCCGAATAAAGGTATGCTCATACATAAATTTCCTAGAAATTCGAAAAAGAAGCCGCGATACATCATTCAACCAATCAGAGTCCATAGAACGTTCTCGAAGACAGAATTCAAATGTAGTTTGGAAGGATGCCCTTTCGTTGTAAATATGTAATGTAAATAATGTAAAATTTAGAAATATGTCCATAGTTTTAATATTGATTGTTTTTGTAAATAATACTGTTAAAAAATAAAATTCTTTATAGTATTAATACAGTGACAATTTATTGTTATATCGAGTTGAACCCAAAGCTAATTTTAACCGAGCATAGCTCGGTCGTACCCGCTGGTGTATATGTTCTTGTGTAAAATTTGCATTGTTGGTGTGGGCATGTTTGAATAAGTAGTAAAAGTGGGAATGGCAGATTTGCCCCTTTAATGTTTTGTGCATTGCATATCACAGCAGTATATTGAATGTAAATCCTCCAATCGTATTATACCAAAATAAACTGGCTCACATAACTAAACTTCGCTTCCTAAACTTCTAAACTTATTTGCAGTTCTCATCAATTTCTTTATAGAATTGTTTTTTTTTCTTTTTTTTTTCTTAGTAATACATCTTTTACAATGTCCAACAGTTATAAAAACGACGAAACTATAAAATTTTTGTTCCACTCATCTATCGCCAAGCATTTTACAAATAATAAAAGAAGGAATAAAGCATAATTTAGTTTACAATTATACTTTGTATCCATTCGCTTTGTAACATTGTATATAAACGTTTTTCTCGAATTAGAATGTTGAAGATCCACGAGTCAACTTATGATGAGTTGTTCATCAGTAATCTTCCATGAAATTGCAGACAGGATGCTTTTAGAATATATAATTATTGGTTGGAATAACGAACATTTTCTGTCTGAAGAAAAAGTCTTCTGTCTGATTGTCATAGATGGCTGGCTAGAGTTTTGAATGCTACATGAAATAGTGCCTTTAATTTATTTAGATTACAGAACAATTATATAATATTGGATTTGTATTGTTTTATTTTTTAATGTTTTTGAAATAATATAGTTTAAAGTCACAAATCGAAATAGATTCTTCCCTTAAAAAAGTGTTGGTGCAAAATATTTGCTATGCTCTGCCGTGAATAACTGTTTTATGTAACGGAAGGTTTTTCCTTCAAAAAGTTTAAATAATCAGATTATGAATTGAAAATAAATCACAAAATATGATATCATATTTGCATACGACAAATTCTCCGTTTCCCCTGCCAAATGCTTGTGTCCTTAATTCCATGTTTTATTCTTAGCAGAACCAGAAATCTATCTTTTTTTCTAACATTGAAAAGACTGACTTTGCGAAAATACATTTTGTCAGAATTACAAGTTTAACATTTTTTCTGACTGATGTATTTCATTGATTTTGATTTTTTCCTTAATTTACCAACTGTTCCTCAAGTTGTTTCCCAACATTTGTCTTTCTTGCCATCTCTATCAATTTAGAATTAATTTATGTTGGGCATTTCTTCAGACTTAACTGAAAATAGTAACTAACTGCTTAATAATAGGCCAAGACTGTTGATAGAATATTACACAATTTCTTTTAAACGCGCATCATTACTAAACAAAATCTGGTTTACAATTAAATCTAACTTTCTGGCATCTCAGACGTTCTTATTCCTTCTAACTCCATTTCGAAGGATACACCATTCACAATGACAATCATAAGGGAAGAAAGATTTCATCACATTATGCGTTCAATCGATCTAACTGTAAGTGTTTTACAACAAAAAGAAGAAGGTAAAGCAACATTTTTGTTGATGATTATTGTGCGTGTTTATTCTTCTTGTAACATTGTATCATAAATGTTATAAACAATTAGAAGGTTCAAGGTCAGTGAGTTAACTCTTGGTAAACTGTTCATCAGTCAGCTTCCAAGAAAGAGCAGAGAGAGTCTTAGAATTTCTAATTCTGTTGTAGGGTAAAGCTGAAAATACAGAGCGTTTTTCTCCTGGAGATTTTTTTTTCTCTGAGACATAGTCCGAGAAAGTCGAAAATCTAAAATAGCTAGTTTATTATGCTACATAAACAAGAAAAAAAAATTATGCATCAGGCATAGATTATTCAACACTGTCCAACACTAACAGAACATAATTAAGAAATTTCATTTTTTCATATAATGAAATGTGATATCTAAATAAGTAATTTAAATAAAATGCACCACAAACGATTTTTCTCGAAAGATCCGAGAGAGTTATTTTCTGTGTCCCAGTATACGAACTATAAATGCTACAGAATTCATTTTCAATAGTGAGCATTCTATAGTGAACCTTATTAACATATAAAAATTACATGTCAGGCCTAGTATACTTACGTGAGTTAGGTCATAGACAGACGGCACGACAGACAGACAAATTGAATTCATAAACACTTAAAACCGAGTGTTAAATAGGGTCTTAAAATTTATTTTTTATTTTTGTTTCACAGGGCTCAACAACTGTGTAATCATAATTTGTGGATTACAGAGTTGGATGCAAAGATTGTTTTGCCGTGAACATGTATTATTTAACTCAAAAAAATTCTTCAAGAAACTTAAATCGCCATATTTTCGCAGAAGAAGATGTTACAGGTGATTACAATCTCCAAAGTAGAATATTTTATCAACAATAGTATCACAGAATATGATCGTATCCTAATTCGAAAAAAATATATATCAGCTTTCCTTGTCAAATATGTGTGTCTTGAATTTTATGTTTTGGAATCTTAGAAATGTAATTTTCATTTATGCAGTTTTTTTCTTATCAGTACTGAAATTTTGTTTTTTTTTTAGATGAAAAAGAAAAGTTTTGCAAAAAATATATTTAGACAAATTTGCAATTTTTCGTTACTGATGTATTCCCTTGATTTTGAATTTCTTTCATAATTAATCAATTGGTGCTCAACTTGTGGAACATCAGCCATATTAACCACCTTCCCTGTCGATTAAGTAAAAATTTTAGATTGGAAATTCCTTCATATTTAACTGAAAATAGTAGCTAAATGCTTAACTATAAGGAAAGGCTGTAGATAGAATATTACACAATTTCTTTTCAGAACATGCTATTACTAAATAAACCATGGCATGCAATTAAACCATACTTACTGGCCTCTCTGAAATCAGAGTCTCTTTGGCACATTGTTATTACTTTGAATGGCAGTGTTATATCGGTACAAGGACCAACATCATTGTTAAAAAATTTGTTCTGGTTTGAACCAATTTTTGGTGTTGCAGTAGCTGCAACCATAAGATGGTGAAATTTCGTTTCAACGCTTGAAGCTATGGTTGAAACAACCATTAACCATAAGATAGTGAAACCTAGTTCCAATATTTGGAAATTCTATCTCCAGATATTGAACGAGGTTTCACCATCTTATGGTTGCAGCACCAAAAGTTGCTTTAAACCAGCACAAAATTTTTAACAGTGATTATAAGGAGTAGAAGGACTCCATACATATTTTTCTGTTGAACTGTTTCGTGTGTAAGTATTTCACTGAGAGGAGAAAAGGTAAAGAAGAATTTTCGTAAATGATTATTCTGCATGTTTATTTGTTTTGTAACATTCTATCGTAAATGATTTCTCGAATTAATATCCTTGTATCAACAGTTGGCTAATTGTTGATTAATCAGACAAGATCTTTTATGTTTTGGTTGTAATAATACCTTACTCGTGTCTTTAATTCTTTGCGTAGCAGTTTAAAAGTGAAGTTTTTCAAACAAATATAACGCAAACTTAATTTTGTCTAAATAAACAATTAAATTCTTGAAATGTCAGTCGTCTAAAATGAATTACAATGAATAGAAAAAAATAAAATAAATCACACACTTAGATTTGGGTATGTAAAACATTTTCCCTCTTACAAATAGAAAGCCCCATTGTTTTTCGCATGTGCATTTAAAGAAAGTTTTTGACGTTCCAATTGGCAGGTTGTTTCCAACTATACAAATTATCGCATCCAGGACTAATGGCATTTTTTATTTAAAAGAAGACCGGTTTCAAATCAATTAAAAAGAAGAAAATGAGTAGTGAAAGACTGACAGTAGAGTTGCGTAAAAAGATAATCGGAAAACAAAATAGTGGGTATCTAATGCGGGAAATAGTCAGGGATTTGATTATTCCTAAATCAACAGTTCGTTATGCTTTGAAAACTTTCGTTGCAACCTGAGATATACAGCCAAGAAACAGTACCAGTCGCCCATCCACTACAACGGCCCGAGAATTTCGAATGTTGTGTCTAGTGGTAATGGACAGAAAACCAGGAACGATAACAGAAGCCGCATCCCCAGGGCAAGACAGCATTGAACGACCAGGGACTCATAAAATAGCTACAAAAAGATTGCATAAAATATTCTTCAAATCTTACAAAAACGAACATAAGCTGTTGTTAACTCCTACTGAATAAAAGAAAAGTTTTCTGTGGGCTGTAGACCATTGAAATTGGACAGATCAGCAATGGCAAAGTGTTGTATGGTCGAATGAATCACCTTTTACTGTTTTCTATGGACATAACGGTCGTCTGATCGTAGGACAAGCAAATGAAGATTTAAACCCACAATACGTCAAACAAGAGTGCAAGTTTCCGTCATATGTATTCAAATTTGGGTATGTTTTGGTTATTCTGGTGTTGGCCAAATGATGCCATATGATGGGACTATCAATGCACAACGTTATAGGGACATTTTGCTGAATCAGTTGTGTCCTTCAGTTCAACAACTTGGCCTTCAATCGGGTTATCTTTTTCAAGAAGACTTAGCCAAACCGCATAGAGCTAGGACAACAAAAGCCTGGCTTCAACAAAATTGTATTCCTGTGCTAGATTGGGTTCCGAATTCTCCAAACACCAATTCTATCGAGGATTTGTAGTGGTACTTAAAGAAAGAAGTTTGAAAAAGGAAACCACGTGACAATCAGCAGTGTAAAAGAATTTTTCTAGAAGAATGACAAATAATTCCAATTTTTTAGTGCCAACGATTAGTTTCAACTATGTCGAGAAGAATGAGAGAATGTTTACGCTGCCAAAGGAAGACCAACGAAATGGTAAGACTTACACATTTCTTCTCATTTGAACATGCGCAGAACATTGGGGGCTTAAGAAACTTGGGAGGAAATGGATTTCATTGGACACAAAGTGTGTGTCGTTTATTATTTTTTGTTCAATTTTACTATGTAATAGCAAAATGTATCATTTTTAATTAAAAATAATTTACATTAAATCATTTGAATTATTCATTTACTTTTATTGTCAAAGAAGTATCGATAAACTAATACGCGAAAAATTAGAGCCACGGGTAAGATAGATTGAAATGCAAATAGTAGCGTAGCAGTTTAAAAATTAGAGAAAGGGTTCAAATACTCATTTTCAAATAAATTTAATAATTAGGATTATTTGTAATTCATAAC
Organism: Maratus michaelseni; assembly: GCA_963931845.1. Classification (NCBI taxonomy): domain Eukaryota; kingdom Metazoa; phylum Arthropoda; class Arachnida; order Araneae; family Salticidae; genus Maratus; species Maratus michaelseni. The sequence goes on along the minus strand of OZ007598.1, from coordinate 105,999,921 downwards.
ATATTTTAGAGAATAATCGATCGTTCAAACTAAATATTAATGTCATTATGGCAAAATCAGTATTTTATTCATTTTAGATAGCAGATTTAAGTGATTGAATTATAGCGAGCTGCGATTATCAAATTAATGTGACAAAGGGAGGCTCAAGGAGGCAGAGCCTCTCTAATTTATTAAACTGTTTTCTAAGGAAATAAGCAGTAAAAGCGTATTAGTGTACGTCACATTATTTCGAGTTAAAATTCGAAAGAGTTGTCTTTTCTGAATCTAGTTGGTAATACTAACGAAACTGCAGAATGAGATATTCAAATCTATACTAATATATAAAATTGGAATGCCTATCTGTGATTTTCAGAAAAGCGCCTATTTGTAAGTTCATTTGACTCTTTAGAAGATGTATAATCAAAAACAACATTTAAAAAAATGTCTGTCTGTCTGTTTGTATGTCATAGGATTATCCAGAAACGGCTGCATAGCTAACACTAAATTTATCAGGGGCAGATAGAGAATGTTTCTGGCTGCAGTCTGCAGTTTGTCGCATTCCGATATCTAATTTAGTTTTTAAGAAAATTGGGAAAAATCACGATAATTAATCAATCTATCAACCAATCTTACAATGCTCAAAAACTCGAAACTAATTTATCTATTTTAAAAGGACTGACGGCGACTGAAAGGTCTAATGCAGATTTATGCATGATAATAATTACATTTTTATCTAATGACTGATATATTTTAATTTAAAAACTGGATTGTTAAGTATTGTTCCCCTAAAACTCAAAATATCTTATAAAATAAAATGCTACGCATCTACTATTAAATGTATTCAAAATGAAATTTCGACTTTTCAGAGTTGATTTGACATCGAGGCTCAAGATCTTTAGATTTATTCGTTAGAAAAATAATCAATATATATGGTGCTTCTTTATGTATAAATTTTTTTTCAGAGATGAATTATAAAAAAATGAAAGATAGAAAAAACACTTTTTGTGAGCTCGTGTGACTTTAAAAAAATGTTTTCATTTGAATGAGGAAGGCTTGAGACCATGACACCCCTCCCTTTCTTACACCACTGAAACATTCTTACCTTAAAGGGAGAGATTATCTCTTCTAAGACTACCTCGAATTACAAATTTACGACTTTTACAAACACGGCTTTTAGAAATAATTAATATTTCGTGTGCAACATTTTTTTCTATTTTTCTTAGATTGTGCAACGATTATATAATATTATGCTATGTAATATTATGTTGGTATGAATTTTTTTTTTTATACTTAAAAAAATAGCATTTAAAGCTCGCTTCTGTTATCACAGATGGGTGGACATTTAACACTAAATAACAGAAGTGTTGTAAATCAACTGCTATGTTGCACAATAAATGAGTATTTTATTCAAATCTAACTTTTTCTCTAATTTGATGAAATTATAGTATTTTAGATCATTGAGGAGGAGGAAGAAAGAAAAGAATAAAATCGTAATCCTATACAGTGCTATTAAAATCGCTCTAGAAGTAAGGTTCGAGAACGGAATAAAAATTTTTCATTAGAAGTAATGCAAACACTATTAATTGGTTCCCACCTTTCAAGTTACTTTCTGTATTTACCAATTTTAAGCAATACATTGTATCATTCAGTGAAGAAAATTATAAAATACTCATAACCTCATTGGACCTTGGATGACTTGAGGAGCAGAAGGTTGAGAAGTATCAATACTTATTTTCTTTTCAATAAGGCCAATAAAATGACTTGATATTTATCTATCTCATATCAACTTTGTTATAAATACTGCGATCACCGTGTCTAATGTATGCGCGCTTCGCGCCTATAAAAACAATCAAAGAAGCCAAAAATGAAACAATTTGGTGACTTTTGCTACGTTTTTTCATTAATTAAATTTCGCTTCGACACCCTCATTGGTCGAGAACCGAATTTCTGCTCGAAGACCGAGCAAAATTTTGTTCAAGTACCAAATTGTTTGAAAATTGAGGCTTTTGAAAACCGAGGTCTTTTGAACGAAAATTAATTCTCTTCGCCCTTGAAATGATTGGGCATAGATATAATTCTACACAGTAGAGTCTAATTAACATAAATTTCTTTAGTATGTTGTTTTCCTTTTAGCGACAATGTCTTTGCTCTTATTTATTTTACCGCAGTCTTTTCTGTCATGAAATGTGTAATCCGATTTTAGACGACAGCCGAAAACCAAAATGTTCGGTTTGGTTCGGTTCTATTCCACACATACATTACATACATTCCGGCTCGTGTACCTAATCTCAAAGATTCGGTTATGACTCATCGTCAATAATTGAAAAAAGTTAATGTGAATACCATTAAAGGTTTTTAAAAACACTTTTTCGCGAAATCACATTTGCTCAAATACTTCATTTGGCTATACCTCAAATACTTCATTTTGCTATAGCTCAAATACTTCATTTGGCTATGTACTTTATTACGGAAGATTAACCACAAGATACCTCACTTCGGCTCAAAATTGAAATCTGTCAACGAAAAGACAAACTTGTTAATGTGAATTGGTAAAAAGGTAATTTGCATTAGAATAGAGTAGCCTGGTGTAAGAATGCGCATTCGTTTTATCAACATACTGGTGCAACGTACATTGGAGTTTCGAGTACGTCCTCTTATTTGTTTTACAGAAAAATAATGGTGATTGCATTAAAAGCAGACTCATCAAGAGTATTTAAAATTTCGTACCACTTTTAATTTTATTTTTCTTTAATTTGAACTTACTATTGTTTCAAAACTTTCATACTTCGAGTCATACTTCGAATGATTCCGTGATTGTTTTGAATTTTAATTTATCAATGTTCTTGGAATAGATGAGAAAATTTGCCGATCCAGTAACAGAAAATGCTGACAAGTCAAATTTTGTACCAAAGGTAAAAATTGTAAAAGCACTCACCTGGAAATTGGATAACACAGTATACACGCGCCCACACTTACACAATCGAATTTTTTTTAATTAGAAACTATTTTAACACAAAATAATAATAATATATAATGATTCTTTTGCGTTTTGTAGTATTTACAGAATGTCAAGAAGAGTTCAAATGTCCAAAAGATTGGTATGTATTACGGCAGAAGAAAGACAAAGGTTACAAGACGAGAGCACAAATTTAATTGCTCGTTGATTGGGATTAACAGAATTCACACTTACGCAAACGTTTAAAAAAACTGATTGTGGTGCTATGACCATTTTCAAAGGAAGTTGTACAAGATTTATGTAATTATTTCAAATGACTAGATGAAGTATTTCTTAATATAAATCCGAAAGACTTAATGACCGTGGCATTTAAATTTGCATAAATGAATAATATCAGGTTGTTTGGAAAACAATGGCTGAATTTTGATACTGCAGTGTTTAATTTCCCTTCAACACTAGTATATCAATCCAATTACAGCGCTATGATATGTGTAGTAAGTTCGTCCAATTTGTTTAATATGTTACTTCGTTTATTAAGCTACAATAATTCTTAATCGTTTGAAAGTGCTCCAAAAATTATGTTGCAAAAAGATAATTACGTAATGTTTTGCCGCACGAGTACAATTTCGGTCGAAATTGGTCGCCCAATCTTAGTGTAATGTAGTAGAGGAATGGGACGAGGAAGAAACATCACAACGCACCAGAAATCGATGGTTCCAAATTTCGCTCCGGAGAGACAAGTCTTCAAGATGACAGAAGTTGAAGGTGACATTTCGCTAATGATAACGACGTGCTAAAAGAAATTGCGAAAGCAAATTATCGACTCACAATTAAGAAATTCTGAATTGAAAGAAGATAAGCTTGGTACATGAGTACCTGATGAATTAACTGAGCAGCAAGAATAACATCCATTTAAAATTTGCAGTAATCTTCTACTCCTGCAGTAATATTTCTGCGAACCCAATCGCTCAACTTACCACCTGTTGATTTCTATATAGTAATGCACCTGACCAACTATCTAAAGGGAGAAACATTCAGAAATCGAGACAATGCCCGTTTTAATTTTATTGCGTTTAAAAAAGCCAAAGTTCTTTCTAGCTGGTATTGAAACACTAGTAACCTGTTGGCACAGGTGTTTAGATGTCCCTGAGACCTATTTTGAATAAAACATGTTTACTAAAATTCATACTATTTTCATCCCTTATTTCTAAACACGCTATTACTTTCCAAATACCTTAATATTTCTCACACAGGTTTACCATTTAAACGAAAACGGTAAAAAAATGGTTACACACTTTTTGGAAAATTCATCCGAAGTTCTCACTTCCAAAACCGATATTCGAAACATGAGTTGGGTTATGGGTTTTAAGAACCCACAAGTAGAAAATATCTGCAAACGTTTATCTGCTTCAAAAGATAAATATCATTTCACTCTCATTCTATATACAGCAATGGCGAAACTGGAATTACTATGGTACTAAACCATCAAACCATCAAGTGTGCTTTCTCTGGAAGTAAACATGCTATGAATAAAATATCCAGCCGATAAAGGACTTCTCCGAAAAACGTGTAATCATTTTCACCGTTTTCGTTTCAGTGTTAAACCTGTGAGAAATATTAAGTTATTTGGAAAATAATAGCGGATTTATAAATAAGGAATAGAAAACAAAATGTGTTTTAGTAAACAACTACGTTTTATTAAAAATAGCTCCACTGACATATAATCACCTGTGTCAACAGGTTACGTGTGCTTCAATACCAGTTAGAAAAAAAAATTACTTTTTTAAATGCAATAAAATTTTAAAAAGGCATTTTCTGCCTCTTCTAGATTTCTGACTGCTTCTCCCTCTAGACAGTTGGTACAAATGGGATTAATGTCAGTGCTGTCTCCAGATAAGGTGGGTTTTTTTCATCTCTTTTTATCTATTGTGAAACGAGAAGAAATACGAGTTATTAGAACGTCCTAAATCTTCTGAAGTAATATAGTTTTTCGTTGCTAGAGTTCTATTAATGGTGATCTATTCATAGATTAGATGACACATTTCAAAAATAATGAAAAATACACCCAATTATTTCATTGAACTTCCCCTTTTGACAGCAGCCACAAGATGCAGCCGTTGGTTAAAGCATTAATAAAGTTCAACAAAAATATTACACTAACGAATGCAAAAAATGGCTTAGGTCCAGTGACAGCAATAAGAGTATTTTAAATTGCTCCAGCAGCATACAACAAAGTTGCAACAGTTGCAGTGTTCATGAAAAGTCACTGGTCTATGATCTTTGAATCCACTGTTTTCAGCATAGACAATTTCTAGGATTGTACGGTCACAAAAACGGAAATCCTGAAGGTGAGACTGAGATCTAGACAGTAACAGGAATTAACGACGGATCGAGTGTTATTCATAGTCTGATATAATTGGAAAAATCATCAGGCATGATGGCTGTGCAATCAGATCAGAAAAAAAAGTCGCTGTCTATGGAAGTGTTAACAAGTTTATCTTCAAAAATTCTAATTCTGAAGAGATTATTTAATAAAATCGCCACCTCAAAATGCTCAAGATCAATTGTAGACATTTCTGCTTTTCAGATTATACAGTCCATAAAACATAAACTCAAGAAATAGTAAATTATAAACAGATGACTTTTTAAAGAATTACAGAAAAAGAAGAGAAAGATTAATAAAATAAGAAATACAAAATAAATTTAAAAAGTCAAAGTAAGAAAGCCTGGAAGCATAGAGGTTATTAACAAATCTATGAAGTTCCAAGCAGCCTAGATCGAGTGCAGAGTGAATCAAAATTGGTTACACAAAAATGGACAGTTTTAATTCAGTATACTCAAATGCGATTTATTTATTAAATGATACCACAGATTAACATACACGTTCTTAAAGAACTCTATGGGTATCCTTACGCACTAGGGTGTGTAAAAATGCACATTTATCCCACTGGGATTTTTTAGTGATTACTCCTGATAGTTTTATTATTATTCCCAATTTTAATGGTAGTTTGTTACTTGAAATGAAATGAAATCACCCTCTCGTGGAGATCCAGCCGTTAAGCATAGGAACTTTTCTCAACGAGGGGAAATGTTTATTGAAAATTCATATTTTAGAATACAGATGTTGAATATTACATTAGAGATTAAAGTAAAATTAGTACAAAGTTAGTTTTTACAATACTGGTTCAGATCACAACATTTCTTAATATTGAAAAAAAAATTGGTTTGACAATATATCTATGTAACTTTCCCGTTTATTGCAAAACAGCATTAGTTAATGACAATACGAAGACATATTAAAATGGCCAACAACAGAAAGCAACAAGAAAATGTGATCGAACACGGTGAATATGACTATGTACCTTAATGATTAGGTGCCAATATTTACGAATTTCAAGTATACTTCCTTCCGAATGGTAATATTCCCCTTATTTAATCTCAGAGTTCTGCGATTTAAAAAGACGAATATTACTTTTCGAAAATAATGGCATTCAAAATCCTGAATATTTGGCACCTGGTATTCACTTAATGTCAATAGTTGAGATGCAGACTTTATTATTTATCTCTATTTTGTAAAATACTTAATAAAAAATACGATTAATATCTTGTTTTGTACCATTTGTAGAGCAATAAATACCAATGCTGTCAAAAACAACATAACTCAAAAGGTTTTTTAAAGTTTTAATATTTTTAATTATAATTTTTATAAAATTAATAGCTGATAACCGCAGCATACATATTTAAAGAGTTAAGAAATATAATGATCACAGAAAAGTTACCTTTCTGTGTAGCATAATTTTATCAGTTCCTGAATTTTTTTTTTTTTTTGAACTTACGCACTGAAATCATTATACGCCATTTAGAACACTTATTTTGTCACCTTTTTTAGAACACTTTGAAGCGCACTTTTTGGAACAGTTTTTAGAATACTTCTGAGAACAGTTCTTTTGTTCAAGCACACTTTCTAGCGCACTTTTTGAAATCGATGATTTCGCAAGTTTGCCCAAATGTGCTCCCAATCTGTTCTCAAATGTGTTCCCAAGTTTAGATTTAACAAATATCTTGATCGGAACACTTTTGGAACACTTTCAGTGTTCCGAACACTAGCAAATAAGTGTTTCAAAACACTAGCGGAGCATATTCGGAACACATTTCTGTACGCATTAAAGTAACTGGAACACTTATTTTGAATCAAAGTGTTTCATGTGTGTTCCCAATGTGTGCTGGGAATTTGCAGTGTGTAATTTTAAAAATCACTGATTCATTTATATTGACTTAACACATGACATCCTGTACAGAAGTTGAATTCTGTAAGTATACTACCAATTATTTAGTCTATCTCTAGCCATAAATACTACTACATCAGCTTTAAAGACAAATTTATTTTTTACCATCTTTTTAGGAATATTTCAAGAATGCAAACATTTTAATAAACAATTTTTAACACAGAGCGTTCTAGATTCACATTATTTTATATAGATTCTTAAAACTACAAAATACAGCAGCAAAACTTCGTAAAGGCAGATAAATGCTCCAAACCTTCAGAATTCTACAAAATGCTTGAATACAGTATGAGATTTTACTTGTATAAAATTATTATTACAAGTACAGAGATGCTAACAGTATTTTTTTTCAACAATGAAATCTATATGAGGTATTTCATAATTTTTAGTAATTTCTCACCTTAATGCCGTAATCTTTCGTCAGAAACCTTAACGATAACCTAGGATCCATATATATTGGTAACTCGGCAGATAGAAGATAAAGGTTGAAGAAACATAGTATTAACTTTTATAGGTTACATAAGCGTTAACTTTCTTCTCTTTTGTATAGCAAATCCTGGGAATCGCTATAGGTATCGAGAAAAAATTTCATTTTAGACAGATTTTCGTCTTAGCAGGTATAATTAAATGGTATTCCTTGGTAGGAATCATGTAGTTTTTCCGTTTAATGAAGGATTCGATTATAGACAGATTTCGATTCTACAGGTTTTACTGTATTGCACTAATTTATTTGCTGCAGTAAATTAGAAAATCTACATTTATATTTCTTACTTTTTTTGCGAATAAATGCAAAAGTTTTATTTTTAATTTTTGTTTTTTGCAAAATTTCGAATTTTAAAATGTAAAAAAAAAAAACGTACCTCTACCGATAATTATTTTTAAAAACTTCAAGTATGACATTCCCGTATTTCAGGCGTAACATATCTGGGAGTGAAGTGATTCTTTATAAAAGCAATGAAAGAATGACATAAATAAAAAGCACAAGAAAGCATAAAAAATCATATGTATAATACTAAAATGATAAAAAACAAATTTCATTCCTCATATATCACATTTTTTTTATATCCGGAACGTGGAATAATTTGTACTATAACAAGCTTAAAATGCAATAATTTTGCAGAAACACTACGATTCTGACCTTTTGAAATCTGGCAACACATCCATCTTACTACCCCGCTTTATCTGCTTTCATGCGCAACATGTTATTTTTATTTTTTCAAATAAATACATCATATCGTCATAAAACCAAAAGAATTGATTGCTATTTTATACACTGAGATGGTGTAATTAAATCCATGATTCATTACAATCAATCTAGACTGTTTTTTATTTATTCCTTTGAAAATATAGCTATATTTCATGGCTACACGTAAAAAGAACACGTCTATGTGAAAGGGCTACAGGCAACGTGTGTTTGAAAGCAGGTACTTATAAAAGCCTATGCTATCCATCATTGCGATAATTATAAATCAGCGAGAATCTAGCGTGCGTAAAAAAAGCTAGCAAAAGTGTCAGTAACCTTCTCTTGTAAGGGTTTACACCAAAGAATGTAGAAAGATTCTCCCCTTTCAAGAAGAATTTCACACAATAATGATGTTTTAACCAAAAACTAAAACTTATAATAATTTAGTTTTCTAAAGAAGTAGTTATTTTAAAAGATTGCAAAAGAAACAGGTAAGAAAAATACCAGTAACCACTTCGTTAAAGGATATGATGAAAGGGTATTTCTCTTTTAAAAGGAATGTCATGTAATGATGAAGTTTTAACCATCACTTCTTTTAAACTAAAAATATATATAGTTATTTAGATTTGAAAAGAGATAGTTATTAACAAGAAAAAAAAAAAGTAAAGAAAAATATCAGTAACTCTTTCTTCTAAAAGGATGTGAAAACATTTTTCACTTCCAAGAGGAATGTCATACGATGAGGATGTTTTAACAATACTTTTTTTAAATAAAATTTAAAATAATTTAATTTTAAATTGATTATTTAGTAAAAAAAAATAGTTAAGAAATCTGAAAATAATCTTTTCTTGTAAAAAAAAAAGAAAAAAATTGTAATTTAACAAATTACAACAACCATTGCGAAAATGTTCCGAAAGCTGCATCAAAGTATTTAACAACGACGAACAAGTCGTTGTTAAATACTTTGATGCAGCTTGTTGATGCCATACTTTGATGCAGTCGTTTGCAGTCGTTGTCATACTTTGATGCAGTCGTTTTTGTCTGAACCATTGCCGCAGTTATCATAATTGTTGCATACTGCTACAAATAAACACATTTTCCATTACTACAGTTGAATAGATCCTGGTCTTCTATTCAACTGTAGGCCTTTACTTTTTTCGCCTTGTACTTTTTTCGACGAACAAAATTATTCGTCGAAACCATCTACACAATACACATTTTCCATTGCGACAGTTGAAGAGATCCTGGCATTCTCTGCCCTCGCAAAAATATTCGCCGGAACCATCTACAGATAAATGCATTTTCCATTGCTATAATTGAAGAGATCCTGGTATTCTCTGTCCTCGAAAAAATATTAGTCTGAATCATCTACAGAATCAATCTCTCCATCGCACCCCTGACAGCGTTGAATGCATTCGTCATTCGATTGTAAGCAATGCGCCTTTCCATCCTCGCATGTCGATGTCGCAGATGTTTCAACCAGCAAACGATAAACGTTGCGCGATACATAATAATATTTAACAACATAATGTCTGGAAGAATTGTTTAAACGAGTAAGTTGATAACAGAAGCAACTGAACGTTATTGAGTAACATTAAGTCGTGCAAATAAAGGGAAAGTGCTAACCAATATATGTTAACCAATACACCTTAATATTTTGTCGGGTTCTTCCTACAATAACTTTAACTCTTGTTTAGATTGATGTCTGAGCTAAAGATATTTTGAGAAAATTAAAGTTGAAGACCACGTTTTTTGCTTTATAAAACGATTTCTCATCCAACGTCAATTTTTGAACTCGGCTTTTTTTTTTTTATATCTGATAGTTTGCATCTATTCTTTTTGTAACTTTAACATTTTTGTAACGATTTTATGCATTTCTATTACCTGTTCAAATAAAAATTCTTCTAAATTCTTCTAAAGTTACAGAATTTCATTAAAAAAATAAAGTGACGACGCCAAAAGGGCCATTCTTGACCGAAAACAACAACCATTTTCCCAATGGTTAAAAAAAAAAAAAGTTCAAACATTCTCCATTTTTGAGGCGAATTTCCGTACGATGATGATATTTTAACTCTCATTTTTATAAACTAAAATATATAAACATTTATAATTTAAAACAATGAAAACTCCTGAACTGTATCAAGAAAGGGAAGCAAAGAAAAACAGATCAGACAGAGATTGGCATCTAATCCGTACAAAATCCGTAAATTTGAATCAGATTGCACGCCAAGGGTCAAAAGTGAGCAATACTGACAGTAAATATGATTTAAAGGGAATATGATAATCAGAAGTGGCTTCCAAAAGTTCTGTTTCACCAAATCATACTCGCTAAAATACGTCAATTACTATGCAGCCTGATTATGGCACATTATTTCAGATGATTAGATGAGAATGATGGTAGATTTTCTAATCTTCCGTAATCAAAAGCATACAGCCAAGGTTAGCGTGAAACAAAAAAAAAATATTAGCAACAATATGGTTCAGTTTAAATATGGATATCATTAAAGACTTTGCACAAAAAACTCTTCATTGCACCAAATCGTATTAGCTATAAAATACGCCAACTGGCAATAGACCCAATTACGGACGATAACATAAAAGGTTTAAAGATATCTGCATTAGTGAACGTACGTCCTGCAACTGATAAAGCACGCAGACAAGAAGCATAAATGCCTAAGTGGGTTAAGCGGTTTTTGTCAAGAACAATGAAATACATAACAACGAGAAATACACGAAGTGCTGCCATGATCGCAAAAAGTTCTTGATTTGTCTATTAGAATCTTCCGATTTGCGAAGAATTAAGCAAGTAAATTAAATTATGAATAATACTAAGGTGTTGCAATGCTTAGCAAGATCAAACTGCGGTCGCCAAAGGTTAAGCCATTAAATTTTGCCAAAGTTAATAAATAGTAATAATGATAATAATAATAATAAATAAATAAATAAATAAATAAATAAAAACAGTTAAAAAATATCTCGTCAAGAGTTGTGATGAAAAGAGTTTTAACTTTTGAAAGGAATGTCATATGATGTTTTAACCAGTGCGAATTCGCTCCGACCAAAATTTCAAATGACTGCTTTTTTTTTTTTTTTTTTTTTAACATGCTATTATCAATTTGTCTTTTTCATTAACAAAATAAAATTTTTGATAAAAATAAACACCGCAGTTCAAAATTCTAATTCTAAACATTAATTCTAGTTTGAACCATAAAATGTTTCTATCGAATACTCTTTGTGAAATTTTCGATAATCTTGCAAATCGAAAGAATTAAATAAAATTTTAAAAAGTTCTTGAAATATTAATCATTGGTGATAAATTTCATTCAGAATTCTAGTTCTAGACATTAACTCTAGACATTCCTTTCCAATATTGTTTGAGAAGTATTGTTTGTTTGTATTCCTTGTGCATGGAAAAGATTAAGAAAAATTCTTAAAAGTTCTTGAGATAATTTTTGTTAGTGATTCGTTTCTTCCCAAATTCTACTTCTAGAGGTATTTAGTGTCCAGACTGAAGCATTTTTATTTCTTTTTGAATTCTCTTTGTGATAACCCGATACTGATGTGCATAAAAATGTTTGAAGGTCTTGAGACATTAATCGTTTAAGATTGATTTTAATTCAAAATTCCAATATTGTTTGAGAAGTATTGCTTGTATTCTTGTGCATGGAAAAGATTAAGGAATATTCTTTAAAGTTCTTGAGATAATTTTTGTTAATGATTCGTTTCTTCCCGAATTCTACTTCTAGACGTTACTTAATGCTCAGACTGAAGCATATTTTTTTCCCCTTTCGAATTCTCTTTGTGAAAACCCGTTACTGTTGTTCATAAAAATGTTTGAAAGTCTTGAGACATTAATCGAGGATAGATTTCGTCCAAAATTTAAATTTTGGATATTAAATATAGGTTGAATCATAAAATTTTTCTTACGAACACTCTGCGGCTAACATCCGTATTGTTGTGCCTTAAAAGAATTAAAGCTTATTACAAAAAATATTTTCCTCGCTCAAAAACACGAAACTATCTGACATATTCACAGAGTAATTTTTAAACGTAAAAGCATGAAATTGACAGGCATGATTAGTGAAATAATGGGAAATGGAATAACGTTTTCCATTTTTCGGTAAATTTATTAATTCTCGAGTTATAAATAAATTGTTGTCTCAAGCCGACTTTTTTCGGATTGTCGCTTCCGGAAATTCGGTTCGGAACCTTTCGGTTCGGTTATCTTTACCTTGATAATGGCTTGGATTAGAGCCGAAAGCGCTAGGAAAGAGTTATGTACTGCTAATATCTAGTGTTTTAAAGTTTTCTAGGACATTTATACAGATGTTTTTATCGGACGTCTATTTTAGTAATGTGTAAAATAAATCATTTTTCATAAAAATGTTATCTTATTGTGGATAAACAAACGCGAATGTTAGAATATTTCTTTGGAAATTTTGCTTAGAATATTTCTTTTATTATTAAAGTTATTTTTATGCCAAATCTAACAGCATTTAAAAAAAAATCCTTTGCTTTTATTGAATAAAGGAAAAACGCTATTCCATATCATAATTTATGAATAAGAAAAAAAAAAAAAAAAGGAAAATTTTGGGCATTTACCAATAAAAATGAATTCAGGAATGTGTGATAATCTAGAACATTTGAATTTAAGGTCGTTCTCCAATTCCCTGCTCAACAATGTGAAACTTTCTGACATATTTTCTGACTCATTTTTAAACGTAAAGATATTAAATTGGCAGGACTGACTACTGAAGAGATTTGGAATTGAATACTGTTTTAAATTTTTTGATAAACAAATTACTTAACGAGTTCTAAGCGCTTCTTGTCACGTGACGACAAGTTTTTTCCTCTCTTTCACGCTGCAGTGTCGGGAATTTGGTTCAAAATGCCAACTTTGACAGTATTTTCTAAAAGATCTTTTACCTTTACTGAAAATTTAAAGCACCATACGACTACATAGCTTCTGAATAAAAACATCTGCTAAATTTCATGCGTTTCCAATCAATAATAAATGCATAAATGTGTCAAAAAGTAGCTCCTTCGGATTTTAAAACAACTTAAAATGTAATTCTGGAAAGTTCTTGGGATATTAAACCTACATGATTGATTTCCTAACATCTGCCAAATTCATGCGTTTCCAAACAAAAATAAATTCATAAATGTGTCAGAAAGTGGCTCCCCTGGTTTTAAAACAACTTAAAATGAAATTCTGGAATGTTCTTGGGATATTAAAGCTACATGATTGATTTTCTAACATCTGCCAATTTCATGCGTTTCCAAACAAAAATAAATTCATAAATGTGTCAGAAAGTGGCTCCTTTGGTCTTAAAACAACTTAAAATGAAATTTTGGAATGTTCTTGGGATATTAAACTTACATGATTGATTTCCTAACATCTGCCAATTTCATGCGTTTCCAAACAAAAATAAATTCATAAATGTGTCAGAAAATGGCCCCTTTGGTTTTAAAAGAACTTAAAATGAAATTCTGGAATGTTCTTGGGATATTAAACCTACATGATTGATTTCCTAACATCTGCCAATTTCATGCGTTTCCAAACAAAACTTAATTCATAAATGTGTCAGAAAGTGGCTCCTTTAATTTTAAAACAACTTAAAAGGAAATTCTGGAAAGTTATTGGGATATTAAACCTACATGATTGATTTCCTAACATCTGCCAATTTCATGCGTTTCCAAACAAAAATTAATTCATAAATGTGTCAGAAAGTGACTCCTTTGGTTTTAAAACAACTTAAAAGGAAAATCTGGAAAGTTATTGGGATATTAAACCTACATGATTGATTTCCTAACATCTGCCAATTTCATGCGTTTCCAAACAAAAATTAATTCATAAATGTGTCAGAAAGTGGCTCCTTTGGTTTTAAAACAACTTAAAATGAAATTCTGGAATGTTCTTGGGATATTAAACCCACATGATTGAGCTCCTTTGGATTTTAAAACAACTTAAAATGAAATTCTAGAAAGCTCTTGGGATATTAAACCTACATGATTGAGCTCCTTTGGATTTTAAAACAACTTAAAATGAAATTCTGGAAAGTTCTTGGGATATTAAACCTACATGATTGATTTCCTAACATCTGCCAATTTCATGCGTTTGCAAACAAAAATGAATTCATAAATGAATCAGAAAGTAGCTCCTTTGGATTTTAAATCAACTTAAAGTAAAATTCTGGAAAGTTCTTGGGATATTAAACCTACATGATTGATTTCCTCTAAAATTTAAAGGAAGTTCTCTGGTACAGGAGGAATTGTGATTTTTTATTACCAATTTTATTGAGATGAGGTCAAAGCACGAAATCACCCTACCTTTGCTGGGGCAACGAACCTAAAGGGGTGACGATCAGGCAACAATAACCTCCTAAAAAAAAGAGTTAAAAAAACGCAACTCCCTTGCCATATGGAAGGGTTATGTACTCAGTTCTGACGTCACATTGTATGCAGATGCCAGAAACGGATAGGAACCTTTTGTACAGAAACTCTCAACATGGATTTTAGGACACTGGGAAAAGAGGATAACGGCGAAAAAGGGGTTCAAGAAACCGGAAAGTGCAACCGGTTCAAGAAAGGGTTTCTGGTGTATATCCGGTAGTGAAAGCATAAAAATGATTTGAAAAAGCTGCAAAAAGAGAGGAAAAAAATGAGTATCCGCTTTCACTTTACCTGGAGTGCCAAATTTCATGTACGATGTTCATTAGGTCAGTGGTCTTTAGGTCTAGGGTTGTAGGTAAAGGTTCTGCTGTTTTTTATTTGTGTTTCAGTAGGGCTATGTTAAAAAATTTGTAACATCTCTGCCCCCGTTAAAGAAGGTCAAAAAGTGATATTTGATCTTAATTTTATGCTGGAATAGTAAATTATTCAGGTTAGGCTTATGTTTACCGTCACCATCCCAGCTTAGGATATAGATGGTGATTATTACGAATGCGTTTTATTTAAAAACTGTTTCAGTCATATGTATTGTGAGAGGTTGGGGGGGGGGGGCATCAAATTTCATGGGCGATGACTATATAAGTACCAATAAACATTTTTCTGAGAATACAAAAAACTGAGAAAGTTTCAAAGAATTTTTTGCTTTGTTTTTTCTTTCGATAATAAAATATAGGATCGTCAACATATTACTTAAATTTTTGCTTTATGAATAATTATCTAAGGAATAATATAGAATGAGACATATATTTAAGTAGTTATTCAGAGGATTTGCTGATCGTATAAAAAATGAGGAGGGGGTGGGGGGGATTCGATACCCCTCATTTTACGAAAAATGACGAAAATATCAATTTTCCAATTTATTGCTTAAAATGAATTTAGACATGGCAAGTATATACTCACTAAGTGCAGTAAAGATCCAGTGATTATAAATATACGACAAAACTTTTTACTTCTTCCATTTCCCTTTAAATTATTCAGAGTTCCACTCTTTAAATTTATTTGGAAAAAAAAATACATTTAATCAGACAATTAATTAAATTTAATCTTACATTAAAATTATTAAAATTATATCAATACTATATTGGTATTATATGTTAAATCTGATTTAAATTACATTTAATCCCTTCATTTTACGAAAAATTACGAAAATATCAATTTTCCAATTTTTGGCTTAAAATGAATTTAGACATCCCTAGTATATTATCACTAAGTGCAGTAAAGATCCAATAATTATAAATATGTGACAAAACTTTTTACTTCTTCCATTGCCCTTTAAATTATTCAGAGTTACAATCTTTAAATTTATTTGAAAAAAATTACATTTAATCAGACAGTTACTTAAATTTAATCTTACATTAAAATTATTAAAATTATATTAATATTATATTAATATTATATTAATATTATATATTAAATCTGATTAAAATTACATTTTATCAGATTCGATACCTTTCATTTTTACGAAAAATAACGAAAATATTAATTTTCCATTTTTTTGCTTAAAATGAATTTAGACAGCCCTAGTATATTCTCACTAAGTGCAGCAAAGATCCAATGTTTATAAATATGCGACAAAACTTTTTACTTCTTTCATTTCCCTTTAAATGATTCAGAGTTCCAATCTTTAAATTTATTTGTTAAAAATTACATTTAGTCAGACAATACTAGATTAAAAACACACATTTATATAAAAACAATTAAAAAACCTATTTAAACTTTTCAGATTACGAAGTTTTCTTGAAATTAAATGGTAAAACTTTTGACTGTAAACATGTTTCAGAGTTGCCAAGTCTCCGGCTTTTTGCACACCAGTAATTGTTTAGATAAAAAGGTTGTTATTTCAAATCACAGAATGCTACAATTAAATAAAACAACATTTTATGTTCTAAAATACTGGTATCGAAAAAGCCGGAGACTTGGCAGGTCTGATGTTTGAAGATAGTCTTAGTTATTATCGTATGTTATTGCACTGGGAGAGTAGCTCAATCATAATCTGAAACGTTTGTATAAACTTTTTAATTGTTTTTTATATAATTGTGTATTTTTAATCTAGTATTGTCTGATAAAATGTAATTTTTAACAATTGAATTTTATATATCATACATAAAATATGTTCAGTTATTTGAAATTTAAATTTATTTTTCTCAGTTTTTGTTTTCTCCAATATATCACTATCAGAGTATTTTAAGTGACAAAACTACAACAAATATTTTTCAATATAATAATAAATATTCCCTTTTTTAACACTTTCCAACCTAGTTGAAAAGTGTTTATGACTTCGGTTTGTCTGGCTGTCTGCCGTCTGACCGTCTGCCGTCTGCCGTCTGTCCGTGCTCTAACTCCCGTAAATATGCTCGGATTTCCCTGCAATTTTTATATGTTATAATCGTTATCTATAGCATGTTCCCTATTTCAACGGAAGTGTGTAGCACTTATAGTTTTTTTACAGGGACACTCAAAAGAATTCCGTTACATTGCGGTCTATGGGGAAAATCATTTGCGGTTTATTTAAATAATGTTTCACTATTTTAAACGCATTGAAATTTATATATATCACTAAGGTGCATTAGAAGAAGCTTAATATGGAATAGGGTGTGCATAGCACTTATACTTACTTTACAGGGACAGTCAAAAGAATTCCGTTACATTACGTCTATGGAGAAACATCGTCTGCGGTTTATTTAAATAATGTTTCACTATTTTAAACGCATTGAAATTTATATAAGGTTCATTACAAGAGACTTACTACAGAATATTGTGTGTATAGCAGTCATCGTTCATTTACAGGGACACACAAAAGAATTCTCTACTGTATGTTAACAATAATTCCTGGAAGTGCGTTTTAAGTTACTGAATGCGATTTTAATTTTAAATCGCTTTTTGTATATTACGTGGTGTGTATAAATTCTTTAGATCCTATACAGGGAAGCACAAAAGTTCGGGAACACATTTCCGTATTATTTAACTCCAGACGGAGAATTTTAAACTGTGCTACGTGTTTCCTAACTGAACTAAAATTTTGCATCCTATGTAGTATATATACAAATCTATAGATCCTATACAGGGCTGAATAAAAGTATTCGGATCACTTAGATGTTATCTTTTAGCTTATTAAAGAGTATGATTCGTAAAATTATTTTGGAAGCGTTGGAAAGTGTTACATAATCTATGCTTGACGCATGATTTTTCGTTCTTGTTTTTTTCGGTGAGGGAGGAGGGACAAACCTATGACTATTTATAATTGTTGGAAATGCTTCGGCGTGTGGTACAATATATGAAAACTGCTTGGCGACCTGCACGCATCTGTAAGGCGTAAAAGTTTTAGATAATGATTTAGAAATATTGACATGATCATGTGTTTTAAAATACCAGAATATTTTCTTTTAACAGGTTTTAATAGGACATGTCTTTACATTGATTATAATTTTATTTTAACAACTATTTTTGATAGTATCTGCACGTAATTATTATAGTATATGTTTATACATTTCTTTTTATGACTTTATTTATGTTTTCAGCATTTAAGAATAAAAGAAGGGGGGGGGAGAAAAAGGATGGGAAAAATATGTTTAAAAAGTAACTGTTATATTGAATTTATAATAAACCTACAAAAATAATTTAAAAAAAATACATTGGTTAATCTAATTCCTAAAATAAATAATTTTTTAAACTACAGTTACCAAAGTAATATTTCTATTAATTTTAATTTTTCAAATTATTGAAAAATTAAACTTTGTTTGTATAAGTAATCGGTAACATGTAATCAAGACAATAATCACAATGAAGTAATTTATGCTTTAATTTTTGTTATTAAGGAATGGAAAAGCAGCAAAAATTGTCACTTTCATACAATCATATATTTTTTTTTTTCAATGAAATTAAGGATAACATCATTTTTACCCGCACGAAATTTGCGTACGTACTTTTCATATTCTTTATACAAGTACCATTCAATGTAATAAAGGACAAAAATATCCGTGAGCATCTCTGACGTCATTTTGACGTTGGCAACACCTGACGATTAATTTTTGCTTTTACTGAAATTTTTTAAACATGACACATTTTACATTTTTACATCGTCGAATAGGAAAAAAATGTTCTTTCAAATGCAATTTGATTGAAAACTTTATTCCAATGTACTGATTTTTGTGATTTTAAAAATAATTTTTAAGCATGATTTAAAAAAAAAAAAATCTATCATCTATATCGAGTGCAGATGATTTCGAAAGATTCCGTTTGCACTTACAACAATATAAATAGTTCAGCATTTGTTTCCGGATAATATTCTATAACGAAATTAAAACTTCATCCATAAATAAATAAAACAACATAAATAAAATACAAATTTAGCAGTTATGTAACACGTGCTTAAACTACTGAAATTATCGGAATCAAAAAAGCTGCTGTATATATAGCAAAATTTTTGGCAATTCCTTCGGGTATTAACTCCTGGCATGGGGCTAATATTATGATATTGCTTTTAATACATTTCAAAACTTTATTTGAATACATTATTGATATTTTTTTATATAAAAATGCTTTAGTGTAATTTTTTAGTGGAATAAATAAATATATATACTGAATGTAAAATATCTGTTAGAGTTTTCAATTAAAAAAAATGGTTTTTACTTATATTTTGTAACCCAGAAAGACCAAGATAGAATACCTAGTTTTATAAATATTTTAACGTGTACTAGGTTATTTATATATTTCATGAATTGATGTCATGTTTGCCAGAGACATCTTTCCATGCGGACATACTCACTCTCTAGGTATTAATCTCAGTATCGACGAATAAAAAGTCCCAAAATTGATGTCATTCGTAAATTCGTAGTAAAATATTTAGTTTTATGAAAGAAAATGCTCGTTTTTAAAAATGTACAGTGTCTCACATAAGTGATGGGACACTTGTGCTTTACAAAAGGAAACTAATCAAATAAATTAAAAAAACATGTACACATTTTTTTTGTGGGTGTGTTTCATACTTAAATTTAGTAAAGATTATTACATAACATACATTTTGTCAAAATATTAAAATATTAATTTAATAAAAATACCAATGTTTAGAACGGAGCAAAAAATAGCTCACATAAGTGATGGGACACCATTATATATGCAACAAAAATCGTCTGAAATAAGCAATAAAAATATTTTTTGGGGTTTTATTTTTACTTAAAAGCAATTGGCAATAATTTATAAAATCGTCTGCAGTATTTCTCTCCAGTTTGTTTTGGAATTTTTGTGTTTTTTAGCTCTGTGTAGTCATGAATGCTAAACGAAAAGAAACTTCGCCTGAAATTCGAAAATTAGTTATTAATTTGCATATTGAACGTGGAAAATCTATTAGAAAAACTGCTGAAACAGTTAACTTGAGTCGTTCAACAGTTTTCAATATCATTAAACGATATAAAAAGAATCATATGATTCAGGATAAAAGAAGACCTGGCTGACCATCAAAGCTATCCAATGGAATAAAGCGAATTATCGTTCGAAATATTAAAAAAAATCCAAGAATTAGTGCTTCAAAAGTTGCTGCTGATTTACAAGCATTATGTGGAATAATTGTTAATCCTGAAACTATTAGAAGGGTAATTCGATCTGCTGGATATCACGGTAGAGTAGCCAGGAAAAAATTCTTCGTAAGTGAAAAGAATAGAAAACTCAGACTAGCTTTCGCAAAATCCAACATAAATAAGAATTCTGATTACTGGAATAAAGTTATATTTGCTGATGAGAGTAAATTTAATATATTTGGTTCTGACGGTAGAATCTTGGTGTGGAGAAAACCCAGGGAAGAACTTCGCAAACAGAACTTGGTACCAACAGTAAAACATGGTGGAGGAGGAGTTATGGTATGGGGGTGTATGTCGTCCGCTGGAGTTGGTAATCTTGTTTTTATTGACAGTATAATGGATCAGTACAAGTATATTGATATTTTAAAGCAAAATTTGAAATCTTCAGCACGAAAATTGAACCTTCATAACGATTTTAAATTCTACCAGGACAATGACCCCAAGCACACTGCTCTGAACGTTAGACTCTGGCTGCTATATAACTGTCCTGAAATAATAAAAACACCACCACAATCTCCAGACTTAAATCCCATAGAGAATATTTGGCAAGAATTGGAATCAAGAATTCGCAAACACACCATTTCTTCAAAACAACAACTAAAATCGGTGCTTCAAGAAGAATGGGGTAAAATCACTCCAGAAATCACAAAAAAAATAGTCGAATCCATCCCAAAAAGATTAAATCATGTTTTAAAAGTAAAAGGAAATCCAACAAAATATTAAAACCTTTTAAAAAGTAAAATTTTTGGATAAATATTTGATGGAAAAGTAAGTGTCCCATCACTTATGTGAGCCATTTTTTGCTCCGTTCTGAACAATTGTATTTTTACTAAATTAATATTTTAATATTTTGACAAAATGTATGTTATGTAATAATTGTTACTAACTTTAAATATGAAACACACCCAAAAAATTTTTGCACATGTTTGTTTATTTATTTTATTGCAGTTTCTTTTTATAAAGCACAAGTGTCCCATCACTTTTGTGAGACACTGTAAATGACGTCATTTTTACTCGCTGAAACATTTCGCTTTCTTCTCAGACTAGCGTCTCAAATTCCGTAACAGCGGTATAAAAAATTATAAAAAATCATTTCGATACAACTGCATTGAAATGTAACAGCTTTATTGGTGAAAACACGTGATTTTTTCTCCTGTTTTCGAATATAACATTATTTTATGTTCAAATATTTAAAGATGTTACTTTTTAATTGTAATAAGAAATGGCATCAGTAAAGCTCTAGTAATTCCCATGACTTCCCTTTTCTTTTATAACAATCGAAGTAACTTGGTAGTAATCGTTTTGAAGAAATATCATTAAAAAAATTTTAATTAAAAATAAAATATTTAAAAAAAATAGTTAGTGCGGGCTTATTTATAAATAAACACTTAAAAAAATAAATAATAAAATTGGTTTTGTAGAAAGTCCAAAGCAGACGACGAAAAAAGCCGACTTGTATTTTAAATAGTACATAGATTCACCATATCAAATATACATGCAGCATCATTTATACAAAATTTGTTTATGAGATCATTCCTTGAAATAAAAACATTATTCTTAATACATAGATCCATTTATTGAAAGTTTGTGTTTGATACCATTTCTTGAAATAAAAAGTGTATTCTAATTATGTAAAATATAAATGTCTGTAAGTACAAATTCGGATAGTAAAAAGTAGAACAATAACCTATTATATTATTTATTCAAAGTTTGTTTCTCATGCCATTCCTTGAAAAAAAAAAAAAAAAAAAAAAAAAAAAATATATATATATATATATATATATATATATATATATATATATATATATCGATCCATTTATTGAAAGTTTGTGTTTGAATCAATTCCTTGAAATAAAAAGTTTATTATAATTGTAGTACTTAATATAAATGTAGGCAAGTGCAAATTCGGATAGTAAAAAGTTGAACAATAACCTCTTGTATTATTTATTCAAAATTTGCTTCTGATGTCATTCCGTCAAATAAAAGCTTTATTCTTATACCATATATCAATTTATTGAAAGTTTGTGTTCGATACCATTTCCTGAAATAAAAGTTTATTCTAATTATGTACCATATAAATGTATGCAAGTGGAAATTCGAATAGTAAAAAGTTGAAAAATATCCTCTTAGATTGTTCAT
This sequence comes from Maratus michaelseni, assembly GCA_963931845.1. Taxonomy (NCBI): domain Eukaryota; kingdom Metazoa; phylum Arthropoda; class Arachnida; order Araneae; family Salticidae; genus Maratus; species Maratus michaelseni. The sequence goes on along the minus strand of OZ007598.1, from coordinate 105,977,358 downwards.
TCAAAATTTGTTTCTGATGCCATTACTTCAAATAAAAACTTTATTTTTATACATAAGATCAATTTATTGAAAGTTTGTGTTTGATACCATTTCTTGAAATAAAAAGTGTATTCTAATTTTGTACGATATAAATGTCTGCAGGTGGCAATTCGGATAGTAAAAATTAGAACAATAACCCATTGATGAAATTCTAACCTATAAGTATTTCAGGGTAGGAAATGGAACGAACCTGTCCCACTGTACCACCCAATATCGTACGATGAGTTGAAGGGAATCAATAAGAGACATTTGATCTAAATTTCATTTTGATATAATGCATTATTCAGTATGAGGTGTCCAAAAGTAAACGGATCCAGATATCGGAGGATGATGTAAATAACGAAACATAAATTTGTTTGAAACTCTCACTTCCGGCTGTTGTTCCAGAAACACTAACGTCAAATACAGCATCCTTCACTTTCAATTATTGTTTTTATTAAAGATAGAGTAGTTATTATTTTTGTTTGCTGAATAAACATTGTTGCGAATCCTTCACTTTGAATTATTGTTTATATTAACGGTAGTGTAGTTGTTACCTTTGTTTGTTCAATAAACAATGTTATCACTTCTTTACTTTCAATTATTGTTTTCTTAACAACAAACAAATTATCTTTGTTTGTTGAATAAACCTTGTAATTATCCCTTCACTTTGAATTACTGATTTTATTTAAATGACAAAATAATTATTACTTTCATTTATTGCAAAAAACATTGTCACAAGGCTTTCAGTTTGAATTATTATTTTTATTAACGACACAGTAGTAATTATTTTTGTTTGTTGAATAAAGATTGTTACCAATCCTTCACTTTGAACTACTGTTTTTATTAACAACAGAGTGGTTATTTTCGTTAACATTGTTATTAATACCGCACTTTGAATTACTGTTTTCATTAACAATGGGGGTATTGGTTATTTTTGATTTCTTGAATAAATATTATTACTAACCCTTCGCTTTGAGTTATTGTATTTATTAACGATGAGTAGTTATTATTTTTGTTTGTTGAATAAACATTGTTACGAATTACAACTTAGAATTATTCTTTTTATTACCTTTGTTTGTTGAAAAACATTGTTGCCATTTTTTACTTTTAATTATTGTTTCTTAACAGCAGAGAAATTACTTTCTTTAATTAACCTTGTTATTAACCCTTTACTTTCAATCACTGATTTTATAAATGAATGAATAATTATTATTTTCAATTATTTCAAAAACATTGTTACTATTGTTACTAGTCCTTGACTTTGAATTATTATTTTTATCAACGATATAGTAGTAATTATTTTTGTTTGTTGAATAAAGATTTCTACCAATCCTTCACTTTTTGTTTGTGAACTACTCATTTTATTAACAACAGAGTAGTTATTTTCGTTAATTGTTTGCCAATCCCTCACTTTGAATTACTGTAATGGGGTAGTTATTATTTTTGATTTCTTGAATAAATATTATTATTAACCATTCACTTTGAGTTATTGTTTTTATTAAAGACAGAGTAGTTATTATTCTCGTTTATTGAAGAACCGTCTACCTGCCTTTCACATTGAATTGATGTTTTTATTGATGACAGATTAGTTAAAACTTTTGTTTGTTGAATAAATATTGTTACTAACCCTTTACTTTGAGTTATTGTTTTCATTAACGACAGAGTAGTTATTATTTTCGTTTATTGGAAAACCATGGTTACCTACCTATCAGTTAAAATTGTTGTTTTCATTAACGACAGATTAGTTAATACTTTTGTTTTCTGAATAAATATTCTTACTAAAACTTCCCTTTGAATTATTGTTTTTTATTAACAACAAAGTAGTTGTTATTTTTGTTTGTGAAATAAATATTTTCATGCAAAAGTTGTAGACCATTCCGATTATAAAGTAATTCCCTATTTAAATGTATATGAGTCAGTCAACTAATTTTAATATCAAAGAATAGTTAAGTAATTTGTCTTTTGGAAAATATATAAATAATGAATTTAAAAAAATTATTTGACAATTTTAATAAACTAAAAATGAAAATGGGAAAAGTCCCATATCCTATGCCGGAAGATTAGGCGAGTTTTTTGGCAGGTTTTTTGGCAATAAATGTTTCAATGTGGTTGCCGGAATTTTTTCGGAAAATTTTATCATTTATCCTTATTTTTTAAAACTACATTTTTCTGTATATGTAATGTTGTGTAAGCATGCTTTTTGTGTATTTTTATGGATATTTTTCTATTTTGCATATATATATAAATAGAGAGAGATAGAGTTGCAAGGTGAGTTATACAAGTGTCAAAAAGATACAAGCTGCAAATTACCCTAGTTTATGCACCAACAATTAGCTATATTGATGAAGAAATTGAAGATTTATATGAAGAAGCTTCAATGCATCAAAAAGGAAAATGCTACATAAAATTAATAACGGGAAACCGCAATGCTAGAATTGGGGAAAAAGGAAAGGTGAGTTCTCAGTCGGAAATCATGGATATGGGATGCGTAATGAAAGAGGAAACAGATTGGTTGAGTTTTCAGAATGTCAACAGATGTATATCATGGTTTCATTTTTCAAGAAAAAGCCACAAAGAAATTGGACATGGCGTAGTACAAATAGCTCAACAAGTGCAATAGACTACATCTTGACAAACAAAAAGCATCTTATTCAGGATTGCAGCTTTTCAATAACTCAGGATTGCAGCTTCTCAATAACTTCAATACAGGAAGCGATAGGTTGGTTAGATGCAAACTGCTTTTAAATAATAAAGTGGAAAGAATGAAGCTTTTGCTACACTCAAAAAAATCAATCGATATTATAAATCTCCAGAAACATAAAGAAGAATTTAATTTGGAACTTAAAAATCATTTCCAAGTACTTCAATCAATCTTAAAAGAAGAGCAAGATGTTACAGCAGTGAACAAGAAAAACAAATACTCTACAAGAAATTGCAAAGACGATCGCTGGTGAAGCACAAGTAAAGCAGACAAAGAAAATAACAGACGAAACAAGAAGATTGGTGAAGAAACGCAGAGAATTTAAAATGAAGAAAAACTATCTTAAATCAAGAGCTGAATATGCAGAATTATGTAAAACGGTAAGAAAATGCGTTACAGAAGATATCAGAAAATTTAACTGTGATCTTGTCAAGAAAGTTCTAGAAGATAACAAAAGTTTAAATTCAGCTAAGTGCAAACTGTGTGTTGGAAGAAAAGGTGCTTTTGCACTGAAGAGGGCAGTTGGAACAATCACCAAAATCAATAATGAAATTGTACACACTGTCGAAAAATTCTATAACGATCTATATAAATGTGAAGATCAAACGGAAATCAACTTACGTGATCCACGAGTAAACATAACATAAAATAAAGAGATAATCCCAGTGATGACAGATGAAGTTGTACAAGCCCATTAGATGTATGAAAAAAGGTGAATGTCCTGGCGAAGATGGAATTACAATTGACCTTATCAAAGAAGCAGGAGAAAAATTTGCAGAACAGCTAGCTTTACTGTTTTCCAAATGTCTAAAGAAATCAGATGTACCAGAAGATTGGAATAATGCTGTTATGGTGCTATACTTTACAAGAAAGAGGAGAAGAAAAACATTAAAAACTACCGTCCAATCACCTTACCGTCAGTAATTTATAACATTTTCACCAAGGTTTTAACAACAAGACTTGAATAAGCTCTGGACTTAGCTCAATCTAGAGAACAAGCAGTATTCCGAAGTGGATTCAGCACAATGGATCATATTCAAACAGTAAGGGAACTCATAGAAAAACATAAAGAATATAATTTACCTCTCTGTATTGCCTTTATTGATTATGAAAAAACATTTGATTCGGTCTACACATCTGCAGTAGTTGATTTTCTGGTCTCTGGAGGATATTGGTATATACAAACCTTACATCAATATCATAAAGAAGACTTACAAGAAAGCAACAGTCACCATCCGCTTGGACAAAGCGAAAGCGAAGATCAAGCTTGGAAGAGGAGTAAGACAAGGAGACATCATACTCCTAAACTTTTTACTGCTGTCTTGGAAAATATTTTCAAGAAGCTGGATTGGGAAAACAAAGGGATTAGAATAAATGGGGAATATTTAAGCCATCTCCGGTTTGCTGATGACATTTTAATTTTCAGTAATAGACCTGAAGAATTGGAAAATATGCTAAAAGATTTGGCAGAAGCTAGCATTAATGTTGGATTAAAAATAAATTTGGAAAAGACTAAGGTGATGTCCAATTCATTTGCATCAAAAAAGAAAATCGTCTACAACAACACTGAGATTAAAGAAGTGCAAAGTTATGTGTACCTTGGACAGGAAATATCATCGGACAACAGTATTATGAATGAAATCAAGAATAAGAAGAATAAGAAATGGATGGAGTGTTTTTGGGAAGAACAATATTATTCTGAAGAGTAACATGCCTTTTTGTTTGAAAAGAAAGGTGTTTAACCAATGTGTTTTACCTGCACCAGCTTATGGAGCAGAAACATGGACGCTAATAAAACAGATGGTACAAAGATTACAGGCAACACAGTGAAGTATGGAAAGATGTATGCAAAGCATAGCTAGAAGATACAGAAAGAGAATAACCTGAATAAGAAGTCAGACGAAAGTTTTTGATATCATTGAGAGAATTAAACGGTTAAAATGGAAGTGGGCTGAGCAGATTGCAAGAAGACAAGACAAACGATGGAGCACACACAGCCTACAGTGGTATTCCAGAGATGTAAAACGACCAAGAAGACGGCCTCAAGTAATATGGAGTGACGAAATCAGAAAAGTGACGGGTGTTAATTGGATGACTAAAGCACTAGACAGGAAACAATAGCAAAATCTGGGAGAGACCTACATCCAGCAGTGGATTGTAAACGGTTGTTGTTGTTGATGATGATGATAAACATATTTAATTGTAACGACAGTTGCGTACGAGATTTTTACCTTTTTATCTGTGCCTTCGGAAATATTAAATAACAATAAACAATTACATAAATTTTATAATTTTTTGCTTTTTTATACGGACCTCTTCTCCAATTTAGGATTTGAAGTGTTACTTATACAAGATGTACCTTTCCCGAAATTCCAAACAATTTTTTTGTAAGTTTGCTTTTCTTTCGTTTCTTAATTATTTACAATTATTTAGAAAACGGTGGGGTTCAGCGACGCAGAGCCCCCCTGACAATAACAATTATTAATCTCAAAAAAGCTTCTTAGGATTGTTAAATATGTTTCTTTTTTTTTTTTTTTTTTTTTTTTTTTTGTATTTTTCATTACTTGTTAAAATTTCCAAAATAGTGATAAAATGCCATTTTAGTATCGTACCTGAGTTATTAAGATGGCGAAAAACAATGTTAAACGTTTGTATAGGTATTTAAAAACCATGTTTTTCCGCCATCTTGAAAAATACAATTAAATGAGACAATAAAATGGCCTTTTGGCGCCATTTTGGATTTTCTCGCCAATCGCGTCAAGCAGCACAGGATACGAAACTCTTTTCATGAAAATTTATATACACTATCCACCAGTGCACTTTTTTGTTTCAAAAACCATTTTTCGCTTGTTTAAAAGTCTATAGTTCTTTTTTTAATATTATCGACCCCAGCATTTTCCCTTTTGATCTACTTTTCTTTTGTCCTAATTTTTTTTAGACCAAGATTTTGAATTTTTTTTTTTTTTTTTACATGTCCATGAAAGGAGAAACATATTAACAATTATTTCAACATTTTGCACTGCTAAAGCATAGATCAATGGTCTAACGGTTCTTCGGATATCTATAAAGTAAAATTAATAGATTTAAAATAGATTTATTAAATATTTTGATAAGGGATAGGAATAGGTGCGAAAAAACACTTGATTAACCCATCTTCATTTTTTTTCTCCCTCTCTCTTTCTCTTTTTCTCTCTCACTTTCTTTTTTTCGTTCTCTCTCTCTCTCTACTTTTTTTTCTCCTTTTATTTCCTTTTTACTCTTTCAATATTATGAGATAAATGTTAACCTATACAAGATAAATATAAAAAAAACTATTATTGTTCGTTGAGTAATAAATATTACTCGATAAATATTAAGTCAAGTAACTATTTTGTACATCGAAAAATCTATGATACTTCCGAGATTATTGTACTATCAAACTAGTTTAATCCCCAAAAGAAATTACGCATGTTTGATGAAAAGATTTCACATAACATTCTACTATAACCATCCTTAAACATTTCTGATAAGATTAAACCCTGCGCGTAATGTTGCATATAATACTTAGTTGTTAACTTTGGGAATCGGCTGTCTTTAACGAAGGCAGAATAACATCAAAACTATCGTTCTTCTTTGAATTTTCAGGCACTTTTCTTCACTTCACTGCGATTGTTTATTCTGAGAGTATCAACTTCCACGCTCCATGGAGTAATGAAATGACGCAGATGTCGTTAAAGGCGATGTCAAAATGGATGAAAATGAATATTCTATTCAAATCACGTAGTAAGGATGAACTATTATGTCGATTGAAATTTGTAAGGGTTATTTTTGTCAACAATGTCTCGCAGTGTTTGGAGGTTTTTAATGTCCGTTGATCATCGTTTTGCCCTCTAAAATTGTAGATGATGATGATTGTGAATGTGGTATTTCCTTTCTTTGGATGAAATTATCTGGATACCAAATACAGGTCTTATATAAAATTTGAGTTGTTCTTCCCTTGCAATTTGGGTAAAAAGAAGTTTAAAGAATTTTAAAGCTACATTTGTTGGCTTATCATAGGTTATTATGTTAAGACAATATGGCAGAAAATTGCATATTTTGCAGAATATTTACTATTTGAAACTGCATTATCACGTAACGTCTTTCATATTGTATTATTTTATCAATGATAAAGATTGTTATAAAATATCATTTATTTAATTATTTTCTCATTTTAAAACTATTTCCATACGACGCTTCTTATTCAGTGACATTTAGGTATATGAATTGAAGATGGCTTATCATTTTTCTTAATTTTGTTCTAGCTATTATGTATCATTATATTGAAATTAAAATTTCAATATTCACTACTGTTTAAGTTAGTTCACTTTACTTTAACACTAGAACTACCGGAAATTTTAGTCAAGTTTTTTAAAACTATTTCACACCAGAAATTAAAACTACTTAACTTAAAAATTTAACGTATTTCTATAAGTTTTATATTTAATTTATTTTAAAAAGACATTTCTGGTTCGAATCGGAATATATTCATTTGGTAACCGTCAAAATGACGGTTCATGGTAGTTCTAGTACTAAAGATAAGCTACAAAAAAAGAAAAAAATAATAATAAACATCTAGTTAATAAAGCGTGTCATTTTCGTGGATACTTGAAATTTCCCTGTTTAAAATAGGCCTTGTGTTATTAACAATTTATTTACAGAGCTATTGAAGAGGATTAACCCTTTTCACTTCTTTATCGATTATGACTCGACAACAGTTGTCGCTAAAGTTATTTCAGAATTAATCTTTGGCTACCGCCAATTCAAAAAAATATAACCTTCGTAGTATAGTATTTCTACAACATTTGTAAAAGGGTTATACCACGGAGATTCTTATAGTCTTCTGAATGTAAAAATTCAAATGAAAAGGGTTGTTTACATATTTCTTTAGTTTTGTAAAGATGGATCAACAATTTTCAAGATAATAAGCCACAAGTGTTGCTTCACTGTTAAAAATTTACAGCAAACTGTCCAATCATTCAACGTTTTATGTAAATAATGATTGCTTGAATATATTATGACGTGTTCGCACAGATTAGGATTAATTATAAAGTAATTATTAAGTAACCGTTATCTATAAAAACGGTCAAATGACTGGACAGTTTGCTGCAAATTGTTTTAAATGAATGAAAATACTACTTGATTTCTTTTGGAGGAGTTAATTTAATTAATTTAGTGTTATAAAAAGTACAAAAACAAACAAGTTCAAAATTGTACGTAAAACGTGACAAATGAGGTGCGTTCGTACTATAGCTAGTTATATAAATATTCAGATCTTGATGATTTTTAATTCTGTGAAATGAATTCTATCGTCTGCAGATTCATTTCTGTCATAAAATAAGTATCTCGGTCGCTTGACGATTAAACCTTGGAAGCTCCTAATAACAAGAAAGCACCGATTTTTTTAAAAAAAATTCAAATTTCTTAATAAATATTTTTATTAATACCTTCTAAAGTTTTGATTCGATTTTCATAAAATTTTAAATGTCTCGACAAAATTCTGTAAAGATTATATATCTTAAATTTCAAACCATTCGGTTGGGTAGTTTTTGATTTGTTATATGCGGACGGACGGACAGACAGACGGACGGACGGACGGACCAGACGACGACAATAGGTGCTACGTATTTGTATAATTACGAACGCACCTAAAAAGGTAGTAAAGTGGTCAGTTCTAAAAGAAAGAAAAAGAATTTTCGCACACACAGGTGGAGGGGAAGAAATGCGTATAATATTCTAAATATTACTTTTTAACATTATTCAATCATAAAATACACGTTAAGCAATTGGGTACGGGAAATGTTAATAATATATTACTTTCAATATAATTCTTTATAATATCATATAGGGCGAAACCCCCAGTTATTGCAACCTAACCAGTAACTGACACTTCAGCACAAATCTAACTCAAATAAGCATTTTCTTGTAAAATTCTGCAAAGTAATGTCATCTAGTGGTAACTTATTTGTCTTAACTGTTATAACTTATTTTTCAGCTATTGGTTTTTCGAAAAAAGGATAGTGCCAGTTACTGGAGATATTCACCATATTTATGGAAAAAAAAAATTACAATTTTTTCAAAATTTTTTCAACAATAATTTTTTAATGTATCTTTACTATACATTCAAAAACAAAGATAAGTATAAAATAGATTTGAAACTTTTTAATAATGATTTGAAGAAGAAAAAAATCCTTAACGTGTCAGTTACATGGGGGTTTCACCCTACTAACATAAAATATGCTAAATTTCATTTTTTAAATACTGAGCGTGAAAAGACGCCTGATTAAATTTTCAAGGCGTATTTTTGATTTTTAAGCCGTGAAATACACTTGTAGCAGTGACGTTAAAAAAAATATTATCAAGCATTAAAATTTCGCTACCATTTGCATTTTAAAGGTACTTGACCTTTTCATAAGCAACACGAAATAACGTAATCATATTCTTAATCCTTTACGAAATAATATAAATAAAATCACTCTCATAATTCTTATGAGATGTACCATTATACTTTTCCCACAAATTTTCAAGAGAACAATTATACTTATATTTTACTGATTGCTACTTTAGTCCAAGAAAATATAGTAAACAACCGATTCTTTATAATATCATATACTAACATAAAATATGCTAAGCTACATTTTTAAAATACTGAGCATGAAAATACGCCTGATTAAATTTTAAAGACGTATTTTTGATTTTTAATGCATGAAATACGCTTTTAGCGACGTTAAAAAAAAAAATCTTACCAAGCATTAAAATGTCGCTAACATTTGACATTTTAAAGGTACTCGACCTTTTCATAAGCAACACGAAATAATGTAATCATATTCTTAATCCTTTACGAAATAATATAAACAAAATCACTCTCATAACACTTATGAGATGCACCATTATACCTTTCCCACAAATTTTCAAGAGAACAATTATACTTATATTTTACTGATTGATACTTTAGTCCAAGAAAATATAGTAAACAACCGATTCTAATTGCCCAAACGCGTGGAAAAGCTCCTTCGTTAGAGGAGAAATATTTTTTTTATATATTTTTTGTAATCCTGAAGATAATCCTCTCATTATATTCATTTGTTCTTTATTGTATTTACATCATGTACAAGAAGCTACGTGATTATCCTTTCTTCTAACAAGCTATTAGTAGAATTGTCTACATGAAGAAGATCGGCGACATCAAAAACACGACTCAAAATAGCATTGGAAAACCATTAATCTCACATTCTGCATTGTCTTACTGAATAATGATAAAGTTTATTTAATATTTTTCTCAACGCGTGTGGCAACGGAATAATGTAGCCTCAAACTCGTTATGCGTGCAGCATTCGTATTGATGATACTTTCGAGAGTTTTTTTATTTGTTTCAATACTCTATTAATTTTATCTCTCATTATTAATAGATGTTCATTGCATGTGGAAAGCAGACAATATGAAAATTAAAAATCCGTGTTATTATTAGCTATCACAAATCTTTCTTAATAACAGTTATTGTACGTCATCAAAGCACTAAACTTCATTAATATGTTTGTAGTTAGAAGTTTATCTGCTTCATAATATTTATTCAAAAAGTAATATTTTTATTTTTTGAAAAAGCTACTCATTTATTTATGGTATGATAATTTAATACGATTATTTTTTGTCTATTAAATCTTAATTAATGGATCATTCCACAGAATTTCAACAAATTTTATTTATTTATTTTATTTATTTATTTATTTATTTATTTTTTGCTGCATCGTTTTCGATTTTCCTCATTGTATGTGGAAACCTATAGAAGTTAAATAAAGAAGTTTAAAAAAAAACATTTTCAACCGTTTTCATCTTAAAAATCTTCTTAAACTTTTCAAATTTTACAAAATTCAAAGGTTTATAAAATTTGCATATTTTTTAAACTAATAAAGATAAACGAAAAGATTTGAAATCTGCGCAATTTTCCTACTAGATCATACGATTGTCATGCATTTATCTTAGTATTTTTTTAATTGAGTATTTTAAAATTAAAGTATTATTCAAAATGGCAGATTTTGAAAAATTATATATCATGAAGGAAAAGAGGTATAACAGTGTGCATTTTATATATATATTGGTAAAACATTCAAAGAGATTTGAAATCTGTAGCACTTTTTCCTATTAGATCATGTAATTGTGATGCCAGTTTTTGAAAAATTATATCTGTTGAAAGAAAAGAGGTAACAGTGTGCATTTTTTACATGTGATAGTACTACCGTAAAACATGTCCAGAAAAAAAAGCAGGTTGTTATCTCTTTTCATTCTCCCAAAATATCTTCTCAAGATAGTATCTATAAGATGGCTTTGCTGTCGAAAAAGCTGTCTCTGAAAATACTTTACTAGAACACAATTCAAGTGTCCTAAATGTAACTACAAACAAGAAACCCGTGGTTCCTGCCAAATACTTTATTAAGATACTATCAATCTACTTTTTACTAAAATGGCGAACACTTTCCCTGATACAAGACAGCAATCTCCGGGCACGTGACAGTAAAGAAATCTTCCAATCCAAAGCTAAGTCTCGTGCTCCTTATGACGAGTACGTGGTGTGCGGCGTCAGATCTCAGAACATTTAAATTTAGAAGTGAATAACACAGAAAAATCCGGACTCAATTGGTTAGCCGACCTGGGTACTTGTCATTGTGGACCGCCCCAATAGGGCGATCAGGCGAATTTCGCCCCAATGACCAGGCATTCAAACCCGTCAAACTGGGTTGAATCCCGGTAGGTAGGGGCCTGGTCAGTGGTCTCCAAGTCTCGTGCTCCTCTGCGAGGCAGGTCTCTTCTCATATCTGCTCATACAAGCTTTCACATGTTTATAGATCGCCAGTTAAGAAAAAAGAAGGTTAGATGTCGCTTTCAGGCACACATGTTAGACATAGGGCAAAACGCTCGCGCACAAAATAGTAGACTCCTTTTATAGATGAGTAGCTAGCTTCTGCCATAAAATCTGCATATTATTTCTTCTTCTTCAACAATTCCCGAAATTCTGCAGGTCTTATAGTTTCTCAACGCACTGTACAATGCAGCTCTTTGGTACTGTAATGTCACTAATGATTGAATATGAATGAATGATTGAATGATGAAATATGTCACTAATGATTGAAAATGAATGAATGATTGAATGATGAAATATGTCACTAATGATTGATTCCAAATGGAGCAGAAAAGGGTATTCTTATAGGCAAGATCAAAGTCTTTTGGCTGATTCACAATGTCAAGTAAAGCATGTAGATCCGAGAGTGATTTAATAATGGAAACCAATATATTTTGTTGTAGTGTTTCATATTTAATCATCAAAAAATTTATTTAATAAATTTGCTATTTTAGCATAGCTGCCAAACTTCTGGCTTTTTCAAGTCAAATAAACATATTTCAACCATAAATTAATATATATACAGTCATTTATGATGTCTTTATATTTTGATATATATATATATATATATATATATATATATATATATATATATATATATATATATATATATATATATATATATATATATATATATATATATATATATGGCTTAAAGTATGCATATCTGATTTTTAAAAAAAACTGGCTTGACAGGCTATGTTTTAGAGTTGAATCTTTGATAAACGTATAAGTAATGTTCCACTTTCCTCGTCTATTCGTAAATTTTCGCACCGAAGGTCAATTTTTTATCGAAAGAAAGCAGCAGAAATGAGGAGTATCAGTTTTTAACGAAAAAAAAAAAACTACGCTAATAAAAGATGGGAAATAATTGCGCTATTTTTCTTTTCCCGATAATAAATAATGCGATTTCAGCCCCCTCTCGTTTTTATCTATCGATTCCCTTTCACCCGAATGAAGATATCATTACAACCGATGTCGAAAATAAAAGAAATAGCCAACTCATCGTGCGGCAGCTAACAAAGAAGTAATTACTGAAAAAGCCCAAGCGGCGTTGGAACGTGATAATGAGTAGCGCCTCGGATACAAAGATACGAGTACTCAATGCGGAGGGGAGGTGGGGGTGAATTGATGAAACGTACTGATGAAGATAGGCCTCTCAGACTTTAGCACTCGGTGAAAGCGCGTTTGCAAGGTGCACATTCCTGGTGTGAATCTTAGTTAATAACCGATGTGGTTATTTGAAGGTGTCAGAATTTGGTTACGAAGATCATTTTTCACCGAAAGAGGTGAGAGTATAACAAACGCCTCCGTTTGTCGATAAAAATCGTGAGGAAAGGTTTATGACAAAAGCATCATGCCTACACGCATGCTGGGAGTCTTAATTAAGGAAAACACAGGATAGATAGGTTTATCATTTGCAGCAACGCAACAGATGAATTTGCAAGAACAGAAATGAAAATCACGATAAATGTGATGAATTTAGTGAAGGAGCAAATGCCGTTTTCTTTGAGTTACAAACAAAAGATCCCGAGATACGAGACTAATACAAAATTATAGCATAATACAGCTGTGGTGAACCTTTAGTTAAGTGTATTGATCAGTAGGATCTCAAATTACCCACGCTAATATTAAACCTATGAGTGTAGAATGTATTCGTACTTTTAAAATATCTCCTCTAATTGTTGAAACGTACTGATGAAGATAGGCCTCTCAGACTTTAGCACTCGATGAAAGCGCGTTTGCAAGGTGCACATTCCTGGTGTGAATCTTAGTTAATAACCGATGTGGTTATTTGAAGGTGTCAGAATTTGGTTATGAGGATCATTTTTCACCGAAAGAGGTGAGAGTATAATAAACGCCTCCGTTTGTTGATAAAAATCGTGAGGAAAGGTTTATGACAAAAGCATCATGCCTACACGCATGCTGGGAGTCTTAATTAAGGAAAATACAGGATAGATAGGTTTATCAGTTGCAGCAACGCAACAGATGAATTTGTAAGAACAATCACGATAAATGTGATGAATTTGGTGAAGGAGCAAATGCCGTTTTCTTTGAGTTATAAACAAAAGATCCCGAGATACGAGACTAATACTCTCGAAAATTATAGCATAATGCAACTGTGGTGAACCTTTAGTTAAGTGTATTGGTCAGTAGGATCTCAAATTACCCTCGCTAGTATTAAGCCTATGGATGTGGAATGTATTCATACTTTTAAAATATCTCCACAGGAAATTAATATTTTAGCTTCTTTTTTTCTATATACTCTTCTTAGAGGATGTCTTTTTCTTTCTCAGTTAACAAACTATTTCTAAAATATATGCTTAATTTAATATTTTATAAGGTTAAAATCTTAGCGAAGCTGACTTGCTGTGAGTAGGATTTTAACACTTCAAATAAAATTAAGTATATAATTTAGAAGTATATTGACGACAAAAAAAAAGCAAGTTGGAAATTGAACGTCAAACGTGACAAACGAGGTGCGTTCGTACTATAGCTAGTTATATAAATATTCAGATCTTGAAGATTTTTAGTTCTGTGAAATGAATTATATCGTCTGCAGATTAATTTCTGCCATAAAATAAGTATCTCGGTCGCTTGACGATTAAACCTCGGAAGCTCCTATAACAAGAAAACACCGATTTTTTAAAAAAAATTCAAATTTCTGAATAAATATTTTTTTAAATATTTTCTAAAGTTTTGATTCGATTTTCATAAAAGTTGAAATGTCTCGACAAAATTCTGCAAAGATAATATATCTTAAATTTCAAACCATTCGGTTGGGTAGTTTTTGCGTTGTTATATGCGGACGGACGGACCAGGCGACGACAATAGGTGCTACGTATTTATATAATTACGAACGCACCTAAAAAGAGATATCCTTTAAGAAAATTCAGATAAAAGAAGTTATAAATATTAATTTCCTGAGGAGATATTTTAAAAATACAAATGCATTCCACACTAGATACATAGATTTCACATATACTTAACTTTAGTGAAGGTAATTTGAGATCTTACTGACCACCACCTTTAAGTTCCCTTACTTATCCATTAAAAGATCCAAAAATATGAGTAGTCAATGACGGAAAAAGAAGATTGGCTTCTCAAACATAGCATTTGCAATCAGTGTTGCTTTCAGGCACTCTTCCCGGGAGCGGTGCAGTGCCACCCCGAGCAAGTCTGCTGAAAATTTCAAGTTATATTACAGCTAATAAACAACATTCTTTAAGTTTATATCTCCTCCCCTCCCCACAACCCCGGAGCAAATGGTCTGAAAAAAAACGCTGTTTGCAAGGTGCATATTCCTTGCAAGATTCTTAGTTATACCGACGTGGTAATTTGAAGGTGTCAGAATTTGATTTTTATGATAATTTTTCCCCGAGAAAGGTGAGAACATAATATACACCTTTGTTTGCCGATAAAAATCATGGGCAAAGTTTATTACAAAAATCTCATGTATACATGCCTCTTGTTAAGGAAAACGTAAAGTAGGCAGACTGATATCACTTGAAGCAACACATGAATTCGCAAGTACAGACATTACGATTTTGCATGCTATTGGTGTTCAACCGAAAATCCTGTAAAGGTGAATCTAATAAAGGGGCAAAGGCTGTTTTCTTTTAGTTCAAAATATGTGCCAATATACTTTAAAATTATATAACAGAAAAACAACTGTGATATTTCTTTTTAAAGTTTACTTGTTTGTTCAGTAACATAAAAATACGAGTACTCAGTGAAGGGGAACAGGGGAGGAGAATTACTTGAGAGCGCATTTGCAAGGTATATCTTCTAAATGATTGATGTGGTTTTTTGAAAGTATCAGAATTTGGTTTTGAGAATCATTTTTCACTGCGATATATGATAGTAATAATAAGTCTTTACCTGTCGATAGAAATCGTGAGGAACGGTTTATGACTAAAACCTTATGCCTACACACGTATTTAGGACCTTGTTTAAGAAAAAGGCAGAATAGACAGTCTTATGATCATTTTCAGCAACACCTGAGCAGAAATGAAAAATCATGATGTTAAATGCTATTCATCTTCCACGGAAACGCTTGAACAAGTGATAGATATAAAAAAAGGGACAAATGGCTCTTTTTGACAGGTTCCAAGGCTAATACACTTTAAAATTACAAAAGAGAAATAACTATGATAAGAAAATACTTAGCTTCACTTGCTTTTTCAGTGGTATAGGTCGCAGACTATAATTCTAGAAGTTGTAGGGCGAATTCCTGTTTGGGTTGCTTTGTTGTAAAAAATATCTGTAATATATACAGGATGGACATACATTAGTTGAGTAAAAAGAACGGTTTATATTGCGTACATATACAACCAAACATGAGAATACACATGATTATAAGATTACAAAACAAACAAAGTTTTCGTTTTATACAAACGCTAAATGTAGCTGTCCTTCGTTATTCTGCAAATGTCTCACCATAGTAATCCAGTTCTTGCCAAATTTTTGTGAGCAGGTTAAAGTCTATTAAATCAAGTTCAGTGCTGATTTGCTATTACAGTTCAAAAATGGATTTCGGAAGCGGAAGACTCTAAACTTGATTTATAACAAACCCTACATTGAGTGAAAGTGACTCGGAACTCTCCTATTCAAGCTCTCTAGAAGTGTCAGGGTGCACCATCTTGTTGCAAAATGAATCGTCCATGCATTGTTTCCTTTAATTTTGGCATAGGGAACTCTGGCGCATGTCCAATATACGATTCCTAAGATAGTTTTTTTCAGAAAAGAAGCATTACTCAAAACTTATGATACAATACTACGAATCTGCCACTGAACTTTTACATTACAATTTATATCTCGCAAATTCAGCTACAAAATTGCCCAACTAATTTGTATTCACAAAAGTTCATATCACCATCCCATTTGCTTGCCTAATGGTATATGGAGTTAACGAAACGTAGTACTGAAGGTAGACTTCTCAGACATCAACTTATTGAAAGCGAATCTATAAATTAAATATAGAAACTCTTTAATTGGCTTATCCAGTGCTATAGGACGCTGACTGTTAGTCAAGAACTATCAAATTTAAATTCAGATTTGGGATTGGGGTCTGGATGTAAATACCTATTATAATCCTTTATGTAAGCCGATTTTCTTGCTTTGTGGTACCAGACGCTGACAACTAGGCAAGAAATCGCAGGTTCGGGTGATGGTTTGAACATTTATTGGATAAAAGCTTGGACATAATTTATATATTGTGAAATTAATGTTTTAAAAAAAATATGTATTGTAGCCTATAAAAATTTTAACAGAAACTGATTTCTATAAGCTACTAATATGCGAGTCCACAATTTCAAATTATTTTGCCATGAAGTTTTCGGGTTATGCTTAAAAAACTACTCGCATTGCAGTTTGTTTTGGAAATATTAAAAATAAATATACCATTAGCAGTTCAAAATGTTACAGAAGGATAATTCCTGAACTTCTTCAGCGAATTTAACTTCTTTCCTTTTGGTATCTAAAGGTAAAATTTATCGAAAAATATAAATATGATGGCAAAATTAGGTATTAATATTGAAGTTCTTAAAGTTTGTCTTTATTTAAACATGGAGACGGCTCAAAGCTTATTTTTATTGATACAAAATTTTAGAAGAGGCAATTCCCAGTAGAATGGTATCTCTTGAATTTATCTTAGTGATAAAATAGTAGGGGGGGGGGTCTTTTTTTCTGACCGTCTATACATTAAGAGCCGCCGAGAGCAATTAGACCCGAAGCCGCTTCTATCCGACTTTGATATATTTTACTTAATGAATATTTCTTTTATATTTTTCCGGAACTTCTTCCTTGGTCGGAACACCTTCCTGACAGTCTTCCATGGTCAAAATACAGGGACGAGGCTTTCGGCGGGGATTATTAGCGGCTGAAAGATTATTGGGATAAGCCCAAATATGGAGTCAATTGGTGTATTTTATTGAACGTGGTTTGGCGCAAATTGTTGTAACCAGTTTTTTGTACCTGCACGTGTGTGTGTGACAAACATTTAGTGATATCTTAAATGGTCATTTCCTCACTCATCTTTGACTGTGGATCCAATTATGAAATGTTAGATTAGAAATTACATGAAAACAATTTAAGTATACACTCAGACTTCAAGAAAATATTGTATTCCTTATCCGTAAATTTAATATGCAAATAAACATCTTTATAATAAATGTAATTGAAAGTGATAAGGATTGATTATCTCGCCATGAAAATTATTATTCATTTGATACAAAACTTTTATTCTAAAGAGATAAAGACTTGTGTACTTTCATAAAGACCTTCATCATTTCATAAAGAATCTTGTAAAATTCTTAAACTATGGAAGACTGTATAAAACTTTCATGAAGACATAGTTGTCGAATTAGATGAATTCCATAAAATATACATTTCATATCATATCTTGGAAAACTTCTTAATGTATTTAATAACAAACATTGTTATTATTTATACTTCATAGTTTACTTTATTAGTTAATTATTATTAACATAATTTACTTCATGCAAAAAAACTTAAATGTAACAGAAAATGTCCCAAGCGTTACTTTTGTCGCTTTAAAAATTATTTTATAGCAAGAATTTTCCAATTTGTCATTTAATTGGAACAAAGTTTAAGACTTTCAAGAGGTCATAGGTATCGAGCTAGGTGAGTTCCACAGAATACGATTTTTATATATTCTACACTGTTCATGCCTATCTTCTGAAGTCTACATATCTTGTAAAACGTCTAGATCTGATTTAAATAATATTAACATTAATTGTAATTATTTTTACCTCATAAACATATTATGCAAATAAACACCTTTTGTTTACATATGACTGAAAGTAACATGGGAATAGAGTAGGTCTTTTAAAATATCCATTTCATAATAACTTTCTTTCTTGAGAAACACAGTTTAGGACTTTTCAAGAGGACATAGATGTCGAGTGAACTCCACAAAATAAATCTTCCATATCTTCCACCGTGCTTGCCCAGTTTCCGAAGTTCACATCTTGAAAAACTTCATCTTTTCTAAATAATAATAATTATTATTATCATCAGTGTTTTTATTTCATAAATATATTATGCAAATAAGCATCTTTCTTTTAAATATAACTGACAGTGAAATAAGAATTTATTAGGTCCACCAAAAAATTATTAATTTCAAAATAGCTTTTCGTATTGCAAAGTATTAAACAGGAACACGGTTTAGAGCTTTTCAAGAGGTCATAAATGCCGAATTAAATTAACTCCAACAAAATATACCTTTCATATCTTCCACTGTGCATGGCCAGTTTCCAAAGTCTTGGGAAAATTCTATATCTTTTCTAAATAATAATAATAATTGTTGTTATTTGTATTCCATAAATATGTAATGCAAATAAACATTTTTCTTTTAAATTTAACTGATAGTGACATGAAAACTAGGTTCTCTTAAAAATTATTCATTTCATAATAGCTTTCCGTATTGAAAAAAAATAAACTGAAACACAATTTAGTACTTTTCATAAGGTCATAGATGATGTCGAGTTAGGTGAATTGCAAAAAAATCACCTTTCACATCCACATCTTCTACTGTGCATGCCTACCTTACAAAATCCTTAACCACATCTATAATTACAGATAGTTATAGTTGAAATTTCTTATGAATAAATATAAATTCGTTTCTGTCATTAAGATAATTATAAAATGTTAAAACAATCTTGCATCTACATACTATTAATATTTTAATTTACACTGCAAATCAACCAATTGCTATATATATATATATATTTTAACTAAATTTGAATTTTTAGTAATAATAATAATTATTATTATCTTTATTTTGAAAATGTATCATGCAAATGTATGCTTTCTTTAAATTTCACTGAAGGTAACTTTGATGACAGCAGTTTAACATTAGGTTACCCATACCGGCCAATTTGACTGAAGCTAAGCAAACATATTTCGAACTAGATATTTCTTAATAAAACTAAATATACGGCTAACAGAAATAAGTTAAAAATTTAAGTTAGATAATACTAAATAAAAATTCTGGCGAAAAATATCTTTATATGATTTGAGTGTTTGTTCAACTATCGTTTCAGTGTTAATAAATTTATGAACTGCGTCGTGTAATGTTATTAAACTGGATCACACAGTTTAGGACTTTTCACGAGGTCATAGATGTCGAGTTGGTGAACTCCACAAAATACACCTTTCATATCTTCTATCGTGCGTGCCTAGCTTCCGAAGCCCGTATCCGCCTCTATAATTACAGATAGTTATAGTTGAAATCTGCGGCTTCTCTTGATTCATTCTGGACACGCAACTTGTCTAGTCTGGACGATGTGAAGGATGAGCTTTGTTACATTATAATAGTTGTGAATACCGAGAACTAAACTCCAAGCTACTCAAGTGTTACCGAAATAGCATGATTTGTTTGATTACTTCATGTCAAAATGGGATAACAGGTAGTGATCAATAAGTATATATAAAAGTAGTTTGACACTTCAGATAATTTTTGAAGAAATTATCTGAAGTGTTAACCTAACTGATAAATTTCGCACTATTCACGGAAGTGATAAAATGTTCTGATACCGCTTATATATTCTTATGCGACTTGAAAAAAAAAAAAAAAAAAAAAAAAAAAAAAAAAAAAAAAGACGCTTTTGTTTTTAATTGTCACGTATATGTGTATACCTATGTCCTCAATTTTCTCAGCAATCACTGAATGGATTTGAATCTAACTTTTACATTTTTATTCTAGCACATCAGAGAAGGTTTTAAACTAAAAGGAGTTGTATATGGGAATCACAGGCATAATATGAAATAGGGTAACACAGATTAGTCGAGAAAAATAAACGAAAATTAATGTTATATTTGAAATGACAATGTTAGATATACATAAAACCAGTTCAAAAAACTACGGCGCTAAAACACAACTGGCTGATACTGCTTCTCAATCTGTATATACTCTTTCCCAAAAGTTTTTCCGTATAGTTTTCATTTTAATTAATCGTAAAAACATTCTAGAAAGTTTTTTAAGGAAAATTTCAAGAAATTACTGGTGGAGAAGAACATGTCCAGTTTGAAAGGAGAATTTTCCCTGCGTAACATTTGTTGAGCTGTGTAATTTTTGTACTTTGTTTTTGTTTGGAAGGAAAGGGTAAAATCTCGTGATACGCATAATTTTCCCATAATTGTGTTGTAAACACTTTCGCGGTAATACGTCAGAATTTTATGAAGTTTTACTTATGTATAGAACAATTTATTAATTGAGTTTTATTAATGTTATTCATTCATAGTTTTTAAACATAAGAGAAGCTTTTCAAAGTAGCGTTTATTAAATAAAACCTATATAATGACAGATATTGAGATATAGTAGTTGAAATCTGTCGCTTGATTCATTCTGGACACGCAACATGTCTAGACTGGACGATGTGAAGAAAGAGCTTTTAATTTATAGATTATAATAATTATGAATACCGAAAACAAAACTCTAAGCTATACTCAAGTAATACCGAAATAGCACGATTTGATTACTTCTTGTGAAAATGACACAACAGGTAGTGATGCAGAAAATCAATATGTTGTCAATAGAAGTACTCACTTCATATAATTTTTTGAAGAAATTATCTGAAATGTTATCTACATGATAATTTTTGCTCTATTAATGGAAGGGATTCGCACAGATTTTTCATACTTTGTGCTGTAAACATTTTAGTGATACCACGTCAGCTTTTAACACCAGGGGACCAGCGTCTCATATACACGAATTTTATTCGGTTTGCACAACCTTTTTTTAAAAGCAGTTATTTTTAGCTTTAATCATTAAAATGCGCTTATGAAATAAAGCAAATGTTACTTTTCTTTATTATTGGTATCAAAGTCAATTGCTGTATGCACTTTTTAAGATTAATATATGCACCTATAGCCTCGAAGAGGTTAATAAAACTTAACTCGGAATGCATTAAAAAAAAAAAGAAAAAAAAAACAGTATTATTTAATTTATTGATTATTTTGTATTTTTATTTCTGTTATACATTCCTTTCTCTTCTATTAAATATACAAATAGAGATTTATGCAGTAATGTTTATGCAGTAACGTTTAGGCAATAATTACGCAGTTAAAATCGATGAGTATTATTTATTCATAACAAAAGAATAGTTTTAAAAACTCCAAACAAGTCAAATGTTACTGAAATAGTTTGATTTGGTTGACTTCATGTTACAGGTGTGCATGGGCCTGGGCCGGGCCGGTGATATTTTTTTAAAAAGGCAAACCAGGCTGATAAGAAAAAAAAGTGAACGGGCCGAGGCGGGCCGATAACAAAATAAATCGGACCGACTGACCCGACATAAAAAATTTAAAAGGTTCGGACAAAGCCGACAAAATATGAACAATTTTCTATGAACCTGGTTGGACTGAGAATAAGTTATAAATATCCTGGACGAACCTGGCTAGTTTGACAACATCAATACAGAATTTTAACTTGTCCAGCATTAGGGATCTGCATCGGACAGTTACATCGTGTTTGAGACCAGGCTTAATTTTTTCAGCAAACTCGTAGCAGACTCAGACTTACATTTTCTTCTACATACTTTCACCAAGCCAGGATTATTTTTTCCCAGGACGTGTCGGGCCGGCAATTTTTTTTAGTGATAATGAACTGTTGTTAACGGAATCTTTAAAAATATGCTTTAATAAATTACGGAGAAATATTTTTTTAATTCTACTTTTTTTTTAATATGCAGCTTCAAAAGTTATGATATTTTTAACCACATTTTATCTTTTATTCTAAACTTCTTTAATTTTTTAATGAGTCTACATTTGAATTTAATAGTCTAAGAATGTAAGTGATCATTAATTTTGCTATTCTGTATTCTATGGCTTGCGGAGATGTAGTTTCAAATATACGGTAAAATTTTCGCAAAAATATTTATACAGTATTCTACAACAGAATCTTAATTTACGTTAAGAAAAATCAGAATTTTTTGTACTGAAGTTGACAGGACCGAACTTTTATTTTTTGAACCGGGCTCATGCTAACCTCTACTTCATGTCAAAAGTGTAACAGGTAAAAGTTGTGCAACTGGTAGTGATGCTGAAGTCAATATGTTGTTAGCTAACTTTTGAAGACATTATCTGAAGTCTTAACTTACCTGATACTTTTTGCCCCTTTCTCGAAAAGGAGAGATAAAATCTCGTGATGAGCATAGATTATTTCTCATGCTGATGCTGATTTTGTTTTTGTTTTTAACGATAATGCTGTCGAATTCAATCCTTTCTTTATGTACCAAATTATGAAGTAATGAAAATTTCGCCTTCCAAAGCATTTTTTCTGAATATTTAAAAATGCGTACGTTCTGCAATCATTAAATAAATTTAGAAATTTTTCATTTAATAAAATGTAATTAATTTAATCAGTATTTACTGGGATTTTGTAGACTATTTATAACTCTACCCAAATAATTTATTCAGGATATTGTTTTTAGCATTTTATGAAATTAGGAAAGGTACAAAAATAATGGTCTTACATATAAACATAGAAAATTTTCAGAACTGAAAATTTTCAATAACTGTCTTTCAACATAAAAAAAAAGCTGAACAGCTAGAAAAAGAAAAGATCCATTTAAAAATATTTTTGCTTTGTACAGCGAATAATGCTTTTGGAACCAATGCCAACCAAAGGCATTGGAACAATGCTTTTGGTATGTTCCAATGTTCCATGTAACATACATTGGAACATGATAAAGTAAAGTGTCTAGAACTCATGCTATCTTGCATTACTGACAATAGATGTTTTGAATGAATTTTATGAAAAAGTTTTTTTTTTTTTTTTTTTTTTTTTAATGTTACTTTAAAGTATACTGTCGGTGCATAAAGGATTTACTAGGAGTATTCAGAAAACAGAAATCGAATAACTCATTGATTATTTTGTAGTTATATTGCTGATATACATTCATTTTTAAAAAAATATATTTTTACACTATTTTATTTAACTAAACTTGATTTTTGTATGAAAAGATGGAATTTTGTAATCGATTTTTCATTTATTTACCTATATTCTAGAATTATAAAAATTATGTTCACAGGTGTATTTCCGATGACAATATAACATTTTAATATTTTAAGAGCTTAATTATAATTTTATAAATGAATTTTAAGGCATTTCTCCGTTAGCCGGCCACAGGTGATAAATCGACAAATAATCTTTATGGTTACAATAAACCAAAATAGGCCAACTGCTGCGAAACTGCAAGAACGAAATATTTTAAACACTAAATAGTAGAAAATCTAAACAAAAAATAAAAAGTTCAATACTTTAAAAAATCAATACTCTTTTTTTTTTAATATACTGCTATATATCTTTTATTTAATATACAAACTTTATGAAATAAAAAGATCTATTTTTCTACATATTAATATAAAGTGGCGTCTTGACATTTGTGAAGAGAATTTCCAGATTTTTTTTTAATTATCTTTTCTGATTCAAATAAGGCAAACTAAATGTGATTCTAATTCTGTATTTTAAACTCCTTTTTTATTAATTATTTTTATTTTATTTTATTTTTTGCGACTTTGTCTCCTACGTCTGACCTTTCATTAACTTCTATATATTTTAAGGTGTGTTAAACTTTTTGTGGATATACATGATGAATATGCACTCCAACTCTACTTATTAATAAAAGCTTTGATGATTGCGCTTTCTATTGATAGTGGGTGGCGAACACACCCTGAATATTAATCTTGTCAAGTTTTAATAAGCACCCTGCACAGCACATTCTGTTGATGCTGTATGAGATATATTTCCGTTAAGATGAATTGAAACATGCTGATACTTTACATACTGTTTCTTTGTATGGTGGTTTATTCGCTGAAAAGGCTTTCTAAACAGATTTCTGACACCTACATGTGTATGTTCATCTTGACAGTAAGTGATGTTTTTCACGAGTGTAGAAGAGTGTTCGTAGTTTGTTTAAGATCTTTATAAATTAATTTGTGTTTCCAGATTGATTTACTTTGTCACGAAATTTTTAATTTTATTCAACAGTCATTAATTTAAAGCAGGATATAGTATCATGACTAAAAGATTTCTTAAGTCTGTTCTCAAATTCAAAAGAGCTACTTTCTGACACATTTCTGAATTCATTTTTGTTCTGAAACGCATGCAATTGATAGGTGTTATCGAAAAGTAATAGGAGAAAGTTCGGAGTAGAATCAAGAATGGTTCGGAGTATGCGAATGGTCGAAGAATTTGTAGGCATCTGAAATATAGGAAAATTGTTTTCGGCGGGACATAAGCATTTTGGTCCCGAGTGACGTATAGTGAATTGCATATGTTGTTTCCCGTAATAACTCAAGTTGACGACATTCTGATGAGAACTGGAACAAGTTTTGTTTCGACGAGGAAGAATCAAGAAGTATTTGACAAACATCTTTTCTTTATTTTAAAACGATGAAAATAAGACATATCTATGAAGTTATTCCACAGTTAATAATCCAAGGGTATGAGAAATCACATCTTGTATGATGGGGTGACAATCCAAATTTTTGACAGAGGAGCGAAGTAAGAATATCGAGAACTTAGGCTGCATATCCGAATTTTAAAAAGTGGGAAAATGTTTTAGGAGAGTACCATAGGGTGGCCAAGGGGCCAGAATATTTTTAGAGATGTTACATCGCGGAGATCAGAGAGGAAAGTGTCTTTTTTGATAAAGACAGCGTGCGTTGGAAAGTATGCCAAACCATTTACATTTTTAGAGCCAAGAGTATTGTATTTTGCGTGGGAATTGTAACCGTTACAGATACATCATATCAACTTCATAATTGACGTCATTGGTAGGGAAATCTTTATTGGCGAAGATTGCACATTGGCAAAAAAAGAGAGTGAAATAGAATTTTAGTGGTTAGTTGTTTTGAGAAAATGCAGGAAAGATATTTCAGAAATATGTTATAAGGCGTCACTCAGACGGAATTAACATCTGGATTCAGTATGAAGTCAAAACTGACCATGAGAAAAGAAACATTTTATGCCTTGGATAATTTCATTTACATTGATGTGTGGGAGACCGAATAAAGTACGTTAATGATAATTTACAAACAATATGTATGACTTTGACTAAAAGTTATCGTTGAAAGAGAATGATCAAAAGGTGCGCGTTTTAACAGCCGGGAATGTATATAAGTTACGATAATGCAGAAAGGGGAAAGTATATTCAATAAAATACTTAAAATATAGATTTCTTTAATTTTTGAAAAAGATATATATGGTATCTTTACCATATATATATCACCCCTTCACAAGATTTTGAAAAATTTAGAATGTCACCCTGAAAATATAATACACAATATCAATATATAAAAATAATAAAAATTAAGTATGCATACAATATGTAAATAAAAAAAAATGTAGTACTACCATAAAGCTTCATACTAGTATAATAAATGGCCATAAAATTTTCAAATTGCAGCAGCATGTATTTCAGCAGCTTTCAAAAGTTCCATTATCAACATAAATATAATTGTTTTTGGCTGCATAAAAATATATCATTTTCTTTAAAATGGCATGCCTAATGATATTTTAATCTTATTCGTGCACTTTCATAAATAGTCACATTTTGTCTCATATTTTATTTCGAAGATTAGAATGTGCACAATTAAACTTTTCACTTTAACTTCTGGCCATAGGAAATATAAACACAAATAATATTTCAATATTGAAAAAAAATATAGTTACAATTATACAATATAAAAATGACGCAATAGAGGTTACAAAAACACATATACCAAATGAAAAATGTAAAAAAATTTTGTGTATTAATCGGGAAATGTGCATAAACAGTTTACAAAACCACCTTGTAATTTAATAATTGCATAAATAATCTTTATTTTATTTTATTTTTATTATTTTATATAACTGGGAAAACTATTAAATTATTATAGTACATAAAAGGGATTATCTTTACCGAATATTAAAATAGCAATTGAATAAATAATTTTGAAATAACCCATAATAGTTGTAATCATTTTTAAAATTTATATCTAACTTTCATTAATAAAAGTCTTTATATAACAACTTTTTAAGGCATCTCAAAAGAATTTCTGAAATATTTAAAAGAAACAATACGATGAATAAATGTAGAAGAATTGTGAAAATTTTTTTTTAAATGAAGGATCTGCTTTTACAACTGAGAAAAAGAAAAAGAAAAAAATGCCTAAAATATCACTATAATCTATATAGTGTGAAGTAAAGGTGTTAACATTATGTATGTTCGATGAGAGAGAGATGTTTACACCTGAACAATATTTAGAAAAAGCAACATGTACGTTATCGAAGTAAGAAGGCATATCATAGAATTCAAAAATTTAACATAATTCCAAATTTTAAGAACGATTATGGGAATTATCCACTGAAATAAAGTTCAAAAATTCTTTCTAATTGATAAAGTGAAGGTGGCATGTAAAGTGATGTAACTTTGAAAAAAAAAAAAAAAACGATGACATAGTGTATAAGTATATATAAAGAGCAATAGAAAATTAATGTATACACTAACATGTGAAGTGGGAAAAAGATAACGGTATGTGTGAATGCTCGACCATACCTATCAGTGAATACGAATCTTAAGTATAGAAGTGTAGTAAATGAATAAAGGAAAAAAGAAAAGTTTTGGATTACAAAAGAGAAAACTAAGTGAGAAAATTGTAAACAAAGAAAATTTTGGTTACAAAGGGGAACCAGTCACACAAAAAAAAATCTGATAACAAAAGTATCAGCCCTCAATAAGTTATATTTCTGAAAACAAAAGGAATCAGAACCACAGAGATTTTTTTTTTTTTTTTTTTTTTTTTAAATCGCAATCGAAGTTTAGAAGAATGAACAAATTTCTGATTATAGAGATAAACAGAACCAAAAGAATTAAATTTTAAAATTTTAATTTAAAAAAATGTCATTACATATTTCTACCAAAGGAAATTAAATAAAAGTTGAGTGATGTGAATTTCTGCAAGAATGTGCCAAAGGAAAAGATGTGACGCCGAATTTATTTTGCCTTAATTTTTAATACCAATATATTTTGATTTATTTATCTATTATTTTTATTTTAAAAGAACAGTGATGCAAAGAAGAAGAATTGTCTACTCCTGAAATGTCGAAAATACAACGAAGATAAAAGGTAAAATTAAGCTGTGTATACGGATCAGTTACACTTATTCAATATGCGAAAAATTTCTGACGACCCGCACCAAAAAAAATCTCAACATAAAAATATACCTCTAATCGCCCTACCATTTTCGCGCGCTAAATAGTCAAACGAAAAGAGACGAACCATCTATACACACAGATGTGTAAACAACAAAAACATTAACTTGTGAAATAGAAAGAAAAATATTCATAAGAGGAGTTGTCTGGAAAAATTACCCATATAGTAGGGAAGTGTATCAAAAATACCAAAAATTGAATCGAAGTAAGAAAAGGAGTAAAATATTTGTGACAGTATATAATAAAAATATAGATATGCAAAGAGTATCATAATATAGCATCTTATCATTAATAATATAGTTTCGAAAAATAATATAAACTAGAATTAACAGAGAGTGGAATTTCTTTCTTCATCAATATATTTCTTTATTGACGGACACCCTGGCGAAGATACGGTGTGAGAAATGTTAAAATTAGTATTGTTATTTTCATTATTTGATATGCAATTAATGCATTTAGGAGGGTTTGTGCACCTAAGACTGTTATGTTGGCCTGCACAAATCGGACATTTTATAGAATTAAGACATACCTGATGTGCAATATGATAAAATGAATGACATCTAAAACAACGTTTTACAGGGATAAATCTGATTACAGGATATTTTTTGTCTTGAATAGTTATTTGTTTAAGCTCCAGTAATATTTTTGCAATAGGAAACGACATCTCAAATATCCAGTTGTATTCATCTGTATCCCTAAGTTTACATTTCCTTATAAATTGTGTAGAGGACACATGTTTTTGAAGAATATCAGAAATTCCAAATAAAATGTCTGGTATATTAAATTTTAAAGGTAATTTACAAATAATGATGCGAACCGGTTTATGATGCATTTTAGTAGGTGAACAAATAGGAATGCTTTCTGAAAGATCACGATTGCTAGAAGTATTTGATTGCTGCATATCAATTTTTTCATGTGCTAAATCATCGAATGTGTTCTCATCATCTGTAATTTGTGAAATATCCGTCTGTGTAAAAATATTATGCACATTTCGGGGTAACATATAACTGTTATGGGGAGAATTGCTTACATTTTTATCATCAAAAACATCATGTATATTTTCTACCTTTTGGGCATGAAGCCGTTCTAATAATTTTTTATTAAGCGAAATTAAGTTTTTCTTGTCTAGTACCAATTTATCAAGTTCCTTCATGACAAAAATATCATAAAACTGCAAAAGACTGTCAAATTGGCGTTCCAGAACAACCTGAAATTTGCATAATTTGGCAGAGAGAGCAGAATTGTCCTGCAATTTTATGTGATCATGCAGCTCATTTAATTGGGAGTTAACAAACTCTGGAGCACTTTTTAACAAATCCCTGAATACATAAGATCATGAAATATCACTAAATATTTGATTTTGTTCGGAAATAGAAACAGTAGTTTCAGATACCGGTGATGCCTGAGTGGATGCCATTTTCTGCACTCTGGTCCTAGATTTATTTTGTGAATTTTTTTTTTAATAGGCATGAATATGGAAAAGATATACTCAAAACTTTAAAAGAGGTGAAGGAAGTGCATGAATTGCAAAATTTTAAAGTGTCATATTTTCTCACCAATATGATAAAAATGGCAAGAAGGGTATAGATACACCGGTAAAATACACAAGACCAGATACACAAACGAGCAAAGAGATTACTCAAAGCAGTGCACACTTAACGTATAAATTAAAATATCATATCATGAGATCATATTTAGAGTATTTACCATAATATTATTAACATAGAGTTAAAAACTGAATGCAACCCAAAATGTGAATAGAAATATATCAAAATTTAAAATACAACAAAAACTGATAATTTATTATTATTTTTTTAAAGATTAAAATATTTAAAACATTAGAGATCTCTAAAATGATAAGCAGTGGCTTCAAATGCATAAAAATACAACAAAATAATAAAACGAAGCAAAATTTGAATAAAATTTATCAGTCATGAAAAAATTCAGATATAAGTGAAATTTAGTATCATTTTAAACTTTGAAAGATCTCTGACAGTTAGAAAACAATCTGCTTCTTACCTGTACGCCACAAATATACAAACTACACTTGGAACGATTTAAAATATATACATTATTAAATATTTAAAAGTTCTTGCAGTGGCTTTTTTTTTAATTAAAAAAAATTACAGTTCTTGCACTGTCAAAACTTATCCATCTTAAATATGAACATATCATTTGAAATTACCATAGAAAGCTGATTTCATAAAATTTAAAATTTTTAATAAAAATAAGAATTTTCTGCTCTTTCGTTTTCTTTTATATATATATATATATATATATCAACACATTAAGAATAAAACTCTTACCTGTAACACAAGTAAATATCCATTGTATAACAAATTTCAAAAAAACACATAGCTATAGAAAAAAAAACACCGAAAATAATCTATATATATTTTTTCGTTTTAAATTAAAACAGTTGAAAACAACTTCTCCGATTTGTATCCTTATGAATAAGTATTCTCTTAACACAATGGAATTGCAGTTGGAGGAATAAATATATATATTTTTTAAATTGGAGATAGAGTTCAACAACATTTGCAAGCACAGTTATTTTTTTCATAATTAATTGTTACAGCAATAAAAAGAAAAAAAAGTTTTCGTTAAAACCGATGGATAGGCATTCAATAACCTTGAATTTTTATCGAAACTAAGTTAGAAAGAGTTTTCCGATTATAAGAACCGCAACGCATGATTAGGAAGTCAATTCGAGGAGCACATTGAGTTTCTTGGTGTTTTTTTTCTTATGCCGAAACACAATCAAAGTTTCTCGTTTTTATACGATGAAACCACACAGTGCATAATCATGAGTTGAAATTCACTGAAATTAGCGGCATATTTCATACATGTAAACTGGAGAAATTTAATCGACGAAGAAAGATAATCTTTTTGAAATAATGAAAGCATATGTAGAATCGGTTGAATGAAGTTATAATCTTAACACATTGGAAAAATATAAGTTGCACCAAAAAGACTGCGAGAAAATTTTTAATTATATATCCAGCTGGAATTTCTTTCTTTCTTTCTTTCTTTTTTTTTTTTTTTTGAAAGTGAAAAAATTTTGAAGGCAATTTTTTTTTTGAAGGCGTATTTATCACAGGCACAGGTTAAAAAAAACTGCACAAAAGATCCTAGGTTGAAACAGTTTATCACTTACGTGGCACGGAAAAGGCATATTTAACTAACATGAACCGCAGGACAAATCTAGGCACATATCGAAGATGTAGAAAAATTCAGGCACATTTCGAAGATGTAGACAAATTCAGGAACATTTCGAAGATGTAGACAAATTCAGGCACATTTCGAAGATGTAGACACAAGAGGAGTCACGACAGCAGAAAAATAAAAAAAATCCACACATTGAGTAGTTGATATAGAGTTCCTTGGCGCACACCCTATGGAAATTGTTTTGTGAAAAATCCAGTTCATCAATATTAGGCACCAATCTTATATCGAAAAGTAATAGGAGAAAGTTCGGAGTAGAATCAAGAATGGTTCGGAGTATGCGAATGGTCGAAGAATTTGTAGGCATCTGAAATATAGGAAAATTGTTTTCGGCGGGACATAAGCATTTTGGTCCCGAGTGACGTATAGTGAATTGCATATGTTGTTTCCCGTAATAACTCAAGTTGACGACATCCTGATGAGAACTGGAACAAGTTTTGTTTGGACGAGGAAGAATCAAGAAGTATTTGACAAACATCTTTTCTTTATTTTAAAACGATGAAAATAAGACATATCTATGAAGTTATTCCACAGTTAATAATCCAAGGGTATGAGAAATCACATCTTGTATGATGGGGTGACAATCCAAATTTTTGACAGAGGAGCGAAGTAAGAATATCGAGAACTTAGGCTGCATATCCGAATTTTAAAAAGTGGGAAAATGTTTTAGGAGAGTACCATAGGGTGGCCAAGGGGCCAGAATATTTTTAGAGATGTTACATCGCGGAGATCAGAGAGGAAAGTGTCTTTTTTGATAAAGACAGCGTGCGTTGGAAAGTATGCCAAACCATTTACATTTTTAGAGCCAAGAGTATTGTATTTTGCGTGGGAATTGTAACCGTTACAGATACATCATATCAACTTCATAATTGACGTCATTGGTAGGGAAATCTTTATTGGCGAAGATTGCACATTGGCAAAAAAAGAGAGTGAAATAGAATTTTAGTGGTTAGTTGTTTTGAGAAAATGCAGGAAAGATATTTCAGAAATATGTTATAAGGCGTCACTCAGACGGAATTAACATCTGGATTCAGTATGAAGTCAAAACTGACCATGAGAAAAGAAACATTTTATGCCTTGGATAATTTCATTTACATTGATGTGTGGGAGACCGAATAAAGTACGTTAATGATAATTTACAAACAATATGTATGATTTTGACTAAAAGTTATCGTTGAAAGAGAATGATCAAAAGGTGCGCGTTTTAACAGCCGGGAATGTATATAAGTTACGATAATGCAGAAAGGGGAAAGTATATTTAATAAAATACTTAAAATATAGATTTCTTTAATTTTTGAAAAAGATATATATGGTATCTTTACCATAGGTGTTCTTATTCAAAAACTATGTACTTGAAACACGTTTTTCACTTTTTGGTAAAAGCTGAAGATCTTTCAGAAAATGCTGTCAATTTCGGCGTTTTGATTCTTTCTTAATGCGGGTGTTTTTATTTTTTCACAATTTTTTAATGTTGAAACAAATTTGAACTTTACATTAATAATTATCAAAAACATTTTTTCTGCCTATACATTTTTACAATATATAAATAAAGGGAAATATAATATATATATATATATATATAAAGAAATCTAACTCAGTAAAATTTCCAAGTCCCGGCGTATCTATTTGCATAGAATAAACTATGTCTAAGGCGTAATATTACTGTCTACGATGGAAGATTTTCTTGGTCCTGAGCGTTTCGCCTAAGACAGAGTTCATACAGTAAACTCTGTCTAAAACTTCAAAATATGATGTTTACTGTTTTAAGAGCACCATTATCCGAAATTTTGTTCATAATCAATGCTATTACGTTAAATATAATAAAATTCCAAATTTTATTATTTTTATTATTGTCTCGAGACAACAACTCAACTTAACTATTAGTTTTTCACTGATGATGACCGAGTAAGTTTGGTTGAAAACGTTTTGATTTTAAAAGAACTTTAATGTGCTTTTAAATGTTTTTATGTATGTTATTACGCACCTTCAAGCAATATATTTAGATTTATTTGTATCTTTATGAAATTTAATTATTAAACAAGGTAAATTTGCACTGAAATTTTAACTTTTTATAATGTTTACTGTTTTTTGAGTACCAGTTCAAAATTTTGTTCTCAATCAATATATTACGTTTAATGTAGAATAAAATCTAATTTGCAGGAAAATCACAATCTTTTCAATGTGAGTCTTCTTACCATTCAAAAAGTGTATAATTTGAACGATTTTTTTTTCAGAAAATAAATTGTTCTTAAAAAAAAAAAAGTAAAACTTCAAAATACAATGTTTACAGTTTTAAGACATCATTGTTTAAAAATTTCTTCACAATACACTATTATGTTTAATTTAGAAAAATAAAAAAAGTAAAACTTCAAAGTATAATATTTACTGTTTTGTGAGTATCAATCAGTGTCAGTACTATAGAAAAAAAAATTAATTTTGTAGCAAGTCCAAAATTTTTTCAATGCGCATTCTAATCTGTAAAAATGTAAAATTATATATATATATATATATATATTAAGTAAAAATAAATAAATAAATAAAATAAAAAACAGCAAATTTAAAATTTATTTATGTTTTAAGAGTATCATTTTTAAAAATTTTGTTCACAATCAATATATTACGTTTAACATAGAATACATTCAATTTGCAGGCAGCCCATAATTTTTTTGCATCCTATTATTTACATAGTGTAAAATTTCAACAAATTTTTGGCAAAGAATAAATTTAAAAAAAAAAAAAAAAAAACGTAAAACTTTTAAATATAATGCTTATTTTCTTAAGAGTATCATTGTTAAAATTTTGTTTACAAATATATAATTTGCAGGAAGGCTACAATTTTTTAAATCGCATCTTACTATTCAAAAAGTGTATAATTTTAACGATTTTTTTGCAGAAAATGAATTGAGTTCTCGAAAAAACAAACAAACAAAAAACCCCGTAAAATTTCAAACTTTAATGTTCATCAGTTTTAAGAGTACCTTTGTTCAAAATTTTGTTCCCATTCAGTGCTATTACGTTTAATATAGAAAAATTCCAATTTGCAGGCAGTCCACAAATTTTTTTTTAACGTGCAATCTACTATTAAAAAAATGTAGCATTTCAACGTATTTTTTGCAGAAAATAAATTGAGCCAACTACGAAAAAAGAAAAAAGAAAAAAAAAAGAAAAAAAAAGCTAGACTTAAAAAAATTATTTAAAAAATTTAGACTACATTGTAACTATTAAAACAAATGTAGCATTTCAACGAAGGTTTTGCAGAAAATGAATTTAGCCAACAACCAAAAAAAAGCTAGATATAAAAAAATAATGTTTACTGTTTTAAGAATACCATTTCTCGAAATTGTGTTCCCATTCAGTACTATTACATTTGATATAGAAAAATTCCAATTTGCAGGTTGTCCACAATTTTTTTTAAGTTGCATCCTACTATTTAAAAAATGTATCATTTCAACGTATTTTTTGCAGGAAATGAATGAACCAACAACCAAAAAAAGCTAGACTTAAAAAAAATATTAAAAAATTTTAGACTAAAATGAAACTATTAAAAAAATGTAGCATTTCAACGAAGGTTTTGCAGAAAATGAATTGAGCCAACAACCGAAAAAAGCTAGATTTCAAAATATAATGTTTACTGTTTTAAGAGTACCATTGTTCAAAATTTTGTTCCCATACAGTACTATTACGTTTGATATAGAAAAATTCCAATTTGCAGGCAGTCCACAAATTTTTTTAACGTGCATCCTACTTTTTAAAAAATATAACATTTCAACGTATTTTTTGCAGGAAATGAACTGAGCCAACAACCAAAAAAGCTAGACTTTAAAAAATTATTAAAAAATTTTAGACTAAAATAAAACTATTAAAAAAATGTAGCATTTCAACGAAGGTTTTGCAGAAAATAAATTGAGCCAACAACCGAAAAAAGCTAGATTTCAAAATATAATGTTTACTGTTTTAAGAGTACCATTGTTCAAAATTTTGTTCCCATACAGTACTATTACGTTTGATATAGAAAAATTCCAATTTGCAGTCGGTCCACAATGCATCCTATACTCTTTAAAAAATGTCAAAGTTCAACGAATTTTTTGCATAAAATCAATTGAGTTCTCCAAAACAAAACACACACACATACACAAATAATAATAATAATAATAATAATAATAATAATAATAAAGTAAAGAGACAGTAAAACTTCAAAATATAATTTTTACTGTTTTAAGAGAATCTTTATTCAAATTTTTGTTCAAAATAAAACACACACGCACACACACACATAAACAAATAATAATAATAATAATTATTATTATTATTATAAAGTAAAAAGAGAGTAAAATTTCAAAATATAATTTTCACTGTTTTAAGAGTATCTTTATTTAAAATTTTGTTCAAAACAAGACACACACGCGCACACACACAAATAATAATAATAAGAAGAAGAAGAAGAAAGTAAAGGGAGAGTAAAACTTCAAAATATAATTTTTACTGTTTTAAGGGTATCTTTATTCAAATTTTTGTTCACGATCAATATTATTACCAATATAGGAAAATTCCAATTTGCAGGAAGCTAAACAATATTTTAATGTGTATCCTAAAATTAAACAAGTAATATAAAAAAAAAATAAGTCAATTCCTACTTTTTAATCATAAATATATAAAATAAACCCGTGCAGCATTAATGTCCCACGTTATCTTTATTGAACATTATTTTATAATCATCGTTGCGGTATTTTATTTCTGTGGCATCACTCATTTGAAATAAATCTTTCATTTCATTTATGAAAACAATGGGAGGAATTTTTTTCTCCCATTTAAAACTAAAATTAATTAATTAAATTTAATTAATGAATTAATATTTGAAAAAACTGTATTAACATAAAGTGTCATCCCCTACAAGTTTAAAAAAAATATTTGAACTTGAGTGGATGAATAGAAAATATTTTATTAACGATTGAAAATTTGAACAAGATATATATAGAGAAAGTGTGAGCTAATAGTAGGAATTTAAAAAGTGTAAAATTCGAACGAATTATTTGCAGTAAATGAATTCTCCAAAAACCAACCAGTCAACCAACTCAGAGACCACAAATTTCTGTCACTCAGGCCCTGGTCACTATAATGGATAAAGTGAGAAATTTGTCCTACCCTTTGAGTTCATTGTTTGTATATGTAATCGTTTTATTCAATGAAATAATTAAATGAAAATATATCCGGATAGCGGGAAAATTATGGTAATTAGGTATAAATATCTAGTGTTTTGAATGGCACAGAATGCAATATGC
Source organism: Maratus michaelseni (assembly GCA_963931845.1). Classification (NCBI taxonomy): domain Eukaryota; kingdom Metazoa; phylum Arthropoda; class Arachnida; order Araneae; family Salticidae; genus Maratus; species Maratus michaelseni. The sequence goes on along the minus strand of OZ007598.1, from coordinate 105,940,999 downwards.
TTAGTGTCACATGAAAAGAGGATTTTAATGAACTTTGAGGTAGATCAATAGCACAGTTGCCGTTATCAAAATTCTATTGTCATTGAAGAATACGCTTTGAAATACATCCAACAATTGTACTTGAATTTACCGTCTAACACGCAAAATATACGATTGACAGCAGAAAGCATCGGTCAATAAACTGTAAATGCAGTTTCTGTCTACTTACCGTAGATAGTACATGTGAATGCACTTTGATTATACATTGGATTGTTTTCCTATATCTGGCGGAAAATAAACGCTTAATGATCAAACATGGAGTTAAATGTGATTGTCACATTGTACTATCAATTTAGAATTTAGGAAGTTTGTATTTATAGTTTAATACAATATTTGGATTAAGCAGTAGGAATTCTCTGGTTTGATGCTGTATTTTGCTAACAAAAGACTTTGAGCTTGGTTTTGAACAAGCAGCTGTGAAAACGCTCAAATTATGAATATTCAAATAATAGTCCGAGAGCGCCATGTAATGTTGAATTATAATTCAAATTGCTGGAAGGTTTCTATGTTTTTGAAAGTCGTATAATTCTAATGGCAATGGAGGATACAAGAACAAAAAAAAAACTTTTTACTTTTTATATTTTTTTTATTTAATTTCTCAAAAGCAGCTTTTAATATTATGCGCAACTTTTTATACTTTTAGAAAATATTCGTTTATTAAATATCGAATTTTCTTAAATTTCTGTTAATTTTTCATACACTTAAAAGTGTGTCCCACACTATGGAATGAACTCCATACCTTTCCATACCGGACCTATGGGATGTGGTACAAATCGCACTCAAATGCGACTATTATTCTTTTTATGTATTTTTGAAATGCGAGCGGATTTATGGAGCCCCTTAAAAGTGTGTCCCACACTATATAGACCCCATACCTTCCCATGCTGAGCCTATTTGGATGTGGTAAAAATTGCACTCAGTTATGACAATTTTTTTTTTTGTGAATATTGTGTGTCCCATTCCATGGGATGGGCACCATACTTACCTATCCCGGACATGAGATGTGATGCAAATCGCACTCAGATACGACAATTTGTTTTTCAGGAATTTTTTTTTAATATGAGCGGACTTATGGGACACTTTTTGATGGCTGTCCCATACTATGGGATAGATCCCATATCTTCCCATATCGGACCTATAGGATGTTTCTTTCTGAAGCGGTGATTATCCTCTGTATGTGTTTTCTGTGACCAAATTTCAATTTGTGACTTTTCACAATAGCTTCAAATGCACGTTTATCGCGATTTTTGTACAAATCCTCGCTTCCAATCTAGGTGAATTAACAAGCCAATATTGCGAACATCCAACTAAAATATAAGTTAAAAATTACCTGGTGTCCCATAAGTCTGTTAACACGTCAAACATTTATAAAAATGGAAGGAATCGGTAAAATTGATTGTGGTTTTTAAAAATCATATTCTAGCTATGTTTCTATTCTTTTCTTTTCTTTATTTTAAATATAAAACTTTTAGTCACCTATGTAAATAAAATGTGCCAAATAACTCAGATATGTATGTATTATGTAATAAAATATATCACCTTATAGCAAATTATACCATAAAAAATCATTTTATTCCAGAAAATTAATATTGCGTGTTCGCTAATAGTTTTGATCAATAGTTTTTTTAATTTTTTATTCATAGTCATGTTTTGCATGCTTATATTTTATTTATTTATTTAGTTTTGAACGTAAATTATTTCTCAAACACAAATCACTGTGGTATAAAGAGCTAAGATGTAATCACATTTAAACAAATCGCGCTTATCTAATTATTTAGCATTAATTTCGTTTCATGTGACACTTTTTGCATAAATTATTCTGTAACTTCATTCCTATGAGTAGATTAAAATTTATACTTATTGTCAACGCTATTTATGGTTCACAAATGTATGTGTCCCACTCGAAAGACTGGGGCAAAGATGCGGGGTAAAGCATTGATTAACAACAAACTAATTCTGATAATGCCTGAAAAGATATTTTATTTATTTATTTATTTATTTTGTACTTAAGTAAATTATTTTTCATATGCAAATCATTGTGGTATAAAGAGCTAAGATGTAACCACATTTAAACAAATCGAGATTAAATATATCTAATTACTGAGCATTAACTCCGTTTCATACGTGACACTTTTTGCATAAATTATTCTGGAACTTCATTATTATGAGTAGATTGAAATTTATACTTATTCTAAACGCTATTTATGGTTCACAAATGTATTTACTTGTTAGATGTCCCACTCGAAAGACTAAAAATAAATGCAGGGTAAAGCCCTGATTAACAACAAACGAAATATTTTATTTGTTTATTTTGTATACTTAAGTAAATTATTTTTCAAATACAAATCATTGAGGTATAAAGAGCTAAGATGTAACCACATTTAAACAAATCGAGATTAAATATATCTAATTACTGAGCATTAACTCCGTTTCATACGTGACACTTTTTGCATAAATTATTCTGGAACTTCATTATTATGAGTAGATTGAAATTTATACTTATTCTAAACGCTATTTATGGTTCACAAATGTATTTACTTGTTAGATGTCCCACTCGAAAGACTAAAAATAAATGCAGGGTAAAGCCCTGATTAACAACAAACGAAATATTTTATTTGTTTATTTTGTATACTTAAGTAAATTATTTTTCAAATACAAATCATTGAGGTATAAAGAGTTAAGATGTAACCACATTTAAACAAATCGAGATTAAATATATCTAATTACTGAGCATTAACTCCGTTTCATACGTGACACTTTTTGCATAAATTATTCTGGAACTTCATTATTATGAGTAGATTGAAATTTATACTTATTCTAAACGCTATTTATGGTTCACAAATGTATTTACTTGTTAGATGTCCCACTCGAAAGACTAAAAATAAATGCAGGGTAAAGCCCTGATTAACAACAAACGAAATATTTTATTTGTTTATTTTGTATACTTAAGTAAATTATTTTTCAAATACAAATCATTGAGGTATAAAGAGCTAAGATGTAACCACATTTAAACAAATCGAGATTAAATATATCTAATTACTGAGCATTAACTCCGTTTCATACGTAACACTTTTTGCATAAATTATTCTGGAACTTCATTATTATGAGTAGATTGAAATTTATACTTATTCTAAACGCTATTTATGGTTCACAAATGTATTTACTTGTTAGATGTCCCACTCGAAAGACTAAAAATAAATGCAGAGTAAAGCCCTGATTAACAACAAACGAAATATTTTATTTGTTTATTTTGTATACTTAAGTAAATTATTTTTCAAATACAAATCATTGAGGTATAAAGAGCTAAGATGTAACCACATTTAAACAAATCGAGATTAAATATATCTAATTACTGAGCATTAACTCCGTTTCATACGTGACACTTTTTGCATAAATTATTCTGGAACTTCATTATTATGAGTAGATTGAAATTTATACTTATTCTAAACGCTATTTATGGTTCACAAATGTATTTACTTGTTAGATGTCCCACTCGAAAGACTAAAAATAAATGCAGGGTAAAGCCCTGATTAACAACAAACGAAATATTTTATTTGTTTATTTTGTATACTTAAGTAAATTATTTTTCAAATACAAATCATTGAGGTATAAAGAGCTAAGATGTAACCACATTTAAACAAATCGAGATTAAATATATCTAATTACTGAGCATTAACTCCGTTTCATACGTGACACTTTTTGCATAAATTATTCTGGAACTTCATTATTATGAGTAGATTGAAATTTATACTTATTCTAAACGCTATTTATGGTTCACAAATGTATTTACTTGTTAGATGTCCCACTCGAAAGACTAAAAATAAATGCAGGGTAAAGCCCTGATTAACAACAAACGAAATATTTTATTTGTTTATTTTGTATACTTAAGTAAATTATTTTTCAAATACAAATCATTGAGGTATAAAGAGCTAAGATGTAACCACATTTAAACAAATCGAGATTAAATATATCTAATTACTGAGCATTAACTCCGTTTCATACGTGACACTTTTTGCATAAATTATTCTGGAACTTCATTATTATGAGTAGATTGAAATTTATACTTATTCTAAACGCTATTTATGGTTCACAAATGTATTTACTTGTTAGATGTCCCACTCGAAAGACTAAAAATAAATGCAGGGTAAAGCCCTGATTAACAACAAACGAAATATTTTATTTGTTTATTTTGTATACTTAAGTAAATTATTTTTCAAATACAAATCATTGAGGTATAAAGAGCTAAGATGTAACCACATTTAAACAAATCGAGATTAAATATATCTAATTACTGAGCATTAACTCCGTTTCATACGTGACACTTTTTGCATAAATTATTCTGGAACTTCATTATTATGAGTAGATTGAAATTTATACTTATTCTAAACGCTATTTATGGTTCACAAATGTATTTACTTGTTAGATGTCCCACTCGAAAGACTAAAAATAAATGCAGGGTAAAGCCCTGATTAACAACAAACGAAATATTTTATTTGTTTATTTTGTATACTTAAGTAAATTATTTTTCAAATACAAATCATTGAGGTATAAAGAGCTAAGATGTAACCACATTTAAACAAATCGAGATTAAATATATCTAATTACTGAGCATTAACTCCGTTTCATACGTGACACTTTTTGCATAAATTATTCTGGAACTTCATTATTATGAGTAGATTGAAATTTATACTTATTCTAAACGCTATTTATGGTTCACAAATGTATTTACTTGTTAGATGTCCCACTCGAAAGACTAAAAATAAATGCAGGGTAAAGCCCTGATTAACAACAAACGAAATATTTTATTTGTTTATTTTGTATACTTAAGTAAATTATTTTTCAAATACAAATCATTGAGGTATAAAGAGCTAAGATGTAACCACATTTAAACAAATCGAGATTAAATATATCTAATTACTGAGCATTAACTCCGTTTCATACGTGACACTTTTTGCATAAATTATTCTGGAACTTCATTATTATGAGTAGATTGAAATTTATACTTATTCTAAACGCTATTTATGGTTCACAAATGTATTTACTTGTTAGATGTCCCACTCGAAAGACTAAAAATAAATGCAGAGTAAAGCCCTGATTAACAACAAACGAAATATTTTATTTGTTTATTTTGTATACTTAAGTAAATTATTTTTCAAATACAAATCATTGAGGTATAAAGAGCTAAGATGTAACCACATTTAAACAAATCGAGATTAAATATATCTAATTACTGAGCATTAACTCCGTTTCATACGTGACACTTTTTGCATAAATTATTCTGGAACTTCATTATTATGAGTAGATTGAAATTTATACTTATTCTAAACGCTATTTATGGTTCACAAATGTATTTACTTGTTAGATGTCCCACTCGAAAGACTAAAAATAAATGCAGGGTAAAGCCCTGATTAACAACAAACGAAATATTTTATTTGTTTATTTTGTATACTTAAGTAAATTATTCTTCAAATACAAATCATTGAGGTATAAAGAGCTAAGATGTAACCACATTTAAACAAATCGCGATTAAATATATCTAATTACTTCGTTTCATTAACTTTGTTTCATATGTGACACTTTTTGCATAAATTATTCTGTAACTTCATTCCTGTGAGTAGATTGAAATTTATAGTTATTCTGAACGCTATTATCGTGTTAGGTGTCCCACTCGAAAGACTAAAAATAACTGAATGGTAAAGCACTGATTAATAACAAACGAATTCTGGTAATGCATGAAAAGATATCGATGACACAGGGTGTCCCATCAAAAAGGTTAAAACGTGCTTTAGTTTTTTACCTGTTGGAGATACGTAAGGCAATGTAAAATGCAAATGTGTTCAAAATAAGGTAGAAATTAAGATTATGTAGATTAAATTATCCTGTCATTAATTTACAAAAATTTACACTTCCAAAAATTTTATACGGTTCCTGGGTCCTAGAAGTCATATTTAGAAATATGTTCGGTACTTCCTTATTATAACAGTATCCCACAATTACGATTACGTAAATGTTGCAGTTACGTTTTCACAGAGGTCATTGCCAAGCTCACATATGCATCATATATATGCATATGTATATACTCCAAGTGCTCATACAGCCCAATACGTCAATATATACGTAATGTTTATGTCTTATTTGTCATATATATACGTCATATACGTTTTTCACACATGTCATAGATACACATCATATACGACTTATACACATATCATATACGTCATATATGATTATAACTTGGCCATATACGTCATGTAATGTCATATTCATCAAATATGATTATAATGTCACATATGCCTTATATAATTTGGCGATAGATCCTGGTCGCTGGGCGACCATGTAATTAAATAGAATGGCCTCAGGAAAGTTTCAAAATTATCTTTTTATGTAAATTTTCATCGTTCATAATTAATTCACTTCGCGATACATTGTATATTACTCACCTTTTCTTCACATGGAGGCTATTTCGTACCTGTACGTAAAGGAAATGACTTGAAAACAGGAAAGACTCTTTTTTCTTTTGTTTTACGGTTATTTTCATAAATATATACGGTATTTTCCATACACATATTTTCATACATATCAATACTTTCTTGGGGGGTTCTGTTTTAAGCATGTTAGCTGTTTCGTGCCTAATATAATTACATAAAATGGTCTCAGGAAAGTTTCAATATTATTTTTTGTGTAAATTCTCATCATTCATATTCTTCAAAAAATTATTTTCTAAGTCACTTCGCCACACACTGTGTATTTCTCCCTTTTTTTGCTTTTTTTTTTTCACACGTACAATATTTTGTGCTTACACATTACAGCCAGTGACCTGAGAATAGGAAAGATTTTTCTTCTCCTTTTTAAAATATTCGAATATTTTAATATTTATTAAAATATTTTCATATTTTCATATGTCATATTGTATTCGTGTATATTTTTTGTACACTGTATAGTTATTCCGATAGTCCATATAATTACATAAAATGGTTCGCGGAACTTTTCAATATATTCTTTTTAAGTACATTTTCTTCGGGTAATTGTTTTCTAAGAGTGTCAAATCACTTCGTGGCACATTGTGTATTTCTCATCTTTTTACTTTCTTCTATCTTTACAAGAAGCAAGTATTGGATTCATGAAAATTTTTGACTTCCGGTTTTCGACGGATTTGTGCATTTTAGAAGATCCTGAACGCGATTTGACTGTTTTTAGAAAATGTCTGTATGTGAGTCTGTCTGTCTGCCTGTCTGCCTGTCTGCCTGTCTGCCTGTCTGTCCGTCTGTCTGTCTCTGTGTGTGTGGCAAAAATTTTGCGGGCGCTCTATCTCAAGAACTAATGCACGGAATTTAATAAAACTTTAGATTCTGTTAGTCCCTGATATAAATTGGTGCTGATTAGTTTTTGGTGTAAATCGCCCAACAAGTGGCACTGCTATGCTGCATTCTGTGGGATTTCCGCAATAACTCTATCTCAATAACTAATCCACTGATTTTCATCAAACTTCAGATTCAGTTAGACGTTGACATAAGTTGTTTTTGATTAAGTATTGGTGTAAATCTCCCAACAGTTGGTGCTGCTGTGCTGCATTTTTCAGGATTGACAAGATTTTTGCGATAGTCATATTTCAAGGACTAATGCACGGAATTTTATAAAATTTTAATAAAATTTTAGATTCAGTTAGACTTTGATATAAATTGATGCTGAGAGATTCGTGTTTAGTGTATGCGAGACCTGAGTGAGATAGAAGAAAGTTTTGGGATTGCCACATCCGACTAGCTTTCACACTGACGTTATTCCGTGCCTATACACAATTTTGACATAACTGTCAGCCATTTTATTTAATGCCTTCAGAACCAGAAATGTTATTAATTTTTAAGATATTATATATATATATATATATATATATATATATATATATATATATATATATATAGAAATAAGTATAAAGTATTATATTTCACAGTCTAGATGTTTCATTTTTGTATACCATATTTATTCTGTGCATACGTGCAAAAATATAATAAAAGCCTCAATAAAGTTTCGATTCGATACTATCGTTTTGTGTAAATTTTCTTCTTTCATATTAATCCAGAAATTATTTACTGAGAGTATAAAATCACTTTGCGATACACTGTGTATGTCTCACCATTTTTTTCCTTTTACTTACCCATTATACGCAGTATAGGGGCCTATTTAAAAGCCTATATTAACATCAAAATCACTATTTAATATTGAAATAATCGACTATATATTTTCATCTTAGTTATTACTTACCCATCATACGTAGTATAAGTTAAGTCTTGTAATCGTTTTGAAAATCGAAAAAAAAATTTTTGACGGATTTACACGTTTCAGACACTGGAGATTCCGAAAAACATATTTTTAGAAAAAAAAAATAGCCCTCCGTCTGTGTGTCTCTAAACGCTCTATCTCCCGAAAAAATTGAGATAGAGACTTGAAATTTGCTATGTACTTAGTATGTAATAATGGAAAGAAGCTTATTGAATTTCAGTAATCTCGATTATCCGGAACTATTTTTTTCGGACTCTCGAAATATTCGTTCTGATAAAAGGTATATAAATTTTTTCTAAATTGTTTATTTTAAGGAGTGGATATAAAAGACAATAAAAAAACATAAATTTTGCATAAAACATGAAGTCGATCAGATAATTAGTTGCAAAAATATTTGTAATCCTATTTTCCACACTCTTCGATTTTTCATGATCTTGTATTTCATCCAAATTTCAATTCAACGATATATTTTAATTGGAAATGAGATGCTTAATCAGATGCAATAAACCGCTAGTTAATAGGATTATTGTTTTTGGAGTTATAAGGCTGTTTCTTTTATGCAATTCAGTAATCGAGCCTTTAAAGTTTATGACGTCATCAAGCCACGATTTTATTCGAATTGCAATGCAATTTATAAGTAGTTTACACATTTTTTATTTTAATATTTTACATTATGCATATCCATGATGGGTAAGTATTACGGTGACCCCCAACGACTAGTTTTTATGTGTACGTGTAAAAAGAAATAATTTTTGTGCCTATACATATGTCATGTTTACTCATACGATATTTTGTGTCTACACATACAGCCATTGAGAAAAATGTTTTTTCAAGATATTATATTTTCATACATATCACATTGCTCATATTTCTAGAGAAATTATTTTCAAAAAGTGTCAAATCATTTCGGGAATATATTTTTCACCCCCTCCCCCCCTTTTTTTTACATTGTCGTCATTATTTCGTGCCTACACATATAGACAATGAGAACTGGATTTTTTTTTTAAGATATTAATTTTAATACGTGTCATATTGTCTTGAGGTTGTGTGTAAACGTTTTCTTTTTGTACAGGTTATATTTTCCAAGCTTGCATGCAATTACATACAATGTTTTAATATTACAGTTCCGTGTTTTCCATCTTTTATATTATTAGAGAAATTATTTTCGATGAGAGTCAAATCATTCTGCAAATATATTTTTCACCATTTTTTCTCATGTTCATTATTTCGTGCCTAAACATATAGCCAATGAGAACAGGAAAGGTTTTTTTCAAGATATTATATTTTCATACCTGTCATATTGTTTTGGGACTGTCTGTAAAAGTTTTCCTTTTTGAACACTGTAATTTTTCCAATTTTTCATTTAAAAAAATTTTTCAATGTTAATTTTTTTTTTTTTTTTTTTTTTTTTTTTTTTTGTAAATTTTCGTTTTTTATATTTTTAGAGAAATTATTCTCGAAGAGTGTCAAATCATTTCGCGAATATATACGTGTTCATTGTTTTGTGCCTACACGTATATTCAATGAGAAAAGAAAAGATTCTTTAAGGTTATATTTTCATACATGTCATATTGTCTTGAGGCTGTCTGTGAACGTTTTCCTTTTTGTAAAGTGTATATTTTGCAAGCTTGCATGTAATTAATTACATAAAAAGTTTCAATATTATCTTTCCGTGTAAATTTATATCTTTAAAATTATTAGAAGAAATATTTTCAAAGAGCGTCAAAACATTTCGTGAATTCCTTTTTCACCACTTTTATTTACATGTTCATTATTTCGTATCTAGACATATAACCAATAAGGTCAGGAAATGATTTTTTAAGGTATTATATTTTCATACATGTCATAGTGTCTTGAGGTTGTCTGTAAACGTTTTCCTTTTTGTAAAATGTATATTTTGCAATCTTGCATGTAATTACATAAAATGTTTCATTATTAAGGTTCCGTGTAAATTTCTATCTTTTTTATTATTAGAGAAATTATTTTCGAAGAGAGTCAAATCATTTCGCAAATATATTTTTCACCATTTTTTTTTCACATGTTCATTATTTTGTGCCTAAACATATTAGCCAATGAGAACAGGAAAGGTTTTTTCAAGATATTATATTTTCATACATGTCATATTGTTTTGGAACTGTCTGTAAACATTTTCCTTTTTGAACATTGTAATTTTTCTAAGCTTGCATTTTAATAAAAATTTTCAATGTTAGCTTTTTTTATAAATTTCCATCTTTTATATTATTAGAGAAATTATTTTCGAAGAGTGTCAAATCATTTCACGAATATATTTTTCACCTCTTCTTTTTACATGTTCATTGTTTCGTGCCTACACGTATATCCAATGAGAAAATGAAAGGTTTTTTAAGGTATTCTTATTTTCATGCATGTCATATTGTCTTGGGGCTAACTGTAAACTTTTTTCTTTTCATACACCGTATCTTTTCCGTGCTTGCATGTAATTACATAAAAAGTTTCAATATTATCTTTTCGTAGAAGTTTTCATCTTTTATATTCTTCGAGAAATTGTTTTCTAAGAGTATCAAATCACTTCACCACAAACTGTGTATTTCTTATCTTTTCTTCACACGGTAGTTATATCGTGCCTATATATAAAACTATTAATTTGAGAACAGGAAAGGTGTTTTTTTTTAAGCTATCATATTTTGATACATGTCATACTGTCATGGGGTTCCTTTTTTTTTGTGCACAATACCTTTTCCGTGTCTGCAGTAATTACACAAAACGGCCTCGGAAACAATATTATCTTTTTGTGTAAATTTCTATGATTCATATTCTTTAAGAAATTATTTTCTAAGGGTGTCAAATCACTTTGCGACACATTGTGTATTTCTCACCTTTTGTTTCGCACGGTTGTTATTTCGTGCCTGCACATAATTCCGTAAAGCGGCCTTATATGTAGAAGCACACGCAAATCTGATCATTTCCTGTAAAACCGACAGAGAACTATAAATTGCTGTAAACTGGTTTAGTGATGTTACTTCCATGTTATAAGCATGATATATTGACGGTGAAGTGAAATTTATCAAAGATTTCTGGAAGATTTATAAAGCTTTTAGATATGAAACGACGGATTATTATACGGCCAGGATTATTCTAACAATACACGCTTAGAGTCGGTTAATGAATGGGGGTTACAGAGTTGGAAAATTATGGAGTCTGTAATTATCACGCGACTTAACTTGCATGTTTTATAGCGTTAAATCAATGGAATCGCAGTGATAATCTACAATTAGAGAGTATAAGGCTGCCCGTAAATCTTTGTTCATTTGATATTTCCGCTTGTTTATTCTCACAATTAAATGGATATTTAGGCTTTTTATTTAAACTTCATTTTAGCCCAATTTCGAGCACGCCATCATTGTTACCAGATTTTAAGCAGGATTATCAGACAGCTGTTGTAAAATTATCCTATTTAAGGCTATAAAGCTAACAGTACAGTCAATTATAGTATTTAATATTTCAAATCTTCAAAACGGAGATATTTAAAGCTGTTCTTAAATCCAAACAGGCTTCTCTCTGACACATTTCTGAATAGGCTTTTTATTTAATCTTGATTTTATGCCATTTTTGAGCACACCATCAGTGTTGCCAGATTTTAATCAGGAATATAAGACAGCTCTTGCAAAATTATATTAAGGCTAAAGCTACAGTACAGTCTATTATAGTTATTTACTATTTCAAATCTTCAAAACTGAGATACTGAAATCCAAACAGGCTACTCTTTGACACATTTCTGAATAGGCTTTTTATTTAAGCTTGATTTTAGCTCATTTTCGAGCACGCTATCAGTGTTGCCCGATTTTAAGCAGGAATATCAGACAGATCTTGCAAAATTATACTACTTAAGGCTAAAGCTACAATACAGTCTATTATAGTTATTTAATATTTCAAGTATTCAAAACTGAGATATTTATACCCAAACAGGCTTACTCTCTGACACATTTCTGAATAGGTTTTTTATTTAAGCTTGATTTTAGCTCATTTTCGAGCACGCATAAGTGTTGCCAGATTTTAAGCAGGAATATCAGACAGATCTTGCAAAATTATACTACTTAAGGCTAAAGCTACAATACAGTCTATTATAGTTATTTAATATTTCAAGTATTCAAAACTGAGATATTTATACCCAAACAGGTTTACTCTCTGACACATTTCTGAATAGGTTTTTTATTTAAGCTTGATTTTAGCTCATTTTCGAGCACGCATAAGTGTTGCCAGATTTTAAGCAGGAATATCAGACAGCTCTCGCAAGATTATACTAAGGCTAAAGCACAGTACAGTCTATTATAGTTATTTAATATTTCAAATCTTCAAAACTGAGATACTGAAATCCAAACAGGCTACTCTTTGACACATTTCTGAATAGGCTTTTTATTTAAGCTTGATTTTAGCTCATTTTCGAGCACGCTATCAGTGTTGCCCGATTTTAAGCAGGAATATCAGACAGATCTTGCAAAATTATACTACTTAAGGCTAAAGCTACAATACAGTCTATTATAGTTATTTAATATTTCAAGTATTCAAAACTGAGATATTTATACCCAAACAGGCTTACTCTCTGACACATTTCTGAATAGGTTTTTTATTTAAGCTTGATTTTAGCTCATTTTCGAGCACGCTATCAGTGTTGCCCGATTTTAAGCAGGAATATCAGACAGATCTTGCAAAATTATACTACTTAAGGCTAAAGCTACAATACAGTCTATTATAGTTATTTAATATTTCAAGTATTCAAAACTGAGATATTTATACCCAAACAGGCTTACTCTCTGACACATTTCTGAATAGGTTTTTTATTTAAGCTTGATTTTAGCTCATTTTCGAGCACGCATAAGTGTTGCCAGATTTTAAGCAGGAATATCAGACAGATCTTGCAAAATTATACTACTTAAGGCTAAAGCTACAATACAGTCTATTATAGTTATTTAATATTTCAAGTATTCAAAACTGAGATATTTATACCCAAACAGGCTTACTCTCTGACACATTTCTGAATAGGTTTTTTATTTAAGCTTGATTTTAGCTCATTTTCGAGCACGCTATCAGTGTTGCCCGATTTTAAGCAGGAATATCAGACAGATCTTGCAAAATTATACTACTTAAGGCTAAAGCTACAATACAGTCTATTATAGTTATTTAATATTTCAAGTATTCAAAACTGAGATATTTATACCCAAACAGGCTTACTCTCTGACACATTTCTGAATAGGTTTTTTATTTAAGCTTGATTTTAGCTCATTTTCGAGCACGCATAAGTGTTGCCAGATTTTAAGCAGGAATATCAGACAGCTCTCGCAAGATTATACTAAGGCTAAAGCACAGTACAGTCTATTATAGTTATTTAATATTTCAAATCTTCAAAACTGAGATACTGAAATCCAAACAGGCTACTCTTTGACACATTTCTGAATAGGCTTTTTATTTAAGCTTGATTTTAGCTCATTTTCGAGCAGCTATCAGTGTTGCCCGATTTTAAGCAGGAATATCAGACAGATCTTGCAAAATTATACTACTTAAGGCTAAAGCTACAATACAGTCTATTATAGTTATTTAATATTTCAAGTATTCAAAACTGAGATATTTATACCCAAACAGGCTTACTCTCTGACACATTTCTGAATAGGTTTTTTATTTAAGCTTGATTTTAGCTCATTTTCGAGCACGCATAAGTGTTGCCAGATTTTAAGCAGGAATATCAGACAGCTCTCGCAAGATTATACTAAGGCTAAAGCACAGTACAGTCTATTATAGTTATTTACTATTTCAAATCTTCAAAACTGAGATACTGAAATCCAAACAGGCTACTCTTTGACACATTTCTGAATAGGCTTTTTATTTAAGCTTGATTTTAGCTCATTTTCGAGCACGCTATCAGTGTTGCCCGATTTTAAGCAGGAATATCAGACAGATCTTGCAAAATTATACTACTTAAGGCTAAAGCTACAATACAGTCTATTATAGTTATTTAATATTTCAAGTATTCAAAACTGAGATATTTATACCCAAACAGGCTTACTCTCTGACACATTTCTGAATAGGTTTTTTATTTAAGCTTGATTTTAGCTCATTTTCGAGCACGCTATCAGTGTTGCCAGATTTTAAGCAGGAATATCAGACAGATCTTGCAAAATTATACTACTTAAGGCTAAAGCTACAATACAGTCTATTATAGTTATTTAATATTTCAAGTATTCAAAACTGAGATATTTATACCCAAACAGGCTTACTCTCTGACACATTTCTGAATAGGTTTTTTATTTAAGCTTGATTTTAGCTCATTTTCGAGCACGCATAAGTGTTGCCAGATTTTAAGCAGGAATATCAGACAGATCTTGCAAAATTATACTACTTAAGGCTAAAGCTACAATACAGTCTATTATAGTTATTTAATATTTCAAGTATTCAAAACTGAGATATTTATACCCAAACAGGCTTACTCTCTGACACATTTCTGAATAGGTTTTTTATTTAAGCTTGATTTTAGCTCATTTTCGAGCACGCATAAGTGTTGCCAGATTTTAAGCAGGAATATCAGACAGCTCTCGCAAGATTATACTAAGGCTAAAGCACAGTACAGTCTATTATAGTTATTTAATATTTCAAATCTTCAAAACTGAGATACTGAAATCCAAACAGGCTACTCTTTGACACATTTCTGAATAGGCTTTTTATTTAAGCTTGATTTTAGCTCATTTTCGAGCAGCTATCAGTGTTGCCCGATTTTAAGCAGGAATATCAGACAGATCTTGCAAAATTATACTACTTAAGGCTAAAGCTACAATACAGTCTATTATAGTTATTTAATATTTCAAGTATTCAAAACTGAGATATTTATACCCAAACAGGCTTACTCTCTGACACATTTCTGAATAGGTTTTTTATTTAAGCTTGATTTTAGCTCATTTTCGAGCACGCATAAGTGTTGCCAGATTTTAAGCAGGAATATCAGACAGCTCTCGCAAAATTATACTAAGGCTAAAGCACAGTACAGTCTATTATAGTTATTTAATATTTCAAATCTTCAAAACTGAGATATTTAAGGCTGTTCTTAAATCCAAACAGGCTATTATCTGATACATTTCTGAATAGGCTTTTTATTTAATCTTGATTTTAGCCCATTTTTGAGCACGCCATAACTGTTGCCAGATTTTAAGCAGGATTATCAGATAGCCTTGCAAAATTATATTACTTAAGGCTAAAGCCACAGTACAGTCTATTATAGTTATTTAATATTTCAAATCTTCAAAACTGGGATATTTAAGGCTGTTCTTAAATCCAAACAGGCTACTCTCTGACACATTTCTGAATAGGCTTTTTATTTAATCTTGATTTTAGCCCATTTTTGAGCACGCCATAACTGTTGCCAGATTTTAAGCAGGATTATCAGATAGCCTTGCAAAATTATATTACTTAAGGCTAAAGCCACAGTACAGTCTATTATAGTTATTTAATATTTCAAATCTTCAAAACTGGGATATTTAAGGCTGTTCTTAAATCCAAACAGGCTACTCTCTGACACATTTCTGAATAGGCTTTTTATTTAATCTTGATTTTAGCCCATTTTTGAGCACGGCATAACTGTTGCCAGATTTTAAGCAGGATTATCAGATAGCCTTGCAAAATTATATTACTTAAGGCTAAAGCCACAGTACAGTCTATTATAGTTATTTAATATTTCAAATCTTCAAAACTGGGATATTTAAGGCTGTTCTTAAATCCAAACAGACTACTCTCTGAAACATTTCTGAATAGGCTTTTTATTTAATCTTGGTTTTAGCCCATTTTTGAACCCGTTTTCAGTGTTGCCCGATTTTAAGCAGGAATATCAGACAGCTCTTGCAAAATTATACTAAGGCTAAAGCTACAGTATAGTCTATTGTAGTTATTTAATATTTCAAATATGAAAAACTGAGATATTAATCGGCGCTCTACTAAAGCTATTTTTTATAAAGGTTAAGAAATTTAAATTTTTATAGGGTCCCTGGGTCCTATAAGTTATACAGGGTGCGTCAGAGAAATGTATACATACACAGTTTAACGGGTCATAAATTTCTGTTTGTTCTTTCTTTGCAACGTGCAACTAATTAGAAATAATGAGTGGACCAAGATTAACTTTTGAAAAAAGAAAATTTATTTTAAAATACTATAGTAAGTATGAAAATGTAACAAAAGTACATAAACAATATCGCAGTGAGTTTCAGACAGATCCACCTTATGCAACTTACAATTCACCGGATAAAAGAAAAGTTTGAAACGAATGGATGTTTATTCCGGAACCGCAATTGAGCAAAAATGAGACACAACACCGAATGAAATGTTTGTTGAAATTTGTGAATCAATAGTTCCTAGTTGTCAGCAGTGTATTGGCCAGAACGGCATACCTGCCAGTTTTCAACTAAACTTCCGTACAATGTGAGTTAATTTGATACAGGTTAAAGGCGTTTCAAACCAGAAAATATATGTGAAAAAATAATATTTATTTAGTTTCATGTCCTTACGTTTTTATTGACTCTATCCTTAATATCTATTGCTTTTCTATATATTCCAAACTTATTTCTTCCATTTATTAAATTTTCTTTTCTTTCTATTTTAGTTGCTCTTTAAAGCAATCTTATCTATTCCCAACGGCTCACTGTTACAAGACATTTTACTCACAATAGACTGGGCTTAAAGTTGCTGCAACTAGGAAGCCCCTTAACCGGCATCAACTGTTCCAGACTGTTTCCGGACGTAAAACTTATTTTAATGCATTTCTTTTAAAAAAAAAATTCTGGTTACAAACGTGTTTAACATCGGTTAAATTAACCTACAATGTAACGGAAGTTTAGTGCGATGTTGGCAGGTATGGAACGGTAATAACTTTGAACATCTACGGCAGAAGGAAAAGTTATATATTTTATGTAGATTCTTTTGCAATTTAAATATTAATTATATGTAAATAAAAATTGGAATTTTCTGACGCGCCCTGTATTTAGAAAAACATTCTTCATGTTCTACACTGTAAAAAAACTGTAATTTTGACTGAAAAAATATTGTATTTTTTACAGCAAAAAACTGTTTTAAAGAAAAACAATTTTTTTGCTGTATAAAATGTGGATTTTGTAATTTTTACTGAAAAAATATAATTTTTTTTACAAAAAAACTGTTTTAATGAAAATATACAGAAATTTCTGTAAATTAAACGGTTTTCCACTAGCACCAAAAATTGACAGTTTTTTTCTGTCAATTTGAGAGATTTGTTTTTACAGTGTAACAAGTAAAACGAAAAGAAAAACTTATTTTTGGCACGATCAAAATTTACCACATTACAATACTTTGAAATTTATAAATTTTCAGCGTTTTCCTGTTATTAAAACGGAAAAAGAGTAATTTTTTGTTTAGGTTATGTTATTCCGTCCATCAATCGAAACAATACTAGAAAATACTTTATTTTTTCTAACATTTCCTGTTATTTATCCCATATTATGTACTTATCGATCACTTAAAAGATGCAGTCATGTCAAATAAAACCTCAACTTTACAGCGATTTCAGAAATCATTTCAATGTATTTAGATCTTTCAAACTGATTTTCTCTCCTAAATGCAATTTTATATCGATTTGTCATTCTTAAACCGAAGGGTTATCACACTAAAACTTGATGTACGAAAGGAGATAGGAGAAAAATAAATGGACGAGTGAATAAATAACAAAACAATTTCTCCTCTTCCGTTGGTAAATGATCTTAAATAATGCAGTATAACCCGGGATGGACATGTGAAATTTCCGTGATATGATGCAAGTGAATGACGCCATAGCGAATGATGTCAATGCTATAGTACGATGTTCCTCGCCATTTATGAATATGCTCTAAAAAATGACAAATGTTTCTTATCCTTCAAAAATATACACTGTAATATATATATATGCAATAAGTTTATATATATATATATATATATATATATATCAAATTAACGGGGAAAAGCTGTCAATTTTGGTGCCAGTGGAAAATCGTTTATTTTACGGAAAATATCTGTAATTGTTTAACGAACGATTTGTTTTTTTAACAGTTAAGTATCGTTACATTTACAGAGGTAAACTGTTATTTTAACAAAAACATTTTGTGATTTTTACAGAGAAAACCTGTAAATCTTACGAGAAAAATCTGTAAACCTTAACAAACTTTCTGTTTTTTAACAGCTTAATACCGTTGCAGTTACAGATATAAACTGTTATTTTAACGGTTAAATACCGTTACAATAACAGAGCTGAACTTTTATTTTAACAGAAATATTTTGTGATTTTTGCAGAGGGAACATGTTAAATCTTACGAGAAAAATCTGTATATTTTAACGACCTTTCTGTTTTCTTAACAGTTAGATATCGTTACATTTACAGAGATGAACTCTTATTTTAACAGACGTATTTTGTGATGTTTACAGAGGAAACATTTAAATTTTATGAGAAAAATATATATCTTTTACAGACATTTTCTGTTTTTTTATGCCAATAACAGGATGCCCTAAAAGATTGAAACCCGATTTAATTAAGCTGTTAGAGACACTTAGGCAATGTAATTGCAAAAGTGTTCATAATAAGCTATTTTCGTAATCACTACATAGTATAAAACAAAGTCGCTTTTTCTGTCCCTATATCCCTATGTACGCTTAAATCTTTAAAACTACGCAACGGATTTTGATGCGGTTTTTTTTTAATAGATAGAGTGATTCAAGAGGAAGGTTTATATGTATAATAACATCCATTAAAAAGTGGAGAAATACTGTTATTTTTGAGGTTTTTAATGTGATGTCGTAAATAATTTCATTTTTTACATTTGTTATTTTGGCCGAAAAGGTTACCATTGCTATTTTTTTGGCGATCATTATTGTTGCAGAAAGAAATGAAAAGGCTATACATCTCCAAAAATAAAAGAAAAACTGTGTTAAATTAATTTTAAAAAAAAAAGAAAAAGAAAGAAAAAAGAGTTTTGATGAGAGAATATTATAAAACGAAAATATTTAATTTAAACATGATTGGGAATGTTCGCAATGCTTAAAAAATTATTCAAGGGGCAAGATTGCTATCGAAACAATATTTCGCGATTTATCTTTTGTTTTTGGCGATTTTGATTTTACTTTTGATCCTAAACAATTTGATTTTAAGCCAAAAGGTGTCCTTTTTTTTTTTTTTTTTTTTTGATGCAGAAAGAATTGAAATGGCTATACAGCTGGAAAAATAAAAGAAAAAGCTGTTATTAATTTTATTTAAAAAAAAAGAAAGAAAAGAAAAACAGTTTTGATGAGAGATTTTAAGCCAAAAGGTGCTTTTTTTTTCAAGTGTACGATCACTGGCGCCCGGCTAACCGAAAAGTACCTTTTTTTAAATTCAAATGCAAACTATATTAATGGCAATATACTTCTATTTACTTCTACATATATGAAATTTCGTTCCGGCTGCTTATAACTCGAGTTCTGCTGAATGGATTTTCGTAGAGCTTAAACTGTATAAGATAATTTTTCAGGGAAGGTTTTATTGTATAACATACCGTTCTGCGTAGCTTAGTTATAGAATTATTCTGGGAAGTTCTATAATCAGATCAATCCGTTTATGAAATATTAGCCTTTTTAAAAGATTTTGCCGAATGGATTTCGATGAAACCTACACTGTTAGATAACTTTCTAGGGAAAGTTTTATTATATAACATATCATTCTACGTTGCTTAGTTCTAGAATTATAGGGGGAAATTCGAAAATCAGGTGATATTTTTTTTATCAAATATTAGCTTTTTCAGTATTTGATTCGGATTATGAAAGATTAGCCTTCTGAAAAAGTTCTACTGGACGGATTTTGATGAGAATTGTATTGTTAGTCAGATGCTATTTCAGGAATGGTTTTAATGTACTACATATTGTTCTACGCTGCTTAGTCAAACAGTTGTGTGAAGGTTATACAGTCAGGAGAACCCGATTCCGAAAGATTAGCCTTTTTGAAAGTTTTTACTGGGCGTATTTTTTGCGACTTGCATTGTTAAGTAGATAATTTGTAAGGATGGTTTTAGTATATTTTATATTGTTCTGTTTTAGAATTACGTCGAAAAGTTCTATAATCAGATGAACCCGATTATAAAAGATTAGCCTTTATAAAAACTTCTACTGAATGGATTTTGTTAATTAGTTTGCATTGTTAGTTCGATAATTTTTAGTGATGGTTTTAGTATATTGCATATAGTTTTATCATTCTTTAGCAAACCTTAACTGTAAATGACCAAATAAAAGAGTTGGTCCTTAACAGCTAAAATTTTGACTGCACATTAGAAAATATAATAGCGCAATCACGTCATTTTTCAGTAATGTGGAAGGATATTCCAGGTAAATATACAGATTGCTTTCAAATACAAGGTCAAATTAAACGATATATTTTGTCTGCTTCAAGGTTCATTTGTAGAAACTGACCAGCGCAGCGGGCGTAGCTTGCTAGTATATTTTAAAGTAGCACATATAAAAACAGTTTCTTTTGCTGCCACTAATTTACGAAAGTGTTTCCGAGTTGTTACAATCAATTTTCTCAAACCAGAATATCGAATTTTAGGATGCTATTAGTTCTCGATTAAACATTTTGAGCTGCGTAATTGGATATGTGCAATTGCATTTATAAGAATAGCAAAATAATAAATATTAATTTTAATGTTTATGTTAATAAATTAATTTATAATGTTTGTCTATAAAATATGTTTGTTGAACATGAATATGTTTACTTAAAATTGATAGCATCCGAAAGACCTATATTCCGGGTTGAAAAAACTTAATAATACGCTATAAAAACTACTCGGAAACGTTTCCAAGTTGTTTTCGGATGCTATTAATTTTCAAGTAAACATTTTCATGTTTAACAAACATGTTTTACAGACAAACATGATAAATTAACAGCATTATCATTATCATTAAAATTATTGTTGTTTTGCTAACTCATGGATGTATAAAATCAGTTATGCAACTGAAAATGTTTAATTGAGAATTTAATAGCATCCTAAAAAAAAACATATTCTGGATTGAAAAAAAATATTAATACACTATAAAAATTACGCCGAAACGTTTTCAAAAATTATTGGCAACAAAAGAAATATTGTTTTTATAAATGCTTCTTTAAATCTCAAAAATATATTGGTTTCTATTGTTTATAAAGATAAAGAACGCTTTTCGGAATCGTTAGTAACTCGGAAGAGTTTATTTTATATTTCATTCATGGTTATATTGTATTTTCCTAGATTAAAAAACATCTGTATATTTTTACAGTCCATGTTCCTCGCCATTTGTATATATGTAGAGCAGTTTCTCAATCGTAGAGCATGTTTCTCAATCGTAGAGTAGTTTTTCAATCGTAGAGCAGTTTTTCGATCGTAGAGCAGTTTCTCAATCTTTTCTATATCAGCTACGCATGTGATATACGGAATCGTCAGAGGAGCTCGTAATGCACAACTAATGAAGATATATTAGTTCATCGAATATTGTTGGCATAAGGCCTAAAATTGACAATATGTAAAGCTTCTTTTAACAGATCGCAACACCCAGGGTGTTTGAAATAATTTAAGATAATAAAAAAATAAATGAAAATTCAACAACAACAAAAAAATATATATAAAAAGCTTCAAAAAATAACAAAAACAAAAAAAAATTTTTTTTTAATTGTCAAAGATTGAACCGGATTCATATCGACGCCATGTTCCATGAACTAGCAAAAACGTTAATTCGGGTATATATAAATTCTTTTCAATATAGCACTTAATAATATTATATTGAAAAGAGCTTATATAATACCTGTCTATAAATCAAATTATCGGTAAAGTTTTTGATGGATATTTCATTATAGCTTGTTTTTAGCTGTTGTTCTCGTTTTTTATTTCATATTATACCTATCTATATCTATCGATCGGTCTCCTATCTACCTGCTTGTCTGTCTGCCAGTCGGTTTTTCTGTGTCTGCTGGTGCTCTTTTTCCCACAATACTTGAGTTTGGTGCGAATAATTGACAAAGAAACTTTTTGTTGTTGCTTCATAAAAATAGGTTGTTATTATTTTTCTTTTAATTTCGTTCATTAATGAATAACCTCGTTTTAAGTTTCCATAAATGGGATGTGGGGAAAAGAAGCAAAATTTTAACAGGAATTATGATTTATTAAAAAATACATTTACAACGAACAAATTAAACTTATAAAAGCACAAAGTAGTAATTTTCCAAATATAGCTGTTAAAATATTTTTAAATACTTAAGTGGATACGCAAATACGAGAGGCAGTCGGAAAATAAGTTTTCCCTGGCGACTGTGGGCAGAGGTGTGAATGAAAGACAAAAAATATAATGAGACATTAAAGATAAAACATAACTTTATTTTTCCACATAAGTACCAAGTACATTGAGACATTTGTCATGCCGCTTTATAAACTTCAAAAAGCCCTCCAGGAAAAAATCAGGGCTTTGCATATGGACGAAGCGTTGGACGGCTATGGACGAAAGACGACACAGCAGGTGAACGCGAACGTGCAAGACACCAATACACCATTGGGTAGAGGTCGACCGCGATCAAGCAGATGGCGCTGTTACAGTGCCTACGCAGATGGCGCTGTTGTTCGTCCGTATGCAAAGCCCTGATTTTTTTCCTGGAGGACTTTTTGAAGCTTATAAAGCGGTATGACAAATGTCTCAATGTACTTGGTAACTTATGTGAAAAAATAAAGTTATGTTTAATCTTTAATGTCTCAGTACATTTTTTGTCTTTCATACACACCTCTGTCCACAGTCGCCAGGAAAATCTTATTTTCCGACTGCCCCCCGTATTTATTATTAATCTTTCAATTGGTCAACCATATCTTTTGAAGATAGTTTCAAAGCTTTATTATTTGAATGGCTGTCTGGAAGAAGATTGATGAATGAATACCCAGTGTTAAAAATTGCAATTTCGCAATGTTGGAAATTTTCATAATGTTGCAATTTCATAAAATTGCAATTTCAGAACCTCAATGTAGTTTTACTGATGAACCATTTTTACCGTACAAATTTCTCGTTTTAACCATGCCCTCGTTTAAAACGTACTTCTATTAAACGAGTTCGACTGTATACAAGCAATTCTTATGAAGCTCCTCTGACGATTCCATAAGATATTCATAGTTTTCCATTTTTGAATTTTCGTTTTATTAAGTTTAATTTTTGTAAGTATCCTTTCCATTGCTTTTTATTTTCCTTTCATCATTTCTATTAAAGCAATGTAGGGGCCGTTCAAGTATTACGTAAGCATATTTTTAGTCATTTTGTACCCCCTCCCCCCCCTTGTAAGAAAATATAAGCAAATTCTAGACCCCCCCCCCCCTCCTTGCTTACGTAAGATTTTATGACAGTTTATACATCAAGACTTCTTGACAGATAAAAAGTTACCAATAAATTACATTATTAATCATACAAATTTATATAAATAGGCATATAGGGATTGTGATATCAAAAAATACAAAATGGTTTTAATATATTGTTGTTTATTACATTAAACAAACCATTGTTTAAACCACCAAATTCATTATTTAATGCTTATGTAAGAACTGTCGTGACCCCCCCTCCCCCTTGTCAGAGAAAATAAGCAGACTCTGGACCCCCCCCCCTCCCCCTTTACTGCTTACGTAATACTTGAACGGCCCCGACTTTGTGTTTTTGGCCATTTTGGGTTTATTGGTGATATGAAGAGTTGTAGTCTTTCTAATGCACTTTTCATCCAGTTAAATCTTCCTCAATTAGTTTTTTTTTTTTTTTTTTTTTGGTGAGTTTTGTGCACTGATTTATGATCTAATTTCTATTTATGTTGAATAATAGTTTATTTATTTATTTATTTTGTTATTTGAACTCTAGTATTTTTTAATTTTTATTTTGCTACTTATATATGTTATTAGGAGCTTAATATTGTCACTTTTAGGCATAATTCTGTCAATATTTGATGAAATAACATATATTTACTATGAATAATATTCTTATGAAGCTCCTCTAACGATTCCATAAGATATTCATAGTTTTCCATTTTGATTTTTCGTTTTATTAAGTTTAATTTCTGTAGTATCCTTTCCATTGCTTTTTATAATATCTCATCCTTTATTTTTCACATGTCTTTTCATTTTTAAATATCATTATTACATACATACATATATATATATATATGCTTTTTTTTTTTTTTTTTTTTTTTTTTTTTGTAATTATATTGTTATAAACCTGTATGAAGAATTCAAGCGAAAGACGTGAAATACCTCTTCTTCCACAAAACTTTACTTAGAACAGCTTTAGTTACTAAAACGTGTTTAAATATTGATAATAATTGGATAAACAAAAGCTGTTAAAACCATTTTAATCATCACATTATATCACATTCTATTCATCAAATGAATGCATATGAGCCTACATTTTAAAGATAAAAAAATATTGTGCAGGTAATAAATTCCCTACATTGAGCTACCCCGTAATTTCGCCGTGGTCAGTTTTCAAACTGTCTCATTCCTCCCAGAATTCCATTTTCCTTAGCGCTTTGGATAGAATCCAAATCAATTGACCTTGGCCGTCAAATGATCCAACTAGGGGCATTGTCCTAATTGCACCGTAATTAACCCACCCCTTGATGACTAATTAGCACACAATGAAGTCTGCGGTCTCCGGAATCGAGCAGAGGTCATTAGGATTCCAGAACAGGGGGTTGAAAGCTGTAAAAAGTGAAAATGGAATGTGGAATCTTTAATGTTCTCACTCTAGCGAATTTATGTCTGACTTTGTGGTATCATTTAGTTGTTCTCCTCTTTCCTTTTTCTTTTTTCTTTTAGGATTTGTTTACGCACCCGATAATAACGTCTTTCATTTTTGTGTAATTAAGAGGGTAGAGGGTAATTTAGGGAAAATTTCTACGCAGACCATTCAGGTTTGTGCAATTGTCAAAGAGATAAAGGAATTTTTGTCATGAACAGATGACGTCAAAATATGTTAATGGTCATATTTATGAAATTGAGTTAGTTTGGATTAAGAGATCAATTGTAGAAGATGCTGTTGGGAAAAAGACATTTGTTTTTCATTTAGTATTATATATATATATATATATATATATACAGGGTGGTTATAATATAAGTATCTCTATTTTGAGCTGTCTGTAGCTCGAAGTAACAACCCGAATGAAACCAAAATCGGTACACATACTATTCGAGAAAGGGGAAGAAGAATGAAACAATAAAAAAAATTGCAATAATCACCGACAGATGGCGCTACTGGGTGTGAAATGTAATGTGTAATATAAGAACAAAGAATTAAGACATCAAACCGGATGGCACACGTAATTTATTGGAAAATGTCACAGTGAATGTGGTTATGCTTTCACATGGCGGTGAGAATCATGTTCAAGTTCCAAATGACCATTGTGCTGGAGGACTCAATCCAGGTGGTGCACGACGTGTTCATCTGCGGAATGTAACGCATCAGGAGTGATGTTTCGCACATTTTGT
This sequence comes from Maratus michaelseni, assembly GCA_963931845.1. Classification (NCBI taxonomy): domain Eukaryota; kingdom Metazoa; phylum Arthropoda; class Arachnida; order Araneae; family Salticidae; genus Maratus; species Maratus michaelseni. Next base: position 105,915,176 of record OZ007598.1, on the reverse strand, counting down.
GATATGCGGTAAAGTCATTGAGGTTTGTGACACCTCCCCAGTACACAATATTACACATTACATTTCACACTCAAATGCACCATCTGACGGAAATTATCGCAATTATTTTTTTTATTGTTCTATTCTTCTTCCCCCTTCTCGAATAGTAAGTACACCGATTTTGATTTCATTCTGGTTATTCCTTCAAGCTACAGACAGCTCCAAACAGAGATACTTATTTTATAACCACCCGGTATATTAATAATCGTTAATCAATCTCGTGAAAATTTATAGGTTACCGATATCTTACTTAAAGTCATTCAAGTGTTATTTCTTTCATCACTACAAAACATAACAAGTTGGAAATTGTACGTCAAACGTGACAAATGAGGTGCGTTCGTACTATAGCTAGTTATATAAATATTCAGATCTTGCTGATTTTTAATTCTGTGAAATGAATTATATCGTCTGCAGATTAATTTCTGTCATAAAATAAGTATCTCGGTCGCTTGACGATTAAACTTCGAAAGCTCCTCTAACAAGAAAGCACCGATTAAAAAAAAAAAAAAAAATCAAATTTCTTAATAAATGTTTTTATTAATATTTTCCAAAGTTTTGATTCGATTTTTATAAAATTTGAAATGTCTCGAGAAAATTTTGCAAAGATAATATATCTTAAATTTCAAACCATTCGGTTGGGTAGTTTTTACGTTGTTATATGCAGACGGACGGACAGACGGACGGCAATAGGTGCTACGTATTTATATAATTACGAACGCACCTAAAAATGAATTATATAGTAGTACTACAGTGCCGAGAATACATAGTGTGGAAAACGGTTTTACCCTTTTTTAATTCAAAATTTTCGAATTCAAACCGGAAATTCTGAAATAAGAATTTTTACTTTAAGAAGTCGCAAAATATTTGCCTTTAACAAAAAGAACATTATAGAGAATTCCTGGTATGAATGCGAAATTTCGGAATTTTAAAAAAGCCAAACTGGTAATGCTTTAAAAAGTGCTAAAAAATTGTAGCCGTTAAACATGCAACGATGCGGTACAATAATAGGGCGATCACAGCGACATCTGCTTTAAAAATAGATTTACCTCTGGCAAAAGTAACCGTTTCACTATTGACAACATGAACATAATTTCTGTTAATAAAATCTTCTTGTTAGTGTATGTTTCAGATGTAACTGATTTTGAAGTTAGTTTTTTATCATATCAGGGAATTAATCTTTTCCACTCTTCTAGCAGAGATTCATTCTTTGATATGCTAAATAGGGATAGTTTCTAGTTTGCTGCCTTGTATCGAGTACTGCAACCAGGCACAAAGAATGCGTATCACGTTTTTTGACCATGATCAGTATCATTCATATTTTCAAAGCTTATGAAAATCACTATCCAAGTCAAAAGAAATAGGTCATAATTTGATTATTTAAAATATTTACCACCAGTTGAAAAGTTTTCTCAGTTCAATTCTTATATAATGTTTGCGTTGAAAAGAGCCAGCAGACAGTGGCGTAGCTAGAGAGGGGGGGGGTCAAAATGCTCTGGAAACCAGTAATATTATAAAGTTTTCTTCGCCTTCAATAGCGCAGAAAATTTTCCGATTAGATTAAGCGAAAATATTTTTATAAAATTAGTGGTATCCAAACCATCTGGACCTCCACCCTGTCTACGCCACTGCTAGAAGGTGTCGCTGCGATCAACCCGTTATCTTTTCAGCATCGTTCTACATTTATCGGATTAAATTTTTTAGTACTATTTTGTAGCCGTTTTCACACTATGTATTCTAGGCGCTGTAGTAATACTATAGGCTAATGTGTTGAAATGATATGTAATCAATGACATTGTAGGAGGTTGGAAGCTATAAAAAGTGTGAATGGAATATGGAATCGTTAATGTTCTCACTCTGGCAAATTTATGTCCGAGTTTGTTGTATCATTTAGTTGTTCTCCTCTTTCAGTTTTCTTTATTTCTTTTAGGATTTGTTTATGCTCTCGAAAATAACGTTTTTCATTTTTGAGTAATTAAGAGGGTAGAGGGTAATTTAGAGAACCTTTCTACACAGTCCATTCAGGTTAGCGCCATTGTCAAAGAGATAAAAATGTTTTTGTCATGAACAGATGACGTCAAAATATGTTAATGGTCATATTTCTGAAATTGAGCTACTTGAAATAAGAGATCAGTTGTAGATGTTGGGAAAATGACTTATTTGTTTTTCTTTAACTATTACACATCTTGTAAATAAATAAATATATATATATATTAATAATTATATTAATAATTATTAATAATTATTAACGATTAATCGTTAAGAAATGTCGTATAAATTTAAATGAATACTTTTCCAACGATATTTTACATAACATCATTCACGCGTTATTTCTTTGATTGCTATAAAACATAAAAATGAATTACATAGTAGTACTATAAGATAATGTGTAGGAATTAGATGTAATCAATTACATTGTAGGAAGGTGGAAGCTGTAAAAAGTGAGAATGGAATGTGGAATCTTTAATGTTCTCACTCTGGCAAAATTATGTCTAACTTCGTTGTATCATTTAGTTGTTTTCCTCTTTCAGTTTTCTTTTTCTTTTAAGATTTGTTTACGCATCCGATAATAACGTCTTTCACTTTTGCAGAGACCGATTTACAAATTTGGGGATCCTGGGTACAGATGCTTACGGTGCCCCCCTTGCATCGATGCTTAGACCGGTCTTGAATACAAAAAATGTATCATTGAAAGAGGTATTATTAAGATAACCAATACTGACTTTAATAATTTCGTGATATTTAAGGATTTTTTTACAAATTGTCTTCTCAATTGTTTTAGCAGTAAAAGTTTTTATAACATCCCCATAATCAATCTTTAGTGTTCTGTCTCGCTGACAATATTTCGAAACCGGTTCCGAAAGTGAAATTATACTAAAAAAAAAAAAAACCTGTAAACAAAATTGAAAAAGTAAGAAACGGCCTTTGAAGAAATTGACCTCAACTTCCCAATGGAAAAATATTTTTTAAAATATTGAAATGCAAACGAGATATTTAAAAAAAATATCTCCCATAGAATTAATATTAGCGAGCGGGTGTTTTCGCGTGAGTGAAGTAGTTAATTTTAAATGAAAAAAAAATAAACAGATTTTTCCATATTAATTTTGTTTTTTGATAGTTAAAACTTGATCAGATTTTGGCCAATAATTGAAAAATTTTTAGTAGCATCTGGGGGCCCCTGAAAATGGGAGGCCCTGGGACCATGCCCCGAATGCCCTGCCATAAATTGGGCACTGCACTTTTGTGTAATTAAAAGAGTAAAGGATAATTTAGGGAAACTTTCTAGGCAGTTCATTCACGTTAGTGCAATTGTCAAAATGGTAATGGAATTTTTGTTATGTATAGATGACGTCAAATCAATTATAATATTTCTGAAACAGAGCTAGTTTGGATAAAGAGATCAATTGTAAGGAGACGTTGTTGGGAAGATGATTCAATAGTCAGTTTTTTATGATTATATCTCTTGAAAAGGTATATATATATTTAATAATCGACAAGAAATCTCATGAAAATTTATAAGAATACCGTTTTACGATAACTTATTTTGTATCATTCACATTTTATTTCCTTGATCGTAAAAACATAAAAATGAGTTATATTGTAGTACTATAGGATAATGAGCCGGAATAGTATGTAATGTATCGAATTATATTGTAGGAGGTTGGAAATTGTCAAAAATGAAAATGGAATGTGGAATATTCTCACTCAAGCAAATTATGTCTGACTTTGTGGTATCATTTAATTGTTCTCTCTTTACTTTTTTAACACTTTCCAACATGGTTGAAAAGTATTTATGACTGCATTTCGCTTGTCTCTTTGTCTATATCTTTGTCTAATAAATTAATGCCAAGTTTGTAGCCAAAATCATGTTTCCCACGTGTGTCATGTTATACTTTATTGAGTGTAAAGCCTGTAAAACATTTTTCCCAACAATGGTTGATTCGAGAAAAAAAAGAAAAACAGTTTTTGTCATTTCGGTACAACGAAGATTTGGCGTAATTGTTATATTTATAACGTTGCTAAATGTAAAATATATTCCTATAAAATTAAATAACGGCTTAGATTTTTTTCAAGCTCTCCAGCTTAGATTTTTTTATGCTAACTTTCCTAATTAAGAACCCCAACGCATTACTGTGATCGCCAAGTTTTCACGAAAATCATGTTTCCAATGAGTTTAGGGTTATACTTTAACCCTTAATTGCATAGTGATGTAAATTTTCATCACTGTTTATTTAACTTTTAATAAATAAATCCACTTCTTCGCTACCACTATATTTATATAGAAATATTAATGCAGTAAATTTCCCGTGAACTATGTTGCTGAGCAAAGTTAAAAATCTATCTTAAAATTTCTGGTGTCTAATATTTAATATATGTATTAAAAAAAAAAAAAAAAAAAAAAAACACAATTGTAAAAGAAAAACTCATGCAAAGAAGGGTTAATAATTGAGGGGATTAGAATGACAGTGGAGTAAGTCAAACATTTGAAAAATCTAGATAACCATATTTTCACTGAACGTATATTAATTTCTGTTCAGTGTGACAGCCAAATAAGTCATAGTTCACTTAGGGAGTTGCTATAGGGCAAAACAAGTTGGACCACGTAATGCAACGGCAATACGACAAGTATCATAAAATCCTTCATTTCTGAAATTACTAAGTATTTATTTACTCCACTGTCATTCTAACCCCCTCAAATCAGTGGTATAGTTCTGGAAAAAAAATTGGGGGGGGGGGACGCTCATAGTTCCGAACATAGGGTCTGTATCACCGACAGAAAACTTGATACTGAATGTTACCTTTCATTTCGAACTGCAGAGAAAAGTAATTGAAAAATTAAATAGTTTAATTTAATTTAATTAAAGTTTTCTTTTTACTTGTAATGTTTTAGAAAAATTCAGAACTTTATTTCATGTCTGAAAATGTCAGTCCATGCAGATATCTAGATTGAAACTATACAATTAAGTTATATCATTTTCAGTAGTGATAATAACGTAAAGAAAGTCAAAAACATACATAAATTTTGTCACAATTCAAACAAAGTTACAGAAGTTAGAGGGAGAACAGACAAATAGACAGACATGGCAGACGATTAGAAGTGATAAACACATTTCAACTGTGTTGAAAAATATTAAAAATTAGTGCTTTATTTCTTAAAATTGTTAATTGATTAGCGTGCTTATCCCAAAAAATTAATAAATTTGGAAAGTCTGTGTCCTCCCGCGTTCCTACCGTCCCTTTGAAAATAAAAAGTGGGGGGACGCTTGAGATAAAATAAAAATGTGAGGGGACGCCGTCCCCCTGCGTCCCCCTCGACTACACCATTGCCTCAAATGTTAAACCCGCAAAATCCTTTTTCCAGTAATGCCAGGCTTCAGGTGAAAAAAAATAGTTTTGGTTGACGTAACTTTTAGTAGACGTAACTGTTTAGAAATAATAGAGAATTTAAGAGAATAACTAAGAATAAATTTAATTGATTTTACATACGCTATGAATAGGGAATTTACACAAAAAATCGGGATTGAAAATTTGATGGAATTACGAATTAAAATTACAAAAAATATTTAGAAATTTATGGGTGGTTAATTACCTCAGCTCCTAAAAAATTACACAGGCAAGTATAAATAATATTCCGGTAGAAAGACGAACATATTTTATTTTAAAAGATCATAAACGAGACAAAAAGAAGATTTTCATAGTAATTTTGACATTTTGAAGTGGAATTGCTTTGAGACCTATAAGTTACAAGGCTGTTGTCTCGAACATAGAAGAAGGAATATAAATAGAAGTAGGATGCAGGGTGTTTTCGCCCGTCATTTGTTACGGGGGTTATGGGAAGGTGTTCAAACATAATGGCTCGAAATCCTCCCGTTATTGGCTGCTTATTCCCCGCCTGGCTCACAACCGACCGTTATTGGCTGCTTATTCCCGCCTTTGAAATAGTTTCGGAAAATAGCGTAAATAAAAAAAATCCGTGGCAAACGGCGAAAGAGGAAAATGGGCGAATACACCCTACATCCTACTTCTATTCATATTCCTTCTTCTATGGTCTCGAATGATCCATATTTTTTATTCACAGAAATACATACAGGACTTTGATAAATTACATAAACCTTTTTCTTGAGGACGGAATAGACACAAGGAAGTAGACATCACTGAAGACACACCACACACAATGACATCCATGCCTTACCAGGATTCGAACACAGGCCCTCAACGCGGCAGTCACCTCCGCTAACAACCTGATTTTCATAGTGAATGGACAATGATGGCTATCACAAATAAGACTGGTGTATTCACCATCTCCAACATATTAAATTTGAACTAGATTATCTTAGAGGTGATAGAATGAGCAGAACTTAACTAGTGATATTCGGATTTAATTAACATGAAGAATCCACCAAAAAACGACTTCTAGAAAAACTGGCTTAGCGTAATCACTTATCAAGTAATTTTTAATAAGTTGTTTAACATGTCTAATTTTCTTAACTTTTAGACTACGATCCGAAACAGAAGAATATTTACATCAAGGGTAAACTTGACTTGAATTACTGAGTTGACGTAACTATTATACTAACAAAAGATCATTTCCAGAATAGTTTCAGCCCTGCTAAAAAATTTAATTAGATATAAATAACTGTTATACTTATAACAATGCTCACTGTATAGTATCTTCCTTAAAAACTGAATTATGGTTTAGATCTTTAGAAGTTCACCAGTTATAAATTTTCGGTACTAAATTTCCTAAATAAAAACTCTAAAGATGTAAAATTAATGCCAAGTTTGTAGCCAAAATAATGTTTCCAACGAGTGCCATGTTATTACTTTATTAAGTGTAAAACCTGTAAAATACTTTTTTCATCAATGGGGCCTTTAAGAAGCAAAAAGCAGTTTTGGTCATTTCGGAATAACGAAAAATAACGTAATTATTATCTTTATAATGTTTTTAATTGTAAAATATCTTTCTTTAAAGCTAAATAACAGTTTATATTTTTTTAAGTTCTCCAGCTAAGTGTTGTTGTTTTTTCCCCCGCAAAATTTCCTAATCAAAAACCACAAAGCATTAATAGGATCGCCAAGTTTTCACCTAAATCATGTTTCCAACGAGCTTCAGGTTATACTATAATGAATGTAAAATCCGCAAAACACTTTTTCCAGTAATGGCAGCCTTGAGGCGGCAAAAGCAGTTTTTGCCATTTCGGAACAAACAACGTATTGTTGACGTAACTATTATACTTATAACACTGCTCACTCTATAGTACCTTTCTTCAAAGCTAAATTACGACTTAGTTTCAAGTTCACCAGTTATAATTTTTGGCACTAGATTGCCAAGCTAAGAACTCTAAAGAAATGATTTTAATACCAAGGTTTGTAGCCAAAATCATGTTTCCAGCGAGTATCGTGCTATACTTTATTGAGTATAAAACCTGTAAAACCATTTTTCCAACAACTGAGCAAAGAAAAAAACGAAGAGTTGAAGTAATTGTAATATTTATAACTGTAAAGTATCTTTCTATCTTTCTTTAAAACTAAATAATGGTTTAGATTTTTTCAAATTCTCCAACTCAGGTTTTTTTTTCCCTTATTTATTTATTTATTTATTTTTACGCTATATTTTCTAATCAACAACACCAAAGCATTAATAGGATCGCCAAGTTTTCGCCTAAATCATGTTTATAAAGAGTTTCAGGTTATACTTTTACAAATGTAAAACCTGTAAAACACATTTTCCAGCAATGGCAGCTTTGAGGCTGAAAAAGCAGTTTTGGTCATTTCGGAACAACGTATAGTTGACGTAACTATTATTCTTATAACAATGCTCACTGTATATAGTACCTTCCTTCAAAACTAAATTACGACTTTGATCTTTTCACCAGTTATAATTTTTTTGGCACTTGATTTCCAAGCTAAGAACTCTAAAGAAATGTGTCATGTTATACTTTATTGAGTGAATATAAACCTGTAAAACCATTTTTCAACAATGCTTGTCTTAAGATAAATAAAAAAAGCAGTTTCGATCATTTCAAATCAACGAAGAATTGGCTAATTGTAATATTTATTACTGTAAAGTATCTTTCTTTAAAACTAAATTCTGGCTTAGATTTTTTCAAGTTCTCCAACTAAGGTTTTCTTTTCTCGCTAAATTTCCTAACGAACAATCCCAAACCATTATTATGATCGTCAAGTTTTGCCCTAAATCATGTTTACAACGAGTTTCACGTCATAATTTAATAAATATAACACCTGTAAAACACTTTTTCCAACAACGGCATCCTTGGGGCGGAAAAAGCAGTTTGGTCATTTCGGAACAAGGTATAGTTGGCGTAACTATTATGCTTATAACAATGCTCACTGTATAGCATCTTCCTTCAAAACTAAATCACGACTTAGATCTTTTCAAGTTCACCAGTTATAATTTGTTTGGCACTTGATTTCCAAGTTAAGAATTCTAAAGAAATAAAAATAATATAAATTTTGTAGCCAAAATCATGTTTCTACCGAGTGTCAGCTTATACTTTATTGAGTGAATATAAACCTGTAAAACAATTTTTCAACATGCTTGCCTTAAGATAAATTTAAAAAAAAGTAGTTTAGATCATTTAAAATGAACGAAGAGTTGGCGTAATTGTAATATTTATTGCTGTAAAATATCTTTCTTTAAAACTAAATCATGGCTTCGATTTTTTTCAAATTCTCCCGCTAAGGATATTTTTTTTCGGTAAATTTCCTAATGAACAATTCCTAACCATTATTATGATCATCAATTTTTCGCCTAAATCATGTTTACAACGAGTTTCACGTTATACATTAATAAATGTAAAACCTGTGAAACACTTTTTCCAGTAATGGCAGCCTTGAGGCGGGAAAAGCAGTTTTTGTCATTTCGGAACAACGTATTGTTGACGTAACTATTATACTTATAAGAAAGCTCACTGTATAGTATCTTCCTTCAAAACTAAATCACGACTTAGATCTTTTCAAGTTCACCAGTTATAATTTTTGGCACTAGATTTCCAAGTTAAGAACACTAAAGAAATAAAAATAATATCAAGTTTGTAACCAAAATCATGTTTCTACCAAGTGTCATGTTATGCTTTATTTAGTGAATATAAACCTGTAAAACCATTTTTCGAACGATGGTTGTCTTGAGAGAAAAATAAAATAAAAAAGCAGTTTCGATCATTTTAGAACAACGAAGAGTTGGCATAACTATAATATTTATAAGTGTAAGTATCTTTCTTAAAAACTAAATAACGGCTTAGATTTTTTTTTTTTCAAGTTCTCCAGTTTTTTTGCCGTTAAATTTTCTAATCAAGAACCCCAAGCCATTAATATGATCGCCAAGTTTTCGCCAAAATCATGTTTCCACCGAGTTTCTGGTTATACTTTAATGAGTGTAAAACCTGTAAAACACTTTTTCCAGCAATGACATCCCTGAGGCGGAAAAGGAAGTTTCGGAACAACACATGGATGACGACATTATTATTATACTTATAACAATGCTCACTGTATAGTATCTTCCTTCAAAGCTGAATTACGGATTAGATCTTTTGAAGTTCAGCAGTTATAATTTTTTGACACTAGATTTTCTAACTAAGAACTCTAAAATTAATGCCAAGTTTGTAGCCAAAATCATGTTTCTAATGAGTTCCATGTAATACTTTACTGAGTGTGAAACCTGTATAACACTTTTTACCTTCAATGGTAACCATTGATGCGAGAAAAGCAGTTTTGGTCATTTCGGAATAACGCATAATTGATGTAATCGCTATATTTTTATACGTTTTTATTGAACTTAAATTTATGGTTCCCGTATGTAGAGATAGAATTTTGAAATCGATTATCCATTCACTTCCTAATATATACGCTCTAACATCATATAAAGTCCTGGGGAAAAAGAAAAGCACCACCTCTTATACTAACTCTACCGCAAAACATTGTATAAAAATGTGACTAGCACCAAAAGATTAGTAATAACGTCTACTAATTAATTCTTGACTTAAATTCTCCTTAGGGGGTCGTCTATATATAGAAATCGAATTAAACTCTAAAATTTTTAATACTAACACGTACATTTGATAACATATTTAATTTTTTCGTTATATTTTATTTTCGGATATCAAAAAGAAAGTTATTCTGAGTTGTTGCAAAACAGAATTCAATGCGGAATACTTTTTTAAGCATAACTCAAAAAGTAATTTTGAAATGAGCTATAAGTTTGGAATTGCATATTTGAATCATCTAGAAATCAATTTCTGTTAAAAAATTCATTGTTTTTAATTTTGGAATACTTTAGAGTGTCCTAATTTTTATTATTTATTTTAATTTTTTTTCTTTATGAATACAGCCATTCAGCTCGGATTTTATTTCAATTCAAAGGTATTGCAATTTTTAAGAAAGAGACCGATAACGATTTTGACAAAATGTGAGCAGATAATTCTTATATTAGTAAGATATTTATAATTAAATATAAATACTTCATAAAAAAATATATACTGCAGAGCAATATCCAATGATTTAGAGCCGTCCAATGATTTAGGTGCGTTCGTAATTATATAAATACGTAGCACCTATATTCGTCATCTGATCCGTCTGTATATAACAGCGCAGAAACTGCCCAACCGAATGGTTTGAAATTTAACATATATAATCGTTGCAGAATTTTGTCGAGCCATTTCAAAATTTAGGGAAATCGAATCAAAATTTAAAAAGATATTAATAAAAATATTGTTGAGTAATTTGATTTTTTTTTAAATCGGTACTTCCTTGTTATAGCAGCTTCCGAGGATTAATCGTCAAGTGACCGAGATGTATCGCCAAGTTATCTGACATGTATAACGTTATAGTCATATATGATGTATATGATATTTTATAACCTCTATGACTAAGTTGTAGTCACATTCTTCATTCTATTAAATCCTATCACATGTCATTAATTCAATGATATCACATGACAGGTAATGATTCTAGGTTTTCATGGTGATTACGTCAGATTTAAGATGGAGTCTTATTATTTCCGTATTACTGAATTTAAAAACCGAATTTGCATACTAAAATTGGTTAATTATAGCAATCATATAATCTACCAACTGTTTTTTTTTTTTTTTTTTGGATAGGTGTTTCTGGAAAAATTGATAACCCTTTCAGGGGAAAAGCACTTACATTGCTAAAATGTTGAAATGAATGAATGACACCGGAATTTAAGAACAAATTAATTTGAAAATGAGAAAAAATGTATATTTCACATACATAATAAACGGAAATTTTTATACCAAAATTCTGGTGTCATTGTTGCATTTCAGAATTAAAATTAAGTGGTTTCATAAACATACCACCGCCCTTGAAAGGGTTAAATGGAAAAAGAGTCTGAATATGGATTTCAAGTTCTGATTTTTTCAAAACTAGCTTAAGATTCCCATTGAAATTTTCAATTAATGTCAACAAAAGTTAAAATTTTGCCAAAACTTAAACTGAACTTATTTTATTACGGAAATTAATCATATCATAAACAGACGATATAATTTAATTTTTTCACTGAAATAATAACGATGAATTTAACATTGTCTTGTATTGGATATTTGCGAATAGTATAATTTTATTGTAACAGAATTGTAATTGTTTGTAAAAGTGTATTGAAACTTAATTTCATAAAATAAAATTATTATCTATAATATGAAAATCTGCACATAAAATAGATTTTGTATTCATGCAATTTTTGCATAAGAGTGCAACAGTTATTGCACCAAGATCTGAATATTTATAAAACTAATTTTAGTACGAACGCACCTCATTTGTCACGTTTGATGTACAATTTCCAACTTGTTTAATCTCTCCTTTCACCAGTGACGTACTCGTTGAGCTATAGTTCCTATAGTATAAATTTTCTTTTATGTGTTTAATTGCACTGTGTGCTATTATGCAAATGACACTAATATACCGTATGAAGTTGCATGTCAGTTACATAAAATTATCACTATTTGGAAATGAACAGTGGTGATGAAGCAGTACTATTCTAATTTTTTCTGGAAAAAAAAAAGAAGAAGGTGGGTGGGGAGAAGACAGAATTATTCGATTAATAGAGGAAACAATTTTGCAATTAATACGCAACGTTTCATAAATTCATTAATCCTGCAGTACATACACTGCAAAAAATAATTGTTGATTTTACAGTATAAAACTGGCATCCCAGCTGCCAGTATTATACCGTTAAATTAACAGTATTAAACAGTAAAATAAGCAGTAATACGATTAAATGGAAAAAAAGTCTAAATATGGATTTCTGAAATTTTCAAAGCTAAGGAGAGAAGTATTTCCCCCCTTTTTTTTAAACTATGTTTTTCCCCTATCTGTAGCCACCCTGTCATTGGACCAAATAATATCAACCTGAGAATTTAATGAGCATTTTTTTTAAAGTAAAGAAACATACCTTTTTAAAGAAATGGAAAAAAAAAATCGATATTTTAATGACGAAGAGGGTGGGGGTGTTTTTATTTTCTATTTTAATTTATTTTTTCTTCGTGAATATAGCTAATAAGCTCGGTTCTTTTTTTTTCAAATCAAAGGTATTATAATTTTTAGGGGCGGGATCAATAATTATTTCGACAAAATGTGGGCAGCTACTACGGATTTAAGCCAGATATTCATAATCGAATCGAAATCCTTTATCAAAAATATATTCCAATGCAGCATCCAATAGTTTTAAGAGCCTTTTTAATCTCATCTTTAGTCATTGAAGCGATCTCCGTTCATTGTACCCAGAGGCACAAACAATTCTTTGTGTGCTGGACCATAAATAGTGTAAGTCATCATTTTTTGTTTCTGAAAAAGAAGGAAAAATCCGGCGCGCCTTGCTGACGCCTGTGAAAATCACCCTTCGATGAAGACCGTTTCTTTGATTTAATCATCAGTGTACAATCAGCCGTTAATTCAACTTCCAAATTCTGTTATCACTAGTTTATTATAAATAAAAAGTATATAATACATTTTTTTTCTTTTCGTTTCATTTTGTTTTTTTTATTTTTGAAAAATTCATTGAAAATGAGATATATCTTTCAAATAATTTTAAAAACAGAGAGAAAGGGGGGGTAGGGGAGAGAAATGCATTTTTCAGTGAACTGCTTTTGGTTTTTGTGATTAAATTGGAGCAGACAAAAAATATATCATGAGTTTTCTTACGTAACATCTGTATCAAAATTTCTTTTTCTCTAAGTAGTATTGGATTGTTCAGAAAGTTCTGTTTGGAAAAACCAATTCGCACCGGAAAATTCTGCCCGTCAATTATTATAGATGAGCTATCGGAATTAATGTCTAATAATTAATGCTAGAATTTTCCAGTATGAACCAACTTCCCCAAACGGAAAGAACTTTTCGAGCAACCCAATATTTGAATGCAATATTTCGAAATATAATTTTTTATAATTATTATTGGACATTCTTTCATTTAATTGGAAAATTGTTTGATAGTTTGACATAGTGTTTTTTTACCTTTTGTCTTTTAATTTCAAATTTTTTTAAGCTATAGATTTCTGTAATTTGTTTGCAAAAACATCACAATTATAAAGTTATTAAAACCCTTCTTCAATATTTGTAGATGTTGATAAATTGCAGAATAGTTGGAATAATTAAACATTTATGTGTAATTGTTTCTTCTTGTTAAAATAGGATGATTCATATGATAATAATAATAATAAATCCTGTCTTGACTCTATCTAAATCCTGAATTTCTAAATTAATCGAAAATATTTTGTGTCCGATGTTTTATGCTGCCGTTATTTTTAAGGCAATATTTCGAGATATATCTACACTGCAAAAAATAACTGTTGATTTTACAGTATAAAACTGGCACCCCAGCTGCCAGTATTATACCGTAAAATTAACAGTATTAAATAGTAAAATAAGCAGTAATACGCTGCTGCGCAAGCAGTAATACGCTACCGCGCATGCGCGGCAGCGTATTACTGCTTGCGCGGCAGCGTATTACTGCTTATTTTACTATTTAATACTGTTAATTTTACGGTATAATACTGGCAGCTGGGTGCCAGTTTTATACTGTAAAATCAACAATTATTTTTTGCAGTATATAAATGACAAAAAGCCGTTTAAAATGTGTCTTGAGCCAGCTTCCCTCAGACTCTTATATATTTTTCATAAGACGTCTGCAATTGTAACTTATGGATGAAGGACTGAATAACTAGAAATAATTCTATACGATTTTAACTTCACTTTCCGATCATCTTTTTTTCTGCTTGTTCTATACATTTTCGTCTACATTTTTTTTTTTTACATTTCACCTTATTAGCACATTTAACTACACTATACCTGGTATCTTTTCTTTCTGCTTGAAATATTATTTTCATCTACATTTTTTTGACATTTCACCTTATTGGCACATTTCCTCCCTATTTATTCATGTTAATAATAATTATATCAAATATTCTTAAATAAACTTCGAAATTATCAAATGAAATGTCATACAAAATTCTGAGAGAAACTTTGGTTATTTTTTTTTTTTTAATAATTTCAACCTTTTACTTTTTTTTCCCTATAAAGGACAAAAGGCTATTTAAAATGTCTATGGCCAGCTTCCCCAAAATTCTTTTATATATTTCATAAGATATCTGCAATTGTAACTTATGGATGAAGGACTGGATGACTAGAAATAATTCTATACGAATTTAACTTCACTTTCCGATCATCTTTTTCTGTGCTTGTTCTATACATTTTCATCTACATTTTGTTGACATTTCACCTTATTAGCACATTTCCCCCCTATTTATTCATAGTAATAACATTGATATAAAATATTCTTAAATAAAGTTTGAAAATATCAAATAAAATGTCATACAAAATTCTAAAGATACTTTGGTTATTTTTTTTTTAATAATTTCAAACTTTCAACCAATAAATGACAAAAAGCCGTTTAAAATGCCTTGAGCCAACTTCCCTGAAACTATTTTATATTTTTCTTAAGACGTCTGCAATTGCAACATATGAATGAAGGACTGAATAACTAAAAGTAATTTCTAATCGAATTTAACTTCACTATCCGGTCATTCTTGTTCTATACATTTTCATCTAATCGACATTTTATCTTACTAGCACATTTCCTCTCTATTTATTCATAGTAATAAGAGTGATATAAAATATTCTTAAATGAACTTTGAAATTATCAAATGAAATTTCATACAAAACTCTGAAAGAAACTTTGGTTATTTTTTTTTTCAAACTTTCAACCAATAAATTACAAAACGCCGTTTAAAATAACTTGAGCCAACTTCCCCAAAACTCCTTTATATTTTTCGTAAGACGTCTGCAATTGCAACGTATGAATGAAAGACTGAAAAACTAGAAATAATTTCTATACGAATTTAACTTCACTATCCGGTCACTTTTTTTTTTTTTTGCTTGTTTTATACATTTTTAATCTACATTTTATTGACATGATTGACATCTATTAGCACATTTCCTCTCTATTTATGCATAGTAATAACAGTGATATAAAATAATCTTAAATGAACTTTGAAATTATCAAATGAAATTTCATACAAAATTCTGACATAAACTTTGGTTAATTTTTGTTTAAAAAGAATTTCAACCTTTCACCTTTTTTTCCAATAAATGACAAAAGGCCATTTAAAATGCCTTGAGCCTCTTTCCCTTTTATGTTTTTCATAAGACGTCTGCAATTGCAACTTATGGATGAAGGACTGAATGACGAGAAATAATTCTATACCGACTTAGCTATACTACCTGTTCACGAAACATAAGCTCCATCAGCATTGAAATTCTACAGCTGCACGGTTCTGTTAAGAGCATTGTATTCTCGAAACATAATTGTTACGCTGTAACCGTTCCCGTGTTCTTGTGTCTAAGCAATAGGTAATAGATGCTTTCAATTTCTACCATTGTCTCGTGCTATTGTTCGAAGTCCTTCCTTCGGCAATCGGGGCTGATTTGTAGAACGATATGTTTTGTAAAATTATTTAACATCTGTTATGAATAAAGAGAACTAATGTTACTTTGTTTCGAAGTTTATTTGATAATATTGTGTACATGCTAAGGGGTTTTTCATAAATCTCTGTATGAGTGGTTCTCAAACATTTTATCTTAACGCGGTTTCCAAAAAAAAAAAAAAAACTTTTTTCCAATGCTCAAAGACGTGAAATTTCTTAGACATTCACGGTTATATTTTTATACATAAAAGCATGAAAGTAACAGACATGACTGTTGAAATAATATGAAATCGAATAGAATTTTCCTTTTTAGATAAATGTATTATATCTTGAATTACTAGCGATTGTTGCCTCATGAGATATTTCTCGAGCTATCACATCCGGAAATTTGGCTCAAAACACCATTTTTAAGGCCATTTTCTGAAGCATTGTGCCTTAATCGACAAACGGGGAAAAGCGAATCCGATATCATAGCATCTGAATTCGAACACCTGGCAATTTTATTTATAAATTTAAGAATAAATATTAATTCAGAAATGCGCCAGAAAGTAGCCAGTTTGAATTTAAGTGCAACCTTAACTCATGCCTTTAAAGTTTTATGAAAAATCGTGGTTGTTTTCACAATGGTAAAATATATTTCTCATCATTCGACCACCTAATTATTGCCTAAACGTCAGTTAACGCTTACTGTAGAGACCCGAAATGTTTCTGCTGTCTGTCTGTATGTTTATCTGTCCGTTTGTCTGTATAATAAACTTCCGAAAAATGATCGATACTTTCCGATAATAAAGAGCGACTCTTACAAATCGTAAGGGTTAAATCCGACCTCCAATAGAATAATTTGTGAAATTATTGTGAATTTTTTTAATCTGACTTACTTATAGAATTCTGTGAATTATCTTTTTTTTTTCTTTTGTCACAAAACATCCGAATCTTTGACAAGTCTTATGATGCAAATTGCACACCAATACGATTTTTTTAAGCTTTTATGAATATTAGAAATATAAACGGACTCATGGGACTCTTTGATACTATTTTTTCTTCTGCAAGAAAGAGAGCGACTCTTACAAATCTTAAGGTTAAACCGGCAACCCGATAAAATAATTTGTGAAATTTTTGTAATTTTTTAAAATTTGAGCTTGTTTATAGGAAACTTAATTTATCTTTTTTTTTTCTTTTGTCGCAAAACATCCGACTCTTTGACAAGTCTTTTGGTGCAAGCTGTACTCATAGATACAATATTTTTTTTAAGCTTTTATTATTTTTTGAAATGTAAACCTAGTCGTGAGACTCTTTGATTCTTTTTTTTTCTTTTGTCAGAAAAAGTGACTCTTTGACAAATCTTAAGGTAAAACTCGCATTCCGATAGGTTAATTTGTATAATTTTTTCGAGTTTTTGAAATCTGACATTCTTATGGTACCCTTTGAATTATGTTTTTTTTTTTTTTTTCTCCAAATCATCCGCACACTCTTTGCAAGTCTTATGGTGCAAGCCGCACTTTTATACGATAATTTCTTAATTTTGTTATGAATTAAATGTCAAAGGACTTATGGGACACCCTGTACAAAACTATAAATAAATATATCCATCGAAATAATAATAATTTTTTTTTACTTAATCTTTCTTACTAATTTTTCTCCTTTACAAGATTTAAAAATGATCGAGAAGTAAAATTTTATAAAATAATTTAATAAAACGTATAATTTCGAAAAAAAAAACCTTAATATTTTATATTAAGAAACAAAATCTTCCTATATATTCTATGTATTCTGCTTAATTTTGTGTCCTCTAGACCAGAATATTTAGTCTGAACTGTAATTATTGCATTTTATTGCAATCACTGATATAGTCATCCGCGTTTCAAACTTGAAATATTAATAAATTGTTAATCACTATCTAATAACAATAGTAACCTCTTGTTAATATTAATCTTATATAATATTAATATTAAAATTGCAGTCACCTTTTTTAATACATAAAAAAAAATCGTTTATGCTTTTCCCGTAAGCGAATTCATTTCATCTTCATCTACGTGGAGGAAAACAGACTAAATGTCAGAATGATTAAAAATTTAAATTAAATTGTCAATCCAAACCTTTCTGTTTTTAGAAAATCAATTATCTAATTTCTCTCTTCATGTAATAACTATCTTCGGTAATCCTCCACCCCCACCTCTTTTCGACCGTCTTTTGAAAATTCGACTAACCGTCAATCACCATTTTTATTACATCAACGTTTTAAAGACATTGTTTTTAATACATGACAATCGCTGTTTAAAATCATAAGCGCCGTTTTTAATACATCCAAAGAATCGATTATACTTTTCCCGTAATCGAATTCAACTCATCACCATCTACATGGATGAAAACAGACTAAATGAGCGAATAATTAAAGAAGCAAATTAAAGTGTCAATCCAAACCTGTTCTGTTGCCAAAATTCTTTAATTTCTTTTTTCGTGTAATAACTACATTCCGATACATCTGCATCTCCTTTTTTCTAACGTCGCTTGTTAAAATCGACTGACCATCTCTGCTTCATGATGCAAGATTATAAGCGTTTGCCTACTCCATTTACCACTGCAACTGAAATTGTCTTCCACGGGGAGTTCAGGGGTGCAGCGTAAACTTCACGAAAAGTGTGGTCATTAATTTATCACTGTTGATTTTAGTCCCGTCTCAAACTTTCATGTTTTACTAAACTATTAATCACTATATAACAATCGTAACTATTATCCCACTCGTTAATTGTAATCTTAATTTTTGAAAAGCTTAAAATCACAATCATCGTTTTTAATACATCAAAGGGATCGATAATTCTTTTCTCGTAAAAGTCATCTACGTGGATGAAAACTGATTAAATGAGGGAATTATTGCAGAAGCAAATTAAACTGTTAATCCAAACCTGTTCTGTTGCCAAAAATCAATTTTCTAATTTCTCTCTTTATTTAATAACTACTTTCCAATACAGCTGCATCTCCATTTTACCAACGTCTCTTATTAAAATTGACTGGCCATCGCTGCTTCATAATGCAAGATTCTACCCGTTTCCCGACTCTATTTACCACTGCAACTAAAATTGTCTTCCACGGGGAGTTCAGGGGTGCAGCGCAAACTTCACAAAAAGTGTGGGCATTAATTTATCACTGTTGATTTTATTCCCGTTTCAAACTTTCGTAAATAAAATATTAATCACTATCTAACAACAAACTTTACTTTTATCCGTTTGTTAATCATAATCTTAATCGTTGAAAAAAATTAAATCACAATCATCGTTTTTAATACATCAAAGGGATCTATAATACTGTTCCCGTAAACGTCATCTACATGGATGAAAACAGACTAAATGAGCGAATAATTAGGGAAGCAAATTAAACTGTCAATCGAAACCTGTTCCGTTGCCAAAGATCAATTCTCTAATTTCTCTCTTCACTTTCGGATATGCCACCATCTCCTCTTTTCCAGTGTCCCTTGAAAATTCTACTGACCATCGCTGCTTCATGATTCAAGATTATACCCGTTCCTCTACTCTATGTACCACTATAACTAAACTTGTCTTCCACGGGGAACTTAGGAGTGCAGAGTAAACTTCACTCAAAGCGTTGCCATTAATTTATCACTGTTGATTTCAGTCCCGTTTCAAACTTTAATGTTTAAATAACCTATTAATCACTATCTAACACCACTCCTAACTGTTATACTCTTGTTAATCGTAATCTTAATCGTTTGAAAGCTTAAAATCACAATCATCGTTTTTAATACATCAAAAAGATCGATTATACTTTTCCCGTAATCGTCATCTACATGGATGAAAACAGACCAAATGAGCGAATAATTAAAGAAGCAAATTAAACTGTCAATCCAAACCTGTTCTGTTGCCAAAAATCAATTCTCTAATTTCTCTCTTCATGTAATAGCTACCTTCCCATACACCTTCATCCCCCCCACTCCCCTTTATCCAACGTCCCTTGAAAATTCGACTGACCATCGCTGCTTCATGATTCAAGATTATACCAGTTACCCTTCTCCATTTACAACTGCATCGAACGTAATCATGCCCTCTCAGCTCTTCCCGCATCCTTTGGAAGATCCCGTCACCATGGCAACGATCAGGGCAGTTTAGCAGGCACGCCAGATCGCGGACGAGAAACTAAGATAAAAAGGAACGATGGGGGAATACGAGGAGGGTTACGCCATAATTTATGCCGTTTTTCATTTCAGAAATGTTGGAAGTGGGAAGATGTGTAGGAGAATTTCTTTTGTGCTGAGTTTTTGGGTCTTTCTAGGTATGAACCGCGGCTGGTTTATGAAAACAAACAACGATATCTGCTGATAAAGAATGGTGATTAGAGTTTTAATGCTTGTTTATCACCTTATTTTATGATCAGAAAAAAGGGCACTTGTTACGGCATTGATAACAGCGCATTTTCTAATAAAGTTTAAACATTTTTTTGTAAAACATGCTTTGTTGATTTTTGTAAATCAAAATAACAGCAATAAAAAGTAATGTGCAATTTAAAAAAAAAATTGATGTATTCGGTGTTTTCTTCTTTTTGAATGAAACATATAAATTTTATCTATGTCGATAGAAAATAAATTAATTTTCATTATGTATATTTTTCCTTTCTTTTTTTTATGGAATGCTCTGTAGACTGATTTTAATCCAGCTTAAGGTCTGAATTCTCTAAGTTACACTAGATATTTTCAATACATAACAGACTAAGTGTCGAAATATGCATAAAGATTTCAATATTTGACTCTATTATGCTGAGTTTGGATCAATTTTAGTATGAAAAGCGGCAGGTTTACAAACAATAATAACAAATGAAAACAAACAACGATATCTGTTGATAAAGAACAATAATTTGAGATTTCATTTTTATTTATCACCTTATTTTAGGATCAGAAAAAAAGGCACTTGTTACGGCATTGACAGTAGCGCATTTTCAAAGAAATTTTAAACATTTTTTTTTTTTTTTGTAAAACTTGCTTTGTTGATTTTTGTAAATCAAAATAAAAGCAATAAAAAGTAATGTGCAATTGGAAGAAAAATTGATGTATTCGGTGTTCTTTTGTTTATGAATAAAACATAAATTTTACCTATGTCGATAGAAAATAGATTAATTTTCATTATGTATATTTTTCCTTTCTTTTGTTTTTAGGGAATGCTGTGTCATAGGCGCCAACCTCTCATTAATATTCCGTAATATGCGGGTTAATTTGTCCCATTTAAGCCCCATTTTTCCCCACAATTAACAACGCTTCAAACCAGAAAAATTATTGAATGAATCTTTATTTATTCAATTTTAGTTTTTCTACGTAGAAGTTATTTAATTTCATTTCTTAAAAAAAATTTCTGGTGCGAAACGTGTTAAACCTGGGTCAAATTAACCCGCATATTACGGAATATTAATGAGAGGTTGGCACCTATACTGTGTAGAATGATTTTAATCCAGCTTAAGGCCTGAATTCTCTAAGTTACACAAGATATTTTCAATACACAACAGACTAACTGTCTAAATATGCATAAATATTTCAATGTTTGACTCTATTATGCTGCGTTTGGATCTTTCTTAGTATGAAAAGCGGTAGGTTTTTCAAACAATGATAACAAACAAAAACAAACAACGATATCTGCAGATAAGGAATGATATTTTGAGATTTCATTTTTATTTATCACCCTATTTTATGACCATAAAAAGAATTGAAATTCCTTTTTTAGTAAAACAAAATAACAGCATTAAAATATAGTATACAATTTGAAAAAAATAATGTATCAAATGTTTTGCAGTTGTTGTTGTAATGTGTATGTATGTGTGTGTAAAATAAATAAATTGTTATTGATGTAGAGATAACATAGAATTATTTTTTTCACTTTTTAAAAAAACGTTGCTGTGTAACATGGTACAGTAAAACCTGCGAGACGAAATCGCAAGAAATTGGGGAGAGTTCCGTTTTAGACAGGCTCACATTTAGGTATAATTGTATGGTATCTGTATCCCTTTTGACAGGTCCAATAATTTTTTTTTTCGTTTAAGGCAGGATTCAGTTATACATAGGTTTCTTTTTCCACATTTATTGTATTAACTCAGAATATAATCGAAAGAGTGCAAGGTAGAGAATTTATTTTCAATACAACGTAATCTATCTGTCTAAATGTATATTAAGAATTCAATAATATTTTATTCCTTTCTGCTGAGTTTGTATATTCCTAGATAAGAATCGCGGTTTATAAAAACAAACAACGATATCTACTGATAAAGAATGTTGAATAAAGCTTTAATTCTTGTTTATCATCCTATTTTATGATCAGAAAAAATAAAAAAAGTCACTTATTACAACAGTGATAATGGCACATTTTCTTATTTTATTTACATGGTATATGCGTTTTGTAAATAAAAAAATTAAGGAAAAATCTCTGACATTAAATGATTAATCTTTTTAATAATAAAACATAAACTGTATCAATGTGGAAGAACAGATAATTTGTTTATTATACATACAGTTTTTATTTTTCTCTATTTTTTTTTCTTATTAAACGATGCTGCTTATTATGGTGTTAATCCAGGTTAAACTCTAATTTATATAAATTACATTGCAAAAAAAAAAAAAAAAAAAAAAAAAAAAAAGGTTGATTTTACAGTATAATACTGACACCCCAGCTTCCAGTATTATGTCGTAAAATTAACAGTAATAAACAGTAAAATATGCAGTAATACGCTACCGCGCATGCGCGGCAGCGTATTACTGCTTATTTTACTGCTTATTTTGGTAAGCGCCGTGGATTCGTCGCACCGGGCGACCGTCTTTCTACGGTCACAAGCATCTCAAACAAATTTGGTCACCATATTTTGAAATGGCATTACATTTTCTAGAGCTAGTTACATTATCTAGTTTTAAAAGTTCATTTCTGACAAAATGGCGGTTATTTGAACAAGAAAGGTCACTTTTTCGCATTTTTTTTTTAACAAGTGCTAAAAATATTTAATCAATGATAATTATACTTTTCGGTGCTATAAATTCCGGTGCTATAAAAAAAAAATGGTCGCCCAGTTTAAAGAACAGAGTTTCAAGAAAAATAAGTTTTAAAATTTTAGAATAGCGTTACGTTCAACGACCGGCGTTACATTCTATGAACAAAATATACTGTAAGGAATTGAAATATGACAAAACCGGTTGAGGGCAACAATCTACATAAACTTGAGGGATACAAAAATTGCAAAATAAACAAAATTGAAAATTTTGACCCAAAGAAATAGAACCTCCCTTTAATTAAAGTTTAATTACGTAAGTGCGGAAATTTTTTTGCATATTTTGTTTGTCTTGAGTAATTTATTCTTTGGTATTAACAAATTGTTATTAGCTTGCTTTTTTATAAAAAAATTACTAAATAAAAATAAAAATAAATGTTGTTTCTTCTAGCGTAAAGTTCGTAACCTATTTAATTATTTTCAAGTATGATCTTCCTAGGTTTAACAAGTTGGAAATTGTACGTCAAACGTTACAAACGAGGTGCGTTCGTACTTTAGCTAGTTATATAAATATTCAGATCTTTTCTGATTTTTAATTCTGTGAAATGAATTATATCGTCTGCAGATCAATTTCTGTAATAAAATAAGTATCTCGGTCGCTTGACGATTAAACTTCGGAAGCTCCTATAACAAAAAAGCACCGATTTAAAAAAAAAAAATCTAATTTCTTAATAAATATTTTTATTAATATCTCCTAAGGTTTTGATTCGATTTTAATAAAATTTGAAATGTCTCGACAAAATTCTGCAAAGATAATATATTTTAAATTGCAAACCATTCGGTTGGGTAGTTTTTGCGTTGTTATATGCGGACGGACGGACGGACGGACGGACGGACGGACAGACAGACTGACAGACAGACGGACGGACGAATGGACAGACGGACGGACCAAGCGACGACAATAGGTGCTACGCATTTATATAATTACGAACGCACCTAAAAATGGAATTATATAGTGGAAGACAAAACTTCGAAATAATTTTCATTAAAATACATAAATGTTTTATTGTCATAAAAGATGCAGTTAGAGCTTCAGCCAGTTTCAGATTTGGATGATTTTTCAGATTTGGATGATCTGAAAAATTACATATATATATATATATATATATATATATATATATATATATATATATATATATATATATATTATGCAATGTTTCAGCATAGATAGCCAGCCATTTTGCGTTAATGTAACTAGCTGTCTGTCACGTGCTTATAATCCTATTCAATCTACAGTACAATTTGTCTTTTTTGGCACGTTCATCTTGGCACGGTATTCTTGCACATTATTTTATGATCCAATTTCTATTTAAGTTGAATAATTCTTTATTTGTCTAATTTCTATTTAAGTTACATATTTATTTATTATTTATTTTGGTATTTGTACCTCATGTAGATTATTAATTTTCTTGTTTCATTTATATATATGTTATTAGGGGCTTAATATTGTCGATTTTAGGCAAAGTGTTGATAATATTTGATGAAATAACGTATATTTACTATGAATATTCTTATAAAGCCCTTCTGAAGATTCTATAAAATATTCATAGTTTTCCATTTTTAGGGTTTCGTTCATCTCACGAAACCCTATTGCTCCCGCTCCGTTGTCTGTCTGTCACAGAGCCATTCTCGAAAACTATGTAACTTACAGAGTTCAAACTTCGTGTATAAATCAGACTATCAGCTGTGAAGAGCTGAAAATATTAAAATTTGAAAAATTCGTATTATTTTGTTAAATAGAGATAAAAAACCAAAATTCTAATAGCCTTTTTCTATTAAATTTAAACATTTTTCGTTATAGCAAGATGCCAAAAATTTAAAATCCACGATGAAATTCTTTCTACAATAATTAATTTTCTATCAGACGATTTTCACGTGAAAAATGATAATGAAATAAAAAGTTTCACCCATTGAAAAAAAGATAAATATGAAATAAAATTGATTGACGTCATAGTGGTAAATAAAACGGAAAATGTATAAGATTTCTCAATAATACAAGGAGTATGAGTATGTGGATGTACACAAAGCAGATTAATATCACGTCATTGGAGAATTAAAAGAAAATCTGACGTCCTATTGGAAGTTTAACGAATTTTTCAGATGTTTGAGAATAATACAAAGCGAGTATCAATATGAATAATAGAGAATAGTAAATATATGAGTTTGAGGAATGTATTGAATCATGATAAAAACCCGATTATGGAAATATTCCCATATTTTAACATTTTTAATGCGTCCAACATGTTTAATTTTGAAATAATATATTTTTTAAATATCGCATTTAGTCCGTATGACGGACATTATTATGACAGAATATAATAGCGGGTCTCGCCCGCTATCTGGCTGGTTTAGATTTTCGAAAAAACGGAAAAATAGACCGGTAAATTTTTACTTTATAAAAAACATGACTTTTTTTGTTGTTGTTGCTAAATTATATTTATTTGAATTTATTAAAGAAAGGATAAAATGTTTTGAAAGGAATATTAAACGAAACGCTTTGTGCGATCTTCGATCACACTTACCCACTTATTTTCTTTTTCACCCTATTAAGTATAATTCCTACAGTGTCCATTCCATTGCATATATATACAGATAAAATTAGTTCATGTTTGTGGCTCAAAGTACCATATTTTAAGAATACATTTAAAAGACTTAATAAAAACTGCAATTTTAAGCGAAGTAACATTTTTTATTAGAAGATAATAAAACTAGTTTTCAGTCTTAAAATATATTGATTTAGAGATTTTGATTACCTGAAGACTTTGATACATACATAGATAAATTTAGTTATGATTGTGTCACAAAATACCATGCATGGTTGATTAATCTTTTATAGAGGAAGGAAGAATTACAAACAATTGCTTGAATAAAAGTTACTAATAAAAGTTTCTGCTTAAGCAACAACTTTTATTAGAAGATGAGATTACTTTTCAGACCTAAAATATACTGATTTAGAGCTTTGTTCAACTTAGGGGATACAATTACCCTCTTCACTACCCCCTATCGTAGAACCTCTGTTAAAAAAGCATATCCATATATATTTAACGGTTTCAGGTTCCCTCATTACTCCAAATAAACTGCTGTTTAATATAAATACGCTTCTTTAAAAGACAATAAAATACAGATAAAACGCGATGTTCAGAAAACGATCAATGTGAAACAACTGTTGGAAGACATGACACAAGGAGGGGAGGGCGAGGGCATAACCTTATTGTCCCCCATCAACTCTCGTTCGCCATTTTGCAATCGTGCAAGGCAAGGTGAAAAAGAGATTCCTTTAAGAGGATCCTGAAGGGACACTTCTGTGAGGCCTCTCTTAGGTGAAGTTCGATGAATTGCGAAAACCCCTCTTTGTAAAAGAGGCACCACGAAGGAAGCTGAACTGAACTGCAGAAGCTAAAAAAGAACATCGCAAGTTTCATGGCATCCAAGATATTAAGAGAAAGTCTCTGAAAACGTGTGTGCCCATGGATAATTATTTTTGCCGAACATTTAACATTGATGAGCATGTGTTTAAATATGGGAGTACTTTCTCATTTATCTTTAGTGAAGTCTCATTTAGTAAAAGCAGCAAATGGTGAATGTTTCTTGCAAAATCGTATTTTCAGAAGAGAATATTAAATGTAAGATAGTTTTTAGGAGAAATTTGACATTTATGATGCCATTCTCAGCACATGCCAACATCGTACCAAGTGAATGTTACATTACAGTCACAACAGTAACCAAAAGATGGCATCTATATTTCGCAAAATTATGACGCTCAGATGACTATCACATCGTAATTCCACTGTGAAAAAAGAACATCGTGACAGATATTTAAGTCATTTGCATCTCGTCTTAAAATTGGACCTATAGGCTTCACAGTGAATGACTAATGGGATATGACTAATTTTCTACGTTAAGTAATAACAATGTGGATAGGACAGTGAAACTGCGAAAACCCCTCTTTGTAAAAGAGGCAACACGAAGGAAGCTGAACTGAACTGCAGAAGCTAAAAAAGAACATCGCAAGTTTCATGGCATCATAGATATTAAGAGAAAGTCGCAGAAAACCCATGTGTGTGCCCATGGATAATTATTTTTGCCGAACGTTTAACATTGATGAGCATGTGTTTAAATATGGGAGTACTTTCTCATTTATCTTTAGTGAAGT
The DNA here is from genome assembly GCA_963931845.1 of Maratus michaelseni. Lineage (NCBI taxonomy): Eukaryota > Metazoa > Arthropoda > Arachnida > Araneae > Salticidae > Maratus > Maratus michaelseni. The sequence continues at coordinate 105,888,005 of OZ007598.1, read as the reverse complement.
CTCATTTAGTAAAAGCAGGAAATGGTGAATATTTCTTGCAAAATCGTGTTTTCAGAAGAGAGAATTAAATGTAAGATAGTTTTTAGGAAAAATTTGACATTTATCATGCCATTCTCAGCACATGCCAACATCGTACCAAGTTAATGTTATATTACAGTCACAACAGTAACCAAAAGATGGCATCTTTATTTCGCAAAATTATGACGCTCAGATGACCATCACATCGTAATTCCACTGTGAAAAAAGAACATCGCGACAGATATTTAAGTCATTTGCATCTGGTCTTAAAATTGGACCTACAGACTTCACAGTGACGTGGGTATGACTAATTTTCTACGTTAAGTAATAACAATGTGGATAGGACAGTGAAATTGCGAAAACCCCTCTTTGTAAAAGAGGCACCACGAAGGAAGCTGAACTGAACTGCAGAAGCTAAAAAAGAACATCGCAAGTTTCATGGCATCCAAGATATTAAGAGAAAGTCTCTGAAAACGTGTGCGCCCATGGATAATTAATTTTGCCGAACGTTTAACATTGATGAGCATGTGTCTAAATATTGAGTACGTTCTCATTTATCTTTAGTGAAAGTCTCATTTAATAAAAATGGCAAATGGTGAATATTTCTTCCAAAATCCTGTTTCTATAGAAGAAACAATTAAGTGTGAGACAGTTTTTAGGAGAACTTTGACATTTATCATGTCATTCTCTGCACATTCCAACAACACAATAACTTAATGTTACGTTACAGTTGTCACAAATAGTAGCAGTCAAAACAGAAACGAAAAGATGGCATCTTTATTTCGCAAAATTATGACGCTCACAGATGACCACCACTTCGTGACCCTCACTGTGAAATCAACGTGGCAGATATTTAAGTCATTTGCATCTGGTCTTTAATAAGGACCTACCGACTTCATAGTGACGTGGATATGACTATAATTTTCTAACGTTGAGTAACAACAATGTGGACAGGACAGTGAGTTTTTCATTTGAATCACAGTACGTTTGACTTAGATACGACTAATTTTCTACGTCAAATAACGACAATGTGGACCGTGATAGTTTGTTTCATTTGAGTCGCAGTACTTTAACAATTTAATCATATTTGGGCCACAGTATGCAATTAGGGCTACTTGACAGCGTCACATATATTATTTTAAAGAAATTTCATTACTCTTTCTTCTCAAATTATAACTAGCTAGCCGCAGTGTAAATTCTAATTAAGATAAGTCTGACAATTTTTAAAGAAAGTAAAGATGGGCCCTCATATTACAGGGAATCGAACTTGTTTTGCCTACATGGCAGGTAGGATTCCACCTCGGAACGATCTGCAAAGATAGATGAAGCATCTCTATTTCAGAAACATACACTGTTAAAAAAATTTGCAGCAAACTGTCCAGTCATTTGACCGTTTTTATAGAAAACGGTTACATAACCGTAATTTAAGTCTATTCTGACTATATTTTTGCCTATATTATGGTCAGAATGCAGTTAAATTACGGTTATGTAACCATTTTCTAAAAAAACGGTCAAATGACTGGACAGTTTGCTGCAAATTTTTAACAGGGTATAGTCGTCACAGGCAGGCAAACCATAGCGCAGATCGCGACATCTTGTATCAAGGTTTCCAGTTTTAGTGTTACTGACAGAAAAAGGGAAGTACTGAGACATATACTGTTTTTGTATTAACATAAATATTCGACTATTGATCTTCTGCCAAAAAAAAAAAAAAAAAAAAAAAAAAAATTGCAAAGAAATATATACGATGATAGAATTCTTAACTCCTTTCTCCACCGGACAGCGTTTGCTATGCACATTGCTGAAGATGTCTCTCTGGTCCAAATGATGTATCTTATAGTAACGGACGGAAAGTTCCGTTACCTGACTTGAGTTTAGCTTTTTGGCATTTCTAAATAATAAAATGGGCTTAATATTTAACGGGCATAAATGGCATTCAGCAGTACGTGCTTCAGCAATACATTTTTTTTTTGGTATTGTTTACCCTTTTGAAAGTTTCTCGACTTAAAAATCTTTTTTTCTTTTTATGTCTGAATTACAGAAACTAGTTATTCCAACCCGGGCTTCTCGGATTACAGAAGTGAAAGCCATTTTAAAAACTCTAATATTTTTTACATTTAATATATATATTTTTTTATTGCCTACTAACATCAACAAAAATCATTTTTGTATGAAAAATATCAATAATATATTCAAATAAAGTTTTGAAATTTATTGAAAGTGATACTTTCAGATTAGCCTCATGTCACAGGTGGTTAATAGCCGAAGAAATATCTAAAAATCGCTACTTACAGCAGGTTTTTTTAATTTTGATAATTTCAATGTTTTAAGTAGTTTGTTCGATTTTTGTTAAATAGTTATTGTTTCGATTTTGTTAGTTTGTTAAATTTCAGTTTTATTTATATTATTTTATTTATTTAATGATGAAGTTTTAATTTCATTATGGATTATTAGCCGGAAACAAATGCCGAACTTTTGATATTGTTTTAAGTGCAAAAGGGGTCATCTTTTGTAATCAGGCCTGCTGTCAATAAAGATAGATTTTTTTTTTTAATTAAGCTTGAGTCAAGCTTTTTAAAACCATAAAAAAAATCAGTAAATTGAGATACAAATTGCATTTGAAAGAACATTTTTAGGTAGCTTTCATTACAAAAAGCTACCTATTGCAGCCGTTCGGAGGAAAGCAATACCAAAAATTTTGGTATATTTTCACCTATCATAACTTTCAGACCCCCCAAACCACCCTCCGTTCAAATATTGATATATATATATATATCTGACATATGTCATGCTGTAACTGTCTTATTTATGAACCGATTTGGATGTAACTGAGTATGTGTATAGGACATATCAATGTCTCGACCGAGTTCGTTGGCCAGCTTCATCCACCATTTTGTTTCAAAATGGCGGCCCGTTAAAATTCAAAAATATGTACAAAAAAATTATAAATTGAAAATATTGTTTTTGTTAAGTGTTAGAACGTGATACAAGGATTCTGGAACATTTTCTGTTTTTACTATATCTTTCAAAATGGCAGAGATATGGCAGTTTGAAATTCTAGGGTGGCTGACATTTTGAAACAATCTAATTTTTGTTATGCTGTAATCTCATGCTGAAATTCGCATTCAAATTCAGTATTAATGAAAACCAGGATTGAATCTTTATAGAAGATTGAAGCAAGTTTCTAAGTAATTTAGCTTGTTTGGGTAAAATGGATTGAATTTTTAAAAACATGGTCTATGAAAGCTACTTTTTCCACCCGGTACAGGACTTTTTTTTCCTGATTCGACGGTGTAAAAATTTCAATTGTGCGATGTTTAAAAGTTCTAAAAATTGCAATAAAAGTGATATTTATTAATCAGGTATTGCCACCGTTTATATAATGTCAGCGTTACACCTGGACATGTTTTTAACACTTTCCAACATAGTTGAAAAGTGTTTATGAATTCTGTTTGTTTGTCTGTCTGTGCTCTAACTCACGTAAATATACTCAGATTGCTATGCAATTGATATATGTTATTCAGATTTACTGTGGCATGTTCGGTATTGAAAATGAATTGTGTAGCATTAATTTTTCATTTACAGGGACACTCAAAAGAATTTAGTTACATTACGGTCTGTGGGGAAAATCGTTTGAGGTGTATTTTAATGGTATTACACTATTTCAAATATATTGAAATTGATATATATCACTGAGGTGCACTACAAGAGGCTTACTATAGAATATGGCGCGCATAGCATTCATCGTTTATTTACAGGGACACACAAAAGAATTCGGTTACAGTACTGTATATTATCAATAACTGCTGATTGTGCATTTTCAGTTTTGGTGTGTGTTTTTAAATTTAACTAATTTTCTACCTATTACTTGGTGTGTATATATTTTTAAAATTATATACAGGGCAGCACAAAAGATCTCGAGTACATTTCTGTTTATTGAAGGAAAGTGCTGAAGGGGAATTTTCAGTGCTTTGTGCTTCCTAAATGAATTAAATTTCAGCATATTATGTAGTATCTATACAAATCTATAGATCATATACAGGGCAGCACAAAAGATTTCGGATATTTTTCCAGCTATTGATAGTATATCCTGAAATTGAATTTTCAGATGTGTTATTCGTTTTCCAAGTTGTTCACTTAGTTGTTTACTTAGTTGTTTACCAAGTTGTTTACATATTATTACATGGTATTATTATTGCTCAGTATCACATAGTAGTATTTAGTACTGCTCAGTTGGATTATTAAATTGTATTTTCAGAATTTGTATTTTTGGAATTTTGTATTTTCAGAATTTGTATTTCAGCATTACATAGTATAATTATTGCTCAATATCACAAAGTGTAATTTAGCAATGCTCAGTATAATTAGGTAAACAAACCTGCTGGGCGGGGCTAGTTGAGCTTCAGCCGAAAGGTAGGTCTCCCCACCCGGTTTGACCTTGACCTTGTTTACTTAGACATAATCTTTCCCTTTATTAAACGGTGAAGTTTTGCTAACGTATTCTGAGGGTGTTGGAAAGTATTTCATAATCTATGCTTGACGCATGATTTTTCGTACTTGTTGCTTTATCATATAGATAAGTTCATTTGCATGACAATCATTGTTCTCTGAAAATCTTTTTCTTGTTAATAACAAGTTCTCATTAAAACTTAATTCTGTCCATGAATTTATTTTAACGCTAGCCAAATACGGGGGGTGGGAAGGAGGGACGTGGTATAGTATAAATAAAAATAACGAAAATAAAATAAGTTTCTTTTTTCTATTTTTTCTTTGATGATGATGTTTAGGATAGAACATAAATCAATCCTAGGATCTTTAAAAAAAAAAATAGAAATGAAGAAAAATATTCTTTTTGAAACCATTGTTGTCTGAAAATTTTTCTTCACTTTTATTGCGAACAATGATAGACAATAGTTTTTGTTGTTGTTCTTTGTTTGTTTTTTAACTGGAATAGAAAAAATTAAAAAACGTAAAAGAAAAAATAGTCATTAAAAAAGAGAAAATATTTTAAAATAAAAAAAATAATAATAATAAGCGTTTTAAAAAAGTGATTTAGTACAATTATTTATAGTCCTGTGCAAAAATTGTTGGTGCCTTTAAGGCTGGCATATATTGATAACATTCATCATCAAAATTAAATAACTAAATTAAAATAATTTAATGATTTTTTTGCACTTATTACTATTTACACAAATCTTTATTTAAGTTTCACATGTACACTAACATGTGCCAAAACAAAACCTGTCTATAACGGAATCTTGCCTTAAACGGAAAAATGTCATTGTCCCACCGAAAAGAATACAACAATACAATAGACCTGCTAAGACTAAAACCTGCCTAAAAAGAAATTTTCTTCTGGACCTTTTGGATTACCTCTTAAGGAGGTTTTACGCTATTTTATTTTATTTTATGTTATTTTACAAAACTATGAAAAAAAATCTTTTCATAAGTGTTATTACAGTAATAATAAAGTTAAAGCTCATAAAGTTTAAAATATATATATATATATTGTTCTGTTCAATTTATATTAATATTCATTATTATTATTATTTATATTAAAACCATTAAAATTACAAACATTACATTACAATTACATAAAACATTAAAAACATATTAAAATTGGACGTTTCGGATTTACATGAAAATCCCTTATCAACAAACATTTTTCTTAACGTGTCACAGTTCAAAAATATCAACACATAGAAAATGCAACGTATCAAAATGTGGAGGCCAAAGTTACAGTTACTATACTGTACTATATGTTACTATACTATACAGTTACATAACTGTAACTTTGGCCTCGACATCTTGATACGTTGCATTTTCTATGTGTTGATATTTTTGAACTGTGACTTACGTTAAGAGCCTACACTAGTCACGCGAAGAAACGCTCACGCTAATGTTAAGTCTATGGGAAGGTTATCGCGCGATTTCTCGCTCGCATTTTAATACTTTTAAATGATTTTTTTTAATAGGATAGCTGAGGTCGATCTCTAACGTTGTTAGTTTTTACTTTTTTGATTTTGGTTACAGTATTTTTATAAGCGGACATTTTAAATTTTGGAACCGGTTTGAACCGGTTCTGAAATTGAAAGTACCTATATATAAAAAAACTGGAACCAAAATCAAAAAAGTAAAAACTAACAACGTTAGAGATCGACCTCAGCTATCCTATTAAAAAAAATCATTTAAAAATATTAAAATGCGAGCGAGAAATCGCGCGATAACCTTCCCATAGACTTAACATTAGCGTGAGCGTTTCTTCGCGTGACTAGTGTAGGCTCTTAAGAAAAATGTTTGTTGATGGGGGATTTTCATGTAAATCCGAAACGCCCAATTTTAATATGTTTTTAATGTTTTATGTAATTATAATGTAATGTCTGTAATTTTACTGATTTTAATATAAATATAAATATGTTCAGACGTAATATTTTTGTTTACTTCAAATTATTATTATTAATTTATTTATTACGTCATATACAGATTTTCTTGAAAATAGTGATTAAAAAGGGCAATTTGGGACAATAATCTCGACGTAGGAATTTGAGCAACAGTTTTTACCTGTAAAGAGTGTATATTAATAGTTGTTCAAAAGCAACTTTGTAAACCTTTTTAAAAAGACGAATTTTTTTTTTTAATTTCAAGTGAGACGTTTCTTAAGAAACCGTTACTCATCGTTTAAAAAGAAAAACTGCACTCAAAAAAACTATATGCTAACTCAAGGATGCCTCCAGGAAAGGGGTAATTTTTTAAGTCCTAAAGTAAACCATGTCTAAACCTCTTAAAACCACTTTTTTATTTCGCATCACTACCCTACTTTACCTTGCATAACCTTCACTATTCATCGACCTCTTTCCTAGACATTTTTGGAGATTTTTTTTTTCTTTTAACCTGGAAAGAGGCCTAGAGAAAGGGTGTAAGACTGCTCCATCTGCCTCTTTTTAAGGCAGGATAGGGAAAAATTTCAACCCTTTAGATCAGCCATACTCAACCTGCGGCCCGCGGGCCGCATGTGACCCGGCGACCTCTAATATACGGCCCGCGACACATAATCATTAATCTCTATTTATAAAATCAATTGAGATGTGCATAAAATTTTCTTAAGACCTTTAATGTTCCTTTATATATTTTCATGGGATGACAAAATCTGCCCTGTTATTTATAATATCTAATTTAAAATTATCTTAAAACATGTTAAAGGCCGTTTCGTTAGTCAAAAGTTCTTTTTACATGTAGCTGTTCTATTTGTGCTATAGTGGTATATATATTTCTTAATCTTCAACACTGAAAAAACTTTCAAATAATTAAATTTGCATTATATATTTCTAAAAAAGATTTTGCATTGAGATAATGACTGTTTTATTAAAGAAAATCTCCTGATTTTTTTTTAGCAATTTGGAATTGTTGCATTGTTATATTATTACGTTTATACTTATCATATAACTAATAATGCCTATTAGGGACATTAGGGTTAAACGTTTGCTGCAGAAAAAGTTTTGTATCACTAATTCCAAACAGAAATCTTCGCGGCATATTTCTCCATTATTATGAATAGAAATCTAGTACGAAGTATAAGCATATTGTTCGGAAATAGTGCTGTTAAACTTTTTGGTAACATTTCTTCCACGACAAACCTCCAATCCTACTAATTATATTAACTTTATTATATAGCTTTGTTATACTACTTTTGTTATCTTACTATTTTAATTACACTTTTTTTACATTATTATACAAGTGTGTTGCGCCCCGCATAACGTTGCAAACATATGTTTGCGGCCCGCGAGAAAAAATGTTGAGTATGGCTGCTTTAGATTGTCTTGCAATGAAATGGCTCAACTTGCACAAAACTCAATTTTGCGATATTTGAAGGCTGTTATATTAACCGCTTACATGTTTGGGTGCATCATAAATTCGAGCAAACTTAAAAAAATCATAATAACAGAAGTAATGCTCAGAAAAAAAAAATCGGTTTGCTCGAATATGATCAGGGGAGCATTGGATTTTTTTCCCTCTGTATTTAAAAAATACCTGACGGCTCGGCCTACAGGCACGGGTAGATTTCGAAGACGCAGACCGTGGGGCTCCTGTTTGTTGGGAATTGCGGAAGAAATGACCTTTTTGCCAAGATGCGGCAGTTGGAATCGCCCATTGTGAAACCTAACTTGTTTGCAGGCAGAGCCGGCAGGTTTTTTTTTTTTTTTTTTGGCTATAAGGGTTGGTTTTATAAAAATCTTGTAAATATAAAAGTTTTAGATGGTATTAAGAGGATTTATAATAAATTTAAGCGGATTTGATATCTTGTGAATTGGCGAAGTTATGAATTTTTTTCTTCTAAAAACCCCTTCCCCCCCCCCTTGGGGCCATTTTTAATGATATCAAAAATCTGTCATACATAAATTTTCGGCCCTTTTCCTAGAAGTAATAATAACTTTAAACGGATTCGATACGTATCATAATTAAGAAATTATGGGGTTTTTTCTGTTTTCACAAAAGCCCCCCATTCCCCCCGCCCCTTGGTTCGATTTTCTCCATTAACGAACATGACCGAGATTTTATGCCCCTTGATTTTATGTAGCAGTTTGGAAGAGATTTGTACAGAATTATTGGAGTTATCGTATCCAAAAAAAGTGACATAGATAGATAGATAAAGTTTTGAACTGGGGTTGGTTTTGGGTTCTGGGAGTCATGAGCGGCGTAGATCTACAAAATTTTTTCAAAAATTCCAACTTAGGGGAGAATGTAATAGGTAGTATTTCTTACGAAATCTACCAAAAAATGATGCCAAAAGTAACCGAAAGAGGACGCTCATACGTCATAAAGAAAATTTTTATGCAAATCAAGCTAGCAATAAAACACCTAGCTGGTAATGGATTCGTCATTCAATCTCGGCAGCATGCTATCCCTACCAGATCGATCGTTGATGGTTAAATAAACTTTTCTACAAGAATGGCGAATCCACAACTATTGCATTGCGAAAGTTTTGCACGGAGAAAGAAATGAAGGCGCAAAAAAGTCCTATTTCATTGAGCCCCACCAGTGGCTGAGAGGTTCCGCTCTCAAAATCTCTGGTAAGCGGGAAGTGCTGGGTTCAAACCCCTGTCGCACTCGTCGACCTAATCGTTCGGCGTTTTCCGTGGTTTTCTTCGAACCTTGCCGTAAATACGGGTTTGGATCCCTTAGAGAGACCACCACGGAGGGCACTCCCCCCTAGGGCCTATATCCCTCGTGTATATAATCGGCCGTCATAAATCAAACAACCAACCCTATTTCATTGAATGAGATATTGAATTTAGTATGACGTTTCAAGGAAACGGCGAGTTTGGAGGATCGTCCTGTTTTGCATGAAACGTCTCAGCATTACATGCGAGCGCCCTCTTTCGGTTACTTTGGAAATAATTTTTTTTTATACATGGAAAAAAATCCAATGTCCATCTGATCATATTCGCGCAAACCGAATTTTTTTCCGAGCAATACTTCTTTTATTGAATTTTTTTTTTAAGTTTGCACTAATTTATGAGACACCCTGTATAAGGTACCTGTCCAAATAATGCCACTTTTAGGTTTCATATCACAATAAACTGTGTTATATCAGAATTAATATTTTAAATGCTGTTGGGTGTAATATTTATACATATTTCTACAATATTAAAGCTTACATACTCTTGTCGCTGTTTAATTGTGGTCAGGAGAGTTTAAAACAAAAGACTGTTTAAAGTGGCTTTACTAGAAGTATGCGCTATAAATAAAGCCATAATTTTCTAACTACATGATTTAAATTTAATTAACAGATATTTTTCAGATATTATACCAAAATGGAACAAAATAAAGAGTGTTCCTCGTAAAAATAATATTCTGTGGCTACTCTATTTACAGGCATGCCGTTTCGAACAGCCAAAACTGCTGACTTAATTTGCTTCCCACTCAAATGAGCTCTCTTTACTACCGTTTTGATAGATTCAACCGTAATAGTTTCTATAAATATTGACACAAAAAACGTTTAATTAGCTTTGATAATGATAATATACGATGAAAATGAAATGTCCTTAATAAGACCAGGCCGTGTAAGGCCTGGTCTTATTAGGGTATTTCTGCTGTTCCCATATTTTACTTTCAAACACAAAAATAATTGAAAATGCAGAATATTTCAATATACATTCTAAAAACGATCTTTAAGTTATCTAGAACATCATGCAAAGATTGTAAAATTCAATCAATAATTTATGCTGATTTCATATAAAAGCTTACTTACTGTTTTTAACTACGACGCACAGTGGAGTATTTGACCCGAAATCCTGCACAAAAATATTTTTCTATGTAAATATAGTCCGATTGCCTTGAAATTGTTAGATATTATTGGGTATCAATATGGCATGTTTGGTATTGTAAATGAAGTCTATAGCATTTACGGTTTATTTACAGAGACACCCGAAAGAATTCCCTTACATTATGTCTATGGGAAAAAATCGTTTGCTCTGTATTTTAATGATATCACACTATTTTAAACGTACTGGAATTTATATACATCACTGAGGTGTATTAAGGCACTTATTGTAGAATATGGTGTGCATAGAATATATCGTTCATTTACAGGGACACACAAAAGAATTTGGCTGAAGAATAAATTTAACTATTGAAGTCTATGACCAATAATTGCTGGAAGTGCGCTTGTAGTTGTGATATGCATTTTTAAATTGATTTTTTTTTTTAATATTACTTGGTGTGGATACATTCTATAGATCATATACAGAATTGCACAAAAGTTCTCAAGCACATTTCCGTTTATTCCCTAAAAAGGCTGAATGGAAATGTTTTAACTTTGTTATGTGTTTCACTGAACTAACTTTTAGCATACTATGTAGTATACATACAAATCCATAGCTTAGTTTAATGTTTTATATCTTAAAAGCTGACGAAGTGTAAGTAAAATTTTGACACTTCACATAATAATAAGTATACATTTTATAAATATTTTGACAACTAAGAAAAAAAAGAGACATCATTTAAGAAGAGCACAAAGAAAAAGAAGTTATATTAATTTATTAAGTAGATATTTTAAAAATACGAATACATCACATGCCCATAGACTTAACATTATCGAAGGGAGTATGGAAGTCGAGTGACTAGCAGCCTTAAATGTTTACTGTTTATAAGAGAAAAGTAATTGTTGATAGATTTTTTTATTTACTAGTAATGTTTAATTAAATGTATTTAATTGTACTATCTATAAAATTTATTATTTACATTTATGAAAAATATTTTTGTGCAGGATTTCGGGTCAAATACTCCACTGTGCGTCGTAGTTAAAAACAGTAAGTAAGCTTTTATGTGAAATCAGCATCAATTATTGATTGAATTTTACAATCTTTGCATGATGTTCTAGATAACTTAAAGATCGTTTTTAGAATGTATATTGAAATATTCTGCATTTTCAATTATTTTTGTGTTTACATTTAATTTACTTTAATAATAATTACTACATTTAATTTACATTTAATAAAGATTATTTACATTTGATAATACATTTAATACAGTGGAGTCTCTACAGTATAGCGATGCTGGTTTTTCAGTGTATTTAATAGATTACCAGTTTCAATCTGATTCTTCAGAACTCTGTTTTTCATCTTCTTCATCCCACTCTTCTTGGCTTTTATCAGGACTACCATCAGACCTAGCTGGAAGAAGAAGCTGTAGGGTCTTGCTACTGTATGGCTTGCTCTTTTCCCTTGGTCTTTGTCTAGAGCAGTTTATAAAAGGCTCACTGCTTAAAAGAAGCTAATTTGGAACATCTCTATAGCAAACTTCTCTATTGCGAATTTTTCTATTGCACTTTCTTGAGAACTTTGTACGGTACTGTCTAAAGTGTTTGTTTCTGGACTCATCGCCTTCTTCTGACCGTTAGCCAATGGGTACGACTGTTTCTTAATTACAGTGCCACCATGAATCAAAACCTTGTGCATTGTTGGAATCATGGGGTACCAATTGTAAAGATTCACATAGAGTCTTGCTGTTTCATCAGCAGATGTTTGAAACTTTTTTTCGCCAATGCGATGCCCATTTTTTAGGACTTCCAATGTTACTTACAACCTTTTAATCATTTCTGCGTCTTCTCCAGACTTCTTTAATTCCCTCATTTCTTCCCTTATTTTCTACCTATGATCCACAGAAACTAATTGGAGACACTTTTTTCAATAAATAAGTATTTACAATTTGAAGCCGATCTGATATTTCTATCAAGAGGTATCGAGTTGCGTAGGTATGTAACGTACTTACATAGGTACGTACATTCATACATACAGGATATGTAGGGGCAAAAGCTCTCAGGCAATGTCCTGTAAGCTAAAAACCTGCAATACTAGAGTAAAAATAAAGTTTTTATCTTTTCAATTCGGTTGCCGCAAAAAATGGGATTTAAGTAGTCCACTCGAAAAAAAATTATATAAAAAAAATGGCAACAATATGCGGAAGATTTTTTTGCAGAAATTGGCACTCAAGACTATAACTAATACAATTATAATTCAAACATGGTCCGGCAAAGCCCGGCACATATTTAAAAAGCTTTCGATATGTTTAAATTAGAGCAAAAAACGCTTTAAAAATGACCCTTTTACACATTTAATATTTTTTTATTACATTAAAAACTAAACTATTTAAATTTACACAACAACAATGCCTAAAATCAACAAAAAACACGTCTTCTCACAAAAAAAACTTCCTCTTTAACTGAGGCCAGGAGCACCTGATATAACTCAGGTTCTAAAAATAGACATAGATCGACGCATCAATTAGTTAGCTATTAAAAAATATGATTTTTACAATTGTTGACGAAATTTTAATTTTTGCATTTTTGGCCAGGTTTTTGGGTCAAATACTCCACTGTGCAACGTATCGAGATCTAGAACATCATGCAAATATTGTAAAATTCAATCAATAATTTATGCTGATTTCATATAAAAGCTTACTTAATGTTTTTAACAACGACGTATCGAAAGATTCAGTGGTAAAACAATGACGACAAAGCCGGTATCCGTTGTTGTTGAAACTATCCGCACAGGTCACACATGGACTGTCAGGTATATGCTGCCATTTGTCGGCTCGAAATCTTTCCCTACTAGAAATTAGGCTCATGACCTTATTAAGAGCATGGTCTTATTTGGTAGAATTGCCTTATATCTATATTAAGAATTATTTGTTTATTTTAAAACGTAAAATAATTTGATATTTATATCTCAATTGACTAACATTTTAAAATTATCATAAAATTATTTAGCAATATATCTGACTGACTTGAAATATCTTTTTTAGCAACGCTGGAACATTTGACCACAAATAGATAAACGAGTTAAGAAAATACAATCCAAATAGTCCATTCATTGAATTTTGCATCAACCGAACTACAACCTTATCATCGTAAATGAGAAAAATTAAGTATGCAGACAAGAATATATGTCAAATTCATTATTTCGGTAAAAAATAATTTTTTGTCCTCCAAACTAACCCAAGACTGAAAAAAAAAACTAAAATATTTTTTTATTCAATATTACTATTCTACTACCCACCTTGCATATAAACTCTGCTATTCAACGACTGTTTTCAGAGACATATTTGAGGGCTTTAATACTATATATGTCACACTTCGATTGAAGATGTCCTGAAGACTGTTATTCTATTTGGAATCAGATTTACAATTTGACCATATTTAATTACATGTCCATCATTGGTCATTCACATCTCATGGTTTGTCAAGTTTATCATATTAGATTTATCTAACCACAGAAAATTTTATTTAAACGAATGTACATAAGTGCAGAGATTAGAGACTCTAGAGGTATGTTCAGTAAAAACATTACGCTTGGAATAATAAACGACAAAGGGTTTAAACGAGTTTAGAAATAGAAAAACTCAATTACTCCATTTAGTTTCAGAATTTTTGTATTTTGCGAACATGCAACTTCAAAAGTGCAAATGAGAAAAATTAAACATGCAGGTAAAAAAATATGCCAAATCTATTTCTTTAAGAAAATGTTTTTGACCTCCAAACTGACACCTAAAGTATTATTGTTATTATTATTATTGTTATTTTCTTAACATTAGTACTCTACAATTCCTTACATAACCCCTGATGTTTGAAGCCCTCAAAGAGATATCTGAGGGCTAATTTTAAGAAAGGCACTAGTCTATTAGACGTATTTATGGCCGCCAAACTGACACCTAAAGTATTATTATTATTATTATTATTATTATTATTATTATTATTATTATTATTATTTATTTTGTTATAACTATTCTATAATCTTTTACATAACCTCTGACGTTCAAAGCTCTCAGAGAGATATCTCCTGGCTTATTCTAGGAAAGGTACTATAGCTCATTGGACGTATTTTACTACATGCTTATCATTTCATTGGTCACCTGAATTTCATAGCTTTCCATGCTTATCATACATTTATCAGCCAGAAAATTTTGTTTAGAAGTTAGCATACCCCTTCTGAGATTCTGGATCTCGGAAGCATGTTCAGCCACTGTGGATACATGTCCAGTCCTACGTTTGGACAATTGACCACACAAAGGTTAAATGAGCTTGAAAAGAAATTCGTATACAAAATTCACTTAAAGAATTTCACATCTAACGGCCATACTCAACCTTTTACTTTCGCGAGCCGCAAACATATATTTACGACGTTAGGCGGGGCTCAACAAACTTAAAAATTAAACTAGTAAGATAACATAAGTAGTATGCTAAAGTTAATATTATTAGTAGTGTTAAACATTTATCATGGAATAAATATCTCTAACAAAATTTTAACACTAGTATTTCCAAACAACAAACTTAAAAAAGGGTGAAAAAAATTAAACTAGTAAGATAACATAAGTAGTATGCTAAAGTTAATATTATTAGTAGTGTTAAACATTTATCATGGAATAAATATCTCTAACAAAATTTTAACACTAGTATTTCCAAACAACAAACTTCCTGCTGGATCTCTGTTGCAAGTGTTAGAAATATGCCGCGAAATTTTTTGTTTGGAAATAATGGTATAAAAAAACGTTCGGGCTAATTTTTTCAGCGACAAACGTTTAACCTTAAAAAGCAGTATTAATTTTTTAATAAGTATAAAGCATAATAATAAGTATAAAGCATAATAATATAACAATGCAGAATTTTAAAGAAAAAAAAATCAGAATTTCTCTAATAAATTAGTCTTTTGCTCAATGCAAAAACTTTTTATTTATTTATATTTTAATTGTTAGTACAAGTTGACTTAATTTGGATTAATGTTTGATTAATGTTGAAGATTAAGAAATGTATACACCCTGTGTAACACAAATGGGACAATATGCAAAAAGAACTTTTGACTGGGAAAACTGCACTTAAGATGTTTTAACATAATGTTCAATGAATCATAAATAACAGGACAGATTTTGCCTTCCTGTTAAAATAAATAAAACAAGTGGGTAAGTGTGATCAAAGATCGCTCAAAGGGTTTCGTTTAATATTCCTTTCAAAACACTTTATACTTTCTTTAATAAATTCAAACAAATTTCATTTAGCAACAACAAAAAAAGTCATGTTTTTTATAAAGTAAAAATTTACCGGTCTATTCTTTCGTTTTTTCGAATATCTAAACCAGCCAGATAGCGGGCGAGACCCGCTATTATATTCTGTCATAATAATATCCGTCATACGGACTAAATGCAATATTTAAAAAAATAATTTCAAAATTAAACAAATTGTATACCTTCAAAATGCAAGCAGTAATACGCTACCGCGCATGCGCGGTAGCGTATTACTGCTTGCACGGCAGCGTATTACTGCTTATTTTACTGTTTAATACTGTTAATTTTACGGTATAATACTGGCAGCTGGGTGCCAGTTTTATACTGCAAAATCAACAATTATTTTTTGCAGTGTATTTGTATAAAATCGATTTTTTTTACCTCCAAGCTAACCCAACTCAAAAAACACCTTTTTTCCCTTCTTAATTTAATATCACCCCTCTTACATTCCCTACATAACGCCTGATGTTCCAAAGACTGCTCTCAAAGACATATCTGAGGGCTTACTCTAGGAGAGGCATTAGTCCATTGAACTTATTTAACTACATGCTTATCATTGGTCATCTCAATTCCATAGCTCTTCTCATGCTTATCATAGATTTAACAAATAGAAAATTGTGTTTAGAAGTTAGGATACACTTAGAAATTCTGGACCATGGATGAATGTCCAATCCTACCTCTGGACAATTGACCCCAAATGTTAAACTAGCTTGGATACTAAATTCCCTTTAAGAATTCCGCATCTAGTGACCTAATGCGAATCACAGAAAAATTAAACATGCAGGCAAGTAAATCAAAATCACTTTTTCTCTAAAATACAATTTTTTGACCTCCAAACTAAACCAAATCTGAAAACATCTCTTTTTTCTTTCTTTCTTTCTTTCTTTTTTTCAATTTAACATTACTACTCTACATTCTTGCATAACCTCTGATGTCCAAAGACTGCTCTCAAAGAGATATCTGAGGGCTTATTCTAAGAGACAGACCATGGAGGAGATCTCCATTGGAATTATTTAACTACATGCTTGTCATTTGTCATTTGAATTCCATAGATTCCCATGCTTATCATAGATGTATGAATTAGAAAATTTTGTTTAGAAGTTAGCATACGCCTACAAAGATTCTGGACCATGGAAGTATGTCCAGTTCACCATTTGGACAATTGACCCCAAAAGTTAAACGAACATGGAAAAAAAAATTAAATACTAAATTCTCCTTAAGAAATCCGCATCTAGCGACCTAATGTAAATCAGAAAAACTAAACATGCAGGCAAAGGAAATCAAACAAACACTTTCTGTAAAATAAAATTTTTTGACCTCCAAATTCACCCAACCCTGAAAACATCTTTTTTTTTTTTTTTTTTTTTTTTTTTTTTCAATTTAACATTACTATTCTACATTCCCTTGGTCATCTGCATTTCATAGTTTTCCGTGCTTATCATAGATATATCAACTAGAAATTTTTGTTTAGAAGTTAGCATACGCCTACAGAGATTCTGGACCATGGAAGTATGACCAGTTCTATCTTGGAGCAATTGACCCCAAATGTTAAATTAGCTTGGAGTAACCTAATGTGAATCAGAAAAATTAAACATGCAGGCAAGGAAATCAAACTCACTCTTTCTGTAAAATACAATTTTTTGACCTCCAAACTAACTCAACCCTGAAAACATCTTTTTTTTTTTTTTTTCAATTTAACATTACTACTCTACATTCCCTTGCATAACCTCTCCTGTTCAACGACCGCTTTTCAAAGACATATCTGAGGGCTTTTTCTAGAAATGAGGCCCAGTGAAAGGGTATACACTGCCCCATCTGCCTGGTTACAAGGCAGATGTTCCACTCTAGGCTAGTCCCTCCTATATAGCCAGCCATCTTTAAAATAATAAAAAAAAACTCTTTACTGCACGTCTTTTCTTTTCTTCAAGACCATGGGAAAGCCAACGTCTTTTCTACCGCTTTATTTTATTTTTTTTTTACTCTTTTAACCCCTCCCTTACGTAAGTCTTGCCCGCGAAAGGGGTAGAATTGTAGAGCAGGCAAAAAGAAAGAGGAAAAAATATGAAAAAAGAGAGAAAGGTTTTTTAAAAAACACAGACCGGAAGTAACCATGAAAGAAATATTAGAGCTGGTATAACAGTTTTCTAAGGTTTCGCGTCAGGCGTGTTGGATCTACGTTTTGATAAGTGAGAGACAGCGGGATTAGTTTACACTAATCGGACTTCAGTTTTTTTTTTTTTTTTCTATTTTGTTGGAGAGTATAGAGCAGCTCGTTTTTAATCAATCACATTTTTTTACTGAAAATGACAGAAACGGAAGAAATTCTGCGTGATTTTTAACCCTTTCGGAATTTGCTGAAATGGGCGAATGATTCTCTGTTTTTATGTGTAGTGTTTCAGCATAAATGATAAAAAAATAATAAGTAATCTAAATTTTTTTTTCAGCTTTAGCTAAGTCACCAGAATACTTTACATGCATTAGACATTAGACAAAATTTTACTGTAGCTGTAAACTGTAAGGAAGGCATTCAAAAATCTTTACATTAAGATTTTTTCTTTCTTTTTTCTTTTTTTCCCGCTTATTAAATAGCAATAGACTGTATAGTTATTGATTGATCGAGAGGTTATTTTTATTTTTGAATTTTTCATTCGAGAATAGATCTTATTTTTAATCATTTCCCCCCCCCCCCTCTTTTACGTTCGTAATTATATAAATACGTAACACCTATAGTCGTCGTCTGGTCCGTCCGTCTGTCCGCATATAACAACGCAAAAACTACGCAACCGAATGGTTTGAAATTTAATACATACACTCGTTGCAGAAATTTTGTCGAGTAATTTGAAATTTTAGGAAAATCGAATCGAAACTTAAAAAGATATTAATACAAATTTTTTCATTCTATTTAATTCTATCATACGTAATTAATTAAATTATATCCCATGATTGGTAATGGTTCTAGATTGCCATGGTGATCCGTCATATTATTTCCATTTTATTGAATTTATTAACCGAATTTGTATACTAAAATTGTTTAATTATAGCAATCCTATAATCTACCGACAGTTTTTTGGATAGATGTTTCCGGAGAAATAGATATTAAATGGAAAAAGTGTCTAAATATGGATTTCAAGTTCTGAAATTTTCAAAGCTAGGCTTAAGTTTCCCATTGGAATTTTCAGTAAATGTCAACAAAGGATAAAATGTTGCCAACTTAAAATGTACTTATTTTATTAGGGAAATTAATAATATCATAATAACAGACGATGTAATTCATTTCACTGTAATAATAACGATGATTTTTTTTACATTGTCTTGTATTGGATATTTGCGCATAGTATAATTTTAATGTAATAGAATTGTAATTAATTGTTTGTAAAAGTGGATTGAAACTTAATTTCATAAAATAAAATTAATTTCTATAATATGAAAATCGGCACAATAAAATAAATTTTGTATTCATGCATTTTTGCATTAGAGTGCAACAGCTATTGCACCAAGATCTGAATATTTATAAAACTATAGTTATAGTACGAACGCACCTCATTTGTCACGTTTAACGTGCAATTTCCAACTTGCTTATAGTTAAAAATGGTAAAAAAGAAAGAAATTATGTGGTGACTACTTATTAACCCTATTAGAATTGGCTGGAGCGAGCAAATGCTTATCCGATTTTATATGTAGTGTTTTACCAGAAATGTCAAAAAATAGAATATAATCTCTTTTTTTTTTTCTTTTTTGAAGAAGTTTTTAAATACGTACGAAGCATGGCCATGGGCAGAATTTAAGTTTAGTGTAGTGGGACGGGATAAAAATCTTAAATTAAGGTTATCAGACATTGTTGTTTATCATTACACAAGAAATTAGTAAATTCTTGATTAGTTCTGAAATGACAGAACCGGAAGAAATTCTGCGTGATTTTTAACCCTTTCGGAATTTTCTGAAATGAGCGAATGATTCTTTGTTTTTATGTGTAAAAAATAAAAAGTAATCTAGATATATTATTTCTTTCAATTTTAGCTACACACTGAAATACTTTACATGGTTATTTAGAAATAAGTCATGAGGTAATTTTTATTTTTACTTTTTCATTCTCATTTTCATTCATTTAAATTTTTTTCTTTAATAAAAATGGCAAAACAGAAAGTAATTCTGCCTAGTTTATCAACATTATCAGAATTCACTTTGGAACGGGAGTGAATGCCGATCGAAATTTAACCAATTTTATATGTAAGTGTTTCATCATAAATGTTTTTTAAAATAGAAAAAAATCTCATTTTTTTTCTTTGAAGTTTTTAGCGGCATGTGAAGAATGGCCATGGGCAAAAAAAATATTTAAGTTTGATGTGAATGTAGGGGGGGGGGGGGATCTTGAATTAATCTTCTTAGACACGAAGTTAAAATAATACTATACAAATACTCATCAAGAAAATTTGCGCGTGATTTTAATCCTTTCGGATTTTGCTGGCAACGGGTGAAAGATTTTCATGTGCAGTATTCCAACATAAATAATAAAAAGTAAAATATCTATTTTTATTTATTCTTTCTTAAGATTTTAGCTGTTTACCAGAATTTTTTAATTGGTAATTAACACAACAACAGTTTTTCTTAATAACTTTTGAATCAATGGCTTTACATTTACAAATTTTACGTCAAAATATAAGTCAAAATGTGCAAATTATGTACAAATTTAATTGAGTATAATATTAAAGCTTTATTTTTTAGGTGCATTTTTCTGCAGTTTTTAAATTCCTACTATTAGCTCACACACTCTCTATATATATATCTTGTTGGAATTTTCAATCGTTAATAAAATATTTTCTATTCATCCATTCAAGTTCAAATAAATTTTTTTAAACTTGTACTGGATGACAATCGATGTTAATACAGTTTTTTCAAATTTATTTAATTAATTTTAATTTTATATTTCATTTCTGTTCAAAAGTATAGACTCACTCCATATTTATAGTCTCACCTTCACACGTAAAAAGATAATGTGGCTGTTCACGGACGAAGATCAGGCTGCTCGCGGGCGAAGGAGACTATAAATGTGGAGTGAGTCTATACTTTTGAACAGAAATTAAGTATAAAACTAAAATTAAATAATAAAATTTAATTAATTAATTAATATTTGAAAAAACTGTATTATCGCTAACTGTAACATCGCTATGGCACTTTATTCTGAAGTTTGGTAATTTTTGAAATTCAATATTTGAAAAACGGCATAATCATTAGATTTTAAATTTATATCAAGAAAAATACAATTTTTTTACCATTCTAACGCAGTTTGTCTAACAATTTTGTGAGAAATACTTTTCGAGCTATTAATTTTTGGTATTTTAGCTATTTATTTTTTAGTTAATTTTTAATACATTTCAAAAATTTCTCTTATGTAAGATATTTAGCAGGATATAAATTTAGGAATAAATACCGTCAGTGGCGAAGCGTGTAGATCGCTGGAAAAAAAATTCTATTTGACGTAAGTAGGAATTGACTTTAAAAAAAAGTTTTTATATTACTTGTTTTCTTTTATTGGAAAACCGCCCACGCTTTTTTGAAGCTTTTAATTAAAGTATTCTATCTATATGCAATAAGCAGCTGTTTTTTAATTTTAATTTTTATTTTTTAGTAGTGTTTGATAATTTTTTTAAATATTGACTGGATTGGATATTTACACAACTAGATGCCATTTATCCTTTATCCATCAGGGGTCATCCATTGATTATGTCACTGAAATTTAGCGGTTTTCCCAACTACATCTATGTCACAGGTTTGTTACACTCGCGTGATAAGAAAATTCCTACCGTGTTGTGACATCACATTTTTTACACTTGCTATTTTGAAATAATTTTGATTTAAACAACATTGTAATTATTGTTACTATTATCACTCTTATGCTATCTATTATCCACTGAAATACATACTATAAAATCATAAAGATCTTATATGTGTTTTTACTTCAAGTTGATAAAATTTAAAAGAAAAAAAATACCTAATACTTCACAAGTAAAAACTAGTCGTTGGGGGCCCCGTAATACATACCCATCATGGATATGCATAGTATAAAATATGAAAATAAAACATGTGTAAACTGTCTATAAAATGCATTGCAATTCGAATAAAATCGTGGCTTGATGACGTCCTAAACTTTAAATGCTGTATTACTGAATTGCGTAAGAGAAAAATCCTTATAACTCCAAAAATAATAATCATATTAACTAACGGTTTACTGCGTCGGATTAAGCGTCTCATTTCCAATTAAAATATATATTTGAATTGAAATTTGAATGAAATACAGTGTCATGAAAAATCGAAGAGTGTGGAAAATAGAATTACAAATATCTCGGCAACTAATTACCTGATCGACTTCATTCTTTATACAAAATTTATGTTTTATTTATTGTCTTTTATATTCACTCCTTAAAATAAAGAATTTCGAAAATTTGTATATACCTTTTATCAGAACGAATATTTCGAGAGTCCGAAAAATAGTTCCGGATAATCAAGGTTATTGAAATTCAGTAGGCTTCTTCTCATTATTACATATTAAGTACATACCAAATTTCAAGTCTCTATCTCAATTTGTTCGGGAGATAGAGCGTTTACAGACACACACACACACAGACGACAATTTTTTTTTTTTCTAAAAATATATTTTTTAGAATCTCTAGTGTCTAAAACGTGAAAATCCGTCAAAATTCTTTTTTTTCGATTTTTAAAAGGATTACAAGACTTACCCTGTACTACGTATGATGGGTAAGTAAACATAATTTTTTATTAACTTAAAATATGGCATTTGCAAACAGTCCTTATGTAGTTGTTTTCGTATTTTAGATGTGACATCACAATGTGTTAACACACCACCTCCCCTTTTGTTACCATTGTGTCACATTTTGTGCCCCCTTCCCCCCTCCTTGAAGTGCGGCATATTTAACGCAGCGTTG
The DNA here is from genome assembly GCA_963931845.1 of Maratus michaelseni. NCBI lineage: Eukaryota > Metazoa > Arthropoda > Arachnida > Araneae > Salticidae > Maratus > Maratus michaelseni. The sequence goes on along the minus strand of OZ007598.1, from coordinate 105,865,491 downwards.
ACAACTTGGGGTTTTCTCCTATAATTTAGGGGGGAAATTTGTAGCTAAAGGATTTTTTAAGTGTATATTTTTTCCGTGGGGGGGGGGGGGGGGGGGCGTTCCATTCTTGTAGAAATCCTGCAAGATTTTCACATTTACCTGACATTGATTAATTTATTTCTTAAAGGGGAAAAAAATCTTATTTTTATATTTTGCATTTTACATTAGCAAATAATCTGATAGATATATTACTTGAAATAAATCGAAAAATATATGCAATAGCGCTGACTCTTTATTACTATATTGATATTCTAGAGCCCCTTGTATAATATAGGTATGGCGCTACTGATTTTACAGGATTTCAGCTGAATTTAGGAGATTTGAGATGTGTCTTTTTAGTAGAGGATGGCAGCACTCATTTAAGTAGGTTATCAAAAAAAAATTTTTCCCCGCTCAACAACGCGAAACTTCCTAACATACTTTATGACTCATTTTTAAACATAAAAGTATGATACTTGCAGCCATGATCACTGTAGTGATTGGTAATCGAACAGTTTTCCTCTTTTTTCGAAAAATGAATTACATCTTGAGTTAAAAGCAATTGTTGTCTTAGGAGTTTTTTTTTTCTTTCTTGCACTGTCGCGACCGGAAATTCTTTCAAAACGTTCACTCATACAGCATTTTTTGATAATTCTTCTTCCTTTACCGAAAAACTGAAAAAAAAGTTCGATTATATAGTTTGCAAACTTGATACGTTTGAGAACAAAAATGAACTTAAAAATGTGCCAGAAAGTAGCCAGTTTGGATTCGAGAATAACCTTAATATATGTTCTTCATATGGATTTTGTTTATATTCAGAAAATGCTCTCTATCGAAACCCGTGATACTATTTATAGCATGAAGTGATCGGAAATCTAGATAATCCATAATGTACACAGAAAAAAATAAAAACCCAATTTGGGTTGAAAGATTCTGAGGTATGAGCCCAAATTGGGCCATGCCTGTTTTGGTTACCACTTTGGTTACATACTGTTAAATACCCATTTCGAAGTGAGTATTTAACAGTGCCCAAAATGGATACACAGTATTAACCAAAAGAGTCATGGCCCAATTTGGGCTCACACCTAAGAATATTTCCACCCGAATTGGGTTTTATTTAAAAGCATCTATTTTTTCAAGGTTTTTCTTTTTCAATTTTTAAAGTTTCGAATTCTTTCCAGTTTATTTTATCATAAAATCTTGAATTGTCTTAGACTTATTGTGAGAGCACAAATTACAGAGCTGCAACAGGCGATTATTTTTTATATTCTATTCGCACCACTATTTTTCAAAAAATAAATTTTATTTTATTTTTCTTTTGCATTTGTTATCAAAATCTGAAAAATTGATGCGAGAAAAAATTAAAAAATAGTCGCCAGTGGTAAGCCCTGAAATTATGGGCAGAAATTTAGAATGCTGTCACAGTAACTGCTGCATTATTCAAGATTAACACGGGTTTACAAAAAAGAACTATACTGTATGCATCCCTTTAATTCGTTCTTAAGAAGTTAGAAGTGTTCAGGAAAGAAATCGAATTATTTATTATGAAGTTAAACTTTTTATTTACATCACGCATGATGTATAAGGGTTGAATGCGAGCTTCGTATTTCATCATAATCTTTTCTTTTAATATCTTATAGTACCTGAGGCTTCCACGCATATTTTGATCAATATAAAAGTATTTATCTAAGTAAGACATTAAATAAAGACTAAGCAAGAATACTTTTTTGAGCCTCCAAGGATAAATTTGAATACATAATTTAAAAGTAGTCGAATATGTAAAACCCTCCCAAACAACTAAGTTATATTCTGTCTAACTTACACGTAAATTCGGTCATGCCTGTCGAAAATTCTCCTTTAAATTGTTCTAGATAGATACGACACGTTCTAAAATCTTATTATTTAATGCACGCTTACTCAAAAAAGAAAAATTAACTTCATACTTTGTTGCAAAATTTCTATAGCTGAACTTCTCCTTTATAGACTCACTGAGATATTCTTTCTTTATCAGTTAGATCTCTTTATCTGGAATATCTTATAAGGGAATTATGTATTGAAATAGATGTCGGCCTTTAACCCAAAAGAATCAACCAGTAGGCTGACATAATCCACTATACAGAACTTTGTAGTGGTATTAACCCCTTTGAACCCCATTTGTGTCAAGTTATCATCTTGGGGTTCCGACACAAAACGCATCAAAAATAGAAAAAAAGAACTACATATATTTGCAAGAAGACTTCATCTTTTCTGGAGAATTAACTTTCGTGCAATGAAAACAAACATAAAGAAGGATGATTTTTTCTTCCATCACAGTCAGATTTGATCGTCTGCTTGACACATGTTGCCATGAATACTTAATTCAATTTCCCGAAAATAAATGGACTTTCTTGTTTTCTTTTCGTCTAAGATTTGTTTTTATTTAGTCTGCGAATGTTTCTGAAAATGGAAGAAGTACATTTTTTTCTTTGTTTCTGAAAAATTTTTGATCGGATTAGGTACCTCTTGATGTTCGAAGCCATTTTTCTTTTCTGTGTTAGATAGCCGCAAAGAATAATAAATGAGGCCTAACAAAAGGTCACTGGCTATTAAAATAAGATGGTGTGAAACTCAAAGAATAGGGTTTATCAATAACCTTAATGTTTTCGGAACTGATATATTCAAAATAAAGCGTCGAAACAGATTTTATCTTGGAGTTTCTTTTCTTTTTTTTCTTTTTGTGATATCGTTCTCTTAAAATTATTCTATGACATCGATCACTTTGACAGTTTAATATCCTTATAATGTCTCCGGTAGCACGCATTTTCGTGTTCAAAGACATGAACTTTCAGAAATTTGTGATAAGAAGAAATTAATTTTTCTTTTACTGTATCCTGCTATAGCTTATCATTTATTATAGGATCAGTTAAACTATAGGCAGTTTCTCTTTTTGTGAATCTATTCAAGCAATAATCCGAGTATTAATTAAGATTACAACGAATGAGGGTCTATTATAAATGCAATAGAAATTTTACGATTTATAAATATGTAGATTTTGTCTGTTGATTCTGAAAGAGATTTATAGAAAATTGCCTTAAAACTGATTTCACAAAGCTATGCGTTAGAAATACGCATTCCATGTTTTCTGAAGTAAGAAACTTTTAGAAATTTGTAATAAGAATAAATTAATTTTTCTTTTACTGTATCCTGCTATAGCTTATCATTTATTATAGGATCAGTTAAACTATAGGCAGTTTCTCTTTTTGTGAATTTATTCAAGCAATAATCCGAGTATTAATTAAGATTACAACGAATGGTGTATTACAAACGCAATAGAATTTTTACGATTTATAAATATGTAGATTTTGTCTGTTGATTCTGAAAAAGATTTATAGAAAACTGCATTAAAACTGATTTCACAAAGCTATGCGTTAGAAATACCCACTCCATGTTTTCTGAAGTAAAAAACTTTCAGAAATTTGTGATAAGAAGAAATAAATTTTTCTTTTACTGTATCCTGCTATAGCTTATCATTTATTAGGATCTGTAAAACTATAGGCAGTTTCTCTTTTTGTGAATTTATTCCGGAAATAATCCGAGTATTAATTAAGATTACAACGAATGGTGTATTATAAATGCAATAGAAATTTTACGAGTTATAAATATGTAGATTTTGTCTGTTGATTTTGAAAGTCGATTTAGAAAAAATTGCATTAAAACTGATTTCACAAGGTTATGCGTTAGAAATACACATTCCATGCCTGTTTTCTGAAGTAAGAAACTGCCCGAAATTTGCGACAAGCTGGAAATAGTTTTTATTTTACCGTTTCCTGCTATGCCTCACAATTCATTTAGAATGTGTAAAATTATAGTCAGTTTCTGATTTTGTGAACTCATACCTGAAATGATCCGAGTATTATTAAGATTTAGAAGAATGATCTGTTATAAATGTAATAAGCAATTTACAACTTATAAATATGCAGATCTTGTCTGTTGGTTCTAAATGAGATTTATAGAGAATGCCATTAAAATTGTTTTGATAGTGTTATGCGTTAGAAAATTGTATTCCATTTATTTTTCGGATGAAGGCACTTTCATAAATTTGTAAAAAGAAGGAATTAATTTTTCCTTTACTGTATCCTGGTATACAGCTTATCATTTACTGCAATCTGTAAAATTAAAGGCAGTTACTCTTTTTGTGTATTTATACTTTAAATAAACCTAATATTAATTAAGATTCTAAAGAAATATGTGATATAAATACAGTAGATATTTCATAATTTAGAGATTTCGTCTGTTGATTGTTAGAGCTTTACTGAAAATGTCATTAAAACTGCTTTGAAAATTCTGTGCATTAAAAATGTGCATTCCATTTATTTTTATGAAGTAGAATCTTTTTTTTTTTTTTTTTGTAACAATAAATTAGTTTTTATTTTACTGTTCATTTCTATCATTTATTAGTATCTGTAAAATTATAGGTGATTTCCCTTTTTGTGAATTTATACCTGAAGTAATCTGAATATTAAATGAGATTCTGAAAAATAATGTGTTATAAACGCTGCAGTTTTTTTTTTTTTTTTTTTTTTTTTTTTCTTAAACAGTTTATAAATATGTAGATTTTGTCGGTTGATTCTAAAAATGATTTACAGAAAATGTCGTTAAAACTATTTTGAAAGTGCTGTGCATTAAAAATAATTTTAATTTATGTCTCTGAAGTAAAAACTTTCAGAAATTTGTGATAAGAAGAAAGTAGTTTTCCTTTTACTGTATCCTGCTATAGCTTATCTATCATATCACGATCTGTAAAATTATAGGTAGTTTCTCTTCTTTGTATTTATACTTTAAATAATCCGAATATTAATTAAGATTCTAAAGAAATATGTGATATAAATGCAGTAGATATATCATAATTTATAAATATGTACATTTTGTCTGTTGATTGTCAGAGATTTACTGAAAATGCCAATAAAACTACTTTGAAAATTCTGTGCATTAAAAATATGCATTCCATTTATTTTTATGAAGTAGAATCTTTTTTTTTTTTGTGGTAACAATAAATACATTTTTATTTAACTGTTCATTTCTATCATTTATTAGGATCTGTAAAATTATAGGTGATTTCCCTTTTTGTGAATTTATACCTGAAGTAATCTGAATATTAAATAAAATTCTGAAGAATAATGTGTTATAAACGCTGCAAGTTTTTTTTTTCAGTTTATAAATATGTAGATTTTGTTCGTTGATTCCATAAATGGTTTGCAGAAAATGTCGTTAAAACTATTTTGAAAGTGCTGTGCATTAGAAATAATTTCTATTTATGTCTCTGAAGTAAAAACTTTCAGAAATTTGTTATAAGAAGAAAGTAGTTTTCCTTTTACTGTATTCTGCTATAGCTTACCTATCATAATATCACAATCTGTAAAATTATAGGTAGTTTCTATTTTTGTGAATTAATATCTAAAATTATCTGAGTATTAAAATTCCGTAGAATGACGTGCTGTAAATTCAGTATATTTCCTGTTACACTTTAGAAATGTATACATTTTGTCTGTTGATTCTAAAAGAGATTTAAATTATGTTTTTCATTTAAAGAAAAAAAAACGCTTTTTCGGGGGGGAAAAATGACACTGCTTTATCATAATTCTATAAAATGTTCAGTTTTTTCATGTAATGACAGTAATTGACTCTGAGGAATAAAAAAATTCTGAGGTAAAATTGACACAAGTAACATTAATATATTAAAATCCATTGTTATTTTTTTTATTTTTTTAAATACAAAACCTATGAATATGTGTATAAATCACAGGAATATAAAAGATGAATTTACCAAAGTTACACGCTCGAAAAACACTTGAAAGAAGACTTTAAAAAGCATAATTGCATACTTATGCCTCATAGATAATACATTTATACATTAGAAATACATGTTTGAAAGTGCGTGTATTTAATTTCTAATAGTATCTGTCTCAAAAGCAACCACTATATCGCAGGCAAACCACAGATACATGTCCCTTTAACGTGATTGGGGTACTTTTATCATAAATCTTAATGCAACATTTCCGTGTTGACTGAAAACAAAAGCTAATACGGCTTTTTAAAATAATTTACTGACCCACTTGATTTTATTTTTATAGTTATTTCAAAATTAAAATGTGAAATTACAGAAATTACTACTATAGTTTTATTTTGTTATATTACATTTAACGCCTTAATTTATTTATTAGGAATATTTATGAGTTCATGAATAATTGCACATCCCCAATCTTCATATAAATAAAACAATTGTTCAAATGCAAAAGTAACAGTCGTCGCAATACGGCGGGACATTTGCAGAAAATTTCCGTTTAATTGCTTTATCAAACCATCTCAACTTTTTCCTCACAAAAAATTCAAATAGAAAAAGTCACAATGATAATGGCTTTTAGCTGAAAGCTTTAACTGAAGAGGTTTGGGAAAAAAAAAAAAAAACGAATATAGAAATACATTTTAGCTTTACCCCTCAAAAAAACGATTCAAATATGGCGATTTGCTATGATGATTGAATATTTAAAGCGAATTTAGGTTGCCCTCTTTTACAAAAAATAAAAGCTGCATATTAGAACGAACTGTCAAAGAAAAAAAACTTACATTCACAGCAATTTCCTTCAACAATAATGCTTCATATTTGCCCGATGCAAAAAAAAAAAAATAAAATAAAATAATAATAAATATAATCATTGTTTAGATTATATATATATATTTTAAACCATGGTTGAAAATTACTTAAAAATTCACAAAAAGTCACTAAATTGAGCTACAGTTTTCAATAAGTTTCATCCGAAAGTACATTTTTTTGTCCTATTTGATGATATAAAAATCAAAATTATGCAACGATTAGAAGTGATAAAAAGATAGAAACCGGATTTTGACTCCAGTCGAAAAGTAGACTACAGATTTCTGACAGAAAAGACCGTAGAGAAAGAATTAACATTTTGTCGCTAATACTTTTTCATAATTTCATCATTATCTGATATGAAATTACATAATTACCTCTACATTTTTACCTCGTTATATTACAATTAACGCCTTATTTCATTTATTTCAGAAGAACGTTTATAATTTCATGAATAATCTTACATCACCAATTTTCATCTAATTGGATGACAATCGCTCAAATGCAAACGTAAGTATAATAATACGTCGAGACATTTGCAGGAAATTCCCGTTTAATTGCTTTGTCATACTATATCGATTTTTTTTTCTCACAAAAAGTTTTGAAGCTCAAGTAGAAAAAGTCAGAATGATAATAGCTTTTAGCTAAAAGCTTTAATTGAAGCTTTTTTTTATTTTTTTTTAAAGCAAATATACAAGTACATTTTAGCTTTACCTCAAGAAACGATTCAAATATGGCGATTTGATATGATGATTGAATATTTAAAGCAAATTTGGGTTACCCTTTTAAAATAATAAAAGCTCCATTAGAAGGAACTCCAAAGGTCGATGCAGGTTATTTTTCTTGGGGCCCATTTTGTGAAAAGTAAAAGTTATTTTTTATGAAATTTATTAAATTTTTGTGAAAAATAACATTTTGCAACGAAAATTGAAATCCAGTTAACCAAATTTGAACCAAGCATTTATAAACAAAAACTTTTTTAAATACTTTTGCTGAAATGTTTCTCTCTGGTGAACTTATTTGTTTACATATTACTCATTTTAAAATATCACAAAATAATAAATAAATAATAAATAGTAAGCTTTTATGGAATAGAATTTTGTGAAGGAGCCTATTTTATGAAATTGATTTTTGTGAAGGGGCCCATTTTACCAAATTGATTTTTGTGAAGGGAGACGGGGAACATTTTATGAAATAGATTTTTGTGAAGGGAACCTAAATAGGCCCCAAATTTTTCCTGGATCGACCCCTGAACTCTCAAGGAAAAAAAACTTAAATTCACAGCAATTTCCTTCAACAATAATGCCTCATATTAGCCCGATTAAAAATAATAATAATAATAATAAATATAATTAAAATGGCCCTTTTTCTTCTCGTGTGGGCTGTTTCTATAATACATTGGTTTTTACGGTAATTAGAATAGAGATAAAATATATATCATAAAACTCTGCAGACAATAAATTTATAATAACTCGTAAATTTATAATAACTCGTAAATTTATAATAACTCGTCAATTTATAGAAATTAAGAAAGCAAAAATTAAAATTAAAATAAATTTCAAGCTCATTCTGATTCAACGTATATTTTAATCAATTTAACTTAAATTAATATTAATTTTATGCTCAACATAAAATGAAAATCTGTCTTTTCGGTTGACACATTTCGGTTTAGCGCCACAATGCGGTATCTTTTGGTTAATCTCACTTTATGGCTAATCTTCTGTAATCAGGTCCATAACCAAATGTGATTTGATGAGTAAATGTGATTTAGCACAAAAGTGTTTTTCATAATCAGCCGTGGTAGCAACCTTTATAGTTAATTTCCTTTTTTTGGTTAATCGTCTTTTTTTCTTTTTAATTTGCCCTGGGCAATCAATTGTGAATTGTGGTAACTTTGATAGTAGTTACTTTACAATATGTAGCAAACAAATTCTCAAAGATTTTTTTTTTTTTTTTAATCATGCTTGAAAACAAAATTGAAATTCACTAAATTGAGCTACAGCTTTCTAATAAATTTCATCGGAAAGTATATTTTTTGTATTTCATGATGTAAAAATTAAAATTATGTGGCGATTAGAAGTGATCTACGAGTGATAAAAAGATAGAAACCATTGAATCTAGTCCAAAAGTAGACGACAGATTTCTGACTAGCACTTTGTCGGTAATATATATATTTTTTTACGAATTCATCATTAACTGATACGAAATTACGTAATTACTACTGCATTTTTTATCTCATTATATTGTAATTAACACCTTATTTCATTTATATACGAAGGACGTTTGTAATTTTATTATTATTACATCACCACGCCTAAGTTGCCTGCGTTTAGGATTCAGTTTAAAAGCCAATGAAAGACAAGTTTAAAAACGAAATTCATGAACAATTTTATCCCCAATCTTCATCTAATTGGGCGACAGTTGTTCAAATGCAGACATAGTATAATAATACGTCGAAACGTTTGCAGAAAATTCCTTTTTAATTGCTTTGTATTTCCGCATAGATTTTGGTCAGGAAAAAAAAAATTGAAAATCAAGTAGAAAAAGTCACAATGATAATGGATTCTATCTAAAAGCTTTAATTGAAGAAAAAAAAAAAGATTATAAAAGTGCATTTTAGCTTTACCCCCAAGAAAAGATTTAAATATGGCGATTTGCTATGATGATTGAATGTTTAAAGCGAATTTAGGTTGCCCTTTTTTAAAAATAACAAAAGCTCCATTAGAAGGAACTCTTAGAGAAAAAAAATTAAATACACCGCAATTTCCTTCAACAATAATGCTTCATATTTGCCCGATTAAAAAAAAAAAAGTAATAATAAATATAATTAAAATGGTCCTTTTTCTTCTCGAAATCTCTTAATTTTCTTTTCTTAACCTTTAATGGTACTGAAATTCGTTTTTAAAGACATTGTAGGCATGATGGCAACTGTTATAACGGATACTGATTTTACAGTTATACTGATTTTACAGTTAATCGACATTTTTTTTTCTCTGGGCAATTAATTTCAAATTGTGGTAACTTTACCAGTAAGTTACTTAACGTTATTGTAGCAAATCATTGTTCAGACAGAATTTTAAAAAATCATGCTGGAAAATTATGTAAAAAATCACTAAATTGAGCTACAGTTTTCTAATAAATTTCCTCTGAAAATACATTTTTTGTCCTATTTGATGATGTAAAGATTAAAATTGTGCTAAGATTAGAAGTGATGTAACGAGTGATAAAAAGATAAAAACCGGATTTTGGCTCCAGTCCAAACACAGACTACAGATTTCTGACAAAAAAGGCCGCAGTGCAAAAATTAGCACTTTGTCGTGATACTTTTTCATAATTCCGTTATTAGCTGATACAAAATTACGTAATTGCTACTACATTTTTATCTCGTTATATTACAATTAACGCCTTTTTTTATGTATATACGAAGAAGTTTATAATTTCATGAATAATTTTACATCCCCAATCTTCATCTAATTGGACGGCAATTGTTCAAATGCAGATGTGGTATATTAATACGTCGAAACCTTTGCGGAAAATTCCTTTTTTAATTGCTTTGTCTTTCCCACATCGATGTTTATTCCACAAAACAATTTTAAATCAAGCAGAAAAAGTCACAATGATGATGGCTTTTATTTTAAATATTTAATTGAAGTGGTTTGAAAAGAAAAAATTATAGAGAAGTGCATTTCAGCTTTACTCGCATAAGAGACGATTCATTTATGGCGATTTACTGTGATGATTGAATATCTAAAGCAAATTTAGGTAGCTCTCCTTTTTCAATAATAATAATGCGTTAGAAAAAAAAAAGAACTCAAAAGAAGAAAAAATTAAATTCACCTCTATTTGCATTAACAATAATGCATCATATTAGTCCAATCAACAACAACAACAAAAAAAAAAAAAATTTTAATTTTCAACAAAATGAAAATACAATTCCAAGGATATTGTGATGCATCGTAAATTTTAATCAATTTACCTTGATATCAATTTTATGTTTAACATAAAATGAAAATATGCCTTTTCCTTGAGAGATTTTAATTTATAACCAAAGTGTACAGTATCTTATGGTTAATCTGTTTTTTCTTTCTTTCTTTTCCATTCTATTTTGGCAATCTCTGAGCCCATTGTGGTAACTCTGACGCTAATTATTTTACATTAATGAAGCAAACAAATGTTCATTTTAAAAAAAAAAGATTTAAAAAGCTCAGATTTAAAAAAAAAAAATCCTGCTTGAAAATTATCTAAAAAGGCCCTACAGTTTTTCAAACAAATTTCGGTACTTCTCTGTTATCCCGTCGACCACTTTTCATAACAAAAAACTATCGCCAAACTGTAACGCCAAATAAACGGGAGAACGTTGCCATTGGAATATCAAAATAAATAAATAAATCAAATTTAAGAATTTAAGGACACAATTGTTATTTTAATTAATAAAATAACTAATAAATTAGTAAAACATAATGAAAAATACACGCAAATGTCGAATTAAAAACCACTTGATGACATAACAAACACGTATAATGCTTCTGACATCAAGTAAATGGGATTGCATTTTTGGCGTTTAATCTTACAGTTTGGCGATAGTTTTTTGTTATGAAAAGTGGTCGACGGGATAATAGAGAAGTACATTTCCTTTCGTATTACATGATATAAAAATTTAAATTTAAAATACTTTTTCATATTTAAAAGTGATGTATAATATTTAAAAGTGATGTATGAGCGATAAAAATAGCACCTTTTTTGGCAAGCGTCCAAAAAGTGGTCAAGCATTTCCGACGATGACAGTAAAGTCAGTACTGAAAAAATTGGATTTTGACGCAAAAATCTCCTTTGCCATCTGAGGTTATCAGCTTGTTGCCATTAAAGTCTTTTCACTTACCCATCATACGTAGTATAGGGTAAGTCTTGTAATCGTTTTGAAAATCGAAAAAAAAATTTTGATGGATTTACACGTTTCAGACACTGGAGATTCCGAAAAACATATTTTTAGAAAAAAAAAAAAAATTGCCGTCCGTCTGTGTGTCTGTGTTTCTGTAAACGCTCTATCTCCCGAACAAATTGAGATAGAGACTTGCAATTTGGTATGTACTTAGTATGTAATAATGGGAAGAAGCCTATTTAATTTCAATAATCTCGATTAACCGGAACTATTTTTTTCGGACTCTCGAAATATTCTTTCTGATAAAAGGTATATAAAAATTTTCGAAATTGTTTATTTTAAGAAATGAATGTAAACGACAATAAAAAAAACATAAATTTTGCATAAAACATGAAGTTGATCGAAATTATCGAGAGATATTTGGAATCCTATTTTGCCACACTCTTCGATTTTTCATGACCCTGTATTTCATCCAAATTTCACTTCAAAGATATATTTTAATTGGAAATTTGACGCTTAATCAGATGCAATAAACCGCTAGTTAATAGGATTATTATTTTTGGAGTTATAAGGATGTTTCTTTCAAGCAATTCAGTAATCGAGCCTTTAAAGTTTCTGACGTCATCAAGCCACGATTTTGTCTGAATTGCAATGCATTTTATAAGTAGTTTACACATTTTTATTTTAATATTTTACATTATGCATATCTATGATGAGTAAGTATTACGGTGGCCCCCAACGACTAGTTTTTTTTTTCTAATGGAATAGCAAGCAAACAGTGAGAGCCATCAAAGTTATTCTTGCAAAGGTTTATTGATGTGTGAACTCAGGAGTACTTCTTTAGTATTCTTGTTTTAGTATCAAATATCACCAACAGATAGAGCTGCACCGTCTACACTGTAAGTATGCTCAAAATAGCCTACAATTTCAAAATGCAAACTTTATTTACCCCTTTATCAGAATGAAGGGTAAAAACGGTATGAAATTTAATTCATCAGTTTAAGAATTCTTACAGTTTGCAAAAACACTGCGACCTCTATCGATGGCATTTGGTACTAAAACAAGGAATCATACTAAAAAAACTCACGATGTATCGCATTAATCTCCAGCAAGAATGGCTTTAATGGCCGTCACCTTTCGTTTTTTACTCGATTTTAACCCCTTCACTACGAGCGACACTTATACGTGCCGTTTAAGGGGACCGTGGACCTTTAGTTGGGTTAAAATCGACTAAAAATCGTTTTTCTTATTTTGGTATATTACTATACTTCAATCTTAACTGCAACATTTGCAAAAAACCGCATGCAATTGCAAAGATACGAGCATTTCAAATTTGACATTGTAATTGAGTTACACTAAAAAATAAAATTTTAATCGCGTTTTCTGTAAATGAGAATTTTTGCCGAGTTAAAATATTCAAAATGTTCCAGGCGTCTTATGTTCTATCCAATTTTCATAACATTAAGTATTATTATTAGCAGTGTGCTATATTTCAAAACTTTGTATTAATATGCATGCATTGCTGTACACAAATGGGAAATTTCGTAGTTATATAATTTTCTTCCGTGAAAATTTAAAAAAAAAAATGTAAATATTGGAAGTTTTTTATTACTTTTTCTCAATATATTGGTACAATTTTAAAACACATACCAACTTTTGTTGCAATAATATAAAGCTACTATTCAACAAAACACCATGTTCCTGAATCCAAATTTAATGCGCATGGAGCATTTCTAATTAGTGTGATTTATTAATATATTTTAATTAATAAATTTATTAATTACACACATTTTTGAATAAAATTGCTTAATTTACCTATAAAATGTATGAATTTTTATGTGTGCAAAATTTCAATACAATTGAGTGAAAAATGAAAAAAATGGTTTTGAACGTCCACTGTCCCCTTAAGGGACAAACATCTTTGAATTTGTGTGCCAGTATTTTAGTACAGAAATTCTCATTTATTTAATCTTAGATCTTCAGCGATTAGATAAGGAAAAAAATTACAATATGGGAAAACTGGTGCCGAAGAATGAAAAGAAGTAATATAAAACGCTCGTCACAAGTTAAAAACCAGAGCTGAAACACAAGGGGGGGGGGGGTGCAGCGCACGAAATCTTTGAATTTGAATACTAGTATTTTAGTTCAGAAATTCTCACCTTATCTAATCTCAGATTTTCATCGATTAGATAAAGAAAAATTACGATATGGGAAAACTGGTGCCGAAGAATGAAAAGAAGTAATATAAAACGCTCGTCACAAGTTAAAAACCAGAGCTGAAACACAAGGGGGGGGGGGGGGTGCAGCGGACGAAATCTTTGAATTTGAATACTAGTATTTTAGTTCAGAAATTCTCACCTTATCTAATCTCAGATTTTCATCGATTAGATAAAGAAAAATTACAATATGGGAAAACTGGTGCAGAAGAATGAAAAGAAGTAATATAAAACGCTCGTCAAAGTTAAAAACCAGAGCTGAAACACAAGGGGGCGGGGGGGTGCAGCGGACGAAATCTTTGAATTTGAATACTAGTATTTTAGTTCAGAAATTCTCACCTTATCTAATCTCAGATTTTTATCGATTAGATAAAGAAAAATTACAATATGGGAAAACTGGTGCAGAAGAATGAAAAGAAGTAATATAAAACGCTCGTCAAAGTTAAAAACCAGAGCTGAAACACAAGGGGGGGGGGGGGGGGGGTGCAGCGGACGAAATCTTTGAATTTGAATACTAGTATTTTAGTTCAGAAATTCTCACATTATCTAATCTCAGATTTTCATCGATTAGATAAAGAAAAATTACAATATGGGAAAACTGGTGCAGAAGAATGAAAATAAGTAATATAAAACGCTCGTCAAAGTTAAAAACCAGAGCTGAAACACAAGGGGGGGGGGGGGGTGCAGCGGACGAAATCTTTGAATTTGAATAATAGTATTTTAGTTCAGAAATTCTCACCTTATCTAATCTCAGATTTTTATCGATTAGATAAAGAAAAATTACAATATGGGAAAACTGGTGCAGAAGAATGAAAAGAAGTAATATAAAACGCTCGTCAAAGTTAAAAACCAGAGCTGAAACACAAGGGGGGGGGGGTGCAGCGGACGAAATCTTTGAATTTGAATACTAGTATTTTAGTTCAGAAATTCTCACCTTATCTAATCTCAGATTTTCATCGATTAGATAAAGAAAAATTACAATATGGGAAAACTGGTGCAGAAGAATGAAAATAAGTAATATAAAACGCTCGTCAAAGTTAAAAACCAGAGCTGAAACACAAGGGGGGGGGGGTGCAGCGGACGAAATCTTTGAATTTGAATAATAGTATTTTAGTTCAGAAATTCTCACCTTATCTAATCTCAGATTTTTATCGATTAGATAAAGAAAAATTACAATATGGGAAAACTGGTGCAGAAGAATGAAAAGAAGTAATATAAAACGCTCGTCAAAGTTAAAAACCAGAGCTGAAACACAAGGGGGGGGGGGGGTGCAGCGGACGAAATCTTTGAATTTGAATACTAGTATTTTAGTTCAGAAATTCTCACCTTATCTAATCTCAGATTTTCATCGATTAGATAAAGAAAAATTACAATATGGGAAAACTGGTGCAGAAGAATGAAAAGAAGTAATATAAAACGCTCGTCAAAGTTAAAAACCAGAGCTGAAACACAAGGGGGGGGGGGGTGCAGCGGACGAAATCTTTGAATTTGAATACTAGTATTTTAGTTCAGAAATTCTCACCTTATCTAATCTCAGATTTTCATCGATTAGATAAAGAAAAATTACAATATGGGAAAACTGGTGCAGAAGAATGAAAAGAAGTACATAAGACGCTCGTTGTGAAAGGGTTAAAAACTAGGGTAGAAACAACAGGGGGGAGCGAGCGGGAATATGCCCCACGCACTAGAGTAGAAGGGGGCGCTAACAGAAGATTTGCTTCGTCGTTCGGTACAAAAACAAATAACGAAATTTGGGCAAAAAAAATGTCATGCAATCGGACGATCCAAAGTAAATATGTATTCGTTAATTTTATACTCTTTGCTTTGAACAAGTTTGAACAAGACTGATTTTTCCATTAGGTGACCACCTGTTAGGGGGGGGGGGAAGAAAAATGGAGGGTTTTTACATGAAATGAAACTTCCATTTGCTCATATTTCCTGTTTAAAACACAAGTTAATTAAAATTATTTAACAAATTTGTGAAATTTAAATATTGCTTAGTTAATTTTATTGAAATTTCATTATGCTTGTCTATGTTGTATTTGATTATGCACGTAGTAAGTACGTGTGTATTCATTAGAGGCGAGCCCCACCAGTGGCTGAGAGGTTGTGCTCTCGGAGCTGGTAGACGGGAGGTGCTGAGTTCGATCCCAATCGCGCCCGTCGGCCTAATCGTTTGGAGTTTTCGTGGTTTTCTTCGAGCAGTGGATTTATCTATGCGTAAATACGGATTATGTTCCCTTAGAAAGACCCCCACGAAGGGCACTCCTCCCGGGCCTATATCCCTAGTGTAGATAATTGGCCGTCAATAATCAACCCAACCCAACCCAACTCATTAGAGGCGAAAACTTCACTTTATAAACAGGGACTGATTAACGGACAAGCCGACCAGGCCATGGTCCATTACTAGAGTTGCAAAATTTCGGTTTATTCCCAGGTTTATTTCCATTAGACCCAGTTTATTCCCCAGTTTATTCACAAAAAACCCGGTTTATTCCCAAAAAACCCGGTTTATTCCCAGTTTTAAACCGGGTTTTTTCTAGCCTTTGCAACTCTACCCATTACTCATGGTGTCCTCAAAATGAATAAAACGATTTACAAAAAGTTTATTAAAAATGCAGTTTTCTGGAATTATTTTCCGCAAAATCAAAAAAGATGTTGGTTAACTTGGCAAATATATCATAATATCTAATGAAACCCCCCAAAAATATTTATAGCTACTATTTTGGTTTGAGGTCCCCCCGAAAAAATGGTTGGGCCTTGAGCCCCGGATGACCTTACTCGGGTTCTGTTTATCAATTTATTTCGGAAAAGGGGTGGGAGAGAGCGCAAAAATTCTTCCTTGCCCCTGGTGAAAAAAATCTAGTTTTGGTCCTGTTAAAAACTGTCATTCCACTTTAGAACACCCAATATATTTTAGTATTAATAAGGGTATCCTCAAAATAATATTTCTCCTCCCACACACCCCCACCCCCACTCCCTTCTGACACATTTTCGTACTCATTTTTAGGTAAGATTTCGTGAGAAATACTACCTATTACATTCTCTCCTGTGATAGAATTTCTGAAAATTTTTTGCAGATCTACGCTGATCATGACTCCTAGAACCCAAAACCACCCCCAGTTCAAAACTTTATCTATCTATCGCTATATATATATATATATATATATATAATATCACTTTTTAATGGACACGATAACTTCCATAAGTCTGCACTAACCTCTTCCAAACTGATACATAAAATCAAAGGGCAGAAAATCTCGGGCAAGTTCGTTAATGAGCAAATTCGGACCAAAAGGGTGGAGATGGGGGGGGGGGATGTTTGTGAAAACAGAAAGAAAAAAACATAATATCTTAGTTATAATACTCATCGAATCAGTTTAAAATTATTATTTCTAGGAAAAGGGCTAAAAATTTATGTATGACGGATTTTTTATATAATTAAAAATGGCTTCAAGGGGCGAAAAAAAAATAGGGTTTTAAGAAGAAAAAAAAATCGTAACTTTGTCAATTCACAAGATTTATTAAAAATCATAATTATTTATATTTTAATTAAATTTATA
Organism: Maratus michaelseni; assembly: GCA_963931845.1. Classification (NCBI taxonomy): domain Eukaryota; kingdom Metazoa; phylum Arthropoda; class Arachnida; order Araneae; family Salticidae; genus Maratus; species Maratus michaelseni. The sequence continues at coordinate 105,848,187 of OZ007598.1, read as the reverse complement.
ATAAATCCTCTTAATATTATTTACAACTTTTATATTGACAAGTTTTTGATAGGACCAACTCTTACAGCAATATATATATATATATATATATATATATAAAGGGGGGGGTGCGGTTGTAGAAGAAAAAAAATCACATCTCCGTTAATCCGTCACTAAAGCGATAAAAAAGTATTACTGACGTGATGAAAATTTTTGGCAACCCTCAGAGATACTGTATATAGTATATAGGGTTGCATTATTAAACACATGCGTGTCTCATTAAAATGAACGTCATAATTTAAAATATAGTGTGTTTAACGAAACATAATTTATCTCTAATCTCGATTTAGTTTTTGTTGGTGAAATTAGTACTTAACTTCAAAATCTACCTGTGCCTGTAGGCCGAGCCGGCAGGGGTTTTTAAAAGTAAAAGCGTGACATTTGCAAACCTGTATTTTTGAAGTGATTTGGAATTAAATAGCTTTATTATTATTATTTTTTTAATTATTATCTTCAAATAATTATAAGCTAACTCAGTTAAAGGCGATTGTTGTCTCATAACGTCTTTCATTGAGTTGTAGTGTCCGGTAATTTGGTTCAAAATGTAAACTTTGACGATATTTTCTGAAAGATTCTCAGCCTTCACTGGAAAAACTATTCGATTCCATAGTATCTGAATAAGAGCACCTGCTAACTTCCTGCATTTACAAACAAAAGTGAATCCAATAATTTTTTTTTTTTTTTAAGTAAAAGCATGGCATTTGCAGACCTGGATATTTGAAGTGATTTGGAATTAAATAGCTTTTTTTTAAATTATTATCTTCAATTAATTACAAGCTAACTCAGTTAAAGGCGATTGTTGTCTCATAACGATTTTTATTGGGTTGTCGCGCCCGGTAATTTGGTTCAAAACGTAAACTTTGACACCATTTTCTGAAAGAGCCTCAGCCTTCACTGTAAAAACTATTCGATTTTATATTTTCTGAATAAGAGCACCTGACAACATCATGCATTTACAAACAAAAGTGAATCCTAGAATGTGTTAGAAAATAACCAGTTTTTCTTGCATATATCAGTTTTTCAAGTTAAACTAGCAGTTTCTGAAATATCTTTTTAATAATAATTAGTTTTATTCTTTTTTTTTTTCGTGTGTGCGTTATTGTGACATATTTTATTTTTTTATTTTTTTATTTTTTAATGGAAGTCCAGTATGCCATATGGCAGGCTGATATTCTGTAACGCTATTGATAACAACAAGACGATCATCTTATAACTATTATCGATTGTTAAACGGAAGGATAAACGGTTGCTTATTATTTTTTTATTGCTTGTTACCTTCCTTTTTTATATTTTTATCTTTCTATTTATTTGTTTTTAAAACTTTTATCTTGATTTTTTTTTTCAGTTTCATTTAAGAAACGTATGATTCTGGACTGCTTGAGTTTCCAGTCGTGACTGTGATGCCATTTTCTTATACTTTTATCTCTTTTAGATTTCGTTTGTGGTTTCATCTTCGTTATTCAACGAAACGAGATACAAGTAGTTGATCATCTATCACTTTTAATAAAAAAAATAATTTTATGTATTAAATAATGTTGTCATCTAAAATGAATAGATGAAATTCAAATTTAGTGTTATTCGTCAAGACATTTTCGGAATATTTGTCAAATTTTGTGGAACTAAAGCTGGAACTATTATAGAATTGTTGCGCAATGTTTATTTAAATCAGTACCATTTCATATAACATTTCTACTTTATTCAAAATAAAAAAGTAAGGAAAATTCCACTTAACTTATTTTGACAGTTATCGATACAGTTATATTCTTCAAATTACGCTCATCGTAGATTATGCATGCACGTTTATGCTTTGCGTAAATGCAGTCATTCGAATTTCCTTGAGATAAAGCTAATTTATTTTTAGTCCAGACGAAAATAAAATAGAGAACTGTCAATTCAATTATAATAAATGATATGTATTAAATAATTTTACATGTTCTTAGATTAAATTTAAAGACAATTCTCGACTATATTAGCTAAAACCAGAGTAAATACAATAGTTCCATTACAAATTATATTATACCACTAAACTAAAAAAGTTCTGATTGAGCTGGGTATATGTTCAGTTCCTGTGTGCCAGATGTCTGTGTGAGCGGATTTTTCAATGTACTTGTCGAAAGATTGAGTTCATGATTTTTCTCCTCTCTTGATTAGATAATGAGTGCTCTGATACTCACCCTTAATATCTGAAACAAGATGAGGAAATAATTGGAAGTTTAGTCTAATTTTCACATTGTCAGGTTTGGGCACGGGTTTGGTAAGGACGTCGTATGCCCTCAATTTACTGGTGCCGTAATCCAAGCCGTTGATTCCGGACATGTTTGATGGAGTGAAACTTGATGTCAATATGTTTAGTCTTGGAAGAATATTTTTCTGACTGGATCATTTTTATACATGACTGATTGTCTTCAAACATAGTTATTGGTAATTTTTGAGGCAAATATTGATATTCTAACAATTTTATTAACAATATGGTCTCATATGCTGTATTATCATGTGTTTATTAGCAGTCGAAATATATTCCGCTCCAGAAGAGAGCGCAACACATGATTGCTTTTGTAATTCATTGAATGGAATTTTGACCTAATAGGAATAAGATCTCACGAGTTGATTTCTTGTATGTTTTGTCGCCTGCCCAGTCTACGTCTGTGTAAGATTTAAGAAAGGGTTCAATTTCTTTAAATATTTGGTGGTGTTTAGATTGCTCATCGATCTTTTTTACAGTTGTCCAGTCTTTATCCCGGGGTGTTTCGTTTCTTCAGCTAAGAATATTTAATGCTGGTGAAATATCACATCTAGTTAATGTAGCTGTGTACAATAAGGCTCTTATTCCGTGTTAATATTTAGTATTGTATGACAACAGACAGTCTTCATCTTCCAGTCGAAGGTTAACTCAGCTGCGTGATGTGAAAAAGTAATTTAAAGTGCAACAACAACAAGTAATGTGACAAATAACTAGCGACAAAAGTCGCAATGTGACAAATAACCAGCAAAAACATCGCAAGTGATTAACACCCAAGAAAGTGACACAAGCAACAAGCTAGTGATAATGGACAACCAATCCAGAGACAAGACATTACTCACCAAGAGAATGTCAGAAACAACCCAATAAGGATGAGTCCATAAAAGCGGCGATAAACATGATAGTGACAAACCACCATGACACAGACAAACTAACCCAGTAGGGATTAGCCCACAAAAACGGCAAAAAAACCCTTACAGAGACAAATAAATACAACAAAGAGACCATAATAGAGACGACTAACATGGCAGCGACAACCCACCATAAAAAAGTCAAACCAGCCAAGTGGAGCGCCGCTACGCAACGATCATGTGCGCTAATGGCTTCTGGTGCATGTAAAATCCGTCGTGGGTGCAAAGTCCTCCAAGTTCCCTGTGAATTGTACCTCTGGAAGTGCCTAGTCAGATGAATGTCTCGTCACCCGAGCAAGGCTCTAAATTACGAGACCAACACGCGTAGCGATGGCATGGTGTATGGGTGTGCGATGCAGCGTGAAATTAGCAAATACTCCAGCATCTCACATCCGACCAGCATGAATTCGCCACACTGTGCAGTGCTGAATCGACTCATCCAAACATCAATTAGCAACCGGCCAACTAAGAAAAAGCAACTTAGCAAGATGCACTGAAACCTAGAGTTGCAAAGGCTAGAAAAAACCCGGTTTAAACCTGGGAATAAACCGGGTTTTTTGGGAATAAACCGGGTTTTTTGGGAATAAACTGGGTCTTTTGGGAATAAACCTGGGAATAAACCGGGTCTAATGGAAATAAACCTGGGAATAAACCGAAATTTTGCAACTCTACTGAAACCACGTCGGCCTAGCGGCTTATCAAACAGATCTTCCCCATGCGGAGATCAGGCGAATCCTCACCCCATCGCCAGGCATCTGTTAATTTGGACCAAAACCCGGCAGGTAGGGGCCTGGTCAGCGGTCTTAAAAAAATAGCTCCATGAGAGGGGGGGGGGCGCGCTTTTTAATTATTTTAATTAAATTTTCTAACTATTTCTTCTATCTTTACTTTTTGGTTCAATGTGAGTTTTCCTTGATTGACTTTTTCTATTTTTCTATTATTCGGATTTTTCTATTTCTATCCCTAAATAGTAATTGGCTACACCTGAGTATTTTAATTCGTATTCGGTTTTGAGACGTTGGATTATATCTTTTATTTATTCATATTTCCCAGCAATTAAGAGGTCGTCTACATATACTATGATATGTGATGTGTTTGCCCCTTCGCTTCATACAAATAGGCAGGAGTCGGCGGTGCTTTACATTAAAATTTTAAATTCGTTCAGCATTTTCATTGACTCGTCTATTTCATTGTGACATTCTCAAGCTGCCTGTTTTCACCGGTAAATAGTTTTTTTAATATACAAACTTTGTTTCCTTCGCCAAGAACAACGAACCCTCGTGTCATTGAAGACTTTTCTTCTAAATCTCTATGGAGGAACACGGTTTTGATATCGATTATTTATTTTTAGTTTTTTATATTCTGCGTGAAAGCTTCTTATTGTGGTGTAAAACACGGCAGGTTTAAAAGTTTCATCGCAGTCTTCACAGTATTTTTGTAGAAGTTATTTGGCTGCCAAGCTTGCTTTGTATTTTTGCACTTTCAACGTACGATCATATTTACCTTTAAAAGCTTATTTGGAAACCATGATTTTCTTACCCTAGGTTTCCATGTCTTATTGTCTGGCAGCGATTTTATTTTTACATGGGTAGCTTTAGGCCCATTTTGTTTTACCTGGGAATTACCTATTTCCTGTATTTCTTTCTATCCCTTTGGTTCAATTATAGGATTGTGTCGTGTGAAGTACATGAATCTATCAGGAGCCTTAGTCCTATCTGATCTTCTCGGTTGATCGGATGTTGTCTCTTCGGATTCAGTTTGTTTATTTTCTGTTGCGTTGCTGATTTCGAACTAGGGTAAGTTTTCTTTTGGTCTCTGATGTTCTTTTTGGGGGGATGGTAATTTACTATAAATTTTACTGTTCTTGCTATTATTACATTATTTCCTTCAGTGTATATACGATATTCTTTGATTCGGTTGTCGTAACTGACAAAAATACCTTGTTCTGCTTTATTATCGAATTTTCTTCTTTTGTTGTTATTTACGTAGGCATATATTTTGCAGCCAAAAACGTTTAAGTAGGATATATTTGATTTTTTTTAACCAACGTTTATAGGACGTTCTATCATTGGACTTGGCAGGGAGTCTAATTTGGAAGTATGTAGAAGTGTTAATTTCTTCACCTCAAAATTATTGAGGTAGATTTGTTTCGGATAGCATAACTGCATATCATTTGTAATAAAATCCTATTTTATCTTTCTGCTAACCCGTTCTATGACGAGCAATGAGGCACAGTGAGCTCGTGTTGTACGTCATTTTGTCTTAAATAATATTTTATCTGACTATTTATGTATTCACCTTTACTGCCCGACATTATTTCCAACGTCAGTCTTTAATGGATTAAAACGTCAATTTTGACAACATTTCCTTAAAGATAATTTTCTTTTCTAGGAACATGGAAAGCGCTATTCAATTTCTTGGTATTTGTATAAGAATATCTGAAAATTTCATGCATTTACTAATAAAAATGGTTTTGTGAATGTATCAGAAAGTAGCACGTTTGGATTTGAACATATCATTAGTATGAACGAAGAAGTTGCAATTTAAAAAGAAAAGAAAAACCTCTTTAATCTATTTCATTCTGTGTCATCCATTGGAGGTTTTATTATTTTTCTAATGTTTGTAGTACCCAATTTAGATATGTCGCGTATTTTTTTTTAGATTAAGGGTATTTGACAGTTTTTTATATACTCTTAAGTAGTTTATCTACTCATTCATAACTGTTATTTAAAATTCACTTGAAAGCAAAAAAAAAAAAAAAAAAAAATACGTGAAAACTTAGTTTAAAATATATCTAATATAATATATTAAAATTTTTGTATAATTATTCCGGTTTCTCTTTGTTTTAGAAGTTTTTCATTTTATTTTAGAAATTTGCAAGTACTACTTTTATTTTATTTACACTTCCGGTTTTTTTTTTTTTTTTCTCGAATGTGTTATTTACCGTAGCGATGAACTTTTGGGTTTTATTGAGACTTTTTTTTTCGGCAACAGGTAAATTATAGTGAATATGAGGAAATTATAAATTAATGTAAGAAGATATGTTTTCTCATCTATGGTTAGAGTTTGAAAAGGACTTCAGATGTCTGTATGTATTAATTGAAGAACTGAGTTCCTATGTTTTTAGTCGATTTTGGATATGGTGTGTCAGCTATTTTAGCTTTAGTGAAAGTTTCACGTAGTGCCTCATGTTTGCAATTGTTAAGGTTTATTCCGGTAGCTAACTTTTATATAATTTCTTTAATGGGTCCATAATTTTTGCAGTTAAGTTTTCAATGATATAATTCAATGCAGTTTTGATTTTTGTATTTATACGCAAGTTTCGCATAGTTCGGGGTTGTAAATTTGTCTAATATGGTTTCATATAAATTACTGTTAATTTTCCCTTCGAGCAAGTTTATTTCCTTACACGCAAGGTTTCAGTTGTCCTTTTCAAAAAAGAGTTTGCAGCCTTTCTGTGTGGTTTTCCTGACTTATATTAAATTACGTATGATGACACTAATTCATTGATTCATTTTACTTTCTTCCATTCTTGGTATGTTTTTTTGTCGTTAATTCGTTTTTAGCTCACAGGCTATCAAAGCCTGAGAACTAATGTGCCCGCCCGTTCTGTATGTATGTACGTATGTACATATGTACGTAACGCGATAACTATTGACAGAAATAACCGTTTTGCTTCGAATTTTGTTTATAGTTTCCTTATGATAATGCGCTTCCCTGATTAGTATTGGGGGTTGATTGGTTAACTATAAAGGGGGAACAGGGGCTAACCCCCCTTAATTTAGATAAATGGTTTTTTCATGCAGAATTATCCAGTTTTCTTCAAATTTTGTATATAGGTTCATTGTGATAAGGTTCTTTCCTGATTAGTTTTGGGGGTTCATAGGTTAAGTATAAAGGGGCTAACGGGAAGGCTAATCCCCCCCCCCCTTAATTTAGATAAATGAATTTTTCATGCAGAGTTATCCGATTTTCTTCAAATTTTGTATATAGGCTCATTGTGGTAAGGCACTTCCCTGATTAGTTTTGAGGGTTCATTGGTTAAGTATAAAGGGGGGAACGGGGGTACTAACCCCCCTTAATATAGATAAATGGGTTTTTCAAGCAGAATTATCCGATTTTCTTCAAATTTTATATATATGTTCATTGTGATAAGGCGCTTCTCTGATTAGTTTTGGGGGTTAAGTATAAAGGGGGGAACGGAGGAGCTAAACCCTCTTAATTTAGATAAATGGATTTTTCATGCAGAATTATCCGATTTTCTTCAAATTTTGTATATAGGTTCATTGTGGTAAGGTGCTTCTCTGATTAATTTTAGGGGTTCATTGGTTAATTATAAGGGGGAGAAACGGGAAATGGTCCCCCCCTTAATATATTGTCGATTTCTTCATTTTTTGAAGGCTTATTTCAAATTCTTTAAAATAAGAATGTAATTTACAGTTAGTGTGAATAGCCTGTGAGCTCAATGCCGTCAGTTTAACTGGGCAGTTTTCTTTTATTTAAATGTTTTCTTGAATTACTTTATTGTAGGTCATCTGCTGGGATTTTGAGCTAATTGAATTTACATTCGTAATTGCGATACCCTTTTCTATATATTTTATCTGTGTGTCAGATGTCAGATAAAAGATCTACTAAATAGTCCCTTGTGATGAATGTAATGTAAATTCATGATAATTATGACAACTATTGTTGTTTTAAAAACTAATGGACCATAATTATAACAACTATTGAACTCTAATTATAACAAATATTGGACGTCTAACGTCGAAGTCATTCTAAATTCGACATATGAATTTATAGAACAATATAAGCTTCTTGATGGACTTCCTAGTTGCAGTACAACTTTAACTCCAGGAAATAAGTAAGCGACTTGCAGAGACATTACGGAGCCATTGAGAAATTAAGGTTAACTGTAGCATTAAACTACATAAAAAATAATTAAATTTAAAATAAAGAATTTAATACATAAGAAATACAAAACAATTTAGCAGAATAAATAAATGTAAAGTGAAAATTAAAGTGAAAAATAGAATAAAAAGTAAAATAAAAATTATTCCATTAATTCCTAAGCTAAAAAAAAATGTGGTAGGTCAACAGCAACCGGAAACTTTCCCTAATACCCATAAAAAGCGAGCCTTTTCAAAAGGCCTACATTATTTTTTTTTGTTTCAAAAGTTACAGACTATATATCTTATAGGAAGTGTGTGTGTTATAACATTATATTTAAGTTTTTTTTTCTTTTAATATAAAAAATAAAAGAAGTAAGAAAAAAAGAGTTTGTGTTTAACAGAGAGAGATTCAAGTTTCGACATCAATATAGTTAAAGCAAATCTAGTGCGCTTACGATTAGAGGGGTTAGATCTGAATGTAACTTGTAACTTTGAACGACATCTGAATTTATTTATTGGTTTGTTTCACCTTGCTCCACTCTTTGCATATTTTTTCTTCGCTTATTTAATTTTAACACTATTTCTTGGATTATTTTATTTCGATTATCTGCTGGCAACGTATGATTCTGAACTACTTGAATTTCCAATTACAGGGTTGCTACTGGTGACTATTTTTTAATTCTGACATCATGTGCAAGAGAAATATAGTACAAAAATTATTTTTTTTTTAAATTGTGATGCGAATAGAATATAAAAATAGTCTCCTGTGGTAGCTCTTTAATCGTGACTGCAACACCATTTCCACATGTTTTTATCTCTAGTTTTTTAGTTTATTGACACTTTTTTGGTTTATTTTAAATTATGTTAGTATTATATATTTACAAAAGCTCTACTAAATACCTCCAAGTAAAGAATAATTTAAATGTAACATATAGCGATAACAACTATTGTTACGTCATAGTTTTCGTGTAACGTCGAAGTAATCCTTCTAAATTTGAACATCTAAATTCATTTATTATTGATTCGTTTCGCTTTCTTGCATTTTTTCGTTTATTTTCTTTTAAAAGTTTTTTTTAATTACTTTAATTTAGGCCATCTGCTTAGAATGTATGATTCTGAACTACTTGAAATTCCAATAGTGATTGAATGCGATTTTTTACATATTTTTATCTCTAGCTCTGATATGAGCTCCATTAAGTAATCGCTCATAAAGAATAATTTAAATTCAACATAGATTCTAACAACTATTACTGCACCATATTAATGTTCTAACGTCGATCCTTTCAAATTGAAATATCTGTGTTTATATATTGATTCAGTTCATCTTGCTCCATTCTTTGCGCATTTTATCTTTACTTATTTATTTTTAAAACTTTTTCCTGGGATTATTTTATTTCAGTTATCTGCTGGCAGCGTATTATTCCGAGCTACTTGAATTTCCAATCGTGATTGCGATACCATTTTCATATATTTTATCTATACCTCTGAATCTTCTCGCTGTTATCTTCATTATTAACGAAACGTGACACCAGAAGCTGATCACAACCAACCACTTGAAAATAAGAAATACAAAAATAAAAATAAGGCATCGAAGCATTTTAGCCATTTTTTATTCCGCTTTACAGAAGTAATCAAGAATTGCTGTTTTAGAGATGCCTTATCTACTCACAGATTATTTTAATCAATCAGGACTTTGTGGTTCCATCTTCGTTTTTCAATACTTAATCCATCTTCTTGGAAGATAGCTCTGCTTAATAAATAAATTCCATTCCGTTGAGGAGTGCTATAAATCATTCGGCGCTTCGAAAAATGGAAGATTGAAAACATTGAGTGATTGGACTTTCTTCAAAAAGAGAGAGGGTGAGGATGCATGCCTGAGTCTTATCTCCCGTATCGAAAACTTTTATTTTCTGTTTTCGATTATGAATTGGATTTTATACTGTGACTGCTGAAATAGAACATCTGTTGCCATACTTCGCTAGATGCTAGATTTTAGATGAGAAATTCATTTATGTTTTGTCACTTCTATTCAGTCAGTGATGGCTGATGATGTCTTAATGCAAATATTCGCCTACCATTCGGTATTTGGCCGGTATTTGGTTCGAGCAATTTCTTTTATTTCTAACCGAATACTTTAGATCGCTTTGGACTAGGGGTGTTTTGAACGATCGGTTATAAAAAAAAAAAAGTATTATGAAATAAGAATTTTGTTATTTCATATGTATACAAAAAAATATTTGAAGAAAGGCAGGCTTTTATTTAACAAATTTATAAATCTCTCTCTGCCTCTCTCTCTAAATTCCTCATCATATGAATTTTTAAATGATAATTTATTCTTTTAAAGATCTTTTAAGATAATAGATGTAATTTCTTTTTTTTCTTCTTCTTTTTTTATGCAGAATACCTTTGAAATGCATGCATGCTCTTTATTTTTTCCTCCAACTAATTAATCAATTAACATATAAATAACAAAAGCATTATTATTTTTTTTACCTATGTATCCAATTGCCTAAAGTTTAATGAATTTTTCATCCAGTTTTCCTCTTATCTATATTTTAAAAATATATTGTTTGCGATTATGAAAAGGTTGAGGAAAAAATTGTGTTGTCCCTTTGAACTGCGAAGTAAACAAGCGGGCTATCCTGAATTCCGCGTACTTACAAAGTGGTGTTAAGGGGTAACACCACTTTGACTGCCTAAAATTTAAGGCTTTATCGGGAATTTTCTAAAGAAATGTGAAGTGTTTATAAAAATCCATTTACACTAATTTACTAATCATATATTAAAATAGAAAACCATATTTTTGTGTAGTACATTACGGGATTAGGTGTAACAGCTGATGGGCTAAATGCGCTACAAAAAAAAAAAAAAAGGTCAAGCTGTGGACACGTAAGCTCCTCGTAGTCTTGACCTAGAACAATGGAACAGAAAAAAAAATAGTTTTCTTAGTTCAAATGCTAGTGAAATAAAATTTAAAAGCCGTTAAAAATTATGTATGCATTTTTAGTGAAATGGTATCGATTCAAAGAAAATGTAAGTTTTTAACCACCAATTTTGTTACTTAATAATTCGGCCAACAGTTCGATTTGTTGGCCATTTTCTATTCACCAGCAGTATGTGTGTGATAGCGAGCGATCCAAATTTTTTGCATTCATTTCATTATGGGTGTATAAAGAAAAACCAACGATAAAGGAGTAAGTGCAAAGGTTATATTTCAGATGCATTATACAGAATACATTATACAGAGCACCGAGTAATCAATATTTCGGAAAAATCCTACATATTTCACTAGAAATATACGTGATGATTAACTTTAAAGAAGAAAAAGTTGATTGACCGAAAATTGGCAGAATTAGATTCCACCTATTTTGAAAAGACTTTTCCAAAAAAAAAAGAAGAAAAAAAAAGAAAAAGAAAAGATTGAGAATGGGTAAAGTTTTCGTTACTGTTTACTCGCTGTGTTGCGCTTTACTTTTATAGCTTCAAAATTTCACTTTTGTTTTTAATATCGATTTTTAACTCATAAAATATGATTTTTGTGTGTTTAAAGAGTACTTTAGGAGACAAAAACAAATTTCTAAATTTTTAACCGATCAAAGTAGTTTTATCCCTTAAGAACCTACGCTAGTCACACACACAAAAAAAAAAAAAACGCGCAAGCTTATATTAAGTCTATGGGAAGGTTATTGCGCGATTTCTCGCTCGCATTTTAATATTTTTAGATGATTTTTTTGCATAGGATAGCTGAGGTCGATCTCTAACGTTGTTAGTTCCTACTTTTTCGATTTTGGTTCCAGTTTTTTTTTTTTATATAAGGGTACTTTCACTTTCGGAACCAGTTCCAACCGGTTCCGAAATAAAAAATGTCCGCTTATAAAAAAAACTATAACTAAAATCGAAAAAGTAAAAACTAACAACGATGGGGATCGGCCTCAGCTATCCTATGCAAAAAAAAAATCATTTAAAAATATTAAAATGCGAGCGAGAAATCGCGTAATAACCTTCCCATAGACTTAACATAAGCTTGCGCGTTTTTTCGCATGACTGATGTAGGCTCTTAACGTATTAGGCGATATTCAACTAAGAACTTATTTTTTTGCCAAGTCTGTTTACCATACGTAAGCAATGTAAAGACGACCTCGTGTATGGAAAAAATTATTTTTCCTTTTTTGGTTAAAAGTCGTGTTCTATCCTGTAACTGCTGAAATGGAACATCCGTGTATATAATTCGCTCGATGTTAGATTTTAGTTGATAAATTCATTTATGTTTTGTCACGTCTATTCAGTCAATGATGATTGATGATGGCTTAATACTAATAATTTGCCCACTATTTGGTATTCAGCCTGTTCAGGCAACTTTTTTATTCTTCTATTTGGACAAATACCGAGTAGTTATAACCCACGTCATGTGACATTGATATGACATCACTATGATGCTACAAATGTGACGAGTATCACAGTCACAACGATAATCAAAATTCAAAATGTGACTTCTTTAATTCATCAGATAATGACTCTCAAATGGTCGTCATTTTCTGACTCCTTTATGAAGTCACTGTGACCAATTTTTTAGTCTTTTGTAACTCGTCACATATTCGGGAGCTGACGCATATCCATTTTGTTTCGGATTATTGGTGCTCAGTTCAGCATCAATCTACCAGCCGGTGTTGGGGTTGCCTAAGACTTGGTTCTGATTGGCTGAACCGGTTCTGATTAGCTTGGTTTTTCGACTGAACTTCAATTTGAGCACCAAATCTGCGAGGATGCGTCAGCCTATTTTATAGGAGCTATTCTGAACTGAGCACTAATAATCCGAAACAAAATGGATATGCGTCAGCTCCTATTATAGGAGTCTTAAGGAGCTCTAATTCGGGTATATTGACGTCACAGTGAGTTAAATACGACTCATTTTGATCTCAATGCTATAAAGGACAATATTCGGCCGAATGCTGAATTCCTTAGATTACTTTGACCTAAGGGAGTTTTTGAACCATCTGTACTCATAAAAAGTATAAAAATTAAGAAATTCGCTGTTTCATATCTATAAAAATATTTTTTGGTAGAAATACATGACATAAAGAAAGGAAAAGAAGAGCACAAAAATCAATAATAAATTTAGCTACAGTTATTTCGAAACTTCATAAAACCTTTTCTTCGGCAGAGAATGAGAAATAAGGGAGGCAAGTTACTTCAAGTTATCATGATAAATGTGGCTTAATCAATATTGTGACTGATATTCTTTATTATTTTTCTTTTTAATAATGAGATTATATGGTTAAAGCTTATTAAAAAGAATGTATAGAACTTATAAATGTTTACGCTGAATAGGAATAATTTCTACTTAATTTTTTCTTTTAATATATAGCAAAACCTCTAAATAGCGATCACCTCTGAGATCCTGAAAAAGTGACCGCATTTGAAAGGTGGTCGTTTTTCAAAGGTTTTACATTAAAAAAAACATTAAATTATAACACATTAAAATGAAAATAACTCACAGTTTTATTTTTGCAATTAAAATATAAATTATTACTTACCCATCATACGTAGTATAGGGTAAGACTTGTAATCGTTTTGGAAATTTAAAAAAAAATGCAGTCTGTCTGTCTGTATATGTCTGTGTGTTTGTCTATTTACGCTCTATCTCTTGAACAAATTGAGATAGAGACTTGAAATTTGGTATGTACATAGTGTGTAATAATGGAAAGAAGCTTATTGAATTTCAGTAACCTCGATTATCCGGAACTATTTTTTTTCGGACTCTCGAAATATTCGTTCTAATAAAAGGTAATATAAAAATTTTCGAAATTGTTTATTTTAAGGAGTGAATATATGAAAGACAATAAAAAAACATAAATTTTGCATAAAAAATGAAGTCGATCGGATAATTAGTTGCCGAGACATTTGTAATCCCATTTTCTACACTCTTCGATTTTTCATTTCCCTGTATTTCATTCAAATTTCAATTGAAAGATATATTTTAATTGGAAATGAGACGCTTAATCCGACGCAGTAAACCGTTTGTTAATATGATTATTAATTTTGAGTTATAAGGATGTTTCTTTTACGCAATTCAGTAATAGATCATTTAAAGTTTATGACGTCTCAAGCCACGATATTATTCGAATTGCAATGCATTTTATAAATAGTTTACACATGTTTTATTTTCATATTTTATATTATGCATATCCATGATGCGTAAGTATTACGGTGGTCCCCCAACGACTAGTTTTTACTTTGCACTAAAGAAATAACTTTTTTTAGCATTCTCTAAAGAAATAGCTTTCACTATATATGGCCAAAAGTAACCAGACGCTTTCGACCTCAAAACAGACATTTTGTAGAATATCTAGAGAAATACGTAACGAATTCTTCTAAAACTTCAAGAATGTAAAGAACATGCTTGCTATCATATTATTTAACGTAAATTTAGCAAATAAGTCATTAGGGGACCAACAACAAACTGAATAAAAATAATAATATTTGCGATCAACCTTTAAAATACAATGCTTGAAATGATCTGTAGCTGGAGCAGACCTGCGGGTCCTGGGCAACATATGTGTTCATATGTGTAATAATAACACGTATATTCATGGCTATATGAAAGTTTCTTTAAAAACACAACGAAAAAAAAATGCTGATTTTACAGTATAATACTGACATCCCAGCTGCCAGTATTATACCGTAAAATTAACAGTAATAAACAGTAAAATAAGCAGTAATACGCTGCCCAGTGCACATATACAGTTGTACCTCGCTAACTCGGACCCTTTTAACTCGGATCGCCATATAACCCGGACTAAGTCTGTTCAAGTTTCGAATTTCCAAAACAGCATTTATTTTCTCCTTCACATTCAATTTTGAAAATATATTTTTTAAGATTTTATGGGCATGTATAAAAAAAATTGATGGCTGCACCGGCATTGATGTCAGTGACGTTAGCAATTGGTTGGAAGTTGACAATGACGGAGGTTAAACCGTACTGACTGGTGAAGAGATAATCGACTCCTGCTCATCTAAAGGAACTGAAACTGATTGTACAGATAAAATCGGGACTTATGATGATAATTCTACTAATATGAGAAATTCTGTGGCAGCAACAAAGCTACACTGAAAAAAAAAATTGTTGATTTTACAGTATAATACTCCAGATGCCAGTATAAATATGCCCGTAAAATTAACAGTAATAAACAGTAAAATAAGCAGTAATACGCTACCGCGCATTAGTGTAGATCAATTGATGGTCTATTTTGAGCGTTAAACAGATACAACACCAAACGATCTTCTTGTACTCAAACGGCCGGCTGCGTGATCGTGTCGCTGACAAGCGATATTCAAAACTACAACAGCAGAAAAACACGACCTTTTTTAATTCTGACTAGATGTTTTCCAATTCTGTAAAAAAAAATGTTTGGATTTAACAGTATGCAATGATTTTCTGTAAGTAAGTTTTATTTTAATTTATTTTTTACATGATCTCCGGTTAAGCCGGTTTTCGATAAACCGGACTAGCTCCAGTCTCAATTAGTCCGAGTTAACATGGTTTTACTGTTTTTTTTTTCAACATTTTTTTTTAAATTGTAGCCTGCAGGATTTTCAACCAAATTTAACATCACCTTCAGCTAACATGACAAAGTCCAGTAGAGGTAACCTACAACAATTAAAATATAAATATATTAAATATATGATGTAATATCAACATTTCTAGGAAATAATTACAGGTTGCGCATATAAAAAAAAATTCATAATTTAGCAATCGTCAACTATATATGCCTACTCATATAAAAAGGGTGGTCGAATATGGTGAAAATTCAGAAAGATATAGTCAATATAAAGAGTTGAATTTCAGTTTCTTTATAAAAGCAGCTGGATGATAAGGGATTATCTGTAAATTTTCATTTTTTATTAACCGACTTCCAACAAAGGGGTATGCATTTAAAGTATGTCTAAAATTTTAAACAAATGCTTCAAATGCGATTTTTTTTTTTTTTTTTTTTTTTTTTTTTTTAATGGGCTTGTTGATCTGGGGATATTTTTCCAAGAATTAAACCATCAGTAAAAAATTACAATAATACAAAAAAAAAATTAAAAGTGACAATTTATGGAAAATTCATTATTGATAATTATAAAATTTATAAAATCGATTTTTAAAAAGTTTAAAGGTCAAGTGCTCAATTAAATACAAATCCTTAGTCATTTAAAAAAAAAAAAAAAAAAGAATTTTATCGAAATATCCGTCCAAGATATTTCGAAAACGCTTTTAAACTCGAAAAATTATAGAATAATTGTAGATTCAATGCACAGCACTCAAGGGTTAATGTTAAATTTAGAAATAAAATATAAGTCATGTTAAATGAATAAATAATTTAACTGTGATTGATTACTCTTTAATGAAATAGTGCTTTCGTATAAATATTTATGGTTAGTTTAGAGCCCCAACAATTTTAAAAGTTCTCAGAATAAATCTCTTAAAATAATGATACTGGTGAATATTGCGAATCACTTACGGGGTTCTATCCATTTGTTTCTACTCAATAACCTTAAGTGATTAAATTAATAAGTAATTTTTCGAATATATTACTACTTAAATTGTTCTTATAATCTTTTAAGAAATTTTCTTACCATTATTTTGTTAAGTTACTCCCAAAATTAATTCGAAAACTTCTCTAATTTTGTCTGCAAAACTCATAAAGCAGAAAATCCAATCTTCCAAATCGATAAGCAGTTTTGTAGATGAGATGGTAATCACCTGCAGGAGTAAATTTTCTAATAAAATCTACTCCTAACAAAGTAAGGAAATGTCTTCTATTTCCGGGAACTTCTTGAATTGTTCATATATATCTTTTCTTTTTCTCCGCGAGTTTACATGTATTTTGAATAAAATTTGCACGTAGAAAATCTGATTTTGAATTTCTTGTACTTTGGTAGTCGCGAATTTGGTATAATTGCTAACCTTTCAGCAGGCGCGTGACATAATTTTTCTACACAGTAATAATGCTATTTCAAATGCAAGATTTTTCGTAGTAATATTAAGATAGCATATTAGAAGTAAAAAGGTTAATTTAATTTCTATGCCATTTGTGATAATCAGAAAAATTACGCTAGTCATAAAATTTCCGACAGCGCACTCACTGGAAGCTTGCACTCGATCTGCTGAAAATAAAGGAAAATAGATATTATTTTTAAACACTTAACCCCTTCGCGTCGAGCGACCTTTACAGAATTTTTAATCTTTTACCACCGGTTTTTCAAAACAGAAATTTTTGCAAAATTGAATCGCAGAAATGTAAGGATTACATAAGGCAAAGCTTACAATAAAAAAATATCTGGTGGGAATAATCGAGGATTCTGAGCATCTTATTCGTCACTTATACGTGTCGCTCGTCCCCAAGGGGTTAAGCAGGGATGGGACTTCTCCGCTTTTTTACATACCAGTATAATTTTAGAGAAAACGTTGTTCTCTTAAATCGCAGAATGTTCCGACTAAAAAAATAACATTTTCTGTAAGATTATACTGGTATGCAAAAAAGCGGAGAAATCTCATACCAGGGGTTAAGTAAAACAATTGTATTATTAATGTTGTTTTTGTTATGGAAACTGACAAATTGTAATACTGTTTTTTTTTTTCAATTAAGACAAATTTTTCATTTTTTTGTTCTTTTAGATCTGAAGAAAATCTTCATATATCTATTTTACACTATTTCGTTTCATACATTCAATTCAAACGGGTGATTATATATATATTACATAAATTGTTCTTTTAAACTTTTAGGAAAATTTTTTGACGTTAATTTATTAAGTTATTCCCAAAATCAATTCAAAAACTTATCTGATTCTGCCTGTGAAACTCATACTGCAGAAAACGCAATCTTCCAAGTCGGCAAGCAGTTTTGTAGATGAGATGGTAATCACATGCAGCAGTAAATTTTATCTTTCGGAACATTCTTGAATAGTACATATATTTTTCTTTCTTCACCGCGAGTTTACAGGTATTTTGATTTTTGAATAAAACTTGGCGTAGAAAATCTGCCGTTGAGTTTCTTATATAGTCACGAAAACGGTTTTTTGTTAAATTCGATGAATTACCTGATCAAAGTAAAAGAAAAATTTAAAACCTCACTCTAAAAATGAGATTTTCAAAACTGAGCAAAAAATACTCAAATCTGAGTATGTCTCATTTTTAAAATGGGCTCCGAATCAAAATTAGTCAAGTTTGAAACATGTGTAATACTCATTTCTGAAAACATGCACACACTCAAGAATAAAACATCATGTGCTCATATTTGAGTATGTCCATGTTTCAAAAATGAGTATGAACTGACTTATATATGCTCATTTTTGAGTATTTCCGTCCATCTTACAACAATGAGTATTAACTGATTCTAACCATTTTTGAGTATGTCCATGTTTTAAAAATTAGTATGAACTGACCTCTCTGCGCTCAGTTTTGCGAGTATGTTAATGCGTCAATATTCTGAGTATATCTGGTATTTCAGAATTGAAAGTATTGGGTCGTCCTATTTGAAACAAAAAGTTTCATAACAAAATCAAAACATCGATTATACTCAGATTGAAAGTGTCATTTTTCTCAGTGTTAAATAAAATCAATTTTGTTATTATTATTACGATTATTACACTGTAAAATACTGTTCCTTTAAAATACGAAAACTGTACTGGCAATCGGGAGGCTAGTACTATTTCCGTATTTTATCGGGGAAAAATCCTTAAATTCAGTTTATCCGTTTTTAAACAGATATCTTCCGTATTTTTTAGAAATTTTTATTTCGTTAAAATAATTTTTATAAGGCAAAGAAAAAAAAAGGGTTACATTTCAAGAAGGACTATATCGGGACAAAACGAAAGAGAAATTTCTGTTTATTTTTTGTAAGTAACCAACCCTTGCCGCGAGGGGATTCGAACTAGAAACTTTCCGCTGACTAAACCTTCGTCTTGACCACTGAACTATGATTTGATACGAACGCCGTTTTCTCAAATGCGTTATATATTTTAAATGCAATTTATGATGCAAAAACTTGAAGGTTTCATCGATAGATGGATTTTTTGCAACTGAGTTCTAATGTGTTTGATATTTTCTTTCCATAATTTTAAATATTTTGCTTTATTATTTGATGCCTCATAAAAGATAAATTTAACTTTTTATGTTTTATATGCGTAAAACATTGTATTAAGTGTAAGGATTTCTTCTTTTTTGCAATGTATATATATATATGGTTGGTCGGTTGGTTGATTTATGACGGCCGATTATCTACTCGAGGACATAGGCCTTATGGGGAGTGCCCTACGTGGGGGTCTTTCTAAGGGATCCTATCCCGTATTTACGGAAAGGTTAGAAGAAAACCACGGAAAACTCCGAACGGTTAGGTCGACGAGCGCGACAAAGGTTTGAACCCAGCACCTCCCATGTACCCGTTTTTGAGAGCAGAACCTCTTATCCACTGGTGGGGCTGTATGCATGTATGTATTACGAGTTCCAACTTTTTCTTTTTTAAAACATTTTCTTTTTTCAGTTTTTTTTTTTTTTTTAATGCTCTACTTATTAATTCTAATAAAGATAATAATTATCTTAAGCAGAAGTATTTATTACAAAATACTGGTACTTTGAAATCATTTGTTTGAAATGTGAATTAAGTTGTACTAGAGTTCTTCACGGACTCAGGCCTGACCCGGCCCGACCCGCGAACCTATTTTTTGTCATTAGACTCGGGCAGAGCTTGGAACTCATTCTAACATTCTGCATTTTGAAATGCTTGTATTTTGCTATTAAAATAAATTTCTTTATCGATTATTTTTAATAATCTATTATCACCGTTTCTTTATCAGTATTTGGAAATTTATATGGGAAATTGTGTAATTGCATATATCACTAGCTATGACGTAAAACGGATTTATCACAATATTATTTATTACTAAATCGAATTAAAGGTCAATAGACAAGATCAGTAGTCAAAGAGTTAATTTAAAATAAAACTTTACGTTTTACTAATCCTTTCAAAATGCCAGGAGTCCACTAGTTCCAGTATGCTTTCAGATTTATATCTCTATTTCTATAAAAGGAAGTATATTAACAATAATACAGAGTGTTTCTAAATGAATATCGGGGTTTTAACGCTTTGTAGTATATATTATATAAAACTTAAAATTATACTTAATACATAAAATGAAAGAGCAACTCAAACAGTTTGTTGGTACCTGTGCATTCGCATGCGCACGCAATGTTTCTTCCGTCATCCGTTAAAAAGCGCTAGTAGCAAAAATGGTGACTAGTGAACAGAAAGCATTTTGTGTTCTGCATTTTGCAAAGACCGAATCTGTAGGATCGTGTGTATGTGCCTCCACTACCAGCTGACCAACCCGACCTAAGAAACATGATTGAGGCAGCTGTTGTAACAATTACCCCATAAACATTGGGACGTTTGGGGTAACGTTTGGGAAGAACTGAGCTATCGACTTGATGTGTGCCGTGTGACAAAAGGTGTTCACATTGAACACTTGTAAGCTTGTAGGTAAAACTGTTTGAGTTGCTCTTTCACTTTATGTATTAATTATAATTTTAAGTTTTATGTAATAAATACTGCCAAGCGTTAAAACCCCGATATTCATTTAGAAACACCCTGTATTTTACTCTATAGATATATAGATGATATAATTATCTTTTCACTTAATGACAATCATTCTATTTCTTTTGCCTGTTACATAACCTTCCAATCTTGAACTTAGTACTACTCATTTAAATAAGTCTACTATTAATTTTATGGATATTAATATCTCTATTCTTTCTAATCATATTTTAACATTTAATTTCTATGATAAACGTAATAATTTTTCCTTCAATGTTATTAATTTTACTAACTTTCATTCATGTCTACATATTTCAGTATACAGAAATATTCTTCTGAACTACTGCAATCAAAATAAACTTTTATGATCCTCTCATTTCATTAGGCCTAATTTATTACATTTAAAACATACAACTTTGTCTTAAAATTATCCCCTTGCTTTTCTTTCTTCATGGATGAAACATTAAAACATAAATCTAATTTCACCAGTTAGGGCATTAAATATGTATAAAAATGTCAGCCACCCTGGAATTTCAAACTACTATATCTCAGCCACATTTTTAGATAAAGCCAAGGCAAAAAATGTTCCGGAATCATTGTATTACAATCTAACACTTAACCGATACAACGTTTTCAATTTATAATTTTTTATACATTTTTTAATTAAAAAAAATAATAAAAAATTCAACCTGCCGCCATTTAGAAACAAGATGGCGCATGAAGCTGGCCAACGAACTCGGTCAAGATCTTGGTATGTTCTGTACACATGATCAGTCACATTCATATGGGTTCATAAATACGAGAGTTAGAGCATAACAGATATCAGACTGTTTCAAAATCTCAGCCACCCTAGAATTTCAAACTGCCATATCTCAGCCATTTTTTAGATATAGCCAAAACAAAAAAAATGTTCCAGAATCCTTGTATCACGTTCTAACACTTGGACAAACACAATTTTTTCAATTTATAATGTTTTTGTACATCTTTTTGGATTTTTAAAAATTTAAATTTTTTTAACTCGCCCGCCATTTTGAAACAAGAAGGCAGATGAAGCTGGACAACGAACTTGGTCGAGACCTTGGTATGTGTTAATATCTTATTTAAGATTTCAAAATTGCCCCCCTTCCCCCCCCCCGGGGGGTGCAAAGTTGGGGGGGGGCAACTTTCATATCCCTAAATAGATTTTTCAAAAATATTGAACATGCATTTTGCCGTTTTTCAACCCGATGTATATTTCTCGAGTTATTTGACCGTTTCCAGACTTTTCGGACACCCTGTATATATACAACATAAAATATGTATAATTCCACAAAATATGAAATGTTTAAATTTTATGAAAGAAGGTGTATATAAACTTTTTTATAACAATTAACTATAAACACTTATAACAATTAAATATAAGCACTTATAACGTTAGAACATAAAAACTACACAGGCGAGAGGCAGTCTGTTTCTCATCAGTGGACGGACAGACAGAATTAAGTATACCCCCCCCCCCCCCCTCACTCACTATAAACTTGTAGGTTTCGAAACACAAGCTAACCTTGCATTCAAAACAGAGTTATCTTTTTAAAAAACAAATTAAAAGCAAATTAAAATACAATTCGAGGTTACTTTTATAATAGTAAACATATTAAAAACTTATTACAATATGCGCGAATTTAACCCTTAATTGCATAGTGATGTAAACTTCCATCACTTTTTATTTAACTTTTAATAAATAAATCAACTTCTTCGCCACCATTATATTTATATAGAAATATTAATCCAGTAAATTTCCCGTGAACTATGTTGCTGAACAAAGTTAAAAATCTATCTTAAAATTTCTGGTATCTAATATTTAATACACGTATAAAAAAACACAATTGTAAAAGAAAAACTCATGCAAAGAAGGGTTAAAATATAAAACAAAAATATTATAATAATCAAAAATATTAAAATTAAACAAAGGTATATACATTAAACTTTAAAATTAAATAAAAATATAAATAAAATGAATGCAAGGCAATTTTTTTTTGCGCCTGTTGTGCAACAATTTATTTTTATATATATTTGAATTATATATATATATTTCCTTGTGTTTAGTTTTTTCTTATCTGTCTCGGTATATTTAAAAGAGAGTTAATTTAATTTTACACTTTATACATTTTTCTAATCATTTCAAATTACCAAATGAATGTAATATTTTTTAATACATAATTTTCGATGTTTCAATTTTAATGGTTTTAATATTTTTCATTGTGTTGTCTCAGCATATTTTCCTAAACAGGTGTTTTCACATTACCCACATTTGATAAATTGAACCACCCCGAATAGAAATGAAATGATTAATGCATAGTGCTGGATTTATGACAGGGAGCAAGAAATATACATGCTGTATTTCGTTTTAATTTGTAGCTCCTTTTGTAATGTCAAAAGAAAAATAAACTTTGCTAGAAAAAGAAATTGACCTCACCGTACAGTTTTCATTGTCTGACGGTTATGCTAGGTACACGCTGCAAAAATAAATGAGGGAAAAAAATAGAAGATGTAAATGTTTTGGTTGTAGTAATTGTAAACGTTTATTGTCTCTTTCGTGTTGATTTTTTTGTATTGATATTGATGGAATATCTCCACATTACATATTAAATAGTCATTTATTTTCCACGTCCCCAAGTCGAAATATTAGATAAAATAATTTATTTTATGTTTCGAATTGTATTTAGCATTGCATCCAGGCAAGTACTTTTGAAAAAAAATATTGTTTACTTCTTAATGTTTTTTTTCTTTTTTGCTTTTAATAAATTTTGCTTTTATTAAATATAAGTTTAGTTTAAAACTTCATTCGTAATTCCGACTGTATTTAGATTTTTTTTTTTTTTCCGTGCATCATATTTGAAAAAAATAATTGCTTACATTTTAATAAAACTTACTTTTAATAAATTCGTTTTTATTAAAAGTTTTTTTTTTTTTTCGTAATTCAAATTTTATTTAGAATTGTATTCCATGCAATAAATTAAAAAAAAAAATCCTTTTAAAAATGGCTTGTTTTTAATGAATTTAATAATTATACTTACTTTTAAAAAAATAATTTATTAAAATGAATTAACTTTTATGAAAAGCATTTAATTTTCAAGATATATATACATATTAAATGAGTGTATGAGCGTTGAAACGTATGTCGATTATTAACAGATTTTTATAAGCCTTTTGTTGTTTCTGTTTGTATCACTTAAGCATTTTATCTGTATTTTAACTTTTCTTCCTTTTTAAAAATGTTGATATTTTTTTTTTAATAGCTTTTAATAAACTTGCTTACTTTTAATAATTTTGAATAACTGTTTTAAAAAATGCTTACTTTTAATAAATTTGAATAATCATATAATAAAATCACTAATTGTCATTAAAATACATATTTAAATGCTTAAGTTATGTTTTTATTTTTATAAGCCTTTTGTTGTTTCTATTTGTATCAGTTAAGCATTTTATCTACATTTTAACTTTTCTTCCTTTTTAAAAATCTCAAGATTTTTTTAAAAAAATAGCTTTTAATAAACTTGCTTACTTTTAATAATTTTGAATAACTTTTTAAAAAAAAGTTTACTTTTAATAAATTTGAATAATCATATAATAAAATCACTAATTGTCATTAAAATACAGATTTAAATGCTTAAGTGATAAAAGTAGAACACAAAAAAGCTTATAAAAACCTTTTAACTTAATGATCGACATGTTTCGAACGCACAAACGGCGCCATTACCAATATCTACATGATAAACTATTCTCGCAGAAGTATTTGAAAATAAACTTGAAAACATAATTCGTGAGATCATATGTGTAATAAAAGCAGGGGCTTAAAATAGTCAGCTGTAAACGTGTAAATTAATATTTCCTTATTGCTTTTTTAAAAATTGAACAAGACCTCTTGTTAGATTTTAGGTAATTCAAAAGATGCGAATAAAGAAGATATTTAAAGAACGAGAACATATGCAATGAATCAGCATCCTTTGAATTACCTAAAACAGTAAAATAAGCACAATTGCTGTACGGTGAGGTTAAGTTCATTTCTTTCAAAAGATAATAATAATAATTATTATTTTATTATTATTATTAATTATTACTACTTTTATTTTTTGACATTTCAAAGGTAATTTTTAAAGAATTGCTTTTGTGAATTGCTTTTATTAAAAATGCTACTAATTTAGATAGTAAATAAATACACAAACACATAAAAAATAGAGCTTTGTTAAAATTGAATTTTTTTTATTGTAATTTAATAAATTTAAAATTAATTAAAAATAACCAATTATTAAAATTATTAAAAATAAGCAATTTTTTTAATTTTTTAACAAACAATTCGTAAAAGTAAGCAGTTTTAAAATCTATTAAAAGCAAGCTAATTTTTTTAATAGCAATTTTAATTAAAAATGAACAATTGTACTTTTTCAAATGCACTACATAAAAACACAACGCTAAATACAATTAAATTTATGAAAGAAAGTTTTAAAAATTTACTTTTAATAAATGCAATTTTTTTTTTCAAAGTACGCAAAAGTATTAAAAAGTAAGCAATTATTCTTTTTCAAATGTAACACATGGGCTGATAAGTTCCCGGTCTGGCACACAGATGGCGTTGCAATCGCCGAACCGATGTTTTTTTTAGTAAATACTAACCTTTAAAGGGTAGTAGAAAAATGCCATGACGATTCGCCGTGTGGATAAAACGTTAGAGTGGTTTTAGTTGAACGACTTACAAACAAAAAATGGATAACAAGAATTTCAAAAATTGTTATTTGATGGGGAAAAAATACCGTTCAAACAAACGTTTGGCTAGATAAGCGTTATCCGGACACTGCACCAGGTAAATCAACCATTATTGACTGGTTTGCTGAATTTAAACGTGATCGTACGGACACCAGTGATGCACCACGCAAAAGAGGTGGTTACTCCGGAAAACATAAAAAAAGTCCACAAAATTGTTTTGGGGAACCGTAAAGTGAAGTTGCAGGAGATAGCTGAGACTCTGAAGATATCCAAGAAACGTGTAGGTTTTATTTTGAATGAACATTTGTCTATGAAAAAGCTGTTGTCAAAGTGGCTGCCGCGCGTGTTGACTTTTGACCAAAAACAACAACGAGTTCTGAGCACTGTTTGGAGCTTTTCCGTTATAAAATTATGTTATTTATTATTAAATTATTATTATTAATCATTTATTAAATTATTATTATAAAATTTTTATTATTAAATTATTTTTAAAATTATTATTATTAAATTATTATTATTAAATTATTATTATAAAATTATTATTTTTAAATTATTATTATTATTATTAAATTATTATTATTATTATTATTAAATTATTATTATTATTATTATTAAATTATTATTTATTATTAAAGTTATGTTATTTATTAAAGTTATAAAGTTATAAAGTCATAAAGTTATAAAGCTTTGTTAAAAAGTTGTGTTTTCTTTATTAGACCGGGAACTTATCAGCCCATGTGTTACAGCATGGAGAAAAATGATAAATAAAATTCGAATGACGAAAGAAAATTTCGAATTAGGAACGTTTAAAGACACAATGGCTATTTTATATATCATATAGAGATATTTCATCAATATCCACAAAAAAATCAACACGAAAAAAGAAAATAAATCTTTAGAACTTATTCGCTACTAACTACTATTTTAGTAAATTTAAAATTTATAAATAGGTAATCAATTATACTTTTCCAATTATACAGCTGGGATGACAGTATTACACCGTAAAATCAACATTTTTATCTTGCAGTGAAGATATGAATTTTTATTACAGTAATCTGAACGTGTAGAAAAGTGTTTCATAATCTATGCTTGATGAATGATTTTTCTTTCTTTTTTAGTTTGTTATGCGAAGACTCTTTGATTACCATATAATACTAAAACCTCCTGTCATTGAGCAATACTTTCTTCTAATCGTCCATAGGTAAAAGTCATTGCTTACTCGCCACATGGTCGATTAAATGCGAAAAAAGGCCCATTTTAAAATATTTCCTTGTGTCACTACTTTCGTAGTCACTTGTTATTTCTAGTTTTTACCAGTTGAAATCTGGGAATTTCATGTCAAAAAGCTATTTATTTCAATGTTGCAGTCACGAATTTTACTGTATAAACTATTGAAATAGCAATCATGCGAGTACGCGAAACGCGTCGATAAATGTCTAAGGTATAGGTGTTGTTTAAAGAATCATACAAACAAAAATTCCTTTTGTTGATGATTTTCCCTTGCAAAGAAAGTCCTCTAATTTTACGTTACTAATTTATTGCAATTTAATCAGACTCAACAACTGTGCTCGCTTATAATCTTTCACCGAGATGAGGATAGGATAAACATCACTAAAGATTACAGCCATTACACTCCAGAAAGTGTGTGCAATGGTGTCACCGGGATTCGAACTCAGCACCACAACCTTGTTAGCCGAGTGCCTTTACGCCCACGGCAACGATTGTATTTAAAATGAACTATCTACATTTTCACTATTTAAAGTGCTTACACTCCTTAGAATTTCTAAAGTGTGTGACACCACTTTTCAAATTAATTTTTTTCTATCTATATATTTAAAACGAAAAGCACATTCTGTCAAATTCTAACATTATTTCTCCTCACGAAAAGGGTCTCTTTGCGCATGCTTCAACTTTTTTTGCTTATAAACTGTAAAATAAGCAGCAATACGTTACCGCGCATGCGCGGCAGCGTAATTACTGTTTATTTTACTGTTTGTTACTGTTAATATTACGGTATAATACTAACAGCTGGAATGACAATATTATACCGTAAAATCAACATTTTTCTTTCTTTTTTTAAGTTAGGAAGCGTATAACACGGCAATTTTCAACAGTAAGCGTAAATGTACTCGAATTATTTTGTGAAAACCTATATATGATCCATAGAATCTATACAAACCAAATAATGTGCAAAAACTCAGTTAAATTTGAAAACACATGTTACAACTCTAAACGCACTTCCAGCAATTATTGCACATAGACGCAGTAATGCAACAGAATTATTTTGTGCACCTCTGTAAATGAACGATAAATACTATGCACACTATATTTTACAATAAGTATCTTGTAGGGAACATCATTCACGTATATCAATTTTAATATGTTAGAAATACTGTAACATCATTAAAATACATTGCAGACGATTTTTCCTCATAGACGATAATCTACGGAATTCTTTTGAGTGTCCCTGTAAGCGAACTATAAATCCTACACACTTCATTTTCCTCACTTCATTGAGCTACCTGGGGTCAAAAAGTAAAGTGTTGGCAATTTCAGTCAAAGGTCTTGGGTTCGATTCCCAGCTGGGTGTTTTTTCTCTCAGTTGAAAAAATTCAGTCCGTATGATATTTTTACCAATCAGTATGATTGAGTAAAAATAATAAAGTGTATATAAATTTACTTATTTATTTAATTATTCGAGATTTTTTAGAGATTTCAAGTTTTTTTTTTTTTTTTTTTACTCTTTATAATAGCAATTTTATTTTTCGTTGTTACCATATTTCTAGTTTAATTACTATTACCGAGCGCTTTCGAGTAAACACTCGCACATCATCAGGGATACAAACGAACATAAATACTCAATGACGAAATCCAGTGAAATACGCCGTTTAACTGCTGAAGAATGGAAAAACCATTAAAACAATTCAATAGGGGGGCGGGGGGGGGGGTGATGGATTGTTCCATTCTCCCGCATATATTTCCCTGATTATGTCATTGTATATTTGTGTTTGTGTGTAAGCCTGATGATGAGCATGTGTTTGCTCGAAAGCGTTCGAGTTTATATGAAAGTACAGTTTTGTATATAAAGTATATAATCTATTAAACACCTTGAGTAAAGTTTTTATAAAATGATATATATATATCTTTGTTTTAGAACATGTATGTTGTTTTAGTTATTTGTTTGTATTATAAGGTAAATCTGGATTCTGTAAGTATTTTTTATCATATCTGAAGTTTTTTGCAACAAATGTTAATCTATTTCGTTCTTTCTATTAATTTATGTTTTCTTTGTTTCGTTCCAAAGTTACGTACGTGCCCACGGTCTTGATTTGTGAACGAGTTAGCTTGGAGCCCTGAAGATCAATTAGTGAACGTTCCTGGCATCATTCTGGAGGTGTGCGCTATAGGAGTGCCAGAAGCCGATAAAGCAAGTTGGATTTTGTTTTTCTTAAAATATGAGTAATGAAGAGTGAATAACGAAGGATTAAATTATATACACACCTGTTTCTAACTTCTTAATTTAACTTCACTATAAATTACTTCTCATTATAAAGATAAATTGTAAAGAAATTAACGTTTAAATACAGACATTGCATATAAATATGTTTTTCACAAATTAATACGCTCCAGGATCATGACGTTTTTATACAGGGTGTCTGTTATGGTCTTGTCGCCTTTTGCGGTCACCGTAGTACTTCTTCTAGGCTTGCGACCTTAGTCTTATGGTATTTGCTGCCACCACCGGTATTAGACTGACACCGGGCACGTTGGAAAAGAAGTTCTCACGTAAATAATCAACTAATAACTTATTGATTAAATTAGCATGAAAAATGTTACAGTGATAGTCCTTATTGGTCGATACATATTATTATCACTTGCTGTATGCGACTGTCGAATAACAATCTCCCTGATCGCACGTTTTACTCTATTTCATTACGCACTTCTCATACGCACCGTTCTGTCTACGCTGTAATTAATTCACTCCGGACCAAGCTGTCCGATGTACGTTCTCTCTGCGATTCTACACACTCCTCTGCACACTTGGCTCTGCTCGTCTACCCTCTCCTCTGCACACTTGGCTCTGCACGTCTACCCTCTACTCTGCACACTGACGACTCTGGCGTCCTACTCTTCTCGCCACTCCCCAAAAATCAACGGGACCTGTCTTTCTTCCTTCACGGGGTTTCTACACCGGTCGAAACATTTATCTAGAACCTTCCCTCTTTCTATTATCTTCTGAACCCAGTTTGTTAGGAATCCAGTGCTCATTGTATTCACCTTCCAAAGCCGGATAAGTTACTTTTACAATGATCTCGTGAACATTTCCCAAATATACAATCGGATCAGGGAAATTCCATACGGAAGTTTTACAGAAAAAGTAAATATCTATCAGAATACAGTAATATATAATAATGATTAAATATAATTAATTAAATTAATTAGAAATATACAATATAGGTTCTGTTAAAGTCAGAAACCTGACAGTGTCCATAAATTATTGTCCCGGTTTCCTTACCTCATAACTTTTGATTTAAGAATATGACGAAAAATATTATTACATATTCGTAAATTACAACTTAAAAAGTGTTTTTAATAACACAAACAAAGTTACATATGCGTAATGTTGCAACTGAAAACGTTATTAAGCAAATAACGGTTATAATAAAATAATAATAATTAATATTAAACTTTTATCAACTTTATCAAAACAATATTTATGAATTATCTAATATCTATCTAACTTCGTATTCATAATCTATTAACAGCTTTTTGATAAATCTGAAAAAATTTTAATATTAAAATTTTAATATTATTATTTGATTATAATCGTTATTTGATTAATAGCGTTTTGAGTTGCAACTTTACCCATATGTAACTTTGTGTTAAAAAACTTTTTGAGTTGTAATTTACGAATATGTAATAATAGTTTTCGTCATATTCTTGAATCCAAAGCTATCAGGTTAGGAAACCGGGACTATCATTTATGGATACCCTGTACTTTAAAACATAACTGGAAAAAAAAAAAATGTTGCTTTTACAGTATAATACTGGCATCCCAGCTGCCAGTATCATACAGTAAAATTAACAGTAATAAACAGTAAAATAAGCAGCAATACGCTGCCACGCATGCGCGGTAGCATATTACTGCTTATCTGTATTACTGCGTATTACTGCTTATACTGTAAAATCAACAATTTTTTTTCGCAGTGTAGTTGAAAAGTTTTATAAATTCGGTTTGTCTGACCGTCTGACCTTGCATAAATATACACGGATTGCAATGTAATTGTTATATGTTATTGATGTTTATTATGGCATGTTCGGTATTGAAAATGAAGTGCATACCATTTATGGTTATAGTTTACAGAGACACTCAAAAATATCCAGTTACATTACGGTCAAAGGGTTGAAAAATGGTTTTCAGTATATTTTAATGCTGTTACACTATTTCAAACATAATAAAATTGATCTGCGCATCATGGAGGTGGACGAAAACATGTTTTCTATGGAGTATCGAATAATTAGTAATTATACTTCATTTACAGGGACACTCAAATGTACCCTTTACATTACGGTCAATGGTTTACAGAGACACTCAAAAATAATCCGTTACATTACGGTCAAAAGGGAAAAATGGTTTTCAGTATATTTTAATGCTGTTACACTATTTCAAACATAATAAAATTGATCTGCGCATCATGGAGGTGGACGAAAACATGTTTTCTATGGAGTATCGAATAATTAGTAATTATACTTCATTTACAGGGACACTCAAATATATCCCTTTACATTACGGTCAACAGTTTACAGAGACACTCAAAAATACTCCGTTACATACGGTCAAAAGGGAAAAATGGTTTTCAGTATATTTTAATGCTGTTACACTATTTCAAACATAATAAAATTGATCTGCGCATCATGGAGGTGGACGAAAACATGTTTTCTATGGAGTATCGAATAATTAGTAATTATACTTCATTTACAGGGACACTCAAATATATCCCTTTACATTACGGTCAACAGTTTACAGAGACACTCAAAAATACTCCGTTACATACGGTCAAAACGGAAAAATGGTTTTCAGTATATTTTAATGCTGTTACACTATTTCAAACATAATAAAATTGATCTGCGCATCATGGAGGTGGACGAAAACATGTTTTCTATGGAGTATCGAATAATTAGTAATTATACTTCATTTACAGGGACACTCAAATATATCCCTTTACATTACGGTCAACAGTTTACAGAGACACTCAAAAATAATCCGTTACATTACGGTCAAAAGGGAAAAATGGTTTTCAGTATATTTTAATGCTGTTACACTATTTCAAACATAATAAAATTGATCTGCGCATCATGGAGGTGGACGAAAACATGTTTTCTATGGAGTATCGAATAATTAGTAATTATACTTCATTTACAGGGACACTCAAATATATCCCTTTACATTACGGTCAACAGTTTACAGAGACACTCAAAAATACTCCGTTACATACGGTCAAAAGGGAAAAATGGTTTTCAGTATATTTTAATGCTGTTACACTATTTCAAACATAATAAAATTGATCTGCGCATCATGGAGGTGGACGAAAACATGTTTTCTATGGAGTATCGAATAATTAGTAATTATACTTCATTTACAGGGACACTCAAATATATCCCTTTACATTACGGTCAACAGTTTACAGAGACACTCAAAAATACTCCGTTACATACGGTCAAAAGGGAAAAATGGTTTTCAGTATATTTTAATGCTGTTACACTATTTCAAACATAATAAAATTGATCTGCGCATCATGGAGGTGGACGAAAACATGTTTTCTATGGAGTATCGAATAATTAGTAATTATACTTCATTTACAGGGACACTCAAATATATCCCTTTACATTACGGTCAACAGTTTACAGAGACACTCAAAAATACTCCGTTACATACGGTCAAAAGGGAAAAATGGTTTTCAGTATATTTTAATGCTGTTACACTATTTCAAACATAATAAAATTGATCTGCGCATCATGGAGGTGGACGAAAACATGTTTTCTATGGAGTATCGAATAATTAGTAATTATACTTCATTTACAGGGACACTCAAATATATCCCTTTACATTACGGTCAACAGTTTACAGAGACACTCAAAAATACTCCGTTACATACGGTCAAAAGGGAAAAATGGTTTTCAGTATATTTTAATGCTGTTACACTATTTCAAACATAATAAAATTGATCTGCGCATCATGGAGGTGGACGAAAACATGTTTTCTATGGAGTATCGAATAATTAGTAATTATACTTCATTTACAGGGACACTCAAATATATCCCTTTACATTACGGTCAACAGTTTACAGAGACACTCAAAAATACTCCGTTACATACGGTCAAAAGGGAAAAATGGTTTTCAGTATATTTTAATGCTGTTACACTATTTCAAACATAATAAAATTGATCTGCGCATCATGGAGGTGGACGAAAACATGTTTTCTATGGAGTATCGAATAATTAGTAATTATACTTCATTTACAGGGACACTCAAATATATCCCTTTACATTACGGTCAACAGTTTACAGAGACACTCAAAAATACTCCGTTACATACG
Source organism: Maratus michaelseni (assembly GCA_963931845.1). NCBI lineage: Eukaryota > Metazoa > Arthropoda > Arachnida > Araneae > Salticidae > Maratus > Maratus michaelseni. The sequence continues at coordinate 105,815,193 of OZ007598.1, read as the reverse complement.
GTCAAAAGGGAAAAATGGTTTTCAGTATATTTTAATGCTGTTACACTATTTCAAACATAATAAAATTGATCTGCGCATCATGGAGGTGGACGAAAACATGTTTTCTATGGAGTATCGAATAATTAGTAATTATACTTCATTTACAGGGACACTCAAATATATCCCTTTACATTACGGTCAACAGTTTACAGAGACACTCAAAAATACTCCGTTACATACGGTCAAAAGGGAAAAATGGTTTTCAGTATATTTTAATGCTGTTACACTATTTCAAAATAACAAGAACGAAAAATCATGCGTCAAGCATAGATTATGTAGCACTTTCCAACGCTTCTAAAATAATTTTACAAATCATTACCGTTTAATAAGCTGAAAGATGACATCTAAGTAAACAATTTGGAAAACGCATAACATATTTAAAAACGTAATTTCAGGAATTTTCAATATATACAATATTCGGAAAAATATCCGAATACTTTTATGTAGCCCTGTATATGATCTATAGATTTGTATATATACATAGGATGCTAAATTTTAGATTAGTTAGGAAACGCGTAGCACCGTTTAAATTCTCCTTCTGGAGTTTCTGTCAATAAACGGAAATGTGTTCGCGAACTTTTGTGCTGCCCTGTATAGGATCTACAGAATTTATACACACCACGTAATAGACAAAAAGCTAGTTAAGATTAAAATCGCGTTTAGTAACTTAAAACGCACTTCCAGGAATTATTGTTAACAGACAGTAGAGAATTCTTTTGTGTGTCCCTGTAAATGAACGATGACTGCTATACACACATTATTCTGTAGTAAGCCTCTTGTAATGCACCTTAGTAATAGATATAAACTTCAATGCGTTTAAAATAGTGGAACATTATTTAAATAAGCCGCAGACGATTTTTCTCCATAGACGTAATGTAACGGAATTATTTTGACTGTCCCTGTAAAGTAACACTAAGTGCTATACACCTACTATTCCATATTAAACTTCTTCTAATGCATCTTAGTGATCTATATAAATTTCAATGCGTTTACAATAGTGAAACATTTTTAAAATAAACCGCAAATGATTTTTCCCCATAGACCGCAATGTAACGGAATTCTTTTGAGTGTCCCTGTAAGAAAACTATAAGTGCTACACACTTCAGTTGAAATAGGGAACGTGCCATAGATAACGACAATAACATATAAAAATTGCAGAGCAATCCGAGTATATTTACGGGAGTTAGAGCACGGACAGACGGCCAGACGGCCATCCGGCCATACGGCCAGACAAACCGAAGTCATAAGCACTTTTCAACTTGGTTGGAAAGTGCTAATAAAATTGATCTGCGCATCATAGAGGTGGACGACAACATGTTTTCTATGGAGTATAGAATAATTAGTAATTATATTTCATTTACAGGGACACTCAAATGTATCCCTTTACATTACGGTCAACGAGGAAAAATCATTTTCATTGGATTTTAATTATGCTACACTGTTTCAAACTTTATGATATTAATATGCATCACTCAGGTGTATAGCAACATGGTTTCTATAGAGTAGAGAGTAAATAGCAATTGTTTACAATAGACGCAAAAAAGAATTCCATTAGATTATTATGTATAAAGAAAAATCGCTTGCTGTGTGTATTTTAATGATATTACACTATTTCAAACATAAAAAATGGATATAAATTACTGAGGTGCACAACAATATGTTTTCTATAGATTATTGAGTACGTACAGTTTATCGTTTACTTACAGAGACACTCAAAATAATTCGGTTATAGAGCTGGATAAGAGCCATAACTGCTTGATGTGCATTTTCAGCTGTGATATGCATTTCAAAACTTAACTAATGTTTTAGTGTATTACGAGGTGTGTAGATCATTTATAAGGCTGAACACAAGAATTCGTACACATTACAAGCTATGGACAGCAATTCCGGAAAATAAAATTTTACTGCGTGGTGAGTTTTTTTTTTTTTTTTTTTTTTTTTTTTTTTTTTTTTTTTTTTTTTTTTTTTTTTTTAAAGATATTTTATATTATTGTATAAACAAAAATGAAATATTTTACAATATTCTGACAGTGTTGGAAAGAGTTCCATAATTTATGTCGTGATGAATGATTTTTCATTCCTGTTCATAGATGCATTTGTTACTTACAGTGAATCGCAGCAAATTCACTACCAACATGTTTTCGATTAGAATTTTTTTTATTATTCTCATTATAAAAAAAATCATTGCTTACTTATAGTATTAAAAAATGCGTTTTTTAAATACATATATTGTACAATATTATGACGTCACCACAACGTGACACCAGCAATCAAACGCAACTTTGTGGCTTGCAGGGACTTTACGTGACGTAGATATCATGTTGCAGTGACAAGAATGAGATATCGATTTATCCAATTTTAATATGATTTGTGACATCAATCATAAATGTGTATAGGTCGAATTCGTTTAAAATGAACACGGCTAAAACGACGACACAGTTAAAACGAGCGTTAAGAATGGACGACATGAATTACGTTAAGAATGGTTCATCATTTAAACTACAGGGTGATTAAATTATAATTAAAGTTGCACTTTCAAAAGGCTGTAAAAAAAGAACCACTGATCAGAATGACCTGATATTTCATCTGAGTATACGTGAAGCAATGGGAATTTGTTTTGCGAAAGAAAAATAAAGTTCAAACGTTGACCGATAGATGGCGCTGTACTCGTCATAAGAGACTAATTAAATGACGTGACATGCTGTCTATCCACCACGACAAGGTGGTGCCATAGCGGATAGGAAAAAATTAGTTTTTAACTGTCCTTAGGCCGAAAACTGTAGAAAAAGCAAAAACGAAATCGGTTTTTAACTGTCCCTAGGCCAAGTCGGCTCCCAGATAACAATTTTAATTTTTAAAACCTTTTTTTAACCCGAACATGTAAACGACTAGATGCTTTTTAAAGGGTTTGTCTGAAAAGTTTGCAAACATTGTAACAAGGATTATAAAAGGTTGCTAGTTGACACAATCTGAGGTACTTTGTCTTTTTGTTTTTTAAGACAAGCATACCAAAAGGTAGAAATGTAAGGCTAGTCACAGGATTTCATATTAACCATTGTAATTACAATCAAAGGTAGATAATAATGCTTTTATTATAAGCATCTATAAAAGAAATTAAAAAGGTTTTGATAATCTGTTAGTTTTAAATCTTAATTGACAGAGGCATTGCATTAGATTTTCATCAAAATAACCTGACTTAGAAATTTTCTTTATTTCTGTGGAAAACTAAATTTTAGCTTAATTTTTATTTGCTGAAGAAAAAAAAAGGGAAAATAAGAATTTTATTAGTCCACATTATATTTAAGAAGTCATAGTAAGTTACATATTTTAATTAATATATTTCTTTTTTTCCTTTGCTAAAATTCCTTTCCTATGTAATTGCTAAAATGTGAATAAATTTTATTTTTTATATTTTAATTAATATATTGCTTCTAAAAAACTATTACCTGTTGATAACATTAAAAAATTTTAAATCTAATATGCATTTTGTTAGAATGAACTGTGAGGATTAATTTTACAGAAGTTTTCTAACTTTTGTTTGAATTTGACAGAACTAATTAAAATAGATAACTATTTTTTATTTTTTTTTACCATTAATCAGTTTTTAAAATAAAGTCTAAAATATACCGGGGATAATATTTTCCTTTTAAAGTGAATTCGGGCAACAAGAAAATTTGTATATTATATTTTTGCTTAAGCTCTACTACATTATCCTGAAAGTTTCAGAATAGTTTAAATTTCTGAGTTGGGAATTGTTTATGTCTTGGTTTTTATGTTGTCTTTACTTTTGTGTTTTTATATTTGGAAAGTGATAATGGTCAGCCCACTGTCAATTACTCTCATTTATTAGTTGATTAACAAACTGAAGTATGTTAAACATTACTGCATAATTTAATTTCATAAAGATTTAAGAACTATATAAAACCAAATTTTGGGATTTATATAATTACTGAGAAAAATTAGAAAAAAATATGCAATTTCCATTTATAATATTTTTATATCATATGCATATTACCTATTTGTTTATTTTTAGTCTACTTTAAGCATGTTTTCATTCTACTTAATACAGAAGAACAATAATTTTTCTGAATTATTTGTCTCTGAATTAAATATATTGAGGAATTATTAAAAAATATTGATGATTAATTAAAAATAAATAATAATCAGTTAACATTATTTAGACTTTTTTTTATTTTCCCTTTTTTCTTTAAAATATAAACCTGCATTTTCAAAATCTTTCATGATTATTAGTATGTATATTGAAACGTCAAAAATTTAAATAGTTTGATTTCATTAAAACTCATTTTTTTGAACTTCATGAAAATAAAATGTATTAAACAAAGTAATAAAAATAACAATACTTTAAAATATTAACGTACATAATATAAAAACAATTGTCATTGAATGATATTTTAAATGAAATTTTATACAACATAAATTACTAAAATATAAGAAAATAAATCATATGCGTAAAAATAATGAACTTTGACTAAATTACTGTTTAAATACTAGTACAAAATCTATAATTATTATTATTACGCAATATTTCAAACTTTTGACGGTAATTTTTAAGCACATGAACTATAAGATGAATATTTTAAAATTGGGGAGCATCAATAGATAATAACATAAACGATAATAATATATTTTAAAAGATTAACATAAACAAATGCTATTCTCTATCTATTGTATTTTGCAATGAAAATATGGCTAAAGAACTCGCATTAATTCGTTAAGAATAAAAAACATATTATAAATGGAAATTTCAAGAACTACAACAGAAATATGCGTATGTATGTAGTTCATACAATAAGGTAAATCTTTATGAAATAAAATCAATGCAAAATAGTTTAACATACTTTAGAAGGAACATGATTGCACATGCAAATGCAAAGCCGGCACTGGCAGAGCGATGCTATGTGACCTGCTCGCATGTCAATATCACCTTCAATGAGTCATGAGTGAGTGAACGCAAGCACAAGGACAATTTGCAGCTCGAAATAAGTTGCGCATGCGCGGAAAATGAATGTGTAAAGGATGATTTTAGAACGTAGGTTTTCTGACGGTTATTCCAAAAATCTAATTTTGAAAACGTTACTGTGATCATGATATACGGTAAAGATAATATACCTTGGCAGAAAAATCGAAAGAAAAGGAAAAAAGACCGTTTTCGGAACCTTGCTCGCTATCTGGGCTACGACTTGCTTAAGAAATATTCAATATGCTGTCCACCGTTTTCTCCTACGAGCTGAAAGTGCAAAACAGCATGTTCCGCAACAGATCGGAGTGTTTCAGGGGTGATATTGTGAATGTGTTACGTAATGCGTGTTTTCAATTCACCTAAGTTCGCAAATGGACACCCGTAGACAACATGTTTTCGATAACCCCACAGCCAGAAGTCGCAAGGATTCAGTTCAGGTGATCTTGACAGCCAGGCTGTTGGGAAATGGCAACTGATAATTCTGTCATTTCCAAAATACAGATTCAAGAGCTGCTTCACTGGTGTTGCAATGTGCGGAGGACGCCATCCTGCATAAAAATTGTGCTATCTACACATCCCTGCTGTTGCAGTGCTGAAATGAGCTGGTTGCGAAAAACAGATTCATAACTTGTCCCATTGACTGTACAGGTGATAGGACCCGAAAGAACAATCTCCTCGAAAAAGAAAGGCCAACGATAAATGCTGCCGTAAACCTGCACCACACAGTGCCCTTTGCAAAATGAAGAGGCAACGGTTGCATTTGGAACAATTCTCATTTGCCTATATTCTGCAATGTTTAGCATTGACAGAACCTTGGAGATGGAAATGGGTTTCGTCTGTCCACAAAATGTTCCATGACCATGCATTGTCCACTTCCATTCGAGCAAGAAATTACAGGGCGAAAGCTTCTCGTTTTGGCGTGGCAGCAGGAAGCAACTCCTGAACATGCGAAATATTGCATTGCAGAATGTTTTGTAAAATTTTACGAACCTTACTGACAGGCATGTCTAAAGTGCGGGAAATTCTCCGTGCGCTGCACGTTCCCAAAGCACTGCTTGACGCTTACTGCAATGCTTTAGCCACATCCTCCACTGACATCGACGCAATTGCTTTCCCGCCTCTGCCGCATTTCACGTCAAATGAACTCGTTCTTCGAATTTATCAATTATCTTCTTCAGACAGAATGCAGTCATCGGGCCAGAGCCGCTTCTTAAACCCTTTAATGTCCGGAATTTTTTCAATGCAATTGCCGCACAGTCACCGTTCTTGTAATAAAAATAAAGCTTCGCAAGCAGAGCCCGATCCTTCAATGATAGAAGTCATGACTACTTTCTCAGATGCAGAATAACAGGAACTGCATATCCCCCCCCCTTTTTTATCACAAGTGTAATGTGCGATGCGCATGTCACGTCTTTTAATTAGCATCTTATGACGAATACAGCGCCATCTATTGGACCACTTTTGAACTTTATTTTTCTTTCGCAAAACAAATTCCCATTGCTTCAATATCAGGTCATTCTAACCAATGGTTCTTTTTTTAAAACCTTTTAAAAGTGTAACTTTAATTATAATCACCCTGTATATTAAGGTTTTCGCGCTTGTTACGCGCTACAAAAGCAGGATCATGGTTAGTACGAGCAAAACATTTGTTCATTCGAGTGTGATTTTTGGTTGAATTGGAAAACAAATCCCTTTCTTATCGAACACTGTTTTCTCTCAACGATAAAATTTCTACATTACAACTGTCTGTGAAAACGTAGTAATTTATCAGTTCTACCAGACAGCATTTCAACCTTCAAGAGACACAGCCCACCCAAAAATATGAAGCAATATCCTGAGGTCTTGAAAAAATGAAAAAAGGGAGGGAGAGATAAGTACGTTTCAAATACCGCCCCTTTATAAAATTTACAATTGAGCTATGTGAAAGGAAGGAGCATAGAAGAAAACCTTTATTTGCTTTTTTCTTTAAATCCGGACTCCATGTGATATTAACCAGTTTTTTCATATATCTAATTGCATTGTTAAAATGAAAAGGATATGTGAAATTTATCGATCGCAAATTGCAGTGACCATTGTAATGTTAGCCGGGTTTTACCGGGAAAAGGGGAAGTAAGCAGTTGCGTTACTGTACATTGCCCATATCCTTTGGAATTACTAGTTCTTTAGAGGTTTTGATTTCAGTGATTTTGCTTAAAGAAAATGACACTCCCGAAGATCAGACTGAATATTTTATGTTACTTTTATGGTATTGAGTTAATTGTAGCATTTAGATAATTAGAGCAATTAATAGTAGTAATTAGTTTAATTATGTGGTTTTTTTTTTTTTTTTTTTTTTTTTTTTTTTGGTTTTTTTACGATTTTCATTATCTTCACGAGTATTACAAGAAACAGTTAGTATAAGGGCTTTTATAATTACCTTGCTTCTCGTTTTAACCAAGTTCGACTGTAGTTTGCAAGTAGACATTTCGTACTACTTGAGCAAAACTTTTGGGCATAAGATAATTTCGGTTATATTTCGTATTTCTTCTTGGTGTTAATTAAATAAGAATATACTGGATGCGCCAAAAGTGCGTTAAAACTTTAAAAATTCATTTAAAAGAAATTATGTTAAAAAATTGCAATTTGCCAGAATGGGATTAGAGAGAGATCGCATTCTTTTTAATAACAAAAAAATGGTTAAAGCATCACCGATAGATGACGCTGTATGCAGAATGTGAAGCAAATTTATGCATATGTCATAAAATTTCATTTTTCATGACAGTTTCATTGTCATGGCTGTCAATGAAACCTCTCAATGCACACAGATTCTTTATTTGATACCAGTAGTATAATATCGTTACCAGATCAAGCGGTGTTGGTTAAACTCTTTTACAAGAACAGGGAATCACCAACAGGCGCGTTGCAAAAATTCCGCACGGCAGAATGACTGAAGAAGAACTGGCTGAAACTTGTCAGACGCTTCACAGAATTGGTCTTTTACTATAAGCCTAATTTCCATACATATGTTTCATATTATGCATTCCAGCGCCATCTATCGGTAATTTTTTAACTACAACTTTTTTTGTTGTTAAAAAAAAATCAGAAATCCCTTTAATCCCATTCCTTCAAACCGCAAATTTTTAACATATTTTTTTAATGCATTTTTAAAGTTTTAACAAATGTATGGCGTAACAGGTATATTGATGTAAATGAAAAACTTTACCAATATTAAGGGAACCGTGGACCTTCACTTGGGCTAAAATCGACTAAAAAATCGTTTTTCTTATTTTGGTTTATTACTATACTTTAATCTTAACTGCAACATTTGCAAAAAACCGCATGCAATTGCAAAGATTCCTATCGAAGTTACACAAGCATTTCAAATTTGACACCGTAATTGAGTTACATTAAAAAATAAATTTTAAATCGCGTTTTCTATAAATGAATTTTTTTTTTTCGAGTTAACATATTCAAAATGTTCCAGGCGTCTTATGTTTTTTCCAATTTTCATAAGATTAAGTATTATTGTTAGCAATGTGTTCTATTTTAAAACTTAGTATGCATGCATTACTGTACATAAAAGGAAAATTTGGTAGTTATATAACCTTTTTCCGTGAAATTAGAAAAAAAAAATTTAAATATCGTTTTATAATAATTGTAATATTGGTATATAAGTTTTTTATTAATTTTTCTCAATATATTGGTACAATTTTAAAACGCATACCAACTTTTGTTGCAATAACATAAAGCTACCATTTAACAAAACATCGTGTTCCTAAAGAAAAATTTAATGCGCATGGAGCATTTTTATTTAGTGATTAATTAATAAATTAATAAATTACACAAATTTTTGAATAAAATTGCTTAATTTACTTAGAAAATATAGGAATTACTATGTGTGCAAAATTTCAGTACAATTGAATAAAAAATGAAAAAAAAAATGGTTTTGAACGTCCACTGGCCCCTTAAAATGAAATATAACAAAAATATTTCAAATAAATAAAATTTTCATTTAGAATTTTCTTTTCGTTTTTTCTTTTCCACTAAATAAAGAGTTACGTGTGCCCACTGTCTTATTTTATGAACAAATTTGCTTGGAGCCTTGAAAAGAAATTAGAAAACGTTCATGACATCACTCTGGAGATGTGTATTATGGGAGTGCCAGAAGTCGATGAAGCAGGTTGGGTTGTTTTGTACTCTAAAATATGAATAATGAAGAGTGAATAACGAAGAATAAATTTATGTATATACACCTGTCTCTAACTTCTTAATTCAACTTTACTATAAATTACTTCTTATTATAAAGATAAAAGGGGAAATAAATACACTTATAGCATTAAATAATGTGCTTTTTTGAAATTACATTCCCCTAGATTATTTTTATGTTATGCCATGTCATAACAAGATTGAAATTAAACTGTATGACTTACAGTGACTTCGCGTGACGTGGATACCACATTGATTTCTCAGATTTTACACTAACTTGTAACATCAAACACATATAGTTTGCAAATGTACATTAGGGTAGAACGATAAAAAAAATTTTAGAATTTCAATATGGTATAGTTTTTACAAGTTGCCTTTGATCAAAATAAAGACGGAAATTAAATATGAAACCTAAAGTTTGCCTTTCTTGCTGTACCTCTAAACATAATCCAATTACGCTGATATTTAATTTCTATCTTTATTTTGATCAAAGGCACATAGTAAAATTATAGCATATTGAAAAAAACATTTTTTTTCCGTTGCACCTTAATGTTGCACCCATACTACTTGGACCAAGAGTTATACACAGAAAATACTTTCCGTATATTTTGTATTTATTCTTGGTGTTAATTAAATAAATTTTAAGTTGATATAAATGAAAAATTCTTCCAAGAAATTAGAACCTGTTCGGGACATCACTGTAGAGGTGTACACTACAGTCATGCATATCAGGTCGAGTAATCCGATTTTACCCGAACCGTGAGTCGTATCGGATTGACGCTAATTTTTTTCTTTGTGGTTCGATTATTATTCAGAAATAGTGGTACTCAAAAATCGTGTAAAGTTTGGTAGCTATGCTTAGAGTAAAATAATTCCGTCTTCGGATCTATAGAAGAAGGGTATAACTGACTGTATTGTTTTCTAAAAAAATTATGTTCAGAATTTTGGGAAAGGGGGGGGGGGGGGAATCAGCCCTATACTCCACCCTCTCGATGCTATGCCTAAGTGTTTAAATATGCTCCATGCACTTAATGCTAATTAGTGAACCACATAATTATAACTTTAACAGTTTCATGTATGATTTTTTTTTTTCAAAATAAGCTCAAGTTTGAGAAATTTGCCTGTGTGTATATGTATCAAATCAAATTTAAATCGACGAGTACTTAAAACTGAATATTCATCACTCCTTTTTTTTTTTTTTTTTTTTTTTTTTTTTTTTTTTTTTTTTTTTTTTGTAGAACTTTTAACCCATTGTAAGGCGGTGGCGGTATATTATTTATATCACCTTTTTTTTTAATCCCTAAATACCACAATCGCACCGAAATTCTGGAATAAAATTTTGTTTTTATAATGTACGTGAAGAAAATCTTTTACTTATTTACAAATAGACATGTTCGTAAATTCTTGTGTCATTTAATTATTTCGGCATTTTTGCAACAGAAGTACTTTGCATCTAAAAGAATTAAAATGTTTAAATAGCACTACAAAGGATGTGCATTTTCTTTTCACTTTGCATAACAGCGGACAACCAACTTGAGTGAAAAAAGTGTCCAGACCGGGGATCGAACCGAGACACCTTAGTATAGCGCACCAAGCGCTTTACCAATTAAGCCATCCGGGACGACACATCCAGCCTGCCACCTCCTTCACTAATATCACCTCCTTCACGAGGTTGTAACTCCGCAGCCAAAGATGGAATGACAACATGAGCACACTATCAGTGGCGTACATGAGACGAATAAATTCCCAGCATCGGATGATATAGATATATTTAAAATTCCAATTAAATTTTCAGTAGGACTGAAACTACGCCTTAAATCTTTAAATAGCACTATGGAGGATGTGAAAAGTGAAAAGAAAATTCACATCCTTCGTAGTGCTATTTAAAGATTTAAGGCGTAGTTTCAGTCCTATTGAAAATTTAATTGGAATTTTAAATATGATAAAAATGTAACTATAGTTTTATAATCCTATTGTTATAATAAAAGAAAGTTGTCAGTACCAATGTCTAAGACTAACTTTGTCTATACCTAGCCCGAATTTGTAGAGGTTTTCAGTTACGAACTTAGTATATGCATTCTTGATTCTGTAAAGTTGAGAAGACTATGCATCAAACGTTCCTTATGTATTAGATATCGATATCGACCTTTACTCAGCTCGAAAGCTTTTCTTAAGAATTAGTCACGCGAAAAAACGCGCAAGCTAATGCTAAGTCTATGGGAAGGTTCTTGGCAAATTTTTCGCTCGCATTTTAATATTTTTAAATGGTGTTTTTTGCATAGGATAGCTGAGGTCGATCTCCAACGTTGTTAGTTTTTACTTTTTCGATTTTGGTTACAGTTTTTTTATATAAGGTACTTTCACTTTCAAAACCGGTTCCAACCGGTTCCAAAATTGAAAATGTCCACTTATAAAAAAAAACTTTAACCAAACTCAAAAAAATAAAAACTAACAACGTTAGAGATCGACCTCAGCTATCCTATGCAAAAAAATCATTAAAAAATATTAAAATACGAGCGAGAAATCTGCCAAGAACCTTCCCATAGACTTAACATTAACTTGAGCGTTTCTTCGCACGACTAGCGTAGGCTCTTAAGTCTTTACTGAATAAGGACAGTTTTACATAATGAAACAACTCTGTCATTATGAGCATTGCATGTCTGAAAATGAAAAAAATAGGTGATATATCTATATTTTTTTTCTAATTTGCTCTGTATGTTATTTATTAGAATATTTTTTAGGCTTTTATATTTACCAATTATGTAGTTTCAAGAAAATTTCACGTGAAATTCGTAAAATTCAATACTAGACGACGCCAGGTCAATGAAAGATCTCCAAATCCACTTGGATCTCCATGTTAAAAGGTCTGCACTGGCCGAAATTTTGAGACTCGGGCCCCGTTGGTACAGGACTAAAGCTGCAAGTGGTCTTGTTGTGGTACCAAAAAATCAAATAGCACAAAGGATGTGAATTACTTTTCACTTTGCATAACAGCGTATAACCATCTTGAATGAAAAATGTGTCCAGACCTGGGATTGAACCCAGATACCCTGGTATAGCGCACCAAGTGCTTTGCATTTAAGCCATCTGGACGATATCCTATCTGGCATTTTTCATTTATATACGTAGGCAAGGCTGCAACTTCGCCGCGCAAGATGGAATGTTATTAAAATGTTATGTATATAAGGTGGAATGAGGCACACTATTGCCCTGTACATGAGATGAATAAGTTACCAACATTGGATAATATATTCAAAATTTCCAATTAAATTTTCAGCCTGACTAAAATGCCAGAATGAAGTCATGTTAAATATTAGTGAAAAATGCCATACTGGATGTCGTCCGGATGGCTTAACCCATTCGAGACCATTGGTGCATATATGCACCCTCAAAAAGAGCATACAGAATTTGTTTTAGGCACCAGTAAAAACTAAAAGTAATATTTGCTTTCTCTAATGAGAGCATTTTTGTGATAGTTTAAGTAAAGATAGCTTTTTTTTTAAAAAGTGGTGCCAATCGAATAAAATTTGTGTAAAAGCCGCCGGTCCCGAAGGGGTTAATTGGTAAAGCACTTGATGCGCCATACCAAGATATCTGAGCTCGATCCCCGGTCTGGACACATTTTTCACTCTGTTATACGTTGTTTAGCAAAGTGAAAAGTAATTCACATCCTTTGTAGTGTCATTTAAAGATTTAAATCGTAGTTTCAGTTCTGCTGAAAATTTAATTGGAAATTCAAATAGCACTTTTAATTTTCTTGTAAAGGCAAAGAATATTTCAGAAAATGGTGTCAAATCGAGCGTTTTGTGTCAATTTTAAGGACATGATAATCAGGGAAATAGCGTCATCACTGAACAATCGATTATAACTGGAAGATGTATTACATTTACAGTAAAATAAAAACTTCATTTGATTATTTCTCATTTTAGTAGTAATCTACGAAATTTTCATGCGTTTTCATTCAAAACTGACTTCGTGAGCATGAGCATGTCCGAAATTTTCGCGTTTTTGGCCGAATAAAAAAGAAAAAAAAAAGAGAGAGAGAACTCTCTTAAGTTTTATATCTTTCCTATCGTGTAGTAACTAAAATTTGTAAATTTAGCAATAGTACACTGAAAAAAAAAAAAAAAGAAAGAAAAAGCATTGTTGATTTTACAGTAATACTGACACCCCAGCTGGCAGTATTATACCGTAAAATTAACAGTAATAAACAAGAAAATAAGCATTAATACGTTGTCGCGTATGCGCGGTAGAGTATTACTGCTTATTTTACTGTTTATTACTGTTAATCTTACGGTATAATACTGGCAGCAGGAATGCCAGTATTATACTGTAAAATTAAGCAGTGTAGGTCGACGAGAATATGAACATCGAAAATTATCTTTTATGACCAGAAGATTTTTTTTTTCACTACTAAATACTTTTAGGAAAAGTAAATAAGTGAACATCGATTAATTTATAAGGTGGGGGCGGGGCTCATACTAATTTATATTGGGCCCAGAGCCCTCGAATGCATTCCTATGGCCTTGTCCTGTAATTATTTCTTAGAGTAAATATCAACTTCTCCGATTTATCGTTGCCATTCCTAAATGTTTTTAACTAAATATTTATAGGACTTGGATTGATATACAGTTAAACTGATCAATTTACTATGCAGTTTTTTTATTCTTTATTTTTATTTTTTTTTTTTATGTTTGTAAGTTACCATCTCCGTATAAGGTTTCTACGATGCATTTCTTTTAGTTGATAGGTTTCTTCATTCCGTTCTGGCTTCGACTGTCAAAAAAAAAACACTAATTTTTTTTCCATCTTTTTTATTTAGATGTTTGTTATCTCGAAGATTATGAAAGAATTTTGCTGCTAACGTTTTTCCAACTAGATTGAATATCTATCTATACGTTTTTTTTTTTTTCTCCCTCTCTCTTTAACCGTGCGGTTAATATTTCTTAAATTAAATGCAATATTTTTCTAATTTATTTGTCCATTTAATTAATTCTTTTAATTAGTCCTCGTATCAGATTCTAATTAAAGTTTTTAATTATTCTTCTGTCCTTCGGAAACTCCCAGCTGTTACGTTTCTCCTATTTTCATTTCGTTACTTCTCGATCAATTTTTATTGTTGAAGTAACAATAACGCTAATCTCTCTTTCAATCTTTCTCCAGATGAATGAAGAGAAATTATTATTCTTTATTTCGCGCAGTTTTACCTATAAAAATTTCCCATACTTCAATTAAAGTTGGCTTATTGGTTTTAATTGGAAACGAAACTTTTGTTTCTTATTATGGTCTCGCAGTTAATTTAAATTTTTGAATGGCAAGATGTTTATTTTTTTACTTATGGGGGCATTGTACTTAAACAATGGACCTATAGAGAGTTTGAATTCATAACTACAATTTAATTGCTTTATGGAAATGTTGGAACATTTATATATATATATATATATATATATGTGTGTGTGTGTGTGTGTGTGTGTGTGTGTGTGCATTACATTCATCGCTTGTATGATATGTTGATTTATAGAATCATCCACTTTTATGTGTTGTGAATAAATTGAAAAACTCCAAAAGTTCTTCGAATATAGTTACCGTAATCCGTGGATCAAATAACTGATTTGGAACCAGAAATTTTATTTAATAAGATGTAACTTATTCATTTTTGGTGTGTGAATGACTAAGAAAGTAAAATTCCTAAATAAAAATAGGCTCATTTGATTCGCGGATTGTACTAAATTTATTCCAGCAACTTTTGGACCGCATCATATATTGTATTGAAATAACCTGTATTAGAATAATTTGTTTAATTGAATCAATTATTGGCTTTTCCTTAATTGAAGTTTCATATAATAGTTTTCAAATTAATTTTATTTTTTGAATCCAAATTGAGGATTTCTTTTTTTTCTTTTGTAACGTGATACAGGAATTGTACTAGAAAACGACTGAACTTGTTACAATTTAGATTAATTGTTTTATTACAAATATTACATGTTTTTTATTCATATAATAGCCGTCGTTTATCTGAATCATTGGTTAATCGAATGTATAGTTTCTACGAATTAAATAACTCGAATCATGACAAATGACTTATTGTGTTTTTAGTCTGTACTGAAATTATCGGTTTTATTGAACCGAGTCGTGTTTTGGTTTTTGTTTTCGCGCAGTTAGTTTTGCCAATAAAAATTCCCCATACTTCAATTAGAGTTGGTTTATTGTTCTTAATTGGATTCTAAAAAAATTTTATTATTATTTCATTGCAGTTAATTTAAATTTTTAATTAGCGATTTTTTTTTACTTACGGTGCTTTCTATTTTAACAATAAAATGTTGTATTGAAACGAGCACTGTAAAAAAAATCTGTTGGTTTTACAGAGGAAAACTGTCAGGCAGCCTGGACGCCAGTAAAAAGCTGTTTATTTTATGGAAATAATCTATATTTACTGCGATTCTGTTTTTTTTTTAACAGATTTTGCCTGGAAGTTCGTAATAAATACAGATTATTTCCGTGAAATAAACAGTTTTTTACTAGCGATCTTGCTGACGGGTTTTTTCTCTGTAAAATCAACAGATTTTTTTTTCTGTTTCTTTTCTTTTTTTTTTTTTTTTTTTTTTTTTGGTAACAATGAAATTTAATTGCTATACTGATATGTTGCAATGCTGTTTATGTTACATCCAATTGCTGTCATTTATATGAATTTTCGGTTAATCGAATTGTCTCTTTTATGAATCAAATCTCCACGAACAAATCGGATAAATAGTATGTAGTATATTAGAATCCTCTGTTTCATTGAATCAATTCTTAGTTTATTAGTTTAACTTAGAATTGAAACCTTTTTATCTTATTAGCGACAAAATAGCTATTATTTTCGTTTGATGTAAAAAAGATCGTTACCGAAAATTATACAGCACTCCAATTATGAAATACAGTAACTCCCGTTAGTGCAAACTTTAAAGGGAGGCGACTTTTTGTCCGCACTAACCGAAATTCACATTAAAAGATGGAAACATTTCAATAGCATAAAATAATCTCTTAGCGTTGAATAAACTAAATTCAGTTTTTAACAGAAATTAAATGGGTTACCAACTTTATATTAAAGTAAGCAACTTTTTCATTAATTTAATAAATTTAGAAAACAAATCAAGATATTGGCAGCGTGTTAATACAGTAAAATAAATTACTCAGGACAAACAAAATATGCAAAGAACTTGTCGCACTTGCATAATTCAACTTTAATTAAAGTAATCTCTCAATTTTCTTTGCGATAGTTGAACAAGGGTTGTTTTTAAAACATCAATTTTTTAATTTTCAGACACACTCAAAAAGTTGATCTGTTATATCACCTTTTGATTGGTAATAGTACAAGTAAAATAGAATTTTTCACAGACAACTGGATGGCCATTCACGAAAATTTGAGATGAACTTCGTTTTGGCGTTTGAAAAGAAGATCGATGAGTCCCCAAAAAATAAAGTTGCTTTACCGTGTTTTGGGGTGAACTGAACTTTTTTATATGGGTCAAATGAGGTATCGTTTGTTATTTTTTTAAAAATTCTGAATCGAATGACACCACCCGCAAGTCGATAAGATTTGTTACAAAGTTATAGCAGGTTTTATAAATACAAAGCCGAAAATTATACTTCAGTGCAGGTAAAATATGGTTTTTCAGCAACAACTAATGGCCATTTACGACAATTTTTGAAAAACTTCGTTTTTGCACTAGAAATGAAGATCCGATGAGTCGCCAAAAAATAAAGTTGTTTTAATGTGTTTTCGGGGAACAAACTTTTTATGGAATTTAAATGTAACAAAGTTGTGCTTATATAAATTAATATTTTCTACTTTGTATTCATAAAACCTGCCATAACTTTGTAACAAATGATTGTACCAACTTGCAGATGGTGTCATTCGATTAACATTTAAAAAACACATTACAAAAAATACCCCACTTGACCTATTTTAAGAAAGTTGAGTTTCCCCCACTGAGTTAAAGTGCTTTCTTTTGCCCCCACAAAACACGGTAAAACAACTTTATTTTGGGGGCCACATCAGGTCTTCATTTCTAATGCCAAAACGAAATTCTTCCTAAATTTTCGTGAATGGTCATAATTTGTTGTTGTAAAACCTATTTCACCTGAACTGAAGTATAATTTTCGTATAATTTCGTATAATTTTCGAACATAAAACCTACCGTAACTTTGTAACAAATGTTCCTGTCGACTTGTGAATGATGTCATTCGATTCAGAATTACCAAATGCATAGTACACGATAACCCACTCAACCTACATAAAAAATTTTTGAGTTTCCCCCTTCTTTGAGTTAAATTGTCCCGCCTTTTGTCTCCCAAAACATGGTAAAATAAGTTTATTTTGGGGGTGACGCATCGGATATTCATTTCCAGTGACAAAACGAAGTTCTTCCCAAATTTTCGTGATTCGCCTATCGTACATAACTCAATTTTTGGTCTATTTTACCTGTACCATAATATAGGCGAAGGCCGTTAACAATTTTTCATCCTGTCCTGTTTTTGGTGGTGGAATGTTTTCTTTACCTCCATTTCTGAGAGAGATTTTTTTTTTCTCTCTCAATAACTAAAGTTACCCATAAGTTGTTTTTGAAGAAATTATATTGAAAACCAGTTTCGATTCTGCTCGATTAGTTTGTGAAAAAGTTGTTAGAAGAATTAGAGGCAGTAAGTAGCGTGAACATAAATGAATACTTTGATCAAGAACAACAATTTTCGCATTATGAAAATATAGATTCAGACGGGGAACTCAGTGAAGTCAATCAAGCCAAGTAAACAAAATGTCATCGAAATACTTAAAGCCCCAACAATGTTAGAAAAAAGCAGCAACTCCGAGATTTATGCGATATTCTCGACACCGGAAAGAAAAGGTCCTTGACACTAGAGAAGACACTCAGAGCAATCAGATATATCAAGGTTTTAAAGAGAAGTACAACTAGACTATCAGCGGTAGTTTGCAGGGAACTAGACATCTGGGAATCATCAGACTGGAAATCATCACCAAATCTATTGTAGAACTCGAGGTCAGGATAGGCTATGCAGAGGCGAAATCGGAAGCTTTGGAAACAACAGCACACAGTTGGGACAGAAGAGGTAAGTAGAGACGATTAACCAGCGAAGAGTAAACCAAATATGCCTGCAACCTCGCACAAGCCATCAAGACGGCAACCTCAACAATCATCATCCAAGGCACAGAAGAAAGAAATGCCGAAGAAATAGAGAAACAAGTACGGCACAGCACCAAGAAGGAGTGGAGAAAGTAGGTAGAATTAGGAATGATATAAAAAGTGAACGTGAAAACGCTAGAAGAGCAGAAGATAAAACATTCAATCATAGAAAACAAAGAAACTAAGAAAAATCTACGAGTTACGAATGCAAGTCTCAGGAAGAAACGTATAATCACCTTTCAGTTCCCAACTGGATAACACAAACACAAGCATAGAACAAGATCGCAAAAATCCTAGGCATAGATAAAGATACTTATGAAGAATATATTGTAAAGATATTCAAGCACATGCCCGCGCCGATGTATACAGGGTGGCTAGTGGTCAGGGAAAAATACAGTCAAAAAAAGTATAAACACCAGTATATTCTTATAGAAAAATTTATCTTGATTATTCGATCAAATAATCAATTTGAATTTTTCTATAAGAATATACTGGTTATTATCATTTTTTTACTGTATTTTTCCCTGACCACTAGCCACCCTGAAACAGCATGTTCCGGTAGCCCTCCCGTTCCTGAACGACTGGCGGATAACCCCCATTAAAAAAAGGATTGTCTGACTGGGACTAAAGGAGTGCCCGATTAAGAACCATGTAACTATCCAGAAGTGCCACAGGTATCAAGGTTTCGACCACCTCGCAGCTGAGTGTAGGAATCAACAAGCATGCTCCAAGTGCGTTGGAAACCACAAGTATGAAGAATGTCGAGCAAAAAAGGAACGCTGCGCAATGTGCGAGGTCTTCAACCATGAAAACAAAGTACATTCCAAACTGATCACCCGGCCCACTGTGGACAGTACAGGTGTACAGGAGGCTTCTAAAGGTTAGACAGCTAGAGGTAGCTGGAAGGTAAGCGGTTGCTGACGCAGGAAGTTGCTGTAATTTAGGGACATGTTACAACCAACGAATACAGGGGTGTCACACGCATAGTCAGGCGGACAAAGGAAGATATAGAAAACATGAAACGCAGGGCAGGACAACTTAGACGCGTTCAACAGCATTAATGCTCAAGGCCCTAGTGGTAAGATGATACCACACTCAAAGACAGATTCATCAATAAACTCGCAAACTAAAACAAACATACAAAATAAGACATCATTAAAAAAATTCATATAAATCTGTACATGCAACAAAATCATTAGCGGGTTACATGGGATCAAAAGGGATCCACATAACCCTCATGAAAGATTTTAATCAAACCAGGCTCGAGAAGCAAGAAAGCACTCTTGGGATGGCCAGACCTAATAACTGTGGCAGTTAAATTAGGGGACAATATTAAAGATTGGGAGATCAACGATGACGAGTCCTCATAGCGATCACAAATTCATAAGGTTCAACATAAAATACGACAATAAAAGTTACCACAGATACAGGCTTGGGACTAAACATGGTAAACACGCAAAATTCGACAAAAATATAAAACAAACCAGCAATAAATGCATCAAAGAACTTAAAAAAGTAACACATAACGATCAACTGGACAACTCTAAGATTACAAAATGAGATAACAGCAATAGCCTTTAAATGTTACAAACAAAGTAAAACAGTGTGGACATAACAGCCCCGTCATAGTGGACTACAGAAATTAAAATAAACTGTGATATTTGTCAAAATGTTGCCAATTTGGACGTCAAAATAAATCGCAAAAAATAGACAGAAATAGGGTCAAAGCATACAAGAGAAGCGCCAAAGCGCAGGAGGTACCAAAAGCAACAAAAGAAAGAACTAAAACAGCAGCAACATCTAGTTTACAGGGACACTCAAAAGAATTTTACTACTGTACTGTCTATGAACAATAATTGCTGGTAACTCGTTTTCAATTGTGGTAAGCATTTTTAAATGTAGCTAATTCTTTGCATATTAATTGGTGCATATAATTTCTATAGATCATATACAGGGCTGCTAAAAGGATCTCACGTATATGTCCGTTTATTGACGAAAATTACTGAAGGGGAATTTTTAATTCTGATATGCATTTCCTAACTGAAATAAATTTTAGCATACTGTGTAGTATACATACATATATCTAGATCATATACAGGGCTGCACAAAATAATTCGGATATTTTGTTTAACTATTGGTAGTAATTACTGAAATTGGGTTTCTAAATGTGTCATGAGTTTTCTAAATTGATTACTTAGTAAACTGTGAAGTTTTGTTACAATATTCTGAATGTGTTGGAAAATGTTTCATAATCTATGCTTGACGTATGATTTTTCGTTCTTGTTTTCTTTTTCGTAATATTTATTTTCGTTCCACTTCATAAGAGAAATGGAAATACCGATTATGGAGGAAGGACCATAATTGGAATATCATATATTTTTTAGCAAAAATTCTTTTTTCAACAAACAAAACTAAAAGCTACATTTTTAGAACGATAATACTAAGCTTAAAAGAAATAAGATAATTTCTCAAGTGAGATTGCTTTTATTTTCATTTCCGCTGGCGGAAATAATTTAAAACACGGAAATATTAACATTCAAAAAGCTAACTCCGGATACTTCAAAAGATTAGCATTTAAAAGACTCTAATTCCGACAGTGTAACCAATATAACCACACTATTTGCAGTGGATTTGTGAAAGGAATATAAAATAAAATATAATACATCTGAAATATTTATTGAGACACTTTTTAAACCCTCTCGTAATGAAAAAAAAATTGAATGGGATTAAAATCCGTAACCATGCCTGTGTAAACATTTATCCGTATCCTCTCTATATATAATATCTTAATATAATGATTTTATGAAAGTTTTTTGAAAAGCTTAAATGCTAAGTTTGCAGAACGCTAGTGGTAATATAATTTTTACTTTTTTCTATCCATAATAGAAGAAAGTATTGTAATCGAAATTGTTTTTCAACTTCCGGTTTTCGATGGATTTAACCGTTTTAGGGGTCAGAGATTCCGAAAAACATGTTTTTACAAAATGTCTGTCTGTCCATCCGTCTGACTGTCCTCATTGTATCACCGAAAAGTGTATGAAGTTATGCTTCAAATCGAACCAAACTTTTTTTTCTATGTTTTTGGCTATGGCCAGCAGGTAAAACTTGAATTTGGGGGATATTTCGACGAAAGGGGGCGCTGAGATCGTGATTTTTGTTCCATTTTCACTATTGTATCACCGAAAAGTGTATGAACTTATGCAGATAATTAAATCAAATTGTTTGTATATGTTTATGAGACTATAGCTTGCAGGTCCCAGTTGAATTTGGGAAAATTTGACGAAAGGAAGAGCTTTCGTTCCATTTTCACTATTGTATCATCAAAAAGTGTATGAAGTTATGTAGATAATTGAACCAAATTTTTTGTGTATGTTTTTGACTATAGTCTGCAGGTTCCAGTTGAATTTGGGGATATTTCACCGAAAGGGGGTAATGCAATCGTGATTTTTGTTCCATTTTCACTATTGTATCATCGAAAAGTGTATGAATTTATGCAGATAATTGAACCAAATTTTTTGCATATGTTTTTGACTACAGTCTGCAGGTCCCATTTGAATTTGGGAATATTGCGCCTGGTAGGGGAGTTGTCAGCCATTTAAAGATTTCAATTTCAAAAAGTTATACAAAAAAATTAGTAATCCTGAAAACTTTTTGCGTTAAATGTTCGACCTTCATCCAAGGATTCCATAGCATTTTTGTTTTGCCTCTATCTTAGAAAATGACTGAGATATAGCACTTTGAATTTATAGGGTAGCTGACATTTTGAAACAATACAGCAGGATTCCACCATAAACGGATTTAATTTATGAGTTTTTGTGAACATGGTTCCGCCAAATTTTCTTTCATTGTTGTAACCATCATTTCAAAACTTACATGCTTAATACTATGTATTTATATTCGCCAACGTCAAATTCTCGCCAAGATTGGTGACGATTAGTGAAATATCGCCAAATTTGGCGATAAAAATACGTTGCAATATATGAAGCCAACTTGGCTATGTGTGTCTAATTTGGCGAAATTATCATGCAAATTCATATTGACGAGAACTGGGAATGACTCTTCTGTAATCATGTTCCGCGCATTTTACCTTCGTGTATTTTCAGTAGAATTAACTAAAATCTCTAAACCAAGTAATAGGGAGGCTATCTTTTTCCTGCCGGTTCAGGCCAGGAGGACTTTTCGTAGTTTAGTATAATACATCGTCTCGTCGTATCCAGGTAACCCGACGATTCGCAAGCAGCTGCCGTATAACAGAATGACGAAAAACATTGATTTCTTGGCGGTGTGATAGCGAATTTTGAAACATAAACATGCATGAGATAGAAGAAAGTTTTGTGGATTGGTATTATCCGACTAGTTTATGTTGTTTTGTCACCTGTGGGATGATTTTTCATGAAAATTGTGTGTATAACACTATTATTTTTTTTTATAGGGCTGCACAAAACAATTCGATTATACTACCATCTATGGGCGCTAATTATATAAAATCCTAATGTAATGATTTTATGAAACTTTTTTGAAAAGCTGAAATGTGGGGTTTGCAGAACTTTGGCGGTAAGATAATTTCTTATGTTGTTGTAATCACCTATGCATCATGATTTTTCAAGAAGATTGTATGTATTGCGTATAACACTGTTTTTGGCTGCACAAAACAATTCGATTATACTATCGTCTATAAGCAGTAATTATATAAAATCCTAATGTAAAGATTTTATGAGACGTTTCTTGAAAAGCTTAAATGCTGGGTTTGTAAAACGCTGACAGTAATATAATTTTAATATGTTGTTATATTCACCTCCAGTATGATTTTTTCGTGAAGATTGTGTGTATAACACTATTAGTTTTTTTATAGGGCTGCACAAAACAATTCAATTATACTACCATCTATGGCCGCTAATTATATAAAATCCTAATGTAATGATTTTATGAAACTTTTTTGAAAAGCTGAAATGTGGGGTTTGCAGAACTTTGGCGGTAAGATAATTTCTTATGTTGTTGTAGTCACCTATGCATCATGATTTTTCAAGAAGATTGTGTGTATTGCGTATAACACTGTTTTTGACTGCACAAAACAATTCGATTATACTATCGTCTATGAGCAGTAATTATATAAAATCCTAATGTAACGATTTTATGAGACGTTTCTTGAAAAGCTTAAATGCTGGGTTTGTAAAACGCTGACAGTAATATAATTTTAATATGTTGTTATATTCACCTCCAGTATGATTTTTTCATGAAGATTGTGTGTATAACACTATTAGTTTTTTTATAGGGCTGCACAAAACAATTCGATTATACTAGCGTCTATGAGCAGTAATTATATAAAATCCTAATGTAAAGATTTTATGAGACGTTTCTTGAAAAGCTTAAATGCTGGGTTTGTAAAACGCTGACAGTAATATAATTTTAATATGTTGTTATATTCACCTCCAGTATGATTTTTTCATGAAGATTGTGTGTATAACACTATTAGTTTTTTTATAGGGCTGCACAAAACAATTCGATTATACTAGCGTCTATGAGCAGTAATTATATAAAATCCTAATGTAAAGATTTTATGAGACGTTTCTTGAAAAGCTTAAATGCTGGGTTTGTAAAACGCTGACAGTAATATAATTTTAATATGTTGTTATATTCACCTCCAGTATGATTTTTTCGTGAAGATTGTGTGTATAACACTATTAGTTTTTTTATAGGGCTGCACAAAACAATTCGATTATACTACCATCTATGGGCGCTAATTATATAAAATCCTAATGTAATGATTTTATGAAACTTTTTTGAAAAGCTGAAATGTGGGGTTTGCAGAACTTTGGCGGTAAGATAATTTCTTATGTTGTTGTAGTCACCTATGCATCATGATTTTTCAAGAAGATTGTATGTATTGCGTATAACACTGTTTTTGGCTGCACAAAACAATTCGATTATACTATCGTCTATAAGCAGTAATTATATAAAATCCTAATGTAAAGATTTTATGAGACGTTTCTTGAAAAGCTTAAATGCTGGGTTTGTAAAACGCTGACAGTAATATAATTTTAATATGTTGTTATATTCACCTCCAGTATGATTTTTTCGTGAAGATTGTGTGTATAACACTATTAGTTTTTTTATAGGTCTGCACAAAACAATTCAATTATACTACCATCTATGGCCGCTAATTATATAAAATCCTAATGTAATGATTTTATGAAACTTTTTTGAAAAGCTGAAATGTGGGGTTTGCAGAACTTTGGCGGTAAGATAATTTCTTATGTTGTTGTAGTCACCTATGCATCATGATTTTTCAAGAAGATTGTGTGTATTGCGTATAACACTGTTTTTGACTGCACAAAACAATTCGATTATACTATCGTCTATGAGCAGTAATTATATAAAATCCTAATGTAACGATTTTATGAGACGTTTCTTGAAAAGCTTAAATGCTGGGTTTGTAAAACGCTGACAGTAATATAATTTTAATATGTTGTTATATTCACCTCCAGTATGATTTTTTCATGAAGATTGTGTGTATAACACTATTAGTTTTTTTATAGGGCTGCACAAAACAATTCGATTATACTAGCGTCTATGAGCAGTAATTATATAAAATCCTAATGTAAAGATTTTATGAGACGTTTCTTGAAAAGCTTAAATGCTGGGTTTGTAAAACGCTGACAGTAATATAATTTTAATATGTTGTTATATTCACCTCCAGTATGATTTTTTCATGAAGATTGTGTGTATAACACTATTAGTTTTTTTATAGGGCTGCACAAAACAATTCGATTATACTAGCGTCTATGAGCAGTAATTATATAAAATCCTAATGTAAAGATTTTATGAGACGTTTCTTGAAAAGCTTAAATGCTGGGTTTGTAAAACTCTGACAGTAATATAATTTTAATATGTTGTTATATTCACCTCCAGTATGATTTTTTCGTGAAGATTGTGTGTATAACACTATTAGTTTTTTTATAGGGCTGCACAAAACAATTCGATTATACTACCATCTATGGGCGCTAATTATATAAAATCCTAATGTAATGATTTTATGAAACTTTTTTGAAAAGCTGAAATGTGGGGTTTGCAGAACTTTGGCGGTAAGATAATTTCTTATGTTGTTGTAGTCACCTATGCATCATGATTTTTCAAGAAGATTGTATGTATTGCGTATAACACTGTTTTTGGCTGCACAAAACAATTCGATTATACTATCGTCTATAAGCAGTAATTATATAAAATCCTAATGTAAAGATTTTATGAGACGTTTCTTGAAAAGCTTAAATGCTGGGTTTGTAAAACGCTGACAGTAATATAATTTTAATATGTTGTTATATTCACCTCCAGTATGATTTTTTCGTGAAGATTGTGTGTATAACACTATTAGTTTTTTTATAGGGCTGCACAAAACAATTCAATTATACTACCATCTATGGCCGCTAATTATATAAAATCCTAATGTAATGATTTTATGAAACTTTTTTGAAAAGCTGAAATGTGGGGTTTGCAGAATTTTGGCGGTAAGATAATTTCTTATGTTGTTGTAGTCACCTATGCATCATGATTTTTCAAGAAGATTGTGTGTATTGCGTATAACACTGTTTTTGACTGCACAAAACAATTCGATTATACTATCGTCTATGAGCAGTAATTATATAAAATCCTAATGTAACGATTTTATGAGACGTTTCTTGAAAAGCTTAAATGCTGGGTTTGTAAAACGCTGACAGTAATATAATTTTAATATGTTGTTATATTCACCTCCAGTATGATTTTTTCATGAAGATTGTGTGTATAACACTATTAGTTTTTTTATAGGGCTGCACAAAACAATTCGATTATACTAGCGTCTATGAGCAGTAATTATATAAAATCCTAATGTAAAGATTTTATGAGACGTTTCTTGAAAAGCTTAAATGCTGGGTTTGTAAAACGCTGACAGTAATATAATTTTAATATGTTGTTATATTCACCTCCAGTATGATTTTTTCATGAAGATTGTGTGTATAACACTATTAGTTTTTTTATAGGGCTGCACAAAACAATTCGATTATACTAGCGTCTATGAGCAGTAATTATATAAAATCCTAATGTAAAGATTTTATGAGACGTTTCTTGAAAAGCTTAAATGCTGGGTTTGTAAAACGCTGACAGTAATATAATTTTAATATGTTGTTATATTCACCTCCAGTATGATTTTTTCATGAAGATTGTGTGTATAACACTATTAGTTTTTTTATAGGGCTGCACAAAACAATTTGATTATACTACCATCTATGGGCGCTAATTATATAAAATCCTAATGTAATGATTTTATGAAACTTTTTTGAAAAGCTGAAATGTGAGGTTTGCAGAACTTTGGCGGTAAGATAATTTCTTATGTTGTTGTAGTCACCTATGCATCATGATTTTTCAAGAAGATTGTGTGTATTGCGTATAACACTGTTTTTGGCTGCACAAAACAATTCGATTATACTATCGTCTATGAGCAGTAATTATATAAAATCCTAATGTAAAGATTTTATGAGACGTTTCTTGAAAAGCTTAAATGCGGGGTTTGCCGAACGTTGACGGTAATGTAATTTCTTATGTTGTTATAGTTAGCATGATTTTTCATGAAGGTTGGGTGTATAACGCTATTAGTTATTTTATATGCCTGCACAAAATAATTCAATTATACTGCTGTCTATGTATGGACAGTAATTATATAATATCCTAATGTAAAGATTTTATGAAACGTTTCTTGAAAAGCTTAAATGCTGGGTTTGTAAAACGCTGACAGTAATATAATTTTAATATGTTGTTATATTCAGCTACAGTACGATTTTCCGAAGATATAACATTGATAGTTTTTTTTTTTTTTTTTTATATATAGAGCCGCAGAAAAAAATTTGATTACACTATCGTCTATGAGCAGAAATTACATAAAATGCAAACATAAATTTTTAATTACGTGAATTTTTATTCATATTGCCAACAAGGCGTAAAACTATCAGAGTGAAAAAGTATACAGGGCACATGTATATGATATAGAATCATTTATGCATATTTTTATTCTAAATTATTATCTTCCTAACTTAATTTTTAATATATTACGTAATGTTCTCTTCGCTAAAATATCTCTTTATTCTAAAACCTCAAATGTTGTTTCCTTTTCTGATATAAAAGGCTATCTTTATTAAATGCCGCATGTACGTTAAAAATCTATTTTTGATTCCAATGCGGTTATAACAGATGTAATGTAATGTCTGAAAAACTTTACATTACATCTGTTATAACCGCATTGGAATCAAAAATAGATTTTTAACATACATGCTGCATTTAATAAAGATAGCCTTTTATATCAGAAAAGGAAATATCATTTGAGGTTTTAGAATAAAGAGATATTTTAGCGAAGAGAATATTACTTAATATATTAAATATTAAGTTAGGAAGATAATAATTTAGAATAAAAATATGTATAAATGATTCTATATCATAGCCGCCAAAAAAGTCGCAGAAAAAAAGTATCAATTTGGCTATAAAATGCCAATTGGGCGAAAATCCTGTTTAAAAAACGGTATTATGTTTGACAGTTTTTATTCACTCATTCATGCTTCTATAACTGTGACGTTTGCAATAGGCAAATTGAAAATTTTCAGTTAATCCCTTTCAAATAATTTCATAAATATACATTTTAAATCTAAATTAAGGTAAGTTCCTTCCCCTTTTTCCAGTATTTAATATGAAGCAGAAAAATCTGTTGAGAGTATAACTACTCAGATTTGAACTTAATATAACATTATTTGTATGTAATAAAGATCAATTTATCTTCCGTAATCGGATCTGCCAACAGTTGCCGTCAGACATCAGTGATAACTGACTACGAAAGTGAATAATATGCTTAATTAAGTTTTTACATGTAACTCACACTTATTAAAGCAGATTGGCTATTGCAGATAACGCTATTGCAGATTCTTCCTTAATGGCTATGGGCCATTAAAGAAGATTAGCCATAAAATACCGTTTTAATTTAGCTTTTAGGCGAAAGAAATAGAGTTGTACCATAAAATTCGTACACGTTAGCATGAGTATAGTAATTGTTTGAATTGCATTTTAATGGCATTATATTACTTCAAAATGGACGAACTTCGCTTATCGTAGTTAGCTAATATTTACATTAATTTGCTAGATGTAAAGCATGTAGATATGAAATAAATGGATGAGAAAAAAATAATGAAATTACATTGTTAAAAATCAAGATAGGAATAAAATTAGTTTAAATTAAAGAAAGATAATGAAGTAATAAAGCAAAAATTAATAAAGAGAAGAAAATGATTTATATTATTTTAAAAATATAGAATGATGAATGCAGACAATAAATTAATACTAATTAAATTTTAAAAAAGAAAAGAGATAAGTATGTAGAAAATTGATGAATGGTATATTAAATTAAAGATGGTACAAGCAGATGTCACAGGGATTTTTTAATGTACAAATCCCCAAGTCAAATGCTAAACACGTGCAACAATAATTGTTTTTTTCTTCTTTTTTATTCAAATGCCTGAAAGATATAAAAAAAAAAAATTCATGAGAAATAAAAAATTGCCGGTCATTATGCATTTCGACATTTTTTTTTTTTATTATCCTTTATTATTATTTAAATGCAAACACCATATTTTGTTCATATTTTTCATTGCTCTTGTTCTTTTTACTTGCAATTGAAATAGCGTCGATTCAACTAAAGCTTAATAAATATATATATAAATCAAGGATTCTTTCATAATCGGGGTGTCCTATAATTCTTGGCAATAATGATCTACCAACAAACGAAAATAACAACTACACTTTGGTTAAGAAAACTTTCGTTTATCTTCGCAATGAAAAGAAATATTTTAGAAGAAATTATTCTAAAATGGAACAGCTTTTATTTGCATTTCCGCTGAAGAAAATAACTTGAAACCAGGAAAGATTAAAATTCAAAAGACTAATTCCGAGTACTTCCGAAGATTTAAATTCAAATGGATTTCTAAATCCTGATGGGTAACCGCTACAATCAGACTGTTTGCCATGGATTTATAAAACTTCAAGAAAAAATATAATGCACCTGCAATATTTATTGAGATACTTGTTACATACTAATCCCTTTTGCAATGAATAATAGTTTTGAATGTAAATAACATATGTATCCATTCCTGTTTAAACATTTTTTTTTCTTTTAATATATAAATCCCGAAATCAAATACTGAAAGCAATGCGGCAAAAATTGTTTTTTGCTACTGCATTCAGATGCCAGAAAAAGGTTTACAATACATTTTTCAAAAGAAATAAAGTATTGTCAGTCCTTGTATGGATCGGAAAAATGTTTAATTTTTATCTTTTATTGAATCATTCATATAAAAGATAAACAATTTAATACTAAAGCGTGAAAAAAGAAGTTTTAAGGGGAAAAAATACTAATATTATTAAAGTGTGAAGTACTAAGGAATAAGGAATAAGAAAAGAAATTTATAAGGATTGATGAAAGAAAAACTCTCGAAAGATGGAAAAATGAAAAATATTGCAAAATCTTTGCAAATTCACGATTGCCGTTTGAGTTCCCTTGGTATTAGTTATTTTACTTGTCTCTTATTCGTTGATAACAGAATATTTGTTTGAATTTACTTTTTCAAAGTATAGTACATTTATAATATTTTAATTGGATAAAATTATGTAGCGTAAGTGCCCAGCTACTCTCCTACGAAGGTAATCTAGGGTCAAATGGATTGTTGAGGCTTGTGTGCGAACATATTGTCCAGTTTCTAACATCTGCGCGTGAACGAGCCAGCTATCCTGTCATTTCATTTATACTTTCGCAAAGTTTGAATCTCCAGCAATCTGGTTTTCGCGGCTATTTTGAGCAACGTTATGATAATTTAGGTATCTTTGGTCGTCTAGGTGGTATATATACGGTGGGATAAGTTAGATGCGTCGGATTTTGTCGAATTTCGTTCCTTGTGGAAATTTAATACTAGTTCTGTGCTTCACCCAGATATCCACGTGCCGTTAGCAGTGACGTTCCATTCTGACTCAGTTTAGAATAAGATTCTTCAGCTGATGCGACTTTGCCTACGTGGAAAGGGGTTGCATTCAACACTTCATTGGAATCCACGGGGCTCCCTTCAATTAGTGGTATTGCCGTATTTTCTAGCTATGATGTGTTTAGCGCTATTTCATGGTTACTAGTGACATTTTCGTAGCTAGATGAATCTTTTTTTAGGTTTCGGAATCGAAACAAGATGACTACGTACGTATAGCCATCTGGTTTGGAGTTATTGTTAGAATTTAGGGAATTTCCTGGGGTTAGCATTCTCACTCTCGTTATTTTAGCGCCTGAGCTTGTAATTTGATCATCGTTAATTAAACTGCCCTGCTCCACAGCGAAAGTCCTTGATTATTGATTTTAAATAAATTGTCTATACTGTTATTTTCTGAGTTATGGCAACTTTCTTAAGTGATGGGCCCGAAATGCCCGCCACAAGTTCAGCCCATCAAGATACTGCTTAACCCTTACCGTTAAGATTGAATCGTGAAGGCAGTGTATGAAAAAAGTATTTATTATATTTTCTCACTAAATAAAACATGTTTCATTTTATGATTTATACATTCTGTTAATTAAAAATGGATTACGGATTTGGATAAAATTCAGTGTTGCCAACCTCTAATTAACATTGTCCTCTAGACACCACCTCAATTCCCCCTAGATTTAGATTTAAAAAAAAAAAAAACCTAAAAATGAGTAGCAACGCCTACATTAATAATATAATATAAGAGGCATTGTCATAGCTATATAGACGTACATTCTTCTAACTAATAGTAACATGAGTAACTTCCTTTGCTTAGAAGACAATTTGATTGCATAAAATCCCAAACATGAAAATAAGATTTTCTTTTCTTTATGAGAAAAATAAACATAAGTGAAATAAATGCAAATATCTAACTGGATATAGACTTAAGAGTGGAATTGTATTTCCCAACCATCATGTCTATCACATGTAAAATGTTACATTTGTGTAAATATTTTAAAAAGATGTGTATAGTAAAAAGCGTAGTTTTTTAATTATTGTACTCTTTATTTTTCATTTATATTTTATTTTCTACTTTTAGTGTTTAAAATATTTCGCTGTTGCCGTCAGTTTCACAGCCAGATGCATATTTTAGCTAGCGTGGTTTGGTGTCAACTCCACTGTTGTTTTAACTTGCATATACAGTTGTAACCATAAAGAATATTTTGAGATTTATGACTTGCGCACGACTAACGAAAAAATACCTCAAAATTAATTTATTAATTTATAATTAATTTCTAAAAAATACGAGGGGCAGTCGGAAAATAAGTTTCCCCTGGCGACTGTGGACAAAGGTGTGTATGGAAGACAAAAAATGAGACATTAAAGATAAAACATAACTTTATTTTTCCACATAAGTACCAAGTACATTGAGACATTTGTCATACCGCTTTATAAGCTTCAAAGAGCCTTCCAGGAAAAAATCAGGGCTTTGCATACGGACGAAGCGTTGAACGGCTATGGGCGAAAGACGACACAGCAGGTGAACACGAAAGTGCAAGACACCGATACCATTGGGTAGAGGTCGACCGTGATCAAGCAGATGGCGCTGTTGCAGTGCCTGCGCAGATGGCACTGTTGACTGCAACTGCGCTGTCACCGCAACAGCACCATCTGCTTGATCGTGGTCGACATCTACCCAATGGTATCGGTGTCTTGCACGTTCGTGTTCACCTGTTGTGTCGTCTTTCACCCATAGCCGTTCAATGCTTCGCCCGTATGCAAAGCCCTGTTTTTTTCCTGGCGGGTTTTTTTAAGCTTATAAAGCGGTATGACAAATATCTCAATGTACTTGGTACTTATCTGGAAAAATAAAGTTATGTTTTAACTTTAATGTCTCATTACATTTTTTGTCTTTCATACACACCTCTGTCCACAGTCACCAGGGGAAACTTATTTTCCGACTGCCCCTCGTATTAAAATATTGCAAAATTGTCATTGAAAACATACCTTGTGTACATTTTTTTTTCATAATTCTAGTATATCAGAACGTGAGAGGAAAATTGATTACGAAATTCCATCTTTGCATTGCATGAACCAAGTTAAGTTAAATAACAGAAAGTAAAAAAAAAAAATCCCTCGTGACAGAATAAACTCTAATATCTTAGTCATAATGCAGAAATATTCGTTTAACAAAGCATTTGAAAAATTTACGAAATTTTCGTGGTACCCATTCTGGGAAATACATCGCAATGAAGCGAATTTATGTTTAATCAGCGGCGTAGCTGCTCAGAATTATGGAAGGGAGACAAAAAGTCACTTACAAATGAATTGAAAATGGATTATCAGCAATTAATAACATATTTATGAAAATATTTGATAGTTCAAACTAGTTATTAATGCCATTTTCATGAAATCGATATTTTAATTATTTGATATAATACAGTACTTCTCAGATTTTGGGCCGCGATCCGGTACCGGTCCACGAAAGCGAAATGCTGGACCGCGTAAAATAATGTCCCGAAAGAGTGTAGTTTCGTCTCTGATGGGTTCTTGTTTTTTCATGAAAATAAAATGTTCAATAAACATTTTCTAGGCATTGTGAAGATTATTCTGCAACTGTCCCTTTTTTTCATAGACTCCATACAAAGGGAGGGAAAAGTTGCAGAATCCGTTTGAAATGGGTACTAATTGCTGGACTGATAAATTTAATCTGTAAATGAAATGTCGAGTGATTCGGCACTACACCACTGATAGATATCTGGCTATGTTGTCGAGATTAAAACTCAGATGTATCTGAAATAGCAATGAAAATTTTAATGCTTTTGTCTCCACCTACCTGAAGCAGGCTTTTCAACACTCGTATTCCTAAAAAATAAATATAGAAACCGACTGGAAACCGAGTCGGACTTAAGAATTAAATTATAAAATATTTTCTACCAACCTGTAAATTATTTTTAACAAGAAACAACATTGATTAGTTTGTATCAATCGTTTACATTTTTGCAAGAGTAAAATCTTAAGTATAGCACAAAATGGTTGGGCCAACTTTGGCTAATTTTTGGCCCTCAATAAGAAATATCCGCATTGCGGTACCATTTGCCAACAAAAGCCCTACAATGGTCCAATCGTCAGCTGCTCAGAAACGCTTCAAATTACAGGAGCTTCTGCATCATACCATTTACCAACTAATTTCCAATGGTCTCCACAACCTGCCAACAATGAGTGTCAAAACTCCCCGTGCATTACTTAGTATTAAAATATTTATTAAAATATTTGAACCTGTAAGGAATTAAGGAGGCCGCGAAGAAGAGGCATGACAGTGAACCGAGCCACGAGGAAAAAAAAATCAGAGACGTTAAATAATAGATTTAATGTTAGAGAGTTGCGGTTATGAAATTATGATATAACCGGGGTTGAAGGAAGCAGAGTTCTCTCATATGATAAAGGTTTCACAGAAAATAAACAGTCTTATAGTATCGGGCATGTAATGTTATTTCCTGTTAACGCTATTGTCAAATCCAAACTGGTTACTTTCTGACGCATTTTTAAAATTCATTCTTTTTCGTAAGAATGTCAAATTGACAAGATGCTCTTATTTAGAAACTATGTAATCGAACTTTTTTTTTTCGATTTTTCAGTAAAAACAGAAAAATTTCAGAAATGCTGTCAAAGATGACATCCTGTACCGAATTTCTCGACGCGACAGCCCATAAAGGGAAAAAAATTGCCTTCCAGAGACAACTTATGACTCAAGATATAATTCAGTCATCGGAAAAGGAAAAAAAAACTGTTCGATTATAAATCACTTTAATAATCATGCCTGCAAGTATCATGCTTTTATGTTTATAAATGAGTCAGAAAATGTGGTAGAAAGTTTCACATGGAAGTTATACAGGGATTTTTTTTTTCAGAATCGCCTTAAAATACATAAAAGGTAATTCTTCTGAAACTACTTGAAATCTTAATTGCAGACATATGAAAGAACAATGAAACTGTGGGTTAGAACTTTCAAAATAATAGTATAATCAGTTCAAAATAAAAATGCAGTCCTGCAGATTTACTAGTTAGAGATAAAGTTAGTATTTACAGTCAGTCTTAATGTACAGAATTGTGTTTTCAGGGATGAAATCTCCTAAAAAATGTCTTCCGCTAATTAGTCCAGTAAATTTAGACCAAAAAATGCTTCTGCCTGGAAAGTTTTGGAGAAGTTTTTTTTTTTCTTTCTTCCTTTATGTTTTTGGGGGTGTTGAACACGAATTTCAACTTTGCCACCTCGTAACTGGTCTGTTTAAAAAATTATAAGCGAAAAACCATGAAAAAATTGGAGTTTTTCCCTTGTGTTCCTGAAAGGGTTAAATGTTTTTAAAAAAATTATTATACCAAATTAAACTAGAGAAAATTTCCTACATTTTTCATATACAGTTTTTTTTCTATGGTTAATAGTTTAGGACTACGAGTAAAATTAATTTTAACGATATAATGGAAATTTCATCATCGCAGGGCGAAAACGCTGAATGTAATGTTTTTGTGAATGCAAAACGAGTGGGAGGGTGTCCTTGAAACATCCCAATGGCACCACGCACATGATATCACTCGAGTAGCAAAGTCCTACGGCAAAACTGTGGATCCAATACTTTGATATGGTGACTATTGTCAAACAATTAATTGAATCTGTAAGAAACGGTGATTGAGATTTGCATCTTTCAAACTATATACAGGATGTTGCCATACTTCCACGCCAATAGTCAGTATTTGGATACCAAGTGCTCTTACCTATATCTTCAAGATATGCATAATATGAAGGAAAAAATGACTGCTGATGACTTTGAAAAATTCACAACTGATTGGGGATTCATCATTCGCCGTACAGACAAATTCTGGTCAGGAACATGGACTGACATGACGATAGAGCAATCTTTAATGAAGACCATGAAAACAGCAGTTGGGCTCATTCATGAGCGTGGAGTCAGTGAAGGTATTTTGGCAAGATGCACCATGGGTATGACGCCACTGCAACGGACATGCGAAGAAAATGAGGAGTTCAGCGGAACAGCTTTTACAACTTCTGAACAACATGTAGAGATGAGAAACTCCAGTGTTGCCCGGGACAACGCTGATATGAATAAATTATTTGAATGGATTCACCAACACATTCCTTTCCGAGAAACAAATGATCTCATTTTAATCTCTACTGGAGTTGTTGGAGATGAGAGAATAAACTGTCATATGGCACAGGAAGTTGGCACTGCTGGCATATCAAGAATCATTAACAGCAATTTTAATTCCGTTACATTCAAGCGTAATGAAGGAGTGCAGCCATTAGATGTGTTGAATAGCGCTGTCAAGATAGATGAAGAAAAAATTCACATCAACTCGACAGCATTCTTCCAAAGAATAAGTGTAACAAAGCAATCTAACCCAGAACTTGGGGAATATTTGACTTACGAGCTCTCTACCTATCCATTGTCTCTTTTTGACGAATCCGGAATGCGAAAAACTGCCAAATCCTCTTTGTACAAGGAATTCACTCCACTCTCACCAGACATCACTTTTGGTAGCAGATGTATATATGTCATAGATGGCGGGTATTTACTGCACAGAGTTTTATGGCAGGGTGGTCAATCACTTGGATCAATTTGTGACAGTTATGTGGACTTTGTTAAGTCGAAATACCCAGCGAACGCTCTAGTAATCTTCGATGGATACCTAGAAAACATTACTGAAATGAGAGCTAAATTTGTTGAGCGTGATAGATGATCTCGCAAAATGGTATCTAATGAGGTTGTTTTGAATGAGACTCTGTTGCCAATGGTTTCTCAGGGAAAATTTCTAGCAAACGACAAGAACAAAAACCGTTTAATTGCCCTGCTGATGTGTAGATTTGGCTCTGAAAATATGATTTGCAAGTAGGCAAAAGAAGACGCCGACACATTCATTATGAACACTGCTCTCAAGTTGGTACCTAACCATGACAACGTGATAGTCATTGGTGAAGATGTAGACCTTCTGGTAATCTTAATTGGACTTTGCAACTTTCCAAATGTTTATTTCCTGAAACCAGGAAAAAGGAAAAGTCCCCAGAAGATCTATTCACCTTTGGGTGCAGTCGACAAAATAATTTCGAAACACATCCTATTTCTACATGCCATGAGTGTATGCGATACCACTTTTGCATTGTACAGTCAAGGAAAAACTAAATACCTAGAAATTTTGAAGAAATTTGCCGACCTGCAACATGTGGTTCTATATATTTAAAAACCCTAGTGCTGTAGCCGACGATGTTATTAAAGCTGGACTGTTGTTTCTGGTACACCTGTACGGATTCAGAGTGAAAAAGCAGCACCTTCCCTAAACAGCCTGAGGTACAGGTGCTACATAAAATCTGCTTTTAAGACCGCTGCAAATATTGCATTGCTCCCTCCAACAGAAGATGCAGCTCGGTCACTGTCTGCGAATTTACCACCAAGTACAGCTACGGCTAGGTAACTGTAAAAATGCTGACGAATGGGGCTGGAATAAAACTAAGAGAGGCATCATACCCATAACAACTACCAAACCTCCCGCACTAGAAACTATTCTGGAAAAAATATCCTGCAAATGCAAAACAAACTGTAGTGGAATTAAAAATATTAAAAATTAGTGGAATGTTTGGCTGTAGGAGAACAGGTTTATTTTGTCCGTTCCTCTGCCTGAACTGCGATGGCCATTGTGACAATGTAAGCTCTTTCAGCACCGAAGATGACTTGGAAGCAGAAGTTGACGACTCAGTACAGGATATTTTAAGTCAAGTGAAGACACAACCTGAGCCATCAAGTGATGATGATGAAGAAGACACTGATGAATCTCCTGTTGAAGAACATCAACCAGCCCTTCAAATCTTTCTCTTTTCCTTTTTTTTTTCCTGTTTATAATCTTCCACGCATGTTATTATTATATTAAACTGACAATACTTATAATTGTACTTAAATCAGATTACTAGAAAAATAAAAATTGGTTCTCTCATCTATGCAGAGTGATTGTGTTTTTATATCTTTCCTAATCACCTGATTTCAACTTATTTTCTTAGTGCTATAAAAGGTTTAAAACTTGGTAAGAAAATGTAAACATATTTGAAATGCAACCAGAAATAACTGAACAGCTTCAAATTGGTGTTTAAAATGGATGCATAGTGATTGGATCACGTTTTCGCCCTCTGATGATGGAATTTCAATTATATCACTAAAATTCCTTCTACTCGTATGCCAAAACTATTCATCTTAGGAAAAAAATTGTATATGAAAAATGTAGAAAATGTTCTCTAGTTTAATTTGGTGCAATAATTTTTTCCAAAATATTTAACCCTTTCCGGAACACAAGAGAAAAACCGAAAAAATTCAGATTTTTTCATGGTTTTTCGCTTATAATTTTTTAAGCAGACCAGATACGAGGTGGCAAAGTTGAAATTTGTGTTCAGCACACCCAAAAACATAAAGGAAGAAAGAGAAAAAAACTTCTCCAAAACTTTCCAGGCAGAAGCCTAGATTGACTGGACTATAATCTCTTTTTCCTCAAAAACGAATTTTCTCTGTAAATCTCTGGGTAAATAAAAAAGATTGGAATTAAATTTATTTAAATTAAAAACTATAAAAATTTTGAGGTAGATAAACATTTTGAATAACTTTTGTCAAATGAAAAGTGTTGATAACACTCTGAGGATAGAAAATAATAGTCTTTGCTTATGATGGGGCTGAAAAAATTTGTTTTTATTTGAATTGCTTGAGTCCCATGAGCCTTCCATTTCCTAACTCCCTTGTCTTCAAAGGAGTAAAAGATTCAACTATATTAAATATTTCCTACGCGTTTCTTGTGCTTAGTTACTTAAAAAAAACCACACTTCTTTTTGTAGATTGACCCTTCAAAACTACAATTATTATCTACCTGTTCAGAAGCTATTTGAGAATTCATTGAAGCACTACGCTCATCTTATAAAGAGTTATTTCTCTTTATACTCAAGTGTAGATCCATGGTAAACTGTAAGTACGGTTCTTTTGTTCTTTCCTTTGATGTATTTTTTCTTTCATTGATCTTAGCTTAAAAGGGGAAAGAATAGCATTCCCCGATCGGATTGGTCAGACAAGATCTTATTATCTACCGATTTATTTTATTAATTTCATGAAAACGTCTGCGAATAAAATGATTTTGGTGTTTCAGGTAAAATACCGTACTTACAGCCTGATGTGGGCCAATTTAATTTTTTTTCCTTCGAAAAAAATTAATGTTCAAAGAAGAAAAAAAAAACTTGTATTTTCATTACGTTATAGTTTTGGCACCGAAGAAATGGTATTTCTGCTTCCCCTAACAAAACCTACTAAAAAAATGTCTACTGCTAATCTCCTTTTCCCCCCAGAAAAGAATTTTCTCTCTAAATCTAGCGGGTAAATAAAACATTGAAATAAAATTTATTTAAATTTAAAACTATAAACATTTTGTAGTATTTAAACATTTTAAATCATTTGTCAAAAGACAAGTGTTTAACTTGTCATTTATCTGAAAAATTCATTACCGCAATGGGGTTAAAGAATTTAATTACATAATCTTCTATCCAATGTTTGTAGAAGCTGAATAATGGACTAAATCTCTGTCCTATTGGAATATCCAGTTCCTGGCTATTATAGCGGAATCAACGGATAATAAATTATATTCTGACACCCAGATTACATAATAGGATTTCTCTAGGATGACGACAACTGCAAAAGCGATTAACCATATCTTAGTAGAATTACCTCGAAATCAGTGTAAAAATTAGTCAACTAATTTAATAGATTTAATTTCACTATCTTCTATCCAAGATCCTTTCCAAGTAGAATCATTGACTAAAATGCTGTCTGGTTTCAGTGTTCAATTCCTGGATATTATAACGGAATCAACAGGTAATGAATCATATTCTGACATCCAGATATATAATAGGATTTCTCTGATGTGGATGATGACAATTGCAAAAGTGATTAACCATACCCTAAGAAAACCAACTCGAAATAGGCATTATAAAAGATATTGAAGTAATTCAATGGGCTTAATTTCATGATGTAACATGGAAGATTTAGTAGATGCTCAATTGTGAACTAAAACGATGCCCTTTTATAGTTTTCCAGTTCCTGGACGTTATGATAAAATCAACAAGTATAATAAATTAAATTCTGATATCAAGGTATATAATAGGATTCTTCTAATGTGTGTTAAAGGAAAAGTGATATCGCTGGCTGCAAAAGCGCTAATAACACCACCTCGAAATCGGTGTAAAAACAGTCAAATAATTTAATGGATTTATTATCTGAATATAACAAAGGACGACAATTACTACTTACTACACAGCGTGCAACTAACAGAGTGAAAAAAAGGTCCAGACCGGGGAGCTAACCCGGAACCCTTGATATCACGCACCAAACGACATCCATAGTTTAGCATTTCTCACACTTATAGGTTCGCAAAGCTGCAACTTTGCAGCACAAAATGGAAAGTCAATCATGAGCGCACATGTATGAGACGAATTAAATCCCAGTACCGGTGAATACACACACACACACACACACACAGATATATATACAGGGTGTTTCACAAAGGACCCCTAACTTTAAAAATCAATAACCCGGAAACGGTGATAGATAGAAACATGACACCAGTGACATGTTTATTTAAAAAATCGTAAGAATCTTATACGTAAATCTCAAAATTTAGTTAAAAATAGCACCGATAGGTGGCGCTGAGAGCGTTAAGAATCCTTCTAAAGAGAGTTCAGAAGCATAGAAAGACTGGTTGTCGAAGATTTCGTCATTGAAATCTGGCCGCTATTAGCGTATAGTGAAAATAATTCCGAAAGTGGTGTATACCGTGGAGGAACGTGTGTTTATTGTGTTGGAGTACCACCGATTAAATCAGAGTCCTACTGCCACAAGGAGAAGTTTTCAAACGCGATTTCAAGTGGCAAAAGACCCAGATGGGAAAACAATTCGTGAGCTTTTCAAAAAAATTCAACAGACAGGCAGCGTGGCCTATGCGAATTGTTTTCACTATACGAAAATAGTGGCCAGATTTCAATGGCGAAATCTTCGACGGCTAGTCTTTCTATGCTTCTGAACTCTCTTTAGAAGGATTCTTAACGCTTTCACTGCCATCTATCGGTGCTACTTTTAACTAAATTTTGAGATTTACGTATAAGATTCTTAAGATTTTTTTAATAAACATACCACTGGTTTCATGTTTCTAGCTAACACCGTTTCCGGGTTATTGATTTTTAAAGTTAGGGGTCCTTTGTGAAACACCCTGTATATACACTGTAAAAAAAGTGTAAATATGCAAAACTAGTTCTTGTAAAGCTACAGAAATCTATATGCTTACTAAAATTTTATCCGTATTTAGTAACAGTTACTAAAGCAACTTTTCTAATTTTACATGATTTTTTTTTCAGTTACATAAAACGTTTTGGGCATCCCAGTTTTCCTAAAAAATTCCTAGTAACCTGACACTTATTTTTACAGTGTAATGTTACGAAATACTTTTGAGTGTCCCTGTAGGGGAAGGCCGGGCAAAGTGGTCACCCACTATAATGACGTCACCAGAGCACTGGCATTGCGTGGTTTGTGGTGAAACTATTTCGATTGATGGCAGTGAGTAACCAGACAATCGTTGAATAATGTGGTTCCATGCTTTATAATTTTAGAGCTGGTTTTCCAGCTTTTGAAGTTTGTGATCTAAGGTAAGTTACTTATATCACATACAATTAACAATAACCTATTGTACTTGCATTTATTTATTGAATGTGTAAAGAAAGAGCATGTTTTCAGCTTCACATTGATGGATGGGTGGTCGCTGACTGTTCATTAGTTTCCACTGTAGAACGTATTTTCTGTCATGGCTCCTAAACGGGCAAAGTGGTCAGGGTAGTGGCCGTTGATTGGATCAAGTGATGAAGGTTGGATCAGGTGCAATGTTTGTAACCTCTGGGCTCATGAGGCCTTTTCATTTCGCGAAGAAGATGACATGGAGTTCATTTGTGAAAAATGCAGTGTTTGATTCTGATTTATAATTTTTATATGGGTTTGCCAAACTCTTATTGGATTTTCATACCATTTTCAATCTTTCATTATGTTTCATACGATTTTTTATGATAATAAAAATGTTCTAAATCCTTTACGTAGTGTTTTCAATCTTTTTACACCTGTAAGACAAAGTGGCCATGGAGTGACCACTTTGCCCGTCATAGACGAGCAAAGTGGTCATTTTGACCTTCTTCGGAAAAAACAAAATTCTCACTTCCACTTTATTATTTCGCAAACATTATAAATACCCTTACACTTCTAAGTAGTCACTCTAGTTCAATTCAAATTGTCAGTTACGTATATGTATTTTAAGGGAAAGCAAAAAATCACAAAACCTTAGGGTGACCACTTTTTACCTAAATGAAATATAAATACTACACACTTCACTTTCAATACCGAGCACTCCGTGGTACACCTCACGTATATCCAGACTTGCCAAGTCTCCGGCTTTTTGGATACCAGTAATTTAGTACAAAAAATGTTGTTTTATTTAATCAGAGCATTTTGCGATTTAAAAGAACAATATTTTCTCTAAAAAATTACTGGTGTGCAAAAATTCAGAGACTTGGCAACTCTGCGTATATCAATTACATGGCAATCCGAATTTACTTACGCGAGTTAGAGAACGGACAGACAGACAGACGGACAGACAAACTCAATTCATAAACACTTTTCAACTATGCAAAGTTTTAACAGCACAAGCAGGGCCCAATATTACACTATAGGGCCAAAAATCACCGGACACTTTCGATTTTAAATGTTTTATCGAATTTCTAGAGAAATACTTTACGAATTCTTTTAAAACTTCTGACTAATAAAGACTTGCACGGCATCCATTGCAATTATCTTGTGGACATTTAGGTTAATAGTATTTCAAAAACTATTATTTTTTCTGCATTTTATCTAGAGCTTTCACTTTCCTCTAGAGTTTAAATTAAAGATAAAAAGTTAAAATCTTCTGTTTTATCATTCTAACCTTTTCTTTTTTAATTAATCTTCGAAATTAAAATTGTTTTCCCAAAATGTTTGAATTAGTTTCTTTTCTTCGATCCATATGTGATTATACAACATTATAAGTACGCGTATATGTAAACGTCAATTCTCTTACCATAAAGTAATTTTCAACAAGCCTTGCCAAAGCCAAGGCAACTGTCCGCATCAAATTTAGGATAGAGAACTTTTTACGCAAAATTCAGTTATGCCAATTAATTTTACTCTCTTTTTTGCCCTGCTGTCGGCTTTCCTTCTATTTCAACGTCTTGTGGTTGATATGAAACCAAATTACGCAATTATTTCACTCCACTACTTTCGCACGCGGATAATTTCATATCCTTTTCGAGCTCATTAATTTTACGACTTTATTTCCGTGCGGTTTCTGACTTAGTTATCTGCACATCTGCGCAAAAAAATATACGAATATGCTGTTTTTTAATATCTTGTCGCCGCAAGGAGTGCATAATGAAATTCATAATAATGTTAGGTGTTTCTTCACGAAACTTCTGCATGCACCAATCGTAAATCGTGCAATTACTTTTAAACTTCTTATAAAAGAGTAAAATTCATTCGTAAATTAATTATGTGTGACACAATTAGTGTTGCCAAGTTCTGTGTCACAAAAAGCGGGACAAGAAGGCAACAAAAGTGGTACAGTGGCTTTTAAATAGAGACATAACAATATATAAACCCTATGAAAACATAACCTGTCTATAACAGAATCCTGTCTTACGCGCAAAAATTTTATTATTTCATTTCAAATTGTTTTTTTTTGTTGTTGTTGTTGTTGTTTTCTTTAATATCTTGTCGCCACAAGGAGTGAATAATGAAATTTATAATAATGTTATGTACGAAATTTCTGCATGCACCAATCGTAAATCGCGCAATTACTTTTAAATTTCTTATAAAAGAGTAGAATTCATTCGGGAATTAATTATGTGTGATACAATTAGTGTTGTCAGATCCAACGTCACAAAAAGCGGGACCGGGAGGCAACAAAAGCGGGACAGCAGCTTTTAAATCAGGACATAAAAATATATAAACCCTATGAAAACGGAACCTGTCTATAACAGAATCCTGTCGTAAGCGTAAAAATTTTAATGTTTCTTCTCATATTGTTTTTTTTAATATCTTATCGCCGCAAGGAGTGTATAATGAAATTTATAATAATGTTAGATGTTCTTCACGAAATTTCTGCATGTACCAATCGTAAATCGTGCAATTTCTTTAAATTTCTTATAAAAAAGTATTAATTCATTCGTGAATTAATTATGTGTGATACAATTAGTGATGCCAAATTCAATGTCACAAAAAAACAGGACAGCGGCTTTTAAACCGGGACATAAAAATATATAAACCTTATGAAAACGGAATATATCTATAACAGAATCCTGCCTTAAGCTATAAACATTTCAATCTTTCATTTCTTTCTTTCTTTCTTTTTTTTTTTTTTTTTTTTTTTTTAATCTTTGTCGCAGCAAGGAATGCATAATGGAATTCATAATAATGTTA
Source organism: Maratus michaelseni (assembly GCA_963931845.1). Taxonomy (NCBI): domain Eukaryota; kingdom Metazoa; phylum Arthropoda; class Arachnida; order Araneae; family Salticidae; genus Maratus; species Maratus michaelseni. The sequence goes on along the minus strand of OZ007598.1, from coordinate 105,771,218 downwards.
GGTGTTTCTTCACGAAATTTTTGCATGCACCAATCGTAAATCCTAGAATTTCTTTAAACTTCTTATAAAAGAGTAAAATTCAGTCGTGAATTAATTAATGTGCGATACAATTACTGTTGCCAAGGTCTGTGTCGCAAAAAGCGGGACAGCGGCTTTTAAATCGGGACATAGAAATAAATAAACCCTATGAAAACGGAACCTGTTTATAACAGAATCCTGTCTTAAGCGTAAAAATGCCACTGTGTTTTTTAATATCTTGTCTTCTCACGGAGTGCATAATGAAATTCATAATAATGTTAGGTGTTTCTTCACGAAATTTCTGCCTGTGTTAATCGTAAATTGCACAATTACTTTTAAATTTCTTATAAAAGAGTAAAATTCATTCGTGAATTAATTATGTGTGATACAATTAGTATTGCCAAGTTCTGTGTCACAAAAAGCGGGACAGGGAGACAACAAAAATGGGACAGCGTCTTTTAAATCGAGACATAAAAATATATAAACTCTATGAAAACGGAACTTGTGTAGAACCGAATCCTGTCTTAAGCGGAAAAATGTCAACGTTTCATTTCAAATTGTTTTTTAATATCTTTCGTCACGAGGAGTACATGATGAAATTTATAATAATGTTAGGTGAATGTTAGTTTTTCTTCACGAAATTTCTGCATACACCAATCGTAAATCATGCAATTTCTTTAAACTTTTTATAAAAGAGTAAAATTGGGGAGTAAATACGAGAATTAATTATGTATATGATACAATTAGTGTTGTCAAGTTCTGCGTGTTACAAAAAGCAGGACAGGGAGGTAACAAAAGTGGTACAGTATGTTTTAAATCGGGACATAAAAATGCATAAACCCATGAAAACGGATCCTGTCTATAACAGAATCATGTCCTAAGTCTAAAAATTTTATTATTTCATTTCAAATTGTTTTTTTATTTTTTATTTTTTAATATCTTGTCGCCGCAAGGAGTGTGTAATATGAAATTCATAATAATGTTAGGTGTTTCTTCACGAAATTTCTGCATGTGCCAATCGTAAATCGCGCAATTACTATTAAATTTCTTATAAAAGAGTAAAATTCATTCGTGAATTAATTATGTGTGATGCAATTAGTGTTGCCAAGTTCTGTGTCACAAAAAGCGGGACAGAGAGTCAACAAAAGCGGGACATCGGCTTTTAAATCGAAACATTAAAATATGTAAACCTTATGAAAACATAACCTGTCAAGAACAGAATCCTGTCTTAAGCGTGAAAATGTCAATGTTTTATTTCAAATTAGTACAGGTAAAATAGATAAAAATATAGTAAAATACAACTGATGGTCATTCGCGAAAATTTGCGAAGAACTTCGTTTTGGCACTAGAAATAAAGATCCGATGAGTCCTCATTTTTTTTTTTTTTTTTTTTTTTTTTTTTTTTTGGGGGGGGGGGTGGGGGGGGGGGTATTAACTGAGAAAGGGTGGATCAATTTTTTTAAGTAAGTCAAGTGGGGTATTGTTAGTTATGCCTGTTTAACACTTTCTAACCTAGTTGAAAAGTGTTTATGACTTCGGTTTGTCTGCCGATAGGCCCTTATGGCCGTCTGGCCGTCTATCCGTGCTCTAACTCCGGTAAATATGCTCGGATTGCCCTGAAATTTTTATATGTTATTGTCGTTATCTATAGCATGTTCCCTATTTCAACTGAAGTGTGTAGCACTTATAGTTTTTTTACAGGAACAGTAAAAAATTTTCCGTTACATTACAGTCAATGGGGAATAATCGTTGCAAGTGCATTTTGATGACGCTACGTCATTTAAAACATAATGAAATTGATATATAATTATGAAGCGCACTAAAACATGCTTTTTGTAGAATATGGGGGTGCAAAGCATTTATTATTCATTTACAGGGTAAAACAAAATAATTATGTTACACATCGTTCTATGCGGAAAAATCGTCTGCAGTGTAATTTAGTGATATTTCACTATTTCAAACATAATAATGAAAATTATAGGCATTACTGAAGTGCACTATAAATTGCTGTCTTGTGTGCATTGCGTTTATTTACAGGGACACACAAAAGATATTGGTTACAGAACATGTGCGATATTTACAGTCTATGTGTGATAAGTGCGTTTTCTAGGTTTGCGTTTTTAAGTTTAACAATTTTTTTCCATAGTACGTGTGTGTTTAGAAACTCAGTTGATCATATACAGGGCTACACAAGGAAATTCATAAGTATTACAGACTATGGGAGTGAATTGCTTAAGTGTAATTTTTAATTGTGTTTACACATTTTCCTGCTGAACTATATTTAGTACAGGGCTACGCAAAAAAAAAAAAAAAAAAAAAAAAAAAAAAAAAAAAAAAAAAAACATTGTCGTTTATGTTTGGTAATTGCTGCGAGTGAGTTTTAAGTTGACTTTTAGCTTAATAGGTGGTGTGTACAAAAGTCTTCAGGTAATATACAGGGCTGTACAAAAGATTTCGAATGCATTTCCATCGATTGGCGAAAATTGCTAAATGTGAATATTCTAACTGAACTAAATTTTTTCATACTATATATCCACATCTATTGATCATATACAGGGCTGCACAAAATAATTCGACTACTTTTTTGACACTGGAAGGTAATTTCGAAAACTGTATTTTTCAATGTATTATATGTTTTCTAAACTGTTTACTTCCATATCTTCTTTCACCTTATTCAATGTTGAAGTTTCGTTACAGTTTTCTGGCTGTGTTAGAAAGTGTTTCATAATCTATGATTGATGCATGATTTTTCGTTCTTGTTTAATTCTAAATTGAACAACATCGTCCACAAGTCGATACGATGATTTGTTACAATGACACGTTACAATGTTACGCCATATTTTACAAATACAAACTCGACGATTTACCTCAGGGCAGTTAATATAGGTTTTTATACAAAAAAATGATGGCCATTCACGAAAATTTGGGAAGAATTTCGTTTTGGCACTAGAAAAGAAGATCCGATGAGTCCCCAAAAAATAAAGTTATTTTACCGTGTTTTGCTGTTTGTTTGTTTTTTGTTTTGTTTTTTTTTTTTTTGGGGGGGGGGGGAGTGGGGAATTTTATTTCAAAAGAGGGGGGGGATTCAACCTTTTTTAAATAGGTCAAGTGGAGTATCGTTTACTATGTATTTATTTTAAATTCTGAATCGAACCACACCCTCCGCAAGTCAATACGACGATTCGTTACAAAGTTATGCTAGGTTTTATGAATACAAAGTCGACAATTTTATTTTTGAGACGATATTAACTGCTCTGAAATAAAATTGTCGACTTTGTATTTACAAAAACTGGCGCAATTTTGTAATAAATGATCCTATTGACTTGCGGATGGTTTCATTCGATTAAGAATTTAAAAATACATAACAAACGATACCTCACTTGACCTATTTAAAAAAAAAAGTTGAATTCTAACCCCGTGGGTTAAAATCGCCCCCTTTACCCCCCCCCCCCAAAAAAAAAAAAAAAACACGTTAAAACAATTTTAATTTTTGGGTACTCATCGGATTTTCTTAACGAAGTTCTTCCCGAATTTTCGTGAATGCCCACCAGCTGTTTCTGTAAAAAGCTATATTAACTGCATTGAAATAAAATTGTCTACTTTGTATTTATAAAACTCGGCTTAACTTTGTAACGAATTATCCTATCGACTTGCGGATAGTATCGTTCGATTAAGAATTTAAAATAAAATGCATAACTAACGATACTCCACTTGACCTAAAAAAAAAAAAGATTTCTCTCTTCCTGAGTCAAACTTCTCCCCTCCCCCACCCCGAAAAAAAAAAAAGATTTCTCTCTTCCTGAGTCGAACCTCTCCCCCCCCCCCCCCAAAAAAAAAAACAGTGTAAAACAATATTTTGGGGGCACTAATCGAATCTTCCATTATAGTGCCAAAACGAAGTACTAAATCCTAAATTTTGGCTGAATGGCCACCAGTTGTTAAAAAAAAAAAAAAAAAAAAAAAAAACCTGTACTAAATTGTTTTTTTAATATCTTGCCGCCGCAAGGAGTGTATAATGAAATTTATAATAATGTAGGTGTTTCTTCGCGAAATTTCTGCGCACCAATCGTAAATCGTGCAATTACTTTTAAACTTCTTGTAAAAAAGTAAAATTGATTCGTGAATTAATTAATGTGGGATACAATTACTGTTGCCAAGGTCTGTGTCGCAAAAAGCGGGACAAGAAGGCAACAAAAGTGGGACAGTGGCTTTTAAATAGAGACATAACAATATATAAACCCTATGAAAACATAACCTGTCTATAACAGAATCCTGTCGTAAGCGTAAAAATTTTAATGTTTCTTCTCATATTGTTTTTTTTTTTAATATCTTATCGCCGCAAGGAGTGTATAATGAAATTTATAATAATGTTAGATGTTCTTCACGAAATTTCTGCATGTACCAATCGTAAATCGTGCAATTTCTTTAAATTTCTTATAAAAAAGTATTAATTCATTCGTGAATTAATTATGTGTGATACAATTAGTGATGCCAAATTCAATGTCACAAAAAACGGGACAGCGGCTTTTAAATCGTTCTTATAAAAGAGTAAAATTCAGTCGTGAATTAATTAATGTGAGATACAATTACTGTTGCCAAGGTCTGTGTCGCAAAAAGCGGGACAGCGGCTTTTAAATCGTTACATAGAAATAAATAAACCCTATGAAAACAGGAATCCTGTCTTAAGCATAAAAATGCCACTGTTTCTTTTCAAATTGTTTTTTAATATCTTGTCTTCTCAAGGAGTGCATAATGAAATTCATAATAATGTTAGGTGTTTCTTCACGAATTTCCTGCATATGCCAATTATTCGTGAATTATTTTCTTTTTTTTTTATCTTTGTCACCGCAAGGAATGCATAATGGAATTCATAATAATGTTAGGTGTTTCTTCACGAAATTTCTGTATGCACCAATCGTAAATCGTACAATTTCTTTAAACTTCTTATAAAGGAGTAAAATTCAGTCGTGAATTAATTAATGTGGGATACAATTACTGTTGCCAAGGTGTGTGTCGCAAAAAGCGGGGCAGCGGCTTTTAAATCAGGACATAAAAATATATAAACCCTATGAAAACGCAACCTGTCTATAACAGAGTCCTGTTTTAAAGGTAAAAATGTCAGTGTTTAAATTCAAATTGTTTTTTTTTTAATATCTTGTTGCCGCAAGGAGTGCATAATGAAATTCATAATAATATTAGATGTCTTTTCACGAAATTTCTGCATGTACCAATCATAAATCTGACAATTACTTTTAAACTTCTTGTAAAAAAGTACAATTTATTCGTGAATTTATTATGTGGGATACAATAATATTAGTGTTTCCAGGTCCTATCTCACAAAAATCGGGATGTTACAAGGACAAAATATTCTTTTATAACCTCATCAATCTCATCTTCGGAATGAAAACGACGGCCGCGTAATTTGTTTTTTTATTAAAAAATAACCAAAAGTCACACATAGCAAGATCAGAAGAATAGGATGTATGTTCTATCACTTGGATGTTTTTTGTTCAAGAAATTCGACTGTAATCCTTGTTGAATGAGAAAATACACTGTCATGGGGAATCATGAGTTCCCTAACATTAACTTCTTGAAGAATTTCTGAAAGACACTTCGTGGTGTTACCAGTTAGCTGTAACTGTCTTCTGTCCCTCTAGCTTTCTGTCATTTGCAGAACACAGCATACATTACTTTTTTCATTGCTCGTTATCTTTTCAAAAATGTTGGTTTGGGGTCATTTTTCAAGAATTTACTTTCTTGATGTGTTGGAAACGTGAAAAAAAGTACGCACGTCTCATCACCAGTTACGATTTTAGAAATAATGCGGACCCACCATCATTAAGTAATTTTAGGATTTATTTATGGATTTTGACACTTTCTGCTTATTGGTGTTTTGTTAAATTATGGCGGCCCAACAACAAAGTATACGACAATGAAATGTAATGTAAACTTTAAAATTTTGAGAAGTACAGATATTACATATCAAACATGTTTCACTGAATCCCTTAGATTTAGAGTTTTATTTACTTTAAATGGAAAAAAATGGAAAACAAAATATTTTTCCATAATTTTAATGCATTTTTACACGTGTCTATAATATATTATTTTTCCATAAAAATATCGTTTAAATTTTAAACTGCTAAAACATAAAACTGCTTGTCATGTTTATAATGCAATTTTCTTGAGAAAGGGACACCGTACATAACCTATGTTCCCCGGGTTCTACAGAGTTGATCTGGCCCTGTGTATATGTAGTACTTCTCATGTATGTCAAATGTATATACTCAAATACATTTTCCATGAAGAATTGTATATACTTCTCATGTAGAAAACTTTTTTCATCGTTACTGTATTTTGTTTACATTACATAGATCTTTTCATTCAAAGAAATGCAAAATTTCGAAAATAAAATAACGACGTTTGGTATAAACGACAGCGGAAAAAAGGAAACCCGCATTAGGAGACATTTTTTTCTTTATCTTTGTTGAATTTATTAAAATTAACGACTATGGTTAGGACTGATTTACGATATCATTTGAGTGAAAATATTTAGTGACGTCACAACCTTAAAAAAAATTGGATACAACATTACAATATAATGTAGACTTTTTTTCTTTTCAAATCTTTTTAAAGCCAATTCGGCTATTGGATCCATGCTATACTGTTGACAACGTGTACTACTCAACCTAACGTACTACTGAAAACGTGCCCATGTTACTGTTTCAAATAACTCATTTAAAATCCCAATGAAATTTGGGCCTATATCCCAAGTGTAGATAATTGGCCGTCAATAATTAACCCAACCCAACCCAATGAAATTTATACGTTTATCTAATGCACGTAAGGGGATCTTATAAAAGGTTTCGTGGTAGACCGAATTGTATTTTGTATGAAAACATATAGGAATTTATGAAAAATTACGTTAAAGAATTTTTTGTGAGTTCCCAAAATATTTTCTCGTTATCAATCAAGTTTTTCTCGTTATTATCGAGTTTTCTGCAATGTGTTTTTGTGTTAAACTTATCTTTTCCTTTAATTTTGCTCGTTAGCCTTAACCTAAAACCAGGTTTTTGTTTTATCAAAGATCGCTATAAACAAGCTTGATCCTCTGGATTTTTTAAAACATCATTCTTAGTATTGCTTTGTGCATGAAGCTAAAACCGCGTGTGAAAAATGAATGCAAAAGAAAGGAAACGCGCTTTGAAACATTTTTTATATTTTTTTATCTTTGTTAATCTTATTAAATTTTATGACTGGTTATGACTGATTTACGATCTCGTTTGAGTAAAGATATTCAGTTTTTTTTTTGTCACAACCTGAAAAAATTATACACATTATTCCTTTCAAAACCTCCACAAATCCAATTCGGCAATTCATTGTCCATGCTACTGTTTTATATACAGCTCATTTAAAACCCATAAAATTCACACGTGGAACAGATGGGTCACGGTTACTTCGCGGAAATTTCTTTTTTTAGTCCAATAGCGAGACATGAGACCATCCATAAACCGTTTAGTGGTTGGACCGAGTTGCATTTTGTATGCAAAAATATGCCTCTGCCAACACTTTTATTGGAGACACCTGGGTAAACAAGCAGGTCAGAAACCTCTGGAGTACTCGCAGAAACTAGGGCGTTAGAATCTTGAAGTATTTTTCAGGGCTGTATCTTATTACGCTGGATTTTACTGCGTAAAATGAGATTCTCTGTGTGATAAGAAGATGTATTTAACAATGACCGTAATTACCATTTACAACAGAGAGATTTCGGTTAAAAGGAGGATTGACTCACAAAAATACAGTTGGATAAACTGGAAACGGTATTTTAATATACAGTTACCCACCTGTCCTGAACCAAGCGAGACGTCGCGAATTTTAATAATTTTTTCAGAATTCTGAATAAAGGCTGCTCTTAGTAAGGCTGCTCTTGATTACTTACCTACTGGATTTTTCTTGTTTTAATTCTACTCAGGATATTTTCCTTTCAGCTTTTCGCATTGGTCAGGATATATTAATGACTGGAAATCAATTCTTCCTTTTGCGTATTATGACGAGCTGGGTTCGTCATGTGTCGCTGTAAAAATAAAGTAACCTGAATTTGATTACAACTAGCAAATAGAATGACTGTTAAAGCTAGAAGTCTGGTTGAGGGGGGCATATAAAGGTGGTCTGCTACCATGTACATGCATTTTGTGAAAAAAAGTGCACTTTCAGCCAATAATTATAATTTGAAATCTGAAATAAATTAAAATATTTTGAGTATTAATATTTTCATCATTTCATGAATATTTCTAAGAATAATTTTTCAAATAAAAACGGTGTGGTGAAGTGCATTAAAAAATTCCAAGTATTCGAAATTTGATTTTTTAATGCCAGAAACGAGACACTTCATTTTAATAACATAATCTCAGATTTAACTATAATGGTACAAGTACGTACTGACAAGATAAATTAATAATAATATTCAAACCGGGAAAATTCTTTTCAAATTCCTGCACTTATTTTAAAATAATAAAATTGCACAGTGATGTCGTTAAATCTGAATATAGGCTTAACAGTTAGTAAAAACTATCATACTTTTGAAGTTAGGGAAAAAATGATATTCCCAATCTACTCAATTCACATATTTCTATAGTACAGCATAAAACTAAAGTAAATTATAAAACCTTTAAAAGTGGTATCCCTGGACATGTGCCCGTGCCTTAATCTAGCTCTGTGTGTGTGTACCACTTTGGCTTCATCAGAAAGAGGACAACTCTGATTTAATTATATTGGTGCTAAATACTTTTAACGAAGACATCGTGCATATGCGGAATACTCTATTACATGTGGCAAAAATTCAGCATTGCATGCTTTTTAAATATCGCTTAGTATATTCCAAGAAGTTTTTAAATGTATTGAATTAAATGTGTTTTAAATTAAAGAAAATTCAATTTACTATTTTATTTGAGTAATTTTTATTATTTATAAAATTATATTACAAATCTTTTTGATAAATTTAACATATGATACATTTGAAAACAGGGGAATTGTGTAGTTCCATGTTACATATTCCACGTTTAATAGCATGATTTTCTCCTTATTCCTTTTCTTTACAAGCATCCTTATTTTACACTGAAGATCTGGCATTCTTCATTTTTTCTTCTTCACTGGTATAGGAAATGCCGTTTTGATAAACGAAGAAATCATCTTCATTTCAGATTATTTTATGATTTTGCCTGATTATGATTTTACACTTCATTAAAATAAATGCGCGTATTCAATTATATGATGCATTTAAACATTTAAGCCCTTACAGTCAAACTATCATAGCTCATCATCAAAGCTACATACGACACAGTATAATTTGTGACAGATCTCACTCAAAAAACCGAGTTAAATTCCTAGAACGTTGTTTTAATTTGAAATGCAGTCATTTATTTAAAACAAAATTGCTGAAGAAAATCTTGTGACATTTACACTCCCACTTCATATTTGTTCACTTATGCCTAATTAAAAAAAAAAAAAAAAAAAAAAAAAAAAAAAAAAAAAAAAAAAAAAAATTGTGCGCGTGTGTGTGTTAATAAGAGAAATGAAAAAAATAAATTAATGCATAAATACAAAATATGAAACAACAAGAAACATTAAAATTTAAATTGATTTGACTTTTTTTTTTTTTTTTTTTTTCAATGTTTAAAAAAAAAAAAAAAAAAAAAAAAAAAAAATTGTTTCCTAATTTGGGAAAATATAATATAACTACGAACGAAAATATGCGATAACCATTTCCGAGTTCCCCAAGATTCCAAAAAGCGTTTTTTATCTTTAGAAACCTCGGAAACCAATATATATTCAAGATTTAAAAAAAAAAAGATTTTATAAAAAATGAAGTTTATTTTATCTTTACCGTTGCTGTAATTTAAAATGCAGACATTTATTTAAAACAAAACTGCTGAAGAAAATCTTGTGCCATGTATACTCCCACTTCATATTTCTTCATTTATGCTCAATAAAAAAGAAAAAAATTCATGCGTGGTGTGAGAGAAATGAAGAAATAAGAGAAATGAAGAAATAAGGATAATGTTTTAAAATTTATTTTGATTATAATTAATGCATAAATAAAAAATATGAAACGACAAGAAACATTAAATTTTAAATTGATTTAACTTTTTTTTTTTTTTTACACTGAAAAAAAAATGCTTTTTAATTTAGGAAAGTATAATATAACTACGAACGAAAATATGCAATAACTTTTCCGAGTTCCCCAAGATTCCAAAAAGCGTTTTTTATCTTTAGAAACCTCGTAAACTAATATATATTCCAGATTAAAAAAATTTTTTTATAAAAAACAAAGTTTATCTTTACCGTTTACTATAATTTAAAATGCAGGCATTTGTTTAAAACAAAATTACTGAAGAAAATCTTGTGACATTTATACTCCCACTTCATATTTCTTCACTTATGCTCAATAAAATAGAAAAAAAAAATCATGCGTGTGTGTAGGTTGATAAGAGAAATGAAGAAATAAGGCTAATAATGTTTTAAAATTTATTTTGAAGCATTTTTTATCTTTAGAAACAACGGAAACCAATATATATTCCAGATTTAAAAAAAGATTTTATAAAAAACAAAGTTTATCTTTACCGTTGCTGTAATTTAAAATGCAGGCATTTGTTTAAAACAAAATTGCTGAAGAAAATCTTGTGACATTTATACTCCCACTTCATATTTCTTCACTTATGCTTAATAATTAAACAAAAAAAAATCATACGTGTGTGTGGGTTAATAAGAGAAATGAAGAAATAAGGCTAATAATGTTTTAAAATTTATTTTGATTATAATTAATGCATAAATATAAAAAATATGAAACGATAAGAAACATTAATTTTTGAATTGATTTGACTTTTTTTTTTTTTTTTTTTTTTTTTTTTTTTACACCGTTAAAAAAAAAAAAAAAAAAAAAAAAAAAAAAAAAAAAAGACTTTCTTAATTTAGGAAAATATAATATAACTACGAATGAAAACGTAATAACCTCTTCCGAGTTTCCCAAGATTCCAAAAAGCGTTTTTTTAAGCTTTAGAAACCTCGGAAACCAATATATGTATTCAAGATTAAAGAAGCATTTATAAAAAATAAAGTTTTATTTTACTTTTACAGTTGCTGTAATTTGAAATGCAATGCAGTCATTTATTTAAAACAAAATTGCTGAAGAAAATCTTGTAACATTTATACTTACACTTCATATTTCTTCACTTATGCTTAATAATTAAACAAAAAAAAAAAATCATACGTGTGTGTGGGTTAATAAGAGAAATGAAGAAATAAGGCTAATAATGTTTTAAAATTTATTTTGATATAATTAATGCATAAATATAAAAAATATGAAACGATAAGAAAAATTAAGTTTTGAATTGATTTGACTTTTTTTTTTTTTTTTTTTTTTTTACACTGTTAAAAAAAAAAAAATAATAAATAAAATAAAATAAAATAAGACTTTCTTAATTTAGGAAAATATAATATAACTACGAATGAAAATATGCAATAACCTCTTCCGAGTTTCCCAAGATTCCAAAAAGCGTTTTTTTAAGCTTTAGAAACCTCGGAAACCAATATATGTATTCAAGATTTAAAGAAGCATTTATAAAAAATAAAGTTTTATTTTACTTTTACAGTTGCTGTAATTTGAAATGCAATGCAGTCATTTACTTAAAACAAAATTGCTGAAGAAAATCTTGTGACATTTATACTTACACTTCATATTTCTTCACTTATGCTTAATAATTAAAAAAAAAAATCATACGTGTGTGTGTGTGTTAATAATAGAAATGAAACAATAATGCTAATAATGTTTTAAAGTTTATTTTCATTATAATTAATGCATAAATAAAAAATATGAAACGACAAGAAACATTATATTTTTAATTGATTTGACTTTTTTTTATTTTATCTTATTATTGTTATTATTATTATTATTTTACACTGTAAAACAAGAAGAAAAAAGACTGTTTCTTAATTTAAGAAAATATAGTATAAATAACAAACAAAAATATGCAACAACTTCTGCCAAATTTACCAAGATTCCAAAAAGCGTTTTTTTTTTTTTTTTTTTTTTTTTTTTTCTTAAATCTTTAGAAACTTCGGAAACCAAATATATATATTCAAGATTTAAAGATCACAGACAAACATGATAAATTAACAGTGTAAAATAAACATTAAAAGGAATATTATTTTGTTACTCTTGCATGTATAAATTCAATTGCGAAACTAAAAATGTTTAATTGAGAATTGTTAGAATCCTAAAAACCGATAGTCCTGTTTGAGAAAACTGATTAATACACTATAAAAATTACTCGGAAACGTTTCCGAAAAACAATCGCAACAAAAGAAAGAAATATTGTTTTTAAAAATATTTTCCAAAATTTCGAAAATATATTGGCTCTTGAGGTTTCTAAGGATAAAGAACTCTTATTGAAATCATGTGTAACTCGGAAACGGTTATTTAATATTTTAACTCGTGATGGCTATATTATATTTTCGAAGAATAAGAAACGCTTGTCTTTTTTAAAAAGTGTAAATACTTAAAAGGGGAAATTATACCAGGTGGAATTTTTTTGGAGTGAAAGTGATTTATTTTAATAACAAATTATTGTTATTATACGGTATATTAGTACTGAGAAACATAACTCAAGATATGAATAACGGTTACAAAATAGGGCTCAAGTTTTTTTGCATAACAACCCACTAGGTTATTAAACCTAACTTGTTTTTTTTTTTTTTTTTTTTTTTTTTTTTTTTTTACTCACTTATCCGGAAATTTGAAGCATTCGGCAACCAGCATTTCCCTGCCAGTTTATTTTAGTCTTTGCAGTATTTCATTTTTTTTTTTTTTTTTTTTTTTAGAGATAAGTAATTTTGATAAGTTTCATTAGAAAACTTAGTTTATATTATTTTTCTAAGTTATCTATTATTCTAAGCTATTTAACTAATAATTCTAAACTATGTTTGTTATTACTCTTTTTCAATTAATTTATAAAAAACTTTACTGCTTTTTGAAAATAATGACGGGGTGAGGTGAGTGGTATTTTTTGGGTGGGTATTTTTTACTGACAAATAGATCATTTTGATGGCTGCCCAGATTTTATCAAATTTATAAAGAACTGGTTACAAATATATATTGAACAGAAAGAAGACGAAAATAATCAGAAAACAGCATTTATATACGGTAAATCAATTTCCGTTCAGTTTCCAATGGATTTGATTTATACAGGCAGGTGCTTCGATGAATCCACTGATTAAATAAACCGGTGTTCTATAATATTCTTTATCTGCCTGAAAACGTTATACACACTCTGTCTTACAATCTTGAAGATCAACTCAATCCTTTCAATTTTTGGAATTTTATAATATCAATCCACTGCTGGAGAAAGGGGGAAGCAACTCACCTGTTGGGCCCCAGAAAAGGTAAATGCAGGTGAGAAAGAGGCCCAGACATCTGGTCTACTGGAACACTAACTCACTTTACTACACAGTTCGTGCTCATGGTGCACATTTAATCGTGTAATTCGAAATCTTGCCAAGTATATATGAAAATAATAAAAATATGCCATTAATTTTTTTGTTCATGTTATGCTGTAATGAAGTGTCATTCTTCCGCTGTTAAAATGGCGTAAAAGAACTGAATCCGGTGGTTCTAGTTGTTGTTTCCTGTTCTACTAAAACTATAAATTATTAATAATTAATTTAAGAATCAGTTATTATTTTGATTCCTGTAATGGAGTGCAGTTATTCTTCTGTGTTTAATTGGTATACAATATTAATAATTAAGTTAAGAATCAATTATTATTTTTATTCCTGTGATGGAATTAAATTCTTCTGCTGTTTAAATAGTATAAAATAATTGAACTTGAAGATTCTAATTTCCATTTCTTGTTATACTACAGATATAAATTATTAATAAATAATTTAGTAATCAGTTATTATTTTGATTACTGTAATGAGGTACAATTATTCTGCTGTTTAAATGGTATAAAATGTTAATAATTAAGTTAAGAATCAATTATTATTTTTATTCCTGTGATAGAGCTGAATTCTTCTGCTGTTTAAATTGTATAAAATAATTGAATTTGAAGGTTCTAATTTTCATTTCTTGTCTACTGCAGCTATAAATTATTAATAATTAGTTTAGGAATCAATTATTATTTTTATTCCTGCAGTGAAGCTCACTTCTTCCGCGTTAAAATGATATAAATAAGAACTGAATCCGGAGGTTCTAATTTTGGTTTCATGTTCTAATAAAATTATAAATTACTAATAATTAACGTAGAAATGAATTATTATTTTGATTTCTGTAATGCAGAGAAATTCTTCTGCTATTTAAATGGTATAAAATATTAATAATTAAAATAGGAATCAATTATTATTTTCATTTCTGTGATGGAGATCAATTCTTTCTATGTTTAAATGTTATAAAACAATTGAATCGATTTCCTGTGTAATACAACTATAAATTATTAATATTTAATTTAGAAATCATTTATTTTTATTTCTGTAGTGAATCTCAGTTCTTCCGCTGCTTAAATGGTAAAAATAAAAACTGAATCCGAATTCCTGCTCTACAAAATCTATAAATTACTAATAATTAATTTAGAAATCAATTATTATTTTGATTCCTGTAATGCAGTTCATCTGTTGTTTAAATGGTATAGAAAATAATTTAAGGTTCTAAGATCCATTTTCTGTTCTACTACATCTATAAATTACTAATAATTAATTTAGAAATCAATTATTATTTTGATTCCTATGCAGTTCATCTGTTGTTTAAATGGTATAGAGAATAATTTAAGGTTCTAAGATCCATTTTCTGTTCTTACTACATCTATAAATTACTAATAATTAATTTAGAAATCGATTATTATTTTGATTCCTATGCAGTTCATCTGTTGTTTAAATGGTATAGAAAATAATTTAAGGATCTACGATCCATTTTCTGTTCTTACTACATCTATAAATTACTAATAATTAATTTAGAAATCAATTATTATTTTGATTCCTATGCAGTTCATCTGTTGTTTAAATGGTATAGAAAATAATTTAAGGTTCTAAGATCCATTTTCTGTTCTACTACATCTATAAATTACTAATAATTAATTTAGAAATCATTTATTATTTTGATTCCTATGCAGTTCATCTGTTGTTTAAATGGTATAGAAAATAATTTTAGGTTCTAAGATCCATTTTCTGTTCTTACTACATCTATAAATTACTAATAATTAATTTAGAAATCAATTATTATTTTGATTCCTATGCAGTTCATCTGTTGTTTAAATGGTATAGAAAATAATTTAAGGTTCTAAGATCCATTTTCTGTTCTACTACATCTATAAATTATTAATAATTAATTTAAGAATAAATATTTTTTTTTCCTTTAGTCAAGCTGAGTTCTTCCGTCGTTTAAATGGTATAAAAGAACTGAATTCTGAATATCTAACTTTGTTTTTCTGTTATATTAAAGCTATAAGTTATTAATAACATAGTACAACAAATTTTAACAAATTTTCTATTTCTCAACACGCATGGTTTCCTAGAGTTTAGAACGCTACAAAATAAAATATTGTAAAAAAAAAATTTATCACATTAAAAAAAAAAAGAAGTTAAAGAAATTTTGCCTTCATTTATCTAAATGAGCATGTTTAAAGCAATTATGAAAACAATACATTATAATTTTAACTGCGTTTAATTTTTAAATACTAATTTTGGTTTGTCACTTCTATAGAATGTGTAACAAGAGAATAGAAAAAAAAAATCCTTGGAAATTTTGTTCATGACACCTTCAAGAATTTTCAAACTGTCCTTTGTGCAAAACAGTGCTATAAATTGCAATTCTAAACTGTATTTTCTCTAACAAATTCATTGATAAAACGTACTTATTTTTTGCATTGTAAAAGGTTTTCCACTTTCACATTAGTATTGCCTATTATTGTTCTCGTATTCCTTTTGAAGTTCATCTTTTCTTAGGATTTCCTTTATCTTAGGATCAGGGCCCGATCAAGCCAAACACAGGCCCAGGGCATGGCCGAAACAAAAGTCAGGAGGGGTTTTCAAAATTTTTGATGAGGGTAATTCACAGCTTGTCTTTTTCCCTCTACTTTAATGATATATAAATATAGAGAGAAGTAGAGGGCAAATCCCCTCCTGTCCTAAAACTTTTATTACAAAATTTACAAATGCAAATATAGATGATATTGAAATAGTATGAAGTTTAGAGAGAGGACTCGAGGAGTTGCCAAGGGCTGGGGGGAGGGGGGGGGAGTTCAGTTCATCTGCCCCTGTGTGATTACGGCCTTGGTCCAGGGCCTGTTACACATTCGAGAGTGGAGGGTTTTATTATACTATCACAAAAATTTAAGCATTTTCTATGCCTTAGAAAACGGATATGAATATTTACCACCATATTTAAATAAATATATGTTTATTTATTTATTTTAATCTTATTCTTTCTAAAAGTACAAAATGTATAATTATATTCAATCGAGAGGTCGATTTAAAATATCAGCTCTGCATAAACTGCATACCGGGATTTCACTTTTTCTTGGGATTGGCATCTTTTCCTTTTGAATTTTTAATGTAAATTATACTATAAAAAATTATAACAATAAAGTTTGCGAACCGCTGCGCTAAGGACTGAATTATTTTTTAATTGGGTTTATTAATAATAATAAATAAATAAATAAATAACTGGATTTGTTTTACTAAAATAATTACGCTGTTGTTGTTTTTATTTAAAGATAAAAAAAAATAATAATTATTATTATTATTATTTTGTACATAATATTTTCACTAAAAGGCACCTTGACAAAAATAAAGAAAAAGTTATTCAATGAAAAAAAAAAAGAAAAAAATCAAGTATTACACTTATCTAATTACATTATGGTTGCATTAGATGCTTCTATTAAATACGTTTAAGGCCTGACAATGTAATACCTTCTTTTTTTTCTATGTTAAGTGGAATCTTGTATCTAGTTACTTAATTTTTAGCACACAATTTAAATAAAAGAGGCATTATTTATTCTGCTTTTAGTTAAACGCTTTATTTACATGACACTATTTTTGCAAAAAGGTATTATCTTTGAATGCATTAGTGTCACTGCAGAATAAATAATGCTAAAAAGAAGTTATGCTTTACCCCCTTTTTAATGTTGTAATGCTCTGGATACAGAACCTCATAACGCAGATTAATTTTTAATGGATCTACTTTTCCACAATCTAACATACACAATAGTAACTTATAAATATGAGTAAGTCATAAAAAAAATAAAAAAATAAAGGAAGAAAGGAACATTTTATATATCATAATGAAGAAAAGGAATTTTTTACGATTAGATAAATCGTATTCAAGGTTGAAGTAGTATAGTTCAGGTTTATTCCAACAGAGCAAATAATGTACAGACCAGGACACAAATGTACCCAGATTCGAGTCCTGGCCTGGACATTATTCGCTCTGTTGGAATAAACCTCCTTGAATACACCTTATACATTTTTATCACCAAATAGTACAGAAGAACAAAAATGGGCATTCGATTTCGAATTATGTCTTCATTAAATTTATATTTAAAAGAAGGAAGGAACATCTTATATATCATAATGAAAAGAAGGAATTTTTTTTCAATTAGGTAAATCGTATTCAAGGTTGAAGTAGTATAATTCAGGTTTATTCCAACAGACCAAATAATGTACAAGGCCAGGACACAAAGGTACCCAAATTCGAGTCCTGGCCTGGACATTTTTTCGCTCTGTTGGAATAAACCTCCTTGAATACACCTTATACATTTTTATCGCCAAATAGTACAGAAGAACAAAAATGGGCATTCGATTTCGAATTATGTCTTCATTAAATTTATATTAAAAAAAGAAAAAACTTAAGAGGAATAACAATCTCAAATTTCCAATATTCAATACTAACACCCAAATTTGACTTTATTTCGATTTTAGAGTACATTTTAATCTGATAACAAATATATGAAGCTAAGAAGTTTGAGAATTATAAAGACATAAAATTTTAACCTCCTAGTTTTCTTTTTAAATATTTTCATTCGTAGCTTAATTATTTTTTCAGACTTTTTTTTTTCCTGTGGTATTAATATAAACCATTACAAATAAAATTAAGTGATTTTCATACATTTAAAAAAAAAATTATATGATAAATATGAATTATGAAATTTATATTCGAAAAGGCTATGAATTTTTTAACATAAATTGGTTTCTAGAAACTTCTGATGTGCGTATACAAAATTTCAGCTTATGTCTCAAATTTTCATCTTATTCCTCAAAAAATTATGAATTGTAACCTACAAATTTTTTAACAGAAATTTATTTCTAGAAACTTCTAATATACGTATACAAAAGTTCAGGTTATTCCTCAAATTAATTCAGCTTATTACTCGATTTAATTCAGGTTATTCCTCAAATTAATTCAGTTTCTTCCTTAAATTAATTCAGCTCATTCCTCAAAATAAAATGGAAATTGTAACCTATAATTTTTTTAACAAAAATTTATTTCTAGAAACTTCTAATGTGCGTGTATAAAATTTCAGCTTATTCCTTAAAAAATTATGAACCTGTGAATTTTTTTTAACAGACATTTGTTTCTAGAAACTTCTAATAAGCGTATAAAAAATTTCATTTTTTTCCTCAAAATAATTCAGATTATTCGTTAAACAATTATGAATTGTAACCTATGAATTTTTTAACAGAAATTGGTTTCAAGAAGCTTCTATATAATAAGCATATACAAAATTTCAGCTTATTCCGCATATTATTTTTTGAGTTAATAAAAAATTCATTAGCACAACATTTTGGGGCAGGTCGTGTACGGGATTTTCCAAAAAGAAGGCACTAAGTGTAAAACACTTTAATTTTTACAAAAAAAAAAAAAAAAAAAAAAAAGTAATAAACTACCGAAAAGAAGAATAAACTGCGTAAATTAGTGTGCAATCTATAATTGCACACTAATTTACGCTAATGTCGAATTAACTTTAATTAAGCATTAATTTAGTTGTATATTGCTTTACACCAATTAAATCCTAATTTACACTATTTACATATCACCAAAATAACTGTAAAGTGCTACAATTTGTTACTCACAAAGATCAACAATTAAATTACAACAACAATAATTAAATTGTTAAAAGCCGCCGGCAGCGTGGTTGGTAGCAGAGGTGTAGCCACGGTGAGGGCCCAGGGTTCGAATCCCGGGTGA
The DNA here is from genome assembly GCA_963931845.1 of Maratus michaelseni. NCBI lineage: Eukaryota > Metazoa > Arthropoda > Arachnida > Araneae > Salticidae > Maratus > Maratus michaelseni. The sequence continues at coordinate 105,751,972 of OZ007598.1, read as the reverse complement.
GGCGTGGATGTCATTGTGTGTGTATATTTAGTGCTGTCAACTTTCCTGTGTCTATCCCGTCCCCAAGAAGAAGATTTATGTAATTTGTCAAAGTCCTATATGTATTTCTGTGAATAAAAAAATATGGATCATTCGAGACAACAGCCTTGTAGCTTATAGGTCTCGAAGCAACTCTCCTTCAAATGTCAAATTGTTAAAATAACAGAGTTTTTTCTGTAAATAAAAAAGAATTTGACTTTTAAAAACGCAGAGAAAGTTTGTAAAAAATGGGGATTTTTGTTCGTATGATTTACACGTTTTCTTTGTAAAATCACAAAATATTTCTGTTAAAATTACTGTTTATTTCTGTAAATGTAACAGTAGTTGACTTAAAAAAGCAGGAAAAGTTTGTAAAAAATACTAATATTTCTTGTAAAATTCACAGGTTTTCGTTGTAAAGTCACAACATTCAATTGTTAAAATAACAGTTTATTTCTGTGAATGTAACAATAGCTAACTATTGAAAAAATAGAGAAAAAAAACCTGTAAAAAATACAGATTTTTCTTGGAAAATTTACAGCTTTTCTCTGTTAAGATCATGACATTTAACTGTTGAAATAACAGTTCATTTCTGCAAGTGTCATGTTACTTAACTTAAAAAAAAAAAAAAAAAAAAAAAAAAAACAGAAAGTTTGTTAAAAATTGCAGATATTTTCTGTAAATTAAAAGTTTTTTTACTGGCGTACTGGGTGACAATTTTTTTCCGTAAATTTCACTTTTTTTCCCCTTGTTTTTTTTTTTTTTTTTACAGTGTACTGTTAAACCTGATAATAAGTTCAAACTATCATGTGTTAGCTCACTAACATAAATTAATTGCACGGAAGTGAGAATTCACCTTTCTTTGAAAATTTGCTGAACAAAAACAAAAGTAATTTTATGATCAGTCTTATGAAAATAATAAGAGAGAAAAGTAAAATTAAAATTTGATCAGAAAATCAAAATCATTATACCAATAATAAATATTTCCCAAATTTACAAATATATGTGAAAAATTACGCTATACAGTAATTTATAAATTTTTACTTTTTTTCTTCTTTTTTTATCAAATTTGGTTAGACAATACCCAAAATCACCCCACGATATTCTTGAATTTGTATACATTTATTTCGAATATTAATCTTTATTTAGTTGCAGAATTTCTGTCATTAAATGAGGTGAATATTACTTTTGGGAAATAGCGTTACTCAAATTCAAAGACTTGTGGGAGCGCTGAATGTTTTAGTATAAAAATTGCCCGAATATGCTAAAAAAAGGTTTGCTTTATTTTGAAAAATGTTTGCTATTTTATTTATTTACTAAGAAGGTTCTGCCATTGCTAAGCTTGAGCACTAAATTGCACAGAGGTTGCTTTAAATATACATTAGTTAGAATTTCGCCGAATGGGCACATTAGCAAACAGTTGATACCAAAGTTCTCACTTGTGTCCTTGTGTGCATGTGTGTGTATATACACTGCTCAAAACAATTAAAGGATATTTGAAGTTTTATATAAAATAAAGATATAAACGAAATTTTTTTTGCCGAAAATAGAAGAAGAGAATCACAAATGCAAATTTTTCTGGTTTTCAAACTGTGGAGTATGCAAATTTTGAGTTCGACGTCAAAAACGTTGCTTCAGCGGCAGCGAATGAAATTTGACTTTCAACTGGATAAAAGAGAATGAAGACAAGGATGATCGGCATTCAGTGATTGCTTTGTTTCGATGAGTACGATGTCTCAGCGAAGTCATTTGACAGATTCAGAAGCTTGGAGAATTGTTGGTAGGTTAGAAGGGGGCCAAACTCAAGCCGAAGTAGCGCAAGCCATTGGAGTGTCACAAAGTGTCATTTCCAGGATCTGGAACCGTTTTTTGGAGAGTGGATGTGCAGGCCGAAGACCAGGGTAAGGTCGTAGACGGGCAACAACGACCAATGAAGATCGGTATTTAGCGTTAACAGCTCGGAGACACCGAAACATGAACGCTACTCTTCTCCAACAACACCTTCGCTCGGCTACAGGCACCACGATTTCAACTCAGCCTGTCCGAAACCGGCTCCATGCTGTAGGTCTGTATGCTCGCCGACCGATGGTATGTGTTAGATTAACATCAAGGCATCGTCGCGACCGCAGGGAGTGGGCAACCGAGCATGTCAACTGGAGGAGAAATGAATGGAGCAATATTCTGTTTTCTGACGAGTCCCGTTTTTCTGTGCATCCGGATAATAGGAGTATTTTCATCTGGAGGGACCGTGGCAGTAGGAATAATCCTGCGTTCGTGCACGAAAGTGTCAGATTTGGCGGTGGAGGAGTGTTGGTGTATGGTGGCATCTCCATTGACGGGCGCACCGACCTCTACATCATTCGAGATGGAGCTCTGACTGGTCGCCGATATAGGGATGAGATCCTCAGACCTATTGTAGTCCCTTACGCTGCAGCAATCGGAGATAACTTCATTTTAATGGACGATAACTGCAGGCCACATCGTGCAAACCTGGTGGAGGATTTCCTTTTCGAGGAAGGAATCGTTCGAATGGAATGGCCAGCGTGTTCTCCAGACATGAATCCAATCGAGCACGTTTGGGACGCTCTAGGAAGACGAGTTTCTGGCCGCCAACAACCCCCACAAACTCTCCAAGAACTGGAAAGAGCTCTTCTGGAAGAGTGGGGCAGAATACCCCAACTCGTCATTAATAGCCTCATTGAGTCCATGCCTCAAAGGTGTTCAACGTTGCTGGCCGCCCGTGGAAACCATACCCCCTACTGAAAATGATTTTCTTTGAAGAAAACACCTTTTCTTATTCCCATTTTTCTCATATGCACAAATTGTGTTTTTTTCCTTTTGTACACAAATGCGCAATAAAATGCATTTTTTTCTGCCAAACATGTGTAATTTATTCTCATATAACCTACTATGTCTGTCGACCATGTATCAATCAGCTAAAAAGTTTCCCAGATACAAAATCCACCTAAAACTGCAATATCCTTTAATTGTTTTGAGCAGTGTATAACTATATGTGTACATGGCATACAAATATGCTGGAAGTTTCAATAATTGGGTGCACAGCCAATTGGCATATTTTATCTTGCATTCTTTGTCAATATTTCTGATATACGCATTTGTGCTTTTGTTGTATTAGATTTATTTTATTAATAACAATATGGGAAGAAAATGTTTTAACATAAACGTTCAATCTTTTGTGCTTTTTTTTATTTTTTGAAAACACTTGCATCAGAATATTGATATATCAAAATAATGCTCAAAAATTATCTTGAAAGTTAGCATATTTGCTAAAATCATGCATCCGCATTGGATTCATTGCATATTATTTAAAAATCCTACATGACGTTAAAAATTATATATTCCATTTCATATTTAAATTTTTATTCTTTTTTTTTATTGCAATCTCACTCCTACAAGATATTTTTTCTTCCGTAACTTTTGTAAGTGTGACATATTTATACAAAAGTATATGTTTATGAAATTAGCATTTACTATTGAATAATAATATTTCATTACAGAAACAAATATAATCTCTCTGTAAGATAATTTTTCTATAAATATGAAAATTTTTGTTACGAAAAAAAAAAAAATTCTCGGCAAAATCAGGATATTTTTTCAAATAATGCATTTCTTTAAATATTAGTTTATAAGTATGAAAATACAAATTTTTCTCATATATTTTGCAAATTTTCTCTGTAAAATCACAATATATTATGTGTTAAAATGGCAGTTTACTTTAGTAAATATAACAGTATTCAACTGTTAAAAAACAGAAAATGGTCTGTAAAAAATACGTTTTCTTGTAAAATTTACAGATTTTTTTCTGTAATATCGCGATACATAACAGTTAAAATAATAATTTGTTTCTGAAAATATAACGATATGTAACTGTTAAAAAAGAAACAGAAAGTTCGTCAAATAATCGCAGATATTTTCTGTAAAATAAAAGTTTTTGTTCTGCCGTCCGACTAACAAATTTTTCTGTAAATTTCACTGATTTTTTTTAACCGTGTACTAGTCACGCAACGACACTTGTAAGCTACTGTTAAATCTATGAGAGCGTTCTTTTCAAATTTCTCACTTGCATATATATATATATATATATATATATATATATATATATATATATATATATATATATATATATATTGGGGGGGAGGCGGTTGCGGTATATTTCTGAATCGATTCCGAAAGTGAAAGCATCCCCATAAAAATGCAACATTAAGACTGCTCTTCAGTAAACTTCCCGATTCCCCTTGCTAATGTTCTTCCTATGGGCGTAGGATGCATTCATATTTTTTAAATATCTCCTCAGAAAATTAATATTTTTAACTTCTGTTTTCTTTGTACTGTTCTGAAAGAATGTCTCTTTTTTTCTTAGTTATCAAAATATTTCTAAATAATGTGCTTAATTTATATTTTTATGCGTTAAAATCTTAGCGAAACTGAATAAGATTTTAACGTTTCATATAAAATTAAATATATATTTTAGAAAAAAATTCACAACTAAGAAAAAAAGAGACATTCTTTAAGAATAGTACAAAGAAAACAGAAGTTAAAAATATTAATTTTCCGAGGAGATATTTTAAAAATACGAATGCATCCTACGCCCACAGGAATAACATTAGCGAGGGGAATCGGGAGGTTTACTGAAGAGCAGTCTTAAGTAGTAATTTAAAAAGTAAAAAGAACCAGTTTAGAGATCGACCTCAGCTATCCTATGTAAAAAATTAAACAAATAAAAATTTTGAAATGCAAACGAGAAATTAAAAAAAACACCCCATACGTTTAACATTAGTACACAAGTGTTTTCGCGCGACTAATATAGGCTCTTAACTTTTAAAAACTTTACTTACTATGCTTATAAGTTTGACTGCATCCTGATCACTTTCATATTCATCTGTATCATACTATACTATATGTAATTTCAATTGACTTCTCAAGGTCAGTTTCCCGGTCCTTATCTCAGGTCAGTAACTATGGTAACATAGCATTTGTCTGATTGACCGATCTACCTTTTCCCATGACAACGAAGGGAAAAAGTAGGGAGAAAGAATGTCCTTGAGCAACCAGTTGAAATTTCATAGAGTATATAAATACATAAGTTTCAGTACTATAGCTTACAGCTAAATGAACAATACTTACAAAATATTCCACTGCCGTCTCCTCAGTAAAGATTTCTACTACGTGTATACTATTGCTACTGTTATAACTTCTTTGTCTGCAGCTCCTAGTTGTTACTTAGTGAGGACCACTTTTATAGGCCTGAGATTTTCAGCTATAATGTGTGAAACTATTCTTTTTTCAGTCTCTTTTTAACACTTTCCAACCTAGTTGAAAAGTGTTTATGACTTCGGTTTGTCTGGCCGTCTGCCGTCTGGCCGTCTGCCGTCTGTCCGTGCTCTAACTCCTGTAAATATGCTCGGATTGCCCTGCAATTTTTATATGTTATAATCGTTATCTATAGCATGTTCCCTATTTCAACGGAAGTGTGTAGCACTTATAGTTTTTTTACAGGGACACTCAAAAGAATTCCGTTACATTGCGGTCTATGGGGAAAAATCATTTGCGGTTTATTTAAACAATGTTTCACAATTTTAAACGCATTGAAATTTATATATATCACTAAGGTGCATTAGCAGAAGCTTAATATGGAATAGGGTGTGCATAGCACTTATACTTACTTTACAGGGACAGTCAAAAGAATTCCGTTACATTACGTCTATGGAGAAAAATCGTCTGCGGTTTATTTAAATAATGTTTCCCAATTTTAAACGCATTGAAATTTATATATATCACTAAGGTGCATTAGCAGAAGCTTAATATGGAATAGGGTGTGCATAGCACTTATACTTACTTTACAGGGACAGTCAAAAGAATTCCGTTACATTACGTCTATGGAGAAAAATCGTCTGCGGTTTATTTAAATAATGTTTCCCTATTTTAAACGCATTGAAATTTATATAAGGTTCATTACAAGAGACTTACTACAGAATATTGTGTGTATAGCAGTCATCGTTCATTTACAGGGACACACAAAAGAATTATCTACTGTATGTTAACAATAATTCCTGGAAGTGCGTTTTAAGTTACTGAACGCGATTTTAATTTTAAATCGCTTTTTGTATATTCCGTGGTGTGTATAAATTCTGTAGATCCTATACAAGGAAGCACAAAAGTTCGGGAACACATTTCCGTATTATTTAACTCCAGACGGAGAATTTTAAACTGTGCTACGTGTTTCCTAACTGAACTAAAATTTAGCATCCTATGTAGTATATATATACAAATCTATAGATCCTATACAGGGCTGAATAAAAGTATTCGGATTACTTAGATGTTATCTTTTAGCTTATTAAAGAGTATGATTTGTAAGATTATTTTGGAAGCGTTGGAAAGTGTTACATAATATATGCTTGACGCATGATTTTTCGTTCTTGTTTTCTTTTAATCTAGGGGAACCACAAAAAGCTCTCTTTACTCTACACTCTCCTTATCTTCTAAAAATACTTTCTCCTATGCAATTGCTGCACTTTCGCAATTTTTACCTTTATCATATTGCATTACCATTATCATTGTGCATGTTTATTTAGTTCGATTGCTTAGAAGTAGCTAACTGGGTAATATTTACAGAAGATTCCAGTGATCACTTCCATCTCCTTAGTTCTAAACTTTTATTTATTGATTATAAGCTTGACTGCTAATTATAAACCTTCATATTTAACCACACTGTAGACAAAAAAAAAAAAAAAAAAAAAAAAAAAAAAAAAAAAAAAAAAATCAGTTCGTTGTTATCAATTTCCGGATTTTCACGGAATTTTTTTTTTTTTCGATGAATGTGACTTCGTGGTCTCAAAATTTTTAAAATAGCTTTGACAGATAAAGCTAAATTTTCATTTTCTCTAAATCCATACGATTTATTTTTATCATTACACTGCAAAATAAAAAAATCCGTAAAAATACAGATATTGTACTAGCAAATACGGAAATTATTTTTTTGAACGTAAGAAAAAAAAAAGTTTATAGAGCTTTAGCGAAAACGAGAAATTAACTAAGATTTTTAGCAGTATTGTATATCAAGCATATTCGAAAATCCATATTCGCTAACTTCTGACACATTCACGAAATCATTTCATCGCAGAAAAAAAATCCGTAAAAATACGGATATTGCCCTGACAAACAACGGAGGATTGTATTTATTTTATTTTTTCATTATTATAAAAATTTAACAGTGCATATTAAACTATATATATGATGTTTTTACACCACTGTGCCTTTACACGCATATCGTTGGTTTTCGGAATGAATGACATAATTAGGAAATAAACACTCTAATGGCAATAAAAAAAAATAAAAATTTAAGTTAATAAAATAATAAAAAATTAAGATTTCATTTTTATTTACAAACAAATTTATCTAATGTCAACCATGGGTGGTTTGAAAATACACCCTTACAAATAAACGGAATTTTAATTTGGAAGAAAAATTTACGTTATACGGATACCTCAAATTTAAATTGTGTCATTCTTGAAAATCGAAGATATATTTATATACCATTATTACCAATTTTAACGTATTTTGTAGAATTAAATACAAGTTTTCAAAGAATATACTACTAACCGCAATCATATGTGCTTTTCTCCTAAAAATTTGCACTTGCTGCTTACAAGCTTAACTGATACTTGTGCACTTTGACATTTACCTGTAACATATCATTTCTCTTTTTTCATTTACTCTTATTCCATTTCCGTACTAATTAACTCTTGAAGTTTTAGAATTTTCCCCTTAAAAACGAAAATCTCAATTAATTTTAAATAAAATTCCCTTATAATCTAGTTTCTATTTATGTCTCTACAGTTTCTTTCTTGTTATATGCTTTTATTTTTTTTTTATTTTACATGCTATGTACCAGGACATTTTTTTCGTACTTATAATAAAAAGAAGTGTCGGATCCCTAGAAAGGCCACAATAATTACAGTAATAATTTTGCACATTTTTCTTTTAATTTCCATTTATTAAATAAATAACATTACCAACATAATATATTTGTGTTAAAACCATGTTATTGAGTTATCTTTTCCCATGAAGCTAACTTCATAAATTTTTTTTTTTTTTTTAAATTCCTTGAATTTAAGTCTAAAATATTCTTACCAAAATCGTGACCAATTTGAATGCTTCAGTGATCGATACGATTTCGATTCATTCAAGCCTTGGTGCATTTTCTTAAGGAAATGGTTAATTTTGGTACAAAATACATATATTTTTTTATTTCTGTATTTGTACCCTTTCCGGCACAGTGGTCCCACTCCGGGCACACTTAATTTTAATTCCAAACTTGCATTCGCCACCAAGAATATTTAATAAAATTTTGTTTCTAGAATGAAAGCTTAAAGTTAGGAGTTCTTATTTGATAAAAAAAAAAAAAAATCGTTTGTAAATTCCGGTGTCAGTTAGTAATTTCTCATTTTACGAACAGACTTTGTCTGTGCCGGAAAGGATTAATCCTCTTTGACAATGGTTGCAGATTTGGTTACGCGGAATAAGATTTGAATAAGATTTTTTACTCCTACAAACCAGCTTTGGTATCAGAGAAAGAAAATTCCTGAGCAAAATCTAAAAACCGCACTGAAAGACGTAGGCTCGCAAATCTTCAATTATGATGGTAGTAATGAGATGATAAATTAGTTTAAAAAGAACAGAAAATTTTAGGCTCTTTTTGAGCCAAACTACACACAGGAAAACTATTATTTTTTTTAAAAAAATGTGCAATTAATTCAATCAAGTGATCCGGTCACAAATATGATGAGGAGTTAGGTGCCAACGCTCGCGTGTTCGAATTCCCGGACTGGTGGTGTAGCCTTTAGATTTTTCATTCTTTTCTTTGAAGAAAAAAAAAGGGGAATTTATTGCTTTTTTTAAAAGTCATCCTTGAATGCTTCTCATCTGCTGGCAAGCAGAAAGTCGATATGTCAAAATAAAACACACACACACACACACACACACACAGAAAAAATAAAACCCAATTTGGGTCGAAAGATTCTTAGGTATGTGCCCAAATTGGGCCATGCCTGTTTTTGTTACCACTGTGTATTCATTTTGGGCACTGTTAAATACCCATTTAAAGAAAAAAAAATAAATAAATAAACTGAAAATGGGTATTTAACAGTGCTCAAAATGGATACACAGTGGTAACCAAAACAGGCATGATTCAATTTGGGCACTTACCTAAGAATCTTTCGACCCAAATTGGGTTTTATTTTTTCTGTGCACACACACACCATAAATATGGCATTGAAAACCAATTGATTCCAATGTATAACAAAACTTATCTTAAATTTTTTATTATTTATTCACGTATTGTTACTGTTTTGATTGATAAAAGCAACTTTCAATACGGATTTCCTAAAATTGGAAATTGTCAAAAACTTCTTTAAAATGCCATAAAAGCCTAGAATTGTTATTTAATTTAAAGAACTTTTTTTTCTTATAATGATCCTTCATAAACCCTAGAGTACGGACGACGAAGCTGTGGCACGCATGGCAAAGGTGGTATGCGGTAGAATATTTTCGGCAATGCGTTGATTGAGCTTCTAAATCAAATTACAGTGAAGTTACACAAAATACATGAATTTAGACAAGCTGAGCATGCTTGGTTCTATATCGGATCAAAATTGTATCAAATTGGTAGAAGATTTAGAAACTATTAGAAAAGAAAACATTATCAGGCATTATAAGCAAAAATGCTAATGATGAAATTATTATGCCGACTACGAATGAATGTCTAGACTTGCAGAGTTGTTTAATAAATCTGGGGATTACCACTTTGGCAATTTCCCTCTCTACATATGTCTGCGAGTGAGCCATTATTTTCGGAAATTAATGATAGGAAAATCCGAAAAACCCAAATAGAAACCTCTTCTCCAGATGACTTCAGTTTAAATTTGCATTCTGTTAAAAGTTTGAACGCGATTTCATTTATTCAGTATTCAAGATTCAGAAAAAGAAATAGCATTTATTACTTTATTACTTTAGAATATATATATATGTTACTATAATTATTACTGCATAATAACTACATACAGGGTGGTTATAATATAAGTATCTCTATTTATAGCTGTCTGATCCGAATGAAACCAAAATCGGTACACTTACTATTCGAGAAGGAGGGAGAAGAATGGGACAATAAAAAATAATTGAAATAATCACCGACAGATGGCGCTACTGAGTGTGAAATGTAATGTATAATGCAAGAACAAAAAATTAAGGCGTCAAACCGGATGACACACCTAATTTATTGGAAAATGTCACAGTGAACTTGGTTGCGCTTTCACATGGCGGTGCTGATCATGTTCAGGTTCCACATAGTCATTGTTCTGTAGGACACAATCTAGGCGGTGGACGACGTGCTCAACTGCAGAATATAACGCATCAGGAGTGATGTTTCGCACATGCTGTCATATGCGGTAAAGTCATTGAGGTTTGCGACACCTCCACGATACACAATATTACACATTACATTTTATACTAAAAAGCGCCATCTGTCGGCGATTATTGCAATTATTTTTTTTTGTTATTATTGTTCCATCCTTCTTCTCCTTTCTCGAATAGTAAGTGTATCGATTTTGATTTCATTGTGGTTATTACTTCAAGCTGCAGACTGCTCCAAATAGAGATGCTTATATTATAACCACCCGGTAAACAAGGTGCTCCAAATTAAACAGGATTTGTTTAGGCAACTCTTGCGCAAAAATTACTGGTAGGACCACAACCACGTTTTGTACGCCACGGTTTCCTACATGGAACTATGAATAAAAAGGAATTGACATACTTTCTAAATTGTGAAGTTCCGCAGGACCTGATTATCACCAGTGCAAACCAGTAAATTTGGATAGAAATTCCTTCCTTATTTAAACACCTTGTTCATGTAAAATTTCCTTCAAATTAAATCGAAAATATCTATTAGTTTTTATTGGTAGAAGTTTCCCAAACGGGTAGTCAGACCTTGCGTTTCCACTATATTGTGATTATATGAGCAATCAATGTGTCACTGAATTTGATTACCGCCGCGCCGGGTCAAACTCCCACCAATAAATTTGAATAGAAATTATCGTATTATTTAAATAACTTATTTATGTAAAATTTTTGTATGGAATAAGACAAAATTTTCTTGGTGGAGACTTGGAGTTAATCAGGCACTCATCCAATGTAAACAAACAACAGACGCCATCATATAAGTACATCCTCAGCTACTTTACTCGCAATCGGTAGGCACTAATACACTATATGTCTCTTCCTCTTATTCGTAGCTCCATTGTTTCGTGTTGTTTTCTAAAGTGAAAACAATAGTTCATAGGTTAGCCGTTAAGAGAAACTGGCGCTGATGTGCTAGAAATTTCCATAAATTTGAACGTATTTGAAAATCTTCTGCTTATATAAAGAGTGCTACTTTTTCAGTAAACGACGATCTTCCTTTTTATGATCACTGTTTATGACTTTTTATGACACTCACTTTAGGAGATCGAACGTTACTCGGCAAACTGTTTTACCAGAGCAATAAAAATGCTTCTGTCGCGATCAAGACATATCGACAGGTAAAAGGTTTGCCTCGAGGTCCTCTTACTATTACAAATTTCGGCGAATCATTGTGCGTCTTAAAGAAACTGGAATTTTAGCAAAGAAACCTTTACGGGGCAACAAATTATCTAGTATGCAGAGAGTTGAAGAAATTGGGATTGCAGTAGTTAAACAAGCAAAGTCAAATGTATTAGTATCCATGCAATATCTCGGAATTTGATCCTTCCTTTTTCAACAGTGTGGATAACCCTGCATAATGTTTTTAAATTTTACCATATCCCATACGTACGAATTACTCTCGTGATAAAGAAGCGCGAAAATCATTTTCTTTAATGCTTTTTCCACAGATGACGGTAGAAAATTCTTGGCCTTGGTAGATTTTGTAGAGCTATGATAATAATTTTTTATGAGAATGGCCTTGAAACACTCGTAACTATCGAATCTGGGACACTGAAAATCCCCACGTTACCCAGAAATTACGTTGCATGAATCAAAAGTTATGGTTTGATATGGCTTCATATTGGATTCATGATTGGAACTTACTTCTTTTAAGAAAAAATTAACGCAGGACAAGTGATATGCTCTGTAAATGCTGTTAGATATGTAGTCCATCTCCGAAAGTTTTTAACTCCATCGCTGCAGCAGAGAAATTGTGTGGACCCACATCTTTATGCAAAGCTTATCTGTAAAAACTCCGGCGGGATTTATAAAATTCGAACTGGTAGCTGTGGCTAACCGGAGTAATTACTCAAGTTGATTTGTAGAAAGAAAAGTTTCTTTATTCGAAGCTCGAAATACAGAGCATTCCTTCTACAGGTTTCATTATTTAAATAAAATAGAACAAAATAAAATAAGATGAAATGCGTGGGTGCAGGTGATTATAAACGAGTTCCATAAAGTCCTCTAATTTCTCCTTAGGTCTCTACACCAGACAGTCTCGTTCTAAACTTAATTTCCGTTCTCTGTATTCGGTGATACAAATTAAACAGGACAGGGTGTCCTTGGGTGATCGAGACGGATCGCTCCTCCGTTTCACTTCGCTCTCGCTTCACTGCCAGACTCTGCTTTTTCAGGGTCACGTCCTACCCTTTTGCCTCCGATGAACCATCTCCTCTCGTCTTCTCTTCTTCCTCTCGCCTCCGAAAAAAGGGGGGCGGGGGAAGGTTCCTCCCGGCCTCTTAAACTTACGGCAGCCTATCGTAGTGGATCTCTGGTTCTCATTCCCAGATTTTAAAGGACTTCCCTTGGCGTCCGAAAGTCTCTGGGAATCTCTCCATCTGCGACCTCACAAGGAGAGTAATCAATCCGTTAGTGTCGGACTAGGTGCCAGGCAGTCTCGGTTATTGTTCTTAAAATGTCCACGCCATTCAGCATCGGGAATCGATCGTTTCGTTTGATCTGACCCGACAACTCCTGAGGTCAATAGTAACGTAACTCAGCTGGGATATGGGAAAATATCACAGCATTACCCCCTCAGCAGTTGAGATTTTTCAAGCATTTGGAAAATCTTACATCATTACTGGTGCGCTAGCCTTCCATACATACCCAATACACAAGATAATTCTCAATAGAGGCTTACCTTAAACATTATTATTCACAAGTTTACAATACACTCTACAGACTCACATCGTTAAATTAAATTTCAATATTCATTGCATGATTCAAATACACAATTATTTCAATTACAAAATTAAAAACTATACACAAAATTACTGAGTGGAATGTTATTTATTCCATTCTACTTAAACAGTCTACATGTGGAATTTGGTATCCCTGGCCTATATCCTAAGGATCTGCGAATATCCTGCCTTTTTCCAAAATCTCTAATTAGTCGGATGTCATTTCCGGCGTCGTTTTTCATCTGCTTAACATCGCTGCCTTTAGTTTCGTTACGCGGCGATATGTATCCTGTGGTTTCTAACCAATTAGATCCGAAAAACGTTTTTCGTTTTCTTCCCAACGCACAATAACGGTTTACCCCTTTTGTTGTTTTCCGTCCCGAAGATTTAAACCTAAAATCTTCCTTTCGTTTTAAGACTGTGTCTTTATTTTTTTCCCCATGCTTACTTTCCCGGATTTCATTTCTTAAATAAAACACCCTCGCTCTTTCTTTATAACCCTCTTCCTTCATCCTTGATTTGGTTGTCGCGCGGATCGGGGTCGTCGCGAATTTCGTTTTAATGGAAGATTCACAATGCTTTACTCCTGCACGTTGGCTAAGGGGAAAGGGAACAAAGCCTTTCTTTTCCTTCCTGTCCGGTTTTCTCACTTCATTCTTTTGATAAGCCGAAACTAAGCGGTTCGTGGGGTTGGGGGGAATTGGGCGGTCACTCCTGTGCCTTTTTTTCGGTGCTGCACTCCCAAAGCTAACAGGCGGTTTCGGTTTCATTCTGTCTAGCAAATTTTGTGTTTTGCTTCCCAATAAATAATAATCCATTTCTATGTCTGCATCGACAATACCTGCGTAAGTCCTAACTCTTTTTCCTAAATCACACAGATTAAGCTCTATTTCTGCGAGGGGTAGACATTTTAAATCATTTTGTAACGGTTGCTTTACCCACACGACTCTCCCTGTGTATTGTTCTCGGGTCACCTGGTTGGCACTAATTAAATCTAGCGACGTAGCCGTGTCTCTAAAAATTTTCATTTCTTTCCCATTTATAATCCCTTGTGTTAAATAGGGCTGGAACATTTCGTTTAACTCATCGAGGTCAGCCAACCGAGTAACCACTTCAGGTATTTCACTACTCCATTTTAGTTCGGGGCAAAATTTGCGGATATGAGAAAAACTACCACAATGGAAACAAGACCTGTCTTTTCGCTTATCAAAAATTACATCTCTATCTTTTTTATCTTCCCTCTCCCTCCAATTTCTTTTCATTTCCGCGTTTTGGGGTTCTGTCTCTGGTCTATCAACCAATCTGTTTCCCTCAACCTGTTTGCCGTTATTTGAATATCTAGGCGGGGACTGTTTCATCTCTGTTCTTCTAACCGCCTCATAATGATCTAGTTTTTGGGTTAATTCCCCGGGCGTAATTATTGTACTCCAAGAGTCAATAAAATGCTGTCTAATTTCAGAGGGTACTTTCCGTTTGATCTGGTCAGTAATTATCAGGTCCCTAAGTTGACTAAATTCGGACACCTGAATACCGCTTAACCATTGGTCGAAATAATTCGTAATTTCATACGAAAAATCTTTCCAATTTTTTTCTTCGGACCGTGGTGTTGTTACGAATTTGATTCTGAAGTCTTCTGCACTAATTTTAAACCTTTCGAGTAATTTTCCCTTCACAAAATCAAAATTGTCCGTTTCGTCTGGTGGTTCTCTAAGAATAACTTCTGTCAATTCTATAGGAAGTAAACCTAGCAAATTTGTTACCCATTGCGACTTATCTAATTGCGCTTTTAATGCCTGTCTCTCAAATAAGTTGAGATATAAGGAAATCTCCGATTTTCCCATTTCAAATTTAGGTAACACATTTTTTAACAGAATTTTAGGTTCCCTTTCTATTTGACTAGATGATAACGTTAAAGTATCATTTTCCCGTTCGGCCCTAATTCTCGCGAGCTCATGTTCTTTCTCAATTTTATCTTTTTCCAATTTCGATCTCTCTACACGGTCTTCTTCAATCAACTTTAATTGGTTTAACGCCATAGTCTCATCATAATCGGGGGGCCTCCGTTATCTTTTTAACCAATTTAGGAATTGTATCATTTGACAAAACCTCTACTTCAAATTCTATCGCAAAGGTTTGCAGATCGCATTTTCGAAATCCCGATATGCCTGCCATAATCACTAATTTTAAATTCTAACACAATTTAATTCCAATTTCCCGCACATAAATGCAATAAAAAAACATACACAATTTTTTTCACCCCCAAAACAACATAAAAATAAATACAGTAGTTTCTGCTCGACACAAAATACAATCAATATTCATGAAATTTTGATCGCAGGTCACAGATTTTTAAAATTTTGAATTACAAGCAAACCAATTCCACATATAGGCTACAATTTGCCAAAAAAAAAAAACATATATCTTACTTTAACTTAACTGAATTACTAACAGACTTCAACTTAATCTTACAACTTCTTTAAATTCAAAATTTAATTCCTTAGCAATCTTCAAAATAAGAGAGCACATTAAAAATTTCGGCCGAAAAATACAATTAACATAATTTGCTTTTCACCAAACAAAAAAAATTTTTAATTAAAAAGATTAAAAGAATTTTTCAATTACTAGAAACAAGATGAATTTAAAGTTTGTTACACTTTTAATTTACCTTCAACACACAAAAACATCTGTTGGTAATTATTATTTAAAATTTTTACTTATATTACCGAACACAAATAATTAAAGAAAAATTGCTTCCTGTCCAAAATTAAAAATATACACACTAAGCCTCCACTGAGAATAAAACAAGTGCTCACCTGGGTATAGCTCTGTCTGCGATTCTCGGCGGTGATTCTGCTTTCTTTTCTCTCCACACTGTCAGCAAAGTTCGGATGCTTCTGGTTTCTGGTTCAGCGGATGCAGTTTCAGATCAGCTCGGGTCTCTGCCTTGGTTTTGGCGGGTCACTTTGGGGTCGGTGGATCTTCCTCGATTCAGCGGAATCTGTCTCTCTATCACAGGATTCTGTACGAATTCGGCGAGTTGTCCTGCTCTGCCCCGATTCGGTATGTAGATTCAGGTTCCCAACGGCTGGTGTAGATTCTGAAGAAATTCGGCGAGTTGTCCTACTCTGCCCCGAATTCATAAAACTTTGTCACGTACGTTTCTTTCACCACTTTAAATCCCTTGAAGCTGCCACCATCTGTAAATACTCCGGCGGGATTTATAAAATTCGAACTGGTAGCTGTGGCTAACCGGAATAATTACTCAAGTTGATTTGTAGAAAGAAAAGTTTCTTTATTCGAAGCTCGAAATACAGAGCATTCCTTCTACAGGTTTCATTATTTAAATAAAATAGAACAAAATAAAATAAGATGAAATGCGTGGGTGCAGGTGATTATAAACGAGTTCCATAAAGTCCTCTAATTTCTCCTTAGGTCTCTACACCAGACAGTCTCGTTCTAAACTTAATTTCCGTTCTCTGTATTCGGTGATACAAATTAAACAGGACAGGGTGTCCTTGGGTGATCGAGACGGATCGCTCCTCCGTTTCACTTCGCTCTCGCTTCACTGCCAGACTCTGCTTTTTCAGGGTCACGTCCTACCCTTTTGCCTTCGAAGAACCATCTCCTCTCGTCTTCTCTTCTTCCTCTCGCCTCCGAAAAAAGGGGGGCGGGGGAAGGTTCCTCCCGGCCTCTTAAACTTACGGCAGCCTATCGTAGTGGATCTCTGGTTCTCATTCCCAGATTTTAAAGGACTTCCCTTGGCGTCCGAAAGTCTCTGGGAATCTCTCCATCTGCGACCTCACAAGGAGAGTAATCAATCCGTTAGTGTCGGACTAGGTGCCAGGCAGTCTCGGTTATTGTTCTTAAAATGTCCACGCCATTCAGCATCGGGAATCGATCGTTTCGTTTGATCTGACCCGACAACTCCTGAGGTCAATAGCAACGTAACTCAGCTGGGATATGGGAAAATATCACAGTATCCATGCAATATCTCGGAATTTGATCCTTCCTTTTTCAACAGTGTGGATAACCCTGCATAATGTTTTTAAATTTTACCATATCCCATACGTACGAATTACTCTCGTGATAAAGAAGCGCGAAAATCATTTTCTTTAATGCTTTTTCCACAGATGACGGTAGAAAATTCTTGGCCTTGGTAGATTTTGTAGAGCTATGATAATAATTTTTTATGAGAATGGCCTTGAAACACTCGTAACTATCGAATCTGGGACACTGAAAATCCCCACGTTACCCAGAAATTACGTTGCATGAATCAAAAGTTATGGTTTGATATGGCTTCATATTGGATTCATGATTGGAACTTACTTCTTTTAAGAAAAAATTAACGCAGGACAAGTGATATGCTCTGTACATGCTGTTAGATATGTAGTCCATCTCCGAAAGTTTTTAACTCCATCGCTGCAGCAGAGAAATTGTGTGGACCCACATCTTTATGCAAAGCTTTACGAACGACAGAATGATAAGCAAGTCGTTCTAACCGTCTTGGCCGATCTGCTCAACCGATTTAACACTCTGAGACTTGGCTGTGAGGCAATTTAAAGAGCAGCATATATCAAAGTGATATTTCAAATTTGGTTGTTTTAAACAGTGTTGAATCCAGGGGTGGCCCGGGGGGGGAATGTCCCCCCGGAAATCTATAATTTCCCCCCCCCCCCGGAGCCACTGAAATCCCTCCCGGAGAAAAGTGTCTGAATTCAACACTGGTTTTAAAAGACAGAATTGCACACCATCTTTCAATTATCCACGCACATGAATTCCATATAGTGCTGTTGAGTCTGTCTTGCATCGCATTCAATTTTTAAACCAAAGTGCACATCATGTCGAACCATACATGTAATGGTATTATGATGCAACATCTGATTGCAACAATGTTATTCTGTGAATTTGTGCTTTATTTTTAGCTTCTTTCCACATGCAGAAGATATTGTACGTTAACTTTTTAACTAGTTTTTCCCATGTTATTTCAGTTTAATAACTTCGCATTTTCTCTTAAAAGAAAAGCTGTTGCAGATACTTTTCAAAAATTAGCAAGTTATTTGCACAACAGCGCGAATTTTCTTCCTATCTGCCAAAATGTGAACTATTTTTTTCTTAAGACGTTGAACCCGTATAGTCAGGAGAAAAAATGCATAAAAATTATTGTGTTCCAGCCAGTTAGTTTTTGCACTCCTTATTTAATCTTAATCATCTTTACACATATTTTTTAATCCTAAGAAACAAAAATTAAGTAATTTTTTCGTCGACTAAATATTATGTCATGATCGCGTAAAATATTTTTTGAAACAATTTAACACGCTAACGTGAAAAGATTCGTCATACCTGCCCTACAGAATAATAATATACCTAATTTAACACATTGGGCGACCGGTAAAGAGAATTCTCGTATTTATTTAACCAAACATCATTGACTAAGGGCGTGGCTACCTTACTGAAAATGCAATTATATGATGTTGTCCATATTTTTTTAGATTGTATGACAGTTTATGTTATATCTGTACATCGAAATATATTTACTTATGCATAAACTTGAGAAACCTATCTAGGAAACCAATTTACGAAAGATTTTCAGAAGAGGGCGGAGCTTCTACTGCTTTAAAACCCAGATTTCACACAAAATTGCCGGTCGCCAATGTGTAATATTACACAGCACACATACACGGGAAAGAAATAATTACATTTTTTGTTAGTAAATTTATTTTTCCTCTAGTACATAGATTATGTGAATATGCGTTAAGGGGTCTATTCACTCACGCGAAAACACCCGCTTGCTAATGTTAATCCTATAGGACAGTTACTTTATAATATCTCGTTTGCATTTCAATATTTTTAAACGATCTTTTTTTTTATGCATTGGATAACTAAGATTGATCTTTCCTTTTTTTTTTATATGAAGATATTTTTATTTTCGAACAGATTCCGAGAGTAAAGGTATCCTCATAAAAAAACCTGCAAAAAAATAAAAAAAATAAAAAACGGAGATTGTAGAGATTGATCTCAGCTATCCAATGCAAAAAAAAATATCGTATAAAAAATATTGAAATGCAAATGAGATATTATAAAATAACTCTCCCATAGGATTAACATTAGCGAATGGGTGTTTTCGCCTGAGTCAACGGGGATCTGTAAGTAAAAAGATCATATAGAATAAGATTTTATTCCTACCAATAGTTTTGTCATCGACAGAAAATTGCCAGGCTAAATCTAAAACTGCACACCGAAAACACGAAGATTTATGCTTACAGATCTGAAATTTTGATGGGCATCATTGACTACATACTATTTTTTAAAAACTGAAAATTTCATTCGCGAAAATTCTTTCAATTAAAGAATAGTGACACTGGACTTTTTAGATCCGGACAGGAAAACTACAGGATTTTTTTTAAAATTCAAATACCTTTATTGCAGTAACCACAAAAGTCTCGCTAAACTTAAGCAAGCTTTATCAATCCAGTGAGTATTAGTGTTAACAGACTATAATGAGAAGTAGAGTGCGAATTTGTACCAGCGTTACGCATGGCACCCTTGGGGAGATTTTTATAATCTACTCGTACCACTTTTTCTAAACAATCATTTTTAACTTAAACTTTTAGAAAAACTGCCAATAAATCTTGCACAGGTCTAGTTGCACCCAACCCGAAATGTCTGATTAAAGTCAACCGAACCCGAACAAGAAGTGAAAGAAAATAAATTCATCTTTTGATACCATTATAGAAAAATTAGTCTACAATTATATCGTTAATACCAATATTTTTTGTATAAAAATGAACATATATATATATGCACTCATAAAATATTTTAAAAAATGTTGTTTTCAATTGAAAATATTCTGGATTTTCTTTTGAAAAAATCGAGTCAACCCGTCCCTAACAGCGGATCGGGTCAGTGTCGGGTAAAATCAGGTTACACGTTATACTCGACCCCATGCAGGTCTCTAGTGCAAAAGAAATATACCACAAATAATGTTATTTTGAAACAGTGCAAGGGAAATATATCACAAAGACTATTATTTTTAACGAATGGTACGGGTAGAATTAAAGCATAAATTGTCGGTAGTGACAGTTCTGCCTATACGAAGTACCTGAATAAATTTTTCAGCATTATTGCACGAAAAAGAGAATTTCGAAAATTATCTATTTAAAAGTCCTCCATGAATACCTTTCCTCTCTTTAAAATAGCATAAAAGAATAGAATTGTTATTTAAAATAAAAAAAAACGTTTTTTCCAGTAATGCTCTTTTATAAACTCTAGGGAATAATAAAATTCCCGATTTAATATTACATGGCGTACTTACACGCAGAAGAAACCAAAAAATAAAAATAAAAGTTTTTCGGCAAAACTATTTTTCCTCTGATGAAAATACAGCGATTATGCGAATGCATTAAGAAACGAGATCATGGAATAAGATTTTTTTTATTCCTACCAACAGCTTCGATGTCAGCGACAGAAAATTACTGGGCAAAATCTAAAACCGCACCGAAACACGTGGGCTTACAGATCTGCAATTCTGATGGGCGTAACCGCATTTTTGTCCACCACATGCATCTATTTTCCGTCACCTGCAGATTCCGGTCACGCTACTAATTCCTGGTCGATTCATTTTAAAGACCCTCGTCATATACTTTCTGCATTTCCTTCTTTTCTGAATATATATTACAATATAGCTTTTAATTCATGAATTTTTTTTCATAATCTCCAATAATTCGGTTTTCATAAGTATACTTCCAATCATTCTTTTCACACTTTTTGGAGGGTTTAATTTTTTTATTTTTTTCAAAGGGAGGTATTGTATTTAATTTATGGATTCTGACATTTAATTCCAAAATTCTGGATAGCGAGAGACCAAACGATTCGATATCGAAAAGAAGTGCTGGTGTCGGAAACGAAAGGCATTGTTTGTGTTCGATATCGAAATGTAGTAGTAAAATTCAGAATAAGACTCTCTACATTAAAAGCAAATAAGTAAAAAAAAATATATAAATATTAAGTATACTGATTAACGTTAATACTCTTTTAGGATTACTAGTTCTCAATCTGAAATTTCATAATTTAAGAATATTTATATTAAAGCTTTTTTGAGACTGACAATAAGTTTGTAACTGGCAGATTCCGACCACGCTATTAATTCCTTGGACGATTTATGCTTAAAAGCAAAACCCTTCTAAATACACTTTCTTTCTTTTCTGAATATACGATTTATTTTTTAACTCGTGATTTTTTCGTAATATTTACGTGAATTTCATAAATATACTTCCAATATTTCTTTGCACACTTTTTCGGAGTTTTTTTTTCTTTTCTTCAAATGGAAAGAATCATATTTAATTTATGAATTTTGACATTTAATTCAACGATTCTTAAGGCCTGACTCTAGACAGAAAAACCAACAGATTCCATATCAAAAAGCTTCTATTTCGATAATTGAATACACTTTTTTAGATTTCTTCTTTTCTGAATATACAAATACGATATTCGCGAATTTTTCATAATCTTTAATACAACAGATTTCAAATGAAACTCATACATATATACTTTCGATTTTCCTTTGCACGCTTTTTGAAGGGTTTTTTTTCTTTTTCAGTGGAAGATATCATGCAAGGATTTTGGCGTCTATATTCTTCAGACCTGATTCTGGGTAGACAAACCAACGGTTTCGACATAGAAAAGATGTGTTGGTGTCAAAAGCAATGTTTGTCTTCGCTATCAAAATGTACAGGCAAGATTCAGAAAAAGACTATGTTAAAACAGTATAAACACATAAATAAAAAATTTCTAACGAAAAAAAAAATTACTTCAAGGTATTGCTTCTTAGCTCATTCCATTTCTGTACTTGCTTATTTCACGCCAGATGGCGGGTTTTAATAAGAGTGATTTGGCACAACAAAAGGGTTTGTGGTAACCGTTTATTGTTAGATACCTATACAGATTCCTTTCACTCTACTAATTCCTATACACTGCTTGACAAATGCTAATTAACAACGAATTTATGCAAAATTGCGTTCCATTAAGCCTCACAATCACAGAAAAAAAACTGTATATAGAGGACATTGTATTGCAAGGTCTTTTGTCTGTACTAAAGGCAGTCCATTCACGTGATTTCCTTTTTTGAAATTGCAAGTAGTATTTTTTGAGGGAGAAGTCACACTTTTGGTTTCTGAAGATAGAGCTGTAAATTTCCGTTTTATGCGACAGGTATTGTCTGTTAAATGTCTGTAAGACGTCATTTAATTGCGCATAATCATGGTTTAGCAGTTGAATGTCTCAAGGTAGGACAAAGTGTCACTTAAGTTACCAAAGCAAGAGACGTGTCGAAGAGTAATCTTGTGGTTTAAACAGACCTCTGGATGTCGAAATGCTACAAGGCATTCTGGAGGCCGTGGTAGGATCATCACACCTATAAGCATCGATATGTCTTCCTTGTGGCCAAGATGAACATAAATGATATTACTCCAGGTCAGATAACCTCAGACTTTGCCAACGCTACTGGTAATTGATTATCCGTGAAAACCATTTCTCGGTGATTAAACTAATGTTGGATTAGATGCACAGAAGCTTGATATAAGCATTCCACAATGAGCACATCATCATAAGGAAAATTTACTTCGGTGTAAAGAGATATATTCGTTGGGGTCAGAAACAGCGGTACAGAATCATGTTTTCTCTAATGAATCCCACTTCACTATAAATAGTGATTCTGGGCACCAGCTAGTGTGAAAATAGAGAGGGATTCATTCGCATCACCAAAATATCTAGAAACTGATATAGCTATGACCAAGGAGTAATTGTGTGAGTGTGTATGTGGCAGGATTCTTCTCCACATATTTGAAAAAGGCACAGTGACATCGCAGTCGTATTGCACAGGTGATCTTCAGGGTTATATCCATCTTTCCCGTGGTGCAGCTGTCCAGACTTCCTGTTCATTTATAGCAATGCTCGCCCACATAAGACAGCTGAAGTGGCCCTCACATTAGCAGGAGACGATATTGAGCGTATGACATACCTTGCTTATTCTCCGGACATAAATCTTATAGAACACGCCTGGGATTCACTCGGTAGATATACTGCTCAAAGACAGAACTCTTCTCGAACCATGCAGGAACTGAAAATTTCCCTGTGAAATGAATGGAACAGAATTCCTCAAGCTCTCCTCAACTGTTTTTTTTTAACAGCCTGCACAAACAATGCAAAATGTGCAGCAGTGTCGGAGGGGGTTATACTCCATACTCACCGATTCATATGTGTTCCCTTTTTGGGCAGAACAAGCTTTTTTTGTAACTGTTGAAAAAGGCTGTAAGAAGACTATTTTGTTCATTTGCATATCTTGCTTTGCCATGTACTAATATCTGTATTATTTTGCATTATAAAGATGCATTAAGACCTCTATTAAATAAATACTAAGTCTCATTTCTTTAAACGATTATGTCTATCATTAGTTATGACGAAAAAGTCTCTGTTCCTCAGCAATTCTCAAGCAATGTAGTTGATTGATTCTAAATATCTAGACTCTCGTCATGCATTTTCTTCTTGTCTGAGTATATGCTATCCCTTTTAATTCAGGAATTTTTCCTAATCTTCAATACAATGATTTTCCTAAATATACTTGCAATTTTTTGTTTGAACTGCTTTCGACATTTCTTTTTAGCGAAAGTTGTCTTACCTAATTTATGGAATTAGGCATTTAATTCAATGATTCCTAGAGTCTGATTCTGAATATCAAGACAAACAGTTCTGATGTCGAAAAGAGGCAGTGAGTGAAGGGAAGGAAAAAAAAGCATTTGTCATAAGACTAATGTTTGTCTTCGATTTCAAAATCCAATTCAATATTTAGAATCAGGCTTTAAGAATGTTCTCTATTAAATAAAGAGGGGCGGGTAGGGGGGAAGTAAAGAAAAAAATACCACTAGTTCTTCATTAGCGTCACACTCTTTAGTGATTGATACTTCTCAATTTAAAATATCATAATTTGTGAAGGGCCATGTTCAAGTCCCTTTTCAACCCTTCGACTATCGAAAAAGAAATATTACTATACAAGAATTACCAATCGGTTTCATTGTACCCATATGTAAATACTTAGAATTACCAAAATACAAACGAACTATTGATATACAATTGTAGCATAAGTGCATAACTACTCTTTTATAAAGGTAGTCTAGGGTCAAATGGATTGTTGAGTTTTGTGCGTGAACGTGTTTTCCTGATTCTAACATTTATGTACATGAACGAGTCACTTATTATGTTATTTCTTTTACTTTCGCAAAGTGTGCCTGGATCTCCCTAAATCTGATTTTCGCGGTTACTTCGAGCGATGGCATGTTAATTGGGTCTCTGTGGTCGTCTAGTTGGTAACAAATACGGTAGTAGAAGTTTGATCCAGACGATTTTGTCGGATCAAGTCCCTTGTGGAAAGCCAAGAGTAGAGTTGAGCTTTCATCAAGCCGTACATGTGGCAATAGCCAGTGACACTCCATTTTGACTGAGTTTGGAATAACATTCTTCAGCTGAGAGTTTATCTACGTGGTAAGGTGTTGACTTTAATACTTCAAATAAAAGTATATTAGAATCAACGGGGTTCCCTTCAATTAGTGACATTGCTGTATTTTATAGTGTTATTGTGTAGATATTTCAGAGTTACTAGTGACATATTGGTAGCGACATGAGGTGAACCGTTCCTATAGGAACGGCTCCGGAATACAATCAAAATAGCCAGTTAATTTTAAGCCAGTGTTAGAGAATTTCTTGGGTTAGATTCCCCCTCTCATTATTTTGGTGCTTCGGCTTATAATTTAATCATCGTTAACTGTCCCATTCCATTACTAAAGTCCTTTACTATTCATTTAAAAAAAGTTTTTATATATCTGTCTTACGGCTTCTTTCTTAGCTGACGGACTCGAAGGACAAAAAAAGCATTGGGATTTACAATGAGTATACTAACAAATAATGTACATCGTAATCTATACAAAATAGAAAGATAAAATATACTGTAACGATTAGACTTTTATTATATTCAATTCCTGCATACCTACTGTACAAGTGAACCAATATTGCGTTTTTGAGTCCCCCCGTCCCCACCCGTCTTGGTAGTCGAAAGTTTAAGACTAACAATCACTAGTGATTTTACATCGTGCAGTAACACTTTATGCCTCCAATCAGTGCTGAATTTGCGCGCCGGATCTCATCGGAACGCAGTACCAGTACTCTTTATTTTTAGTGAATATTTAAATAATAGCCAGAGTCCACCGGAGCTTATGAATACTGCGCATGGCAGTCCACCAGAACAGAACATATACTGTATTTTGCTCGTTCATTTAAAGGAAAAAACACACATGGCGAGCAATACAGAATGTCAGAGGCGAAAAGCCCTAATTTTAAATACTTATGCTGAAGATAATGAACAACCAAGACAATTTTGTTAGTACATGGTAGCTTAGATATGGAAATTTACATTAGGTTTGATGATTTTTTTAATGTGCTGAAAATCGGAAAACCTGAAAATGGAGAAATGACAACGAATTCTGAAAAAGCACGAACCGTGTGGTGGTATGTTAGAATTGGAGTCCATTGGCAGGATGCGGGGCACCTTTACACCGGCATTTTAGGAGTCTGGAATACATTGACTGCCGAATTCCCACAAAGAGAGATTGGGAAAAGTGGTCCAATTCTCTGGTCATCCTCCGTGCTACTCGTGAGGCACATGTAGAAATGGTGTGATTGCACAAACAAATCTTCATAACTATGTGTATCCATTGTTTTTTCAATCTTCTTAATGCGACGATTACATGTTGTATTACAGACTGTTCAAATTACCCTGTATTTTCAGAAAATTCTTCCACCCCTATTTATAAATGTTTTTGCTGTAAATTCATTCATTAAATCTTAATATACATGGGGTGAATCCTCCTATTCAAATTGGGCATACGCTATCCCACCATAATTTTTAGTAAAAATAGTTTTTCAAGAAAGTTTTTCAATTATTAAAAGCGTTGAAAACTACACGCCAAAACTGGTGGGAAAAAGCATGCCCAGATTGAGCGTGACCTGCGTTATACACGGCCGGTGCATGACGTTTAAAACGTCACCTGAAGTGGATCATTTTTGCACGGCGATTGGTGCAAAGTGGCGAGCCCTCCGTTTTGCACCAATCACCGTGTAAAAATGATCCATTCCATGTGACGTTTTAAACGTCATGCACCGGCCGTGTATAACGTAGGTCGCGGATTGAGGCGCAGTATCCGTCATCGGCATAGAGATATATTTAAATGTATTAACATTTTCTTTTTACTGACGAGAAAAGTGCTTTAAATTTTGGAAATAATGTATCAAATACAGATATTCGGGCGAAGGATAAAGCTACGATTGTCAATATAGTAAAATATTAGGGCTCCGGTATATATATATATTTTTCTTCTTTTTGTGTCAGAAATTAAAACAACTGCCTCCAATAAGTATTAAAAAAAAAGAAAAGTTCGAAAAATTCTATAAATTGGTTCCTGTTTTTTATCTCTTATTGACTGGTCTATGGAACAACTTGGCTTAATTACAATTTAAGCTATTTTGTTAACCCTTAACTGCTGTGAAAGAAATTGCCGCATAGCTTACTGTAAGCGGTCTCTGAGACCGCTTGATCGAAAGATGAATAAAAGGAAAGTTTAACTCAGAGATAACTCTTGTAAAGATACTGATGCTTCAGGATTAAGGATACTGTTTCTGCACTAAATTTTACGGATAGGACTATTATAATTAAAATTCTCCTATTCAGAAGTTTCTAGCAATATTATTAGCGCTCGGTAAAAAATTAACTAATATCTATATTAGTTAAACTGAAAATTACAAGACAAACAATGAAAAAAGAAAAACGCAGAGGTCTGTGAGAGCGCTAACAGCAGTTAAGGGTTAAATATATTAGAGATCAAATAATCTCCTCAAGAAGATGATAAAGAATCGTGAACCAATCATTTTCTATCCGTACACCGAAGAATCTGTTGACTCTGACTGTGGGTGAGCAGAAACCGAACTGTTATTTACTCTCCGCTCTCACAGAACTCTTTTATCAGAGTACACAGTGTGTCCCAAAATTTCCCGGACTGATCCTATAATTAAAAACTTAACAACTGAAATGAAAATTTTTACCTATGTTTATTCGAAATAATGCCCGCTGGACTCAACACACTTTTTACAACGGCTGTAATAGTCATGAAAACACTTCTGGAAGTCCGCCTTTGCAATGTGCGTCAAACAGTGATCACAGTCGCTTGAGATGGTCCCCTTTAGGTGCAATTTAAACTAGGGGAACAGGAAATAGTCACAGGGGACAAATCTGGGGAGTAAGGAGGATGGTTGAGCACGACGACCCCTTTACAAGACAGAACTCACGTACAATGATCGAAGTCTGTGCTGGTGCGTTGTGCAAGAATGTCCAACTGCCTTGCTGTATACTACTCAAGATCCAGAGGACGAACCCTGCGTACTCGGGCCATGAAATGTTTCAACACTTCCAAATAACAACGTCCAGTAACAGTAGTACCTTCAATTTTATGGTCTTTCGTTGTTCGACCTTCGCGAGCTGCGACATGATCACGATACACTGTTACAACAAATCGCATGCTTTCGACATCACATGCGGACACGCAACGCCATCTATTGGCCGGTAATTTAACCAGTCCAAGAAATTTTGGGAAGGACTGTGCAATTGTTTTGACTTAACTTGTCATGGAGCTATACTATATACAGATCCACTCCTGTATTTAAATATGTATCTATATCGTCGTTACCATGTCGAACTGTCGAATATGCAAAAATGCATTTTTCATTACTTTTAAAAATGGGCCAATTGCCACCACTAAATTTTAATAATATTCTTCAGCAGGGTTGCCTGTTTGGCCTTTTTTTTTTCATTCAGAAATTCCGCATCGATACCAGAAATTTCAAGCAGAAATTTTTGCTTTATTTAATGACAGACATTTTGTGATTACTTAAAGTAAAATGTTTTCTCCAAAATTTGCGGTATGAATTCGGTATCTCTCAATCAATAAGAAAGCCAAACTGGCAACCATGTTCTTCACAGAAATTTTATGGGCATTCTTACTTGGCGAAGAATTCTAATAAAATTTAGTGGTGACAATCGTCCCATTTTTAAAAGTAACGGAAAATGCATTTTTTCACATTCGATAGTTTGACATGGTAGCGACGATATAATCACGATTTTGTTTAAACTTAATTAATCTTTAATTCAACGACATTCAACGAATACAAATTGTCCTTTTTTTTTTATCATACGCCAGCATCGACGTCTTTTCTGCGTAGAGTGTAATTAATCTGAATTATTTACCAATAACTACAGTGACGATACACATATAAATAGAATATGTGTACCTACATAAGCATTTATTCTAAGCAGAGTTTAGTAAGATAATCTAATGGATGACGAATGAATAAGGTAAGTGAAGATTTATTTACCTATTAATTTTAACACAAAATGAGAAATATGAGTATGCATAATGAACATTTTCAGTAATATATATATATATATATATATAAAACAAAACAAAACAAAAAGTTGCAAATTTCAAACCTTATTTGTCTTCTTGTAGTTCATTGACGTCATGCTTTTAAAGCAAGGAAAAGAAAACCGTAATTTTGAACGAGAATAAAAAACAATGGATATCTTGAAATCGAAATAAGAATAACTGCAACATTTAGGGTTTTCGGGATGAAAATAGTTTCCTGAAAGTTCCAGAAAATATTGAGGTTTGTGTTTTACTTCCTCCAGAAAAAGTGCCACGTACATACGTTCCATGTAAGATGCGAATGGATTTTATTCTTTGAGAATCAGAATAGTTTAGTCGTAATCTTGTCCTTATCTAATTGTAGAAACCTGGATTAAATAAAGTTAAAAATACCATGCGAAATTACTGGTACTAAAAAATAAAATGTTATATATGACGCCCATCCTGAAGGGGTTAAACGCAGCCAACGTCAAGCCACGTCTCTCCACCGATCTCGACTGTTTTTCAGCTTATCTTCATCATATGGTAATGCCCTTTCACCAGTTTGATAACCGGTGAAGACTAGCCTACCTTGATCACATGGCAGTTTGACATTTTTGGGTAAACCAGCAAAAATATCGCGGACTATCTCTTTTGATAGCTGTGGTTATAATCCCTTCAGGACGGGTGTCACGTATACTTTTCATATAGGGTATATACGTTTTTATTTTTTAGCACCAGAATATTCTAATCGTAAACTTTGTATTAAGTAATTGTAAATTTCTTGTATTAAATAAAGCGGAAAATACTACACAAAATTACTGATATTAAAATTTTTAATGTCGTTGAATGACGCCCGTCCTGAAAGGGTTAGACATAGCCAACGAAAGAGACAAGTCACCACAATCTCCCAATGTCGACCTCTTTTCAGCCTACATTGATAACATGGCAATTCGATAATTGGTGGAGATCAGTCTATGTTGATCACGTGATACTCAAGAGGGGTGGTATGCCCGTCTCTTTCGTTGGCTATGATTTTAAAACAACTTTAACTTACCTATTACATCAGCATCATTTAATTCCATATTTTGCAGACTATGATTTAAATACATCCTTTATTTATTTTTTATTTTTTTCACAATGCTTTATTCTCTATGAATGAACTCCATCATTCATGAAGTTTATAACTTGAAAGTCAATGTTCAAAATCTTTAATTTTATTACCACTAGATCATTGTGGTTTCCAGTACTATTTTCAGCATGTGAACGATAGAAGGTAAGCCTTTTTTTTTTTTTTCGTTCAGTATAATGTGTTAATCCAGTAAATTTTTCACATACCCATGTCCCTGGGATTTTTACTTAAAAAAATAATAAAAATGTTTCAAATACATTAATTGTAGTATTTATTTATCTGAAAATTAACCAGAACATTAATATATGCTTTAGCAGTGCAAAATTTCGAAATAATTGTTAGTATCTTTGTATTTTTCTTCATGGTAACATAGGCACGGTGTGTACGGTTTTATCACAATTTCCGAAAAGAATTTTTCACCTTTTTAATCGCATAAAACCGTAACAAATTCGGCGATTAATTTCAGAAGTATTTTTAATCAGAAATAAAAATATTTGGCAAAGATTTCTGATCCAAAATAGTGGTGCCAAATTCTTTGGAAATTCCAAGGACTGTATACACATTGCACAGGTGACAAAATTATCTCGCCATACAAACTTCCGAATTTGGTAACATGGGAGACAAATATGAGGCGAAAAATGGTATTAGAAACAAAAATTATGCACTGTTGATTAGCGTTATCTAAAACTTAGTTGACCGATGTCATTGCCTGTCCAAAGTTACACATAACTCTTCCCTTACTTCATCGCAGTGTTGTACACGATCTTCTTTTTGGTGCAAAATGAATCGAACACTATACTTTAGGCCGTGAGTTCCACAATAGTGTGAATTCGGAATGACCCAAATTTACAAATGTCGGATTTTTTGAAAACATGCTTCCGTTAATTTGCATTTATCATTAACAAAATGAATTTTAAAAAATAATAATAAAAATCCCTGTTCGATTACTCATTAAATTTCGTATCAGAACCACGTGTTATATTTCATTTTCATTATATTTCCAATAAGTTATACGCAGGTGAATTTACGGAATCCCAAATACGCGGGTTCTGAACCGAAGTGTGTGGAGTCTATTACACGGATTTGTATTTTCCAAATTCATATTTAGTCCCACGCTAATGCTAGCTTCTGCCAAATATTTTCATATATCTTCCAATTGTTCGGGGCTCTATGACTTTGCATATATATATATATATACACACACGTATGAAAAACTAAGAAATAGACAGTATGAAATTCAAATGAAATGATACTACAAAATTAAACACAAAAAGACGAAAATCAAATTTGAAATACTATGAATAACTTATCACGCATCTCATCAGCAATGTGTAAGAATAATTCAACCAGATAAAAAAGGTAATATATAACAGTTTCAAAATTACAGAATATGATATGATTTTAACCAATTTTTTTTTTTTTTTTTCATTTTGAAGGATCTGTAACAGAATAACGATAAATGCAATCACTAACAAATAGGCACAATAAATAATAAAATAAAATAAAATAAAGTTTGAAAATTTCGC
This sequence comes from Maratus michaelseni, assembly GCA_963931845.1. Lineage (NCBI taxonomy): Eukaryota > Metazoa > Arthropoda > Arachnida > Araneae > Salticidae > Maratus > Maratus michaelseni. The sequence continues at coordinate 105,720,606 of OZ007598.1, read as the reverse complement.
CTTAGTAATATAGAAATTTATTTTTGAAATGCTTCTAATATATCTATATTTCTTAAACTCTATCCTAAGAGTCTAATTATGACAGACTAAAATTAGTTTTTTTTTATTATTATTGAAGAAAGAAAATAACGCTGTAAGAAATAATGAGGTAACTTAGATCCAATTTATGCGTGGCTCCTGCAGATTTACTCGTTACAAGAAAAGTTGAAAAACTAGTGCAAAAATTATTTACGAATAACTCGTTATTCAGATGCTTAAAATTGTTATTTATCATGCAAAAGCATTTTACAACGTGATGGAAAATCACTTTTCGTAAAATATTTTTCTAACTTACACCATAAAAAATATGACGTATATTAAAAATAATAAAATTGACTATTTTAAAATTTTGAACATCTTGAAATTCTCTTTACTAAGTTTGAGTAGTATACAGCTGATTTTAGAGACAGCTTTAAAGTAATAAGAAAAATAATTATATACACTTGTGCAATATACATATACTCTAAGTGTTTGAACATTTAAATTTTCTGTTTATTACTTCTCTATCAAGAGATAATAATTCTTATCACACATCTAAGTTCATTTTGAAAATTTTGAAACATACATAGCGAATCACATATCATTCATGTGCCTACAAAATTTTAAATATAATTTTTCTATTGTTCATGTTATTGATATTAGAAATATCATCATTAAACATAACTCATTAAAATAAATAAGTGATTTTTTTAAGTACTGGTGATTATTAACAATATGATGATGATTTAAGAAAAATAAATAAATGCATAAATAATAAAGTAGTAGTAGTATTTCTTCGTGTCTCAGCAAAAAGTTTTAAAATGTGATCATGTCATATGTGACCATTTGAAATGTGGCCATTAGCCCATTCCAGAGACTTATTCAAGAAAATTCTTGTTTGTAAGTGTACTTAAAAAAAAAAAAAAAAAAAGGAATTAAGTATACTAAAAAAAAAATTAGGTCAGATTTTTATTTTATTTTAAAGTTAGAACTGTGAACTAAGGGGCTGTCCACAAATGATGTCACGCTTAGAGGGGGGGAAGGGGGTTCATGAAATTGTGACAGTTTGTGACAAGGGGGTGGGAGGGGGTAAGAAGAAGTGTGACATCACACATTTTGGTTAAAATAAAATCATTTAAAACTAGCAGATTAAATTTTGAAGTTATTTTGAAATTACCAGAATTCGAAGGTATTTTTTAATCGGGGCTAAAACAACTTTCATGTGATTTGTTTTCACTTATATTCCTTTCTTTAAAAAAAAATTATATTAATATTTTATTACTAATTGTATTACTTTATTGTATATTAATTATGTTTTCTGTTGTAAACCTTAATCTTATTTCATACAAAATAAGTACACAAATCTTTTTTATTTGTTATGCTCACAAATGTCACTGGTTAAAATTTAAAAATAAAATTTGAAATATGATCTATAATGTACTGCTTTGTTTCTGAACTGCAAGTATATGTGTATGTAATATAGCGTGACATGTGACAAGGGGGGGGGAAGGGTATGGTGAAGTGTGACATTTTGTGACTAAGGGGGGGAGGGGGTCAAAAATATTGAAAAAAAGTGTGACATCATTTATGGACAGCCCCTAAATAATACTTCTAGTTCCAAACAAATATCGTATTTAACATGTGTATGCACAGTTTTTCTCAGAGTTTTAGGCCTAGAAAGTAAAGCTCTCAGCACAGTATACACGGAATATTTTCAACATATGAAACTGGACTGTTGAACATATGAAACTGGACTGAAACTGAACTGTTTGACTAAGTCACTGTATAAAACACACGAATTTCATACAAATATATCAATATTTTAGCTAGAAAAAGTGGAGGTTGATACATTTTTGCAAAAACTACATAAATAAGAAGAGAAAGGTGCTTAATTTATTTTTTTATCGTCATTACCTAAAAAGTTTTCATTTTTCCCCATTCATTCTTATCAATAACATATAAAAATGAAGCTGTTGTTCTTCTTTTAATACATGCAAACATATACATTTATATTGCATTTATATTCTAATAGGTTTCAATATAAATTAATTTGGAAGAAAATTGTTATACTATATTAGTATTAGCCAAGTATCAATTCACATTAATGAAGACTAGACGAATGCTTTTATTTCAGATTATTTTCTAATGACTTACTAATAATGAATGCATATATTTTAAAATATTAAAGAAATATAGCAATCATGAAGAAATATATATAATGATATACATAAAAATATATCTTAAAATATTGCTTAATTTTGAATATGACTTTAAAAATATACAATTATAGAAATGCTTGAATGGGGAAAAAAAATAAGATGCAATTCAAGTACTAAAAAACTAATTAGGATGCTGTAAAAGTGAAATAAAACAGCAAGCTAAATTTCTCGAAAATATGTACTTACTAGCTTTCCTTTTAATGAGAGAGAGAAAAGAAAGGTTTTAAATATTTTCACAACAATTAGCTATTAAAATAAGCGCTGTAACGGATTCCAATGTTGCTGATTTAAAATGCGGAAGATTTAGGCGACTCCTTTGAAAGTACACTTTGGTAAAGCATTGCCGCAGCGAAAGGGGATGGGGGATTTAAAAATTAAAAACCTACCCATAACACTTTACGAACTGATAATATGAAGACATAATGTGTAAAAACAAACGAAAAGCAAAACAGCTAAAGATATTTTAGTATAATACTGTTTCAAATTTTCATACTGAAGCACATTCTTCAGTGCAAAATGATTGCAAGAAAGAGAGAACAATACCAGCAAAATATGGGTTACTGCAGCTGATGTTTGCCATTCCTTTTTTTCCTTTTCATTTGAAGATTGAAGAATGGCTCCTTTTATGAAGTTTGGAACATCTAAATGCTAAAATTTATTTTGTCTGTTTAAGTTTTCCATTACGATGGTTTATACGTGTTTGAATGGAAACGTTACGATTTATTAAAACTACTTTCTAAACATATAATACCAAAATAAAAATAATTAAATTAAATAAAAAATAAAAAAGGGGTATTTATTTTAGGAGTAATAATGATTCGAAACCTCTCCCAGGTGAAAGATCTTAAGTACGCCACTGATGAAAACAATTAAAAAGCAATTTGTAATCCGGAATGAATTTTACATGAAAAGTTGAGTTTTGTATTTAGAAAAAACAATATATTCTAAAAATGTTATTCAATTTAAAATCACTCTAGTAGCCATGCCTGCTTTAGATTTCAAAATGGGTCCACCAATGGTGTAAGGAAGTTTCATTTTGTTAAACGAATAAATACTCAAAAACCACCTTAAAAAAAAAAAAAAAAAAAAAAAAAAGTGGGAGAGGGATAATATACTAAACAAAGGGGAAGAATGTAATTTTTACTGGCTGCTAAGAATTTTTGCCAGATTTTTATTTTTTTAGTTTGTGAAAGCCTGTACTAATCTCTCAATTAAACTGGATAAATGGTACATGCATTATTGCAAAATTCAACGAAGGTTTTTAATTACATTTCAGCATTAAAAAAAAAATATTGACAAAGATCGCTTTTTCGCACCTTTGCTCATCTAAGGAATGTAGTCGGGGAGAAGAAATATGGATTTTTTTTTTTTTTTTTTTTAAATAGGAGAATGAGTTCCCGTTCACATTCTACCTTTATTCCATTAAACAAGAATGAACGTAAAGATTCGGGGTTGCTTCATCTCTCTAATCCTCAGGTGATTCATCCATCAGTTATCAACCTGTGATTTGCAAGCTGCATTGCTGAAAGTGGAGCAAAATTTTGCTTTTTAGCTCAGACATCAAAAGGAGCAAGAAATGATCAGTTCGACACAGTGGCGTAACAGTTTTAAAATTGTGGATGGTATGTCCAGGTATAGTTAATTTAAAAAAAATCTAAACAAGGTTTTTTTGTTTTTTTTTTTTTTTTTTTTTTTTAAGTTAAGTTAAGTGATTTTTGATTCAAATAGAAAGCTTTGGGGTCAAATTCGCCTTATTTAATGACAGATTAAATAAGGCGAAAACAAGGCGAATTATACCATTTCAAAAAAGTGGTGCCAATCAAGCAATCTAAATTTAAAAAAAAAAAAAAAAAAAAAAAAAAAAAAAGTAGTTTACTGACAACACTGACGCCAATAACTAAATAATTTGCAAAAACTGCGGGTTGGAGTAAGTCATTTACAATACTTTGTATTATTGTATAGTTAAAATGTGTATTTTCTCCGATAATTTAAGTATCATATCATCATTAACAAAAAAAAAATAGTCGTGATTTTTAACCTTTTTATTGCTATATAATGAAATTTTTAATGCAATTTCTGAGTGATATAAGAATTTTTGAATTTGGTATACTTACGGTTCTCATTTTTTTTTTTTTTTTTTTTAAGAGACAATGTGGATTTAACAAAAGGACATTTTCTATCGAGCAAAAGGACACTTTCTGTTGAATGGAATTGCTCCCACTGGATTATTTTTACTGACATTACAACATACATTATACAGTGAAGTCTAGAAAATAAACAACTTAATTGGAATGAAAAAACATAATATATCGTCTAATTGCTGATGATCTTTATCTTTTTTAAACATTTAATCTACATTCTACATTAAAAATAATAATAATAATAAATAAACAAGTAAAAAAGCAAAATATTTTTTGAAAATTACAGGGTGAAAAGTTGGTGCCGGAAAAGAGGCAGGGTTCATTTTTCATTTCTAAAAAAGGTGCAGGGTGCAGCATCATTTTCAGTCTTGCCAAATATTTAATATTTAAATTTTTTTATTCAGAAATTCCAAATTCTCAACAAAAACTTTAAATAGTTGTTTTTACTTTGTATAACGATAGACATTCTGTAAATAAAGTTTAAAAAAATTATTATTCAAAATTTTCTGGTATGAATTTGGAATTTCTGAATAAAACATCCGCTAGATTTGGCAACACTGCATACTTTAACAAAAAGGGGGCCAGGGTCACAGTGCAGCACTACTTGAAAAAGTCTAACAGGGCACTGTTAAAAATCTGTCCGCAAACTGTCCAGTCATTCAATCTTTTTATTATTATGTATTATTTTAACAACGCTCATTTGACCATATTATGAAGCATTCTCATTCACTGTTAAAAATCTGCAGTAAGCTGTTTAGTCATTCAATCGTTTTTATAGAAAATAGATACTTGACCATAATTTGAAGTGTTCTCAATAGAAATAAATTTCAGATATGTAAATTGTTTTCTAGAAAACGGTTGAAATTGAATGACTGGACAGTTTGTTGTAGATTTTTAACAGAATAGAGATAAATTACAGCTATGTACCCGTTTGTTTTTTTAAATATCTATATAAACGATTGAATGACTGGACAGTTTGCTGCAGATTTTTAACAGAAGATAAATTACAGCTATGTACCCGTTTTTTTTTTTTTTTTTTTTTTTTTAAATATCTATATAAAAACGATTGAATGACTGGACAGTTTGCTGCAGAATTTTAGATGTGCAAAGTAATTTTTTTAAAATTAATTTTGTAATTGAAACAAAATAACATGATGAAAATCACTAATTTTAGTTTTATAAATTTGAAATAAAACCATAAATATCCAATTGGTCTTATACGCCTGCCTTCCAAATTGAATGGCATAAAATAATTATAATTAAAAAAATAATAATAATAAAGTTATTTTATCAAATCTTAGTGCTTTTCTATTACGATTTTTTCTTATACTGCTGCATTTACAGTGAATTTTTTCGATATGTAAATATCTAGATCCATCACAATAACAATATTTAATCAATATTCAATTGCCTTTAAACGTTAACGTTTACAAATTGACTCTGTAAAAATAAATAAATACTTTGGTCATTTTTTTTTCTTCAATATTTTATATCGGGTTATATTAGAGTATATCTGCATTAGAGTTTTGCATCGGATCGGATTATTACCCAATTTTAGCAGTACCCGACGCGAACCGCGGTTCAAATCGGATCGAGTTGACGCTATTTTTGTTGTTGTTGACTTTAAACGTTTCAGGTTGAGATTGAGTGGGTTGAGGAGAGAAGTAACTTTAAGCAGAATTTTCGAGTTAGACCCGCGCAAGGCTCATCTGCATAATTTTCAATTGTTTTGCCTTACATCACAATAATTTTGTTAAAGAAGAAAATGAGGAACAGAAAACTGATATCCTAGTATATAATATATATTACTATGCTACCTGTGAAAAAAACGGACAAATTTAAATGTAACAAAAATATATTCCTTGTTAAGTTTTTTTTTTTTTTTTTTTTTTTTTTTTTTTTTTTTTTTTTAAGTGAAAAATTTGTTAAATCGGTTTTTTCTCACTTATCATGCTCGAATTCTTTTCGTTATACCGTGCTTTTCGTTATAAATATTTCGTTATATCGTTTCGAATTCAGTATTCTTTAACATACAGACCAACTAAATGGTTATGAGAATTTCGTTATATAGTGCTTTTCGTTATATCGTAATTCGTTATAAAGTGCTTCAACCGTAGCTATTTTGATGTAAAACAATAAACTATTTCACAGTCTCCATCACTTGCAGTTTGTGTAAGAAGTCAGTCGGTTCAATGAAAATCACTTTCAGGGTTAAAACACAAAGAGACAATTCTACAGTTGAATTTATATATAACAATTCTTTTAGTTCTTCTAAAAATATTCGCAATGCAGAAACTCTGTTAAATGGAAATTTAATAGGAAAACTTTTTCAAAGTAGAAAACTTAGAATACGAGGTGTAAATTTTCTGGTTTAACTTAATTCTTAATAACTTTTTAACAATTTAAAATATATACAACATTTTAAACTGAATTTTTTTTTGTACTTTTTTTTTTATTTATATTTTTCATGTACAGGTATCCTTTGATTAGTGCGGTTTCGATTGGTGCAATTTTCAGTCAGTGGAGCAAACTTCTTTTTTAGATGCTCCCTCGATTAGTGCGTAAAGCACGAAATGAATTATCCTTTTTCCCCCAGCAAGTTGACGTCGAATATTTTAAAATAAAATTTGCAGAAAATAACAAAAAAAAATTACATTAAATTAAATTTAAACTAAAAGAATTTTAAAGAGCTTTTCAAAAACTGGAATTCTTCAGACAGCATTTGACAGATACAGATCCAGACATTAGTACATAGAAATATGCAAGTGCAACGAGAATTAGAAAATCATATTTTGCGTCAACGCAAATGTGTATCCCAAAAAGAAGAAAAAACTGTGTAATTGATAAATTTTCGCAAAATAAATTAAAATGTAGCTAAGTTTGAAGTATTCAAATTGTAATACAATAAGTTTTAAATCAAATTATGTAACTTTTTAAAAATAAGCTAATGGTAAGTAAGCTAACATAAATAACCTCAAGAATTGTATAAAGCAGAATTAAAGATTTTTCTTAAAGTTTCAAATCAAGCTGTAAGCATAAAACAAACACTTTGTGCGAATTTTAACTCATAAACTAAAGCCATTAACAACGTCATAACGCACAAATGAAAAAAAAAAAAATGGTACAAAAAATTACATACGGCCGTTTCGAGGATTCTTGGATCTCCTTTCTCAGAGAGAGAGAGAGAGAGAGAGAGAAAGGGTTTAAAGAACCCCTCGGTTATAGCCCCAAGTACTGGCTTGATCGAAAATGCCAAAGCAAGAGTTTCAAGCTGTAATATGTGTTTTCTATAACAATAATACAGCAGAAACAATATCGTAGTACAACATTGTCTGATTATGGTCTGGGTTTTTGAGAAAGTTGGCTGTGGATCTATATTGCAGTTTTTCGCATTAATGGATGTTCCGATTATAGTGCGGAACATCGTGGTATTAATAAACCACTCTAATCAAAGGGATACATGTAAACTAAATAAGTTTTTTTCATTAAATAAAAAAGAAAACTTACCTTTCACATTTGTCATCTTTAAATGTTAATGTCTTTTTCAAGTAATTAAAAAAATAAACTTTGCACGATATTTGCTTGGATAGCTCTATTTATCATTTGAGATTTCTTCATGCACTTAAAGCGATGTAAGATCCATGAATGTTCGTATCAGTAAAAAGGGGCTAATGTTGTATTATGCCTATGACAAAGAAAATAAAAGATCTTTTCGAAAGTAGCTTAGGTTGAAATGGATTCGATTCTTAAATTTCGGTTAAAAGGAAAAAAAAAAACCGTTAAATGGATATTTGTGTTCAGATTTACTGTTTTTTTTAAACTTTCCAACATAGTTCAAAAGTGTTTCTGAATTCGGTTTGTCTCTCTGTCCGTGCTCTAACTCTCATAAATATACTCGGATTGCCATGAAATTTTTATATAAGGTTTACTATAGAATGTTCGGTATTAAAAAAGAATTTTTTAGCATTTCTAGTTTTTTATAGATTATATACACAAAATAATTCCGTTACTTTACGGCCTATGCGGAAAAATCGTTTGTGGTGCAGTTTTTTGTGTTACGATATCAAACACAGTGAGCTTCATATGCATCGCTGAGATGGCTTACAACATGCTTTCTCAGGAGTAATAGAACAAGTAAGCATTTATAGTCTGTTTACAAGGACGCACAAAAAAATTCCATTACAATATGACCTATGGGGAAAAGTCGTTTGCGGTGCATTTTAATGATGTTATATATTTCATACATATCGAAATCACTGAAATGCCCTAACAATTTTTCTTTTCCACATTCTTGTTTTCCATAGAATGTGGAGTGCATAACATTTATCGTTCACTTAACAGAGACGCACAAAATAATTCGGTTGCAGAACTGACTAAGATCGATAATTGCTGGAAGTGCGTTTCACGCTGTAGTATGCATTTTTTAAATTTGTCTAATTTTGAGTGTTCTATGTCGTGTATGTATAAATTCTATGATATAGCATACAGCGCTGTAATATGCTATTTCTGTCATGTATATATGACAGAAATCGCACACATTACCGGATATGGACAGTAATTGCTGAAAATAGACTGAGTTATGTTTTTAACACTTTCCAACAAAGTTGAAAAATGTTTATGAGTTGTCTGTCTGACCGTGCTCTAACTCGCGTAAATATATACATATTCTCATGCATTTGATATAGGTTTATTGAGGTTTACTATGGCATGTTTGGTATTAATTATCAAGTGTGTAGCACTTATAGTTTTTTTACAGGGACACTCAAAAGAATTCCGTCACATTACGGTAAATGGGAAAAAAATATTTGCGATTTATTTTAATGATGTTACACAATTTCAAACATATTGAAATTGATATATATCACTGAGGTGCATTAGAAGAGGTTTACTATTGATTATTGTGCATATAACATTTATCGTTCATTTACAGGGACAAACAAAAGAATTTGGTACTGTCTATTAACAATAATTGCTGGAAGTTGCTTTTTCAGTTGCTGAACGCGTTTTTAAATTTAACTCATTTTTTATCTATTACTTGATGGGTATAAATTCTATAGATCATATACAGGGCAGCACAAAAGTTCTGGAGTACATTTACGTTTATTGGCGGAAATTTTGAACTCTGCTACGCATTTCCTATCCGAACTAAAATTTAGAATTTTGTGTAATATATATACAATTCTATAGATCCTATACAGGGCTGCACAAAATAATTCGGATGTTTTTCAGAATATTGTTGATAATTCTTAAAATTGGGTTTTTAAATATGTTATGCGTTTTCCAAATTCTTTGCTTTTATGTCATATTTCACCGTATTAAACGGTAAAGATTTGTAAAATTATTTTAGACGTGTTCGAAAATGTTACATAATTTATGCTTGACACATAATTTTTCGTTCTTGTTTTAAGTTGTTTTTAAGATCTCATTTTATTCTATAGGAAAAAATTAAAATTTGTTAGCATGCGATATTCTGTTAGTATCGGAAAGTGTTTCATAATTTATGCCTGATACATGACTTTTCGTTCTTGTTTTTTTTTTTTTTTTTTTTTTTTAAATCTAATGTATCAGAGAAGTATTATGATAGAGAATTTCGTAAAAAATAGAAGTTACAACTTTATATATTTATTTTCCTTTTTGAACCAGAACAGACTAAAAATAACTAATGCAGAAGCTAATTATTTAAGAAGCAAATTTATTTCATTCTTTTTATTTGATCTATCAATTTGAAAAAATAAAATTTAATTGTAATACTTAGCCTGAAACGTGTATTGCATTACACATTATGATGAAATAATTGTTAAAAATTCATTAAAATGTCTGTATCTAAAATTAACCTGCAAAGTTCAAATAACATTTTAAAGGAAACTAAAGTAAAATATTGAATTACATTGAAATATAATGAATTTTCTATTGTCTTATGGAATTAAAAAGATGGTTTTAAAATCTAAATATTAAATTAACTAGCAAGTAGATATTAAATTACACTGAATCGTGATTTCTTTCCCAAGATATCTTTAAAAACTAACTTGTTTAAGAATAATATCGTAAAACATTAACTTGCATAATATAATATGCACACACATACATACATACATAAACCTTAAAACAGTTTAAAATAATTATTGGATGACGTTAAATTATCAAGAGTTTTTTTGTTATACTGATATTAAAAAAAAATAACTTTCAAATTTTTATTTTGTATAATTAATCTAAAAAGAGTAACGGTTTACTTTATAATTTAATATAAATAATTCATATACATTATATTATGTAATTCAAAATATTTTCTATTTTGTGAATAAAAAAAGGTATTCTGCATTATTTTTATTTTAAATAATCCTTAAACTTTTGACTTTTAATTAATCTAAAGATGTAGAATTACTGTATAATTTAATGCAATATAATTAAAAGTAATATGTATTTTGTTTTGCGAATTAAAAAACATTCTGCGGAATTTTGATTTTAAATAAACCGAATAACAATTACGGTTTAAAACTAGTACGTCACAATCATTAAATACATCAATACATATTACATAATGAATGACATTGAATTATAATTTATGGAATTATTGTATAAATGTTGCATAATTCCCTATAATTTAAAATATTTTCTTTGGTTTTACGACTTAAAAAATATTCTGCAGAATTTTATTTTAAATAATCCGAATAACAATTATGAGTTTAAGCACATGAATGCATACATACCGAGTTCTGACTAATTTTTTATATGACTTGAAAATTAAAAAAATACTATATCAACTGATGAAAAAAAATTCTTAATAATAATCCTTCAAATAGATATTAAATGATGATCTAGTTATTACGCATATTTCAATACTACAATCGATAGAAATTATATTCAGTTGAACAGTTTGCAAAAATTTTAACACTAATTAGAATTTGTAAGCTAATTGCTGTTACAGCATAATGAGTTAAATAGGTTTCATCTAACTGCAAAATAAAATAATCCCTTTACAGTTGAAAGTATACAAATTTTGAAATTTAATAAAAATTATTTTGTTTTGTATTGAACACAAGTGCTATTATAGTCTAAAACGCTATTTTGTGAAAATCAAGGAAATGAAAGAAATTATTATTTTCTATTTATTTACAGTGCTGTATAACTATAAACCAGGATATAAATTAGTTATTTTTAGGTGCACGTAAGATGATTTTTAAAAAATCATGATAATTTCATGGACAATATTTAAGAGAAAGATCGAAAAGGAAACATATATTAAATCACAATAGTATTTTTTTATATAAAAAATGTTCTGATATACATTCAAAATTAATAATTTTGCTTTTCTTAAATTTGCTGTAACTTACATAATAACACATTTTTTGTTTATTCATTTTTACGTACTTCAATTATTATAAAAATTAACTTAAAATCCGTAGTTTAGATTTTCTGATGTGTATTGTCTGATATATTACAAATATTTATTTTCAAGAAATTTAAAAATCATTGAATTGAAAATACGCATGGAGTGTTTTGAATTAGTGGTTGCAGATGATATTTATAACAATTGTTAAGATTTTAAATTTGATTTTAGAATCATAATCTATCAAATTTATGCTAACGGTTATATTTAAGCACCAAAAAAAATCTAAAAATAATTCAAAATATGTAATAATTATTAAAAAGGAGGTTTTATTTATCTTTTTCATCATTTTAATAGTCTGAAATTTAAAAAAAATTGCTCTGAATGATAAAAAACGTTATTGATTAACTGAAAGGTTTTATAATTTGGATAGAAAAGAATCTAAATCAATATATCATAATGTTTAGATGAATTTAAATAATGCAATGTATTAAACGATATTTCAGTTGCTAATTCGTCAGCAACTCTTGATCTTGAAAGTCTTTTAAAATTCATAAACAAGATAATTACAAGAAATTGTAATTTTTAAATGCGAATATTTTTCCTTTAATTTTCAAACATCGAATGTTTCATATTTATATATTTTGTGAATAGTAAATTTTAATTTATAAATAAATTTGAAATCTGTAGAATTAAATAATCACTAAATATAGAATATTTTAAATAATATTTCTAAAAAAAAAAAAAAAAAAAAAAAAAAAAAAATGGGATTTATATTATGTTGTTTATGAAGTAATATATAATTAAAAGATCAAAGATCGATATTTTGTATGCTATAGTTTTGCAAACTTGGAAAGTTTTCTGTAAACAGTTATAATAACGTGAATAATATGTGCACGTTCAGAATATGAGATGGAAATTTTACATTTTTGTGTAACTTCTACAGTTTACCAAATAAATAATTTTTTGTTTAACGTAACGTAATATGGAAGTCATATAACGAAAAATAATGCAATTTTGCCGAACTCTTTGTCTCCAAAACAGTAATAAAATAAGCCCTTATGGCCGTATAAACTATGGAGGGAAAGAGTTGTGCCTTTGCTTCTTTTTTTAATTATTATTATTATTATATTTTTCTATACAAGTGAAGCAATGATGTACTAAATCTGTGAAGAAAGTTAATTAAAATACTTTCTTAGTAAACTCTGCGGATAAACTTTGTAAACTGGAGATTTTTTGAAAATCTCAGAAATATTAATATTGTAATAAGATAACAGTAAGGATTAAAGGATTGGGGAGATATTTTTAATGGGGAGATATTAGAAAAAAAATGCAAATTTTAATTTTTAACTATAGAATTACAAAACTACTACAAATTTAAATTTTTAACTGTACAATTACAATTGTGAGTGTTATAAATAAGAAATTATGTTTTTACTGCCATAATCCAAATCCTTTGAAAGTTTTAGTAGGCAGTTTTTAAAATATGAACCTGATAATTCAACAAATTCCAAATCATGTAATACGAAATTAAATAATTGTCTTTATTAGAATACTTTTACCAGTAATGAGTAAATATGCTAATTTTTAGTCTAATAAATTAGAAATAGTGTTTTTAAAGCAGTAATAAGAAATAGTGTCTAAAAAGCTGAAAATAACTAAACTATCTAGTCGCCAGTAGCTAATTCTGTTTTGAACTAAAAAATTTTGCTCGACTGGACAAATATATAGATATATATTATTTTATTTAGCCATGGTATATAAGAACATTTTTAACTTCATAGCTGGGTCCTAAAAAATCACCTTAAGTGGATATTTTGAAAATGTATTAATAATTTTCCTTCAGTATTAGATTTAAATAAAATCACTTTTAAGAATTTTTTATACATTGCTTTTTCAGTTTTCATATACTATGTTTTGCCTATTAATGGAAATATTCTAAAAAGTAACTATCACTGTAAAAAAAAATCTGGTGATTTTACAGAAAAAAACTGTTTATTTTACGAAAATTGTCCTTATTTATTACGAATTTACAGACAAAATCTGTTAAAATAACAGAAAGTTTGTAATAAATACCGATTATTTCCATAAAATAAACAATTTTTTCCTGTAAATTCACCAGTTTTTTTTTTTTTTTTTTTTTTTTTTTTTTTTTACTGCGTACCGGTCAAAATCTGGCTAATAAAAAATTCTCATCTATTGCTCAGTATGGCTACTAGCCAAAATTTTAGCTTTACTTCATGCTAAATTATCTACTAATCTACTTTTATATATATTGAGAAATCTATGCTTACCTCGACGTTCAAATCAATATCCCGGCAAGTGGTTGAAGCGTTGAATTTTGCTAATCCTTCACGAGCATGGTATGAAGTTCCTACCAGCTGCTTACACAGTAAGAACTCCATACCTCGCTCGTGACGGTCAACAATTCTTCCAACTTGTGATCCTTCAAAATTCCAAGTTGTGCTCTGTCCTTCAGTTTCCATAGATGTTGATGACGAGTCCAGGAATGCTTACAAAACTCCATGATATGTCACTTAAAATCCAATGGCCTAATTTAAAGAATAATCCTCTAGGAGGCTTGTGCATTTTGGTAATAGGGATAATTAAGTAAATATTAAAGTATCTCACTTTGGGAGAAAGGGATAGGGGTAAAAAGTAATATATTAAGATTTTGTTGAATGTAGTTTTTAATATATTAACACATTGTTGTACGCCAGAAAAGTAAAAGTACGTTTTTATTAGATGAGCGATATAAATTACTGCTGCCACCGGTAATTTCATGCAGATTAAAACATAAGTTGTAATCCAAGAATCGACTTTGATGTATAAGCATTTTTCTTCGATAATAAAATCAGCTCTCAGCTTCTAAAAATCGTCTGCTTACGTCTAAAAATCGTCTGTAAACTATATAAAAAATAATTAAGTCTTGTTCTAAAAATCATATTCAGCTGGTTTCAGTATAATTATACGGTCAGCTTACTAAGCTAAATATTAAACAGTCTACGATTTTTTGTTAAATCAATTTCGGAGATGATATTTATGGTTTTTGATTCTAATTCTACCCTATTTATCCAATAATTTTTTTGACACTGAGCTTTATTTAAAAATTAGAATAAATAGACCAATGAAAACTGGCTAAAAAAGATGCGTGAAAAACTATTGCATTTTCATCTTTATCATTTTTCCCTCTTAAAAACATGCTGTTAAACAGAGTCTTTTAACATAAAAGAGGCATTTTCTCCAAAAATTAAATTTTGGCTATTTTAAAAGCAAGCTTCAGAAATAAAGTGTTTAGTCGATTTAAAGATCATGTGCAGTAAACTGTTCGACAAACGTTATTATTATTATTTTTTTCATTTAAAATTTACTAAAGAAAATTGCAAAAAGCCAAGTGGCACAAAGCAAAAACAGTTTCAGACAGTGAAAAAAAAACTATTTTAAAAAGTTGCTTAACAAATACAGATCTAAAAATATTTTATAGGCGCTTTTTTGCTCTAAAAAAAATTAACCATTTATAAAATTAAACAAATTCATGTAGTTAGACACTATTTAGAAAAAAAAAATATTAGGCATTTTACTTTAAAAAAAATAATAATACTGGTACTGTAGCTGTTTATTAAATTATTAAAATATCTTGTAATTAAAATTATAAATATATTGTATTTTTTTTAAGTAAGTAGCTACAGCTCTAAAACTGTTTTACGCACGCTATTACTTTTTACAAAAAAAATAAATAAATAAATAAAATAAAATAAAATAAAATAAAATAAAATAAAATAACGCTACTGATAAAAAAAAACATTATAACTGACAACTATAATCCAAATCATTTCTTTCTAAAAACAGGAAAATAGTTCTAAAGAAGACAACTGTTGGAATTGAGAAAATTTTTCGCGCCATTTCGGTATTAATTAAGCGCTAGTTTGTAAAGTTTTCTATTTAATCAAATGTTTAAAAAATATATAATATATTTTTTTCTTTAAATTAAGAAAATAATCCTAATTTTGCAAGAAGTGTTAACTGAAATTCCAATACACTTTTCGCGCCATTTTCTTTTCCCATTCATGTAGAACGCATTTCGACACGCTGTTCAAAAGGTAAATGATCTCAAAAGAATGAGAATCTCAAATGTAGAGTTCAGATAAAATTAAATTAAACATTTTCATTTCATTTTACTTTTTTTTTCTTTTAAATATTGAAGTCCTGAGAATTATATCTCAACGGTGGATATTTCCAAGATTAAAGTAAATCTTCCAAGTTTCTGATTAAGATGGTTGATTTTGAAAATTTTGGTCTGCAGCTTTTAATATATAAGATATTATACTTACCCTATAAGAAACATGAAGCAGAAAAAATAAAGTTCCCTCCTGGTAATGTTTGAAGTCCAGAGTAGTATGATGATATCTAGCATTCGGCCAGCACGCAAGGGCCGCTGGCGGCCACACTTTCCCGCCAAAATTTCAGGAAAATCGGCCGCCCAGTCGGGCTGCAAGCAGGCCGTTGCCTTGGAAACACCCTCCACGTCACACTCCCGGGAAAAGAAATCGTTGAGACCGTGGGGATATTTTTTGCCGTCCCTTAGCATCCCCGGGAAAAAACATTCCATCGCTGAAGAATCGAACGAAGCAGCCACAACAGCAATCAGATACTGCGCGTTCCATCTCCCGTTGAGCAATGGCGACCGAGCGCGGCAGCAAAGGGTGAAAAAAACAAATGGCGGACGCGGGGCGAAAAAACGCATCTTGCACAATGCAGAGGGGGGAGGGAGAGGTTAAAAAAAATCATGGACGGAGCCGTGGCGCGTGGGTAGCCGGAGCTGTGAGCCAGCCAGCCAACTCTGGCGCTATCAGCCAACACCCAGTTTTTCGTGCCGCAGCTTCTTGAATGATGGCGGATGCAGCTTTTTCATTGGTTGCTCTTTTTCATTAGGTACCTCCTTCTCTTCATTCTGTATGGTTGTTTTCTGCACTGCGACAACCAATGGTGAATTAGGTGCTGCCTATGACGTCACGCCAACGGTTCGTCGCTCAAGTAGCGGATAGAGCGATGGAATCATTTCATTGGGAGACGTTGGAGGTGCCAGAACTCCAGTTGGATATATGGATTGGATTGTTCGGTGGTTGTGATGGAGCTTTTGTTGTATTATTCTCCGCCGGTTTTTGATTTGTCGTAGGTTTTGAATTCTCCGACGAGTATTGCAGCATTTTAAATTATTGATTCCTGTAATATTTTTGAAAAATACGAGCAATTACATCGGAATTTACTATTTTTTTAAATTTTTCCGGTGTTTAAAAACTATTTTTTCGATGAATTTTTTTCAATGTAGACGAGATAGAACTTTTTAAAACATAATCCATTAATAAATTATCGGTTAATTCTTTGCCGTGTTTTTTATTTGTGCCGAAGAATGTTTCAGAATTTTAAATTATTGATTCCCGTTATATATATAAATACGAGAAATTAAATGGCACTTTGTTATTCTTTTTTCAAAAATTCAGGTATTTGAAAAGTACTTTTCAGCGAATTGTATTCAATGCAGGAGTAACAGCACTTTAAAAAAAATAATAATCCATTCATAAATTATTGGTCCTCTTCTTCTGACAAGAATCTGAAAAGTAAATTAAACAAATACAAATATGCAGTATGTATAAATGTTGATTATATGAAATATTTAAACATTTTAAATTGAATTAACGTTTATATAAAAATAGCAATTTGTTTTTACCCTTAGTGATTTAGATTTGTTTATATTACTTGTGTATAATAAGCATTTTTATTAAACAAATAATTAGAGAATATCGTGATATGCTTGATTTTCTAAACAAAGCAAAAAAGTATATTCGTGTGTAATTTGGACGACGAAGATTTTCACAACCTAATGCTAATTTAAAGTATTTTTGCATATAAAGTATAAATTTCGAGGTTGCCAAAATAATTACAGTAAATGTGAAAAAATTGCATTTATTTTTCTTTTCCTTGGTGACTTATTTTGTTTATTTACTTGGTTAAATGTTTAATATTTAATATTTACTTGTTTATCTTATAAAATGAATAATTAGAAAATATTGTTAAATGTACTATAGCCTTACAAAATTAAGTTTAAGTCTACATTTAGTTAGTTAGTCTGTAAGTTTATAGATGGATTTTTGATTAACCAAAAGTAACTTTTAAATATTTATTATTTATTTTGTTGTTCTATTTTAACTTACTGCATGTCTCTTTAGATTTTAGTATTTAATTTTTTCCCAGTACACATTTTTGTTAATATTTTATCTTACTGAATAATTTAACTAAAAATTGATATTTAGGCTATTTTTGTGTATATATTTATAAATTTGGAAGTAATCCAACATTGGTAAATATGTAATAAAAGTAAATATTTTTAGTTTATGACTTTATAAATCAATTCATCAAAAGCGTTTTAAATGTAATATATTTTATCTTCATTTTTTATCTCTCTTGTAGTCATTTTATTTTAGCATATTAAATGCCTACTATTTAGGTTTTAGTATTTAACCCTTAGCGGTAAAATTTAATCGTGAAATGACGTGGACGAAAGAAGCATTTATTTCATTAAAGTAAATAACATGTTTCGTTGTAAATTTAACGAATTTTATCAACTAAAAGTGTATAATGACGATAAATCTAAAATTGTAAATATAAAAATCATATAAATTTTGTGGTAGTAAATATATTAAAAATAACTTTATTTGCATAATGTTTGTTAGCTCGTCAATCGAGCTATAAGACTTGTTATTTTACTAGAAAGAGTTAATCTTTATAGTGTTTTTTTTTTTTTATGTTTGATTTTGTTGAATGATTTAATTAAAAATAATCTCCATTTTATATTTTTAAAAAAAATTTCTTACCTAAGAAAAAAGATTCCCAATGTTTTTTTGTTTTTTTTCTCTGTGAAAATATTTCTTCTAAGTTGACAAGCATTGGGGGAATTGTGTTTTTCAAGCAAAATCTGAAACCAAAACAAAAGTAAGTATACAGCGTAAAATGTGAGAATATTTTTTTTTTCTAAATGATTTCCACTTGTTAAATATTTTTATAACGTAAAGACATGAACATATAAATTACAATAATGTTGAAAAATATGAAAATTAGGGTTTTTTATTTGTATAAATTTAATATTTATTATTAACAATTATAGTAATTACATGGAACTTATTGAAACTAATTTCTTTTACCCTAAGATAAAATAAACTGATAATACTTTTAGTTTATTAACCTATTATCATAACAAATAGTTTTTAAACTTACAAACAGTATGGAAAATCTTATGCGTCTCATACTATGAGTTAAAATCCGATTTGAAACGTCCATAAATATACAATAAATGTTTAGTAACTTGTGGGTTATTTTTTAAAAGTTAGTTAATATATATTAGCTTTAAAAATTTAGTTTTAAAATTAATTATAAGTTTATAATTAATCATATAAAGTTTATTAAATTATTATTAGTTGCATATGTTACTAACATAGTTTATTCATTAATTTAATTTTTATTTCAAACATGCATCATATTTCGGTTATATATTTTACATAAATATTTTTCAACTGCAAAGAGGGAAATCGTTTGCTTTGCTAATAGATATAGTTTAAGTTTAAACCAAATTAATCTTCTTGGATTTTGAATTTATAAATGTAATTATTATCTAAATATTGCATTTTTTATTTTTATTTTATTATTATTTTTTAAATATTACTTCGACGTAAAATTCTAAAGTAATACTTTATATTTTAAAAATGTTTCTGCATGTTTAGAAAATAAATTAATGCCACGATATGGCGTTACAAAATAATAAATTTATTTAAAAATGTATATTTATAAATATATATATATATATATAATAATTATAAATTATTATTTATAAATTAATAATATCTATAAATTATTTTTATTTTTTATAAATTTATATAAAAAAAATTACCATTTTAGTCTCCTTTATTTATATTTAGTTCTAATTAACAATTATTATTATACTATAAGAGTAAATGCATATTATTAATATTTATTTTAGGGAAAAAATAACACGGTGCACTCAAAATAAGAGGCAGGACACCCACGAGAAATGCAATTATTCAGTCGAAAACAGGCACAGTACACTTTAAAATGGCACGGCGCACTCAAAAATGGCATAATACAGAAAGTTGACATTTATATCTGGAATAATCTTCACATATTATTATATACTTTGAAATGAAACCTGTTTTAAGGTTTTAAATAACAGTTTAATATTTAGAAAAATATAATAAGATGTAACATTAAAGAAATGACATCAATGGTGTTCAAAATTTATTGCATGCAATCTAAAGGATGTTTAGCAAATCTTAAGTATTAAAATTAATTTTTCAATAAGAATAAGAAGAAGCATAAGAAATCTATTAAGTCATTTATAAGTTTCATTTAATTTCAAAACAACTAAAATGTCCTGAGTTTCGATCTCTCATTAAATAATCTTTAATCTTTCAAGGGTTTTTTTTTTTTTTTTTTTTTTTTTTTTAGATTTTAAGTTAATCTTATTAAAGACTGGAGCGTATTATTGACAGTAGCATACATATTTCTAAAGAGAAAATTCAATTGTAAAATATATACATAATCAGACCTTTACAAATTTAATAAAATCTATGGCAGCCAGAAAATTTTTCTAGTCGCCAGTAAAAAATATTTAACCCCCAGCCCCCACCACTCACCTTCCTTTTCCTGTCATTGATTTTCAAAAAACATAAAAGTTTTTTATGAATTAATTGAGAAAAAATAATAATAATAAGCATAGTTTAGAATTATTAGTTACATAGTTTAGAAAGAGATAATATGAACTAAGTTTTCTAATGAAACTGAAGAGGCTGAATTTTAATTTAAGTTTTAAAGATTTACTTCAAATGAATTACTTAATGTTATTACTCTTTAAAATGAATGTGATAGTTTAAATTCTGAACACAAAAATCTGATTTGAAACTCTCAGAAAAACTTGAGCATTTTTTAGCATTGTATCCCATTTTAGATGACACAGAGGCTGGATTGACATTATTTCTTACAGTTTTATTGAACCCCCCCCCCCCCCCTACATTTTAATCACGTGACATGCTAGCTGGTTAGAGCAGGAAAGGATGACAGTTTCTGTGCATGAGATGGAAAATACCTTTTAAACTTGTTTCTTTCATTAAAAGTATGAGGGAAGAGGAAGATTAGTTGTCGCGCACGAATAGGGGTGGGGGAGTAAAAAAAATTTCGTTTGTGTGGATTTCTTAGATCAATTTTGCACCAAACAAAACCCCGCCAGATTAAAAAAATTGGTCGCCAAGTAAAAAAACTTAGTCGCCAGTAGCGACCTGGCGACCGCATTTGTCAAGCCTTGTACATAATCATTCAAAATATTATTTTTTAAATATATTCATACGAAAATATGCTTGGGACTTGTATAATATCAGATTTTACTCATAAATCAGTAATAATCTACGCATGTATATAACAGTTGGAATTCAAATAATCTTTTTTAGCGCGTTGAAAGAGAAATTTGTTATTTATCACGTTAGAAATCATTTTCATATCTGTTAAAGTAACATGCTAACAGCGTGTCGGACATCTTCACTTTTTTACAACGCATGTACCCAGATCATGGAAATTTTGTGCCCTGGAAAAAAAATGGGAAGGGGGGAAAAAGTATATAAGAATTGCCTAATGCCTAAATACACTATATTGCCAAAGGTGACCGGTCACTTGCGATTTTAGACGTTTTGTTAACTATCTAGAAAAATACATAAGGAATTAACCTGGAACTGCAGGTGTGTAAACAGTATAGTATACTTATATATTTCCGCGAAGATTTTTTCACGAAACCCCATAGGGGACTGTCAATAAATTGAAAAAGAACGAATATCTTTTGGATAACCCTGTAAAAACTAATGTAGCAAACGCGTTGAAACTCGAGATTATTAATAAGTGGCTTATTGTAATATACTGTGTTCATTTTTATGAGGATAGCATGTATACTCGTAGCGAAATTAAGGTTTTTATAAAAACAGTCCCAAATTTCGCCTAGTTTTTTGCTTATAATTTGCAGAGTTCTTAATATAAAAAAAAAAGTTCTTTTCAGAAAATATGACAAACAACATTGTACAGAATATTCTGTAATCAGAATTAAAATAATAATAATAATTATATGAAAAATGAGCAGATTTATTTAAAAATGTTTCACTGCGCATGCGCGAATGCACTCTAAATATAATATAGATAATGTATTAGCTAAGTATATAGAGCAACTTTTGTGAAAGTCTCAAAATCATAGCTTGAAAATTCTGCAAATTATCGTCGATAGAATAAGCTCGAAATCCCTTGTTCCCAAAAAGAAGCAAAATGATGAGGGGTTGTATCAAATATCTGTTGATTAGTACCAAGATAGCGTACACAATATTGCACGTACTACTATATTTGGATACAACCCCTCATATTTTTTATTCCTTTTGGGAACAACGGATTTCGAGCTTAGTCTATCGACGATAATTTTCAGAATTTTCAAGCTATGATTTTGAGACTTACACAAAAGTTGCTCTATATACTTAGCTAATACATTATGCATATTATATTTTGATTCCATTCGCGCATGCGCAGTGAAACATTTTTTAGTAAACCTGCACATTTTTCATCCAATTTTTATTATTTTTTAACTCTGATTGCAGAGTATGATGTACAATGTTGTTTGTCATATTTTCTGGAAATAACTTTTTTTTTATATTAAGAACTCTGCAAATTATAAGCAAAAAACTAGGCGAAATTTGGGACTGTTTTTATAAAAACCTTAATTTCGCTACGAATATACATGCTATCCTCATAAAAATGAACACAGTATATTACAATAAGCCACTTATTAATAATCGCGATTTTGAACGCCTTTGCTACATTAGTTTTTACAGGGTTATCCAAAAGATATTCTTTTTTTTTTTTCAATTTGTTGACAGGGTTTCGTGAAAAAATCTTCGCGGAAATATATAACCTATACTATACTGTTTACACACCTGCAGTTTCAGGTTAATTCCTCAAGTATTTTTCTAGATAGTTAATAAAACGTCTAAAATCGCAAGTGACCGGTCACCTTTGGCAATATAGTGTATATTGCTATATATGTTATTATTTAATGCAAAAATCTAAATGAAATACTCAATCAATTTGCACACAAAATTACATTATTATAAGTATTAAAATGTCTTCATAAAAGTAAATTTGGCAGAATCAAATATGGTGTAAAATAAACAATCTTAATTTTTTTTCCAGTTACTCTCTAAATTGTGTTTAATTTTCATAACTTGTTTAATGAATCAAGCAGATTTTAAATCTTTATTACATTCAGGTTATTTTTAATCAAATTAGTACCAAAGATTAGAAAGTTTTGGGAGCCCTGAGAAAGTGTTCACGTATTCTATCGGTAATAGAGCAATTAGTCCATGCAATAGAGGAGGTAAAAGATAATTGGCATGCACTTTTTTTTTTAATGAT
Organism: Maratus michaelseni; assembly: GCA_963931845.1. Classification (NCBI taxonomy): domain Eukaryota; kingdom Metazoa; phylum Arthropoda; class Arachnida; order Araneae; family Salticidae; genus Maratus; species Maratus michaelseni. The sequence continues at coordinate 105,697,396 of OZ007598.1, read as the reverse complement.
GTTCTCAAATCTAAAGGGGCTATACTTTCAGACACATGTGTTGATTCATTTTTATTCGGACAGGCATGAAATGGACAAGTGTTGTTATCCAGAAACTATGTAATCGAAAAAAAACGTTTTCCTTTTTTTTTTTTTTTTTTTTTTTTTTTTTTAAACGCAAAATTTCTTTTAGAAAATACTGTCAAAGTTGGCGTTTTGAACCGAATTTCCGGACGTGACAACGAGAACAGCAGAGAGAAAAACCGGTCGTCACATGACAAGAATCTCTTATAACTCGATAAGTAATTTATTTATCAAAAAGTGATATCAAAGTGATAAAACCGCAGCGGTTTGCCAGATGAAGATTCCAGTCAAAAATTTTAAAGTATATACATATTTTTAAAACTAACTGATTTGAAAGTTGGTATATATACGCTAAATCATATTTTGTTTAAGAAACTATAAAAATCGAAAAAAATCTAAAGGTAACTTTTTATTTTATCAAAAAAAATTAACATTGAAAATTTTAAAACTATGTAAGGTAGGGATTTTAAAATTGGTATAGATACGCAAAATCATATTCTAACTTAAGAAATTCAAAACATTAAAATAATCAACTAGTAAATTTTTATTTTATCAAAAACCTGATTTTCTTTTTTTTTTAATGGAAAAAAAGCTTTATTTGAATTTATTTTTCAGGGTAAAGTGTTTTGAAAGGTATATCAAACGAAACCCTTTGTGCGATCTTCGTTCGCACTTACCACTTGTTTCCTATTCAAAAATATTTTATGAAAAATTAGCAAGGACAAAAACCTTTCCATTTACTGATAGGACCACAATATTAGATTTATTTACACATTGTTTTCATAAGAAATGCAAGATTTCCATTAGCAGTAATATTTAGTTAATTAATCTAAGAATTCTTGTAAAAATTGTACAAACAGAGCTACACTACAAAAAATAATTGTTGATTTTACAGTATAAAACTGGCACCCCAGCTGCCAGTATTATACCGTAAAATTAACAGTATTACTGCTTATTTTACGGTTTAATACTGTTAATTTTACGGTATAATACTGGCAGCTGGGGTGCCAGTTTTATACTGTAAAATCGACAATTATTTTTTGCAGTGTATAATTACCGATTTATTAAATCAGTTTTAATGAAAACACTTATCCAAATTTTACATTATTATTAATATAAATTTCCTAATTGAGGTGGAGTAATTTCTCGATTGACAATTTGGTGCGCAAAGGATTAAAATAAAATAGCCTTTCAAAACGATTTTTTTTTTCAAGTTATCCCTGAATAACATTTTTAAAAATCACCTGCTTTCTATAGTTTCTAGGTGTACTCTACAGTTTCAGACAGATTTTCCAGACTCCCTCAAATCGGTAACCACAAAATCCATAAACGCCTAAAATTCGCACATCGTTCTAGATGCGTAAACAACGAAACTTATAGTTAAAATGTAGGTGAAAACTTCAAGTGCATTTGTATTATTATTTTTATATCTTTCTGTGCACATTTAATATGCAATTCTGGTTAATATTATTGAACTCATGTTTTCTCATGAAGGAAGCATAAATTTATTTCTGAAAAAAAATCAAGATTGCGCTGTTATTAGTGGCGATCATGATCTTTTTATCAAATACATTTATGTATTAATCAAGCTTTTTTGGTTATTAAGGATGGCTGAACATGAAATAAAACTTGGTTATTTTAAGATTTTTATGTGAATTTATAAGCGTACCTTTATAAGGCGAGTTTCACTAAATAATTCAAGAAAAAATTATCTCATCATTATTATACATATTTAACTTATGCCTTATTAATTATTTACTTGACGCTACTTTTAATATTTTAAACATTTTTTTTTTTAATTTTCTTAATTTTTATTATTTTACTTAACTATTTTGCTTTATTGTAAGCATTCAATTATAGTTTCGAGTGCATTATTAAATTCAAATTACTGTTTAAAAAATGTAAACAAAACAATGCCCAGAAATCCGCAAAATTCTAAAATCTGCACCATCTCTGGTCTTAAGCAATGCAGATTGAAGGGAGTCTATTGAATATATTTTTTTTTCCTGATAAGGAGATTCCTGATAAAGAGATTAAATTCGCACCAGACTCATCTTTGTATGAGTTCTAAGCATATTGTAAGGATTTGGCTAAAATATCTTCATTAGTGTTAAAGTTATGAACGAAAACACGACTTCGGATTGGAGTGAGACGCCCTGTATTTTTTACTATATATAAATGGATTTCCGACCCCGGTTTCCTACATAAAAATTGTTTGTTACAGTCTCATGTACCAACCCTTAAAGTTTGTACCATGAATTTGGAATCACCCTGTACATTTTTATATATTTTTTTAATTTATTCAAGCCTGTCTAATGTCTCATAGTTAGTTTAAATATTGATTCAGACGTTAAAATGTACGCATATCATAAGAAGCATTTATGTTTTTAACCCTCACTAGGCGCACCCCTGGACTACAATGTCCGGGCGTAAGCGCACATGACAGGCGCCAGTTTTAAATACGCCATTAGCACTTAATTAATTCAATTCTAGCATTCACACTCTAAAAACGACATTTTCAAAACTGAGCAAAAAATACTCAAATCTGAGTATGCCGCATCGTCAAAATGGCTCCGAATCAAAATTACTCAAGTTTGAAACATATACAGTCAAACCTCGTTAACATGAACACGCTTAACGCGAATTACTTTTAGCACGAACTGTTTCCGATTGCCCCGTCTAGTTGTATGTAATGTATATAACATGTCGGATAACATGAACTATACTTTTAACACAAATAAAAAAAAGTTTCCCCTTCAGTGTTTGTGTAAACGAGGTTCGACTGCATATACTCATTTCTGAAAACGTGCTCACACTCAAGAATAAAACAAGAAACTCAAGAATAAAAATATGTGCTCATATTTGAGTATGTCCATGTTTCAAAAATGAGTAATGAACTGACATCTATGTGCTCATTTTTGAGTATTTCCGTATTTCAAAAATGAGTTTGGACTTATTCTAATCATTTTTGAGTATGTTCATGTTTTAAAAATGAGTATGAACTGACCTCTATGTACTCAGTGTTTTCACGTTTCAACATTCTGAGTATTTCTGGTATATTTTAGAATTGAAAGCATTGGTAGTTTAAATACTGATTTAATTCAGACGTTAAAATGTACGTGCATCTTAAGAAGCATTTATGTTTTTAACCCTCCACCAGCCGCACCCCTGGACTACAATGTCCGGGCATAAGCGTCATATTTGAAACAAAAAGTTTCATAACAAAATGAAAACATCGATTTACGCAGATTTGAATAAAGTGTCATTTTTCTCAGTGCATAAAGAGATTAATGGTTTCATTAGGAAGCACAAAGAGAGAATATTCAAAATATGGTAAAAAAAAAAAAAACATCATTTATTAGCCTCAAAAAAGCAAATCACTAAGCAATTTACGAGGCGTTTTCACTAAGCCTCAGCAGGGCGCCAGTCAGACACACTGCGCCCGACCAAGGGTTAATAACGTTAATCTTGCATATCAAATATTAAAATATAATTGACCGATGGTTGGCTAAATTATCCAAATCTTCACAGCGTGAAAAAGTTGTTTTACAGCTCAAATACAAACTGGCTACTTTCTGACACATAAATTTTAGAAGATGGTTTTATTCAGATACTATGTAATCGAACAGCGCTTTCAACTTTTTGATAAAAGCAAAGAATTTTTCAGAAAATACTGTCGAAATTGGCATTTGAAACGAATTTCGGGCGCGACAGACCAAAAAAGCATCCTCGTGAGACAGCAATCTCTTATGGCCCAATGAAAATTTTCGAATGAGAGCCCCTTTAAACGTTTTAATAATCTTTATCAGAATCGTGATAGTCAGCAGTATTACTTATTTTAGTAATGAGTTCAAGGGGCGGCCCGGAGGCATTCCTTTGTGTAGCATCGAAATGCCCTTTCCACCTTCCGGGAATATTTGAAACTAAGTTTATGAATTATCAAAAGTGCAATTCCCCCCTCCTCCCCCGAAGCTGAAAAATTTCTGAATTCAACACTGACTTATTTTATTGCTTATTAAGTTCGGACTGCTTAAAAACCCTAATTAACCATTTTCAATTTTCAAAAAACAACTTTCATTGGCTGTAAATAATTTATTATTATTATTATATTTTAAGAATTATCTAAGAAGTTAGAATTATATTTTAACACCAAACCACAAAAGAAATTTTAAATTATAATCTGTTCTATAAACACTTTTATAAAAATGCAGGAAAGGAGTCAAAGTATTTAACACCCACAAAGCAGTGATCGTGATCGCGCCATCTAGACTCATAATTCGGAGTTTAAAATTTTGCTGCTGGATACCAACTCTTTGCGCAGTTTTCTGGGTTCTAAAGGATTTATTTTTTAATTTATTTATGCATTTATTTTTATTTATTTATTACTATTATTAATATATTTTTTCTGGTATGAGGGGGGGGGTTACATAGCAATTAATCGAATTATATCTTGGGTATATAAATTCACCCCCCCCCCTCCCCCCAAAAAAAGAAAGAAAGAAAGAAAGAAAGGTGTGTACACATCCAATTTTCTCCCGAAAAGCAAAAATTACTAATATTAGTAACAGAAAATAGATTTTTTCTTTCAAAATATCAGCCAGGAACCTAAACAAGTAGTAATCAGAAATTTTGTAGTTGTTTTTGATAGAAGAGTTCACATAACTAGGTTAAATATGTTAGCATCTTTAGAAAATTACTTCCAAAGAGCTAGATTATGATAATTAAGTAAAACTTTCTAAGACGGAACCGGAAGGGGAAGAAGGAAAAGTTTATTTTAGGTAGATACTCTTCTTATAGCTGGTACATGGTTCATTATATTATTGCATTGTATTTTTTATCGTCAGGCTATGATTTTCTTTTTCATTTAAGGGAAGTACGCAGGTTCCGTTTTGACAGGTTTCACACTTTTTTTCTTTTAGATGTATGAGAAATAAGTTTTACCTAAAACCATATTCATAAAGAATTACTTTCTTGTGTATAGAAAACATAAAGAAATGATAAAATAATGATTTTATGTGGTGATGTTATAATGCCAGCCGATTATCTGCACAAGAGATATAGACCCGTAAGGGTCTTTCTAAGGACCCGTATTTACGCAAGGATAGCCAATCCAAGGTTCGAAGAATACTCTGAACGAGGAGGCTGATGGGCGCAAATGGATTCGAACCCAGCACTTCCCGTCTACCAGCTTTAAGAGCAGAATCTCTCGGCCTCTGGTGGGGCGATGATTGTATGACTGGCATAAAATATTTTCATGTAAAAACCTCGCCAAAAATAAATAATACATGATCGAAGTGATATATATTCACGTGGGAAAAAAAAATCATAGTTTTTTCTTTTTTTTATCACTTCTCCTATTTTTTTATTTTCTTTCCTTTGGTTCGCAATTCTTCATCACTTTGAATGATCTATTGGTCTTTATTCTCCAAAATGAATGTGACAAAATCTATGAATGAAAAATGACTAACATGATATTCTTATATGATGTGAAGAACAGAGAATCGGATTTTCTTATTATAGGTCTACTAAATTTTCTTTCTTACTGTGGCTTATAATTCATCACTGCTTTGAGTTATATGTTTTTAGATATATGAGGAAAAAAATCACTTAAAATCACATTTATAAGTAATTACTTTTTTTAATACATGAAAAACAGAAAGGATGAATAAAACACTGATTTTATTACTGACATAAAATTTTTTCATGTAAAAAAGAACTTCACAAAAACTATAGTTGACAATGATTGAGGTGGTATGATCACGTGAAAAAAAAAGGAGAATCATTGTTTTTTTTTCTTTCTTTCTTTTAATCACTTGTACTATTTTTAATAGTTTTCCTTTGGTTTGCAATACATCTCTCTGCATGATCTATCTAGTGTTCTAGGTCAGCTTTTGCAAACTTTTTTTTTTCTCGCAGACTGTTATAATAGAAATGAGTTCGGTCTCTGTTTTCGGAGCCTGAACCCGACGATTTAAAATTCGAACCCGAAAATTTTTGTTTCATCAGAATGGAAAAAGTTTTTCTAAACATAACTTATGGGAAACAGGGTCTGTATTAAATTTTAAATTTCGTAACTTTAAAAACCATTTTTTCTTTTAAATTGAAAACTCTAATAGGTTTTTTACATTTAATATATTTTCTTTAGATTAACCATCACTAACAACATTAAAAAGCCTTTTTATATGAAAAATAGCAATAATGTATTCAAAATTTTTTTGAAATTTATTAAAAGCAATACTTTCGTATTAGCCGCATGCCAGGAGTTAAATAGCCGAAGAAATCGCCAAAGATTTCTCTTACTTACAACAACCTTTTTAATTCCGATAATTTCAGTGTTATAAGGGCATAGTTCGATTACAAATTTGTGTTTTAATTATATTATATTATTTTATTTGTTTATTTATTGATGAAGTTTTAATTTCGTTATAGAATAGTAGACGGTAACAAATGCTGAACTATTAAAATAGTTTTAGTGCAAACGGGTTAATCTTTTGTAATCGGGTGCATAGATTTTTAGAAAAGAAAATTAGATGAGATAGATTTTTTTTTTTAAATCATGCTTAGAAATTATTAAAAAAAAAAAAAAAAAAAAAAAAAATCGGTAAATTGGTTTATACCAGTTTTCAAGTTGCATTTGAAAGAAATTTTTTTCCCTATTCGGCAGTGTTAAAATTTAAATTGCGCGATGTTTAGAAGTTTAAAAAAATGGCAGTAAAAGCGAAATTTATTGGCCAGGTGTTGCCACCGTCAATATGACGCCAACGTTACCCATTGCACAATATTTGAAACTTTTTTAGCGATTGACACTATATCTCTAAAATTAATGGTTTAGAGATTAGTTATTGGACAACAATGAAAGGGGATCCCTGTATATATATTAATATAAACGTACATGTCTAACATCCCCTCCTCCCTCTCCTGGTTCATTATAACATCGGAAGGTCGTTCTCCTGAAACAATCCCTTCAACAACAACAGAACAGACAAAAAAAAGAGAGAGAGGAAAGATGGAAGGAAAAAAAAATAGAGGAAAAAATATAAGAAGGAGAAAAAAGAAAGAAAAAGTGCAGGCTTTTCATTTCTTACATGAAGCTTAGTTGACGTGATTCACTAAAACAGCTTATACTAATCCCACTTGTAAGAGCATGCGTGTGGGAGAGGATAGGCAGAAAGAGAAAGTCTATGCATGTACGAGAGAGAGAAGGAGATAGTAAATTTGTCACTAAAATATTGCAAAATAATAATAATAGTAATAATAAAAGCGAAGCTGCAAAATTGAATAAAAAATATGTATACGAGGGTTATTTTTAAAGTACCGTCAGTTTTGCAATTTAAAAATGTACTAAGAACATTTAGAAAAATTAATTTTTTGCAAGATTCTTTATTCTCGTTTTTTTTTTTTTTTTTTTTTTTTTTTTAAAGACAGTTTCCATGTCTGTTGAAACATTTGGCGTAACGCACAGAGTTCAGTTCGAAGGTGGTTTGAGAAGTTTAACCCCTTCGCGACGAGCGTCCTTTACAGAATTTTTAATCTTTTACCACCGGTTTTTCAAAACAGAAATTTTTGCCTAATTGAATCGCAGAAATGCTATCATTAAATAAGGCAAAGCTTACAATAAAAAGTAACTGATAGGAATAATCGAAGATTCTGAGCTTCCTATGTGTCACGTATACGTGTTGCTCGTCCCCACGGGGTTAAGGGCGGAAATTTCAGCCTGGAAGATAATGCCCGCTGTGGATGACCATCCTATCATCTGTAAAGTAGGACCTTTTAAAAGAAGCTATCAAATGATCATACACTGCACTTTTTGGAATATTTAGTCTGTGTTTACATACTATCATTTTTATCTTTCTTGAAATAAAAGAGCATAATTGACGAAACTGAACTTTTTGTCTCCATTCTGAGCACTGCCTTGAGACAAAAATTATGCCCCAACTCAAGCAAGAATTATGCAGTGCAAGCAGAAAAGACCAAATTTACATACCTTCATTTAAGGTCACTCCTTATCAATAACTAGACGAAATCACGCTTCGGTTTGAAAAACCGCAAAACTTTCCGGATCACCCAATATATCCGTGCGTAATAATTATTCCCTTCCTCCGGTCAGATGGCTAAAGTTAAAATTAACTTTAAAGTATGATCACTTAACTCTGCCTATACTCTTAATATCCCTGCACAATCCACGTCTGGATTATTGCTGCTGAAGAACCTAATAAAGAAGATTATCTGGAAAAAGTGTAACTCTGCTTGTTTCAAGTAAGAAATGATGAAAATTAAGCACGTTTAATCGGTGTTATTTCATATATATATGTATAAATATTAAGATAATTTCAATTCAGCACGTGAGATCGCATAAAACTATATATACAGGCGTGTAAGAACTGAGAGCCCGCCAGAGGGCTGATTGCCACCACTAAATTTTCTTAGTATTCTTCACCTACTAAGAATACAAATAAAATTTAGGCAAAGAATTCTAATAAAAGTTAGTAGTGACAGTCGGCCCATTGCCGCTCAGTTGTTACACCTCTGTATATATTTATTTATTAGCAGCGACTTACTCAATAAAATAGTCAGAAGAGGGGAAGGGGGGAGGTACCAAAAGTATAAGCAGCAGTATTTCTATGAATGCTGCATAAAACACCAGCTTTATTAAGTAGATTATACAACCAAACATCATCGAACACTTTCAGTTTTAGATTTTTTTTTTTTTTTTTTTTTTTTTTTCCCCTAGAGAAATACTATTTACGTTGTTCTTGAACTTCAGCTATATAAAAAGCTTACTCCAAAGAACACTTTCCAGTAAAGATTTAGTAACCAGTGCCATCTAGGGGCCAACAATAAATTCAACAATAATATACTTGTCAACCTCCGGCTTTTGAAATATCCATAAAACATTCTTAAACCAGAAAATTTGTGCAATTAAATGTGTTTTGTATTAAATGTAGTAGTTACTAAAAATCCACTTAATTTGTTGAATCAATGATTTAATTGTTAAATCAATTTCCGGTACGGAGTATGTTTTTATACTGCAAAAAATAAAAATAATGATAATAATAATAAAATCGAAGCTGCAAAACTGAATAGGAGCTTTCTTAATACAATGTGGTCAGAACGGGGCGTACCAAAAGTATAAGTAACAGGTATTTCTATGAATGCGGCATAAAACACCGCGTTTTTTAAAACAGATTATACAACCAAACATTATCCAACACTTTCAATTCCATTTTTTTTTTTTTTTTTTTTTTTTTTTTTTAATTTCTAGAGAAATACTACTTAACGTTGTTGTTGTTCTTGAACTTCAGCCATATAAAACGCTTATTCCAAGAAACACTTTCAAGTGAAGATTTAGTAATCAGTGCCATCTAGGGACCTAACAACAAATTCAACAATAATATACTTGTCAACCCCCAGCTTTTTAAAAAAAAAATCAATAAAACATTCTTAAAGCAGAAAATTTGTGCAATTAAATGTATTTTGTATTAAATGTAGTAGTTTTTGAAACCCAATTAACTTCGTTTATTAAATAAAATTCCGGTACAAAGTATATTTTTATACTGAAAAAAAAAAAAATAATAATAATAATAAAATCGAAACTGCAAAACTGAATAGAGACTTTCTTAATACAATGGTCAGAAGGGGGCGTACCAAAAGTATAAGTATCAGTAAATCTATGAATGGGACATAAAACGCCCAGTTTTTTAAAATAGATTATTACAACCAAACATTATCAACACTTTCAATTCCAATTTATTTATTTATTTATTTATTTATTTATTTTTTCGAATTTCTAGAGAAAAACTACTGAATGTTGTTGTTGTTCTTGAACTTCCAGCCATAAAAAAAAAAAAAAAAAGATTACTCGAACTAATACCCTGTTCACATCAGACATTTAAGATATCTTAGACCGCCATTTTTGAGGTGGTACCCTCCCGGAATTGAATACCTGTCCACACCGCAAAACTCATCTAAGATAACTCACTGCTCATCACTGTGACCGATATCTGAACAAACATAGAATGTGCGCATGCGCATATGTTAAAGGCAACCTCAACAGCCAATCGGCCTCCAGAGCCAATCAGAGTGAGTGGTGCTGGCTGCATCTAGCAATAGAAAGCTCGAACTCACTAAGTGAGTTTCTGGAACTCTCTCAGTGAGTTCGGCGGTCTAAGATATCTTAACTATCCGATCTGAACGTAGTATGACACATTCCAGTGAAGATTCAGTAACCAGTGCCATCTAGGGGCCCAATTACAAATTCAACGATAATATTCAACAATAATCATATTCCGTCTTTAAACAATCAATAAAACATTTTTAAACAGAAAATTTGTGCAATAAAATATTTCTTGTATTAAAAGTAGTAGTTATTTGAAATCCACTTAATTTTATTCATTAAATAAATTTCTGGTACGATGTATGTTTTTATATTGCAAAATATAAAAATAACGTTAATAATAATAAAATAAAAATCTGAAAAACTGAATAAAATGTATATATACATGTTTTTATTTGTTTATTTATTTATTAGCACTGACTTTCTTAATAAAATGGTCAGAAGGGGGCGTACCAAAAGTATAAGTAACAGTATTTCTATGAATGGGGCATAAAACACCCAGTTTCTTTAAATAGATTATACAACCAAACATTATCCAACACTTTCAATTTAAGATTTTTTTTTTTTCGAATTTCTAGAGAAATACTACTTAACGTTGTTGTTGTTTTTGAACTTCCAGTCATATAAAAAATAAAAGCTTACTCGAACTAACACATTCCAGTGAAGATTCAGTAACCAGTGCCATCTAGGGGCCCAATTACAAATTCAACGATAAAATTAAACAATAATTATATTCCGGCTTTAAAAAATCAATAAAACATTTTTAAACAGAAAATTTGTGTAATAAAATGTTTCTTGTATTAAAAGTAGTAGTTATTTGAAATCCACTTAATTTTATTCATTAAATAAATTTCTGGTGCGATGTATGTTTTTATATTGCAAAATATAAAAATAACGTTAATAATAATAAAATAAAAATCTGAAAAACTGAATAAAATGTGTATATATACAGGGTGTATCTGAAATGCTTCAAAAAACTTAGAGGAATGATAGTACTCATGAAGACCAACAAAAAATGCAATGGAACATGAGGTCGCAAATGACGTTTAACCCTTTTAGGGACAGTGGTATGTTTATGAAACCACTTAATTTTAATTCGAAAACGCCACAATGGCACCAGAATTTTACTGAAATCTTTTCCATTTAATATGCATCTGAAATATAGCCTTTTTCTTATTTACAAACAAATCTTTTTGTAAATTCCGGTGTCAGTCATTTATTTTAACATTTTAGTACTAAAAGTACTTTGCCCCTGAAAGCTTAAAGGATGAAAATCGAGAAAATGCTCGTGATTTCCAGAGAAAACAAATATTTTACAACAATTGTTCAAAGTGTCGACCGCGGACATTATTACACATAGCGTGTCCGCCAGTCGTTGCTCCGTAGATGTACTCTGTGTAATAATGTCCGCGGTCGACACTTTGAACAATTGTTGTAAAATATTTGTTTTCTCTGGACATCACGAGCTGTGTTGTACCTATTCTGTGCAATAAATAATTTTCTGGAGTATTTCCTTCTTGTCTCAGTTTGTCCATTTCCAGACGCATTTACTCGATTTTCATCCTTTAAACCTTTCAGAGGCAAAGTACTTTTAGTACTAAAATGTTGAAATAAATGACTGGCACCGGAATTTACAAAAAAAAATATTTGTAAATATGAAAAAGGCTATATTTCACATACATATTAAATGGAAAAGATTTTAGCAAAATTCTGGTGCCATTGTGGCGTTTTGGAATTAAAATTAAGTGGTTTCATAAACATACCACTGCCCCTGAAAGGGTTAAACGTCATTTGCGACCCCATGTTCCATTGCATTTTTTGTTCGTCTTCATGAGTACTATCATCCCTCTAAGTTTGTTGAAGCATTTCAGATACACCCTGTATATATATATATATATATATATATATATATATATATATATATATATATATATATATATATATATATATATATATATATATGTTTTTATTTGTTTATTCATTTATTAGCACTGACTTTCTTAATAAAATGGTCAGAAGGGGGCGTACCAAAAGTATAAGTAACAGTACTTCTATGAATGGGGCATAAAACACCCAGTTTTTTAAAATAGATTATACAACTGTAGTAACTCCTCTATACCGACCCGATAAAAGATGGTGAGTGGTAGCGAGATCGGATCGCTGGCACAGAGAATTTCTCGTATAAATTAGAAAATAGAATTTATTGCATACCAATATTAATTCTAATGAAAATATGTACAAGAAAGTTAATTACAGCATTTAATTATTTTTCGTGAGTCAATCGCTTATAAATTAATGACCTCTTGACTCCAAGTGTAACTGAAACAAACAAAAGTCTCTAAACATTACAGACAGTCGTGACTACAAAACAAAGTTCATTCGGACCAAGGCTCGTCCGTTCCTTCTCTTCGGAAGATCTACTAATACTCGTTAATTCTGAGTCTAAGAACTCTCACTCTCGCACTTGGTGTGCTTTTTCACTTTGCTGGGATTTTCACCGGATACCTGCTGTATCAATTCTCGAGGTCGGGCCTCACTAGCGCTTACACCACGCTGAGTTCGAAACTCACGTTTCCTTTTCCCTTCTCCAGAGAGTCAACACTCTCCTTTTCGATCTCTCCAAAAACTGTCCTCTCTCACTTTTTCATTCTCGCAGGAGGACTTCTTCTGGGGGCGGGGGCTTTGTCGAGGCGGGCCCCTCGAAACTCTCCAGCCTCTTAGCAGCCTTGAGATCCCTCTGTTTCGTTTTCACTAAGTCCGTCATTGGACGTTCTAAGACAAAGGGCAAAGTTTCGGGCGCAAACCTAAAAATCGTGTGCAGAGATCGCTTCTTTCGCAGATGAACTCTTTCCCACGAACTCGGCAAGGATCAAAGCATAAGACCCCTTTTTGGGTAACGCCTTACCACTTCATCACTGTCCGAACTTTCAGCTCACAGTACAATAGAATTCGGCGTCAGCTAGTCTTCAAGGCAAAAATAGGGAGGGAAGGTATGCAGTTAAGTGCACTCACAGGAAATGCTAGAATGACACATAGTGCAGCTGGATGTCGAAGCTCAAATTCTTTACAGCACCTCCTCCTCAAACGATTCTTAAGGGTGAAACACTAAGAATCTCTAAGAGTCGGATAAAGAATTGCAAGCTCAAATTACATCAGAGTGGCAAGAAATAAAACATACATGAATAAGATAATACTACCTTCCTTTTTTTTTTTTCGCGCTCTGATAAGAAATCATGAACATAGAATGAAATAAAACACAGTGAAATAAAAAATAAAAAATCTTAAAATAATTATATACAAAAGTTTATCAAGAAATCTCCTTAAACTCGACTCAGACAATCAACATGCGGAATGTCTTTGCCTGCGCGATGAGAAATGGCATAATTATAAGGTTGCAGAGCTAAGGACCACCTTAATAATCTGGGATTATTTCCAGAATTTCTTTTTAGAAACACCAAAGGATTGTGATCGGTTTCGATAGAAAAGTTTTGTCCATCAATATAATGCCTTAACTTTTTTATCGCAAAAATAATCCCTGCACACTCTCTTTCAGTGGCGCAGAAACTTTTCTCACTATCAGTAAATTTTCGACTTAAATATATTATGGGGTGCTCTTCCGATCCCTCTCTTTGAGCCAAAACCACGCCAATACCTAAGTCACTAGCATCAGTTTGTACTATGAATTCTTTCTGAAAATTAGGAGCGTAAAGCACCGGTTCTTCAGTAAGCTTCATTTTCAAAGTCTCAAAGGCTTTTCCCATTTCGTCGCTCCATGCAATCTTTTCTTTTTTATTTTTCCCTTTAAGCGCCCTCGTTAATGGTTCTACAATCACTGCATAATCTTTTATGTACCGGGAATAATATCCAGCCATTCCCAAACATCTACGAATTTCAGTTTTCGATTTCGGAACCGGTAATTCCTTAATTGCCCTTACTTTCGCCTCAGCTGGCCTCCGTCTACCCTCACCTACAATATGCCCAAGATATTTTACGGTTTTCTGAGCGAACTTGCATTTCGCCAATTTGATTTTTAGTTTCGCGTCATTAACACTTTTTAATACTATTTCTAGATGACGCATATTGTCCTCCCAACTATATGAAAAAATCGCCATATCATCTAGATACGGTAAACAGAAATTCTTAAGTGCGTTTATTTCCCGCATTAAGATATCTGCTAACTCCACCCGTTTTCTGTAAGGCTTTACTAAACTCACGTGAGAAATCTGAGATTTCTGTCGCCTCCCAGGAACATTCACAATATAATTCGTTTCCGTAATTATTGAGTCATTTCTTCCCGGCCCTACCCGACTATCTGACATTTTAATTGGCTTTCTGGTAGTTAAAACTAAAACCTCATCTTTCACATTAAGCTTCCGTTTTACCGCCTTTCTGTCAAACCAAAATTTCCTCTTTTCTCGTTTTTCTGACACATTTTCAACGGCTAAAACTCGACCTCTTTTTAACCTGTTCGTGAGATTAAACACACATCCCTTCACGAATTTATTTTCCTCCGTTTCTCTTATCCATTCTCCAAATACTAACGCTTTCAAGAGCTTTCTAACTTTTCGATGCCAACATGCAATACTATCGCTTATTGTGCGACACACTCTCGGATTTTTCAACTTAACACCGAACCTTTTTAGAAATGCGGTAGTTAAATCGCTTATCAATCTTTTCCCAAGGTCCAAGTATTTTGACACATTTCCTTTAACTTTCCCTTTCCCTAAGTGTGATGACACTTTTTCTAGGCACGCGCCAAAAATATCTACCTGATAAGGCAATGGGACAAGCACCTGCTTCCTCCCACTCACGCGATTTTCTCTGGCTTTTGCCACTATCAAAGAATTTCCCGCATTACAATGCGTTTCTTCAATTTCCCCTTTCCCTCTAATCTCTTCGAATGATGGATACCTGTCATGTTCCATTTTACTAACCCCTCTTTCAATGTTTGCTAAGATCGAAGAGTTCTCATATATCGACGAAGGCGATAATCCCTTATCTACACCAAGCAACTCAATAACACTTTCTAAATCCTTAACCTCGTTTATCTTTGCCAGATCCGTAAATCCGTCTTCGATCAATAATGGCAGCAAACCTTTGTCTAAACTATCGAACTCAATGGGATTATCTATCTCCCCACCCTTTTCTTTGGAATTCAACGTTTCCGTTTCACTGCCTCCGCTAGAATTTTCTCCCTCTTTTTCTGAATTCACCCTTTCTGCCTCATTTCTTTCGCGAAAATTCCCTTCTTCTTTTTCTTTTACCGAACTCAAAGTTTCCGTTTCAACACTCCCGCTGGAAATATCTTCTTCTTTCACGGAATTCAAGGTTTCCGCTTCACTGTACTCGCGAAAATTTCCCCCTTCTTTTTCTTTTACTGAATTCAAAGTTTCCGCTTCAACATTCCGGCTAGAAATTTCTTTTTCCCCCTCGGAAATCATAATTTGTTTATTTACCGGATTCAAAGTTTCCGCTTCATCGCGTCGGTGAACATTCTCCCCTTCCTTATCGGAAAACATAATCCGCTTATCTTCCAGCCTTGGAGTATGGTCAATTTTTTTCTTTTGAGCCCGCGTCAAAACTGCATTTACTAACTCGAGTTTTATATTCGCCTGCTCTAATAATTTTTGAGTGTGATTACCCAACAAATAGTAAAACATATCTGAATCTTTATTGTTAACTCCCGCTTTCGTTTCAATAACCCCCACGCCTTCAATTTCTAAAGTGACCTCTGCTATAGGCAAACAGTATAATTTACTGTCCAGCGGAGTCTTAATCCATATGTGATCTCCATTCAATTTATCTTGACTGACCAAGTCGTATGCGATGATGTCAATTTCACTCCCAGTGTCAGTTAAAGCAGTTGTCTGAATTCCATTCACTAACACTTTACTCAAATAAGGGGAGAAGGTTTTTTCAAGTGTCGGTTTACTTATTAAGTGACTGACCCGCGCAACATCTCTCTTTTTAATTTCCGGACAATCTACTTTGTAGTGACCACTTTGCAAACACGCGTAACACTTGACTTCTCGCCTTTTTTCGAACGCCCTTTCCCTTTCTTTATGATCATCGCGATCCCTCCAATTATTATTAATCTCCGGATTTCTGTTACCGTTTCGCACATTATCAAAAGTTCTGGGTCTTTCAAATTTCTTCTCTGTCGGTGGCTTAGGATTCCACGTTTTTTTAGAAGGGCGTTTGATCGCTTCGTACGCATCTAAAAGCCTTACTAATTCTTCGGGATCTTTAATCTCCGCCCAGTTATCTATAAAATGTTCGCGCATTTCTGGAGACGCTCTCCGTTTGATTTGGTCCGTGACAAGCAAATTTTTCAAACCCTCAAAATCCGAAACTTGTAAGCATGACAGCCAACCTTCTAAAAAACTATTAAGTTCAAAAATCAGATCCTTCCAAACTGAATTAGGATTTCGTGGATGTTGACTAAATTTTTGTTGGTATGTCTCTGCATTCAAACGATAGCGTTCTAACAGTTTTTCTTTCACATATTGAAAATCATCAATTTTGTCTTCGGGTTCTCTCAAAATTAGCTCGGCCATTCCCACAGGTAATAATGATAGTAAATTCGTCACCAACTCATCCGAATTTAGATTACATTTTTTTGCCTGTCTCTCGAATAAATTCAAAAACAACGAAATATCCGAATTCTTTTCATCAAAGCGATGCATAATTGTTTTTAGGGGTAAATTACTCGTTCTAACTGAGATGCTACTAGATGCGGTACTCCGGTCATCTGACTCTTGCGTCGCTTTTAACCTAGCTAACTCATGTTCCCGCTCCACTTTATTTTCCCTATCTTTTTCTATAAGTTTAATTTGTGCTAAAGCTAGCTCTTTCTCAAAACCCTCTGACGACTCTATTTTTTTTATAATTTTCGGTACAGTATCATTTTCCTCTAAAATGACCTCAAATTCGTAAGCTAACGTTTGCAAATCAGCTTTCCTAAAATATTTAAGCTCCGACATTTTTGAAGTATAAAATTAGAAATTATCTTTCCCACAAATATAAAACAATACAATAAGATTAAATCAAATCCTACCAAGTGCGTCAAAATATTACCAAAATATACGCTCATAAAAAAAGTACGCTTAGCAATAATATAGGAAATATGCAACATATAAAGATAAGCAACTCTATCCTAACGTTTACATTCACCTTGGTATTTGGTTATAAAATACATATGGGATAAATTCTACACAAAACAAAAATTTCAAATTCAAAAAGTACAGTAAAAATATTTTAAATTGCAAAAGTCTCATTCAATTCCTTTTTTTTTTTTTTAAATCAATGGTGGTCTTAATCTCTGCATCCACTCTTAAAAAATTTAAAATAATTCACAAAAAACATATAAAATCAACTCTGTTATCGTAAAATATGAAATGCGTTCAATACTTTTTTTTTTCAATGAACTCTCATTTATAGATTCAGCTAAAATTTTGTAACACTGCACAACTCTCAGTTTGCATTAAATTAATTCAACAATAATTTAATTTTTAACTACAAAATTTGTCTATTAAATAAGTTACAGTAATCTCGGAAGTATCTCATCATACTTTTTTTTTTTCTACCGGAAAAATTTCTCAAAAATTTACTCTCACAAAAATAAACATACAACTTTTTTTTTTTTGAAGCCTACAACACCTATATAAACACTATTAACACTTAAAGCCACTCTGAATATAAAAAGAGCTTACCTCCATTACTAAGAGTCTTTCAGGGCGTCAGAAGCACAGACTTCACAGATTCTCAGGAGCACAGACGGGGTTCTCTGTCACACTTTTCGGATGGGGGAACACTCTCCAGAATTCTTGGAAGATTTCTCTTTCTGATGCTGTGTTGATCCACAGGGGTGTCTAAGGAGACTCAGGTCACAAGTCACAAGGAGACTCTCTCTTGGAGCACTTTGATGATTTAAATTTCAGAGTCCACTCTTTGTCTTTGAAGATTGTCATTAATTTTTGCTAATTAATCCCACCGCTGCCACCAGTTGTAGTAACTCCTCTATACCGACCCGATAAAAGATGGTGAGTGGTAGCGAGATCGGATCGCTGGCACAGAGAATTTCTCGTATAAATTAGAAAATAGAATTTATTGCATACCAATATTAATTCTAATGAAAATATGTACAAGAAAGTTAATTACAGCATTTAATTATTTTTCGTGAGTCAATCGCTTATAAATTAATGACCTCTTGACTCCAAGTGTAACTGAAACAAACAAAAGTCTCTAAACATTACAGACAGTCGTGACTACAAAACAAAGTTCATTCGGACCAAGGCTCGTCCGTTCCTTCTCTTCGGAAGATCTACTAATACTCGTTAATTCTGAGTCTAAGAACTCTCACTCTCGCACTTGGTGTGCTTTTTCACTTTGCTGGGATTTTCACCGGATACCTGCTGTATCAATTCTCGAGGTCGGGCCTCACTAGCGCTTACACCACGCTGAGTTCGAAACTCACGTTTCCTTTTCCCTTCTCCAGAGAGTCAACACTCTCCTTTTCGATCTCTCCAAAAACTGTCCTCTCTCACTTTTTCATTCTCGCAGGAGGACTTCTTCTGGGGGCGGGGGCTTTGTCGAGGCGGGCCCCTCGAAACTCTCCAGCCTCTTAGCAGCCTTGAGATCCCTCTGTTTCGTTTTCACTAAGTCCGTCATTGGACGTTCTAAGACAAAGGGCAAAGTTTCGGGCGCAAACCTAAAAATCGTGTGCAGAGATCGCTTCTTTCGCAGATGAACTCTTTCCCACGAACTCGGCAAGGATCAAAGCATAAGACCCCTTTTTGGGTAACGCCTTACCACTTCATCACTGTCCGAACTTTCAGCTCACAGTACAATAGAATTCGGCGTCAGCTAGTCTTCAAGGCAAAAATAGGGAGGGAAGGTATGCAGTTAAGTGCACTCACAGGAAATGCTAGAATGACACATAGTGCAGCTGGATGTCGAAGCTCAAATTCTTTACACAACCAAACATTATAAAACACTTTTCATTTTTCTTCTAATTTCTAGAGAATTACTACTTAACGTAGTTCTTGAACTTAAGCCATCTTCAGCCATAAGCTTTTTAGCTAACTCGGACTAACACTTTCCAGTGAAGATTCAGTAACCAGTGCCATCTAGGAGCCCAAAACATAGTCAGCAATAATATACTTGTCAACTTCCGGATTTTAAAAAAATCAATTAAACATTTGTAAGGCAGAAAATGTTTGCAATTATATGTGTTTTGTATTAAATGTAGTAGTTATTGGAAATCTATTTAATGTCATTCATTAAATAAATTTTTGGTACGAAGTATATTTTTAAATTGCAAAAAATAATTACAATGATAATAACAATGAAATCGAAGCTGCAAAACTTAATGAAATGTATATATGTATTTATTTGTTTATTTATTTATTAGCAGTGACTTTGTTAATAAAATGGTCAGAAGGGGGCGTACCAAAAGTATAAGTAACAGTATTTCTATGAATGCTGCATAAAACACCCAGGTTTTTAAATAGATCATACAACCAAAACATTATCAAACAGTTTCAATTTAAGAAATTTTTTTTTCTAAATTTCTAGAGAAATACTACTTAACGTTATTCTTGATCTTCATCCATATAAAATCTTACTCGAACTAACACTTTCCAGTGAAAATTGAGTACCCAGTGCCATCTAGGGGCACAGCAACAAATTCAACAAAAATATACTTGTCAACCTCCGGCTTTTAAAAATCCATAAAACTTTCTTAAACCAGAAAGTGTCTGCAATTAAATGTAGTAGTTATTTGTTATCCACTTAATTTCATATTCATTAAATAAATTTCTGGTACAAAGTATGTTTTTGTATTGCCAAAAAAAAAAAAAAAATAATAATAATAATAGTAATAATAATAATAATGATAATAATAATAAAATCAAAGTTGAAAAATTGAATAATATATATATATATATATATATATGTATTTATTTGTTTATTTATTTATTAGCAGTGACTTTCTTAGAAAAATGGTCAGGAGGGGCGTACCAAAAGTATAAGTAACAGTATTTCTATGAATGCTGCATAAAACACCCAGCTTTTTTAAATAGATCATTCAACCAAACATTATCAAACACTTTCAATTTAAGATTTTTTTTTTTTCTAATTTTTAGAGAAATACTACGTAACGTTGTTCTTGAACTCCAGCCATATAAAAAGCTAATTCGAACTAACACTTTCCAGTGAAGATTCAACAACCAGTGTCATCTAGGGGCCCAACAACAAATTCAACAATAATATGCTTGTCAACCTCCGGCTTTTAAGAAAATCAATAAAATATGTTAAACCAGAAAATTTGTACAATTAAATGTGTCGTGTATGAAATGTGGTATAGTTATTTGAAATCCATTAATTTCATTCATGAATTAAATATCTGGTACGAAGTATGTTTTTATACTGCAAAATATAATAATAATGATAAAATCGAAGCTGCAAAACTGATTAAAATGTATATATATATATGTATATGTATGTATTTGTTTATTTATTTAGTAGTAGTGACTTTCTTATTAAAATGGGCAGAAGGGGGCGTACCAAAAGTATAATCAATAATATTTTTATGAATGCTGTTTAAATCATAAACTTTTAAAAATAGATTATACAAGGAAAAATTACTGAACACTTTCAAATTTAGGCATTTTTTTCGAATTGCTAGAGAAATACTCAATGTTGTTCTCTAACTTCGGCCATATAAACAGAAGGTGCTTACCCGAATTAACATTTTCCAATGAAGATTGAGATTGTTACTAGTGCCATCTCCCGCATAGCATGCACAGTCACAGTGACGTCATTGTGACGTCAATGTGAGTCACGTACGTCACGTCACATCTGTGACCAAAATGCCACCACTTTGTAACGTCACACTGTGACCAAAATGTGAACGTCTTGGAGATCTAAAGAAAACTTAAAATAAACTTTAGAACATCTTATAACATAAAGAAAATAACTTTTTGACAGCTTTAGAAATTTTTGTGACGTTGCAATGACGTCACTGCAAGTCACATAAGTCACGTAAAAACTATGACCAAAATGCCAACACTCTGTGACTTCACGGTGTGATCGGAGAGCGAATTTGGAAAAAAAAAACTCATAAAATATAGATTTGAATTATGTCATGTACATAAATCATTAATAAAAATATTGTCACACACTATTTAAATATATTGAGTATTTCCAAAATAAAATAAGAAATAAATATCTGTCTACATATATGAGGCAGATAATTTTTTACAATTTTCATTACCATTTTCATGAAATTTAACAAAATATACTATATAATACACAGGTAAAAATCCTTAAATAGAAATTTAGTTATTTATCGAGTTATAAGCAATTCGTGTCACGTTACGACCAGTTTTTCTCCTGTCTTTCACTGTCACGTCGGATATTCAAATCAAAACGCCGACTTTGACATTCTTTTCTGAAAGATCTTCTGCTTTTAACAAAAAATGGAAAAGGTTTTTCAATAACATAGTTTCTGAACAAAACACGAGCCAATTTCGTGTATTTCCGAGCAAAAATGAATTAAAAACATGTCATTCCTATAGCAATTTATGCAAAACTGGCCAGTGCTTAGTAAGATGTCACCTCTATTAAATATATTGCTCTTTTCGATAGAGTGTAAAAAATAAAAAAATTGTACTTAGGAAATTTGATTGCAATTTAAATTTATATCGAAATTACTTTATAAAGCCTATTAAATCAATTATTATTTAAAATTTATCTTTACTTTTGACGTCTAAAGCAAATGCAATGGATTAAAAAATATATAAAAATGTAAATTTTCACAGCTTATTTCTAAGAAAACAAAAATCTCTCATATAAAAAAAGAATATTATAGCATCATTAGAAGTTCATTTTTCAGCCATACAAATTATAAAGGTTTTGAAATGTCTTTATTTAAATTATTTTCTTCCTATATCATTTGCGGTAAAGTTGGAAACATCTGCTAGCTGTTATTTTGTTGTGTTTAAACAATACTGCGCGCGCATATTGAAGGCAGACGACTTTTTCTCATTCGAAGCTAGGATTAGCGTGTGTTGGGTTCTTTGAAGTTTGTAGATTTATACTGTGTAAGTAAATTAACGTTTTAAAGTGAACAAAATATCCATTTTAAAGTAAACCATCCATTTTAACATCTCCCTGTGTCTAGCCGGGTGCATTCATAAGGCCTGAGTGATATTTGATTTCTCAGATCTATGAACACACCTCTCTGCTGGAATAATTTGAAAATTATTGTAGTGGATTTACATTCTAATTTTTCAATGAAAGGGAAGCAGATAAGGAGCATTCAACAATAACACCTTTACCTATAGATCAGCAGGTAACTTTTAATGTCTTCGCAGTTTTGTTAATAGTGCATGTTTAGTACTAGTACATTTAATATTGCATTATTTAAAAATTAAGATGTTTAAATTTTCTTTAAAAATCACTTGTATTAAATTTTATCTTTAATGTTTTAAATTTTTTTAAATAGACTATTTGGAAAAAAGCTTAAAGAATTTACTAACAATATGTATTCTAAATGTAAAGTGTTATGTAAAAGGAGGCATTTATTTAATGTTTTGCGTTTCTTAGTTCAATTTTCATAGTTATTCATTATAATTAAAAACATTGCAATTTTTAAAACTATTAATATTTGATTTGCAATTTAATAATTTCGTTGCTAGTGTAGGTTTCCAGAAATAATTTTCCGGTATATTTGAAAAAAAAATGTGACATTTTAATGCATTGAATAATTTATTTGTCGAGATATGTCAATGTTAGATGCACAAAAAAAATAAATATTGATGAAACAATAAAATAACTGTTTAGTTAAGGTAATTTTCCAGCTGTGTTATCGAATGTTTTTACTGTAAAAATTGATATTTAAGTTCTGCATTTAGTATTCTATCAAAAACTATAAATAAAATAATTTGTAAAGAAAAAAAATATATAATTTTTTTTTTGGCATTTATGATCTTAAGTTCTATATTTCATTTACAACGAAAACTGTTTTACTGCTTGATACAATGTTTATTATTTAATAATATCGCACAATAGGTATATCTATTATTTAAAATTGATTCCTAATATAAATTTTTCAGAATGTTTATTTGAAAATGTATACTTATATTTTCTTTAAAGTTGTTCTCAAATCCAAAATAGCTAATTTCTGGCATATTTCTGAATTCATTTTTATTCGGAAATACATGAAATTGGCAGGTGTTCTTATTCAGAAAAGGGTAGATGTGCCAGTAATGGACCGCCTTCCAGTAATGGGACACCTTCAATGTTTTTGGTTTATAAAAAAATAACCAATAAAAATTCAGCTTTATTTATTTCATTAATATGCTATCTTTAAATTCTAGTTTTAAATAGTGCTCGCGATTATACGTATAATACGTATAAAACGTATTGTAACCGGTAACGATTTTTAATAGAAATCATATGGAAAAAAGGCTTGACTACGTATACGTTTAAACGTATATAAACGTATAATCGCGAGCACTAGTTTTAAATGCAATCATAATATCATTTATCTATTACTTTTTGTGAGGTGTCCATTACTGGAGTTTAGGGTGTTTTGATTTATTTCTGCTATTTACAATTAAATTTAGATTCACATTGGGAAATGTGACTATGAGCATGGTTAAATATTGTTGGTAGAGTAATATAATATTAAAAAATGTTGAATATAACAATTATAACTATTAATTAAAAAATAATTGTTAAAGAAATTCCTTAAGGGTGTCCATTACTGGCACATCTACCCTATATATAATCGAATGGCGTTATCCATTTTTTGGTAACGGCAGATGATGTTTCAGAAAACACTATCAAAGTCGGTGTTTTGAAACAAATTTCCAACGCGCAGCGTCAGAAACGGGTAAAACGTGACCGACATTGATCTTAAGTATTACATTTATCTACAAATGGAAAACGCTATTCATTCCAAATAGCTTTAATAATCAGGCATGCAAGTGCCATGCGTTTAAAAGTTTGTTCATAAATGTGTCAGAAAGTTTCGTGTTAACCGGTTTCTCAATCAGATGCAAAGTTTTAATTTGAATACGAGTTGCATCAATAAAAATGATTGCCGATCCAATCCTTATCGTCGATCTTATCCGTATTTGGTGAAATCTTGTTATCCGAATCTATGTGAAATCATTTATCAGGTTCGGTCGGGTTGTGGGCTTACAGATTTTTTGTTGTTGTTGTTGTTGGGTTAGGATAAGAATACGGGTTGAATCAAAATATAGTTTCAGTCAACCATCATTCATGTTCAAGTTGACATTCAATCATGTTCAACAAGTATATAACCGGATTCGTGTATGACTCTAGATCCGAGCCGACATCAGAAATTGTATCGTAACACAATTTCTGATAAAATCTGGTTACTCGGTCTTATGCAAGATTCTATTCCAAACAAGACTTACAGTAAAAACATTATACCCGACTCGGGTCAGATCGGGTTCACGAAAATCAGGTCACACGACAACTAATCTAAATCTATTCTGTAGCCAAACAAATCCAAAAAGATCGATCCGAAGTTTCTGGATTGGATTCGGGTAAAATCTGGTCACCCGACCCGGTGCAGTGTCGTCACAAACTTGAACCATAAAAAATTTTTGATCCGAACAATCCGTATAGGATTCGGGTAAAATCTGGTCACCCTATCCGATGCAGATTCGTCACATTTTTCACATTGAAGTCGCACGGTGACTTCACAAAGTAGTCACATTGTGAGGTCACAGTAAGCCTTGAAAACGGCCATAACGACCTCGCATTTACGTCACAGTGACTTCACATCGACGTCACGTGACGTCACGACGACGGTCACAAAGTCACAGTGTGACTTCACAGTGACGTCGCCGTGACGTCACCATGCCTTACGGGCTAGGACCCCAAAAGAACAAATTCAACAGGAATGTACTTCCCAACCTCTGGCTTTAAAAAAAAAGCAATAAAACATACTTGGAACCAGAAAACGTCATCAATTAAATGTGTGTTGTATTAAATGTGACTTCATAAAATTAATTTCTGGCACGAAGTTTTTATTATTATTATTATTATTATTTAAAAACAGCCGAAAGCTATAGCATGTATGAATATATATAGATAAAATGAAGTCACATGTGTGAAAAACAAAGAAAGAGATATAAAAATCAACGGGGAAGATATTACTGCAAGAATTAAACTTAATAAAATGAAAAATGAAATACTAGGAATATCTTATGGATTCTTCAGAGGAGCATCATAAGAATAATTCAATAATAAATATCTGTTATTTATAATTGTAATTCACTTGCAACATAAAAAGCTAAAAAATATATGTGGATTTTGCAAATTATTGTATGAATTGCACCATAAGACTTTCTTCAACTTCTTTCAACGTCAAAGTGTTGAATTTTTTGTGGCAGAAACAAAAAATATATATTTTTTTGTAATTATTGTTTTTTTTTTTTTTTTTTTTTTGTCACAAAAATTCCGACACGTATTAGGGTAAAAACCGCACTCTGATACAACAATTTGTTACGTTTTTATGAAATTTTGAAACATGACAGGACTTATTCGACTCTCTTAATTATTATTTTTTTTCTTTTGCCACAAAAACGGGCTATTTTACTTACAAATCGGTGAAAATCGCACTCTGGTACGAATTTGATACACACATTATTAATGCAATTTGATTACAATTCAAATTACAATTTGATAGTTTTTTTTGTTTTGTTTTTTTACGAATATTTGAAATTTGAATTTACCTATGCATCTCTTTAAACTTTTAAACTTTTTTTTTTTTTCAATTTGCAAAAAATAAAATAAAATAAAAAATTGACATTTTTTAAGGTACAAGTTAGACTTTGTACGATAGTTTTTTTTAATTTTTTAAAAATAATTTTTGAAATGTAAACGAACACACAATATACTATATATGTGACACCCTCTATGTGTACATATTTATTGTCATAATCGTACATATAAACGTCAGATGTCTGTCATCCTTTCCTCCTGAGTCCTGTTTCCGGTCGAGTAACCCTATATTATCCATACCCAGTCATATCCGCGATTTGGGTCGTGTCGAGTTTGACGCTAGGACTTTTTATATATTTTTTAATATAGCGCAATTTTCTTATTTTTCAAAAATTCAAAAATTCAAAAAGTTGAACCGATGGCCCTTTACAAAATATTTTACAGGAAGAAACTGAGATTTTAATAATTTTTTGTTTCTACAGGAAGTTAGGATGTTGCCCATAGAGCTACGCGGCTGCAAGTTTCCGACGTAATATGCATACTTGAAGCAATAATAAACAACGTGGAATTATAGTTTTTCAATTAATTTTACTCCCTTCGTGAAAAAATTTTCCAAAATATGTCAATTCTTTACCGCCGAGAACGTATGTACCCCTTAAATAATATACAAAAATTTGCTATAATCAAACAAAATTTATTTCTGTTTATTAGTTTATCATTATATTAACTTTATTAATTTTTGTTCCATTTTGTGTTAATGTTCTCAAGTATTCGCATAAGTTCAATACTCTAAAATCAACGAGCACTCATTTAGATTAATGTTAACTTATTGATGGTCGAATACCTTTGTTGCATACTCTCGCAATTACACTTTTCTTTTCTTCTTCTTCTTTTCTCTTTTTTAAGGTTAGAAAACAAGTATTTTAAGCAGCAATACTCTACTGAAGTTTTCACTCATCTTTTACAATTTATGACTGTGATATAATTTATACTCGTATTTAATATATATCACTAATACTGAAAAAAGGATTATTCCCTCCTTCCATAACAACAAAACAAAAAAGAATGAGAAAAAAGAAAAGAAAAAGAAGGAAAGAACAAGAAAGGAGAGTGAGAAAGAGAGAGAGAGAGAAAGCATATCAATCACTCCATAAAAGTGATCCTCGGATAAAAGAAATATTTTGACCTAAAGTTATTCATTTCAAGATACAAAGAGAAAAAGGGTTTTAATTTCATTATGGTCTCCTATGGACAATGTTCAATTTTTTTGGGGTTTGGAGCTACAAAATTTATCTGCTTGGGAATAACCCTAGGAGGATAAAATAAGCTATTCATAGCTCCATGGATTAACTACAGCTCTGTAAATACTAAGCTACTTGCTGACACAAAAATGGCGGATATTTTTCGGCGTTTGTATGGTCCCTTGAATTTTAATATCAGCATTTTTAAGAGTATTCCTCCCCTAACAACAAAACAAAAAACAGAAAGAGAAAAAAAAGAAAAAGAAGGAAAGAAAAAGAAAGGAGAGTGAGAAAGAGAGAGAGGGAGAAAGCATCACTCCATAAAAGTGATCCTCGGATAAAAGAAATATTTTGACCTAAAGTTATTCATTTCAAGATACAAAGAGAAAAAGGGTTTTAATTTCATTGTGGACTCCTACGGACAATGTTCAATTTTTTGGGGTTCAGAGCTACAAAAATTTGTCTGCTTGGAAATAACCCTCAGAAGGACAAAATAAGCTATTATTAGCACCATGGATTAACTACAGATCTGTAAATACTAAACCTACTCACTGACACAAAAATGGCGGATATTTTTCGGCGTTTGCATGGTCCCTTGAATTTTAATATCAGCATTTTTAAGAGTATTCCTCCCCTAACAACAAAAGAAAAACAGAAAGAGTAAAAATAAAAGAAAAAGAAGGAAAGAAAAAGAAAGGAGAGTGAGAAAGAGAGAGAGGGAAAAAGCATCACTCCATAAAAGTGATCCTCGGATAAAAGAAATATTTTGACCTAAAGTTATTCATTTCAAGATACAAAGAGAAAAAGGGTTTTAATTTCATTGTGGACTCCTACGGACAATGTTCAATTTTTTGGGGTTCAGAGCTACAAAAATTTGTCTGCTTGGAAATAACCCTAAGGAGGATAAAATAAGCTATTATTAGCACCATGGATTAACTACAGATCTGTAAATACTAAACCTACTCACTGACACAAAAATGGCGGATATTTTTCGGCGTTTGCATGGTCCCTTGAATTTTAATATCAGCATTTTTAACAGTATTACTCCCCTAACAACAAAACAAAAAACAGAAAGAGAAAAAAAAAAGAAAAAGAAGGAAAGAAAAAGAAAGGAGAGTGAGAAAGAGAGAGGGGGAAAAGCATCACTCCATAAAAGTGATCCTCGGATAACAGAAATATTTTGACCTAAAGTTATTCATTTCAAGATACAAAGAGAAAAAGGGTTTTAATTTCATTATGGACTCCTATGGACAATGTTCAATTTTTTGGGGTTCGGAGCTACAAAAACTTATCTGCTTGAGAATAACCCTAGGAGGATAAAATAAGCTATTCTTAGCTCCACGGATTAACTACAGCTCTGTAAATACTAAAGCCTACTTGCTGACACAAAAATGACGGATATTTTTCGGCGTTTGTATAGTCCCTTGAATTTTAATATCAGCATTTTTAACAGTATTACTCCCCTAACAACAAAACAAAAAACAGAAAGAGAAAAAAAAAAAGAAAAAGAAGGAAAAAAAAAGAAAGGAGAGTGAGAAAGAGAGAGAGGGGAAAAGCATCACTCCATAAAAGTGATCCTCGGATAACAGAAATATTTTGACCTAAAGTTATTCATTTCAAGATACAAAGAGAAAAAGGGTTTTAATTTCATTAGGGACTCCTATGGACAATGTTCAATTTTTTGGGGTTCGGAGCTACAAAAATTTATCTGCTTGAGAATAACCCTAGTAGGATAAAATAAGCTATTCTTAGCTCCACGGATTAACTACAGCTCTGTAAATACTAAAGCCTACTTGCTGACACAAAAATGGCGGATATTTTTCGGCGTTTGTATGGTCCCTTGAATTTTAATATCAGCATTTTTAAAAGTATTCATCGCCTTACTTAATATTACAAAAAGAAGCACAAAAATTATTTTAAATTTCAGATGTGACGTCACAACATATTAACCCCCCCCCCTCCTCCCTTTGCCACACTGCGGCATGTAACGTTAATGGATGGCCTCTTAGTTATTACATATACATCTCAAGATACCCCCATTTTTCTAAAGGAAGAAAAAGAAAAATTAATCAGTAGTACCCTTAGTAAAATCTTCTTTCATCTCTTTAATAATTGTGAGTGATATAATTTATAATGATACTCTATTTAACTAATATCATTAATACTAATCTTCCCCTCAAAAGTAAATAAAGAAAAGAAAAAAGAGCAAGAAAGACGCGTAGATATAGAGACATCATCAGCTCCTATTCATAAAAACAAAAAGAAGCACAAAAATATTTTCAAATTTCAGATGTGACGTCACAACATATTAACCTTCCCCCTTCCTTTGCCACACTGCGGCATGTAACGTTAATGGATGGCCTCTTAGTTATTACATACACACCTCAAGATTGCCCCCATTTTTCTAAAGAAAGAAAAAGAAAAATTAATCAGTAGTACTCTTAGTAAAATCTTCTTTCACCTCTTTAATAATTGTGAGTGATATAATTTATAATGATACTCTATTTAACTAATACCATTAATACTGATCTTTCCCCTCAAAAGTAAATAAAGAAAAGAAAAAAGAGCAAGAAAGACGCGTAGATATAGAGACATCATCAGCTCCTATTCATAAAAACAAAAAGAAGCACAAAAATATTTTAAAATTTCAGATGTGACGTCACAACATATTAACCTTCCCCCTTCCTTTGCCACACTGCGGCATGTAACGTTAATGGATGGCCTCTTAGTTATTACATACACACCTCAAGATTACCCCCATTTTTCTAAAGAAAGAAAAAGAAAAATTAATCAGTAGTACTCTTAGTAAAATCTTCTTTCATCTTTTTAATAATTGTGAGTGATATAATTTATAATGATACTCTATTTAACTAATATCATTAATACTAATCTTCCCCTCAAAAGTAAATAAAGAAAAGAAAAAAGAGCAAGAAAGACGCGTAGATATAGAGACATCATCAGCTCCTATTCATAAAAACAAAAAGAAGCACAAAAATATTTTCAAATTTCAGATGTGACGTCACAACATATTAACCTTCCCCCTTCCTTTGCCACACTGCGGCATGTAACGTTAATGGATGGCCTCTTAGTTATTACATACACACCTCAAGATTACCCCCATTTTTCTAAAGAAAGAAAAAGAAAAATTAACCAGTAGTACTCTTAGTAAAATCTTCTTTCATCTCTTTAATAATTGTGAGTGATATAATTTATAATGATACTCTATTTAACTAATACCATTAATACTGATCTTCTCCTCAAAAGTAAATAAAGAAAAGAAGAAAAGAGCAAGAAAGACGCGTAGATATAGAGACATCATCAGCTCCTATTCATAAAAACAAAAAGAAGCACAAAAATATTTTCAAATTTCAGATGTGATGTCACAACATATTAACCTCCCCCCTTCCTTTGCCACACTGCGGCATGTAAAGTTAATGGATGGCCTCTTATTACATACACACCTCAAGATTACCCCCATTTTTCTAAAGAAAGAAAAAGAAAAATTAATCAGTAGTACTCTTAGTAAAATCTTCTTTCATCTCTTTAATAATTGTGAGTGATATAATTTATAATGATACTCTATTTAACTAATATCATTAATACTAATCTTCCCCTCAAAAGTAAATAAAGAAAAGAAAAAAGAGCAAGAAAGACGCGTAGATATAGAGACATCATCAGCTCCTATTCATAAAAACAAAAAGAAGCACAAAAATATTTTCAAATTTCAGATGTGACGTCACAACATATTAACCTTCCCCCTTCCTTTGCCACACTGCGGCATGTAACGTTAATGGATGGCCTCTTAGTTATTACATACACACCTCAAGATTACCCCCATTTTTCTAAAGAAAGAAAAAGAAAAATTAACCAGTAGTACTCTTAGTAAAATCTTCTTTCATCTCTTTAATAATTGTGAGTGATATAATTTATAATGATACTCTATTTAACTAATACCATTAATACTGATCTTTCCCCTCAAAAGTAAATAAAGAAAAGAAAAAAGAGCAAGAAAGACGCGTAGATATAGAGACATCATCAGCTCCTATTCATAAAAACAAAAAGAAGCACTAAAATATTTTCAAATTTCAGATGTGACGTCACAACATATTAACCTTCCCCCTTCCTTTGCCACACTGCGGCATGTAACGTTAATGGATGGCCTCTTAGTTATTACATACACACCTCAAGATTACCCCCATTTTTCTAAAGAAAGAAAAAGAAAAATTAATCAGTAGTACTCTTAGTAAAATCTTCTTTCATCTTTTTAATAATTGTGAGTGATATAATTTATAATGATACTCTATTTAACTAATATCATTAATACTAATCTTCCCCTCAAAAGTAAATAAAGAAAAGAAAAAAGAGCAAGAAAGACGCGTAGATATAGAGACATCATCAGCTCCTATTCATAAAAACAAAAAGAAGCACAAAAATATTTTCAAATTTCAGATGTGACGTCACAACATATTAACCTTCCCCCTTCCTTTGCCACACTGCGGCACGTAACGTTAATGGATGGCCTCTTAGTTATTACATACACACCTCAAGATTACCCCCATTTTTCTAAAGAAAGAAAAAGAAAAATTAATCAGTAGTACTCTTAGTAAAATCTTCTTTCATCTCTTTAATAATTGCGAGTGATATAATTTATAATGATACTCTATTTAACTAATACCATTAATACTGATCTTTCCCCTCAAAAGTAAATAAAGAAAAGAAAAAAGAGCAAGAAAGACGCGTAGATATAGAGACATCATCAGCTCCTATTCATAAAAACAAAAAGAAGCACAAAAATATTTTCAAATTTCAGATGTGACGTCACAACATATTAACCTTCCCCCTTCCTTTGCCACACTGCGGCATGTAACGTTAATGGATGACCTCTTAGTTATTACATACACACCTCAAGATTACCCCCATTTTTCTAAAGAAAGAAAAAGAAAAATTAATCAGTAGTACTCTTAGTAAAATCTTCTTTCATCTCTTTAATAATTGTGAGTGATATAATTTATAATGATACTCTATTTAACTAATACCATTAATACTGATCTTCTCCTCAAAAGTAAATAAAGAAAAGAAGAAAAGAGCAAGAAAGACGCGTAGATATAGAGACATCATCAGCTCCTATTCATAAAAACAAAAAGAAGCACAAAAATATTTTCAAATTTCAGATGCGATGTCACAACATATTAACCTCCCCCCTTCCTTTGCCACACTGCGGCATGTAAAGTTAATGGATGGCCTCTTATTACATACACACCTCAAGATTACCCCCATTTTTCTAAAGAAAGAAAAAGAAAAATTAATCAGTAGTACTCTTAGTAAAATCTTCTTTCATCTCTTTAATAATTGTGAGTGATATAATTTATAATGATACTCTATTTAACTAATACTATTAATACTGATCTTCCCCTCAAAAGTAAATAAAAAAGAAGAAAATAACAAGAAAGACGCGGCGATATAGAGACATCATCAGCCCCTAATCATAAAGAGGCCCGGTTCAAGATTTAAAAAAAAAAAAAAAAAAAAAAAAAACGGTTTTCGAAGTCTATCACTGGGCATTTCTTAGTCTCTTGAGCACAAGTATATAGTACTTGAGACATGGCCGGCAATAAGGCACCTATAATATGCACGGGTATTCCAGGAGCTCTAGTCAGCGATAGACAAACATTAAAATAACTCACTACAGAAAACTATATAATCAACGACTAGTATCACATTTGAGTTAATTTAAACACCTCCAATTTTTTTAATATCTTAAGGAAAAACTTAACCGTATAAATGGATTAATTCTGGAGTTAAAATACCATTTTTTAACGAAAAAAAAAAAACATTTCTTTTTAATGTTTGCATTTTACTTAACCTGAAATGTCCACATCTTACCAACAAAATCCCCCATTTGAATTGCTTTTGTTTCATTTTTAAAGTTCCATTTACAAAATCCATTCACAGGTTGCTAATCTGCGGGAGGAGGAGGAGAGAGGAAAAGTGTAATTTCATAATCGGATTTTAGCAGCTTTTTATTTATTTTTGCTTCCAAAGATTATTTTCTGCTGCTGTATTTGCGTAACTCCTGGGCAGTCTCTTTTCTTCTGCTTCTTCTTTTTATTATTATTTCTGTGTGTTTCGCAGCGGATTATAATCTTTCTTTTATTTAAATATTATGTGCATTAAATGAACATAAACCTGTTGAGAGGTGGGGACTGGAATGTTTTTACTTGCTACTGGAAGAATGTTGTTTAAGATTATTTTTTAAATGAAGGAAGAAAGTCCTGGCGCTGTGCATGTTCTTTTGCTGCTGCTATCAGGGGGTTGGGCCCGCATCGCAGATGTGAACCCTGGAGGAAGTAAAATTATTTTTGAAAAAAAAAAAAAAATCTTTAAAATGCAGCTTTTTGGAATGATTTCCTCAAAAATAATAAAAAATAACTACAAATTGGTTAACTGGCCAGCCATGTCGTAATATCTAATGATAGCACGTAAATAGTCAGTATATATATAAAAAAAAAAAAAAAAAAAAAAAAAAAATCAAAATTGTAAAGCGCTAAATTTACCCAAGATTTCTGCTGTAACGCTCACTTCATTTGAAGAACTAATATATTTTTACGATGGAGGGATTTGTACGCTAATACAGGGTGGACCAAAAGTCCCTCTAAACTTTTGAATTAAATATAAAATCAAGTAATTAGCTTACGAGAAGTGCGGTTGACAAAACTGCCAATTTAATAAAGTATTTCTAACTGTCATTACTTTGTAGTCGTTTTTGATTTTTTTTTTTTTTTTTTTTTTTTTGGGGGGGGGGGTAAAAAGTTTTTATTATTCAATATCTTTACATTTTCAGAAAATACCGAGTGGTTGTTTATGTGACCAATATCCCTGGAAAAATTTTTAAGTTCTATATATCTAAAGAAAATTATAAGTTCACACAAGAAATCGAGTATTGAATGGCGGTAAAACGAGCATTGTTTTGTTTGATCTCAATATAAAAAAATAAAATAACGCTTATAAAAGTGCTAAATTAGTTAGTTACCAAAAAAAAAAAAAAAAGAGATAAAATGATATAGTAGTTAAAATTACTGCTCTACGATTTTTTTACTTAAGTTATTTTTTTTCTCTATCATTAACTTCTTCTTAGTAGTTTTATAACTAATAGTAAAACTATCCGCCACAATGGCCCCAGCTGTTCGAAAGACTAACTATAAACTGAAATGTCTGAGATTCAGACACTTAAGTGTCTGAAACAGATAGTTCAAAAATGAGATATTTTAAAGTGTCTTATTTTTTAGACACTTGTTTTATTTATGAAATACAATAAAGTACAACAGTTGCAAAATTAAAATAGCTGTCACCTTACAAGAAAATAAGAAAATTCATATCTATGAACTAACAACGCAATTTCATGCTAACAGATTTCCTCTTCGTTATGTTCCGTTTCAGAATCTCCAGTTACGAACATCTGGAGTCGACATAAATCTTACTGCAAACAGCATTTCTGCTTCGAATCTAAAATCTCGCTTCAAATATTTGAAAAAAGAAAAAAGAAAAAGAATACATATCCGGAGGTCAACCAGAGGTTGAGGAATCGTTGACACGGTGAAGGGGGACAACTTGGGGCCTAAAGGGGCAAGCCAAGGGTCCGTCTTCTGCGCGCGGGAATCTAGAAGGGTAATCCCGTATAGCGCCCCAGTTGATATTCTTCATTGCTGTATTAGTTACTTACTGAGAAGTTAAAAACCTGAGAATGTAAGAATGAAGACTTTTATTTTCCTTTTTTGTTAATTCAACGTTATGCCCGATTAATGAGTGTAAATTGTTGTAATTGATTGTTGTAATGATTCAATTAAGTTTAGAGATGGTTTAAAAGTTGAAATTTAGAATATGATAAAATTTAAAATAAAATTAATGAAACAAATGTTTTACGGAATGCATTTCACACGGAAGCAAAACAAGGCATAGTAACTGGTTTATGTGAATAATTATTGTTTCATTAGAATTTTGGTTCAAAAAAGCATCATTTCATTTCAATAAACAACAAAAATAAGATTGATTACAATTATGATCTTAGTAACTTGTTTCTTATAAAAGCAGCCGATTTGATTTACTGAAAAGTTGAAAACCTGAAAATGTTGAATGAAGAGATTTTCTTTCTTTCTTTCTTTCTTCTTCTTTTTTTTTTTTTTTTTTTTTTCAAATTCAACGTAACGTCCGATTAATGAGTGTAAATTGTTGTAATTCATTGAGAATTTGGAGATTGTTTAAAAGTTAAAATTTAGAATATGGTAAAATTTAGAATAAAATTAATTAAAAAATTGTTTTACGGAATGCAAATTACACGGCAGCAAAACTAAGGTATAGTTACTGTTTATGGGAATGTTATTGTTGCACTAGAATTTTTTGTTCAGGAAAGCAGATGATTTCAATAAATAACAAAAACAACATTGATTTCGATTACGATCAAATATTCGATTAAGATCATCTTGTTTCATAAAAGAAATAGATGCCACACTGTAAAAAATATCTGTAATTTTGACAGAGAATATTGTATTTTTTACAGAAATAAACTGTTTTAAAGAAAAACAGTGTTTTCCTGTAAAAAAAAAAAAAGTGTTTTTTTAAATTTTTACAAAATTGACAGTTTTTTTCTGTCAATTTGAGATATTATCTTTTACAGTGCAGCATCCCTTAATTATTCCGGAGTCTGATCCGAGACAAACCTATTTTCAACCAGAAATTTTATTTAATCAAATTTTAAATTGAAATCTAATGAGTACCTAATAGGAAGAGTTAGGACACATTTCCTTATATACAATTGCCAGTTTAAACATGTTTGTCTTGGATCAGACTTCGGAATAATTAAGAGATGATGGCATCTATGTAAAAGCAGATGATTTGGTTAACTTTCGAATCGAGTGATCGGTAGCTTATATTTCTTGACTATTATAAATTTGACATCTCTCTCTCTCTCTCTCTCTCCCTCTCTCTCTCTCATACACACACACACATACATCTATGTATGTATCAATCAATTGATCGAATCCATACAGCTCTTTATTTACCGTGCCATTTTTTAAATCTACAGAAGTGCTAAGCAGAACTTGCATAAAATTGAGATGAGCGAGATAATTCGCAAATATTCATATGATGTCGTCAAAATACAGACGTCTACCATTGCTATATCCTTGGTATAAGGTAACTATCGTATACTTTCACAAAACAATAAGAAGAAAATCAAAAATGACCATTTCGGAACCTTTCTTGCTGTCTGGGAACGATTGAGAATTCTAGTCAACAAGTTTCTAGTGCCAAGCATGGCAATTCTATGATGTGTACAGTTAAAGTTTTGATTAAAAAGCACGAGTAACGACTGTTGATTTATAACATGAGGTAAAGACTAAATATCGTGTTCCCACCAGTTAGACAAACAGGGGTATAAGATTGCCATAACGCCTTGAAAGAACCATTGGTTTAAAAAAAAAAAAAGATTTAATGGGTATTCAACAGTGCCCAAAATGGATACACAGTGGTAACCAAAACAGGCAGCGTTAGGTATGTGCCCAATTTGGGCACATACCTAAGAATCTTTCGATCCAAATTGGGTTTTATTTTTTTCTGTGTAAGCATCTCACACGTTCTAAACAATAGCGCACGATAGTTTCGATTACTAAATAATCTATAATTATTCCTTAAAGACCCGATTTGTGATAATTTTTTTCCCGCGCACCATGCTGTCATGTGTTTATGGCTGTGCTGAATTTAATAGCCATCTGCCAAACAGTTTAGGAGGAATAACGTCACAAAGAAATCATTTGAGTAGATGAATAAAAAAGCTTCGCTTACTCAGTCATTATGAACAAAACAAAAATAACTTTTACAAGAGATATATACTTACTACGACCTGAATATACCTACTATAATATCTACAACTACCTTTATTATTCTTGCTTGCAAACAACAATACCAAATTATTTTCATGTTTTAAGGTTTCTGATGTGACGTCACAACATGTTAACTCACCTCCTCCCTCTCTCACACTGCATCATCTGACGTAATTAATGGATGACCATTTAGTAAATGAAAGAATATTATATCCCCTCCTTAGAACATATCCTCTCAATCAGAAGACTAATGTTCATTAAATGTAAAGAATATTTAAATAAAAGAAAGCTATAATCCAATGCGAAACACATAAGAAATAATAATGAACAACAACAAAAAGACAAACTGTGCAGGAGTTACGCATATACGACGACAGAGAACAATCTTTGAAACAAAATAAATAAAAAACTGCTAAAATCCTATTATGAAATTACATTTTTCTCCTTCCTCCTCCTTCAAAGACTAGCAATCTGTGATTTATGATTTAATAAATATTTTGACTAAAAAATGAAATACTAAAAAATTATAAATAATAATAATTTTATTGGCTGGCTTTTTTTAAGCGACAGAGTATGGCTGTAAATATTAAATACTTTTAAATTTTATTTTAAAAGATATATTTTGCACTCTAGTGCGTGAATAAATTCTGCTGGTGAAGCAGATTTTTAACATTTTGTGTCCACTTGGCCATCACTAACATAATTTCTCATCGTGAGACTGGACATCTGCGGGGCTTATCCAATACTCCTTCCCCTGGATCAATGGGACTAGACGTGTGCGCGCGCATGAATTTTGCATTCATTTAAACTATGCAAACGAATCCCTCTTTATTTTCTCTTTCTGTCACTCTTTCACTCTCCCTTCATGCTTATGTCCAGCTAAGCGGTGCGATTAGCATTATTTAGATGATAAAACTCTTTAAATAGATCATAATTTCGGCAGAAATGTAATAAGTATGTTTAATTAAACTGAGTATTCCATAGTTCTAACCCTTTAATCCATTTAGGTATTGATAAACCAGATCACAACATCAGTTTGATACAATTGATTACTCCATAAATTATATGAGGCGTTGCGGACATTAGGAATAAACTCTACAAAGGCAGATTTTTTTTTTTCATTTTAACGTAACACTAAAGTATGTTTAATTAAACTCTGCAAACGAATCTCTCTTTATTTTCTCTTTCTGTCACTCTTTCATTCTCCTTTCATCCTTATGTCCAGCTAAGCGGTGTGATTAGTATTCGTTTAGATGATAAAACTCTTTAAATAGATCATAATTTCGGCAGAAATGTAATAAGTATGTTTAATTAAACTGAGTATTCCATAATTCTAACCCTTTAATCGATTTAGGTATTGATAAACCAGATCACAACATCAGTTTGATACAATTGATTACTCTATAAATTATATGAGGCGTTGCGGACATTAGGAATAAACTCTACAAAGGCAGATTTTTTTTTTCATTTTAACGTAACACTAAAGTATGTTTAATTAAACTCTGCAAACGAATCTCTCTTTATTTTCTCTTTCTGTCCCTCTTTCACTCTCCCTTCATCCTTATGTCCAGCTAAGCGGTGTGATTAGTATTCGTTTAGATGATAAAACTCTTTAAATAGATCATAATTTCGGCAGAAATGTATTAAGTATGTTTAATTAAACTGAATATTTCATAGTTCTAACCCTTTAATCCATTTAGGTATTGACAAACCAGATCACAACATCAGTTTGATACAATTGATTACTCTATAAATTATATGAGGCGTTGCGGATATTAGGGACAAACTCTACAAAGACAGTTTTTTTTCTTTTAAATGTAACACTAATAAGTATGTTTAATTAAACTGGGTATTCCATAGTTCTAACCTTTTAATCCATTTAGGTAGTGATAAATCAGATCACAACATCATTTTGATACAATTGATTACTCATAAATTAAGTAAGGCGTTGCGGACATTAGGGGTGAATTCTACACAGGCAGATTTTTTTTTTTTAACGTTATACTAATAAGTATGTTTAATTAAACTGAGTATTCCACAGTTCTTAACCCTTTAATCTATTTAGGTATTGACAAAAAAGATCATAACATCAGTTTGATACAATTGATTACTCTATAAATTATATGAGACGTTGCGGACATTAAGGGTATACAAAGGCAGATTTTTTTTTTTTAACGTAGCACTAATAAGTATGTTTTATTAAACTGAGTATTCCATAGTTCTAACATTTGAATGCATTTAGTTATTGCTAAACCAGATCACAACATCAGTTTGATACAATTGATTACTCTATAAATTATATGAGGCGTTGCGGACATTAGGGACAAACTCTATACAACAGCAGATTTTTTTTCTTTTTAACGTAACACTAATAAGTATGTTTAATTAAACTGAGTATTCCACAGTTCTAACCCTTTAATTCATTCAGGTATTGATAAACCAGATCACAACATCAGTTTGATACAATTGATCATACTCTATAAATTAAGTAAAGCGTTGCGGACATTAGGGGTGAATTCTACAATGGCAGATTTTTTTTAATTTTTAACGTAACACTAATAAGTATGTTTAATTAAACTGAGTATTCCACAGTTCTAACCCTTTAATCTATTTAGGTATTGATATACCAGATCACAATATCTGATACAATTGATTACTCTATAAATTATATGAACCTTTGCGGACATTAGGAGTAAACTCTACAAAGGCATTTTTTTTAACGTAACGTAACACTGAGGTATGTTTAATTAAACTGAGTAACTGAGTATTCCATAGTTCAAACCCTAACTCTTCAAAGGCAGATTTTTTTACTTTTTAATCCTTTGAGGGGCGGTGAGATATATTATATACCACCTAATTTTAATAAGATTCGAACCAGAAACTTTTAATTAAATTTTACTTTTTTAACTTTGACGGGAAAAAGTTGAAAAATTGCATTTCCTTATTTTGAACTAAATTCTTACGTAAATACCGGTGTGAATTCGACGTTACAGGAGCACAATTGCCTGCCCCTAAAGGGGTTAACGTAACACTGAAAACTGTAAGTAAGTGGTGTATCTCTTATAAGGGTCCAGTTCGACTCTAACACCCTGAAATTTGCTTTAAAATACAAACTTACAAACGGATTTCAAATAGAATACTTTGGTTTGATTAATTTGGTTTGTTGGTTACGGTCAATTTTTGCACACGAAGGCTAAACAGACCGGAACCTCCGTTTATAGTGGTATTCGATCCACTATAAAATAGAAGCCCGAGTCGGATTCTAATCCGGCAACCTTTGTCCAATAGCTAGTACAACCACCACTAGACAAACAGAAATAAAATACTTTGATTTGACAGCTTAATTTATTTTCTCTTTCTTTCACTCTTTCCTTATCACTCTTCATCATTTTATCCAGTGAAGCAGTACGATTGGTGGCAATTTAGATGATAAAATCCTTTAATTAGATCACAATTTCAGTTAAAATGTAATAAATATGTTTAATTAAACTTATAATTAAATATTCTTAACTCTAAATTCCTTCAGGTACTGATAAACCAATGGTTGCCACAGGCGATCTCAATACCAATTTCTAACAATTAATTGATTGCGCTATAACTATACAGAAAGCAATGGACTTTTAAAATTTATTTTTTTATTTTATTTTTAACTTTTAACTTTTTAATTATTTGAAAATTAAATTCGCTCTTATCTTTGTCACTCATTAACTTTCTCTCACACCTCCATTTTCAGGTCGTGACAATCACGAAAAGTTAAAGAAAGCAATGGAATTTTAAAATTTATTTTTTTTTTATTTTTAACTTTTAACTTTTTTATTATTTGAAAATTAAATTTGCTCTTATCTTTGTCACTCATTAACTTTCTATCACACCTTCATTTTCTCTTCATTCCTTATATTCATCTAAACTGTGTGATTAGAAGTGATCTCGGTGATAAAACTATATAAATAGATCATAATTTTAGTAGAAATGTAATATTTAATTAAATTGAGCATTCCAAATTTTTACCTCTAATCTCTTCATGTTAACCAGATCGCAATATCATTTTGGCGCAAATA
The DNA here is from genome assembly GCA_963931845.1 of Maratus michaelseni. Taxonomy (NCBI): domain Eukaryota; kingdom Metazoa; phylum Arthropoda; class Arachnida; order Araneae; family Salticidae; genus Maratus; species Maratus michaelseni. The sequence goes on along the minus strand of OZ007598.1, from coordinate 105,656,280 downwards.
ATTGACTATGTTATAAATGTAATATTCAAAAATTTCTTAGCTCTTCAGGCAAACTACTTTAAGGGATTAGTTAAATTATTTTAAGTATATATGCCGACGAGTCACTGGTCTTCTCAGATTGTGAAATCCCATGTTAAAGCATGAGAAAAACTTTATGGTATATAGGGAAGATGGGGGGATGAATGGGACATTTTCACAAAAATATTTATTTTAAACATTTTATTTAAGCTATTATCAATATTATATATCACATTTCATACATTAAGTGTTTGACTACATCTTATGCACAATATTTATTCAAAATTATTATTCTACAGAAATATATTATGAAATAAAAAAAAATGTTCCTCTATGTCCAAATCATCCCCACAGCAGGGATGAATGGGACACAAATATTTTTTTTTTCCTTTATTCAATGTTAAGGACTAAAAGCTGACAAAAATGCCTCCTTGGCAAAAGCTGAGAGATTGTAAATTGTAATATGATCTCCAGAATTATTTGTTAGCCAATCATCTTGGACTCATCTCAGCTTTGCCTTAAAAGGCCCATAAACGGAATCATTCAAAGGCTGAAGACGATGGCTACAATGAGGATGAAATGTTAAAAGAATAATTACCATAAATTATTAATTTATCAAACTATATAATATTATTTAGATAAGAAACATATTTTTCAGCATCCTCTAGGGATGAATGAGACAATCCCATTCATTCCATTTGAAATGTCCCAATCATCCCCATGATGCATATATTCAATTGTCAGCCAGTTTGTCTCAAAAATTATTTTGTCACAATGGTTAATATCCATTCATTTTAATTACCCATATTGAGCCTTGAAATAAAAAACTACAACATATCTTAATTGTTTATATTGCATAAGATATTTAAGTAACTTCAAATGTAAAAAAAATAACTTTTAAGCAGAGTTTTCAGAAAATGATAATTATAAGGAAACTGAAAACAGCCATGTGGTCTTGCTTTGGTTCTGAAGCACACTACGGTATAGTAAAATCTATGAGGATAGGAAGCAACAACAACAAAAGTTTATTGCATGAAATATTGAGAACGTCCCATCCATCCCTTGTCCCATTCATCCCCCATCTCCCCTATATTTCCAAATATCTTCATTCTTCAGGTATATTTATAATTTGAGGGTTTAGGAAGTTGCTCTTCAGGCAAAGTACTTTAAGGAGTCAGTTAAGTTACTTAAGTAACGCACTTTGATATGTCAGTGGTCCTCTCAGATTGCGATATCCCATGTTAACGCATGGGAAAATTTCACTGTATATTCCAAAATATCTTTGTTCTTGAGGTATGATAAAGGCTCAGTACAAGTACGTCGGTAAAATACTTTGATGCGCCAGCAATCCTCCACTGACCACATTTCATTACAGGTTTATTGACAGGTTTGAAGACATTTCATTACAGGTTTATTGTGTACCATATTTTTTCTTATGAAAATTTTGTTTAAAGTATCAAAAGATTTCCTTCTGATACCAATGTAGTGCATTTCCAAAACTTTTATTTTATTTTATTGTAATTTTCTCCTTTTTATCACTCTTTTACACTCTCTTCAGTCCTTTATTACAAGGGATGTGATTAGAAATAAATAATTTCGGCGATAAAACACTGTAAAAATATGTAGAAATGTAATAGATATTTAATTAAATTGAGCATTCAATGTTTCTACTTCTAATCTCTTCAGGTAATAAACCAGATCACAATACTAGTTTGGCGCAATTAATTGACGCTATAAATAAATATATTTTACGCAATAAATATATATTCAAGAATATCTTCGCTCTCCCGGCATAAGTCATTTGAATTATTTTGACGTGTCAGTGTTTCTCTCAGATTGTGAAATCGCATGTTAAAACATGAAAAAGTCTTTTGTAAGTTGCAAAATATCTTCATTTTTCAGATAGTTATAGTTTAAGGGCACAGGAAAAGTGCGTCAGGTAATGTTGTTCTTCACGTAAAATATTTTGATACACCAGCAATACTCATACATCGACCTGTGACCTACTAAGAAATTTCATTTTTCTTTATTTTGACAATTTTGTTTAGACTCTCTGTTCTCTGATACGAAAATGTAGAGTGTTGGGTGTTGAGCTGGTTTTAAAATTCAGATTGCTTGATTGGCAGCACTTTTTTATAAATAATTACATTCGCCTTATTTAATAACATATTAAATAAGGCGATTATTACTATTTGAAAAAAGTGTTAGCAATCAAGTCATCTGAATAACAATAATTTAAAAAAAAAAAAAGCCCAACTGGCAATAATGCCATTGTAGTACGTTTATAAGACGTTTATTTTGTAGAAAATATTTCTTTCTACTCTTTTACTTTCTTCATTGTTTATGTCCACCTAAGTAGTTCGATTAAAAGTAATTTATGTGGTAAAACCCTTATATAGAACATAATTTCGGTAGATATGTAATAAGTATGATTAATTAAACTGAGTATTCAATATTTTTACCTTACTTTCAGCCTTCAGGTATGATAAAGAAGATCACAATGTCAGTTTGAAGCAATTGACTGTGCTATAAATAAAATATATACTTAAAAGTATATTTGTTCTTCATGCAAACTACTTTAAGGGCTGGGCTAAATTATTTTAAGTAAAATATTTCGACACCTCAGTGATAATCTCAGATTGTGAAATTCTATGTTAGTCCATGCGAAAATTTCATTGTATACATTCCAAATAATATTTATTATTCAGGCAAAATACTTTAATGGCTCAGATAAAGTCTCATGTTAATGATATTCCTTAGATAAAATACTTTGATGCGCCAGCAATCCTCATATAAATCAATCATAAAATCTATGAAGAAATTTCATTACAAGATTGTGCTTTACTATTTTTTTTTCTCGAAAATTTGGCTTAGAATAACAGAAAATCGCCGTCTACAAATGTAATGAGCTTCCAAAACTTTTATTTTATTTTATTGAAAATTTCTTTTGCTATCATCATTTCACTCTCTCTTCATTCCTTAAGTCTAACTAAGTGGTGCGATTTGAAGTATCTATCTATCTATCTATCTATATATATATATATATATATATATATATATTACGCTATATCATATGTGGCACAGAAATCACGATTATTTGTTAATTGTTTAATGGCAACGCCCGAATGAAACGCATCTCATTGTTTACTGTGTAAAAGTCCTTTGGCAGCATTTAGACCAGGATTTTTTTCATTTAGCTGTTTAGTGCTGCCATCTACAGGAATAAAAGTGAAATAAACAATGATTTCTTGATTATAGTTATAATTTGTCAACATTAACAATTAAATAGCTATATTTTTATACATGTTCATTTGAAATATTGACTTTTGTAAGCATTTAATATTTATAATTTAAAAAAATACAACTAGCAATATAAAATTTAAAATGTAAACAAAGCAATGATTTTTAAAAAGGGATTTTTAGTAAAAAGGGAAAAGTAAGTGTAATAATTTTCCTTGACCATTTCTTTTTTTAACTTAAGTGTTATACTTTTGAAATTTTAGATATTTAATTTTTTTACAAGTTTTTAGTATAAATAAATGTTATTCAGTCTTTTTTTTTTTTTTTATGAAGTTCACTCCACTGTTATGTTTTTCAATGACAGTCTGCCAGGGGCAACGCCGGGCGGATCAGCTAGTTTAAATGATAAAACACTTCGATGGATCATAATTATAGTAAACATGCAACAATCTTTAATTAAACTTAGTATTCAATATTTCTTACTTAAATCCCTTCAGCTATTGATTACGCTGTAAATATATATTCAAAAATATCTTTTTCTTCAGGCAAAGTTATTTCGGTAAAAAGATTTATGCAACGTACTTTTGACGTGTCGGCGATCCTCACAGGTTATAAAATCGCATATTATCTGATAACCCAAGGGAAAATTTCATTGCGTTTCCTAAAATATCTTTGTTCTTTTCGGTGTAACATTATAAAATTCCCCTTAAAGTATTTCAGGTAATGATGTTCTTCAAAAGTATAAATACTTTAATGCACGAGTAAGGAATGAATGCGTGTCTAAAATGGTTAGAACTTATTATTATTTTTTTTTTTTTAAGTTATAAAATCACATAAAAATATTTAAAACATTTAAAAGTTTTGCGCTAAAATATTTATAACTTATTTTTAAAACAAATAGTTACATTATATTTCTTAAAAATACACAATACATCTAACTTTTAATTATTTAATTCCAAAATTAAACTAAGAATTCATTTCAAAATTTCCTATTAAAAACAAGTCAGAATATCTAATATTTGAAATTCAATAATTAAAAAATATTTTTTCAGTTTTTTTTTCTTTTCTTTTTTTAATTTTTTAAGATTTGATGAATTAGCTACATTGAAAATGTTCCATGAGTATATTTCTGCTCAATTTTATATAATGTCCAATTGTAAGAATATTTTCAACATATTTCCGCATAAATTAACTACCTTTACCCTAATTATTAAAATAATATTAAAATAACAAAGCCTTTTTTAATAAAATCACACTTTCCTTTTTATTTAAATAAACTATAAATTCCCAACTCGATATGATTTTTTTTAATTAAACTATTACTAAGATGAATTGTTGAAACTTACATTTATTAATCAATTCGTTATTGTGCACAACCATACTGTTAAAATTAGAAAAGAATCCGAGTGTAAGAGAAACGTAAGGATTATTTTCAAATTCAAAAATGGTGATTTACTGAGAAAAACTACATTTAAGAAATTAAATTACAATTTTAAACATCAATATGCAAATTCTTATATCTTCTTAAAAATAAGAGGAAAAATATTTTTAAGACACATATAACTGTAATATTGTATTTCATTTGTAACAATCAAATAACAAAGAATAATATAATTTGAAACAATGTAATTGACAAATCCAATTTTGTATCTAATTTTAATGTTTTGAAAGTCTGCTGTGACCTTTAATTATTTATATCGTTAAAATTAAGAAATCAAACTTTCTGTAAAAATTTTGCGAATTAAAAAGTCCACTGTAGACACTATATAGATCATTCTCAGCCAAATTTCAATGTTTTGAAAGTACCCTGATATCCGATTATTAAAGGGCAGTGACCGAACGCTTTCGATTTTACAAAATTTGTCGAGTATCTTACTAAAATTATTCGCGAATTGTCCTGGAACTTCGAGGATTATAAAAAAAACATGTCTGACTTCATATTTTTCTGTGAAGATATAGTCGCGGGGACAATTAGGGTACCAATAATAATTTTAATAATAAAATAATATTTGCGATGACCCATGTAACTTAAAAATGTTTTAAATACTCTGTTACTGTATATGCAAATGACTATGTGGGTGCATTTGTGTAAGTATAGCACGTATATTCGTGAAGGTGACTATGGTATATAACGCAACTAAGAGGGAGATATAAATGAAGAAAATAGGGGAAAATACTTAAGATACGGTTTTCGGCATTGACTTTTCAAATCATTCGGAGGAATGGAGAGTGAATGGGGAAAAATTTGCGTTCTGATACATAAGATGTTAATGTTTCTGTGAAAAATTCAAGTTTTTGTTGTTGTTTATTTTATGCAGAGTTTTCAGTTAAATTTAACCCCACATTTCGAAAATTTGATTTAAAAAAAACTGTAGAAACAGTATACTTTAATTAAAAAATGAATATATTGAATATTTGAAGAGATATGATCATTTGTAGGAAATAATTTTTAACTTCACGTGCGTGAAAGATGCCAAAATTTTTATTCCATAATTTGGTAAGTCAGCTACTTAGGGCAACTTACACAAAAAGTGCAGACAAATATCGCGAAAATTCAGAATAATAAGTGAAATGTTTTCTAAAATAGCTGGATGATTAAGGAATTTTTCAAAATTTGTCAATCAACTCACTGTATCGATGAAATCTTTCTGAATTTTCACTATATCTGACTAGACTTTTAACATAATTTGCCTTAAATAGCCAACTACCAAATTATAAAATAAAAATTTTGGCATCTTTCGCGCATGCGCAGTTAAAAATTATTTCATACAAATGCCCATATCTCATCAAATATTCAGTGTACTCATTTTTAATTAAAGTATACTGTTTTTACTATTCTTTGTCACAAGTTTTCGGAAAGTAGTGTTAAATTTGGTTGAAAAATCTGAATGCTACAAACAAAAAAAAAAATTGAATATTACATAGAAACTAGAAACGTTAGCATCTTCATGAATATGCGTGCTATGCTTACACAAATGCCCACAAAGGTTGAACAGGGCCCACATAAATCATTTGCTAAGTGACAGACAATTTTGAGCATTTCCTGTTGCTTGGGTGATCGCAAATATTATTTTATTGTTAAATTTATTATTAAAAAACTGTCCTCGCGACTAAATCTTCACTGAAAAATATGAAATCAAACATGTTCGTTACATTCTCAAAGTTAAAAAAAAAAATCGTCAAGAATTTCAATATATATTCAACAAACCGTGTAAAAATAGAAAGCGTCCTTCATAATCATTCCTTCATAATCATTCCTTCATAATCATTCCCTTCATTTCCTTCATAATCATTGAAATTAATTTTGTATATTCCTGATGTCTTTGTTAATGAAATTTCTCTGCGTTTGATCTGATTAATTTGAAAGTCAATGGATCTGAGGGTACTTATTCCAAGTTTTTTTAATTATCTTTTTAATTTTAGGGAAATGCCTTTTATAGGATACGCCACCAAAACAATACAAAAGTTAATCAAAAAAGCGACGTCAAGATATGATTAGAATACAACCAGCTCAATAATAATAATAATAATAATAATAATAATAATAAATAAATCTACTTATAATAAAATCCGAAGCCAAGAAAGTGTCTGTAACCATTCCGGGCAAGACCACTCTGGTCTGCGAATCGACCGTAGTTAAACGCCATGTTAGGCTTAATGAAAAACCTATGCTAACATATTACAGCTAATTGATAATATCTTCTACTTGAAATCATGTCTGTTCAACATATTTTTCCTATAAAACATGTATATCATATCCTATTATAATGTTTTAAGTTCTTAATTAAAAATCCAGATTAAACAATCCTAGGAATCCTAGACGAACACTGTTGCGAACCAACACGGTTGGCGCCATCTACCGACTTCAAAATGTACTTTTCTAAAATACAAACCTTTCATGCTGTTTGTATGAAGTCTTAGGAAAATGGAACGCAGATCAACAATCCGTCATTTTTGACGGTGGTTATATACTAGCTTTTTACAAACTTACTGTACTTAATTTTTTACAAGCATAAGAAATTACGTTTAGAAACAATTATTCAAAGCTTTTTTTTTTGTTTATTCTTAAGGTAAAATATCCATAGAAACTTTCCAAATTGTTATACTAATCTTAGATTTTTTTTTTAATGTCATTTTAAACATTTAATAAATTTATGATTTAAAAAAAAAATCAGTTGATTTAATTCAATGATTTAAAGAAAATCAGTTGATTTAAATCATGATTTAATCCCCAATTTAAATCATCTGATTAAAATCGTTGACACCTAGATTGTTTTTGCGCCATCTACCGGCTTTAAAATGTACTTTTCTATGAAGTCTTATGAAAATGGAACGCAGATCAACAATCCTTCATATTTGACGAGGGTTGTATACTAGTAAATAAATAAAATTTACAAATTCAATCCCATTTATAAATTTATATTATTATTATTATTTATATTATTCCGCGGAAGGAAAAGAAATAAAATATCGTCTGCTGTTTAAATGCTTCTTAAACCTATTTCAGATTCTATTGCTGTGTATTTTCTCCAACTGCTGCACTGCAATTCTTAATGGAGCACTATTCATCAGCTGAAGTAGCGTCGAAAGATGGCTACACATCCTGAAAGTTCAGCCCATAATACAAAGAAAAGCATTCTTATTTCGAACCTCTTTAATTCAAACTTAATAATGTATCATTTTTGAAAGCCGCATTCAAAACAATGTTATTAATCTGGTATGAATCGAATCTTCTTAAACCACTTGTTTCGGTGACTGGAAGATCTTGAATTGTGATTCCTCATGCATTTACTGCATGAGTAAGTACATAATGTTGAATTTTTTATGCTTTGCAGGTGAAGCAGTCGCAGAAATGCAGTTTCAAGCAGTTAGTTTTCAGTTATAGATAACATAGATAATATAACATAGATAACATAGTTAATATCATGGTTATAATTCAAGTTTTGTTGCTACGATGGCTACTTAGTAAATAACAACATTGACATGGAATGAAAAAAAAAAAAAAAAAAAACTTAAGTATCTTCTTAACTGTAACCAAACTAAATTCGTCGCTTTCTGAAAACGAATATTTCGGGTAGCTTTTTTTTTCCTACGAAATATTTTTTAATAATTTATTTCCTTCCTTTTCTATTTAAGAACAGCCGAAATTACTCAAATGAAGCAATGCCTTTTATAACTGCATGAGCTACTTTAGGAAAATAAACCACCCTCCTTAAGCGCAGGTAGACGATTCTAACTAAAATAAATGCGCCGTGGAAGGCAAAGAAATAAAAAATAAAATATATCGTGTCCGCTGTTTAAATGTTTCTTAAAGCTATTTCACGATGCATGGTTGCGTGCTTTCTCCAATTGCTGCACAGAAATTCTTGATGGAACACCATTCATCAGCTGCAGCAGGGTCGAAGGACGGTCACACAGCCTGAATGTGCAGCCCATATATACAGAGAAATGTATGACGCATGCAGGCGATTTATCACTCCTGTAAACATTCAATCGCAAAAAATCTGCAGTTTCCCGAAGCTTTTTTACTTTTTTTTCCTGGTTATTTTTCATTGGTTGGAATTTTTTTTTCTTCTTCCCTTTGACATGCTGCTTTGTTATATAGAAAATTGTCCTAAAATAAAGGGGAATTTATATCTCCAAAGAACGATGTTTCATTGGTCATAACATAATGCTGCATAAAGAGTCTTGAACATTCTTGTACATTGTTATTTTGAAAAATAACCAAAGCAAAAGTTATGGTACTTTTTTCTATATTTTTTTTATTGGTTGCAATTTTTTCCTTTTTCTTTCATTTGATATGCTGCTTTCTTATAGAATTTTTTCCTAAAATAAAGGGAGAATATATATCTCTAAGAAGCGATGTTTTGAGAGTCAGAACACCGGGAGAATTCATAATATTCGACCATTATCTACCAATATTGGGTTTTAAACGTTTGTCATAGAGAAAAATTACTCACTCGTGTAAACATTCAATGGCAAAAAATCTGCAGTTTTCCGAAACTGTTTTACTTTTGTTTTTCAAGTATCACAAATTTTTCATTGGTTAGAATTTTCCCTTTTTCTATCTCCTGACAGGCTGCTTTGTTTTAGAATTTTATCCAGAAATAAAAGGAGGGATTTATATCTCTAAGGAACTATGTTTTTGCGAGTCATAACGCAGTGCTATTGGTGGAATGTTAAACATTTTTGTACATTGTTATTTTGAAAAATTAGAAAAATAGGAACAGATGTGTTACACTCATGCACCGATGTTTGGTGACTTTTTGATTGGCGCGATTTTCAAGCCCGCGCCAAACCAATCATATCCCCTAAATTTGGCGACATTTTTCCTTTTTAAAAAAATAAAAACTGTGCGTGAGTGTATGACATTATAGCCCAAAAACAAAATTTATTTTACTTTTTTCTATAGTTATATTTTATTGGCTTCAATTTTTTTCCCTTACCCTTGACAAGTTGTTTTGTTATAGAAAATTTTCCTAAAATAAAAGATAAATATAATCTCTAAAAAGCGACGTTTTGGGAGTCATAACGTAAGTCTCCGAAAGAATTTTTAAAAAAGATTTTTTTTTATTACACAGTGTTTTTTTTTTATTATTATTTAAAAAAAAATACTTTAAATCGGCAACTACGATAGAAATTCCCCAAATGATATGATATTTCTTTATAATATTATATTTATATTATATTATTCTTTTTTAATATTTCATATGACATTTTTTTATAAAACATAAATTAGGCGGTAATATTAAACCGTAATCTACCAATGTTGTGTTTTATAGATAGCGTAGAGAAAAATAGATAGCTCCTGTAAATATTCAATCAAAAAAAAAAAAAAAAAAAAAAAAAAAAACAGTTTTTGAAAACCGTTTTTCGTTTGCTTTTCAAGTATCCCTTCTTTTTCATTTTGTTGGAATTTTCTCTTTTTTCTTTCCGTGGACATGTTGCTTTGTTATAGGAAAAAAATTCCTAAAATAAAAAAAGAATTTATATCTTAAAAAAAAAATATTTTTTGAGAGTCATAATGTAGCCTTCGAAAGCACTTTTAAACGTTATCATACAAAAAAAAAAAAAAAATATATATATCTTTAAGGGGGAAAAAAATGTTCCGTAAATTGACATGTAACAAAAATAGCTCGTTCCCGTAAACATTCAATCGCAAAAAAACTAAATTTCCCAAAACTGTTTTTCTTTTTGATTTTCAATTATCCCTTATTTTTTTATTGGTTGAAATTTTTACTTTTTCTTCCCCTTGACTTGCTTTGTTATGAAAGTTTGTCAAGAAATAAAATAGGGAGTCAGAAAGATGTTTCAGAAAGATGTTTCTTACGGGTCACACAATGGTGCTATTGACGGAATTTTAAACATTTTTGTACATTGTTGTTTTTGAAACATTCTCAAAAAATAAGAACACTAAAAAATATGCTGTAAGTATATAACTTTATTGAAAACATACCAAATGTTTTCGTATAGTCATACAAAAAATTACACGGTCCTCACGAATAAGTTTCATAGGTGTAGCGTTTATCTTTAGTGAAAAATACCTGAGCGGCATATTCAATAAAGGGTTAACGGTGCAGTTAAAAAAATATGGCACAGTACTTTTCTACTGCGCACAGCACCTCGCTAAACATAATGGCTAGAATGTAATTATTATTAATTGCTTCTCCAATAGATGAAAATATATTTTTTATTTTGCAGTAATATCCCAGTACCCGTATATATAAGCGCAAAAGAGTTTAGTTACCTCATATTTATTTATTATTGACATAGTCAATTTTTTTAAATATGTTTTCTTAAAGGTATTAAATATTATTGCACTATTTTAGGAAAGTTTTAGAAATTAAATATTTATTTTCATATCAACCAAACAGTAATCATAGTTATATAATAGTAACAGTAGTAAGAGGCAGATCCAGCCCTTCATTTAGAAGAGGAATAGGGATCATATCTCTATTTTTGAGGGAGAAGAAGGGGTCACGGCATAAGCCATTTTTATATACACAACTTCAAACTGGTCTGTTTATGGTACATTAACGAAGTTATATTTTTATCCGTAAATGCCTAAAATTTGTAGGTAATATTCATATCGAATTTGTAAATTCTATTTAAATACTAAACAAGTTGGAAATTGTACGTCAAACGTGACAAATGAGGTGCGTTCATACTATAACTAGTTTTATAAGTATTCATATCTTGGTTCAATAGCTGTTGCACTCTTATGCAAAAATGCATGAATACAAAATTTATTTTATGTGCAGATTTTCATATTATAGATATTAATTTTATTTTATGAAATTAATTTTCAATACACTTTTACAAACAATTAATTATAATTTTGTTACATTAAAATTATACTATGCGCAAATACATAATACAAGACAATGTAAAAAAATCGTCGTTATTATTTCACTAAAAAAAATGAATTATATCGTCTGTTATTATGATATGATCAATTTCCGTAATAAAATAAGTACATTTTAAGTTGGCAACATTTTATCTTTTGTTGATATTTACTAAAAGTTCCAGAATGGAAAACTCAATGTTAAAATTATTACCATTTTGATTTTAAGGCGATTTTTATGAGAGTTAGCAGTCAAAAAAAGATCACGAAGGAGAAATTAATTATATTTGAGCGCTTAAAGATCTTGTGCAAGAATTCCCAAATTTCATGGATTTCCATTTTAAATGACTGCATGTGTGTCAGAAATGTTTGAATTATTAGATATAGACTTTTTTTAACACCCTTGATATGTAATGTGTATAACAATTAAAAAATAATGTTTTGTTGTACAGAAACTTTATTCGGTCATCATGACCCTATGACCTGCTCTTGACAGTAGCAGACTTTTAAAGTTGTATTATTTACATTTTATATATACAAAAATGTACATTTTACGTTGTTAAGTATATTGCATGGATCTAATATATTATATGATCTGTGAAAGTTTGTGCAATTTTCCCTTAATAATAATAATCAATAATAATTAAAGCAATCTTGTACATAAGTGGACTCTCTCAAATCCGCCCACTGTCATATACAAGGTTTCATTACCCAAGGGGCAAACGTCCACCAGTATATCCAAATAGCAAATTTCTGCAAACTTAATGTCAGAAAATTTTGAGCTTAAATAAAGTGACGATTACTATTTAAAAGAAAAAAAATAGTGGCGGGAGTTTTCGTTTGCAGTAGTCATAGGCTCTGATTATTACTTTGACGATTTGACAGAATCGAGTTGACTGTAAAAATTTTTATAATACCATGTATTTAGTAGCAAAATTAAAACACTAAATTAAAATATTAAAGCAGAAAGAAGTTTATACTTCTTTCTGCTTTAATGATGCTTTATTCGTCTAATAAGTGCAGAAGGTCAGTAAACTGAATATAAACTCACTAATCAAAATCACTAATATATTATGTAATTGGATTCCAAATTGTTAATATATATAACTGAATTCTAAAATGCTAATTATGTATGTTTAACTGAATTTCAAAATGTGAATAAATATGTATAAGCCAATACCCATATGCTTATAATTAAATTCCGGGATGCTGATTGCTTGTAGTACTATTGAATTCTAAAAGGCTAATATACGTAAACTGATTATCGGTATATTCATAGACATATTTATACTGAAATTAGCATTTAGAAATTAGATTTTCTAAATATTAAAATAACAATAATATTGAGCGATATCAAACCCAAATGACGTATAAATAATTAAAAATGAATATAAAATTGGAAGAAAAGCAAACTAAAAGTGTTTCATCATATATTATTCTTCGTGAAAATCTATTATCCTCACAATTACACTCTCAAAATAAAAATCAGTGGAATTGAACGAATTTTTCCGTTGATTTTACTTCTTTAAAACATGAAAATTCCGCTTTGATTTGCCCATTTTCACCAAAAAAACCCAGTAAAGTCAAGCAATCTAACGTAAAAATTACCTGAAATCCTCCATTCTGAAGCTGAATTGCATACTGATTTTTTTTTAAATCTTAAATACAAAGTAGAAAAAAAAAAAAAAAAAAGGGCTTTTTTTTAATTTAATTTAATTTTTTTTTTCTTCTAAGCATTTCGATTTTATCGTCACAATCTAATTTTTTTAGATTTATGGTCTTCTCATTTTTGTAATTAGTGATGGGCATAACGATTATTTTGATTGTTCGAATGAATCATTCGTGCATGCACAGAAGCATATCTGTCAAACTTCAATTTTTTTTAATTCAATTACTACCAGAAATTTTGAAGAAAAAGAAAAAAAAAAAAAAAAGAAAAGAAAAAGAAATTTCTGATTTTATTAGAAACTTTCTTTTTTCAAAATTTCTGGTAGTAATTGAATTAAAAAAATTGAAGTTTGACAGATATGCTTCTGCGCATGCCCGAATGATTCATTCGAATAATCAAAATAATCGTTATGCCCATCACTAATTACAAAAATGAGAAGACCATAAATGGAAAAAAGAAAGCTTCTGATAAAATCAGAAACTTCTTTTTTTTTTTCAAAATTTCTGGTGGTAATTGAATTTAAAAAAAATTGAAGTTTGACAGATATGCTTCTGCACATGCCCCAATGATTTATTCGAATAATGAAAATAATCGTTATGCCCTATTTATTATTATCTATTTGTAATATACATTAAACATATCTTTCCTTTTATCTACTATACAGGATGATTATAATTAAAGTCCCATTTTCAAAATGCTGTAAAGAAGGAACCACTGGTCAGAATGACTTCAAATTTGAACTGAATATACTGGAAGAAGAACAGACGGTATGGCATAAGACAAAAAAAAGTTCCAAAGTGTATCAATAGATGGCGGCTGTAAACGCCATACTATGCAAATTAAAAGACACTCATGCGCAATTAAAAACCGAATCATTATGTGATTTTTATGTGGTTTTTGGCCCAAGGACAATAACCGATTTTTCCCATCCAATGTGGTACGACCTTGCCGTGGTGGATGGGCTTTCCACTAACAGTATCACAACTGTTGACTGATTTGGAAGTCATATTTTCCGTCAAACAACCAAAACACTCATGCACATTGAACAGTACGGTTGGTTTACTGTGAAACTCATGCCAAAGCCGTCTTATTTCGATTAAAAATGTCACTTGTAGCCGAATCTACTTTTGTTATGCCGCTTACAGCGCCATCTAATGATACACTTTGGAACTTTTTTTTCTTATGTCATACCATTTCTCCCTTCTTCCAGTATATTCAATTCAAATTTGAAGTAATTCTGACCAGTGGTTCCTTTTTTACAGCATTTCGAAAGTGGGATTTTAATTATAATCACCCTGTATATTGCTAATATTCACTCATGGTTTGCTTGGAATAAAATATAATGCATATATAATTTAAATGCACAATTTTTCAATTGTCTAAATTTTGAAAATCATAATCATACTTTTTAGTGTTTTTTTTATTATTATTATTTCCTAAATAGATTGAACCTTATTTTCAGTAATTAGTAATGATTTAAGAATTTTTTTTCATTTGTAGGTAACCATTATCCATATTAGGAAAATTTCCGTCTTTTGTATTATTTTTTCTCTTTTCACCAATTTTTTTAAATGAATATTTTTTTTATTTATCCAAGCTTGAGTTACTTATAAACATATTTTCAAAGCACAAAGTTGAATGAAAACTGATGAAAACTCTATACGCAAACGATAGATTAAGATCAGAAAGATTTTAATGTTATCTCAACAGGAAATCTCACATGACGGTAATTATGGTAATAATAATTACATGACACAAAATGAGGAGACTGTTATTGACGTCAAAATAAGCAAACACCTCTTTAGAAAAAAAGAGGAATGAGTCCTACACATTGGAGATTTTAATTTTTTCTCAACAAAAAGACCGGCAATTTGACGAGGATGATAATAAATTTATGGCAATAATAATAAGAATGATAATAATAATAATACACGGTACCCAGTACTTTTTTTAGTAGAAAAGCAGAGGATTAAATCCTGCATTATCTGTTGATTTTAACTATATATCTTGCAAAAAAAAAAGTTCGGCATTTTGGCGAGGATGATATAAAGGTTTTAATAATAATAATAATAGTAATAATAATAATAATAATAATAATAATAGTGGACGTAAAAGACAAATTTGATATGATGTTCACAAAGAAAAAAAAAATGAAAAAAGAAAGAAAAGGAAAGAAATTAAACAAGTTAAAAATTTTTAGAAAAACAGAGAACTAAATTGCGCATACTGTGGATTTTAACTTTTATCTGAGCAAAAAGTCCGGAATTTTGACAAGGATGATAATAAAGGTTTTATAATAATAATAATAATAATAATAATAATAATAATAATAATAATAATAATATCTGCAAAAGAGAAGATTGATATTGATGTCAAAATAAATATGTATTTCAAAACAAGAAATTAAATAAGTAAACACTCTTTTAGAAAAACAAAGAATTACACCGCTTGCATATTGTAGATTTTAACTTTAGTTCAACGGAAAGTCTATATAGGAAGTAAAAAGTAGCAATAATAATAATAATAATAATAATAATAAAAGAAATTAAATTAGTAAAATTTTTTTTTTAGAAAAACGGAGGACTAAATCGTGCATACTGTTAATTTTAACGTTATCCCAACAAAAAGTTCAGAATTGCGACGAGGATGATAATAAAGGGTTTATAATAATAATAATAATAACGATAATAATATATACAAAAGAGAAGATTGATATTGATGTCGAAATAAATACGTATTTAGAAAAAGGGGAAATTGAATAAATTGAACTCTTTTAGAAAAATAAAGATTTAAACCGTGCATAATGTAAGATTTTAACTTTATCTCAACGGAAAGTCCATAGGATGATAATAAAAGTAGCAATAATAATAATAATTACAGTTATAATTATAATAATTGCCGTAAAGAGAAGATTGATACTGATGTGAAAATAAATAAATATATTATATTTAAATCATAGCTGCCAAACCTTCCTATTTTTGAGAACTATCATTCCCGAATGGTAATATTCGTCTTATTTAATCGCAATTTTCTGTTACTAAATAAAGTGAATAATTATAAATAATAATAATAATAAACTATTCGGAAATTAGGGTATTCAAAATTATAAAGGTTTGTCAGCTAAGTTAAAAAATGAAATTGAAAAAGGTAAGGAAAGAAAGGATGGAAGTCGTATTATGTATTAAAAAATATTTAATGATATTTAGAAATAGAATCTGGGCTTATAGAAATATAACAATGCTAGAAATAGAAGCTAAGTTATTTTTTTATGTCATTCTGCACCTAAAAATACCGGAATGTTATAAAAATTTAAGCACCTACATTTTGCCAAAAATCCTATGAAATTTAAAAAATAGGCAAATTCAATATCAGAGTGTCCTTTTTCAGATTTTAGCATTATTAATATCATGACTTCCAGAAAGTGAGATTTCTTGTTCAAACATTTTTTTTTTATTTGTTAATATGTAATCTAGATATCACGTTTTGCAAATTGTATTTTGTTTCTGGAAATATGCTTGTAAGCAATTAAAATTAGACAGTTAAAAATTAAGCATTTAATTTATAATTAATTGTTCTGTGTGACTAATTTTATACGATTCAAAAGAAGAAGAAATTCTACGATTTTCATTTAAATTATAATTGGAAACTTACCTTTATTTATTAAGTCTTGCGATGTATGTCTTTTCTTCCTTTGTTAAGTTATTCCAATTAAAATCGGGGGATTTAAAAATAGCACGAGAAGATATATAATATTCATCACCTGGAAAGAAAAAAATAAAGATATTTAATGATAAGTTATATAATGAATTTTTCAAAGAAAAGTATTTTATAAAAATTCATTGTATTTAATATCCAACATAATATTAATTATGAAAACCGTAATAATTTTTTCTAACACTCTCATTAAAATATAAATCTCATCAATTCAATTTAGAACAAAATTTAATACATGTAATATTAGAGTTACAAAAAAAGTTCCTTGTTCATTCAAATATTTTATAGATCATTAAATGTAATTCAATAGCATAATATTGTATGTATATTGGAATATCTGGAACTTTTAAACACACATCGATAAATTAATATAATTTCTCATTAATTCCTTCAAAATTTTATTATTTTACTGCCATTCACTGGAAAAAAAATGTTTTTACAGTATAATACTGCCATCCCAGCTGCCAGTATTATACCGTAAAATTAACAGTAACTAACAGTAATAAACAGTAAAATAAGCAGTAATACACTTCCGCGCATGCGTGGCAGTGTATTACTGTTTATTCTACTGTTTATCACTGTTAATTGTATGCTATAATACTGGAAGCTGTGATAACAGTATTATATACTGTAAAATCAACGTTTTTTTTTTTTTTTTTTTTTTTTTTTTTTTTTTTTTTTTGCAGTGTAGCTTGAGTAACTCGAGTATAGTATTAAACACCAAATCTTGTATATAACCACAGTGACACAATTAATATTATCATGACGTCATTATAATGTAGTTAATGATGAATCACAATTGCATGGTAGTCAGAAGCTTGAAATTTAAGGATAAAATTGGGTATTAAAGAATAAACAAATTACAATAAGGATAAGTCTTGGTATTTTAAAATAACGATGTCGTATTGTATCTGACACTATTAATATTAGCATGACGTTATCATAGAGTAATTAATAATGAATTATTACGTCACAATTGCATGGTAGAAGCTCGAAAGTTAAGAATAAAATTAAGAATTAAAAAAAATAAACATTTTACAATAAGGATAACAGCCTTCGTATTTTAAAAGAATGATGTTGTATTTTATCCGTTGTAATTGCATTATGATCGTATTTTAAAAGAACGATGTTGTATTTTATCCGTTGTATTGCATTATGATCGTATTGTAAATTGCATTGTTGAGTATATTTTTGTTGTATATAGTCGTATGATATCGTGTTAATATCATATACTGTTTTAGTCATCGATATCATCGCATTTTACAGTGACAGTCATTTATTATTATTATTTAAAGCTCTTTAAAGTATATTCCTATATATTCTTAAATATTTAACAGGTATAATAATTATATATGTACATATCATACATATCTCATATCTCATGCATATTTCATATTTATTGTGTTATCATCGTATTTTACAGTAACGATAGGGTTAAAAAAAATCTGTCTGAAGTCATGTAATTTTCAGTTGCATGCATATTAAAATAGCATGTTTTGAGGCAGAATTAAATTAGAGATCGGAAATTAACAAGCCATTCCTTCGCATCTTACATAAAGTATAACTTCCCGATACCAAGCTTGGAATCTTCACTTTTCTAAATTCTTTTTCTGTATCAATAATGCTGTAAAATGGAACTTACAACAACCCACATGCACTTCTACTAGAACATGCACTTTTCAGGGCCCCAAAACGTTGATGATCAAGCCCTGTTAGTTATACTTATAAGTAATAGTAAAATATACCAAATCAAAGAAAACACAATTTCCAAATATGTAAAAAGAACTTCCTTCAGCTATGTTCTGATTTTACATGAATAAATTGAATAGTAATAAATACTGAATGTAAAAAAGTGACACAATAAATATTGTCATTATGTTATTATAGTGGTATATGCTAAGTGATTTTGTCATATAACAGCATCGTAGTCATTAGCTCGAAATTCCGATAAAATCAAGAGGGTGGGGGGAAATGCAATAATTCTAGGGATAATAAAAAAGAGCATTTTACAATAATGGTAATATCTTCATATAATATTGTATTGCATTTCGACGGCGATTATCGTACTACATTAGTATCGTATTGTAATAGTATTATTATGTTGTATATTTCATACTTATTCACTCTAAAAATGACATTATCAAAACTGAGCAAAAAATACTCAAATCTGAATATGTCGCATAGTCAAAATGGCTCCGAATCAAAATTCCTCAAAAGTTTGAAACATGTATATACTCATTTCTGAAAACATGCATACACTCAAGAACAAAACATCATGTGCTCATATGTTTGAATATGCCCATGTTTCAAAAATGAGTAAGAACTGACTTCTATGTGTTCATTTTTGAGTATTTCCATGTTTCAAAAATGAGTTTGAACTGATTCTAATCATTTTTGAATATGTCCGTGTTCATGTTTCAAAAATGAGTATGAACTGACTTCTATGTGCTCATTTTTGAGTATTTCCATGTTTCAAAAATGAGTTTGAACTGATTCTAATCATTTTTGAATATGTCCATGTTCATGTTTCAAAAATAATTATGAACTGACCTCTATGTGCTCAGTTTTGAGAATGTCCATGTTTCAATATTCTGAGTATATCTGGTATTTCAAAATTGAAAACATTGGGTCGTCCTATTTGAAGCAAAAAGTTTCATAACAAAATAAAAACATAGATTTACTCATATTTGAAAGTGTCATTTTTTTCAGTGTTGTGTTATCATCGTATTTTATAGTAAGGATAGGGTTAAAAAAAAGCTATTTGAAGTCATGTAATTAAGGCGGTATTCAAAAGAAATATTTTTTCACGCTCAACAACTCAAAATTTTGAGACACATTTTCAGATTCATTTTTTTAAATAAAAACATGAAACTTGGCGGCGTGATTTAGGAAGACATTTATAAGGGCTCCATGTTTTTATTTTTCGTTCAATTAATTAGAAATTTATTTACAAACAATTATTTTCACAGTACGATATTTGTTTTTTTGTTTCCAGCGCTATCACTTCGGGAAATTCAGTTCAAAATGTCCACTTTGACAGCCTTTTTAAAAATATATTCTGCCTTTATCAAAAAATCGAGACAATACGGACATTATAAAGTTTCTGAATAAGAGAACCTGCCAATTGGATGCATTTTAGAGCAAAAATGAATTTACAAATGTGTCTCAAAATACGCAGTTTGGATTTGAATACACCCTTAAGTTGCATGCATATTTAAAATGCCATGTTTTGATGCAGAATTAAAGATGAGGTCGCAAATTAACTAGCCATTCCTTCATATCTTACCCAAAGTAACCTTCCTGATTCCACGCTTGAAATCTTCACTTTTCCAATTTCTCTTTCTGCACCAGTATTCCGTAAAATGGAACTACAACAACCCGCATGCACTTCTACTAGAACACGCACTTTTTAGGGCCCCAATCCAATTTCCAAGTTCAAGGGCAAGAGCAGCGCATGGTGCACAGGTGGCCCCCCCAAGAAATCCTCTTGAGGCCTAGAACGGGGCCCGCGCTCGAAGTCAAGGACAACTTCTTCATCTTAGTAGATGTGAAAGCAAGTAAAAAAAAAAATCTAAGTGATAAAAAATATACTGAGGAATGGGTTCTCTCTCTCCTTTTTTTTTTCTTTTCATTTTGAACTTGTTCATCTTGATTTTTTTCCCTCTTTTTATTCGCCCGTTTTCGTTTTTTATTTTTTTTTCTTTCCCCTTCTTCTGGATGTCTTTCGATGTAAGAAATGAGGAAAGTATACAACTGTATCTTGAAATGTTATGGAGTGATTACACCAGATGGGTTTGAATTATGCATATACATTTACGTGTACATTACAAATTTTTGTGGTTTATTCCTATGGAAAATGGATGGCATGGATGGTAAAAGGACCAAACATAGACAGCGTTCTTGTTTGTCGCCATCTGTGATGTGGCATATTTGGATTCTTTGACCTTTTATGACTTTCTTAGCATGTCTAAATTTCAAAGGTCAAGCAGGAAAGGGGTTATGACAGATTGTCATCGTCTCTTTCTTTGTTGAAACTGTTCTATCTTTTGTGGATGACCACAAAATGATTCGAAAAGAATGGGAAGACACATGATTGATACCTATCTTAGACTGATTTGTTCAGGATGTCATTAAATGGACCTTAAAGGCCAAAAACTTGGATGGTAAAGGCCGCTCCTTACGGATTTTCCCAAATTTTCTATGTTTTTAACACTTTCCAACATAGCTGTAAAGTATTCATGAATCCCGGTGGTTTGTCTGCTGTCTGCCGTCTGTCCGTGCTCTAACTCGCGTAAATATAATAGAAAAAAGAGTTGGAATAAAACAAGTTGAAATGTCCTTTGATTCCTGACCGTAGGCAATTTGCGCGCTAAAAAGCGGGGAAGGAAGTGTTTTCTAGAAATCTGTGTAAAATAATGTATCTTGCGGGAAAAGTTAGCTAAATAGAAAAAGAGTTTGCTAAATCGAAATGTTATTTAATGCAAAATACCTCCGTGCTCAAGGTTCTGCCTTTTTTTTTTTTTTTTTTTTTTTTTTTTTTTTTTTTTTTTTAGAAAAGTAGAAGTTTGCACTTCAGCTGTATTTCATAAGTCAGTAATGCAACTAAATAAATAAATAAATAAATAAAAAACAAGTGTAAAGCTTCGAATATCTGTTCATATAAATTAGTTCATATCTGATGTATTTAGTGCTAATGCAATAGAAAACCTTGAATTAAATACATAAGGAGCTGTCATGACGAAACCTACAAAGATAAAAATCGATAACAAATTTAAAAATTAAAGGTATTACAAAATATATAAGTAGAAATGTAGAATGATTACTTGGCGCATCATTTATGAAAACTCAAATTATGCCAAAACAGTCTGATACTACTGCCATAATGGGCCGATGGTCTTCAATATTCCGACTCCACTTTAATTGTTTTCATTTAGAGGAGCCTTATGAAGATGGAAAGTGTCGCTTTCAAAAAAGCGAAACACACCCTATAAACAGTTAATCTTTTACTTACAGGTAAGTTTAGAGAAGCCTCTTTTCACATAACAATAATGCAATACTGTCCCAATCATTTTCTTATCCAAAATCTCTTTTGTCTGCAATATTGTACCTCGCCAAATAATATTTAAATTCATTCATTTACATGAATTCTAACCAGCCTTCTACTCTCTCTAATATACGAATTCCCTCTTATAAAATGGAAAACCACTTCTCGCATTCGACTAAATGTCATTCGAGAGAACATATACCACATAAATAAATGCTAAATTATATTTGCAGAGATGGCGCATTCGTTTGCTCCATCCCTACTCCGAACAAACAATTTCCGCCAGGGGGAGTAGAAGTTGGCGGACAGGAAAGAGACTTGGAGAGCCGAAACGTGCACGATTCAATTCAAACTGTTTTGCGGGAACGTAAACAGTACGAAAATTCGCTCGTTTGAAATGTCCATTTAGAGCAAAATTTAGCGACAGACGGAAATGCGAAGAGTAACTTAGACAAGTTTAACGAAGTATATCCGTCCAGGTTGCTTGATGCCAGATTCGTCTGACGGTTGCTGATTTAATTGACGTTTTACGATTTTGATTGTCATTCGAATTTGTTTGGGATAACTTTAAAATTATCTACTAACACTACAGGAATTATCTTATAATGTAGTTAGATTAAATTTTAGTAGGATTATAACGTTTAGTGGTAAAGCAGTTATAACAGTAACAGTTCAAATTATTTTCTGGAAACATAAAGAGTATGAAAATTCGCTCGTTTGAAATGTCAATTTAGAGCGAAACCTGGCGGCAGAGGGAAACGCGAAACTCGGGTGAACAAGTATCCACCCAGATTGGTTGATGACAGATTTGTCTGATTCAATTCCTGATTTGACTGGCATTTTAAGATTTTGATTGTCATTCGAAACTATTCGGGATATACCTTATCTTTGGTTTATTAGAGTTACTTTCAGGAGAGAAAAACTTGGACCAAAATAAAAAATGTTTTAAATCAGTCCTGAGTGTATTAATTTACTACTTAATACTGTTACCTGTAGAATATTGGTTAATCATGTCAATATTTTTCAAAACAGTATAGATCCTAAGGGTGATTTAAAACACTTTTTTCGATTTGGATCCAAGTAATACTCTGGAGTCCGATGAGTTTCCCCAGGGTTCCAAGTACTCCAAGTGTCAATTCTTGTACTTGCCCAGGGATCCAAATAAGGATCACTTCAATACTTTACAGTAGATCCAAACACTTTTCCCCGATTTGGATCCAAGTAGCATCCTGGAGTACGAGGAGTTATCTCAGGGATTAAAGTACTCCGCTCCCTAGTAGACCAGGGATTCAAGTAGCACCTCGGAGTCCAAGGAGTTACCCCAGGAATCGAAGCATTCCAAAGTTATCCTTGTACTCAACAGGGATCCAAGTAGAGATCATGTCAGTACTCTCAACACAGTAGATCCCGAAGTGATTTAAAACACTTTTTTTTTTTTCGATTTGGATCCAGTAGCACCGCAGAGTACAAGGAATTACCCCAGGGATTCAAGTACTCTAAGTTAATCCTTTACTTTCCAGGAATCTAAATAAAGATCACGTCGATATGCTCAACACAGTATAGATCCCAGAGTGATTTAAACACTTTTGTCCGATTTGGATCCAAGAAGCATCCTGAAGTACGAGGAGTTAGTTCTCCAGGGATTCAAGTACCCCAGATCCCTAGTAGTTAACCCAAGTAGCACCTCGGAGTCCAAGGAGTTACTTCAAGGATACAAGTATTCCAAGGTTATGTTTGTACTCCCCAAGGATCCAAGTAGAAATCATGTCAATACTCTCAACCCAGTGGATCCCGGAGTGATTTTAAAAAAAAAAAATTTCGATTCGGATCCAAGTAGCACCCCGGAGTGCGAGAAGGCACCTCAGCGATCCGAGTCATTGCCACCTAGATAGCAACATAAATATATATATATATATATATATATATATATTTTTTTAAAGGTATTCCTGATATTGGTATTATTTTTCTGGATTTCAATAAAGTACAGCAATCATAAAAAATTATGATAAATAAGTTTTCTCTTAATCAATGCGACATACGAAATGTTCACCTCTTACGAGGCTAACGAAAAAGACAGGCTACCGTGGTGCATTCCACTTATCTTTTTTTACAGACCGCTAGTGTGACGTGATGCTCTTTTTGTACACCTGCATTGGTGGATTCGAGCATCACGTGACTCCCGCGGTCTGTAAAAAAAGATTCGCGTAAAGCACCGCGGTAGCCTTCTTTTTTTCGTTAGCCTCGCACCTCTTACTGCTGACGTCACCAACCAGTCAGAAGGCTTTCTACTCTAGGTGGCAATGTCCGAGTACCCGAGATCCTTGGTATTTACCCCCAGAGATCCAAGTACCCCAGATCGCTAGTAGTTACTCCAGGGATCCAAATGGCACCTCGAAGTCCAAGGAGTTACCACAGGGATCCAAGTAGAGATTTAAGTACTTCAAGGCTATCCTTGTACTTCACAGGGATCCAAGTAAGGATCACGTCAATACTCTCGACACATTGTACATCCGTGAGTGATTTAAAACACCTTTTTTCGATTTGGATCCAAGCAGCACCCCGGAGTCTGAGGAGTTACCCCATTTTCCGAGTAACCCAATTTACGATATTTTAAAACTAGTTTACTAATAGTACAGGAATTACATAATAATGCAATTATAGTAAAATTTCGTTTTTAGCACTTTCCAACCTAGTTGAAAAGTGCTTATGACTTCGGTTTGTCTGGCCGTCTGGCCGTCTGGCCGTCTGCCGTCTGCCGTCTGTCCGTGCTCTAACTCCCGTAAATATGCTCGGATTGCTCTGCAATTTTTATATGTTATTGTCGTTATCTATAGCATGTTCCCTATTTCAACGGAAGTGTGTAGCACTTATAGTTTTTTTACAGGGACACTCAAAAGAATTCCGTTACATTGCGGTCTATGGGGAAAAATCATTTGCAGTTTATTTAAATAATGTTTCACTACTTTAAACGCATTGAAATTTATATATATCACTAAGGTGCATTAGAAGATGCTTAATATGGAACAGGGTGTGCATAGCACTTATAGTTACTTTACAGGGACAGTCAAAAGAATTCCGTTACATTACGTCTGGAGAAAAATCGTCTGCGGTTTATTTAAATAATGTTTCACTATTTTAAACGCATTGAAATTTATATAGATCACTAAGGTGCATTACAAGAGACTTACTGCGGAATATTGTGTGTATAGCAGTCATCGTTCATTTACAGGGACACGCAAAAGAATTATCTACTGTCTGTTAACAATAATTCCTGGAAGTGCGTTTTAAGTTATTGAACGCGATTTTAATTTTAACTTGCTTTTTGTCTATTACGTGGTGTGTAGAAATTCTGTAGATCCTATACAGGGCAGCACAAAAGTTCGCGAACACATTTCTGTTTATTGACAAACTCCAGACGGAGAATTTTAAACTGTGCTACGCGTTTCCTAACTGAACTAAAATTATCATCCTGTGTAGTATATATACAAATCTATAGATCCTATACAGGGCTGAATAAAAGTATTCGGATATTTTTCCGAATATTGTATATGTTGGAAATTCCTGAAATTATGTTTTTAAATATGTTATGCGTTTTCTAAATTGTTTACTTAGATGTTAGCTTTTAGCTTATTAAACGGTATGATTTGTAAAATTATTTTGGAAGCGTTGGAAAGTGCTATATAATCTATGCTTGACGCATGATTTTTCGTTCTTGTTGTATTTTGAAGAGGCCAATAGGTTTTACAATAAATTTTTAAATAGTGAATCGGCCTGTAGACCATGTCTAATGGTCGTATTAGACAGGTTTTCGTCTAAACTATAATTCGTTCTCAACACCCAGATTTATTCAAATTGTATTTTTTTCTGAAAGGTACAAAAATTTCTTAACTTCTTCTGATATAATGAATAAATCTGAAATAATTTATTCTAACATCATTTAAATGTATTTATAAAAATAACTTTCCAAATCCAAAATGTACTGTTGTATTATGTTCTCATTATAAAAATCTCTTTCAATTTTCTTGTATGGTTCACTACATTTTGAGAAGGTCCTTACACCTTTAAAAATATTTAATGATTAAGAACTTATAACAGTCTCAGAATTCATGTGCATAACAATACTATTAAATTCTCAGTGCAAGAAACTAATTGACTTAGAAATAGAAAATAATATTTTTATTCAAAAGAAAAGGATATGGATATATTTCCTTCTCAATAGAAAGTCGTAATAAACAGTCACATTCTGATACAATAAATAGAAAAGATTCTTTGAATAGTATAAGTCATCATACTGTCAATTGATTCAATGCCGGAACTGCTTTTAGTAGAAATGAAATACTATACAATGGCTGGTTTGATCTTAATCTAGTCGACCATCTGGCTAGGTCCTTAAAAAAGTGAAAAAGAAAATAATAATACAAACGATAACACCATTTATTGTTCTTGAATCGTGAACAATTAACCGTTCATATAATACTTACTTGCCACGTTAAAGGGTCTGTTTGCTGGCGCTATTGGAATTCGGGATTTTCTTTTAATTAAGGCTATTCCCAGATCGAAATTCGCTGCTTTTTGGTTACTCCATTTTCACTCCTAAATCCATGAAACTTGCAGGTATTTTTATTCAGATTTGAAAAAAATCGATCAAGGTTTTTATTTGCACATAAAAATAATGGATCTTTCAGGAAAAAACGGCAAAGTTAGCATTTTGAAATAATTTTGGCGATATGGCATTGACAAAAATGCAACGCCCAACTTAGACTATCTATAGGACTCCGGGGCAAACATCATTCTGGGGGGGGGGGGGGGGGGGAGAGATCCCTTCTATCTATCCATACAAATTATTTGTGAATTATGGTGAAGTGATGAAGTGATTAGTACTAAACTTCATACCTATTGTATGCATACATAAATTGAAAATAAGGGACTATACTAAATTGTTATAATAAAATTTTAATCATTAGTTTTTTGATGATGTAGTTCGTTCTTTTTTTTTGGAGGGGCAGGGGGGGGGGTGAGATATGAGTTACGGGAAGCACAGAGGGAAAAAGGAGGCAAGATGTCTAAATCTTAGTATATGTAAGAATTTTGGTCACTTTTGGCTAATTTTAACCATTTGGCACCCACTTTACGGAAATCCTGATTATGCTCATGGGGGTCCTGGGGCGGCTGTCCCTCATGCACCTGCAATAGTCAGGCCCCGAAAAAGGTAACAATAGGTAGCAATTGGAGTAATTGGAATTGGTAGCAATTGGATATAACTGAAGTTGTATTCAATTTATCAAAAAGCAAAAGAAAATAACATATTCGATTCCTAGACATTTGAATTATGTAACCTGAAAATTTCAAGGGAATTGGATTGAAAATGGGTTTGTGAACATGCAAAAAAGATCCGTGCTGTTGGAGTAAAGAAAAAAAAAAGGCCGAGAATACCCATAAGAATGATGCTGTGGCATGTCTGTCACAGAGCATTGCTTTTCTACGAGTATTTCCTTCATTTTTCCCTGTATATAGTGACATTTTTTGAGTGCGCTATCCTGACATTTTACTTTAGAACATTACTAATACAAAAGTATACCGTAACTTGAGGCTACTTGGACCGAGAAGAGGGCTTACTTTGTTCAAATAAAAATGGTTTAAATTAGTTCTGGTATCAGTACTGTGTTACTAGTTTAACGCACTATATTTTGCCAAATTAAAAATAAAAGTTAAAATTATTTTTTGTGTGAATATATTGTCTAAGTTTATTTCTTAATATTGTGGGAGAGAAAAAAATGCAGTGCGTGCTTATTTCTTTAGGTCTATTTTTGTGAAAAGAAAAAACGCCAGATTAAATAATTTGGTTGCCAGATAAAAAAAACTTGGTCGCCAATGACGACCTGGCGTCCGCATTTGTCAAGCACTGTGCATAATAGACTAATAAAAGAATCGGAAAATTTTTTGGCCTTCAGAATCTTATCAAGATGAGTATATGATATGAAATGTTTTATCCAACGATTCAAAAATATTTGATTTAGATACGCTTGGATGAAAAGAAACATTATGTACAAAAGGAAAATTGACTGCAATTATCAAATTGTTGAAATAGGGATGATTCTATTTCTTATTTCTACCTAATATCAGTAAAGTCTATTAATACAGGGTTATTCTAAATGAAGTATCCATTTTCAAAAAATTGTATTTATTAAAGTACAAATCCAAAATGAACAATCTTTATACCAATGAAAAGAGGAAGTTTCAAATTTTTTTAAAGATATTATAATTGTTCAATGTGTCCACCGTTTGCTGCACGGCAAACATCTACGCTATAGCCAAACTCGTCCCACACACGAGAAAGCGTATCTGCTGCCTCACTCACAACTGACAGTGAAACGAAATCGCGGCCTATTGCCGCGCGACCTCTACCGGCTGCCTCTGGAACCATCACCGCTTTGAAAGCCGTGCACTCAGTAACAGCAGATACGCTTTCTCGTTTGGGACGAGTTTGGCTATCGCGTAGATGTTTGCCGTGCATCAAACGGTGGACACATTGAACATTTATAATATCTTAAAAAAAACTTTGAAACTTCCTCTTTTCATTAGTATAAAGATTGTTCATTTTGGATTTGTACTTTAATAAATACAATATTTTGAAAATGGGTCCATCATTTAGAATAACCCTGTACATTAAATACATATTTTTTGTTGTAATGGACCTTTTTTTCGCTTCTTCTTTGTATGTGGTGTTATGTGCGTGTGTGTGTGTGTGTGTGTGTTCAGATTAGTTAATAAAACTTGTTTCAGAAAATACATAACTTATATAGACTTCAAACCTATATCGATTTGTTATCGAGACAAGGTGTGTTTTGCTCTTAATTTTATAATGCAATCTGTGCAAGTTGAAAGAATGCCATTGTCTATACGTGGTGCATTGTTTTATGTCTTTTTAATCTGCAATTTTACGCTCGGATATATGCATCTCTGTTGAGGTCTGTCATTACCCTGGGACCCAAAAAAGCCTCAAGAAACTAGGTCACTTTTTATAGCCTTGCAAGTGCATTAGACGTTCAGGTAGTTATGATGCAGCCTATAATTTTCTTCCCTTACTCCCTAACTACAGGTTTAACCTAACCGCACCATTATCGTGCACGATGATTACTTCTGAAACAAGTTGATGCACCTGTCGACCGGTTGCGGTTTTAAGCACGCGTCATCAAAAAAGAACTTGTTTTATAAGATATTTAAGAGAGATCGAAATTGATATAACAACTGCCAACTATAGGCAAGAAAAAAAAAGATCATGTGATGGTGACTGGATTATAGCATTCTTTCCAACCTCGATCAAGCAAAAGCGAGGCTCTGTAACCCTGAGGTTCCTCTAAGGTCCTCTTACTATTTATTACCATCATAATTTTTTTTTTAAATTATGCCTTAGAATACATATATAGGAATATATAAATACATATTTAGATAAATTTACCTTTTGTTTTTAATCTTATCCAACTCTTAAGGCTGTCCTCAAATTCCCTGCCCAACAATGCGAAACTTTCTGCACATTTTTTGACTCATTTGTAAACGTAAATGCATAAAATTGGCAGGCATGACTATTAAAACTATTTGAAATCGAATAGTGTTTTTAATTTTTTTGATAAATAAAATACTCATCGAGTTATAAACAATTGTTGTCACGTGACGACACGATTTCTTCCCTTCTCGTTCTGCTGCCTCAGGAATTTGGTTCAAAACGTCGACTTTGACAGTATTTTCTGAAAGATCTGTCTTTACCGAAAAATGGAAAACACCATCCAATTACATAGTTTCTGAATAAGAACACCTGCTGATTTCATACGTTTCCGAACAAAAATTATTTCAGAAATGTATCAGAAAGTAGCTCTTTTGGGTTTTGTACAAGTCAATGACCATAATGCAGAATCAAAAACATTAAAAAAGTCAGCACATAAATCCCGTTACAGAAAATGAAGCAAAATATTGAT
Organism: Maratus michaelseni; assembly: GCA_963931845.1. NCBI lineage: Eukaryota > Metazoa > Arthropoda > Arachnida > Araneae > Salticidae > Maratus > Maratus michaelseni. Next base: position 105,626,278 of record OZ007598.1, on the reverse strand, counting down.
ACCGTATATATTTCGGCCTATAACGTGCACTTTTGAAACAAGAAAATGGATTAAAATTTACAGGTGCGCGTTATACGCTGAAACATCCTACTCTTAGAGTAAGAAAAATTGATTATAATTAATACAAGATCAAGATCTAATTAAAAACTTCAGCATATAAATTTCATAATGGTAAGTAACGGAAAATACTGGTATTTAGTACTGAAATCGCTAACATATACATCCCACATATACATCGATAAGACTTTAGTACATTACGGGGGGGGGGGGGGGGCATCAAAAGTAAACTATTGATGTCATCTCCACACACAATATAAATGTTACCAATTTAAGTTGCGCTGTTGAAATGTTTACAAATTTGACACAATTATGGATTTCAGGGAACAATATATATTGATTCTATGAAACAAACTTAAATTCGGGGCCCCAAAAATCAGTTTGATCCACCGCCCTGTAGACATGTACTTTAATCAAGACCTGATGCTTTATATCCTTTTTACACGATTATGCATCGTTTCTTTTATGTCATACATATGAGTCTGTATTTTCCAGTTATAATTAATGAGCAAAATAAAAATAGTATTCAGTGAAAATTTTTCTCTTAATGTTACTAAGTTAATTTTTTTTTTTAAAATATAGTGCAAGTTTTGACTTGCTCAAATTAAAATTATTATGATATTATCCTCTATTTTTCAATTAATATTTTTCGCCACGATATTCGTCTTTATTTCTAAATATTTATTTATTTATTGTAAAATAAGCCATTTGATAATTATCGTTGAGAAAACAACCGATAATTGCTTCAGGGAATGAGCCTTTTAGAAAATGATTATTATTATTATTTTAAAATATTACTTTAATAGTATTTCAACAAAAATTTTAATGTAATTTAAGGGTTCTATGTTTAATTTTATGTCTAGGTTACTTCAAAACATTTGCTACAAAAATTTTGGAATTAAAATCCTGGTTGGATTGATCCCTGATTTATTAAAAATCATGTTTATAATGTTTGTAACGCGTAATCAAAGTACATTTACTTACAAAATAATTAAAATATTAATATTTTTTAAACTCGTTTAATGTCTTTTTAATATATAAAATGTACTTATATATACTATAATATACTATTAGATCCTGTTTCCACAGTAAGTGGAAATGAATTAATTGAACATATACAACTCGCTTCTACAAACTTCAATTTTTAATTCTACGTTTAATTTTGTCCAGGTTATTAATTATAAAACATTTGCGACAAAATTTTTGGAATTAAGTCCTGGGTGTATTTATCCCTGATTTATGAAATTTTATGTTTATAATGCGTAATCAAAGTACATTTGCTTTACAAAATAATTCAAATATTACCTTTCTTTTTAACTCAAATATTTTATTTTTAATATACAAAGAGTATCTAGATCCTTGTTTCGACAATAGTGAAAATGAATTACTTTTGAACATACAACCCCCTTCAAGCTTCTGTTTTTAATTCTACGTTTAATTTTATGTCCAGGTTACTATTTTAAAACATTTTCAACAAAATTTTTGGAGTTACACTCCTGGCTGGATTCATCCCTGATTTATGAAAATGCATGTTTATATTGTTTGTAACGCGTAATCAAAGTACATTTACTTACAAAATAATTCAAATATTAATATTTTAAAACACGTTTAATTTCTTTTTATTATACAAAGAGTATCTATAGATCCTGCTTCCACAGTAGTGAAAATGAATTACTTGAACGTATACAACCCCTTTCTACAAACTTCAATTTTTAATTCTACGTTTAATTTTGTGTCCAGGTTTATACTAATTTCAAAACATTTTCAACAAATTTTTTGGAATTGAAGTCCTGGGTGGATTTATCCCTGATTTATGAAAATTTATGTTTATAATGTTTGTAATGCATAATCAAAGTACATTTACTTACAAAATAATTCAAATATTACTTAAAAAAAAAAAAAAACTTATTTAATTTCTTTTTACTATACAAAGAGTATCTAGATCCTGTTTCCACAATAGTGAAAATGAATTACTTGAACGTACAACCCCCTTTTACAAACTTCAAATTTTAATTCTACGTTTAACTTTATGTTTAAGTTACTAATTTCAAAACATTTCCAAGAAAATTTTTGGAATTAAAATCCTGGATGGATTCATCCCTCATTTAAGAAAATTTATGGTTACAAATTTGTAATGCGTAATCAAAGTACAATTACTTATAAAATAATCAAAGTATTATTTTTTTAACTAATTTAATTTATTTATAATATACAAATGATATCTAGATCCTATTTTCACAATAGTCAAACTGAATTACTTGAACGTACAACCGCCCTTCTACAAACTTCAATATTTATTAAAAATCCTGGCTGGATTCATCCCTGATTTATGAAAATTTATGTTTATAATGTTTGGAATGCGTAATCAAAGTACATTTATTTATAAAATAATCCAAATATTATTTTTTAACTCATTTAATTTCTTTTTACTATACAAAGGGTATCTAGATCCTGTTTTCACTAGAATCAAACTGAATTACGAACGTACAACCCCTTCTACAAACTTCAATATTTATGAGAAACACTATTTTTTTTCTCTCCACTATTGGCAACCGTCACTGACCGGGCCTTCGCTTCAGTGACCAAGACCAATCGGGTAAACTCATCTCCGGGTCTGCAGACCAATGGGCTATCGGAACTCAAGCCCCATTCTGTATTCAATGAGTTAGTTGTAAGGGGGCCATGTTCTTTCTAATGATTCCTAGAGACAAGGCCCGATTCTTGTCTAGTTATTTCCTTCCGTTTCATCAAAATCGTCGATGGCAGTTCGTTTCTCACGAAGGCATGGGAAAACAATTTGGGTACATCTAGATGAATACTAGAAAGGATGGGAAGCTGAATAAAATACCTTGTTCTCCGAAACAGTAGTGTCGTGAGCTATTAACGTGTGATTGTACTTTTTTTTTTCCTACTACAATTTTTCCTTTGCAGGCTACCGATTACCCTATCTGTTTGAATAGTTGTCTTTTGTGCTGGTGTCTTCATATGTCTGTCATATTGATTCTCAAATAGATTTTTGGGGATAAGATATATTTCGATATTGGTTGTTTTTTTTCCCTCCTCAGTAATACATTGCATAAAAGGATTGCAAATATTATTTCTTAGAAATTAATCTATCGATCAATCCCCTCAAATTAATTATCCAAACTAAGTTGTATCTTATTGTCTGAAATACTGGTCTCTATGGTCCTGATGCGTTATTAACGTGTGATTGTACTTATTTTTTCCTACTACAATTTTTCCTTTGCAGGCTACCGATTACCGTATCTGTTTGAATAGTTGTATTTTGTGATGGTGTCCTATTGATTCTCAAATAGATTTTTGAGGATAAGATGTATTTCGATATTGGTTGTTTTTTTCCCCCTCAGTAATACATTGCATAAAAGGATTGCAAATATTATTTCTTAGAAATTAATCTATCTATCAATCCCCTCAAATTAATAATCCAAACTAAGTTGTATGTTATTGTCTGAATTACTGGTCTGCGGTCCTGATGAGTTATTAACCTTTGATTGTACTTATTTTTTCCTACTACAATTTTTCCTTTGCAGGCTACCGATTACCCTATCTGTTTGAATAGTTGTCTTTTTGTGCTGGTGCCTTATTGATTCTCAAATAGATTTTTGAGGATAAGATACATTTCGATATTATTGGTTGTTTTTTCCCCGCTCAGCAATACATTGCATAAAAGGATTGCAAATATTATTTCTTAGAAATTAATCTATCGATCAATTCCCCCCCCCCCCCCCAAAAAAAAAAAAAATTAATTATCCAAACTAAGTTGTATCTTATTGTCTGAAATACTGGTCTCCAGTCCTGATGAGGTATTAACGTATGATTGCACTTTTTTTTCTGCTACTTTGCAGGCTACTGATTACCCTATCTGTTTGAATGGTTGTCATTTTGGCTTATTGATACTCAAATAGATTTTTGGGACAAAATATATTTCGATATTGGTTATTCTTTCCCTTTGCATATGTTCTATATAAATAATACATTACATAAAAGAATTGCAAATATTTTTTTTTTTTTTTTACTTAGACATTAATCCATCGATCCCCCAAATTAATTATCCAAACAAAGTTGTAGTTTATTGTCTGAAATAGTGGACTCCGATCCTGATGAGTTATTAACGCGTGATTTTACTTTTTTTCTTGCTACTTTGTGCAGGCTACCGATTACCCTATCTGTTTGAATAGTTGTCTTTTTTGTGCTGGTGTCTTATTGATTCTCAAATAGATTTTTGGGAATAATATATGTTTCGATATTAGTTGTTTTTTTCCTCCTCAGTAATACAATGCATGAAAGGATTGCAAATATTATTTCTTAGAAATTAATCTATCGATAAATACCCTCAAATTAATTATCCAAACTAAGTTGTATCTTATTGTCTGAAATACTGGTCTCCAATCCTAGATGAGTTATTAACGTGTGATTGCACTTTTTTTTCTCTGCTACTTTGCAGGCTACTGATTACCCTATCTGTTTGAATGGTTGTCATTTTGGCTTATTGATACTCAAATAGATTTTTGGGACGAAATATATTTCGATATTGGTTATTCTTTCCCTTTGTATGTTCTATATATAAGTAATACATTACATAAAATAATTGCAAATATTTTTTTTTACTTAGACATTAATCTATTGATGAGAATAATGCCCCCAAATTAATTATCCAAACAAAGTTGTAGTTTGTTGTCTGAAATAGTGGACTCTGATCCTGATGAGTTATTAACACGTGATTGTACTTTTTTTCTTACTACTTTGTGCAGACTACCGATTACCCTATCTGTTTGAATAGTTGTCTTTTTTGTGCTGGTGTCTTATTGATTCTCAAATAGATTTTTGGGGATAAGATATATTTCGATATTGGTTGTTTTTTTCCCCCTCAGTAATACATTGCATAAAAGGATTGCAAATATTATTTCTTAGAAATTAATCTATTGATCAATCACCTCAAATTAATTATCCAAACTAAGTTGTATCTTATTGTCTGAAATACTGGTTTCCGGTCCTGATGAGTTATTAACGTGTGATTGCCTTTTTTTTTTTCTGCTACTTTGCAGGCTACCGATTACCTTATTTGTTTGAATAGCTGTCTTTTGTACTAGTAGCTTATCAATTCTAAATCTTTTTTGGTGATAAGATATATTTCGATTTTGGTTATTTTTTCCCCTTTGTGTATTGATGTTTTAATATATTTAAATATTAGATTGTATACAAAGAATTGAAAAAAAAAGTCCCTTGTAAATTAATCTATCGATCAACCCCCCCCCCCCCAAAAAAAAAAAAATAAAATAAAATAAATAAATAAATAAATAAATAAATAAATAAAATAAATAAATAAATAATAAATAATAAATAAATAAAAATAAAAATAAATAAAGAAATATATAAATAAATAAAGAAATAAAATAAAATAAAGAAATAAATAAAGAAATAAAATAAAATAAAGAAATAAATAAAGAAATAAAAAATAATATATATATATATATATATATATATATATATATATATATATATATATATTATCCAAATTAAGTTGTAGTTTATTGTCTGAAATAGTGGTCTCCGGTCCTGATGAGTTATTAACGTGCGATTGTTCTTTTTTTTTTAAACCTACTATAATAGTTTCTTTGTATAGGCTTACACAATTACTTTATCTGTTTGAATAGTTGTCATTTCTGCTGCTGGCTTATGAATTTTTAAATAGATTTATGGGAATAAGGTACATTTCGATATTGGTTGATTTTTCCCTTTGTGTGTTGATGGTTTAATATATTTATGTAATACACTGCATAAAATAATTGCAATTTTTTTTTCTTAGAAATTAATCTATCGGACAAAATCATCCTTCCAAAATAATTATTCTAAGTTGTAGCTCATTGTCTCAAATAATGATTAACGTGTATTAACGTGTGATTGTTCTTTTTCTTTTCTTTTTTTTTTCCAATTCTAAGAGTTACTTTGTAGGCTACCGATTACCCTATCTGTTTAAATAGTTGTAATTTGTGCTGGTGGCTTATTGATTTTTAAATAGATTTATGGGGACAAAATATATTTCGATATAGTTTGGTTTTTTTCGATTTGTGCGTTGATGGTTTAATAGATTGTATAAAAGAAATGCAAATATTTCTTCTTAGAAATTAACCCATCAAGCAGAATTATCCTCCCAAATTAATAACCAAACTAAGTTGTAATTTATTGTTTGAAATAAAGGTCTCCTGTCCTGATGAATTATTAACATGTGATTTTTTTTTCTTTTTTACTACTATAATAGTTTCTTTTTTAGGTTACCTAACCCTATCTGTTTAAATAGTTATCATTTTTGTTGCCGGCTTGTTGATTCTTAAATAGATTTATGGGAACAAGATATATTTCGATATTGATTGTTTTACCCTATGTGTTGCTGGTTTAATATATTTATAAAATGCATAAAATAATTGCAAATATTTTTTCCTTTGAAATTAATCCATCGATCAGAATAAACCCCCCAAACTAATTATCCAAACTAAGTGTCAGCTTATTATCTGAAGTAAAGGTCTCCTGTCTTGATGAATTATTAACGTGTGTGATTGTTCTTTTTTCTCCCTACCGTAATAGTTACTTTGCAGGCTATACCGTACACTCTATTTGTGTTTGAATAAGCTGTCTTTTGTGCTTGGCTTATTGATTCTCAAATAGATTTATGGAGGCGATATACTTTGATACATTTCTTTTCTTTTGTATGTTAATTTAAAATAAATAAGTATTTGCATAAAAAATAAATAAATAAATAAAAAGCTATATATATAGAAAAAATTTATGAAAAATCAGTAATTCCTCAGTATTAAAAAGAAAAAAAAAGAAAAAAAAAACTATATAAGATGAAATACAAAGGATGTGAATTATCACTTTACTATAACCAGCATACAACCATTAGAGTGAAAAAATGTCCAGACCGGGATTCGATCCCGGATCCCTTGATTCGTATTATATAAAATTGATCCCTTGATTAGACGTATTGTAAATTAATTAGTGTACTATATAAGATTTTTTTATTTAAATTAAGTTAACTCTGACTAAAAATGTATCAAGTGTTCTCTTTAAATAACGATTTAAAAAAAATACTTTAATTTATTTCAAAATCCTCCAAATGTGTAATTGCAGCAAAATATCTCTTTAAACTATTTAACATTTTAAAATAATTTTAGAAATTGTGAGCATATGCTTCCATATCACTTTCGATATCACACGAAAAAATTACTGTACTTATGTTTAACTATCGAACAAACATATTTTTATATTGTAAACTCAATAAGGGCAATAATTTATAAATAATACTTTATTTTATTGCTTAAAAATATACATGCTTTTAAAGTATATGTTTTCTAAGATACAGAGTGTTGAAGATTATAAATTCTCAATTTTTCGATTTTTAAGAGTCATGTGAGTTTTTTATCATCATTCAGAAGCGTCTTCCAAGGAAATTACCTAATCGAAACATAATTGTATTTTATTCAGGTGACATATCGATTTCGAAACAGAGATTTATGAGGACAGATTAAACCTCAATATCATTTTCCTCATGTTTGTGTTGATATAGTTTAAGTTTAAAATATATAAATAATGTACTTCATAAAATAATTATATATTTTTTAGAATTTGCTCCACTGATTAATCATCTGAACTTCTTTCCAAATCAATTAACTATGCAAATGTAATATAGTAGTTTATTTCGTCGGAGTATTGATTCAAAAATAGATTGATGAAGATAAAGCTAATTAAGATACCGGAAAAAATCGATATTTTGTATTTAGATAGTATAAAATATGTAATAACTATAATTGCAAAAACGAATCTTAAAGATGCCTTATTAGCTAAGCTGTTGATATTTAAGTTCACTACAATGAACAACAACAATATAGTTTTAATAATTATGAACACAAAGTTTTCAATAAATTATGTATCAGGTATTTGGAATCTAAATTAAATGATGTGGACTTCGTATTGTTAGTAATTACAGCTGCCAACTATTACGGAGTTTATTTACCACTGTTTTGTAAAAGTAACATTAGCCTTATTTAATAGCTGAAAATTTAAGATTAAATAAGGCAAATGTTACTCTTAAAATATAGTGGTAGCAAATATCCGTAATCGTTGGCGACTAATGTAATTAACAGCTCTGCAAAATGTAGATACGTATTTTTCGATTATTAAAACTAAAAGCAGATTTGACTCTTTGCTACAAAAATGTAATATGTTTTGTAATTCAAACATCCTTGTTGATTGTGCAGCTTTATCACAATGTTGTTGAATTTACAGCTGTATTTGCACACACACACATAGGGAGAAAGAGAGATGAAAAAAAAAACAAATAAATAGAAATGAATTCCTAAATATGTACAGATATATGTAGATGAGTTTAAATAGATAATGTATAAGTGCTGAGAAGGTCATAGAGAAGATTTTGGTCTTAGAATGAGTTTTGAACTATTTTTATTTTTTACAAACAGTTGATAAAATATAAATTTTATACTATAATTTATATGAGGACCAATCAACTATCATTTATCCAAAGACGAGCTAGTTATATATGTATATATAAGTGTGTTTTATGCTTTTATTACAATCATTTATTGTTCTATATTATACATAGTGATTCCTCATGCATGGCTATATTTTTACTTCCTTAAATTATTACTTATTTAATATTAATTTTTATTTACATAATCATCGCTTATTTTATTTTTATTAATTTTATTTGAATCCATATTATTATTTAATATTATATTTTTCATCTATTCCATTTTTAATAACCACCAAATTTTTTTTCAATATTATTTATTACTATTAATTATATTGTTTACTACATTATTATACCCCTTTAATCTTCATATCTTAAATAATAACTTAATCTTTGGAATATTGCTCCTCTTTCTGGGGACAGATGGCAGAGCACTGCTATTTGTTCTTATTTTTCCATGAGATGAATCAGCAAACCTCTTTGCATAGTGTTGCATTTTTTATTTTATTTATTTATTTATTTATTTAACATGCCGTTTGACTGAATTAGTCCTACACTTTTTTTTTCTGTTGAGTTGTATGTACTATTTTTTGGTTTTATAACTATTGCTTACGGATAATCACTTATTTTTTGGATTTCTTGTTGTTTTATTATTTCTTGGGTTTCAATTTGATGTTTTATAAGGGGCATAATATTGTCATTTTTAGGCTAAATGCTGACAATATTTAAGGAAATAACATATCTTTACTACATTATTATCCCCCTTTAATCTTCATATCTTAAATAATAATTATACTTCTGATGAATCCATAAGTAATTCATCGTATTTCATATTTGATTTTCATCTTATTGGGTTTAACTTTGGATAACAACTAAGCAAACCTAGATGCAAGACAGGTATATTGGGGTGTTATGTGTATATGTATATGAATGGATATATAGAAAGAGAGAAAGAAGCATAAATAAGACGAACAATTGAATAGAAATGAATCTTTCTGTTTATCAGTAGTTCTATTTAAATTAATGCCACAGATAAATATAGATTAATTTAAATTAATAATTTGTAACTAACTGACAACAGCACAGCAAATAAGATTTGAGTCTAGAATAAGTTTCGAATTATTCTTTGCTTTATAACTATTACTAAAATCGATAATTTGCACATTCTATAAGAATAAAAATATATTTTCAAAGATAAGATGCTTTGATTATCAACTAAGCAGAGTTAGATGTAGACGGGTTATATGGGTGTTAAAATCTGGTAACCAGCAAAAAAATTCTATAGTCGCCAGCAAAAAATATTTAACCCTCTTCCCCCGTCATTGATTTTCAAAAAGCACAAATTTTTTTGTGAATTGATTGCAATATATATAGTATGTAACAAGCAAAGTTTAGAATAATAGATTAATTTAAAAAGATAATATAAGTTAAGTTTTCTAATGAAATTTATCAAAATTATATCTCTCTAAAAAATAATAAATAAATGCTGGGAAGGTTCAATTAACCGGAATATTTGGAAAATAATGATTGCCAAATGCTTCAAATGTCCGGATAATTGAGAGCTACAAAATCTATAATCTATATCTGATAAGGGGGCTTCGATAGAATAGTGAAGCAGTAAAACATTTTTTGCCTATTTTCCTGGCCGAAATCAGTCAAGTAATTCTGATTTTATTATTTTAAAATTTGTATTTGGTTAACTTATTTTTGTCAAATTAAAAATAAAAGATAAATATGTATAATTTTGTTTGAATATCGTTTCTTATGTTTATTTCTATATATTGGGTGGGGTGGGGGGGGGGATGCAGTTTGTGTTTACTTCTTAAGCCAATTTTTGTACGCATTCGCAACACATCACACACAAAGGTCATCTATCTACTATATATAAAAAACAGAAACGGAAATTTCGTTCCGTTCCTTTATAACTCGAGTTCTGCCGAATGGATTTTGATGGAACTTACACTGTTCGAGAGATAATTTTTCAGGGAAGGTTTTAGTATATAACACAACGTTCTACGTATATTAGTTATAGAATTATAATAAAAAGTTCTGTTATTTTGGCCGAAAAGGTTACCATTGCTAATTTATTGGTGATCATTACTGTTGCAGAAAGAAAAGAAAAGGCTATACATGTCGAAAAATAAAAGAAAAACTGTTACTAATTTTATTGAAAAAAAAAAAAGAAAAGAGAAAGAAAAAAAAGTTTTGATGAGAGAATATTATAAAACGAAAATATTTAATTTAAACATGATTGGGAATGTTCGTAATGCTTAAAAAATTATTCAAGGGGCAAGATTTCTATATTGAAACAATATTTGGCGATCTATCTTTTGTTTTTGGCGATTTTGATTTTACTTTTGACCCCAAACAATTTGATTTTAAGCCAAAAGCTGTCTTTTTTTTGTTGCAGAAAGAATTGAAATGGTTATACATCTGGAAAAATAAAAGAAAAAACTGTTACTAATTTTATTTAAAAAAAAAAAGAAAGAAAAGAAGAAAAAAAAGAAAAACAGTAACATATCATTCTACGTTGCTCAGTTCTAGAATTATTGGGGGAAATTCGAAAATCGGGTGACCTTTTTTTTAATCAAATATTAGCCTTTTCAATATTTGATTCCGATTATGAAAGATTAGCTTTCTGAAAAAGTTCTACTGGACGGATTTTAATGAGAATTGTATTGTTAGTTTGTTAGATGCTATTTCAGGAATGGAGTATACTACATATTGTTCTACGTTGCTTAGTCAAACAGTTATGTGTGAAGGTTATATAGTCAGATGAACCCGATTCCGAAAGATTAGCCTTTTTGAAAGTTTTTACTGGGCGTATTTTTTGCGACTTGCATTGTTAAGTAGATAATTGGTAAGGATGGTTTTAGTATATTTCATATCGTTCTGTTAGTTTTAGAATTATGTGGAAAAGTTCTATAATCAGATGAACCGATTATCAAAGATTAGTCTTTATAAAAACTTCTACTGAATGGATTTTGTTAGTTAATTTGTTTGCATTGTTAGTTCGATAATTTTTAGTGATGGTTTTAGTATATTGCATATAGTTTTATCATTCTTTAGCAAACCCTAACTGTAAATGACCAAATAAAAGAGTTGGTCCTTAACAGCTAAAATTTTGACTGCACATTAGAAAATATAGTAACGCAATGACGTCATTTTTCAGTAATGTGGAAGGATATTCCAGGTAAATATACAGATTGCTTTTAAATACAAGGTCAAATAAAACGATATTTCGTTTGATTCAAGGTTCATTTGTAGTAACCGACCAGCGCAGTGGGCGTAGCTTGCTAGTATTAAATAATTTGATCGCCAGATTAAACAAAACTTGGTCGGCAGTGGCGAGCTGGCGACCGCATCTATCAATCCCTGATTATGTGTACGTGTATGAATGCATCATTATATTTTGTTTTTGTTCAAAACAAAAATTCTGACATACTCTATAAGAAAAGTAAAAATATCCATACAAGCGAATCCATGTTGCCCAATGGTCAACTACTTTTTTTTTTTTTTTTTTACTTTATACGATATAACATGCCGAGTATATAAAAAAAAGGATGTGCGTGATATTTACTGTTTTACCTATAGTAAAGAAGCCATTCATTATCGGAGTTTTTTTAGGTTTTCTTTTTTACAGTCGAGTAAGGGCGAAGGAGAAAAAAAAAAGAAGTTAAGAGCTTGACTAGACGAGATTTTTAGCTGCAGATACTGTGTTTTATTTTATACTTAATTTTATTTCTGGGTGATTTCAAGTATATGTTGTCACGGAGGTAAGAGTTTTTACTACTACAGTGATATTATTATCAACGTTGCTCTCTCCTTTTCAAACAGAAAAAAAAAAAAAATCTTGTCATTAAAAATATTTGGCCTCTTTATTAAATCAAGAGTGAGACGCCAGTAAAAATATTAAATTATTAACTTCAAAGTAAGCAAGATGCAAGGATACAGTACAGGTTAATTTAAAAATGTAAAAATGTAAAGCAAATCACGCAACGTGCATAGACTATGTTGTTTTTTCTGCTTTTTTTACGATGAGACATATTAGAGATGAGTTCGGGCTCTTTTTTCGGAGCCCGAGCTCGACGATTTGAAATCCGAGCTTGTTAGAGCCCAAAAAATTTTGTGTCATCACAGCCCAAGCTCGCCAGAGCCCGATACCGAAAGTATGCAGCAGAAAAATTTTAATAATATTTTAAAATTGTTTCGAGATTAATTTCCTCATAGAAAAATCTTTTCTTACTAATAGAAATAAGTATTAATTTTAAACACTCCCTCATGACAACGTTCCGGGATTTTCATGTCACCCGAAAATCTGTTTAAAATAGTGTTATTTATACCCAAGCTACTGGCAGAAACTTGTAAAAGTCACAATTTGTATTCTTTTAAAATATAATTATGCAGAAAGACAGGAATTATATTTTCCAATATTTCTGCAAAAGGAATTCAAATAGAGAATTTTTTTACAGGGTAATTTTTTTCCTCAATTCAGTAATGTATACAGGATGATAATGATTGCAGTTAATTGTGGAAAGCTATAATTTATATGATGCAATTCTTACCAAGGAATATCCCAAGGCATCTTTATGTTACTGACATTGACCGTGCACACACAGCAAAAAATAAAACCCAATTTGGGTCGAAAGATTCTTAGGTATGTGCCCAAATTGGGTCATGCCTGTTTTGGTTACCACTGTGTATCCATTTTGGGCACTGTTAAATACCCATTTTCAAAAAAAAAAAAAAAAAAAAAAAATATATATATATATTGATCGCTATTTTTCGAGAACTAAGGAGCGTTCTATAAAATGCGTTGAACCTAAAGACTAAGGGGCTTATACCCTATAACATGTATAAAAATAATCAAAATACGTGATTACCAAGTTTGACCCTCTCCTTGTTAGTGTTTATTATTTTAAATCAATTCAGATGAATAAATAAATAAATAAATAAATATTTCAAAATCATCAGATAAAAAGAAAACTTGGTTAATTAAATTTTAAAATCCAGGGAGGATCGATTGCCTCCCCCTGCTCCCCTCGCGGGTGCATATTCACTGATCTAATGTAACAGCTGCTTTTATGAATAAAATAATTTACAACAAAATTAAAATTTTAATTTAATTTTTGCTTTGTGATGAAGTCAGCCATTTTATTGATTTAAACTGCTTACGCTTTATGGAATTAAAACGTCGTCTTTTGAAATGACGGATACTGTAATAAAAACCATGCGCTATGTGTATTTTGAACACAATATTTCTCGCACATTTTACAGCAAACTATCGCAGGGAATGCAACAATACAAACATCGATGTCTGCTTGTTTACGTGCATATGATGATTGTTTCAAAATAAAACTATACAAAAATCATAAATGTACAATAAGAAGATCTTCTAAATTTTTATGCCAGATAACTGCATACAGTTAGCATCTAATTACGCAATCCATTGTAGTGCGTAACAAAAGTTAAAAAAAAAAAAAAAAATTAGAATTGTTTTTCACTTATTCTAGTTTTATACTTATTATGATGTTATATACTTATTTATTTGTAATAAATATAATGGTATATATATTTAAAAGAAAAAAAAAATACAGAACCACATAGAGTCGTTTTTTTTCTTTTAATCATATTTTATTAGATTCAAAAGTAAAACAAAGATCAGGTTGCGTATTAAAATTAATAAAATACTATTTCTAAATTTAAAAGTGTTATAAATAGATACTTGGAAACTGCCATTAACTTTTTTTATTCCTTACACCGATTTGATTCCCATAAAATATCCGAATGATGTAGTGATAGTTCGTTGCTCAAATTGCTTTCAAGTTATTTAATAACTATTTCCAATTAATTGTACTTTACATTAATTTATTCATTTTATTAGAATACAATTTTTATCAGGAAAAAAAAAATATTGACTTACTTCTTCACCACATAAATCTGTTTACGTAACACTTGAATATCCCCCCCTCCCCCCAATTACATTTATTTACCCTCTGACTGCTTATTTTTTTTTTTTTTTCAAAATCCTTTATCTCTATTATTACATATTTCAAATCATCATGTATTTGAAATATGTAGTATATTTATCATTTGCATTTTTACCCTTTGACTGTGGAATTTTTTAAACGAAATTGCTCCAAAAATTGTATATTATATAAATTTTTCTACAAATGTCTTTGCACGTGGAAATAGTGGGATAAGCACTATAAGAGGGATAAGGTTAAGTCAGAGGATTAACACTAAACATAACCGGCAATTTTACTCAAGTTTTGTAAAAATGTTTCGCACCAGATTTTTATTCTGGACTATTTAATCTTTTTATTTACCCTATTTTTGTGCGATTTATATTCTATTTTTTTACCAGGAAATTTCTTGTTTGAACCGAAATATTTTCATTTGGTACCGGTTGTTGCTATATTTAATGTTAATTTGACACAGTGTAACAATTTTCTGGTCATATTTTCGTATAAATTCGATAATTTAATTTCTTCGTTCTTGAAGGAAAATTCTTAAAAATTACACTTGATTGATTTAGTAAAAGTGTTAGAAGCCATTTATTGTTCAAGCTTTTAAAATGATGTTATTTTGAGCTTAAAAGTTAGGAGGTTTTCACAACAATTTAGCAAGAAAGAAAAAAAAAATCCGAGAAGCCTTTCAAAATGTTAAAGCTTTACTATAATAATAAAAAATAACATTCTGTTTTGTGTTTTTTTTTTCGCAAAGTTAGTGTAAAACTAGGGTATACTTCTTTTAAACACAGAAACTTTTAATTTGTAAACTTTTTTATTCACTTAATCTTTTGTTCCTTTCATTTTTTTTACTAATTTAACTTATTAATTTTTTTATTCATTTAACGTATTAACTTTTTTTATTCATTTAACTTATTAACTTATTAAATATAAAATAAAAAGGGCAGAGAGAACAAAGGTTATAATTTGATTATTAAAAGGGTGTTTGCAATGCACACCAGCTTTATTTAAACAGTTGTTTAAAATATATTAACTTTTTTATTCATTTAAAGAAAAATAATATTATTAAATATAAAATAAAACTGGAGAGAGAACAAAGCTTATAATTTGATTAAAAGGGAGTTTGCACTGCAATAACCAGCTTTATTTAAAAAGTTATTTAAAAGATATTAACGTTTTTATTCATTTAAAGAACAATAATATTATTAAATATAAAATAAAAAAGGGAGAGAGAACAAAGTTTATAATTTAATTAAAATGGTGTTTGCACTGGTAATAACTAGCTTTATTTAAACAGTTATTCAAAAAATGTGTAATTTTTACATACAATAAAACATTAAAAAACTTTATCATTGTTATATAAACATTTTTATTTAATTCTAATGATTTATGTTACTCACATATTTCATAAATTCATTGCTGATATACCTTTCTTTTTCAAAGTTTTATTAGTTCTCATGAAAGGTAAATTTTACCGTATTATAATTTGATTACTTTCATTAATATTTTGTCAATATATTATTGATAAATAATATACCTGTAAATGTACTGCAAATCTTTACTGTCATAATAGCTATAATTATTCTTCTCACTATATTAAAACAATCTTGTTTAAATATGTATGATTAGAATCTTTGATTTTGTAGTTTAATGTTGAAATCTATAATTCACCTTCATAAATATCCTTCTATATTTTGTTAAAATTATCACTGTAGTATTTTATATTCTAATTCATATTCTATCGTCACGTCCTCTCAATTTATTCATTATGAATAATTTCTTTCTTTCTTTCTAATGCATGATAAATTAGTTTTCACAAAGAAATTTCAATCCTTAATTATTCTTCTATATTATATTAGTGAACCTCCTGTGCGATGATTTAAGATTATTTATAGATTATACTCATGTTAAATTTATTAGGGTCATAATCAAAAATTTTTTTATTGGGTATTGTATCACTACATAATGATTATGGGTTAAATGAGTGCTTTCAAATAATAGGTATATCCCAGAAAAAAATAATATGATATTAAAATTTTCATAAAATATGATAAAGTTAGTAAAATTGTGTCGAAGTGTAGTATATAATTTAGACTATATATTACAATACACAATAAAATAAGGCTTTCAAATAATACATATGCCTCAAGAAAACACTTTATATTTATTTTGTTTGTTTGTATTCTAGTGACTGAATTGTCAAATTAAACTTAGAATCGAAAATAACATATGGAAATACAAGTAATTATGCGTTCAAAATACATGTTTCAATACGTATTGTAGCAGGAAAAAAAAAAAAAAAGAAAGAAAGAAAGAAAGAAACTTTTAAATTTATGAAAAAAGGTGTGCCGGTAGAATTTTAACAGTAAAAATAATCATGAAGGGAAATATCACACAGTTTAAAGAGACGATAAAAGAATAATCTATATCTTTCCAAAATTGGTAACAGTTTTATAAAGGTTCTTAAAGATATCAAATATGTACTTTGTGCTACATATAAATAAACGAAAAAGTGCTTTTATAGATTTTAAGCAATAATAAATATTACAAATAGAAAATTATTTTGTATTTTTTATTTGTTAAATACAAAATAACGTATCAAATTTGATATTTTTATTAAACCCACAAAGATATCAAATACAATATAGAGTGGAAGGGTTCATGAACGATCCACATCCTTCCAAAATTAGCAAATACGGTTTATTAAAGATTCATAAAGATATCAAATGTGTAATTTGTGTTACACATATACCTACATGTAAACGAAAAAGTGTTTTTGTAGAATTAAAAAAAAAAATAATAATACGAAGAAAAAATGGTACAATTTAGAGAGAAATGTTTAAGAATGATCCACACCCTTCCAAAATTAGCAAATAAAGTTTAATAAAGTTCCACAAAGATATCAAACATGTATTTTGTGCTATAAGATGAATAAAATAAAAGGCGTTTTTGTAGATTTTAAACAAGAAAAACTATTAAGAATAAAAAATGATACAATTAAGAGCGAAGATTCAAGAATGATCCCATATCCTTCCAAAACTAGTAAATACGGTTTAATAAAGTCCCATAAAGATATAAAATATGTATTTTGTGCTATAACTTAAATAAACTAAAACGCTTTTTTGTAGAAATTTAAGCAATAATAATTATTAAGAATAAAAAAATATACAATTACGAGCGAAGGGTTCAAGAATTATCCCACATCTTTCCAAAACTGGTAAATACGGTTTAATAAAGTCACATAAAGATATCAAATATATAATATTTTGTGCTGTAACATAAATAAACTAGAAGGCTTTTTGTAGAAATTTAAGCAATAATAATTATTAAGAATAAAAAATTATACAGTTAAGAGCGAAGGATTCAAGAATGATCCACATCCTTCCAAAACTAATAAATACAGTTTAATAAAGTCCCATAAAGATATCAACTATGTATTTTGTGCTGTAATATGAATAAACTAAAAGTCGTTTTTGTAGATTTTTAAACAAGAAAAATTTTTAAGAATAAAAAAAGGTACAATTATGAGCGAAGATTCAAGAATGATCCCATATCTTTCCAAAACTAGTAAATACAGTTTAATAAAGTCCCATAAAGATATCAAATATGTATTTTGTGCTGCAACATAAATAATCTAAAAGGCTTTTTTGTAGAAATTTAAGCAATAATAACTTTTAAGAATAAAAAATTATACAATTAAGAGCGAAGGGTTCAAGAATGATCCACACATTCTTCCAAAACTAGTAAATACGGTTTAATAAAGTCCCATAAAGATATTAAATATGTATTTTGTGCTGTATAAACTAAAAAGCGTTTTTGTAGATTTTTAAGCAAGAAAAATTATTAAGAATAAAAAATTATACAATTAAGAGTGAAGGATTCAAGAATGATCCACATCCTTCCCAAACTGGTAAATACAGGTTTAATAAAGTCACATAAAGATAATCAAATATGTATTTTGTGCTGTAATATAAATAAACTAAAAAGTATTTTTGTAGAATTTTAAGGAAAGAAAATTATTAAGAATAAACAAAGATACAATTAAGAGCGAGGGACCCAAGAATGATGTACATCTTTCCAAAACTAGTAAATACGGTTTAATAAAGTCCCATAAAGATATCAAACATGTATTTTGTGCTGTAATATGAATAAACTAAAATGCTTTTTTGTAGAAATTTAAGCAATAATAATTATTAAGAATAAAAAATGATACAATTAAGAACAAAGGGCTCAAGAATGATCTACATCCTTCCAAATCTAGCAAATACGGTTTAACAAAGTTCCTAAACGGTATCAAATACGTATTTTGTACTGATTATAAATAAACGAAAAAGTGTTTTTGTAGAATTTTAAGCAATAAAAATTTTTAAGAATAAAAAATAATACAATTAAGAGCGAAGGGTTCAAGAATGATCCACATCCTTCCAAAACTAGTAAATACGGTATAATAAAGTCCCATATAAAAAGATATCAAATATATATTTTGTGTTGTATATAAGTAACCGAAAAGGAGTTTCTGTGATTTTTTTAAATAAAAATTACTTCGAATAAGAAATTATACAATTTATATTCAAATGATCCACATTTTTAAAACTGACATTCAGATTTTTGCTGACTTATATAAATATAATAATATGTTTATTTTGTAAGTGACTTATAACGAAACGGTATTTTGATAGAATTTTGAACAATAAAATTTCTTACAAATAGAAAAATGATACAATCGTAGTAAAGGGTTAAATAATAACACAGATCACTTCAAAACTATTATTATTATTATTATTATTATTATTTATAGAAATATATAAAGATATAAAAATATGTACGTTGTGATCACTAATACCTAGGCAGAGAAGTAGAAGATATTATTTAGTCAAATAGAAGCTGGGAAGAAAACTTGGTAAAGAATAGAAGATATTATGATTGACAAGCCTTATCTGTATACAATAACATTAACGGCAAAACAATCTTTTCCATTCTGGCTACATATCATGTTGCAAGCTTATATCTAACGTGCAAAAGCTATTAAGTCTAATGAATTCATTAATGTCCACTTTATATCTATTTTGTTTGTTTGTTTACTTAGTGACTGAGTTGTCAAGTTACCACAATCTTTTTATTATTTATTTATTTATTCTTGATATTTGTCATGCTTTGTCCTTCATACTGGATGTCTTTCGTTATCCTCTTACCTCCTGGTTTTTAAAGACAAATTTGAGATCATCGACCTTTCACCCATTTTATTTTTTCTCTTTACTGTCTTTCTTTTTTCTTTTTCTTGTTAGTACAAAATCTTTAAGTGCAAATGTCTTACTTCAAGGTTGTTTTTAAATAAGACAAGTTGGAAATTGCATGTCAAACGTGACAAATGAGGTGCGTTCGTACTATAACTAGTTTTATAATTATTCAAATCTTGGTGCAATAGCTGTTGCACTCTTATGCAAAAATGCATGAATACAAAATTTATTTTGTGCATCTCATGTTTCATATTATAGATATTAATTTTATTTTATGAAATTAAGTTTTAATACACTTTTACAAACAATTAATTACAATTCTGTTACATTAAAATTATACTATGCGCAAATACCAAACACAAGACAATGTCAAAAAATAATCGTTATTATTTCAGTGAAGAAATGAATTATATCGTCTGTTATTATGATATGATTAATTTCCGTAATAAAATAAGTACATTTTACGTTGGAAACATTTTATCTTTTGTTAACATTTATTGAAAACTACAATGGGAAACTTAACCCTAGCTTTGAAAATTTCAGAATTTAAAATCCATACTTAGACACTTTTTCCATTTAATATCTATTTCTCCGGAAACATTTATCCAAAAACTGTCGATAGATTATAGAATTACTATAATTAAACAATTTTAGTATAGAAATTCTGTTTTTAAATTCAGTAATGCAGAAATAATATGACTCCATCTTAAATAGGACGTAATCACCATTGTTAGGCAACCTAGAATCATTACCTATCAAGGAATATCATTGAGGAAGGGAAGGGTGGGGTCACAAATATACATGGTCAATTTTTATATCTTAAGTTTGTGCATAACCTCTGAACTACATCTGATTTATGACAGTTTAACGAACTTATTCATCCGTAGTTGCATGCATTTTTTCAGGTATATTTGTAACTGTGCAAAATTTGTGAGTACTATTCAGTTACTAAGAAATCAAATATACAGTTTTTCATTTTCTTATAAAATTCAAGAATATTTCAGAAAAAGTTGTGAAAACCGGTATTATAAACCAATTTTCATCAATCGACAGCCACGAAAAGATGATCATGAGGGAGCAGTTCATTGTAACTAATGCTCTTTTACAAATACAGGGTGACAATTACTGAACTGTATGAAATTAAACCGTCATAACTTCTGAACGGTTTGCGTGATGAAGTTCAAACTTCGTGGTTGGCCACAGGGCATGATGGGACTTAGTATGCGCATGCGCACGCAACTTGTTGTTGTCGGCCATTTGCAAGTAAAAATGACACGGTACAGCGTGCCTGGGCGTATATCGCTTGTGAAGGCCTACTATGCGAGCAATAACAGCCCGATTGCGGCTCAAAGGCAGTAGTACAAGCTGAACCGAGTACAAGATGAAGACAACCGGTCCAAGTGTGCTAACAATCAAGAATTTGATTAGCAAGTTTGAGAGAACTGGTAGTGTTTGTAATGACAGTGTTGGCAATGTCGGTTCGACCCCATCGAACCAAGAAAGTGTTTGATGCCTGGAGGATCACTTTGGGGATCGCATTCTGGCTCTGGGGTACCCAGAAGCCACGAATGCGACTCGCGTAGCCGCCATATTCTCCGGATCTTAACACATGTGACTCATTTTTGTGGGGCTACGTTATGGAAAATGTGTACAGAAACAACCTCCAAACCATTGCTGAGCTGAAAACCACTATTCAGGAGGTAACCGACAGCATCGATGTTCCGACACTTCAGCGGGTCATGCAGAATTTTGCTATTCGTCTGCGCCTCATCATAGTCAATGATGGCAGCCGTATCGAACATGTCATAACCTAAATCCGAATATCTGTAGTGACGTTTACATGTTGAATAAAGTTTGTGCACTCAGTAGTTTTTAAATAATTTACGTTTTATTTCATATAGTTCAATAATTGTCACCATGTATAAGAAAATGAAAATGTTGTTTTTGGCATTTAAGGAGTAATGGCTACAAATTTCATGCATATCCGTTTTAAATGACTGTGTGTGTGCCCGAAATATTTGTGTTGTTGAGCGAGATTTTTTTGAAACATCCTTATATATAGTTACTTTACATTGAAAATTGTATGTTGCAGTAGAGAAAGTTTCTTCGTTCAGAGAAGAGGGGGGGGGGTCATCCCCCCCCCTGGATCCACCATTGGTATACATTTGCTCACTTTTTTTTTTTACAAAAAAAGTAAAATTGATATTAGAGATATAATTGGGGACTACTTTTCCATTCGTGTTCGGGTGGGTGTTGGGATTGAATATTTCTGGTTCGGATCGGGTTCAGGTTAGAATATTACTGGTTTGGGTTGAAGTGCGTCGGGTTCGGAACGGTTTTAGGGTTGACGAATTTTTTTGTCAAGTTCGGGTCGAATTCAAGGTTGACATTAAGCAAAATTTTGGGGTTCATCCGCTCTTCCTCTTGGCACACTAATGTCACACTTTGTGGTCACCAGACGGGAAATCATTCGGTTGAAAAGTTTTAGGAATTATGAGAGTTTAAAGTTTGGAGCTCCTCTTTCGTATGTTTAATTCCTTTTAAATCGTTACAAAACATAGATTACAGTGCAGATAGTTTTTAAAGCATGCATCTCAAAAACATATACTTGGCGGAATGAACTGTAATTATGGATTTGGTTATTTAAAGCTTTTGAAAATAGATTTTTGTTATAAATTTCATAAGTTAAAATACAATTATTAATTTTTTCGAAAATCAAATTCAAAATAAGCAATTTTTCGAAATTAATTACAAAGGGGGGTTGTAAGAGGTATGCGCCTTAAATAAGGCCTATCGTGTAGTACATATTTAAAGTTTACAAAGATATTTACGTCTGATTATTAATTAAAAACAAGTACATTTATACATACAATTAAATTATAAAGTTAAAAAGCACAAATATTTATTAAAAGCAACATTATACATTTCGGACTTTTTTAGAAGCCCCTCATCAGTAATGTAAAATTAAAAACACAAATTCACGAGAGGATGATAACATAATTTACATAGAAAGAAAACGGTTCAAAAAATGAGAAAAGGAGGGGGCGGATATCTGGAATCAAAATAAATTAGCAGCTGAAACCAAGATGGCTTCATTAACCCATTATGACCGCAATTATTTTTCTCTTAAAAATGGAAAAAAAATGCATTTCAACCACTTTTTTTAGAATAGAAATTTGGTGTTGTATTTTATCAAAGAGTTTTTACTAGCAAAGAATTAAAGTATTTTGTTTCAGATTTACTGGTGTAAAACAGCAAAAGTGGTTTTAGTGGGTGTCCTTTAATGCAACGCTTAGGCTAATATGGGTTAAGTGGAGATTTCGTTGATTTCATGAACCAAGCCTCCAAGAAAATACGGCTCGCATAAACGTTGCAATTCAACTTTATGATTTTAGCACTCTCAAAATCTGGGTTGGTTGGTTGGTTGGTAGATTTATGACGGCGAATATCTATCTACACGAGGGATATAGGCCCTAGGGGGGAGTGCCCTTCGTGGGGGGTCTTTCTAAGGGATCCTAACCCGTATTTACGGCAAGGTTCGAAGAAAACCACGGAAAACTCCGAACCTCAAAATCTGGGAAATGATCTGTTTGTATTGCATGGACCACATTTTTAGAATTTAAATTTCTTGACTTAAAAGTACTCTGGTGTTCCTTAAGACATATCTCCAAGGTACGGTTGTTGGTTGATGGTTGATTGTATGATGGCCGATTATCTACACAAGGATATAGGCCCTAAGGGGGAGTACTCTCCGTGGGGGGGGGGTCTTTCTAAGGAATCCTAACCCGTAATTACAGTAAGGTTTGAAAAAAACTACGGAAAACTCCGAACGGTTAGGTTGACGAGCGCGACAGGGGTTTGAACCCAGCACCTCCCGTCTGCCATCTTTGAGAGCAGAACTCCAAGGTACGGCTACTCTCTCCAATATAAATTGCGTCACATTGTTTACAAGGAATTTTATATTACACATTTTTGTTTAGAGATGGTATACTTGAGAAACAGTACAACTACATAGTACATGTAGTAAATGCTGTTATGAAATTACATGCAGTACATGTAGTACTACCTCTGTAAAGAAATGGAACAAGGGAACCTACATATTTTGAGTCATTATTTTTGGTAAAATTAGATTTTAAATTGGACTTTAAATCTGTTCGTTTTCATTGCTTGGTAACTGGACTCCAAATATCCGAAAAAATTAAATTGAAGCATTTAGAGGCAAACGATATTTTGCGATTGTGATAGGAGTTGAGAAGAAAAAAAAAAGCGACACATAATTCTGTAGCACATATATCGGGATAACAGATAATTCTCGGAATGTTTTTTTTTTTTTTTTTTTTTTTTGCTTTTCTATAATCAAAGTGTCTTTTTTAGAAGAATTTCAGGGTTCCAGCGAAATGAATATGATACAGTTATAATCTGTTAAGAAGGAAATATGTCTAAAATGCAATTAAAAAAAAATTCTAGCACCTGGCGATTCCATCTAAGCAAGATTTACTGTACATAAATGAAAAAATCAGGACTAAATCATTTTTTCTTGAACCCGATATCCGAAAAAAAAATTAAACCTGTAGAGGCAAACAAGATTTTACGATTTTGATTTAAATATATATATATATTGTCAAAAGGCATGTTAAAGGGAGTTAACCCTTTAACGGATAAAGCACTTCAATTGCTAAAAGGTTGAAATAAATGATTGACACCGGAAATTATGAACACATTTTTTTGTATATAACAATAAAGCGATATTTCACATACATAAAAAATGGAATACATTTCTATTAAAATTCTGCTGTCATTCTTAAATTTCGTAATTAAAATTTTGTTGTTTCGTAGAGAAACCAATGTCCGTTAAATGGTTAATAATTAAAAAAAAAAAAAAGATTCCAAGTTCCCCCATGTCCTCCCCAAATATGCCATGCCCCCCCCCCCTTTTTGGGATAGATAATTTATGGATGATCCCGAATTCTGTCTCACACATATCAGGATATCCGATAATTCTTGTGATTACCCCCCTTTTTTTCTCCTTTTTTTTTTCTATAATCGAAGTATCTTTTTTAGAAGAATTTCATGATTCCAGCGAAATGAATACGATACAGTTACATCTGTTAAGAGGTTTTTGTTGTAATCTTTTTTTTTTTTTTTCCTTTGTGGACCCTAGAGTTTCCATCGTAGCAAGTTTTACTGTTACAAAAATGAAAAAATCCGGACTAAACCGATTTTTCTTCAGTTACTTCTTAAAATTAATTGCTGATTGCGGACCTTATTTTACAACTAAATTTTATAAATTCACTTTTCTAAATAATATTCAACAATTCCGTAGCGACATCCATTCTGATGTTGGCGTGCATTCATTTTCCCTTTTAATCAAGGCGCATCTTTTCCGGTGTTTATCTATTCCCTCGCCGATCAGATCGATAATTAACGGTCCTTATTATCAATAGGTGGCTCTGCCATCGCAAGTTCTTCACAACCTGTACACCATTTGACGAGCCTTGCGCGCGCATTGTTCCTTACGAGCTTTCAGTTTTGTTGTGAAGGGAAAATAATGCATAACGAAGGGATGTGAAATACAAATGAAAAATCGAACATTGATTAGGGATTTTAGATTTGCGGTTTATCCGCTAAGTTTTTTTCTTCCAGCATTTTCACCACGAGTGATTTATGACAATTTCACTATCTTCTTTTTTTGCTTCCCTTTATCGTCTGCCAGGCATTTGATGTTAAGAAATTCTCGAAATTAGATAAAAATAAATAAATAAATAAATAAAAATGCTAATGTCTTATTTATTTACACTTTGATTTTTATACTTATGTAATTACAGAATGAATCGTTAGTATAAAAAAAAAATGAAAAATCCAATATTAATTATGGATTTGAGATTTCTAAATTATCCGCTAATTTTTTTTTTTGCCTGCTTTTTCACCGCGAGTGATTTATGACAATTTCACTATCTTCTTTTTTTGCTTCCCTTTATCGTTTGTCAGGCATTTGGTGTTAAGAAATTCTCGGAATTATATAAAAATAAATAAATAAATAAATAAATAAAAATGTTAATGGCTTATTTATTTACGCTGTGATTTTTACACTTATGTAATCACAAAATGAATCATTAGTGGAAAAAAAAATCCAATATAAATTATGGATTTGAAATTTCTAAATTATGCGCTAATTTTTTTGCCTGCTTTTTCACAACGAGTGATTTATGACAATTTCAATTTCTTTCTTTCTTTCTTTCTTTCTTTTTTTTTTTTTTACTTATCGTCTGTCAGGGTCAGGTGCTATGAAATTCTTTAAATTAGATTTAAAAATAAAATTTAAAAAAAAAGAAAAGAAAAGAGGACACCCATTTTAATCACGAAATTGTCCGTGAAGAAAAACGGAAATAGTCTTCCGATTTTGTGTCTTCTTTGAATGTATGTTTTAAAAAAGAAACTTAGGGGTCGTCTTCCTACTGAAATTGTACTAAACTCGAAAATTTTCAATACGAACAATCAATTTTGACAGCATATTTAAGTTTTTTCGAAAAATTTTACTTTAGGATACGAAACAGGAAGTCATTCAATCAAATAGTAGTTTATTACTTATGAGGGTTTAAAGTATGTAACTTCTAATGTTAATTTCCTTTTAAATTGTTGCAAAATTGATTACAATGCGGTTAAGTTTTTAAAGCGTAACTCAAAAACTACTTGGCGGAATAAGCTGCAATTTTGGATTCATCATATTTGAAGTTTCTGGAAATATATTTTTGTTAAAAAAATTCATAGATTGCAATTCATATATATATTTTTTTTAAAGTACGTAGTTAAAAAAAAAAAAAATAATAATAATTAGAGTGTGAGGTTGTAAGAAGTGCGTATTAGCTGAGGGCGATCATGTAGTACACTGTAAAGAAATGGTATACAGGAAGACCTATACATATTTTGTGTCCACATTTAAATGCAAGTTAAAATTAAACCTGTAGTGCGCAGTAAAATTATTTTTGGTAAAATTAGAGCAAATGTGTTTTTTTTCATCGCTCCGTTACGAACACGTTTTTTGAGAAAGTTTCGTACCCCAATTTCATTTTCGTTTCCGATCGCAAAATATCGTTAGGCTCTACAAGCTTCAACTTTTTACAGGGTTCGTACGGGGTCCTGGTATTTTCAAGTAACTTACCAGTATTTTCTTATAAGAAAAACTCGTCTTATGTATTCACCGATTACAAAATTTCTTTTTATTTGCTGTAAGAGTTGGTCCTATAAAAAACTTGTCAGTATAAAAGTTGTAGATAATATTAAGACGGTTTTTAATAAATTTAAGCGGATTTGATATCGTGTGAATTGACGAAGTTATGATTTTCTTTTTCTTAAACCAATTTTCCCCTCCCCCATTCATAGAATGGTATTTTCAAGTAACTTACCAGTATTTTCTTATAAGAAAAACTCGTCTTATGTACTCGCCGATTACACAGGGCGAGTTTTTCTATAAGAAAATACTGGTACTTTCCTTGAAAATTCCAGGACCCCGTACGAACCCTGTAAAAAGTTGAAGCTTGTAGAGCCTAACGATATTTTGCGATTGGAAACGAAAACGAAATTGGGGTACGAAACTTTCTCAAAAAATGTGTTCGTAATTTTTTGTTTGGGGGGGGGGGGGGGAATCTATAATAAAAGAAATTCTATGAATTTCAAAAGCCGTTCTGGACATAAACCTAAAACTGCCATAAAACCTAAAAATGACATCAATTGCGAAATTCGTTTCAGCAGAAATATTATTACGACATATAATTAGTTTCCCCGAAACGTGTTTTCATTAAAAAGATAAAGCAAAATTTAAGAGCAGCTTTAAAGTGATTCAAAAAATTTCAAGTCTTGTAGTTTTTCTAAACCCAAATTTCCAATTAAACATCAATTTCATAGCCGAAAACCGATTTGAATTTTTTTTTTTTTTTTTTTTTTTTTTTTTTTACGCTAAACCGCATTTTTAAGTGGTAGAAATGAAAAATTAAAAACAGCCTTAAGCAACTAAATGAAAGAAAAGTGTAAACAATCAAGGTAAAACACGTGCTGCTTTGCTATCCATTCGAACAACTCGTGCACGCTTTAGTTTCCGCATTCCAGGATCTAACAAAATACAAAATCAAACTAGACGGCATATAAAACTAGTGGTTAGATTATTCAAGCTATTAACAGACAGGTGAACCGTTCGAATTATAATCATTACAGACAATGGTGGTCAAATGTGGGGGGGGGGGGGGAAATTCTCACTATTTTTTTTATTTTTTCTGGGATGTGTTTCAAGAATGCCAGAAAGTGAATTAAAGGGGAAAACTGGGTTCTTGTTTTTTACTTGTTTTGTTTTTGGTTTCTTTTTTTTACTCTTTGCATCCATGACAAGCTTAACCTGTTTTATGTGTTTGGTAATGAGAAGCAGGGGCGAATGATTGTATGTAACGAATCAACAATTTTCTTAGAATAAGGGAATTCTGAAGATAATTTGCTTTCATTTATCTGTTAACTGTTGATTAACGTGTAATTTTGTCGCCTGTATTATAGGTAGATTTCGTAAGAAATACTACTTATTACATTCTCCAAGTTGAAATTTCTGAAAAATTTTTGCCTACTTATTGCATTTTCCCCTAAGTTGGAATTTCTGAAAAATTTTTGCCTACTTATTGCATTTTCCCCTAAGTTGGAATTTCTGAAAAATTTTTGCCTACTTATTGCATTCTCCCCTAAGTTGGAATTTCAGAAAAATTTGGCAGATCTACACCGATCATGATTCCTAGAACCCAAAACCAGACCCAGTACAAAACTTTATATATATAGATATATCACTTCAAGACAAGATAACTTCCGTAATTCTGCACAAATCACTTCCAAAGTCATACATAAAATCAAGCGGCATAAAATCTCGGTCAAGTTCGTTAATAAGCAAAATCGAACCAAGAGGGGGGGGGGGGGTATGGGGGGGTTGAGAAAACAGAAAAAAACCATAACTTCTTAATTAGGATACATATCGAATCCGTTTAAATTTATTATTACTTTTAGGAAAAGGACCGAAAATTTATGTATGACAAATTTTTGATTTCGTTAAAAATACACCCAGAAGGAGGGAGGGGGGGGGGGGGGAGGATAGGGGTTTAATAAGAAAAAAATTCATAACTTCGTCCATTCACACGATATCAAATTCGCTTAAGTTTATTAAAAATCGCCTTAATCGCCTTACAACTTTTATACTGAGAAGTTTTTTATAGGGCCAACTCTTACAGTAAATAAAAAGAAATTAAAAACGAATCCCTGCTAGCTCCGCCTACAGGCACACCTATATTTCGAAGTGGGTGGTCCCAACTGCCGCACCATGGCAAAAAGGTCTTTCTTCTGCAATTCCCAACAAACAGGCGCCCCGCGGTCTGTTTTTCGAAATCTACCTGTGCCTGTAGGCCGAGCCGTCAAGGATTTTTTTTTTGTTGTTGTTGTTTGTTTGTTTAAGGCTGCTTTCATCTTTTTTCCGCCAATCGCTGTAACTAAAAATTTACACGTTGACTTTTAGGGTTAGTTTTTTACTCTTTCGGGTCGGGGGTCAGGTTAACCCGAAAAGAACACAAAGAAAGTCCTAAATATTTTTGAAATGCAAAACATTATAAATTTGGACATTAATGAATTATTATGTGTTCATTTTTCTACAAAAAAGATAAAATTGATCTTAGATGTATAATTGTAGACTAATTTTCCACAATTGTATTAAAATAAGGATTAATTTTCTTTTAACTCGGGTACGGATCGGGGTCTGCTTGAAGTGCATTGCATTCGGGTTGACTTTAAATAGAAATTTGGGGTTCCGTACAGGACTCTAATATAAAAATTGTCTTTGGTATGCACAGCTGCCAACTTTCCACGTTTTTTAAGAGTATAAATGAACACACTTTAAAGAATTATTTCTTTAAAAAATCAAATAAGTATACCACAACAGTTGCCGAACACTTGATGTCGGTTAAGGGGCTTCCGAGTTGCAAACAACTTAACGCCCAGTCTATTGAGAGTAGATTGTCTTGTATTAAATTGAGCCGTTGGGAAAAGTTAAGATGTAGTATTAACCACAAGATAAAGGAACAATTACAATAAAAAGAATAGACGTAAAATTAAGAAAAGAGACGATAATAAATTTGGAATAATAAAGTAAAGCGAAAGAGATTAAGGCTAGAGTCTAAATATTGGGAAGAAGGTGAAATGGTGTAGCTGTAGCACTTAGAAACAAGTCATATTATTAAATAATTTTATTCAATAAATTTTATGGTACCATGTGTATTTCCTGACTTGAAAAAACTGGAAGGTTGAAAGCTGTGGAAGGGTGTCTTTTAGTATAGAGACTGTTTAGCTGTCGGCCAAAATGGCAAAATGGCAAAATGGCAAAATAGGACTCCTCTTTAAAGCCAAACAATAAGAATGACTCGAATGTGGATTGAGACATGTAATTATGATTAGTCGTCTAAAATTGTAATATTTAATCGAAAAAAAATTACATTAATAATTGAAACATACATCCATTCCAAGAATCTCGTGCTCACTTTATTTTCCGCATTCCAGGGTCTAACAAAATACAAAATCAAACTAGACGATATAAAACTAGTGGTTAGCTTATTCAAGCTATATTAAAAGACAGGCGAACCGTTCGAATTACAATCATTACAGCTAATAGTGGTCAAATGTTTTTAAAAAAAAAAGATGTTCATAAATTTTTTTTTCTGGATGTTTTTCAAGAATGCCAGAAAATGATTTTTTTTTCTTTCTACTCTTTGTATCCATGCCAAGCTTAACCTGTTTTATGTGTTTAGTAATGAGAAGCAGGGACGAATGCACGAATCAACAATTTTCTTAGAATGAAGGAATTAAGGAATTCTGAAGAAAAATTTTCTTTCATTTATCTGTTAGCTTTTGATTAATGTGCAATTTTTTCGCCTGTAATTTTTGCTTAAGAGGCTACTTCACTCATGCGAAAACACCCGCTCCCTAATATTAATCTTATGGGACAGTTGTTTTATAATATTTCGATTGCATTTCAATATTATTAAATGATTTTTTTTTCATTGTATAGCTAAGGTCGATCGCTATGCAGGCCCTTTTTAACTTTTTTAAGCTTTTTGGATTTTGTTTGCCAGGTATTTTTTATTAGCATATTTTCACTTTCGGAACCGTTTTCTAAAATTAAAGTATCGTCATTTAAAAAATCTGCAAACAAAAGCGAAAAAGTAAAAAAAGACTTGCGTAGCGATCGATCTCAGCTATCCATTGCAATAATAATAACAACAATAATAATAATAATAATAATAATAATTTAAAAATACTGAAATGCAAACGAGATATTATAAAATAACTTTCTCATAGGATTATCAGTAGCGAGCGGGTGTTTCGAGTGAGTGAAGTAGCCTCTTAGGCTGTTTTCATCTGTTTTCCCCTCTACCTCAGCAACGTAAAAGTTTCCATCACATAAAAGTAATTTTTATCCGTAACCACATAAAATTTGTAGACGTTATTGTTGCAGAATCGTAAAACGTTTTTCCATTCCCTGTAAATGTTGTGCAATTTCCATTATGATCAATTAATTACTCTCTACATGACTATCTTTTCCTGACTGTTACATCCCTAAAATCGACGCGCCATTTTCTTACAGATTCTTTACTTAAGACAAAGGAGAAATGCTATTCAACATTTTTCTTTCCGAATGAGAATACTTGCAAATTTCACGCGTTTACAAATAAAAATGTCTTTTACGAATGCGGAAGAAAAAAAAGCCAAGTTTGGATGTGAGAATGTCTTTAAAATGAGGGTTAAAAATATTCTCTTTAAGATGGAGATCATTTCTAGTATGAAGTATAGTCCTTCATCAGGTCGGGTAACCGGATTTTACCCGACCCGCGGTTTGGGTAAGGTCGAGTTGACATTTTTCTTTTGTTGCGGGTCGGGTTGACTTTAAAGGTTTCGGGTTCGAGTTAGATTTTGACTCTTTCGGATCGGTTTCGGGTTGACCCGATTTTTTAAAAGATTTCTTGACTTTTCCTGAATAATTTTTAAATGAAAAAAAAAAGAAAAAGAGAACCTATATATTTAAATAGAATATATCAGTGAGCGTATATGTGCTCATTTTTATATAAAAATATAAAATTGATATTTAAAAACAGGACAATTGCACCATAATTTCTATAATTCAAATACAACATTTGCTAAATGGTACATACATTAAAATCGTGAATTTACGTTGATGTTGATGTTTAATTGTGTTGTAAATTCACGATTTTAATGTATGTACCATTTAGCAAATGTTGTATTTGAATTATAAAATTGATGTTAGAGATATAACTGTAGACCATTTTTCCATAATTCTATTAAAATATGGATTAATATTCCTTTACTTCGGGAACTGGTCGAGTTCGGGTTCAGGTTCAAGTGTATCGGATTCGGGTTGATAAATTTTTTTGTCGAGTTTGGGTGGAGTTTCGGAAAGACTTTAAGTAGAATTTTGGGTTAGGGCCGGGTACAACACGACACGTGCAGGACGCTAGTAAAAATATTGTCTCTGGTATATATAGCTGCGAACTTTCGCGGTTTTTAACGGCAAATAAACACACTTTAAAGAATCATTTCTTAAAAAATAAAATTAGCACCACATAGAAACAAGTGACATTATTAAATAATTTTATTAAGTAATTTTTAGGGTTCATATCAGCGTTTCATGTATAAGCTATATGTATGTCTTTTAATATGAGACTGTTTAGCTGTCGACAAAAGATGACCACACAGCATTCTAAAAGCTAAACCACATGATGTGTGGTTTGGTTTTAATTTGGTGTGTGGTTATGGTTTTAATTTGGTTTCCACCAACCAAATGTCGATTGAGATAGTTAATAATGATGAGTCGTCTAAAGTTCTAATATTTAATTGAACAATTTTAAATGAATAGTTAAAATATATCCATTCCAACAATCTAGTGCTTATTATGTTAGTTTCCGCATTCCAGGATCTAACAAAATAAAAATCCAAACTAGACGGTACAAAACTAGTGGTTAGATTTTTCAAGCTATTAACATAGACAGGTGAATTGTTCGAGTTATAATCATTACAGGCAATTGTTCTCAAAATGTGGGGGGGGGGGGGAGACCTATGCCATTAATTTTTTTTTCTGGATGTTTTTCAAGAATACCAAAAAGTGAATTAAGTGGGAAAACTGGGTTCTTGTTTTCACTGTTTTGATTTTGTTTTTGTTTTTACTCTTTCTATATCTATGACGAAATCAACCAGTTTTATATGTCTGTAATTGATAGATTTATGAAAAAGAATGAGAAGGAGAATGAAGAATATGAGTAACTTTCTTATAAAACTTTCTTATAAAATGCTATCAATTCTCAAATAAATATTTTCATGTTCAGGGAACATGTTTTACAGACAAATATGATAAATTAACAGCATTAACATTAAAATTAATATTATTTTGTTACTCTTGCATGTATAATTTAATTAATTTTTCAATTATTTTTGTTGTTGTGTCAGAAAAAGTGCCATGGCACTTCTCTGAAAGAAGGGGTGCCAGAGTCTCAAGAGAGGTTGGACTTCTAGAGCTGGTCTCCTATTTTTTGAACCAGATGAGAGACCTGCACCTGGATTGCGACCCCCAGAGGTAATCGTTTTCAAACTTGGAGGGCATTGGAGCCACGAACAGATTTTACGTGCACTAGGTCCCATTAACGTACACGGTCCCAAAGCAGCAACAGTCGAGAGAGGATGTCACCCTCCCAAACAGTGCCCATGGTCGATGCTGCTTGACTTTCGGTGATCTTATGGGAACTGAGATTAATCGTTTGAGCCACTGTGGGAAGAATTATTTTTTAATTACTATTTTTTTTTCTTTTAGCAGTGAAATTACGCCATTATTGAATATTAAACACGTGAATTTTTTAAATTGTTAACAAAGCGTATAACCGACAGAGTGAAAAAAAATGCCCAGGCCGGGAATCGAACCAGGGTACTTAGAATAACGTAATCATCAGGTTTCTTTGTGTTCTTGGATCAATGATAGATCATCGGATCGTTATTCCAAGTATCTGAGTTCGACTCCCGGCTTGGTCATTTTTTTCACTTTGTCGGTTATAAGCTTTGTTAACAATTTGAAAAATCCACGTGTTTAATATTCTTGCATGCATATATTCAGCTAGGTAGATGAAAATGTTTAATTGAGAATTGACAGCATCCGAAAAACCTATGTTCTCGGGTTGAAAAACGGATTAATACATTATAAAAAACTACTCGGAAACGTTTGCGAAAATCAGTGGCAGCAAAAAACTTTGTTTTTTTTTTTATAAATGCATCTTTAAATCTCGAAATTATATTGGTTTTTGACGTTTCTATAAATAAAGAACGCTTTACGGAATCATGATGTATAATTCGAAGAAGTTATTGTATATTTTCGCTCGAAAATCGAACGGGTTACGCCATATCTGCACGGGTAAAATAGCGTAAACCGTTCGAGTAATATATAATCGTTACAAAGAATGGTGGTAAAAATTTTTTTTTTCTTTTCTTTTAAACACTCCATTGTTTTGTTTTTTTCTTGATTGGGTTTCAAGAATGCAAGAAAGTGAATTAAAGGTGAAAACTGTGCTCTTATTTTCACTGAGTTAATTTTTTCTAACTCTTTGTATCGATGATATGCTGATTTTTTTTTTTTGTGTTTGGCCATTGCTTGATTGAAGCATGGGGTGGATTTAGGGACTCTGGATCTGGGGACTTCCAAACTATAAAATGAAATATTTTGGGCAACCAACTTTTGATGAAGTTTTATTAAAATATTCATAAAATGATAGTTTATTGATTAACTCTTAATAAAATTTCAGACAATTCTATCAAGATGTTAAAAATCTCCAAATTTGCATATCAGTATCTCCAAATTCAGTATTTTCTCTGTAACTGTTTATGTTCTAAGAAAATATGATAAGAATTTCATTTATTATCACTTATGAATAAATAAAATAAACCAAACTGGTTAATCAAATATCATCAAGACATTTAAAATGGTGAGGACTTCCCCCTTTAAAACAGCATAAAACTTCTTTAAATAATTTTTTCTGGAATTTCTAGCAAAGTATTAATTTTTTATGAACATTTTGTTGTTAATTGTTTTTAAATAATTAACACCTTTTAGTATTAACTAATAAAATTCATTAATTTATTCTTACATAAATATTCCCTCCATCAACAAGGTTATAAGTTTTTAGACTTGCAAACAATGTTTAAGTTTATAAGCGATTTAATGCTTGCACTTTGTGAATGAAAGTAGACAGTTATTTGGATTACATATTTTCCATCTAACTATATTTTTACTATACTCATCAACAAGGTTATCAGTTTTTAGCCATACAGACACCGTTTAAGTTTATAAGCAATTTAATGCTTGCACTTTGTGAATGAAAGTATATGACAGTTATTTGGATTACTATATTTCCTTCAAGATAATCATAGTCAAGATAATCAAGATAATCATCATTTTCCTTCAAAATAATCATAGTCGCCTATCAGAAAAATTCAAGAAAGCGAAAAGTTTATTTTTACTTTTTTCTTCCATAAAACAGCAAGAAACATTTATAAATTACAAGTAAAAAGTATAATCACTTGAAAATATAGATATCGAAAACTAAAAAAAAAGATTTTTTTTTCCTTTGAAAAAATCGTTTTTTACTAATAAGGCATTAGTTACAAAGTCTGTACTAGATAAAATATTCTGCTGCAGTAATATAAATTTTTAAAAACACTTGTTTTTGAATATTTAATAGATTTTTTTAAAATTAGACTGCTTTAATTTAAATTGATTTTAATAAAATGTTTGTAAACTTTTGTCCTACGCCAAAAATAAATAAAATTAATGACCTAAAATCAGTACATAATTATAATTTTGCTCA
Organism: Maratus michaelseni; assembly: GCA_963931845.1. NCBI lineage: Eukaryota > Metazoa > Arthropoda > Arachnida > Araneae > Salticidae > Maratus > Maratus michaelseni. The sequence goes on along the minus strand of OZ007598.1, from coordinate 105,590,577 downwards.
AAAATTACATTTTTGTTATTAATTAAATGACATTATTTCAAGTTGTTATTTATAAAAATATCTGCCCACAATCGCTACGGTTATGAAATTTTAAATTTATAAATAAATAATTTAATAACTCCTGTTTAATTGTTCTTGTGCGTGAAAATATGATAAGCATCATTTAGATTATTATATTTTATTGACATAAAATAATCATACAAGTTAATCAAGAAACGCCAAGACATTGAAAAGAAGAATTTCTTTTCCAAAAAACGGCAATATATATATATATATATATATATGTGTGTGTGTGTGTGTGTGTGTGTGTGTGTGTGTGTGTGTGTAACCGTAAAAGACAAAACAGAAAAAAATTATATATATATATATTATATATATAGATAGATAGAATACTAATGAAAATTTTGATCGCTAAAAAAATATAGATATCAAAAATTAAAGTGTATTCTACTAAATAAGTTTTCTTCTTTAAGAAAACCTCTAAAATACCAATGAAAAATTTGATCGCTTAAAATATAGATATCATAAACTAAAACATTCTACAAAAAAAAAGTTTTTTTTTTCTTTAAAAGAGATCGTTTTGGTGATTAATAAGTTAATAGTTTTTCTGCTTGAATGTTCCTAAATTATTTTTAGTGGCATTCCCCAATCATTTGGAAGCCTATTTTTAAAGATGTTTGATTTCCTTTTTATATAAATCACTTCTGTTACATTTTCCTTTTTTTTCTGCTTCGAATTTTTTCAATCAAAAGATGTCGAACATGTATATCGACTCCACCCATTCGATATTGTGGGTTAACAAAAATCATGTTAGCCTGATTCAGATCAAAAAGTTCACGCGATTTATATCGTGTATGTTGGTATGATCTCAAGTCTGAAAAAATTAATAGATTAAAGAACATTAATATTGATAATTAATTCTATTCTTAAATAAAACTACTAGAAGATATTTTTTTGTATTGAAGTAACAAATAAAAACAAGAAGAACAGAAGAGAGAAAAATCAGAAAATTAAAATTTATAATAAATTAAAAAGTTGAAATTATATCGTGTATGTTGGTAATGATCTCAAGTAAGGAAAAAATAATAGATTGAAGGGCATTAATATAGTTAATTAATTCCATTCTTAAATAAAACTACCAGAAGTAGATTTTTTGTACTTAAGTAACAAATAAAAACAAGAATAACAGAAGGGGAAAAAATATCGAAAAATTAAAATTTATAATAAACTAAAAAGTTTAAATAATATCGGGTCATGATCTCAAATAGGAAAATATTATCAGATCAAAGAATATTAATATAGTTAATTAATCCTTAAATAAAAGTGCTAGAAGTGAAATTTTTGTATTTAAACAACAAATAAGATCAAAATTGACAGAAGGAAAAAATATCAGAAAATTAAAATTTATAATAATTTAAAAAGTTGAAATTATATCGTGTACTTAACTCGTGAACTCAAGTCTGAAAAAAAAAATAGATTAAAGAACGTTAATAAAGTTAATTAATTCTTAAATAAAACTACCAGAAGGGAATCTTTTGTATAGTTTCTTATATTAAGCAACAAATAAAAACAAGATTGACAGAAGTGAAAAAATATCAGAAAATTAGACTTTATAATAAATTAAAATTTGAAATTATATCGTGTACGTTAGTATAATCTCAAGAAAGAAAAAAATATATTATTAAAGAGCGTTAATATTGTTAATTGATTCTATTCTTACACTCTGAAAACGACATTTTCAAAACTGAGAAAAAAATACTCAAATCTGAGTATGTCGCATAGTCAAAATGGTTCCTAATCAAAATTACTCCAGTTTGAAGCATGTGTATACTCATTTCAGAAAACATGCACACACTCAAGAATAAAATATCATGTGCTCATATTTGAGTATGTCCATGTTTCAAAAATGTGTATGAACTGACTTCTATGTGCTTAGTATTACCATGTTTCAAAAAAAAGTTTGAACTGATTCTAACCATTTTTGAGTATGTCCATGTTTCAAAAATGAGTATGAACTGACTTATATGTGTTCAGTTTTGAGTAAGTCCATGTTTTAATAGTCTAAGTATTTCTGGTATTTCAGAATTGAAAGAATTGGGTCGTCATATTTTAAACAAAACGTTTCATATCAAAATGAAAACATCGATTTACTCATAGATTTGAAAGTGTCATTTTTGCCAGTGTAAATAAAACTACTAAAAGTGATCTTCTTTGTATAATTTCTTATATTAGGCAACAAATAGAAACATGATTGGCAGAAGGGGAAAAAATCAGAAACTTAAAATTTATAATAAATTAAAAAGTTTAAATTATATCGTATATGGTGGTATATACTCAAATAGTAAAAAAAATATGTATACTAAAGAACATTAATATAGTAAACTTCTTAAATAAAACTACTAAAAGGGAATTTTTTGTATAGTATTTCATATTAAGTAACAAATAAAAACAAGACGGACAGAAGGAAACAAAATATAAGAAAATTAAAATTTACAATAAATTAAAAAGTTTAAATTATATCGTGCATGCTGGTATGATTTCAAGTAGGAAAAGATTAATATTATTAAAGAACATTAATACGGTGAATTAATTCTATTCTTAAATAGAGCTACTAGAAGTTATTTTTTGTACAGTTTCTTATATTAAGCAACAAATGAAAACAACATTGCAGAAGGAAAATAAGTATCAGAAAATTAAAATTAATAACAAAGTATCCATTAGTTCCTAAAGCTAGAAAAAACAAACTGCAATCGAAGACTAGCCCTGTCTCAAATATGGGAAATTATACTAACTTATTTTGATATTATGTTAAATAGCGTCTTATATTTCTGACATAAAAATTTTAAATTGCAGCACTCTGCATATTCAAACATAAATCTAAGCATTTCCTAAACAATGCATGGAATACACGAAGAAAATGTAACTGGGTTACCTGTCAATATTCATTTCATAACCAGAAATCTGTAAATCTTCCAAAGAATACGCAATAATAAAAATAATAAAATTAAGTTGGGTAAATTTAAAAATTCAAATTGAATTAATGTTTCGTCTTTCAGCAATGATGATAATAATAATAATAATAATAAAATCAAGTTTACAGAATCTATGAAATATATGGTAATTAAAAGATCAAATAACACTTTAAATCTTGAACAAATAATTAAATTTTAAAAGAAAGAGAAATAGATAGCATAAAACTTGTTTATCTGGGCTGCGTTATTTATAGATTGCATCAATTTGATAATATTTATTTACTTAAATAATAATAATAATAATGTCTAGTTAAGTACAAGTTCAACACAGAAAAAAAAAAACTATTGGAGTTTTGCATTAAAAATTCCTTGAAATAAAATCCACAAAAAATAAAATAAAGTAAACTGATTTTCAGTCTCGAAATAATAATAAAAAAAGTCATTATAATTTTTCTCATTCAATAAAACTATGAATTTAAAAAATAAACTTACTGTTTCCAGCAAAAAAAGAGAAATCAAAATAATTTTTTTACTGATATATGCTTTATAGCTTACATTAATTTCATAATATTTATTTATTTGAAGAAAAAATAGTAATTTCTAGTTAAATTTGAGTTTAATTATAAATAAATAAATAAATAAAATATCTATTCTTTCGGTTTAAATTGAAAATATTCGGGTTTTCAGAATCAAGGAAATCTAATATTAAAGGTTATAAAAAGTTAAAGAAAAAAAAAGCCTATTGGAGATTTTCATTTAGAATTCTTGAAATAAAATTTACAGAAATAAAATAAAATAAACCTATTTTCAGTTTTGAAATAGTGAAAAAAGTAATAATAAATGTTCTATGAATTTAAAGAATAAAATTACTGTCTCCAGCAAAACTAGAAATCAAAATAGTTTCTTATAATGCAAACTCGTGGAACTAAAATTAAAATAGGGTTCCTTGCATATTTAAATTTCAAAACCAAAAGAATATAAATGTTTTTGCACAATTACATATGAATGCAGTTTAGTGCAAATTAAAACTTGGTAAACTCAAAATAAAATAAAATATCTATTCTTTCGGTATAAATTGAAAATATCCGAGTTTTCAGAACCAAGGAAATCTAATATAATTTAAAAAGTTCAAAATAAAACTTTAATTACAGACCTAATAATTAAATCGAAAAAATAAAATAATGAAGGTTTTTTTTAACTATGCTTTATAGTTTACATAAATTTGGTAATATTTACTTGCTTATTAAGAAATAATACGTTCAAAAAATATAGCGTTAATATATAGCAAAACAAAGCTTACTAGAATTTTGAGTTTGGTATTTCTAGAAATTAAAACGATAGTTTCAATGTCCAAATAGAGAGAAAAAAATATATCATTTTTCTCATTTAATAAAAATATGGATATACTTTTATAAAAAATGAAACCTTCGTATTGAAAATATAATTACTGTTTTCAATGTATTCATACATTAAAATGAGATATCAAAATATTTTCTAACAATGCATGGGAGCAAGCAGTTTAAATTAAAATCGGGTTTCCCGCATATTTCAGTTTAAAAAACCAAAAACCTATAAATCTCTTTAAACAATTACATATGAAATAATAATTGGATAAAACGAAAAATAAAAGAAGATAAAACTTAAAAGAGGTTAATAGAAAATAACCAGTAGCTCAGCATAATTCTTGAAAATTATTGTTGATAAAGCTTTTATTTTAAGAATATGAACGGAATAAAGAGTTATTCTTTCCGGTATTAATTACACAATTCCAGTTTTCACAATCAAAGAAATAAATGTCTTTTAACCAAGAGAGAACAAACAAAATTTTAATTCTCGCCCAAATATTGAAAATGAGAAATGAGAATGAATAAAATTTAATTAAAATATGAGATTTTAAATCTACGACTGATTAAAAATTCATCAGATCAGAGAGGTTTGCTGCGAATTCTACGCCACACTGCGAAAAATTCATAAAGATGAATATCAAAACACGTGTTCTATACATTTTAGATATATCCGCTAAATTAGGAGATAAAAGTTTAGTTGTTTAAAATTTATTCCTATTTTGTAAAATTTCGGAAAGAAATCTACTCGATTTACTTTGAGAAAAGCATAATTTGATCTCTTTGATTTTAATCAAAAATTAGATGCATGTATTAAGAAGGGAACAAATATATAAATTAAATTAAAATTCTAGAGTGCTTTTGCTTAAGCTGTTGAGACCCATTCTCGAAATAGCATAACAGAACAATAGAAAATTATGCTAAGTGGTGTACAGCTATAGCTATTCAATTATAAAACAATATTGTTTTTGTTTCTTATGTGGATACTCATATTTTAGTTGTACTATACTTAATCTAATTAGACACTCAAAATCATTAACTGCAATAAAAGTTTCGCTGCTTATTTGTCATTTCAAAGTTCGTCAATTTCAAGCTAAGTTACCTTTATGCTTGTGCCTGTTATTTAAATCAATAGTTACTTTGACATTGCTTCACAATTAGCAAATTTGGGGAAATTTCAGTAAATTTGTTATGGAATATTCGAAGTTTTTAAAAAGTTTATTTGTTTAATATTGTCTTTTCATTTGTAAAATTTTACTATGTGTGACGAATTTCATAATAGAATTCTTTAGTTCATACTTTATAATTTCTTACTTTGTTTTATCCCGATTATTAAATCAAAATTTATATCAATTCAGATTTAACCAGTATAACTGGATGTGTATTTAATGAAGTTATTTGGAGGATGTTTAAAATTTAGCATCCAAAATTTGCGTTACGCAAACAAACAAACTCTTATGTAACTCAATGTTAAATCTTATTTTTATTTATTTATTTAATGTACTGTCGGTAAAAAGAGAGAGAGAATATCCCATACATTTTAATGTGCAAATTGTCACAGAACAAAAAACGGAAATAGTCATTCCACTGGAATTCATGTCTTCTTTTATTTATTTATTTATTTATTAAATATAAGCTTAGGGAGTTGTCTTCATACTGAAATTGTACCAAACTCTGAAATTTTCAATAAGAATTCCAATTTTTGGATCATATTTTGGCTTTTTCAGACAATGGGGTTATATTAGGGTAATCAATCAACAAGTATCAGCCCATATATTAGGGTATCAACCCATAAGGTATCAATCAACAAGTCATTCAGTCAAGTATTTTTAGGAATTATGAAGATTTAAAGTTTGGAATCCCTAATGTTAAATTCATTTATAATCATTGCAAAATGAGTTGTCCCCCCCCCCCCCCCCCCTAAACATAACTCAAAAATTAGATGGTAGAATGAGCTGTAATTTTGGATGCGCATAATTAAAGCTTTTAGAAATTGATTTGTGTTTAAAAAAATCATAGTTTACAATTCCCAATTTTTTTCAAAATGCATTTCAAAAATAAATATTTTTTTAATTAATTTGAAAAAAAAAAAAAACATATATATGAAATGTAACCTATAATTTTTTTTAACGGAAATCGATTTTTAAAGAAATATCTAGAAAATTAGCTTCTAGAAATTGATCTGTGTGAAAAAAAAATCATAGTTTACAATTCACAATTTTTTTCCAAATTTATTTAAAAAATAATTATATTTTTTAATTAATTTGAGAAAAACATACATATGAACTTTTTTAAACAGAAATCGATTTCTAAAGGATTCAAGTATGCGAACCCAAAATTACAGCTCATTCTGACAAGTAGTTTTGGAGTTATGCTTAAAAAATTACTCGTATTGTAATCTATGTTTTACAACTAAACTTAAAACCGTCATAATTCTTAAACTATTTGACCGAATGAGTTCTAGTTTGATATCTTATGGTAACAATCTAAATATGATGACAAAATTGAGTTCTCGTATTGAATTTTTTAGAGTTTGGTAACAATTTCAGTATGAAGACGACCACACAGAAAAAAATAAAACCCGATTTAGGTCGAAAGATTCTTGGGTATGTGCCCAAATTGGGTAATGCCTGTTTTGGTTACCACTGTGTATCCATTTTGGGCACTGTTAAATACCCATTAAAAAAAAAAAAAAAAAAAAAAAAAAAAAATCACATATGTAATATAATAATTGGATCTTTACGCATAACTTCCCCAGAACAAACTAGTGATGTTTAAATACATTTTTAAACAAAAAATTGGAAAATTGATATTTTCTTCATTTTTTGCCAAATGAAAGACATCAAGTTTCCTTATAAGTGTATAATTTTGAATGAAATGTAAAATATGGTAGAACATTTGTTTGGTTTTTTTTGTTTTTGTTTTTGTTTTTATTGCATGCATTTCAACAGTTTTTTTTTTTTTTTTTTTTTTTTAAATAACTTATTTAACGATCATTATTTGTTTTAGTGCTTAATGGCATACTTTTGAACTAAATGTAAAATACTACTCTAGAATGCATTGGTTCTTCTTAAATCGCAATATGAAATGCTGCAAAAGTTTTTTCATATTTTAATAATATTCTAAAAACGATAACCACTTGTTTTATAGCTTAGGATATAATTTTGGGATATTATTAGGATATAATTTTGAATTAAATGCAAAATATGTCTGAAGATTTTACTGCGAGCTCTTTCTCATAGAAAACTTTTTAACTTTTGTGCTTGCTACGATGTAAATTTAAGAATGTTCCCAAAAAAGAAAAGAAAAGAAAAGAAAACGCGAAATTTTTTGCCACTTTTACGGACTTATCTGTAAACCTTAAAAGTGTGTATATGACATTTGCAGACATGACTATTTTGAAGTGATTTGGAATCGAATTGTGTTTCTTTGGTTTTCGATAAATTAATTACATCTTGAAATATAAGCGACTGTTATCCCACGACGACCTTTGATGAACTGATGTCGCAAACACAAATTCAGTTTAAAATGCCAACTTTGATAGCAATTTCTGAAATATGCTCAATGTTTTTTATTGAAAAATAGAAAAAGTCATTCCATTTATTAGTTTTGAAAAACCTGTGCATTTCATGAGTTTATGAAAAAAAAATGAATTGAGGAAAGTAGCAGAAAATAGCCAGTATTGATTTGAGAAAATGAAAGATATCAAGTTTCCTTAAGTGTCTTGAATTATAAGCGATTGTAATCTCACGACGACATTTAATGAGTTGTCGCATACACAAATTCAGTTTAAAATACTAACTTTTATACCATTTTTCTGAAAGATGCTCAGTTTTTTATTGAAAAATGTAGAAAAAAATATTTTATTTTATTGGTTTTGAAAAACCTGTGCATTTCATGAGTTTATGAAAAAAATGAATTGAGGAATGTAGCAGTAAATAGCCCAGTTTTGATTTGAGAACATGAAAGACATCAAGTTTCCTTAAGTGTCGTGAAATATAAGCGATTGTTATCTCACGACGATCTTTAATGAGCTGATGTCGCAAACACAAATTCAGTTTAAAATGCCAACTTTGATAGCAATTTCTGAAAGATGCTCAATGTTTTTTTATTGAAAAATAGAAAAAGTCATTCCATTTTATTGGTTTTGAAAAACCTGTGCATTTCGTGAGTTTATGAAAAAAAAAAAAATGAATTGAGGAAAGTAGCATAAAATAGCCAGTTTTGATTTGAGAAAAGCCATATAAATAAAAACTAAAAATCATGTATCAGGCATAAATTATGAAACACTTTCCAACACTGACAGATTATTATTAAGAAACTTCATCTTTTCACACAACAAAATGCGATGCTTGAATAAGAAATTTAAAAAGAAATAACTCAGTAAAATTCCATTTCCAACAATTTCTGACCCTAACCGATATACGAATTCTTTCCTGCAGCCCTGTATATGATCTACAGAATTTAAACACACCACGTAATAAACTAAAAATCACACAAATTTAAGAGAGTCAGACGAATTATTTTGTGCATCTCTGTGTAAATAAACTATTCATCACCTAATCTATGGAAAACATAGTTTAATGAACTTTAGTGATACTTATTAATTTCATTGTTTAAAATATCGAAGCATCAATAAAATGAGCCACAAACTATTTTTCCCCATAGACCATAATGTATCGGAATTCTTTTGTGTATCCCTGTAAACGGACTATAAATGTTACACACTTCATTTTCAATACCGAAAATTCTATAGTAAACCTTGACAACATATAAAAATTATGCATGGCAATTCGAGTATATTTACGAGAGTTAGAATACGGACAGTCGGACAAACAGAATTCATAAACACTTTTCAACTAAACGTTCGACAGTCCTAAAAAGGGAAAAGAATTCATTTTAAGTTAAGTAAAGTTTATCTATTTATAAGTTTATTTATATTATTGATAAATATAATGAAAGAATTTATACATGAAAAAATATGCTAAATGGAAAATATGAGAATAATGCATTTCACTTCTCGAAAGCAAAAAAAAAAAAAGCAATAATTTAAAAAAAAAAAAAAAAAAAAAAAAAACGGAGTCTTCATTGATTTTCCTTCAAAAAGTTTTCGGGGAATTTTTCTTCATTGATTTGATTTTAATAGCTTTTCAGTTTTTTTTTTTTTTACTTTTAGCAGTCTCTAAAATTTTCATATCAAAATTTACTTTCCTGAGAAGCTGGTTCTTAGAAAAATTTCGTTTCCGGACAAAAGAATTTAAGGGATAAAACATGTCCTATGCCACTACGCTTAATAGCATGGGAGAAGAAATAAATAATTTCAGAAAGTGATTAAATTGCTGTGTTTAATTGGTTTTAATAAAGATTTTGAATTTTGAAGGTTTTGGAACAGGCAAATTTTCATGTCAATCTCATGTTAAAGTCTTCTAAATGAATTACAAGAACATTAACAAAATCTATATTAATTCTGCAATAAGTGCGATAGGTGATTTAAACAGATCAATGGGATTATATTTCTATGTCTTTTGATAATTATTAATGTTATTTTCTACCAAAAAAGTAAATATAGATTAAAAATTGTGAAATATTTTTTGAGTATAAAAACAGTTTTAAAAGGGTTAAAGGTTTGAACCTTTTTTCTATTTTAATCGTTATTCATATTATTTTCAATTTATAAATTTGAGAGATGAACTACCTTTATAATTAAAACAGTCTTTTTTAAGTTGATTAAAGAATTTCATTGTCAGTCTATTTTAATGGTTGTAAATGTTGGTTTGTAAATGTCAGTAAATATTTATGAATGTTGTTATTAATTAAATACACATTTTTCTGTTAAATATTATTTTCAATGTTCTTTCTTGCTTTATGATTCTTAAACGTTCTGAAATTATTCTATTTTAAGCATGTACACAGAAAACTTTACTTTAAACCGGATACAGAACATATAGCTGAAAACCATTTTTTAATTGTAGAATCTGATAGCTGTTTTATTTTCAGTATATCATATGGGTCATTCTCAAATAAAGTTACAAAACAGTGTCCAACAATATAATTAAATTTCCAGTTACTAAAGAATGATATAAATCTTATTTTATAGAAATATATGCAACACATTTTAAAGATAATAGAATATCGGTTTAATAATAATTTTTTTTAAACATTTATGTATTTTCAGTTTATAATGCTGAATTTTCGAAAGATTGACTGTCCCCAATGAGAAATTTCAAAAAGAAAGCGTTAAAAATACGAGATACAGAATAGAAATGTATTTAAATTATACATCATTTCAAAATTAGATACCTTTCAATTAAAATGTAAATTGAGAAAACATTTTAATTATAAAAATATAATATAACTTAAAATAAAATGTCCCCAAAGGTGCACTTTTTTTTATGTCTACTCTGTTACGAAGATTTTCTAATGACCCTATCACACAGTATATGACAGCACATATCTCAAGGCTGTTATAAGTATAGCCCACATGGAATTTGCATTCATAAAGTGACAATGTTTTTTTTACAGATTTTTGTAACAAAAAAGTAGATAAGTACATTTTTGTCTGTCCTCTAATGTTACTTTGCTATAGAGAATATAAATAACTGTTAATAATATTCGTCTGTCCATTCTCACTTGTTTAATGGAACTCAGGAGAGCGAGTATTGTTAACTTCTGGAATGTGGGTTGCCATAGTTTGGACAAAAACTGTGCATACGGAATTTGCGTCTTTCGCCATTGTTATGTATAAAGGCATTCTACCTATTCGATAACTTTCCAGAAGCAGCGCCATCAATGAGATATTTTTGGAACTATTTTTTTTTTTATTATTTAGTTAAACAAAATTTTCAATCATAAGAAACATTTTCATCCAAACCGCACTCTCGTACGCCAATTGCTTGATCTTTTATTGAATTTTAAAACTTGTAACATTTATTAGAATACAAAATAGATTTGTTGAAATTTAAAATATAATAAAAATCTCTTTCAGAATTTTTATAACTTGAAAATAATAATAATAAGTAATATAATAAATTTCAAAAAATGAAATGCTTAGTGTATTAAATTCACACACATTTTTCTTTTAGCAATGCTCTCCAAACCAGTTTAATACGTGAATTATTTATATTTATTTTAAAACATTTTTAAAATTAATATTTCAGAGGTACGTTGGTTAAAATTTAATTTTACGTTGTTTTACTTACATGTTTTATTTACTTGTTGTAACCTTATTTCATTAAATATTACAATAAAGTCAGCATTTAGGTGATTTATAACTTTGAGTATAATGAAATTTTGAAACATTGTATGATACAGTTTTTAACAAACTGAGTAGCCAAAGATATATTTTTTAAGGAAAAAAAATCACATATATTATTTCTTATGTGTCAAGATCCTTTTTTCTAAGCACATTAAAAAAGAATTCACAACGATGAATGATATATTATATATAATAAGTTTTTGAACAGGATTTTGATTTTATAGTACACACACATTTCGTTAATATACGTTGCTTGGTTAAAAATTGCAGTTAATTAGCATTTAATAATGGCAAAAATATCAGGAAATATTCGCACAGATTGCAATGGGAAAGTCTCCACAGGTATTTCTAAATATAGTAATGTTCACTACAACTTGAATTTAAAAGAAAAATAATTTTTGATACAAAAATGTTCACCAATGTGTTAATTAACTGAAAGAAAAAGTTTGAAATTGCTTTTTTAAATTTATTTTTTAACTGTATTTCACAGAACATTACAACACATTTCATATTCGTATGATTTATACTTCGGGTATAATAAAATTTATGAAAGAAATGAAAAATTGAACATATGGTAATGATTTTCTCTTCATAACAAGCTGGGTCGCTATAAAGATTGATTTTTTTGGGTAAAAGAAAGTATGCTTTTATAAAAAAATATTTACTAAGTGTGTTAACTAATTTACGGTAAAGGTTTGATTCCAATTTGTCTTTTTAAACCGTATTTCACTGAACTTTGCAATGCATTTTATATTCAGGTGATTTAAATTTCAGGTATAATAAAATTTATGAAAAAAATGAATACTTGAATATATTGTTATGTTTTTCGCGAGATATAACAAGCTGAGCTTCTTGTGTTTTGGGGGAAAATGAAAGTATGTTTTTATATAAAACTCTTAATTAAATCTTAACTAATTTATGGAAAATGTTTGATTCTAATTTGTTTCATTTATGTTTTAACCATATTTAATTACTGTTAAAAGAAACTTCTACATGATTTATACTTCAGGTACAGTAAAATTTATGAAAGAAATGAACAATTGAATATAGTTTATACTGTAATGTTTCTCTCTCGCTATAACAAGCAAGTGGGTTTATGTTTTTTAGGGAAAAGAAAATATGTTTTTATATAGAAAATATTAACTAATTCTTTTAACTAATTTATGGAAAACGTTTTATTATAATTTGTTTCATTTATGTTTTAATCGTATTTTATTGAATATTACAAGAAACTTCACATTCACCTGATTTATACTTCAGTTACGTATTAAAATGTTTAAATGAAATGAACAATTCAATACTATAACTGATGGAAGGCGTTTGATTCTATACTTTGTTTTATTTATGTTTTATCTACATTTTATTGAATGTTATAACAGACTCATTACATATAATGTAAAGAAATTTATGAAAGAAATGATACATCATGCGCTGAGATACAACATACTGAGCAGTTATGTCTAAGGTAAATGAAAAAATATTTTTTAATAGTAATCATATATATTATTTCTGATGGCAACATCCTTTTTTCTATGCACATGCAACACGCACAAGGATGTATAAGGTATGAATGTCATATGGTGTCAACGATAAATATGAATCAAAAGCTTTGTGACCATCTTTCGGCATGGTACATTCACATTTCGTTAAAACACGTTGTTTGATTAATAATTTCTTTTAATTAAAAATTAATGAAAAAACGTATCAGCAAATAAATCTCTCGCGAAAACCTTGCATACCAATAAATCTTGAATTTAAAACAGATTTATGTCGAAGAATACTAAAATTTACACTTTAAGTACATTTATAAGCAAAGAAGGGAATTTCTGAAAAAAAAAAAAAAAAAAAAAAAAAAAAAAAAAAAAAAAAAACTAATCTCTACTTCATTCCAAAATTTTATATATATAATATTTCGATATATAGAATTTAGCAAATCTATTGGGTTGTTCGGAAAATTCTTTCCGTTTGGGAAAGTTGGTTCTACCGACCGGAAAATTCTATCATTTAATTATTAGACATTAATTCCGATAGCTAATGTCTAATAATTAACGCGTAGAATTTTCCGGTTCAAATTGGTTTTCCCAAACGGAAGAAACTTACCGAACAACTCAACATAAACGGTATACTTAGAAAATGTTTTAAAAAACAGCAATAAACAATTTTAATATTCTGTGATTAAGGAAATTATGAACGCTAAATTAATCAATACTTTGTAATATATTTAAAATTTGTTACATCTAGTATTAATTTATTTGAATAAAGGTAAGGCGTTAGAAACATTAAATTAATACGATCGGTAAACATTGAAACCTCTGTAAAAATAAAACGGATGAAACATGAAAGAAAAAGTATGAAAATACTGATAAAATATTTAAAAAGGAAAAAAAAAAAAAAAAAAAAAAAAAAAAAAACGAAAATGAAATAAGAAAAATAAGTCTTGAAATTTTATCAGCATGGGGTAAAAAAAAGTTGAAAAGATTAATGCTTCTATACGCTTCTTCGCTTTGTTCCGCTTGCAAAAGTTAAGATCTTCTTTTTTAAATTGTTGGTTACTATTAAAAATCATTATCCAGACACAATCTTATCGTAAAATAGCATATATAGCATATACATTGTCAGTAATCACCTTATTTAATCTAAAAACGTCAAAAAACATTGTTCCACTTAATGACTATTCAATGTATGAAGTGTTTTAACTGATTAAAACAGACAACGCCAAATACTAATCCGCTACGATTTGCCTAATGTAAATTTGATATATTTACTGTTGATTATGTTATCCTGCACTGTAAAAAATCTTCAGCTTTTGCTGCATAGTCACTCCACCGCTTTTATAGAATATCTCTATTTTGACCAATGAAAATGCTCCATAATACAGTAAAGTAACCGTTTTCTCTAAAAGCGGTGGAGTGTGTCTGCAGCAAAAGCTGAAGATTTTTAACAGTGTGTAATTACTTTATTTATAAAAAATTAAACATTTCATTCATGACAATAGAGGAAGCATTCAATTATAAAGATATAGTTGTACTTGTTTTGAGAGAAATTCATCAGGATTTCCCAGGTACATAAGCGTTTGATACCAGAAAAATTGCATAATAATTTAAAAAATATATATTTTTAATAATAATAAATTAGTGAAAATCCTCAGCTAAATGCGACTGTGGCAGTCTTATCATCATGCTGGAAATTATATAATAACGTAGAATATACACACAAATATCTTATTTACTCTAAAAATTTTAAATTACTATTATGTTGAATTTAATGATTGTTAATGATTTGATAATTGTTGACATATATTAAACATCTTATAGATTAAATATAGATTGTAATGAACACTAATATGTAAAAATGTATCGTATAGAAATTCTCTTCATTCACGATTGTGTTTGATTTCAGTACAATATTTATTTTTTAATAAATCTTCTTCATTAACATTTATTATATCTCTGTACAATTTATTATATTGTAATTAAACGTATTTGACATTATAAAAGTTTTTTTTTAAGTTCAGGTTGAATAATAAATATATTTTTTTTCATAATCAATTAAATATTTCATTCAAATATAAGAAGTTGTTGAAAAAACTATTCAGATTTTTCTAATATATATTTTAATTTATTAGAAATGTTTTATTGCACATATTATAAATAATTTGTAATTTAAAATAGATGATTCGTAATACTAGTTCATATAGATTTATCATGTATGTAAACTTAATTCATTTAGATATATTATATCCGAATAAACATTTTAGTCAAGTGCAAAATAATTTATTGTATTGCAATAAATGTGCATTCAACGGAATGTTTACCTTTAGGAAAGGAAAGTTGAATGATAAATATATTATCTTCCATATCTAATAAAGAATTTCAGTCGAAGATAGAAATTTGTTGCGGAAATTTCTATTATTTTAAAATTAACGTATTTGTAATTAAATAATATAAACCTTTTTAATGATATATATTATTTTATTGAAAGTATTTAGTTAAAATGTGTAAACAATTTGCCGATGCAATTACTTTCATAAAAATAAAAAAAGATCTTGCTATTTCATACAATTTCTAGATGGCATGCTTTCCATGAGGTGGTATATTATAGTATATAATATATAGATTGAGAGACAATGTCAAGATTAATGTCAAATTACCTTATTGAATATAAAATCTTCAAAATGAATATTGTACTTAATTTCTAATTTAATATATTAAGTGTTTCATTTTATTGATTAAAAGGAGCAACATCAAATAATAATCCATGATGATTTGTTATGCACAAATTATTCTCAATTACTAATAATAGTTACAATCATAAATAATGAACTAGTTCATTACCACAACTATATATATTGCAATTAATTCTCTTAAAATTCGTATTCACTATAATGTTTTAATACTTGTAAGAAATATCTCGTTATAACACATGGATAATAAAAATCCTTTTTAAGTAATGGCTCAAAAAATATGTTTTTGATTTAAACACAATTTTTTTTTTAATTATAGTAAATTTTTATCAAAAAATTATATTTTGAAAAATGTTTTTTGTAATTATTTAATGCATTCAACATTTCCTAAATTCTTCAAGCTGCTCCAAAAACTTATTATTAGTAATGTTGCTTTATTTTTACCTTTGTTTGTAGTATTCGAAAAATAAATTATTTTTTATTATTACAAAGCTACAGATTGCATTACGAAATAAAATAAAATATATACAAATGCTTCCATGTATATTAAAATACTGTAAAAAAAATCTTTTGAAACTTTCTTTTATAATAGAACTATTGTAAAAATTTGATTAGATCATATCTTAAAGAAAAAAAAAATGGTTGCACAGGGTTCTTAATATTTCATGGAATTTTTCAGGAATATACCAGCATTTTCTTCTAGAAAAATTCGTCTCGTTAGCAAAACTTGCAAAACTTTGCATTATTTAAATTAAGTTTTTTTTTTTATAAGAAAATAGTGGTTCCCAAGAATTTTCTGGTGTGGAATTTCCCTGACCTCGTAGGAACCCTGTTGTAATTTCATAATAATTATTATTATTTTAGTAATTTTATATTGATTAAAATGGGTGGTACTAAATGCTGATTCCTGAAGATTTGTTATATACAAAAAATTAGCTTCATTTGCTGTTACATACTATATATAGTACGAAGCACTTCAGTTAAAACAGCATTACTTTTTATATCGCATATAATTCTCTTAAAATTCATAGTCAGTAGAATATTTTCTTAAAATTTGTAGTCAGCAGAATATTTTAATACCTGTATGGAATCTCACGTTATAAAATACGAAAACCTTATGCACGGATAAGTAAAAATCATTTTTCGATTATGCCTCAAATAAATATATGTGTTTGTTTTACACGCAAAAAAAAAACCCTTTTTTAAATCAAAACAAATTTTTAAACAATAAAATAAGTTTAAAGAAATATTATAATCATTCAGTATATTCAAAGTCAAATGATTTTTTCGAGCTGCTTCAAAATTTTATTGTTATTATTACCGTAATTTCGCGCGTATACGCCGCACATCAGACAATTCGATTTCCTACCAGAATTTATTTTAAATAAAATGTGACTTAGCACTTATTTGACTTCTTATTTTCAATAAAATTTCCGGTTTGAAAAAGACTTAACTAGGGTGCGGCGCATACGCGCGAAATTACGGTAATGTTGTTTTATTTATCTTTCATATTTATAGTATTCGAAAAATGAATTATTTGGTATTATACTATTATACCGAATTATATTTGGTATTATACTAATGTTCGGTATAGCACTATTACAATGCAACCGATTACATTATACGATGTATATTTATTAAGAACATTACAAATGCTAGGATCGATATTAAAATTTTGAAAAATTGCTTTGAAATTTCTTCAAAGGAACAGTTGTATTGTAAAAATGTGATTATATAGCATCTCTTATAGAGGACGAAATAAGCTTAAAAAATTTAATACATTTTTAATATCTTCTATAGTAAAAATTAAAAAAATATATAAGATTTTATCTATTATTTGCTTAAGATGCTACTTGTTTTAAGATGATTTATATTAGTTTCTTAAATGTTTGATACGCATATTTTTTAACAAAAAACAGCTTTAATCGGTAAAAAGTATATTTTTTTAGTTAAATTTAGTATTTTTAGTTAAACTTTTAGAAATATTGTAACTTGAAAAACGTTTTTGTTTTTAAGTCTGTGTTTCATAACATTTTTAAACAATAAACTTGACAAAATTTTCAGACTTCTTAGAGGTTGCTTGCATACACTAATTTTTAAAGAATATAACTAAGAAGATTTTTTAAACGTAAAAAGAAACAGAACTGCTATTTAACAAGGAATTTCAAAATATATTTATCCATTTTGCTATACGTTCAATTAGTACAATTATACAATTCAATTAACACATTATTTCTGTTTTCCATTGCAAGCAATATTTTTAATACCGAGCATCGTTCATAGTTTTATACCAATAAAATTTGCTGTTATAAACCTTTAAATTGATGTTTAGTTAAAATAAGTTACTTTAAGCCAAACTATTTAAATATTTTTCATATACACATACTTAGCAATAATAATTTAGAATACAAATGACTGAACTTTTTAAACCTATAAATGTGATGCATTTACCAAAATTACATTGTTGGAAATGGAAGTTTGAAATCACTCATCTGGTTACTAAATATTTTAATATTTCAAAAGAAAGTAATCTGCTGGTTAATAACTGCGTGATACAAATTGTATCACATTCACAATTACATGTAAAAAATAAAAAACTGATAAGAATTCTGAACTCTGCAAGTTTTATGAACGTATAAGTAAGGACTAAAGAGTATTTACTGATGATGGCAGTGTAAAGTTTATCCACATAACAATATTTTCAAGTATAAGAAAATGAAACATTTTAATGCAACCTCTCAAATGTGTAGCTAAGACTTGGTTGTTCTATATATGCATATATTTGCTCACGTTGCATATATGCAAAAAATAAAATTTCGTAGAATTTGAAAATTTAAAACATATTTTGAGGTATGAAAATCTTCAAAAGAAAATAATCATCTAGTTTTTAACGATGATAAAAATTTTATTGCATTAAGAGATTTTAAAAAAAAGGAAAAGAAAAGAAAAGAAAGAAGAAAAATATGTTTGAAATCTGAATTTGAATCTGTGCAAATTTTCTGACAGAAGTATAAAGGTCAGCATTTTCAGACATAAGAAAATGAAAGATGTGATTGGAACTTGAAAAAAATTAAGCAAAAACTGAATTGTTTTCTCTTTGTTTTTTTTTTCCAAATACTTAACCCAGTTTTATCAAAGGTGCACATTTTTTTTCTTTTTCTTTTCTTTTCTTTTTTTTTTCAATCTAAGATAGTACTAATTCAATTAAATTCATCTTTCAGTTAATATATTACAATTTAACTTATTCCTGCAAACATTACATAAGAATTCTAAAAGAAAAAAAAAAAAAGAAAAGAAAGTGAGAAAATGGAAAAGTAAAAGAAGAAAAAAAGAAAAAAAAACATAGGATTTTCAGATCTGGAATAACAAAATCGAAATTTTGAATAAAAATTGTTTAAGTTTAAAATTAATTTAGATCTATCTATATATATTTTTTAAGTTGTAAAATGCTTATAAATTTTTTCCTATTATTTGCTATTAGAAACAGTTATTAATTGAGAGTTCAGACTAAAACATTCTTTCATGGAATCCAAAAAAGTAGTGTAAGCAAAATGTTTCTTTTTATTGAAAGGAAGTTTTGTTGTTTGTAGCTTCTAATTGAAAAAGTAAAATTACTTGAAACTATCAGTAAAATTTAAAAATAAGTGATACTCAAGAAAATAATAATAATTAAGATTATAGAATCATACATCATTTCTCTGTTATAAAACAAGTATCTTAATAAGGGGAAAAAAAAAAAAATGTTTTTTTAAAAAAAAAAACACAAATTGCACAAATTGTTGCTAAAATCAGTGTAAAAATTGTTTTAAACTCATAAAAGAGCTAAAATCCTACATGTTTCGGCTTTAAACTTAAAGCCATCATCGGGGAAGAGGAACAACACAAACGACTACTGATCTTTTAATCTTAGTCGTTTGTGTTGTTCCTCTTCCCCGATGATGGCTTTAAGTTTAAAGCCGAAACATGTAGGATTTTAGCTCTTTTATGAGTTTAAAACAATTTTTACACTGATTTTAGCAACAATTTGTGCAATTTGTGTTTTTAAAATATTAGTTAACAGTGTAGTGTCCAAATGGATTCAATTGTTTTTTTTTTTTTTTTTGGTGTGTGTGTGTTTTATTGAATTATATAGTTTCGTAATTTTTGCAAATCGAAAACTACAATCTTCTCCGAGATTTTTTTTTTTTTTTTTTCATAACAACCGAGACAGTTTTTTTTTATTTGTAAAGTTACAAATGTATACGAATAAAAATGCCAGTCATAACACATTCTTAAAAATGTTTGTTCGTTTTTCTCCCCTCTCCAAAATTAGTTGAAATAATTGTATTGTTCTAAACTAAACAAACATTTTCACAGAAAATATTTCGATTAAGTAAGTCATGGAAATTATTATAAATAATAGAAATGGTATTATTCAATAAAAATTATCCATGTTTACAAACGATCATACCCCAGAAAAATATAATTTCATATGAAATATTTTCAGAAAAACAATTTCAAAACTCTTTCGTGTTATTTTTAAGTGTTTACGGAGAAAAGATGTTTTGTAAATTATCTGTTTAAATTTTCAATCGCCAAAAGATAAAATGATAAATTTGATAATTTATTATTTGCCAATTCAAGGAAATGCTCTTAAAGTTTAGCATCATCATCACTAAGGTACTTCTATTACGATTAAAATGTTAAATAATATTTTTAGTAATACTGTTCTTTTTATAATTATTTCTAATTTTATAAACGTTCTTTAAGTCTGTTTTTTAATTTAGTTGTTTCTTATAACTTACATTAAATTAATATATATATATATATATCTTTGCTTATTCAATGGTTTTAAATTTTACAGTAAATTTCAGTAATTATACAATTTTTAACACATTAGTAATGATTTACACAAAAACTTGCATTAAGTTATTGAATTTTTCAGGGTTTTTTTTAATAAATTTAGATATGGTGGTATTGAAGTAAGTTACTTAGCCTAATTAATATTTTAATGTATTTTTTAAAACTGATGAGAATAACTGAAAATATTTAATATTCGATAAATTGTAATGATATTGATGTATTAAATACGTTAAAAATCTGAAAACTTTATTAACTGATATTATCGAATAAAATTTAAAAGCATCTATATTTTACCCATTTTATTATTCTTTCATTTTATTAAAGGGAAAATATATTAGTTATAAATGTACTTGAAGCTGTACTTTTACATATACTGCGATGTTATTATCTATATTATTCGTAGGGTTTCCAAATTTATTTCTCAAAAAAAAGGGGGGGGGGGTGTTATTGACACTACACTGAGAAAAATGACATTAGTAAATCGATGTTTTCATTTTGTTATGAAACTTTTTGTTTCAAATAGGACGACCCAATTCTTTCAATAGCTAAAATGCCAAAAATACTCATAATATTAAAAATGAGCACATAGAGGTCAGTTCATACTCATTTTTGAAACATGGATATACTAAAAAATGATTAGAATCAGTTCAAACTCATTTTTGAAACATGAAAATACTCAAAAATGAGCACATACTGGGTTCGTACGGCTCCTGGAATTTTGCGATCAGGAAATTCTGCGGAACCAGTATTTTCTTACAGAAAATCTCTCCTTAAAGGAAGCCGAATTTTCAAGAGTTTAACCTTGATTTCTTTTTCTATAAAGAAAATACTGGTGAATCTCCTGGAAAATTCCCTGATCCGTACGAACCCTGACATAGAAATCATTTCATACTCAATTTTAAAACATGGGACGTACTCAAATATGAGCACATGATGTTTTATTCTTCATTGTGTGCATGTTTTAAGAAATGAGTATATACATGTTTCAAATTTGAGTGATTTTTATTCTGAGACATTTTGACTATGCGACATACTCAGATTTGAGTATTTTTCGCTCAGTTTTGAAAATGTTGTTATTAGAGTGTAATTTGTTTTTGCTCTTATGGCGCACCACAGCCATTTTTCACATCCTAATAAACTATGTTGAATGTGTGAGTAATGTATTCCTTACAGAATAAATTTAAAAAATAATAATAAAAAAAAGGTTCATTTATACATTTATAATTAAGTTTTTCTAACTTTACACATTACATTTTTCTATCAACACCACTGAGTGACTAATTTTGCAGTAATATTTCCCATTATGAATCAAAAATGTATTGTAAGCAACAGAAACAAATAAAAAACATCCTAAAATACAGTAATGATGAGTGCTTGACAAATGCTGTCGCTAGGTCACCATTGGCGACCAAGTTTTTTTTTATCTGACCACCAAGTTATTTAATCTGGCATTTTTTAATTTATTATTATAATTTTTTTTAATAAGAAATGAACACAAACGACATTTTTTCTTTTCGGTCTTTTTAATTTGGTAAAAATAAGTTCAACTAATGCAAATTTTAAAATAATAAAAACAGAATTATTTGACTAACTTCGACAGCAAACTATTTAAAAAAATGTTTTCCTGCTTCACTATTAAATCGATGTCCCCCTCATCAGATATAGATTTTGTAGCACTCAAGTATCCGGACATTTGAAGCCATCGGCAGTAAGTATTTCCCGAACAAGCCGGTTAATCCAGCCTTTACAGAATTTCTCTCTTTCTTCTTCTTCTCCTTCTTCTTCTTCTTTTTTTTTTTTTTTTTTTTTCATACATAAATAATTGTGATAAATTTCATTAGAAAACTTGGTTTATAAATAGTATCTTTCTAAATTATGTGACTATTCTTCTCAATTATTTCATAAAAAATACTTTTGTGCTTTTTGAAAATCAGTGACCTGGAAGGGGGGTGGGGGGCATGGGGTCTTTTTTATTGGCGACTAGAATTTTTTTGCTTTGATGGCTACGAGATTTTATCAAATTTTTAAAGCCCTGGTAATGATCATGGACATTTTAGTATTCATACAAAGATAAATGTTTGTATTTTTTTTAAAAAAAGTAAGATAATAAAACAGCCAATATATCAAAACTTGAGTTAAAAATATACTAAATTATAATTTTCATAATGTAGGCATACTTTTAGCTTCCAATAATTTTAAATTGAAATAGCAACAAGACAATCAAATAAAAGTCAGTCTCAGTTCTTGTCAGCATCTGAGTGAAAAGTATTGTAACAATTGCGGCACAAAAGGTTTTTAATTGAAGGTTTTGAATTATTTATATATATAATGAATACATATAATGAATTCTTTATATTATACATATATATAATATTTTATATTATACATATAATGAATTCTTTTAGATACCTCATATAACAATATAAACGGAAGAAATCGTCATCACGTGAAAGGTAAAAACGTACAACGTTACACTAAGACTCAAAACATACAATTTACGGGAAAAACGTACAATCTAACAATTATCTTTGTAGAGGGATTTTGATTTTTTTCAATATTTGAGGGACAGTTGTGTCTTTTTCCAAATAAAAGACTTAACATGGTTTTAAAAATATGGCTCTATTTAATTATTTATATTCTCATTTCACGAAACTGTTATGTTAATTTCTTTCCACGATAGTTTTGGAAATTTTTATAAAACATGTCCTCTCTTTAAAAAAAAAAAAAAAAAAAAAAAAAAAAAAAAAAAAAAAATCTTAAATTTAGACCAGAAAAAATAAATTCATATAAAGTATGATATGTGCGGTGTATATAAAAATTAATGATATGCATAGATGCATGAATAATAATATTCATGCATGAAAGTTGCAGGCGTACTTATTTAGATACCAAATAACAAAATAGCTTAACTCTTTTTTGTTTTTATTTCTCCTTTTACTTTTGATAATGACAAATGTTTCACAAAACAATATTAAAAGTTTTAAAGAGTTTTCTGGGCATTAACCCTTAATTGCGTAGTGATGTAAATTTCTATCACTGTTTATTTAACTTTTAATAAATAAATCAACTTATTCGCCAACCACTATATTTATATAGAAATATTAATCCAGTAAATTTCCCGTGAACTATGTTGCTGAACAAAGTTAAAAATCTATCTTAAAATTTCTAGTGTCTAATATTTAATATATGTATAAAAAACACAATTGTAAAAGAAAAACTCATGCAAAGAAGGGTTAAATAATCATAACACTAACTGATTTCTCTCAGTAACGGCTTCAGGAATTAGTATAGTACTTCTAAACCTCCCCTTTCAATCTATTCAGGTCTGACGTCCTATTAATAGGACGTGTCTTTACATTGACTATTATTTTGTCGTAACAACTATATTTGGTTATTATCTGCATATATGTAGTAATGATGTGAAACAAACATTGAATGATGAAAAATACAAAAAATATTATAGAAAGCTGTTGTGTTTGTTTAATCCTGTTCTAATACGACATTTTCCTTACATTGCATATTATTTTGCCTTAACAACTATTTTTGTTATTATCTGCGTATGTAGGAATGATATATGTCTATACATTTATTATTATGACTCCATTTACGTTTCAGCGTTTAATAATAATAAAAATAAAAATTTGCTTAATTCTCTTTACATCATTGGTGATTGATTTATTTCAAACATATTCTTCACACTTAAAATAGGGGCTATTTTTTCGAACTAATGATTTATGAAAAATTAAAAAAAATATTATAGAAAGCTGTTGTGTTTGTTTAATCCTGTTCTAATACGACATTTTTCTACATTGCATATTATTTTGCCTTATCAACTATTTTTGTTATTATCTGCATCTATGTAAGTAATGATGTATGTCTAATACATTTATTATTATGACTCCATTTACGTTTTAGCGTTTAAAAATAATAAAAATAAAAATTTGCTTAATTCTCTTTACATCATTGGTGATTCATTTATTTCAAACATATGCTTCACACTTTAAATTTAAAAGGAGCTATTTTTTCGAACTAATGATTTACGGAAACATAAAAAAAATATATTATAGAAAGTTGTTGCATCTGTTTAATCCTGTTCTAATAAGACATTTTCGAAACATCTTCAAAAATTCTTCCTTAGCCTATTGTGATATTAATCGTACGCAAAATCCCTAAATTAGTTGGATTTTAGTAAATGACATATATCTTGAGTTTCAGAAAACCTTCGGATAGATACTTTTAATTTTATTAACGTAAAAGTAATTTTTTTCCCAAAATTAAAAAAGAAAAGGACCCGAAAGTGTCAATATATGTATTTTTAAATATTAGATTATTCTTAAATCAAATCTATAGTTGCTAAAATGAAATAATAGTCATTCATACACACGTAAAGCTTTCAGACATTTTTATTTAGACATCAAATTAATTCAAATGTGCTTTCTTTCGCCTTACGTTTAATTTATTACGTATAACAGTGAGTCAATTGTTTCGTAAAACATACTAAAAAAATGTTTATTATACATTGTTTAAAACTGAAGTTAAAAATAATTTTTTTAAACATACTTTTTTTAACTTCAGAAAAGTGTAAAAAATATGTTCCTATCAAATATCACATATCAATTATGTCTCTTTTAAATATTACATATTGTTAATATAAATTTCTATACTTGATAAAAAAAAAATAATCTAAGTCATTATCAAAAATTAGTTAAACAAAATTTAAGATTAGTCTTACATTGGCATTTTATTATTAACTCTTTCAGAAGCAAAGTATACTTCTATTGCCAAAATTTTGAAATGATTGAATGACACACGAATTTACGAACAAATTTATTTGAAAAGTAAAAGCTTTTCTTCACGTATATATAATAAAAGGGAGATTTTATTCCAAAACGCTGGTGACATTGTGGGATTAAAATTAAGTGGTAAAAAAATATACTATCCCCTTCAAGGGGCTAAATGAGGTATAATAAATTGGATTTTATTGGCAATGTAGAAAGTTTTATATATACTAATGATGTAGAATAAATAACAGTTCAGTTAGTTCTCGACTGAGCTGAAAAATAAATAAGAATTGTAATAATCAATTAAAAGAAAAGTTTGGCTGAAATTAAAAATAATTAACGATTTTTGTAACACATTAGTAAACGACATGCGTAATTAAAACATATTTCAAGCTGGAGAATCCCTTAAACGCCATTATTGGTGAATTTCTTTCACTTGTGGAAAGGTTTTTATACAGAATAATTTATTACACAATTTTGTGGTTCAACGTATATGACTAAATATGGCAAGAAATCAAAATTTAACTATGACAATTGTTACGACATAGTTTTTTAATCATAAAAGGGCAGAATTTGCATTTATTGAGGCGAAAATTGCCTTTATTATTTTCTTTTTAATGTGTATCGTAATTTCCGGTGTATAAGCCGCGACTCAAATAAATCGTTTCCAACCAGAAAGTTTATTTAATAATATATAACCTATTTGTACATGGAACTTATTTGACTTTCTTTTAAAAATAAAATTTCTGGTTCGTAACAGATTTTTTTTAGCGGCGGCTTAATATACACCGAAAATTACGGTATGCTTTTCTTATCATTGCTTAAAATAACGGGTTTTCTGTCTCCGAGAAGAAAATGTTATATTTTATTTTTAAAATTTTGGTTTATATTATAAACAAATAAAGATTCAATAAGAACAAATAAATTATTAAGATATAAACTACTAAAAATTCATTATTTTTTTCAGAAGCTAAATCGTTAGTTGTACATTTTTTATGATTTTTTTTCCCCTATAAAATGCTTATATTTATGCATCAAAGTTTAGAGAAAAAAAAAAGTCTATGTAATTGTGATATAAATAACTAGAAATTAATTATTAGAAATAAAATTTCAACAATTATTATCCACTGACATTATACTTTAGTAAAATGAGTTATTTCACAAAGTATGCTTTTAATGTTTTATTTTCTTAATTTAGATGATATTAATCTAACTTAATACAATTTATATTCAATATATTTTTGTAATTATTTATATCTTTCGGAAAAATTATGTTTTGAGAAGCAACTAAGATGTTTTCTTACAGTATATAGGGACAATTTTCTGAATGTGAACAAAAATATCTGAAGAATATACAGAATATAAAATTATGTTAAATTAGATAATTTCACGATATTTATAGCTTAATTCTAAACTATAGATTAAAAATGAGTTTGAGAATATTTTTTTCTCAAAATATATGTTCACACAATGTATTTAATAATTTATCCCACATATTATATCACGATAATCTCAATTAATTCGCGACTAAACAATCACTTAAACCAAAACGTTAAAATAAGTTTTAATAAATTATTCTTAAAATCTGTAATGCACGCGAAGAAGGGTGATATGTATTACAAGTCTTCATGCCTTCATAAAGCCACTTAACTTAAATAATTTAAATGAAATAAAATTTTAATAAATATGCCCCCAAAATACATGTATGCACACAAAGTGTTTTATGATCGATTTTACATATATATCAGGGTACTTCTCATGATTTCATGAGTAACTACCCACTTACGATTTGTATTCCTTTGATTCTCTCTTTTTTTAAATAAATCCTTTTATAATAAAAATAACAGAACAATAATTCATACTCCCTTTTATAATATAAAAAAATACGTTATTTATAGCATGTGATCTTTGGCTCTATGTACACTGTATTTTTTAATAAACTTACTTCAGTAATTAATAATGTACTCACTTTGTACCTATGTTTCTATTTTAAATACTAATTTCTTTTATAACATAAATAACGATAATTATTTCTCACGTACAATCTTTGGTTCTATGTGCACCTTTTAAAAAAAATTAAAATTACACTAATTAATGTTGTACTCACTTTGTAATGATGTTTCTTCTTTTTCTTAAAATGATAAAACCTTTTATAAAAGAATTAAAGATACATTATTTATTGCATACGATCTTTGGTTTTATGTACACTTTTTATTTTAATAAAAATATTGCACTATAATTAATGATGGACTCACTTTGTAATAACGTTCCTTTAGGGGGGGGGGGGGATCCTTTTATAATAGAAATAACCATACGATATTTCTCGCATACGATCTTTGGTTCTATGCACACTGCTTAATAAAATTATTGTACCAATTAATAATGAATTCACTTTGTAATGGTTTCTTTAGGGGGGGGGGGGGATCCTTTTATACTAGAAATAACGATACATTATTTCTTGTGATCATGTTTCATAAAAAAAAAAAAAAAAAAACTTTTATAATTGAAATAACCATACAATATTTCTCGCATACGATCTTTGGCTCTATGTACACTTTTTATTTTAATAAAAATATTGCACTTATTAATGATGAACTCACTTTGTAATGATGTTCCTTTAGGGGGAAAAATTCTTTTATAATAGAAATAACGATGCATTATTTTTTGTGATGATGTTTCTTTAAAAATTAAAAAAATTAAAAACTCCTTTTATAATAGAAATAACCATACAATATTTCTCGCATACGATATTTGGTTCTAATGCATACTGCTTATTTTAATAAAATTATTGCACTAATTAATAATGAATTCACTTTGTAATGGTTTCTTTAGGGGAAAAAATCCTTTTATAATAGAAATAACGATACATTATTTCTTGTGATGATGTTTCTTTTAACAAAAAATTAAAAAAACTTTTATAATTGAAATAACCATACAATATTTCTCGCATACGATCTTTGGCTCTATGTACACTTTTTATTTTAATAAAAATATTGCACTTATTAATGATGAACTCACTTTGTAATGATGTTCCTTTAGGGGGAAAAATTCTTTTATAATAGAAATAACGATGCATTATTTTTTGTGATGATGTTTCTTTAAAAATTAAAAAAATTAAAAACTCCTTTTATAATAGAAATAACCATACAATATTTCTCGCATACGATATTTGGTTCTAATGCACACTGCTTATTTTGATAAAATTATTACACTAATTAATAATGAATTCACTTGGTAATGGTTTCTTTAGAGGAAAAAAATCCTTTTATAATAGAAATAACGATGCATTATTTCTTGTGATGATGTTTCTTTTAAAATGAAAAAAAATCCTTATATAATAGAAATAATACAATATTTCTCGCATACGATCTTTAGTTCTACGCACACTGCTTATTTTAATAAAATTATTGCACCAATTAATAATGAATTCACTTTGTAATGCTTTCTTTAGACGAAAAAATCTTTTTATAATAGAAATAACGATACATTATTTCTTGTGATGATGTTTCTTTAAAAACTAAAAATTAAAAAAAAAAATCCTTTTATAATAGAAATAACCATACAATATTTCTCGCATACAATCTTTGGTTCTATACACACTGTTGATTTTCTAATAAAAATTGCTTTACTAATTTATAATGTACTCTCTTTGTAATGATATTTTTCTTTTTAACTTTAAAATTAAAAAATAAAAATTCCATTTATAATAGTAATAACAACACATTATTTCTTGTTTAAAAAAAAAATAAATTAAAAAAATAAATCCTTTTATGATAGAAATAACCATACAAAATTTCTCGCATATAATCTTTGGCTCTATGCACACTGTTGATTTTCTAATAAAAATTGATTCACAAATTTATAATGTACTCTCTTTGTAATTGTAATGATATTTTTCTTTTTAACTTTAAAATAAAAAAATAAAAATTCCATTTATAATAGTAATAACGACACAATATTTCTCGCATACGTTGTTTGGTTCTATGCACACTGTTTATTTACTAATTAATGATGTACTCACTTCGTAATGATGTTTCAGGCTCTCCAGGAAGCGACAGTAAAAAAAGCAAGAACAGTTGCATGAACTCGAAAATATCTTCATCAGCCTTAGGAAACAACACGCCTGTGGAAACATCACCCCGGTAAGTGCAAACAATTCAGTCCTTAAAACCAATCTAGGGCCTCAAAAATTGATCAGTAATCCAGCCAGCCTCTCTCCTTTGTGCATAATATTCATCGTGAGTGGCGGAGTCGGCGCTTGACGCAACATTCTCCTTGCATATTAAAAGCTCCTCTGGTGGGCTGCTTGTGAATATATGAGATGAGCTGTGTGAGTGTGCGCCCTCTGTCGGAAACTGTATGAACTCGTCAGGGCCTCAGAAATAGCTTGTTGGGATAAATATTGGATTTTTGTTTTGGGATCGTTAATAAAGGTAAAGACTACGAAATTTAAGTTGTAGTCAAGGTAAGGTTTGACTGGGTTTTTTTTTTTTTTTTTTTTTTTTTGCATTTTTATAAACTGCCCGACCGTAATATTTTTTCTTTATTATGCTAATGAACAAAGTACATTTCTCAAAAAATACAATTTTATTTTATTTTTAATGTATACATGCAATAAAGGCAGGTAAACATGGTAGTTACGTGTGTTGAACAGGGGTGAGATTTTTTTTTATGCTCCGCGAGGTCAGTGTTGAAAACCAAGATATGTGCGAGGATTTCTTCTCATCACCAGATACACAATATTGGATAAATATCGGATTTTCATTTTGGTATCGTTAAAGAATACGAAATTTAGTTAGTAGTTAAAGATTTTCATCTTTTTAGTTTATTATACTAATGTACAATAGTACATTTCGCAAAAAAATACAATTTAATTTTTTTTAAATGAAACTTGCAATAAAAGCAGGTAAAAATGGTAGTTACGTGTTTTGAACGGGGGTGAGATTTTTTTTATGCTCCACGAGTTCAGTGTTGAAAATCAAGGTATGTGCGGGGATTTCTTCGCATCCCCAGATCCGCAGTATTGGATAACTATCGGATTTTCATTTTGGTATCGTTAAAGAATACGAAATTTAGTTAGTATTTAAAGATTTTCATCTTTTTTCGTTTATTATTCGTATATTTCTATGCTGTTTTAACGTTCATTGACTGTGCCATTTCCAAGTTTTATTCTGTAATTCATCATGTATAATTTTAAGGTATTTTTCAGGAAGTATAGTTTTGTAAATTTGTAACTAAAACTAAAGATAAGAGTCATATTGTATTTGCTTATGACGCATTTCTGCGTCGCGTCATCTGCACTCTATAGCTGTAAACATTTACATTTTAATTCATGATTAATCCTTCACCAACTTTGTTTAAAAATGTCTCTGAGAACTTTGTATGATAAAATACTGAAATTTTGTGCAAGCCCTTATTAGAGTATGGGGGACATTTTACTCACTGTGAAATTTTTTGTACGGGGGCCGTATACAAATTTAAATTTGGTATTTCTTCAAATTTAATCCCCTGAAAATTTTAATCGATTTCATAAAATTCTGTAACTTTTTTTTTTTTTTTTTTTTTTTTTTTTTTTACGTATTTGTAATTTATAATATATGTCTATAATTAATATTTAAGGAATAAAAGCGGACGTCAAAGTTTTTGGGACACTCTGTATATATAAAAAAAATCCCTGACGGCTCGGCCTACAGGCACAGGTAGATTTCGAAGACGCAGACCGTGGGGCGCCTGTTTGTCGGGAATTGCAGAAGAAATGACCTTTTTGCGATGATGCTGCAATTGGAACCGCCTACTTCGAAACCAAACTTGTTTTCAGGTGGAGCCAGCAAGGATTTTTTTTTTTTTTTTTTTTTTTTTTTGCTATAAGAGTTGGTTCTATAAAAAAATGTCAATATAAAAGTTTTAGATAATACTAAGAGGATTTATAATAAATTTAAGCGGATTTGATATCTTGGGAATTGACGAAGTTATGAATTTTTTTCTTCTAATCCCCCCCCTCTCCCCCCCTTAAGGCAATTTTTAATTATATCAAAAATCTGTCATACATAAATTTTCGGCCCTTCTCCTAGAAGTAAAAATAACTTCAAACGGATTCGATACGTATCATAATTAAGAAATTATGGGTTTTTTCTGTTTTCACAAAAAGTCCCCCCCCCCCCTGGTTCGATTTTGCCCATTAACGAACTTGACCGAGATTTTATGCCCCTTGATTTTATGTATCAGTTTCGAAAAGATGCGGGAGTTGGAACCGCCTACTTTGAAAAAATAACTTGTTTGCAGGCGGAGATGGCAGGAATTTTTTAGTTTTTAATTTTTTTTTTTTTTTGCTATAACGGTTGGTCCTATAAAAAACTTGTCAATATAAAAGTTTTAGATAATATTAAGAGAATTTATAATAAATTTAAGTGGATTTGAAATCTTGGGAATTGACGAAGTGATGAATTTTTTTCTTCTAAAACCCCCCTTCCCTCCCCCCCTTAAGGCAATTTTTAATTATATCAAAAATCTGTCATACATAAGTTTTTGGCCCTGTTCCTAGAAGTAATAATAAATTTAAACGGATTCGATACGTATCATAATTAAGAAATTATGGTTTTTTTTCTGTTTTCACAAAAAGCCCCACCCACCCCTTGGTTCGATTTTTCCCATTAACGAACTTGACCAAGATTTTATGCCCCTTGATTTTATGTATCAGTTTCGAAAAGATGCGGGAGTTGGAACCGCCTACTTCGAAAAATAACTTGTTTGCAGGCGGAGCCGGCAGGGATTTTTTTGTTTTTAATTTTGTTTTGCTATAACGGTTGGTCCTATAAAAAACTTGTCAATATAAAAGTTTTAGATAATACTAAGGGGATTAATAATAAATTTACGCGGATTTGATATCTTGTGAATTGACGAAGATATGATTTTTTTTCTTCTAAACCCCCCCTTTTTACCCCCCCCCTTTCCCCCCTCTTGGAGCCATTTTTAATTATATCAAAAATCTGTCATACATAAATTTTCGGCTCTTTTCCTAGAAGTAATAATAACTTTAAACGGATTCGATACGTATAATAATAAAGAAATTATGAGGGTTTTTCTGTTTTCACAAAAAGCCCCCCCATTTCCCCCCCCCCCCCCTTGGTTCGATTTTGCCCATTAACGAACTTGATCGAGATTTTATGACCCTTGATTTTATGTATCAGTTTGGAAAAGATTTATGCAGAATTTTTCCAGTTATCGTGGTCAGAAAAAAGTGACATAGATAGATAGATAGATAGATAGATAGATAGATAGATAGATAGATATATAAAGTTTTGAACTGGGGGTGGTTTTGTGTTCTGGAAGTCATGATCGGCGTAGATCTGCAAAAATTTTTCAAAATTTCCAACTTAGGTGAGAATGTAATAGGTAGTATTTCTTACGAAATCTACCTAAAAAGATGTTAGGTTACAAATTGATAATTTCTAATAATGAGTCCTCAGAGACTTGTTTATTATATTAATGATCATTTGGGTGTACATCCGAAACATCCGATCAAAAGTGGAATAATTCCATGTAAATGATAGAATAATTCATTTAAAACAGAAGAATTATTCAGGAGATACTACACTGAGAAAAATGGCACTTTCATATCTGAGTAAATCGATGTTTTCATTTTGTTATGAAACTTTTTGTTTCAAATAGGACGACCCAATGCTTGCAATTCTGAAATACCAGAAATAATCAGAATAGTGAAACACGGACATACTCAAAACTGAGCACATAGAGGTCAGTTCATACTCATTTTTGAAGCATGGACATACTCAAAAATGATTAGGATCAGTTCAAACTCATTTTTGAAACATGGACATACTCCAAAAATGAGCACACACAAGTCAGTTCATACTCATTTTTGAAACATGGACATACTCAAAAATGATTAGGGTCAGTTCAAACTCATTTTTGAAACACGGAAATACTCAAAACTGAGGACATAGAAGTCTGTTCATACTCATTTTTGAAACAGGGACATACTCAAATATGAGCACATGATGTTTTATTCTTGAGTGTGTACATTTTTTTAAAAATGAGTAATACATGTTTCAAACTTGAGTAATTTTGATTCGGAGCCATTTTGACTATGCGACATACTCAGATTTGAGTATTTTTTGCTCAGTTTTGAAAATGTCGTTCTTAGAGTGTAGAAATCTGTTTGACTGTGTATATGACTGATAAGAAATTAATTAATTTTATTTAGCGATTAAACGTACGTAAAACTAAAGCAGTTGAAGCTTTTAAGATTCTATCCGACTGTTTATAAATCAAATTATTACACTACTTTGAGCCAAAATAATAATTTTTCGTTTATTTTTACACAGAAGTTTCGGATAATTCTAAATAAGATTATAAAAAATTGAACTTTTATTATGTTACAGTAAAACCCGTGAAAGACGAACCAATCCATAACAGAGTTTGCTGAGAGGTTCTGCTTTCAAAGTTAGTAAGGCGGGAGACGCTGGGTTCGAACACAATCATGCCCGTCAACCTAATGAATTCTGAGTTTTCCGTAGTAGTCTTCGAGCCTTGGGTAATTCACTGTAAAAAAAAAGATAATAATAAATGCTCCGTGAAAAAACGGAAAATATGCTGGAAGTAAAGTTGCCGTCTATTCTCCGTTTTTTCTCAAAACTTCCGTTCTGACATATACCCGCGTTTTCAAAATATGAAATTTTCCATTATTCAAAACGGTAAATTTGTGTTTTTAGAATTAAATGTGTGCAATAGCGCAGTATTTAAAAATAAATCTAAATAATTATATATACTGAAGCATTTTTACACGGATCAGGTATTTGTATTGAACGCATTATCACACCCGTTTTTATCGCCTTTGCCTTCTTCCGGATTCGAAATTTGGTACTCGCCATTAGACGATAAATGCTCTGTATACCCCTACACCAACTGGCCACACTCAACAGCCTTATTGTAGGCCAAAACATCAATTACACAAATTTAACAGGGATTTTTTCCGTTTTCTTTCATAATTGAAAAATAACATTTCCGGTTGTCTGCTTTGGAAGGAACATTTCCATTTTTAACACTCAACGATTAAGGATAAAAATGAAATTTTCCGTTCATTTCCAGAAAATTTACGACTTCTATAAAAAAAACAGGACGTTTCTGTTAAAAGACTGAAAATTCACATAAAATCACCGGTATATATACGAAACATTTTTTACAATTGCTGCTTAAATATATACGGGTTAGGTTCCCTTAGAAAAACCGACACGGAGGGTACACCCCCTCGGCCTATATCCCTCCTGTAGATAATCTGCCGTAATAAACAACACCAACACTATAATCTTAAACAGAAAAGTCCACGGTCCCAGCAGAAGCAATTCCAGACAATTAAACTTGCTAAGACGGAAAACTGACCAAAACGGATTTTTTCCCTATCCCTAGCAATTATTATTATTTTTTTTTTTTTCACAGAATTTACTGTATTTAAAATCCAAACGTGCTTAATCAATCATTTCCAAAATTCAAGATATAAAACAGATTTTCTAGGAATCAAAATCATAAAAAGATAATAATCGTTTGGTAATACTAATAATTAAAGATGTCATATGTATAGTTAACGTGAAAAACAAAAATAAATTATTTTATTCGAAATTCACTTTAGAATATCTGAAGCACTTTACACAGAGATGTAAATTATTCCGTGACTCAGTCATCAAATTTAGTGCAAAAACGTGCTTTCTAGTGAAAAGAAAGCGGCAATTTAAAGAGCAGGATTAACTTCACTTTTATGATTTATTGCACTCGATTATTATTCATTAAAAATAATCCGTAATACTATAGACACAAGTATCGGTATTAAAAACATGCATAAGTTTTTTTTTTTTTTTTTTTTTTTTTTTTTTTTTTTTACAGAAATGACATGTATTTTGGATTTAGGGACGTGTGTGGAGGGGGGAAGGGAGTAGAGACAGTTAGTAAAATGTTTGGTTAAATATATATTATACTCATGTGAAGTTTTAATGCGAATAGTTTAGAAGTGGGGGGAAAAAAAAAAACTTTCACTAATAATAACTACATTGCAAATGTTATACTTTTCAGAACACTTTTAAGAATACTGATTTTGTCACCTTTTTTAGTACACTTTGAAGTGCAGTTTTTAGAATACTTCTTAGAACACTTCTTTTGTTCAGCGCACTTTTTGAAAGCGATGATTTCAAAAGTGTTCCGAAATGTGTTCCCAATCTGTTCTCAAATGTGTTCCCAAGTTTAGATTGAACAACTAGCCTGAGCAGAACATTTTCGGTACACTTTCTGTATAACGGAGTATTATTCGGAACATATTTCAGTACACATTAAGGTAACAGGAACACTTTTTTTGAATAAAAGTGTTCCAAATGTGTTCCCAAAATGTGTGCTGGGAATTTGCAGTGTATAACTTTTTTTTAGGAAAAATAAAAAAATTCAGAATAAATTAAAATGTAATATTCTAAAATAAAGCCTAAATTACAATTTCTGAAATCGGAAAGTGTATCAGCAAATGAAAAGTAATTACTGTTGTGGCAAATTGTAACGGTGAATATTTGTTACTCATACTGTTACTTTTCTCAAACGTTTAATATAAAGTTTTTAGTTTTTCATTAGAATGTAAATTTAAAAAAAAATGAAGTAACAGCTGTTAATTATACTAAATTATAACTTCCTTATAATGATTCCCCAGAAACCTACATGACATTAAATTAATGATCGTATTTAGATATACCAAACTTTTCGAAACGTCTGTCAAAAACTTGGATAAAAACTGGTAAGTGATGCAATAAATCATTGAGGATATGATTCTCAATTTTTCTTTTTTTTCGCCGTTGGACAATATGAATCTTTCTTACATGTTTGTAAACTGATTTTCCTTCCGGTATGCATGTGATATTCAGATAGTCTCATTCAGGTAAACAAACAATCGAATAATCGTATTTTTATTAGAATATATTGTGACGGAGGCCGATGTTGTGTTTGAAGTTGGTAGCATATATGTGACTTCATGGACCCGCTCTCCATTAAAAACGAAGAAATATTTATTATATTTGAAAAGATATTAACACAATACAAATTCTTGATTAAATGAGAATCACAACTTTTTGGGGGTTCTATTTAGCTGATAATCAAAGTCAATTAAATAAAGAGTCCAACAATTACGCTACTGAAATTATGTCACATCAAAGTTATTAAAGTCTCGATAAACTTTTATTGTGTGAGAGAAATAAGTTTTTTTTTATTTTTCTGTTGCTTTCGTGGCAGGATCCTTCACACCGCTGGTGATAAAAACTCTTTCTAAGTTGAAAGGAGGTCAATTCACTTTCTTTTCTAAGAGTTCGGATGAGACGTCTTAGTCTTCCGTACCAGTTGATAACTCCCCCCTGGAAATATAAGCATCTCCGGCTTTTCTCTATTAAACCAACGGGAATCCTTTATAATTGCCAAAGAACAAACTCTCCACCTCAGAGCTATGACTCTGAGTATGGACAACAAAATGGATTTACAATTCCATTCAGAAGCTGCTTAGAATCTCCCTGCATTCGCTTATATCACCTCTGCATCTGTCGCAGCGAACAAATGTTGTTTTCCTAGCCATTCAAAGCTCTTGTGCATGATATCACGAACAAGGTTCGTTCTCATAGGATGAAAGAATATTTCATCATCTTACAGTTGAAAAGTTTCGATTTGGCTTAATGGATTCCACTGGGAATCTCGGTAAGTTGTAAGAGGGTTTTCTCTGCCCTTCGTATAAGTAGTTGTCGCTGTAACGTCAACTGGGATGATGGGGGAAGACTGATCGAACCTTTTAATGTTTTGCGGCGAATTTCTGGACTTAGCCGAAAATCAGGGCAGAATCGCCTTTACATTGTTTTTCGTATGCTGGTTTTCTGAGCAAGTATTTTGAGTGAAATATAGCAGATTTATCACAATATTATTACGGCGACATATATCTGAATGTAATTCTGTATTAACTTATAGCGACTTTTCGATGCTTGTCACGTAACAAAAAGCAGTTTAAAGCAAATACGCTTTGGCAACATTTTCTGGTTTATTTATTTATTTTTAGAAAATGAAAAATATGGTTCGATTATTTTAGTCGGTTCTCAAAAACTATTTGCTCCCGCTCAACAACACGAAACTGTCTGACATATTCACTTATTTTCAAATGTAAAAGCGTGAAATTGGGCGACATGACTCCTGACGTGATTTAGAATTGAATAGCTTTTTCATTTTTCGATAAACTTATTACATTTTGAGTTATAAAAGATTTCTGTCTCATGATGACCTTTTTTGGGTTAACACGTCCATCTATTCGACTCAAAACTCCAACTTTGACAAATCTTCAGAAAAGTCTTTTTGTTTTTATAAAAAAAAAAAAATGAAACGATATTTTATTTTTTTTAAATATAAATAGGAATTATTGTCAATTGCACACATTTACGAATAAAAACGACTTCGCGAATGTGCCAGAAAGTAGCTAATTTGAATTTGCGAACAACCTTATAATAAAGGGATATACTGGTAATATCTGAAGTACTGCGACATCGATTCAAGTCTATTGTATCAATAATAGAACATTTTGTAAACCATCATTTATCAAATAAGTTTTTTTTTAAAGCAAATTAAAATATATACAAAAGCAACTCTAATCTATTCTTTAAATTTCTGTAAAATTGAATTTTTGCCATTTGCATAATTATCTTGAACTATTTGAATCGGTTCGCAAATAAATAAATAAATAAAATAATTTAAAATAAATCCCTGCTTAACAAACACGAAACTTTCTGAAACATTTTTTCACTGAGTTTTAAACGTAAAAGAATAACACTTAAAGGCAGAATTATTAGGTAGATTTCGTAAGAAATACTACCTATTACATTCTCACCTAAGTTGGAATTTTTGAAAATTTTTGCAGATCTACGCCGATCATGACTCCCAGAACCCAAAACCACCCCCAGTTCAAAACTTTATATATCTATCTATATCACTTTTTTATGGACACGATAACTTCCGTAAATCTGCACAAATCTCTTCCAAACTGATACATAAAATCAAGAGGCATAAAATCTCAGTCAAGTTCGTTAATGGGCAAAATCGAACCAAGGGGCAGGGGAAATGGGGGGGGGGGGCTTTCCGTGAAAACTGAAAAAAAAAACATAATTTCTTAATTATGATACGTATCGAATCCGTTTAACCCTTTAACGGGCGGTGGTCACAAAAAGGACACCTAATTTTAATTCCAAAACTGACAAACGACATCAAGAATATTTAATTAAAATTTTTACTTTATTCAGTACCGGAAAATAAGCAAGTTTTTATTTTCAAATAAATTCATTTGTAAATTCCGGTGTCAGTCCATTATTTCATCTTTTTGCAAATAGACTTACTCTGCGCCGGAAAGGGTTAAAGTTATTATTACTTCTAGGAAAAGGGCCGAAAATTTATGCATGACAGATTTTCGATATCCTTAAAAATGGCCCCAAGCGGGGGGGGGGGGGGAGACAGAGGCGGTTAGAAGAAAAAAATTCATAACTTCGTCAATTCAAAAGATATCAAATCCGTTTAAATTTATTATAAATCCTGTTAATATAATCTAAAACTTTTATATTGACAAGTTTTTTTTATAGGACCAATCCTTATAGCAAAAAAAAAAAA
This sequence comes from Maratus michaelseni, assembly GCA_963931845.1. NCBI lineage: Eukaryota > Metazoa > Arthropoda > Arachnida > Araneae > Salticidae > Maratus > Maratus michaelseni. The sequence continues at coordinate 105,551,533 of OZ007598.1, read as the reverse complement.
AAAAAAAAAAAAAAAAAAAAAAAAAAAAACTAAAAGCAAACTAAATCCCTCTGCAAACAAGTTAAGTATCGAAATGGGCGTTTCCAAATGCCACATCATGGCAAAAAGCTCATTTCTTCCGCAATTCCTAACAAACAGACGTCCCACGGTCTACGTCTTCGAAATCTACCTGTGCCTGTAGGCCGAGCCGTCAGGGATTTTTAAAGTGATTTGCAATCGAGCAGTTTATTTTTTTTTTTTCGATAAACGATACTTGGTCTAATATTTATTTTAAATAAAAATCTAGAGGTACACGTACGCGCTTAAACAAAATTAACATGAACAGTGAATTTTTACAAAAATGCAACGTAAACATTAAAAATTACCAAAAATCAGAAACAAATTGTTAGAAAAAGATTAATGTTGAATCCGGCAGAAATCTTTAGTAGCAAGTATATAATTCACTGTACAATAAACTAAAATATTATCTGGCACTATTCCGAATATTTCGGATTATTGAATATGTAGAACATGCTGCATATACAAATGAAGTATAGTAAATCAAAATTTTTAAACAAAAATACAAAAAATCAATGTTTTTGAGAAAAATCAAACTTTTTAAAATCATTTAAAAGAGATTCACTTGTTATAAAACATATTACCTAAGCAAAGAAAAAAAAATCTGTACCTTTACGTAAGTCTGCATTCGTAGAGATAAAAAGCAATAAACTATTACATAATCTTACAGAAAACTGCGAGCGAAAATTTGTTACCGCAATTACATTTCTCAATAGATTAATTTAGAAAATTTTGCTTTTCGCAAGAAAAAAAAAAAGAAACTGAAGTAACAGATGTTAAGTGACTAACTGATAACTTCGTAGAATGATTCTCCAGAGACCTATTTATTAGATTAATGATCATTTAGCTGTACTAACATTTCGAAACATCCGATGAAGAGTAGAATATTTTCATGTAAATGATACAATAAATCATTAAAAATGTAAGAAAATCGTCAAAGGTATATTCGAAATCTGTTTACATGATAAATAACTGATTTGATTTATAGAATAAAGGCTTGTAAATCTACTAACGGTTTTTCATCCTTTCGAATTCCAATTTTTCTTTTGTTGAAATAACAAAAAAAAAAAAAAAAAAAAAAAAAAAAAGAAAAAGAAAAAGAAAAAGAAAGAAAGAAATTTTTTTTCGTTGAAAAAAAGTTCAAGGACTGTCCAGATCAATGGTTTATACTTGAAATAATTCCAATGTAAAAGCACCATTTAGCCAATATTGAGAAGATAATTAGATACATTTTCAATATAGAGCCATATTTAGGCAATATTGGCGTTTCATTGAAAATGTGTCAAATACATTCGAAATCTGTTTACATGATAAATAACTAATTAGATTTTGAGAATAAAGGCATGTAAATCTACTAAAGGTTTTTCATCCTTTCGGATTGCAATTTTTCTTTTGTTTAAATTACAAAAAAAAAAAAAAAACTAAATTTTCTTTCGTTAAGAAAAAGTTCAAGGACTGTCCAAATCAATGGTTTGTACTTGAAATAATTCCAATGTAAAACCACCATTTAGCCAATATTGGGAATATAATTAGATAAATTCTACAGCCATATTTAGACAATATTGGCGTTTCATTGGAAATGTGTCCAATTTGAAGCCAATATTTGTGTGATTTTCTCATTTCATTAAAAAAAAAAAAAAATACTATTAGAAAACCAATATTTGACAATATTTAACGATATTGGCATTCAGTTCGAAATATTTCCAGTAGTATACAATCACTATTTGTGCATTATTGGGATTTCATTCGAAATATTTTCACAGCAAAGCAAGTATATATACAAAATCAATTACTTCGCATTCCAAGCACAGCGACTTCTATAAACACCATTTACGGATATAGTTACTGTTTTCAAAACAATATGGAAATATTCAGTAAATTTTTCTGCATTTTTACTGCTTTGTAATCTCAAAATGTCAATAACCGAAATTGTACCGTTTATTTAAGAAAAACGTAAAGATATCGGAAATTTTTCTTTATTTTTAAAGATTTTTTTTACGGTGTCACCAAAGGTAATCAAAATCTGTCTGCATGATAAATAAATGATTAATGATTTTTACAACGGCGATATGTGCGGTTTTCACAGCTTTGAATTCCAATTTTTCTTTTGTCGCCAAATTAAAAAAAAAAAAAAGAAAGAAAGAAAAAGAAAAAAAAAAAAGAAAAAGAAAAAAGGAAAAATCTTCTTTATTTAAGTAGTTTAAGGTGACTGTCCAAATTAGAGCAGTGTACCGTGAGGTCAGCTGAGGTGCACATGGAAATAGGAAATATTCAGTCACATTCCAAAAATTTTTTTACAATGTAACAGAAATATAATTTTTTAATGCAGCATATTCTGTGAAAACGAAGACAAATGCTTCTTAATCTACGGAAATATAATATAACCACGTACAAAAAGATACAATAACCTCTTCCGAAATACCCGCGATTTCGAAAAGCGTTCTCTTTCTTTAGAAAGCTCAGAAGCTAAATTTGTTTTTGAGATTGATATAAGCATTTTTATAAACAAAGTTTCTTTTGCATATATTAATTTTCTGAAAGGTTTAAAAGTAGTTTTTCCAGTGTATTAATAAATTTTCTTTAACCGGAATGTAGGTTTCTAGGATGCTAAAAATTCTCAAGTAAACATTTTCAGCTGCATAATTGAATTTATACATGCAAAAATAACAAAAATAATATAAATTTTAATGTTAATGTTAATGCTACTAATTTATTAAGTTTGTCTGTAAAACATGTTTGTTGAATATGAAAATGTTTATTGGAGAACTGATAGCATCCGAAAGGTTCCGGCTATTACTTCTCAATGTATTGAGCATGGAACAATATATTATCATGCACAAGTTGGAAAGTGTTTATGAACTCGGTATGTCTGACCGCCTGTCCGTGTTCTAACTCGTTTAAATTTATACTCAGATTGCCATGTAATTGATATATGTTATTGAGGTTTACCATGGCATCAGGACCACACCAACGGTGGTGCGGGTGGTGCCCCCACACCAGGCGCCATAAGTTAGAATAGGCGTGGACAAGCTTAATCGACCGAACACTAATCGCTACTCATGCATCTAATCATCTGTAGAAAAACTAACAAGGGGTTTCGCACCAGGTGCCAAGAGTTGTTACGGTGCTGCATGGCATGTTCGGTATTGAAAATGGAGTATGTACCATTTATGGTAATTTTACAGGGACACTGAAAAATATTCAGTTACATTACGGTCAATGGAAGAAAATCGTTTTCAGTGCATTTTAATGATGTTACACTATTTAAAACATAAGGAAATTGATCTGCATCACTGAGGTGAACGATAACATGTTTTCAATTGAGTATAGAATAAGCAGGAGTTATAGTTTGTTTACAGATAAACTCAAAAGTATTTTACTATATACAGTCAATAGGGGAAATACGTTTTCAATGCATTTTAATGATGTTTACACTATTTCAAACATAATAAAGTTGATATGCATCACTGAGATAGATGGTAACAGGCTTTCTACACAGAGTACAGAGTAAGTATCAATCAGTGTTGAATTCAGACACTTTTCTCCGGGAGGAATTTCTGTGGCTTCTGGAGGAACATTACAGAATTCCGGGGGGGGGGGGGGGGGGAATTGCATTTTTTAACCATTAAAAGCATAAAATCTCAAATCTTCTGGGAGTCTGGGGGACATTTCAAACCTCCGGGGGGGGGAATGTCCCCCCCCCCCTAGCCACTCCCTGAATTCAACACTGGTATCAATTATAGTTTGTTTACAGAGACGCACAAAAGCATTCCATTACATTATGATCTAAGGGGGGGGGATTACTTGCAGTGTATTTTAATGGTGTTTCACTATTTCAATGAAATTTATGAACGGTACTCAGATATATTATAGATATATTTTCTATAGATTATTGAGTACGTGGAATGCATCGTTTATTTACAGAGACAAACAAAATAATTCGTTTACAAGACTGACTATGAGCTATAACTGCTGGATGTGTGTTTTCAGCTGATGTGCTTTTTAAAACTTAACTAATTTATATAGTGTATTACAAGGTACGTAGATCAAATACAGGGCTGCACGAAAGAATTCGCGCGCATTATCGGCTATGAACAGCAATATCTGTGTAAATGAATTTTTCTGAAACATCTTCTGCCGTTACCGAAAAACGGAAAAACAGTTCGATTACATTGTTTCCTAATAAAAGTACGTGCCAATTTGATACGTTTGGGGACAAAAATGAATTAAAAATATGTCAGAAAATAGTCCGTTTAAATTTGAGACCAGCCTTAAGCAGAAAAAAAGTATAGGTACCTGTATAAGTTGAACACCTACCTAAATTGGACATCATTTTGGGGAAGCTGTCCAACCAAGCATGATCCAAAGGAAATTGTGCCCCCCCCCCCCCACCCCGCTTAAAAGGAAGGACATTTCTATAGCACAATACTTATATATATATCTATATATATACATATATAAATCTGTACAAAAGGTGTTTTAATTTTATCTTTTTTTCTCCACTTAAAAATGCTAATTTTCCTGATACATTCACGGTATAATTTTTATACAGAAATGCATGAAAATTGCAATTATTATTTAAGCACCAGAGAATCATTCAAAGTTTTTCATTTTCCTATAAATGGGGTGACATCTTCCATTGCATCCAACTGATCCCTCAAACCGACATTTCCTTTACACCCGAGCCCCTAAAATTGGCTTAAAATCAAAACTGCAAGAATACTTTCTCCAAAATTATTTGCGTTTATAAGAAAATTGGAAACTCTGATTTCTTGGTAACTAAATGGAACTTGCAAATTTTATACATTTGCAAATATACCTGTAAATTTCAGGCAATTTACGAATGAAAATGAATTCTTCGGATATATATATATCAGAAAATAAGCAATTTGGATTAAAATTATAAGAATTGCTTATGAGAAAATGTGATACGCCCTCTCCCCCCTTTCCAAAAAAAAAAAAAAAAAAAAAAAAAAGGAGACACGACTTTCTGTAAATGGAGGGCTAGATCCGCATATGTGTGTCCAAGTTTGTTAGACAGGTTTCACTGTAATATTTTTTATTAATGTATTTTTAGATAACTTGAGCTTTCTGAGAACAAAACACAATCAAATTACAAGTGAAACTCGTACCACCTATTTACGTTGGTACACAAAAGAGAAACAAAGATAATTATATGTGAGGCAACGCTTGGTTTGTTTCTGTAGGGTTGAATGCTATTTCTGAATTTCCTTTGTGAAATTCAAAATTTATCTTTCATAGATAAGGAATCACAATGCTTCAATGATATTTTTACCCCTGTTTGGACAAAAAATAAATAAAAATAAAATACATAGTTCTATTCAACCTGTTTATTTTTTCAACTATATATTTTTGAATGAATAAAATAAAACAGACAATAATATTTACTATTCTCATTCCCCATGTAATTTCTCATTGGTGCGTTAGACCCTGAGGGAACTAAGTGCATTGTTGCATGGCCGGTCCAGGTACACAATAGAAGTGCATAGGGGGCGTGTTCTAAACCCCATGTCCTGTTTATTTTGTGACAATGAAACATCCAATGGGAACATAAAACTCCCTAGAAAAGTATTATAAGTGATTTTCATTAAATATGGCTAACTGACGATGTTGCAAGCGGCAACGAATCTCTATGTCACGCCATTATACCCAACTAAACTGGAGGCAGGATAAATAAGGTCTTGAAATTCAATTAAATTTCTGTGACCGTCAATTATGTTTATGAATTTTCCTGGGAAGTTTGTTTATGGACACCGAGCACGTATAATGAATAAAGCGAGAACGAGACGACGTGGCGTAATTTCTTTGCCGCTGTCCAACATTTTTGAATTTATTTTAAATTGCCTGTTGGAAGACAGTAAATTGTCCTTTAGAAAACAAAGACGATAAAATCAAAGCAACTATGTATCCCGTTGTGTACATGGAAATTGATAAAGTCGAAAAACTATGTGATAGTATGAGTGGAGATTTTTTATTCGTCGAGACACGAGTGTAGTTAGGATCATCGGGGATCACACTAAAATCTTCAACAAAATATTACTATACTAATAACAATAATAATATAAACAATAAAATACATAAATATTTTACTAATTATTGGAAAGTAACAGTATTGTGCGAGATAAAAATTCCGTTAAAATGTAAAATAGAAAAAAATTATAGCCACCGTCCTTTTCCCAATAAAATCTTTAAATTCCCGTGACCGTCAATTATGTTTATGAATTTTCCTGGAAAGTTGTTTTATGGATAGTGAGCATGTATAATGAATAAAGCGAGAACGAGATGACATGGTGTAATTTTTTTGCCACTGCTCAACAGTTTAGAATTTCTTTTAAATTGCCTATTGGAAAACAGCAAATGGTCCTTTAGAAAACAAAGACGATCAAATCAAAGTATGTATTTCGTAGTGTAGATGGAAATTGATAAATTCGAAAAATGGTGTAATGGTATAAGTGGAAAATTTTTATTGGTGGAGACATCATGGAAGGAGCACAGTAAAATCTTTAGCAAAATAATAAACAATAATAATAATATAAACAATAAAACTATATAAATCTTTTACTAACTATTGCAAAGTAACAACTATTTTGCGATATAAAAATTCTGTTAAAATGTAAAATCGAAAAAAAATTCTATTAATCAAGGCCGTAGCCAATGGGAGGATCACCAGGGTTTGATCCCGCTCCGAAATTTTTTTCAGGAGGGCTATAAATAAGTCATTAAGTATCAATTAAGAAAGTCAAAAATCTGACATTGAAAAAATGAATGCAGTTTAAGAAAATAGAAAATATGTAATAAACAAAAAAAAGTTTTACAATTCTTTTTTTTTTTTTTTTTTTTTTTTTTTAATGGAATTGTATAAAAGCGCGAATTCCATGCTATCAAATAAATTGGTGGAATATTCAAAAAGATTCTCCAACTATTTTAACTGTAACGCTTAAAGAATATAATGAGCGTCTAATTCCAAATATTCACAAATTGGCAAACGTGACTGTTTTGACATATGCTCCTGGGAATACATTTCTGACAAAAGACATTTTAAAATATATGTAAAAATCTTCTGAAATCTTCATATTTGGTTGACACTATTGTTGATACATTGGCAAAGTAGAATCGTCATCAACACAAATTAAATTTTAAATTTCTTTGCAATGAAGAAGACTCAAGTATTCAATTTTCTTTTGTGATAAGTATTGGTTACTCAAATTCACAATAGATAACTTTTAAATAATTTTACCTTTATTAAAGTATTACGAAACAAATATAAAATACGATAATAAGAATAAAATTTTAAACCTACAAATCCCCCACCGAAATATTTTTCTGGTTACGGCCTTGCTATTAATTGCTGTTCCCTTGCTTCCCCAATAAAATCTTGAAAATGAATTTCTGTGGCCGTCCACTTACGTTTATGAATTCTCCTAGGAAGTTTGCTTGTGGACACTGAGCACGTATATAATGAATAAAGCGAGAACGAGTTGACGTGGTGTAATTTCTTTACCGCTGTCCAACATTTTAAAATTTCTTTTAAATTGTCTGTTGGAAAACATACTATGTGGTCTTTTAGAAAACAAAGACAATAAAATCAAAGTATGTATTCCATAGTGTAGATGGAAATTGATAAAGTCGAAAAATGATGTTATGCTATAAAAAGGAGAAATATTATTGGTAGAGACATCATGGAAGGAGCACACTAAAATCTTTAGCAAAATACTACTACTACTAATAATAATAATACAGTCGAACCTCATTAACGCGAACACTCAAATAGAACCTTTTTTTGTTCGTGTTAGTAGTTCGTCTTATCCGAATTTAAATACATTGCATTCAACTGGCCGGGTCAATCGGAAACAGTTCGTGCTAAAAGTAATTCGCGTTAAGCGTGTTCGTATTAACGAGGTTTGACTGTATAAGCAAAAAATATATATAACTCTTTTACTAACTATTGGAGAGAAACACCATTGTGCGATATAAAAAATTCGATAAAATGTAAAATAGAAAAAAAAATGTTGCCTCCCCCCTCCCCCCCTCCCCCCCTCCCCCCTCCCCCACTTCCCAATAAAATTTTGAAAATAAATTTCTGTGACCATCATTTATGTTTATGAATTCTTCTGGGAAGTTTTTTTTTTTATGGACACGGAGCACATATAATGAATAAAGCGAGAACGAGATGACGTGGTGTAATTTCTTTGCCTCTGTCCAACATTTTTGAATTTATTCTAAATTATCTGTTGGAGATCAGTAATGGTCCTTTAAAAAAGAAATTTAAATATAAAGATGAAAGCAAGTACCCCCTCTGTTAAAAATTTTGTGGTGGTTTGAACCAACTTTTGATGCTGCAGTAGCTGCAACCATAAGATGGAGAAATCTCAATATTTGCAGCAATGGATACAACTGGAGTTTCAAACGTTGGAAAGTGATTTCGCCATCTTATGGTTGCAGCTGCTGCAACACCAAAAGAGGATTCATCCCCAGCACAAAATTTTTAACAGTGAGATAGAAATTGTTAAAGTCGAAGAATGATATAATGACATAAGCGAGAAATTTATAGTGTAGGCCACGGAAATAATTACGGGAAGGGGGGGGGGGGGTGTAAGAAAAAAAACATTTGCAAGAAGAGCGAATAGTATATTAAAATTTTTAGCTGAAAGCTTATAAAAGTACACTGTAAAAAAATTTCGTAAAATTTCAGTAGATGTACCGTAAATTTTACGGTACTTTTACCAATTTCACTCTTTACGGTATGAGTACGGTACTTCTAAGGTATATTAAGCGTAAAAAACAGTATATGTTTCATTTCAATTATAAACGGTATTTATACCGTAAAATAATTATTTTTCAGTAAGGAAAAAACTGGTAGCCCCGCCTCGGTGTACGGCAACCCTTGAAGTGATGTTCTTGCTCTTGTTACGTAATGCGTGCAGGCCTGAGGAGAGGGGGGAGGGGGGAGGGGTTCAGCGATACATATACTTTAAATATTTTACGGTACATATACCGTTCAGTTAAATTACGGTATATATACTGGTCACAAAGTTGTCAGTATACGTACCGTAATTTTTGACCAAAATTTTTTACAGTGTACAACATTTTTAAAAAGCATTAAATAGAAACATTATCACATGATGTAACCGTCAATGAAATACCTTTTTTAGCCATGAAAAGAAGTTAATTCAAGGTTAAAAAATTCCACAATACTTTCAAAAATATTACTTAATTTGATTAAGCCCAAAGGCACAACGAGAAAGGGGAGCAGCGTCAAAATTAAGTGTTAAAGGATCTATTTATATACTTTTAATTATAAGAAAACTTATTATAGCTGAAAACCTGCAAGGTCTCCACACCGTTCCTTCTAGAAGAAAAATAAAATCCTGGCTGCGGACTTGGATATTTTAACTCTTACTGCTTGATATCATAAACGTAGAAAACTGAAACGTTCAATGAGAAACGATAAGCATAGTATTAGTTAGTTAATGAAAAAGATCAAGCTAAAATAAAATTAGGTCTTACACTTCAGTGAAATATGATATAATGGCAAAAAAAAAAAAAACCTTTAAAACAAAACAGTCGTACAATGAAATCGCTACCAGTTTATACCACAATCACATAAACAGCCTATTTATATTTATATTCAATTAGTACATTTTTTTAATTTATATTTTTTTTCGAAGATTTAGGGGGAGGGGGACCCTGCACACCTATGCGTGCGCACATAATGTTGGATGTAAGAAAAGGTACTTTAGAAAACAAAGATGGACAGATCAAAGTAGGTATTATCCCGTAATGTAACATGCACGGAAAAAAATAAAATCCAATTTGGGTCGAAAGATTCTTAGGTATGTGCCCAAATTGGGCCATGCCTGTTTTGGTTACCACTGTGTATCCATTTTGGGCACTGTTAATAACATTTTTTTTTTTTGAAAATGGGTATTTAACAGTGCCCAAAATGGATACACAGTGGTAACCAAAACAGGCATGGCCCAATTTGGGCACATACCTAAGAATTGTTCAACCCAAATTGTTTTTTTTTTCTGTGTGGAAGCTGATAAAGGATAATATAATCGCATAGGTTAGAAAATTTTTATTGATGAAGCCATGGGCGTAAATAAATCACTTCCCTGCAAAATGATAATAGAAATTATTCTTAATATAATTAGCACATCACAACCCCATTTCATTTTGTAAGTGCGCTGTGTCAATTTTGGATTGAACAATTCCATCCTTCGTACATCCATAACAGCGTTATTTTCTGAGCGTGAAATTTTATATTTTTCTAGAATAGAAACTAAAACACAGTGCTTCGCAAGAGGCACATTATACCACAACCACTGTTAGGAGGAAACTAATGAGAATTGTTCAGTTACAAACTATACGAAAGAAACACTGACATATGATTTAGAAATTCTCTTAAAATGTACAACAGAAGGGAGAAAAAAACTGATATCTTCCCTTTTAGTAGTTTATTCTTTAAATTTTACAAGGAAAAGCAGCAGTAGAATTAGAATACATTGGAAAGTGGAAAATGGGGGATGGAAACAGTTTTACTAATTCTCCTGAGGGAAAAAGAAGTTCCCCTTCTTTATTTGCATGAAAGATCTAAAAGTATAAATATTATATTAAATATGCAATATTTTTGGATTTTATTGGGCAAATTTATCTGCATTTCATATTTTGCCAATGCATTCGGAATTATGGCATAATTTACAAAGAAAAAAAAGAAATCAAACCTCTTATAAAGATGCATTAGAATTCCAGCATTTTTATAAGTACTGAGAGCTGAAGAGATTTCCCAGTCTCCGATTTATATATAAAAAGAGGTCACTCTTTTTTTTTTTTTTTTTTTTTTTTTTTTACTATATCTACCTTTTTATTATTTAATTATTATTATATATTTTAATAACTTTTCATGGGTAGGCTGTTGTAACAATTGAGTGTTTACATAAATCAATAGATGAAAGTCACGAGTACACTATAAAAAAAAAAAATCTCTCAAATTGAAAATTTGAATCAGAAAAAATCTGGGAATTTTGGCGCCAGTGGAAAATAGTTTAATTTACAGAAAATATCTCTATATTTTCATTAAAACAGTTTTTTTCTGTAAAAATTACAAAATTCACATTATTTTACAGGAAAAAACTGTTTTTCTTTAAAACAGTTTTTTTTTCTGTAAAAAATACAATATTTTTCTGTCAAAATTACAGTTTTTTTTTTACAGTGTACATTTTATAGAGTATGTATATTACCATCCCCCCTCCCCCTTAATCTAATAGCTAAAAAAAAAAATATTGAAATTTAAATTCCTGAAATATTAATCCAGACCAAAACTACAAATACATAAAAGAAATGAAAATATCAAAATATTTACATTTATTTTATCTTTATTAGAATATATATATATATATATAATTAAATAATTAAATTCGTAGATATTGGGCATAGTCTGATTAGCACTTTATTTTGATTTGAATTATTTTTATATGAATATGTTTAAAATACATTTTTTAATTATTTAAATCTTCTTGGGGAAAATGGGTAATCATGTTTACAAAAGCACATGCAAACATAATTTCATCTGAGAATATATGCTTTTGATGAGGATGTTTATAGACTCAGAGTATATTTTACAGAGTAAGTATATCACCACCACCCCCCCTCCCCCAAATCTTATAGCTAAAAAGGAAGTACTAAAATTAAAAATCTTAAAATATAATCCCAAACCATAAATAAAAATACATAAAAATATATGAAAACATCAAAGTATGTATATTTATTTTATCTTTATAAGAATAAGTTTTTTTTTTTTTTTTTTTTTTTTTTTTTTTATATGAAAGATTTTTTGAAAAATTAAATAATTAAATTCGTAGATATTGGGCATAGTCTGATTAGCACTTTATTTTGATTTGAATTAGTTTTATATGAATATGTTTAAAAAATATATATTTTTTAAATTATCTAAATCATGTTTACAAATGTATATGAACACATATTTTCATCTGAGAAGATATGATTTTGATGAGAAGGTTTATAGACTCAGAGCACGTATAATATTATGAAGCCAGAACGAGATGACAGGATGTAATTTTTTTGTCACTGGGCAATACATTTAAATTCAATGGAAATCATTAATGATACTTTTAGAATGCAAAAAGGAACTGATTAAAATGGGTAACTCGTAGTTCAGATAGAAAATGATAAAGTCAAGAATGGAAGGCAATGTATAATGGTAAAAACATTTAAATTTTGTCGTTGTTTTTATCTTTCAAGATTTTCAGCATAATTTGGGCCCAGTGTTTATTGCAAGGTTTTTTTTTTTATTATAATTTTTTGCTCGCAAATTTAAATAAAAACAAAATATTCTAGCTTAAGATGTGCTTCATGTGCAAAGGTTAAATGGGTTAATTAAAATATATATGCATTTAAAAAGCTAAAATAAAGACAAATGTATAATTAGTATATTTCTCTTAGGACGATTCATACACTTGTATAAGATCTAACAGGAATCAATACATCGAAAATTTCAAAATTTGGCTGCAATGTCTGCTTTAAGATTTTCATAGAGAGTCCATAATTGTCTAAAATGTATCCCGAAAAAATTAATCCTATGCTGCTTAGAACGCGAACTACAGCTGTTGTTACAAAAATCTGTAAACTTATTAAAATGATGAATCAAATATTTAAATGTGTCTGAAGTTTATAATAATAATTATTATTATTGTAATTATTATTAATATTATCATCATCATAATCGTCATCATCATCGTTATCATCAAAATGCTCAGTCTCTTTTATCCTATGAAAGAGCGTTTCTATCATTTAAGTATCGAATTTGGAATATAGTTTGAAAACATTTTCCCCCCATCTAAATAGATAACTATTCATGATCCCCCCCCCCTCCCCTTCTACTTTATCTTACTCTAAATTGTTTTTTTTTTTTTAGATATTATTAAACAAAACCCGAACCTAAAATTCGTAACTGTATTGCTGGCATACAAAACAATCTAGCAGAATTTTTTTAAAGGAAATTTTACATTGAAATAATATCGCCTAATTTATTTGCACCATAAAAGGAAAGTATATCAAGATTTTCTATTTATAATTTCTATCATTTTAAAATACCTAAGATCTAAATGGTAGGTCTATTTTATCTTATTGATGTTGAATACAAAAATTTGAAGGTGTACTGCTGTTGATATCATCTGCCGATGTTTTTAAACTTGTAAATGTATGTTTAACCCTCCACCCCCCCCCCCCTTTCGTATGCCAAATATGCCAGACTTTACATTATAATTAGAGGTGCACACTTATAAGTAGTTTACTGTACCATCGTCCTACATATATAATATGACAGTTCGTAGAAAAGGAAACCAATAAAGTTTTGGTAAATGTTTGAATTTAATATTTATGTATGTTGTTTTATTAGTCTGTAAAAGCAATTTCTTTCGAAAATGTATATTTAAAACGCAAAGAGGATTTGTTAAGACCAATTTCGGTTGATTTGAGCATGCGCGATGAGCATTTTAGGGCGCTTTTCTGTCACTAAACGAAGTGAGAAACCAGTTTTGAACTGGTTTCCCACCAGAAACAGGAATTCTGGTTCTGTAAATGAAGCCTGCGTTCGATCGCCGCTCCCAGCATAAGATGTTTCTCAGATATTGTTAGTGTTCTGATATTCGCTTTTTCTTCATTATTATTAAGCAAAATTTACCCTTTTAAATTAAAAGCTTTGGCATGTAATTATCTATTAAATAAATTGAAATGATCTACAATTTTTGCTGTAGTTTTTACTACAATTGATCAATAAAGCATATATACTAAGAAAAGTATGTAATTATTTTCCGCAAAAAAAAAAAAAAAAGAAGAAGAAGAATGAAAAATACTTATATAAAAAAACTGAGGCGCCATCTATTGGTTACTGTAGTGCTGTTAAATATTTATATTTGAGAAAACTAATGAAATTTTATCTTCAAAATTTTTTTCATTTGTAAAATTTTTAAGAAAAAGAAATTTGGAGGTTTTTTTTTTGTTGTTGTTTTTCTTTTTAATCTGAAAAGTAACTTTTCTGGAAAATATTTTGTTGTTAGCAGTGGTCTGTCCAGACTTTTTTCTCAGGGTCCTGTTTTTGTGAAATTGTGAACAGCTTTTTACTTTTGTGAAAAATCTAGTCATAATTTTATGAATTTGCAATGGTCGTTATATCAAAATTCTTGTGTATACAAATTTTAGAAGATATCTGTATGTAAAATACACATATTTTATTTATATATGTAAAAGTCACAGCTAAGATTTTACTTTTAAATGATTATATTTGTGAAAGGTTCAGTTTAGAGGTGGAAAAGTTTTGTGAAACACCTATTTTTAAAACAAATTAATTTATGAAAGGTCCTTTTTCAAGATGAAAAACTTAAGGTCCTACTGCTTTGAAATGATAGATTTTGTGAAAGGTCCTGTTTTGAAATGAGAAATTTTTTGAAGGGTCCTGTATTGAAATTAAAAAAAAATGTGGTCCTTTAAAAGACCCAATTTCTTTCTAAACAGATGCCTGGTTATTAACCGTTTAAAAAGAGTTAATATGCAGCTGGTCCCCAGCCCGGTTGCAAAAGAAGAGGTTTGTGTTTATTTTAACTATTGCTAACAATTATTCGGTAAAAATGTTTGAAATTTTAATGATGTTATGAAACTTTTTTCTGTTAAATTTTTAAGTTGTTTATCGTCAAGTTTTGACGGGTACTATCTAGTATTAATTTATGTGGCAAAAAAAAAAAAATGGATTAAAACACGAAAACATGATGGTGTAATCAAATACACTAAGACTATGTTTTCAACTTCTATGTATACAGATTAAACCTCTCTAATATTATATGTTTTACATTACATTCATGAGTTCAAGGGGAATCTGAAAATTGCCGCTTAATGCATTTTCCTCTCCGTTTTATCTAGTATTAATTTATGCGGCAAAAATATGGACTAAAACACGAAAACATGATGGTGTAATCAAATACACTAGACTATGTTTTCAACTTCTATGTATACAGATTAAACCTCTCTAATATTATAGATTTTACATTACATTCATGAGTTCAAGGGGAATCTGAAAATTGCCGCTTTATGCATTTTCCTCTCCGTTTTATCTAGTATTAATTTATGCGGCAAAAATATGGATTAAAACACGAAAACATGATGGTGTAATCAAATACACTAAGACTATGTTTTCAACATCTATGTATACAGATTAAACCTCTCTAATATTATATGTTTTACATTACATTCATGAGTTCAAGGGGAATCTGAAAATTGCCGCTTTATGCATTTTCCTCTCCGTTTTATCTAGTATTAATTTATGCGGCAAAAATATGGATTAAAACACGAAAACATGATGGTGTAGTCAAATACACTAGACTATGTTTTCAACTTCTATGTATACAGATTAAACCTCTCTAATATTATATGTTTTACATTACATTCATGAGTTCAAGGGGAATCTGAAAATTGCCGCTTAATGCATTTTCCTCTCCGTTTTATCTAGTATTAATTTATGCGGCAAAAATATGGATTAAAACACGAAAACATGATGGTGTAATCAAATACACTAAGACTATGTTTTCAACATCTATGTATACAGATTAAACCTCTCTAATATTATATGTTTTACATTACATTCATGAGTTCAAGGGGAATCTGAAAATTGCCGCTTTATGCATTTTCCTCTCCGTTTTATCTAGTATTAATTTATGCGGCAAAAATATGGATTAAAACACGAAAACATGATGGTGTAATCAAATACACTAGACTATGGTTTCAACTTCTATGTATACAGATTAAACCTCTCTAATATTATAGATTTTACATTACATTCATGAGTTCAAGGGGAATCTGAAAATTGCCGCTTAATGCATTTTCCTCTCCGTTTTATCTAGTATTAATTTATGCGGCAAAAATATGGATTAAAACACGAAAACATGATGGTGTAATCAAATACACTAAGACTATGTTTTCAACTTCTATGTATACAGATTAAACCTCTCTAATATTATATGTTTTACATTACATTCATGAGTTCAAGGGGAATCTGAAAATTGCCGCTTAATGCATTTTCCTCTCCGTTTTATCTAGTATTAATTTATGCGGCAAAAATATGGATTAAAACACGAAAACATGATGGTGTAATCAAATACACTAGACTATGTTTTCAACTTCTATGTATACAGATTAAACCTCTCTAATATTATAGATTTTACATTACATTCATGAGTTCAAGGGGAATCTGAAAATTGCCGCTTAATGCATTTTCCTCTCCGTTTTATCTAGTATTAATTTATGCGGCAAAAATATGGATTAAAACACGAAAACATGATGGTGTAATCAAATACACTAAGACTATGTTTTCAACATCTATGTATACAGATTAAACCTCTCTAATATTATATGTTTTACATTACATTCATGAGTTCAAGGGGAATCTGAAAATTGCCGCTTAATGCATTTTCCTCTCCGTTTTATCTAGTATTAATTTATGCGGCAAAAATATGGATTAAAACACGAAAACATGATGGTGTAATCAAATACACTAAGACTATGTTTTCAACATCTATGTATACAGATTAAACCTCTCTAATATTATATGTTTTACATTACATTCATGAGTTTAAGGGAAATCTGAAAATTGCCGCTTTATGCGTTTTCCTCTCCGTTTTAACTAGTATTAATTTATGCGGCAAAAATATGGATTAAAACACGAAAACATGATGGTGTAATCAAATACACTAGACTATGTTTTCAACTTCTATGTATACAGATTAAACCTCTCTAATATTATAGATTTTACATTACATTCATGAGTTCAAGGGGAATCTGAAAATTGCCGCTTTATGCATTTTCCTCTCCGTTTTATCTAGTATTAATTTATGCGGCAAAAATATGGATTAAAACACGAAAACATGATGGTGTAATCAAATACACTAGACTATGTTTTCAACTTCTATGTATACAGATTAAACCTCTCTAATATTATAGATTTTACATTACATTCATGAGTTCAAGGGGAATCTGAAAATTGCCGCTTAATGCATTTTCCTCTCCGTTTTATCTAGTATTAATTTATGCGTCAAAAATATGGATTAAAACACGAAAACATGATGGTGCAATCAAATACACTAAGACTATGTTTTCAACTTCTATGTATACAGATTAAACCTCTCTAATATTATATGTTTTACATTACATTCATGAGTTTAAGGGAAATCTGAAAATTGCCGCTTTATGCATTTTCCTCTCCGTTTTAACTAGTATTAATTTATGCGGCAAAAATATGGATTAAAACACGAAAACATGATGGTGTAATCAAATACACTAGACTATGTTTTCAACTTCTATGTATACAGATTAAACCTCTCTAATATTATATGTTTTACATTACATTCATGAGTTCAAGGGGAATCTGAAAATTGACGCTTAATGCATTTTCCTCTCCGTTTTATCTAGTATTAATTTATGCGGCAAAAATATGGATTAAAACACGAAAACATGATGGTGTAATCAAATACACTAAGACTATGTTTTCAACTTCTATGTATACAGATTAAACCTCTCTAATATTATAGATTTTACATTACATTCATGAGTTCAAGGGGAATCTGAAAATACCGCTTAATGCATTTTCCTCTCGGTTTTATCTAGTATTAATTTATGCGGCAAAAATATGGATTAAAACACGAAAACATGATGGTGTAATCAAATACACTAAGACTATGTTTTCAACATCTATGTATACAGATTAAACCTCTCTAATATTATATGTTTTACATTACATTCATGAGTTCAAGGGGAATCTGAAAATTGACGCTTAATGCATTTTCCTCTCCGTTTTATCTAGTATTAATTTATGCGGCAAAAATATGGATTAAAACACGAAAACATGATGGTGTAATCAAATACACTAAGACTATGTTTTCAACTTCTATGTATACAGATTAAACCTCTCTAATATTATAGATTTTACATTACATTCATGAGTTCAAGGGGAATCTGAAAATTGCCGCTTAATGCATTTTCCTCTCCGTTTTATCTAGTATTAATTTATGCGGCAAAAATATGGATTAAAACACGAAAACATGATGGTGCAATCAAATACACTAAGACTATGTTTTCAACTTCTATGTATACAGATTAAACCTCTCTAATATTATATGTTTTACATTACATTCATGAGTTCAAGGGGAATCTGAAAATTGCCGCTTAATGCATTTTCCTCTCCGTTTTATCTAGTATTAATTTATGCGGCAAAAATATGGATTACAACACGAAAACATGATGGTGTAATCAAATACACTAAGACTATGTTTTCAACTTCTATGTATACAGATTAAACCTCTCTAATATTATAGATTTTACATTACATTCATGAGTTCAAGGGGAATCTGAAAATACCGCTTAATGCATTTTCCTCACAGTTTTGACGGGTACTATCTAGTATTAATTTATGTGACAAAAATATGGATTTAAACACGAAAACATGATGGTGTAATCAAATGCACTAGACTATGTTTTCAACTTCTATGTATACAGATTAAACATCTCTAATATTAAAAATTTATATTACATTCATGAGTTCAAGGAGAATCTGAAAATACCGCTTAATGCATTTTCCTCACAGTTTTGATGGGTACTATCTAGTATTAATTTATGTAGCAAAAATATGGATTAAAACACGAAAACATGATGGTGTAATCAAATACGCTAGACTATGTTTTCAACTTCTATGTATACAGATTAAACCTCTCTAATATTATAGATTTTACATTACATTCATGAGTTCAAGGGGAATCTGAAAATACCGCATTTTCCTCACAGGAAGACACTATTGGGGAAAGGTTATCTGCCTTTCACATTACTAGCCGAGTTTAAACGCGTGTAGAATCGGATATGGCAGAGAAAAAAAAAAGGGTTACGCATAACTCCTATATTGCTATAAAGCTGGAGGTAAGCATCTGTTTACGGGCAGCTGTTCACCACATGGGTTTTTCTATGTTTTTCCCTCGTGTCTCTACATTTTAATTAGATAAACCGCTACTGCATCTTTTTAAAAAAGTATCCTTTTTTTATGAATTGTCTTTTTGCACGAGTAGCATTTTAATTTCGCGTGCAGATTTCTTGTTGTCATTGTCAATAATGTGAGTGGTCTGTAACGGAAATGCATTTAAATGCATGGGATGCGTGTGTTACATTATTATTCAAAGTCTAATTTCGGAAAATAAATTTGCTTAAGCAAGCTTGTTAAATATGTAAACCAGTATATATAAAAAAGGCTGTTGTTGAATACATTATAATGTTATCGGATTTCGGTCCTTTTTTACTTTCTTAAATTATGTCTATTTTTTATTTATTTATTTCAAAGTCTTCAAAGTCTAATTTCGGAAAATAAATTTGCTTAAGCAAGCTTGTTAAATATGTAAACAAGTATATATAAAAAAGGCTGTTGTTGAATACATTATAATGTTATCGGATTTCGGTCCTTTTTTACTTTCTTAAATTATGTCTATTTTTTATTTATTTATTTATTTATTTTAATTCTATGCAGAAAAACTACCTTTTCCTCCCGGTACAGGCCGGAAGGACTTTTTATTTATGCGTAAGAGTGGCTAAGATTAATAAATACTTTATAAAATTACTTTCATATTTTTAAAATTTTATTATCACCTTATAGCCAAACTTAATACATTTTTTATATATCTAATGCATTTAAAAAGAAAACTGGAAATAAAAATCATATATCAAACATAGACTATGAAACACTTTCCAATACATTCGGAAATCTTTAACAAAACTTCAGGTACCGTTTAATAAGGTATAAGATACTGGCTAAGTAAACAATTTACAAAACGCATAATTTCTTTGAAAACCCAATTTTAGAAAGTACCATCTATAGCCGAAAAAATATCCGAATTCTTTTGTGCATCCCTGTATATATACGACGTAGTATGCAAAAATTTAGTTCAGTTAGGAAACGCATAACACAATTTCCCCTTCAGCATAATTTCCACCAATAAGCGGAAATGTGTACTCGAATTCTTTTGTGCAGCCCTGTAAATAAACTATAGAATTTATACACACTAAGTAATATGAAAAAAATTGTTAAATTTAAAAACGCAAACAATAGTTGAAAACGCACTTTTAACAATTATCGCTCTTAGATACACAGAAAATATAAAACCCAATTTGGGTTGAAAGATTCTTAGGTATGAGGCCAAATTGGGCCATGCCTGTTTTGGTTACCACTGTGTATCCATTTTGGGCACTGTTAAATATCCATTTTGGGTGGTATACAGAGTAGGTCTTAAGATAACCAAAATGGGTATTTAAGAGTGGCCAAAAAGGATACACAGTGGTAACCAAAACAGGCATGACCCAATTTGGCCTCATACCTAAGAATCTTTCAACCCAAATTGGGTTTTATTTATTTCTGTGTAGTGTTTATTGTAACTGAATTCTTTCGTGTGTCCCTGTAAATGAACAATAAATGCTAGTCACACCATATTCTACAGCCATAATCTTGTAGTGCACTTCAGTGAGGTATGTCAATTTTAATATGTTTGAAGTAATATAACATTAGTAAAATATACTGCAAACGATTTTACCCATAGACCATAATGTAATGTAATTCTTTTGAGTGCCCCTGTAAACGAATACGCACTGCATATGCCTCCTTTCTTGCATTCATCCTGCTCGTATATACACAAGTATAAATCTTGCAGTGTATATAACATAGTACATCTGACATATTTATATATGTCTTGAAATATTCTTCTTATATTACAGAACACACACATAACACAAAATAAATAAATAAATAAATCTACGAATTTACGTAAAACTAAAGTGATGCCAATTTATTAGATTTTTCTATTCAAAATTCTACCACTTTTTCCGAATAATAATATTCTACTTTATTTAATCAGTCATTAAATAATGCGAATATTACTCTGTGGAAATGGTGGTAAATTTAGAAAAAAAAATCCTCCAAATTGACAACATATCAGTCTCGTTCTATCGTGCTTGTGATAACAAAAAAGAAAACACAGGTACTCATACTTTTATGTTATAGGGATAAATTGTAGGAAACCAGAAATTGCAGCTTGTAAAACACGACAAAAAGTTCATGTTCTGACATCCCAAGACCTTTTTTTTTTCAGAATCCACATTACTTACATGTAATTTAAACAGTGTATTATGTATACATATTACCTTACATATCTTTTCCCTTTTTTTTTTCATAGTTCTTTTACCAGAAAAATTGTTGAGAGAGCATATAATGAATTTAAAATATTCAAAGAGAGGGTAATAGGGTACTTCTATAAAATTAAGAATCCAGGTACTCATACTTTTATGTTATAGGAATCAATTTTAGGGAACCAGAAATTCAGCTTGTAAAACACGACGTAAAGTTGATGTTCTGATCCACATTATTTACATGTTAATTTAAACAGTGTATGCAATGCATACATAAATATACTTTACATTCTTACATATTTCTTTTAATTCATAGTTTTCTTACCAGTAAAATTGTAAAGTGAGTATATATAATAAATTAAAAATATTTTAAGAAAAGGTTAATATTTTCTGCATCAAGAGATGTTTTCTATTTTATCTATAAGATTTCGGATCTCAGGTGTAAAATATATGACTCATTCCAGTTATTCACCGTGACACATTGCTGGCCTAAGTCACCATCAATGTCACTTTAACTGTACAAAACTTTTGGCCTCCTCTTCAAATTAAAAAAACAAACAAACAGCGAAATTGACAACACAGCATTATCGTTGTATCGTGCTGTGATGACAAAAACAGAAAACGTAGGTACTCGTACTTTTACATTATAGGAATAAATTTTAAGAAACCAGAAACTACAGCTTGTAAAACACGACAAAAAAGTTCATATTCTGACACTCAAAGACCTTTTTATCAGAATCCACATTACTTACATGTAATTTAAACAGTGTAATGCAAACAAAAATATATCTTACATATCTCTTTCTTTTAATTCATAGTTTTCTCACCTGTAAAATTGTAAAGTGAGTACATATAATACATTTAAAATGTTCAAAGGAAAGGTTAATACTTCTCAACATCAAGTTATGTTTTCTATTTTATCTACAAGGTTCCGGATCACAGGTGGAAAATATATGACTCATTCCAGTTATTCACCATGACTTATTGCTGACCTAAGTCACCATCATACCAATGTCGTTTTAAATGGTCAAAACTTTTGGCCTCCTCTCCGAAAAAAAAAAAAAAAAAAAATCCGCTAAATTGACAACACAGCATTATTATTGTATCGTGTTGTGATGCCAAAAATAGAAAACGCAGGTACTCGTACTTTTACGTTATAGGAATCAATTTTAAGGAATCAGAAAGGCAGCTTGTAAAACATGGCAAAAAAGCTCATGTTCTGATACCCGAAGCCCTTTCTGCCAGAATCAACATTATTTACATGTAATTTAAACTGTGTATGCACACTATAAATATACCTTACCTATCTTTTTTTTTAATTCATAGTTTTCTCACCAGTAAAATTGTAAAGTGAGCATATATAATAAATTAAAAAAATATTCAAAGTAAAGGTTAATACTTTTCAACATCAAGTGATGTTTTCTATTTTATCTACAAGATTCCAGATAACAGGTGGAAAATATATGACTCATTCCAGTTACTCGCCATCCCTCATGCTGATCTAAGTCACCATCATCAATGTCGCTTTAGCTGTTCAAAACTTTTGGTCTCCTCTTCAAATAAATAATTAAAAAAAATCCGCTAAATTGACAACAACAGAATTATCGTTGTATCGTGCTGTGATGACAAAATAGAAAATGCAGGTAACTCGTACGTTATCAATTTTAAGGAACTAGAAATTGTAGCTGGTAAAACACGACAAAAAAGTTCATATTCTGACAGCCGAAGCCTTTTTTGTCAGAATCAAAATTATTTACATGTAATTTTATCTGTGTATGCACACATAAATATACCTTACCAATCTTTTTTTTATTCATAGTTTTCTCACCAGTAAAATTGTAAAGTGAGCATAAAAAAAAAAAAAAAAAAAAAAAAAAAAAAAAAATTGAAAGTAGAGGTTAACATTTCTTAACATCAACTGATGTTTTCTATTTTATCTACAAGATTCCGGATCACAGGTGGAAAATATATGACTCATTCCAGTTACTCACCATGACTCAATGCTGACCTAAGTCACCATCAATGTCGCTTTAACTGTTCAAAACTTTTGGCCTCCTCTTCTGCCTTTTGTATTTTAAATGCAAGGAGGCTACAGAAACACTTCTTGAATTTGTTCTGTGCCACCCATATCTTTATGAATGCTGTTTAAAGGGTACTTCCAAAAGTGCCATACACACCTTAAAACACCCACACAAGACAAAAAGTCAGTGACCGTCGAAAGACTATGCATCAGTCAAATGGGTTGGGGCAATAAAGAATATTCATTTTTTTTAACGTCAGGGTGGAACGCTTATCATACAGAATAATTTATTACTTTCTGACCAGACAGCAAAGAATTTTAGCTCTCTTTATACATTCACAGTAAAATGGCAATAATTTTTTCGTAAAAATGTTAATCCTTTCATGACCGATTTTTTTTTTTTTTTTTTTTTTTTTTTTTTTTTTTTGGAGAAAAAATACTTTTAGGTTTAAAAAAATTAGAAGTAAACTATCCAAATCACAAACGTTAAGGATTGCCGAAATTTAATGAGTATGAAATTATTGTGCGTTCTATAAATGTTCCCGAAACAATTATTGTCAATTTAATAATTTTCCGGAGAAGAAAATAAATTTTCGAAGAAACTGTTATCTGTAAAGTGCATCTGTAAAGTGCTGTGATTAGACAAATATACAACAACAACTGAACAAACAGGTTCAGTTAGAAATGTTTTCCAAATTTATAGATTTTTAAAGATTTAAAAAGAAATTATCTTGAAAATGCTGTAAAATTTGGTATTCTGGACAGATTTTTGGGATCTAAAGGAAGAACTTTTGAAGAAGTTTGAAAAATGTTAAGTTACAACAACATTAAATAGACTTAACTTTTCTGTGTTTTATAATTTTTTATCATAAATTATTGGTTCTGAAATGTATCATCTATTTTAAATTTAAAGAATGAAACTTGCATTTAAAATAAAATACTCACCAACGCTGCAAAGAGTTTTAAGCGAACGTTTTATTACTAAATGCTGAAACATAAATGAAGTGATAGTAAAGTATGTATAGACATTATACTAGGATTATACTATTGCAGATAGCAACAAAAATAATAGTTAAGAGAAAAGAAAATCCTTAAAGTAACAATGTATTTGCTTAAAATGATAAGTAAACTAAATGACTTTACTTTAACTTATATCTTCTAGGACTATCACTTTAAGCAAACAGATCTTTATTTTAATGATAATAAGTGAAAATAAGTGATTTTCATATATAATTATGAAAAGGAAAATTAATTTAAATTGACCGGTACTTTTAAATCCCGTTAGTCCCAAAAGTGTTAAAAACACTGATTTGTTATTATTTTTTTAAATTGCGTGTAAGTAAATTCCTTAGAAAATATACAAAATTAAAAAAAGAACCAATAAACAGGAAAGAAAAATCATGCGTCAAGCATAAATTAAGAAACACTTTCCAAGATATTAAAAATACTGTAACAAAGCCTCCCCGTTTAATAAGGTGAAAAATGATATCTAAAATAATTTGGTAAATGCATAACACATTTGAAAACTCAGTTTTAGCAATTACCATCCATAGACGGAAAAATATTCAAATTATTTTGTGAAGCCCTGTATATGATCTACAGATTTGTATGTATATACTGCATAGTATGTTAGAAGTTAGTTCGCAGTTAGGAAATGCACAATACAGTTGAAAATTCTCCTTCAACAATTTCCGTCAATAAACGGAAATGTACTCGACATCTTTTGTACTGCCCTGTATATGATCTGTAGAATTTATGCACATCAAGTAATATGCAAAAAAGTTGTTTAATTTAAAAATGTTTACCCCAACTGAAAACGTATTTCCAACTATTATTGTTCATAGACAGTATACTGTAACATGATTTTTTGTGTATCTCTGCAAATGAATGATGGATGTTATGCACATCATATTCTAGTGTAAAAATCTTGTAATGCCACCTCAGTGATATATGCCATTTTCAATATGTCTAACATAGTGTATTTACATTAAAGTACACCGCAAACGATTTATCCTTATAGACTGTAATGTATAATGGAATGCTTTTGTGTGTCCCTGTAAACGAACCATAAATGCTACAAAATTTTATTTTCAGTACTTAACATACCATAGTAAACCTTAATAACACATATCATCTAAATGACAATCCGAGAATATTTACGTGTGTTAGAATTCACAGACAGATAGACAGACAGGGGGCCAGATAAACTGAATTCATAAACACTTTTCAACTATGTTGGAAAACTTTTTTCTTTAAGGGTAAATAGCCCTCTATATCTAGTGATTCTTAATGCATTCATTAAAAAAAAATCAAAGCCTTACTACTGCTATTGCTCCTTTTATAATGCCATTGGAAAGTCTTTAAATTTAATCTTCATCTATTAACATCATCATCGCAACTTAAATTCAGTTGAAGCACACAAAAACTCATCACCCTCTTGCAAACTAACCTTTCATAACACGAATATCTATAGTAAACTCGCTCATCGCTCACTAAACTAGCTACCGAACCCCCCAAATTCCCTCACTTGATGAAATTTCACCATTTGATGAAGCACTTCTCTTCATCTAAAAATTGAACAGCGCCGTATTTCATCACACAAACATTTCAGCAGCACTCAAGAGGGGTGCCAACGTTTCCCAAAATGAGATAATTTTAGCTGAGGTCCTCCAGCTGCATGCAACCGTGCATGTGGCCCTCAATCTTTAGCATCAACCAAGATGGATGGGGATATAAGAGTCTCATTTTCTGCATCAAAATTGGAGTAAGTGGAAAAACTTGCGTGTTAAAATAGTTCAGAAAGAGGTCGGAAAAACCATGTGGCGATTTTGGATTTAATGGTACAAATATAATTTTTGTCTTTTACCGGGTGTCCCAAAAATGATAGTAATGGTAAAACTAAATTTTTATCTTTTACCTATTGTCCCAAAAATGATGGGACTAATTAGAAAATTATTATTATTTTTTTTAGATGGCAGACGATAGAAATGCATCGATTGCTGCAATGTACTTCGGAAAACAGAAAATTTTGAGCAACAGAATAATATTTAAATAATATGAATTTAATGTAAGAATAATAGAAATAAAAGAACATAAATTTTCAAATAAACCCGTCATTTTTGGGACACTTGGTACTAGTATAATTACTAAGTTGATAGTTTTTTTGCTCTGAGAAATACTCACAACTTTTACCGGGTGTCCCAAAAACAATGGGATTATTTAAAAAATGATTTTTTTTTTTTTTTTTTTTTTATGGCAAACGATAGAAATGCATCGATTGCTGCACTGTACTTCGGAAAACAGAAAATTTTGAGCCACAAAATAATATTTAAATAATATAAATTTAATATAATAATAATAGATATAAAATAACATAAATTTTCAAATAAACCCGTCATTTTTGGGGCACCTGGTACTAGTATAATTACTAAGTTGATAGTTTTTTTTTTGCTCTGAGAAATACTCACCTCTTTTACACTATATTAATTTTAACACAATTAGTCCAGGCTAGCTCAGTTGGCAGAGCATTGGCAGCTTACACCAAAGATCCCTGGTTCGAATCCTGACCTGAACACCTTTTCACTCAGTTGAAAAATTGTAACTCGTATGACTCACCTCTTTTATTAGTAGCACAATAGATACCCTTTCGCTTGATGGAAAATCACAGTTTAAAAAAAAAAAATTAGGACGTTCCATTTATGCAAAAATCTTCAATTTAAATATATACAGGGTGTCGACATTTTTTTTCGGGGTTACCTTACGTCATAACTTTTGATTTAAGAACATGACGAAAAATATTATTGCATTTTCGTAAAGTAAAATTCATTTTTTTTTTTTTTTTTTTTTTTTTTTTTTTTTAATAACACAAAGTTAGATATGCGTAAAGTTGCAATTCAAAATATAATTTATCAAATAATGAAATTTTATCCAAGTTATCAAAAAGTTATATTAATGACGTAATGTAATATCTGTCTATCTAGCTTTGGGCTCATAATTCATTAATAACTTTTTGATAAATTTTATGAAATTTTAATCGAATTGTAGGATTGCCACTGGCGACTATTTTTATTATTATTATTATTACTATTATTATTATTCTATTTCAAAGGGCTCGTACCATGTAATCTTTGCCATATACTTCTACAACAACCGTAAGAGAAATTTAACTCAAAGACTTGTTTTTTAAATAGTCGCCTGTGGCAATCCTGGAATTGGAAAAAAGGATGATTAGATAATAATTAGAAGAAAAAAAAAATAGTGTTTTTCATGCCATCTACGCTTTACAGTATGAAAATGCCGTTTTTTCTTACATATGTCCTGTCAAGATTTCACAACCATTCTAAAGAATGTTTGTATTTTTTTTTTTTTTTTTTTTTTTTTTTTTTTTTTTTTTGCGTTTAATCTCTTAAAACCTTTGAAAATTACACAGAACTAAGGTATCCAACTGGGGAAAAGGGTGTTTACATTTTTATCGAAGGGATGGTGTAATTTATGACAGGTATATACTATCTCACTGTATGAAAATATCGTTTACTTCTTATTTATTCCCTTGAGGCCACTCGACAATTCTACGAACATTTGTATTTTTTTAGTTTAATCTCTTGAGACCCTTGAAAATTATACAGAACTATAAAGTGTGTGTTCGGGAAAAGAGTTTTTACACGACTTTCGAAAATATATCGTTGTTCGTGCTATCTGTATACAATGAATAGAATGTATAGAAATGTCGTTTTCTCATACATTAAGATTTCACGACCATTCTAATGAACGTTGGTGTTTTTGTATTTAATCTCTTGAGATCTTTGAAAATTTTACAGATTTAATAAGGTATCCAATCGGGAAAAGGTTATTTGCATGATTATGTTGAAGAAATGGTGAAATTCATTCCATGTATATACTACCTCATGGTATGAAAATATCGTTACTTCTTATTTATTCTCTTGAGGCCACTCAACAATTCTAAGGAACCATTTGTATTGTTTTAGTTTAATCTTCTGGGACACTTGGAAGTTATACAGAACCAATGTGGCTAATCGATTAAAGAGTTTTTATATGACCGTCGAACGGATGTCGTTGCTCGTGCTATCCATTACTTAACAATTTTGAAATGGCATTTTTTCTTACATATCCTGTCAAGATTTCACAACCATTCTAATGAACGTTTGTAACTTTTGTGTTTAATCTCTTAAGACCTTTTAAAATTATACAGACCTAATAAGATATCCAAACGGGAAAAGAGTGTTTACATGATTATTCAAGGGATTATGTATTTCATGTCATCGTATTATCCGCACATTATGAAAATATCGTTACTTCTTATTTATTCTCTTGAGGCCATTTGATAATTCTAACGAACTCTTAAGAGCCTTAAAAATTATACAGAACCAATGTATCCAAACGGGAAAAGGGTGTTTTCATGATTATCGAATGTTATTCGTGTTCTCTGTTCTAACTACAATGGGAGTGCCTTCATTTCTTATTTATCCTCTTGAGATATCATGACCATTCTAATGAACATTTGTAATTTTCTTAAAATCCTTCAAAATTATACAGAACTAAGGCATCCAATAGGGAAAAGGTGCATAAATGATTATCGTAGGAGATGATGTAAACCATTCCCCCTTATATTATCCGAGAATATGAAAATACAGGAAATGTAACGGATGGATTAGAGGAAAAAATAGCTACTTATTAAATTTAAAAAAAAAGTAAATACGATAAACTTTTTGCCGATATTTTGGATTAAAAAATGTATGACTATTGTTATGGAATTTAATTATACTGTAAACGCCTGAGATAATGACCATCCATTATAACGATTCTCGGATTATCATGAGGTCCCAAAAGGGATCAACTTTCACGCACTTTTATTTCTTTAATCCAATTGGCGGGCCAGAAAGTGTCGGGGCAAGAAAGTGCTAAGCCCCATTTGTAAACTTCTTATGTTGAAGGGATGGTGTAATTTATGACATGTATAGACAATCTCAATGTATGAAAATATCGTTTACTTAGATATATCAGTAGAATAAGTATATCGAAGATACATCAGTTTGAAAGTTAGATTAAATACTCAAATCAAGATATATACAAGTTTTTTCGCCAATGTCTTAGTAACATTTGAGGTACACTGTAAAAAAAAAAAACTTCTCAATTTTGGCGCCAGTAGAAAACCGTTTAATTTACAGAAAATATCTGTATATTTTCAGTTTATCATTTTTTTTTTTGGTAAAAAAATATAGATTTTTTTTTGGTAAAAATTACAAAATCCACATTTTTTTAACAGGAAAAAACTTATTTTCTTTAAAACAGTTTTTTTCTGTAAAAAATACAATATTTTTTACAGTGTATTCTGAATAACAATAAGGCATTGCTTTAATGATATTACTATTACGTTCTTTGTAAATTAGCTATCTTCATTGGGGGGCATGAACGTCTGGGGCAAAAACGAAATCTGGGGACATATGCTACCGCCAAGTGACATTAGAAACAAATAATATGTAGGATATTAATAATTTACAGTAATAAACAACAGATTACAGTGTTATATTTATTTCACCAAAAATGTGATTTGCCACTCCGTTGCCCCAATCCCCCCCCCCCCCCCAATTCTTCATCAGGATAAATAATACCTTCCAAAATATAAAGATCCTTTCCAACATTCTATCATTTTCTGCTCTTGCGTATAATAAAGGTTTAGGAACGTTTAAGAGTCATTCAAAAAGATTTTGCCCACCTTAAAATTATTTACTCTTTTTCCAATTCATCGATGAAAACTCAATATGGTTATAACTCATACTAGTGTATATAATTCAGCATTAAAAGGAAATTCCCAAACACATCATAAACAAGAAAAAAAATCATGCATCAAGCATAGATTATGAAACACGTTCCAACACTTCCAGAATACTGTAAGAAAATTTCATCGTTGTGAAAGATGGTGCCTTTGGAAAACGCATTACACCAATTGAAAACACAATTTTAGCAATTATCGTCTATCGTCGTAAAAATATCCGTATTCTTTTGTTATATTATCTTTAGATCTGCATATAGTATATGCAAAAATTTAGTTCAGGGGGAAACGCATAACACAGTTGAAAATTCCGCTTCAGAAATTTCCATCAATAAGCGGAAATATGCAAAAAATATGCAAAAAAATAGTTACATTTAAGAATGCATACCACAGTTGAAAACGCACTTTTAACAATTATTCCTCATAGACCAAATTATTTTGTATGCCTCTGTAAATGAATGATAAATCTCATGCGCATCCCATTCTATAGTAAGCATATTGTATTATCAATTTCAATATGTTTGAAATAATGTAACATAATTAAAATGCATTGCAATCGATTTATCCCCATAGATCATAATATAACGTAATTTTTTTAGTGCCCCTGAAAACAATCTAATAATACTACACATTTCACTTTCAATACCAAGCATGCCATGATAAACCTCAGTAACATATATCAATTATATGACAATACCGGTATTTTTTCGCGAGTTAGAGCACGGCAGATGGCTAGACAAACTGAATAAGGAAAATAAATGTTTACAAACAAACATTACACCCGTCAATTAATCTCCCCAAGACAAAGTCTTTTCTCTTCGTACACTAATCAAATCATCTTTTGCCACCGCCCCTTGAATACTAGGCCAGCGTGCTGACGCAAAGATGGCGGCTTTCGTAGGCGGACTTTTTTCAACATTTGTAGGGTCCCCTGAATTTAGACACCAGTATTTTTTTTTCTTTGACTTATTTCAGCTCAGAAAAATAATTCGGAAAAATCAGTAAGAAAATATTGGCATTCAAATTCAAGTGATCATACAAATGCTGAAAAAATCCGCCTACAACAGCTGCCATTTTTGTATCAGCGAGTAGGCCTAGAATTCAGGGGGCGGTGTTTTTGCCCTGAGTGATGTCAAAGTTTTGCTTTGGGTGACATCAACTTCTCTTTCCTACGTTAGAAAGTGTTAAAAATAAAAGATTACAGCGCGTTTCGAAGGCTAAATTGCGCCTGAAGAAAAAAAGATTTATTCATTGGAAACGCGTTCGGCTTTTCCCTTTTTATGGCGTGTAGCTCTTTCCATTGTTAATATGACTGTTATTATTATTAAAATTATGTTAGCTGAGGTTGCGTGGCCACACTATAAATCCGACGCTTTTCGCTGGATTTGGGCAAGATTCATTAAACCTCTAGTGATTTCGGGGTTTATAAAATGAGTATCAACTTGCTTAGGAACTAAGCATTACAGGTTCCGCGTTAGGCTGACCACCTGAGTGGAATATAGCATGTGCCTCGGCCCATTCTCACCAGGCCCATTTCCTGCATTTTCAAATTCTAGGATAATATGATCACAGATAACACCATGATATATAGATAATCATTTAAGTACCCTTTTCCTGATTGCAAAGCTGTTACTGGCAATTATTTTTATATTCTACTCGCACCACTATTTTTAAAAGATAATTTTATTTTTTAATCTTTGGGGGAATTTTTTGGGGACAAAGTATTAGTGGGGAAATGTTTGAAGAATATCATCATAATGGGGGGGAAAATTGAGGATTTTTTTCATTGTTTCACATTTTTAGGTTAACGTTTACGTTCAGTCATCTGGCAACACTGGATCTTGATTCGTCGCTTTCAGTTTCCGTGTTTTAAATTCTAATTTATTATTTATCTAATTGTAATATATTTTTATCCTCTTTAATAAAAAGGTATGTGTTGCTGACGACTGGGATTTTCGCTAATCGTTGCCACAGATTAATCTCGGAAAATGAAACATTTGAAGTTACTGAAAAAATTAATAGCTCGAAAAGTATTTGTCAGAAAATTGTTAGATAAACTGCGTTAGAAAGGTAAAAAATTGTATTTTTCTTGATATAAATTTCAAATCGAATGATTATGCCGTTTGTCAAACATTGAATTTCAAAAATTACCAAATTTTACAATGGAGTACCATAGCGAAATCTTCACGCATAAAAAGATAATGATAACGGTATTGTGTATTGACGTATATATACTGACTATAGCACGAGTCACAAATTATAGTAACCGTATTATTCTGTTAAAATATAAAAGTGAATTATGATGTCGCGAGTGAATGATTTTTATTTAATTCTCGTCTTGTACCATATTTTTGTCCACCTCAGTGAGGCATATCAATTTCATTATATTTGAAGTATTGTAAATTGTAACTTCATTCAAATCCAATTTAAATCCAACGGAAATGATTTTTCCCCATAGACATCATAATGTAAACCCCATACACACCATAATTTAACACAATTATTCATTTTTTTTTTAATGCTGACCTATTCCATAATAAAGTATACAGAGAATTGGCCTAATCATATATTCTAATACGAGCAAATCTTGTGTGTGGTTATATATAATGGTTAATTTTTGCAATAAGTTATATATATATATATATATATATATATATATATCATATATTCTAATACGAGCAAATCTTGTGGTTGGTTATATATATATATATATATATATATATGCAAAAATTATCTTAAAAACGGCTCTAACAATTTTGACGAAATTTCGTATCCTACCGTTTTGGGGCACCAGAAAACCATTGGGCTAGGTCACATGCTCGAGAAAATTCGATTAGTAAGTCATTTTGGGTCATTTTGGGTCATGGTCTAGCTAATTGTATCTAAAAAACGGTCCAAACGATTTTGACGAAATTTTATATCCGACCATTTTCGGGCATGAGAAGTCAATTGGGCTGGGTCACATGTTCGAGAACTTTCGATTAGTGGGTCATTTTTGGGTCAACGCGGGTCAAATTAATTTTATCTAAAAAACGGCTCTAACGATTTTGATTAATTTTTGTGTCCTACGAGTTTCGAGAACGATAAAAGCATTGGGCTAGGTCGCATGTCCGAGAAAATTCGATTAGTGGGTCATTTTTGGGTCATTGTGGGTCAAGATCTAAAAAGCGGCTCAATTTACACTAAATTTTGCATTCAATCGTTTCCGGGCACGAGAAGACTGTTGGGCTAGGTCACATGGTCGAGAAAATTCAATTAGTGGGTCATTTTGGGTCATGGTCAAGCTAATTGTATCTAAAAAACGGTCCAAACGATTTTGACGAAATTTTGTATCCGACTATTTTCGGGCACGAGAAGACTATTGGGCTGGGTCACATGTTCGAGAACTTTCGATTAGGGGGTCATTTTTGGGTCAAAGCGGGTCAAATTAATTTTATCTAAAAAACGGCTCTAACGATTTTGATTAAATTTTGTATTTTAAGAGTTTCGGGCACGCGAAAATCATTAGACTAGGTCACATGTTCGAGAAAATTCGATTAGTGGGTCATTTCTGGATCATTTTGGGTCAATATCTAAAAAGCGGCTCAATTTACACTAAATTTTGCATCCTATGGTTTTCCGGCACGAGAAGACTGTTGGGCTAAGTCACATGTTCGAGAAAATTCAATTAGTGGGTCATTTTGGTCATGGGTCATGATATTTGAACTCAAATTTAATTTTGACCGAGCATAGCTCGGTCTTCCCTGCTCGTATATATATATATATATATATATATATATATATATGCAAAATTTATCTTAAAAACGGCTCTAACGATTTTGACGAAATTTTGTGTCCTACCGTTTTGGGGCACCAGAAAACCATTGGGTTAGGTCACGTGTTCGAGAAAATTCGATTAGTGGGTCATTTTGGATCATGGTCTAGCTAATTGTGGCTAAAAAACGGTTCAAACGATTTTGACGAAATTTTGTATTCGACCATTTTCGGGCACGAGAAGACTATTGGGCTGGGTCACATGTTCGAGAACTTTCGATTAGTGGGTCATTTTTGGGTCAAAGCGGGTCAAATTAATTTTATCTAAAAAACGGCTCTAACGATTTTGATTAAATTTTGTATCCTACGAGTTCCGGGAACGCGAAAATCATTGGGCTAGGTCACATGTTCGAGAAAATTCGATTAGTGGGTCATTTCTGGGTCATTGTGGGTCAAGATCTAAAAAGCGGCTCAATTTACACTAAATTTTGCATCCAATGGTTTTCGAGCACGAGAAGACTCTTGGGCTAGGTCACATGTTCGAGAAATTTCGATTAGTGGGTCATTTTGGTCATGGGTCATTATGGGTCAAGCTATTTTATCTTAAAAACGGCTCAGACTATTTACACTAAATTTTGCATCCTATGGTTTTCGGGCACGAGAAGACTGTTGGGCTAAGTCATATGTTCGAGAAAATTCAATTAGTGGGTCATTTTGGTCATGGGTCATGATATTCGAACTCAAATTTAATTTTTACCGAGCATACCTCGGTCTTCCCTACTCGTTTGTCCTTAACAGCCCAAATTTGTCTGACGCATTAAAAATGTAATAACGCAATAGCGTTCGTATCGTTTTCATAAATGCAGAAGGACATTCCAAGTAAAGATGCATAGGGTTTTAAAATACAAGTTCAAATTCAAAGTCAATATTTAACTTGATTAAGAGTGCGTGAAGAGAAATTGACCAGCGTAGCGGGCGTAGCTTGCTAGTTTTTCCATAATTCGTGTTAATTTTTTCAAGAAAGGAATGACCATAGTTGTTTTTTTTTTGTAAATGGGGAATTTTTTCAAAAAAGGGCTTGATTTTGGGGGAATTTTTGAGTTTAAATTAAATGTTTTTTATAATGGTAAATTTAAAAATTAAAAATTTACTTTTTTAAGTAGAAACTGAGTTGGGGACTTTTTCAGAAAATAAACACTGATTTGGGGAAAATTTCCGAACTTTTGAGGAAATTGACATTCGAAATTTTTGGCAACACTAAAAACGAACGCCTCAGGAGCGTGAAATTTGTCCGTTATTCAGAAATAAAAATGCACTGTTGGGTAAGAAATGTCGGAAAAGTGTCCGCTAATTAGAGGTGTGCGTTATGGCGATTTTACTGTACATTTTTTTTTTTTACACATGTTGGCAAAATGTATTTAGTATATGTAAAAGACTTTTGTGTTGAAAATGTGGTGCGAAATAGAATTAAAAAATTGTCGTCAGTGGCAGCCCTGCGATTGGATCCCTTAGTTCTGTATAATTTTCAAGCATGTTAAAAAACACCCGCGGATATAAGGATTTGGGAAACAGGAATGAGATTTTTAGAAAGGAATAAAAGGTTAAAACACACTAGGTATTTGCTAAGCGGAACCTTTCTTGTGATAGGTGCTCCCTTTCATGTTTTATGGTGGACGTCGTTGACGTGTTTATCCCCGTCTCTTTCTTTTGTTGAGACTTTCCTTCCTTTTCTTGATGACCACAGAACCTTTGGAAAAGAAAGGCCGGTCGGATGATTTACAAGATTTTGCTGAGGAGTTTTGAAAAAAAAAAATCATATAAAATCACCTTTAGGCACCGCCGACCATGATCTTTAATAGATTCTAATGCCACGGAGTTTTAGTTATTTATTATTCCTCATAAATTAGATCTAGTAGAATTTTCTTTATCCTATATAAGCGTTTAAAAATTTTCTCTACATTAGTTAGATATCGGGGACATATTCAAGTCGACTAACGAAAATAAATACTAATTACTCCTTCCAAAAGTTCTCATTCCTGCTTCCCAAATCCTTATATCCGCGGGTGACTTGTCTTAATGATGCTCATCTACAGCAGACCACCCACGACTTGTGATTGGTTGACTTAATGAGTTGGTCCGACCGGAATGAAAATCGTAATTTCCAACTCATTCCGAAATAAATTTATACATAACATACATATATATGAATCTCGTCCCAGATGCCAAGGTGTTGCGAAAGGTTGGGGGAAGTGATTAGCCGTGGAATTGGCAAAACCAGAATTGCTCAAGTTTATATTAATTCGAAATGTTCTTATTTTCCTTTTCTTATTCTTAAAACGGGCTGCGTAACACAGGCTGCTTTTGCTTCTGGTCATGTATATGCAGGTGTGGAATCGGTTATTCGAAATCGCGGCTTCTGTTAACTTCTGAACTTTGATTCTTATAGAGTGGCAATTGCTTCTATGAAGTTAATAACTGTAATTAGAACGTCATTATCTCATGATCAGTTTCTAGCACCTGTCATGATTTTTTTTTTCCAAGGTGTCACTGTTGTTATCGATTTGCATCAAGATAAAAGCGTGATAGAATCTAACTAACGAGTGTAATTACATTAATTTGTATAAATAGGTCGAATTTTTACTTGCAATCACGGGCGCAAAAAAAAAAAAAAAGAGGACAGAGGAAAGAAATTTATTTTCAATTTAATTTTAAAGTTTAATTAAATAATTTTTTCCTCATGATTGTGAATATGTATGTGTATATATATATATATATATATATATATATAGTCATCTCAAATGATTTAAGCACTAAGAGAAAAGGGGAACTGACAATTTTTCATAGGGATCATCTGCCCCTCCTCCTCCTCTAAACCTCATGTGGAAGAGAATTTTCATTTCGGTTTTTCTTTTTACGATAATGTGTTAAAAATTTATATCTTAAACATGGGGGCAATAAATTATATTTCATGGGGACGAAACTCTCTTTCTAAAAATATAATAAGCTATCTCAATTCTTTATTTTTAAAAAATACAGTAGAAACTTATTTTTTAGTTTTAACTAGCTGAACCGTCCGGCCTTGCCTGGACCCTGGATAATAATCTTAAATATACCTAAAATCAGAATTGAGATGAGGCATTTTTCTTCTCCCCGGAAGGGATTTTTGCAGCTTTGGGGGACACTGTAGAGTTCCGGGGGGTAAATTCCACTGCTAGGCCCTGGATAAGCATAAAATCGCAAATCTTCTGGTCGGGATTTCCATATTCTTGACTCAGTTCAACACTGCCTAAAGTAACATTTAAATTAAAATAACCTAAAATATATTTTATCTTGCTACGCTAGTCGGTACTTCTAAACGAACTTCATCTCTTTCCATGCGCCGAATATAAAAAAAAAGTTTTTGACTGCGATATCACTTAAGTCGTCATAGGAAAAAGTTTCGGCGATAAAGGGGTTTCTTAAGAAACCAATGCTTGAACTTTTCCTCTCTTCCTTCATGCGTTTCAGAGAGGGGAAAAAACGGTGGCCTTACTTTCTTTAATAATTTATTTAAAAAAAGTTTACTTTTTATCTATATTTATCATATATATTTATATTTTTTAATCGATTCCCGAAAGTCTACTGAAGTAGTGAAAAGTTAAAAAGAACAATGATGTGTTTGGAAATTTTTAAAACATTGCTTACGGGGTCATCCCATAATTATGCTACATTTCAAGAGAGAATGAGGAGGGGGGGGGGGGGGGCGTTCACAAAGTGTGACACAATGTTTACGACTTGAAATACGACTTGAAGCAAAAACACGCAATATTACTGTAAACTGAAATGTCTGAAAATCAGACATTTAAGTGTCTGAAACGGATTGTTAAAAAAAGAGATACTTTAAAGTGTCTTAAAATTTTAAGACATTTGTAAGTGTCTTATTTTCAGACATTTGAAGTGTCTGAAATAGCGCCATTTTTTTTAACCCGGACAAACAGCTGCTAGTAAAAAAAAAAATTGCAAAAAAAGTAAAGTGCTGTTATGTATATTGAATTATTTTTAATTTCGATTACGGGAGGATAATCTGAGATTCCAATTCTACCCACGCTGGGATCGATCTCGGGTCCTTTTGGTTACGAGACCAACGCCTTAACCATATCGACGATTTACAGTGTTTTTTTTTTCAATAGATAATAGATTAATATATAACTTTTTTACATGCAACTTAGAACTACTGTGTTTGATGCACGATGGCGACGACGCTCTACTAGTTGGACGAAGAAGTTGTTGACAACAGCTATCTTCCTAAAATACTACCTCTATCCGCCCCCTCCCCTCTCCCCTGAACAAAAAAGAGAAAGACAGCGTGTAGCATGCCAGCGATAAATAATATCAAAGCCTGGTATGAGAGTACACTGTCTGTTTTTGATTAATGTGTTACAGGTAGTGAAAATGTAAGAAGTTTTATACAGTTGATATTAATTTGTTACACATTTGTAAAAAATCGAAAAACAAATAGCGTTTTAATGAAAATTTGCTCTAAATTAACAGTTGAAAAAAAAAGTGACGTCTTAACAGGATAGGGCAGGAGATATCACGCGAGTGTGAAAACATGTGAGGTAAGAGTAGGGATAGATAAGAAAACGCGAAATTTGCGTGACCTAATTAATGCATAACCCCTTAAGTGAAACTTAACGGAAAACATTTTTAATGGCAATTATAATTTAAAAAATTAAAAACTGTATATGAAGGTAAGTCGATTCTGCCAAAATACTGTAAGTAAGTAAATAACAATAATAATTAAAAAAAAATGAATGAGAATTAAATCTTTTTTAATTGGACCTTTTTCTAACTCATCTTGTAATATTGACCAATGAAATTAATTGCACCGTTCTAACTCATCGGATAATTTTTACTTCCCGAACTTGTAAGATAGATCAGGATGTATGTGTGTGTGTGTGTGTGACTGAATGAATCCGATAGTTTCCAAATAGTAACTTCCGATTGAGCTTTCATTTGGCAAATATGTTATAGACAACTGTTGCAGAACTGTATATATTTTTGTAGAAATTGGCAGACGTTAAAAGATATTTAAATCATTTTCAAACCGTTTTGCGATCGATTCTATACGGAATATCACCAAGGAAATGTGATAGAGAATAAGTAATAAATAATGCAGCGATGTAGTCAAAGCATTAGTGACTCAGAGGTAATGTCTCCAGTTTTGAAATGGGAGGTCCAGGGTTCGAATCCAGCTGATTTTGTAGTGTCAGAAATTTATTCGAATGTTCGGAAAGTCAAGTGATGTCACTTCAGATTTTTGCATCATGCCTATTACATTATATAAGATCTTGATTTGCAAAGCAAGTGCGGGAATTCTTTATATATTTCAATATTCAGCAAACATCCTAAATTTGAATAAAAATTTTGAACATATTTGTCTGAGAAATTTTTAACAAATAACAGTGTGACGCTTTGCTCTTTTTCTTACCATAATGGGGACTCAACCATGTTGGAAACCTTTTAATTGGAACTTACCTCAGTTACGCCTTTATTTTACTCAATAAAGTTACAGTAGCGTTGTCAAAACAAGTAAAATGATATAATTTCTAATCTGTTCATTAAGTGAATTTATATTACACCCAGGAGTAAAATTATCTGTCATCCATAACTGCATAAGAGTACTACAATTTATTTGCACTACAATTCTTAAACATAAATTGTCCCATGGGATCCCAATATTTTCTATACTTTTTTGCGTAGTCTAAAGAGTATAACTGTAGAAAATATAACTTACCGTTGCATTTTGTTATGTTAGATTTGAGATAAATCATGAAAAATTATAGTTTTGACTCTTTAAACTTGTGATATGAATTTTCCTTTATTTATATTTTTCCCTTTTTTTATAACAAGCTGTCTTTGATTTGCAAAGACAGCTTCATTCTTCATATGAGCAACTCACTAAAGAGTCAAAAGTGATGTGTTGAAAAATAAACATATAAACTTGTTTGTATAGTCTAAAGAGTAATTATAGAAAATACGACCAACCAATGGATTTCTGTTAGGTTAGGTTAGGTTAGGTTTGAGACAGGCGATGAAAAAGTATATCTTTAAGTATTCAAATCTGGATATGGATTTCACTTCACTGATACTTTTCCCATAGTCTTCTTATATCTGACAACTTCTTTTGATATATGTAATATGATATTGTCTTTTGATCTATCTTCTTCTTCTGATATATATATTTTATTCTATCTGATATCTTCTTATAACAAGGTATATTCAAATATGAATATGAATATAAATTTTTTTCATTGATATTTTATTTATCTTCTTCTTATATCTTCTTCTGATATATATTTTATATCTTCTTCTGATTCTTGTTCTAATCTGATATCTTCTTATAACAAGGTGTCTTGATTTTCAAGACAGCGTAAATTCATCATATCTGAGCAACTCGATAAGAATCAAGAGGGATGTTCTGAAAGATAATCATGTACTATGTTTGCATTAGTTAAAAGAGTATTTATAGAAAATACGACCGATCAATCGATTTTTGTTACGTTAATTTGAGACAATTAATGAAAAACTATATCTTTTAATATTCAAATCTGGATATGAATTTCACTTCATTGATTTTTTTTCACCTTCTTATAACAAGCTGTTTTTATCTGTAAAAAAGACAGCCATAAATTTTCATATCGGAGTAACTCAATTAGTCAGAAAGTATCATAAATGTAATTAAAAACATTTTGAATACGTTACTCAAAGTCATAAAAAACTATAACTTTAATTTCTCAAATCCCGATATGATTTTCACTTTATTAATAATTTTCATCTTCTTATAACAAGTCTTTTTGATTTTCAAAATTTTTCATACTGTGGTATCGTGGTCACATACATATACAGTAAAATCTCGTTACAACGAATCTCTGGAGATCATCGATTAAATTCGCTATAATGAAATATTCGTTAAAGTGAAAATATTTTTATACTGAAATAGAATACTATGACTTTTTTTACAATCAAAATTCTATTCGTTAAATTGAAAAATTCGTTAAATCGAGGTTCGTTGTAACGAGATTCTTCTGTAATTAAAACATATTAGTTTGTATTAAACGAAAAAGTTTTATTTAATAAATAACAATTGTAGAAACCCGATAATCAAATTTTAGATAGTATTACAAGACATCCCCCGTACATCCAAGGAACCCTTGCTTTCTTATCACCAAAATGAAGATCCGTATTCTCAGAACACAAAAACATGTCTGCCTCCAATGTCGAAAAAACTCCCTCTCCTTCCCGTCTGCATAACACCTCAGATCCTACTTGATTGACTCACCCCTCTTCCTTTCTCTGCCCTCTTCTTATCTCTGGGTTCTTCGAAATCCATTTCTTTTCTCATACTATTCATACGAATACCTTTATGGCACATTTTAAACCCATTCAGGTAATCTTGTTTAAGAAAAGTCCATACACACTTAGAAAGGCTAAACAAAGCATGAAATGTTTTTCATTCATACTTGAAATGAACAACAACAAAAAACATCTTCTAGCAAATCAAAATCCTTTTACAATAGGTGCCACTCAAGACCCATCACTTCCTTTATTCTGGGATTACTTTAATCCTATCATAATGAATTATGATGATGGTCCCAGGCCATCACAATATCTGTTGGGCAATTCAATAAGAGTCAAGAGTGATATTCTGAAAAATAAACATATACTACTTGTTTGCATAAGTCTGAAGAGTAATTATAGAAAATACGGCCGATCAATATGGATTTTTGTTACATTAATTTGAGACAAGTGATGAAAAACTATATCTTTAAGTATTCAAATATGGATGCGAATTTCACTTCATTAATACGTTCATCTTCTTATACCAAGATATCTTTATTTGAAAAGACAGGTGGAAATCTTCATGTCTGACTAACTCAATAATCAGCAAGTATCCTTAAATAATAATTAAAACCACTTTGGATACGACACTCAAAGTCATCAATATTCAAATTCCAATATGAATTTCATTTTAATAATAATTTTCCTCTTCTTATAACAAGTCATCTTGATTTTTAAAAACAGCGGGAATTCTTCATATCTGAGCAACTCAATATTCAGCAAATATCTCAAATTTAAAGAAAAACCTTGAATATGTTACTCAAAAAAATCTTTTAAAAATGATCTCGGCGTGACGCTTTGTTCTTTTTCTTCCCATAATGGAGACTCAACCATGCTGGAAACCTTTTAATTGGAACTAGCTCAGTACTCCTTTAGTTTACTTGCTAGGGTAGTAAAAGTTATAAGTAATCCAGGAGCTAGACGCAACCCAATTAAAAAATAACAATTTTGACCTTTTCTTATTCCTGGAAGGTTCTGTGGAAACAGGATGTTGTAAAATGTTTAATTAACGAACACGAATCCGGTAAAACTTAAAATGTTACAAGAAAAATTCTGGGCGTGTGACTGCTACAGTTTTGTTTTGTGATATCTCTGAATCAAAGTTTTAAAGAAAAGATAAGTCTAAGTAAATAGAAAAGCAGAATGTTATAAGATTTTCAATTAATGAATACAAAACTGGAATAACTTAAAATGTTACAAAAAAAAATTCTGGGCGTATGACTACTACAGTTTTGTTTTGTGATATCTCTGAATCAAAGTTTTAAAGAAAAGATAAGTCTAAGTAAATATAAAAACAGAATGTTATAAGATTTTCAATTAATGAATACAAAACTGGAATAACTTAAAATGTTACAAGAAAATATCTGGATTTGTGACTACACTTTTGTGATACATCTTAATCAATACAGTATTTCATGAAAAAATACGAAACGAGTAAAACTTAAAAGTTACAAGAAAATAGATGTGTGGATATAATGGTAATATATCTCAATCAAAATATTTTTTTTAAATTCACATCAGTTGGCTACAGTCAATAGATGTAATTTTTCTAAAACTGATATTTTGATTAATATTTTAGTACATTTTAAAGTAATTAATATTTTTTACAAGGTGAAATAAATTCATGACAATTCCACGATATAATAGTATAAATTGTGCATATTTCAGAACTGTTTGAAAATTTTTTGTTCATCTCTTTTAGTTAAAAAAAATATGTAAGATTTTATAAATCTTTAAATTGTGCAAAATCGTAGTTTTCCTTTAATTAAAAATATTTTTAAGATAGAAATTTTTGGCAATTTTATTTATTTTTCAATATATTTTTCAACAAAAAAGTAAGGGGAAAATGGTGAAGCAACAACAACATCAATAATAATAATAAT
The DNA here is from genome assembly GCA_963931845.1 of Maratus michaelseni. NCBI lineage: Eukaryota > Metazoa > Arthropoda > Arachnida > Araneae > Salticidae > Maratus > Maratus michaelseni. The sequence continues at coordinate 105,508,410 of OZ007598.1, read as the reverse complement.
AATTAATAAATAAATAAAATTTGCCTAAATTCTGATAAATCACCCTATATTTTGTTCAAACTTTAGAGGAGAGAGATTTTATAAAGTAAAAATTAGTTTTAATCAGGCATCATTTTGTTTTGATGCTTGATAAATAAATAAATTTATAAACGAACTTCACATATTCGCGAATTATAAATTGATTGGAATGTCCAAATGACAAAAACTTATACGAAATTCAGAAAAGATTTATTTACATAAATTTATTGGAATCATTTCTATATATTCTGATAACAGAGCACAATGTTATTAAATATGCATGGATTTTACAATTCTCTTTATACTTGTTGTGACACCACTGTCAGCACATGCATTTGAAAATCAACCTAACACTGCAAATGTGAAGTGACAATTAATCAATGGGATGTATTGAATTCGGCTACTATTATAGTATATTTTCATTAAGTGACACCGTATAAGTATAATATTGATATGAATGCAAAATATCAAAGTGATATACATCTGTACTTGACTAATGCAATCTAGTATAATGTATAGTTGTGCAAAATGCACTGATTATATGATAATAGTATTGGTACTTAAAATTATGCCCCTTTTGATGTAGTCTAGTTCGTATTACATCAAATAGATCCGTATTGGACATTTTGTATATATTTAGCTTTTAATGGCATATGCAGATGTGAATGCTTTTTATTTCACTAAATACGGTTATGTTCTAAAATTGGAAGATTTATTTAGTGGATATTATTTTCTTAAGACACTGGTTCAGGGAAGGAGGTGTGGAAGGGGGGGGGGGGGGTTCCGGAGTTAAAACCCCTCCCAGAAAATTTAAAAACTGATAAGATGCATACAAAACCCCTTGTGTTAAGATAAATATAAGGCGTTTAAAAAAAATAATAATAAAGAAACACATAACGGAACCTAAATATTTTACCGTACAACTGTTTCAAAGCTGCATAATAGGAGCCTCTAATAGGAGCCTCAATCTATTTCAACACAAAATTAATGAAAGAAAAAGTTAGGATCAATAGCAGCAAAGTAAGTACGTATGCTATTGCTTTTACTCTTTCTCTTCTTCTTCTTTTTTTTTTCCTCTCTGTAGATTGAAACAGAGCCTTTTTCAATTCCTACTATTAGCTCACATCCTCTATATATTTATATCTCTTGTTCAAATTTTCAATCGTTAATAAAATATTTTCTATGCATCCATTCAAGTTCAAATACATTTTTTTAAACTTGTCCTGGATGACAATTGATGTTAATACAGTTTTTTCAAATATTAATTCATTAATTAAATTTAATTGATTAATTTTAGTTTTATATTTCATTTCTGTTCAAAAGTATAGACTCACTACATTTCATTTCTGTTCAAAAGTATTGACTCACTCCATATTTATAGTCTCCTTCGCCGGCGCGCCACCTGATCTTCGTCCATAAACAGCCCCATTACCTTTTTAGGCGTGAAGGTTTCGTTGTGAAGTTTGGTAATTTTTGAAAATCAATATTTGAAAAACGGCATAATCATTATATTTGAAATTTATATCAAGAAAAATACAATTTTTTACCTTTCTAATTTGTCTAACAATTTTGTGAGAAATACTTTTCGAGCTATTCATTTTTTATATTTTACCTATTTATTTTTTATTAAAATTTTAATACATTTCAAAAATTTCTCTTATATAAGATATTTAGCAGGATATAAATTTAGGAATAAATACCAGCGTGTAGATTGCTGGAAAAAAAATTATTTTTGACCTAAGTTGGAATTGATTTAAAAAAATGTTTTTATATTACTTGTTTAAGAAACCTTTAAACACATAAATGCTACATTTATTATGGTTTCTTGTGTTTTTTATTACGTCGGTTTTTATATGTCACGTATTTACTAAACACTCCCAACACATCATTTATACTGATTTGATATCGTAACTTATATACGAGTTGTCTGTATTTTTAAGTTAGCAACGCTTTAACGGTTTTCTAAAGGAATATCCCCTCAGCCGTTAAACAACAACAACAACAAAAATCACGGATGTTTCTAAAAATCAAATAAATATTTTTCTATTTTAGACAAATAATCGTATCTATTCAAATAATAATCATCCACATCTGCATATATCATTAAAAGCCGAATATACGAAATGTAATTTCTCTCTTGTGCAATATCTCTCGTTGTTTTGTGTTGGACATGTAACATAAAGAAATTATTCCTTTTATGAGTAACAATGGTTCAAAATCTCTTCTAGATGAAGATCCTGGCTACGCCGTTAGCCAAAAAATATACAGACCACTCATAATAGTCGCATCATCATTTTAAGTTTGCTATCGGTTTATGGATGTTTAAAATCGGGATTTTTAAATTTAATTGTTAATTAAGAACATTATACATCTGCTTCATCTGCATATTTTATATTTATGTTTAAAATGTAAGTTATCTACTTAAAAATAAAAGGTAACACACATTTATAAATCTTAGCCACTCTATGGGAGCGTAACATAAATCTGCCAATAAGCAGCTTGTCATTAGTATTATTTTTATGATTATGATGGTGATAATCACACACACACAGTATCATAATAAATTTAAAAATATGACTTCCATACTTATATTATAAAATTCAATATGACGTTATTTTAGCATTTACTTAAAAGTAACCATTTATATCAATCACATGTACTCTCGGATGATAAAATGATTGGAAAGTCTAAATGACGAAAATTGGGGCATGAAATTCAGAAACCGATTCGTATGCAAAAAAATCATGTCTATATATTTTCATAACAGAGCTTAGCCTATTAAAAAATGTATGGATTTCGCACCTCTTACGATCTTTATTATGCCACGTGCCATAGGCGTAGAGTTGTATGGGCTCGCGGGGCTCGAGCTCCACCATTAATTCTAAAATATGGACACTTTTTTTCCCTTTTAATATAAAAATTTAAAAAAAAGTTTTTTTACTTTTTAGTATTTTATAGAATTTTTTAATGTTTCTTTTGTTATAGGGATAAACGACATTAGGAAAACTTTTTCACTTTATATTCTTTTTTTTTTTTTAGAATAAAATGCCCAACGTTTGAACTTTTTACATAAAAAATGAAAATAGAAAAAAATCCATATTCTGAAAAGAGAAAAAGCGTTATTCAAAGTCAACTTTCGTTGTAATTTTATTATAAACGATTCGCGAATATCAACGAGTATCCTTTTATAAACGGGTCTATACATTGGAATTTTTATATTGTCTTAATGTTTTATTTAACTTGTGATTTTTTATCAGTACACGATTATGTTTAATTTCTTTAAAAGAGATTTTAAAAAGCAACATTAAATTGGTAATCTATCTTTTTTTACACTCACATGCACATATTTGTGTAAAAAAGAGCTGAGCCCTATCTATAAACTGTACGCCTATGTCACGTGCATTTCAGCATCAACCAAACGCTGCAACTGTTAAGTGACAATTCCTCAACCGCGTGTACTGAATTCGGCTGCCACTATATTTTCATTAAGTGACACATGTATAAATATATAATATTACTAACGGTACAAAATATCAAAGGGGATACATGGGTACTTGAATAATGAAATTCAGTATAATGTAAAGTTGATATTAGTAGTACCTAAAATTATGTCTCTTTTGATATAATTTAGTTCGTACCTTATCAAATACATTCCTATTGGGCATTTCGTATATTTAGCTTTTAATGTCATATGCAGATGTGGATGATTATTATTTGAATAAATACGATTATTATTCTAAAATAAAAATATTTATTTGAGTTTTAGAAATATACGAGATTGTTGTTTTTCAACGGCAAAGGTGATATTATTTCCTTTAGTAAACCGTTAAAGACTTGCTAACTAAAAAATACAGACAGCTCGTATAGTTACGCCATCATTTTAAATTTTCAATAGCTTATGAATGTTTTGCAGATGTATTCAGAATTTAAAATTTAATAGTCAGTTGAAAACAATAAAAATATGCGTCATCTGCATATTTTATTTATGTATTAAAATGCAAATTACATATTTAAAAATAAAAAGTAGGACATATTTATAGTATTCATAGCAACTCTGGAGCATAAATTATACCTGAAAACAAGGCAGCTTGTTATTACTCATAGCATTATTTAATAATAATCAGTATCATAATACATTCACAAAATGACTTTCACTTACCATAAAAGGCAATACACCATTATTTTAGCATTTTACTTAAAAGATAACTATTTATATGCGTCACGTGCTCATCTACTATATACATAAAATACAATTAGAAATTTCGTTCCGACTGCTTATAACTCCAGTTCTGCTGAATGTATTTTGATGGAACTTGCACTGTGTTAGATAGATGGGAAGGTTTTAGTATATGATATCTAGTTCTACGCAGATTAGTTGTAGAATTATGATGGAAAGTTCTTTTATTTTGAACGTAAAGGTTACCATTGACCATTTTTTGACGATCGTTATTGTTTGTGAAAGAATTGAAACGGATAAACACCACGAAAAATTAAAAAAAAAAAACTCTTGCTAATTTTATTTAAAATAAAAAACAAAACAAAAAGGGGGGGCAAAAGAAAGAAAAACAATTTTGATGAGAGATAATATTATAAAACGAACATGAAAGGGAATTTTCGTAAAGCTTAAAAAATTATTCAATGTGAACGATTGCAATTCAAACAATATTTGGCGATTTATCTTTGGAGTCAGATTACAAAAAAAAAAAGCACCTGAAATTTTGATTAGATGAAATCTGAGTAACAATTTTGTTTTTGATTTGTTATTTTTTTTTTTCAAATTTAATATTTATTTAACTCCTCCATCATGTGACTTACAAGAAACTAGTAAATTATAAAATGATTGCGTAAAGTCTAAGATGACGAGAACGCTTTATCAAATCCTAATTCATATACATAAATTTATTGGAATTATTTCTATATTATTATATCTACAGTCTTTATGCTGTTAAACATTGCATGGATTTTGCACGCCTCTTCATCATTGATAGTCTCTGTCAGCACATCCATTTGAAAATCTACCAAACACTGCAACTGGCGAAATGAGAATTCCTCAGCCAAATGTTATAGAATTCGGCTGCCATATATTTTCAATAAGTGACATACACTATAATAGCGATATCGATGCTAGATATCAAAGAGATATGCAGCTGTACTTGAATAATGCAATCCAGTATAATGTAAAGTTGGTCAAAATGCACTGATTATATAATAGTATTGGTACTTAAAATTATGCCTCTTTTGATGTAGTCTGGTGCTTCGTACTATATCAAATAAATTCATATTGGATGTATTCCCTATATTTATATGTATTTTCTATATTTAGATTTTAGTGACACATGCAAATGTGAAGACTTATTATTTGAATAAATATGAATATGTATCTAAAATTAAAAATTATAAAATTTTTAGCTATATCCGATATTTTTTTTTTAGTGATTGAGTGGATATTATTTCTTTAAGAAAACAGTATAAGGAATATATATTAAGAAAAATAGTATAAAAGTAAAAAAAAAAAAACTAATTTAATTAGAATTAATATAACACGGACGTTTTGTAGTAACATAAAGGCCGTGCGCCAATACTTTTTAAAGCCTAAATACAAACATTTGATGCTAAAGTAGAATAGTTTCTATGTGTCTAGTATTAATATAAACTAATAGAGATCCCATGTATAAAAAATAAAGAAACTAGAATAAGGTAAAGCTAGGATAGTCTGCGCACAATTCCAAAGAATAGCAATAAAAAACCTAAATATTAATTTTTTGCTAAACTATTCATGAATAATTTTTACTTCATTTGTTTTTTGTGCATTTCCATTCCTATTTTGTTGTTATGTTGCAATTTAATAGAACAGTTGTAATAAAACCAAGAAAGTTATTTTGCGCAATTTGTCCTTACAGGGTTGGTGTGATTACACACATGGGTAGGAGAGCTTGTTACTAATAATAACTACAATTAAATTGTTAAATATAATAATTACACTTAAATGACATTGCTGTAAGGTTTTTGTGAACAAATATTATTGTGTTAGGAGTGAATATTTCAAACTAATGATTAAAGAATCAGAAAAAAGAAATAATTTTAAAAACGATTAAAAAATTTTAATTAAATAAAAAAAATAAAAGAATCTGAAAAAGCAAGTCCAGATAAGATTACAAAATAAAATTATGTTACTTAATAACACGTTTAATTTAAAATTAATCCATTTTCATTTTTCATTTTTTAATGCAAATTTACCAATAAGCTGCGTAATCTCTCCTAGCATGGAAACTAATGGGAACACAGCGCCATCTCTCCTAAGTAGCAGATGCGCAAACTGTCCAATTTCGGTAGGAGAGATTCCGTGACCTTTTATTTAAATATGACCTCTTCTAAAACGAACCGTTGATGTTCACATTGTTAGTCTAGATTAGTAGCTTATGAGAAATCGTTTAAGTTTAAAATATTTTGTACTATTGACATTGTATAGAAATTCTGATGAATAGCTATGAAAATTCAAGCACTTACTTTGGGAAAACAAAACAAAATAGCAAGCAATATTTTATCTTAGACGCTCAAAGCAGTAAACGTGCACTTTCAAGTAGACACTCCACTACTGTTGTTGTACAACTACCTGGAATCGCTGCGCGCTCACTCTACTCCTTCCCCCCGAACCTCTATGTGCGCAATCTCTCCGACCGCGCCATCTCTCCCGGCTTTACCTTAACTAACAAAAACACATGGGTGGCGTATTTCATACACCAGTAGTAAATAAAAATAATGAAAAAAAGCAGAAAAAAAACGGAACTTCTACTTTAAGCATTGTTTGAACATTGAAGGGACCGTTTCGAATTCGCAACTGTTTTATCATATTTGCTTTTTACCATACAGATATGAAATTTTGTGTAATATATACATTTCATCATAAGTACATAGAATACCCTAAACAAAATTCGAATCTTATTATAATGATGATGGAGGAGTTAAATAAATATTAAATTTGAAAAAAAAAATAACAAATCAAAAACAAAATTGTTACTCAGATTTCATCTAATCAAAATTTCAGTTGCTTTTTTTTTGTAACCTGACTCCAAAGATAAATCGCCAAATATTGTTTAAAAAGTTTTTAAAATTTATAAACAAAATTTTAAAATGCTCCTTGCATCTTAATTTTTCAGATATTTCCTCAATTTTGCATTTCGTTGAACTTAAAACTGTATCGCAAACAAATCTGTGTATCAATTATTTAATCTCTTGAATATTTAATTTTTGAGAGATATTTTTTCTGAATTCCATCCCGCCTTTTAATAAGTTATACATCAAATTTAATTACCTTAATTAAGTTAAATTGTAAAATGCATACACAGTTTCTTTGCAAATAGTATTAGGATTCTTCCTTATCAATTTCATGAAATTTGAACAAAAATTAAATTATTTATAGCTTTTTAAATAAATATAGCTTTTCAAAAATCTAAAAACCCTAAAAAATCTCTTTTGAGAAAAACAGATTTAAAGTTTCTACTGCGATAATTTGTTTGTGTACAAAATTCAAACACTTGTAATTTTGCGAAACATCATCGCAACTGCATGCAGTTTTTCGCAAATGGTTCAATATACAAACTAGGCAACAAAAATACATACAAATATAAATTTCGATTTCTTGGTCGATTTTTTAAATTCCTACTATTAGCTCACACTCTCTCTCTCTATATATATATCTTGTTCCAATTTTCAATCGTTAATAAAATATTTTCTATTCATCCACTCAAGTTCAAATATTTTTTTTTTAAAAACTTGTAGTGGATGACATTTGATGTTAATACAGTTTTTTAAAGTATCAAGTCATTAATTAAATTTAATTAATTAATTTTAGTTTTAAATGGAAGGAAAAAATTCCTCCCGTTGTTTTCATAAATGAAATGAAAGATTTATCTCAAATGAGTGATGCCACAGAAATAAAATACCGCAATGATATAATACCATAGATACCATAATGATTATAAAATAATGTTCAATAAAGATAACGTGGGACATTAATGCTGCACGGGTTTATTTTATATATTTATGATTAAAAAGTAGGAATTGACTTATATATATATATATATATATATATATATATATATATATATATATATATATATATATATATATATATATATATTACTTGTTTTAAATAAAGGTCCACTGTCTCTTTAAGTTTCATAAATTTTATGATAACCTTTAATTGCAAGATTTTTTTCATTTTCTTCATGTATCTTTCTTTTTTCAGATTTATTTAATTTAAACCTAGTTTACGGAAATTATTCTTTGCAGTCTAATTATTATATTCCAAGATACAACTTAATATCAATGAACAAAACTTTATTTATGACACGGAAAATATTCACCATTTATCAAAAGAAATTTTTAATGTAATTGTGGTGCGCAACCATTACAACCACAAAAACTAATTATTAGGTTCAGTTTTGAACTTTTGTGTTAATGTAAATACATTAGATATAAAGCTAGACTTAAAGATTTTCGATTATATGAAAAATGTTTTAATGGAGAAGAATATATAATTAAATTATGGAAAATGTCACACTTAAAAATACATTCTAATCACAGCAAATAAAATTTATATCACATGTTTTACAAAACAATAGCTCTGGGTTTATATCTAATGTACTTATGTTAATGACAACTTAAAACTGGAACTAAAATTTAATTTTTGTGTTTATATTGTTGTACAAGAAACAATTTTATTAAAATTTATTTTTGTAGAAAAATATTTTAATGGCGAAGAATGTATAATTAAATTATGGAGAATATCACATTTAAAACTACATTCTAAACACAACAAATAAAATTTACATCGCATATTTTACAAAACAATAGCTCTGAATTTATATCTAATGTATTTACATTAATGAAAACTCAAAACTGAAACTAAAATTAAATTTTAGTGCTTGTATTGTTACACGCAACATTTTTATTAAAACTTATTTTTGCAATAAGTGGTGAATAGTTTTCGAGTGATAAATATTTTTTTATTCATATATATTAAAATGGATCATGGAATATAATAATCAGATCGTAAAGAATAATTTCTGAAGAGTAGATTTAAATCGAATAAATCTGAAGGAAACAATGATTTATGAAATAAAGGTTAAAAAAAATCTAATAATTAAAGAAAATTTATTTTTGTAATAAGTGGCGAATAGTTCTGAGTCATAAATACTTTTTTATTTATCTGTATTAAAATGGATCATGGAACGTAATAATCAGACCGTAAAGATTAATTTATCAAGAGTATAGGTTTAAATCGAATAAATCTAAAGTAAACAATGATACATGAAATGAAGGTAAAAAAAAATCTAACAATTAAAGAAAATTAATTTTTGTAATAAATGGTGAATAGCTTCTGAGTCATAAATACTTTTGTATTTATTTGTATTAAAATGGATCATAGAATATAATAATTAGACCGTAAAGAATAATTGCTGAAGAGTAGGTTTAAATCGAATAAATATGAAGAAAACAATGATTTATGAAATAAAGGTTTAAAAAAAAAATCTAATAATTAAAGAAAATTTATTTTTGTAATAAGTGGCGAATAGTTCTGAGTCATAAATACTTTTTTATTTATCTGTATTAAAATGGATCATGGAACGTAATAATCAGACCGTAAAGATTAATTTATCAAGAGTATAGGTTTAAATCGAATAAATCTAAAGTAAACAATGATACATGAAATGAAGGTAAAAAAAATCTAACAATTAAAGAAAATTAATTTTTGTAATAAATGGTGAATAGTTTCTGAGTCATAAATACTTTTGTATTTATTTGTATTAAAATGGATCATAGAATATAATAATTAGACCGTAAAGAATAATTGCTGAAAAGTAGGTTTAAATCGAATAAATATGAAGAAAACAATGATTTATGAAATAAAGTTTTTAAAAAAATCTAACAATTAAAAATATATATTGTTTTGTCATAAGTGGTGAATAGTTTTCGAGTCATAAATAATTTTTTATTTATCTATATTAAAATGGATCATGGAATTTAATAATCAGACCGTAAAGAATAATTTCTGAAGAGTAGGTTTAAATCGAATAAATCTGAAGTAAACAGTGATACATGAAATGAAGGTAAAAAAAAAAAAAAAAAAAAAATCTTGCAATTAAAGGTATTGTAAAACTGACGAACCCCTTTAATTTAGTAAGTGTATTTGTCCAATACATTACATACTATTCATGATCTAAAAGCTGTTTTGAAATGCCACGTATATCATCCAATCTATATAGGAGTATAAATAACCCTTTCACAGTGCGTCACACAAAACAGATTTATTCACATTTCTGCTGAATACTTTTCAAAATACTGCATGCATTTCGCAATCATATTTATACGATAGTATACTTTAATGAAAATGTCACTATAGAAGGTCGGTATGTGATGAAATTTGTGGAGGATTTGTATCTTTACTGCTGATTTGAATAGGCTGATGGGGAAGTAACAGCTCACATCGTGAAAGCAATGCTACAGTATTGTGATGCACTTAATACCAGAAGTTTAATTAGGAGTATACAAATACATTTTTAAGTTGAATTAATAATCTGAAAAGATGTGTACAAACGTACGTAATTATATAAATACGTACCACATATAATTTTTTTTTAATTGTTGGATATATATTTTCCCCCTTTCTCTCTATTTCTTTTTTCAATATTCTTTTGGTATGAGTAAAATTTGGCCAATTACCATTGAAGCATCAGCTATGGTAATATTATGTTTGCACATGTTAATTATTAGCTATGTGGTATTCTGTATACACAGTATCATTGATTATCTCTTTGGAGATTTATGTAGAATAGAACTTGATATGTTTTTTGAAATTCATAGATATTATAATATATATATATATATATATATATATATATATATATATATATATATATATATATATATATATATATGTGTGTGTGTAGGATTTCAGCGTTAATACTTTAATTGCTTTATGACGTCATGATCGTCATATTAACTGACGCTTTAGTACTATTACTATCATCCATGATTCAAACTCACGAGGTATAATTATTTTGGATCGCGAGATTTGGCAAAGAGCCAGTCTTATAATTTTTATAATCGAGGAAGCGTTGACGTGAGGGAGAGTCAATTAGGAAATTGCTAGGCCTAATTGGACTATATAACGATAAGAATATTATATGTTTTATGTTGTTTTAAGTGAGAAGTATAAAATATTTTGAAGAAATAACCAACGAAGCGTTGTGGAATTGATTTCCTAGAATGGTATTAAAATTCTTGTTTTTGTTATTTTGAAGTCTAGTTGTTCAATTAATTCAGTAAATTAACTTTTTACGTATCACCTTTCTATATATATATATATATATATATATATATCTTTTTGATAAAATAATTAATAAATTTGAATGCAGAAAGTACTGACTCCCCATTGAAAATCACTAAAAAATATATGCAGGGTGTCCCCAAAAGCTTGAAACAAACTTTAATTTTTAGTGCATTCATAATTATATAAATACGTACCACATATAAATTTTCTTTAATTGTTGGATATATATGTAGGATTTCAGTTTAAACACTTCATTTCCTTTATGCCGTGCATGATCATCAAATTAACTGACGCTCTAGTTACTATTATTATCCATGATTTAAATGCACGAGTTATAAAAAGTTTAGATCGCTAGATCAGAATATCTTCAAAATTGAACTTCTAATTTTTATTGTAAAGCAAGCATCGAAATGAGAAATAGCCAGTAAAGGCGCTGTTAGGCCTAGTTGGACTATTGGAAAATAAATATATTGTATATGTTGGGCGAGAAGTGTATTAGCTAAGAAGAAATTATTAGTAAAGTATTGTAGAGTTATCTGTCTAAGACTGTATTAAAGTTTATATTTTGTTATTCAACGTCTAGTCGTTCATATAATTCCAGTAAATCAACTGTTTACATATCATCTTCTTACAAATTTATATATATATATATATATTACTTTTATTTCATAAATCGTTGTTTTCTTCAGATTTATTCGATTTAAACCTACTCTTCAGATATTATTCTTTAGGCTCTGATTATTATATTCCATGATCCATTTTTAATTTAGATAAATAAAAAAAAATATTTATGACTCTGAAACTATTCATCCACTTATTACAAAAAATATTTTTCTTTAATTGTTAGATATTTTTTACCTTTATTTCATGTATCATTGTTTACTTCAGGTTTATTCGATTAAAACCAACTCTTCAGAAATTATTCTTTACGGTGTCTGGTCCGTCCGTCTGTCCACATATAACAGCACAAAAGCTATCCAACCGAACGGTTTGAGAATTTAATATATAGAATCGTTGCAGAATTTTGTCGAATCATTTCAAATTTTAGGAAAATCGAATCAAAACTCAAAAAGACATTAATAAAACTTAAAACTTTTCTTCATTCTATTAAATCCTATATCATACGTAATTGATTCAATGATATTCCATGACAGGTAATGATTCTAGGTTCCCATGGTGATTACGCCATGTTTAAGATGGATTCATATGATCTCCGTATAAATGAATTTAAAAACCGAATTTGTATACTAAAATTGTTTAATTATAAGCAATCCTATGATCTTACCGACAGTATTTTGGATAGATGTTTCCGGAGAAATAGATATTAAATGGAAAAAGAGGCTAAGTATCGATTTCAAGTTCTGAAATTTTCAAATTCAGGTTTAAGTTTTCCATTGGAATTTTCAGTAAATGCCAACAAAGGATAAAATGTTGCCAACTTAAAATGTACTTATTTTATTACGGAAATTAATCATGTCATAATAACAGACGATATAATTTATTTTTTTCAGTGAAATAATAACAATGATTTTTTTTACATTATCTTGTATTGGATATCTGCGCATCGTATAATTTTAATGTACCAGATTTGTAAATAATTGTTTGTAAAAGTGTATTGAAACTTAATTTCATAAAATAAAATTAATATCTTATAATATGAAAATCTGCACACAAAATTTTTTTTGTATTCATGCATTTTTGCATAAGAGTGCAACAGCTATTGCACCAAGATCTGAATATTTATAAAACTAAGTTATAGTACGAACGCACCTCATTTGTCAGGTTTGACGTACAATTTCCAACTTGTTTTACCTGTTTGAGATAGGTAGTCAGTGTAAATTGCAAAAGTGCTGAAAATAAGATAATAATTAAGATTATGTTGATGAAATAAGTTCTACCATTAATTTCCAAAATGTTACACTTTTTAAATTTTTATATGTTCCCCGGACTCTATAAGTTATATTTAGAAAATGTTCAAATACAACAAATTTTCAAGTGCTCTTTCAAGTACAATAGTAAAAATTACATTCTTCTACGGCTAAAAATTCACCGAGTTGTCACTCTTTGAATTTTATGAAATTTCGGAGCTCTCCTGCAATAAAAAATCGTCTGTCCGTTTTTAGTGCCGGGAAGCTCCAAAATTTCATAAAATTCAAAGTTATATAACTCAGAGAGTTTTGGTCGTCATAGAACTGAACTCTAAATAATTAAGATAATGCTGATGAAATAAGTTCTACCATTAATTTCAAAAAAGTTACACTTTTTAAATTTTTATATGGTTCCCGGGCTCTATAAGTTATATTTAGAAAATGTTTAAGCGCAACAAATTTTCAAGTGCTCTTTCAAGTACAACAGTAAAAATTCCATTCTTCTACGACTAAAAATTCACCGAGTTATCACTCTTTGAATTTTATGAAATTTCGGAGCTTTCCTGCCATACAAAATCGTCTGTCCATTTTTAGTGCCGGAAGCTCCAATCTATATTAATAAAAGAAAGTTTCGCTCTGTGTGTCTGTGTGTATGTCTGTGTGTCTGTTGGCGATGGCTAGCAAATCTAGTCCACCTAGAAGTCTGGAAATTTAGGTGTGGATAGTCCAAGGTTTGGCCATATGCACCTGAGCCTCAGAATTTTAATATTTTGATAATTAGCCTAGATATTAATTAGATTCTCATTAACCATCGCTTCTAAAATGACATATTTTAAATCAAAATGGCGAAAGAAACGAATCGTTTGCAAGCGGAAATGAACTAATTCGAAATTATTTTACTAATTAGCGAATTTTAAGAAAACTAATTGAGATATCAATTTGCAAATTTCTGAGCATATGTAAAAAAATATTCTGCATCCGTCTATGCAATTTTTGAAAAATTCGGCCGGTAATTTTTTTTAATTTATGCAAAAAACTGCTAAAAATCTGCTGGCGCCAGTGAAATAAATCGGAGAAAGTTTCAGACAGGGATCTGCTTTCATTAAAAACTGAACTACAAAGAGATCTGTTTCTCTGGCCGATCCCCCATTTAGTTTGCGAAAATGAAAGGAAATAATTGCCAATTTTTACTAATGAACAAAAATTTAGATAACTAAGATATAGATTTGAAATTGAGGATGGGAAGTGTTGTCATCTGCCGGCTATTTTAGCGTAGTGTCTTCGTTATGTTCTAATTATCAGAAAAATGTAATTATTTTTTTAATGATCGCGTTAATGTAGATTCAGGTGATTTTCTTGAACAAACTATTCCTTATATTTGCGGGTATGGGGAGGGAGGGGGTTAACGCCTTGCATTGAGAATGTTATTATTTCGGCCCGGGCAACGCCGGGCGGATAGCTAGTATTTCATAAAATTCAAATTTATATAACTCAGATAGTTTTGGTCGTCGAAGAATGGAATTTTACTGTTATTCTAAAGACCACCTCTTCATATGTAGATAAATTTAACCATGATAAATCATTTTAAAATTTAACTACTAAAATATATTATACTATAAGTTTATTTTACGCAACCCGATTCATCGTTTGCATAATTTTTATAAACGAAATCTTAACATATTTTGACATTCATCTAAATTTCTTATAAGGACTTGCAGTTTTACGAAAAAAAGATCTTTAAGTTCCATTATAAGCTAGATTATATATAGAGAGAGAAATACCAGATAAATATTTAAAAAATACCAAATGAAAATTATAATTAAAATTATAATTCACAAAATTTTTAACTTGTACGTACATATAGTATACTCAAATTCTTAATAGTTTTCGTCTACATGTTAAGCTTTAGCAATCTTTGACTGATCGATTTAACATATATTTATAATTAGAGAGATCTTAAATAAAATTAATTAATAAATGAAAGTATTAATGAATAACCTGAAATGTTATAAATAAATTTCACATTTTCTCTTAAACAGTAATTTAAAAAACAAATTTGCCCACATATTAAAATTTATTAATTTTTGATAGATGTATTTAATACATATTTAAAATTATACAAACCCGAGATAATAAAACGAAACAAATCAAAAATCAAATGAAAGTGGTAATTGAAAATCTCGTTCACAAACTTCTCTATTATTGCACACACACATATAACACCTCAAACTTTAATTTACTAACATTTTATCAATATCCAATTCATCTATTTTAACATACGTTTAAAATTAAAGAAATTAAAAAATATATATATAATAACAACTATGATTAAAAAACTCAATCAAAAATTTTCGTATCTTGAATGACATATTACCTGCTGTTTTTATACGCCATATTTAATTTTTAATATTTCATACAAATGCCAGGTTTTAATGATAACTGAGGCATTATATTTAGTGTACAATGCACATATTCCCAATTCAATAGATAGCATACATGAAATAAAAGCTATTTTGAAATGTCAGGCGTGACATCCCAATACGTATTAGGAGTCTATTCTCTATATATCCCTCCCCCCCCCTCACACTAGGATTAATCGCATTTCAGTTCTATCCTTTTCGGAGTTCCACGTGAAGTTTGGGATCGTATTTATACAATAATATACTTTAATGAAAACGTCACTATAGCAGTTCGGTACTACCAAAATCTGTCAAGGATTTGTATCGCTGAAGTTGTGATTTGAATATTCTGATGGTTAAGTAATAACAGCTCATATTGTGAAGGTAATATAACAGTATTGCTAAACATTAAATATAGAAGTTACGATAGATAATTCTGAAATGGTTCTGTAAATTTGATAAATTATTTTGTGAAGCTCTGCAATATGCATATTTTTTGTTGAAAAAATCAATAAGTCTTTTTATAGATACGCCACACACTGTAAAGAAAAAAAAGGAACGAAAAATCATGCGTCAAGCATAGATTATGTAACACTTTCCAACACTCCCACAATACTTTTACAAATGTTTACCATCTAATAAGGTAGATCTAAGTAAACAATTTCGAAAACGCATAACATATTTAAAAACCCAATTTCAGGAATTACCAACAATATTCTGAAAAATATCCAAACTTATTTGTGCAGTCCTGTATAATATTTATAGATTTGTACATATTCTAAACTAATATACATAGAATGCTAAATTTTAGTTCAGTTAGGAAACGCGTAGCATAGTTTAAAATTAACCTTTGGAATTTCTGTCAATAAACGGAACTGTACACAAGAACTTTTGTGCTGCCCTGTATATGATATATACAATTTATACACACCAAGTAGTAGACAAAAAATGAGATAAATTTAAAATCTCGTTCAGCAACTCAAAACTCACTTCCAGCAATTATTGTAAACAGAGAGTACCGAATTCTTTTGTGTGTCCCTCCCTGTAAATGAACGATGAATTCTATACACACAATATTCTATAGTAAGCCTCTTGTAATGAACCTTAGTGATATATATTAATTTTAATATATTTGAAATAGTGAAACATTATTAAAATAAACCGCAAATGATTTTTCTCCATAGACCGTAATGTAACGGAATTCTTTTGAGTGTCCCTGTAAATGCGCTATAAGTGTTATGTGTACATCAAACTCTATAGTAAGCTTCTTGTAGTGCACCTCAGTGATATATCACAACTTAAATATGTTTGAAATTGTGTAATATCATTAAAATAAACCACAAATGATTTTTCTCCACACACCGTAATGTAACGGAATTCTTTTGAGTGTCCCTGTAAAAAAACTATAAGTGCTACACACTTCATTTTTAATACAGAACATGCCATATTAAACCTCAATAACATACATCAATTGCCTGACAATCCTAATATATTTACGTGAGGTAGAGCACGGAGAGACAGACAGACAGACAAACCTGATCCATAAGCACTTTTCAACTAATGTTGGAAAGTGCTTAAAAGCTGTTTCTTAATCTATTAGAATATAATATAACCACGAACGAAAATATACAATAACTGTTTCCGACTTATTATCGATTCCGGAAAGCGTTCTGATTAAAAATCTCAATCAAAATTTTTCGCATCTTGAATAATATTATCCGCTGTTATTATACGCAATATTTAATTTTTAATATTTTCATACATATATCAGGTTTCAATAATAACTGAGCCATTCTGTTTAGTGTACAATGCACATATTTCCAATTCAATAGATAGCATACATGAAGTAAGAGCTATTCTGAAACGTCACGAATAGCATCGCAATACGTAGGAGTTTATTCTAGGTCGTAGTGGGTTCGTATTATATATGTGCCCCCCTCAAACTAGGATTAATCACATTTCAGTTCTGCATCCTTTTCGGAGTTCCACGTGAAGTTCGGGATCATATTTATACAATAATATACTTTAATGAAAACGTCACTATAGCAGTTCGGTATACGACCAAAATCTGTCAAGGATTTGTATCGCTGAAGTTGTGATTTGAATACGCTGATGGCTAAGTAATAACAGCTCATATTGTGAAGGTAATATAACAGTATTGCTAAACATTAAATATAGAAATTACAATAGGAAATTCTGAAATAGAATGAATTTGATAAATAATTTTATGAAGCTCTATACAATAGGCCTATTTTTTTTGTTGAACAATTTAATAAGTCATTTTATAGTTAGTGCAATAGACTTGTTTATCCAATTAATTGTGCTTAAAAAGCAGGATTTCGTCCAGATTCTTATTTTTTAATATTGTAAAAAAAAGACAAATGTTTCTTAATATTATATTCTTAGAGTTATATTTGTAATAAATTTTAAAATTTAATTATTTAATGTTATTTTTATTAATTTTAATAAAACCAGATTATATTTGTATTTATTGACAAAATAATTTTCATGCGCATTTGGCTACTTAAATTTGAGAATGCGATAAACTTGTTTATGCTACATAATTGTGTTTTAAAAGCAGGATTTCTTATTTTTTAATATATTATATTTGTATCAACTTTTAATATTTTTAATTAATTAACTTTGTTTTATTGATTTTAACTTAAACGAGTTTATATTTGTATTTATTGACAAAATTATTTTCATGTACACCTGGTTACTTAAATTTGAGAACGCAATTGACTCGTTTATGCAATAATTGTGCTTATTATTATTTTTTTTTTAAAGTATATGGGTTCAGATTCCTATTTTGGTAATATATATTTTTTAAATATTGTGATTATTTTCATCCGAAGCAATCGATACAAACGTAGTGTACAAATCGCACAAATACGAGAACCATACTTTCTACAAGACTTAGCAGCAATATTTGAAACTCGTATGCTGTTTTTATTAAATCTCTTTATATGGGTGCTACGTGTGAAAATTCTCCCCAATTCTGTCGCAATTTGATGTTATTTCAACTGACATAGAGGCTTTCAAGGGTTAAATTCTGGGAGTAATGTTACTGATAGACAGATTAATCGGGGAGGATTGACTGAATGGTTTAGGGCTTGAAGCTATAACAAAAGGAGTGCGTTTCAAAACTCAGCCATTGAACTTTGCTACACAGATTCAAATCAAAATCCGAATTTTTTTTCTTTGGTAAGTTCAAAATTGCAGGAAACAGATATATGGAAGCTGGAATGTCCCCCATTTTATACTGACAATGATCAAAATTGAGATTTCCCTTATGCTAAGCAATATTGTTTGTATGTCAGTTGGGTATTCCACAGTAAAAAGCATAATATTAAAGGCATATAAGAGTGAAATACTTGATAAAATTATTTAAAATAATTCAGTTCTTAATTCATAAATTGGCGGAGTGTTCACGTGGATGTTTTTTTTTTTTTTTTTTTTAATTACAGCCGAGTCTCTCTACACTGTAAAAATAAATAAATAAAATAAAATTGTAATTTTGACAGAAAAAAAGTTTTTTTTCTGTAAAAAAATGTGAATTTTGCAATTTTTGCAGAAAAAAAATCTTTTACTGGCGCCAAAAAGTGACAGTTTTCTTCTGTCAATTTTAGAACATTTTTTACAATGTATAACGAACTTTCATATAACAAATTTCTCTATATAACAAATTTTTAGCAGGAACAGTCACTTTTTTCCATGATTATTACATGAAAAAAGTCCCCATATAGCGAAAAATTTATCTCCATATAACGAATTTTTTAATAACATAACACATAACATAGCACATAACATATTGGAATAAAATAACAAAAGATAGGTGAAAACCCCAGTAACTGCCACTTTAAGGATTCTTTCTTTTTCAAATCACTATTACAAAGTTTTAAAACTATTTTATACTTATCTCTGCTTTTGAAAGGATAGTAGAGATATAGTAAAAAAAATATTGTTGTCAAAATTTTGAAACATTATGCATTTTATTATTAAAAATTAATTTTATTCATAAATAGGGTCAAAAACTCCAGTAACTGACACAAAGTGAACCAGTGACTGACACATTATTTTAAAAGATTAAAATGCTTTAAAAAACTATTATTTATTATAAAAACAGAATACATTAATATTTATTTTTTTTAAAAGGGATTTAGTAAGCTGTACTGCATTATTAATAATGATGCAGAGTATCTAAGAGTATATAGCAGTAATATTTAGTACTGCTTTACTAGTAATGCAGATATCCAATAACTGACATTTACTAGCCAGTAAATGACATCTGGTGTCAGACATAGGTAAAATAACTTAAATTTTAATGGTGTTTACTACAAGATAAATTTAATTTATTATTATGCATTTTTTAAACAGTTCAAATAATAGATTTCAACTTTCTTTAACATAACCAATAATTAACACCTCTGTCAGAAACTGGTGAAATGAAATTCTAGGAACCAATAACTGGCAGACCCCCATTAAGCTAAATTAAATAACTGAAAAAACCCCAAATCATGGCCCTAATATATCTTATGCATCTTTAAACTAATTTAAACAAATATAACTTTAAGAAAAAGTTTAGGATGGTTGCATTACAAATAGGTTAGAAAAGCACTTCCTTAATTTTAGAAATAAAATGGTTGCTTCAAAATGACACTTTTTTTTGTATTCTCAAAAGTTTCTCCCTCATTAAATATGTTTTTGGCCCTCTAGTGGTGAATAAAGTGACTCCAAAATCAAAATAAGTGTATCATTTATTGCTAGAGGACATTACTTTGTAGAATTTTACAACAAAATGCTTATTTGAGTCAGATTTTTGCTCAAGTGTCAGTGACTGGTTAGGTGTCAATAACTGGGGGTTTCACCCTAGTTCTTTAGCCCCACCAGTGGCTGAGAGGTTCTGCTCTCGAAGCTGGTAGATGGGAGGTGCTGGGTTCGATCCCAATCGCGCCCGTCGGCCTAATCGTTCGGAGTTTTCGTGGTTTTCTTCAAGCCATGGATTTATCCATGCGTAAATACGGGTTAGGTTCCCTTAGAAAGACCCCCACGAAGGGCACTCCCCCCGGGCCTATCCCTAGTGTAGATAATTGGTCGTCAATAATCAACCCTACTTCTTTAATTGGTAAAAGGCGTAAAATAGAAAGATTATGAACAGTAAAATAAGTTTTATTAGACTGTTGACATGTTTCAGCTCAGTCTGAGCC
This sequence comes from Maratus michaelseni, assembly GCA_963931845.1. Classification (NCBI taxonomy): domain Eukaryota; kingdom Metazoa; phylum Arthropoda; class Arachnida; order Araneae; family Salticidae; genus Maratus; species Maratus michaelseni. The sequence continues at coordinate 105,487,583 of OZ007598.1, read as the reverse complement.
ATTATCAAAACAAATAAGAATATTCTATAATTGTACGTTCTATGAAGTTATTTCAAAACCCTATCATTTAATTTTTCACGTACTTTTTAAAAATTAACCACGTTATTTTTTATTTTTTACTTGTATATTTCACCCATATTCTGTAACCTGGTTAGCCTGGCAAGGACCCCTTAATTTGAATAAAACGAAATTATATTTGTATTTATTAACAAAACTTATTTGTTTTGGTAATGGCTCAGATTGAGCTGAAACATGTCAACAGTCTAATAAAACTTATTTTACTGTTTATAATATTTTTATTTTACGCTTTTTAGCAGTTAAAAGAAGTATATAATTACAAGGTGTTATATACTTTGTTATATTTTTAAGAAACATAACATTAAAAGCATATAAAAGTGAAATACTTGATAAAATATAAATACGCTGCAAGGATAAAATTTTAACTTCCCAGTTCATAAATTGCAGGGGTGTTGGTGCGGATGTTTTTATTATTATTATTATTATTATTATTATTATTATTATTATTATTATCATAATTTATCCGAAATTTTCTTTCAAAAATCAGTTAACGAAGAAATTTTGCGATCAGCTTTATTGCCTCATTTATCTTGTTTAAGATGCAGATTAGGCTTAACGTCCAGACATTTCGACACTTTTTTTAAATGTCACTAACAACAGCAAAAAAAAAAGATAAAAAAAATTATACACGTCAAGCATAGATTATAAAACACTTTCTAATAACACATTCAGAATACTGTAACAAAACTTCACCGTTTAAAAAGGTGAAAGATGATCTCTAAGTAAACAATTTGGGCATAACATAATATTGGAAAACATAATTTCAGCAGTTACCGTCTGCAATCGGAAAAATATCCAAATTCTTTGTGCAGTCCTGTATATGATCTATAGGTTTGTATATATACCACATAGATGCCCAAAATTTAGCTCAATTAAAATACGGATAATAACACAGCAATTTTCGTCAAGAAGCGGAAATCTACTCGAATTCTTTTGTGCAGCCCTGTATATGATCTATAGCTATTATACACACCAAGTTGTATACAAAAAAATAGTTAAATTTAAAAACGCTTACCGTAATTGAAAACGCACTTCCACCAATTATTGTTTATAGACTGTATTGAATCGAATTATTTTATGTGTCCCTTAGAAACATCCTGTTGGAGATTTATGTTGACAACATAAATTTCAAAAGTGTTCAAAATAAAGTAGAAATTATGATTATATTGCTGAATTAGTCTTGCTATTTATTTTTAAAAAGTTGCTGCACTTTTTAAAATTTTTATATGACCCCTGGGTCAATATAAGTTATATTTTTAAAAAATTCTCCATGTTCTGACGAGTACAACAATATTTAACCATTTCAAAATGTAACTTTTTGAAAATTAATGGCAATATCATTTCATTAACATAATCATAATTTCTAAGCTTATTTTGAACAACTTCGCAATTTTACATTGCCTAATACAAATCTCCAACAGGTAAAATATTAAAGCGTGTTTCAATCATTTTGGGACGTTCTGTATTTGACTTAAAAAACAGGAGATGTCTGTAAAGAATACAGATTTTTTTCGTAAGATTTACATGTTTCCTCTGTAAAAATCACAAAATATTTCTGTTAAAATAACAGTTTACCTCTGTAAATATAATGGCATTTAACTATTAAAAAACAGAAAGGTCGTTAAAATTTACAAATTTTTCTCGTAAATTGTACATATTTTCTCTGTAAAAATCACAAAATATTTCTGTTAAAATAACAGTTCATCTCTGTAACTGTAACAGTATTTAACTGTTAAAAATACAGAAAGTTTTTTTAAATTTACAGATTTTTCTTGTAAGATTTGCAGTTTATCTCTGTAAATGGAACGGTTTCAAGCAGCTAAAAAAAAGCAATTTATCTCCGTAAATGGAACAGTATGAAACTTCTAAAAAAACAGGCACTTTGTTAAAAAAAAATACAGATATTTTCTGTAAATTAAATGGTTTTCAACTGGCGCAAAAATTGACAGTTTTTTTCTGTTAATTTTACAGATTTTTTTTTTTTTTTTTTTTTACAGTGTGTGGCTAATTATTTTTTACTACCTCTGTATTTCGGTTATTTTTATATGTTATCTAATCACTCGTTGCGAACAAAAGAGAAATACTTCCACCCGTCTTGGCTGTCATAGGCTGGTTTACGCGAACTATCGAGCTGTCATGTGATCAGAATAGGCTGAAAAGCAGTCGAGAGCAGTGGAGTACAAAGGCGTATATCTTTCGCTGCTGTACGTTGTATTTACTCTTGTCATCATTAACCATCTGAAATTAAGCTTAAAGTATCCCTACGAGAATACAAATTTGGATAAAAGCACATTCGATTGCACAGCTATCATAGTACCTTTTCACATAAGTATATCATTATATAAATATGACACAAGACACAATTAATATAGAATTCCTGAAGGGGCACAGCTGAAATTTGGATAGTCAAAGCCTGAGTGCGTCACTTGTGTAAAATACAGTGAATTAACCATTCATTCTCAAGGTATTTGTGATTATAGCGTTTCAAATGGGCATGTAGTTTCCTATTCTATTGAATAGATATAAATGAGCCAGTCTCTGTGCAAAATTATGTTTAGGTATGCTATATAACGTTTGAATAGTTCTCTATTCCATATTTTGTTTATAGTTTAAAATATATAGTGATACATCGAAACCATATCAAAATTGGCGTATATTTGTCGTATTTCTGTATTTTGAAGTCTAGAGAAATGGAATAATAGAATATCGACCAGTTTTGACTACACTGCCATGAAAGTACTTAAAAAGAAGTTTTAAAGAAATGGATTGGATATTGTTTATAAGAAACCCCACCCCCTAAAATAGAGGGAAAATAAGGCTTAACTCATTGCTTGAGCAAAACTGAGGAAGACGCATCTTCAACAATGCTGCTTTCTTCTATCTGAAAGAAAATAGACAGTCATATTTCTAAAAAGAGAACATATATTAGAGCCATGTTTTTTACTAAATATGGCAACAATAAGTGTAACTCATTAACTACTTTATTAAACTATATTGGTATTACAGATGAACATCCTCCCCAAATCTGTGATGATTTGATGTTATTTTAATTGAAATAGAGATTTTAAGGGTAAAATTATGGGAGTAAATTCCTGACAGAAATAATGTTACATTATTGCGTTAGTCTTGTACTATTTGAAATTAAGTTTAAAGAATGCTTTTACTGGATCACAAATATGGATCACAGCATATCTGAATGCACCGTTGTCATTACATTTTCAGTACATAAAATATCATTATATTAAGTATCATGTTAAAATCAATGTAGAATTCCTAAGGGAGTACAATTGAAACTCGGATAATCAAATCCTAAGCCTGTCGCTTGTGTAAAATATACCGAATTAACTATATTTATCTCGAAGTATTTGTGATCAAGGCGTTAAAAATTGGCATGTAGTTTGCTGTTCTATTGAACAGGTATAAATGAACCAGTTTCTGTACAAAATTATGTTCAATCATTCTACATCGGCTTGGTACAGTTGTATATTGTATATTTTGTTTATGGTTTAAATAATGGTTCTCAAACTTTAATGCGTGACGTACCCTTTAAAGGGCTATATGTTCCTGGTGTTACCCCTTATTTTCTCTTACTTGTATAAGGGTAATCAACAGAAAAAGGGAACTACAGAAAACAGAAATGAATACATATAATTTTATGTATTAACAGGAAAAACTTTTCTTTTATAAGTTAAGAATGCAAAATAACTTGCTCACTTTATATGTATATATTATATATATCACAGGAAAAAAATATATTTGGATCTAAATCCTGTCAATAAAAAGTTATTTCTTTTTCTGAAATCTTCCTTTAACAGATATTGATACAGTTTTCATAATTTACATTATTAAACTATACTCTTGTTAATATTAACTATTTGAAATTCCGCTTAAAAGCATGCTTACTGGAACACGAGGTAATGCATTCTTAAGGTATTCGTAGTAAACGGCGTCTCAAATTAGGCATGCCATTTCGCTATTCTATCGAATAGATATAAATGAGCTCATTTCTATTCAAAATTATGTTTAGACATTTTACATATGTTTGATCAGTTCCATATTCTACATATGTTTGATCAGTTCCATATTCTATATTTTGTTTATACTTTAAAATATTAATTGATGTCCTGGTGACTTTCAAAACGTCTAGATTTCATCATATTGAAGTTGACAAATTTAAATTGTTACAGTCTCTTTTACACTAAGCGATAATTGTTCTACGTATTAGACACATTATAAAAAATAATAACACGTATGAATGAATTGCTAGATGAAAGTGTAACACATTAGTACATTTATCTTAACATTTAACTTAAAAATTCATAAATTTGCGGGCTGTTACAGAGCTGGTTTTTAAATTTACACCAAATTTTTCTTTCATTAAACAGTTATGTTAACAGTCGATATAATTTTAACAATTACTCTTGTTATTACGTTATTCTTTTTATTATTTTTAAGTATTTGAATTTAGGTTTAAAGCAATGCCTTACTGGAATACAAATTTGGAACAAAGCACATCTGATTGAACTGATGTCAGTACATTTTCATTTAAGTATATCATTATATAAATATGATTCTAAATTCCTACCTGAGCACAATTGAAACTCGAATAATCAAATCCTGAGCATGTCGCTTCTGTAAAATAGAGTGAATTAACTATTCATTCTCAAGGTATTTGTGATCATGGCGTTTCAAATTGGCATGTAGTTTGCTATTATATTGAGTATAGATATAAATGAGCCAACCAAAATTATGCTTAGGTAATTCTATATATGTTTGAACAGTTCCACATTCTATATTTTCTTTGTAGTTTATATTAATTGGTGCAGTGCCAGTGTTAAAATGTTTTGTTGGATTTCTGTAACTCAAAAGACATTGTGTTAAAATGGAACATTAGCCAATTTTGATTATATCGATAATGTAGGATATTCTCCCAATAAATCGCGATTTTAAATATATTTTGGGAATTTTTGTTTGTTTGTTTACTATAATTCACATAGAAAGAAAAAGTATTTTGGAACTGAATTTACTGTACTTTAATCTTTAATGTATTTCCTGAATGTAAGACAAATTCTCTGTTTTTTGTAAGCTGCCGTTGTTTGCCTTGAATTCACTTTTTGGGCTACTCCAGTGAAGTGATGTATATCAATTTCATTATGTTTGAAGTATTGTAACATCTCTAAAATGGATCGGAAGAGAATTTTCCCCTTAGAACATAATGTAACGGAATTCTTTAGTTTGTCCATGCAAAGGAATTATAAATGGAACTATAATGGGCATTCTACACTAAACCTCAGTAACATATAAAATTTACATGGCAATCCGAGTGTATTTACGAGAGTTAGATCAGGGACAGAAATACAGACTGACAAACCGAATTCATAAACACTTTCAACTATGTTGGAAAGTCATTAGCTTAATTTTAACACAATTATTCAAATTGGTAAAGAAATCATATGGGTTGTAATTTTCCAACTGGACGAAATATGTCCCGGCCAGGATTCGAACCTGGGATCTCTTGGCTGAAGCTGCCAATGCTCTACCAACCGGTCGAATCTGGAGGATCTAATTCATCCAGTTAACCCTATTCATCATAGCATCTGGTCTGACACCTGAATCAGCTCAACAAAATAAATCACAGGTAATCTGGAAATCCAGTAAACCCTGGATACGTGATTACATTAGATTAATTTTAACACAATTACTCAAATTGGTAAAGAAATCACCCAAAGAAATTTTCCAACCATGCGAAAAATGTCCGGGCCAGGATTCGAACCTGGATCTCTTGGCTGGTTGCCAAGAGATCCCAAGTTCGAATCCTGGCCCCGGATATTTTTCGTCCAGTTGGAAAATTACAACTCATATATTGGAAAGTGTTAAAAATACGATGGATCTTAAAATAGAATCAAAGTAGCAGATCAAACTTTAAAACTATCTCTAAAAAAAAGATTGTATTTACATCTTCCTACGCGTTGCTTCTTTTTACATTCATGAACTTCTGCAGTATTTCACCCCGTTCGTTTTTGATTGCCATTGTGTCAGTGGAACAGCAGATGCCTACATCCCCCTACCTTGGAAAGATATGAGAGGTCATTTACTCCTTTTTGCGCAACCCTTTTCTGGACCCCTTGCAAATACGGTAGCTCCGGAAATTGAAGCCTTTTGGCGCAAAGATCTTCATCCGGTTTCAAAGCCCTGGAAATGAGTCGTTAAAAATGCCACGAAATGTACGATATGGAAAATTGTTCTTGTAAAAAGTCTTGCATATGCGTGTATTATGAAATTATACAAAAGCTTTCAAATCCAATTAGTAGTTTGAAAGCTATACAAAGAGTTCCAGATCAGTATTGCCAGTTCGTTACTTTTTTAAAATTCAGATTTCTTGATTGCTACAACTTTTTTTACGTAAAAATATTCGTTTTATTAGGTGCGTTCGTAATTATATAAATATGTAAAACCTGTAGTCGTCTTCTGATCCGTCCGTCTGTCCGGATATAACAGTGAAAAAACCAAATTATAGTCACGTTACTCATTCTATTAAATCTTATCATACTTAATTAATTCAATGATATCCCATGATTGGTAATGATTCTAGCTTGCCATGGTGATTACGTCCTATTTAAGACGAAGTCATATTATTTCCGTATTACTGAATTTAAAGCAATCATATAATATTTCGACAGTTTTTTGGATAGATGTTTCCGGAGAAATAGATACTAAATGAAAAAAAAAGTATAAATATGGATTTCAATTTCTGAAATTTTCAGAGCTAGGCTCAAGTTTCCCATTTGAATTTTCAGTAAATGTCAACAAAGATAAAATGTTGCCAACTTAAAATGTACTTATTTTATTACGGAAATTAATCACATCATAATAACAGACGATATAATTCATTTCACTGAAATAATAATAGTACGAATGCACCTCATTTGTCACGTTTGACGTGCAATTTCCAACTTGTTCAGTGACAGAATACATAATGCGAAATTTCATCCAGATCAAGCTCCTACCAGGTTCATATCAATACTTCAAGCTGCATAAAATTGCTAGCACAGAATTCACAGCACCAAGCAACCATTCTATCTTCCTTTCATTCACCACTTTTCTATTCTATATAAATATGCTCTTATACATCTTTTATTTTTATACAAAAACTGAAAAAATATTACAAAAAATCATTATAAAATTTTATAAATTTGTTAAAAAATCTATCTCGTACTTTACTTAAACTTCCAATTTTTATTGTATCCTAACCTTCCTCTGAATTTTTTATGCGCCTCCTATTTCTATGAGCTCATTTTTAGGATTTATTGGTTATTTGTTCTCTCCCCCCCCCCCCCACTTCTTTATTTCTTATTCTTTTTTCTGCTAGTGAAGGACTTGCTATTTCACATTATTACCCTTACAGTTGCTAATGCTTCGGGGAGGTGGGACTTGGTCACAGACACCTCGGGAAAATGTCTTCGAAATCTCAGAATGCGAAAATATGAGGATTTATACTATTTAAAAAGAAAAGAAGTGCCAAACAAACAATCTTTTTTTTTTTTTTTTAAGTAGTATACTGAAAACACTGTTCCAGATTCAAGTATAGCATAACACGCAGAAATATATATATATATATATATATATATATATATATATATATATATTTATTTATTTAAAGTTTACTTCATTAGTAAACTTTACGGAATAAAAACTTTATTTGAAAAATTAATTTCCCACTCTGTTTACATGTATACAACGCAACACAACGCAAATTAAAGCTCTGCATAATTATATATAATCGAATATTTTATTTTTCCTTTAATTCCTCACATAGATTACTATGCATGCAAAAGTTCTTCACAAAAACTGAAACAATAACATTTCTATTTTACGATTCTCGTACAGTTGAATTGTTCAATACAAGCCATGACAACTGTCTATTTATTAATTTGCATTTCTGCAGGAGCCTTATCAATATATACACTACTGGCTATTAAAAATGCTACACCATGAAGGAATGCAAATAACAGAATGATATTTATTGGACAAATACATTATAATTGGAAGGATAATTGATTACATTTTCAGAAAATTTGGAGGTATAGATCCTGAGAAAACACTACCCAAAGCAGCAACCTCTGGCCGTAATAACAGCATTTATCTGCATATCCATGGAGTCGAACAGAGATTGGATGTCATGTACGGGTACATCACTCCATGCAGCTTCAACACTATGCCACAGTTAATCAACCGTAGTAACGGGCGAGTGGTGGCGGGCCAGTCGCTCAGAAGCCATTGACAGGACATTTTCAATTGGTGAGAAATCAGGAGAACGTGCCGACCAGGGCAACAGTCGAACATGTTCTGTATCAAGGAAGGTCAGGATAGTACGAGCAACATGCGGTCGTGCATTGTCCTGCTAAATCGTAGAGTTTCGGAGGCATCAAAGATAAGGCAGAACCACGGGCCGTGACACACCAGAAATGTAACGGTTGCTGTTGAAATTGTCGGCAATGCAAACAAAAGGTTACCGAGACATGTATCCAATGGCACTTCATACCGTCACTCCAAGTGATATGACAGTATGCCGATTCGAATGCAAGCTGGCAAAGTGCGTTTTCCACGATGCCGCCAAATATGGATGCTGACATCATGATGCTGTATATGGAGCAGGAATGGCGTCTCACGTCGTCTTTGATTAATCCAGGTTCTGTATGCAGCATCATGATGCTATCATCCATGTTTGGCAGCATCGTGGAAAACGCACATTGTCAGCTTGCATTCGAATCGTCGCGTCATACTGTCATATCACTTGGAGTGACGGTATGAAGTGCCATTGGATACACGTCTCGGTAACCTCTTGTTCGCATTGCCGGTAATTTCAACAGCAGCCGTTACATTTCTGATGTGTTACGGCCCATGGTTCTGCCTTATTTTCGATGCCTCCGAAACTCTACGATTCAGGACAATGCACGACCACATTTTGCTCGTACTATCCTGACCTTCCTTTATACAGAACATGTTCAACTGTTGCCCTGGCCAACACGTTCTCATGATTTTTCACCTATTGAAAATGTCCTGTCAATGGCTTCTGAGCGACTGGCTCGCCACCACACGCCCGTCACTACGGTTGATGAACTGCAGCATAGTGTTGAAGCTGCATGGACTGATGTACCCGTACATGACATCCAATCTCTGTTCGCCTCCATGGCTAGGCAGATAAATGCTGTTATTGCGGCAAGAGGTGGCTGCTTTGGGTAGTGTTTTCTCGGGATCTATACCTCCAAATTTTCTGAAAATGTAATCACTTGTCCTTCCCATTATAATGTATTTGTCCAATAAATATCATTCTGTTATTTGCATACCTTCATGGTGTAGCATTTTTAATGGTCAGTAGTGTATATACCTTAAATCTTTGATAAGCACAAAAATACATTGTCATTCTCTGTTAGCTGCTTTACTAAATATGTTATTCCATTGAATCACAGTTGCCGCTAAACGAAACGTTCCAGATTCCAAATCTAACGTAAAACGTAAAATAAAAATAATAATAATAATTTAAAGTAGATTTAAAATTTACTTGTATAGCAAACTTTACGTAATATAAACATTTATATCTTCAAAAATTTCTTTCCCATTCTTTTTAATCCTTAAATGCTATTGACGGTCTCACAGACCGCTGTTTTTTTTTTTTCACAGTTTAACTTGTAATTTTCAGTTTATCTATACACTTATATAATTAATATATATATATATATATATATATATATATATATATCAAATTAACAGAAAAAACTGTCAATTCTGGTGCCAGTAGAAAACCGCTTATTTTACAGAAAATATCTATAATGTTTTAACGAACTATCTGTAGTTTTAACAGTTAAATACCGTTACATTTACAGAGATAAATTCTTATTTTAACAAAAATATTTTGTGATTTTTACAGAGAAAACTTGTAAGTCTTACTAGAAAAATATTTACATTTTAATAAACTTTCTATTTTCTTACCAGTTAAATACTGTTACATTTACAGAGATAAACTGTTATTTTAACAGTTAGAGTTGGAAATTTTGTTTCGTTTGGAGTCCTACTACTACATCGATTTCTGAATACATGAATTTTAATTATAATAGTCCTCTACCTAAATCTTATTACAGAAACAATATTCTATGAGTTAGCGTTTTATTCATCCTTCGATCAACCGGTCTCAGAAACCGCTCACACACAGAAAAAAATAAAACCCAATGTGGGTCGAAAGATTCTTAGGTATGTGCCCAAATTGGGCCATGCCTGTTTTGGTTACCACTGTGTATCCATTTTGGGCACTGTTAAATACCATTTAAAAAAAAAAAAGTTTTGGTTACCATTGTGTATTCATGTTGGGCACTGTTAAATACCCATTTTCAAAAAAAAAAAAATTGTTTTTTTTTTTTGAAAATGGGTATTTAACAGTGCCCAAAATAGATACACAGTGGTAACCAAAACAGGCATGGTTACCACTGTGTATCCATTTTGGGCACTGTTAAATACCCATTTTCATTTTCATTTTTTTTTTAAATGGGTATTTAACAATGCCTAAAATGGATACACAGTGGTAACCAAAACAGGCATGACCCAATTTGGGCACATACCTAAGAATCTTTCGACCCAAATTGTTTTTTTGTTTTTTTTTCTGTGCAGTAAGCTATGCACCAATTTCTGTCAAAGCAGCAGTTAAGTGTTAAAATGTGTAAGCGAACAAATACAACGCAAATTAAAGCTCTGCATAACAATATATACTATTGAAAAGTTTGTTTTATCCTCACAGAGATTACTAATGCATGTAAAAGTTCCTCATAGAAGCTAAAACAGAAACATTTCTGTTTTATCATTTAGGTACTAAAATCGATGGAATTGTTAAACACATCCATTACAAATTTGCTTTATTGATTTGCGTTTCCGAAAAATTCTCACGATTATACGTTAAATTTTTGACCAAAAACAAGAAAGAAAAAGCATGCGTCAAGCGTAGATTATGAAACACTTTCCACCACGTTCAGAATATTGTAACAAATTTTCACAATTTAATATAAGTTGAAAGATGATATCCAAGTACACAATTCGGAAAGAGTATAATGCATTTGAAAACACAATTTCAGCAATTACAATCTACAGTCGTAAAAGAATACGAGTTCTTTTGTGCAGCCTTGTATATAATCTATAGAATTTATACATACCAAGTAATATGAAAAAAAAAAGTTATATTTATAAAGGCATACAACAACTGAAAACGTATACTTTTAGCAAGTTATTGCTCATAGATAGTCTTGTAAATGAATTATTTTGTGACCCCTGTAAACGATAACTGCTATGCACACCATATTCTACAGTAAGCATCTTGTGATGCACCTCAGTATATATCAATTTCAATATGTTTGAAACAGTGTACCATCATTAAAATATATTACAAATGATTGTACTTATGCATTGCCTCATCGACCATAATCTATATTCTTTTGAGCGTCTCTGTAAACGAGCTATAAATGCTACAGACTTCATTTTCAATACAGAACGTGCCATAGTAAAGCCCAATAACAAAAATCAATTACATAGCAATCCGAGTTTATTTGCGCGAATTAAGATGTTACTTCACTCAGGACAAAACGCACGCTCGTTAATGTTAATCCTATGGGGAAATATTTTAGGATATCTCGTTCGCATTTCTATATTTTTAAATGATTTTTTTGCATTTTTCAGCTGAGGTCAATCTCTATGCAGGCCCTTTTTATCTATATATTTAAAACGCTAAGCGATTTCTTTCGACAATCCGTTAGAACAAACTACTGCATCAAATTACACCATTCTTTTTTTAAATGAAAGATATTAGGACACAGATTTGTTATCGTGCATTCGTTTGTTTGAAAATTTAATTAATTAGCTGTTATTTTCAATTAAACATTTACTTCTGCTTATGACGTCATAAAGTTGACAACTCCCACTTTTGAGGGTATACAGTTTTTTCCCTGAACCCTGTGGTTCGCCAATCTTTTGACATTAACTAATATCAATTAGGTAATATTTTAAATTGTAGTATAAAATCTTAAAAAAATAAAAAAAACTTAATTAGCTAGAATATAATCACTAGGACTTCCCTCAAAGGGATTAGTCTGAGTGATATTATTGAGAACACAGGGTTAACAATTACGATATAATGAAAAAGAGCAAATTAAATGATAGAATTACAAAATATCATATATAAATTCATATACACTGTTACGTTTTCATATTTTTTTTTATAACATTTGGCAAAGAATCTCATTTTCTTAAGCGGAAATTTGCTCAAAGCTCCAAAAAAAAAAAAAAAAAAAAAAAAAAAAAAAATACCGGATTTTTTAAAACGGCAAGTTTTTTTAAAGTCACGTAATCGGAATTACAGCCAATAGCGTGTTTTAGCAAACGTAGTTTAACGCAAATTTAATTTCATTGTTGCAACATTTTCTGTGTGACTAATATTTACATTTGAATTAAAAAAAATTTCTCCTTGTTTATTTTTATAACTATTTATAGAAACTTGTACACTTCAAACCAGATTGATAACTTTGCTACAAACCTGATTGTGAAACTGTAGCCTAAATTCCTATTGAAATATATAAAAAACCTTTCGATGACTTCTATAAAAAAAAAAAAAATTACATTAAATCCCCATATCGGCGAAATTGAAAAAGTATATATATTTCAAAGCTAATAGTTCGTGATTATTTTCTAGGAGGCTCTCCCCCCTGCGCCAAACCACAGACTTTTCTTTTGCCGTCTCTCTTTACAATTTGTTTGTTTCCTTATCCGTTCTTCTACCCGTCTCTCTACACATGTCGCTACCTGTCTGTATATTTCTCTACTGGTCTCGCTACCCGCCTATCTGTTTCTCTAACCGTCTGCCTACCCGTCTAACTACTCACATGTCTAGTCTTGTCTCTATACCGTGTCTCTCTCCGTACCCATTTGTCTACTGTCTCTCTACTCGTCTGTATATCTGTTCCACTGTCCGTCTGTCTTTCTACCCGACTCTTCAACCGTCTAACTACCCGTCTCTTGACACGTCTGTCTGTCTATATATCCCTCTCTCTATCCATCTGTCAAGTCGTCTCTGTACTCATCTCTGTCCTCGTCGCTCTATCCACCACGCTACTCGTCTCGCAATCTTTCTCTCTACATGCCTGTCTACCGATCTCGCTACCCGTCTCCCTACCCATCTCTCTACTGTCAATCCTCTTCTTTACCTGCCTCGCTACCCGTCAGTCTATTCGTTTCGCTACCCATTAGCTTATCTATGTCGCTATCCGTCTCTCTAGCCATCTCACTACCCGTGTGTCTATCCGTTTGTTTACTCGTCTCTCTACCTCTCGCCACCTCTTCCCAATATTTAAGCAATTCATTTAGTATACAAAAGCCGTTTATCTGTTATTAAATGCAAACAGAAGTAATTTATCTAATAAGTGTAATCGGATAAAAAAAATTTAAATACATACATAAACCAGCATAATAATTCAACAGTTTTATTTTCATACTCGTTTATATCATTTGGCAGTAAATCTCAACTTCTTAAACCCAAATTGCGTCAAGCTTTTTAAAAAAGCCTCAAGGTCAGTATAAATGGGAAGGGGAAGTACCTTCAGGGCTAATACATGCTATTAAGTTAAGTGAAAGTTTTGTAATCGGGTTCGCAGCCAATTTCTTATATCAGAAAGCGTGGCTTAACGCCATTTTAAATTCATTTCTGTAACTTTCTTTTCCTTTTTTTTTCAGGGGGGAGGGGAAGGGAAGGGGTAGGTGGGGAAAGTTTCTAAATATTTAAACTTAAATTCAAACTTTTTATTTCTTCATTATATAATTCAACTTTTTGTTTGTAACTCTTATAGAGTTAAAACAATATTGTTGCTAGCATTACTCTTGTTTGAGACCAACCTCGCCTGTGTATCTGAATGGGGAAAAGTTCCGTATCCTGTGCCGGTTGGCGCGATTGGCGAAAAAATTAAAAATGGTGCTAAAATTCAGTTTTAGCATCATACCAAATTTTTCGGTACTTACTTAATATCCGGGCCAGGTCAGATACAACTGAGCTAAGCATGGCGCCAATTATACTAATTACAGTAACCCTTATTTTTTTACAAGTATATAGTTTATATTTATATATTGTAGTGCATAGTTTTTTTAGTATAATTCATAGAGGTTTTTTTATCATAGTTTACTGGTTTTTGTTATTTATTTATTATTGCTTATTTATGTTATTTATGTATTTATTTTATATTATTTACCATTTTAAACAATTTTATGTATTTAACAATATTAAATTACTGTTTTGCACATTATTGGCAACGGTAAACAAGATAGGTAATTGACAACTATTTTTGGCGATCGATCTCCTGGCCTAAGTACCAATTTTTCTAGAGAGTGGAAAACCATGTTTTTCAAATGTTTACAAACATACGTTTATTCAACCATGTTTTTGCGCCATCTTAAAAAATTAAGTACGATGCTAAAATAAAATTTTATTGCCATTTTCGATGTTTTAATAAGTAGTGAAAATACATAACAAACATATTTAACCAACCTAAGAGGCATTTTTGTGATAAATAATTATTATTGTCAGGGGGTCAAATTGTAAACAATTAATATACAAACTAAAAATTTACCGAAAATAACGTGGGAATCTCAGGAAAGGAATATCTGGTATAAATAGCACTTAAAATCTGAACATGGAGAAGTGGTCCGTATAGAAATGCAAAGCATTATACGTCTGATGTAAATCTTTTTTAATTTTTTAATATTTCCGAAAGCACAGATAAAGGATAAAAATTCCGGCACAGATGTCATATATGCACCACGTTGGAGCGATATTTTCCCCCACCAATTTGGCGAAAACTGTTTGTTGTATTTCTTTACTTTTATTTTCATTTTAATTGTATAAATTATTTTTACTATGTATATCAATATTTATTTATATCAAACTATCATTTATTTATTTTTATTTCCTTTTTTAAAATAATAGAAGCTATTTCATTTATTACGTTATTTTATTTTTATATTGAATAAATCGCCAAATATTGTTCCTATAACATTTTCATATTGAATTCATTTCATTTAAATATAAACCTTTCACTCATTTAATTTAAAATACATGCCTTTCATTAATCCCATTTAAAATGCTAAAAAGAGAAAAAAAAGAAATAATGCCATAAATCGAAACCTTTTACTTAAACACCAAAGAATTTTTTTTTTTTTTTTAATTTACACACACGAAATAAAAAAAGCTGCTATTGCTGAGATTTGCGCCAAATCTCTAATACCAAGTCTACCAAGTTATTGCGGGGTTTTTTTTTTTTCAAACAAAAAAAATCCAGATTAATTTTCGATTTCTACTAAATTGAAATATATTTTATTGTGCTGAATATTAGTGCGTGTATATTTTTTTGCTCCATGTACTCCATGAACTTTTCAATTCCGATTGTCTACGAAAATCTCCCGCCGGTGAAAATGACGTACGCACAAAATTTTCGTGACGTATGTACTTTAATTGTGCTTTTTATCTATTTTTTTAATATAATTTCGAAACGGCTTGACATTTATTCTTGGTAATAAATAGACGTCGTTGTCACCTTTATAGGCACCTGCTGTAAAAATTTGAACGAAATCCGTTAAATATTTTTTGAGTTATGCTTGACGAAAGGTTTTAATATCCATCGTAACTATATATGGGGCAAAGTAATACTGCGCTGTGTATGAGTCTTCGTTGCACTCAGACAATAATAAAATATCTAAACGTAAACATATCAATATGAATAACAAATCTCACGTAAAATGTTGCAATTTAAATGATTCCAATTGAAACAAGATTTGGAGAGTTATCCTTGACGCCCAGCTAACATAAAAGTACCTATTTTATTTTATTTATTTACACACATATTCAAATTTATTATAAAACACCAGGTTGCCATGCAAAGCAAAAATCGTCATTTAGGTGCCAAAAAATAACCCAGGTGCGTCTGCGATATCTGTACTGATTTAATCAAAATTATTTTGGTTGCACCGCATATTGCAAAATTAATTAAATCCATGATTATTGTTTCTTTCTCAGATTAGAAATAAGAAAATTGGTACTTCTCTATTATCCTATCGACCACTTTTCATAACAAAAAACTATCACCAAACTGTAACGCCAAATAAACGGGAAAACGTTGCCATTTGAATATCAAAATAAATAATTAAATAAAATACATGAATTTAAGGACACAATTGTTATTTTAATTAATGAAATAACTAATAAATCAGTAAAACATAATGAAAAATAGACGCAAATCTCGAATTAAAAACCACTTGATGACGTAACAAACACGTATAATGCTTCTGACATCAAGTAAATCGGACTGTATTTTTGGCGTTTAATTTTACAGTTTGGCGATAATTTTTTGTTATGAAAAGTGGTCGACCGGATAATAGAAAAGTACCAGAAAATTTAATGTTTAACGAAATTCAATTATTTGATCGATCGTAAATTTTGGTTATTTTCCGTTATACCGACACCATGCCATACATGTAAATATATGCTTGGCGACAATGGTGTCCGTATAATGGAAAAGTACTCAATTTTTTCTTAGTTCGGGCTATACCAAAAACAAACATTTTACAGGTAACAAAAAAAATCGCCGAAAATGGCTGCTTCATCAGCTGTTATGACAGCAAAGTTGGATAAAATCTAATAACCTGAATTTTACAACGTTTATGCGAAACACCACAGAGAACACACGCTATTTTTATATAAGTAGGGTATATTTAAACGAATAAGAGAACTAACAACCTTCAATAATATAATGCATGAAAAAGTAAACAACTAAGTGATTCAGCAAATCATAAAAATATGTATTTCTTAATATAACTATAAAATACAGAAAAATACTCTGGTACCATAAAAAATATTCACTATCCCGTCGAAATTCCGTGCATTATCCCGTCGTCCGATTAAGAAAAGAAAAACTATATGCAAATTAGGTACTTTTCGGTTAGCCGGCGCCAATAAAGTATATATATATATATATATACATAATAACAAACTCCAATGGAAAATTACTTGCAGAATCATTATCACAAAAGCCAACCAAAATCTATAAACCACATAAATTCAATACTAGAAAAACAAAACTATATACATTATATATATTTGTATCTATGTATGTATATACTATATATACATATATACTTCATTGGCGCCCTGCTAACCGAAAAGTACCTCAAATAATTCGCCAAACTGTAGCGCCCAATAAACAAACGGAAGAATGTTGCCATTAAATCTCAAAAAAAGAATAATAATAATAATAATAATAATAATTGTCTGAGTGCAACGAAGACTCATACACAGCGCAGTATTACTTTGCCCCATATATAGTTACGATGGATATTAAAACCTTTCGTCAAGCATAACTCAAAAAATATTTAACGGATTTCGTTCAAATTTTTACAGCAGGTGCCTATAAAGGTGACAACGACGTCTATTTATTACCAAGAATAAATGTCAAGCCGTTTCGAAATTATATTAAAAAAATAGATAAAAAAGCACAATTAAAGTACATACGTCACGAAAATTTTGTGCGTACGTCATTTTCACCGGCGGGAGATTTTCGTAGACAATCGGAATTGAAAAGTTCATGGAGTACATGGAGCAAAAAAATATACACGCACTAATATTCAGCACAATAAAATATATTTCAATTTAGTAGAAATCGAAAATTAATCTGGATTTTTTTTGTTTGAAAAAAAAAAAAAACCCCGCAATAACTTGGTAGACTTGGTATTAGAGATTTGGCGCAAATCTCAGCAATAGCAGCTTTTTTTATTTCGTGTGTGTAAATTAAAAAAAAAAAAAAAAATTCTTTGGTGTTTAAATAAAAGGTTTCGATTTATGGCATTATTTCTTTTTTTTTTTCTCTTTTTAGCATTTTAAATGGGATTAATGAAAGGCATGTATTTTAAATTAAATGAGTGAAAGGTTTATATTTAAATGAAATGAATTCAATATGAAAATGTTATAGGAACAATATTTGGCGATTTATTCAATATAAAAATAAAATAACGTAATAAATGAAATAGCTTCTATTATTTTAAAAAAGGAAATAAAAATAAATAAATGATAGTTTGATATAAATAAATATTGATATACATAGTAAAAATAATTTATACAATTAAAATGAAAATAAAAGTAAAGAAATACAACAAACAGTTTTCGCCAAATTGGTGGGGGAAAATATCGCTCCAACGTGGTGCATATATGACATCTGTGCCGGAATTTTTATCCTTTATCTGTGCTTTCGGAAATATTAAAAAATTAAAAAAGATTTACATCAGGCGTATAATGCTTTGCATTTCTATACGGACCACTTCTCCATGTTCAGATTTTAAGTGCTATTTATACCAGATATTCCTTTCCTGAGATTCCCACGTTATTTTCGGTAAATTTTTAGTTTGTATATTAATTGTTTACAATTTGACCCCCTGACAATAATAATTATTTATCACAAAAATGCCTCTTAGGTTGGTTAAATATGTTTGTTATGTATTTTCACTACTTATTAAAACATCGAAAATGGCAATAAAATTTTATTTTAGCATCGTACTTAATTTTTTAAGATGGCGCAAAAACATGGTTGAATAAACGTATGTTTGTAAACATTTGAAAAACATGGTTTTCCACTCTCTAGAAAAATTGGTACTTAGGCCAGGAGATCGATCGCCAAAAATAGTTGTCAATTACCTATCTTGTTTACCGTTGCCAATAATGTGCAAAACAGTAATTTAATATTGTTAAATACATAAAATTGTTTAAAATGGTAAATAATATAAAATAAATACATAAATAACATAAATAAGCAATAATAAATAAATAACAAAAACCAGTAAACTATGATAAAAAAACCTCTATGAATTATACTAAAAAAACTATGCACTACAATATATAAATATAAACTATATACTTGTAAAAAAATAAGGGTTACTGTAATTAGTATAATTGGCGCCATGCTTAGCTCAGTTGTATCTGACCTGGCCCGGATATTAAGTAAGTACCGAAAAATTTGGTATGATGCTAAAACTGAATTTTAGCACCATTTTTAATTTTTTCGCCAATCGCGCCAACCGGCACAGGATACGGAACTTTTCCCCATTCAGATACACAGGCGAGGTTGGTCTCAAACAAGAGTAATGCTAGCAACAATATTGTTTTAACTCTATAAGAGTTACAAACAAAAAGTTGAATTATATAATGAAGAAATAAAAAGTTTGAATTTAAGTTTAAATATTTAGAAACTTTCCCCACCTACCCCTTCCCTCCCCCCCCTGAAAAAAAAAAGGAAAAGAAAGTTACAGAAATGAATTTAAAATGGCGTTAAGCCACGCTTTCTGATATAAGAAATTGGCTGCGAACCCGATTACAAAACTTTCACTTAACTTAATAGCATGTATTAGCCCTGAAGGTACTTCCCCTTCCCATTTATACTGACCTTGAGGCTTTTTTAAAAAGCTTGACGCAATTTGGGTTTAAGAAGTTGAGATTTACTGCCAAATGATATAAACGAGTATGAAAATAAAACTGTTGAATTATTATGCTGGTTTATGTATGTATTTAAATTTTTTTTATCCGATTACACTTATTAGATAAATTACTTCTGTTTGCATTTAATAACAGATAAACGGCTTCTGTATACTAAATGAATTGCTTAAATATTGGGAAGAGGTGGCGAGAGGTAGAGAGACGAGTAAACAAACGGATAGACACACGGGTAGTGAGATGGCTAGAGAGACGGATAGCGACATAGATAAGCTAATGGGTAGCGAAACGAATAGACTGACGGGTAGCGAGGCAGGTAAAGAAGAGGATTGACAGTAGAGAGATGGGTAGGGAGACGGGTAGCGAGATCGGTAGACAGGCATGTAGAGAGAAAGATTGCGAGACAAGTAGCGTGGTGGATAGAGCGACGAGGACAGAGATGAGTACAGAGACGACTTGACAGATGGATAGAGAGAGGGATATATAGACAGACAGACGTGTCAAGAGACGGGTAGTTAGACGGTTGAAGAGTCGGGTAGAAAGACAGACGGACAGTGGAACAGATATACAGACGAATAGAGAGACAGTAGACAAATGGGTACGGAGAAAGACACGGTATAGAGACAAGACTAGACATGTGAGTAGTTAGACGGGTAGGCAGACGGTTAGAGAAACAGATAGGCGGGTAGCGAGACCAGTAGAGAAATATACAGACAGGTAGCGACACGTGTAGAGAGACGGGTAGAAGAACGGATAAGGAAACAAACAAATTGTAAAGAGAGACGGCAAAAGAAAAGTCTGTGGTTTGGCGCAGGGGGGAGAGCCTCCTAGAAAATAATCACGAACTATTAGCTTTGAAATATATATACTTTTTCAATTTCGCCGATATGGGGATTTAATGTAATTTTTTTTTTTTATAGAAGTCATCGAAAGGTTTTTTATATATTTCAATAGGAATTTAGGCTACAGTTTCACAATCAGGTTTGTAGCAAAGTTATCAATCTGGTTTGAAGTGTACAAGTTTCTATAAATAGTTATAAAAATAAACAAGGAGAATTTTTTTTTAATTCAAATGTAAATATTAGTCACACAGAAAATGTTGCAACAATGAAATTAAATTTGCGTTAAACTACGTTTGCTAAAACACGCTATTGGCTGTAATTCCGATTACGTGACTTTAAAAAAACTTGCCGTTTTAAAAAATCCGGTTTTTTTTTTTTGGAGCTTTGAGCAAATTTCCGCTTAAGAAAATGAGATTCTTTGCCAAATGTTATAAAAAAAAATATGAAAACGTAACAGTGTATATGAATTTATATATGATATTTTGTAATTCTATCATTTAATTTGCTCTTTTTCATTATATCGTAATTGTTAACCCTGTGTTCTCAATAATATCACTCAGACTAATCCCTTTGAGGGAAGTCCTAGTTAAGAAAAGCCCCATTTACTAAAGTATCATTTATTAGTAACTTTTAACAATAAAATTTACAATATATTAATGAAAACAGAATCAAAAATAATCTTGGATATTTATTTATTTACATTATTTCTCTTAACAATTGAAAAGGAATAATCATCCTGATTATGTAAAGGAATGAAGAAACCATACAAATAAATTACACTTGAAAACATTAAAAATCTCCTTTTTCTGTAGATTGATTTATTATTGTAAAAAAAATTCTTCATCTTTACATAAAAATTGATTAGCTTAAAACAATAGATGCGTTTCAGAAGATATGGATTTAAAACGAACAATGATTAAAGAAGACATTTTAAAAATTTTGATCAAAACATTTTAAAACTTTTTTTTAACGTCGAATTTCGACGGTGCGTTTGAGGAGAAGCAATGCACATGCGCATAGGAGCTCATTCGGTTGCTTTATCACAGGGGGGGGGGATGTGTTCCTTATTTAATATGTTCTTTTATTGACTGAATATGAGATGAACGGAGGGATATGCTATTTGTATTATACTTCATAGGTTCAGGAAATTTTCTTTCTTGCCGTGGGGAATAGGGCTGTAATGTCAAACTGATTTCCATTTTGTTTACGGATTGTTTGTTTGGAGTTTGCATCGGAAATAATAACGTAATTCACTGGGGGAATTTTTTTTTAAATAAAATATTTGAAAGATTGTTTCATAAGCACCCCTACTTATGTAATAAAGAAGCTTATTTTACTAATATTGCTATTGTAATTTTTTCCGTCAAGTTTTGACGTGTACCATCTAGTTTTATTTTATTTTATTTATTTATTTTTTTCGAATTTGGTTGCAGTTTTTTAAATTGAGAATACTTTCACTTTCGAAACCGTATACGAAAGAAAAAATATCTTAATAAAAAAAAACTCGTAATCAAAATCGAAAAAGTACAAAAGCACATGCATAGAGCTCGACCTCAGCTATCCAATGCAAAATAAATAAATAACTAAATAAAATAAAAATACTGAAATGCGAACGAGATATCGTAAAATATTTCCCCTATAGGATTAACATTAGGGAGAGGGTGTTTTCGACTGAGTGAAGTAGCTTCTTAAGCGCGGGCAGACAGACGGACAGACAAACAGCATTCATAAATCTTTTTCAAGTATGTCGGAAAGTTGCCATAATGAATATAAGCGTCGGTCAAATGAAAATCAACTATCTAACAATTCGCTTTTCCTGTCATTCCTCACAGACTATACTTATGCATTTATAAGTTCTTCACAAAAACTAAAACAAAAACATTTCTGCTTTACGGTTCAGCTGCATATGCATTGTTGGATACATCCATTTACAAATGGCTGCTTATTAATTTGCATTTCCGAAAGGTTTCTCACGATTGTACGTTAAACCTCTGATAAGCAGAAAAATACATTGTTCTTCTCTGTTACTAGAGGCCTTACTATTTTTTGTTATTCTAACTTTATGCTAACTTTATGCTAACAGCTAACGGGATAAAGATAATGGGCTCAGAGAGCAGATGTTTCTCGTGCAAAAAAGAATACATCGATAATTATAGAAGTCGGTTATCGCTTTTCTAAAGTAATAATTTTAAGATTTCTATCTAAATAATTCTTTAATTATAACTTTAGGATGTATAAATGGGTGCTAAAATCAAAACATTGGTGGCGAAACGAATACATGAGTTCTTTTTCCGCACGTTTCATGGACATTGTTTGGTTTTAGTTTGGTGACGCCTAAAGCCATTTTTTTTACATTAGGTACATTAAGGCGGTTCTTCCACAAAAGAATTATGCTACGCTCAACAATGTAAAAAAATTAAGACACTTTCACGGCTCATTTTTGAAAGTAAAAGCATGCATTTGCTAAGAATGTCTATTGAAACGATTCGGAAATGAATAGAATTTTTCGTTTTTCGATAAATGTATTGTATCTTGAGTTATAAGTGGATACTCCTTCATGGCGGCCTTTCTCTGGGTGCCGCTCCCAAAGATTTGGTTCAAAACATCCACTTTAACAGTATTTTCTGAAATACATTTTTGAGTACAGGTTTTGACAACATTTTCTGAAAAGATTATTTACTTTTATTGAAAAATGGGAAACGCTATTTTTGATTACATGGTTTCCCAATAAGAACCCCTGCAATTGTCTTGCATCTGCGATTAAAAATCATGTGGCAGAAAATAGATACTTTGGATTTGAGTACAGACTTAATAAAACACAACTGCAGAGCATTTTAGAATTAGTTATATTTCATCATGCAAAAATGCTTCGATGTTTGTAGAAACTTGAATTTGTATTATTTACATATTTATAAATGCACAAAAATGTGATACTTTTTATGATGATGACACTTTTTATGATTACCACTAACTATAAGCAGAATTTCTATTCTATAAGCAGAACTTCTACGTCATCAGGGCTAGAGGTCTGCCGATAAAAAGAAAAAAAAAAGTGACGGGACAGGGCGATAAAGAGATTAAACAGTCCATCCGGGCCGTTAAAAAATTAAGCGGGCCGACTGTCCCAATATGACAAATTTAAAAAGTTCGGATAAAGCTGATAAAATCTGAACAATTTTCAATGGATCTTTCTGGTCCGAGAATAAGTTATAAATGTGCATGCACGAGCCGATTCTAGTTGGACTATACCAATACAGAAATTCGGGTTAGGATCCCTTAGAAAGACACACACCCCCCCCTTTTTTTTTCAGCAAGCTCGGGCCGGGCTAAGGTTTACATGTTTTTCTTCATACTCGGGCCGAGCCGGGTCTTAATTGTTCCCAGAACGAGTCGGGCAGGGAATGTTTTTTGTGAAAATAATATTGATAAGGAAATTTTGGTAGCGGAATCCTTTGAAATAGACTTTAATAAATTACTTTACTTATACTTATTTATAATTACTTTACTTTAAACTGTAATAAATTACTTTAATAATATTTTTAAAAATCTACCTTTTTCAATATGCAGCTTCAAAAGTTAGATGTTTTTAACCATTTCTTTTCTTTTCTTCTTCTTTTTTTCTTTTTTTTTCTAATATGTCTGATTTTTTAATGTAAATAATCTTAGAATCTAAGTGATCATTAATATTGCTTTTCTGTATTCTATGGCTTGCAGCGATATAGTTTGAAATATACGTTAAAATTTTCGCATAAATATGTTTGCAGTAAATTTTAAAAGAATCTTAATCGTATGTTAAGAAAAATCGGATTTTTTTTTTTTTTTTTTTTTTTTTTTTTTTTTTTTTGTAGAAACTGACTCGGGCCGAGCCTGATTTCTCTGAATTTTGTAAGTGCTAGGCTAGGCCTGATTTCATTTTTTGCACGTGCCGGACGGGCTTGGGCCGGATGAAGGCATAGTTTTCGTTCGGGCCGGGCCCAGGCCTAGAAATTTTGGCCCGTACAGACTATAATCGGAACCCGGGTTCAGGTACCCGGCTCTGTCCGATTCCAATCACATGGGGGATGGGGCGTGCCAAATATGTGCCCGGGTTCCCCGAAAACCGTAGCGGGCCTCTAAATTATAGGGTGGATCCGTGAAATCCTAATGCATAAAAATATGTTGTTATGGATGTCAGCAGTTGTTAATAATGCATCATAAACTACGGATAAGTTGTCAAAAAGAATGTATTACAATTACAAAAGAACCTGCCTGAACTTTTCTACCATACTAAGATACGAAGAATTTTAACAGTATTTTGCGTTTATTTAATGATATCCGAAGTATCTTATCAGGAAATGTTTTTGTGTTTTGGGTGAAAGTCAAATTTAGATACAGCGCTCTAGATGGAATGCCTTCAGGCAGTTCTATGGGGGAAAAGGGGTACTCGAAATGAATTTACATGAAAATAATAATTCATTTTCATGAAAAAAAAATTGTAGTAAGCCGCATTCAAACCCCAAAAAATTTTCTCACCAAGTTTCTTATATCTGGTGCCTGCACGTTAACCACTGGACTGAGATCAGGGTTTAAAGAGATGCATGTTGTGCACGTATATAGCATTGCATTGCGTGGTGTGCACAGATACTATTGCATTTTCGTTTTCAAATAGAATGATATCCTAAGCAATACAGAACTCAGTACAGAATACTTTACTCAGTAACAAAATACTCAATACAGAAAACTTTACTCCTAACACAAAAAGAAAAAGAAAAGAAAAGAAATGCTATTAGGTTGTGTCAAAAGTATTTTCGTTTTTAGAATGTTTTTAATACCAAAGCATGTAGAAATTAATAATTTTAGAATGAAATAATTTTGTTAATTTTTAGCATCAAAATTGAGTGTTTGGAATGGATTTTTTGTTTCTCTTCAACTGGGCAAAATTCACAACTGATAGCCTGTCACTTCTGGGTTCGATTTCAAGGCTGAGGTCATCTTCCTTAAAATGTTTGGATTTGTTTTGAACTGTCCGGACGCTACACTTGTCCTAACATTCAACTGCACGAGTTTTGAGGACAGCTTTATTGGTTTTAAGACCTAGTTTAGAACCATACCTTAAGATGCAAAATATCCCTGTATCACTCATTATGTGACCTAAAATGAAAGAAAGAAGCCTTTTATGATTATAGAGGGACATTATATCCTCTTAACCCTTTCAAGGGCGGTGGTATGTTTATGAAACCACTTAATTTTAATTCCCAAATGCAACAAGGACACCAGAATTTTGGTATACAAATTTCCGTTTATTATCTATGTGAAATATACCTTTTTTCTTATTTCCAAATTAATTTGTTCTTAAATTCCGGTATCATTCATTAATTTCAACATTTTAGCAATGTAAGTGCTTTGCCCCTGAAAGGGTTAAATAACATTTTGTGTTCAACAATAGGAGTGAGAAAGTGCCAGCTACATGCTTTGGTATAAAAGTATTCAAAAAACGAAAATACTTTTGATACAACCTAATACAGGGTTCGTACGGATCAGGGAATTTTCCAGGAGTTTCATCAGTATTTTCTTTATGGAAAAAATATCTATAGGTTAAACTCGCGAAACTTCGCCTTCTCTTAAGGAGAGATTTTATATGTAAGAAAATACTGGTACCGAAGAATTTCCTGGTCGCAAAATTCCAGGTGGCCGATGGGCCACATTGCTGCCCCACCAGATAGAGTAACGTTTCGAGTTTTTTTACAGTTCAGGCAGCGCCGGGGTGTGTCAGCTAGTTCATAATAAATAAAAAAAAAATCATTTTGAACGTTAAAATCTTTACAATTGTTAAAAAAAAAAAAAAAAAAAAAAGAAGGAAAGAAAAAAATTTTGTTGATTGCCAGTTAGACTTTTAGCACTATTATCTATCTGCCAAGGATATTCTTAACACCATATTCGCTACTTTCTAAAAAATTCCTGAAATTGCTTCATGAAAAACAACAACATATATATCCGTAAAAATACGAAATTGTACTGGGTCAAACCACTGGATATTTTTTTCTTACAGTTGCATGCAGATTTCGCAGATGATTTTGCTTCTGGGTTCGAAAGTAGATTCTAAAAAAGTCGAACATTTTTCAATAATAAACCAAACATTGTATAGTCTCAGTATAAAGTTCAAAATGTTTGAGAAAAATTTTAAACCTTAAACATTATGTAAAAAACATTATTCACTGTTTTATTTTACATTTCATTTTTAGCAACAACTGTTTGAAATAAAGCACATTTTGAACCTTTTATCAACTTTAAAAAAATTTCTGTAATTTTATAGAATGTGGATTAAATGGTCTTTAATATTATAATTATTATTTTTGTAAATGTAAACTTATTATTGAAATATTTGATATAAAATTATTAAAAATATCAGTACCTCTCTTATTTATTTCTATCTGTCCAATATTTTAACACTTTTTGAAAAAAAAAATTAGGATTTTCTTCGTGTGCATTTGTTTGGTTGCACTATTACTTTATAACAAATTCCAATCGAAAAAATTAAATTTGAAAATGTTGACTCAAAAGACTTTACTGTGATCGTTATTGAAAGATGTCTGCCGTAATAACTGAAATATATATTTTTTTTTCTTTTTGAAATCGCATTAAATAAATAAAAGATTATCATCTAAAATTATTGTAATTTGAACTCTGTTGAAAATGTTGATTCAATTGACTTTTGACACTTGTCTATTGAAAGATGTCTGCAGTTATAACTGAAATATATTTTTTCTTTTTGAAATCACATAAAAAAATAAAAGATTATCATCTAAAATTATTGTAATTTGAACTCTGTTGAAAATGTTGACTCAAAAGACTTTTGACACTTGTCTATTGAAAGATGTCTGCAGTTATAACTGAAATATATTTTTTTTCTTTTTGAAATCACATAAAAAAATAAAAGATTATCATCTAAAATTATTGTAATTTGAACTCTGTTGAAAATGTTGACTCAAAAGACTTTATTGTGATCATTATTGAAAGATGTCAGCAGTAATAACTGAAATATATTTTCTCTTTTTGAAATCGCATTAAATAAATAAAAGATTATCATCTAAAATTATTGTAATTTGAACTCTGTTCGTATGGTTAATAATAATTTTTCAATCATTTAAATGGTTATAGTATTTCAAAACATTATTCAAGTGCGGATTCTAAATTTGCACTCTACAAAAATTATTATAACAATTGCCATTTTTTTATTTGAGGTTAAACTGAAAATTAAAAAAATAAAGAAACTTTAAGTGTTAGTTTCTTTATTTTATATTACCCCATAATTGATTTCTTCCTAAACCGTAAGTGTAAGACATTTTTGTTTGCTCCGTCACTCAAACCATTTAGATACAACAAATGTTTAATAGTAATCTTCTTTTTATTTCATGATAGAAATTCTTCAATTAAATAAGGTGAAGCTTATTATTTGGGAAAAAATAGTATATATTGCTTATTTTTTCCCTAATTAATTTATTATGCTTTTAAAAAAGAAACTATTCAGAAATTAAAAACCATGTTACTGTTTTTAAAAACTTAAAACTGTCGATTTAATTAACTAAATATATGCTCCGCATAGGCAATAAATAGTTCGGACTAACATCCAATTTTTGAAAATCAGTCCAAATCTTGAGCATGTTGTTGGGATATATTGAAAGTTTACATCAGTTTTAAAATATGACATAAGATTGGAAAGTACATTTTTTAATTCACCCGTAATATGGAAAATTTTCTTCTTGTTTTTACCTTCAAAATTCCACAAATAATTTTTCGCACACATTTCAGAAAATCCACGCGCCGAGCCTGCTCTTATTTAAATATGATGTATTTATCTTCACATTTCAGAAAATCCACGCGCCGAGCCTGCTCTTATTTAAATATGATATATTTATCTTCACATTTCAGAAAATCCACGCGCCGAGCCTGCTCTTATTTAAATATGATATATTTATCTTCACATTTCAATGACATCAGGAAACATGACTATATAGAAAACATCAAGGTAAAATTTAAAATAACGAACAATTCACTAAATTTAAAATGGCTAAGTCTAAAGCCCCAGAATATCAAAATTCGCAGCGCTAGGCCCAGACTTACCACGGTTAATGGAAAATCAAGACCTACATGTGGAGAAAAGTGAAAAAAAAAAAGAAGAAATCAAGCTGAACCTAGTAAAACCTAACATCTTTCTCGTTTTTTTTATAGTTGTTATCTCTGAAGGTGTTACAATAAATACTTTTATTTAATTACAGTATTTATCTTTACGTCTGGATGACGTCCCCCTGATGTTCATGAAAAATCTCCCATGTCATGAGAACATTGTAGGAAATCATCACGACTTCGTCTTTTGTCAGTGCGCATTGCCCAAGGCTCGATGTCAACTGCTGCAGATGTCAACCAAGGTATTTGCTATAAATTTGCTTTCATCTTATTGAATATACATGAATTTGTTTTCAATGTTTTAAATAAAAATATATAGTTGTGTTAGCGTTTCCAAATCGTTTTTTCTAAGAATTAGATGCGATTTGGAAACGATCAAGTCAAATATCTTCACATAATTTAAGATGATATTAAAAATATAGGGGTTCTCAAAATTCTGAAAGTGGTGAACTTTAGGAACAAATGTACTATGCCTAATGAAATATCAGGGCCTGTCAGGAAATGTCAGGGAAACATAGGAGGCTAAAGCGAAAAAAAAAAAAAAGAAGAAGAAGAGAACAAACTGAATCTTGTATAATTGCTTTCTCTTTTTTTAGGGTTTCGTTCATCTTACGAAACCCTTATTACTCCCGCTTCGTTGTCTGTCCGTCACAGAGCCGGTTCTCAGAAACTATGTAACTTACAGTCATGAAATTTTGTATACTTATAGCTAAATACCTATTATGAAGCTCAAAATCATAAAAATTGAAAAAATCGTATTATTTTAATATAGAGAGATAAAAAAACCAAAAATCTAACAGCCTTTTCTTATTAAATTTAAACATTTTTCGTTATAGAAGTTGCCTACAATTAAAAATCCACAATAAAATTCTTTCTACAATAATTAATTTTCTATTGAAAGATTTCCACGTGAAAAATGAAAATGAAATAAAAAAAGTTTCTAGACTGCAGTTTTTACCATTTTTTTGCAGTTGAAAAAAGATTAATAGGACGTCATATTAGTAATAAAACGGAAATTTTCAAACATTTCTCAATAGTACAAGGAGTGTGAGTATGTGTAAATACAGAAAGTCGCTTAATATGACTTCATTGAGAATTAAAAAGAAAATTAATCTGACGTCTAACATTTTGAAGGTTACAACATGCAACAGTTAATACAATATGTTTAATTTTGTATTTGATTTTTTTTTTAATATCGCATTTAGTCCACATGATAGATATTATTATGACAGAGTATAATAATGAGCCTCGCCCGCTATCGGACCGGTTCAGATTTTCGAAAAAACGAGAAAAATAGACCTGTAAATTTTTACTTTATAAAAAACATGACTTTTTTTTTTTGGAAAGTGGAATTTATTTGGATTTATTAAAGGAAGGATAAAGTGTTTTGAAAGGAATATTAAACAAAACCTTTTGTGCGATCTTCGATCACACTTACCCACTTGTTAGTTGTTACCCATGGAGATGTTACCATAAATGTTCTTATTTAATTACGATATTTATCTTTACGTTTGGATGAAAATCTTTTCAGCCCCCTCACCCTCCTGGATCCCAATAAAAAATTTCGTATGTCACAAAAACATGATGTAAATTATGTCCTCTATTGTCAATGCGTATTGCCCAAGGCACGCCAATGGAAATATTTTTTGCAAATTTGTATTCATCTTCTGTGAGTGCATAAATTGATTTTCAATGTTTTAAAGAAAAGTGTGTCCAGAAAAAAAAAAGTTGGGAAAATATTAAATGAAATTCTTTCCCATAATATAAAATAAGACTCAAAACCTCAAAATTCGAAGATCCAGACTTAATAAAAAATATCAAATGGGGCTAAAATGGAAAATAAAAAGAACAAGCTGAACCTAGTAAAACATAATAGCTACCTGGTTTTTTATAGTTGTTATCCAAGGTGTTAATATAAATAGTCTTATTTAATTACGGTATTTATCTTTACGTTTGGATGACATCTCCCTGATTTCGATGAAAAATCTCGCATGTCACGAGAACATGGTAGGAATTCATCACGACTT
This sequence comes from Maratus michaelseni, assembly GCA_963931845.1. NCBI lineage: Eukaryota > Metazoa > Arthropoda > Arachnida > Araneae > Salticidae > Maratus > Maratus michaelseni. Next base: position 105,456,921 of record OZ007598.1, on the reverse strand, counting down.
CCTCTCTTGTCAACACTTATTGCCCAAGGCTTAGTGTCAACTTCTGCTGATGTCAACCAACATATTTGCTGCAATTTTGCTTTCATATTTCTTCAGTTCATGAATTGATTTTTAATGTTTTAAACAAAGATATAAAGTTTGAGGGACAAAGATAAAAAACGATTTGAAAAATATCAAGAAAAGTTCTTTTTTTTATATAATTTTAGACGATAATCGAAATTTAGTAGACCAAAATTTAAGGATCCGCAGGCCTAATAGAAAATCAGGATCTATATGTAAGGCTAAAGAGAGAAATACTAGTCGTTGGGGGCCACAGTAATATTTACCCATCATGGATATGCATAATGTAAAATATTAAAATAAAAAATGTGTAAACTACTTATAAAATGCATTGCAATTCGAATAAAATCGTCGCTTGATGACGTCCTAAACTTTAAAGGCTCGATTACTGAATTGCTTAAAATAAACATCCTTATAACTCCAAAAACAATAATCCTATTAACTAGCGGTTTATTGCATCTGATTAAGCGTCTCATTTCCAATTAAAATATATTTTAAATTTAAATTTGAATGAAATACAGGATCATGAAAAATCGAAGAGTGTGGAAATAGGATTCCAAATATCTCGGCAACTCATTATCCGATCGACTTCATGCTTTATGCAAAATTTATATTTCTTTATTGTCTTTTATATTCCTTTCTTAAAATAAACAATTTCGAAAATTTTTATATACCTTTTATCAGAACGAATATTTCGAGAATCCGAAAAAAATAGTTCCGGTTAATCGAGGTTATTGAAATTAAATAGGCTTCTTCCCATTATAACATACTAAGTACATACCAAATTGCAAGTCTCTATTTCAATTTTTTCGGGAGATAGAGTGTTTACAGACACACAGACACACAGACACACAGACACGCAGACACACAGACGGACGACAATTTTTTTTTCTAAAAATATGTTTTTCGGAATCTCCAGTGTCTGAAACGTGTAAATACGTCAAAAAAAAAATTTCGATTTTCAAAACGATTACAAGACTTACCCTATACTACGTATGATGGGTAAGTAAAAAGAAACAAGGTGAATGTAGTAGTAAAACTTAAGTGTTTTCCCCTATTTTATAGTTTTTATTTACCCTTGTTGATTTTCATAGCTAAATTAAGTTCTATATTATCTTTTAAGTGCTTTTTAAGGATGGATTTAAGAACTTCTTCTGTTATCGATTGTACAATTTTAAATATTATTAATTTCCTTTGTTGAATTTTTAGAATGAATTTACCTTATATCTCTGACTTAAGTAATTTTGTTTTGAGGTTATTAAAATCTTCAATGGTGTTTAATTGAAGTTGCAATTTTCCATTCGCCAGTTTCCTGCCAGTGCGATATTTTAGTTCTTGCAATTCCAATGATTTCAATTTATTTAAGTGCTTTCCCATATTTTATAGTTTTTATCCATGAATTTGTTACTAATAAATACTCTAATTTAATTACAATAATTATCTTCCCCTGATTTCAATGAAAAATATAGCATATCATGAGAACATGGCGATTTCCTTTCTTGTCGGTGCGTATTGCCCAAGGCTCGGTGTCAACTTCTGCAGATGTCAACCGAGACATATTTACAGCAAATTTACTTTCATCTTCCTTGAGTGCATGAATTGATTTTCAATGTTCCTAATCAGTCATGCTTTTATAAAAGCATAATTAAAGACCGGATGATGAATTGTCAGATTAAATCCACGAAAACACAAGAGTTGTTATTATTTCAGTCACATATAAATTGTGTTCCGAGTAGAAATGAATAAAACTGCCCTTTATGTAAACATGTATGAACTGAATAACAGGAACTAAAACTACAGTCAAAATTGTTACACAGTGTCTAAATAAAGCTATTTAAATATTAAAATCATTAGTTTGACATGCGACTCGGACTCTCGTCTTTCTGGTTAGATGCACTATTCAAAATTGTCACACAGTGTCTAAATAAAGAAATTTAAATATTCAAATCATTAGTTTTACATACGACTGGTTAGATTCATCATCATTAACCAACTGTAAAGATACATGGTGAAATGTTTATGGAGAAATATTAATGATTATTCACTATCAATTTTGGTACTTGGTTTAAAATAACATTTACTTCTTATGAATACGAATGTTGAATATTTAAAGTAAAATGTTAAAAAGTTTAAAAAGTTTGTTGTTTATCGTTGTCACAACTTTTTTGTTTCTGCAATTTTTTTGAGAATTTGTCAGGTTTATCATTTTATAGTCTAGACAGTGTTTTTGAACCCATGTCCATAAGAGTGTATCACAAAGAGTGGCGCAGGCGGAACAAAACTCAGAGAAGTGAAAGATTTGGGACAGCAGATATGCCTGTAGTCTGCGTTTCTTTTTTTTTTTTTTTTTTTTTTTTTTTTTTAACTGGGGATATAAACTATAAACATTAAATAAGCTCACCATAAACTAAAAACATTTTGCTAAACCCCCCCCCCCCCTCCTCCCTCCGTGCATTACAATTTTTAAACGTACCAACGTAAAAAGCAATGCAGAAACATAAAAATAAGCAAAAATTGAATAATAAAATTTCAAAAGTGGCTTCTTCTAGTGACTTTTTTTTTTTTTTTCAAAATGAAGAATTGGAATACATAAAGCAATAAATTAGTAATCAAATCTACGTTGATTTATGGCTGTATATTTGAACAGTAGCTTTGATAACTGATAACTAAAACCGAAGAAAAGGAATCTTTCGTGTATGTCATCAGCAAACAAGTAATTGTTACACATTTTTGAAGAGGTCGTATCTCAAGTAATAGATTTTATTGAAAGTTTAATTTCTAATATAATTTCTGATAATTTCTTATTCTATTTCGATATCTTCCATTTCCCTACTGCAATCAACAATCCGTTAAAACACCATAGAAATACCACCTTGCGAAATCTGTCATATTTTTCCTATCACATTTAGATGTTAGAAGATGTATATTATGACCGATTCTGGGATGCAATTGATTCTTTCTTCTAACTTTTAAATAAATATTTTAGTTTCAGATTTCTTTGTTCTAAATTCTAAATTAAAAAAGCCCAAAATAATGATTATTTTTATTATTAAAAATAACATATTTAATGATGTTATGTACGTACAAACAACTTTTTATAAATCTCTTTAGCGCGGTGGAAAAGTTTCATAAATTTTGAATCATATAAGAATTCTTTTAATAAAATGACACAATGCAATAGCTTATATTAAATGCACGTTGATTTATGCCTGTACATTTGAACAGTAGATAGATAATTCATAGCTACAACTCAAACAGAAATAAAATATTCCAAAGGAAATATTCCATGTAGTCATCTTAAAATAAATAATTGTTACACGTTTTGAAGAGGTTGTCGTCCAATGATTGATTTTGTTGAAAGTTTAATGTGTGCATTTAAGCGTTTTGTTTCATTGCAGTGAAGAATTCTTTAAAACATCATGGGATCACCACCTGTCGTCTTTTTTCTGTCACTTTTTGTTGTTTTCAGAATATGCATGTTATGTCTCATTGTGAAATACAATTGTTTCTTCTATCCTAACTTCTAAATAGATAATTTTAGATTAGGATTTCTCTGTACAAAATTCTAAATAGATAACCAAATCAAATAATTGTTTTTGTTTACTGTGAATAAGGTATTCACGTAAGCACAGTGTGTATAAATTAGCAGCATTCTCTTAATAAATACAGGGTCTTAATAAATACAATCCATAATTAAACGACCCTACTTTAAAGTCGTCTACAGACGAAACTATCGGTCAGAAAGTTGTGAAATTTTGTGAAGGACATAATGAAGGAATGGGAATTTGTTTAAGTAAAAAAAAAAAAATTAGTTCAAAATTTCACCACCAGATGGCGTTTTTAATGAATTACACATTTAGCATACATTTACGATACTTTACATATTTTATTGCAACAAAACATGTTTCACATGACGGCCATCATTTTTAGCTACCATCTGGAATCGTAAGATATAGCATGTTCCACAGTTGCAGTGTGTACTGGGATATTCTAAAAACATGTCGCGAAAAAAGTTTTATTCAACATGTTTTGTTGTAATAAATTTGTAACTTTTCGTAAATGTATGCTAAATGTGTAATTCATTAATAAACGCCCTCTGGCGGCGAAATTTTGACTACTTTTTTTTTCGCTTAAACAAATTCCCATTTCTTCATTATGTCCTTCAAAAATTTCACAACTTTCTGACCAATAGTTTCATCTGTAGACAACTTTAAAGTAGAGTCGTTTAATTATGAGCACCCTGTATGTTTAAGACAACGAAAATAATTTTGAATTATGTGCTTCGGAGATTTCTTGCGTTAAAATGACACAATGCAATATTATATAGTCGCTCTGTTTTGATTTATTCCCTTATACTTGTACAGTAGCTGGATAATTGATAACTGCAATTCAGAAACAAAAATGTCTTCCGTGTATTGTCAAAAGAAAACAATCGTTACACGTTTCGAAAAGGTTGTCCTCAAATGATTGATTTTATTGAAAGTTTAATCACTGCAATTATCTGTCGATATCTTCCGTTTCCCTGCAATCAAGAATCTTTTAAAACAACATGCGAAGACCACCTTGCGAAATCTGTCATATTTTTCCTGTCACATTTCTGATGTTGTCAGAGCATGCGTCTATGTCCCGTTGTGGGATGCAGTTGTTATATGATGAACACGCCATAGAGTGATTTGATCATCCCTTTCGTTATCATTTAATGTGGCTTTGTAAATATAAAATTGATTTTTTCTTTTTAAATTATTGGGTGTTTAATATAATTTTGAACACATGAACGAACTGTGTTAAACGCAATTGTTAAATATAAAGGATTAAATGCGACACATGTATAGGAAATGCACGCGAAATAGCAATATTTCTCTAATCGAAATGCATCTAAACCACTATATTATACTTTTAGTTAAAACTATTAGTACTAATTGAACTTGGAAAAGTCTGAAGAAGACATACTTACATTAGGATTACGAGTTGAGGCGCTGAGAACCAGGGTGGAACAACATCGCCAGCTGTGATTTCGAGAAAAATGCTTTCCAAAATTTCTAAAAAAATTGTCAACTCGTTTTAGGCCAATTCTGCCTTTTCTATAGAAGAAACCAAGATTCTTCAGGAAGCATATGGTGATTAAGTTGGCAGTGCCAGAATGGAGCAAGCCACTTGATCCACTTTTGCACTGGCAACTTCATATCCAAGTTACATTGGAACATCTGTTAAACTGGCTGTATCACTTGAATAATTTTGAAATTAACAAAATTCACTATGCAGCCAACAGTAAATGCACATGAAATAGCAATATATCTCTAATCGAAATGCATTTAAACCACCATATTATACTTTTAGTTAAAACTATTAGTATTAATTGAACTTGGAAAAATCTGAAGGCGACATACCTACGTTAGGATTACAAGTTGAAGCGTTGAGAACCAGAGAGGCCCAACCTCACCAGCTGTGATTTCGAGAAAAATGCTTTCCAAAATTTGTAAAACTTTTTGTCAACTTTTTTAGGCCAGTTCTGTCAGTGCCAGAAGAAACCAAGCTTCTTCAACAAGAATATGGTGAATAATTTATCTGTGCCAGAGTGGACCAAGCCACTTGATACACTTTTGCACTGGCAACTTCATATCCAAGTTACATTGAACCATGTGTTAAAATGGTTCTATCACTTGAATAGTTTTGAAATTAAGAAAATTCACTATGCAGCCAGCAGTAAATGCACACAAAATAGCAATATTTCTCTAATTGAAATGCATCTAAACCACTATATTATACTTTTAGTTAAAACTATTAGTAATAATTGAACTTGGAAAAATCTGAAGGAGACATACCTACATTATGATTACGAGTTGAGGCGTTGAGAACAAGAGCGGACCAACCTCACCTGTGATTTCTAGGAAAATGCTTTCCAAAATTTGTAAATTTTTGTCAACTCTTTTAGGCCAGTTCTGCCAGTGCCAGAATAAACCAAGCTCCTTCACCAATAATATGGTGATTAAGTTGGTAGTGCCAGAGTGGACCAAGCCACATGATCCACTTTTGCAGAGGCAACTTCATATCCTAGTCACATTGGACTATCTGTTAAACTGGATCTATCACTTGAGTAGTTTCGAAATTAACAAAATTCACTATGCAGCCAAGAGTAAATGTACACGAAATAGCAATATTTCTATAATCATGGCATACAATGCTTTGACACTTTAAACTTAATTTTCACAAAAAATGGCATAGCCCACCCTGCTTCTCAACGCCTCAGTCAATCTTCCAAAATTGGATTGAACATGCAGATTTAAAAATATTAGTGCTTGAAAATTACCGTAATTTCGGGTGTATAAGCCGTGGCTCAAATAAATCGGTTTCGGACTGGAAATTGTTTTTAATGTAATGTATTGTGTTACATCTTGGCCCTAATTTACATTTATTTCTATAAAAATAATTCTAGTTTGAAAAAGACTTAATTTACCCGCGGCTTATACACCGGAAATTACAATATTTTAAAAACCATAAAAAATCAGTAAAGTTTACAAACAAACTGCATTTGAAAGTTCATTTTTTTTTTATTTGACGGTGTAAAAATTTAAATTCTGTGATGTTTAGAAATTAAAAATTTTCCAGTAAAAACGAAATTTGGGTCGTTACTACCGTCAATATGATGCAGTGTTACTCATGGACATGTTTTTGCATTATAATATATGTAATATGAAGAATTCATAGAATGCACTGATAAACACCGAGTGTTTCATATCTCTTGCAAAAACTACAAATAAACTATGCCAGTAAGCAAAAACTTAGGAAATTTCAGGAATTATTCGATTTCTCTTAAAGGCAATACTTTAGAACAAGATCTCTCTTTTTATACCTGCAACTTATCATCTAATTACTGGAAAATAATTAAAACTGTTTATTATTTTGAGATGTCATTTCTAATGCCTGGAAATTCCACTTAGATATAGATAGAAAATATTTCAGGATTGGAATACAAATTTTACTTTACAAGTGAAAGAAAATTGAATATCTGAGTTAAGTCTCTGAGCAGTTTCTAGCAGATCTCTTGCGTATAGGAGTTGTTCTGATTTTTTTTCTTTCTTTTTCTTTTTTTTTTTTTTTTTTTTTTTTTTACAATGAATTATTAATGTACAGTTGGAAATAAACAGATTCATAGCTAAAAAAAAATATTTTTATATTTTTCTTATACTTCCCCTCTTTTTAACGAAACAGCATGGATACCAGCAAACGAAATATGCATGGGAACGCCGTTGCTCCTTCCTGGATTTTGAAATTTTAATTAAATCTCCTTTAACTTAGATTATCTTGAAAAAAAATACGCAAAATTTATTTTTACTTAATAACTGAAAATAATTAAACACTGAGAGTAAATTTTAAAATAATGTTTTCATTAATTATTAAAAAAAAAAAAAAAAAAAAAAAGAAAAAAAGAAAGAAAAGAAAGAAAAAAAAAGAAAAAAAACAAAGAAAGAAAACAAAACAAAGAAAAAAATATATATATAATACGTCGGGTTAACAGTAAACTGCCACGAGAATTCAATGTTGCCGTTAGTTCTATTGGCTTCCATCAGAAGTAGTGTTCGCAGATTCATTGTCACAAAAAGCGGAACACAGAGAAAAAAAAGCGGGACACCGGCTTTAAAATAGGGATATAAAATATTCTATGAAAAAGTAGCCTGTCTATAACGAAATCTTATGTTAAACATAAAAAAAAAAACATCGTCCCAACGGAAGGAAACTCACACAATTATACCTGCTAAGATTTAAAAAAAAAAAACTCTCTAAAACGAAAATATAATCTAATCACTAGATTTCGTCTTAGCAGGTTTTACTGTATTAAATAAACACTAATACTTAAAATCTAATACAATAAAATCCGTGAAAGAGGAATCGCCAGGAACAGACACTGAAACAAGATTCCGTTTTGGAGACGTTTCCGATTGAGCAGTTATAAGTGTGTAGTATCTTCCGTAAATACTATGACATTTTTACGTTTAAGACAGGATTCCGTTACAAACAGATTTCAGTTTCACAGGTTTTACTGAACAAAGTACAGTAACACTTGTAAAAGCAGAATCGCTTCGAACCGGAAAAATATTTCGCTTTAGACAGGCTGTCTTAGCAGATAGATTTGTACTTTGTACGATATTTCTTTCGGCAGGACCATAACAATTTTCAGTCATAGATTAAGCTCTGTTTTCACAGGTTTTACTATATTAGGGTCCAGTCTTGGGGTCCAGACTAACGAATAGCATGGTACTAAAAGAAATTTAATAGAGTTTGTGTATCATGAGAAATCGGGACTGTTAGTGTCCCGAGTAGTGGCACGGGTCTTGAAGCTCCTGAAAATCGGGATACCTGGGCAACACTTATCAGAAGACAGAGCCATATAACGCGTTCAGTGTTTCCAACATCATTGACTCACTAATGGGAAATAACTGAATTTCATATCTTTGTACATAATTTAGAATTTCAGCAGTTTCTATACATGTATGGTTTCTTGGTTATAGTACAAATTTTACTCAAATTTTACTTTTTGAGTGAAAAAAAAAATGGAGATTGTCCCAATTCAAAACAAGTGAACCCATTTAGTAAGTGCAAGAATTACGGTTGTACAAATACAAATAAACAAAATCATAGCGAAAGTAAAAAGTTCACTTTTCTCTTTTTTCTCTTCCTTTCTTTAAAAAAAATGACTTAGAGCAGCTCAATGATTTTAGATACTTTAACTGCCTCATTACTGAAAATAAATTAAATTGTTTATATCTGTGACATCTAATTTAGATTTGCAGAAAATTCTTACTTACGGACGAAAATTGCTTCTCAATTGTGATGAAAAATTTACTCAAACTTTCATTTTAAACTGAAAGAAAATGGAAAACTTGAGTAAAGCTCTCTGAGCAGACTTCATTCTTATAGGAATTGTCCAATTCAGACTAATAAAAATGTTATCGTTGTACATTTGTCAATAAAGAAAATCATAATGGAAATTTTTCCTTTTTTATTACGGCGACTTTGTTACAAGTTCGCTGATTTTAAGATTTAGAAAATGTATTTGCATCCGTATGTAAATGCTAATCGCATAGAATATCGAAGTTAACTTTACTACAAGGATATTTACGAAAACGTTGAACAATTAACACCATTAGGCAACATTATAATTATTGCTACATCATTCAGAATTTTCCTTTCTAAACAATCATTTTCTCATCGTCATCCAATGTCCACCTATCGTCGTCAATATTAGGAGTTTTAAACTCTGAACGTGCATAATTCCTAAAGTATTTGACCAAATGACTTACTATTTGGTTATCTGAAAGGTATAATTTACCGATCCGATGAATACAAATATGATGTAAAAATTAGGTGTTAGTATTGAAAATTTTCCAGTCTGGTACAATTTCTATATGTAGACTAATTCCTCTAGTCCTCTAAGAAATTTAAGTATAGCATTAATTAGTATGCATCATTACTAATCGACTGGTACCAGTCACCCTTTTTATACAATGATTTGTCACAAAAATATTAGGGTGCGAAAACTTTTTCTCTTCAGGACTATATACAGAATTATTGATGTACGCCGCTATGTGATATCGATTGGTATTCAGAGTTGTTTTGAAACAATAAGTTTCATGCGAAGCCGTAGTCAAAATAATCTAATTTTGATTTGTGCTTTAGATAAAAGTATTGTTACAGAACTTTCGTTAGCAACGGCGTTAAGGAAACTTAAAAAACTACGTTATATGCGATATTTAGATTTCTCAGGGTTCTATAGACGGTTTAAAAAGGAATGAAAAATAATACAATATGCAAGGAATATTAAAAAATTAAATTTATCAGATATTTCGGTTTAACCAGGATTATTTGGATTCTACTGTATTATTACTGCAATAAAATTTCTGAAAGCTCTTATTTGCATAGGAGTTGTCCTACTTCAGAGCAAATTAGTAGGGGTGGTCACTATTTTCTCTTCAGGATTGTACACAGAATTATTGATGTACCACCACTGTGATATCGATTGGTATTCAGAGTTGTTTTGAAACAATAACTTTCGTGCGAAGCCATAGTCGAAATAATCTAATTTTGATCTGCGCTTTAGGTAAAAGTATTGTTACAGAACTTTCGTTAGCAACGGCGTTAACGAAACTTAAAAAACGACGTTATATGCGATATTTAGATTTCGCAGCGTTTTTTATAAAAGGTTTAAAAAGCAAGGAAAAATACTACAATATGCAAAAAACATTAAAAAATTAAATTTATCAGATATTTCAGTTTAACTAGGATCATTTTATTCGGATTCTTACTGTATTGTTGTAGTAATTCTTATTTATAATCCTTGACTCCTAACTATGAAATGAGTATAGTTCTTTAATCTAAGTTTAAACAGTCTTTATTACTTACTCAACTAAACAAAGACAACGATGAGATTATTTTATACTATAATGTATTTGCACAGATGAACTTCAATTCACCTAGAATTGCATTATAAATTGTTTATTTTACATACATCGGATCACCCATCTTCGTACTTGGATACCAAACTATAGAACAACAAACTATTTCTCCCTCTTTTTTACTATCACGAGTCTTGTAATCGTCTTGCGATTTCACGTGTCTATTAATTAAATCATTGAATTTGTATTATTTCGGCTATTGATGCATACACAGAAAAAAATAAAACCCAATTTGGGTCGAAAGATTCTTATAGGTAGGTGCCCAAATTGGGTCATGCCTGTTTTGATTACCTCTGTGTATTCATTTTGGGCACTGTTAAATACCCATTAAAAAAAAAAAAAAAAAAAAAAAAAAAAATATATATATATATATATATATATATATTATTATTATTATTATTATTATTATTATTATTATATATTTATTTATTTATTTATTATTTATTTATTTATTTTTAAATGGGTATTTAACAGTGCCCAAAATGGATACACAGTATAAATGCTGGACGATTACACCACGAAATATTACAACATTAAAAAAGTGAGTATATAAAACATCACATATTTTTACTGAATGGTGTATACAAATTTAAAATTTTATACATACATTAATATTAAAAATATCGACGTTTCGACCACCATCTATGGTCATCTTCAGGAAAATTTTCTTATATTGCTTTTAAAGTTTCAAATGCGAAAAACAATCCGTCCATTGCCACATTATTATTACCGTCGACAAATTAAAAACAAGAACGAAAAATCATGCGTCAAGCATAGATTATGTAGCACTTTCCAACGCTTCTAAAATAATTTTACAAATCATTACCGTTTAATAAGCTGAAAGATGACATCTAAGTAAACAATTTGGAAAACGCATAACATATTTAAAAACGTAATTTCAGGAATTTTCAATATATACAATATTCGGAAAAATATCCGAATACTTTTATGTAGCCCTGTATAGGATCCATAGATTTGTATATATACATAGGATGCTAAATTTTACTTTAGTTAGGAAACGCGTAGCACAGTTTAAATTCTCCTTCTGGAGTTTCTGTCAATAAACGGAAATGTGTTCCCGAACTTTCGTGCTGCCCTGTATAGGATCTACAGAATTTATACACACCACGTAATAGACAAAAAGCTAGTTAAGATTAAAATCGCGTTCAGTAACTTAAAACGCACTTCCAGGAATTATTGTTAACAGACAGTAAGAGAATTCTCTTGTGTGTCCCTGTAAATGAACGATGACTGCTATACACACACTATTCTGTAGTAAGCCTCTTGTAATGCACCTTAGTAATATATATAAACTTCAATGCGTTTAAAATAGTGGAACATTATTTAAATAAGCCGCAGACGATTTTTCTCCACAGACGTAATGTAACGGAATTATTTTGACTGTCCCTGTAAAGTAACTCTAAGTGCTATACACCTACTATTCCATATTAAGCTTCTTCTAATGCATCTTAGTGATCTATATAAATTTCAATGCGTTTACAATAGTGAAACATTTTTAAAATAAACCGCAAATGATTTTTCCCCATAGACCGCAATGTAACGGAATTCTTTTGAGTGTCGCTGTAAGAAAACTATAAGTGCTACACACTTCAGTTGAAATAGGGAACGTGCCATAGATAACGACAATAACATATAAAAATTGCAGAGCAATCCGAGCATATTTACGGGAGTTAGAGCACGGACAGACGGACAGACGGACAGACAAACCGAAGTCATAAGCACTTTTCAACTAGGTTGGAAAGTGCTAAAAATTAACAAGGGTAACACTCAACCATCGTACCAACCAACCATAAGTAGAAACGATGCAGAAGTATCTCCTAACGGACAAAAAATCTAACTGCTGTAAATGTATTATCGATGAAGAATTTTAAAATAAATATAAGTAATTAACTATTTTAAGATGCTCATCCAAAGTATAGGGATATTAAATGAAATGCTATCATTACAAACCTCATTTTTCCTAATCATAATTTTAATGGACTCCTTTCGCAGACCCTCAAAGGCATTATTACATGGAAATTTAATTTTAGCATTATCAAAATCTATACGGCTGTCTCTGAGGGTCTGCGAAAGGAGTCCATTAAAATTATGATTAGGAAAAATGAGGTTTGTAATGATAGCATTTCATTTAATATCCCTATACTTTGGATGAGCATCTTAAAATAGTTAATTACTTATATTTATTTTAAAATTCTTCATCGATAATACATTTACAGCAGTTAGATTTTTGTCCGTTAGGAGATGCTTCTGCATCGTTTCTACTTATGGTTGGTTGGTACGATGGTTGAGTGTTACCCTTGTTAATTTTTAACGAGCAGGGAAGACCGAGCTAAACTCGGTCAAAATTAAATTTGATTTCAAATATCATGACCCATGACCAAAATGACCCACTAATTGAATTTTCTCGAACATGTGACTTAGCCCAACAGTCTTCTCGTGCCCGAAAACCGTAGGATGCATAATTTAGCGTAAATAGTCTCAGGCGTTTTTAAGATAAAATAGCTTGACCCATAATGACCCATGACCAAAATGACCCACTAATTGAAATTTCTCGAACATGTGTCCTAGCCCAACAGTATTCTCGTGTCCAAAAACCATAGGATGCAAATTTTAGTGTAAATAGTCTGAGCCGTTTTTAAGATAAAATAGCTTGGCCCATAATGACCCATGACCAAAATAACCCACTAATTGAATTTTCTCGAACATGTGACCTAGCCCAACAGTCTTCTCGTGCCCAAAAACCATAATGGGCAAAATTTAGTCTAAATAATCTGAGCCGTTTTTAAGATACGATAGCTTGACCCATAATGACCCATGACCAATGACGCACTAATTGAATTTTCTTGAACATGTGACGTAGCCCAACAGTCTTCTCGTGCCCGAAAACCACAGGATGCAAAATTTAGTGTAAATAGTCTGAGCCACTTTTTAGATAAATTAGCTTGACCCAGAAATGACCCACTAATCGAATTTTCTCGGACATGTGACCTAGCCCAATGATTTTCTCGCGCTCGAAACTCGTAGGATTCAAAATTTAATCAAAATCGTTAGAGCCGTTTTTTAGATAAAATTAATTTGACCTGCCTTGACCAAAAAATGACCCACTAATCGAAAGTTCTCGAACATGTGACCCAGCCCAATAGTCTTCTCGTGCCCGAAAATAGTCGGATACAAAATTTCGCCAAAATCGTTTGAATCGTTTTTAGATACAATTAGCTTGACCATGACCCATGGTGACCCAAAATGACCCACGAATCGAATTTTCTCGAACATGTGACCTAGCCCAATGGTTTTCTGGTGCCCCGAAACGGTGGGATACAAAATTTCGTCAAAATCGTTAGAACCGTTTTTAAGATAAAATTTGCATATATATATATATATATATATATATAACCACACACAAGATTTGCTCGTATTAGAATATATGATTTGTGGACGACAATAATAATGTGGCAACGGACGGATTGTTTTTCGCATTTGAAACTTTAAAAGCAGTATAAGAAAATTTTCCTGAAGATGACCGTAGATGGTGGTCGAAACGTCGATATTTTAAATATTAATGTATGTATAAAATTTTAAATTTGTATACACCATTCAGTAAAAATATGTGATGTTTTATACTCACTTCTTTTATGTTTTAATGTTGGTTACACAGTGGTAATCAAAACAGGCATCACTCAATTTGGGCACATACCTAAGAATCTTTCGACCCAAATTTGGTTTTATTTCTGTCTGTGTAGATGAGTATTATTTAATTATTTTATCCCACATTATTATTGCAATAAAATTTCTGAATGCCTCCCATCATATTTGCGTAGGAGTTGTCCTACTTCAGAGCAAATAAAAAAACATTCTGCAATGCGAGAATTATTGTTCTACAATTAGCAACAAATTAAAAAAAAAAAATAGCGGAAATATATTATTTTCTTATTTATAACAAGACAGCGCCTCAAAACAAGTTCTCCAATTTACACCACCTGCAAAATGCGTATGCTATGCATCCTTATGTAAATGCGAAGCGCGCAGAAGATAGATGTTAACTTTACGCCAAGCATCATTACGAAAATTGTTCGAAGTCCGTTTCTTCTGCTCGTAAACGATCTGCTGTTGTTATTCCGTAAGACATAACGAGTGGCCGCGATGTGCCAAATGCTATGGATCCACCTGCTCATTAAAAGGGACGGAGTGGGCCAGGTGAGGTAAGTGTCCTGCCGAAGGGTGCCACTTAATCGGCGCGACCACCTGCCCCACCCCGGCAGCATTTACGTGTTAGCAGATTTTGTAAGAACAGAGCTTTCGGCAGAGATTGATAAAGAGCTTATGCATGTCCTTATCACGTAGGAATTTTACGGGACTCAGTTCGCGCTCTTGCATCGCACTCCCGAATCTACACCGTGAATTTGGAACCCACCCAGGTGGTGATTCTGATGCAGGGGCCCTGTTGGTGTGTATGTTTCTATATGTGACTTCTAATCCTGTGATTTTCGCATTGAAATACAGTCGTACCCGTGTATAAGAATCATTTTGCCAAGATAAATCATCCCATTAAGCAGGATATTACATTAATTAGGATACCATTATCACACTTATTAATGATAATGTAAGTTATTATGGTAAAATTCTAAATTCGTGATGGAGATTTTATTTCATACAACCCATGCAGCAGTGGGAGAAATAAAAATAATCCATCCATATTTGGTACCATACAGTTTTTTTTCTTTTTTTTAATCACTGCAATTCATGTTTTTTAATTATATTATTTTTTCTGTATCATTAAAAAAAAAAAAAAAAAAAAAAAAAAAAAAAAAAGATTAGAAAACGAAAACAGAAATCACGCATAACGGTATAGATTATGAAACGCTTTCCAATATTATCGTAACTAGGGAATCGAACCCGGGCTTCCCGGGTTACAGAACATAGGCGAAAACCATTTTTTTCTAATTCTAATAGATTTTTCATATTTAATAACAACGTAAATCATTAACAACGTAAAGAATTTTTATAAGTAAAATATCAATATTATATTCAAATAAAATTTCGATAATTAATAAAGCGATACTTTTGTATTAACCGCATGCCAGGAGTCCAAGATTTCGCTGTTACTGCAGGTTTTTTATTCTGAAAATTTCAACTGCTTAGGCGTTTAGTTCGAGAACATGTCTGCTAAATTTGCATTTTATTTAAATTATATTATTTTTATAGTTATATTTTGATCGAGTTTTAATTTCGTTCTGTAATATTATCCGGAAATAAATGCGGATCTATTTATATTGTTTTAAATGCAAACGGATTAGTCTTTCGCAATCGGATAGAGATAGATTTAAAATTAATTCAAGCTTGGAAAGCATTCCATAAATCATAAAATCAGTAAATTAGTCATCAAATATTAATGTGAATTAATCATCAAATAGTTTTCAAAGAAATTGCAATTTTTTTTCAGATTCGACGGTGTAGAAATTGAAATTGCGCGATATTTAGAAGTTAAAAAAGATGCAGTGAAAGTGAAATTTATTAGTCAGTTCGTTGCTACCATAAAAATGACTTCAGCAATAATCAGACACGTGTTGGTTTATAATATAGATTTTTATTATTAATCAATCCTATTATTGACAACACCATTTATGTGTAACTCTCCCTTGACACGGACCCGATTACGTAAAATTAGAATCAAAATTTAATAAAATAATTTTATTCTATATGTTTGAATCAAGGCAAAATTTGTCTAAAGTTGCCAGCAAATAGAACTACTATTCTAACAAATACCGAATCATTGTTTTTTATGTCTTTAACCATACGGTCTACACATTCAAATACTAATTTACTCATCAAGGGGGCTTCATCCCAGACTATGAACTTCGGTTCTCTTATTAATTCAGTAGGTCAGATTGTTTACTAATGGCACACGTTAGATGTTTTGTTCAAATTCAGCGGTATCTTGAATTTTGAATGTGCTATTCTACCTTGATCTAATAACAAAGCTGAGATCCCAGAATATGGAACAACTAACGCAACCATATTATATGATCTCATCATTTTAAAATCTCATTAAGTAAAAATGTTTTGCCAGTCCTGGCGCGCCAATAAAATAAACCTTAGAATTTTCATTTAAAACAGCAAGCGAAACTTCACCATAAATTGATTTTTGAACATGATAATCCTGGCGCAAACGATAAATAGCCAAATATTATTTTGAGTTACAATTTTTATAATGAAAAATATTTTTATGTATCACAAATATTCCTTTGGTTTTTAAATTAAATTATTTTGATTTATAAAAGTATCGCTCATCAAAACGTTTATTATTATTAATATTATTATTTTGCGTTTTATATAAAATCAGTAAAAGTGTTGTTGTTTTTTTACTTTTCAACGTGTCTGTATTAAATTTTAACTAATAATACTAATTTCAATTCTTTAATCAAAGATAATATGCGGTCGTCAAGAGGGGAAGAAAAATTACTAATGGCAACCATTAAACACGAAAAAAGTGAAAAATACCAATTTTTTTAAATTTAAAAGCCATAATAAATCAGCGAATTAAGATACAGTTTTCAAACAAATTGCATTTCAAAGTAGATTTTTTTTCCTATTTAACGGTGTAAAAATTTAAAATGTGAGATGTTTAGAAATTAAAAAAATTGCAATAGTAAAAATTGCAAAACCGAAATTTCTTGGTAAACTGTTGCCATTCGCAAAATGACGTCAGCGTTACGCACGGACACGTTTGTCCTTTATAATATAGAAGATAGGTAGATATTGTTGAGAAATTTCATTTTTGTTCATACAATGAAAAAAAGATATCTAAATAAACATTAAAAAATAATAATAATAACACAACGCAATAAAAACTCTTTTTTAGCAATTGCTATTCATAGACATCAAGGTGTTTGAATTTTTTCGTGCAGCTTTGTATATCTACACACCTATGATCTCCACACCTCGTAATATCACAAAAAATTACAAAAGTTTTAAAATGCATATCACAACCGAAAACGCACATTTATGCCTCATAGTCAGTCCTGTTAACAGAATCCTTTTGAGTCGCTCTGTAAATAAACGACAAATTCTGCGTACACCATAATCTATAGAAAGCATGCTGTAGTGCAACCTCAGTAATGTGTATCATTTTCATTGAAATAGTGTAATACCATTAAAATACACTGCAAACGATTTTTCCCCATGTATCCTAATGTAATGAATTTCTTTTGTGCGTCCATGTAGTGTAAAAAAACTATTATTGCTACTTATTCTATGCTGTATTAGAAAGCCTATTGCCATCCACCTTATTGATGCATATCAATTTCTTTGTGTTTAAAACTGTGTATCATCATGAAAATACACTGAAAACTTTTCTCCTATAGACCGTAATGTAACAGAATACTTTTGAATCTCACTGTAAACGAACTACAATTGGTACTTTCTATACTCTATACAAAACATGTTTTCATACACCTCAGTGATGCATATCAATGTCGTTATGTTTGAAATGGTGTAACATCATTAAAATGCACAGAAAACGATTTTCCCATTCACCGTTATGTAACGGAATACTTTTGAGTGCCCCTGTAAACTAACCATTGATGATACACACTTGATTTTGAATATCGAACATGCCATGGTAAACCTTAATAACATATATCAATTATAGGGCAATCTGAGTATACTTACCCGAGTTAGAGCATGTGGACAAACAGACAAACCGAATTCTTAAACACTTTTCAAATAGTTTGGAAAGTTTTAAAATTAAATTAAATATAACTTCGTTAAGAAACGTTGTTGAATGCAGTTAGATAACTGGTTCGCCAAATGAAAAGGAGACTGAGGCTGATACAATAAAAGTCTTCTTTTCCTTTTGGCAAACCATCTGTAACAGTATTTATTGATTATAGGGATCGTATTTATTGATTAAACTTAAATGTTGGAGCAAAATATAACAACAAATATGAAAGATAAAAAATATTAAAACTACATTTTTAGCGAATTTTTGAATTTTATTTAATAACAACATTTTCTTAAATGAAAAGGCAGTCTAAATTGTTTATGACAATAATTATTGACAACTTTGATAACGAAAGATCATTTGCCTTTATTGAAAAATGGAAAACGATATTCGATTATATATATATATATATATATATATATATATATATATATATATATATATATATATATATATATATATATATATATATATATATATATGTATATATATACATAATATTATTCTTAAATAGATATTATATTAATATATAGTTTAAACTTTATACTTTTTTTATTACACTTTCACTCATCATAGGTGTGAATAAGAATTTTTTTTTTTTTTTTAATTGATTTAGGTTTTGTTTTTATCTTACGTACTACTATACATGTTTTTAAGTGAGTGATGCATTTTGTAAGTTTTGAAAAGGATAATAACAATTTACGTCTTCAAAACTTCTTTTCTTATACAAGTACAGCCAAACCCTTTTGTTGCGAACCTTAAATCTTATATAGATATTATATCTATATAAAAATGAGCAGTCTGTACCTTTTCTTTTTAGCGTAAAAAATTTAAATATATATACAGAAAAACCTGTAAAAATGGAACTTGTCTATAACGAAATCTTGCCTCTAAAAAAATTTTCATGATCCCGGTTAAAAAAAAAAATTTATATTCTGTGTACCTAATGAGACTCAAACTGCCTAAATATTTTTAGCTCTCAGGCTATCAAAGCCTGAGAGCTTATGTGCCCGCCGGTTCTGTATGTACGTACGTACCTATGTATGTATGGTATGTACGTAACGCGATAACTCTTCATAGAACTAACCGTTTTACTTTAAATTTTGTTTATAGGTTCCTTGTGATAAGGCGCTTCCCTGATTAGTTTTGGAGGTTCATTGGTTAAGCATAAAGGGGGGAAACGGGGGGCTAACCCCCCATAATTCAGATAAATGGGTTTTTCATGCTGAATTATCCCATTTTCTTCAAATTTTGTATATAGGTTCATTTTGATAGTGTGCTTCTGTCAATAGTTTTGGGGATTCATTGGTTAAGTATAAAGGGGGGAAAGGAGGGGGATACCCCCTAACTCAGATAAATGAGTTTTTCAAGCAGAATTATCCGATTTTCTTCAAATTTTGTATATAGGTTCATTTTCATAATGTGCTTCTGTCAATAGTTTTGGGGGTTCATTGGTTAAGTATAAAGGGGGAAAACGGGGGTCTAACCCCCCATAATTTAGATAAATGGGTTTTTCATGCAGAATTATCCCATTTTCTTCAAATTTTGTATATATGTTCATTTTGATAATGTGCTTCTGTCAATAGTTTTGGGGGTTCATTGGTTAAGTATAAAGGGGGAAAGGAGGGGGATAACCCCCCTAATTTAGATAAATGAGTTTTTCATGCAGAATTATCCGATTATCTTCAAATTTTGTATATAGGTTCATTTTGATAATGTGCTTCTGTCAATAGTTTTGGGGGTTCATTGGTTAAGTATAAAGGGGGGAAACGGGGGGCTAACCCCCCATAATTTAGATAAATGAGTTTTTCATGCAGAATTATCCGATTTTCTTCAAATTTTGTATATAGGTTCATTTTGATAATGTGCTTCTGTCAATAGTTTTGGGGGTTCATTGGTTAAGTATAAAGGGGGAAAGGGGGGATACCCCCCTAATTTAGATAAATGAATTTTTCATGCAGAATTATCCGATTTTCTTCAAATTTGTATATAGGTTCATTGTGATAATGCGCTTCTCGGAATAGTTTTGGGGGTTCATTGGTTAAGTATAAAGGGGGAAAGGTGGGGTTAATCCCCCCTTAATTTAGATAAATAGGTTTTTCATGCAGAATTATCCCATTTTCTTCAAATTTTGTATATAGGTTCATTTTGATAATGCGATTCTGTCAATAGTTTTGGGGGTTCATTGATTAAGTATAAAGGGGGAAAGGGGGGGGATAACCCCCTAATTTAGATAAATGGGTTTTTCATGCAGAATTATCCGATTTTCTTCAAATTTTGTATATAGGTTCATTGTGATAATGCGCTTCTCTGAATAGTTTTGGGGTGTTCATTGGTTAACTATGAGGGGGTAACGGGGGGGTGACCCCCCCTTAATATATTGTTGATTTCTTTACTTTTCAAGGGGCATATTTCAAATTCTTTGAAATAAGAGTATAATATACAATTAGTGTGAATAGCCTGTGAGCTCAATGCCCTCAGTTTAACTGGGCAGTTTTCTTTTTTATTTAGATTCTTTTGTGGCTCCGTTGAACCTCATTATAGCGAATCTACGATTTACTGAATTTTTGGTTTTTTGCACACAGACATTTTTTGTATCCAATGTATTGTATATGTGTAAGAAAATGAAAGTACTGTTCCTTATATCCAGGGTCCGTTATAATCCAGGTTCGCTACAATAGGGTTTGACTGTATACTTGTATATTAAAGACGTTTTGATGATGTGAATTATTAGAATCCACTTCAAAACTGGGAAAAAAAAAATATCACACACTTAAAGAAATATATATTAATGCGTAAGAGGAAAACACAAACTAAATCAATTAAAAATTTATCTTTCATATTCACACGGTAACATGAAGGGTAGTAAAAAAAAAGCTTAATAGTTTAAAGTGAATTGTTATTATCCCTTTAAAACTTTTAAAAAACACCACTCACTTAAAATATATATATATTAGTACGTAAAATAAAAACAAAACCTAAATCAATTTAAAAAAAAATTGATATTCACACCTACGATGAGAGAAAGGGTAGTAAAAAAAGTATAAAATTTAAACTTCTTGAGAACTAACTGCTTTTCATACTTCACCGCAGTGAACAGAAAATAAATCAGAAGCAAACTACTTACATAATGAAAACATGTACAATAACGAAATAGCAATAAATTATTTAAGGTAATGGCGTACAGGAAGACAGTAAACTGTTTACATACATAAGATAATTGATTTAAACTACCATCCATCGATACCATTAACTAAATACAGTTGAATTAGTGTTATAACGAATCTACAATTTACTGAAATTTTGGTTCTTTGTATTCAGTCGTTCGTTTTGTATCCAACGTATTGAATAGTGTATAGGAAACTGAGATAATCAAAGGTCCCGGTTCGCTACAATAGGGTTTGAATGTACTTCTATATTAAAGACGTTTTGAAGAAGTGAATTATTATGATCCATTTCGAAACTTTAGGAAAAAAACATCAGCCACTTTAAGAAATATATATTAGTAAATAAGAGAAAAACTTAACCCAAATCAGTTAAAAATTTCTCTTTCAAATTTTTTTATTCCACTAACCAGGCCCCTACCTGCCCAGCATGAGTGTCTGCCTAGCTTGACGAGTTAGTACCTGGGAGCGGGTGATATTCGCCTGATCACAGTATGGCTTGTGATCCACCTGACAATAGTCTTGTTGGCATCGCTGCAGTGCTCTCTAGTGGTTTGTTCACTTTGTTTGCTGGTTCAAGGTTTCTATTTAACTTTATTGAATTGGCAAATTTAAAAAATGCAAAAATTAAGGAAGAGAAAGTAATTGGTCTCGTAATTTAGAACCTTGATCAGGTGACGAGACCTTCAACTCACTAGACACCCCCAGAGGTATAATTCATAGGGAACTTGGAGGACTTTGCACCCACGACGGATTTTACCTGCACCAGGCGCCATTATAACAGCACCGATGAAAATACAGTCTACCTTTTAAAAATATATATAACACATCAACATCCCGTAGATACATTTAACATCAAACTCCCACAAGGGCTCATTGGCAAAGCAGGCAGTACGTTCATCTCCCACGCAAAAGGTTGCGCGTTTGAATCCCGTTGAAGCCTTGGGAAGTGCGATGTAAAAATTTCCCCCATGTCAATTAGAGATGCTTCTAAAATTGTCGATAGATGGCGCCATCAGTCTTTTTTTCGAACAAGGACGAAATCAATTTCCTCAGTTTTTTGAGGATAGAAATTTACTTGATTTGACGAAATATTCGCTCGGAGCATTTCCCAGGAAACAGTTTTGTCAAAAACGAAGGAAATTTCGTGGAATTTGAGTATTCATTTCTAACAGTGTAGCGTATATAGATTTACATATTTACCATGTCTGTTGGCTTGTTGTAGTGTTTATCGCCCCTTTCATTAACTGATTTAACTTCTTGTTTTATTTGTCTCTGTCAATGTTTTTTGGCGTTTTTATAGACTCACCCCTGTTGTGGGTTGTTTCTGCCTATCATTCGTTGGGTTTTTGTCTCTAACTTGATAAATTGATAACTCTAGCTTGTGCTAGTGCTGGTTGTCACATTTTGAAACTTGGTCTTCTTGCGAGAGTTTCACTGGTTATTATGTCACTAATATCGTGTGTTTTGTCACATTGTAACTTTTATTACTGATGGTTGTCACATTTCTGAATATTGCACACTCATTTTTGTTGCTTTTGTCACTTTAACTCACACGTGCATTAGAGCTCTCTTTCATATTCACACCTATACGGGATTTAATTAGTCCTGTAATAAACTTGTCTACATTACGGATAAAGTAAGAAATATTATTTCTTTTTGACATTTTCATGTAGGTAATCGCTAATTAAGTAAACACCTATACGGGGAAAGATGGAATAGTAAAAAATATAGATGGTTTAAACATACTGCAAAAAATTTTCTTTTGAAACTATAAGTATCCGCATTTAAAAAAAAAATATAAGAAAAAAAATTATAATTTAACAAATTACGATAACCATTGAAAAAATGTTCTGAAAAAAAAAAAAAAAAAAAAAAAAAAAAAAAAAAATGCGCTCTTTCGTGTTATAACGGCCCCACAATTATGATTATGCCAAGGTTGCAGTTATGATTTCGCCACGATCATCGCAAATCTTATATATGCATCCTATATCCGCATATATATATATTCCAAACACTCCTATATGTGCCATATACGTCATTATACACATAGTATTTACGTTTTACATGTCGTATATAGATCATATACACATGTCATAAATTTACAATATATTAATGAAAACAGAAACAATTAAAGTTGAAGACCACGTTTTTTGCTTTATAAGACGATTTCTCATCCGACGTCAGTTTTTAAATTCGGCTTTTTTTCATATCTGATAATTTGCATCTATCCTTTTTGTAACATTTTTGTAACGATTTTATGCATTTCTATTGCCTATTCAAAGAAAAATTCTTCTAAACTTACAGGATTTCGTTTAAAATTCTTCTAAAGTTACAGAATTTCGTTAAAAACGCTTAAAAACGCTTAATAAAAATAAAGTGACGACATCAAGAGGTCCATTCTCGACCGAAAACAACAATCATTTTCCCAACGGTTAAAAATAAAAATAAAAATAAATTCTATATTAAAACAATGTTTAAGAAAACCGATGCTGCTGTAAAAAAATATTTAATTTCAAAGTTTGGGCTTTAAATACAAAGATAATTAAATGCACAATTGGTGAAATTTTTACTGATTCATATATGCATGACTGCACAGTATAGGATTAAACTTCTTGAGAACTATCTGCTTGCCATGCTTCACCAGTGAAACACAAAAAAAAATCAAAACCACTTACATGATGAAAACACTCACAATAATGAAATACCAATAAAATTTTTAAGATAATGGCCTACAGGAAGACAGTAAACTATATTTATGTATACAGGATTATTGATACACACACCCCTGTGCCGTCACTGCATTTAATTATTCCAAACTACCATCCATGTCTTCAAAGTTCGCAACACACTCGCCAATGATTAACGACTTCCGTTGTTCAACGAGACCAGGTACTCTTGCAAACAAATAAAAGAACAACAAAAAGTGAACTCTCAAACTTCTTTATATATGTATTTTCTTTTTTCTCTCTCTCGAAGACTCAACATTAGAAATCTGAAGACCCCCAGTTTCTCTTCTTGAAACTGCATTAAATTATCCACGCGTTGATTTAAGTGGGTAGAGAAGTCGTTTGAGGATTAAGCTGTTAAAGGAGCACTTCTCGGTAGATAGTTTTATGATGGAAAAAGTGCTATAAAAATTTACGGCTATTGTTCGGATAAATTTGGTTATTACGACATGGGCGCCGGAGAAAACAAAATCCAGACAGGGCAAGATTTTCGAACGGAAATGTCTGATATGCGTAACCTAGGACGTGTTATTTATTTATTTTTTGAAGAACATAAGCAGGGTGGCTAGTGGTCAGGGAAAAATACAGTAAAAAAAGGGATGATTACCAGTATATTCTTATAGAAAAATTCAAGTTGATTATTTGATCGAATATTCAACATAAATTTTTCTATAAGAATATACTGGTGTTTGTCACTTTTGTTGACTGTATTTTTCCCTGACCACTAGCCACTCTGATAAGTTTGAAATAGGCTAAACTAAGAGATTTTTATTAAAATCCCTTTGCAAGGCATTTTTAAACATATCAATGTAAAAAGCAATACAGTAATTTTAAAAATAAGAAATATTTAAAAATATAAAAGTAAGTTCCTACCGACTTTTATTTAAAATGGAGAATTTACTTTTTCATTAGGCGAGGAGGGGAAGCTCTGCTCTCCTGAACCCCCGTTTAAAGTAATTAAAAAAAATTAAACACATTAACATAAACGGAGATCGAAATTAAATATTGTCTTTCACGGAATGGGGGGATGGTGGCAGAGCCCGTCCCGTTTTTCTTCAAAATCATTAGAAAATAAGGAAATTTAGTTTATTAAATTACACAACTCACCAGATACTCTTGCATGCAATTAAGAAAACTACATAAGTAAACGCTCGAAGTTATATATATATATATTTTTTTTAACACCCAACATTAGAAATCTGAAGACCCCCAGTTTCTCTTCTTGAAACTGCATTAAATTATCCACGCGTCGATTTAAGTGGGTAGAAAATTCGTTTGAGGATTAAGCTGTTAAAGGAGCACTTCTCGGCAGATAGTTTTATGATGGAAAAAGTGCTATAAAAATTTAGGGCTATTGTTCGGATAAATTGGGTTATTACGACATGGGCGCCGGAAAAAACGAAATCCAGACAGGGCAAGATTTTCGAACGTAAATGTCTGACATACGTAACCTAAGGCTGTATTTTTTAACCCTTTCAAGGGTGGTGGTATGTTTATGAAACCACTTAATTTTAATTACCAAATGCAACAATGAAACCAGAAATTTGGTATAAAATTTTCCGTTTATTATGTATGTGAAATATACCTTTTTCTTATTTCCGAATTAATTTGTTCTTAAATCCCGGTGTCATTCATTCATTTCAACATTTTAGCAATGTAAATGCTTTGCCCCTGAAAGGATTAACAGTGAAGAAAATAAGCTTGAAATAGGCTAAACTAAGAGATTTTTATTAAAACCCCTTTGCAAAGCATTTTTAAACATATATAGAACATATATAAAAAGCAGTACAGTAATTTTAAAAATAAGAAATATTTAAAAATATAAAAATAAGTTCCTACCGACTTTTATTTAAAATGGAGAATTTACTTTTTCATCAGGCGAGGAGGGGGAGGGGGAGCTCTGCTCTCCTGAACCCCCGTTAAAAGTAATTAAAAAATGTTAAACACATTAACATAAACGGAGAGCAGAATTAAATATTGTCTTTCACGGGAGGGGGTGGCAGAGCCCCGCCCTGTTTTTCTTCAAAATCATTAGAGAATAAGGAAATTTAGTTTATTAAATTTCAAAACTCACCAGGTACTCTTGAAAGCAATTAAGAAAACTGCATAAGTAAACGCTCGATATATTTTTTTAACACTCAACATTAGAAAATTGAAGACCCCCCAGTTTCTCGTCTTGAAACTGCATTAAATTATCCACGCGTCGATTTAAGTGGGTAGAAAATTCGTTTGAAGATTAAGCTGTTAAGGAGCACTTCTCAGTCGATAGTTTTATGATGGAAAAAGTGCTATAAAAATTTACGGCTATTGTTCGGATAAATTTGGTTATTACAGCATGGGCGCCAGAAAAAACGAAATCCAGACAGGGCAAGATTTTCAACACAAATGCTCGACATCCGCGCAGCCTAGGCCACGTTTTTTTAAAGTGATGAATTTAAGCTTAAAATAAGCTAATCTAACAAATTTTTATGAAACCACTTTACGAGGCCATTTTTAAGCTTATTAATGTAAAAAATAAGAAATAATTAAAAATGCAAAAATAAGGGAGTATGCCCCCTGAACCCCCGTTTAAGGAATTTTTAAACGCATTAACATAAAAATAAATCGGAATTAAATGTTGTCTTTCAACTATGTTCGAAAGTGTTAAAAATGTGTCAGAAAGTAGCCAGTTTGGATCTGAAAGCGGACTTAAGAAGAATATACATCAAAAAGAAGTTAAAAATATTAATTTTCTGGTTAGAAATCTTACAAATACGAATGCATTTGAAGCTCATTAAGATTAACATTGGAGAGGTGAAGCTAAGATATGACTAACCAACAACCTTGATGTTAGCACAGTATGTACGACCAAGAGAATTTTTCCTCGTAAATGTCATTCAAGGAAGTCAAAAGGTTAAACAGCCCTGACAGAGAACATTAAAATGAAAAAAAAAATTAAATGGAAAAATTATAAACAATGCTGGATTGTTCTAAACTATTTCAATTAAAATATCACAGCGTTTTCTTTTTATTCGTTCTATAATAGGTGATTCAAAATATTTCCTCTAAATCGACATTCTAGCACGTAAAATGTTGCGTGCAAAAATAGATGTCAGGAGCAACTAGATTAGCGACACCGTCTTTCAGCGTTTGTTTGCAAAAATGCGTATGCAAAGAATAGAAAAAATATATACAAAAAATTCAAGGAGTTTTTTTTTATTTCTTTTTCAGGGAAAAAAAAAAGAAAAGAAAAGAAACAGAAAATATAATAGGATCTTAACTTCTCTCTACCTTTCCTTACTTTCATAAATGTGTGCATGCACGCGTGACTTTTTTATTACATTGTTATTCAGTTTGAAAAGAGGATGTACATTAATAGCTTTCAAAGTCAGATATCTTGATTTCGATAGTGATTTATAAGTATTTATAGTAGCCTTGGAGTAAACAAGATCATTTATTATGGGAATCATAAGTATAGAGGTATTCAAAAGCCTTTCACCATCCAAGCAGCATGCAGTTTTTGTAGAGATTACACCCATTATATTGCTCATTTAGAAGTATTGCTCTTTTTCCGTGAGATTGACTGCTCCAGAGTTGAGCAATTAAATTGAAAAAATTACTGATTTTATAAGTTATACGTAAAATGAATTAAAATAATCGAATCATATTGACGATACTGGACCGATTTTTTAAACACTTCCCTGTCTTAGGAAGACGCAGTTCTAACTGACAAATTTGGCGAAAATAAGATGCCGTCATATATGTTGAGCGTATTTAATCTGGTATAAAAATTTCAACAAGGTGACAAACAACACACTCTTACAAATATTTCCAGAATTAGACAATTTGACTCTTTCGTGCTACATTGTTATTCATATTGCTAAAAGGGTCGACATTAAAAGCTTTCAAATTCAAATATCTTGATTTTGATAGTGATTCATAAGTATTTATAGTAGCCTAGGAGCAAGCAAGATTATTTATTATTGGAATTATGCGCGTAAAGATATTCAAAAGCCTTGCACAATCTAACATCGTGTAGTTTTATAGATTAACATCGTTATATTGCTCATTTAGATGTGTTACTCTTTTTTTCCGTGAAAGAGACTGCTCTAAGAGTTTTCAATTGAACTAAAAAAAAATAAAAAAAAAAATACTGACTTTGCAAGTTACGGAAAGTGAATTAAAATAATCGAATAATATAAGAACCGATTTTTTTAAACACTCCCTGCCTTGGGATGACAAAGTTTTAACTGATTAATTCGGCAAAAATTAAATGTCGTCTTACGATGAGCTTCTTTAGCCTAATCTATAATTTCAGCTGGCATACAATGGACTCCATAATCAGGTATTCCCAAAATTAGCGAATTTGGCACATTCTAATTGCATTGTCTCTTATGGAGAAATGAAACTGTCATATCATTTTACTCAAAATAAGAGAAAAAAAAAACTGGAGCGACTTTACTCGATTTTTCGAACACTTTACAGAATACTATGCGTTAAAGTAAATATTAATATAAAAAAATAAATAAAAAGTTAGATCGAAATTTTACAAAGGTGAAATGTTTCCACTGGTGAAAATGACCTCATGTTGGAAAAAAAAACATGCACTTTCATTTCTAAAGCTGAAACGTTTTTCTAAAATTATGTCATAATTTGCAATGCATTTTCATTCTGCCCGTCCTGAGATTAAGGCATTTAAATTAAAATAAATATAGAAATTGAGTTTACAAAGTCATATGAATGAGAGTTTTAAATTGTTTTAAATGTTGCCGTTTTTCTCATGAAAAAAAAAATGCAGTTCATAAATTTTCATACAGTTATGAAAATCTCCGTGATATTTTTTTCTTCCCTTTTTTTAAGAAATGGAAGTTTTACTAAATTAATTGATTTTCTAGTTAAACATGATTGTTGTATCAACATATGATGGGCATATACAATAAAACAATCCAATTGAATAATTGAGTTAAAAAAGGAAATGCTTTTTGGTTTTATCTGGTCACAAAATAGTTTAAAAATGATTTAGATAGCAAACCTGTTGAGTATTTTGTATAAAAATGACTACACTTCTTGTGACAGTGGCCTATAACATATTCGCCAAATAAAAGCTCGATCGAAAGCACAGTTTGGACTGTCGTGGTCACTCACGCATATACATACATCATCGCAAAAACATCAAAAACAGACTCTGGCGACCTAAAACCGTAAAAAATATATTAATATATAGACACACATACACACATAGAGGAAATGGTCCAAAAACGGGCTACCACTTTCATTTTGGTATCTACTGATTGATCTGCTTATTCAAAATAGATAATTTTGGTGTCACTAACTTCTAAAAATAGTCCCGATGGTGATAAGAGAGTTCAAAACGCTTGTAACCTGTCTTAGTTTTCCAAAACCCTTTTATTCCAAAAAATTGAAATGACTGTTTTTTAAGGGATGGTCCAAATAGGGGCTACATAGTAATTTATCTCGTAATAAATCAAAAAACACCAAAATTTATTCAGAAACGTAATATAACTTACTGTGTTGAAACTTTATGTAAAAAAAGGGCATTTCTTCATTTTTTACTTGCAGAAATCACACATGTATACCTCAGTTTTCATTCCTGCAGATTTGGAATGTGCCCAACCTCCATACTTCGAGCAATAAATCCAAACTTCGCCTCTAACGTTATCTAAAAACAGTTAATCGCAGATAATGCATGCTGCATTGTCGTCACTATGTTTATCCTCAGAATGCATTGTCGTCACCAGGTCATCCGCGACTGCATCGCCCCTTACAAACTGTATACAAAGGGGGGAACGATTGCGATTTTGAAGAACGTGAATTGTTCTCTTGTGCGATTTCTTGTGCAGCTTCAGTATGCTTCGTAGAAAAACACGGGCACCATGCGAGCACGTTTCTGAGTTCAACCGCGACAGAATCGTTGCATACAGACATTGCGGATTATCCTTCCGAGAAATTGGTGATCGTGTCGGACATAGCCAAACAAAAGTCATGCGAATTTGGAATAGGTGGATGCAGGAGGGAACGGCTGACCAACAGGAGTGATTGCAACCGCCTCGTCACACCACTACACGAGAGGACAGGCGTATTTTCTGATGCAGCGCATTGACACATCCGCAATTATATCACAACGAATGCAGTCTGTAAACAACAATCGGTGTCAGCACGATCAATTCGATGTCGTTTGCAGTAAAGTGGAATGTCAGCTAGGCGTCCATTACCTCGCTTACCTTTGACTTTAAACCACAAACGTTTGCTTTTGCAATGGTGCACTGAACGGCTGAGATGAACGAAATCACAACACATTGATTTTCAGACTTCTGTCTGCAGCACCACGAAAGTCGGATTAGAGTTTGGAGACACCCTGGACAGAGGCTACTCAACTGTTGTGTTATACATCGTCATACTGGTCCTGCACCGAGTGTTATGGTGTGGGGTGGTATTGGATTCCACTTCTGCACTTACGGTACACTTTCTAGCCAGCGCTACATCTCTGAGGTTTTACAGTCTGTTCTCCTTCCTTACCTTCAGGGCTTGCTTTCGGCCCCGTTTCAACAGGACAATGCGCGACCACATGTTGCACGCAATGTTCAAGCTTTCCTCTTAGCCCACCACATTGCATTGTTACCCAGGCCTGCCCGTTCTCCAGATCTATTTTCCATCGAACATGTCTGGTCAATGACTGGAGAACGCCTAGCCCGGCATGCCGCTCCCGCTGGTACACCAGATGAATTTTGGCTACGTGTGGAGGCAGCATGTGCTGCCATTCCTCAACAACACATCTACAGCCTCTTTCACTCAATGCAGGAGCATGTAGCAGCGGTTGGTGACAAAAGTGCAGGCAACAATTCTTACTGATTTTCTCGTCTTCCTCACCTCAAAGACGGCTGTATTTCAAATTAATTAACATTGATACTATGTGTAATCTCGGAAAAAAATTTGGCTTTGATATCACTTGTCCTTCTTGGTGTTACGTTTTGGAGGGCCAGCAGTGTAATTTTCATGCATGTATCTCTTATATAGCAATTAAATGTAATCATAATTAAACATTTTTAATGTCACGAACAAGACAAAAAAAATAAACATAACAGTTTCATGTAGAATACTGAAAATATTCCGTGGCAGAATTCATTAACCCTTTATGTCTCGACAGTTACTTTAAATCTGCGCTGTCCAATGCGGCGTCCTTTGAAGGTTTTTTTGGCACCCCTTCAATCTGTTATCTGTTACTAAACATTTCTTTAAAAATGAAAATCAATTTTAAAAGACTATTTGTTTTAAAATCATTCGTGATTGTGGGCTTAGGCTCAAGTTAGTGTATAAAGTTTTGGCTTTTCACCATCGAAAATTTTTGAGATAGCCCCTACCCTCAAGAAATTTGCAATGATAAATTTACTATAATTTATGTTTTTTAATCTAATTTATTTTTCAGGGGTTTCTTGTAGGAGTTTTATGGCTACTAACTGTGAAGCGTAAGTTCATCTACCGTGTAGTACATGTTAATGCTTACTACTACTACACTCTAAAAAGTATAAATGAGTCACTTTACATAAGCATAGACGTAAATTGGTAAAATTAAATTACACTATTGTCATAAATTTTATACTTTTTTCGTAAAAATTTACCTGTATTGATGTGCGTTTATCTGCTTAAATTTAGGTGTGTAATTTGTTATCTCTTCAAAAGCTCAGACAAGTGTGAAAATTCAGAAAAATGTATGGATTTATCTGAATTGACGTGTTATTGCATATTTACACATTTTGCATATTACACAAAAATCTGTGTATTTTGCATATTACGCAGAAATATGTGTAAAAACAGAATATTATACATAAATATGTGCACGAATATTACACAGATATATATGTGTAAGAACAGAATATTATACGGACATATGTGAAATAATAGTAAACAGAAGTATGTGTATTCAAGGTGGTGCTAGGGAAAATTGTAGTTCCCACTTTCGTATCCAGTTCCAAGTAAGTATTGCTTGCTTTCTGTAGATTTAATTAAGCAGAGAATTTCTTCTCTTGATGTAGTATATTTTTAAAAAGTGATGATTAAAATTCATAGGGAAAATAATCCTAAAAAATACAGAAATACAGGTGTGATGATTGCCAGTATATAATTCCCTTATTCTAACAATTTTTTACAGAGTATTTATTCAGATTTTACAGGTTCTGTACTTAAATTGCAACTGTACAATTTTAGGATTCCAAAACAACTGTAACAGAAAGATGGCATGCAGTAAATATAATTTCAGACGATCTTGTTTCTTGTAAAATGTGGATAACTATTTTGTGTTAATAAAACAAACCTGCTATAGAAATAGAACAAACACATCAAGCATACGAGTTTGCTCTTCATGCAATTGTATTTTGTAATTGTATATAAAAACATTTCGTTGACAGTTTACACACCTGAAACTATACCGGGTATCTATGTACACAAAAACCAGTCTTTTTTGTATGTTACACATAAATATGTGTACTCATGTGCAATTTACAAAATAAACTGTATATTTCAGAGTTACCTGATTGCTTTTTACACAGTGTTATCATCTAAATACACTAGAAAATGTGCATTTTGAAATTGATCACTTGGGTATAACATTCATGTACCACATCGATTGGCAGTAATACGATTTAGGATGAGCAATAAATACTTTTATTTACCATGTTCCAAAAAATCATTATTCGCTGTACACAGCAAAAATAATTTTAGGCAGATAATTGCTTTTCTATATAAAACTATTCAGTTTTCTTGAAAAAACGGAGTGGAAAATCGCAGTTCTGAAAAATTTCTATATTTATGTGATAAGGCCATTTTTCATTATACAGAGCGTTCATAATTAAAGTTCACATGCTGTCTATAGTCGAAACTATTCACCAGAAAAATATGACATTTGGAATGAGTCTAAATAAAGGGATGCGAAAGACATTTAGCAGCAAAAAAAAAGTAAAAAAAAAAAAATAACAATTTAGAAAATGACCATCAAAGGGTGGTTTCTGATAAAAATTTTGGCATATATGCAAATTTTAGCAACCACGTGATGTATTTAATTGATGTGACGCCATGCTGGCGGACAATGAAAATGTTAAATAAAAAGAAATTAAAAAAATCTCTTGTCAGTCTCATGCCTTTTAAATGGAAAATATCGTCCAGTTTACAAAATCGCGCTTTACTGGTGAAACTTTTTTAAGAAAATGGTGATACCGCACCAGAAACTTTGTGGAGGTTTCCAGCTTTGAAACACATTTGCAAAAGTGCAATGACTGCAAACGGAATATTTCCACGCAACTCAAGGGCAGTATTTCCCTATGCGCTCTCAACATTTCCAAGAATTTGCTACACGTGACTGTTGAACATGCAATTATGCAGATTTCAAACAATACTTGACAATAATGGTCCACACATTGAACAATATTTGTCTTGATAAACCAATTTTTCAGTGTATACGTTTACATATTGTTAATTTATTTTTTTTAAACATAATACGCCGTCTGGGGACCATTTTTGAAATTAATTTCTTTTTTCTGCTAAATGTCATTCGCATCCCTTCATGTAGACCATAGGTTCCCAACGGGAGCGGTATCGCCCCCCCCCCCCCAGCGGCACTGGAGTCTTCCAGGTGGAAGGTAGCGGGTCCAAAGGCAAATGGGGGGACATTAAAACCGCCAAGGGGGGCGGCCGTGGCATACCTATTATTTAGGAAATTAATATAATAAAATTAGCTGACCCACTGGTGTTAACGGTCCCGTGATAAGAACCTTAAATATGCCTTTAAATGAAAAGCTATACAAACTAATCTAGAGCTGAGTGCTCCAACTCGAATTTATTTTACGAATATCAAAAAATCGCCGTGGGACACGAATAAACGCTAAAACTCGCGGAGGACAAAATTTTATTATAACGAGCTAAAAACATTGCAGCTGCAATTCTATCATGAATGTCAAAAACTCGCTACAGACAAGAAAAATTGCTATTAATCACATTAAAAATCGTTAAAAATTCAAAAATCGCGGAATGCAAAATTTGCTATATTTGGTTGGCTAAAAGTTTGAAACTGAATTCCCTATTTTATTAACACGCATTTCGAAAAATGTCAGAAAGATGGCGACACATGAATGAACAGAGATTTCCAAACGGACCTGTGGTTTGAATCTGCTAAAGAAATTTGTTTATTCTGAGAGAAAGTGATAGAAGTCATAATAGCCTTATTTTATTAACTATCTATAAATCTGTTGAAAAGTTAATTTATTTAAATTTAAATCGTGACAAATTTTGTATTTCCAAATGTCTGAATCTAAGAAGAAATGCCGACAGTATAGTATTGAGTATTTGAAATATGGATATACGCACTCTCCTACAAACCATTCATTACCTATGTGTTTAATTTCCCCCACAAAAATTCAAATGAAGCCATGGAGCCTTCTAGGCAACAACAACATTTAAATAAAATGCATGCTGATAAAAAGAACAAAGATTTATCCTATTTTTAAGGACTGGAAAAGAAATATTTAAAACATTAAACTGTATCAAACCTTTTTGAATAGTTTTCTAAACAAGATGACGGACTATGAACCCCATATAACATTTCATTGTTAATAGCAAAAGCGGTAAAACCACACACAATTGGCTAGGAATTAATCTTGACGGCAGTCAAAGAGGTAATAAAAATAGTTTTTCATCATAAGATACCGTCAGATATCTGAAAAATTGCTTTGAGTAAATTATTCGGTGCAAAGAAGAGAAGATGAAATGGCTAAAGACGTTGAAATATCATTATGCTATTACTTAAAGATTTGCAAATTTTCCATTCAACTCGATAAATCAACTCTACCAAATAATGAAGCAGTGTACTCTTATCATACGTTCGATTCATAACAGAAAAAAAAATATTGTCAAGAGTTATTATTTGCAAAAAAATTGGAAACTGATACAAAAGGAGAATTTATATTTAATACCATGAGCAAGATTTTTCAAGAGAAAGAAATTCGTATGCGTAATATTTTGTCAGAAGCTACTGACAGTGCTCTAGCAATGACATGGCGTCATAAGGGTTTCATAGGACATTTGAAATAAGCAGTACCAGATGTACTCGCTATATATTATATTATTCATCGTCAGCATTTGGTTACAAAATATCTTAATGAACGCCTGAATACGTCGCTTCAATACGTATTAGAGCAGTCAATAAGATTAGAAGCAATTCATCGCATAACAGATTATTTGGTCAGCTTTGTAGTGAAAATGATGAAAATAACAATCACTTGCTGCTTCACATAGAAGTTCGTTTTCGCTCTCAACAGATATTTGTCTGAATCATTTTGCAATCTACTTGACTCAGTACTAAACTTTCTTGAAAACAGTGACGAAAAACTGCGCAAAAACCTAATTACATCCAAGAATGACATCACTTTTTAACAGACCTGTTTAGATTATTTAATGAAGTCAATTTCAAGAATTGTAAGGTGATGAGTTGAATTTAATTAAAACAAAAAAACGTAACAGTTGCTTTTGTGGGAAAACTTCCTCTGTTCAAATGAAATCTAAATAGAGGTGAATACAGTTACTTGCCTACATTATCAGCAGTCTCTGCAAAACAGGAAGATTTACTTACCGCGAACAATTGAACGTTCTTCATGCTGATTTCACGGAGCGATTCCAGTATATTTTAAACATGTACATACCGAGTTGGGTTTTAGATCATTTCGCAAACACAGATACAGAAGAATCATCAAATTTAGAAGAGGACCTCGTAGAACTCACAACTAACGAAGAACTAAAAGTAAAATTTAGAAATGGTTACCAAGAGTTCTGGCTTCAAAAATCAATACCAGCTCTCTACCCTGGATTGTGGGCAAGTGTACAAAAATTTTTAATTGATTTTCCTTCAGCATATTTGGCTGAGCGTGAGTCCAGTGCAGTAGCTAATTTACTGTCTAAGAAAAGGAACAGACTGCACATCACTAAATGTGGCAATTTGCGACTGATGTTAACGAAATTGGAACCCGACATTAACAAATTGTTAAAACTCCACCAGCCTCAACCATCTCATTAATTATTTTTATTTCTCATTGATTTTGTGTGAAACAATTTTTTATTTCATTTGATGTTCGTTTTAATTAATTTCTATTTTGTGATTCTTAATAGATAGATAAATATGTAAAACAGGTAGAGATAATATGCAACAATAGTTTAATACTTGGTATTATTAACTATTATGGAAGAGGGGGCATTGTGATTTTTTTCTTGTAAAGGAGGCGGTGATCTAAAAAAGTTTGGGAACCTATAACGTAGACGCATTCCAAATTTCATACTTTTCTGATGAATAGTTTTAACTAAAGACAACTCTGAGTAGGTGAACTTTAATTATGTACATTGTACATTTACTAATTCTATAAAATACTAAAAACAATATCTTAAAGAAATTTTTTGAATAGAGTTGTAAATATACTGCACAAAATCCCTATACTATATATACATATCGGTTAAATTTATTTTAATAGACAAAATCTTTCTAAAATTTATTTAATGATTGCACAAATTTTCTAACGGATTTTCAAAAAATCTGGAAGATACTCTGAAAGGCGAAAATTCTGTAAAATCATAATTTGGGACAAAAGAGTGTTAATAACAAGATTGAAACAGGGATAAATGCATTCAGGGCCACATTTAGTGAGTTTTTTTATTAACACTTTCCAACATAGTTGAAAAGCATTTATGAATTCGGTTCGTCTGTCTATCTATCTGTCTGCCCGTTTGTCTGTACACCCTCTAACTCTCGTAAATATACTTTGATTCTACGTTATCGATATATGTTATTGAGATTTATGATGGCCTGTTCCCTATCGAAAACTCTGCAAGATAAGACCCCCTAAATTTGAGGGTCTTGGGTTTGCTCCACCTGCTTCCATGCCGTTAGTTGCTGTTTATATATAGACAACAAGTAAAAGTAATCTCTATTTTGTTAATTTTATTATTTAAATTGCAATATGAATATAAATTAACGTTTCAGATGCAAAAAAGGGACATCATTTACCAGCTTGTAGGTTACTTTCTTCTTAATTTTCCAATGTCCTCGAGTACATCATGTTTTCAGACATATCGCGTCTTTTAGCTATTTTCTGATAAGTGCAATATAACAAGCCATGTTAGTTGCTTTTTTCCCTAAAAATTTAAAAATTAAACAAAATTGCAATTATTTAACAAATGAAATTGTCTTTTCTATAGTAATTTACTTTAAACAATCAGCATTTTTGCTTTTGGAGAGGGGTTAAATGTGATGTGATACCTTAAAGAAAAGGGTTTGGTTTGGCTTGTTGGGAGCGATATGGTCATATTTTGCATACGAGGGCTAACTAGACCGGAACCTCAATTTAAATTTGAATTCGATTTACTACAAATACTCATGCCAGAGACGATATTCAATCCCAGCACCGTTTGACCGTATAAAACACTCAGCCAGAGATATACCAAAAGGCAAACATAAGGGCTATATAGGGATGCATAAGGCAAACAGAAGACCTTAAAGCGATATGGAATAATCTATTGGAGGCCATATACAGAAATATCATCAAGTCCTATTTCTAAGAATATCCGAGAAAATGGTCCCAAAAAATTTATAGTAAAATACAACATAAGGTAATTTTGCATAGTTAACCGAGAATATATTATTTTAGATACATTTTGAGATACCAAAATGTACTATTTTCTAGAAATTAAAATTAAAAAACAAGAATAGAAAATAACTGTGCCTTTTTAGCTAATTTTACTTAAGCATCATAGTGGTTATGTTAATAAATTATTTTGAATATTAAAATTAATTTTCTTTCAATAAATATTCATTAAAACCTTTCCTTTGTAGTAACTAAAGGT
Source organism: Maratus michaelseni (assembly GCA_963931845.1). Taxonomy (NCBI): domain Eukaryota; kingdom Metazoa; phylum Arthropoda; class Arachnida; order Araneae; family Salticidae; genus Maratus; species Maratus michaelseni. The sequence continues at coordinate 105,418,904 of OZ007598.1, read as the reverse complement.
ATAAACCCTCCAACTTTCATAGTTTTAGGATCAGAGGTTGAGGCTAGGCGTTAATAAGTCTATAACTACCAATTATTGATATGTCAGTTGTAAAGTTTTTTTTTTTTTTACGACTTGTCTTGCAAAAAAGCTGATAAAAATTATGATAAATATTTTCCTAAGCTAATAGTCTCTTGTGAGTTGTAATTTTCCAACAGAATGAAAAAGTGTCCCAGGACAGAATTCGAACCAGGGACCTGTTGGCTTAAGCTGCCAATGCTCTGACAACTGAGCTACCCTGGCTGAATTTGGTGGACACAATTCAACGAGCTAACCTTATTGATAATGGCATCTGGTCTGCAGGCCCTGACTATCGCACGGGCACATGGGGCCCAGGCCCTGGGCACGAAATTTCTGAGGGGCACGAAATTTTTCCTAATTTCATCTAATACATCATTTAAATATGCCAAATTTTTTATTTCTTTTAATACTTTTGTTTGCACTCAATATCAGTTTGGTTTTATCATTTAATATCAATAACATTATTAATAAGTAGACCTCTTATCATTATTTTCTAGTAATTGATGTACTGTATTTATCAATTCATTCAATTTTATCATATTGCACATTTAGTCGAAAAGTGACCCAACTGAAAAATGTGATATTTGAGATATTAATAAGAATATATCTCAATCTATGGTTAAAAGTACATTTCACCAAATAACCGTTTTTTTTTTATTATTATTATTCTTGGTACCGTTTTTCAATTTTCTGGAAAACGTAATTTTTTGAGTAGCGTGAAAATTGCACGCAGTTATTAATTAGGTATAATTGCTTTGAATAAGCATGCAATATGTACAAATAAAAAACTCGTATCAGTAAATCAATCAACCTAAGGGGGCACGAAAAATTGAAAGTGCCCTGGGCACAAAAACTTGCTAGTCGGGCCCTGCTGGTCTGTTATTTTAAACAGCACAACAGAATAAATCTCAGATAATGGAACTCCAGTAAACGCTGGATACGTAATTACAAGTTCTTATCCTTCTGGATTCGCCTTAAAAACCTCGTTTGGTATTTAAAGAAAGGTAATAAAATATATAAAACAGCATACAATTAATTATACTTCATTTTACTCAATGCAGTGGTGAAAAATGCCCTCGGGAAGTTTCGTTTATGAAGTCTGTCTAGCAAATTTACCCTAATGAACTGCAATCACTTTCTCAGGAATATTTGCAGCTAAAAAAAAAAACTTTTCCATGTATACATTATTATTACAACTAAAAACAGAGAAAGCATTTTAGGAACACCCTAACTCCTCACTCCTGCGCTCTATAAGGAACGGATGTTTCTTTGTTTTTCCACAGCTTCCGCCCCCACACAACACTTTGATCCCAAAAATTAGGGGGGTATCTAAATCTCAGAAAACGAATCTTATGCACATATAATTTGCAATTGCATTTGAAAACAAGAACGAAAAATCATGCGCCAAGCATAGACTACACTGAAAAAAAAAAATCTACCACTGGCATCTAGAAAATAAATTGTGGCTCTAGAAAAAATAGTTCCATGTCATCCCTATAAATTCTAGTTAACTTTGCTAGAGAGTTCTAGTCTCCCCTATTCAAATTTCAAGAGCGTTTTCCTATATTATCGTGGTGAAACTTATTTAAAAATCTCTTCAAATAAATGTGAACACAAGAGATTAGTTTTAGTAACTATAATTCTAGTTTATGAATTTCTTCCAGAAATCAAGTGATAATTTCTCGCAATTCAAAAGATTCATAATGTAATGAATGCATCGTTTCATCACCTAGAAAACTATAGACTAGAAATTCTCGATCATTTCGTCTATTCAGTTTATTTGTTTGCCTTATTCGCATAGCTCGGAAATCTATATTTCTAGTTTAAGGATTAAGAAAATGACTACTTATTCGTTCTAGATGAAGGCGGCATAAGTTTCCTTTCAATGTATGAAACACTTTCCAACACATTCAGAATACTGTAACAAACCTACACAGTTTACTAAGAAAACAATTAAAAAACCCATAACTTATTTGAAAACCCAATTTCAGCATTTATACTACCAGTAGTCAAACAAAATATCCGATTTCTTTTTAGCAGTCCTGTATAAGATCCATAGATTTGTATGTATATACTACACAATATTCTAAAATTTACTTCAATATAGGAAATGCAGAGCACAATTGATAATTCCCCTTCAGCAATTTCCTTCAGTAAACGGAAATGTACGTGAGATCTTTTGAGCAGCCCTATATTTGATCTATAGAATTTATATGCACCCATTAATATGTAAAAAAATTAGTTACATTTAAAAACGCGCGTACCACAACTGAAAATGAACTACCAGTGATTACTGTTCATATTAGACAGTACTGTAGCCAAATTCTTTTGAGTGTCCCTGTAAATGAACCATACACTCTATTCATACCATATTCTACAGTAAGAGCCCTGTAGTGCACTTCAGTGATATGTATCAATTTGAATATGTTTAAAATAGTGTAACATCATAAAAATCCGCCGCAAACGATTTTCCTCATATGCTGTAATGTAACGGAATTATTTAGAGTGCCCCTGTAATAGACCCATAAATGCTACATACTTTATTTTCAATACCAAACATGCCATAGTAAATCCCAATAACATATATCAATTTCATGGCAATCCGAGTATATTTACGTGAGTTAGGTCACGGACGGACGACAGACAGACAAACCGAATTCATAAACACTTTCCAACTGTGTTGGAAAGTGTTAAAAATAAAATTTTGCTATTCAACGGTGTAAAAATTGAAATTGTGCGATGTTTAGATGTTAAAAAAGTATCAGTAAAAGGGTCATTCCATGGTAACTTGCGTTACATTTGGAATAATTGACTTCAGTAATTTCAGTAACATAACACCAAAAAATATTCATAATGTAAAGTTGATGTGATTTGTTAATTAAACATGTCCAAAGGAAAATTGCATGAAGATTACTTAAATTTAGTGCTATTTCTTGAACTCTGGAACTTATATTTATTAGGGTAACTTACGTTACTGAAAAAAGAACGTAAGTTACCATAATAAATTTAATTGCCACTGTTCAAGAAATAGCACTAAATTTGGGTAATTTTCATCCAAATTTGAGTTTGGATAGGTTTATTTAACAAATCACATCAACTATACATTTTAAATATTTTTTAGTGTTATATTACTGAAATTACTAAAAGTCAGTTATTTTAAATGTAACGTAAGTTACCATGGAATGACCAAAAGTGAAATTTATTGCGCAAGTGTTGCCATCGTGAATATGACGCCAGTGTTACTCACAGATATGTTTTTGCTTTATAACATAAATGTGTGATTTTTTATTTTTTTTTTTTTTTAATGATTTGTCGCAATAATTCTGAAAAAAATTATAATAAATATTTTCCTAAGCTAAGACTCTCTTGTTTCGCTTTGTAAACCTCATTTGGCATTTAAAAAAAACGTAATAAAAATATATATAAAACAGCATAAAATTAATTATACTGTATTTTATTCAATGCGGTGGTGAAATGCCCTCGGGAAGTTCCGTTTATGATAATACTGTCTAGCAAATTGACCCTAATGAACTGCAATCACTTTCCCAGGAATATGTGGCAGCTAAAAGAGATTTTTTTTTCTATGTATACTTTATTATTACAACTAAAAACAGAGAAAGCATTTTAGGAACACCCTAACTCCTCTGAGGAACGGATGCTTCTTTGTTTTTCCACAGCTTCCGCTCCCACACAACTCTTTGATCCCAAAAAAGAGGGGGATATCTAAATCTCAGAAAACGAATCTCATGCCCGTATCATTTGCATACGCTCCAACAGAGACAAAAGAAAAGCAACAGGAAGCTTCCTTTTTCTTCATAACACCGCTTGTCCAATTTTGAGAGAAGTCTATGTTGTTGCTTTTTACTTCGTTGTTAGTTGGCTTGGAAACCATTTTTCACGATGGACGTTGCAAACACGTGTTCCGATTCGCTGCTGTAGGCCTATTAGTGCTTTTGGGGTGTCTCTAACGGTTGCCCCTTGTTTTTCAATAAAGGAGTACACAGGGTTGATGTATGTTTGAATTTTCATGAAAGCGACAAGAAGAAAGGGTATAATTGATTTATGAATAAATTACTCTTGTAAACGATCCATCTTAGTCAATCTTTTGTCTGGAGAAAGGAATACCACACCTAACAAAAATCAAAGACATTGAACGGTTGGTTCAGCTGCTCAGGATGGGTTACTAAATCTAGAACAATGCATTAATTAGTTATGCCTTTGTGAAAGTTTTACTTGACTCTATAGAGATAAGTTTTTTTTTTTTTTTTTATACATTTGCGTCATAAATATATTGATAAACATCTGTTTGTCAAAAATCGATTTTCCTAGTCGGATATTCATGTGTCGATCAGAAATTTATTTTTACTTTTTTTTTTTACATAAACTATTTTGTTCTATACATAAAAAAAAAAAAATGCTCTACAATGATACACGATTTAAAAACATATTGAACACAGGCATAACTAAAAGTATTATAGGGTGGGCCCAGGCTCCTAATCTAATAAATTCTTTGTGCGCGGCACGTGTGTGTGTGTGCGTTAAATTTTGAAAATATGAAATATCTAATAAACTCATTAATTTAATGAAAAATTTCGTTTAAAATTAGCAACAACTTATTATTGATGTTATTAGAGAAAAACGCAATCGTTTGTTATAATATTGCAATTTTTAAGGTGACCATACATCCCGTTTTTACGAGATGGCCCTAGTATTAGACTTAATGCGCCGGTGGTACCGATACATTTTTAACCCTTCAGGCAGAGAAATTCTGTTTCTAAAGTAGTGAAATGATTGCCTGATACCAGAGTTTACTAACGAATTTATTAGAAAATAAATACTTGTTTTTCTTCACGTACATCACGAAAGAAAAATATTATTAAAATATTCTGGGTGCCATTTGGGAATATGGAATTAAAATTAAGTGGTCACATTTGAAACCACCACCCTTTAAAGAGTTAAATGTCCAGTTTTTAAACATAACCCCTAATTATCCCGTTTTCCAAAATTAACTTTAAAAAAGGTTTTTTTTAAAGAAATCGTAGGAAGACACAAAGTACTATCTGTTAAAAAAAATTGTTGAAAAACTTTACTCAAAATACAGTAAAACGAAAATCCATGAAAGCAGAACCTGTATAAGACGAAATCCTGCGTTTAATGGAAAAACTTCATGATTCTGGCAGATGGAATGCCATACAAATACAGCTGATAGGATGGGAGGGGGGGGCTGTCTAAATGAAAAAAAAATCCATTCCATTCACATGGTTTGCTATATTTTCGATAGAAAACTATGAATTAATGAAAGTGTAATATAAATTGAATCTTTCTCTTTATTTAAATTAGGAGATTCAAACCAGACTTCCCGGATTAAAGAATATAAGTCAAAACCCTTTTTTTTTTTATTGTGAACTATAATACATTTTTTACGTTAAATATACATTTTTTAGATTACACAGTAACAAAATCGAAAAGCATTTTGATATGAAAAATATCAATAAAGTTATTCAAGTAAATTTACTTGAAAATTTCTGATATTTCAAAAATTAAGTTTTGAAATTCAGTAAAAGTGATACTTTCATATTAGCCGCATATGCCAGGTGTTGATAGTCAGAGAAATCGTCAAAAAATTCGTAACTTTCAGCAGCCTTTTCATTTTGATAATTTCATTAGTTTAAGCGCCTACTTCGATTGCATGTATTTTAAATTTGTGTTTTATTTTTATTATTTTATTTATTTATTGATTGATGAAGTATAAATTTCGTTTTAGAATATTCGTGCAGAAACAAATGCTGAACTGTTTATTTTGTTTTAAGTGCAAACAGGTTAGTCTATTGTAATCGGGCTACACGCGATAAAGATAGATTTTTTTTAAAAAATCTTTCTTGGGAGTGATTTTAAAAACCATAAAAAATCAGTAAATTGAGATACAGTTTCAAACAAATTGCACTTGAAAGTACATTTTATTTACCGATCATACGTAGTATAGGGTAAGTCTTGTAATCGTTTTAAAAATCGAAAAAAAAAATTTTGACGGGTTTACACGTTTCAGACACTGGAGATTCCGAAAAACATATTTTTAGAAAAAAAAAATTGACGTCCTTCTGTCTGTGTGTGTGTCTGTAAACGCTCCATCTCTCGAACAAATTGAGATAAAAACTTTAAATTTGATATGTACTTAGTATGTAATAATGAGAAGAAGCTTATTGAATTTCAGTAACCTCGATTAGCTGAAACTATTTTTTTCGGACTCTCGAAATATTCGTTCTGATAAAAGGTAATATAAAATTTTTCGAAATTCTTTATTTTAAGGAGTGAATATAAAAGACAATAAAAAAAAACATAAATTTTGCATAAAGAATGAAGTCAATTGGATAATGAGTTGCCGAGATATTTGTAATCCTATTTCCCACACGCTTCGATTTTTCACGACCCTGTATTTCATTCAAATTTCAATCCAAAGATATATTTTAATTGGAAAATAGACGCTTAATCCGACGCAGTAAACTGTTAGTTTATTGGATTATCATTTTTAGAGTTATAAGAATGTTTCTCTTACGCAATTCAGTAACAGAGCATTTAAAGTTTATGACGTCATCAAGCCAGGCTTTTATTCGATGACAATGCATTTTATAAATAGTTTACACATGTTTTATTTTCATATTTTATATTATGCATATCCATCCATGATGGTTAACTATTACGGTGGCCCCCAACGACTAGTTTTCCTTATTCGACGTTGTCAAAATTGAAATTGTGCCATGGTTAGCAGTTAAAGCAATTGCAGTAAAAGCGAATTATATTGGTCAGATGTTGTCATCGTCAATATGACGTCAGCGTTACTCGCGGACATGTTTTTGCTTTATGATATAGATTGTTTCATTATTCAAAAACTGTAAAAAGCAATGTTTAGGTAGGAGGGGGGGGGGAGGGAGAGGTGAGCTATTTTGTAAATCAGGAACCATGGAATCATTTCCATTTTGCCTCCCGGCTATTGTTCCCTAAAAATTCAATACATTAGCGATTTTATTTTTCACCTTTTTAGGTTTGTTCGTAATTATATAAATAAATAGCACCTACCGTCGTTGTCTGGTCTGTCCGTCTGTACGCATATAACAGTGCAAAAACTACCTAACCGAATGGTTTGAAATTTAATATATATAATCGTTGCAGAATTTTGTCGAGTCATTTCAAATTTTATGAAAATCAGTACCAACACTTAAAAATATTAATAAAAGTTTTCTTCATTCTATTAATTCCTATCATACGTAATTAATTTAATGATATCCCGTGATAGATTATGATTCTAAATTGCCATGATGATTATGTCATATTTAAGATGAAGTCCTATTATTTTTGTATTACTGAATTTAAAAACCGAATTTGTATACTAACATTTTTTTAATTATATCAATCATATGATCTACCAACGGCTGTTTACATAGATGTGTCCAGAGAAATATATATTAAGAAGAAAAAGAGTCTAAATATGGATTTCAAGTTCTGAAATTTTCAAAGCTAGGCTTAAGTTTTCAATTGGAATTTTCAGTAAATGTCAACAAGACATAAAATGTTTGTCAACTTAAAATGTACTTATTTTGTTACGGAAATAAATCATATCATAATAACAGACGATATAATTCATTTTTTCAGTGAAATAATAGCGATGATTTTTTTTATTACATTGTCTTGTATTGGATATTTGCGCATAGTATAATTTTAATGCAACACAATTGTAATTAATTGTTTGTAAAAGTGCATTGAAATTTAATTTCATAAAATAAAATTAATATCTATATGAAAATCTGCACATAAAATAAATTCTGTATTCATGCATTTTTGCATAAGATTGTAACAGCTATTGCACCAAGATCTAAATATTTATAAAATTAGTTGTAGTACGAACGAATCTCATTTGTCACGTTTGACGTACAATTTTTAACTTGTTTAAAATATATTTATTTCAATAATATTAAATCACAGTATAGGAGTTCCTCATGGCAAAAACAGATTGGTGCTATACACTAGGCTTAGACTTCAGAGTCTCTAAAATTTTTGCATTACAAAACTTAATACGATCAAAGCACTTTAAAAAACAATATACATAATGGTTTACCAGTGATATGAATTTAATTTAGCATTTTAATGGACGAAGTCTATACAGAATCTCTCATTAAATTAAAATCAGGTAAAATCAGAAAAGAAATAATAGCCTCATCAAATTATAATAAAGCCGTCATCTGAATTTTAATTAACTAGTGTTTTCGATTTTTTTATTTCTGGAAATTTACATATGGTTGTGTGTAAAAGAGTTGTAATTCAACTTGAGCTTTCCCAATCATTTTTAAAACTTTATGTCTATAAGCAGCTTTTTAAAATTCAAAACATCATGAGAAGAAAAACGACACACAGTAAAAAACTGGAAATTTTAAGTATAGGTGATTAAATCAATAAATAAATTTATTATCTTTCAAGACAGCGGGGCATAAATCAATTTTTCAGCATTACACTCTATACACGTTTCTTTATACTTACGCTTACGACTAAGCTGCCTTTGTATTTTTTCCCAAATATCACCATAAAAAGTCTTGCATCAGAGAAATTTAATAATTTATTTTTTTTCTTTCTTTTTTACTGTCATGATAATCATAATAAGCTATCATCTTTTCATTTTAACGTCACTAGACTAAGGTATCAAATTCATCATCTTTGCAGACTGAATTAAACAGATACTCAGTTGGCGTATATCATCGGGTATTTCCCAACGCACGTTTTAAGCTTAGAATTTTAAGTATAGGATTGGCAACAGTGTTACAAATGTCATCACGCTGGGTTTAAGATTCCACCGATACCACTTATTATGTCTAACAAAATTTTGCATGGGATTTCCAGTAATCTCTGATATTATTTCAACAGGAAAATTGCTTTTGTCCAAAAGCATTACGGGCTTATCATGAAAATAACAAATAATAGTTTTCATATGGTCATAAATTATGCTTTACGACAAATTGAACCAGATCCAGACGATAAAAAAGTTGTGAGTTTTATAACCTTTTGTAAGGATAACAAAGAAAGTACTTTTCAATAACGTTTTGAATAAGGTTCTTATATAGAAGCTATCACACATGTAAGAAGATATTATAAAATTTTAATGTTTAATATTTAAAGTGAACTAGCTGATCCGCTCCGCGTCGCCCGGGTCCGTAATAATAACCTTAAATAAATCTCAAATTTGTATGATTTTATATCTTTAACCCGATTTTGTATAAATTTATATTTTTTAATTAAAAATTCATGAAAAAATATTGATATTTAGTGGTAAAAGTGCTCGTAAGAAGACATTCTCTTGTTTTTTACGTAAGATCATTTCATAGTTGAAAAAAAAGTTCTAGTTGTTCGAACGCTTTGAAAATGTCATCGGTTACAAATATAACGGTTTTACAGCCCGTGTAAATATTTCTTGAAAGAAATATTGTTATCTAGTTGTAAAATAAACATGTTTTCTTCTCGTTTTTTATTTTTATTCTGTTATTATTATTATTATTATTATTATTATTATTATTATTATTATTATTATTGAGTGTGTGTTTAAATTTTTTTTTTGTGTGTAATTACATGCAATTTTTTTTAAATTCAAATATTTTTATACAAATATTTTTTATTTATATTATTATATTTATAATTTGTAAAAATATTGTCGGTGATAAACTTTACTTAATTAAAAAGCGTTTAAATAAAAAACAATACAAAGCATATAACTTCTTTCCCTGAAAATATGACAGTAATTTAAATGAGTTATAGACAAAAGTATTGCAGAAATGATTCTGTCGGAAACAGGATTCGAACTCGCGCTCTACGCAGAGCTTAAACTAATGCCTTAAACCACCGGGATACTCTGACTGCGTTCAAGTGTACCTTAAAACTGAAAAAGTTTTAGATTTAATCTCTCGCATGCGCAAAAACGTCGACTTTGCGCTGAAAATTACGATTTTAGCTTCCGTTTTAATAGATAGGATATGAGAATTTGATTTTTTTTTAAATATAAACAATATATATAATAATAAATTATTATATAAGTAATAATCAATATATATAATAATAAATTATTATATAAGCAATAAACAATATATATAATAATAAATTATTATATAAGTAATAATCAATATATATAATAATAAATTATTATAAACGGTTAGAATGCAAAATATTTTTGCAGTCAGAGATGCATCATGAGTAATTATTATTATTATTATTATTATTATTATTACTTTAATTAGACATAGAACACATTTGATCTCAAAAAGTTAAAATTTTTTTACACTCTTTTATTTAACTCAATTTTGTGTGTGTGTGTGTAAAAATGGAATTTTGCAATCTATTTTTCACTAGCTTTCTCATGTACTATAATTAAAAAAAAAATACCGTATATACTCGTGTGTAAGTCGAAGAATTTTAGACAAAATTTGGGAGTTGAAAATGGGGGGGGGGTCGACTTATAATATACGAAATATGTTAGTAAAAAAAAAAAAAAAAAAAAAAAAAATGAATAAAGAATATTTCACACTCCGAAAGAAGTGAGAAATAGCGGAATCACTGGTCTAGGTTGGAGAAAGAGATAAAAGCGGACAATGGCCAATTCCTTGTGATTGACAAAAAAAAAAAAACAAAAAAAAAAAAAACCAATAATGTCTCTGTAAATGTTCTGCACCCATTTTCTCTTGGGATAGAATTCCCTTCGATACAGGGACATTCCTTTCAACATTTTAATCACCTTTTTAAAAAAGTTTAACTTTAGAATGTTTCCATAGTTCTCTCCTGAAAGTCCTACACATTACAAAGAAGTACTATATTTTAGCAGTTTAAGAAGTTGTTTACACTTGTAAATAAGGTTTGAATAGATTTTTCAAAGATTTTTTTTCTTTTTAAGTGTTATTAAATTGATATGAATAGGATTCAAAATAGTTTAAGCTTCTTCAGTTTTACATAATTATACAGTTTTAAAACGTTGAATTAAAAAAAAAAAAAAAGTCTGATTAGAAGCTTTAAAAAAAAGTTTAATAATTTAATGAAAAAATATAATTTTTCTTTATCCTCAATGACAAATCATTTTTCAACATACTACCAGAACTGTGGTTCGACTTATACACGAAAATTCAATTTTTTTCAAAATTTTGCGTAAGAACTGGGGGGGCTTGACACACGAGTCGACTTATACACGAGTATATACGGTATGTGTTCACAGGTGTGTTTTCGATGAAAATACAGTATTTTAATATTTTTAGACCTTAAATGCAAATTAATACATTAATTTTATAACATTTTTCCTTTTACTTGCCACAGATGATAAATCGCAAAATATTCTTGAGGATTAAAATTGTATACGAATTACATCAGTAATGGAATTAATTAGGCGCCAATACACGCTCGGCAAAATAGCTGTGAAAATGCAACAATTTAATTTTAAACACTAAAAAGGAAAAAATAAAATATAAATAAAAAAATTAGTATGTAATAATTAAAAAAACATACGCTTTTATCAATTAATATTTTCATATTCATTAAATTATTATTATAAGTTGAGAAATCAATAAATCAATTTAGAAATCCCCCCCCCCCTCCAAAAAAAAAAGACGTTTAAATAATGTTTGCTTTTCTTTCCGGTTAACCATACCTTAAAAAAGATACAGAGTAAAAATATTATTTAAATAAATTCATGAGCTTTGGCTTTCTATCAAGCGTAAATCAAAACGGTGAATTTTCGGGTTTTGTACCCACGTCATATTTACGTATTTTATAGGAATGTTTTTCGGAAAAATCATGAATTGGTGCAATGAAATTCGGTGCAATTCTAAAGATAAACGAGAAATGCTTTTTATAGGTATTTTTTTAGAAGAATTAGAATATATTTGACTAAAATATATATATATATATATATATATATATATATATATATATATATATATATTTATATATATATATAGTGCGCTTTATTGGATGTTCGAAAAAAAGAAAGGAAAAAATATTTTTCAGCGCCTAATCATTTAAATATTTTTTAATACTTATAAAAGGGTGTTTTTAACAAAAACTAGTTTTACTTTTGTATTTATTTCTTTTTAAAGAAGAAGAAAAAACGAAAAGAAAAATAAAGTGTAGCATCGTAAAATATATGGAATTAGTCGTTGGGGAGGGGGGGGGGCATCGTAATACTTACTCATCATGGATATGCATAGTATAAAATATGAAAATAAAACATGTGTAAACTATTTGTAAAATGCATTGCAATTCGAATAAAATCGTGGCTTGATGACGTCATAAACTTTAAATGCTCTATAACTCTAAAATTGATAATCATATTAAGTAACGGTTTACTGCGTCGCATTAAGCGTATCATTTCCAATTAAAATATATCTTTCAAATGAAATTTGAATGAAATACAGGGTGATGAAAAATCGAAGAGTGTGGAAAATAGAATTACAAATATCTCGGCAACTCATTATGCGATCGACTTTATTCTTGATGCAAAATTTATATGTTTTTAGTGTCTTTTATATTCACTCCTTAAAATAAACAATTTCGGAAATTTTTATATACCTTTTATCAGAACGAATATTTCGAGAGTCGAATATTCCGAATTTCGAATGTTCCGGATAATCGAAGTTACTGAAATTCAATAAACTTCTTCCCATTATTACATACTAAGTACATACCAAATTTCAAGTCTCTATCTCAATTTGTTCGGGAGATAGAGCGTTTACAGACACACACACAGACGGCAATTTTTTTTTCTTCTAAAAACTTTTTTTCCGGAATCTCCAGTGTCTAAAACGTGTAAATCCGTCAAAAAAAAAAAAAAAAAGTTTCGATTTTCAAAACGATTACAAGACTTACCCTATACTACGTATGATGGGTAAGTGAAAAGGGTATTAAGAATATCAACATTCAATTTATCTTGTCAAATATTAAAGATTTTCAATACACTTTCTCAAATATTCCAAATGCACTATGAGATTATCATGAAAATAATAGTTTTCATATAGTAATAATGATAATTTTCATATAGTCATAAATTAGGTTTTACGATAAATTGAAACTGATTCAGACAATTAAAATTTTGAAATTATTATAATATTTCGATAAAGATAACAAAGGAAATTTATTTCTATAAGTTCTTGAAACGAGTAGTTTATATTATGGAAGGTCACAGTATTTAAACACGTGATACAATATTGATATTCAATATCCATGACAAACGTATGGATTTGTATAATATTTTGTTGTTATAAAAAATTTACAGCAGTCAGAGATATGCAATTTAAAAGAACAAATAGAATACATTTGATTAAAAAAAAGAAGAAGAATAGTGCGCTTAATTGAATGTTAAAAAACAAAACAAAAAAAGAAAGAAAGAAAGAAAGAAAAAAGAAAAGAAAAAAAACATTTTGAGAGGCCAATTATTTAAATATATTTTTTAAAGCTAGTCTTTCTTCCATATATATGAAGCGTTCCGATTGGTCAGAATCGATTAAAATTACGGTTAAGTAACCGTTATCTATAAAAATAAAAACGGTCGCGTGACTAGACAGTCCAATACAAAAGTTTTACATAGTGTAGTTACATTTTAAACACTCAACTACACTGCAAAAAATAATTGTTGATTTTACAGTATAAAACTGGCCCCCAGCTGCCAGTATTATACCGTAAAATTAACAGTATTAAACAGTAAAATAAGCAGTAATACGCTGCCGCGCAAGCAGTAATACGCTACCGCGCATGCGCGGTAGCGTATTACTGCTTGCGCGGCAGCGTATTACTGCTTATTTTACTGTTTAATACTGTTAATTTTACGGTATAATACTGGCAGCTGGGGGCCAGTTTTATACTGTAAAATCAACAATTATTTTTTGCAGTGTAATAAAATAAATTTTAAGACAGTGTCGGATTGCACTTCTCCGTCCACACGACTTCGAAATATAATCCGGTCTTCTGATATGCTGCCACCACCGATATGAATACGTGATACCGGACACGATACTTGATGTATATTCAAGAAAAACCTAACTCTTTCAATTAAACTTAAAGTAACAATTTATTAACAATATTTACACTTGAACTCGGATGTAAATTATCCGGTTTAACATTTAAATCAAAATAATTACAGAAAACGCTTTACGTGTACCTTTAGACTACGTTCATTCACTCAGAACCGAGATTTCTATTAATCTCACACACGTTATATCTCTTCCTTTTGAGAGATCTCGTTCCACACACGTGCCCAGACCCGCTACCAACCTACAACCAACCTACACGCTCCAGTCCTGCGTTCCAACTAACTTCCTCTCTGGTCATTCTCCTGAGCACCTTTCTGTCTACGGGGCTCCTGGTCTGTTTCCAAGGGTCTGTCTTCCTAAATAATGGGTGCAATCTCTTTCTTATCTATGGAAGACCACATCACAAAGGACATACTTCTTCCATTGTATTCAACTCGCTACCCTCCGGATTAAGATTCCAGTACTGAAAAGCCTCACAGTACACAAAAGATACACACACAATAAGATAATTATAAGATAATAATCACCATAGTTCCATAACAATAGTTTTTTAGCCTATAGGTGCCAGGGACCTGACAGACAGTATTTGATAAGTTTTTATAGAATTTTTTACTAATTCCAGAACTTGAAAATGAGCCACACGCGTTGCCTATTGTAAGGGTCGTCTACATGCTGAAATTGGACTACATTACTTATTAACAATAAAAGCGCTTTTTTTTTCTCTTAAACACAAACACAAACACCTTTCCCTCAGCATAATACCTTCAATGGAATTCAGTTGAAAATTCACTTATGATGCTATTTTTCTCACCAACTTGTCTTATTTTAATGAACAATTTGCAAACGGCGAATCATTTAAATACTCTTTAAAACTAGTCTTTATTCACTTATTTCGGTTAATTGTTTATTTTTCACCTCCGAGCTCGCATTCATTATATATATATATATATATATATTTCTATTTACACCCTATAATTTTATAAACTGTAGCATAGATAAGTCATACATATTTTCCAATGTAATGCAAATATACATCTAGAAATTTAGCTAAATTGTATGCTGACTAGTGAATGCATTTTTTCTCTTAAACTAGCATGACTCTTCATCCTAATATTATTTTCAAAACTTTAGCTAATGAAATTAATTTTAAGGCAGAATTCGATATACCTTTACAGAATTTTGCCAATTTCAGAGCGTGAAAAAAGCTCACACATATTACTATTGTAAATATTGTCAATATGATAAAATTTAATAACAATAAATGCTAGCAATAGACGCATTTTTCTCCCTTGGAAAACACAATTCACTCCGCATACCTCCAATGAAATTTTGTTGAAAATTCACGTATAATATCTTTTTTTAGGGTTTCGTTCATCTCACGAAACCCTATTACTCCCGCTACGTTGTCTGTCTGTCACAGAGCCATTCTCAAAAACTATGTAACTTACAGAGTTAAAACTTTGTGTATATACCTGAATACTAGCTATAAAGAGCTCAAAATATTAAAATTTGAAAAATTCGTATTATTTTAATAAATAGAGATACAAAACCAAAATTCTAACAGCCTTTTCCTATTAAATTTAAATATTTTTCGTTATAGCAGATGCCAAAAATTAAAAATCCACGATGAAATTCTTTCTACAATAATTAATTTTCTATCAGACGATTTCCACATGAAAAATGAAAATGAAATAAAAAGTTTCACCAATTGAAAAAAAGATTAATATGAAATAAAATTCATTGACGTCATAGTGGTAATAAAACGGAAAAATTTCTCCATAATACAAGGAGTATGAGTATGTGTATGTACACAAAACAGAATAATCACGTCATTAGAGAATTAAAAAGAAAATCTGAAGTCATATCGGAAGTTTAAAGGATTTTTCAAATGTTTCAGAATAATACAAAGCGAGTATCAATATGAGTAATAGAGAATAGTAAATATATGTGTTTGAGGAACGTATTGAATCATGATAAAACCCGATTATGAAAATATTCGCATATTTTAACATTTTGAAGGTGTACAGCATGTTTAATTTTGAAATATATATATTTTTTAAATATCGCATTTAGTCCACATGACAGATATTATTATGACAGAATATAATAGCGGGCTGGTTTAGATATTCGAACAAGAACGAAAAATCATGCGTCAAGCATAGATTATGTAACACTTTCCAACGCTTCCAAAATAATTTTACGAATCATACTCTTTTATAAGCTAAAAGATAACATCTAAGTAATCCGAATACTTTATTCAGCCCTGTATAGGATCTATAGATTTGTATATATACTACATAGGATGCTAAATTTTAGTTCAGTTAGGAAACACGTAGCACAGTTTAAAATTCTCCGTCTGGAGTTAAATAATACGGAAATGTGTTCCCGAACTTTTGTACTTCCCTGTATAGGATCTACAGAATTTATACACACCACGTAATATACAAAAAGCGATTTAAAATTAAAATCGCATTCAGTAACTTAAAACGCACTTCCAGGAATTATTGTTGACATACAGTAGAGAATTCTTTTGTGTGTCCCTGTAAATGAACGATGACTGCTATACACACAATATTCTGTAGTAAGTCTCTTGTAATGAACCTTATATAAATTTCAATGAGTTTAAAATAGTGAAACATTATTTAAATAAACCGCAGACGATTTTTCTCCATAGACGTAATGTAACGGAATTCTTTTGACTGTCCCTGTAAAGTAAGTATAAGTGCTATGCACACCCTTTTCCATATTAAGCTTCTTCTAATGCACCTTAGTGATATATATAAATTTCAATGCGTTTAAAGTATTGAAACATTATTTAAATAAACCGCAAATGATTTTTCCCCATAGACCGCAATGTAACGGAATTCTTTTGAGTGTCCCTGTAAAAAAACTATAAGTGCTACACACTTCCGTTGAAATAGGGCACATGCTATAGATAACGATTATAACATATAAAATTTGCAGGGCAATCCGAGCATATTTACGGGAGTTAGAGCACGGACAGACGGCAGACGGCAGACGGCAGACGGCCAGACGGCCAGACGGCAGACGGCCAGACGGCCAGACGGCCAGACGGCCAGACGGCCAGACAAACCGAAGTCATAAACACTTTTCAACTAGGTTGGAAAGTGTTAAAAAACGAGAAAAATAGACCGGTAAATTTTTATTTTATAAAAAACATGACTTTTTTTTTTTTTTTTTTTTTTTTTGGTTTCTAAATGAAATTAATTTGGATTTATTAAAGAAAGGATAAAGTGTTTTGAAAGGAATATTAAATGAAACCCTTTGAGCGATCTTCGATCGCACTTACCGACTTGTTTTTTAACCCTTTAACTTGTCTAGTTTTAATGAACGATTCACGGACGGCGAATCATTTAAATACTTTTTAAAGCGAGTCTTTCTTCACTCTTTTCAGTTGATTGGGTATTTTTATCCTCCCAGATTCCAGCTGGGAATTCGTCATCGAATTTTTATATTCTGTTTATATTGTATGCCATTTTATAATCTGTAGCATAGATAATGCAAATATACATCTAGAAAATCAGCTAAATTGTATGCTGGCTGTAAAAGCATATTTTCCCTAAACTAGCATGACTCTTCATTAAAACTTTAGTTAATGAAATTAATTTCAAGGCAGAATTCGATATACATTTACAGAATTTTACTAATTCCAGAGCGTGGGAAAAGTTCACGCATATTGCAATTGTACATGTCGTTTATATGCTGAAATTTAACAACAATAAATGCTAGCAATAAAAGCATTTATTTTTCCCTTAGGAAGACACGATTCACTCAGCATACCTCCAATGGAATTTTGTTGAAAATTCACTTACAATACCTTTTTTTTTTACCCCCAACTTGTCTTGTTTTAATGAACAATTCGCGGACGGCGAATCATTTAAATACTTTTTAAAGCGAATCTTTCTTCACTCTTTTCGGTTGATTGTGTATTTTTCTCCTCCGAGCTCCCAGCTCTGCATTCATTATCGATTTTTTTTTTTCTAATCTTTCATTTGCTTCTTCCCATCAGTGGGATTTTTCTTTACTTTCCATTTATACGTCTTTTTTTTTTTTTTTTAAATCGTTTACTCATTAAAAAAGCTGCTTTTTACCAAAATTCGTAATTATGCGCTTAAAATGGGCGTGCAATATGAAGCTTTTATCATTTAGCTCATTCTTATGTTTGGTACTCCAAGATATTTCTATCTTGTGCTCCTTTTATGCTTTCAATGTATTGTGTATATATATATATATATATATATTTTTTTTTTTTTTCGGAACAAAAGTCATTATTATCTCTTGTCTAACAAAAATGACTGATGATTGTAACTGATATAGGTGTAGATCTATCAGTTTAATTTTAACTATATTTAGGTGGCGTTCGTAATTATATAAATACGTAGCACCTATAGTCGTCACCTAGTCCGTCCGTTCGTATGCATATAACAGCTCAAAAACTACCCAATCGAATGGTTTGAAACTTAATATATATAATCGCTGCAGAATTTTGTCGAGTCATTTCAAATTTTATGAAATCGCATCAAAACGTAATGTAACTGTGCAGTAATTTATTTTACTGCACATAGTAAAATACCGTAAACTATAAAAATACTTTACGGTACTGTACATTATATGAGACAATGACATTTTTCTGTATTTTTTAATAAAAGTTTAATAAAAACCGAATCCATATAGGACCCGTTTATATATTTAAACTTTGGATGACTTGAGATTGGAGGAAAAGAGGGGGGTTACTAGTCAAAAATTTTTAGGTCACTAGCATCACTAAGTTAACTCACAGTTTTTAATCTCAATAAATGCTTGAAATTCGTTAAAACCGGGATCACTCTATCATTGTTTCCGTACTTTGCACCAATGGAAACAAATAAATAAAATAAGATAAAATAAAATGAATAAATAAATAAAAATAAGTGAATTCAGCTACTTTGCTATACGAAAAATCTCAAAGTATATGAATTTTGTTAATGTTGCAATTACTGTTACCTCGTGTATGTTTCTATGCTTTGCATACAACAGCAATAAAAGTTAATAAATGTTTAACGAAAACCAAACTCGTATCGGACTTGTTTATTGAAATTTTGGATGACTTGAAATTGTGGGAAAAGAAGAGGTGCCCATTCTAAATTGTTAGATCACTGGGACTATTAAGTTAACTCACTGTTTTTTAATCTCAAAATGCACGAAATTTATTAGAATCGGAATCATTATATCGTGGGTGCTTTGCACCAAAGAAAACAAACAAATAAATAGATATAAAATAAAATGAATAAATAATTAAAAATGAACGGATTCAGCTACTTTGCTGCTCAAGAAATTTTCAAAATACATGAATTTTGTTAACGCTACAATTACTGTGTAGATTTGTGTGTATTTACGTCCAACAACAACAACAAATTAAATATAAGGTGGTTTTACCAAAGATGGCCAGTGTCCCTAAGGTAGCCCACCCCTCAAAAGTAGAATAAATCTAATTTTAAATCACAAAATGGTGCTACTGCATTGTCAATCATGTATCTGCAATGCACGTGGCTGAATTTAAAGAGATCACCTTGATTCTCCGACATTTTAGGAAGTGATTTCAATTTTGAGGAGTAGTCGTTCTAATTTCCAGGTAAGAAGATATTTTAATTTACACGTGTTTAAATTCTTAGAACTTTGAGTTATGACACATTTTCTGAAAGCTTATTTCTTTCTCTTTAACCATATTTCTTCAATTCTAATAAATTTATCAGATTAATACTTTTACGTCGAGAAAATGGTGACCATACGCATGTTCCCAAGGTGGCCACCTTAGAAAACAAATTTGGAAATCAGTGTAGTAAGGGAGATTTTCAAAATTTCTACATAAATATATGAAAAAACTAATATTGTTAACACCAGAGATCACTCAAAAGAAGTCAGTAACTCCGAGAAGAAAATCCCTGAACTACCGTGCATAAAAAGGGCTTCAAGATCTTTTCGTGTCATAAGATAAGAAGATTAAAAAGAAAAACTCGAAATATAGCAAAAGATAGAAAGAATCATCAGGACATAATAGTAGGCAAAATAGTTTGCCGAGTACTTTTTTTTTTTTCAAATTTTAAAAATGATTTCAATACATGGGCCACCTTTAGAACACTATGCGCCAAAGGTGGTCCACAAACTACAATTTGGAAATTGTATTATAAAAGTAATTAACTTTTATTTTACAAAGAAAAGTATACTTCATATGTGTTGGAAATAAGTGTAAAATTTTAAAGCACGAATTCAGCCGTACACACCCAACTAGAAAATTATAAAAAAAAATCCTCAAAGCTTAACTATAGCCCCTTTGGTTCATTTACCTTATAAAAAAATTCGATCGCTTTTGATACTTTTTTTTTTTTCATGTGTAGACTCTACAGCGGCATTTTCACCGGCAGAGAATCGATTTTCTGTTCTAGAACCGAATGGAATTTCGTTCAAATTTATTATTCGAAAACTGAGTTGTTCAACATCCACGGGGTTTCAGAACCGAGGTTCTACTCTTATAAAAATTTGTCTAGGCCCATGAAGTTTGAGATCCTTTGTCTCTGTGTATACTCTATCCCTTATGCAAGACCTGATTTTAGCCTAAGACTGTAAGCCCTGTTCTCGGTCCTGAAACTTTCTCGGAATCCACTTAGTTTATTTTAAATAAATAAAATTATATATATAAATATATATAAACACGCTTTTAAGAAGTGGTTATTTTTATTATTTTGAATTTATTTATATTGTCAATAACGTGGTAACTTTTAATATATGTATGTTATTGGCAATATAAATAAATTCATTTTAAAGAAGTGTAATGGTAATTAACAATAATAGTGCTAAAAAAAAAAAAAAAAAAAAAAGAAAGAAAAGACATACGTATACTACTACTGCTCTTGAAAAATATATATACTAATGCCTGAGAAATGGTAAAAACTAAAATAAGATTTTAAGTAAAATTAATAAATTGAGTTACAGTTTTCGAACAAGTTGCATATGAAAGTTGTTAAATTTGTATTTTATTTATATTATTTTATTTATTTATTGATGAAGTTTTAATTCCATTAGGGAGTATTGGACATTAATAAATGCTGGACTTTTTGTACTCTTTCAAGATCAAGCAGAATAATTTTTCGTAATTGAATTGCACGCGATAAAGATAATTAAAAAAAAAAATCATGCTTGAAAATTATTTTAAAAACTATTAAAAAAAAAAAAAAAAATCAGTAAAATGGGATACAGTTTTCAAATGAAGCTTTTGAAAAACTTATCTTTTCTATTCGACAGTGTAAAACTTATTGTACGATGTTTAAAAGTTAAATTTAATTTAATTTTTAAAAAAAAGTGAAATTTATTTATAAAAGCAAAATTTATTGGTTAGGTGTTGCCACAATCAAAATGATGTCAGCGTTACTCACGGAGATGCTTGTGCTTTATAATATAGATTTAAATAGTAAAGAAGAAAATAATAAGAAGAAATAAGAAAAACAACGAAATATAAGACTTTTTTTTTTTTTTTCAAAACAGATAATTACGAATTCAGATATAAATAATAGAGATACAGAAGTTTTACTCATCTGACTGTCAATTCCGAGATATCTCGATCACTAAGTTGCAGTTTTCACACAAATACATGTATTATATTTAAATTCACATAATACTATAGATGCAGTATTGTTTTAAAACATGGAGTAATGTTTAATAATTTCAAGCTTTATCTTCATGTATTAAATAATTAAATTTTTTAATTCATGCTGGAATAATATCTTTTTCAGCACTTTTAAGGGGTGTTGTGGCCCTTAAACCTTAAAAAAATTCAAATTTCGAAAATATATGCATATATATATATATTAAAAATTAAGCATTTCTGAACATTTTAAAACAAAATGAATGGCATTATCTGTTAAATATAGAATATTTTCAAAGAAAAAATTTTAAATTCGTTTTTCTCAAAATGTTATTTTGGGGCATTGCGCGCAAAGTAGTTCAATATTTTTTTATGACATTTTCAGGATACATACTGTAATCTAGAATCTGTAAAGTGCACCTATATTTTCATCTTTTTGTGTTGAAAAAAAAAAAATCTGTTAGTGTGATATTGCTAAAATTTTGAAAATTGTACATAAGCAATATACAGTTTCGTTTTAAAAACATAAAAATACCCTGAATAATTTTTTTTTTAATTCAGCGTATGCTCAAGGCTCTGAAGTATAATTATATACCAAAAATTTTGTTTTACATGCTGAACTTCTTTTGTAATCATGCGCGCAACCTGTTATTCAAATTTTCTGCTCAAAAAGTTAAAAACCTATTTAAAAACTAATTTTTTGCATTATGATCTGAAAAATATTAAATGAAAGATATTGAAATTGTAATGCATTGATATATATGTAAAAGGACGAAAATGGCCAATTTTTTTTTTTTTTTTTTTTTTTTTTTTTTCTGTTTGTGTTATATTGCTAACATTTTGAAAATTATATATAAACAATATACAGTTTCGTTTTTAAAACATAAAAGTGCTATGAAGAAAGAATTTTTTTAATTCGACGTAAGCTCAAGGCTCTAAATTATAATTATATACCAAAAATTTTGTTTTACGTGCTGAACTTCTTTTGTAATCAAAAGCGCAACCTGTCATTCAAATTTTCTGCTCAAAAAAAAAAAAAAAAAAAAAAAAAAAAAACTACTAAGAACTAATATTTTGCATTGTGATCTGGAAAAATATTAAATGAAAGATAGTGAAAATGTAATGCATTTATATACAATATATATAAAAGGACGAAGATGGCCAATTTTTTTCACTTATCAACATTTTAAGAGTCCCAAGTCCCCTTAAAAAAATACGATGAAAATAACATTGCAATTTTGTTCCAATGCTGAACAGTCAAGAAGTTTTAAAGCAATTTTTATGATTGCTATGATGTTCAAATAAGTGAAAATGGGGGGGGGGGTGAAATTCATGATGTGCTTTTGTCTCCAAATTATTCAAGTTGGGCTCTGTAAACTAGCAATTTAAACTAACATTAAAAGCCATTTTTATGGCTTCAATGATATTCAAATAAGTGAGGATGGGGGCTAAAGTCATAATGTACTTTTGCCCCCAAAATATGCAAGTTAGGCTCTGCATACTAGCATTTTAAACTAACATTAAAAGCAATTTTTATGGCTTCAATGATATTCAAATAAGTGAGAATTGGGGGCGAAACTCATAATGTGCTTTTGCCCCCAAATTATGCAAGTTAGGCTCTGCGAACTAGGCTTAGGCATTAGCAATTAAATGCTTATCAAACTTAGCTAATACTTATGCAAAAGCAGGTGGTTTAGATCGAGAAAGACGAAGGTGAATTAAAGATAAATGACTTTATCAAAACCGCTAAGAGCTTTCATGAAAACCGCCGAATAACTTAATTTCACGCCATATCCTTTCTGACTCTCTTAATATGCTTTATATGCTGCGAGTTTTATCAATAACAACAGAGGTTTCATTGTACAAATCAATTACTATACAAAGGCATCTCTTCTTAACTGTCTTGAAGTCTTTCCCAGCATGCCGTTCCGCCTTCCAATCACGTAAATTTTCAATTTTTTCGGACCGCAGGGCAAAGAAATGGACATACATTTACCGGACTTGTATCCTGCCGACACAGCAGGATGTGTCATTCGCATCCTGGTTATCTAACTATCTTACTGATTAAGCGAAAGTATCTGGGAAGTTGGGTTGGGGTGGGGGGAAGACACATCTGCGTTATGAAACTTTCTGCGATCTGCTATGCGATAAACTGAATCAGAATTTAAAATTTTCCCATTAATTATTCAGTTCAGATTTTGGTATTTCATGCCCCATGTCTGCTTAAATGGTTTACCAACAGGCGTGGTCCTGTAATTTTATGCTAAGATGTTTATCTGATGCTGTAACAGCATTGTTTCTCAGGATAAATCATTGAAGTTTGATACGCATCAAAAAGATGCTGTTTCCTCCAATCAATCAATTTCTCCATTACACGGGTCGTTTAATAGATACTTTGTGAGTAACTTTTTTGCATGTGAAATCGTAAGCCATGGATAAGTTATGCGAGAATCTCCAGGAGGTCTATTAATAAAACTATTTCCCTGAATTTGTGAGAAATAACGAAAAGTTGTAAGTTATATAACGGAATTCCGTTTGAATCAAGCCAAGATAATTGTGAAGTCTTGCTCATACGTATATACTTGAAAAATAATGAACCTGAGGATAATTTGAAGGACATATTCAAGTATTGGAAAACCGGGAATATAAATTTTGTCATTATCACAAAAGATTTATTTCAGTGTTAATATTTTTCTTTCTTTCTTTAGATTTTATATAGTAGCTAAGCTAAGAGCCACTTAATTTTCAGACAATGAAAGTAAGATCAGTGAAATGCAAAATTCGTTCTAATAAAATTGAGAAATATATTTTATTTCAGTTAGATAAATAATAGTTAGCGAACGAGTAGGTTTTCATGTTCACTGGGCCTTAATATCGGTGATAATATTAAAAATTTAAAGGTAAAGAAATAATTTTAGTTTCATATGCATGTTAAATACATGTTTTTCTTTCCTTCGTCAACTTAAGACGGTATTCAAAAGAAATATTTTTCCACGCTCAATAACTCAAAATTTTCTGACACGTTTTCAGACTTATTTTTAAAAGTAAAAACATTAAACTTGGCGGCGTAATTTATGAAGAGATTTATAAGGTCAAATGTTTTTTATTTTCGTTCAATTAATTGATTTACAAACAATTATTTTCTCAGTATGATAATTTTTTTTGTTTCCTGCGCTATTGCTTCGAGAAATTTGGTTCAAAATGTCCACTTTGACAGCATTTTTTGAAATAGTATATTCTGCCTTTATCAAAAAATCGACCAATACGGACATTATAAAGTTTCTGAATAAGAGAACCTGCCAATTGGATGCATTTTAGAGCAAAAATGGATTTAAAAATGTGTCTCAAAATAAGCAATTTGGATTTGAGTACACCCTTAAGTGTTTTCACTGTTTGGACGTTGGTTTTATAAATTTATGCTAAGTTCTTTATCTTATGCAATATTTTTTCTCAGCATAAATCATCGAAGTTTGATACGCATAAAAAAATGTTGTTTCCTCCAATCAATCAATTGCTCCATTACACTGGTCGTTTGCTACAGATACTTTTTGGGTAACTTTTTTGCATGTAAAACTGTAATCCATGGGTATGTTATACGAGACACTCTAAGGAGGTCAATTAATGAAACTTTTCCCCTGAATTTGTGAGGCCACACAAAGAATTATAAGTCACGACAGAATTCAATTTAAATCAAGCCAAGATAATTTTGAAGTCCTACTCATATCATACATATTTCAAAAATAATCAGTCTTGGGAAATTTTGAATGGCATTTTCAAACATTGGAAAACTGGGAATATAAAACTTTGTCACTATAATAATAGGTTCGTTTTAAATATTTTTCTCACTTTTTAGTAGACTAAAGAACCACTTAATTTTCAAACAATGAAAATATTGGGTTGTTCAGAAAGTTCCTTCCGTTTGGGAAAATCAATTTGTACCGGAAAATTCTACCCGTCAATTATTAGACACTATCTATCGGAATTAATGTCTAATAATTAAATGATATACTTTTCCGGTACGTACCAACTTTCCCAAACAGAAAGAACTTTCCGAACAACCTAATAAGATCAACTAAATCTATGAAAATTTCTTTCTAGTAAGGTTGAGAAACAATATCTTATTTCAGTTAGAAATATAGCCAGCAGACAAGTAAGTTTTCATTTTCTCTTGTTCTTAGTGCCAGTGTTAATATTAAAAGTTTTAAAGGTAAAGAAATATTTTTCGTTTCATTTACAAGGTTTTTTTTCTTTCCTTCGTAAACTTAATTTTTCCCACAGATGACGTTAATCTTATCATTTTATGCTATATTATGCTGTAACAGCATAAATCAACACATTTGTCAGCATAAATCATCGAAGTTTGATTACGCATTTAAAGATAACTGTTTCCACCAATCCGTCAATTGCTCCATTATCCATAGGCTGCTTGATAACTACTTTTTCAGAAATTTTGTTTCATGTGAAATCACAATCCATGGATAAGTTATGCGAGAATCTCTAGGATGTCTATTAATAAAACACTTTCCCCGAATTTGTGAGAAAGAACGAAAAGTTTTAAGTCATGACGGAATTCCGTTTCAATAAAGCCAAGATAATGATGAACCCTATACTTATACCATATACTGGAAAAAAAATCAGTCTGAGAAAAATTTGAATGACATACTCAAACATTGGAAAACTGGGAATATAAAAATTTCTCGATATCACAATAGGTGAATTTTAATGTTATTATTTTTCTTACTTTTTCGGATTATTATATAGTAGCTAGGCTAAAGACTAATTAATTTTCAGGAAATGAAAGTAGGATCAGTTAAATCTAAGAAAATTCTTTCTAGTAAGTTTGAGCAATATCTTATATCAGTTAGCTAATTATAACTACTCTGTCAAAAAAAAAAAAAAAAAAAAAAAGAAAGAAAGAAAGAAAAATCCGTTCATTGTCAGTACAGTTTTCGGATTTTTACGGATTATTATTATTATTATTATTATTATTATTATTATTATTATTATTATTGTTGTTTTACGAAAGTGATTTTGTGAACGTGTCAAAAACTATGAATTTGAGAATATATTTGACCGATAATGCTAAATTTTCTTTTTCTGTAAAGCTGTGTGATTTATTTTTATTATTACACTGAAAAAAAAAAAAAAGAAAAAGAAAAAAAAAATCGGTAGAATACGAAAAATCCAAAGAAAAATGTACTGCAGTACATTTTTCTTTGGATTTTTCGTTAAATCGTTGGAATTCGTTTCGGAATACGAAAATTATTTTTAGAGTGTAAAAATATTAAACAATCCCACAGCCTTAGCGAAAACCACAAATTAAATAGATTTTTAGCACTATTATATGTCAAGGGTATTCTTAAATACATATTCAATAATTTCTGGCACTTTCACAAAACCAGAACTAATGCATTAGACGATAGTCCTGTAATTTTATGTTGTTATCTGATGCTGTAACAGCATTGTTTCTCAGGGTAAATTATGGAAGTTTGATACGTATTTAAAAGGTGTCGTTTACTCCAATCAAACAATTCCTCCAATGCATTGGGCCGTTAACTAACCATTTTTTTTTCAGTAACTTTTCTGCGTGTGAAATCGTAATTCATGGAAAAGTCATAACAGGCCTACGCGTTGACAGAAAAATGGCAGCTATTGTAGGTGGATTTTTCTCAGAGTTTGTACAACCCCTTGAATTTGAATACCAGAAATTTCTAAAATTATTCGCCACCTTATTTTTCTAAGATTAAAAAGGGGTAAAGAACATTTTTAGAAATACTGATATTCAAAGGAAAGAGAAGTACAAAAGCTGAAAAAAATCCGCCTATGACTGCCGCCACTTTCCTGTCAGCGCGTAGACCTAGTATTCACAGAGCTGTAGATAAGTTATTCAGAACCATATTTAAAATACATCGTACAGTACTGCCATGGGCGACTATGTGTATATTTGTAATTTCTCTTGCTAGATGGCAGCATTATTATTTATCTTACATAATAATTTCTGACTTAGTCCCGTTATTATACACTCTTTCTGCGGTATTCCTTGGTTGAAATGCATACTTCTTGAATCGTTTTATCAGTCATTTTATTCTTAAGTTAGTAGAAATGTTTTGGCAATAACGTTTAGTTTTGCTGATCATGCATGCCTGTTTAGGATTATGCATGCGGATATGATTTATATTCCAACTAGATTTCAATTTCTCACTGCATTTGTTTCATTTTATTAATGCATATTTCTGGTGTTTTAGATGTACGATTGACAGAATCTTGCACATTTTTAGCTTAGTATATAGTTCGTGCAAGGATGAAACCGCACGTGTTTTTGTGGAATCAATGGTAATTTGGGCCGAATGATTCTGCCATGGTTCCACAATTACTTGATTTTATTTCAATTTTTCTTTTATGACTATTTTTTGCATATCAGTCCTAAAAGGTATGCGATTCATTCTTCATTTTTTTTTCTCCATTTGTGTATGATGAATTCTATAGTTTTATCAATACATATTTATACAGGGTGATCCTGAATTCATAGTACAAATTTTAAAGGTTGATACAGGACACTGTAACAATCATTTTTTGTATAGGAAACCAGAATCAGAAATTCATTTACTTAGTCAAAATTACAGGGCGTCTCACACCAATCCGAAGTCGCGTTTTTGTACATAACTTTAACAGTATTGAAGATATTTTAACAAAATTCGCAACAGACTTATCTTTGTATGAATTGTAAGGATATTGTAAGGATTTCATTAAAATATCTTCACTACTATTAAAGTTATGAACAAAAAAGCGACTTCCGATTGGAGTGAGATGTTCTTAATTATTAAAGTCAAATAACTATTATAAAATTGTGCTTTGAAGGAATCTTCACCATGGTCACTACATAAAAATTAAAAACACATTTATTTTCTTAAAAGGTGCAAAAAAAACATTAAACACCATATGTAAGGATGTTAGTTTACATTATTTGCCCCTGAGACCTTTCGACCGCACACGCGCTCATTTTCAAGAGGATCCCCTTTTAAAATGAGCGCGTGTGCGGTCGAAAGGTCTCGGTGGCAAATAATGTAAACTAACATCCTTACATGTGGTGTTTAATGTTTTTTGCACCTTTTAAGAAAATAAATGTGTTTTTAATTTTTATGAGATGTCCTGTAATTTTGACTAAATAAATATATTTCTGACACTGGTTTGCTATACAATAAATAATTGTTACAACGTCCTGTACCAACCCTTAAAGTTTGTACCATGAATTCGGGATCATCTGTTATTATTTTGCCTACCACTATTTCAAAACAATAATCTTCGTTGTATATTTCTACTAAATTTCAAGATAGTTTATTATTGTTTAAAAATAGTGGTATACAAAATATTATGTGTATATATAAAAAAAAAAAAAACTTGCTTGTGGCAGCTCTTATCACATTACGCGAAAACCTCTAGAACAGCGGTTCCCAACCTTTTTTCGTTCACGTACCCCTTCTCAGATAAGCCCGTCCCAAATATTTTTGTCTTCTTTCATTAGTAATAATCTTATGCAAGTTACCAATGTTAGATGTAGTTCTCTTCAGAAATTCGATTTTCAACCAGTTATCGATTTTGAAGCACAATACTATATATTAGCTAAAGATTTCAAACTAAGCACTCACAAAGCAATGCACTTTAAGGAGTTAAAGTTGCTAAAGGTGACCAGTCGACACAAAAATCATGGAACAGCTTTCAAATGGATTTTAAAGGAAATCACCGAAACCTTAAACCCCGATACGATTCATTTTCTATCTAGATATTTCTAGAATTACTAGAAAGAAAAGAAAAAGAGGGACGCATGCAAAATCACAAGATTTTATTCGAAGTGGGCCGAGATAAAGGCAACAAATGAATAACCAATTACCAAGTTTAAGCATTTTCCTTCATTTTATACAAATATCCCATTTTACTTTTACACAAGTGTTTGTTTGTAAACGAAAAGTTGAGAGTTTTATTTTTCTGTTTTCATTTTCAGTTATATTTTTTCGTTATCCGCCATTACGAAGTAATTTTCACGTACCCTAACTATCACACCACGTACCACAGGTTCTAGAAGATCTATTAACCCCTTGGAGGGAAAGCACTCACTAAAAATGCTACATTTTGCGATGTTTTGACACCAGTAAATTTAAATAATGAATTTTTACCTTCTCAATCTGCAAAAAACAATAATAAATATTTTTATTTAATAATACTGGTGGCAAAGTTATATATTAAAAAGTGATATATATTATATACCGGTGCCCCTCAAGGGGTTAATAAAACTGTTTTCCTTAGTTTCTGATAAGGCACAACGAAAAGCTATAAATCATGACGAAATTCAATCCAATTTAATTGTGAGCCTTATTCATATCATATATGTTTCAGAACTAATCAGTCGGAGAAAATTTTGAATAATATACCTCAAGCACTAAAAATTGGAAATGTAAAAAAAAAAATGCTGAAAATTTATTGTAGTGTTGTTTTATTTGTCAGTAAACAGTTTTCTGTATTTATGTCATGATATGACAATATGTACAATATGCAGTTCATTTTTTTTTTTTAATTTCGTACTTTTTTCAGAATTTTACAAATTAACTAGGCTAAAGACGATACTTAATTTTTAGATAATGAAACTAGAGGCATTTAAAGCTACAAGAAAAAATTCTAGTAAAGTTGAGAAACAATATATTATTTCATTTACCAAAACTAGAGGAAGGGTAACTCGGGTGACATAATATAGATGAAAACCATTTATTTTTATTGAAAACTCTAATAGATTTCTTATATTTAATATATATTTTTAGATTGCTGACTATTAACAACAGAAAGCATTGTTATATGAAAAATATTAAAGGGACAGCGGATATTAAAAACCAAATCCTACAATTTTCACTGCATTAATTTGAAAATTGGCAGACTTCCATTCTAATATAATAAAAACTTATCTCATAAATAAATACAGTGATCTCTCACTTATACGCGATGTTCAGTAATTACTTTTTCATACCACTATTTTAAAACAGTAAAATTCGATTTATAAATACTGCGATTTAAGAAGACGAAAATTACCCTAAAAAAAAAACTGGTGCTGAAAAATGATTTCCGTGTATCGCGTATAAGTGAGAGATCACTGTAATGTCATATTCTATGCAAAAGAAATGCGCATGTGACATTTTAAAATATAACAATTTCTTGTTACTTTGAAATTGAATAATTTAAAAACTTTTTATTATTTTAACACCAAATTTTGACCATATCTATTTGAGCTTGAGCTCAAATGTGATACTCAACATAAATTCCGGGAATAATTTTTAACAGTTAGTGATAACGATAACAGTAACTTTATACAGTAATAATAAAAGAAGTTGTACTTACTACTCTTCATTATGACCCCTAAATTTTAAATACTTTACTTTTATTTTTAAACTTAAACAAGAAAGAAAATTCATGCGTCAAGCATAGATTATGAAACGTTTTCCAACACATTCAGAATACTGCAACAAAACATCGCTATGCTTAATAAAGTGAAAGACGATGTCTAAGTAAATAATTTGGAAAACACACGATGCATTTGAAAGCCCAATTTCAGCAATCACCATCAATAATCAGAAACATATTCAAATTCTTTTGTGCGACCCTGCATATGATCTATAGATTTATCTATATGCTACATAGTATGCAAAAAAAATAGTTCAGATATGAAACGGATAACACAGGTGAAAATTTCCCTAAAAAAGTACATTTATATGAAATTTAGAAACGCATACTACAATTGAAAATGCGCTTCCAGCAATTATTGCTCATAGACAGTACTGTGACCGAATTCTTTTGTGCGTCCCTGCGAATGAACAATAAATACTAATGCACACGATACCCTTTAGGCATCTTGGAGAAAGTGAACTATAAATACTACACCCCAGGGTTCTTGCTGCCGCTCGCCATTGCGCCAAATCACGACAAAATTCTTCATTTGGCGAGTAAACGAACGATTTAATTCCCCAAATTGCAAGGCTCAATTTTTGCTCCTTTTTTTTTTTTTTTTTTTTTTTTTTTGTGTGTGTGTGTGTGTGTGTGTCAGTATAAGACATACTGTTATTCGCATTACTTTAATTATCGTTGCAATCATGAATTTAGGAAATACTTGCAGCAGCTTTAACCTATAACATACAACATGCTGGACTTTCTTGCAATCTAGCCACTACATTAATGACTTCAGCGGGATGTACGCAATATAAACTAAATTGAGAAGTTGAATGTATAACAGGGGTGTCCAACTGTAGCCCGCCGGATACCACTAAAATTTTACAATAAATTTTGCCTTATCTAATCATCGAATTTCTGAGATTCAAGAAGTCAACTATTTCTTTAAAAATTTAGTGGTATCCGGCGGGCCACAGTTGGACACCCCTGATGTATAAGATCAAAAATGTCATTTCAGTATACGCATACGGGCCCAATAGACAACATTACAATTTTGAAATTGCCTTTGACGTATGGGCTTCATTAAGAAGCAAATCGGGTTTGGATATATATAATTTTTTTTTTTTTTTTTTTGACTGCGTAATACATTTAGAAAGTTTTTATTTTTGATAGTTTCTGTCGCGGATAATTAAATTTAGATTTATAACTGATCTATTAGCAGTTGCAAAAATTAGGTTATTTTAGAACATATTGAAAAAAAGGGTGCATTAAGGGGTTAAAGATCGACTTTTCAGAGTTTCACGATTAATCTATTTTGCTAACACTTTTTTCATTTGGCTACAGTTTTTTATTTATGATTAGCCAAATTGCTAAGGTTGGTCAAAAGTCAGCGAGAACCCTGCTACACACTTCATTTTCAATACCGAACATGAAATGGTAAAAGTAACATGCGCCGCAGGCGCCCATGAAGGGGCGCACCGCGCACAATCGACCACCGAACCCAAGTCCTGATAGACTTTTATTGCGCCAGCAGCTTTGTGTCGCTACGGCGCTTCGGCCGGTCAAAGAGCCGAACCAATACGGACCCTCTAACCTTGAACCCACGTGAGACGACGTAGGTCGTTGCGACACGCGGTGAAACCACGGGGAGTCACCGCGAGACACTTGGAGACGGGCCGGCAACATGAAATGGTAAACCTCAATAACATATATCAATTACATGGCAATCAGAGTATATTTACAGGAGTTAGAGCATGGGCAGACAGATACAAAGACGGAAGACAGGCAGACAGAAGACAGACTTACCTTGTATGGCTCACAAAACATAACACGGCAGACAGACAGACAAAAGACTTGTGTGTGACAGACTTAACTTGTATGTCTCGTAAAACGTAAGGCGGCAGACAGACAGACAGAAGACTTTGTGTGTGACAGACTTATACCTTGTATGGCTCATAAAATGTAAGACAGGCCGACAGAAGATGGCAGACAGACAAACCGAATTCATAAACCGTTTTTTCAACTATCATGGGTAAGTATTAAAAAGAAAATATGTATGATAACACAGGCTTGTACTTAATGAAGTCCCTGTCAAGTCTTTGGGTACAAGCCCCGATAAAGGCGGTTATACTGCTCATAAAAGAGAAATTAGAAAGGAAAATTCTTAAAATGCATCACTTATGCATAATCTTTACCTCGTTAAAATAACATTTATATTATTCTTTCCTTGGGAGAAAATGTTAAACAGTCCAAGGCGGTAATTAACTTTTATTACTGATGTCTTTTAAAATCGCATGATTCCACTTTCGTTGTCTAGTTAGTTGAATGTCTTTACGCCAACTATCCTCTTTCACTATTTTATTAAATCCCACACCCTTCCTGTCGTTGGTGTGAGAAATAGACAGTGTCTTCGCTTTGACTCCTTCCGCTCTTTTCAAATGGATATGAGCTCGAATAAATTTCATTTTATTTTTGTCATGAAAACAACAGCTGATATTTAAGAAAGGAATAAGCATAAAAAAGGACATAATTTACGAAACAACCAGACATTATGTCTAGTTGTCTTTTTAACTTTTTTTTATGGATTTACCTTGTCTGATTAACGATGTGTCTATTACTTACTAAATATTTTATAGTGAGAGAAAATAATTTGTTTGACAAGCGGCAAAGGCTATTTTCTGACACATGTTTAACACTTTCCAACATAGTTGAAAAGTGTTTATGAATTCGGTTTGTCTAGCCGTCTGGGCCGTCAGTCTGTCTGTCCGAGCTATAACTTGCATAAATATACTCAGATTGCCATGTAATTGATATATGTTATTGAGGTTTACCCTGGCATGTTCAGTATTGAAAATGAAGTGTGTAGCATTTATAATTCATTTACAGGGACACTCAAAAGAATTTCGTTATATTGTCATCTGTGGGGGAAAATCGTTTGCAGTGTAATTTAATGATGTTAATCTATTTCAAACATATTGAAATTGATATACATCACTGAGGTTCATTATAAAAAACTTACTGTAAACAGCTTACACATAAATAATTTGTCTCAGCTTGAAATAAAAGCTATATATTTTTCATGTATACGTTACAGGTATGTTTATGGTTGGTAATTGCTGAAAGTGAGTTTTAAGTTGACTTAATGCGTTGTTTACCTGAATTAAATTTTAGCTTAATATCTGGTGTGTACAAAAGTCTTTAGATAATACACAGGGCTATACAAAAGATTCCGAGTGCATTTACATGGATTGGCGAAAATTGCTAAATGTGAATTGTCTGAACTGAACTAAATTTTATCATGCCATGCACTACATAACGAAATGTATAGCTCATATACACGGCTGCACAAAATATTTCGACTACTTTTTTGAATATGGAAGGTAATTGCTTAAACAGGATTTTTAAATGTGTCATATGTTTTCTAAACTATTTGCTTACATATCTTCTTTAATAACGGTGAAGTTTCGTTTCAGTTTTCTGGATGTGTTGGAAAATGTTTCATAATCTATGCTTGACGCATGATTTTACGTTCTTGTTTATATATATTGTGTGTATTTTTTATTATAAAATGTCTGAAATTTAAATATAGTTATCTTTTATAAATATTTTTTTTCCAAAAATTGAAAAAAGGAATTTAAAAGGCTTAAATTATGTCAATAAACTTTAGAATTCATGCCATTATTTTTAAAATAAGTTCATTCTTTTTGCACAAGCGTCGGTTCAAAAGGGTTCATGAAGGGCAACGGCCGATCCACGCCATGCCATTGCCCTCTTTTTGCACCCTTTCAACTCCCCCTATCTTTCGTCCACTAACCCCTTTTAGTCCTGTAGCACAACGGGGGTGGAAGTGGATATCTGGAATACAGATGGTTTTATTAGACTTTTTATTATGAAAAACTGGGACTTTTCCAGCGGATTATTAAAATCTGAAGAAGTATGTAATTGGGAAGAAAGAAAAGGAAGTCAGATGTAAAAAAAATAAAACTTCGTTGCATCGGCAGCCAGATGGCTAAAATAACGCTATGCTTAGAAAAAGGAATTGGAAACTATTCATATTAGCAAAAAATTATTTCAAGTACTGCTGTTGATTATAAATTATTTACTTTAAAAAAAATATTAATTCGGGTAATATATCGAGCCTTAACCGCCAAAATATCGTAGGTGGCAATTTTTGACAAAATGAGGCCCTTTTTTTATGTAAATGATATTATTGAACATTTATAAGCATACTAAAAATTATGAAGCAGTTTTCTGTGTGGTAATTATAAAGAAAATTAAATTGAAACTGAAATTAAGAAAGTAAATAAATTGAAGCAACCAATTTAAAGAAACGGAAACAAGTTGGAAATTGTACGTCAAAGTGACAAATGAGGTGCGTTCGTACTATAACTTGTTTTTATAAATATTCAGATCTTGGTGCAATAGCTGTTGCACTCGTATGCAAAAATGCATGAATACAAAATTTATTTTATGTGCAGATTTTCATATTATCGAAATTAATTTTATTTTATGAAATTAAATTTCAATACACTTTTACAAACAATTAATTATAATTATGTTACATTAAAATTACACTGTGCGCAAATATCCAATACAAGACAATGTAAAAAAAATCATCCTTATGTTTTCACTGAAAAAATTAATTATATCGTCTGTTATTGTGATGCGATTAATTTCCGTAATAAAATAAGTACATTTTAAGTTGGCAACATTTTATCTTTTGTTAACATTTACTGAAAATTCCAATAGGAAACTTAAGCCTAGTATTGAAAATTTCGTGAATTGAAATCTATATTTAGGCTCTTTTTCCATTTAATACCTATTTCTCCGGAAGCATCTATCCAAAAAACTGTCGATTGATTATAGGATTGCTATAATTAAACAATTTTAGTATACTAATTCGGTTTTTAAATTCAGTAATACGGAAATAGTATGACTCCATTTTAAATAGAACGTCATCACCATGGCAACCTAGAATCATTACCTATCATGGGATATTATTTAATTAATTACGTATGATAGGATGTAATAGAATGAAGAAAACTTTTATTAATATCTTTGTAAGTTTTGATTCGATTTGCACAAAATTTCAAATGACTCGACAAAATTCTGCAACGCTTATATATGTTAAATTTCAAACCTTTCGGTTGGGTAGTTTTTGAGCTGTTATATGCGGACAGACGGACGGCCCCGACGACGTCTAGTGTGACGTATTTATATAAGTACGAACGCACCTGACAGACAGACGTCCCAGACGCCGACTAGTGAGACGTATTTATATAAGTACGAACGCACTTGACAGACGGATGTCCCAGACGACGACTAGTGAGACGTATTTATTATAAGTATGAACGCACCTGACAGACGGACGTCCAAGACGACGACTAGTGAGACGTATTTATATAAGTACGAACGCACCTGACAGACGGACGTCCCAGACGACGACTAGTGAGACGTACTTATGTAAGTACGAACGCACCTGACAGACGGACGTCCCAGACGACGACTAGTGAGACGTACTTATGTAAGTACGAACGCACCTGACAGACGGACGTCCCAGACGACGACTAGTGAGACATATTTATATAAGTACGAACGCACCTAAAGAGAAACGCCTCTATATAATGTACATTTTGTCGGTTATGGTAGTTTGGCAGAGAGGGTTTGATTATTGTTACGTAATAATATGTTTTATTTCTACGACGCAAATTTAAACTAATGCGAAAAAATAAAATCTAAAAATGAAAAATCAGTTATGAAATATGTTTATAACTGGTCTTATACATAAAATATCCATACAAGAAAAAAAATGAAATAATTCTGGAACCATGACAGAATTGTTAAACCCTAATTATCATACATTCAACAAAACATGTACGATTTCATCCTTGCACCAGCTACAATAAGCTAAAAATGTACAAGATTTTGGCTAATGTACATATAAAAAACCAGAAATTATTAAATAATAATAATAATAATAAATAGAACCATATACAATGAACAATTGAGTGTGGCGAATAAAAATTAAAATCACATGCATATTACCTGACCAGCATGCACATGAACTACAAGACAACTCAATGCTGCCAAAACGTTTTTACTAATTCAGGATAAAAATAAAATATCTAAAGAATGGCTCAAAAAGATTTTTTTTAAACCACAGAGAGATTATATAATAACAAGATGAAGCCAAAAATATTTAAATAATATCGGCACAAGAATATTATTTTTTTTTTCTTTTTCTCAGTTAAAAAGTCCAGTTTTTTGCATTAAATTTCTCGATGAATGATTTCTTATTTAATTTTTTAACAACTATGACGTTATTTGTTCTTTGAATTCTATGACTTATTTATTGTTTAAAATAACTGGCCAATATTTATTAAATAAAAGTCCTTAAGCAAAATTTTATATGTAAAAGATAAAGTCAAATCTTTCCTCAATCTATATAAAATGTCTTTTTAATTAATTTTGCTTGCAATATAAACCTTAAATACTAAGTTCAATTTAAATTTTAAACTCCACAACGCATTTGCAAAGGATTAAGCAGATTTATTTTATTTTTTAAACTCTGTGTGATTTTAATAAACAATTTATTTTCAAAAACTTCCATTCTCATATTTTTCTTTCTTTTTTTTCTTTCTTTTTTATTTAAATTACTTAACTTTAAAGTTATTAACTGCGGTTGTATATATTATTCAAGATCAATTTACCCAATCGTTCATGAATGAGTAAATTTTTTTGTTTAAGTACATTTGTTTTAACTTATCGATTGATATTTATTCATCATTCTTAGAACAGATTCAATCATTGTTTTTGTTAATGTACGGATTCCAAGTATGTATTAGTAATAAAGTTATAACATCTCAGCACTAACAATTCTATCTTAAAAACTTTGAAACTAACAATTCTATCTTAAAAATTTTAAAAATCTGATTAATATGTAACATTCATCTGGTTCAAGTATCTGTTTTTTTTTTATGCCTTCATGGGAAATGCATGTGATCTTTTGAATATGTCTAAAGCCAAATTAACTTACGGCGTGTCGATAGGTCTTATACCGACAATGTTATATCGTGAAATTTTCATGTACCTTTACTCCAAACGTATTTGAAATAGACATATGATTTTTTTTTTATGTTTGACAAATATATTTGTTATACTGAAATGAGATTTTTTTTATAATAACTTCTCTGGATTTCTTTTAATGTAGATTTATTTAATGCTCATGTATTTTTTTAATGTAAAATAACTCAATTTTTCAAATTACAAAAAAATGTTAAAAATCTAAGTATTAGTTAAAAAAATGCAAAATCTCATTGTGGTATATACTTAAGTAAAGGAGGAACATATCACAAAATTTATTTCGCCAATAAGCAGTAGTCGTTGAGAAAATGTATATGGAATGGCAAAAAAAATTGCATTTTGTGAAAAGCATTGTTTTTTGCAAAAAAATCACACTTTTTTGGATTATTTTGAAGATTACCTTCTCTGTTTCTTTTAAGTCTTTTTTCTATCCTTGTAAATTTAGTTGGTGGAGGATTTGCATGTTTTGCTTTTATCACACTCTAAAAACGACATTTTCAAAACTTAGCAAAAAATACTCAAATCTGAGTATGTCGCATAGTCAAAATGGCTCCGAATCAAAATGACTCAAGTTTGAAACATGTGTAATACTCATTTCTGAAAACATGCACACACTCAAGAATAAAACATCATGTGCTCCTATTTGAGTATGTCCACGTTTCAAAAATGAGTATGAACTGACTTCTATGTGCTTATTTTTGAGTATGTCCATGTTTCAAAAATGAGTTTGAACTTATCCTAATCATTTTTCAGCATGTCCATGCTTCAAAAATGAGTATGAATTGACCTCTATGTGCTAAGTTTTGAGTATGTCCATGTTTCAATATTCTGAGTATTTGTGGTATTTCAGAATTGAAAGCATTGTGTCGTCCTATTTGAAACAAAAAGTTTCACAACAAAATGAAAACATCGATTTACTCAGATTTTAAAGTGTCATTTTTTTCAGTGCACCCTTTCTTTATCGAGACGTTTCATAGTAGGTGCTGTGTATTCCCCTGGATGGGTGCCTAATTTTATCAGTATTTCAAGTTTTGTTATATAACTCTTGTTGAAAAATGAAATTGTAGTACCAAAAGTACCAAATGATAATGTTTCTGTTTGTATAAATGCTTTTTGGGGAATACGGTACCATAATTGGTCACACTCTCATTAGGATTTTATCTAATCCATGCACACATTTTTTTCGGTAGTTCAAGATGTGACAAATCTTTAAATATTGTGCCATTTGCCATCTTTTCCATCACAGTT
The DNA here is from genome assembly GCA_963931845.1 of Maratus michaelseni. Taxonomy (NCBI): domain Eukaryota; kingdom Metazoa; phylum Arthropoda; class Arachnida; order Araneae; family Salticidae; genus Maratus; species Maratus michaelseni. The sequence continues at coordinate 105,379,406 of OZ007598.1, read as the reverse complement.
TGTGATTGGAAATTTTTGCATAAACTTTAGTACGATTGAATTCACACCATGCTTGCATTGTATCTATTCCCATGTACACATTTTTTTTTTCAGTAGTTCAGGATGTGAGAAATATTTAAATATAGGCCGATTGTTTCCATCACAGCCTCAGAAAGACTGTTTTTGTGATTGGAATTTTTTGCATAAATTTAGCACGATTGAATCCACACCATGGTTGTATTTATTCCCATGCACACATTTTTTTTTTTCAGTAGTTCAGGATGTGACAAATATTTAAATATAGGCTGATTGTTTCCATCACAGCCTCAGAAAGACTGTTTTTGTGATTGGAATTTTATGCATAAACTTTAATACGATTGAATCCACACCATGTTTTTTCCCAGATGGGGAAATTTTCAAATTTCTTAACCGAGTATGGAGGAAAAATTGGTATTAATTCAAAGAGTAAAATTGGTATCAATTTAAAAAACATAAAAATCTGAAAATCGATGTTTTGTAAATTTTTCCCTACCTTTACCCCTTAAAAAAGACCGTCAAAAAATTTATTAAGGAATGGTAATTCACAGTAAAAATCTGTATAATACTTTCATTACATCAATTTGAATAGTTTAGTTTAAAAATAGTAATTTAAAATAAATATAATATTTTAAATTTGAAAATAAAATATTACATCACCTTTAAAAATTATCATTGGCATTCAGTATTCACACTTGGCTTTTGATATATTTATTCCTTCTTGTCTTTTAGCTGGACTTTCCTAAGAAAAAAATTAAAGTAATGTTAGAGTAAAATTATACACTTTCTATTTATTAAAACAATTTTATAAAACCAAATTCTTCTCTTAACAACCAGAAAATTTATATGATATTTACGGCCTTATTGTTAAACATAAATGATGCATGACTGGCATAATTATTGAAATGATTTTGAATCTTTTTTTTTTCAATAAATACATTGCATATTGGGTTATAAACGATTGATGTCTCAACGACATTACTCGAGATTTCGCGTCCAGAAATTCGGTTCGAAATGCCAATTTTGACAGTATTTTTTAAAAGATCCTTTGTCTTTATCGCAAAATGGAAAACACTTTTCTATTTGATAGTTTCTGAATAAGGAACACCTGCCAGTTTTATGCATTTATGGTAAACTGTGATACGTGTTTTTCACAACAAAAATACTTTCTCAATTTTGAAAACATAAATGGAATAGAAAAAATATATACGTACGTAAATCATAATTGCAGAAACAAATCAGACAATTTCCCCATACATTGACTACACTCTTAGAGAAAATCATTTTCTAAAATTTGCTGATTTTTCCTCTAAAAAGATTCCTGAAATTTAAACATTTATATATTGTTATGCAAAAATTAAATTCGTAAACGTCTAATTTAAAATATATGAGTTGTACATTTTTTATTATTATTATTCTAAGGCAAAAACATTGTTGATAACATTATGTCTTTCTAAAAATATTTAAAATGGACATATCAGTGTATGTTTGGATTGGAAAGATGGTACATCAGATCATATTTCAGCTTCTCTTTAATTTGCGACTAAAACTGTGCGACCACCAGTTAGATTTAATGTAAATCCAACCTGAAGTTTTGTTGGTTGTTTTCCAAAAAGTAAGGCTATTTCGTGCTCGGAGAAAAGATAATTTTTATATGCTTGTAAAATTAGTTAAGAAGCATCGTTTTATATATATATATATGGAAGAAAATAGTTTTTGCAACAATGTAACGTGTTTTAAATATTAAATAATTCATTTAAATAAATTGTTTAAAATAAGATCCTTCGAAAGAATAGATAATGTTGAGTCCATTACCAGTTGTCGTATCCATGTCTATAAATTATTTTTAAAAATTATATTATGATCACACTTTTCAGAAACGTATATATATATATATATATATATATATATATATATATATATATATATATATATATCCTTAACATAAATTCATAATAAAAAGTTAAAATTTCAGTGCAAATTCACTTGTTTAATAAATAAAATTCAATAAGATACAACTAAATGTAAATATATTGCTTGAAGGTGCGTAAAAACATACATAAAACATTTAAAAGCACATTAAAGTCCTTTTATTCCACCCTTATATTCCAAACCTTTTAACCTGTTTCCCCTACACAAAAAGCAAAACAAAAACCATGTGCACAGAATGAGAAGAAAATCTTAACCAAAGCCTCTTCACAGTGGAAAACTGTGAAGGGTAAAAACAAGAAAATTTGTCGCAATTCACCCTTTGTTATTACAAAGGATTCAAACCAGTTGCTTCACTATGCAGAGGAAGTTATGGAATCAGAATCTTACAGTTCTGATTCCAATGATGATGATAACACTGTTTTTGAGGTATTTGAACCTACATGATTTTTTAAATACATATCTGCTCTAGACTTTGAGCATTTTGCCAGCTGTTCGTTTAGATTGTTTCTATTTTAGTTGTGAAAACTTGTGTTTATTTCTTTTAGACGTGTTATAATTTCATTACATGATTTTAATTATACATTTATCATATCACTCTTTTCATTCATCTTGTTTTTATGACAAAGTTTTAATTTGACGTTTTTATTTTAATCTATTTAATTTTTTTTTGGCGCAGCATGTCCCTAAAGGGACTTTGTGCCATAAAACCCTATTCAACCAACCAACCAACCAAACCCTTGAAATAAAATTATTTATTCCGGGCAAGCAATAAAACGCGAAGAGACAACAACTCAACTCAACAATTAGTTTTTCACTGATGATGACCAAGTAGTTCGGTTGAAAACGTTTTGAATTTTAAAAAGGACTTTAATGTGATTTATGTATGTTTTATGTATGTTTTTACGCACCTTCAAGCAATATATTTACATTTAGTTGTATCTTTATGAATTTTATAAATTTATAAATTTACTGTATTAAAAAAATGCAGTGCAGAAATTTGTGTATGATAACAAAACGTTTTATGGGTAACAAAAATGACAAAATATAAAAAATAAATAATTTTAAATTATGTTTAGACCACTTTTCATATTGTATAGCTATCCCAAGACAACTTTTGGTCTAAAATATAAAGGATACATTTAAAATGAGAGAGATGATATAAAATTGAATTTGTTCAGTAACGGATTTGTTATTAGGTGCGTTCGTAATTATATAAATATGTAGCACCTATTGTCATCGTCTGGTCTGTCCGTCCGTCCGTCTGTCTGTTCGTCCGTCCGCATATAACAACGCAAAAACTACCCAACCGAATGGTTTGAAGTTTAAGGTATATTATTTTTGCAGAATTTTGTCGAGACATTTCAAATTTTATAAAAATCGAATCAAAACTTTAGGAGATATTAATAAAAATATTTATTAAGAAATTTGAATGTTTCTTAAAAATCGGCGCTTTCTTGTTATAGGAGCTTCCGAGGCTTCACCGTCAAGCGAAAGAGGTACTTATTTTATGACAGAAATTAATGTGAAGACGATACAATTCATTTCACAGAATTAAACATCATCAAGATCTGAATATTTATAGGTACTTACGTATTATCCGTGCCAGGAGATTGATCGCCAAAAATGGTTGCCAAATACCAATCTTGTTTATCGTTGTCAATCATGTTTTCAAACGCAGTAATTTAACTTTATCAAATAACATTGTTAAAAACGGTAATTAATATAAAATAAATAAAATGCAATGTATGTTTATTAAATTTATAGCATTGTTAAAAATAGTAAATAACATTATTTTAGTAAAATTAATAAATGGTAAATAGCATAGTAAATAAGAAAGAATAATATTATAGATTATTCCCAGGCATGTACCTTGCAGCAAGAAAACAAAATATAAGGGTTACTATAATTAATAATAGTGGCTCTATCCCTGGTGCAGTTGGCTTAAAACTGGCACGGATAATACGTAAGTACCTCTTTATATAACTAGCTATAATACGAACGCACCTCATTTGTCACGTTTGACGTACAATTTCCAACTTGTTTTATACCGGGATAAAATTAAAACTCAAACAGTAGTAAATTTTATAATGGAAATGTGCGAATTTGATATTCAATATGTACAGGATATATCTGTGTTCATATAAACACAAATTTATCTGCAGTTATTTTATTTTATTTTATTTTAGGTTTCAAAATATCTAGAATTATCCTGAAATTTGAATATCTCCTTATTGTTCATTGAATATATTTTACCGAAATTATCATTTCCAAATTAATTTATATAAAATTGTAAAATATGCTTTTAAAGATGCTTGGGAGATACCGATACATTTATTCTTCGAGATTCTTTTGTTTCAATGAACAGAATATTAAAAAAAAATAATTCAGAACCAATTTAAATGGATACCAATTAAATTATTGCTCTTATTGTTAAATGTAATTAGCGTAAAATCTATTTATATCTAGGCTTTATGATTTAAAAAGATCTGGGTAGTGAGTTTTTTCTAGTATTTGGAGACTTATTGTGCCTTGTAAAAGATTTTGTAGTGTATTTAATAACTAATTTACTTCTGTTTTCTTATAGCATATGTGACTAAAAAATTTCATAACCTTATGTTTATTACTTCTTGTGATGTATTTTTATTTTATTTTATTTTAATTATTTTGATAATTATATATTTTCCCAACACCCAACAATAATTTGGGAATTTTTTTAGAGAGATGTAGTGAATTATCTGTAGTGACACAAACTGAAACATAACGCAGTGCATATTTTATCTAGATATATTTTGGTCTTTCTTTCTTTTTTCCCTCTAGCTGCGGTTTAACATGTTTATTTTAAATAAAAAATATTTTCCAAACTTCGATATATATCTTGTCTTTAGTTTATGTATATATTTTTAAAATAAATCTAAAATACTGCCAAACGAACCTACTGACATTAAAAATTTTATTTTGAAAATGTGTTAAAAATAAATTATAAGATTAATTTTTTCCTTCGTTCATCTCACTTAAGCACAAGAAAATGTGTATTCTTATGCACTTTTTAAAAAGTCAATTTTGTTGTAATAAAATAAAATTCACCCACGTGAGTGTTTTATTATTAATTAATGATATTCTTAATTTTCTAATAATATCTTGAAAAATATATAAAAAATTAATTTTACAATTGATTTTTTTCCTTAGTTCATCTCACTTACACACAGGAAAATGTGTATTTTAATGCACTTTTTAAGAAGTGCATTTTGTTGTAATAAAATAGAATTCAGCTATGTGAGTGTTTTATTATTAATTAATGTTATTCTTGAATTTCAAATTATATTTTGAAAAGTATTTAAAAAATAAATTTTATGATTAATTTTTTTCCTTCGTTCATCTCACTTAAGCACAAGAAAATGTGTATTCTTATGTACTTTTTAAAAAGTCTATTTTGTTGTAATAAAATAGAATTCACTCACGTGAGTGTTTTATTATTAATTAATGTTATTCTTAAATTTCTAATTATATTTTGAAAATGTATTAAAAATAAATTTTCGATTTTTTTTCCTTAGTTCATCTCACTTACACACAGGAAAAACTGTATTCTAATGCACTTTTTAAGAAGTGCATTTTGTTGTAATAAAATAGAATTTAGCTATGTGAGTGTTTTATTAATAATTAATGTTATTTTTGAATTTCAAATTATATTTTGAAAAGTATTAAAAAAATAAATTTGAGATTAATTTTTTTCCTTCGTTCATCAAGAAAATGTGTATTCTTATGCACTTTTTAAAAAGTCTATTTTGTTGTAATAAAATAGAATTCAGCTATGTGAGTGTTTTATTATTAATTAATGTTATTCTTAAATTTCTAATTATATTTTGAAAATATATTAAAAATAAATTTTAAGATTGATTTTTTTCCTTCGTTCATCTCACTTACGCACAGGAAAATGCGTATTTTAATGCACTTTTTAAGAAGTGCATTTTGTTGTATTAAAGTAGTATTCGGCCATGTGAGTGTTTTATTATTAGTTAATGTTATTCTTGAATTTCAAATTATAGTTTGAAAATGTATTAAAAATAAATTTTAACATTATTATTTTTCTTTCGTTCATCTCACTTAGTCACAAGAAAATGTGTATTTTTATGCACTTTTTAACCCTCTGAGCGTTTTGAAAAAGGGTAAAATTGTAATATTGTTTTCCCTGCATTTTATTTTAAATGCTAAAAAAAAAAAAAAAAAAAAAAAAAAAAAAAAAAAAAAAAAAAAAAAAAAAAAATTCTTTCAGCATTATAAATAAAACTTAATTACAAATATGAATGTAACCCTTGAGAGTATTAATCATTCTTCAATGTTTTGAAAATTTATTAAATCTATAGAATTATATTATCTTAAACATTGCATATATTGCAGTGAAACCTGGAGGATTGAACGGAATATTACGTTCCACACGCTTAGAGGGTTTTAAAAAGTTTATTTTGTTTTAATAAAATAAAATTCACCCACGTGAGTGTTTTATTATTAATTAATGATGTTCTTAAAAATCTAATAATATTTTGAAAATGCATAAAAAATTAATTTTACGATTGATTTTTTTCCTTAGTTCATCTCACTTACACACAGGAAAATGTGTATTTTAATGCACTTTTTAAGAAGTGCATTTTGTTGTAATAAAATAGAACTCAGCTATGTGAGTGTTTTATTATTAATTAATGTTATTCTTGAATTTCAAATTATATTTTGAAAATGTATTAAAAATAAATTTTAAGATTATTTTTTTTCCTTCGTTCATCTATAAGAAAATGGGTATTTTAATGCACTTTTTAAGAAATATATTTTGTTGTAATAAAATAGAATTCACCCATGTGAGGGTTTTTTTATTAATTAATGTTATTCTTGAAGTTCAAATTATATTTTGAAAATGTATTAAAAAAATAAATTTTAAGATTAATTTTTTCCTTCGTTCATCTCACTTACTCACAAGAAAATGGGTATTTTAATGCACTTTTTAAGGAGTATTTTTTGTTGTAATAAAATGGAATTCCCCCATGTGAGTGTTTTATTATTAATTAATATTATTCTTGGATTTCAAATTATATTTTTGAAAATGTATTAAAAATAAATTTTAAGATTATTTTTTTTCCTTCGTTCATCTCACTTATGCACAAGAAAATATGTATTTTTATGCACTGTTTAAAAAGTGTATTTTGCTGTAATAAAATAGAATTTATCCATGTAAGTGTTTTATTATTATTGATTAATGTTATTCTTGAATTTCAAACAAAATCTCACACTTCTTTCACAACAGAGTGAAGATCATTAGGACTAACTTGCAAAAAAATACCTTATCAATTTCAAATATGGAATGGGGAAATAATCCGTTTTTTTTCCGTTGCCGGATTTTAATAGCCTATGTTTCTTTCCATTATTTAGACTTACTAAGTATCCCGTAAATTGATTATACAATCACTTTATCGGTTTCCACTCTCGCCACAAAATATGAAGCTTTCTACATTTCTGTGGTTTGTTTCAAAACTTTCAATCGATGAAAACATGTTTAACACCTTTTTATATCAAGTCCCCTGCCTTTTGATGTATCACATGGCTCCTTAATTGAAGTTTGAAAATTATGAAAATGTGAATCAATATTAGGGTATTAGGGGGGGGGGGGGGATAACGACATGAAATAAAATGTATAGCAAATCAACATTGGCTAAACTTTGGGAATCAATGTAGATACATCATCCGCAGAATTTACTTTTTATAGCCATTTGAGAAAAAATAAGTATTATGTTAGAGTTTCCTACAAATTTAATGCTAATATCATCGAAATTGGTATTTTAATTTGTGATCAAGATTTGCGATTTATTTTTAAAAAATTAGGGGCACACTATGAAAGATTATCCTCTCAGGTGTAGGATTAACTTGGAATATATATATATATATATATATATATATATATTTAGCTAAGAGTAATTTTGCCTTCCAGCTACGAATTTTAGCTTCCTCGCAGTAAAAGAACTTATAGTTTGTTTCTGCTTTCTGCCTCATTGTAAATGTGAAAAGTTGTATTAGTTTGCCATTATGAAACTTAAAAGCAAAAACTCTTTACAATTCATGAAAAAGAACAAATAATAAAAAAAAAAGATTAACATTTAAATAAACATCTAGCTACCATCTAAAAAAAAGGAATAGTATGTAATTTGCAAACCAATTAGCTGTATCAAATTTAACATCAAATGAGAATATAAAAGAAAAATTAAGGGAGGAAATGTATAAAATATGAACAATTAGCAATAACAAATTTATAACTTTTTTTTGTTGTTATTTATTTAATTTAAATATACATTATTTACATTTCAGTAAAATTAAATTATTTCAAGAATCTTTTTTTATGGCTAAAATAAAGTTAATCAAAAAATATTACGTTTTCTTCCTAGTCCTGATGTTTATATATTACCACTGTTTATATTTTATTTCTGCGATTCTGACATAAACTGAAAATATTAGGGGTATCTACTATATATGATACTTATTATACATTTATATGAACAATCTTATACAGTATTACACTACAAAAAACCCTACATATCATTTGCGTTGTTCCTCTATATAGTCTTCAGTTTTGTAACGCATACACTAAATTCAATATTCCAAGTGTTCCACTAATTTCACAGCTTTCAAAATTAGATTTTTTTTTTTTAAGTATTAATTTAGTACACACAATTCTCTTACACTTCTCTCTACAACTCAACTAATATTAACTGTTTCATCCACATATTTAGTGTAATATGACGTATTAAAAAAACAGAGTGGTGTGAGTCACATATCTATATATTATAAAACAAAAACATGTCTGTGAATAACGCGGACGTCATATTGACGGTGGAAACACCTGACCAATAAATTTAGCTTTTACTGCAATTTTTTTAACTTTTAAATTTCGCACAATGTCGGTTTTTATACTGTCGAATAGGGAGATGAAACGTCCTTTCAAATGCAATTTGTTTCAAAACTGTATCTCAATTTACTGATTTTTTTTTAATGGTTTTAAAAATAATTTTCAAGCCTGAATTTTTTTTAAATATATCTTATCGCATGCAGCTCGATTACAAAATGTTAACCTGTTTGCATTTTCAAACAATATAAATGGTTCAGCGTTTATTTCCAACTTATATTCCGTAACGAAATTAAAATTTCATTAATAAATAAATAAAATAATATAAATAAAACACAAATTTAACAGAATATTATCAAACTACGCGTTTAAACCAGAAAAAAATATCAGAATCAAAAAAGCTGCAGTAAATAGCGAACTCTTTAGCAATTTCTTTTTCTATTAACTCATAGTGTGCGGCTAATGCGAAAATGATGCTTTTAATAAATTTCAAAACTTCATCTGAATGCATTGCTATTTTTCATACATAAATGATTTTTGGCGTTGTTAGTATGCAATATAAAAAACTAAATGTAAAAATCTAATACACTGTAAAAAAAAATTACTGAAAAAAACGGAAATTGTATTGGCAATCGAGACGCCAGTACTATTTCCGTATTTTAACGGATAAAAAAATTCCGTAAATTCCAGGAAATTTTCTGTGATTTCTGAAATATCCGTTTTTAAATTTCCGTTTTTTAACAGATATCTTCCGTATTTTTTAGATATTTTTATATCGTTAAAATAAGTTTTATAGGACCAAAAAATATATATATATATTTCTCAAGGAACGCATAACACTTTTTACTTTTTTCTTTAACTTCTGTGCGAGTTTTTAACAATTAACCAACATTTGCTACGACGCGACGGGGGCTTAAACTTCTGTGTACTAAACTGGCGGGCTGTACCGTTACGCTACAAGCGTACACTTCGTTTTCTGAAATGTTGTTATTTATTCTAAAGGATGCAAAAACGAAGGTTTCATAGATGGATTTTTTTAATATTTTATTTTTATAATTTTTAATATCTTGCTTTATTATTTGATGCTCCATAACAGATAAATTTTAACTTTTTATGTATTATATGCGTAAAACATTGCATTAAGACTAATGATTGTTTCTTTTTGCAATAGTACATATACTTTTTAAAATTATGTCTGTTGATCTATTTATCAATTCCAGTAAAAACAATATTACTTAAGTAGACGTATTTATTACATGCTATTAAAGTAAATTTTCTTTATCTCTTATTTTAAAAACTTATCTGAATAAACAATTTTATAATAAATTAAATTATTATATTTAATCTTTGCTGAGAGCTTTTGTGTACGATTCTGTTAAACTGAATAATTTTAAAAAATCAAAACAAAAAAATAGATTTTTAGAGAAAATTTTGAAATTAATGACCTTAGGATAGGTAAGTTTAAATTTGGACTTGATAATTTAGTTTAAATTAATTTAGTTTAATTTATAAAATTATAAACTAACGAAATAAATTATAAACTTCATTTTTATAAAAGTAAACAAAAAGTTATTAATTATTTTTTATAAATTTAAAGTCAAAAATATGAACTTCGTAAAATTATAATTTATAAAATAATAAATTTTTGTTTAATTCACAAATTTATAAGACAAATCAGCTTAGTTTAACACCTACATACCGATAATTTGCAAAAATATTATTTTATAAATCCTTAAAAATATTTAAAAAAAAAAAAAAAAGGTTTTTAGCGAAAATTTTGAAATTAATGACCTTGTGATAGGTATGTTTAAATTTGGATTTAGGGTTGGGTTGATTATTGACGGCCAATTATCTACACTTGGGATATAGGCCCGGGGGGAGTGCCCTCCGTGGGGGTCTTTCTAAGGGAACCTAACCCGTATTTACGCATGGATAAATCCACGGCTCGAAGAAAACCACGAAAACTCCGAACGATTAGGTCGACGGGCGCGATTGAGATCGAACCCAGCACCTCCCGTCTACCAGCTTCGAAAGCACAACCTCTCAGCCACTGGTGGGGCAAAATTTGGATTTATTAATTTAGTCTAAATTAATTTAAATTTATAAAATTATAAACTAACTAAATATATTATAAACTTTATAAAATTATAAACTTCATTTTTCTAAAAGTAAAGAAAAAATCATTAATTATTTTTATAAATTTAAAGAAAAAAATATAAAATTTGTAAAATTATAATTTATAAAATAATAAATTTTAGTTTAATTCTCAAAATTATAAGACAAATCAGTTTTGTTCAATACCAATAAGTTGCAAAGATATTATTTTACGAAACCTTTAATAACCTAATATTGCCTCACGTTAATAAAATTAAAATAAAATTTTAAAATGTCAGTGAAAAAAGACATAATTTGAAGAAAAAAATGTAGATTTAAAAAATATATTTTTCTGTAATTTATATAAATAAGGTAAATTTCTAAAGATTTCACTAAAAAATAAAAATATATCATTAATTTTTTTACAAAAAATTACTGTCCAGACACGGGCCCGGTTAGAATGAGCTCTAGGATTCGCCCGTGTCTAATGACAGAAAATAGGCCCACGGGTAGGACCGGTCCAGGCCTGGATCCTAGAAGATCCTGGAGCCTAATAAATACAACAATCTTAATTCGCATTTCAAACAAGACGATATCTGTATGCAAACCTCTGAACGTTATTTGCGAAAATGGGGAAATACGGACATTGTACTGTTTTGAAAAAAATCCATCAAATTTACGGAAAACTTTCTGCATATCTACGGATTTGAAATCTCCTTTACGGAACTAATGTCATTTACGGAAATTGTACTGTTGTTTTGGAAAAATGAAACTTCTCCGTAAAATTTTACGGAAAATCTCTTGTATTTTCACGGATTTTTTTTAGAGTGTAGAGTTTCCAATCTAAGGGGAAAAAATGGTTGTCACTTATATTTTGTAAACCGGAAAACTCGGGTTGAATCCTGGAGTTATCTTAAATGTCCAAAAACAAGGATTTCTCGCGACTTGCGACAATGATTTCCTACGGGTTATAATACATATATTCGGATGCTAATTATAGACAAATTTCCTGTTTTTATCACTTATACTGCTATTTCTGTATATAGATTGATATATCTAGATATTCTCCATGCACTTAGGCAGTTTTTCAAAATTAGTGAATTACACCAATCTGCCTCTAAACGTCTCATATAATAACTGAATACACTATTCTGAACATCTTATAATCCCATAACCACACGAATGATTCATAAAACTCACGAGATACAATCTTATAATCAATTCAGTGACACGTTATTAATGCAACTCTTTATTAGCTAATTAAATCTCCTTTATTAACCTTTGTAATCCGCTTTCTATTGATCGATGAGAAATTTCAGATTCAGGAATTTGATATCACTAGTATCTCATAATAATAGTCATCGTTCAGCTGATGCATTATTCTCTTAACGAATTATCATTTGGCCTTCTCTATTACACAAATTATCATAAAGTGTTCAATTAAATAGTAAATAAATTAATTAAAACTACACAACTTAAAGTAATTAAAAGTAAATATTTTTTGAAAAACATAAATCGTTACTTTTTAATTTTCAAATATTGCAACATATCATTATAAAATACATCGAGTATTATAAAACAATATTTTCACTTATAAATCTAATCTAGTGTATAATTTTGAAAAGGAGGGCAAGCCCATTTTGTTAAAAAGAAATTTATAGCTAAATCTTATTCAAATTCACATAAAATTAATATTTTTAATCAATTCATAATAAATATATTTTAATATCAAAATAGATTTGTCACTAAGTAATTTATTTGGTCGACGACATTTCAAGTGCGTTGATTTTGAAAGTATCAGACAAGTCTACTCTGAATAGAATTATACTTTATGTTGCATACTATTAACCAACACAATCATAATTTCATCATGAATACTTTAAAAACCTTCGCTATTTAAATTACGAAATATAATATGACGCATACAACTTATTACTGAATATTTTTTTTCTTATTTTTACAACTTCTCCCAATAAAATTTAATTATTTTTTTTGTTTTATGGTAACTTTTCTAAAGAAAACGAAATATTGAAAAAAAAGTAAATAAAATAAAATATTAAATTTTTAACATTTTCCAACAAAGTTCAAAGTGTTTATGAATTCGGTTTGTCTGTCTGTCTGCTGTTTGTCTGTCCATGCTCTAAATCACGTAAAAATAACTCGGATTGTCATGCAATTGATATATGTTAGTGTGGTTTACTATGGCATGATCGGTATTGAAAATGAAGTGTGTAGCATTTATAGTTAATTTACAGGGCCACTCAAAAGTATTCTTTACATTACGACCTATGGGAAAAAACCGTTTGTGGTACATTTGAATGATGTTACTGTATTTCAAACATATTGAATTTCATATATATCGCTGAGGTGCATTACAAGATGCTTACTACAGATAATGGAGTACATAGCATTCATCGTTCATTTACAGGGACACACAAAACAATTCGGTTACCGCACTGACTATGAACAATAAATGCTGGAAAGGCGTTGTTGCACGGGATTTTAAATTTAACAACTTTTTCCATATTGCTTCATGTGTATAAATTCTATAGACCATATACAGGGCTGCACAAACGATCTGGAGTACATTGCCTTTCATTGACAGAAATTGACGAATGGAAATTTTCGACTGTTTTATGCGGTTCCTAACTGAATTAAATTTTAACATACTATGTAGTATACATACAAATCTATTGATCCTATACAGGGCTGCACACAAAAATTCAGATATTTTTAAGATTATTACCTACTGAAATTGGGTTTTCAAATATGTTAAGCGTTTTCCAACCATTTTACTTAGATGTATCATCTTTCACCTTATTAATCTATGAAGTTTTGTTACAATATTCCGAATGTGTTGGAAAGTGTTTCATAATCCATGCTTAATGCATGATTTTTCATTCTTCCCAATTATGGAATATAATTATAATTTGTAATTATAATTGTAATTATAATTTGTAATTATAATTGTAATTATAATTTGTAATTATAATTATATTCCATTAAAATAAATTAACGTTTTGAACAAATCATTGCTTTTGAAAGTGAGGTAAGTCCATTGGCACATGCCAAGACCAAGATTTTTTTTCAGCTAACACGGAAACCATTATATTTAATTTCACAGAAAAATAAGTCTATGCCTGCTTACGAATATTTCTAAACCTTTTCAAATGCAAACCATTAAATATGCGGCAATAACATAAAATGGACTTGGTTGATTTTCAAAATCAACAGGTCATATAATTTTATGTATCACACCATCCTATAATCCAATAATTAAGCACACAATATCTAAAATTTATACTCGTCTTAGTGACTTTTTTTTTTCAATGCAAACCCATGCTAACTAATTAAATCTTCTTTATTAACATTTATTCTACCATTTCATATGCCCGCTAAACATATTGAGTCTATGCATAATGCCGTATTGAAAATAAAGTAAATTTCAAGCGCAAAATCTTTAGAAAAAAAAAAAACAATTTTAATCAATCAAATATGTTTTATTCTGTTTAATAACTTTCTGCCATCTCCCCACGAGCTTCATCTGAAATTTTTGGGCAAAGAAATCATCCAAGTGGTTTTGAGGACGTCCAGGTAACTGAAATTCTTGTTATTCAAATTGTTCTGTAGTACCTGGAACAAGTGATAATCTGAAGGTGCAAGATCCGGAATATACAGTGGGTGCTTCAAAACAGTGGGTGCAAAAAAAAAGCATTACTTTTTTTCCCTAAATATTTTGCGCTTGAAATGTACTTGATTTTCGTTACGGAGTTATGCATAGACCCAATACTATATAATTCTATAAACAACTTATCGGATTTTTCGTTCGTTCAATATATAGAGGATAGAAAGAAAAAGAAATTAACTGAAAAAGGTGTTTACAATTTTTGGAATTCATAAAAGTTATAGTTAAATTGAGGGAAAATATCGTTAAACCGGGGATTGAATAGCATGAAGAGGAATCGTTAAGAATTTATCGTTAAATTGAGGCAATCGTTAAAGCATAGGTGCCAACCTCTCTTTAACCCCTTAATCGTCGCGCCCTTTATGTGTAGGCTACTTTTTAAAAATTCATATTGCTTGATTACCACCAGTTTTTTAAGTAGCAATGTTCATCTTATTTAATAGACAAATAAAATAATACAAGAATAAAGCCAATAACACTATTTTAAGAAACTGGTGGGAATCAAACAATCTGAATAAAACAGGCGTAACCTACGCTGCCCGTGAATGTCTCGGGCACGACGATTAAGGGGTTAATATTCCGTAATATGCGGGTTAATTTGACCCGGTTTAACAACGCTTCAAACCAGAAAAAATATTGGTTGAATCTTTATTTATAAAATTTCAGGTTTCTACGTGGAATTTATTTAATTTCATTTCTTAAAAAAATTTCTGGTGCAAAACGTGTTAAACCTGGGTCAAATTAACCTGCATATTACGGAATATTAATCAGAGGTTGGCGCCTAATGGTTAAAGTATTATTAAATAGGAGTTATACAGTATATATTGAAGTTTATACATTTTGAACATAGTAATATATTGCAAAAAAACACAAACTGTGAATCATTTAAAGAAACAGTAAAAAGCCTTTTTTGCTCATTCATTATTACTAGGGTATCCAACCCGGCTTCCCGGGATAGAGAATATAAGTTGAAACCATTTATTTTTTTTATTAAAAGCTCTAATAGATTTTTACATTTAATATATTTTTTAAATTGTTCCCTAACAACGCCAAAGGCAATTTTATATGAAATATGTCAATTATATATTTAAATAAAATTTTGAAATTTATTAAAAGTGGCAATTTCGTATTGACCTCAAGCCAGAAGTTTCAGAAAGAAGCCAGTTCAGAAGGAAAGAAAGTTCAGAAGTCAGAAGTTTCTTCGGCCTCAAGCCGAAGAAATTGCTAAAAATTTAGTTATTTACAGCAGTTTTTTTTTAATTCTGATAATTTCAGCGGTTTTAAGTGCTTATTTCGATTACATGTCTTTTAAATTTGTGTTTCATTTATACTAATTTATTTATCACTTAATGAAGTTTTAATTTCGTTATTGAATATTAGCTGGAAACAAATGCTGAACTTTTTATATTGTTTAAAGTGCAAACGGATTAATACTTTCTAATCGTCTGCAAGCAATAGAGATTTAAAAAAAAAATCATACTTGAAATTTAATTTAAATGCTATAAAAAATAAGTAAATTGCGATACAATTTTCAAACAAATTGCATTTGAAAATACATTTTCTTCCCTATATAACGGTGTAAAAGTTGAAAATATGCGATGTTCAGAAATTTAAAAAAAAATGCAGTAACAAAATTCGCCAAACCGAAATTTTATCATCAAGTGTTGCCATTCGCAAAATGACGTCAGCGTTACCCACGGACACGTTTGTCCTTTACAATATAGATTTGGCCTTTATAATATAGATTGAATCTGTAAAAAGTCGGCAACCACCGCCACTTGGTTGAAAAGTTATGGAGAAGTAGCAGAAATACTACAGTTGTGTAGTGGTAAGACACTACAAGTATAGTGTTATAGTTTACAAATCAAGGACTGTGCGTCGTATCTCGGCTGCAGCGGGCTCCACTAAGACTATTATAAGGGGAAGCTGACGCAAATCCATTTTGATGCTCAAAATAGTACAGGATCCCTAGGCTCCACAGATTTTTGCAAAACTTTGTCTGAACATATTAGAGATATCTAAATACTTTAAGCAAAAACTGTTATTTTTTCCACTAAAAAAGGGTAGTAGTCCAGTAGAAATAGCGCAGAAAAGGGCCTTCCCTTACAAAAATTCGGGTAGTTCTGATTTTTGGGTATGCTGTAAAGGTTGACCCTCTAATAAAAAAACCAAGTTTTCGACCTTCTAGACCTTGTGCGTTTTTCACAATATTGAAAAAACCAATATTTTTCGGCACTTTTTTCGATTTTTCTTAAATAACTCAATTTTAGTGCATTTTACAGAAAAAAACACTGTTACCATTTTGTAGAGCATAAAATTCTCTATAACATGCAGTATTCAGGTTTGTAAATTGTCTAAATAGGGGTTAAGATACGGAGCCGGGAAAAGGGTTAAATTTGAAAAAAATGTAAAAATCCACAAATGACGTTAGTTTTTGCTTAATAACCCACTTTTAGTGCATTTTAGAAACAAAATTGTCATAATCACCTTTTTAGAGATTTTAAGTAGGTTATTAAGAAAAAACTAACGTCATTTGTGGATTTTTACATTTTTTCCAAATTTAACCCTATTTTCCCGGCTCCGTATCTTACCCCCTATTTGGACAATTTACAAATATGAATACTGCATGTTGTAGAGAATTTTATGCTCTACAAAATGGTGAAAGTGCTTTTTCTGTAAAATGCACTAAAATTGAGATATTTAAGAAAAATGAAAAAAAGTGCCGAAAAATATTGGTTTTTTTCACTATTGTGAAAAACGCACAAGGTCTAGAAGATCAAAAACTTGGTTTTTTTATCAGAGGGTCAACCTATAATAAATGAAACTATCGACTATATCATGCTCTAAAAAGTTGATTATGACAATTTTGTTTCTAAAATGCACTAAAAGTGGGTTATTAAGCAAAAACTAACGTCATTTGTGGACTTTTACATTTTTTCCAAATTTAACCCTTTTCCCGGCTCCATATCTTACCCCCTATTTGTACAATTTACAAACATGAATACTGCATGTTGTAGAAAATTTTATGCTCTACAAAATGATGTAAGTGCTTTTGTCTCTAAAACGCACTAAAAGTAGGTTATTAAGCAAAAACCAACGTCATTTGTAGATTTTTACATTTTTTCCAAATTTAACTCTATTTTCCCGGCTCCGTATTTTACCCCCTATTTGGACAATTTACAAACATGAATACTGCATGTTGTAGATAATTTTATGCTCTACAAAATGGTAACAGTGCTTTTTTCTGTAATATGCATTAAAATTGAGTTATTTAACAAAAATCGAAAAAAGTGCCGAAAAATATTGGTTTTCTCAATATTGTGAAAAACGCACAAGATCTAGAAGGTCGAAAACTTGGTTTTTTTATTAGAGGGTCAACCTTTACAACATACCCAAAAATCAGAACTACCCGAATTTTTGTAAGGTAAAAAGCTATTTCTACTGGACTATAGAGAGTCACCACAATAGCTAATTTAATTCCTAAGTTAACATTTATAATCCTTTCTTTGTCAATCAGTAAGCATTTAAATTTTAGTATTTCAACCTAAAAAATACTTTATAATAGACGCACGACGTTCAGCTGATTCGTTTTTCTTTTCTTTAATTATTGTTTAACATTTTGTATTGCAACAATTTACGTTTCATAAATTGTCCCATTAGTTATTAAATAAATTAGTCGAAATCTACAAAAAGTAAGGTAATTATAAATACTAGGGCATGCAACACGAGCATTCCCATATATGTGAAAACCATTTATTTGTTTATTATTTTTATTATTGAAAACTCTAATAGATTTTTTACATTTAATATATATTTTTTTAGATTGCCCTCCTAACAACACCAAAGAGCATTTTTATATGAAATATGTCAATTATATATTCAATAATTATTTTGAAATATATTTAAAGCGGTAATTTCGTATTGCCCTCGTGCCAGAAGTTAATAGCCAAAGAAGTCGCTAAAAATTTTCGTTATCTAGTTACAGCAGTTGTTTTTACTTTCTGCTATCTTAACAAGAAGAAAGTATTGAATTCATGAAAATTTTCGATTTCCGGTTTTCGACGGATTTATACGTTTTAGAAGGTCCTGGACACGATTTGACTGTTTTTAGAAAATGTCTGTCTGTGAGTCTGTCTGTCTGCTGTCTATGACACAAATTTTGTGGCCGCTCTATCTCAAGAACTAATGCACGAAATTTAATAAAACTTTATATTCAGTTAGTCCCTGATATAAATTGGTGCTGATTAGTTTTGGGTGAAAATCGCCCAACAGATGGCGCTGCTATGCTGCATTTTTCGGAATTTCCGCAATAGCTATATCTCAAGAACTAATGCACTCATTTTCATCAAACTTCAGATTCAGTTAGACCTTGACATACATAGATGCTGATTACGTTTTGGTGAAGATATCCCAACAGGTGGCACTGCTAAACCACTTTTCTTATGATTTTTACGAAAGCTATATCTCAAGAACTAATGCACGGAATTTCATCAAACTTCAGATTCTGTTATAGACAATGACATAAATAGATGCTGCTTATGTTGTGGTGTAAATATCCCAACAGGTGGCGCTGTTAGGCTACTTTTTTCATCATTAAAACGATAACTATATCTCAAGAATTAATGCACGGATTTTCATCAAACTTCAGATTCAGTTAGACGTTGATATAAGTTGTTATTGATTAGGTTTTGATCTAAATCTCCCAAATAGTGGCGCTGCTATGCTGTATTTTGCAGGATTTACACGATTATAGCAATAGTCATATCTCAAGAACTAATGCATGGAATTTAATAAAACTTTAGATTCAGTTAGACCGTGATATAAATTGGTGCTGATTCTTTGTATATGCGAAACCTGTGTGAGATAGAAGAAAGTTTTGGGATTGACACATCCTCCTAGTTTTAATTTATTTATTCTGATAATTTCAACGGTTTTAAGTGCTTATTTTAATTACATGTCTGTTAAATTTGTGTTTTATTTATACTAATTTATTTATTCCTTAATGAAGCTTTAATTTCGTTCTTGAATATTAGCTGGAAACAAATGATGAAGTTTTTAAATTGTTTAAAGTACAAACAAATTAATATTTTGTAATCGTCTTCAAGCGATAGACAGATACATATATATTTTTTAAATCATGCTTAAAATTTAATTTAAATGCTATAATAAATGAGTAAATTGCGATACAGTTTTCAAACAAATTGCATCTGAAAGTAGACTTTTTCCCTATATAACAGTGTAAAAATTTAAATTATGCGATATTTAGAAATTTTAAAAAAATGTAGTAGCAAAAATCGTAAAACTGAATTTTCATCGTCAAGTGCTGCCAATCGCAAAATGACGTCAGCGTTACGCACGGGCACGTTTATCCTTTATAATATAGATATATGCATAGATAAAATAGAAAATGTCCCCCCCCCCCGAGTTATATAAAAATACTATATTATTAAAAATGTTATAATATTATATTAAATATATTAAGATACATTTTTATATAAATATATTAAATATATTTATATAAAAATCTATCTTCAGACATTGTAAGGTTCCATTACAAAACACAACCACTAAAATACAAGCATGTCAATTACAAAACTAGAATTATATACTAACTTTAGTATCATAATGCTCTCAGCATCCCATATATAATTCCTTCATCAAGTGAACAATCTCTAAAATATACGAGATATAATCTCATTCAATTTAGTGACACGTTATGAATGCAAATCTTTATTAGCTAATTAAATCTCCTTTATTAACCTTTGTAATCCGCTTTCCAGAGATCAGTGAGAAATTTCAGATTCAGCATTCTGTTCTCAATAATATCTCACAAAAGTAGTCTTTCAGCTGATTCATTATTCTGTTCGTTAATTTCAATTTAGCTTTCCGTAATGCAATAATTCGCATTTTATAAATTGCTCCATTTAGATGTTACAAAAAGTAATTGAAAACTACAAAATTAAACTAATTAAAGATAAAGATCTGTTTATAAATCTTTACAGAATTAGTAGAAAGAAAATTTTGTTACTTTTCTTTCTCCTATTTTTAAATATCTATATTAATAAAAGAAAGTTTCGCTCTGTGTGTGTGTATCTGTTGGCGATGGCTAGGGAAAATCTAGAAGCCTGAAAATTTAGATTTAGGTAGTCCAAACCCTCTCCTCATGCACCTGAGCCTCAGAATTTTAATATTTCAATTATTTACTGAAATGTTAATTAATATCCACAAAGAACTCTCATCAAAAATACGCTTTTTTCTCTTGTGTTGGTTGGTTGCATCGATTCTTCACAGAAGTAATTAAATAAACCATAGTAGCGATGCATAGATAAGGATTTCTGACTAAATAGTGTCAATATGGATTGAAGTTATCATCGAACAGCCATGCTGTTGTCGTGCCACACCTGCAGATGACAAATTACACAGACGTCCTTCTGTTTGAAATACTTTCCAAGCACGTTTTTCTTCACGACAATTAGCCGGGTTTATTTTTTTTTTTTTTTTTTTTTTTTTTTTTTTAACATGACATATATTATTATGATAGAGATTATTACTACAGAAAACTTTATTTAACAGATTATTTTTTATATTTGCGGAAATGGAGAGGGGCAAGGGTCGAATTACATTTAACAATTTTAACATGAGAATACCACTATTTTAAATCTCAGCTAATAGTGTTCTAAACTTCTCCAAACCAGTTCCATTTTTACTAAATTATCGTAAAAATCAGCATTCATAGCTTCAAGGTGTATTTCTAGAAAGCAGTTACCAGAATTTCTGAATAATAGTCTAAGCCAAATTTCAAATTAAGTTCCTAACTTAACCAAATGGATCAATCTTTAAAGATGTATAGTGATCCTCCGAATTAGTTGTTTGCTGAAGGGTACCAAGTTTTTTTTTCTCCAGCAAGCCCGTTTCCATATATCAGCAACTGTCTTTCCTGCAAACATTATAATTAACTTAATAGTCACCTTTTATAACATTGAACTAAATTTATGAGAAGCGGTTACCACTATTTCCGAATAATAGTTTAAGCCAAATTTGTAATTAAGTTCCTAGCTTAACCAAACGAACGAATTTTTAAACATGCATAGTGGGCCTCCTAATTAGTCATTTTCTGAAGGGCACTTGAACAACCCTCCCTCCCCGGCCTCTCCTTCTAGGTTTTATATCTAACTATATGCTCCATTTCCATATCTCAGCAACTATCTTTCCGATTTCAACGCAAGTGATTCCAAACATTATAATTAACTTAATAGTCACTCTTTATAACTTTAAACTAAATTTATGAGTAGCGGTTACCACTATTTCCGAATAATAGTTTAAGCCAAATTTGTAATTAAGTTCCTAGCTTAAGCAAACGAACGAATTTTGAAAGATGCATTCTGGTCCTCCTAATTAGTCATTCGCTGAAGGGCACTTGAACAACCCCTCCCCCAGGCTCTGTCTTCAAGATTTTTCTCTAACTATGCTCCGTTTCCATATCTCAGCAACTATCTTTCCTATTTCAACGCAAGTGATTCCAAACATTATAATTAATAGTCACCCTTTATAACATTAAACTAAATTTATGAGTAGCGGTTACCACTATTTCCGAATAATTGTTTAAGTCAAATATGTAATTAAATTCCTAGCTTAAACAAAAGAACGAATTTTGAAAGATGCATAGTGGTCCTCTAAATGTCATTTTCTGAAGGGTGCTTGAACATCCCCTTCCCCCCGCCCGGTCCTCCTTAAGGTTTTTTTTTTCTAACTATGCCCCGTTTCCATATATCAGCAACTATCTTTCCGATTTCAACGGAAGTGATTTCAAATATTATATTTAACTTAATAGTCACCCTTTATAAGATTAAACTAAATGTATGAGTAGCGGTAACCACTATTTCCGAATAATAGTTTAAGCGAAATTTGTAATTAAGTTCCTAGCATAACCAAACGAACGAATTTTTAAACATGCATAGTCGGCCTCCTAATTAGTCATTTTCTAAAGGACACTTGAACATTCCCTCCCACCGGCACCTCACTCAAGGTTATTTTCTCTAACTGTGCCTTATTTCAATAACTCGGCTAATATTGCTTCCATCTTCTCGAAACAATTTTGTAGCACGCCTACTATATACAGTAACGTAGGCAACGGGGACCTGTCTCAGAAATTCATTCGGAAAGAGGTTTGTTTAGAACAGAATGTTCCCCTGGCGGTGGTATGGGAAATAAAAGATTTTCCGGAGCGTACGAGCATGCTCGGTACGGTGCCGAAGTCATCGTAGACCGTGACCAGAGTTTCATTTTTTAAGAGATTTAAGTTTATTACAGGAGCTCGGGCAACGCCGGATGGATCAGCTAGTATTTATATAAAAATCAATTTTCAGAAATGGTTGTAAGATTATAAAGGCTCATAAATGCTGCTAGTCAAATGTACTGCCTTTGGGAAAAAAATGTACGACTCCCTACTAACTTTGCATCAAATCATTGTATTAAAATGTGACGGGTACCAAATGATTAGTAATAAGGTCTAATAATTAATGCTATACTTAAATTTTGCTTACGGGGTCATCTATATATAGAAATTGTACCAAATTAAACAAGTTTAATGCTAATAGTCAATTTCGACATTATATTTGGGTTTTCCAGTAAATTTTACCTTCGGATATTAAACGAGATATCATTTGCCCAAGTATGTTTGAGAATTATGCATGTTTAAATTTCCAAACTGCGAAACAGATTAGAATTTGCGTAATTTTTTATGTGTAACTGAAATATTACTTGGTAAAATAGGATGTAATTTTGGGTTCTCATATTTGAAGCTTTTAGAAATCAATTTCTGCTAAAAAATTCATAGGTTACAATTCATTTTATTTTTCTAAAAATAATTTCAAAATGCACTATATGGTCAAAATCAATGGACACTCAATTTTAGGCGCTATATGGTCAAAATCAATGGACGCTCAATTTTAGGCGCTATATGGTCAAAATCAATGGACACTCAATTTTAGGCGCTATATGGTCAAAATCAATGGACACTCAATTTTAGGCGCTATATGGTCAAAATCAATGGACACTCAATTTTAGATGTTTTCTCGATTTTCCAGAAACATACTTGACGAATTCGTCTGGAACTTCGGGAATATAAACAATATTTTTCGACATCATAGTTTTCAGCGAAGGTTTAATCACTAAGGCAAATAGAGGACGAACAAAAAAAAAATGGAATAAAAAATAATATTTGCGATCACTCTGTAAAATAAAATACTCGAAATGAGCTGTAGCTGTAGCACATGTCTACTATGTGTATTTTCTTCAACAATTATGTTCATTTATGTAAGAATAGCACGTATTTCCCTGGAGATATAAAGGTTTCTTTATATATATATATATATATATATATATATAAAAACTTATATAAAAAATTCCGCATGTTTTTTGTTTATAGCCTGCAGGGTTTTTTACCAAATTAAACACCACTTTCAGAAAACTTGACAAACTACAATTAAAAAAAAAAAAAAAAAAAAAAAAAAAAAAAAAATTACAATTAGAAAATAAATGGCAGGTTGATTGTATGACGGCCGATTATCTACACGAGGGATATAGGCCCTAGGGGGGGTGCCCTCCCTGGGGGTCTTTCTAAGGAATACTAACCCGTATTTACGGCAAGGTTCGAAGAAAACCACGGAAAACTCCGAATGGTTAGGTCGACAAGCGCGACAGGGGTTTGAACCCAACAACAACAAAAAAAAATCGGCTAATATTGTTTCCATCTTCTTGAAACAATATTGTAGCACGCCTACTATACAGTAACGTAGGCAGCGGAGACCTGTCTCAGAAATTCGTTCGGAAAGAGGTTTGTTTAGAACAGAATATTCCCCTGGCGGTGGTATGGGGAAATAAGCGATTTTCCTCAGCGTACGAGCATGCCCGGTATACGGTGCGTGCTCGTATGATTTTGTTTTTTTCTAAAGTCTACCAGCTTTAGAAAATAAATGTATTATGTATTTGATGAAAAATGAGCATTTGTATGAAATAATTCTTAACTGCGCATGCGCGAACGATAGCAAAAATTTTTTTGCATAATTTAGTAGCCAATTATATAGGGCAATATAAAAATTTCGTGAAATTTCATAAAGATATCGGTGATAGAGTGAGCTGAATTTCAGTTCCTTTCTACAAGTAGTTGGATGATAAGGGATTTTCCACAAATTATCATTTTTTATTAACTGACTTCCAACAATTGAGTTAATATTTAATTTATGTCCACGCGTAGCTTTGGAAAGGATGCGTCAATTTTGATAATTATTATTTTTTTGTTATTAGTGTTTTTGTTGGAATGAGCTCGTTCTAACGATACTTTTTAGAAAGCAACCGGAATTCAGCTCGCTATATTTCCGACATTTTTCTGAATTTTCACGATATACGATTACATTATGCAAAAACATTTTTGTTATTGTTTGCGCTTGCAAGAAAAGTATTTCATACAAATGTTCATATTTCCTCAAAAATATTTAATAGATATTAAATAGATTTATGTTTGATAAGTGTTACTTGTAATTATTTTAAGTTCAATTTTAATTCTAATTTTAAAAAAATTACATTTTTTAATTTGGTTAATTGTTACTGTTTTATTTGGCATGATATATACTAATTTTTTTAATTTCAAATAATTGTGTTAAAAGAATGGACAGTATCTTATTTTAATCGTTATTACGGTTTAGCTTTTTGTATTACAATAACTCTTATTTTATAAATTCTTCAATTAAATGTCAAATAAAATCGTTGAATACAAAAATCAAGCTAATTTACAATAAACGATTATTGATATTTTGCTACGTATCATTTATTCATAATTGTGAACAATTTTTAAAATATATGAGATACAATCTTAAACAATTTAGTGACACGTTATTAATGCAAATCTTCGTTAGCTAATTAAATTTCCTTAGTTTGTAATACGTTTTCTGGCGATCAGTGAGAAATTTCAGATTCAGCATTCAGTTTTCAATAATATCTCACAAAAGTCTTCTTTCAGCTGGTTCATTGTTCTGTGCGTTAATTACAATTTAGCTTTTCGTATTGTAATAATTCATATTTTATCTTGCTCAATTAGATGTAAATAAATTAATTAAAAACAATAATAAAGCTAATTAAAAATAAAGCTTTATTGATTACAAGAATTATGTTACATAAATTGTTCCGAGTTTAAAATTTATTTTTATAAGAAAAATAACTTCAAGTATTTTTCAATTTATATGTGTTTTGCATCATTTACTTCAAAAATATATAGATAAATATTCCCAATAAAGCACAACCACTTCGCTCCACAACTTAACCTATATTATATAACGATACTTCCCACTCAAATCTAGTTACATATAACAGCTGAATAGAATATTCTCAGCATTATATAACACCATAACAATATTCACTATTCATAAAATTCATGAGATATAAGCTGGCTCAGTTGTGACACTTTATCATTGCAAATCTTTATTAGCTAATAAAATCATATTTATTAATCTTTATAACTTTTTTGTCGATCGATGAGAAATTTCAGATTTAGCAATCTGTTCTTAATAATATATCACAAAAGTCTACTTTTAGGTGACTTATTCATTGCTTTGTTCGTTAATTACGATTTAGCTTTTCGTATTGTAATACTTCATATTTTATATTGCTCAATTAGATGTAAATAAATTAATTAAAAACTACAAAAATAAATCCAATTAAAAATAAATATTTACTGATTAAAACCCTTTCGCGACGACATCCCTTACAGAAATTTTATTTGGTTGGTACCGCTTTTTTTAGAACCGTTCCCTGTACTTGCAAAATACCCACAAATACTTTAATTAAAAAAGACAAATATTACAATTATTTATTAGTGGTGCCAAAAACATATTCCGCATACAACTTTTGGCGATGCATATATGCATCACCCGTCCCCAAAGGGTTAAATGAATTTTGTTACATAACTTGTTCCTGGTTCTAAACGTATTTTTATAAGTAAAATAACTTCAAGTATTTTTGAGTTATATACGCGTGTTTTTGAATCATTTACTTCAAAAACATATAGATAAATATTCCCAATAAAACACGACCACAACTTATACTTCCCACACAAATATAGTTACATATAACAGTTGAACAGAATATCCTCAGCATTATATACTAAACACCATAACAATATGCACTATTCATAAAATTCGTGCGATATAATCTTGCTCAGTTGGGACATTTTATCAATGCAAATCTATATTAGCTAATGAAATCATTTTTATTAACCTTTATAACATTTTTGTCGATCGAACGAGAAATTTCAGATTTAGCAATCTGTTCTTAATAATATCTCACAAAAGTCTATACTTTTAGGAGATTTATTCATTGTTCTGTTCATTAATTACAATTTAGATTTTTGTATTGATTAACTCATATTTTATATTGCTCAATTAGATGTAAATAGATTAATTAAAAACTACAAAAATAAATTCAATTAAAAATAAATATTTGTTTGTTAAATTAATTTTTTTACATAAATTGTTCCTGATTTTAAATGCATTTTTAGAAAAAATAATTTAAAGTATTTTTCAGTTATAAATATGTTTTACATAATTTACTTCCAAAAATATGCAGATTAATATTCCTAATAAAATACAGCCACTTTTCTGGACAACTTAACCTATATTATATAACTATTTCCCAGGCAAATTGAACTAACTATAACAGCTGAATAGAATATTCTCAACATTATATAACACTATAACGATATGAACGATTAATAAAATTCATGAGATAAAATCTTACTCAGTTTAGAGACACGTTATCAATAAAAATCTTCATTAGCTAATTAAATCTCTTTTATTGACCTTTGTAATCCGCTTTTTCTCGATCGATGAGAAATTTCAAATTCAGCATTTTGATTTCATTATCATCTCATAATAGTCGTCTTTCAGTTTATTCCTTATTCTTCTATTCTCTAATTAAACATTTTAGTGATTTATATTAAATATATCACATTTTATAAATTTCTTCAATTAAATATATAATAAATTAGTTAAAGGTCATAAAAATTAAGTTAATTAAAAATAAATATATATTTATAAGAAAGATTTTGTTACTTTATTTGCTGTTTTTTATTATTATTATTTATTTATTTTTACAAAAATTAATTTTCAGCTCAAAATATGCTTTGCACAAAAAAACTAAAAAAATTATAAATTACCACTAATCCGCAATCCTGTATTTCACAAATGCCGGAATGTAATCCGCCACTGTATACATGAATGTAAACAAAGAAATTTAACTCTTAAAAAATAACTTAGCAATGGCATTTTTTATTTTTTCCTCCTACGTTAGATTTACTTCTGATATATTGAGTTGCCCAGAAAATTCGTTCTGTTTGGAAAAATTTATTCATACCGGAAAAAATCTGCCCGTTAATTATTAGACATTAGCTATCTGAATTAATGTCTAATAATTAATTGGTAGAATTTTCCGGTACAAATATTTCCCAAACGAAAAGAATTTTCCGGATAACTCAATATATTATCATATGCCATTTAATATTCTTTTTATACCTTAAAATGAAAGTACATAAAAAAGTATTTTATTTAGTTAATCATTCATATGGTAAATAAAAATAAATTTGTCTTTTAAAAATGTATCTGTCTTAAAGAAAGATAATTACTTAGACACTATACTTAATCTCTCATCTATAAATATTTATAGAATGGAAAATAAAATCATTTATTCAAAAACCAAGCAATTAATCTCTTCATCAATATTAAAAAATATAAATCCCAATAAATTGTTATTGAATTTTCACACGTGTATTCCAAGGATATTGAAATTTCTAAAAATAAAATTTTATGATTCATCAGACAACTATGGCTATTTATAGACTTCAAGATACAATAAAAAACATAAGCAAAAAGTTTTAATACAAACAGCCATTGCTAATATTGGGTTGTTGGGAAAGGTCCTTCCGTTTGGAAAAGTTGGTTCGTACCGGAAAATTTTATCACTTAATCATTAAACATTAATTCTGCTATATATTATTTAATAATCGACGGGTAGAATTTTCCGATACGAATTGATTTTCCTAAACTGAAGGAACTTTCCAAAGAACGAAAACATTTAAAAATTATAAAAATCAATAAATTATTTTAAAATAAATCTTATATTATTTATAGTTTAAGTGTGTAATTTGTTTATTTTTAATCATTAACAATCTAAATTTAAAAAAAAATTAAACAATGATTAAATAGACATGACCAGTAATATACAAAAAGTCTCAAATCCGCAGAATGCTTGGAACCAAGCTTTGCGGATTAGTGGTCCTTCTGCTGTACTCGAAATAAAATACAATCACTTCAGTATTACGCCAGTATTATCTAACTACTTCATCCCCAAATGTAGTTTAATATAACAATTGTATAAACTATTCTCAGCATCTTATAATTCCATAAACATACGAACGATTCATAAAATTTATGAGATATAATATTATACAGCTTAATGACATGTTATCGATGTAAATCTTTACTAGCTATATAATCTCCTTTATCAACCTTTTACAATCCACTTTCTGATCGATCAATGAGAAATTTCAAATTCAGCATTCTGTTTTGAATAGCATTTCACCATAATTGTCTTTCAACTAATTCATTACTCCGTCCGCTAATTACGATTTAGCCTATTGTGTTACAATAATTTCCATTTTATTAAAATTTTCAATTAGATGTTAAATAAATTAGTTGAAAGCTGTAAAAATTAAGCTACTTCAAAATACAAATTTATTGATAAGAAATGATTCTATCAGTTTCAAAGATATTTAAACAAAATTTATTTTTCAGAGCTAAAATCCAATTAGCCTGAATTCAGAATTCTGTATTATAACAAAATACATTTATTTTAAACCCTTAATTGCATAGTGATGTAAATTTCCATCACTTTTTATTTAACTTTTAATAAATAAATCAACTTCTTCGCCACCACTATATTTATATAGAAATATTAATCGAGTAAATTTCCCGTGAACTATGTTGCTGAACAAAGTTAAAAATCTATCTTAAAATTTTTGGTGTCTAATATTTAATATATGTATAAAAAACACAACTGTAAAAGAAAAACTCATGCAAAGAAGGGTTAAAGGTGTTCAATTCGATGTTAAACAAATTAAATAACAACTATAGCATTTAAGCTAATTAAAAGTGAAGAATTATTCATACAAGGATTTTGTTTTATTAGTTTTAAACATTATTATCTCAAAATAAAAATTTCAAAGATTTTTTTTAAATTTCTAAATATGTTTTATATCATTTATTTAGACGAAAATAATTATAAAATTTCGTAATGAAACATTTCTATTTCACTTTACACCACTGTCAATATTATCTATTTCATTCACAAAATTAGGGCTGTATAATAAATGGGTGTAGAGCATTCTCAGCATATTATAATCCCATATAACCATATGGAAGATTAAAATAATTATGAGATATAATCTTACTCAATTTGTATTGGACTAGCAACTGTCTCATAGAGGCATTCTATGGTTTTGATGCCGAAAGCTAACATTTGTGTGCTCAACAGAGACATCTATACTTTATTTTACTCTAATTTTCGATGAATGCATGCAACCTTCGGGATTTGTGGGTTTTCTGCGTTTCACAGTGGTTTTATGCAAATTTTAGCTTCTCTGGTCAGTCAGCAATCGTATATAAGCAGGAAAGAAAGTGTTTTTTCGGATTTTATCGGATCTCGCCTCATCGGAAGTTTAGACCTGCTTTAGCCACAAAGCCAGTGCTAATATTCAGAAGTGGAGAGTGAGTAAAGTAAAGATAGCCGTTTGGTAAGATAGTTTAAATATATTAGTTTCAATAAAGTTGTTCAGCAGCCATGGGTTGCTACCATAGTGTACTTATAGTACCATAGTGCACTATAGTGTGTCTCTTCGGATTTTACTAGATCTCGCCTCATCGGAAGTTTCGACCTGCTTTAGCCGCAAAGCCAGTGCTAATATTCAGAAGTGGAGAGTGAGTAAAGTAAAGATAGCCGTTTGGTATGATAGTTTCAATATATTAGTTTCAATAAAGTTGTTCAGCAGCCATGGGTTGCTACCATAGTGTACTTATAGTATCATAGTGCACTATAGTGTGTTTCTTCAGATTTTACTACATCTCGCCTCATCGGAAGTTTAGACCTGCTTTAGCTACAAAGCCAGTGCTAATATTCAGAAGTGGAGATTGAGTAAAGTAAAGATATAGCCGTTTGGTAAGATAGTTTAAATATATTAGTTTCAATAAAGTTGTTCAGCAGCCATGGGTTGCTACCATAGTGTACTTATAGTACCATAGTGCACTATAGTGTGTTTCTTCGGATTTTACTAGATCTCGCCTCATCGGAAGTTTAGACCTGCTTTAGCTACAAAGCCAGTGCTAATATTCAGAAGTGTAGATTGAGTAAAGTAAAGATAGCCGTTTGGTAAGATAGTTTAAATATATTAGTTTTAATAAAGTTGTTCAGCAGCCACGGGTTTCTACCATAGTGTACTTATAGTACCATAGTGCACTATAGTGTGTTTCTTCGGATTTTACTGGATCTCGTCTCATCGGAAGTTTAGACCTGCTTTAGTCGCAAAGGCAGTGCTAACGTTCAGAAGTGGAGATTGAGTAAATATAACTGTTTGGTAAGATAGTTTAAATATATATTAGTTTCAATAAAGTTGTTCAGTAACCACGGGTTGCTTACCATTTTTGGAAGTTTAGTTTGTATTTAACCAAGTTTGCTAGTTGTTCTGTAGTTCAGCTAAGAGCATCTATGATATTGCATCATATATATATCTTAAATTAAATTTATATTCTAAATTATAATGTCTTTATGACTATTGCGATTTTCTTTCACATTTTATTATTTTTTTTATTGTAATATGTGGTCGCCTTGATAGAAGAATGAATCTGAGAGATTGCCTAGAGGAATAAAACGAATTTAAATAAAGTGATCTTTTTCTTTTAAGAATAATGGTATTTTAATTTTGGAAAGAAGGGATGAAAAATAATATATAATTTAGAATATAAATTTAATTTAAGATACATATATGATGCAACATCATAGCATCCAGTGTGTATTGGATTTAATATTGGAGTATTTCGTCAATAATCTTTGCGTAAGTGAATATTTGATTAATTAAACTCTTCTCAAGTAATTTTGATAGTTATTCAACGTGAAGTGCATTTTTTATAATTGATTTCTTTGGGAGAGACTGTTTAGATTTACGCTAAATCGATAGAGAGTCTGCCACTAACCCGGTACGTTTATTTCAAATAAACAATGTTTAAACCTTACATCTGTGTAATTGACTGAGCTAGACCGATACGGCATAAACCCGCATGCTACAAATTTAGTGACATGCTATTAATAAAAATATTTAGTAAATTTTAAAATTAAATCGTCATTATCAACCTTTCTAATTTACTTTCTACCGATCTATGAGAAATTTCAGATTTCAACTTTCTGTTCTCAGTAACATCTCTTAAGCCTTTGATTATGGACCAGGACTGGCGACTTATTTTTATATTCAGCCGTACGACAATTAATATATATATATATATATATATATATATATTTCTGGTAAATATCGCTTTAAAACATCCAAGTAAAATTGTATGACAGAGATTAATTTTTAAAAAGTGGTACGAATAAAATAATAAAATAATAATCTCTGGGACGACTCCTTAATCAAAGGGTTAATAGTCGTCTTTTAGCTGGTTAATTATTCCGTTCGCTAATTACACTTAATCTTTATGTATTACAATTAATTATATTATGTAAACGAAACAATTGATGGTAAATAAATTAGTTAAATACTACAAAAGTTAAGCTAAATAAAAGTACATGTTTATTGATAAAAAAATATTTTATGTTTTTTTCTTTTAAATCACTGTTTTAAACATAATTTTAGAAAAATTAAATTTAAAATATTGTAAGGCTTTATTACAAAATACAATCAGCATTATGGTATAACAGCATTTAATTTATTATAGTATACCATCATTTCACTTATTATACTATTATCAATTAATTTTATTTATTACTCTGAGCATTATAAAATAACATGACCATAGGAATAAAAATGTATAAACTTATAGAAATTATGCAAATTTAAATAGATAATATATAAATTTATATAAATTATATAGAGATAATATATAAATTTACAGAAAAATAATTTTATTATATTTCTTCTTTCCGAGTTTTAAATATATTTATCAAAAAATTAACTTTAAAAAATTATAAGATGCCATTATAAAACACAAATCATTTCATTTACAATATTAGCATTGTCTAATAACTGTATTTAATTCTATCAATATTTTATAATCCCATAATTATACGAACGACTCATGAAATTTGCGACATAATCTTACTCAATAGAGTGATACATTATTAATGCAAATCTTTATTATCTAATTAAATCTTCTTTAATCCGATTTTCGATTAATCATTGATAAAATTTCAACTTCAGCATTATGTTTTCAACAATATCTCATAATCTCTCAACTGATTCATTATTCTGTTCGCCAATTAAAATTTAGCTTTTTGTATTAAAATGGATCGCATTTTATAAATTGTTCAATTATATGTTAAATAAATTAGTTAAAACTTACAAAAGTTAAGCTAAATAAAAATAGAGATTTATTGATAAAAATTATTGTGTTACCTTTCTTTTTAGATCTTGGTTTTAAAATATATATATAATGAAATTAAATATTAAGAATTGCAAATTTGCATTACAAAACACATTCAGTATTAAGGTATGCAATAATTTCACAATCAATTATATTAGTATCGAATAATTATTTATTACTCTCAGCATTGTATAGAAGCATAACCATAGGAACGATTCATAATAATTATGAGATATAATCTTACACAGTTTAACATGTGAATTACCAAACTAGTATCATATAATGCTCTCCCCATAATATAATTCCTTCATCATCTGAACAATTTCTAAAGTATATTCAATATAAATATGCAATATAAATATGCAATATATATGCAATATAAATAATATATGCAATATAAAGTATATGCAATAATTTCACAATCAATTATATTAGTATCGTATAATTATTTATTACTCTCAGCATTGTATAATAGCATAACCATAGGAACGATTCATAATATTTATGAGATATAATCTTACTCAGTTTAGCATGTGAATTACAAAACTAGTATCATATAATTAGTATCATATAATGCTCTCACCATAATATAATTCCTTCATCATGTGAACAATTTCTAAAGTATATGACATATAATCTCAGTTAATTTAGTGACACGTTATGAATGCAAATCTTTATTAGCTAATTAAATATACTTTACTAACTTTTGTAATCCATTTTTTGCTAGATCGATGAGAAATTTCAGATTCAGCATTTCTCAATAATATCTAATAATAGTCGTCGTTTAGCTGATTCATGATTCTGTTAGTTAATTACAATTAAAATTTTTGTATTTGAAATAACTCATATTTCATAAATCGTTTAATTAGATATTAAATAAAATGGTTAAAAACTATAAAAATTAAAAATAAATACACATTTATAATAAAGATGTTGTTATTTAATGTGTTGTTAGTTTTGAATATATTCTTATAAAATTCAATTTTCTGCACTAAATATTCTTTACGCAAATTACTAAAAAAAATTTTAAATAATCAAAGTGAAACACCACCACTTCACTCTACATACCAACCGATATTATCTAACTATTTCATTTACAAATCTAGTGCAATACAATAAATGAAGGGAATATTAACAGCATTTTAAAATTTTATAACCTTACAAACTGGTCATAAAATTTATTAAACACAATTCAACTCAATTTAGTGGCATGTTATCAAAGCAAATATTTATTAGCTAATTAAATGTTCTTTATTCACTTTTGTTTATCCATGACTAATTTCAGATTTAGCATTCTGTTCTCAATAATATTTTATAAGTAGTCTTCTTTCAGCTGATTCATTATTCTATTTCCTAATTACAATTTGCATTTTTGTAATACAATGGATCACATTTTATAAATTGTTAAATTAGATATTAAATAAATTAGTTAAAACCTACAGAAGTTAAGCTAAATAAAAATAAAAGTTTTATTGATAAAAGTATTTTGTTATTTTATTTTTTTAGATCTCAATAAATATGTAAAAAAATAAATTAATTAATTAAAACACTGTAAGACTGCATTACAAAACACAATCCGTATTATGTTATGCAATTTATTTCACTTACTATTCTCAAATAATTATTAGTAATTCTCAGTTTTATACAGGTTGTCCCAAAAACATTGACCTCGGCTTTTATTCCTTAAATATTGATCATTAGATATATATTATAAATAACAAAGTTACGTAAAAAAAGTTACATAATTTTCTGAAATAGTTTAAAATTTTCAGGGAATTAAATTTGAAGAAATAGAAAATGAAAATTTTATACGGCTCCCGTAAAAATAATTCCCAATGAGTAAAATGTGCCCCATACACTAATAAGGTCCTGTACAAAATTTCAACATTTTATCATAAAAAGTCGCAGAGATATGTTTAAACAAAGTTGGTGAGGGGTTAATCATAAATTAAAATATAAATGTTTACTGGTACAGCGTGCAATTATTGTTTTCTTTTGTAATTTGTCTACGACCCCTGAAACGCGAACATTCGACATGATTTTTCCCCCTTTTCGAACGCATATCGAGGCATCGAAAAGTGGTTTAGGTCAACATTTATGTATTTTCATATCTCTGCGACTATGTATTATAAAATGCTGAAATTTTTACATGACCTTGGAGCACATTTTACTCATTGGGAAATTTTTTTTACTGGGATTGTATAAAAATTTTAATTTTGTATTTCTTCAAATTTAATCCCCTGAAAATTTTAATCGATTTCATAAATTTTGTATCTTTGTTTACGTAACTTTGTAATTTATAATATATGTCTATGATCAATATTTAAGGAATAAAAGCCGAGGTCAATGTTTTTGGAACACCCTGTATAATACCATAACTATACGAACGATCCATAAAATTGATGAGATATAATCTTACTCAGTTTAGTAAACTCGTTATCTTTGCAAATCTTTATTAACTAATTATATCTCTTTTATAAACCATTATCACCCACTTTCAATCGATCGACGAGAAATTTCGGATTTAGCATTATTTTCTCAATAGTACCTCATAACAGTCGTCTTTCAACGGATTTATTATTGTGATCGCTAATTACAATTTAACTATCTTTCGTACAAAAAAAGAGCACATTTCACACCGTGTTCAATTACATGTTAAGCAAATTAGTTCAAGACTATACTAATTAAGTTAATTAAAAGTTAAACTTTATTGATACAATAAAATTTGTTACGTGCTTTTTTTTTCCCTAGTTTTAAATTAATTCTTTCGAAAATTAATTTTCAAAGATATTTTAACTCTAAATATGTTTTATTTCTTTTAAAAGATAATTATAAAATTTTGTAATAAAACATATCTGCTTAACTTCAACCTCGCTGTAAAAAAAAAAAAGGCAAATGTTTCTTAATATATACGAAAATATAATATAAACATTAACGAAAATGCACTGCCAATTCCCAGCACACATTGGGAACACATTTGGAACACTTTGATTCAAAATAAGTGTTCAGTTACCTTAATGCATACTGAATATGTTCTCTTAATGTGTTCCGGATATGCTCCGCTATAAAGAAAGTGTTCTGAAAGTGTACCGAAAGTGTTCTGCTCAGGATATTTGTTAAATCTAAACTTTGGAACACATTTCAGAACGGATTGAGAGCACATTTGGGCACACTCATGAAATCATCGCTAGAAAGTGTGCTGAACAAAAGAAGTGTTCTCAGAAGTATTCTAAAAACTGTTCCAAAAAGTGCGCTTCAAAGTGTACTAAAAAAGATGGCAAAATAAGTGTTCTAAAACGTGTTCTGAAAAGGGTATAAAGATTTGCAGTGTGTACAATAACCTCGCCTAAGTCACCCATGATGTCTAAAAGCGTTCTTTATCATTAGAAACCCTAGAAACCAATATATTTTTTAGATTTAAAAAAAACATTTATGTTTCTTTTGCTGCCACTGAGTTTCAGAAAGTTTCCGAGTAGTTTTTATAGTGTATTAATCAGGTTTGTTAAACCCGAATATATGTTTTTCGGATGCTATGAAGTCTCAATTAAACATTTTCAGCTTCATTATAATTGAATTTATACATGCAAAAGTAACAAAATAATAATAATGTTAATGTTAATGCTGCTAATTTATCATGTTTTCTTTAAAAAATGTTTGTTAAAGATGAAATTGTTTAATTGAGAATGAATAACATCCTAATTCCGGGTTGAGAAAATTAATTAAAATACACTATAAAAACTACTGCGAAACGTTTCCGAATATCAGTGTCTGCCAAGGAAACTTTGTTTTTATAAATGCTTTATTAAATGTCGAAAATATATTGGTTTTTGAAGTTTCTATATATGGAGAACGTTTTTTGGAATCGTTGATAACTCGGAAAGAGTTATTTTATTTTTTTTTGTTCGTTGTTATATTACATTGCAGCGTATTGTAAGCATTATCTAACTACAAGGGAAACTCATTAAGTAAGTCACAAAAGATAATTAAATAATAACTTACAATGATATTCACTTCAAAACTATTTTTATTTCTCAACATATTCTCCACCAATATTTATGCACTTATATCACGGTTTTAACAGTGCCCCAACACCAGCTGCATAAGATTCTTTGGGTTGCTGTCTCAGCCACATTAGGACTTCAAGTTGAACCTTTTCATCATCTGTGAACATCATCTTGTTTCCGAGATGGTTTTTTAGTGGACTAAACAGATGAAAATCGCTTGGGGCTAGGTCGAAGCTGAATGGTGGATATTGAAGAAGTTGCAAGAGGATGTTCACAGATGATGAAAAGGTTCAACTTGAAGTCCTAATGTGGCTGAGACAGTAACCCAAAGAATTTTATGCAGCTGGTGTTGGGGCACTGTTGAAACGGTGATATAAGTGGATAAATATTGATGGAGAATATGTTGAGAAATAAAAATAGTTTTGAAGTGAATATCATTGTAAGTTATTATTTAATTATCTTTTGTGACTTACTTAATGACTTTCCTTCGTATTTCAATCACAAAATGTATGATGTTTATTTAATAAGTCATTAGAATATTCTCAGAAGCTTATTTTCCCATAATCATGCAAACGATTTATACAATTGAAGGATATAATCTTGCTCAATTTAAAGACATTTTATAAATTAAAATCTTTATTAGCTAATTAAATGTCCGTTATTAATATTTGTAACTTTTCTAGCGATCAGTGAGAATTTTCAGATTCAGCATTTTGTTCTTAATAATATCTCACAAAAGTTGTCTTTTAAGTATTTATTCATTGTTCTGTTCGTTAATTACAATTTAGATTTTCGTATTGTAATATATGTTATATTGCTTAATTAGATGTAAATAAATTAATCAAAAACTACAATAGTAAATCCAATTAAAAATAAATATTTATTGATTAAATGAATTTTGTTACGTAAATTGTTCCTGGTTTTAAATGCATTTTTAGAAAAAATCATTTAAAAAAAATTTTCAGTTATAAATATGTTTTACATAATTTGTTTAAAAATATATATAGATAAATATTCCTAATAAAAGACAGCCACTTCTCTGAACAACTTAACCTATATTATATAACTATTGCCCACGCAAATTGAGTTAAATATAACAGCTGAATAAAATATTCTCAGCATTATATAACATCATATAACGATACGAACGATTCATAAAATTCATGAGATATCTTACTCAGTAATATCTTTATTTATGTGAAAAAAAAATTCATTTCCTTTATTAACCTTTGTAATTCGCTTCCCAGCGTTCGGTAAGAAATTTCGGTACTAACGTATTATCCGGGCCAGGCCAGATACAACTGAGTCAAGCATTGCTCCAATTATACTAATTACTGTAAACCTTATTTTTTGACAAGTATATAGTTTATTTATTTATTATAGTGTACAGTTTTTTAGTATAATTTTTTTTTTTTTTTTTTTTTTATAGTTTCCAGTTTTTTGTTATTTATTTATTATTGTTTATTTATTTTATTTTATTTACTTATTTTATATTATTTACAATTTTAAACAATTTTAGGTATTTATCAATATTAAATTACTGTTTTGCACATTATTGGCAATGATAAACAACATTGGCAATTGACAAACATTTTTGACGATCTATCTCCTGGCCCGGATAATACGTAAGTACCGAAATTTCAGATTATATCTTATGATTATATCTGAGATTATATCTTATGAATATCTTAATAATATCTCATAATAGTTGACATGCAACTGATTCATTATTCTAATCGCTAATTACAATTTATCTTTTGTATTACAATGATGCACGTTTTATAAAATGCGCGATTAGTTGTTAAATAAATTAGTTGAAAGCTGCACAAATTAAGTAAACTGAAAATAAAAATTTTATTAGTAAAAGAAATTTTGTTGCATTTATTGCTCTCAGTTTTAAAGACACTTTTATATCAAAGCTTCTTTTCAATTCCATTGAAAAACATAATTGCTATTATACAATAATGTCACTTGTAGCAATATAATAATTTCATTGAATAATCTAAGCATTATATGTAATCTTTTAATAGTGTGAACAATTTCTAATCTTTATTATATATAATCTTGCTCAATTTGGTGATACGATATCAATACAAATCTCTATTAGCTAATTAAATCTCCCTTATTAACCTTTGAAATCCACCTTAAATCAACCGATGAGAAATTTCTGTTTCAGCATTCTGATCTCAATCATATTTCACAAAAGTTATCTTTCAGTTGATTTATTATTCTGTTCACTATTTACAATTTAGCTTTTTGAACTAGAATAATACACATTTTATGCATTGTTGTATTAATGTATATTAATATAAATGTATTATTAGAAATCTACGAAAATTAAGATAATTAAAAGTGAAAGTTTATTTATAACAAGAACGAAAAATCATGCGTCAAGCATAGATTATGTAACACTTTCCAACGTTTCCAAAATAATTTTGCAAATCATTACCGTTTAATAAGCTGAAATATAATATCTAAGTAAACAATTTGGAAAACGCATAACAAATTTAAAAACGTAATTTCAGGAATTTCCAACATATACAATATTCGGAAAATTATCCGGATACTTTTATTCAGCCCTGTATAGGATCTATAGATTTGTATATATACTACATAGGATGCTAAATTTTAGTTTAGTTATAGGAAACGCGTAGCACAGTTTAAAATTCTACTTCTGGAGTTTCTGTCAATAAACGGAAATGTGTTCGCGAACTTTTGTGCTGCCCTGTATATGAAATACAGACTTTATACACACCAAGTAATAGAAAAAAAGTGAGTTAAATTTAAAATCGCATTTAGCAACTTAAAACGCACTTCCATGAATTTTTGTTAACAGACAGTAGAGAATTCTTTTGTGTGTCCCTGTAAATGAACGATGACTGCTTTATACACAATATTCTGTAGTAAGCCTCTTGTAATGCACTTTTATGATATATATAAATTTCAATGCGTTTAAAATAGTGAAACATTATTTCAATAAACCGCAAACGATCCATAGACGTAAGGTAACGGGATTCTTTTGACTGTCCCTGTAAAGTAACTATAAGTTCTATGCACACCATATTCCATATTAATCTTCTTGTAATGCACCTTAGTGATATATATCAATTACAATGTATTTGAAATTGTGTAACATCATTAAAATAAACCGCAAATGATTTTTCCTCATAGACCGTAATGTAACGGAATTCTTTTGAGTGTCCCTGTAAAAAAACTATAAGTGCTACACACTTCAGTTGAAATAGGGAACATGCTATAGATAACGACAATAACATATAAAAATTGCAGGGCAATCCGAGCATATTTACGGGAGTTAGAACCACGGACAGACGGCAGACGGCCAGACAAACCCAAGTCATAAACACTTTTCAGGTTGGAAAGTGTTAAAAAGGGTTTTGTTACTTTTTTTAATTATCTGTCAGTTTTAAGTATATTTATTCGAAAATTAATTTACAAAGATTGTAAGATCCCATTTTATTATAAAACACAACCAGTATTATGTAACAATCAATTCTCCAACAACTGTAAACTACTAACGGTAACAAATATCCGTAAAAATACAGAAATTGTACAAGAAAAATACAGAATTTCCTTTTGAGTGAAAAAATAAAAAAAATTCAAAAGCCTTATAACAAAAACGATAAATTAAGACTTTTAGCAATATTATCCGTCAAGGATATCCATATTTACTAATTTCCGACATATTCAAGAAATCATTTCACCGGAGAATAAAAACCTCCCCAACCAATTACCATTGATCTAAAGTAGATTTCAAAGGTTAATAACGGAGATTTAATTAGTTAATAAAGATTTGCATTGATATGTATTACCAAATTGAGCCAGATTAGATCCCAGTACAATTTTCATTTTTTTACGGATCTTTTTTCTCCGATAAAATCATTTCTTGAATATATCAGAAATTAGTGAATATGCATATATATCAGGGGTGATTGTGTTCCGGTATTTTACACACCACTAAATTTATATAGCAATATTCTTAGTATGTAATCACAGATTTTATCGATTAAAGAAGAAAAAGATTGCTATATAAATTTAGTGGTGTACAAAATACTGGAACACAATCACCCCTGATATATATCCTTGATAATATCACTAAAAGTCCAATTAATTTGCCGTTTTTGCTATGCTTTGGAATTTTTTTATATTTATTCACTCTAAAAGAATTTATGTATTTTTCCGGTACAATTTCTGGATTTTTACGGATTTTTTTTTTCTTTCGCATTGTAATAATGAAAACAAATTCCACAGCTTTAAACTAGAAGATGAAAATTAAGCATCATCTATCAAAGACATTCCAAAATCCATGCTTTTCGACAAATTCACACAATCACTTTCATTGTAAATATATATATATATATATATATAGAGAGAGAGAGAGAGGAGAGTAGAGTAAAACCGGGTATCCTGTTTTCTCGCTATTGGGTGCTGCCCTGTTGACAGCACCCGTCTTAACTACATCTCTTAGTGTCCCCTAGCAGTGTGCCATCGGCTTCCGAAGCGAGTTAATCTCTGTGTCCATCCATGCAGCGCTATTGGAAAGAAAATCGCCTCAAAGTTTTAATTTTTCGCTGTCTTTTCTGCTTTTCAAATAAATCCAGCCTGGCGTATCGATTTAGGTAAGTAAACTACTGTTTTCTATAGCTTTCATACAATATTTTGATGCCATGTAGAAGCGTGTACGTCCAGCTATCCAGGAGAACAACCATGTTGATTTTTGGTTGTATGTTGGGGCAAAACCGGGTACCCATGGTTTTGCATTGAACACTGCAATGAATTGTTTCTTCACTCAACAGGTGGTGAAGGATGGATACAATGTTCAGTCTGGAAAGAGTGGGCATATGAGGACTGCAGCGGATATGAGAAGTAAATGGTGAGAAAGCCATTACAGGACAACATTAAAAATTGATTGGAAACCTGAAAAAAAGTTACTGACCTTAAAATATACATATATATGGTCACAATAGTTCTTTATCTGAACTTCGGACTGCAAAGCACAGCAAATATTTAACTGAGGCTTGTGATCTGGGATCTAAGTTCTATGACTCCCGCACAATAGAAATTTGATGAGATATGCATTTTCATCGCGAGAAGATAGCAGATGAGCGAGAACCTTCGTCCCGGTCAGGTGGACCGAAAGATTGCTTCTCTTTGTAATTTTTATGCCGGTAGGTGTATCGCGCAATAAATTAATTTTTAAACTCGACAGACGGTCGGATAATGTCATAACAGTTTAAATTATTTTTGTAAATATTTTATGTAGTTATATTTTAACCAAGATATCAAAATTCTACGCAGTTATCTTTGGAAACGGTGTGGACTTTATTCATTTCCTTAGACGCTGACCAAAATCCCACATATATCTTTTGAAGTTTTATTAAAAATTATTATTACAATAAAACTTTTTGTTACTGGAAGTCTAAACACTTAATTTCTGATTAGTACCTGGTTTTACCCTACTACCAAAATTCAGAGCTGTTTCAGATGGTCGTAGAAAACACCTTTTCCCAAGTAAAGAAGAATTTTCCTGTGCAATAAGTGTGGTTTTTCAATAGTCCAGGTGTCCCCAAACATTTTTATGGGTGTTTCGATTTTCCGCCAATCTAGACATTTGTCAAGAAAGGAAAACCTTAAGTACCTGGTTTTACCCTACTTTCCCCATTTATCCTTAAATATACAAAAATTGAGCCAATACAATACAATAAATTTATATATTGTGGCATTCTGTAATCCTTTAATTGCACACATGATCTCTAAAATTTATCAGATACAATCTCACTTAGGTTATTGGCACTTTATAAATGCAAATCTTTATTAGTTAATTCCATTTCAAAATTAAAAATACATTTAAAATCAGAAATTTAATAAAACTAAAAAACAACACATTAATATCCCATAATAAAATAAAAAATAGTAAACGTTTCAAGCTTTATGCAAGCTACTCATCAGTACAAATGAAAAATAGTTAAATATATTGTGCATGGCGCACAAAAAGTTCAAGCGCTCCGGACAGGGCCCAAGGGGCCAGAATTCTAACTGAAATGTAGAAAGGGGGGACTAACTAAATAAAGAAAGGGCCCCCAAAACGAAGACAGTCGGATTAAAAGGAGGCAATTTATTAACAATTTAGGGAACAAAAACTTCAAAAACTGGAATGTAGTAATGGAGGAATAACTAAATGGAGAAAGGAACCCCAAAAATGAAGAAGATCAGATTAAAAAAAGGGGCAAGTTATTAAAAATTTAGGGCACAAAAACGTAAAAGGGCCCAGGGACCCGGGTCTTGTCCGAGCTGGAAGTCCTAAGAAGTTGTTAGAAAAAAAAAGCTTGTGTGATTTTTAAGGGAGCTATAGTAGGGAGCCCAAAAGGGGCCGCTGATAGTTTTGAGCAGAGCCCTAAGATGTATTATCCTAACCGGAATGTAGAAATGGAGGAATAACTAAATGAAGAAAAGTCCTCAAAACCGAAGATCTGATTAAGGGGCAAGTTATCAATTTAAGGAACAAAAACTTCAAGGGACCCAGGGGGCCCGGATCTTCTCCATTTTTTTTTTTTTTTTTTTTTTTTTTGTCGTATATGTAGTAGCTGGAAGTACTAAGAAAGTATACTAAGGAAGTTGTTAGAAAAAAGCGCTAATGAATCGGACAATTTTTAAGGGAACTATAGTAGAGTGCCCAAAAGGGGCCAGCTGATAGTTTTGAACAGGCCCTAAGATGAAGGGTCCTAACTGGAAAGTAGAAATGGGGGAATAAATAAATGGAGAAAGAGCCCCAAAAACTAAGAGGATCGGACAAAAATGGGCAAGTTATTAACAATTCAGGGCGAAAATCTTAAAGGGCTCTAGGGAGCCTGGTTCTCAAAAAATTAAAAATCCGAGTCTCAGGTACATCAGGACCTGCCTTGGACTATCCAAACCCAAAATTTGAGACTTCTATGTGCGGTAGATTTTGCTAGTCATCGCACGAAGACACACACACACAGACACACAGACAAACAACTTTATTTTATTAGTATAGATATGTATAATATTAT
The DNA here is from genome assembly GCA_963931845.1 of Maratus michaelseni. Lineage (NCBI taxonomy): Eukaryota > Metazoa > Arthropoda > Arachnida > Araneae > Salticidae > Maratus > Maratus michaelseni. The sequence continues at coordinate 105,335,073 of OZ007598.1, read as the reverse complement.
CCAGCACTGTCATGGAATTAATTCATTTATTTAATTTTCTTTTAAATAATTTATTCATAATTTTATTAATCATTCATTTAATTAATGTATTCTCATACCTTTTAACTTTTCATTCATTATATGCATTAATTTTGTTAAGTTATTAACTTAATTTGGATACATAATTTAAATTGCAAAATTTATCCACCTGTTATGAATTCTGATTTTACATTTTTCTACTGCTATTACATGACAGCACTGTTCCTTATTTTTAGTTTTATCACGGTATTTAAGCTCCTGTTATGACTTGGTTTAATTCATGGAGCTTGAATATTTGTGAGTCATTCATTTCAGATTTAATTCATCTACTGAATTTGTAAATACTTTTTGGCAACAGGTGCAGATTTGCAAATTATACATGTTTTTCAGGTAATTTTATGAGAAAATCTTCTTAACTTCAAACTTTTCATATTTTATTTTAATTCATTTCTAGTATAATAATGTGCGATTGCTCAAATATTGTATTATTTTAGATCATTATAGCTTGTACAAGGATGAAATCGTACATTTTTTGTGGAATCTGTAGTAATTTGGGCTTACGATTCAGCTGCAGTTCCACAAATATTTCCTTAGTTCAAGTTTTTTTTTTTTTTTTTTTTTTTTTTTTTTTTTTTGCTTATATATATATTATTTTTTTTTTCTTCTTTTTCTGTATGTTATTGAAACATGTATGTGTTTATATTACAATTTTTTATTTTTATTCCTCCATTTGTGTATGATGTTTATGTGTTGTCTTGTAACGGTTATATATATATAATGTCTGAAACTTTAAGAATGTCGTACAGTTGGCTGGATAAGAATATCTCTAAAAGTACCTTCATAAATGTCGAACCGTGCAGACCGGCGATACCAACAAAGGCTTTAAACTCAATTATCTGGAAACAGGGTTTTTCATTGATTTTGCCACGATGACTTTTGAGCAAAATAACGTATTTTCATGGGTTTTTTTTTTTTTTTTTTTTTTTTTTAAATAAAATAAATTAATTTCTACACAACTATGCGTGAAAAACAAACAACTTTTTTCAAGTTATAATAAAAAATATGAGAATTTTTTAAGGATTTTGAATTTTTTTTTTCTCAGGTATAATCATGCCTGTAAATATCATGCTTTTATGTTTAAAAATGAGTCAGAAAATATGTCAGAAAGTTTCGTGTTGTTGAATGGGGAAAAATATTTGAGACCTTCCCTTAAAACGTCAGAAGCAATAGTCATTGCAAGCACTTATCAACTGTTTCCCATACTGAATTAAACCTTTGAACCTATTCGTCTCAATTTTGGATTTTCAAGAGGGGGTTTTGTCTTTGAAATGTTTAGGTTTTTTATATGAAGTACATGAAAAAGTTTAACCCTTTCCGGCACAATGGTCCCACTCCGGGCACACCTAATTTTAATTCCAAACTTGCTTACGGTACCAAGTATATCTTAATAAAATTTTGTTTGTATAATGAAAGCTTAAAATAAGGAGTTCATATTTTCTAAAAAAGTTGTTTGTAAATTCCGGTGTCAGTTAGCAATTTCTCATTTTACGAACAGACTTTGTCTGTGCCGGAAAGGGTTAAAGAATTTCTAGTTGAACATTGTGACAAACACAAGAGTTTTGAGTGGCGTAAAATTTTTTGTATCTGATTATGTATGATGAAATGCCTGACATATTTTATTTTCATATATGGCTATAACTAGAATTGTTTTTCTCGTAAATTAATAACATTATTTAAAAAAATCATAATTTTTTTTTAAATCCGATAAATTTTTAAAAAGTGTTATCAAAATTTTTATTTTTATTTTCTTTTTAAGAAATAATCATGTACTTAATATTTAAAAAAAAATAATAAACCTTTTTCAATAATAATTTAAGGTGCACACCTTTGAAACGTCTTTCGATAAAAATATCGATTTTTTTCCTTTTCGCAATAATATTAAAATCTGATCTTTTATCTATGGAATTCTGCTTTAATTGTGTCTTTATCTGAATTAGAACCCGAATTACAGCCGTTTAAAGTTACATCTATTACAGCTTGCCGAAGAATTTTACAACCGGAAATATCGTTCTGCAAGCCGGAAATAAGCTGAAATGTATGTTTACATTCTTCTTTTTCAAGATTTAGCATTTAAATTGGATTATATATTCAAGAAAATACATGGAGTATATAATTAAATCTTTAAAGATAATAATTATTTTTTTTAGCAAGAACTGCCTTTGAAAGTTATTTTTAGCTTTTTCTCAAAATGAAGTTTTTTAGATTTTTACTGTAAGCAAAACATCCTACAGCAAAAAATTATGCATGAAATGCCTTGAATTTTTTTTTTTTTTTTGTACTTATTTTACAAATGTTTATTGAGGGAATAGACTACAATCATTATGGTACATTAATTAGTTTTATATTTACACTGTTATAAGTTTAAAAGTTGAAAGAAATTTTACGAATTTTTCATTACATTAGTATTTCAAGTGCCATAGCTTCAGTGATATGGATGCCATTATAATGCGACTAGTCTATGTCCTAGAGAAAGATATTCTCTTTATTATGCAATTTACAAAATGTGAATACATTGATTTGATTTTGAGTTATCATGTTTTGCACAAATGTAAATTTTTTGCATAATTTTGACTATTTTTCACTTTTAAAAAGTTATTTCTGTGTAATTTCTAAAATGTTTATATATTTTATAAAGTTTTAACTTAAATGTCATTAAATAAAAATGGTAAAAAGAGAAAATTTCAAAAATTTCAAAAATTTCAAAAAATCACTTCCGAAAGTGTGCGGATACCTTAAAACAAACTTGAAAAACTTGACGACAACTAAAAAAAAAATAATAAATAAAAAAAAAAAAAATAATAATAAAAAATCAGTCACTTAAAAAGATAGCATGACTTAATAGCTGAATTAAAACATATAACACTTTAAGTAACAATTCCTTAATCACGGAAAAAGAAGAAAATCAAAATGTATAATATGTACCTTGTTCAATTTAGTGATTTTTTTTGTCAATGCAAATCTTTGCTAATTAATTAAATCTTCCTTATTAACCTATGTAATCCATTTTTTATTCATCGATGAGAAATTTCAGATTTAATATATTTCCATTCTCAATATCTCGATGATCTCTATTCAGCACATTGTTACCTGGCACGCTAATTACGCAGTTTAGCTTTTTGTGCAATAATAATTCGGATTTTACCAAATGTTCAATTAGTTTCAGATATAAATCAGTTAAAACTACAAAAACGAAGCTAATTAAAAATAAATATTTATTCATAAAAGGAATTTTGTTATATCTTTGCAATAAAAACAAGGTTTTTTGTATAACAAATTGGCGACAAATTGTTATTTTGTTGTTCGTACAAAAGTTCCTAAAGGAATATTGTATTTGCCTTTGTGTTTAATCCGTTTATGGAAACAATTTTAATCACTATTGGCGGTTGTCCAACGTAAAAATTTTAAATATGATTGTAGAGCTGATAAAGGAATGTAACAAGGAGTAAATTATTTTTACAACTAACTGTTAATATATTGACCTTAATTAAAATTAATATGTTGTCTCACTATTTTTTTTTTTTTTTAATCAACTTGAAGAGTACAAATTTGTACTCAATTTGAAGAGTACAAATTTAAAGCAATCAATACTTATTCTTATTTTCCGACAGATTATTATTTTTTTTTAAGTATATTCTTTAGTAATTAATGCAATATCCTTTCATTAATAAACCTTTTTTTTTTTTTGTTATATAAATAAAATTATATAAATAGTCAATGTAATATTTCAGAAGGAAAAATCGATGCGCATAATTGTTATTATTATCACTAACAGACGTTTTGCTTAAAAAGAGGGAGGAGGAAGGCAACAATTTTAATCACTATTAGCAGTTGTTATGCGTAAAAAAAATTAAATATCGTTGTGAAGATGATAAAGGAATATAAAAATGAGTAAATTATTTTTACAACTAACTGTTAAAACATCACTCTTAATTAAAAACAGTACGTTGTCTCGCTATTTTTAAAGAAAATTACTAAATTCGAAGAGTACAAATTTAAAGCAATCAATACCTATGATTTATTATTACCAGTGGGCCCGTGCGAGAATTCCCCACTACAATCTAATATTTTTTATTAATATGCAATATTTTTTGGATGCAGGTTTAAACTTCTAAAGAAAAAGTGAGGATAAAAATATCTGCAAACAATATTTAGTTTTTAGTCAAGCCAGAATATCATCTAATTTATTCCATCAAAGTTACCGTAAAAAGGAATCCAAGAATGCAAAAGGCACGCGCGGAAAAAAAAATAATAATAACAATCGTATTTTAACTGCATTAGAGGATGACGTCATCCGCTTCGGGAAAAACATGGGGCATAGAAATACAAATCTAAACCTTTCAATTTCAATTTCGCTTTTTAATCATAAATATAAAATAAACCCATGCGGTGTTTTTTATAATCATTGCTGAGCATCATATAATGTGGTATTTTATTTTTGTGGCAACAGTAATTTGAGGAAAACCTTTCATTTCTTTCATGAAACCAATGCCGATTTAATTTATAATTATCAGCAAATTTTAATCAAAACACATGTTTTAGAAAAATGTAAGTGTACTATGTCAGAAGCCTGTCCAAAATCCTTTCATATGGTATCTCATTCGTCGTTCTACGTTTCGTATTTTCTTAGTAAAAGGGATGTTGACAGGAGAAATAATACATAAGATTATTATTTTTTTTTTTCCTAAGTATATTCTTTGGTAATCCAATGTCCTTTCTTTAATAAACTATTTTTTTTTTTTTTTTTTATGGAAGTGATTGTTGGTTATATAAATAAAATTACATAAATAGTCAATGTAATATTTCAGAAGGAAAAATCGATACGCATAATTGTTATTATTATCACTAACAGACGTTTTGCTTAAAAAGAGGGAGGAGGAAGGCAACAATTTTAATCACTATTAGCAGTTGTTATGCGTAAAAAAAATTAAATATCATTGTGAAGATGATAAAGAAATATAAAAATGAGTAAATTATTTTTACAACTAACTGTTAAAACATCACTCTTACTTAAAAACAATACGTTGTCTCGCTACTTTTAAAGAAAATTACTCAATTCGAAGAGTACGAATTTAAAGCAATCAATACTTATTCTATGATTTATTATTATTATATTGTTATTTTCTGATAGATTATTTTTTTTTCTATATTCTTTAGTAATCCAATGTCCTTTCTTTAATAAACTTTGTTCTTTTTTTTTTTTAATGGAAGTGATCTTTTGTTATAAAAATGTATAAATAATCAATGTAATATTTCAGAAGGAAAAATCGATTGTTATTAATTGTTATTATTATCACTAACAGACTTTTGCTTAAAAAGAGGGAGGAGCAAGGCAACAATTTTAATCACTATTAGTAGTTGTCATGCGCAAAAAATTAAATATCATTGTGAAGATGATAAAGGAATATAAAAATGAGTAAATTATGTTTACAACTAATTTTTAAAATATCCCTCTTAATTAAAAATAATACGCTGTCTCGCTGTTTTTAAAGAAAATTACCCAATTCGAAGAATACGAATTTAAAGCAATCAATACTTATTCTTATTTTCCCATAGATTATTTTTTTTTTTTCAAAGCCTATTCTTTAGTAATATGATGTTCTTTCTTTAATGATCCTTTTTTTAATGGAAGTGATTGTTAGCTATAAATAAAATTGAATAACTAGTCAATGTAATATTTCAGAAGGAAAATCGGTACGCATAACTAATATTATTATTATCACTAACAGACTTTTTCTTAAAAAAGAGTGAGGGAGGAGTATTTTAATGTAGTTATGTGTATTATTCTTATTTTATAAACCAGAGGGAGAATATGTGCTCGCTCGCGTGTGTAAAAATTATGTACAGTTTTAATACGTTAAATTTTTTTCGTTTAAATAATAAAATTTAAATATTTGATTGTTTAAAAAAACAGACACGCTCAACCCTCCCCCCATTCTTAAAAAGCTAATATAATAACTAAATTACAACCTATAACACTTTAAGAAATATTTCTTTAATCACCTTAAAAAAGAAGATGTATCTAAATGTATATATTTAACCATGTTCAATTCAGTAGCTTTTTGCGATCTTTTTAAATTAATAAATCCCCTTATTAACTTATTTATTCTATTTCTATTGACCGATGAAAAATTTCAGAATTAGTATTCTATTCTCAATATCTCAATAGTCTCAGATCATTATCTGGCTGGCTAATTACAATTTATCTTTTTGTGTTATAATAATTCGGATTTTAACAAATGTTCAATTAGTTGTTGATATAAATCAGTTAAAACTACAAAATCGAAACTAATTAAAAATAAATATTTATTCATAAAAGGGATTTTGATATAGCTTTGTAATAAAAAAAAAGCTTTTTTATACAACAAATTGACGACAAATTATTATTTTGCGTTCGTACAAAAGTTCTTAAACGAATATTTTATCTAACCTTTGTGTTTAATATATTTAATTTTAATCACTATTTACACTTGCCGTGCGGAACAATGTATAATATGATTCCGATAGCTCTAATTTTTAATGCTTATAAATTTGAGAAAAATAAAGGATGTGAAAATGAGTAAATTATTTTTACAACTAAGTTGTTACAATATCACCACACTATTACCTTAATTAAAATTAATATATCCTATCGTTGTTTTTAAAGAAAATTACTCACTTCAAAGAAAACAAATTTAAACCTATCAATATTTATTCATTTTTTATCATGGGATGTTTTTCAAATCTATTCTTTCCAAATCGATGTTATTTCCTTACGTTTTGTAACGTAAGTAAATGTTATATCAATGAAATGAGATAAATCAGTGTAATATTTCAGAAATAAAAATCAACACGCATCAGCATTATTATTATTATTATTATTATTATTATTATTATTATTATTATTATCACTAATATTTTTCATTTTTAAGAAAAGGAGGCATGATAAAAATCGATGACCAATTATCATTTTGTTCCTCGTACAAAAGTTCCTAAACGTGTATTGTGTTCATCTCTATGTTTAATCTATTTAATTTTATTCACTATTTGCAATTGTCGCACGTAAAATATTTAAAATATGGTTGCAATAGAGTCAATTTACAATGCTTGTAAATTTGAGATGATAAATATGAGCATTTTTTTTTTACTTCTAATTGTTAAAATATTAATCTTAATTGAAACTAGTATGGCAACTCGTTATTTTTAAAGAAAATTACTCAATTTGATGAAGACAAATTTAAACCTATCAATATTTATTAATTTTTTTTTTGTCATGAAATGTTTTTAAAATCTATTCTTTGCAAATCGAAGTTATTTCCTTATGTTTTGTTACGCAAGTAAAAATGCTATTATGAATGAAATGAAATAAATCAATGTAATATTTCAGAAATAAAAATCAACACGCATAATTATTGTTATTATTATTATTATTATTATTATCACTAATATTTTGCAATTTTAAGAAAAAGAGGCATGATAAAAATCAGTAACCAATTACTATTTTGTTCCTCGTACAAAAGTTCCTAAATGGGTAATGCCTGTTCCTTTTGTTTCTTGTCTTCTTTAATGTTCCTTTATGTTTAATCTATTTATTAGGCTGTATCAAAAGTATTTTCGCTTTTTGAATGTTTTTATACCCAAGCCTGTAGCTGGCACTTTATCACCCCTATTGTTGAACTTAAAATGTTATTTAAGAGAATACATGTCCCTCTATATTCTATAATCATACTGGCTTCTTTCATTCATTTTTAGGTTACGTAAAGAGGGATACAAATGTTAAAATTTTATGCATTTTAAGGCAAGATTTTAAACTAGGCCTTAAAAACCAATGAAACTGTCCCCAAAACTCGTGCAGTTGGAGGCCATTACAAGAGTAGTGTCCGGACAATTCGAAACAAATCCAAACGTTTTAAGCCCCAACCTTGAAATCAAACCCAGAAGTAACAGGCCATCAGTTGTAAATTTTGACAAGTTGAAAAGAAAAAAAAAAATCCATTCCCCACAATCAATTTTGATGCTAAAAATTAACAAAACTACACATTCTAAAATTATTTTTTTATAATTTGAAATAGTTTTGTGTATTACTTCCCATTGGCTGTTTAAACTAATACTCCGTTTTCTTCTAAAATTATTTGACAATAAATAATTTTAAGAAATAAAAACTTATTTTATTATTTTTACAATTGAATTGTTTATTTAGGAAGATAATTTAAAATCGATCTTCTGTACAATCTTTTGTACGATCTTTGTACTTTTTTTTTAAATCGATCTCTTGTTTTCCTAAATTAAATTTATGTAGAATGTATTTTTAAAAAAAATATGTATATATATATATATATTTTTTTTTTTAAGTATAAACGTTTTTGATTTAAAATATTGTGATCATAAATGGTCAACTACAAACAAAATTCATGAGAAAATACAAAAACATATTTTAATAATCATAAAAATTTATTTAAACGAAATTTCAATTATTATTACATCCTAAGTATTTTGAATACATAAAAAAACTTAAACGTTAATAATGTATTTATTTCTTTAACATTCATTGTACATTGCTGTTAAATTTATTCACAGATCAGTATTTAAAAACTATATAAATTTTGTAAAAGGCAAACTTTTTTTTATTTTAAACATTTTAATGCTTGGCTGATTTAGCCATTTAATTTTTACAACACTTAAAAAAAAATTTCTTAAATTAATATATTCTTTCTTTCAGCCGTAATTATGAAAATTGTCTGTAAAATAGTGTAGCTATCACGACATATTTGGCTAATTTTTGGGGCGCACTAACTAAACTCACATAACAGTAATAATCAAGCTAGCAATAAATGATGATCGAAGATGCATTTTTGGTAAACAACACTGCAGTTTAATGATTTCGAGTGTGAATTCAATGTTTTAAATTTTTACATGAGGAAAAAAAATATTTTCTGTGTGGTACTGTGCTTATTTGCAAAATTGGACAGAGTTTTTACTATAAAAAATTAAAGGGAAGAGAAAAAAATTGTACTTTTTTACTATTCACGTTTTAGAAATTTTCGTGAAGTTATTTGAAATATCCGGTGTTGCTGGTTGCAGGGAATTGAAATAATTAAAATATGGATGAGATTAAATTAAAAAAGTTAGGTTTCGAAAAATCTGTAATTTGCAATTTTTTAAAGACGCTGACACGTATGACCGAAATCGAAAAATCCAATAACAAAATTAATAAAAAGGAAATTTAAAACACATAAATCAAAATTTAAAAAAATCCTTTGATGCATTCTCTTGAAAAATATCTGTGTGCCAAATTTCATAACTGTGGACTCTTCAACCACAGATGTAAACTGTTTAGAAACACAGACAAAATAAATAAATAAATAAATAAATATTATTACAAAGTAAAAGAATAATTCAGGAAATTACAAACATTAATTTTTGGACGCATGAAAAAAAATTATGATTGTCTCCCAAGTTTTGCTGAAAAAAAGCACATCTTTCAATTAAAAAAAGATTAATTGTGAAATAACCTTAAGATTAGGACATACATTTGATGCAAAATTGTCAAAATGGTTATCTTTCCTTCCTAACGGAGATAGTTTTGTGAAGGTAAAAATCGTTTTACAGGAACAAGAGAACAGATAAAACAAAAGGAAGCATGAACTACTGACTTAAGTAATTTAAAAAAAAAAAAAAAAAAACTTTTTTTTTTTTTAACTGTATTGGAGAATATAAATATTTAAAAATATAAACTTTCATTAATATTAATTATGTAAATCTTTAAACATGAAAAAGATAATTTATTTTTGCTTTAAAGGTGTATAAGAAGAATGTAAAATGAAAAGTAAAAGTTTAAAACTATCAAACTATCATCCTTTTTTTTTTTTTTTTTTTTTTTTTTTTTATAAGTGTGTAATATTGTCACTAATATTTTATACAGAGGGAAATATACAATGAAAAATTTACTCTTATTTTTTTTTACATTTGTTTTAAAAATATTTTTTTAATAAAAAATTATTAACATTAGCTTTCGTCAACAGTTTTATGATAATAATATGTTTACAATTTAGAATTATAGCAAATAGGATGTTTTTAGTCCAATGTTTGTACCTGTGTATCTTACTTATAAGTCTCGAATTATGCAGGGTATCCATTAATTATTGTCGGGGTTTCCTAAACCTTACGTATAAATTTTGATTTGCGAACATGACGAAAAATATTATTACATGTTCGTAAAGTACAACTCAAAAAGTTTTTTTTTAAGAACACAAACAAAGTTACATAGTAGGCGTAAAGTTGTAATTCAAACTGTTATTAATCAAATAATAATTAATATTAACATTTTATGAAATTTATCAAAAAGTTATTAATGAATTATGAGCACAAAGTTAGATAGATATATATTCATAATTCATTAATAACTTTTTGATAAATTTGATAAAGTTTTAACATTACTTATTATATTTTATTATAATCGTTATTTGATTAATAACGTTTGATTTGCAACGTTACCGATATGTAATTTTGTTTGTGTTATTAAAAACTTTTTGAGTTGCTAAAAAACTTTTTGAGCAATAATATTTTTCGTCATTTTCTTAAATAAAAAATTATGAGATATAAGGAAACTCCGACAACAGTTTATTGATACCCTGTATTACAGTTATTAAAGAAATAGGATATGTTTTGGATTGACATTCATTTACTTATCATAATTATGTGGTAGGTATAACGAAAAAAAAGGGGGTTGAAAGATAAAATAATACCTAATTCTGCTTTCAAATTTCAAGGCTTTTCTCAAATCCAAACGGGCTACTTTATGGCAATTTTTTTAAATTTATTTTTGTTCGGAAACATATGAAATTGGCAGGTGTTCTTATTCAGAAACTATGTAATCAAAAAAAATTTCCAGTTTTTGGTAAAGGCAGAGCATTTTTCTGAAAATACTGTCAAAATTGGTTTATGAATGAACCAAATTTCCGGACGTCACAGCAAGAGAAGAGAGAAAAACCGGTTGTCACGTGACATGAATCTCTTATAACTCGATAAGTAATTTATTTATCAAAAATGGAAAACTCATTTCAATTCCAGATATATATCTGCACATATTTTTAATTATTAAGCATTCTATTTAAAGGACCCATTTTGTCATTATCCTCCAAATGAGAAAATAATCATATCTTATAGTGATAAAACCCAAGAAATTATCAAATTATTTCGTTTCCCATACCGTTAAATGCAACTGAAATGAAGTAATGGCTTTCTTCGTTTATTCGCTTCGTTTGTTAAACTTGTTCATTTTTATGAATAAAATTTTAAACTCAAATTTATCGAAATTTATGTTTTAAATAAACATACGTAGTATTCCATTTTCTCTATGTTTATTATATATATATACTATATATATATACATGCAACGTTCATATACGAACATTGTTAAAGCTTTATTAATTAACAATACAAGTTGTTGTTGTTTTCAAAGGGATTTTTTTTTAATATACGTGACAAAATTCTGTAAGGCATTTATTATCAAAAGAAATGCTAAACTAAGAATTTTTAATATTTTACTGAAAAAGAGCAGGGACATCAAAAAATCCATGGAGACTGTGTGTTTAATATATTTCAATAAATATATACTGTGAACAAACTGTGAATAAAAATGCCAATATTTGTATTAATACTAAACATTTTAAAAGTATTAATTTTTAAAAGTAAATTTTTTTAATACATAAGTATGAAAAGAATCAGGTTTGTTAATAATTCTGTGTTAAAATACAATGCTGCTTCGAATTTCTTAATAAATAATATTTAAAAACTAAAAAAAATGTTGCACTTTCTTAAACAGTACTAAGTAAGTACTACAAAATGGCCCATTATCAGGATAATCATTCATATCAATTTTAGTGTGAAATATAGATATGGGATAAGCATGTATTCAAGCAACATTTTGGAAACAAAATGGAGGATAAACAAATGTTCAACTAGTCAGACAAAACGAGGTATAAATAAATATATATACAAATAAATGAGAATACCTTTTTCCAAAACATTTATTTTCTTTTTTGTTCTTAATGCAGTCTCGTAGTATTTAAAGATTGAATAAAAGTTGTCGAAAAATATAGGTCCCGTTTATTTCTTATTACTTAATGATGAAGCATAAAAATTTTCAATTGATTCAATATCAAAAAGTAATTTTACTATTACTAAATTTTATATTCAATTTTATATTTTTACTGCTTATATTTTATTTCTTAGTTTAAAAAAAATTACCTATTAACATTAACAGAAATTTGAAAAAACTAAACATATCTGGAAAATAAATCTGCAGTTAATCCGAGATAATGCCCATGGAATTATTTTGAAAATCTATGAATCCAAGTTATTTTATAATTTTACGCATTCCTTCTTTTGTACCTTCTTCTCTTTTTTTTTTTTTTGTAACTTATTGAAACGATTTTAAAATACTGGCTAATAATTTCGCTTCCAACTGCGGACTTATTATTTTCTTGTTATTGTTTTGTTGTAATGACACACTGACCAAATATTTATTGTTATGGTTAAGTCTAAAAATTTTGTTTTTATTATAACTGTTTTATTGTAATACAGGCTACTATAGTTTAGTTACTATTTGTTTGTTTGTTTGTTTCTTTCTTTTCTGTTGTAGGTTTGTAATTTTGTTACTGTCTTTCTGTTTTTATGCAATAATTTTTATCATTTTGACTGTTTTTATATTTTCTCATAATTTTGTTACTGCTCATTTTTATCTTATACTGGCAAATACTTCTTTCTTCCTGTTATCTTGTTATTACAAAGATCGATTCGTAATTTTGCTGTTATTTCAATGACTTAAAGCCAAATAGGTTTTAAAAGTGTTCATTAATATTATATTTTATTCATTTACTACCACCTAAAATTACTGAAATTAATTTCAAATTTCAGAAAACTACCATATAGTTACTTATGGGAAAATCTTTTTTATGTTTTTTTAATTAATTCTTTGACTTTTTTTATGGTTTAAATGTCAAAAAAAGAGCCGTTGCTTAGATTTTTGCTTTTGATAAATCATAAATATGTGTACTCTTTATCTCTTATTTTTCTAATAAAAATTCACACTCCAAACAACTATTTTCAGCCACAGTTGGAATTATTCAATTTAAAATTCGTATTAAACTGATTTGATTTATAACTCAAGAAGGGCTAATAATTTTGTCTATTCTGATGATGTTACAAGTAAATTAGACAGAAGAATTTATTCTTTATATTGAATTTTATTCCTTAATAGTTACATAAGGTTACTTTTAGGAATTTGAATGTAATTATGTTATGACAGTTAAACAGTTTAGGAATTTTATGGGCTTCCTAGTTGCCGCCAACTATACCCCTTGTCTAGGAGTAGCTCTAATTTCTAAAACTTAGTTGGGCATAAGAGAGAAGAAATCTAACTTAGTCGAAACTAACATAAGAGTAAAAATAATTATAAGATAGAAAAACATTTAGTATAGTAAATGAGAAATATAATCACATTTAAAAACAAATATAGTAATTATGTTTAAAAAAGTAAAAAATTTTTATAATAATAATTTGTATTCCAAACGATTATTATCCACGGCTATTACTCCTATAAAAATATCTGTTCAACTGTTTTGATTTTTGATTCAATATAGACATATAGGGTTTGATTCTGAACAGTTGTTGTTTTACATTTGGATATCGAAGAAATCGCTGTTTCTATGACAACAATACTTATCTCTATTGTTGTTCCTGACTCCAATGATATCGAAATCATACCGAAAGTATTCAAAATCAGCCCTAATAATTTTGTGTGTTCGGATGACAATACAAGTCTTAAAAACAGATTCTGGTGCCGTTTTTTTTCCTTCCATTAGCAACTATCTACAGTTCATTTTCAGAAGTCCCATATAAATGTAGTGTCGGCGAAAATGCTTTAAATTTTTTTTTTCAAATGATTTGTTTCTTTTTTAATGATTTAACCCCTTGAAGGGCGGTGGGATGTATCGTCGCTACCGTGTCAAACTATCGAATGTGAAAAGATGCATTTTTCACTACTTTTAAATATCAGCCGATTGTCATCACTATAAATTTTAATAGCGTTCTTCACCAGGATTACCAGTCTGGCCTCTTATTTTACTCAGAAATTTCGAATCCATACCAGAAATTTCAAATAGAAATTTTTGCTTTACTTAATGAGAGTCATTACGTGATTACTTAAATGTTTAAAAAAAAAAATCTCAAAATTTCCAGTGTGAATTCGGTATCTCTGAATAAAAGAAGAAGGCCAAACTGGCAAACTTGTTCTTCACAGAAATTTTATTAGTTTTTTTTTTTTTTTTTTTTAACTAGCCGAATAATTCTATTAAAATTTAGTGGTGACAATCGACCCATTTTTAAAAGTAATGATGGATTCATGTTTTCATATTCCATAGTTTGACATGGTAGCGATGATATTTTATACCCCTTAATTTTAATCAAGATTTGTACCAGAATTTTTTTAATAAAGTTTTACTTTTATAACAATGCTAAAGAAAAAAAAAAAAAAGTCTAAAATTGATTATTTTTTATTTTAAAATAATTTTTTTCGAAAACTCTTGAACAAATTCAACATAACAGAAACAGAATTACTTGTCCCTTAAAAGGTTAGCTAAATATAAAAGACCTGTTCTCACTGCTTCCTGAATTAATGCCCTTTCGCTTGCTCCTTTTTCTGAATTTATGCCCTTTCTATTTTTCTAATGAAAATTCATATTCTAACATAACATTATCATTTTCTAAGACTGTGAGCATTCTTTCATTTGCCCACATTTCGATTGGTTTTTTTTTTTTTTTGTGTTTTTTTTTTTTTACAAAGAAATAAAAAATAAACTCTAATAATCCTCTTAGAACGTAATTCTAAATGTATTAACCATGGAGACAAATTTTCCGCATCACGCACCTCCTTAAAAATTTCTCTCACAGTTAACCGTATCTGAGAAAAGTGAAAAATCCTATTTTTCTAATGAAAATTCGTATTCTAATATAACATTATCATTTTCTAAGACTGTGAGCATTCTTTCATTTGCCCACATTTCGATTGTGTTTTTTTTTTTTTTTTTTTTTTTTACACAGAAATAAAAAATAAACTCTAATAATCCTCTTAGAACGTAATTCTAAATGTATTAACCATGGAGACAAATTTTCCACATCACGCACCTCCTTAAAAATTTCTCTCACAGTTAACCGTATCTGGGAAAAAGTGAAAAATCCTATCGTAATCTCAACCCTTTTTCCGGCCACATAGTCCTTTATTCATTCTTCGGTTTGCATGCGATGAAAATAAAGAAAGAAAAAAAAACATTTTCTAGGTAAGACTTCCTTTCCTTGCTTAACCCTCACACCACTAACACACATCTTAACACTTCCTTTCTATACTAAAATCGTTTGTCGTAAGGGGAAAAAAATAAAAAATAAAATAAGAGGTCGAAAACCTTACCTTTTTCCGAAGGTCGCATCCCTGGATAAAAAAATTCGTTTTCTACTGCATCTTTCATAGTCATCATTTTTTCGATCGGTGACGTCATATAGGTTGGTCGTGATTGGATCAGTTATCTTATGATCGCCTTTTTGTCCCCTCATAGTGTGCGCGCGCTTCTCTTGCTGTCACTGGGGGGGTACTCAAAGGGGTTTCTGGAGGGGTTTTTTTCGGGGTGCAATGGGTTACAGTGTCGTTGACATCGAAGAGCAGGAGGGCTCCAGAATTTTAGGGGTTAGTAATGACAAGGATGTGAATTTGAAAAGGCCGGATGTTGTGTAACAGGAAAGGGTTGGTGTGCTAAAAGGATTCAGTCTGGCCTTTTTCCTGAGCGTAATACGACTAAGATACGAATAGTTTAACTTTATTTATGAATTCTACTGTGGAAATCGTTACTATGTATCAGCATTTTTCATTAAGGCAGTAGCTTACTTCGGGTTATTTTTAAAACGAAATTTGTCACTTTTCGCTTCAATCACCGAGACTATTTAGCCACGCATTCTAATTGAGAAACCAAATAACTTAACCCTCTCACAGCTCAATTTTTAAACCAAAACACACTTCAAAAATTGTGTATTTTTGTTAATTGCATATTTCAAATCTATACACATTTAGGAATTAAATATGCAATTACTTACTTCTTTTAATTGCAAAAAGGCGTAAAATAAAAAAGATTATAAACAGTAAAATAAGTTTTATTAGACTGGTAACATGTTTCAACTCAATCTGGGCCCTTATCAAAACTAATAAGCATATTCTATAATTGCACGGTCTAAGAAGTTATTTGAAACGCTATCATTTAATTTTTCACGTACTTTTTATAAATTACGCACGTTATTTTTAATTTTTTACTTGGATGTTTATTTCCATATTTGTAACCGTGAAGTAACTCGAGCCACAATTTTGTAAGTTAAATGATGCTGCATCGTTACATATTGTATTTTTGCGTGTTACAATCTCTATGGTTTCTCTTATAATGGATTGATAAGAGATACCAGGGAATAATATTTTTAAATAGATTGCAGGGGAAAATTATTTTACTTTCATTGAAATTTATTTGGAGGGTTTCTTCTTGATATAATCTTGGTTTAAGTTTTCTACTGCCCTTCTTTTTTGGAAAATAATTTTATATATATATATATATATATATATATATATATATATATATTACATTCAGATCCTGAGAAAAGAGTAATTAAACAGTTCAAAATACTCAAAAATACTTGCATTGTTAGACATATTCAGAGTTATTCCTTGCTTGGCCTCAAACGAGAACGAACAGGGAGCTGAAGAGATATTTTCCATATCAATTTTGCCTCATTGCCTAACACTTTGCATGGATAATGAGTCGTCTTTAGATACATCGTTATCTCGAGAGAAATCTTATAAAATACAATCTATATCACTATTATCACTGTCTTCGAAACAGCTAATATCACTTTCAGAAAACAATAAATCATCAGGAATATTAGGTTCTGTTACTCGCTAAACACTTTTGGGCCAGCCATTTCTCATTTGAAAATACCAAGCAACGATGAATTAGAGTACTTCTAAAACCAACTAATAAAAGGACTCAAATTCAAAATAGCTAGTGGACAACTACTACTGCTATTTGTTGGCCAAAATCTAATTAAAAACCTAAATGTTGTATATTTAAGGCTGTTCTCAAATCCAAACTGGCTACTTTATGACATATTTCTTAATTCATTTTTGTTCGGAAACGCATGAAATTGGCAGGTGTTTTTATTCAGAAACATTGTAATCGAAAGACGTTTTCCATTTTTTTTGGTAAAGGCAGAAGATCTTTCAGAAAATACTGTCAAAGTTTGCCTTTTGACCGAATTTCGGAGCGACAGCGCGAGAACAGAGAAAAACCGGTCGTCACATGACAACTTTTCTCTTATCACACTATAAGTAATTTATATATAAAAAAACGGAAAATTTATTTCGGTTCCAAATCGCTTCAATAGTTAGGCCTGCTGATTTCATGCCTTTGCGTTTAAAAATGGGTGAGAAAATGTGTCAAAAAGTTTCGCGTTGCTGAACAAGCCATTTGAGAACCAACAGAATTTTTATTTTCCAATAAATATTCATATTTCAAGAATAACATAGTTCAAGAAATAATATCATCAAAAACTATATTTTAAACTAGTTATTGGAGTGTGAAATCCCTAAAAATATTATAATAGGTGATGCTTTAAGTGATGCAATAACTTATTATTATTTTTTTTAAATAAGGGGTGATCTAATTACAGGTAAATAAGAAGGTGGTTTACTACTTTGGAATGTGTCACAATGTCTGGACAGGTTGTGCATGTAAAATTCAAAAACATTTTGTGAAAAAAAATTTATATATATTCCAGAAAAAAATTACTAGAGGAAGCGGTTGAAAACTGTAAAAAACTTAAAGTATATTAAAACATGTAAATACTTTAGATTTACTTTCCCTAACAATCAGAAGATTATTATTATTATCATAGAACTTTGGAATGTTTTATAATCATATTCTTCATATGTTACTTCATATTCCAAATATCTATTATGTTTTTAATATCATTATTATCATTGTTAATATTATTGCATCTGAACCTCACTATAGTGAGTCTTCTACAGTGTGAATTTCAGCTTTTGAAAACAACCTGAAGGAAAAGGCAACTTAAAAGTACCTTTAAATTCACTTTCCGCAAAACTCCAAAATAATTGGATAGCCATAAAAGTTTTAGATATTCTACCTCAGATTCCAAATACCCCATTATGTTTTTTTTTTTTTTTCTAATTTATTGATGAAGATAGTAGACGAAAAAACGCCATTATAACGAACTTTCAGTAGTCTGAAATTTAATCTTCGAAAACAACCTTAAGGATCTCAAAACTTCACCCATTATAACCACAATTATTTTTCTCCTAAAAATGGAAAAAAAAATCCATTTCACACCACTTTTTTTAGAACAGAAATGTAATGTCTTATTTATAGAGTTGTTTTTGTCATGAAAGAAGTAAAGTATTTCTCTTCAGAATTACTGGTGTGCAAACAACAAAAATGGTTTTAGCTATAGTGTTGTTTTAATGCAAGGCTAAGCTACTATGGGTTAAAAATACTTTTAAGTTCAAATACTGAAAAAATGATGGAATAATTCTAAAGCCATGATAATTTTGGATATTCTATTTCAGATTGATTTTTTCTGATTTATTAATGACACATTATAATGAACTTTCAACGATCTGAACTTTAGCTATATCGAAATACATAAATATATGATTAAATCTTATGTTCAAAATATATAATAATGTTCAAAAATGATTGTCGCTCATCCAATAATTCCCTAAAAAGCGCAGTTTAAAATACATACTCAATATCTATAAATTGTCACTAATTTAATTAGCAATTCAAAAAGAAGTATTTCCAGTGAAAGATAAAGTTCATAATTTTAGACAATTTTATCACTGTTTTTAAAAAAATTTTGTTGAATGCCAGAATATTTTCCATAATTTTACGGAAGTTTTTCCCCAGATGAAATTATTTCGTGAACGTGTCAAAAGTTAGCGAATTTAAGAATATCTTTGACATATAATAGTGCTAAAAGTCTAATTAATTTATTGTTTTCGCTAAGCTTTGAGACTTTTTTTCTATATTTTTACAATCTAAAAAGTATTTTCTCTTAACAAATTCCGTACTTTGTAGGGATTTTTTTTTCTTTTGCAGTGTATAATAATAAATCAAATAGCTTACAGAAAATGAAAATTTAGCATTATCTGCCAAAGATATAGTCTCAAATCCATAGTTTTTAATACATTCATCAAAATCACTTTTATAGAGGAAAACAATCGATAAAAATATGGAAACTTTACTGGCATTAAATGGATTTTTTAAACCATATTTTTTTTTTTTTTTTTTTTTACTTTTAAATAATTATAATTATAACTCTACATATTTTAAAAGATAGATGAGTTAGACGTGTTTTACATTTTAAAGACTTATTATTATTATTATTATTATTATTATTGTTATTATTATTATATTCCATTACGATAAAATTATGTATAAACAGCTTATAAACATCTTTTAATCCGAAAATATCTTTAAATATTTCCCTTTACTAAAGAATAATTCTTCATTTTTTTTCTATCTGTATTCAAAATTAATCATGTAATTTTTATTTAAAATTTTTATAATATGATATTTATTTCTTATCTAATTTTGTACGTTTTAACTGAAAAAATAACCACGTGTTCATGAGTATTTATCTGTACACATATACACCTGTATACGCGTGTGTATAAATTACGTTTACGTACGTTCTTTAATACGTAGTTAATAAATAAATAGAAATTAAATAAATTAAAAGAAAAAAATATTACAATACCTATAAAGCACATAAACGAAACCGTTATTAGGAAGTATCTAAAATATTCTATTCAGGAATAGATGCAAAGAAAATATATTTATCCATATGACTGATAGTTAAACGAATTTTTATAACGCGCATTTGTAAATTTTCTTCACATTATTAAATTGATTTTAATTTCTATTTTGATGATTCGTCTCTTATTTCCGCCTTTAAAATAATTTATATAATTTATGAATTTTAAATGTAACTTTAATGTTTTTGAATTTTTAAAAGTAAATTTTATGGTTTAATAGTTTTTTTTAGTTTTTTTTTATTTTGTAAAAATATTTAGAATATGATTTTGTATATAAAAAAAATTACCTAAAGCGGTTCTTATGTACAAATTGCAGAGCTTCAACTTGTAGAAGCTTTCTAAACAGGTTAAAATTTAAATATGAATTTTATTGTTTAAATATATCGTTAATTATTTGAAATTTTTTCTTTATCAATTAAACTTTGTGATTTTCTCTTCTGACTTTAGATCTTTGTTACTATATTCTTATTTCTCGGAATTTTAAACGCAAATTTTACTTTTCAAATGTTACTCACAAGTTTAAAGAAATAATTCAAACTTTATTTGCTATTCCAATAAAATTTAAATTTTTCTATTTAAAATTTAATTTTTTTTATTTAATTTTTTTCTTTTTTATATAATTTTCCTTAGGTGCTTTATGTTGCAATTTAAGATTAGTGGTGTATAAATTATGTTTACCCTTTAATAGAAAGAAAAACTATTACAATACCTAAAATGCACATAAACGATACCGTTATTAAGATATAATATTTTGTAAATTTATTATTACATTATTAAAAGTATAAATTTTACTTATGATGCATATTGCATATGATTATGCATATGCCCTTTGCTGCATACTTTAAAACTGGCAAATCCCCAACATTAAATTTGCTATTTTCTAACTAAAAGGCTCACCCAGAATGAGAAAAATTGTGATTTGTGTATAATAATTTTAATTTATTATTATTATTATTATTATTATTATTATTATTATTATTACAGCCTGCTCACTATAGTCCAACAACAAAACACATAATGCAAACAGTCCAACATAAAACAAAAGAAATAAAGTATTTTTATACGTGTGTTTCAATTATCCAATAAGCCAAGAAGTCTAAAAACAGTAATTAATAAACAAAATACTATTTAAATAACATTACTGTAGATTTAGAAATGTTTTAGTTTATGCGGACTAATAACTTGTCGACATTCTAAAAGAACATCCATATTGATGATATCTCAACAAGCAAGTTACCCGTTGTTGTGATTCTATGTCGATGTTTCGACTGAAAGCATATATTTCACAGAGTAACACAAATTTTGAATAGGAACTGTAAATGAAATATTTTGGGTAGGGAGAAAATAGCATTTTTCTCCACTGTGATGGACAGTATGCAACAAAGAGTTAACAAAAAAAAAAATCATTTAGTTTTAAAATCATTTTAAAAACATCTAGTTACTTTCTTCCCCTTCTTCATATAGCTTTCAAAAAACATTTGTGTTTTATTGATACCATTATAAAAATACCTTCTTTTAACTTTAAAAAAAATTGCTTTCTGGAAATTTTTAATGACATTCTACATTCTAAATATCTTAAATATAAATGTTAACATCCAAATGTCTTCTAATACTTTAAAAGAAAAAAAACTTTATTTATTTCACGAAGACAAACTACTCTTCAGTAATTTGTAAACACCATACCATTTTTTAAAACTATTTTGAATGTAAATGTGGATTTTCATATGCTTTTTTAATACTAAGAAATCTCTCTACTTTTAGGAGATTGTAAACAGACTACAGTTTTAAATTTATCGTGTTTTTGGAGTTTTCGATGTAATTTTTTTTTATTTTTTTTAAACTTTTTTAAAACATTCAGTGTTGTTTCCTATGCTGATAAAGTAAATTTCTTCTCTCGTTCAAAAATGTCTACAGCCTTTATAAGATATGGAATTTAGTTGACTATTTAATTTTGTGGTTGATACAAAAAAATCTCAAATAAATTTATTGCTCAAATATTTTTCAAAACCTTAAACTGTTTCAAATTCTCCTTAGACTGAATTGTGAAAATGTTTTATTTTTCTTTTGGATTTTTTCTGCTTTCAAGGGTTTTATACCGGTATTATAATTTTCAAAGTTGATTTATAATCTGAAAAGTAAATTTTATTTTTTACATGTCTATTTACAAAATTACTCTAATTATATTTAATAATCTAAAAAATATTTTCTTCTTTTCGATTTTTGAAAACTTTTTGTTTAGATATTCGTAAACAGACTGCATTTTAAATTTATGACTTTTAGAAATTTTGCTATTAATTTTATTGTATATGGACTTATTTAACATCTACAAAAAATTGGAATTTTATTTCTTATTCTATGCGTATTCCATAACTTCCAACATTTTCGCTTTTCTGTTACCACTAATTTTTAATGGAAATTTTTGCCTTATTTAATTACAGAAATGTTTGATTAAATAAGGTTAAAATTTTCTATTAAAAATTATTGTTAACAAAAAAGTGTAAAAGTTGGCAACTATACGAATTCAAATAATCACAAAAATACTCTAATTATAAATTCGTAAAGATAATTAAGTATTGTTTTATTGACAAGTTAGAAAGTATTCTTGTGACTCATCTAAATTTATTAAATATGATTTTAATGACAGGTTGGAAAGTATTCTTGTGGTTCATCTAAATTTATAAAGTATGATTATAATGGCAATTTGGAAAGTATTCTTGTGATTCCCCTAAATGTGTTTAGTATTATTTTAATGACAAGTTGGAAAGTATTCTTTTGATGCATCTAAATTTATAAAGTATAATTTCAATGACGTTGGAAAATATTCTTGTGATTCGTATAAATGTATTAAATATGATTTTAATGACAATTTAGAAAGTATTTTTACGATTCATCTAAATTTATTGAGTATGATTTTAATGTCAAGTTGGAAAGTTTTCTTGTCACTCATCTAAATTTATTAAAACTTATTTTAATGACAAGTTGGAAAGTATTCTTGTGATTCATCTAAATTTATTAAGTATGATGTTACTAACAAATTGGAACGTATTCTTGTGATTCATCTAAATTTATTATGAGTTTAATGGCAAGTTGAAAAGCATTCTTGCTATTCATCTAAATTTATTAAGTATAGTTTTACTGACGATTTGAAAAGTATTCTTGTTCCTCATCAATAATAATGTCTCAAAAAATAATTTTATTTATATTATTTTTAAAATGAGTGAGCTATGCGTAGACCTATGTATATAATGGGAATCGGCTAAACTAAAAAATTTTCAAATTTCTGATAAACATTTTAAAACATTCTAAAATCATTCTAGATATTTGTTTCAAAACGGTAAGACAACACAGTCTGAAATCGATAGCAAATTTGGGAATCCCCATATTTCATAACGAAAAGCAACGGAATCCCCGTGAATCACTTTGATGTTATTTTTATAAATGTGTGTGCATCCAGAATGATGTTTAACGGGTCTCATACATTTTAAAATCTTCAAAAATTGAAAATATATTATTTCATGTTTCTATTTTGAAACGGATTCCGTATCGTTTTAAAAAACGCACTAAAAAAATTCGCAATAGAACCGGAGATAAAACCAAAACAATTTTATTCCACTTGAGAAAAGGCACATAATTCTTACTTTATATTTCATATTCTGAAAACAATAATTTTCATGCAGATCCGTAAGATTAAAATGTATTGAATATATATTATATATTATAAATTGCATATATAGAATTAAATGAATATTTTTCCTTTTATATATTATTGCATTATTTATATAATTAATTAATATCATTCAGTTATTTAAATATTTAGATTATTTTTAATGATTAATTAATTATAATTTCAATATATTTTCCCGTTTTATAAATTTGAATGAGATTTTAAAATACTTTTCCCAAAAGGTTTCTGTATTTTAATTAATTGCATTGTGAAAAATTGTGAGCTTATTTTAATTCAAATTATATGTAAATAACCTTTCATTTCTGCAATTTATTTAAAGAATGATAATACAACATTCCAAATTTTGAAAGTTTTGTTAATTTAATTGTATTATAAGTATATATATATATATTTATTATTCCATTAAAAGTTTCTATTTTATAATTTTCTTTGAGATGAAACCGGATTTGAATATCGAAGAAATTCTTGCGTAATTTCCATATTTAAAACATTATGGGGGGGGGGCCTTCAACAAGGAACGGAAGAATGAAAAGTCAGTGAAAAATTACATCATTTTGACGCAATCATAGTACATTTTCAAAAAATTTATGAATGAAAATGTAAATTTATCACTGGCGAAAGCATTCCCAGCCGAAGAAGAAACACTTCTTGTATGCATTGTACATCCTTAAAAAAATATACACCTCCCCCCCCCCCCTCTTTTTTTTTTTCAGATGTAACTCAAACATTATATTGAAGATTTTTATTTTTCACATAATTATATACAATAAATACTAAGCATGTCTTATTATTTTTAAAGTTTTTAAAGAAATCATTTGAGCCTCTTTATGCAATACAGATATTTACGAGAATTTAAAAATAACATTAAAATTGCTATGAATTATAAATAATAATAAAGAGTAATTATGAATTTTCACATTTATTATAAAACATTGAAAAAAATGACATAAAAAACATACATGGAAAAAGGACTCAGATTTGATGAATATTAGAGGCTGACAAAATTTCTGTGTAATAATTGAAATCAGAATAAAAATCAGACAAGAAGACAGTATGAATAGCATTAAAGTTATAAAAAATGAAATGCAAACTTAAGCACATGAAGAAATATAACTGAACACTTTCAAAAATGAATATGAACTGACCTCTATGTGTTCATTTTTTAATATTTCCATGTTTCAAAAATGAGTTTGAACTGATTCTAATCCTTTTTGAATATGTCCATGTTTCAAAAATGAGTATGAACTGACCTCTATGTGTTCAGTTTTGAGTATGTCCATGTTTCAATATTCTGAGTATTTCTCTGATATTCCAGAATTGAAAGCATTGAGTCGTCCTATTTGAAACATAACAAAATAATAAAAACATCGATTTACTCAGATTTGATAATGTCATTTTCTCAGTGTAGATTGTCTAACATCTTTAAAATAAACCTCAAAAGATTTCTCCCCATAGACCATAATGTAACAAAACCTATTGTAACAAAATTCTTTAGATTGACCCTGTAAATGAACTATAAATGCTACACACTTCATTTGCAATACTGAACATGCCATATAAAACCTCAATAACGTAAGACCAATTGCATGGTAATCCAAGTATATTTACATGAATGACAGAGCGGACAGACAAGCAAACCGAATTCATGAACACTCTTCAACTTACTTTGGAAAGTGTTAAAAAACAAAACAAGAACGAAAAATCATGCATTCAAGATAGATTATGAAACACTTTCCAACACTAACAGAATATTAGTAAAAAAAAATGATTTTTATCATACGCTGAAATGAGATATCTAAATGAGCAATTTAAAAAATACATAGCTCAGTAAAAATCCATTTTCAGCAAATGCATTTTCAGCAAAAGTCTTTCGTGTAGCCCTGTATATGATCTACAGAATTTGTAAACCACGCGTAGTATACTAACAATCACATAAAATTTCATATCACAGCGGAAAGAGCACTTCTAGCAATTACAGATCATAGTCAGTCCTTTAATCGAATTATTTTGTACGTCTCTGTATATGAACCATAAATCCTACACACTCCGTAATATATAGAAAATAAGTTGTATTGAACCTTAATGATCCTTTTACATTTCACTATGTTTCAAGTATCATAAACATGTTCAAAATGCACCGCTAACGATTTTTCCCCAAAGCACATAATGTAAAGGAATTATTTTACACATCCCTGTAATTGAACTATAAACGCTACTAATTGTATACTCTGATAAAAATATGCTGCAGTCCACCTCAGTAATGCAGATTAATTACATTATGTTTGAAATATCGTAACATCAATAAAATGAGCCGCAAACGATTTTTCACCATAGACCCTAGTGTAATGGAATTATTTTGTGTGTCTCCTGTAAATGAACTATTAATGCTACATAGAAAAAAATAAAACCCAATTTGGGTCGAAAGATTCTTAGGTATGTGCCCAAATTGGACCATGCCTGTTTTGGCTACCACTGTGCATCCATTTTGGGCATTGTTAAATACCCATTTCAAAAAAAATATATATATATATATATTTTTAAATGGGTATTTAACAGTGCCTAAAATGGATACACAGTGGTAACCAAAACAGACATGTCCCAATTTTGGCACGTACCTAAGAATCTTTCGACCCAAATTGGGTTTTATTTTTTTCTGTGTATAGTAAAATTTAATAATGTATTGTAATTCCATGACAATCCGACTATATTCACGAGAGTTAGAGCACAGACAGACAGACAGACAAACCGAATTCATAAACACTTTTCAATTATGTTGGAAAGTGTTAAAAACACTCACTACAAATCACTCCCTAGAAATTACTTCACAATACAGAAAAATGTTATCATTTCATTTCATTATATCAAAAATATACTCATAAGTACTTACCTCCAAAGTATTGTATTCCGCAAATGTTCAAAACCAAATAGAGATAGCTATTGACCAGTTTTTCGACTTGTTCTTTCTCGACGCTACAAGCGTTCTATTTATGGTTAATAGTTAAATATTCAATGACAGTTCCACTTCGTGCTAAGCATGAATTTCAACTACTTTAAAACTACATTTGCCTGTCTTATTTTCCGCCTGGAGATCAGAAGAGTGAACATAGATTAACATGACAAGTATAATCATACATGTTTCTGGATTTTTTTTTTTTTCAAATCTATGCTAATCAGTTATTACTTATTTGAGCCTTGTTCTGGGTTTTTTTAAAACATGCCTTTTCATTGTTATAAGGTGATAAAATTATTGTTTAACCCTATTTTCGATCATGGACTTCAATTTGTTATTTTAGTAGTTATCGTCGTTTCCGCTGGTTGTACATTTTGTATGTGTCCATCTTAATGAATGTAAAAGGTAATCTCTATGGGATTTTTTTTATGTATAACTGTTATACTTTTCTGGTATGAGTAAAAAGTATTTTGAATATAAGTCGCTAAGTTTTAAACAGAATTATTTGATTTTTTAATACAGGATTTTTTTTTAAGTTTTTGATTCTGCTAAAGCTATGTGAGCTACGACTTTTTTTCAAGTGATGCATGTTTATGTATAATGTGGAATATAGGAGCTATTTCTACGTATTTTTAACAATTTTGATGAATTGTAAATCAATTTCATATGTGATGCTAAAGTTTGACAGTACATATGCTTAATTATTTATCAATGAATTAATTTCCATAACAAAAATGAATTTTGTAGAATCTACAAAGACATTCTATTCTAATCCTCTTTCAGATATTATTGTAAATCCATTAAAGATTTTGAGCCTATGTTTCAAAGGCGTAGCCATGGTGGGGATCCAGACGGTCAAATTACCACTATTTTTTAATAGAAAATTTCGCCTTATTTAATTCCAAAAAATTCTGAGATTGGATAAAGCAAAGAACCATATTCAAAAATAGTGAACCTATGGATCTTAACCGTGGCATACGTCACTGCTAAGTTTGCATAATGCCTGTTCCAAAAGTTGAAATATGTAAAAAGTACATATAAGTGGCATATTCCTTTTTGCAATTGTTCTCTCTTATAACGTTTTAAAACCCTTTCATAAGCATAAAAAAAGTACTTGTAGCATTTTTGAAAAGTTGAAATTTGTAAAAGCAACGTATAAGTGACATAGTCTTTTCTGGAATTAAAGGTTATTCTTTCTTGTAACGTTGGAAAATACTTTCATAAACACAGAAAAAGTACTTTGTAACATTTATGAAAAGTTGAAATATGTAAAAGTACATATAAGTGACATATTCTAATTTAAAATTAAAGGTTATTTTCTTTTGTAACTTTGAAAAATACTTTATTAAGCATAAAAAAGTACTTTGTAATATTTATGAAAAGTTAAAATATGTAAACGGACACATAAGTGACATGTTCTTTTTTGGAATTAAAGGTCCTGAAAGCGTCAATTCTCTTGTAACCTTGAAAAACACTTTCATAAGCATAAAAAGTAACTTTGTAATATTTCTGAAAAGTTTAAATTAGTAAAAGTGACATATTATTTAATTTCTGATATTTGGTATTTATAATTAATATTCTTATGTTAATTAATATTCTTTTTATAATTAATTTTAATATATTTGATATAAGTGACATATTCTTTTTTAGAATTAAAGTTTATTTTCTCTTGTAGCGTTAGAAAAGACTTTTAAGCATAATAATGTACTTCGTAACATTTATGAAAAGTTGAAATATGAAAAAGTAAATACAAGTGACGTATTCGTTTTTAGAATTAAAGGTATATTCTCTCTTGTAAAGTTGTAAAACACTTTCATAAGCATAAAAAAAAGTATTTTGTTATATTTATGAAAAGTTGAAATTTCTAGAAGTACATATAAGTGACATATTATTTTTTGGATTTAAAGGTCATTATATGTTACAACGTTGGGAAACTTTCATAAGCATAAAAAGTACTTTGTAACATTTATGATTAACGTATACTTTACTACTTTTCTCTAACTAATTAAAGTTCTATTTACGTTACAGGAATGCACAAACTTTCATTCCACATAATAGTTAACTTTGGTGGAGTGTTTGATTTCTTATTAGAAATATTAACAATTTTATTATTAGTTGTATTGACACCATGGCTTTTATACAACAATATAATTTTAATATTTCAAAGCACTATCTTGAGGTCGGGGAAAACTTAAAAGTTATAAAATGGTACGTCAGAATAAATATTTACTATCAAAAAGAAGAAGAAGAATTAATTGATTTTTCATACATTTCATTATTTTGTTTTTTATTATTTATTAGAATAGCCTATGTATAAGTACTTAGCGTAAGTGTTATTGTTAATTTACTGCACATTTTTCTTTAAAAAGTATAAATAAACGATTCTTTTATTAGTGACATCTTACATTTCAATAATAAATGTATGTTCATGATAAATATTTTTTAAGTGTTGCATATTATTTAAATTTATTATAGTATGAACCTTAAATTATTTATAAATATATTTATAAATTTTATTTTTTAAATGTGGAATAATTATCAAAACGTATTATAAAGATCGAAATCAAAATGCGATTATAAAGATAAGTAGGTAAAAATTGCAATACATATAGAATTAATTTTATTATTTGTGAAATATGTATATATGACCTTATAAATGAATAAATTTATTTTTTAATATAAATAAATATATTTAGATCTACTGCTACAATTTTGTATTTTCTGACATTTATACATGATTAACTATGATTTCTTCTAAAGTTTTCTTTTTTCTTTTAAATAATTGTGTTTAAAAAATTCAATTCTTCCTGCTGCAATATTTTTGCAATGTTGCCATTTCACAGTTTAGATTTTTTTTTTTTTTTTTTTTTTTTTTTTTTAAGATTTAGAAGCATTTGTTTCTTCTAATAAGTATTGATTTTAATATGTGCATTCACACTTTGTAAGTAAAAATGAACTTACTTTTAATTTTTCTTCTTATAACAGAGGTTCTGGGGTTTAAAATTAAGATGGGAAATGTGTTTAAAAATTATTTATTATGAAATGAGTTTAGCAGGTCTTTAAAATTAGAAAGACGGTGCCATATTCCTCCATTAAATTTTTTTTATAAAGTTATATTAAGCCACGAATAAGTTAATTCTTAATTGTGACTATTAAAACTATTAAAACTATTGACTATTAAAACTATTAAAACTCGTGTTCTTATTGTACTTTTAATAATAAAATAAAATTATTTCACTTTGAATAACAATGCCAGAAAAAAAGAAAAGAAAAGAAAGGAAAGGAATTCCCAACTTTAAGATTAGAGAAAGCTGAAATAAAAAAGGGTATTTTAAAATTTCAAGAAAATATTCCTGATAAAAATCAAAATCTTTAGAATTGGAAAACTTTATTTTACAAAATATGCGAATAATATCTCTCTTTAAAAAATTTGGTGAGAATATATTTTTACAAAAGCAAATCTCTTTTTTAGTAATAAAAGGAATTCAGCATATTTAAAATTAAATATGTCTTTCTTAAAAATGCGTGTTCATATTTTTATTCCTTTCAACAGGAAAATTGTACATAAGACAAGATAGTTCACAAGACCATTGCAGTTTCTTTTTTGCGTACTTTCTCTTATTTTTGTGGAATTTACGTACTCTAACGCATCTATGTCATTATTCTATGATTATTATTATTATCTGTTTATTTTTAATTTTTATATCTATACTAATAATTATAAAGGAGTAAAGATTGTTTGTTTGTTTGTTTGTTTGTAAGGGGTAATCTCTGGAACTACCGAACCGATTTCAAAAGTGATGGCGGCAAATTGATGGTGACAACCCCTGCTCCAACATAGGCTATATTTTATGTCGATGACACTACCCCTGGGGGGTACAGGAGCGAAAAACGTTCTAAAATTGCGATCTTTTCTATACTGAAGCAGCTAGAAATTTGAAATTTGGCGTTGTAGTTACTTATAAGATGTAAATGCTCTCTAAGAACAAAATAAAAAAAAATCGAAATTTAAAAGGGTGAAATGAGCGAAAAGCGTTCTAAAAACATTCTAAATTACAATTTCTATGGAATCTTTAGAACTACCGAACCGATTTGAAATTTGGCGTTGTAGTTACTTATAAGATGTAAATGCTCTCTAAGAACAAAAAAAAAAAAAATTCGAAATTTGAAAGGGTGAAATGAGCGAAAAGCGTTCTAAAAACATTCTAAATTACAATTTCTATGGAATCTCTAGAACAACCGAACCGATTTGAAATTTGGCGTTGTAGTTACTTATAAGATGTAAATGCTCTCTAAGAACAAAAAAAAAAAAAAATTCGAAATTTGAAAGGGTGAAATGAGCGAAAAGCGTTCTAAAAACATTCTAAATTACAATTTCTATGGAATCTCTAGAACAACCGAACCGATTTGAAATTTGGCGTTGTAGTTACTTATAAGATGTAAATGCTCTCTAAGAACAAAAAAAAAAAAAAAAAAAAAAAAAAAAAAAAAAAAAAATTCGAAATTTAAAAGGGTGAAATGAGCGAAAAGCGTTCTAAAAACATTCTAAATTACAATTTCTATGGAATCTCTAGAACAACCGAACCGATTTGGAATTTGGCGTTGTAGTTACTTATAAGATGTAAATGCTCTCTAAGAACAAAAAAAAAAAAAAAAAAAAAAAAAAAAAATCAAAATTTTATGAAGAGTGAAATGAGCGAAAAGCGTTCTAAAAAAATACTAAATTACAATTTCTATGGAATCTCTAGAACTACCGAACCGATTTGAAATTTGTCGTTGTAGTTACTTATAAGATGTAAATGCTCTCTAAGAACAAAATAAAAAAAAATTCGATATTTAAAAGGGTGAAATGAGCGAAAAGCGTTCTAAAAGCATTCTAAATTACAATTTCTATGGAATCTCTAGAACTACCGAACCGATTTGAAATTTGGCGTTGTAGTTACTTATAAGATGTAAATGCTCTCTAAGAACAAAATTAAACAAAAATTCCAAATTTAAAAGGGTGAAATGAGCGAAAAGCGTTCTAAAAGCATTCTAAATTACAATTTCTATGGAATCTCTAGAACTACCGAACCGATTTGAAATTTGGCGTTGTAGTTACTTATAAGATGTAAATGCTCTCTAAGAACAAAAAAAAAAAAAAAAAATCGAAATTTAAAAGGGTGAAATGAGCGAAAAGCGTTCTAAAAACATTCTAAATTACAATTTCTATGGAATCTCTAGAACAACCGAACCGATTTGAAATTTGGCGTTGTAGTTACTTATAAGATGTAAATGCTCTCTAAGAACAAAAAAAAAAAAAAAAAAAAAAAAAATTATGAAGAGTGAAATGAGCGAAAAGCGTTCTAAAAAAATACTAAATTACAATTTCTATGGAATCTCTAGAACTACCGAACCGATTTGAAATTTGTCGTTGTAGTTACTTATAAGATGTAAATGCTCTCTAAGAACAAAATAAAAAAAAATTCGATATTTAAAAGGGTGAAATGAGCGAAAAGCGTTCTAAAAGCATTCTAAATTACAATTTCTATGGAATCTCTAGAACTACCGAACCGATTTGAAATTTGGCGTTGTAGTTACTTATAAGATGTAAATGCTCTCTAAGAACAAAATTAAAAAAATATTCGAAATTTAAAAGGGTGAAATGAGCGAAAAGCGTTCTAAAAACATTCTAAATTACAATTTCTATGGAATCTCTAGAACTACCGAACCGATTTGAAATTTGGCGTTGTAGTTACTTATAAGATGTAAATGCTCTCTAAGAACAAAATTAAAAAAATATTCGAAATTTAAAAGAGTGAAATGAGCGAAAAGCGTTCTAAAAAAATACTAAATTACAATTTCTATGGAATCTCTAGAACTACCGAACCGATTTGAAATTTGGCGTTGTAGTTACTTATAAGATGTAAATGCTCTCTAAGAACAAAATAAAAAAAAATTCGATATTTAAAAGGGTGAAATGAGCGAAAAGCGTTCTAAAAGCATTCTAAATTACAATTTCTATGGAATCTCTAGAACTACCGAACCGATTTGAAATTTGGCGTTGTAGTTACTTATAAGATGTAAATGCTCTCTAAGAACAAAATTAAAAAAATATTCGAAATTTAAAAGGGTGAAATGAGCGAAAAGCGTTCTAAAAACATTCTAAATTACAATTTCTATGGAATCTCTAGAACTACCGAACCGATTTGAAATTTGGCGTTGTAGTTACTTATAAGATGTAAATGCTCTCTAAGAACAAAATAAAAAAAAAATCGAAATTTAAAAGGGTGAAATGAGCGAAAAGTGCTCTAAAAACATTCTAAATTACAATTTCTATGGAATCTCTAGAACTACCGAACCGATTTGAAATTTGGCGTTGTAGTTACTTATAAGATGTAAATGCTCTCTAAGAACAAAATAAAAAAAAATCGAAATTTAAAAGGGTGAAATGAGCGAAACGCGTTCTAAAAACATTCTAAATTACAATTTCTATGGAATCTCTAGAACTACCGAACCGATTTGAAATTTGGCTTTGTAGTTACTTATAAGATGTAAATGCTCTCTAAGAACAAAATTAAAAAAATATTCGAAATTTAAAAGGGTGAAATGAGCGAAAAGCGTTCTAAAAACATTCTAAATTACAATTTCTATGGAATCTCTAGAACAACCGAACCGATTTGGAATTTGGCGTTGTAGTTACTTATAAGATGTAAATGCTCTCTAAGAACAAAAAAAAAAAAAAAAAAAAAAAAAAAAATCAAAATTTTATGAAGAGTGAAATGAGCGAAAAGCGTTCTAAAAAAATACTAAATTACAATTTCTATGGAATCTCTAGAACTACCGAACCGATTTGAAATTTGTCGTTGTAGTTACTTATAAGATGTAAATGCTCTCTAAGAACAAAATAAAAAAAAATTCGATATTTAAAAGGGTGAAATGAGCGAAAAGCGTTCTAAAAGCATTCTAAATTACAATTTCTATGGAATCTCTAGAACTACCGAACCGATTTGAAATTTGGCGTTGTAGTTACTTATAAGATGTAAATGCTCTCTAAGAACAAAATTAAACAAAAATTCCAAATTTAAAAGGGTGAAATGAGCGAAAAGCGTTCTAAAAGCATTCTAAATTACAATTTCTATGGAATCTCTAGAACTACCGAACCGATTTGAAATTTGGCGTTGTAGTTACTTATAAGATGTAAATGCTCTCTAAGAACAAAAAAAAAAAAAAAAAAAAAAATCGAAATTTAAAAGGGTGAAATGAGCGAAAAGCGTTCTAAAAACATTCTAAATTACAATTTCTATGGAATCTCTAGAACAACCGAACCGATTTGAAATTTGGCGTTGTAGTTACTTATAAGATGTAAATGCTCTCTAAGAACAAAAAAAAAAAAAAAAAAAAAAAAAAAAAATTTATGAAGAGTGAAATGAGCGAAAAGCGTTCTAAAAAAATACTAAATTACAATTTCTATGGAATCTCTAGAACTACCGAACCGATTTGAAATTTGTCGTTGTAGTTACTTATAAGATGTAAATGCTCTCTAAGAACAAAATAAAAAAAAATTCGATATTTAAAAGGGTGAAATGAGCGAAAAGCGTTCTAAAAGCATTCTAAATTACAATTTCTATGGAATCTCTAGAACTACCGAACCGATTTGAAATTTGGCGTTGTAGTTACTTATAAGATGTAAATGCTCTCTAAGAACAAAATTAAAAAAATATTCGAAATTTAAAAGGGTGAAATGAGCGAAAAGCGTTCTAAAAACATTCTAAATTACAATTTCTATGGAATCTCTAGAACTACCGAACCGATTTGAAATTTGGCGTTGTAGTTACTTATAAGATGTAAATGCTCTCTAAGAACAAAATAAAAAAAAAATCGAAATTTAAAAGGGTGAAATGAGCGAAAAGTGCTCTAAAAACATTCTAAATTACAATTTCTATGGAATCTCTAGAACTACCGAACCGATTTGAAATTTGGCGTTGTAGTTACTTATAAGATGTAAATGCTCTCTAAGAACAAAATAAAAAAAAATCGAAATTTAAAAGGGTGAAATGAGCGAAACGCGTTCTAAAAACATTCTAAATTACAATTTCTATGGAATCTCTAGAACTACCGAACCGATTTGAAATTTGGCTTTGTAGTTACTTATAAGATGTAAATGCTCTCTAAGAACAAAATTAAAAAAATATTCGAAATTTAAAAGGGTGAAATGAGCGAAAAGCGTTCTAAAAACATTCTAAATTACAATTTCTATGGAATCTCTAGAACAACCGAACCGATTTGGAATTTGGCGTTGTAGTTACTTATAAGATGTAAATGCTCTCTAAGAACAAAAAAAAAAAAAAAAAAAAAAAAAAAAAATCAAAATTTTATGAAGAGTGAAATGAGCGAAAAGCGTTCTAAAAAAATACTAAATTACAATTTCTATGGAATCTCTAGAACTACCGAACCGATTTGAAATTTGTCGTTGTAGTTACTTATAAGATGTAAATGCTCTCTAAGAACAAAATAAAAAAAAATTCGATATTTAAAAGGGTGAAATGAGCGAAAAGCGTTCTAAAAGCATTCTAAATTACAATTTCTATGGAATCTCTAGAACTACCGAACCGATTTGAAATTTGGCGTTGTAGTTACTTATAAGATGTAAATGCTCTCTAAGAACAAAATTAAACAAAAATTCCAAATTTAAAAGGGTGAAATGAGCGAAAAGCGTTCTAAAAGCATTCTAAATTACAATTTCTATGGAATCTCTAGAACTACCGAACCGATTTGAAATTTGGCGTTGTAGTTACTTATAAGATGTAAATGCTCTCTAAGAACAAAAAAAAAAAAAAAAAAAAAAAAAATCGAAATTTAAAAGGGTGAAATGAGCGAAAAGCGTTCTAAAAACATTCTAAATTACAATTTCTATGGAATCTCTAGAACAACCGAACCGATTTGAAATTTGGCGTTGTAGTTACTTATAAGATGTAAATGCTCTCTAAGAACAAAAAAAAAAAAAAAAAAAAAAAAATTATGAAGAGTGAAATGAGCGAAAAGCGTTCTAAAAAAATACTAAATTACAATTTCTATGGAATCTCTAGAACTACCGAACCGATTTGAAATTTGTCGTTGTAGTTACTTATAAGATGTAAATGCTCTCTAAGAACAAAATAAAAAAAAATTCGATATTTAAAAGGGTGAAATGAGCGAAAAGCGTTCTAAAAGCATTCTAAATTACAATTTCTATGGAATCTCTAGAACTACCGAACCGATTTGAAATTTGGCGTTGTAGTTACTTATAAGATGTAAATGCTCTCTAAGAACAAAATTAAAAAAATATTCGAAATTTAAAAGGGTGAAATGAGCGAAAAGCGTTCTAAAAACATTCTAAATTACAATTTCTATGGAATCTCTAGAACTACCGGACCGATTTGAAATTTGGCGTTGTAGTTACTTATAAGATGTAAATGCTCTCTAAGAACAAAATTAAAAAAATATTCGAAATTTAAAAGAGTGAAATGAGCGAAAAGCGTTCTAAAAAAATACTAAATTACAATTTCTATGGAATCTCTAGAACTACCGAACCGATTTGAAATTTGGCGTTGTAGTTACTTATAAGATGTAAATGCTCTCTAAGAACAAAATAAAAAAAAATTCGATATTTAAAAGGGTGAAATGAGCGAA
This sequence comes from Maratus michaelseni, assembly GCA_963931845.1. Classification (NCBI taxonomy): domain Eukaryota; kingdom Metazoa; phylum Arthropoda; class Arachnida; order Araneae; family Salticidae; genus Maratus; species Maratus michaelseni. The sequence goes on along the minus strand of OZ007598.1, from coordinate 105,298,806 downwards.
AAGCGTTCTAAAAGCATTCTAAATTACAATTTCTATGGAATCTCTAGAACTACCGAACCGATTTGAAATTTGGCGTTGTAGTTACTTATAAGATGTAAATGCTCTCTAAGAACAAAATTAAACAAAAATTCCAAATTTAAAAGGGTGAAATGAGCGAAAAGCGTTCTAAAAGCATTCTAAATTACAATTTCTATGGAATCTCTAGAACTACCGAACCGATTTGAAATTTGGCGTTGTAGTTACTTATAAGATGTAAATGCTCTCTAAGAACAAAAAAAAAAAAAAAAAAAAAAATCGAAATTTAAAAGGGTGAAATGAGCGAAAAGCGTTCTAAAAACATTCTAAATTACAATTTCTATGGAATCTCTAGAACAACCGAACCGATTTGAAATTTGGCGTTGTAGTTACTTATAAGATGTAAATGCTCTCTAAGAACAAAAAAAAAAAAAAAAAAAAAAAAAAAAAATTTATGAAGAGTGAAATGAGCGAAAAGCGTTCTAAAAAAATACTAAATTACAATTTCTATGGAATCTCTAGAACTACCGAACCGATTTGAAATTTGTCGTTGTAGTTACTTATAAGATGTAAATGCTCTCTAAGAACAAAATAAAAAAAAATTCGATATTTAAAAGGGTGAAATGAGCGAAAAGCGTTCTAAAAGCATTCTAAATTACAATTTCTATGGAATCTCTAGAACTACCGAACCGATTTGAAATTTGGCGTTGTAGTTACTTATAAGATGTAAATGCTCTCTAAGAACAAAATTAAAAAAATATTCGAAATTTAAAAGGGTGAAATGAGCGAAAAGCGTTCTAAAAACATTCTAAATTACAATTTCTATGGAATCTCTAGAACTACCGAACCGATTTGAAATTTGGCGTTGTAGTTACTTATAAGATGTAAATGCTCTCTAAGAACAAAATAAAAAAAAAATCGAAATTTAAAAGGGTGAAATGAGCGAAAAGTGCTCTAAAAACATTCTAAATTACAATTTCTATGGAATCTCTAGAACTACCGAACCGATTTGAAATTTGGCGTTGTAGTTACTTATAAGATGTAAATGCTCTCTAAGAACAAAATAAAAAAAAATCGAAATTTAAAAGGGTGAAATGAGCGAAACGCGTTCTAAAAACATTCTAAATTACAATTTCTATGGAATCTCTAGAACTACCGAACCGATTTGAAATTTGGCTTTGTAGTTACTTATAAGATGTAAATGCTCTCTAAGAACAAAATTAAAAAAATATTCGAAATTTAAAAGGGTGAAATGAGCGAAAAGCGTTCTAAAAACATTCTAAATTACAATTTCTATGGAATCTCTAGAACAACCGAACCGATTTGGAATTTGGCGTTGTAGTTACTTATAAGATGTAAATGCTCTCTAAGAACAAAAAAAAAAAAAAAAAAAAAAAAAAAAATCAAAATTTTATGAAGAGTGAAATGAGCGAAAAGCGTTCTAAAAAAATACTAAATTACAATTTCTATGGAATCTCTAGAACTACCGAACCGATTTGAAATTTGTCGTTGTAGTTACTTATAAGATGTAAATGCTCTCTAAGAACAAAATAAAAAAAAATTCGATATTTAAAAGGGTGAAATGAGCGAAAAGCGTTCTAAAAGCATTCTAAATTACAATTTCTATGGAATCTCTAGAACTACCGAACCGATTTGAAATTTGGCGTTGTAGTTACTTATAAGATGTAAATGCTCTCTAAGAACAAAATTAAACAAAAATTCCAAATTTAAAAGGGTGAAATGAGCGAAAAGCGTTCTAAAAGCATTCTAAATTACAATTTCTATGGAATCTCTAGAACTACCGAACCGATTTGAAATTTGGCGTTGTAGTTACTTATAAGATGTAAATGCTCTCTAAGAACAAAAAAAAAAAAAAAAAAAAAAATCGAAATTTAAAAGGGTGAAATGAGCGAAAAGCGTTCTAAAAACATTCTAAATTACAATTTCTATGGAATCTCTAGAACAACCGAACCGATTTGAAATTTGGCGTTGTAGTTACTTATAAGATGTAAATGCTCTCTAAGAACAAAAAAAAAAAAAAAAAAAAAAAAAATTATGAAGAGTGAAATGAGCGAAAAGCGTTCTAAAAAAATACTAAATTACAATTTCTATGGAATCTCTAGAACTACCGAACCGATTTGAAATTTGTCGTTGTAGTTACTTATAAGATGTAAATGCTCTCTAAGAACAAAATAAAAAAAAATTCGATATTTAAAAGGGTGAAATGAGCGAAAAGCGTTCTAAAAGCATTCTAAATTACAATTTCTATGGAATCTCTAGAACTACCGAACCGATTTGAAATTTGGCGTTGTAGTTACTTATAAGATGTAAATGCTCTCTAAGAACAAAATTAAAAAAATATTCGAAATTTAAAAGGGTGAAATGAGCGAAAAGCGTTCTAAAAACATTCTAAATTACAATTTCTATGGAATCTCTAGAACTACCGGACCGATTTGAAATTTGGCGTTGTAGTTACTTATAAGATGTAAATGCTCTCTAAGAACAAAATTAAAAAAATATTCGAAATTTAAAAGAGTGAAATGAGCGAAAAGCGTTCTAAAAAAATACTAAATTACAATTTCTATGGAATCTCTAGAACTACCGAACCGATTTGAAATTTGGCGTTGTAGTTACTTATAAGATGTAAATGCTCTCTAAGAACAAAATAAAAAAAAATTCGATATTTAAAAGGGTGAAATGAGCGAAAAGCGTTCTAAAAGCATTCTAAATTACAATTTCTATGGAATCTCTAGAACTACCGAACCGATTTGAAATTTGGCGTTGTAGTTACTTATAAGATGTAAATGCTCTCTAAGAACAAAATTAAAAAAATATTCGAAATTTAAAAGGGTGAAATGAGCGAAAAGCGTTCTAAAAACATTCTAAATTACAATTTCTATGGAATCTCTAGAACTACCGAACCGATTTGAAATTTGGCGTTGTAGTTACTTATAAGATGTAAATGCTCTCTAAGAACAAAATAAAAAAAAAATCGAAATTTAAAAGGGTGAAATGAGCGAAAAGTGCTCTAAAAACATTCTAAATTACAATTTCTATGGAATCTCTAGAACTACCGAACCGATTTGAAATTTGGCGTTGTAGTTACTTATAAGATGTAAATGCTCTCTAAGAACAAAATAAAAAAAAATCGAAATTTAAAAGGGTGAAATGAGCGAAACGCGTTCTAAAAACATTCTAAATTACAATTTCTATGGAATCTCTAGAACTACCGAACCGATTTGAAATTTGGCTTTGTAGTTACTTATAAGATGTAAATGCTCTCTAAGAACAAAATTAAAAAAATATTCGAAATTTAAAAGGGTGAAATGAGCGAAAAGCGTTCTAAAAACATTCTAAATTACAATTTCTATGGAATCTCTAGAACAACCGAACCGATTTGGAATTTGGCGTTGTAGTTACTTATAAGATGTAAATGCTCTCTAAGAACAAAAAAAAAAAAAAAAAAAAAAAAAAAAAAATCAAAATTTTATGAAGAGTGAAATGAGCGAAAAGCGTTCTAAAAAAATACTAAATTACAATTTCTATGGAATCTCTAGAACTACCGAACCGATTTGAAATTTGTCGTTGTAGTTACTTATAAGATGTAAATGCTCTCTAAGAACAAAATAAAAAAAAATTCGATATTTAAAAGGGTGAAATGAGCGAAAAGCGTTCTAAAAGCATTCTAAATTACAATTTCTATGGAATCTCTAGAACTACCGAACCGATTTGAAATTTGGCGTTGTAGTTACTTATAAGATGTAAATGCTCTCTAAGAACAAAATTAAACAAAAATTCCAAATTTAAAAGGGTGAAATGAGCGAAAAGCGTTCTAAAAGCATTCTAAATTACAATTTCTATGGAATCTCTAGAACTACCGAACCGATTTGAAATTTGGCGTTGTAGTTACTTATAAGATGTAAATGCTCTCTAAGAACAAAAAAAAAAAAAAAAAAAAATCGAAATTTAAAAGGGTGAAATGAGCGAAAAGCGTTCTAAAAACATTCTAAATTACAATTTCTATGGAATCTCTAGAACAACCGAACCGATTTGAAATTTGGCGTTGTAGTTACTTATAAGATGTAAATGCTCTCTAAGAACAAAAAAAAAAAAAAAAAAAAAAAAAAATTTATGAAGAGTGAAATGAGCGAAAAGCGTTCTAAAAAAATACTAAATTACAATTTCTATGGAATCTCTAGAACTACCGAACCGATTTGAAATTTGTCGTTGTAGTTACTTATAAGATGTAAATGCTCTCTAAGAACAAAATAAAAAAAAATTCGATATTTAAAAGGGTGAAATGAGCGAAAAGCGTTCTAAAAGCATTCTAAATTACAATTTCTATGGAATCTCTAGAACTACCGAACCGATTTGAAATTTGGCGTTGTAGTTACTTATAAGATGTAAATGCTCTCTAAGAACAAAATTAAAAAAATATTCGAAATTTAAAAGGGTGAAATGAGCGAAAAGCGTTCTAAAAACATTCTAAATTACAATTTCTATGGAATCTCTAGAACTACCGAACCGATTTGAAATTTGGCGTTGTAGTTACTTATAAGATGTAAATGCTCTCTAAGAACAAAATAAAAAAAAAATCGAAATTTAAAAGGGTGAAATGAGCGAAAAGTGCTCTAAAAACATTCTAAATTACAATTTCTATGGAATCTCTAGAACTACCGAACCGATTTGAAATTTGGCGTTGTAGTTACTTATAAGATGTAAATGCTCTCTAAGAACAAAATAAAAAAAAATCGAAATTTAAAAGGGTGAAATGAGCGAAACGCGTTCTAAAAACATTCTAAATTACAATTTCTATGGAATCTCTAGAACTACCGAACCGATTTGAAATTTGGCTTTGTAGTTACTTATAAGATGTAAATGCTCTCTAAGAACAAAATTAAAAAAATATTCGAAATTTAAAAGGGTGAAATGAGCGAAAAGCGTTCTAAAAACATTCTAAATTACAATTTCTATGGAATCTCTAGAACTACCGAACCGATTTGAAATTTGGCGTTGTAGTTACTTATAAGATGTAAATGCTCTCTAAGAACAAAATAAAAAAAAATTCGAAATTTAAAAGGGTGAAATGAGCGAAAAGCGTTCTAAAAACTTTCTAAATTACAATTTCTATGGAATCTCTGGAACTACCGAACCGATTTCAAAAGTGATGGTGGCAAATGAATGGTGACAACCCCTGCTCCAACATAGGATATATTTTATGTCGGTGTCACTATCCCCGGGGGGTGCAGGAGCGAAAAACGTTCTAAAATTGCGATTTTGTTTATACTGAAGGAGCTAGAAATTTGAAATTTGGCATTGTAGTTACTTATAAGAAGTAAATGCTCTCTAAAAACAAAATAAAAAAAAATTCGAAATTTAAAAGGGTGAAATGAGCGAAAAGCGTTCTAAAAACATTTTAAATTACAATCTCTAGAACTACCGAACCGATTTCTAAAGTCATGGTGGCAAATTAGTGGTGACAATCCCTGCTCCAACAGCCTCTTTAATAAAAAACTATGCGTTTCTGACGACTGGGTTTTTCGCTAATTGTTGCCACAGATTATCTCGGAAAACGAAACATTTGAAGTTACTGAAAAAAAATAGTAGCTCGAAAAGTATTTGTCTGAAAATTGTTAGGCAAACTGTGTTTGAAAGGTAAAAAAATGTATTTTTCTTGATACAAATTTCAAATGTAATGATTATGCCATTTTTTAATATTGAATTTGAAAAATTACTAAATTTCACAATGGAGTACCATAGCAAAACCTTCATGCGTAAAAAGATAATGATAAGCGCGACGTGTCCTGGCGTGTATATTGGCTATAGCACGAGTCACAAATTATAGTAGCCTTATTATTCTGTTAAAATATAAAAGTGAATTATGAAATGTCAATATTTTGTTGGATTAAAAGTTCGTTATAAGAAATTGACCAGCGTAGCTTGCTAGTTATTAATATTTTATAAAGGGTTAATCAGTAGCGTATCTCTGTCATTCTTCTATGATTATATTATTATTAGCTGTGCAGTATTGACTTTTATATTACAATATTTTTTGTTAAAATATGATTAATCTTTGACGCATCTCTGTCATTTTTCTATGATTATTATTATTAGCTGTGTAATAATAATTTTTATATTACAAATATTTTTTAAAATATGATTAATCTTTAAAAGTAATTTTTAAGGTATGGTTAATTTTTAACACATATCTGTCATTCTTCTGTGGTTATTATTATTATTTGTGTATTAGTGATTTTTATAGATTTTTTTTTAAATATAGTTAATGTTTAAAAGTATTTTTAAAAGTATGTTTAATTTTTAAAACATCTCTGTCAGTCTTCTATGATTATTATTATTAGCTGTGTATTAGTTATTTTTATATTAGAAATACTTTTTTACAATATGGTTAATCTTTAAAAGTATTTTTTAAAGTATGGTTATTTTTTAACGCATCTCTATCATTCTTCTATTATTATTATTATTATTAGCAGTGTATTACAGATTTTTATATTGCGAATAATTTTGTTAAAATATGATTTGTACTTGCCATAAAGGGGATTTTTGTTAAAATATGGCTAATCTTTTTAAGTATGTTTAATCTTTAACTCATTTCCGGCATTCTTATATGATTATTATTATTAGCAGTGTATTAGTGATTTTTATACAACAAATATTTGTTTAATATGGTTAATATTTAAAAGTTTTTTGTAAGAATGGTTAATCTTAACGCATCTCTGTCATTCTTCTATGATTATTATTATTAGCAATGTATTAGAGATTTCTATATCTCAATTTTCTTTTAAGTATGGCTAATCTTTAACGCATCTCTGTCATTCTTCTATGATTATTATTATTAGCTGTGTATTAATGTTTTAATATCATAAATATTTTTTAAAGTATGGTTAATCTTTAAAATCATTTTTTAAATGATGGTTAGGAATGTTGAATCAAAAATCTTAAATTTATAAGCAACAATAATGCGGAATAATAAATAATCCGCAATTTATATGAAGGAAGTGGGAAATTGTTATTCAAATCTAACAGCACAATAAACATGTAAAAATGATTCCCCAAAATATTACGCCTCAAAAGGGGGTAAAACATAACTTTCGAAACTTTTACTTTCTCAGACGCTTTATCACACGTCCTTCCAAAACCGTTAGATATACCCCATCTGTCTCCTATTCTTTTTTATCGTTACCCCCTGGAAAAACTTTCTTTCGTCCCTTGGAGCAGTGAACCCTTTTTTTTTTCAGAAGGGAAAAACTCTTTGCATCCATATAAATAAGTTTTATCCCTGTTTCCTGTGTAAACCCCTTTTTCTCAATCCTTTCACTTCAGTTCATAACCCATTCCTCCGTGGGACACGCGGGAAAAAATGCAATTTTTTTAGACCTTTTTTATTTCAGAAGGGGGTATTGTAAATCCTTCCCTTCGCTCTTTATCGAATTCGAAAGGCTCTGCCTGGGTCATTCAACTTGTATATGGCAGATCGACTGTGTCCCAAATGGAAAAAAAATTATAAAAGTAATTCGGAAATTAAGTGGGGATAAAGTGGTGTATTTCATCCCTTCGGAAGGGGAAAAATTGCTTGTGTTTTCCCAAAGTAAAAATCATCTACATTCTTAGATAAATTTAACAACAAATGAATGGCTGCCGAGAAAAAGGACCTATGTTAGATATTTCTGAGCAACTAGTCTCTTCTATGTCTACACGGGACGGGGCCTAGCCTAAAGCCCGGCACGGCCCGAGGACCGAACCAATTTTTACTCATGGGACTCCAGCCAGGCCGGGCCTAGTCATCATTATTTCCGGGCGGCACCGAGCCTTGTAACATGTTGGGATGTGACATTCAATTTAGGGGTAGGGGTCACAAAAAGTGAAACATATTTGTTAATATTAATTAATAATTATAGAATTGCTCTTCCAAAAAAATGCCTAATTATGTTTTTGAATTGCAATTACAATAATTATAAGGATACATTAATTCATAAAGATAAATATTTAAGCATGCGTTCGTAAAAAGGGAGAAAACCAGGGAAGATGACATATGACAGAATTTAAGCAAATTTTGTAATAAAGGTGTTTCCTTTATATATATATATAATAAAACTTTTGTAAATAATAACCATTAAACCACGTAAATAATCGACAATTAGATAAACCCATAATAACAATATAATACAAAAAGATAATAAAAAAAATCAAGATTCTCAAAATTAAAATGAATGGGAAAAATACTTAAAGATATGTAGAGAAATTTCCAATATGCAGAAAGTGAAAATTATTACAAGAGAAATTGAAAACTTATATAGTGGAACACTTTCTGAAGGGCAATATTCCACTAATATAAGTAAAATGTAATTGATTTCTGTTTGAGTTAATATGTAGCTATGAGCTTAATTTATTAACCTAAATTTGCCCAATAAATTACCAAATGAAATTTAAAAGAGAATTGAATAAAAATATACAAATATTGAGTACCTGAACATGATAGTTGAAAAATTAATTAATATTGAGAATTATTAAAATACAAAAACATATTTAAAAGGGAGTTTTTAGACAAAAAGAGAAATTGCAGTAAAACATACCCCAACTTCCACATTTTAACTTTCAGAAGCCACGTTATCCGTAAGTTATCAGTAAGAAATACACGTTGTATATGTAACAGTTACATTGACAGTTAAAAATAATAAACTATTTTTAGAGATCTAAAAATAATTCGTATAAACCTATTAATAATTTTTATAATATTCAAAACAATATCTAATCTAAATAATAATAATAATAATGAAAGGGATTTTTGAAATTAAAATATTAACAGCTTACAACACAAAAGGATTAAATGAAACGATAGTGAATGTTATTCTAATATATATATGTGTGTGTGTGTGTGTGACCTTATAAAATACTGTATTATCTGAAATATTAATATATACATATTTTTTTTAAATTTAATTTACATAGCATAAGCCTTTGAACTGCATTTGTAACATTAACCCATTAATATAATCTTTTTGATAAATCTCGAATGTTTTTTTTTTTAATTATTCTTACTATTAATTTGACAAATTAACGCTACTTTTGAAAGGAAACATAGTAACTGATTTTTATTCACTTCTAAAAGCAGATGCATTTTCACCTGCGCTGGACCTTTATAATTATGGGTGTTTCTTATTACAAAATATTACTCCGCGTGTTCTTGAAGCATTTTATTTGTTTTCATATGTTATGCTGTATCTAGGCCATTCTTTTTGTTTCTGCTATTTCGTAATTAATTTTATTTAGTTTCTGCTTGCTACAAGGTCCTTATTAACTATTATTTTTCTTTCCGTTTTCAGTTTGTTTGTCAGTAGCTTAACCAGCATATATTTCGGAGAATAGTACGAAAAGATATGGATAGAAAAGCAGTGATATTGTTGGCACTTCGATATGGTAAAGCAAATGTTCTTTTTTTTTCCCCTCTAAGATCTTTTGATTGTTTTCAGATAATTTAGAATTTATATTTACTGCTTGTCTGAATGATTTTTGTTCAATTCTTTCACCCCCCCCCCCTACATCTTTTGATTGTTTTCAGATAATTTAGAATTTATATTTACTGCTTGTCTGGATGATTTTTGTTCAATTCTTTCACCCCCCCCCCTACATCTTTTGATTGTTTTCAGATAATTTAGAATTTATATTTACTGCTTGTCTGGATGATTTTTGTTCAATTCCTTTTTTCCCCCTAAGATATTTTGACTGTTTTCAGATAATTTAGAATTTATATTTACTGCCTGTCTGGATGATTTTTGTTCAATTCTTTTTTTCCCCCTAAGATATTTTGACTGTTTTCAGATAATTTAGAATTTATATTTACTGCTTGTCTGGATGATTTTTGTTCAATTCCTTTTTTTTTCCCCTAAGATATTTTGACTGTTTTCAGATAATTTAGAATTTATATTTACTGCCTGTCTGGATGATTTTTGTTCAATTCTTTTTTTCTCCCTAAGATATTTTGACTGTTTTCAGATAATTTAGAATTTATATTTACTGCTTGTCTGGATGATTTTTGTTCAATTCCTTTTTTTCCCCCTAAGATATTTTGACTGTTTTCAGATAATTTAGAATTTATATTTACTGCTTGTCTGGATGATTTTTGTTCAATTCTTTCCTCCCTCCCTACATCTTTTGATTGTTTTCAGATAATTTAGAATTTATATTTACTGCCTGTCTGGATGATTTTTGTTCAATTCCTTTTTTTCCCCCCTAAGATATTTTGACTGTTTTCAGATAATTTAGAATTTATATTTACTGCCTGTCTGGATGATTTTTGTTCAAATATTGTTTAAATATGTTATAAAATATCAGAAACACAGTTTTATTTAGCAAATTTAAATGTACATTCGTCAATTCGTCAAAAAATAATAAGTTGGAAATTGTACGTCAAACGTGACAAATGAGGTGCGATCGTACTATAACTAGTTTTATTAATATTCAGATCTTGGTACAATAGCTGTTGCACTCTTATGCAAAAATGCATGAACACAAAATAATATTGAATGCACAGATTTTCATAATATAGATATTTATTTTATTTTATGAAATTAAGTTTCAATACAATTTTACAAACAATTAATTACAATTCTGTTACATTAAAATTATACTATGCGCAAATATTCAATACAAGACAATGTAAAAAAAAAATTATGGTTATTATTTCAGTGAAATGAATTATATCGGCTGTTATTATGTTTAATTTCCATAATAAAATAAGTGTATTATAAGTTGGCAAAATTTTATGTCTTGTTGATATTTACTGGAAATTCCAATGGGAAACTTAAACCTAGCTTTGAAAATTTTAGAACTTTAAATCCATATTTAGACTTTTTTTTCCATTTAATATCTGTTTCTATCTATTCGGAAACATATCTATCCAAAAAAACTGTCGGTAGGTTATATAATTGCTACAATTAAACTATTTTAGTACACAAATTCGGTTTTTAAATTCAGTAGTACGGAAATAATATGACTTCATCTTAAATATGACGTAATCACAGTGGCAACCTAGAATCATTACCTATCATGGGATAGCAATGAATTAATTACGTATGATAAGGATTTAATAGAAATAAAAAAACTTTTATAATTATATTTTTAAGTTTTGATTTGATTTTCATAAAATTTGAAATGACTCGACAAAATTCTGCAACGATTATAGATATTAAATTTCAAACCATTCGGTTGGACAGTTTTTGCGCTGTTATATGCGGACAGACGGACGGACGGACAAACCAGACGACGACTATAGGTGCTATGTATTTATATAATTACGAACGCACCTAAAAACAGTAGCATGTTGTGTCTATCACAAAACTTTCTTCTATATAAATCAACTCAATTAAATAATTTAAATAGAACAAGAAGTTTGAATTCGATTTGATTTGTCACTAAATTTCTTCATCCCCTCGTACATGCTTACAACTAAAATTGAATGACAATGTATCTCCATATCCAAGGATGCTATTAAGTGTGAAGTTTCTTTGAATTGTGCACATTTAAACTGGTGATATAAGCATCGCCTATTTCAGATAAATCATCGAATTTTGGTTTTTAACACTTTCCAACCTAGTTGAAAAGTGATTATGACTTCGGTTTGTCTGCCGTATGGCCGTATGGCCGTCTGCCGTCTGGCCGTGCTCTAACTCCCGTAAATATGCTCGGATTCTCCTGCAATTTTTATATGTTATTGTCGTTATCTATAGCATGTTCCCTATTTCAACGGAAGTGTGTAGCGCTTGTAGTTTTTTTACAGGGACACTCAAAAGAATTCCGTTGCATTACGGTCTATGGGGAAAAATCCTTTGCGGTTTATTTTAATGATGTTACACAATTGCAAACACATTGTAATTGAGGTGCATTACAAGAAGCTTAATATGGAATAGGATGTACATAGTACTTATAGTTACTTTACAGGGACAGTCAAAAAATTCCGTTACATTAAGGCTGAAAAAAATCGTCTGCGGTTTATTTAAATACTGTTTCACTATTTTAAACGCACATTGAAATTTATATATATCACTAAGGTGCATTACAAGAGGCTTGCTACAGAATATTGTGTGTATAGCAGTCACCGTTCATTTACAGAGACACACGAATGAATTCTCTACTGTCTGTTAACAATAATTCCTGGAAGTGCGTTTTAAGTTACTGAACGTGGTTTTAAATTTAACTCACTTTTTGTCTATTACTTGGTGTGTATAAATTCTGTAGATCCTATACATGGAAGCACAAAATTTCGCGAACACATTTCCGCTTATTGACAGAAACTCCAGAAGGAGAATTTTAAACTGTGCTACGCGTTTCTTAACTGAACTAAAATTTAGCATCCTATGTAGTATATACACAAATCTATAGATCCTATACAGGGCTGAATAAAAGTATTCGGATATTTTTCCGAATATTGTATACGTTGGAAATTCCTGAAATTATGTTTTTAAGTATGTTATGCGTTTTCCAAATTGTATACTTAGATGTTATCTTTCAGCTTATTAAACGGTATGATTGTAAAATTATTTTGGAATCGTTGGAAAGTGTTACATAATCTATGCTTGACGCATGATTTTTCGTTCTTGTTTTTTTTTTTTTTTTTTTTTTTTTTTTTTTTTGCTGTGTATAGTTCGTGAGCTAGAGCCACACAATTTGTGTCACGTACAGACAGAGAGACACAGACTCACAGACAGACAATTTTCAAAAACAGTCAAATCATGTTCAGGACCTTTTTAAAAATCGTATAAATCCGTCAAAAACCGGAAGTCGAAATTTTTCACGAACCCAATACTTTCTTCTTGTAAAGACAGGAAAAGGTAAAAAACATTGAGAGAGCTACCGAGAACACACATATACAGTGTGGTCATAAGACTTTCCCTGAGTGCAATAAATAATGTATTGCAGAAAAACTAATATAATTAGGTATATGCTTGTTTCAATAGATTGCAAATACATTTATGAAGTTTTTAATACAAATACTTACGTCAGTAAATTTCGATGCGATCACCCTTGGTAGCTTGTAGAATGTCAAGGTAGTGTTCCATTTCTCGCCGCGTATTGCCCAAAATTTGACCAGTCACACTAGACACAGCATACGTGATCCTGACCTTGAATGTTTCAATATCTGTTTCTGGTGTTGCAAACACTCTGTCCTTTATGTACCCCCAAAAGAAAAAAATCTAGAGGAGTTGGTCCCTCTCGTCCGATCCACCTTCCAGGAAATTTGCCATCAAGGAACTCACGAACGATGGACTCAAAAAAACTTAAAAACATGACTTTTCCATAGCAAAAATTTTACAGTATTACATTTAATGGTTATTTCGTAATCATTTTTTTGTGATCAGGGAAAGACTTTATGACCACCCTGTATTTTAATCGCGAAATTGTCGCAGAAAAAAGAGAAAATAGCCATTCGAATGGGAATTCAATCTTATTTCAATTTATGTTTATTATGTTCATTAACCATTGGGGAAATGGTTGTCGTTTTCGGTCGAGAATGGACCTCTTGACGTCGTCACTTTATTTTTTTAAGCGTTTTTAACGAAATTCTGTAACTTTAGAAGAGCTTTTAACGAAATTCTGTAACTTTAGAGGATTGTTTTTTTGAATAGGCGATAGAAATGCATGTAATCGTTACAAAAATGTTAAAGTTACAAAAAAGATAGATGCAAACTATCAGATATGAAAAAAAGCCGAATTCAAAAATTGACGTCGGATGAGAAATCGTCTTATAAAGCAAAAAACGTTGTCTTCAACTTTAATTTCCTCAAAATATCTTTAGCTCAGACATCAATCTAAACAAGAGTTAAAGCAATACTTAAATTTTGCTTAGGACAAATAGTCTACAAATAGAAATTGTACAAAACTTTAAAAATTTCAATGCTAACACCTAAAATTGGTATCCTATTTGGATATTTCGGTTTATTCTACCTTCGGATACCAAACGGGAAGTCAGTAGATAGGGAATGGGACTTCTGCGTCAGCAGCAGGTGGTGGGGGTGGTGCAGTAGTAACATCGCCTGCTGCCGAGATCATACTATAGTAGGTGGGTGGAATAGCTAGCGTGGGGAAGCTATGTTATAGTAGGGTGGGATGAATAGGTCTGCTATAAGAGGGAGTATTTTAGGGGAGAGGGGTAAATTAATAAAATTTTTAAATGTCTTATAGTACGAGGTAACGGTTATGGTAGAGTCCGAACACTGCGCCGCTATCTCTCTGCATTTTCCCAATGGTTGTTGTAATTTGTTAAATTAGAATTTTTTTTTTTATTATTTGAATTATGTTTATGCATTGCTCTCCATATTCTACAGAAAGAATATTTAAGTGCACCTCACAAATTCGTATCAATTTCTTTATGTTTGTAATAGTGTAACTTCACAGTAAAAAATAGCTGCAGTGAAATTACTGCAGCAGAGGTTCCATGTAAAGACACATTTTAAAAAAAAGAGGCTTTGCTTTTAGATAAACCTATTTCCTTTGTAAAAGCATAGAATTTACGGAATTTGGCCAATTGAAACAGTGACATTTCCCGTAAAATTGCTGCAATAATTTACTGTAAAATACCCGTGATTTTATATTTATTTTTTATATTGATGATTAAAACACCCAAACGTTTTTATTTTCAATACATGATAATATAATGGAATTCTTTTGAGTGCCCCTGTAAACTAACTATAAGTGCTATACATACACCATATTTGACAGTAAGTATCTAGTAATGCACTTCAGTAATGTATATAATATTAATTTAAATATATTTTAAATAGTGTTACATCTTAAAATACTCTGCAAAGGATTTTCCCTCATAGATCATAATGTAATGGCCTTTGTAAGCGGCTTTTGAGTGCCCCTGTAACTAGGGTTGGAGTTTTGGACGCTCTAAACTGGTTTTGGACAGGACATGTGGGTTTTACTGTCCAAAACTGTACTAAAGTGTCCAAAATTGTACTAAAGTGTCCAAAACCTTAAAAAAGGCAACATTCCACATATAATCACTGCACACATATTAAGCATATGAATAAATATAAATATCTCACAATATATTTTACTAACATTTCATTTAATTCTTTACTAAATGAAAAATATACACATATATACTTAAAATACACATATACATAGTTGTCAGCAGTAAGCTGGTCCAGAGGTGGGGAAACATATATTTTTACTCGCCACTGGCGAGTGTATTTTCTGATAGGGCGAGTGAATTTTTAGATAGTCTTTGAAAACTGAACTATAAGTATATGCCAATTTTTTTTTTTTTTTTTTTTTTTTTTTTTTTTTTTTTTTTTTTTTTACTAGTTAGCTATATTTTACAAATTTCCAAGTTATTGCAATGTAAATATATGGTACTAAATTCCATCTTACGTTAAACTTTCCTCTATTGTATATGTTTCTTAATTTTATCGAAAAAAAATGAAATTCTATTTTAGTAATAGTAATTAACTATTTTTGAAGTCGAGTAAATTTTTCCATAACAATTTACAACTGTATGTTGCATTTTGCTAACTAGTAATATAAATTCTTGGCTGGTAAGGTTTTATGAAAATTTCCCACCCCTGAGGTGGTCTAATCAGGTAATCTGAACCTGATCTTCGTTTTTCAATTATTTTCAGTAACACTCTTAGGTAACAGAATCAGAATGTATTCTTTATAAAATCGTTAGTCTTTCTATTAATTTATATTATTTAAATGAATAAAATTAAAATTATAATATATAAAATTATAATATAATAATTATATATAAAATATAATATATAATATAATAATTATATATAAAATATAATATATAATATAATAATTATATATAAAATATAATATATAATATAATAATTATATATAAAATATAATATATAATATAATAATTATATATAAAATATAATATATAATATAATAATTATAATAATAATCTCTTTTTAATCTAATTACTTTGTTGCGTAGGGTAATTAGGTTAATACTAATAAGTTATCATGTAGTATATCGTAGGATAATTAGGTTGCTAATACTAAATTGTTATTTTTGTATTGTAATCTTTTTGCCAATTTTTTAAACGTTTAGCATTGTTCTGATAAAATACAATTTTATAACAAAATGGAGTTTTGGACAGTTTTAGACAGAAGGGTTTTGGACAATACGGTTTAAACCATGGATTTTTACCGTTGTGTCCAAAATCTTGCCAACCCTGCCTGTAACTGCACTCTAAACGGTACACACTTCATTTTCGATACTGATCATGCCATGTTTACTTTTTATCTGGGAAAATTAGACTTTTCAAATACAAATGTTTTAATCTTGCGAATATAAAGTTTTTAGCGCATATAATTAAATTTATAGATATATTTGTTCAATAAACAGAAAAAAATATATTAATAGTCTTTAGTTTAAGCAAAATTAGTGTCCATCCCCCCCCCTACTCTTCCTTTTCCGCCATTCTCCCCCACTTTCTTCTTCATCTTCTTCGGAAATGATGCCACCTGGTATAGAAAATATTCCCTAAATTCCCTACCCCGTTATACAGTTCTATATTTTCCCTCCCTCATTTGTACCAATGACCGACATACGCAGGAATTTTGCGGGGTGTTTAACCCTTGCACCCTCGATCATTTTTTATACTCTTTTTATATAGAAACCCCTTCCTTCCTTTGGAGGGGGATCTAGCCCGTGGGGTACATTGACCGAAACAATATGATTTTTTTTTTACCCTTTGGGGCTCGATTTAAAAAAAACTTACGTTTCCTCTCTATTGAAGGTAAGCGTATATTTCATGAGGCGCCTTTAAGTTTTGTACTATTGTTGCATGAGTTTTTTGAACTGTTTCTATGGGTAGAGAAGTTGAAGGGCAAAAGGGTTGTGATTCCCTACCCAGGTAGGTTGATGTACCCAGGTGTTTTTTAAGTTTTAAAAAAATGCTCCATGAGAATTTTTATTTCACATAAGGATGTTCTTCCATGCATGTGAAAAACTTCGGAAGCATCTTCAACAGATGCTCAAGAATCTCAAAAGCTTCCGTTAACCCCTTTGGTACAGAATTAATCAGGATATATAGTTTCTCATGAAACTGAATAATTTTTTTAACTGGATTCATAATGGATTACCTTGAACCTAAAAACTGGAGAACTTATGAACAAATAATTAAATCTGTTCTCAAAAAAATATTTTGCCTCAGTGGTCGGAAGTTGCACGCTACAAGTAGCTACAGAAGTCGCTACTTTTCTGGCAGTTTGTAATGTAGTGCGCTATATTCTGAAAAGGGTAATGTAGAGAGTAGCGCGATGCAAAAAATCAGTAGTTTGTAGAGAATACTTGTAACGTTACTTCAGAGGCAAAAATATGCCATTTGCTAGTCACGTGATCGAAACTTGCTTCTTTTGTGCAAAATGTGTTCTGCGCAGTAATTTGCGAATGTCAGCCACTCATATGCAGCGTCTGGCAACGTATCGTATGAAGTGATGGATTCTTCCATTGACATTTGCTGATAAATCCAAGTGCCAAAATCAAAGCAATTAATTTCTTCTATTTACTCGTTATTATAATCTTCATGTTTTAAATGTCGCGTTTCTTTTTTTTGGAAGTACTTTATTACCAGGCGACCCATCTGAGGATTTCGCACTGCAGTCTAATATTTTTTACCAATATCAAATATTTTTTAGATGCAGGTTTTAAACTTCTAAAGAAAAAATTAAGGATAAAAATATCTGCAAACACCATTATTCAAGTCAGAATAGCATCTCATTTATTACATCAAAGTTTCAGTAGAAACTGATCAAAGATAGAAAAAGGCACGAGCGAGAAAAAAACAAGTAACAATCGTATTTTAACTACATTAGAGGATGAAGTAAGTCCGCTTCGGGAAAAACATAGGACAAAGAAAAAAAAATTGAATACATATAAAATACAATTTTATTTAATATAACAAACCATACATTTTAGGCTACACGTGAAATTAATACCACTGCTTCGATTAATCGTTGGTGACCTTTTTCTTCTAAACATTTCAATTTCAATTTCGCTTTCTAATCATAAATACAAAATAAACCTGTACAGAGATATCAAACTTTATTAATTTTTATATTTTTACTATTTATTTTGTTTTATAATCATTGTTGAGCATGATATAATGCGGTATTTTATGTTTGTAATGATTTAAGAAAAAAACCTTTCGTTTCATTTATGAAGACTATGCTGATTTAATTTTTAATTAACAGTAATTATTAATGAATAAAGATGTTTCAACGAAATGTGAGTGTACTATGTGAAAAGCCTTTTAAAAAACCTTTCGAATGATACCTCATTGTTGTGCGTTTTGTAATTGCATAGGAAAAGGGATGTTGACAACCGAAATAATACATATGACCAGTGGACCCGTGCGAAGATCTTGTACTTATCATAAAAAATAAATACTACATTTTTTGTAAATCCCAATGAACTGTATATCCAATTGGAAGATACTCCTTAAATTACGTATTCTACAGGTACTCCGATACAGTACGCATATACACAGTCATGATGAAACAAAGAAAATATATAAACAACACGTAAATATTAAAGAAAAACCGATTTAAAGCTCGATATTTTTTTCAGAAGGTATGCGCGAGAAAAAATTAACAAACATATTTTAACTGCATTAAAAGATGATGCCATCAGTTAGAGAAAAGCATGGGACAAAGAAAAATGAATTGAATATATACAAAATGCATTTTTACCAAGCATAAGTTTTAAGCTAATCATACAATACCACCGTTTTGTCCGATGGATAGTATCTATACTTCTAAACATTTCAAATTCTATTTTGTTTTTTAATGATAAATATAAAATAAACCCGTGCAGGTACATCAAATTTTATTTATTTATTTAGTTGTACTATTTCTTTTTTATAATCCTTGTTGAACATAATATAATGCGGTATTTTATTTTTGTGGCAACACTGATTTTATAAAACCTATCATTTCATTTATGAAGACAATGCTGATTTAATTTTCAATTAACTGGAATTTATAATAAGAAACATGTTTTAACGAAATCTGAGTATACTATGTCAGAAGCCGCTTCAAAAATCTTTCAAATAATACCTCATTCGTTGTTGTGTGACGTTTCATAAATTCATAGAAAAAGGGATGTTGACAGCAGAAATAATATATACGATAATTAAGAAAAAACGATTTCATAGACCGCGTATACATTTTTAATATTGCGCAGTTTCATAATCTTCCTATGAAGCCTTCATATAAAACTATAAATATTATAGTCATAATCAGGGTCTTATAAATTTGATAAAATCTGGTATAGCCAGCAAAAAAAAATCCAGTCGCTAGTAAAAAATAATTACCCCCCCCCCCCTTTTCCCCGTCATTGATTTTCAAAAAGCACAAAAAAAAATTATGAATTAATTGAGAAAAATCAATAACAAACATAGTTTAGAATTATTAATTACATCTTTAGAATAGTACATAATTTAGAAAAGTAATATAAACTAAGTGTTCTAATGAACCTTATCAAAATTATATATATCTGGGGGGGGGGGGGGGAATAATGGAAAGGCTGAATTAACCGACATGTTCGGAAAAGGCTGATTACCGAATGTTTCAAATATCCGGATAATCGAATGCTAGAAAATCTATATCTGGTGAGAACCCTTTTCAAACAGAATTAATCAGGATACAATTTCTCATGATATTGAGTATTTTTTTTATTGGATTCATAATAAATTACTTTGAACCTAAAGACTCTAGAATTTATGAACTAATAATTAAGGCGGTTTTCAAAAAAATATTTTTCTCCGTGCATAAAAGGAGAAGCAGGATTATTGAAGTGATTTGTAATCAAATAGTTTTTTTTTTTCATTTTTCGATAAATGAATTACATCTTGGAGTTATAAGTGATGTGGTCTCAAAACGGCATTTTTTTTCCTTTCACCCAACCGTCGCGTTCGGAAATACGTTCAAAACGTTAACTTGGACGGTATTTTCTAAAAAATCTTCTGCTTTTGCCACAAAAAGGGATAAACTGTTCGATTTCATGTTTACATTTCGTGATTTTCCTACATCATACGAAAATTTTCAAACGAAAAATATCTTTTCTATAGATTTGTTTAATTTTTTTTCTTTATTAAAACTCCTAATTCAGCAATTTTAATTTGTTTTAAATGTAAATTTTATAAAATATTCCAAAAACTCAAATAAAGGGAACATTTTAAGAGTGCGCAGTACTGAAGGGTACAAAATGAAGCCTTCAAAAGTGAAAATCATCAATTAACTTTTTTTAACTTTGCTTATAACTTTAAATGAAACGAAGAATCAAACAAAATTGTTATTTTGCATCAAAATGTTCAATCTACTATTTTATTTTCTCTATAATTTTAAGTCCAATTATTTTTGTTTTGAAATAATTGAACTGAAATTATCACTTTATCGTGAATTCTCTAATTTAGCATTTCTCAATTAGTTCTCCACGAAGCAATAAGGGCTCCTGCTCCACGTGTGTTTCTGAGGAGTTCCGAAACCGCTCCAAGAAAAAAAAGTCCTTCCGACCTGTACCAGGAAGAAAAGGTAGCTTTCAAATTCCATGTTTTTAAAAAATCACCTCATTTTACTCACCACCCGAAGCTAAAATGCTTGAAATCTGATTATAGAAGATTCAATCCCGGTTTTCGTTAATACTGAATTTGAATTCGAATTTCAGCAGGACCCTTCGCAAAATTCTTTGTCTTAAAAGTAGACCCTTCACAAACTGTCCATCTCCAAACTGAACTCAGATAATTAATCATTTAAAAGTAAAATCTGACCTATCACAAAAGAGCTCAAGTCGCCAAAGAAGCTTTTATCAGCTTTTACATATAATAAAGGATCTTGTTTAAAATGTATAAACAAGAACATGAATATACGATCAAGGTACGGTTAACCTCTGAATCTAGGAGAAGCACGGTATCATTTCGGGGACCCCTTTCATTTGGCAAAAGTTTTCTTAATTTTTCATTCATAAAAACTCACCATTGATTACTAATATTATTCCCGGGAGTAGCTTAGCTGAGGTCACATATATTTCATTAAATAACTTTTTTGTTCCCTGTATATTACTTCAGATACATTTAGTATATATTGTGCTGTCCTCTAAAAAACCCACAGTAAAATGTTTCCTAAAAAAAAAAAAAAAAAACACCCTGGTACTACATCAAATATTTCACTAAAGTCACCTTTATTGTTTTGTTCTGTTTTTATGCACCATTTAGAATAATAAAAATAGTTAAAAATACCTAAGGAATTCTTATTTAGTTTTAAAATAATTTAAACTAACAATTGCAGAATTCTGTCAAAACATGAGCTCCATTTTTACATATTTTCTTGTTATAGTAAAATTTTAGAAATACATAAATTTTTAATTGTTTTTATGTTAAACCTTTAATATATAATAAAATGCATCATTTTCAGCTGATTACGTCAGGTGTGGAGTTTTTTAGGTAACGTGAGTTATTTTTAAGAAAAGTGGGTTTTTTTTCTTCAAATTTTCGCTAATTCGAGGCCACTTTTTAATAAAGTGATAAAATGTAAAATGCTCAACATTAAAATCTTGGTCAGAACAAGCTGTAAAAATTTAGCCATGTTTAATTTTTTAAAATTCTTTATTATACACTGTTAAAAATTTGCAGCAAACTGTCCAGTCATTTGACCGTTTTTGTAGAAAACGGTTAAATAACCGTAATTTAAATATATTTTGACCATAAAAATGAGTAATAATACGGTCAGAATATAGTTAAATTACGGTTATGTAACCGTTTTCTACAAAAACGGTCAAATGACTGGACAGTTTGCTGCAAATTTTTAATAGTGTACTTTACATGCAAAAAATTTCAAAAAATGGGTTTTTTTTTTTTTTAGAGAATCAAGGCGGTCTAATATTTTCTAGCAATACCTAATATTTTTTAGATACAGGTTTAATTTCCTAAAGAAAAATTAAAGACTAAAAGGTTAAGACTAAGGTTTAAACTTCTAAAAATAACTTCAAACAATATTAGTCAAGCCAGAATATCATCTCATTTATTCCATCAAAGTTACAGTAAAAACTGATCTAAGATAGCAAAGGCAAAATAAAAATAAAAACAAAAATAAATAAATAAATAAAAATTATCAATCGTATTTTAACTGCATTAGAGGATGATATCATCTGTTTTGGAAAAAAACATGGGATAAAGAAAAATAAATTTAGTATTTGATTCTCAATTTTGCTTTTTAATCATAAATATAAAATAAACCCGTGCAGCAAAAGTGTCTCACTTTATCTTTTTTGCTTTTTTTTTTTTTTTTTTTTTTTTTTTTTACTATGATATTATCGTTGAGCATGATATAATGCAAAATTTTATTTTTGTGGCAACACTCATTTGAAAAATACCTTTCATTTCATTTGTGAAAATAATACCGATTTAATTTTTAATTAAAAAAAACATGTTTTAACGAAATGTAAGTGTATTATGTCAGAAGCTGTTCAAAATCCTTTCATTATGGTATCTCATTTATCGTTCTGCATTTTGTATTTGCTTAGAAAAAGAGATGTTGACAACAGAAATAATATATACCAGTGGACCCGTGCGAAAAATTCGCACTGCATTTTAATATTTTTTAAATGCAAGTTTAAATTTATATATATAAATAATAGGGACTAAATATATGTGTAAACAACGTTAGTCCCCAGAATATCCTCTCATTTATCCCATTAAAGTTACAGTAAAAACTGATCGCTGATAGCTAAATCAAAAAAATATATATATCAATCGTATTTTAACTGAATTAGAAGATAACATCATGTGTTTCGGGAAAAAAAAAACATGGGACAAAGAAAAATAAATTGAGCATTTGAATTTAAATTTTGCTCTTTAATCATAAATATAAAATAAACCCATGCAACAATCTTTATTTTACAATTTATATATATATATATATATATATATATATATATATATATATATATATATATAATTATTGCTGAGCACGATATAATGCGGTATTTTATTTTTGTGGCAACATTAATTTCAGGAAAACGTTTCATTTCATTTATGAAAACAATGCCGATTTAATTTTTAATTATCAGCAAACTTTAATCAAAAAACATGTTTTAGGAAAATGTATTTGTGCTATGTCAGAAGCCTGTTCAAAATCCTTTCATATGGTGTATCATTCGTCGTTCTGCGTTTCATATTTTCTTAGAAAAAAGAGATGTTGACAAGAGAAATAATATATATACGATGATTTCTGGTCTTAAAATATTTCTTTTTTTTTTTTTTTCCAGAATATGAGAATCTCTTATAATTCATTTTACTAAATTTTTATTTTCTAATAAAACGTAAAGCTTCTAAATGAATAATTTGATTTTTTATCGATCAAGTTAAAAATTAAACTTCCAAAAAATATATATATTACAATAAATGAAAGCTAAGTTTTATTAATATTTTTTATTAGAAAATTTATCTACTGTAACAAAAAGAACAGTATAACAGATGCAATTCCTCTGTAAGTATATGCATTGCGTAAAAGTTCATTCTACTGCTAGGAGTTTTAATGTCTTTCATTACAATTATACCAATTTATGGTTAGATAACAATCTCTTGTACTCAAAATGAACTTCCTCTACTAAATGAAGTAAAATTATAGATAATTTGCCAGATAATAATTGCCTAAACTTATGTGAAATATACGTGATTATACGAATATACGTGAGATTTGGGAAAGGTATGTTAAAAGACATTAAGTTAAAAATGATGGGGCGTTTTGTATTAAGAAATATCCAATTATCGTGGAAAGGTTTAATTAATAAGTAATACGAAAAAGATTTTATGTGTAAAAGTTCTGAAATATTTCGCGTTTTGTGCATCTACACTTGTGTAAACTAGTCATTGGGGGCCACCGTAAGACTTACTCATCATGGATATGCATAATATAAAATATGAAAATAAAACGTGTGTAAACTATTTATAAAATGCATTGCAATTCGAATAATATCCTGGCTTGATGACGTCATAAAATTTAAATGCTCTATGACTGAATTGCGTAAAAGAAACATCCTTATAACTCCAAAAAATGTTAATCATATTAACTAACAGTTTACTGCGTCGGATTAAGTGTCTCATTTCCAATTAAAATATATCTTTGAATTGAAATTTGAATAAAATACAGGGTCATGAAAAATCGAAGAGTGTGGAAAATAGGATTACAAATATCTCGGCAACTAGTTACCCGATCGCAACTAATTACTTCATTTTTTATGGAAATTTTTTATTTTTTTATTGTCTTTTATATTTACTCCTTAAAATAAACAATTTCGAAAAATTTATATACCTTTTATCGGGGCTCGAAATGGAAAATTCCACGAAAAGGCACTATTTCAAAATTATTGTTGACTAAATGTTATTTTTTTTAAGTATGGACAAATTTATTTCTAACCATACAAAAACAATTTAAAAAATGTATTCACGATCCTAAATAATAAACAATTTGGAAATTGTACGTTAAACGTGACAACTGAGGTGCGTTCGTTTTGTACTATAAATAGTTTTACAATGTGAAAAATGTTATTACATGTATCTCGACAACTAATTATCCGATCGACTTCATTCTTTATGCAAAATTCAAGTTTTTTTATTGTCTTTTATATTCATTCCTTTTTAAAAAAAATGAATTTTTTTATATACCTTTTATCAGAATGAATATTTCAAGAGTCCAAAAAAAATAGTTCCGGATAATCAATGTTACTGAAATTCAATAAGCTTCTTTCCATTATTACATATTCATATCAAATTTCAAGTCTCTATCTCAATTTGATCGGGAGATAGACACACACACAGACAGACGGACGATTTTTTTTTTTTCTAAAAATATGTTTTTCGGGATCTCCAGTGTCTGAAACGTGTAAATCCGTCAAACAAAAATTTCGATTTTTAAAACGATTGCAAGACTTAATAAAAATATACAATAATCTCTTCCGAGTTAGCCACATTTCCAAAAAGCATTCTTTATCTTTAGAAGCACCGGAAACCAATATATTTTCGAGATTTAAAGAAACATTTATACAAACAAAGTTTATTTTGCTGCCACAGATTTTCGGACACATTTCCGAATGGTTTTTATAGCGTATTAATCATTTATCTCAAACCGGAATATCAGATTTTAGGATGGTATCATATCTCAAAATTCAGTTAAACATTTTCGGCTGCGTAATTGAATTCATACATGCAACAGTAACAAAATAATATACTTCTTAATGTCAACGTTAATGGTGATAATTTATCATGTTTTTTTGTAAAACGTGTTTGTTGAACATGAAAATGTTTACTTGAGAATGGGCAGCCTTCAAAAAACCTTATATTCCGGTTTGAGAAAGCTGATTAATACACTAACAAAACTACTCGGTAACGTTTCCGAAAATCAATGGCAGCGAAAGAAACTTTTTTATATATAAATGCTTCTTTAAATCTCGAAAATATGTTGACTTCTGGAGTTTCTAACGTTTTTTCTGAACAGTGGATAATTCAAAAGAATATATTTTCGTTCATAAAAGGTTATATTTTCTTAGATAAAAAAACAATTGCATTTTTTACAGTGTATAATCACACTTTAAAAAATTAATTAAAACTAAAGTTAATAAATAATATTTCAATGTGAAAACGTTTTTCAAAGAATTAAATTTATTTTTTTAACTTTTTTTCTTCTTAAAGATTAAAAATACCGTTACTGTACCAGAATTATTTTTAGAAAGAAATTAGGTCCTTTAAGGGAGTTCAATTTTTTTTTTTTTTTTTTTTTTTTTCATTTCAAAACAGGTCCCTTCACAAAACCTTTCACCTTAAAACAGAACTTTTTACAAAATTCTTTGTCTTAAAAAATAGACCTTTCACAAAAATTTTCTTTCTCCAAACTGAACCATTTTTTTAATTTAATCATTTAAAAGTAAAATCTGACTGTCACTTTTACATAGATAAAGAAAATATGTGTATTTTACATACACATACCTACTTAAAAATGTATAAACAAGAACCTCAATATAACGATCATTTCAAATTCACAAAATTATGACTAGATTTTTCACAAATGTAAAAAACTGTTCACAATATCAAAAAGACAGGACCTCGGAAGAAAACTCTGGACAGACCCCTGTATACATGCTGTTAAGGTGAACATTAAAAAGAAAATACTGTTAACCTAAACATTTCACTTAAATTTTTCCTTTATTTATTTATTTATTTATTTTAGAATTCTTGCAAACCACTAAGAAGTTTTAAATTAAAGTTATTGGTTAGTTGTTCTTTTTATGAGTCAGTATGTTATCACACTTCAAATAACTGTAAACGTTCCAAACTGTGCATAAAATTATTTTAAACTGGTACATAACTAATTAAGTTATTGTTTAGTTGTTCTTTTTATGAGTCAGTATTTTATCACACTTCAAATAACAGCAAACGTTTCATATTCTACATAAAATTATTTTAAACTGGTACATAACTAATTAAGTTATTGGTTAGTTGTTCTTTTTATGAGTCAGTATATTACCACACGTCAAATAACGATAAACGTTCCAAATTCTACATGAAATTATTTTAAACTGGTACATAAATAATTAAATTATTGGTTAGCTGTTCTTTTTATGAGTCAGTATGTTATTACACTTCAATTAACGATAAACGTTCCAAATTCTATATAAAATTATTTTAAACTGATACATAACTAATTAAGTTATTGGTTAGTTGTCCTTTTTATGAGTCAGTATGTTATCACACTTCCAATAATGGTATAAACGTTCCAAATTCTACATAAAATTATTTTAAATTGGTACATAACTAATTAAATTATTGATTAGTTGTTCTTTTTATGAGTCAGTATGTTATCACACTTCAAATAACGGTAAACGTTCCAAACTGTACATAAAATTATTTTAAACTGGTACATAACTAATTAAGTTATTGGTTAGTTGTTCTTTTTATGAGTCAGTATGTTATCACACTTCAAATAACGGTAAACGTTCCAAACTGTGCATAAAATTATTTTAAACTGGTACATAACTAATTAAGTTATTGGTTAGCTGTTCTTTTCATGAGTCAGTATATGTTATCACATTTCAAATAACAGTAAACGTTTCAAATTGTACATAAAATTATTTTAAACTGTACATAACTAATTAAGTTATTGGTTAGTTGTTATTTTTATGAGTCAGTATATTATCACACTTCAAATAATGGTAAACGTTCTAAATTCTACATAAAATTATTTTAAACTGGTACATAACTAATTAAGTAATTGGTTAGTTCTTCTGTTTTTGAGTCATTATGTTTTCACACTTCAAATAACGATATAAACGTTCCAAATTCTATATAAAATTATTTTAAACTGGTACATAACTAATTAAGTTATTGGTTAGTTGTTCTTTTTATGAGTCAGTATGTTATCACACATCAAATAACGGTAAACATTCAAATTCTACATAAAATTATTTTATACTGGTACATAACTAATTAAATTTGGAGTTGAAGTTACTTTCTCACTCGAATTACAAATATTATTACTGTAATTATAATTATTAATTTCATACTTGAAATTTATGTTTTAATAATTGCTGCAGAACTTTAGTATAAGCCGTACATGCCAGCGTTATATAGTTCAATGATTATAACAAGGACAAAGAGATCACGACCTTTGCTCTCTATTATAATTGAATTGATCAATTTTATGATCTTGAGTGACAACGTGAAATTAAATTTCTGAAAATAAGGCAATTCAGATTTTATAATTTGGAAAATATGCTAAAAATATAACTGATGGTGGAATTGCACTCGAAACTTATTTATTACTTTTAAAAACACAAATTTCACAAATTGTGCTTATTAGTTGCTAAAATCAGTGTAAAAATTGTTTTAAACTCATAAAAGAGCTAAAATCCTACATGTTTCGGCTTTAAACTTAAAGCCATCATCGGGGAAGAGGAACAACACAAACGACTACTGATCTTTTAATTTTCTTATTTATTACTTTCTATAAGTTTTAAAAAGTTATTTTTAAAACTTATCCCATTTTTAAAACTGTTCCATCATATTTTTTTCTTCCCGTGAAATTCAAAACTTAAAAAAGTATTTGTTTACTTAATTTTAAACTGGGTACAAAATATGCTAAAAATATAACTGGTGAAATTACGCTCAAAAATTATTTATTACTTTATATAAATTAAAAAGAAGACTTTAAAAAATATATATTTCATATCTTTTTCTTCACCGTGAAATTCAAAATACTAAAATATAACTTTAAAAAGTATTTGTTTACATAATTTTAAAGAAGGCACAAAATATGCTAAAAATATAACTGGAGAAGTTATGTTCCTGTTCAAAATTATTCATTACTTTATAAAAGTTAAAAAAAAAAAACTGTTTTAAAACTTTTACGTCATATATTTTTCTTTGCGTGAAATTCAAAATACTAAAATAAAATTTTAAAAAGTATTTGTTTACAGAATTTTAAAAAAGGTTATAAAGTCAGTCAAAACTAATGAGTGCTGAAAGGGTAATGTGTTTCTAAGTACGTCCTGCAATTTTAGAAAATTGCAGAGAATTCTAGAGCACTTAAAAATGAAAAAAAGTACTTAAGAATCGGGCAATTTATTTACGAAATGTAAAGAAAATTATTAAACTTGTATAACTTTACAATTTTATTTTTCGACATTACAAGAAAGAAAAGATAGCAAAAGTCTAGAACACTTAAAAATCAGACAATTTGTTTAGAAAATGTTGAGAAAATTATTAAATTTGTATAACTTTACAATTTTGTTTTAGTTATGTATTTAGATCACAAGATAAGAAAGTAAAGTTTCCTAAAGTTCAGAGCACTTAAGAATCAACTAATTTATTTAGGAAATGTAAGAAAAATATATTAAATTAGTATAACTTTACAATTTGTTTTTCAATATTAGAAAAAAAAATCCTAAAGTTTAGAACACGTAAGAATGATACAATTTATTTAGGAAATTTAGAGAAAATTGTTAAATTAGTATAACTTTACAATTTTGTTTTCCAGATCAGAAATAAAAGTTTCCTAAAGTCCGGAGCACTTAAAAATCAGACCATTTATTTAGGAAATGTAAAAAAAATATATATTAAATTAGTATAACTTTACAATTTGTTTTTCAATATTAGAAAAAAAATTTCTAAAGTTTAGAACACTTAAGAATGATACAATTTATTTAGGAAATTTAGAGAAAATTATTAAATTAGTAAAACTTTACAATTTTGTTTTTCGACATTACAAGAAAGAAAAGATAGCAAAAGTCCAGAGCACTTACAAACAGTTATTTTATTCAGAAAATGTAGAGAAAATTATTACATTAGTAGAACTTTACAATTTTGTTTTCAAGATCAGAAATAAAAGTTTCCTAAAGTCCGGAGCACTTAAGAATCAGACAATTTATTTAGGAAATGTAAAAAAAAATATATTAAATTAGTATAACTTTACAATTTGTTTTTCAATATTAGAAAAAAAATTTCTAAGGTTTAGAACACTTAAGAATGATACAACTTATTTAGGAAATTTAGAGAAAATTATTAAATTAGTAAAACTTTACAATTTTGTTTTTCGACATTACAAGAAAGAAAAGATAGCAAAAGTCCAGAGCACTTACAAACAGTTATTTTATTCAGAAAATGTAGAGAAAATTATTACATTAGTAGAACTTTACAATTTTGTTTTTCGACATTCGAAGAAAGAAAAGATAGCAAAAGTCTAGAACACTCAAGAATCAGACAATTTGTTTCGAAAATGTTGAGAAAATTATTAAATTTGTATAACTTTATAATTTTATTTTTTAAGATAAGAAAGTAAAGTGTCGTAAAATTCAGAGCACTTAAGAATCAAACAATTTATTTCGGAAATGTAGAGAAAATTATTAAATTAGCATAACTTTACAATTTTGTTTTTCGATATTACATGAAAGAAAAGACCCCAAAAGTCCACAGCACTTAAGAATCAGACAATTTATTTAGAAAATGTAGAGAAAATTATTAAATTAGTATAACTTTACAATTTTGTTTTTCGACATTACATGAAAGAAAAGACCCCAAAGTCCAGAGCACTTAAGAATCAGACAATTTATTTAGAAAATGTAGAGAAAATTATTAAATTAGTTTAACTTTACAATTTTGTTTTTTGACATTATATGAAAGAAAAGACCTCAAAAGTTCAGAGCACTTAAGAATCAGACAATTTATTTAGAAAATGTAGAGAAATTTTTTAAATTAATCTAACTTTACAATATTGTTTTTCGACATTACAAGAAAGAAAAGATAGCAAAAGTCCAGAGCACTTAAGAATCAGACAATTTATTTAGGAAATGTAGAGAAAATTAATAAATTTGTATAACTTTACAATTTTATTTTTCAATATTATAAGAAAGAAAAGATAGCAAAAGTCTAGAACACTCAAGAATCAGACAATTTGTTTAGAAAATGTCGAGAAAATTATTAAATTTGTATAACTTTATAATTTTATTTTTCAAGATAAGAAAGTAAAGTTTCTTAAAGTTCAGAGCACTTAAGAATCAAACAATTTATTTCGGAAATGTAGAGAAAATTATTAAATTAGTATAACTTTACAATTTTGTTTTTCAAGATTAGAAAGAAAAGTTTCCTAAAGTTCAGAACACTTAAGAATCAGACAATTTATTTTGGAAATGTAGAGAAAATTATTAAATTAATATAACTTTGCAATTTTGTTTTTCGACATTAGACGAAAGAAAAGACAGCAAAAGTCTAGAACACTCAAGAATCAGACAATTTGTTTCGAAAATGTTGAGAAAATTATTAAATTTGTATAACTTTATAATTTTATTTTTCAAGATAAGAAAGTAAAGTTTCCTAAAATTCAGAGCACTTAAGAATCAAACAATTTATTTCGGAAATGTAGGGAAAATTATTAAATTAGTATAACTTTACAATTTTGTTTTTCGACATTACATGAAAGAAAAGACCTCAAAAGTCCAGAGCACTTAAGAATCAGACAATTTATTTAGAAAATGTAGAGAAAATTATTACATTAGTATAACTTTACAATTTTGTTTTTCGACATTACATGAAAGAAAAGACCCCAAAAGTCCAGAGCACTTAAGAATCAGACAATTTATTTAGAAAATGTAGAGAAAAATATTAAATTAGTATAAGTTTGCAATTTTGTTTTTCAAGATTAGAAAGAGAAGTTTCCTAAAGTTCAGAGCACTTGAGAATCAGACAATTTATTTAGAAAATGTAGAGAAAATTATTAAATTAGTATAACTTTACAATTTTGTTTTTCGACATTACAAGAAAGAAAAGATAGCAAAAGTCCAGAGCACTTAAGAATCAGACAATTTATTTAGGAAATGTAGAAAAAATTATTAAATTTGTATAACTTTACAATTTTGTTTTTCAAGATTATCAAGAAAAGATTGCAAAAGTCCAGAGCACTTAAGAATCAGACAATTTATTTAGGAACAGTAGAAAAAATTATTAAATTTGTATAACTTTAGCAAAAGTATGGAACACTTCAGAATCAGACAATTTATTTGGGAAATATAGAGAAAATTATTAATTTTGTATGGCGTTTTCATTATATCGGAATTAAATCATTTTTACACAGATAATTTATAGTACACCAATCGTTTAATTTATTTTTGTTTATTAAAACTGGACTCTCGTTATATCCAAGATCCTTATATAATCATGTTCAAGTGTAACGTTCGGAAAAGTTTTTTTAATCACAAAGTTCTATGATCCCAACTTTTGTGTAGTGGAGATTTAAAGGCTTCGCTTATGTCACTAAAGTTCAATAAAATCTCCGGTTCTGCTTACCCCTTTTCCCCTTTATTGAGGTTAGCTGGACCAAAATGTGGGGTGATAATTAGGGGACTAGAACAGGGCCAATGCTCTCGATGGCAGTACATTGCCCTGCTAACTTTAGTACAAAGTTTAAATAATAAAGACAAATCATGCGTCAAACATTGATTATGAAACACCTTCCAACTTTTCCAGAATATTGCAACGGAACTTCACCGTTTAATAAAGTGGAAGAAATTATCTTAACTCCTTGAAGGGCGGCGGGATATATTTTATCCCACCTAATTTTAATCAAGATTTCTACCGGGATTTTTTAATTATTTTTTAGTTTTATGACTTTGGTGAATAAAAGCTGTATTTTCAATTTTTTTTTTCGAAAATTCTAGAGTGAATTCAACATTATAGAAACACAATTACATGCTCTTGAAAGGGTTAAATAAACAGTTTAGAAACACAAAACAACTGAAAACATACTTTCAGAAATATCCATTCATAGACGGCAATGCATTCAGTTCTTTGCGCAGGATTTATTTATATTCTGCAAACATGTCTTAGTATACTAAATATAGCTCAGCTGTAAAATGCATAGCTCAATTAAAAAACAACCTTTAGCAATTCACACTCATACGTAGTAAATATTACGGATTCTTTTCTTTAGCCCTATATATGATCTATATAATTTATACACTCCACGTAGTACGAAAGAAATTAGTTAAACTTAAAAACACATACCAAAATTGAAAACGCACTTCCATCATTTATTGCTCATAAACAGTACTGCAGACGAAAACTTTTGTGTGTCCCTGTAAATGAACGATACTGTTCTGCAGGTCATATTCTACAGTAAGTATCTTCGAGCGCACCTCAATAACGTCTATAAATTTCATTATGTTTGAAATAGTGTAACATTATTAAAATATGCTTCAAACAATTTTCCCTGTAGACCATTATTAACAGAATTCTTTTGTGTGATTATCTAAATGAATTATAAATGCTTTGCCCTCGATATTGTTCAAAAAGCATTTTTTAATGCACCTCAGAAATGCATATGGATATCATTATGTTTGTAACAGTTATAACAACATTAAAATACACGACAAACGAATTTTTCCCATACAACTTAATGTAAAGGGATTCTTTTGAGTGTCCCTGTAAACGAATTATGGATACTACACACTCCTTTTTCAATAGAGAACATGCACTGAGAAAAACGACTCTTTCAAATCGGAGTAAATCCATGTTTTCATTTTGTTATGAAACGTTTTGTTTCAAATAGGATGACCCATTGCTTTCAATTCTGAAATACCAGAAATACTCAGAATAGTGAAACGTGGACATACTCAAAACTGTTCACATAGAGGTCAGTTCATACTCATTTTTGGAACATGGACATTACTAAAAAATGATTAGAATCAGTTCATACTCATTTTTAAAACATGAGAACTCAAATATGAGCACATGATGTTTTATTCTTGAGTGTGTGCATGTTTTCAGAAAAGAGTATATTACATATTTCAAACCTGAGCAATTTTGATTCGGAGCCATTTTGACTATGCGACATACTCAGATTTGAGTATTTTTTTCTCTGTTTTGAAAATGTCGTTTTTAGAGTGTGTATAAAATTTATTATTCTTTATATTTTGTAATTTGTCCGTATAATTTTGAACAGGAGTGTATAGATCCTGTATAAACAATATCATCAAATAAAATTATTTTCTTTCTGCTACTCAAAATATAGTTTATGACGAAGCATTATTTGGGTGTAAAAAGTTTTTGAATCAGTCAAGCATTTTTTTCAATAATTTGAATATTTCTCAATAGGTTTACGTGTAAAATTGTAACTTTTCTCGCACTTAAAAAACATGAGGATTTCGTCTAAAACTGCATTATCTAAAAATCTTTTTAGTCTTTTTTTTTTTTTTTTTTTTTTTTTAATGAAACTATGCATAGTGTTTGTGTGCGATATGCACTTTGGCCTGTCATCCACGAAATTATAAAGTTCAGCACAATTCTTCTAATGTAATGATTTTTCAGGAGCGTTTATAATAAAAAAAAAAAGTTCAATGAAACCTCTAATATACCCTTTCCCTCTTTGTTTAGGATAGCTGGACCTAGATCAGGGGCGTAAATTAGGGGACTGAAACAGGGCCAATGCTCTCGATGGCAGGACATTGCCCTATTAACTTTAGTACATAGAGTAAAATGTGTCGTTTATTTCTGCCTTTTTCATCTACCTTTTTTCAGCCTGTAATTTCAGTGATTCTCGACTTTTTACAGTTCATAAAATAACATTTTTAAATCAATAGGAAATTACATTTCTAAGTTGCATTTCCAGTGGATGGATGGTACGATAGATTGGGTTTAAAGGGGCAAGATTCCCACAATGATATACTGCTTCGAAAAAGGACTGATAAGATGACACTATCAGAAAGAGAATAAAAAATTAGTGCTAAGCCAAAATAAATTTTAAGTGAATAGACGATACGAAAAAAAATAGAATTGAGCTATCTGGATGAGGTTTGCCGTACAGTTATAAACATACAAGTAAAAGAACAAGTTGGAAATTGTAACGTTAAACATGACATATGAGGTGCGTTCGTTTTATAACTAGTTTCCAAATGTAAAAAAAAAAAAAAAAAAAAAAAAAAAAAAAAAAAAAAAATCAGCTCATTATTTCAGTGAAATGAATTATGTCGTCTGCTAGGAGCGAAATTAGCCTTTATTATTATTATTATTATTATTATTATTATTATTATTATTATTACGTATGCTCACGTTTACAAATGCGAATTTTTTTTTTCACCTTGGAGATCTTGCTTTGCGAATGATTATCCTCCATGGTTAATATTTCTATGACTCGCGATGAATAAATATTTTGTTTATTTACTTTAATGGATTGAGATATTCGGCTGTTAACCTAATTTTCACTGAAGTTATCTCAGAATCTATACATTTTTTAAAGTAACTCATCGCTCAAGCAAACAATTTTTTTGAACGATCTTTCTAAAAATGTAACTTTTACGCAATTTGATTCGAAAAATTAATTTTGAATAAAAATGGCCGCTTGGCATATGGAAAAAGATGTGGTTAGCCCGTATTTGTTTTCCTCAGTCACATGACTTGCGCTTTTATAATATAGATTACGTATGGTAAGATTTAATAGAATGAAGAAATATTTTATTAATATCTTTTTTGAAGTTTTGATTCAATTTTCATAAAATTTGAAATGACTCGACAAAATTCTGTAACGATTATATATTAAATTTCAAACCATTCGGTTGGTAGTTTTTGCGCTGTTATATGCGGACAGACGGACGGACGGACGGGCCAAACGACGATTATAGGTGCTACGTATTTATATAATTACGACTGCACCTAAAACAGCATTGTAAACAGTAAAGACCTTAAAGGGTATAAAATTCGTGATTTTTGAAATACATTAAAAGGCTAAATCTCAAAATAAAAGCTTGCATGTTTTAAAAAGGTAAAGAGTGCCCCACGGTGTGTTTCACCAGTGAAGTTTATCAGTCTAAGTGATTTGATGGGAAGAAATTCTATATAACTGACTCAGCCTGGACAGTTGTTAAAAGATGGTGTACAGTGAAGGACGTGAAGTGACAGTGAAGATACAATGCATGCATCCTTCTGAAGCAAAATATGTTTAAAGCGGTTCTCCAAAAAATATTTTTCCTTGCTAAATAACGTGAAACTTTCTGACACATTTACGGACTCATTTTTAAATTCAAAAGCATTGCACTTGCAGGCCGATTATTGAAGCGATTTGGAATCGAATGGTATTTTCCATTTTTTGAAAAATGAATTACGTATTACAATCGATTTGTTTTTCTTTTTTACCACGCTGTCGCGTCCAGAAATTTGGTTCAAAACGCCAACTTTGGCAGTATTTTCTAAAAGACAAGTTTTGATTTTAAAATAGCCAATTAAAGCCACGTAAGGATATTATTACAACACCAAAAATGTGCTTTTATCTACATGATTATTTTAAAGAAATGTTACTTTTTAACCGAGTGTGTATATCAGTTTTTATAAGTTTTGCGTTGTACCTTTATATTTAAACTACTATTTTGCGAATGTCTTTAAGATATATGATTGTACATTATATTCAATATTAAATACATTAAAACTTGCCAAAACGTTATCTGTTTGTAACGGAATCCTATGGAATTTTCATGGGTATCTCAGAGAAAATAATACAACAGAATTTAAACAGACAGTATACCTAAGATGAAAACTTATCTATAACGGGATTTTTGTCCGGCCTCTAATCATGAGCTTAACGAGTTTTTTTTTTTCTTATTAATTGAATGAATCGTTCGGGTATGTACAAAAGCATAGCTGCCAACATATTCCTATTCTTTTTAATCAATTACAACCAGAAATTTTGTTAAAATAAATAAATAAATAAGAGAGAGAGAGAGAGAGAGAGATTAAGTTCAGCAAAAAATATATTTCTTAATAATATTAATCTTAAATTTAGAGTTATATAAATGTGGCTCTGAATTTAACTTTCAAAATTTCTTGTTTTAATTTATTAAAAAGAATGCGAAGGTTGCATCTATGCTCTTGCGAATGCCCGAATAATTAATTCGAATATCAAAATAGCTCATTATGTCCATAACCTAACATTCGTATTCTTTTTAATCAATTACAACCAGAAATTTTGTAAATAAATAAATAAATTATAAGAGAGCGAGAAAGAATGAGAATGAAATTAAGTTCAACAAAAAATATAATTCTTAATAATATTAAATTAAGAGCTATATAAATGTGGTTCTGAATTTAATTCTTTTTTTTTTTTCAAAATTTCTTGTTTTAATTGATTAAAAAGAATGCGAAGGTTGCATGAATGCTCTTGCGAATGCCCGAATAATTAATTCGAATATCAAAATAGCTCATTATGTCCATAACTACTGGCCTCTTGCGAGTCTGTCTAAGAAAGTTTTATTGTATTACGTATAATCCCAGGTTATTTGAAAAAAAAAACAGTTAAAAAAATGATCCGCTGATTTAAGTTAGAAAACAATTAGCTTTATAATGCCACTAATTTGCGTCTGCCATTAAATATAAACTTAAATATACGACAGCATTCTTCAGAGTTTCGTCATTCTGTTTGCTTTATGTTGAAGGGAGGGGGGGGGGGGGGTAAATATTTTATTACATTTGAATTAGTTTTGATAAGCGAAATATTTTACATTTGATACTTTACTGATTATTATTATTATTATTATTATTATTATTATTATTGTTATTTAGATAATTCATTGAATATAAACATTTTACGAAAAGTACTTGAATATACATATATATTATATTTTGTAAAAAAAAAAATAATAATAATAACCATAAAATCTGATAGAAATTTTTTTTCTGGGGTTATTAAACTTATTTTATTTTTCTAATAAATCGATAGTCATTAGGATTTTTTCGGGGAAAAAAACTTGTAATCATTCAGATCTAACATGCAAGAGTTTATTAGCAAAAAAGCTGATACCAAATAATGCATTTTTCAGCAACTCAGATTGCATTTTTCATTTGCTTGCTAAATTTAGGCTTCTCACATCGGTGCAAATTTAAAGGCTTCCCTTATACTAGTAAAGGTCAATGAAATTTCTGATCCTGCTTACCCCTTTTCCATTTTGTTCCAGTTAGCTGGACTTAAATCTGGGGCGATAATTAGGGGACTGGAGCAGGGCCAATGCTCTCTATGGCAAGGGCAGTGCCCTTTGTACATAGTTAGAGGGTGTCAATGGTTTTTGTTCGTCTGTCTACCTATTTTTGCTCTCATCCTCTCGAGAATACATGATCAAAATTCTATATTGATTAGAAATGTTGATCACCATTTAATATTTAATGATTAATTAACATCAAATGTGCAATCAGCATAGCTAATTCTGAAAATATGAAGGGGGGGAAAAAGTGTCTTCTTTCATGTTTGCAGATTTCATTTCAGAAGAACCTCTTGCACATTTTATGAAAATAACCTCTGTAGAAATTACGGTAACACTGAAAGAAATTTATTTGAAATAATCCGCCTCAAATATGTTAAAATGCATAAAAATCTGTTTAAAAAGATTATCTCAAACAATTCAAAAAGATTTAAATAAACGGTTGAATGTTTCGAATAAAATTACTATAATTTTAATTGCCAAAAGAAAAAAAAAATGTAATACCACGAGATTCTCAGTTTAATTCTTCTTCTTATTATTATTATTATTTTACAAATTTTTGGTCTTAATTGATTTTAAAAAAAACGAAGGTTGTCAGTTATGCTTTTGCTGATGCCTGAAAGATTCATTCGAATACCAAAATCATTTGTTATGGCCATCACTAGCTAACAGCCTTCTGATCACATTAAGCTTTCCCTGTCTGATATCTGAAGTAAGGGTGGATTTTCTCTTGAATTATAGACAAACTTTTTCCGCCACAAATTTTTTTTAAATACAATGTAAAAAAAAAAAAAAAAGACGGGGAAAACGCGTTATTTTACAGTCATTTCAGAGGAAAACTTATACTCCATGTTTCTTTTTGATAATCAGGTAATGTTCGTAATAATACCCTTTTTTCAGTAGAGCATCAGATCCTTCTAAATTAAAAATATTTGTTGTAAAAGTTATTATTTTTCTTAAGCTTTATAAATTTTGAGCATGAAAAATCTAAGCAATTTAAAACAAGTCTTAACTTAGAATGATTCATTTTCTGCAGAAATCACTAGTATAGTACACGTTGTATTATATAGCATTATTGGTTAGAATATAACCTTTATCCCTGGATCAGACGAAGTGAAAAAAAAAACTATTTGAAACAACATAATGCATTTTCTCCTTTCGATATAGAGAACCAGAATAAAAATAAGCAGGAGGTATTAATTTAGATTAATATGCGAAAATCACGTTATTTTTGGTTTCCTTTACCGAATTTATAAATGAAAAAGAACGAAAAATCATGCCTCAAGCATAGATTATGTAACACTTTCCAACACTTCCAAAATAATTTTATAAATATTTACAGTTTAATAATGTGACAGATGATGTCTAAGTAAACAATTGGAAAAAATCATAACACACTTAAAACCAAATTTAAGGAATTAGCAACAATATTCGGTAAAATATCTTAATACATTTGTGCAGCCCTATGTATGATCTATAGGTTTGAATATATACTACATATAATGCTAAATTTTACTTAATTTAGGAAACGCATAGTTTTAAAATTCCCCTTCTGGAATTTCCATCGATAACCAAAAATGCACTCGAGATCTTTTGTGCTGCTCTGTATATGACCTATAGAATTTATATACACCAAGTAATGGGGAAAAAATTCGTTAAATTTAAAAACGCGTTCCGCAACTGAAAACGCACTTCCCGCAATTATTGTTAACAGACAGTATAGTTTAACCGAATTATTTTCAGTGTAAATGAACGATGAATGCTTTGCGCAGAGTATTCTATAACCTAATTATATTCTTGTAATGCACCTCAGTGATATATATCAAGTTTAATATGTTTGAAATAGTGAAACATTATTAAAATAAACCGCAAACGATTTTTCCCCTTAGATCGTAAAGCAATGGAATGATTTTGAGTGTCCCTGTAAAGGAACTAACTATAAGTGCTGTACACTTCATTTTCAGTATCGAACATGCCATAGTAAACCTCAATAACATATATCAGTTGCATGACAAATCCTAGTATATTTACGTGAGTTAGAGCACATACAGACAGACAAACTGAATTCATAAACACTTTTCAACTATGTTGGAAAGTGTTAAAAAGGAGAAGGGGAAATCATTCAAGTAAATACTGTAAATGCATTTCACTGTTATACTATTTCAGTAAAAATTTTCATTCTCAATCGCAAAATCTGCTAATCCCAATTTCACATATGACGATTTAGAAGCTATCCTTATACTAATAGAAACGTTGAATGAAATATCTGGTCCTGACTACCCCTTTTTCCCCTTAGATAGGGTTAACTGGACTTAAATCAGCGGCGAAAGTTTGGGGACTGGAGCAGGGCGATGCTTTTGATTAGCAAGGGCAGTGCCCTATGTAAATAGTTGGAAAGTGCCAATGAATTCTGCTTTATTTTATCTATTTTTATATCAGTAGTCACCAATCTCTTTGTAGTATATTTTTATATAGATTAGAAATAAAAGACCGTCACTAATTGTTTGGTGATTAGTCAACATCAAAATATGCACTCAACATCACAAACTCTGAAAATGTTGAAAGAAGTTGCGTTAATTCTTGTTGTATATTTTATGAAAATAGCCAATTGAGAAATTAGTTTCAATAATTTTATATTAAAATTGAAAGAAAATAATATAACCCGCCTCAAAAAATGCTAAAATTCACAAGAAAAGTTTATTTCAAAAAATCCATTTCCAAATGAAAGACTATATAGTACTAACGCAATAAACTTTTTGTAATCATTCGCAAACTTCTACATTCCGTCCACTTTTCAACATCTGTGAGTTTTAAATACATCCCACCAGTATAATAATTCGGTAGATTATTTGATTCTCAATCGCAAAGTCTATTAACTCAAATTTTGTATGTCCCGATTTAGAAATTGCCCTTAAACTATAGAAATGTTCAGTGAAATACAGAAATGTTCAATGAACTATAGAAATGTTCTGATCCTGCTTACCCCTTTTCATCTTTAGCTGGACTTAAATCTGGAGCTATATTTAGAGAACTGAAACAAGGTTAATGCTCTGCGTAGTATTATTACACAATTGGAGGGTATCAATAATCTCTGCTTATTATAATTAGTATTTCTAGCAGCCCCGCTAGGTGTTGCCCGGAGCCAGCTGGGCACGAGCCTCTAAGAAAAACAAAGCGCGGCCCGGCCTAGTTCGCGTCTGCCGAGAAAAACTAAGCCTGGCACCAGGGCCCCGATTACCGACGGGGCAAACTTCCACCACTAAATTTTAATAGAATTTCTCGCTTTCTTCAAACGTCTTACCCGTGCAGAAATTCAGTCATCAATAAGGCAAAAATTTCTGTTCCTTTTTACCGGTGGAAGTTTTCCCCGTTGGTAATCAGACCCTGCCTGGGGCCCAACACAGTCTCAGTTTGCCATGAAAAGCTAAGCCCGGATATAATACCCGTCACCTCTCAGTTTGATGAGAGAAAATCGGCCTAAGACAGGCTCGCGCCAAGCCAGGCCGAACCCGCGCAGACATTTTATCGAACGCAAAAAAAAAAAAAAAAAAAAACTAATCTGGAAATTTAGTTCGCGCCTCATAAATCGTTCAAACAACAATCGTAAAAATAAATTATTTCGTTAAAACGCGCAATCGTTAAAATCTTTTGAAGAATATCTTTTTAATATTTTGAAAATAAAAGCCCAGCTAACGCACAGTGGGGCGTTTTGAGGATCTAGGTGGACAAAATTATTGCGTTGAAGTTTAATTAGGTTTTGCTGGGTTTTCGAATGTATCAGTAATAAAATATCCAAACAGTGATAAATATTTGACTTATTTAATTATTTATATTATTATTATTATTATTATTATTATTATTATTATTATATTATTATTACTTATATTATTACTTTTTTTAAATTATAATATTGTATTGTCATTGAAACTACGCATGTATTCAATGTTTCAGCTCAATCGGATAATTAAAAGTGGTGAAAATTGACTTGCAAGATTTGAATTAAACACTCAGACGCACACTTCAAGTTAATATAACTTAATGATTCGCAAACTTTCGCAGGAGCTGTCTTAAGTTTTCAATACTTTAGGAATGGCACTTTGATTTAAAAAAATGTTTATTGCTTAATAATGCTTAATACTGTATTAAAAGTCAAGATGAAGTTTGTAAACAACATGGCGCTGATTTTCAAACAACAATAGGTTAAATCTTGTGACAAACATGTGACATATGTCCAGTAAACTCCTGCTTTCAAATAAAACAGAAAAGTCACGACTTGCTTTCGAACTTACAGAAAAATAATGCAACTGTTAAAAGTCTCTCAAATCAACTGCCTTTTTTACGGTCGTAGTTAATCGACACATCGGGTTTTTTCGACAAAACTCGTACGGATCTCGACAAAAGAGACATTCAGCTACCAGTATACGCGGTCTTGTTAAATTCCGAGATAATCGGAAAAATGAATTTTGTCCACCTAGATCATCAAAACGCCCCACTGTGTAACGGTGCGAGATAAAGTTTGCTTTTCCTTTTGAGTTCTACCTTCTCAAGGAAGTCCGTCATCGTAACAACAGGATTTAGCGATGAAAGTGTTATTCTAGCGAACCCAATGCGGGGAAATTTCTCTTTGGATTTTCGTTGGAATCGTTGAAAATTTCAGACTCTCCTACTCTCTTTAAAAAATTGTATAAATTTAGGATGTTAATATTTTTTTAAAGAAATTCAAAACAATCCCCAAGAGTTTTCTTTATACGGGGATATAAAATATAAGATTAGATGCCTAAGATATCAAATAGATATCGGATGATAAAAAAAAAGTTCTCAAATAAACTTTGTTATAAAGGGTATAAAATTTACTATATTGGACAAAAATGTTGAATTTTTTCAGATTCTCTTACTCTCTTTAAAAATTTATATAAATTTAGGATGTTAATATTTTTTAAAAGAAATTTAAAACAATCCCCAAGAGTTTTCTTTATACGGGGATATAAAATATAAAATTGGATGCCTAAGATATCAAATAGATATCGGATGATAAAAACAAAGTTCTCAAATAAACTTTGTTAAAAAGGGTATAAAATTTACTATATTGGACAAGAATGTTGAATTTTTTCCGATTCTCTTACTCTCTTTAAAAAATTGTATAAATTTAGGATGTTAATATTTTTTAAAAGAAATTCAAAACAATCCTCAAGAGTTTTCTTTATACGGGGATATAAAATATAAGATTAGATGCCTAAGATATCAAATAGATATCGAATGATAAAAACAAAGTTCTCAAATAAACTTTGTTAAAAAGGGTATAAAATTTACTACATTGGACAAAAATGTTGAATTTTTTCCGATTATCTTACTCTCTTTAAAAATTTTTATAAATTTAGGATGTTAATATATAGTAAAAGAAATTTAAAACAATCCCCCAAGATTTTTCTTTATACGGGGATATAAAATATAGGATTAGATGCCTAAGATATCAAATAGATATCAGATGATAAAAACAAAGTTCTCATTTTCGACAAAATAGAAACTTAAAAAAGAAAAAAAAAACCGCGAAAAATTCCAAAATCTCTATACGAATTCTGAATAAA
The DNA here is from genome assembly GCA_963931845.1 of Maratus michaelseni. Classification (NCBI taxonomy): domain Eukaryota; kingdom Metazoa; phylum Arthropoda; class Arachnida; order Araneae; family Salticidae; genus Maratus; species Maratus michaelseni. The sequence continues at coordinate 105,255,670 of OZ007598.1, read as the reverse complement.
CTTTGTTAAAAAGGGTATAAAATTTAATATATTGGGCAAAAAGATTGAATTCGGGTTGTTTTTATGAGTGGCTCAAATTGCCGGCGAAATTGGAAAAGCGGGGAAATATACGAATTTGTCCGTTCAATAAAATAAAACTAAAAATCTAACTAAAACAATAAAAAATGTAAGACTCTGGTTGGATTTTGGACCTGTCTTTCGTCTATCAGGAACTAAATTTGCAGTCCTCTATGTGTGATACATTTCCCTAGTTTTCGCGCACACACATACACACAGAGACAGAGGGGAGGTGAGAGAAACAGTTTCCTTTTATTAATATAGACTAGCTAGCTTCGCCCGCTAGCGGGCTCCTAATTTACATCGGGGCCTCGAATCTTGTAAAACCTCGAGCCGTATACAATCTCGAATATAATAAACCTCGAACCGAACGAACGTTCGTCTCGGGTCTATGCTGCCTTCGGCACCGTATACCGGGCGTGCTGCGCACGCTCCGGAAAACACCTTAATTTCCACCTCGAATATTATAAAACTGTTACTGAACGAACCTCCGGCTTGGGTATAGTAGGTGTTCTGCGCATGCGCTGCAAAATCCACTAGTTCCACCTTCCATAGCCAGAGGTCGCAATCTGTTCTATATGAACCTCAGACACATATCCCCGCTGCCTGCGGCACAGTATAGCAAGCATGTTGCGCACGCGCTGCAAAATTCATTAGTTTCACCTTCCGCCGCCAGGGGGCGCAATCTGTTCTATACGAACATAAGTGAAATCGTTAAGACTATAGATGTTGAATCGAAAGTGCCACACACCATCGTGATACGGCCCATAGAACCAGATATAGGATAACGCCCCTGGCGGTGAAACTAGAAACTAAAATCGGTAATTTCTATCGATGTCGTGTCGAATGAGTCAAACCGCGTTGTGATGGGACACATAGGAGCCGAGATAGCTGCAAATTCCATTAGTTCCACCTTCCACCGCCAGGGGGCGCAATCTGTTACATACAAACATAACTGAAATCGTTTTATTAATATAGCTTATTATTGTTATTATTAGTTATTTTTACGTTACTTCAGTAGATCTTAATCAGTTTGCATTACAGAATCACATTTTCATATCGATTAGAAAGGCAGATCATGATTAAATATTTGGTGATTAATGACAATTAAAATGTGCATTCAACATCGCAAATTCTGCTAATATGAGAATAATTGTTTTTATCCTTGTTTCACGTTTTATGAAAATAGCTACTCTAGAAATTAGTTCCTGTGATTCTGTGGTAAAATTGAAAGAAATAAAATATAATATAACCCACTTCAAAAGTGTTAAAATGTATAAGAATCTTTTTTTAACATTTGTTTAAAAAAAAAAAAAAAAAAACTATTTTCAAATTAAAAAATTATAATATTTATCTGCGATAAAATGTTTGTATCATCATCCTCCTCAAACTTCTGAATTCTGCTCATTTTTTGATATTTGCAGATTTAAATGCAACTCGCTATTATACTAGTTCGATAAAACGTTTGAATGACAATTGTAAGTACAGTCTGTTAACCCAATTTTTATTTGCAGATTTGGAAGTTAGCCTTATACTATAGAAAAGTTCAATGAAATATCTGGTCCTGCTTACCCCTTTTCCCCTTTGATAGGGTTATCTGGACATAAATCTGGGGCGATATTTAGGGGATTGGAACAACGCTAATGCTCTCTATAGCAAGGGCAGTGCCCTTAGTTACATAGTTGGAGGATATCAATAACGTATCTTTTTTCTATACTTATTTTTACATTACTTGAGTACTTTTTACTTTCCCAGTCTTTTTACAATAGATGTTTACATTTTTATACCGAATAGAGATGGAGAAAACTTCAAAATATTTTGCAATTAAAAATAGTTATCGAATGATAAAAATAAAGTTTTCATTTTCGGCAAAAGTAGGACTTAAAAAAATCGAGAAAAATTCAAAAATCGCTGTACGAATTCCGAATAAACTTTATTAAAAAGAAGATAAAATTTACTGCATTGGGCTAAAAGATTGAACTTGAATTATTTTTATATAAATGACTCAAAATCGCTGGCGAACTTAGAAAAGAGGGGAAATACGCTATTTTTTCCGTTAAATAAAATAAAACTAAAAATCTAATTAAAAAAAATCGAAAATCAGTAATCCCGGCTGCATTTGGACATGTCTTCGTCTATCAGGAATTAAATTTGCAGTTAGAATGTCTATTAACCTAATTTGTATTTACAGAGTTAGAAACTATCAGTATACTATAGAAAAGTTCAATGAAATATCTGGTCCTGTTACCCCTTTTCCCCTTTGATAGGGTTAGCTGGACTTAAATCTGGGGCGATATTTAGGGGACTGGAACAAGGCTAATGCTCTCTATAGCAAGGGCAGTGCCCTCAGTTACATAGTTGGAGGATATCAATAATGTCTGCTCTTTCTATACTTATCTTTACATTACTTGGATACTTTTTACTTTCGCAGACTTTTTACAGTATATTTTTGTATTTTAACACCAATTAGAGATGGAGAAAACTTCAAAATATTTTGTGATTAAAATCAAAACTCATTTATGTTCGTTAGTGATTGCATTAGAAAGGCAAATATCCAAAAGTAAGGGAATTATGGTAGTATTTTTGTTTAATTTATTACATATAAAGCACTTTGGCATATATTATTAAATTATTAATACAACGTTTGTAATTTATGTGAATGTATTATTATTAATACAACGTTTGTAATTTATGTGAATGTATTAAGCTTGAATAAATTGTGTATTTAAAGACTTAAATTCTCAGATCATCATTACCTAAATTTGTGAAACTTCAAAACTTAAAATAATAAATTAATTAATTAATTAAACATAAAAGAAAAATCTACCCTTTTTGAAAAAATGTATTCACCTGTCTTTAGGATTAAGTTCATGGTAAGCACTACTTCTACTACACTGTTAAACAAAAGAAACATAAATAAAGAATAAAATAAAATAAAATAAACTACCAGGTAAGGCACATGTAAAAAAAGAAAACAAATTATGAGAGAAAAAAGTGTTTCTTTTTCCCCCCGGTTATAAACTTTTTGTTACAGAAAATGCATATGTAAAACTATTTTTTTCTATAAAACTTGGGGACTCTGTCCCTACGAGCTACACTCACCAACCCCCATCCAGAAACCCCAGGGTCTAAAAACATGCTAATTTGCTCTGTTTTAAAAAGATTACCCGATTACCGAAGATTGAAGGTTATCATTACGACCAGTGGCGATCTTCTGTAATAGGGTTGCTATTCATTTCCCTTTGATTGGAATTTTTTTAAGTTCCCAAGGCTGCAACCATTTCTGTCGCAACAGTTTACAGCTCTTTTCTTGATTAATTAAATAAGATCTATCACACATTTGAAAACCAGCTTGCAAGCGTGCAATCTGCTTGCTTCCTCCCGGAATTTATAATCAAGTTTTCTTCTAGACGTTAGAAGAAAACATTTTTAAATATTACGTTTTAATGGTAGTTTAATTTTTCCCCGTTGATTGCTTTCGCACATAATAATTTAATTGTTCCAATATATTTTTTCTTCTAGGTAGATTTCGTAAGAAATACTACCTATTACATTCTCTCCTAAGTTAATTTTTTGAAAATTTTTTGCAGATCTACGCCGATCATGACTCCCAGAACCCAAAACCACCTCCAGTTCAAAATTATATATATATATATATATATATATATATATAAACTTATTGCAAAAATTAACCATTGAAACAGAAGCAAATGACCATATGCAATGAAATTATTACCCCATATAGCACTGCCAAATTACACATTATAAAACATAGTCCTAAAAAATGAAGTATTATTTATTCAAAAAGTGAAACATAAGTAAAAACACAAATGTAGGCTTATAATGTAATTATGTCACTTTTTTATGGACACGATAACACCCATCTGCACAAATCTCTTCCAAACTGATACATAAAATCAAGTGGCATAAAATCTCGGTCAAGTTCGTTAATGGGCAAAATCGAACCAAAGAGAGGGCAAATGTGGGTTTTTTTTGTGAAAACAGAAAAAACCCATAACGTCTTAATTTGTATACACATGGAATTCATTTAAAGTTATTATTACTTCTAGCAAAGGGCCAAAAATTTATGTATGACATATTTTTGATTTTATTAAAAATGCCCCCAAGGAGGGGGGGGGGAAATAGGGGTTTCAGAAGAAAAAAATTCATAACTTCGCCAATTCCCAAGATATCAAATCCGCTTAAATTTATTGTAATTCTTCTTAAAATTACCTACAACTTTTATATTGACAAGTTTTTTATAGGACCAATTCTTACGGCAAAAAAAAAAAAAAAAAAAAAAAATTAAAAGCAAAAAAATCCCTGCTGGCTCCACCCACAAGCAGAGGTGAAAACAGAAAAAAAACCCATAACTTCTTAATTTTTATACATATCGAATCCATTTAAAGTTATTATTACTTCTAGGAAAAGGGCCAAAAACTTATGTATGACAGATTTTTGATTTTATTAAAAAAAGGGGGGGGGGGTAGGGGTTTCAGAAGAAAAAAAATTATAACTTCGTCCATTCCCAAGATATCAAATCCGCTTAAATTTATTATAAATCGGCTTAATATTATCTACAACTTTTATACTGACAAGTTTTTTATAGGACCAACTCTTACGATAAAAAAAAAATAATAATAATAAAAAAAAATCCCTGCTAATATAAAGTTTTCTTTCTCTTTTAATATTCACGTTTAAATATATTTTTCAAATGTAAAATGTTTGGAAATATTATTTGCTCTTTAATATTTGGCAACAATAGTTAACAAAACGACTTTTCTAAATATGAAATAAATTGCTATTAAAATACTGAAAGTTTGAACAACAAAATTGTAAAATGGTTGGACATTGCATACCGCAACCTAGTCCCGTATAAGTTTAGAAAAGATGGTTAATTGCTATACATTGTTTTTGATCCTACAAAACTTATTTAATTAAACTACTTTGACCAAATTTAACATTAACTAGTACTTAAAATAATTCTTCGATTTAAGATCTGTTCGTTTCAGCGTTGGACATTCCTGTATAAAATTACCAATTTTCATAGTTTTTTGTGCAATGGTTTTCCTAATATAAGCCAAGAAAGTCCTCCGGTCACAAAAAATTAATTTATGGCGGCAGCGTCGACAGCAGTGTTAGTTACTCTTTTTGGGTGCGTTCGTAATTATATAAATACGTAGCACCTATAGTCGTCGTCTGGTTCGTCCGTCTGTCCAAATGTAACAGCGCAAAAGCTACCTAACCGAATAGTTTGAAATTTAATATATATAATCGTTGCAGAATTTTGTCGAGTCATTTCAAATTTTATGAAAATCAAATCAAAACTTAAAAATATGTTAATAAAAGTTTTCCTCATTCTATTAAATCCTATCATACGTAATTAATTCAATGATATCCCATGATAGGTAATGATTCTAAGTTGTCATGGTGATTACGTTCTATTTAAGATGGAGTCCTATTGTTTCCGTATTACTGAATTTAAAATCGAATTTGTATATTAAATTTGTTTCATTATAGCAATCCTGTAATCTACCGAAGGTTGTTTTGGATAGATGTTTACGGAGAAATAGATATTAAATGGGAAAAAGAGTCTAAAAATGGATTTCAAGTTCTGAAATTTTCAAAGCTAGGCTTAAGTTTCCCATTGGAATTTTTAGTAAATGTCAACAAAAGATAAAATGCAGCCAACTTAAAATGCATACTTATTTTATTACGAAAATTAATCATATCATAATAACAGGCGATATAATTAATTTTTTCAGTGAAATAATAACGATGATCTTCTTAGATTGTCTTCTATTGGATATTTACGAAATAGTATCATTTTAATGCAACAGAATTGTAATTAATTGTTTGTAAAATTGTATTGAAGCTTAACTTCATAAAATAAAATTAATATCTATAATATGAAAATCTGCACATAAAATAAATTGTGCATTTATGCATTTTTGAACAAGAATTCAACAGCTATTGCACCAAGACCTGAATATTTATAAAACTAGTTATAGTACGAACGCAGCTCATTTGTCATGTTTGACGTACAAGTTGCAACTTGTTTTTAGAATAGAGATATTCATATCGTGTTTCTTTTTCCTTTCTTTTCTTTTCTAGTGTTATCCCAAATAACAGTTTCTGTAACAGTTTTTATTGCCATATATTTATTTCTGCTATGCATTGTATAGGCTTTGCGTATTCTTTAACATAAAGAGTAAAGATTGGATTGTATAAAACGGTAGGGTTTCTATAATGAAAAGCTGATTGGAAGAAAAACTGTCGTCTAAAAAAAACTGAATTTCTGGAGGATAAAGCCGATTTTACTAAGGCTGATTCATTTACAAAGCAGATAAAGGTAATTTTCTCTAAAGTTAAAAGAAAAAAATCAATGATACATAATCTTAAAACAAAACACATTGCTTTAAACTAAAATTCTATTTTTTCCCCTCCTATATTTGTATAACAATTATATATTTTTTAATTAGATTGACCTATATTCGACCGTCGACACCCGAACGCAAAATCTTAAACAGTAATCGAAAAAACTTTTTATAATTTTCCTTATCGATTTTTTTTTATCATATTTGATTTTCTATGGAAATTTCCAATTACAAATTTAGTTCGACTTACGACCGACACAAGTCGGTTGTAAATCCCATGGCCAACTGTATTTATTTTATTACTTTTTTAAATGAATATTTTGCGTAGTACTATTTTTTTAACTTAATTTTCCTCCTAACTTTTAATGTGAAGCTATACAAATTAATGCAGATATGTCCCATTTAGAGAACTGATGTTGAAAGATTAGTTTATAGAAAATAAAATATGTATATAAATTATTAGTTTCTTAAGGGAGATTTCTTTTATGTTATTAAATTTATTTGATTAAAAAAAAGTCAAAGGTCGATTAGGAACATTAACAGAAAAAAAAAGGAAAATACAAATTTTTATGCAAATTTCCGGTTACAAATTTAGTTTGACCGGCCAATAGTCGGTTGTAAATCCATGACCAATTGTATTTATTTTATTACTTTTTTAAAATAAATATTTTGGAAAGTACTATTTTTTTAACTTAGTTTTTTTTCTAACTTTTAATGTGAAGCTATACAAATTAATGTATATATGTCCCATTTAGAGAACTGGCGTTGAAAGAAAAGTTTGTAGAAAAGATAAAATATATAATTTATCATTAATTTCTTAAGATAAAATTTTTTTAGGTTATCGAACTTAGTTGATTTTTTTTAAGTCAAATGTCTATTAAGAACTTATACAGAAAAAAAAGGAAATGCAAAATTTTATGCAAATTTCCGATTACAAATTTAGTTTGACTTACGGCCGACAGTCGGTTGTAAATCCATGACCAATTGTATTTATTTTATTACTTTTTTAAAATAAATATTTTGGATAGTACTATTTTTTTTAACTTAGTATTTTTTTCTTTTTAACCTTTAATGTGAAGCTGTACAAATTAATATAGATATGTGCCATTTAGAGAACTGGCGTTGAAAGAATAGTTTATAGAAAAGAAAAAATATATAATTTATCATTAATTTCTTAATATATATATATATATATATATATATATATATATATATATATATATATATATATATATATATATATATATATATATATATATATATATATATATTAGGTTATCGATTTTAGGTTATACATTTTTTAAGTCAAAGGTCTATTAAAAACTTACACAGAAAAAAAGGAAAATGCAAATTTTTATGCAAATTTCCGGTTTCAAATTCAGTTCGTTTTACGCATAAGTCAGTTATAAATCCAAGGCCAATTTTATTTATTTTATTACTTTTTAAAAATAAATATTTTGGACAGTACTATTTTTTAACCTAGATTTTCTTCTAACTTTTAATGTGAAGTTATACAAATTAATGCAAATATGTCCCATTTAGATAACTGACGTTTAAAGAATAGTTTATAGAAAATAATATATATACATATAATTTATAAATAATTTTTTAAGGAACATTTTTTTAAGTTCTCGAACTTATTTGATTTTTTAAAAGAAGTCAAAGGTCGATTAGGAAAATATACCAGAAAAAAAGGAAAATTATAAACTTTCAAATTTAACACCATCAGAATTTGTACTAAAAGCAAGCCTAAAGTACGGATTTTCAGAAACAATCAATCTGTGATATCCATACGCTTTGTAAACTTTGATCTGTCATAATACAGATTTAAAGGCTTCACTTTCACTAAAAAAAAAAGTTCAGTGAAGTCACTGATTCTGGTTACCCCCTTTTCCCTTTGTTAGGGTTAACTGGACGTAAGTCAGAGGCGATAATTAGGGGACTGGATCAGGGCCAATGATCTCGATTGCAGGGACATTACCCTTTTTACTCAAATTCATAGTTGTAGGATGCCAACTATTTTTTTTATTATGTGTCTACCTATTTTTTGAGTTAATTCAGTCAGTTATGACTTCTTTATAATAGACGCTATCAGATAACTGCAAAAATATTTAGTAATTAAATAAAAAATCTAGAAATGTTCACTAGTGAAGGCGTAAAATTTACACAAATATACAAAAATTAATGTTAGTTTAGTTAAACGTAAATATATGAATTAAATTGTCTTTGAACGATTTTAGCACTTCAATACCTACTTTAATTTTAACAACAACAACAAAAAAAAATTCTGTAAATCAGAGGTACTGAAAAGTGTTAAATGTAAGGAATGCATGAATAACACACATTTGTTTTTAAAAAAAATATTTTACGTAATTTTTATTGAACGTACAGTACAGTTGATATATGTGGACATAACAGTTGATGAAAATCTTTATTATAATACTGGGCGTACCCAAATAGTTTTAATCTTTGATTCTTTAACATTCAAGATGAACAATTTTTTTTTCTTTTTTCAAATGAAATAGACTATTTTGATATAACATTTGAATGAGTCTCTGGAAAAAGAATTTATGTTACAAATTTAAAATTTCGAGAAATTAGGAAAAAAAAACTCTTAATGTCATTTATTAGCGATGTCCTACGAGCACCTTAGTGCAACATCGGTCTTTCTTCCTATCATAATTACCCTCCACTTTTGCCTTCATGCTGAGCATCGAAGAGTAATAAAAATATAGTTAGGTGTGTAAGGTACACTGCAAAAAATAGTTGTTGATTTTACAGTATAAAACTGGCACCCCAGCTACCAGTATTATACCGTAAAATTAACAGTATTAAACAGTAAAATAAGCAGTAATACGCTGCCGCGCAAGCAGTAATACGCTACCGCGCATGCGCGGCAGCGTATTACTGCTTATTTTACTGTTTAATACTGTTAATTTTACGGTATAATACTGGTAGCTGGGGTGCCAGTTTTATACTGTAAAATCAACAACTATTTTTTGCAGTGTAAGTAATAATATTTTTTTAGTTTATTGTTTTAATTTTTTATTTAAAGTAAACAAACTTGTATATGATGAAATTGCAATTTTTAACACTGCGTAATCATCGATATTCTACATATAGGCCCTTTTCTAACAAAAACCCAACTTTCAAAAACTTGTAACATAGGCCCTTTTTCCAGACACCATTTGTCCGGAAGAAGGACCTATGTTACAAATTTAAAATTTTGAGAAATTAGGAAAAAAAACGCTTAATGTCATTTATTAGCGATGTCCTGAGCACTTAGTGCAACATTGGCCCTTCTTCTGTTCTTAATTACCAACCACGTGCGTCTGCATGCTGAGCATTGGTACCAGTAATAATAAACTAGTTAGGTGAATAAGGAATATAAGGTACATATTGTTACTAGTTATAGTCTCGATATCTTCACGTTTCTTGTAACATGCCTCTATACTTCACCACTAGAAATGGCAGGAGGTTTTAAACAAGTTGGAAATTGTACGTCAAACATGACAAATGAGGTGCGTTCGTACTATAGTTAGTTATATAAATATTCAGATGTTGATGATTTTTAATTCTGTGAAATGAGTTGTATCGTCTGCAGATTAATTTCTGTAATAAAATAAGTGTCTCGGTCGCTTAACGATGAAACCTCGAAACCTCCTATAACAAGAAAGCACCGATTTTTTTTTTTTTAATTCAAACTTCTTAATAAATATTTTTATTAATATTTTCCAAATTTTTTATTCGATTTTCATAAAATTTGAAATGTCTCGACAAAAATTCTGCAAAGATAATATATCTTAAATTTCAAACTGTTCGGTTGGGTAGCTTTTGCGTTGTTACATACGGACGGACGAACAGACAGGCGGACGGATCAGACGACGACAATAGGTGCTACGTATTTATATAATTACGAACGCACCTAAAAACAAACTTGGTGGATATTCCAATGCACAAGAGTTGCAGAAAACATGTAATTAGACTATAGTTAAAGATAACATTACATGTTCTTTAGAATAGATTATTGGTGTGAAAGGGTTAAGTACTCAACTTTTGTCCATACTTCTGAATTATTAAACAACATTTACAATTTACAAAGAGATATGAAGTTAAAATAATGTGTATATTTAAATATTTAAGTGACCTAAATTCACTTAGTATCATTATCTAAACTCACAAAAGTGCAAATCTTCTTAGAAGACTATAGAATAAAGAAAAAATTGTAATTACGTATCAAATTTCGAACGAATGCCTTTTCGATGTTTAGAATAAAACACATTATAATCTATAACAGTGGTATGGTTATAATGATAAACTATATACACAGACTATGTACAATCAGTGTTGAATTCAGGGGTCCTAGACATTCCTCTCGAGACATCAAAATACTCCCCATCCCGGAAGACTTTCGATTCTCTATTTATTAATAGTCTAGTAGGGCTACCCCAGGGAACTCTCTAATTCCCCGCCCCCTCCCGGAGCTGCAAAAATCCGTCCAGCGAAAAATGTATGAATTCAACCCTTGAGGTACCTTTGACTATACCTTTGACTTTTGAGAAAACTATAAAGCAGAATCTGAATTATCTCTAGTATTGTGCTTATGACTTACACTGTTAATTATTTTGAAGAAAATGTATTTAATTGATCAGAATACCATTATGCATTTAACTAATCGGGTAAAGTTTTCTTGTGGGAAAGTTACAAGTAACATTGATCGTTATACCCATTAATTATCTGAACTTTATAAGAGAGAGACAGAGAAAGACATGCTAATTTCATAATGCCCACATTTAAAATCTCCCACATTTAACTATACACGAGAGTTCTTTAATTTGTTAGATATTTCTTGTTCGAGTTTAAGATTTTGATATTCTCGTGCTGAATTTAAATATGTTAGTAGATTTAACTTAAATATCCGGCAACTACATACACACATATTGACTGATAAGAATTTACTATACATATTTTAATTTCTGTACTATTTATATGTTCTAAAAACTTCTATGATCCAGCTACAGTGTCCAACTTTATATTTTTGCTATTTTCAACTCTTATCTTACTGTATACATAATCGCATACATATTATGTTGTTTAATACAGTACCTGTTAGTAGCTGCAAAATACAAGTAATTTAATGTTATTTAAACATGTGATTTCATATATAATTTCTAATTTCTCGTCATTCAAAGCTATTGGTTGCTATTTAAACTACAATGATTTTGTAAGGGTTTAATGTGTCAACACTCTAGTACTAACTGTTAAATATTTATAAATTTGATAATCCCCATTCAATTAGACTTGCAATAGTAACACTTTAATTTCTATATTTGATTTCCATCTTTTTTATTCTCGATTTTATGCTTTTCTGAACTTAAATGGCTTTACAAAAACTTCTGAATATTGAAGTCACGCACCCAGCTGTATCGCCGATATTCACATCCACCCCCATGTGTTAAAAGGGGTTACTGGACGCTTATCGGGGGTGTTAAAGGGGAGTTTAAACAGGGCAATGGCATACATAGATGGGACATTGCCCTCTCATGAACCCTGTTGAACTGTTTAATACGAACTGTTGAATATAACGTAAAAATAGAAAAAATACTCTTATGTATTTATAGGCTGGACATCTATGCTTCATATAATGACAAAGTAGGTCGATCGGGCTAAAAAAAAATCCTTAATTTCATCATGGTTATCAGGGGCCTATTCAGACAAAATTTAAGGCCTATTTAAAGCACCTTCATCGAAGTCCATTTAAAAAAACAAGGCCCTTCACAAAATTCATTTTAATAAGCCGGCTTTTTCACAAAATTCCTCTTAATAAAATAGGGCCCACGACAAAATTCCATTCCATAAAAACATACTCTCCATTAATTGTTTTTGTTTTGTCGGGTTTATAAATGTGTAATTTGTAAACAAAACAAATTCTCCAAAAAGGAAAACTTCAGCAAATGAACTTTAGGAAGTTATTAATAAATGCTTGGTTCGAATTTGAGTACCTGGATTTCATCTTTTGTTACAAAGTGTTATTTTTCACAAATATATAATAAATTTTACAAAAATAACTTTTACTTTTCACAAAATGCCTCTCCCCCACCCAAAAAAAAAAAAAAAAAAAAAAAAAAAAAAAATCTGGTTATATACTTCTATAATTGGGCAATTTAATACTTTTTCAGTAATTTAACTGTAATAATACCATAGTAGCAGAGATGTATTTAACACATCTACGAACATATTTTGTGCATTAAAAATAAAAATTATTCATTCAAAATTCAAATCCTGCGTATTTTTACGCTTTCTATTTTTAAGTAACAATTAACACATTTTATTGCTTAAACAGTTTTTTTTCTATGTCCGTTCCTCAAGGCTTGTGATGAGAAATATTATCATTCTCGATATCTTTTTTGTTTTTAGAAAACAACGTTATCTTAATTTTTACCCTTTTACATAAAATGAGTACCTTCTTCTTTTGTAAGACTGATGGGTACCAAAATTAGTATATTAACTTTTGCTGTTACTAATTTCTTAAAAAATAACGTCAAAAATTATCTCCTTTAAACATAAATTTAGAAATTATGGGATACTAAATGAATACTAATTTAACTCTTATATGCAAACCCTGGATATCGATAGAAAAACAATCTAAGTTTTAAGAGATAGTTAGAATTAAATTGCATATTATGCTTGTAGTTTTGGGGTGTTACTTTTAACGATAAATATCTATAAACTGCTAACGTAAATTCTATTTTTTTTTCTCTGTATCGCCTTTCAAGGGATTTTATAGGAAATATTTTCATTTCCGATATCTTTTTTACTTTTAGTAAACAAAGTTATATTAACTTTATCGTTCACCTCATGAGTTACCTAATTATCTTTACATCATCAAGTGATTCAAGCCCTAAGTAATCCCTAAGCCAAGTAATAATCAAGCCCCTTAGATACTTACAAGTGTCTCGTAACAACTTTTTGATAATATCTAAAACAGCGAAAATAAATTGTATTAAGTACTCTTAAATAATAGTATGTAAGACAAGTTTAAAATGTTTCTTATCATTTAAGTAAATAAAACATATTTTTTAAAGCAATTTTTCGTATATGCATTTATTATCAAACAGTTAAGAATCAAATTAGTTCTTACATCTATAGTTTCGTAGTGTTATTTTTAACGATAAATATCTATAAACTACCGACATAAACTCTATTTTTTTCTATATCCTTTTCTCAAGAGATATGATGAGAAATATTATCATTCCCGATATCTTCTTTATTTTTAAAAAAAAATCTCATCTTAACTTTTACCCTTTTTCATCAATTGAGTACCTTCTTCTTTTGTAAGACTGGTGGGTACCACAATTAGTATCTTTACTTTTCTGTTATTAATTTCTTAAAAAACTACATCGAAAATTATCTCTCTTAAAAATAAATTTTAATCGTTTCAAGAGATGCTAAATGAACACTCCTTTGACTCTTATGAGCAGGCCCATCGATATCCATAGGAAAACAATCTTAAGTTTTAATCAACGAAGTAGTTAGAATCAAATGGAAACTCATACTTATAGTTTAAGGTAGTTATAGGTGTTATTTTTAACGATAAATATCTATAAACTGCCAACATAAGCTCCATTTTCCTCTCTAAACAGCCGTCAAAGTCATTGATGGTAAAAAATATTATCTTTCTCGATATCTCCTTTATTTTTACAAAAGAATGTTATCTAAACTTTATATCTTTCCTTCGTTACACGAGTGTCTATCTATCTTTACGAAATTTTCCATTTAGACTCCCACAGGTTTTTGATGGCAATAAATCTGTAACATAACGAAAAGAAATCGTTATTAAGTACTCTTAAGTCGTATGTCAGTCAAGTTTGGAATTTCCCATATTATTTCAATAAAGAAAGAAGCAAGAAGTGTTTTATTTTTTAAGAATTTCTCAAATTTTTTATGAGTTTATTAACAACTTTTTTTTTTTTTTTTTTTTTTTTTTTTTTTTTTTTTTGCAATAGCAAGTAAAATCTTTCTGGCGGAATTGTATGAAAATTATTTAAAATATATATTTTTTTTTAGTTGTGCGACTCAAAATTTGCTCATTTTTACTGTAAATATAGAATGTTTAAAACAAATTTAGTCAACAAATAAATTTTATTACTGTATTTTGTTTTGTATACAAGTAGTAATACCAAAATTAGTATATATTTACTTGATTTTTATTGATTTTTTAAAAAATAAACTCGAAAATCTTCCTACCAAAATCACGAATCAAGAAATTGCTCCACCTCAATAATTAACTTCCTTAATGTTTAACGATATCTTTGAAAATTTATATAATAATAATATAAAATTTAGATATGTTTTTGCCTTAAAACTGATTTAATAAATCTGTAGTTTTCGCTGTAAAATTTTTCGCTTGTAAAATATTTACAAGAACAATTGGAAATTATACTATGCGCAAATATCCAATTACAAGACAATGTAAAAATAAATCATTGTTATTGTTTCACAGTAAAAATGAATTCTGTCGTCTGTTATTATGATATGATTAATTTCAGTATTAAAATAAGTACATTTTAAGTTGGCAACATTTTAACTTTTGTTGACATTTACAGAAAATTCCAATGGGATACTTAAGCCTAGCTTTAAAATTTTCAGAACCTGAAAGCCATATTTAGACTCTTTTTTCTATTTAATATCAATTTCCTGGAAACATCTATCCAAAAAAAAAACTGTCGGTAGATTATAGGATTGCTATAATTAAACAATTTTAGTATACGAATTCGGTTTTTAAATTCAGTAATACGGAAATATTGTGACTCCATCTTAAATATGACGTATTCAGCATGGCAACCTATAATCATTACCTATTATGGGATATCATTGAATTAATTACGTATGATAGGATTTAATAGAATGAAGAAAACTTTTATTGATATATTTTTAAGTTTTGATTCAATTTTCATAAAATTTGAAATGACTCGACAAAATTCTGCAACGATTATATATTAAATTTCAAACCATTCGGTTGGGTAGTTTTTGCGCTGTTATATACGGACAGACGGACGTACCAGACGACGACTATAGGTGCTAGGTATTTATATAATTACGAACGCACCTAAAAAAAAATAATAATAAGTTTTAAGAGTTAGTATATTACACCTGTAGTTTCGTAGTGTTACTTTTAATTATAAATATCTATAAACTGCTAACGTATTTTTTTTTTAATATATATCGCCTTTCAAGCGCTTTGATAGAAAATATTATCTTATCCGATATCATCTTTGTTTTTGAAAAACAATGTTATCTTAACTTTATCGTACGTTCATCACATGAGCACCTATTTATCTTTACAAGTATGTCCCCTTAGATTCTTCCAAATGTTTGAAGGCCAATTTTTAATAAATATATAACACATCGAGAAGAAATCGTATTAAATACCCTTAAATAATATTATGTAAGACAAGTCTATTTTTTTTTTCAACAAGTAAAACAAGATTATATATATATATATATATATAATTCTTCTTAGAATTTCTCGAATTCTTTATACATTTATTATCAAAGTACTTTTTTTTAAATTATGAGCAAGCTTTTGACTAAATTTTACTAAGGTTACTTTTAAAAAAAATCTCTTTTTTTTTTCTTTTGATGGGGTAGCGGCGGACACAAAATTTCCTACCCAATTTTCACTTTTTACATAGTATGTTTGACCAAAATTGTAATCAACTGGTTAATTTAAATATTGTATTTCAATTTTCTGTATAAATGGTTTTGAACCAAAATTGGAATCGTTACTTTCCTTAAATTAATTTCTTAAAAAAATAACGGCGAAAAACTTCCTTCCGCATAACTTTAAAAAGAAAAAAAAATCGTCTAAACATCGCCGAAATTTGGTTTGGATGTCTATTTTTGATATTTCAAAATTTTCGAAATCTTCCTTAAACATAAATTTCAACTGTTTAAAAAATTATGAGATATAGAAAAACAATCTAAGATTTAAGTGACAATCAGAGTCAAATGGCATCTTACACCTCTAGTTTAATATCTTTATTTTTAACGATAAATATCTATAAAAAGCTATGGTAAATTCCCCTTTTTTTTCTCTATAACGCCTTTTAAGGCTTTTGATGGAAAATATTATCATCCCCCGATATTTTCTGAATTTTCACAAAACAATGTTATCTAAACTTTATCTTTCCTCCACCACATGAGTGCATATTTCTCTTTAAAAAAAAAAATCCGCTTAGATTTCTACAGGTGTTTGATGGCGATTTTCTAATAAATCTATAACACATTGAAAAGAAATCGTATTTAAGGCAGTTCTCAAATCTTCTGTTCAACAACGGGAAACTTTCTGACACATTTTCGGGGTCATTTTAAAATGCAAAGCCATAAAATTGTCAGGACTGACTATTGAAATTATTTGGAATCGGAATGAGTTTTCCATTTTTTGATAAATAAATTACTTATCGAGTCATAAGCAATTTTGGTGTGAAGACCATTTTTTCTACTGTCTCGAGGTGTCGCGTGAGGAAATTCGGTTAAAAACGCCACATTTGACAGTGTTTTCTGAAAGATCATTTGCGTTTACCAATAAATGGAAAACGTATTTCTGAAACTTCTTTCTGATATAGTTTCTGAAAAACAACATTTGCCAATTTCATGCGTTTCCGAGCCAAAAGATATTTAAAAATGTTTCAGAAAGTAGCCCCTTTGGGTTTAATAACAGCCTAAAATAATATTATTTAAGACAAGTTAATTTTTTATTTATTATTATTTCAATAATAAAACAAGAGTATTTTTTCCTTAGAATTTCTCGAACGCTTTATGCATTTATTATCAAAGTATTTTTTAAATTATTAGCAAGTGACAGCTTTTGACGAATTTTTACCAACATTATTTCTTTTAAATATCTTTTTTTCTATTTGAGAGGAGGGGGGGGGGGGCTAAAAATTTCCTATCCAATTTTCACGTTGTACACAATATGCTTGACCAAATTTGTAGTTGACTGGTAAATTTAAATATTGTATTTCGATTTTCTGTGCAGTTATACAGAAAACCCAAATTGGTATCTTTACTTTCCTGCAATTAATTTCTTAAAAAATAACGTCAAAAATCTTCCTTAAGCATAAATTAAAAAAACATCATCTTTTAAACATTATCGCAATTTAGTTTGAAAATCTAATTTCAAAATTGTCGAAATTTCCTTTAAACATAAATTTCAACTGTTTAAAAAAATATGAGATATAGAAAAACAATCTAAGATTTAAGTGGCAGAGTCAAATGGCATCTTACACCTTTAATTTCATGGCTTTATTTTTAACGATAAATATCCATAAACAGCTATCGTAAATTCATTTTCCTCTCTAATGCCTTTAAAGACTTATGGTGAACCATATTATCATCTCCAATAACTTCTTACTTTTTACAAAACAATGTTATCTAAACTTTATCTTTCCTTAGTCGTATGAGTGCTTATATTTACCTTTTAAAAAATTTTCCACTTAGATTCCTACAAGTGTTTGATGGTAGTTTTCTAATAAATCTGTAACACATCCAAAAGAAGTCGTATTAAGTGCTCTTGAAAAATATTATACGTATAAGTTTCAAAATGTTCAAATTATTTCAACAAAAAAGCAAAAGTATTTTTTTTTTTTTTTTTAAGATTTCTCGATTTTTTTTATAAATATACTATAAAGGTATTTTTTTTTTTAGTTTTTATTATTATTATTATTATTATTATTATTATTATTATTATTATTATGAGCAAGTGACAGCTTTTGATGGAATTTTAACAAAATTATTTTTTAAAAATCTTTTTTTTTTTTTTTTTATGAGACTCAAAATTTGCTAGTTAATCTTTGCATTAAGCTTAGTATATTTCACCCAAATTGTGGTTAACTAGTAAATTTTAATGCCTTATTTTATTTTTCAGTACAACTGTTTGGTATAAAAATCAGTACCTTTAATATTTTATTTATTCATTTCTTAAAAAAAAAAAAAGGGAAAAAAAAAGGACGAAAATTATAGTAAAAACTTCAGTTGATTAAAAGATTATGAGATGTTGAATAAATATTCTTAACTCTTATGCATAAACCTACAAGTCTGAAGAGGTAGTTACAGTTAAATGGCATCTTACACCTCTATTTTCACTGTGTGATTTTTAACAATTAATATCTATAAACTGTCAACATATACTTTTTTCTTTATCGCTTGTAAAGCCTTTGATGGAAAATATTATCATCCCGATATCTTATTTTTAAACCACTGTTATCTAAACTTTATCTTTCCTTCGTCACATGAGTGCCTATTTATCTTTTAAAACTTCTCCGTTTATATTTCCATAGGTGTTTGATGGCAATTTTCTAATAAATGTATAACACACCGAAAAAAATCGTATTAAGTACTCTTAAATATTATTATATAAGTTTCAAAATTTTCATATTATTTCAATATATATATATATATATATATATATATATTTAATAGAATTTTTTGAATTCTATATGAATATGACGATCAAGGTGATTTTTTTTAAAAAATAGGAGCAAGTGACAGTTTTTGATGCAATTTTAACAAAAATTATATATATATATATATTTAAATAAAAAAACATAAGGCTCAAAATTTGCAATCTGATCTTTACATTAAACATAGTATGTTTGACCAAAATTGTGGCCAACTAGTAAATTTTAATGCATTATTTTGTTTTTCTGTACAACTGGTTGATACTTATTAAGTACTCTTAAATAATATCATATAAGTTTCAAAATTTTCATATTATTTCATTTTTTTTTTTTTTTATTTTTTTTTTTTTTTTTTTATAGAATTTCTTGAATTCTATATGAATATAACATAACGATCAAGGTGATTTTCTTTTTATTTTTAAATATGAGCAAGTGACAGTTTTTGATGCAATTTTAACAAAATTATATATATATATTTAAATAAAAAACATAAGGCTCAAAATTTGCTATCTGATCTTTACATTAAACATAGTATGTTTGACCAAAATTGTGGCCAACTAGTAAATTTTAATGCATTATTTTGTTTTTCTGTACAACTGGTTGGTACAAAAATCAGTATATTTAATTTTCTGTTATTCACTTGTTTTTTTTTTTTTTTTTTTTTTTTTTTTTCAAAAAAAAAAAAAAAAAAAAAAAAAAAAAAAAAAAGTCGGAAATTATAGTAAAAACTTCAGTTGGTTAAAATATTATGAGCTGTTGAATAAATATTCTTGACTCTTGAAAAAGGGTAAATGTTGGACGGAAAAGTAAGAGGGGGGGGATTCCAACATTTACGAAGGGGGATGTATAGTGGATACGAGAAGATCTTTACCTTTCAGCGGCGTTGTGAATCACTGTTAATAAAGGTAAAGGGGGTTCGGATAGTTTTACTGATTGAACTCTTTGAATTAAATAGCCTTTTTTTTTTTTTTTTTTTTTTTTTTTCCATCTAAAATAAAGAATATAATACACTCTTTGATAAAGAAAATAGAGAGATAAAAATTTTAAGAAAAATTTATTTTATTTAATTATATACTGAGATAATAAATAAAATTATAGAAAAATAGGAACACATTGATTTCTCCAAAATTATCCATTCATAACAAATCAAATTCAACACATTTATTTCTCAAAATTATCACTTTATAAAATAAAATTTTCAACACTAACTCTTTTTAATTTAAAGCACTTAATTATAAAAACACATTTTTTACAGCACAGCATTGTATCGTTGTAAAATTAGAGGCAAATATGCCAAACATTTAAATTTATAAATAAACATATGAATCTATGTTAATTCAACAATTTTTCTTTCAATCAATCAATACGTAAAATTTTAGTATTCTTTTATATTATTCACTTTGGCTAGCCAGGGAAAAATGTATTGGAAGTATCTCACCAATTGTCCTTTTATTGAAGTTCATCTCTAGTAATGATGTAGGCCTTGTTCATCCTCGCTCGTATGCGTAAACCTATTGATATCGATATAAAAACAATACAAGTCTGAAGGGGTAGTTGCAGTTAAATGGCATCGTACACCTGAAATGTCATTGTGTTTTTTTTTAACGATTAATATCTATAAATTGTCAACATAAACTTTTTTTTTCTTTATTGATTGCCAAAGCTTTTGATGGATAATATTATCATCTACGATAACTTCTTTTTTTTAAAAAAGCTGTTAGCTTAACTTTATCTTTCCTTCGTCACACGAGTGTCTATTAATCTTTTAAAGTTTTTTTGTTAAGATTTCTACAGGTGTCTGGTGACGATTTTCTAATAAATCTATAACGCATCGAAAAGAAATCGTATTAAATACTCTTAAATAATATCGTATAGGTTTCGAAATTTTCATATTATTTCAATAAAGAAAGCAAGCGTATATATATATATTTTTTAGAATTTCTCGAATTCTTTGTGAATTTATTCTGAAGGGAAAGTGTTTGGAATTGTTTTTATTGTTATTATTATTATGAGCAAGAGTAGTGTATATTTGGGGGTTCCACATCACCTGAGTCGAGCAGCGGTGGCGGTGGACAGCGGTGGGGGTGCGGTGGACAGCGGTGGAGCAGCGGTGAGCGGTGGAGCACAGGGGGGAGCAGGTGAAGGTGGCGATAAGAGCATGAGCACTGATAAGAACGGAGGGTTCGATGGGAGGGGGGTGCGATAAGGATTTCTACTATAAGATAAGGGGATTATTTTAATGAATTTTAATTGGGGACTTGAAAATTTTCGATTTTTTTTTCGGTTTGTAGCAAAAATATGAATTAAAAATGGTCATTGATTAATTGTAATTGGGGGACTTAAGAAATTTTTCGACGCATTTCTTTTTTTCGCGGAGAATTGGTGTACGAAGTGAATGTCAACGGATTTATTATAGCGAATTAGAAATTTAATTAATTTTAATTTTAATTAATTTTAATTGGGGAACTTAGAAATTTTTCGTAGCAATTTTTTTTTTTTTTCAACGAGAGTATGCAGTTTGATTCTGAGTATATGCAGTAGAAGTGAATGATGAATTAATTAAAAATATTAATTAAACATAGTAATTAATTAATTTTAATTGCAGAACTTAAGAATTTTCGCGAGATTTTTTTTTTTTTCAACGAGAGTAGGGTATTCGATATACACGTTAGTGGAGAATTTTAAAAGTCAATAATGGTTTAATTAAAAATGGTGATTAATTTTAATTGGGGAACTTTGACATTTTTCGAAGCAAATATTTTTTCAACGAGAGTAGGCTATTTGTTATACATGTTAGATTATATTTGAGGAGAATTTTAAAAGTCAATAATGGTTTAATTAAAAAGGGTCATTAATTAATTTTAATTGGAGAACTTAAGAAATTTTGGCGAGATTTTTTTCCCCTCAACGAGAGTACGCAGTTTGCATATGCAGTAGAATGGTAGATGCTAGTAATTAAAAAGGGTCATTGATTAATTTTAATTGGCGGACTTCAACATTTTTGGGGCAAACAGGCGCGTTTTAATGAATTCGATATAGGTTACGGTAAAAAATACAGGGTCCCGTATGAATTATACTATATTCAATTTAATAGCTCCCCCCTCCCCTTTCCCCTCTCCACTTTTTTTACCCAGAGGGCCCCCTTCGATAGACTAACAATACGCACTTCAAAAAAATACATAGTGGTAAAAAAGAAGAATTTTAACGTATATATAAAAGTGTAAATAAACAAATATGAAAAATCAGGCATAGTGGCATAATTCATGAATCACTTTCCAACATTAACGAAATGGTATGTGAACAAAGTATAATTTTACCATCGAGTGCATTAGTTAATTAAAAATAGTGAACCGATCCCCTTTTTAATAAAAAGGCCTAAGGCCCTTCACAAAAAATCAAAAGGATTCAAGAAAAAGCTTTACCCTACTGATAGCCAAAACATATAGGATTCTTAAATGGATTGAAGTATACAAATAGGTTCTACAGGAATACATTTATTTAGGTTAGCATGCAAAAATAGTTAAAAGTTATAGGGAAGCCTTCGAATGGAGTGATTATACGTTTTGGGGACCCTTCAAAAGAAACTGGAAACAGTTATAGATATTGAACCCTTCACAAAAAATTGGACAAATCCCCTTTTTAATAAAAAGGGCCCCTTCACAAAAATTCCAATGAATTCAAATTATGCATAAATACTAGAACCCTTCATACATTCAGTTCATCGATCCCCCTTTTTTTTTTACCCTTCGAAGTGTGAACTCGCATTAGACAAAAGGGCCCCTTCATAAAATAAATGAGATACGTGCCCCATTCAAATAAAAACCCTTCACAAAAATTGAAATGCGTGTTAGAGGAATCATATGATATAAGAAAATAATTAATATATTTTTTTAACTGGGCCCTCCTCCGCCCGCTATTTTTTATATAGCGCCCCAGTATTTTTGCAGCAAACTCTTTTTTTTTTCAAGAGTATATGAAAACTGTTAGGCTCATATGAAAAATTCGCACTTAGGCAAAAAAAAATGCAACTTATGAAGAAAAAAAAAATATTTTTTAAACTGGGCCCTCCACCGCCCGCTATATTTCTTATAGCGCCCCAGTATTTTTGCAGCAAACTCTTTTTTAATTCAATGTTTCATATATGAAAAACTATTATTCTCATATGAAAAATTAGCCCTTAGACGAAATAAATGCAACTTATGAAGTAAATAATAGTTATTATTTTTTACTAAAAACATTCAGAATTAATATCTAATTTTTAATTATTAATTATCTAATGTTTTATATGTGAAAATTAAATTCTCTAACCTTTCCATGCTACACAAGTCCAGGTAGGCTTTCTTATCGCTATTGTCATCAGAGGTAATCCCCAATACTGAGTCACTGATAACAGATTGTATGAAGCCTGGTTTAAGGGCTTTCTCAAATCCAAAACAGGCTACTTTCTGACACATTTTTAAATTTCATTTATGATCGCAAATGCATGATATTGGCAGATTTCCTTTTTCAGAAACTATATGTAATCGAAACATTTTTTTTTTTTTTGATTTTTTTTTAATTCTTCAAAAGATATGAATAAAGCACATATGTTTTACACTGAATACATTATTTAGCATAGCATGCAAATAAAATCTTGGAACTTTTCGAATAAACGTTACTAACATATTCTAACTTCTAAGAAATAATCGCTTGCCTCAGATTTTTTTTTTTTTTACTAGTGAATCAATAACACTTTTTTTAATTAGAATTCAAAATAATATGATAGGAATGAAATATTTGTTTAAAATTTTGTGAGAAATCTATACAGTTTAGTTTTAGACCGACACTACCTTACATATTAATTAGTAAAACAAAATTCAATTTTATGCTTACGAATACAGAAATTTTAATAATACTGCTTGAAAAAGATTTTTAAGTAAACTATATTTCTGTTTATTGAAACTTTACACTAATGTTTTCTCAATAATTTACACTAACTGAAACAGTGACAATTAAAAAATATTAATTACTTATGCAAGAAATTATGTATTTGGAGGTTTGCCTTTTTCATTCAATATGTAAACTTATAGCATTGATTGCGTATGTTATGAAAAGAAAACATATGCAAATAATTTTACTTAAAATAAATACTTTAAGATTAGAATTTACATTTAACTTACCCTATAACATAAATAGTTTACACCAATGTGATTATAACAGCACGAAAATAAATTCATGAATAATAATAAGTACAAACTATGTCACTATAATGTGGGCATATTTTAAACTGTAATAGGTTAACAGTTATATTATATGGCATAAAGATTTACATATGAATATATCATTTTACTCCGATATAAAAACACAATTTTAAAATAAAACATACATTATTAAAAACACAATTTAAAATAAAACATAATTATTAATAAAACATGTATTATTAGGCTACAGCGTGACCATAAATTAAAAGAGGTCCCATTTTTTTCCTAAAGGGCTCATTTTTCTAAAGGCCCCTTTGAGCGTAGTGAGACTAGTTCTATACGAATATATTTTAATATATATATATACATACTATAAAAAATTAATTAAGATACATACATATTTGCAAAATTATGAAAAAGAAATCACATTACCTCTTATTTTGTATTCAGAAAACGGTAGAGGATTCATTCCCCACCGAACTAACTTGATATATGCCTTAGAGAGATAACACATACTTATGCTTATCGCATGACTAATAAGTGTATCACCCCCTATTCACAAGTAGAATTTCGTGTAAAGTTCTTCTCAAATACATACAGACCCCTTTCTGACACATTTTAAAATTTATTTTTGTTCGCAAATGCATGAAATTGACAGATTTTCTTACTGAGTCACTATGTATTCGATACAAGTTTTTCATTTTTTGGTAAAGACAAAATATTATCAAAGTCGGCGTTTTGTTATCGCATAAAATATATTAACAAGTCCTGTAAAAATATATTGACAAGACATGAACTATTAATAGATGATTTAAAACATATTGGTTATAAAAAACACACACACATATATATATATATATAATTTTTATCGTTACCTAAAATTTTCAAGCACGATTTACTGGACTTCATCCAAATTCAACTAGATTCTTCACCACGTGGTTTGATGGGAAAAATCATGAATCATGGTATACTTTATGAAACACTTTCCAATGCTATGGGACTATCGTTAAGAATTTGAAATAAGTGAATTAGATTTAATAATTCATACTGGAAATGTATTTTTTTTTAAAAAAATTAGTAGCTTCGCATACTTTTAAATCATTCAAGACATGTGATGAAGATTTAACCGCTGCAGAACGACTAAAAACTAGTATCTTAATGAATCGACCTATTTACGTCGGGTTCACAATTTTAGAATTATCTAAATTAGTTATGTATGATTTTCATTACAATTTTATAAAGAAAACATACAAAGATCGTGCAGTTTTACTCTTTACGGATATAGATTCCTTAACTTATCATATTCAAACACATAATATTTATAAGGATATGGAGCACCATCATGATTTTTTCGACTTTTCTGAATACTCGAAATCCCATCGTCTAAACCGCACAAGTTTCGAACCCACAAACATATAATCAGACTTGTCATTTTATAACCAGGACGCTAACCTATTGGACTTAGTAAGCCCCAGGCTAATTTATATCCACCACGCTAACTATTGGGCTTAGTGAGCCCCAGGCTAACTTATACCCACCACGCTAACTTTGGGGCCTAGTGAACCCCCGTTTATTTTATAGCCACCATACTAACCACAGGGCTAAGTGAGCCCCCGCTTATTTCATAGTCACCATGTTAAGTATTAGGCTGAGTGAGCCCCAGGCTATTTTATACCCACTATGCTAACTAATGGGTTGAGTGAGCCCCAGGCTATTTTCTACCCACCACGTTTACTGGGCTTAGTGTGCCCCCGCTTATTTTATAGCTACCACGATAACCACAGGGCTGAGTGAGCCCCCGCTTATTTTATAACCACCACGTTAACCACAGGGCTAAGTGAGCCCCCGCTTATTTTATAGTCACCTTGCTAACTATTTAGCTTAGTGAGCCCCATTTCGAGTTTTCGAGGCTAATTTATACACACCACACTAACTATTGGGCTTAGTGAGCCCCCACTTATTTTATAGCCACCACGCTAACGACAGAGCTAAGTGAGGCCCCGCTTATTTTATAGTCACCAAGCTAACTACTGGGCTGAGTGACCCCCAGGCTGTTTTATACCTACCATGATAACTACTGGGCTGATTAAGCCCCAGGTATTTTATAGCCATTACGCTAACTACTGGACTGAGTGAGCCCCAGGTTATTTAGTCACATGAATATGATTTCCAAGGTATATGTCCTGACTTGATTTAGACCATTGCCTATGGTAAGATAAAGCTCGGAAGTAAATTGGTAAACTCTATACATTTCCCTCGAAAACTCATTTGTATTTTATTAAATATCTGTAGAAATCAGCATAGTATATTAAAATTATATATATTCTTATTAGTTTATGAATCTACTAACTTATAATATCTATATGGTAACTTGGATTATTAGTATTCACACTTAAACATTTCTTTTGTAGATTTAATATGATAAACACTAACATCAGACTGACTAAACTTTTACCATTTTCATTTAAACTTAGTTTTAGGAAATTTATCTACATAGCTTTAAATTTTACTGTTTAGTAAGTCTATTATTTCAAAGTATTATTTTTTAGTTATAATATTCAAAACATATTCATAGCGTTTTACATAGTAGGTATCAAATTAATTTAAAGTCATATTAAAAAATATATATATACAAATACTATTCTTACTTAACACGCCAGCTAGCTAAGCACCCAATCGTCTCACACCAAGACTCTGAGAAAAGTGAATGCTTGTTCAGGGCCTTATCAACTAATATAATCAGTGATAAGATTTAAACAAGTGACGTCACTGTTTAAGTGATATCACGTGACCATGTGGTATCATTCAATATGTCACCAGTGACGTCAGAGATCACGTGACTAGGTCATAAAAGAACCAATTACTAATTGCAATTAACAATTTACCTCTAATTGATTTGTATAATATATATAGATAAATTAATACATGATTTATCTATGTATTATTTCGTAATACATAGCACATGTACTATGTTTTACGAAATAATAGAAAAATCATGTATTAATTTATAGCATAAGTTAGCCTGGGGCTCACTAAGCCCAATAGTTAGCATGTTGACTATAAAATAAGCAGGGGCTCACTAAGCCCAATAGTTAGCGTGGTGGATATAAATTAGCCTGGGGCTTACTAAGTCCAATAGTCAGCGTGGTGACTATAAAATAAGCGGGGGCTCACTTAGCCCTGTGGTTAGCGTCCTGGTTATAAAATGACAAGTCTGATTATATGTTTGTGGGTTCGAAACTTGTGCGGTTTAGACGATGGGATTTCGAGTATTCAGAAAAGTCGAAAAAATCATGATGGTGCTCCATATCCTTATAAATATTATGTGTTTGAATATGATAAGTTAAGGAATCTATATCCGTAAAGAGTAAAACTGCACGATCTTTGTATGTTTTCTTTATAAAATTGTAATGAAAATCATACATAACTAATTTAGATAATTCTAAAATTGTGAACCCGACGTAAATAGGTCGATTCATTAAGATACTAGTTTTTAGTCGTTCTGCAGCGGTTAAATCTTCATCACATGTCTTGAATGATTTAAAAGTATGCGAAGCTACTAATTTTTTTTAAAAAAAATACATTTCCAGTATGAATTATTAAATCTAATTCACTTATTTCAAATTCTTAACGATAGTCCCATAGCATTGGAAAGTGTTTCATAAAGTATACCATGATTCATGATTTTTCCCATCAAACCACGTGGTGAAGAATCTAGTTGAATTTGGATGAAGTCCAGTAAATCGTGCTTGAAAATTTTAGGTAACGATAAAAATTATATATATATATATATGTGTGTGTGTTTTTTATAACCAATATGTTTTAAATCATCTATTAATAGTTCATGTCTTGTCAATATATTTTTACAGGACTTGTTAATATATTTTATGCGATAACAAAACGCCGACTTTGATAATATTTTGTCTTTACCAAAAAATGAAAAACTTGTATCGAATACATAGTGACTCAGTAAGAAAATCTGTCAATTTCATGCATTTGCGAACAAAAATAAATTTTAAAATGTGTCAGAAAGGGGTCTGTATGTATTTGAGAAGAACTTTACACGAAATTCTACTTGTGAATAGGGGGTGATACACTTATTAGTCATGCGATAAGCATAAGTATGTGTTATCTCTCTAAGGCATATATCAAGTTAGTTCGGTGGGGAATGAATCCTCTACCGTTTTCTGAATACAAAATAAGAGGTAATGTGATTTCTTTTTCATAATTTTGCAAATATGTATGTATCTTAATTAATTTTTTATAGTATGTATATATATATATTAAAATATATTCGTATAGAACTAGTCTCACTACGCTCAAAGGGGCCTTTAGAAAAAATGAGCCCTTTAGGAAAAAAATGGGACCTCTTTTAATTTATGGTCACGCTGTAGCCTAATAATACATGTTTTATTAATAATTATGTTTTATTTTAAATTGTGTTTTTAATAATGTATGTTTTATTTTAAAATTGTGTTTTTATATCGGAGTAAAATGATATATTCATATGTAAATCTTTATGTCATATAATATAACTGTTAACCTATTACAGTTTAAAATATGCCCACATTATAGTGACATAGTTTGTACTTATTATTATTCATGAATTTATTTTCGTGCTGTTATAATCACATTGGTGTAAACTATTTATGTTATAGGGTAAGTTAAATGTAAATTCTAATCTTAAAGTATTTATTTTAAGTAAAATTATTTGCATATGTTTTCTTTTCATAACATACGCAATCAATGCTATAAGTTTACATATTGAATGAAAAAGGCAAACCTCCAAATACATAATTTCTTGCTTAAGTAATTAATATTTTTTAATTGTCACTGTTTCAGTTAGTGTAAATTATTGAGAAAACATTAGTGTAAAGTTTCAATAAACAGAAATATAGTTTACTTAAAAATCTTTTTCAAGCAGTATTATTAAAATTTCTGTATTCGTAAGCATAAAATTGAATTTTGTTTTACTAATTAATATGTAAGGTAGTGTCGGTCTAAAACTAAACTGTATAGATTTCTCACAAAATTTTAAACAAATATTTCATTCCTATCATATTATTTTGAATTCTAATTAAAAAAAGTGTTATTGATTCACTAGTAAAAAAAAAAAAATCTGAGGCAAGCGATTATTTCTTAGAAGTTAGAATATGTTAGTAACGTTTATTCGAAAAGTTCCAAGATTTTATTTGCATGCTATGCTAAATAATGTATTCAGTGTAAAACATATGTGCTTTATTCATATCTTTTGAAGAATTAAAAAAAAATCAAAAAAAAAAATGTTTCGATTACATATAGTTTCTGAAAAAGGAAATCTGCCAATATCATGCATTTGCGATCATAAATGAAATTTAAAAATGTGTCAGAAAGTAGCCTGTTTTGGATTTGAGAAAGCCCTTAAACCAGGCTTCATACAATCTGTTATCAGTGACTCAGTATTGGGGATTACCTCTGATGACAATAGCGATAAGAAAGCCTACCTGGACTTGTGTAGCATGGAAAGGTTAGAGAATTTAATTTTCACATATAAAACATTAGATAATTAATAATTAAAAATTAGATATTAATTCTGAATGTTTTTAGTAAAAAATAATAACTATTATTTACTTCATAAGTTGCATTTATTTCGTCTAAGGGCTAATTTTTCATATGAGAATAATAGTTTTTCATATATGAAACATTGAATTAAAAAAGAGTTTGCTGCAAAAATACTGGGGCGCTATAAGAAATATAGCGGGCGGTGGAGGGCCCAGTTTAAAAAATATTTTTTTTTCTTCATAAGTTGCATTTTTTTTTGCCTAAGTGCGAATTTTTCATATGAGCCTAACAGTTTTCATATACTCTTGAAAAAAAAAAAGAGTTTGCTGCAAAAATACTGGGGCGCTATATAAAAAATAGCGGGCGGAGGAGGGCCCAGTTAAAAAAAATATATTAATTATTTTCTTATATCATATGATTCCTCTAACACGCATTTCAATTTTTGTGAAGGGTTTTTATTTGAATCGGGCACGTATCTCATTTATTTTATGAAGGGGCCCTTTTGTCTAATGCGAGTTCACACTTCGAAGGGTAAAAAAAAAAGGGGGATCGATGAACTGAATGTATGAAGGGTTCTAGTATTTATGCATAATTTGAATTCATTGGAATTTTTGTGAAGGGGCCCTTTTTATTAAAAAGGGGATTTGTCCAATTTTTTGTGAAGGGTTCAATATCTATAACTGTTTCCAGTTTCTTTTGAAGGGTCCCCAAAACGTATAATCACTCCATTCGAAGGCTTCCCTATAACTTTTAACTATTTTTGCATGCTAACCTAAATAAATGTATTCCTGTAGAACCTATTTGTATACTTCAATCCATTTAAGAATCCTATATGTTTTGGCTATCAGTAGGGTAAAGCTTTTTCTTGAATCCTTTTGATTTTTTGTGAAGGGCCTTAGGCCTTTTTATTAAAAAGGGGATCGGTTCACTATTTTTAATTAACTAATGCACTCGATGGTAAAATTATACTTTGTTCACATACCATTTCGTTAATGTTGGAAAGTGATTCATGAATTATGCCACTATGCCTGATTTTTCATATTTGTTTATTTACACTTTTATATATACGTTAAAATTCTTCTTTTTTACCACTATGTATTTTTTTGAAGTGCGTATTGTTAGTCTATCGAAGGGGGCCCTCTGGGTAAAAAAAGTGGAGAGGGGAAAGGGGAGGGGGGAGTTATTAAATTGAATATAGTATAATTCATACGGGACCCTGTATTTTTTACCGTAACCTATATCGAATTCATTAAAACGCGCCTGTTTGCCCCAAAAATGTTGAAGTCCGCCAATTAAAATTAATCAATGACCCTTTTTAATTACTAGCATCTACCATTCTACTGCACATGCAAACTGCGTACTCTCGTTGAGGAGAAAAAAATCTCGCCAAAATTTCTTAAGTTCTCCAATTAAAATTAATTAATGACCCTTTTTAATTAAACCATTATTGACTTTTAAAATTCTCCTCAAATATACTCTAACATGTATAACAAATAGCCTACTCTCGTTGAAAAAATATTTGCTTCGAAAAATGTCTAAGTTCCCCAATTAAAATTAATCACCATTTTTAATTAAACCATTATTGACTTTTAAAATTCTCCACTAACGTGTATATCGAATACCCTACTCTCGTTGAAAAAAAAAAATCTCGCGAAAATTCTTAAGTTCTGCAATTAAAATTAATTAATTACTATGTTTAATTAATATTTTTAATTAATTCATCATTCACTTCTACTGCATATACTCATAATCAAACTGCATACTCTCGTTGAAAAAAAAAATTTGCTACGAAAAATTTCTAAGTTCCCCAATTAAAATTAATTAAAATTTAAATTAATTAAATTTCTAATTCGCTATAATAAATCCGTTGACATTCACTTCGTACACCAATTCTCCGCGAAAAAAAGAAATGCGTCGAAAAATTTCTTAAGTCCCCCAATTACAATTAATCAATGACCATTTTTAATTCATATTTTTGCTACAAACCGAAAAAAAAAATCGAAAATTTTCAAGTCCCCAATTAAAATTCATTAAAATAATCCCCTTATCTTATAGTAGAAATCCTTATCGCACCCCCCTCCCATCGAACCCTCCGTTCTTATCAGTGCTCATGCTCTTATCGCCACCTTCACCTGCTCCCCCCTGTGCTCCACCGCTCACCGCTGCTCCACCGCTGTCCACCGCCACCGCTGCTCGACTCAGGTGATGTGGAACCCCCAAATATACACTACTAGCAAGTGACAGCTTTTGATGAAATTTTATGTAATATATATATATATATGTATATATATATATATATATATATATATATATATATTTTTTTTTTTTTTTTTTTTTTTTTTTTTTTTTAATGAAAGTCGAAATTTGCTATCTGATCTTTACATTAAGCATAGTATGTTCGACCAAAATTTTGGTCAACTAGTATAAATTTTAACGCATTATTTTGTTTTTCTGTACAGATAAAGTAAAGATTGGTTGTATATGTTTATATGCATATATTATTGGTTGTACATGTATATATAACATTGTTGTAAGCATTGGTTGGTACCGAATTCAGTATCTTTATTTTTTTTTTTTTTTTTATTTTTTTTTTTTTTTTTTTATTTATTTATTTATTTATTTATTTATTTTTTTGTTATTCATTTCTTTTAAAAAAAGAAAAAAATTCGAAAATGATATAGTAAAAACTTCAGTTGGTTAAAAAGTTATGAGCTGTTGAATAAACATGCTAAACTTATTATGCGTAAACCTATTGATTATTGATAGAAAAACAGTACAGGTTTGAAGAGGGGTTACAGTCAAATAACATTTTACACCTGTAATTTTAAGGTATTATTTTTACGATTAATATCTATAAATTGCCAACATGAATTATTTTCTTTATCACTTTATCTCTAAGTCTTTGATGCAAAATATTATCAACCTCGATATCTTCTTTATTTTTATAAAACATTATTATCTTAACTTTATCTTCTCTTCGTCACATGAGTACCTACTTTTCTTTACAAAATTTCTCGTTTAAATTCTGACTGGTGTTTGATTCCGAGATACTATTAAACGATCGAAAAGTAATTGTATTAACCTTAGACTTTTCAGAAATACATGTATGAATGAAATAAAATTTAACTTTTAATAAATAAACTCCGTTTCAAGTAACCAATAGTCAAACAGTCAAATAGCATCTTACACCTGTAATTTTCAAGGATAACTTTTACGATTAATATTTATAAATTGCCAACATGATTTATTTTCTTTATCCCTTGTCAAAGTCTTTGATGGAAAATATTATCATCCTCACTATCTTCTTTATTTTTATAAAACATCTGTTATCAACTTTATCTTCTCTTCGTCACATGAGTACCCACTTTTCTTTACAAAATTTCTCGTTTAAACTCTGACTGGTGTTTGAGGCCGAGATACTATAAATGATCGAAAAGTAATTTTATTAATTCTAGACTGCGCAGAAATACATATATGAATCTATTGATATCGATAAAATAAACCTATTGATATCGATAAAAAAAACAATATAAATCTGAAGACGGGTTACAGTCAAATAGCATCTTACACCTGTAATTTTCAATGTATTATTTTTATGATTAATATCTATAAATTGCCAACATGAACTATTTTATTTTATGATGTGAGAAACTTCCAAAACGTATATATCCACACTTACCAGAGTTCACTGATATGTGAAAGGTCACAATAGTACCTCTTAAAAAGAACTTGAACATGTAGAATACAATAAATTATTGGATTTAAATTTTGAATAAGAATTTTTATTTAATATGAAGTATGAGTAATAGCTGTTTCGCAAATTATGGTCAAGTGATAACTTTTATTGGAATTCTACCAACAGGGCCATGTCAAAGCATACGGGCATACATACTAGAGATGAGTTCGGGGTCTTTTTTTTTTTTTTTTTGGACCCCGATTCCGAAAATGTTTGTGTCATCAGAGCGCGAACCCGATACCGAAAGCAAGGAATAGAAAATTGTTAAGATTTTAAAATTGTTTCAAGATTAATTTTCGAATTCAAAAATCTCTTGCTGCACATAGAAATAAGTATTAAACCTGAATACTGCATCATGACAACGTTTCGAGATTTTCATCTTCCTGAAAATCTGTTTAAAATAGCATATTTGTCATTTATGCCCAATCACTGGCAAAATCTGCAAAAGTCACAATTTTTATTGATTTAAAATGTTGTATAACTACGGCTGAAATACACGAATTCTGTTTTCCAATAACTCTGGAAAACAGTTTCAAACAAAAAGCGAAGATCGACAAGGTATATCCCACGACTTCTTTGTGTTAATAACACTGACCGTGCAAAGGCTTCAGAATCAGGTAGAATATTCTCCTGATATCCCATCAATAACAATTCAATTCACTTTTATTCAAACTGATTTTTAAATGATTGTAAAACACGTTGAGAAACTTAAACTATAAGCTGGTCAATATAACAAAGTCTTATATAAGCTTATCAAACTATAAGCTTGTTGAAACTTGTCATTGTTTCCTAAATAGCAAGTTTTTTCTTTTTCTTTTTTTCTAATAAATAAAATGTAAATAAATAAAATTTTCACTTTGAGCCCGATCCCGAAAGCAGGTCTAAAAATCGAGTTCGAGCCCGTTTCGTGCTGGGCTCGGGCTCGGACTTAAGCCGTCTCATCTCTAATACATATTGGCTCAGTGCCTCCAAATTTAGAGTAACCTAAAAAAAATCTACAAAAGGAATTAAAGAAAACATTGAATTTATTAACAATATGTTTTTACTAAAATAAAACTATTAAATCATCATTTTGTTTAACATAGCTGCAATTGCTACGATTTTTGGCTACTAGTTTTTCTGAAAGGAAATCTTCGACCTATTGAATCGTAGAAATTTGTGATTAAATAAGTCGACGACTTCTTTTAAGAAAAACTGGTGACGAAAAATTGTAGCAGTATTGCATATTATATTTGAAAATCTAAACATTTTCTTTAGTTGTTTTTTTATTTTTTGTGTTTCTGACCTTTTAGAACAGAGCCATACTCAACCTGCGGCCCGGCAAAATGTTATGTGCGGCCCGAGACACATAATCATTAATCCTTATTTATAAAATTACTTTACATAAAAAGTTTCTAAGACCTTCAATGTTCTTTTACATTATTTCCATCAGAATATAAAATCTGTCCTGCTATTTATAATTACTAATTTAAAATTTTCTTAAAGCATTTTAAATGACGTTTCCTTAGTCAAAAGTTTTTTTTTTACATTTGCTAAGTGGGAGTATACAATTCTTAATCTTCAGCACTAAACAAACAGTATTCGAATTTAATTAAATTTGCGTATATACTTCTACAAAAAGAAAATAATGTTTTTGCATCGCGAAAATGACTAATTTATCAAAGAAAGTCATCTGACTTTTTCTATAGAATTTGGAAATGCTGAATTATTGTATTATTACGTTTTATACTTATCATACAGCTAATAATGCTTATTAGGGTTAAACGTTATCTTAAATAGGGCCTGTGTTCCATTCCTACAAAAATATTAGCTTTGCTCTGTCTATCGAAATTACTTTTAAGCGTATTTTTAATTATGTTTTATTAATTCTGAATGTCAAGTTTTGCTATCAGATTTTCAAAGGATGTTATGTGATATGATTGACCAAAACTTTGGTCATTTGGTAATATTTAACGCTGAGTTTTGATTTTTAAGTACATTTGGCAGGTACCAGAATTCTTAATTCTATTTTAATTTATTTTAATCTTTCTTTCTCAAAAAAGGGCATGGTACATTCTAGTGTATAACGCACCTACGATTTGAGATTTTTTTTCTATTTTTATTCACCGTATTGCGCGCACATCCTTTTTGTTTAACAAAGAAACCTTCATGATATATGACGCATCAAAATACAATAAAAAGCATTAAAAAGTATGATTAACTTGTATAAACATACAGAAAACAAGCAAATACAAAGTGAACATATACGCTATTGACAACCCTATTTGCTTGAATCCTCACAAATCATTTGGAATCGTACACTCGTTCATTCAAACGTCTTCTTCTCTTGCTTATTAATATAGAAATCTCAATTTGTATGCTTAATTTTTAAGCTGTCATATTTACACTAAGCGTATAACATGTACGAGGGTAAGTCATTAAGTAAGTCACAAAAGATAACTTACAATGATATTCACTTCAAAACTATTTTTATTTCTCAACATAGTCTCCTCTAATATTTATGCACTTATATCACCGTTTTATCAGTTACCTAACACCAGCTGCATAAGATTCTTTGGGTTGCTGTCTCAGCCACATTAGGACTTCAAGTTGAACACAGGAGACAATTCAAAAGTTTGGTTGGCAACTTCTTCAACATCCACCATACAGCTCCGACTAAACCCCAAGCGATTTTCATCCGTTTAGTCCACTAAAAAACCATCTTGGAAGCAAGATGATGTTCACAGATGATGAAAAGGTTCAACTTGAAGTCCTAATGTGGCTGAGACAGCAACCCAAAGAATCTTATGCAGCTGGTGTTGGGTCACTAATAAAACGGTGATATAAGTTCATAAATATTGGTGGAGAATATGTTGAGGAATAAAAATAGTTTTGAAGTAAATATAATTGTAAGTTATTATTTAATTATTTTTTGTGACTTTCTTAATGACTTTCCCTCGTAACGGAAAATGTCGATAAAATTTCTTGTCACCATTGCCTTTCCTTTTTGGTCAACATTGTGAATGGGACACTTGTGACCATTTATTACGTCATAATTACGACACATCAACTGACTTTTTGTCGGCGGCGCAGTTAATTGAATGTGTAAAATAGTTTCTTTAATTGTATAAAAACATTTCTTCAAAAATAGAGTTAAGTAAGCATGCATTCGCTTACCTGATTGGGCGATGAAAGCATTTAGTATATCCAATAAATAGATTGGTGACGTGTTGCAACTTCCTCACGTATATTATTATCCGTTAGAGTATTCCGGATTATCTATAAGATCACTTCTGCAAAATAATAAAATTAGTTTCGTTGAATAATCACTGTAGAATTAATAGAGTATTTCCTTTCGATTAAATTTAGGTTTAATATACGTTTTTTGATTACATAATTACACAGAGCATTTACATCGCTCTGACATTTTCACACATTACATTTTATAAAGAAATTCACACAACAACTGACTAAAGTCTAAAGAGTTTTTTCATGTCCTTGGTAGCCTTGGATGACGTCACTGGGAAAAAGCACATGATAGCACGTGATAATCATTCTTTCACGTGGGCGTTTATTCCATGTACTTAGCTGAGTTGAAAACAGTTTATGAGTTGGTATATCCGACGAGATAATTAAAGTTGTTTACTGCAAATTTAAAGTACTTTATTATTATCTGACGATTGAAGAGTAGTTGATTCCGAATAGAAGATTACCCTTTAATTGCAATTTCCGTCACTCCCCCTTAATCTTCTATGTAGGATAAGGAAGTAAGTTCAGATTGTTTCGGTGTTTAATGAATTCAGGTTTGGGGTTGGGCTTGGTGAGTGAATCTGCGGTCATAAATTCTGTGGGACAATACTTTAAATCTATTATTCCATCTTCCTTGAGTTGTCTTATCGCGTGGAATCTGATATCTATATGTTTACTTTTTCGAGTATGTTTTTCACTTTCAACCATTTTTATACATGGCTGATTGTCCTCGTATATTGTTATGGGTTTCTGTTGTGGTAATTTTAAATCTTCCAGGAGTTTTATCATCCATAGTATTTCCTGTGCTGCGTTACTTACAGAAATGTATTCAGCTTCTGCTGATGACAGAGCAACGCATGTTTGTCTTTTCGTTGTCCAATGTATGGGACATTTTCCTAACATAAATATATTTCCGCTGGTGGATCGTCTAGTTTCTGGATCACCTCCCCAATCTGCATCTGCGTAAACTTCGAGAATAGGCTTATTTTTCGAACTTAGCGTCAGGTTGAGGTGTTTTGTGTTGTTTAAGTATGTTACGATTCTTTTGACTGCTTTCCAGTCTTTTTCTCGAGGGGTTTCATTTCTACGGCTGAGTATGTTGACCGCTGCTGAAATATCTGGCCTGGTTAATGTTGAGATGTAGAGTAATGTTCCCGTTGCTTGTCTGAATTTAATATTGTTAGGTAATAGATTTTCATCATCGTTGAGTCGATTGTAACCTGCTTCCATAGGTGTGCTGTAAGGTTTTGCGTTTTGAAGATTGAGTTTATCTACCAATTCTTCAATTTTTGAATTTTGGTTTAAGTAGAAATTTTTATCGTCTCTTTTTATATTTATTCCGAGATAGTTATTGACTTCTCCCAAATCTTTCAATTCATATTCCCTTTTGAGATTGTTTATTAATTCAATTATATCTTCGTTTTTTCCGGCAATTAACAAATCGTCCACATATACTATAATGTATGTCCAGTTTTCACCATTTTCGCGTATAAAAAGACATGAGTCAGATGTACTTTGTACAAAATTTAATGCTTTAAGACTCTCGGAGATTTTCGTGTGCCATGCTCTGGCGGCTTGTTTGAGCCCGTATATTGCTTTTTGTAATTTACATACTTTGTTTTGTTGATTTGGAGCTATATAGCCTTCCGGCTGTTTCATGTATACCTCTTCTTGTAGGTTTCCGTGTAAAAACGCTGTATTCACGTCGATATGATTAACTTTAAGGTTATGATTTAATGCTGCTATGAGAAATGCACGGATTGTGGTATGAGAGACAACTGGAGCAAAGGTCTCGTCATAATCTACTCCGAATTTCTGACTGTATCCCTGTGCCACGAGTCGTGCTTTATAGGTTTGCACTTGGTTTAGGTTGTCGCGTTTTAATTTAAAAGTCCATTTTGAACCTATCACTTTCTTGCCTGGTGGCGGATCGACTAATGTCCAAGTTTTATTTTTAGCTAGGCACTTGATTTCATTTTCGGTGGCTTTGAGCCAATTTTCCCTATCGTGTGGATTTTTCATTTCCATGATATCGTTCCAATTCTTTGGTTCATTTGATTGTGTGTCTTTAACTAAACAGACAAATCTATCTGGTGGTACTCCTCTGTTAGATCTATTTGACCTTCTTGGTTCTATTTGTGTTTGTTTGGACTCGCATGGTTGTTTTTCTTTATCATTAATGTCAATTTCAATGTAATTTTTATTCTTCTCTTCTTGATTTCTATCATCAGTGGAGATTTCTTCGAGATTTGAATCTTCCTCAATGTTGTTTGAGTGTTTTATTTCATGTTCTATGAATTTTACAGTCCTGGCAATTATTATTTGTTTGTCTTTTGTGTGTATGCGATATCCTTTGGAACGTGTGTCGTAACCTAGAAAAATACCTTCTTGCGCTCTATTATCTAGTTTTCCTCGATGTATTTTATTAATGTAAACAAATGCTTTACATCCAAAGGTTCTTAAGTGTTTGAGATCAGGTTTGATACCTTTCCATAGTTCGTATGGAGTTTTGTCGTTCGCTCTTGTTGGCAATCTGTTTTGTAAATATGTCGCTGTGTGTATTGCCTCTCCCCAAAATTGTTTATTTAAATTTGCTTCTAAAAGCATGCTACGTGTCATATCGAGTAGGCTTTTATTCTTCCTTTCTGCCACGCCGTTCTGGCTCGGGTTGTGTGGAATTGTGAATTGGTGTAATATCCCGTTTTCCTTTAGATAATTGTCTATTTCGTTGCTATTATATTCTCCTCCATTATCGGATCTTATTTCTTTTGGTTTTCTACCGAATTGATTATTTACCATTGCAATGTATTCTTTTAATTTATCAATTGCTTCGCTTTTCTTAGATAGTAAGTATATAGTTGTATATCTCGAGTAATCGTCGATGAATGTGAGAAAGTATTGTTTTTCTCCTAGTGTTGGTGTACTTATAGGTCCACAGACGTCGCTGTGTATTAAATCGAGAACTTTGTTTGCTCTATTTGTAGCCGATTTTGGATATGGCGCGTCGTTTAATTTAGATTTGATGCAGGTTTCGCATAATTTATTATTGTGTCTGCAGTTTTTAATTTTTATTCCGGTAGCTAGCTGTTTGTTTACAATTGTTTTGATTGCTTCATAATCACGGTGTCCTAGTCTTCGATGCCATACTTCTAAACATTCTTTATTATTATTACAGCTTAGTGTGACGTTTGCATAGTTTTCTGCATTTTCTGAGTGGTTTGTTTGTTCGATTATGTATAAATTATTTTTGTTCTTCGCTCTTATATAAATTTCACCGTCGAACGTTAAGTCGCACTTGTCATTTTCAAAGATTAATTTGCATCCATTTTTAGTTGCTTTGCTTACGGATATTAAATTGGATTCTAGTTCTGGGACGTATAGGACTTCCTGTAGTCTTGTGAGTTTTATTTCTCCATTTGGGGATTTCGTTTTTATTAAAACGTCGCCTGAACCGAATGCTTCGAGTTTGTTGCCGTTTGCGATGGTGACTGATGATTTTTCAAAATTGTTAAATTTATCAAATAACCTCTTATCATTTGCAATGTGTGAGGTACTGCCACTGTCGAGTATCCAGTTTTGTTTTCCTAATTTTTCTGTTATTAGTACGCGATCTTCTGATTGATTAGTTTTTGAGCTTATTTTCTGATCATTCGCGTTATCGTGACAGTCAGTATTCTCTTTATAATTCTCTGTGTTTTCATAGCATAGTGATGATGAAAAAGGTTTAGCTTTGTTTTTATTATTAAAGTTATTCACATTTTGATATGTGTGTTTGTTTTTGTTGTGCTGTGTGTATCTGCTCTTGAGGTGATAGCACTCGCTATTATTATGATTCGTCATTTTACAGTGACTGCAATATTTTGAATTTCTTTTGTAGTCGTTATAAGTGTGTTTTCTTTGTGTTTTAAATGCCTTTTCAGAGCTGTTGTTTTGTTCAGACATTTCTTGTCTGCGATTATACTCATCTATGAGTTTACTTCTGATAAAATCTGGGGATAATTCGGCTTCGGGCCTTGCCTCTAATGCTGTGATAAGCGTGTTGTAGCTGGGCGGTAATGAGCATAGAAATAGTGCGGATATGTGTGAGTCATTTATATTCTCGCCTATGGCGGATAATTTATCTACTATTTGTAGAATATTTGTTATATGATTTATCATATTACCGTTTTCGGGCAGTTTAGTACTGTACAGTTTTCTCAATAAATACAGTTTGCTACTCAGATTTGCTCTTTCATGCGTACGTTTGAGAACTTCCCAGGTTTGCCTGGCTGTGGTAGAATTTTTTACATGCACAATTTGTGCGTCATCTATGCTTAGATTAATTAAAGCTCTTGCTTTTCTATCTTTTTTGTTCCAATCCTCATTTAAAGGAGTTGGTGGTTGATCACTTATTACTTCAAATAAGTCTTCTTTAATGAGAAGCATTTCGAGCTTAAATTTCCAGTTGGAATAATTGCTCGAATTTAGTTTCTCGATGAATTGGCTTTCTTTGAATGTAGCCATTTTTATTTTCTATCTTTAATTATTTTTAAAGATATTTAATTTAATTTTATACGAATCGCTTTTCTTTGCGTTCGTTTTTATTTTCTATAAAGCGAGTTTTTTCAGCATATAGCTAATGTGCTTAAAATTTTTATTTAATACATACTATCAGTCTTTCATAATCTGTCGGCGGCGCAGTTAATTGAATGTGTAAAATAGTTTCTTTAATTGTATAAAAACATTTCTTCAAAAATAGAGTTAAGTAAGCATGCATTCGCTTACCTGATTGGGCGATGAAAGCATTTAGTATATCCAATAAATAGATTGGTGACGTGTTGCAACTTCCTCACGTATATTATTATCCGTTAGAGTATTCCGGATTATCTATAAGATCACTTCTGCAAAATAATAAAATTAGTTTCGTTGAATAATCACTGTAGAATTAATAGAGTATTTCCTTTCGATTAAATTTAGGTTTAATATACGTTTTTTGATTACATAATTACACAGAGCATTTACATCGCTCTGACATTTTCACACATTACATTTTATAAAGAAATTCACACAACAACTGACTAAAGTCTAAAGAGTTTTTTCATGTCCTTGGTAGCCTTGGATGACGTCACTGGGAAAAAGCACATGATAGCACGTGATAATCATTCTTTCACGTGGGCGTTTATTCCATGTACTTAGCTGAGTTGAAAACAGTTTATGAGTTGGTATATCCGACGAGATAATTAAAGTTGTTTACTGCAAATTTAAAGTACTTTATTATTATCTGACGATTGAAGAGTAGTTGATTCCGAATAGAAGATTACCCTTTAATTGCAATTTCCGTCACTTTTAGGGTGGGTAGCATACACTGCATGTATGTATTAATATATGTGAAATATTTCATGCATGTAACTCGGGAGTAGCACTGCTATATTTTAGAAAATTTAATCATTCCTATTAGCTTTACCACGCACAAATTACGCAGTACAAATTTTCCCCACAGGACAAAAGGAAGTAAATAAATGGTCTGCTTGATAGTTATGAATACAAAAATCTGTTGATTTCACAGAAAACAAAAACTGTTTGCCTGGACGGCAGTAAAAAACTTTATATTTTACGAAATATATTTGTATTTATTACGAATTTTCTGTTACTTTAACATTTTTTGCTCGTGAAAAAATCGGTTTACAGATTTCCTGCAAAATAAAATCATTATTATTACGAACTTTCTGTAATATAAACA
This sequence comes from Maratus michaelseni, assembly GCA_963931845.1. NCBI lineage: Eukaryota > Metazoa > Arthropoda > Arachnida > Araneae > Salticidae > Maratus > Maratus michaelseni. The sequence continues at coordinate 105,213,371 of OZ007598.1, read as the reverse complement.
GTTTTCAGAATCTTTTTTTTTTTTTTTTTTTTTTTTTTTGTAAAATAAAGAGTTTTTTACTGGTCTAGCTGACATTTTTTTACTATTAATATCAAAAGATTTTTATTTTTTATTTTTACAGTGCTCAATTTTTTTTCTATGAAACGAACTACACATGCCTATACATGCATAACTTTTGTAATGTACAGACAAATTGTCCCCATGGGAAATATCATTAGCGTTAGAAAGATGTTAAATAAATCATTTAGATATTATTAACTAAATTAAAAACCATTCAGACGAAAAACAATTTTGATCTGAAATTTTGTATATGGATATTTTAAGCTTCTTAGTAGATATCTATTTCTGCTAACATATTTATAGATTACTATTTCATAATTTGTTTAACGCTAATTTCATATATCATATTGCATCCATGCAAATCATATAAATGCATTGAAATTAAATAACTATGTTTGGAATACTTAATAATAATGTAATAGAAAAAATCAGCATAAAAAAATTGTTACAGGAAATATAAATTAAAATTTTAAAATTTAATTTAACAGTGGGATGCGAAAGTTTTGCACATACATAATTCCCAAAATTAGACGACAGAGGACTTCAAATTTCACATTTGAAGTTAAAATTTTGAATCGAAAAATTGAGTCAAATTTAGGCATTGCTATTAAAAATTGAAATTTTGTTCCTATTTAACACAATAACTATGTTTGGAATACTTACTGTAACAGAAAAAATCAGCATACAAAATTGTTACAGGAAATATAAATGAAAATATTAAAAATGAATTTAACAGTGGTATGCGAAAGTTTTGCACATACATAATTCCCAAAATTCAACACCAAAGGACTTCAAAGGTTATATTTGAAGCTAAAATTTTGAATCGAAAATCAAGTCGAATTTTAGCATTGCTATTAAAAATTTGAAAGTTTGTTGCTATTTAGCTAAATAACTATGTTTGGAATACTTACTGTAACAGAAAAAAACAGCATAAAAAAAGTATTACAGGAAACATAAATTAAAATTTTAAAAGTTAATTCAACCGTGGGATGTGAAAGTTTTGCTACATAATTCCCAAAATTCGACACCAAAGGACTTCAAATTTTATATTTGAAGCTAAAATTTTGAATCGAAAAATCGAGTCGAGATTCAGCATTGCTATTAAAAATTTAAAAGTTTGTTGCTATTTCAATATGAAGACGGCTCCCTAAGCCTTTATTTTTTTATTATTTTATTTTTATCTTTATTTATTTATTTATTTGGACGACTGTCTTCTTTTCTTTTTCTTTTTCTTTTTCTTTTTTTTTTTTTTTTTTTCATTTTTTAAAAGGCGAGGGAGGGTAATATAGAATTACATTTAAGCTTATATTTAAGCTATAATGACCTCCAAAATTACGAAACAGAATTCTTCAAAGATGAAGGCTGCACATTGGCTATATCTACTTAGACCTGAAATTTGGCTTGGGTTCGGCTCAATGCCGTCCATTCTTTGCTTTGAATTTCAGCCGCTCAGTTTGTAACAATTTCGGGCACGTCCTGTTCATATGTTTAATATTCATTTCAGATCCATCATAGATATATTTCTTTTCCAACTTAAATCCTCAGCATAATTTATCGGTATATAATTACTGCATAATGATCTCCTAACCATAATCCCATTATGTTATTCGGATTACGGTTTGAAAAACTATATGTATTATTCAAATGGTAATCGGCCACAGATGATAATAAATTTGAATTTTCTCATGTGACCATATCAATAAATATGCACGTTTTCATATTTATTACATATACGGTAGTCATTTGCAACGCAGAAAAATGGTATACGGATTGTATTTAACAAGAATTTTTATTGACCCGGGCTAATCTTTAAATGGCATTAATCAGGCATTAGTATTACTAATCAGACTTCTGTGACATTTGCATTATTAATCAAATAGATAGATTAAATATATTTGACTGCTATTGGACTCACAGCAGAGTCCTGCATCAGGTCGGATTACCTGATTTTACCTCCGCAAACTGGGTTCGGATTAAGTTGAATCGAATATTTTTGCTGTGGGTCGGATATTCTACTCTGATCAGGTCGACTCTATACATGTTTTTGGCCGAATTGACTCAAAATTTGTGAGTTGCGAGTCGTGTTCAGAATGGGTTTTTTTTTCGGATATAATGGCGGATAAGCCAACTTTTTGCAAGAGAATGAATTTTTTTTTTTATTATTAAAGTAATTGTATACTTGACTATGAATTATTATGTATATTCAGTTTAGTCTATTGCAAAAAAATAAAGTTATATTAGATATTTTATAGTAATTATACTTTTCAAAAACATACCAATCCACCATCAGACATTATCACGTAGAGAAGAGAGAACAATTCCCTCATAGCCACTGTAAAAAATACTACAGGGTGTCCCAAAAGTCTTCGTACAACTTCAAAAATTTATTACAAAAAAAAATAATAGGCCTACAGCAAAAATAATTACAACAGTATATAGAGTAACTTAAAAAGTTTTTTTTTTACTACCTTATACTACGTTCAGATCGGATAGTTAAGATATCTTAGACCGCTGAACTCACTGAGTGAGTTCCAGAAACTCACTTAGTAAGTTCGAACTTTCCATTGCTAGATACAGTCAGTACCGCTCACTCTGATTGGCTCTGGAGGCCGATTGGCTGTTGAGTTTGCTTTTAACATATGCGCATGCGCACTGGACACTGTGATGTTGAGTGAGTTATCTTAAATGCGTTTGGCGGTGTGGACAGGTATTCAATTCCGGGGAGGTACCACCTCAAAAATGGCGGTCTAAGTTATCTTAAATGTCCGATGTGAACAGGGTATTAGTATACTTGTACATGAGATCCTTTCGTTGCACGAAGAATATCAAGTCGATATTCCAATTCCATCCACGTGCGTTTCAGCATGCTAACATCAACAGTAGTTACAACTGTTTGATGAAATCTGAACAAAAGTTAATAGTCTCATGGAATTGAAACAAAAGATCCAAACAGCAGTAGCTACTGTTGATGTTAGCATGCAAAACGTTTGGGGATTGAATTGGAATATCGTCTTGATATTCTTCGTGCTACGAAAGGATCTCATGTTGAAGTTTACTAAGGCAGTAGAAAAAAAACTTTGTAAGTTACACTATGCACTGTTGTAATTATTTTTGCTGTAGACCTATTATTATTATTATTATTATTATTGTTGTTGTTGTAATAAATTTTTGAAGTTGTACGGAGACTTTTGGGACACCCTGTATTTTACTTTTCCAAAAAAAAAAACTTTACTTCTATCTTAAAAAAATACATTTATCATCACTCTGTAGAAAACATAACGTGATAACTTTACAAAAACATAGGTTTATCAGGGTATAAGATATAATCGTTACATATGAACTTGTAAAAACTTATAAAATTCATTCTCGGACTCTCCCATTTATTTTTAAATCCTGCGTCTTTATCCATTAAAAACGTACATAAATGCTTGTTGTAGATCAAACAATTAGATCATGTGATCATTATATCAAACAATAAATCAAACAATTTATTTTGTTTATTATCTAAAATATGTTATTTTAGGCTATTCATCCATATTGCATGTATCAATGGTACTAAATTTCTTTCATTTTGTGTTCAGCTTCTGGATCATCAAAAAGAATTTTGTGAGTTCAGATCAGATTGCCAGTTGATTTCAAGTGGAATTTTTTCGGCTTATATTGGGAACAGTTTGACTCATGAAAGACTAGGGTTGGCAATAAAAAGTTAAAATTTCAGCACAAATTCACCTTGTTTACCTCCAGAAATAATATCTAAAAAAGAAATAGTCTGTAACGATGTATTATCATATGATATCCACGCAGTCTGGAATGAATTAATGCATCATTGATTACATTTCCCATCCCACCTTATATTCCAAACCCCTGAAGTAAAAGAGTTTATTCCGGGCAAGCAAGAAAACGCGAAGAAACAACTGTGGATGCGGAAGATGGGAAAGGTAAAAGTAAATAACAACAAAATAACTGCCTGGTTTTTATTTAAACAGTCATAATTATTGAACAACTAATTGTTATGTTTCAGTTAATCTTTAAGGCTGTTCTCAAATCGAAACTGGCTACTTTCTGACACATTGTTTAATTATTTTTTGTTCGTAAACGTATCAAATTGGCAGATGCTCTTATTCAGAAACTATGTATTCAAACTGTTTTTTTTTTCCGGTACAGGCAGAAAATTTTTCAAAAAATGCGGACAAAATTGGAATTTTGAACCAGATTTCCCAATGCAACAGCGCAGGAAAGGGAAAAAAACATACCGTCCTGACACAATAATAGCTTATAACTCAAAATGTGATTCATTTATTTGAAAATGAAAAGAACTGTTCGATTATAAATCACTTTGATAATCATGCCTGCAAGTATATCATGCTTTTACGTTTAAAAGTGAGTCAGAAAATGTATGAGGATGTTTCGCATTGTTGAGCGGAGGAAAATGTTTTTTTTTTTAGAACCGCCTTAACACAAGTCTAAGAAATATTATCCACTTTGCTGTTCTATATAAACAATAGTAATTTGAAGATACAAAGTAAAATTGGTGTATAATCATAATATCCCCCCTCCCCAACGTATATTAATGAGTTTTATGTGGTCATATGTTTTTTATATAAAAAAATATTTTTGTAAGAATTTTTAAAGATTAGTTCTATAAATTTTAATTGTGAAAAGTATAAATTCAGATAAGAGAAAATGAAGATTGGTTTGGTTGCTGCAAAGCTGTTACATAATATATATATATATATATAATTATAATATCTTTGAATTTCAAAAAACATTAATCAAGTTCTTATAACATTCTAATTAAATCTCCAAAGAGATAATTAGTAATAAAGTGTAGACAGAATACCACAAAGTTAATAAATTAACAAGTGCAATCACAATTTTACCATAGCATTTGCTTCAATGGTAATTGGCCAAAAATACTGAAAATATGAAGAATATTTAAAAAGAGAGAGAGAAAAAAAATAAAAAAAAATTATATAATAAACCATAAATTGTTAATAATTGGAAGTTGATATCAAGTGAATACAAATGGATTTTGAAATGAAATATGAACTAATATGTCCAAAATATAATATAATGAAAAATTGGATAACAAGAGATTTAAATTAGAATTGGATATGAAAAAAAAAACGTGTAAATATAATCATCAGCCTGGATGTACACTGTTAAAAATTTGCAGCAAAGTGTCCAGTCATTTGACCGTTTTTGTAGAAAACGGTTACCTAACCATAATTTAATTAGATTCTGACCGTATTATTGCTCATTTTATGATCAGAATATAATTAAATTAATATTATGTAACCGTTTTCTACAAAAACGGTCAAATGATTGGACAGTTTGCTGCAAATTTTTAACAGTGTATCTACACGTGTTTTAAAAATAATACAGTATTTCATAAATATACTGGCATTTATGCTAAGATCAGTATATCCATCCAGGTATACTGTATTATTACCAGAAAACAATTGGAAATATTAAAATTGGAAATAAAAAACTTGTAAAGAATAGATGAAATATCTTCCTCACATTAATTATCAAACATTCCGTAAACATCACAAGGTCCACATTTATAACATTACGACCTCATGGCGCACATAATGAAATTTCAAAATCATCTTGATGAGATAATTAAGTTGAGAGAACATATTTTGAAATAACACCTTAATTATTACACCTTACCACAAATTGATTTAAAACACACAAAATTTATTTTTGTGATAAAAATAAATAAATACAATCAAAAACATATTTGTGAATATAAAAATTTCCCATTTAATTTTAATATATACATATAATGTACATATGTAATATGTGTATAATGGCAACATTTAATGTAGTAATGTTGTCTTTAGTAGTTATAGGTTTCTTAAGTATATAAATTGTGGATTCAAAGGTTTTCAATACACATATATAACTATTACTATTAAAGATAACATTTCTGTCTTAAAACTGAGGAATGTCGAAGAACATAGATTTTATCTCTATCCAAAAATTATAAAATAGATGTTTTTACGGGTTCTTCAAATGTTATCATCAATTAAAATTCTTTAAAATTGTTTTAATTAATCAAACTATTATCAATGAAATACCAAATTAATATTCTTATTTAAGTCTCAGTAATATTACGTAAAAAAATATTATGATTGTGTACAGTTTTTTAATCCAGACAATTTATCGAGTTTTTGCCATTTTTGCCGATTTTTACCAAGTTTTTGACATTGTCCTGGCACAGGCAAATATACCATTTTGCCAGCAAAATGACCAATCCTATTGTCACGTTCACATTATGATAGTTAAGTCACTTAATTTAAAGTTTTCTGAAGCGGACAACCCGGAATCAAAATTTCCTACTTGAGCAAGTTTCTGAAACTCACTTAACTTTTATATAGTCTGTTAACTATAAGTTAAGTGGAACTCTGCCTTCTGAACTATTTTTTCTTATTTGAAATTACTTTTAGATTTCGAGTTGAAATCTACAAGTAACTGTTTTGAACGATCTTTTCAATCGTTCATTTATTTAAAACGCCTCAAAGGATGAAAACAATAATAATTATGTACAATATCATGACTTAGTGGCCATCAACTTGATTCTTTCTGATGAGATTTAAATAATTCCAGAATAAGGTGAATAGTGCTTTATTGACACCTATTGAAAGAGGATTATCCTGGAGAAATGAAATTCTTAGTTCATTTCAAGTAAAAATGAACAGCTTTCATGCCTTGAATAGCCTTGCTAAATGTATGTAAACTTTATCTACAACAAGATCATCTGAAGGAGTTTAAAATGTGTCAGGAAGGTATTTGTATGAATATCAAGACCAAAGAAAAGAATTTCTATGTACTCTGAGAGAAGAATTTAAAATGAGGAGGGAGAAGAAGTGTGCGTCAATCCAAGAAGACCAAGAGATTATGCAGTGAAGAGGAGAATGTTTTTCGCCATTGAAGGGACAGCCTTTTTTTATAGTTCTAGAAGACAGGGACCTTGTCTTATGGGGTTCCGGAGATTGTGCGAAAATGTCTTGTAAATATCATCTAAAATTTCACCATCATGTGATCTTTACAACTGTCGTTTTGAAATAAAACGTTTTCGCTTAATACAATATGATCGTTTAATTATATGTATGCGACCACGATACCAGAACAGTTAGAAGTTGAAGCTACAAATTTAACAACCTGTGCGCATGCGCAGACGTCTGTTTAAATTAAGTCAAGTCTCTTAAAATGTTTGGTAACGTGAACGGGTGAAGCCTAATTCCATGTTGTCCGGTTCAAAAAAGTTAAGCTAACAAGAAGAGGGCCAATCTTGGTAATCACAGATTTTGATTATTTTTATATATGCTGTAGGGTAGAAACCCCCTAGTCTCAGGTTCAACGGATTTTATACAACACTCCTTAGTTCTTGAGAAATAGGGGATCTAATATTATAACGCAACTTAAATAGTATTTAAGTTCGACCCAGAAATTTTATTCAATAACTGAAGTCAAATATTTACAACGATTTAGTAAGTTACGTTTTATAAAATAAAATTTCCAGGTCAAAACATGAGTGTTTGATCCTCGGATTACATAGGCCGGAAATTACGATAGTTAAGTTGTGTTATAATATTAGACCCCTACTTCTCGAGATCTAAGGAGCGTTGTATAAAATCCGTTGAACCTGAGACTAAGGAGCCTCTACCCTCCAACATACATAAAAATAATCGAAATATGAGATTACCAAGCTTGGCCCTCTCCTTGTAAGTGACTTAACTTTCATAATGTCAACGTGATATATGTAATTCTAATTAACTGTTAAACTTAATATACAATGGCCATTTTGCCCCTATTGCCATGAATTGAGGACTGGCAGTATTTAAGGTGACAGTATTGTATGCGATCCTGTAAAAGAAGCTCTAAAAGTAATTCACCCTATGCACCATGAGGCAGATGGTGCTTGGGGTGAATTACTTTTAATCCTTTATAAACTATAGTTTTTTTTCATCTCCTTCCACCAGGCTGAGAACGTCTTCGATGGGGTTGGGATTTTTTTTTGTGAAACTTTTTTCTTGAAGGGCAGATAGGAGTTCCGACTCCAAAGGGTTGATGTACTCAGGTGGGGATGTCAAAAAAATAATTTTCTTATCCTGTAAGATGTTTTAGTTTCTAAGACGTTTGTGAGTTTACACGAATTTAAATTTCGCAGTACATATCGAGGAACGCTTTTAATATTATGTTGCACGTTCTGGTAGGCTATTGATAGGTCATATAAATAATTTTACTTGTAAACAGAAAAAAAAAAAAAAAAAAACAAGTATCAAACTTATTTATCTTTTTTTAGAAATATCAGCAAAAATTCTTCAAATTACCTAACAAGGCAAGTGGTAAATACATGTTTTGTTCCATAAATATAGTTTAATTTTTTTTTTTTTTTTACTAATAAATTGACTAATACAGTAGATTCTGGTTAATTGGGACACATTGGTTCTAGCACGATTTGTACCGATAAAGCGGCTACTTCAATTATCAGAAGTAAAGTAATAAATGATATATATTTTTTCTTGATATTTTGTCAGAATTAAACGGTATCCTCAGATAACCAAAATCTATTGTGTATCTTCTTTATATGTTTTTTTTTCTTTTGTTGTTATCATTTTAATTATTATTATTATTATTATTATTATTACTGTGCCAAAATACTGCTTCACCACTTTAAATTTTCGTAGTACATATTGAAGAACACGTTTTATTTTCTATAGCATGTTCTGTTATAGGTTATTGATAGTTTAACACTTGAAGTAATGTTAGTTGTTTTTTCCTCTCTTTCCACTAGGCTGAAAAGGCCTTCGAAGGGGTTGGGATTTTTTCTTGAACCTTTTTTCTTGAAGGGCAGACAGGAGTTCTGATCCCAAAGGGTTGATGTACTCAGGTGGGGTTGTTAAAAAAATAATTTTCTTATCCTGTAAGAAGTTTTAGTTTCTAAGAAGTTGGTGTTTCGCCAGTTTAAACTTACGTAGAACATAGTGAAGAACGCATTTTAATTTCTGCCGCTTGTTCTGTGATAAATTATAGATAGTTTATTTAATAATTAATTGTGTTAGTAAACAGAAGAAATCAATTTATAATGAGACAGTTGTTTTTCTTTTTTTACACATAACAACAGAATTTTTTTCGCCGGATAATTGAGAAGGTAAGTGAATAAATGTTTTGTTTATACAAAGTATGTAGTTATAAAAATGTGATACTAATGAAATGGGGCGGGTTTTCGGGTTTTTCTTTTTCTCTTTATATTTTTCATATTATGAATCAAAATTCCTGTTTGAAACTCTGCATTTAAATTTTTAAAGAACATAAAATAATCTCTAATCTTCTCACTTGAATCATTATGTGATGAATTAAAAAGTCCCGTTTTGGGCCACTTTAGTGAATGTAACACTTGCGACCATTTATGACGTCTTAGTTACGCCACATCGACTGACTATTAGGGTGGATACACACACTGCCTGTATGTATTAACAGGGGTCTGCCCAGATTTTTTTCCCAGGGTCCTGTTTTTGTGAAATTGTGAACAGCTTTTTATATTTGTGAAAAATCTAGTCATAATTTTTTTAATTTGAAATTATCGTTATATTCAGGTTCTTGTTTATACATTTTTAAGAAGATATATGGATGTAAAATACATATATTTTCATTATATGTGTAAAAGTGACAGGTCAGATTTTACTTTTAAATGATTAATTTGTGAAATGTTCAGTTTAAAGATGAAAAATTTTTGTGAAAAACCTATTTTTAAGATAAAGAATTTTGAGAAGGGTCCTTAGGAAAAATAGTTTTGTGAAGAGTCCTGTTTTAGGGAAAATAGTTTTGTGAAGGGTCCCCAAAAAAAAATTGTGAAGGGTCCTTTAAAGGATCCAATTTTTTCCTAAACAGATCCCTGATTAATATACGTGAAATATTATATGCATATAATTTGGAAATAGCACTGCTATATTCTAGGAAATTTAATCATTTCTAACACAAGTTTGGAAGAGTAATTCTTTAACTTGATATATATTTTTTAATTTACAACTCTTACGCCTTCTCTCATTCGAGACAATTTTTTTTTCTTTTTGTGTGTATGTGTCTTGCTTAGATTTTTCATATTGCATAAAATTTCAACCTCAAATAATCCCCAGACACCTAAATATTGAATGTTTCAGCGCTTGATATATTATATGCTTACGTGTGAAATATTATATGCATGTCCAGTAGCTCACCAGAAATAATCATTCTATTAACATTCTTTTGACAAAAAATTGTTATTTCATTTATTTTTCTTTGTAACTTTTTTACTATGCATTAAAAATATAGATAGACACTGTATATTTCCAATTTCATAGGTTAACATCTCAAATTGACCTTCTGTCTCCAAAAGATCTCTTGCAGGTCTTTTGGTATATTTCCAATTTGAAAGACTCTGCGCACAACCTATTGTATCTATGCAATAACACACGTAACCTATTACATACCTATATAATACCAATGAAGAAGTAATGTTCTATATTTTAGAATTACTTAAATTTTCTATAGCAAGTTCAAAGAAAAAAATCTTTCTTTAATTATTATTTTTTTTAAGCTAGATTTTTTTTATTTTTTTTTATGTTCTTCCATATCTAGTTTTCTTATTATATACTAAAATTCTTATTCAGATACTCAGTGTTCCCAATTTATAGGATTTCAACCTTAAATAATGTCAAGTTTGCTAAATATTGAAGATTTTAGCGTGTAATATATTTTATACATACATCCATGCAGTATACGCATGGATGCAATAATATTTGTAAAATATTATATGCATGCAAATCGCAAGCACAATTTAATTTTTATATTGTAAAAAAGGTTTAATGTTTTTCTGTAACAAGTTTTCAAGCAAAAAAAAAATGTTCAATTAATCAGTGCATGCATGTTTTTAGATATGATTGTCATATCTTTCCGCATGCGCGGCAGTGTATTACTGCTTATTTTACTGTTTATTACTGTTAATTTTACGGTATAATACTGGCAGCTGGGATGCCAGTATTATATTGTAAAATCAACATTTTTTTTTTTTTTTTTTTTTTTTTTTTTTTTGTATAGAAACACTTATAAAACATTGTATGGCGGATTATATTCCTATATTTAAGAAAAATCTAAAATTTTCTATACCAAATTTTCACGGAAAGAAAATTTCCATTTAATCAATAAAGATATATAATTTTCAATTTCTCGGCTTTCAATCATCTGAAAAAAAAAATGTTTTCATATTTCATTTTTTCTTGTGCTTGTTATGTATCAGAAATCTTGCATTGATACTCTATATTTCCAGTTTCAGAGGCTTTCAACCTCAAATAATCTCCAATTATCTGTAATAATTCCTCAAACGACACACGCAGACCCTGTCTTTTCCCCCAAAAAATTGGCTCTAATGGTTTTTTGTTCAGGTGTTACTTTTTATACCTCACTATCTTTTTTTCTCTATCTTTACAGATGATTTTTTTTCATGCCACCGGTAGACAATTAATCTCTGTTTTCAACCTAAAAAATGATACTAATAGATGTTTTAGAGAAAATCTGTTATATTTTATAGAAACACATGAACTATCTTCAGTGATTGTTCGATTAAGAAAAAAGCTTTTTTTTTTTTTCATAAAATTTATGTTGGGAGGGTTTTTATAGATAGGTGCAATAAGTAGTTAATTAAACGTTTACTTGAAAAGGGCTGTTATTAGAGTAAAAAATTAGTAGTATAGTTTGTTGGGCGGCTGTTATGTCTTTGATTATACAGTCTAGCGAAGTAGACCGTTGTTGAAGTTTTGATATTTTTAAAAGCTATTTATTATAGAAGTAATATCTTGAATAGTTAAAATGCTGAACGCTGATAATCCTTTTAATCACAGCATAGCATAAAATCTTAATTAAACAAAACAACATGTAAAAAAGTAGAAAATATGTTTCAGAATAAAAGATACTTCAGTATTATTCATATAAAATTAATAGAATAATAGAAGTTAAGAAAATTTATTATAGAAGTATCTCGAATAGTTGGTTGAGTGGTTTTAATGTTTTCGATTACAATCAAACGAAGTAGATCGCTGTTCAAGTTTCGATATTTTTAAAAGCTACTTATTATAGAAGTATCTCGAATAGTTAAAATCCAGAATGGTAATAATTCTTTTACTAGCATAACATAAAATCTTAGTTAAACAAAACAACATATGAAAAAGGTAGAAAAATATGTTTCAGAACAAAATATACTACCGTATCATTCATAGGAAATCTGCTAAGAAAAATTATTATAGAAGTATCTCGAATTAAAAAATTGGTATTAGTTGGTTGGGCGGTTGTAATGCATTTAATTATGGTATAACTAAGTAGATCGTTGTTGAAGTTTTGATATTTTGGAAAGCTATTTATTACAGAAGAATCTCGGGTAGTTAAAATCCATAACGCTAATAATTTTTTTAATCATAGCATAACATAAAATCTTAGTTAAATAAAACAATATATAGAAAAGTTGAAAAATATGTTTCAGAACAAAAGATACTTCGTCATTATTCATAGTAAAACCTGCTAAAAAAATATTATAGAAGTATCTCGAATTTTAAAAAAATGTAGTTGGTTGGGCGGTTGTAATGCTTTGATTATACAGACTAACGAAGTAGATCGTTGTTGAAGTTCTGATATTTTTAAAAGCTATTTATTATAGAAATATCTAGAATAACTAAAATCCAGAAATCTTAATAATTCTTTTAATCACATCATAACATAAAATCTTCGTTAAATAAAACTATATATATAAAAGTAGAAAAATGTGTTTCAGAACAAAAAATACTTCGCTATTATTCATAGTAAAACCGGCTAAGAAAATTATTATAGAAGTATCTCGAATTTAAAAAAAAATAGTAGTTGGTTGGGCGGTTGTAATTCCTTTGATTACAGTTGAACTATGTAGATCGTTGTTGAAGTTTTGATATTTATAAAAGCTATTTATTATAAAAAGTATCTCGAATAGTTAAAATACAGAACGCTGATAATTCTTTTAATCACAGCATAACATAAAATCTTAATTAAACAAAACAACATGTGAAAAAGTCGAAAATATATTTCAGAAGAAAAGTGCTTCAGTATTATTCATAAGTGAAATCTGCTAAGAAAAATTATTATAGAAGTATCTCGAATTTAAAAATATAGTGGTTGGTTGGGTGGTTATTTATCCTTTAATTACATTTGAACTAAGTAGATCGTTGTTGAAGTTTTGGTATTTATAAAAGCTGTCTAATATAAAAGTATCTCGAATAGTTAAAATCCAGAACGTTGATAATTCTTTTAATCACAGCATAACATAAAATCTTGATTAAACAAAACAACATGTGAAAAGGTAGAAAATATGTTTCAGAAGAAAATATACTTCAGTATTATTCATAAGTAAAACCTGCTAAGAAAAATTATTATAGAAGTATCTCAAATTAAAAAAATTGTAGTAGTTTGTTGGGAGGTTGTAATGCATTTAATTATAACATAACGAAGTAGATCGTTGTTGAAGTTTTGATATTTTTAAAAGCTATTTATAACAAAAGTATCTCAAGTAGTTAAAGTCCAGAATGCTAGTAATTTGTTTAATCATAGCATAACATAAAATCTTAATTAAACAAAACAACATGTGAAAAAGTAATATGTTTCTGAAGAAAAGATACTTCAGTGTTATCCATAAGTAAAACCTGCTAAGAAAAATTATTACAGAAGTATGTCAAATTAAAAAAATATATAGTAGTAGTTGGTTGGGCGGTTGTAATGTCTTTGATTACAATTGAATGAAGTAGATCATTGTTCAAGTTTTCATAGTTTTAAAAGCTTATTATAAAAGTTTCTCTAATAGTTAAAATCCAGAACGCTAATATTTCTTAAACTCTCTAAGCTGATGTCATGTAAGATTCCGTTTACAGTAAACAAATTAAATTGGTTGTAGACAAAAATATTTTAATTAGAAATATATTTTAAGAACTAGTTAAGCTGAAGTTATGTTACTTTACCATCAAATTGTGGAAAAATAGTTATATAAACTTGAGTTTTATCAGCATTTATATAACAATGCAGGAAAGCCCTCAGACGCTCAGAGGGTTTTAATCAGAGCAGAACATAAAACCTTATTTAAATAAAACAACATATGAAAATGTAGAAAATTACGTTTCAGAACAAAAAATACATTAGTATATTTTTATAGTAAAATTTACTAAGATGGAATCGAAAGAAAACAAAGAAAAATTCCACTTTAGGTAGGCTTTTTTTAGCAAGTATACTATCTATTTCGACCGTACTGTATTATGTTTTCGGCGCCATGAAATTTTCCGTTTAAGGCAGGATTCTGTTATATACGGTTTCCATTTTGAGAGGTTTTACTGTATGTATTATCATAAATTGATAGATAATATAACCGTGTTTCTACGTTAACCTAAAGAACTAAAAAATAATAATTTCAAAACTTTTTCGTTATTTTCGAGAATGAGAAAGTAACAGTTTAGTTTATTATTAAGCGCCCTCTTGTGCCTTAACTTTGTATTTTTAGACACCTATTCTTTGTTTAAAAAATATATGCTTGATTGAGTTCTACTTCTCCCTAAAGTTTGTTCCATTAAACACGTGTTTAAGTTATTTTGCTAATAAAAATAAAAATAGTCCTTCTTTAAAACACACCCGACCCTAACCCGGCATAAAAATATCATCAACACACAATCCGACCCAAAAAACCGACAAACAAAATGTGTAACCTAAAACCGTCGGATAAACCGACCAGCCTCCGACAAGCCATCTCGAAATATTGAAATCTGAACCTGACCCGAACCCGAAGTGAAAGATAATTTATCGATATTGCAATACAATTATGGAAAATTGTTACAATTATATCGCTAATAGCATTATATTTTTTGTATAAAAATGCACATATATATATGTTATGGTCAATATGATAAATCCGATAATTATTAATAATAACCGGTTAGTATTAATAACTACCGGATTTATCATATTGACCGTAACATATACACTCAGTAATATTCTAATATATCCAATATATAGTTTTTCATTTTAAAAATATTCAATACTTTTTTGTTGTTGTTGTTGTTGTTGACAAATCGGGTCACCCGGAACCCGACCCGAAGAAATCAAGACCCGATAGTGAACCCGACAGAATAAGGTAAAATCCTATTATCCGACCGGATGTAGAACTCTCAACACAATAAATCGAGAACTAATTTAAGCTTTTTTTTTTTTTTTTTTTTTTTTTTTTTTTTACGTGGTTCCAAATAATTTTCTGAGTCCAAGTATCCCTAATTTACGATATTATGTTATTTATTCACACAATGCAATTCAAAGTATATATACTTTGAACTAACAAAAATTTTCAAATATTACTTCACGATTATATTTATGGGCTTTGCACTGAATATATTTAAAATGTTAATGTAATAAAATGTTGCAGGAATATTTATTGCAATAATGTATCGATATTTCACAATTTGGTAACCATTGGTAAGCAGTATACGCTGAACACTTTCAAAATATAAACAAGCGCCTACTTATTTAGTTTATTTAGGGGCGTGTACAAATGGGGGGAAGTGGGAAAGGGGAAAAGAGGCCCTGACAAGGGGCGATATCATATAGTACATGTATGTAAAGGTCATGTAAAGGCCAACAAACATAATTTCTGTCAATATCTTGTACATATTTGCTGAATATTGTATAAAATTAGCCGATTTTTGCACCGTTATATCATTTTCTTCTTCAGCTTCAAAACTTTGAATACCAAAAATGTAAATAGAAATGCAGATAATATTATAATGTTTGGTTAATTAAAAATAAAGCGTTTAAGGACTCTCACAGGAGTGAAATCTGCGTTCTACATTTGCGCCATTTATTGCCCAGACACATACTTCTAAGTGGTCATTCAAGTTTACATAAATCGTAACAGGCATTCGAAAATCAAAAATTGAAATAGATTTTATCGTACATTTTATGCAAACCTATTTCTCTATTTTTACGCACATATTAATGGTCAGATAAATAAATGCGAGTCTGGAATTTTTTACAGAAGATTTTTTTTTCAGCTGCGATATTTTGAATACAAAAAATGAAAATAGCGATGAAGCGTACTTTATCATCTCTGATTAATTATTAATACAGATTTAAAGGACTCTCACAGGAATAGAATCTGTGCTCTATATTTGCGTCATTTGTTGCTCAGACGCCGTCTCCTGAATACTTGGCCTGCGCGCTGACACAAAAATGGCGGCTTTCGTAGGCGGATTTTTTTCAGCGTTTGTACAGTCCCCAGAATTTAGATACCAGTATTTTTGAAAAATTCTTTGACTTATTTAAACTCAGAAAAATAAGGCGAAGAAAACTTTTAAAAATTATTGGTATTCAAATTCAAGGGACCGTACAAACGCTGAAAAAAGTCCGCCTACGACAGCCGCCATTTTTGTGTCAGCGCGTTAGGACTAGTATTCATGGGGCGGTGGCCCAGATACGAACTTGTAGTGGTCATTAAAGTTTACATAAATCGTAACAGGCATTCGAAAATCAAAAATTAATATAGATCTTATCGGACATTTTATTTAAACCTCTTTCTCGATTTTTGTGCATATTAATTGTGCATTTATATTGGTCAGATAAATAAATGCGAGCTTGGAATTACTTACACAAAGTTTATTTTTCAGCTGCAATATTTTGAATACCAAAAAGGAAAATATCAATGAAGCGAGCTTTATACTGTCTGGTTAATTAAAAATAAAGATTTAAAAGACTCTCACAGGAATAAAATCTGATGTGTTCTATATTTGCGTTATTTGTTGTCCAGATATAAAGTTGTACTGGTCATTAAAGTTTCCATAATACGTAACAGGCATTAAAAAATCAAACATTAATGTAGATCTTATCGTACATTTTATTTAAACCTATTTCCCAAATTTTGTGCATATTAATGGTCAGATAAATAAATGCGAGACTGGAATTACATACACAGGGCTCCCAAATAAACCGCGTTTTGTACACCGGTATTTTTTTAGAAAATTTTTAATTTTAGATTTTTCTTGCAAATTTGGCAGAAACCACCTACGGAGGTAAGATTTTTTTTGGAAATGTTGTAGAAAACTACTATGAAATTTCCTGTTAAAAAAATATTGGTATTCAGTTGGCAGACCATTTGGAAGCCCTGCATACACAAGTTTATTTTTCAGCTGCAGAATTTTGAATACCAAAAATGAAAATATCAATGAAGCGAGCTTTATAATGTCTGGTTAATTAAAAATAAAGATTTAAAGGACTCTTACAGGAATAAAACCTTTGTTCTATATTTTCGTCATTTATTGCCCAGATACAAACTTGTAGTGGTCATTAAAGTTTACAAAACACGTAACAGGCATTCGAAAATCGAAAATTAATATAGATCTTATCGTACATTTTATTTAAACCTATTTCCCAAATTTTTTTGCAGGCTGGTCTCAAATCCAAAGGGGCTACTTTTTGACACATTTTTTTTAATTCCTTTTGGTTGGGAAATGTATGAAATTGGCAGGTGTTGTTTTTTAGAAATTATTATATATATAATAGACAGACGTTATCTATTTTTCGGTAAACGCAAACGATCTTTCAGAAAACACTGACAAAGTTGGCGTTTTGAATCAAATTTCCTCACGCGACACCGCGAGACAGGAGAAAAAATTGTCTTCACGTGACCAAAATCGCTTATAACTCGATAAGTAATTTATTTATCAAAAAATGGAACTCATTTCGATTCCAAATCACTTGAATAGTCAGTCCTGACAATTTTATAGCTTTGCGTTTTAAAATGATTCCGAAAATGTGCCAGAAAGTTTCGCGTTGTTGAGCAGAACATTTGAGAACCGGCCTTATTGTCAGATAAATAAATGCGAGCCTGGAATTATTTACACAAGATTAATTTTCAGCTGCAATATTTTGAATACCAAAAATGAAAATAGAGATGAAGCGAAATTTATAATGTCTATTTAATTAAAAATAAAGATATAAAGGACTCTCACAGGAATAAAATCTGTGGTTCTATATTTGCATCATTTGTTGCCCAACTATAAACTTGTAGTGGTCATTAAAGTTTACATAAATCGTAACAGGCATTTGAAAATCAAAAATAATATAGATCTTATCGTACATTTTATTTAAACCTATTTCCCAAATTTTGTGCATATTAATGGTCACATAAATAAGTATGCGTGCCTGGAATTACATATACACAAGTTTCTTTTTCAGCTGCAAATATTTTGAATACCAAAAATGAAAACAGCGATGCAGCGAACTTTATAATGTTTGGTTAATTAAAAATAAAGATTTAAAGGACTCTTACAGGAATAGAATCTGTGTTCTATATTTGCATCATTTGTTGCCCAGATACAAACTTGTAGTGGTCATTAAAGTCCGCGTAAATCGTAACAGGCATGTTCTACGAAACCCACTTGTGTATAACATCGACTTCCCAATTAATCGAGCTGCGATTAAGGCTCCCGTTTTCCAGCAAATGCTCTGTAATTACAGTTCTACCGAACGCAAAATCGAACAACTATTCTGGGCGGTTACGAAATATTTTAGATCCCAAGCTAATTAGCCAATCGTCTGCGTTTTAGAGTTGGAAGTGAACTGAATGTAAGAAATCGAAGAAGAAATGATTCTCATATTAACAAAGAAGAATAATTACATTTCTTTCTGGCTTCGGTGAAGTTCATTTTATTTTAAGAATTGTATTGCTAATAAAGGCATTTTTTCTTACAGTTTCGGTCTCCAGATGACTTTTTCAAAATTTAATATGAATGAAATTTTCCTTTGGATTAAAACTTGGTATAATTAATTTCTAATTCTGACCTTCAGTTTTTCCATGCAATAATATATATTTTTTTTAACCAACGTTGAGTAGTAATGCATATATGAATCAAAATTTAACATTTAAAAAATAAATTCAATTCTTTGGCACCACTATTTAAGTAAAAATATTTTCATAATGTAATCGCAAAAGTATGTTATTAAATAAAGCGAAGAATTTCTCTTTAAAATTTGTGATATCTAAATAAAAACTTATTATTGGGTTTTTGGAATGTTCTTTTCGTTTGGGAAATTTGGTTCGCACCGGAAAATTCTATCATTTAATTATTAGAGATTAATTCTGATAGCTAATGTCTAATAATTGACGGGTAGAATTTTCTGGTACAAATTGGTTTTCCCAAATGGGAGAAACTTTCCGAACAACCCAATAATACCGAAAATTCTACAGTAAACATCAATAATATTTACAAATTATAGGGTAATCCGAGTATATTTACGAGATTTAGGGCTTGGACAGACAGACAAACCTAATTTCATAAACACTTTTTCACTATGTTGGAAAGTTTTAAAAAAGAAGTATTCTTTTAAACTTCTTTTTTCTTTCATGCTTGAGTTATTTTAAAATTTAAAACAGATGAAAACTTTTTAAAAAGTATTTTCTCATCATCCAGTGCCTGTATAAAAGAAGAAAGAAAAAGAAGAGTTGAGTTGAATATAGGCCATACACAATTAATTTAATTGGTCAGTGGAACGCCCTTGTTGATTCAGCTGCTCCTAAACTTCACCTGCCTACATATTAATAAAACCAACTGACTTTGAAGAATATTCGGACAAATCACAAATGCGAACCGTTCAGCCAGCAGATGGTATATACTTCAGCACCAAGACTCAAGAGTTTCTTTAAAAAATTTCCTTTTTTCTTTTTGTGCCTCGTCTGAGGATTTATTGCATAATATCTGCAGAAGGTTAGTAATATCTAAAGACAACATCTTATTACAACACTTGAATTCATAATATACTTACTTCCTTTTCATGACAGACGGAAAAATATTAAATGTAATCTATTAGATAATAATTGTGTAACAGTAAGGGAAATATAGGAACGTAATTCATAGAGTGTGCCGGTACTGAATGTTAATCTTCAAAACGTTAGGAATAAATATAATAAATGAGTTTTAGAGAAAAGTCTTGTAATCGTTGCAACTATAATTGATTTTTACTGTCCTAGAAAAGTTAGTTATCTGATATTTAGTTACATTAGTTATCTAAGTATTTTGTCATCTTAAAAACCACATAATCAGATTTATTTCAATCTTGTACATGGAGTTTAAGATAATTTTGCTTTAACATTGTTCTACGACTAAAATCCTATTATAAAATATTGCTGCTTCACTTTTTATAGTATTTTTATGTCAAATTATTTTGTCAAAACTATATTTCAAAACTATATTTATTAGAAAAGTTGGACGTATTGGCATACATTGCACTATCTAAAGGAATTAAAAGCAATAATTAGAAGATGTTAACATTTGTCAATATTGACATTTCATTTGTTAGGATTATTATTATGATCTATGTTTCGGAGAATCGAAAGAGCTAATTGAATAAAATAAAATTAATTCAGTAATATCATGATAAATGTTAATCTGTTAATCTGTTAAACATTACTTGTAAAAGTAATAAGTCAGTATTACAGTAAGACTAGTTTTGTAGTCATTTATAACTGTAATTGATTTTTTTTTTCTCGTTAGTTTTGAAAACAATTTCTCTCAATGGTATTTTAACATATTGAAAAAAGTCTCAAGTTGGATTCATATAAATTTCCTTACATTTTAAGTGTAATTTATAGATTAATTTTGCTTTTAGATAATTTCGTGACTAAGATCCTATTACAAAATGATGCTGCTTTGCATTTTATATTTATATCAAATTATTTTGTTAGAGATATACTTTCTTTATTAAAATGAAAGTCAGACATGCTGGCATATACAGTTAAACTTCTATTTTACGAAATTTTCTATTTAACGAAAATTTTTCAGGAACCTCAAACAAAAATAACAATAATAAAAATTTCTAAATAAAGAAAACGAAATTCGTTTTAACGAAATTCCCGACGTAACCCGATTTTACCCGAATCCCACAAGACTCGCGGTTCGGTTCGGGCCGGGTTGACGTCATTTTCTTCGTTGCGGGTCCAGTTGACTTTAAATATTTTGGGTCGGGTTGGTGAATATTTATTCCGTATGGTCGCGTTCGGGCTGATCCGACTTTTCAAAAGAATGTCCTGTAAGTATATTTGTTCAATTTAAGGGGAAAAATAAACTATATATTTAATTATTAATGAGTGTATATAAATACATTTTTGTGCAAAAAAAGATAAAATTGATATTAAAGATATAATTGTAGACTATTTTCTTATAATTGTGTTAAAATGTGGATACATTTCTTTCACTTCTTGCTCTGGTTTAAATATTTCGTGTTTTGGTCAATTTCGGGTTAAAATGTGTCAAAGTTTTTTTTTTTTTTTTTTAATGGATTGAGATTTATGTTGACTTTAAGCTGAATTTTAGGTTTCCGGTTGGGTACAACCCGATCCGTGCAGGACTCTAGGCTGAATTAATGTAGAAATAGTGGGAAAAGAATAAATAAGTGGGAACACTATACAATGTGGCTTGCAATTTTTAGAAGATTCTCACAGGAGTATTTTTCAAGAACTTCAAAACTATGAAATACTTTACGAATGAAAAGCTAATAGGTAAAAAGTATAGGAAAGAAGAATATATATATATATATATATCAGTTTAAAATCTAATGGTTAAAATAGAACTAAAGACGATGGGTATATATTTTTTTAATTTATAAAATATATCGCATTGGTATTCCCTTTAATGAAATAAATATAATCAATAAATATTTCAGTAAGAATAACTTTGAATCACTTTAACTATAATTGATTTTTTACATACATTCTCAAAAAGAAAAAAAATCTTACAGTTAGATTTTATCATAATAAGAATGGTATGATCAAGCATGCGTAATATTTGAGATAATTTTGCTTTTAAATTATTTTACGACTAAAATCAGATTATAAACTAATATGTTGTTTCTTTTTTTGGATTATATTTAAATCGAAATATTTTATCAGAATTTATATTTCATTTATTAAAATGGAAGTTCAACACAGTGGCATATGTATTATATTCTGAAGAGGAATTAAAAATGATAATTTAGTGTATGTTATGTTGACAGTTCAGTCGTTACGACCATTCTTGTAATTTATGTCTTCGAAAATCAGAAGATCTAATTGAATAAAAATAAATTAAATCAGTTTGCTTGTATTAATTGCTAATTTGTTAAATATTAAATATAAATATAATCAGTAAATATTTTAATAAGAATAATTTTGTAATCATTGTAACTATATATATTTTTTTTTCGTATTAAAAAAAAAAAAAAAAAAAAAAAAAAAAAAAAAAAAAAAAAAATCTTACAATTAAATTTTATTATAATAAGAATTATGTGATCAGACATACTTAATGTTTATGATAATTTTGCTTTGACATTTCTCTGTGTCTAATATCAGATTATAAAATAACGTTGCTTCATTTTTTTTATATTATATCGATCTAAAATTATTTTGTCACAACTATATTTCATTTATTGAAATGAAAGTTGGACGTGTTGGCATATGTTATAATGTCGAAATGAATTAAAATCGATAGTTTAGTATATTTTGACACTTCATCTGTTACTATTATGTTATTATTGTAATATATGTTTCAGAAAATCAGAAGATCTAATTGAATAAAAATCGATTAATTTTCAGTAATCCTATATTGAATGTTAGATCTGTTGAGTATTATATATAAAAGTAATCAATAAGTCTTTCAACAAGAATAATTTTGTACTCATTGTAACAATAGTTTTTTTTTTCTTTTTCGTAAGTTCTAAACAAAATCTTATAACTTATAGCAGAGGTTCTCAACCTGGGGTGCGTGGTAGTCTAGTTGTGGGTACGTGAAAATTACACTGGTAATGGCGGGAAAATGCAAAAGAGGAAAGTTAAATTAAAACAGATAAACAACAGTGTAAACTTTTCTTTTAAAATGAGAAACTTGTGTAAAAGTAAAATAGGTAGGAAATGAGGAAAATGTCAGTAATTGGCTGATTATTCTTTGCCATTATATCCGTCAACTCCTAATATCTTAAATGTAACTAACTCCTCCCTTCGCCTTTTCCTTTTAATATTATTTTCTAGTAATTCTAGAAATATGTAGATAAAAAATGAATCGTATCAGAATTTCATTCAACCCATTTGAAAGCAGGTCATCATTTGAGTTTTAAACAAGGCACCATTAGTGTAAACTCATTAAGGTATATCAATAGCAGTAGCTTCATCCCTTCTTTGTGACTGCTTAATTTGAAATCTTTAACTAATATTTATTTTATTTTATTTTATTTTTTATTTATTTTTTATTTTTATTTATTTATTTTTATTTATTTTTATTTATTTTATTTTATTTTATTTTATTTTATTTTATTTTTATTTATTTATTTATTTTTATTTTTATTTTATTTTATTTTATTTTATTTTATTTTTATTTTATTTTACTTTATTTTATTTTTATTTTATTTTATTTTATTTTATTTTATTTTTATTTTTTTGGGGGGGGGAGGGGGGGGGTAACTAGCATAAGAACGTTACTAACGAACGAAAACAAAAATATTCGGGACTAGTTTATTTGAGAAGGGGTACGCGTAAATGAAAAGTCTAAACAAGGGGTACGTGAGATAAAAAAGGTTGGGAACCGCTGACTTAGAGCCACACTGAAAAAAAATGTTCATTTTACAGTATAATACTGGCATCCCAGCTGCCAGTATTATACCGTAAAATCAACAATTTTTTTTTTCAGTGCATTACAAATTAATTTTAGAAGTAGTAAAATAATATATCCAATCAAGATTTTATTTCCCATCCATTATGCTTGAATCAATAGAAATTTATATGCGCTGCGAGAGCATATGCCATAAATCAACCTTCCTTGAGTTACTTAGAATATTTCCATGAGATTATTCATAAATTTAAAAATAAGATAAAATAATCACGTTTACAAATGATCATTTTTATTAAAGCACCTGCTATCATGATCCCAGATATATCGTGTTGTTTGTTTTCCAAGTTCATATTTCAAATTTGTTTGCTAATATAGTTTATTTTATCATCATTTATCTTCAGAATGTCACCGATAGTGCCTACGAAACTAGTAGATCTGTTTATTAAAAGGTTTTTTAAGTCTTTATGTTTGCTGTAATCACTTTTAGGGTATATATTGTTATTTTAATGATAATAAGTCATTTTCTTATTTATTATCTCATTTTTATTAAAGCACCTGATTCTATGATACTAGACATCTCGTGCTGTTTGGTTTTCAAGTTCATATTTCAAATTTATTTGCGATTATATTTTATCATTATTTATCCTGAGAATGTCACCGATTGTGCGTACGAAACTAGTAGATCTATTTATTAAAAGATTTTTTAAGTCTTTATGTTTACTGTAATCACTTTTAGGGTATATATTGTTATTTTAATGATAATAAGTCATTTTCTTATTTATTATCTCATTTTTATTAAAGCACCTGATTTTATGATACTAGATATCTCGTGTTGTTTGGTTTTCAAGTTCATATTTCAAATTTGTTTGCGATTATATTTTATCATTATTTATCTTGAGAATGTCACCGATTGTGCGTACGAAACTAGTAGATCTATTTATTAAAAGGTTTTTTAAGTCTTTATGTTTGCTGTAATCACTTTTAGGGTATATATTGTTATTTTAATGATAATAAGTGATTTTCTTATTTATTATCTCATTTTTATTAAAGCACCTGATTTTATGATTACTAGATATCTCGTGTTGTTTGGTTTTCAAGTTCATATTTCAAATTTGTTTGCGATTATATTTTATCGTTATTTATCTTGAGAATGTCACCGATTGTGCGTACGAAACTAGTAGATCTATTTATTAAAAGGTTTTTTAAGTCTTTATGGTTACTGTAATCACTTTTAGGGTATATATTGTTATTTTAATGATAATAAGTGATTTTCTTATTTATTATCTCATTTTTATTAAAGCACCTGATTTTATGATACTAGATATCTCGTGCTGTTTGGTTTTCAAGTTCATATTTCAAATTTGTTTGCGATTATATTTTATCATTATTTATCTTGAGAATGTCACCGATTGTGCGTACGAAACTAGTAGATCTATTTATTAAAAGTTTTTTAAGTCTTTATGTTTACTGTAATCACTTTTAGGGTATATATTGTTATTTTAATTATAATAAGTGATTTTCTTATTTATTATCTCATTTTTATTAAAGCACCTGATTTTATTATACTAGATATCTCGTGTTGTTTGGTTTTCAAGTTCATATTTCAAATTTGTTTGCGATTATATTTTATCATTATTTATCTTGAGAATGTCACCGATTGTGCGTACGAAACTAGTAGATCTATTTATTAAAAGGTTTTTTAAGTCTTTATGTTTGCTGTAATCACTTTTAGGGTATATATTGTTATTTTAATGATAATAAGTGATTTTCTTATTTATTATCTCATTTTTATTAAAGCACCTGATTTTATGATTACTAGATATCTCGTGTTGTTTGGTTTTCAAGTTCATATTTCAAATTTGTTTGCGATTATATTTTATCGTTATTTATCTTGAGAATGTCACCGATTGTGCGTACGAAACTAGTAGATCTATTTATTAAAAGGTTTTTTAAGTCTTTATTTTTACTGTAATCACTTTTATGGTATATATTGTTATTTTAATGATAATAAGTGATTTTCTTATTTATTATCTCATTTTTATTAAAGCACCTGATTTTATGATACTAGATATCTCGTGCTGTTTGGTTTTCAAGTTCATATTTCAAATTTGTTTGCGATTATATTTTATCATTATTTATCTTGAGAATGTCACCGATTGTGCGTACGAAACTAGTAGATCTATTTATTAAAAGTTTTTTTAAGTCTTTATGTTTACTGTAATCACTTTTAGGGTATATATTGTTATTTTAATGATAATAAGTGATTTTCTTATTTATTATCTCATTTTTATTAAAGCACCTGCTTTCATGATACAAGATATCTGGTGTTGTTTGTTTTTCCAGTTCATATTTCAAATCTGTTTGCGAATACAGTTTATTTTATCATCATTTATCTTGAGAATGTCGCCGATTGTGCGTACGAAACTAGTAGATCTGTTTATTAAAAAGTTTTTAAGTCTTTATGTTTTACTGTAATCACTTTTAGGGTATATATATTGTTATTTTAATTATAATATGTGATTTTCTTATATAGTTCTGTATGTTATATTGTCGAAAGGATGCAAAGCGATAATTTAGTATATGTTGACACTTCATTTGTTACTATTACATATTGTTATAATCTGTGTTTCAGAAAATTGGAAGATCTAACTTAATAAAAATTGGTTAATTGCATAATAATATGTTAAATAGTATATATGTTGGGTTATATAAAAGTATTCAATAAGTCTTTCAACAAGAATAATGTTGTAATCATTGCAACTACACCGCAAGAAAAAAAAATTGTTGATTTTGCAGTATAATATTGGCATTCCAGCTGCCAGTATTATACCGTAAAATCAACAGTAACAAACAGTAAAATAAGCAGTAATACACTACCGCGCGTGCGCGGATGATAACATTTGAATGATAACATTTCATTCGTTAGCGTTACTATTATAAGCTGTGTTTTGAAGAATCGAAAGATATGATTGAATAAAAATCAATTAATTCAGTAAGACCCTTTTAAATGTCAATCTGTCAAACATTAAATATTATTTAAATAACCAATCAGATTTACAACAAGGTAATTTTGTTAATCATTTTAATTATAACTGATTTGTATCATATGCTCATAGAACGATTTTTTTAAATTTAATTTTAACGTACTAAAATTTTTATCTCATTAGAGTGGTGTAATTAGATTTTAATAAATCCTAAGTATAATATTTAGCATGTTTCTGCTTTTGCATAATTTTGTGTCTACAAGATAAGATTACATAAAAAATATATATATATATATATATATATATATATATACTCAAAATTATTCAAAAGCAAAAACATGCTAAATATTGTACTTAGGATTTATTGAAATCTATTTACACCACTCTAATGAGATAAAAATTTTAGTACTTTAAAATACATATAAAAAAACCGTTCTAATATTAGCATATGATACAAATCAGTTATAATTACAATGATTAACAAAAATAATCTTGTTGTAAATCTGATTGGTTACTTAAATATTTAATGTTTGACAGATTGACATTTAAAAGGGTCTTACTGAATTAATTGATTTTTATTCAATCGTATCTTTCGATTCTTCAAAACACAGCTTATAACAATAATGCTAACAAATGAAATGTTATACTGTTTCTTTTTTCATATTTATTTATCTCGAATTATTCTGTCAAAACTATATTGATGGTATTAGATTGAAATTTAACGTGTTGGCATATTTGCATATATAATATATATAGTACCTAAAGGAATTAAAAGCAATAACTTAGTGCATGTTAACATTTCATTTGCCACGATTATTATTGTAATCTATATGTTACGGCGAATCGGTAGAACTAACTTAACAGACATCAATTAACTTACTAATCCTAAGGCAAATATTAATCTATTAAACATTAAATATAAAAATAATCCATCAATTTTGGCAACAAGAATAATTTTGTAATCATTGTAATTATAATGTAACTGATTTTTTTTCGTCGTATGTTTCGACAGTCATTAAGTATTTTAACATATTAAAAACTTTATTACGTTAATATCATGTTATCAGATTTCTATAAGTCTTAAGTGCAATATTTAGGAGAATTTTCTTTTTAAATTATACAGCGACAAAGGTCGGATTACAAAATACTATTATGTTTTAAATATTATATTTATGATTTATGGGAAATTAATCTCTAAAACCACATTCAGTTATTGGGATGGAAATTGAATATATTGGCATTCATTACACTATCGAAAAGAATTAAAAGTGGATGTTAATATTTCATTTGTTAGGATTATTACTAGGATTATTATTATTTCCTATGTTTCACAGAAATGGGAAAATTGAATGACAAAAATCAGTTAATTTGCTAAGCCCAAGATAAACGTTAATCCACTAAACATTAAATATCAAAATAATCAATCAGTTTTGCAAGAATAATAATTTTGTAATCATTCTAACTACGAGTATACATAATGGCATATATATATTGGCATAATATATATATTGGCATTCATTACATTGTCGAAAGGAATTAAAAGTGGATGTTAATATTTCATTTGTTAGGATTATTACTAGGATTATTATTAATTGCTATGTTTCACAGAAATGGGAAAATTGAATGACAAAAATCAGTTAATTTGCTAAGCCCAAGATAAACGTTAATCCACTAAACATTAAATATCAAAATAATCAATCAGTTTTGCAACAAGAATAATTTTGTAATCATTGTAACTACGAGTATACATAATGGCATATATATATTAGCATAATATATATAATGGCATTCATTACATTGTCGAAAGGAATTAAAAGTGGATGTTAATATTTCATTAAGTCTTAAGTGTAATATTTAGGAGAATTTTATTTTTAAATTATACTGTGACAAAAGTCGGATTACAAAATACTATTCTGTTTTATATATTATATTTATGTGAAATTAATTTCTAAATCCACATTCAGTTCTTGGGATGGAAGTTGAATATATTGGTATCCATTACACTGTCAAAAGGAATTAAAAGTGGATGTTAATATTTCATTTGTTCGGATTATTACTAGGATTATTATTATAGATTATTATTATTTCTTATGTTTCACAGAAATGGGAAAACTGAATGAACAAAAATCAGTTAATTTGCTGAGCCCAATATAAATGTTAATCTACTAAACATTAAATATAAAAATAATCAATCAGTTTCGCAACAAGAATAACTTTGTAATCATTGTAACTACGAGTATAATGTAACTGATTTTTTTCCCCCTCGTATGTTCTGAGAGTAAATTCCCTCAATAGTATTTTTAAATATTAAAAACTTTATCCCGTTAAAATTATGTTATCAGATTTCTATAAGCCTTAAGCGTAATATTTAGAAGAATTTTATTTTTAAATTATACTGTGACAAAGGTCGGATTACAAAATACTATTCTGTTTTATATATTTTATTTATGTGAAATTAATCTCTAAAACCACATTCAGTTATTGAGATGGAAGTTGAATATATTAGTATGCATTATACACTGTCGAAAGGAATTAATTTAATAATTAAATTAATCTTCTAAATATTAAATAGAAAAATAATCAATCAGTTTTGAAAGAATAATAATTTTGTAATAATTGTAATCATTGTAACTACCAGTATAATGTAACTGACCCCCCCCCCCCTCATATGTTCTAAGAATAATTTCCCTCAATAGTATTTTAACATATTAAAAAAATTTATCACGTTAAAATCATATTATGGCTTAAGTATAATATTTAGGCGAATTTTCTTTTTAAATTATACTGGGGCAAAAATTCGATTATAAAATAATATTCTGTTTTCTATATTATATTTGTGAAATTATTCGATATTAAGTTATAATTATTTTTATATTAGGTTTGAAAGTTGGATGCATTGGCATTCAATTACAGTGTCAAAAGGAATTAAGAGCAATAATTAGTGAATCTTAATATTTCCTTTGTTAGGATTATTACTGGGATTATTATTAGGGTTATTATTACTCCTTATGGTTCAGGGAAATGGTAAAACTAAATGAGCAAAAATCAATTAATTCAGTAAGCCCTTGTGAAATGTTAATTTGTTAAACTCTAAATATGAAAGCAATCAATCAATTTTGCTACAAAAATAATTTTGTAATCATTGTAACTATAATTATTTTTATCATGCGTTCTGAGAATATATATATATATTTTTTTTTTCTTTTTTCCAAAGAAATTAGTAACATACAACACATTTTATTACGTTAAAATCATGTAATCAGATCTTCATAAATCTTAAGTGCAATATTTAGGATAATTATGCGTTTGCTTTATTCTGTGACTAAAATCTGGTAAGATAATATAATGATTAATGATTTTTATTTATTTTAATTTATTAATTTTATTTAACTTAATTACTTAATTTAGTTAGGTTGTTTTATTTATTTATTTATTTTATTTTATTTAACTTATTTAATGCTTTTATTTATTTATTTTTATTTAAGTTATTTATTTTATTTTATTTATTTATTTATCTATTTATTTATTTATTATTTTATTTATTTATTTATTTATTTATTTTATTTTATTCATTCATTTATTTGTTTATTTTTATTTGTTTATTTTTATTTGTTTATTTAATTTATTTAATTTATTTAATTAATTAATTAAATTATTTATGTTTATTTATTTATTTATTTATGAAATATTTCTATATCAAATGGAATAAAATGTTGGAAATATCGATTTATATTACACTGTTTAAAGAAGTGATAATTTAGCAGTTGATGACATATATTTATCTTGGTTTTTCTTGCAATCCATGTTCAAGTATACCGGAAGTTTAAAAAAATAAATCAATTGGCCCATGCGCAAGCTAAACATTAATCCATTAAACGTTTATAAAGGTAATTAATCAGTTTATTACAAGAATAATTTTCTAACCGTTGCAATCGTAATTGATTTCAACAGTGTTTTTTCTTTTCAAACCGCGTGTAATCAGATTTCATAAATCTTCAGGTTAATGTTTACGATTACTTTTCTGTGTACAACACAATTAAAAAAGTATCGTAATTTCCGACGTATAAGTCGCGGCTCAAATAAATCTGTTTTAGACTAGAAATTTTATTTAATTAAATGTCACTTACTTTTACTTCATGCTTATAGCATTTTTACTTTCTTCTATCTTTACAAGAAGAAAGTATTGGATTCATAAAAATTTTCAACTTCCGGTTTTCGACGGATTTATACGTTTTAGAAGGCCCTGGACACGATTTGACTATTTTTAGAAAATGTCTTTCGGTGAGTCTGTGACTCTGTCTGTATGTATGTATGGGACAAAAATTTTGTGGGTGCTCTATCTCAAGAACTAATGCACGGAATTTTATAGTCAGTTAGTCCCTGATATAAATTGGTGCTGATTATATTTTGGTGTAAATCGCCCCAACAGGTGGCGCTGCTATGCTACTATTTACATGATTTGTACAATAGCTATATATGTCAAGAACTAATGCAGAGAATTGCATCAAATTTCAGATTATGTTATACCCTAACATAAATAGATGCTGAATACGTTTTGGTTTAAATAGCCCAACAAGTGGCGCTGCTATGCTGCATTTTTCAATATTTACACGATTTTAGCAATAGTCATTATCTCAAGAACTAATGCACGGAATTTAATAAAACTTTAGATTCAGTTAGATCTTGATATAAATTTGTGCTGATTCGTTTTTAATGCATGCAGAACCTGTGTGAGATATAAGAAAGTTTTGGGATTGGCACATCTTACTAGTTCCCTTTTTGATTTATTTTTAACTGTAAATATTTTGTAGGCTTATTTTAATTTTTTTATTTCTATATCATTAATTTAATATAATTTGTACTTTATTTCTTTCTGACCGAAAGCGATCTTTATGTTCTTTATTTTTCTTTTTTGCTCTTCTTGGGCCATTTCATTTTTTCCAGTGTAAATGTTGTTCTGGATTTCGGCTACGGTAATATATATATTATATATATCATTATATATATATATATATATATATATATATTATATATATCATTATATATATATATATATATATATATATCATTATATATATATATATATATATTTAAATTATCCATTTTTGATTTTTTGTTTTTTTAAGTTTAATTCATGCAGTATCCTTTCCATTGCTTTTTATAGTATCTGTTTTACTTTTTATAATATCTCATCTCATCATCATAATGAATGTATATATATATATATATATATATATTATATATGTATTATATATATATTATATTTAAATTATCAATTTTTGATTTTTCGTTTTATTTAGTTTAATTCCTGGCAGTACCATTTCCATTGCTTTTTATAGTATCTCATCCTTTGTTTCACTTTTTATAATATCTCATCTCATCATCATAATGAATATATATATATATATATTATTAAATTATCTTTTTTTTTTTTTTTTTTTTTTTTTTTTTAGTTTAATTCCTGCAGTACCATTTCCATTGCTTTTTATAATATTAGTTTATATGTATATATATATATATATATATATATATACATATATAAACTAATTTTTAAAATGTAGTTCAATTATATTCATAAAAAATAGCGGGTTTTCATATTAAACGAAATATTTCTGGATAGTATTCTATTACCTATTGTTTTAAGGTTAGGTGGGGGGAGGGGCTAGAAGAGTCAACTTAAAAATCGATTAATTCAATAATGTCATATTAAATGTTAATCCGAAAGACATTCATTATAAAACTAATTGAGAAGATTTCTAACAAAAACAATTTTGTAATCGCCTCAATTGCAATTGATTTTTTGATGCATAAAAACTTCTAAGAAAGATTATTCACAATAGGATTATATCATCTTAAGAATCAAATAATCAGATCTGTCTGAATTTCGAGCAATATTTTTGAATTAATCTGTCTTTGCGTTATTCTATTACTGAGATCCGATTTAGTTTAGAGTATGTCCTTTTATCATAATGTAATTATGTCGCATTTAATCAGTAAAAAAATTATCCCAGTTTTTATATTGAGAGTTTAAAACATAAATATGTATTGCATAAACTTAGTAAGAATTACTATCAATATTTTGTAGAGGATTAAATATTATTCTTATTTGAATGGTTGTATTTTGTGCAGATTTTTTTTTTTTTTTTTTTTTTTTTTTTTTTTTGTGTGTGTGTGTGTGTGTGTGTGTGTGTGTGTGTGTGTGTGTGTTTTTCAATAATTAATTCAATAATTTTTATGAAAAAATAACTGTTTTTCAAGTTAAATAAAATGTTTTCAGATCGCCTATACTGTCCAATGTTTTAGGGGACAAGAGAGCATAAATATGTATAGCGTAAACTTAGTAAGAATTACTATCAAGATTTTGTAGAGAATTAAATTTGATCAGATTGGAATTCTTTGATGTGTGTATTTGTGCATATTTTTTTTTCTTTGTGTGTAATGAAAATTGTTTTTTAATAATTAATTCAATTATTTTTATGAAAAAAGAACTGATTTTCAAATTAAGTAAAATGGTTTTAGATCGCCTATACTGCCCAATGTTTTAGGGGACAAGATGAACAAACTTAAAAAATTAATTAATTCGGTAATCCAGAATTAAATGTTAATCCATTAAGCATAAAAATAAAAATAATTGAACTTTTCTATCAATAATGTAATTGTTTCAATTGTAATCGATTTCTTCGCTATCACGATGCTTAAAAACGTCTGTCTGAGAAAGGTTACAGTATGACACCATCTAACAATCAAATAATCAAGTCTGCCTAAGCTTCAAGCAGTATTTCTGGATTAATCTTTATAGCTTTGTGTTACAAAGATCCGATTTAGATAGAGTATGTTCTATATCAAAATGTAATTATCTCGTATTAAATCAATGAAAAAAATCTATCCCAGTCTTTCGATTGAAAGCCCAGAATGCAAACATTTATTGCATTAACTTATTAAGAAATGGGAAGTTAAGATTTTGTTAATGTCGTTACTTTAAATTTTAATGACATTATAATAATTTGGTTGTTTGTATATATAAGTACATAAAAAAATTACCTTATTTTTTACTTTTGTGAACTTGGGGGGTTTTATTGTTATTATTATTATTAATTCAATTATTTTTACGAAGATAGAACAGATTTTCAGATAGGATAAAATGATTTTGATCAGATAAAATTACTTAAATTTTGAGAATGATATATTGTCTTTTCTTATTTATTAATTCATTTTTTACAATTTTTTAAAAATAAATAATTAAAAAAGATTTATGAAACATTTTGTCCATAAAATGTGTTTTCTTTAAAATAAAATTTTATTTTAAAATGTTATTAAACAATTCCTTTGGATATTTTAAAAAAGAAAATGTTATTTTCATATCAAATGATATGATTTTATGCATTCTTATATTTATTTAATTAATGTAATTATTATTTTTATTTTTATTTTTATTAGTTTTTAATTTTTGCTGTTGTTGTTGTTGTTTTTAGTTAAACACTTGCCCTTAGTATAAAAATTTCTAAGCTATCATTTTATATTTCAACGCTATTTTCACACACAATTATTAAGTTAGTAATTAATAACTGTTAGTTAATAATAGTTACTAATAGCTACTAATCGTTTATAATAATTCATAGTAGTTAATAACCGTTAATAATAACTTAATTAATAACGAATAGATATTACTAATTCATATTCTTGGAGATTCATATTCTTTTTAAAAATAAAATTATAGTAAATATATTTATATGTTTAATATGAAACGAAATTAATATACATAATATTTTATTTATTAATTAATTTAAATTTTGTTTCTTTTCTCATTTTCACTCTTTTTAATGAATTTATTTATGTATTCATCAAATATTTATTGCTGAAAGAATTATGTCTTATAAACACTGTCTTATTTCTAAATGCTTTAAATGTATGCTGCAAATTATTGCGAAATTTAAAAAAAAAAAAAAAAAATCTTTTTATTTTTATAATTTTTCAAATTTTAATATCACTAATTTAATAATATTAATTTTAATACAACTTAGATGTTAAGATAGTATTTGGTTCAATGAGACATTTTAAACAACAGTTAAATTTTAAAGGGTTTTTCTTTTATTATTATTATTCATTTTCAAATCATTAAATAAAAAAAAATACAAAAAAAAAGGGGGGCATAATAATTGTGTCATTGTTCACTGAATCCTAATATCTCTGAAATTATAGAATTTCTAAATTTTTAAAACATATAATGATTATGCATTTTAAATAATTTTTAATTAACCTCCTGTAATGTTTGTTTTTTTTCTGCAGCAAGACATTTTACAAATAGTGGAATTTCGAAGTAATTTTTTTCATTAAAATAGTTTTAGATTTATTTTCAGATCATTAAATATATATATATATATATGAAATGTGATCTATATAGCGCAAAATTCTATATAACGCACACCCTCGTGTTTTTTGGTTTGCGTTATAAAGATCTTCTACTGTATTTCAAAATTTGTTCTCTCAACTTAACTATCAAAATATGTTCCCTCAACTTGACTATCTCATCAAGATTATGATATTTCACGATGTGCGCCATGTGGTCGTAATGGTATAAATGTAGACCTTGTGATGTTTACGGAATTTTTGATAATTATTGTGAGTAAGATACTTTATCTATTCTTTACAAGTTTTTTATTTCCAATTTTACTATTTCCAATTGTTTTCTGGTAATAATACAGTATACCTGGATGAATATACTGATCTTAGCATAAATGTCAGTATATTTATGAAATACTGTATTATTTTTTAAAACACGTGTGGATATATCCTGGCTGATGATTATATCTACACGTGTTTTTTCATATCCATTTCTAATTTAAATCTCTTGTCATCCCACTTTCCATTATATTTAGTTCATATTTCATTTCAAAATCCATTTGTAATCACTTGATATCAACTTCAAATTATTAACATTTTATGGTTTATTATATAATTTTTTTTTCTCTCTCTCTTTTTAAATATTCTTCATATTTTCAGTATTCTTGGCCAATTACCATTGAAGCAAATGCTATGGTAAAATTATGATTACACTTGTTAATTTATAAACTATGCGGTGTTCTGTCTACACTTTATTACTAATTATCTCTTAGGAGATTTAATTTGGATGTTACAAGAACTTGATATGTTTTTTGAAATTCAAAGATATTATATATATATATATATATATATATATATATATGTGTGTGTGTGTGTGTGTGTGTGTGTGTGTGTGTATTCAAAGAAATATCTCTTTTACATAATATTTACTCTTGGTCAGAATCTTTGAAATACTATGTAAGATAAATTTAATTCTGGTTAAATTTAATTCATATAATAGGATTTTGTACGATGTTAATGTAAAACTACAATGATATTATTATTTTTTACTATTTATATATATTATTAAATCTAATATTATAAATATGTAAATCAAACTTGATTTTGAATTATTATTATTCCAATAGAGGGCAGCACATTACTTGTCAAATAAATGTTAATAATATTTTTAATTTACCTATAGAGGGCGCTTATCGCTTGTGTATTTAAATTTTACTTTTAAAAATTAAAATTAAATGGAAATTTTGTATATTCACAAATATAAATTTGTTTTTGAGTGTATTTATCACAAAAATAAATTTGTGTTTTCAATCAATTTGTGTTAAGGTGTAATAATTAAGGTGTTATTTCAAAATATGTTCTCTCAACTTAACTATCAAATAATTTCTCTCAACTTGACTATATCATCAAGTATATGATATTTCATGATGTGCGCCATGTGGTCGTATTGGTATACATGAAGACTTTGTGTTGTTTAAGGATTTTTGGATAATTATTGTGAGTAAAATATTTTATCTATTCTTTACAGTTTTTTATTTCCAATTTTATTATTTCCAGCTGTTATCTGGTAATAATTCAGTATAGTGTTGTATACGGATTTTTGGATAATTATTGTGAGTAAAATATTTTATCTATTCCTTACAAGTTTTTTATTTCCAATTTCATTATTTCCAATTGTTTTCTGGTAATAATTCAGTATACCTGGATGATTATACTGATCTTAGCATATATGCCAGTATAATTATGAAATACTGAAATATTTTTAAAACACGTGTGGTTACATCCAGGCTGAAGATTATATCTACACGTGTTTTTTCATATCCATTTCTAATTTAAATCTCTTGTTATCCAATTTTCCATTATATTTAGTTCATATTTCATATCCTAATCCATTTGTATTCACTTGATATCAACTCCAAATTATTAACATTTTATGGTTTATTATATATATATATATATATATATGTGTGTGTGTGTGTGTTTTCTCTTTTTTTCTCTCTCTCTTTTTAAATATTCTTCATATTTTCAGTATTTTTGGCCAATTACCATTGAAGCACAAGCTATGGTAAAATTATGATTTCACTTGTTAATTTATTAACTATGTGGTATTCTGTCTACACATTATTATTAATTATCTCTTTGGAGATTTAATTAGAATGCTACAAGAACTTGATATGTTTTTTGAAATTCAAAGATATTATAATTATATATATATATATATATAATATCTTTGAATTAATAATGTATGAATTAATAATGTGAATTAATTTGAATTAATAATTGAATTAATTTGAATTAATAATGTGTTGAATTAATAATGTTTGTAATAATAATGTGTAATTGAATTTGTTAAATGTTTAAATATATCTTGATTATGCATTTTATATTTTTTAATTATTCTACTTGTAATTTATTTTAAATTACGATCACATTATCTGCAGAAAGACATTTTACATATATAGTTGAAATTACAAGGTAATTTTTTTATTATTAAAAATACTTTTCCATTCATTTTCAGAATTTTTTAAGAAAAAAATGTATAAAAAGTAACGAATATATTAAGAATTTCATTGTTCTAATATCACTAAAATTATAAAACCGGTAAAATTTAAAAATATACCTTCATAATGTATTTTAAATAGTTTTTTTTTTTAAAATACCTTGTATTCCGTTTTAAATCACTCCCTATTATCAAAATTATACTTTTATTGATCATTCGGATTAAGTTAAAAATGAAAACTTATGGAAAAATAATATTAAAATAAATGAAAATTAAGCTTTTGAACTTATTTTGAATTAGCGATTCATTTTTACCAACTCGAATAAAAATGAAGATATATCAGATACAGCTGGATTGGAAATTCATTGCGTAAATTTCCATGCTACTGTTAGGAGTTTTAATTTCTGTCTTCGTAATTATAGCATTTATGGTCAGATTACTATCTCTTGTACTGAAAATGAACTTCTTCCGCTAAATGAAGTATAATTATAGATAATCTGTTAGATAATAATTGCTTCATTTTATGATAAATGTACGTGAAATTTAGGTAAAACATGCTAGCATAGAATTGACCATTAAAAACACTAAGTTAACAAATGATGGGGTGTTTTATATTAAGAAAGATTCCGCATTAAACACGGAATAATTTAATTATAAAAACTTGTTTTGTGTTGTATTTTTTCTTGATAGCTTCTGGTATTGAAATGATATACAGTTTGATGAAAATATTTTACAACACTAAATGAAAGCATGTATTTTGTGCAGGTAAACATGTTTTAAAATTTAGTTTCATGCTAAAATTAATAAATAACATATCAATGAGAAGATGATTTTATAGAAAATTAAGTACTGCAGCAATACATAAAAGTGTACATTGTATGCATGTAAAAACGTTAAAAAATTAATTTCATGTTTAAAACTGATAAATAACACATGAAATATGAAGATGATTTTATAGATAATTAACTTCTGAAGCACTACATAAAAGTGTATACTATGTGCATGTAAAAACGGTTTAAAATTTAATTTCATGCTTCATTTGATAACTAATACATTAATGTGAAAATGACTTAATTAAAAAATTATATTCAGAAGCACTAAATAAAAGTATATACTATGCCTATGTAAATGCGTTTTAAATTTTAATTTCCTGCTAAAGTTGATAAATAATACATCTATGAGAAGATGATTTTTTACAAAATTGAGTTCTGCAGCACTACATAAAAGTGTATGCTGGATGCATGTAAGCACGTTTTAAAATTAAATTTCATGCTAAAGTTGATAAATAATACATTAATGTGAAGATGATTTTATTAGAAAATAAAAGCGTAGATTGTGTGCATGCAAACTGGTTTAAAATTTAATTTCATGCTAAAGTTCATAAGTACCCCCATCAAAATGTCAAAATAATTTTATTAAAAAAAAATAAAAAAAAAGACTTAATATGATAATATTTTTTTTGTAAAGGTAAATGAAAGGCGACATAAGTTTTTAAGCTAATATAAGTATTTAATTTCATATTGCTTATAGATGGCAAGTAAATTTAAAATTCAAAAAATAATAATAAGACAAAATTACAAAATATCAAACATTTTACATTAATCACTGAATTTTCAGAATTTTCTCGCTTTCTCTCTTTCGTAGAAATAACGACTTAAAGATGGACTTAAAAATGATGAAAGCTTTAATGCTACGTAAAATTACATTTAAATAATTTACCAAATTTTAAATTGAAGTTAATTTTTAAACTATGATTATGTACCTAAATATGTTTACAAGGAGCATTGCAGAACTTTTGCAGTGTTAAAGTTCTGCAATACTCCTTGTAAACATTTTTGGGTGCGTAATCATAAGCTTTATATGGAGTTTTTAAAAGTTTATAAAGAAAACTTTTGTGTTCTTAATATGATATTTTGTGTATTATCAAGGCGATCGTAAACGCATTTTTTCCGTCTATTAGGTTTTGAATTATATTTGCGTGTTAAATTATTTTTCATGCTTTTATAAAGCGTTATAATACTATAACGATCCAACATAGGAAAATTAATGTTGTAAAACACGAATCAGCAAAGGGTGTTGTTTTATGATATTAATTTTCAATTTACGATTTTAAACTTTCAAGTAAATCCATTTTTTATGAATGTGTTAAATACTATATTATATACCATTAATAACTTTCACAATCTTTAAGTCACAGCATAATGGAAAAACTGGAAAAAATATTTAGAGAGTGATTGCTTTACTAAAAAATTTTGATCGTCACTTCGTTGTTGTTCCTTTTGGACTAATCTAGTATCTGCTATAATTATTTTTTAATTACTTTAATGTTATTATAATAATTATTTCAGCTTAGTTAGATAAGTTAAAATTAAAACTTTATTCAAAAAAGCTTTACAATAGCTAAAAATTCAGTTTTTTGGGGTTTTTTTTTTAATTAGTAATTTTTTTCATCTGTTTCATTGCCAAAAAAAAAAAAAAAAAAAAAAAGTAGAGTAACAGATGCAGTGCGATGGAAAAATCATTGCGTAAAAATGTATGCTACTGTTGGAAGCTACTGGTTTCATGCTACTGATTTTAATTTCTTTCATCATAATTATACCAATTTATGATTAGATTGCTTCTACTCTAAACGAACTTCCTCCTCTAAATGAA
Organism: Maratus michaelseni; assembly: GCA_963931845.1. Classification (NCBI taxonomy): domain Eukaryota; kingdom Metazoa; phylum Arthropoda; class Arachnida; order Araneae; family Salticidae; genus Maratus; species Maratus michaelseni. The sequence continues at coordinate 105,173,166 of OZ007598.1, read as the reverse complement.
GCAAAATTATAGGCAATCTGGGAGATAATAATTACTTAACTTATACGAGAAATATACGTGATAATACAAATATACATGAAATTTGGAAAATACATGATAAAAGGAAATTTACCATTAAGTTTTGAAATGAATAGGCGTTTTGTATGGAAAACCATACCATAATCATGAAGTGGTTTAATTGAAAAAACGATGTAAGTGTGTGTGTTGCATAGATTCCTTAATAGATGCTGGCCTTTAAAATGACATAGGAGGGTCTGGGGGGCTAACGGAACAAATGGAGTTTCTCATAACATGAATCAGTTAAACTAGTTGCACCTGTCGAAATTCGACGCAAGAGAATATATTAAATAAGTAATGTTACAATTTAAGCTTATTATAAAGAATAATGTAATGAAAAAAAAAGTGACTCTGCAAGTCCAACGCATAGTATTCATACTCAAACAGCAACATACTCAAAACGTTGCACATGAACACCATGAACACCATATTCCATTGAAGTCCTGATATAAGTACACTCTCAGAAAAAACTGTAAATTTATGAGCGTTTGCCCTTCAATTTTCATAGGAAACAGCCTTATTTGATGAAAAACGGTCTGATCCACTAAATAAGCGTCCTTATCCCTTAGATACTTAGAAAATTAAGAGCAATCCACATATTCTTACAGTTCTAGCCCATATGTTAGCAAATATACGGTACGACCCCATACATTGTCCTCCGCTAGGGTGTAACCCTTCATTTTACTCGTGTTTCGAAAATTTTAACCCGCCAAAGCAGCGATTATGTGATGATTATCTAACGTGCTACGTGCTACGGAACAGTAAGCAAAGTGTTATTGTGTTTTAAAGTACATTAAATCCTGTGCATTATAATGCTATATTACTTTGCCCCATAAAATTACGGGTTGCACAAAATGATAGGCATGGAAATTTTTTTTTACGGGGTCTGACTGGAATCTCTGCTGCCGGCCTCTGCCCGTAATTTTACTGCAATTTTTTTTACAGTGTAAAACACTAGACTGTTACGCCATTTAGCTTTGTAAAAATTGAAATTTTGTGTTTGAAAATGCACGATTTAAAAATGATATTGTAGCCTCCATAGTCATGAGAAACTCGTTATTTTTTTATTTTTTTTTTTTTTTTATATTATATCGTACCGTAACTATAAGTTACTGGGGAAGAAGTAATGTAGCCTCCATGGTCATGGGAAACTCGTTATTTTTTTATTGAAATTTAATTTAACTATAGTTGTTATGGCAACAGAAAAAATATTCCATGGAATTGTAAAAAATAAATATGTAGTTTGATGTGTGTTCGACGTTAGATGTCAATAAATGTTGTATTATTTGAAAATATCATATTATTTTGAAGTTAATAAATTTCGGTAACATAAAATTAGTAAATGAATTAATTTGAACATATTATTAGTGTAAAAAGGCCAATAAGTGAAACCTAAATCTACAATATAATTTTCATAAACAGACGATTTAACTTTTAATTTCAGAGTTGGTGGAATAAAAAACTTGGAAAATAAAATCATTTTCACGAAAATATATAGGAAAATATTACCGTAAGAGTCATTTATGCAATTGTTTTAAAATTCCTGTGTTTTATTAAATATTTTTATAATTAAATGGAAATGATGTAATTTTCAAAAAATATGTTATTTTGTGCATACCAAGGATCTTTAAATAAGTAGAAGTTTTGTCTATTTAGGTGCAAGAATAAGGGTCAGTGAATATGACGTCATATTGATATAGGGCGGGGCTAACGCAGAGGGCTACCGTGGTTGAAAGTCACGTGACAGTCGCGGTCTCACTGAAAACGTACTTTGACGCGCAGCTGTCACAAAGGAATTCCATTACTTTTGTTTTCGTGTGTGTTTAAAAACCAATTGTTCCAACGTTCCAACCTTTATTAATAAATACAAGCGCAATTTTCATTGCGATTCTTTTCTTTTCTTTTAATTGTGTTAAGAGGTTTTATTAAGTAGTTTCATCAATTAATATAAAGGACGAGATACTTAGGATAATCTATCGAATGTAAGTATTAACCATTTTTTCGTTTTGATGTAATATGCATAACATTTAATTGTGCAATGTTATATACTTTTAATCGTTGTAAATATGATAATTTAGTTAGCAGAATGCCGGTAACTTTACTTATATGAAATAAAACAGCAGAGTAAAATCGTAAGATTATTATTGATTATATATTTTTTTTTCTAAGGGCAGCTTCGGTGGGAGGACATTACAATGTTTCGGGATAATTTTTCATATCTAGACCATTAATAAATCTAAAATATGAAATCATTTGTAGGGAATGTCACTCCTTGAATTCACCACTGCATTACTGATCTTGGCGATGTATTTTTTTTTTTTTTTTTTAAATGAAAGACACCTATAGTATGCATTATACGATAATGTTTGTTTTGTATTGTTTAAATATAAGTAAAGCTAATTTATTTTAAATGAATATGTATTTACTTGCACTATTTATTCTTAAAGTTTTTCGCTTATTGATGTAAACAAGTCGAAATTTTTAATAAGTTCAGATTATTTTTAAAGATTTAATATTCAGAATACCACACGTGTAATATTATTACGGATTAATATTAAGAATACTATACATATGATACTTTGCATTTTGGTTCCTTTAAACAATTCATGATTTTTTACATGTATATATGAATGAAATGTTATTTTAATTTATTTATTAACAAATTGAATACAATTCCACTAATAAATGTGTTAATCTTTTTTTAATTTAGTTTATAATAAAATAATAAATCAATAAATTGAGATTTTGACTGAAGCACAAAGAACAAATTGCCAGATATTATTTCAAACTTTTACATTTTTACCATAAATTTTCAATTATGTTGCGTATGAATTTCTAACAATCAAACTTTGTTTTACAAGGAAATCCGGCATGCTTAATTCTATATATGCTTATCATTTATGCCATAATTTCTGTTTAAAGTATTGCCATATTTTCCTATATTTGTCTTTGTGTATGTATCATTACTCAGGACTGATATAGTTCAAAAGTGTTTATGATTTCGGTTTGTCTGTCTGTCTGTCTGCCGTCTGACTGAACAAGAACTTTTGATGTAAAAAATTGCATGCACATACCTTTAAAATTAGTTCTGAATTATTAATATTATTAATATATGTCTACGTTAATATTTATTATTAACAGAACTTAAAAAGCTCTCTTATACAGTTTTTATACCATTTAAATTCATATTGAATAATTGAAAATAGCGGCATTAATGTCATTTTTTAGATAAAAAATATGTTAACAACTGTGAAAAAATTCCATGCCAAAATAAATACATCTAAATAAAGCAATACGCTGGCAGAGAACATGTCAAGAGACTAATATAGATTTAAATCCTACAAACGAATTTTTTTTTTTAAGTAATTCTCAAAGCTCCTTATAATTTTCTATAAACTTCAATACATAACTAAGTTTTTATAATAATGCTTCTCTAAATATTTTGAAGTGCTACACAACTAATATTATTACGATTACATTTTGTTTATGATCAGTTAAATTTATTGGTATTTGGTTGTAAAATAAATATGTTTTCTTCCCCAGAAAATGGCCTTTTCCCAAATTCTATAGAAGGGAAGAACTCCCCCCTACCATTTACCTTTCCAGCCTTCAAAAAAGTGAAAGCGCATCCCTTCCCTTTTCCTTTTGTTCACCACTCTCTCAAATAAAGCAGGTAGAAGAATGGATTCTCCCTCCAGGAAGGGGGAATAAAAATGGAATGAACAGGAATTTAGATAGAGTATTTCCTAGGGGTAGGGTTGTGAGCAGTGAAGGTTAATAGGTGAGCTGTTCTTTCCCCAACCGTCTTGATTCTTCTTAATTCTGTTCCCAGCTTTATCCACTACTCAAAAAAGTTGAGGCTTGCGAAGTAAAGTCAAATTTGCACTGAAAAATTAAGACTTTTGCTTCTCGTTTTAATATATTATATGCTCAGAAATAAATATTGAGCATATTTCACATTTCACATATGTTTTTTAAATTCTTAAACTAAAATTTTGAAAATTTTATATATTATATAAAGTGTGTGTTCAAAGACCGTGTATAATTTTCATGCAAAAATATTGATATTAGGGTATAAAAGTCCCCCCCCCCCCGCCCACCTTTTTTCTCTCTCTTTTATTTTTCGACAATCGTATTTTTTTCTCAATAACTTAAATTGTTCTACAGCTTTGAAATTTTTATATGCTAAATAAATCATAGTATCTAGTATGTGTTATTTTTTTTTATATTTACAGTAACTTCTAGGGTACAGAGAGCTAGGTACAGTTGTATATCATCATCATCATCATCATCATCAACATCAACCGTTTTCAATCCACTGCTGGATGTAGGTCTCCCCCAGATTTTTCCATTGTTGCCTGTCTAGTGCTTTAGTCATCCAATTAACACCGGCCACTTTTCTGATTTCGTCACTCCATCTTACTTGAGGTCGTCTTCTTGGTCGTTTTACATCTCTGGGATACCACTGTAGGGTGTTTGTGCTCCATCTATTGTCTTGTCTTCTTGCAATGTGCCCAGCCCATTTCCATTTTAGCCGTTTAATTCTCTCGATGATGTCAAAAACTTTCGTCTGACTTCTTATCCACGTTATTCTCTTTCGGTCTCTTCTGGTTATGCCTAGCATACATCTTTCCATACTTCGCTGTGTTGTTTGTAATCTTTGTACCATCCGTTTTGTTAGTGTCCAAGTTTCTGCTCCATAAGTTAGTGCAGGCAAAACACATTGGTTAAACACCTTTCTTTTCAAACAAAGAGGCATGTTACTCTTCAGAATAATATTGTTCTTCCCAAAAGCACTCCATCCATTTCTTATTCTTCTATTGATTTCATTCATGATACTGTTGTCTGATGATTGTCCAAGGTACACATAACTTTCAACATCTTTAATCTCAGTGTTGTTGTAGACGATTTTCTTTTTTGATGCAAATGAATTGAACATCTCCTTAGTCTTTTCCAAATTTATTTTTAATCCCACATTAATGCTAGCTTCTGCCAAATCTTTTAGCATATTTTGCAATTCTTCAGGGCTATTACTGAAAATTAAAATGTCATCAGCAAACCGGAGATGGCTTAAATATTCCCCATTTATTCTAATCCCTTTGTTTTCCCAATCCAGCTTCTTGAAAATACTTTCTAAGACAGCAGTAAAAAGCTTAGGCGAAATGGTGTCTCCCTGTCTTACTCCTCTTCCAAGCTTGATCTTCGCTTTTCCTTTGTCCAAACGGATGGTGGCTGTTGCTTTCTTGTAGATCTTCTTTATGATATTGATATAAGGTTTGTCTATACCAATGTCCTCCAGAGAAGTAATTACTGCAGATGTGTAGACCGAATCAAATGCTTTTTCATAATCAATAAAGGCAAGGCAGAGAGGTAAATTATATTCTTTATGTTTTTCTATAACTTCCCTTACTGTTTGAATATGATCCATTGTGCTAAATCCACTTCGAAATCCAGCTTGTTCTCTAGGTTGAGCTGAGTCCAGAGCTGATCCAAGTCTTGTCGTTAAAACTTTGGTGAAAATTTTATAAATCACTGACAGTAAGCTGATTGGACGGTAGTTTTTAATGTTTTCCTTTTCTCCTTTCTTAAAAAGTAACACCATCACAGCATTATTCCAATCTTCTGGTACATCTGATTTCTCGAGACATTTGGAAAACAGTATGGCTAGCATTTTTGCAAATTCTTCTCCTGCTTCTTTGATAAAGTCAATTGTAATTCCATCTTCGCCAGGGCATTTACCTTTTTTCATGCCTCTAATGGCTTGTACAACTTCATCTGTCATCACTGGGATTATCTCTTCAGTTTCTGTTATGTTTACTAGTGGATCACGTAGGTTGATTTCCCTTTGATCTTCACATTTATATAGATCGTTATAGAATTTTTCGACAATGTGTACTATTTCATTATTGATTTTGGTGATTGTTCCATCTGCTCTCTTCAGTGCAAAAATACCTTTTCTTCCAACACACAGTTTGCGCTTAGCTGATTTTAAACTTTTGTTATCTTCTAGAACTTTTTTGACAAGATCACAGTTAAATTTTCTGATATCTTCTGTAACACATTTTCTTACCGTTTTACATAATTCTGCATATTCAACTCTTGATTTAGGATAGTTTTTCTTCATTTTAAATTCTCTGCGTTTCTTCATCAATCTTCTTGTTTCTTCTGTTATTTTCTTTGTTTGCTTTACTTGTACTTCACCAGCTATCGTCCTTGCAATTTCTTGTAGAGTATTTGTTATTTTCTTGTTCACTACTGTAACATCTTGTTCTTCTTCTAAGATTGATTGAAGTACTTGAAAACGATTTTTAAGTTCTAAATTAAATTCTTCTTTATGTTTCTGGAGATTTATAATATCGACTGATTTCTTTGAGCATTGCAAAAGCTTCATTCTTTCCACTTTAGTATTTAAAAGCAGTTTGCATCTAACTAACCTGTGATCGCTTCCTGTATTGAAGTTATTGAGAACGCTGCAATCCTGAATAAGATGCTTTTTGTTTGTCAAGATGTAGTCGATTTCACTTGTTGAGCCATTTGCACTACGCCATGTCCATTTTCTTTGTGGCTTTTTCTTGAAAAATGAATTCATGATATACATCTGTTCACATTCTGCAAATTCAATCAATCTGTTTCCTCTTTCATTACGCACCCCATATCCATGATTTCCTACTGAGAATTCACCTTTCTTTTTTTCCCCAATTCTAGCATTCCAGTCTCCCATTATTAATTTTATGTAGCATTTTCCTTTTTGATGCATTGAAGCTACTTCTTCATAGAAATCCTCAATTTCTTCATCAGTATAGCTAATTGTTGGTGCATAAACTTGGGTAATTTGCAGCTTGTATCTTTTTGACACTTGTATAACTAACCTTGCAACTCTATCTGATGCACTATCATATTCTACGATTTGATTCTTCCACCTTTTATGAATCAGAAATCCTACACCACTTGTTTTTCCATCTTCTGTACCTCTGTAGTACAATACATGTCCACTGGCAAGATCAATCTTCTCTTCACCTTTTCTTCTTACTTCGCATAATCCTAGAATGTCCCAGTTGATTCTTTCTAATTCTTCAAGTTCCTGTAAACGACTTTCAGAAGATAAGGATCGTCCATTATACGTAGCCAAGGTCATCAACTTATGGCAGCCAAGCCGAGCCCGGTGATTCTTAGCACCCTCTGTCTTCATGTTTTTCTGATCGCTGCCGTAATCAGGAACATGCAGACTGCCGGGAATTGAGGGCCGTGATTTGTTTTGTGAATTCATGGTAAAATAAGGGGGGAGGTGGCCAAATTCCTCCACGCTGGCCAAGCGGGTTGGAGGAAGCCCATCCGCGTTCGTTCCCCATGCACTAGGCAAGAGTACTAACAGGCTGCACCGATGGAAGGTGCGGATTGGACATTAAGTCTCTGCTCCCAGTCGATTCCTTTAAGTCCTCCTCTGAGGCATTTAAAGGGTCTTCTTCTAGTTAACAATATATTTCACTTTTGACATTATAACTGTTTATAAATTATTTTATTTAATATACTTTAAATTATGATATTATTTTGAACTTTTTATAAGATTTAATCACAATTCCTCTGGTAGGAAAAAATTATTGAAAAAATATTAATTTTTATATATTTTGTGTGTTAAAAATATTTTATTTATTCTCTGAGATAAGTATTGAGCACATTTCATTTTGTTTTAAATATTTATTTTTCTACTAAATCTTTAATTTTTTTTATATATTATATAAAATATATATCCCATGACCGTCTATAATTTTGGTGGAGAAATATTGATATTTATGGTATAAAATACCTGTTTGAAAATTAAAAAAATAATAATCGACAATTTTTTTTCCAAAATCGTCAATTGTGCTTCAATTTTGAAATGTTAAATTATATTTCCGTAGTTTGTGTTATATTTTGGTGTATTCACAATGATTTGTAGGATATAAAGGGTTCAATTATTTGTTTTTCAGTTTTAACAACTTTATACCTGGTTACAAATTATTTTAATTAGTACTTAAAATTATCCCAGTGTTTTGAAATATATGTAAGATTTGATAATCATGATTGTACTGCTTGGGGGCAGTAACGAATTTTATCAAATTAAAAAACAACTCTGGTATAATAGTAATCTAAAATATATTATGTCAATTGGTTTGCTTAGCTCAGCTGAGACCGGGAGCGTCACGTGACTACTCTAAATTGAAGAAGCGCGGTAGCCCGTCTTTCTCGTTAGCCCCGATATAGGGTTAGTATAAAATACTTTATATTCATGGAGGAAAATGCATCTTTTGTTTCCCGAATGACGTCATTTTTCTCATCGGAAACATTTCGTTTTTCATATTACTTCTTATGATAGATTATTTACTGTTATTTTATTTACACAGATTACTTAATTTAGTTCTCAATAAATAATCTGTATTTAACTTTTCCGTGATTACTGCATAATTAAAAGCAATCATTTTAATATGTTTAAATTTTATGAAAACTGACGGAGAAACCTTTTTATGCCGTTAATAATCTCCAAGTGTTGTGAACGATTGGAAAAAACACTTAGAACATGTTAAAAACCAGACCCCAATTAACTGTTGTACCTCAAGTGATGAACGCAGCTGGAAACCAAAACGAATAAAACCAGATGGACTTTATGTCGAAACTAATCAACTAAGAAATACTCCATATTGCCTCTTTCAACCTTCAATCTGATACCGCGCGGGTGAACTGAATAACAAACTTCCTCAGTATCTAAAATGTAACCGAACAGTAAAGACGCCCATGTAAATATGATGTAAATATCTCAAATTTAATGTAAAATTGGAGCATTTTTATGCAGACTCCAAACGCGATATAAATTATATATAAAGCCAAGAATTTCAATAATAATATTATCTTCAAACCAAATGGATATCTACTTATTTCACGCAAATTTGTTACTTCTACTAATATTGTTTCTCATTACAAAACAGCGATACGTCAATGATTCGAAAGGATAAATATCAGTATAATACTGTGGATTACTCTTAGCGCAAAATGCAAATTTCAGGTAAGCTGAATTAATCTTTTTTACCATTATCAAAAGATGAAAATGTAAATTAAAATATGAAGACTGATATAACAATTTATAAAGATAGAAAATTTATTATGCTACCGAAGGTTCTCTAACAAAAACTATTGCGATTTTCCTTTTAAAAATGACGACATTTACACTGATGGAATCCCGCTTCTGATTGGTGGAATGTGATAAGGCAAATTAATTTTATGTTATAGACTGAAAATCTTAACCTGATTGCCACCATTTTGAAGAAATTTCATTAAAAAAAAGCTTTTAAAATTAAAATTAAAATATAAAAATATGAATATTTAAAAACAAAAAAAATAGCTGGTACGGGTACATTTACAAATGAATAGCTTTCATTTAATAAAATAACTATCAAAATTAGTTCTGATAAAGTATGAAGCTTTTAATCAATACTATTCATTTCCAATTTTTGTTTTGTGTTAGTTATAAATAGTTAATTTTCAGTAAGTTTAAATACCATACAAAATGGCATGGGAAATAATAAAGACATGCCAGATTGGGGAACCGCAAAAGTGATTACACTGTAAAAAATAATCTTGTAAAATAACAGAAAATTTCTGGCAGCAAAAGTTACCAGAAAATTTCTGTATGTACAATAAATGTCTGTACATACAGAAAAAGTTCGTATACTTCAATCCTTTTCCGTACATACAGAAATTTCTGATACAGACAGAAATTTTCTGGAGAAATTTCTGTATGTAACGGAAAAGGATTGGTATCTTACGGACTTTTACTGTATGTACAGATATTTTTGGTACATACAGAAATTTTCTGGCAACTTTTGCTGCCAGAATTTTTCCGTATTATGTACAAAAAATCTCTGTGAGCAAGCACTGTATTATTTTTTTCTGTAGTAGCTAAAGAAAAATCTGTACCATACAGAATTTTTTTATCAATTACTGTATCCATATACTTCCAACCTCATGCTTCTTTTAAATAAAAATATACTTTGAAAATTTATCTAATAAAATGTGTCTGCTTCTATATAAACATTGCATCTAAAATTTATGTTAAATGATACATTTTGTGTACAAAAACTTAATGTGCCTTACTCTGTTATATCTGTAAACATTAATACCATTTTTCGAAATTAGCTCTCAATAAAAGCATGACAAGGTAAGAATAATCTCAATCCATTTTCCTGGTAATTCCTGAAATTGGGTTTTAAATATGTTATGCGTTTTCCAAATTGTTTACCAAGATATCATCTTTCACCTTATTAAACGGTAAAGATGTTTTTAATTATTTTGGAAGCGTTCGAAAGTGTTACATAATCTATGTTTGTCGCATGATTTTTCGTTCTTGTTTATTTATTATCTAATGTTGAACATAGTTAAAAAATCTTTATTAATTCGGTCCGTTTAGTCGTCTGTATGTCTGTCTGTCCGAGCTCTAACTCTCGTAAATATAGTAGGATTGCCATGTAATTAATATAGGTTTTTGAGATTTACCATGGCCTGTTCAGTATTAAAAATGAAGTTTCACTGTAAAAAAAAAAAAAAAAAAAAAAAAAAAAAAAAATCTCAAACTGACAGAAAAAAACTATCAATATTGGAGCCAATGGAAAACCGTTTAATTTACAGAAAATATCTGTATATTTTCATTAAAATAGTTTTTTTCTGTAAAAAATATAGATTTTTTTCTGTAAAAAATACAATATTTTTCTGTGAAAATTACAGACTTTTTTTACAGTGTACCATTTATAATTCGCTTGTAGGGACACTCAAAAGAATTCCGCTACATTATTGTATATGATGGAGGGAAATAAATCACCGTGATTTTTAAAATTAAAGCTTTGGAATTTTGATAAAAATAAAACTTTCTTAACTTTATTAATAATTTTCAACTGAAATGGTTACGTCTAATATTCGTCTTATTTAGAAAAAAAAAAAAGAATTTAGGCGTTAAATTCCTGGAAGAATAAATTTGACCGACCGTAAGAACATAATTTATAACAGCAGAATTTTATGCTTTTTGTTTCATTTTCTTACATTTTATTATAGTAATTTAATTATTATAGAGAAAATGAATTTTTCACATTAATAGCTACACTGTAGATGAAATGTTTCTTATGTTAAGAGAGAAGTGTTAAGAGGGGGAAAAAGAACATGTTTCAGAACACTTACTTAGTTATAATTTGCGCTGTAATTAAAACATAATTGCCAAATCTTTCAAGGCATTAATTTTAAGGAGGATATGAAGAAAAAGTTCATTTAATGAAAAAAAATTTGAACATATTTTTGTACAATAGATTTTCCTTTCAGAGTTATTTATATATTTGAAGTAAAGCATACATTGTAAAACTAGTCATTGGGGGCCACCGTAATACTTACCCATCATGGATATGCATGATATAAAATATGAAAATAAAACATGTGTAAACTATTTATAAAATGCATTGCAATTCGAATGAAATCGTGGCTTGATGACGTCATAAACTTTAAATGTTCTATTACTGGATTGTGTAAAAGAAACATCCTTATAACTCCAAAATTAAGAATCATATTAACTAACGGTTTACTGCGTCGGATTAAGCGTATCATTTCAAATTAAAATATATCTTTGAACTGAAATTTGAATGAAATACAGGGTCATGAAAAATCGAAGAGTGTGGTAAATAGGATCACAAACATCTCGGCAACTTATTATCCGATCGACTTCATTCTTTATGCAAAATTTATGTTTTTTTATTGTCTTTTATATTCTCTCCTTAAAATAAACTGTTTCGAAAATTTGTATGCACCTTTTATCAGAACGAATATTTCGAGAGTCCAAAAAAAATAGTTCCGGCTAATCGAGATTACTGAAATTCAATAAGCTTCTTTTCATTATTACATACTAAGTACATACCAAATTTCAAGTCTCTATATCAATTTGTTCGGGAGATAGAGCGTTTACAGAAACACCGACAGACGGACGGCAAATTTTTTTTTTTCTAAAAATATGTTTTTCGGAATCTCCAGTTTCTGAAACGTGTAAATCTGTCAATTTTTTTTTTATGATTTTCAAAACGATTACAAGACAACCTATACTACGTATGATGGGTAAGTAAAAGGAAAAAAAAAAAAGAAAAGAAAAAAGAAGACATATTTCTTAATCTTATATATTAATTATTTCTGTTGTCGACATCTCTTTTTCTATACATTTACAAAACGCACAAAAATCAATGATGTATCGTTCGAAGGGTTTTCAAATTGGCTTCTGACATAGCACGCTCACATTTCGTTAAAGTATGTTTTTTTTATTAAAAATAGCAATTAATTAAAAATTAAATCAGCATTGTTTTCATAAATGAAATAAAAGGTTTTTCTAAAACCAATGTTGCTACAAAAATAAAATACCGCATTAGATCGTACTCAACAATGGTTATTATATATATATATAAAAAAAAAAAAAAAAAAAAAAAAAAAAATGGTACAAAAAAGATAAGACGCGGGTTTCTTTTATATTTATGATTGAAAGGCAAAATTGAAATTCACATGTTTGGAAGAAAAAAACATCATAAATCGTTTACAGTGAATAAAACTCAAAAGAAAAAAAAAACATTTTTTTATGAATTATAAATGGAAATTTGCATTAATTGTGCCTACAGAGAGTGTACAAAATGCATTTTGGGGCCACCTGATAATGTGGACCCAGGGCCCATGCCCCTGAGATATTCAGGCTCTATCCTCATCCTAGCAATTTCTTGAACCCTCTCTATAGGCTTTGTAATCTTTTAATAATAAATAACATCCATATTACATTTTTTAACTTTTACACTCCGTAATTAAAATTTTTTATTACAAGTGGACTTGCCCTCTACTTCTGTCTATTTCCATTTATCCCCAGCCGTCTTATTACTTACCCATCATACGTAGTATAGGGTAAGTCTTGTAATAGTTTTGAAAATCGAAAAAAAAAATTTGACGGATTTACACGTTTCAGACACTGGAGATTCCGAAAAACATATTTTTAGAAAAAAAAATTTGCCGTCCGTCTGTGTGTCTGTGTGTCTGAGTGTCTGTAAACGCTCTATCTCCCGAACAAATTGAGATAAAGACTTGCAATTTGGTATGTACTTAGTATGTAATAATGGGAAGAAGCCTATTTCATTTCAATAACCTCGATTAACCGGAACTATTTTTTTCGGACTCTCGAAATATTCGTTCTGATGAAAGGTATATAAAAATTTTCGAAATTGTTTATTTTAAGAAATAAATATAAAAGACAATAAAAAAAACATAAATTTTGCATAAAGCATGAAGTCGATCGAATAATGAGTTGCCGAGATATTTGGAATCCTATTTTCCACACTCTTCGATTTTTCATGACCCTGTATTTCATCCAAATTTCACTTCAAAGATATATTTTAATTGGAAATGTGACGCTCAATCAGATGCAATAAACCGCTAGTTAATAGGATTATTATTTTTGGAGTTATAAGGATGTTTCTTTCAAGCAATTCAGTACTCGAGCCTTTAAAGTTTGTGACGTCATCAAGCCACGATTTTATTTGAATTCCAATGCACTTTATAAGTAGTTTACACGTGTTTTATTTTAATATTTTACATTATGCATATCCATGATGGGTAAGTATTACGGTGGCCCCCAACGACTAGTTTATTTATCATTAAAGTGGGAGAAAAAAGAACAACCATCAATTAGTCCCATCAAAAAATTTTCAAAGCCCATTCTGACTTTGCCGACTTGTTAGGGCAATGGGTAAAAGCAACATTTTCTGCTTAAATATATTTATTCTACGAAATTTTTTCTAAGCAGTTAGGAAAACAACCAACTTATACAAAAGAAGCATATGCAATAGGGACAATTTATACAAAGTAATGAAAATTTGCAAAATAAAAACAAGTTGGAAATTGTACACTGCAAAAAATAATTGTTGATTTTACAGTATAAAACTGGCACCCAGCTGTCAGTATTATACCGTAAAATTAACAGTATTAAACAGTAAAATAAGCAGTAATACGCTGCCGTGCAAGCAGTAATACTGCTTATTTTACTGCTTAATACTGTTAATTTTACGGTATAATACTGACAGCTGGGTGCCAGTTTTATACTGCAAAATCAACAATTATTTTTTGCAGTGTTCGTTAAACGTGACAAATGAGGTGCTTTCGTTTCATGCTATAACTAGTTTTACAATGTAAAAAAAAAAAAAAAAAAAAAAAGAAAGAAAGAAAAAAAAAAAAGAAAAAAAAAAAATCATCGTCATTAGTATATTACTTTTAAATGCTAAAGGTGTAAAATTAACAACTATAATATAAATTAAAATAACTTTTATTAGTTGTTTTACATGTTTCGACTCTTTCCGAGTCATTTTCAAAAACAAAATGAGAATATTCTAAAGCTGCATGGTCTTTGAGGTTATTATTTTCATGTACTTTTTTAAAAATTACGCACGTTATCTATTATTTTTTACTTGATTGTTTGTTTTCATATCTTTGAGCATTGAGTAATTCTATCCACAGTTTCGGTTAAATTAAAAGATGCCACATCGTTATATATTGTATTTTTGCGCGTGAGTATCTCTATGGTTTCTCTTATTATGGATGGATAGTATAAACTGGAAGGAATTGTATTGTATTATAAAAGCAGGGAATTGTATTTATATTGTCATCGTCATTATTTCAGTGAAATAAATTATATCGTCTGCTATGAGCGAAATGAGGGTGCCTTTTATTTCTTATTACGCATGCCATGTTTAGGGATGCAATTTTTTTTCGACACCAGACAGCGCTGTAAAATTCACCATGGAGATCTTGGTTTGTGAAAGATTACCTCCATTGTTTAGTATTTCTGTGACTCACGATAAATGAATCTTTTGTTTATTTAATTTAATGGATTGAGATATTCAGCCGTTAACCTAATTTTCACTGAAGTTATCTTAGAATCAGAACATTTTTTAATGCAACTCATCTCTCAAGCAAACAATTTTTTTGAACGATCTTTCTGAAAATGTAACTTTTACGCAATTTTATTCGAAAAAATAATTTTGAATAACAATGGCCGCTTGGCATATGAAAAAAGATGTGGTTAGCCCGTATTTTTTTTCCCTAAGTCACATGACTTGTGCTTTTACTATATAGATTACATATGACAGCATTTAATAGAATAAAGAAAACTTTTATTAACATCTTTCTAAGTTTTGATTCGATTTTCGTAAAATTCGAAATGACTCGACAAAATTCTGCAACGATTATATATCTTAAATTCCAAACCATTCGGTTGGGTATTTTTTACGCTGTTATATGCGGACGGGCGGACCAGACGACGACTACAGGTACTACGTATTTATATAATTATGAACGCACCTAATGAACGAATTTCACTCATGGAATCTGCTTCAGTATATTTCCAAAAAAAAATAATATTTCTTTGCGTTAGTTTTAAGAATTTTGTTACATTTTCTTAAAGTTTATTATGTAGCAGGGAGGAGAAAATAATTTTCAAGAAATTCCTTTTTGCAAAAGTGTGTTAAATTTGGGTACTCATTTTTTTTTTTTCTCTGTCTAAGAGCGATAGGCTTTAATATCTTTTAAGATAAATTATTCGACAATGCAAAAATATTCCAATCCTGCATTATTCGTAAAATTTAAATGAGAAGAGATAGCAAATTATCTTTTTCTAAGAAAATCTTGTATTACTTAAAGTTCAGCGCAAAATTTCTGCACGATACATTTCAAAATTACATTTTTTTCTGATAGATAGTACATTTGAAAAATGTAAAAAAAAAAAAAAAAAAAAAAAAAAAAAAAAAAATCTTAAAAAGGTATATAAAATTTTTGCGACACCAATTAAGATTTTTAACGAAAGATCTTTTCTTTATAAATTATTATTACTATTTTTTTTAAATAACACACAAAGTTCAGCATCTGTATATTTTATTGTGAATAATTGTATTTATTAGACATAGAGTTTATAATGATAGGTATACAGATGCTGTTCACAAGCTTTTTAGACGAGTTTAATGAAGGATTTTAAAAATGAAACTATTTTTGGAGAAAAAAAATCTGGCAACAATTTTTTATTTGTAATTCATATTATCGTCTGATACTTTCAAATGTAATTCTTCTTTCAATAATGCAAACAAAGTGTAAATCAGAGGATACAGTTTTTCTTTTTTTGGAAGAGAAATATTTTTATTCAGAAGTGTAAAATGATTGTAAAGTGCATAGTATAAAAATTTCTAAGCGCAAAATAAACACGACTATTATTGGAAAAAGGCTTCCCCGGGGAAAAAAAAAAGGGACTTTATTTCAAGGCTGAAAACGAAATTTCAGGTAAGAATTTATGACTGCCGCAAAATTCTTCAATGGGAAAATGAAAATAAGAAGATTGATTGGACAAAAGTGTTACAATCAATTCATCATACTATTAAGAGAATGTATTACATCCGATATTTACAGGAAAAAAATCTATTTTTTTTTCAACGATTTTAAAGAGTGAAACTGCACCAAGGAAAAGCCATCGGTCATACTTTAAAAACAACCGCTGTATTCGTTGAGAAAATAACAACTCACTCAGGTATTGCATTTATACCTTTCAACGTATTTTTAAAGAAGTCACCAGACGTTTCATTTATGGTTTATTTTGCATTTGGTCTACTGAAAAGAGATCTTTCGAAGCTCGAAACTACCACGAATGATGAACTTTGGAAATTTTTTAAAGAAGCATGGGAAGCAATACCCCTATAAATTTACAAAAAACTTTCTTATGAAAAGCATGATGCAGAATTAGAATCCAGAACAAGATTATCAGATCGATCATTTAAAAAAATAATATTTACATTTTAAACATTAAAAAACAACGGCGAAGTCGTCTAAAAATTGAGCGAAGATCCTCTGTAGGGCTAAAACTTTGTTTTCTTCTAATTGTTAAAAGCAATTTTATTATAAAACATTTAAATTATCTGAACTCCCGTAGAATGATAACACACATATTCTGTAACCTATAATATATTTCAGTTTTTCATATTAAGTCTAATTAACAAAATTTGTTTTGTTTTTAGTACTGATATTTACTAATACTTCTGCGTGCATGTTGCTTATTAGTATCAAGCTAATAGTTCATCATATTCTGTTCAACTAGCTTAAAATTTCACTATTAGAATCATACAAATAAACCATCGCATCTGAGCGGAAATTACTTTTACATCTTTGGCAACACTGTCGTCAAGATTTTGTCTCATAAATTCCACGCCTCTTCTGTTGAGAGTCTAATATTTCACACCCACATACAAGCTTCTGATAAACTTCAAACTGTCTTATTAATACTGTAGATATATATATTACATAGGTACGCAGTCTAGAATCATCAATAGGGTGCGACTCCATACTGTACTAGTTTCGTCTATCGTTAAGCTGAAAATTTCATCTTCGCACACTAGTGCTTCCAAAACGTGATCGGCTCAAAAACTGCTTTTCCTTTTTTTTTTCATTCTTACTTTCCTCGCATCCATTGATCCATTTGATATCTATCCAATAACATTAAAAATCTTGCCAGGTAAAATGTTCACGTATGATCCTTCATGTTCTTGTAATGCATTACTGCGATACAGTATCAAGCTTTGGAATTGGAATTCCAACTTAGTACTCAGTGATGTCGAGAATTTCACTTGGATCATTTATATCGATTAAATTTACGATGCGGAACAGGTGCGGATATCGATTTTTTTCCTTTATTTTACACCAGACATCTTTTTTTTATAGTTAATGTTTTGAGTTTTTTTTTTCTTTAGTTATAATTTATGAGCATGATTATGTATAGCGTAGAATACAAAATCGATTTGGATTAGATTCACATGAATTTTGGAAGTGTGTTTCAGTTTTAATCGTTAAGCCTTTTTGAATTTCGCTTATTTTTTGTGCTGTTTTTGATAAATAACTTCTAAAAATATACTTTTATCTTCTAAACAGCAAAGGGAAAAAAGAAAGGAAAATAATGAAAGAAAATGTATACCCCATAAATGTCTCCAGTTTTGGGTATACAGCAGGAGTTCAAAAAGTTGCATTATAATACAAACTAGTCGTTGGGGGCCACCGTAATACTTACCCATCATGGATATGCATAATGTAAAATATTAAAATAAAAATGTGTAAACTACTTATAAAGTGCATTGCAATTCAAATAAAATCGTGGCTTGATGACGTCACAAACTTTAAAGTCTGGATTACTGAATTGCTTGAAAGAAACATCCTTATAACTTCAAAAATAATAATCCTATTAACTAGCAGTTTATTGCATCTGATTAAGCGTCAAATTTCCAATTAAAATATATCTTTGAAATGAAATTTGGATGAAATACAGGGTCATGAAAAATCGAAGAGTGTGGAAAATAGGATTCCAAATATCTCGGCAACTAATTATCCGATCAACTTCATGCTTTATGCAAAATTTATGTTTTTTTATTGTCTTTTATATTCATTTCTTAAAATAAACAATTTCGAAAATTTTTATATACCTTTCATCAGAACGAATATTTCGAGAGTCCGAAAAAAGTTGTTCCGGTTAATCGAGGTTATTGAAATGAAATAGGCTTCTTCCCATTTTTACATACTAAGTACATACCAAATTGCAAGTCTCTATCTCAATTTTTTTGGGAGATAGAGCGTTTACAGACACACAGACGGACGGCAATTTTTTTTTTTCTAAAAATATGTTTTTCGGAATCTCCAGTGTCTGAAACGTGTAAATCCGTCAAAAAAAATTTTTCGATTTTCAAAACGATTACAAGACTTCCCTATACTACGTATGATGGGTAAGTAATAAATTCTTGAGTTTTACTTGCTTATGGGTCATTCTTAAAAAAAAGTTTCAATTCAGAAATTGATAATGTCTTGAAATTTGTTTTTGTTTTGATTTCATTTTTAATTTAATTACCTATTAGTATCTCGTGTTATGAAAACTGAAAAATTTTCCACACTTTTCTTTTTATTTATAAAAAAAAAATGGTCAATTCTTGTCAAACACATGAGCAAAATGTCCTCTATGTTACCACTTTATTACATTTCTTGACATAATAATCATTTTTAATTCTTTAAATTTATTATATATATTTTTTGAAGTGGTGACAAATATTATAGAAACCAAATATTTGTTCAAATAATATTATCAATTTGGATAGAAAACAAATATATGTCCCCTCTTTTACTGTAGTTTAACATAATAGACATATCAATTCCTCTGAAAGATTCATTACAATAATATGAATTATTGTTTTAATGTATAATTCACGTAATTAAAATCTTTTAGAAATATACCATAATGTAATTTGAAATAATATATGAGTTGTAATTTAATAGATAAACTACTCTACAGTAACAGAGTGGACAAATAGAAGATTTCCATTTTTTTTAAATTATTCAAGACATTATTTAGGCTTAAGTAGCCTTGTATATATTAAATACATAAATAAGCTTACTATTAATTATATTTACCAATCTTAACACTTATTTATATTATCTATAGCAAGGTAACTTAGTAAGCGGACAAAGATTTAATTACCAATTTTTTGTTACGAAAGTCTGTAAAACAATATTTTCTCACTTTATGAACGCAAATTTCATGTTGGACTAAATCTTCATATATGTACACAGTCTTGAGATATATGCTGTCATCTGCTGTATAACAAGATCATTAGAAAATCTTGATAACAAAATGAATATAGAGAAACGTGCATTCTTTGGGGACATTTTATTTCAAACTATATTATACTTTTATAATTAAAATGTTTTCTCAGTTTATATTTTAGTTGAAAGATAAAGTATCTAATTTTGAAATGACGTATAATTTAAATACATTTCCATTCTGTATCTTGTATTTTCAAAGCTTTCTTTTTGAAGTTTCTCACTGGGGACAGTCAATTTTTCCAAAACTGAGTATTATAAACTGAAAATACTTAAATGTTTTAAGAAACTATTAATCAACAGATATTGTATTATCTTCAAAAAGTTGGATATATTTGTATAAAATAAGAAAAATATCTCTTTTGTAACTGCAAAGTTAATTGTAATGTTTGCACTGTTTTGTAACTTTATTTGAGAATGACCCATATAAGAAACTGGGAATTAAAAAAAAAAATTATTTACGAAATAGATTTGAATTTTATTCGTGTATAAATATTGTGTATACATATTGTGCATATACTTTTTTATTTTGAAAATATTTTTTTATACTCATATTTAAGGTTAGATACCAGAAATTTAAAAAAGAAACTTTTCGCCTGATTTAATAGCAGATTTTTGTGATTACATAAGGTAAATATATCTATTTATATACCGTGGTCGCTTGAAACTGAATTTATTTATTAAAAGTTAAATTTTAATTTATTTATGCGCAATGTAGGGTGTTGAATCTAATTTAATCATAACAACTCTACACAAAAAATCTGTTGATTTCACAGGAAAAAATTACTCTCAGCCAGGACGCTAGTAAAAAACTCTTTGTTTTACGAAGATAATCTGTATTTATTACAAACTTCTATTTATTTTAACAGTTTTCGCCCGTATTTATGTAATAAATACAGATTATATCCGTAAAATAAACAGTTTTTTACTGGCGCCTTGGCTGACAGTTCTTCTTTTTTGTAACATCAACAGATTTTTTTTTACAGTCCAGTTTTATACACTCAAAAATTATTTGAGTGTATACAGATTTTAGTTTGAAACCTGTATAGCTAACGGACCAGCCATGATGTCTGTAGACGAGTATGTCCTTCTGCTCACTGACCCTTTGGACATCTGACTTTTTTTTTTCAATTGTAACATTGTTAAAATTCTATTCATTCTCAACAAAACTATCATATATCCCACGTATTTATTTCCTTGAGCTTGGTGTATAATGAAATTTCGGTCACCTGTTTAGCTTTTCACTCTATATGTTATTCGAAGAATATTAACTTATTATAGGCCGGCCGGGGGTTAGGGGTGGGGATTCGTATACGACCCATGACTTTGAATTATTTACTGTCCGTTGCATTGTTTTATTTGGGTTGTATGATTATGTCTGTCTTTTAAAGGCATGTTGGGAAAAACGAGAAAAATGTCTTCATAAACTTCAACAAACAATAGCTGCTGGCCATCGACAGGGAGAAGCGACTGACTTTTGCATTGACGTTTCTAGTGGACGTATCGTAGCCATAGTAGATTTTGTGGAGCGATGAAGCCTATTTTCACCTCAGTGGAACAGTAAACAATCATAACGGTCGCATTTGTCTCGGAAAACCCCCGTACCTTCTAAAAGATTCAACTCCACTCACCGAAAGTTAGAGTCTGGTGTGGATTCACAGCCACATTCATACTTGGACCTTTCTTTTTCGAGGAGGTTACTCGCAATGGCTCTGTAACATGCACCGTGACGGCCAACCGGTAAAAAAGGATGCTGGAAACATTTATTGTATCTCATTTGCGAAAGCGGCAATGTCTTGACACAATTACCTTTATGCAAGATGGAGCGCCTCCATATATTGAACTCTGTGTACAGCAGTTTCTTCAGAAACTTTTCACTAATGTCAGAGTAATCAGTCGTTCGTTTACGACAACCTGGCCATCTCGTTCTCCGGATCTTAATCCATCCGATTTTTGGCTGTGGGGACACTTACAAAATCTTGTTTATTGAGGACGTCTAGTAACCTTGGCAAACTTGAAATAATGCATAACTCTGCATGTGAGAAGCATCTCAATCGACCAGTTATGATCCGCAGTCGAACAAGCTGTCCACACAGACTGCAAATTTTACACCTTCAAGAATGGAACCATATTGAGCAACATTTCCTACGTCGATGAGGTCCTTGTCACATGTATGTTTTGTAGGTTCAAATAAATTGTGTTTAAAATGTGTTTTTGTATCTTTTCAGCAAATGTCTAGTTGTACAATGCCATCTATCGGAGATTCTGGAACTACATTTTTTTTTTTTTTTTTTTTTTCGCGTAATCCATTTCCCCATATCTTGAATATCATTTGCACAAAATTTGAAACTTAAACACTGAGTAGTTCAATATATAGAGATGTCGGAGTTGGGGTGTTTTAATTCTGGCCACCCTGCGTATATAATCATTTTTTTACTTACCCATCATACGTAGTATAGGGTAAGTCTTGTAATCGTTTTAAAAATCGAAAAAAAATTGACGGATTTACACGTTTCAGACACTGAAGATTCCGAAAAATATATTTTTAGAAAAAAAAATTGCCGTCCGTCTGTCTTCGTGCGTGTCTGTAAACGCTCTATCACCCGAAGAAATTGAGATAGAGACTTGAAATTTGATATTTACTTAGTATGTAATAATGAGAAGAAGCTTATTGAATTTTAGTAACCTCGATTATTCGGAACTATTTTTTCGAACTCTCGAAATATACTTTCTGATAAAAGGTATATAAAAATTTTCGCAATTGTTTTTTTTTTTTAGGAGTGGACATAAAAGACAATAAAAAAAAAAACATAAATTTTTCATAAAGAATGAAGCTGATCGGATAATGAGTTGCCGAGATATTTGTAATCACATTTTCCACACTCTTCGATTTTTCATGACCCTGTATTTCATTCAAATTTCAATTCAAAGATATATTTTAATTGGAAATGAGATATTTAATCCGACGCAGTAAAGTGTTAGTTAATAGGATTCTCATTTTTAGAGCTATAAGGATGTTTCTCTTACGCAATTCAGTAATAGAGCATTTAAATTTTATGACGTCATCAAGCCACGATTTTATTCGAATTACAATGCATTTTCTAAATAGTTTACACATGTTTTATTTTCATATTTTATATTATGCATATCCATGATGAGTAAGTATAGCGGTGGCCTCCAACGACTAGTTTCAATATTGTGCTACTGCTCACATTTATTTTTAAAAACAGATGGTGAGTACCGAGCTTCGACTCCGGAAAAAGTCAAGGTAATAAACCGATTGTGATAATATTCAATACAAATACCAAATCCCTGTAAATATGCTTCAGTATATATAATTATTTAGATTTGTTTTTTTTTTTAATATTGTGCTATAACTCCCATTTAATTCTAAAAAAAAATAAATTCCCTTTTTGAATAACGGAATATTTCAGTCTTGAAAAAGAGAGAATACCAAAACGGAAATTTCGTGAGAAAACGGAGTATAGACAGCAACGTTGCTGTAAGTACATGTTCAGTTTTTTCACGACAATTTTACTTTACAGTGCATTTACACGGCGCTTGAACGTATTTTATCGCAATGGTCACCTTCAGTGAATGAATTACGTTTTATAGCATATCTCCGCAATCAAGCTTCCCAATGTGCCTTGAATGTTAATGTGCATTCGGATAAATAAGAAATTTCATGAGATTTGACATTTGAATACTGGTGCGTATAAATTGGTCTATGATTGATAACAAATTTAAATAATGTAATTATGATGTATGATTGTGGTAAATAAGATGAGGATGAATCCAAAGATAAAAGATTAAAAAATTGCATTATCTATATTCTTGAAATGAATGTGTTGCTTCACCAAAATGGCTGAACGAAGTGATGCATTATCGCTTTTTGAAAGTTTGGTTGATGGCTGATGGCTGTGAAACTAACTTTTAAACACGGTAAAACAGAATGAACTTGCTTAATTTGGTGTATAATGAAATTTCTGTTACCTGTTCAGCTTTTCACACTATATATTTTTCAAAACATGTTAACAAGTAAATTACATATTTCAACTTTAGTAATAAAAAGTTTTCCTTAACACGGCGGTGCTTGAAAGTATATTTCAAGCTAATATTTTGTCGCCTTGGTCACCTTCAATGCAAGACTTACATTTTATAGAATACAGTCAACTCTGGGAAATCCACACACTTAAGGACCCAGAGTTTTGCGGATTATAGATTTTTGCAGATTATAGATCATCCCTTTGTTTACATTGTATTTTTTAAGGTCTGTGTATAAATTAAGAACAATTACATAAAAATTGTAACAGAAAAGAAAATATAATGCAAAATTGGTTTAATATATTTAATAACTAAGTTAATATACACTAAAATTAAATTATATATAATACAAATTTTACTGATTTATTTATTCATTTTTTTTAAACTTTGTCACAATGTTAGGTTAAGTTTTGATTTGTTGTCAATGTTTTTTTTTGTTTTTTTTTTCTGTTGTCTATGAACACTCATTACTTCATGCTCTGAAATAAAATTTGCTCAACAAACTTTAAATATTTATATCCCAGCAATTTTATTATACTTTTATTTTTATTAAACCCTGTATTTACGTTATCTTAGTGTTTTCATTCCCTGATTCAGTGTGGTTTAAAACAATAGCTATAATTTCATCATCAGTCATTGATTGAGTTATAGTTGGCTCATCTTCACAAGCTAGCTATTGAGCCAAATTTCGTTCCTCTAAAAATGCAGGAACAGCATTCACTGCATCTTTTGCATAATTTAAAAGTTTGCTGGTTTTGCTTTTGCATCTCTCGTATGAAAGCCACCGAAATGTTGAATTTGGCTGCTTTCGGTATCAATGAATAATATAGCTTGTGAGAAGAATCGCGTTTGGCGTACAAAAGTAGGTATAAATACAATCATGGAAATTTTACTGAAAGAAATATTCACCTATATTATAAAATAAACAAAATGTTGACATAAAGTCAGTTAACATTATATTTTCACAGCCGTTTAAGTGAAGTGTATGTTTGTGTTACGCATAAACAACCAAACAGCAGTGCCTATTGAAAATTAAAATTGCTATTTTGATTTTATTGTCCCTTTTACTTAGCTCAAATTATTATTTTTTGAATGTAGGATACAGAATATATGAATTTTCTTCAATCACCATTTATTTCATTGGAAAACTGATCATTCAAGAAATAAACACCACATTTAACTTTATGTATAAGTTTAACTGTTAACTGCAATTTTTACTGTTTACATTCCAACATGTAGTGCGGCACATTTTCGGATTATACATCGGCAGATTTCACAGAGTTGACTGTATCTTCAATCGAGCTTCTCAATGTGCATTGAATGCTAATGTTACATTTAGATTAGTAATAAACTTCATGAGATTTGACATATGAACATCTGTGCGTATAAATTGGTCTATGATTGATAACAAATTTAAATAATGTAATTATGATGCATGGTTATGGTAAATGAGATGATGATGAATCCAAAAGATAAAGGATAAAAAAAAAGTACATTATCCATTCTTGAACTGAATGCGTTACTTCACCAAAATGGCAGAGCTAAGTGATGCATTATCGCTCTTTGAAAGTTTGATTGATGGCTGACGATAGTAAAATTAACTTTTAAACACGGCAAAACATAATGAACACAGACGATGATTAAACACAATTAAAACAGAAGAAGAGAAATTAAAGTGGTTTCGTAATAATTATTTGGTTTCTTGTTGTAGTATGGATTAGAAACCTGTACCTGTACTGGTCCCGGCTTGTATCAGGTCCGAACCCAAAAATTCCCTTTGAAGTCAACCCGAAACCCGAACCGGCCGGACAAAAAAATTCCATCAACCCCGAAACCCAACCCGACAAAAGAATTTTCTTCAACTCGAATCTGAACCAATCACAAAATGGAAGAAAATTAATCCATATTTTAAAACAATTGTAGAAAAATAGTCTATAATTATATCTACCCTATATATATAAAATCCTAATGAAACGAATTTGTGAAACGATTTTATGAAACGAATTTATGAAACGATTTTATGAAACGACTGACTAAACGACTGATTATGTTTCAGGGCTATTTTTAATAAAATATTAAACGCTTGATGGTGAAATTAATACCAATTGTCCATAAAAATCCGCGGATGTCAAAACTGGTAATAGAATTTTGAAATTGGGATTAGTTTTCGAGATATTAATTTTTTTCTAATTTTAATGACATTTCTGTAATGATGGCAACTAATTACTCAGTTTTTTTGTGACAAAAAAGGGAAAAAAATTGAAAAGGATCCCGATAGGGATTATTGATTTCTTTTTATTCGTCATTTTCAAATTGAAATTGAATTTATCTTTTATTTCAATCGATAATGAAGACAAGATTGTGATTAAATTATGTTTTTCAGGAAAACTTGAAAAAAAAAAATCACATTTCTATCGTCCGGATTCAATCGTCTGTCAGCATTTAATTTAATTTATAAACTGAAAATATTTTGAATAAATTCGTCCAAATGACGTCATTTATGTAAACGCAAAAGAAAGGGGGGAAAGGGAATTAATAGTAATTAATATTTATTGATATCATTTTGTTATTTTTTTGTAAAATTTAATTAAACGAATTTATAAAATCACTAATTCGGATATTTGAAACGCATGTATAAAATAATAATTACCCAACTGAACGGAAGGAGAATAAAATATCCTGCTTAGTTTTTTCTACCAAGCTTTTTAAAAAAGCGTCAAGTCCCCTATAATAGAAAAGCAACAAAAGTTCATTGGGTTTGTTTTCATAACTTTTGGCAACAAATCTATGTATATTAACGAATCTATCCCTTTTTGAAGCTCGAATTACACCAAACCTAAAAGCAAAGGATCCTATACTGGAAACGTACCCGATTTTCTTATGAACAATATGCAAGTGACATAACATGGTGTAAAATTATCACAGATAGCAAATTTGTTTAAATATCTCATCAATTGATGCCGAATAAATGTAGGCATGCATGCACAAAATATTTAATTAATTTTGTATGATAAATAATTATTAGAAAATTCGTATATACATATTAATTAAAATAAATAATTTACATATTTAAAATAACATGAAAATATGCATGATGGTGCACTAAAATAGAGAGAAAATTAAAACCTGTTACTGAAAATGTCTATAACATAATACTTTTCAATAGCGTGGTTCTTAATATTATTCACAAGCAGATGGAATTTTTCTCATCCTTAAACGCAAAGGAAGAATAGAATACAGATCGTTGTTATAAAAGTCCAAGAAGTAGCCACAATTTAAACCTAACCATTTTATACAAGCTGGTTTTCAAGTTGTAATTGATTTTACTTATCAATCCCGAAAACAGTCGTCAGTTGTCGCAACAGCTGTGTATGAGGCCATGATAATGAAAAATGCCCCATTAAAACGTTAAAAGCATGGCAACCAAATTACAGATTTACCACTATTTTTAAAATATAGCACGCTGTCATGTTTTTAGAGGCCTCGAAGTCTGAGCGGGGGTTGGCGAGCGTAGCTCGCAGGGGGCAGGCCCCCTAGTCTTTATTATAAATTTTATCTTTCATGTTGAAAAATGTATAGACTCATTGATATTCAGTTATATAGTTTTTCACCTAAACAAATATTCTAGATTTTTTAAAAACCAAGTCAACCTGAACCCAATCCGAAAGAGTCAAATCCCAACCCGAAAACGAACCAAAAATCGAAACAAGAGAGTCATCCCGGCCTGAACCCGACCCACAAAGAAAAAAAAATAGCGTCAACCCAATGCGTGTCCGGGTCGGGCCCGGGTAAAATCGGGTTACAGGATCCTAAGCAGGACTTTAGTAGGAATCTCATTTTGGTTATCTATATATTTAAAACGCAGGACCGATTCTTTCGACAGTTCATGAAATAAAACTGCTGCATCAATTTACTTCATTTTGGTCTTAAATGAAAGTTTTTAGTCTACAGATTGGTCAAATTTAGTTTTCGTGACCAGAATTACAAGTAATTACTGGTACACCACAATTAAAAATTTATTTCTGCGCATTCGTGGTAATATGTCCAAAATTGGCTTTAGGTGCGCAAGCGGAGATCTAAGGAGGAGGTCATGGGGGTCATGACCCCCCTTCTAAACGAAGAACCTTTCTATAGAATAAATACATTTTTTAATATAAATATGTACGAAAGGTGTTTTCATATATATTTTTTCTCCGTCAAAAATTTTAATCTTATTGATACATTCACAGAGTTATTTTTATACAGAAGTGCATGAAAATTGCAGTCATTGTCGAAGCATCAAAGAATCGAACAACGTTTTTTTTTATTTTTCCATAAATGTCATACATCTTGAATTGTATCCAATTGCAACCTCAAGGCAACATTTCCATGACTGTTGAGACCTAAAAGTCGGCTTAAATTGTGAATTTTGAGAACATTTTCTGTAAGATAAAATAAAATAAAAAATAAAAATGGAAATTTCCGATTTTTTGGCATCTGAATAGAACATAGAAGTTACAAATTTTATACATTTACCAGGTTTACTACTGCTCAGGGAATTTTTCAGAAAAAATAGCAGTATTTTCTTATAGAAATATTCACTTAATTTAATCGAACGATCAAATAAGAAAATACTGGTTTACTTTTTTATAAGAAATACTGGTATTTCCCCTAAAAAATTCCCTGACCCGCGTAACAATCCTGATTTACGAATAGACTGCAAATTTCATGCATTTACAAATGAAAATGAATTCAGGGATAGTTCAGAAAATAGCCAATTTGGATTTAAAATATAAAAATTTGTCATGAAGACATGTGACCTTCCCTCTCCCCACAAAAAGAGACATGACCCCCCCCCCTTCCTCCTCTAAATGGAGGGGGCTGGATCCGCCTCTGCTTAAGAGCATGCGCAATACATTCAGATTATTCTTTAAACTAACCCAAAGAAGCATGTTAATTTGTTTATTTCAAGACTTTGCTGAGAAATCTGTATTCCGGCGTTTATTGTTATTATTATTAATGGAAGGTAGAATTATACCTATCAAGGAAGATGGAAATTGTCTGTTTCGCGATTTTTCGTATTCTGTTTATAATAAAAATTATACGCATATCGAAATCATATTAAAAACTGTTACTAAAAATTTTTGAATCAGTGATTAGTTTTATAAGGATTTTGCAGTGGATCTATCTGACATAGTAGTAATTAGTAGCGATGAAGATAAAAAAAAAAAAATAGTAATAAAGGATAAGCCTTCTAGGTTTGACGGGTACAAACTAATATATTTTTTAAATGTTATCCATTAATGGAAGGTAGAATTTTATTTATCAAGGAAGATGGAATTAGTCTATTTCGCGCTGTTTCGTATTGTGTTTATAATAAAAATGATACGCATATCGAAATCAGATTAAAAACTGTTACTAAAAATTTTTGAATCAGTGATTAGTTTTATAAGGATTTTGCAGTGGATCTATCTGACATAGTAGTAATTAGTAGCGATGAAGATAAAAAAAAAAATAGTAATAAAGGATAAGCCTTCTAGGTTTGACGGGTACAAACTAATATATTTTTTAAATGTTATCCATTAATGGAAGGTAGAATTTTATTTATCAAGGAAGATGGAATTAGTCTATTTCGCGCTGTTTCGTATTGTGTTTATAATAAAAATGATACGCATATCGAAATCAGATTAAAAACTGTTACTAAAAAGTTTTGAATCAGTGGTTAGTTTTATAAGGATTTTACAGTGGATCTGTCTAACATAAGCAGTAATTAGTAGCGAGGAAGATTTAAAAAAAAAAAAAAAAAAAAAAAGCAGATAAGCTTTCTAGGTTTGACGGGTACAAACTAATATATTTTTTAATGTTATTACCATTAATAGGAGGTAGAATTTTACTTATCAAAAAAGATGGAAATTGTCTATTTCACTCTCTTTCGTATTGTCATCTTTACAATAAAAATGATACGCATATCGAAATCAGATTAAAAACTGTTACTAAAAAATTTTGAATCAGTGGTTAGTTTTATAAGAATTTTGCATTGGATCTATCTGACATAGTAGTAATTAGTAGCGATGACTATTAAAGGGGAAAAAATAGCAGATAAACCTTCTATTTTGACGGGTACAAACTAGTATATATTTTTTAAATGTTACTTACGAAACTAAAACCTAAACAAGTTGGAAATTGTACGTCAAACGTGACAAATGAGGTGCGTTCGTACTATATAGCTAGTAACATAAATATTCAGATCTTTTCGGATTTTTAATTCTGTGAAATGAATTATATCGTCTGCAAATTAATTTATGTCATAAAATAAGTATCTCGGTCGCTTGACGATTAAACTTCGGAAGCTCCTATAACAAAAAAGCACCGATTTAAAAAAAAAAATTCAAATTTCTTAATAAATATTTTTATTAATATCTCCTAAAGTTTTGATCCGATTTTAATAAAATTTGAAATGTCTCGACAAAATTCTGCAAAGATAATATATTTTAAATTGCAAACCATTCGGTTGGGTAGTTTTTGCGTTGTTATATGCGGACGGACGGACAGACAGACGGACAGACAGACAGACGGACGGATAGACGGACGGACCAAGCGACGACTATAGGTGCTACGTATTTATATAATTACGAACGCACCTAAAAAAATTTCTTATAGAATATCTTAACACCAAAATGCTCTGACTTGCATGATTTTTTTCTTTAAATTCAACTTTAAAGTTTTGAAGTATTTCGTATATAGTGCAACTATGGCTGTTGAAGATATTAAAAAGGCATTTAATAAATGTATATCTTAAACTGCATGGCTGCCAATTTTTACGCTTTTATTCCACCACATTTCCCGAACAGAAATATCCGTCTTATTTATCACTGAAATCCCGCGATTAAATAAGGTGACGATTTCTATTTTAAAAAATGGTGCCCCAAAAAAGCATAAAAGTTTGCAGACATGATTATATATTCCATTATATTAATGTTTTTAGATAAAAAAGAAAGTAACAATAGTAAAGATTAATTATTTACAAAGAAAAAAAATTGCTGTATTTTACCCCACTTAGTTTATTAAAGATTCACGATGTTGTCAGCTTTTCACGAAAATTACAACTCGACAAACAAATAGAAAAAAAAAACAGCAATACAAAGTAAGAATTCTTTATTTTTTAAAGATCAATACAAATTTAGCTTATGAATTTATTTGCCAAATTTAGATAGTAGCGAACAAGTTATAATTACGATCATACAAAAAATCCCTGACGGCTCGGCCTACAGGCACAGGTAGATTTCGAAGACGCAGACCGTGGGGCCCCTGTTTGTTGGGAATTGCGGAAGAAATGACCTTTTTGCCACGATGCGGCATTTGGAAACGCCCACTTCGAAACCTAACTTGTTTGCAGGAGGAGCCGGCAAGGATTTTTTCTTGTTTTTATTTTTATTTATTTATTTTTTATTTTTTATTTTTGCTATAAGGGTTGGTCCTATAAAAAACTTGTCAATATATAAATGTTTTAGATAATATTAAGAGGATTTATAATAAATTTAAACGGATTTGATATCTTCTGAAATGACGAAGTTATGAATTTTTTTTTCGCTAAAAATCTTCTTCTTTTTTTTTCTTCTTTTTTCTTCCCCCCCCCCCTTGGGGCCATTTTTAATGACATCAAAAATCTGTCATACATAAATTTTCGGCCCTTTTCTTAGAAGTAATAATAACTTTAAACGGATTCGATACGTATCATAATTAAGACGTTATGGGTTTTATTTCTGTTTTCAAAAAATCCCCCCACATTCCCCCCCCCCTTGGTTAGATTTTGCCCATTAACGAACTTGACCGAGATTTTATGTATCAGTTTGGAAGAGATTTGTGCAGAATTATGGGAGTTATCGTGTCTATAAAAAAGTGACATGGATTAGATAGATAGATAGATAAAGTTTTGAACTGGGGGTGGTTTTGGGTTCTGGGAGTCATGATCGGCGTAGATCTGCAAAAATTTTTTCAAAAATTCCAACCTAGGTGAGAATGTAATAGGTAGTATTTCTTACGAAATCTACCTAAAATGGTATTTAACTTAGGTAGAATTATGCCTAAAGTCCATCTTTCGAAACCAGATAAATTTAAACACCAGTTTCAAAGTTGGTTTTTTTTTTCGTCTTCTTCTGTTTGGTCATTTCCCTTTTTATATTTAAGACATTCAGAAGTGTCTTCTCATTGTTTGAATTTTAGCAGTAAAATGTTTCGATTACATTGGTTGAAAGAATTGTATTCTGACTTACCAATTTGATTCGAGAATCTTCATTTTTTTTTCACAAAAATTAACCCCTTAAGCACCATATTAAATTTAGTGATAGTATTCTGAATACCAGATATATTAAATTTCGTCAAAAGTAGTGTATGTCATTATTTTTAATTGCATGTGAATAATTTAATTACATGTAATGTAAGGAGATGAAATAAAGGTCTATTAAATTCCTACTATTAGCTCACAGCCTCTCTCTCTATATATATATTGTTGGAATTTTCAATCGTTAATAAAATATTTTCTATTCATCCATTCAAGTTCAAATAAATTTTTTTAAACTTGTACTGAACGACAATTGATGTTAATACAGTTTTTTCAAATATTAATTCATTAATTAAATTTAATTAATCAATTTTAATTTTTATATGGGAGAAAAAAAATTCTCCCATTGTTTTCATAAATGAAATGAAAGATTTATCTCAAATGAGTGATGCCAATAAAAAATAAAATACCGCAACAATGATAATAAAATAATGTTCAATAAAGATAACGTGGGACATTAATGCTGCACAGGTTTATTTTATATATTTATGATTAAAAAGTAGGAATTGACTTAATTTTTATATATATATATTACTTGTTTATATTATACAAACAGAAATAAGATTCGAAGCTTTCATCACTATCGTCTATGTGATCATCAAAATTAAGAACATAATCACTGTGTGTGTTTGACATAATTATTCTATAAAATCAATATCTGTCAGAGTTACAAACAAAATAGAAAGCGAAACACTACAATTTACGAAAGAAACTAAACAGAATGACCATTAGAACATTGATAAATTATCAGAACATTGGCAGTCTGGACTTAAGAGCCTACATCAGTCATGCGAAAAAACGCGCAAGCTAATGTTAAGTCTATGGGAAGGTTCTTGCGCGATTTCTCGCTCGCATTTTAATATTTTTAAATGATTTTTTTTGCATAGGATAGCTGAGGTCGATCTCTAACGTTGTTAGTTTTTACTTTTTCGATTTTGGTTCCAGTTTTTTTATATAAGGGTACTTTCACTTTCAGAACCGGTTCCAGCCGGTTCCAAAATTGAAAATGTCCGCTTATAAAAAAAACTGTAACCAAAATCCAAAAAGTAAAAACTAACAACGTTAGAGATCGACGTCAGCTATCCTATGCAAAAAAAATCATATAAAAATATTAAAATGCGAGCGAGAAATCGCGCAAGAACCTTCCCATAGACTTAACATTAGCTTCAGCGTTTCTTCGCGTGACAAGCGTAGGCTCTTAACCCTTTCAGGGGCAGTGGTATGTTTATGAAACCACTTAATTTTAATTCCTAAACGACACAATGGCGCCAGAATTTTGTTAAAATCTTTTCCATTTAATATGTATGTGAAATATAGCCTTTTCCTTATTTCCAAATAAAATTTTTCGCAAATACCGGTGCCAGTCATTTATTTCAACATTTTAGTACTGAAAGTACTTTGCCCCTGAAAGGGTTAAAATGAGAACGTACGCAGATACGTCCTGGTATTTCTAATTAGAAGAGTTCATGACGTACGCTGGTACGTCGTCGTGCTTAAGGGGTTAATTTTGTAGAGTATGTTGGAGTTGTTTTTGTAGCGTATATTATACTGTAAAATATTCTTCAACAGAAATCCTAAGTGTGTTTTGAATGCTAATGTTCATTTGAATAAATATTGGACTTCATGAGATTTGACATTTAAACGTGTTGTTCGTATAAATTGATACGTAATTGATGGGGAATTTAAATAATGTAATGATGATGGATTAAAACAGCGCAATAATATGATGAATGATAGTGGTAAATTAGATGCTGGTGAATTTTAAAAATAAGAAGTAGAAACTGTATTATCTATTGATGAAATAAATGCATGACTTCCCCAAAACGACTGTCTGCAGTGATGCATCACACTTTTTAAAAAAATATGAGTGATTGCCGATGATTGTAAAATTAACTTTTAAACACTGCAAAACAAAAGGTACACAAATGGTGATTACACATGATTAAAGCAGAGAAAGGAATTTTAAAACGATTTCAAATTAATGATTAGTTGTTTTGTAAAATGAACTTGGTTTCGATTATTCGTTTATGTAATTCTAGAAAGGCCCGTGGCTTTGCGCACATTGGAAATTAACATAACTTGTCGAAAACATTTTTGAAATGCACTGTGTTCTCTTATTAACATGAAGTGAAAATAATATTGCTATTACTAATAAAATATTTCTATTTAAAGGAGAAAATCTTCATTCCAACATATTTGCAGCCTCCCCATTGCGAAAAAGAGATAAAAAGTTGTCCATTTGTAAATTCTGTCCACCACCTGTCCTTCAGTTTAAAAAAATGTTTGAAATCGGTTCGATACTTTCAGCGTAATCCTGATTTTAGACGTTTTTTGCTTTCACTGTTTTAAATTTCGACTTTTTTTAAACTGTTCTTAGAAAACTGTAAAATCGTCTTTAAAAACTGTTCATTTGCATCTTAAACATAATCACCATTTCAATAAATTTCAAGTTTCTAGACTAACAGTTTCAAAGCAATTTGTAAATTCTGTCCACCACCTGTCCTTCATTAAAAAAATGTTTGAAATCGGTTCGATACTTTCAGCGTAATCGTAATTTTACACCTTTTTTGCTTTCATTGCTTTCACCATTTTAAATTTCGAATTTTTGAAAACTATTCTTAGAAAAATTCAAAACTGTCTTTAAAAACTGTTCATTTAAATCTTAAACGTAACCACCATTTCAAATTTCAAGTTTCTAGATCTAACAGTTTCAAAGAATAGTTTTAAAACATTTTTTGTACTTGCACCTGCTTGGGTACAGGGGTGCCTAAATTTGAATAAATAAAAAAAAAAGTTCCCTTGTTTAAGCGTCCTTGTATTAGGGTCATCATTATAGTCACCATTATAATGCTGAAAGAATTTTTCTAATCAGTTCGCGTTTCAGAGTAATCGTGATTTTAAAACGTTTTATGCTGCTTTCATCAGTATAAATTTCGTTGTTTTTGTAAAATAAAAAAATAATAATAATAATAATAAAAAGTTCCATGCGAGCATTTATGTCTTAAAAGTAAGTACAATGTCAAATCTAAAGTTTCTAGCCTTAAAAGTTTCTACGCCATCGTAATTATAGAAAGTTTTTCTATCTTTCCCCGAGTAGGAGGCAGAGATCTCAAGATAAAACAAAATAATAATAATAACAATATATTTAAGCAGAAATAGTCACCATTATAATTCTAAAAGAATTGTTGAAATGGTTTGGTAATTTCGGAGTCATTCTGATGTTAAAATGTTTGCTGCTCATTTAACCCTTTTAAATCTCGAATTTTTAGAAAACCATAATTAGTGAGCATTTATTTCTTAAAAGTAAAAATAATACAATTTTTTAAGGTTTTGGCCCTAACAATTTTTTAAAAAAATCGTTATTTTAGAACGTTTTTCGCTCTGGCACTTCTTTTGGTAAAAAAGATAAAAAGTAACCTAAACGTTGGAACAGAAATTGTCACCATCAGTGTGCCATCATTATTTTTTAAATCGGTTCGGTAGTTCCAGAGATTATCTCTTACAAACAAACGTTTCTTTCTTATATTAGTATAGATATATTGATAGATAGAGAGATAAAAGGGTTATACTGCAAGGTCAAAACACGTGTATTTTCTCAATATGTATATGCTATGCATACATAAAAATAACCCAAAAATATTGGGCTTATTTTTATTACGGCTATATTTTTATTACAGCTAGACAGTAATCGTTCGTTTTATTGGACAATTAATTTTGAACAAAATGGCGGCCGTTTAAAGTTCTTCCGATTTTTACAAAAAATGTGAACTTTGTTTACAAAAATAGAAGAAGTTGGAAATTGTACGTCAAACGTGACAAATGAGATGTGGTCGTACTGTTATTATTTTCTGAAATTAAGTTTCAATGCAGTTTTACAAACAATCAATTACAATTCTGTTACATTGAAATTATACTATGCGCAAATATCCAATACAAGACAGTGTAAAGAAATCATCGTTATTATTTCACTGAAAAAATGAATTATATCGTCTGTTATTATATGACAGGATTAATTTCCGTAATAAAATAAGTACATTTTAAGTTGAAAACATTTTATCTGTTGTTGACATGTACTGAAAATTACAATGGGAAACTCAAGCCCAGCTTTGAAAATTTCAGAACTGGAAATCCATATTTAGACTCTTTTTTCATTTAATATCTATTTCTCCCCGAAAGATCTATCCAAAAAACTGTCGGTAGATTATAGGATTGCTATAATTAAACAATTTTAGTATACAAATTCGATTTTTAAATTCAGTAATATGCAAATAGTAGGACTCCATCTTAAATAGGACGTAATTACCATGGCAACCTATAATCATTACCTATCATGGGGTGTCATTGAATTAATTACGTATGATAGTATTTAAGAGAATGAAGAAAACTTTTATTAATATCTTTTTAAGTATTGATTCGAGTTTCATAAAATTTGAAATGACTCGACAAAATTCTTCAAGGATTATATATATTAAATTTCGAACCATTCGATTGGGGGGGAAAATCATCAGACGCCAAAAGGATCGATTAATCTCTAGATAATATTGGTCAAATAATGAAAAGATTGGTTGTGATTTGTTTGAGTTATGGTGATCACCGACTTTTAAAACATAGCTTTGAGATAATCGTGCACTGAAAAAAATGGCACTTTCAAATCTGAGTAAATCGATGTTTTCATTTTGTTATGAAACTTTTTGTTTCAAATAGGGCGACCCAATGATTTCAATTCTGAAATACCACAAATACTCAGAATATTGAAACATGGCCATACTCGAAACTGAGCACATAGAGGTCAGTTCATACTAATTTTTGGAACATGGACATTACTAAAAAATGATTAGAATCAGTTCATACTCATTTTTGAAACATGGACATACTCAAATATGAGCACATGATGTTTTATTCTTGAGTGTGTACATGTTTTCAGAAATGAGTATATACATGTTTTCAGAAATGAGTGTATACATGTTTTCAGAAATGAGTTTATACATGTTTTCAGAAATGAGTGTATACATGTTTTCAGAAATGAGTGTATACATGTTTTCAGAAATGAGTATATACATGTTTTCAGAAATGAGTGTATACATGTTTTCAGAAATGAGTATATACATGTTTTCAGAAATGAGTGTATACATGTTTTCAGAAATGAGTGTATACATGTTTTCAGAAATGAGTATATACATGTTTTCAGAAATGAGTGTATACATGTTTTCAGAAATGAGTATATATATGTTTTCAGAAATGAGTGTATACATGTTTTCAGAAATGAGTGTATACATGTTTTCAGAAATGAGTATATACATGTTTTCAGAAATGAGTGTATACATGTTTTCAGAAATGAGTATATACATGTTTTCAGAAATGAGTGTATACATGTTTTCAGAAATGAGTATATACATGTTTCAAACTTGAGTAATTTTGATTTGGAGCCATTTTGAATATGATCCATACTTATATTTGAGTATTTTTTGCTCAGTTTTGAAAATGTCATTTTTAGAGTGTGTTTTAAGATTCATGTTAGGATAGAAAAAAGTAAATTAAAGTGGTGTAACTTTCTTAATTTTTATCGGAACAACTAGAAAATGGCAAATGAATATTCTTTACTAATTGTACTTTTAGAAAATGCAATAAAAGAATGCATTTTTTGAAAATTTGCAGATAGGCAAATCCTCTTAAGAAGGGAAATTTGCGTACGAAAACAATTTCATTTTATGTTAACATCAAAATGTTTTATTTTGTTTTATATTTGTTTAAATTCAAATTTAGAACTTATAAATATGTGAAATATTATCCTTATTGATACTCTTTAGAGCACTGAACACTTTAAAATGACATAAATTATGTTTTAAACGCATCTCAAATCAACATTTAAATTACTTTTGAAAACCTGATTTCAAAGGATGAAAATTTTAACACTTATAATTGTGTTGCGATATAGCTGTTGCTGTCATTTTTTGTTGTTGTTGTTGTTTTAAGAATAATAGGCAGCGTCTAACTTTCAAAACATTACTGTTGTTATTGTTAATATATTTGCTTAAATTACATTTGGAAACCTGATTTCAAAGGATGAAATTTTAACACTTATAACTGTGTTGCAATATCACAACTGTTGCTGTATTTTTTGTTTTTTGATTTGTTTTGTTTTGTTTTAAGAATAATAGACAGGATCTAAATTTCCAAACATTACTGTTGTTATTGTTAACATATTTCCTTAAATTACATTTGAAAACCTGATTTCAAAGGATGAAAGTTTTAACACTATAATTGTGTTGTGATATAACTGTTGCTGTGATTTTGTTGTTGTTGTTTTAAGAATAATAGGCAGGGTCTAACTTTCAAAACATTACTGTTGTTATTATTAACATATTTGCTTAAATTACATTTGAAAACCTGATTTCAAAGGATGAAAGTTTTAACACTTATAATTGTGTTACGATATAACTGTTACTGTCATTTTTTGTTTTGTTTTGTTTTAAGAATAATAGGCAGGGTATAACTTTCAAAACATTACTGTTGTTATTTTTAATATATTTGCTTAAATTACATTTGAAAACCTGATTTCAAAGGATGAAAGTTTTATCACTTATAATTGTGTTACGATATAACTGTTAGTGTCATTTTTTTTTGTTGTTGTTGTTGTTTTAAGATTAATACAGGGTCTAACTTTCAAAACATTACTGTTGTTATTGTTAATATATTTGCTTAAATTACATTTGGAAACCTGATTTCAAAGGATGAAATTTTAACACTTATAACTGTGTTGCAATATCACAACTGTTGCTGTATTTTTTGTTTTTTGTTTTGTTTTGTTTTGTTTTGTTTTAAGAATAATAGACAGGATCTAAATTTCCAAACATTACTGTTGTTATTGTTAACATATTTCCTTAAATTACATTTGAAAACCTGATTTCAAAGGATGAAAGTTTTAACACTATAATTGTGTTGTGATATAACTGTTGCTGTGATTTTGTTGTTGTTGTTTTAAGAATAATAGGCAGGGTCTAACTTTCAAAACATTACTGTTGTTATTATTAACATATTTGCTTAAATTACATTTGAAAACCTGATTTCAAAGGATGAAAGTTTTAACACTTATAATTGTGTTACGATATAACTGTTACTGTCATTTTTTGTTTTGTTTTGTTTTAAGAATAATAGGCAGGGTATAACTTTCAAAACATTACTGTTGTTATTTTTAATACATTTGCTTAAATTACATTTGAAAACCTGATTTCAAAGGATGAAAGTTTTATCACTTATAATTGTGTTACGATATAACTGTTAGTGTCTTTTTTTTTTGTTGTTGTTGTTGTTTTAAGATTAATAGGCCGGGTCTAACTTTCAAAACATTACTGTTGTTATTGTTAATATATTTGCTTAAATTACATTTGGAAACCTGATTTCAAAGGATGAAATTTTAACACTTATAACTGTGTTACAATATCACAACTGTTGCTGTATTTTTGTTTTTTGTTTTGTTTTGTTTTGTTTTAAGAATAATAGACAGGATCTAAATTTCCAAACATTACTGTTGTTATTGTTAACATATTTCCTTAAATTACATTTGAAAACCTGATTTCAAAGGATGAAAGTTTTAACACTATAATTGTGTTGTGATATAACTGTTGCTGTGATTTTGTTGTTGTTGTTTTAAGAATAATAGGCAGGGTCTAACTTTCAAAACATTACTGTTGTTATTATTAACATATTTGCTTAAATTACATTTGAAAACCTGATTTCAAAGGATGAAAGTTTTAACACTTATAATTGTGTTACGATATAACTGTTACTGTCATTTTTTGTTTTGTTTTGTTTTAAGAATAATAGGCAGGGTGTAACTTTCAAAACATTACTGTTGTTATTGTTAACTTATTTGCTTAAATTACATTTGAAAACTTGATTTCAAAGGATGAAAGTTTTAACACTATAATTGTGTTGTGATATAACTGTTGCTGTGATTTTGTTGTTGTTGTTTTAAGAATAATAAGCATAGGGTCTAACTTTCAAAACATTACTGTTGTTATTGTTAACAAATTTGCTTAAATTACATTTGAAAAGCTGATTTCAAAGGATTTAAGTTTTAACACTATAATTGTGTTGTGATATAACTGTTGCTGTGATTTTGTTGTTGTTGTTTTAAGATTAATAGGCAGGGTCTAACTTTCAAAACATTACTGTTGTTATTGTTAACATATTTGCTTAAATTACATTTGAAAACCTGATTTCAAAGGATAAAAGTTTTAACACTATAATTGTGTTGCGATATAACTATTGCTGTGATTTTGCTGTTGTTTTAAGAATAATAGGCAGGGTCTAACTTTCAAAACATTACTGTTGTTATTATTAGCATATTTGCTTCTATAATTTTAGATATATATTCAGAATTTTAAAAGGAATTTCCAAATACATTATTAGGAATAAAGTTGAAACATATTTTCTTGTAACATATATACCAAAATGGTATGATTTTATTTTTATTTAAACAAAATTTAGAAAAATCATACAAATACTTACCCTTGCCTGAATTAATGTGTTCTTCTTTCTAAATATATTAGATTCTTTTTTTCTGAAACTCTTTTAAATATTTACGGTTGAAACTTGAAATTATTTTTAATTAAATGTTTATTTAATAGTAGTAATATGAAATAAAACCTGGTTTTCTATTTAAAAAAAAAAACAGTAAAAGGATTCTGAAAATATAGTAGTACATATACTTTTATGGACAGTAGAACGTTACAAGATTTGTATTTGAGGAAATTTACAATTTATCCTGTCTGTAATACTTGTATGGGATATCAAACTATGTTTAAACATACTAATTGCCCGCAAGTTCTTAAAAATATTAATGAATATTCCTATAAAAAAATGTTTGGGGAAATATTTATAAATAATCAAAACTGTTAATAGGTAATATGAAAATCGCGTCTTTAAATTTACAAAAAAAAATGTTATAGGGCACTCCTGTAAGCAAAACTCATAAAGTGTTTAATATATTTAGGTGTTAAAACTACGGTTATATAAGCATCATAAAAATCACCAGCGTGTTAAGAAAGAATAGTTGTTGATATAAAAGACCTTATACATGAAAACTTTATCTGAGTTTATATAAACGATAAAAATCAAAAAATCGTCTGAGAATTTGACTGCATTTGAAAACTAATCGTTGGGGGCCACCGTAATACTTACTCATCATATGCATAATATAAAATATTAAAATAAAACATGTGTAAACTATTTATAAAATGCATTGCAATTAGAATAAAATCGTGGTTTGATGACGTCCTAAACTTTAAATGCTCTATTACTGAATTTCGTAAAAGAAACATCCTTATAACTCCAAAATTGATAATCATATTAACTAATGGTTTTCTGCGCCGAATTAAGCGTCTTATTTCCAATTAAAATATATCTTTGAATTACAATTCGAATGAAATACAGGGTCACGAAAAATCGAAGAGTGTGGAAAATAGGATTATAAATATCTCGGCAACTCATTATCCGATCGACTTCATTCTTTATGCAAAATTTATGATTTTTTATTGTCTTTTATATTCCTTCCTTAAAATAAACAATTTCGAAAATTTTTATATACCTTTTATCGGAACGAATAATTCGAGAGTCCGAAAAAAATAGTTCCGGATAATCGAGGTTACTTAAATTCAATAAGCTTCGTCCCATTATTACATACTAAGTATACATACCAAATTTCAAGTCTCTATCTCAATTTGTTCGGTAGATAGAGCGTTTACAGACACACACACACACAGACAGGCGGACGGCAAAATTTTTTTTCTAAAAATATGTTTTTCAGAATCCTCAGAGTCTGAAACGTGTAAATCCGTCTAAAAAAAATCGAGTTTTAAAACGATTGCAAGACTTACCCTATACTACGTATGATGGGTAAGTAAAATAAAAAATTCCTATTCAATGGTGTAAAATTTTAAACTGTGCCTTGTTTAAAAGTTTTAGTAAGCGAAATTTATTGGTCAGGTGTTGCCACCGTCAATATGACGTCAGCGTTACTCACCGGCGTGTTTTTGCTTTATAATGTAGATGTGTAAATCGTCTGCAAAGAATATTAATAGACGTTCTTATAAAAACAGCTTATAAGTTTTCT
This sequence comes from Maratus michaelseni, assembly GCA_963931845.1. Lineage (NCBI taxonomy): Eukaryota > Metazoa > Arthropoda > Arachnida > Araneae > Salticidae > Maratus > Maratus michaelseni. The sequence goes on along the minus strand of OZ007598.1, from coordinate 105,130,933 downwards.
TTACTCAGTTTATCAAAATCGTAACTAAACAAACTAGAAAGGTGACTCCTAAAGATTCACATTCATACAAATCGCAACGAATGTTAACAAAGAATATTAATAAATGTAAAAATCCTCACTCATATTATTAAACTATGTGTATTGAAAATTTACAAGCAATGTTATAAAATGTTAATGCAAAAACAGGATCAAGAATCTCTTGATCCTGTACGATCTATTCAATATGAAGCTGTTTTAATTCAAATAATTTTAATGAATTAAAAAATCCAAATTTTATTTTAAATATTATCGCATTCTTGCTTTTAATAATGCTTTTAAATATAATAAGTTAAAATATCAGTGAGGTTTTTTGTTGTTTGTTTGAAGAAATATATTAAAATTAGCACTGTTTATTTTGTTTATAAACATCAATGAGTTTTGAATTGAATCTACAAACCCATATTTTCACTTGTTATTTCAATAGACTATTGAACCAGACAGTAGAAACAAATTTCACTTTATAAATTTTGTTTGTGTGACCTTTATGAATTTCAGTAATGAATTTCGTTTATGTTTAAAACATTTTTCTTTCATTTTATTTTTAAACAAATAATACTATAACTTTACAATATTGTAATCTTGCTTCTCTGCTATATAAGTGTTCTTTTAATCATTTATTTTATTGCTAAATTCAAGTGACAAAGTTCATATGTGTTATATTCTCCAATGCAAAAATGTATTGAAATTAGCATTGTTTTTTTTATTTTTTCAAAATCTGTATGTTTTTTCAAAACTTTTCAATGCGGTATTCTTTTTCAGCATTCCCCGAAAATATGAAAGTGACTAATTACTTCGTGAGAAACAGATATATTGTTGAACAGTGTAAACCAGTACATGGTAAATAATATTCTATCTTTGCATTTAATACTATTTTGTCTTTTACAATTACTTTACTTTTGTTATCATCTGATATAATGGTCACAGCACATGCATTTGCATTGATTATTATCATGTCATTTATGTTTCAGCATTTAATATATATTTTTAAAAGTTCGCTTAAAGTTCTACACACTTTAGACATAATACCGAATCATCCCGAACCCAGGTCCGAAACGGACAAGGACTGGATTTTTATAACAGTCCTTGAGCTCGGGCTCAAAGAGAAAATTTCATTTATTCACAAATTGAAACAAGTTGGAAATTGTACGTCAAACGTGACAAATGAGGTGCGTTCGTACAATAACTAAGTTTTATAAATATGCAGATCTTGGTGCATTAGCTTTTGCACTCTTATTCAAAAATGCATGAATACAAAATTTATTTCATGTGCAAATTTTCATATTATAGATATTAATTGTACTTTAGGTAATTAAATTTTCAATACAGTTTTACAAACAATTAATTACAATTCTGTTACATTAAAATTATACTATGCGCAAATATCCAATACAAGACAATGTAAAAATGTCATCGTTATTATTTCAGTGAAATAAATTGTATCGTTTGTTATTATGATAAGATTAATTTCCGTAAGTTGGCAACATTTATCTCTTGTTGACATTTACTGAAAATTCCAATAGGAAAGTTAAGCCTAGCTTTGAAAATTTCAGAAATTGAAATCTATATTTAGACTCTTTCTCCATTTAATATCTATTTCTCCGGAAACATCTATCCAAAAAACTGTCGGTAAATTATAGGATTGCTATAATTAAACACATTTAATATATAAATTCGGTTTTTAAATTTAGTAACACGGAAATAATATGACTCCATTTTAAATACGACGTAATCACCATGGCAACATAGAATCATTACCTATCATGGGACGTCATTAAATTTATTACGTATGATAGGATTTAATAGAATGAAGGAAACTTTTATTACTGTCTTTGTAAGTCTTGATTCAATTTTCATAAAATTTGAATTGACTCGACAAAATTCTGCTACAATTATATGCATTAAATTTCAAAGCATTCGATTGGGTAAAGTTTTTGCGCTGTAATAATATGCGGACAGACGGACGGACCATACGACGACTATAGGTGCTACGTATTTATATATTTACGAACGCACCTACAAGGGGAAAAAAAACTTGGTATTTGAAAAACAAGAATGTTGTCGAAGTTTCTGAAAGTGTTTAACAATCCTCTAAAAATCAGTTTCAATAGAAATTGAATTGTTATTGATGGTATAATGTAAGGAGCTCTATCTAAGAAGCATTCTATCTGATTCTAAAGTTTTTGCACAGTCATTTCTGTAACATAAAGAATGCGTAATGGGATATCTCTTGTCTATCCTCACTTTCTGTTTCAATTCCTTTTCCAGAATTACTGGAAAAGAAATCTCAATTCTTTTACAGGGACATGAAAATCACGAAACTTTGCAATGAGGGAGTATTTGGGACTTATTTCTATGAAAAGGGATATTTTTAAATGAGAAACAATTTAAAAATGTTATTAGAAATTTTCTGCTGCATATTTTCAGTATCAAGCTCGGGCTCTCATGACACAAAGTGTTTCGGGCTCGGGCTTCGGAAAAAGAGCCCGAGCTCATCTCTAATAACGTTACAATGAGGGAGTATTTTTAGGACTTATTTCTATGAAAAAGGATATTTTTAAATGAGAAACAAATTAGTCTGGAAACAATTTTAAAATCTTATTAGAAATTTTCTCCTGCATATTTTCAGTATCGAGCTCGGGCTCTGATGACACAAAGTGTTTCGGGCTCGGGCTTCGGAAAAAGAGCCCGAGCTCATCTCTAATAACGTTATAATGAGGAAGTATTTAGGACTTATTTCTATGAAAAAGGATATTTTTTAATGAGAAACAAATTAGTGTTGAAACAATTTAAAAATGTTATTAGAAATTTTCTGCTGCATTTTTTCTGTATCGAGCTCGGGCTCTGATGACACAAAGTGTTTCGGGGTCGGGCTTCGGAAAAAGAGCCCGAGCTCATCTCTAATAACGTTATAATGAGGGAGTATTTAGGACTTATTTCTATGAAAAGGGATATTTTTAAATGAGAAACAAATTAGTCTTGAAGCAATTTTAAAATGTTATTAGAAATTTTCTGCTGGATATTTTCAGTATCCTTCTCGGGCTCTGATGACACAAAGTGTTTCGGGCTCGGGCTTCGGAGAAAGAGCCCGAGCTCATCTCTAATAACGTTATAATGAGGGAGTATTTAGGACTTATTTCTATGAAAAAGGATATTTTTAAAATGAGAAACAAATTAGTCTTGAAACAATTTTTAAATGTTATTAGAAATTTTCTGCTGCATTTTTTAAGTATCAAGCTCGGGCTCTGATGACACAAAGTGTTTCGGGGTCGGGCTTAGGAAAAAGATCCCGAGCTCATCTCTAATAACGTTATAATGAGGGAGTATTTAGCACTTATTTCTATGAAAAAGGATATTTTTAAATGAGAAACAAATTAGTCTTGAAGCAATTTTAAAATGTTATTAGAAATTTTCTGCTGCATATTTTCAGTATCGGGATCGGGCTTCGGAAAAAGAGCCCGAGCTCATCTCTAATAACGTTATAATGAGGGAGTAGTTAGGACTTATTTCTATGAAAAGGGATATTTTTAAATGAGAAACAAATTAGTCTTGAAACAATTTTAAAATGTTATTAGAAATTTTCTGCTGCATTTTTTCTGTATCGAGCTCGGGCTCTGATGACTAAAAGTGTTTCGGGGTCGGGCTTCGGAAAAAGAGCCCGAGCTCATCTCTAATAACGTTATAATGAGGGAGTATTTAGGACTTATTTCTATGAAAAAGGATATTTTTAAATGAGAAACAAATTAGTCTTGAAGCAATTTTTAAATGTTATTAGAAATTTTCTGCTGCATATTTTCAGTATCCTTCTCGGACACTGATGACACAAAGTGTTTCGGGCTCTGGTTTCGGGAAAAAAGCCCGAGCTCATCTATAATAACGTTATAATGAGGGAGTATTTAGGACTTATTTCTATGAAAAAGGATATTTTTAAAATGAGAAACAAATTAGTCTTGAAACAATTTTTAAATGTTATTAGAAATTTTCTGCTGCATATTTTCAGTATCGGACTCGGGCTTCGGAAAAAGAGCCCGAGCTCATCTCTAATAACGTTATAATGAGGGAGTAGTTAAAACTTATTTCTATGAAAAAGGATATTTTTAAATGAAAAACATATTAGTCTTTAAACAATTTTAAAATGTTATTAGAAAATTTTCTGCTGCATATTTTCAGTATCGAGCTCGGGATCTGGTGACACAAAGTGTTTCGGGCTCGGGTTTCGGAAAAAGAGCCCGAGCTCATCTCTAATACACTTATACTGCTAATGAGAGTTTTATTTCAAACATATGTATCATTCTAAACTCCTTTTAATTGCTAAAAGGAGTAAAATAAACAGTGAAATAAGTTTTATTAGACTGTTGATATGTTTCAACTCAATCTGAGCCATTATCAACAAAATTATTTTATTATTTTTATTTATTTATTTATTTATTTTATACTTTTTTTAATTTCTAAAACGCGTAAAATAAACAGCAAAATAAGTTTTATTTGACTTTTGACATGTTTCAGCTCAATCTGAGCCATTATCAAAAAATCTATTTTATTATTTTTTATTTATTTATTTATTTATTTGATAATGGCTCAGATTGAGCTGAAACATGTCAAAAGTCATATAAAACTTATTTTGCTGTTTATTTTACGCCTTTTAACGATTAAAAGAAATTTATAATTACAAGGTGTTATAATTTGTTATATTTTCATATGTGTCATTCTTTAAATTTAAAAATAGAACCTACTTTTCCGAACCAACAATTTATCATAAAAAAGGAAAAATACTGGAAAGTTTTTATAGCCAAGCTATTTAATACTGTTGTAATACGAAATTTTCAAAAAAAAAAAAAAAATCCTTCTTCAAAATTCTTCAAAAAATTCTTCAAAATTCCTTCCTTAGCTTATTGTTATTTTAATATTGCGAAAAATAACAGTATTCGTTAGATTTTTAATAAATGATATATTCGTTACATTTCAATTGACCTTAACTTTTGTCATGCATTTTGACAACTTCTTTTCATTAGTTTTAACCTAAAAGTATTTTTTCTACAAGATTAAAAAAAGAAAAGAAAAAAAAAAAAGAAAGAAAAAATCGGACCCGAAAGGGTTAAATCATTTTATGAATGTTAGATAACTTTGCTAAATCTACCATTACCTTCATCATTAAGATTTTATCCACCATGAAAAATCAGGAAATGGCATAAGTATATTTTGTAGCTACTTTTGGGGATGCCACTGATTTACGTCGCTAATAAAATGGGCGTAGAATTTATCAATATTTTTTAATCGAGCTCTCGGAAGCGCCATCTGTTGATTTTTATGAAAACTTCGAAGTTTTTTATATCCTAATTTCACATTTGCAGGAAGCGATATAAAACTACTTATTACAACACAGGATTTGTTAGATTTTTATCATGTTCCTTATATTTTATCATAAAACATTATGATTTAAATAATGAAATGATTTTTTTTTATTTAAATAAAAGAAAATTAAATCAGAATCAAATGCATGTAGAATCAGATGCATGTAAGTCACGTTTATTTTTGTTTTGTTTTGTATGTTTTTTAAGAAAAATCTCTATATAATTAAACAACTAAGGAGATTTGGAATAATACATTTCGGAAAAAATGGCGAAAATGTTAATAATGTATTTATGTATGCTTAACATGCATTTAGACATCCATAGTATATTCTGGAGAAGTTACGTAAAGATCCGATAGTTATATGTGGAGAAAAAAAACATTTTACTGCATTTATTTCCCTTTAAATGATTCAGAGTACAATTTTTAAATTCAATTTTCTCACTTTGGGATTTTTAATATATCAGTATGTTCAAAGGGACAAAACTTCAACATACATTTCACAATTTTTTGTTGATGTTTTTTATTGACGCTTTTTGTAGTGTGTTTTGTGAAAATTGCAATACTATAAATTATTTTAAAAAATAAATAAATAAAAATGATAAGTAAATTAGACGTTTTAGCTATATATTTCCATATTTCATGACATTTTTTGTTGTTGTTGTTGTTTAATATTACCCTATTATCCAAGTATTAGTTAACTTTTTAGAAATATTATCATTGGAGTTATGGAGCACACGTGTAAGAAAAGTATGAAAATAAAACAATGCAAAAAGTTCAAAACTGTAGAAGTGTTTTTATAAAACTTTCTTAAAATTTGTTTAATTAAAATTTTCAAATTTTATTTTTATAATTATACATATTTTCTTTTCGTATGTGTAAAAGGTATTTTATTTATACTCAATATAAAAAAATAGCTCAAAGGATATCGAACCCCCTTAAATATTTTTAATATATAAAATTGAGAGCTACCAATCTCGAGGATAAAATATATATATATATATATATTTCTAATTTATTCACCATTGAAACTGAAACAATAAATTCTTAAAACTTCAGAAGTGATTAAATTTTCTAGAGTGCCTACTTCAAACGCTTCTTAACTTTAATAAGTTATACTGTTTAATGTCGTTGTGTTTTCAAGTTGGTTCAAGTTATTGACCTTTCGGCCATTTAGTTATTCCATTGTGTTATCTATCGCGTAATCTATAAAGTGTAATATAAAACTTTATTCGTTTGATGAAGTAATACCTTCTATAATTTTTTTTGTAACTTAATATATAAAATTGAGGTGTACTATCATGAGTGTAAAAAAAAAGTATTTCCAATTTATTCGCTTACCCTGAAACTGAAACAGTAAGTTCTTAAAACTCCTGAAGTGATTAAATTTCCTGAAGTACCTACTTCAAACACTTCTTACGTTTAAGAAGTTACTGTTTAATGTCATTGTGCTATCAAGTTGGTTCAAGTTATTGACCTTTTAGCCATTTAGTTATTCCATTGTGTTATCCATCGCGTAAAAAATATCTATTAAGGTGTTATATAAAATTTAATTTACTTGATGAAGTAGCTCCTTCTATAATTTTTCTTATAACGTTTTTAATATATAAAATTGAGGTGTACAAACATGAGTGTAAACAAAAATATTTCTAATTTATTCACTACTGAAACTGAAATAATATGTTCTTGATACTCCAAAAGTGATTACATTTTCTAAAGTGCCTTCTTCAAACACTTCCTAAGTTTAAGAGTTATTGTTTAATATTGTTGTGCTTTCAAGTTGGTTCAAGTTATTGACCTTATTGACTATTTACCGCATTTAGTTATTCTATTGTGTTATCCATCGCGTAAAAAATATATCTATAAAGGTTTTACATAAAACTTTATTATTTTGTTTGATGAAGTAACACTTCTATAATTTTTGTTGGAACATTTTTAATGTATAAAACTAAGGTGCCCAATCATGAGTGTAAATGAAAGTATTTCTAATTTATTCACTATTACTGAAACTGAAACAATAAGTTTTTGAAACTCCAGAAATGATGAAATTTCCTGAAGTACCTACTTCAAATACTTCTTAAGTTTAAGCAGTTACTGTTTAATGTCGTTGTGCTTTCAAGTTGGTTCAAGTTATTGACCTTTCAAACCATTTAGATATTCTATTGTGTTATCCATGACGTAAGAAAATATCTATTAAGGAATTAAGGTGTTGTATAAAATTTTATTTGCTTTATGAAGTAACACCTTCTATAATTTTTGTTTTAGCATTTTTAATATATCAAATTGAGGTATTACAATCATGAGTGTAAAAAAATACTTCTGATTTATTCACTACTGAAACTGAAACAATAAGTTCTTGAAACTCTAGAAGTGATTAAATTTGCTAAAGTGCCTACTTCAAACACTTCTTAAGTTTAAGAAGTTACTGTTTAATGTCGTTGTGCTTTGAAGTTGGTTCAAGTTATTGACCTTTCAGCCATTTCGTTATTCCATTGTGTTATCCATGGCATTTAAAAATATCTATTAAGGTGTTACATAAAACTTTATTTCTTTGATGAGGTAACACCTTCTATAATTTTTGTTGTAACATCTTCGTGAAATAAATATAACAGTTCATTATTTAAGGCCTTTCTGGCAATTTTTAATACATTTTTGTTCGTAGATGTATGAAATTGGCATAAACTCTTATTCAGAAACTAATGTAATCAAACTTTTTTTTTTCCTCGTTTTTTGGTAAAAGCAGGATATTTTTCAGAAAATGCGGTGAAAGTTCGCGTTTTGAACCGAATTTCTGGACGCGACAGTGCAGGAAAGAAAAAAATACGGGCGTCCTGAAACAGCAATTGCTTATAATTCAAGATATAATTCATTTATCGAAAAATGAAAAAACTGTCGATTACAAAACACTTTAATAATCATTCCTGCAAGTGTCATGAATTTTCGTTTAAAAATGAGTCTGAAAATGTGTCAGAAAATTTTGAGCATTGTTGAGTAGGATTTTTTTTTTTTTTTTTTTTTTTTTTTTAACCACCTTAAGGCTGTTCTCAAATCCCAAGGAGCTACTTTCTGAAATATTTCTGAATTCATTTTTGTTTGGAAAAGCATAAAATTGGCAGGTGTTCTTTTTCAGAAACTATGTAATCGAACCGCATTTTTTATTTTTTGGTGAAGGCGGAAGATATTTCAGAAAATACTGTCAAAATACATGTTTTGAACAGAATTCCCGATGCAGCAGCCCTAGAATGGAAAGCTTGCAGTCACGTGACAAGAACCGCTTATAACTCGATACGTAAATTATTTATCAAAAAATAGAAAACACTATTCGATTCAAAATCGCTTCAATAGTCACGCCTGCCAATTTTATGTCTTTATGTTTAAAAATGGGTCAGAAAAATTCGCGTTGCTGTGCATGGAATTTGAGAACCACCAGCCGTTCTGAAAAAAATGTTTTCCATCGCTCATTAACGCAAAATTTTACTGATATATTCAAGAATTCATTTTTAAACTTAAAAGCATAAAATTAGTAGACATAACGATTAAACTTCTTTGTAATCGATTAGCATTTTTAATTTTGTTCACATTCGTATATATGTGATATTTGTCATGTTGTAACTCTCTTATTTATGAACCGATTTGGATGTGAATGAGTATGTGTATATGACATACCAAGGTCTCGACCGAGTTAATTGGCCAGCTTCATGCGCCATCTTGTTTCAAAATGGCGGCCAATTAATTTTTTTTAATTTTTTAAAAAATTCAAAATATGTATAAAAAATTAGAAATTGAAAATATTATTTATATATTTCTGTCAGAAAAATATTTCTGTTAAGTGTTAGAACGTGATACAAGGATTCTGAAACATTTTTTGTTTTTGCTATATCTTAAAAAATGGCTGAGATATGGCAGTTTGAAATTCTAGAGTGGCTGACATTTTGAAACGATCTGATTTTTTGTTATGCTGTAACTCCCATATTTATGAACCTATATGAATTTGACTGATAATGTGTACAGGAAATACCAATGTCTCGACCGAGTTCGTTGGCCAGCTTCATGCACCATCTTGTTTCAAAATGGCGATCAGTTAATGCATTTTATTTTATTTTTTAATTAAAAAAAGATGTATAAAAATTATAAATTGAAAAAGTCGTTTCCGTAAAGTTTTAGATCGTGATACAAGGATTCGGGAGCATTTTTTGTTTTGACTTTATCTTAAACAAGAACGAAAAATAATGCGTCAAGCATAGATTATGTAACACTGTCCAACGCTTTCAAAATAATTTTACAAATCATTATCGTTTAATAAGCTGTGCAAGATAACATCTAAGTAAACAATTTGGAAAACGCATAATGTGTTTAAAAACGTATTTTCAGGAATTTCCCACATATACAATATTCGAAAAAATATCCGAAGACTTTTATTCAGCCTTGTATATGATCTATAGATTGGTATATATACTACATAGGATGCTAAATTTTAGTTTAGTTAGAAAACGCGTAGCGCAGTTTAAAATTTTCCATCTGGAGTTTCTGTCAATAAACGGAAATGTGTTCGCGAACTTTTGTGCTGGCCTGTATATGAAATACAGAATTTATACACACCAAGTAATAGACAAAAAGTGAGTTAAATTTAAAATCGCGTTCAGCAACTTAAAACGCACTTCCAGGAATTATTGTTAACAGACAGTAGAGAATTCTTTTGTGTGTCCTTGTAAATGAACGATGACTGCTATATAAACAATATTCTGCAGTAAGCCTTTTGTAATGCACTTTATTGATATATATAAATTTCAATGCGTTTAAAATAGTGAAACATTATTTAATTAAACCGCAAACGATTTTTCTCCATAGACGTAATGTAACGGAATTCTTTTGACTGTCCCTGTAAAGTATGTATAAGTGCTATGCACACCCTATTCCATAGTAAGCTTCTTGTAATGCACCTTAGTGCTATATATCAATTACAATGTATTTGAAATTGTGTAACATCATTAAAATAAACCGCAAATGATTTTTCCCCATAGACCGTAATATAACGAAATTCTTTTGAGTGTCCCTGTAAAAAAACTATAAGTGCTACACAGTTCAGTTGAAATAGGGAACATGCTATAGATAACGACAATAACATATGAAAAATGCAGGGCAATCCGAGCCTATTTACGGGAGTTAGAGCACGGACAGACGGACAGACAAACCGAAGTCATAAACACTTTTCAACGAGGTTGGAAAGTGTTAATTAAAAATGGCTGTTGTTTGAATTTCTGGGTTGGCTGATATTTTGATATCTGATTTTTGTTATGCTGTAACTCTCATGCTGAAATTCACATTCAAATTCAGTATTAACGAAATCCGGGATTGAATCTTCTATTATCGGGTTCCATGCATTTTAGCTTCGGGTGTTTGTGTAAAATGAGTTGATTTTTTAAAAACATGGAATATGGAAGCTACCTTTTCCATTCTTCTGCGACTTTTTCATTCTTCTTTACAAAAGTTACAATAAACAAAAATATAATTAATTTTATAGAAAAGAGGTGAAAAAAATGACAAAATATTCAGTAATAAGTTGTATGGTTTACAATTACATTTCTTAATTTAAATCGTGAAGCATTTTAATGTATTCAGCATGCAATTGTGACTTGTTAATATTATGCAACATAAAAAACAATTCTATTCAAGTGGACTTGTCTCATTTTCATATTCAACGCATTTGAAATATCGTTGCCCAAATAAATTTATAATAACAAGTTTATTAAAAGGTATCTATATATTTAAAACGCTAAGCGATTTCTTTCGACAATCCGTGAGAGCAAACTACTGCATCAAATTACACCATTCTTTTTTTTAATGAAAGATATTTGGACACAGATTTGTTATCGTGCATTCGTTTGTTCGAAAATTTAATTAATTAGCCGTAATCTTAAATTAAACTTTTACTTCTGCTTATGACGTCATAAAATCGGCAACTCCCATTTTTGCGAGGCATAGAATTTATTCTCTGAGCTCTGTGGTTTGCCAATCTTTTGACATTAGCTAATATCAACTAGGTAATATTTTAACACTGTAATATAAAATCTTTAAAAAACTTACTTAAAATTAGCTAGAATATAATCATAATAAAATATCTAAACATAAACATAGCAATATGAATAACAAATCTCACGTAAAATGGTGCAATTTAAATGATTCCAATTGAAACAAGATTTGGAGAGTTATCCCTGACGCCCAGCTAACATAAAAGTACCTATTTTATTTTATTTATTTACACACATATTCAATTTTATTATAAAACACCAGGTTGCCATACAAAGCAAAAATCGTCATTTAGGCGCAAAAAATTAACCCGGATCTGTACCGATTTAATCAAAATTGTCTTGGTTGCACCGCATATTGCAAAATTAATTAAATCCATGATTATTGTTTCTTTCTCAGATTAAAAATAAGAAAATTGGTACTTCTCTATTATCCCGTCGACCACTTTTCATAACAAAAAACTATCGCCAAACTGTAACACCAAATAAACGGGAGAACGTTGCCATTGGAATATCAAAATAAATAAATTAATTAAATATAAGAATTTAAGGACACGGTTGTTATTTTAATTTATGAAATAACTAATAAATCAGTAAAACATAATTTAACATTCAGTAACATTTATTTACTATGTTCTTTTATTGACTGAATATGAGATGAACGTAGGGGTATACTATTTGTATGATACTTCATAGGTCCAGGAAATTTTCTTTCTTGCCGTGGGGAATATGACGGTAATGTCAAACTGATTTGCATTTTGTTTACGGATTGTTTGTTTGGAGTTTGCATCGGAAATAGTACTGTAATTCACTGGGGGAAAAAACTTTTAAAATAAAATATTTGAAAGACTGTTTCATAAGCACCCCCTTCTTATGTAATAAAGAAGCTTATTTTACTAATATTGTTATTGTAATTTTTTCCCGTCAAGTTTTGACGGGTTCCATCTAGTTTATTGTAAATTTATTAAAAACATAACTTTTATGTTAATTGTAATGATATTTGCCTTTAAGCAAATTGTTTTCACAAAATGGACTTACCGTACTTCCAAAATCAACGACTCATATATAAAATCAATGTGATTCAATGAGGACCGTAAAAAAAAAATTATTTTCAATTTATTTACAATCAAAACTGCAGAAAAAAAAAATATTCTTAATATATTCCCTATTGAAACTCCAGAAGTGATAAATTTCCTAAAGTGCCTATTTCAATTACACTGCTTAAGTTTTAAGAAGTTATTGTTTCATGTCATTGTACTCTCAAGTTAGTTCAAGTCATTGTACTCCCGCCATTTTACTATTTCATTATATTATCCATCACGTAAAAAATCTCTATTAAGACATAATGTACAATTTTAGTTGCTTAAGGAAGTAACCAACTTAATTTTTTTTTTTTTATTGTTGCTGTGCCATTTTAAGCTTGGGGAAATTTATAAACAAGGCTGATCATCACCTAATATATTTTTTACATTTATTTTTCATACCCAGAAATGTATATTTTAGCATTTTATTTCAATAAAGTAAAATTATTATTTATTTTATTTTGCCATAAGTAGACGATTTATCAAACTGATATATTTTTCAAATAGGTGTACTTGATATATTTTTCAAAATTTGTTTTTCATACCCAGGAAAGTTTATTTTAGCATTTTATTTCAACAAAGTAGAATTATTATATATTTTATTTTGCCATAAGTAGACGTTTTAGCAAACTAGATTCTTTTAGTTCACAAAACGTCACGTTAAGTTTGGAGAAATTTTAAAACAGGGCTAATCAACACCTAATATATTTTAAACATTTGTTTTTCATACCCAAAATGTTTACATCCGCCACGAACGTACGTTACCACACACGTTAGCATTTTATTTCAATAAAGTAAAATTATTATTTATTTTATTTTGCCATAAGTTGACGATTTATCAAACTGGTATATTTTTCAAATAGGTGTACTTGATATATTTTTCAAAATTTGTTTTTCATATCCAGGAAAGTTTATTTTAGCATTTTATTTCAACAAAGTAGAATTATTATATATTTTATTTTGCCATAAGTAGACGTTTTAGCAAACTAGATTTTACCCTTTTAGTTCACAAAACGTCACGTTAAGTTTGGAGAAATTTTAAAACAGGGCTAATCAACACCTAATATATTTTAAACATTTGTTTTCAATACCCAAAATGTTTACATCCGCCACGAACGTACGTTACCACACACGTTAGCATTTTATTTCAATAAAGTAAAATTATTATTTATTTTATTTTGCCATAAGTTGACGATTTATCAAACTGATATATTTTTCAAATAGGTGTACTTGATATATTTTTCAAAATTTGTTTTTCATACCCAGGAAAGTTTATTTTAGCATTTTATTTCAACAAAGTAAAATTATTATATATTTTATTTTGCCATAAGTAGACGTTTTAACAAACTAGATTTTACCCTTTTAGTTCACAAAACGCCACGTTAAGTTTGGAGAAATTTTAAAACAGGGCTAATCAACACCTAATATATTTTAAACATTTGTTTCTCATACCCAGAATGTTTACATCCGACACGAACGTTTTATCTAATATTGCGCTTAAAAAATTATTTTCCCAAATTTAAAATATTTTTAAAAAGGTGATAATTTTTGAAATCCTTTATTTAATACGGCTCTCATACTTCACCTAGCTACATTTTGACATGTATCCCTGAATTAATTTTTATTCGTAAATGCAAAATATTGGCAAGGATTCTTACAGAGAAACTGAAAAATTGAATAGAGTTTTCTATTTTTCGATAAAGGTAGAGAATATTTCCGAAAATACCACCAAAGTTGACATTATGTATGGAATTTCCGGTCGTGAGAAAGGTTACCATGAGACAGCAATCCCTTATAACACAAAATGTTTCAAAATAATATAATAAAATCACTTGTTAACGTTAAACTAAAGATGTAATTCATGCTTAAAGTTATAAAAATATTACACAGAAAGGCTTAAAATACCTTTTTATACAAGGGCATGACACTGAAAAAAGATATATGTTTCATACGCTCAAACGGCGACTTCTTCGAGATCAAAAATAATAAATAAACTATTTTTGCAAAATTTTTGAAAATGATAAACAGAAATCACAAGATCACATGTATATTGCAATCACTGAGAAAAATGACTCTTTCAAATCTGACTAAATCGATGTTTTCATTTTGTTATGAAACTTTTTGTTTCAAATACGACGACCCAATGCTTGCAATTCTGAAATACCAAGAAATACTCAGAATATTGAAACATGGACATACTCAAAACTGAGCACATAGAGGTCAGTTCATACTCATTTTTGGAACATGGACATTACTAAAAAATGAGCACATGTTGTTTTATTCTTGAGTGTGTGCATGTTTTCAGAAATGAGTATATGCATGCTTCAAACTTGAGTAATTTTGATTCGGAGCCATTTTGACTATGCGACATACTCAGATTTGAGTAATTTTTGCTCAGTTTTGAGAATGGCATTTTTAGAGTGAAGCATGTATTTAAAAATGTCAAATTGTAAAAGTGAAAATTATTATTATTATTATTATTATTATTATTTTAACATATTCCTAAGAAATCATATGACATTTTACTTATGGCTTATTGTGCATTTGTTCTGCTAAAAAGAGCTCTTTCAAAGCGCAAAACCACCACAAGAGACATGGAACAGAAAGCAATACTCCTGTAAATTTTACAAAAAAGAAAAAAAACACCTTCTAGCATGGAAAGCGGACGCAGAATTAGAATCCAGAAACAAGATTATCGGATAGAGATCATTTAAAAAAATAATATTCACATTTTGAAACATTAAAAAAACAACCCCGAAATAGTCTAAAAAAATTTTCGAACTCCATGTGTAGAATTCAAAACTAGAAAAATATCGCACTTAAAAATAAATAAATAAACCCCCTGCTTTAAAAAATTTTAAAAAAAAAATTTTAAAAATTAAAAAAAAAAAAAAAAAAAAAAAAAAACCTTCTGCGGAATACTTACCTGCTCCATAAATATTTTATTCAAGTTACGATATTTTCACAGAGGAAAGGCCATAGATGGCGAAGATAAATGAATGATGATTCAAGCTTTCATACATGATGAAAAGAAATTTGAATATTATACGGTAATTAATGAAAAATGTGTAGCTAATTCATTGAAAGCCTAATTACCATTGAAGTAGCTTTAATTTATTCCATAATTGAAAACGTTAAAAGAAGTTTTCAAAATGATTCAATGATTAGTAACTTTTCAGCAACTCTCAATGCAAACTATCAATACTTCACATATCAGAAAAAGGGTAACATATCGATAAGTAACTTTTCAAATCACATAAATTGTTCAAAATTGTTAGAAGAGCATAATGATATTCAAATTTTGCTAAAGAACAATAACAAAAATTTTGCTTAAGAGAAATATAGTCCCGCATCGGGTAACCCGATTTTAGCGATTTTTTTATTTTTTTTATTTTAATTTTAACGAAAATTATTAGCACTGACCCGACCCGACCCGAACTGCAGGTCGGGTCGGGTTGGCGCTAATATTTTTTGTTGTGAATGACGTTTTGGGTCGTACTGCCTTTAAATGTTTCGGGTCCGAATCGATTTAGTGTTAGGTTTGGAGTCTTACTGGCCAGGTCGTTTTGACGCTAATTTTTTTCGTTGCGGGTCAAGTTCGGGTCGGATTGACTTTAAATGTTTCGGGTCTGGATCGATTTCGTATTAGGTTTGGAATCTTACTGGCCAGGTCGGGTTGACGCTAATTTTTTTCGTTGCGGGTCAAGTTCGGGTCGGATTGACTTTAAATGTTTCGGGTTCGGGTCGTTTTCGTGTTAGGTTTGGACTATTTTGGATCGAGGTTGAACTACTCCGATTTTTTAAAAGTAAGTCCTAAATATTTTCTAGGTGAAAAAACTATATATTTGAATATTAATGAGTAGATATGTGTTTATTTTTATATAAAAAAGATAAAATTGATATTAGGAATATAATTGTTGACTAGTTTTCCATGGACAATATGGATTAATTTTCATTCACTTCGGGTTCAGTGTTGAATATTTCGGGTTTCGGGTTAACGTCATTTTCTTCTGGCGTTCAGATCGGGTTTCGGATTAACTTTAAGCAGGAATTTTGGGTTCAGGTCGGGTCGTGCTGGACTCGAAAGAGAACTCTAAAATATAACATTTTAATAAGGTCCATTTATTTGTTAGGTTTGGACTTCATTTATTTGTGAGTAAATTTTAATCTGATGGTTTATGCAAATTCTAAAAAAAAAAACCTGTTGATTAGTGCAATGGTTTTTGACCTGTGTGCCACGGCACAGTTTGTGTCGTGAGATGAAATGCACAGCGAAATTTTTGAGTCAAGATTTTACGATTTAAAAAAATTTTCAATGCAATGTATGATAATTTTTTCAATGCAAAGTATTTCAATTACATTATTTACTTTGTGATGAATTATTCAAATACACTATATTGCCAAAGGTGACCGGTCACTTGCGATTTTATTACGTTTTGTTAACTATCTATAGAAAAATACATGAGGAATTAACCTGAAACTGCAGGTGTGTAAACAGTATTGTATAGGTTATATATTTCCGTGAAGATTTTTTCTCGAAACCCCATAGGGGACTGACTGTCAACAAATTGAAAAATAACGAATATCTTTTGGGTAACCCTGTAAAAACTAATGTAGCAAAAGCGTCCAAACTAGAGATTATTAATAAGTGGCTTATTGTAATATACTGTGTTAATTTTTATGAGGATAGCATGTATACTCGTAGAGAAATTAAGATTTTTATAAAAACAGTCCCAAATTTCGCCAAGTTTTTTGCTTATAATTTACAGAGTTCTTAATATAAAAAAAAGTTATTTTCAGAAAATATGACAAACAATATTGTACATAATACTCTGCAATCAGAATTAAAAAATAATAAAAATTGGATGAAAAATGAGCAGGTTTACAAAAAAATGTTTCACTGCGCATGCGCGAATGCAATCAAAACATAATATGCATAATGTATTAGCTAAGTATATAGAACAACTGTTGTGAAAGTCTCAAAATCATAGCTTGAAAATTCTGAAAATTATCGTCGATAGAATAAGCTGGAAATCCGTTGTTCCCAAAAAGAAGCAAAAAGATGAGGGGTTGTATCAAATATCTGTTGATTAGTGGCAAGATAGCGTACACAATATTGCACGCACTACTATATTTGGATACAACCCCTCATCTTTTTGCTTCCTTTTGGGAACAACGGATTTCGAGCTTATTCTATCGACGATAATTTTCAGAATTTTCAAGCTATGATTTTGAGACTTTCACAACAGTTGTTCTATATACTTAGCTAATACATTATGCATATTATGTTTTGATTGCATTCGCGCATGCGCAGTGAAACATTTTTTAGTAAACCTGCTCATTTTTCATCCAATTTTTATTATTTTTTAATTCTGATTGCAGAGTATTGTGTACAATGTTGTTTGACATATTTTTTCAAAATAACTTTTTTTTATATTAAGAACTCTGCAAATTATAAGCAAAAAACTAGGCGAAATTTGGGACTGTTTTTATAAAAACCTTAATTTTTCTACGAGTATACATGCTATCCTCATAAAAATGAACACAGTATATTACAATAAGCCACTTATTAATAATCTCGAGTTTGAACGCTTTTGCTACATTAGTTTTTACAAGTGTTATCCAAAAGATATTCGTGCTTTTTCAATTTGTTGACAGTCCCTATGGAGTTTCGGGAAGAAATATTCACGGAAATATATAACCTATACTATACTGTTTACACACCTGCAGTTTCAGGTTAATTTCTCATGTATTTTTCTAGATAGTTAGCAAAACGTCTAAAATCGCAACTGACCGGTTACCTTTGGCAATATAGTGTAATTTAATTATGCGAAGATTAACGCAAATTTTATCCAAGAATGTTAAAAATTGTTCAAGTTATCATGCTGCCCACGTTGAAAAATGTAGTTTCCAGAAAATCGGGTTTAAAGTTTTAGAAGAAAAAAATATACTGGAATTTTTTTTTCCAACTTACACTTATTTTGCTATTCTTGCGCCATACTGTGGACCCTCTAGTGCCTTAATCTGCTCATTTAAAAAGGAGTACAATCTTTAGTAGAATCTTTTCGGCGAGTTTGGTTTTATCGATCGTGCGCGCGCTCACATTTTTGCTCATATCTTTCTTAATAATTGAGTTACCACTTTAAATCTCCTGGCCCATAATTCTACACACTACACTCTAAAAACGACATTTTCAAAACTGTGCAAACAATACTCAAATCTGAGTATGTTGCATAGTCAAAATGGCTCCGAATCAAAATTACTCAAGTTTGAAACATGTATACTCATTTCTGAAAACATGCACGCACTGAAGAATAAAACATCATGTGCTCATATTTGAGTACGTCCATATTTCAAAAATGAGTATGAACTGACTTCTATGTGCTCATTTTTGAGTATTTCCATGTTTCAAAAATGAGTATGAACCGACCTCTATATGCTGAGTTTTGAGTATGTCCATGTTTCAAAATTCTGAGTTTTTCTGGTATTTCAGAATTGGGAATTATTTGAAACAAAAAGTTTCATAACAAAATGAAAACATCGATTTACTCAGATTTGAAAGTGTCATTTTTCTGTGTATAAAAATTAAATTTTTGTCAAAAACAATCGATTTTTTTAAAGTTGAGAACGTATGTTAACCCCTTAAAAAAAACCACCTGCCAATTTGGATATGCTTGCGAAGAAAAATGAATTAAAACATGTGTCCGAAAGTAGCCAGTTTGGACTTGAGAACAGCTTTAATTTGTAATTCCAATAAGAAGGCTAAAATATTTTTTAAATATTTATAAAAAATATTTTTTTGTTTTTTTACTATGATTAGCAAAGCAAATAAGTGAATGCTTCGAATCTCGTGTTTTCTTTATTATTTATTAAAACTTTTTGGCTTTCCGCGCAGTCCAACAAGAGAGATAGGAAAATACCCCCAAAAAATTATCTGTCATATAAAATTAACGATGTCCAGTGGCGTGCTAACAAGAGTATCTTTTTTCCCTTTTAAACACTTCAAAACCAGTGTTAAGCTTCGGCAATATTTATAATACTAATTGCCAGAGCTGTTTATTTTTAATTAATGTAATCTGCAGAAGATTATGAATATGTATGAGATAATAATTAGCTGGTAGTGCTAATAGAGCATTGGTATTTATTTACGCATCCGAAAGTGAATAAAGCGTTAGGGAAAAGGAAGTTACTGGGGTCCACCATTTTGTGTCTGTAAAGTTTACAGATAACATGTTTGTTATAGAAGTATATCCGAAGTTGTATCGCTGTTTATTTTATATTTTTTTTATGTTACTTTACTGGTTTGTTAGCCAATACAAATGATTAAACTAGATGAAACTTCTTTAAGTTAACAATTGAAGAAAATATTTAAAAATAAGTTAAATCATAAGCGTATAGTCGTATGGGCTCGTGGGGTTCGAGTCCCACCAATAATTTCTAAAATGGACTTTTTTTTCTCTTTTAATATAAAAACGTTTTTTTTTAAATTATTATTATTATTATTATTATTATTATTATTATTACTTTCTCGCATTTTATAGAACTTTTAAGTGTCTCATTATTTCCTTTTTTTTTTTTTTTTTTTTTTTTTTTTCGTTATAGGGATAAACGACATTAAGAATTTTTTTTCACTTTATGTTCTATTTTTTTAAATTAGAATAAAATGCTCAACGTTTGAACTTTTTATATAAAAAATGAAAATAGAAAAAAAAGCCATATTCCGAAAAAAAAAAAAATACTTCACTCAAAGTCAACTTTCGTTGTGATTTTATTATAAACGATTCGCGAATATCAGCGAGTATCATTTTATAAACGGGTCTGTAAATTCGAATTTTTATATTGTCTTAACGTTTTATTTAACTTATTATTTATCAGTATACAATTCTGTTTAATTTCTTTAAAAGGGAATATAAAAAGTAACATTTTTACACTCACATACACCTATTTGTGTAAAAAAGAGCTGAGCCCTACCTATAATTTTCAAAACTGTTACGCCTATGAGTTAAATAAGAAAATTTTCTTCATTGTATGTACTGAAAACTATTCAGCCACCGTGCTATAACAAAGTATCTTTTTAATCTTCTAAAAATTTTAAAACAGTATTAAGCTGTCGAAATCTTTATAATGCTAATTACAGAAGGATTTTAATTATATTATCATTGTTTTACCATAGACTGGGGAAACTATGACTATACAGGTAGTAATAATTAGCTAGCACGCTAATAAAGCAATACTATATACTCATTTGAAAGTGAAGAAAGTATAAGGGAGGGAAAGTTTAATGTAAGTCCACCATTTCATTTCTTTAAAATTAACAAGTAAAATTTTTACTATAGAATTATATCCTAGATTATATCACTGTTTTAATAACAGAACACAGCAATTGAAAATTTAACAATAGTTAAAATATTGCATGTTATTTTATCTATTTATTAACTAATACTCTAATACTAAATATTTGTAATACTTTATGTTCTTTGAATGATTGCTAATGCAGTTTCATTCATTAGTGTTTAACGTTTGTATCCACCATGTTCTTAGATTCTCAGCTAAAGAAATTTTAATACATCTACGAAAGAATACGGCTTACAATTTCTATTATGATGCCTAGCAAAGTAAATATAAGTAAAATATTTAAACAAAAAAGTTAAGTTTAACTCTCAGGTGTTTACACTTTTTGGCTTTCCGCAGACCAACAAGAGAGATAAGCCGCAAACAATGAGGTCTAGCATAAAATTAATGATGTCCAGTCACCGTGTTAACAAAAGTATCTTTTTTCCCTTTTTAAGCACTTCAAAATCGGTGTTAAGCTGCGGCAATCTGTATAATACTAATTACCAGAGCTGTTTATTTTTAATTGTTATATACTGCGGAAGACAGAATATGCATGAAGTAATAATTCGCTGGTAGTGTGGTGCTATAATAAAGCAATGCTATTTACACATCCGACAATGAAGAATGCATTCTCTAGTGTTATCACCACTTTGTTTCTGTAAAATTTAGAGTTAAAATAATTATTCTAGAATTATATCTGGCGTTATATCGCTGTTTTAATAAAATAAAAATATTTTATGATACTTTACTTGTTTGTTTACAATATTGCATGTTATTTTACCTATTTATTAACTAATACCCTAATATTAAATATTTATGAAACTTTGTGTCCTTTGTTTGGTTGCTAATGCAGTTTCAGTCATGAGTTTTCAACATTTGTACATCTTCTTAGCTTCTCAGGTACATACATTTTAATGCT
Source organism: Maratus michaelseni (assembly GCA_963931845.1). Taxonomy (NCBI): domain Eukaryota; kingdom Metazoa; phylum Arthropoda; class Arachnida; order Araneae; family Salticidae; genus Maratus; species Maratus michaelseni. The sequence goes on along the minus strand of OZ007598.1, from coordinate 105,109,187 downwards.
TCAACAAAGAATAACTTTTTTCATTATGCCTAACAAAGTAAATAAATAAAACACCTAAACAAAAAGAGTAACCTCAAATTTCAAGTGTTTTCTTTGTTATTTATCAGACTTTTTATCTTTCCGCTGGCCAACAAGAGAGATATGACGCAAAAAATAATTTTTCGCATAAAGTTAATGATGTCCAGTCACTCTGTTAACAAAAGTATATTTTTTTAACTTTTAAGCACTTCAGAATCGGTGTTAAGCTGCGGCAATCTTTATAACACTAATTACCAGAACTGTTTATTCTTAATTAATGTAAGCTGTGGAAGATTATGAATATGCATGAAATAATAATTAGCTGGTAGTGCTAATAAAGCATTGTAATTTATTTACGCATCTGAAAGTGAAGTGAGAGTCAAGGAAAAGGAAGTTACTGGAGTCCATTTTGTTTCTGTAAAATTTACAGATAAAATGTTTATTATAGAATTATATCAAGATTTATATCCTTGTTTTAATAATAAAAAATATATATATATGATACATTACTTATATTGAACTATTACAATATAATTAAACTAGATGAAACATCGTCAAGTATGACGATTGAAAATAATATATAAAACAAAATTACATAAAAAAAAATGTTTTCCACTATAGTTACTGAAAATGTCCAATCATCGTGCTAACAAAAGTATATATTTTTTCCTTTCTAGAAACTTTAAAACATTGTTAAGCTAGGGCTAATATATAATACTAATTACCAGAGCTGTTTATTTTTAATTATCATTGTTTCACCGTAGGCAGAGGAAATTATGAAGATACATGACATAATAATTAGCTGGTAATGCTAATAAAGCAATAATATTTACTCACTCGAAAGTGAAGAATGTAACGGGAAGGGAAAGTTTTAATAGAATCACCATTATTAAAATTAGCAAGTAAAATGTTTACTATAGAATTAGATCGATCCGAGATTATATCACTGTTTTAATAAGAGAACACAGCAATTGAAAATTTAACAATAGCTAAAATATTGCATTTGAATTTATATATTTATTAACTAATATCCTAATATTAAATATTTTTAATACTTTGTGTTCCTTGATTGATTGCTAATGCAGTTTCTTTCATAAGTTTTTAACATTTATATCACCGTGTTCTTAGATCCTCAGCTAAAGAAATTTTAATACTTCTACAAAAGATAACTATTTTCATCAGAACAAAATCTATACTTAATATTATAAAGAAGTAAAGATTGTTTTTTGTTTGTTTGTTTGTAGGGGGTAATCTCTGGAACTACTGAAGCGATTTCAAAAGTGATGGTGGCAAATTGATGGTGATAATCCCTGCTCCAACATAGGCTATATTTTATGTCGGTGCCACTACCCCCAGGGGGGTGCAAGGGCGAAAAACGTTCTAAAATTTCGATTTTTTTTTATACTGAAAGAGCTAGAAACATGAAATTTGGCATGGTAGTCACTTATAAGGTGTAAATGCTCTCTAAGAACAAATTCTAAAAAAATTCGAAATTTAAAACTGTGAGATGAGCGAAAAGCGTTCTGAAAACATTATAAATTACAATTTCTATGGAATCTTTGGAACTACAGAACCATTTACAAAAGTGATGGTGGCAAATTGGTGGTAACAGTCCCTGTTGTAACCTAGGCTATATTTTATGTCGGTGTCACTACCACAGAGGGGTGAAAGAGCGAAAAACTTTCTAAAATTTCGATTTTTTTATACTGAAGGAGCAAGAAACGTGAAATTTGGCATGGCAGTTATTTATAAGATGTAAATGCTCTCTAAGGACAAATTCTAAAAAAATTTGAAATTTGAAAGGGTGAGATGACCGAAAATCGTTCTAAAAACATTCTAAATTACAATTTATATGGAATCTCTGGAACTACAGAACTATTTTCAAAAGTGATGGTGACAAATTGATGGTAACAGTCCCTGCTGTAACATAGATTATATTTTATATCGGTGACACTACCACAGAGAGGGAGGGGGTAAAAGAGCGAAAACGTTCAAAATTTCGAAGATTTTTTTTTCGACATTAGTATGGCTTAATTAGTAATTTCTGAATTATCTGTGGCAGTAAAATTTCCTCTAATGAAAATAGACCTTGGCATTTTTCAAGAATTACGTGAGCAAAGCCGCGGGTTTGCTAGTAAATAAGTAAAACACTCAAACAAAAAGGGTAAATTCAGAACTCAAGTAGTTTATTTATTATTTATCAGACTTTTTGGCTTTCTGCAGACCAACAAGAGAGATAAGCTGCAAAAATGATGTATCGATAAAATTAATGATGCCGATAGTCACCTTGTTAACAGAAGTATCTTTTTTCCTTTTAAGCATTTCAAAATCAGTGTTAAATTTGCGGCAATCTTTATAATACTAATTTCCAGAGCTGTTTATTTTCAATTATTGTAAGCTTCGGAAGACAGAATATGCATGAAGTAATAATTAGCTGGTAGTGTAGTACTAATAAAGCAATGCTATTTACTCATCCGACAATGGAGAATGCTTTGTCTAGTGTCCACCATTTTGTTTCTATAATATTTACAGTTAAAATAATTAATCTAGAACTATATTGCTATTTTAATAAAAACAAAACATTTTATGATACTTTACTCGTTTGTTAACTAATACAATATAATTAAACTAGGTGAAAACTCGTCGAGCTTGACCATTGAAGAAAATATTTAAAAAGTCAACTAAAACGTTTTCTTCATTATATTAACTGAAAGTGTCCAGTCAATGTGCTTATAAAAGTATCTATTTTTTTATATTTCTAAGGATTTCAAAACAGTGTTAAGTTGCGGCATCTTTATAATACTAATTACCTGAGCTGTTTATTTTTAATCATCATTGTTCTAAAGCGGGTTGGGGAAAACCATGAATATGTTTGCGGTAATAGCTACTAAAGCAATGCTATTTACTCATCAGAAACTTAAGAAGGCGACATGGAAAGAAAAATTTAACAGAGTCCTTCATTTTATTTCTTTAACACATTGACTTGTCATGGCACGCAAATATGTGTGCCAGAAATATTTCTCGGGGCGCCATATTACACAAATACGTGTGTCATCGATATTTTCATTGAAGACCATTTATCTCTATGAAACGGGACTGATGATAATTTATTACCATGTATTTAAAAAAAAAAATAAATAAATAAATAAAAAGAATCTTTTGCTATCACCCACGCAGATATATGTAATTATTTCAGTTTAGCGTTCAACATGTAAAACTAACTAAAATTTGATATTTTTAAAATAAAAATGTATAAAATTAACAAAAATTGACACGATTGGAAATTGTAAACGTACGGGAAAAAAGTAAAAACCACTTTGTAAATGTCTGCCAGAAAAAAAAAATCACAATCTGATGTGGCGGCCAATGTGTTAAAGTACACAGGTAAAATGTTTACTATACAATAGACGACAAGCATTTCTGATGTTATCCAACGTCACGATGACGTTTTTTTTATATAGGTAATCAGCATCCCGATTTTTCCCGCAAGCTTTAGCCAAGAGCCAATGAATTACGGATAATTCCCAGGGACCGACTTACAGATTTGAGGGCCCTGGGCACAAACATAATACTGGCCCCTTATAACATTTTAAATACAAAACCAATGCATACAAGTGTAATATTGTTTGAAATTTTGAGTACGTTTTTTTATTTTTTGGAATATTGTGGTAATTTGAAGGCCCCTTAAAAGGGGGGGGGGGTCTCGCGTAAGTCAGACTCTGGTAATTCCCCAGAAGCATTGCGTGTGGTTCATTAAATTCAGAGTTATATCGTTGTTTTAATAAAAGAATGTAGCAACTAAAAATTTACAGGTAAAATATTGTATGTTATTTTATCTATTTATCAAATAATACAATAAAATTAAATATTTTGAATGCTTTGTGTTCCTTTATTAACTTTATTGATTGCTAATGCAATTTCATTGATGGGTTATTCACATGGGTATTCACATGTTTTTTTGATGGGTATCAGCATATTCTTAGATTCTCATTTAAAGACATTTTAATATTTCTACAAAATGTAATTTTATTTCATTCTAACCTAAATAAATAAAACGTTTAAATTAAAACAATAAACAAATAAGTCTCTTCTGTGATTTCCTAATTTTTTATGAGATTTTTTGAGCCTTTGCAGACCAACAAAAAAGCTAAAAGATGTATGACATAAAAGTAAAGATATTAGTCACCTTGCTAACAAAAGTACTCCACACACACACACCCTAAACATTTTAAGGCTGTTCTCAAATACAAACTGGCTACTTTCTGAAACATTTTTTAATTCATTTTTGTCCGCCAACGTATCAAAATGCAGGTTTTCTTATTAAGAAACTGCGTAATTCAACCGCTGTTCCAATTTTTTAGTTTAGGCAGACGATTTTTCATCAAATACTATCAAAGGGGGCGTCTTGAACCTAATTTTCGTACTCGACAACGCGGGAAAAAAAGCTGCTGTCCTGAGTCAACAATCGCTTATACCTCAAGATGTAATTCATTTATCGGAAAATTAAGAAAAGTATTCGATTACAAATCATTTTAGTAATCATGCCTGCAAGTATTATGCTTTTGTTTAAAAATGAGCTCAATATATATATATATATATATATATATATATATACAGTAAAATCCCGTTACAACGAACTTCACGGGACCGCAAATTTTATTCGTTGTAACGGGAATTTCGTTGTAACGGAATTCAATAGAAAATTAAACATTTCAATTCAGATCCTCATATCATAGTTAATTATAAAAATATAGTAGTATAATACAAATTAGTAGATAATTAATTATTAAAAATAGTAATAAAAATTAGTAGTACCTTCTAATAACGTAAAGTTAGTATAATACAATGTATAATTTTTTTTATAGAATTGAAAAATTGACTTACCACCATTTCAATGATCTTCAAATTGTACAAGAAAAAATTTAATGCAGAAAAATCAGTGATTTTTTTTTTGTACAAGGGAGTTTGAAGCTGCGGACAATACAAAATTATGTACATGATTAATATTAGAAAAAATGTTATCTGGTACACTGCTCTGTAAAGAAATAAAATTGCGCACTCTTTCTAAGCTTTCTAAGGCTTCAGCAGATGTAACTTTTGAAAGCTCATTTTCTTCATCTTCAGAACTTTCTTCATCATTTTCTAAAATGCGATCATCAACAATAGACTGCACAATATCTGTCTATGTTAATGAATAACAAGTTGCAGCATTGTCATCTGCAGTTAAAAAATCTTTAAAGCTTATGCTTTGAGACACACCAGATTTTTCTTTTACTAAGTTCCAAGTGGATTCGATCTCATATTCGACTGTCTGCTCCTCATCATGTACTACATCGCTAGATCCTTGAGCCGTCGATTCTTTATTTAAATCCTGGTCAATCTGCGCGTGTTTCCAACAGTGGGCTATTGTTTTCTGGCTTATATCATCCCACGATCCACAGATCATATCAATTGCCTCAGTGGTGTAGTCGAGGGGGGACGCGGGGGGACGGCGTCCCCTCACTTTTTTATTTTATGTCGAGCGTCCCCTTACTTTTTATTCTCAAGGGGGACGCTAGAGACGCGAGAGGACGCCATCTTTTCAGACTTACTAATTTTTTTTTTAATTATGAGCACACCAATAAATCAACAATTTTAAGAAATAAGGCATTGATTTTTAATACTTTTCAACAACATGGAAATTGTTTACGGTGTCAGATCGCTTGTCTGTCTCCATCTGTTCGCATTCTACTTGTAACTTCCAAAAGTTTGCTTGAATTTCGACAAAATTTTATGTATATTTTTTCAATGTAGCCTTATCACTATTGTGAATTATGTGTATAGCATCAGTATTTCGTTTACGAGTGATCAAAAAAGAATTCTTTCATATTACTTTTCACTGGGCGGAGATTGTTTGAAATACACATAAATGAAGTAATGCCATATGGTATTGAAATTCGTTACAACATATTCCCTATCAAAAATAGCATTTATCGTTCGTTTACAGGGACGTTAAAGAGTATTTCGAAACACCATGAGCTATTAACAGTAATTGTTTGCAATGCATGGAAAACGGTGCACGAAACATTTATAGTTATTTTACAAGGCCAAAGAATCCGGACACATTGTCAGACGTGGGTTCAGTTGCTTGAAACGCGTTTTCGATTATATTTTGTATTTTTCAGCGGAAGAAAATATTTATTTGCTAAGTGATACGTAAATGATATTCGTATACAGGGCCACACAAAAATAATCCAAATACACTACCGTCATGGCCGGATATTTCTTGAAATGCGTTTTGCAGCTGGTTTAAATTTTAGTGTGTTATGTGATGAGCATATGATCATTAATTTATATACATGACCACTCAAAATAATTCGAATGAATACGTTACCATTTATAGATAATTATTGCTTGGTATGTGTTTAAACTGAACGAAATTATATTTTCGATGAAAAAAAACGCTAGACATGCTTTTCCTTCACACATTGTTGCACCAAATTAATTTTACAAACATTTGTGTGTAATGAATATAATATATATTGGCCGGTATACAGTGTGTCTGTGTATTATAAAAGTTGACACGCACTTTAATTTGTTACCTGCTGGAGATAAGTAGATAACGTAAATTATAAAAAAAGTTTAAAATAAAGTAAACAAAAAATAATATTGAAGTAATATTGTCAATGAAATAATTATCTTGTTAATTTTCAAACATTTATACAATAACTCTTTATGCGGCTCTTCTATTCAAAATTTGTCAGTCAGAAAAATTTTCCTTTTTGCTGCAATACAATCATTAAAAATTTGCATATATTTAAAATTAAATTTAAAAAATGAAGGAAGAAAGCTGACTTATAAAACCTTTTCGAACCATTTAAATATTATTTTATCAGTGAAACTGGTCCTGTGCACATATTGGCGATAGCATTTTTAGAACAAAATTAAATATTAAAGAAAAAGAAAAAAAAAATGCATCGCAAGTATATCTACATAAAAAGCTGCACGGGCAGAAATCATGTAAAAAGACAGTGTAGTTTTAAAACTTACAAATAATAAAAAAATAATAAGAAGAATTGGCTAAGCATGCTCTATGTATTTTCCGTCAGCTGCAATACATAACTGGGGGTCAACCGCACATGTTTATTATCATCCCTGTTACTGTTACCTTCTTGTAATACCTCATAGCTTTTCTAATTTGATATATAGTCGTTGTCCCCTTCTTCCCCCTGCATATTTCCTACCTTATTTTAAACTTTTTTGCATCTTACATTAACTACTTATCTTCAAGTTTAAATTTTTTCGGACGCCCTGTAAAAGTCGACCTTAGCTCAAACTTGAAGACTTTGTCAAAAAAATGCAATACTTTGATAGCAACGTGGTTCAAAGTCAGTGGTTTTTAGTGACAAAACTTGAGGCTTTTAATTTATAATAGTAATTTAACTTTAATGAATAATAATCTGTTTAATCTTCTAATTCATTACAATATTTAACGATTCATCCTTATCTAAGTGAAAACCACAGCCTTACTCAAAATTTGGAAAGCGGTAAATCATAGAATGGCTACTGATACAAAATCTAAAAAATATAAAGAGGTGAAATTTTTTTTTGAAAATAAGTATTTCTGTAAAGTTTATTGAAAGAGGGAAAATAATACATATTATTAAACTGTGAGAGAATTAAATATATTGCTGTTGTTTTCAACCCATTTCCCCCCTTTTATTTAAATATTTAATAAATAAAAGAAATTAATTTGAGCCACTTTTTTACCCGCTTTCTTTTATTTTACATTTCTGTATCTATGTGACATTCAAATCTTGTGATTTATTTTTCACCCACTTCCTGTTGACGTAGAGCTTTGAAATTTGGAATATATATATGTATACCTGAGGAAAATACATGAATTGGACATTATTTTTTTTAAAATTAGATCAGAAAGGGGGGGGGGGGGTCAGTCAACGTCGGCACAAAAATGGCATTTACCCCCATAGAAATAACATTACGATTGTTTAATTGAAAAAAAAAGTCCTTCCGGCCTGTACCGGGAGGAAAAGGTAGCTTTCCTATATCTTCGTTTTAAAATTTTAGCTAATGTTACACGAAAACAGCAAGTTAAAATGCAAAGAAAACGTTTACAAAGGATTCGTTAATACTGAATCTGAATAAGAAATTCGCCAAATTATTGAGCAATAGCCAAATTGGCTTCATTTATGAAGACTTATTTTGGTCGCCAAATTTGGCGATATTTCGCCAAATATCGCCAAGTTTGGCGAGAATTTGGCGCTAACGGATATGAATATATAGTTTTATGCGTATGATTGGGAAAATTATTACAACAATGAAAATTTTTGTAATGTGCTGTCTTGTTTCAAAATGTCAGCCACCCTAGAATTTCAAACTGCTCTATCTCAGCCATTTTTTAAGATAGAGGTAAACCAAAAAATGCTCTGGAATCCTGGTATCAAGGCCTAACATTTAATTAAAAAATAAATTTGAATTTTTAACTTTTTTGTATATTTATTTTAGTTTTAAATTTTTAAATGGCCACCATCTTGAAACAAAATGGCGGACCAAGCTGGCCAACGAACTCGGTCGAGACATTAGTGACCTTAATACACACAATTAGTTTCATCAAAATCGATTTATAAATACGGGCGTTATCGTATGACATAGGTCAGATATATATATATATATATATATATGTGTGTGTGTGGATATATCTATACATATAAATCAACATTTGAACGCAGGGTGGTTTTGGGGTCTGGGGGTCATGATCGGTGAAAATATATCGAAATTTTCCGGAACTGCTTTCCTCCGAACGGCTGCAATAGGTAGCTTTATACTTTTTTGCATTGAAAGCTACCTAATAGCTCCATTGTTTCAAAATTCATCCATTTTCACCACATTGCTGCCCGCATCAGTATGACATCATTGAGCGACGCACACATTTGTGCTTTATAATATAAGTTGACTTTTTGTGAATTTTAATGAAAGTATGTTTTTTTTTTTCTATATTTAATTTATTTTTATTAACGTTAAAAGTAATTTTATTAGGAAAGTGTTTCTTAAATAAGTCATCTGGCACAAGCATAAGTATTATTTGCCATAGAAACTCTACTTCAAAATTATATCTTTAAAAAATTTCCGCTCAATTCTTTAAATACTTATAGAATGGCATGGATTCGAATCAATTTATAACTAGAGTAGACTTTTATATCGCTATTAATAGTGCGGTAACATTCACTGAGACGATTCCCACATTAAAATTTCAATTCATCGTAAAGAATATTTACGAGTTAAATAACTTCTATGTCAAATTTGAAGTTTCTAGTACTGATAGTTTCAGAAGAATAACAACTTTAAAAAGTTTTCGGCTTATTTCAGCACTTAAAATTTCGAATATTTTAAAAGCTTCGTGAACATCTGCATGTTAATAGCTACCAGATAAATCGTGATGAAACGAGTTTAGAAGATTTACTTAACAATCGGGGCTCCCAAATGGTCCGCTTTTTGAATACCAATATTTTCTTAGAAAAATTTTATTTTTAGATTTTTCTTGTAAATTTTGCAGAAACAACCTTCGGAAGCAAATTTTTGCAGAAAAGTTTTAGAAACCTACTAAGAAATTTTCTGTTAAAAAATATTGGTATTCAGTTTGTGAACCATTTGAGAGCCCTGGACAATTCATCCTTTTAAAATGTAAATTAAAAAATAATAATAAATAAGATTTTACGAGCATGTAAGTCCTGAAAGTATATGTGTGCCAAGTTTTAAGTCAGTTACTCTTGCTCGAATATTTTCACACAAATCATGATGAAACCAATATTTTTGAACGTCTTTCTCCATTTCATCCCTTAAAAATTCAATACTTACAGATTAGAAGTAACCTAGTAACTGATTTAAAGAGTTACTAATTTTACAAAAATCTTGATGAAACGCGATTTTCAGAATTTTTTTTTTTATAAGGATACTGGTCTATTTCACCCCTTTCAAATTCGTATTGGGATGTTCGGAAAGTTCCTTTCATTTGGGAAAACTAATTCGTACCGGAAAATTCTGCCCGTCAATTGACATTAGGTATTGAAATTAATGTCTAATAATTAAATGATAGAATTTTCCGGTACGAATTGGTTTTCCCAAACGGAAGAAACTTTCCGAACAACCCAATATTTTTACACGTTGTTCAAAATTTTGTATAGAATTTGGGCAGTGGCATATATAATCCAGAATGTTAAACTATTTTTTCATCATGTACCAACATACCTGCGAAATTTAATCTCAGCCGAAAACACCGTTTAAATGCTACCCTGCTCAGACACATATACACATATTGACTCATTGCAAAATCACCAAACACAGACTTTGGGAATCTTAAAGAGAATACCAACTCGCACACATGCATACGCACATACATAGAGAATTGTTACAGAAATAGGAAAAGCGGACTCAGGGAACCTATAAAAGTAAAGATATAAATTTCAATGTATTTTTTCTTGTCATGATTACAATATTTTCCTTACATTATAAGTGTCCGTAATGTAAAAATGCAATAATTTTCAATGCTCTTAGTATACAATAGTTATTCTATGACTATCTCAAAAATAAACAATGCCTAACAAAAGTCTCGTTGCGTGGATTAGTGTTATTAAATTACGAATTCTATTTCAAATACGTATTTTCACACATGAAATAAGGTTAACAATATTTTAATTTATGGGAAGCTATGAACGGCCAACAGATAGAAAACTTTAATTAATTTAATTTAAATAAATTTTAATTTAAAATTTAAAATTTAATTTTTCAATTACTTTTCTCTGCAATTCAAAATGAAAAGCAAGATTCATAATCAAGTTTGCCCTATGGGTGATACAGATACAGACCCTAATGATCGAGACTATGAGCGTCCCCCCACTTTTTTCCCCAGGACTACACCACTGAATTGCCTCTTTCATGTTGCACTTTCTGTTTACGTTATTTTGCAGATCACAAAGAATGCGTTTTAATAACATAGTTTTGTATCGTGATTTTACGGCTCTGATAATGCCTTGGTCAAGAGGCTGAAGTATTGCAGTACAGTTAGGCGGGAAATACTCTACACGAATGTGATTCAATATAGGAGGATCATTGTGTGCTGTGCAGTTGTCTATGAGTAGAAGAATTTTACGTTTTTGTTTTTGCATATCTTTATCAAAATTTATCAGCCATTCATTAAAGAATCCTTGCGTCATCCATGATTTTTTGTTGGCTTTGTAGATGCATGGTAAGGACTTAAAATGTTTGAAACAACGGGGTTTTTCAGATTTGCCGATTATGAGTACTTTTCGTTTTTCTGTTCCTGATTTGTTGCAGCAAAATAGGGCTGTAATCCTTTGTTTGGAAAGCTTTCCTCCAATACACTTGTCTCCTTTTAACGCTAAAGTCTTCCTTGGTTCTAACTGAAAAAATATTCCGGCTTCATCGGCATTAAAAACATCGTTAGGACTATACGTCTTGATTATTTTTTGTATTTCACCTTTACGCCATTCGTTTACAAATTCAACTGGGACGTCTTTTGCTTCTCCTGAAATGCATTTTGCCACTATACCGTATCTTTCTCGGAATCGATTCAACCATCCGACACTGGCTTGAAAATTTTCAATGTTTAGCATTCTTGCAAATTCCAAACCTTTTTCTCTAATTAAAGGGCCACTTAGAGGGATGTTTCTAGAACGAACATCCATAAACCATTTGTAAACAGCACTATCCACATCTTGAAACTGGGCATTTCGAATTCGTTTTCTGCTTGGATCAAAGACTTTAACTTGAATTTTTTTCAAAATGCTTTCTTTATCTTTTAGAAAAGTGGATAAAGTAGACGGCGAAATTCCATATTTGCTAGCAACATCAGATTTTTTCATTCCTTTCTCAACTTCAGAAATTATGGCTTTTTTTTCTTCCAAACTAAACTGTTTTCGCTTAACAGCCGCCATTTTATGACCTACTGGTAAGATGAAAATTTTCAAACTGATTTCGAGCTTTGGAAATTCCTTTGCGAAAGTTATTCAGGTAGGGAGGAGAGGGAAGGGGGAATGTGCAATACTCATTTCACGTTTTGTTAAGTTTGCCTACATTGGTTACAGATTACTTGGACTTCCAAGAAAAAGGGGTGGAGAAAAGAGGAGAGCGAACAAAGGAAACATTCCTTCTGCAGTGAAATGCCTATGCACACCGATTTTACAACAAAGCTCGGAGAAAAGCGATTGCTTTAGAGATAAGCTTGATTGTCCCTAAGACTAGGCATCGAAAACAAAAATTGTCAAGCGATAAAAATGTACAACTGAAAGTATTTGCCGTGTCATATTATTTCGTTCTAACGAGATTATAAAAAATTGAATATTTCGTTATACTGAGATTATGTTAACATTATTTGAATACATTTCAAAACGGGACTCGCTTGCATTTCGTTATAACGGGATTTTTCGTTGTAATGGAATTCGTTGTAACGGGATTTTACTGTATATATATATATATATATATATATATATTGAGAAACGCCTTAAATTGCGGCAAACTTTATAATACTAATTACCAAAGCTGTTTATTCTTAATTATGATTGTTCTACTGCAGGCCGAGAAAAGTATTTTTAATTATTTTAGGCTGAAGAAAACCCTGTATATGCGTGCAGTAATAGCTGCTAGTGGTAATAAAACGATTCTTTTAGTCGTCCAGAAATGAAGAGGTAAAGGAATAGAAAATTAACTGGAGTCCACCATTTTGTTCTCTAAATTTTACATGCGAAACGTTTATTATAGAAATACTATGGGGCTCTGCCCCCTGCACCCTTCGCACGCCACCTCCCGTACTTTTTTTTATCTGTATATGTCTCTCTCTCTCTCTTTATTTGTCTGTCTGGTATATGTCTACTCTCTGTCCACTGTCTGTTTTGTTTTCTGTCTGTTGTCTGTTTCTTGTCTGTCTACTATCTACACTCTTTCGGCTGTCTGTATGCTGTACGTCTCTCTTCTGTCTGCTATATGTCTGTCTGCTATATGCTCTTTATTTGTCCCCTCTCTCTGTTTTCTGTCTGTTTCCTATCTACTTTCTAACTGTCTGTCTGTCTACACTCTGCCGGCTGTTTGTATGATGTCTGTCTGTCTGCTGTATGTCTTCTATTTGATTGTTGTATGTCTTCTGTCTGTCTGCTGTATGTCTGTTTGCTGTCTGTCTGTCTGCTATCTGTCTGATTACTGTATGTCTGTCTGCTGTCTGTGTGTCTGCTCTCTCTGCTTTCTGACTGTTTGCTGTATGTCTGCCTGGTCACTCTGCTCTTTGCTGTATGTCTGCTATCTGCCTGCTAACTATCTGCAGTCTACTGTATTTCTGTCTACACTTACACTCTGGCGGATGTTTGTCTGCTGCATGTCTCTCTATCAACTCTTTATGTTGTCTGTCTGTTTCTTGTCTGCCTTCTAACTATCTTCTGTCTGACTGTTAACTGTCTGTCTGTTAATCGCTGTAATGTCTGTATGTTGTCCATTTACACTCTGTTGGCTGTCTGTATGGTGTCTGTCTGTCTGTTGTCTGATGTCTTCCTGTCTGTTATCTACTGTATGTCTACACTCTGTCGGCTGCTTGTATGCTGCCTGCCTGTCTGCTATCTGTCTTCTGTTTCTGTTTGTCCGGTGTATGTCTCTCTGATGTATGTCTATCTGCTGTCTGTCAGTCTGCTTTCTGCTGTATGCTGTCTGTCTACACTTTGTCGGCTGTCTGTATGCTATATGTCTATGTTGTCTGTCTTCTGTCGTCTGCTGTCTACTGTCCATTATTTGTTCTATGTCTGTCTGCTGTATGTCTGTATGTTTTCTGTTTGCTGTCTGTCTTCTGTCGTCTGCTGTCTACTGCCCATTATCTGTTCTATGTATGTCTACTGTATGGATGTATGTTTTCTGTTTTCTGTATGTTTACTGTTTGTCCGTCTGCTGTATGTCTGTTTGCTGTGGGCATGCCTGCTCTTTCTGATGTCTCTCTGTCTGCTGTCTGTCTTCTATATGTCTGCTGTCTGTCTGCTGTCTGTCTGCCGTCTGTTTGCTGTTTGTCTGCTCTCGGCTCTCTGCTGTTTCTCTACACTTTGTCTACTGCTTTTATGCTGTCTGTCTGTATGATATCTGTATTCTGTTTGTCTGCTATATGTCTGTCTGCTGTTTGTTTGCTGTTTGTCTGCCTGCTCTCTCTGTTATCTGACTATCTGCTGTCTGTCTGCATCCTCTCTCTTCTGTTTGTATCTCTGTTCTCTGTCTGCTGTATGTCTGTCTGCTATCTGCTGTCTGTCTATCTGTTTCCTATCTGCTGTCTGTATGCCTGCTGTCTGTGTGTATGCTATCTGTATTCTGTTTATATGCTGTCTGTCTGCTGTTTGTTTGCTGTTTGTCTGCCTGCTCTCTCTGTTATCTGACTATCTGCTGTCTGTCTGCATGCTCTCTCTTCTGTTTGTATCTCTCCTCTCTATCTGCTGTCTGTCTATCTGCTATCTGCTGTCTGTCTGCACTCTGTCAGCTGTCTGTCTATCTGTTTTCTATCTGCTGTCTGTATGTCTGCTCTCTGTCTGCCAACTCTCCCTGCTGTCTGCCTGTTTTCTGCCTGCCTGCTAACAATCTGCTGCCTGTCTGTCTGATCGTAACAACATACTAAAAATAAATTACCGTCACCGTTCAATAAACCTTTTGTGTGACCCTGTAAAATAAATGTTATATACATGTTCTTCGAGAAAAAAAAACTTGCCGTAAGTGACTATAACAACATACTAAAATTGGATCCCCATCACCATTCTACAAATCCCGTATTTAACATATATTCGTTTCATATATTTTGTATTATTTTGTGCTACCCTGTAAAATAACTATAAATGATCTATACACTTTCTTCGAGAAAACACATGCTATAGGTGACTGTAACAACATAGTAAAATTTTATTACAGTCAGCGTTCTACAAATGCCACATTTAACGTTTATTCTTTTCATTTATCCATATTCTGTGTGCGACCCTGTAAAATAAATATAAATGCATATAAGTATAAATGTAAAATAAGTATATACACCCTCTTCAAGAGAAAACATTCTGTAGGTGGCCGTAACAACATACTAAAATTACATTACCGACAGCGTTCGCTATTATGTATTCGTTTAATCTTTCGTTTTTTTCATTTAATCAGTCGTTTCATTGGGATTATATATACTTAACTTAATGTAAAATTAAACCATTATATATATATACGGTTGATATCCGGAGTTATATCCCTGATTAATAAAAGAACATAGCAACTGAAAATTTAACAACAGGTGAAATATTTTACTGTATTTTTCTTATGTATAAACTAATACAAAAGAATTGAACTAAACTAGAGGAAACATGAAATGAAACCTCTTCAAATATTATTGTTGCCGAAATTATTTTAAAGCAAGTTAAATTTAAAAAAAAATCCTCCATTATATTTACTAAATAGTTTTAAAAAGTATTATATACAAAAGCAGTGAGAAAATTTAAAATTTATTTCAAATTCACATATTTCACTTCAGAGCGCCAAAAAAATTTTTTTTAATATAATGTTTTAAGGTTTTTTTAACCCTAAATGCGACACAAAAGCTAAAAAAAATTTCATATTTTTAAAAAAAGACATTTTTTTACGTTATGCCTTGCAAAGTAATTGAATAAAAAGCTTAAGAAAACTGTAAACTGTAATCTCCAGTGTCTTCTCTATTATTTATCAGACTTTTTGGCTTTCCGCAAACCAACAAGAAAGATAAGCCTCAAAAAATAATATTTCACCTAAAATTAACGATGTCCAGTCACCGTGCTAAAAAAAAACCTTTTTTTCTCTCTCTCTCTCTTTAAAGCACTTTATAATATACTAATTACCTGCGCTGTTTATTTTTAATTTTTGCAGGTTGAGGAAATCTATGAATATGCATACGGTAATAATTAGCTAGTAGTTTTAATATTAAGCAGCTTGTCCGGAAATTAAGAAGACATTTAAGAAGGAAATTTTAAATGGAATTCACCGTTTTGTTTCTGTAGCATTTGCAGATAAAATGTTAATAGTAAGCACATAAATTAGTAGAATGTTAAAAATCATCTTTAAAAAAATAAAAATTAGATTTAATGTGTTTTATTACTTAAAAAATGATAAAATTATTTTTTTTTTAATGTTAACTACATTAATATTATACTAGGGGGTTCAACCCCCGTGAATTGCGAGGCAATTCACATTGTGACAATGTTACAATGCAGTACCAGTTGGCTTCGCTCGCTCGCCGCTATTTGCAGCAACTCTAGCCAGAATAAGTACTATCATAAACCATTTTAACTTAACATATGAAATTTTAGATTTTTTTCTTAATTAAAAAAAAAGTAATTGAAAACTTCGTTAAAAACACAGTTAAAAATGCATTTAGTTGGTGAATCCAATGGGCATAAATCATTTTAACATTATGAAAAACAATTAATTTAAAACTCATTGCACAGCACGGTTTAAATTCTTTTAAAACTGTTTTAGAAACACTACGCAGATGCTATGTGTGACGCTAACAAAATAGTATAAACAAAACGTTTTCTCATGTGTCTAGAAGAAAGTCTTGATCAGAAAGCTGATTCGCTGAATGTTACACGTCACCTTAAAACGAACCAATGAGAATCGCCCATGCGGAAACTATGGTTGTTGCCAAATGGAAAACTACAAATTCAGCCCTATTTTCGTGCTACGTAAGAGAAATATATATATATAGATAATCATAATAAAATCACTAATTATCATTAAAAACAGATTTAAATGCTTAAGTGTTAAAAGTAGAACACAAAAGGGCTTATAAAAGCCCTTTTAATATAATGATCGACATGTTTCGAATGCACAAGCAGTGCCGTTACCAAGATCTACATGATAAGCAAACTATTCTCGCAAAAATTTTTGAAAATAAAATTGAAAAAATATAAGTCACGAGATCATATGTGTAACAAAAGCAGGTGTTTAAAAATAGTGAACTGTAAATGTGAAAATTAATATTTCCTTATTGCTTTTTTTAAATTGAACAAGACATCGTGCTAGATTTTAGGTAATTCAAAAGAGGCTGATTCATTGCATATGTTCTCGTTACACATGTATTTTTCTATTGATTCGCGGATAATAGATGGGAAATAAAGTCTTTATGGATAAATTATTTTGCTATTCTTAAAATCGATTTTTAAAGTCTTGGTTCTATGTAATCTTGCCAAAGCTGTAGTGCTTCTGTCATATTTGATATCTGCCATATGCTCCTTTTAATCTTGTTTTAAAGTTTCTAGTTGTCATTCCTATATAATATCGTAATGTTTCATCCATTTTTAAGTACCTGCTTTTATTTTGATCTCGTGACTTATATTTTTCAATTTTATTTTCAAAAAATTTTGCGAGAAGAGTTTGTTTATCATGTATATCTTGATAATGGCGCCGTTTGTGCGTTCGAAACATGTCGATCATTATATTAAAAGGTTGTTATAATCCTTTTTGTGTTCTAGTTTTATCACTTAAGCATTTAAATCCTTTAACATTAATATTATTCACATTGAATAATATTAATGTAGTTTAACATTTTTTTTTATTATTATTTTATCATATTTTAAGTAATAAAACACTTTAAGTGTAATTTTAATTTATGTTAGAATTAAAGTTTAACCCTATCGGATCATTTTGTTTTCCTTTAGGGAAAAATAGATTCTTGCATCGAGTGGGGTACCCGCACCACAGCCGTTAGGTTAGGATCAGATCGAGTTGACTTTAAATGTTTCGGATTCAGGTCGGTTTCGGGTTTGAGTTCTGTTTCTTTCGGGTAGAGTTCGGGTTAACCTGTTTTTTCAAAAGAAAATCCTGAATTTTTTTCAAATGATTTTTTTTTTAATATAAATGAGTATCTATAATTATTTTTATACAAAACAGAGAAAATTGATATTAGAGATATAATATTATAGGCTCCTTTTTTATAATTAGGGCCTAAAATGATCCCCTTAAAGGAAAAACTTGTGTAAAATGACATAACTGTTTAAATAAATCTTTGGCCCTTTGCTATTATGTTTTACACTATATTTTTCATTATAAACATATTTTAATAATTATTTAAACCCAAACTGAGGAATAAAAAAAATAGATTTTTTAAAACGTGTCCAAAGGATCATTTTACCCAAACCAAAAGGGCAAAATGATCCTTCATTTAAAAATAGTTGTAAATTGTTTTTATCGGCAAAATAAAGGATATAAAAGTAATTATGACAATACATAAGTGTAATTCACATGTAAAAACATACCCCATTAATATATTTCTTTTAAATGCTAAAAAGTGTAAATTAACAACATAAAATAACTTTTATTAGGTTGTTTGACATGTTTCGGCTCACTCCAAGCCATTTAAAAAAAACAAGTGAGCCGAAATAAAAGTTATTTTATGTTGTTCATTTACACCTTTTAGCATTTAAAATAAACATATTATTACAAGGTGTTATAATTTATTATATTGTTATACTCCATTAAGCAAACCAAGTCATATTTCTGTACAGGAAAGACTGTATGTCTAAATAAATATGAAAGTTAGTGCTTACCTTATAACAGATGTTAAAAAACCCAATTTTTCAAAGAATTCTATTCAGACGCGTAATACTGCGATCGCTTGAATACCGTCATTGCTTCTTTTTCACTTATTACAACTAGTTTATGTGTTACCCTGTAGATAGCGCGCCCTGTCTGGAAGAAAACATATGTGGATCGTTTTGCCCGCTAGGATCATTTTAGCCCACCTTCCCCTATATTAAAATATGGATAATTAATATTCTTTCACTTCGGGTTCGGGTCGATTTGAGGTTGAAAGTCTGCGGGGTTCGGGTCTGGTTTCGGATCGAAAAAATATTTATGGTGCTATAGGGTTCAGTTTTGATGCTTTCGGATTGGGTTCGGGTTGACCTGATTTTTCAAAAGTAAGTTCTCAATATTTTTCAATTGAAGAAAACATCATTTTTGTACAAAAAAGAGAAAATTGATATTTGAGATATAATTCTAAACTACTTTTCCATAATTGTATTTAAATATGAATCAATTTTTTTTTTCACTTTGGTTTCGGGTTGAAGTGTGACGGGTTCGGGCTGGGTTTCGGGTTGATTTTTAAAAGATTTTCGGGTTCCGTGCAGGACTCTAGGGAAAAGTACTTTTAGGTATAAAAAATTAAAAGTAGCTATCCAAATGACAAAAGTTAAAGTTTGCTGAAATTTAACGAATATTTAATGTACTGAAATTCTACGAATATAACTATTTTGTGTGTACTATTAATACGACAATAAGCTATGGAAGAATTTTTGAAGACGTTTGGAAAATACCGTCCGGCCTCTGATGACACAAAATTTTTCGGGCTCTGTTTAAACCAATATAACAGAAAAAACCGTTTTTCCAACCTGATAAGACATTTCTGAAAACAAAAGGTCGAATCATTTCTAAATTAAATATTTTTCATGGTAAATTCTGTACTACGATGCCTAACCCAAATTTCAGATGCATTAGTCATAAAATTAAGCAATTATTATCTGCGAGATTTTCTATAATTTTACTTCATTTGGGGAGGCAGTTTGAATTCAAGAGATAGTAATCTGACTATATAAAATGCGACAATTACGATGATAGAAATTAAAATGTATGAAATTTTGTGCAATGAATTTACAATCAAACTGCAACTGTTACGTTTTCCTCTGTAATAGAGCAAGCAGATAAAACAAATTTAAAATTTAAAATTTTACAAAAAAGGGAAATTTAATTTTTATTTATTTATTATAGTTTTTAATCAATTTTTATTTATAATTTAACATAAGGGAAACAAAGTAAGTCATTTTAATTATAGACAATATTTAAAAATGAACTACAAAATTAAAATAATAAAATAAAAATAAACGTGGCAATTAAAAAAATATTAAAAAGCGACCAGTTGTTGAATAAATAGTTTGATTATTACTTTTATTTTAAACTGCATTTCCTTAAAAAGTAAGCAAACAAATCGTAAATCAAAAATTATTGTCGTAAAACAATGTGTTTCAGCACTCACGCTTTTTAACATTCATTTTTCTGTGTAATTATCGTAATAATCATAGTATTAATAACATAAAAAAGTAAAAGTTAATTTAGCGCAAAATAAATTCGAAATTTAGAAAATAAAAGAAACAAGCTTAAAATCATCCGAATAATACAAAAAAATTACAATAATAAAACTAAAGTTTTCTTTTAAAGTACTTTAAAACTTCGTTTATATCATTTTAAGACCAGAATGTATCAAGAAACAAAAAATTATTCTTTTTTTTCTTTTTCAATTAAAGCTTTACGTAATTATAGGATATTTCCTAATACAAAACTCCCAATCATTTCTAAATTTAATGTTTTTCATGGTAGGTTTGGTTTTCATGATAGGTTTTTCTCTGGTAACATGTCTTTACCTAAATTTCACGTATATCCTGCTGAAAATTAAGCAATTATATTATTTACAATTATATAATACAATTATATAAATTATATAATTTTGCTTCATTTAACGAAGGAAACTCGTTTTGAGTACAAGAGATCGTAATCCGACCGCAAAACGGTATAATTACAATGAAAGAAATTAAAACTCCCATCGGTATAACATGAAATGTTACGTAAGGAATTTCCAATCCAGCTGCATCTGCTAGGTCTATTATCTGCTATATCTTTATTTTTGTATGAGTAGATAAAATAAATTGCTAATTAAAAATGAAAGAGAAATATATGTTTTATTGTAATATGCTTTTTTTTTCTTTTTTTTTTATATAAAATTTCTATTTATTACTTAATGCGAATGAAAAATAAATGCGTGATTTTCATAGTGACCGGATCTTATTAGGTGCATTCGTGATTATATAAATGCATAGCACCTATATAGTCGTCGTCTAGTCCGTCCGTCTGGTCCACATATAACAGCGCAAAAACTACCCAACCGAATGGTTTGAAATTTAATATATATAATCGTCGCAGAATTTGTCGAGTCATTTCAAATTTTATGAAAATCGAAACAAAACTTTAATAGATATTAATAAAAGTTTTCTTTATTCTACTAAATGTTATCCTGCGTAATCTATATAATAAAAGCGCAAGTCATGTGACTGAGAAAAACAAATATGGTCTAACCAGCACCTTTTTTCCATATGGCAAGCATAAAATTGCATAAAAGTTGCATTTTTAGAAACATCGCTCAAAAAAATTGTTTGCTTGAGAGATGAGTTACATTCAAACATGGATAGATTCTGAGAAAACTTCAGTGAAAATTAGTTTAACAGCCGAATAGCTCAATCCATTAAAGTACATAAACAAAAGATTCATTCACCGTGAGTCATAGAAATATTAACCATGGAGGTAATCATTCGCAAAGCAAGATCTCCATGGTGAATTTACAGCTCTCGTTCTCTGGTGTCGAAAAAAAAAGCGCGTCTGTAAACATGGCATACATAATAAGATTTTTTTTTAAAAAAAGGGCATCCTCATTTCGTTCATAGCAGACGATATAATTTATTTCACTGAAATAATAACGGTGATTTTTTTTTTCATTGTAAAACTAGTTATAGCACGAAACGAACGCACCTCATTTGTCACGTTTAACGAACAATTTCCAACTTGTATTTATTTTTGCAGCAAAAGACGAATAATAAAGCAATAGTTTACATCGGAATGCCGAAATGAAGCCAGGACCGTAGGCACATCGTTATTTCGGACAACCCAAACTGATATTACAATAAAGCTAGAAATATTTTTGGTCTGCCCTTCTCGTCTATTAAAGATAACATAACCAGGGGACCCAATCCGGGTTTCCCGGGTTATAGAACATATTACCCGGTGTACAGAACATAGGTGAAAATAATTTTTAATTGAAGACTTTAATAGCTATTTTACATTTAATATTTGTCTTATAATTACCCCTATCTTTTATTTCTTCATGAATCCACCATTAAATATTCATCTCATCTTGCCAGTTTGGGCATTAAATATGTATAAAAAGTATAAAATTCGAAAACAATACTGTGGAGAGTGGGCGTGGATTGCTGAAAAAATTATAAAAACATTATTAAAAAAAATTGAAAAAAAAAGCAAAAAATTCATAAAATTTCCCCCCAAAAATTATAAAATCAAAAATGTTATTACGAAGGACTGAGGTGGGACTGCTAAAAAAAAGTTTAAAAATTCATATTTTTTAAAAAAAAGTGGGTTTTACGCATTTATTACAATAATTTATTATTCTATATTATACACAGTGATTCCTTATGCATAGCTATATTTTACCCCTTAAATTATTACTTATTTAATATTGATTTTTATGTACATGATCATCGCTTATTTTATTTTTATTTATCTTTCTATCTATATTAATATTTAGTATTATATTTTTTAGCTATTCCATTTTTAGTAAATACCTACATTTTTTTCGATATTATTTATTACTATTAATTGTATTGTTTGTTACATTATTATCCCCCTTTAATCTTCATACCTTTAATTTTCATGTCTTAAATAATCTTTAGAATATTGCTCCTCTTTCTGGAGACAAATGGCAGCACAGCTATTTGTTCTTATTTTTCCATAAGACGAATCAGCATATCTTTTTGCACAGTGTGGGGTAAGGCATTGTGGGCTTTTTGAAACTGTTTGAATCCTTTCTACACCTTTTTTTACTGGTGAGTTTATGTGTACTATTTTTTTTTAAACTATTAATTATGGATAATTATTTATTTTTTGGATTTCTTTTTGTTTTAATATTTCTTGGGTTTCATTTTGATATGTTATAAGGGGCATAATATTCTCATTTTCAGGCTTAATACTGACAATATTTCAGGAAATAATATATTTTTACTTTGAATTATACTTATGATGCTCCTCTGAAGAATCCATAAATTATTCATAGTACAGAGTTGCCAAGTCTCCGGCTTTTTGGACACCAGTATTTTAGTACAGAAAATGTTGTTTCGTGTAATCGGAACATTCGGCGATTTAAAAGAATAACATTTTCTCTAACATAATAATGGTGTTCAAAAAGCCGGAGACTTGGCAAGTCTAATAGTATTTCATATTTGTGGGTTTAATTTTGTACTATCATTTCATTTGAATTTTATACTGTTTCTTTCTTGGTTTTCATATATATATATATATATATATATATATATATATATATATATATATATATATATATATAAACTTAATGTAAAATTTAACCATTGAAACATAGGAAATTGACCACACACAATGAAATCACAATACCATATAGCAGTGTCAAATTACAAATTAAATTATGTAGTCCTAATAAATGAAATATTATTAATTAAAATGAAAAAAAAAGAGTATAAACACAAATGAAAGCTTATAATGTAATTCACTTTTTCAAGGGCACAGAATCTACAGTTATAAGCAAAGAACGATTGTTTTCTGTATATAGCACCAGCTTAATGCCGAAAATCATGCTATATCGCTGCCCGAACAATCGTTGAAACAAGATTGAAAAACAAGAAGACCTTTTAAAATGGAACATTATGAATCATACAAACAATTTGAATAACACATATAATTTTAATTATTGATTAATAGTGCATCTATACATTACTTGTTATTCTTTAGTTGATTGAGCACACTTTTTATTTTTTAACACACTGCAAAAAATAATTGTTGATTTTACAGTATAAAACTGGCTGCGCGGTAGCGTATTACTGCTTGCACGGCAGCGTATTACTGCTTATTTTACTGTTTAATACTGTTAATTTTACGGTATAATACTGGCAGCTGGGGTGCCAGTTTTATACTGTAAAATCAACAATTATTTTTTGCAGTGCAGAATTAGTTTCATATCATCTGCTTTATGTAGTATTTCATTTAATTAACTTCTATGATTTGCGTTGGACAATGTCATATCTAAATCACTTCATTAATCACCTTAATCTAATATAACTATATTTGTCTTAGTTAATTGATTATAAATTTGTCTGGTTGATTATTAATTTGTTTTATTTAATTAATTATATTATTCTTATTTATTTTGTGTTTTTATTTTTTATTTTTATTTATTTATTTATTTATTTATTTTAATATATGTATAATATTATTTTGCACTGTCATAGTATTAATTCATTTTTAAATTTTCTTTTATTATATTTTACACATATTTTTATTATTCATTCAGTTAATTAATGTATTCTCCTGCCTCTTAACTTTTCATTCATTATATTTTACGCATAATTTTATTATTCATTCATTTAATTAATGTATTCTCCTACCTCTTAACTTTTCATTCATTACATTCATTAATTTTCTTAATTTATTTTTTTTACAATTGGTTCAGAATTTGAATTGAGGAATTTGTGCACCTGTTTTGATTAGATCTGATTTTCCATTTTTGTACTGATAAATAGATGGCAGCATTGTTCCATTCCCCTTTTAAATGAAGACATTTAGGCTCCTGTGATGACTTGTTTTGTCTCAAGAAACTTGAATATTTGTAACTCGTTCACTTCATATTTGATTCATCTGCTGAATGTGAAAATACTTTTTGGCAATGTTTGCAGTTTCAGAAATCATGCTTTTTTTTCTTTTTTTTTTTTTTTTTTGTGAGGATGTCTTCCTCAATTCAGATCCTTTAATTTCATTCATTTTCTTTTCTTATAATGTACGATAGCCCAAATCATTTATTATTTTAGCTAAGTATAGCTTATACATGAATGAAATCGTACTTTTTTTTTGTATCTGTAGTAATTTGGGCCGAGCATTCTGCTGCAGTACCACAAATATTCATTAATTCACTTTTTTTTTCCTCCAATATGTTTTATCTTATCTTGGTCATATATTTATTTTCTTCTACATTTTGCTGTATATTATTCAAACAGGTTATTTATTCCTTTTTCACTTTTATTTGAATTCCCTCATTTGTTGTATGATGTTTCTGTATTGCCTTTTAAGGTTATAAATCGCGAGAAAATTGACTATATAAATAAATGCCCATAATCAGTCTCTGGGTGAAGCAGCATAGGACGCGATCAGTACTTGGGAAGGTAATCTCCTGAGAACACAGCGCTACTATTATCTATATGTGTGGGTGCCACATACTTGCACTTAAAATCAGTGGTATGGAGAGCCTCCCGCTTGAAGGTTGGGAGATGGGACAGAGCTAGAAGATTCTCCCCCTCTAAAGCTGAAAATAACTACTGGTCAGTCGCCAAACTTAACTTTGAAATACATCGATTAAAAATTTTCCGGAACCGGACAAAAATTACCCTTTTCCTTTTAATTTTTGTTTCATAAAATAAATTTAAATTTTCTTTATTGTTAGATAAAAATAAAAACAATTTTAAGTAACTTCTGTTTATAGCTTTTTCAGTTTTCGAATGCATGTATGTTTGGGCTATCAATGTAAGTATACACAGTGATTAATAGATGGATGGTAAATAAAAAGTTACTGATTGGCCAGAAACTGGATGCTAAAAAAAATTCCTCTACTGTCCAGTGGTTATCAGCCAAAATTTCTTATTTTCAGCTTTTACCGCTTTTCTGTAAGAATCAAAATTGTGGGGAAAATTGAGGCATCTTTTTCAGTCTCATGTGCCTCTGTGTGCTTCGTCAAATGGGAGTTGCAAAGCCCTCGCCCAGCGCCTTCCAAATTCAGAACTAGATAACTCTAACTATAAATAGTCCTGTCCGAGACTGGGCTCCCGTTACGATCGGAAAAAGATCATTATTACAAAAAATAATAATAATAATAATAATAATTAAAAAAAATATGGAAACATTTTTTTTAAGTCCTAGATAAACAGTGGACAAGCGTTAATCGTTGCTGTGCGAAAGCTTTGGCTGATACATTTTTCCATTCATTTTTAATTTAACAACGTGTTTTAAGGAAATGTTAGTGTACTATGACAAAATCCTGCTCAAAATCCTTTCGCATGCTACCTCATTCATGTGTGTTTTGTATGTGTTAGAAAGGGGATGTTGACATCAGAGATATAGAATTATAGCTTAATTTAATTTAATTTTGAAATCGCAATTTTATCCACAATGCATATAACAAACGATAGATAAAGTTGCAACCGAAAATAGTTGAAAATATATATATATATATAATTATAATATCTATGAATTTCAAAAAACATATCAAGTTCTATTATCATTCTAATTAAATCTCCAATGAGATAATTAATGATATTGTGTATACAGAATACCACATAGCTAATAATTAACATGTGCAAACATAATATTACCATAGCTTGTGCTTCAATGGTAATTGGCCAAATTTTACTCATACCTAAAGAATATTGAAAAAAGAAAAAAGAAATAGAATATATATATATAAGAGCTATTTTTTGTACGGGAGGGCATTTTTGACCGACACCTTCTGTTTAAGAACAATTTCATTCTTTTACAATGCTGTTAAAGACAAAAGTCCCAAATCAAAAACACCATTCCTACACTGCAAAAAAAAAAAAAAAAAAAAAAAAAAAAAAAAAAAAAAATGTTGATTTTATGGTATGCACGGTAGCGTATTACTGCTTATTTTACTGTTTATTACTGTTAATTTTACGGTATAATACTGGCAGCTGGTATGCTAGTATTATACCTTAAAATCAGCATTTTTTTTCCTTTTTTTTTGCAGTGTATTAAACTAACGATTAACGTATGAATAAGTAATAAAAAAGTTGTTAGTTGAATTATTTTTGGAAATCGCACGCAAGTGCCGTTGTCAGAAATTGAGTCCGGCCAGATTATCTTATGTATTCTCTTCCATTCTACAAGAGCCAAGAATGTATGTGAAAAATTCCCGAGGGCCCATAAAGGGACATGTAATGGCAGAGACCGGTACAACGATCCCTTTTTTTTTAATCCCATGTCCACAGTCCTTGTACGTATCCCAATTAAAGTTAGTATCCCCATCCTCTCTTCCCTTCCATGAGAACGTTATAGTCCGATAAACAAACTAAAAAAAAAAAAAAAAAAAAAAAAAAAAAATACCGATGTTGGAAAATATTGGGAACAAAAAAGTAAAGGAGGAAGCAGAAAGACAGAAAAAAAAAGAAAAGAAAACTGCCCAGTTAAACTGGGGGCATTGAGCTCACAGGTTATTCACACTAATTGTATATTGTACTCTTATTTCTAAGAAATTAAAATAAGCCCCTCGAAAAATAAAGAAATCGACAATATATTAAGGGGGATCACCCCCCCCATTCCCTCCCCCTTAAAATTAACCAATGAACCCCCAAAACTAACCAGGAAAGCGCCTTGTTACAATTAACATATATACAAAATTTGAAGCAAATCTAATAATTCTGCATGAAAATCCCATTTATCTAAATTAAGGGGGGATTAGTCCGCCGTATCCCACTTTATACTTAACACATGAATCCCCAAAACTAATCAGGAAAGCGCTGAAAACCCATTTATCTAAATTAAGAAGGGGTTCATCCCCCCCCCCCTTTATACTTAACCAATGAACCCCCAAAACTAATCAGGGAAGCGCCTTATCACAATAAACCTATGAACAAAATTTGAAGCAAAACGGTTATTTCTATCAAGAGTTATCGCGTTACGTACATACGTACGTACATACAGAACGGGCGGGCACATTAGTTCTCAAGCTTTGATAGCCTGTGAGCTAAAAAGGAGATGTAAAAGAAACTGTTTAAAGCGAGATATTTTTAAAATCCATCAATTATCACTTTGAAAAATAGTTATTTAGTTCGTAAACAAGCAATACATATAAACTAACAACATCCTAAACTAACACTCTACTAATAGAGGAAAACACCTGTAATATGTTCTATCACTTCAACCCTATCTATCCTGTCGCCCTGGAAACGTCAGGGCGTGCAATGCCTACATCCCGTTGCTATAGCAACGGATTGCGTGAAAGGATAAAAGGGGCAGGCCGGATAGTGCACGAGTGACGGGGCGTCGACCAATGGAGGTGTGGGATAGCACCGCAATTTACAGGTAAAAGGGGTGAGTAACGGCATCAAGAGAAAGGGAAATCGGGAGATGGAAATTTTTTAATCAATGGCCAATCTTGGGATAATTACGAAATATAGCAGTCGAAATGATGTAATCGTATTGTGTGATCACCGATGCGGAAGGATACTCGTAGTTTTAAAGCCATTGGAGTTTTGCAGTTGAAGAGAGTGCAGTGGACTATTTAGAGTTAAATAAAAGCTATTTAATAAGCTGCGGGATGGGGCATACTCAACTTAGGATTGAAACAATCATAGGCGTAACGTCGAGAAGGGAGAGGAACAGGGGACACGCTCTCCCCCAACTTTCTGGACAACAATTTTTTAAGAAATGATACAGTCGATTAAGAACTGTCTTCTATTGATCCAAAATCGAAATGACAACTACTTTTATTGCCATTTTACATTTCTTCATTTTTTATGGGCATACTATCTGATGAGGGAACCACTTTTGGGGAAGCTGCAGGTCCGAAACTAAAGGTGGATAGAGGGGGCATGTGCCCTGGGGCGCTAGAACAGAAGGCGGAGGGGGAGCTAAATGAAGATTTGGTTTGTCATTTGATTGAAAAAAATATATAGAATTTGTGTAAAAACGTTTTGCAGATGAAAAATCTAAAAGAAAAATTGAGTCAAGTGCATTAAAATTGACAAATAGATGAAAATATTGGTACGGTCGGGTGATTTCCCGGAACAATAAAAACTAAGGGGTGGAAAATATGCAATTAAAAAAAATGCTGCAATTTCTTTGTTTACATCGAGATCCGGTCTTAGAAAGGGCGAGTTGGGGCGACTGCCCGGGACACTAAACACTAAAGGGTGGAAAATTCACAAAACAAAATACTTAGTAAAAACTTAATAGTTTTGTTTTTGTTCTATAAGTCACTATTATAATTTTGAAAATTGGCGTTAGGTTCAGGAAAGCATCTAGACATATTAGTCTATTAATAGGAAAAGCGGTATAAGTGACACTTCCATGAAACTGGCTGGAGATGCCACACTAAGGTATTTTACGATATTTGAATTCATTGTTATAACTACAGAAAATACTGGTTTTTACATTGTAATGTAATAAATGCAAAATTGTAATGTGATACTTACAACTATAGTAAAATATATGCGAAAATAAAATATTTCTATAACGCAATCCTGTCTAAAATGAAAAAAATTACATGGTCCCAACAGAAAAAATATCAACAATCATACATTCATACATGTGGCTAAGACGGAAATAAAGCGGTTTTTTTTCCTCTTCCTTTCTATTTCGGTTTCACAGGTTATATTGAATAAATATTTGACAAAGCTAATTACATAGTCCCATATTATGTATTTTACTATTACATATTATTTTTAATTTTGAAATAAGTCGGTTATTAAAAACTTAGTAAAGTTCTCTTTGTAAGTTTATTTTGTGTAGGAGGGGGGCGGAGGGCGCCAAAATCGATGTTTGCCACAGTGGAAAAAAAAAACTAGTTTCGGCCCTGTGAAGCTCGCACCTAGTAGTGAGACCTGGTGTATTTTATAGCCCTAGACAAGTGATAAAATTTGTCTGCAAAAATCGTATTATATACACTTCTGTCCAAAAATTAAGGGGCAGTGACCGGACGCTTTCACTTTTTACACGGTTTGTCGAATATCTACTGAAATTCTTGACAAATTGTCCTTGAAATTTAAGGATGTAAAGCACATGTTTGACTTCAAGAACAGTGAAACAGTATGCTGCAATTAAAAAATTAGCCCATTGGATTATTTGGGATTTCGCCCTCGAATTTGTCAATTAGCTCACTGTATTGCTGGCATCTTTCTGAGTTTTCACGATAATTGACTGGTCTTTATATATGAGTTACTCTATAGAATTGACTACCAAATCATGAAAAAGAAAATATTTGGTATAGTTCGCGCATACGCAGTTATAAATTATTTCATACAAATATCCATATCTCATCAAATATTCAATATATTAGTTTTTGAATTGCAGTATACTGTTTCTACTGTTCTTGAAGTCAAACATGCGCTTTACATCCTCGAATTTCAAGAACAATTCGTCAAAAATTTCAATGGATATTCGACAAACTGTGCAAAAAGTGAAAGCGTCCGGTCACTGTTCCTTAATTTTTGAACAGCACTGTATATTTTTGTATACATTTAATTTTAAAGTAATGGATTTTTAATTGTTAATTTCGTGCCAAATTTTCATTTCACGACAATCAAAAATTTTATCGTCTAATTTACCACTTTTCGGAATGTAGTTGACATTACATACGAATTACTTTGAACTTCAACCACTTTTCGCGATTTCATTGCATTTTGCATAACTCCATACATAACTTACATGGCTTGCGCAAGATTTTTTTTTCTTTCGTACTGCATAATTAAATTTTAAGATTCCAGTAACTACACATCGAATTGTAGGGGAATGAAAAAAATAATGTTTTGAGTTATGAAAAATACAAGATAAGACAAATAATTTATTATTATTCTTTTTAAAATCACGAATTTTCCGTAACTCAAAACATTCTTCTTACCATTCCCTCAATGGTATACGTATATGACTCACTGACATTTAATAACCTCTGAAATTTCATACTATTTCGTAGAATTCAGATGAGTGTTCGATTTATCTATTAGATCATTTGTGAAATAGTTTCTTTTATTCTGCTTTTCTACGAAAGTAGATGATTTAAGACAAATCAAATACTGCTTTCTGAATGATTAATAAGAAAATATTTCAATGAAACAGAATTTAGGAATTGATTTTTTCTTTCTGTGAAATTTAGATGAAAATTACATATATATATATTTTTTTAATACGTATGAGTTTTTTAGATCATCCACAATACATAATATAAAATACTGTAAATAAAATAATGTAAAATACATAATATAACCGACTTGTAATTACGTGGTTACGATTAAGTTGGTCTGGCGGGAACTCCCACTTGATTGAGGGTAGTTATATCGACTGTTTAGCTTATTTCTATCTCACGAATGTATAGCAGCCATAACCTTCCGGCTTTTTAAAGTCATAAAACATACCTAGTATCATAAAATTTATTTAATAAAATTATTTAATAATGTGACTTATTTATACATGGTATTATTTTAGTTTCATTATACTATATACGTATGACTTAATATTTGACATTGAATAATTTTCGAAATTTCATACCATTTCGTAAAATTCAGATGAGAGTTCGATTTATCTATTAGATCATTTGTGGAGATATTTTCATTTATTCTGCTTTTCTACGAAAGTAAATGTTTTAAGGAAAGTCAAATATACCGCCTACATCAATCTCCATGGGTGATTTATAAGAAAAATATTTCAATGAAACAGATTTTAGGAACTGATTTTTTCTTTCTATAAAATTTAGATGAAAATTACTTTTTTTTTTATGAGTATGCAGTTTTTAGATCATCCAGTCTTGTAAAATACATTATATAACCGACTAGTGATGACATGTGGAACGATTAAGTCGGTCTGGTGGGAACTCTCACGAGAGTGAGGATAGTTAGATCGACTGTTTATTGTAAAACAAACATTATATGACCGATTATAAATGAATAGGGGTTCGACAGAAAAGTTATAAACCCCTATTCTAAGAACTCATTTTTTTCTTTCTCTAAAATGTAGATGAAAATTACATTTTTTTTTGTTATTATTATTATTATTATTATTATTATTATTAAGCGTATGCGGTTTTTAGATCATCCAGTCTTGTAAAATACATTATATAACCGACTAGTGATGACATGTGGAACGATTAAGTCGGTCTGGCGGGAACTCTCACGAGAGTGAGGATAGTTAGATCGACTGTTTATTGTAAAACAAACATTATATGACCGATTATAAATGAATAGGGGTTCGGCAGAAAAGTTATAAACCCCTATTCTAAGAACTCATTTTTTTCTTTCTCTAAAATGTAGATGAAAATTACATTTTTTTTTTGTTATTATTATTATTATTATTAAGCGTATGCGGTTTTTAGATCATCCAGTCTTGTAAAATACATTATATAACCAACTAGTGATGACATGTGGGATTAAGTCGGTCTGGCGGGAACTCTCACGAAAGTGAGGATAGTTAGATCGACTGTTTATTGTAAAACAAACATTATATGACCGACTATAAATGAATAGGGGTTCGACAGAAAAATTATAAACCCCTATTATAAGAACTCATTTTTTTTTTCTTTCTCGGAAATGTAGATGAAAATTACATTTTTTTTTTAATTATTATTATTATTGTTATTATTATTATTATTAAGCGCATGCGGTTTTTAGATCATCCAGTCTTGTAAAATACATTATATAACCGACTAGTGATGACATGTGGAACGATTAAGTCGGTCTGGCGGGAACTCTCACGAGAGTGAGGATAGTTAGATAGACTGTTTATTGTAAAACAAACATTATATGACCGACTATAAATGAATAGGGGTTCGACAGAAAAATTATAAACCCCTATTATAAGAACTCATTTTTTTTTTCTTTCTCTGAAATGCAGATGAAAATTACTTTTTTTTAAAAATTATTATTATTATTGCTATTATTATTATTATTAAGCGCATGCGGTTTTTAGATCATCCAGTCTTGTAAAATACATTATATAACCGACTAGTGATGACATGTGGAACGATTAAGTCGGTCTGGCGGGAACTCTCACGAGAGTGAGGATAGTTAGATCGACTGTTTATTGTAAAACAAACATTATATGACCGATTATAAATGAATAGGGGTTCGACAGAAAAGTTATAAATCCCTATTCTAAGAACTCATTTTTTTCTTTCTCTAAAATGTAGATAAAAATTACATTTTTTTTGTTTTGTTATTATTATTATTATTATTAACCGTATGCGGTTTTTAGATCATCCAGTCTTGTAAAATGCATTATATAACCGACTAGTGATGACATGTGGAACGATTAAGTCGGTCTGGCAAGAACTCTGACGAGAGTGATGATACTTAGATCGACTGTTTAGCATAGTTGCCAGCCTTTACTGTTTTTTTTTTTTTTTCAAGTTATAAAACATATATGGGATCATAAAATTAATTTAATAAAATTATTTAATAATGTGACTTGTTTCTACGTAGTGTTTCTTAATTTCATTTCTCTAGTAATATTTCTTGTTCAATATGTAATTATTTGACTAAAAAATTGGGGAAGGGCGGGATGACAGTTATGCGAATGATATATGTAAATATCAATAACACTCGATGACATAATTTTCTGAACTAGCGCTCTCTGGTATATTACTAAACCAAATTAATGGTACATAGCAAAAAAAAAAAAAAAAAGGTTAAAAGACTGCGTATAGGGAGGGGGGGGGGGGAGAGATGTTCAAGATAATACTTGGGCTGACATTTATCGAAGCACAATCGAAAAATTATCATCTATACTTTAGTTAATAGGTAAACACATATAATAATCGAATTTTTTAATATATTTAAATAATAATAATAATAATAATTACTGTAACCTATTTAAGTCATTAGTGAGGAATGTGTCGTTCTCGATTACTTTGAATTTGCGCGAATAAATTTCAGTCAAATAAACATTCTTAAAATTTATTTTAATGTAATTAATGATTATTTCATTATTTCATTAACTATTTCACCAAAATGATTTTTACATAATTTTCATATGTTATAAATAAAGTGTATTACAAGAGATTTCTTTTATTTTTGTTAATTATATATTTAATATATATCCCTACAAGAATTAGCATAAAAGGACACCCTCCCTGCTAAAATAGAAACCTTATTTCTATTTTATTTATTAATATTAGTAGTGTTCTTCTCATTTGACTTTTATATCATTTTTATACATCATGAATAAAACATGTATTTATTTTATTTTTATTTTTATTTTATTTTTTAAGATTTGAAAAAATGGATATAAATTTAAAAAAACAAAGAAACCTAAGCAAATTGAACCCCCAATTTTTGAAGATTTCTATAAAAAATAATTGTTTATCATAAAGTAATTAAAATACCATTCCGAGCATATATTCTGATGCAACGTATGTTTAACCCTTTCAGGGGCGCAGTACTTATGTTTCTAAAATGTTAAAATCATTGATTCACACCGGGATTTAACAATAAATTTATTTGCAAATAAGTAAAATCGTTTCTTCACGTATAAGTAGAAAAGCAAAATTTGATTGGAAAGTTCCGGTGTCATTGTGGCGTTTGGGAATTAAAATTAAGTGGGATATATTATATCCCACCCCCCTTCAAAGGGTTAAAAACCACTTTAGCCCTCGAATGCCAATTGTAGAATATATTCTAGAAATTCCAAAATTAGGAAAATCGGAATTCACACCAGAAATGAGAACTATTAATTTTTGTTTCTTTTTAATTACGGAATGTCTGTCATTGGATACAGCAAAAAATTCTATTCTGATTTTCTTGGTATGAGTTCGAAATATCTGAATAAAAAAAATCCACTAAATTGGCAACAGAACATACTGATGGTAGCATATATGCTATCAAGGGTAGTACAAGGTTAACTTTTTATTAATTTTTTTTTTTTTTTTAGTTTTCTTTAGTTTGCTCCGCACAATTATAACTGTCATTTGTACTAAATTTACCACAAGTGTTCAGTGATGAGGTTGACATAGTTTTTTCTTTTTAATTATACTTAAAAATTATTTTTAAAAGTCACTAAATTGATGCTACAATTTCAAACGAATTTCAATCAAAAGTACATTATTTCCCCTATTTGATTATCTAAAAATTAAAATTATACGATATTTAGAAGTGGTGTAAAAATAACAAGTTTGAAATTGTATGTCAAACGTGACAAATGAGGTGCGTTCGTACTATAACTAGTTTCAGCGAAATGTATTATATCGTCTGTTATGATAGGGTTAATTTCCCAATAAAATAAGTACATTTTAACTTGGCAGCATTTTACCTTTGGTTGACATTTACGGAAAATTTCAATGGGAAACTTAAGCCTAGCTTTGAAACTTTCAGAACATGAAATCCATATTTAGACTCTTTTTCCATTTAATATCTATTTCTCCGGAAACATCTATCCAAAAAACTGTCGGTGGATTATAGGACTGCTATAATTAAACAATATTAGTATACAAATTCCGTTTTTTTAAATTCAATAATACGGAAATAATAGGACTCCATCTTAAATAGGACGTAATTACCATGGTAACCTAGAATCATTACCTATCATGGAATACCATTTAATTAATCACTTATGATAGGATTTAATAGAATGAAGAATGTGACTATAACTTGGTCATAGAGGTTATAAAATGTCATATACTTCATATATGACTATAACGGCACGATATATAACTGACTCACGTAAAAACGGTAAGTCATACATGTCAGATAAGTCGGCGATACCTCTCATTTGCTTGACGATTAATCCTCGGAAGCTGCTATAACAAGAAAGTGCCGATTTTTAAAAAAATCAAATTATTTAATAAATATTTATATTAATATCTTTTAAAGTTTTGATTCGATTTTCATAAAATTTGAAATGACTCGACAAAATTCTACAACGGTTATATATATTAAATTTCAAACCATTCGGTTTTGTAGTTTTTGCGCTGTTATATATGCGGACAGACAGACGGACGTACCAGACGACTACTATAAGATGCTACGTATTTATATAATTACGAACGCACCTATAAAGCAATAAAAACAAAAGAAACAGCTCTGGTCGTTGCCACCATCCTTATAAATTTCTAACAAGGATGAAAAATCATACATTATGCGTAGATTATGAAACACTTTCCAACACTAACAGAATATTATTAAGAAATTTTATTTTTTTTATACTAATGAAATCAATTATAATCCGTCTCGTAACCGAATTCTTTCGTGAATATAACTGCTGCGCACTCCTTAATCTATAGCATGCATATTTTGATGCACCTAAGTGATAATTTAAATTTCTTTCTGTTAAAATGCCATAACTTCATTAACCCTTTGTTGCATACTGTCCACCACAGTGGACAAAAATGCTATTTTTTTCCTATCCAAATTTTTTTATTTACAGTACCTATTCAAAGCCTGTGCTACTCTGTGACATCTATATGTTTTCAGTCAGGGGTCGGAAAAACTACTTTTTTATTGTAGCGAACTACAACTACAACTACTTTATCGAAAATGTAGTTAACTACAACTACAACTACTTGTTTTAAAAAGTAGCGAATACAAACTACTTTTCAAAAGTAGTCACTACTTCGCTGCTTTCAGATTTTGTCAAAAGGTTCCATTTACACTAGAAATTGAAGACACGAATTAAATAATAAAGCGACCCCTCGTTATATCGCGTCTGCCGGGATATAATTAAATAAATGCAGCATAGTCGATGAGGGCATTAAAAAAGATAACATACACAAACAAGTGTTGCCAAAAAGAAAATTAATTCATTTGGTGGATTAGTACTTGATTTTAGCAGCAAGTGTCAATGGGGAAAATCTATCACTTCAT
The DNA here is from genome assembly GCA_963931845.1 of Maratus michaelseni. Classification (NCBI taxonomy): domain Eukaryota; kingdom Metazoa; phylum Arthropoda; class Arachnida; order Araneae; family Salticidae; genus Maratus; species Maratus michaelseni. Next base: position 105,072,705 of record OZ007598.1, on the reverse strand, counting down.
GCGATACGTTGTTATACGCTACAGCTGAGATTAGCAAATTGTTGAGCAGAATAAATTTTGCACAAAAGAAGAAAATTTCGGCAAAGTGATTCGCAGAATGGTATATTTCCCACCTCTGAAGTAGCGTTAAAAGTAGCGTCGATTCTCGCTACAAACTACGGTTTTTTGTATTGCGCTACTCGCTACACTACATTATTCAAAATGTAGCGCTCTACACTACAAACTACTGTAAAAGTAGCAGCTACAGTAGTTTCGCTACTTCCGACCCCTGCTTTCAGTAGAAAATCTAGATAGCGCGCGCCACAACAACGGATAACTTAATTGTTGAGAATATATCAATAGGGATGTCCCTTCAGAATGTCGGCAAGTTGCCCGCATGAACTATTTTATTTTTCTAAAATCTACAATATTTAAATGCTATTTTGTTTATTAGTTATTGTTTTTAGACTTCTTGACCTAATGTATAATATAAACACATGTATAAAAATACTTTTTTGTTTTGTTTTGCACCATGGTGGAAAGGCTGTAATTTAAAAAATAATTAATTAAATTATACATAAAATAATTTTTTTTCTCACTCTATGTGACCTTTTTAATTAGAAAATTAGAAATTTAATGTTGGGGATTTGCCAGTTTTAAAGTATATGCAACAAAAGGTTAAAATGAAAATCGTAAAAAAATTTCCCTATAGATTATAATGGAATGGAATTCTTTTGTGCACCCCTATAAACGAACTATAAATGATACTAATTGTATACTCTTGAGAAAGCATGTTGTAGTCCACCTCAGTGATTGCATATGAATATTTCATTATGTTTTAAGTATTGTGTAACATCATTAAAATCCATCGGAAAGAGCAGGGAATTTGAGAACCGCCTTTAAGAGAAACAAAGAAACTAAATGTACTAAATTTCTTCTTATTAATATATGTTCTTAGTGTTATTAATATTATGTCTAGCTTCTAGCTTATGCCCTTAAAAGCTGGTTAAAACACTTTTCTAACATTTTCTGCGGAAATTGTAATTTTCAGCTCCGTTTGCTAATTTCAAACGGAAATAGTTCGCTACTATTTTATTTATTTTTTACACTTTTTTCTGTCTGCTGGCTAATTATCTAAAGAGATCTTGTATGAAAGTTGACTCATCCTTGTGGTTAAAAATAAAAAAAACTTAATATCACTCTGCTCTGTCTTGACAAAAACAAGTTTCCTGAATAGATGTTCTCTTTTAAAGTATTTAAATTTCATTTGAAAGGTACTAATATGAAAAGTAGATATCTCGAAATTTTTTTAAATGTATTCAACTATTATCAATGCTAGAGCATCCTACCCAGTACTATAAAAAAAAAGTATATATATATATGTGTGTGTGTGTGTGTGTCAAATTAACGGAAAAAAACTGTCAATTTTGGAGCGAATTTAAACTGTTTAATTTACAGAAAATATCTGTAATTTTTTACGTAAAGTGGATTTTTTTTACTGTTTCATACTGTTTCATTTACAGGAATAAATTGTTATTTTAACAGAAATATTTTGTGATTTTCATAGAGAAAGCCTGTAAATTTTACACGAAAAATCTGTAAATTTTAACGAACTTTTTGTTTTTTAACAGTTAAATACCTTTTTACCAGTTTTAATAACCTTCACAGAAATAAACTGTTATTTTAACAGAAATATTTTGTTACAAAACATAGGTGAAAAATTTGTTAACTCTTTCCAATAAGGTTGAAAAGTGATTATGAATTTGGTTTGTCTCTCTGTCCATGCTCTAACTCACGTAAATATACTCGGATTGTCATGTAATTGATATATGTTATTGAGGTTCACTATGGCATGTTCGATATCGACAATTATATTTGTAGCTGAAAAAAATTATTTTACATTACAAACTATGGGGAAATATCGTTTGTGGTGTATTTGAATGATGTTACTGTATTTCAAATTATATTGAATTTGATATATATATCATTAGATCACTTATTATTATATCACTGAGGTACATTACAAGATGCTTATTATACATAATGCAGTACATAGCATTCATCGTTCATTTACAGGGACACACAAAATAATTTGGTTGCAGTATTGACTCTGAACAATAATTGCTGGAAGTGCATTTTCAGTTGTTGAACGCGTTTTTAAAATTAACTAATTGTTTGCATATTGCTTGGTATGTATAAAGTGTGTATTTATATGTATAAAGTGTGTATTTATTAGATCATATACCGGGCTGCACAAAAAATCTCGAGCATACTGCCGTTCATTGACGAAAACTGCAAAATGAGAATTTTCAACTGCGTTTTAAACTTAACAATTATTTGCTTATTGCTTGGTATGTATAAGGTGTGTATGTATAGATCATATACAGGACTGCACAAAAGATCTCGAGTACACTGCCGTTCATTGGGCGAAAATCGCAGAATGGTAATTTTCAACTGCTGTTTTAAATTTAAGTAATTTTTTGCTTATTGCTTCGTGAGCATAAAGTGTGTATGTATAGATCATATACAGGGCTGCACAAAAGATCTCGAGTACACTGCCGTTCATTGACGGAGATTGCAGAATGGGAATTTTACACTGCGTTATGCGTTTCCTAACTGAACTAAATTTTAGTATTATGTTATATACACTGCAAATTCCCAGCACACATTTGGAACACTACAAAAGTGTTATGCTCCGCTATAAGGAAAGTGCACCTAAAGTGTTCTGCTCAGGATATTTGTTCAATGTAAACTTGGGAACACATTTGAGAGCACACTTGTGAAATCATCGCTTACAAAAAGTGCGCTAAACAAAAGAAGTGTTTTCAAAAGTATTCAAAAAACTGCTCTTGAAAGTGTATTAAAAAGGTGACAAAATAAGTGTTCTGAAAAGTGTATAAATATTTGCAGTATATATACAAATCTATTCATCATCATATGCAAGACTGCACAAAAGAATTCGAATACTTTTCCGATTACAGATGGTAATCGCTGAAATTGAGTTATCAGATGTGTTATTACGTTTTCGAAATTGTTTTCTAAGCTATCATCTTTCACCTTATTAAACGATGAAGTTTTGTTACGGTATTCTGTAAGTGTTTAATAATCTATGCTTGATGCATGATTTTTCGTTCTTGTTTTTCTTTTTTGAAAAATATTTTTTACATTTGATATATATTTTTAGCTTGCCCACTAACACCACCGAAAAGCATTTTTATATGAATGATGTATTCAAATAAAGTTTTGAAATCTATTAAATGCGTTATTAGTCGCATGTCAGGAGATAATAATAATAGCCGAAGATATCGCCAAGAACATTAAGTTTCGCTACTTTATAGCAGCTTTCTGGATTCTCATAATTTCATTGATTTCAGTGCGTAGTTCGATTACATGTCTGTTTTATTTGTATTGGTTTAGTATTTTATTTATTGATAAATGCTGATCTATTTAAAATCCAAAAGGGTTAATCTGTTCTTGGCGGATTTCTCGCTCGCATTTCGATATTTTTAAATGATGTTTTTTGCATTGGATAGCTGAGGTCGATCTCTTAACGTTGTTAGTTTTTACTTTTTCGATTTTGATTCCAGTTTTTTTATATAAGGATACTTTCACTTTCAGAACCGGTTGAAACCGGTTCCAAAATTGAAAATGTCCGCTTATAAAAAAAATTGTAACCAAAATCAAAAAAGTAAAAACTAACAACGTTAAGAGATCGACCTCAGCTATCCTATGCAAAAAACATCATTTAAAAATATCGAAATGCGAGCGAGAAATCTGCCAAGAACCTTCCCATAGACTTAATATTATTTAATAAATAGAAAAATATTCTAAAATTGGAACAAAATATTAGCTTAATATTAGCTTGAGTGTTTCTTCCCGTGACTAGTGTAGGCTCTTAAGAGACGATTTTATTTATTTCTGCTATCTTCCAGCATAGCAATTAATATAAATTGTTCAGAAGGTGATACTAAGTTAATTTTTCATGCCAAAATTTTATTTATCATTTAAACAGTTTTGCCTCGTTATTGCTAAAATGAACTTCGTAAATTTTGTAAAATTAAAAAGACTAGAGACGTCCAAAAATGGAATTTTTGCAAAGGAAAGTTCGTAATACTTTACAAATTAGTATTAAAAATTTTGGCAATATTTTTATGACAAGTGTGTAATTTTCTGTTTATTGCAGATGCAAAAAAAATTACCTTTTAGTGAATAATTTTATTTATTTTTTTAATGTTCTAAATTTCTTTTATTATTTTTTTTAATGCTTAAAATGATGTATTCTAACATCTAAGTAAATATTTTTCAAATCAGAGTTGTTGTGTCACAAAGTGTTAAAATATAAAATTAAAATAATATTACAAATAAATTAAATGTTGTACTACTTTCTCTTAATAAAATAACCACAATATACATAATTTAATTGATCATGAATCACTGTGATGATTAAATTGTATTAGCATGAAATGCTTGTGTCTTAAATGTTCATTACAGTATATTTTCAAATATGAAAATATTCCCTAAAGGGAATTTTCCCAATACTTCATATGATTTGGACCTAATTTAAAATCTTCCTTTATGTCAATTAGCTGAAAATTTTCAAATGAATGAATCCGAATATATTAAATGAAAGTGTAATTTTCAATTGTACAATTATTCATTATCAAAGCTGTAATTTAGATAATGTGTTGTGATAATAAAATTTATCTTAATGAAAAGAACTGCGATTTTTAGCATTTATCTCAATGATTATTAACACTTTCCAACATTGTTAAAAAGTGTTTATGAATTCAGTCTGTCTGTCCGTCGGTCTGTTTGGCCCTGCTCTAACTCGCGTAAGTATACTCGGTTTATCATGTGACTGTTATGTTATTGACGTTTACCATGGCATGTTCGGTATTGAAAATGAAGTGTGTAGCATTTATATTTCATTTACAGGGACACTCAAATAATTCCGTTGCATTATGGCCTATGAGGAAAAATCGTTTGCGATGTTATTTGATGATGTTATACTATTTCGAAGGAGTCGTTTTACGACGCTCGCTTTAATTGCTTTTTCCTCCCCAAAGGTCAAGTCGGGAGGAAATTTATATTATATTATTGAGTTAAATTGAGAATGGGGTTATATTGTGAGGGGTGACCCGAGCGTGGGATACAGAATCATTTCGAAGATATTGAAATTGGTGTATATCACTGAGGTGCATTACAAGATGTTTATTATATAGATTATGGAATACGTTAGCATTCATCGTTCATTTACAGTGATACACAAAATAATTCGGTTACAGTACTGTCTATGAACAATAATTGCTGGAAGTGCGTTTTCACTTGTGGCACGTGTTTCTAAATTTAACAATTTTTTGTATATTGCATGGTGTGTATAAATTCTATAGATCATATACAGGCTGAACACAAGAGTGCCTTGCCGCTCATTGACACAGTGAGAAAAATGACACTTTCAAATCTGAGTAAATCGATGTTTTCATTTTGTTATGAAACTTTTTGTTTCAAATAGGACAACCCAATGCTTTCAATTCTGAAATACCAGAAATATTCATATTATTGAAACATGGACATACTCAAAACTGAGCACATAGTTCATGCTCATTTTAGAAACATGGGCATACTCAAAAATGATTAGGATCAGTTCAAACTCAATTTTGAAACATGGACATACTCAAAACTGAGCACATAGAGGTCAATTCATACTCATCTTAGAAACATGGACATACTCAAAAATGATTAGGATCAGTTCAAACTCATTTTTGAAACATGGACATACTCAAAAATGATTAGGATTAGTTCAAACTCATTTTTGAAACATGGACATACTCAAAAATGAGCACATAGAGGTCAGTTCATACTCATTTTAGAATCATGGACATACTCAAAAATGATTAGGATCAGTTAAAACTGGTTTTTGAAACATGGACATACTCAAAACTGAGCACATAGAGGTCAGTTCATACTCATTTTAGAATCATGGACATACTCAAAAATGATTAGGATCAGTTAAAACTGGTTTTTGAAACATGGACATACTCAAAACTGAGCACGTAGAGGTCAGTTCATACGCATTTTAGAAACATGGACATACTCAAAAAAGATTAGGATCAGTTCATACTCCTTTTTGAAACATGGACATACTCAAAAATGAGCACATAGAGGTCAGTTCATACTAATTTTAGAAACATGGACATACTCAAAAATGATTAGGATCAGTTCATACTCATTTTTGAAACATGGACAGGCTCAAATATGAGCACATAATGTTTTATTCTTGAGTGTATGTGCATGTTTTAAGAAATGAGTATATATATTTGAGAAAACAAACTTGAGTTTCAAACTTGAGTCATTTTGATTCGGAGCCATTTTGACTATGCGACATACTCAGATTTAAGTATTTTTTGCTCATTTTTGGAAATGTCGTTTTTAGAGTGCAGATATTGCCGAATGAGAATTTTCAATTGTGCTATGCGTTTCCTAATTGAACTAAATTTTAGTATACTATGTAGTATATATACAAATCTATTGATCATATACAGGTCTGCAGAAAAAAAATCGGGTGTATTTTTCCGATTATTAATGGTAATTACTGAAATTAGGTTTTCAAATATTTTACACGTTTTCCAAATTCTTTACTTGGATATCATCTTGCACCTTATCTATGAAGTTTTGTTACAGTTTTCTGGATTTGTTGGGAAATGTTTCATAATCTATGCTTAACGCATGATTTTTTCGTACTTGTTAACACTGCAGTCGTAATGGAAAAAGTTAGTAAATGACCAACATGTTAAAAAAGTTTTAAGTATTAATTTCAAATTTCACAAATAATTCACAAATGAATTAAAAGTTCTAATTTCTCGCAATAAGATAATATATCTGATTTAATTGGTCATGATGCACAATGATGATTAAATATTATTAGCGTCAGCTAATTAATTTAAACATTCATTATGATACATTTTCAGTTATGAATATATACCTTAAAGGGAAATATTCTTATCAATTCATATTAACCGGACTTAATTTAAAATCTTATTTTATGACTATTGACTGAAAAGTTTCAAATGACTGCATTCAAATATATCGAAAATGAGATGTAATCTGCGATTGTTACGGTTAGTCATTATTAAATAGTAACAATGTTATTGATGTTGATAATGTTATTAGAATTTTAAATGATTTACTGTGATGATAACACAATGTTTTCTGTGAAAAGCTGGATTTTCAAACATTTATCGGAATGCTTGGTAAAATATGAAAGTCTTCCCATTCATAATAAATATTCACAACTGAATAATTGAACTTAGTTTAATAATTGATATTTTATCTACTGGTTAAAAGTGTTCAAATAGATAAATCTTTTGACTTGGTGAATTAAAAGCAATCACAATTAGTACAATTACAACTAATTTTCATAATTAGTACAATTACAACTAATTTTCATAATTAGTACAATTACAACTAATTTTCATAATTAGTACAATTTCAATTTATTCACATAATTAGTACAATTTCAACTTAGAAAAATTATTAGTACAAACGCATTGGAGTTACGTCAAGAAAAACAATTTTTGTATGTAACTAGCTGACCCACCCGGCGTTACCCGAGCTCGAGATAATAACTTTAAATATACATAAAATCAGTATTTAAGTCATATATTTTTCTCCGGGGGGGAGGGGATTTGTGCTTCTCATGATGGAAAATGTGGAATTTTGGTGAGAGGGGTGTTTTAGTCTTTTAGTGAGCAGATGAGGATACTTTCACTTTTGATACCAATTCCGAAAGTAAAAAAATCTTAATAAAAAAAACTTGTTAACAAAATTTTTAAAATCGAAGTTTTTTTATGCGCTTATCTACACTGCAAAAAATAACTGTTGATTTTTGCAGTGTATAAATCGATCATAAGAATTTATCATTCCATAACAACGTTGATGGATAATTAGAAACATTTCATTCATTTCTAACGATCATTCTTCAAATCTAGCAACATTTGATTTCAATCCTTATTCCCTTTAAGGTATATGGTATTAACACTTATGTAATATCTATTTCAAACATTTTATTTATTTTTTTAAATGTTTGATTAGTCTTTGCAGCCTTCACAGCGAATAAGCAATATGATCTCTGTTTTAACTTTTTCCTGCTGATGGCGGGGAGGGTTGATTACCCCTCACTGGATTTTCATCCACATCTATGCTATCCCATACCTTCATAAAAAATTAAATTAACTAAATTTCCTTTAACTTTGTTGATTTTTTTTTAATGTAAAATTTATTATTTTTGAATGATTTAAAATAATCAAACCCAAGGAGAAAATGGAATTGAGAAATTTTCATCAGAGTTACAGATAATTTTTTATCCCATGTACGTAAAAAATAAAATTTGTCTAACATGGGAGGGTTAAGAGGGAGGTGGGGGGGGGGGCAGGATAGAGACTCCAAACGAAAAAAGAAAGAAAAACAGTTTTAAATTCTCCATTTAAAAAAAAAAAATTGCATAAACTTGCTTTTTATGTTGGTATGTTAAAAATTTATCCTACACGGTTCGTGCAGAAAATTTTAATTTATTTCATGTTTATATATGTATTTAAAAAAAAAAAAAAAAAAAAAAAAAGTAGGAAATTGTACGCCAAACGTGACAAATGAGTTCGTACTATAACTAGTTTTATAAATATTCAGGTCTTGGTGCAATAGCTGTTGCACTCTTATGCAAGAATGCATGAATACAAAAAAAAATTTATGTGCAGATTTTCATATTATACCTATTAATTTTATTTTATGAAAATAAGTTTCAATACATTTTTACAAACAATTAATTACAAATCTGGTACATTAAAATTTTACTATTCGCAACTATCCAATTTAAGACAATGTAAAAAAAAAAATCATCATTATTATTTCACTGAAAAAAAATGAATTATATCGTCTGTTATTATAACATGATTAATTTTCGCAATAAAATAAGTACATTTTAAGTTGGCTATATTTTATCTTTTGTTGACATTTACTGAAAATTACAATGGGAAACTTAAGTCTAGCTTTGAAAATTCCAGAACTTGAAATCCACATTTAGACTCTTTTTTTTTTTCATTTAATATCTATTTCTCCGGAAACATCTATCCAAAAAACTGTCGGTAGGTTATAGGATTGCTATAATGAAACAATTTTAGTATATAAATTCAGTAATATGAAAATAATATGACTCCATCTTAAATAGGATGTGATCACCATGGCAACCTAGAATCATTACCTATCATGGGATATCATTGAATTAATTATGTATGATGGGATTTGATAGAATGAAGAAAACTGTTATTAGTATCTTTTTAAGTTTTGATTCGATTATCATAGAATTTGAAATGACAGCACAAAATTATGCAACGATTATATATATTAAATTTCAAACCATTCGGTTGGTTTTTTTTTTTTTTCGCTTTTATATGCGGACAGAAGGACGGACCAGACGTTGGTACGTATTTATATATAATTAGGAACGCACCTAAAAACTGTTTTAAATTCTCGATTTTAAAATAATTGCATGAACTTGCTTTTTATGTTCATATGTTAAAAATTTGTCCTACACGGTTCGAGCAGAAAATCTGTAGTTTAACTAATTTCATGTTTATATTCTCGATTAAAAAAAAAAAAAAAAAAGCGTTTAGACCATGGGCATATCTGTTTTAAAATCTTGCTCCTCCACGGAAATCCTTCTGCTGGCTCCTATGATCGCCACTCATTGCAGACATTTATAAATCGATCATAAGAATGTATCACTACATAACAGCATAATGGAAAGCGTTCATTCGAAACATTGTACATTAAATTTTAAGAATCATTTCTTCAAATACAAAAAAAATCTGACTTCAGTTATTTTTTCCCCATAAGGACTTACTAAACATCGATTTCTAATACTTTATTTATCGTTTTAAATGTTTGATTAGTTTCGCACATTTTACAGGCTAAAAGATATACGATAATACTATCCACTTTCCCGGCTGACAATCCCCCGGATCTTGCCCTGCTCATGATGCAGGCTGCACCTGTCATGACTGTGATCTATCCTATCCTGCGACTCCACGGGACAGGGTGCGCCATCTAGTGAAGGACACTGAAATATTTTTACCCCGGATTCATAAACCAACCATGATCACTTAGCTAGGTAAAGTATTATTGTTTGTTTAACCAATTTTCAACCTATTTTCCATTTTCTCAGGTGCGTTCATAATTATATAAATACGTAGCATCTATTGTCGTCGTCTGGTCCGTCTGTCTGTCCGTCTGTCTGCATATAACAACGCAAAAACTACCCAAACGAATGGTTTGAAATTTAAGATATATTATCTTTGCAGAAATTTGTCGAAACATTTCAAATTTTATGAAAATCGAATCAAAACTTTAGACGATATTAATAAAAATATTTATTAAGAAATTTGAATTAAAAAAAAAAAAAAAAAAAAAAAAAAAAAAAAAAAAAAAAAAAATCGGTGCTTTCTTGTTATAGGAGCTTCCGAGGTTTAATCGTCAAGCGACCATACTTATTTTATGACAGAAATTAATCTGCAGACGATGTAATTCATTTCACCGAATTAAAAATCATCAAGATCTGAATATTTATATAACTATCTATAGCACGAACGCACCTCATTTGTCACGTTTGACGTACAATTTCCAACTTGTTTTTTGTTTTTTTTCACCGCATAGTAACACGAAAGTTTCTGACGCATTCATAAAGACATTTTTGTCTGTAAAGCAAATATGTTGCACGAAATTTGTAGAAAATACTATTAAAGAGCCACAGAATCGAATAGTGTTTTTAATTTTCCTGTAAATGTTGTACACTTTGAATTGATTGCTCCTTTAAAAGGACCTTTCCTCGACTATCACGCTCCAAAAAACGACTTAAAATGTTAGCTTTAAGACGATTTTTTGAAAAATCCTTTACCTTTATTTGAAAAATGGAAACGTTATTCGGTATTTTAACATCTGCATAAGAATGCCTATACAAATTGTACGCGTTTATATGATTAAATGTGACTTTGTGGAGTGGAGTATCCAGGGCCCTCGCTAAGGGGGGACGGGGGGAGCCCCCCCCCCCCAATCGTTCGCGAATGCCGTTACACATGGCAAATTTACAAACTTAGTTGGATATTTTTTTTTTTTTTAAATAAAAATTATGATACATTTTCTATTTCTGATAGACTTGGTTGGCAAAATTATATTTGCTTCTCAATCAGTTGGCAAATGCGGAAATTTGACTTTTCAATTTAAGGTCCTATCCCCCCCCCCCCCCACACACACACACACCAATATAAAGTCTTAGCGATGGCCCTGGGAGTATCATAAACAGGGCCGGCTCAGTAGTCGCGAGGGGCCCTGGCAACTCACTTAGCGGGGCCCAACGTCTGTGACTGTAATATTCGACTAATAAAAGTCATTTTTAAAATTGTATCTATATCGTAAAATAATTTATAATATAGAGTATGAAAAGTATGCAAATTCTTTTTGCATACTTTTCACACATTTTGCATGCAAAACTAGTTTTAATTTCTAAAAATCTTCTATCCTTTAGAATATTTTAAATATTTAATTTTTTTTGCGTTTACGGTTACTTTCGGGATCCTCACATCTATACATTCCCCGACAAATATATCAACTTGGGCTGCAAAGAATAAAGTTTTAATACTAACAATTTTTCACGAAAAAAACATTTAAAGACAAAAGAGCAACAATATCATTATTTTACACAGAGTAACGTTATTTCAAACCAACTGGCGCACAGTGGAGTATTTAAGGCAAAATCCTGGCCAAAATTGATTTTCATGTCTTTTAAAGTTAAAACCATTGTTGTTGACCTACTATTAGTAAATATACTTAATTAATGTTATGCATAAATGTATGTACTTATTTAAATATATATATATATATATATATATAATACAATGTTTACTTAATTGTTTACTGTTTATAAAAGAAAAGTAATTGTTGATAGGTTTTTTTTTTTTTTACAATTAATGTTTAATTAAATGTGGCTAATTTTACTACATATAAATGTTTAATTATTTATAAAAACTAATGCATATAATATATATATTATACTTGCATTTAGTATTTACCAAAGTTGAGTCTCTAATAGTATAGAGATGCTGGTTTTTGAGAGTTTTTAATAGATTTGCAATCCTCCCAAAAAACATTGATATCTAAAAATGGCAACAATATGCGGAACATTTTTTTTTAATTGCCTTTAAATCAATAACCAATACGATTATAGTTCAAAAATGGTCCGACAAACCCCGACACAGTTTTAAAAAGCTTTTAATATATTAGATAATATATTTCAATAAATATATTTCAATAAATTAGATCTAAACAAGGCTTAATATTAACCCACTTTCAATTTTAATTATTTTTTATCATATGAAAAAAATATTTTTTTAATGTACATGTCCAGTTATACATTTAAACACAATAACAAAGCTAAAACATGACAAAAAAAAAACACGTCTTCTCACAAAGAAACTTTCTCTTCAACTGAGGCTAGGAGCCACTGGATATGACCCATACGCCTGAAATACACACAGATCAATGCACCAGTTAGTCAGCTATTATAAAATATGCTTTTTACAACTGTTGAGAAAATTTTAATTTCTGTCTTTTTGGCCAGGATTTTGCATCAAATACTCCACTGTGTGGCGCGGGGCTTTGGGCAGCCGCCCTGTTTGCCCGTGCCGGCCCTGAACATAAAGTAGCCCGTTTAGATTTGAGAAGAGATTTAGGGGTGTTTTCAATTTTTGCCAGATTGCGGCATGTCAAAATAGGTTATGGTTATCTAATCTGTGTCAGTGTTTTTCAATTTTTTTTTTCTCTAACGGCATCATTCTTTAAAAAATAGTTAAACTTCCGGTATACTTGAGCCTATAGTTAAACTTCCCTGCCACACTTAAATTATGATGATTTAGAAATATACCAATTTCCTTCTTAACCCTTTCAGGGGCAAGCACTTGTGCTCCTGTAACGTTGAATTCCCACCGGAATTTAGGAAAGAATTTAGTTCAAATTAAGAATAAGCAATTTTTCAGCTTTTTCTCGACAGAGTTAAAAAAGTAAAATTTAATTAAAAGTTTCTGGTTTGAATCGGATTAAAATTAGGTGGTATATAATAAATACCACCGCCCCTCAAAGGGTTAAGAAGTTACTTTACTCAGACGAAAACACCCGCTCGCTAATGTTAATCCTATGGGGGAAATATTTTACAATATCTCGTTCGCATTTCAATATATACATTTTTTTTTTTTTTTGCAATGGGTAGCTCACTGCAAATAGAGGCGTCTTAAATTTAGACACATATGTGTCTGAAAAGGCAATTTAGACACTTAAGTGTCTGAATGTGAAAATTCAGTGCAAATTCAGACATCTCTGATGTCTGAATTTAAGACACATAAGTGTCTTACGTTGACCAGGGTATAAAAAAACTGAGAAAATGTCTGAATAATGACGATATGTCTGAAAATAAGACATATGAAAGTAAGGAAGAATTCAGACACTTAAGTGTCTGAATTCTGAATTTACCACAGTTGTGTGATATGCGTGGTGACTATGATACAATCTTGCCCCTGTATATGCCAGCAATATCAAATAATGTTTCGGAGCAGAAGAATGTTGCTTCAAATACTATTCTTTCCACTAAATTTTGCGTGAGGCCCTGGAAAATCACTTCCCCAAAAGGCCCAAACATCTCTCACTGCAATATTCGACTAATAAAAATCTCTTTACAATTTGTACATATCATAGATAATATAGACATATAATATAGAGGGATGTAGTATTAGACAATAAAGTGTATAAAAAAAGCGTGTAATTTCTTTCGCATGTAGTGTGTATAACAATTTCTCATTTCTAAAAATAATATATCCTTTAGAATATTTTAAATATTTATTTTTAGCGATTGATTGTAATTGGGACTGATTAGAAAAATTGATAACAGATGGCGACACTATTCAAGGCGATCCCTGTTTTTGTTCACATATCCAGAGAAGATAATTTCTCACAAAATTTTTAATTCATTTCTGTAAAAAAAAAAAAAAAAAAAAAAAAAAAAACAGGAAAAGGGTAGGTTTTTTTGTTCAGAAACTATGTAATCGTATAATGATTTCCATGTTTTGGTAAATACAACAAATCTTTCAGAAAATAGTCAAAGTTGGCGTTTTGAACCGAATTTTCGGAGCGAGAAGTCAGAGTCAGAATCTGCATATAATTCGAAAAGTAATTCATTTATTAAAAAAATGTAACACTGATTACGATCCTAAATCGCTTCAATAGCTAATCTCATGCCTTTGCGTTTAAAAATGAGTCGGAAAATGTGTCAGAAGTGCGTACGCAGAAAAAATACCCCCCCCCCCCTCTATTTTTTTAATAATCACATTTAATACTTCTTTTAATTTCTAAAAGTTGTAAAATAAAAATGTTATAAACAGTAAAATAAATTTTATTAGACTGTTGACATGTTTCAGATCAATCTGAGTCATTATCAAACAAATAAAATTATTCTATAATTGCACAATCTATGGAGTTATTTGTAATGCTACAATTTAATTTTTCACGTACTTTTTATATTATGCACGTTATTTATTTTCTATTTTTTACTTGGATGTTTATTTCCATGTTTGTAACCATAGGATAACTCTAGTCACAATTTTGGTAAGTTAAATAATAACGTTAAAATGATAACATTAAGCGCAAATTTGATAAGTTAAGATGTTGAATTGTTACATATTGTATTTTTACGTTTTACAACTTCTATGGTTTCCCTTATAATAGATTGATAGTTTACATTGCAGGGGAAAAATTATTTTACTTTCATTGAAATTTATTTGGATGCTTTCTTCTTGATATTATCTTGCCAGGGCTGTGGTTTTTCTATTATACTTAATATCAGGTATATTCTCATTTTTTCTGTAAAAACTTATTATAATCTTTTTATTTTACGCCTTTTAGCAATTAAAAGAAGTATATAATTAAAAGGTGCTATAATTTCTTATACTTTTAATCACTTAATTTATAATATTTGAATTGAAAATATGTATAATTCATATATCCTCCTCCCCCCCCCCCACCCACATAAATAATAAAATTGTACAATTTTAATCATCATTTCAAATTCCCCAAATCTTTCCAAAATTTTCCATTTTCTCAGGAACATATGAATCAAGTTTATAAAAATATCAACATGCTACCGACTCATCTCATTACTTTAATTTAAAACCAATGTTTCACATGTCTTGATGGCGTGATTGGTTAAGGCGTTAGTCTCGTAAACAGAAGGACGCGAGATCGAGCCCAATCGTGGTTAGAATGGGGGGTGTCAGATTATCCTCCCGTAATCGAAATTAAGAATAATACAATAGATGACAGCACTTCACATTTTTGCAATTTTTTTTTACATTCTGTTTGCCCGGGTAAAAGAAATGGCGCTATTTCAGACACTTCAAATGTCTGAAAATAAGACACTTACAAATGTCTTAAAATTTTAAGACACTTTAAAGTGTCTCTTTTTTGAACCATCCGTTTTAGACACTTAAATGTCTGATTTTAAGACATTTCAGTTTACAATGCTGAAGTCAATCTCTATGCACGCTCCTTTGTACTTTTTCGAATTTTGTTGCAGTTTTTTTTATTATTATTATTGATTGGGGATAATTTCACTTTCGAAACCGGTTCCGAAAGGGAAAGTATCTTAATAAATGTAATCAAAATCGAAAAAGTACAAAAGAGCGTGCATACAGATTGACCTCAGCTATCTAATGCAAAAACTCACTTTCACTTTCGAAACCGGCTCCGAAAGGGAAAGTATCTTAATAAATGTAATCAAAATCGAAAAAGTACAAAAGAGCGTGCATACAGATTGACCTCAGCTATCTAATGCAAAAACTCACTTTCACTTTCGAAACCGGTTCCGAAAGGGAAAGTATCTTAATAAATGTAATCAAAATCGAAAAAGTACAAAAGAGCGTGCATACAGATTGACCTCAGCTATCTAATGCAAAAACTCACTTTCACTTTCGAAACCGGTTCCGAAAGGGAAAGTATCTTAATAAATGTAATCAAAATCGAAAAAGTACAAAAGAGCGTGCATACAGATTGACCTCAGCTATCTAATGCAAAAACTCACTTTCACTTTCGAAACCGGTTCCGAAAGGGAAAGTATCTTAATAAATGTAATCAAAATCGAAAAAGTACAAAAGAGCGTGCATACAGATTGACCTCAGCTATCTAATGCAAAAACTCACTTTCACTTTCGAAACCGGTTCCGAAAGGGAAAGTATCTTAATAAATGTAATCAAAATCGAAAAAGTACAAAAGAGCGTGCATACAGATTGACCTCAGCTATCTAATGCAAAAACTCACTTTCACTTTCGAAACCGGTTCCGAAAGGGAAAGTATCTTAATAAATGTAATCAAAATCGAAAAAGTACAAAAGAGCATGCATACAGATTGACCTCAGCTATCTAATGCAAAAAAAAATCATTTAAAACTATTGAAATGCGAACGAAATATCGCAAAATATTTCCCCATAGGATTAACATTAGCGAGCGGATATTTTCGTCTGAGTGAAGTAGTCTCTTAATTTATTTATTAACACAAACGAAATCTTCACAGCGAAAAAAGAAAATGTAAAACAATTTATTATTAGTTTGTAAAAATAAAAAATAATTATTCAAATTGAGTAATTCGGGGAGTCGGTATACATATTGACGAAGATTGCTCTGTTCGTCTTGTTTTCGACCGCGCATGTTTATTTCATATTTATTGCAAACATTTTTCAAAAATTTATTTCGAAAATATTTATTTCTGGAAATTAATTTTATTGGGGAAAAAAATATGAATTGTAACATATAGATTTTTTAACAGATTGATTTCGAAAAGCTTCAAATATGAGAATCCAAAATTACAGCTTATATTAGTGCGAAGTAGATTTTACGTTACGCTTAAAAACTATCCACATTGCAAACTGATTTTGCAACGATTACAAACGAATTTAACAATAAAAGTTTCGGACTGTAAACATTCATAATTCCTAAACTACTTGACGGAATGAATTTCCTGTGTGTTATCCTACGATAAAATTTACCGAAATTCGAAATATGATGTCAAAATTAGGTGTTCCTGATCAACAAATAGAAATTGTACCAAACTTTAAAAATTTCAATGCTAACACCTAAAGTTGGCATCATATTTGGATATTTCGGTTTATTCTACCTTCGGATACCAAACGGAACGTCAGTAGATAGGGAATGAGACTTCTGCGTCAGCAGCAGGCGGTGGCGGCGGTGTGGTGGTATCACCGCCTGCTGCCGAGATCATACTATATTAGGTGGGTGGAAAAGCTAGTGTAGAGTCCGAACACTGCCCCGCTATCCCTCTACGTTTTCCCAATGGTTGTTGTAATTTGTTAAATTAGAATTTTTTTTTTTTTCATGAATTGAAAGAAGACATAATTTCTAGTCGAATGGCTGTTTCCGTTTCTTTTGTCTGGGAATTTTTTTTTTTTTTTTTTTTTTTTTTAAATCTGCTGACTGTATACATTCTACTCACCATTACATATGGAAGAGAAAAGGTCGTTTCAAAACAAAATTTTCCTACTTACAAAAAAATAATATTTATTAAGGCTATTCTCAAATCTAAACTTGGCTACTTTAAGACAATTTTTTTAAATCATTTTTGTTTTAAAACATATTGAATTAGCATCTTATTAGTAAAATATGTAATCGAACTGTTTTTCGTTTTTGTGGTTAAAAAAAAAAAAAAAAAAGATTTTTCAGAAAATGCTCTCAAAGTTGGTATTTTGAAGCAAGTTTCTGGACGCGATAGAACAGGAAAGGAGGGAGTGAAAAATGCTGTCCTGATACAACAACCGCTTATGACTCAAGATGACATTTATTAGAAAATGAGAAAAACTGCTCGATTATAAATCATTTCAATAATCATACCTATAAGTATCGTGCTTTTATGATTAAAAATTATTCAAAAAATGTATCAGAAAGTCTCGCTTTATTGAGCAGGGGAAAATACTTTAAAAAAGAAAAACCTTTAAACATATATATAATAATTTCGTCTTTCGCAAATTATACACAAGATAAAGATTAATATAAATAACAAAGTATTTATCTGTACCCTCCTTATACTATGTCGTGATAAACACAAATGAATTACGCTGTCATTTTACTGAATGCACAAAGTGAATGACAATCAGTCAGTCTACGTTTAGTTGCATATGTACCACTCTTCAATAGTGAACATTCAATTAATTCTAGTGGCCCTGTAGAGTTTGGGGACTCATTGATCCAACTATAATTCGGCAAAAGTTCACCCACTGTGAGATCATTTATTTCTGCTCTGAATAATTAGTATACATAATGAATAATCTCTTAGCTGATCCAACTCTTCTAGAACACAATACACACTCCACACAAATAAACAGGAGTTTCATTGAGTTGTTTCTATTTGGAGTTAGAATACAAACAAGAACTTATTTCAATATAAATTAGAAGGAGCAAGTAAATTTTTGAACGGTTCAATCTGATGCAAAAACAAATTATTTTGAATTACATTACACTGCATCAAAGCAGGAAACCTAATTCGTGTCCCATTTAAATTTATTTCTTCTCTTTAACCCTTTCACGCTCAAGGGAAATATTTTTGCCTTCTACAAAAATGTTGAAATAAATGATTGACACCGGAAATTATGAACAAATTTAATTGTATATAAGAAAAAAGCGATATTTCGCATTCATAATAAATGGAAAACATTTCTATTAAAATTCTGCTGTCATTGTTGAATTTCGTAATTAAAATTTTGTGGTAAAATTTTGTGGTTTCATAGGGAAACCAATGTCCGTTAAAGGGTTAAAGCGTATCACAGAGACATGGTGATATTCTCATACTTTACACCCACAATAGCTAAAATATTGTGTTGTATTGGCATATTTAGTCTTGGACATCTTATGGTCCTGTAAGGGTTAAGTTTAGTTTGAGATTTGATAATGATGACTTTCGGGAAATTTTTACAGAACGAGATATTTAAATAACATTCCCACCGAAACCTCTTTGAAGGTATTATAATTATCTTAATTGTATGGAAGAGATATTATAATATAATGGTGACATTTTCTGACAATCAAAAAGATAAATTTTGGTAGGTATGGAAAACAGAAAAAATAACTTTGTTTCCGCTTTTTACAAAATACACAAGATTAGATGAATATAAATAACAGACTATTTAACTCTACCCCACAAATTGCGTTATGATCAACACAACTGAATTACTCTGTCATTTTAGTGAATGCACAAAAAGAATGGCAATCAGTCAGTCTACGCTTTAGTTGCATGTTCGGCTCTTCAATACTGACCTTCTTCAAATAATTCTAAGCGCTGTAGTGCTTGGGAACGGATTGATCCAATTGATTTGGCAAAAGTTCATCTACTCCAACCCTGAGATATTATTTGTTACCGTTCTCAATAATTAGTATAATGAATAATCTATTAGCTGCTCCGACTCTTCAAGAACTCAATACACACTTCACACAAATAAACAGGAATTTCATTGAACTGTTTCTATTTGGAGTTAGAATACGAACGAGAACTTATTTCAATATAAATTGGAAGAGGCAAGTAAATTTTCGAACTTCTTTATACTTATCTTAATTGTATTATCCGCTTTTCACAAACAGAGTATTTAACTCTACCGTGCATATTGCGTTATGATGAACACAACTGAATTACTCTGTCATTTTACTGAATGCACAAAGAGAATTACAATCAGTCAGTCTGTAGTTACGTGTTCCGCTCTTCAATACTGACCATTCAATTAGTTCTAGGGCTGTATAGAGCTTGGGGACTCACTGATGAAACTTTCTCGGTAAAATTTCACTCCCTCCAATTCTGTGAGATCAGTTATTACTGTTCTCAATAATTAATAATATAATGGATAATCTATTAGTTGCCCCAACTCTTCATAAACCCAATACACACTTCACACAAATAAACAGGAATTTCATTGAACTGTTTCTATTTGCAGTTATAGAATACGAGAGAGAATTTATTTCAATATAAATCAGAAGGGGCAAGTAAATTACCGAACTTCTTTGAAGGTATTATATCATATATATTATTTATCCTGTCAACATCCCTTTTTCTAACAAAATATGAAACGCAGAACAACGAATGAGATACCATATGAAAGGTTTTAGAACCGGCTTCTGACATAGCCCACTTAACAATTCGTTAAAACATGTTTTTGATTAAAATTTGCTGAAAATTAAAAATTTAATCCTCATTGTTTTCATGAAAGAAATGAAAGGTTTTCCTGAAATTATTGTTGCCAAAAAAATAAAATATCACATTATATGATGCTCATAGCAATTATTATAAAAAACACCGCACGGGTTTATTTTATACTTATGATTAAAAAGCGAAATTGAAATTGAAATGTTTAGATTTATATTTCTATGTTCCATGTTTTTCCCGAAGGGATGACGTCATCCTCTAATGCAGTTAAAATACGATTGTTAATTTTTTTTTTCTCGCGCGTGCCTTTAGTAATCTTGGATCAGTTTTTACTCTAACTTTGATGGAATAAATTAGATGATATTCTGGCTTGACTAACAACTATGTTGTTTGCAGATATTTTTATCCTTGCTTTTTCTTTAGAAGTTTAAACCTGCATCTAATAAATATTACATATTGATAAAAAATGATACTTCTCTATTATCCCGTCGACCACTTTTCATAACAAAAAACTATCGCCAAATAAACGGGAGAACGTTGCCATTGGAATATCAAAAAATAAATAAATAAATAAAATATAAGAATTTAAGGACACAATTGTTATTTTAATTAATAAAATAACTACTAAATCAGTAAAACATAATGAAAAATACACGCAAATGTCGAATGTAAAACCACTAGATGACGTAACAAACACGCATAATGCTTCTGACATCAAGTAAATGGGACTGCATTTTTGGCGTTTAATCTTACAGTTTGGCGGTAGTTTTTTGTTATGAAAAGTGGTCGACGGGATAATAGAGAAGTACCTAAAAAATATTAGATTTTAGTGCGAAATCTTCGCACGGGCCCTCTGGTACTTATCTTAATTGTATTATTCGCTTTTTACAAACAGAGTATTTAATTCTATCCTGCATATTGCGTCATGATGAACACAACTGAATTACTCTGTCATTATACTGGATGCACAAAGAGAATGACAATCACTCAGTCTAGTTGCATGTTCCGCTCTTCAATACTGACTATTCAATTAATTCCAAGAAGGGCTGTAGTGCTTGGAGACCCATTGATCAAACCGACTCGGTAAAAGTTCACTCATACGCAAGCTCTGCTACATTACCCTGCAAAATCAATTATTAACGTTCTCAATAATTAGTATAATGAATAATGTATTAGCTGCCCCAACTCTTCAAGAACACAACATACACTCCACACAAATAAACAGGAGTTTCATTGAACTGTTTCTGTTTGGAGTTAGAAAACGAATGAGAAATTATTTCGATATAAATTAGACGGAGGAAGTAAATTTCCGAACTTCTTTGAATGTATTATACTTATCTTAATTGTACATTTAACTTTACCCTGCATACTGCGTCATGATGAACACAACTGAATTTTACTGTCATTTTACTGAATACACAAAGAGAATCACTACCGTTCAGTCTACGTTTAGTTGCATGTTCCGCTCTTCAATACTGACCATTCAATTAATTCTAGTAGCGCTGTATAGTGCTTGGGGACTCACTGATAAAACTATCTCGGTAAAATTTCACCCACTCTAACCCTGTGAGATCATTTAGTACTGTTCTCAGTAATTAGTATAATGAATAATCTATTAGTTGCTTCAACTCTTCTAGAACACAATATACACATTCCACACAAATAAACAGGAGTTTCATTGAACTGTTTCTATTTGGAGTTAGAATACGAGCGAGAACTTATTTCAATATAAATTAGAAGGAGCAAGTAAATTTTCGAACTTATTTATACTTATCTTAATTGTATTATCCACTTTTCACAACGGGATATTTAACTCTACCGTGCATATTGCGTTATGATGAACACAACTGAATTGCTCTGTCATTTTACTGAATGCACAAAGAGAATCACAATCAGTCAGTCTGTAGTTACGTGTTCCGCTCTTCAATACTGACCATTCAATTAGTTCTAGTAGGGCTGTATAGTGAGTGCTTGGGGACTCACTGATGAAATTATCTCGGTAAAATTTCACTCCCTCCAATCCTGTGAGAACCTTTATTACTGTTTTCAGTAATTAGTAATATAATGTATAATCTGTTAGCTGCCCCAACTCTTCAAAAACCCAATACACACTTCACACAAATAAACAGGAATTTCATTGAACTGTTTTTATTTGCAGTTAAAATACGAGCAAGAATTTATTTCAATATAAATCAGAAGGGGCAAGTAAATTTCCGAACTTCTTTATACTTATCTTAATTGTATTACCCGCTTTTCACAAACAGAGTATTTAACTCTACCGTGCATATTGCGTTATGATGAACACAACTGAATTACTCTGTCATTTTATTGAATGCACAAAGAGAATGACAATCAGTGAGTCTGTAGTTACGTGTTCCGCTCTTCCATATACTGACCATTCAATTAGTTCTAGTAGGGCTGTATAGTGAGTGCTTGGGGACTCACTGATGAAACTATCTCGGTAAAATTTCCCTCCCTCCAATCCTGTGTGAGATCATTTATTACTGTTCTCAATAATTAGTAATATAATGAATAATCTATTAGCTGCCCTAACTTTTCAAAAACCCAATACACACTTCACACAAATAAACAGGAATTTCATTGAACTGTTTCTATTTGGAGTTAGAATATGAGCGAGAATTTTTTTCAATATAAATCAAGAAGGGGCAAGTAAATTTCCGAACTTCTTTGAAGGTGTTATACTTATTTTAATTGTATTATTCGTTTTTTGCAAACAGAGTATTTAATTCTATCCTGCATATGGCGTCATGATGAACACAATTGAATTACTCTGTCATTATACTGAATACACAAAGAGAACGACAATCACTCAGTCTAGTTGCATGATCCGCTCTTCAACACTGACCATTCCATTAATTCTAGAAGGGCTGTAGTACTTGGAGACTCATTGATCAAACCAACTCGGTAAAAGTTCCCTCATACGCAAGCTGTGTTACATTAGCCTGCAAAATCAATTATTAATCATTTTTATATGATAAATCTTATGCACAATCAAAAAATATGCCAACTTCCGCTTTTTATAAAATACACAAGTTTAGATGAATAAAAACAACATAGTACTGAATTAAAGTAAGAAACCTAATTCTCATTAATTACTATAATGAATAATCTATTAGCTGCTCCAACTCTTTAAGAACAAGAACAGAATATATACACTACAAAGAAATATACAGGAGTTTCAATGAATTGTTTCTATTTAGGACTTAGAATACGAGCGATAAATTATTTCAATATAAATTAAAAAGCGCAAGTAGATTTTCGAACGATTTCATACTGATGCATTAACAAGTAATTTGAATTATATTATATTGAATCAAAGAAAAAATCTAATTCGTGTCCGATTTAAATTCATTTCTTCTCTCTAAGTTTAGTTTCTGATTTAATAATTATGATTTTAAAAATTTCTTACAGAACGCGCAAATTTAAATCACTTTCCTACATACAAAAACATCTTTGAAGGTATTCAATTTATCTTAATTGTATGGATGATATATTATTATAAAATGATAAAATTCATCTAGAAGCAAAAAATGCTTAATTTTGGTATGTATGCAAAATCAAAATATGTTGCTTCAGCTTTTTATAAAATACGCAAGTTTAGATGAATAAAAACAACATAGTATTGAATCAAAGCAGGAAAACTTGCCCGATTTAAATTCATTTTTTCTCTCTAAGTTTAGTATCAGATTTTATAATGATGATTTTCTGGAATTTCTTAGAGAACACGAAAATTTAACTCACTTCTCCGCACAAAAATCTCTTCGAACGTATACTTATCTTAATTGTATGGAAGCGATATTATTATAAAATGATAAAGTTCTTACAAGCAAAGAGGTGAATTTTGGTAAACATGCAAAACAAAAAATAATAATAATAATAATAATAATTTAAAAAAAATAATAAGAAATACTGTGTTTCTGCATTTTACAAACAGATTATTTAACTCTACCCTGCATATTGCATCAAGATGAATACAACTGAATTACTCTGTCATTTTACTGAATGCACAAAGAGAATGACAATCAGTCAGTCTAGTGCATGTTCCGCTCTTCAATACTGACCCTTCAATTAATTCTAGTAGGGCTGTGGTGCTTGGGGACTCATTGATCCAACTAACTCGGCAAAAGTTCACCCACTCCAACACGGCGAGATCTTTATTACTGTTCTCAATAATTAGTATAATCAATAATCTATTAGCTGCTCCAACTCTTCAAGAACACAATACACATACTCCACACAAATAAACAGGAATTTGCATTTAAATGTTTCTATTTGGAGTTAGAATACGAGCCAGATTATTCTATATAAATTAGAAGGAGTAAGTAAATTTTTGAACGGTTTAATCTGATGCATTAACAAATATGTTGAGTTATATAGTACTTTGAATCAAATCAGAAAACCTGATTCGTGTCCAATTTAAATTCATTTTTCTCTCTAAGTTTATTTTCAGATTTGATAATAATATTTTCGGAAATTTCTTAAAGAATGTGAAAATTTAAATCATTTTCCCATACAAGAACCTCTTCGAAGGTATTCTACTTATCTTAATTGTATGAAGAGATATTATTATATAATGATAAAATTCTCCTATGAAAGTGAAAAAGTAAATTTTAGTAAATATGCAAAAAAAAAAACTTTGTTTCCAGTTTTTCACAAAATGCACAAGATTAGATAAATAACAGAGTATTTAAATCTACCCTGAAAATTATATCATGATAAACACAACTGAATTACTCTGTCATTTTACTGAATGCAGAAAGAGAATTACAATCAGTCTGTCTGTAGTTACGTGTTCCGCTCTTCAATATTGACCATTCAATTAATTCTAGTAGGACTGTAGTGCTTGGGGACTCATTGATTCCACAAGTTCGGCAAAAGTTCACCCACTCCAATCCTGCAAGATCATTTATTACTGTTCTCAATAATTAGTATAATGAATAATCTATTAGCTGCTCCAACTCTTCAAGAACACAATACACACGCTATACAAATAAACAGGAGTTTCATTGAACTGTTTCTGTTTGAAGTTAGAAAACGAATGAGAAATTATATCGATATAAATTAGAAGGAGTGGGTATATTTTTGAACGGTTCAATCTGATGCATTAAGGCTGTTCGTCAGTGAACTTGCCGATTTTCCTCGCTAATGTTAATCCTATGGGCATAGGATGCATTCGTATATTTAAAATATCTCCTCAGGAAATTAATATATTAAACTTCTGTTTCATTTGTGCTGTTTTTAAAGGATTTTTCTTTCTTTCTTAGTTATCAAAATATTTATAAAATATGTTTTAAAATCTTAGTGAAACTGGATGAGGTTTTAACATTTCACATAAAATTAAGTATATATTTTAGAAAAATTTTGACAACTAATCAAAAAAAAGACATCCTTTAAGAAGTGTAAACAGAAAACAGGAGTTAAATATATTAATTTCCTGAAGAGATATTTTAAATATACGAATGCATCCTACGCCCATAGGATTAACATTAGCGAGGGGAATAGGGAAGTTCACTGACGAACAGCTATAACAAGTAAATCGAAATATATTACATTGAATCAAAACAGAAAACTTAATTTATCCCCGATTTAAATTTATCTCTTTATCTCTAAGTTTAGTTTGAGATGATTTGATAATGATATTTTTCATGAATTTCTTACAGAACACGAAAATTTAAATCACTTTTCGTACAAAAATTCTTCGAAGGTATTATACTTATACCTTAATTGTATGGGAAGAGATATTATTATAAAATTGTAAAATTCTCCTACAAGCAAATGTAAATTTTGGTACGTATGCAAAGTCAAAATACTTTGTATCCACTTTTTACAAAATACACATGATTTGATTAATATACGAGAAAAAGTCATTAAGTAAGTCACAAAAGATAATTAAATAATAACTTACAATGATATTTACTTCAAAACTATTTTTATTTCTCAACATATTCTTCACCAATATTTATGTACTTATATCACCATTTTATAAGTGCCCCAACACCAGCTGCATACAATTCTGTGGGTTGCTGTCTCAGCCACATTAAGACTTCAAGTTGAACCTTTTCATCATCTGTGAACATCATCTTGCAACTTCTTCAACATCCACCATACAGCTTCGACTTAGCTCCAAGCGATTTTCATCTGTTTAGTCCACTAAAAAACCATCTTGGAATCAAGATGAAAAGGTTCAACTTGAAGTCCTAATGTGGCTGAGACAGCAACCCAAAGAATTGTATGCAGCTGGCGTTGGGGCACTGATAAAACGGCGATACAAGTGCATAAATATTGGTGGAGAATATGTTGAGAAATAAAAATAGTTTTGAAGTGAATATCTTTGTAGGTTATTATTTAATTATATTTTGTGACTTACTTAATGACTTTCTCTCGTAAATAACGAAGTATTTAACTGTATCCGACAAATTGCATCATGATAAACAAAACCGAATTACTCTGTCATTTTACAAAATGCACAAAGAGAATAACAATCAGTCAGCCTAAGTGCATGTTCCGCTCTTCAATACTGACCGTTCAATTAATTCTAAGTAGGGCTGTAGTGCTTGGGGACTCATTGATGAAACTAACTCGGTAAAAGTTCGCCCCCTCCAACACTACGAGAACATTTATTACCGTTCTCAATTATTCGTGTATTGAATAATCTATTAGCAGCTTCAATTCTTCAAGAACACAATACTCCACGTATACAAATAGGAGTTTCATTGACTTGTCCTTATTAAGAACTAGAATAAGATGAAGGAGTTATTTCGATATACGTTTAGAAGGAACAAGTAATATTTCTGAACGACTCAAACTAATACAGTAGCAAATATTTGGAATTATATTACATCGAATCAAATTTGGAAACCTATTTTGAGTCTGAATTCCATCCAATTCTTAGCCCAAAATTTAGCTCCATACTTAATAATGATTTTAAATATGGCTATCAAGGCTGACTAAAATCAAAACTGGCTACTTTCTAGCACATTCTTTAATTCATTTTTGCTCGCAAACACATACAGACTGCTCAAACTGATACAGTAACAAATATTTGGAATCATATTACATCGAATCAGATTTGGAAATTTATTTTGAATCTGAATTCCATCCAATTCTTAGCCCAAAATTTAGCTCCATACTTAATAATGATTTTAAATATGGCTATCAAGGCTGACTAAAATCAAAACTGGCTACTTTCTAACCCATTCTTTAATTCATTTTTGTTCGCAAACACATACAGACTGCTCAAACTGATACAGTAACAAATATTTGGAATCATATTACATCGAATCAAATTTGGAAATTTATTTTGAATCTGAATTCCATCCCATTCTTAGCCCAAAATTTAGCTCCATACTTAATAATGATTTTAAATATGGCTATCAAGGCTGTCTAAAATCAAAACTGGCTACTTTCTAACACATTCTTTAATTCATTTTTGTTCGCAAACACATACAGACTGCTCAAACTGATACAGTAACAAATATTTGGAATCATATTACATCGAATTAAATTTGGACACCTATTTTGAGTCTGAATTCCATCCAATTCTTAGCCCAAAATTTAGCTCCATATTTAATAATTATTTTGAATATGGCTATCAAGGCTGTTTTCAAATCCAAACTGGCTCCTTTCTGACACATTCTTTAATTTATTTTTCTTCGCAAACACATGAGATTGACAGGTACTTTTATCAGAAATTTTGAAATCGAATAGTTTTTCTTTTTTCAATAAAAGGCAGAGGATCTTTCATAAAATGCTGTCAAATTTGGCGTTTTGAACCAAATTTCCGAACGTTTGAGCCCGATAAAGGTCATTATAAGACAGCAGTCGCTTATAACTCAAGATGTAATTTATGCATCGAAAAATGAAGAAAACTATTCGATTCCAAATCACTTCAACAGTCATATCTGTAAGTATCATGATTTTACGTTCAAAAATTAATCCATAAATGTGTAAAAAAAAAAAAAAAAAATCACCCTTCACAGCAGCCATACTCAACCTGTGGCCCGGCGACCTTTTATGTGCGGCTCGAGACACATAATCATTAATTCATGTATAAAATTAATTGAGATGTGTATAAAAGGTATTTAAGACTTGTTTTATATATTTTCATGGGAAGACAAAATATGTCCTGTTACTTATAATTGATTTAAACCGATGTTAATACATCTTAAATGTTTTTTTTTTTTTTAATCAAAATTTCTTTTTACATGTAGTTTTATTTGTGCTATAGTGTTGTATACATTTCTTTATCTTCAACACTAATAAAACATTGTTCCAAATTAATTAGATTTACACTATATATTTCTACAATTAAAAAAAATAAAATTTTTGAATTGTGCAAAAGATTGGTTTATTAGAGAAAATCTCATTATTTTTTTGTTTTAGAACTTAACAATTTGTCATTGTTATATTATAACGTTTTATACTTGTTATACAGCTAATACTACTGCTTTTTAGCGTTAAACGTTTGTCTCATTAAAATTGGTACTAAACATTTTTTTACACTTCTATTTCCAAACAATGAATTTCGCGGCCTATTTCTATAAAATATATAATAGAAATCTACCACGAAGTTTATTTTTTGGAAATGGTGGTGTTAAAAATTTTGGGTAACACTTCTTCAGCGACAAACTTTTAATCCTACTGAAGTTATATTGCTTTGTTATACTACTTTTGTTAGCTATTATTTTAATTACCCCTTTTTAACTTTCTGTTAAGAGTGTTACGACCCGCCTAACGTCCCAAACATGTGTTAGCGGCCCCCGAGAAAAAAAAGGTTGAGTACGGCTGCTTTAGAGTAACAGTTACATTTTATATGCTAATAGATATGAAGCAGTAACTTACCATGAATTGAATATAAGAGAAAGAAGGTTAAAATTTTGAAGATGTAATTCAAAAAGGAAAAAAATAATATTTAAAAAAAATCTAGGCTTTTTAGTAGATATTATTTAGCCAGAGTAATTAGGGTTAAAGCGACAGTGGACATTGAAAATTAATGCTTTCACTTGAAATTTGGTAGCATCGTTAATGAACAAAACTTTAAATTAAAATATTAAAAGAAATTTTAGTTATTGCATTTTAAATATTTTAATACGACAATAAATTGACATATTTCAAAATGTTCTATGTGCATTTATTTTGCATAAAATGTGACAATAGTTATTTATGAAATACTTTTATTATATTACAACGAAAGTTGGCATGAATTATAAAAGTTCACTGAATGTATAAGAAGAAAGAAAATATTTTTTTATAATTATACTTTGGTTTTTTTTTCTAACAAAGTAGCTACGTATATCCATATGCACGTAACTTTCAACACTAAAATAGAACTTTTTATGCTAACGTTTATTTATTATTGTATATAGAGAATATACAGAATAAATTTCAAAAGAATGTGATTATTAGGTAGGCGCATAGAATGTTTCAGAATTTAGAAATGTGGCGAAATTTTTGTAGTTATAATTTTTTTTTTTTTTTTTGAGGGGCCCACTCAGCCCAGTGATTACCATATTGGCTTCAAAAGTTATTTAATAGCTACCATATAATCTTTATAATTCCTCTTTTAGAAAATATTTTTTGTACATAATTTGGATAAATTAATCTAATTTCTATCCCTACCACTCGTATAAAATCTGTAAAACCAGTTTTCCAACAATAAAAGGGTAAAGATTAGGAAAGTTATTTCTGTTATATCTTAATAATATCCTTTAACCAGACGGTAATGGTTTAATATTTAATTCAATCTTCACTGGAGGGGCCCACTCATCCCAGTGATTAGCATATTAGCACAAAAGTTATTTTATAGTCACCCTATAAGTTTTATAATTCCTCTTTTACACTGATAAAAATTTCACCGTTGGATTACGGGAAAAGCTTGGCAGCACAGACTCCAAGATTTTCCTGTAATATTACAGTTTGTACCGTAATCTATTTAGACTGTATTAGACCGTAAATAGCAGTAAATTTCAAGAACGTATCTGACCGTAAACCACAGTAACTTTCAAGAACGTATCTGACCGTAAATAACCGTTACTTTCAAGAACGTATCTGACCGTAAATAACCGTTACTTTCAAGAATGCATCTGACCGTAAATAACCGTTACTTTCAAGAATGTATCTGACTGTAAATAGCCGTTACTTTCAAGAATGTATCTGACCGTAAATAACCGTTACTTTCAAGAATGTGTCTGACCGTAAATCACAGTAATATACAGGGTGTCCCAAAAGCCTCCGTACAACTTCAAAATTTGATTTAAAAAAATAATAGGCCTACTGCAAAAATATTTACAACAGTACACAGAGTAACTTAAAAAGTTTTTTTTCTATTACCTTAGTATACTTGTACATGAGATCCTTTCGTTGCACGAAGAATATTAAGTTGATATTCCAATTCCCTTCACGTGCGTTTCAGCATGCTAACATCAACAGTAGTTACAACTGTTTGCTGAAATAAAATGTTGAATTGAAGATGTTTGATGAATGAATGAAGAAATGTTAGATGAATAAAAGTTAATAGTCTCATGGAATTGAAACAAAAGATCCAAACAGCAGTAGCTACTGTTGATGTTAGCATGAAAAACGTTTGTGGATTGAATTGAAATATCGTCTTGATATTCTTTGTTCTACGCAAGTATCTCATTTTGAAGTTTACTAAGGCTGTAAAAAAAAACTTTTTAAGTTACTCTATGCACTGTTGTAATTATTTTTGCTGTAGGCCTATTATTTTTTTAAAAATAAATTTCTGAAGTTGTACGGAGACTTTTGGGACACCCTGTAGATTATAAATTATCGTATATGACTGTAATATCAAGATTGTAAATAAGCATAAATGCCCATAATTTTCTACTCATTTACATATATCGCTGTAAATTGCAGTAGTTATCAGAACTGTAAATGACCATGAAATAGTTATTTCAAGAATTCGTATGATTACTTCCAACAGTAACTGCATATTTATACATAGGATGTCAAGAAATGCAACATTTTATTTCTGTATAAGAGATAAATAGTATAAATTGCAAAAATGTCCATAAGGTACAAAATTTCAATTCTATACTTTTCATCTCCATGGAGATATTTCCAAAATTAGTTTTTATACATTCTTTGTAACCAAACAGGTGGCTTCAGTACCTCCAAAAACCAGGAATTATCTCAATTTGCCATGCAATTCGAAACGTGAAATCTAATCATTATTGGAGAATAATGTCTACAAATCTGATATTTAAATGTATTGATTAATAACAATGTGTTGATGTAATTGATGGCACATTAAATCTTAGTTTGTAAACAGATTTCACTTTTCAAATTGCATGCAAAGTGAAGCAAGTCACAATTTTTGACTCTCTGCAACTTCATGATGTTTGGAGATGATTAAAACCAATCCACATTTTTGCAGATTACATTATTTATCTATCTCATATAGATACAAAAATAAACTGTATAGCTTTTTTTAGACAGCCTGTATATTTAAAACTTGATAATATTTCTAAGATTATTCTACCACTACATATATATGGTGGTTTGCATATAATTTTTTTAAACAATTAGCAACTTTCTCAATATTACATACTTTTTCTATTTACAACACTATACAGCTTACAAAATAAAATTATATTTAGCACTGAAAAATGACATGTGTATAAGTTTTATTAAACGTGATTGTTTCGTATTTCCGAAAAAAAAAATTACGTAAAACTTTATATACAAGTGTAGTAATTTTTGCCAACATCTAAGTAAAATAAAAATTAACAGACACTTAAGCATTATTAACCAGGCAGAGTAACAAACACTTATCAAATTTGTTACAAATCACAGGCTAAATTTGCCCAAACCATAACACAATATCAAGTATAACCTTTAGCTCAACAATGCACACCTTTGAAAAATATAGAAAAAAAAAACAGAAATTTTTTAGTACTTATCTCTTATTTAATATCATACTCTGAATATTTACGATTATGTATTCGTAACAACAAATGAACTTATTCATGATTTTTTTTTAATGTAATGAGGAAGGTGATTGTAATAAACTTTTGCATAATAATGTATCAAAGACATAATTTAATGAATATCAAAATGTTAAAATTATTTCTATTTCTTTCAATATAACTTTCGTTTTAAGTTTTTTGGGAATCACTTTGGTATTTATCTGCTTGCACATTCTTTTGCATTTTGATGCCTGGGTTCTTTTGGTTTCTACCTAACCCAAGTGAGATTAATGTCGTTTTAGCTAATAATGCAGGAATAGAGAGTATAATATTTGCCTTTTTAAAAAATCACAAAAACACTTCAGTTTTGTGTTAAACATTTTACTTGGAGATAGTGTAAAACATGGATTTATTTGTAAAAATGTGAAATTGTTCAGGATCATCAGAGAAAAAAAAATTCTTGGTTGAAAATACTACAGCCAAAATAAACTATATGTAAAAATGAAAATAACTTAACCACTTCAACGGCCATTTAGATAAAGAAACAGTGTTATTACCCCCGATTTAACTCGGGTCAGCTACTGTGGTTAAATAATGAATGTTTACATACTGGGAAGTACTATACAGATTTTCGTGTTTTGGGAAGGACAGGATAGAATGCTGAGTCATCAATTTCAGTAACATCCTGCCTTTTGTTCTATGACTAATTTATAAATGTCCAGAACACCCTGAAATAATGAACAATTTCATCAATTTTCCAAAACTAAAAAAACTCTAAATCTTACTTTCAGGAAAAATTTTAATATAACAAGGAATGATCTTCTAAGAACTGTTCAAGAAAAATCTTTAAAATATGTCATCATACATATTAAAAACAAGCATTTTTTTAAATAATTTAAAAAAATTCACAGACAAAAATAAAAATTTTAATTCAGGAACTCTGAAATTATTTATTTTGTACATATTTTACATAAGATAACGACAGGTTTTTAAAAATACGCCATCTAAATGCTGCTAATTTTGACATCAACTTCCTGACTTTATTTATATTACATGATTCTGGATTTTTCTTTGCTTTTGAACTTTTTTCAGGATTGATGTCCAAAAAAGCTCTGAAAATAAAGAAAAAAATATTAATAGTATCACATCTTTTAAAAAATAACATTATTGTAAATACATCAAGCCATAATCGAATGAACTAATCTCGTAATTATCAAATTATAACAGATTGCAGATATTGCAACTCCTCAATAACACGTGCATAGAATGTCTACAAAATAACATTCATAAAGAAAAACTTTTTGTGCTTTATAAACACTTTACTGTTTTTCTTATCTTTAAAGCCAGAACAAAATGGATTAATTAGCATATATGACAGAACTCAATAGCCCACTAGTGTCAATGAGTGGTAAGAAATTTCATTTGAGCTCATTCATTACTGAATACATGTTATCTAACAGGTTATAAGTAACATTTGTTGTAGGCAACTACACTGCACCATGATTTTAAAATTTTTGATTTGATTACCAAGATCTGCAAAGTATGTGAAGAAAATAGTGTTGACACTAGACCAAAAGTTCTTTTAACTGATCGACAAATTTTGCATTTTTTCTTTAACTGATTGACAAATTTTGCATTTTTTTCTTTAACTGATCGACAAATTTTGCATTTTTTTTCTGCAACTGATCAACAAATTTTGCATTTTTTTTTTTTTTTTTTTTTTTTTTTGCAACTGGCTAAAGGATTTCATTATTTTTTCCCACAATCAACTGACAAATTTCGTGATTTTCTCTCACGATAAATCGACAATTTTTGTATTTTTCCATGCGACTGATTTAAGAATTTCGTGATTTTTCCTTGCATTCAATTGACGAATTTCGCAACATTTTTTAGATTTTCTCCTCAATTAACTAGCAATTTTTCCGATATTTTGTCGTACCAATCGAGGAATTTTGGAATTTTTTTCGCCACTAACATGCCTTTTTACATTCAACTGATTGGCAAATTTTGAGATATTTTCCATCAACTGATAGACAAATTGTGGCTTTTTCTTGTGACTGATTAGCAAAAATTGCAGTTTATTTTCCACGAATGGTCAATGAATTCCACATTTTTTCCCGCAACTGGCAGAAGAATTTAAGGGTAGTTTAAAGGATCAAAAGAAAGGAAAATTTAAAAAACCTGGTCATAAAAAAATAATAAAGTTTTTGATTTGTTGGAATTTTCCAAAGTTTTTAGTTTTGTCTTAGTATCTTAAACACTATTATGCCAAATATAAAGTATCTAGAACTGTAAAGTAATATAGGACAAAATTAGCACTCGCCATTTGGCGAGTAATACTGAAAATTTGGCGACTGACTTTATTACCACCACTGGCCAAACTTCATAGCCACACTCACCAACTGTGATGATTGAATGGAAACAGATTTTTTTCCCGCTGTCGCTCGTCGAATATCGAAACCATTTGGCGAATTTCACGATTTTTCCCCTGAAACCACCATTTGACGAATTGTGATTCTTTTTTCTCGAAGACATTCGACAATATTCGCGCACCAAAAGTTCTTTTAACTGATCGACAAATTTTGCATTTTTTCTTTAACTGATTGACAAATTTTGCATTTTTTTCTTTAACTGATCGACAAATTTTGCATTTTTTTCTTTAACTGATCGACAAATTTTGCATTTTTTTTCTGCAACTGATCAACAAATTTTGCATTTTTTTTTTTTTTTTTTTTTTTTTTTTTTTTTGCAACTGGCTAAAGGATTTCATTATTTTTTCCCACAATCAACTGACAAATTTTGTGTTTTTCTCTCACGATAAATCGACAATTTTTGTATTTTTTCCATGCGACTGATTTAAGAATTTCGTGATTTTTCCTTGCATTCAATTGACGAATTTCGCAACATTTTTTAGATTTTCTCCTCAATTAACTAGCAATTTTTCCGATATTTTGTCGTACCAATCGAGGAATTTTGGAATTTTTTTCGCCACTAACATGCCTTTTTACACTCAACTGATTGGCAAATTTTGAGATATTTTCCATCAACTGATAGACAAATTGTGGCTTTTTCTTGTGACTGATTAGCAAAAATTGCAGTTTATTTTCCACGAATGGTCAATCAATTCCACATTTTTTCCCGCAACTGGCAGAAGAATTTAAGGGTAGTTTAAAGGATCAAAAGAAAGGAAAATTTAAAAAACCTGGTCATAAAAAAAATAATAAAGTTTTTGATTTGTTGGAATTTTCCAAAGTTTTTAGTTTTGTCTTAGTATCTTAATCACTATTATGCCAAATATAAAGTATCTAGAACTGTAAAGTAATATAGGACAAAATTAGCACTCGCCATTTGGCGAGTAATACTGAAAATTTGGCGACTGACTTTATTACCACCACTGGCCAAACTTCATAGCCACACTCACCAACTGTGATGATTGAATGGAAACAGATTTTTTTCCCGCTGTCGCTCGTCGAATATCGAAACCATTTGGCGAATTTCACGATTTTTCCCCTGAAACCACCATTTGACG
Organism: Maratus michaelseni; assembly: GCA_963931845.1. Lineage (NCBI taxonomy): Eukaryota > Metazoa > Arthropoda > Arachnida > Araneae > Salticidae > Maratus > Maratus michaelseni. Next base: position 105,036,966 of record OZ007598.1, on the reverse strand, counting down.
AATTGTGATTCTTTTTTCTCGAAGACATTCGACAATATTCGCGCACCAAAAGTTCTTTTAACTGATCGACAAATTTTGCATTTTTTCTTTAACTGATTGACAAATTTTGCATTTTTTTCTTTAACTGATCGACAAATTTTGCATTTTTTTTCTGCAACTGATCAACAAATTTTGCATTTTTTTTTTTTTTTTTTTGCAACTGGCTAAAGGATTTCATTATTTTTTCCCACAATCAACTGACAAATTTCGTGATTTTCTCTCACGATAAATCGACAATTTTTGTATTTTTTCAATGCGACTGATTTAAGAATTTCGTGATTTTTCCTTGCATTCAATTGACGAATTTCGCAACATTTTTTAGATTTTCTCCTCAATTAACTAGCAATTTTTCCGATATTTTGTCGTACCAATCGAGGAATTTTGGAATTTTTTTCGCCACTAACATGCCTTTTTACACTCAACTGATTGGCAAATTTTGAGATATTTTCCATCAACTGATAGACAAATTGTGGCTTTTTCTTGTGACTGATTAGCAAAAATTGCAGTTTATTTTCCACGAATGGTCAATGAATTCCACATTTTTTCCCGCAACTGGCAGAAGAATTTAAGGGTAGTTTAAAGGATCAAAAGAAAGGAAAATTTAAAAAACCTGGTCATAAAAAAAAAAATAAAGTTTTTGATTTGTTGGAATTTTCCAAAGTTTTTAGTTTTGTCTTAGTATCTTAAACACTATTATGCCAAATATAAAGTATCTAGAACTGTAAAGTAATATAGGACAAAATTAGCACTCGCCATTTGGCGAGTAATACTGAAAATTTGGGGACTGACTTATTACCACCACTGGCCAAACTTAATAGCCACACTCACCAACTGTGATGATTGAATGGAAACAGATTTTTTTCCCGCTGTCGCTCGTCGAATATCGAAACCATTTGGCGAATTTCACGATTTTTCCCCTGAAACCATTTGACGAATTGTGATTCTTTTTTCTCGAAGCCATTCGACAATATTCCCCCCCCCCCCCCCCCCCCCCCCGAGACCATTTGATGAATTTTGCGAGTTTTCTGCTATTAATTGTTGAATTTCGTGATTTATCGACTATCAATTAACGAATTTCACGATTTTTTCCATGAGCGTTCCACAATTGTACACTTTCTTTCCACTGACGTTCGATGAATTGCGCACTTTATTTGTCAAGTATTTTTTATCAAATATTTGTAAATTTGTTATTGGCCAGTGCTTATGAAATCTGGCGAGTAAAAAAAATCCATGTACTGGCCAGTGGGCAATGAGTAAAAAAGTTAATTTTTACTTATATAAAGTAATACTTCAGATCAATAGCACCTTTCTTGGTTGCACTTATGATATCCCCCATTCCTCATAAATTAGTGCTTGTCTAGGAACCTGAAACTTCTAAAAGAATCACGAGACTTGGCTACATTTTCCAAATGTGATGTTTTTGATGGGTTCTGGATTACAAGACAGAATTAAAGTATCATCGCCCTTAGTAGATTTCGTACCATCTTCATGTTCACTGAATCTTGTTGGAGCTAATGCTTTATTCTGAACATGGACAATTTTTTTTGACATCTACTCACAGATGGCAAATTTCACAGGAACTCTTGGAATCTTGTGGTGGTGATGATACATTAAGTATTAAATCTTTATGTGGTACCAGATCGTCTGCAAAAGTAGATGCGACAAAAGCCTTGCTCAACGGTTATCTGTTAATTTATCCGGGCTTACAGTGACTGATTTCTCTTCATCCAAAATATGACTGTCAGAAATTTTTTTATTAAAATCTAAAAGAAAAGAAAATCTCCCCATATTTCTTGCATATTTATTTGGGTGCAAAAATGCTAATGTAGTATTAAACCGTACAATTTGACAGGTAGTCATATTCTTTAACTCAACTATGTATGAAAATGCAATATATTTATTACAGATGAATAACGACGAGTGAAAAATAATAAAAGGAAACATGACATAGTTATAGAACACAGGTATAAATGTACAGCAGTGTTAATGAGTAGATATGGGTGCCTGTGTGAAAGCTAAGACCAGGAGTTCTCCAATGATATGTCAGAAGAGGGGGGGGGGGGGGGGGGGATATGAAAATTTAACAAAAAGTATAAGTTAAAGGAGAAAAATTGGAGGGGAGACGGGAAGGTGGTGAAGTAGGAGAAAAATAAGTAGGCAATGGCCTAAAGATCGCACCTGAATTAAAATGATCCTACAAACAGGAAAATTTGCCAAAAACTGGACAAAAATAAATCAACTGCGTTTCCAGGGACAACAGGGGGGGGGGGGGTGAGCAAGACTAAACGGTAGAGCACTAAGGAAAAGACCTATCAAAAGATATAATACATGATGGAGTTGGAGAGTTGTTGAATACGAAAATTTGAATAATTAAATAATCTTAATAAGCATGTTAATCTAACATTCATAAAATTAATAGATAAAATGTTTCTTTATATGCTGGGAGGCAAGCAATAATTATACAATGAGCTTAGTTAAATGTGAATTAAAATAAAATTTAATTTAAAGGTATTATAACTCTGTAAATTATATCAAGGGTATTAATACTCTACATGAATGCTTACAATCCAGTGTAACAGATAATTAAATTATGTGCCCATAACTTTACATAAAATACATTTAATACAGGATAAACAATAAACAAAAGAAATTAAGATCTATTTAAACTGTAACTTTACTTGTGACTTATAAATAACATTCTCTTTGTTACCATGTCTACCATATACATTTCAATTTTCCATTGTCCAAGCGCTAATTGTACTAAAACTCATATTATAAATCATTACTATCAGTGGCCAATTAAAAATCAGCTTTAAAACAAAACACAAATAATAAAAAGCTGGAATACCATTGGTCGGGAAAGATTCTTAAAAGTTTTGCCCTATCTGTCAAAACTGCTTGGATTCGATACACATTGGGTTCTTTTAAATAGAACTAAGGGGCTCAGCCCCCTACTCGCTAACGCTCGCCAAACCCCTGTGAATTGTGAAGCGATTCTCATTGAGACCGCTACGCGGTCCCACCTCGCTTTGCTTGCCCCTTTTGATTTTTGCAGTAATTCTAGCCGGAATGAGTACTACCATGAATCATTTGAACATATGAAATTGACAATTTACCTCATTAAGTGAATAACTCATTAAGTAATTGACATAATTACATAAAAAAGGTCTTAGATTGCTCATTTAAATCCACGCTATCTATATTAAGGCGAGAATGCACAAATTTTAGATTTCAACTTGGGAGGTGATGGTTCAGTTGACAAAGTCTGGCTTGTTAAAGATATGAGAATCGAAAGTAGAGGATGGTTTTTGAGTCATAATTCCTGAACCACTGAACCGAATGAGATGTATGAGTACTCAAATTAAACAAAATTTAGAACAGGTTTCCAGCTTACCCCAATCCGGAGATAATAGTCTTCAATTGATGATCAAACTTTTCAGCGATGCTACGTTGTTCATGGAAAGAGTGGTTCCACCTAAAATGATACAATATATATATATATATATATATATATATATACCAGGAAATATTTATTTGAATAATGTCAATTAAAGGTCACAATTCAATATTTGCATTAGTATGCACTATGCAGCGATCGGAAGAGACTGTATGTTTAGTATCCACTTCTGTTAAATTAACGGCCACTTATTACCGAGGTTTGTAGATTTAAATACTTTTATATTTATACATAAGTGTAAAAAAATTCATTTTAAATTATTATATTTTTTGTTGTTTTCTAATATTTTGTATTATTTTTTAAAAAATATTTTCTTTAACAAGAAAATATTTACAACTTTTTTTTTACTAAAAATTAAAGTATCAAACATTAAATGCTATTTTTCGGTTAGCCGGGCACCAGTGATATATATGCATGTATATATATACACACATATATATATATATATTATATATATATATATATACATATATGTATGTATGTATATATATATACATATATATTTATGTATGTACATATATCACTAGCGCCCGGCTAACCGAAAAGTACCCATTAAATATTTACTTCAAAAGGACCTAACACTGCTGTACATAGCAATTATTTATAGTAAAGGTATTAATACTGAACAAAAATCATTTTTAGAGTTTCTGAAGGATAAATGACGCGCAGATGTACATTAAGTAAATTTTCATTTTTCAGCAATTGTGTATTTTGTCAGGTTTTTTTTTTTTTTTTTTTGAGTATTTTAAAAACGAGTGCTTAAAAAAATGTACTGACAAAACAATATAGCAGAATAAAGGGTACTTTTCGGTTAGCCGGGCGGCAGTGATACATGTACATATATAAATACATATGTACAGGGCTTGAATTTCAAGGCGGGATTGCGGGATTCACGCCGAAAATTTTGAAATCCCGCCCAAAGAAGTATCGTGGGCGGGAACCTCCTGCCCAAAAAATTCAATCATTTTCAGGAGAAATTTGCGTTATTTAATTACCTGCAACTGAACGATAAATTTCGTGATTTTTTTCCCACAACCGATCGACGAACTTTCTCTTTTTTAAGCGATAGATCGACAAACTTTGCGTTTTTTCTGTGACAGATCGACGAACTTTGCGGTTTTTCCGCGACAGATCGACGAACTTTGCATTTTTTTTCGCGACAGATCGACAAACTTTGCATTTTTTTCGCGACAGATCGACAAACTTTGCGTTTTTTTCACGACAGATCGACGAACTTTGCGTTTTTTTTCGCAACAGATCGACAAACTTTGCGTTTTTTTCGCGACAGATCGACAAACTTTGCGTTTTTTTCGCGACAGATCGACAAACTTTGCGTTTTTTCTGCGTAGATCGACGAACTTTGTGTTTTTTCTGCGACATATCGACAAACTTTCTGTTTTTTAAGCGACTGATCGACAAACTTTCTGTTTCTTAAGCGACAGATTGACGAACTTTCCGCTTTCTCTGCAACAGATCGACGAAATTTGCGTTTTTTCCATGTAGATCGACGAACTTTGCATTCTTTCCACGACATTTCGACGAACTTTCTGTTTTTTAAGCGACTGATCGACGAACTTTCTGTTTTTTCTGCGTAGATCGACGAATTTTGTGTTTTTTCTGCGACAGATTGACAAACTTTCTGTTTTTTAAGCGACTGATCGACAAACTTTCTGTTTCTTAAGCGACAGATTGACGAACTTTCCGCTTTCTCTGCAACAGATCGACGAAATTTGCGTTTTTTCCACGTAGATCGACGAACTTTGCATTCTTTCCACGACATTTCGACGAACTTTCTGTTTTTTAAGCGACAGATCGACGAACTTTCTGTTTTTTCTGCGTAGATCGACGAACTTTGTGTTTTTTCTGCGACATATCGACAAACTTTCTGTTTTTTAAGCGACTGATCGACAAACTTTCTGTTTCTTAAGCGACAGATTGACGAACTTTCCGCTTTCTCTGCAACAGATCGACGAAATTTGCGTTTTTTCCATGTAGATCGACGAACTTTGCATTCTTTCCACGACATTTCGACGAACTTTCTGTTTTTTAAGCGACAGATCGACGAACTTTCTGTTTTTTCTGCGTAGATCGACGAACTTTGTGTTTTTTCTGCGACAGATCGACAAACTTTCTGTTTTTTAAGCGACTGATCGACGAACTTTGCATTTTATCTGCGATCGATCGATGAACTTTGCGTTTTTTCCGCGATCGATCGGCGAACTTTGCGTTTTTTCCGCGATCGATCGACGAAATTGGCTAATTTTTTCTTTCAACATATTCGTGATTTTTTTTGTATTGTTATATAATAGCGGTATGTATAAAAGCGGTTCTAGGCCAGCGGCGTAACCTCTGTATGACCTCTGTGCGCTGTGCAGCGTCATGAAGGCATAAAAGTGACTGTGCGGTGGAGGAGGGTGATAAGGATGGTTGATTAGGGGTTTATTTTAATTAATTTTAATTGGGAAACTTAGAAAATTTCGAAGCAATTTTTTTTTTTTTTTCGCGGAGAATTGGTGGACGAGGTGAATGTCAACGAATTTATTTTAGCGAATTAGAATTTTTTTTTTTTTTTTTAAATTTTAATCGGGGAATTTAGAAAATTACAAAGCCATTTTTTTTTTCAACTATAGTAGGGTAGGGTGTTTGAAAATATTTTTCGAAGTCTGGTTTGTGAATTGCATTTAAAAATAATGGTCATTAAAATATTAATTAATTTTAATTGGAGAACTTAAGAAATTTTTGCAATTTTTTTTTAAACTAGAGTAGGCTATTCGGTATACATGTTAGAGTATATTTGAGGTGAATTTTAAAAGTTAATAATGGTTTAATTAAAATTGGTGATTAATTTTTATTGGAGAACTTAAGAAATTTTGGCGAATTTTTTTTTTCTTAACGAGAGTACGCAGGTTGAATCTGTAGTAGAATGGTAGATGCGAATGAAAAATAGTAATTAAAATTGGTGATTAATTAATTTTAATTGGCGAACTTAAGAAATTTTTTGAAGCAAATTTTTTTTTCCACTACAGCACGCAGTTTGAATATGGGTGTATGCAGTAGAAGTGAAATAATAATTATTTAAAAATGGTAATTAAAAATTATCATTCATTAATTTTAATTGGCGGACTTAAACATTTTTGGGACAGACGGGTTTTAATGAATTCGATACAGGTTTTGGTAAAAAATATAGGGTCCCGTATGAATTATAACTGCACTCAATTCTAATAGCTTCCCCCTCCCCCTCCCTTTTTTACCCTGAGGGGCCCTTCGATAGACTAACAATACAAAAATTTGGGTCCTATTTAGGATCCCCTTCACAAAAATCAATTTAACAAAATGGGCCCCTTCACAAAAATCAATTTTATAAAATGGGCCCCTTCAAAAAATTCTATTCTATAAAAATTTACTATTTATTATTTTATTATTTTGTGATGTTTTAAAATGTGTAATTTGTAAACAAACAAGTTCATCAGAGAGGAAAACTTCAGCAAAAGGATTTAAAAAAGTTTTTGTTTATAAATGCCTGGTTCAAATTTGATTACCTGGATTGCAATTTTCATTACAAAATGTTATTTTTCCCAAAAATAACCTTTACTTTTCACTAAATAGGCCTAAGGGAAAAAAAAAAAAAAAAAAAAAAAAAAAAAACCTGCATTGAACTCTGCTAACATAACAATATGGCAGAATAAAGTTTTACATATGACCTAGATGAAAATTAATCATTCATTTTTTTTTACTTATTGTAACAAGAAATTTTTCTGTTTACAATTTTTTTTACTCAAAATTACAGTATCAAACATTGAATATACTTACCTCTAAAGTATCTAAGATTATTGACATTGCAAATATTATTTATAGTAAAGGCATGATACTGAACAAAAATCATTTTTAAGAGATTCTGTATGATAAATGAAGTGTAGTGTTACATTAAATGACATTTTCATTTTTCTGCGATAGTGAATTTTGTCGTTCGTGGTGATTTTTTTGAAAATTTTAGAAACGTCTGCTTAAAATAACACATAATTTGTTATCACAGGATAAAATAAAATTTGTCAGTCAATCGAACAAAAATCAATTTGATAAAATGGGCCCCTTCAAAAATACAGTTCTATAAAAACTTACTATTTATTATTTTGTAATGTTTTAAAATGTGTAATTTGTAAACAAACAAGTTCATCAGTTAAAAAACTTTAGCAAAAGGATTTTAAAAAGTTTTTGTTTATAAATGCCTGGTTCAAATTTGATTACCTGGATTGCAATTTTCATTACAAAATGTTATTTTTCACAAAAATATAACAAATTTCACAAAAATAACCTTTACTTTTCACAAAATGGGCCTAAGGGAAAAAAAATCTGCATCGACCCCTGCTGACATAACAATATAGCAGAATAAAGTGAAAAATTTGATTAACTGGATTGCAATTTTCATTACAAAATGTTATTTTTCACAAAAATAACCTTTACTTTTCACTAAATGGGCCTCAAGAAAAAAAAACCTGCATCGACCCCTGCTGACATAACAATATAGCAGAATAAAGTTTCACATATGACCTAGATGAAAATTAATCATTCTTTTTTTACTTATTGTAACAAGAAATTTTACAGTTTACAATTTTTTTTTTTACTCAAAATTACAGTATCAAACATTGATTATATTTACCTCTAAAGTATCTAAGATTATTGACATTGCAAATATTATTTATAGTAAAGGCATAATACTCAACAAAAATAATTTTTAAAAGTTTCTGTATGATAAATGAAGTGCAGTGTTACATTAAATGACATTTTCATTTTTCTGAAATAGTAAATTTTGTCGCTCGTGGTAATTTTTTTGAAAATTTTAGAAACGTCTCATTAAAATAACACATAATTTGTTATCACAGGAAAAAATAAATTTGTCAGTCAATCGAACAAAAATCAACCCCTTCACAAAAATCAATTTGATAAAATGGGCCCCTTCAAAAAATTCAGTTCTATAAAAACTTACTATTTATTATTTTGTGATGTTTTAAAATGTGTAGTAATTTGTAAACAAACAAGTTCATCAGTTAAAAAACTTTCAGCAAAAGGATTTAAAAAAGCTTTTGTTTATAAATGCCTGGTTCAAATTTGATTAACTCGATTGCAACTTACATTACAAAATGTTATTTTTCACAAAAATATAATACATTTCACAAAATGGGCCTCAAGAAAAAAAAAACCTGCATCGACCCCTGCTGACATAACAATATAGCAGAATAAAGTTTCACATATGACCTAGATGAAAATTAATCATTCTTTTTTTCAGGGATGCAAAAATCTACCACTAAATGTTTAGTATTCTTCGCCTAATAAGAACACTGATAAAATTTAGGCGAAGTATACTAATAAAATTTGATGTAGAATACTAATAAAATTTAGTGGTGGGAATCAGCCCATTGGCGTCTAGATTTTTGCACCCTTGCTTTTTTTACTTATTGTAACAAGAAATTTTATTGTTTACATTTTTTTTTTTTTTTTTTACTCAAAATTACAGTATCAAACATTGAATATATTTACCTCAAAAGTATCTAAGAATGTTGACATTGCAAATATTATTTATAGTAAAGGCATAATACTGAACAAAAATCATTTTTAAGAGTTTCTGTATGATAAATGAAGTGCGGTGTTACATTAAATGACATTTTCATTTTTCTGCGATAGTGAATTTTGTCGTTCATGGTAATTTTTTTGAGAATTTTAGAAACGTGTGCTTAAAATAACACAAAATTTGTTATCACAGGAAAAAATAAAATTTGTCAGTCAATCGCAGGAAAAACATTGTAATCTTAGTCATCCTGTCACTTGAAAATATCTAGAAATTTGTTAAAAAATGTTATATGAAAAAAAATCCGTTAAGTTTAACAAAAATTAAGTCAGAAGTACACAAGCAAATTTGGCTATAATTATAAAATTCTTGACACCAACAGATCCTGAGATGCGAAATATGCCTTCCTCATCTCCTCCCAAGGAGTTTAAGATTGAATTTCTTTTTTAAAATATATACTGATATCAGTTGATAAGATTTTTTAGTTGCTGTTTAAGAATACAAAATTATTACTACTTAAGAATAAGAATCAGCTAAGCTCAGTCCAAATATGGCCCATAAAAAACTATTTTGAATTTGCTTAGTAAATAACAAATATACACAGAGTTCAATCATAAGATAGAAAATTAAATTGCAGCATTAAAATAATTTAACTGATTGTACAGTTGGTTGGGTTGTATGCGGTTTAATGGCACAAGGTCACATTAGAGACAAGCTACACCAAAGTAAATTGGTAATCCAGAGACCAGGCAAAATCAAAGATATTATAACAAAATTTGCATGTGCATTGCATTACGAGTATAAAGTACAATTTATAAAATAATGAATTTTAGTTTAGTGCTTTTTATTTTCTCATTATTTTGTTGTGCTTCATAAAATCAGTTTTCAAGCGTATATCATTACTCTTTTACTACTGTTTTATATAAAAAATGTTAATATAAAGCATTAAGGAAAATTTTAAAGCACAGAATTCATATAGCATTAAAATTTTATCTGTTAACCCCCCCCCCCCCCCCCCAATTCGCAAGTCATAGTTTCTCGTCGACCAAAAATGAGACTTTTAAAAAACTGTTTTCAGTGAAAAAGCTGAAAACTTTAAGATGTTTGTTTATATAATGTTTTCTAATGCAATTTCTATCCATAAAACAAATATTTCTTGCTGTAATTTTTTATATACATAAACATTGATATTAAAATTAATTTAGAAATTAATAAGGTTAGATAACCAGACATATAAATACCTGAATTAATCCGGTACTGGAACAGTCAGGCCAGGATCCTAATACTGTAATCACTGAATAGGCCAATCACTGTATCTTTATATTCATGGCGTCCTCGCTCATGTGATAATTAATTTGTTAATAAATTAGGAGGTATTTCCAAGAGCTACATGCCAGCATGACTGGAATTGATCATATTTTTGTTCATACATAGAAGCAAAAAAATACGGGACATCAAAATGTTTTCTACCAAAACAGACGTCTTCAACATTCTTATTGCTTTTCCTCGTGTGCAGATAAACAAAACAAGCATCAAACATGGCGCGCGGCGTTCGTTGCCATTTTCCAAAATCAAACTACTGATATGAGCTGACTGTAATCCACTGTTGGATTACGGTTTGCGGTAGCGAATAACGGTGATTTACTAAAATTGTCCGTGATCTGCCGTACAAGACAGTAACAGCCTGTATTTCTTTCTCTCTTGGCCGTAAATGCCTGTTGGACCAGGGATAATCCTGTAAAAATGATCAGTTACGGTCAATGACAGAATTTTACTGGCAATAACTGATTTTTAACGGGTAAGCGCAATATTTACAGTAATACGGTAATATACAGTAAATTATACAGTAAAGCACCGTAAAGCAACAGCTATTTTTAACAGTGTAGAAAATACTTTTTATACATAATTTTGATAAATGAATCTAATTTTTATCCCAGTCACTGATATAAAATTTCTAAAACCAATTTTCCAACAATAAAAGGGTAAAGACTAGGAAAGTTATTTCTGTTATATCTTAGTAATATCCTTTAACTCGACGGTAATGGTTTAATATTTAATCCAATCTGCACTGAAGGGGCCCACTCATCCCAGTGTTAGAAAATTAGCCACAAAAGTTATTTTATAGCCACCCTATAAATTTTATAATTCCTCTTTTAAGAAATATTTTTTGTACATAATTTTGATAAATGAATCTAATTTTTATCCCAGTCGTTGCTAGAAAAGCTGTAAAACCAGTTTTCCAACAGTAAAAAAATAAATTCAGGGAAAGTTATTTCTGTTACATCGTGATATTATCCTAAGGAAGCGCTTAACCCAACAGTAATGGTTTAATGTTTAATCCAACCCGCACTGGAATTTATCTACGAAAAATCACGTATGAATGCTTACTTTTGAATACTGCTATTTCCGAATATACTAATATTCGCGTGAGTTATTCTCAGAATTTGTATAATTATTTTAGAAGAAATTTTCTATTCGGAAATATTGGTATCAAAAAATAAGTATTCGTGGAAAACCTAAGTTATGGTATATTTATTTTTCATTGCTTAATAACTGTGTATGATAATTTTGTCAGTTCTAATCTTTTTCTTTTTTTTATCATAGGTCGAATTGTGGCGATTATTGTCCACCTGATGACGTCGACTTATCCAGAATCTTATTCTAAAACTGCTGAAGAATGTCTACGGAGAAAGCTCAATTTTTGATATTACTAGAATTACATTTGAATGGGCTTAAAAGTATTTGAAAAAATATTTTGCGAATATTTTTAAACCTATCAGACTTATTTTATATTTTTATGGTCTTCTTTCTTGTAAATTTAATATGCAATAAAATGGTTATCCGTATTATCTGGAAAAAGAAATCATGGTTTTGGCATTCGCCAATGTGGACTTTCCTCACTTTCAAAAAGAAATTATCTGTTGAAAACGTTGATTTTCTTTGAATTTAATATAATGTTAATACCAAAAAAATTTAATATTTTATTTTATTTACTTATTTATTTTATTTCAATATTTCATTTCTTCTTTAGTAAAGTTACAATAAAACAGAAAATAAATTTAATTTTATGGGAAAATTTGAAAAAAATACTTCATTAATAAGTTGAATGCATATAGTTATAAATTATAATGAAACAATATTTTTTACCAATGTTGCCAATTCACCACAGTTGTAGTAGAACTGCTAAATTCGGATTATGTTTGCTAATATTATGCAACACAAAAAAATAATTCTATTCAAAGTGGCCTTGACTCACTTTTAGATTCTAGGAATTTGAAATATCGTTGACCCAATAAATTACTGGTAAGAAAATTATACTAATATTAAAAATTAATTATTGTGAATTTATTAAAAATATACAATTTTTATGTGAATTTGTAATAAAAATTTAGTTTTAACTATTTTTTTTAATGGATTTGCCCCATATTCAAAATTTATGGCTCATGTAATCCATTTTACACTGCAAAAAAAAAAATAATAATAATAAATAAAATAAAATAAAATAAATAAAAATAAAAATTGATTTTACATTGTAATACTGGCATCCCAGCAATGCGCTGCATACAGCAATGCGCTGCATACTGCGCAGCAATTCTGCAGTAGTATATTACTGCTTATTTTACTGTTTATTACTGTTAATTTTATGTAAAATCAACATTTTTATTTATTTATTTATTTATTTGCAGTGTAGCATGCAGATGTTTTCCACAGCTGTTTGTGTGTTCTTATTGTAAACATCATTGTGCTAATATTGTATTGTGATGTGATGTAATGTAAACATTATTGTGCTAATATTGTATTGTGATGTAATGTAAACCTTGTGTTGTATTGTACAATGTTGTTGTACTGTACAATGTTGTTCGCTCCTTTTTCAAACCTTATTATCAATAAATGGATTTTTAAATATGTGTTTCTAATTTCATCTCGGAATGCAATGAATCACATACAGTATCACTGAGCAAATTACTATGAACTTCTAACACTTTTCGTAATGTCATCAAATTTCATACAAAGCAAGGTAAATCAATTGCAAAATTCGTTAAAATACCTTCATTATTGTTTTAAAGTAATGAAAAAAAATCCTTTTTTGAAATGAAGTGAAACGTCCTGTATTTTTGATTGAATAAATGGATTTCGATTCTGATTTCCTGTACAAAAATTGTTTGCTGTAGTATACTCTACCATTTCTTAAAGTTTACCCTTTTTTAAATACTTTGTATACCTTTTATTCTAATAGCTTATTTATCATTCTTTTATTATAATATATTCCTAAAAGAACAATTAAAAGTGACGAATTTACACATCATTAAAATACACACGACTATAAATCATTGCATTTTCCAGCAAATGTCAGCATTAAAGAGCATATGTACTCCATCTAGTAACTATACTATCTACTTCAATGCAGTAGCAATGGAACAAGAGCCCTGAGTATAGACAGACTTATTCGCAAGTCATCAGACGTATGCTGCATATTTCGGAATGCATTTACCATTACATACAATGCCACTACGAAACGTATTGTTCACTTACAGCACTTTTAGTAATGTCACAGCATTTCTCGCAAAACAAAGAAAGTCTGTTGAAAATTTCATTAAAATATCTTCATCATTCTTAAGAATGTGAACAAAATTACGGGTTTGGTTTGGAGTAAAACACCCTGTATATTTTCGAGGGAATAAATGAATTGCGAATCTGGTTTCCTACAAAAAATTTTTGTTGTAATGTACTGTATCATCTCTTAAAATTTGACTCTTCTTTTTTAAAATACCCAGTAAATCTATTATTTTAATAGCATATTTACCCTTATTTTACCGTACTAATTATATTCTTAAAAATTCAATTCAAAGTGACGAATTTGTACATCATTAAAATACACGACTGTAAATCATTACATTAAAGAGAGCATACTCCATTAAATAAAGCATATGCCGTTAATGTAGTATCTGCTTTAATGCAGTAGTAATGAGACAAAAGTTCTGAATATAGACAGACAATAAAACCGACTTATTTGCATGTCATCAAACTTGCGCTGAACTACACACTGCATATTTCAGAATGCATCTGACAGTACATCAGTGTTGGTGAGCAAATTACTATGCATTTATAGCACTTTTAGTAATGTCACCGCGTTTCATACAAAGCAAGAGTCTGTTGAATATTTCTTCAAAATATCTTCATTATTCTTAAAATTATAAATAAAATTCCGTATTTGGATTAGAGTGAAACATCCTGTATTTTTGACTAAGTAAATGGAATTTGAATTTAGTTCCCTATACAAAAAATTGTTTGTTGTAATGTACTCAACTACCTCTTAAAGTTTGACACTTCTTTTTAAAAATACTCATAATAATATTACTCAAATAAATAAAAATACTCTATACATACTTATAATACTCAAATAAATAAAATGTCTATTATTCTCATAGCATATTTATCATATTTTACCATACCCTTATATCACTAAAAGAAAAATTTACAGTCACGAATTTGCACATCATTAAAATACACGATTGTAAATCATTTACATTAAAGAGAATATTACTCCGTTAATCTATTACCTGCTTTAATGCAGTAGCAATGAGACAAAAGCTTAGACAGACACAAGGCCGACTTATTCACATGTCATGAAATTTACGCTGAACTAGACACTTGCATATATTTCAGAATGCATCTGGAATTACATTAGTGTCGCTGAGCAAATTACTATGCATTTACAGCACTTTCAGTAATGTCACTTACATTTCATACAAAACAAGTTATGTCTGCTGAAAATGTCATGAAAATATCTTCATCATTGTTAAAACTATGAACAAAATTCCGTGTTTTGATTAACACACCCTGTATTTTTGACAAAATAAATGGATTGTGCATTTTGTTTCCTATACAAAAAATTGTTTGTTGTAATGTATTCAACCACCACCTCTTAAAGTTTGAGACTTCTATTTAAAAATACTCCTATACCTATTATTCTCATAGCATATTTTTCTTATTTTACCATACCCTTATATGACAAATAGAAAAATTCAAAGTCACAAATTTGCACATCATTAAAATACACGATTGTAAATCATTACATTAAAGAGAATATACTCCGTTAATCTAGTACCTGCTTTAATGCAGTAGCAATGAGACAAAAGCTTAGACAGACACTAAGACCGACTTATTCACATGTCATGAAATTTACGCTGAACTAGACACTAGCATATATTTCAGAATGCATCTGGAATTACATTAGTGTCGCTGAGCAAATTACTATGCATTTACAGCACTTTCAGTAATGTCACTTACGTTTCATACAAAGCAACTTAAGTCTGTTGAAAATTTCATGAAAATATCTTCATCATTGTTAAAACTATGAACAAAATTCCGGGTTTGGATTGGAGTGAGACACCCTGTATTTTCGACTAATTAAATGGATTGTGGATTTTGTTTCCTATACAAAAAATTGTTTGTTGTAATGTACCCTACACTGCAAGAAAAAAAGTGTTGATTTTACAGTATAATACTGGCACCCCAGCTGTCAGTATTATACCATAAAATTAACAGTAATAAGCAGCAAAATAAGCAGTAATACACTACCGCGCATACGCGGCAGCGTATTACTGCTTATTTTACTGTTTATTACTGTTAATTTTACGGTATAATACTGGCAGCTAGGATGCTAGTATTATACTGCCTTGAATATAGAAAAGCCTTGAATATAGACAGACAATAAGACCGACTTATTCACATGTCATCAAACTTACGCTGAACTAGACAACTACATATTTTAGAATGCATCTGACATTGCATCAGTGCCGCTGGGAAAATTACTATGCACTGACAGCCCTTTTAGTCGTTTCATAGAAAGTTCTGTTGAAAATTTTATTAAAATATCTTCGGTATTGTTACAATTATGAGCAAAATTCTGGATTGGAGTGTAACACCCTGTATTTTTGACAAAATAAATGGATTGTGAATTTTGTTTCCTGTACAAAAAAATTGTTTGTTCTATACGTACTCTATCACCTCTTAAAGTTTCAGTCTTCTTTTCAAAAATACCCCGTATGTCTATTATTCTAATAGCATATTTATCATATTTTACCGTAGCATTAAATTCCTAAAAGAACAATTCAAAGTGAGGAATTTGTACATCATTAAAATACACGAGTGTAAATCATTACATTAAAGAGAGCATACTCCGCTAATTTAGTATCTGCTTTAATGCAGTAGCAATGGGACAAAAGCCTTGAATATAGACAGACAATAAGGCCGACTTATTCACAGGTCATCAAACGTACGAGGTGCTTAATGAATTATTAGGTTCCACGTACCCAATCTCAATAATAACGCAGAGTGGATAGCACGGTCATCAGCTAGATGAAGTAGTCCACTCCCTGCAAATAATGACCCCTACTATATCTCTCTCGCGATAGAGTCATCAAGTGGGTTTGTCTCTCCTAAGAGATATTAACTACAATATGTGACGCAGATTAACAGAAAATGTATAGTGGACACCGTATTTTTGGTGATAAAGCTTGATGGAAATAAAAGCAAGAAAAATAATCATAGATTAAGCTTGATATGAAGCGTTTGTTCTTACTTATGCTTTTGTAAGTTTTCTTGCGCTTGAAAGATACACTTCAAAAAATAATTGTTGATTTTACAGTATAAAACTGGCACCCAGCTGCCAGTATTATACCGTAAAATTAACAGTATTAAACAGTAAAATAAGCAGTAATACGCTGCCGTGCAAGCAGTAATACGCTACCGCGCATGCGCGGTCTAACAGAGTCTAGCAAAATCCAGTCTAACAAAAAGCTTTCCTTTTTTCACCACTTTCCCACACAGTTGAAAAGTGTTTATGTATTCGGTTTGTCAGCCTGTCTAGCCGTCTGTCCGTGCTCTAACTCGCATAAATATACACGAGTTGACATGTAATTTTTATATGTTTAGTATAGAATGTTCGCTATTGAAAATGAAGAGTCTAGCATTTATAGCTCTTTTACAAAAGAAAGTTACTTAAAAAATAAATACTTACAAAAGGTTTAGTATAGAATGTTCGCTATTGAAAATGAAGTGTCTAACATTTATAGCTCTTTTACAAAAGAAAGTTACTTACAAAAGGTTTAGTATAGAATGTTCGCTATTGAAAATGAAGTGTCTAGCATTTATAGCACTTTTACAAAAGAAAGTTGCTTACAAAATAAATACTTACAAAAGGTTTAGTATAGAATGTTCGCTATTGAAAATGAAGTGTCTAACATTTATAGCTCTTTTACAAAAGAAAGTTACTTACAAAAGGTTTAGTATAGAATGTTCGCTATTGAAAAGAAAATGAAGTGTCCAGCATTTATAGCACTTTTATAAAAGAAAGTTGCTTACAAAATAAATACTTACAAAAGGTTTAGTATAGAAAGTTGCTTACAAAATAAATACTTACAAAAGGTTTAGTATAGAAAGTTGCTTACAAAATAAATACTTACAAAAGGTTTAGTATAGAATGTTCGCTATTGAAAATGAAGTGTCTAACATTTATAGCTCTTTTACAAAAGAAAGTTACTTACAAAAGGTTTAGTATAGAATGTTCGCTATTGAAAAGAAAATGAAGTGTCCAGCATTTATAGCACTTTTACAAAAGAAAGTTGCTTACAAAATAAATACTTACAAAAGGTTTAGTATAGAATGTTCGCTATTGAAAATGAAGTGTCTAGCATTTATATAGCTCTTTTACAAAAGAAAGTTACAAAATAAATACTAACAAAAGGTTTAGTACAAAATGTTCGCTATTGAAAATGAAGTGTCTAGCATTGATAGCTCTTTTACAAAAGAATTCCGTCACATTCTGGTCTATGGAGAAAAATTGTTTGCGGGGCATTTTATTTAAATTGCTTATTTAGATATTTCATTTCACTGTATGAAAAAATGTAATTTCTTAATAATGTTCTGTTAGTGTTGGAAAATGTTTCATAATCTATGCCTGATGCATGGTTTTTAGTTCTTGTTGTTTATATTTCATTATATATTTCGATCAAAGAATCAACCTTTTGTGATTAATATAATTTTACTGAATTAAGGTTTAAATAAGTGAAAATCAGAAGTTTAAACATCTGTTGAAGACGGTGATAGGAGTACACGTTGTCTTAAGTTTTTTGGCTGCTAACCTTTTATTTGTACAGAGATCTTTACCATCTCCATCTTTTCATCGATGCGAGGCACCCCCTAATGTTTTTCTGAATATATATCTGATCTGTACCTAATCTGGTATACAAAACCATGTAACTGTAAAAGAATCACAAATTTTCTGTAATAAAGCTTGTGGCCTGGCCATCATCGCTTTCCGTTCATTGCTGACCATGTCTTTTACAAGAGCGAAATGTTTTGAGCTGTTTTCAATAATTTGATATCGATTTAACACTTTCCAACATAATATTTCAAATTTTAATTGCTTAAAAGGCATATAGCCAACAGAGTGAAAAAGTATCCAAGCTGGGACTCGAACCCGGATCATCAGTATAGTGCACTGACGTTCTACCAACTGAACCACTGGGAACGACACCCAGCCTGGCACTTCTCACTATCACATGTTGGCAAGGCTACAATCGCAGCACAAGATGGAATATTTTTCTGTGAGCCACCAACTCTGGGGCAAACACGAAACTAAAGAGAATCCAGCATCGATAATTAAATAAATCTAATTTAATACTTGAAAATGTTTCCATAGAAAATGTCTCATGCTTTGTATTGACTATATTGGCTACGCCTTTTAAGCAATTAAATTTTGAAATATTATGAATGCAAGGCGTGAGAAATTTTCTATGGAAAAATTTCCAAGTATTAAAATAGACTTTCCAACATAGTTGAAAACTGTCTATGAATTCGGTTTGTCTGTCTATCTGGCCGTCTGGCCGTGCTCTAACCCACGTAAATATACTCGAATTGCCATACAATTGATATATGATATTGATATATGAGGGGGCTAGAATGACAGTGGAGTAAGTGAAAAATTTTAAAAATCTAGATAACCATCTATTTTTACTGAACGTATATTAATTTCTGTTCAGTGTGACAGTCAAATAAGTCATAGTTCACTTAGGGAGTCGCTAGAGGGAAAACAAGTTGGACCACTTAATGCAACACCAATAGACAAGTTTCACAAAACCCTTCATTTCTTAAATTACTAAATATTGACTTACTCCACTGTCATTCTAGCCCCTTCATATGTAACGACATGTTCGGTATTGAAAATGAAGTATGTAGCACTTATACTTCGTTTACAGGGGCACTCAAAAAAATGTCGTTTCATTGTGGTCTATGGGGGAAAATCCTTTGCAGTGTATTTTAATGATGTTACACTATTTCAAATATATTGAAATTGATGTACATCACTGAAGTGCACTACAAGATGCTTACTATCGAATATGATACGTGTTAGCACTTATAATTAGTTGACAGGAAAACTCAAAATAATTCTGTTATACTGATCTATAGGGAAAAAACGTTTGCAGTGCATTTTAATCATGTTGCACTATTACAAAAAAATTTAAATTGATATCAATTTCTGGGGTACACTAAAACATGCTTTCTGTAGAATATGGAGTGTAAAGCATTTATCATTCATTTACAGGGTCACAAAAAAGTGGTCGTTTACATACATAATAGTCTACAGAGAAAAACTGCTTGCAGCGTATTTTAATTACATTACAACTATTTCAAATATAATGAAATTGATATACATTACTGTAGTTTATACAAGATACCTGTTGTATAATATGATGTGCATAGCATTAATTTTTCATTTATAGGGAAACACAAAAGATTTTGGATATAAGTACTGTATCCGAAGTATTGTGTATTAGCGATAATTGCTGGAAGTGCGCTTTCAGTTAGGTACGCGTTTAACTAAATTTTTCCATACTATGTGGTATGCATAAATGATGCTATAGATCATATACAAGGCCACAAAAAAGGATTCTTAAGCATCACTCTGTATCGGCGTTAATTGCTAAAAGGTTTTTTTTTTTAATCGAGTTATGCATTTTAAATGTGAAATATGTTTAATATACTAAGATATGTTTTTAGGTGCGTTCGTAATTATATAAATACGTAGCACCTATAGTCGTCGTTTGGTCCGTCCGTCTGTCCGTCCGTCTGTCTGTCTGTCTGTCCGCATATAACAACGCAAAAACTACCCAACCAAATGGTTTGCAATTTAAAATATATTATCTTTGCAGAATTTTGTCGAGACATTTCAAATTTTATTAAAATCGAATCAAAACTTTAGGAGATATTAATAAAAATATTTATTAAGAAATTTGAATTTTTTTTTTTTTTTAAATCGGTGCTTTTTTGTTATAGGAGCTTCCGAAGTTTAATCGTCAAGCGACCGAGATGCTAATTTTATGACAGAAATTAATCTGCAGACGATAAAATTCATTTCACAGAATTAAAAATCATCAAGATCTGAATATTTAACTAGCTGATACATATATATCTGAATATTTATATAACTAGTTAAGATATTTGTATGAACAGTGTCATAAAATATATACTTAACTAGCTGTTTAACCCGTTCTACGCACGGGAGATAATGAATTTAATTCTAAAACGTGCGTACGAACGCACCTCGTTTGTAACGTTTGACGTACAATTTCCAACTTGTTTGAATATACATAAAATCCTATGCAGGACTCAAAGAACTGGTTACATGACCGCACCTCATCTTTTTTAAATTCTTCATTTGCGTGAATTGTTATAAAATTAAATCAAAGCTTGAAACAAGTACTAGAACTTCATATGCCCTCTCAAATATGATGGGATCCACTTTTTAAACTCTTTTATTTAACTTAACATGATTTTTGTATGTAAAGGATGGAATTTTGTAATAGATTTTTAAACCAATTCCCGATAGGCTAGAATTGTAAAATTTATGTACACAGATGTGTTTTCTGTGACAATACAATACAACAGTTTAATAATTTTATAAAATTATAAATCAATACATTAATCAGGGATGAGTTTTCTCCGACTTTTTACATATACCAGTATAATCTTAGAGAAAATGTTTTTTATTTAATCGGAACATTCTGGGATTTAACAGAACATTTTTTCTAAGATTATACTGGTATGCAAAAAGTCGGAGAAATCTGATCCGTGATTAATTTTCAAGAATTTTTTCCGTTATCCGTGGCAGATAATAAATCGCCAAATATTCTTTGGGGTTACAACTGTTTACGAGTTACAAAAACAATGGAGTTAATTATGTGCCAAACCACTCTCTCCAAAACATGCCAACGACCTATGAAACTGAAAGAACGAAATATTAACGAACGCTAAAGAGTAGAACATATAAATAAAAAATAAAGAGTGTAATAATTTTATAAAACCTCTTTTACTATTTAATAGCTAATTATTAATTAAATTATGATTGAGAAAACAATCTAGAGATCCCGAATAGATAGTTTAAATAATGTATTTTTCCTTTCCTTTTTGTCCTATCTTAAAAAAGAAATAGTGGAAAAATTATAATTTTTTTAAATAAAATTACCAGTTCGCACTTTCTAACAATAGTGTAAATGAAAGCGGTGAATTTTTAACAAATTAACGCATTGTAACGGGCTTTTTTGGAATTACGTGAATTGCTGCCATGAAATTATAGGCCTGAATTTTAAGATAAACATTGAATTCTTATTTAAAAAAAAAAAAAAAAAAAAAAAAAAAAAAAAAAAAAAAAAAAAAAGTGTTTTTAGGGTTTCGTTCATCTCACGAAACTCTCCGCTCCGTTGTCTGTCTGTCACAGAGCCATTCTCGAAAACTATGTAACTTACAGAGTTGAAACTTTGTGTATAAATCAGAATATCAGCTGTGAAGAGCTGAAAATATTAAGATTTGAAAAATTCGTATTATTTTAATAAATAGAGATAAAAAACCAAAATTCTAACAGCCTTTGCCTATTAAATTGAAACATTTTTTGTTATAGCCGATGCCAAAAATTAAAAATCCACAATGAAATTCTTTCTAAAATAATTAATTTTCAATCAGACGATTTTCAAGTGAAAAGTGAAAATGAAATAAAAAGTTTCACCAATTGCAAAAAGATAAATATGAAATAAAATTGATTGACGTCATAGTAGTAATTGTTGTGGTGTTTTGGGGTTCTTTCTAAAACACAACTTACTTAAACTTAAAAAGCTCATTTATTACTCAATCTTTACTTGACAATTAAATATTTAAAAAAAATAAGTATACCCTGATTAGCTCCACTGAAATCTGTTGCCATGGAAAAGGTAGTAAATTATATTAAACTAATCAAAATATCAAAACTTAAGAATCCGAATAGGTTAATACAACAATGATAATTTTGAACTCATCATTTTAAGACAATATTAAATGTAGTAAGGGGCAACAGATTTCTAAATCAAGTAGCATACTGAATTGCATAAAGAACACCCAACTCCACTCCAACCCGATCAAGCTCAAATCTCCATACACATTAAATTAACAAAAGTGTAATCATCATATAATTTGGAAAAATGCAGACAACCTGAAATTCCTCCAATATGAGGACCAAAAGGAGAAAGAGTTAAATCCGTTAATAGAATAGGGATATGATGATGTACTAAAATTTTAGAACAACAATGGAAATTCTGAACAAGATCAGATCGGTTAGCCAAGAATCGTATAGTGGTATAAAATAACTGAAAACCCTTTTTTTTTTTTTTTTTGTTAAAAAACAACCATTTTGTTGTTTGTTTTGAATAATACTTCAAAGAAAGGATAATTAAAAATTAAATTAATCAATTATAAAATTAGACTTAATTTTACTTTAGCAACAATTATCAGTATATTCAATACTGAGATAGGAACAATAATTACATCTAATAACCTTACGTAAACCCCAATTAATGTTCATTTAAACTATTGCTATGAATTTTAGATTTAAGAAATTTAAAAGTATTAATTTAGCAAAATTATAGCTTTCATATTTTTAATCACACTTACTGAGAGGTTAATTCCTTCTTATAGGTATGTTGTAATTATAAAAATATTAATTATTTAAAAATTATATATAAAGAAAAACATACCATATTTGAGAATAAACAAAAACTTTCTTTATTTGAATAATTAAAAATTATAAAAGTAAGGTAGTTCTCAAACAAAATATAATAATAACACAATAACAAAGTTGATCAAAAAAAAAAAAATACTGAAATTACTTATTATAACACTTTACATTAAGCAGCAAAGCCCCTAAAATTACCACAATACCATGATTTAAAGATGGATCAACTTTTCAAAATTTAGTTATTGATTAATTTTCAATTAAATATCATAAATCTTAAACTATTAACAAACCAACAATTCAAATGTCGTTCAATCATAAACAAAAAGGTTACATGTTAATCATCTTAAAATACCAATAATTATATTTTTTTGTTTCTCCAGGTATTTATAAATATTACAACAGTAGACAACATGTAATAAAGAAGAAATATGGGTTACTTACAATATACTTTGATATTTACTACCGTCAATGTGGGCACACTTCTTTGCATATATGTTAGTCTGCCATAATCTCTTTTTTTTTTTTTCAACCTATTCTTTTCAGCTGCTTCTACGAGTCAACACCGTTACTCCATACATCACTTGGAGATTTTGATTTATTCCCGATTCAAAACGTCGTCACATCACCGATACCTTGTAAAGCGGGCAAGTCTACTCAGCTAGTCACGCCAGCCTTCTTAGTCTAGGATTAATAATGCCCCATCTCCAGAAATGATGCTCGTCTAATCATTAATTCATTTTCCGTCAAGGCATCAATAACAACCGCCGCTTAAGAAGTCAACACAAGACAACACTTTTTCTAGGAACGCCGCTACTACATGATGGGTCAAACATATTTTCTTTTCATTCGCCCTCTATCAGATACAGATCCTTACTTCGAAAATGCCCTTATAGCCTCTTTTCATCATAACATCATGATTTAGGATAATTAATGTAGGGCCATCAATGCCCCACTCTCAAAAAAAAATCTTCCAGAAACCTGTCCGCCTTCAACAACTTCGCGATCCAGTCCATAGGCCAATCTTCGAGCCCCGTAATAAGTCGAATTTTTTTTACGAGTCAAACGACAGGTATATCGGCCAAGCAACAAGTGTCGTAAACATTCATTCTCCCGCGCTGCTTGAAAAACGGGACCGATCCACTCTGCCAGGGGTACGGGAATGGAAACAAAAGGAAAAATGGACTCACCGTGAAGACTACAGCTTGCCGCTCCACTCTGCCGGCCGCTTCATGGGGGAAGGAAACCATGCATCACCCCCATGGCGTGTGCTGAAGGGGGTCCTGTCAGCCTCTGTTTACATGGGCGCCAGCTATCCGCCTGATAGCAGAGCCAATTGAAGCCTGACGTAAACTTACAAAGCCTAATTGCGTGTATAGTACACTCAAAAGATAACGTAATTCTTATACAGGGCGGTCGGTCATTCTTATATCAAAGTCAGACTAGATGACTCCAAATTTTCCACCTGTGCAGTCTACTGACAAAACATCCCTCCCTTGCTGTCTGCTTTTCGTATTTGAAAAACAGGAAGCTACGTTAGACGATAAACGTTGAAATTATTTTGCAAAAAGAAAAAGAAAGAAGAAAAAATAAAAACTGATTTTATTATAATTATTACAATTACTTTTATTTATTTAAATTTTTATTAGAAACAGAAAAAAAGAGTGCTTTTAAATAAATGTTGTGAAAGTGATTTAAATAATTAATGTAGATTAAAAAAAAAAAATTTGTTGAAACCAACCGTAACAAGATTGCTCCCCCCGGCTAATTAAAAAAAAAATTTTTTTGAGAAAACAAATTATTTTTTTGAAAGGTAACTTGGTACCACATGGCATGCTGGGACCTCAACACTGAAAAAACTGACCCACAAACACAGATCATACATCGATCCGGGACGGAATCCAGAGAGTTCACCGCTGAAATACCACCCTGACAATATATTCCGGATATATACAACCAGAGCTCGCACATCCGTAGAAACCATTACCTAAAATATTACCTGAAACATGACCATAAAAGAGTACTACCAGAGGAGGGACCACAAGGCTGATTTTACCACTAAAATGACCAAGATATTTTCTGCACCTGTAAAAGAACACATGTTCCACCTGATTGTGAAACCTCACTTCCCTACTACTGTCATTCCTACGCATAACTGCATCCTTCCTGAGACTTCTGGCAACAGAACTGTAAATAATACATAAATTGAATTTTGAAAAAAAAAATTTAGCCGAAAAAGAAGAGAAGTGCCCACTGATTAATTGTCACTATACTGCTTATATACATAACTTCAATAATTGGCATCACAGTATATTACAACACTATCTATTAATGTAAATAAGTACTAGTAATATCATAGTTACAACACTGTAAATGTCAATGAAATTTGTAAAACACATATTAATTCTATTATACAAAAATACACAAGAGCAACTGGTGACACACAAAAAAAAATATATACATATACATCTGTAAGACACAAATTATGGTATCACAGACCATGTTAGAGAATTACGCACACAATTGTAACAATTTTATATGAGAACACATGTTTGTTTTCGAACACAGTCTAATGATTCGGGATATTATGTAGATTTTACAAATGCACGTACAAGTAATGTGCATGGGAAAGAGTATCTCTGCCTCTGTGCTACTTATAGCAAAAAGCAGTTTCGGGCCTTTTGGGCACTACAGGGAAAACATTCCACAAAATAAAATAAAAAACAGGGGTGGTGACATATATCACCAGGAAGGAAAACACACATTCCACAAAAATAGGAAGTAGAATAAATAAAATAGTTAATTTTAGCACTTTTAGCCACACACAACAACATACAGGCATGTACATGAGACAGTATGTACTAGAAAAAGAAAAAGGGCCCACACTCCTTAAAGTTTAAGCTCAAATAAAACCACAAACTGTATAGTAAATAATAAATCTATCTAGTTAAAATGTAGAAATTAAAGTAAACACATACTTAAAAAGTTATATACAAAACACTGATGCATTAAAAAAAACTGAACTAAACAGATCTACCTCGGCAAAAGGGCATACAAAACACAACATCCTAAAAAATTTTTAAAGTAACAAAAATTACATTCGTTTCTTTTTTTTTTTTTTTTTTTGCAAAAATATACCCAAAATCTACGAAAACGAGGTGCGGACGGGTATATACCACATAATCTACCATAAAACAGACAAAAACCTTAAGTATAGGCATAAAAAGGGTTAAAAATGCCTACATGAGAGTATCAACACACAACCAAAACAAACCTTTAATACGCTAGAAAAACTAAGTTCCGTTTTAAAAATGTCAAAAAAAAATAATTAAATATACATACACATTAACTAAACTATAAATAAATACAAATAAACAAGGTAAAATTGAATAAAAATGCTTGAATAACGAAAAAAGGTAGTTAGTATTTATAACACGGACGGTCTCTTCTATCCCGTAGCGAATAGTCGGTTCTAGAAATCGATATTGAACGACTAGTTCTATTCGATTTAGCAGCTGGACGAATCGATGAACGAGACCTGCGCGAATCGCTGTGCTCAGCAGTTGAACTGCTTTCTGCCGTGGCTGAATTTTTACCTACGCGCATTTCACTGCCTTCTGCCGTTGCTAAATTTTTATTTACGCACATCTCGTTATTCTCTGCCGCTGCAATCTCCGGAGAAATGGGAGGTGGGGGAGAGGGATTTATGATTTCAGTCGCGTCGCTGTCTGTTTCCTCCACTTCCGGCGCTACCGGAGTTTCGTTATTGTTGACGTTCACTACTGCTGGTGCGCGGTTACTATCATATGGTGCCCAGGGAATGAATCGGTTACGCTTACACCTGCGTACAGGAGGAGAATCGCGCGGTTGGTGTGGTGAATCGATGGTCACGTTTTCAGTCGATCCCAGGCCAATTGTTTGTTTTGGTTTACTGGACCAGATGGGGAGTCTGTCTTTGAAAGAAGACAACCTGTCAACATGGACAACCTGACAATTTTTGGGATTAGCAACTAGCGCTATTTTAAAATTAACCTCATTTAGCTTCTCAATTATAGTAAAAGGACCATTATTTTGCTTGCTTAATTTTTTTGTATTACCAGGGGCGACTGTGGGTGTAAATAACCACACAAGATCTCCTATTTTAAAATTTTTATCAACAGCTGTCTTTTCACGGTATTTTTCCTGCTGCTCAGAAACTTTAATTAAATTACTATGTACTTCAGTGTATACTTTTTGAAGAGCTGGGATTAAGAGTTCGCAAAAAGAGGGTGCATCATTATAATTAAAAGAAGGTGGTTGAGAAAAGAGATTATATGGTAGATTCATATTTCTGCCATACATAACTGCAGCTGGGCTAAGTTTAGTTGAAGAGTGGACAGCGGAACGCATAGCTAGTAGTGCAAATTTGAGTTTAGTGTCCCAGTCAGATTGATTTTGGTTGACTATGTGACAAAGTGCATTTTTAAGAGTACGATTCTGTCTCTCCACTTGCGAGTTGCCAGCCGGGTGATAAGATGAGGTCTTAATATGATTAATACCAAACATTTTATATACGTGCTCTATCGCATCTGAAATTAGATTCTTCGCGTTGTCCGTCGTAATAAAACAGGGCGCACCGTAGCGTGATATGAAATCAGCTAAAGTGTCCGCAATGACATCTGAAGTGGTTGAACTAACCGCATATGCTTCTGGCCACTTAGTAAATGAATCTATATATGCGACAATATACTTATTTCCCGAAAAAGTTTGCGGTAAGGGTCCAATGAGATCCAAATGAACCTTGTTCATGGGAAACTGGGGGGTCGGCATACGTTGCAGAGGGGCGAGCTGGTTCGCTCTATAAGCTCTCTTCTGCTGGCAACTAATACATGACTCCACTAGATGCTTGACATCTGACGACATTCCTGGCCAATAGAAGTGCTCACGAATGCGATCAATGGTCTTTTGAAAGGCTTGATGACAAGCCGCTAGGGACTCATGTGTTAGTGCAAAAACTTGAGTAACCAATTCTTTTGGCACGACTAACTTTACAGATTTATTCAAAATAGCTGACTCCCTTGTATCCTCACAAACTAAAATGTCATCTCTAAAAAAAAATTTCATGTATTTAGGAGCAATTTCTACACCTTGGTCTAGTTTTCTTGCAATCTCGCAGCATTTCTTGTCTGATTTTTGTAATTCACCAATTTTTTCAAGTAGATTAGAATGAGGCATAAAAGTAACTTCCTTTTCGACTTGTATACAAAAATTACAATTAACAGTATCATTGGAGTTATCATTGTTGACATACCTCGAAAGGAAATCTGCGACACTGTTACACTTACCTTTAACAAACTTGATTGTAAAATTAAAGTCTGAGAGAGTGCAGATCCATTTAGCCATGCGAGATGTAGGGTCGTGAATTTTTAACATAAATGTTAGAGGCGCATGGTCTGTATAGATGAAAAAATGGGTATTAGCAATGTAACATTTGAAGTGGGCAGTAGCCCAAACTAAAGCTAGTAATTCCCTTTCAGTGGTGGAGTAGCGGGTCTCAGCATCTTTCAATTTTCTGCTGGCAAAGGCAACAGGATGGAGCATGTTATTTTCATCTAATTGTGATAACACTGCCCCTAATGCTTCGCCACTGGCATCAGTATATAAATGGAATTCTTTCTCAAAATCAGGGAGTGCAAGACATGGTTTTGAAATAAGAGCCATTTTAAGGTCTTCAAATTCTTTCTGTGCATCTTCATTCCACGAAAATTTTCCTGTCTCTTTCGTTAAGTTGATTAGATTTTTAGCTCTCTTAGTAAAATCTGGTATAAATCTCCTATAGAAAGATAGAGTTCCAATAAATGACCTAACAGCCTTTCGGGTAGTTGGAGGTTTAAAATTTTCTATTACGGCAATATTTTTATTGATAGGTGATACTTGGCCACTACAAATCTCAAAACCTAGATATTGTATTTTATTCGAAAGGAAAGTGCATTTACTGGGCTTAAGTTTAAGTTTATGCAGTCTTAACCTTTCAAAGACCATGCTAAGCTTCTCAAAATGAGAATTAACATCACTGGAGGCAATTACAATGTCGTCGATATAAACAAGAATTCCAAGATTGCCTAAATCACCGAAAATAGCATTCATAAGTCTTTGGAAACTGTTACCTGAATTTGAGAGCCCAAAACAGTTACGGGTCCACTCAAAAAGTCCTTTGTGGGTGATTATAGCAGTTTTATGCCTATCCTCTGGGCGAATAACCTGTTGAAAAAACCCACTAGTTAAATCTAGCGTTGAAAAAAATTTAGCCCCACTTAAAGCATCAACAGAGTCGGTAATGTTAGGTATTGGGTAAGCATCTTTAACAAGATTTTTATTTAATCTTCTGTAGTCAACAGCAAGTCGATAGGAACCGTCTGATTTCCGAACCAGAATAACCGGAGAAGCAAATTCAGACATGGAAGGGGAAATTATGTCCGCCTGTAACAAAGTATTAAGTTGGTCTTCCATTTCTTGACGTAATTTGTAGGGGACTCTATAAGCTTTGCCTTTAACTGGTTTATTTGAAGTTAAGTTAATTTCATGCGGGATTGTATCACA
The DNA here is from genome assembly GCA_963931845.1 of Maratus michaelseni. Taxonomy (NCBI): domain Eukaryota; kingdom Metazoa; phylum Arthropoda; class Arachnida; order Araneae; family Salticidae; genus Maratus; species Maratus michaelseni. Next base: position 105,007,284 of record OZ007598.1, on the reverse strand, counting down.
GCCGGGTAAATCTAAGACCGATGCTGCAAATACATCTTTGTTTTTGTCTAGAAAATTTTGCATTTTAAGTTTTAATGGGGGTTCTAAATGATCTAAATTAATTTCAGAGCTCCAAGTGAGATCAGCGTGATCAAAGTCACCAATTGGAGGGGCCAAATTTATATTATAGGTTAATTTATTATCAGTTACGGGTATATTTGACTGGTCTACACATTTTTGAATTTTGGCAACAAAGGTTCCTTTATTTAAATGAATACTATTGTCTGAAAAATTTGCAAATGAGATATATAGGCCATGTTCTTTAGTGCAAATGGCTCTGGAGGTAAGGAGACCTTGATTTAAATTTTTCGCCAAAGGTTCTAACATAACAATATCATTTTCCTTAATAAAATTTTCCTTATAACTTTTAACCTGGGCTAACATTTTTGACTGCGGGGGAATTGAAATTTTGCTACATAACACAGCGAAACTTATATTTTTATTTTTATTGGTTTTATCACTACTGCTATCTTCATTGCTCTCCTCCTCGACTTCAGGTACCTTATCCTCTATACTTACCAAATCTTCACTTTCATCAATATTACAAATTTCAGTAGTCTCTTCAGCTAAATTACCCTGAGTTACCTGACTCGCTGCTGAAAGAATGTTGTCGACACTTTGAATACTTGAAAAATTTTCAGTGTTATTACCCTCAGAGCTACCGCCTGATGTTGTTTGCATGCAAAAGTTCTGCGCAACACTTTCAACTTCCTTATCTGACTCAGTTTGAATGACTATCTCAACATCTTTTCCCATATTACTCAACTGCGGGTCCTGAACTACCATATTTTCACTACTATGATTCCCATTTTCAATATTAACTGAGTCATGAACTTTCTCACATGCACAATTTTCAGGAGGGCTATTGGCATTACTACTTTTTGAATTCTCCCCTACTTTGTTGACACATTTTATATTTACAGAATTATTTTTAACACAATCATTATTTATACAATTATTATTAGAATTTACACTATATACAGAGTTAGAAATATTTACAGAATTAGTAGCAAGACAAGTATTACACCCTGAAGTATTACTTGGGGTTTCTACGCTGTGTTTACATTGGCCTGAAACTGGCACTTTAAGAGCGACAGCATTTGTATCACAATTTATACTTGCCCGGTACTCTTTCAAAAATGGCATTCCCAAAATCATATTAAATTCCTCTGCTAATTTACCTTCCACTACATAGAATTCAGCTTGACATTGAACATTATCAAAAACAAATTTTAAAAATACTTTCTTATTTAGGTGAACTTTCTCACCGGTGACAGTCATAATGGGGATATTGCAATTCTCCATTTCAAAATTCTCTAAACAGTTACAATCAGTACCACTCAGGAGATTAATTGCAGAACCCGTGTCACATAATGCATTTAGGCAAACTTTATTTATGTAAATTCTTGCAGTTGGTAATGTATATGATTGGGGCTGAAACATACTATACACAGTTGGGGGGTCCAGGGGCCTGTGGGGGATCGAGTTGACCACATCTGATCCGGCCACTAATAGTTTAAAGCCTCACTTTCATTGTTAGCTACTGGGGTGTTATTTACCGCCTGCTCTTCATTTCTGTTCGCAGCTGTGCTCCTATTGTTTTGGTCATAACCACCTCTTCTTCCCCTATATCCGCCTCGCTGATTGTGGTTCCCTCTAGGATTTTCACCTCTGTTTCTATAATTTTGCCCACGGCTCCTGAAATTTTGACCACCTCCCCTTCTAAAATTATAGTCGACAAAATTTAGTGGACAATCTCTGGCATAGTGGCCTTGTACGGAGCACCTATAGCAGGTTACGGGTCTTACCTCTTGGTTTTTCTCCTGTACATCCCTAGCCCTAAGATCAACTAAACTGTCTATCTTAGCTGCTAAAACATCAATTTGAGATTTTAGTTGGTCTATCTCCTTCTTTTGTGAGCTATCTTGCTGAAAAACTGCAGCACAGGGTAGGTTTTGGGTCAAATTAGGGTTGAGAATTTCCTCGCGGTGGTTGTAGAAAGGGTTAATGCTCCTATAAGCCTTTTCCTCAAGAAGCGCAATTTTGAGGACCTCTTCTGGGGATTGTGGATTTCTCGCAATTACCCCCTTTCGCACTTCTGGTGTAAGATTGCTCAACAGCATGGAGTGTAGTAGAGCCGTTCGGCTTTTATCGACTACTTCACCCTGGATACCTTCAATTACAAGGGCTCTTAATGACATATCATATGCCTTGTCATAAAACTCCTGAACACTCATATTGGGTGGCTGTTTAAAATTTAAAAAATGACTGAGGGCAACATCTGGTGTGGCCTGTGAAGTATAACTCTCTTTTAAGATTTTTAATAGCTCATCAGATGTTTTTGCTTTGTGAATTTTTATTCGCCTAGAAGCAGCTCCTGATAATCTAGCTAACAAAACGAATTTTTTCTCCTCCTCATTCCAGTCGAATAATTTGGCAAAACTCTCAAATTTCTCAGAAAAATCTGAGAAGCAGACTGAGCTGGCCTCTCCATTGAATGGGGGAATATTAGACAAATTATCCACTAAAGCATTTTTTCGCTGAATAGTGGCAATTGCTTCCGAGTGCTTATCAGCCATAGTTAGAGTTAGAAAATGACAAACAAACCAAAAAGAAAATGAAAAAAAGGGGGGGGGGACAACTTAAAAATGAGAAAAAGAGAGGGGAAAGGAAAACCTTATAAATACATAAAACTTAAGTACAGGACTATGCTTTTTGTAAATAAGAAAAGGTTATGCTCACAAGGCATAATTTTGACTGGGAATTGTGGCTTACTAGCACAGAGAGAGAGCCTAGACCTCTTTTTACACTTGAACATATAAATAAAATTTTAATTGCAAAAACACCCAGTTGCTCTTTGATACATAAATACATACAAGTAAAAAAAAATCAATAACCCAGAGACCGAATTGTTACGGCTCCATTTGTTGTGGTGTTTTGGGGTTCTTTCTAAAACACAACTTACTTAAACTTAAAAAGCTCATTTATTACTCAATCTTTACTTGACAATTAAATATTTAAAAAAAAATAAGTATACCCTGATTAGCTCCACTGAAATCTGTTGCCATGGAAAAGGTAGTAAATTATATTAAACTAATCAAAATATCAAAACTTAAGAATCCGAATAGGTTAATACAACAATGATAATTTTGAACTCATCATTTTAAGACAATATTAAATGTAGTAAGGGGCAACAGATTTCTAAATCAAGTAGCATACTGAATTGCATAAAGAACACCCAACTCCACTCCAACCCGATCAAGCTCAAATCTCCATACACATTAAATTAACAAAAGTGTAATCATCATATAATTTGGAAAAATGCAGACAACCTGAAATTCCTCCAATATGAGGACCAAAAGGAGAAAGAGTTAAATCCGTTAATAGAATAGGGATATGATGATGTACTAAAATTTTAGAACAACAATGGAAATTCTGAACAAGATCAGATCGGTTAGCCAAGAATCGTATAGTGGTATAAAATAACTGAAAACCCTTTTTTTTTTTTTTTTTTTGTTAAAAAACAACCATTTTGTTGTTTGTTTTGAATAATACTTCAAAGAAAGGATAATTAAAAATTAAATTAATCAATTATAAAATTAGACTTAATTTTACTTTAGCAACAATTATCAGTATATTCAATACTGAGATAGGAACAATAATTACATCTAATAACCTTACGTAAACCCCAATTAATGTTCATTTAAACTATTGCTATGAATTTTAGATTTAAGAAATTTAAAAGTATTAATTTAGCAAAATTATAGCTTTCATATTTTTAATCACACTTACTGAGAGGTTAATTCCTTCTTATAGGTATGTTGTAATTATAAAAATATTAATTATTTAAAAATTATATATAAAGAAAAACATACCATATTTGAGAATAAACAAAAACTTTCTTTATTTGAATAATTAAAAATTATAAAAGTAAGGTAGTTCTCAAACAAAATATAATAATAACACAATAACAAAGTTGATCAAAAAAAAAAAAAAATACTGAAATTACTTATTATAACACTTTACATTAAGCAGCAAAGCCCCTAAAATTACCACAATACCATGATTTAAAGATGGATCAACTTTTCAAAATTTAGTTATTGATTAATTTTCAATTAAATATCATAAATCTTAAACTATTAACAAACCAACAATTCAAATGTCGTTCAATCATAAACAAAAAGGTTACATGTTAATCATCTTAAAATACCAATAATTATATTTTTTTGTTTCTCCAGGTATTTATAAATATTACAACAGTAGACAACATGTAATAAAGAAGAAATATGGGTTACTTACAATATACTTTGATATTTACTACCGTCAATGTGGGCACACTTCTTTGCATATATGTTAGTCTGCCATAATCTCTTTTTTTTTTTTTTCAACCTATTCTTTTCAGCTGCCTCTACGAGTCAACACCGTTACTCCATACATCACTTGGAGATTTTGATTTATTCCCGATTCAAAACGTCGTCACATCACCGATACCTTGTAAAGCGGGCAAGTCTACTCAGCTAGTCACGCCAGCCTTCTTAGTCTAGGATTAATAATGCCCCATCTCCAGAAATGATGCTCGTCTAATCATTAATTCATTTTTCGTCAAGGCATCAATAACAACCGCCGCTTAAGAAGTCAACACAAGACAACACTTTTTCTAGGAACGCCGCTACTACATGATGGGTCAAACATATTTTCTTTTCATTCGCCCTCTATCAGATACAGATCCTTACTTCGAAAATGCCCTTATAGCCTCTTTTCATCATAACATCATGATTTAGGATAATTAATGTAGGGCCATCAATGCCCCACTCTCAAAAAAAAATCTTCCAGAAACCTGTCCGCCTTCAACAACTTCGCGATCCAGCCCATAGGCCAATCTTCGAGCCCCGTAATAAGTCGAATTTTTTTTACGAGTCAAACGACAGGTATATCGGCCAAGCAACAAGTGTCGTAAACATTCATTCTCCCGCGCTGCTTGAAAAACGGGACCGATCCACTCTGCCAGGGGTACGGGAATGGAAACAAAAGGAAAAATGGACTCACCGTGAAGACTACAGCTTGCCGCTCCACTCTGCCGGCCGCTTCATGGGGGAAGGAAACCATGCATCACCCCCATGGCGTGTGCTGAAGGGGGTCCTGTCAGCCTCTGTTTACATGGGCGCCAGCTATCCGCCTGATAGCAGAGCCAATTGAAGCCTGACGTAAACTTACAAAGCCTAATTGCGTGTATAGTACACTCAAAAGATAACGTAATTCTTATACAGGGCGGTCGGTCATTCTTATATCAAAGTCAGACTAGATGACTCCAAATTTTCCACATGTGCAGTCTACTGACAAAACATCCCTCCCTTGCTGTCTGCTTTTCGTATTTGAAAAACAGGAAGCTACGTTAGACTATAAACGTTGAAATTATTTTGCAAAAAGAAAAAGAAAGAAGAAAAAATAAAAACTGATTTTATTATAATTATTACAATTACTTTTATTTATTTAAATTTTTATTAGAAACAGAAAAAAAGAGTGCTTTTAAATAAATGTTGAGAAAGTGATTTAAATAATTAATGTAGATTAAAAAAAAAATTTTTGTTGAAACCAACCGTAACATAATAAAGCGGAAAATTTCTAAGATTTATTAATAATACAAGGAGTATGAGTTTGTTTATGTACGCAAAGCAGGTTAATATCACGTCATAGCGTGACCGAATTAAAAAGAGAATCTGACGTCATATTGGATTGATCATTGCCGTCATATTGGATCAGATTTGAAAAATTCGTATTATTTTAATAAAAAGAGATAAAAAACCAAAATTCTAACAGCCTTTGCCTATTAAATTGAAACATTTTTTGATATAGCCGATGCCAAAAATTAAAAATCCACAATGAAATTCTTTCTAAAATAATTAATTTTCAATCAGACGATTTTCAAGTGAAAAGTGAAAATGAAATAAAAAGTTTCACCAATTGCAAAAAGATAAATATGAAATAAAATTGATTGATGTCATAGTAGTAATAAAGCGGAAAATTTCTAAGATTTATCAATAATACAAGGAGTATGAGTTTGTTTATGTACACAAAGCAGGTTAATATCACGTCATAGAGAATTAAAAAGAGAATCTGACGTCATATTGGAAGTTTAACGAATTTTTCAAATATTTGAGAATAATACAAAGAGAGTATGAATATGAGTAATAAAGAATAGTAAATATATGAGTTTGAGAAACATATTGAATCGTGATAAAAATCCGATTATGGAAATATTCGCATATTTTAATATTTGGAAGGTGTACAACATGTTTAATTTTGAAATTATTTTTTTAAATATCGCATTTAGTCCGCATGGCAGATTATTATGACAGAATGTAATAGCGGGTATTTAGATATTTAAAAAAAACGAAAAAATAGACTGATAAATTTTTACTTTATAAAAAAACATGACTTTTTTTTTTTTGTTGTTGTTGAATGAAATTTATTTGGATTTATTAAAGAAAGGATAAAGTGTTTTGAGAGGAATATTAAACGAAACCCTTTGAGCGATCTTCGATCACGCTTACCCACTTGTTTTTTTTTTTGTTGTTGTTGTTGTTGTTGTTGTTGTTTTTGTTAGATCTCCATATAGAATTAACTCAAGTTTAAGTATTGAGTAACTCCAGAATTATCCCTGAAAACTTATATTTCACTAATTTGAATTGCTTTCTGGTGTAAAAATTAGGTGTTATGAATGAAAATTTTACAACTTGTTCGTAATTCAGTATGGAGGCAGTCTCGAAAAAAATATTTTATTTATACACCGGAAATGTTTTGGAGCTTACACGAATTTCAGTCATGAAAATTGGCGTGATTTTCAAAATAAACATTGAACGCTTATAAAATAATGCTTTTTAAAAACAATTTTTACTTTTATTAAATTCATCAGGTGTGTAAATGCATTAAGTTATGAAATTAAATCAAAACTTGAAACAAACACTAGCACTTTCTTTACATGCCATCTAAAACAATAGAACGCAGTTTTGAAACGCAAAATGATTTGGAATGAAACAGTAGCAAACTTCCTCTGCTATCAAGGCCCCGCCCGGGCGTGCTGTGATATTAAAAATTCATTATTCGGGAGCAAGTTTCCCTTCAGAATTAATAGCATTTGTGCCAATGGACTATTCCCTAATTATTGTGGGTCCAGAAACGTCGTAGATTATAGATATTGTCATTCTGCCATTAGAAAAACATAAGTATTTAAAAGTTTAATCAAAATAACTTTATGGAATATATTGTTCAAAATTACTTATTGATTAAGGAGTCATTATAACTGAAAATTGTTCTTTTTTAACACTTTCCAACATAGTTTAAAAGTGTTTATGAATTCGGTTTGTCTCTCTGACTGCAATCTGCCCATGCTCTAACTCGCGTAAATATACTCGGATTGCCATGAAATTGATATATGTTATTGATGTTTACTGATGGCATGTTCGGTATTGAGAATGAAGTGTGTAGCATTTATAGTTCGTTTATAGGGACATTCAAAAGAATTTTGTTACATTACGGTCTATGGGAGAAAATCGTTTGCGGTGTATTTTAATGATGTTACACTATTCCAAACACATTGAAATTGACATATCTCACTGAGATGCAGGACAAGATGCTTCTGTTGAATATGGTGCGCATTAGCAGCCATCGTTCATTTACAGGGACATACAAAAAAATTCGGCTATGAACAATAATTGCTGGAAGTGTGTTTTCAGTTGTGCTACGCATATTTAAATTTATCTAATTTTTTTTTCCTATGGTGTGCATAAATTCTGTAAATTATATACAGGGCAACAAAAAAGATCTCGAGTACACTTCGTTTATTGACGGAAATTGCTGAAGGGGAATTTTCAACTGCGCTATGCGTTTCCTATCTGAAATAAACTTTAGCATACTATATAGTATATATACAAATCTATAGACCATATACAGGACTGCACAAACTAATTCGGACATTTTTCGGCGATTGATTGTAATTACTGAAATTGGATTTTCAACTGTATCATGCGATTTCCAAATTGTTTTCTTAGACATCATTTTTCATCACCTTATTAATCTGTGAAGTTTTGTTACAGTATTCTGAATATATTGGAAAGTGTTTCATAATCTATGCTCCACGCTTAATTTGTCATTCTTGTATTTACTTTTTTTTCTTCTTTTTTCAAAATGTGCTTTTTTAAGTAGGGATATTTTGTGCAGGGTATCTTTTCAGCTATTTATTATGTTCACATGAAATCTTAACAGATTGCTGATTATGTCTATGCTTTAAGACTGATCGTAAATTTAATGTCTCACCTAACTTGTTCTTATGCTTTTTGTCTAATAATGCCTTTTTAAACAATTTCCAACATAGTTGAAATTTTACTTAAAATTTGTTCTTAATTTAATTAAAATTTAAAAATCGGGTTTCTAAGTCCAAAATCTAATTAAAAGCCATTGACAAACAATATAAAATCTAGTTTTAAATTTAAACAGGACTTTGAAAGCTTGAAATTGGTTTTTTGCATATTGCCAAATCTCATAACTCTGTATCCAATAATCTCTGTTACTATTGTTCGATAGCACTCCTTAACTTTCAAGTTTGAAATAAATTTACCATATGATTACATTGTTACGTTATTAATTTACATTTTAAGTCTTTCATTAGTTAAAATTATATTTTCTATAAAAGAGTTTTATGATCAAATTTGGCCGTGATTACATAAGAATCCATATTAAAATTGAATACTAAATAATTAGTTTTAAAATAAAACACAATCATGAATATTTAAAGTTACAAATTTATTAACCATTTAAATGAACAAATAAATCATAATTACAACTTAGAGTTCGGGTTACAACTAAACCCCAATGTAATTGATTTATGTATATTAAAATAATCTTAAGCCTATAACCTCAAGAGAGCATCCATAGATTTCCACGTCATCATTCCCTGGTCAATACCAGTATACCCAGGATATAAATTCATGCAGCTGGAGAAAAACCTATCGAAAGAAGACCCTTTTATATTCATATTTCTACTAACTAATACTTTATGCTTTTATTCCACTTTCTTTTATGAGGGAAAGAAAATTATCCCTTTTCGTACTAAAATGCTGGCTAACTCCTCAATACTATGACCAAACAAAACATACACTATAAAAAGTTTTCGTAAAATTTCAACAGATGTACCTTAAATTAACGGTACTTGTACCGTTTTCAATGTTTACGGTATGAGTTCCGTACTTCTAAGGTATATTAAGCTTTAAAAAAAACGTATATGTGCCATTTCAATTATAAACGGTATTTAGACCGTAAAATGATTGTTTTTCAGTAAAAAATCGCTATTTATACCGTAAAATAATTATTTTACAGTAAGAAAAAAACTGATAGCCCCGCCTCGGTGTACGGCAACCCCTGAAGTATGATGCTCTTGCTCTTGTTACGTAATGCGTGCAGGCCTGAGGAGAGGGGGGAGTGCAGCCGGTACATATACTTTAAATATTTTACGGTACATTACCGTCCAGTTTAATTACGGTATATATACTGGTCACAAAGTTGCCAGTATATGTACCGTAATTTTTGACCAAAATATTTTACAGTGTGCATGTGCATTACATACAAACACTTTCAATCACAATCACAAAAAAATTCCAATCTCAATCGCGATACAATTCCTGCCTCAGAGACATTAATCCTGAAATCATATACACACACGGATATTTATGACAACAACCATTATCTATGTTTGCCGGTGTCTTTACTGATTACGCATGTATTCTGTATATTATCTATAAGGCAATAAATTATAACAATTTACACCCATATGCATTTACCTGCATTTAAACTGCAACCTATTGTTGAAATGCATTCCACAAATGTGCAGATTCTGTGTCGCAAATGGGCCAAGTACAATCTATTGAATGCTTCTACAATGTCAGAATTTCTCAAAATATGGTGTGTGTACTAGTAATGGTAAGTGAATCACTAAAAAGTAGTACGAAAATAGGGTACAAAATAAAAGATAATTTTAACATCCACACACTTACAACAATATCTTCGTCTACAAATCTACATTTATACAACTACATCTATGTCTATATGTGCACATCTTACATCTATTACATCTCCAACCTGCATGCATACATTACAGCATCTACATCTGCTTCTGCAAATCTACATTTATACACTGCAAAAAAAAGTGTTGATTTTACTGTATAATGCGCGGCAGCGTATTACTGCTTATTTTACTGTTTATTACTGTTAATTATACGGTAAAATCAACACTTTTTTTGCAGTGTATTTCTACACATCCCACACTCTTATTTATACATATACGCGTTTATTGCCGAAACGTCAGTGAAGGCTCACTGTGGAGACGCGAAAAGTTTTTGATTTCTGTTTGTCTGTCTCTTCCACGATAACTGCCGTAAAAAACGTTCGATTAGGTTGATTTTTGGTGGGTATGTTGGTGAGGTACCCGAAATGAGCTGTATCGTTTTTAGTTAAATTTGTTCATTCACTCGGAAAATATAGAACATTTCTTTTTAGGTCATAATGCTTTCCTATGGGGATGCAGACGATTTTTCAAATTTCATTTTTATCTGAAAGGAAAATGGAATATTTGCATAATGGATTTAGAAGTAAAATTATGAATACTAAGTTTTCTATATGGATTTCCAATAGTTTTAAAATTTTGCCGATAAATTTAATAGAATTTAGAAATTAATTGCTTAAAATATTTGAAAATGTTTTTGCATCTGTTCGGGAAATATAAACATCTTATTTTCATAATTTTTACAATTTTTAAAAGCGTTTATTTTTACTTACCACTTTAATTTATTCGTTGCTGAGCAACCGTATTGCAAAGAGTATAAAATAATAAAATTCAAGGAACTCGCACTATTTTAATGAAATATCTTTTTTTTTTTTTTTTTTTTTCAAAACGATTGTAAATTTAATGAGACTACGGGGGGAGGAATACCTATTTATTTTAAAAAGTTAAAAGAATAAGCAGTTCATCAGAATTTCAGAATATCATTGTATAACACCGTGTTTAATTTAATGATTCTAATTTCTGGAATATTCGAAGAATTTCATATATGCTTATAAATATGCATGCAATTGAAAAAATAATAATTGCTGATTGTACGATGTTAAATGATACCAAAAATGAGATTTTCAAAAAATGACTTGCAGAGCTGACGTTGAGGCTCCTGATCTGCAGATTTACTAGTAATATAATGCATACAAACGATTCCTTTTAGAAGTGAGATTAAATCCAAGATCATATAGCATCCCTGTATGCACATGAAAACAACCATTATCTGTAATTTGTCCATATATTTATTGATTAACACGTGTATCTCAATATTATCCATAAAGTCACATTGGTAATAAATTATAAACATTTATATCCTTATTCATTTGCTTAGCACTTAAGCTACAACCTATTGTTAAGTTCCATTCTACAAATGTACAAGTTATGTATCGCAAATATTCCAAACCAAATGCAATCTATCGAATGTTTCTGCTAAATCAGAATTTCCCAAAATATGGTGCGGATGCTATTGATGGTGGTAAATGAGCTATTGTCATACATTAAGAAAACAAGATACAAAATAAAAGTTAATTTTAACGCGTGAAAATGTTTTTAACATACGAAAACAGGATACAAAAAAAAAGGCAATTTCAACATCTACATTTACAGGTTTTACTACAATGTATATACGTCTATAGCAACATCTTTAAATCTATACATTTATACAACTTCATCTATGCCTCATCTGCACATCTTCAAATCTACACCACTACACCTATACATCTGCCTCTACACATACATGCACACATTACAGCATCTATTTCTACTTATGCATATGTTACATCTACATACATTTATAATACAACACACACAAGCAATTCCACTTAGAAGTGAGATTAATCCCGAGATCATATATAGTAGCCATGTATGTATGACAACAACCATTATCTGTATTTGCCAGTGGTTTTCCTGATTAAACGCATGTATTCTGAATATTATCCATAAAGACACCGTGGCAATAAATTACAAACACTTATACCCATATGCATTTACCGGCATTTAAACTGCACAGCCTATTGTTAAATTGCATTCCGCAAATGTGTAAATTATTCTCGCAAATGTGCCAAGTGTAATCTATCAAATGTTTCTGCTATATCAGAATTCCTCAAATTGTTATGCGTATATAACTGGTATAGTTGTGTCCGACCGAAGGTTTGATTTCGTTTTGGGCAAGTTTAAACAGACAATAATAGTTGCAAAATTCCTAAAACAGCTAATATTGAGTTGTAATACAGTTAGTATTGAGTAATATTGAGTAGTTTTTCTGGAAAATTACTCAAGAAATTTTCATACTTTTTTTATTTTTTTTTTGTTATTATAACTAGTTGTATTTAGGTCGTTTTGTTTTCTAAAAAATTAATTCCTTTTTAGTGAAGTTAATGTTAAAAAGGAAACTTTAATATTTATTGCTTGAGAAATCGCATAACACTTACATTTTCACTTTCTTCTATCTTTACAAGAAGAAAGTATTGTATTCATGAAAAATTTTCACTTCCGGTTTGCAACGGATTTATACGTTATAGGAAGTCCTGAACTTTGACTCTTTTTAGAAAATGTCTGTTCATGCGAGTTTGTCTGTCTGTGACACAAATTTTGTGGACGATCTATTTCAAGAACTAATGGACGGAATTTAATCAAAGTTCAGATTCAGTTAGATCTTAACATAAATTGGAGCTGATTAGGTTTTGGTGTAAGTCCCCCAATAATGTGGCGCTGCTATGCTGAATTTATCATGATTTCCGCAATAGTTATATTTTAAGAATTAATGTACGGAATTTCACCAAACTTCATATTATGTTACGAGCTTGACATAAATAGACGCTGATTAGGTTTTGATGTAAATCGCCCAACAGGTGGTGCTGCTGTGCTGCATTTTTCATGATATCCGCGATAGCTATAAAACAAGAAATGATGCACGGCATTTCACCAAACTTCATATTATTTTACACTTTGACATAAATAAACGTCTTATGTAGTTTAGACTACAGTTAGACGTATTATGTAGTTTAGACTGCAGTTAGACGTCTTGTGTAATTTAGAGTACAGTTAGACGTCTTATGTAATTTAGACTGCAGTTAGACCCAGGGTTCTCGCTACCGCTAGCCATTGCGCCAAATCGCGACAAAATGATTCATTTAGCGAGTAAACGAACGATTAAACTCGCCAAATTGCGAGTGTTCAATTTGTGTGTGTGTGTGTGAGAGAGAGAGAGAGAGAGTACATGTGATACTCTTATTCGCGTTACTAAAGGACACTTTTCAAAACTATGGTATAAAAGAAATTGAATCAATTTTTAACCTTATACATTTGGATGATACACGCAGTTCCTTGTCTGAGGTAATTGTCAAAATGGAAATTATTTAAAAGTTTCTTGAGTTCTCGTTGCAGAACCATGAAATTTAGGAGCTTCCGTAGATTTCATTCGAAAAAAACGATCTGCAGGCTCTTTATCCCATAACAGGTAATATCCTGTATTTTTTTTTTTTTTTTTTTCAATCTTGCCACTACATTCAGTGGACTGTGAAAGAGGGTTCAGTGTGATGAACGCAACAAAAACTAAATTGAGAAATCGAATGAATATAAAAAAAATGTGAATAATGTCCTTTCAGTATGCGTTAACGGACCTAATAGACAACAGTACAATTTTGAAACTGCCTTTGAAGTATGGACTTCAATGAAAAGCCGAAGAATTCTAGAAAAATAAAGTTTTTTTTCAACGTGACATATATTTTGTTGTTTATATTTTCAATTTTTAGAATTAATTAAATATATCTTAAAATCCTTAATTATCATGGGTTGGAAGTTTTATTTCATAACATTTTAATGAGTTAAATTGGGTTTGGAATTTTTTCTTGATTGCTCAAGGCATTTAAAATGTACGTATGTTTAATAGTTTTTGTAGCAGATAGTTGAAGTTAGATGGATAACTGATCTATAAGTAGTTACAAAAACGTGGGTTATTTTAGAGCATACTGAAAAAAAAAATGGTACATTAAGGGGTTAAAGATCGATTTTTCAGTGTTTCATGACGAATCTATTTTGCTAAAAAAAAATTCATTTGGCTAAATTAAGTGGTATAAAAATGTCCCACCACTCTTCAAGGAGTTTGGGGGGGGGGGGGAAACTTCCTATTACGACGTTATCAAAAAGGACTCCAAGAAAGTTTTGAAGTGGTACTCCTGGACTACCACCAGAACGAGTGATTTCCAACCTAAAATTACATTATGAAACACTTTCCATCACTTTCAAAATTCTGTAGCAAAACTACATTGTTTAATCGCTAATAACAAGTAATGTAACAAAAATATTTTGGGTGACCCTGTAAATGAACGATAAATGTTATTCACATAATATTCTACAGTAAGCATCTTCTAGTGCATTGAATTCTGCAATGAATTTTTTCTTCACTCAACAACCTTCATGGATACAATGTTCTGTCTGCAAAGAATGGGCACATGAAGAGTGCAGCAGATACGAGAAGTAAAAGCTGAGAAAGCCTTTACATGACAACATTAAAAATTGCTTGAAAACATGAAAAAAAAAGTTACTGACCTTAAAAAATTTTACATATGTTTTAAAGTTTGATTCGAAATTTACTACAATAAAGCTTTTTATTACTGGAAGTGTAAAAACTTAATTTCTGGTTAGTACCCAGTTTTACCCTACCATCAAAATTCGGAACTGTTTCAGATGGTCATAGAAAACGCCTTTTCCCAAATAGAGAATATTTTCCTGTGGCAACAGGTGTGGTTTTTCAGTAGCTCAGATGTCACCAAGCACTGTTGTGGGGTGTTCCGATTTTTCTGCCCTTCTAGACTTTTGTGAACAAAGGAAAACCGTTAGGTACCCGGTTTTACCTTACTTTCTCCTATCAGTTACATGGCAATCCGAGTATATTTACGAGAGTTAGAGCACGGACAAACAGACAACTGAATTCATAAACACTTTTCAACTATGTTGGTAATTATAAGGAAAAAAGAATTATAAAAATTGGAAGATCCGTCCAAAAATTATTTGTTTACATGCATTAAAATATAAATAGATACCTATACAAATAAATTGTATAGGTTTTAATCGTTATACCTCCTTTGTTTGAAATCGGTTAATAACCTCCTGTTTTAACACTTTCCAACATAGTTCAAAAGTGTTTATGAATTCATTTGTCTGTATATCTCCCGTCTGTATGTCTGTCCGTACTCTAATCCATGTAAATAACTCGGATTTCCAAGTAATTAATATATATGTTATTGAGGATTACTATGGTATGTACTGTATTGAAAATAAAATGTGTAATATTTATAGTTCATTTACAGGGAAACTCAAAAGAATCTCATTACATTACGGTCTATGGAGAAAAATCGTTTGCGGTGTATTTTAACAATTTTACACTACTTCAAACAGATTGAAATTGATATATAAATATCACACTAAGGTGCACTACAAGAGGCTTACTATAGAATACGGTGTACATAGCATTCATTTACAGGGACACACAAAAGAATTCGATTGCAGTACTCTCTATTAACAAAAATTGCTGGAAGTGCGTTTTAAGTTGTGGTACACGTTTTTAAATTAAACTAAGTTTTTGCCTCTTACTTGATGTATATAAATTCTATAGATGATATACAAGGATGCAGAAAAGAATTCGAATAATTTCCCGACTGATGGTGATTGCTGAAATCTACCCTATTAAAATCCGTAACCTCATGTAAACCTATATGTAACCACAAAAACTTGGAAACCACAGGGCGCAGGGCTACTAAATTTGGCACACGGATTGCTGGTAGGGAGCCCATGAACGATTGAGGCAAAAAATTCGAAATTTTTAAATAGTTTTTTTTTTCCTTGACGAATTTTTGCCCTTTTTTTTTCTGGTCATCCCGTAATCGCGCGAGTTCTAACCAGTTCTAAATGTTTACTGCAATGTGAGATATACATATTACGTATACGTCACGCTGCAATACTAAAAAGCTGTAGTGGGTATTACGATATAATTCTTTTACCTCGCATGCATATAATTAGAGATTATTTAATTGCGCTTAGTTTAAAAAATAAAGAAAACATTTTATCACAAACATCAACAAAACTTTTTATTCTATTTATTCCCTTATTCCAAAGATATCGTTTTATCGTCTGCTACCATAGCAACATGATAAATTAAATTTCATTAAAAAAAAATACACAGTAGTAGAAAAATATTTTTCTACATATTACATAAATACATTTGATTGTACTGATTTTTAGGTGCGTTCGTAATTATATAAATACGTAGCACCTATAGTCGTCGTTTGGTCCGTCCGTCTGTCCGTCCGTCTGTCTGTCTGTCCGTCCGTCTGTCTGTCTGTCCGCATATAACAACGCAAAAACTACCCAACCAAATGGTTTGCAATTTAAAATATATTATCTTTGCAGAATTTTGTCGAGACATTTCAAATTTTATTAAAATCGAATCAAAACTTTAGGAGATATTAATAAAAATATTTATTAAGAAATTTGAATTTTTTTTTTTAAAGCGGTGCTTTTTTGTTAGAGGAGCTTCCGAAGTTTAATCGTCAAGCGACCGAGATACTTATTTTAATACAGAAATTAATCTGCAGACGATATAATTCATTTCACAGAATTAAAAATCATCAAGATCTGAATATTTATATAACTAGCTGATACATATATATCTGAATATTTATATAACTAGTTAAGATATTTGTATGAACAGTGTCATAAAATATATACTTAACTAGCTGTTTAACCCGTTCTACACACGGGATATCATGAATTTAATTCTAAAACGTGCGTACGAACGCACCTCGTTTGTAACGTTTGACGTACAATTTCCAACTTGTTATTTTTTATTTTGGTTTTAGAATTAAATTCATGAACTCCTGTGCATAAAACGGGTTAAACAGCTAGTTTGGATTATAAAAGGTGTTATGCGTTTTCCAAATTGTTTTCTTAGATATCATATTTCACCTTATTAAATAATTAAGTTTTGTTAAAGTTAAAATATGGAAAGTGTTTCATAATCCATGCTTGACGCATGATTTTCCGTTGTTGTTAATTTTTTTTAAATCAACACTTTATTAAATTTTGGATCCCGTACTCATTATAATGAATATTTTGAATTTTCAGAATAGAATGAGATGAAAGATAAATGATATATTTTCCTAAATATAGATTTGTTTATTACATACCCATCATACGTAGTATAGGGTAAGTCATGTAATCGTTTTGAAAATCAGAAAAAGAAATGACGGATTTACACGTTTCAGACACTGGAGATTCCGAAAAACATATTTTTAGAAAAAAAAAATTTGCCGTCCGTCTGTCTGTGTGTGTGTCTGTAAACGCTCTACCTCCGGAACAAATTGAGATAGAGACTTGAAATTTAGCATGTACTTAGTATATAATAATGGGAAGAAGCTTATTGAATTTCAATATCCTCGATTATCCGGAACTATTTTTATTTTTTTTCGGACTCTCGCAATATTCATTCTGATAAAAAATATATAAAAATTTTCGAAATTGTTTATTTTAAGGAGTGAATATAAAAGACAATAAAAAAACATAATTTTTCCATAAAGAATGAAGTCGATCGGATCATGAGTTGCCGAGATATTTGGAATCCTATTTCCACACTCTTCGATTTTTCATGACCCTGTATTTCATTCAAATTTCAATTCAAAGATATATTTTAATTGGAAATGAGACGCTTAATCCGACGCAGTAAACTCTTAGTTAATATGATTATCAATTTTGGAGTTATAAGGATGTTTTTACGCAATTCAGTAATAGAGCCTTTAAAGTTTAGGACGTCATCAAGCCATGATTTTATTCGAATTTCAATGCATTTTATAAATAGTTTACACGTGTTTTATTTTCATATTTTATATTATGCATATCCATAATGGGTAAGTATTACGGTGGCCCCCAACGACTAGTTCATGTATGTATTCTAAGGCGACAAAAATGTTTCATTCAATGTTTGTTTCATCCAAATGATATTCAAATGTCATCAGGGAAGGAAGGGGGGGGGGGGCTATCGGAGCTCTGGAGAAGGAATTGTGGTTCTCGAGAGATTTATTGTACTTCTAACAATATTAGTATTAATAATCAGAAATTCCATAATCTTCCGTGTGGGACACATTGATGGTATCTCCCTGGGCCATCCCCGTATCTCATCATTTCAAATGTCCTTAAAATTAGACATAAAAAAACCAAAATATGAAGAACATAATGAAAACATTTATTAATAAAAAAATTAAACAAATAAATTCTGATTAATTTCAACCAATAAAATGAAGAGTACGCATTATAAATTTCTAATTAATTACATGCATTGGCATTATCAATTTTTATGCATTTTAACTGTAGCATGCATTTTAAATAAATGATTGCGACTTAAATCTTATATCAACTGATGAAACTAGTTTTTAACGATTTTGTATGTATGGTACACCATAAAAAAAATAATAAAAAAAATGTGATTTATTAAAATTAACAATTTAAGAAGAATTAAAACAAGCCATTGCACACTTCGAAAATATTTAACTTTTTATTTGATTAACAGATGGCAGCACTATTCAATAAAAAAACTTCAATTGTTTAACGCATAATTTATTTTTATTTTTGTTATTTTTGTTATTATTATTATTATTATTATTATTATTATAACGAAAAATTGCAGTTTAAATTTTTTCTAATTGTGTTTAAACCACCAATACATCATATATATGAAAGAATAAAAATAAACTCTTTTAAAATTCAAAATTTAAATCTAAATTTAATTTTTAAATGTTCGTCCTTATTTGACATATACATATTATCTTATATTTATACCACATTTATTATCTTACCCATGTATTATACACGATCTTACAGGTACACACTTAAAATATATTGTTTTTGTTTGTTTGTTTGTTTTCTAAAAACAAAACTGCAGAATTTTTCCATATGAAATTGTAATTTTAATTCAATATTTATTCTATTATGATTTTGAAAAAAAAAATCATTTTTATAACCAATCGTCATTAATATTTTTAATTATATTGAATTATCATTAAGTTATTGGAATTTCATAAAACTAAATCTTTACTAAAAAAAAAAAAAAAAAAAAAAAAAAAAAAAAAAAACTCTACCATTATCATCTCCATTAAAAAGAAAAAAATGCTAAATGGCAAAAAAATTTTGATATTCTGTTTAAATAAATCACAATGTTTCAATGGTTTGGATGATGGGGAGGGCGCCAGAGAGAATGTGGTTTGTAGAAAAGCGATAGAAACGTTGTACTACGATTTCATTTGAAGCAAAGCACCCCCAAAAATCTTCTAAATTAGCCATTAAAAAACGGTCGGTAAACTAGAATATATTCTGCTTTTATCTGCACATAAATTCGGATCGTTTTCAACCAACAGAATGAAGGGCTTCATAATATTATCAGTTTTTATATATTTAATTATCGAATAACTTCTGAAATAAACTAGTTAAATCTTGCTATCAATAATCAACTAATCCTTTGTATCAACTAATTTTTAGATATTTTATAAGCATCAAATACTGCTAAACAAGATGTAGTTTTAAAATAATAAACACAGCATTACACTATTTGAAAATGTTTATTTAGAAATAAAATTAATAGATGGCAGCACCATTCAATAACAAGTCAGTCCACAGAGCATGAAACATTCTTCGTAATAATTATTATAATTTCTACTATGAAAACTTTAATTAATACAATTAAAACAAGTTATTCTTTGTCAAATATTTAATTAATATATTTTTTTAATCATGTTTAAATCAGTGTGTCGAATAGCATATTTATTTTTTTACTCAAATAGTGTATGTGTACAAGATTTTACTGATACATAATGAAAGCATATATAAGTAGTATTCCCCGACCTCCCCGCTAGAAATAAAGCAGTGGAATTATGACAGAAGTAATTTAAATGAGCTATTTAATATATTCTGTACTTGAAAAGAAAATATATCATTTATAAAACTAATCATCACTAATATTTTTATTATTATTGAAAAATTCAGTAATTGATTTCCTCAATATCTTTTGGGAAAACAATATTACGCCTTTCCTTTTTAATACATTTATTTTTCCCTAATTTGTACTCATTTTCTCCCGAAAAAAAACTTTCCCGGTTGCTCTTATGGCTGCTGCAGATCCTAGCTACTTTCTGACACATTCACAAAGTCACTTTCGGAACTGATTTCGTAAGTGAAAGCATCCTCATTAAAAAAAACTGCAACCAAAATCGGAAAAAGTACAAAGTTGCGTGCATAGATATTAACCTCAACTATCCAATGCAAAAGAAAAAAAAATCATTTAAAAATATTGAAATGCGAACGAGATATCATAAATTATTTCCCCCATAAGATTTAACATTAGCGAGCGAGTATTTTCGCCTGAGTGAAGTAGCTACCTCTTTGCTATTTTTGAATTTATGGATAAAACATAAAAATTTGCAACCTTGAATCCCAGCCAAATGAAATATTTACAATAAAAAGGTTATAAACCACAAGAAAAAGGAATTATTGTAAATAGTGTTGAAACTTTATACTTGACTTATATTGGACAGTTATTAGCTTTTGGTAAAACTACGAGAACATTATATGTATTAACCCCTTGGGGACGAGCGACACGAATACGTGACGCATAAGATGCTCAGAATCCTCGATTATTCCCACCAGTTATTACTTACCCATCATACGTAGTATAGGGCAGTTGCAATCAGCTGATCAACCATTGTATTCACTTGGAGCTAAGGGTAATTCCACCAATCAGAACTGCATATTTGTACTGTTTACCTCCAACGTGACGTCAATTGCAACTGCCCTCTAGGGTAAGTCTTGTAATCGTTTTGAAAATCGATGTTTTTTTTTTTTTTTTTTTTTTTTTTTTTTTGACGAATTTACACGTTTTAGACACTGGAGATTCCGAAAAACATATTTTTAGAAAAAAAAATTTGCCGTCCGTCTGTGTGTCTGTATGTCTGTGTGTCTGTAAATGCTCTGTCTCCCGAACAAATTGAGATTAAGACTTGAAATTCGGTATGTACTTAGTATGTAATAATGGGAAGAAGCCTATTGAATTTCAGTAACCTCAATGATCCGGAACTATTTTTTTCGGACTCTCGAAATATTCGTTCTGATAAAAGGTATATAAACATTTTCTAAATTGTTTATTTTAAGGAGTGAATATAAAAGACAATAAAAAAACAAATTTTGCATAAAGAATGAAGTCGATCGATTAATGAGTTGCCGAGATATTTGTAATCCTATTTTTCACACTATTCGATTTTTCATGACCCTGTATTTCATCCAAATTTCAATTCAAAGATATATTTTAATTGGAAATGAAACGCTTAATCAGATGCAATAAACCGCTAGTTAATAGGATTATTGTTTTTGGAGTTATAAGGATGTTTATTTTAAGCAAGTCAGTAATCGAGCCTTCAAAGTTTATGACGTCATCAAGCCACGATTTTATTCGAATTCCGATGAATTTTATAAGTAGTTTACACATTTTTTATTTTAATATTTTACATTATGCATATCCATGATGGGTAAGTATTACGGTGGCCCCCAACGACTAGTTTTTTATTGTAAGCTTTGCCTTATTAAATCTTAGCATTTCTGCGATTCAATTAGGCGAAAATTTCTGTTTTAAAAAACCGGTGGTAAAAGATTAAAAATTTTGTAAAAGACGCTCGTCGCGAATGGGTTAATAGTATAATTGTTGAGTATCTTTTGATATTAAGTTATTTATATTTAGGTATATTTAGGTAAACAATTTTTACTGTTGTTGATGACATGATTATGACAAGAGATGATAACATTAATCATCAAAATTGCTTTAATGATTTGAAACAAGGAACCTTTGGGGAATAATATATTTATTTTAATATTCTTATTATAATTATTTATTCTTTTCAACGGAAAGTTTGTTACAGATGGTGATTGCTTTTTAAAAATGAAATTTCATGTACAATTTGTAATAACTTAAACAAAATGAAAAGAATTTGATTATCCTCTTTTTATTTATTTACTAGCTAACCCGCCCGGCGTTGCCCGGGCCCAACATAATTGCAATCTCAGAGAAGACCCCTCCCTCCCCATACCCGCAAATATAATGAATAATTTGTTCAAGAAAACCACCGTCACCTACATTGACGCGATCATTAAAAAAAGAATTACATTTTTCTGATAATTAGAACATAACGAAGACGCTACGCTAAAATAGCCGGCAGATAACACCCCTTCCCGACCTCAATTTCTAATCTATATCTTAATTAGTTACCTAAATTTTTGTTCATTAGTAAAAATTGGCAATTATTTCCTTTCATTTTCCCAAACTAAATGGAGGGATCGGCCAGAGAAACAGATCCCTTTGTAGTTCAGTTTTTAATGAAAGCAGATCCCTGTCTGAAACTTTCTCGGATTTTTTTCACTGGCGCCAGCATATTTGTGGCAGTTTGTTGCATAAATTAAGAAAAATTACCGACCGAATTTTTCAAAAATCACATAGTCAGATGCAGATTTTTTTCGTTTTTTTTTTTACATATGCTCAGAAATTTTCACACTGATATCTTAGTTAGTTTTCTTAAAATTCGCTAATTAGTAAAATAATTTCGAATTCGTTCATTTCCGCTTACAAATCCAATGAGCCTGTTCGTTAGCCATTTTGATTTAAAAGATGTCATTTTAGAAGCGATGGTTAATGAGAATCTAATTAATATGTTGGGTAATTATCAAAATATTAAAATTCTGAGACTCAGGTGCACATGGCCAGACCTTGGACTATCCACACCTAAATTTTCAGACTTTTAGGTGGGCTAGATTTTGCTAACCATCGCAGACAAGCACACACACACACACACACACACACACACAGAGCGAAACTTTATTTTATTAATATACAGGGTGTCCATAATTAAACGACCCTAATTTAAAGTTGTCTACAGACGAAAATATTGGTCAGAAAGTTGTGAAATTTTGTGGAGAACATAATGAAGGGATGGGAATTTGTTTGAGGGAAAAAAAAATAGTTCAAAATTTCGTCACCAGAAGGCGTTTTCTAATGAATTACACATTTTGCATATATTTGCGATAGTTTACGAATTTTATTACAGCAAAAGATGTTCAACAAAACTTTTTTTTGTGACATGTTCTTAGCATTTCCCAAAACACACTCCGGACGACTGTGGAACATGCTATCTTATGATTCCAGGTGGTAGCTGAAAATGATGTCCGTCATGTGGAACATGTGTTCTAATAAAATTTTTAAACTATCGTAAATGTATGCTAAATGTTATGCTAAATTATCTATAAAATTGTCTATAAAAACGCCCTCTGGTGGCGAAATTTCGAACTATTTTTTTTTTTTTGCTCAAACAAATTCCCATGCCTTCACTATGTTCTCCATAAAATTTCACAACTTTCTGACCAATAGTTTTGTCTGTAGACAACTTTAAAGTTGGGTCGTTTAATTATGGACACCCTGTAGATTTGGCATGAGCGGTTTTAATGCTAAAAATAATTATCATTTTATATAGAATAGAAAAGCATAGGGGTTTAAATAAAATTAATATATTTTAATGGAAGAATAGGGATATGAAAGGATTTTTAATAAAGTTAAATGAGATAATTTAAAACAATATGTAATTTCACATCACTATTCTGAATGTGTTGGAAAATGTTTCATAATCAATGCTTCACGCATGATTTTTTCTTACTTATTCTTCTTACTTTTAAATGTATAAAATTTGCTTCTATTCTTACTCAGATACTAAAAAATCAAATAATCTTTTTAGGTAGCTTTCATTACAGCCGTTCGGAGGAAAGTAAATCCAAAAAATTTTGGTATATTTTCACCGATCATGACCCCCAGACCCCAAACAACCCTCTATTTATATATATATATATATCTGACATTTGTCATGCTGTAACTCTCTTATTTATGAACCGATTTGACTGTGATTGAGTATGTGTATAGGACATACCAAGGTCTCGACCGAGTTCGTTGGCGATCTGCATCCGCCATCTTGTTTCAAAATGACGGCCAGTTAAAAAATTTTAAATTATAAAAATTCAAAAAGATTTACAAAAAAATTATAAATTGAAAAACTTGTTTCCGTTAAGTGTTATTACGTAATAGAATGATTCTGGAAAAATTTTTTTGTTTTGGCTATATCTTAAAAAAAATGGCTGAGATACGGCAGTTTGAAATTCTAGGGTGTCTGAGATTTCGAAACAAACTGATATTTGTTATGCTGTAACTCTCATACTTATGAACCGATATGAATGTGACTGATCATGTGTACAGAACATACCAAGGTCTCGCCCGAGTTCGTTGGCCAGCTTCATGCGCCATATCTTGTTACAAAATGGCGGCCAGTTAATTTTTTTAATTTCTTAAAAAAATCGTAAAGATGTATAAAAAATTATAAATTGAAAAAGTTGTTTCGTTAAGGGGATTCTTCACTCACTTGAAAACACCCGCTCGCTAATGTTAAACCTATGGCAGGTTGTTTTCGAATTTCTCGTTTAAATTTAAATAATTTTAAACGATTTTTTTTTTCATAGGATAGCTGAGGTCGATCCGTAATATGGATATTTTCTACTCTTTCGATTTCAGTTGCAGATTTTTTTTAATAAAGGTACTTTCACTTTCGGAATCAATTTCAAAAGTAGAAGTACCCCGTAAAGGAGAAATCCTCTTTTTAACACTTTCCAACATTAGCTGAAAACTCATCTCACGAAACCCTATTACTCCCGCTTCGTTGTCTGTCCGTCACAGAACCGGTTCTCAGAAACTATTTAACTTACAAGCATGAAATTTTGTGTACTAATAGCTGAATACCTACTATGAAGCTCAAAATCATAAAATTTGAAAAAATCGTATTATTTTAATATATAGAGATAAAAAACCAAAAATCTAACAGCCTTTTCCTATTAAATTTGAACATTTTTCGTTATAGCAGTTGCCAACCATTAAAAATTCACAAAAAAATTATTTCTACAATTATTAATTTTTTATTGAAAGATTTCCACGTGAAAATGAAAATGAAATGAAAAGTTTCACCCATTGAAAAAAAAAATATTAATATGACGTCATATTGGTAATAAAACGGAAATTTTCAAACATTTCTCAATAATACAAGGAGCAGTATGAGTATGAAGTTAGGAGGAATGTAAATACAGAAAGAAAGCAGCTTAATATAACATCATTAGAGAATTAAAAAGAAAATTAATCTGACGTCATAACGGATTTTTCAAATGTTTGAGAATAATACAAAGGGGGTATCACTATGAGTAATAGAGAATAGTAAATATATAAGTTTGAGGAACATAGTGAATCATGATAAATATCCAATTATGAAAATATTGGCATATTTTAACATTTTGAAGGCCTCTATACAACATGTTTAATTTTTAAATTGAATTTTTTTTTAATATCGCATTTAGCCCACACGACAGATATTATTATGACAGAGTATAATAGCGGGCTTCGCCCGCTATAGGGCCGGTTCAGATATTCGAAAAAACGAGAAAAATAGACCGTTAAACTTTCACTTTATAAAAAACATTACTTTTTTTTTTTTTTTTTTTTTTTTTTTTTTGAAAATGAAATTTATTTGATTTATTAAAGAAAAGATAAAGTGTTTTGAAAGGAATATTAAACGAAACCCTTTGTGCGATCTTCGATCACACTTACCCACTTGTTTATTATTATTATTATTATTATTATTATTATTATTATTCTGATGCTGCTAAAAATAATTCTTGGGAAAAACCTGATCATTGGATGCATCTTTTTTAAACGACTTGTAAGAAAAGAGGTTTGAGGTTTCACAATCTGACAAATGCATTTTTGAATCAATTATTATGTAACAATCTCCAAATTAGCGCATCTGAAAGAATCAACGATCCCCGGTAGTAATTCGAATGCGGGCCCTGCCAAGTAAATGCATGGTATCAGTCAGTTCCTCATTTTTAGGTAGATTTCGTAAGAAATACTACCTATTACATTCTCCCCTATGTTGTAATTTATGAAAAAATTTTGCAGATCTACGCCGATCATGACTTCTAGAACCCAAGACCTCCCCCAGTTCAAAACTTTATCTATCTATCTATCTATATCTATAACACTTTTTTATGGACACGATAACTTCCATACTTCTGCACAAATCTCTTCTAAACATACATACATAAAACCAAGGAGCAGAAAAGTTCGTTAAAGGACAAAATCAGACCGGGAGGGGGTGGGAAGGGAAGGGGTTGTGAAAACAGAGAAAAAACTTGATAACTTCTTAATTATGATACATATTGAATCAGTTTAAAGTTATTATTACTTCTAGGAAAAGAGCCAAAAATTTATGTATGACAGATTTTTGATATCATTAAAAATAGCCTCAAGGGGGGAAGGAGGATGGGGGTTTAAGAAGTAAAAATTCATAACTTCATCAATTCACACAAGATATCAAATTCGCTTAAATTTGTTATAAATCTTCTTAATATTTATCTATAACTTTTATATTGACAAGTTTTTGATAGGACCAACTCTTACAGGGAAAAATTGCATGCTCTCCAATTCTGCATGCCACCACACCGTTTGTGCTTTTTCAGAATTCGTTGCCATTTTTTCAATTTTACATTTTCCCGATTTACAGCACCTGAAATAAAAATCATTGCTGTTACATAATGTAAATCTCCACATCTAATGTACCATGTACCACCTAACAAAATTGTCTTGATTGTTTATTATCTTTAACACAGTTTCGGCTTTGGGGTCTTTATTATCTTTATTTTCTGTCTAGTTTCTTTTGGTTTTATCAAACTGGGTCGTAGCTCGCAGTGAATTTATCCTTCAAGTGCATGCATATGAATTTTCTATACAGGGAGGGCTTTCTTTTACGGCGTTTGCCCCGTTTCTTCCAACTGTTTTTCAGTTGTCCTTCCTCCCTCTCCTATATATTTTTGCCACAAAATTATCTTCCTCCTTCCCCTTCCTCCCCCACCGCTGCTGACTTTTTTACTGCTTTAGCAGCTTGCTTCCTTTTTTCTGATGTGACCCCCCCCCCCCTCTCCTTAAGCTTAAATTTTTAATTTTCTTAAATCTTTTTTGCCCACCTTGGGGTATTTTTTCATCACATCCTTTGGCGTCTTAAATCTGGGAGAAATCCACAATATCTCACTCAAAACCCATGTATACAGCTCAGAAACCAGCATAGGTTTTCCCATGTTAAATAGACTTTCCTCAAATTTTCGACAGAGTTCACAAATCTGCCCGGTGAATATCAAATGATCCTATACATCATCACCCATCTTCCACTTTGAAGTTACAGAGACGACTACCACAATGGAACGAGCCGGGAAGTATACCTTTCATCCTACCGCGAGACGCGAGACCCCAGAAGCAGGACGCAGATGATTGTGAAACAAGAGATCGCAAGTGACATCATAAAAAATCATATTCTCCAATGAAAGCAGACTTTCTCAGCGACATCACCTTACAGTACTACGACTGGCTGGAGAAACATCTTTTGTTCCGTGCGACAAAACAGAAGATACATTAGAGTGTGCAGAGACATTTTTAGTTAGTTAATGAAATAGTTTTCAGCTGATTTGAACTTGCAGAGCGGAGTCTTAACTCCGAGTGGGAAGCGAATACTTCGGACGATTATGTAGAGTCACCGTCGGGAAAAGCCATCATAGACTAACGTTTTGAGGTTGAAGCTGTCAACCTGGTCTTCACAGTAAGAACTCTTCCTGTGATTCTTTAGGACAGCGAGAACGCGCATCTTCCTTCCATTCGAAAGAGTATCTTGCTTTCGAGTAATTTTGTGAAGGATACTGTTGCGGGAAGATAAGTTCCCCCTCACACCAAAGTTTTAAGGAGAACTTTCAGAAACTTTCGTGCCGTGAGCACAGACTTGATAATTGGAACTGATATTAATTGGACGAGATTATAAGGTTAGAGAAATTTTTTTTATTTTGTTGTGCAATTTCATTTATTCAAGAATATGTATTGTTGCCATATAGAATTGAATAAATACATCTTTATTTTAAATGAGAGCGGATCCATTGAAGGCCCACTTCAAACCATAACATCGGACTTGTCACAAGTCCTTAAAACTGCCCTTATTTTTCGCAAGGGGTCCTTAATTTACGAGATATAGAAGGTCTAAATCCATTTTTTCAGTTCTCCCTTTCCTCCCCCCCCCCCTTTCCACTCCTCCCACAAAGATGTTTGTGCCTTTTTGGACTCTTGGGCTTATATCCCTTCTAAAATTTAGGAAAGATCGGACGATATTTATGTTTTTACAGATTTACCCCCTACCACCATGTGGAAGCGGGGAAGAAACAACTGAAAAACAGCTGGAAGAAACGGGGTAAAAGAGACGATAAAAGAAAGGCACTTCTATAGAAAATGTATATGCATTCAACTGGAGGATAAATCCACTGTGGGAAACGACCCAGGCTTATATCCCTTCTAAAATTTAGGAAAGATCGGACGATATTTATGTTTTTACAGATTTACCCCCTACCACCATGTGGAAGCGGGGAAGAAACAACTGAAAAACAGCTGGAAGAAACGGGGTAAAAGAGACGATAAAAGAAAGGCACTTCTATAGAAAATGTATATGCATTCAACTGGAGGATAAATCCACTGTGGGAAACGACCCAGGATGATAAAATCAGAAGAAACTAGAGAGAAAAGAAAGAAAATAAAACACCCCCAAAGCCGGAACTGTATCCCGAAAGCCCCTATTGAACTAAATAACATACATCACTGTGCCACCTAACGTCCTAACCAATATCAGTTACTAACAATCGACATTGGAAAAGCCAATGCACTTCATTGAGAAATTATGCCTTAAATCAGAAACACGGTAAATCTGAATCTGACTCTGGTGGCTTCATAGATTTAGATTGTCTGGATTAGCGTAGGGCGATGACGGGATGTTTTTAGTCATTTTCTCCCATCGCAGACGATTTTTTATAAGATTGGATCGTATACGAAATGAAATGGATTGACTGGAGTCATCAAGAAACAACTGATACAATCGAGAAAATCATTTCGTCATCGCCCAACACTAGGCGTGGTTTCCCCTACCGACACGCATCATACAAAGCATTGACTGTTGCTAATGCGTTGGAGAAAACACTTTAATATCCATATTATATATTGGTTATATATATTGGTTAATTTTATTACTCCCATTAAACTTATTACAGATTAAAATTAACCTAGAAATAATCTGTACACAACAAATTCTTCCGTATTTAAAATAGAGATTAATTCAGATATATAAGGTACAATTTTGACATAGTGAGTTTTTGTCTGCCCCGTGCTATTTTCCAAGCATACCACGCTGTCTACTTTTTCTAGAAAAAAGATTAATTAAAAAGCAATCAAGTATGATTTTAAAAACTAATGAAAAGAATTTATGCACAGAAAACACAGTATTATTCACAGATCTCCTGTTATATGTGAATATCAGTGCCCACGAATTGGTTGTTTCTTTGGAACCATTCGATAATGTGACATCACACATTTGAAATTTATTACAGAACTTGGCGATATTCGTCTGGACCAGTTCGATTACGCAAGTTAACCTAGGGAGCGTGAATCTATTTCTTTCGTTTAGATTTTACACTTAAAGGTTGCATCAGATTTTCGAAATTAATTATCTTCACCAAAGTTAATAAAATGAAAAAGATTGTTATTAAAAATAATAAAAATGTCAATAGGGCAGTTGCAATTGACGTCAGGTTGGAGGTCACACACTACAAATTGGCAGTTCTGATTGGTGGAAGTACCCTGACCTCCAAGTGAAGTACAATGGTTGATCAGCTGATTGCAACTTCCCTATAAACTTAAACTGTTAAACTTGCATTTATATTATATTAAGCTTAACTAGTCACATTAAACTTTTGCTCCTCATCGTTCAAAATATATTAAACAGTTTAATTGTAAAATTTAAAAATAAAGTATAGTAGGAAATTTTAAGTTAATAATAAAAATAAATGTTGAAGATTTCAGTTACAAATAATATGAGGTTGTGAATAAATATTTTATTTTCGATATTGTCACAATAAAAAATAATTTAGACTAATGAAAAAAATCATTCATTTATACCAACAACAAATTACAGCGTAAACATTAAAATTTCGAGAATTAGGGATATTACCTCAAATGTGCTTCAGTCAATCACTTAGCCTTATAGTTTTTTTTCACTCTAAATCACAAACAATAGAACTTAGTAGTATACTAGTCTGTGCTCTAAATAACATCACAAAATATAGAGTGCAGATTTTTCATGCCAATAATGATTGCCTTAAATTCTACAAGTTTATTCACAGAATAAACATAAAGAAATATTTAGTTTTCTTATTAATAGATTTAAAATACTTTAGTATATGGTTTCAATAATAAATAAATAAAATCCTCATGTTAGAAAGTTTTAGCTCAATGAAGTCTCTTTTTATTTTTAAGTAAAAATTCACAGTAATGAATCAAAATTTTGAATAAAATATGCTTTTTATTTAAGGCTATATTGTACTTTTCTAGTAATTACGTGAATTTTTATTTTTAACGATATATTTTGCATGCCACTTGATATGGCAGAAAAGAACCGCATCCATGCTAAAGAGATTGGCTTCACCGATCATGGAAAGAGGTAGAAAAGTATGAGATTGTCAATTGAAAATGTTAAAAGTTTGCCTCATCTTGGGAGAAATATTGTTTAGAATAAAATCAGCTTATAAAGCAGTTTTTTATTTTTATTTTTTAATTTCTAATAAATGTATGTCATTCAGAGTTGCCAATGCACTGTAACGCTCAGTACTTTTAAATATAGTGTAAAATGTCATTCAGGGTGGGAGGGCATTATTCCTGCCAAAAATTATGAAATATCCGCTTTGAAAAATGTTAGGGTGGGAGACTCCTACCAATCTGAGGTAGCATACTCTACTAGTCAGTCACAATAATTTTGGAAAGTCTCAGATAAAGTTATTCGACCATGAAAGTTACAAAAGTCAGGCATTTTCAGGGGTCGATGCAGTGTTTTTTTCTTCTTGAATATCCCTTTTTTATTATAGTTTTGAGAAAAATAAAATTTTGTAACGAAAGCTTAAATGCAATTACTTAAATTCATACTAAGCATGTAATAATCTTACCCTTTTTATGGCCTCCTGCTAAAGTTTTCCTTTCTGGTGAGCTTGTTTTGTTTGTAGATTACATATTTTAAATCCTAACAATTTTTTTGAAAACGTGAAAAGTTACTTTTATATAGATATGCAAAGGGTGAAAAAAAAAACGGGTTTATTCCCGGGAATAAACCGGGTTTTTTGGGAAGGAAATATTAAAAATTCCCGGGAGTTTTCCGAAAGTTTTAGACAGGGATTTTTTTAATTTGTAAACAAAATATTCTTTTACTAAAAAAAACCAATAACACAGATACAGAAAAATGGCACAGTTTACATGAAAACTAATGAAATACAGGCTTAAGCTGCAGAAATGTTAAGTAAGAGAAATTAAAATAACATAAGTAAGTTGATATTTTAATCGTGTATAGGTAAAAAGTGCGAGAGGTAGATGACAGATTCATCTTACCTGGCATGAATATAAACATCACCCCTGTTCTCCGATTCAGACAAACAAAAAATAAAAGTAAAAGAAATCAATGCATTGCACTGCAACTCACAAGAAAATTAATATAGAGTATGCCTGGATAGTAAATATGCCAGCTAACAGAAATTAAACTGTTTCAATTATTAAAGAAACCTTCAAATACTTACCAATTCACAGCCACCATTGTTAAAGCAAATGATATGTTATAATAAATTATAAAAAACTTAGAGCGCAAAATCCTAAGTTTTGTGAATTCATAATGAAAAACCTATTATAAAATTTTCAGAACAGTGCCTGAAATTTCGAAAAATAAAAAATTGAAATTGAAAAATGACTAGTTTTGTTTACTTTCAAAACTTCTTCAAAATTTCCAATATTCCCCAAAATTCCGGGTTTATTCCCAAAAATTCCCGGGTTTATTCCCGTCTCTCAAAAACTGTGGGTTTTTTGCAACTCTACTTTTATAGAAAGTACTTTTGTGAAGGTGCCTCTTTTATTAAGAAGAATTTTGGGGGGAAAACCCAATTTTTGCCTGGATGGATGCTTAATTTTGACAATAGGTCACAAAGTGGGGTACTTTTATGTTAGTGTAATCAAAATCGTCTAGGCGAGTATCGCCAAGTTTTGGAATGTAGGGTTGCCATAGTTTGGACAAAAAAATCTGTCTGAGCACAGTATGAGCTTGTAGCCTGTGTTGAGTTGTAAAAATCCGGTTTATTCCCAGGTTTGTTTCCAATAGACCCGGTTTATTCCCAAAAGACCTGGTTTATTCCCAAAAAACCAAGTTTATTCCCAAAAAACCCGGGTTTTTTCTAGTCTTTGCAACTCTAAGCCTGTGCACCTGTGCTGGACTTTATGCGAGGCTAACGAAAAAGAAAGGCTATTGCGGTGCTTTATGCATATCTTTTTTTAAAGACCGCGGGAGTCACGTGATGCACGAATGCACCAATGCAGGTGTATGAAAAGAGAATCACGTCACTCTAGCGGTCTGTACAGGGCCTGTTTACCGAATAGGCCGTGAAACCCGAGCTACAGTGCCTAGAAGTAAGTAGTGTGCTTATCGCCAATACAACCGCAATAAAAAAATGTCCCTAACAGGAGGAAAACCAGATTCTCCGCGAGAGGGCGTCGAGTTCCCACCGTCGTTATTAACATTTGAAGTTTCATTTAACAGGCTTGATCCTAATGTTAGTTTCAATGTACCGTAATTTCCGGCGTATAATCCGCAGCTCAAAGAGTCGCTTTTCGACCCAGAAATATTATTTTGTAAAATGTAACTTAAAAGATCGCTGTAAATATGGGTCGAAAAACGACTCTTTGAGCTGCGAATTATACGCCGGAAATTACGGTAATTAACGCTGTATTTTCAAACAAACTATACGAATGTTTCTATTTCTACTAGCCGCCACTGGCGACCAGTTTGGTCTCCCTTAAATGTATGTTAAACATTGCAACACGTTACATTTATTCATAATTTAATTTTCCCTTAATCCTTCGCCAAATCGGAAGATTCTAATAGACAAATCATGAACTTTTGCGATCATGGTAGCATTTCGCATATTTTTTGGGCACAAATGTCACATACGCACGTTGGCGCGATTCCCCCCCCCCCCTCCCCCGCCGGCGAAAACTTTGTTATGGAAATTGTTGTTTATTTACTTTTATTTTTTATTTTAATTCTATAAATTATTTTTGATATGTATATCAATATTTATTTACAACAAACTATCATTTATTTATTTTTATTCTTTTTTTTTAATTATGAGTATTTTTGTTAGCCGGGAGCAGATGATAATTCGCCAAATATCGTTCCCATCACCGTCATTCATACTACGATTAATTTAATTTTAAATTATAAACCTGTCACTCATTTCATTTAAAATACTTAACTTTAATCTAAAATGCTTATATTACATAAATTTAAAATACTTCACACTTTTCATTTAAAAGAGAAAATAAATAAATAAATAAGAAATAATATCATAAATCAAAACATTTGATTTCAAAATCAAAGTATCATTTCTAATTTGTACACGCGATAAATAAAAGCTGTATTAGCGATTTTAAAAATGCTAAAAATCTGATTCATTAAATATTATTACATGAGTTCAATTTACGTCAAGAAAAGGTCCGAAAGTTGAGTTGTATAGCACATAATTATGGTAAACTTTGATTGTCTCACTGGTGCGAATTATTTTTTTGACGCGAGGCAGCGGTCCAAAAATTCATTCGCGGAGAACTTGCTTTGCGAATGATTACCTCCATGATTTAATATTTTAAATGTTCACGACGAATCAATCTTTTTTTTGTTTACTTTTATGAATAGAGAATTTGAACTGCGAATCTTTCGACTGAAGTTATTGCAGAATATATACATAATTGAACGCAAGTCATCTCTCAAATATTAATTTATTTTGAACGATCTTTCTTAAAATGTAACTTTTATGCAGTTTATTCGAAAAAATAATTTTGAATAAAAATGGCCGCTTGGCATATGAAAAAGCGATGCGGCATCCCGGAACTGTTGAGGACAGTCACATGACTTACAGTTTTATTATAGAGATATTATTACATGAGTTCAATTTACGTCAAGAAAAGGTCCGAAAGTTGAGTTGTATAGCACATAATTATGGTAAACTTTGATTGTCTCACTGGTGCGAATTATTTTTTTGACGCGAGGCAGCGGTCCAAAAATTCATTCGCGGAGAACTTGCTTTGCGAATGATTACCTCCATGATTTAATATTTTAAATGTTCACGACGAATCAATCTTTTTTTTGTTTACTTTTATAAATAGAGAATTTGAACTGCGAATCTTTCGACTGAAGTTATTGCAGAATATATACATAATTGAACGCAAGTCATCTCTCAAATATTAATTTATTTTGAACGATCTTTCTTAAAATGTAACTTTTATGCAGTTTATTCGAAAAAATAATTTTGAATAAAAATGGCCGCTTGGCATATGAAAAAGCGATGCGGCATCCCGGAACTGTTGAGGACAGTCACATGACTTACAGTTTTATTATAGAGATAACAGTAAACATATATTATGCCTGTTTAATGATAAATCAGTATGGATAAATCTGCAAATACTAAGAAAAGAATAGCTGATCGAACATGCTTCGTTCTTGGATATACTAGTCATATAAAAGCAACAAAACTGGCATAAC
Source organism: Maratus michaelseni (assembly GCA_963931845.1). NCBI lineage: Eukaryota > Metazoa > Arthropoda > Arachnida > Araneae > Salticidae > Maratus > Maratus michaelseni. The sequence continues at coordinate 104,972,334 of OZ007598.1, read as the reverse complement.
TCTATTCCCCCCTCCCCCCCCCCACCAAAGACAAAAACTAATTTGAAAAATGTTAAAAGTCATTCCTCGTGACGATAAAGATTTGAACCAATATTCAGTTGCATGTGAATTAGAGTCCTGCACGGGTCGGGTTAACCCGACCCGAACCCGCAAATTTCATTTGAAGTCAACCACCAACCCAACCGAACACGACAAAAAAAATTTCCTCGATTTCCTTAATCTGAAAAAATATTGGACATTCTTTTGAAAAAGCAGGTCATCCCGAACCCGACCTGCAAGAGTAAAAACTCAACCCGAACCCGAAAAAGTGAATTTCAACCCGACCCGCAGCAAAAAGTATAAGTCAACCCGACCCGAACCCTATCCTCAACGAAAAAATAGAGCGCCAACCCGACCCGAACCGCGGGACGGGTCGGATGTGGGTAACCCGACCCGATGCAGGACTCTAATGTGAATCGCATTTTCATGAGCGATTTATTGAGAGAAATTACAAATACACAATTGAAGGGAAAGAAGAATGGCTCAATTATTTTTAATTTAGTATTTTAATTTTTCTATCTAAAATAATTAAAATATTTATCTTGTGATAATGACAATAAATAATTTAAACAATGAATTATTGTCATAAATATTTTATTAATTATTGATATCCTAACTTTAAAATTTATTTTAACATGACTATTTTGTTTCATTAGTATGCTTTCATTCAATCATGGTTTTAAATACATTCACAAAATCAATGTATTACTTTTTGTAGGGTGTCTATTACTCGAATTAAAAGTGTTTGATTTATTTCTGTTATTAAAATTTTGATTCACACTGGGAAATGTGATTATGAGAATGGTTAAATATTGTTGATAGCTTAATGTAATATTAAAAAATAAATAAAATATAATAATAATAACTATTAATCAAAAATAATTTTTAAATAATTTTTTAAGGACGATTGGCACATCTACCCTAATTTAAAGAAAATGCATTCTTGTCATACTTTCAGGAGAGTAATTATTTTTTTTTTCTAGATTTGAAAGAATTATTAATTTCTTGTTTGATGTTTGCTAATATACCTTAAATTATTTTACCCTAAACTAAAACTCTGAAATATCAGAAATTTTTAACAACTCAATTTACTCTTAGTTTGTTAACTGGATGTAAACTTATGTTTACAGTAATGGATGTAAACTTATGTTCATTATTACATGTAGTTATGTAATAATGAATACCGATTAAAAAGTTGTCAAAATAGGGACATGTTTTTGCAAGAATTCATCATAGTATAATGTATTTATCCAATATATTGTATTGTATTTATCCAATTTTGGAAATATCTAAATATTGTATGAAGAAAAACATTGTCCTATGATAAAGTTTGTAACTGTTTGAGTTCATTACAATTAGTTGTTATGAAATCAATTACATTTCTCTTCAACTGTATTTTCATTATTAGAATTTTTTTCCTTGTTTATTTTTTATCTTGAGCATTTTAAAGTACTGATTTATTACAGAAAAAAATAGATTTAAAATGATGTGTATGTAAAAATGAAAGTTACCATAGCCGCGGCGAGAACACTGGCGCCATCTATCGGCGTCCTCTATTTCTGAAGTATAATTTTGACGCCGATAACAACACTATATACTTCTAGGCACTGTACCCGAGCTTACCCACTGAAATACAAAGGCCCCCCAAATTTACTTTTCAAAACTAATTTTTAGGAAAAAAAAATTCAGTCAGGGTAAAAAGTGTATTTTCTTTTCTTAATTATAGCTACTAAATGTCCCCTCAGACTACATTTATACTCTTTTTTTTCTGTTGATATAATAAATGGTATAAAAACAGTGATTAAATGCAACTTATTTTCATTGTTCTTATGTTTTACATTTTTATTTCAAACGTACTAAAAATAACTGAAAATTTAATCTGTATAATTATATTTTGTTTATATATTCATAAAAAGTGGAGAAATGGTATAAAATATGGAGAATAGGTTATTTAAATAAAAGGGAAAGTAATTAGCATTCAGATCATACAAAATTTCTGTTTATAAAATAGAAGCAAAATTGTGTTGCAGCCAAACATAAATTCATGTCAAATATTTTTTGTCCCTGCATTGTTCTTAGCACTGGCATACCCTGCAATTTGTAAATCATAAAATATATTTTCAAATATTCTCACCTGTTCCATATTTATAAATTCATTTACAAAATTAATTTGTTATGTATAATTATGTATATAATAAAATATTTTTTAAAATTATATAGGTAGTTAGTTTTAGTTATGTACAATTATTTATATATAATAAAATATTTTTTATATGAATATAGGTAGTTAGTTTTAGTTTAATATTAAAAGTGTTGTTTAATCGAAATTTTGATGGTAAAAATTCAAATTGTTGAAGCATAATTGGCAGAGTTAAAGGGGCGGGGCCCTGTGTGACGTCGGGCTTCCCTTACTTCTAAGTCTTAAGCGGGCTCTGGGTCTGTAAAAAGGGATAAATGGAATGCACTTTAGTAGCCTATATTTTTCGTTAGCCTCGGACTTTATGCACGTGACGTCAGAGCAGGCGGTATTTTGATTCGTCAGAAGGCAAGTATGCGCGCGACCTACGGTATACACGCCCGGTGCATGACGCGAGGCTAACGAAAAAGACGGGTTACCGGCGCCTTCCACTTACCTTTTTTTACAGACCGCTAGAGTGACGTGATTAAAGTTGCAAAGACTAGAAAAAAACCGGCTTAAACCTGGGAATAAACCGGGTTTTTTGGGAATAAACCAGGTCTTTTGGGAATAAACCGGATTTTTGCAACTCTAGACGTGATGCTCTTTTCGTACACCTGCAATGGTGCATTCGAGCATCACGTGACTCCCGTGGTCTGTAAAAAAATATACGCGTAAAGCACCGCGGTAACCTTTCTTTTTCGTTAGCCTCGTGCATGACGTTTAAAACCTCACAAGGAGTGGATCATTTTCACACGACGATTGGTGCAAAGCTGCGTGCTCATCGTCGCGGTACGCGCCACCAATAGATGAATTTTAGCCTCCATCCAGTTTACGTGTATAAAGTTCAACCTAAATTTTGGAAATTTAGCAAATGTTCTCGGCTACAGAACAACATTTTGAATTTAGATTAAAATATATTAAGTATCTACTGCTACAACAATGAATTTTTGCCTATTTTTAACAAATAAGTAACATGTAGGGCAGTTGCAATTGACGTCATGCTGGAGGTCACACACTACAAATAGGCAGTTCTGATTGGTGGAACTACCCTGATCTCCAGTTAAAGTACAATGGTTGATCAGCTGATTGCAACCTCCATAAAATACTATGTTAATATTCAAAAGTAAATTATGTTAGCAGACGGTCTCAAGTCGTATGTATAAAGCCCCTTGAGGCTAACGAAAAAGAAAGGCTACCGCGGTGCTTTACGCATATCTTTTTTACAGACCGCGGGAGTCACGTGATGCTCGAATGCACCAATGCAGGTGTACGAAAAGAGCATCACGTCACTCTAGCTGTCTGTAAAAAAAGATAAGTGGAATGAACCGCGGTAGCCTGTCTTTTTCGTTAGCCTCTAAAGCCCCTTTTATGTCGTCGCTCTCATATAGAGGCACCTTATTAGTTAATTTGGTAAACAAAAATTAGCTAAGCGATAATGAAAGGCCTGTCAAGTTTTTATACAAAATCTTCTCGACTAATCCAATTTTACCTCCTGTATGGCTCCATTCTTTTATAAAGGCACTTTGATTTTGCAATATTGCTCAAAGTTAATTAATTTCTATTCTTATTAAATTTAGTGGTTCATTTGATTAGTTGAGGATGAGGTGTTCATTTTTGGATAAACTGGAAGTTTCCTTTTTGTGCTTATTATACATGTTTTTGACATTTTCTTTAAATTGATTTTTTCCTTTTGCGCATATGATCTAAAATCTAAAAATTTAAAACAACTCTTCGAATAGATTTTAATTAGTATTCATAATTTTATTTTACTTGTTTCAACATTAAAATTGTTTATGTTATACACACAGGATTAAAATTCTTTAATTTAATGTAGTTTGTTCATTTAAAAATATAAATGCGAATTATCCAATAGAAAATGTCCTAAATCTAATTTTAGACGGACGCCAATCTGATTGGTGACTGATGACGTCAGAACTTGCATATCGATAGAAAATGTGTAAAGGACAAGTTGAGTATGAAGGTTGATGTGTGACTCCATGCGCCATTTTCATGTTTCATGATGTTCGAAGTTGAAAATAGCGTTATTACTCCATGATTGTTTTTATATTTGATGAAAGTTTAGAAATAATGTAACCGTGACCAGAGAATTTCAAAAAACTAAAGTAAACAGATGAGCAGACGATCAACATTAAAAACTATTTTTTCTTGTTAATGCTAATGCATCGCCTTAATATTTTATAATTTAAGTGGTGTTGTTAATCTGCATACTGCATTGCTCTACTCTCATTTTGCTCTTACCCTGAAAAAGTTTAAAATGACGGATATGGAAACTATAGTAATTACCAGCGATGTTACTGTTGAAGATATCGAAACAGAGGAAATTGAAGAAAAATATGAACCTCAGAATAAATGTCAATTATGTGGCAAAGATATTGAAAATGATCAGAGGTTCCCTCTGGATGACGATGATGATGATGATACAAATTTAAGATTCGACAATTTTTGCCTTGATTGTAGTTCAAAGATTGAATTTCAGGATGTTATTATAACCCCTGAAACAACTACAGATAGGCCTTATGGATGTGAAGAATGTGGTAAGTGTTTCAGTAACAGAACTCGTCTAAAAAGACATTATCTTATCCACACTGGCGAATTACCTCATGGATGTCCGTTATGTGGTAAAAGATTCAGATATAAGCAAACGTATGATAATCATGTGCGTAGTCATACTGGTGAAAAATTATATTCATGTAATTTATGTAATAAAAGATTTACTGAAAAGAAAACCATGATTGCACACCAAGTTATTCATACTGGAGAACGTCCATTTAAATGTGAGGTATGCAATAAATGCTTTCCCTACAAAAATTCTTTGAAATTACATAGCGTTACTCATCAGGAAGGAAGGCCTTTTTCTTGTACTGTTTGTGACAAATCATTCCGTTATAAAGAGTCTCTTGTAAGTCATGGACTTATACACACAGGTGAAAAACCATTTGCATGTGAAGATTGTGGTAGAAGATTTAGAAACAAAAGATCTTTACAATATCACAATTGTGACACCTTTGGTTCTAAGGCTGAATCTGATGAAGATAGTTCAGAAAGAAAAGTGCAAGGTCGCCCGAGAGATATGCCTTATGCTTGTGAACGGTGTGGTAAAAGATTTTATTATGAAAAATCACTTAAAGAGCATTGTTTGCATTGTGCTCCAGATGAAGGTGAAGTATTTGATTGTGATTTATGTGATAAAGTCTTTGTTCGAAAGTGTAATCTCGAAGCTCATTACCTAGTTCATTTTCCTGAAAAACGATTTGAGTGTGACAAATGTGGAGAAGGTTTTAATTTTAAGAAGTCACTCACCGAGCACTATGCCACGCATATCAATAAAAAATATGCTTGTGATTTGTGTGATAAAAGCTTTTCCGCAAAAAGTAGCCTTCGTAATCATTATATATCTCATTCAGAACATTTTACATGTGGCATTTGCAAGAAAAAGTTCCATACAGAAGATCAACTGGATGTTCATTATCGTTTACATCCAAACGAAAAAGCTCATGTTTGCAATATATGTAGTCGAAGTTTTAGTAGAAAATCACAACTTTTAAAACATTCTCGCTGTCATAACAAGCCTAATCAGTTTACTTGTTTTTTTTGTTCACAAGCATTTGACAATAACAACGAACTTGCTGTTCATTATCTGTCTCATTCTGTTAAAGTTAAAAGTGAACCAGAAGATTAAATATTTAAAATATATTTTAATGCTTTTAAAAACTGTTTGTGTATACAGTCCTGTGTATGATATTTGAAAACATGTTTTATTAGTTATTAACACACTATATGAATGAATATTCTTAGTTTATCATATTCAGTATTTACTATACATTTTAATCTTGCAAAATTATGATAAGAAATGTATAAAAGAAATTTCTTTGACATTTACTTGTAGTTGTTATTTGGGCACAGATGTCATGTACGCACCACATTGGCACGAATTTTTTCCCTCACCAATTTGGTGAAAACTTTGTTTTTGAATATTAATGGTATAACGTGAAGGTTATAACATTAACATTATAACATTAATGTTATAATATTAACGTTATAATATTAACGTTTTGAATATAACATTATGTTATTTTTGTATTGAAATAAAAAATCACGTGCTATTATTGCATGCTATTTGTAACTAATATTCAAAAACAAAGTTTTCGCCTAATTGGTGGGGGGAAAAAATCGTGCCGATGTGGTGTGTATATGACATCTGTACCGTTATTTGTTTAAGAATATTTTTTGTTATAACATGATATAATATCTATATAAAGTAGTTGTAGAAAAAATACTTATTGTTAACTTGTTAAATATACATTTTTAAAAATCATTCCTGCTGTATTTATCTGCATGGAAATAAAATCCTTTAAATGAGTAATCCTTTAATGAGTTAAAATGAATAATCTTCTAAATATTTTTTTAGTTGTTTTTAGAAAATGGGAGAGGGTATTAGTTAGGTAAATACCTAATAAACAAGAGTCATTCCATGTCAATTCAACCATGTCTTGTAACCCACTGACAGGGGTTTTGGAGAAACTTTGTGTATGCAAGCAACACACTACTTTGTTATGAACGTATGCAATTTTTTTCTTTTCTTGATCTCATAATTTTTTAGATATGGGGAAATCAAAATTTTCGATTTTTCAACAAATCTCACATTTCTAAAGCTGTATTTTTAGACTGCAGTTCCATCTTCAAAAAATTATTTCTCACGATCTAAATTCTGTACAGGCTTGGAAATATCAGTGTAAGTTAATAAAAAATATTAAAAGTATATTATTTGTAATTTTGAAAGGCTGAAAAATTAATAGCTTGATGTTTTTTTTTGTAATATTTCAAACACCTCCTTTCAAATAATAAAATGACTTTTACCAAGTCTAAATTACTAATTGAATAATTTTATCTATAGAAACATGCAATTCTTATACGTTGTTTCTAATATAAGAACAGGGCTAGCATTCCCCCTAAAATTCCTAAATTTCCTAAATATTATTTTATCCCCTAAAATTCCTAAAATTCTCCTAAAATTTTCTTCTTGTTCCTAAAAATTCAAGATCGCCAAAATTTCGCCAAAAAATATCGTGAATTTTGACAAATGATCACCGAAAAAGATGCGTATTTCGTCAAAAGATTGCTAAAACAACGCAAATTTCGTCAAAAGATTGCTAAAACAACTCAAATTTTGTCAAAAGATCGTGAAAAAAACGCAAAATTCGTCAAAAGATCACGGAGAAAAGCAAATTTCGACAAAGAATCGGGAAAAAAACTTAATTTCATCCAAGGATATCGTGGGGGGGGAAGCTAATTTCGACAAACAATCCTGAAAAAAAAAACTCTAAAGATCATCTAACGATCGTGACAAACACAAATTTCTTCAAAGGATCGCAAATTTTTTAAAAACATCTCAGGAAAAAAAACTAGAATTTCTTAAAAAGATCGCAGAATAAACATGAATTTCGATTAAGAAAATCATGAAAAACCCCTTAAATTTCATCCAAAAATCAAGGAAAAAAGATAATTTCGTCTAAAAAGAGAATTCCGTCAAAAGATCGCAGGAAAAAAAAAAAACTAATTCCGTCAAAAGATCGCGGAAAAAAAATGCGAATTCCGTCAAAAGATCGTGAAAAAAAAAAAGCGAATTTCGTCAACAGATCGCGAAAAAACGTGGGATTTTGTCAATAGATCGTGCAAATAAGGCGATTTTCGTGACATAATCTAAAAAAAATGCATGTTTCTTCAAAATATCGAGGAAAAAACGCAAATTTCGATAAAGAAGTGTGAAAAAAAACCTTTCAGAAGTTTTTCTGTGAGCTTCAGAATTTTTTTTCTCATAATCACCCCTTCTTCTTGCCTCTTGTTCTCTAGGTTCACCGAGAACATCCAAAAGAGAGAGAAGGAGAGCATTCATTCTGGTTAGGCTCAATGATCCAGGAACTCAAAATTCTAATTAATAAATTGCAGTAAGCATAAGCTGTCAAAACGGTTTGTAATATGAAGCCGGTTATTGCGCAAATTTAAATGCGCTCATTCGCAACAAACAACACAAGCACATGGAACAAGGGTTGAATTCATTGGAATGATGGGAATATTCTTTAGCAGTGTACCACATGTGCCTGACTAGCACAAAAATACTGTTATTACATACTTGTAATGTTAAAAATATCGCAAATGCCCCTAAAATTTGGGAAAAAATTCCTAAAATTCCTCCCTAAAATTATGAAAAATCCTAGTGCTAGCCCTGTAAGAATTCATTATCACTGTTAAATGTGCTTTTAAAGTTTATTGTTTTTTATTTTGAAAACTTTTTTCATTGCAAAAAATAAGAATTTGCATTTTATCCTCATATATTTTAGACATATATTCAAGTCAGGATTATAAGTTAATATTTCCTTTAAAATATGAAGAAAATTCTTCACTTCTACTTTTCAATGATAGTTTTATCCCTTCTTACATTTCACAATTAAATGAACCCCTCACAATGAGCCTCTCCCCCATGATTCACAGTGAGATACTTCCTGAAATAGTTCTTGTTCAAATACATTTTTTGTGAGGTGTTTGTGTTGCAGTTGCTATTGGTTAACAAATTTGTAAAGTAGAAAATATATATTTAACAAAACTTTTAAACGATTGAACAATTACCATTGTGTCCTTAAACAGTGGTGCAATGATATTAAAAGAAAAAAATTATTGAGAAAAATCTTATATTTTATTTATTTATTTATTTTGATATTCACAATAATGCGCAACACAGTAAGTTCTACAACTTACTGAACACATTGAAAGGACACACCAAAACTGAGACCAACAGTATGAATATTGAAAAATCCTTAATTTTCTACAATATTTTATATTAAATATATTTGACTATTCTTAAAAAAAAAAATAACTGCTGAACAATGCAAATTTTTATGTCACAATCACAAATCCATTTCTATGTGTGCATCGAATTTACAAATATTAATATTCAAGCGCTTTAGAATAGAATAATGTTTAGAAATGTATTGCATCTTGAATTATAATTGATTGTTCCCTAATGAAGACTATTCCCTGGCAATTGTGTGTATAAAATTTGTTTAAATCTCGAACTTTGACATGATTTTCTTAAAGATCCTTAGCCTTTATGAAAAATTCTATTTGATTTCTTAATGTCTGAATCAAAATAGCTGAAAATTTTGTGCATTTATGAAAATGTCTTTATGAATGAGAAAATACTCAGTTTGGATTTGAGAAAAGCATTGTGTAAAAAAAAAAAAGAAAGGTAAAACAAAAAAATATTATCCTGAAGTCCTGAATTTATTCGGCTGAATATTCGTTCCACCCATACGAAAAATGCCCTCCATAAAGGACTAATTTTTTCTGTTGTTATTTTAAATAACTGTTTACACTTTAAGATTTATAGTTATAAAATAAAAGTGATGTCTTTTTCTATTTCGGGAAATTGCAAAAATTAAGAAATAAAAATCTGCGTGTCTAACTTTGCCTATGGTACCTAATAATTACTCCACATTTTAATTAACTTTATTAATGGTTTTGAATTATTTAACAATTTTGAATCTTTAAAATCGCACTGAATTATTTATTTTTATTCTAGAAGGAAATTTGCAATGTACAGGCTCATTACATATATCACATATTCAGAGCTGCCAACTGCTATGAAAAAATCGTAGTTGCTACGATTTTGAGCCACAAACTTCGATGCTACGAAAATCTGTCTAAAACTACGATTTTCTGAAAAAATAAAAAAAATAAAAAAAAAAGGTGAATTTTGTCACAGGATCACTCGAAAAATCACAAATTTCGTCACAGGATCGCGCGAAAAATCACCAATTTCGTCACAGGATCGAGCTAAGAAATGCGCATGATCGCTGAAAAAACGCGAATTTCGTCAAAAAATTGGTGGGAAAAAGCAAATTTCGCCAAAGTATCGCCGAAAAAAACGTGAATTTTATTCAACTGATTGCTGAAAAAATGCGAATTTCCTTAAAAGATCGTTCAGGGGTGATTCTGGTCCGAATTTTCCGAAAAATTAAGGCAATGATTTCCGGAAAAAAAAAATATCGGTCTTAAATTCGAAAATTCGGACATTAAATGTATCGGTATTTCGGCAAATGATCGGACAAAAAAATTCAATCTCGTCTTTCGTTCGAAGAAAAGTCGCCAATTTTGTCAAAGGATCGCGGGAAAAATGTGACTTTCGTCAGAGAATTGCGAAAAAATGGCAAATTTCGTCAAAAACATTGCGAAAAGCGGCAAATTTCGTTAAAAGATCGCGGGAAAAACATGATTTTCGTCAGAAAATCACGAAAAAACGGCAAATTTCGTCAAAAACATTGCGAAAAATGACAAATTTCGTCAAAAGATCGCAAAAAAAGGCAAATTTCGTCATAAACATTGCGAAAAACGGCAAATTTCGTCAAAAAATCGTGAAAAAATGACAAATTTTTATCCAGAGATCGTGGGAAAAACGTGACTTTCGTCAGAAAATCGCGAAAAAACGGCAAATTTCGTCATAAACATTGCAAAAAACGGCAAATTTCGTCATAAACATTGCGAAAAACAGCAAATTTTGTCATAAACATTGTGAAAAACGGCAAATTTCGTCAAAAAATCGTGAAGAAATGACAAATTTTTATCAACAGATCGTGGGAAAAACGTGACTTTTGTCAGAAAATCGCGAAAAAACGGCAAATTTCATCATAAACATTGCGAAAAACGGTAAATTTCGTCATAAACATTGCGAAAAACGGCAAATTTTGTCATAAACATTGCAAAAAACGGCAAATTTCGTCAGAAAATTGCGAAAAAACGGCAAATTTCGTCAAAAACATTGCGAAAAAACGACAAATTTTTGTCAACAGATCGCAGGAAAAACAAACGATTATCGTCAGAAAATCGCCAAAAAACGGCAAATTTCGTCAAAAGATCGCAAAAAAAAGACAAATTTTGTCAATAGATCGCGGGAAAAACGTGACTTTCGTCAGAGAATCGCGTTAAAACGGCCAATTCCGTCAAAAACATGGCGAAAAACGGTAAATTTCGTCAAAAAATATCGAAAAAAACCTGCAAATTTTATCAACAGATCTCGAAAAAAAAACTGCAAATTTCATCAAAAGATAGCAAAAAAATGCACATTTCGTCAAAGGGACGCAAAAAAAAGTGGCGGGAGTGGACACCCCCACTCCCGGTTGTATCAGCTTATTCGACCTGATGAAGGACTCTAACTCAGACATTTTTCTCTGGAAGATATACCCGTAGTTCCATCACCCCCTCCCCCCAACCGCCTTGGAATCTTTCAGAAAATTCACCGTGAAGTTCAGAAATTTGGCTTAGGAGTGGACAGAGCATTAATTGAATAGGAATAATTATGTTTAATAAATCCCACCCGCAACAAAAAAAATTAGCAAAAACAAAAGAGTCTCCTACTTTGTGTACTTATGGACAGGGCTTTACAAATTTGATAAAATCTGGTAGCCAGGAAAAAAATACTAGTCGCCAGCAAAAATTATTTACCCCCCATCCTCTTTCCCGTCATTAATTTAAAATAAAACACAAGAGTTTTTTATGAATTAATTGAAAAAAATAATAACAAGCATAGTTTAGAATTATTAGTTACATAGTTTAAAATAGTACATCATTTAGAAAGATAATGTAATATATAAACTATATTTTCTAGGGAAATTTTTAAAACTTATAATCATTTATATTATGTTGACAAATTATATAAACTCAAAAATCAGATTTGAGAATTGCAAAAAAAAAAAAAAAAAAAAAAAAAAAAAAAAAAAAAAAACGAGCATTTTTTAACATTGTATCCAATTTTAGATGTTACAGAGGCTGGATTGACACTATTTCTTACTGTTTTATTGAAATATCCTCTTTCCTCCCACATTCTAATCAGGTGACATATACTTAGCTGGCTATAGCTGAAAAGAATGTTTTTTTTCTGTGCATGAGTTGGAAAATGCCTTTTAAATTTAATTCTTCCATTAAAAGTACGAGAGAAGAGGAAGATCACTGATTACCGCGTACGAGTTGGGGTAGGGGAGAGAAAAGCGCCATTTGTGCTCATTTCTTATGTCAATTTTTTTACAGACATCATCCCGAAAGATTAAATAACTTGGTCGCCAGATCAAAAAACTTGGTAGCCAGTGGTGACCTGGCGACCGCATTTGTCTAGCCCTGCTTATGGATATATATGCACATGAGTTTAATTGATTAGTATTTGCTCGCTTAAAATTTACAGCTTAAAAAACAGCCACCAACCAACCAACCTTCAGATAAATTTGAATTTGGTGTGCTACTATTTCTCATTTTCAAAGGTTGGCAGGTCTGCATATTATATGGAATGTTTCTACTATATTGCATATTCTTACATAAAAGTACATCTGTTATTGGATAAAATGATATATTTTGAAAAAAAACTTTCCTAATACAGTATGGGACCTCAAATCCAGAATCCTGAAATCTGGAAAATAAAAAATCCGGAACTTTTTCATACTAAAATTTGTTATTTTATTTCGCGATCATTCGACGAATTTTGCAATTGATTTCTGCAATTGGTTGACGAAATTTGAGATTTTTTTACACGACTACTTGATGAAATTCGCGATTTTTTTCCTCAATCATTTGACGAAATTCACGATTCATTTCTGCAATGTTTGACTCTTTCTTTTTTTGTGACCGAGTGATGAAATTTAAGATTTTTTCCCATGACCAATTAACGAAATTCACAATTTTTTCAGCAATTGTTTGATGAAGTCTTCTATTTTATTTTTTTTAAGTAAGCAACTCCGCAGAAATCGCTGATTGATTTTTAGAAAAGCGAAAATCTGCCAAAAAGCAGAAAAGTGGCATAGCTGCGTCATATTGTCATTTGTAGACTCATTTTTTGAGTGAAGACCTAAAATCAGGAAAATTCTAAAATCCAGAAAGGCAGTGGTCCTGAGCATTCCGGATTTGGGGTCCCATACTGTAGTAGTACATGTCAATATGGAAATAATCATTTAATGAAATTTTAAAAAGTGTATTCAATAAAGTTGCCAGTTTATTAATAAAGCGTAATAGTTTTTATATATCAAAATCAATGGATAATTTAAAAAAAAGATTGAAAAATATGTGGATTTTAGTGCAGTTATATGAATTAAGACTGCTTTGACCTGAAAATAGTTTATGGAACTGGCTCTCAAGAAAGTTACCCTTTTTTTTTTTTTCAAAATAGAACATCAGCCTATAGCATTTTGTCGATGGTGTACATTTACAGTGCAGATTATGTTGATAAGTCAAACCTTACAACTATCTCCTATATTTGGAGGATAATCCAAAGTTTTGACCCCTTATATCTAAAAAATTATGGGGTATAGAAAAAAAATATAGTGGGTTCATACAAAAATAGGAGTAATATGTACACAAAGTTTCTCCAAAATCCGTGTCGATAGGTTGCTATGCCCTGTCGATAGGTTATAAACTATAACAAAATTGGTTCAATTGACATAGAAATAAGATATGAAAATGCTATATTTAGTTTTTAGAATGCTAAAAGTTAACATAATTATAAAATAATATTGTGTCTATTTTAAAATATATTATCTCTGGAAATTTACAAAAACTTTTTACAAAATCTTATGTCATTTTTCATGTGCAATTGCAGCTTTTTTTATTCAGATACCAAGAAATCAAATAGTATTTTCTATTTTCCTATATAGTCTAATGTATATTTCGAAAATGTTCTTAAAATCACCATTTTTTGAGATGTGACAGCTTGAGAGTGATTCATATAAGAAGGAAATCATTATAATTCAAGATGTATCTTATTTATACCATTGGACAATTGAAGTGCTATGCTATTCTTAGTGCATATAAAATAAAAGAGAAGCCTTACTTATGTATTAGTGCTCAGAATGAATGAAATGAGGTATTTTATTAATATAAAAATTGCTTATTTAATAGCGTGAAAAAATAAAATTAAATAAGTAGCACTTTAAAATAAGATGTAAAGAAATTTTGGTACTTCTCTATTATCCCATCAACCACTTTCCATAAGAAAAAAATATTGCCAAACTGTAATGCCAAGTAAACAAATGAAAGAATGTTGCCATTGGAATCTCAAAAAAAAAAAAAATAAATAAATAAATGCAAGAAATTCGGAAAAAGCCCACTCACCAATGTATCAACTTTGTAAGCTTAAGTAGTAAAATTTGCAATATGTTAATGAAAAAGAAAAAAAAATAGGATATTTATTCATTTACATTATTTAATTATCCCTTATCCCTCTCAGCTGGTGAATAAATGTTTGTGACGTCAGTTGAAACTGATTTACTGTACGTAACTATGTACCGCAACATTTTTTCAATGCTTTTTCTCTTTTAATATCATGACACTGCCGTTTAAAGATGCAATTGTTATTTTAATTAATGAAATTACTAATAAATCAATAAAACATAATGAAAAATACAGGTAAATGTAGAATTAAAAGTTACTTGATGACATAACAAACGCATGTAACGCTTCTGATGTCAAGTGATTATGTCACCACGATCATGCTTTTTTGGCCTTAAATCCTATATTTTGGTGATAGTTTTTCCTTATGAAAAGTGGTCGATGGGATAATGGAGAAGTACCGAAATTTCATTTTCAATTTTCTTAGTTTTGTATGCTTTTTTTTTGTGTGTGTGTTTTTTTTAATGTATTTTAATTTGCTTATTTGTGTGTTGATTTTTTTTTTTCATGTTTTTTTTAATATCCTATTTTGAACCTGTGGTTAATAAGTATATATGTGTTCTTTTTGGTCAAACCAGTACAGTTTTAGAAATTATTGTAAAAATAACAATAGACCTGAAAATATCTAGTTGTCACGTGGCAACTAAAAAAAAGGTGGCTACTTAATAAAATAAGCAACCAGCAACTTTTATTTTATTTCATTTCAAAAAGTTCAGATTTTTAAATAGCTACATTTTAAAAATCCTTATGTTCAGTACTCCACATTTTAAGTGATCAGTTTTAGCAAAAGCTTTGTTAACTGTTGTAATGTATATAATTTAATTCAACAAGAAGTAAGATTGCCAAAAAGTGGCTACTAAGTTAAAAATTTCTACTAAATAAAAATTTAAAATTTCGAGTCTGTTTTAAAATAAGTTTTAATAAAGATGCAATGAATATTCCACTACTATTTGGTATTCGGCCAAATATCAGATTTAAGGCAGTTCTAAAATATCTATTTTACCTCCACTCAACAATACAAAACTTTCTCACGCATTTATAGACTCGTTTTTAAACATAAAAGAATGCTGCTTGCTGGCTTATTAGAAGCAATCAGTCTTTTACATATTTTGATAAATGAAAATCTTGAGTTATAAACGATTATTGTCTCATAATAACAGGTTTTTTTTTTCCTTCCCTGTGCTGTTTACAGAAATTCAGTTGATAACACCAATTTTTGACAGGTAATATCTGTACAATTACGTAGTTTCTTAATCAGAGCACCTGACAATTTTAGGCATTTGCAAAGAAAAATGAATTCAGAAATGGATCAGAAAGTAGCCAATTTGAATTTGAGAACAGCCTTAATATTCCACTAAAGCCAAACAGTGTTCAAAATATATTAATACTTCCTAATTAAAAGTTTTTAATTTGAAAATTTCCATTTGTCATGTATGATGGAAATTTTAATGAATATTGTTTAGTACTTCAATATTTATACTAGACTGTTAAAAAAAAAAATTAATAAATTGGATTTTATTATTATTATTAAAATCAGATGTTTATTATTTATCCCTCCCTGGATTAAGTTATTGAATGGCTACCAAGAATTGTTGGTTTCCAAAAGAATTAAACATCTAAATATATATTAAAGAACATAATGTATATTTCATACTTTATTTCAGAAAATAATTAGTAGATACAAAAATAATAAACTGCAAAATATTAAATATTATCATTGTCACCCATTCAGTGTATATTGTTGGCATAGTGCTCTGAATTATTGCTGTCTTTTCCATCTTTAACTAATTTCTTTATTTGCTCTGTACGAGTTTAGAAATAAAAAAACATTCTTTCAACTTCTATTTAATATTTTGATATTAATGATTTATCTCCCTCCTATACATTCTTTTACAATAGATATTGAGTAGATTTATTCTTGCATACTCCTTTAGCTCTAGTTATTTATTTATAAAAGTATAATGAGAAAATAAAAGAATCGTTCTTTTATTTAGAAGAATTTATTATGTTTGTTGTACTTATTTTATATAAAATAGTGAATAATTGAAGCCTCAAAGGATGCTATTGGGACAATGTGAATTGTGTATAATAATATTTAATTAAATATCAATTTTAAATTGAATGCTTTTTAAGCCTGATAAAAACTATTCACAAGCTTATTGTACTTTATTAAGCTTATAGATAATTATTTAAAGCGTCTTTCATTTATTTATATTTAAAAATCTGTATTTCCTTGTTATAGGAGGATAAATCGCCAAGTGACTCTGAGATGTATGACAATGACCTATAAGATATGCATACATGATATGGTTACGATGCCATATATACATAAGCATTTGGTGTAGTATATACAGGGTGTTTCACAAAGGGCCCTGGGTTTCATGCTTCTATCTATCACCGTTTCAGAGTTATTTATTTTTAAAGTTAGAGGTCTTTTATGAAACACCCTGTACATATGTGGTTGTATGACATACATAACATGCATGTGATGTTTATAGAATCTTCATGATGACCTTGGTATAATTGTAATTGTGTTAGCCGCTGTAACAGGAAGTACCTAAAAATCTGTAGAAACATTGCAAATTATGTTCACCTTACATTTTAATATTTTTTTTACGTATCTTAAAAGTTATGGAAATTATTTTTTTAATCAATCATTTTCTTTTTAAAAAAAACAATCTGATTAAAATTGCTATCACTCTAATTTATACATATGAAAAATTTATACTGATTTAAAAAATCTGTTTCCTTTTCACCATAATAAAACTGGGTGTGAAAAAAATCCTGATTTTTTTTTATTTTAATCAAAATAATCTTTTTTAAATTTAAATATAATCATGTAAATTTTATTCCTGTTTTAAGATACTGAATGGTGATCAAGAGTTGTAGGTTTCTAAAAAAAAATTGTCTTCATACTTCATCTATTCTAAAAATCTTGCTAAATTTATGTGTAGTTAAAAAATAAATAAATAAAGCTTTCATAATGAAGGCAAGGAACATGGTTATTTTTAGGGTTAGTGAAAGTAGTTGGGTATTCATTTCAAAGTAAGACATTGCTGTAGTTGGGTGGGAACGCCGTTCTCGGAAATATTTGGTTTGTTACTGTAAAAATATATATATATATATCGCGTACGAGCACAAACCTTTTTCTTTTTTTCCAGACTGTGAAAACTATACCCATTGGAATGTCTGAATGCGAAAGAGCATTCAGCTGTATGAATAACATCATGACCGATGCGAAAAATTCGCTCCTTATTGAAAGAGCCAATTTACTTATATTCATGAGCCGTGTAGGACCTCTCTTAAAAGAAATTTGTCCTGAACCATATGTGAAATCTTGGTTGCGATCAGGAAGAAGATTATGAGACAGCTTGTCGTAAATCCGAGAGCACAGAAAATACCTCTCATTATTGTTCTTTATGGAAACTTCTAGGATAGATGTGCCAATAAGTTATATATGGACTTATTTCTGTTATTTCAATTAAATTTTGATTCATAATGGAAAATGTTACTATGAGATTGATTAAATATTGCTTTTAGATGAATGCTATATAAGTACAATGCTATAAAAACTAGAATATAATAATTATAACTACTAATTTAAAAAATCCCTGACGGCTCGGCCTACAGGCACAGGTAGATTTTGAAGACGCAGACCGTGGGCCGCCTGTTTGTCAGGAATTGCGGAAGAAATTACCTTTTTGCGATGATGCAGCAGTTGGAACCACCTACTTCGAAACCTAACTTGTTTGCAGGCGGAGCCAGCAGGGATTTTTTTTCTTTTTTTTTTAGCTATAAGAGTTGGTCCTATAAAAAACTTGTCAATATAAAAGTTTTAGATAATATTAAGAGGATTTATAATAAATTTAAGCGGATTTGAAATCTTGGGAATTGACGAAGTTATGATTTTTTTCTTCTAAACCCCCCCCCCCCCCCCCCCCTTAAGACAATTTTTAATTATATCAAAAATCTGTCATACATAAATTTTTGGCCCTTCTCCTGGAAGTAATAATAACTTCAAACGGATTAGATACGTATCATAATTAAGAAATTATGGGGGTTTTTCTGTTTTCACAAAAAGCCCCTCCTCCTTGGTTCGATTTTGCCCATTAACGAACTTGACCGAGATTTTATGCCCCTTGATTTTATGTATCAGTTTCGAAAAGATGCGGGAGTTGGAACCGCCTACTTCGAAAAATAACTTGTTTGCAGGCGGAGCCGGCAGGGATTTTTTTGTTTTTAATTTTTTTTTTGTTTTTTTTTTGCTGTAACGGTTGGTCCTATAAAAAAATTGTCAATATAAAAATGTTTTAGATAATATTAAGCGATTTATAATAAATATAAGCGGTTTTGAAATCTTGGGAATTGCCAAAGTTATGAATTTTTTTCTTCTAAAACACCCCTTAAGGCAATTTTTAATTATATAAAAAATCTGTCATACATAAATTTTCGGCCCTTCTCCTAGAAGTAATAATAACTTCAAACGGATTCGATACGTATCATAATTAAGAAAATATGGGGTTTTTTTCTGTTTTCACAAAAAGCCCCCCCCCCCTCCTTGGTTTGATTTTGCCCATTAATGAACTTGACCAAGATTTTATGCCCCTTTATTTTATGTATGAGTTTCGAAAAGATGCAGGAGTTGGAACCGCCTACTTTGAAAAATAACTTGTTTGCAGGCGGAGCCGGCAGGGATTTTTTTGTTTTTCATTTTTTTTTTTGCTATAATGGTTGGTCCTATAAAAAACTTGACAGTATAAAAGTTTTAGATAATATTAAGAGGATTAATAATAAATTTACGCGGATTTGATATCTTGTGAATTGACGAAGCTATGATTTTTTTTCTTCTAAAACCCCCCTTCCCCCCCCCCCCCTTGGGGTCATTTTTAATTATATCAAAAATCTGTCATACATAAATTTTCGGCCCTTTTCCTAGAAGTAATAATAACTTTAAACGGATTCGATACGTATAATAAAGAAATTATGGGGTTTTTTCTGTTTTCACAAAAAGCCCCCCCCCCCCCCCCTGGTTCGATTTTGCCCATTAACGAACTTGACCGAGATTTTATGTATCAGTTTGGAAGAGATTTATGCAGAATTTTTCCAGTTATCGTGTCCATAAAAAAGTGACTTAGACAGATAGATAGATATATAAAGTTTTGAACTGGGGTGTTTTTGGGTTCTGGGAGTCATGATCAGCGTAGATCTGCAAAAATTTTTCAAAATTTCCAACTTAGGTGAGAATGTAATAGGTAGTATTTCTTACGAAATCTACCTAAAAGTCGGCTTTTGGCTAAATGTTTTAAATTTGCTTTTGACTTAGCAAAAATCCGATAGCATTAACATCTATAAATACTCATAACATCAATAGCATTAACTCTATAAAAAAGTGAGTTCCCAAAAATATTTTTTTCCAACTACAGCACTGAACTAAGACAATATTTTGATAAAAAGTATTTAGTGTAAAATTAATTTAAAATAACAAAAAATAATTTTCACTTCCCAAAACAATTTTCCCAGTTCTACACATTTGCACATGCACACACAAAAACAAAAGCTCTTTTTTCAGATTTTTCTGCATTTTTAATACAACTCAAATAACAAATAAAAATAACCTTTTCTGTCAGCTTGTATCTAGTTGTAATGTAAAGCATTTTGTACATTCAAAAAACTTTTCAGGCAATTTGTATATATATATATATATATATTCATTTTGGGGCAAGAATCTTTCTAAATTTATTTGTATATACCTCAGTACTTATTATTTTTGTAATAGAAGGGTCAGTGTTATAGTGTTTATGTTTTACCAGGTACTTTATCAAGATGTTTTAATAAATTTATAACCTATATTTATAAAATGAATTTGGCTTCAATACTTTTTTCTTTTCATAATTACAGACATATTTTCATGTAGTCCTGACACAATAGGGGAAAACAGTTTGTGTTGGGACCTGATCTTTATTTCTTTTTACATTACAGGATAACAGGATTACATCAGCAACAGTAATGTCAAAATTTGACATTAATTAGAATTTATTATCTGAGTAATCATCAGTGTGATTTTATAGTCTAAACAAAATCTAATAACTATCATACTGAGGAAAATTTATTAGACTTCATGAATCAAAATGTAATCATTTCTTATTTGGACATTAATTTGAATTCACCTTCTGAACATAATTACTTAATCATATATTCTAATACGAGCAAATCTTGTGTGTGGTTATATATATATATATATATATGTGACGATTTAACTGGAGTCACCATACTTTTGTAGACTCCTATTCAAGGCAAGGGAGGTTTCTCCGAGGAGATTTTCAGTCGAGCACCGAGACTTACTTCATTGTGTACGTATAAGCTACAGAGAAGAGGCAGTTCGTTCCAGTTCACACTTTATTCGAAAAATTTAAAGATTAATCGATTAAGCTTTACTCTATTGAAATCTCACTCCATGCACTGCTAATTTTAGGGTCGTGGCGAAACTTGATGATTTAAATTTAAATATAAGAAGACATCTTAGTTAGTACAGGCAGGTATTCTTTAAAATCAATCGGCGGCCAAGGAGAACCTTCGAAGATTTAGGAAGTACATGACTAGTTGCATCCACCACCGAAATCCCGGAACATTCTGCTCTAAACGCGGGAAAAATCCGTATATCATTTCCCGAGCGCGCCAGAATACATTCTATCTAAAAAGCCTCTAGGCCAATCAACGCTCACGGCTTAACTTCTTCGGCGAATTAATATCGAAGTGAACTTACCGAAGCTGGCAAAAGCGCGCCAAAAAATGTTCTAGAACAATCTCGTGCCTTCTACTTCCTTCGAATAAATAAAAGCAGAGAGAAAAGGAGTACATATGTTTTTATCAAGTATGGCAATATGCCAAAATAATTTTTACATTGAGATTAAAATCTTTCAGAATTTGAAAAGTAATATTTTGTCAGGAATCGTAGGGAAATAAAAAATAAAGAAAAGAAATTCATAGGTTGTTATTTCAAAAGAGTAAAATATTTTTAGCTGGGAAATGGGTATTTTTTGAATTATTAGATTCTAGGATGCTTTTTATTTAAAGAAAATAAAAGTGCGTAAATTTAATAGAGCATTCTATCAGTGCCATTTTTTTAAGAGAATGAATTTGGAATAAACTATATATTTCGCTAGATGTAATTTTGACAATCGAATACTGGAGCGAGAAAATAATTTAGAATAATGGGATTTACACAGAATTATAGTCTTAATGAAGTCAACGACGAAAAAAAATTTTTTTTTTTTTTTTTTTTTTTTTTAATTTGTTTCATATATATATATATATATGCAAACGATTTTGACGAAATTTTGTGTCCTACCGTTTTGGGGCACCAGAAAACCATTGGGCTAGGTCACGAGTTCGAGAAAATTCGATTAGTGGGTCATGGTCTAGCTAATTGTATCTAAAAAACGGTTCAAACGATTTTGACGAAATTTTGTATCCGACCATTTTCGGGCATGAGAAGACAATTGGGCTGGGTCACATGTTCGTGAACTTTCAATTAGTGGGTCATTTTTGGGTCAACGCGGGTCAAATTAATTTTATCTAAAAAACGACTCTAACGATTTTGATTAAATTTTGTGTCCTACAAGTTTCGAGCACAATAAAATCATTGGGCTAGATCACATGTCCGAGAAAATTCGATTAATGGGTCATTTCTGGGTCATTGTGGGTCACGATCTAAAAAGCGGCTCAATTTACACTAAATTTTGCATCAAATGGTTTTCGGGCACGAGAAGACTGTTGGGCTAGGTCACATGTTCGAGAAAATTCAATTAGTGGGTCATTTTGGGTCATGGGCAAGCTAATTGTATCTGAAAAACGATTCAAATGATTTTGACGAAATTTTGTATCCGACTATTTTCGGGCACGAGAAGACTATTGGGCTGGGTCACATGTTCGAGAACTTTCGCTTAGTGGGTCATTTTTGGGTCAAAGCGGGTCATATTAATTTTATCTAAAAATGGCTCTAACGATTTTGATTAAAATTTGTATCCTACGAGTTTCGGGCACGCGAAAATCATTGGGCTAGATCACATGTTCGAGAAAATTCGATTAGTGGGTCAGTTCTGGGTCATTGTGGGTCAAGATCTAAAAAGCGGCTCAATTTCCATTAAATTTTGCATCCAATGGTTTTCGAGCACGAGAAGACTGTTGGCTAGGTCACATGTTCGAGAAAATTCAATTAGTGGGTCATTTTGATCATGGGTCATTATGGGTCAAGCTATTTTATCTTAAAAACGGTTCAGAGGATTTGAAATAAATTTAGCACCCTACAGGTTTAGGGAACAAGAAGACTATTAGGCTAGGTCACATGTTCGAGAAATTTCGATGAGTGGGTCATTTTGGTCATGGGTCATTATGGGTCAAGCTATTTTATCTTAAAAATGGCTCAGACTATTTACACTAAATTTTGCATCTTATGGTTTTCGGGCACGAGAAGACTGTTGGCTAAGTCACATGTTCGAGAAAATTCAATTAGTGGGTCATTTTGGTCATGGGTCATGATATTTGAACTCAAATTTAATTTTGACCGAGCATAGCTCGGTCTTCCCTGCTCGTTTGATTTTATGGAATGAACCTAATAACTGTCATATTGAGGAAAGTTGATTATAATTTATGGCCCTAAGTGATCATCTAATGTGAATATGTCAATAGACTTATACTTTGGGAGATTAATTTCACAAACATTAATGTTTGTTTAAACTGTTTGTGATGTTAAAATTAGTTTTAAGTATTGGGCTTTTGATTATAAATTGAGAACTTTAATTTAAATTTATTTTCTTATCCTTTCATTTATATATGTAATAAAATCAATTATAAGAGAAATCTTATCTATTTGTTACCAAGAAAATTAACAAGGTTTTATTCAGGTGAAAAACATTCAAAATTCTTTCAAAAATTGAGCAGCTGTAAACATCTGCATACTCAGTCTTCATTATCTTTATTCTGTTTTTCTGTGCTTTTATAGCTTGCAACACAACCATGGATAAAACAGTTCCAAGATATTAATTTATCTTTGTTCTGAATGTAAATAAATATTACTATTGTTTTGTTTCTAATTTGTTTCATGAATTAATCTTATAAAACAGAATTTTATTTTAAAAGCTTATATAAATATGTAATGTCAAAAGTCACCGAATACTTTCGATTTTAGACATTTTGTCAAATATGTAATGGTTCTATTCTAAAAAAAAACAAAACAAGGTAATTACCACTGCTGTTGCTGCCATAAATGAATTTTTTGTGACTGGAGGTATTTCTTGTCTAATATTAAGAAAACTACTCTATATGAAAATTGGTAGTTTTATAGAGAAATGTTTGATAAGCATACTGAAGCAGACAGTTTTTAAATCAAAGAATTATTTTAAGTGCTATTTAATGTTGAAGTTGGTCAAAATAGTTTAATTTAAAAAGGTTATAGCATCAAAAACTATGCATGTCAATTTAACCATCTTTTGCAGGGACATACTACTTGACATGCTTGCAGTGTACAGTGTGCAATCATTTTTAATTTGACTAATTTTGTGTTATTTAATGTTGAAGTTGACCAAATAGTTTTGTTTAAAAGGTTATAGGATAAAAATCTATGCAGAGCAATTTAACCATTTTTTGAAGGGACAAGCTTGCAGTGTCCAGTGTGCAATCATATTTAAATTTGACTAATTTGTTTCTTGCATTAATTTTATAAAACATAATTTTAAAAGCTTATATAAATATGCAATGTCAAAAGTCACCAAACACTTTCGATTTTCATTTTGTCAAATCTCTGTTCTAAAAAAACTTAACTAACACTACTTACAGCTAGCTGTAAATGAATTTTTTGTGACCAGAGGTCTTTCTTGGCAAATATTAAGAAAACTATTGCTTATAAAAATATGAAAATTGGTAGTTTTATAGAGAAATGCTTGATAAACACACTGAAGCAGACAATTTTTTTAATTGAAGAATCATTTTAAGTCTATTTAATGTTGAAGTTGGCCAAAATAGTTTCGTTTAAAAAGTTATAGGATCAAAAACTATGCATATCAATTTAACTATCTTTTGTAGGGACAGACTTGACAAGCTAGCAGTGTCCAATGTTTTTTAAATTTCATTAATTTTTTCAGTTTTTTATTTTAATTTAAAATTTCATTATCAAAATAGATTAATTTCCTATTTCAAAAAAAGTCTTTTTTTTTTTTTTTTTTTTTTTTTTACCTATTGCCAAATTTTAAAACAGCACAAATAATATTGCCTTTCAATTAAAAACATGTACCTACACATGAATATTAAAAGCAGAAAGAAAATTTTTAAATAATAATTATTGCATGTTAAAAGCAGTAAATAGGGAAAATTACATCATATTTAAAAAGCCCAAATAATAAGTATTGCCAAACAGTTTCAATTTAAAAATATCTTACACAAGAGATTTCATATTTTGAAAAAGTCTTTCTACCTCTTGTTGCCAAATTTAAAACAGTGCAAATAATATTATTTTCTTTCAATTAAAATTGTATTTTCATGTAAATATTAAAAAAGAGAAAGAAAACTGGAGAAAATTACATCATATTTAAAACAATATATTTAAAATGTCTTATTTAAAACAATTTTCTTATAGCATCATTATAAAATTCCAGGA
The DNA here is from genome assembly GCA_963931845.1 of Maratus michaelseni. Lineage (NCBI taxonomy): Eukaryota > Metazoa > Arthropoda > Arachnida > Araneae > Salticidae > Maratus > Maratus michaelseni. Next base: position 104,947,243 of record OZ007598.1, on the reverse strand, counting down.
AGCAGCGACATTGTTTACTTAGCTATTTTATGCAAACAAAACTGATTTTTTTTTTTTTTTTTACCTTATTTAAACACCAAAACAGCTGTTAACTGCCGGTCTTAAGAATAAAAAAATCCCTCAATCAAAAAGAAATAAATTGCAACCTGATTACAGAAGATCACCATTGGTCCTTTAATTAGAATTCCATTTCCCGTAATATTTTTAAAACAGAGAAAATTAGTGTGTTTTTAAAACCTTGCCGTGTCTAACGAGGGTGAGCGAGCGTAGTTTGTAAGCGCCGAAGCCACCTAGTATGTAATGGAATACTTGACATGTACTGCATTTGAACTTCAGCATTGTAAATAATACATTTGAACTCATGTTTTACAGTGAAGATTAAGTCACAACAGTTAGGGAGCCAGCAATAAATTGAATTAAAAAATTGCAACCATCCTTATAAAAAGCTCAAAAAAATCTGTAATTGTAACAAATGATTTCTTAAGTCCTGTAAAAATGTTTGTGTGCATTTGTGAAAGACTAGCACTAGTACATATATATTCATGAAGTTAGACATTTATTTTAAAAATTCCTCATGTTTTTTGTTTATAATATGCAGTGTTTTCAACCAAAATTCACGATACTGTCAGAAAACTTTACAAAAAGCAAGACAAATATTATTGCTGCAATTAGAAATTAAGATATGAGTATTTGTATGAATTTTTACTAGCACATTTTTCTTCTTTCAAAATTTGCTGCTTAACTATAAGGGTCGCCCAAATGAAAGTGACATTGCTGTAATATCTCTGCCACTTGAAGAGAAAAATGACTGTGCATGCTCCTATAGAGGTGCAGACTGCTCGGAATGCATGCAATATCGTCAGATACTGCCAGATGCATGTGTGAGAGCGTGGGAGCACATTAAAAGGCATCGTTTGCATCATGGATGCCTCCAAACACATGCTCGTGTAATTTTTAACAGCGAAAAATGTAAGTGCTAGTGAAATCTATGATTGAATGCAAAATGTGTATGCATGATAATGCTTGTCCTCATGTGGCTGTAGTGTGCCAAACATTGTTACGGCAATTACGCTGGGAGGTTCTCCAACTTCCCCCTTATGACCCAGACCTCTCACCGTGTGACTACCACATCTTCGGTTCACTCAAGAAAGCTTTGAAGGTACGGCGATTTGCCGATGATAATGAGGTCCAAGCTGTCATTGAAAATTGGCTCCACAACCAATCCCGGAGCTTCTTCACCTAGGGTATCCATCGTCTTGTTGACCGCTGGAACACTTGTTTTAACCTACAAGGTGACTTTGTCTAGCCTATCTGTTACGCCTGTTTTACTTCTTTCTTTTCTGCACTAATTTATATTAATACCATTAAACCATTTCTCAAACCGACAGTAGTGCCACTTTCATTTGGACGACCCATATATATAGAGCAACTTAACGCCATTCAGATATCGTGCAAATTCAGAAAAATACTGATAATCTAGTGAGATCCAGTTTTTTTCTAAAAGTAACTTGATAGATAATAAAGGATTGTCCTTAATCTGCAATTTATGTGATTATTTTTCTTCATCTGTATTTGTATTAAGAACGTTAGTAACTTTTATGTAATTCAGTGAATTTTTCCTGTAAATTATGATGAAAAACAGTAATTTGTGGAAAATCCCTTATCATCCAACTACTTTTAGAAAGTAACTAAGCTATGTGCCTTTATATACTTTTCTGTTTAATGTAAATTAATGTAATGTAATGTTAATGTAAATTAATACATTTTCCCATATTTACTTATTTTAAATTACAAATTTGCCATTCTCATGAAGCATTTATTATCAAAATATCTTGTAAACTGAAAATTAATTTCCTCAATACTTTATCCCATTTTATCTGTTAACAATCAGTCAATTGAGAGTTCTACTCACAGAACACAAAGGGTTCTTACAGTAAATTTACTAATTACTAACTGTGATATTACAAAAAATTGTTGCTAAAAGAATAAGTAGACTGTAAAAAAAACTATATAATGTAGGGTTGGGTATAGCTATAAATACTAGTTAAGTACCATGAACAAGCAGTAGAAAATTTTAAGGTGTTAAAAAATATATACAGGGTGGTTATAATATATCTCTATTTGCAGTTGAAAGTAGCTTGAAGGAATAACTGGAATGAAACCAAAATCGGTACACTTACTATTCGAGAAGGGGGAAGAACAATAGAATAATAAAAAAATTGTTGCAATAATCGCCAACAGATGGTGCTACAGGGCCTGTCGGTGCAAACTGCATTGTGTACCGCAGAGGTGTCGCAAACCTCAATGACTTAAAAGATCACACATCACAACATGTGGGAAACATCACTCCTGATGCGTTACATTCTACAGTTGAGCACATCATGTACCGCCTAGATTGTGTCATCCAGAACAATGGCCATGTGGACTCTGAACTTGATCGGCACCACCATGCGAAAGCGTAACCACATTCACTGTGACACTTTCCAATAAATTAGGTTTATCATCCGGTTTTATGCTTTCTGTACTACACATTATATTTCGCGCTCAAAAGTGCCATCTGTCGGCGTTTTTTTTATTGTTCCATTTTTCTCCCCCTTTCTCGAATAGTAAGTGTGTTGATTTTGGTTTAATTCAGGTTGTTCATTCTAGCTACAGACAGCTCCAAATAGACATACTTATATTATAACCACCCGGTATATATATAATAGGGTCAGCCGGGGTAATTCCTGGTCAATGTTTTTCTCATCATTTAATCCCTTTTTATTGTCATATTTAGGGATTTTAATTGTTGGTAAATGCTTTAAGCATTAACTGTAAAGTTAACTGTAACCACATTGTTTACCACATTTTAGTTAATTGTAGTTCTTAATAAAGTAGAGTCACTAGGGGTAATTCCTGGTCACTGAATTTCTGAAGTAACTCTCGATCATTTTCACTTTCATTATCAAAATAACAATTTATCAAACTGTAAAAAATCTTAAAGATACTTTGAACCCTTTGCTTTGAAATGCATGCCTAAATTATTCATTTGGTTGAAATTTAATATTGAAAAAATATATTCTAAACTATAATTCAAATTTCTGCAAAACAACATTAACCTTGATTTTTACATATTTTACAAAGATTTGTGTAATTTTTAAAGTTTTAATTATTTTATTTTATTTCAACTATGGCATATCACAATCTTTAAAAAATATTATAAAATTTTCTTCTACTATATTAACGATTACTACTGTATCTATGATATTATTGTTACGGTTGGTTTCAACAAATTTTTTTTTTTAATCTACATTAATTATTTAAATCACTTTCTCAACATTTATTTAAAAGCACTCTTTTTTTCTGTTTCTAATAAAAATTTAAATAAATAAAAGTAATTGTAATAATAATAATAAAATCAGTTTTTATTTTTTCTTCTTTCTTTTTCTTTTTGCAAAGTAATTTCAACGTTTATAGTCTAACGTAGCTTCCTGTTTTTCAAATACGAAAAGCAGACAGCAAGGGAGGGATGTTTTGTCAGTAGACTGCACAGGTGGAAAATTTGGAGTCATCTAGTCTGACTTTGATATAAGAATGACCGACCGCCCTGTATAAGAATTACGTTATCTTATGAGTGTACTATACACGCAATTAGGCTTTGTAAGTTTACGTCAGGCTTCAATTGGCTCTGCTATCAGGCGGATAGCTGGCGCCCATGTAAACAGAGGCTAACAGGACCCCCTTCAGCACACGCCATGGGGGTGATGCATGGTTTCCTTCCCCCATGAAGCGGCCGGCAGAGTGGAGCGGCAAGCTGTAGTCTTCACGATGAGTCCATTTTTCCTTTTGTTTCCATTCCCGTACCCCTGGCAGAGTGGATCGGTCCCGTTTTTCAAGCAGCGCGGGAGAATGAATGTTTACGACACTTGTTGCTTGGCCAAGAGACCTGTCGTTTGACTCGTAAAAAAAAATTCGACTTATTACGGGGCTCGAAGATTGGCCTGTGGGCTGGATCGCGAAGTTGTTGAAGGCGGACAGGTTTCTGGAAGATTTTTTTTTTGAGAGTGGGGCATTGATGGCCCTACATTAACCATCCTAAATCATGATGTTATGATGAAAAGAGGCTATAAGGGCATTTTCGAATTGCGGATCTATAACTGTTAACGAGAAATTAAGAAGAAGATATGTGTAGCCTATTTTTTTTTGGCGTAGTGGCGCTCCAAGATTATGACTTCTTAACCATCAGAAGTGATCATAGATATTGAACTAAACCGGTCGTTAGAAGTCGTAGTGTTCTGAGTTACGGTGATGGCTATCTTCGAATAAAACACATGCTTCAGGAAGGTGAAATTACTGACTCCGACGGTGAAGTTCTGGACCGTAGAACGATTTTCCCCTCCGGACTAGATGATGGACCTAGTAGTTGATGGCAAGTGATGCAGTGAGATGAGAGGATTGATGAATGTTAGCTTGAAACCACGTCTGAATTTTTCCCCAGCCTGAATACTCCAGCTTAAGTGCTTCATCAGATTTTGAAAAAGGAGGAAATGCTCCTAAGTGCCCATTGACTAAAATTGTAGAACTCTCTACCTGTTGTAAGTACTATTTGCATAGTTTTTCTTTTTATTTATTTGTACCTCTTTAAAAAAAAAAAAAAAAAAAAAAAAATATGTTTGCTATACCAGAGTTTAAAAGTGAAATGAATATCTTTGGATAATTTCAATAAGAATAAACATTATGAACAGAAACAGTCTGTAGGTTAATATATAATGTTTGTATGTTTGAACGACCATTAAATGGTAATATGATGGTAATTTTAAAAATATGATGTGTAATTTAAAAGTAACCAGTGAGTGGTTTCAACTTAAAAGATCAGCTGTTATATTGTTTTATTAAGATTATTTTTGATAACTTAGTTGCTTCATTATTTTAAATGTTCAAATAAATTATGTTTTTTTGTTTGTTTATTATCAAAGTTGATATGTTTTTCTTTGTATAAATCTCTAAATAATTAATTTTTTATATTCACAGTAGACCTATAAGAATGGCCTAACCTTTCTGTGATTAATTAAAAAAAAAAAAAAAAGGGAGAGAAAATTCAACTTTATTAAATTAGGACTTTAAAATTTCTTAAGTTTAAATTCATAACTGACTGTTTTAATGAACATAAATTGAAGTTCACTCGATGTTATACAATCGTATTTTTGATCTTGATTTAAGGATGGATAGATTAATAAGTGAAACAGTAATATTAAATTTAATTTCATAAAATGTTAAATTAAGCTTTAACTCTCCTCTTTCAGAAACATTGTTTTTCTAAAATATACACCAAAATTGTTTTATTTAAAAAAAAAAAAAAAAAAAAATATGGAGTGGAGTTGGGTGTTCTTTATTATGCAATCCAGTATGCTACTTGATTTAGAAATCTGTTGCCCCTTACTACATTTAATATTGTCTTAAAATGATGAGTTCAAAATTATCATTGTTGTATTAACCTATTCGGATTCTTAAGTTTTGATATTTTGATTAGTTTAATATAATTTGCTACCTTTTCCATGGCAACAGATTTCAGTGGAGCTAATCAGGGTATACTTATTTTTTTCTAAATATTTAATTGTCAAGTGAAGATTGAGTAATAAATGAGCTTTTTAAGTTTAAGTAAGTTGTGTTTTAGAAAGAACCCCAAAACACCACAACATTATTATCTCATTGCAAAATGTCAAAATGGTGCATAAAAATATACATAATGCAATAGAGGAACCTATAATTGTTATGCTGTGTATTATAATAAAGATCTGTATTGAAATTTGTGTAAAATTTCTTGAAAAAAAAAAAAAAAAGAAGAAGACTGAAACCAAAGTGAGATGAAATCAAAGACATAAACATTCAGTTATACATTTTATGGGCCAATAAATTTGCAAGGTATTAATTAATCCATTCACTGTGGATAAATAAGTAATAAATACTGCTTATAAATGTTGGAAAACTGCATAAAAATTCTTTGGCTAATTAATGTTTTGTAAAATGTACAAGAGTCTTTAGCACATCAAATAAATTTGTATTTATAACCAAAACAAAGTCTATGCTTTATTATTCCACAATTATGAGATGAATAAATCTTTTACAAGATTTATTCTATTTATTTTAATACTCAGTCTTAAAGAAATTAACTTTACTACTTTATTTACATAAAAAATGATGCTGACCAATAATTACCCCAGAAGTGACCAAGAATTGCCCCGTTTCCGGGGTAATTCTTGGTCACTTAAAAATTATAATTATTTCAATTATAAGTGCATTTAAATTTAAATAAGCATTTTCTTATATAGCCACCAGAGGGGGCTTATTCCACAAAAAAATTTAAAACAATACCTTTAATAGTTTTTATAATAATTGGATGTTGATGATTTTTGACCAGGAATTACCCCGGGTGACCCTATATGTTCAACAATGCAAAACTTTGACTTATTTTTAAGCATAAAAGCATGATTATTGGATTGATTTGTAATCAAAGTCTTTTCATTATAAATGAATTACATATTGAGTTATAAGTGATTGTCTCAAAACTACTGACTTTTAATGTCTTGGAATTATTCTATGAGTTATTTTTCAATAATTTAATTCAGTTGGAATGAAAAATGTTGACTATATATCACCATGATTCGCTTTACCTAAAACAAACAACTGGTACAAAGTTTAAACTTAGCATTGTGCCAAGCGTGTTTTGAAAGGAGGTTACAAATTTGCAATGCCGCCTTGGTTCATGCTATGTTTTTTTAGATAGGTTTTCAATTATTATCTCAGCTAATTACCAGCAAATTTTTTTGAAAATCATTATCAACAATCCTTGGACGATTTTGTGTCGATAGGTACCTCGAGCGGTCTTCCCCACTGAGCACTCACAAAGTAAGGTAGGGCCTATATCCCTCGAGTAGAAAATCGGCCATCATAAAATCAACCAACCAACCCACAAAGTAAGGTTTGTGTGTAACAGGAAAAATGTGATTTTCTCAAAAACTATGTGACCTAGAATAATTGCTATAGTTTTCCTGCAAGTTGGAAATGAACACCTATTACCCCTTATTTTTTCATAATTTTAGTTTCCGGAAATAATGTGGGGGGGGGGGGGGGGGGGGGACATATTTTTGACGATCTATGAAAATATAATACCTAAAATTAAAACAAATAAATTTTTGAGTTAGGTGTTACGAGATCTTTCGAACAATACCCCCATATTATACTTTTTTTCAAGAAACTTAATTAGCCTTCCTAAATTTTCCCTAAAAATAGGTGTGAATGGCTAATAATCTATAAATATGTGGGTCAATAGTCTTTATAACTCTGCCAAGTTTAAACTTTCCATGTTCCATAGTTTTCAAGAAAAATTACTGCAACAGATGGACAGACAGACACACAAGTGATCTTATAATAGTTCTGTTTTTCCTACGGAACCCTAAATATGTATATTTTTAATGCAAATGTATTTCTTATTGGCAAATACTATTTCTATGAACTGGCTAGTACATGGATTAAGACTATTTTCAGAAATAAAGTGATATGTCTGTTATCTGTTTTGAAGTTATAATGTTGGGACTCTTAACTGAGCTCTTCTAATAATAATTCAGTAAATAATTTTTGAGTTATTTGCCACTAATATTTCAAGCATCAATTATCCTTGTTTAAGGTTAACTGCATATGTAATACTGTCCTTGTTACTTCTTTCTACAATATCTGACAATTCTAATTCGATGTATGGCTCCCGCCATTCACAATGGTTAATTTTCAATTAAGCATGACTCATTTAATTTTAAAGATACAGACATGCAGTTTTTTTAATGATCTTGTTGCAGCAGCAGAACATATCTTTTAATTCACCATTTTTATCTAGGGGACCATATAAAAATTGAAAAAAGTGTAACTTCTTGAAAATTAGTGGCTGGCCTATTAACATATTCTTATTTTTTACTTTATTTTGAACAATTTTGTAACTTACATTGCCTACTTCTTTCCCGCACACTTTGCTTGGTTTCACATCCTTACACGACGTGACCTACAGAGACACCTTTTCCATGTTGGACGCACCTCTTTGTCCATTGTATGATACTAGCGATATGACTAGCACTCGGTATTCATATTCTTACTTTTCGGACTATGCTACTTCTGAATTCTTATTTCTATACATCAAAGATTTATCGGCTGCCAGAAACACACTAATGGCATTATACCCAATGTCTGGTGGAGGAGGGAACTTCTTTCCAACAGGCAAAAAATTAAAATGTGTTTTAACCTTTTTGGGACACCCTGTAGCGTATATATTTTCCATCTAAATCAACGTAATATTTTTACACATGTCTATCATAATCTATATACAGGCTGCATATCAACTCCTTATACTCCTTAGATATGAAAAAGTTTCCAAACCCGTGGCAGAATCATGGCGACAGTGTCGTAGAATAGTAAAGATTTCTTGCAGAAAAAGAAATTAATTTGGAAAAAATAAATATTTTTGAAAGGTTTTTGCAGACACCTTTACCATGTTGCACTCGCCTCTTTGTCCAATGTATGATGCTAGCGAGATGACTAGCACTCAGTATTCATGTTCTTACTTTTCGGACTATGCTGCTTCTGAATTCTTATTTCTATACATCAAAGATTTATCGGCTGCCAGAAACAGACTAAGGGAATTATAGCCAATGTCTGGTGTAGGGAGGAAGAGGGAACTTCTTTCTGACAGGCAAAAACTTAAAATGTGTTTTAAACTTTTTAGGACACTTTGTAGTGTACATATTTTCCATTTAAATCAACATAATATTTTTACACATGTCTATCATAATTTATATACAGGCTGCATACAGACTCCTGTTACTCCTTAGATATGAAAAAGTTTCCAACCCCGTGGCAGAATCACGGCGACAGTGTCGTAGAATGGTAAAGGTTTCTTGCAGAAAAAAAAAATTGAGAGAGGGAGAAGATCCATGCAACAGCAAAAGGATCTTCTGTATTTGTTTCAATTCTGCAGAACGATATTGGTAAGAGGTGACAGACTTCTGCGTTTTGGCAGTTTTTATCCCCCTCACCCCGAAATTTTTGTTTTCCTCCCTTTGCCCCCCCACTCCCCAAACATTAAAGTTGAAAATCTTTAAAATTGTTAAACTCTAAGTTTTGCCCAGTTTTTTAGTTTCTTTTAGCTTTACAAGGTATTGGATTCATGAAAATTTTGGACTGATTTATAAGTTTTAGAAGGTTTTGAACACCAGTGTTGAATTCCGACACTTTTCTCCGGGAGGGACATTATAGAGGGGAGGGGGGGGATTGCATTTTTTAACCATTAAAAGCATAAAATCTTGAATCTTTGCAGGGGACACTTCAATGCTCCGGGAGGAATCCCCATCCCCTCCCAAGGCCACCCCTTGAATTCAACACTGCTGAACACGATTCGACTGTGTTGATTTTTTTAGAAAAAGTCAGCCTAACTGTCTGTGTGTCTCTAGGTGACAAGAATTTTTTCGGCACTCTATCTCAAGAACTAAAGCACGGAATTTAATAAAACTTTCGATTCTGTTAGACCTTGATATAAATTGGTGCTGATTAGTTTTTGGTGTAAATCACCCAACAGGTAGCGCTGCTATACTGCATTTTTCACGATTTCTGCAAAAGCTCCATCTCAAGAACTAATGCACAGATTTTCATCAAATTTCAGATTCAGCTAGCTGTTGTTTGCAGATATTTTTATACTTAATTTTTCTTTAGAAGTTTAAACCTGCATCTAAAAAATATTAGGTATTAGACTGCAGTGTGAAATCCTCGCATGGGCCCACTGGTATGAGTTATTTGAGAACGTGATATGAATGAAATTAGTCATTGCAAGTGAAAACCTGGTTTTGAAAGTTGAAGATAAGAATGAGAGCTTTGAAAATTAGAAAAATTGAGAGAATTTGAAATCTTTGAGTGGTTACCATTTTGAAACAAGATGGTGAATCATGCATAGACATCTTATATACCAGACCATGGATTGGTAACATTTACTTAATGCAAAGATCTCTTCCCACCATCATGTCATGCTGGGGAGATAGCATGCCAAACCAGTTTTTCCCACCTTCTTTTATTGCGAGAATGGAAACAGAAAGTTAAGAAAGGGATTAACACCAAAAAGTGACACCTCAGCATGCGGCCTGCCTTAGGCAGTAACTATAATACACATGATGACCAGTCTTAACTTATTTTTCACACCTTGTTTTGAACAGCAGATTTGTTTGTTTAAAAAACTTTAAACAGATAAAACGAAGTATGGTGAAAAGAAAGGAGTTTAAGAATTCATATCCTACTGTTTCATGGCAGCAAGAAAAAAATCGAAAAAGAAATACATGATCTTAAGGTGACTATTTTAAAAAGCACTAAAAAGACTCAACATGGGAAATAAATTTCTGTATATGTGATTTATTAATTCATTTATTATCCCAATAAACAATAAATCAGGGTTCCCAGCAAAAAAAGACTGGCAAATTCCCCGACTAAATCTCAAAAAATTCTCTGACCAAACGGGCATACAACGAAATTTGTTACTTATTTTTGCAATCCTTTGTCAAAAATTAGTGCTTTTTTTCTGTGATCGCTCTTCAAAATTCTCTATTTTTTTTCACTCGAGACTATATAATGAATTTCACATCATTTTTCATTTTTTCTCCAAACTTTTCCATGCTTTTTTAGAAAATATTTGTAAATTCCTTGACTACTTTGAAATTCCATGACTTTCTATGAAGCTGGGAACCCTGTAAATATAGCATATCTTTCATTATCTTGAGAATAAGAAAGATGTGTTTATTTAGCTAAATATCACTTCAATTGAATTAAATCTTAAATTAGGTTCAACGTTTAACTTACTTCTGCATTTGCTTTTGTTACTTCGTGAAATGACCATATGATTAATATTTCATTTATTGAGATGAAATATTTGATGTAGAAACTTCAAACACTTGTGTACACATTTTAAAATATTTTAGGCTATCAGTACAAAATAGTTAATTTTTCATTTTATACTAGGCTTTTCTTTCTTTTTATAACCAAATGGCTACAGTTTACATACCACTGGAAATAGGCATAAATTCAGAAATGCTGCACTTGACATAATACTTTCACTACTAATACTAAACAGTTTTGTTGTGTCTTTGTTTCATTAATATAGCAAGAAAAATGTCAAGTGTAGAGTATAATCATTATTTACAAATTAATCAAACAGAAGCAAACAATACACATGCATAATCACATAAAATGAAGAGTGATTATGAATTGACTTATTTGATTTAGACAATATAAATGAAATATTAATTTTCATGGAACTCACAAACTTAAGAAATAATATCTTTATTATAATCGTTAAAAAGCCTCTAAAGAATTTTGTGTTTTTACACTCAGCAATTTTATGAACAAAGTACCAGTCAAGCATCAAAACCAATAAATAATAATTTATTTTTTTATAACTAAGCAGACCACAATGATTGAAAAGGCTAGATAATAGAAAAATAAAAAATTCTTAGGTAGGATGAGATGAGAAATAGAAAAAAAATATTCTCTCTTCCAAATACAAAATAACACAAACATATATGCAAAAAAAGGTGGGAAATGCTTGAGTATTAATAAATTGTCAACTTAGCAGATTTATTTAGAACATGTCCATTTATAAAAGTTACATAAAATATTAAAATATAAATGCTACCAATAATAATAAAAGGTCTTAAAAAAATAATTAATATATAACATTTTTATTTCTGAAAATATTATTCACACAAAAATATACAATATGAATGATGAAATGGACAGTGAAACTTCTTCTATAATCTTGAATGTTAAGGTATCATAACTCCATCTCGACCACCTGGTGGAGGAACAGGACCTAATTGCATCATAGGACCAATTCCGCCCGGAGGCCTCATACCTAGAAAAATGATAAAAAATAAATAAATAAATAACAATTATGGGGGAGTTGTCGTGTTCCTTTATGCATATAGAAGAGTTATCGCGGGAAGTAAGTTCAGGGGGTGATTATTGAGAAGATGTCAAAGTTGGCGAATCCTTTGAAAAGACCTAAAGGATTTACTTTTACGGAGTGAAACAATTTGTTAAAACAAGAAGGTATAGTGGCACTTGGTTGTTTTGGCAATCCGCAGAGTGCGTTTCCTGGGTACTGAAGTACTAAACTGGAGTGTAGTTTTCCCTTTTATTTTGTATGGTGAAGCAAGGAAGACGAAAATCACATCACTAGAGTTAATGTTCTTTAATTGGAGAATGATGTCACACTTCACAATCTTCCACAATAGTGATATTTTGATCAATCAAAGTTTCAGATTTTTTTAAATGAATCTGATGAATATTGGTGAGGTGACATTTTAAATTTAAAGCCAGAGGTGAAGAACACAAACGCGATCCAAAGAATAATCCAGAAATGCTGTTGAACAGGTCCGATCAAGTTCACGTAATCCAAAGAGTTTTTAAGCCATCAAGAGGATTTTTCATTATAAAACCAAAGGGTGGCCAAAGGGGCCAAGACATTTTTAGATGTTTATGAGATGAAGATCAGAGGGCAAGTGTTCTATCCGATATGAAAGTGGGCGCAAAGAAAAACACGCCAAGCGAGATACATTTCAAGCCAAGAGAATCGCATTTTTTTGCGTGGGAAATGTAACCGTTACTTATATACATATCAACTTCATAATTGACGTCATTGGAAGGGAAAAATCTTTTGGCGAAGATTGCACTTTGGCTAAAAAGAGAGATTAAGAATTTTACCGTTAATTATTGTTTTGGGAACAGGGCTTTCGAGGAATGCAGCAAAGGCGCCGTTTAAATGTTATAGACATCTGGAACAATATGCGAGACAAAGCTAACCATGAAAAGGAAAACATTTTATGCCTTGTATAATTTCATTTCTTTTGATATGTGGGAGACCGAATAAGTACGTTAATGATAATTTAAAAACAATATGCATGATTTTGACTAAAAGTCTTTCGTTGAAAGAGAAAGATAAAAAGGGTGCGCTTTTTAACAGCCGGGAATGTATATGAATTACGATTATGCAGAAAGGGGAAAATATATTTGATAAAATACATAAAATATAGATTGCTTTAATTTTTTGAAAGGAATATATATGGTATCTTTACCATAACAATAAATTTTGAAAACTCAAGAACCTAAATTTAGTTTATGGACTATTTCATAAAACAAAGTTACCACCAAAAAACTTTTTGCAACTTATCTGCCAACTTAAATGATCATAAAGACTTACAAATTAACTTTCGTGAAAAAAATTATTGTAAAAAGTTTACAAGAAGCAAAAGTACAGATTCTCCTGCTCATTTGTAATTTTAAAAAAATTACAACACCACCTTTAATACATTTTTTTCTTTTCTAGCATCATTTAACAATCACTCAATTTGACATCTTTACCTAACAAATTATGAATAAATTAACAAAAGCAGGCATTAAAAAATCTGACATGAATGTTAGAAGCCAGACTAGAAAAAAAAAAGTGCAGTTTTAGTAAAAAAAGATTACACTAAGTGGGTAAAAATAAAAATTATGCTTACTCTATACATTAATAGCTATTTACTTGCCTAACACCTTTAGTTTTAAAATACCAATTTAGTTATTAACAACTTCCTCAGGGTTAAAATTCACCAAATACACAGCAAAAATTTATTTCTTATAGTCATTTTTCAGATTTTAACATTTAACAAGGCAGAGAATGCTTAATGCAGGCACAATAGCAGTATTTCTAATCTGGTAAAGAAATCTGTTTATTCTCTTTTGAAACCGATCTTTATCAATTAAAATAGTCAATTTGAAGACAGCCATATTAATAAATGAGAAACAAATGTAACAAGATATTTATAAGACAATTCATTCAAAAAATTTGTTACTGAGATTTTAGTTGATCATATACTTAAAAAAAATACAGTAAAATTCCAATTATCCAATCAATATCAGAAATAAAAATTCCATTCCCATACAACAAAAAGAATTGTATGTTATGTATTTACAAATAGAAAATTTCTTTGAAATTCTTATTTAACCAGTATTAAAATTTATGTTTAATTAGAATTTTGAAAGTTTGTATTTCACAGATTTCAAAGAAAACTAGATTTTACTATTCTCATATTGTAAGAAAATCTGAAGAATTAATTTGTAGTTTAGATATTGTAATTGGACTTTTAAGTGAAAGCAGGTAATGTTGAATATTATCAATAGAAGTGTTAGGAATAAGTAAGAAAAATGGCCTGGAAAATTTAAATATACACTCATTTTCGCATTGCAATGAATCAACTTTGTTAGGCATGGTCAACTAATACCTCTAATAAATGTATGTAATTACTAAGCTTCATGTTTACTCACATTTTATACGTAAATACCAGAAATTTAATGAATCAAGACTCTCAGATTTTACAACAGCAAGTCAAAAATTGACACCCTCCTTCCCTAAATACTATTTTCGATTGTTTACCCCGAAATTCTCATCCTGTTACCATTTTCATTTTTATCAGCAATAAAAGAAATTCAGAAATGATAAATTGTTTTAGTTGCTGAGTTAGAAGAGGAAAAGTGTTCCACAAATCTAACTGCAACTGATATGATATTTATAAGAGATTATTTTAATTTTATAGAATAAATATATTTAGTTTTTGTTTGATAAATTATTCTCATTAAGAAAATTTTAAAACTTTATAAAAATTTAAAGCTTAAATAGTATATTCAGCTTTGGGAGTTTTTGAGTGTGAAAAAAATTTGATGCTCTTGCTAGATCTACTAAGTACGAAAAGTATAATAGGATAAAATAAAATGCAATAAATTAAAGTAACAGTACTAATTAAAACCAACAAAAGCCCTGTTAATTTAATAACAAACTTTTATTTTGAGAAATTTTATTTTGAGCTCTCGAGATACAGGTGCTTAAAGTTATACACTTCTCAAGATTTTAGTTTCCTTTTTAAATTGCATATATCCATCATTTTGCCAAAATTTTACATGTTTCAGAATTGTAACAAAGTTGGTTGCTGATTTTTCAATCTGACTAATCACTTGAAAGTGATGTCTGACGTACCAGTTTAATTAAGACATTGACTGTGAAAGCATTATCTGTAGTTGCGGACTAAATACAGTCTGGTTTTCAAACCAGAAAAGTCCATATGGCTATAAAAATGTGATTACTATCACACAGATGACACATTAACTCATTTTGACTTATCTTACTACTTGGACACAGGCATCATTAGCACTTCAGTTTTGCATGTTTATTTTAAATTATAAAAGGCATGTGCATGTTGAATTCAGTGACGAGTCAGAATTAAATCTTTAAAAAATAGCTTGGCTGATTCAAAAGAAATTGTTTTTTCAAAACATAAGCTATAGAACAAAATGGAAGGTCACAAAAGTTGTGAAATAACCTAAATTTAAAACGAGATCCAAGATTTAAAAGAAATTTGTCAAGCCCTGCATATAAGTAATATCTAAAGAATACACAAATATCAGAAAAAGATAATTATCCATTAGAAGCAAAAGAAGGAAAAAAAACCCTTACCTCTCATACCAGGTACCATCATTGCTGGTGGTATTGCAGCAGGCGGCATTACAGGCATAGGACCGGGCATAGGTCCAGCCATAGGTCCCATAGGAGGAGGTCCCATCACAGGCATGGGTTGACCAGGCATGCCTGGTCTTGGCGGACCTATAAAAATAATTTTAATTAACTGATTATCTTCTAATGGCTACTTTTCAATTGGCAAAAAAAGATAAAAATATCACTTTTCCAATTTTTTCCTTAGAATGTATTTACACATTCCTAGTATATTCTGTTAAAGTTTCATAAAGATATGATTGTTATAAATGTGTGAAAAATTCTTTTTACAGCATCCATTTTGTTTAATTGATTCAAGGTTACAATCTTTAAATTCATTTTTCTCAGTTTGTGCTTTTTTTTTTTCCCCCAAAATAGCAGTATGTTCAAAATGCTAAAATTTCAACATATATTTCTCAATTGACTTATATTTTTTATAAAATTTAAGATTAAATTTTCAGCAATATAAAAGTTTTTTTTTTTTTTTTTAATAAAAATGTTATATAAATTAGCGATGCATCTAAGAGTGATTTTGGCTAGATACTGAATTTTTGGCTGAATATTTTTATATTTCAGAGTTTAAAGGTACTATAAAAAAAAATAAATTTTGAAACAATTTTACATAATATTTAACACAGATATTTCCATTTTGATAAACAAGATCTTTTACAAGTAAACTTTACACTATAATAAATCTATGCTTTGAGTTAGAATTTAAGAAAAGAGCAGTTTTAAACTTTTTTAATTAATAAAATTTTTAACTTCATGTCTTATTCTGTGAATTAAAACAAATAAATAAATTTTCTTATATTCTAAAAGAAACAGTTTAAAATCAAAGAGAAATTTTGAAGAAATTGGAAGAAAAATTTTACAGTCATACACTGTTTATTTGTCAGGAAGGAACTAAAGTAAAAACAGTAATAATAAATAATACAATCTATTGAAATGGTGGCAACTTAACAAGGATAATGTTCTTGTTCCTTTCAATTTAATAAATAAGTTTTTAAATGTATCAAAGAGCAGTGTATGGATTGCACGTTCATTTTCACAGGTTGTTCAAAAATCTTGGTACAAATTTTCAGGGAAGATAATGTGGTCAAGACAAACATTTTTTGAACAAGAAACATCTCAATCCACTAATTCCAATCAAAGGTACAATACATTCAATCAAAAATACAGGGTGTGCAGTGCAAGGGGCTGTACATATATAGATATAAACTTTTTGGTAATTTTGAATCCCCTCCCCTCTTATGATATCGTACTTTATCATTCATCGACCCCCCCCCCCTCCACAATGATATGTTATCAATGTCTAAAAACTTTTGAATTTTACAATTTTTTCTTTTTATATATTTGCAACAATATACAGATATGGTTTTACATTTGTTGTTTACTTTACTGATTCAAATGAAGAGAAGAAGTCAATGAAATATCTCTATTTTTTTTTTTTTTTAAATAACTTTATACCATCTAATACTTAAAAGAAATAGTTACTATTTAAAAGTATTCGATAATAGCTTTAAGAGTAATAATGCCTTCTTGCTGGTTTCTCTAATAGCAGATGAATAGGAATGTCAAATGTTGGGGGTATTCCATATTTTGGAATGAAATAAATTTATAATCATTTAACATTTTTAAAAAAAACTTTGCATTTTCATGAAAATACAAGCTAAAAAAACAATTTTGATGTAAAAAAAAAAAAAAAAAAAAAAAAAAAAAAAAAAAAAAATTGTTTGGATTAAAAATGATAAAGATATCAAAAGACAACCCCCCCCTCCCCCTAGAGATATCTTGCAATATCAAGTGCCTGAAACCCCCCGCTCACCCCCCCAACAACAATCTTAAACTGAATTTTCGTTCATGACTTTAGCAATAATGAAGATATTTTAGTAATATTTGCATCATATTAATTTTGCTTATAGGGAATATGATGATATCATTGGAATGGACTGAATTTTGGCCAATGGCATAATATAGGTACTGTCAGCTGCATTCTGAATAAAGAAATGTCTAGCTCAGTAGCTTGGTGTTGTTTAGATATCAATGATGGCAATTTCTAGCACTTCTCTTCATGCCATCATATTTTGCAGAAATCAATATAAATCTGTTAAAATATAGTTACAATATCTTCATTACTGTCCCCAACGCAAAATATGCTTAAAAGTGTGACATACATCGCAGAAAACGGGCTTCTTTGCAAAACATTTCAAATGAAATTCATCATTCAGTCATCGGAAAAATGTGTGAAATTCGTCAGCTGAACATCGAAAAAAAAAACCCGCAAAATTGTTCATGTAAAAAGATTGCAAAATTCACCAATCGATAGCGAGAAAAAATTTTGACGTTCAATCAGCTGATCGTGAAATTCTTCAGCCGGTTACAGAAAAAAAAAAGTGAAATTTGTTGATCAGTTGGGGGAAAAAAAAAAAAAAGAGTTTTTGCGCTAAACAGTTCCGGGAAAAAGCAGCAAAATTTGTCAATCGGTAAAAGAAAAATGTCTCGAAATTCAGCGATAATATTCTGCTTTGGGGATTACTGTTAAGGTAATAAACAAAAATCGAAGTTTGACCTGGAAAGAGATATGCTGTATTTTTGACTGAATAAGTGGATTGCAATCCTGGTTTCCTGGACAAAAATTGCAGGGGTAGTACTAGCCCTAGATGATATTTCAGGGCATACTTTTTTCGATATTTCAGGACACATTTCCTTGGCACACCTAACCGTAAAAGCCCTTAAATCTCTCTTCAATACATTTTATTATCATAAATAGTACACTACACACACAATTTTTTTGTTTTAAAAGTATAGGTACATTTAAAAGAAAAGTAATTTTACCAGAACCCTTTGACCAAGCTGCTAAAAATTGCAATTTTTGCGTTGAAGGACAAAATTCGATTTTTTCTTTACTGATCAATGAAAATCACAAAATATTTTCTTTTCTATAACTGATTGGTGAAAATTGCGATTTTTTGTGACTGACAGACAAAAATAGCAAGCTTTTTGTAATGAGTAATCGATAAAAATTGTGATTTTTGGTAACTGATCACCAAAAATGTATATATATTTTTTTGTATGCAAATTGACGAAAATCCATATTTTTAACGATAAATTGAAGAAAATTGTGACTTTCATGATCAATTTGCATCAGTAAAAAGGTACACCTACCCCCTGTTTGATTATATCAAATGCCAATATAGCACAAAACTCGCAAAATTTCAGGAATTTTAGGACAGACTACCATATTTTAGGACATTTCAGGACCTTTTTATTTTTTTCAGGAATATCAGGACAAGCACTACCCCTGAAATTGTCTGTCTTGGTGTCCATTATAACCCCTGGAAGTTTCTCTATTTTGTTTAGAAACATCTTGTTTGCGAAAAAGCAAGAAACAGATTATTTGCCAGATAATATTCAGGAACTTGCACTTGTACATCATTAATTCCCATGAAGGTCATCATTAATTTAAGCATATTATTTTCTTAAGTGACACTTTTCAAACAGCAAATAAATAATGTAAAAGCATTCTCTTTTATTTAAATATATGATCCTATTTCTAATTAGTCTGAATATCTTTATTAATTAACAGTTAAAAGTAGAAGTTGTGTAAGGTTTTTAAAAATATTTTAGAAAAGGTTTTTTAAGTATTCGGTTTGGCCAAATATTTTGATATTCAGCCTAATCGAGTAGTATGGCTAAATAGATACCAAATATTCGGTGCATCCCTAATATAAATAGTCTTTTCTACTAGGCAACACCTCTAAGACCAGTATATATATACCAGCATACTACAGAAAAATATTAATCTTGGTACAAGTATTTAAAACGTTCTGTAATTTTATTTTAATGCCTGAGGAAGACCACTCGGCTGAGGGCGAACCCAGCCGTTGAGCGTTTAATGTCTTCCCCGGCAAAATGTAATTTTAATTAAAAGAATTAAAAATTTTAAATTGTACCAACAGAGTTGTCTATTCTTTTGATAAAATCATTTTCTTTCATAAAATAATTTAATAGGCCCAAAAAGACACTCTAAGATACTTAAATTAAAAAAATAATTAGAAGGGTAGAAATAGAAAGAGTCCCCTTAAAACATATGAGGAGGCATATTCTATCTTACCTAACATATTTGGAGGTGGAGGAATCATTACTCCAGCAGGTTTTGGAGTATTGGGAGCAAACTGTCCAGACTGTATTTTCCCCGCTTTAAATGCAGCAGCTGTAAAGAGAGGAAGTAAATTTTTAGGTCAGTCAAATTAAAACCAAGCTATATAAAGTTTTCATTTCAAAAAATATTTGCTTCAAAATAATTATTTTTTTAAAGCATTTTTTAGGATTTTATGATAATGTAAAAAACATGGAATTTTACAATTATTAATGTCACACTCATTAAAAATTAAGTGATTGAAAGAAAATTTTGTGTAATTTGGCAGAAATGGCTAAAATTCTGTAAAAAAATTTCAAATGAGACAATCTCAATTTCCATTATACATAGGAATAGGAAACATATGAAAGCACTCTTCAAATAAACTGTGAAAAATTAAAGGAATACAGGTGATTGTAAAATTATTTTTTTCTAAAATTTTATAAAAACATTTATAAATAAAAAATATGTATTGCAGCTACATCAAATCATTTACTTTATTTTATTGATATTAACATGTATAACATTCTCTAAAAATTTCATTAAATTGTTTTGACCCTTTTTTTTTTTTTTTTTGGAAAATCAAAATTCAGAGAAAGAGTCATTATCAGATGCATTTTCTAATTATACAAATATCAAATTACAATTAAAATGATAATGAAGTAAATAACTAGGCCATCAATGACATTTGATCATGAGGAACTTCTTAACTATTTAAGGTAAAGTGCAAAACTTACTACACAAGAAAAAAAAAAAATGAATACAGAGTGAGCCAAAATGATTTCTCTCATCATAAATAACAACAGCTCTGTTGTAAACAATGATAACAAGACAACATTTAAACACAATATAGAAGAAGTTTTGTTTACCTATTTTATAACTGTTGTATACGACTTCCCTTGGTCACAGAGACAACATCGAAGTGAAAGTGCATATCACATCAGACATTTTGAAATAACATATAGATTACATCTGTTCCCTCATGGTTTTTAGACCATTCTTGTAACCAAGGAAGTTAAAGTATGCAAAGGTATTTTTGAAGATTTTTCAATTTATATATTTTTTTTCTCTGACAAAATTCTACATTCAAAATTTACATTGTATTGAAATAATATAACATTTTATTCCTTTATTAGAATTTTACCATGTTTAAAGCTTTTTATAAGTTATTAAAAACTAAAAAATAATAAACTTTCATCCTGTCCAGGAGTTTGAGAATACAGCCACAAACACACGTATTTACGAAATATGAGAGGGGCATTCGTTAACCAAGTACTCTAATTTCCGGCGTATAATCAGCAGATCAACCACTCATGTTTAGATCCAGAAATTTTATTTAATAATTGAAGTTAAATATTTACAATTTACAGCGATCTAGAAAGTTACATTTTATAAAATAAAATTTCTAGGTCTAAACATGATCATTTGGTCTGCGGATTATACACCGGAAATTACGGTATGTTGTATAATAAAGAACCTACTGTATTGAGAAATCTTCAGATGTTGAAGAAATGGTGAAAAATAAAACTAATCTTTCTTCACTAGTCAATGAAGTTAGAAATATACATTGTTCATAAATATTTGTCACTTGTAATTGCTGCAGAAAAAATGAAAAATCCTTGATAAAATTTTTGATGAATTTTGTTTTTAATCAAGAGTGTGTCGGCATCAAGACACTGCATAGGTGCCGACTACAGAAGGGGGAGGGAGGCGACATTCATTTATGAATCGTTAATTCTTGATTCATTTGCTTTTTGTTAAAATTCTATTCCTTACAATTGTGACAATGTTTATTATCAAATTTAAATTTTTTTTTCTGTAACGCTATTTTTAAACTTTATTTGGATGCAGCAAACTATCAAATATAACAAACTTGCAAAATGGATACATTAAGGTTTGTTACAACAAGATTCAACTCCATTTCAGTACTAGTACTTTAATAATTTATAACACAAGGGGGGGGGGGGGGGGGGGACATGGAAAAGTAGAAAAAGGGCATGGATGAGATAAAAGGACATAGATCAGATTTTTTTTTTTTTTAAAGGCATTGAAGAAAAAAAAGATCAGCATTAAAAATGCTAAAAAAAATAAATAAACAAATTTGATAAACAAATTCATTTTAACAATATTGCAAATGTACTTACACCCCCCCCCCCCCCCCCCCCCAAAAAAAAAAAAAAAAAAAAAAAAACTGCTAAAATAAGGTTTTTTTTCTCGATGCAAGACTGCTTTTAAATATTTTTATTTCATTCCAGGATAATTATAAATTAAAACTAAGATGATAAAACACATACTTATAATTTTTTTTTTTTTAAACCCGACCCTTGGAAAAATCAGCTTACCCAACTTGATGAAAGATTTTACTTTGAAGTATTTTGATTAATTCAAGAGTAATTTTAAATTAAAACTATGATGAACACAAACATACTTATAAAACAGAAAGAAAACCACAGTAAAAATGGGTTATCCAATCTAGAGTCGGGTAACCTGATTTTGCTCAACCTGCCGTTTAGGACTTGTCGGCCATATTTTTTTCATTGCAGGACTTAGTCAGGGTTTACTTTAATTGTTTCATCTTCGGGTCAGTTTTGATTCTTGCAGATCACGTTCAGTTTAACCCGATTTTTCATAAAAAACACTAGAATATTGTTTCAGATGAAAAATTACATATTTGAATATGAATGGCTGTTTACATGATAATTTTTAACACAAAAGAAAAAATTGATAATAGAGATTGACTATAGGCTAGTTTTACATTATATTAAATAGTGGATTAA
Source organism: Maratus michaelseni (assembly GCA_963931845.1). Taxonomy (NCBI): domain Eukaryota; kingdom Metazoa; phylum Arthropoda; class Arachnida; order Araneae; family Salticidae; genus Maratus; species Maratus michaelseni. The sequence continues at coordinate 104,924,745 of OZ007598.1, read as the reverse complement.
TTTTCTTTGATTGTGGGTTTCAGGTCACCAAAAATTTTTTTTGTCAGGTTTTTGGTAAAGTCCTGCATTGGGTCGTGGTACCCGATTTTACCCAAATTTGACCGACAGTTTAGGTTGATGCTAATTTATTTTGTTGAGAGCCAGGTAGACTTTAATTGTTCCAGAATAGGGTTGGGTTTTGACTCTAGCAAGTCAGGTTCCAGTTGACTACTATACATTTGAATATTGATGAGTAAATATATATATATATATAATTGTAGACTACTTTTCTATAATAAATTGTATTAAATTAGGGATTCATTTCATTTCATTTCGGATTAACAAAAATGTTTTTGTCAGGTTCGGGTCGGGTTAATGTGAAATAGAATGTTTGAGTTGGGTATAACCCAACGGCGCAAGACTCTAGTTTCGAGTCAGATAGCAGGCCGACAAAACTTTTTTTGTCAGGTTGCAGATTAACTTTTAATAGGTATTGCCAGTTTGGTCAGGTATAACCTGACCTGCTCATTAATCTACTTTGATATGATGCAGGATCTGACATTTTACATATTTTAATTGCAGAATAATTATCACTTAAAACTAATATGATCAAAAACATATTTATAAAAAAATAAACAATAGCCTACCCATGTTAAATCAGATTACACAACCCAATGCAGTATTTCACTTATAAGTAGTTTAATTAATTCTAGGGTAATTATAAATTTAAACTGATGAAGGAAGCTTTTGTTTCAGCCTGGCTGGGCCCATGCTGACTTCTAATTCCTGTACCAGTTTAGCATAGCATGTGTGCAGCCATATACTGGAGTCTGCTTTTGAAGTGCTGGATTGAATCATTAACTTAAATCGACATCTGATTTATGCTAGCAATTTAGCACCCAATTTAAAGTACACATATGGCATTTCTACTAAATTGGGTTCGCTGCATGGATTTCGAATTCACATTACTGAGCATTAAGCTTCGAATTACTGAACTGTTCACTAGAAAAAGATACATCGAATTCCAGACAAGTAAAGGCAACTTTGATATAATCATGAACCTATCAGAGTTGATTTTATTTTCTAATTTCTTTGCCCACGCTTGGATAATGAAATGGCAGATTCAAAAAAGTTGCATGGCAGATTGCCAGCGCATTTCAAAAATTGCATGACACTGCACTAAATATGCCTAGAATAATTACTGATATATTATATACAAATCTGAATGTAGTAAAGTAAAACACAAACTCACAAAGATCTGAAATACAAGAAATTTTTTATTAAAATAAAGACATATCTTTATAAGATTATTATTTAAAGATAAATGAATATTAATACAAACAATAACTATGCATTTTTATCCCCTAATGAGTATTTAATAAAGTAAAAGTGCTAGTTAAACTTTTAATAATCTTTACTAAATTACAATTTTACACTCTTAACAAATGCTTTAAATAAATATTTTTAAAAAATAAATGTAATTCTAATTTACCTATATGTGCAAATACGAAGTCATTAGACTTCAATCTCGAATTTCTGAGATTTTTTAGGTGGAGGTCAAAATTGAAAGAAATTTTCTCAACACAGTGAAAAGAATCCAGGCTAAGACTCGAACATGGGGCCTTGTCTCAACACACCAATGTTTTGCCATCTGAACCGGCCAGGCGATTCTGAACTGACACTAATCATTTATATGTTGGTATTATCAGAGATGCGAACCCGCAATGTTTTACAGATGAAAATATGTTACACATAGAAACTCCATTACCTATGGATAATAATTATATATGCAATACGAAGTGATCAGATTTCAACTGCAAATTGCTGAGATTTCTCAAGTGGATGTTAAAGTTGAATAAAAATTTCCCAAGACAGTGAAGTATATTAAGGCTAGGACTCAAACCTGGAACTTTGGATCATTGTACCAATGCTCTGCTACCTAAGCTACCCAGACGATTCCAACCTAACACAATTTCTGACAATAATTTAAGTTTTTTTTTTTTTTTTTGTAAGTCTTTAGGTTTAGAGAAATATAACAAACTATAATGCTGGAACTTCACACAAATATATTAAATACAATAAAACCTGTCTATCTATATAATAATTTACACAATCCAGACAAATCTCTATGAGACTAATGAATAATCAAAATCTATCTAAATTGATAATATGTTTTAGTTAAACCTATCTATTAAGATTATTTAGATTTGTTTTTCAAATTAACATTTAACAATATCTGTAGACTTTGATGTTGAAGACTATTAAACTAAAATCAACTTTGCAACCCTACTCTGAGTAAAACACTTTTTTTTAACGTTCTCAATTCTTAATATATGAGAAAAGAAAAAAAGTTGATAAAAAGACCTCAGGTCAAAATAAAGTGCAAAATAATTCTACAAATGTTTTTGTTAGAAAGAAATAGTCTAATTTATGACTTTCTCCAGAGACAGATTAGTGTTACTGACCCTCTCAGAACATAAGAAATCCCACATATGCATCTGCTTTTCATTTAGGCATAGGCAGATTGGTCTAATTTCAGTTCTCTTTGTGCAATAGCATTAGATTTTTACTTATATTACAATGCGATCGAAACACATTAACATAAAGCTCAAGGGGTACTTTTCCAGTATAGGGGCCTTGGCAAAAGAAGGAAATTTGGCAACCTATTCTCCGTTTCATATACATAAGCAATTTTTTCAATATTTTTACAATTTATTTAATATGAAGAAGCCATTAATCTATTTTTATATACAAACAGAAGTAAGTTGTATTAAAAAACAACATATATATAAATAGTTATATATATATATATATATATATATATATATATATATATATATATATATATATATATATATATATATAAATTCATATATAAACAAGCATTAAAGTTCATTGGGTTTTTTTTATTTCATAGTTGTTTATATCATTTGGCAACAAATCATCTCACTTTCTGAAGAGAGAATTGCATCAAGCTTTTTTTTTAAATGACAAGAAGACTGCAAAAGTCCCGCTCAAAGGGCTGCGGAAAATTTTCACATTAACCAAATTTCATACTTAATCAATCAGAGAAAAAAACATTAAGAAAATGAACTTTGATTAAAAGGCTAATTCTGTTGTTGTCTTGTCTTATAGTCTAACTGTCTGACTTCGTCAGACAAGATCCAATAGACCGTTAATCTTCAGAAAATCAAGAACCAGAAGGGGAGGAAGCATATAAGTCCTCCCCGGAAAGACCCAAGCAGTCCAGGATGTGTTCTTCAGAGGCCTGTTGAGCTTGACATTTAGAGCAGACTTCAAAGAACGAGAGACTTTTCATGTGGCCACTTGCCAATCTTGAAATTGCCGTCTGAGAGGCTCTGTCACAGTCGATAGCGAACGAAGAGCCCAGCTCCTTGCCAGTGTACCAGTGGTGGCTGGGAGGGACCTTCCACTCCTTTGAAATTTCAAATTTAACTCTAGATTGATGCTCTGAGTAGGTAAGGGCCGAAAAGGAAGATATAGATTGACAACAACCCTCCTTGGCCAAGCGACCAGCTTGCTCATTGCCTATGTGGCAATGTGTGTGTATATTAAATGCCTATGTGGGATGGAATCCACTGAAAATGAACATCATGGAGCTTTGAAATAATTTTAAAGAATGGAAATACTAGTTTTATCGCCAACTGCAATCCAATTGTGAAGGTGTTGAAGGGAGCTACGACTGTCTGAAAGAATCCAGAGGTCTCCGAAGTCCCGCTCGCTGAGAATAGCCTCGAGACCTTGTTCAATTGCAATAAGCTTGCTTTTAAAGACTGAAGAGAAATCAGGGTTACGGAGACTGATGGACAAATTTTGTCCTGGTTTCTCAATGTAGATCCCACTACCAACGTGGTTGTCCAGTTCACTGCCATCCGTATATAATTTTATGGCATTATCAGGGATCTCATTAATAACTTCTAATGCTAACTGCCTGAGATGAGCTGGTATAAGGTCCTTCTTAGTGACTGGAGCAGAAAAGGTGGAGTGGAAATGGACTCTGGGGAGTCCCTCTGAGGGAAACAGAAAAGATTTTAAGGAGTGGGGCTCAACCCCACTATAAGGTAAGTGTAGGAGTTCAACATGAGTGAATGGGCTGTTTTTCTTCAGTCGTTGATTATTACGCCAGTTGTTTAGGTATAGAGAGGTTTTGTTATCTTGACCATAGCTAAAAAGTTTATTGAAATATTTGGTGAGGTTAGCCTTTCTTCTAGTTTGGAGAGGTTGTAGGTCAGCTTCGTAGAGAACTATTTCTTTAGGACAGCTACGTCTCAGCCCAGTAATTATTCTCGCAGCACTGAGTTGAATTCTCTCCAATTTATCCAGGTTGGTGGCTGAAGCACAGCAGTACACAAGAAAGCCATACTCCAGGAGGGCTAATTCTAGTACATATGAGCATTGAAAATATAAAATTAAGCTCAGAGATTTAGGAAACTTCAAATATTTAATATATTTAACTAAAAAAAATAAATGTTAAATTTTTACTATGTATATACAAATTAAAATGCATGTGATTTATTTTCTGTAAATGGGGAACATCCTAAAGCCTTTTTCTAAGACACATGTTGCATTTTTGAAATAATTTTCAGTCAAATTACAAAAAGATCAATTTCAAAAGTTGTCTTGAAAAAAAAAAAATTATTCAGTGAAGTTGAAGAAAATATTTCACGTTAAACATACAAATAACTATACCAGTACAATCTTGTTTGAAGGGACCATGAGTTCATTTCAGATTCATTAATAGAAATTTCACATTAACGAGTTTTGACAGTACTTTATATATTTTTAGCAGTTAATATTTCTGATAGTTATTTATTAAGCATAAATTAATTTTCTTATTAATTAAGAATATCATAAAATATTTAATCACTCATATTGGGATATACAATTAATATTTTAATTAACATTATAAATTGGTGAATTAATTTAGACTATGTTTAAAATATTTTTTACTCATCCATTAGGTTAGGTATCATTATCGACAGGTTTTAACTGCAACAAATACTTAACATAACATTTTTTTCAAGAAACAATGTGTATTTTACATACTTGTTGCATCAATCAGACTTTGTGCTTGTTCCTCCATCCACTTCTGATAATAGAATTTAACATTATCTTTGTGTTTCCTTCCATTACAGTGTGTTTTTCGCACAGAAGGCTATAATACAAAATATAAATAAGTAGAGAGTTATTAACTAGTTGAGTGATATTGTTCTACATATTCATTACATTTTAAGCATGAAAAAGAAATTAAATGACTCTCAAAATCAATTAAATGTAAAACAGTTACACTTGAGGACAAAAAAAACTTAACACCTTAAAAATTAAGAAATGTGCTAGGCCTTTTTTTGAACTTTGTCTTTCTGACAAAATTGCTTTCTAGCAACTTGTTCAATATTTTAAAGTTACACTTGTTTCACTTTAAATAAATTTCAGATAGGATAAAAAGCAAAAGTTCCAGTTGCCAATCTTGTAACAATCCAACATAAATAGCTGATTACTAGCTCTATAAAAATATCCATGACTCTTTGGTGATGGTTGATGATTTATGAAAAGTGACTGCACATTGGAAAATCTATATATATATTTCTCTTACATGGCGTGGAAATAGGGCTGAATTCCTAGCTTACCGTTGGCAACAACCGTAGTTTCCAGAGTTCAGACCAATGAACAAATTAGATTGTGTTAGATAAATCAGCTCCGCCTCCAATATGGCAGTCAGTGTCAGAGCAGTGAAAATAAAACTAGCAATATTAAAAATAAAATAACATGTACATAATCCAAAGTGTCTGATATGATTCCTCATTTTAATTATGAGTAATATTGTTAATTTCAAATGAATTCTCAACTTTTATTTTAGAATTTATTTACAAATTTCGCTAACATGAAAAATCGGAGATAGTATAATATATCAACTGTCTAGGTTGCACCTGCTGCCATCTGTTGCTGCCTTATTGAAGTAAAAATAATTTATTTTGCAGAAATCTATAATCAATAAGAATAGTAAAATGTCGAATGAAATTTAAACAATGTAGTGTTTTTTTTCTTCAATGAATTTAAGCCATGCTGTACAATATTATATGTGCAATAAGTTTTAAACAAATTATGTTTCTAAGATCCTTTTTTCATAGTATTTAAATGATTTATATGCCCATTAGTAGCCCCAACTAAATGCACTTTTAGTTGTGTTTTCAATTACCTTTTTCCATTAAAAAAAATCGTCAATTTCATATGTTCAAATGATTTATGGTAGTACTTATTCCGGCTAGAATTACTGCAAAAATAAAAAGGGACGAGCGAGCGAAGCGAGCTGAGACCATGTAGCAGTGTCAATGTGAATTGCTTAGCAATTCATGAGGGGTTAGCGAGCTGAGCCCCCTAGTGATAAAAATTCATTTAGAGCTTAAAATAAACTATTTATAAAACATTTTATTTCTCATATCAATGCAACTGACTGAACATAGGAACACTTACCTTATTTAGAGTTTGATAGTTTAGTTTCAAATATGTGACATACAGGTAATTAAACATGTTGCACCAAGTACTTTTTTTTTAAAAATACAAAACTATAAATATTGAATAACCAAAAATTATTCAGTTATTAATATAAATTTGAAGTTTATGGAATCGAGATCTTTCACAAACCCCCACATTTTTGTATAAATACTCCCCCCCCCTCTTTTTTCTTAAAGTTGGTCTATTTTTCAGCATAAAAATAAATTCCAACCGTTTATTACAAATATACTCTTCATTAACCCCTTCACTCCCAGTGTATCCACTAGTAGATACACGCCAAACAGAGTTATTTCCATCTGGGAGTGTAGGGATTAGTATGTGGATCCCACAACTCTGTTCAGCACCCACACACCCCACACTAGTGCGATTTGGAATTCCGTAAATTTAATTGCATATAACTTTGTTTGATATATTGATAATGAAATAAAACACTATTTTTATATGAAATTTAATGAAGAATCGAACTGCGATATTTATTTAAATTGAAAATTTCATTTTGGGCAATTCCATCGTAACAGACTAATTGTCATAGAGCAAAAAATGCCCTTACCTCATTTAAAAAATAATAATTATGTAATTCAAAGATGACTACAATCAGCATATGATATTAGAAGATAAATTAATATAGTTATTATGAATAAATTATTTAACGTAAATAATTATGATTTAAAAAATGATAATGTAGCAGACAAACATGAATTACCATACTTTTTGGATACCTTGATGTTTATCGATATTACTTATAAAATAACTTACAATTTATTATAATAAATATGTATTTTCATTCAGAGGGAGTTCTGAAACATAATTTTACACAACATTTTACTGTTGTCATAAGATAGTTATGAAAAATATCTAATCTTATCTGTAACATACCAACATTTAACATGTAATAGACAAACAAAGAAACACATAAAAATAAGCCATGCTGATTATAATGGTTTTATTGATTTTGAATATTCAAAATTTTCTAAAATGCATTGCAAATATAAAAAAATTAGGTTTAGTACTATCAGAAAAAATATATATTACCTATTTGATGTAAAAAATAAAATACTAGAATTGGTAACATTGGCTTGGAATTGCCCTTTTGTTAATGTAAAATAAAAATTAATAAAAGCATATCTAAAAAAAAAAAAAAAAAAAAAAAAAAAGCCAACATTTGAATTTTTGGTCGATGTGAATTCACACTAACTTCACAGGTTAAGATTGATCATGAAAATTTGTATTCTCCTTTCAGGAGAAAAATTACACATTTTAAAGAATATGCTACATTTTTTTTTTTTTTTATCTGTGGCATCACTGTTAAGAAATATAGAATAAATACAAAAATAAGTCTTTAATGCTTTAAATTATAGATTTAGTTATCCTCAATTCTCTTAAAGATTTAAAAAATATATCTCTTTCTTGATCTGTGCAAGCATAACAAAATTTTAAATAATTTAGTCATTAATTATGGAACAGATGTGTTACACTCACGCTAAAATGTAAACAAAAGATTGGCAACTGTTTGGTTGGCGCGATTTTCAAGACTGTGCCAAGCTACTATTTTCCGTTGCCATTTTGGAAACATAAAAAACAGAACATTTATAAATAACGTATTCGAAAACACAGAAAATCTTATTTCTACACAACAATTAAAATAAACCAAAAATACATTTTTTACAACAATAAATTTAATGGAAAATGTTAATTACGTCATTTCAATCTTTTAAAGTGCACTACTATATTACAGTAATCCTTCGCTGATGCTAATTTTAATTTCACACAAACTTTTAGTTAAAATCATTACATCATTTCAATCTTTTAAAGTGCCCTACTATATCAGTGTAAACATTCGATTATTTAGTTTCTAATTTCATGACGAACACAACATTTATAAATAATGACGTATTAGTAAAATCAGAAAGTAAATATAAAAATAAATGAAAAATAAATTTTTTTAACATAAATTTAATAGAAAATTACGTCATTCTTCTAAAGTGGACTGCTACAATCAGAATAATCATTCTATAACTGATTTTGTAATTTCGCACAACCCTTTAGATAAAATTACATCATTTCAATCTTTTAAAGAGCACTACTATATCAGGGTAACCATTCGGTAATTCAAATTCTAATTTAACACAAACTATTAGATAAAATTATCGCGTTATTTCAGTTTTGAAGTGCTGAACTTGCCTTTCTGCTTCCTCATAAAAACTTACCTGGTACTCTCGAAAAATGGTATCCATAGCCACGGACATTTTCCAACTTCTACCAGCAACTACAAACGTCAAAACAATTTCGATAAACAAAATAGAATGATAAATTCAATTCTACCGCTCTAACTGCCACTGTAACTGCCAATACGTAATAATTCACATAACAATTAAAAACCAATCATTAACCCAACAGTTATGCAAATTTATTTCCCTTCCATATATAGTTCTATAATGCGCGACTCTGCAACCAATAACGTGCAATAGAACATTCTTCTACAACCAATCACGTTTTCTCTACTTTTCATCATCAATGATGTAATACAGACATGCACAAACATTTCCCTTAACATCCACGCAAATACGGATTACAATAACAAATTTCAACACCAGTAACTAAATACAAGCTTAATAGCCGGATTGCCAAAAAAGAAAAAACAGTCCCCAAAGTTTGGCAACTTTTTGCTTTTTTTAACCGATTAATTTATATTTTTTTTTAGCGTGAGTGTAAAGCATCTAAGCCTTAATTATATCGGTTTAACACGGACATAAAGACAATAAAGACATTGCCAGATGATCTCTATGAAATAAAACTGTAAATAAAAGACAAAACTGTAAATAAAAGACAAACAATGCTGTGCATTATTATGCCACTTTGAGGTGACCCATAATCTTTCAACAGATTGGGTACAAAGCATTCAGAGTTAGGGTCTATAATTCCATAGCCCTAAAACAATTTTATTGCAGATTCCTCATCAACAGGTAACTGCCAATTGGTAAAATCCATCTTGATTCAAGCTGCAAGTGAAAATGCAAGTTATAACTTAATAAAAAATAGTTTTGATTGTGTGGTTACGATTAAATAATAATTTTTAAAATATTCACGTTAAATAAATTGCGAGTCACAATGTTTAGCATGGTTTGCAATAAAATTTTTTTGCACGATAATGGTTGAAATAAATGGCACATTAGTATACATTTTGCCATGGTGTTGGTATAACAGCACTATTTTCTTATATTATTTATTTATGACATATTAAAACTGTCAGTAAACAAACATTAACACAACTATGTAACTGAAATTCATTGTCATTGATAAAGACAAGAATTGTATGTTAGTTACTACATCAATACATACTGCAAAAGATAACAGTAATAAAACAAATTGTATAATAAATAAAAACTCACCGAATCATGTGTTAAATATGTGTCACAGTAATCACAGTAGTATCTGGAATTAAAATAAGGGTTTCAGAATTAAATTAATTAATTTCAAAAGGTTAATACAAAAGAAATAATAATATAAGCGAAGGGACATTAGCATGATTAATAAAAGCATGCAGAAACAATAGATGAATTATATTCTTCAGAGAAAAAATATATATTTTTTAGATCCTACGGGGAAAATATTTCTTACAATTCTTAGTAAGTTCTTAAATATTGGCTTTCTTCTTTTTTCTATTAAAACACAAATAATATTTTACGATTTTCTCTTTGTACAAAAACATTTAAAAATTAATGGTTTTCAGATATTTTAATGGACTAATCTTTATTGAAGGCTACATAGCATATTAATTTATATAATTGTAATTGAAATGTAAAGACGTATAAACCTACTTAGGCATTATTCCTTTTAAAAAATAGTGGTCGAAAACGTAAATTCAAATGTAACAAAATATTGTTTGCAAGCATAAGCAAGCAAGCAGCGTTCAAACGTAAAATGAATTTCGAGAACGAATCATCTAGAATCATCATTTACAACTCAACTTCACTTTACGATTGAAGGAACTCGTTCGGTGATCTTTCTAGACATGACCGGTCCACAGATGAACTCTGTGTGACCGGTCAGATCTCGCAAACATTATTAGTGATACTGCGCTGCTGCTGCTCTCTGTTGGCAAGATAAGGAACCAAATTTAGTTGAAAAATAAAATTTCTTTAGTCCAAGTTAATTTCTGGGTATTAAAAGAATAAAAATTAGTTATACATACAAAATTTAGATTAATATGTAAAAAAAAAATAAATATGAATAACATTATAATTATTTTTTTTAAATCCAAATTTAATGGCATGTATTCTTTAATGGCTATGAGAATTCTTAAATAAATTGTAGTATTTTTATTAAAATCATTTATATGTTCTTGTAAGGTTTAGTTAAAATTAATAGGAGCTAATTAATATCTAAAATTAATAAAATTTTATTTTATTTTGCCCTTTCTCTTATAAAAGTATAAAATATAATAAGTATAAATCAATTATCTTATTACAAAAATCAGATCCTAGAGAGATTCTTAAGATTCAACGATTATTGAAAGCAAGGCCCGGTGCAAGAACTTTTGTGAGACCCTTTCCTTCCAAATGCGTATTTTTTTACCATTTTAAGGGTTTCGGGTTTTTTTTTAAAGCTAAAATTAAAACATGTAATTAAATTTGCTTTTCAGATATTCAAACATAGGCTGTTACAAGTGACTGAAAAACAGCTCTTGAATATTTTTTATTTGATTTTAAAAATAGCTTCCTCTTGTTATAATTTTATTAATGGTGCTGCTGTTATTATTCATAAAGTGTATTGATAAGTGATTGTAAATTAATGATTTGGATTTATTAATTAAAGGATAAAGTGAAGGAATCGTGAAAGGAATATTAAACGAAACCGTTTGTGAGATCTTCGATCACACTTACCCACTTGTTTTTAAATAAGTGTTCCTGTACAGTAGTAAAAAAAAAAAAAAAAAAAAAACCTCACCAGCCCACATATATTTTATATTATCGCAGAGAGATGTGAATGACAAGTACCGCTGAACTGGGAATTGTGACTACTTTTCGAATATGAGTGCAATTTTTAAAATATAGGTTGGTTGTCTACATATTAAAAATTGTATAGACTTTCATTTTTCATAAGTTAACATCCACTTTTGACACCATATTTTGACCAAAGCAGCCCCCGGAAAAATGTTTAGTTTATATGTATAGGCATGTTTTGTGTCTGATTTCATTGCATGTAATAAACGATTTGTATCTTTTTTTTTTTTTTTTTTTTTTTTTTTTTATACATGGGCCGGGCCAATAAAGTTTTCACACAGATCGGAATGGGCTAGGCCTAGAAATTTTATCGTTGAACATCGCGTCGGGTTGTCCTTAATTTTTATTTTCGGTTGAGGGTGACTCTAATTTTCTTTCTGCGGATTTGGTTCACTCTAGAATGTTTCTTACATGTTAGATTTAGGTTTTTGCAAGTCGCGTTGTTGGGATTTTAACACACAAAAAAAAAAAAAAAAAAAAAAAAGAGGGTAATCATAGATTATTTTTTCTCTAAAGTACTTTTTTTCTTATCTCGGAATATGAAAAATATTGCCAACATTTTGCTTTTGATACACACAAGAACACATGTATCGTATTTGTGATCGTTTATGCACACACACACACATGTTGTGTGTAGATTCGGAGGTGTCCACTATTCAGAGGTAAAAGATTATAAATATTTAAGTGTTAGAAAGTAAACTGTTCACTAAATAGGAGTATCCGCTATGCAGGAGTGTCCGTTATGGAGGTATTATTGCATATAGATTTTTCACCTGAATACACATTTGGGACATTCTTTTGAAAAATCGGGTCAACTCAAACAGTCAAAACCCAACCTGAAACAATAAAAGTCAACCCGATCCGAGCGAAAAAATATAGAGCCGATGCGCGGCTCGGGTCCGGGTAAAAGCGCGTTACCCGACCCGATGCAGGACTCTAATTTAGTACCGTCCCAAATTTAAAAAAAATAAAATTAATCCCGAGCCAGCCCGAAAAAATTTCTGAAAGAAAATTTCCTCGAGCTCGGGCTATGGGATTTTCTCTGGCCCATGTAGATCTCTAATATACAGGGTGAGTACAAATGATGGACACGATTTAAAAAAATCATATTTTCGAAACTATTGCACATATTACAATAAGTGATACATGAATTTAAAGAGAAATATACCAAGTTATTTTACAAGGTGATTTACCCTTAATTACACGGCCACCAAGATCCCCAGACCTAACACCATGTGATTTCTTTTTGTGGGATTACGTCAAAAACACTGTTTATGTACCACCAATGCCGCAAACACTGCCAGAACTTAAAGAACGCATTTGTGCAGCATTCAGAACTATTGATAGAGTGATGCTACAAAATGTTTGGAACGAACTGGATTACAGATTGGACGTATGCCAATGCCGTGTAACAAGAGGGTCACACATCGAACATTTATAACTGAAAAAACTTGGTATATTTCTCTTTAAATTCATGTATCACTTATTGTAATATATGTGCAGTAGTTTCGAAAATATGATTTTTTAAAATTGGGTCCATCCTTTGGGTCCACTCACCCTGTATATTACAAATTTCTCCCCCCCCCCCTTCTCGGGTAAATTCTGGACCCGCCCTTGACAGTGAGATAAAGCCACTCCAGCTGACTATCCGATTCACAAACCCCCCCACACAAGTTACTGTCAAGACTTTATTTGTTTGTTTGTTTGTTTGTCGGACAGTGCCTGGCACATGAATAAAATCTGCCAACATGACAAGGTTTTTTTTAATTTTAAAACTAAATTTAAGATCGAAGGTATTTTAAAAACTCACTGGTTGAGAAAGCTAAACTAATCAATATGTAAGTGATTTTACAAAACATTTTTAACCAAGGTGTGAAAAAATCAGTATTTTTTTAATTTAAAAAAATACATAAAATAAAATATTATTATTTTTAATCAGGTTTTTAGGATTTTTTCGGTTTTCAGATATTAAATGGCAACCAAGAATTATAAGTTTCTAAAATAATTTGTCTGTATTCAATTCATCTATTCTTGAAGTAAAAATCTTCCTAAATCTATGTGTATTTTTGCTTATTGTAATACCAGTATTATTTTAAATAAAGGCTTTCATAATGAAGAAAAATTCTAGAACCTGGTTAATTTGTTTGGCTAGTGGGAGTGAAGTTTGATAGCAGATAGATAATTTTACAGTAAATTATAATAGTATTTAGATAAAAAAAATTACTGCAAAAATTAATAAAATACTTTTCACTTCTTCCAAAAACAATTTTCAGAATTTTACAGACAAGTAATATGGTCTGTAAAATGGGTAGGCTTAGCTTAGTAGCATTACATAACACACACACACACACACAAGAAAAAATAAATAAAAGAAATTCAGTAAGAGAAAGAAAGAAAATTAAGCACTCTTTTTCAGAGGTTTTCACACCTTCTTTTAATGTAATTCAAATAACATAAATAAAATATACTTTTCCTCTCAGTTCATAGTTAGATTGATAATGAAACTTACAGTTAAGATGTAGATGAAAATTTTAAGTTTTTTCAATTTTTATATAATTCTCTACACATTTTAATATGGAATTTTTGGTTAATATGATTGAACTCATGTGTTCTCGCGAAGGAAGCATAAATTTATCTCTGAAAAATTTCAAGATAGTGCTGATATCAGTGGCAATCACGATCTTTTTACCAAATACATTTATGTATTAATCAAGCCTTTTGGTTATTAAGTATGGCTAAACATGAAATAAAACTTTGTTATTTTAAGATTTTGATGTGAATTATTAGTGTACTAGCAAGCTACGCCCGCTACGCTGGTCAATTTCTCTTAACGAACCTTTAATCAAACAAAATATTGACATTTCATAATTCACTTTTATATTTTAACAGAATAATAAGGATACTATAATTTGTGACACGTGCTATAGTCAATATACACGTCAGGACACGTCGCCCTTATCATTATCTTTTTACGCGTGAAGGTTTCGCTATGGTACTCTATTGTGAAATTTGGTAATTTTAGAAATTCAATAGTTGAAAAATCGCAGAATCATTAGATCATTTTTCTTTAGAAATTGTTCTTAGAGCGCATTTAGATCTTATAAATAACAATCATGCCAAACTTGAAGTTTCTAGCTCCTTCAGCATCGCAATTTTAGAACGTTTTTCGCTTTTGCACCCCCCTCTGGGTAGTGGCACCGACATAAAATATAGCCTATGTTGGAGCAGGGATTGTCACCATCCATTTGCCACCATCACTTTTGAAATCGCTTTAGTAGTTCCAGACATTCCATACAAATTGTAATTTAGAATGTTTTTAGAAAATTTTTTGCTTATTTCAGCCTTTTAAATTTCGAATTTTTTTAGATTTTGTTCTTATAGAGCATTTAAATCTTGTAAGTAACGACCATACAAAATGTCAAGTTCCTAACTCCTTCATTATTGAAAATATCATAATTTTGGAACGTTTTTCGCTCCTGCACCCTCTGCGGGCAGTGGCACCGACAAAAAAATTAGCATATGTTGGAGCAGGGACTGTCACCATCCATTTGCCACCATCACTTTTGAAATCGGTTCTGTAGTTTCAGAGATTCCATAGAAATTGTAATTTAGAATGTTTTTAGAACGCTTCTTCCTCATCTCACCCTTTTAAATTGCGAATGTTTTTATAATTTGTTCTTAGAGAGCATTTACATCTTATAAGTAACTACCATACCAAATTTGATACTTCTATCTCCTTCAGTACACAAAAAATCGAAATTTTAGAACGTTTTTCGCTCCTGCACCCTCCTGGGGGTGGTGGCACCGACATAAAATATAGCCTATGTTGGAGCAGGGATTGTCACCATTAATTTGCCACCATCACTTTTAAAATCGCTTCAGTGGTTCCAGAGATTACCCCCTACAAACAAACAAACAATCTTTACTACTTTATATATTAGTATAGATAAGGGGGAATTAGCCCCTTGTTCCCCCCCTTTATACTTAACCAATCAATCCCGAAAACTAATCAGAGATGCGCCTTAACACAGTGAACCTATAAATAAAATTTGAAGGAAATGGGATAATTCGGCATGAAAAACCCATTTACATAAATTAAGGGGGGTATTAGCCCCCCGTTCCCCCCCTTTATACTTAATCAATCAATCCCGAAAACTAATCAGGGAAGCGTCTTAACCCAATGAATCTATAAACAAATTTTGAAGCAAATAGAATAATTCTGCATGAAAAACCCATTTATATAAATTAAGGGGGGGATTATCCCCCCGTTCCCCCCCTTTATACTTAACCAATCAGTCCCGAAAACTAATCAGGGAAGCGCCTTAACACAGTGAATCTATAAACAAAATTTGAAGGAAAACGGAATAATTCTGCATGAAAAACCCATTTATATAAATTAAGGGGGGGATTAGCCCCCCGTTCCCCCCTTTATACTTAACCAATCAATCCCGAAAAGTAATCAGGGAAGCGTCTTAACCCAATGAACCTATAAACAAAATTTGAAGGAAAACGGAATAATTCTGCATGAAAAACCCATTTATATAAATTAAGGGGGGGAATTAGCCCCCCGATCCCCCTCCTTTATATTAACTAATCAATCCCGAAAACTAATCAGGGAAGCGCCTTAACACAGTGAACCTATAAACAAAATTTGAAGGAAAACGGAATAATTCTGCATGAAAAACCCATTTATTTAAATTAAGGGGGGGAATTAGCCCCCCGATCCCCCTCCTTTATATTAACTAATCAATCCCGAAAACTAATCAGGGAAGCGCCTTAACACAGTGAACCTATAAACAAAATTTGAAGGAAAACGGAATAATTCTGCATGAAAAACCCATTTATTTAAATTAAGGGGGGGGGGGGGGAATTAGCCCCTTGTTCCCCCCCTTTATACTTAACTAATCAAACCCGTAAACTAATCAGGGAAGCGCCTTAACTCAGTGAACCTATAAACAAAATTTGAAGGAAAACGGAATAATTCTGCATGAAAAACCCATTTACATAAATTAAGGGGGGGGGAATTAGCCCCTTGTTCCCCCCTTTTATACTTAACCAATCAATCCCGAAAACTAATCAGGGAAGCGCCTTAACACAGTGAACCTATAAACAAAATTTGAAGGAAAACGGATATTTCTATGAAGAGTTATCGCATTACGTACGTACATACATACATACAGAACCGGCTGCCAAGCTCTCAGGGCTTGACAGCCAGTGTGATAACTGAAAAATCGCAATTTTAGAACATTTTTTGCTCCTGCACCCCCTGGGGTTAGTGGCACCGACATAAAATATAGCCTATGTTGGAGCAGGGGTTGTCACCATCAATTTGCCATCATCACTTTTGAAATCGGTTCGGTAGTTCCAGAGATTACCCCCTACAAACAAACAAACAAGATTTACTCCTTTATAATATTAGTATAGATAAGGAGAGTTTCACTGAATAATTCAAGAAAAAAATATCTCATCATTATGCATTATGAATTATTTACTTGACCTTTACTTTTAATATTTAAAAAAAATAAATTTTCTTAATTTTTATTATTTTACTTTATTGTAAGCCTTCATTATAATCATCGAGTGCATTATTAAATTCAAATTAATGTTTAAAAATGTAAACAATACAGTGACCAGAAATCTGCAAAATTCTAAAATCCGCACAACCTCTGGTTTTAAGCTATGCAGATTTAAGAGAGTCTACTGTATATACTAAATCTTTATAAGTAATATATTACTGTATAACAAACCTAATTTAAGCAATATAAATATTCAATAAATTAAGCAAACAACTATTCAGTTTCCAAACAAAGATACATAAACAGACTGAATCACACCTAAGCAATCCTACGAAACTGTACAAAGTTTCAGTGAAGCTGCAATAGAAACTATCCGAGTTGCAAGGAAGGACTGAAAGGGGATAGACAAAAGGAATTGCATGAAAGGTTGAAATACTCTTTACAGTACTTATGAAGAGAAAAGTCAGATTGCTTGGTGCTGCAATTTCAATTCTTTAGTTTTGTAATCAGAAAAAAAATTCTGAATTTTTCTCCGAAATTTCAAATTTCCCTAACTTTTCCTTAGGAATAATAAATATCTCTGACTTTTCCTCATGAATGATAAATTTTTCTGACTTTTCCAGATTATACAGGTGGCTAGAAACCCTGTTATATAAGCATCTGTAAACTCACAGCATCCATTCCTTTATTCAGCTTTTCTAGACAAAGAAGCGCTAATGTAGTGTTCTGGCTAGGTAATTATTTAAGGGTGCTATACACTTTCCTTTTTAAAATTGGCAAAATGCATCCTGCCCTATTTAAAAGTAATGAAATGCACCTCTAACTCTAACTGTACCCAGAGATTTCTCATAAATTTCCTCCTTGTACCACAGTATTTCTCGATATGCATGCACAACGTTTGCAAAAATTACAGAACTACCTCATTTCTTCAGGAAAAACACATGAAATTATTGAATCAAGTTGTATATTTGTTATAATTTTTATTTGTATCATAAAATATTACTTACATAAAAATTACGTATCTTCCTTTATTTATTGTTATTAAACACAATAATACATTTTTTCATTACATCACATACATTAATAATTCGTAAAACCATTTTAAATGAATA
The DNA here is from genome assembly GCA_963931845.1 of Maratus michaelseni. NCBI lineage: Eukaryota > Metazoa > Arthropoda > Arachnida > Araneae > Salticidae > Maratus > Maratus michaelseni. Next base: position 104,906,601 of record OZ007598.1, on the reverse strand, counting down.
TTACTTTACATAAAAATTACATAATCTTCCTTTTTTTTTTCCACTGTTATCAAACATAATAATAATAAAACAACATAATAATAATAAACATAAACATAATAATACATATTTTCTTTAAGAAAACACAGGAAATGACTGAATCATGATATAATTTAAATGTATTTTTAATTCGTAATTAATAAAATCCTTTGAAATTAATATTACTTTACATAAAAATTACACATCTCCCCTTTTTTTATTGTTATTAAACACAATAATAAATTTTTTTCTTTAACCTTCCTATCCTGAATGGGTCGAATCGACTTGTTTCTATAATTTCTTTCATTTGATTTGAACCAGAAATTTCTTCATAAAGTTGAATAAAAGTCACAGAGAATTATGTTAAATATGTTAAATAGTTTTAAATAAAAATTCTGGTGTGAAATATTTTTAACAACGTTGAATAAAACTTGAACAGGGTAGGAAGGTTAAGACAAACACAGGAAATTATTGAATCTTGTTCTAATATAACTGTATTTTTTTATTTGTAATTCATAAAATAATTTGAAATTAATATTACTTTACATAAAAATTACATATCTTCCTTTTTTTTAAATGTTGAAAAACACAATAATACATTTTCACTTGCAATAATACCTTTGTCTGCTTCTAGTCTTTTAGTTGAGTAGCCCTAAACCTTTTTTCTTTCTAGAGTGAACAACACTAAATAACAAAACAGTTTCAAGATGTTTTAAAATAAAAATATAATTTAGCAATTAAATTATAATAGCCATACAAAACAGCATTTAAATGATACACATACTGGCAATAAAGGTCCTGCGGCCAAATGAGTTTGGGGCTACTTAGTGATGAATATAATAGTGATGAAAATAACAATCTCTTCAGTAAGTGTCCTCAAAGACGGAAAGTGATGGATACTTACATTCGGTAATAGAAAAGAATAATTCTTAGACAGTTATTTTTTTCTTTTTAACACTTTACAACATAGTTGAAAAGTTTTTATCAATTCTGGTTTGTCTGTCCATGCTCTAATTCATGTAAATGTACTCAGATTGCCATGTAATTGATATATATTATTTAGGTTTACCATGGCAGGTTCGATATTGAAAATGAAGTGTGTACCATTTATGGTTAGTTTACAGGGACACCCAAAAATATTCTGTTACATTATGGCCTGTGGATAAAAATCGTTTTCAGTGCATTGCATTTCAATGATGATTACACTATTTTAAACATAATGAAATTGATATGCATCACTGAAATGGATGACAACATGTTTTCTATAGAGAATAGAATAAGTAGAAATTATAATTTGTTTACAGAAACACTCCAAAGTATTGTTACATTACAATCAATGGGGAAAATCATTTTCAGTGCATTTTAATGATGTTACAATGTTTCAAACACAATGAAATTGATATGCATCACTGAAGTAGATGACAATATACCTTTTACAGCGTATAAGAGTAAATAGCAATTATACTATATCTACTAATCAATCTATTGATAAGTTTTTTTTTTTTTTTTTTTTTGGTTTTCATAATAACGTTAAATACAACTATAAATTATCTAATAAAAATTTTTTAAAACTTATTTCATGAGAAACTTTTACTATCGATATTTTTATTACCTTCATATCACCATTGGAGATAAATTTACAGCAAAACTAATGTTTGGTTATATTGCTTTTTCAGATTGGCAACAGTTGAAATAGTGTATGTTACTTTGTACATGTTTGCAATATATCAAAGAATTTCTGATCCATCGGAAAAAGAAAAAGAAAAAAAAACACTTGTGAGATAAAATTTTGGTATTGATCTTGATGTGCGTGGCGAAATTTTGTTTGGGGGAGGGTGCGTTCTCGGGATTTTTTGAATTTTCCAATTTGTTTACAAAGTGGGAGGGGGGGGGGGCGCTTAATCAGGAAAGGCGGATTAACGGGATTTTACGGTATACTGCTGATTTGGTATGCCCCCAAACATAGCTACCAAATTTCAAACAAACCAGTTGTTTTTTGCAGCAGTTATCGCAAGACAGACAGACACAGATATCTACAGGAGCTTGTCCAGATTTTTCTCATAGGGTCCTGTTTTTGTAAAAATTGTGAGCAGTTTTTTATACTTGCGAAAAATCTAATCATAATTTTGTAAATCTAAAATTAGCATTATTTCCAGGTTCCTGTTTTGACATTTTTAACATAGTCCTTTTTTAATGAACAATAATATGTTAATTGCATTAAATTTAGAAAAAAAAATTATATGCATACAGATTTATTTTATATATATATAGCTACACAATAGATTCTTTAGTAATTCCATCTGTTTTGTAACAAGTCCAATTTAATTTTAACCTGTGAACTCCACACTAGTGCGATTTGGTGTTCTGTAACTGCAACTGCATATATAACTTTGTTGATAATATATTGAGAATATATAACACATGATTCCTATATGAAATTTAATGAGGAATCGACACATGATATTTAGTTTGATCAAAAATTTCATTTTGTTAATGAAAAATGCAAATTAATGGATGTACATTTTCTAAAAATGCTGACATCTGAAATTTTGGTTGGTGCAAATTCACACTAGTAGTTCATAAATTTCATTTTGTTAATGAAAAATGCAAATAAATAGAAGCATATTTTCGAAAAATGCCGGCATCTGAAATTTTGGTTGGTGCAAAATCACACTAGTAGTTCATGGGTTAAGATGATTAAATTTGTAAAGAGTCTATTTTTTAAATGAAAAAGTTTTGTGGAAGTGCTAAGGTATGGAATCTGCTTGCAAAGGGATTCCATACTTCTGCAAAAGGCCCCCTTTTTAAGACAAAATTAATTGTGAAGGGTCTTGTTTTAATAGGATGAGAGATTTTGTATAAGGTTTTGTTTCAAGATGAAAAATTTTGTGAAATGTTCTGTCTTAAGATGCAACATTTTGGGAAGGGTCCTTTAAAGGACTCAAATTCTTCTTAAACAGATCATTGATCTGACTTAAGTTAATCAATTTAATCTCTCTTCCCAGTATGCCTCCACAGATGTTTCAGCAATTAGATGGTGCATTTACGAATGTTATGGCATTTTAAACCGAAGTGTTTGAATGAGGAACTGGATGAAGGATGAAATTGTCATAAATTTCCATTAGATCTTCCATCGTAAATTCTTCAAGCATGATAAAGTCTTCTAGTAATGGACTAATTTTCCTTGCACAGTCTAAGCAATGAACTAGTTGCTTTTTATCAACTCCTTTCACAAAGAGTATGTTAAATACTTCAACCTCACAATTTGTGCAATAATGGGCAGCTTCATTTTTGCCTCTCCCATGCCATTTTACATCTATTTTTAGTTCTTTTAAGTAATCTAGAATCATCTGGGACTGTCGCAAAGTTCTTAAAAGGCAATACTTAATCTTCTCAAATAGCGTGCGATCTGACAGTTTAAGATTTCTAGCTAAATTCCACGTCAGATGAGCCATTGGAATAATAGATTTATAACTCTGAAGTTTATTCCATTCATATCTTTCAACTGCTAACTGATACTGTTCAGTTGTTAATGGACCAATATTCCAAGAAATATTATTACACCAGCCAACAGCTTGGACCCAGTAAACAGTTCCAGCATTCACCCAAACAAGATCTCCTGGTTTTTGCAAAAAACGATAAACAGGAATATTTTCAGCAAACAAATCATCCAAAATAGGCCACCAAGATCCATGAAGGAAATTTAAATTATTTCTTTCACACATTTTGTGTATGACTCCCCAATAATTTTCAGGCACTCCAAACCACTCGCAGTCACCGGGACCAATATTTATATTAACAGAACAAAAATTGTTACTTTCTTGATGGCCAGGAGTTCTACTGCCAGGAACATTCATACTTAATTGCACTGTATTCATTCCTAATATTACATAACCAACATGGCTGAGCATGTTACCTGCAGACACAACCTTCAGAAAAGTTGGCAATTTTGCAAGTTCTTGAAGCTGAGGCTTCCACTTTCTTTCATCGGATAAATCAACATTTGTCCCAAATTTAATAGTTTTGAAACAGCCATTTTTGCTCTGAGAAAAAGAAGAATTTGAATCACTATCAGACTCTTGTACAGTACGACCACCTTGAGCCTTTTTTTGTTCGTCTCGTAATGATTCTTGAAATGAAGATGCTTGATATTCAGCATAACTTGCTATAGATGTACGAGACTTATGACTCTCATAATGCCAAACTTGTTTCCTCCGTTCAGGATCCCAATTTTCATCTGATGGCTGCATGAGTTGAGTTTTAACCTCAATCGAGTGATCTGGATTAGTTTCAACTAAAGTCTTTGTAGAAAACAAACCAAGATCTAGTTTTAAAACACCTGTTAAACCACGAATCACAGCAATGGGATGGGCTAAGCAAAATTCCTGTAACTGTGGAGAAAAAGCATCTTTCTTGTTGTCCAAAGAGAAACTTGGTGGTAGTAGTTGGCCTTTGGACACAGGAGGATAGGGAGGATCAGGAGGAAATGGTGGAGGACACAGCTCATTCATAATACTAGTATTAGACACACTGTTTTTTCCAAATCCTTTATGGGAATTTAACAGCTGAGATGAATTAATATTTATTGATAAAGATGGTGGACAAAAACAATAGTTTTTACTTTTTGATAGTTTATCTTTCAATGTATTTGAAACTTCAACTTTCTCATTTATTGAAAGTGCAGCTGAAGCTTTCTGTAATGACTGAAAGGCAAATGAATTACTTAAGGAAACACTATCAAACCTAGATACCTCTGTCTTTGTAACAACAGTATTAGGTGATGATTTTTTCTGGCCAGTTTTTACTTCAGTCTCTTCAGAACAGTGCAACAAAAGATCCTCATCTGATGGTGGTGCTGTATCTTTTTGAGATAATAATATTTGAAGATCTTTGTTGCTTATGACTGAACATAAATCCTTTAAAACTATTGTAGACGGAGAAGCACTTGACACCTGTAATTTTTCCACCAACTTTGGACTAGAAGGAGAGGGCTGTTGAGAAGTAGAAAGCTTTACAACAGACAGAATTGGGCTACTAGTTGTAACAACCTGGCAGGACTGCGATGACATACTAGATGCAGTTTGTACTTGAGTATTGGTCAGAACTGATTGACTGCTAGGACGATTAAAATTATTTATAACCTTTTCTTCACCAGCAGATAATAAATGAGTAATATGACGAGTGGCAGTGGAATCAGGGGATACATAACTGACATTAGGAGCACGGTGGGTAGCTGATGTTGTTGAAGAAGTATCTAAAACTTGGGCACTTGATGTGGTTGAAGATGTATCAAACACTTGGGCACTTGATGTGGTTGAAGATGTAGTATCTAACACCTGAGCACTTGATGTGGTTGAAGATATATCTAATACTTGGGCACTTGATGGAGTCACTAATGCCTGACCAGCAGATAGCTGGCTTTGTATCAATAATTTTTGCTGTTGCTGATGTTGGAGCATCAACTGGTACTGTTGTTGTAACTGTTGATATAAATTTCTTTGTTGAGCAGATAAATTTGCCAGATTTTGCTGAAGATAGTTCAGAAGTTTCAGCTGTTGCTGGTTTAAATAAAATGATGGCTTTGCAACAGTCTCAGAATTGGAATGTACAATATCATGTGACTGTTTTAGCTTTTTTGTTGGTGGTTGATCTTGTGTAGACATGTTTAGCGATACTGACTGTTTGAGTTGGCTTTGTTGTGCACTCTGACCCTGGACAGCTGCATTCTGCCTTGATGCCATTTCTTGTGATATAGGAAAATTCCATGCATCTTCAATACATGGTAACTGCTTAGGTCTTTGAGTACTAGTAGCTGGTGCTGCAGATATTTGATTTTGAAAGATTTTAACTCTTGCCAATAGATTTTGGTTGGCTGGACCCTTTCCATTACATGCATTGAAATAGCATTTTAAAGCATCTTGAGGTTGATTAAGGTTTTCATAAAGGATACCCAAGTTGCTCCAAGCTGCTGTGTGACTCTTATCTAATTGTACTGCACAAATGTATGCTTGCAAAGCATCCATTGGTTGATTTTGTTGCTGATACAGTACACCGATCGAGATCCAGGTATCAGCATTGGCCTCAGCTTTGTCTACTGAACTTCTATATGAAACAAATGCATCATGCACTTTACCAAGACTTGCATAGCATCGTCCTAAAAAATACAAGCTTTGCCCATTAGTGGGATCTGCTTCAATAGATTTTTCTAAATAACTAAGTGATAGACTTTTTCTTTTTGATTTGTCACCAAGAGAATCAACTGTATGATGCATCCAACCTAAATTTTTAAAAGTTTCAGCTCTGATATTTAAAGACAAATCACTCTTCTCCAAAAGCTGTTCATATGCTTCTTTGGCAGTTTTATGCTTTCCTTGTATTTCAAATAGATGAGCAATATGGAAGTATATTTCTGATTTAGAAAAGGTACATGGGTTTGAATCAATTAAAACCAAATTGAAATGCTTGAAAGACAATTCATAATCACCTTTAAATTTAAACATTAATGCAAGCCTGAGATGAACTTCATTTGAGCGGATGAATCCTGGATCCAGGTAGATGATGTGTTGAAACTGCTTTATGGCACAGCTGAAACAATTGTAATGGAAATACACACAAGCAATTCCAAAAAGGAAAGTAGAATTCTTCCAATGGTCCTCTTTCAGTTTTAAATATTTCTGATATGCTGAAAGAGCTTTTGAATAGTCTTCAAGCAATAAATTCAAATGACCGAGTTTACAGAAAATTTCAATATATAATTTAAATTGTTCTTCAGTTTCATCATCTAAATCATTGCCTTTAGCTGTCTTTTCCATCAGCGATTCATATTTCTTTGAAAAGTGAAACTCAGTTAAAACTTTTTCTAAACATTTTACAGCTTTTACTATCAAAGATTTCTTCTTTACATTTTCAGGTAAGTTCAACTTTAAAAACCCATATAAAGTACTATCAATATCAGACAGCGTTTGAAGTTCTTCCAGCGTTAATTGACATTCTGTATCTGTTGTAGTTTTCAGTGTTTCGTCCCTAATCATTTTTTCTACGCCCTTATGTATAAATTACCAACAACAGTAAATTGTAAATAATAAAGTACTACGTTACTGAAAATACTTTAAAACGCAACAAACTCAAATTTATACATTTTTCTCCCTCGCATAGATTTTTAAAAAAGGTAAACAATACAATCTGTTTGTTTGGTGATTTGGTTGGTTGACTGCAGCGTGGGTGAGATATTTACTTTTGCTACGCCTAAATGATTGGTTGATTAATTGATTTACTGAAAATATACCGTAGCTTATTATGTGTGACTAGACACAATTTTTAAGTATTTTAAGATGATGTATTTTTTAAAATACTGTCTATTATATTATGTTCTTTAATTACATTTTCTTATAAAATTGATCCACTCCTTACAAAATAGTGTTAACGAAAAATTCTTTGTAAACCAATTAATCAATCAACCACATAATGTTTACAAACTGCTTTTAAAAATTCCTTCTGGGTGAAATAGGAACTTATTTAAAAGAAAGAATAATTTTTTTTTAAAAGACGTTTCGAGTTCGAATTTTAAAGGCAGCAACTATGCCAAAGTAAATCGCATGTTTTTAAAAATAAAACTATTGTAATAACATATCCGAGTAAATGTTGCAGAATAATAGTTATGCTTATCATTTAAAATTTAATTAAATGTTACAATTTTTATTTTTTAAGGAACATAGTTTAATTAAATGTTTCATGAAAATATTTTGATTATTAGTTAATTACGCAGTTTTTTAAAATAAATTATTTACAATTTTCTAATTTTCTTTATGTTATTAAGAACTTTTGAGACAATTTTTTGTTTAAGAAATGATTGATAATGATCTAAAATGGCACAACACAGCGCTTTTAGTGTTATCCAATGTAATTAATTACAAAATTAAGTGTATTTCTTCACTAAAAGCAGAAAAAAATATTTTTTAGCTTAATATTTTTAATAGTTTATACAAATATTACTAAATATGCAATGATTTCTATGTACTTATTTTCCTTAATATTTATTTTTTAGGTACTACTGTGATTATTGTGACACATATTTAACCCATGATTCAGTAAGTTCACTTTCAGCTATCTTTATGTCAAATCAATGTAGATCTTGTGATTTTAATATTTTCGATAAAGTCTAGTTTGTGTAGCTAGCCAAGTGTTATCCTAGTTTGTCCATTCTAAGAAAATGTTTTACATGCCTAAATTGAATCAACACATTATTATATGACTACAGTCTTTGTTTAGCTATACTCTAGTCTATGCTCTGGCTTGTTTTCTCAGTAATTTTAAAAGCATTTCTATTGAAAAATAAGTTAACAAATTATAAAACAATATTGTTTAACACAGGGCTTAATTTTTACGGGAAAAAAAACCTGAGCCCTAATATTCTACAGTACTAATACCCATAGCGTACCCCTCTCCACCGTCACTCCAATCTGCATATTTATATTTCATACAATATTTTTAAAATTTAAAGGATTGTTTTTTATTTAGCAAAATAAAAATTTTAAATACATCTATCTGTGTATACTTAGCTATCAACTATTCCACTTTTTAGTTATTACTACTTTTTAACCTTTGCCTAATCTTAATGTTAGTTAATCATAGAATTCTGTGATTAAGTAAGCTCAGGATTATGATTCGGAAATAGTGGTAACACACACACAAAAAAAAAAAAAAAAAAAAAAAAAAAAAAAAAAAAAAAAAAAAATGAATAGTTTGCAGTTATGCAGAATAGAAAAAGGCTGCTTCTGTTTACTCTTTATTCTTATCAAAATAGCATTAAAATGATTTGAAATGGAATTCATATCTGTATTCACATACACATAGCATTAATTTTTTAACCTAACATATGTGCATTGTTACAGTTACATGGTTATAAATGTATTATTGTCAGGGTCGGATTCGAACCTCCGTTTTAAAATGAAAAAAGTTGGTGAAACTCTTTTGGAAGCCATGTTTTCCAGTGTTAATGCAAGTTTCCATTCAATTATTACATGTTGTTCTGGGGATTTTTCTTCTCTTTTTCTTTCTTTTGTATTGTTTAGAGCTGATTATGATTTTGGTCTTGGATCTGCTTTTCATTATTATTGAGATCAGGCAATTAGCCAGTTAAAAAAAAAAAAAAAATGCCAGAAAAAATTAAGTAATAGCAATTTAATTGAAAAATTTTAAAAGTAAGGATTCAAGGTAATGATTTTGAGGTTAAAGCTATTACTTTTTAAAGCATGCATAAGGCAAAATTTTTTATTCAACCAATTTTTAAAAATTCAATAATTTAAATTATTGAAAATTTTTTAAATTTAATCTTTCTCAGAAACTAGTATTCAAGGCTGTAGCTCGCATCCCCCCCCCCCCCCCCTCCCTTAAAAAAAAAAAAAAAAAAAAAATAGAAAGAAAGCAAAAAATCTGGCTATGCTCTTGTTAGGAATTTGCATTCATTTCAAATTTGCTGTTTGGTGAACGGTTGCCATAATACATGCAGTCTCAAAATATTGTTTTAAATTGTGTATTTTGAGGTAGATTTTGTAAGAAATACTACCTATTACATTCTCCGCTATGTTGGAATTTCTGAAAAATTTTTGCAGATCTATGCCGATCCTCCTAGAACCCAAAACCACCCCCCAGTTCAAAACTTTATCCATCTATCTATACCACTTTTTTATGGACGTGATAACTTCCATAATTGTGCACAAATCTCTTCCAGCCTGATACATAAAATTAAGGGATATAAAATCTCGGTCAAGTTCATTAATTGGCAAAATCAGATCAGGGGGTGGGGGGGGGGAGGGAAGCTTTTTGTGAAAACAGAAAAAACCCATAACTTATTAATTATGATATATATTGAATCCGTTTAAAGTTGTTATTACTTCTAGGAAAAGGGCCAAAAATTTATGTATGACAGATATTTGATATCATTAAAAATGGCCTCAAGGAGAGGGAAAAAATAGGGGTTTAAGAAGAAAAACATTCATAACTTTGTCAATTCACAAGATATCAAATCCGCTTAAATTTATTACAAATCTTCTTAATATTATCTACAAGTTTTGTATGTTTTATAAGACCAACTCTTACAGCAAAAAAAAAAAATTAAAAACAAAAAAATCCCTCCCGTCTCTACCTACAGGCACAGGTAGATTTCGAAGTGGGCGGTCCCAACTGTCACATATTGGCAAATAGGTCCTTCTTCTGCAGTTCCCAATAAACAGGCATCCCACCGTCTGTCTGTTCGATATCTACATGTGCCTGTAGGCCAAGCCGTCAAGGATTTTTTTTCTTTTTCAAGGTGCATAAGTTTTTGAACTCTCTAATACTTTAACCATAATGTGTGCTTTTTATCTGACATAAGTGTTTCTTATAAAGTTAAGGAATAGTTACCCTTTTAATATTCTTTTAAACTTATATGTTTTTTTTATTTTCTTGCAGCCATCTGTTAGGAAAACTCATTGTAATGGAAGAAAGCATAAGGATAATGTAAAATTTTATTATCAAAAGTGGATGGAAGAACAAGCTCAGAGTCTCATAGACGCAACAAGTATAATTTAAATCTGGATATATAGTATTTAAGTATTAACATAAAAATATTGATGCATGTATTTCAAATAATTAAATCCTAGTGTGCTTAACATCTATAACTTATTTAGTAGGTCCATTATTGTTTGCAATTTTGGTACTTTTCGGTTAGCCGGGCGCCAGTGATATATCTACATATATAAATACATATGTATATACACACATATATATATGTATGTATATATGTGTATGTATATATGTGTATGTATATATGTGTATGTATATATTTGTATATGTAGATATATATGTGTGTATATGTAATATACTTGTATATGTATCACTGGCGCTCGGCTAACCAAAAAGTACTGCAATTTTTTAGTGCTGTATTGAAATTGGGGTTGTAATTTTGACCGGTCAAAACTAATTTTAACCAGGACAGTGGTCAAAACTGGTTTTTTAACCATTCAAAATCAGTTTTAACCACTCAAAAGTGATCAATTGCTGAAACTGTGTATTTAGGTGAATATTAATGCTATATTATATTATGATAATTAATGTTAACATTTTAATAATTATTAAGTATAGATGGAATTTTTTTGTGTCTTATATAATAATACAGAAACATATATTTAATAAATCTTATTTTTCTTAAAGTGTAACTAATACATTAGAATTTTTCGTGGAAAGTGATATAAAATTGAAAATATTGATTTTGAATGTGTAAATTTCATAATGCACTTGATGAATGGATTGTGCCAATTCTTCATCAGTAGAAAGATTAGTTTCCAAATTTGATCTCATCCAGAGAATAAATTATGAAATCATTTTTATTAGCTTAACACAACAATACTTGTAATCATTTATTGAGTTCTAAATAAAAAAAATTAAATGTTTCTTTTACTTAATGTGATTTAGTTTCCTTCCCTTTTTAAAAAGAAGGGTAAATATGTAATAATAATATTAAAAATATTTCAGTTTTAAGATAATTGCTTATTTTTAGAAAAAATGTGCTGTTAAATTAAAATATAATGAAAATTAAAGTATAATACTAAGTAAAATATTTGCAAACACTTTCAAATGTTGTACTAAATATTGTTAAATGTTATTTAAAAAAAAAAAAAAAAAAAAAAACACTTTTGAATGTTGCACTAAATTTAACATTTAACAAATTCATTTTAAATTATTTTCCTACTCAAAACATATTTTGACCAGGATGGTTAAAACTCGTTTCAACCATGGTTAAAAACCACTCCCTGGTTAAAACCAATACAACCTTGATTGAAATTAGTTCCCCCCAATGAGATACATTTTTGTAATATCTATGGTGTATTTTAATCACTGATATACAATAGTTTTATTTATCTCTCCTCTTTATATACACACATAATCATAACCATATTTATGATCGTATACTTAAATAGTTTACAGGGTATCCCAAAAAGATTCAAACACATTTTAATTTTTTACTATTGGAGATACCTAGGCAGTGTAAACTGCAAAAGTATTCAAAATAAGGTAGGAATCAAAATTATGCTGATGAAATAGTCCTGCCAGAAACTTTCAAAAAGTGACACTTTTTTTTAAAAAACTTTTATACGGTCCTGGATCCTATATTTAGAATTTAGAAACATTTTCTCTGTGCGACAAGTACAACAGTAAATATTCCATTCTTCTATGGCCAAAATTCAGAGTCATGATACTTTGAATTTTATGAAATTTCTAAGCTTTGCAGTACTAAAATATTGTTTGTTCATTTTTAGTGCCGAAAAGCTCTGGAATTTCATGAAATGTAAAATATGATATCTTGGTGAGTTTTGGTCATAGAAGAATGGAATTTTTACAGTTGTACTTGTCAGAGAGAGATGCAGAAATTTTTTTTTAAATATAACTTATAGAATCCAGGGACCATATAAAAAAAAGTATAACTTTTTTAAATGAATGACAGGACTATTTCATTAATATAATCATAATTCTTACTATATTCTGAACACTTTTGCAATTTACATTGGCTACACATCTCCAACAAGTAAGAAAGGAAAAGAAAAAATTAAAACATGTTTCAATCTTTTTGGACACCCTGTTTATGACATTAGTTAATGGAAAAATAAATTACTTATTTATGTATTTTTCATAATTTTTCATTATATTAAATTACTTGTGGTAAGAAAATTTGCATTTTGAAGTAAGTCAGGTTTAATTTTTCTCAATCATCGTAAATTTCTGCCTTCTTCTTTTTTTTAAACAAAACTTTTTATTACTTCATCAATAATGCTTAATTTATAATGCTAAGGATTAAAAGGTTTTCAGCATTTTATTTTATTTTTTTTATTTAATATTTTCTTTCCTTCTTTTCTTTTTACCAATGAATTGATTTTGACTTAATTCATCATTTGACTAAATTAATGTACTCAGTATTCTTAAAATAAATTTCTGTTTCGAAAATTCTTTTAGATTAAAATCTAATCCTTATATACTTATGTTTTTTATATTACTGTCCTTATATGTTTGTCCATGATAATTTGAAAGATGCTAGAGTGTTCTGCCCCTTGCAAGCTATACTTGTCAAAATCCCATGGACATTTTATTTTAAATATGTCAATATTTTCACCGGCAGAAACTTTTCTGATAGATTAATGTTGCCCTCTTGAAAAAGTTTCTTTTCATTAATCATATGTAAATATACATTTCAATATATAATCATATGTAAACATACATTTCAATTTATATCAAACATTTATAAAAATATGTAAAAGTTTTGATTTTCTGATATTTATTTTTTTTTGTTTTTGAAGCCCTAAATCTTCTTTAAAAAATAATTTGGTAAAGAATTTAAAATTTATGATTTATACATGCAAACATGTGTGATCTGCTGAATATGATGTAATTTCACATATGGAAATCATATATTAAATGTTAGAAATTGATTTATTGTTGTCAAAACAGTTTCACCCTTGATCAGTTTCTTTTAGAAATATGGCAGCAGGCTATTTAAAAGTGCTTTATGTTAAATACATCAATTAACTGGGTTAAAGATAACAAAATAAAAAATCAGGCATAGATTATGATACACTTTCCAACACTAACAGAATATTATTAAGAAACTTCATTTATTCATTCAGTGCAATGAGATATCAAAATAAACAATTTAAAAAATACATAATTCAATAAAAATCCATTTTCAGCAATTTTTGTCCATATTCAGTAATGTGTTTGAATTTTTTCGTGCAGCCCTGTATACAGGGCTTAATTTGCGCCAGATGCCACCGTCGCTCAGCTCCGATACTTTTCAGTTTTTTTGTAAATATTTAAATATCTGCCAAAATTCACCGGAGCTCATAAACACTGCGTTCCGGAACCCAGTGAAATATCGCTTCCGAAAAACAAATCCTAAATTACCCTTTCCTTTCCCTCCCATCTGTAATCTTTTGCCTTCTTTTGTATCAAAACACTTATAAGTGACGTAATGTGTCGCTCTCTTAAGAGATGAAGATGAAGCAGTTTCGATTTTTATATCAGTCTTCGGGTTTGGGCAGGCTTGAGCTCAATCTGTCTTAAATTCAAAATTTTATTTATTTGTATTTCAAATCATATTAATGCTATTTTGACCAGTATAAAGAGTAAGCAAAAGTAGTATTTTTCTATTCTGTATAGCTGTGAACTATTCATTTTTTGTGTTAACATTATTTCTGAATCATAATCCTGAGCTTATTTAATCTTAGCTTGATTAATTAACATTAAGATTAGGCAAAGGTTTGTATTTGGAAGTAGTAATAACTAAAAAGTGGAATAGTTGATAGCTAAAAGCTCAGATAGATGTATTTAAGATTTTTATTTTACTAAATAAAAAAAAACAATGCTTTAAATTTTGAAAATAATGTATGAAATATAAATATGCAGATTAGAGTGACGGTGGAGGTGAGGGGGGGGGGGGGGGAGGGAGGTACGCTACGGGTGTTAATACTGCAGAATATTAGGGCTCCGGTACTTTTTTTAAATTAGAAATTAAGCCCTGCCTGTATATAATCTGTAAAATTTATAATGCATATGCATACCACAGCGGGAAACATACTTCCTGCAATTACCATTATCGTCAGTCTTGTAACCAAATTCTTTTGTGTGTCTGTATATACACGATAAATGCTACACACTCTATAATCTATAGAAAACATGTCATGTGCTTCAGTGATTATTTTTAATTTCCTTATTATTAAAGTATCATAACATCATTAAAATGTTCTGCAAACTATTTTCCCCCATAGATCATGTAATGTAATAGTATTCTTTTGTGCATCTCTGTAAACAAACTGCTACGCTTATTCTATACTCCTGAGGTTCTATATTCCTTGTAGTCCACCTCAGTGATGCATATCAATCTCATTATATTTGAAGTATTGTAACTTCAATAAAATGTCCCATAAACAATTTTTTCCCATAGACCATAGTGTAACAAAATTCTTTTGTATGTCCCGTTAAATGAACTATAAATGCTATATACTTTATTTTCAATACCAAACACAGTAACTTGTGACAATTACTTGGCAGTCCGAATATATTTACAAGATTTAGAGCGCAGACAGGTAGACAAACCAAAGTCATAAGCACTTTTCAACTATGTTGGAAAGTGCACTGATCAAGAATATAATAATTTTATAATTTAAGAAAAAGCTTTGATATAAACTTCTAAATAGTTGCATGTCTGTGCAATTAAAGATGATAAAGATATTCTTGTAAAATATATTTGTTGTTGTATAATTTTCATTTTACTGAAGATAGTTTATTTTATTCTTCCACAGCTGCTGCATTTAAAGCTGGAAAAATCCAATCTGGTCAGTTTGCATCTCCTAATACAAAGCCTACTGGAGTTATGGTACCACCACCACCTAATATGATTGGTAAAATATTTAAACTTTGTCTCAAATTCTCTTTTCTTTAAATTATTTTGGTATTTTTTATTAATGTTGCTTTCAAACCTTAAGAGGCTACTTCACTCACGCAAAAACACTTGCTCGGCAATGTTAATCCTATGGAGGAAATATTTTAAGATATTTCGTTCGCATTTCAATATTTTTAAAGGATCTTTTAGGGTTTTGTTCATTTCACGGAACTTTATTCGTCTTTCTTCTCTGTCTGTCTGTTTGTCCACCCATCACAGAGTCCGTTCTCGGAAGCTGTATAAGTTAGAGACTTGAAATTTTGTGTACTTACAGCTGAATATCCCCTTTCACACGAAAAATAATAAAATTTTGAATATGCATTAATTACCAGGGATATTAATTAAAACTCTTAAAAACTCATTAAAAATTGTGCAGAAATTCAGCTTAAAGGAATGTTTTTTTATCCAAACTGATAACACATCGGTTTCTATTCCACGGAAGTTCAAGGTTACTGTAAAGAGCTGCACTTCCACATTCTCATAAAAGTCTCCTTTTCAGAAACACCTCTAATAATCTGTCTAGCGTCACAAAAAATTGGATTCTGGTGTGAAAAAAATCGTATTTTCAAAAAACCAAATTTCGAAAAAATCAAACCAGAACTTTTCAAGATATCAATTAATTTTTTAAAAATCTTCTTAAGCTTAATTGCATATACTAATTTAAAAATCATGCATCTATGCATTTTTTTTATGGTGAACCCAAAAATCTTAATTTTTATAAAGATCGTATTATTAGAACCAAAGTTACATTTTATCACAAAATGCTGATTTTTGTATAGAAAAAAGAAATAAAACACTAATAGACAATGATGTAATTAGTAATGCCAATAGGGATTATTAATAAAGGGCAGAAATCTCTCACTCTGCAAAACCCACCTTTCGGCTTTGAGCTACGAATGTCCAGAGGGATTAATAAAGGGCAGAAGGGGAGGGGAACTACTCTTTATTAAATATCGCATTTAGTCCACATGACAGAAATTATTATGACAGAGCAGAATAGCGGGCTAAGCCCATTATTCTGTTCTGCCTTATTCTATTCTGTCTTCAGCTATGCTATTCTGCTCTGCAATATTATATTTGAAACAAAACAAAAGGCTGTTAAAAATATTTTAGAATTATAATAAGAAATCAATTTTATATACCACACTAATGGGGGAAAAAAAAGGTAATGGAAAAATCAGTTTAGTGAATAACAAGAATAATACATAAATTATATTATTATTCACACTAACTTTTCAGAAATTTAGAACAGAAAAATATAATCACAAAATTAAATATCTTGCATGCCGGTAAAGGAGGGCCATTGACCCTCCATGTAATTCCAAATTTAATTATTTTTCTCTTATGATTATGAAAAAAAGTACATTCTTCCACAGTGACTTAAAACAATTAAACTGTAACAGGGAAAGAAACAAAGGATTATTCGATAAGAAATTAAATCCTCCGTAAAAGAGTTTTTTGGTTCTACTCTTTATTTTATTAATTTTACGTTAAGGTATTTGAAAGTTACTTTAAATGGAGAGTTCAGTCTCTCTAACAGAAAAAATAATAAACTGTTTCAATTTCTCTATTTTCAAAAAAATTTGGAGTGACTCCAATTTTCAAACACATTACAGTATACTACGCATTTAAATAAATAGTAACTTAAAAATAAATAAAAACTTAGATCCTAATTTTACATAGATGAAATGTTTCCCTTAATAAAAATGACCTCATATTCCGTAGAAACATGCACTTTCATTCATAAAGCAGAAACATTTTTCTTAAATTATGACGTAATTTTCAGTAAATTTTCATTTTGCTCATGATGAGATTAATGCCTATAAATTAATATTATTATGGAAATTGAATTTACAAAGTCAGGCTAATGGGAGTTTTAAGTTATTAGGCATGTTCATAATTGTATAAATAATGTAGCACCTATAGTCGTTGTCTGTTCCACCTGTCTGTCTGCATATAACAGCACAAAAACTACCCAACCGAATGGTAAAATTGGTACTTCCTTGTTATAGCAGCTTCTGAGGATTAATCGTCAAACAGCCAAGCTTTTTTTTTTAATTATTTTTTTTATTTTTAATTGCACTTGCTATCTCTAGCTTACATTGAAAACAGACAACACTTTACTGGAGTCAAGTAAAATTAATTCAAAGAAGAAAATCGAAATGTCAACACCCAGAACTTGACTAAAAGTTAAAGTTTAAGGGAAGCCTATTATGTTATGACCTTCAATTTCCAGTGGTACCATTCAGGGAAAAGGAACAGGGAATAAAGCTTGTAGTGTGCTCATCTCAATTGGCTTTTCCCTTTCACATATCAGAATTTGCAAAGTAGATCTCACTGTAAAAAGAATAAAAAAATGTTTGATGAAGAGAATTTTCTGAATTGAGTTGTAAGCCACATCACCCATCAATACTACTGCTATTGTTTCTGAAATCGGCACGTGATACAATCAGTATCTTTGTGTTTCAGATCATCTTTTTTTCGATACTCAGGAAACACGCAAATTCAAATGGTGCTGTTTCCTTATTGATATACAGTTTCTTGCATAATTAAAAAAAACATTGCAGGCTTTATTTATTTATCACTGTCTTTTTTGTCTCTAATTTTGTACCATGAAATTGATGTTGCATTCATGAAATAAAAAAGTGTATGTGAAATTCCAGTCATTTTTAAACCTCAAATGACCTCCACAGAGACTGAGTTCCACACTTTGAGTATCCACATACATTCAGTCGAATTTTCCTGAATTTTCTGTCCTGAAAATTGTATGGTGTGCGTTATATATGAGATATAATTTCTTTCCATTTTTCTTTATTAAAAACAGAGTATGCATTATGCATGAGTAAATCTGGTAATATATAAATTTAAAATTAAACTCAGGTAATATATTATTTTATCATTACAGTATGTTTCATATTTTAAATTTTGTATTCAATGCTACATGAAGTTGCTTTTAAATCAAAGCTTGATAACACAAAAATTTTCTATCTTGGCTATTTTTCTCTTACTGTGCAGTTCAAGTTATCAAGGTTTGTCTGTATTCTTTTTATTCATATTTATTGTCCTTTGATTATAACCAGTGTTGAATTCAGGGGGGTGTTCTGGGGGGGGGGGGAAGATTTGAGATATTATGCTTTTAATAATTAAAAAGTGCAATCCCCCCCCCCCCCCCCGGAGCCACAGAAATACTTCCCGGAGAAAAATGTCTGAATTCAACACTGATTATAACCACCATTCCCTCTATTAGCATCACCATTCCGAAAATTTCCACTGTTATTTCTAAACTTGTTAGTACGACCATTCCCATAACCTCTATTCCCAGCATTAAATCCATTTTGATTACCTCTTTCATTAGGATAACCACCCTTTCCATAATTATCATATCTCTTTCTATTATAACTTGCTTGGTATTACATTTCAGTTAATTTAATTGAAATTACTACTACTCTCATTTCTAAAAATTTTATGTTAGATAACTTGTATTTTTTGTAAACTTGGGAAATTGGTTACATGATATTATAGCAAAAGTGTATAGTTAAAATTTTCTTTGATTTTGATAACTTTTAAAGGTTGTGTAAAAATTTAAATTTCATAACCTTTACCAATATGTATATATATATTGTAAATGACTTTTGATAAAATGAAGAAAACAGTTGAAACATTTTTTTAGCTGGAACTATACCACTAAAACTAATGGTTTAAGAATTAACTATTGGACAATGATAAGAAGAGATACCCCATATATAATTGTATATTGTTGATAGTATGTAAGAATCATATCTGATTCACATACATATTTATGTTTTTTTATGTTTGCTTAAATTGTGCTCTTTTTTATGATTAACAACCTGTTTTTATTAGGTCCTGCTAGGCCTGCAGTTCCTGGTCAGGGAATGCCTATAATGGGCCCACCTACTATAGGTCCCATGCCTGGTCCTATGCCTGTAATGGGACCCCCAGGACCTGTGCACCATAATATGATGGTACCTGGTATGTATTAGGGGGAGCTTAGTGTTATTTTTATTTTTTGATGTTGAAGTGTTTTTTTTTCTTTTTTTTTTCTTTTAATAGTTAAATTATTTTTGCAGAAAATTTCTATATACAGGGTGTCCAAGAATTATTGAACACATTATAAAATTATGTAAAACAAAAACTAGATGGTATAGAAAGAAAATTTCTTTACTAACTTACAATAGAAGTACAAAAGTTAATACATCTCTATGTGACATCCCTTGGTTATGCATAGTATGTCCACAAGATACCAAATTTTAATGTATGCATATGCAAGTATCTGAGGAGTTATGGATTGAATAGCAGCTGTGATCCACTGCTTCAGTTCCTGCAAATTAGTACAAGGCATCTGATACACACAATCCTTCGCATAATCGCATGACACACTGCACATAAAATTTTTTTCAACAGAGTTAAATCTAGAGATCGAGGAGTCCAAGGAGTCAGACCATTACTACCAACCAATTTGTTGAGGAAAATTCTAGAAATAACAATGCTGCAAAAACAAACTTTGAAAGACATGTCATAAATACATGTGGAAAAAAATGCCACTTTTCTTAGTGCTTCTTTTCCTTATAATTTTGTAATGTGTCCAATAATTCTCAAACACCCTGTATATTTTATTTTATTTTGTTTTGAAAAATAATTTACTTAACTAATATAAACATCTGCTTTTTGAGCTACCATTCAGAATACATAGATTAAATTAGTAATCTCACCTAAAAAACAGAAAAAAAAAAATACTCTATTTGTTTTGTGTAAATTTTTCAATTAACTTTACTAAATCTTTGTTCTGTTTTCTTTTTCTTTCTTTCTTTTAGCTTTCTTTTCTGAATACTTTTAAAATAAAAGAGAAAAAAAAAATAAAACTTTTTTAACTGAAAAGTACCAGGCAATATTTTAGCAGTTATAAAATGAAGAATATGATGTCATTAAATTGAAGAATATCATATACAGCAGATGTGTAAGTAAATAGTAAATTATAATTAAAAAGCAGCTATTAAATGTACTGCTTGTTGATGCTTAATTGAAAAATTGCTTAGGCCAGTTTAAAAAATTGCTTCACAGAGCAATATTTATTTAATTATGAGAGCTATTGAAACATTTTTTTCTTTTTGATTTCTTCTAAAATATATCTCCCTTTCATTTCTGAAAAATATGCGTAATAACCTTAGCATTATAATAAAATTCTTGGCAATCTGCCAACTTACTCAGTTTCTTAGTCAATAAATAAATTAGGACTATTAAAGCCACTTATCTTAAGTGGAGAAAAATACTATCAAACTGAGTTACTGAACTTAATTTATAAATAGCTTTATCCATATTGTTTGAAATGATGTACAACTGCTAGTTAAAATTCTTAAAGTATGAATGCTTTTTAACATTTGGTTAGTTTTCATTGTTTGAATTGATTTTATGAAAAATGCCATAGTAGATTATTTAGTGTTAATATAACTTCTTTAATCTTTCCTTTTTGTTAACCAGAATCATTATGGCATTTCATTAATAATATAAAATAATATAAAATAAGTTTTTTACTCCTTTTATACATTAAAATAATAAATTAAGTGGTTAAAACTAATATTATTTGCACTTTGTATTTGTTTATTTTAATGCAAACACAGCAGATTTTATAACATTTTCGTTTCTTCATAAAGTAATTTTGTTGCACTTATAATATTCTAAGAGAAAGTATTTCAAATTTATAAATTTAATGGAATGTTCTTTAATAAATTATAGCAGGTGAATGTTATGAGTAGACATGAAATTTGTTAAAATTGTAGAATTAGTTTTAGAAGTTTCGTAAATATGTGCACTGCTTTTATAATTTTCAGTTTGTAATAAACTATTTCATAAGCTTAAATGAATCAATCGATCTTGTAAGATTTTTCGGTGAAATGATAATATAGAATTATAGAAGACTGTGGGCAACAAGTGCTACTTTCAACTTTCTATTTGTGACTCTGTTTGTTAACCCTGCTAGTACCATTGGGGTTTTTTTTACCCCAATATTTTTTATTTAAAAAATTTTCCTGTTTCTAACCAGAAGAAAATAATAAATTAAACTTAATCAATAGCATCAAATTAACACATCATAAGAAGAAGCTCCATTTAATACAATTGTAGCCATTTAATAATTTCTGGCTCAAATTATACAAAACTAAGAATGCTTATAAAAAAAAATCCCTGATGGCTCGGCCTACAGGCACAGGTAGATTTCGAAGACACAAACCGTGGAGCACCTGTTTATTGGGAATTGCAGAAGAAAGACCTATTTACCATGATGTGGCAGTTGGGACCACCCACTTCAAAATATACATCTGCTTGTAGGCGAACCAGCAGGGATTTTTTTGTTTATTTATTTATTTATTTATTTTTTTGCTATAAGGGTTGGTTCTATGAAAAACTTGTTAATATAAAAGTTTTAAATAATATTAAGAGGATTTATAATAAATTTAAGCGGATTTGATATGTTGTGAATTGTCAAAGTTATGAATTTTTCTCCTTCTAACCCCCCCCCCCCCCCCCCCTCGGGGCCATTTTTGATGAAATAAAAAATCAGTCACATAAATTTTTGGCCCTTTTCCTAGCTTTAAACGGATTCGATGTTATCTTACAAGTAAGAAGTTAAGCTTTGCAATTAATGTTGTTACTTTAATAGACAAGATTAAATAGACAAGATAAAATAGAGCTAAAAGAGCTATTTTAAATTAAATTAAGAGTTAGAAAGTTAATATGCTATTTTTAGCTTTAAAAGTTTCAACAGATAGGCCTCTTTTTTTTTTTTTTTTTTTTTTTTTTTTTTTTTCAAATCAGTTATTATTATTTTTTTTTTAAAAGCATATTTCTAAGAATTTTTTTTTTTTTTTTGAAAAAATTTTAGTAATAATGCATTAGATCTTCAGATGTCACAATTCAAGTTCCAATTTTTTAGAGTTTCATTCATCTCACGAATCCCTATCTGTCTCGCTTCTCTGTCTGTCCGTCACAGAGTCTGTTCTTGTTCTTTCTGTCTTTTTATGTGTAATGCACTTTTTATAGTTGATAATAATTTTTATGTACTTTATGTATCTCAAAACATCAATTTTAACATTATATATGCTGTGATACCTCAGGTAATGAGTGCCTCTGATAATGAATGTTTCAGCTAACATTTTCTCTTCATTTTTTTCTGACTAACCAATTTTATTGGATATACACACCAATATAACATAGCCACATTGCATTTTATTTGGATGGGAAATCACATTTTGGTTATCAAAAATTTCAGTTAACAAATTATCTTCATTAGTTGGAGTGCCACAGTATTATATTTTTCGCAAGATAAATTATTTTTAGAAGTAAATAAAGAAAATAGTTTTTTTTTTTTTTTGTTATATGAATTGAAATATCTGAAACTTTTACTCATACTTGGATAAATATTGCAAGACTATAACACAAAGTAGTATCCTTTGATTTAAGGCATATGACATATACTTTCCACTACATCCTTGGTTGTAGATTTGAGTTTATTGTTTTGTATTTTACTAGCAGGGCTTCACCCTGTCTTATTGAAAAGCACATTTTAAAGGCTAACAAAAATTAATAGTCATATTTTTAATTAATTAATTTTTAGAAAGTCTAATTAAAATTCTAAATTCCTGCTTTGAAGTGTATAATCTAGGTTTGGGCCTATCTTCATGCCCAAAATCAGTTGTTCAAATTGCAGCTGTTCGTCCATAGAACAACAGACAGATATACACTCACTATTTTATTATACATAGAGTTATACTCTTTTAATAAAATTATCCATGTTGCATATTTCTATTTTATAGATTTCATTTATAAAATTATACTTAATTTCTTCTTTAAAATAAATAATAATTAAGGGGTACTTTCAGGTCAGGATAGCACTTTAATTCTCTTTAGATACAAATACTTTTTCACAGTCTTATTAGAACAAAGACTATTTTCTAATTGAAAGATTGCATGGATAATCTTATATCAAAATCTCAACTGACAGGAAATTTCAAGATGGAATATTTTTTGTATTCTGGAATATCTTGTGATAAAACTACTTCTTTTTGGACTGTGCAGATGTCAAAGAGGGAGGAGAAAATAAATAATAATTTGCATAACTTTAATGCAGTGAAAATTTCCAGTCTAAAAAATAATAATAAAAGAATGATATTTGATTGAAAGAAGGTTAATGTGGTATTGTAATATGGAAAGAGGAAAATGTAGCTGCCATTATTCTTTTCAAGTCAAATAAACATATTTTGAATGAGAAATGTTACTTAATAAATGTAATCAAACAAGTACCACACAGAAACAAGACACATTTTATTCACACATTATTTCATACAACTAGCCGCCACTGGCGACCAGTTTGGTCGCCCTTAAATGTATGTTAAGCATTGTAACAAATTATTTTTAATCATAATTTATTTTTTTCCTTAATCCTTCGCCAAACCAGAAAAATTTAATAGACAAATCAAGAACTTTTGTGATCGGGGTAGCATTTCCCATATTTTTTGTTGTTATGCATTTCATCTTTCTTGACAAAAACTGCTTAACCCACTTTATAATAAATTAATCATTGCGTGTGTTTTATATTAAAATTGTGTGTTTTTTACTATAAAATAAACTATTTCATAATAAAATAAAAGTGCATGCTATTTTAGTAATCTCTAATAGGTACCTGAAAATGGAATTTTCTCGCCAAAATGGCACAAAACAAAAATCGCACCAACCCCGGTGCGTCCTTGACAGCTGTTCCAATTTAAAATACATGACGTATTCACATCTTTCTTTAAAATAGAAAATAGATAAATAAGAAAAAAATATCATAAATCAAAACGTTTGCTTTCAAAATTAAAGTATCATTTCTAATTTGCACGCGAAAAATAAAAGCTGACAATTCATTTCGAAATTTGATCCATTAAATATTATTACATGAGTTCAACTTACGTCAAGTTGAGTTGTATAGAACAGAATTATGGTAAACATTGACTCTCTCACTGGTGCGGGTTATTTTTTTACACCAGGCAGCGGTCCAAAAATTCATGGTTTAATATTTTAAACGTTCACAACGAATGAATCTTTTTGTTTACTTTCATGGATAAAGAATTTGAACTGCGAACCTAATTTAGACTGAAGTTATTGCAGAATGTATACATAATTGAACGTAAATCATCTCTCAAATATTAATTTTTTTTGAACGATCTTTCTAAAAATGTAACTATTATGCAATTTTATTCGAAAAAATAATTTTGAATAAAAATGGCCGCCTGGCATATGAAAAAGTGAAGCGGGCATCCCGGAATTGTTGATGACAGTCACATGACTTACAGTTTTATTATAGAGATTTTCTGGATTTATTTGATATTAAAAAAAAAAAAAAAAAAAAAAAAAAAAAAAACACTGGGAGCTATGAAAAAATATATTACTAACTATAATTTCATTTTATTGTTAATTTCATGGAAATGATTCTAAAAAAGCTATTTTAAATTAAATTAATAGTTTAATAGTTAGAAAGTTCATAATGCTATTTTTAGCTTTAAAAGTTTTAACAGAGGAAACATTATATAGGATTCTTTTCAAATCAGTCTTTTTCTTTTATTTGAAAGCATATTTCTAAGAGAGTTTTGTGGCACAATCACAAAATAATTTTCCACTGTGTATGCATAAGATTTTCAGGTGTCACAATTTAAGTTCCAAAGTTTTCTTTCTGTCTTTTTAGGTGTGTTCGTAATTATATAAATACATAGCAGTTATAGTCGTTATCTGGTCTGTCCGTCTATAACAGCACAAAAACTACCTAACTGAATGGTTTGAAATTTAATATATATATAATCGTTGCAGAATTTTGTTGAATCATTTCAAATTTTATGAAAATCAAATCAGAACTTAAAAAGATATTAATGAAAGTTTTCTTCATTCTATTAAATCCTATCATACGTAATCTATATGATAAAAGCGAAAAGCATTTGACTGTCATCAAGTCTGGGCTTTGTAATAAATAATTTAATTGGTTCTAGATTCACGATTGAATTTTGTTTTATGTGTATAAAATTGTATACCTGAAAGGTTAATTCAGAATCAAAACTTAAAATGGTATTAATAAAAGTTTTCTTCATTTTGTTAAATCCTATCATTCGTTATCTATATAATAAAAGCGAAAAGCATTTGACTGTCATCAACAGTTCCAGGATGGTCATTTCTCTTTTTCATATGCCAAGTGGCCCTTTTTATTCAAAATTATTTTTTCGAAGAAAGCTGCATAAAAGTTACGTTACATTTTTAGGAAGATTGTTCAAAATAAATTAATGTTTGAGACATGACTTACATTCAATTATGTATATATTCTGTAATAACTTCAGTTGAAATTAAGTTAGCAATTCAAATTCTCGATCCATGAAAGTAAACAAAAAAGATATTCATTCGTTGTGAATGTTTAAAATATTAAACCATGGAGGTAATCGTTCGCAAGGTTTGCCGATGTAGCCTGGTGTTTGTCGTAGCGATCATTGCAGGAATCAACATACGTAGGCCAATCATATGATAGACATGTTACACATACACCAATCTAATTGACCATGCTCATGTGTATAGTAGGAGCCATAAAGAACAAATAGGTGTTTCTTTCTATACAAAAAATTTTACAAACAATGACATCAGCTGCGCTTTCCTTATAAGTCAATCAAAGTTTAGCAAAATGATGTTATGTTGGGTGCAGACGATATAATTCATTTCACTGAAATAATAACAATGAATTTTTTTACATTGTCTTGTATTGGATATTTGCACATAATATAATTTTAATGTAACAGAATTTAACTAATTGTTTGTAGCTAGAATATTTACAAAACTAGTTATAGTACGAACGCACCTCATTTCTCATGTTTGACGTACAATTTTCAACTTTTCTTTGTGTGTGTGTGTAATGCACTTCTTGTACTTGATCATGATTTTTTTGTATTTTCTATTTTCATTTCATTGATATCCGGTTACTCTAGGAAACAAGGACTATATAACTAACTACAATATGTTCTTTTAATGAGTCTATAACACTCACAGAATGAAGACAAACATTTTCATATCACATTTATTAAAATCCATCCACCTGTTCCCATTTTACCATGGAATAAAGAATTTGTACTGTCCATGGTTACATTACCTTTCTATTCTATGTGCAGGGTAAAAAGTGGAGAGAAATATCTTGTGTTAAACTTTTTTGATTACAGTAGACTCTCCAATAACCGAACTAATGTGGACTGGAGTAATTCGTATATGAGAAAAATCTGGATAAGGGAGTGTACTTTTTATTAAAAAAGAGTTATAAATGTACCTATTCGACATATGAAAATGTTTATTTTAACTTTTTATTACATTTGAACATTATTTTTGCAATTACAATTTGAAGTACATAAATTAATTTTTTTAAACATTGACTTAAATTTGTCTGTTTTGTTCTTCATTCAACTTGCTGACGAGCTGCTATCTCACACCATGCCAATGCCTCATTATAATTACGTCAGAGGGATTGTTCTATGAATCGCAAGGCGACCTTTATAAAATGGAATTAAAAATGTATAGAATTCAGTGTCAACCTTAAAAAGCTAGGAAAAAAATGCATGCCTCTAATGCTTGAAATGATTGCTCTGAAGAAACTTGTTTCTTTTACAAGGGTACTTCATCATCAGTGTTTATATCTATATCCTTTACATTTAAGAAATTAAAAAAAATTTAATCGGTCAGCTGGTGATCTACATCACTATTTATCCAGTCAAAAACTTCTGTTTCTTTGATATTTTCACAACCAGAAATTTTCCCTACTATATTTCTTTAATCTATGTCTTCTGAATTTTCAGAACTTTTATTGATTACTAACATTGAACCTTTGTTTAGACATCTTTCATGAACACGTGAAACGAGTTGACAGAATTCGAACAACATTTACAAAACAAAAGGAATTTACAAGCGTACAATAAATTTTGAGCTTTTATCAGTCTGGAATGAGAGGACCGGATATGGGAGTGTCTAGTGTATTACTACAAAATGACCATGATTTGACTTTTTTCAAACAACTTCTCTTATCTATATTTTGACTTTTGTCCCTCTTTAGTTTGATTTATTTTTCTAATTTCCTCTCCTAACTAAATGTTTTGTTCTTCTAGGTATGAGACCGCCTGTTGGACACATAACTTCTATGATGCCCTTAAGACTGTAAAATTAAACTTTTTTAAAAAGATTGAACATTGATATCATTCATCTATTTATTTCATAGTTGCTATTCATAGTTTTTAGTTTAGTTTTCATTTTTGTGATATATTAATGTATGTTTTTTTTTAAATCAAAATTGTTATTGTTATCTTAGAAATAGCATACTTTTCTTAGAGGTTTTTTTTTTGTTGTTGTTTTTTGTTCTGTTATATGTTTCTAAAATTTGTTATATGTTTATAAAATCAAAATATGTCAATAAAATTTTTTTTAATCTTTCATCATTTGCCTGTTTTTTCCTTAAGACTTCAGATTATATTAATGCCAAAAAAAATAAGATAAAGAATAAAAGACTGCTTTATCGCAGGAGTCATCAACCGTGTGTCTGCAGGCACATTTGTGTCCATTGACCCTATTTTTTGTGCCCATAAACTTATATAAATAAATAAATAAATAAATATATATATATATATACATTTTGCACTCATGGATAATAAATGCAGGTTTTAATGGAATGAAATAACAGGTTCTTGATTTGTACAGATTTGTTTTTAAATCTACTGTAAGCAACATATTGAATATTTTCACTTGTACTGGAAAAAGCAGCATTTATTGGGATTGGTTTTATTATGTGTACCATTGATAGTTATAAAAAAACTTTGCTACCCTTTGTGACTTTTTTCATAAATATAAATCTATATCTAGCTAATATATGTAAGATTTATATTTTATCGAATATACACCACACATGCCCAAATAAATTAATGTGTGCGTATGTGAGGATGAGAGGTGCACCTACAAAGATTGTTACAAAACTCAAATACACCCATGATATTAAAAAGGTTGGCGACTCCTGCTTTATTGTATTAAAAAAATAATAATTTTGAAAAAAAAAAATAATAATTACTCTGTTTTTGCTTTTGTGTTTATTTTTTGTCTTTCTTTTTTTATATAAAAATGGTGTTTATTGTTAAAATCTGAAATAGTTCATTTTCATTAATAATTTAAGGACATTTTATTGAAAAAAAAAAAAAAACATTTTAACTCTATGCAACTAATTGCAACGCATTTCATGAAAAAGAATTTTATTGTTTTATATATTATGTCACTCATCCGTAAGAAAAGTGATACAACTTAAAAATACTATATTTCAAAGAAGAGGCAAAAGAAGAGTTTCATTTTTTATACTATAACATAAAACATGTATGTTGCATGAATGCACATACATGAATGAACATGTTTGTTGCATGCATGTTGTATGTTGTATAAGCATGTGTATTTAGTTTACAGTTGTAAAAGCACAGCAGCACCAACTTTTGACAAATATTGGGTGAGCTCAAAAATTGTTAAGCAAAATGCCTGTTTTACTTTTTTTTATGTTATTCATAAATATTTTCTTATACGGTCATTAATATTTACTATAATACCATAAATATGATTACAAATTAAAAACACAAAAAGCAACACATTTCAGTCACTTTTAAGAGCTTTATCAATGTCAGGGCAATAACCATCCTATCCTGTTGCAATTTTACTCAACCTTGATAAAAACATTTCACACTCGATTTTTTTTTTCAACTATTTAATTTAGTTCCCTGTGACTATTATTTAACTCACTTTATGAAGAATTTTCTGGTTCAAATCAAATGAAATAAATTATAGAAACAGGTCGATTAGACCCATTCAGAATAGGAAGGTTAAAATAGATAATTTTCAATCACTGATCAAATATACAGGAAATTTATCTTTCGAGTGAAACCTAATAATTATATGTGCACTGAAGAATATTTAGTGCTCTTGTGTGTTTTTTAGGGCTGTCATTACTATTTTTCAAGCGAAATAATCTTTTGAACATCAACAGAATGAAATTTTATTTCAGAGATTAAAAAAATATAAATAAATATGTAGTGAAATAAAACAAGGGAAATTGGATGGGCTAAAGGAGTAAAGCGCCATTCTGAAAGCATACATAAAAAAGTAAAACTCTTCAGAATCTAGACGTAGAAGAGGTAAGGAGGATTCAATAAATTTATTCACCACTCCATCTTTTGCCTCCCTTCTGTGGTGACAAAGTGACATATAGCATAATCTAGTAGTCTTCTGGATAATTACACTTATGAAATTTTTTCTGTAGCAAGACGCACCTATTTCAGACTTATTAATGGCATAATACAGAAATTGAATTTTTTTAGAGTTGTGTCACTTCTTGCAGGGAAGTGATATCTCTTATCATTACTAAAATGGGAAGAAAGTTTGCAAAACTCCTTTCTACTTTTGTGATAATTTCATATATGTTTTGCTCAGCATGTCGTTTTTTCTGAGGATACATGTACCTCTAAATATTTTGTAAATCTAAAGAGAATAAATAAAAATTTTTAAATTTCAAAATACCCACTAAATAAACTTTTAATAGTACTATAGACATTCATGCAGCTTGTTAAGCTTTATATATAGTAGGTCATTTGGAAAGTAATTCGTTTTTTCAAATCAAAAAAAGGTTTCATCTAGTTATTTTATTATTACTGATAAAGAGTGACCTTGGATGGCCCAGATATGTACATTCGGTCTTTTCTGCTTATGCTGCATAATTCTTGTTTATGTTGTAGGATAATTTTTGTTTCAGTGCAGTGCTGAAAATAGGTAACCAAAAAGTTCATTTTTGTCATATTATGCTCCTTTATTTCAAGAAAACTAAAAATGCCAGTCAGACTGCTCATAAAATTTGTGGTGTATATGGACAAGGTGTTGTTTCAGAGAAGGTGTTTGAGAAGTTTAAGTGCGGAAATTTCAGACTCGAAGATGATACCCACTCTGGACCTCTGTAAAGCGGATCTCTTAAGAGAAGCTATCACTGAAAATCCACGTTACACAATTCCGGAACTATAATATAGGATATAATCACACATACTAAATATTCCAAAAAGTACAGTGCATGATTATTTGATAGCTTTTTTTATAAAAAGTCCTCATTTACAGATGATGGTCATCCAGAGCAGGCATCATTTTCGAGGCTGAAATTTCTGCGCTTAAACTTCTCAAACTACATTTGAACTTGTAATTTAAAAACAGCACATTGTTCATATACAGCACAATTTTTACGAGCAGTCTGACTAGCTATGACGAAAATGAACTTTTTCGTTCTCCAGCCTTAAAACTGCACTGAAACAAAAATTGTGCCACAACACAAGCGAAAATTATGCAGTGCAAGCAGAAAAGACCAATTGTACATATCTGGGTCACTCCTTAGCAGCAGTAGCAAAATAACTAGGCAAAACAGCACTTCGCTTATTAAAAAACTGCAGAATTTTCCGGATGACCCAATAGTTTATTGACAACAAACCTTGTTATACATATATTTTCACACTACACTACCATTCACAGACATTAACAGTAAAATCTCATGCATGCAAATATAGACAACAGATGACGTTATCTGTTACATTTTGAAAAAACCAGGGAAGGTAGAATAACATTGTGATGCGAAGATTAAGATCAGAAAAACTGAGGATGCCCAAGACGATGGGCGAAATTTTTTTTTAGTACATATAAATGTTTTTAAAAGGACTGACTACCTTTGTAAGTAACATCTACATTGGCTTTTTATATGTGAAATTTTACTGTGAATGGTAGTGTAGTGTGAAAATATATGTATTTGTATATAGTTGACATTATGAAAATAACTTAGAAAATGAAACATTGTTATATTTATCCTCGTGGTACTTCTCTTTTATAAGGATCCTGGTGCTCTTTTAAAATTCTTGGTGCATTTCAAGCTTAAGAAAATGAGATTTTCAGCCAAATAATATAAAAAAAGTCATCAAAGCAAAACGGATGAAATATTAATATTTTTTTGCACATACATTAAATAATTTGCTTCTGATTATACATTTTAACTCTGTTATAATGAGGACAACGGACTGCAACATTTGCTTATTATAAACATAGTTCTTGCAGTAACCAAGTTTGGGGGAAATTATGAAAAGATTCACATGTAAGGAAATATGTAAAAGTTCAGTTAAGTTATCAAAGCTTATGGAATAATTTTTTTTATAGAGGAAGTTTGACACTTCTGAATTATCAGGACTAAATTAAATTAATAATAACTTGACATTTATTTAAAAAAAAAATTCTGTATTTATAAATATGAAAAGTTTTGTAAAAGTAATTGAAGAAATCAACCTTATCATTTATTTATCTATTGAAATAAGTTTTAAAAATATTTCCTTAGTTTTTTTTTCTTTTTTTTTTGGGGAGGGGGGGGGGAGGCATATTGATATTGTTTTATTTTTTATTTCTAATTAATTCTTAGATTTCAGAAAAAAAATTATTTGTTTGATTTGTTCAAAAGAAGCTAATCAAAAGGAATGACTGCATAAAAGATATTCTTTTTGGAATGTTTCAACCCGTTTCATAAATAATTTAGAATACTCATGAAAAAATACGTTTTGCTATCAACTTACTATTCACCTGCTTAGAGTTTTTTTGAGAAGGGGAATATTGACAATGTTTTATATTTTTATTTATAATTCTTAGATTTCAGAAAGAAAAAAAAATATTTGTTTAATTTGTTGAAAACAAGAGCTAACTGTGTCAAAAGGAATGACTGCATAAAAGATATTCTTTTTGGAATGTTTAAACCTATTTCATAAATGATTTAGAACACTCATGAAAAAATATATTTTGTTTGGAGAAAGTGGGGGGAAATCTATAAATGTTTTATGAGCTTGTGTAATTTTTGCTCATATGTTCTAAGTTCATATGCTCTAAGTCAGGGGTTCCCAAACTTTTAGACCGATGTATCACTAAATCAAAGTTCATACTTCTGCATACCACCAGGTAGCAAACGTAAAGCTAATAGAAAAACCTGTAAAAAGGAACCTGTCTAAAATGAAATATATCTCTGGTGTTTTGTATTTCCATCATAGCAGGTTTTATTGCATTTAAAAATGAAGGATTACATTACTAAATTGGTAATTAGATTGACTGCTTTATAATGACATTCAAGTAAAAAGTAGTATCATTATTAAATTTTAATAATGCATACAATATCAAAATACAGTGTTTTGGTATAGGAAAAAAGCCACAATATTTAATGACATATTGGCGCACACCGATTCATATACTGTTATAGTAGGCCGATTGCACTAATTTGCTTATATTGCTAATGAAAAGGGTAGACTTGTTTTATCAAGCACAGCTTCCTCATATCTGGTGCAATATTAGGTAGTTCTAGCCATAAGTCAGATTCGATGCTTAGTTTATTCCTGTATTTTTTTTTTTCATATAACCAAGGGGAAAAAAACACATTCACAGATATATGTTATGTGCTAAACACAAGCAGACTTTGGCGATATCAGACAGTACTCTGATATTCTCTGATAGCCTATTTAACATAGGCTCAAAACAACTGTATTAATAATCTACCTTTAACACAATAATGTCATACAGTAGGCAAACACTTGGAAGTTTCTTCATACATTTATGTACATACCACCTCAAATCCGCACTGCATATGACCACAGTTTTTGTTTGATTTCAGTTCACAATTTTAAATTACTTTACTCTGTCAAAAACAGATTTCCATGAAATAGAAAGAGACTTCTATTTGTAATTTTCATTTCTCTTGTACATTTTGTACAAGAGAAAAAAAAAATATTTCAATCAACAGAATGAATTATGTTTTAAATAAAACTTTTATTTCAACACCTAGAAGCTCTTCTAGTACAAAGAGAACAATGAGAAAATATTACACTTGGTATTTTATTTTGTTTTAGCTCCTCCTACTTCCAACTTCCAACCATGCATACTTTACCTTCAGATAATTCAATTTATAAAACATGTTTAAAAACAGTTCTTCCACTAATTAAAAATGCTTCATTCATTAATTTTTAAATTAGGTCTTTATTAAAAAATTCAATTTCTATCCATATAAATCTAATAGTTGTGTTTTTAATTCTGAAAAGCTGATTGTATCATAAGTGGTGTGTATGAATTCCAGCAAGTCTGCTATAACAAACATTTCTCGTAACAAAAAAATAGAAAAAACGTTTACAGATCCTAAATCACAATCGAAAATTTCCAAATTAATAAAGACAAGCTGTTTTTGATAATAATTCCATAATAATATATTGCATTCTATATTTTATTCCACGTATCAGTATCGAACTTCTACGTACCAGTAGCCAGAGCTTCGCGTACCAGTATACTTGTACGGGTACCATAGTTTGGGAACCTCTGCTCTAAGTGATTATAGCTGTGTTTTCTGTAAGTTTGAAACATTAAACAAAATGAGCTCAAAATAAAAGGGGTCATCAGATCATATTTCATGTTTGTGATTTTCTGATTTATTAGTTGCAGATATTATTAACTAGCAGGCTATGGGCACTTCACTGGTCGATTTTTTCAAACGAACCTCAAATGATTAAAACGTCTTTTCGTTCCACTTTCCACCACCAGGGGGCTCATTCAGTCATTTTCTAAAGGACACTTGAACATCCCCTCCCCCAGTACCTCACTCAATGTTATTTTCTCTAACTGTGCCTTACTTCAATAACTCGGCTAATAATGTTCCCAGCTCAATTTTGTAGCATGCCTACTATACAGTACCGTAGGCAGCGGGGACCTGTCTCAGAAGTTCATTCAGAAAGAGGTTTGTTTAGAACAGAATGCTGTCCTGGCGGTGAAAGGGGGAAATAAAAGATTTTCCGGAGCGTAAAAGCATGCCCGGTATACGGTGCCGAAGCCATCGTAGACTGTGGCCAGAGCTTCGTTTTTTTAAGAGATTTAAGTTTATTACACGGGCTCGGTCAACGTCGACCGGGTCAGCTAGATTTATAATAATAGTTTAAAAAAGCACTCAGCACAAAAAAGGCAATTGTCATTATTTCAAGTATATGACTTATCATTTCTAGTTACCCATAATTGAATCACAAAAAGAAAACATGAAAAAATCACATTTTATTAGACAAAATTAACATTTATATAAATAATCTTCATTATTCACAATTAAAGATTTAATATCTTAGAATTATATTTAATAAAATAGCACAAAAATTATATGAATATTTGGTGGGAATTCATTTCAGCCACACAGGCCCTTTCCTTCTAACATATTTTTTGTGCAGTAGAGAGGGAGCTGGGTGGCTTTGAGCAAAAAATCTGTTATTCCTCTACACCCATCGCAACATGCTTCTAGTGGGCAGAATAGTACATACCATCCTGCGAAAAAGAAACCAACTGGATAGCCAATGAAGATCAGAATCAGTAGCCAGATAATGGAAAAAAGGCATTTGCACATTTTTAATCTATAAGAAAAAAAAAATTATTCGTTACAGTAAAAAAAAAAAAAAAAAAATCATGCGTCAAGCATAAACACTTTCCAATACTTCCAGAATACTGTAACAAAACATCACTGTTAAATACGGTGAAAGAAGTTTAGGAAGTATAACACATTTAAAAATCCAGTTTTAGCAATTACCTCCAATAGTAAAAAAAATAATCGAATTATTTTGTGCAGCCCTGTATGTGATCTATAGATTTGGATATATACTACACAGCATGATAAAATTTAGTTTAGTCAGAAAATTCACATTTAGCAATTTTCATTTAGCATTTAGATTCACATTTAGCAATTTTCACCAATCGATGGAAATGCACACGAAATCTTTTGTACAGTCCTGCATATATAGAGATTTTTGTACACACAACATATTAAACTAAAGTTTAATACAGGTAAAAAACGCATAAGGCAACTTAAAACTCACTCCCACCAATTACCAACCATAAACGACAATGTAACTTGTTGTTTGTGTAGCCCTGTATATGAATTTATTTATATTTACAAACTTATATTAGTCTACTAAATATAGTTCAGCAGGAAAATGTGTAACACAATTAAAAATACCATTAAGCAATTCACTCCTATAGTCAGTAATACTTTTGTGTAGCCCTGTATATGATCAACTGAATTTATACACACCACATACCTTGCAAAAATTTAGTTAAACTTAAAAATGCAAACCAAAGTTGAAAACACATTTATCACACATAGACTGTGATTATTGCATGTAGACTATGTAACCGAATTCTTTTGAATGTCCCTGTAAATGAACGATAAACGTAATGCACACCATACTTTTTGGTGACCAAGTTATACTGCACCTTAGTAATACATATAAATTTCATTATGTTTGAAATAGTGTAACATCATTAAAATACACACTGCAAACGATTTTTCACCATAGAACATTGTGCAACAAAAATTTTTGTATGACCCTGTAAATGAATAATAAATGCTCTGCAAACCATATTTTATAAAAAGTATGTTTTAGTATGCTTCATAATTGTTTATCAATTTCATCATGTTTCAAATGGCGTAACATCATTAAAATGTACCGGAAACGATTTTTTTTCCATTGACTGTAATGTAACGAAATACTTTTGACTGTCCCTGTAAATAAACTGTAAATACTAAATACTTAATTTTCAATAGGGATCATGCTATAGTAGACGTCAATAATATACAAAAATTTCAGGACAATCCGAGTATATTTACGAGAGTTAGAGCACTGACAGACGGCAGACGGCTAGAAAAACTGAAGTTATAAACACTTTTCAACTAGGTTGGAAAGCGTTAAAAAGAGTTTCATTTGTTAAGTAAATTACTTTGAAGTAAGTTTCTTTTTAATTTTATATATTTAATAAAAAATAATACAACATTTGATACTTACCAAAAATGTCTTCATGGCAAAAAATAACAAGTTCACTAATTTATTTTTAATAAATATACACTTTGTGTTATTAAGAATGAACTAACAATCCAAGCCATAAAATAAAAACTTCCAGAAATATACTAAATTATCAATTTGGCGATTTTACTTACCCATCATACATAGTATAGGGTAAGTCTTGTAATCGTTTTAAAAATCGAAAAAAAAAAATTGACGGATTTACACGTTTCAGACACTGGAGATTCCGAAAAACATATTTTTAGAAAAAAAAAAAAATGCCGTCTGTCTGTGTGTCTATAAACGCCCTATCTCCCGAACAAATTGAGATAGAGATTTGAAATTTGGTATGTACTTAGTATGTAATAATGGGAAGAAGCTTATTGAATTTCAGTAACCTCGATTATCCGGAACTATTTTTTCGAACTCTCGAAATATTCGTTCTGATAAAAAGGTATATAAAAATTTTCGAAATTGTTTATTTTAAGGAGT
Source organism: Maratus michaelseni (assembly GCA_963931845.1). Lineage (NCBI taxonomy): Eukaryota > Metazoa > Arthropoda > Arachnida > Araneae > Salticidae > Maratus > Maratus michaelseni. Next base: position 104,869,683 of record OZ007598.1, on the reverse strand, counting down.
GACTATAAAAGACAATAAAAAAAAAAAAAAAATTGCATAAAGAATAAAGTCGATCGGATTATGAGTTGCCGAGATATTTGTAATCCTATTTTCCACACTCTTCGATTTTTCATGACCCTGTATTTCAATCAAATTTCAATTGAAAGATATATTTTAATTGGAAATGAGACGCTTAATGCGACGCAGTAAACCGTTAGTTAATATGATTATTAGTTTTGGAGTTATAAGGATATTTCTTTTACGCAATTCAGTAATGGAACATATAAATTTTATGACGTCATCAAGGCACGATTTTATTCGAATTGCAATGCATTTTATAAATAGTTTGCATATGTTTCATTTTCATATTTTATATTATGCATATACATGAAGGGTAAGTATTACGGTGGCCAACAACGACTAGTTTCATATGTTTTCTGTATTTTAATAATCAGCTGTAAAACTTCACGAAATCCTCAGATGTATTTAAAAAAACTGATAGTTCATTGCCTCCATATCATCACAAATTGTAGACAATCGGTTTTATATAAACTAGACAATCCAATCTGGACTACACTGAAAAAAAAAAAAAAAAAAAAAAAAGAATACGTTATTCATAAACACATATGCAGAAGTTAAATGTACGCACATATTCATAAATATGAAATTTATTTATGAAAGATAATTCAAATTAACTGGCTGGAGAAATAATGACAGCTGAAAAAGCAGATGTTTCTGTATAAAGTAATTTCGACTCTCTCTATTCGCAAAGCGATGATAATGTATTAGAGGGTCAGTATGCGATACAATATTAAAATACAATATTTAAGGCCGGCTAAAGGCTTCAGGAATGCTTTTATTTCCTAAGTGCAGTTTCAGCTCCATTTCTACGAGAATCTGCACATTTTGTATTAATAGATTGAAGATGCCGTTACCTTACCACTTCTAATACCCCCACTGCAATGAGTATTCTTCTATTGTTATTATTTTGCTTTCCTACAATACTCACTACTTTTTTAGTTGACAACTGATTTGTAAATAGATACTAAGAAAACAAAGGGGAAATAATCTAACCATTATAAATTCTAAAAAGTCCTTCCGGCCTGTACCGGGAGGAAAAGGTAGCTTTCCTATATCTTCGTTTTAAAATTTTAGCTAATGTTACACGAAAACAGCAACTTAAAATGCAAATAAAACGTTTTCAAAAGATTCGTTAATACTGAATTTGAATAAGAAATTCGCCAAATTATTGAGCAATAGCCAAATTGGCTTCATTTATGAAGACTTATTTTGGTCGCCAAATTTGGCGATATTTCGCCAAATGTCGCCAAGTTTGGCGAGAATTTGGCGCTAACGGATATGAATATATAGTTTTATGCGTTTGATTGGGAAAATTATTACAACAATGAAAATTTTTGTAATGTGCTGTCTTGTTTCAAAATGTCAGCCACCCTAGAATTTCAAACTGCTCTATCTCAGCCGTTTTTTAAGATAGAGGTAAAACAAAAAATGCTCTGGAATCCTCGTTTCAAGGCCTAACACTGAATTAAAAAATAAATTTGAATTTTTAACTTTTTTGTATATTTATTTTAGTTTTAAATATTTAATTGGCCGCCATCTTGAAACAAAATGGCGGACCAAGCTGTCCAACGAACTCGGTCGAGGCATTGGTGAGTTTAATACACACAATTAGTTTCATCAAAATTGATTTATAAATACGAGCGTTATCGTATGACATAGGTCAGATATATATATATATATATATATATATATATATATATATATAAATCAACATTTGAACGGAGGGTGGTTTTGGGGTCTGTGGGTCATGATCGGTGAAAATATATCGAAATTTTCCGGAACTGCTTTCCTCCGAACGGCTGCAATAGGTAGCTTTATACTTTTAGGTAGCTTTCAATACAAAAAAGTATAAAGCTACCTATTGCAGCCGTTCGGAGGAAAGCAGTTCCGGAAAATTTTGATATATTTTCACCGATCATGACCCCCAGACCCCAAAACCACCCTCCGTTCAAATGTTGATTTATATATATATATATATATATATCTGACCTATGTCATACGATAACGCGCGTATTTATAAATCAATTTTGATGAAACTAATTGTGTGTATTAAGCTCACCGATGTCTCGACCGAGTTCGTTGGCCAGCTTGGTCCGCCATTTTGTTTCAAGATGGCGGCCATTTAAAAATTTAAAACTAAAATAAATATACATAAAAATTAAAAATTCAAAATTATTTTTCAATTAAGTGTTAGGCCTTGATACGAGGATTCCAGAGCATTTTTTGGTTTACCTCTATCTTAAAAAATGGCTGAGATAGAGCAGTTTGAAATTATAGGGTGGCTGACATTTTGAAACAAGACAGCACATTACAAAAATTTGCATTGTTGTAATAATTTTCCCAATCATCATACACATAAAACTATATATTCATATCCGTTAGCGCCAAATTCTCGCCAAACTTGGCGACATTTGGCGAAATATCGCCAAATTTGGCGACCAAAATAAGTCTTCATAAATGAAGCCAATTTGGCTATTGCTCAATAATTTGGCGAATTTCTTATTCAAATTCAGTATTAACGAATCTTTTGTAAACATTTTCTTTGCATTTTAACTTGCTGTTTTCGTGTAACATTAGTTAAAATTTTAAAACGAAGATATAGGAAAGCTACCTTTTCCTCCCGGTACAGGCCGGAAGGACTTTTTTGTATTGAAAGCTACCTAAAATGAAAGATATATATATATATTTTTAAATCGCGAATAATCAAATTAGATTCTCGCAAATATTAAGTTTTTCAACATTTTCATATTCGCGAATAACCAAAACTCGCGAATGTTAAAACCGCAAATGTTGAGGGATTACTGTATTAATGTTTTCAATAAAAAAAGTCCTTCCGGCCTGTACCGGGAGGAAAAGGTAGCTTTCCTATATCTTCGTTTTAAAATTTTAGCTAATGTTACACGAAAACAGCAAGTTAAAATGCAAAGAAAACGTTTACAAAAGATTCGTTAATACTGAATTTGAATAAGAAATTCGCCAAATTATTGAGCAATAGCCAAAGTAGCTTCATTTATGAAGACTTATTTTGGTCGCCAAATTTGGCGCTATTTCGCCAAATGTCGCCAATTTTGGCGAGAATTTGGCGCTAACGGATATGAATATATAGTTTTATGCGTATGATTGGAAAAATTATTACAACAATGAAAATTTTTGTAATGTGCTGTCTTGTTTCAAAATGTCAGCCACCCTAGAATTTCAAACTGCTCTATCTCAGCCATTTTTTAAGATAGAGGTAAACCAAAAAATGCTCTGGAATCCTCGTATCAAGGCCTAACACTTAATTACAAAATAAATTTGAATTTTTAACTTTTTTGTATATTTATTTTAGTTTTAAATTTTTAAATAGCCGCCATCTTGAAACAAAATGGCGGACCAAGCTGGCCAACGAACTCGGTCGAGACATTGGTGAGCTTAATACACACAATTAGTTTCATCCAAATTGATTTATAAATACGAGCGTTATCGTATGACATAGGTCAGATATATATATATATATATATCTATATTGTATATATATATAAATCAACATTTGAACGGAGGGTAGTTTTGGGGTCTGGGGGTCATGATCGGTGAAAATATATTGAAATTTTCCAGAACTGCTTTCCTCCGAACGGCTGCAATAGGTAGCTTTATAGTTTTTTTGTATTGAAAGCTACCTAAAAGTAAATGGTTTTCAGCTATATTCTCTATCCCGGGAAGCCCGAGCTGGATGCCCTAGTATATTTAAAAGCAAAGCCTTTTTTTTTTTTTTTTTTTTGGTCAAATTCACATGAAATCGCGCCCAATACGAATGCGTAAACTTAAATCTAAACCAGTTTTAGAGCACACACAAATGCGAAAACGGCAGTCGAGTGGTATAAGGAGCGTTTCTTCTCTGTTCCGATTGTCGTGTGGAATTGATCCCTGCTTTGGACAGAATCATTTTTATTATTTTATTCTTCAAAAATGTCAAACTTTTTAAAACAGCTATGAATTTTATTTTTATGGTACTATCAAGTTGTTTGCCGTCAAGTTTTGACGGATTCCATCTAGTATTGTTTTAAGTGTAAACGAATTAATGCTCCGGCATCGAGTTGCACGTTCATTTTTGAGATAGACAGATAGATTTTTTTTATTATTATTATTCATGCTTGAAAATTATTTTTAAAAACATAAAAAATCAGTAAACTGAGATACAGTTTTCAAAGAAATTGCATTTGAAAGTACCGGCATCGGCATCGAGTTGCACGTTCATTTTTGAGATAGATTTTTTAGGGTTTCGTTCAGCAGATTAATATCACGTCATTAGAGAATTAAAAAGAAAATCTGACGTCCTATTGGAAGTTTAACGAATTTTTCAAATGTTTGAGAATAATACAAAGGGAGTATCAATATCAGTAATAGAGAATAGTAAATATATATGAGTTTGAGAAACATATTGGATCGTGATAAAAATCAGATTATGGAAATATTCGCATATTTTAACATTTTGAAGGTGTACAATTTGTTTAATTTTGAAATTATTTTTTTAAATATTGCATTTAGTCCGTACGACGTATATTATTATGACAGAATATAAAAGCGGGCTTTGCCCGCTATCCGGCTGGTTGAGATATTCGAAAAAACAAAAAATAGACCGGTAATTTTTTACTTTATAAAAAACATGACTTTTTGTTGTTGTTGTTGTTGTTGTTGCTAAATGATATTTATTTGAATTTATTAAAGAAAGGATAAAGTGTTAAGAAAGGAATACTAAACGAAACCCTTTGAGCGATCTTCGATCACACTTACCCACTTGTTTTATTATTATTCATGCTTGAAAATTATTTTTAAAAACATAAAAAATTAGTAAACTGAGATACAGTTTTCAAAGAAATTGCATTTGAAAGTATTTATTTTTTTCTATTCGACAGTGTAAAAAATGCAATTGTGCGATGAAAATTTGACTTCGACATTAACTCTACCAGAAAGATGATATATGTAGTGCTAATAATTTCAGACGATCTTGTTTTATGTAAAAACAGGTATATCGATGAAAAAAAAAAAAGTTTATATGTGTAAATTTCCAAAATGCATTGTGGATTCACCTTTTCCTGGTCTTAAAACAAACCTGCTCGAAAAAACAAACACACCAAGCATATGAGTTTGTTCTTCATACAATTTTGTTTTGCGATTGCGATCATAAAAACATTTAGTTCACAATTTACATATATAACTACATGTGAAAAGAACTTTTGACTAAATAAACGCGGCATTTAATATGCTTTAAGATAATTTTAAATTATTAATTTTAAATAACAGGACAGATTTTGGCTTCCCTTGAAAAAATATCGAAGGACAATGAATATTTTAACTTTTTATGCACATATCAATTAAATTTATAAATAGAGATTAATGATTATGTGTTTCGGACCGCACATAAAAAGTCGCCGCGCCACATGCGGCGTGAATTCAGTGTTGAATTCAGACACTTTTTTCCGGGAGGGATTTCTATGGCTCCGGGGAGGGGTTGGGGCATTGCACTTTTTAACCATTAAAAGCATAAAATTTCAAATCTTCCAGGGGGAGGGAGGCATTTCAATGTTCCGGGGAAAATGGTCCCCTCGGGCCACCCCTCCCCCCTGAATTCAACACTGCGCTGTGATACAGGTTGAATATGGCTGTAGATAATAGATATAACCATAATTTTTTGAAATAAGATGTTTTACTGTTCATGAAAATCCTGTTCTTCAGAAAATGCATTTAAAGTGTTTGCTTCTGAAAATCTGTTAGAAATATTCCCCCAAGGTTTAACCCTTAAATGCGCGAATGTTTCTTTTAGAATTGCGTTTTTTAATACTTTATAATAAGGAGTTCACACCAGAAATTTTAAGACAGATTTTTAATATTATTTAGGAGCATATTACTGTGACTTTTACAGGATTAATATTTTTGTATAAATATAGTGGTTGCAAAGAACTTGATTTATTTATTAAAAGTTAAATAAAAAGTTTTTCATATATGAAATACTGTGCATTTAAGGGTTAAATAGCCAGATTTCTATGTTTTTACTTGTCTTATTGTCAATGTTATATAGAAGATATTTTCTTAGGTTATACTTAACTAAAGTAAAAACACTCATAATTACAATTCAAATGATCATACAAAGAAAACAAAAGTTGTGTCGGATAGATCATGAAACACTTTCAACACTAACGGAATATTGTTAAGAAATGTCATTATTGTTCATACAATGAAATAAGATATCTAAATATACATTAAAAAATAACCACAACGCAGTAAAATTTCATTTTTCAGGAATGTGTACGAATTCTATATCGCGTAACCCTGTATATGAAATACACACCTCATAATACTCTAAAAATAAACATTTTAAATGCATGTCACAGCTTAAAACTTAAATCCAGCAGTTATGGCTCATAGTCAGTTCTGTAACCGAAATCTTTTGAGTGTCTCTGTAAATAAAAGAAATATACTACGCGCTCAATAAATCTACAGAAAACATGCTCTAGTGCAGGCATGTCAAACTCGTTTACCTCCGCGGGCCAAATTAAGCACTATATATAAAGTCGCGGGCCACATTTAAAAGAAAAAAATGTTGATAATACCATTGCACTGAATAAAATTAGTACATACAAAACACAGCATGTTATAAAGAAATATTCATAAGTTTCAAAGTTATTACTATACACAGTTCATTTTATCTTATTTTTCGAAAAAATACTCAAATTTTCTTTCATTAACGAAATCTATAAAATTTAATTGAATCTTCTAAAATGTATTTATTTCAAAAATTTATTTGAAAAATATTTGTTAATCCTGATCTGATCAAAAGTATAGCTGCTAATCTTCAGCGTTTTCTTTGAGTAAAAAAGTAAAAATAAGCATATTTTGAAACAGAAAAGTTATTTAATAAAATGTGTCTTGTACCCATGCGCTACTTATTCAATTGAATTTATTAAATACATTTTCTGGTTCAAATTTTGTTTATTTGATTTGAAAGTAAAAGGTGGCAGCTATGCAAAGATGTATAAAAGTGCGCTGCGGAATATAGCTAAAATATGCCTAATTGCACACTATAGTTTAAAAAATCGGTCAATTGATGAATAATTACACAGAAATTTGGAAACCCCATAACCCGGGGTGTAAAAACTGGGCGCCAATCGGCCGATTGTCACTACTAAATTTTATTAGCATTCTTCACCTACATTTTATTAGTATACTTCGCCTAAATTTTATTAGCATTCTTATTAGGCGAAGAATACTAAAAAATTAGTGGTGGCAATCGGCCCATTGGCACCCAGTTTTTACACCCCTGCCCATATTCATGTATTTTTGCTTTAATATGAAATCACACTGAATTTTGATTAATCACGCAGTAATGAATTCTGAAGAATAATTTCATCCTCCATCATTACAGTTGATTAAACTGATTTTCATATTTCTTCAAATTTAAAAATCTTTTTTTTTAAATATATTTTTTAGTATACTCTAAAAATTTGTACTTCACAGATTTTTGAAGTAATCCCTGGCAATATTTAAATTGAAATGCATTTTCTTTTTGAAAATTGTTTTAACAAAATAATAAATTCTATTTGAAAACGCTAATACTATCATCAATTAACAAGATAACATTATGAAATTTGCCTTGAATTTTACTCAGATACTTAGTAATTTCAAATGAAAATTCCAAGTACTTTGTCTAGTGGTGGACCTTTAAAAACCCCCATTCATAATTTGTCGATTTAAAATGAAAATTGTAACATTTTTTAACAGTTCGAAAATAACAGTTAAAACTTTATAATGGAGAGCCGGTTTAAAAAAATGAATTGGAAACAATATAAAATTATTTATTTGTTCAAATAAAAGCTAATAATAGACATTTTTTTTTTTTTTTCCCAAACAAAAACTAAATAGTCTTTGGCAGTAATCTTCCTGTATCTTGGAAGTTGAGAAATATGCGTTTCTCGTGCATAATCATCCGCACAGCCCTTTGCCTTCCAACATATTCCTTGTGCAGTAAAGTGGAAATTGAGTTGCTTTCAACAAAAAGTCTGTAATGCCTTTACATCCAGGGCAACAAGCCTCCAGAGGACACAGAAGGACATACCAACCGCAGAAGAAATAACCAACAGGATAACCAATGAAAATCAAAATAAGGAACCAGACGACGGCAAACAGACACTTGCACATTTCGATCTGAAAAGGGGATATATTACATAAGAAATCGATTCATATGTAAATTGAAAATATTTGAAAAAATGAAACATAAAAACAAGGTGTGTGAACGGACGTGACCAGTAGCTGTAGCAAACAGACACGAAAACATTCATTGTAAGCATAGGTATACAAATTGAAAATATTTGAAAAGATGAAACACAAAAACAAGATGCGTGAACGGACATTACCAGTAGCTGTAGTAAACAGACACAAAAACATTCATTGGAAGAACAGGTATGTAAATTGAAAATATTTAAAAAGATGAAACACAAAAACAAGATGTGTAAACGCACATAACCAGTAGCTGTAGCAAACAGACACAAAAACATTCATTGGATATTGGAAGAATAGGTATGTTAATTGAAAATATTTGAAAAGATGAAACACAAAAACAAGATGTGTGAACGGACATTACCAGTAGCTGTAGCTGTAGAAAGCAGACACAAAAACATTCATTAGAAGAATAGGTATGTAAATTGAAAATCGTTGAAAAGACGAAACACAAAAACAAGATGTGTGAACGGATATGACCAGTTAGCTGTAGCCAACAGACGCAAAAACTTTCATTGGAAGAATAGGCAAATACAAAAATAGACGTGCAAGTTAGACATAAAAAGATGACAATTTTGCAAGAACAGAGCATAGAAAGTTTTTTTTTTAAAGTAAAATCAAACAAAGAAAAATCCTGCATCACGCATAGATTACGAGATATTTTCAAACACTATCAGATATATTGCTACAAAAATTTATTTTCGCATATCAGGAAAAGATCTATCTAAGTAAACAGTTTAGAAAACACAAAAAACAGTTCAACGCCCACTTTCAGCAATTACTGCCCATAAACGATAATGTATTCATATTCTTTTGTGCAGCCCTTTAAGATTTATAGATTTTTATACATACCACATATACTACAAACGAATTTAATTCAGCTGGAAAACACATAACACAACTGAAAACGCTTTTCTGGCAATTAACATACACTGGCCTCCAAAAGTTAAGGTACAACATGTTTTTCGAAGCTCACCAGACAAAAAATGGCAGTCAGATTAAACTTCATAGTTTATATGAATGACAATAATAAGCTTTAAAAAAACTTACGCAAAAATTACAGCTACCACTTTTATTTTATAGAAAAGAATAGGTATTTATGAATGAAAGAAAAATATGCAATTACGAAGCTTTCGTAATTTCGTGTGTAAGTTTTGTTGTATTCGAACTATTGTTGTCAGTTTTGTTCACAACAGCCAGTAGAGTCTAGAAATGTCTAGAAGAAGTCGTTTGCCCGATTCATTAAGGTGGCGGGCGGTAGGATGGATGGAAATGGGGTTGTCACAGGCCGATACTGCTAGCGGCTCAATGTGTCTCGCAGTGTAGTCCAACGACTCTGGAATCAGTATGAAAGCAGGGTTTGCACAGGCTAAAGCCATATGGTAGGCCTCCCTGCTTGGTTGAATCTGGAATCAGTATGCATCCGAAGATTCTGTGTCCACAAGACATGTTCCAGGCAGCCCACGTGTTACAATACCTGCAAAAGACCGGTTTCTAGCTCTTTCGGCCCGAAGGAGAAGACGCACTACTGTGCCGCAACTCATTGCAGACCACTTTGCAGCATTAGGGAGAAGAATCTCCGCTACTACGGTGCGAAGACGTCTTCACAATGCAGGTCTCTATGCAAGGCGACCAGTTGTGTGTGTCCCACTCAACAGACGACAGAGAAGGGCCCGCTTATGTTGGGTGAGGGAACATGTTTCCTGGACCAGACAACAGTAGGCTTCTGTACTCTTCACAGACGAGTCCAGATTCACACTGGAGAGCGATTCAGGACGTCTTCTGATCTGGAGAGAACAATGCATTCGATACCATCAATCAAACACTGTCGAAACACACAGGTACAGAAACGGTGGAATCATGGTTTGGGCAGGGATCTCACTCGGAGGCCACACTGACCTGCATGTGTTCCATGGAGGAACTGTGACTGGTGCGAGATATTGGGATGAGATCCTTGATTCATATGTGCGCCCATATGCCGGTGCTATTGGCAATGGTTTCATTCTAGTGAATGATAATGCAAGACCACACCGAGCTGTGGTTGTTGAGGATTCATTAATTCTCAACACGCCACGGTTTGGAGAGAATGGAATGGCCAGCTCACTCTCCAGATTTGAATCCGATAGAACATCTTTGGGACTATCTTGGAAGACAGGTTGCGGCTTTAAGTCCTCCTCCAAGGTCATTAAATGAGCTGGAACAAAGCTTACTTCAAGTCTGGTCAGCGTTACCTATTTCGGTGTCCGACAATTTCATTGAGAGCATGGAAAGTCGATTCCGCCAATGCATTCATGTCTGGTGTGGACATATTCCGTATTAGAACCAGTTTTTTAATGTTTCTGTCACATTTTACTGCATAATACTGCGATGTACTGATTTCTCCCAAGAATGAAATTTTCCACCATGAGTGCTTTTTTGTTGTAATTTCATTTATACGTTTAACTTAAGTAAATTTCTATGTCGCATTTAATAAATAACAGTTTAGCGCACATTTCCTCCAAATTTCTTGTTTCTATATTCATTCATTTGCAAATTAGACGCAAAAAACCGGTTAGACGCAAAAAACCGGTTAGACGCAAAAAACCGGTTGTACCTTAACTTTTGGAGGCCAGCGTAGATGCAACCTCGTTTATAAATTTATATTATATTCAATCATATACAGTGCTAATAAAAAGATAGGGACAAAATTTAAATTGCTATAATTAAGGTAACTACGGTATTTGATGTAATTTATTCCATTTCTACAAAAGGAAATATACTTAAAAATCTTTGTTATGTCAAATATTCGGCAGAAAATTACTTAGTTTTATTTATTTATATATTTTTAATTACTTTTGTACAGAAAAAAAACTGAAAAAAAATATTTGGACAGCGTAAGGGTTCTAGCAAAATAAAGCTAGTAATTAAAAAGTTGCTAATATTTTAAATAAATTTTATCATTCTACTAAATGTCAGAGAGTCTTTTAAATTTATCACGTATCTTTGGGAACTTTTTTGACGGCTGATTTTTGTTAGTCTTTATTGGCATAACACTTGCCTTTTGTGTAAATATCTCTCGTCAGGGCTTTGTGATGACCAGTCCAGCAATGAGACCTCATTTGCTTTAAATCATGATTTTCAATACAATGAAATGTGGAATGGAGCATTATCTTGCTGAAAAAAATATTATTCAGATATAATAAGAGATGCTTCTTGCAATAATTTTTCAAAAAGAGTACTTTGATAGCCTTAGAATCTGTTTTATTATTTAGAAATTGCTATTGGGAGTTATCTTGCTATATTCAAAATTACTCAAACCAAGGCAATAACTTGGTTTGGGTATTTTTGAATATACTTCCTTTTCTAATCAAGAGCAATTTACTAAAATGCATATGGTATGTGGCAAGAAGTGGAAAATTCAATTATTATTTTTTTAGGGTTTTGTTCATCTCACTAAACCCTATTACTCCCGCTCCGTTGTTTGTCAGTCACAGAGCCGTTCTCAGAAACTATATAACTTACAGGCATGAAAATATGTGTACTTATAGCTAAATACCTACTATGAAGCTCAACATATTAAAATTTGAAAACATCGTATTATTTTAATATAGAGATAAAAAACCAAAAATCTAACAGCCTTTCCCTAATAAATTTGAACATTTTTCGTTATAGCAGTTGCCAACAATTAAAAATCCACAATAAAATTCCTTCTACAATAATTAATTTTCTATTGAAAGATTTCCAAGTGAAAAATGAAATAAAAAGTTTCACCGATTGAAAAAAAAGATTAATAGGACGTCATATTTGTAATAAAACGTAAATTTTCAAACATTTCTCAATAATACAAGGAGTATGAGTATGTGTAAATACAGAAAACAGCTTAATATGACGTCATTAGAGAATTAAAAAGAAAATTAATCTGACGTCATAACGAATTTTTCAAATGTTTGAGAATAATACAAAGAGAGTATCAGTATGAGTGATAGAGAATAGTAAATATATAAGTTTGAGGAACGTATTGAATCATGATAAAGATCTGATTATGGAAATATTGGCATATTTTAATATTTTGAAGGTCTCACAATACAACATGTTTAATTTTGAAATAGATTTTTTTTTTAATGTCGCATTTAGTCCACATGACGGATATTATTATGACAGTATAATAGCGGGCTTCTCCCGCTATCGGGCCGGTTCAGATATTCGAAAAAACGAGAAAAATAGACCGGTAAATTTTTACTTTATAAAAAACAGGACTCTTTTTTTTTGGGGGGGGGGGGGGGGATTTATTATAGAAAGGATAGAGTGTTTTGAAAGGAATTTAGACGAAAACCTTTGTGCGATCTTCAATCACACTTACCCACGTTTTGAAAGGAATTTAAACGAAAACCTTTGTGCGATCTTCAATCACACTTACCCACTTTTTTTTTTTTTTTAATATATATGTATATATATATATAAACGGAATTTCCTTATTTTGATATCGCAATTTCTGGATTTTAGGTGGATTTCGTAAGAAATACTACCTATTACATTCTCACCTAAGTTGGAATTTTTGAAAAATGTTTGCAGATCTACGCCGATCATGACTCCCAGAACCCAAAACCACCCCCAGTTCAAAACTTTATCTATCTATCTATCTATCTATGTCACTTTTTTATGGACACGATAACTGGAAAAATTCTGCATAAATCTCTTCCAAACTGATACATAAAATCAAGGGGCATAAAATCTCGACCATGATCGTTAATGGGCAAAATCGAACCAGGGGGGGAGGGAGTGGGGGGGGGGCTTTTTGTGAAAACAGAAAACCCCCATAATTTCTTAAATATGATACGTATCGAATCCGTTTAAAGTTATTATTACTTCTAGGAAAAGGGCCGAAAATTTATGTATGACAGATTTTTGATATAATTAAAAAAGGCCCCAAGGGGAGGGGGGAAAAGGGGGTTTCAGAAGAAAAAAAATCATAACTTCGTCAATTCATAAGATATCAAATCCGCTTGGATTTATTATTAATCCTCTTAATATTATCTAAAACTTTTATATTGACAAGTTTTCTATAAGTCCAACACTTATAGCAAAAAAAAAATTTTTAAAAAATTAAAAAAAAAAAAATCCCTGCCGGCTCCGCCTGCAAACAAGTTAGATTTCAAAGTGGGCGGTTCCCATCTGCCGTATCATGGAAAAAAAGGTAATTTCTTCCGCAATTCCCAACAAACAAGCGCCCCACGGTCTGCATCTTCGAAATCTACCTGTGCCTGTAGGCCGAGCCGTCAGGGATTTTTTTTTTCTTTTTCGGTGTAATAATAAAAATAAATCCCATAGCTTTAGAGAAAATAAAAATTTAGCTTTATCTGTCAAAGATATTCTCAAATCCATGCTTTTTGATACACTCACGAAATAATTTACATTTAAAAAAAAATCCGTAAAAATACGGACATTGTACTGGCAATCAACGGGTTTTTTTCTTTTTTTTTTACATTGATAGATAAACTGAACTGCTTCCGTTATTACTGGCATGATCTTTGGCGTGTAAAAACAATATACCCTAAACGGCAGCACAGAAAATGAAGTGTATTTGTTTGGGGATGTTTTGGATATAATGGACAACTCAAATGTCCTTTTTAAATAATAAAATAACTTCGGGAGATATCAAAATATTCTTGCTGAATTTATTACTAGAAGATCCGGTACTTTTTGGTTATAGCGGCCCCCGAGGATGAATCGCTAAGCAACTACTAAGACTTATCGTCAAATTATAAAGCATATATGACATTACAATAATATATGATGTGTGACATTTCGTGACGCATATTGCCTAGTTATAGTCATATATGACGTATATATATGACATTTGTATAAGATGTATATGTGGCATATAGGACGTAAATAATATGTATATAATGACGTCGTATATGGCACATATATGAGCGTTTAGAGTATATATATGATGCATATATTTGCTTATCTTGGCGAAATCGTAACTGCAATCTTGGCATAATCGCAATTGTGGGGACCGCTATAACCCAAAAGTATACCATATCATCTCATTAAGTCAGATGAACACATTTTTAAACGCGATAATGCTACGATTAATGTATCATTATCAAAATCATGTTTTAAACCAAATGGAGTCTCACTGCTGGATTGCTATCACATAACACTGATTTAAATGCATTAGAAAATCTGTCGAAAATATTAGTAAGATATATTTACACAATAGGCAATTGTCGTGGCACTTAAACCAGCTGTCAAAATATACTGGGGGAAAAAAAAATCCTAAAGATACACTAAAAGACTGTGATAGCTGGAAATGATAAAATTGATTACGATGTCGCTATCCTTTTCCCCCCAGCTATCTTCTTGTACAAAAGTAAAGAAAAAATATATAAAAATAAAACTACGTAATTTTTTGCCAAATGTTTGACAAAGATTTTTAAGTGTATTTCCTTTTTTTAGAAATGGAATAAATTACATCAAATACCAATGTACGAAGGGTTTTCAAAAAGTAAAGAGGGCAGCAGGAAAGAAAAAGTTTTAATGAGCGCGTTGGCAACACACATTGTAACCAGAAGGACTTCCAACGAAACGTGTTACCACGGAGGAAGATAGATGGAGAGGAAAGTAACGTTGAAATTTTACAATACAGTTTTTCTCCTCATAGATGGCGCTACGGTAAACTGACGGCTATCTTAGCCTGCTTCTGCAATGCTTTTCAATGCGAAAGCATTCATTTTTTAAATGTTTTTGATTGAAAATTTGAACTTTAAAAAAGTCAAACAAGTAGAAATTTCATTAAATAAAGTTTTCTTCACACCATGCATATATTTTAATAGATATTTGGCGTTTCAATTGCTTTTTATATCTTTTAAATAAGAGTTCATCCTGACAAAAACATCTGAATAGTCATTTAAAAATAAATATCACGGATATTGTACTGCGAAGAAATACGGAATGGACGTATAATTTTTACAGATTAAAAGTATTATTCAAATTTTCTTAAATAAGTTTTAATATTGCTCATATATCGATAACCTTTGAATAATTTAATAACTCATAACTTTTTATATCTATGCAATTCATATTATGTACATTTAAAAACAAATTTTTATCTTAATTATTTGGGAAATAAAACTTGAATAAATAATAGGGTCTATTAACTAATTTTTGCAAGAATCATAAATTGTGACTTTAATATAATGTTAGTTATGAATGGTCCAAAAACTCTCTCTCTTTTTTTTTTTTTTTTTTTTTTTTTTTTTTTTTTTTTTTATCATACATAAATGCTTCCTCTTTCATACACACTGCTGCTGATAGAAAAGGTAACATGCTTACCTTACAATTTGAAAGTTATACAGTTATTATAAACAATATATACTTAAATCTTTTTTTCTTTGTGAATATTAAATTTGTTATTTAAATGAGTTCTTTTTCCTAATTTACAATCAATAAAATATTTTGATTTAATTGAACAGCCAAGTAATGAAATTAAATTTTTAAATTGCACTTATGAGAGAGGCAAATATATATTTTTTTTTAAATGAGTTCTTGCATTTGCACTTCTGAATGAAGCCCCAAAATACTTTTTAGTTTACAAATGAATTACATTGATGGATAAAATAAAGATACTGATGTCACAGGACCCAAACTGGTCCAGACACTTTATTTATTTATTTATTTATTTTAACACAGTTTTATCAAAATAAGGAGCACATTTTAAGCATTTTTTCTTTGATTAAGATGAAATTTTTAGGACACCCCCCCCCCCCCCTCTCCTTTTTCCATGCACAAAAATAAATAAATAAAATTATAGATATTTAACTCCTTAAAAATACCTCTAACTAATAGAATTCAGTTTTAAATGTAGTTTTATAATTTTTCTGTTGTAACTGCCCTTTTATCTATTTAAAATTAAATCTTTTGATTGAACTAAACAGCTAACTAAGCAAATTAAGTTTTTAAATTGTACTTACATGAATCTAATAAGAACAAGATTAGAAAATCTGCAGCTAACATTTTTTACTTACTAATTACTACAAGTAATATATCAAGTAGTTTCAGTAAAATTAACTTTTAAAATAAATCCCTAATTACTCTAGATATACAAAGGAGGGGCTTAAGGGGCTCAAGCATTCCCCATTCAAATAAAGACATTTTTTTAAGCGACACAAATTGTTAAAAATCTATTGTTTTTAATATAGTTTAAATATTTGATTTAAATATTTCATTATTCAACTCTGTAGATAAAAACTACTGAAATATTAATTAGATTTATAGTCGAATGAAATTAGTAAATCTGCATTTTACTACATTTTTCACTTACTTTTTACTACAAGTAATATGTCAAGTAGTTTCAGTAAATTTAACTGTTAAAATAAATCCTTAATTACTCTAGATATGATGGGACGGAAAGGGGGGAGGGGGCATTTTTTTAAAAATAAGTTCTTACACTTACACTTTTGAGTGAAGCCCCAAAATACTTTTACTCAAATAAATTAAAAACGTATACACTAAGATCGATATACTAGAAAAAAATTTCTTAGTTTAAAAATGATTACATGCATATAGCTTTAAAGTATAATAAAAAGCATTCACCTTTGGAGCTCTAAACTTACTTAATTATTTTTCCTTCGATTTTTCTTTTGTTTATCTCATCATCATAGCCCGATCTACATCCCGGAATAAAACATTTATATCCCATCTTAAATTTATGACATATAATTGCTATAATAAAAAATAACCGAGTAAAATACTTTCGGAATTTAACATGTAATCTAATGACATTCTGTTAAAAGGCAGCCGCCAAATTTTACAGCGCCCTCTTTCGTTTAAAAAATATGACTTGCATTTTCAATATCCTCGCGTATTCTAGTTTCCCCTCCAGGTTCTTTCTCCGTGCGTGTTACTATCGTGCCGCGACTTTGGAACGAAATGGCAGCTGCACAGCGACGCGCACGGTTCTGTGCAGCTGGTGAGAATCCCTGCCAAGGCAGCACCACCTACAACATGAAACCGAAACTGTATTTCAGATACCCACCTGACGACAGATGGTTTGAAGCGAGGCTAACGAAAAAGACAGGCTACCGCGGTGCATTCCACTTATCTTTTTTTACAGACCGCTAGAGTGACGTAATGCTCTTTTCGTACACCTGCATTGGTGCATTCGAGCATCACGTGACTGCCGCGGTCTGTAAAAAAAGATACTCTTAAAGTACCGCGGTAGCCTTTCTTTTTCGTTAGCCTCGGTTTGAAGAAGCAGACGAACTGGTGACGTATGGAGAAGCAGTCCTACACATGTATTTGAGACATTTTTTCCAGGAATGATTTTCTTCTTGGAAAGGATATTTCGTTAGAAGTCCTCCTTTAGATCTATGTTCATGATTTGACCTTTCCCTCGCAGTCATTCGTTTATTTATACGCTAAGTCTGTTTCGTGTAGCACGTGTTTATAATGGCTACGTCAGTTCAGAATCCCGCCAAATGTGAAGTACGTTCCGTCATACGTTTTCTTCAAGCAAAAGGTGAGCGTCCAGCGGATATTCACATAGAAATTGTTTCCGTCTATGGAAGCATTATGAATCGACAAAATGTAACGAAATGGCGTTGTGCTTTCTCTGGAGGTAGGACCAACGTTCATGAAGAACCCATATAACAGGTGATGATCTCTGATGCCCCAGCGACTACCATTTATTCTTTTACCCGAAGAAACATCTCGCAGGGCATAATTTCCATGACGAGGATGAAATCAATCTCGAAGTTGAAATGTGGTTTCGACAACTGGCGGTACACTTCTATGACTGTGGGATGTAAAATCTTGTACCCAGACTTAACAAATACTTGGACAATGACGGCAACTATGTCGAAAAATAAGGCATATAAGCAGTAAGTAATTTGTATTGGACATTTTATCAATTAAAAGTTTTTTGAATGAGTATACGGCATTGTATCTTTACTTTTCGAAAACCTCCCGTACTTTAAATTTAGTAATTTAAATTTTGTCCACCCCTAACCTTTTTTTTCAGCAGTGTACGAGTAGTATACAATGGCGGATCTAAGGGAGGGGCGATGGGGCGATCGCCCCCCCCTTGAGCTAAAAAAGGGTCGGTAAACCGACATTAGAGGCCTCCACGGAAAAAGGCCTCTGGCGAAGCCCGGCCCGACCTAGGTCGGGCCGGGACAGGTCTTCACTCTTTAAGGGTCGGGTCGGGACCGGGCCTTATTTTTTCTGGAGACTTGGGCCTGGACTGGGCCTCGCATTTTCTGAAGACTGGTGCCGGGCTAGACCTCTTTTTTTTCGGGTCGAGCCTGGCTTAGATTTCATTCTTTCTAGAGGTTTGCAAGGGCCGAGATTTTCAGGCCTGGGGCCAGCATAAAAGCTGAAAATTCGGCCCGGTTGCGACCAGTGGTGGATCGATCATATCCCCCCCCCCCCCCCATCTCCCTTGCGCTAATAAAAGGTCTGCATCAGAGGTCTGTGCGGGAAAGGGTCGCGCCCAAAGAAAAATCTCGAGACAATTTTCATTCACGAAACTCGGACCTTGCCTGTTCTCTGCTCTTTCCTGGCCGGGTATTCATTTTTTCTGTAAACTCGAGCCGGGTCGGGCTAGACTTCTTTTTTCCGGGACGAGTTTGGCATGGAATTCATTCTTCTTAGAGATCTGCACGATCCGAAATTTCCAGACTCGGGCTCGACCCGATATAAAAGCTAAGAGTTCAGACCGTGTCTGACTCAACCCGTATGAAAACTTTTATTGGCTCGTTAATACATACCTCTAAATTCTTCCCCCCCCCCCCCGAGCCTATGTTCGGATGGCATTTTTGACTTTCTTCTATCTTTACAAGAACAAAGTATTGGATTAGTAAAAATTTTCGACGTATTTCTACAATTTAGGAGGTCCTGAACACGAATTGACTGTTCTTAGAAAATGTCTGTACATGTGTCTGTCTGTCTACATATATGTGACACAAATTTTGTGGGCGCTCTACCTCGAGAACTAATGCGCCGAATTTAATGAAAATTCATATTCTGTTAGACCTTGACAAAATTGATGCTGTTGAGGTTTTGGTTTAAATTACTCAACAGGTGGTGCTGCTATGCTGCATTTTTTGCGATTTTCGCGATAGCTATATCTCAAGAATTAACGCACGGAATTTCATTAAACTTTAGATTATGTTTGACCTTGGCATAAATAGATCTTTATTAGAATTGGGTATATACCGCCCAACAGATGTCGCCAGTATGATCTGTTTTTCACGATTTCCGCGTTAGCTGTATCTCAAGAACGAATAGATCGTCATTTAATTTTTACTGCAAACGATTTGATTTATATAGAAGAAAGTTTTGTGATAGTCACAACATACTAGTATTTATTTGTTTTCGTAAAAATTGTAGTGATGTTGTGCATTTTTTAACATAATTTTTAGAAATTTAATTTGGTTTAATAAATCAAAGAGAGATATTTTTAACTAGTCAGATGTGCCAGTCTCAAAACTTTCTTCTATCTCATACTTGTTAAAACTTCAAAATTCGTATCACAGAATTCTGTTTTACGTCAGCTGCTTGCGAAGTGCGAGGTTACCTTCGCTGCATGAACAACTGATGTTAAACTGCGAAAAATTACACAAAAATCGGTATCACAGTGCCCCCTTCCGGCTGAATATCCCTAAATTCAATTAGGACTTGCTGGCCATAGTTGAAAACCCATAAATAAAATTTTGTTCAATTCATGCATAACTTCCTACACTTTCCAATGATACAATAATGAAAATGTCACAAAAATCGCTATTACAGAGCCCCCCATCCGGCGGAATATCCCCAAATTTAAGTACGACCTGCTAGCCGTTAGTCAAAAACCTATTAATGAAATTTGGTTTAATTCTATGCATAACTTCATACACTTTTGATGATATCAATTTAAATACTTTCTTCTGTTATATATATAGAAGAAAGTAAAAATGTACTTTTTGCTTTGTAAAGCTTTAAAATTATAACTTTCTTTTATTATTTGTTTCTTTAATTTTAAACTACGTTGATATTCTTACTGAATATTCATCTGAATGTAATTATATAATTCAAATATTTAATGAGTGTTTATATACACAATTATCTGTCAATATTGTTTCCATTCTGTAATCCATGAATTTCAAACATAATTTTTCTAAAAAAAATCTGCGCATAAGTGGGCTTTATGAATAATTTTAACTGTAGAATAATGTTGCTTCCGAAACATCGGCATGTTTTGTGGAGATTAAATCTGGCGGTGAAGTACCAATTAAGTTTTTGTACTGGCAGATCCGGGCTTGGGACAAACTTTTAGCTTTTATACTGGCGCGGGCCGAGTCGAGCTCACGCTTTTATGCCGGGCCGGGCCAATATTTTTTGTACGGGTCGGGCCTGGCCCGAGGCTGGAAATTTCGGCAAGTGTAGACCTCTAACCGAGATATCTAAACTAGTTTTAATGTTTTTTCTAAATGCTTCTTTCAGCCAGCGTCTCATAACTATTGAATATATGTTTCGTTAATAAGTTTCAAAACAGTCTTTACTGAATAAAAACTGATCTTTGATATAAAGAAACAAGCAGTCTTATACCCAGTTAGTATTTTTTAACAGAATTTTGGAATGTGGCGATCAATTAAAGCCTAAAAATGTCTCCATGATTATATTAGCCTTAAAAAAATGAGCCTTTATGCGACTTCTGTAAGGTATCTTCCCAAGTGCACAGAGATACACATTGCCTCTAAAAAAAGTCTGTATGAATGCTTTGTATATTTTTCGTCCTACCGCTATATACTTCTAATAAAAATCTGGGCAACCATTTTATTAGTACTGTAATGTGATGTCGTTCTTCCTTATAGTTTTATCTTTGAAGCGTTTGTTGTTTCTTTGGGCGTTTTATTACAATTTCCAATACATTGATTGCGTTACAGGCGATGTTACAGGGAGAAGAGCTCGCCCAGCGATGGTCCCGCGTTAGGCTGACAACCTGACAGGGGCATTATAGCACCTCAGGGCCCATAGTAAAAAACAAAAGCAGGGCTCGGTACTATAGGCCATAAGCCTTAATGAATTGAAAGTTTGGTTCTCAAAAACAAACTCACTTTTTTCTGGCACATTTACAAAATCATTGATATTCATACACATATAAGAATACAAAATCAGTAGCAAAGGCTGTGTTTTAAGCGCGTGTAGCAATTCAAAAATTTTCTCTCGCTCCCTAGAGACTACTGTAGTTTCTTATACCGTAATTTTTAATACAGCGAGGTTTTGGAGTTCCTAAAAAATTTAGCGCACTGGGCAATTTTTAAGATACTACAAAAATCCCATTTAAAATAATTCCACCTTTTGAACATGCAACTTAAAATTCCACCTAGAGACCTGCGCTGATCGGGTTGTCTCAAACTGAACCCGAAAATTCCATTGTAACCAAACCGAACCCCGAAAAAAAAAAAATCTTCATCCTCCCAAAACCGAAATGAATGAAAATTAATCTATATTTTAATAGAAGTATAAAATGTAGTATATATGCAATTATATCTCTAATTTCATTTTTCTTTTATATAGAAATATAAACATATAGTATATATATACTCATTAATATTCAAATACTGTAAAACATTTAAATAACGGACACCGAGGTGCCGTCGAATTTATCTCTTACTCGGAGGAGTGCGCAAAAATATGAAATATTTGTATTGGGGCTGTCTTCGCTCTTCAGGAGTGACCGTACGGAGGTCTTACTGTACATGCTATTACTTCTGAATTTGCGGATAAACTCGACGGCTCCAAGGTGTCCGTAATTCGGAGGTTTTACTAAATAAAAGATTTTAAAAGTATTTTCTACATAAAGCTTTCCGCTATTTGGGACTGTCCGTTATGAAAGTTTTACTGCATATAGATTTTATCGGGAAAAAATATTTTAGACATTCTTTTAAAAAATTGTGTCAACCCGAGCACGACACCGCAAGCAGGGCCGTAGCTAGAGGGGTGCCAGGAGAGGCTCAGTACCCCCTGAAAAATTTTGAGCCCCCCCCCCCCCCCCCCCTGGGGAAGTTGCCAAGGTCGCCAAATGAAATTCTGTTTCAAAAATCCAAAAGAAACTCTGTTCAAAAATTAAACTTAGTTTTGGCTTTTTTTTTTTTACAGTTTTGCATAAATTAAATTGTAGTATTTGTTTAAAAACTGCAAATAAGTGCTTCAATATGCGCGTAATCCTATCTGCACATACTCAGAATTAGCAAACTTTTGCTGATGCAAACATTGACTTTTGTGTTAGTTATATACTGAATTTTTTTCATTTTGCAGCGTTTTCCATTATTAGCATAAAACAAAGTTATTCTAATAAGTTTGATAGTAAATATGAAGCTTAATGATAAACATTGTTTCCTATTTGAGTCATCCTAGTTTAAATATATATAAGATTTTTAATTTATAAATGATACTAATGAAAAAAACTAATAGCCAATTTAAATACAAGTGGTTTTAGCATTTGAATAATTTTAAAATGCAAAATACATCCTTCATTTTTCTAATGTTTTTTATCATATAAAAACATAACTTTAGAATCTTTAATGGCAGGGAATATTCATAAAAAAATTAAAGGTTGCAATTCTTTTGAACTGTGCGATTTTTATTTAATTACTGACATCATCACTTATTATTTCACTAGTATATTTTTACACTGAAAATTTTCCTTCTGCAGCCAGTGATGTAGTTGTAAAAAAAAACAGAGGGCATCCGCTGCAGGCAGAGGGAGTATATGCTAAAGAGCTTATGCCCTAAAGAGTTTATGCTATAGTATATGCTATAGTATATTGTTTTTGAGAAGTGGGTATACGGCATTCCTTAAAATAATCCAGAAAATATACGGCGTATCCACCGTATATCCTCCATTACATCCCTGTCTGCAGCTTTTACTTTTCTTAGAATGAAATAAGGTTATTATAAACAGTTTAATATGAAACGCAGTGCTTACAATATGAAAAAATCCCAGACAGTTCAGCCTACAGGTGCAGGTTAGATTTCGAATACGCAGACCATGGGGCTCCTGTTTATTGGGAATTGCAGAAAAAATTACCTTTTTGCCATGATTCGGGAGTTGGGACCACCCACTTCGAAAACTACCTGTGTCTGTAGGCGGAGCCGACAGAGATTGTTTTGTTTTTAATTTTATTTTGCTGTAAGCGTTGGTCCTATAAAAAATTTGTAGATAATATTAAGAGGATTTATAATAAATTTAAGCGGATTTAATAACTTGTGAATTGACAAAGTTGGAATTTTTTTTCTTCTTAAACCCCTATCCCCCCCCCTTCGACGCCATTTTTAATTATATCAAAATCTGTCATACATAAATTTTCGGCCCTTTACTTAGAAGTAATAATAACTTTAAATGGATTCGATGATACTTATCATAATTAAGAAGTTATGGGGATTTCAGTTTTCACAAAAAGCCCCCCCCCCCCCTACCCAGTGGTTCGATTTTGCCCCCCATTAATGAACTTGACCGAGATTTTATACACCTTGATTTTATGTATTAGTTTGGAAGAGATTTGTGCAGAATTATTGAAGTTATCGTGTCCATAAAAAAGTGATATAGATAGATAGATAGATAAAAGTTTTGAACTGGGGGTGGTTTTCGGTTCTGGGAGTCATGATCGGCATAGATCTGCAAAATTTTCCAGAAATTCCAACATAGGGGAGAATGTAATAGGTAGTATTTCTTACAAAATCTACCTAATATGCACTGATTTACTTTTATATATGTACTTTGATCCGATATATCTGTGTTTGTGCGTGCATGTGTCAGAGAGAGAGAAATAGTATGACCCCCCCCCCCTACATTCTCTTGAGCACCCCCTATTGTTTGCTTCTAGCTACAGCCCTGCACGCAAGAGTAAAAAAACCCAACCCGATAATGTGAGTCAACGCGACCCGCAGGAAAAATGTAGAAGTCAACCCGACCCGCAGCAAAAAAAGTAAAAATTAACCCAACCGGAACCCATCTCGTACCAAAAACAAGTTAACCTGATCCAAACCCCACCTACAGTAAACAAGTAGGAGTCAACCCGCCCCAAACCCGACCCGTAGCAAAAAAGCAGAAGTAAACCTGACCCGCAATTAAAAAAAATTAGGCCCGACACGACCAAGATTGCGGGTCGGATATTAACTTCCAAATTTCTGATATCGCCCCCTCCTTGAAGACTCTCTAGATCCGCCCTTGGTAGTATATAGGAAAATTAAATTCAGCTGAAAAACTCGTAACGCAGTTTTAAACGCATTTTCGGCAATTCCTGTTCCGTACAAGTTAATTCGAATTCTTTCGAGCAACCTTGCATCTGATCTATAGAATGTGCACACATTACATAATATACTAAAATTTGGTTAAGCTTGAAATGAAAATGCATAACAAAATTCAAAACGCGCTTCCAGCAATTATCTTGGATGATAATGTATTTGAACTACACATTTGCGGTCCTGTAAAAGAATGCGAAAGTTACATGTTCTATTTTCTAGGTGGAAGATGTTATCGCTTACTTGAGTAACATATATCAATTTCATAAAACATGCTTCATACATTTAATGTGTACAGACAGAGCTTTCCACCAATATTGGGGATCCTTGGGCTTTGTAATGCTTGACCCGCCCTATCTTTATGGATTGAAAAACATAGTTGTATTTAACTGTCAAATGCAAATTTAAATTACAAAATCTTAATTCTACTTAATTGGGCATACGAGAAAGTTTTAGGAGCGAAAAACATTTATGAGTTATATAAAAATAGCTTTAATATTAGCAAAATAGGGGATTTTCTCGAGGATTTCTAATTGCTAGAGGCAGACCCTTATTATCGCATGGGCAAATCGGGACTTTGCCCAGGGGCCGCAGACCTCAAGGGGCCCCCAAATCCATATATTAATTTACAAAATATTTACTTTTTTCTCCCCCCCCCCCCCCCAATTCCAACTCTGAAAGTTTTCGAATACAGAAATCTTTAAAATATTCTACTAAATTTTTAAAAAACAAATTTCATTCTGAACTCACAGAGCTTTTGCAAAACTAACCTCAACCACTCAGTAGCAAAGGACCGCTGCACTTTGGCTGCAAGCACAGAGCATAGAACATTATAGCTATATGCTTTATTAGCTAAATTGCCATCTTTTTATATTTATTGAAAAAACACTATCTACTTGTGAACTAGAATCTATTTGATTTGATATTATATAGTATGTAGTACAACATAAAAAAAAGTATATAAAAAAAGTAACTTTATTAACTCATAGTTACATGTTACCGGTCAATTCACCACCAACCTTCAACTTCCCGTACAACTCTCAGTTGAGTAACCCGAGGTTCGCGAATCTAACTGCCGGTTGATATTTCCGAATTCTTCGTTAACTTCAGGGACATGGTTATTCGACTCTGGGTTTCTCGACGGCAGGTTGAAATGTGTATATCTCATTGGCCAAAAGGATCACATGACGTAGCAATAGTCTTTATGGGTTCTGTCCTCCCTTGATTCAGTTTTCAATAACGAAACAAAACAGAGTATTGAAAGAGCATAATTGGAGTGTTTACTTTTTGATAAATAAATTTACAAATAAATTTTGAATTAACATTTTGATTTGGTGGTTTAGAAATATTGTCACAGTCATAAAATGCTCATTTTTACAAAATTTTATAGTATTTTTTTTTTTTTTTTTTTAAGTTTTTTGATTAAAGAAAAATATATATATATTATCTACGTTTAATAAACAATTTTATGACCAGGCTAACACTAATAAGTGGAATAAAAGCAAATAGGGAGCTGGATTAATTTATTTTGCAAAAATGTTATATAAAAAGATATTTTCATATATTTCTAATGTATGTTTTTTATTTAACTAAAATAATTGATTACAGATTCAATTAAATTATCTTGGATGAAATTGCATGCTTGGTAGCATTTATCCCTTATATGAGACCCAAAAAGGTGGGGTTTTTTTTATGTGTAAATTATTATAATTAATATATATATATTTTTTTTAATTTCATATATAATAATTTAAAGAGCTGTTTGAAAAAATTCTCGTGAACTGCGAAAATTTTCAAATAATCCTCTTAAAAATATCATGTTCTTTCAAACAAAAATAATTATTTTTAACTAACAAGTACATATTAGTTCAAATTATCTATTACAAACGGATATACATTTTTATGTATTATAACGATATTTTAACGCAAAATTCCATCTTCTATAATTTTATTTTTTAAACAAACGTGAAGTGTAGGAATAAATCTGAAATTTAAGAAAAACTGCTGTTTTTTATTCTTAAAAAAAAAAAAAAAAAAAAAAAAAAAAAAAAAGATTTGAATCGTATATACAATATTTGAGTGTAAGAACATTTGATTTTAAATTCGTTAGATGGCGCTACCAAATATTCTCAGTAGATATTTTACGTCTTGAAAACTTTCTTAATAATCACTCTAATCTTGACTTTACAGAGTTAAAATATCCTAAAAGGGCTAATAATTAAAAGTAACACATTCTTTCACATTATTATTATTTTTTAAATTAACATTTCGTTTGCTTTCTGCATCACAAATAGCATTGAAACGAAATAAACGTCAAAACACTTGTCAACGCAACCGCCATCTTTGCTTCAATTGCACATGCGCGTGTCGAATAACTGTAGACGAATAGGTTAGTTCAGTTACTGAACTTATGTTTCGTTTTCTCCTCCATTTTCGGCTAGTTGAGTTAGCGGAGAATTTGATTTCAGGGTCAACCGAGAGTTACAGCGTAACTCGCCAGTTGAGGTTGACGGTGAGTTAGGGGGTTAGAGTATTTCACACTCATCCATAAGTTGAAGTTATTAAATTCACCTTAAAGTAATATAAAAAGTTGCTAAAGTTATATAAAAGAGTTTTGTTCTGTACTGAGAAAAAAAAAGTGTATTTTTATTAATTAAGGTACTAAGACGGAGCTAAGAATTTTCTTCTATTTAAAATCCAGGTGCGAAAATGTTGTTTATGCATTACACATATGACTGCCCATCAGTTTTATTTGAATAAAGTTGCAACGTTTCGAATGGGGCCCCCCTAATTTATCTGCCCAGGGCCCCAATTAGTCATGATCGAGGCCTGGCTAGAGGTCTATATAAATAATTACAGTACAGTTTTTAACACTTTCTAACACAGTTGAAAAGTGTTTATGAATTCGATTTGCTTGTTTGTCTGTGTCTGCCCGTAATCTAACTCTCGTAAAGATACTCGGATTGCCATGAAAATTGTATATGTCATTGAGTTTTACTATAGAATGCTCAGTAATGAAAATGAAATGTGTATCGTTTATAGTTCGTTTACAGGGACACTCGGAAGAATTTCGTTACATTACGGTCTATGGGGAAAAATCGTTTACGATGCATTTTATTGATATTACGATATTTCAAGTATACTGAGATTGATATACATCTTTAAGATGGACTACAAAAAGCTTTCTCCAGGAGTATAGAATAAGTAGCATTTATAGTTCGTTTACAGGGATGCAAAAGGTTCCATTACATTACAGCAAGTCATGGTATTGACCCACTCGATGCTGTCTAGCATTGTAAAGCATACAATAGCATGAAAATCTAGCATACATAGCAATAACTTAGCCTATTTTTTGTTGCTGGTACTATCATGAATTTCGACCTGGGTTGTTAAGTGGCTGCCCCTCCCTCAACCCCCGTATTCGGCCAAATCTTTGAATAGTAAGATATAATTTGAAATACAAACGTAGATTTGCACCGGCAAAAATAAATCTATAGGGAGGGAGGGAAAGATGTACCTGTGTCCCACAGCCTAATCCACTTTTTTTTTTTAATGCAGAATACAAACATGAAATAAGTTAAACTAAGAAATTTTTATCACAAATCCCCGTGCAAGACAATTTTAAGTAAATCAACATGAAAAGCAATACAAAAATTGAACAATTAAAAACATTAAATATTCAAAAATAAGTTTATCCCAATACTTTTTAAAATGGAGAATTGAAATAGTTCATTCTGTCTTTCCCATGAAAATCCGTTTAAAATAAATTCCAAACACATGAAAATAAAAAGAAAAACAGAATAAAAAACTGTCTTCCACATAGTGTTCAGGGGGACAAAGCCCCCCCCCGACAAAAATGCTTAGTTTCTCTTTCTCTTTAGTGTTTAATTAGTGTAACATCACTTGAGAAGAACGAATTTAATTAAATTTCAAACTCCTGGGAAGAACAATGGCCCATCCCGGCACCTATGTTAAGAGAAAGTACTTAGGTACCACTGCTCACTCCCCCTCCTAACAAAAATGCGTACGCCCATATCCAAATCCAAGAGGCCCCTAAAATTCGGAAAATGCAGTCATAAAAGCAGTCCAAAATCAATTTTTTAACCCAATATAGTAAATTTTGTCCTCGTTTCAATAATAAAATTTATTCGGAATTCATTTTTCGCAATTTATTTTTTAAAAAGGTCCATTTTCCACAGAAAATGATAAACTTTTCTTTTATTAACCTGTTTCTATTTGAAATCTTACCCATCCAATTTTATATTTTATATCCCTGTATGGAGCAAATTCTCGACAATCGTTAAAAAAAATTTCTAAATGTATGACATAGATTTGTTTTTTGCCAAATTTTTAAAGCAGTAATGGTGATATATTGTTTCGGAAACAGAATAAGATGTTCGAAGATTTTTTTTACTACTTCTGTGAATTGGAAACATGTCAGATCGATTTTTGTAGCGACGAAGGACATGTTCTCTATTAATTTGTTTCTGCGTTCGACTGTCACTGGAAAAGGCAGCTGGGGCCTCCACCACTAGCTTAGTTTGTCTTTGTGTATTACGTTTAAGGTAATTTTAGGTATATTTAAGGTAATCATTATATCAATTGCCGCTTTTACGATCGCTCAGTGCAATGCCGAAGACAGCTAGTCTCCCACCATTAGGTTCGTTTGTATATTACATTTAAGTTAATTTTAGATATAATAAAGATAATGCCAGGCAGATCTGCTAGTTTAACCAATAAAGCAGTCTCTCTGCATACCATAATAATTTGTAAGCAGAGTTTGCTCATCATGGAAGGCTAAGGAGGCTAAGCCTTCTTCGTAAACTTCTAAAAAGTAAAGAAAAACTAAATTAAAATATTTCTAATACAAACGAAAAATTTAAAATCACGGTATGGAATTATTTAATATTTTATCACTTTTGAAGAAAATTATTAAAATCCCGTTACAAATAACAGCCTGTCTAAATTTATTTTTTAAGGGCGGTTAAGGAGGACAAATGACAATAATATAAATTTTCCAGTTTTTTAAAGTATTTAGACATACTTTATAGTATATTGTGGCGAAGTTACATAAAGATCTTATGATTATAATTATGTGAAAAAGTCTTTTTACTGGATCCATTTCCCTTTACATGATTCAGAGTTGCAACCTTCAACCCCTTCGCGACGAGCGTCCTTTACAGAATTTTTAATCTTTTACCACCGGTTTTTCAAAACAGAAATTTTCGCCTAATTGAATCGCAGAAATGCTATCATTAAATAAGGCAAATCTTACAATAAAAAGTTACTGGTGGGAATAATCGAGAATTCTGAGCATCTTTATGTGTCACGTATACATGTCGCTCGTCCCCAAGGGGTTAAATTCATTTTTCTCAGTTTGTGTTTCTTCAGTACATCAGTAATCAGTAGGCTTTGTCCGCTACGCTGTCGGTTTTTCCAAACGAACCTAGAGTCAAGCAAAATATATAGGCGAATACCTTGTATTTTAAAGCAATGTGGTTTTTTTACCTGGAATGTTCTTGCTGAAAACGTTGCGAGCGCCATTGCGCTATTATATTTTCTAATGTGTGGGACAGAATTTGACCTATTAAGGATCAACTTTATAGTTAATTAATTACTACAAAATTCGTATTGAAGTGATATCGTTATGACAGCAGGAATTAAAATGTTCTCTTGTCGCCACACTACTGAAATGGAAGACATTACAATGATTTTAGAAATTGTCCATTGCACTTGCACCTAAATAATATTCGAGTGTTTGATTCTCCTCATTTGATAGTTCTTGAACTTCGGACTCGTGGGTTGGCGCCATGTGTGGTTCTGGTAGTTTAAATGCAATCTCACTTCGCGTGCAAGGCAATAAAAAGTTAATAAGAGGTTTGGTCTCACTTAAGTTTCTGATTCTTGTTCGTGTAACTTCTTTTCGTGTAGAAACATCTTTATCTAATAGAGATTATTTATTCAAGAGACACGCTTATAATGACGATTACAATCACAGAACGAATACACAAAACAAGCTTTGTACAAACGTAAAAAGAAACAACAGTCAGTCAGTCAATAATGTTCTACGCGCTTAGCGCCATCTGGCGATTCTTTCTCATTTTGCAACAATAGCGGGCTAGGCTCGGGTCTAAGTTTTAACTTTTATACCGGACCGGGTTCGAGCCGAATTTTCTTTTATACCGAGTCAGGCCAGGCTCGGGTCTTTTAACTTTTATACCGGGCCGGGACAAAAAAAAAATTGTACGATTCATGCCTGGCCCGGGCCTGGAAATTTCGGCCCGTGCAGACCTGTACCCCTCGGCACACTCTGTATTCCGTGAGTCAAAAGAGTTGCAAACTGTTGTCTGTGCATTTAACAATATAATGGAATTTTTGTAATACTCTGATATTCTCCTTATAGCATTACGTTGTTTTCGAGATTTCCGTGGTACGAGTTGCGAGTTATAAATAAACATGGAAAGGGAGTGGAGAAATCGCAACTTGGACTAATATACTGAAACAATAATGTTTTTATACGGTAGTAAAATTAAAATTAGATTACGAAAAATAATATACTACGACTAATATACGCTGGCATTCTGTACTATAAAAGTGCATTGATTTTATAAAACACCAAAGCGTTTATTTACGAAACACTATTCAATTTATTGTAAAGTTTCGGGAAAATGTAATAATTTGTAGCATAACTGATCGGAATATTTAATAATGCCGTAGAGAAGTAACAAAATGCTGGTCTACCTTGAAATCACTTCTCAATTTGTATTCGGAATGGGTGAATGAATTTACATTACGAGTTAAGGAACTTGAAAGTAATGCATAACTGAACCTCCTTTTCACAACATCATGTAGACGAGAATTTATAAAGAGTATAAAAGAGTTTTTCAAGGGATTCTAAGCTATAAAAACGTAATTGAAAGAACCGAAAGTGCGTCGAAATGACGGTAGAAGAGAGAGTGTAAAAGTTATTAACCCTCCATTACTCGCGCGGGGTGTTCTGGACAACCCCATGAGTAAAAATTTGCGCTCAAGTACAGAACTAGTCAAGTAAATTTAAATCTTTTTTATAGAATTTTAATTGTAATGTAGTAGAAAATGTAAATATTTTTTATATAATTTTTATAAAGTTATATATATTTATTGTGTTTCGGAATTTTATTTAAAATTGGATAATTTAAAGCAAGCTACTTTAATTACAAGTAAATTACCGAATTATTATAATTCATTACATTTTGAAAATTGTGATAAAAGTTTTGGGGTATTTAGACCCCCCCTTTCCCAAGTGATTGTGTGATAAAAACAGGCGCGAGTAATGGAGGTTAATTGAGGCGTGCAGCGCCGTGCTTAGGCTGTGGCCTGTGTGAAAGAGTTTAGCAGCCCTGCTACGACATCCTTCTACAAAGTCTTAACCAAAACAAAATACTCAGCCCTCAGCCAAACATAAAATATAATAAAGAGATGCCTTTACTGATACTATTTTTCTTTTTCAACTCAAACATCCTGTATAAATAATAAATTAAAAAAAAAAAAAAAAAAAAACTATAACAGCAAAAACCTATAAAAATTTTAAAGTGTATAAATAGTGTCAAACAGTGGCACTATAATGTAGTATGGAAAGAAATGTTTAAAATAAAAAAATCCTAATATTATAAATTTGCATCATAAACATAATTCTATACTTATTATATAAAATTTAATGAAATCAATATTTTGATTTCTGACTACACTTTTCTTTTCTTCATAAGCTTTAATCCTTTCAGGAGCAAAGTACTTCTTTTCGTAAAATGCTGAAATGATCAAATGGCACCAGAATTTACAAGCAAATTTATTTGAAAATAAGTAAAAGCTTTTCTTTACGTGCTTAATAAAAAGAAAATTTCCATTCCAAAATTCTGGTTGTGGCATTTAGGGTTCAAATTAAGTGGTCCAAAAATTATCCACAGCCCTTCAAAGGGTTAAATGTAACATAAATTTTGAAAAAGTTTCTCCACCGAATTTCGAGGAGTTATTAATGATTTGATTTACAAATTAAATGAATTAAAAATAGTCATTGAAACTTTTAATTAAAAATAAATGGTTACAAACATATATATAAAAAATTAATTTGAAAATAATGAATTTAGTAAATACTATTAATTTCTAAAATCCCTTCATATATATAACCCCACCCCTAGGAAACTTCATCCCTGGGGCCCAAAGTGGCTCTCTGCACCTCTGTTCTTGGGTAAATTAGGTGCCGTACCAAAGACCATATCATCCAAAGCCACTCTACATTGCATTCAAGTTAATCTTGAATGGCTCATGTACTTTTTTTTAATCATTCTTGGATGACAAATTAAATATGATTCAATCAGAGTAGAATAATCAGCAGGGAATGATTTTATATTGCACCAAATATAGCAACAACTTTAGACTGATAACTGGGTATGATTCATTGTCTTCAGTAGCGACAACCAGAAGCACATATAGATAAATTCTCTACAATTCATTGATAATCTCAGATAAGAAAACAGCGTATTCAAGCCATGAAAGAATTTGTATGTTTGTCATTGTTCAATTTATATTAAATATCTATTTTATTGGCCGGTATATAAAAAAAAAAGATTGATTGCTCACCTTTTTAACACTTTTATGAATTCGGTTTGTCTGTCTGTCTGCCTTCGTGGGCTTATCCTAATCCTAATAATATTATAAATCTGATTGTGTGCAAATGTTAGGCTGAAGCCAGCGTCAAAATGGAGCATTTAATGATGCTGTATCTTTGCATATAGGCTGATTATAATCCTCATTTGAACATAGGCTTGTTTTTGTTTATTTTATTCAAATATTTTTCTTAATAATTCAAAATTTCGTTATTTTGATTAAGAATAAATGGGCATTTTTTCGTATAGCATTTTAAAATGGTTAAATTTACTTTACCGTTGCTAATACTTTATCGTTGCCAAAATCTAATTTAAAACCCAGAATAATAATTTTTACTCAACAATTTAGTTTCAATTGAAAAATTTTCACGGGAAAAATGAAAAATAAATAAAAAAAATTAAAGAATTAAGAAGAAGATTAAATAATATTATTAGAAATAAAACGTACTTTTTTTAGTTTTTGATAATAATACACGGTTTCAACATGCGTAACCATAGGAAACAGGCAAATGTGACGTCATTTATCGAAAATAAAGCGGATATGCTTTGATTGGTGAAATAAAATGATCTTGGTTTTTTTCTTTATTTCTTTCTTTCTTTCTTTTTTTAGTTTGTATGTTAACAATACTTGCCTTTTTACCGTCTACGCACAGCTAATGTAACTATACCGTATTTTTTATTTAAATTTTAAAAAAGTAAAAAGAAGTTTCAAAAGAAAATGGTTAGCAAATGCCAATAATATGCTGTATATGTCGTAAATGATGTCATGGACAGCGAGAAATAATTATTTTTCATTCTTAAAACTAAAAGAATTAACTCGATTACCTTTAAAAAAATGACGAATGTTAATAGTTCCCTTTTTGTTGATAAAACCTAAAGATTTAATATTATTTCGTTAAAGTAACATAATTTTCCCTCTGCCAGTATTGAAATGAATTGCCTGGAAAAGAAAATTAACAAGAATTATGTCATTAAAAAGGGATTTCTCTGGGGAAAAAGGAGACGTCATATTTGAAATAAAACGGG
This sequence comes from Maratus michaelseni, assembly GCA_963931845.1. Lineage (NCBI taxonomy): Eukaryota > Metazoa > Arthropoda > Arachnida > Araneae > Salticidae > Maratus > Maratus michaelseni. Next base: position 104,835,436 of record OZ007598.1, on the reverse strand, counting down.
ATTTTTTCAATATGTTTTAAAATGAGTGTGAATCAATTCCTTACATTAATAATACAAGGATCAATTAAGTATATAAAGTAGATGAGTTTCACGCCATATTTATAAAAAAAAATTAAATGTTTTGTTATCTATACTGATTATTAAGCATGGGTATCAGTTATTTCGTTATTTCGTTCCGCATGAGTATCCGAGTTTTCTGCTAAAAATCACATCATAATTTTAAGAAAAGGAAAATGAACACGAAACTATTATATTAAAATCTGACAGTGTGTTTGTATTTAGCAACTACTCCTAGACTATCGAACGCAACGCGATTTACTACCGGTTAGTTTACTACCGGTTTAGCGAATACTGGTTATAATTGATCCGAGGATGTCACACAAACTCTCAGAATTAAAAAAATTAAATTAAATGCCATTTTTTTTAACGAAGTTTCTCTAAAAACGGAAAGTAACTTACTCCATATTTGTGTATAAAAAGGAGAAATAAAACAGATCAGTATATTTTTTACACCATTTTCTCATTAAAACTGAAAAACAGAATTTATTTTCACTTTGAATAGATGGTGAAAACAAAATCTTGATTTCAGTAAATTATCCGAAAAATAAAACATATTTTCATATATTCAAACTTCATGAATCAATTTTTTCTGGAGAACAAAAATTGCCTGCCAATACACTGTCATTTAGAAAACAAGATTTGTTTCAACTATATATTAAACCAAGGAGGCAGAATTGAATTTAAAGAAAAAGCATATGCTATTTCTAATTAATGTTTTTGTTTGAAGGATGGCTGTTAAAACGTTTCACAAAGGCGTTAAAAATAAAATTGTTTATCAGGTAAAATTGACATTTGGTTTTACCCAATTCGTCTATTTCCACGATTTTATTTGGCCCTTCTTTTTGTATTGGTTGTAATTTCATTTTTGCGATTATTTGGCACAAAATTTCTCTTTTTTAAGACTGAGTTATGTCAAGGTCCCTATAATAAAAAATACCGTATTGTCTCCAATACCGTATTGTCTCCTATGAAATGTGATAAATAGTTAGTTAATTATTAACGTTTTTAATTATTGGGAGTAAAATATTTTGCTTAATTAATGTATTTATTCTTCTTTTAATGTTGCGTGAACGAAGTCACGGGTAACAGCTAGTATATTCTATGCCTCACGATTGGCTGTCCACGAGTGAGTGATTTCTGTCTGCCGTCTGTCTTCCCGTGCTTTAACTTGCGTAAATATACTCGGATTGCCATGCAATTGTTATATGTTAATGAGGTTTGCTATGGCATGCTCAGTATTGAAAATGAAGTACGTAGCATTTATAGATCATTTCCAGGGACACTCAAAAGAATTCCGTTACATTACGGTCTATGGGATAAAATAGTTTGCGATGAAATTTAATGATGTTATACTATTTAAAACATAAATTGATACATATCACTGAAGTTCATTACAAAAAGTATATTATAAAATATGGTGTAAATACCATTCATCGTTCATTTACGCAGCGGTTCCCAACCTGGGGTACGCGTATCCCTGGGGGTACGTGGTGGGTCAGTTGGGGATACATGAAAATTACATTGGTAATGGCGGATAACGCAAAAAAATATAATGAAAAGAGATAAATAAAACTGTAAATTTTTCGTTTACAAATAGACTTGTGTAAAATTAAAATAGGCTATTCGCATAAAATGAAGGAAAATGCCTAAACTTGGCAATTGATTTATTATTTAAATGCCATTATCTACGCCCACTCCTAATAACATCTTACAATTTCGCATGTGTCCCTCCTTTCTTTTACTGTTCTTTTCTTTCTAGCCATTCTAGAAATAGAAAAAACATGAATCGTATCGGGGCTTCAAGTTTCGAGGATTTCATTTAAAACCCATTTGAAAGCAGATCATCATTTTAGTGTTCAACTACTCAGCATTAGCATAAACGCATAAACGTGTGTTAATGAGTGCAGCTTCAACCCTTCTTTGTGAGTACTTAATTTAAAATCTCTAGCTAATATTTGGTGTTTTGAGTGACTTTATGTTAATATTGTATTGTGAATCTCAAAATGGATAAGTGGTTGAAAATTGGAATTCTTAAAAGAGCTGCATCTAATATTGGTAACTACCATAAGAACATTACTAATGAACGTAAACAAAATATTTCAAACGGGTTTATGTGAGTAGGGGGTACGCAGAAATGGGAAAGTCCAAGCAAGTGGTACGTGAGAGAAAAAAGGTTGAGGATTTACAGGGACCAGTGGCGCAGCCAAGGGGGGGGGGGATTTGGGGGTTAACCCCCCCCCCCCCAGAGCTAAAAAAAATTACTATAATTGCCGTTTATATGAATCAAAACTAAAGTTAAAATTAAATTTTTTGGCCTTTCCGCCTTGGCGGAATCCGCCGCTTTGTTAAATCAAATTCTATTCAACAATGTGATTCAATTAAACGGCGAAAATTCTACTTAAAACTGTGAAAGAGCATATTACAATCATCGGTTAAGTCAAAGTCAAAACTGGTTATTTGGACTGCGTCACTTTGTCAAGACCAGAGCCCAATGGCGGATCTAAGGGAGGTGCGATGGGGCGATCGCCCCCCCCCCCTTGGGCTGAAAAAGGGTCGGTAAACTGACATTAGAGTCCTCCACGGAAAAAGGTCTCTGGCGAAGCACGGTCCGTCAGGTCTTCACTCTTTAAGGGTCGGGTCGGTACCGGGTCTTATTTTTTTCTGAAGACTTGGGCCTGGACCGGGCCTCGCTTTTTCTGGAGACGGTCCGGACCAGACTTCTTTTTTTTCGGTTCGACCCTGGCTTAGATTTCATTCTTTCTAGAAGTCTGCACGGGCCGAAATTTGCAGGCCTCGGCTCGGCATAATAGCTGAAAATACGGACTGGTTGCGACCAATGGTGGATCGACGCCCCCCTCCCCTGCCTTTCGCAAATAAAAGGTCTGCGATGGGACGATCACCCCCCCTGGGCTAAAACAGGGTCTGTAAACCGACATTAGAGGCCTCCACGAGAAAAGACCTCTGGCGAATCACAGCCCGACCCGCGGGTCGGACAGGTCTTCACTCTTTAAGGGTTGGGTCGGGACCGGGCCTTGCTTTTTCTGGAGATTGGGGCCGGACCGGACTTCTTTTTTTCGGTAGCAAAAACGTAGAAGTAAACCTGACCCGCAATTAAAAAAATTAGGCCCGACACGACCAAGATTGCGGGTCGTATATTAACTTCCAAATTTCTGATATCGCCCCCCCCCCCCCTTGAAGACTCTCTAGATCCACCCTTGCCAGAGCCGGGCAGTATCGAAAATACATGTATTTGAAATACATTTTCAAAATACATTTGTATTTTGTATTTTTAACAGATAAAACTAAAGTATTTTGGTAATGTATTTTGAAATGATTTTTCCATGTATTTTGAAAATACTCAAAATACATTTCTCGATTATTCAAACTTCGTGCCAGACTTGAAGCTGGTATAAAGTTTAAACCACAACTTGTGTTTTAACCGCAAATTACTGATTCACAACAGGAAATACATGCTTGTCTGTTGTGTATAGTCTTTGAATTCATTTCTAGAAGTTAATATGAACATTTTTTTATTTTTTTTTTTTTGCATAATAAGGATTTTTATCTTTGGCTGAAACATTTTTGCTGAATGGTTTTGCTAATGCTTTTTAATTCTTTACGTTGCTATGCGAAAAAAAAAATGTCGTGTGATAAACAAGTAGGATCGTTCAGAATTTTTCTGAGTATTGCATTTTTAAACTATGTTAGCAGTGTAATGCAGTTAGTTGTTGCATAGACGCGTGAAAATATTGATAATACATACCCAAGAACTCCTAATGAACGGAAATTAATTATTTGTGATACATCACGCTACGCGATAGCGATAGACATAAGTATACTCGAAATATTTCAAAATATTTTTTGATGACAGTTAGTGCAAGACACTATTTTCAAGTCGAAAGCAACCGAGTCTGGTCATCACTCTTTTATAACCGGACCGGGCGTGGGCTTTATTTTTTCCTGCAGACTCAGGCCGGGCAGGGGCAGATTAATTTTTTTCGGACCCAGCCGGACCTGGACATTCTTTCTAGCGGTCTAGACGGGAAGAAATTTTCAGGCCCGGTCTCGACCCAGATCGTAAAAAGTCATTGGCCTGGCCTGGCCTGGCCCTGCCAGGCCCGTGCAGATATCAGTAAAATTTGATCTGGTTTAACATTCTTTGCAAAAAATGCATATATTTTTAAATCGTTGTTATTCTACAATTAAAAATTTAAATTTATACTTTTTGAAGAATAGCACATACTCGTATATTTCTGGGCAATTAAATTAAAGTGCACGAAAACATGTGAAAAGAAACCTGTCTATGATGGAATCCTGTCTTAAACGGAAAAGTGTGTTAATTCATACAAAATGAATATAATAATACGTGTGAAAAGAATATAATGCATTTAGAACAAGTGATGCACCAGCTAAGATGGAAACTTGTCTATAATTGATTTTTTTAGCTCCTACGTGATTTCGTCTTAGAAGATTTTTCTGTATCGAATTTTTCAGATTTATAAATCTCTAAGCCATGGGATATGGTTTAATGACATTAATAATAACTCAGACATTTGCGTACAAATAGAGAATCATAAAAAAAATAAACATAGTTTACATGGGCACAGGCAGAAATAAATCTAGGGAGGGCAGTATTTTGGAACGGGTGTGCCTCTACTTCGCAGCTCTGGGCGCTTTTTAAAAGATGAAGAATATAAACATGAAAAATAGCTAAAGTAAAAAAAAATTGTCAGAATACCTCGTACAAGAGAATTTTTAACCACATCGGCTTAAAAATTTATCTTTTGTAGAAATTCACTCGGGCCAATTAAGTTTTTGTAGGGCTAGGCTCGAACCGAAATTTTGGCATTTAAACCGGATCAATAAATTTTTTTTATGAGCTGGTCCAGACTCGGACCGAACTTTTTAGCTTTTATACCGGGTCGGGTCAAAGAATTTTTTGTACGGACACGTCACATGCGGGAACAGTGCGAAGTCACAGAGGGTAAGATCTGGACTGTATGGAGGGTGTTCAAGAAGTTTCAGTCCTGTAGTGGCCAAATATTCAGTGCAGGCTTTGGCCCGGTGAGCTGGAGCTTTGTCATGATGGAGGAACCAGGTGTTCATTCGTGACTTTGGTCGCAGGTTCTTCAAAGATTCCATGACATTAGGGAGGCACTGTTCAGTGTACCACTTAGCTGTAACTGTCTTCTGTGTGTCAAAAACGATACACTCAACAATTCCACTCGATTTGAAAAATAGTAATACAGCTATCATTTTTTTTGACAGATCGGGATTTTCTGACAGCTACCAGTGTGTCATCATCATCAAAGACCCAAACTTTGTTTTGAGACTTAGTCGGCACATCATAATAGTATAGCCAGGTTTCGTCACCACTGCCACACGTACGCTTTGAGTTATATATTGTATACAGTGGGCCATTTCTTAATTGCATTTCTGTCTTTGTTCCATGTTCGAAACAATAACAGGCCATCGAATTCCAGGGAAAAAATAAAACATACACTTTGTAAGTCTCTCTCAGTTTCAAACGGCTCTTTTTGCGTTTTTTGCTCTCAGTTACTAAGACCAAGCTATGTGTGAACCCAGGAAAAAATCTTTGCAAAAGTAAGAATTAATAAAAAGTACTTTAAAGTTATAAAAAGCTATTTTTCGATTGTGAACATATTTTTGCAATCAGTGTTTCTTTCGAATCATTTGTTTCGTAGGGGGTCTGTACACAAATTTAAAGACTATACTTCATTTGTCAAACTATTCAAACTCTTTATGCCGAGAATTTGCATCTTAAAAGTAATCTCTATACTAAATTTCAAGTTTTTAACACTAATAGTTTCAACTAAATCATAATTTAGAACGCGTTTAGAAAGTTTTCCGTCATTTCATCCTTTTAAATTTTGAAATTAAAAAAAAAAAATGTTCTAAGGAAGCATTTACTACATAAAAGTAATCATCATGCAACATTCCAAGTTTCCATACCAATTGTATCACATAAATCGCAATTTTAGAATGCTTCTTACTCTTGCAATCTTTCAAATTTCGAATTAAAAAAATAAATTATGGGCGAGCATTTACGTCTCTTAAGTTACATCCATATAAAATTTCCAGACTCTAGCCCTAAAAGTTCAAATTATATTATGATTTAGAACATTTTTAGAACGTTTTTTGCTCATTTCACATTTTTAAATTTCGATTTTTTAAAAAACCGTTTTGAACGAGTATGTATATCTGAAAAGTAACCACTATGTCAAAAAACAAGCATTTATGCCAACTGTATCACACAAATCGCAATTTTAGAACTTTTTTGTTCTTGATCCTTTTACATTTCGAATTTTTAGAAAACTGTTTTGAATGATCATTTTCAATCTAGCACAAACAATTCCTAATTAAATGTTTTTAGATCATTTTCAGACCGTTTTTCGGTCATTTCATCCTTTTAAATTTAGAATTTCTTTAGAAATCGTTCTTAGAGAGCATTTACATCCCAAAAGTTACCACCATGCTAAATTCCAAGCTTCTATACCAACTGTATCACATAAATCGCAATTTTAGAACTTTTTTTTTTTCCCTGCTACTGCAAACTGTTCTTGGCTAGCATATAAGTCTCTAACCTAACAACCATGCCAAATTTCGTGTTTCTAGCCCTAATTGTACAAATAAATTGTAATTTAGAACGTTTCCTGCTCCCTTTCCCTTTTAAATTTCGAACTTTATAGAAACCATATTTAGTGAGCATTTACATCTTTTTAAAGTAACCGCTAGTCCAAATTTCAAATTTCTAGAATCAACAATATCATAGAAAGTGCAATTTTAGAATTTTTTTTTTGTTCTTGCACCCATTTGGAACGTGATGTACCGAAAAAAAAAAATGTTTGGAAATTGTTGTATAAAATATAGCCTATGCTAGAGTGGAGATGGTAAACAGAATTTTGACACCATTATTAAGGCTCCATACTTAAAAAGTAAAAACGGAACTATTAAAAGATCACTCATGTGTCTTATTCTTCTGGCACTCAGCGGGGAGTTAAGGGTTATCGACGCAGATTCATCTAAGGATTGTTGGTAATGATTTTCGAAAAAATATGTCTGTAAATAGCTGAGATATTAATTAAAACCAATTTAGAAAACAACGGCACGGATCAAAACTGTGTTGCTACTTTGCGACCTACTTTTGAAGCGCGCTTGACACAATGCTAAGATTAAACTTTGTAACAAGATCTTTGCTTTTGGTAAGACGAATCATGATAGTCAACATTTTTCATACCAACTGAATTCAATTATTGAGGGAAAATATTGAAAAATAATTCATAGAATAATTCTAAGACATTAAGAGTAAGTAATTTTGAGACAACAATCGCTTATAATTCAATATATAATTCATTTATAATGAAAAATCTTTTCGTTAACAAATCACTTGAATTATCATACCTCGCAGGTTTTCATTTTTGAAAATGAATCGGAAAGTTTCGCGTTGTTCAGCATACTTTTTTTTTAATGCTTTAAAATTGTCTACTATTACGACAAATATGATCAACTTTTCGTGTGAAACTCAGCGACTTTATCCGAAGCGTGATTTGTTCTCTGCCAAATTTAAACTCTGTACAAGGTCTTTGTTTTAGAGGGAGATATATTCACTGTTTTTCATTCCAATATCAATAAAATTAAATTCTGGCATGTAATATCGTTTTAGGTATGTGACTATGTCATGTGAGAATACTGTCTTTGAACAGTTCTGAAATTTTGTGTGGAACCCTTTGTACGCGAATAAAACTCGCATATGACCAATTTCTTTTTAAATCTGTTCTGTAGTTCCAGAATTAACCCCTGCAAAAAGAACAAATGTTGCTGTTTTATAATATTAGTATAGATACGACTACAATTCAAACTCGGATATTTTTAGAGAACTTTAACAATAATAAATATATTTTAACAAAATTTTCATCAGATTTTCATTAGATAATGCGAAATTCGATGTCATGTAAAGTACTGTAAGGGCACAGTAATTTAGTCTACAATACCGTGTTTAATATCAACTACATTCCAAAACATCGATTACCTTAATTGAGTTGTTACATTTGGCAAAAAGCAAGGTAAGTAAGTCTATTGAAAATTTTGTTAAAATTGCTTCTTTATTATTAAATTTAGGAATAAGAATTCGTGATTCTCATGAAACCTTGTGGATTTTTGATTGAACAAATGGATTGCAAATCTGTTATTTTCTATGTAAAAATTATTTGCTGTACAGATACTTGCTCCTCATCATTTTTAAACACTTTATAAATCTAATCAATTTTTGTGTTATTTCATTGGTGCATTTTACAGTTTGTCACTCTAATATTGTAAATGTTGTTTAAATGAACCGTAACCAACGTAATTGCAGAGATAAGCATTATTATTTCATTCATTTAAAAGACTGATTCCATTAACCGGTGATTCAGATAACCGGCGACCACCTTTATCAGAAACTCAAACCCCCCCCCTGAACCGAATTCTGGCTGCGCCACTGACAGGGACACACAAAACGAATTCGGTTAGAGCACTCTCAAAGCAAAATAATCGCTGAAAGTGCATTTACAGTTGTGGTACGTTTTTAAATTAAACTAATTTTGTGTCTATTACTGGGTGTGCATAAATTCTATATATCATATACAGGATAGCACAAAAGATCTCGAGAGTACATTTCAGTTTATTGACGGAAATTGCTGAAGGGGAATTTACAACTGCGCGTTTCCTAACTGAACTAAGTTTTAGCACACTATGTAGAACAATACAATATATATACAAATCTATAGATCATATACAGGGCTGCACAAAAGAATTTGGATATTTTCCTGACTATTGGTGCGGTAATTCCTGAAATTGGATTTTCAAAAGTGTTATGCGTTTTCCAAATTGCTTACTTAGATATCATCTTTCCCCTTATTAAACGGTAAAGCTTATATAAGTATTCTGGACGTGTTGGAAAGTGTATCATAATCTACGCTTGACGCATGATTTTTTTTTGTTCTTGTTATTTTATAGTATGGCGACTGAGTAGGTACCGTAACTTAGGGTTATTTAGACCCAAACATTATGTTTTAAATCAGACCTGGGTGTACTGTATTACTAATTAGTGATGTTACCTGTTAGAAATTAAAATACAGATACAGGTTTTCCTCGATTAGTGCAGTTAATTAATCCCTCAATATTATCGGCAAATCGAAACATAGATTGAATGGAAAAAACTGCAATAAATCAACAATCAACTTTCTCAAAAACCCAATAAACTTAAATAAATAGACAATATAATAATGTACTATATTGTTTTTGATGTATTATTGTTAGAAAAGGGCTGTACATATATAAAGTTATCACTTTAGAGGGGAGGGGAGTTGTCACATGATATCATAAGATATCTCTAGGGGTAGGGGCGGGGGGGGGTTGTTGTATTTGATATCGTTATCAATTTTTATCCAACCAAATTCTCTTTTTAGGGTTTCGTTCATCTCACGAAACCCTATTACTCCCGCTCCGTTGTCTGTCCGTCACAGAGCCGTTCTCAGAAACTATATAACTTACAGGCATGGAAATTTGTGTACTTATAGCTAAATACCTACTATGAAGTTCAAAATATTAAAATTTGAAAAAATCTTATTATTTTAATATAGAGAGATCAAAAACCAAAATTCTCACAGCCTTTTCCTATTAAATTTAAACATTTATCGTTATAGCAGTTGCCAACAATTAAAAATCCACAATAAAATTCTTTCTACAATAATTAGTTTTCTATTGAAAGATTACCACGTGAAAAATGAAAATTAATTTTTCATTTTTCAAAAATTTCAAATGAAAATTAAATAAAAAGTTTCACCAACTGAAAAAAATATTAATATGACGTCATATTCGTAATAAAACGGAAATTTACAAACATTTCTCAATAATACAAGGAGTATGAGTCTGTATGTATAGAAAGCAGATTAATATCACGTCATTAGAGAATTAAAAAGAAAATTAATCTGACGTCCTATTGGAAGTTTAACGAATTTTTCAAATGTTTGAGAATAATACAAAGCGAGTATCAATATGTTTAATAGAGAATAGGAAATATATGAGTTTGAGGAACGTATTGAATCATGATAAAAACCCGATTATGGAAATATTCGCATATTTTAACATTTTGAAGGTGTACAACATATTTAATTTTGAAATAATTTTTTTTTTAAATATCGCATTTAGTCCACATGACAGATATTACTATGACAGAGTATAATAGCGGGCTTCGCCCGCTATCGGGCCTGTTCAGAGAGTTACATATGTTTTTAATTATCGGGTGTGAAACGTTTTCCTTAATTAATGCATTTATTTTTCTTTTAATGTTGCGTGAACGACGTCACGGGTAACAGCTCGTAAAATCTAAAATAACTAATCTTCTGTAATCAGTGGGCAAGGTTAACTCCAAACATGGGCGTTTGCGAGCAACAATATAGTTTAAAATCAATGTAGATACTTTTAAGGAACTGTCACAAAAAGTCTCACTTTCTATAATACGCAATTTGGCAGTAGGACTTGGATTACAGAGGATTACGCAATAGATTTAAATATCTATTTTATATAAACTACACTGCTCAAAACAATTAAAGGATATTTGAAGTTTTATATAAAATAAAGATATAAACGAAATTTTTTTTGCCGAAAATAGAAGAAGAGAATCACAAATTCTAATTTTTCTGGTTTTCAAACTGTGGAGTATGCAAATTTTGAGTTCGACGTCAAAAACGTCGCTTCAGCGGCAGCGAATGAAATTTGACTTTCAACTGGATAAAAGAGAATGAAGACAAGGATGATCGGCATTCAGTGATTGCTTTGTTTCGATGAGTACGATGTCTCAGCGAAGTCATTTGACAGATTCAGAAGCTTGGAGAATTGTTGGTAGGTTAGAAGGGGGCCAAACTCAAGCCGAAGTAGCGCAAGCCATTGGAGTGTCACAAAGTGTCATTTCCAGGATCTGGGACCGTTTTTTGGAGAGTGGATGTGCAGGCCGAAGACCAGGGCAAGGTCGTAGACGGGCAACAACGCCCAATGAAGATCGGTATTTAGCGCTAACAGCTCGGAGACACCGAAACATGAACGCTACTCTTCTCCAACAACACCTTCGCTCGGCTACAGGCACCACGATTTCAACTCAGACTGTCCGAAACCGGCTCCATGCTGTAGGTCTGTATGCTCGCCGACCGATGGTATGTGTTAGATTAACATCAAGGTATCGTCGCGACCGCAGGGAGTGGGCAACCGAGCATGTCAACTGGAGGAGAAATGAATGGAGCAATATTCTGTTTTCTGACGAGTCCCGTTTTTCTGTGCATCCGGATAATAGGCGTATTTTCATCTGGAGGGACCGTGGCAGTAGGAATAATCCTGCGTTCGTGCACGAAAGTGTCAGATTTGGCGGTGGAGGAGTGTTGGTGTATGGTGGCATCTCCATTGACGGGCGCACTGACCTCTACATCATTCGAGATGGAGCTCTGACTGGTCGCCGATATAGGGATGAGATCCTCAGACCTATTGTAGTCCCTTACGCTGCAGCAATCGGAGATAACTTCATTTTAATGGACGATAACTGCAGGCCACATCGTGCAAACCTGGTGGAGGATTTCCTTTTCGAGGAAGGAATCGTTCGAATGGAATGGCCAGCGTGTTATCCAGACATGAATCTAATCGAGCACGTTTGGGACGCTCTAGGAAGACTAGTTTCTGGCCGCCAACAACCCCCACAAACTCTCCAAGAACTGGAAAGAGCTCTTCTGGAAGAGTGGGGCAGAATACCCCAACTCGTCATTAATAGCCTCATTGAGTCCATGCCTCAAAGGTGTTCAACGTTGCTGGCCGCCCGTGGAAACCATACCCCCTACTGAAAATGATTTTCTTTGAAGAAAACACCTTTTCTTATTCTTTTTTTCTCATATGCACAAATTGTATTTTTTTCCTTTTGTACACAAATGCGCAATAAAATGCATTTTTTTTCTGCCAAACATGTGTAATTTATTCTCATATAACCTACTATGTCTGTCGACCATGTATCAATCAGCTAAAAAGTTTCCCAGATACAAAATCCACTTAAAACTGCAATATCCTTTAATTGTTTTGAGCAGTGTATTTTTAAATATTGCATTTAGTCTCCATGACAGATATTATTATGACAGAGTATAACAGCAGTCTTCGCCCGCTGTCGGACCGGTTCAGATTTTCGAAAAAAAGAGAAAAATAGACCGGTAACTTTTTACTTTATAAAAAACATGACTTTTTTTTTTTTTTTTTTTTTTTGGAAAATGAAATTTGTTTGGATTTATTAAAGAAAGGATTAAGTGTTTTGAAAGGAATATTAAACGAAGCCCTTTGTGCGATCTTCGATCACACTTACCCACTTGTTTTATAATTTTTTCTTTATATCAAAATATTCTGTTTTTTTTTTCTTCTTGGCCTGTTAACTATTACTACTAACTACAAAGATATTATTAAAATCATTAAATGAACAATTATTTAATGATTTATAACATTTTTTTTCCCTTAAAACATATGGAATACCCTAACGTTTGACATCCCTATTCTTCTGCCAGATGTGTATGTGTATATAATCCGCTGTTGGAAAAAACAGGTGCAAAGTGTGTTTGAAATTATACTTTTTATGTTTACTAGTAAAGAAAAGAGAAATAATGTTGTCCATCTATCTTGTTGATAAGAAGTTCTGCTTGCCGCTTACCCATGCAGGGGGCAAGTGTAAAAGATGTTATTACTGTTGAATGCATTATGTAAAAAAAAATATATATATATACATATTATTTAATACTTTTAAATAGTAACTATTTCTTTTAAGTGTTATTTGATATAAAGTTATTTCCTATATAATAGTGATATTTTATTGACCTATTCTCTTCATTTGAATCAGCAAAGTATGCGAATAATAAATGTAAAACCATATCTGTATATAACTGCAAATGAATAAAAAAAGTTGAAAAAAAATTAGATACTGATATCGATATCATTAGGACGGGGGGAGAGGGTGAATTCGAGGGATGTTAACGTATGATATCATATGGGGGAGAGGGAGTACAAAATTATCAAAAAGTTGATAACGTTATATATGTACAGCCTCAAAATACTTTTATTACAACTTGATTTGAAATCTTAAGAAAAGTTTATCTAATTTTTATGAATTTCCATTAACATAAACATCTGAGCTAATTTAATAAGTAACAGTCAAGAAGCTTTGAAAAGTCAATTTTAATTTTAACTCTGCATTACTACAATTCTTTAAGTAATTTATGTTAGCTTATTTACCATTAGGTTATTATTATTTTTTTTAATTACAACATAATTTTATTTAAAGCTTTTTGTGATACAGTGGATTACTTTAAAAACATACATTTTAATTTATTTAAGGGGAAACTTATCACTTGCCAATTACACAGTTTCTTTTTTCTTTTTGGAATACATCTTGCGATAACACAATACATATATATTTTTTTTAATTCACCGGTGCACTCTCATAATTCCACTCATGTCATGTCTTGGTCTATATTTATAAAATGCTGTATGAGGAATTCTAATTTTTGAAAAGCTTCTTAGAATTCGTTAATGTTATTTCTTTTTTCGGCATTTTATGCAAATTTCATTTTTAACAAGAACGAAAAATCATGCGTCAAGCATAGATTAAGTAACACTTTCCAACGCTTCCAAAATAATTTTACAAATCATACCGTTTAATAAGCTAAAAGATAACATCTAAGTAATCCGAATACTTTTATTCAGCCCTGTATGGGATCTATAGATTTGTATATATACTACATAGGATGTTAAATTTTAGTTCAGTTAGGAAACGCGTAGCACAGTTTAAAATTCTCCGTCTGGAGTTAAATAATACGGAAATGTGTTCGCGAACTTTTGTGCGTCCCTGTAAATGAACGATGACTGCTGTACACACACTATTCTGTAGTAAGCCTCTTGAAATACACCTTAGTGATATATATAAATTTCAATGCGTTTAAAATAGGGAAACATTATTTAAATAAACCGCAGACGATTTTTCTCCATAGACGTAATGTAACAGAATTCTTTTGACTGTCCCTGTAAAGTAACTATAAGTGCTATGCACACCCTATTCCATATTAAGCTTCTTCTAATGCACCTTAGTGATATATATAAATTTCAATGCGTTTAAAATAGTGAAACATTATTTAAATAAACCGTCAATGATTTTTCCCCATAGACCGCAATGTAACGGAATTCTTTTGAGTGTCCCTGTAAAAAAACTATCAGTGCTACACACTTCCGTTGAAATAGGGAACATGCTATAGATAACGACTATAACATATAAAAATTGCAGAGCAATCCGAGCATATTTACGGGAGTTAGAGCACGGACAGACGGACAGACGGCAGACGGCCATACGGCCAGACAAACCGAAGTCATAAACACTTTTCAACTGGGTTGGAAAGTGTTAAAAATTCGACGCCATCTTGCTGGAAAAAGCGCATCGCCCATTTCCTGCTTTGCACACTAATCGAGGAAGCATCTAAAAAAAGTTTAACGCAATAACTGAAAATCGCACTAACCGAAACCGCATTAAACAAAGGGATACCTGTATTGGTGAATGATACCAATAACATCAACTCAGTAGATCTAGGACTGATTTGAAACATTTTCTATGAAGGGTGGAGGTTGGGACAAGTAGAACCACACGGTCGAAATAACACCAAGTTACGGTACAATTTTCGTCGTGCAGATGCATTGATACCAAAAGTAGAGCATCCCTATTTAGAGGTCTACACGGGCCCGGATCTGGCCCAAACCCGGCCCGGCCCGGCCCATGGGTCAGGCTCGGGCCGTTTTTCATTTAGGAGGATCGGGCCGAACCGGGCCTGGTCTTTACTTTTCCGGACCGGGCTTGAGCCTTGCTTTATTCTGCATGTTCGGACCCGGCCGGACCTGGTGTTTACTCTTTCCGGTCTTTACTTTTTTCTGCAGACTCGGTTTGGTTGGGCTAGACTTCGTTTTTCTGGACCGAACCGAGCCTAAACTTCATTTTTCTTAGCGGTTTGCAAAGGCCGAAATTTCCACTTACCATATTAAGTCGTATGAAGATCATTATTGGCCGGACTCGATTCATAAAAAAATCAGTAAAATATGTCCCGACGCAAAAATCGAGGGCGGATCCAGCCCTCCATTTAGACGAGGAGACATGGCTCCTTTTTTAGGGGGAGAGGGGGGGGGGTCACATCTCTTAATAAGCAACTTTTATATTAAAGGGTGCTGCCATATCCAAAATGGCTGCTTTTCCAAAACTTTCAGAAAGTCATTTTCATTCGTAAATACAAAATATTGTATTAATATTTGTAAAAATATAAAATTTACACATTTTATTCAGATACCAAGAAATTGAAGAATTTTCCCATTTTCTTATAAATGCAAAAAATCATCCAGAAAATGAGCATTTTAAGCCAATTTTTAAGACTTGGCAGTTACAGAAATGCCGCCATGAGGAAGCAATTGGCTGCTGTGGCCTGAAATTCATATTAAAACACCTCTTTTACGGAGATTTCCCTGAAAGTTTCTTTGCCTTTATCGAAAAATGGAAAACGCTATTCAATCATATTTGTTCTGAATAAGTGCTTTTGCAATTGTCTTGCATCTGAAATTAAAAATGACTTCATGGATCTTTCAGAAATTACCTAATTTGGATTTGAGTAGAGTTTCAGACAGCCAGAAAGATTCTCTTTGTTGAGCAACGGGAAAATTTAAAAGAATTTAATATATATATATATTTAAATATTCTTTAGAAATTATCTTCGTTCAGGAGGGTGGTCATAAACCCCGTGACCTCTTCTTTGGATCAGCTGTTGGCAACAATCTTTGTAAAAAGTACAGATAATTTTATTCGTTAGAATAATGATGATTTGAAACTATTTGTAACTATACTTTTATAACCATACTTTTAACTTTCAGACTTTATACCGGGACGGGTCGGGCCAACGCCCCCTAGATAAGAAAGCCGTGACACGCGTCACGTAAACGTCATACCAAGCAGGCAAAACAAAGAAAAAAATTCGAACAACTTGCATGTTTCGATTTCATTGGCTCATAGAATTAATAATTATTGTTTACGACTAATAGTTAATAATTCCACGAGTCATCAAAATCAAAACATGCAAGTTGTTCGAATTTTTTTCTTTGTTTTGCCTGCTTAGTATGACGTTTTCGTGACGCGTGTCTGGGCTTTCTTATCTAGGGGGCGTTGGTCGGGCCAATCACTTGTTTTACACAGGCCGGGTTGGGGCCGAAATTTTAGTTTTTAAACCGGGCCGGGCCAATCACTTTTTTTGCACGCGCCGGGCTCGGGTCCAAATATTAACTTTTATACCGGGCCGGGCAATAATTGTTTTGTACGGATCGGGCCGGGCCTGGGCCAGGAAATTCCGGCTCGTGCAGATCTCTGCGCCCGATTATCGAAAATTTCCTCAGTATACATGTATTTATTTTTTAGTTGAATAATATTTTTTAATGCAAACTAATCCATGAGAAACAAGTTTAAATTTTGAGTAAAATATGAAATTCCATTTAAGATGTACCATACTTTAACTTTTCATAATACAGGGTGGCTATAAAATAACTTTCCCAGTTGGGAGATTGGCTAGCATTGCCAGCAGTATTGAATTCAGACATGTTTCTCCTGGGGGAGGGAATTCCGCGGCTTCGAGTGGAACACTGTGGAGTTCCGGGGGAAGGGAATTGCACTTCTAGATCATTAATAAGCATAAAAATCCAAATCTTTCAGGTAGAAAGCCCCCCCCCCCCCCTCCTTTGAATTCAACATTGATTTCCAGATGCTACGGCGCAAAAGTAATATTTCAAATTTATCAAACGCAATATTTTTAATAGAAAGTAACAATAGAAATATTTAAGTAATATTTAAAAAATATCAAACACAATATTTTTAATAATTACATTAACGAAAGTAAAAATAACGAATTCAGAAAGACCCCTCTCATTAAAAACAGGGAAATCCTGCGTCACGCATAAAAGCTATGAAACACTTCCCAACATTATGAGAAATATGTTATGAAAAACTTCAAAAATTTCGACCTCTCCTCTAGGCAGCCAATACGAGGTATTCGATATTCACAAATGCCTGTAAAACCGTTTTTACAGCAACAATAGTAATAGGAAGGCGGAAAAAACTTTTGGCATTTTGTAACTATAACAAATTTCGTCCAATTTATAAACGTGTACTCTCACTGAAAAGCATTTACTATAAATATGGTAATGTATTCTAATTATTTTTGGACTGTATAAGAATTATAGTTGGTAGATCTACCGCACAGCATGCATTTAAAATATAGTACAGTTGGAAAATGCAATTTGAACGTATAGGTATATTTATATATTTTACTTTCAAGAATCAGGCATTTCTTGAATATTTTTGCTGCTTTGAGCAATTGTTAAAATTTCTCCTGTGCGAAAAACAGATAGTATATGTACAGGTCGTCAGTATAATATTGGAATCGTATTAAATATGATATAGCTGAGTTAATGTTGTCGTTAAAACCAAATTCAAACAATCTAATTTTAATCTCAATTCCTAATAATGTATCCATTCCATAACGTAATTTTTGGTGCGACGCAATAAAATCTATATTATAAAGCAAAAAAATTGACGTCATATCGACGATGGCAACGCTCTAAAAGCTATCAACTTCCCTTTTTTCACAGATTTAAATACTACTTCTAAACATTGCATTAATTTTAATTTTTACGTTGTCGAATAGGGAAAAAGAATACTTTCAAATGAAATTTCTTTAAAAACTTTATCTCAATTTACTGATTTTTTTTATGGTTTAAAAATTAATTTTCAAGCATGAAATTAAAAAAAAAAAAAAATCTATCTGTCACGTGTGCTTGATAACGGAAGATCAATCCGTTTGCACTTAACCCTTTGAGAGGCGGTGGGATATATTATATCCCATCTAATTTTAATCCGATTCGAACCAGAAACTTTTAATTAAAATTTGCTCTTTTAACTTTGACGGGAAAAGTTGAAAAACTGTTTTCCTTATCTTGGAATAAATTCTTTCGTAAATACCGGTATGAATTCGACGTTACAGGAACACAATTGCTTGCCCCTGAAAGGGTTAAAACATTATAGTTCAGCGTTTATTTTCGGCTAATATTTCATAACAAACTTAACAATTAATCTATAAATAAATGAATATATAAAATAATGTAAATTAAAATACAAATTCAATAAACATGTAATTGAACTACGTTCTTAAACGCTGAATTAATCAAACTTTAAAAAAAAAAAAATCCCTGACGGCTCGGCCTACAGGCACAGGTAGATTTCGAAGACGCAGAACGTGGGGTGCCTGTTTGTCGGGAATTGCGGAAGAAATGACCTTTTTGCAATCATGCTGCAGTTGGAACCGCCTACTTCGAAACAAAACTTGTTTGCAGGCGGAGCCAGCAAGGATTTTTTTTTTTTTTTTTTTTTTTTTTTTTTTTTTTTTTTTGCTATAAGAGTTGGTCCTATAAAAAACATGTCAATATAAAAGTTTTAGATAATATTAAGAGGATTTATAATATATTTAAGCGGATTTGAAATATTGGGAATTGACGAAGTTATGAATTATTTTCTTCTAAAACCCCCCTTCCCTCCCCCTTTAAGGCAATTTTTAATTATATCAAAAATCTGTCATACATAAGTTTTTGGCCCTGTTCCTAGAAGTAATAATAACTTCAAACGGATTCGATACGTATCATAATTAAGAAATTATCGGGTTTTTTTCTGTTTTTACAAAAAGCCCCCCCCCCCCCCCCCTTGGTATGATTTTGCCCATTAACGAACTTGACCGAGTTTTTATGTCCCTTGATTTTATGTATCAGTTTCGAAAAGATGCGGGAGTTGGAACCGCCTACTTCGAAAAATAACTTGTTTGCAGGCGGAGCCGGCAGGTATTTTTTTTGTTTTTAACTTTTTTTTGCTACAATGGTTAGTCCTATAAAAAACTTGTCAATATAAAAGTTTTAGATAATACTAAGAGGATTAATAATAAATTTACGCGGATTTGATATCTTGTGAATTGACGAAGCTATGATTTTTTTTCTCCTAAAACCCCCCTCCCCCCCCCCCCTTGGAGCCATTTTTAATTATATCAAAAATCTGTCATACATACATTTTCGGCCCTTTTCCTAGAAGTAATAATAACTTTAAACGGATTCGATACGTATAATAATAAAGAAATTATGAGGATTTTTCTGTTTTCACAAAAGCCCCCCCATTTCCCCCCCCCTTGGTTCGATTTTGCCCATTAACGAACTTGACCGAGATTTTATGACCCTTGATTTTATGTATCAGTTTCGAAAAGATGCGGGAGTTGGAACCGCCAACTTCGAAAAATAACTTGTTTGCAGGCGGAGCCGGCAGGGATTTGTTTTGTTTTTAATTTTTTTTTTTGCTATAACGGTTGGTCCTATAAAAACTTGTCAATATAAAAGTTTTAGATAATACTAAGAGGATTAATAATAAATTTACGCGGATTTAATATCTTCTGAATTGACGAAGCTATGATTTTTTTTCTTCTAAAACCCCCCTTTTTTCCCCCCCTTGGGGCCATTTTTAATTATATCAAAAATTTGTCATACATACATTTTCGGCCCTTTTCCTAGAAGTAATAATAACTTTAACGGATTCGATACGTATAATAATAAAGAAATTATGAGGATTTTTCTGTTTTCACAAAAAGCCCCCCCCCCCATTTCCCCCCCCTTGGTTCGATTTTGCCCATTAACGAACTTGACCGAGATTTTATGACCCTTGATTTTATGTATCAGTTTGGAAGAGATTTATGCAGAATTTTTCCAGTTATCGTGGTCAGAAAAAAGTGACATAGATAGATAGATAGATAGATAGATAGATAAACTTTTGAACTGGGGGTGGTTTTGGGTTCTGGGAGTCATGATCGGCGTAGATCTGCAAAAATTTTTCAAAATTTCCAACTTAGGTGAGAATGTAATAGGTAGTATTTCTTACGAAATCTACCTAAAAAAAAGGCAGCTGTAAGCGTGGCATGGCATACGTAATTTACTATATTATGTACATCTTGCTGCAGGCAACAAAATCTTTGACGATTTCTTAGGCTATTAACCTCTGGCATGCAGATAATATGAAAGGATAGCTTTTAATAAATTTCAAAACTTTATTTGGATACGTAATTGATATTTTTCATACAAAAGTGCTTTTTGGTGTTGTTAGTGTTAGGCAATCTAAAAAAAGATATTAATTGTAAAAAAAAAAAAAAAAAAAAAAAAAAAAAAAAATCTATTAGGTTTTTAATTTTAAAAAAAAGGGGGGGTTTTACCTATATGTTTTAATTCTATACATCCGGCAGTATGTTCTGTAACACGGGAAGCCCGGGTTAGATTATCTGGTTACTAACTACAAACGTTAAACGCACTTTTTCCCCCCACCATGCTGTCGTGAATAACAATAATATATTTTACTTTCGCTCTATCGGAAATAGTTTTAACACAATTAAAAATTACTTTAAAGAATTAGCGCGTATGCCATAAAAGAAAATCTAACTGAATAAAAAATCTAAAACCTGAGTTTATAACCACAAAAAATTAACTGCCAGCCGAGACTGAATGTTCATTTTACTGAATAAAATCTGCATTTATTACGAATTTGCTGTTATTTTGACAGATTTTTCCCGTAAAACGTATAAATTTTTAAAGATAATCATATCTAAGAGTTTTTTTTCTGTAAAATCAGCAGGTTATTTTTTTTTTTTTATTTTTTTTTTTTAACAGTGCAAAGACTGTTAATGTATCTGAATTCTGCCATGTTCTCTTGTTAAAAAAGGAGAACAAAAGTTAGGCACAGCATTTTCAATAATGAACAAGCTATAGTAAACCCAGGATCGGCCATAAAGGGGGTGCAATGCACCCGAATCCCACACTTATAGAGGACCTCCCCCCACCCCCACACACGCATAACTGAACTTAAAGAACTTCTTTTAACCATAGAAAAAAATTAAAGGCCTCAAAATGCCTATAGCACTCGAGTGCTTTAAAAAAATTTTGTGGGTGCGCACGAGCGCGATTGTGGTAATTTTTTTGCAGAAAGTAGTTACGCTATTAAAAAAGCAATATTTTTCATAACAGTAATAAAACCCATGTTAAAAAACAATTTTCACATCAGCAGTGAAAATTAAATTTTAATTACGTGCTATTTGAGAGAACAAAGTTTCGGAAAAATCACGTTTGTCTTAAAATTTGCGACAGCACACTCGCTGGGAGGTTAAAAATAAGGCCGACCTTGAGTAAACCAATATAATATACAGTAATCCCTCAACATTCGCGGTTTTAACATTTGCGAGTTTTGATTATTCGCGAACATGAAAATGCGGAAAAACTTAACATTCACGAGAATCTGATTTGATTATTCGCGATTTTTTTTATTATCTCTTTTTTTTTTTTCAGAATTTATAGTGGTTAAAGATTACTTCCCTGTGTTTTCTTAGTATCTATTTTCAAATCAATTTTCTGTTGTCAAATGAAAAAGGAGTGAGTATTGTAGAAAAGTAAAATAATAACAACAGCAGAATATTCAATGCAATAGTGATATTAGAAGTGGTAACAGCATCTTTAATCTAGTATTACTCTAACATATGCTTAGGTTGTCCTAGAGATACAGCTGAAACTGCTCTTAGATGGAAAATAAATGAAAGCATTTCTGAAGCATTTAGCTGTATTTAAATATTGTATTTTAATATTGTATCGCATACCTAACCACTAATACATTATCATCTCTTTGTGAATAGAGAGAGCCGAAACTTACTTTATACAAAAACATATGATTTTTTTTTAGCTGTAATTAAGCCTTGCGCGGCAGCGCAAGGCTTATTTATTTCCAGTGTGACATCCTAATGTTAATTTAACACAGGAAATCCCATTGAACGAGTTAATTTACTAGAGTTTTTCCCACTTTTTGTACGCGCTTCCACAAATTTTCTTCAAAACACCTAATTCTGTAAAAAAATAAATCCTCCAATCAAAAAACTCTAAATGTAGTAAACGTGGAGTCTTTAAATTAAAGTCCAAATACTGATTAAAGTGATAAAAACATAACACGGAATATTTAAAATAATTAGCTAAAATTTGGCACGCGATGATCGATAGATTGAAGAAGCAATAAAAATAAAAACAAATAATAATTTTTCACGTTTCCCAGTTTTGGCCAATTTAAGCACCTGCTAGCCTTGGACATGCGATCTCGTGGTATATGTTTACTATTTCAAAAATATACGAGAATATTGTATTTATCTTTAAGATCCGAAGATGTCACCAATAGTTGTGAACGATCTACATTAAAAAGGTATTTTAAATATTCCGTGTTATGTTTTTATCACTTTAAGCAGTATTTGGACTTTAATTTAGATGTTACTGTCTTTATCAAAATTGGATGAATGTTCGATATTTACTTATCTAGTGATACTGTGATGTTACGAAATGCGTTTTTAAATTTCTCTCTTAATCGATGATTACTAAAATTCAACATGGTGAAAAAATGCAAATTTTCTGGTTGCAAGAGTGATGCACGATACTTTTACAAAGACTATATGCTGGGAGTTTTGTTTTTCCCTTTTCCTAAACCACAGAAAAACTTGAGTAAATGTAACGAATGGCTTTCTGCTTGTGGTATAACAAATAAGGAAAGGGCATGTTTACAAACAAACAGTTCCATCAACCAATCTACCACTGCATTTTTGTCGAAGCTATCATTGCAGGAATCGTCATGGCGACGTAGGCCAATCATATCATAGACCAGTTTAACATAGACCAATCAAATCCCACCATCTCATGTGTATTGTAGGAGCCGTAAAGAACGAACAGGTTTTTCTGCCAAACCAACAGTAGTTTAACCAACAGTGACGTCAGATGCCCTTTCCTTATACAGAAACGATGACTAGAGACTGGTATGTTTGCTCTCGGCATTTCATTGATTTAAATGGCCCAACTGAAGAGTATCCTAACCCTATACAAAGAGTATCTCTGTCTGAACCGTTAAGTGATACATCAAATAAATATTCACGATATTATCGAGGAAATCGTGAAATTATCAAAAATAAAAGAGCCGCATACTATAAAAAATGTAAAAGCCAGATACAGAAGCGTAATACTTCATATTGTTTGCGAAATAAATCAAAGGCTAATAAATATAAGCTAAAATACTGGAAAAAAAATACTCAAATCATAATAGGATTCTCACCTCTAAGAAAATTAATCCTTCAAGATATCGACAGCTTGCTTTAGTGAAAAATCTGCTAGAGAGTTATAAATCAAACATAGCTCAGCAAAGCAGAAGAACAAATATTCAATTTCTAAAAACTCAAATAAAAGCTCAATTACTTGCGCGTAAAGCTATTCATACTAAAAATGTTTTGTATGCAAAGAGTTCATCGGCTTCAGAAAATTTTTCAAACAAATTTCAACAGATGTTATCAAAATCAACTCAAAATATCACTGCAGAAAATTTATGTGAAATAATTGGTGGCGAAAGAATTCACAACTCCAATGCAGAACCCTATTTTTGGGAAATAGCATATCACCCATTAGTTCACATACATTTAGATCATAATTATAGTAGTCATTCCAATTCTAAAATAGAACATATTCCTTTAGGTGATTTACATTTCGAGAAAAACATTGATGGTCATCATCCCAAAACTCTAATGTAGAAATGTGGACCTCTCTGTAACATTTGAGAGAATTCAGTTCGAAGGTTATTGCATATTCTTCATATATTTGCTTCTTCTCAGGGCAGTTCTACAAAGGAATTATTTTCAAACATAGATTGTTGTGAGTATAAATCGTATTACATAAAAGAAGATCAAATGTGTGCTGTTAATGAAATTATTGTTATGAAATTATTGTAACAAATGAAAACGAGATCAATAAATGGACTGTTTGTGACGATAAGAAAATAACAGATCGTACACGTTTTGTAAAAAATCTTGCAGATGTTTACATTTTGCTTCTACAGAAATGTTAAATTAAGAAATTGTCAATATAAGGTAAAATATTTATTCAGCTACAAAAAGAAATATTTTGCTGAAAATTTCATCCTCCATAACTACACATTTTATAACAAAATCAGAATACAGTTGTTTCATATATGCTCATTATTATTTTTTTGCTTCTTATGTGATAAAACAACATAAGATGTTATTAATAGCTTTCACACACGCTTACTAGTGTCTCTTTCCAAAGTGGTTGCAAATGTATTTTACACTATGGCATAAAATTATTTGCAAAAATGAACATGATTCGTTTTATTATTATCATTATAAAGATGAGAAACAATCCGTTAAAGTCCGTTATATACATTTTTTTGTTAAAAATTACTTTTATTATTTTAATTGTTTACAGAATAATCAGTGTTTGAACTGTATATTTCATATTACCAATACTGATTTTGATACGTGCAGTCTTTTACATACTTGCCTCGTTTGAATCTTGTCTGCTTCATATTAAATTGTTATTAAAAAACTTGAGATATTAAAAAAAAGGAACCTGCAAAGCAAATTAAAAAAATAAATTTATTTCCATTTTGTTAAGCCCGAGAAGGGACAGATATTAAAATTATTTTATTTAGTCAATGCTACAATAATGTTGCATTTTTATATTAAATCTTGCTCAGTCTATTTAATCTTAAAAAATTAAATTTAAATTTGAAAAATGATATTAAAGCAACTTTAAAACATTTCATTTAGAAATCTAAATAAATCTTCAACTTTTTTTCAGTTTTACATGCATTATACAAAATTTGTATTGTAGCAAATTCTAACAGACAAGAAACATGAGAAGTTCAAATAATTTTAAAAAGTTGAAGATTTATTTAGATTTCTAAATGAAATGTTTTAAAGTTGCTTTAATATCATTTTTCAAATTTAAATTTAATTTTTTAAGATTAAATAGACTGAGCAAGATTTAATATAAAAATGCAACATTATTGTAGCATTGACTAAATAAAATAATTTTAATATCTGTCCCTTCTCGGGCTTAACAAAATGGAAATAAATTTATTTTTTTAATTTGCTTTGCAGGTTCCTTTTTTTTAATTATTTCTCTAGTCAGTTAATTTGAATTATCTTTCGTACATAAATGTCATGTTTATGAATATGTGCGTACATTTAACTTCTACATATATGTTAGGCATAAGGTATTATTAATAAATATATCCTTTTGTTCTTTGAAATGCTGTGCCACTCAAATTAAAATTTCATAGAACGTAACTCCCTTTTTAGTGCAGAGAGATAGACTCAACATTCGCGGATTTGACATTCGCGAGGTTTTCCTGGAACGTAACCCTCGCGAATGTTAAGGGATTACTGTATATCCGTTTTGCTTTATTTGAAATAAAATAACATCATTGAAACGCACATCAAACAATTATCGCCCGTAAACAATACAACCCCACCTAACTTAGGAGGGTGGACGGTGAACCCAAGAATAATGGGCTGTCTAAAATTCATGATTAATTAAATGTGCGAAAAACAACCAGCTACAATTTAAATATAAAAATTTACAGGATAGAAATACTTGATAGCAAGAAATACAATTTACACCTGGACAAAACTTACCTTTTTTAAGTCACCTACAAGATAAAACACAATGCAAGCAGAGAATGAGTCAAAATCCCAAGTCTGTTTTCTCCCAAGATATCGTCTGCTCTCTAAAAACACTGTTTATCAGCAAACCGCTCCTTCAAAAATGACGCAATAATATGTGCCAGAGAAAACACAAAAGGGGATTGGTTAGATTTTAGTGGAGGTACTCGCAAACAGTTCAGAGAAGCGTGTGGGCGAAATTCTAAACTCCGGATGTAGAAAAAAAAAAAAAATTACCGTATACACACGAAAGAAATATGAAATGAAGTTAACTAAATATGTCACTTGTTGAAAGAGTTGAAAGTGCCTTGTGATGTCATGACAGGTGGTGGTAGCAAATGAACATAGCTGGGAAACAAACGTTGTTTTCGAAACTATATTATAGTAGCGGAAATTTGCAAAGTGTTCATTATCTACTGAAAAGAAGTGGGTTCCAGAGAGCTAAGGGTTGATCTTACCCTTTGGACCTGGTTGCAAGAAGCATTTTGGGAGCTCTGCCTTTATTTCTGTGGTAACGAAAAATCGGACGAGTACAGATTACGTTTGTGGGAAATTTTCTCTATATGCTCTCTCCCTATGGTCTGTATATGCATTATTTAATACGAAATCGGTGGGCCCTTTGACCCGTTGGGGCTACCAATAAGCACGGCAGCTAAGTGAGAGCCCGGCCCCGGATACAAATCATTTTAGGACCCTATTTTTTTCCCCAAAGTACATATACGGGTGATCCTGAATTCATGGTACAAACTTTAAGGGTTGGTATAAGACACTGTAACAAACAATTTTTGTATAAGAAACCAGGGTCGGAAATTCATTTATATAGTCAAAATTATAGGGCGTGTCACTCCAATCCGAAATCGCAATTTTCGTGCATAACTTTAGCAGTAGTGAATATATTTTAACGAAATCCTTATGCTTACAATTCATACAAAGATGAGTCTGTTGCGAATTTTGTTAAATTATCTTCACTACTGTTAAAATTACGAACGAAAACGCGACTTCGGATTGGAGTGAGACGCCCTGTAATTTTGACTAAATAAATGGATTTTTGACCCTAGTTTCCTATACAATATATGACTGTTACAGTGGGTTGTACAGGACACATTTATTGACCATTTATGTATTATCAAAATTATTTATTGTATAGGAAAACAGGGTCAAAAATCCATTTATTTAGTCAAAATTACAGGGCGTCTCACTGCAATCCGAAGTCGCGTTTTCGTTCATAATTTTAACAGTAGACAAGATATTTTAACAAAATTCGCAACGGACTCATCTTTGTATGAATTCTAAGGATATTGTAAAGATTCCATTAAACAATAAATAATTTTGATAATACATAAATGGTCAATAAATGTGTCCTGTACGACCCACTGTAACAGTCATATATTGTATAGGAAACTAGGGTCAAAAATCCATTTATTTAGTCAAAATTACAGGACGTCTCACTGCAATCCGAAATCGCGTTTTCGTTCATAATTTTAACAGTAGAGAAGATATTTTAACAAAATTCGCAACAGACTCATCTTTGTATGAATTCTAAGGATATTGTAAAGATTCCATTAAACTATCTTCACTACTATTAAAGTTATGAACGAAAACGCGACTTCGGATTGGAGTGAGACGTCCTGTAATTTTGACTAAATAAATGAATTTTTGACCCTAGTTTCCTATACAATATATGACTGTTACAGTGCGTTGTACAGGACACATTTATTGACCATTGATGTATTATCAAAATTATTTATTGTTTAGGAAACCAGGGTCAAAAATCCATTTATTTAGTCAAATTTACAGGGCGTCTCACTCCAATCCGAAGTCGCGTTTTCGTTCGTAATTTTAACAGTAGTGAAGATAATTTAATGGAATCTTTACAATATCCTTAGAATTCATACAAAGATGAGTCCGTTGCGAATTTTGTTAAAATATCTTCTCTACTGTTAAAATTATGAACGAAAACGCGACTTCGGATTGCAGTGAGACGCCCTGTAATTTTGACTAAATAAATGGATTTTTGACCCTGTTTTCCTATACAATAAATAATTTTGATAATACATAAATGGTCAATAAATGTGTCCTGTACAACCCACTGTAACAGTCATATATTGTATAGGAAACTAGGGTCAAAAATCCATTTATTTAGTCAAAATTACAGGGCGTCTCACTCCAATCCGAAGTCGCGTTTTCGCTTTAGCAATAGTGAAGATATTTTAACAAAATTCGCAACAGACTCATCTTTGTATGAATTGTAAGCATATTGTAAGGATTTCGTTAAAATATATTCACTATTCTTAAAGTTATGAACGAAAACGTGACTTGGGATTGGAGTGAGACTATATAAATGGATTTCCGATCCTGTTTTCGTATACAAAAATTGTTTGTGACAGTGTCCTGTACCAACCCTTAAAGTTTGTACCCTGAATTCGGAATGTATACTCTATAATTCCAATTTAATGATACTTTAACGATTTTGACATTCAAAATATCATAACTCGATAAGTTTTGGATTTAAAAAAAATAATTTTTTACTGATTTACTTGTTGGAGCATGGAGAAAATTTTTCTAAATATAATTTATAGGACCCAGGCACCAAATATAAATTTAAATTTTGTAACTTAAAAAAAAAAAAAAAATACTTTTTTTGACGTAAATGGATTTTTACATAATGAAGAATGACACCAAGACATATTTTTAGGTAGATTTCGTAAGAAATGCTACCTATTACATTCTCCCCTAAGTTAGAATTTCTGAAAATTTTTTTGCAGATCTACGCCGATCATGACTCCCAGAACCCAAAACCACCCCCCAATTCAAAACTTTATCTATCTATGTCACTTTTTTATGGACACGATAATTTCAATAATTCTGCACAAATCTCTTCCAAACTGATACATAAAATCAACGGGCATAAAATCTCGGTCAAGTTCGTTAATGGGCAAAATCGAACCATGTGGTGGGGGGGGGGGGGCTTTTTGTGAAAACAGAAAAAAACCCATAACTTCTTTTATGATACGTATCGAATCCGTTTACGTCTTTTTACTTACTTATTACTTCTAGGAAAAGGGCCGAAAATTTATGTATGACAGATTTTTGATATAATTAAAAATAGCCCCAAGGGGGGGGGGGGGGAAGAGAAGTTTCAGAAGAAAAAAATTCATAACTTCGTCAATTCACATGATATCAAATCCGCTTGAATTTATTATAAATCCATTTAATATTTTCTAAAACTTTTATACTGACAAGTTTTTTATAGGACCAACCCTTATAACAAAACAAAAATAAATAAATAAATAAAATAAAATAAAAACAAAAAATCCCTGCCGGCTTCACCTACAGACAAGGTAGGTTTCTTAGTGGGCGGTCCCAACTGCCGCATCATGACAAAAGGTCATTTCTTCTGCAATTCCCAACAAACAGGCGCCCCACGGACTGCGTCTTCGAAATCTAACCTGTGCCTGTGGGCCGAGCCGTCAGGGATTTTTTTTTGGAATTGGAACTCTACTTCTAAAACTAACGGTTTAAGAATTAGTTATTGGTCAACGATAAGAAAGAACATCCTTTATACATACACTATAACATATGCATTTTAAATTTTAAAATTAGTCTGTCTATACACGACGGCAGTTAACTGGTGATAAACAACGTGATAGGGAAAGCGAGCTAACACAGTGTAGAGATTTGAACGGGTCCGGGCCTGGCTCGAGGCCCGTACCCGGCCTGGCAAAATAAAGGCAAATTTTCAAACGGGTCGGCAGAATAAAGGCAATTTTTTTAACGGGCCGACCAGCCCGATATAAAAAATTTAAAAAGATCAAACTAAGCTGATAAAATATGAACAATTTTCAATGGATGTCCCATCTGAGAGAAAATAAGTAGGGGAAGGTGGCCTAAAATTATCCTAACGGGCAAAACGACCCACATATGTTTTCTTCCAGACAGGTCGCGCTATCTACAGGGTAACACATAAACTAGTTGTAATAAGTGAAGAAGAAGCAATGGCGGTATCCAAGTGATCGCAGTATTACGCGTCTGAATAGAATTCTTTGAAAAATTGGGTTTTATAACATCTGTTATAAGGTAAGCACTAACTTTCATATTTATTTAGATATCCAGTCTTTCATGTACAGAAATATGACTTAGTTTACTTAATGGAGTATAACAATATAATAAATTATAACACCTTGTAATAATATATTTATTTTAAATGCTAAAAGGTGTAAATTAACAACATAAAATAACTTTTATTAGGTTGTTTGACATGTTTCGGCTCACTTGTTCATCACTATCTCATTTGTTTTTGAAAATGACTCGGAGTGAGCCGAAACATGTCAAACAACCTAATAAAAGTTATTTTATGTTGTTAATTATACACCTTTTAGCATTTAAAAGAAATATATTAATGGAGTATGTTTTTAGATGTAAATTACACTTATGTATGTCATAATTACTTTTATATCCTTTATTTTGCCGATAAAAAATAATTTACAACTATTTTTAAATGAAGGATCATTTTGCCTTTTTGGTGAGGGTAAAATGATCCTTTGGACACATTTTAAAAAATCTATTCTTTCATTACTCAATTTCGGTTTAAATTATTATTGAAATATGCATGTTTACAATGCAAAATATAGTTTAAAACATACTAGCAAAAGGCCAAAGATTTATTTAAACAGTTACGTCATTTTACACAAGTTTTTCTCTTAAGGGGATCATTTTAGGCCACCTTCCCCTATAAATCTACTGCACGAGCCGATGCTAGCTTGACATCAATACAAAAATCTAACATGTCAAGCGTAGAGATCGGCATCGGACAGTTACACCGTGTCTGAGCCCGGTCTTAATTTTTTCAGCAGATTCAGGCCAGGCCGAGATCAGGCTGACATTTTATTTTACATATTCGGGCCGGCCGGAACTGGTTTTAATTTTTCCCAGGACGTGTCGAGCAAGCAATCTGTTTTGTAAAAATAATAATAGCGATAATGAACTTTTGTTAACGGAATCTTTGGAAATATACTTTAATAAATTATAGAGAAACATTTTCAAAAATCTACCTTTCTTAGCTCACAGGCTATCATAGCCTGAGAGCTAAGCTTATGTGCCCGCCGGATCTGTATGTATGTACGTACGTAACGTGATAACTCTTGATAGAAATATTCGTTTTGCTTCAAATTTTGTTTATAGGTTCATTCTGATAATAAGCTTCCTTGATATTTAGATAAATGGGTTTTTCATGCAGAATTATCTGATTTGCTTCAAATTTCGTATATAGGTACATTGTGATAAGGCGCTTCATTGATTAGTTTTGGCTCATTATTAGTTATGTATAAAGGGGAGAACGAGGGCTAATACCCCCTCCCCCCTTCTTAATTTAGATAAATGGGTTTTTCATGCAGATTTATCCGATTTGCTTCAAATTTTGTATATAGGTTTATTGTGATAAGGCGCTTCTCTGATTAGTTTTGGCGGTTTATTAGTTATGCATAAAGGGGGATAATTCCCCCTTAATTTTCTGTCGATTTCTTTATTTTTCGAGGGGCATTATTCTTTGAATTAAGAGTATAATATACAATTAGTGTGATTAGCTTGTGAGCTCAATGCCATTAGTTTAACTGGGCACTTTTTACTTTATTGTACAACTTTAAAAGGTATGATGTTTTAACCCTCTTTTTAACACTTTCCAACCTAGTTGAAAAGTGTTTATGACTTCGGTTTATCTGCCGTCTGTCCGTGCTCTAACTCCCGTAAATATGCTCGGATTGCCTTGCAATTTTTATATGTTATTTTCGTTATCTATAGCACGTTCCCTATTTCAACGGAAGTGTGTAGCACTTACAGTTTTTTTACAGGGACACTCAAAAGAATTCCGTTACATTACGGTCTATGGGGAAAAATCATTTGCGGTTTATTTTAATGATGTTACACAATTGCAAAAACATTGTAATTGATATATATCACTAAGGTGTAGTATACAAGAAGCTTAATATGGAATAGGGTGTGGATTGCACTTATAGTTAATTTACAGGGACGGTCAAAAGAATTCCGGTACATTACGTCTATGGAGAAAAATCGTCTGCGGTTTATTTAAATAATGTTTCACTATTTTAAACGCATTGAAATTTACATATATCACTAAGTTGCATTACAAGAGGCTTACTACAGAATAGTGTGTGTATAGCAGTCATCGTTCATTTACAGGGACACACAAAAGAATTCTCTAGTGTCTGTTAACAATAATTCCTGGAAGTGCGTTTTAAGTTACTGAACGCGATTTTAAATTTAACTCACTTTTTGTTTATTACGTGGTGTGTATAAATTCTGTAGATCCTATACAGGGAAGCACAAAAGTTCGCGAACACATTTCCGTTTATTGACAGAAACTCCAGAAGGAGAATTTTAAACTGTGCTACGCGTTTTTTAACTGAACTAAAATTTAGCATCCTATGTAGTATATATACAAATCTATAGATCATATACAGGGCTGAATAAAAGTATTTGGATATTTTTCCGAATATTATATACGTTGGAAATTCCTGAAATTATGTTTTCAAATATGTTATGCGTTTTTCAAATTGTTTACTTAGATGTTATCTTTCAGCTTATTAAACGGTATGATTTGTAAAATTATTTTGGAAGCGTTGGAAAGTGTTACACAATCTATGCTTGACGCATGATTTTTCGTTCTTTTTTATTTTATTCTAAACTACATTAATTTTTTTAATGTCTCTATTTGAATGTAACAAGAGTCTAAGAGTCCAAGTGATCATTATTGTTGCTATTCTGTATTTCTATGGCTTGCGAACATATTGTTATGAATTTTGTATATATCTGTAAATATTCCATTTGTTTAAATTTATTTTATTTGATTATTGTGAAAATTGCAGTATTATTAATGTATTTCCTATTGAGCATCATGTAACTCAATGCTAAAGGCCTCAGATGGTTTGCAAGGAAAACAACCTTACACCCTCATCTTTATAATGGAAGTCTATTGAAATATCGCCAAGGAATGGGTTTATCGCCAAGTTGGCGATGGTTTTGGCGACTTATTTTTGTCGCCAAATTTGGCGATATATCGCCAAATGTCGCCAAGTTGGCGACGGATTTGGCGACTTTTTGTGCAACCACACCCCCCTTATACCTATACATTGGGATCCTTTCTTGCTTGGGTTCTCTATCGAAAGTTAAAGCACTTTCTGGTAATTTCTAGCATCTGAAGGCTCTGGAATAATCTGGAAAGATCTCTGAAACCTATATAAGGACCTCCATCAGTTCAGTTAGTTAGTTGTCTGTCAACTGCGATTGAATTCATACGAGAGGCTTTGCATTGATAACTGTGTTTCTCGGATCGATTTTGTCGTTGATACGTCGTATTGAACGCATTGTTTCTGTGTGAAATTTTGCTGCGCTTTTATTGGATTTGAAGATTACTGAATATCTTGTAATTTTCAGAAGATATTTGTGATCGTATTGCACTGTTTATAGTGAATAAAGCCTTTTTATTGTTCTTATATATTGGCATCAGTCCTTTCGAACCCCGAGCTCACAACATTTGGTGTCAGAAGTGGGATTGAATGCCGATTACCAGAGCAATGGAGGCGCAACTGAACAAATTATTGGAGAAATTAGGAGAGATGGATGAGAAAATGACTGCGAATCAGGCTGAAATGAAGAAGGATATGTCAGCGATGGATGAGAAAATGACTGCCAACCTTGGCGATTTAAAAGATGAAATGAAGAAGGATATGTCAACCAACCTTGGTCAGTTGAGAGACTTAATAGAGGATAAAATAACATCTTTAAATGACAGAATTGACTCCGTGGAAAACAAATTTGAAGGAAGATTTCAAGAAATGGAAGAAAATGTTCAAATGACAGCCAAAACCGTAGAAGAAAGAGTAGAAGAAAAAGTTCAAAAGATCGCCAAGACCGTTGAAGAAAGCATAGAGAATGTAAAAAAAGATTTGGAAAAAGTCAAGAAGCAGACGATAACTGCCGGAAACTATTCCGAAGAAATCAAGTATCCAGATATGCTTCCTCGGGCCTTTATTAAGATCTCGACCTATGACGGAAAATCCTCATGGCCAGTTTTTAAGACACAATTTGGGATCGTAGCGGACGCCAATGGATGGGATTCCCAGACAAAGGCTTGCCAGTTAGCTGCTTCTCTACGAGCTGATGCTGCCGACGTCCTACAGACTTTGCCTGCAAATGAACCGCTGGATTTTGAAACGCTCGTCAGTGCCTTAGAATTACGCTTTGGCGAGAAATGCATGAAGGAATATAGCAGACTCCAGCTCAAATCTCGACAGCAGAAATCCACTGAATCCCTGCAAGAGCTTGCTACGGATGTCGAGAGACTTTCACATCTTGCTTATCCTGACTGTCCGACTGAAATTAGAGAAAGCTTAGCTCTACAGCATTTTATTGATGGTGTGCGTGACTCTGAGATCCAGAAAGCACTCCGGATTGCAGATCTCAATGATTTAAAAGGGGCTTTGGTTTACGCTCTGAAATTCGAGGCAGCCCAGCAAGCTACTAGGAAAGATCGACACTTTGTGCGAGCAGCCAACCTGCCTGAGACGTCGGATAGAGCTGTGGAGTGCTTACAGCAGCAGATGAATGACGTAATGAGAAAGATGAACTCCTTAATGGCCAACAAACCTTACAGGAAGATCAAGTGCTGGAAATGCGGTGGAGAAGGCCATATCCAAATCGACTGCCCAAGACGACCCAGCACCGAAGATAATAGCTCACCCGCTAACGGAGGAGCCAGAAAACTGATTATTGACCATCTTGCGGGGCGGAGGTTTCCAGATCTTAAGAAGCCTAATTTTCAAGTATGTGAAATTTCTGCAAGAAGTTGCGGCGAGAACGGAGTTTTTTTAGTCGGAAGTGTGAATGATTTGCCCTGTAATATGATCATCGATACAGGAGCCAATGTGACCATCATTCGGAAAGATCTAGCTCAGCGGCTGAAAGAAAAACTTTCCTGGACTCCGCCACGTGTAATCCTTCAAACTGTGACAGGAGATAAGATCGACATATTTGGAAGAATGACACTGAAAATAAAGTTTGGGAACGCCGCTTACCATCATACGGTCTATGTGGCCGATATTTCAGACCCTTTCATACTCGGACTGGACTTTTTAAAAGAGCATGGATTTACACTGGATTTTAAGAAAAATGAGTTACGCTCTGCTCAAGAAGATGTCACTATTTTCAAACTTGGAAATGAGTCCGGGTCTATTCAACGGATCACAGCCAAGGCAGATGTTATCATCCCTCCTCGGACCGAAATGATGATACCTGGATTAACTGAGAACGAAAGTAGTTTTCAATGTGGCTTGGTTGGATATCCTGAGAAGAGCCCAAAAGGAGTGCTAATAGCATCAGCGCTGGTAGATCTGTCGAGAGATGTGATACCCGTGAGGATGGCGAATGTAAGTGAAAAGTCTAGAATTATCCAGAAGGGTGAAGTGCTTGCTACCTGTGCTCCAGTCACCTGTGTTTGCAAAGACCCGAGCTTGACGTTGTCGGAGCCGCCTACAAGTTTAACACCTGAAATTGGACGAAATGAGAATTTATATCCTGAGCAGAGACATGCCGCAGAAAGACTGTTCCAGGAATTTAAGGATGTGTTTTCACAAAACGAGAATGATATAGGTCGCACTTCTCTGACACGTCATAGAATCGATACTGCCGACCATCCACCGATTAAACAGCATCCAAGACGCTTGCCGTTCGCAAAACAAGAAGAGGTTTCTAAGCTCTTACGAGAGATGCAGGATAGTGACATCATCGAACCGTCATCAAGTCCGTGGGCCTCTCCCATCGTGTTGGTCCGAAAGAAAGATGGCTCCACAAGATTTTGTGTGGATTATCGTAAACTTAACGATATCACGAAGAAGGACAGCTATCCTCTACCAAGAATAGACGACACGCTAGATACTCTTTCAGGACATAAATGGTTTTCCACACTGGATTTGAAGAGTGGATATTGGCAAGTAGAGATCCATCCTGATGACAAAGAGAAGACCGCATTTACTACTGGACAAGGACTTTGGCAATTTAAAGTTATGCCGTTCGGGCTCTGCAATGCTCCAGCAACGTTCGAGCGCCTCATGGAGACAGTGTTAAAAGGCCTGACTTTTGAAGCTTGTCTCCATCTACCTAGATGACGTCATCATTGGTGGCCGCACGTTTGAAGAACACCTAGAAAATATTCGAAAAGTGTTAACGAAGCTAAGAGCGGCGAATTTGAAGCTGAACCCTTTGAAATGCAAGTTCTTCCAACGAGAAGTAAACTATTTAGGACACATCATCTCAGCTGAAGGTGTTCGAACAGATCCTGAAAAAGTGTCCGCAGTAAAGAACTGGAAGCGTCCGGAAAATGTCCATCAGTTGCGAAGCTTTCTAGGACTATGCACTTATTACAGAAAGTTTGTACAGGGGTTCTCCAACATCGCAAGACCCTTGCATAGGCTCACTGAAAGCAAGCAGAAGTTTCTATGGACACAAGAATGCGAGAATTCCTTCCAGCAGCTGAAAGAAGCTCTCACATCCTCTCCAGTCCTAACCTATCCACACCCCGACAAACAATTCATTGTGGACACGGATGCTAGTCATGAAAGTGTCGGTGCTGTACTTTCCCAAGAAATAGATGGCCAAGAACGAGTCGTAGCATACTGGAGCAAATGTTTATCGAAACCAGAGCGGAATTATTGCGTCACTCATAAGGAGTTATTAGCTATAGTGAAAGCCATAGAACACTTCCATCACTATCTCTATGGCAGGAAATTTCTCCTTCGTACTGATCACGCATCCCTAACATGGCTGATGAATTTTAAGAACCCAGAGGGCCAAGTAGCCAGATGGATACAACGACTCCAGGAATACGAATTTGACATCAGGCATCGTAAAGGCTCATCGCATGGAAATGCTGATGCCTTATCAAGAAGACCGTGTCCCGAGAGCTGTCGCTATTGTTCCAGAGCGGAGAGCAAGTATAATCCCGAATATGTCATACGCCAGACGAAGACTTCACTATTGACGCCACCAGATCCCTGGAGTGATGAGAAGATTCGAGAAGATCAAATGGCAGACTCTGACATCCAACCAATCTTGGAGTTATTAGAATCTTCTAGCACGAAGCCCAGTTGGAAAGACATCTCGACTTACAGTCCTACGACAAAGCAATATTGGGCTCTTTGGAACTCCCTCCACGTCAAGAATGGTGTCCTGTTCCGAAAATTCGAATCGGAAGATGGGAAAACATCTCGGTGGCAGTTGGTACTTCCTCGATCTCGAATCCCAGAGGTCCTCGAAGAATTACATGGCAGTCCCACTGGTGGCCATTTTGGAGTCATGAAAACATTACACAGAGTCCGAGAGCGCTTCTTCTGGGGAAAAGCGAGAGCTGACGTCGAACAATGGTGCAAATCTTGCGATGCATGTGCAGCTCGGAAAGGATCAAAGAAACGTAGCCGAGGAAGACTACATCTCTACAATGTAGGAGCACCTTTTGAACGCATCGCCCTTGACATCCTAGGTCCTCTGCCAAGAAGTGCTGATGGCAACAAATACCTCCTTGTTGTCATGGACTATTTCACAAAATGGCCTGAAGTTTATGCCATCCCTGATCAAGAAGCTTCTACGGTTGCGGATGCCTTGGTACACCAGTGGATATCAAGGTTTGGAGTCCCCCTTCAAATGCATTCTGACCAAGGGAGAAATTTCATCTCTGCTGTGATTAAGGGTCTCTGTCAACTTCTCGGAATGGACAAAACTAGGACGACGCCTTTACATCCACAGTCGGATGGCATGGTTGAGAGATTTAATCGTACCATCCTCAACAATCTCTCACTGCTAGTCTCAAGAAACCAACAAGACTGGGACCAAAAACTTCCATTGTTTCTTCTCGCCTATCGCAGCGCCGTCCATGAAACAACCGGCTATTCCCCGTCTCAGATGCTTTTCGGTCGTGATCTTCGTCTACCTTGTGATCTGATTTTTGGTCGTCCTCCAGATGCGTCTCCATCGCCAGAGGGATACGTGCAGAATCTCCAGGCACGATTTGAAGACGTCCACAACTTGGCTCGAGAGCGGATCAATATACAGACGGAGAAGATGAAGACCAGGTACGACACGAAAGCCACGGGACATCAATTCAAAGAAGGTGACAAGGTTTGGTTTTATAATCCGACTCGACGTAAAGGACTTTCTCCCAAACTGCAATCGCACTGGGACGGTCCTTATACAGTCCTAAACAGACTGAACGATGTCGTAATTCGGATCCGAAAGTCACCAAATTCGAAGCCTAGAGTCGTTCATTACGACAGGCTAGCTCCATACTATGGCCATAGTACAT
This sequence comes from Maratus michaelseni, assembly GCA_963931845.1. Lineage (NCBI taxonomy): Eukaryota > Metazoa > Arthropoda > Arachnida > Araneae > Salticidae > Maratus > Maratus michaelseni. Next base: position 104,797,315 of record OZ007598.1, on the reverse strand, counting down.
AGTTCACATAGTACTTAGTTCATTGATTATAAATAGTGTAATGTAAATAATGTAAATTAGTATGACCATGGTCTTGTATATAAATTAATGTAATTATTTATTTTGCTTAGCATTATCATTATTACTGTTATTATTATTTAAATACTTGTCTGTAATGGTGTCTATGCTTTATAATTCAGCATTATGAAAGTGTTTAATTGTTATTTTCCATATTTGCTTTAAGTGTTTTGAATAGTATAGCATTTGTTGGTAACGGGTTTGCTTTCCGATCAAAGGTTGAACTGCCCGGGACGTGCAGTCCTTGAGAGGGGGGCAATGTTATGAATTTTGTATATATCTGTAAATATTCCATTTGTTTAAATTTATTTTATTTGATTATTGTGAAAATTGCAGTATTATTAATGTATTTCCTATTGAGCATCATGTAACTCAATGCTAAAGGCCTCAGATGGTTTGCAAGGAAAACAACCTTACACCCTCATCTTTATAATGGAAGTCTATTGAAATATCGCCAAGGAATGGGTTTATCGCCAAGTTGGCGATGGTTTTGGCGACTTATTTTTGTCGCCAAATTTGGCGATATATCGCCAAATGTCGCCAAGTTGGCGACGGATTTGGCGACTTTTTGTGCAACCACACCCCCCTTATACCTATACATTGGGATCCTTTCTTGCTTGGGTTCTCTATCGAAAGTTAAAGCACTTTCTGGTAATTTCTAGCATCTGAAGGCTCTGGAATAATCTGGAAAGATCTCTGAAACCTATATAAGGACCTCCATCAGTTCAGTTAGTTAGTTGTCTGTCAACTGCGATTGAATGAGGCTTTGCATTGAGAACTGTGTTTCTCGGATCGATTTTGTCGTTGATACGTCGTATTGAACGCATTGTTTCTGTGTGAAATTTTGCTGCGCTTTTATTGGATCTGAAGATTACTGAATATCTTGTAATTTTCAGAAGATATTTGTGATCGTATTGCACTGTTTATAGTGAATAAAGCCTTTTTATTGTTCTTATATATTGGCATCAGTCCTTTCGAACCCCGAGCTCACAACAATATAGTAATCTAAAATATACTGTAAAACCCCAAAGCAGAATATGCTTAAAAGTGCGACGTACGTCGCAGAACAATGGCTTTCCCTGCAGAACATTTCACATTATCATTTTCATGAAAAATCACCATTCAATCGTAAGAAAATTGCGAAATTCATCACTCAATGGCCGGGGGAAAAAATATCAAAATTCTTTGATCGTTCATTTAAGAAGATTGCGAAATTCCTCAATTGCTCGTGAAAAAAATCTTGCTCAACACGTCAGTCAATCATGGAGAACAAATCGTGAAATTCTTCAGCATGTTGTGGAAAAACATGCAAAATTTTATACACAGTCGCGTAAAAACATCCACTATATTCGCCAATCGGTCGCAGGTAAAAAACAGTGCAAAATTCGCCAGTGCATCGCCAGAAGAATCTGCAAAAAAACCCATGATTTTCTTTAATTGGTCACAAGATAAAGCCTCAAAATTTGCCTACGGTACAAGGAAAAAATTGCAAAATTTGCAATTCGGTTGTAGTCAAAAAATCGCGAAATTAGTTGGTGGATCGTCGGAAGAAACTGCGAAATTCGTCGAACACTAGCAGGAAAAAACTCATGATCTTCTCCAATCAGTCTCAAGAAAAAGCTACAAAATTTTGTCTATTGGTACAAAAAAATTTTGCGAAATTTTAAAATCAGTCACAGGCGAAAAAAAAAAACTGCGAAATTTGTCAGTGGATTGTAGGAAAAAATTGAAAATTCGTCAATTAGTCGTGAAAAAACCCAAGAATTGGCCAATAGATTGCAAAAAAGCGACAAAGCTAAGTTTTCAATTCAACGAAAAGGAAATATCGCAAAAATCACCGATCTGTCGCGGGTAAAACGAGAAATTGGTTAATCAATCGCAGAAAAAAGTGTGATTTTTATCAATCGTTTGCAAGAAAAAGCAAAAACAATTAGCCAATTAGTAGAAAGAAAATGTTGCAGAATTAGCCAATTGAAAATCACTATTGAAAATATGCGAAATTCGTTGATCAGTGGCGGAAAAAAAGTTGTAAGATTTTCTCCAATGGGTTGCAAGAAGCTGCTACAAAATTTGCCTATTGGTACAAGGAAAATTTCGCAAAATTCCCCGATCAGTCATGGAAAAAAACCCCACAATTTTTACCAATTGGTCTTTAAAAAAAAAAAAAAAAAAAAAAAAAAAAAATGCCAGACAAAGTTTACCAATCGGTAGAAAGTAAATAAATATCCCAAAATTGGGCTATTGGTAGTGGCTAAAAAAATTGTGAAATCTTTTAGTGGATCGTTGGAAAAAATTAGAAATTCATCGATCCAATCACTCGCAAGAAAAAGATATAAGTTGCTTGAAAAAAGAAAACTACGAATTTTGCCAATCAGTTCAAGAAAAATATCGCAAAATTCACCTATCGGTTAGTTAAAAAACCCGAAATTCGTTAGTGAATTGTTGAAAGAATCTCGAAATTCTTCAATCAGTCACGGGAAAAAAAATTGTGAAATTCGACAATTAGGCCCGAGAAAAAGAAAAAATGCGAAATTCGTCAGTTAACATAGGGAAAAATCTGCAATATTGCAAAAATCGTCAATCGATTGTCGGAAGAAACAATGAAAATCATTATTCGATCGGGGTAAAATCGCAAAATTTGCCATTAGTTTCTTTCGTGTGTGTATGTCAGCATTTTACAAAATGTCTTTTGCATTTCTATAAAAGATGCAATTGCACTTCATATATAAGAAAATATCCCTGTGTCTTTCTTTTTAATGCCCGCAGAACATTTTTTATCAACTGAAGTTTGTTGCAGAACATTGCAAAGTATTCTGCTTTGGGGCTGTAAAATTTTTCCATAAATATGTATGCAATATTCATTAAAATGGTCTTAATTATATGTTATGAAAAATCGAAATTCTTTGCAAAAATCGAATCGGGTCGGGGTCGATTTAATTTATTTTTGCACGGGGTCAGGCCTGTTCTCCCTAATATTTGAGCAGGCCAGGCCGAACTTTTAGTTTTTACACCGAGCCAAGATAGCTTTCGTTCGGGCCGGGCCTGGAAATTTCGGCCCGTACTGAACTGAACTCAGTTAGCGCGTTAGTGTGTCACTTCATGTGTGTTATCAAGTGAAAACTAGTCGGATGTGCCAATCTCAAAACTTTCTTGTATCCCATACATGTTAATACTTCGAAATTCGCTCTCACATCGCCAATAAAATCAATATTTTTCGTCATTCTGTTGCACGTCAGCTGCTTGCAATTCGTCGGTTTTCCTAGATGCGAAGCACCCTTCGTTGCACGAGCAGTCGATGTACAACACGATTACGAAAAGTCCTTCTGGCCTGTACCGGTGGGAAAAGATAGCCTCTGTATTCCTTGGTTTTATGCATTTAACTAATTTTAATTGAAAACACTAAGCTAAAATACGTGAAACTCGATTACAGAAGATTCATTTCCTGTTCTAGTCAATATTGAATTTGAATCAAAATTTCGTCAAATTAGTCAGCTACAGCCAAATGGGCTTTATTTACGGCAAAACGTTTTTATCGCCAAATTTGCGATATTTCGCCAAGTATCGTCAAGCTTGGCGAGAATTTGACACTCGTGAATATAAATATATAGTGTTAATCATATAAGAGTTGGAACGATTGTTACAATAATGAAAGATAATTTGCCAGAAAGTATGTTCACTAAAACTTATAAGTTAAATCCTTTTATGGAGGAATCTTGCTGTCTTGTTTCAAAATGTCAGCCACCCTAAAATTTCAAACTCTTATATCTCAACCATTTTTTAAGATAGAGGCAAAACAAAAATTGTTCCGAAATCCTTGGATCAAGGCCAAGCATTTAACGGGAAAAACTTTTAGGATTTCTATTTTTTTTTTTTTTGTACATATTTTTGAATTTGAAATCCGATATGAAATCTGATTTTGATATGAAAATTCCCAAGGCTTTCCTCGGAAAGTTTGACTTATCATTGCAAGATCTGCAAAAAAGAAGTCAATTAGGAAATATACGGTAATTATTTAAAAGAAAAAGAATGCGAAATGAATTTAATAATATAATGGGTCAAGCTGTTCTACAATAAATCATTTTGTGAATCAAGGATGCTAAGTATTTTGCAGTAATTCTCTATTGTATACTCCCAATATTAGTCATCATAGGAGTAAATGTCGATGGTAATTAGATGTGTAGTAGTTAATGGTGTGTAATGAAATTCTCCAGCAAATATATGTGAACCAGTGGACACGTGCGAAGATTTCGCACAGCAGTCTAATATTTTTTCAGAAATATCTAATATTTTTTAAATGCAGGTTTGAACTTATAAAAAAATTAATGACTAAAAATATCTGCAAATAACATTAGTCAAGTCATATCATCTCATTTATACCATCAAAATTACAGTAAAAATTGATCGCGCGAGGGAAAACAATTAACAACCGTATTTTAACAGCACTAAAGGACGGCATCATCTGTTTCATGATAAGGGAGTCTTGATCTGTTTCTGAAAAATACATGGGTTAAAGAAAAATGAATTGAGCATTTGAATTTAAATTTTGCTTTTTAATCATAAATATAAGCCCGTGCATAGACATCCCACTTTATCTATCTTGTACTATTTATTTTTTTTATAATCATTGTTGAGTGCGATATAATGCGGTATTTTATTTTTGTGGCAACACTGATTTGAGAAAAACCTTTCATTTCATTTATGAAAACAATGCCGATTTAATTTTTAATTAACAGCAATTTTTAATCAAAAAACATGTTTTAAAGAAATGTAAGTGTACTATGTCGCAGCAGTCTGTTGAAAATCCTTTCATATGGCATCTCATTCATAGTTCTGCATTTAATATTTGCTTGGAAAAAGGGATGTTGACAACAGAAATAATATATACGATATTTAATCAAGTTTTCAGAGATGGGAAAATAGCATAGGCGAAAATTGTACAACATGAATTTGACACTAGATGCTGAGAATATTCATAGACAATTATATGGTACCTGTGCCAATATAAAAGGATACATCTCAGAATTGTAACAGCTTCTACAGAACAATTAGAGAACTTTATTTACATTGTGTGGGAATGTTACAACCAGTGCCTGATTTACGGCAGGGCATTCGGGGCACGGGCCCAGGGCCCCCAATTTTCAGGGGCCCCCAAATGCTATAAAAGATTTTTCAATTATTGGCCATAACATTTTAACTGTCAAAAAACAAAATTAAAATGGAAAAATCTGTTCCCCCCTAGCATTCCCCCTAAAATTCCTAAATTTCCTAACTATTTATTTATCCCCTAAAATTCCTAAAATTCTCCTAAAATTTTCTTCTTGTTCCTAAAAATTTGAAATCGCCAAAATCGACAAACATTCAACGAAAAAGATGTGTATTTCGTCAAAAGATCGCTAAAATAATGCAAATTCCGTCTAAAGATCGCTAAAACAACGCAATTTTCGTCAAAAGATCGTGAAAAAAAATGCAAATTTCGTCAAAAGATCGTGAAAAAAATGCAAATTTCGCCAAAATATGGCGGTAAAACGCAAATTTCGAGAAAGAATCGAGAAAAAAAACTTAAATTTCATCCAAGGATATCGTGGGGGGAAAAAAAGCTAATTTCGACAAACAATCCTGAAAAAAACTCAAAGTTCATCTAAAGATCGCGACAAACACTAATTTCTTCAAAGGATCGCAAATTTTTTAGAAACATCTCGGAAAAAAAACTAGAATTTCTGAAAAAGATTGCGGAATAAACATGAATTTCGATAAAAAAAATCGTAAAAAACCCCTCAAATTTCATCCAAAAATCAAGGAAAAAAGAATTTCGTCTAAAAATCACGGAAAAAACGTGAATTTCATCAAAAAATTATGGGGGGGTGGAAACGGCAATTTCGTTGAAGGATAGCGAAATTTTGTCAATCGTGCATATAAGGCGAATTTCATCAAACGATCGGACAAAAATACAAATTTCGTCAAAAGATTGTGGAAAAAACGCGAATTTCATATAAGAATTGCAAATTTTGTCAAAAGATATTGCAGAAAAAACACAAATTTTGTCAAAGGATCATGCGAATTCAGTCAAAAGGTCACGAAAAAAAGTGAATTCCGTCAAAAGGTCGTGAAAAAACCCCTGCAAATTCCGTTAAAAGATCGCGAAAAAAGTGGAATTTTATCAATAAATCGTGCAAATAAGGCGAATTTCGTGAAAGAATCTCGAAAAAAAATGCATGTTTCGTCAAAATATCGCAGAAAAAACGCAAATTTCGACAAAGAAGTGTGAAAAAACCCTTCAACAGTTTTTCTGTGAGCTTCAGAATTTTTTTTTTTTGCATAATCACCCCTGCTTCTTGTCTCTTGTTCTCTAGGTTCACCGAGAACATCCAAAAGAGAGAGAAAGAGAGCATTTATTCTGGTTAGGCTCAATGATCCAGGAACTCAAAATTCTAATTAATACAATTGCAGTAAGCATAAGCTGTCAAAACGGTTTGTAATATGAAGATGGTTATTGTGCAAATTTAAATGCCCTCATTCGCAACAAACAACACAAGCACATGGAACAAGGGCTGAATTCATTGGAATGATGGGAATATTCTTTGGCAGTGTACCGCATGTGCCTGACTAGCACAAAAATACTGTTATTACATACTTATAATGTTAAAAATATCGCAAATGCCCCTAAAATTTTCCTAAAATTTGGGAAAAAATTCCTAAAATTTTGAAAAATCCTAGTGCCTGTGTAAACCCTGTGTTTGTCAGAGATTGTCTATATGTCAAAGTAACTTCACTTTTTGTTGATTGTTTTTTAACAATTTATGTGCAGTAATGTACAGAACTCCATTTTTGGGATCGCCATATTATTTCATTTTTATTTATTTTACATGTAAGGCCTCCCTTGGTTAATATGGACAAAGCCGTGTGGTTCTGCTAGTTACTTGTGTAAATTTAGTAGTGTTTTTTTTTTCGTACAAAGTTTGTGTTTGAAAGAAAAAGTTGTTTGATTAATAGGATATGCTAAAATTTTAAATAATTATAGCTTGGTACTGCGGTAAATTTATTATTAGTTGTTGCCTACTTTATCATTCCAGCTATATGGACTTGCATAGAGAAAGGTAATCAGCACCACACAGTTTATTATAAAATTCAATTAAAAATTCCTAATTATCAATTAATTATTTAAAAGTAAATTAATGATTATCAAATTTAATTGTTTTAATTAATATTTTAAAGAAATTATCAAAGTCAATAGTGGTTATCTTAATAAGTAATGCTTTCGATATCAAATTTTTTAATTAAAAGAATCTGTGCGAGGGGGGGCCCCCCATACGCATCTGTGCCCAGGGCCCCCAAATTTCTAAATCGGTCCCTGGTTACAACTGCAACGTAGTTTTGACAGACGTGTCCATATGCTATAAATTTCTTTGGAACTCTGCAGTGATTTACAACCTTTTCTGCATCATCTACTATACAGGATGAACAGATTACAAAACACGTTACAGATTTGTCTGTAAAACTCTCTCTTGAAACAAGATGGGAATGTTAAATGAAAGTGTGAAAGCTGTATGGTGCCTAGCTGCTGAACTTCTAGTAATAGTAATGCACTAGAATTACAGAAGACACTGATGATACTCAAGCAAAAAGTGATGCTACATATGGTTAGTCAGTCAAATGATAAATTATAAGTTTCTGGCCTCACTAGTTTTCTGAGCCCCTTTACTCTTTTAAATGAACGAGGAGGGAAGACCGAGCTATGCTCGGTCAAAATTATATTTGAGTTTAAATATCATGACCCATGACCAAAATGACCCACTAATTGAATTTTCTGGAACATGTGACTTAGCCCAACAGTCTTCTCGTGCCCGAAAACCATAGGATGCAAAATTTAGTGTAAATTGAACCGATTTTTAGATCTTGACCCACAATGACCCAGAAATGACCCACTAATCGAATTTTTTCGAACATGTGACCTAGCCTAATGATTTTCGCGTGCCCGAAACTCGTAGGATACAAAATTTAATCAAAATCGTTTGAGCCGTTTTTTAGATAAAATTAATTTGACCCGCTTTGACCCAAAAATGACCCACTAATCGAAAGTTCTCGAACATGTGACCCAGCCCAATAGTCTTCTCGTGCCCGAAAATAGTCGGATACAAAATTTCGCCAAAATCGTTTGAACCGTTTTTTAGATACAATTAGCTTGACCATGACCCAAAATGACCCACTAATTGAATTTTCTCGAACATGTGACCTAGCCCAACAGTCTTCTCGTGCCCGAAAACCATTGGATGCAAAATTTAGTGTAAATTGAGCCGCTTTTTAAATCTTGACCCACAATGACCCAGAAATGACCCACTAATCGAATTTTCTCGGACATGCAACCTAGCCCAATGCTTTTATCGTGCTCGAAACTCGTAGGACACAAAATTTAATCAAAATCGTTAGAGCCGTTTTTTAGATAAAATTAATTTGACCCGCTTTGACCCAAAAATGACCCACTAATCGAAAGTTCTCGAACATGTGACCCAGCCCAATAGTCTTCTCGTGCCCGAAAATAGTCGGATACAAAATTTCGTCAAAATCGTTTGAACCGTTTTTTAGATACAATTAGCTTGACCATGACCCAAAATGACCCACTAATTGAATTTTCTCGAACATGTGACCTAGCCCAACAGTCTTCTTGTGCCCGAAAACCATTGGATGCAAAATTTAGTGTAAATTGAGCCGCTTTTTAGATCTTGACCCACAATGACCCAGAAATGACCCACTAATCGAATTTTCTCGGACATGCGACCTAGCCCAATGCTTTTATCGTGCTCGAAACTCGTAGGACACAAAATTTAATCAAAATCGTTAGAGCCGTTTTTTAGATATAATTAATTTGACCCACGTTGACCCAAAAATGACCCACTAATCGAAAGTTCTCGAACATGTGACCCAGCCCAATAGACTTCTCGTGCCCGAAAATGGTCGGATACAAAATTTCGTCAAAATAGTTTGAACCGTTTTTTAGATACAATTAGCTAGACCATGACCCAAAATGACCCACTAATTGAATTTTCTCGAACATGTGACCTAGCCCAATGGTTTTCTGGTGTCCCAAAACGGTAGGATACGAAATTTCGTCAAAATCGTTAGAGCCGTTTTTAAGATAATTTTTGCATATATATATAACCACCCACAAGATTTGCTCGTATTAGAATATATGATTATGTGAGTAAATAACTTCAGCGTGATATCATGGATGTTGTTACAGGGTTTTTCTTTATTCCAAAAGCTTTGTAACTGGTTAAAGACACACATAATAAAAGTTTTGATAAAGGCTTGATTGACGCTAGTGAATTTGTCAAAGACATTAGATGTTGAGTGATTTTCTGTTGCACAGCGCCATCTGCTTGATCGCGGTCGACCTCTACTCAATGGTGTATCGGTGTCTTGCACATTCGCGTTCACCTGCTGCGTCGTCTTTCGCCCATAGCCGTTCAACGCTTCGTCCGTATGCAAAGCCCTGATTTTTTCATGGAGGGCTTTTTGAAGCTGATAAAGCGGTATGACAAATGTCTCAATGTACTTGGTACTCATGTGGAAGAATAAAGTTATGTTTTATCTTTAATGTCTCATTACATTTTTTGTCTTTCATACACACCTCTGTCCACAGTCGCCAGGGGAAACTTATTTTCCAACTGCTCCTCGTACATCAAACGATTATTAAAAAAAGGAATAATTAAAGAGACTTACTTCTTCTCCATGAATTTCTAATGGCACGACAACTCAATAGCACTCACACTCACAATGTAAAAAAATCCTTCATAAACACAAACTGTATTCATTATGAATTAGATGACTACTATGAATAACTAACAATAATGATTAAGTTGTTATGAGAATATTACTACTGATTCATAGAATCAAAAATGAATTGACATTTGTGATAGCTAATTTTGTTCTGTAGTGCAAAAGTCAGCACTGGAGGTGGATTGTTGGGAAGAGAATTGCTGTTCTCTAGCAGCAACTCGATGTTGAAAGCTGAGGGTATTCGAGGTTGTCTAAATTGTCATATTGACATTGTTATGGGCGCGATATTACAAACATATTTAGAGTAGATTGTGTGGACAAAACTTTTTGTCAACGTAAATGCCCTTGTAGAAGCTAGACATATCAGAATGGATACGTCAACATTTTTTTACAGGGATACACAGAATTTGGTTACACTACTGTCTATGGACAATAATTCCTGAAAGTGCATTTACAGTTGTGGTATGCATTTTTAAATTTAACAATTTTTTTTGCATATTACTTTGTGTAAATAAATTCTAAAGATCATATACAGAGCTTCACAAAAGATTTGGGATATTTTTTCGACTATTGATGTTAACCCTTAACTGCTGTTAGCAGTCTAACAGACTGCTTTTTTTTTTCAATTTTCACAGTTTAACTATAGGTACTGGTGAAATTTTTCTTCATTTGGAGCCCTTTGTACTATCACTACAGAACAGACTTCTGAATAGGGCTGGACGATATCAGAAATTTAATATTGCAATATATCAACAAGTTAATATTGATATTGCTAATATATCGCAATACTAATTTAAAGAAGGGGGGAGAGTAAGAGCATTTGCTATTTTAAGATAAATGATATATTATCAACAATTTAAACACAAAACCTAGATGAATGCAATGAATTAAAATTTTATATCTATTTGCTCATAGAACATAATTTTTATTTTTTGTTTTTTAAAACAAAATATTTAAGAGAAAATAAACTATAATTGTTTAATAACTATTTGCATTACCATTACTTTCTTAAAGCTTTTCTTTAAAGATAGTATATTTCTTATTCTTCTCATTTTATTTTATTAATATATATATATATATATATATATTTAAATCTCATTTTCTACCACTATGATATGATTAACATATGATTAAAATGCACAATTGATAAAATGAAATTCAAAGGTTTTCACTTTAAAAATGTATACAATTTTCGTTTCATAGAATTTAATTATTTGTTTCTTTTTAATATATAACTTTGCCACCAGTATTAGTAAATAAAATTATTTAGTATTGTTGTTTGCAGATTGAGAAGGTAAAAATTCATTATTAAAATTTACTGGTGTCGAAACATCGCAAAATTTAGCATTTTTAGATCACATGCTTGCCCTCCAAGGGGTTAATAATATCAAACTTTGTTTTACTTGGTTCAATGTTCAATTACAGTTTGGGGAGACTGAGTCTGATTTTGTTTATTCTGTACATGAAATAGGTCCGGGCCAAACCACCAATACATCATAATCCTTTCGTCATATGTCCTTCGTTTAATCTTGGCATAAAGAAATCACTCCATTTTATCAATGATCATTATCGTTTCTTATTTTTAATTTAGCAAAGGATTACCTTGGATGATTAAAAATATGAATTTAAGAAATTTGAAAAATATCGCGTATTTTGAGAAACTTACAATTTACTAAAAAATTTAATCATGGCACTTATGTAAATTTTTTTCAGTTTTTTTGCGTTAATTATTATTTAACATTGTTTAAATTATTTAATGTATCTCTCATTGAAAAAAAAAAAAAGTCTTCTTTGCTGAATAACTGATAGACATTCGTTCAGAAACTTAATTTCTTAATAAAATCCACTAGAATAAGCAATAAGTTAAATTTTGATAATCTGGTGAAATTTAGTGTAAACATTTTCAATGTATTTAAAGTACCTTTGTTTTGAACGGGGCGACAAAAAAAGACCGAATCTACACAATTCGATACACTCATTTTTAGCTCAGATATAAATTCCTTCCGAATACATGAAACTGCACTCCATAAATAAATCATATCAATACTATGCAATAATCAACGCTCATCTTTTTCAACATGACATATCAAAAGCCCAGAGTTATCGCAATATGTCTAGACCAATCACAGCTGCCAAACAAGGAACGTGTGATTATTGTTATTCAATATTTATGTGTAACGAACAGTAGAATTTGTCGTTTTTAAAGATTGAATGTATTGGGATATATTGGAATATTCCTTACTTTGAGATATGATTGAGAGATAATCAGGAGAGGTAGTTTTCCGTTTTGGATGAAGCAGGGTAGTGAATTAATAGATGGAGCGGAAGAAAATATTGGTACGGGATTTTTGGGGCTCGAAATCACTGTGATCGTAAAACAAAACAATATTATTGTTATTGGGATATATCGGCTGAGTCAGAGTTTAGATATTGTTATTGCGATACTTAAAAAATATCAATATTTGACTGATATATTGATAAATAATCCAGCTCTACTTCTGAATATGTGAATTTTAATTATAATAATCCTCTACATTAAGTTTAGTACAGAAACAGTATCCTATGGGTTAATCAAGTCTTTTATTCCTCTTTTGATCAAGTGGTCTCAGAGACAGCTCACAGTAGCTAGTATACCAGAAGTACAGTCGGGCCTGGTTAAGATGTCGATTTTTTCCTATCCCTTGAATATCACCATTAAACTAATGTAAAAATATGTTTAATACTACGCGATCCCACTTAATATGCAATAGAGGTTTGATCTCTTGACAAAAAATTTTGCTTAAGACACGGATTCATAGATCAAGAAGCGAAATACTTCTTTCATTTCCAGTTTTGCTAATTTATTGGGGGTTTTCCACTAAAAACCACAGTTTCCAAATAATAATATTTACCTTATGTAATGACAGATTGATTAATTAAGACAAATATTACATATCGGAAATAGTTTGAATAAAAGTCATTGTTAAACTCAGATTAATAAAAATAGTTTTTCTTATTATATTAAAAATTAAGGACTGATTATAAGGATACTCATCACAAATATGATTTTAATAACTGGGTTTGAACTGGAAAGATTTAATATTTTTGATTAGTATTAAAAATAATTAGGCTAGCAGGAAAATTACTTTGCCTGTGACTTATTATTTATTCATTTATATACATATTTTTTGTGGTAACGTATTTAATCGACTAAAAAATCATATTTTGAATCCATATTTATTTTATGTTATTATACTAGTCAGTTCTATAAAAACAAACAATAAGTTAAACTTGAATACTGTTAAATTGTAACCTAAATATGCATAAAAAACACAATAATCAATGGTAAACATTTAAATCAAAGTTTCGCTTAGACGATTATATGTCTAAGTAGGCTTAGTTCCTGTAACATTATGCAAATCACGTTTAACACAGTTTTTGTCCAGTCTCTTGAAACAAGTCTTAACCAGGTTTAATTGTATATAAATCAAACAGCCAGGGACGTAGCGAGCGGGGGGGCAGCTGCCCCCCCCCCCAATGTTTGGTAAAAAGATTCAGTCGGCTTATCAGGAGATTTAATTAGTGTCTCTGTAGTATGTTAGTAGGCCGATTAGAAAAAAACAATTCGGAAAAATTCTGGTTGGCAGGACTTTAAGTCTTCAGAATGCATTTCACTACACCCTTACAATCATATGGCAAAAGCTAGTCGGTCTGTCAATAGATAGGTTATGAGTAAAAGTAATGGTTTCAATAGATCTATCTGGTCAGCCGGTATGAAAGTCACGTATTCGGTCACATTTTCGAATCACATAAATAGCTAGTCGGCATACCCACTGAAAAAAAATTATCATGTATAAATCTTGTCTGCAGAGTTGGAAATGTTGGAGATATCCTATACCTTACCCACACATGGAAAAGCTAAGTCGGCCGTTGATACATAGGCCAATAGGGGGAAAAAATGAATCTGATCTATTGATTTGAAAATATCAGAAATTTGTCCTACAGTAACACTCGCAACGTACATAGATAAAAACTATCAATATATAAACTAGGTCGACCGAATGCGAAAGTCGCTTAAGAAAATTCGAGAAATTTTATACTTGATACATAGTAGGTTCTAGCAACGATATTATGTTTACGCCCTTTGGAACTATTGTAGGAACGTTGGGAAAATAAAAACGAAGAATTTTTAAAACTATTTAAAAAAAGAAAATGAATAAATTAAAAAAATATCCGTGTATAGTCCGTAGATCAGGAAATGGCGGTTGGACCTCCCTCTCCGGAACCGAGTCCATTTCGAGGAAGGCAGGATGGGGTGGGGGGGAAGGGTTGCTTTAGGACAAAAAAATCGCCAAGTAATACCACTCCCGATATTCCCATGCGTTCGTCTCGCCAGAGACCTGTTTTTTCTTTGATCAATAAGCAGCGTATTGCGTTTCTCACTTAATTATTATTATTATTAAACTGTTGTTTTCACAACAAACTGTTATTTTTATATAACAAACTAATTGTTATTTACGTTACAATCTGCAATGGCTCCGAAAGGAAAAACAATTCGTTCGAAAGAAAGGATGATTGTGAATAAAGTCACAAAGTTTTTTGAAAAAGAAGCAAACGCCCAGAAACTTTTGTTTCCTTTATCGCAAGCACAAAAGCGGTTGGATAATCCAAAAATCCTATTTGAAGTCGAAACCCACAAAAAATTTTCTTGACCCAACCCGAAATACTAATTAAAAGAAAATTATCCCCCCCTTCTTTTTTTAACGTAACTATGGAATAATAGTCAGCAATTATATGTCTAAAATCAGTTTTATCATTTATTAAAAATAAATAAATAAATAAATAAATACTCATTCATATTCAAATGCTATACAGTTTTGAATTTGAAAAAAATATTCTGAATTGCCTTTTGTAAAGTCGTGTACCCGAACCCGAAACAATTATATTTAACCAGACCCACAACGAAAAATAAATTAGTCCCGAGCCATAGAAACTTAATGAAGCTCATAATTTGAAACCATAAATCTAGATAATACTTCTAATTTATCTTGCAATGTATGTCATATTTTGCATATATTGTTATTCTACAAAAAAAGAAAGAAAAAAAGAAAGAAAGGAAGCACGAAGAAAAAAAGATTAAATCTTGATATCTCAAATCTCTTTATATATTTTTTCCCCACTCTTCCGTTGGAAATCGGGATGTAAAAATTTATTATACTACGGGATTTGTTAGGCAAAGAACGTGTATATTTTTTCATTAATATTCTGAATCTTTTATTATTTATTTTTTAACTATAAAATTAATTTACAAAAAAAAAAAAAAAAAAAAAAAAAACACTATTACAACAAAACAGAAATAAAATCTTACAAACTAAAAGAATTCATGAAAGTTAGAACTACATAATTAGAAAAATACCTGACAGCTCGGCCTACAGGCACAGGTAGATTTTGAAGAAGCAGACTTTGGGGCTCCTGTTTGTTGGGAATTGCGGAAGAAATGACCTTTTTGCCATGATGCGGCAGTTGGAACCGCCCACTTCGAAACCTAACTTGCTTGCAGGCGAAACCGGCAGGGATTTTTTTTTTTTTTTTTTTTTTTTTTTTTATAAGGGTTGGTCCTATAAAAAACTTGTCAGTATGAAAGTTTTAGATAATATTAAGAGGATTTATAATAAATTTAAGCGGATTTGATATCTTGAAAATTGACGAAGTTAAGATTTTTTCTCTTCCAACACCCCCTCCCCCTTCGGGCCATTTTTAATGATATCAAAAATCTGTCATACATAAATTTTCGGCCCTTTTCCTACAAGTAATAACAACTTCAAACGGATTCGATACGTATCCTAATTAAGAAATTATGGGTTTTTTTCTGTTTTCACAAAAAGCACCCCTCCCCCCCCCCTTGGTTCGATTTTGCCCATTAACGAACTTGACCGAGATTTTATGCCCCTTGATTTTATGTATCCGTTTGGAAGAAATTTGTGCAGAATTATTGACGTTATCGTGTCCATAAAAAAGTGACATAGATAGATAAAGTTTTGAACTGGGGGTTGTTTTGGGTTCTGGGAGTCATAATCGGCGTAGATGTGCAAAAATTTTTCAAAAATTCCAACTTAGGGGAGAATGTAATAGGTAGTACTTCTTACGAAATCTACTTAAAAACAGCCCCGCTAGCAAAAGGGAAAAAACGGCGACAAAGCTTTAAATATGGCAAACTACACTTTCCCGCGTTAACAGTTTGACCGTTCGGGAGCTATTGGACTCGTCCGCTTCTACGTCATGAATGATTGACAGGCGCCATCTCCTGAACGACGAACATTATTTAACATTTAATACCTAAAAAACATATTACTTTTAGGTAGCTTTCAATACAAAAAAGTGTAAAGCTACCTATTGCAGCCGTTCGGAGGAAAGCAGTTCCGGAAAATTTCGATATATTTTCATCGATCATGACCCCCAGACCCCAAAACCACCCTCCGTTCAAATGTTGATTTATATATATAGATATATCCATATATATATCTGACCTATGTCATACGATAACGTTCGTATTTATAAATCAATTTTGATGAAACTAATTGTGTGTATTAAGCTCACCAATGTCTCGACCGAGTTCGTTGGCCAGCTTGGTCCGCTATTTTGTTTCAAGATGGCGGCCACTTAAAAATTTAAAACTAAAATAAATATACAAAAAAGTTAAAAATTCAAATTTATTTTTTGATTAAGTGTTAGGCCTTGATACGAGGATTCCAGCGCATTTTTTGGTTTACCTCTATCTTAAAAAATGGCTGAGATAGAGCAGTTTGAAATTCTAGGGTGGCTGACATTTTGAAACAAAACAGCACATTAACGCGATTACTCTCAAATTATTTTCTTTCATTGTTGTAATAATTGTCCCAATCATACGCATAAAACTATATATTCATATCCGTTAGCGCCAAAATTGGCGACATTTGGCGAAATATCGCCAAATTTGGCGAGCAAAATAAGTCTTTATAAATTAAGCCAATTTGGCTATTGCTCAATAATTTGGCGAATTTCTTATTCAAATTCAGTATTAATGAATCTTTTGTAAACGTTTTCTTTGCATTTTAACTTGCCATTTTTTTGTAACAATAGCTAAAATTTTAAAACGAAGATATAGGGAAGCTACCTTTTCCTCCCGGTACAGGCCGGAAGGACTTTTCTTTGATAAAACTAAAACTAAATTTATATGCTTGTGCCAACATAACATAATTACATAATTTTCACTTGTTATTATGAAAATTAGATGAAGCCTTTATTAATTACTTAATATTTATTGTATACCCTGATTACCGTAATTTCCGGCGTATAATCCGCAGATCAAACAATTATGTTTCGACCTGGAAATTTTATATAATGGAACATACTAGATCGCTGTAAATATTTTATTTCAATTATTAAATAAAATTTCTGGGTCTAAACATAATTGTTTGATCCGCGGATTATATGCTGGGAATTACGGTACATGTTAGCGATTACTTTTTTTAGAAAGTAAATCATACGTAAGAGGAATTATTTTTTTAATAAAGAATTCAGAAAGTAGGGGATTTCAGGAAAAATTGCATTATTAAATGTAGTTTTATGGAAAAAAAAACTTGAAGTGATTGCGGAACATTAACACGTTTGCACTTAAAACAATATAAATAGTTCAGCGTTTCAGGCCCGTAACTACCGCCGGGGCACTGCTCCGGGGCCCCAAACTGATGGTTAAAAAATTATGGTATTTTAATATCCAATCTAACTTCCTATAAAATACCCAGCACCTAGCTAAAAGTTAATAATTAAAAAAAATTCATCAAAGTGCAAAAGTAAATGTTTTTGCGTGTCCGTTTAAATACGCCATACACTTCGCATGCAAAAGCATCTCTAGAGCAGACAGCAGAATGTCGAGTCGAATGTGTCATGTCGAAGGTGTCTGCCGAGTGATGAGTCAAGTGCAGGCTAGGACGTGCAGTGAGTTAGTGCTATTCATGATGAATCATTCGTTTACTAACTGCTCATCAATATCGGACGGTCAGAGCAGTTGAGAGTCGCATAGTGGTAATAGTACGATAGTTTATTACCTAACCCCTTCGTGACGAGCGTCTTTTACGGAATTTTTAATCTTTTACCACTGGTTTTTCAAAACAGAAATTTTCGGCTAACTGAATCGCAGAAATGCTGTCATTAAATAAGGCAAAGCTTAGAATAAAAATTAACTGGTGGGAATAATCGAGGATTCTAAGCTTCTTATGCGTCACGTATACGTGTCGCTCGTCCCAAAGGGGTTAATCTTACTTTGCTTGTGTTAAGATAATAGTTTATATTATGAAACGAATTCGGCACCAGCCAAGTACAAATAAAACAAGAACGAAAAATCATGCGTCAAGCATAGATTATGTAACACTTTCCAACGCTTCCAAAATAATTTTACGAATCATACTCTTTTATAAGCTAAAAGATAACATCTAAGTAATCCGAATACTTTATTCAGCCCTGTATAGGATCTATAGATTTGTATATATACTACATAGGATGCTAAATTTTAGTTCAGTTAGGAAACACGTAGCACAGTTTAAAATTCTCCGTCTGGAGTTAAATAATACGGAAATGTGTTCCCGAACTTTTGTACTTCCCTGTATAGGATCTACAGAATTTATACACACCACGTAATATACAAAAAGCGATTTAAAATTAAAATCGCATTCAGTAACTTAAAACGCACTTCCAGGAATTATTGTTAACATACAGTAGAGAATTCTTTTGTGTGTCCCTGTAAATGAACGATGACTGCTATACACACAATATTCTGTAGTAAGTCTCTTGTAATGAACCTTATATAAATTTCAATGCGTTTAAAATAGCGAAACATTATTTAAATAAACCGCAGACGATTTTTCTCCATAGACGTAATGTAACGGAATTCTTTTGACTGTCCCTGTAAAGTAAGTATAAGTGCTATGCACACCCTATTCCATATTAAGCTTCTTCTAATGCACCTTAGTGATATATATAAATTTCAATGCGTTTAAAGTATTGAAACATTATTTAAATAAACCGCAAATGATTTTTCCCCATAGACCGCAATGTAACGGAATTCTTTTGAGTGTCCCTGTAAAAAAACTATAAGTGCTACACACTTCCGTTGAAATAGGGAACATGCTATAGATAACGATTATAACATATAAAATTTGCAGGGCAATCCGAGCATATTTACGGGAGTTAGAGCACAGACAGACGGCAGACGGCAGACAAACCGAAGTCATAAACACTTTTCAACTAGGTTGGAAAGTGTTAAAAAGACAGACTCCAAAAAGAAGAAACTTGGAGGCTGCAAAAAGTTCGAAAAAGTTATCAACATGGCTGGACAGTGGAAATCACTCGACAGGGAATGGTGATAAGAAAAGTATGAATGGTTTGTTTTATTCAGTGTGATGTGTAATTCATGTAAAAATAGTACAGTCAAACTTGAATAATTCGAAATTGTGGATAATTCACATGTTTCTGTCGGTCCCTTGACATTCCTATAAAACACAGTCAGTGGTGGATTAAGCACTCAAGAGGCCCCAGGCGCAATTAAATTTTGAGGGCCCTCCAAATATTTTCAGTACCCCTATATTGTGCATTTTTAACACTTTCCAACCTAGTTGAAAAGTGTTTATGACTTCGGTTTGTCTGCCGTCTGGCCGTATGTACATGCTCTAACTCCCGTAAATATGCTCGGATTGCCCTGCAATTTTTATATGTTATTGTCGTTATCTATAGCATGTTCCCTATTTCAACGGAAGTGTGTAGCACTTATAGTTTTTTACAGGGACACTCAAAAGAACTACGTTACATTACGGTCTATGGGGAAAAATCATTAGCGGTTTATTTTAATGATGTTACACAATTCCAAACACATTGTAATTGATATATATCACTAAGGTGCATTACAAGAAGCATAACATGGAATAGGGTGTGCATAGCACTTATAGTTACTTTACAGGGACAGTCAAAAGAATTCCGTTACATTACGTCTATGGAGAAAAATCGTTTACTTAGATGTTATCTTTCAGCTTATTAAGGGGTAGATTTGTAAAATTATTTTGGAAGCATTGGAAAGTGTTACATAATCTATGCTTGACGCATGATTTTTCGTTCTTGTTTAGTTTTACAATTAGAATTACTGAAGTGTATGTTGTTAAATCCATACGATATTATCTCTAATTGGAATATAAAGTTCAAATTATTTTCTATCGCATGCTAATAAAATATTGAAAGTACTTCCCATTCATTACATATCATAATTTTTAGAACTAAGAGATCCCATTTTTATTTAGCTTTTATTTTGAAAATCACTACATTCTATTTACTAAACTATCACTTCATTCTATCATTCTAAACAAATGTGTTTTTCACAAATATAACTGTAGAATTTTTTCTTATCAATTCATATTATTTTTTTTTTTCAGTAAAGTTCTTGGTAAATCTTTTAAATAATTACTGAGTTATATCAAAGAAACATTTTAGTAATACAAAATCATACATTTTATTTTTAACTATCAATTATAATTAATCAGTTAAAATTAATTGTAAAAACTATTAATTAAGAAATAATGCAACAGATTGACTATTTTACATTAGTCGGATTTGAAACATTTTTGAGTCGGCCAATCTTGCCTTTTGCCCCCCCAAAAATTTTCTTTTGCTACGGCCCTGCAAACAACAATTGTTAAAAGAATGCAGAAATCTTGAAATGAGGTTCAGTATGTATATCTTTGTTCTTTGGTCAAAGTGACTTTTTTGCTTCGAAATAGAGAATATATTTTATCATATACTTTTAAAAATAATTTTCCCAATATGAGTCATATTTTTGTGCCTGAGGGGAATTTAATTACAGAGTTGTCATCAAATTTGTAAGCCATCCGTTGGTATTTTGGTGCAAAACTTCAACTGGTGTTCGTGCAACAGAAAAGTGCCTAATGCTGTCTTATCATAGTCATAAAACGTTAAAAAAAATAAAATCGATTTTAATAATTTGTAAACTATATTTTTAATTTAAAACTTTTAAATATGATATATTTAGATTTTCAGAATACATAAATTTTTTTAAAACATTGAGTATCTTGTCACCAAATATTGTAATTCAGCTAGGTTAATTCATCTAAATTACTATTGTTGCATGATTAATCAATATCAATCAAATAAAACAGCAAGAGATGAGGAACAAATAAACTTACATATGTAGAAACAATGAAATTTACAAAGGATATTAAGAGATAATATGTTACTAAGATAATAACAATTTTAAAAGAAAAGACTATGTTTCTTTATAAATAACTTTTTAATGAATGCAGAATAAATATACAAATGGTGCTAATAAATGCATTTTGATATAACATTAAAGGAAACGGCAAACACAAGCAAAACAAATTCATATTGAGCATAATAGAATATGTCACTTATATAAAATATATCAGCTTTACTTTAACACTTTTAATTATAAGCTGAGATTAATGGAAGAATTCAAAGAATGTTGCACCAAGATTCACACTTACAGTAAAAAATGAATAAATAAATAAATAGAAAAAAGAGGAGTGTGGTAGTAATATTTTTCGGTACTTTTCGGTTAGCCGGGCGCCAGTGAAATGTATATATCAATATATACATATATATGTATACATACACACATATATGTATGTGTATATATATGTATATATATATATACATGCATATATAAATGTGTGTATGTATATATATATGTATATATATGTATACATAGATATATAAATTTCACTGGCGCCCGGCTAACCGAAAAGTACCTATTTTTCTTTAAACAAAATTTTGTGAGATATTTCTGAAATTAAAGTTAATTTCAGGTTATTTTAAATGGGACTTTTAAGATTATGGTATCTGAATGATCTTGCACTGCAGAGTTGCCAAAGTCTCCGGCTTTTTCCACACCAGTAATTTTTTAGAGAAAAATGTTATTCTTTTAAATCGTAGAATGCTCCGATTAAATAAAACAACATTTTCAATAATAAAATACTGGTATCCAAAAAGCAGGAGACTTGTCAGGTCTGGCACTGTAGTGTGAACCTTGCTGCACTAACAATAACATCTCACATGCACATTAAAATACTATAAAAATAATTTATGATAAATAACAATTGGTGTGAATAATTTATTATTTCAAAAAGTTAATCAACGTTACTGGGGCATTGGTTGTTGACGAGGTGCATATGGACAACCAAGGAATTGATCAGCAATGCGACCAGCTTCCCGCAATCCACTCAACAATGCTCCATGGACTGTTGCAGGATAGTTGCGAATGGTGTGTTCACCAGCAAAGAATAGCCGAGGCAATCCACCTGGTTGCATAGGCTGTCCACCTGGCATGCCAGCAGGAGAGCTCACTGGAGTGGCTAAAATATCATAATCATTACCTGTTGAACCAACTGCTACATATGAATAAGATCCTCTGGACCATGGATCTGCCCGCCAGCGTGTTACGACAGTTTCTTTGGGTTGTGGAACAACATTAGGGCCAAATATTCCTTTCAAAACTGCAATACAACGTCCAACAACAACATCATCACTCACATTTTCCATTATAGCAGCTGCTTCACCAGCAACAAGAGCCAGAAGGACTGGTGCTCTATATAAATTCCAGAACAGAAACAACTCTCCTCGACTGGCAGTTGTGCTACCAACATGGCCAAAGAGATTAGCTTCTGGATCCCAAAACACACGATCAAAACATAAAACTACTTTATTTAAATTTCCAAATCCTAGTCTTTGGATTGCTGCCACTTTCCATTCAGGTAGAGGTGGTATAAACTGAACAACATTAGCTTGTTGAGGATTAGGCTGACATGAGTTTTTCAGTACACCCAATGGTAATGTACACAAAACAGCATCAGCTTTGAAACTTACCATTCCGGAATTTGAGCGTGTATTCATAGTAAGAACTTCAACACCATGCTGAGAATATCTAATACTTTTGACAGCTGTATTTAGCTTTATGTCTAATCCTTCAGATAATGCAACAGGTACACAAGAATATCCATTACGTACAGTCATATGACTGCCAGTAAATTCAAAATCATCATCTTGATCCCAATGTCGTAGAGACAAATTGTTCAATGGTGTTGCATTAGCAAACTCAAGATTAGCAAAATGCCAGTCTAAAACTTGACGATCTCTGGAAGATAAATATACATCACTAGGAGGAGATGCTTCGAGTTCTTGCAACTTTTCTTCAATTTCTTTTTGCTGCTCTAGGTATTGATCCCACTCTTTACATGCAGCGCCAATATCTCTCATTTTACTGCGAAGAACAAATTCTAATGTTATATCTCTTTGCTGTTTTGATTCAGACAGCTCTTGGTGATGTTTACGCATTTCTTCAATTTGATCTTTCAGATGAAGCATTTTGTTTAAATTAGTTTTCAATTTTTCTTGAAGTTCAAGAATGGCTTTCCAATGTTGAATCTGCTTTTCTTTTACATGCTTTTCCTGAAGCTTTATAACCCACTCTAAGGCCTGCCCCAAAGAAACAGGCCTACTTTGTACGTAGTTGAAATCTAACTGATGAGATAAATAAGATGTTGCTTCCAACAGTCTATTGAATTCTCTCTCAACCATCTCATCTTTATCTTTTGGTACAGTGGTGCCATTTGATTCAAACAAAGGACATTTTTGCTTTATTTTATGCAATTCCATATTTATTTGCTTACTTAATACTGCTATTGGATTACCACCTAATCCTGTTACAACCATAGCACCCAAATCAGCAATGTAATTACCCTTTCGAAATGTAGCTACTCGACCACCAACACGATCTCTGGCTTCTAAAATAACCACATCCATACCAAATTGTTGAAGTTGCTGTGCAGCAGCAAGACCTGATAGTCCTGCACCTATTATAATAACTTTTCCAACTTTCTTTACAGGTGGCATTTTCAAACGAGTATATACACCAAAATTAAAAAATCCATAGCGTTCAAGATAAGAATGGATTCTCATGACCAGAGGACCATCACTGTTGAAAGGGGGTTCAACTTGGCTCAAGGCATTTTCAAATATTAACTGTTGTTTGGGATTTTCAAGCCAAAGTTGCAAAAGCCTGTTTCTAATATGAAGAAAGACTTTTTGACTTTGTGGATTCCCCTGGGCAATATCAGGAAAACAAGCAGCTTCTTGTCCTGTCATCTTGTCAAACGGTAATCTACTCTGAAATGCAGCACCTTCTAGACCAGTGGGATCATCATGCTCACTGTCCATTTCTTCGACATCTTCACGAGGGTTTGGAGCTGTTGCTACTGCTGCTGCTGCTTTCTCACTTTTATGCTTTTCATCCATATCTGAAGCATTTTCTTCTTCAGAGACATTCACCATTTTTGAATCACCTTCTTTGTGTTCAACTTTTGGACGTTTTCTTCTAGTAGACCTGCGAGTTTGCTCATCACCACTATTTCCTTGCTTATCAAGATCAAAAGAACCATTCATACTTGTTTCACTTTCCATAGGACTACAGCGCTGCTTCCTGTCTTCCGATGTAGGAGTGGAACTCATTTTTATCTATTGGGGGAAAAAAAAAGTATACTCAATTAACAAAGATTTTTATAAATATTCATAAAAAGAAACAGAATTTAATGCTTTGCTAAAAATGTTTTTTAAATCCTAAAATTTAAAAGAGAACATCATCTTTTCATAAACATATAAATTCATAAAAACTTTGTTTTACTTAAGTAAGGTGTCACACAATAACCTATAAGGGTCATTCCATGCTAAATCAGCAAATCAGCTGTGGCTGACATGTCATAGATTTTAATGAAAATCAGCATATAAGTAGATCAAGCAAGTAGATCGTAGTATAAGTAGATCAAAAATATCCGATATTTTCGATATATATCCGATATTTTCAAAATGGTTAACTTACTTCTGATAATAAATATTTTCAAGCAATAATATAGATTAGAAACTAAAATATAGTGCACTTAACCTGAAAGCTTAAACAATACACTAAAAATGCTTTTTTTTTTTTTGAACAAAATTGAAGATTAACTAATCAACAAAACAGAAGCAATTTGCTTTATGCACTCATAATAAAACAATTATAAGATTCAGTATCAACTATCATGAAATCAAAAATTTATAAAACAAAAATTAAATACAAAATAGTTTTTTTTTTAATGGAAAAAGTTAAACATAAATGTCAGCTTTTTTTTATTCCCTAACATGTTGTACAATTTAAGCTCAACAACACCAAAACCAGAAATGGATTCTTTTCTAATGAAGCTGTATAGAACTGATTATTTAAATTAGACAGTTTATCTTTCTATATCTGTCCTGAATTAGTTATGTCCTACATTATTATGAGTCCCATATAATCTACATTCAAAAATAAAAACTTCAAACAAAGCTGGGATAAGATTTTTGTTTTTTTCTTTAGCTAAAAAATTAACTGCCAGAAACAAATGTTCGTTATCTACAGAAGGGAACAGTCAATATCAGTTGAAAATTTCATTTACACTTGTTTTGACTTAAAATATCAAAAATATCTTGCACACTGATATTTTGAAAATAAATATCAAATATTGAAAATAACAAACATCTTTGAAAATAAATACCAAATAATGTGAAAATATCGAAAATATCAAAAATCTTGATAATTTGAAAATAAATTGAGTTGCAAAAGCCTGTTTCTAATATGAAGAAAGACTTTTTGACTTTGTGGATTCCCCTGGGCAATATCAGGAAAACAAGCAGCTTCTTGTCCTGTCATCTTGTCAAACGGTAATCTACTCTGAAATGCAGCACCTTCTAGACCAGTGGGATCATCATGCTCACTGTCCATTTCTTCGACATCTTCACGAGGGTTTGGAGCTGTTGCTACTGCTGCTGCTGCTTTCTCACTTTTATGCTTTTCATCCATATCTGAAGCATTTTCTTCTTCAGAGACATTCACCATTTTTGAATCACCTTCTTTGTGTTCAACTTTTGGACGTTTTCTTCTAGTAGACCTGCGAGTTTGCTCATCACCACTATTTCCTTGCTTATCAAGATCAAAAGAACCATTCATACTTGTTTCACTTTCCATAGGACTACAGCGCTGCTTCCTGTCTTCCGATGTAGGATAGATATCATGATATATATCCATTGATATATATCAACGAACCCTGTTTTTACGTCTCGAACGATCTGGTTGGTTTGAACAATTTTTACATTTAACCCTTTCAAGAAAAATAATCAAAAAGCATCGAATTCATGTTTTTTATTTTCTCCTGTTTTCCGAACCTTGCATCCACCGGAATACAAAAGATACGAAAAAACGAAGGTCACCAAATTAAAGATCTGATTTTGCCTTTTTCCAAGCCACTATTGGTTTTTAAAAATATGAAAATTAACCCTTTAAAAAAGTATATTTTCTGTATGCCGTTTTGCAATTTTTAAAAATTTGCAACGACGATTCAGAGAAAGGTACGAAAAATTAAAAATACCAGACAATATCTACATTTATTCCTTTTTTGACATCTGTATTTGTTTTTGAAAAATATGAATATTAATCCTTCAAAAAAAAATTTTGCGCAGGACTCTCTTTTGCAAATTCCGATTTTCTGCGATATATAAAATCTGGCATCGGCTCTCTAAAATAACCAAACAAAAAACAAACACACCTAAAGACATCTACATTATATCGGTTTAGGCAGAAACCTTTAGTTTAAAAAAAAAAAATCACATTAACCCTTTCGAAAATGTTTTTTACCGTAAGCCAATTTCGCTTTTTTAACTATTTCTCCTATCTTTAAAAATCCGAATTGGCGTTTATAAACAAGATATGAAAAACTAAAAATACTGTGCCTAATCTATATCCCTTTGTTTTTTAAAATCTTGTATCCGTTTTGAAAATTTTTAATTTTAACCCTCCGAAAAAAATATCCTTTTCAAAACTCACTCACGTGATTTTCGTTTTTCGGTCCAGGTTTAAAAATCAGCAGACTCGGGAAATGTGAATACGGACAAACAGTAGACTCCAGATCATAGACACGTTCATTTTCTTCAAAACGCATGGTTGGGTTTTTAAAAATATCTACATTAACCCTTTAGAAACTGATCGATTACGTAACCCATTTTCGCGATTTCTGCTATTTTGGCAATGTTTACCCGTAGTTAAATTTCAATTCTACTAGGAAATTTGGTTGGGTCAAGTGTTCTGAAAAGGTCTCTTCCGGAACAGACTGCGCCCCCTGGTGGTGGAAGGTGGAACTATAGTAGTATATCTGGTTCTATGGACCCGATTACGACGGGGTTTGGCTCATTCAACTAGATATCTATAGCCTTAAATATTTTAGTTGCACTTTCGACTGCCAGGATGCGCTTTCCGATCTTGGGTTTTATGAGCCTGATTACGATGGGGTTTGCCTCATTCGACTTGATTTCGATAGCATTACAGATTTCAGTCATATTCGTATAGAACAGATTATTAATATTTTGGGCCGGGCAACGCTGGGCAGGTTAGCTGGTTGGTAATAAAACGGAAATTTTCAAACATTTCTCAATAATATAAGGAGTATGAGTAAGTACAGAAAGCAGGTTAATATGAAGTCATTAGAGAATTAAAAAGAAATTTAATCTGACGTCAGATTGGAAGTTAACGGACATTTTCAAATGTTTGAAAATAATAAAAAGAGTATCAATATGAGTAATAGAGAAAGCAAGTAGATATGACATCAGCAATATAATCAGTTGTGATTATAATGTCATACGAGTTTGAGGAATGTATTGAATCATGATAAAAACACGATTATGGAAATATTGGCATATTTTAACATTTTGAAGGTCTCTATACAACATGTTTAATTTTGAAATTGATTTTTTTTTTTCATTATAGTTACTACAACATGTTTAATTTTGAAATTGATTTTTTTTTTCATTATAGTTACCAAGGGAAATGCATAGCAATTAAACATTTAAGTTGACATTAAACGTTAAGTAAATATTGAAAATTTTGCTACTTTTTTGTTATACCAACATCACTGTCGCCAAGTGTAATAGTTGGCACCAAATGAAACATTTGAAAAAAAAAAAAAACCCTTGTTTGTGTGAAAATGACAATTTCACTATAACACTTCAAAATTACAAACTTTGGAATTGATGCTTTACACTCACGCAAACATGTAAACTAAAGTTTGGCGACTTTTTGGTTGGCGCGATTTTCAAGACTGCGCCAAACGAATAACTTAATACAATAGCTAGGTTGCCATTAAAGGAAAAAATCTCTTAAATTTGGAGACTTTTTCCCTTTTTTTAACAGATTTTTTTTTTTTTTCTGCGTGAGTGTAAAGCATCTTAGCCCAAACTTTCACTAACTCTTTTTTAATATCAATATAAATATTATACTTAAATTAAAAGAACAAATATATATTATACAATAAAATGATAAAACTCTATTTAAACTGCAAGCCTGAAATTGTAAATTATATTTCTTAGCATTGCAGTTTGCAGTAAACATTTCATTTTTTGAATAAAGATGTTGCAAATTGTACAATTATACTTGAAATTTACTATGAAATGTTAATCTCGCAAAAAATCTTTATGTATAATTCCACATCCCTGAGATAATTTTATTGCAGCTTCCTCATCACCAGCAAAAAATGTAAGTTATAACTTAATGATTTTTTTTTTTTTTTTTTTATGATTAAAAAAATAGCAAATTAAGATGTTTTGTGTGGTTACGATTAAATAATACTAAAAAATAATTCACTTTCAATAAATAGAGTCTCAATATTTGACACAATTTGCAATAAAAAAAACCTTTACATGATCAGGGTTGAAATAAATGCTGCATTAGAATACATTTTGATATGGTAATGGTATAACGGAAAAGTACCAATTTTTTTTTTTAAATTTACACAAGATGAACATTACATTTTTCTATGATTTACTAATAATATCATAAAGAAACAGAACCTTCACTAGACCTGAAATATATTTAATAAGAAATTCCATAAAACGAACAAATACATCACACATCAACCCATTTACTTAATTTGTAATGGAAATTTCATCTTCTATTCACTGAAAATTAGTGAACCCAATTACAGAAAAAGCAAATGACAAAAATTTAAAGGCTATTCAGCAAATCACAAATATTTAGTTGATAAAAACAAATCTGTAATAACTGTCATTTTTATCTTTATTGTATTTCTGTTTTTTTTACATAATCTTCTTATGTGATTTTAAGTTTGATTTTCATCTATCATTTCAAATATTCGACTGTGTGATATTTACCATTTTAAAAGAAAACATTCTATTGTTGAAATAAACTTATTCTTAATGCAACAAAATCACCTCTTCAATATAGACATCATCACAATTGCACTGCATATACACTTACTTCTGTGACTAAGTTTTAATCATCTGATTAAAATCGGCGACAACCTGATCTTAAAGGTTTTTTTCATTATTATTAAAACATGCAACAAATCTGACAGAGAAGAAATTCAATAGCACTTATAAGAGGATTACAATTTTTTGATTCAAAATATTTTTTTTAATCCAAAATACTGCCAAATATTTATAATAATAATAAATAATAAAATAAATCATCCAGACATAAATTTCCTCAAAGATTCTGGTACTTTAAAAACTGTAAATCATGTTAAAATTTCACTATTCTTAACATACTTATGCATATTTTAACTATTATACAATCGCACTTTCTATATTTAATTGCAATGTAAATTGATCAAAATATTTAAAAAATTACAAAATTACACAATCAGTGTAAACATTTATACTATTTTAACACTGTAAATTAAAAAATATATACCGGCAAATAAGAGCAAACGCAAAAACAAAAAACAACAAGCGAAACTTACAACAGAATGATAGATGAAATTTTTGTTTGTTTAGCAATTTGCCTTCTAAAACTACATTTGACAGTTTAGAATAAATAAGTAATTTTAATCGAAATTTATGTGTAGGGTAAAATATAAAATAATTAATGCACAACACACAATTTATTAAATAGGTTTTTGTTTTCGCATCATGCACAATAATAAAATGTTATTTTAAAACACCGAAACAACAACAGATCGCCGCCAGAGGGAGGAACTATACGACAGCGCGCTGGCTCTGTTCCCGATCGATGTTCGGTGGTCCGGGTTGCTAATTTCCAAACCCTCAACCTTTGGGCACCCTTGGCGAAAAGGGAATGTCGCCAAATAATTTGGCCAGAGGAGATTGCAGCGCGCATGCGCGCTACTTGTTTGGAGTTTGCTTTGGGAGGGCTCCGCTCGCTCAAATGTTGAGTTTTTGTAAATGTAAATGTATTCGGTCTTATTGTGAATTTCAGATGCGCTTGAAGATGTTTGCTTTTCATTTTTCTTCAATAAGTATTCCTCGGAATGGTATGTATTAAACTTTTATTATTATTGAATATAAATTTTATTCAGATTTTTTAAAAATAACGTACTTTTAAAGTTGTTTAATTTCCTGAGAGCTGCTGTGATTCGGATTAGGCCTAAAATGTCTTTTAAATATAATCCTAAAAACTTATTTGGATTGTAAAATGCGCTTCGCGTAATGAAACATTACTCTAAATACATCAAACTGTTAAAATTATTAAACATAAAAATGCTTTTTTTAAAATTTTTACTGTATTTCCAATTTAACATTTAAACACTTTATAATAAATATAAAACAGATTTTCTGCCATATCACTATTTATTACATCTCTAGATTTTATATAATTATAAAGTACTTTTTAAAAAGCTATCTTACAGCCTTGTCTGATTCCCACCATTTCCTCAGAAACAAAATCTTGGTTCTACAACTTAATGTAATTAAAACATTAAGATCTATGTAAAATATGCCTAAAGAATGTCTCTTTTTTTTCTTCGTTGTCAATTTTTTCCTAAAATATGTACTGAATTTTATATGAAATGTTAAAATCTTATTCAGTTCACTAAAATTTTAACACATAAAAATATAAATTAAGCACATAGTTTAGAAATATTTTGATAACTAAGAAAAAAAAGAGACATTCTTGAGAACAGTACACAGGAAACAGAAGTTTAAAATATTAATTTCCTCGGGAGATATTTTAAAAATACGAATGCATCCTATGCCCATAGGAATAACATTAGCGATGGGAATCTGGAAGTTTACTGACGAGCAGCCTTAATGTGTATTTGCATAATTTGTGTTTTTGTAAATTGTTTGTCTCCAGTTTGTATGTTCATGACTTTACATATTTCGTAATTTCTTTTTCAGTTTAAAAACTATGGAATTTAGACTAGGTGCTGCTGACTGTGATATTTAGCCAGCAGAAAGCATTCGAATGGCCTGAAATGCAATTGTTTTTCTTGCCTTTAAATGTCTTTCTGCTAGCGCTTAGAAGACCGTATAGATGTGTTTCAATTAGAAAGCTATTTTGAGGATTTTATGGACTGAATCAAGCCCAGCTAAATATTCTTTCACAGGTATCCTTACTTTTACAGGTATACTTACAGGTATTACAGGTATACTTACAACATTTCTTTTCTCATGAATATTTGTTTCAGATTATCTCAGGTATTTTTTTTTTTTTTTTACAAAATGGTTACCTGTTTGTTGTCTTGATCTTTGAATGACTGTTTTATATTTTTGGAAAGAAATTCAGTTTTGATACTGGTAGGAAGGTCTATTACTTTATAATTAATAAAGTGTTTATGGGTTTTCGTTTTCAAATATTTCATTATTAGATTGTTTTAGTTATCAAATTGCATATATTTGTGTCCCAAATCAAAGCACACCTAATCCAACAATATCCAGTCCAAAGCTGTTAACTAGGCCAGTTTTTGTATATAAATTTAAAAGAAATTAGTATATTATACCCTATGAAAATGTAAGTATTCCTTCTCAAATATTTCAATAATAGTTCTAAATTAAATTTTAATATTTGTTTGCACCTGACGAATGTTACTGTAGTTATTTTAAATAAGTTTTGACATTTGCAGTTCACAACAAAGCTAAAGGTAGACTTGTTTGTCCCTTCTTATTTATTGTAAACAAAAAATTAATTTATTTTGAAAAGCTCCTCTATTAAGTATTTATATTATTTCTCATGAATACTATCTCTGTATATTTTATTACTTATTTATTCCATTTTTTAAATGTTTTTTGCTTAAGAATTGTATTTTTTAAGTGAAGCATTATTAGGCCTAGGCCTATATTTTTGTTTATTTTTTTAAAATGGCTACCTGTTTGTCTTAATCTTTTGAATGAGTGGTTTATATTATTTGAAAGAAATTCTGTTTTGATACTGGAAGGAGGGTATATTACTTAATGAAAAA
This sequence comes from Maratus michaelseni, assembly GCA_963931845.1. Classification (NCBI taxonomy): domain Eukaryota; kingdom Metazoa; phylum Arthropoda; class Arachnida; order Araneae; family Salticidae; genus Maratus; species Maratus michaelseni. The sequence goes on along the minus strand of OZ007598.1, from coordinate 104,765,177 downwards.
GAAAGTATATATCTTAAAGCATAGGTTTTCAAGTATTTCAGTATTAGATTATTTTAGTTATCAAACTGTATACGTTTGTGTCCCTAATCAAAGCATACCTAATTCAACAATATGCTGTCAAAAGCTGTTAACTAGACCAGTTTTTGTGTATAAATTTAAAAGTATAGTACATTATATCCTGTGAAAATTTAAGTATTCCTTTTAAAATATTTTAATAATAGTTCTAAATTAAATTTTAATATTTCTATGTACCTGAAAAATTTTACTGTAGTTATTTTAAATAAGTTTTGACATTTGCAGTTCACAACAAAGCTAAAGGTAGCCATGTTTGTCCCTTATTTATTTTAAACAAAATATTAAAAATTTTTATTGAAAAGCTCTTATTAACATAAGTATTTGTTATTTTTCAGGAATACTATCTTTATACATTTTATTGCTTTATTATTATTTATACTATTTAAATGTTTTTTTGCTTAAAAAAATTTATTTTTTAAGTCAAGCATTTTTAGGCCTAACTTTTTATTATTTATCTTCATAAGGATAACATTTTATAAATCACAGTTCATTTGAAATTGAAAGATATCTCTTATTTTATGGTATGTTTATGTTCATTTTTTGCTTGTATAATATATAGAAATGAATAACATGTAGTGTTCATATATTCTCTCAATCTTCGAATAATTTTGTTGATAAAATGTTTTCTGCTTAAATATTTTTGGTTTTCTATTTTTAAAGTTTACTTGCTTTAGAAAATTAAGTTATGTACAGCAGACAACTTATTACTTGGCATTTTGATCTCTTAAAGTTTTAGTACTTTTGTTGACTCTTTTTTAAATGTTTTTTGCATTTAATATTACTATGCTTAAACTTTGAAATACATAATCTAATAAATTTCATTCAAATAGACCAATTATGTTATCAAATTTGACAACAGTATAATTTTTTTCTGGTAGAAATTTTTCTCATGAATATTGGTCTTGTATTATTTCATGTATTGCTATTTATTTATTTATTTTTTTTAATGGCTACCTGAATTTTTGTATGAGTGTTTTATATTTTTTGAAAGAAATTCAGTTTTGATGCTGGTAGGACTATAGGAGGGTATATTACTAGGGATGTAACGAATAGTGATTTGGCCGAATACTGAATATTCGACGGCCGAATACTGACTTTAAAAAAAATTATTTTAATTGTTTATTTATTTATTTTTTCAATTTTAAAATCAAAAATTAAATTAAGTACTAATTGAAATAATTTTTTTGTTTGAGTGTTCAAAAATCATAACAGCTGAATGTATTTTTTGTAATATTTGAAATACTTTGATGCCAATAAGATAACATTTGACTTTCAAAAATGTAAATAATTTAATTCATATATATTTTTTAAATACATAGATAGTTCTAGTAATTTATATATTTTTTATCTAAAATAGAAACTCATTATCTCTGTAAAAATGAAACTTTTTATATTTTAGTAAAATCATTTAACCCCCAAAAATAAGAACTTGCATGTGTCCTCTGTCTTTTTATATCCTTTCTCATGCAACTCAAACTTAGTACATTTACATTCTGTATGTCAAGAAAAGGGTTATTTTCTTAAAATATAATTTCATTTTCATTTTGGGGTTGCTTTTCAGAAATAAAAAATAAGAAGTCATCACTGCCAAATTCCTCAAATGAAGTTAATAATAATACAGCAGATAAATTAATAGAGGTAGATTGCTATTTTGATAAACATTTAATAGCTAGGACAGAGTGTCCATTGAACTGGTGGAAAACAAATACAGAAAACTTTCCAAGGCTTGCAAATTTAGCAAGAAATCATCTTTCAGCTCCTGCAAGCACAGTATATAGTGAACATTTGTTTTTTGAAGCTGGTAATATATATGAAACCAAACAAAACAGACTTCTTGAAAATGCTGAAAAGTTATTTTTGCATCACAATTTCAGGCTTTACAGTGATAAATTATTTTGTTACCCCTGTATGTTATCTTGAAGTAACTCATTAAATGCTTTTTCAGTATAGGTAATAGTTTTTTTCTTTTCAGTGTATCAAACTCATTAGTTCGTTTAATCAACATCTAATGTTTAATTTTTAATTAGTAAAATAATTATATAGTCCTGTATTTATTCAATTTTTTTTATTTAAAAGTAAAACTGAAAACTAGAAAAATGATTTAATTTGTGAAAGATTAAACATTTTTACAAGACAGTAAAATATTTATTTTTAATATTTATGAATTTTATTGTGTAAGAAACTTATCATTATAAATCAGATTAAAAAATTAGATATAAAGTTAATACTTTTAAATTCACTGAAGAGATTTAAACTTTAAATGCAGTATATATTTTGCATTTTAATGTAAAAGAAATTAATGCTGCAATACTTACTTAAATTCACATGATGCCTAAATATGCAGCAAGAGAAATATTTTTATTTATGTAATATCATTATATACAATTATTTATAAGTTGTCATGAAGCTTTAAAATTTCATAAGTATTGGGATTTCTTTTTCTTATAATAATTAATGTATTTAGATATTTTTTTATATTGTTTGTTGAAAATATTTAAAATCATATTTTGTTTTGATTTTCTGGAACTTATTTAACCAAATATCTTAGAATATTCGGCCAAATATACAACTATTCGGCAAAATATCAAATTATATTCGGCCGAATATTCGGTTCAATATTTGGCAAAAGGGCCGAATACCGAATAGTGGCCGAATATTCGTTACATCCCTATATATTACTATATCCTCTTCATTACTAAATAAAAAATAATTTTTGAAAGAAATGTTGGAATAGTTTTTTCTATCTATTTTGGCTTTTGAAATAATAAATTTTTTTAAATATTGATGTACCAGGGACTCAGTTGCATAAAAAGTTCAGAAATTTGGAATATCATTGTAAACATGTTTTTCTTTTTAAAATTGCAAAAATGTTTTTTTTAACATAAAACAATTAAATATTATTTATTATTGCTTTAAAAGTATTAATTAAATCGTAAATATCAAAGTTTTTAAATAAATTTGTCGTGAACTATATTTATAAAATGACTGGAAAATTAAAATTTTATTATTTTTTTTTTTTTACTTAGTGTGAAAATTTCAAAACAATTATTAAAATGTTAAAGTTTATACATTTTATACACATAACTCTGATTTCAGATTTACATCCATTGAAATGAAACTTGCTGGTTTAGTCAGTCAGCTTCCTGATTTGTGATTTCCCTCGCTAATGTTAAACATATGTGCGTAGAATGCAATTGTATATTTAAAATATGTCCCAAGAAAATTAATATTTATAACTTATTTTTTATTTGTACTTTTCTTAAAGGAGGATGTCTCTTTTCTTAGTTTTGAAAATATTTCTAATATATATACTTAATTTTATTTGAAGTGTTAAAAAGTTACTCATAGCTCGTCAGCAAACACATAAAATATTATATTAAGTATATATTTTGACAACTGAGAAAAAAAGATATATGCACAGTGAAATGAAAAATATACAGAAAAAAAAGTTGAAAATATTGATTTACTGAGGAGATATTTTAAATATACAAAGGCATTCTACGCCCATAGGTTTAACAATTAACGAGGAGAATTGGGAGTTGATTTGCTAACAGCCTTAACAACTTTTCTTTGTTTGCTAGCTTGAATTTGTTCGACGCTTACCTTTGCGAGGTTATATCATTCCTTCCATCGTACTCGATCAGTGATGTAGCCATATACATTCTATATATGACATGTATTTTTTATCTCTTATGTAATGTATCAAGCAATTATATATCACTTCAATGTGATTAACTACATGTATTGGCCTTTTTAGGTGCATTCGTAATTATATAAATGCGTAGCACCTATTGTCATCGCTTGATCCGTCCGTCTGTCTGTCCATCCGTCTGCATATAACAACACTCAAACTACCCAACCGAATGGTTTGCAATTTAAAATATATTATCTTTGCAGAATTTTGTCGAGACATTTCAAATTTTATTAAAATCGAATCAAAACTTTAGGAGATATTAATAAAAATATTTATTAAGAAATTTGAATTTTTTTCTTAAATCTGTGCTTTCTTGTTATAGGAGCTTCCGAGGTTGAATCGTCAAGCGACCGAGATACTTATTTTATTACAGAAATGAATCTGCAGACGATATAAATCGTTTCACAGAATTAAAAATCATCAAGATCTGAATATTTATGTAACTAGTTATAGTACGAACACACCTCATGTGTCACGTTTGACGTACAATTTCCAACTTGTTTTTTTTCTTGCTGCACAGCGATAATATTTTAGGTTAGATCAAAAGATGTGCACCATCTAATAATATGTTGTACATCTTTGCTGGAGCTGACTGTGGTCAGAGTTGGGCAGTATTGAAAATACATGTATTCGAAATATATTTTCAAAATACATTAGTATTTTGTATTTTAAACCGATAAAATCAAAGTATTGTTGTAATGTATTTTCTAATGTTTTTTACGAAGTATTTTGTATTTTCAAAATACATTTTTCCAGATTTCAAACTGCAAAGATCACATCAGCAATTCACTATAAGGAAATACAATACATGCCTGTCAGTTTTGTCTAGTTTTCGAATTATTTTCTGAAAGTTAATATAAATACACTTTTTCAATTATATTGGTAGATAAAAATGTTAATGGATAAGTTGTTTAGATTCAGAAAACATTCTTGCTGATGGTTACAAAAATAATTTTTATTCGCTTTATGTTGCTTTGGGAATTACAAAAATAATGTTGTGTGGTAGACAGGAAGGAGTTTCTAAGTTCATAGGTGCAATGCCCTGTTGCCAATAGGCACTTGTTCGTTGACCACAGATATAAGCTGCTAAAAAAATTTCTGATGCCCAGTAATAGTATTATTTAAGAATACTTTAACAAAATAAAAAGTTTTCAATGGATTGATTCAATATATGAATTATGTAAAACTTACATTAGACAGTAACTGTAAGAACAGTACTACATTGAACATTATTTAAAGAAGCGATTTGACTAAAAAAAAAAAGGAAATTAATAACTGCAAATTAGTTATTCTTAATTTTTATGAATATTTTATAAGGTACTTCTTTTTATGAAAGTAAGAACAACACATTGTTTCTGTTCCATATTAAAAGTTTCAAGAGTTTCATAATAAGTTGAAATTCAAAAAATGCTAATAATAATTTAAGTGTGTTAACAGTTATGCAAGTTTCTTTCAGTATTTTTGCATTCAGTAATACTTTAAACATCATATGCATTCTTTGTAAAAGTATCAATTTAACACATGTGCATTATCTTATATATTAAAATGAAAAGAAATTTTCATGAAATTCACTTTTCACACAAAAATGACCCATTTGCGCATATGTAAAATTAAATTTAGAACATAACCAGTTTTAAAGTAGACTCCGGCGAGAAAGGGGTGGCCGAGTGGTACAAGGCGTAGTGCTTCTCTGCTCTGATCAGTGTGTCGGTTTGAAACCTACTCCGGACAGAATGATTTTTCTTATTTTAGTGGCAATAATTCATTTTAATAATGCCATATTTAATTCAGGAAGAAAAGTTATATAATTTGTATTTTTTTTTTATTCGAATGCTTTATAATTAAGTGAAATTTATCACCCAAGCTGAACTGGTCTACAATTTTTATTATATTTGGTATGACCATTACCAGAATGTCACATATATATATAATAACTATGTGACTGTTTTTCATAAAAAGAGAAAAATAAAAGGAGATAACAAAAAGAAGGAAAAATATTCATACAGAAACACTAAATTATATTGATATCCATGATTTAACATTTAAATAATATGTGAAAATGGAAAATATAAAAGAAACAGCAAAGTTTAAATTCAGAGTTTTAGAATCAGACTGATAAAAAATAATTTAATGAAAAATTTTAAAGGTCGTGTAGCTAAGAAAAAAAACAGTAAATATTTTTTTCAAAATATTGGGACTGTAGTAAATAAAATTTAACAGACATTATTTTTTTAATTACTTATTTTATATTATAAATATCTATATATTTAAAACATAAAGCACATTCTGTCAAATCCACTTTTCACATGAAAATTACCTCATTTGCGCATGCATAAAACAGGGTGGTCACAGACCTGGAAAACATGGAAATATCAGGGAATTTTGTTAACCTGGAAATATGAGGGAAATTCAAACTAAACCTGGAAATTCATTGAACCAAATGTTAATTTCCATTACGATTGTGGTAATCGGGAAGAAAAAAAAAAAAAACTCTCAGGCTCAGCCTCATGGTCAAAATTTTATTTATACAAAAATGAAAAAAAAAATCTTGTTATTTGAGAAACAAGAATGTGGCCAGTGATTTACAATCCTTTAAAAACTGAAAGTAAACTGAATTGATAATAATGTGATACAAAGAGAAATATTCTTCCTGATTTTGAAACCTTTGCACTAGAGATGTGTCATTTGTCAAGAAATGATTCTAAAGGAACGACTCCGGCAGTGAAATTGAAGGAACGATTCCAGTCTTTAAAAAGGAATCGGTCCTTTTTGGAATGATTCCTCGGATTCGGTCCAAAATATATCAAATCCAAAAAGGACTGATTCCTCATAATCGGTCCAGAATGTACCGACTCCGAAAAGAACTGAGTCCTCGGAATCGACTCCGAAAAGGACAGATTCCTCGGAATTAGTTTAAAATGTAGCTATTCCGAAAAGGATCGATCCTAGGAATCGGTCCAAAATATAACAAAAGATTCCAAAAAGGATCGATTCCTCAGAATCGGTCCTTGTTCTTGTAGACTGGCCTGTTTTAATAAATTAAAATACACTATTTTATTTTAAAATAGCAGATTTTGATTCTATTAAAGCAGAGTTTCTGGCCAAAAAATCCTATTAATGTGTACGTGATAAAAAAATAAAAGAGAGAGAGAGAGAAGTGTGTGTGTGTGTGTGGGAGGGGGGGGGGTGGCGATTGATAAATAAACTACAACTGTGTATTACTTTCTCTTGAATTTATCTTAAGATAAATAGAAGTATATTATTGTACTTCAGTTAAAATATTGTCTATTAATTAGCTATGTACTTATCACCTGCGACTTAATTACATTACTATTGAAACTTTTTGTGCTAAATTGGTCAGAAAGAAAAAAAATTAATGTATAGTAAATGCTTGTTTAAATAATAGTGGGAAATATATATATTTTTTAAATCTGATTAGGAACAGTTTTCAATAATATAAGAAATACATCGCTATGCCCTAAACAATTGCATTTTAATCAGTTAATAAAAACTGATTTTTTTTTCTGAAAGAACTGATTTTTGATCAATTTTAATAACTGCATGGTTACGCACTTTCCTGTATATTTCACTGCTTCATATGTTTCAAGCATAATTTTAATTTGAGGATCGTCTCTGTCAAAAGAAATAAAAAAAAATCCCTGAAGGCTCGGCCAGCAGACACAGGTAGATTTTGAAGATGCAGACCGTGGGGCACCTGTTTCCCTGTTTGTTGGGAATTGCAGAAGAAATAACCTTTTTGCCATGATGCTGCAGTTGGGACCGCCCACTTCAAAATTTAACTTGTCTGCGGGCGGAGCAGGCACAGATTTTTTTTTTTTTTTTTTTTTTTTTTTTTTGCTAAAAGGGTTGGTGATATAAAAAACTTGTCAATATAAAAGTTTAGATAATATTAAGAGGATTTATAATAAATTTAAGAGGATTTGTTATCTTGTGAATTGATGAATTTTTTTCTTCTGAAACTTTTTTTTCCCCTTTGGGGCCATTTTTAATGATATCAAAAATCTGTCATACATAAATTTTCGGCCCTTTTCCTAGAAGTAATAATAACTTTAAATGGATTCTATACGTATCATAATTAAGAAATTATGGGTTTTTTTCTGTTTTCACAAAAGCCCCCCATTTCCACCCCCTTGGTTCGATTTTGCCCATTAACGAACTTGATCTAGATTGTATGACTCTTGATTTTATGTATCAGTTTGGAAGAGATTTGTGCAGAATTATTGAAGTTATCGTGTCCATAAAAAAGCGACATAGATAGATAGATAAAGTTTTGAACTAGGGGTGGTTTTGGGTTCTGGGAGTCATAACCAGCATAGATCTACAATTTTTTTTCAAAAATTCCAACTTAGAGGAGAATATAATAGGTAGTATTTCTTACGAAATCTACCTAATAAGAGAATTTACGAGCGCTCAAGTACCACTTTGTTTCCTCAGTTTGGGGTTTTATTTTTCTCTCCTGAAAAAGATGATTCAAAAGATCTTGGAACTCCCGTAGATAGTTTTGATCAACTTACAGTAGATACATAAAGGAAGACCTATTTGAACAAGGAATTTTTGCAAAATGTTTTCAATTCTTTCTTAAAATTCCTATAATAAAGATAAAAAAAAAAAAAGAGTAAATAATAATAATAATATAACAGTAGCAGTAGTGGACTTCTCATCGATATAAATTTATTATTTTTAAAGCTGTGAGTGTTCTGTCATATCCGATAGCAAGGATTATGTATATTTTCACTGCATGAATATTAGTGTATTTATTACCCTAAATAAAACAAAACAAACTAAGATATTCGCTTCATCGTGGGCACTCCACGCAATTCATGAGCTGCGGCACATCTCATTTAAGGTATCGTGTTTACATAAATTCAATTTATTTCAAATAAAAAATAACGAGGATGCATTAATCAATATTTGAGTAAAAAGACTCGTTTTTGTAATTTCGATTTTTCTGTGATAACCTACACATAAATTCATTTTGCACAGTACGATGTACAGGATAAACTCTCATAAAATTTATGAAAAATTCCGTGTGTGGAAATCTACATTGGAAACAAATGTCAATCTTCTATTTAAGAATTGTAACGTAGCCAGTTAAAATATCTCGCATGTGTTACAGGGAGAAAATTGTTACAAATGTTAAATTAATTAAAGTTATATTTTTTTCAATCTATTTAGAATGTATTATTCAAGTATCATGAAAATATTGTAGAATCATAACTCATTCTTCAGCATTTACATACTGTTTGATCGTATTTAAAATTACCCTATTTAGAAGATCTTGTAACTGGATAAATTTTCCTTGAATTCTTTTCATAGTAGATGTATTCTGAAATGAAATCTTTATTTTTTCAATTTCCTACATTGGAAAATAAGTTATTGTTAAGCTATAAATGCACTCAGGAAGCGAAGAAAATGAATATATAAAACACTTGCAAAATTGATAGTGCAAAATTTATCCATTGTGATAATACAAATAAACAGAAAAATTGTAGAAGTTCAGGCTGCTATTACTGGAAGAAGCGCTTATTAGAAATCAAAATGTTGCATTTCTACAGCGCAATTCATTTCTGATGCAAAGGGATTTCTTTTTATATTGTCGCTATTTTTAAGATGAATATAATGAAATAACTGAACGACTTCGGAGTAGCGTCTTCTACAGCCTATCATAATTATCTTGTCTAATATCCTGAATATGTCAAATGTCATGTGATATTGCTGTTGAAATTTACAATTCTTAATGCGGTATTCAAAAGAATTTTTTTTCCACGCTCAACAACTCAAAATTTTGAGACACAATCCCAGACTCATTTTTTAAAATAAAAACATGAAATTTGGCGGCGTGATTTATGAAGACAATTATAAGGGCCCCATGTTTTTATTTTACGTTCAATTAATTAGAAATTGCTTTACAAACAATTATTTTCACAGTACGATATATTTTTTTTCCAGCGCTATCGCTTCGGGAAATTCGGTTCAAACTGTCCACTTTGACAGCCTTTTTTAAAAATATATTCTGCCTTTATCAAAAAATCGAGACAATACGGACATTATAAAGTTTCTGAATAAGAGAACCTGCCAATTGGAGGCATTTTAGAGCAAAAATGAATTTACAAATGTGTCTCAAAATAAGCAGTTTGTATTTGAATACACCCTTAAGATATTTTGTATAAATGGTTTTAAGTATATTCACAGGACAGATCAAGAATTCTGATCAAGACAATATGGAAAAGAAACCTATTGTGAATCATTCTCTCTACAGTGAATGTTTGCTGTATACTTTGTACTATGATATTTTGCAACAGGGGGCGCTGCTATGCTAGATTTTTTGCGATGAACATTCCCAGCAGAATTTCAGTTTCTATTGTGTTCAAATGCGGCAAAATTTATATTTGAAGCTTTAATTGAAAATATATACTTTGGTTCAAAATTGTATTTAATTACCCAACAGAGGGCGTGGTTGAAATGTGTCTTTTTGTATCTGCTGATCACAGTAACTACGAGTTAAATTTACGAAAATGCACTATACTTCGTATTTTTTTGTACATAACAGGGCTATTTAAATTTTTATAATAGAATAATATAGAAAAATGCTTTCTGATGTCAAGAACATACTTAAAGTTTTTTTTTATTTCGTTATAAAAAATTAGTGATACTTTGTAGAAAAATGTTTTATGAGCTTTAGTATTATGAATCAGTAAATAATAAGAAGGTTAAAAACTTTTATTTAACAATTGAGGGATACAATTCTTTAATACATGAAGTGAAAGAAGATAAATTTGTTAAGAAAAATTATCAGTTCTTTATAGACGGTTGAAACGCTATAATATTGTCAAAATAGGAAGTGAACAGAAAATTACAGCGCCATTATATGTAGGGAAAACAGAATTTATGTACTATGTTACTTTTGAAGAACTATTCAACGTCATACACGATGCTCCTATGACCATTCGCCATGGTGAAAGACCCTGAATAATTAAGGAATTGAATCGCAATTACAAGAACGTGACTGTAGAATCTATCATTACGTATTTCAGACTATGTGAAGCATGTCAGAAAAGAAATCAAATATCTTTGAAAAAGAGAATTGTATTCAAACCATTTGTACATAGAAAATTAATTGTCTATTCCACGTCGACCTGATAGATATGTAGTCCAATTCTGGTCGTGGTATGAATTTCGTTTTAGATTATCAAGATAATCTTACAAAGTTTGTCTTACCCCCCCTTTTTGCATAGAAAAGTAGTTGATGAAGTAGAATAATGTCTTTTGGAAATTTTCACAACTTACAACCGTCAAACATTCTCCATTCCGGCAGATTGGGGAATTTTGCAGTCAAATTATAAAACGTTTAAGTGAAATGTGAAATGATGTAAAATTAGCTCTTGGTTAACCGATATACATTGAGTCACATGATTCAGTTGTACGAGCTAACCAAGCCATTGAGAACATGTTAGTAATATGGATAGAAACAAATAATTCAACAAAGTGATCAGAAGCATTAAATGTTTATAAGTAACGAAAAACAGAGCATAGCATCAAATAATGAAATGATCACCTCACAAAATTATGTTTGGTATTCCTATGAAACTCAGAAGCTCTAACTTAATTTTGCCATGTAATTTAAGTATTAACATAAACACTGAAGATGACTTAGTAGTGGATTCAAACAATTTAACCACTATTCGCTACCCTTATGGCCGTTTTGGGTATGAACAGGTAAGAAAAATTACGTGCTACATATATACTATCAGACATTTTCCATATATGTAAAGCTGCGTATTTTATGCTTTTTCTGTTTTATAGATTTATGTTTAGATTACATTAAACTAATTTTATAATATATAGTAGAAATATATAGTATATAGATATAGTAAAAAAAAAAAAACATAATTTACAGTAAAGACATTTATGTTTGTTTTCCTTTTCTTTTTAACTGATTCTAGTGCTAATATAATTGTACCAGAGGGACCGTGCGAAGATTTCGCACTGAAATCTAATATTTTTTAGGTACTTCTCTATTAACCCGTCGACCGCTTTTCATAACAAAAAACTACCGCCAAAATGTAAGATTAAACGCCAAAAATGCAGTCCCATTTACTTGATGTCAGAATCATTATGCGTGTTTGTTACGTCATCTAGTGGTATTACATTCGACATTTGCGTGTATTTTTCATTATGTTTTACTGATTTAGTAGTTATTTTATTAATTAAAATAACAATTGTGTCCTTAAATTCTTATATTTTATTTATTTTTTGATATTCCAATGGCAACGTTCTCCCGTTTATTTGGCGATGGTTTTTTTGTTATGAAAAGTGGTCGACGGGATAATAGAGAAGTATCATTTTTTATCAATATGTAATATTTATTAGATGCAGGTTTAAACTTCTAAAGAAAAATCAAGGATAAAAATATCTGCAAACAACATTTAGTTGTTAGTCAAGCCAGAATATCATCTAATTTATTCCATCAAAGTTAGACTAAAAACTGATCCAAGATTGCTAAAGGCACGCGCGAGAAAAAAAATTAACAATCGTATTTTGACTGCATTAGAGGATGACGTCTTCCGCTTCGGGAAAACCATGGGACTTAGAACTATAAATCTAAACATTTCAATTTCAATTTCGCTTTTTAATCATAAGTATAAAATAAACCCGTGCGGTGTTTTTTATAATAATTGCTATGAGCATCATATAATGTGGTATTTTATTTTTTTGGCAACAATAATTTCAGGAAAACCTTTCATTTCTTTCATGAAAACAATGCCTATTTTAATTTTTTAATTTCAGCAAATTTTAATCAAAAACATGTTTTAACGAATTGTTAAGTGGGCTATGTCAGAAGCCTGTTCTAAAAACTTTCATATGGTATCTCATTCGTTGTTCTGCGTTTCATATTTTCTGAGTAAAAGGGATGTTGACAGGAGAAATAATATATAAGGATAATAGTGTACGTGTATACAGATTAATAGAAATTTTTATATTTTGCCAAAAAAAAAAAAAAAAAAAAAAAAATGGAGCAGCACTATTACATTAATTTCTTTTTTAATTATTGACTGCTAAAGAATGCAAATTGTGATTTTGTAGTTTTTTTTTTTTTTTTTGTCTTTTTATTTCTATTTCTTGCTAAATAATGAGAAGTTAAATATCTTTGACTTTGTTTTAATACAACGTAAAATAAAAGCAAGACAAAAATCGTTTTTCATAATAATTTCTTGTGGCAATCGTGATTGCACGATCTGGATTGATACTCGCAACTCCCGAAATCAGTTCCCGGATTAATGGCTGTTACTGTGGTGGTGGATAACAGATATTTGCAGTGCCGAAACTATGGAGGAGCGAAGGGGGCATATGCCCCAGACGCCAGTGTAGAAAGGGGTGCCAAAATAGGATTTGAATCTTCTTTCGGTACAAAAAACAAATAACGAAATTTGAACAAAAAAGACTTGTAATCAGGCAACCTAAAATAAAAACATATTCGTTCATTTTATTATCTTTCCTTTCAACAGGGCTGGTTTTTATCATTAGGTGATCACATAGGGGCAACAAAACAGTACTTGATTAACGAATTCTTCCAATATACATGTAAGAACCAATGTACTGTCCTAATTCGGTTTAAATATGCTCAGTATATTTCGGATGTTATCGTGATGACAAGCTTTGAATGTTTTTTGCTTTTGTGTGCTCCTGTAAACGAACTATAACAGCTACATACTTGATTAACGAACTCATCGAAGATACTGACAGATCAATTTACTGTCCCAAATAGGTTCGAATTGATTCTGTATTTCAGACTTTATTGTTAGTTTTTTCCATATATTGAAAGTTTAACATAGTTTTGGAATTATATAGCATTCTTATTAAACAAAAACTATTAGAAAATAAAATCGATCAAAAAAATAAAAAAGTTTATACCAATGAATGAAAAATTTTAGAAACAAATTACCATTCTTGGTTGTTTTATATTATTGATGTTAATTTTCTTTACTATCATGAAACTGTTGTTGAATTGTTTGTTGTACTAACATTTTAGCCTGCTCTTTTGTTGTGGATTATTTTAGGATTTCACCAAATCAACAAATTTTATATATTCCTATTTTTGAAATAAAATCTTTTTTAAGAGTATCGTATTTTGTACTTTCTTATTTATTTTGTGTATTTGAAATCGTATTTGTATTAAAGTATAAAGTTGACGAAAGTTAGTTAAGTTATTGAAACATATTGAACTATATAGTTATGATTTTGTTTCTTATCTCAATATCTATAGTTCTAATTATGTGCAATTCCTAAATTTTAATATATTGGTATACCTTTTCAAAAACTTTCAATCACCTAACAGTTGAATTTCAGAAAACACCTTTTTAATGGATTTTTATATTAAGACTCTCAAATATACTTCGTTTAATGAATTATGTTTTCCCAAATTAACAGTTATCCGAATTTGATTTTATAAAAGAATCTATTCACGCAGGAACTTAATACTAAAAGAAAATTGTCCTAGGAATTGTTTAGAAATGGGCAGATTGAGAAAATGACCGATTTCCAAATAATCGTACTGAAATGGAGTGACTCTGAAAACGACCGGTTCCGAGGACTGACATGTAAATGAATGATTGGTTATCTTGGGGTGGATTTTGAAGAGGGATCTAATTATAAGGCTTAAAATTGCGTAGACCCTGGTGCCAGACATCCGAACTAGAATGAAGATTCCTGCATAAAATAACTAATAGTATAAATGGAGGGTCATTCAACGATATATTTTCAGGAGGAAACCCGATTACACTAAAAATGGAATTGGTCGCCACCCTGGTGGGCAAAACAAACAGCTACAATAAAATTTCTTTGATAAACTATAGCAGTAAATGAAAGGCCATCCAGGGGTTAATTTTCAAGAGGAATTGAGTTTAATGCCATAAACCATAAAGTCAGGGAGTATACTTGTATTATGGTAATTAGAAAAAATTGCTAATTAATTGCACACACTCATCAATGAAATGAACACTTGAAAACGAAATCACCTGTCCAAAAAATTTAAAAATAAGGCGAATGGATGCGTAAGAAAATGAACGAATAAGTATGAAAATAAATTAGTATTATTAATATTATGGATCTCATGTTTGTACTAATACTTCCGGATTTGTTCCTTTTTTCTCAAAATTACCCCTTTTATCTTGAAATCGTTATTTTTATCTCAAAAGCGTTTCTTTTTCTCGGAATCGTTCCTTTTTCCTGGAACAATTCCAAAAGGAACGACTCCAAAGAACTCATTCCTTTCGGTGAACGATTCCCTAAAAGGAACGATGTTGCCCATCTCTACTTTGCACAGTCACTGTTAGTAGCATAAAGAAGCCCTGAGATATTTCTCTTCTGTTTGAAGTCCTTGGTTTATTGGAAAACAGAACCTTTCTGCCATAACTTTAGTCTTTTGGCCATAGTTGTAAAATGATATTTTAGCAGAATAAAAACAGTGACTTTTACGGATTTTTGCCAGTCGTTAGAAATAAAAAACAAATTTGCCATTTTAAATGATTTTCAGGAACATGAAAATTGAGGCTTTTAAATGAAAATATTATTCTTGAAACAATTTTAAAATGTTATAATGTTGTTAACAAATTCTGCTGTGTACTTCCAATATCCGTCTCAGCCAAAAAAAAAAAAAAAAAAAATCTGAACTTATCTCTAGAATGAAAATGAATGATTGTATTTTCCTTGTACAAATCTTTAATTGGTGAAACTTGATATGCAAGTCATTCTCAGATAATGAGAAATTTTATGTTCGTCTCTAAAAAATATGAATTAATGAAGTCAACTATGAATGTTTGGTTTTTGTGAGCATTTGTGTTTAAGCATTCACTACACTATGTACTTTCAATATATATAAAAAAAAAAAAATCTATATTTAAAAAAAATTGTAAAGTTGTAAATGTCATTGCCAAGGCTTGTTCCAAACTTCAAATTTATTAATTCAAACCCTTATTTTTAAGATATGGAAAGCTTTAAAAAAGTGAAATAATTATGTGAGTATATTTCATGTCTCAATTTTTTACACATTTGACACTTTAGGGAAAACAGAAAACATTTTATTAATTATCCGGGTCTTGTCTATTACCTTGTCAACCACTTTCAGTTTAAAAAAAAAAAAAAAATTAACGCCAAAATATAATGTCAAGTAAGCAAATTTAAGAATGTTGCCTTTCAAACTTTTACACATAAGAATATTAAGGTTTAACATCACTGAAGAATAGGGTGATTTAGAAATTTCAAACAGATTTGATTAATTTAAGACATTGCATAGCAAAAATTTAGCATTCATAGTGTAACGCTAATTATTCTAACATTCTTTTGCCCAAAATCACCTGAACAAAAGGTCAAAATTTGCAGTAATTATTCTGGAGGCCAAAAATCTCTAATGCCATTCAAAATAGTGACAAAATAATCATCCTTTCTATGCCCCCTGGTACAGTCTGTTTATCTTTCTGCATTTATGGCCTGGTCCCATCCTGTGCAAAAATTAATAAAATCTAGCCTGATCAGGCACAGCTTAATTTCTACAAAAAATTGCAGATATTCTCATATCTCCATTTTTCTACATCTAAAATTATTTTTAAAGGATTTTGCATACATTTCTATGTATAGGCGTAGCGTGACCGAAAATTTTGGGGGGCACAAATGTTTATTAAACACACACACACGCACGCACACATTCCCATATTATATGACAGTGGTATCTCGGTTAAAAATGGACTCGCAGAAATTTTTCACATTGGGTAAAAGAAATTTAGTTTCGATCTTCTAGCCCCCTAGACCAAAAAGTTTATTTTTCAAACATTCGTCGTACAGTAATTTTTTAATTTTGTGAAATGTTTATGTGATTTTTGGTGTTTTTCTGCGTTTTGCGACAATTTCTTAACATTTGTGTTAGGAATTAAGTTTCAATCTTTTAACATAATATTTTAAAATTTGTCCTCTGCTTTTTTTTTTTTTTTTTTTTTTTATGTGATTTTTAGCGTTTTTTATCTTTCCGAGGCAATTTTTAAACATTCGTACGAGAAATCTGGTTTTATTTTTTCAGCCGATATAGTACATTTTCTACTCTGCGGTTTTTTAATTTTTTGAAAATTTACTAAGCGATTTTTTGCGTTTCGCGGCGATTATTTTGACATTCGTAAACAGAATCCAACTTCAATCTAGTCCAATATAGCAAATTTTGTGATCTGCGATTTTTAGATTTTTCACGAATTTTTTAGGCAATTTTAAGCGTTCTGCGGTGATTTTCTTAAACATTCGTAAAATACATCTGGTTTAAATTTTTTCAACCCGATATAGTTAATTTTGTCCTCAGTGATTTCTAAATTTTTCTTAAAATTTTTTATTTGATTTTTAGTGTTTTTCTGCGTTTTGTGGCAATTTTTTAACATTTGTGATGCGAATCTGGTTCGAATCTTTTAACCCGTTATTGTAAAATTTGTCCTCCTGCGATTTTTTAATTTTTCATGAATTTTTTGAGATATTTTGCTGTTTTTTCGCATTCTGCTGCGATTTTTAAACATTCGTAAAAGGAATCCAGTTTCAATCTTTCAGCCCATTATACTAAATTTTGAACTCTGCGATTACATTTTGTACTCAATTTTGTATTCACTGATTTTAATTGCGAATTTTTCATACGACTTTTTGCGTTTTGTAGAAGTTTTTAACATCTGCAACAGGAATCCAATTCCAACCTTTTAGTCCAAATTATTTTAGCACAATATAGTAAATGTTGGCTTCTTTTCAATAATGGTCTATTCGGAACTCGTTATAGCGAATTTCTTATGCAGGGTTTAGCATTTTTTCGCACTTTGCGACGATTATTTTGACATTTGTAAAATGAATCCAGCTACAATCTTTTAACCCAATATAATAAATTTGGTTCTTAGCAATTTTTAAATTTTTCGTGAATTTTTTAAAAGTTTTTACACATTTTGAAGCGATTTTTTCTAACATTTGTATAATAAATCCGGTTTCAGTCTTTAAATACAATACCGTTAATTTTGTCCTCTGCAATTTTTTAATTTTTCGTGAATTTTTTCATGTAATTTTTTTTTTACGTTTCGTGGAGATATTTTCATAATCGTAAAAAGAATCCGGTTTTAAACTTTTAGCCCAATAGAGTAATTTTTTTTCTCTTTTCAATAAAGTTTATTCAGAATACGTACTATGATTTTAATTTTTCATGCGATTTTAATGCTTTTTCGCGTTTTGCGGCGATTTTTTGACATTCGTTAAAGAAATCCAGCTACAATTTTTTTTAACCTAATGTAATAAATTTTCTCTGAGATTTTTACATTTTTTGCGATTATTTTTTGCAAAATTTACATTTTTATGCGTTTTACAGAGATTTTGATACATTTGTAAAGGAAATCTGGTTTCAATCTTTGAACACAATATAGTAAATTTTGTCTTCTGTAGTTTAATTTTTTGTTATTTTTTTTTTCTACGTCTTGTGGAGATATTTTCACATTCATAAAAATAATCCACTCTCAATCTTTTAGCCCAATACAGTAATTTTTCTTCTCTTTTCAATAAGGTTTATTCATAATCCGTACAATTATTTTAATTTATCATGCGATTTAACCTTTTTTTTTTCGTTTCGCAGCAATTTTTTAACAATTGTTACAGGACTCGGGTTTCAATATTTTAGCCCAACATAGTAAATTTTGTCCTCTGCGATTAAAAAAAAAAGAGAGAGAAATTTTTACCATTTCTTTGCATTCAGCGGTGAAAGGAATCCGGTTTAAATATATTGCATTAAAATCGCGTACATAAAAAACTGTATGCGATTTTCTGCGGTTCTTCACGGTTAGCGGCTATTTTTTAACACTTGTAAAATGAATTCGCTTTAAAGCTTTTAGACGAATATAGTATATTTTGTCCTCTGCAAGTTTTGAATTTCTCGCGAATTTTTTAGTGTTTTTTCGCTTTTTCGGCAAATTTTTTACCTTTTTTTTTTAAACTGAAAGAACTAACTCTGTTAAATTTTGCTTTCCTCCGATTAAATTAAAGTTGGAAGAATACAAAATCGTCGTAACGCGAACTACGATGCTCAAAATATTAAACTTATTTGGGTCGAAATTAAAAAAAAAAAAAATTCAGTTAATTCAGGTTAGTTTTATTAGAGACCAGATCAGGCATAGTCTGCACGGGTGTACGCTGTTGACAGCAGTTTGACCCCGCTACCAGGTTCATTTAATTCGAGGTTAACTTGAAAAAAAAAAGACCAAGTAAATGAGGAAAGCTCCGCTAGATCATTTTATTGAAATTAATATTTTTGTAACAAATATAATAAACAGCACCACAACAACTGTATCAGACGCCTGGTGATGTGTGTGTAGGGGGAGCACCGCCCGCACCACCCTTGGTACGGCCTTGATAACAAATAAAAGACATATATAAAATTTTTAAGACATTTGAAATAAGTTTAAACGGCACTTACTAATCATTTAAGGTATGTGCACCTGCAAAATTGTATGGAAAATTGCACCTTCGATAGCAACGGTTTTGCTTAGCAACGGTATTTCTGGAACGGTTCACTAAGGTACAGCTGTATATTAACTTTAAAACAGTTCATTCAAGAAGGCTTACATTTTGAAAAAAAAAATAACCATTGCATCTCAAAAATGCGAAGGTATAGTAGAAGATTAAGTGCTGTCAATAAAAAAAATAATAAGTAAGAGAGAGGAACATATTTAATAACTAAATGAAAAAAATATTAATTATTTTGTATAATCTTAGTGATGTGTGGTTACATTCCATTGTAAATAACTCCAGCAACACAGCTTGGAAAAGCAGGATATTTATGACTTGATTAAATTATAATTAAAATTACAACAAATTAAATGAAATATATATGTATGCGGAGAAACAGAACTCCCGCTCTAATAAACACAACTACATTTCCTAAAGTCTACAGACGGAATGAAAAGGGGGGGGGGGGGAGTACATGTAGATACTAACCGCAAACAGAGGAAAAAACAGCTGACACATTGAAATTGTCCACAGCTGTAAGAGAGTGATGGTTCAAACTTTTGTTTAATGAATGTTCGTATCAGGGTTTGTACTGCACAACACAATTTTTGCTACCAAATTCATTACTTCAAACAAAATGAGCTGAGCTACCTATACTAATCTCACATCTGATTAAGTAAAAAAAATGAAGAAATATAAAATTAAAATTAAATAGTTATTTCATTTCCATTTTGGGTCAATACAAGACAAGTCTTAATTGACTGTATCATATTTTAGAAATTGATGTTCAGAAAGTTGCGAAGGTATAGTAGAAGATTAAGTGCTGTCAATAAAAAAAATAATAAGTAAGACAGAGGAACATATTTAATAATAACTAAATGAAGAAAATATTAATTATTTTGTATAATCTTAGTGATGTGTGGTTACATTCCATTGTAAATAACTCCAGCGACACAGCTTGGAAAAGCAGGATATTTATGACTTGATTAAATTATAATTAAAATTACAACAATTTAAATGAAATATATATGTATGCGGAGAAACAGAACTACCGCTCTAATAAACACAACTACATTTTCTAAAGTCTACAGACGGAATGAGAAGGGGGGGGGGGGGAGTACATGTAGTTACAAACCGCAAACAGAAGAAAAAACAGCTGACACATTGAAATTGTCCACAGCTGTAAGAGAGTGATAGTTCAAACTTTTGTTTAATGAATGTTCGTATCAGGGTTTGTACTGCACAACACAATTTTTGCTACCAAATTCATTACTTCAAAGAAAAAGAGCTGAGCTACCTATACTAATCTCACATCTGATTAAGTAAAAAAAAATGAAGAAATATAAAATGAAAATTAAATAGTTATTTCATTTCCATTTTGGGTCAATACAAGACAAGTCTTAATAATTCAGATAAATAACAATACTTGAAGTAATCGGAGACCAACATTCATGAAAAAAGAAATTTCTACCAGAAAAAATTATATAGTGTTGTCAAATTGATAACATAATTGGTCTGTTTGAATGAACTGTATTAGACTATTTATTTCAAAGTTTATGCATTGTAATATTAAATGCAAAAAACATTTAAAAAAGAGTCAACAAAAGTATTAAAACTTTAAGAGATCAAAATGCCAAGTTTAAATAAGTTGTCTGCTGTACATAACTTAATTTTCTAAAGCAAGTAAACTTTAAAAATAGAAAACCAAAAATATTTAAGCAGAAAACATTTTATCAACAAAATTATTCGAAGATTGAGCGAATATATGAACACTACATGTTATTCATTTCTATATATTATACAAGCAAAAAATGAACATAAACATACCATAAAATAAGAGATCTCTTTCAATTTCAAATGAACTGTGATTTATAAAATGTTATCCTTATGAAGATAAATAAAAAGTTAGGCCTAAAAATGCTTGACTTAAAAAATAAATTTTTTTAAGCAAAAAAACATTTAAATAGTATAAATAATAATAAAGCAATAAAATGTATAGAGATAGTATTCCTGAAAAATAACAAATACTTATGTTAATAAGAGCTTTTCAATAAAATTTTTTAATATTTTGTTTAAAATAAATAAGGGACAAACATGGCTACCTTTAGCTTTGTTGTGAACTGCAAATGTCAAAACTTATTTAAAATAACTACAGTAAAATTTTTCAGGTACATAGAAATATTAAAATTTAATTTAGAACTATTATTAAAATATTTTAAAAGGAATACTTAAATTTTCACAGGATATAATGTACTATACTTTTAAATTTATACACAAAAACTGGTCTAGTTAACAGCTTTTGACAGCATATTGTTGAATTAGGTATGCTTTGATTAGGGACACAAACGTATACAGTTTGATAACTAAAATAATCTAATACTGAAATATTTGAAAACCTATGCTTTAAGATATATACTTTCTTTTTCATTAAGCAATATACCCTTCTACAGTATCAAAACAGAATTTCTTTCAAATAATATAAACCACTCATTCAAAAGATTAAGACAAACAGGTAGCCATTTTAAAAAAATAAACAAAAATATAGGCCTAGGCCTAATAATGCTTCACTTAAAAAATACAATTCTTAAGCAAAAAACATTTAAAAAATGGAATAAATAAGTAATAAAATATACAGAGATAGTATTCATGAGAAATAATATAAATACTTAATAGAGGAGCTTTTCAAAATAAATTAATTTTTTGTTTACAATAAATAAGAAGGGACAAACAAGTCTACCTTTAGCTTTGTTGTGAACTGCAAATGTCAAAACTTATTTAAAATAACTACAGTAACATTCGTCAGGTGCAAACAAATATTAAAATTTAATTTAGAACTATTATTGAAATATTTGAGAAGGAATACTTACATTTTCATAGGGTATAATATACTAATTTCTTTTAAATTTATATACAAAAACTGGCCTAGTTAACAGCTTTGGACTGGATATTGTTGGATTAGGTGTGCTTTGATTTGGGACACAAATATATGCAATTTGATAACTAAAACAATCTAATAATGAAATATTTGAAAACGAAAACCCATAAACACTTTATTAATTATAAAGTAATAGACCTTCCTACCAGTATCAAAACTGAATTTCTTTCCAAAAATATAAAACAGTCATTCAAAGATCAAGACAACAAACAGGTAACCATTTTGTAAAAAAAAAAAAAAAAAAAATATCTGAGATAATCTGAAACAAATATTCATGAGAAAAGAAATGTTGTCAAATTTGAAAACGTCAATTGATATATATGAATCACGTATATTAGACTATGTATTTTGAAGTTCATGCATAGTAATATTAAATGCAGAAAATATTTTAAAAATAGTTGACACATTTTAAGAGATTAAGGTGCAAAGGTTAAATAAGATGTATGTCATACATGGAAACGTTATTTTCCATGTCTGACTATAACAACTGAGTACTTAAAAAACTACAAATTTTAAAAAGTAAGGATACCTGTGAAAGAATATTTAGCTGGGCTTGATTCAGTCCATAAAATCCTCAAAATAGCTTTCTAACTGAAACACCACATCTATACGGTCTTCTAAGCGCTAGCAGAAAGACATTTAAAGGCTATCAAAACAATTGCATTTCAGGCCATTTGAATGCTTTCTGCTGGCTAAATATCACAGTCAGCAGCACCTAGTCTAAATTCCATAGTTTTTAAACTGAAAAAGAAATTACGAAATATGCAAAGTCATGAACATACAAACTGGAGACAAACAATTCACAAAAACACAAATCATGCATATACACATTAAAGGCAGACAAATTATAAAAACAATTAGGCATATTTTAGATAGATCTGAATGTTTTAATTAAATTAAGTTTCAGGTATAACCAAGATTTTGTTTCTGAGGTAGGGGTGGGAATCAGACAAGGCTGTAAGATAGCTTTTTAAAAAGTTCTTTATACTTATATAAAACCTAGAGATGTAACAAATAGTGATATGGTCGAACACAATCTTTTTTATATTTATTTTAAAGTGTTTAAATGTTAAATTGGAAATACAGTAAATTTAAAAAAAAAGTATTTTTATGTTTAATCATTGTAACAGTTTGATGTATTTCGAGTAATGTTCCATTACGCGAAGTGCATTTTACAATCCAAATAAGTTTTTAGGACTTTATTTAAAAGACATTTTAGGCCTAACCCAAATCACAGCAGCTCTCAGGAAATTAAACAACTTTAAAAGTACGTTATTTTTAAAAAAATCCGAATAAAATTTATATTCAATAATAATAAAAGTGTAATACATACCACTCCAAGGAGTATTTATTGAGGAAAAAAAAAAAGCAAACATCTTCAAGCGCATCTGAAATTCACAACAGGAACGAATACCGAACCGAATAAACATTTACAAAAACTCAACATTTGAGATTTGAGCGAGCACTCCCAACGCCAACTCCAAACAAGCAGCGCGCATGCGCGCTGCGCCAAATTATTTGGCTATATTCCCTTTTCGCCAAGGGTGTCCAAAGGTTGAGGGTTTGGAAATTAGCGTCCGGGTTACGCCTAGAATAAATATGTATTCTAGGCGATGTACCCTCGCCTGCGTCACTCTTACCGAAGTTGAGTTGTGCCACGAGAAGTAACTGGAGCTCAAGAGAGGTTTAGGCGCAGCTCACCCGCGACCTACGTTATACACGGCCGATGCATGACGTTTAAAACGTCGCATGGAGTGGATCATTTTTACACAGAGATTGGTGCAGAAGGGTGGGGGCGAAGCTTGCACCAATCACCGTGTAAAAATGATCCACTTCATGTGAAGTTTTAAACTTCATGCACCGGCCGTGTATAACGTAGGTCGCGACTCACCACGGTCAAATGGACTTTACCCATATCACGTCATCTGTGGGTAAAGAGAAGAAAAACACCAATAGGCGTGAAGAATATTTTAACACAGCTTCCCCTTCGTCCAATAAACAGTCTTTTTCCGAAGGAAATTACCCTCAGAGGTGGGGTTGTTGCCACTCGTGGGTAAGGTCCATATAGCGGACGCAGGGGTGATAGGAACGGCTTCGAGGCTAACGAAAAAGAAAGGCTACCGTGGTACTTTACGCATATTTTATTTACAGACCGCGGGAGTCACGTGATGCTCGAATGCACCAATGTAGGTGCACGGAAAGAGCATCACGTCACTCTAGTGCTCTGTAAAAAAAGATAAGTGGAATGCACCACGGTAGCTTGTCTTTTTATTCCACCTCCAGTTCCTCTTTACTCCGAGACGCGCAGCTCACCGCGGTCAAATATGTCGGACGCAGGAGGGTGTGAAGCTCTAATAGTAACAGCTTCAATCAAGTGACGTCATTTATTTCGACTCCTTTAGAACTTCATAGCTCCATTGGGTTGCCCAATGGGCTTTATTGGGATTCTGGGTTCGAGATTGTACGAATACCACCAACACGTGATTTCTTACAATATCGACCAATGTATGCATGCGATACATAGACAAACAAATATAAACACAGCAGGGAGGTCACATGATGGTGGTTTATGACGTCATGCCAATAAAGCCCATTACAATGACTTAGCCGCGACCTGCGTTATACCAAGGCAACACTAGATACCGGGCTTGCTCATTCACTCTCAAAACGTCACAAATGGTGGCTGACCGCGACCAGCGATTGGTCCAAAGCAACGCGCCCATCGTTTTGTGCCAATCGCTGTATGTCTTTCCTCTTAGTCAGCCACCTTTTGTGACGTCATCATAATGAATGAGCAAGCCCGGTATGTAGTGTAGCCCTGGTTATACACGGCCGGTGCATGACGTTGAAAACGTCACATATAGTGGATCATTTTTACAAGGTGATTGGTGCAAAAGGGGGGGCGCGTCGCTTTACACCAATCACCGTGTAAAAATGATCCACTACATGTGACGTTTTAAACGTCATGCACCGGCCTTGTATAACGCAGGTCGCGCTTCAGCCATGTTGAGTACAGGCGTGTAGTATGGAAAAAATGCTAGTGAAATTCCAGAATTCTGCAAATTGGGATGTCTGGCAAATAGAGTTGCAAAGGCTAGGAAACCCGGTTTAAACCTGGAATAAAACGGGTTTTTTGGGAATAAACCGGATTTTTGCAACTTTACCGGCAAATGCTTGGTCTGCAAAAAAAGTTTTCTTAAGGGGCAATAATCGTGTACGCCAAGAAAACAACAGACCAAAAAGTTGCTATAGGGTGCCTCGATATGAGAGTGGCGACATACGGGATATAAAATTTGATTGGTTGAGACGGCTCTGGACAAAAGCGAATCGCAACGCATCTTGTAGGGTGCCTCTATATGAGGGTGGTGACATGTTGCTCAGACAGACGCGTTTGTCTATACTATGGCAAACCTAGGTATTTTCTATTCCAGAACTGGTGCCTAGACGAGTTAAATTTTCAAATGAGACAAGCTTTAGCTTGGCGACAATAGCAGGCTTGTCAAGATGCTTGGCGAACCGCTTTTGTTAGGAAACGTCTCAACCAATCAAATTTCATATCTGTATATCGCCACTCTCTTATCGAGGCACCCTAGTCTCGGCGAGTATCGCTAAATTCTTCGTTTTTGACTACGGAAGAACGGAAGTCAGGTCCCAGTTGACAATGGGGATATTCCCTCGAGAGGGGGCGAGCGATTTTCTTGCAGTTAAAATGAAGAATTTAATATTTTTCGACGAAATTTTATATTTAGATATAACACTACAGGCCGAGGTTTGCAAAAAATCGGCCTGAAGGTGGTGCTGTAATAGATTAGTTTCAACCACTTGATCATCAGCCCATCAATTTTTACCTAACCAATCATAAACTTCGATTTGTAGCCTGAAAAATGAGCAAACCAATCATGATCCACAATCTTTGAGGGGTAAACATAAACACCCATCTGGATGCTAAGGTGGTTGCTAGGTTGTGACGTCAGTTGAAATAAATCTATAGCGAATTTTGTTAGATATTCGGGACTAGTGCGGTAGCTGTTGAGAAAAGACGTATTAGATCTACAGAGTAAACAGAAAGAAACTACGAATCATCGATGAAAATCTGAGTTTTCATGTGATTGGAGCCTCTTAACAATATTTCCCCAATCTGAAAATACATCTTTACATAAAGCTTGATTATTTGAACCCCCATACATTTTGTATATATAGCAAAATACTGCTTTTGCACTGGGAGAATAGATCAACCATTTCCTATTAACTATTTCTCCATTTTTTTGCATCTGTAAAGGAGTTCTTTTGAGCATGTTTGCTCAATTTTTCCAATTATTATTACATTAAATTGCTGAGGTAGTCTATGTTTTGCTCAAGTTTGGTATTATAAAAATATTCCCAAAAATAATCAGTTATGAGAGGCTACAAAGCAGGATCGTTAAAATTTAAACATTTTTGGTCAAGAACTGTTTCCAAAGTATTTTCAATTTTTGTTTTACTTTCCTTTTCAGGTGGAACTGAAGGGAAATCTAGAGTTTGAATCATAATAATTTTTTTGGCTGAACGTTACATTTTTAAAATTAAAGTCTAATAATGCTTAAAGTGATAAAAACATAACACGAAATATTTAAAAATACCTTTTTAATGTAGATTACATATGTTTCGTTTGCTCTATCGGCGACATCTTCAGATCTAAATTATAAATACAATATTCTTGCATATTTTTGAAAATGGTAAACATCAACCACGAGATCGCATGTCCAAGGCAAGCATGTGCTTAAATTGGTCAAACTGGGAAACGTGAAAATTGTTAATTTATTTTTATTGCTTTTTTAATCTGTAGATTTAAATCTGTAACAATAATGTTTAATAATTTTTAAATCTGTAGATGCGTGCCAAATTTTAGTTAATTCAAAAGAAGCCGCTTCGTTGCAAATGTTATCTTTTCGCAACAAAGCCGCTTTTTTTGAATTAGCTAAAATTTGGCATGAAATGATCTACAGATTGAAAAGGCAATAAAAATTTAAATAAATAATAATTTTCACGCTTCCCAGTTTGACCAATTTAAGCACATGCTTGCCTTGGACATGCGATCTCGTGGTTTATGTTTAAAATTTTCAAAAATATGCAAGAATATTGTATTTATAATTTAGATCTGAAGATGTCGCCGATAGAGTGAACAAAACATGTAATCTACATTAAAAAGGTATTTTTAAATATTTCGTGTTATGTTTTTATCACTTTAAGCATTATTAGACTTTAATTTAAAGTTAACAAGTGATTCTATTATATTATTTGTTAAATTTTTATTTCGACATTCAAATTCATTTTTCTTAATCTCTTCTTCAGAAACAAAAGGCTGATCTGAATTTGGATAAATATTTTCTTGTGACAAAGTTGATTGATTTTCACATTCAGATTATTTTTTTTTAAGTTCCTCTTCTTCAGGAAAAGAAGCAAAGACTTCAAAATTTAAATTATACTCATTTTGAATTTCATCTTCAAAAACTGGAAAAGACAAAAGATCTGTTTCATCTTCGGACTCTAGTTCAATTTCCTCTCCTTTTGCAGGTATAGGTATTTTTGCACAAGGTAAATCTTTTGAATTGCCATCACCATCTTCTGCTCTTAAAACAAATCTGTTCATTGCTATGATTAATCACTTGTTACAAGCAAGTCTTCTAGCTCTCCTTTTCCATTTATTGCTTCCTGAAGGTACGTTTTAGCCACGCTAAATAATTAACTAAATAGAAGAAGAATCTGCAAAAATTTAACTATAAAGCAATCAGTGGCAATTCGTTTATTGGTGCACATGAACCTCCAAAGAAAAATGAAAAAAATATATATTAGCAAGTTAAATAAAATAATTAAAGAACATATCTATTTTTTCCCATTTGCTTCTTTCACTCCTCCCCCCTTCCTCTTATACATGACAAAGAGAAAACGTCATGGTAAAATAGTGCAAAAAATAACAGTTTTCAACAGAGAGCTCATACGTGCTACCAAAGATATGCTCTTCAAAACAACTTTATGCGGACGGAAGCCGGCAGACGTATGAGGGGAACGCATTATTCCTATCCTGCCATTCGCACAGTCTATAATGTGCGGGGGGTTGCTTTTTTGTCAGTTTCTTTCATGTTTGTCCAATTTCTCTCTTTGTTTTCAATGTTCAGATAGTTTATTTTAAAAACAGATCTCAAATTCCCTCACTAATGTTAAACCTTTGGGAATGGAATGCATTCTTGTTTTCAAAATATTTCATAAGGGAATTTATATTTTAAATTTTTTTCTTCTGTGTATTATTCTTAAAGGATGTTTCTTATTTTTAGTTGTGAAAATGTTTTGGTATGCTTGGAATATTCTCAAACATATTTTAGTTTGTTTTCCATCTATAAAAATTGAATTTAGCAACAAAAGCTCAAAACTTTACATAGGCATAATTGCTAAACTAGTGCATCGAAGGACTTTCCGCTTCATATTCTAATAAAAAAATTTTCGAGGATTCCAAATATGTAAAAATTAGGTTTTATGTATTGAAAGTTTGTTACAATTGCAATATAAAGACAGCTCTCTAAGTATATATTTTTAAACCTAAATGAAACAAGACATTTTTCCCAATTAAAAGATTGCTTTCTCTGCAGCAATTAGGCGAATAATATACATGGAGTATCCTCTTTCCCCCCCCCCCCACCTTCCGTACTGTAATTTGTTTTGTAGAAAGTAAAATAATACAAAATTTTCTCCAATGAGTACGTGTTTATTTCTTATATTTAAATTTTTTTAACTTGCGACAATACAAAGGTATTTCAACCTGTATGTTACGTCATATATCTACATATTTTATTTTCGTAATTTTTTATTGTGGCTGTGAACCCCCATTTAAATAACCCACGAGCCGCACCTGAAAGCAATACTAAATAAAATATGGATGTAGCGCTTATGTTAAACTCAGCGCGAACAAGCATAGTCATACACAAATAAGAAATATTTCACAGGTCTAAAAATTGAGAGATTTTATTGCTACTTTATAAAACTCAAATCGCATAGCAAATTCACTGCAACAAAATTGATAGGCTGTTTCATAATATATGCAAGAAAATTTGTAGGAACAAATTGAGTGACATTTCTGCTTTTCCTGGGAAGTCAATAGATCAGTTTCAACTGACGTCATACCCTAGCAACCAACTTAACAACTTGGAGGGCATTTTGCTTGCCCACTGGTTTTTCTTGATATTGATTGGTTGAATGATAATGCTGCCTAAGACTGATTGTTTGGACAAACTGAAGAATTGTGATCATGTGGTTGAAACGAATCTATTACATGAAAAATTAATTTGTTATGAAAGGTATTTAAGAGGGATTGCGTATTAAATGTGATTTGTATAATGATGCGGGAACTGAGGTTATTTACACATCTAATCATATAAATCATCTTTTGCTTATATGTTTATGGTCTAAAAATAGTATCTTTTACGCATATTTAGATTAAAATTTAACTGTATTCAAGTTTAATTCTTTGTTAATTCAAGTTGTTGTTTTTCTAGGACCGACTAAAAATATAACTGAAAAAAATATGGATTCAAATATGACTTTAAAGTGTACGTTACAACCAAAAATAAAACAACAAAAATAATTTTGCTGATAGTCTATTTTTTTGTTTAACCCAACCAAAAATATTTAAATCTTTGCAAAACAACACAGTTATTGAAATCATATTTATTACTTGTGATAATGAGTAACGTCTTCTTTTTGATTTTATGACTATTCTCCATATAAACAGAAAATTTACTAAAACTCGACACACACAATCAAAGACAACTTGACTCCATAAAACTGGTGGTGCAAATAACTCACCGGACATGAATAAAATAGAAGGCAGGAATCAAAAGGAAGTAGCAAAGAAATGGAATTGAAAACAAAAAAACATTTTCATTTTTCTTTAAACACGTTTAAAAATACAGTATCAGGGAGGCTTTATTTTTACTACAGAGTACTGTACGGAAAAACAAAAATGACAACATGCATCGCACAAAGAAAGAATTTATTCTTCTTAACAAAAATCTGTGTATCTTTCTCTACTTCAGTAAAAACATACACAAAGCGAGAGAAAAAGAATATTAGGAGTAGGATCAATGATGGATTCCAGTGTTGCTAATTTAGCGAGATTTTTTAAATTCAAATAGCTATCACTATTTCCGATTAGTAATATTTGCTTTAACTAATCTGTCATTCAATAAGCCAAATATTACTATTCGGAACAACTGGTAGATATCTGAATTAAAAAATCTCACTAAATTGGCAACACTGGAGAAGAGAGAAGAAATTTGCATCTTGATCTAGGAATTTGTGTATTAAGCGGGATCACTAATAACTGTTCGTGTATTAAACAGGATATATTTGCATTAGTCTTATAGATGATGTTCAAGGAACCAGAAAAATCTGTGTATTAAGTGGGATCGCATATTAACCGGGTCCGACTGTAACTGACCAAACTTTGTTGCCCTACACTACACTCCTGGGGCCTAAGTACAGAATGAAGAATGCTTCCATCATTGAAAAATGTCATAAAAGTACATTTACAATCATAAATCTGAAAATAATTAGTATAATTGCATGAAACTGTTCATCCTGCCATTCTGTGTTTAGGATCCCAGATTTCCACCAATATATAATTTTATGTTTTATTCTTCACCCCTTATAAAAATCAGTGGTATGAACCAATAAACATCAAATATTTACTCGTTTCAAAAGTTTCCTACAGTTTTGGACACTAGTTATGTGAATGGTTACTGTATTTTATTCACATTTTTTATAACTGTGCTAGGATAGCTCCCTTAGCAGAAACCTTTTTTTATGATGATTTGAAGACCATTAGTAGACATTTGATTGAAGACCAACAGTGAAGACAGACATTTAATAAGAAAGTAAAAGCATCAAAATAATTAAAAACACAACAAAAGTGAAAAAAACATTAGTTTATTGATTTTTTTTAAAAATAAATAATGATGCTTTTAATAATTATTTATAATTAAGCATCACAGCTTTGCAAAAATTTGCATGTAAATGAATAAATACCATAACTTTGAAAAATCACCCAGTTTCAGAAGAGTATTTTCTATAACATAACAATTTATATATAATTATAATAGTATCACTGACTAATATCAATGTATGTAACAAAATATGTAATATAAACATTTCAGTGCTCATATAAAAAACTAAATACAATATAGTGAAAACTGTCTATAATGACACTGAAGGGACCATAAGAATATTGATAAAAACAGGCCATCTTTATAAAGAGAGGCAAATACATATGACTGGTTCAAAATTCAAAGTAAAATATTAGTAGAATGTAGATGCAAGGGATTTATTGTCTTGCAATAATCTTAGTAATAATAATAAAAAAGGATTTTTAATGATTATTTATCAGAAATAAGAATTATTAAAAAAAGTAAACTGTTTATGTATAAAAAGGAAGCTAAATACCATTGCACAAAAGTATAATGAGACTAACCTATCTGCCTAAATGAATGGAAGACATCATGAAGTATATATCTGATATCCATGGGTTGTGTGCTGGCTAGAAATGAGATGCACTCGATTTTATAGCTGTGTTTGGGTTCGGGCTCGAAATTAAAATTTTATTTAACAAATTGAAAAAAAAAAAAAAAAACTTGCCAGATGCTATTAGAGAAACAAGAATATAGCCTAAGTTTCTTAAAGTGTTTCACAATCTTCTAAGAAATCATCTTTATTTTTTTTAGAATAAAGAAGAAATTTTCAGTCCATATTTGTACATTTTCTTTCAAGGAACTAGCTGAGATTAATTTTTGTTTTTAACAATATTTGTTGCAGAAAAGGGTACTTCTCTATTATCCCGTCAACCACTTTTCCTAACAAAAAACTATCACCAAACTAAGATTAAACGCCAAAATTGCAGTCCCATTTACTGGATGTCAGAAGCATTATATGTGTTTGATATGACATCAAGTGGTTTTTAATTCGACATTTGCATGTAATTTTCATTATGTTTTACCGATTTATTAGTTATTTCATCAATTAAAATAACAATTGTGTCCTTAAATTCTTATATTTTATTTATTTATTTTGGTATTCCAATGGCAACGTTCTCTTGTTTATTATTATTTTTTTAATTATTTTTTTTTATTATCATTACAATTCTCTGTCCATTCTTATTTCTGATAACTTTTCCTCTTTTGTAATATTAAAATTTACTGAAGCACATGCAAATGACACTTAAAACAAAGAATTTCTCTTCTAAACTAGAGAGGGTTGTGTAAAGTTTTGGTGGATGGATGTATTCTTCAAATACCATAAAAGCTAGTAAACATTTGATCGATCCATTTTATGTTAATCCATAAAATTTCGATAGAAATTTACTGAACATTTTTGCGACACACCTGTTGTCATCTGACAGTGCACCAGTGTGCCATGACCCACTGACTGAGAAACATTAACCCATTTTGTGAGAATCGATATACTCATTCTTCTTTGGAATTTCGGGAATGTCATAATTAGAACACTATAATAGTTCTTCAATCTTTTTATGAAAAGATTTTTACTGATGGTTTATCTTTAGTTTCAAATAAATCTATCAATTTTATTTCCTCCAATCTCCTGGGAATCAAGAAGTACAATAGAGAGAAACTTTTCTCAAAACAGCAGCTGGCAACAGAGATAATGGACCTTATGAAAACGACCTGAGTTCGAGAAATTTATCTGCTGGCATTATTTACTTTTGAACATTATCATAGACTTCTATGGATTATGCATTATTAATGATCTTTTGATAAAATTTCCGCAAAACAATTCATTATTGTGGCAGTAGATATTTCATATACTGTAATGCAAATTCAAAATGTTGTTCTTTACCCAGAATATTTGTTAAATTTGCAAAATATCAGTTAAATTTTATGCATGCAAACTGGGTTGAGGCTAAAAGTTGTCTACTGTCAATGTTTGTGGCTGTGCATACTGGTATTCTGGTGGTACAGTTGCTAGAATATTGGATCACGATACCGCCAGTTCTGGAGTGTGACATCACCTGTATAACGTCACTTTTGAACATTTTTTTAGCATAGCGTTCTATGGAGTATGCATTATTAATGATCTTTTGATAAAATTTTCGCAAAACAATTCATTATTGTGGCAGTACGTATTTAATATATTGTAATGTAAATTCAAGATGATGTACTTTATCTAGAATATTTTTTTAATTTTATGCACGCAACCTGGGTTGAGGCTAAAAGTAGTCTGCTGGCGATATTTGCAGTTGCGTATACTGGTATTCTGGTGGTACAGTTGCTAGAATATTGGATCATGATATCGCCAAATATGGCATGTGACATCACCTGCATAAGGTCCGTTTCAATTTGATAATCTTGAATGGATTTTTAAAGTTCTATAGCATACCTTATTTGCAGGTACAACCATACAACTAATTAAAAACAGATAAAATTATCACTTTGCAGGTTTAGACCAAAAGAAGTTATAGACAGGTTTCACTGTATTACTTTTGCACATTTCAACAAAGAAATTAATGCGTCAATAATTTGTAGAAATAATTGTTAACTTAAATAAATATACATATATAGGAATGCTTATTCAAAAATTTTAGCTAAGCACTCATATATGATTAAGAACAAATACAAACAATTATCTAAAAATATTAACACTAAATAATTCCACTGAACCAAAGATTTTGAGGAATGAATATATTTTTAGCACACTCATTAAAAATGATCAAACAAAAATTGTATGTGTGCACATAATTTTTTAAAATTATATTTTAAAAACTGTTAAATTATTTTACATTCGTTTTAAAGTTTTATGATTAAAAATTCAGATGAATGAGCTAGAGAAATTAATCATTATTTTATAATAAATGTAAGATATCAATCGTACATCTTTACGAACTTAACTGCTCAATGATTGGAAATAATCGGTAAAAACAATTTCCTCCCTCCCTTAATTTATAGAACTAGAACCAACCATAATTTAATTAAAAAAAAAAAAAAAAAAGTACATAATGAATATTGCACAAAAAAAATGTTAGATAAAACTAGATAACTACCTTTTTATAATAAATATCTGAACAAATAATACAGTTATTCATTAATTATTAAAACATTTCAACCAAGTTAATGTAATAAAAGTTATAAATTTTCAATTTGAATTTTAATATTTTGAAAATTAATTACAACCAAAATATTTGAATTTTATTTTAGGGTCCACAGCATTTCTCTAAATGACACTGACTTTAATACATTGTGTAATGTAATAATGCAAGGGCAATCAAGTAGGATTTATGCATGGCACAAAAATAGCAATATTACTTTTTTTTAGAGACGAGGGCACATCAATTTGAGCTATGAGAACTCTAGCATTTTTATAATTCTTTATAACTGAATAATTTGAAGAAATACAACAATGTATTCAAATGTATTGATATAATAATTCAAAGAATACTTTTGAAAAATGCTAGTTTTGCCACATTTCTTGTCAAAAACATATTAAAAGCACATTCCATGTAAAATATCAACCATCTATTTTTATGAACTGAATTGCTGAATAATTAAAAAATAATCAGTCAAACTTTTTTTTTTTAAATGGAAGTTAATAAATTTACTTTTCATGGATACAATGGATGAGTATACCTTCAAGGAACAATTCTTGTTCCCTGCATGTACTGCAGATTCATATGTACTTTATAGTAATACATTTTATGCATTTAATTGATATTTTATCCTAATCCAAAATGACTAGGGCAAAATTTTTTTAAACAAAGTAAGTAAAAGAAAATACATACATTTATACCCAACAATAAATAGCCCTTAAAACAAAACAGAAAATTAATAAATGTTACTTTATACAGATTAAAAATTATTACAGGGAAAAATAAGGATCATTAAACCATTTTAATGTATGTAGGATATTTTCGGTATTCAGTAGAGAGAAAAAATTATTCATTAAATATTATAATGTTCAAAAATCATTCTAAACATTTTATTAACTGTCAAGAGCTTGTCATAAAATGAAAAAAATGATAGTGATATTTTGCAGCAATTTTATGTCTCTAGAGTTTAAAAGGAAAGAGATAGTAAGTGTATGAAATTATAATGCATAAAAAAAAAAGAAAAATGAAGATCAAGCAAATAGGTCTAAGGTAAAAAACAGAAATATTGCACTAACTTTTTTGTTCAAATAATTAAAAAAAAAATGACAGAATTAAATGAAATTTTCTAAATGATAAAGTTAAAGAAACTAATGATTCCCCCCCCCCCAGTTTTATTCAAAACACAGAAAAATTTGAACACAGTAAATATACAAGAAACAGTATTTTTACATTAAATGAAGAAAAATAAAACAGGCAAATTGAAATAAAAAGTTTGAGAACTAACTATTGAAAGAAAAATTATAATTTTCAACTAAACAATAACAGATAAATATTGGATTAATTTCTAATAATTGATTATTGCTTTTCAACAACAAGCATCTAATGCTATAATATATGAGGCATTCAGAATTAAAGGGGATCAAATCCCTTTTTTCATTTGATCGAGTTCGAGATGAATTCTTGCTCTATAGACAATTTGTTTGGTAGCATAACAAAGAAAGTCAAGGACATATAACAATCATTGCATAAGAAAGAATACAATTTGTTTAATTTGTGCAATTAATGTATCAATTAAATGTAATTTTATTTTGCTTAGTTAAATTTTAAACTTTAAATATTTTCGTTAAAATAAAAGTATATATGCTAAAAATGATTACTGTACACTTAAAGGCTTGTAAAAACCTTTTAATAAACACATCTATTAGTTTTGTAAACACAATCAGCGACATTCTCAAGATTGTCTTGTACTATATATATTATATATATAAAATGATAAAATAAACTATTTTTGAAAAAAAAAAAAAAGAAGAAAAATGAATTTAAGTGGATAATAAAGTTAATAATAAACTCACATCAGGTTCATTTTTCTAAAAAAAAAAAATAGTTTGTTTTATCATTTTTATCTGTTTATTAAAAGGTTTTATAAGCCATTAAGTGTACTTTAATCCCTTTTAGCATATACATTTTTGCTTTAATGATAAGTGATTTTTCTTATATTATTCTTGTCAAACAATTTTTTTTAAATGTTTTTTAAACAAATATTTATTAATTTATTTTTATAAAATTGCCAACTAAGCAAAGAAAAAAAAGTCAAAATTGAAATTTTGTGGTGTAAATGAGCTTAAAATTTTGTGGCATATGTTTTTTAAAATTCTCTCTTAATTTTAAATGAACTATAGTTTCCCATGATTTTCAATGAAATGTATTGGAGCCCATTAACTTAACCTTCAAGTATATCTGAATAATGTTTTATGAACTTGATCCACTTTGATTCTGAATGCTTTATATATCCCCCTTCCCAATACCCCCCCCCCCCCCCCCCCTAAAACAAAAAAATAAGACCATAGATCTCAACTTTATGTACGACAAAATATAAACAAGAGTAAGAACGATAATGGTAATAATAATAATAATAAATAATAAATATAATCTCTCATTTCCAGTAGCATTTGAATTCCATACCAGATATACACATATCTCCATTCTCCACATACTGGATAACATATACAAAAGAAACTACTTTTGAAGCTATAAGAATATTGGATGGCGGTAAGAATGAAAAATGGTGTTAAACAAGTCACAACTTTGATATCACAATGTGTAAGATAAGGCCACAACCATAAGGGTGCTAAAGAATAAATGCTATTTAGGAATCAATTTTCAGGATCCAAATACTTCTGATTCTTCTATAGACTTGAATTCAAATAAACCTCTACCATCCATATACAAAGTAAACTAAAATAAAAGAAACAATTAATGACACACTCAATTTAATCAAGTTTGTAATAAGACCAATTACCTTAGTAAATAATATTGCATTATTATTTTCAACAGTAATTTTGTGCAATATAGGTTCTAGAGATCTTCATATAGAGGGACTTTGTATTCACCCTGTATATGAAGTGTCCACGAACAACAGTTTTGAGAAATTTAAATGCTAATAAATAAACTACATGATTGAATGGAATAGTTTAGTAAAATTTAAAAAACTTACATACAACAAAAATCAAGAAATTATTCAATGGTTTACAAAATCAGTGATACTGCAATGACATTTATTATTATACATTTACAACCAGCAAAAAGAACAAAACTTTGCAGCATTACAATACATCAAGGATCCTGGTCAACAGTACCTAATTTTGTTTTCTTGACCATGGACCCTGAGGTGCTGCACAGCATATCACTCACCCGTAAGAAAAGCGACACAACTCCAAAAAACTCATTTTGCATATTATTGCACGAATAGATTTGACTGATTTTGTTGAGAGTAGTTCATTTTCACAATCATATATAACTAATTGGAATATAAATAAGTATACTTTAAAGAACATCAGGAACTAACTCCTCGCCTGATCCTACGAGATGAAAAAAGGGCACGGGCAGGGCCTATAGCGGCAGTTCCCGAGGCGCTCAACTGTGGAGAATTTTAGCAGTACCTGTGGCTCACGTTCCAGACGCGCTGGTTTAGGGGAGATGGTAGGCACCCCTGTAACATGCGAAGTCGGGCCCAGTTCTGAAGATGTTGTCGGCGAGTCTTCAGGCTGTAATGCTATCGCCGACAAAGCAAAGATTGATCTTCTTTTGCCTCTCCAGGGAAATGTAGCATTTT
Source organism: Maratus michaelseni (assembly GCA_963931845.1). Lineage (NCBI taxonomy): Eukaryota > Metazoa > Arthropoda > Arachnida > Araneae > Salticidae > Maratus > Maratus michaelseni. Next base: position 104,727,217 of record OZ007598.1, on the reverse strand, counting down.
TTAGTTGTGTCACTTTTCTCGCAGGTGAGCAATATATCCCAGTCAGGTGATATCTTAATGCAGAACCCCCACTGTTTAGTTCCTGAGCAAGCTTGGTACTCATTTTATCGACCTCAAAGGGATGAAAAATTGAATGAACCTTACCCAATCTAGAGTTGAACTCTGGATCCATAATGTGGCAGTGCTGATCCTAAGCTACTGGGCTTAGAATTTTGTATTCATACATTCTAATTTTTTTTTTTTTCATAAAGTTGGACTTCTACAATATTTAAAATAATAAACAGTTCATGTTATTCACCTCAAAAGTACAATAAGACAATTCAAAACACAGCTTTAAGAAAAATGCATTTGAAAACGTAATTCTGGGGCCTTTTTTGACTAATTTACATTCAGTATTCAACATTAATAAAAGAAAGTTTTCGTCTATGTATGAATGTGTCTATCTGTTTCTTGGTGATGGAACGGGAAATCTATCACAGAGGTCTGTAAATTTGGTTACAGATAGACGAAGGTATATACAGGTCCAAATGTACAGGAGGCTCAGATTTTGGATTTTTTGGTTATTGTATACTGTTACTTTATATTTGCATATTTCCCCAATTTTCAAAGTTTGCCGGAGATTTTGATTCACTCATAAAAGCAATCCCAATTAAATCTTTTAGCCCAATATAGTAAATTTTATCCTCTTGTCAATAAAGTTTATTTAGAATTCATACAGCGTTAAAAAAAAAGTCCTCATTTTGTCGAAAATTAGAAGTTTGTTTTTTATCAATCAATATCTATTGGATACTTTATCCCTCCAATCTTATATTTAATACCACTGTATGGAACAAACTTTCATTAACCATTTAAAAAATGAAATACATTTTTTGAAAATCAATTATTAAAGAAAGCAAGGCTATAATATATATATATATATAATGAAACTCCGCAAAATTCCAGCTTTGGTTTCCTTAACTACTTTATCACCAAACACTGTTGCTATGACTGTTATGTGACCTTGTATTCAGGAGCACCTTTTTTTTTTTTTTTTTTTTTTTTTTTTTTTTTTTTTTTTTTTTTAATTCCACACATAGAAAGAGATTTTTTTTAGAAAAACAGACCAGCATAACAGAATATATTTAAAGTAATTCTGGGAAACAGTAAGGTAATCTATATATATAAAATGCTAAGGTACAAACTTTACCTTATGGTTCTATAAACTTTAACATGGTGGCAAAAAAGTAGTTATTTCTCTTTTGCTGATGGCAACAAGTGGTTTGTTTTCACTAATTTGCAAATATTAAGAAAAGTATTTGAGGTATCAATTTAAAACTTGCCACACATGACACATATGTAGAAAATTTTTCTACATCCGAAAATCCAATTTTTGTAAAACTTGGCCAGTAATTTTTCTTAATTTTTGCAAAAAACTAGCTATTTTCTGAAAAGGAAAGAAAATAAAGTGTGAAGTCAAACCAAAAAATGTGCTATTCTGTTATTAATTCAAACATTAGCTCCATTGTTGTACTTTAGGCAGTTTAACCTCATTGTTATCTGCATCGTTATGATGTCAACATTACTGATGCACATATTTGTGATTTGTAACATAGACTTTTAGAAGTTTTACTTCTTACGCATGAAATGAGCAAGTGTTTTTTCTTTCTTTGAAAGTGCAAGCTGATAGATAGCCAAAATAGACCTTACATTCTTTGTAACTTCTAAATCGATGTACTAATTTGGTTTAAATTTATTATTTAACAATAATAATAAAAAAAAATTGATATGAATACGGAATATATGAATTTGGGTACTTCCTTATTTGCAGCATGCCAACAGATAATAAACAAAGAAATTGAGAAAAATATAATTCATATATGTATTCATTATATCTATATATCTGTGTTTTAATGTGTACACATGTTTGTATTCACATGTATGTATGTTTTTATAAGGAAATTTTCTGTACTAATTGGGTTCACAAACACCTCGCATATTTTAGTGAGAGTGGATTAAAGAACTGGGAAGATATTAACTTTGCAAGCAACAAAAGACCATCTAATTACGTACTAATACATATGTAGTAATAAGTTATATATATATATGTGTATATATATATATATATATATATATATATATATATATATATATATATATATATATATACACAAGTACCAATAATACATACACCCCTGGTGGTAGAAGGTGGAACTAAAATCGGCTAAACTCCGAACTAAAGTCGGTTTGGAAAAATCGACCAGTGAAGCAGGTGTAGCCTGCTAGTTTTTAGTATTTTATAAAGTTACAATGCCGGGCAAATGTGCTAATCTCTCCTAAATTTTTAGAACCATCAAAAACAAACAATAAAAATGCAGAAGAGACAACATTATGAATCTGGATTTGACGCATAAACCTGAAAATACCCAAATTTTGAGATACTGGTAATGATATCATATATAAATGGAAATTTCCCTTAGAGTCATCTAAAAAAAAAAAATCAATGCACACTTAAAATTTGTTAATTAAACTACATTTGCACATAACAGAGAGCTTTTGGTTCATATTCTATGGCAAACGATGGTTGTAGTTATTATCCAAAAGTTTTATTGAAAAAATAACAGCAGCATAGGAGTGAGATCATATTTAAGAAACTAATCAAATCAATTTAAATAAATATCAAAATGAAAATGAATTTATAATTTTCGAGAAATGTCCAACATGCTTGTTGGCACCACTCTTGGCTTCTAATATCGCTTAGCGATAAATGTAAATCAGAAGTCGTTTTGTTCTTCGCTTGTTTGGGAGTCTCCATGGGGAGCTCCGAAGAAAATAAAAAATGGTTCGTTATTGTAAACAAAGTTGAAATTTTATCGATAGTTATATAATTTACAGTCCACTTTAATGTCGCAGTCGACAGCAATGCTTGAGTTGCCTATAGCTTTTACTGAAAAAGATGCTAAACTAGAATATACTGAGCTTAAACTAATGAGCTTAAAATAATGGATGAAATCATGTAATGATTGGGTTTGTGAGTTACTATCATTTTTCAAGCCTATAAAAGTAAAATCACATGAATTATTGGAAAATTACTCACTTCATGATGTTTCCACAATGATTTTCTATGTGAAACAGTGAACAATGTTATTCCCATCTAAAAGGAATATAAAATGTACTATTAAATATTTGAATAAAGGAAAAACAATTTTTTTAAAAATCATAAGGAGCTTCTTCAATAGTAAAATATAAATTACATTGTTTTATTTTAAATACATTTCCAAAGCAAATAATGCCTAAACCAAGCTTAATGCAATTTAAAATAATTTTTACAGATATTTTAAAATGTACAGCTTTAGCTAAAAATATCTGCACTTGAAAACCACTTTTAACAGGCAATTTCACCGTTATGTGTGTGACTTTTAGACAGTGTTTTTTTCCAAATTGAGACAAATTTGGAAGTGAAATTATTCAGATAACATTTTACCTTTTTTTATTGCTATTACAGGTGACTTTTAGACAGTGTTTTTTTTCCAAATTGAGACAAATTTGGAAGTGAAATTATTCAGATAACATTTTACCTTTTTTTATTGCTATTACAGGTGACTTTTAGACAGTGTTTTTTTTTCTAAATTGAGACAAATTTGGAAGTGAAATTATTCAGATAACATTTTACCCTTTTTTTATTGCTATTACAGGATACATACAGAATCACTTTTGTAGTGACACCTTTAGTCTAAAATAATAATTTTTAAAAAAAAAGTAGTAAAGTCATTGTTACGTGTGTGACTCTAAAAGTCACACACGTAACGGTGGAATCGTCAACACTTAATTATCATATATGCATGTTAAGATTAGTTTACATTTACACTATGATCCAATTTATTTAAAGATTTTGAATCACTACAGTAACATGATCAAGTTTAGTTTGTCATTTGTGCAACTAAAACTAAAATATCAAATTTACTATTTATACTTTAATAATATTTGCACTATTATTAAACATGACTAGTATGATAATTAGATTTCAATTTAGAAAATAAAATAATAAAACCCACTGTGCATTCTGTAATTATTTTAATATTTGTGCATACTATTTACTAATTATAATTAATAATTGGTGTATTTATGTTGTTACAACAAGGTTGTCAATTTTGAACATAAAATATGGAATTTTAAATAAGTTTTTGGTCAGGCATAATATAATATTTTAAATGCATCAGTCAGTGCAGATGTGTAAAATTGATTTATAAAGTATATGTAAAGACTCAAAATTTTGAAATTAAAATGTAAAAAAAGAAAAAACAAAATATATGTAATTAATATTGTCCCCCTCTACCAAATAGTACTCATATAAAATGTATGTAAAAGAAAATTCTACCAACTTTGCTATCTTTATCAAAAGCAAAATTCTGCATTTCAGATTTTTTTTACTCATGTTTGTACAGTGTTGATTAAAAAAAGCAACAGATTCTACTTCATTAGATTAATTTTTTAACACAATTACTCTAGTTGATAAATAAATCATATGAGATGCAATTTTCCAACTAGGCTAAAAATGTCCAGGCCAGGATTCGAATCAGGGACCTCTTGGCTGAAGCTGCCAATGCTTTGCCAACTGAGCTATCCTGGATGAATTTGGAGGACCTAAATGCACCGAGCTAACTTTATTGATCATAGCATGTGGTCTGATATCTGCCACCCAGTTGGAAAATTACATCTCATAAGATTCTACTTCATTAGTTCTGTTACTAAGGCAAAAAATAAGTAGCATCTAACAATCACTGACAAAAGTCCTTTTGGCCTGTACCAGCAGGAAAAGGTAGCTTCTATATGTCTTTAAAAAATATATATCATCTAATTTTATTCAAACACACAAAAGCTAAAATGCATGGAACCTAATTATGGAAGATCCAATTCCAGTTTTCATCAATATTGAATTTGAATGCAAATTTTGCCAAATTAGTCAGCTATATCTAAGTTTGCTTTGTTTATGAAGATTTATTTTTGGTTGCCAAATTTAGCGATATTTGGCCAACTATCGCCAAGCTTCATGAGAATTTGATGCTGGCGGATATAACTATATAGTTTTAAAGGTACGAGAGCAGCAACAATGCTTACAATAATTAAAGTGAATGTGAGAAACCACATTTTCTAAAGCTCATAACTGAAACCTGATTATGGAAAAATCAGCAACCCTTAGAATTTCAAACTACTATATCTCAGCCACTTTTTAAGAAAGAGAAGAGAAAAAAAAAAATTTTTTTTTTTAATGTTGTGAAACCTTGTACAAAGGCTGAATACTTAAGGATAAAAACTTTTCGAATTTCTAATTTTTTTTATCATTTCAAATTAAAAAGAATTTGAATTTTTTAAGTGGTCGACAGTTTGAAACAAGATGGCGGATGAAGCTAGCCAATGAACTCTGTCAAGACCTTGGTATGTCCTGTACATATATGCAATCCCATTCAAACTGGTTGATAAATACAAGAGTTACAGCATGACAATTATATATATATATTGTTACGCCACCGTACATTGTTTCTGTATTAATCTATGCTAATTTAATTCATTAATTTCTGTTAATTATACACTTAACTTAATCTTATAATCATTTTTCATTAAAGTCCTTTTTCTTTCTAAATTTTCAAATATTTCGTTAAAGTAATTTTATTCTGTTATTAAATAATAATATTAATCAATAAATCAAATGCTTTAATTATTAAAATCATTAATATAATATTCAGTTAAAGTAATCTCAGTAAAAAGATACGTTTTTCGCGTGTCAATACAAACAGATACGAAATATTTCTAAGTCCAAAAACGAAAATCATAATTATTAAATATTAGATATTTTGTATTAAAACCATATTCAATCTATAGATAAAAAAATTTTACTTCAAGAATCCGTTTACGGTTTTTAAATACGTTAATTAGTTCGGCAGTTATGGCAAGAAATTCTATTTATTCAATTCTCTTTTCAAAGATCGCGCGTTTTGTTTTGCAGAAATATCGACATTTTGAATGCGCATCTTCCCCAAAATACTTGTTGTTTACGATCACGTGACAGGATTTCTCGGAAGAAATAGCTTCCGGCAGAGACGCGCTCCCATCTCAGTGTCCATCCGGGTACTTTTACGGCGTCGCTGCCATTCAGGAGTAATCATGATTTTTATTCATCTCAACTCTGCGTTGCGTAGCGAACGCTCGATAATGCTCGATGCTCATTGGCTGAAAGTTGGCTTTCAAAATTCTAACTGATTTTTGAAAGTCATGTTTCTCATCAGTTATCGACTAGGGATTAAGTGAGCTAGACGTACTATATATGGCGCGGACCTTCAGGTCCCGCCGGGTTTTTTGCTGTGAAATTCATTGCTAAATGCAAAACTTTCTTATGCCGCTTTTCACTGTGAGATTCATCGCTATCTTCGTTTATGAAATGCTGAGTTAGGCAGTTTCTCCAAGGCGTCATCTTCGTCTTTAGAAGACTCTAATTTTTCGCCCGTGCGAGTTTCTTCTTTTACGGCCCATGCTCTCGTCTATGCAAGTTATTCATTCAAAATCTAAATTCCATTCATCGCTAAGATGATGCGATATGTTAAGCTATTCTTCAGACGTTAATATCTTCATCTACGGTTCCGGCTGCCAACAGTTAAAGTTCTACTGATTTTGCTATCTCCATCGGCAATTCAAGTTACCTTCAGCCCGATCTCTTTATTCCTTTTGAATAAACTAAACTCACAGTTTTAAGGAGAAAACGCTTAAACGCCTCCTTCTTTAATAGTGCCAGTAAATGCCTTCGTTTTTCTCCGGATACTGATGTCTTCTTCTCCAGCTAAGTTTCTTCGTTAACGCTATCAACTGTTCTCTTCTGTGGTTCTTCAATATAATCTTCGACGAATATAAACATTTTCTTTTCGTTCAATCGTAATATAGTTGCTCCGTAACATTCTTCTTAAGACAAGTAATCGTGATAATTTCTCCTTTAACGTCTTAGACTGTGTTCCGCGGTCAGTCTGCAATATAAAAAATTCAACGTATATAATCATTTTTTGTGCAATTTTAATAGACATTATTTCTTCCTAATAATAGTATAGATGTGCCATATTTATTAATAACGGAGCAAGTTGATTCTCAGTGATCTGAAATATTTATAAAGTAATGGAATTAATATTTGATTGTATAATTGATCTATGAATATGTTGTGACAGGGTTGGCCAACTAAGTATTTTCCTTTACATGTATAATTTACGTGCATTTCGTAAATAAAATTTCTATATATGTTTAAACATCAATTTTCTCTCTTCATTTCAAGACTTGGGTGAGTGATTCATTTATATCTATTACATCTTAATCTAATAATCAATTTTTAAATTTAATAATCTTTTCCAAATTGTTTAATGTAAATTTATTTAATTTTTTTTTTATCCGGCCTTGTTCTTAAATACTTTTGCTATATATTTCACTGCTATGTCGATTATTGGGTTAAATACCACTTTACGATTGCGTGCCGTGACGTTGTTTTGGATTGGCAATTTTTAAAGCATTTCTTTAATTTTTTAACTTCATTAATTTTTGGCTTCTCTATTTTTCAAAATTACTTTCAATCTTTAATTTTTCACATCAATCCGAAACGACGTGACATATATGTTATATAAAAAATTTATTTCCTTCTCAAATCCTTCATATTTATTTCGCATTAGTCCTTTAAATTAATCTAACTTCTGACATAGTCAGTATTTCCTTAATTCTTAATAATATTTATTCTTATTTAATGTCCTTTTAAAAGTAAATACCCGTATATTAATAATTATCTTATTCCAAATCTTAATCTAAAATTTTAAGTTCATTCGTAACATTTATCAGCTTCCCAATCTATAAAATTCCGAGAGACGCTTTCTCATTTCGAATGTTTTTAAAAAGCCATTTTCTTTTTATTATTATTATTCCATGCCCTGATTTCGCACGCTGGGGTTTTTCACTTCAAAATTGATGTGTGGCCAGGGGAGGAACTCTTTCGTGTTTTAGCTTCTCTCTCTCGCCTCATTCGCTGGTCTGGAGCTCGCCTCTCACTCATTGGTTTGTGCGCACATGACGTCGTTTTTCTGTATGTCTACGCTCAGTGAACAAAACTCGCTGGCATCCTTCAGAGGGCAGGATTTTTGACGTGTTTGGAAGTATAAACAAATATGTATCTGGTGTTGCAGTCTCGTAGAATTTTCATATCAGTTATTTAACATTTATTAAATCATGTAGTGAGCCATCGTGAAGCCTGAGGGCTATAAGTTTATGCCTGTGGGAATTGTTACTGCATCGCTCTTATTCTAAATAAAAGATTTGTCTGGAAATTGGCTGGTCTTTATGGAAGAAACTCTTGTGGACTCTTTTCATTGCCTCACCTCTTTGCCGTGATTGTTGATATCGACTGCAACTTTCTATATCTTTGACGGACTGCCATTTTCTCGTGGAGTATTGCATCTCGTGGCGTCTCATCTTAGTCAAAACGCCACACACACACACATATATTAACATTCAAAGGGAGGTAGTTTCAGTGTCTCGTGGCTATGATCAGTGAAAATATACCAAAATATTCGAAAATTGCTTTCCTACGGACTGAAATGGGTAGCTTTTAATTTTTGTAATGGAAACTACCTAAAATTAAGAGCTTTAAAGGGCCTTTTAAAGGCAAAAACAATATTTTGAAGAGCTTGTATATACTACAGAAACCTTATATCATTATCTTCTTAATGAAATAAATGATCAATCAAAACTGCATTACAAAGGAAATAGAAAAAATACAATGAGAAAATTTCAAATTTGTAAAACTGTTAGACATTTGCAGATAGTATATTTCTTTTAAATAAATGAAATACATACATAAAAGGATTTTTGAAATATCTTACCTCTCTGCAATACTGATACATGGAACCTTCTACATCTACACTAACAGCACTCGTACATTCATCAAGAATGGCAAATTGAGGACGGTGATAAAAAAGCCTAGCCATCTGAGCAAGTAAAATAAAATTAATATCTTAACTTAAAAAGGAAGAAATCTTTGCAGAATATAACAAATAAATAACACAGAAAGTATAAGAAAAAAAAACATGCAGATAAAAAAAACAGATGTTCTGATTATAGAGAATTTTAATATTTTTACTTAGATTACATTCCACACTACAGGATGTTTGAAAAAAAAAAAAAAAAAAAAAAAAAAAAAAAGAGAGAGAGAGGGAACTTAAATAATCCATTTATGCTAGTAAAGCAAACACAAGAGACTTTTTAAAACCACCAGCTGTAATACTGGAGTCGTATATTAATGGCTAAATCAACATAGTAAACAAAGTTAAGAATAATATCAAAAATGGGTATGCATGCATGCATACATTAATAAGGTGTTTTTCAGGAGAGTATATATATATATTTTTTCTAAAACAAGAAATACTGTTTTATGAGAAATCTGGTGAACAGTATGTGCTAATTGATTTAAGAATCAACCAAATAATACAACAATTTTGTATGACCATACAATAACCTGACATACTGAAACAAGTTTTCGTGAACATGATTAAGCATACACATGAGTGTCTAGAAGCTGTAAAAGGGCAATTTGAATATCTATTGTAGTTTAGAACAAATAAATACATTTTTTGAATTTTTTTGTATATATTTTTAAAATTTCCCTATTTTTTGAAATTTTTTTAAAAATTTAATTATTTTATTTTATTTATTTATTTATTTTTGGGGTGTGGGGTGTGTGTGTGTGTGTGTGTGTGGGGGGTGTCACACAACTTATACAATACAAACAGAATGCAGTAGCAGAACTACATTAAAATAATCATCAATGGATTTCAATATTTCCCTTCAAATATTCAAAGCAAATGTTACTTTAAAAAAATAAAGAGTGTTATTGATTTAGAATAAAATAAGAGAAACTAAAATTTTATAATGTAATACAGAATTTTTTTGACAGTGCAAGAGAGTAAGAAATTCTAAAACCACATATCTACAAGAGCAAGACTATAAAGATTAAATATACAATAACATAATGACGAAATTCATAAGATTTTATGGAATTAAAGCATGGATATTTCTTCTGCCAGTATTTGTACAAGATACGATGAGTTGAGTTCATAGAATTAACCTGCTACTGGTACAACATGTTATCGATTTAAATATATAACTTAGAGTGCACATTTAGAATAAATCAGGAAATGGAATAACCAGCTCAGAATTAAACATGTGCAAGAAACTTATAAATATCTCACTGCAAGTGAAACAACATGTGTAAATTAACTACTTGAAAATTAATTTTTTGAAAGTCATTACATTTATATTATTTAAGTTTAATTTTTGTGCCAAAAGTCTTTACAAATTTTGCAACGTTTACTTTTAAAGCACATATTTTTAAAAGTGCAATCAAAAGACAGATGGACAAATCAAATGAATGAAGCAAGAGGCCAAATTAATAAATAAATAAAATTAATAATAATAAATCTGACATACTACTAACTTTCTAGATCTGGATAATTTTCTCTCTGTTTCTGTGGGGGGAAGGGGAGGCACAGCATTAAAATATCAAATTTAAAAATTGAATACTTTGCAGGGTATTCTTGATCATCAAATATGATTGCCACACAAAGATTTGTCCAGTTAAACATAGTATCCAAATAGCATTGCTTTTAGCAAACTTCTACAATACTTTTAAGTAAAACCTTTTCAAATGTATTTAAAATGTTTATTTTTTTCTCCTTTTCTTTCTTTAAAAAAAAAAATATTATTTTAAAATGTATTAAATGATTTAGGCCAGCAGTTCCCAACCCATGGGTTGCGGTGGGTATTTTGGTGGGTCGCGGAATATTCGAGGTTTGTAAAAATATTTCATCTGTTAAAAAAATATAACAAATTCACTATTTTACAACTGCAATAATCATGAAGACTATTGTAATATACTAATCAATATTAGCTTAAATTAAAACTTCGTGACAGTGTTTTCTTAAACATTCAGTCAGTATTATTTTATGACCTCGTTGTGAGATATGGCAGCAGTCACACAGTCATTATGGAAATCCTGGACAATCGCTCTCGAGCGGGGATGAGCGCTCACGGTACCTGCACTTTTACTTTCTTCAACTTTCTTGTTTGTCTGTGAATTGGAAGTCTTTTTCTGATTGTAAGAGTGAGTGTTTGTTTACGTTTTGTTTTGATTGTAGATTTAGTGTCATTATGGAATGGTGGTTTAGGACTCGATCATGCCATAAAACAGAGAATCCAAATGGTGAGGAACCTTCAACCTCCACAGTTGTTAATAGTAAGTGTGAAAGTATTGTTGAGCCACAGTCAAGTATTTGTTATTACAATTCAGCAACACGAAAAAGCAAAACACGTGTTTGTGTTTTCGGTCACTGAAGAGGAGCCAGTGCGTCATTTGCTGTGAAAACTTGTCCAACACAAGCATAAAGCTATCAAAACATGGAACGCAGTTGTCAACCAAGCTGGATGATTATATGAGTAGAATAAAATATCTAGATCAGCTTTGAGGTCGTTGATGGGGTTCAACATGACATACTTGTGTGAACAAGCTTTTTCTACTTTGCTGTTTTTGAAAAACAAGTACAGAAAAAAACTGCATGTAGAAAGTGACTTATGGTTAAAATTAACTGGTTTTAACTCTGATATAGATAACCTCATCGGTAAACGCCAGTGCTAGAAATCTCACTGATTGTAAAGTTGTGTTTTGATAATAATTAAACACATTTTTCAATATCTTTGTAATATGTGTGTTGTTTTAATTATTATTTCACTTACACACATTGGGATTACGAAAAATTGTTTTTGTTGATAGTGCATTTTTTGTACGAAAATTTGCCTTTTTTGTAGAATAGGATAGCCAATAGCTTATAGAGGTCATACAACAATTTCCGTACTGATATTAGATGCACCCTCATATTAGGTGGGTCGCGAAAAATTTTGTTACTTACAGGTGGGTTGCTACCAAAAAAGGTTGGGAACTGCTGATTTAGGCTCTTATTGCTACAAAAAACTCACAATTATCATTCACAATAATTTTAGCAAAATAAAAAAATCAAACACTTAAAATTAGAACAATATATAGATAAAAAAGAAACAAATTTCAAAATGTCCAAAGATGTGCTTATTTAGAGTAAAGTAAATTTTGCCTGCTTTAATAAGAATGAAAGATACTTACTGCAACTCGTTGTTTCTCTCCTCCACTTAACAAATCCATCCAGTCCTAGAATAAACAAAAACACTCTTTGTACAAATCTAGCAGAATAAAAACATTAATATTCAGAATTTAAAAACGTTTTCTCAATTTATAACAAGATTTTCTTTTTCAAACAACAAACACATGTAAGATTGATTCACTTTAAAAAGGTCTGAAAACTTTTTTCTTTTATTTATACAAAATCATAGATTACTTTAAAATATTACAAAACATTTTAAAGTTGAAAATAATTACATTTTAAATTTGCATTCCCACAAAGTATTAGTATAAGATACATACAAAAATAATAAACCAGTAGATCTCTATGAGGATTTCACAGTGGAATCTGAGATTATTTGCCGATACATTTTTCATTAATTTTTATTAACTGTAATTTTTTTTATCAAACAATGTGTTTTAATGAAATGCAGGTGTACTACGTCAAACAGCTGTTCAAAAACCTTTTGAATGACACCTCATTCTTTGCTGTATGTTTGGTATGTGCATAGAAAAGGGATGTAGACATTAGAAATATATATGATAATTGAATTAAATGAGAATTCGCATTTCTTCAGTTTTCATTTTGTACATTGTTATTTTATTTTAACAAAGAGCCCAATAATAAGATAAAAAATCTATTTTCAGATGAATTCTATATTTAAACACAATAGAACAATTTGGCAATTGTAAAATGGAAAATTAGTGGAAATTACATCCATTTAATGCCATCATAACATTATTCAGTTTTGATTATTCTGCATTTAAATAATGAAAATGTGAATTTAATATAAATCTACACATTTAAATGGGATAAAAAGCAACCTGTGCCTTTTTTTTTCAGTTATAATCCACTTATTTTAAGAGTAATTAATTCAGCCAATTAGATCATTTCTGCTGATCAGGGAACCTATAACATCATTTAAGCAAATCAATCTAATTGGCTGTGCCTGAACTCATTCAATTTTCTCTCTTACAAGTTTTATTTATAAGAATTTTTAATTAACTGAAATGTTTAACGAAACAACATCCTTTTAACAAAATGTGGGTGTACTATGTCAGAAGCTTGTTAAAAAATCTTTCTAATGATACCTCATTCATTACTGTGCATTCTGCAAGTGCATAGAAAAGGGATGTTGAAAACAGAAATAAGCATATGATAATCAAATGCTAACAGTTAGCTTACAATCAGCATACAGTTACATTATAATCAAACAGGTATCTGAGGCTTGGTTTTAAAAGACCAGCATAATTTTTCATTGATTTTAAATTTAAAAAAATGAAGATACAGTAACCCCTCGTTATATCGCACATTTGACTATTTCACTCTTTTTTAGTTGTCCCCCTGATAAATTTAGTTTCTTGAAAAAGCATACAAAACTTTTGAAACGTCGAAATCTAAGAATATAACTGAAATGCAATTAGTTAATTTTCATTATTTAATTTCCAGAGGCAAGCAGATAATCAAAGAAAATCAAAACCAAACAACTCTGGGTCTGGATTCTTATTTTCAGAAAATACTATAAAATGTAGGTAAAATGTATACTGTATATGTAGGGTTTTGTAATTTTTTTTTTTTTTTTTTTTTTACATTTTACAATCTCTTTTGTGTTGAACTTGTAGCTTGTTTGAACAAGTATTAAATAAAAAACCTTGTAGCTTAATTTAGGTTTCTCTCTCTTTTTTTTATCATTTATAAATACTTGTCGCCCCGCTCCGTATGTTGTGCTTTTTTCTTATCTCCCAAGTAGCACGACATGTAGAGGGGTTACTGTATTTTCATAACAAAAATTAAGGATTTAAAAACAATATTTCCACCATGTTTACTCTAGAAAAAATACAATTTGCTAGTCTTAAAAACTGATTTTAAAGAAAACTAATATTTTGAAATATTATCTATACCAAACTATTACTTTCTTATTACTTTTATAAAAAAAATTATGCAGTAAAACTTGTTGAAAATAGAACTTATACATAACATAATCTTGCTTTAAGCAAAATAATTCATGGTCCTGATAAGGAAAAAAAATACAATTTTAATAGAAAGTATCTGTTAAAATGGAAAACTTGTCTGAAATGAAATTATTTTTGGTTTCTTGTTTCTATCTTCACAGGTTTTAGTACATTTAAAATAATAGCATAAATATCTTTTAAATCTTTTTGCAGAAAACAAAAAGGAAGGCATAAAAATAAAATTATGCAAGTATGAAAAATTATTATATATATATATATATATATATATATATATATATATATATAAACTAATTGTAAAAATTAACCATTGAAACAGAAGAAACTGACCATATACAATGAAATTACTATACCATAATAGCAGTGTCAAATTACAAATTATAATATATAATATATTATAATTTGAAACAGAAAATATTTGAAACAAGAATATCTGAAATGCTGTGAAATTTAAAAATGAGTATGTATGACGATACATGCCCGAAAAAGTCTTAAGCATATTTAATAAAAAATTTGATCAGATTGAAAAAAGCAAGTGTGAGCACATTATAATATTTGAAGAATTCATTTATTAAACTAACTGTGGATATTTAGAACACAAATTACTAATTAAATCTAATCACATGTACATAAAAAAGAAAAACAACTACATCAGTTATGAACTGCTAAAGAAATTTTTTTTTAATTAGAAAAGAAATATGAACAATATATGAATATATATATATATATATATATATATATATATACCTATATATAGATATACTAGATGGAACCCGTCAAAATTTGACGGCAAAAAACTTGATAGTACCATAAAAATAAAATTCATAGCTGCTTTAAAATGTTTGAAACTTTTGCAGAATAATTCAAATAAATAAAAAACCCACTTTGAATTAAAGCTAGGTTGAAGAACAGCAATTGGCTAAGTTTCACTGGCACATGTACTCGCGGAATTTCTTTCATCTGACACATTTAGTGCTGTTGTGCAAGTAAATGGTAAGTGCCCCCTTGGGGAGGGGGAAATGGCGGGATGGACCAAGGAGATGCATAACATGAATAAGCAGTCAAAGACCTTTCAAACGATATGTAACATGAGGGGTGTGTGCAAAATTTTAAAAAGTACCCCCTTGGGGGGGGGGGGGGTAAAGTAGGGGATGGACACGGAACATGCATAATATGATTAAGTGGTCACAGACCTTTCCAACGATATATAACATGAGGGTTGTGTGCAAAATTTAGAAAAGTACCTCTTTGGGGGGGGGGGGGGGGGCAAAGTGGGAGGATGGACACCGGAGATTCATAATATGATTAAGCGGTCACAGACCTTTTTAACGATATATAACATGAGTGGTATGTGCAAAATTTAGAAAAGTGCCCCAATTGGCGGGGGGGATGGACCACACAGATGCATAACATGAAAAGGCAGTCACAGGCCTTTCGAACGATATATCATATGAGTGGTGTCAACAAAGAAAAGTCTCCGCCCCGTGTAGGCAAAACATACTCCCCCCCGCCGCCATAATTATTGATGCGGACTCATTTTTTAAATTCGTTCGCACCCCTCTTCTCCCGCAAAATGTTGTGAATTTTAAAAACTCCACTTACGAATTTTTTTATACCAAAAGCACTTATGTCCGTCGTCTGCATGCAGAGTTTTGTGCTTACAGACGCCAGACACAACAACACACACACAGACAGACGTTTACCGACATTAATAGTATAGATGATACTCAGTGCCTACACATTTCACCTTTTATAATTCAGCCAATGAGTTGACGGTTGTTCATTTCCAGAAACGAAACAATAATTCTTTAGGATGAATTTTGTTTGTTTGATACACCGTGGCAGAATGCGTGCAATGCAGCGACAGGCGTCACAAACTTTTTAGGGCACCTGCAGACTAAAAACATATAATCAATCTTCGCGGGAAAAAAAATCCTAGATTTCGTCAAATGATCACGGGAAAAACACTAATTTCATCAAAGGATCATGTAAAACGTGAATTTTGTTAAAAGGCCACAGAAAAACGCGATTTACACAAAAGATGAGCAAATTTTGTCAAAGAATCGCAAAACAGGAAATTTCACCCAAAGATAGTGCTTTCTTGCCAAACTTTCTCTAAAAATTGCAGAATAAAATGTATTTTATCAAAAAATCGCTGGAAAATGCACATTTCGTTAAAGTATCGCGAGAAAAATGCGAATTTCATAAAAGAATCGTGGAAAATAACACAAATTTCGTGAAAAAAAAAAAAATCGCAGAAAAAACACAAATTTCGTCAAATTATCGCTGAAAAAAAAACACGAATTACGTCATAGGATAGCTGAAAAAATTATGAATCTCGACAAAAAAAAGATACAGAAAAAAATACGAATTTCATTAAAGAATCACGAAAAAAAATGCGAATTTTGTTAAAGAATTGCGCAAAGAATGTGAATTTTTTAAAAGGTTCGTGTGAAAAATGAAACTGTCTGTATTAAAAACAGCACACACACAAACATTTTTACAAACCTCAATACACACAAACATATTATAGGCAGGGCTTGAAATTCAATTTTTCCAAAGACGGGAGTCTCCCTACCAACATTTTTAAATGAAGGGGAGTTGTAATGTTTGGGAGGGAGAAAAAAAATCTTTAAACCCCACTATTCTTTTACGTACTATTTAAAGAATTACATTAATGCAGACATGACAAAATACCATTGAAAAAATTAAGTCAACTGAGAATGATTATGTAAAATGTTTATTTTTATTATAAAAAAGGGAAGAAAGTTAAGTTTTATATATGCAGTGTATTTTTCAAGTTCCATTAAATGTGTTAGGGACCCTTAACAATTAGGTTGTTAAATAAATTTCTGACTTTAGATTTTACTTGATTGAGATTCACCGATCGATCGTGGAAAAGACGCAAAGTTCATCCATCTGTCGCGGAAAAAACGCTAAGTTCGTCGATCTGTCACCAAAAAACGCAAAGTTCGTTGATCAGTCGTGGGAAAAAAGCAAATTTCGTCGATCGATTGCAGAATAAACACAAAGTTCGTCGATCTGTCCCTAAAAAACGCAAGGTTCGTCGATCAGTCGCTTAAAAAACGCAATGTTCGTCTATCTGTCGCAGGAAAAACGCAAAGTTCGTTGATCAGTCGCAGAAAAAAATGCAACGTTCGTTGATCTGTCGCGGAAAAAACGCAAAGTTCGTCGATCAGTTGCGGAAAAAAGCAAATTTCGTCGATCGATTGCGGAATAAATGCAAAGTTCGTCGATCAGTCAGAGAAGAAAGAAAAATTTCGTCGATCGATTGCGGAATAAACGCAAAGTTCATCGATATGTCCCCAAAAAACGCAAGGTTCGTCGATTGGTCGCTTAAAAAACGCAATGTTCGTTGATCTGTCGCAGAAAAAACTCAAAGTTCATTGATCTGTCACGGAAAAAACCACAAAGTTCGTCGATCAGTCGCGGAAAAAAACAAAGTCCATCAATCGGTTGCGGGGAAAAAAAATCGCGAAATTTATCGTTCGGTTGCAGGTAAATTAAATAATGCAAATTTCTCCAAAAATGCTGAAATTTTTTGGGCGGGAGGCTCCCGCTCATGATCTTTTTTGGGCGGGATTTCAAAATTTTCCGCGCGAATCCCGCCCTGAAATTCAAGCCCTGATAGGTATAGTTTTAATCTGAAATAATATACTGAACTTGAACTAACTTTTGAAAAATCGAGTTAACCCAAATCCAACTTGCAGAAATCTACACTCAGTCTGAAATCGACTCGAACCATAAAGACAGTTAACCCAACTTGCAACAAAAATAATTATTTTCTGTGAATTTTCTGATTTTTTCTTTTCTCAGAAATGCTGTAGTCATTTTGTCCCCCAATTTTGCCCTTTACAATTCAGCCAATGAGTGGAGGGGGCCAAAGGAGCGTTCCTTATCATAAACGAAAGATGAGATACGTTCGTTTGATGTCGTTGTTGAAAATTTATGGATTTCTAATATTAAAGTAATTTTTTCATTTTACCGTATTTATTTTCTCTTTGTGTTGTATGTATTTTGCTACTTTGAATTTTTTAAAACTAACCCCTTTTTTTTTTTTTGGAGAGTGAGAGAGAGAGATTTAGTAATTTGGTGACACGAAGTTCAGCAAATTCTTAAAATCCACAAATCGTTTCCAATGTAAACAATGAAATTTACAATTAAGTTGCAAGTGCAAAATTTCAGTTTTTTAAAATTTTCATGTCATTCTGTACACATTTTAATATGTCATTCTGATCATTATACATATTTAGTTATGCATTATTAATTATTTACTTGACCTTTACTTTTAATATTTTAAATATTTCAAACTTACAGCTGAATGTAATTATTAAAACATTTGAAATACTGCATTCGAAAAATGAAATTTCAGCTTAGAAACTCGACAATTAAAAAATTTAAAGTAGAAAAGTACTTATGATATAAAAAGAAGAAAAAAAAATACACCAGAATTTATCTGTATTACGAAAGCGGGAGAAATGATTTTCTCTGCTATACGAAAAGATTTCCAAATAACTCAATCATGAACATAGAAATAGGTATCGGTTTTTATGTTCAGGTGCACTCAATCCAAACTTGAAACTTTTAAAACGGTCATTGAATGAATGAAATTCATCTCCGCCTTTCACATCCAGAAAACTTGCTGTGTCGCCAATTATGTTTATATTTTATATATATATAAAAAAATAATAATTCAGGCACTTTTCCATTATACGTACACCATTGTCGCCAAACATACATACATACATTTACATACATACATATATTTTGGCATAGTGTCCGTATAACAGAAAAGTACTAAAGTTCATGGTTTAAAATCGCAATAAAATATCATGAAATTTATTGATTAGTTGTGGGAAAATATCGGGGAAATAATGTGTTTTTGTGAAATTTTTTGTTTTGTGTTGTTGTGTTTAATTGTAAGCATTCATTATAATTTTCAGTGCATTATTAAATTGAAATTTTTGTTTAAAATATGTAAACAAAACAGTGACCAGAAACCTGCACAATTTCTAATATAGATAGATAGATGCATGCATGTAGTACTTTTAATTATTTGGTAAAAATACTGTGATCGTCACTGAGAAAACCTGAATTTAACCTAAAAGTAATTGTCGAGTGTTTAAGCTGAAATTTCATTTTACGAATACAGTATTTCAAATGTTTTAATAATTAGATTTAGCTGTAAGTTTGAAATATTAAAAGTAAAGGCCAAGTAAATAATTAATAATGCATAACTAAAAGTAATTGTCGAGTGTTTAAGCTGAAATTTCATTTTACGAATACAGTATTTCAAATGTTTTAATAATTAGATTTAGCTGTAAGTTTGAAATATTAAAAGTAAAGGCCAAGTAAATAATTAATAATGCATAACTAAAAGTAATTGTCGAGTGTTTAAACTAATTTCATTTTACGAATACAGTATTTCAAATGTTTTAATAGTTACATTCAGCTGTAAGTTTGAAATATTAAAAGTAAAGGCCAAGTAAATAATTAATAATGCATAACTAAATATGTATAATGATGAGATTTTTTTTTCTTGAATTATTCAGTGAAACTCGTCTTATAAATGTACGCAAATAATTCACATCAAAATCTTAAAATAACAAAGTTTTCTTTCGTGTTTAGCTATGCTTAATAACCAAAAAAGCTTGATTAATACAAAAATTATTTGGTAAAAATACTGTGATCGTCGCTGAGAAAACCTGAATTTAATCATATCACACAGAATTACATATTAAAAGTTTAAAATTAGTTTGTTTACATCGGAAACGATTTGCGGAATTTCGTGCCACGAAATCTCTCTCTCTCTCAAAAAAAGGGTTAGTTATAAAAAATTCAAAGTAGTAAAATACATACGACTTAAAAAGAAAATAAATACGGTAAAATGAAAAAATACCTTAATAAAAGAAATCTATAAAGTTTCAACAACCGAACAACCAAATGGAACACATACGCTTCTAGAGAGAGGGAAAAGCCTTCACCTCATTGGCTGGAACATCGCGTCTGAAGATAGTAAAAGCCTCTAGCTGATTAGCTGAATGCTCGCGCATGCGTATAAATAGCATTTTTGCAGGAAAAACTAAAAAGCAGGTTAGCTTTAAGTATATGGATATATATATATATATATATATATATATATATATATATATATATATATATACCTATATATAGATATATATATGTAATAATATGGGTATATATATATATATATATATATACCTTGCATTTTTCAATTAAAACTGTGCTTAGTAAATGGGAAATAACAATGTACGACAAAACAGGGGGATAGTAGGAAAAATAAATAAATACATACTCTAATTGAATTCCAGTCGCCTTCTCTTTCTAGGATGTAAGTCAACTGAACCTAAAACACAATTATTTAACAATATTTATAAAACTATAGTTATAAAATAAATTATGCATTACACAATTTTACATAAATTATTAACAATACATAAATATAAGGCAACAGTTTTTATAAATAAGAATAAATTAACGGTTACTCCCCCCCCCCCCCAAAAAAAAAAAAAAGTTTTAAATCAGTTCTGAATTTACAGTGTTGAAAGCATTGACATTATTCACCAATACTCTACAGGCAACACCAGTAATTAATAACATAGTACATGCAGGACAGATTTAAAACAAGTTTTATTTGGGTCCAGGTAGCCCTCTCCTGTGTTCAAGTACCCTTAGGTTATGGAATATATTTATCTAGTTAATAAAAATTAAATTAATATTTACATCAAATAATACTTTTTTTTTTAGGCTGAGATTTACATTTATAATATATTACAATTCAAAACATTCAATGCGCTTTATAGAGTTATTTCATGTAATAATCATGAATTCACTTGTCACATATTCATTAATCCTTGATTCAATAAAGTGAATAGATGATTAAATACAGTAAAACATTCATAATGGACATTCCCAAATAGCAGACACCTCTATTTAGTGAACGCTTTTTCAATCCTCAACACATATTTGTATGTTTTTACTTCTGAATAGCAGACGAATTTCGAGGTCCTGAGGCATCTGTTATTTAGAGGTTTTACTGTATATGTTATTCATAAAAGCATCAATAGCTATCAATCAAATTGATATTCAGTACTTAAAGCTTTTAACTTCTAAATAAAAGTACTATCTTATTTGTAAGAAAATTTATGTATGATAATTTAAAATGTATCAAATTGATCTGGTAATGTATCAAAAATATCAATCTTCTCTTTCCTAAAATGTATCACATTGATTGGTCAATGAAAGGATTTTCTAAGTATACTATAACAAGAACGAAAAATCATGCGTCAAGCATAGATTATGTAACACTTTCCAACGCTTCCAAAATAATTTTACGAATCATACTCTTTTATAAGCTAAAAGATAACATCTAAGTAATCCGAATACTTTATTCAGCCCTGTATAGGATCTATAGATTTGTATATATACTACATAGGATGCTAAATTTTAGTTCAGTTAGGAAACACGTAGCACAGTTTAAAATTCTCCGTCTGGAGTTAAATAATACGGAAATGTGTTCCCGAACTTTTGTACTTCCCTGTATAGGATCTACAGAATTTATACACACCACGTAATATACAAAAAGCGATTTAAAATTAAAATCGCATTCAGTAACTTAAAACGCACTTCCAGGAATTATTGTTAACATACAGTAGAGAATTCTTTTGTGTGTCCCTGTAAATGAACGATGACTGCTATACACACAATATTCTGTAGTAAGTCTCTTGTAATGAACCTTATATAAATTTCAATGCGTTTAAAATAGTGAAACATTATTTAAATAAACCGCAGACGATTTTTCTCCATAGACGTAATGTAACGGAATTCTTTTGACTGTCCCTGTAAAGTAAGTATAAGTGCTATGCACACCCTATTCCATATTAAGCTTCTTCTAATGCACCTTAGTGATATATATAAATTTCAATGCGTTTAAAGTATTGAAACATTATTTAAATAAACCGCAAATGATTTTTCCCCATAGACCGCAATGTAACGGAATTCTTTTGAGTGTCCCTGTAAAAAAACTATAAGTGCTACACACTTCCGTTGAAATAGGGAACATGCTATAGATAACGATTATAACATATAAAATTTGCAGGGCAATCCGAGCATATTTACGGGAGTTAGAGCACGGACAGACGGCAGACGGCAGACGGCAGACGGCCAGACAAACCGAAGTCATAAACACTTTTCAACTAGGTTGGAAAGTGTTAAAAAATGAGGAAGTTTCTTTCAGTGGTATTGTTTTACACCAGTTTTAATTACTTAAAAAGAAAAATATTATTTCTCCTTAATTCCATTATAATTAAGAATGTTTGTTCACTTACTAAAACAGTTTTTTTTTTAAATTTGACCGCTAGAGTAAAAAAAATTGCAAAAATATTCAAATTAAAATTTTGAAAAAAAAAAATTTTTTTTCATATACACTATCTCATACTACTAAATTTATGAAATCCAAAAAGGTAAAACTATACTTTCTAACTAATATACATATTTATAATGAGAATGTAAGGGAAAAATATAAAAAGAGATAACATACCATTTCCAGGAAATACTCCAAGTCATAATCGGATACACCTTTACGTTTCATATCGTCAACACTATCTGGATAAATAATTTGATCTCTGAATGTTCCTAGAGTCATGTATGGTCTCTAAATAAAACAACAAAGAATTAAAAAATGACACAATGAATGATTTTATTTTTTTAATATCAAAATTATTTAAACCTAAGACACTTTAGATATTTCATTAGTATATTCACATAGTATATTTACATATTTTAAATTGAATTGTTAACATTGAAAATAGATGTGCATTTTTTTTTATGAAGATTCTGGCAAATATTTTATTCATTTATTA